>OY293826.1:75718848-81497893 GCA_958507055.1 Crioceris asparagi | reverse complement strand
TTGTTAATCTTTTGCACTTCTATGTGTGGATTGCACATATTATACCTTATTTAGACATAAAATGCTGAAAACAGACATTTTAGAAGAATTCAGGAGCAAAAAATGTTAAATGGTCTTATTTTCCAATTTAAAGTTTTTGTTTATTTTTTGCACTTTTATATGTGGATTTGACATATTATACTTTATTTACAAGTGTAGTTTGAGTCGGAGCTTGAGCTGAATGTCAATAAACATTTTTTTTATTTGTTGGTGCACTGAAAAATAGAAAATAATATTAATTTGATTGGTACCGGTAATTTTGACGTTGTGCTATTATTGTTGTTAAAGAGACTCTTGGCACCAACTTTACAAGTAGGTACCGGCACTAATAGAATAAATATTATTTTGTATTTTCAGTGCCAATGTTTTGCTTAAAAATATTTGATTTAGTATATTCTATTCAGAAAAAAATATATGAATGAATCTATTTAATTATAGAGATAATAATTTTATTCTGTTGCTACGGAATTGCATTATCTCTCATGTCAATTAAGAGAGTAGTAATTGGTAGCAAGAAGTAACTGTTGTTAGGAAACATAATGAGTAGAAAACAATTATTTGCTTGTTAGAAACAATATCAACGGATTGAACTGTAATTTAATTACCTAGTTCAAAATCAGTGTTTGAAGATAAAGTATAATTTAGCTTTTTATACATTTAGAGAAGATATAGGTACTTCCAAAAAATTTAACTTTATGATCTTGATCTTGTATGTAGTAAAATAAATAATTAAAAATAATGCTTTCTTGGTAGGTAATGGTTTCCTTAATCATCTAATTACTTTAAGAACTTTATGAGTTGTTTAATAATACATATATCAAAAAATTAAATGAAATACTTAGTATCTATATCAAGCAATAATAATATGAACTACTTCCAATAAATATAAAGAGAAGTTATATATCTCTTTTAATTGATCTACGGTAAACTATCTACATTTCCATTATTTAAGAAGGTATGCGTGTATAAAAGTTATTTCTTCAGATCATTTGTTATAAAATGTGTGGTATTTTGCAATGGCTTGATACGAAGTCATGAGAGCTATTTTCTCTTAAGCTGTAGTGAGCTATCTTGAGAAATTTATTTGTAATAATGGAATTTGTGGCTACCACATCTTCCAGTTCCGTAAACGACGGTCAACATGTGTTTGTAAAACAGAAATTATTACGTAAAGTAAATTAGTTAATGCCCGTTTTGCTATACAGCTAGCTATATGGAGCGATAAAAACATATCGCTGTATAATATGAAAATGAATATCATGTCTTCCCTTGTGTTAGATCTAGATTACTTGCTATTTCATTAACGAATGTACGATATTGGATGCATTTAACAAAATTGGTTACCCTTAGCCAACGACAAATAGCAAAATCGGATCGGAAATAATATAAAATAAAATAATTTTGTATTTTAGCACTAAGTATGCCGTAAAAGGATAAAACGAGTTTTTTAATTGGCCTGATTTTCAAAGGTTTCTCTAACTTAATATAAAATTAGCAGAGCCTCCGTTATTGGCGGAAATATAAAAGGAAATAATCTCGAAATGCTGCAATAAATTAGCACTCAATATGCTCTAAAAGCACAAAAAGTTTTTCAATTATAATGATTTTTAACTCTACTAAATTAAAGGTGAGTTTATACAGTAAATAAAATAAAATAAGAGACAAATTAAAATTGTAATAAGAATAACCTCAAAAAAGATTGGTTTATACAAATGACGAAAATAAAATAAGAAATAAGAACGAACAAATCAAATCACAGCTTTTTTGACAAAAACTTTTGTGTTGTATGCAAGTTAAGTGATCTCTGGTGGTTGATCATGCGCATTATCAATTTCCAAACAAGATAAAATAAAATAAGAAATAAAGATGAAAGTTGGCCATCTTTAGTTTTTATTCTGATTTCTTAATTTAGCTTATTTCGTGTATAAACGCTTCCATGGAAATGAGCATGTTCAACTTTCTTATTTTATCTTGATTTGTTTCTTATTTTATTTTATTTACTGTATAAACTCACCTTTATATATGTAGAAAATATATCACACGTAAAACGAATAATTACCTAGATACTCGTGCAAGTATTCATCAATTAATTCTTTTTAAATGTTTGGCGTATGAAAAATATTTTAGATCACATACGAATTTGTTTTTACCTTAATTAGAAACTTTTGAACAAAAATTGTCTTGTATTTCATGTTATAATTTTATAATTAGAAGCATGCAGTTGTTTGACTAGAAATGATTGACTGTATATGGTAGGGGAAAAGGACATAAGATGACGAAGTAGGTAAGTTGAGGAATCGACAGCTTTTGTGTTTTATCCGTACTCCAGTAGAGGTCTATATCAAACAGTATCTGGAAGGTTTATTTTCGTGTTGACAAAGGTTATGTTGAGTGAGATTATTTTCTTGGATAAGTCCCAACTATGAAATTTTGATTGCATGGGATAATACACTTTTTCTTTCATATCTTAACATTTTTAAAATATTGTTCTATCTATTCATACCAAAGAAATTGAAAACTGATATATGTTGACAAAGATTGTAGGGAACTAAGTTGACGAAATCGTCATTTTACCGCCTAGAAATAAACTTCCATCGCCTGTTATTTCTAGCACTCCAGGTAAAGAAGCTCTCGAGGAAAAAAAGATTTAAAAAAGAAAAGAAATAACATGATAATGTATTACAAAAAACAAAGGAAAATAAAGTTAATAGGAAAGATGGGAAAGTAAAGCAAAAAAATGTTAATTAAAAAAACCAATCGAAAGATATTTAAAGATGATTCTCCAGATTGTGAGAATTCAACCGAAATAACTTATGTTGATACAGATAATGATATGGATTCAGAAGAAGATGCCAAAATTTGCTTTATATGTGGGAACATAGGCAAAGACAATGAACTTTGGTTTCAGTGTTTTAACTGCACACTTTGGACATATGCCGAACGTAACGAATTGAGCTTAAAATAATCTAAATTTAAGACATGATATTTTTATCACTGTAACATTTTATTGCATTTTTACTATTAAACTGTATTTCTTTCATAATATTGTTATTTTTTTTCGTTGAAGTACCTCGCCAAACATAATAACCCACATGAGTTCGGCAATTTATCTACATTTGCGGGTAAGATAACACATTGGACACGTTTTGTATTTATATCTCCAAATTTCTGAAAAAAATGTATTTAATTAAAAAAATATAAATCAGTTACAAAACGTGGAAGATTAATAAGTATCCAAAAAAATTTTTTTTCCTCTGCAATTCCTGCTGAATATAGTCCAGGAAGTCAGCGAACGAAAGGGACTGAGGATGAACATCGGTCCAGTAAACTTAACACTCGAAGGACATAACATTGAGCGGGTTGATCACTTTAGATACCTTGAAAGTTGGCTAAGCTCCGCGATTAATTCAGATGAAGAAATCATATTGAAATCTCCAGGAATGCCTTTAGGTCTAGGAAACAGATTTTATGCAGCAGACACCTAAATATCCAAATAGGAGTAAGAGTGGTCCTTTGCTACGTTTGGTCCACTTTAATGTATCGTTGTGATACATGGACTTTAACAGCTGATATGATGAATCGAGTTGAAGCATTTGAAATGTGGTGTTACATTCGGATGTTAAAGATACCATGGACATCGCATACAACCAACCTAAAAGTATTGCAGATAATGCATAAAGATCGAGAACTCTTAAACGAAAATTAAGAAGAGGAAACTACAATACTTTGGGCACATCATGAGAGGCCCTAACTTTCAAATGCTTTGCCACATAATTCAGGGTAAAATAGAGGGTACAAGATGGATAGGAAGTATGGCACCAGAAGAAGAAGAAGAAGAAAAAGAAGGTACAACTCGATCACGAACAAGCGGTTCCTTCGACTAGCGTCTCTTGTACCGACTTCTATCCGAACCGAATGTAAACGTTTCGTTGTTTGGCAAGTGTTGTTCCATACACACTACTCGGCAAACTCGACATATTAAAAACTTTTGCCTAGCTTGCGATCTAATGTGTAGCCGGCTTAACTGAGGTGATTCGCCTAGTTTTTCATGTAGTTTGAAGACAATAAACTTGGTAAATGTCATATATATGTATGTATATATATCTAATATATTAAACGACCAATGCTTCTATATAAGTACAGTTTCCTGGTATTGATCTAGAGTGCCTCGGTTCCAATTCTGATCACCTTAGAGTTTTATTAACAAAACCCATTTTTTAAATAAAATATGGTAATATGAGTTTCTAATAATTCAATCGGAAATTTTGAATGAAAATTTGTACACATTAGCTATTTCAACGAAGGGTTAGCAGATTTTGGTAAAAATTAGCAAAAAGGGGGTTTCGGAGTCGAGAAATCCATTGACCATACCATACCAAATTTAATCGGTGTTACCCTCGAGGTCCATACACAGTAGCTATTTCAAGAGTTTTGGTATATTTATCATTCATATTACACATTCATATTTATTTAGAAATCTATAACTTACGAATATGTGAACAATAAAAGTAGTATTTACCGATCGGAATACATTTTGACCAGAAATATGCACAATTTTTAATAGGTTTGAATATCCTTAGTAACTCCTATAGACCCATTTAAACCCTGTTTTAACCGAGCAAAGCTCGGTCTCCAGATATTGAACATATTACAAACGTTAGCGTTCGCCTAGTTTGCCATGTAATGTGTAACCGCCTTAAGCGTGCATATTCGGCTGATTAGCTTAACATAGATTCATGTAGGACTGATCGATGAAGTAGGTACTCGCTTTTTTCCTAGCCAATATCATCATGATTATTCCACTAAGTGAATTGCCACGAAGACTTGAATGGTGCCAACCCTATTTTTCATCTTTATAAACTTATTTGTAATTAGTCCACTAGGTATTCTTATACAAGTGAATTCTTATACAATGAACAAACCAATATGTAATTATTTTCCGCCATTCATGCTTATAGTAAATACACATATCAGATGACCTAGATTAAAATAACAAAGCAAATAATTTGCAATATCTTTTTAAAATTGAATCGCATTTGGCATAGTTTTTTCAATGAGTGATTAATATCTTCCCTAACTATGTGCGAGCTTCTTCATGTGAAAACTCGGGTTTGTTAAAATTTGAAAGCTACTAGGCAACAGAGCAAAACGCAATAAATTATGAATAAAACAATTTTTCACAAATATTTTTAACAAAAAATTGGACCTACTTTATTAGTTGGTGCACTGAAAATTACAAAATAATATTAATTCTATTGGTGCTGGTAATTTTCATGTTTTGCCAATGTAGTTATAGCACATCAAAAAATACCAGCACCGATATAATTAAAATTATTTTTGATTTTTCAGTGCACCAAGCGCCAACAAATAAAGTCGTTCAAATGTCTTGTGAAATATCTATTTCACACTTTTTAGTGTATATGTGTATTATGTGTATACAAGTCATGAAAATCGTTGAACGTTCAATAATACCAAAGAAGATAGTACTTTTCCATCCCATGTACATACAGTCTTAACTTGTACTTTACTGCTTTAACTCGAAAACCGTAATTCTTCAGAAAAAATGTTCAATTTAAATGTTGTTACATATAATCTCGTCGTTAATTTATCCCTCTCATATTTTCAAATTTGAAAAAAAAATGTTGCCTCCACATAGCGGAAATACACATATTTCAGACTTTAATTATTGCTGTAACTCGAAACCCGTAACTCTTTTGAGAAAATGTTCAATATAAATGTCTCTGTATATGGTCTCATCTTCAATTCTGCCACCTCAGATTTTCGATTTCTTAGAAAAATGACCCCTCCACCCCACTAGCGACTGGTTTTTGGAGGGAAGGAGATTTTTCAATATGGCCCCATTTCTGAGTTTTCCTCTTTCAAATGAATCAAAAATCATCAAAATTGGAGTACGTTTACTATGTAAAACGCGCTGACATAAAAAAAAGCAAAAATACAACCGAATTGAATACCTCCTTCTTTTTTGAAGTCGGTTAAAAAATAGTACAGACTTTATTATTTGGTGCAATGAAAAATAATAATTAATGTAAATTCTATTGGTACTGGTAGTTTTGAGGTGAGGTTCTGATTTTTATTCTCGATTATCGGACTCCACTTCTTTGAAGGTATTTTTGAGGAGGAAGAATATTGGATAATGACCAAAACAGGTACCATCCCTCAAAACGCCTCTTCTCATTGAAATAATAATCATCAAAATCGGTGCACGTTTTCTATTCAAAACACGTCTAAATAAATAAGCTGCTGCCAAACTTGTACGAATTATTCGATTCAGAAGCGGGATTCTGTGTCATATAGTATTCTATTAATCAGATCTTGAAAGCTACTGAACCAATTTGATGAAACTGTTCCTTAAGTTGAAGTTGCTGTGAATTTAATCTAAAAAAATTGCCACAATCCGGTTAATAGTTTTGGAGAAATGCGTGAATAAACATACATACATCTAATATATAATAAAAACTTGTATATTTGCTTGGATGCCATAATAGATTATTATATGTGAATATATAGCAGTTCCAATAATATTGCTTACATACCTCTACGTATCGAATGAATAACCTCATTTTTTGGTAAGAGTTGGTAAATATATATACAGGGTGATTCAGATTTTATCTGGATAACTTCGGAAGTTGATAGAACTTGTAAAAATAATGTTCTCAATATAATTTTTTAGCTAAAACATCTTAGTTTCGAAAATACAGGGCATTGAAGTTGCGTATTTTTTATATTTTTTATTCATAACTTTTTATTTGGTTTTCCGATTTGTATCAAATTTAACACAGAAACACTTCTTATGGTTTTGCATAACCCTTGAAAGTAACAAACTGTCCACTCTCTATTAAGTGGGTCTTAGGGGCTACCCCCACATAAATGTTTTCAAAACTCTTACAAATAATAATTTTTAATTGTGATAACTATTTAGGTCTATACCTTGATTTATTTTAAAACTATTTTCATTCTTGTATTTTTTTGATATTTTGCTCTGTTCTTGAGATATTTTATAAAATTCGAGGCATAGCACTACTCAGTTGCAAACATTAATTATCTTTCGTCGTAAGCCATGAAAAATCAAAATGACAAGTCTTATGTGAGTTGACTTTAATTATCATAAGTGTTGTTAAAGTGTTATAAAAAAAGTTTTTATGAGTGTAAAAGTGTTTATAAATATGCCTATAATTTTTACTAAGAAATGATAATTAATGCTTGCAACTGGGTAGTGCTCTGCCTCGAATTTTAAAAAATATCTAAAGAACAAAGCAAAATATCAAAAAAATACAAGAATGAAAATAGTTTTATAATAAATCAAGGTATAGACCTAATTAGCTATTATAATTAAAAATTATTATTTGTAAGAGTTTTGAGAACATTTACGTGGGGGTAGCCCCTAAAAACCCACTTAGTAAAGAGTGGGTAGTTTGTTACTTCTAAGGCTTATGCAATACCATAAAAAGTGTTCCTGCGTTAAATTTGAAGTAAATCGGAAAACTAAATCAAAAGTTATGAATAAAAAAATTAAAAAATACGCAACTTCAATGCCCTGTATTTCCGAAACTAACAGGTTTTAGCTAAAAAGTTATATTGAGAACTAACATTATTTTTATAAGTTCTATCAACTCCTGAAGTTATCCAGACAACATCTGAATCACCCTATATATATATATATATATATATATATATATATATATATATATATATATATATATATATATATATATATATATATATATATATATATAAATAAAAGGATGTTATTGGGGATGCAGTCATATATTAAATAAAATTCTTTGATTGAAGCCGAGCTTTCGAGAATGTTTATTAATCAATATATATAATCAAAGAATTTTATTGAATATATGACTGCATCCCCAATAACATCCTTTTATTTATTATAAAACCAGTCAAGAATACAAAATCAATATATATATATATATATATATATATATATATATATATATATATATATAAAAAATTAAAAAATACGCAACTTCAATGCCCTGTATTTCCGAAACTAACAGGTTTTAGCTAAAAAGTTATATTGAGAACTAACATTATTTTTATAAGTTCTATCAACTCCTGAAGTTATCCAGACAACATCTGAATCACCCTATATATATATATATATATATATATATATATATATATATATATATATATATATATATATATATATATATAAATAAAAGGATGTTATTGGGGATGCAGTCATATATTAAATAAAATTCTTTGATTGAAGCCGAGCTTTCGAGAATGTTTATTAATCAATATATATAATCAAAGAATTTTATTGAATATATGACTGCATCCCCAATAACATCCTTTTATTTATTATAAAACCAGTCAAGAATACAAAATCAATATATATATATATATATATATATATATATATATATATATATATATATGTGTGTGTGTGTGTGAGAGAAAATTATAATTGCTGAATGTTGTAAATCTTAACGATGAGGGTAATTGGGAAAGGCAGCATAAATAAAAGAAGACTCTTTTAACTCAATCCGAATAAAATAAAATAGATATATATATAGACAGATAGAGAGGACTGATAAATTATTAACAATAACAAAAACAAAAATTAACTCGACACTTCTAGACATATGACTTTTGATGGAGGACATTTGGTTTGCATAAAATTTATATTCCCTAGCTATTTGGATAAACGAACAACTTTTCTTCTATGTATTGCTCAAAGAACACTTATGTTGGAAAATTGACCTTCCGATGTAAGTAAATAGGTATGAGTATATGGCACTCAAGTGCTTGACATCAGTTTTTTTGTTAATTGTTTCTGTATGTTGGTAAATATATACCATCTCCAAAAATTTTCTTTTGATTTGATTTTTCTCCTTTGCTAATATTTTTACAGAATCATAATCCATTTTATGATTTAAATCGTGTACATGGTGTGCTAAGGTACAACTATCTGGGTATAGTCTGCTGTCACTTTTATGAGAACTTATCCTATCTTTAACGGGTCTTGATGTTTCTCCGATATAGCTTTTCTCGCAATTCTGACAAGGAATACAATAAACTACGTCAGAAAGGGATAAGATAGGAGTTTTATCTTTCAATCGTGAGAAAGTTGTGTTTATGGTTAACACTGTTTTATTTGCAATTTTTATTCTGCTGAAAGGTCTAAATATCTTCGCAAGCTTAGACGTGATTTCTCTAATGTAGGGTAGACTACAATAGAAGATGGGCCCTTCATTGGGGTGGACGTGGCAATAATTTTTTTTAATCATAATGTCTGAAATATGTGACTCCACTATGTGGTCACAATGTGGTAGGGGCATCTTTTTTCGAAAATTGAGATTATGAGACGGCCAAAGAAGAGATTATATGTAGCAACTGAAGTTTTTTCCAAAAATTTTCAATCTAACTACAACTGCACAATTTAAAAATTACCCGTACCATTAGAATTAATATTATTTAGTATATTTCAGTGCACCAACTAATAAAGTCGGTCCAATTTTTCATAATATATATTAATGTTTATAAATTTTTAACATTTTATATATTTATTATAGTGTTTTTTTTTATTTTATATGTAGACAATCAGAATTGTTTTTGTATGGAGACATACTACGTCTACATAGTGAATAAATAATGTATCACGAGTTCTGTCTATGTGCAACCATAAGTTAACCAACTTGTAGAAAGTGTTGTATACATCAAAGGTAACAAAATATCAATAAATATAAATTTTAAATATTAGTATTTATTCAGAGTATATACCGCTTGACGGAAATTATGTTTTATTTCATGAATAATTTTCGATTTAATGAATTTCATTAAAACTGTAGACAAAATTTGTTAGAAACATAATTTCATTGACATATCACTTTCGGTGGCTGCCATTTCGAGCTACTTGGTCTGTCAAGCTCTCTAAAAAATATATTTGATTAGAATATGATAAACTTTGTTATGATAGATATGAATTTCAAAACTCGTTAAATTAACAAGAAACTACTACCTACCTACAAAGATTTTAATGAAAAATCAGGTCGAAAATATTTTCTGGAGTGACTAGTTTATTCCTACTATTTCACGTTACGATTAGAAGATAATCTGTTTTACTCTATAAGGCAACAGCAACAGCTATGAACTTCGAGTCTGTTAGTCTATCTCTTATCATTTTAGCAAAACACGTGACTTGTAGGATATTTGGTTAAATATTCATATGAGATTTTTATGAACTCCTGTATATCGTTCCTACATAGAACCTTATCACTAGCTGACTCTTCCAGTACCCCTGTCGAGTGTCGAGTTTACTTTTATAAGACAAATATTTATACAGTGCAGTATTACCTCAACAATCATTAGTGTGTCAAGTAAGGAAAAGCTTCAGTATCTTCTAGAATTGTAGATTATGGAGAAAAAGTTCAAAACTAAATTTTACGCCCTCCACCCTTCAATCCATGACGTCATCGGTAATGTTTTAAATAGATATTCCGTAATTTTATATATAAATGAAAAGCTGATGATTCTTTGAATTGAAAAATACCAAATGCTTTGGTACAAACATTTAGAAATAAGATATACAGAGTGTCAACTAACCGTGTGGAGCAGGCTGGCTTCAGAAAAAAATATACCACCCATGATCATCTACTTACTATGAGAATATTGATAGAGAAGTCTATTGAATGAAAATTAGAAATGAACCTCGCTTTTATCGAGTATCAAAAAGCCTTTGATACAGTAGAACATTGGTCAATCATGAGTTCACTGAAAAATATCAGAATAGGCTGCCGCTATATATAGTTTGAATACCCATCGAATGGGGTTTGTTCTATTTGACGTTTAATGTCAAACATTTCCTTTCGAAACTGATTAGCCCCTTAACAAATATGTCATTATTGTTAGTGTCAGTGTTTCGGGGTTAGGTATTAAAATATAATTCAAACTGTTTACGGCATGCGTACAATGGCAGATGACGTCAGGAATCGTGACGAAACCCCATTCAAACTATAACATTGTTGGAAAATATCTATTAAAAGGCTACATCTACGATCCAGCTACACGAAAATACGAAGCCTATCTGTATAAAATGTATACGTATCCTTTGGAGGATGTCTTCAGACAACTTCAATGGTGGGATGACAGGGGCATTATTATTGATGGAAATAGACTGAACAACTTGAGATTCACCGATGATATCATCCTCATAGCAGAAACACCAGAAAAACTGCAAACTTTGATCTCGGAGTTAGACGATGCATCGTCAAAAAACGGTTTGAAAATGAATGTGGATAAAACTAAAGTCATACGCACCACAAAACCAGATTTCAAAATTAAAGTTAAAGATAAGGAATTAGAAGTATTAGATGACAACCTTAGACAGAGACAGTTAAACGTCTGAAATTTATAGAAGAAGAAGATTGGAATGGGCTGCATTCAGCAAGTTGAGTAATACGCTGAAAAACAAACATATATCATTACATCTCCGCTCTCGAGTACTCGATCAATGTGTTTTGCCGGTCTTAACATATTGCCGAAACAGTAGCAGAATTGAAGTGGATTTATGTAGGCTACTATCACCAGATAAAAAGATGAAAGATGGGCATTAATAGTTCTAAAGTGGAGACCCTACTTGGGGAAAAGATCAAGAGGTCGGTCACCAAAGCGCTGGACGGACGACCTAAAAAGAAGCGCAGGATGCAGCACAAAACCGAACTGATTGGAGGAATATGAGTGAGACCTATGTTCAGAAATGGACCGAATATGGCTGATGAGATGAGAAGATTTTTCCCCAGCCCTTATTAATTGTATTGCGTTAAACTGGCAATGAAATTGCGACAGTCGTAAAGTTTCATCGCGATTTTTCACACAATATTATTTCATTTACGAAATTAAGTGAAAGATTTTAATTTAATATAATATCAGTTCTTTACCAAGATGGATCAGGTTGTTTATTTAATTAATTATTGAATAATATGATGCATCATTATCCATCCAAATTTTATATAAAATGAGCTTTAAGCAACTTTTTAAACATTTCATGTAAGCTCAAACATTTAGATGCTGATGAAAAAATTAAACTAATTCATGATACACACTCAGCTCTCATTCGACAATATCCACATTTTGTCGTTTTCTTAATTTTGATGAATAATTCCATATATTTTTTCAAAAACAATATGCTGAAAAGAATACGTTGACTCTGCTGTAAGTTGCTGCTCACATAAGAATCATCTGTTACAGTCTTTTTTAGCGAAAACTCATTTTTTAAAATAATTTTGATAGTGACTGGACTCCATTTTTTATAATACTTCGCTTCATCTGATTTTCTTTAAAAACTGAGATAATTATATTGTTTTTTTTATTTATATCATAATATCAGTTTTTAGTTTTTCGTCTTACTTTTTTTTATTCTTGAGTGTTATATTATGCTTATTTGCACTCTTCTTTAAATGATTGGTAATAGTATAGTGTAGTTTTGCTATAAGCGGAAGAGGCAATTTTTAATTATTTGTTAATAGAAAAACTGGTGCTTGAAATGTCACGGGTTAGAAGTGAAACTTTTTATGTATTTAGCTAGGGATAGGATAAAATTCCAAAATTACTAATTGGCCATGTACATGCCGTAATCGTCAAATCCACATAAATGGTATTCTTGGAGAAATCAGTATTTCAGACAAAAAATCTGAGCGAGGCAAGGAAGATGGTAATGCCGGTATATTATTTTTATTGACTGATTGTATGCAGCTGAAGCATAATTTGAGCCGATCTATGGAATTTCACTCACACACTAAAATGTTCAGGATTTCATATTTTTTGGAGAAGGCCATTTTAAATCCTTCTGGAACCAAACTCTATCGCAAATAAAGCATGACGATCCAAATAATTTTTCTAAGAATTTATTTTTGAACTCTTCATGAGGCGGTTTTATGTAGATTGAAATATCTGTAAGAAGATTTAAGGATACCAAAATTGAGCTTTCGTCGATTGCTTGGTCCTGGAGCAGTTATTCTTTCGATCATCAATTTGTAGAGCTGTTCCCTCAAAAGAATGGACAGGAGCACCGCTTTCTACAGCTGTTTCAACAAGAAAATGAGACGGAGCACCACTCTCGAGCGAAGCTTTCTTACGTAGGCGGCAAT
The DNA here is from genome assembly GCA_958507055.1 of Crioceris asparagi. Classification (NCBI taxonomy): domain Eukaryota; kingdom Metazoa; phylum Arthropoda; class Insecta; order Coleoptera; family Chrysomelidae; genus Crioceris; species Crioceris asparagi. The sequence continues at coordinate 81,484,724 of OY293826.1, read as the reverse complement.
CCCGCTGACGTCGTGCATCATTCTTACATCTTCTAACACTAGTATTATTCAAAAGTTTTTTCCGGGCTCGATAATCACGACACTGTTCAGCCACAGTTTTCGGTTCCAGTTTGTGCATTTCGATGTCACTCCGCGAATCACCAATATTATTTCGTTTTCGGTTTGCCATACCGAAACACTTCTTTGGGAAAACCCAACCTACTATGAGAATTCTCCTTTATGTATACAAAGGGCAAGTAATGTTTGCCAACCTGTTTACAAATTCGTACATATGAAACCACAGTATAGTTAAAACACAGTAGTCCCACTCAAGCCATTCCTTGATGTGACCCGTCTTTGCCTCCGTGTCTGCCGTATCATCGGAGCACCGTATAGATAAACACAGTAGTCCCACTCGACGGCGGTGCCTTAGATGATAGTTTCAAGGCAACATTTTTGCGGTTGTCTGTTTGGCCGTCGGTGAATGGGATTACTGTGTTTACCTATACCAATTTGATTCAAAACGTAAATGCTATAAGTACCCAAGCTTTCTACTAAATATAGAAGTTGGGTTGGCTTAATATTATATATATATATATATTTTATATATATATACATATATATATATATATATATATATATATATATATATATATATATATATATATATATATATATGTTTGGTGTGTTCGAGTCACCGGTTTCAAAACCCGATGGACATTGTTTTTGTTTCTTTCTTAGTTTTCGATCTTGAAATATTCCAATTGACATGTTGAAATGGATTTACCCGCGCTATAAAAGTTTCCTTTCAAAAAGGGGGAAATTGTGTTCTTAGGACTTAAGACTAGGATCTTCGATGTGGAAGTATCTTATCAATCCCAAATAGTATATAATAATCCTTGCATTCTGTTAAACACTAACATGCAAAATATGCGTAAAAATAGCGCAAGAAAGTTATGTTAAATGAATTGATGATTGACATATGCAGTTTGTTTGACGTTAAAAAGCTGTCATTTTCAATGTTGCCAATACTGCCAGAATAACGTTTGCGATATGGAGATTTTTTTTAATATTCTCTAACGAAAGCATAAACCAAGTGGTCAGATTTTAAGTACCCAAAAGTAGGTATACCTTCATGTTTAAAATATAATGAAAATATTTTTTACAAATACTTGCTTTAGAGCAAAAATACTAGTCTAAATTCCCACTGCTAATTTCTGCAGGTATCTGTTTTTTACATGAAACCAGATTTAAATCAATGATTATTGCCAAAAAACTATAGCCTAACAAAAATTATCCGCAACTATACCTTTAATTCGCATTTGAAATTGCACAGTGACAATCAGACTGACAGGCACATTTATATTAAATTAAATATGACCTAATTCTACATATAACAGATTGCTGTCATAATGCAAAAAGGATCTGTGGGCTAGTTGTAAAGTCATTTCCTATATATCCGAAAAGCATGGGTTTAAATCCAGATCTCACATTTTTATTTTTTTATTAAAAGAGGAATTAAAGCTAGAATAAGTTTTCTATATGTTGTCTTGGAAATTCTTTAGATGCATTTGTTCATTCATTGTCATCAGTTCGCATCGTATCTCAGCTGAAATCGATTGGAAAAAAATAAACATTGTTCATTCAGGGAAATATATTTTATTATAATTTAGGTATTACATTTCAATTTTCAATAGTTCTCAATAATTTTAGCTGTAAAGAGTTTCAACAAGGTGGCATAATCTTAGAGTCAACGTTGGTTACTTTTTTTAAAAACCTTTATTTGTTCCTGCTGCTGAATATTTGATATCTGGCGTTATTCACACTAGTAAATTTAGGCCATATATAAGTGGGTTGAATTCTTTTATCATTTGTACCTAAAAATAATGTAAAATCTTTATTATAATATAATAAATTATAATATAATAAATAGTACCATCTAGTTTGATTTGCAATTCATTTGAACACAAATCAATTTAATATAGTTATAAAATAAGAAAAAAGAGTGTAATGAGTTTGATTGTATCTAAATTTTGAAAGTTGAAGCTCTATTAAAATATAATACCTAATTATTTGAATTATTATAGTAAAATATATTTCCCTGAAAAATCAATGTTTATATTTTTTATAATCGCGTTTAGTTGAGATGCGATGCGAACTGATGTACAATGAATGAACAGATGCATCTAAATAATTTCCAAAACAACATATAGAAGAGATAGAGATCAGGATTTGAACCCATGCTCTTCGTATATGTAGGAAGCAAATTTATGACTAGCCCAGAGATATTTTTTTCATTTATGACAGCGATCTGTTATATGTAGAGTTAGGTCATATTAAACGTCAGACTTATATAAATATGCCTGTCAGTCTGATTGTCATTGTGCAATTTAAAATGCGATTTAAAGGTAGTTGCGGCTAATTTTTGTTAGGCTACCCGGGTGTAAAATAGTTTTTTGGCAATAATCATTCATTTAAACCAGTTTTCATGTAAAAAACAGATACCTGCAGAAATTAGCAGTGGGATCTTAGATTATACGATATTATGGCAACTTTTGATGACGAAGATGACGAACTTTGTCTTCATGCTTTCGAAAATATGAATTCAGTGATTACTTTACTAGCAGATATTGTCCTCATTTTTTTACAAAACAAATATTTTTGGAAATGGAATTCCAAAGTTATACTGGTAGCCTTGGCAACATAGATATTAGCAGCCCTTGAATGTTGAATATACTGCACATGTCAATCATCCATTCGTTCAACCTCACTTTTTCGCAAATTTTTGTTTTGCATTTTCACGCATTGTTTGCTAATCATTAAAAATACCGTCCTCCGCCTCAATTTTATTAAAAGTTATGCGAACATACATCTATGCTTGCAAACATTTGATTTTTTTGGGCTTTTATAGAGAAAGCCGCTAAACTAGACTTTTACTTATTTACTTACTTACTTTACTTTACTTTACTTGTTTACTTTTATAATTTCCAGTGCTTTCCCTAGTGTTTCTTGTATTTTGGTCCGATTTTTGTTTCATTTCCAAACATTTTTCTTTAGGTTAAGCACCATTTTGTTGCCAGAACCAGACAGTTTCTATTTGTTGTCAACATCAATATTACATTGTGAGAAATCTGACATATGCCAATCAAAACGAAGGTGTAGCAAAATTTTGAAAATCACTAAATATTTAATATTTGCTATATAAGAATCCTTTTCGATTTTTTTAGAATTGCGTAAGTATGTCTTATTTAATGCACGGATTTTATTTTGACAGTATGACTAAATGCATTGACAAAAAATGGGAAATGAAAATATGTATTTCATAAATCATATGACCCGCACGATAAAAGTGTATGTTTTCAAAACATATTATTTTAATATGAACATATCCACCCACATGGAACATTTAATACCTACTCATACCATCTTAGGCCTTTGGCTTCATTTTGAGTGTCTAATAATCTATTTAATTTATTGGTGGATTCATCTGGCCATGTGATGAAATAATAGCATAATTAGTTGATAAAATAACAAAAATCATATGAATTGATTAAATTATGTTGCGTTTATCATGCCTGTAGGCGTAATTTATTGAAAATATCTTCAATGGGTATAGTTAAATGGATGGTTCAAATATTCATAAAAACAGTTGATGAAAGCACGTAACCAGATGTAAAATTTCCTTCGTAGATAACAATAATATACAGTGTGAATCAGCCAAATGGAATAAATTTCTTATTTCAATAATTGTGCATATTTATAAACTTTGATTTTAATTTTAAAACGACCATCTTGTCGACTATTACGTCATCCACTTTTGCATTCTACATTTTAAGGTAATTTCAAAAATATATACTTTTTTTCGATAATTGACAGTTTTAATTATTTCTAAAAACATTTCTTTAACATTAAGAAATAATTATTAGAAAGAACTTGTGAAATTAGCTTTAAAAGCAATTGTTAGATTCTTAGGATAATTTTCGAATGGTCTTTAATGAACACTCATACTGTAATATATGTATTTGTAGCAATTTAGTATTACTGCTGTATTATTTTGTAGTTTTGATTTACTAAACCACTTCAAAAATATGTTTTTTGAAAAATGTTATCTTCAAAACTATAAATTGTCGAACTGTGTTTAAATGGAGAATGCAAATATGAAACATTATATTGGGTGTTCTATTCGCTGTGTCTAAGGAATTTTTATCAATATGCATAGTATCTAATTCAAATATATAATTATTTTTCCCATTTGGCTGTTCCACACTGTATAGCCATTGAAGCATGTATTACATAAGAAGAGAAATCTTCAGATTTATGAATAAGTATCAATAGTAAATTTATTAATTATTGATAGATTCGTGTTTTATGAAATAATATAGAAAAAATATTAATTACAAAAAATATGACTAAATTTTGTTAGTGGTGCATCAAAAAATACAAAATAATATTAATTATATTGCTACTGGTAGTTAATTTGTTGAACATTCAAGAATATTCCCCTATCTCACTATATTGGGCAGCAATCTTGAATATTCATAGTGCTCAAACTCGGATACCGTTGAAGTTTTAAAGAAATGATCGATCCAAAGGATTCTCTTCTTCATTTGACCGACGAACCCAAACGGAGGAAGAGGAGACTTGAGAAATGGTCCCATATTCCTGCCTCTGAAGGATTGGATGGGGCATTTTTTCTCAAAAATCGAAAATCCGAGATAGAAGAATTAAAGATACGATACGGTATGGCATTGAAAAATAACGTCAAAATTAGATAAGTAACATAACCCGGCTACCCGGGTGTAAAATAGGTTTTTGGCAATAATCATTCATTTAAACCAGGTTTAATGTAAAAAACAGATACCTGCAGAAATTAGCAGTAGGATCTTAGACTATACGATATTAAGGCAACTTTTGATGACGAAGGTGACGAACTTTATCTTCATGCTTTCGAAAATATGAATTCAGTGATTACTTTACTAGCAGATATTTTCCTTAATTTTTTATAAAACAAATATTTTTGGAAATGGAATTCCAAAGTTATACTGGTAGCCTTGACAACATAGATATTAACAGCCCTTGAATGTTGAATATACTGCATGACTGCACATGTCAATCATCCATTCGTTTAACCTCACTTTTTCGCGGGTATCAATAGTGAATTTAATAATTCTTGATAGATTCGTGTTTTATGAAATAATATAAAAAAAATATTATTTACAAAAAATATGACCAAATTTTGTTAGTGGTGCATTAAAAAATACAAAATAATATTAATTCTATTGCTACTGGTAGTTAATTTGTTGAACGTTCAAGAATATTCCCCTATCTCACGATATTGGGCAGCAATCTTGAATATTCATAGTGCTGAAACTCGGATACCGTTGATGTAACATAACCTAAAAACGTGACAAATTGAATGAACATCATTAATGAATCGATCGGACTTTGATAAATCGTACTATTCAAACTGATAGGTTCCAAAATAAGCTTTTTATGTGGGTATTATCTATGCATTCTCAATATCAACTGATGTTGAAAGGTAGTCCCTTGCTGACGATGTAGTCACATTGCTCATTTAAATAAACTATAATAATAAAAAATATCATAAGCATATGATTCAAAATTCTTTATTACAAAAATATGCTATAGAAATAATCAACAATACAGAATACAATAACAAATAAACAATAAATGATAAATCAATGAAATTACCATGGATGATGGTTATGATGGTGATCGTGGTGACCATGGTGGTCATGGTGTTCGAAGTGATGGCCATGATGATCACCATGTAGAGGCTCATATTCAACATGAGCACTCACCGGAACAAGATGTGAATGGATAGCAACAGGTACTGGCCTTTTTACAACAACTGGCTTTGGTACGGGTACTGGTACTTTTTTCCAGATAGGTACAGGAACTGGTTTTGGATGGTAGACTTTGTATGGAACCTCGACATGTTTTTGATGAACAATTTTCACAGGTACTGGTACTCTACGTTCCACAGGAACCGGAACATCTTTGTAAACAGGAACTGGTACGTTCACGTGAACTGGGATTTTGTATGTACGGTAGACGGGGACTGATACCTCTTGAGGTACTTCAACTGGTATTTTACGCTCAACTTGAACTGCTACTGGCTGAGGATAAGGAATGCCTACTTTATTCACTACATGAACATGCTGGCGAACTCTCTTTTCCAGAAGAACGCCACGTCCAAGTGAGATTGCAGTTCTTGCTCCAGACTGATATACAGCGTTATCAGGTAGACCGATATTTCCATTATCCAAGCCAGGTCCTGAGGAAGATAAGAAACGGTTCCCTCCATCATTGTGTGAATCATGATGCTGATGATGATTATAATGGTCGTGGTCACCACTCAGGGGATTATGATGGCTATTATGGTGATCGTGTTCGCCGTGTGGTGGATAGATCTCGTCATGATTTCCAGGCTGCTCTCCCTCCAAGGGCAGCACTGGATTATGACTGGGTCCGAATGGTAAGTCGAACCTCCCTTCACTGATGCCGTGGTTTTCATGCGAGACACCACGCTTGGTGGTTTTCTTCGTTTCAGCATAAGTGGCGGAGATTCCCAAAAGTACCACCAGAAGGACCTTTAACAAAATATTCGAAGTATATAGTTTTTTGTATCATTGATCAATTATTTTCATCTAAAAATGGCTGACAGAGATTTTAATTTTCACTTTACCATGAAAAAGCAAGAAAGAAACTCTTTTACATGAATTAAATTGCTGATAAGTTTTTTTTCACAGAATTTCAGCATCTCAAAGAAAAATAATTATTTGAGGAGAAAATTATTAGAGAATTTAATACTTGCTTGTAAAAATATATTTGATAGTTATCTATGATCAAAATATCTAATATCGAAATCAATATGTTCTGGACACCACTCAGGAGTATCACCAAGATACTTTGTTTTAGTCTTGTATTCATGGATAATTATTGAAATAACTAATTAAACAAATACAAAAAACCTTATTAATAATTGATTAAATAATTATAATTTTCAAATAGAGAATTATATGTGTTAAAATATTTTAGAAGAAGATTCAAACGAATTTTACGATGAGCTTACAATGTTTTGTATTCAAATCAAGACTTATATTTAATATATTTATGAATTAGTTCTACTTACAACTGTTTTCATCCTGCTATGATTATGTTAACTGATTAGAAGCAGATTACAGACTAATTTTACTAGATGTCCTTTGTAGTTTTTATATAATTTCCGGAAACATCACCACTTTCTTTTCCGATAATTTCGGCAATCGTTAGATTCATATACCGTATACAGTGCGTCTTTTCGTGTCGTATGTGCCTAGATAAATCCGGTTGTGTTAACCAATAAAGAAGCTACCTATGCTTGCAAATATAGGTAGGTATACAGTTAACAAAAAAAGTTATTTTTACAAAAGTTAGGACCAACTTTATCATTGGTGCACTGAGAAATACTTAATAATATTAATTGCCCTGGTGCAGGTAGTTTTGGAGTTGTGTAGTTATAGGTAGATAGAAGACTTTTGGCACCAACTTCAAAAGTACCAGTACCAGTGCAATTAATATCGTTTGGTATTTTTCAGTACACCAACTAATAAAGTCAGTCCTAGTTTTTCAAAAAATAAGTCATCATAATCGTTGAACGTTCACTTGTACCAAAGAAGATATACCTTGATAGGTATATACAGGGTTGGACAAAATGAGCGGAACACCTGATTCAAAGATTAAGGTGTTTCTAATATTTGCCTGATTTATGGCATAAGACTGGTACGAAAATTTTACTCGATTAAAAGTAGATATGTTTTTTTGACTTTACTGATACCAGCGAGCTTATCACGTAAATAGTAACTCCAACGCGATCGCGACCATCGCACAATCGTCGCTGTCTAAACATCGATTTGGTACAGTGTTTTCGCTCTGTCAGTCATGAGCTAAAACTGCTACTCGAGCAAAAAATTACAAAAGTGAGGTTGAGTGCGTGTATTTGTGAATAATAAATTACTTTTAACATGTTCTCAATGAAATTGCTATTCTCTCTTTTATATCCAATATTTTATAGACCGCTGATACTAGACTGTGGTAATACTGAGACAACAACGAGATTGTAACTAGTTGCTAAATTTTACATGATACGGGGGCAGGTTTAGTTGGTCTGTGATTTACGCTTTTATAAGAAAAAAATAAAATTTGATCACACAAGATAAAATCCGTAATGTAAAACATAACTCCTCAAAATAGATGTTCCTCAAATGATTGGGTTTGGGGGTTTTAAAAATGTCTTATAGCAGGCATTTCCTAAAATGGCGTTTCTGTTTTTAAGAAACACAATAACTCAATAACTATAATATATAAACAAGAGAACAAAATTACCTAATAGTATTGTGCTAGCGGTTTTTAAGCCTGACGTAAAATATAGGGTGTTTCATTGAAAAAAATCGTGGGTGAGAGTTTTGATTCGCCAAGTATACAAAATAAAAGCCATTAAAAACTTGATGAGTTCCAACAAAACTAGACTCTTACGAAATGCTTTTGATTTTAACAGAATTATCCTAAGTTGTTGATTCTAAATAATACGGGGTGTGGATTTCATTGAGATTTTCTCATAAAAGTTATCATATCTGGAAATGACCCCCTAATAAAATCTTGTTTAACCTTATTATGCCCTTAGGTATAGGGACAGTGAGCAGGTTTTCGTGCGCGTTCTATATGGTGAACTCCGGTTTTAATGATTCATTTGAAAGATGAGACTTGAGAAATGGCCCATAGTCATAAACACTCAAATCCGAAATCTCCTTCCCTTTAAAAGACACCCCCGATTGGGGTGAAGCTGGCAATTGATTTCGAAAATAGAAAATATGAGGTCGTGTAATTAACTGCACAATATCCGGAAGCGTTTATATTGAATATTTTTTCAAAAGACTTACGGCGATGTTAAAACTTCAGACATGTGTATTTTCGCTATGTGGAGGGGGCAGTTTCTTTAGAAAATTTAAAATCTGAGGGCACTACATATAAGACCAGATTTTTTATAGCAACATTTATAACGAACATTGTTTCCTTATAGTTATGGTTTTTGAGTTACTGCGGTGATAAAATGGTTAAATCTAAAATACTTATGCGTATTTCCGCAGCGATGATCCTAGATCTCTAAATACTACAAGCAAAGAATATACGTGGGTAATAGGATAAGTACGTGACTAATGTTACATTAAAAAGTGTGAAAATTTCTTACAAAAATTTGGACCGACGTTATTAATTGGTGCAGTGAAAATACAAAATAATATTAATTCTATTGTTGCTGGTACTTGTGAAGTTGGTGCCAAAAGTTATCAATTTAATTGCAATGGCACAACTTCAAAAGTAACTGCACCATTAATAGAATTAATATAATTATGTATTTCTCATTGCACCATCTAATAACGTCAGTCCAATTTTTTTGTAAAAATATTTATATAAATACAGAAATATCATACAAAAAAACAAAAAAATCAATCAATTCATTACTGTCCAGCGGATTGCGCTTCTTTGTTGGTTGATGACAAAATATGATTTGATACATCGCAAACGCAATACAATTTATGGCTTTATGTAGATGTTCTCCCATAAACATGTAAATAAAAGTGAAAATAAGTTCTAGATTATATCAGCCAAGAGGTATCTATAGAATTTTAATTATGCTTGTATATTTGACAAATTAGATATTTACTAGATACAATAATAATTATCCTGTGTCGAATACTTGCTGTTATGTTTAGGGTCTGAACTAATATTGTTTGGATATTTGTATTATTCTTTGAATAATTTATTACGATATTCTGATAGATGTATTCAATTTCGCAATTATTTGTTGAAATGCCAGTAACCTAACATTTGGTATCTAGGTTTTTTTGAAAATCGATAATATGGGAAAGTGACGAAAAATAGTATTTCAGTATAATTCAATGTATTGGGTTAATATTATGATGAATATGATAATTTAGATTAGCAGACGAAGCAATAGAGATACGAAAATTAAATTTTCGAATTAATGAGGACTCAATGAGTAAGTAAGCTCATTTTTGACGGACGAACCCTGAACGGACGAGTATACAATTCGACTCTCTGCTTTTTTTGTTGGTTAGTTCGTCCGTTCTATAAAGTAAGTAATCATTCTCTGATTTTTGATTCATCTGAAAGAGGAGGCTTGAGAAATAGTCCTATATTCATAAAAACGCAAGTCCGAAATGTTCTTCCCTCCGAAAACCGCCCCCGAAGGGGTGGAGGGGAACAATTTTCTCGAAAATCGAAAATCTGAGGACGTATAATTAAAGATAGGACAATATTCGGAAACGTTTCCATTGAACATTTTTTCAAAAGAGTTACGGTTTTTGAGATAGAGGTATGTTAAATTCTCAAATATAGATATGTATTATTGCTATGTGGACAGGGCGATTTCTTTCGAAAATTGAAAATATGTAGGTATTACATGAAAGACATAATTATTTGTAGCATTATTTATAATAAACATTTTTACTTTTCTACGCTACTATAGTAGGTGTATAAGGAAAGTATTGTAATCGTGTGAAATTTTTGGTATCGAGATTTATACAAATGTTGACGTTTCAGAATTTTCTAAGTCTAATAAACATATTTTCAGCCATTGGTCTGTCTGTCTGTCCGTCTGTCTGTGACAGCATTATCTCGGGAACAGATCCGTGTATATTGTTGCTATCTTTTTTATTTTGTTTGGTACCAATATCACTCGCCGGTTGTACTGAATGAGAATCCTGTATACCCTGGGTGTTGAGCTATAGCCAAGAACCTGATTTGCTCAAGACTATAGCGAGAAAACAGCTCTAAGGATTTTGATTAAACTTGTCTAAAGTATTCTACTGAGAGCCCTTTACCACCCACATATAGCGCCATCTCTGAGAAAAAGCGCAAAAAATGTTATGCTTGAATAAAATTCCGTATTTTCCACATGTTTCTTCAGATTCGGGTTAAACGTTTCATCTTGCGAAAAAATGTTAGATGACCATTGTTGTTTGTCTTGACATGCTGAAAAAATGAGTGGTAGCACGATTTGACCAGAGGAAGGAGAGTATTGTAATAGTGCTAAATTTGTCATTTACTGGAATTTGCCTGCGAAAATCGCGTGAGTGGACACACCAGATTTTGTCCTTAGAGTTACGGTTTTCGAGTTAAATCGGTGTTAAAATGGTAACATCTTTAATACCTACTTATGCGTTTATTCGCAGCGATGTGGGTAATAGGATAAGTACTATCTTCATTGGTATTAGTGAACGTTCAACGATTTTCGTCACTAATGTTACACTCAAAAGTGTGAAATAGATAATTTTTACAAAAAAAAAAATCCCGATGGCCTGTAGTCAGCGGAAAGGTAAATTTTAAATTTCATTGAATTGAAATTTGAACGACCTTTTCGTTGGTATACCTACATGTTATTACATAAAATTCTCGTTTGTGTCATAGCCTTGCGGTTAGAGGTTTTTGTTTTGGCTGTTGAATATAAAGCAGACAGGGTTCGAGTTCCACTTCAAGGCAGATTTTTTTTTTCGCCTATTTCTTTTCAATAAATATACTATATATTTTTTTAATCAGGGTCTATATTAAGATCTCCAGAAAATGTACAATTACATCAAATTTATATTGAGTGTTCATGTTTTATCAATATTTGTTATTTTTCTTTATTAATTTTTATTTTTTTACCTGTGTATTTTATGAAAAATTGCTTTGAACAAAAGTTGTAGGTACTGATTATATCTATAACTTAAAATTATTTTTGATGATATTTACACTACGGCTCTTTTTTGATATATTTTTTAAATGTTTAAAAGGTCGCCATTTTGAAACTACTTACCCGATATTGCCCAATAACAAACTTGACCGAGATATTTGAGAGATTGATTCTTGTAGCAAATTTGAACTTGATACGTTCAAAACTGCGACCTCTATCGTGTTAACAAATTTCGTAATATCCCATATATATATATATATATATATATATATATATATATATATATATATATATATATATATATATAAACTTTTGAACCAAATGTTTTTTTGGACTAACTTATAGACATATAACAACATGCCGCTGAAATTTTTTCGAAATTCAAAAGTGTGAACGATCGCAATAGGTACATTTCTATAAGAAATTTACCTAATTAACCTGCGTTATTAGTTGGTGCACTGAAACATATAACATAATAATAATTCTATTGGTGCTGGTAATCTAACTGCAACTGCACAACTTCAAAAGCAACAGTACCAATAGAATTATTATTATTTTATATTTTTCAGTGCACCAACTATTAACGTCGATCCAAGTTTTTGTAAAAGGTATTTATTATCAAACAATTAATTAAAAAAAGATTATTAATTATTACTGTGAAAACTTATTCAAAATATTCGATAGAAATTTCAAATCGTACAGAACAAGTTTGCTCCATTTTCATTAATTGTTGTGTCCTCTTATATAAACAGTATTGTTATGATATTATTTTATATAGACTAGACACCAGATGAAGCTCAAAATTGATAGCCATATTCATAAAAAAATCTTAGATTGATTCAAGCTAAGTATGATACAAGAACTGTCATATTATGACATTATGTATATGGCTATTAAGTTGATTTTTAAAAATGATCGCGGCACTTTGGTCCTCTATACATATAATAAAATTGTAACAGGCCGATGCCTATACATTAAACATATTTTAAAAAAAATAATATGGGGATTCTTTAATAGAGCAACAGAAGGCAAAACAACAGCTTTTAGAATTTTTGCCCGTTCGTCTGTATTTTTGAACGCACATCACGAAAAAACCCCTGCATAAAATTGAATGCAGTTTCTAAAGATATACTACTAGAGGTCGTAAGTTCTTAAAATATAAGATTCATTTTACCGTGTTTGTCTGTCTTTCTGTGTGTATTGGATGCAGTTTTTCACGCACACTAAGTAGCGGGCAATAGCCAGTAGATAATAAAGTTATAAATTGTGACAAGAGATTAGGTTTGCCAAATGCCAAAATTCAACGAAGGAAATTACCTAAATTTAACCAATCTATAAGGTTACTGGAGGAGAGCAAAAGATCAATACTGCTTTTTATTAGCTTTACAGTCTTCTGAGTTAATAGAGTAATATCTGGGCGACCTAGCTTTGCTCGGATAACACAGGATTTAGAGTGGGTCTATAAGAGTTACAGAGCAGAAACAACATCGTATGTTTAAATAACAACGACAAGATCCAACTAAGAATTTATTACAAAAACCTCAAGACTGCCCATCTACTCATGAGGAACAACATGAATCCTGAGGCGAGCACATTGAAACAAACCAACGTAATCTACCAATTCACATGCAAACACGAGGACTGTGAGCCCCGCAAAGTAGAATACGTTGGTATGACAACAAGAACCTTATCCAGAAGATTAACAATGCACCTTCAAAATGGAGCCATCAAAAAACATTTCACAAACAAACACAATACAACTCTTACCAGAGATGCCCTTGTAAACAACACCTGCATTATTAAGAAAATTCAAGAATTCCAAAGGTTGCAAATCCATGAAGCGCTGGTCATTAGGAATTCCCGACCCGAGATAAATCTGCAATTTACAGGATCAACACGGACCCTCTACCTACACGGTAACAATCCCGGAAATTACAACCTTAATTGAATCTTAATGGTCACCTAATTATGTAACCACTATAAATATTCAATCGACAGCATTTAGACATTAGTTAAGCTTGAAAATGATTATATGAAGTAATCGAAACGTTGCAATAAAAATATGGAAAATATTGGTTCACTTATTCATAGTCTGGACACTGGACAAAAAAAGTTATTTAGACGATTGGAAAAATTGTCAAAAAAGCGAATTGACGCGTTATTCGCAATTCAATTTAATAAGCGCTGTATAATATAATTAGATAAATCAATTTGATTTTTTCAATATTTAGAAACAATGGAATGTTGCATACATAAGCTAAATTGACAGGATAATAAGCTATTAATATTGCAAATGTATTTATTATGATTGAAATAGAATGGTAGACTAATAACAATAATTTCTTATTAAATGACAGAGTGTAATATCACATTTTTCACTGATTGACTGACTCCAGTTCATTTCTATTTATAGACTTCTTTGTACCTACAGTATAAAATTTGCAGTATTTTCTTCAACCTCGAATTTGAAAGTCTGAAAATGAAATGGCCATTTCATCTCAATTGAGCCAGAAAGCCCGGTCACTTGGAGGCTGTTTTGGGAATTTCATCTACTTTATTTCCACGAAAAATTGGTATATAGTAAATAATTTCTGTAATGTTAAGTAGTTATTTAGGCAACCTACCATGCATTTGGTTACTAGGTAACAGAGAACGCTACCTCTAACTTATGTAAGTGAAGTGATTCGTGACAAGTGACAAATGTGAAAAGTAGTCAAGAAACGAGACACACATGTAATAATTGTTGAACATATTGTAATATTTTATTCTGTTAAATATTTGATTACCCATCAGTGTTTTATTAGATACATATTATCCTAACAGGGTAATACTGTTTCTTCCAACTGCAATCCTATTATCAGCCTCCGAATCGTTGAATGAACCAATGGTCATAGTTAAGACATATTTATCTTGGGGTAAATCAAAATCTGAGAGTAAAGAATTTCTCAGTTGCTATCACCATTTTGGGGGCTTTGTGGTAGAAGATGTTTAAATGTAGATATATGGCATGAAATTCATTTCTGCAGAAATATGAGATACAAGGAATCCTACTTGGTTTGTCATTGTAGCTTGACAACAACTTGTTTTTCAACATCATGTAGGTACAAAATCGCAAATCCCAATAATGGCAAGAGCACACGAAGGCACCTATAACTTGATAATAGCACTCCACATAACCAGCACAATATCAATAAATAACTATTAGAATATAGTTACAAATACAAAACGAAAATAAAGAAAGATAATATATCATATAAATATTGTACCTAACGTTTAACACTGTGCTAAACGTTGTGGGGGAGTTCAGTTGATTAATACATTCCAATGTTCGCAGTCTGCTTAAAAAAGTTTATCTTTAACAATTGGCGTCCTAGTATTTTTTGTCACATTGACAATTGCGTTTCAGAACTGTTATCGACTTACGACTCTGATGACAATTTTCATAGACTAAATCACTATCTCGAATTTCTTCAATATAACTTTAATCTGTACCCACGCTCCAAGGGAAGAAGCAGATGATGAAGTAAAGGACCTCTTAAACGACAGGCTAGAAAGGGTTGTAGTATGATGAGGCCCCTTCCGAAGACGTGAACATTGTGATTGGCAAAGAAAACCTACATACTGAATCAAATGGAAATGGAATGACAGCAGAACGAAAAATATCCACAAAGCTACGTGGAAATCTCCAGACGGTGTCTGAAGAAACCAGATTGACCCCGTCATGGTTGACACCCGACACGCAACCGACGTAATCGATTTAGGCAGCTACAAAGGGGTCAAAAATGACTAGGACCATTACTTGATCAAGGCAAAGTATCGCCACTTGGGAAAATTAAACTAAGCCCAAGATTTCCTAACTTTGATTGCCGGTAACTTGCTAGCGATGAAGTCAAGCAGCGATATCGCAGGAAGCTGGAAGATCAGATAACGGCGGCAACTACTCATGGAAGTGGTGATGTAGAGAGTGACTGGATCTCACTCAAGCTTGCAGTACAGTTGGCGGCACAGGCGACGATCGGATACGCAGAGAATGTTAGGAAGAAAGGCTGTTTTGATGAAGAATGTGCAGCTGCCATCAACTACAAGAAATAAGACAGAAGATGTTACAGAGAGAGACCAGACAAAGCAAAGAGGTGTTTAATAGGGCGAGAAATAGAGGCTCACGTGTCTGCAGGCAAAATTAACCAAAAAGGGCAGGATTAACATAAAATCAAATACATGGTAATGTCTCGAAATGAAAGCCCTGCATCAGCTGCTGCAACGTTTTTTACCAAAAAGTGTCCAGCTTCAAATATCTCGGCTCACTCATCACTAACACCCAACACCAACAATAGTGGATTGGATAAAAGTAGGTAACAGCGCCCATTACGAAATACAGCATCTTCTAAAATCGAGACTCATCAGCTGGCTAAACAGGAAAAACAATAGAATGCAGAACAGAAATAGCTAGGAGATCAATGAGAGTGTCCTGCGGATACTGAAAATGGAATAATCTTATGTATACCAGTGTATACACGGGCACTGATACTGGCTTGTAAATATGTCCTGGTAAGGTTGTGGTACTGCTTCTTTGTACGGTATTGGTATTTCTACATGTACTGGAACTTTCACTGGCACTGGCACAGATCCATAAACTTGAACAGGAACGTGCCTTACCACAGGAACTGAAAAGGGTTTTGACATAAGACAGGAACTGGAAGGGTCTGTGCAACTGGTTCAACAGTAACTGGATAAGGCTAGGGATATGAATCTCGACTCTGTTATTGACATAACGACGTACAGTTGAGGACGGGTTCAGCCACTCCAGTACTGGTTATAAATTCAGAGTTTCCTAGAGATATTTCAAATCTCAAACCAGAGTTGACAATTAGGTACTTGTCCCTAATTCAGAACTTCTTAGTCCGACACCTGAACCAAAATCAAGACCAGGTTCTTGACCAAGTCCCAATCCTAGAGGGGATCATCCAAGGTAAGTCCCAATACTCAAGCCGTGATTGGATTCATTGAAGACACCACGTTTTGTGCTCTTTTTTCCATCGGCAAGGGCGCTACTATTTCACGTGGCATTTAAGCTGAAGGGCTTGCAAGGATTAATTTAGCTTGTTAATATGTCCTTTAATTTGGCATTTCGCATTTCCTCGTCGGCTCTAGTCCTATCATGTCGTGGTGGGCTAATTGGTCAGTTTTTCTGTTGCTATTACTACTACTAACCGTTAAACTATTGTGACTAGATATTAGTCTGTTTAAGCGAAGGTACATTACACCATCTCCAGTATTGAGTCATCTCCTGTGGCATCTTCTATTATGGCCATAGCTCCTTCTACCTTCAGCGCCTTTGGGTGGATGCACCGGCGTGAAATGGTTCTCATACGAACGCAGGGAATTGTCCGGATATACACATGAACGTTTTTCAAGATTTTATCTTATTTGAGAAGAAATTGATAGTTGCATATATATGAATGATTTACTATTAGTAGTAATTCATACCATAAATTAAATAGCCATCATCATAAATCTAGCAAGCAGAGGTGCGAATTCGCAACCAAACCAGAAACAATCTCTGGTATGATTCAGGGTGTGAACGACAGATATAAAAACTTGAATTGAATATAATCAACTTTATCTGATTTTTTTATTGCAAACCCCATTTTTTCTCTTTCACTGTATTCTACGACTAAAAATAAGATTACTTTCTGTTTACTTCTCTATACCTAATATAAAGAGCTTCTAAAATATAGCCCGAAATTTCAAATTCTGTAAAATATGAGGTACACATTCGTTAACGAGTCACTTTTATGGAAAAAATGAAATTATTTTAATAAATTAAGTTCTCTAAAATTTAATATCTTCCAGGGCAGTCTCCTCTTGAAGGCTTCTATTTCCAATATTATTTTATTTTTAAATCGTCATAGATATGGGTCTGATACACATGATTACTTAACGTACCCTACAGAAAGAAGTCAAGAGGAGTCAAATCAGGACTTCTTGGTGACCATGCAACATTTCCATTTGGTCCAATCCATTCTTCAAACCATTCTCTAATATAATTTCGGAGTAACGCTGTGCTATGACACATAGCTTAATCCTTATGGGATATAATATTTTAATATAGTATTTCTTCTTATATGATTATTTTATTTTGCAATAAATCGAGATATAGAGTCCCATTAAAAATCTGATCCTAAAATAGGGTTCCTAAAATATGAATATGTCCCTTGTAAATACCATACCAAACAGAAAACTTTGTCAAGCCTGATTTTGGATTATTATATACTGTATAGGATTTGCTCGCAACCAGAAATGACAATTCTTCCTTTTAAAACACCCTGCAGTGGTAAAGATAGCTTCATCAGTCCAACAGATTCGTGCATTGTATGAGTCATTGTATGGAAACTGACGATCCATCTACAACAAAATTCCAGTCTGCAATGCTTATCACCACAGTATCTATATTGTGCTTATCACCAACCTGTAAATCTTGTAGCTATGCGAATTTATATGGTTAATAACCATTTATTTTCTTTAATGTGGAACTAGCGACATGCAACTACCTAGGTAGGTACTAGCATTATTTAAAGAATTCTCTGGATTTTCTTCAAATACTGTAAAATGTTAAAATGTAAAATGTTTTTTTATATTTTACATCTGTGATTTCTCAAGTCAAGTTCGATTCGCGGAAAAAAAATATTTTTCAGGCATTCTTCTTTCAGGGAAATTTCGTCGATAGTATCTAATTGTTAGGGCAGTTCTTCTAATATTTTTAATAAATGTTTAAGCAAATCAAACCTTCTATGTTCAGAATACATTTTCTAAATCTAAGATAAACTGTTGAGGTTCTACAAATGCATACAGAACTGAAAGTATGACATTAGATAAACAAACAAATGTATTTTTTTCCATAACAGTCGTTCCATTAACAAATATGCACCTATGGATATATGGATTTGATATTTTTCATGGAATACTGTGAAAGAGAAAAAAATTGGGTTTGCATTTAAACAATCAGATATACTTGATAATATTCAATGCAAAGTTGCTACCTCTTTCGTACGGGAATGGGACGATTCAGCACCGCTGTTTCAGCGCCGGCCTAGCACCGGCCTTTTTCTTTTCTATTATTTCTTCATCATCAAAAATTAATTATTAGTATACGAATTGATTCAAAGAAAACATTTTTAGTTTATTTTCTTATGTAATATGCTTAAATATTGGTAGATATTTTAAACTGGCGGTCAAATATTGGCAAGGGTCTTGAAGGCAGAGCAGGCTGCTGGTGCCTGTTCTGTAACAAAACTTCAAGAATGCCCACTGTTTCCAGACGAAAGAGTCGGGTTTTGAGAAATCAAAATCAGCTCTGCCAATGAATCCTACTCTCACGTCCACGTAGACCTTGGTCGCGTGATCTCCGGGTATATAGCGTACAGTGGGTGTACGTTGTATAGCAGACGGGAGAGGGTGAAGGGTGAGTCTCCGGTGCCCTTAAATAACTGGAACCTATCAGCTAAGGGAATAAACCCTAACAGAAAATCCTGGTCCTCTTATTAAGGAGGTTGGAGCAGAGGCCTAGCAAGTCACTCTCCATAAAATCACACATCTGCTAAAAAATACCAAGCAACAGCCTCGGAATGCGGACGGGAAACATTTAAAACGACAATTGGCAACGAAAAGGACTACGAAAATAGGAACGTGGAATATACGTGGCATCGCAAATAAAATGTCAGAAATACTTCAACATACAGAAGAGTATAACTTAGATATACGTATACTGAATGAAACCAAAACGAAAGGTAGAGGTAATGAGAAGTTGGGAAACTATGTTCATTTATGGCAGGCGTCGACAAAGCACAACATGCAACAAGCGGTGTATCAATACTCATTAAAAATCATCTGACAAGATTCATTAAGAATTTCCAATATATATCAGAGAGGAAATAACCGTAGAAATTAAAATGTATGGCCATAATATGATTGTAGTTTGTGTTTATGCTCCTCACGATTCCTCGGAAAATAATATAAAGTCCTTAAGTCCTTAATCACGTCTTATCTACTATTCGTAAAAGATATGATATAATCATAGCAGGAGATATAAATGCAAGGGTCAAGGTCCGACAAAATAATGAAACAGTCGGAAAATATGCAGAGAATGTAGAAAATAATAGCGGAGAAAGGCTACTAGAATTATGCAGTAAACATCAACTCAAACTGACGAACACATATTTCCCTCATAAAGACATTCACCGTTTGACGTGGAAAAGGCCATCTCTTAACCAAAAGACAATAATAGATTATATTATCACAAGAAATAAATCTACCTTTCATGTGCATGACGCCAGAGTTTTCCAGAAAACGAAGTATTCTTAAACCATTAGATCAGCAAACAAGAAATACCACAGAGATAAAAACGGTAAAATACAAAATCGAATTATTGGAAGCAGAGAGTATCAGGGATCTATTTAAGAGAAGCTACACACCGAATTGAACTCTAAACCAATATCATAAAATATTGAGGAAGAACACAGCAATATTAAAAATAGTATTCACAAAATAGCCGGAGAAACCTTAGGAGAATACAAGACTGTAAGAAATAAACAACCGGGATTCATAACAAAAGAAGTAAAACAGCTTATTGAAGAAAAGAATAAAAAATACAAAAAATATTTATCAAACAAAACAGAAACGAATAGACAAGATTATAAAAATGCCAATAAAGAGGTACGGAAAAGAATTAAAGAGGATAAGAATAAATTCTGGGAACGAAAATGTAATGAAATAAACACGTATATATGTGGAGCCCGTACGACAGAAGTGTGGAGAACAGTAAAAAATATGAAGAGAAATAGTAATGGAAAGTCATTGTCTCTTATAACTTTAAATCAATGAAGAGAATACTATGCACAATTATTAACAGAAACACGAGATGAATTCATGAGTAACATAGATAATGAATATAGAACTATCACAGAACATAGGGATCCAACACCCATTACAATGGAAGAAATAATAAAAGCAATTAAAGAAATGAAAAATGGGAGAGCACCGGGACCCGGGAATATCGTATTAGAAATGATCAAGAACGGTGGAATAACATTACATGAAGGAATTAGAGGCCTATTTAATAATTGTTTACAACAGAGGAAGACACCTCGGGAATGGAAAATGGGATATATTTCGTCTCTGCACAAGAAGGGAAATAGAAATGACCCAAATAACTACAGGGGATTGTGTGTCACGACAACTTTTTCTAGAGTCTGGGGAAGATTGATACAAAAAAGAATACGAGCTGAAGTTGGAAACTCTATATCCGAAGATCAGACTGGCTTTACTCCAGGTTGGTCGTGTACTGACAATCTGTTTGTCATACAACAAATAGCAGAAAAAAAGATAAGAAAAAATGAAGAAATACATATTACATTTATTGACATCAAGAAAGCATACGATAGTGTACCGAGAAATAAATTGAGGATAACATTAGAAGCAATTGGAGTAAGTCAGTATTTAATAGAAATAATAAAAGAACTGTATACCGATAACATGAATTACATATAACAAGGAACATTACTCTGTGAGCCTATACGTACCACGAAAGGTCTGAGGCAAGAGTGCTGCATATCCCCACTCTTATTTATTATTTATTTGGAGATAGCTCTTAGGGAGTGGAAGAGGTCATGTCAGGGAATGGGTATTCCAATTAATGAGGAATATCTTTTGACACTTAGCTTTGCAGACGATCAAGCAGTATTGGCCCAAGATTCCTTTGACATGGAGTTCATGCTCAGGAGACTATATAAGGAATACCAGAAATGGGGACTTGAAGCCTGACAAGGGAGACAGCTCCCTACCAGGCCTGAAGAAATGAAATAAGAATCAAATACTAATATAGAAATGTACAAACAGACTTTGCTAAATAAATGTTTTAATTGATTGAATTGGGGACTTGAAGTCGGTTTACAAAAAACGGAATACTTGGCACTAAATTCAGAAGCAAAATTTGACCACTTGATTGACGATAACACAAAAATACAAGTCGACACATTTAAATATTTAGGAGCTATGGTGGATAAGGATGGAATCGGTAGGACAGAGATACAGCAGAGAATCAATAACGCAAGAAGAGTGATAGGGGCACTGAACTCGATCTGGTGGGACAAGAACATTACTATTACGAATAAAAAACACATTGGTCAAACTATGGTAGAATCGGTCTTAAGCTATGGGAGTGAGATATGGGCCCTAAGGGAAGAAGAAAAATGTAAAATATTAAGTGTAGAGATGGACTACTTACGTAGATGTGCTAGAGTGTCGAGATTACAAAGAGTACGAAACGATGAAATTAGAAACAGGACATCATCAAAAGAAACTATAATACAACGAGTAGAGAAAAGTGGTTTGAGATGGTTTGGCCATCTAATGAGGATGGAGGACACAAGATGGCCAAAGCGTGTGTTTCAATGGTCCCCTCCTGGAAGAAACAAAAGAGGGCGTCCCCGTCGGTCCTGGAACGACGGAATGCGACAAGCCATGAGAGACCGGAACATGGAAGAAGATATGGCGCAAGACAGAGATGGCTGGCGATTGCGACTAGGAAGGCAGCACTTAGCTGTATAATCTGTATATATAATTTAATTGTATACGATTAATCCCAATATATATATATATATATATATATATATATATATATATATATATATATATATATATATATATATATATATACATATATATTTTTTAAACTGATTACTGGGAAACATATTTTGAAAAAATTACCTCATACCTAGCACGAACAATTAGTAGCCGGTAATCAACTACCGATGAAACTAAAAAAATATCGGGATGCAGACGAACGAATACTTCGTATTGTAACGGAATATTTAAGAGGAATTGCTCACAATTACGAAAGGACTTATTTTTTTTGTATGTGTATATGTATATGTATATCTTTATTGCTTTACCCATTTCGTTGTTAGTTACTTTCAATTAAAAAAAATTAAGAACTGAATAAATCCGTTTTTCCACAATACTTAAAAATACCAATCAAATAACCAGACTGCAAATATTTTCCGAATTGGATAATTTTAACCAATATTTAATTTGTGATATTAATTGGCGATAAAATGGGTCGGTGCTGAAACGGCCGATGCTGAAACATCCCGGCGATGAAACGGCGGCGCCAAAACGGCAACGCTGTAACGGCGGCGATGAATAGTTCTAGACCCCTTTCGTAGTCATCCTATATTTTGCCAGAGATGGATTCTGGTTTCGTTACAAATTTTCACCTCTGCATAATAATGGCTATGATGAATCATTCATATATCTGCAACTGCAATTTTTTTCTGAAGAAAAGATAAAGTTAATCTAAAATCTTACATAGAATCCAAAAATCTAAAACTTTCTATTCTATTTAAAATAAGAAAGTTGGCCCCCCTATCAGAAATATTAAGCACCTTGTGACAGCAATAAAGATAAACAACTCAAAGAAATTCACAAGATTTTAGCTCCACACATTTTAGTATAGCTAATAATCTCTGAGATAGGGGGTTAGTGAACCTTATTCTGGACAAACTGTACTTTTTCAAATCATCATTTATCATCTCGTTTATCATCATTACTCATTTAAGAAAAAGTTATGGTTCTTTGGAATCGGAACGTCAGCCTCAAGGGTTTTTGTACCCTGCCATGGTTTATTCATCTGATAATTTTTAAACTCTTTGAATAATCATTGACTTCGAGTCACATTTCTTATGATCTTCGTAGGTAGATATAGGTATATCTTCAAATGATATAACACTATTCTGTGTAAAGAATCGTTATCCTCATCACAAAATCTTTGTAAGATAAACATGGACTGGATCCTACATCTGCAGGAGTCCCAGTTTATTGTTCTCAGAGTATTGCCAGTCTAGTAAGGGTTATTTCAATATGATTCTTTTTTATTTGTTGTTTGAGTATCTCTAGAATATTATTGGTATTTCGAGCTCTTTTCAGTCTGTGAGTTCATTGTGTCAAATCTCAAATGCATTCCTTTTGAGTAGCTCCAAGCATCATTACCTACCTTCTTCTGTATATTAGTTCATCTCCGAAATGTCAATACCTATTGCATATTTATCAAGAAATTTAATTTAAAAAAAAATGGAACCAGTCCAGTCCAGACATTAAAAATAGTAATAAATGTGTACCTATAGTATTTTGCCAGAAACATGATTTTGTCAACTCAAACCTACTGAAAATTTGAATATGTTCATTTTGGGTAATAATATAAAATACACCAATATGGCTATAAAATATATTTAATTTGTACAAAGCATGAAGTGAATAAAAAGACTAACTGCAGAAACCTAAGGAAAGTTTATCCCTCTACTATCACAGATTACCATCCATAGCTGCCACCGTAGGATTTTGAAGACCAGCCACTAGAGTGTCCTGTGGATACAGGAACTGGAATAAACCTCTTGATGTAAACTGGTGTGTGCACGGGTACTGGTACTGGCTTGTGAATATGTACTGGATAGGGTTGGGGGACTGCTACTTTGTATGGTACTGGTACCTCTACACGTACTGGAACCTTCACTGGAACTGGCACAGGTCTATCAACATGAACAGGGACGTGCCTTACTACAGGAACAGGATAGGGTTTTGGTACATGAACTGGGTAAGGACGGTCAACAGCAACAGGAACTGGCTGTGCAACTGGTACAGGTATACGTCTTTCAACAGTTACTGGATAAGGCTGGGGAATAGGGATTCCTACTCTGTTGGTGACAGTTACTTGACGAGATACAGTTGCACCCAGGTTGACGACTGCTCCAGATACTCCAGTACTGGCTCCCAAACCAGAGTTTCCAAGGGAAATACCTGATCCCAAGCCAGAGGTTCCCAAAGCGATTCCAGATCCCAAACCAGAGTTGACAAGTACTTGTCCAGATCCTAATCCAGAAGTTCCACGGCCGACACCTGAACCCAAACCAAGTCCAGATCCTTGAACAAGTCCCAAGCCTAGACTGGAACTTCCAAGACTAGCTCCATTTCCGTACCCGTATCCAAAACCATATCCGGATGGTAATCCATGTCCAAGTCCATCGAGAGAGCCGCCTCCAAGAACAACACTCCCAACACCCAAGCCGTGATTGGATGTACCAAAGACACCACGTTTTGTGATCTTCTTTTCACCGGCAAGGGCGGCGGAGATGCTTAATAGTACAAGGAATACCTGTTCGTGGAAGATAATAATATTGTATCAGTATTGTATCAGTATATTGTAAAAAACGAACAAGGCCAAAGGAAGCAAATTGGTTATAGTATTTATTGAGTGTTGTGTTGTGTAAACCAAAACTTACAGCTTTCTGCATGATGCTAAACCAACGAGCAGAATTCGGTAGAAGACTGATGTCATATGCAGCACCATAGTTGCTTTATATAGTGGGCCTACTGACGAATGTGCAAATATTCTTTCTTCAAAGAGGGGCGGGCTTCTCCATAAACGAGTGCAGTAGGCAGCAAGTCGCCTCTTTTTATTTTCTGTTTCCGCGAGATGAACCAGTTTAATGTTTCTTATGCAACGCTAAGTGTGTTGTCGAAAATTAAAAGATGAATGTGAACATTATTGTTGTATGACATGACATATTGTGTCTCAGATTCCCTTTGATATTGTATTGAATTTTGATTTTTGAATGTTGTTTTAATCTTAAATACGAGGGTAACGATATTTTTTGCAAACTTGTATCATTCATAATACTTAAGGTAAATGATGTAAGTAAGTAAATAAATATTCGATATTTTTATCAAATACATTAGAAAATATATGTTGAATTTAGTCACCACCCCAATTAATTTATCTTGAATATAGTCCTGTACGTTCAATACGTTTATTGAGACGGTATTTATGTTAGGTTTTTAAATTTAAAACTAATGGAATTCTCCACTTCTGACTTATCCATCCAATCCTACTTGATCCTTATCTCAAAATATTTTATGAGTAAAACTATGCAAGAAATATAATGATAGAGTTACTGTACACTCTGCAAAAAGTTACTCATTTGTTATGAACGTCAGACGTATATGACATAATTTTTGGTATGTACCGTGCTCGGCCTAAATGGGAACCACGGAAAGTTAAAAAAATACAAATTGACTAATATATGAACATTATACAAAATAAGTTTAATTGTTTCATTGGTTCATGTTCACTGATACTTATGTTCCTCAAAAAAATGAAAAAAAATTATACCGTAAATTTATATATTACTTATATGAAAAACATATTTCTGACTGAATATTTTTTTAGATTCAAAATATGAATCAATCATCCTCGTGTGTCCCGATATATATATATACTATGTTGATGATAAATTTATTGGATTATGCTGATAAAGATAAAACAAGAAAATGTTACAACACTACAAACGGAAAGATTCAACTACAAATTGCGTAAAAAGGTTGACATAAGTAGGTAACGAAAATCTTGATTCAATATATACAAGGTCAATATATCACAATCGTTTTAATTAAGTATTTTAATTAAATTATATTCTTCTTAACCAGAGATATTTTCTGTGCACATTTAGGAAGATTACTTCTTCCATCTATTTAACTTGGTAAAAGAGAATTTCAATTTTAAGTAGTTGCATGTATGCGACTCTGGTAGTCCACGTTATGAACGTCCAGGTAGATCAACAATAATTCAAATTCATTGGAGACAATTGGGTCTAATCTGTAAAACAAACTTTAAAGAATATCGGACGTTAATATTTTATACTTTTAACGTAAAATTCTATTCTGTAAGCTCAAAATTCAACGCATCCCATAAAATCTAATATAAGGTACCTTACAAATCGTCTCTGAGGTGCCAGGGAGCACGCTGTTTTGTATGGAAAATTATTAGGTTAGGTTAGGTTAGGTTAGGTTACAGTTGTCGAATCATGTGTTGCTTTAAGGTTATGTTGAACTTTTTCTATCATATATTTGATAAAAATTGAAAAATGTAGATAATGAGACATTAGAAATCATAGAAGTCTGAATTGATTCATTCAAGAATTTATATGTCTGTTGCTGTTTTACTAATTAGATAATATCTACTGTTGACTTAATGTCTCATATTTTATATATTTCACAGTAGAAATCTTCACAACAATCAATTTTTTAGGTAATAAGTAGGTATATTTTGTAGATTGATCTGACAGTGGTACTGTAATAAGACTTTAACGTAGAATTCCATTAGTCTGAACTAGTTTCTTTTGAGATTTGGTTGCTGCTGGTTTATAAAATAAATAATCAAAAGCGATTATAGAAAAGACGGGCATATTATTGTGTCTTTATATTATAATGAACTTGAGTAGGTATGGAGAAAAAAATCTATATACTGTCTATCTAATTCTTTATACTTTTAATTTATAATATTTTGAGTAATTTTATAGGACACTTCAGCAATATCTACATGCTAATCAGAGAGATGCAAAGCTGTTATAAAAAAATTTCTAGTATTGTTTAATTTTGATATTTGATATAACCATTTACCTATAAAGATCAATTATAATCATCTAACACCATAATTTGTATTGTAATGCATAGAAAACTATCTCTAAATATCCCAAGAAATTCTTAAGACCAAAATCTAAGTAACCCTTAAAAATGTTTCTTAGTATATTAAATTTAACGTCTGGTGTTGAATTTAACGCCTGGTTTTGGCGTACAAAATAGTAACTAACTTTATGGATTTTAATCAAGTCTTAAAATTATTGGATGCAGGCTACAGAATAGCTATTTAGATTTAAGGCCCGGTATTATTAACAAGTCAAAAAAATTAACGTTTTGGTTAAATAATAGCCTCAAATTAACCATAAAAGATGTCCGTACTACGTAAACTTAGTGAAAAGTTGAATTTCATAAAATTAATATTCTCCTACTTGTTTTTGTTAAAAATACTATTGACTAAAATTGTTACATATAGTTTGTTTCGCAAATGATGGCGTCTGGCTTGGAAATACGAGAAACGGATCAATTCAACTGACTGGAGTAAATCAGTGGCGTAACGATTTCGAGATAAAATATGATATTTAAATTTTTTTGACGCTTCAAGGAAGTTTATACAATTAGGGAGTAAAAAAATCTATTGATTAAATAAGCAATTATATGAAAGATTTATTATTAACAATAATGCAGAAACATAAAATACAAATATTTTGCTTGAGTTATAAAACATAAATTTATTCACTTTGACTATGTGACACTTATGTATTAAATATTGCGTTGCCTTCGGACGTACGAGCAGCGCCCTTTCATGGTATTGAGGAGGTAGGAGGTAAGCTTGAAATACTTATGTCGTAGCTTAGACCGACAAACATAGAGAATTTCATGATAATGAGATGCAATGAGAAGTATAACCTGATGTACGTAGCTCGGGAATTATTACATACAATAGCCATCATTCGTGAAACAAACTATGTTTTTTTATTGACTAAACTACTTAGTCGATAAGAATTTTTGACAAAATCTATCCACATCTGTAACAAACTTGATCACGACCAGAATCAATTCGGCACGTTGTTACATAATTATGCATCGAATTAAATCGATTTAACATCGATTTCATAATTGGTTCTCAAAATAGTAGAAACGAAGATTTACCACACCCTTGCATACGTAAATAAACCTTGTCACATCTTCCCAAAACTCATTATATTCGACTTTCGATAACTTAAACTGTGGATATATAGAAAAACTCTAATTTTCTAAAATCGCGCCCATAACAAAAGCTTCTTACTCTAGACCTGCAAATATGTACAAACATTAGGAGGTACAATAAATATCAAGCATATTTCATAACCTTCATACAATCCCGAATCTGGAATACTTGCATGATCAATTATTGTTCAACATTCCATAATTTTGAAGAAAGTCAAATGGTAAAATTTCTTTAGTTCAATCCCCAAGTAGAACGCGGACGATTTTCACTAACGAAAGTGAGATCGCCTCGCTTTCGGATTGCACCCGGTATTATGCGACAGGTTTTTGATTTATCACATTGGAATACTGGAGTCTCTTTGTATCTTCTTGTGCAATAATACATTTAAATCTGCTATTGCAAAATAACCAAATAAAGGTTGACTGTTGTAAGCACCGAATATGTATTCATTTAATTTTTTATATAACAAGCAGCAAAGTCTACTTTACAATTTTAATTTGTACGTCAGAAATGGTATCATTGATGTTGTTATTGGGAAACATTACAAATCTATGAATAGAAGTCATAGTTTCTCCAATTTACCTGTCTAACCTTACGATACTTTATGATTAATATTTAGGTACAAGCGTTAATGTATTTTGTTAATAATATGTTTTTGATCAAATATAGAATTGATTGATATAGAAAAAAAAAATCGAAGTAAATAATATGCTTTTATCTAAGTTTTAATCTCTTGTCTTCTTCTGAAGTGATAAATACAAGTATCTGAATACATTCTTGGCTGATTTTCCAGAAGAAGGAATGCTTTTTTGAGCGACTTCCAAAAAAGTTCAGTTGAATGTTTGCATTTGTATTTTATGTATGGCTCTTCGCGCGTTTTTCATAGTAAACATGCTCCGATGTGATGATTTTTGGTTCATTTGAAAGAAGAATTGTTATTGTTATTTAAATGATTCAATAACTATGCAAGAACTGGAATCCTGCCTTTCCAACTTGAAAAATTCTGCACCTGGACCAGACGATATACTCCCAATATTCATATAAAAACTCCCATACAAAGCAAAATTGATCTTATTAGATTTATACAACAATATATTCCTAAATCATAACTTTCCTGAACTCTGGTCTAAAGCAATAATAGTTCCAATCTTGAAGCCAAATAAACCAAAAGAAGAACCCACATCATATCGACCCATCTCACTAACATCTTGCTTATGCAAATTATTGGAGAAAGTCCTAAACTATAGATTGTCTTGGCATATGGAAAATGAGAGTCTCCTGTCCCCGTTTCAAAGTGGTTTTCGTAAAGGCCGATCAACTACAGACAACCTAGTAACATTGGAATCGGAAATACATGAGGCTTTCTTGCTTGATCAAAAACTAATTGCTGTTTTCTTTGACATCAATAAAGCATTCGATAACACGTGGAAATATCATATACTCAGAACCCTTCAAACTTGGAATATCCAAGGACACATGCTAGCATTCATTAGCAACTTTTTGAAACACCGAACCATTCAGGTTAGAATTAACAACAGCATCTCCACCTCTAAATGTCTACAAAATGGCACCCCCCAAGGATCTATTTTATGTCCTACCCTATTCCTAATAGCCATAAACAGTATTCTGAATAAAATGAGATCCCCTATACAAGCTAACTTATATGCCGACGATTTAGTTATTTACAGAAAAAGCAAGAATACTCTCCTAGCCAGCCAAATATTACAAAACTTCATCCATGAAATAGAAAATTGGACATCCAAAACTGGATTCCTGTTTTCAGCGGAGAAAACTCGTTATATGGTTTTTAGTAAAAGGAAAAATAATGAACATACTAATTTGACACTATACGGATTTATCTTAAAAAAAAGTAGAAGCAATACATTTTCTCGGTCTGACCTTTGACCCAGCTCTCAAATGGAAAATACATATTGATAATCTATTACGATCTTGTCAAAGTCAAATGAACATTCTCAGAATGCTATCGAACCCTAAATGGGGTGCTGTTACATCACACATTCTCAACCTCTACAGAACATTAATAAGAAGCAATTTAGACTACGGTTGCATTTCCTACAACACTGCAAATAAAACTTTGTTGAAAAAACTAGACACCATTCAATCTTCAGCCTTAAGACTTGCCCTCGGCGCTTTTCGAACGACTCCTGTCACCAGTATGCAAGTAGCGACTTGCGAACCTCCATTACGTTTACGATACCAACAACTAACTCTGAACTACGCAGCTAGAATTTCTTCAAGTGAACGTAATTTCATGTTTTCAACCATTTTTAAAATGAGTGTGGTACGTCAAGATTTCTATGAACAAAAATCGATAAAACACATCCCATTTCGAGAAAGACTTAAACGCATTGGTTTCGACATTGATCAATTTAAATCTTCAATAATTAATACATCAGTCTACCCCCCTTGGCAAATCCATATACCGAAAATCGATAAATCCTTATCAATTTATCCGAAGAAATTTTCAAACCCACTCCTCATTCAAACCGCCTTCCTGGAAACCGTTTCTAAATACCCTTACTTCAGCCAAATTTACACTGATGCATCGAAAACCACACAAGGACATACAGCGGCTTATATATGGGGCCGCCACAGCCACTCCGTACGCCTACCCCAAATAAGCAGTATCTTCACCGGTGAAACTACAGCCATCTTAGAAGCTCTAAAAATGTGCATAGAAGATTAAATCAGTTATACCCTCAACATCCCATTCTTCTGAAGATTAAGGATGTGCTCTACCAACTAGAAATCTTAGAAAAAAATATAATATTTCTATGGGCTCCTTCCCACATAGGGATCAAAGGAAATGAAGAAGTTGATACTTTAGCCAGAAAAGCAACTTCAAACATGGACACTCCTCAACAGAACAAATTTCCATCGTCAGATCATATACCACTAATAAGAAGTTATATAACTAATCTCTGGCAATCAAATTGGAACACATCAAAATTGAAAGAAACCAAACCAACAGTCAATGAATATCTACCCCTTCCAACAAAAAAAAGAGATCAAGTCATCATCAATCGCCTCCGACTAAGACATACACGCCTCACTCACCTCCACATCTTAAAGAAAACCTCAACTCCTCTTTGCAACAACTGCAATACACAACTCACTATCAAGCACCTTCTAGTGGAATGCTCACTCTACAATAAAGAAAGAAAATCCAACGACCTCTGTGATAATATCAAAACTATACTCAACCACGATCAACATAAAGTATTGAAATTCCTAAAAGACATTAACATGTATTGTAAAATATAACTGTATTTTTTGTCCCCTGCTAATAACTCACAGTAGTTGATGCGGGGTTATTTTCGTTTAAATAAAAAAAAAAGAATTGTAGATTTTTTGCTGGACAACATGGACAAACGTTGGACAAACACACGTGTGAGTTTTAATGTCCAATTCACATATGGGGGTGCTAACTTCACGGGGCCGACAGTATTGGTGCAATGTGAAACATATTATATTGGCAAACGGCATGATATACTCTAACCTATCCTATCTACTATATAATATGACCCTTAAATGATTCTCATGCCGTCACGCCCGTTCTATCACCACTTTCTATCATTGCTACTCAATGTGAGTGTTTGTGCGATATCATGAATTAGGTCCCAAGTGTCAGCAAAGTCCTTAATGGGTTCCCAATGCCAGTCGAGCATTAAATGCTGTACGGATGTAAATGATTATGTGAATCCCATGTTAAGGGTGTCATATATGTAACCCCAATGTCATTGGAGTCAATATGAGACCTAATTTTAGTTTAGTCCTAGAGATGGCCTCAATTTCAGAGGACCTCGAAAAAGAGCCTGATGTTGTGGAACCCAAACGGTGACCTCAATGCCAGCGAAGCCCTAAATGAGGCCCCTTGTCTACAAAGTCCTAATTCAAATTAAAATTACAAGACAATAGTTTATAAATAACATTTCAAAAGAATTTGGATGGACTTTATAGTTAGGTGATGTTGAAAATACGAAATAACATCAATTCATCTGGGACTTGGTAGTTTTGAGGTGTAATTATAGGGTATCCAGAATACTTTTGGCTTGAACTTAAAAAGTAATAATAACACCAATAGAATTAACATTACCTCGTATTTTTCATTGCCCCAACTTATAATGCCGGGCCTAGTATTTATGAATATGTTATTTATAATAATACATTTTTGAATAGAAACCGAAATTAATCAAATAGGTATAAGGCAGAAACAATAGATATGTAGGCAGAATAATTTAGATTTTTCTCTAAACTCCCTGTTCATAGCTTTTTAACTCTGATACCGTTGAAGTTTTTTAAAAATGCTCATTTTAAAGGATTTCGGAAATCATTGAATAGCAGATGTTGAATTTGCTATCTCCTGCGTTTGGGAAGTCGGTCAAAAATATTTTACATCTGCAAAGGGCCCCGTGATAGCTTCATTTTCTTTTCTTTATTGTAACATGGATAGTTTATTACTTAATCTCGGTTATATTCGTCCTAGTACTAACTATTTGTTCTACTGTCTTCTTTACTATAGTTGCAGCTTGGGTGTTACATTAATTTATTTTAGAATTATTAGATTTATTCTCTAACCTTCCAGAAACGAACGGTATTGTCAGTTTGGCAAGCGTCTAGAACATTGTTGATGGATGTCATGTCAAGATTCAGCTATATAAAGCTTTGGCGATCACGAGTCAGAATCACTCAAATGACAAGAAATAAGATAAAAGAAGAACAAGGAAAGAGTCAGAGTCAAATTTCCAAGAAAAATAATTTACTTACTTGCTGGTGCGATTGAATTTTGAACTATCTCTTCCATACATGATCAAATAGGAAAATAATAGAATGGATTTTTTGACATTTCTTCATCTCTTTTAAGACTGAACAGAATTATGGATATATAAGTAAGTCATTCAATGTGATTGACTGGAAATGCTCATGTCCAAATTTACTTAATGAAATGTGCGTTTTATAAATATATGACAAGTTGTAATTTCCTGTAATGTTGAAGAATGTATGAAATAGTTTTTTTTACCTTGAAAATCTTTTTTGAGAATATTATCCATGATAATAAAGCTCACATAAAATACAATTATGTTTAATTAGTATGTGTATGGAATTTTAGCTGAACACTTACTCGTACATCATTTTATCTTAAATAATATTTACTTCTATCTACGTCAAAAATAATTAATATTTTTTGTTGAAACTAGTCATTGTGATAGCTTAAATCCTTAATTACAGTTTAGAACAAGTTTGATCCTAAAGAAAAGCATCGTTTTTACATTAGGGCTCAAAACTAAACTTCTAAAATTTAACTTAGAGAATAGTACCGGTTGCGATGTCGGTTGCTGAATAGTTAATGTACAAGTTTACAAAACAACCAAGTGCAGCTACGTTTGGGTTCACACCATGAATTATTAACTGAAGCCGATGAAATAGATAGAATAAGTTCGTACATAGGCGACAAGCATTACAAACAATATGAATGAACGAAGATAGGGGCATCTTCTAGTAGGAAATATTGTCTCACAATCTGCTGATTTGTATGCAGCGTACAAATGCATCGTGTTGAAAAAAACAAACGCATGGGATATGAGAAAATCAATTATAATTTTTTTCTCAAATTAGATGTTATCAGATTTTGATGATCAATTTCACAAAAACTTTTACTTTCGCGTTAACCCAAATAGTTATCAAAGGAAAGTATTCTAATTGTGTAGAATTTTCTGTGTTGGCTTTTCAACAGATTTTTATTTTCAAGTCTAGAAATTATATCTTTGGCTATTGGCAGAAGCCTGGATGTGCCAGGATTATGTTTTATGATGTTTGGTTTTGTGCAGGGTATCGATACAATCGATACCGATATAATCTATGACACAAAATGTGCAATTGGTTTACACTTGTTGCTAGGTAAAGCAGAAAAAAAGCTGTTTTGCTCAAGACTGTAGCCTGAAATTTTTTTCAAAGCTCTCACAAAGTGCATAAGTACAAATTCTTAAATGAACTCTTAAATTTTCTAGTTATTTATATTCTTTCTTCTTGCGTCAAAATTGAATATGACCATTTTTGTTTGTGTTTGCTATATAGCTGGAGAAAATGAATAGCCGAACGACTTGATCATATGATAAAACAAAACGGCATATATATTTTTTTTTCAGTACGGAATAACTTTTTATTTTTGACTTTATTGCAATAATTTTTCGTTGGGCGATAGGTCTATTAATTAAAATAACCTACGCTGCAGTTTGTACTGATGTAAATTTTGGTTTCTTAAATGTTTATACAGGGTTGTCCATTAAGCGCGCGGTGGTCTCTAGCAATCTTACCGTTGAAATGGGAAGAAAATGTTCCAAATAAAAAGTGTTTCTTTTCGAGTGTTCTTTCTGCGGAAAATAATTTCAAATATGACGGACTTCCGGATATACCGGAAGTAGACATCAACTTCCTTATTTTAAATATAACACCATGTATATTTTCACATTTTTGAATTCAGCATCGATTTTAAGGTCCAGTTTGTTGAGCATAGTTGTTGTCTACGGAGTCTCCATTTGAAGTTATTTGGTAATTTTTAGAAAATTTGACGTTTGTAGTACTTCACAAAAATTGTAATATCTCGAAAACTACACCCGATCGAAACATGAGGATCTTGCTGTTGCAAAGACCGAAAAACGTAGTTATGTTTTAAAGTAGCATTACTTCAAAAGAACAAATAATTACACTAGAAATTTTCCAATTTGAAAAGTTTGAAACATGCAAAAGTATTTTTTTTCAAATAGGATGGTATGTTAAGTTTCATATCCATGAATTCGAAATTTAATTCTCTTTCGATTTTATTCAGACATATTTAGGTCTATCTCTGTTGGTTTTCAAGCTAATAATGCTTTTTCAATTATACTTATTATATATTATTATTATACGGCATGGCTCACAGTTACGTCAAAGGAGTTGTCAAATTTAATAAAATTTATTGCTTGCTGTAAGGGCTCATAATCAATATGAAACATACCACCGACTTATTGATATGGTTTATATCCTTGGATAATGTTAAAAAAATTGTCTTCTCGCATCCCGAGTGTACGGCGAACGGTTTCCTGATAGAAGGCATCCAGAACCAAGTTCTTTTGAAAGGCTGATGGATAGATTTGACAGGACCCGATCAGTTAACTACGAAAAACTTAACAGAAGAAAACGTGCGATAACTGAAGATAATGAGTTTAATGTTCTCGCAACTGTAGTTGAAGACCCTCATAGCAGTACATCCGAAATCAGTCGCGTCTGTAAAAAGGATCTTAGCGAAGAATAATTATCGTCCTTATCATGTGCAGCTTATCCAAGCACCTTAAAGAGCAAGATTTTGAAAATAGAACCAATTTCTGTAATTGGGATCTTGCTCGTCTACAAGAAGAAGTATTGTTTTTTAATGCCGTATTATTCACTGACGTTCATAATAATGGCTGTGTAAACCGGCATAATTTACGTTTCCACGCTGATGCCAATCAGAATTTTGTGAGGACGATCGACAACCATCATAGATGGAGTGTTATAGTTTGAGGTGGCATAATTGGACACCACATAATAGGGCCCCAGTTTTTTGATGAACACCTTACTCGAAATATCTTCCAAATTTTTTTGAATGAGAATCTAGATGATCTGTTGGAAAATCTACCACTGGATTTGTTGAAGAAGAAGAATGTGGTTTCAGTTGGATGGAGCGCCTGTACATTTTAGTGCCAGAGTCCGAAACACTCTGGATGAAATATTTCCAGGACGCTGGATTCGAAGACGTGGACCCGTTGCCTGGCCACCAAGGTCACCAGATCTAACAACATTGGATTTTTTCCTTTCGGGATACGTTAAAGATATGGTCTACAAAAAACCCCCATCAACAGCAGCAAATATGCGGGAAAGAATACTAGCAGCATTCAATTCTGTTACACCCTTGGTGTTACATAATGTAGATAGATCATTAATTGATAGATTTAATATGTGTATACAGCGAAATGGTAGGCAATTTGAATATTTAATGAAATAAATCTGTACCAGTAAAATATTTGCCATATGTTGTTTTCTTCTAGTTTTCCACTAACTAAACCATGTCGCGTACGATTTTTTCATCATCTCCATGCCATTGTAGAATAATTTAATAATCGCTAATTGCTTGACAACCAACAAAGATAGGCGTAAATATGCCTTACTAAAATCAAAACAGAATTAAATTGTGCAATTCATGGATATGAAATTTACCATCCCACCCCATTTGAAAAAAATGATTTTTGCATGTTTTGAACTTTTCAAATTTGAATACTGCTAGCGTAATGATTTAAAGTTCTCTTGAAGTAATGCTACCTTTAAAATATAAGTATACGTTCGCCGTACACTAGGGGTGCGAGAAGACAATGTTTTGAACATTCTCCAAGGATATAAACCAAATTAATTAGTTTTTGGGTGGTAAGTTTCATATTGATTACGAGACCTTACAGGACGCAATAAGTTTTATTAAATTTGACAGCTCCTTTGACGTAACTGTGAGCCATGCCGCCTAGTATTTTTCCATTTTCTCCGTACCGTTGTGAATAATTGAGAAAGCGTTAATAGCTTGAAAACCATCAGAGATAGACCTTAATATGCCTTAATAAAATCGAAAGAGAATTAAATTTCGCATTCATGGAAATGAAACTTAACATATCACCCCATTTAAAAAAATGACTTTAGCATGTTTCAAACTTTCCAAATTTGAAAATTTCTAGTGTAATTATTTAAAGTTCTTTTGAAGTAATGCTACTTTAAAACATAACTACGTTTTTCGGTCTTTGCAACAGCGAAAACCTCATGTTTCGATCGGGTGTAGTTTCCGAGATATTACAATTTTTGTGAAGTACTACAAACGTCAAATTTTCTAAAGATTACCGAATAACTTCAAATGGAGACTCCGTAGACAACAACTATGCTCAACAAACTGGACTTTAAAATCGATGATGAATTCAAAAATGTGAAAATATACATGGTGTTCTATTTAAAATAAGGAAGTTCACCATATTTTAAATTATTTTCCGAAGAAAGAACACTCGAATAGAAACACTTTTTATATGGAACCTTTTCTCCCTTTTCCAATGGTAAGAGCGCTAGAGACCACCGCGCGCTTATTAGACAACCCTGTAAAGTTTAAAACATCCAGTGGGAAAAACACGCCAGAGAACCTTGTTTAATCATGATTTACGATAAAGCTGGATGTATTCTTAGCATTTTGTTTTTTGAATCATCTGGTTATCTTGTATTTTTATGGGCTACGCATATTTAATTGAAACGCTGCATTTTTTCAATTTTAATAAAAAATTAATCCGATGGCCTGTAGTCAGCGGTAAGGTAAATTTCTCAAAATTCATTGAATTAAAATTTGAACAACCTTTTCATTGGTATACCTACATGTCATTACATATAAGTTGCCGTATGTATCATAGCCTTGCGGTTAGAGGTTCTTGTTTTGGCTGTTGAATATAAAGCAGACAGGATTCGCGTTCCACTTCAAGACTGAATTTATTTCGCCTATTACTTATCAATAAATATACTATATATTTTTTTAATCAGGGTCTATATGAAGATCTCCAGAAAATGTACAATTACATCAAATTTATATTGAGTGTTCATAAATTATCAATATTTCTTATTTTTTCATTATTAATTTCTTTTTTTTCTGTGAATTTTATGGAAAATTGCTTCGAACAAAAGTTGTAGGTACTGATTATATCTATAACCTAAAATTATTTTTTATGATATTTACACTACGGCTCTTTTTTGATATTTTTTTAAAATGTTTGAATGGTCGCCATTTTGAAACTACTTACCCGATATTGCTCAATAATGAACTCGGCCGAGATATTTAGGAGATTGATTTTTGTAGCAAATTTGAAATTGATTTCTATAAGAAATTTACCTAAAAATCTGGTGTGTCCACTCACACGATTTTCCTACCGCTCGCAGACAAATTCCAGTGAATTAAAGATTTTACACTATTACAAAACATAGCGACGATAATAGCGGTAGTGAAGTAAAAATCCTCTGGTCAAATCGTGCTACCACTCATTTTTTTCAGCATGTCAAGACAAACAACAATGGTCATTTAACACTTTTTCGCAAGATCAAACGTTTAGCCAGAATCTGAAGAAACATGTGGAAAATATGAGATTTTATTCTAACTTAACTTTTTTTTGTGCTTTTTCTCAGGCGCTATGTGTGCGTTGGTAGAGGAATCTCAGAAGAATACTTTAGGCAATTTTAATTGAAATCCTTACGCTTACGCGCTACAGTCTTGAGCAAATCACGTTTTTTGGCTATAGCTCGACACTCAGGGTATAAGGTCTCTAATTCAGTGCCACTGGCGAGTGATATTGTACCAAACAAAATAAAAAAGAAAGCAAAAAATACACCGATCCATTCCCGAGATAATGCTGTCACAGACAGACAGACGGACAGACAGACAGACAGACGGGCAGACAGACAGACAGACGGGCAGACAGACAGACCAATGGCTGAGAATATGTTTATTAGACTTAGAAAACTCTGAAACGTTAACATTTGTAAAAATCTCGATACCGAAAATTTCACGCGATTACAATACTTTCCTTATACAGCTACTATAGTAGCGTAGGAAAGTAAAAATCTGCGTAAATTAATAATATTAGCTAGTGGTTACTTTAATAGATTATTTTGTCAGTGTGACATTTTCAATATTAAAATTGTAATTAAAATGGTGTTAATCACTGCAGATGTGGCTAAAATCATCTCTTTGATGGAAGGTGTTCGAAATATAGGTTATGTGGTCCGTACTCAAGGAAATATCGATCTACGGTACAAGATGCATAGAATAGGTATTTAGAGACGGGAAGGCCCGGGTCCGGAAGAAAAAAATAAACACCTTAGCCGAAAGCTGTTTCATATTGCTGAAATCATTATTACCGCCAGTTCACTAAAAAATATTAGTGAAAAAGTTCTAGATGCCCACAGATATATTGAAGAGCTACTACAGGAAGATGAGTTTATACTCATTCCACCCTGTAGCCCAGATCTCAACCCAATTGAGCATCTTTGGCATGAATTGAAAAGACGCGTTTGTCACCATCCCAACAAATCTACAACTTTAGCAGAGCTCAGGCTAGTACTAAAGAAGAATATGAAGTTATTCCTCAAGAAAAAGTGATCACTCTATTTGATATTCCATGCCATGGGGAATGCAAGCTGTCATTGCGGCTAGAGGTGGACACACCCGTTATTAACTTTTTATTTTAATTTTAAGTTCTCTTAAGAAGAGTTTCAATGTTTGAGAAAAAAATATTTCTTAAATGCAACAAGGTAACCAGTAGATTAAAAGAAATGCTAGGAATATATCCAACTTTATCGCAAATCATGTTTAAATAAGGTTCTCTGGCGTTTTTTTCACAGGTTTTAAGCTTACGACTAAAAACGTCATTCTGACTTACCTGGTATATACAAATTTATGCAACCAAAATTATATCAGAACAAACTGTAGCGTAATTTTAATAAAGAGATCTATCGCCCAGTGAAAAATGGTTGCTATAAAGTCAACAATAAAAAAGTTATTCCATATAGAAATTATTACAAAAATTAGGTGCCGTTTTTTTTGTCAATGAGTTTATATTCAACGGAATCTGTTATAGAGCGGTAGGAAAGTCA
Organism: Crioceris asparagi; assembly: GCA_958507055.1. Lineage (NCBI taxonomy): Eukaryota > Metazoa > Arthropoda > Insecta > Coleoptera > Chrysomelidae > Crioceris > Crioceris asparagi. The sequence continues at coordinate 81,444,618 of OY293826.1, read as the reverse complement.
TGCACTAGCACTAGGACAAATAATTTCTTTTACTCTTTTGAAACATTCTATAGTTCTTAAAAAGTTCATGTTGAAAACAACAATATTTCACATTTGTTTCAAGAATGCAGCTTATCTTATAAAAAATATAATAAATAATGTATTATACATATTCTTATAACACATATAACCTAAATCTAATAATTCTATTGATGATATGATTAACAATTGTTAAACCAAATAGGTACTATAAATTTAGAGCTGTAGTGGATGAGTATAAAGTTGAAATAAATTGATAGTCTACGAGACAAATAATTTTACTTTCAATATAAATAAAAAATTAGGTAGGTTTTGTTGGTGCGTCATATGTTTTGGTCTAATCCTTGATTATTAGAAAAAAAAAAAGTTGAAAAGTTGAAGGAAATTACCAAAAACAGCCCTAATAGTTGAATAATTATCAACATCAATCAATGGTGATTGTAGTTCTGTAATTCAAGGGTTTTGAATATTTTCTAATTTGTTAATGTTAGAATGCCAACAAAAATAACCAATGACTTCTTATTAGAGACTGCCTTGATTACAATGAGAGTTGCTTCTAGGTTTACGTGTTGAATCTGTGTGAATTATAAATGGTTGGTAATCTCATCCTGCGACTGCGAACTGTTTGATATATTGGCGGAGGTAATGTTTGGGCTCCTGTGTCAATGTTGGGTAGTGATTGTGGCTGCACTTGTAGAGCACTAGGGGTGGCAAAAGTTTGGGTGATTTTTATTGGTCTGGGCGGTAGAGGATCAGCACCAAATCCAACTCTGTTTGGTGGCAAATATTCATAGCCATTTCGGTCTGTTGGTAAAGGCATACCTGAAAGAGAGCATCAGAAAGATAATTAATATTCCTTGAAATTGTCGATACTAGTAGTCATAGCTTTAATCTTGGTAATAGAAGCCGGGATGCTCTGTCATATTTTCATCACTTTCTTCATAAAGAGCCTTGGGTGATAGAAACTGATAACAGGCACTCCACACTTTTCATAAGTTAGTTTTCATCAGATTTAGTATTACGTATTATTATTTTAATATACGATACCTGCAGGATAGTCAAAGCTGGATGGTGGTAGTACCTGAGGGGTCTCAGGGCTGTTGACTGCTGCTGGTATTAGATCCGGGGCAGCTTGTACTGGTGGCAAGGTTGGATGCATTGCTGAAGCTCGAGGATTTGATCTTCTTTCAGAATAACCGATAGAACCAGATCCAATAGCATATGCTCCTGAAACATTAGAAGAATGAAAAAAATATTTATTGGGATATTCAGAGTTGCAAATCAAAACTGAATAATCTGAGAAATGAACTGGAAATGTTTCTTAGGATAATTGATTCAAGTTTATTTGAAGTATTCAAAAAATTCTAGAAGTTCAATCACGATGGCTTAGTGGGTTAAGGCGCTGCGAGAGCACATCGTTAGCGCGGGTTCGAGTCCCGTCAGAGCCATGGTTGTTGCTTGTACTGGACCCGTGCGAAGATATCTCTATACCTCTTCGGGGATATGTTATTCCAGTTATTAAAAAATAAAAAAAATGTATCATCTTTCTCAATCCTAAACTAAATATTTTCATACTTACCTTTATCAGAGCCATTAGAAACAAATTATCTGATAAAAAATCAAGGTCATCTGTAGATTAAGCCAGTCAAATGCCTCATGACAAACATTATAATAATATTAGCAAATCTGGAGGTCTGGCCATCCAGTGAATTCTCGCAACAATAAGTTAAATCGCAATAGTTTGAGGTATGGATAATATGACACGTAAACAACTCGCATTGCTTAAATGTATCAAATACAAATATTTATAGGTGTTTAATATAAGTTCCGAAATATCAGAGAGTCTAGATATTCACTTGTTCTTTGGTAAATAACTGGGCTACGCTTACGCTAGGATATCGAACTGTGCCGATAACAACTACTGCGATAGCAAACAACCCTCCGGCCATTGAATAACTTAAATAACTGTTAAATTGTCCCTATATTACATAATAATACTATAATGTTTTATCAGGTTAATTAACAGACAAAGCATAGCCACCCAGACAAATAACATGATTTCAAGGTTGTTACCTATCTTCAGTTTGCCGCCAAGCGTCTGATAATCAATTCTTTCATACAAGTTTTTATTGCAAATAACTAGATTACGCTAGGACGTCTAACTGCGCTGAAAACAACGATTGCAAGGGCAATCACCCCTTCCGCCATTATATAACATCAACAACTGTTTGGGCAAAATGATAACATGATTTCAATCAGTTTGCCGCAGAGCGTCGAGCCGTGTCTGATAATGGATCCTTATTTTGAACTCATACATGTATCATAGCGATGCTATGATTCCAAACAGTTCATAACGTAAAAAGCAAATTGAAAAATATTTGTTGTAACACAAATGAAATAATATATATCACATTTTATCTATTTCATGAAATATTCAATAGGATCATTCAACGTTTAGGAAGAGACTACGGAATAATTTCTGCATTTTTACACAAATATTTGCAAAATCATTGGCATCTATCTTTTGTCCGAAGAACCAAACGGAGGAGGTATACATACAATTCGACTGTTACCTTCTGTATGTTTCTTTTTATGGATGTTCGCGCCTCATAAACAGTAAACAAGCTAGGATTTCATTTTTTATTTGATAGAGGACTATTGAGAATTGGTTGCATTGTAAAAAATCTGGTTCACACGACTTTCCTACCGCTCGCAGGCAGTGAATCAAAAATTTTACACTATTACAATACTTTCCTTACATAGCGACGATAATGGCGGTAGTAAAGTAAAAATCCTTTGGTTAAATCGTGCTACCACTCATTTTTATTCAGAATGTCAAGACAAACAACAATGGTCATGTAACATTTTTTCACTAGATGAAACGTTTAGCCAGAATCTACATGTGGACAATATGGAATTTTATTCAAGCATAACTTTTTTTGTGCTTTTCCTCAGAGATAGCGCTATATGTGGGTGGTAAAGGGCTCTCAGAAGAATACTTTAAGCAAGTTTAGTCAAAATCCTTGGAGCCGTTTTCGCGTTATAGTCTTGAGCAAATCACGTTTTTTTGGCTATAGCTCAACACCCAGTGTATACAGGATTCTCATTCAGTGCCACCGGTGAGAGATATTGGTACCAAACAAAATAAAAAGGAAAGCAACACAATTAACCGATCTGTTCCCGAGATAATGCTGTCACAGACAGACAAACGGACAGACAGACAGATAGACAGACCAATGGCTGAAAATATGTTTATTAGACTTAGAAAACTCTAAAACGTCAACATTTGTAAAAATCTTGATACCGAAAATTTCACACGATCACAATATTTTCCTTATAGAGCTACTATTATAGTAGCGTAGGAAAGTAAAAATAAATGACATTCAATATGTCCTTCCCTACAGAAATCGGCCCCCGAATGGGGTGGAAGATGCAATTTTTCTCGAAAATGGAAAATCTGCGACGGCAGAATTAAAGATGAGGCCATATCCGGAAGCGTTTAAATTTAACACTTTTTCAGAAGAATTAGATACGGTTCTCGAGTTACAGCAGTGGTAGAGTTTGAAATATGTGTATTTCCGCTGCGATGTTTAGATATATCTAAATAATAATAAGTATAAGCAAAGAATATACATAGCTAATAGGATAGATACTATCTTCTTCGGTATTAGTGAAGTTCAACGATTTTTATGACTAATGTGTGAAAGTGTGAAATAAATATTTTTGACAAAAATTGACCGACTTTATTAGTTGGTGCAGTGAAAAATAACCATTAGAATTAATATTAATATTATTTTGTATTTTTCATTGCCCATTTTTGGAAAAAAATATTTATATCTAATAGGTATACATTATAAGTATTCAATATCAAACTACGATGACATGCAAATTTAAAGGCTATTTTCTACGCTGCCTTGGTTTCTGTATTACTTCAGTACACTTAACTTCAGAGTGCTTTATTTTTATATTAGATATATTTGATTCTGTTGATATGTCACAAAAAATTGGATAATTGAATTTGTGCTCCATTCAAGATATTTTCTTTATGAAATTATTATTATAATTAAATGAATGACTTATATTAATAGTGACACGGTTTATTACCCTTTAGACATTCTCAATGCCAAGCAGTGTGCTCATAATGTATGGACGTCTGCAAGGTCCGATACTTTCAAGACTTATTCATGCACTATTATTATTTCTATCTAGAATAACAAAAATTTGATATGTTGTTTGTAATTACATATTGCTCTTATAATTTAAACCTACATTACCGCTCACATTTCTTACTGCACAACATAAATCGCTGAAATATGAATATTATCTATAAATTTAAATACATATATCCATTGATTGCCCCCAATTCCTTCGAATGGAAACGTATGCCTGCACCTCGAAAATAACTGACGATCACAAAATCGACAATTTCATAAATATTTTTTTGAATTTTGAGTTGGACCGATTTTATTAGTTGGTGCCAAAGGTGGTCATTAACTCGTTAATCCGTTAACCGTTAATTAACGAACTTAACAATCTGCTAAAGGATTTAACTTTTAAGTCAACTTCAAAAAAAGTTAACGCCCTTGTTAACTTCTGTTAAATTGAACTTCCGTTGACTTTAGCCCGAGTTCGTTACATTCGTCCTTTGTTGACGTTTGAACGGTATATGGAAGACGAAGTACCTACCTATGCCAGTTGGCTGCAGCCTATCACCCAAAGTTTCGACTACTGTAGCTGCAAAAGTATTGATAGCATCAAATTCTCAACAGTAAGGAAGCTTATGGAAGCAGAAGTTGAAGACGCTCTGATCAAAGAAAGGGAAGCAAACATGAAGGACAATATTAGCGAAAGCAGCAATAATGAAAATGAAGGGGATGATTTCTACAGCACTGTTACTCAGTCTGAAGAAAATAGGTCTAAAGGCCACATCTCTGATAAACAATTAGAATTTGATAAAAACTTGTCTAGACAAAATAATTTTTTACGGATGCTGCCTTTCTAGGTGAAACAGTGTTGTTAATATTTTGTTTTATTAAATTTAACACTGCTATCCCATCTAGTGCTGCAGTAGAACGTTTTTTGTCTTTTTTCTACGGGCAAAGATATTTTACGAGCTAAACCGGAGCCATAAATAGACTCTCTATCGATGGCTCCGACTAAACGATCATCGCTCTCGGATGTGAATTTTAATATGATAATTTTTATAGGATCATTCACTTAATACACAAAATTACGATTAATTATTTTTACCTACTTTATCATCGAAATGAAGAAATGTGTGATTAATTCTTCTTTCTACTTGTTTTTGTTTTATTTACCTATTTCTCTCAGCAGTATAAGTTTAAAGTTGTTAACGATTAACTTTAACTTGCGTTAAATTTTCAAGAATTTAACGCTCTGTCGATTATCGAAGATAACTTTTTAACTAACGAATTAACGATTAACGAAGTAAACTTTTGGATTAACTGCGCCCACCTATGAGTTGGTGCACTGAAAAATACAAAATAATATTGGTGCTGGTACTTTTGAAGTCGGTGCCAAAAGCCTTCTCCAACTACAATTGCACATCCTTCCTCAGAGAAGTCAGTCAAAAAGTAAGTTATGTTTATTTTCAATACTGTACTTACTCGTCTCATTTTGAATAACTCGAAATGCTGAGTTGCAGGACCTGTATATACGACCAAAGTCTTATCTAAAAATCCCAGATATGGCCTCAGCTCTAATTCTGCAGTCTCAGATTTTGGATTTTCAAGAAAAATTGCCTACTTCAACCCCTTCGGCTACGGTTTTTAATGCGAAGGAGATCTTGGATCTGAGCTTTTCTAAATATGGGACCATTTCTCAAGTCTGTTCTTTCAAATGAATCAATAATCATCAAAATCAGAGCATAATAAACTTACAAAACGCGCGAACTGCCATACGTAATAAAAATAAATGAAAAACAAACATACAATCGAATACTTGCCTTTTCTAGGGTGAATGATTTCTCAAATATGCTTTAATGAGTATTCAAGGTGTAGTCTTGGTCACTTGGTGCACGTTCTCAATTTATAAGCTCATCCAACTTTATATACTAATAAATTCATAAGCTACAAATACAAATTTGAATTAAGATTGATGAGAGTAGAAAAAACAGTTTTAGTAGATATTACAAATATAATCTCTTATGCCATTCTCATGCACCAGGGTCTTTCAACTTTGCTCTTGGACTATTTGGCCATTCTTCACCTAATGTTTGTTCTCAGAAAATAATCACACAACGTCTCTGTTTCTTTTTATTATGTTTCATCTTCGTTGATGAGGTGACAATTATACGTTGCTTCGAAATTAGCTGCTACTTCTTAAACAATCAATTTTGTCTTTGTAACTTATCTACTCATCAAATTATTATTTGTCCACACCAAAAGTTGTTTTAATTGTCCAATTTACTTTTGTCAATTTTATATAATCAGATAAGTTGGTCCAATCGGGGGATGTCGTGCTCACAAATATATTATGCGAATGGTTGCCTACGCTCTTTCATACCATGAAAACGGTACCTTTAAAGTCTACTTCACTGAATCTCTAGCAATAGATATTGACTATTTATGCTTAAAAATACCCTCCACTTCTTACTTTCTAGATGGCCTTAAATTATCTGACGGAGCTTTTTTATTCAGACCTGCATAGTACATTCTCCATATATCTAGGATGCTATGCCAGTTTCTAGATTCCCTTTCTTATCCAATATAGAGCTGCTTTGTTTGAATTGTCTTGTTAGAAATTTCTTTTTCAAAATAGGTACTAGGTTCATTCCTGTTTCCATCTCTATTTCTTCTATTTCTGTGCATATCTAGCCGATGTATTCCTCTTTTGCCTTCATGACATTTTTTATATTTTTTTGACAAACTTATCTAGTCATTATCTGCATTAGTTTTATGTTGAAAATGTTTTTTTACCTTGGATCAAAGCCAGGCGTGATCTGTAATCCATGGTTAACGTTCTGTGATAGTTAAATCACACGATCTTTTAAAGTTCCAATTATCTTGTCACTTAAGTAGTTCCAACTGCTTTCAGGATCATTATCCGACTAAGAGGCTTGAATATTTGATTGATTTTATTCTGTTTTCAAGGCAGAACATTGGTACGAAGTATAAAATTTAGGACTAGAACTTGATGGTTAGTTTCACTGTGTGCCCCGGAAAAGGTTTTACAGTTTGTTGCCAAAGATCTCCCTTGCGATTTAATCAGAATGTTTTCAATTTCGTTCTTGCTTTGGCCATCTGGACAATCACCGCACCTTAACCCATGTCCAAATTGCCCTATGATATGATCGAGGTTTTTTGTAGCAATTCCCATTTTGGCCATAAAGTTAAAGTTTCCAAGAATTATAATTATGCCACGATTTGTGGTACTGCCAAGGACCACTAGAAGAATTTATCTAAGTCTACTTTTGTGGTTTGTCGACTTAGGCGCATATACCTAATCAAAATGCATGATGGTGGTAGAGGATTGATTTTTGACATCGACTGCATTGTTTCCGACAACAGAGTCGCTTTTCGTTTCAGATGTACAATTATTGCAACCTTATTCGAACTCGTATATGCTGGAACTGAAAAGTAGGCCCTCAGTGATTTTAAATTTTCCGTTGCCCTGCCAATGAGTTTCGGATAGTCCTAGGATATCGAGACCATGAGTCTTCATTCTTACATTCCTACCGCAACTCAAAATAGAAAAAATATTGTAAACATGTACAATTTTCGGTGTCCGGTTTCCAACAGATGTTGAGGACTCTGAGGTCCCTGAGTCCAAAGAACTGTTTTCTTCCATCGAATACAAAAATCAGGATTCATGACTATTCATCTTTTCCAGCGTGCCAAGACAAACGACAATGGTCATATTTAATTAATTTTAATTTTGGCGCTAGACCTGGAGATATTACGCAAAAAAAGCTTTTCTCAGGATAGCGACGAAAGGGTATGCTATTTCATACAGCTCTCTATCGAATAAAAAACTAGAAGTTTCTGGTGTCATAAATTTTGTATCAATCCGTAAATGCTTTGACGTAATATTGTACTGCATACCTACATTAAGGTACTCGGAGCTTTCAGTTCCAAGTGGAATGGACGTCACTGGTAAACTTAATGAATTGTTGTCAATTCAATTTTTTCTTTCATTGGCATAAATTAGTTACTCAGAATTGATCCTGTCGAAACTGTTGTGTGATAATTTATTGACGTATCTGATAATGACTACCTACCAGTAACAGTTTTGTGATGATGATTATTCTACAAACTCTACTAATAATCGAACAGAAGATATACCAAAAAAGTGGGAATTAGGCAAAGAGACAGCCTTAGTCCTTCCTTTTCCAACCTTTGATTGGATATTATAATAGAACTAGATACGTCGATGAATAAAGGATACCGTATGGGACCCAATAGATTGTATGCTGCAGCAATTATCACTGATACGGAGGAAAATTTGCAGAGACAGCTTTAGATATACGTTCTGTCAAGCAAGCAAGGAGCAACACATGGCCATTTCTATAAAAAATGCGCAACCTTTATCAAGTATCCTATAAGAAGCAATCTAGTGGTAGACAAAAAAATCATCGAACAAGTATCAGAATTCAGATACCTGGGTATAGATCGGTCCTACTTCTCAACTAACTAAAAACTATCAGACATGTATCAGACAGAGAATAATATATGGAATAGCAATAGACAAATAAAAAATATGTTGAGAGTAGCGGAAACGAAAGATCTAAGAACCATCTTCGGGAATACCAGAAGAGATCGAATCAGAAGCACAGATATAAAACAATGGGTAATACTAAACATATTAAGAAGCAAAGAAAGAGACAATGGTACCCCCTGTGGAACGCATGGAAGAAAACTAGCTCCAACTTTCTATTCTAGAAGGGAAACCAGTAGGAAAGGGACTACCTGGAAGACCAAACAAAAGATGAGAGGCCACAACTGTCCCCTATCAAAATTGTCAACACAATCCACCTCTTGAGATGAAGGCAACCTCAAAATTAACAGACTGCTAAGTCTTGAGAATAAGAATATAAAGAAGAAGAAAAAGATGAGTTCGGAGAAGAAGAAGAAGTAGAAGAAGAAAAAGTTGATCGTCATTAATGTAAATTCTCTTTCCATTTGCTTGAAGTAGATAATAAATTTTGTGGGATATTCTAGTATTTTGTAGATGTTATTTATTTGCGAGAATAATATTTCAAAGCAAATTGTTTACTGATTTATAAAGATCTAAATTTAATTTATATAGAATTGGAAATTGACATTCATTGCAATTATTGCTCAGTTTTAGAAATACCATTATTTTAAGATAAAAATATATAACTAACCTCCCCCTAGGTCCAGTACACCCAGCGATCCGGATCCCAAGAAAACAGCTCCCATTCTAGCTGGCACATTGGAAGCAACAGCATTCACTGGAATCGCTGGAGGTGGATAGTATGGAATGACGGCGCTGCCCATAGATTGAGGTGGTACATACTCCTGAGCCTCGTTCACAGGCTTATCAATTGCATTGGAACTGGCATATGGTATTGCTGGTAACTTATGACCTAGTGATGCAATAGGAACTGTGAGATCGATGCTGTAGTTGATGTCAGCCTGCGTGATTGATTGAAAAGGTAGGACATGTCCTGTATGGGAGAGAAGAATCATGAAGGAAGCGCTCCATGCACAAATAATGAATGATCTCTATGGCTAAAGCATTCAATATGATTCTTAAATGTCAAGGAATCATTATTTTATTTTAGTTTTGAGCGAATATTGTTTTGTTAATGTAATTCAAAGAAAGCTCCAACCCTGATATATTTTCCTAGTAACTGAGAAAACGAATTTTATTTATTTATTTGTACTTGTGATTGCAGTGATGTAATGAAGGGTATGTGAAGAATCTGCGATGGTTCCATCGATAATGAATTCAAAACGTTAGTTCCACATTTCAGGAGTAAATAAAAAGATGGAATCAATGTGTACAGTGTTTTATATTTAAGCAACTATGATAGCAAGCTAATACTGTTAAGTTAGATCCAATTACCACAATCAGCTGTATCAAGTGATAATGCTACATGATTTGTTATGGTTTCTTTACCTAACTCGTAGCTGCTTACATCCACTCCCCCGATATGTAAGCGATTGGAATTTATCGGAAAAGTTGTAACAAAAGAACCCCGGCGGGCTCTCAGTTTTCTTGCCTCCTCTGATCGACTCATCGGCAACAGAGCTAGGAGAATAATTGCTATCTGAAAATGAATTAAAAATTGATGAATACTTGAACTCAAACATAATCGAATTAACTGAATATTGATAATAAGGAAAGTACCTAACCAATGAATATTTTGTAATATTTCAAGGGGAAATTATAGAATGAGTCAATAAAATTATATATAGATCTCATATTGCTCGTTCCATTCGCCTAATAATTATCTAGATGGATAGTTATCAAGACACGTCATCAAAGTTGATAAAGCGTGATCCGTTTATAGGTAGATGTACAAATTCAGTGGAGAAAATTTGTGTTTATTATGTTGGTTCTTATCGCTTAAATAGCACAAGAGCTAAACAGATGAAACATTGCATTTTGCCAGGTTCGCTCTAATTCTGAGCTGACTGGCAAAATGTTCTTTCTCAGTGGCAGCTGGAATTATTTGGATTCTAATTTTATGATGATAGAAGAGATTTATTATACAAATATTTTTGATCAAATCTGTTATCATCTATCTAGAAGTCTGAAAATAGTAATTAAATCTAAGACATGTTTCAAGCTCTATTAATTTCAAATCCAGCTTCGAAGTATTTATTGTTCTTCAAGATTTTATGGAAGATTTATGGAGGATATGTTTTTAAAATTGTAAAGTTTCATTGCATCTCTATATCTAGGTAGATCTATAATAATAAATAAAATCAAAGTGTCTTTAATAATAAAATAACAGGTTCTAACTGATTGCATATGGAAGTTTATGTTTCTGTAATAACAATACAACATTTTTTAAAAAATATATCTGTCTGTCTGTTTGTTCCGGCTAATCTCCATAGCGGCAGAACCGATTCCGACAGGATGTTCACTGGCAGGTAGCTAATATATTAAGGAGTAAAATAGGCTATTACTATTTAAAAAAATATAGATATAAATAAAATCATTGTGTTTGTTTGTCATTTCAAAATAACAGGTATTAACTACGTGCTTATGAAAGTATATGTGTCACTAATAACAAAAAAGCTATTTTTGTTATATTTGTCTGTCTGTTTGATCTGGCGAATATCCGTAACGGCTGGTTATTAAATTTAATTACTTGTTGAAATTACATCTTACATCTCCCAAGTAACACAACTCAATGGATATAATGTAAATATTGTTAAGGACATCAAATTCATCGAATACTTAATACCTCTTTTCCTAATTTTCTTTTTCATACGCAATAGAAAATAATTCTCTTTAAAACTGAGAAATATCTAGCATATGATTGGGAGAAGGATCAATCTTCAGTATTATTATTGAAATTTGTATAGTTGATTCTGAGGTTAGGTTCGGTTATTATAAATTTTGATGTTATTTCAAGCTACCTTATGTAAATGTGTAGGTACAATTCCTTCCCTTGCACATATCAAAGGTCAAGATTTTCAAAAACAAAGAAGCGTATCAAGAAGCTTGTGCTTCTCCAAAGTAATATAATATAATTATACATATTATGGGGGTTTAAAAAACAAGCCAGCTTATTTCCTAAATAGTAGGTATTAAAAAAACAACGCTATTCGTGATGTTTGTACGATCACTTTCAGATAACTTGTTTTATATGTGAGTTATAGCAGGTACATGCATATTAAATTTGTATAAAAAATAGAGACAAGTCGTCGAGTTTGTTATCAAGTCCTGTAAAAGTATTTTCGCAACAACTGCCTGGAAAGTTCCACTTACGAGAACTAATTATCGTTGCGGAAGTAGGTACTCTATATCCTCACCCTTGACGATAATATGCAATTTTATAATATGAATCATTTTACTCACTACTGAGAAAAGTAATGACTTATAGCAAGCGAGCAGCATTAAATTTTTCTACTGTCAAAAATTTCAATACAGTGATCAAAGAAATGAAATTTAACTTCCAAAGCGATTGTTGCCAAAATGATGATGAAACAACATGCATTTCTAGATATAGGTATGTCATATTCACTGAAGAACGAGTGTGGTATGGCTCATTTTGCAAAATGACGATAGTCAGATATTCGTCCATTTACGCACTTGTAGCATAAACTACTATTTCAGGTGCTAATATTGCAGTTGCTTTGGATGTGCTTTTGCTCAGTCTCGGGAAAATTCAGATATCCATAAGAAACTGGAATTATTAGAATAATCTACTGAAAATTCATGTATGTACCATATTTCAACCTTAATAGACATTTTTTCACTGATTATCACGGCCTATCACAAGAATACGGAGTTTTTTTTACAAAATAAGCTTATTGTAAGTGCCAAGGCTCTGCCTGTCTATTTTTTTATTGGCTACCAAGTCAAGAGTAAGTAGGTAGGCATAATATAACTCTACCACTTTCCTCTGAAGAAGTATCAACATGATCGTTATACTCCGTCCCTATATAACCTCTATCCGTGGTCTAAATCACTTGACAATAATTAATACATACCACCTGTGCGAGACCGGGTCGGGCCCTTATATACTATTATAAATATATTAACACCATATAATGAAATAACATTCTGAAAAAAAATTGACTTCAACCTCAGATACCATCAGGTCACGACATGGTGTGGCATAAATGTCAAAGAATTCTCACTCGGTCATCTTTGGTTATTGAATTTATAGCGATAACAGTACACGATCGTGTCGGCTGGTTAAGGTGAAAGAGTTTAGGAAGTTGCATTTTATGTAGGTATATATATTCATATATTTATGGCGACCTTTGAGAAGGAAGGATTAATGTAATAGGAAAAGAAGGTAATCGAAAGCCGTATCTCGTTTGTTCTTGACGATTATTGGATCAGGTGAAGGAGTTCTTACGTGATTGATATAATGTTTCAATAAAGACGTGTTTTCAAGAACAATTATAACTACTTTCGTTTTCTATTGTCTATTACTAGTAAGATACACTTGTAAATTATTGTCTTGTTGTTTGTTTATAACTGTGTATTATTCATGTTCACATAAAGTGACTTATCATTGGAATAATATACAGGGTAACTCGGAGGTGTAGAAATGTTTTCTATTTGATAGTGTAACGTGGATAGTTAATCATGAACTTACGGTTATTATTCGTTAAGTCTCTGTTAATTCTACTACCTTTTTTAATGTAGTTGTCGCTTGTGTATTTCATTAATTACTTCTGGAATTAGTAGATTTTTTCTCGAGCCTTCCAGAAACTATATGCGAGGTACAATTTGTCACAGTATTTTTAGTTTGACAAACGTCTGGAGTAAAAAAATCAGACGTCGATAGTCAGTCTTATTAAGTCCGTCATATGCAATTTATTGAAAAGGCCGATAGTAGTTGAAACGCGATAGTCAAAATGACAAATATTGACAATTGAACTACTACAGAAGGTCGTGTACAAGGTGTTAAGAATAAACCTTTTCGGAAGCAAAGTCTGAACTTTGGAGTATTACGCAAGTGAACTCAACCCACAACGATTAGCACAGGGTTAAACGTTAAATTTGGTGTCAGAAGTGGGATCTTTCGCATTTTGCTGAGAATATATAGTGAAGACCAGATCAAAGGATTACGGCGAAATGGCAAATATTGAAGATCTAATGGAGTTCCAGAGAGAGGAAACAGAAGAGCAAACAAAACAAATCTTGGAAGAACTGGAAAGAATTAGAAGACAAGATAAAGAAGAACAGGAAGGAATTCGAGACGAATATGAAGAGGAACAGGCATGAATTAGACATGAATATAAAGAAGAAAAGGCTAGAATTAGACAACAATATAAGAGAGAAAACCGCATCCAAGAGAAACTTCATTATTACTCAAACAAGGACATCTTAAATAGTGAGTCTGATGTTAAGAGGGAAGATGCCGGATCTAAGTCGAAGGATTGCAGTATCACTAGAGGGAGATCAAGTAGTAGAAGAAAAAGTCCTTCTGGAAGGCGCAGATTATCCAGATATCAAAGAAGCACCAGTGTTAGCAACTATGGTCCAAGGAGAAACATTTCATGCTGCGGCGATTCATCCAGGAGGTAAGAGTTACAGCCGCAGTAGAAGCAGACGCAGATGTTCACGCAATACTGAAGGTAGTGAAATGCTCTGTCATAGACTGCCTCTTCCTCGCCACATATCCAGTTTGCTTGATCGCAATTCAAGATCTTGTGATGGTGAAGGTTGTATGGCATCAAAGGATCGTTTAAGCTTCTGCACAAGCAGATCACCTGATCTAGAATGTTCAATCAAAAGAGGAAGCAGTCGTATTCCGGTAAAACATTTTGATGATCGAAAGAGAAGATCAGAAAGACCACTTTGTTATCTATTTTCATAGGATTCAGGATGGATGGAAATATCTATTGTTGCTCCATCGGACATTTGGATAGAATGGACTCAATAAGTTCTGAAGTATTGGCGTTTTTTTAATTCTACCGTCTCAGATTTTCGATTTTCGAGAAAAATTGCCCCCGCCACCTCATTCGGGGACGTTTTTTGGAGGGAAGGAGATTTCGGATTTCAATTTTTAATACAGGGTGCGCACAAAGCAAAAATTGTATACCTCCTCTGTTTGTCGTTGTCGGTGAAAAATAATCTCGAAATCGGTAGCAGAAATAATGAATTTCGGAGATTTTAGTTTCTTATTTTCCTATATGTAAAGTTTTAGACCTTGCACGCACCTTTGAGTTACCCTGTATGTAATAGGCTTGTGATTTTTAGTTACAACTATGATACATGTAAATGATCATTCGTATGATAATATGAATATTTCTATTCTATAAGATATATTCGTATTATTTTTTGTGACGATTTCTAAAGTAAAGACAGCTGGTCGAGCCAGTCGAAGGTAAGTAATATCTAATTGAAACTGGATTGTCTAAAAAAATGCATAACATACTTAAAAGAGATACTAGCACACTGACATATTAGAAATGGATATTATGATTTCGTTATAAACAAACATAAATAACAGAATATCTTCACTATATCTACTGCAAATAGCAAAGATATCAAAGACGTTTTCTGATCAGTTATTGTGAGATTTTCCTGTTGATAATAATTTCGGGTTGGAGTTATTGGCTTAGGTAATTCTCAAAAATTGATTTATTTCAACTTGATGGTTCCCTTAGGCATTAAGGCTTTATGTACCGTGACGACATTGATAGATTGCAAGTAACATTGAACTTTATTCTCACGTTGTTACTATACACGATGGTCTCATCAGCGTTAACGTATTTGTGGGATAAAAAAATATTAATACGGACTTAAATATTTCAAATCACTATTATACTATTCTTTAAATTGTTGCTTCATATAGCCCATATACAGGGTGGCCCATGAAGAACACTCTAGCAAGGCTTACGGGTTTGTATGTGAAAATAAAATAAAATCCTCGACTACTTTTTTTTCTGGGGGACATATTTAGACATGAATTCCGACACGGTAACATCAACCACTTAGCGGGGACGGCTTGCACCCTTATTTTATCACATAGGAAGGGGTATGGTATGATATATCATTTGATTTTTAAATTTATGCGGGTTGCCAAGGCATAATATTAATTTAATTGTATTGATTAGTACTAAGTTGTTATCGTATTAACTGTCGAAAATGTCCGCCTGTCACCTCCATATAATAAGTACAGCAACTGTTTAAAGTGTTCCCGGATATTGTGAAGAATATTGGGTGTAATTTATTGACATTCATGAGTGATGCGGTTCCGTAAATCATCTAAGGATTCAGGCTGGGTGGTATAAGCTTTCGATTTCAGATGTCCCGAAAAAAAGAAATCTAGGGAGCTAAATCGGGAGATCCCCGACATTCGATAGCACCCCTCCTCCAAAATCAGGAAATGTATCATCCTGAAATTGCCGTACAGGTAATGCATAATGGGGAGGAGCCTCGTCTTGCTGAAATATCGGATTAATTTCATAATATCGATTTCCATAATATCGATCAGTGCTGGATTGGCAGGATCCTCCAACAACAAGTGCATATCTCCATATCCCATCTTCCGGTAAAATATCAAATCACCAAAAATGACTGGTATTTTTGTTTAATTTTTCAGGATGTTGAGTATAGACCTCATGGTACATCCTTGGATTTGTGTCAGACCAGTAACGACAATTATGTCGATTGCCAGTACCATTGAGAAAAAATTAACATTCATTCATTCAATTCTTGAAGAAGCAATTTTATATGGTTGCCATTTGTTATCTTTCAGAATTCACTACTATGGTCCGCTTAATTCCCGTTACATCCGAAAATTTTCTGCTAGTTAGCGTAGGGCTTATACTAATTTGACCAAGAACAGCTACTTGTATTGCCTCATTTCTCACCAGATTTTCAATATTCCGTTTTTTATTTTTCAACTCTCTCCGCAATAGTATGAACCATTTTTTATCGAATCACACAGAAATAACGAAGTATCTACATCAACTGCTATAACTACTTTAAATAAAGTTGAATTGTCCACTGATATTTGTTCCTTTAAAAACAATTTATTATTCACAAACCCGTCAAATGTTTCTCATTCCATTGCTCGGTAATGCTTTACTCAAATTCAAAAAACGAAGAGCCATTTGAAACACCTGAAATGCCCTTTCAAACGATGTATCCCACACACCCCATACACCTTCCATTTTGAAAAAAATAGGGTGCAAGTCACCCGCGCTAATGGGTTGGATTTACAGTGTTGGAATGCATGTTTAAATATGTCTTCCAACTTCATAAAAAGGAGAAGGTATACAATTCGGTTGTAAGATTGTTTTTTTTTTTATGGCTGTTCGCGCCTTTTGCATAGTAAACGTACTCCGATTTAGACGATTTTTGTTTCATTTGAAAGAGGAGAGTTGAGAAATGGTCCCATATTCAGGGAAATGAAATCCAAAAAATCTCCTTCTCTCCAAAAAACCGCCCCCAAAGGGGGTGGATGTGGCAATTTTTCTCGAAAATTGAAAATCCGAGACGACAGAATTAACTAAAATTTCATATTCGGAAATGTTTAAATTGGACATTTAAAAAAATAATCATACGTTTCCGCGCTACAGTCTGAAATATGTGTTTCAGCTATGTGAAAGAGGCAAATTTTTCTGAAAATTTAAAATTCGAGATTTGAAAATTAGAAAGGGGACCACTCGGGGGACCATATCCGGAAACATTTAAATTGAACATTTTTTCAAAAGAGTTAGGGTTTCCGGGTTTCGCAATGGTAAAGTCTGAAATATGTGAAATGCTTATTTCCGCTAGTACAAGCTAAACCTACCTATAACTTTTTTGGTATTAATGTGAACGTTCAACAATTTTCATGACTAATGTTACACTCAAAAATGTTAAATAAATATTTTTTAAAAAAAATTGGACCGACTTTATCAGTTGTTGCACTGAAAAATACAAAATTATATTAATTCTATTGGTGCGTATTTCCGCTATGTGGAAGAGCATTTTTTTTCGAAAATTGAAAATATGACACGGCCAAATTGCTGCTGGTAATTTTGAAGTTGGTGCCAACAATAACAAACTACAACGGCAATTTTTTGTAAAAAATATTTATCAGATGCAAACATGTAAACTTTGCTGGACCGTTTTCGATGGGCCACGCTGCATAGAAATTACAGTTGATAGCTAAGTTTTAGCGTGTTTTCTATGAAAATTTGAAAATTATTTTTATCCAGCAAACTATTATTATCTATAACCATTTCGTACTAAATTCTACTCCTTTGTCAGAATTGTCATTCTTCTATAAAGTTTCAATTTTCATATTATGTAAATAACCTACTCCTACTAAGTAAGGATAAATTCATTGGTTTTCGATATATTTTGGTATTAAATAATTTTGTTCTTGATTTCACTCAATAAACATTGATTTTTCATTTCATTTTTTCAATTCACATTAGAATTAAAATAATATTGAATATGTCATTAGACTACTGAAAGAATTTCCGCCAGTGGCGTACAGTTTATGAAAGATCATTTTCTCCCATGCCCCAGTCGTCTGACTGTCGTAATAACCGAATCTTTTATTTAACATAATTTAGTTTCAATTACTCAATTACATTACCTGCACTTGCTAACATGTACGAAAAAGATATCACTTATATATTTAAAGGGGGTACTGGACGCAAATGATTTTTTGACCGACGAACCCCGAACGGAGGAGGTATACAATTCGACTGTCTGCTTTTTTTTTGGTTCATTCGCGCCTTTTATATAGTAAACGAGCTCCGATTTTGATGATTTTGGATTCATTTGAAAGAAGGGAATTGAGAAATGGTCCCATATTCATAAAAACGCAAATCCGAAATTTCCTTCCCTCCGAAAACCGCCCCCGAAGGGATGGTGGGGGCGAATTTTCTCGATAATCGAAAATCTGAGTTGGTATAATTAAAGATAGGACAATATCCGGAAACGTTTAAATTGAAAATTTTTTCAAAAGTGTTACGGTTTTCGAGATAGACGCATGTTAAATATGTATTTTTGCTATGTGGAGAGGACAATTTCTTTCGAAAATTGAAAATTTTTCGATACTGCATGTAAGATATAATTTTTTGCAGCAACATTTATAATGAACATTTTTTCCTTAGAGTTACGGTTTTCGAGTTAAATCGGTGTTAAAATGGTAACAACTAAAATATTCAAGCGTATTTCCGCAGCGATGTTCTGTGATCTCAATAATAACAACTACAAGCAAGGAATATACGTGGGTAATAGAATAAGTACTATCTTCATTGATATGGTATAGTGAACGTTCAACAATTTTCGGGACTAATGTTACACTCAAAAGTGTGAAATAAATATTTTTTACAAAAAATTGGACCGACGTTATTAGTTGATGCACTGAAAAGTATAAAATAATATTACTTCTATTGGTTATGGTACTTGTGAAGTTGGTGCCAAAAGTTATCAATCTAACTGTAACTGCACAACTTCAAAAGTAACAGCACCAATAGAAGTAATATTATTTTATACTTTTCAGTGCATCAACTAATAACATCGGTCCAATTTTTTGTCAAAAATATTTATTTTAAATTTCGAATAAAACAACCAAAGCATGTCTTCCCTATGTGATTTGGGTTGGATCTTCATATTTTGTGCCCTAGATTCTACGGTTGTAATATTTTGAAATTATAATAAAATAGAAGAACTAAATGCTAGATGTTGTAACAGAATCAGATCCAAATTTCCGAATGTTTCACATTTATCCTACGTAAATTCCACTACTTCTGTAACTACATGTTACAAATTGTTTCTTCAAGATATATAAGGAATGGAAGAGAGAAAATAATGTAATCATGGTACCTGAGTAGTTAATGTGTCAGTGTATTTTTAATAATGATAATCGTAAGTAAATGGATGGATAAGTATATCAAGAAATGCAGAAAATTGTGCTCTACTTACGTCAACAGGAAATACGCTACTATGTAACTATGAATTGATTCTGGACAAGGACAGTTTGTGGAGAAACTGTATTACCTCCTATTTTTATTATACAAAAAATAGTTCTTGGTTCATGTGTTATATTGAAACTGAAATCACTTATATTCAAATAATTTAATTGTGATGAACATTTTTGGCAGATGTGCTTTAAGCTCAGTGAAAAATACAATTATTGTATAAAATCGAGTTGAGCAAAGTATCTTATTGATCATTTTAGCCACGCTGTATTGTTCATCTATACAATTACTTTTATCATATGAAATTTTCCCAAATTTCTCAATTGCATTCATTGAATGAAAAATATTCTCCTTACGAAAATTATGAGGCAAAACTCATCTGAGAAGAGGGTAGTTAACAAAGAAATCCCGATGGACTGTAGCAATAGTTATTTTTATTTATTTATTTATTTATTTATTTATTTATTTATTTATTTATTTATTAGCAGCACAAAAACTAATATACAGTTATTCTGTGAATTGTAATCCACAATATAAATATTATTCTATTATAAATTATACCTACTTCTACTGCCTCTTTATGCACAATTGCATCCAGGATGCTGTGCGTGCACCGTTTAACTTAATAAATTATACTAGTTGAAGTTTTAACAATAAAAAAAGCATAAGAAATCAAAAAAGGAAAATAATTCTTTTTTTAATATGTATTTAATTTTTAATAGTCTAGCTGAAGTGCTAAATATCTTATAAGAAAGACAAAAAAATACTTCTACACCATGTTTACTCTAAAATTACTTGTTTGTATCCATGTTTTTATATCTTTCTTACATTTATGATAAGACCTTTCTCTAATTGCTATCGGCAAACTATTATATATCTTAGGTCCTACTACACAAATACCTACTGTTTTGGCAAATAGTATGTCTGGGGTTTTATAGGATGACATTATTATTTGCAGCGTTTCTGGTATTTCGTCCAAGACCAATAATTGTTTTATAATTGTCCGAAGTTAACATAAATCTAGCAACTGCTTTAATATATAATTGGTTAATTTTTAGTAAATCACTGTCTTTATACACCAGATCAGTATGGTATCTCTTGCTCTTGAAAAGTATTATTTTTATTATCCATTTTTGTGCAACCTCTAATTTTTTTAAGATAGTCGATCCTGCATTTCCCCAAACCACTATGCCATAGTTAATTATTGATTCTACAAGGGCCTGATATATAGTTAGTGTTGAGAATGTTAATATATTTCTTATTTCTAAATGATACCTTCACTCCCCAACAATGACAGTAAGCCATCTATATCTAATTATATTAAACGAGCAATGCTTGTATATATGTAGATAATATCTGGGAGACCGAGCTATGCTCGGTTAAAAAAGGATTTAAGATGAGTCTTTAAGAGTTACCAAGGATATTTAAACTTATTAGGAAATGTGCATATTTCTGGTTAAAATGTATTGCGATCGGAAAAACTGCTTTTATTGTTCACATATTCTTAAGTTATAGATTTCAAAATAAATATTAATGTGTAATATGAATGATATATATACCAAAATTCAGTTATATCACCAATCGACTTCTCAACCCCCAAACACTATACATACTGAAACTTTTGTCTGCGGAGCCATTCTTGAAATAGCTAGTGTGAACCTCGAGGGTCACAACGATCAAATTTGAAGTATCGTCAATCGATTTCTCGAATCCGAAAACCCCTTTTAGCTAATTTTTACCAAAATCTGCTAACCCTTCTTTGAAATAGCTAAAGTGTAAGGGTCGCAATATATTAGATATCTACAAATTTTCATTGAAAATTTCCGATTAAATTATTAGAAACTCATATTAACATCGTTTATTTAAAAAAATTGATTTTGTTAAAAAAACTCAAAGGTGAACAGAATTCGAACCGAGGATCTCTAGATTTATACCCGAAAGCTTAACCATAGGACTAATTTTCCTTATGATGTTTTCGGTTTCCTATTGCTATCTCATATATAATCTATAGAACTCGTAAAATGAGAATATTAATTGCTGAAAACGTTTTCTCTTATGAATGTGAATACAACCAATCAATTCAATACACTCTAGATCCCATACATATGAATATATATATATATATATATATATATATATATATATATATATATATATATATATATATGTTGGTGGTTTTATTCGGGAATACATCCGTTGTTCGTTCCATTTTGGAAAAATTGCTTGACGTTTCGCCCAAATCTCATTGGGCATCTTCATAAGCATATAATCTTAATTGGATTCTGATCGAAAACAGTTTTCGATCGCCCGCTTTAACCCCTTTCTTTATACTATTAATTTCACTAATTAGCTCTGGTATTTAGAAAAAAGGAAGCTGAAGCACTCTGCACTCTCTCCACCCCGCTATTTATACTTTTTTTTTCTAATTTTGTTTGCTAGTTTTCTTCCTATATTATAAAAGTATTTATTAAATTCCTCCGATATTAGCTTTTTATCTTAAATTTCATTGTTGTCTGAGCCCAAGATGCTATTTATTTCATTTATAGGTTTCTGGTCGTTTGTTGCCTCCCTAATTATGTTCTACAATTTTTAGAGTCTTATACAAGGAAAAAAGTATTCCAGTTTAGCTCGAGAGCTAAAATCATTTTTTGACCGACAAACCCCAAACGGAGGAGGTATACAATTCGACTGTGTGTTTTTTTCAGGTTTGTGCGCGCCTTTCATATAGTAATCCTAGTCCGATTTTGATGATTCATTTGAAAGAGGGGCCTTGAGAAATGGTTCCATATTCATAAAAAAGGGAATCCGACATCTCCTTCCCTCCGAAAACCGCCTCCGAAGGGGGTGGAGGGGAAACATTTTCTCGAAAATTGATAACCTGAGGTGGTATAATTAAAGAAAGGACAATATCCGGAAACATTTAAATTGAACATTTTCTCAAAAGAGTTACGGTTTTCGAGATGGACGCATGTTGAATTCTCAAATGTGCAATGTGGAGAAGGCGATTTCTGTCGAAAATTGAAAATCTGTGGGCAGTACATGAAGAACATAATTATTTGTAGCAACATTTATAATGAACATTTTTCCCTTAGAGTTACGGTTTTTGAGTAAAATCGGTGTTAGAATGGTAAGAACTAAAATATTCAAGCGTATTTCCGCAGCGATGTTCTGAAATCTCAATAAAAACGACTACAAGCAAGGAATATACGTGGGTAATAGGATAAGTACTATCTTCATTGGTATTAGTGAATGTTCTACGATTTACGTGACTAATGTTACATTCAAAAGTGTAAAATAAATATTTTTTACAAAAAATTGGAACGACGTTATTAGTTGGTGCACTGAAAAGTATAAAATAATATTAATTTTATTGGTGGTGGTACTTGTGAAGTTAGTGCCAAAAGTTATCAATCTACCTGCAACTGCACAACTGCAAAAGTAACAGCACCAATAGAATTAATATTATTTTATACTTTTCAGTGCACCAACTAATAACGTCGGTCCATTTTTTTGTAAAAAATATACACAACCTTATACAAAGTTCCTTTTTTTTGATACCCAATACCATAAAATAATAAGAAAGAGGGGTTTCTATTTGAAAGAATTGACATTTGATGTTTTTTTTGGATCTACTTTGCTAGCTTCTTTTCTGTTCATTCTGTACAAAATATCATAAAAATATAAGTAAATAAACCCAAATTAAATATTAAAGGCTTCCCCATAAAATATTTTAGACGTATGTCCCTTAGTGACTGTCAGCAAATTTTCATACTGTAGTTATCGTTCGCCCATAACCAATGGATGTCTTTCCCGAAGAATCATCCTGTATAGATTAGAGTAGAAGGAAGGCAACAATGGTACTAAAATTTCTAATTGTTACAATAACTACTTGATAAAAGTTGATAGTGGTCAGAAGGACTAGATTCAGGAAAGATTTATATGTGTATAATCTTAATACTTTGCTCTCTGAGTATTTTATACCAGAAAATATAAATTTAAATATATACTATAGAAGTAGATACAGTGATTATTTTAATAACACAATACGACAGATTTTTGTACTCACGATACCTATTTGTCTGCCATGTTTGCCATGCTAATAAACTACGAAAATAGTGTCAAGGAACTTTCTCATTGTTAATAATGATTTCTATGCAGTTTAGTTCACATATAATCAACGTAATATTATTCATCATCTGTCATTGATTATAGCAGTAATAAGAGGATTATAATATGTTGCGTGGAAAATAAATATCAAATAATTCACGGGAAAAATTTCTACAGAAAACTTAGAAATAACAGATCATATCTTTTTGTTTATAAATCCTTTAAGTTATTATATTTAAAAATTAGTCGGAATTTTCAAGAAGTAATTACAATAAATTTCTTATAGCTGATCTGTAGCTGTTAAATCTGTCGAGTAATAAATAAGTAGTAAATTTTATTACTTGAACCCATTGAAATTTGTGAAGCCCAAAAATGAAATTGTTTAAAACTTCGTTAGAAACATTGCAAAGAATTTTAATTATATCCAGTGTTCATATTATATTTTTAGTACAGCTGTATTTTCAAGTTAGTTTTTAATAACTTTGAGGGTTGAAGGGACAGTAAATTAATACAAAAAGTAAATTTTGTTTGATTGATTAAGTTATTTGCATTTATTCTTCTAATATTTACATGTCATATGAAAGAATAATTTATTATAAAAAAGTCAGATGAGTCCACCAACACGACTTTCCTACCGGATTAAAACAAATTCCACCGGCTAAGAAAATTGTGTGATTGGTGATGGAAACATTATTTTTTAGCTTATCATTACAAACAAAATTGGTCATATTATTTAATTTTCGCAAGACGAACCCTTTAACCAGAATATTATTCAAAAGGTAGAAAATATGACATGCAATTCGCTCATAACTGTTTTTCTGCTTTCTAACAGAGTGGCACTTTTCAAAAATGATCGTGGGCTTCCACAAGAAAATTTTATCAAAATCCTTGAAGCCGTTGTTGCGCTACCTTCTTGAGCAAAACAAGTTTTTGGGGCACATGCGAACCATGTCGGAACTCGATAGATACCCAACAAAAGAAATAACAAAATTATTAAATAATCTCAGCACACACAGATCGACAGTCTTACTGACAGACAGACAAACTAATCGCTAAAATGATGATTTTTATTCTCTAGATAACTTGATATTTAAAGTTGAAAGCCGGACACCCAAAATTTTGCGCGATTGCATTGCTTTAGTCGTAGCGGTAGGAACGTTAAAAAGCAGTCGGTTCTACAAAGTATTCAAAGGATTGCGGTGGAGTATAAAAACAAATAAAACAAAAACAATTATAATTGAAGGACATATATGTACTTCTATTTTTCTACGATTTCAGTGCTTCAGTGCAGAGCTATAACAAATCAAAGACACTGAGCAATTGATACAAGAAATAAACATGATTCTTGTAAGCGTAGTAGGTAATATATCATAGAACTATTAATGCACATTAGCTTTAACCTTGAACTACCAACGCCTCGAATGGACGAAAATAGCTACAAATAACAATTACTAAAGAGGAAATAGTTTTTGTGTTGATTACTCGGTTCCCAATCAAGAAAAATTTCTGATACGTTTTTTGCACCTTCTTTCGAGTGAAGCGTTGATAATTTACCTTTACACAAACGAAAACAATCGGAAAATAGTGGCTTAATGTAATATTTTCAAGTAATAGCCATATAGGTATAGCATTTCTGTCTAGTATATCAAGTCAGAAGATATACAGCCTATTATTTTTGTATTTTTCTCATGAACATTTTCCATGTTGCATTGATAATAAAAAGCTGACTCGATTTTTTTCACGTAATCTTTGTCTCCGTTAAGGCAATTTGAAAAAGGTTCTTTGAAAACAATTACAATCGTATATATAATTTCATAGCTCGGTATTAATTTACTTTGTTAGTTACCATAAACATCTGAACACCTAGACCACGCATAGCCTCTTTCAGAGCGATCCAACATCTCAAGACCATCAATTATACCTACTTCTGGTCGATAATGGTTCGTGTCCGGCTGATACGATTAACATATTTGCCAATCTTCTTATGTTTCATGGCAACTTCCGATTTATAGATATAATCAAAGACATTCAAACCTAATTAAAAGATGGTCGTTGAAATAGTTATTACTGATTATTCAGAAACATCTGCAGATTAAATTATGTACCAAATTTATATTATACAACACAAAATAATTTTTTTCATTTGTGAAATAAGAGGATCATCAATCGATATCGAACGATTGAGTTAAGTGCGGCAGCACAGGAAAATATAATTTAGGTTTCCATATGAATTCGTCAGCTTTCGTCGCTAGTCGGAATATTGTTGTTCGTTGTTCCATTTATAATTTGAGTGATGCTACTACGCTTTACGCATTTATACGCTTCTACAGAGTTACACTGTTGTCAAAATTTCCTATTGGAAAATTTTGTCTCTCTTACACATGGAAAATACCAAAACAATTCTCTAACAATAACAGATCGCCTTTGGAAACATGTTGAATGAAATGTTTGGTCTAGGTGTTCAGATGTCTATGTTAGTTACTATGGTAACGATAATATCAAACTTGGTAGTTTTAGTATCAAATTGAACTAGTGCAGAACTGAGAGTAATTATGAATATGGCTGTTGTTCTGTATGATATTGATATACATAATTATAATAGCACTTTCGTGTTACGAGTACCAAGTGACATTAAAACAATTTTCAAGTTGACGGTAGGTCAAAAATATTAACAGGCGTATTCATAATCAATCTTAGTTTGGTACTAAATTAATATATCTGTTTGTTTATTTTGCCTATTTCCTAGAACCTGCCCTTTTTGTACCTCCTGAATAGTTTCTATTGTTTTATGTTATGACTTAGAAAGTGATTTTATAGTCACGTCTCGTCGTTTTATTACCAGCAAATTATTTCTCCAAGTTGTCTAGAAATACAATATATTTTAAATTTCTCCCCAGTTAAAAGGACGAGTAAGTGTACTTTATCCATCAACGAGAAAATTATAATTCTCAACGTATACAGGGCTTTTAAATGTGTAAAGCAAGGAAGTAGTGCTGAAAATTTAGTGGAATGACTTCAAACATGACGGAGATTGGAAAATATAGACTTTTATGTGAAGAGAAGACTGGTAATTTGAAGGAACTGAAATCGGCTCCAGAAAGACCTAGCGTTATTGTTGATAACTTGGCCCAAAACGAGATAAGTTGTGGAAAACTCTATGGGAAATAAATTTTAAGTGGGAAAAACAAAATAGGTAATCGCTTCTGATTGAGAGGACTGGAATTGTCTGTTGGAGGAGAAAATACTACCATCTATAAGAAAATTTCGGAATAAAAATAGAAACATATATTATCAAGTGGTTGAATGATGGCTATATCTACAATAGGTAAAAATATAACTTCGTCTCGTCAAGCTTTTATAGAAGGTTTATCTACCGGCCTGAAAACACCCTCAGGAAAAAGAAAGAAGGCTCCTAATTACACATATTGGCACAAGTGACGGATTAGTAAAAGGTGGCTTACTAACATTACTGTCTAAACGCAGACGTATTTAAAGAATATTATCAACAAATACTGGATTTATTCCCCTCAGGTTCTGTAATCACTATGGACGCCAGCTATCATTCAAGAAAATGTGAAAAGTTAATGACTAGTTCTGGGAGAAAAGCAGATATCATCCGGTGGCTTTTGGAAAAGAAATAAATTCTGAAGTCAGTATGGTAAAAATAGTTATTCTTGTAATAAGTACGTAAAATGAGTGTTTTTTAATGGCACATCAGAGGGTGAAAAATTCTCTCGAATGTGTCATGAATACACGAATATTATACACGAAATACAAACAACATTTTTTGTACAACTGTCAAAAAGAAAACTTGACATTCATCGGAAATCATCGGAAATTTATGTTGGAAGTAATGGTTCAAACTTCACTATCAATTATTATTCCAATAAATGGAATTGTTTTATGATGAACAATCAATTGATAATTGACTTGTTAAAAATAAATCCTTCGAAAAGTAATATTCCATGTTTTATTTTGTAAATTGTTTTGGCAGTGAAAAAAAGTACACATTCACGCATCAATAGAAATGCGGGAATTTCAAGTTTTTTTGACAGTTGTACAAAAAATAATTTTTTGTAACACCTCAGGCTCATATACATAGCTTTACCAAATACGTCATCGATGAAATGGCAAAAAACGCAATGTTACTGTTCTTAGACCCCCCATGTAGCCCTCATGCCACTGTGAACTAAACCCGATAGAAGTAATATGGGCGCAAGTAAGAGGTTACATGGCAAGACATAATATCACATATCACATTTAAAATGAATGATGTTCAAGGTGCTGTTAGAAGATGCCGTAAGTGAAATAGATGGAGAAAAGTGGTCTAAATGTATTGCACATGTAATAAAAATTTAAGAAAAAATTTGCGATCTAGATCACTGCATAGTGGAAACGATTGAACCACCGATTATAAACGTAGGAGAAGACGAAAGTTACTCCGACTGGTCTCTTTCGGATAATGAGCATGAATGAATCTTTCTATGTGTACAAAACATAATATTTTAGATATTTATATATATACATATATATATATATATATATATATATATATATATATATATATATATATATATATATATATATGTATATATATATATATATATGTATATGTATATGTTTCTAACATAAGATCAACTTTTATTTTAAATAAATTCACAGTTTTTACTAAATTGATCAATTTAAATTAACTGCAGTTTCAAAACGAGCCCGAACAGGGTGAGCCATAGACTGGTCACATAAACAAAACTTCTTCAAAAGTTCCATGAATTATTAGGACCACCTTGTACAGGTTTTGTATATTTAATTATTTGCTATACCTATCTACATTTCCCGTTACGTAAACCCAAGTGATTATTATTATTATTATTATAACCCTTGTTAATTATTGTTGCTCAGTTACAATATAAACATGTTCGCTTGAACGGCCTAATTAAAACAATTGCAGATTCATAATGAACTTGTTATTAAAAGTCATCAACATTACGTGAACGGAAACGCCATCTAGAATCTAAGATGAAGTTTTTAATCTATCATGAACAACAACAACTAGTCTAAGCATATAATATATAAATATGTCAATCGTAGCTGTTGCATTAATACATATACATATATACATATTAATATAATTATTAATTTTTATTTGAACTGATTTCAACATAAAAGTAAATGTAACAATATCATGTGGAATAGTATAATATAGATAGTGAATATTTGGTTAAAGAAAGGCACTAAAGAATAAATCAACAAGAATATTGACTGCATTTCAAAATAGGTATTAAATATTTTTTACAAAAAAAAAATGGACCAACGTTATTAGTTGATGCACTGAAAAATACAAAATAATATTAATTCTATTGGTGCTGTTACTTTTGAAGTTGTGCAGTTGCACTTAGATTGATAACTTTTGGCACCAACTTCACAAGTACCACCACCAATAGAATTAATATTATTTCGTAATTTTTAGTGCATCAACTAATAACGTCGGTACATTTCTTTGTAAAAAAACATTTATTTCACACTTTTTAGTGTAACATTAGTCACGAAAATCGGTTGAACGTTCACTAATACCAATGAAGATAGTATACTTATCCTATTACCCACGTATATCCTTTGGTTGTAGTAGTTATTATTGAAATTTCAATACATCGCTGTGGAAATATGCATAAGTATTTTAGATGTCACCATTTTACCACCGTTTTAGATGGAAAATCGTACCTCTAAGGTAAAAATGTTCATTATAAATGTTGCTACAAATAGTTAGGTCTTTCATGTAGTACCCACAAATTTTCAATTTTCGAAAGAAATCGCGCTCTCCACATCGCAAAAATATACATAATTGAGAATTTAACATCTCGAAAATCGTAATTGTTTTGAAAAAAATTCAATTTAAACGTTTCCGGATATTGTCCTATCTTTAATTATAACACCTCAGATTTTCGATTTTCGAGAAAATTTGCACCTTCCACCCCTCCCAGTTTTCGGAGGGAAGGAGATTTCGGATTGCGTTTTTATTACCATTTCTCAAGCCTCCTCTTTCAAATGAATAAAAAATCATCAAAATCGGAGTTCGTCTACTATATAAAACGCGCGCACGAACCAAAAAAAGCAGACAGTCTAATTGTATACCTCCTCCGTTCGGGGTTCGTCTGTCCAAAAGTAGCAGACTCCTGTTGAACAACTTCTTACCCATAGGCAAAGTACCTATATGGAATGTTTATTGACAAAAACTAACAAATTGTTTCAAAACTCACTCGCGGATGATGTTACGTAGGCGGGAGAAAAGAAATAACTAATATAAATATAAGAAATCTGAATTATTTAAAAGTATGTACAAAGGTTCTGTGATTTCTCAAGACCATTCATTCTTTTTCTTTCCAATTAATAGTTTTGTTTGCATTTTATTTGTGAATTTACATACTAGAAGAATGGTGGCAGTGAAGCCCAACACAGTCCTCTGTATTCGATTAATAACCACTTCTTGGTTTAGTTTGACCGACTTCCCAAACGGAGGAGGTACACAATTCGACTGTCTGCTTTTTATTATGTTTGTTTGAGCCTTTTCCAAAGTAAATGTACTCAGATTTTGATAATTTCTTCTTTTATTTTAAATGGTAACACATTAAGAAAAAAATCAATCCGACATCTTCTTCTCCCCTAAAATTTAGTCAATATAGGGGGTGATGGAGGCAATTATTTTCCAAATTAAAGAAATGAGACAAAAATATAAAGATGAGACTATACCCAGCAACATTTAAGTTTATAAATATTTCTTTAAAAAAATGGACCGACGTTATTAGTTGGTGTACTGAAAAATACAAAATAATATTAATTCTATTGATGCTGGTAATTTTGTTGTTGCTGTTGCAGTCAGATTAATAACTTTTGGCAGCAACTTGACAAGCACCAGCATCAATAGAATTAATATTATTTTGTATTTTCCAGTGCACCAACTAATAACGTTGGTCCATTTTTTATACTAAAACATTCATTTCACACTTTTGAGTGTAACATTAGTCACGAAGATCGTTGAACGTTCACTAATACCAAAGAAGACAGTTCTTATCTTATTATCTACGTATATTCTTTTTATGTATTTGTTATTATGTAGAGATCTCAAAACATCGCGACGGAAATACGCATATGTATTTTAGATTTTAACATTTTACGATCGCAGATACTCGAAAACCGTAACTCAAAAGAAAAAAAATGTTCAGTATAAAAGTTACTACAAATAATCTGGTTTTTCATGTGGTAGGTACTCTCAGATTTACAATTTTTGAAAAAAAAAGAAACGTCCTCTCCACATAACAAAAATACACTTACTTGAGATTTTAACATCAATGTAACTCAAAGACCGTAACTCTTTTGAAAAAATGTTCAATTTAAACTCTTCCGGATACTTTCCTATCTTGAATTCTGCCAAACGACTTTGATAACTAAACATATACCTTGATTACGGTTGGCATCTTGAAGCGAAACCCTATTAATCAAAATATATCCATTATGAATGAAATTTGAATTTCTCCTTTGGCAATTACTGTATGCAAATTTAATAAATAATTTCGTATAAACTATTTTGAATTTAACAAAAAAAACACATCTATGAGATAATTTACATTATATCATGTACGCTATCGGTCCGTGATAAAGTAAAATAAATCTATGTACCGACTTTATTAGTTGGTGCACTAAAAAATACAAAATTATATTATTTCTTTTGGTACTGGTAATTTTGAAGTTGTGCAGTTGTAGTTAAATTGAAAACTTTTGGCACCAACTTGAAAAGTACCAGAATCAATAGAAATAATATTATTTTGTATTTTTCAGTACACCATCTAATGAAGTCGGTCTAATTTTTTGTAAGAAATATTTAATTCACACTTTTGAGTGTATCATTATTCATCAAAATCATTCAACATTCATCTAAGAAGATAATACTGTGTTTTTACTTAAAATATCGCGAGAATACATATATTTCAGATATTCCTTCTGCTGTAACTCGGAAAACGTATTTTTTTTAGAAATGTGCAATTCAAGTGATGTCGGATATGGTCTCTTCTTCAATTTTGTTGTCTCACATTTTCGGTATTCGAAAAAATTGCTCCCTCGTTACCCTTTTGAAAATGTCTAGGACAGTCGCATACAGTACCAGATAGATCTTATGAGGGTACCGTTTTTTATTCAGCCGTTCACTATTGGTGAAATATTTTCAATTACCAGATCGATATTATTTTTTTACTTCAATATTACACAAATAAAACGCAGTCAGGTTTTAGCCTAAAGTAATAAATTCATATGGTAGTCATCAGTAGAATCTAAGTATAGACGTTTCATAAAGTTTGTTAGTTTGCAACTCAATATGAAATGAAAACACAATATGACGACACGTCGAAATCATTATAAGGTATTGTTATTCTTGTTTATGAATTTCCATCAAATGTAAAACAAGACATTATTTTTAAAGTGAATGTGCGTAATTATTGCAAAAAAACTCTCTTCCGCTTATAAAAATCAAAAAAAATATTTGATATGTAAGTACAAATATGGAACCTCACTATCGAATGTATATTTTTGATGATGAATCCACATTTACTTATTCGTAAAAACTGAATATTTGGAGCTGGAAAAATACGGAACAAAAGAGTGAAAAAATACTAAAAACGAATGCAAATATTAGAGCATAGCGAGATTCTAATTTAAAAAAATTACTCCGTCTAGTTAAAATGAATAGGTACTTTTGAAATATTCTGCCTAATCGATGTTTCAAGAAGCATATTAAATATCAATTTTCCAAAACCTGATTAAAAACTGAAAGTCAGATTGAGTTAGCGGGTGGGTTGATTAAAAAAACACCAATCGATAACTAAAATTGGCAATATCCATGTCACTTATGCACGTCACCACCATATATATAAACAAAAAATAAATGAACACAAAATCTCCACACTCAGCAAAATCCTACCGTTTTCATTATCAACATTTCACATGCACTTTAAACTATACACAAATACCCTATTACAAGTACTTAGAAGCTTTATATACACCCCCCTTCACTTTCCAGCATTTAGTGAAGCAAGTGCACGGCAATATTCGTACACGTAAGTTTATCGGTGACAATTGCTTAGTATTTGGATCTAGCATATAATAAATATCTTTCAGAAAGAATGCAGTAACTCCAAATAAGGTCGAAAGGAAATTATGTAGCGTCAATTAAGTAATTAGTAATTATTACTGGACAGAATATAAATGATAATTTGAATTTTTACATAAATATAAAGTCGTTTACATAGTTACTCTATACCATATCAAGAAAGTATGTAAGTAAATATGTAAATACAATTTGTAATAATTCTTAGTTTTGTATATCTCATAATTATTGGGGTGTTGGCATATGTTATGAAAAAGAAGAATGTATACAATGCCGATTGTGTGTTTGTTTTTTTGTATTTGTGATATAATTGATATCTATGAAATAAAAAGCAACCTTTAAATTAAATGTTTTCAAAAACTTGAACGGTTTCCGAGAGAAAAGCAAAAATTCTGCGTATGGAAATAAAAAGAATTATTTTGCGTTAATCAAGAAGTATACAAGAATATTCGAATGAAATTTCTTCGTCATTATCAAATAAATGTAAGTATTTATTGAAAGAATTAAGTGATATCATATAGTCTCTATACAAAAGTACTATTTATTGAAAACGTAGGAGGAACTACGTTGTATTTTATGAACTTTATATTAAAACACTAGAAAGAAATAATTTTGATTTTCTAAACTTTAGTTATTAATCAGAATCACTTGAAAACGTGAAATAAGTTACGTTTTGTAAATAATATATATCTTTGTATATTGGTGCATAAATTACAAAAACAGGAAGGTTTAAGATTTTTTAAGATTTTTTAATTGTAAGAAGTTATCTAAGTTATAGGTCTCGAAATCAATTTCAAACTATTTATGATTAGTACGTTATCTGTTTATAAATACATTTTGTTTAGTCAATGCAATATTCCTGGAGTTTTATTTGTATTTCCAGTATGAAACATATTCTTTTGTTCTTTTCCTTGCATGATCTGGATAAATAACATCCAATAAGTCGAACCTAAATGGTTACCATTAGAAAACTACCAATTGAGAGCTCTGGGTCAAAAACTATTTTGACATGCAATCTTCTTTGAAGTGTATTTTTAGTGGGGAACAAATGTTAGATTTCATGATTTGACCATTTCAGGACACATCTTTTTCGAATAAAAACGTTAGTTTAAAATAAAAAAATATAAAAAAAAATGGACCGGTGCTATTAGATGGTGCACTAAAAAATACAAAATAATAATAATTCTATTGGACAACTTTTCAAGTTGTGTAGTTGCGGTTAGATTGAAAACTTTTGGCACCAATTTCACACAGTACCAGCACCAATAGAATTAATATTATTTTGTATTTTTCAGTGCACCTTCAAATAACGTTGGCCCAAAATTTTGTAAAAAAATATTTAATTTCACACTTTTGCGTGTAACATTAGTCACGAAAATCGTTGAACGTTCATTAATAGCATTACCTATGTACCTATATTCTATGCTTGTACGTGTTATAATTCAGAAATCTAGAAATATTGTGGAAGTACGGATACATATTTTAAACTTTACCACCGCTGTAACTCGAAAACCGTTACTCTATGGTAAAAATTATCAATATAAATGTGTTGCTACAAATGATCTGGTATCTAATTTGTTTTCCTCTGATTTTCAATTTTCGATAGAAATTGCCCCCTCCTCATAGTGAAAATAAACATATTTGAGTTTTTAACATCGCCCCCTGTACCACCTTCGGGGACGTATTTGTAGGGAAGGAGATTTCAGATTTGAGTTTTTACGAGTATGGTACCATTTCTCAAGTCTCCTCTTTCAAATGAATCAAAATCGGAATATGTTTTCTATACACAGCGCACTCACAAACCAAAAAAAGCACAGTCGAACTGTAGGTATACCTTCTCCGTTTGGGTTCGTCAGTCAAAAACGCGTCGTATTTCATGTCTCCTCATCTTCTTGAATTACTCCTTAATTTGGTGCGACTCTATTGATGAGCATTGAGCGATACCAAAATAATAATTATCATTAAAATAAATAAAAATTGAACACAGTCGAATTGTAGGTATACCTTCTCCGTTGGGATGTCGGTCAAACACCGAATGCATTTTCAAATAAAACTATATATAAAAATTATAAATAATTTGAAATTCGTATCTTGAAACCTCTATTTATCTATAACAGATTTTTATATTAAGTGGTGTTTGAAAATACCAAGTGGTGTTTGTAAATACATATCTCGATTTACATAATAATTTTGAATTTGTAATTTTATTTCCAATAATTATTTATAAAATTTTAATTTGTCCTTTGGTATTCAGAATAAGTTTACTGTACCTCTAAAACTTGTTGTTATGTTGATTGTATTTTATTAATGAGTTTCACATCTAATTGTTTTCCTATGCAATATCATTAAGACTTTGATCAGCAAAATATTATCTCTTATAGAGTGAAAGGCAAAATAACAATAAGCAAGTACCTGATTTTTCCCTTGCTGTGCTGATCAGTGGTTACTAGTAGTAAGCAGGTTGGTGGATCAGTTGGAACTATTGATGTGTTGTCAATTGTCAATGTATTTGTCGGAATCAAAGTCTTCCTTATTGATTTCTTGAAATTTACATGTGGAAACTGTATGGTTTATAATAGTAATGGTTTTTCTCAATTACGACATTTATTTTATTGTGTCTAAGATGTAAATGAAAGGGTTTTGGGTTCGGTGAGGCGTGGATTTATTTTACATTTCAAATGAACAATACACCGTATCTTTGATAGATGGCATGATTTACATGATAATAAATAGAACAAATAAGGAAAAGATATTTATATTTTTCAAACATCATTCATTATTCATACCAGGCATGCGTTACAATGCATATTCAAATTTTTAAATACATTCAATTTTAATAAATAAATGAAATACAAAGATTTGTTTTCCTTAAATTGATTTTGAAAAGCTACTAGGCTTGTGCAAAATTCACTAATGCTTTATTGAAATTGGATAATCAAAATCCAGCTCTTGTGATGGTGTGATATCAATTTTGTATCACTCAGTTTTTTCAACGCAAATAAGCCTTTAATTTTGTGTTAATAATTATTTATGTTTCATCGTAATCCGATGAGTGTTATTGGAACAGATAGAAGACGAATAAACATGCAAACATTAAATGAACAATACATCAAAACGGGATAAATGGTTGGAATGCATCAAAGATAAATGAACAAATAATCTCTATACAGTGTTATTTTTTAAATAGTTTTTTTAGTACTGTAGATTCACTGGAAAAGGTGGGTGCAAAGTGAGTCTTCACGCCCCATAAGGGCTAGAGACTTGAAATTTAGTAGAATACTGTAAGAATACTTTATTGGGACATGAAACTATAAAGACTCGTATACATTTATCCAAAGAACAAGCAAGACAAGATATGCGAGAGTGATGGAACATTGGAGTATTCGAAACAAAATCCCATATCTAAAATACATTCCAGCCGATGATGACATGGAAACACCACTCTGTTTTGACAGAAACTACAACAATACCAAGAGTGGACGAAAGGATGAAGACTCCTCTACCTGTGGAAAAGGAGAAAAGTAATCCAAAACTAGTAAAGGAATGCCATAAAGGTCCTGTGCAACTGGCAACAAAGTTTGGATTATATGGATACCAGGGCATAAGAACATTTATGGCAACGAAAATGTTGACTCAGTGTCTAGGAATGGATTAGAAAGGGAAACCGTTTTGTGGACATGCAAAGCAACATGTCAAAACAGAAACAAAAATGTGGGAATCAAGGCTAAAAATCAAATACTGACAGAACCTAAATCAAGTCAGTCAAGTCAAAAGCCTGCAAGAAGGACGTTTCCTACCTAAGAGGACCTAATAGCTTGTGTTGCACTGTTCCAAGCAGCTGAATTTAAACCCAGAAATAACAGTACAACATTACAGGATGGTACAAAAGACCTTAAAGTCGTGTTACCCCACAAATGGAAATGTCCCTGGTGCCCGTTGTTTTCATAATAGTAATAACTTCTAAGCTCTATATTTAAGGTAAAGACAGATAATATGTTGATTCCTTATTTACAAGTCAACCAATATGTTGTGTGTATTTGATAAATTTGTGGTTTTCTGTCAAACCTAAGTATACGAAGATACGGATGGTTGAAATGCATCTGTAGGTACTCCTCCGCAGCTTTTTATTTGAAAACTTCAATAGCTAGAAAATTATCGTTGTGTTGCCACATTCCTGTATGAAACCAAAATATTATGTTTCTCAATGGCTATTCCATAATTTTCTACATAATTCAGGAGATATCAAAGTTTCATATAAATAGTTGATTATCATTTTTTGCGTGATTTGCCATTTTGGAGCAATTGGTCAAAATCAAGTGAACGAGTTAAACTCACATAAAGATGGCTTATAATTTGTCTCTAATTTAGAGAATCCGTATACCTACTTCTTATTTTTCTTAGAATCTTACGCTCAGCTATTCCGGACAAAAGAAGGGTAACTGTCAATTTTTTAAATAGTTTTTATTACTTTCGGTTCTTGTATCAATGGACTCCGCAGCGATTTCTAAGGCCCCATACGGTGTAGAGACTTCGAATTCATACTTAGATCGCAGACGCCGCCTGTTAAGTTCCAAGTGTGATCCAATATTGGTAATTATGATTATCTCATTCAATCTCATTCAACCAAGATTATTATTTTGTCGACATAGAACGACAACGGGATACGTCACTGGAATTACGCACGAGCATGGAGCGTATATATACGTCTCGTTCTCTGGTATATAGGTACTTTCTTGAAGATCGTCTATGGTTATGTCGCAATTGTCAGACGTCAGACGTTATTGTTAATTTAAAGTTTAATTTTGTGTTGTGGTAGACAAACAGTAATTTGTTTTGGAATTGCTGTTGCTGGAAAACACATATACATAAGTATAGTTAAAATCGAGAAAAGGTTAGCAATAGTAGGTACTCATCGGTACGGTTTAAATCTTACATGCCCAATAAAAACTATTTTTATTTTTTTTTTCAAAAATTTCACTTGTTATATTTTTATATATATTCTGCGCCACGACCCCTTGTATTTGATATGTCACATGATGCATATAGGAAAATCTTTCCATTTTCACAAAATTGACCCCTAGAGCAGATCTTGTTATAGGATGTAAGGATGACTATAACTACAGTTTCAGGTTCTCTTCAGAAATCTTGCAAGTGCAGAATAGTATCTTCTAATATCTTCTTAGTTGAGTTCCCCCCTCGAACAATTTGTATTGGACTTCTTATACACACATAAATTTATTTCTTTGAATATATGTTATCTGAAGGTATCAATAATATTGTGAAATAATAAGAAACAAGGTTACAAACAACCTTCGGTTTTATTATTATACCTATTATATATTAAAAAAAAATCGACATTCAACATATCCTTTTCCGTAAAAACTTCTCCCAAAGGGGGTGGAGGGGGCAATTTTTTTCTAGTATCGAAAATTTCAGACTACAAAATTAATGAAGAGACCTTATCCGGCAACGTTTAAGTTTGACATTTTTAAAATAATTATAGGTAAAATATGAAATA
Organism: Crioceris asparagi; assembly: GCA_958507055.1. Lineage (NCBI taxonomy): Eukaryota > Metazoa > Arthropoda > Insecta > Coleoptera > Chrysomelidae > Crioceris > Crioceris asparagi. The sequence continues at coordinate 81,406,271 of OY293826.1, read as the reverse complement.
TGTGTGTGTCTCCTATATCAGCTGGTGCTCTGAAAAATAAAAAATAATAATAATTCTATTGGCTCTGTTATTCTTGAAATTGGTGCCAAAAATGTTCAATCTAACTGCACAACTGCACTGCAGTGTATTTTTCAGTGCATCAACTAATAAAGTCGGTTCAATTTCTTGTAAAAAATATTTCTTACAGGTTTAATTGAAAATGCAGTGATTGGTTATTAGCTTGATATCTAACAATTACTTCTCAGATACACGTTGTATGTTTTTATAGTGAATCAAAATCCAAAATAAATAAATATTAATTTAAGTCAGTCTATTGAATAAATAAAATGCAATATGACTTCAACTCTCACCATCTATTTATTATGCAACTACAAGTAATTACCAGCCTACAATTATAAGAAAAAATCATGCCACTATGCGAACTAATCTGCTTCCGATTTGCAATTAATATTAAAGTTATTATAAACACCTTTTCACAAGAATGTAGGAGATAGTTGAGATTAGAAAGAACTATACCTACTGTTTTAATTGGTGGTTGAAAAGAGTCAATGATTGTTTCTGTTGATTCTTTTTAATAGCTTCCCAATGATAATTATATAGTCTTTCAATAAAATGAATAGTCGATATAAACAATAGAATACCTTATGGGCATCACATTTTTATTGATTTTGTTGTGATTATAAATGGCTAAAATAACCATTTTACTTCTAAAATTAAGTTCAAATAAGAGCTATAAGTAATGAGTCGATTAACTTATTTAATAAGAAGATCTCATTGTATTAAAAATATAGTTTGTTGGTATTGATGAACTGCCATTAAAATTGTTGGAAGTTAACTTTGTAAAATTCATATTTATCAGCTCCAAAAATATATTTGAGATGTATCTTGTTCGAACTCACTTTTTTGAAGTTGTAGGTACTTCTTTGGGCTTGTTAGGATGGGGTTTCGGTCGAGAAACCGCGTCACGCTAAAAGTGAGAAAAATCGTCGATTATACGTTTTCGCATACTTTTTTGTACTTTCTGGCTTTTAGAGATTTTTTTAGTAATTAAATAATTTAATGTAAATATTAAATTTCCTTGTTAACAACCGATTTTTTTTTGATGTAGTTATTGTTTTAATCAGCCTGTCTGTCTGTCAACACTTTAACTCGGAAAATACTTAACCGATTAACACCAAACTTGGTACTCAAATACGTAAGGGTAATACCTCCTATAAGTTTGATTTTCAGCTGTCTGACTGTCTGTCAATCAACACTATATCTCGAAAATTACTTAACCGATCGACACTAAACTTGGTACACAAATTACGTAAGGGTAATACCTCCTATGAGATTGATTTTCAGCTGCCTGTCTGTCTGTTGTGATTACAAGATTGTTTTCGGTAGTTTTCCTCTCTATGCTTGCATAACTAGCATATCATAGTTTAGGAGGCGCATTAAAATTTCATTAGAAATGTGTGCGAATAGCCAATGAAGTATAACTTCCACTGTCTGATCCAACGCAGACCCAGTTTTTTATTTTAACTGAAAAAATTATAAGAGAAATTGAATTTAATAAATATAAAATATGATTTTGATAATTTTAATTTTATTCGAAGGAAGGAAGTTGAGAAATGGTATGTACCCTGTTAAACAAATAAGAAATCCAACTTTTCCTCTCCCCAGAATCTGCCCTCGCAGGGCAGGATTAGTTTCTAAATCGCAAATTTGAGACAGCAAAGTTAAAGAAGCGACCATATCCAACATTATTTAAATTGGACATTTTTTCAAAGATACAGGAAGGGTAAAGTGTGTTTCCGGTATGTTGAGGAGGCATTTTTTTAATCGAAAATTTGAGAAGCCCAAATTAAAGAAGAGACCATATCTAACAAAATTTGAATTGAAAATTTCCAAAAATACGACTATATGCGTGTTTCTGCGATGTTTAGAAATTTCTGGATAATCATAAGTATTCCGAAAGAATATACATGGGTAATAGGATAAGTACCTTCTCTCTTCTTTGGTATTAGGGTAAATACAATACAAATAGTAGGACCGAATTTATCAGTTGGGGCACTGAAAAATTGTAATCTATACCTATAAATGCACAGCTCCAAAAGTACCAGCGCCAGTGAAATGATTATTATATAGGGTTTAGCATATATGAAAATACCATGCTCAGAGTCAGAAGTCAGTTTTTTATGAATAACAAAAGTGAAAAGAGTCACAATCGACGAACATCAATCAGTTTAAAAAGAACTGGTTTCCAAGGAGACTATTTGTGTTTTCTGATTGCAATAAGTATGGCGATAATATGTTTGAAATAAACGTAGTATCTAGTACTTCCATTTTTAGATTGACAGGTGAGTTTCTGAAGGACCTGTTTAACAGCAAAAACAATATTAATTACTGCAATATATTGTATTCAAGCATATTGCACCTATCAACGATGATATAATTCAATGCGGCATGGCGTAATAGCTCACCGAAGAGTTGTCATCGTTGGTAGGTACGGTAATTGTATTACCATTGTCTACTGTTGACCAGATTAGAGTCATTCATAATTTACAGTTATTTATTACTATAAGATTGACGAGCGAATCTAAATATTAGGTAATTTTAATATAGAAATGTACCTATTTCAAATTTCGTAGAGATTTTAACGCCATGGTGTCGAGATATATGTTAAAAGAGAAGTCCAATACGCTTTTTTTGTCGAAAGCTTATAGGTAGATATATAGGGTCCCGATGATTTTGTAGTGACATTATTGCTATTGGTATGAAATCTCCATTGCCCTGTATATACCTATAATAATATATGGGATATTGAGCAAAATTGTAAGGACGATAGATGTCGTATTTTTGAAGATATTATGTTCAAATTTGCAACAAAATCTTACAAATTTAAAAAAACTCAAAAATGCCCGTTGATTAAATTTCATCAAAAATATTTAAAATAGTAGAAATAATCTGTCCCTACAACTTTTGTTTGGAGTATTTTTCCGAAAATGTGATAGAAAAAAAAAGAATTAAAAACTGTAAAATTTAACTATTTATCCGCTAGCCACGAGCCGTCGGGATTTTTTATAATTATCAACTGCAATCTTCATTTATAAAATAAAAAATAAGAGATATTATGAAGCCAAATTTTATCTATCCACAGGCTCTGTAATCTGTTTCAGTAGCAATAGGTCGTGCCATTGGAATTGTTTTAAATTTATTTAACTTTATAGCAAGCCCATGAAACCTTATTTACTTCAAATCTCGAGATTTGAAATACTTTGTTAGCATTTACTTCCTGAATGGGATAGTCTTAGGAGAGAAAGTAAATTTTATCAAAGCATGTTATAAAAAGACCTAAGAAATATTGTCTCGTATCAGGATATATCGACTACATAATTTTCTCTTATTTATATATTCCGGGCCTTAGCATTGATATGTTTTGGACTTTCTCCACTTATAGTAAATAATTATTGCAAGTTCACCATTACAACCTATAACAGTTTAATAGAATGCATTTCAAGTTTTTTTAACATGCATCTCTCTTAATTCGAGTGCAAAACAAATTATGTTGATTTTTATTTACTTCAGTATTTTCTGCTTGCTATTCTGCCTAGATACTATTAAAAATTATCAAACTGATATTGCGTCTAAGAATATTTCTTTCTTTTATGCGAATAGAGATCATGACACATATGAATAGATATTAGATAATTATTGGAAACGCTATAAGGTAAATGACTTATTATGATCGTCCTTAAGACGAGAGTTAGACATGCACACACTAAAAAAAATAATAAGGGAACCATAATAAAATACTGCCTTCCTCTATCTACGACTAGTTTCTGTCAGTATGTAAGGTTCCCTTATTAAACGAATCTAACCTTACAAAAAAGCTACAAGAAGACTGGAAACAGGAGAGTACCTAAACTTCCTATGCTTCTCTACGTAGCCACATGAGATTACCGAAGTTGCATATCAGGGGCGTGGCCTCGTGTCAAACGAACATTGACGTACATCGTGACAATAGGGTCGTTGCATGCATTGGATTTTTTATGTTTTATTGGTTTTAAACAATACAGTTTATACGCAAACAAGCAATTCACCATTAAAATTATATTCAGACATATTTTAATTATAGAAATGTTAATTTTAATTTGTCCACGTATTTAAAAACGAGATCGAATTCCCGCTTAAGACGTCATATTTCCCGGCTCTAATCATGAACAATAGTTTGTTCGTGTGCGTTTTCCGTGACATCCAGTTCCAGCTGAGAGACAGGGATATAAATGGAGTGGCAGATATTTGATGTTTGTGTTGTTTGGTGAGTTTCAGTTTTGTGTTTTGTATTTTGTTTTCCTTTGTGCAAAACACCGGAATTATGGTAAAATGGAAGAAAATTTTGTGAAAGGATCATCAGAGAACTTACCAAAAGTAGATTTATTTATGGTAGCTACCAAACACCGACAAAATCTAGAATCAGAAGTTTTAAAAGAATTGAAGAAAAGAAATCATTGAAGATCGTGCCGTCTGAATTGATATTGAAAAAGGAGTAGGGGAATGTTACCTAAGAGTGCGCGCGTTCTAAGAGCGCGCATTGCCTGTAACGAGAAAGTGTGTGATTTAAAGTTGTCATCTTTGTTGACAAAAACAAAAAAGTATTTATGAAGTTTGGTTTCGTATAACTATGCGGTACGTGTTTTATGTCGCATTGAAGGATTTGTGCTATCAAAGTATAATTATCTTCAAATTTTCATCCAAATTTTCTCTTAAATTTGAGGTTATACTTTGCGTTTCCGGTAGTTCTTAGAAGGTAATTTTGATAACGTTAGGGAATCCATTTCGTCTTATTGTCTGGAATTCAAATGAAACAAGATATAAACGTTTTTCTTCGAACCATCGAATATTCCAAGAGTGTGTATTCAGTCTTTCCCCAAGAGTGCGCACTGTTGCTTTATGCGCACTCTTGGGATTCGCAAAATTCTACGATATATCCTTTCTTTTCTCTTTAATTATAGATACAGATGGGAGGGTATAAGCGAAAAACTGATAGAAATCTTCGTTTTACTCCTGAATTAATGTAGCAAATTCGAGATAGATTGCGAAATGGGGAGTCCAAGAGATCAATTTCAAAAGACCTGAGTGTAGCTGAATCTACATTAAGCAAACGACTAAACCCTAACACCATCCCATCATCTCTTGGGCGATTCAGACCTACTTTTTCTGTGGAAATGCAAGCAGCACTTGCTATTCAAATAGCAAAAATGGATAGAATGTTTTACGGAATAAATAAATGCAGCATAGGTAATAAAAAAAGACTGAAGATCACCAAGAGATCTAAAATATTGACAAGCTCACCTTATAAAAATGAGCTGGTTGAGAGAACAAATACTGTGGAAATTAAAAAGGTCAAGAAAACTGTTTTTAGAAAAAGGAAAAAAACAAATTTAAAAATTCCACGAAATTTGGAAAGCAGAATACTCGGGGAAGGAAACCAGTCGTTGTCTCTAAAAGAATTGCAGGATTTTGCGATGCGTGCGGGGAAGCATATTCGGATTCCCCAGAAATTGACCTCATTGATTGCCATAAGTGTAAATTATGGTGACATGATTGTTTACATGCGATTCGTGCTTCTAAGAATTGCTGCGCACTTTTGGATCGCAAGCGCACTCTTAGATGCTACTTTTGCGTACTCTTGGGACACGTTGGTTCTAAGAGTGCGCATTTTAAAAGTTCCCTTTTGTTGTTTTTTTCCAGATAGTTTATGTGCAATAACATTATTTGTATTATTTTTTAATACAAAAACATATGAAGAAACTATATCGAAATTTTGATGTATTTATTTTCAAACCTTTCTCTAGTGTGTCCCAAAAACCAAAAACTGCGCACGCTTAGGCAACCTTCCCCTACCCAATATTTGGAGCTTCTCCAGATGGCCTCACAAAAAATTATGTGACAGAAGTGAAATGCCCAAGCAAAAAAGAAACTGTTAATCGTTTTGTGGACAAAGGTGTTATGAGAGAAAAATATAATACACAGATTCAAATGCAAATGTTTTTTTGCGAATAGGTCCAAGGGGCTGTTTTGTGTGGCATCACCAGATTTTGAAAGGAACAGAGAATTGTCTGTATATGATGTAGTTTTTAATAAAGAATATTGCGCCTATCTTTTAGAACGAGTTAACTATACAAAACATTATGTTAATCTTAATACTAGTAAAAGTCTGTTTGCTTTTTATTATACTTTATTGTTATGTATTTCATCTTTCACAATATGTAGGTATATACATTTATATTTATGAAACAATAAAAATGTAGCTGTTGTGAAATAGTGGCTTTACAATGGTAATACTTTAATAAAGGTCCATATAATTTAATAATTGCACAAAATATGGTCACATGGTCCATAAAATAAAGAATATCATGACTGACAGTCGCATTCGGTTGACAAATATTAAATTTTTGAATTCTTCATATAACTTTCTCAATATGCATTCGAAGATATGCAATTTTTCTGTTCATCCTGACTTGTGCTTTTGTAAGTTTTTCACCTTCACTTACACTGGGTAGCCTGAGCAATTTACATCCTATTTGAACTAAAGAAGCATTTTTGTGCTTAAAGCCCCGATCAGCCATCACTCATGTACCACTACGTAACACTTTATAATAGTCACTGTCTTTGCAAATTTCTTTGCATGATATGCTTCCACCATAACCACCAGATATAACATTTACAATCCCGCTTGGGGTTGACGATACCAAACTTAAAACGAAAATTTGATCTCATAATGTGTTGACAACTAATTGTCACTGTCACAATGATTAATACATAAAATCAGCCAATACAAGATAAGTGGGAATTGTAACGTCACGGGGCGCTAAAACACACACGTTTTATATAATTAAAATTTGGAAAAAACAAAAGACACGGATTAATTTTTTTTAATAAGGTTTCAGAATCATCAATAAAAAAATAAGTGCAATAACCGAATTACCTTAAACATTTGTTCTCGTTTTTTATCTTCGTGATCATGATCTGATGTCTTTTTTAAGCGAGAGCTGCTCGTTGCGCACGGCATGGTGTGCAAAGACGCATTTACAAAAGATATGCGTATGAAATTTTACACGATTTTTAGGGCTATTTTCATTCTTCTAGAATAACCAAATCACTTTTAAACAACAGAGCGAAGACACAGCCAAAGTATTAGGTAAGCTGTTGCTGCTGCTTATCCAGACAAACTGTCAATTTAAAGAGTGCGTTTCAATAAGGTCTTGATCTTATTGAAATAAGGCAATTAATGTATACCGAAATTGGATTATCTCTTCCATCGTTGGCTATATAATAATTTATTTGGGTACTTTTACGCATTTTATCTTTGGAACTATTTCTCATTTGAATGCTGTGTTTGGATTTGAGAATTTGAAGTTGATCTGTCTGATTTCGCGCCACTTTGTCGTATACCTAACTTACTCTCAATAACAAACAGGTTAGTTAAATTAAATCAATAATATATAGTACGACTCCGTCTAAGGCTACTTTTCACATGACTTCATTTGGTCTTATCCTACCACCTATTTTATAAGATGATTTAACGTCTTCTTACAGTTTCTTATTCTTAATAAATAAGTACCTTAGTTGTCATATAGCAGATTTATGAAGGCTGTTCATTAGGTATAGGAAATGCCTAAGATACTCATCTTAAAATTCAATTTTCTTTTAAATCATTTCCAAATTTTTTTTTGCAATTTGAAAAAAAAAGTTTCTGTCAATTTGAAACTTGTAGGCGCATGTATGGTTCAAAATGGGACCATCGATAGAACATCAAAAGTTTCCGAATTTTGAACAGTTTGCGAGATTCAGTCAAATTATATGGAGAAAGAAATATATATTTCTCTTTGAAATAAGCTGGTACTGATTTTTGACACATACTGTAGTTGTAGGACTAAAAATAATCTAGGTAGAATGGACATGATCGAATATGACAGTACACCAAATTTCAAGTGTCAAATCCGTCTGCATGCTGAAAAACTTCTAATTAGCGGTCTACAAAATTCACCCTGTATATCATATCGTCGAACAATTCTAATCTACTTATAGGTAGGTACTTTTCATCGAATTCTCGCTTGTCATAGTGCAACTTGACACTTTTCCAACTCTCGTTATTCTAAGCTACTTTTTTCTTCTTTTATAAATATGACGTAAGTAACGACACGAAAGTAATAAAGGAATGGTTCAACGCTATTGTAATCCTCATTTTCAAAACAGGAATGAGTATAAGCTCGAAAACTATAGACCAATCAGCTTGCTATTATATATATATATATATATATATATATATATATATATATATATATATATATATATATCACTTAGAATAAAGACTGGGAAATCTGTCGATAAATGGGGCTTAATTGAGAAGACTCTGTTTGCTCACCGAGCTTTCGAAAATGTTTATTTTCTTTTTCAAGGCTAAAAACAGGATACAAAGTATTTATAAAAAAATTATATATAGTGTACAAATTATATATAAAAAAAAAGACTTACTATGCAAGTGAGGTTACATTGTTAAGTTAACAAAACATAAGTACGGATACATTTTCTTCATTAGATAAACAGTAAGGAACATCACATATTATAATCAGTGAATCATTTAACGTAGAAAATATAGTAGGTGAAGATTCAGTGGCTGTCTATTTGAAATAGCTAAGGAAGAATGAGAAATAACAAAAAAACTTTAACGAAACTATTGCTTTTTCTTTCCTTGAAATTGATGGATAGAGAGAAACGAAAACATATTTTTTTGGTTTGAATGTGTTGGACTTGGCGGGCTAACCATCGTGTATGACAATTGAAATGTCAAAGTATAGAACATAGTTATTCTATAAAGCAGAGAGTAGAGAATAAAAAATTGATGGAATACCTTCAACCTAAAACAAGCTTGATTAAAGAATAAGACAAACAAGAAGTGAAGTGATGGCCTTAAACCATAAATGAATTGAAACCAAGTTTACATGAAGACTATAGAATCACAAATTTGACAAAAATTATATACAATTATATAACCTATAAGTAACATGCCACTTATCTATTTTCACAATTTTCAATAAACAAAGTGAAATTTTAACAAATAGGTCAACAATAATAAAACTGAATATTTAACCCGTGAGAATCAATATCTAACCCTAAACAACCAACCAATTGAGTCCAGAGCTTTGTATACCTAGGTCAGAAAATCGAGATAACCAAAAATAATTTGACAGCAAATCTAGCACGAAGAATATCCTTGGTATGGTCAGCATTTGGAAAGATATAAAACATTTATAAATCCGACTTGCCGAATACAAATAAAACTGAGTGTTCTCAACCAGTATATTCACCCAGTGCTCATCTACGGAACAGAGACATGGGCACTCAGCAAAAATGTTATCCATAGGGAATCCTAAACACCAAGCTCAAAGACTACGAACACAGAAATAAGAAGAACAAAAGTCAAAGATGTAAATAGACAACAAATGGACGTGGAGGGCGATAGAATGATGGTCATGGGAGCACAAAAGAAGCAGAGGAAGATAGCTAAAAATATGGTCATATAAAATAAAGAGATTGGCTGGACATGACTGGATGAGGATAGCCTCCAACTGGAGAGGACTGGCAGAAGTTAAGGGTGGCGTTCACACGAAGATGGGTGGAATAAGCTGCTGAAGAAGAATAAAAAAATAATTCTATTTTCTTTTTCTCTTCCCAGTTATACAGTTTTCTCTTATATTTTATAGTTTATATCGATAGTCTTTCTTTTGGTCTATTCCTAAATCCACGACTTGACTAGACTAGAAAGATCTAAAAATTTTCTACATTATCGATTTGTGACTATCGCAACAAATCAGGATAATCTTTTTAAACAATATACATGCATTTTATAGATTTGAAGACGCTACTATTTCATAACCTACAGTAGAGAAATATAGTCAAAACTCTGTCTATATAGATGTGTCAGACAAAACATCATCAAAAATATTTCCCACAAAACAAGAGATATCAAACGATAATAATTATTACAAGTGTAAAAATAAAAATATAATTCTAATGGATATGCAAATTATTCTCAATTTACACTTTGTTCTAACCTTGCGTAGTGCCGGAAAAAATTGAACTGCTCCAGTTTCCATTTGCATAATAATATTATCGACAATCGACGCCCAATAAGAAATGCATCAGCATACTCACTTTCTCATTACCCTTGCCTGGCTTGTAACTATTTCTTTGATAATATTGAATCGACCATAAATAACATTGTTAAACTATAACAAAATAATTGCGAATGACAATATCATCTCCACAATAGTTATTTGATAACGTTTACCCGATTACCAATGCTGACTTGAGATATAGTTGCAGTGTGAAACATTCACAACCAGGACTAGTCCTAATTAATCCGATTTTTCTTACATGGTAAATGAAATCACCATTTACAGTGACCTATTTCTCATTTATCGAGTGATTCGAAAGGATTTCTTTAGAACATTAACTTAAATTATTATTGTGAGCATTGATTCTGAATGCTAACAACCTCTGTAACATAAATTGATTTTGAAATTCGAATGTCATTAATTCTCCCATCTCCTAGGTTGCATATATTAAATTCTCCAACCGTAATTCGAAGCACTGTACTTCAGACTGGAAAGGAAATACATTAGCTGTGTAGGTACCTGACCTACAATCTTCACATAATGGAACTGAGTTTGTTCACAATTTGCATCATATTATTTTCTGAACTACTAAAGTTGAGTTTAAAGATTATATGAAAAAATATTTTTAATACCCTACTCTTGATATATCTACTTAACTTTACTTATTTATATTTTTCAGTCGCTCATTCAGAATTTTAATACCTAGTCTTTATATAGTTCAGTAAAATGTCTTGCCCAGATAAGAATAGGATAGCAATCGTATTGTGAAAGAATGTTCATAATTAGTTTCTCTACTCTTTTTGACGGACTTCCAAAAAAAGAGAAGGTCTACAATTTGGATGTATGTTTAGTTTTTTGTCTTATTTGGTTTATATATGGCGTTTTGCAACTGATTTTGATGATTCTGATTCATTTGAAAGAAGAGAAATGGTCCCATATTTAGAAAAACTGAAATCGATAATCTCAGACGGCAGAAAATATAACTTTTTCCAAATGATTCTAGGTTTTCGAGTTACAGCAGTGGTAAAAACTGAAATATGTGTAATTCTGCTATGTGGAAGGGGGATTTTTTTGCGAAAATTTAAAATATGAGACGCCCAAATTAAAGAAGAGAATATGTATACAAAATTTAAATTGGACATTATTCAAAAGAAGTTACGATTTTCGAATTACAGTAGTGGTAAAGTGTGAAATATGTGTATTTCCGCCGCGATGTTTTGAGATCTCTGAATAATATCAAGTACAAGCTATACGTGGGTAATAGGATAAGTACTATCTTCTTTGGTTAGTGAACGTTTAACGATTTACATAACTAATGTTACTATCAAAAAGGTGGAATAAATATGTTTTACCGAAAATTGGACCGACGTTATTAGTTGGTGCACTGAAAAGTATAAAATAATATTAATTCTATTGGTGCTGTTACTTTTGAAGTTGTGCAGTTGCAGGTAGATTGTTAACTTTTGGCACCACACCACACTTTTGAGTGTAACATTAGTCACGAAAATCGTTGAACGTTCACTAATACCAATGAAGATAGTACTTATCCAATTACCCACGTCTATTCCTTGCTTGTAGTTGTTATTATTGAGATCTCAGAACATCGCTGCGGAAATACGCTTGAATATTTTAGTTGTTACCTTTTTAACATCGATTTTTATCGAAAACCGTAACTCTAAGGGAAAAATATTAAATACATAATAAAGAATTAATATTATTTTGTATTTTTCAGAGCAACAACTGATAAAGTCGGTCCAATTTTTTGTAAAAAATATTTATTTCACATTTTTGAGTGTAACATTAGTAACGAAAATTGTTGAACGTTCACTTATACCCAAAAAGCTCATACTTGTTATTTATTATTCAGAGATCTCAAAACGTTGCGGCGCAAATATACATACTTCAGACTTTACCATTGCGAAACTCGGAAACCGTAACTCTTTTGAAAAAATGTTCAATATAAATGTTTCCGGATATGGTCACCTTTCTAATTTTCAAATCTCATATTTTCGATTTTCGGAAAAATTTGCCCCTTCCACATAGCTGAAACACATATTTCGGATAAAAGCGCGAAAACGTATGCTTATTTTTAAAAATGTCCCACTTAAACATTTCCGGATATGGAATTTTCATTAATTCTGTCGTCTCGGATTTTCAATTTTCGAGAAAAATTGCCCCCTCCACCCCCTTTGGGGGCGGTTTTTGGAGGGAAGGAGATTTTGAATTTTCTCAATATGGGACCATTTCTCAATTCTCCTCTTTCAAATGAAACAAAAATCGTCTAAATCGGAGATCGTTTACTTTGCAAAACGCGCGAACAGCCTTAAGAAAATAATAAAAAAGCAATCTTACAACCGAATTGCATACCTTCTCTTTTTTTTGAAGTCGGTCAAAAATAATGAAATACGGCCGAATTTCGACAACTGGTCGACCACTAGTTAACATTATTTTGTATTTATCAGTGCACCAACTAATAAAGTCGGTCCAATTAAGTTTGCTGAAAAGTGACAGCAAAGAAGATAGATACTTCTTTGGTAACAGTAACAAAGTCGTATCTTGTAATAGACTTCATTTTTGGACCGACGAACTAATTGGAGAGGTGTTTGTCTGCATTTTTTTATATATTTTTCAAATATAGTAGAGGTCAGAATGGCGTTTTTCTTACATCCTGTGGGGGCGTCAAGGTTACAAGCTGAAATTTGGCACAATCGTTACTTATTACCTACATTGCTTAAATCCAAAAGCTGGAAAAAATCGGACAGTGCAGAAGGGCATAAGAAAAAAAATCGAAATATTCGCACCATTGTAAAGAAGAAAACGTTATTGATTTTTGGATATAAATACAATACAGATTTTTGTAGAAATTATATGTTTTTTCAATTTTTGAAAGTCGCGAAACATACGTGCCTTTATGGAGCTACGCTAGTCAAATAGTTGATTATCTCGGAACACTACCAGGCATTTTCTTATTAATTCCGTTTAACCCGTGATACCTCGGAAACGAAGGCGTTAATTGAAAAAAAACTGTTCTCTGAAAAAGTTTCTAGCTTCTTTCATTCTACCACCGGTGTAAGATTAATAATTTTAGGAAGTGAAATAGTGACGTATTTTAATTAAATGCGATGCGGTGTCAAAATGCACGGCTGCGAGTGCGTCTGCCACTTCGCGTCTCCACTCCCGACAACAATGTCGCATCTCACTATAACACCGTAGCTCCATCGCTCCATCTCTTTTGCCCGATTTCCACTTGCTGTTGTTTATTGCGCTCGTGCACAACTCTTCTTTTTCTATGTGTTTTTATGTGACAAAAAGGACAGTATACCTAAGTGTAGTTCCATTGTACCAGAGGGTTGTTTCAGGGTTCATTGTAAATACCACAATTACCTAGGTATTATAGTTACCTACGTTGGAGTAATAAAATGGACAGTACAAGTTCCGGAAGTGAATAAGAGTCATTACTAAAATTAAAAGTCTAAGCTGGCCCAGTGTGCATAATATGCAAGAAAGATTTTCAAACCTTCATTGAGGCTACTCAGAGATGCGTTAACGAAAAACTCTGATATTGACATCCATAGCATTATCTTGGAAGCATAAAATGGAAATTCGCAAAATGCCATTTGGCGCAATTCTTGTAACTTACATTGGAAAGAAAAGCATTAAATGTTTGGAAATGAAGATAAAAAGAGAAGAAGAATTGAGTAAATGGGCATTAAACCACCGCCACCTGTTGGTAAAATGCTGCGCAAAGATATTTTCGGTATAAATAAGTGCGTTTTATGTCAAACACGATCAACAACACGGTTTTGTCGCAGATTACGTCTATGAACATCGAACATAAAATAAAATCCATAGGTGCAGTCAATTTAGACGTTCTTAATAGATTAGGAACAAACGATATGATTGCCATGGAAATTAAATACCATATTGGTTGTTTCCTATCATACTAAAAGAGACTGCTCAAAACTTTGACTTGTAGTCAAAGGCTCAAACATAAACATGTGGGTATTACAAGTAAATTCCCCATAGATACAAATGTCGAAAAAGACAAAGCTCTAGATTCCATTGCCTACAAAATGAAAAATAGTTAAGGAAAATATCTAATCGAGTCATCTTATGAAAACCGCTTAAATACTCACTTACCTTCCATCACCGCAGAAAATGGATTTTAGGATATAGAAAAATGCTCATTACATAATAAAATGTAAGTATTTTGCAAGTACCTTTCGTATAAAAAAATTAAAAAGCAATAAACTTCACAATACGAGTATGCAGTCTGAGCAAGAGCAAGATACAGCTACGGCGTGAGATGCGATATCGTTGTCGGGAGTAGGGACGCTAAGTCGCAGGCGCACTCGCAGCCGTGCATTTTGACACCGCATCGCATTTAATTAAAATACGTCACTATTTCACGTCCCAAAATTATTAATCTTACACCGGTGGTAGAACGTAAGACGCGAGAAACTTTTTGAAAGAATAGTTTTTTTCGATTAACGCCTTCGTTTACGAGATATCCCGGGTTAAACGAAAAAAACTTTCTGACTAGCGTAGCTCCATAAAGGCACATATATTTCGCGACTTCAAAAAATTGAAAAAATATATAATTTTCACAAAAATCTGTATTGAATTTATATAAACAAGACAATAATGTTTTCTTCTTTACAACGGTGCGATTAATTCCATTTTTTTCTTGTGCCCTTCTACACTGTCCGATTTTTTCCAGCTTTTGGAAAGTAGGTAATAAGTAACGAATGTGCCAAATTTCAGATTGTAACCTCGATGCCCCCACACAATTCATATTTAAACGATTTAACGGGGACCGTGCACTCTACTAATTGTAAGCGTGCTCCGATTTTCATGATTCTTTTTTCATTTGATAGAGGAATATCAAAAAAAATAAAGAAGAAACCATATCCGCTAAAGTTATTAAAAAAATCGTAAACTTCCGAGTTGCAGCAGTTTTAAAGTCCCAAATATGTGATGGAGGCATTTTTTTCGAAAATTGAAATTATGAGATGGCCAATTTCAAAACAGACATTATATCTAGAAACATTTGAATTGTACATTTAAAATAAATACGGTTTTCGAGTTACGGCAGCGGGAAAGTCTGAAATATGAGTAGGTATTTCCGCGATGTTTTGACATATTTTAATAAGTATAAACAACGTAGTTTTCAATCTAACCAATTGCACAGCTTCAAAATTACTAGTATTGTTGGATTTCTTTATTAATCAAAATACACAAAACTCATAAACATAAATGTGCTCACAATGCTGGCTGACCACTCTCTAACTCTTTACTGCGTTCTCACGCGCCACCACCGGATCTACGACAGTACCCGAGCGCCAGCAGCGTCACACATACATGCATCGACAAAGCTTAATCCTTAGGTACAAGTATCAATAGAATTAATATTATTTTTTAATTTTTAGGGCACCATATAATGAAGTCGGACCATTTTTTCTAATATTTATCAGTAATATTCTTCTGACTAACTTAGTCGCCAGATCCATCGCGACTTTTATATCTGGTAGTTATATAGGGGACTATGTGTATGAACGTAATATTTTAAACGGAAGAGAAATAATGTTAGGTAATTGGTTTTAGAAGCATTTCAATTGAATATTAAATGTACTTAACAGTGTTCTGGACTCCTGAATTAGATGATATTACATTATGTGCTTATAAAATGGGTGCGTTTGGTGAAAAATAGCAAATGATACGACACTACAGAAAATAAATATTTTTTACAAAAAATTGGACCGACGTTATTAGTTGGTGCACTGAAAAGTATAAAATAATATTAATTCTATTGGTGCTGTTACTTTTGAAGTTGAGCAGTTGCAGATAGATTGATAACTTTTGGCACCAACTTCACAAGTACCAGCACCAATAGAATAAATATTATTTTATACTTTTCAGTGCACCAACTAATAACGTCGGTCCAATTTTTTGTAAAAAATATTTATTTCACACTTTTGAGTGTAACATTAATCACGAAAATCGTTGAACGTTCACCAATACCAATGAAGATAGTACTTATCCTATTACCCACGTATATTCCTTGCTTGTAGTTGTTATTATTGAGATCTCAGAACATCGCTGCGGAAATACGCTTGAATATTTTAGTTGTTACCATTTTAACACCGATTTTACTCGAAAACCGTAACTCTAAGGGAAAAATGTTCATTATAAATGTTGCTACAAATAATTATGTCTTTCATGTCATGTCAAAAATGAGAAACTAACATGTCTCTATTTCAAAAACCGTAACTCTTTTAAAAAAAATGTTTAATTTAAACGTTTCCGGATATTGTCCTATCTTTAATTATGCCAACTCAGATTTTCAATTTTCGACCAAATATGCCCCCTCCACCCCCTTCGGGGGCTGTTTTCGAAAAGAAGGAGATTCCGGATCTGCGTTTGTCTGCATATGGGACCATTTCTTAATCCTCCTCTTTCAAATGAATCAAAAATCAACACTATCGGAGTTCGTTTACTATATAAAACGCGCGGTCAAACAAAAAAAAATAGCAGACAGTCGAATTGTATACTTCCTCCGTTCGGGGTTCGTCGGTCAAAAATAAGTGAAATCTTATAATGTAATCAATTTTGTGAAGAATTATCTCACATATGAGAATTATTCTTTCTCGGATAGTTAGAAATAAGTCTTGTAACAATGAATTTTTGCGTAAGCCATCTCATTAGAATGGATATTTGAAACATATAATCTAACTTATTATTCCAACCGATCGTGAAGAACAAAAATTGAAATTGGTTGGTGCCAAAAGTTATCAATCTAACTGCAATTCTCACAACTTACGGCACCAATAGAATTAATATAATTTTGTATTTTTCAGTGCATCAAGTAATAAAGTCGGTCCAATTTTTTTCTGAAAAATATTTATATTGTCAGAGTGTTTAAACTTGAAACAAGTGTCACTTATCAAAAGAGAGCCTTATTCACATTATCTTTATTTGTCTCTTTTAATGACATTTCTTATTCTTATATTGTATTATATATTTTTATTGTGAATAAACTTAAATATTTACTTACCGAGTAAATCCAATAAATTTTATCAAAAAATGTATCTGTTGATGAAAAGTATAAATGAACGCATTTATAAACAAGTATGTAGGTATACCATTAAAATAAATGGTTGCAGCTTGTAATGATATATTTATTGAAGTCGAATACTTATTGAACAGCAGATAATCGATAATAAAAAAGCTACTAACGTACCAGAAAGCGAGCAAACGGTTATTATTTCCAATATGATGAAAGGCAGCTACCTACTCGAGATTGTGATGAATTTCACAATAATTATTTTCTATCAATGAGAGTATTGACAGGTGTGCAACATAATACGTCAACGGGTAGGTAAACCTGCTATGAAAAAAATAGACTACAGTTAGCAAGTACAAGATAATAATTCCATTTTATCTGATATACTCTTTCTGCGTCTTTTACTATGATAATGTTGCTCAAGTTGTTCAAGTTCGAAATTTATATTTTTCAAGATGCAGTTGGGGTTGATGGAATTTTATTTGTATCTCTAAAGCAGGCCACTCACTAGCAAATATGCTCGGGAGCATGCTCGGCATCATGTGTTCCTCAACATATTTCCAATTTACCATATACTTGTTGAGTTTTCGACGAGCTTCAGTTGAAAATCTTTGTACATCGAACGAATGTGTTACTCTTAAAAATATTCTTAAATACAATTAACTCATAAATCAACATGTTGACGATCGCCATACACAGAACAACATGCTTCGATCCTGTTGCGGCTTCGGTCTTTCCCTTCAATCAGCAAATGCGTTTCATCCGTCAATATTTTGAAACTTCGCATTTTCTCTGTATTTGTACAGATATCTACAGATTTAAAAATGTAACTCTTCTAATAAAATAAGTTTTCTGTAGTCCTCGGAACATGTATCAGCCCCTAAGAATGAAAATTTTCAATAATGAAAGTATGGAGATCTCTTATTTTTCCCCTTAATTAAATACTTTGCATTATTTTTGACAGACGAACTCAAAAGGAGGAGGTATACAATTCGACTTTACCTATATGGGAAACGTGATCTGATTTTGATGATTTTTGATTTACTTGAAAGATGAGGCTTGAAAAACGGTAACATATTCGTCAAAAACTAAATCTGAAATCTTCTTTCCTGCAAAAAATGACCCAAAAGGAGATGACGAGGGCAATATTTCTCGAAAAGAGACGGCAGAATTAATGACAGGACAATATCCAGAAACGTTTAAATTGCATTGTTTTAAATGAGTTACGGTTTTCGAGTGAGAATGATGCTAAAATCTCAAATATGTTTATTTTTGCCATATGGAGGGGGCGATTTCTTTCAAAAATTGAAAATCTGAGAATGCCAAATTAAAGACCAGATGATTTGTAACAACATTTACAATGATTTTTTTCTCATTCAGTTACGGTTTTCGATTTACAACAGTGGAAAAGTCTGAAATATGTGTACATAAGTATTTCCGCCGCGCTGTTTTGAAATCTCCAAATAGTTCTAGTAACAAGTACAAGCAAAGATTATACATGGGTTGTTCTTTGGTATAAGTGAACGTTCAAAGATTTTCGTGAATAATGTTACACTCAAACGTGTCAAATAAATATTTCTTACAAAAAATTGGACCGATTTTATTGGTTGGTGCACTGAATAATACAAAATAATATTCATTCCATTGGTTTGGTACTTGTGAAGTTTGTGACAAGAGTCTCCTATTTATCTACAATTCCACAACTTCAAAATTTTGTATTTTTCAGTGCACCAACTAATAAAGTCGGTCCAATTTTTTGACCGACTTCAAAAAAAGGAGAAGCTATACAATTCGGTTGTGAGATTGCTTCTTTTTATTTTTTTTTTATGGCTGTTCGCGCCTTTTGCATAGTAAACGTGCTCCGATTTAGACGATTTTTGTTTCATTTGAAAGAGGAGAGTTGAGAAATGTTCTCATATTGAGAAAAATCAAATCCAAAATCTCCTTCCCTCCAAAAACCGCCCCCAAAGGGGGTGGAGGGGGCAATTTTTCTCGAAAATTGAAAATCCGAGACGACAGAATTAACCAAAATTCCATATCCAGAAATGTTTAGATTGAACATTTTTAAAAATAATCATAAGTTTCCGCGCTACAGTCTGAAATATGTGTTTTAGCATGGTTTCAGCTATGTGGAAGGGACAAATTTTTCCGAAAATCGAAAATTCGAGATTTGAAAATTAGAAAGGGGACCACTCGGGGGACCATATCCGGAAACATTTAAATTGAACATTTTTACGGTTTCCGAGTTTCGCAATGGTAAAGTCTGAAATATGTGAAATGCTTATTTCCGCTAGTACAAGCTAAACCTTCCTATAACTTTTTTGGTATTAGTGTGAACGTTCAACAATTTTCATGACTAATGTTACACTCAAAAATATTAAATAAATATTTTTTATAAAAAATTGGACCGACTTTATCAGTTGTTGCACTGAAAAATACAAAATTATATTAATTCTATTGGTGCTGGTTCTTTTGAAGTTGGTGTCTACAACAACAAATTACAACGGCACAACTTCAAAATTACCAGCACCAATAGAATTACTATTATTTTGTATTTTTCAGCGCAACAACAGATAAAGTCGGTACAATTTTTTGTAAAGAATATTTATAATAATAATAATCTTAATAATAATAATAATCTTTATTCAGGTTAACATACAAATCTTGATTAAAAAATAGTATGCTAATAGATTGTCTGACTTAATAAAGTCCAACAATACCCTACCGAGATGCAAATAGCATCTGTGTGTAGACCTGAACTTAATAATGTATTAAAATCTACAAGCTTAACATAATCTAAATATACATATTAATATACAATAAATAAACAAATAATAAAATTAAAATGCAACAAAACTATAAATACAACTACAAATGTAAAGAAAGACACATGATATAGGAAGTATCAAATATTAAAACAGATTTTTTAAGTAATATAACAATATCTATGTATATTATAACTTAAAATTATTTAAAATCCAACTCTTAATATGAAATTTAATACGCCCTCTAGAGAAGTTTAATTTTTTTAGATTGTTATCTAATCTATTGTAGACAAGTTTGGATCGATATAAACTAGTTTTTTGACCAATATTTTAAGAAATATTTTTATTCTTCTAATATATCGTAGGTATCTACTTTTAAGTATAATTAGTTTTTTTGATAGATAGATAGACTTTGATCTTTTGAATTTGTAGCTGTAGCTTCTTGAACTTCCGATTCATATTCTCCCTGAGCAATAATCGATTGTCAATCCCTTTTACTATAAAGCCATAAATGTAGACTCAGCTCAAGACTTTGTCTCGTTTGTTCCATATTCAAAACCAATACCTACTAGAACTAAATGACAATTTACTGAAACACGTAGATACAAGAAGCATGCACTTAATTTAGTTCACCAAAATCAATTTCTAAAATCAAAATCTTTGGCCAAATCAATTGTTAATTGTTTATATTCACCAATAAAAAAAAATAACTGCCAGAGATAGAGCGGATATAATTTTTGCATACAAAATTTTATCGAACTCTATCGACTGCTCAGATCTTTTAGGGAAATTTAATTTTTATACTCCTCCGAGGATGCTCAGAGCAAATGATTATTATTTTTCAAATCCTGTTTTACGAAATGGTAAAAAGAAAAATATTGTATGTAGGTTATCAGAACTATGTAATGATAATGCTCATTGGCTTGATTTATATTGTTCATCGCTCTACCAAGTACAACGCAAATCAAAGATTTTGTTAAGCTATGAATGAATATTGTATTGATTATTTTTAAGTAGTTTTAAGTTACACAATAAAAATTAATTTATATTTATGTATGGGGCTTGCCCTGTTGAAACTTGAATAAATAAAAAAAAACTATACCAATTAAAATTAAATGATATACTTTAATCGGCATATTTAATGACAATATCTGCACTCTAAAGAAGGAATGCAACAGGCATATCTATTTTTTTCAAATTTTGAAATTTTGAATATATTCTTGAATACTGCTTAAAGCATTGTCTAATATAAATTGCTTTAAGGTCCTATTAAAAGTATTTCCTGATTTTTTTTTATTTCGGATGTGAGTATATTATATAACTTTGGGCAATAATAATCTAAGCTGGTCAAGCCGGATGGACTCGCCTTGTCTTGTACGATAATAATGGACATCACTGTCAAGACTACATTTGTTTATGTTTACATGACAACAGACACCATATTCATAAATGTAACGGCATAGTGCTGTCAATATTTTCAGGTCTTTATAAGATTGTCTAACATCTTCTCTATAATATAGACTAGCCATCCCTGACTGCTCTTCTTTTTAAACCAAAGATCCTCTTAGCATGTACGGAATGTCCCTATGCAAGAATTCCATAGGGACTGGAAAGTACCATGGAAAACTTGTAGAAGACAAGATCGGGGTAAAAGTCTCAAAAGTGTTTTTAATAAGAAAATATTTCTGGAAGACGTTGAGCGAAAAAAAACCACGTTTTTCAAATTTTAAGGTTGAGTCCAAATAAATTACTAAAATTTTCATTTCTTTAACATTCGCATCCGTAGTTTTACTCTCATGCAGGGTTAAATTATTTGTATTCAACCATTCCTTCATACTTCTCATTGAATCAGTCATTCTTTCATTCAAACTTTCTACACATTTAATAATTTCAATGATATCGTTCGCAAATAAGTGTATCTTCGAAATTGGTGCAGTTGTAATAATGTCATTTATATAAATGAGAAAGAGTACAAGACCTGTTATTGACGCTTGAGGGACTCCGGAATACATCCCAGCTGTAGTAGATTTGCAAGCAACTGCCAAGATTGTGCACATTAGATTGTAACACTCCAACTTCCCTAGTAGAATACTATGAGATACACTGTCGAAAGCCCTTGATAGATGACAGCATGTAGCAGTGACATACTCCCCCTTCTCAAATGCCTCTGCAATCTCACCCAAGAGCTCCGTAATAGCTAAAGTTGTGGACCTACCGGTTCTAAATCGAAACTGGCCGTCTGTAAATAGATTATTTGTTTCGAAATAGTTATACAGCTGCCTTTTCAAAATATTCTCTTAAATCTTAGACAATACTGCCACCAGTGAAATGGGTCGATAATCACTCAAGGAGTTTCTGTTGCTTTTTTGAAGATAGGGATAAAACTAAATTGTTTCAATGCGGTAGGAAAAACACTCCTATTGATGCATAAATTGATAAGTTTTGTGAGTGGCATTAAGAAAACGTTCTTAATTTTTTAAATTAGTGGAACATTCATATTATAAATATCACTACTATTTTTATTTTATCTATTACTTCAGTACCTTCCCTAACCTGAAAGAAGCTTACGTCTGTTCTATTTATGCGCTCATAACAATTACTATCCGGGCTGATACCTTGTCGATCAATAAATTAACTCATAATTACTAGCACAACATGTACCAGAATTACAATACTGCATCATTGCCACTTTCACATTATATCTATTGGAATAATTTATATTAATTTGACTCGGAAACGTGATTTTCTTATTAATTGAATATTTTTGTTTTTAACTAGTACTTTATATGGGTTTCTGAGTAGATTATTTTACAGCGGTTATTGAGACAGGTGTTTTTCTTCGTGTGAAATATCATATACGAAGTAATCGATATAAATTATAAGTAACTACCTAAACAAGAAATTTGATCTAAGATTTCTTATATATTTTAGCACTAATGCAATTTTGAAAAACCATTAAATTACAATTATGGGTTATGCACCTGATAAAAACCTACTTTACATGAGTATCACTTAATCGTAAACAAAGCATTTTGACTAATAATGCAATTTTATTTTTTCTTAATTCAAAATCGTTTAATAAAGTGTTAATTTGCTACAGATAAATGTCACTTTACCATAGGAACAGTAATGTCACTGTTAGGGAACATTCACATGGACGTAAATTTGACGACGTTTTTATAATGTAACCGAATATAAATCTGATATACAGGCTGTTTCAAATTCGACTCTAACCACTGGGATCTCGAAAACTATTGGCAATTCAAGTAACCCTGTTATTTGATCAAGGAAGCCACGATCTCGTGGGATATTACCATACACGACATAGGAGAATTCAGTGACTCTACTCTTTGAAACAGTTTATATCCAAAATATGAATTTTATTCAAGTTATATTTGTATATATGCTCATTTAACGAAAGCAGCGTAGTCTTTTTTGTGTGCATCATAATTAAAATCATGAATCAATATAAGTTTTAGAGGTTACGTTAAGCGGTAAAACGTCATCATGAAGATTAATTCAAATGAACGTCAATATGATCACGTATTGGACATAGAACAGAATATAAACCTTCTATATAGATATACAAACGTACTTACGAAATGTCAAGATCCGAACCTAATTTTCGTTTATTTACTTCTTAAACGTCAAAATGACAAAATCTCAAAATAATCATTGAATGAATTGACATAAAACTTAAACATAACCTGTAAAACATATCTTTTTTTGATTTTAAATATGAATTTTCCATAGAAGACTAGGCTGCTTTTGTTAAATGAGCATATATCTAAATATCACTTGAATAAAATTCATATTTTGGCTATACACTATTTGAATGAGTAGATTCACTGAATTCTCCTATGTCATCTATGATAATATCCCACGAGATTGCGGCCTCCTGGATCAAACAACAGAGTTAGTTGTATTGCCAATAGGGAACACGAAGATGGTTGAATTGGGGCAAAGTTTTGCATTTATGTGCTTAAAATACGCCGTTTAAAAAAATTTAAATTTCAAAAACGAATTTTCGGAAAATCATTTTATTTTTTTCCTGGCTTTATTTCTTTATGAATTTCTGAATAAATAGCACATTTACATTGCCACTTTTCTCACTCTTTTCAATGATGTTAATAGTTTTGTAACCTAACGTTTCGTCTATGTGTAACGATCATGAACTTTTTTTTCTTATGGCATCTTACAAATTTGAATAGCCCTTTTTATTACCTTTTTGACGATGTATCATAAGTTCGCCTTGTCCAAAAAATCCGAGAAATTAAATAAATTACTTTTATAAAGTAGTTGGCTTTGAAGAAAAACGAGATAAAACTTTATTACAAGAATGATATAAATAGTATGAATACATTGGAAGTGTATCATCTTAACATGTAGGTATCACGAGATACGACAACCCCTCTGATCTTTATTCAAATTATTGGATAAAAATTTAGCTGAGCATGGTTCCTTTAAAAAACCCAAACAAAAAGCTGGAGACAGGATTGATCAAGAAACTTAAGAAACCATTATTAATGAGGTATAATTGATCTAAAGTTTTTCAAACGAGCCAAACCCATCGCAAATTCTGTCCATTAATTTGGACAAATCTGGTTGTGGTTGTCGTCTCTTGGGATACATCTTAAGATTCACTTCCAATGTATTTATTCACAATGTTTCTATCATTTTTGTAATAAAGTTTTATCATATCTCGTTTTTAGGGTCTATTCAAATTTCAGAAAAGTTCATGATACTTACACATAGACGAAACGTCCGGTTACAAAACTATTAACACCATTGGAAAGAGTGAAAAAAGTGGCAATGTAAATGTGCTATTCATTTAGAATTTCATTAAAAAAAGACGCCAGTAAAAATATAAAATGATTTTCCGAAAATTCGGTTTTTTCCGGATACGTTCGGAACAACTCGAAATTTTAAAATTTTATAAATGGCATATTGTTGAGCACATAAATGCGCAACTTTGCCCCAATTTAACCATCTTCGTATTCCCTATAGTTTCCAACCCAATGGTGAGAGTCGAATTTGGAACAGCCTGTATAGATCACAGTCGTTTATAAAGTGATACAGACACATAAGAAAATTCAACAATGTCATCAGTGACATGTTCGAAGCCAAATATAATGTCCATGTGAATGCAAGCTTGATACCAAAAATCTTGATCTTGATGGATTTGTTTATTTAAATATTGGAAACATTGTAATATGGGTATATTAATTGTATAATTGTTCAAATTGGAAAACTTAACCACACCAAATTCATTCAATTCTATTTGTTATTCCTTATGATATACCCTTCAGACATACTAGTTGACTGCCATCCTCTATTTTTTTTAATTGTTTGAATGTCAGCTCCACTCTCAACGAGAAAAGTGGTAAATGTTCTAATTTCATCCAAATTAACACAGTCTTAACGGCCTCTAAACAACCACTAATTATCGAATCAAGGAAAAAGCTATTGAGTTGCAGATAAGTATATGACTGAATAATAGAGACAGCATCAAGATGTTTTCTTAGATTAGACTCTGGTCATATATACAGGTTTTGTAATTCAGACTTGGATGTATGTTCGTTCGCAAAATTCGCATAGTATAAAAGTGCCCCGCGCTTCCTTTAAAAAAAACTAAAATCCGACATTAATTTCCCACAAAAACTTACCCCAAACGTGGTGGAGTGTAAATCCAATAGATGAAATTTGGTACATAGATAAGGTTCTGATGTCTAGGGTTATCTATGTAAGTGGTTTCCCTGACAAAACGCGAGGGTGTCACCTTCGAGGTCCATAAACTTTTTCTTGAATGGTTCCGCAGATTTGGATAAAAAAATATACAAATAGGGATTTTAAGACCCGAGAAATCGATTAGAAATACTTGCATTTTCAATAGGTATGACCCTCGATGTCCACAATAGCTATTTCGTGAATGGTTCCGCAAATTGTGATACTAATTTTAATATGGTGTTTCGGGGACGAGAATTCGATTTGTGATACAGCTGAGGTCTGGTATGAGAAATCGATTGGCGATACTTTCATTTTTATTGGGTGTTACCCTCGATGTCCACTCTAGCTATTTCGGGAATATCTCCGCAGATTGCGATAAAAATTTCAATATGGGGTTTGTGGGTCGATCAGACGATTGGTGATACTGCTGAGTTCTGGTATGTTTCACATTCATATTTATTTGGGAATCTGTAAATTATGAGCTATGCGAACGATAAAATCAATATTCACCGATCTACCGATCGCAATACATTTACATATCTGAACTAAGATTCAATTCCTTTTTACTCACTCTAAATCCTGTATTACCCGAGCAAAGCTCTGTCGCCAAGTATAGAATATCTCTCCTTACTTGGCTATCAAGATAATTTAGTTCTGTATAAACAAAAAAATTTGTCCTCACATCGCATATTTGTAAGCTAATTAAATCTCCCATTGTATTGTTCACAGATAATTCGTTAATAGGTATATTCTTTTATTAAGAATAGATAAAACAATGCTTAAAAAATATTAAAACATATGAAATTACCTTCGAAGTTGACACATCGCAGAGACGGATAAACGATAAATGGAAATGTCTGAATAAACCATTTATTTTCGTTCGGCTAGCATCACGAATGGGAAAATGGAATTATAAAAAAGATTATGTGAATCCCACAAGGAAACAAAGGAGAAACAACCATTTCGAAACCCCACATGGGACACCGTGATTATATAGAATGTTCAGACCAGCATTGTCATACTATCGATTCTTGAATTTCTCCTTCTAGAAATAAAATACAATTATTTATTTGAAAGAAAGGATATGTTTGTCAAAAGGTATAATCTAGTGACGGTAAATATGGAAAATATGTTCCAAAGAATAATTGTTTGTCTCCATAAAAAAGAGACTTACTTTCCATTTCAATCTTTTTTTTATTTTCAACCAAGATTCAATGTATCTTTCGACAATGAGAACAACAAATCCTCGTGAAATATTGTGAGTATATCGAGAGTATGACCTTGTTACCTGTCAAAAATAATTATATAAATGTTTCCATTACGTCTAGAGGCAAATTTATCCTTGTTGTTATTAATTTTATCGTATAATGGTTACATGATATTTTCGAAGGGAGAAAATCTTGGAAATATAAAAAAATATTTCATAGAGTGAACGTTGTCATCTCTAATTGGGTTATTTAATATTCAAGCTACAAGTCTTGCATTGTAGATGATAATTCTCAAATTGTTCTGAATATTAGAAAAAAGCATGTGAGGGTTCACTTGGATTTGAATAAATGAAATTATTTTATTTTTTATCTTGGCATTCCCAAATAAAATTAAATATGAGAGAAGCTTTTCTTTCCAATGACTAAAGAAGAATGCGTGCTTCTATGGCGGTTCATTTGCTAAAAAGCAATATCCGCGGTGAGAAAATATGTCTGTCGGCTTTACTGATACTGTTTGATGGCCTTTATACATTTGGGGAAACATGCATTTCGTTCGTGATTTGACCGCTGGAGCTATCCTTATGGAAAATATGATAAATTGCTAACGTTACTAACCAAATAGTTCCACCAGATGAGTTAAGTTTGTAAGAAATTGTAGGAAAATTATCTTCATTCGTAGCTAAGTACAGATGCTGACATCGATCATGAACTGCTCGCAGCCAATGTAAATGTGAAACTAAAAAAACTACAATGAGCGACAAAACAGCATGGAATAAAATTAAATCATCGATTCTGATTGCCACGGAGACATTGCAAAAAACCAAGGATGACTAAGGAATTCATAAGACTTATAAAAGAAATGTAAATTTGATAAAACCAATCCACAAAAATACATAAATTTTAAAAAGCAAGTACACCACATAAAAAAGAGATAAAGAAAGATGGATGGAGGAAAACTGTCGTGAAATGGAGGAACTGAATAATGAACATGATGATGAACTGTAAGCACAAGAGAAAGAATACCATTGTTCAAAAGAAGCACCCAAAGAGAGATACAGTTGATAGGAGATGACAAAAACAGACTTGGGAAGACTATATTGAACATATATTCGCGGCAGAATGACGTAAAAGAAGAAAACAGACAGATAGAACAACTATGTCTTCTTAAATCAGAGTATGCCACAAACATTTGGAATAACAGGAAAGCGGTAGGACCTGACAATATTCCAATATAAATCTTGAAGGCTTAAAACCATGGCCACATAACCCAATAAAAGTTTTCAATACAACAGGTGAAATTCCTAAGGATTAGCTGAAATCACTTTTCATTCCCTTATATAAAAAGAACAGCCCTGAATCCTGTGATGAATATCGAATGATCAGTCTGATGAGTCACACAACAAAAGTACTTTTGGAAATAATACAACATATCGAAAATGTGAAGAACAACTAAATGAGACTCAGTTTGGCTTTAGTGGAGGATTAAGAACTCGAGAGGCATTATTTGCTATCAAAGTACTGCTATAGAAATGTAGACAATACAACAAAATGTATACGTCTGTTTCACTGACTTCCAGAAGGCCTTTGACAAAATCGAACACGATAAACTCAAAGAGAACCTGCAGATTATCAATTTAGATTCAAGTGATAAACGATTAATGGAAAATATCTACTACAACCAAACAGCAGTGGTGCGTGTTAAGGACATGGAAACAAACGAAATCGAAAATCAAAAAGGAGTTCGCCAAGGCTGCGTTTTATCTACACAACTGTTTAATATATATTCCCAGTTTCTGTTTCGGAAAGCACGGGAAGAGGAATGTGTGGAAGTAAACATTGGAGGAACATATATCAACCTAGGGTTCGCCGATGATACTGCTATAATGGCTGAAACTATAGAAGTTCTTCAAACCCTATTAGAGACAGTCAACCAAAAGTGTGAAGAAGTAGGACTCACTATAAATATCCTAAAAACTAAATTCATGGTTATAAGTAAAAATCCAAATATCACCAATATTCTCACACTCTGGATGGAAAACAGATAGAACTGGTGCCAAAATACAGAAATCAAGATCAGAATAGAAATGGCTCGAAAGGCATTTGTTACATACTCCTCAATGTTAACAAACAAAAATCTAAAACTCCACATCAGAATAAGATTTATAGAATGTTATGTGTGGTCAGTATTGTTATACGGAATTGAGATTTGGACCTTGAAAGCCCAAGGGATCAAAAAACTCCCCTAAAAATACCCCGGATTGACAGAAGTACAAGGATACATCCTACGCAGTGATAAATACCTACTGCTACAAACAGAAATGTAAGGAAGGAAAGGTATCGGAAGAAAGAAAAAATCCTGGCCCCGAAACATAAACATGTTTCATGTTGCAAAGGAGCAAGACGCATTAAGAAACGTGGGAGCCAACCTTCAATAAGAAGACGACATGAAAAGAAAAATAAGGATCTTAACAGCTCAAGAATTATCAAGTAAAATTGATCCATCGTTTTAGAAAGATCATAATGACGAAACGACTGTGTCAAATACGATCTTTGAAATTTTAATAAATATCTATGCGATAATGAACACCTCATCAGCGATCGAGCACAAAGACGCAAAAACGTAAGTCGAACTCGCACAGGAAGGGTTTCATTCCATTTTGAAAGAAATATTCCACTGTCTATTTATCACTTTTCAAGAGATACATACGGCTGATAGACATTGTTGTTATAGCGGGATTGGAAATTCACATTCTCTGAGAATGTCAATTCTCTATCTAATATTTTATGGTTCAAGGGATACAAATAAGAGAGGAGTATTAACAAAAAAAAAATGACTTTTTCTTCTTTTTTCCTAACACACAAATATTTTCGTTTTACTACCGAAGCTTCCGCTAGACCAAGACCGACGTGTGTGATGTTATCCCAGAACACGTTGGATCTATTCCAGAGAAGGTCCATAAAAGTTCTAGCTGTAGCTCTACGCGGTGAAGAACTGAATACTCATACTTACGCTCAAAAACTGCCTCGTTAGATGAATTATATGACGTTGAATTTGTATAAGGAATTAACGAGTATAGATTCATAATTTTCTCAATATAGGAACCCGGAATATAAGAGAAGGAATGAAAACAAAAATATATCTTTAATTAGATGTGGCAGGTGTATAGCAGTAGCAATAGATAGAAAATGGAAAGGATTAGCAGCTTCAAATATATCAGTGACATATCAATTGAAAAAGATCTTCATAACTGAAAAGTAGCTTTCACGGTGAGTAGATACTCCAGAAGAAGAGAGAAATGATGAGACTATAGAGTTTTACTATAAGCTGCAACTTTATGGTCGAAAATCTGAATACCCGAGTCGGAAGACACCGATAATGAGATTATGACAGAGGAAGAACACGTCACGTCGTAAATGAAAATATAAAGAAACTAAGAGACCTCTCCTCATTTAATAATTTGAATATAGGAAACATGTCTTACTGAGGAAGATACATAAATACATGCTCATTGATAGCGAGACGGTAAAGAACCCTGAATGATTACATTATCATCATCAAAAAACTGAGCCATCTGATTCAAGATACACAGATATTGACTTAGAGCACTACCTTGTAATTAGTGAGTTTTTTATTGCAAAACCATGGCTCAAAATAACGATAAACAGTAGGTATGTTCATTAAGAACCAAAAAGAAATAAACAAATTTAGTCCAAGTATCTGGAATCATTCTATCAAAAAAAGCGTGGAAATATGGATTGAGAAATTAAAAATTGAAAAAAAATAAGAATCCTTCAATAAATTACTACGTAACATAAACCAAGAAAAAGAAACAGTTTACAAAATCAAGAGAAACATTACGCGAAAACGATAGCGTAAAATTAGTAACATTAACTATGATGATGGATAGAACATAACATAACAACTCTAGTAATATAGAAACTAACAAAAACAAAGAAACAATCACTAATTCAAGCACTGATGTTATAACACTAGTTAGCTGAAGGACGATTTGCAGCGATTAAAAAACAAGAAAGCTTCTGGTAAGAATAACATTTGTTCAGAACTACTAAATTATAGTGGCAACATTTTCATGATAAGATTGTTACATCTCATAAAAATGTTTTTTGGGAGACCAGGATAATACCAGAGGAATGATATGTTATCAACGTTTTCAAAAATTGAGATAAAACCAAAACTAACTGAACTAAAACTATAGAGGCATCAGCCTTCCTAATGCCAGATATAAATGTACACGGGCATAATAAAAACAAGAATTTAAATAAAAATTAAAACTGTATTAGAAGAGGAACGAAAGCATGTCCGGAAACCACGCTCATGCATAGAAGTAGTTTTCACATTAAATCCAGTAGGTAATACAAAAGCATCGTGAATAAAATATTTAATCGCATATTGTGTCCCTAGCATTTGCAAAAGCTTTTTACATAGTGGAAAGGTAGGTACTATGGCAAATACTAGAAAAACGGTCGTTCCAGAATATCTAAGAGAGGCCATGAAGAGTCTTAGCATCTATTGCTCAACCAACCCCAACTCAAAAATTTTAAACAAAAAAGAGGTTAGGAAAAATCTGCAAGAATTATATCCAGTATTAATTATCCATCGTAAATTCTTTCTGGCTCCTCTAAAACATAAGAGAACGTTTGATTCCAGAACACTCTGCCGTCTATTGGAAGAAACACGCACTTAATCTGATTAGGAGCAGTAAATTTTCTTTACTCACGGCAAATTTACGGCAATTTTTGGTGGTACTCTCAAAAGAATCAGCTGTTATTATTTGAGGATGATACGGTGATGTAGGTGCTAACTTTATATAAACTTAGCACGGCCATGACATTTCATAGAAATACAAGAGCTGCATATTTTTCACGGTAAATTATGGTACAATTGTTTTCTATTTTCATTGAATTAGTCAGGCGTTCATGCGTTCCCCTTCCCGGATTACTTCTTTCCTGTATTTGATGCGTTAACGTGCGGTTAATAGCTTCTGAAATATTTCGATTGCCCAACTTACCTATCATTACTTAGCCTCACACTACCTTATTCCTTTAATTTAATTTGCGGCTTGCTTAGAAAACAAATGCACTTGAGTAAACGAACTAATAATTTTATGTATATTTTGTAGCAAACAATAAATAATGATAAATTACAATTCTAATAAATAAATAGCATTGAAGAGCAGAATAACAAGGAACAACTTGATTCTGGAAATATCGTAATTATAAAAATTGTTCTCTGTGCAAAATTTGGTTAAGAATTAATCGAGTTTCATAATGGACATGATTAAACAGGTCAAAAAATGGTAATTAGAAAATGCCCATTATGTAATGGTCATAATCAAATATTTTTGAATGACTCATTTAACGTATAAACGCTTAAAAGTGTTGTTGAAACTCGTTCAAAAAATAATCCACTAAAACAATTGAAAATAATTATGTATTTTACGTGTTTGCTTTGAAATTTAACATCACGTTGACTGTAGTTTTTCTTAATTTTATACTATTAGTTATCCTAGTACGGAGTCCTCACTGAGAAATTCCACTCTAGCTACTTGAATATTTTTGTTAATGTACAGGGTGTCCCACGACATGACTGTTGGCAAACTATGGAGCTTGGGAGTATGTTGCTAAAGTGATTTCAAGTGATAATTATCGAATTAATATATACCCGGAACTCCTAGCCTAACTGAGCTAGAAGTATTTCAAATTTTAGTTATGTAGTAGGTAGTAGGAATTCCGTACTAATTTAAGGAATATTTAAAAGGAAACCACCTTTGTTGGATTAGTTGCTCAAAATATCCATTCAGTTGCTGAATACATAATCTAGCTCTTCTTAGAATTGAAGTGGTAGCTTCATGATTCTATCTACTAGGTGTTCTGTATTTTCAATATTTTTTGCATAAACTTAACCTTTCAGTCTTCCCCATAAAAAGTTATCTAGGAGATTAAAGTCTGGTGACCTTGCTGGCCAAGGAACTGCAGAACCTCTTCCATTCCACCGGCTTGTATAATTTTGATGAAATTCTGTTACTTGTCGACGAAAGTGGTGCACCATCGAGCTGAATCCACATTCGTTGTCTAACACTCATTTTCAATGAAACGTAAATAATGTATGGCTGTGAGACGATCTTCCATTATAAACGGATCAATGAGGTGGTCATCAATAATGCCACACCAAACATCCAAGATCTAACTTGAGAATGGGATTCCTGAGTTTGTTGTGGATTTTCAAGTGCCCAAAAATGTGAATTCCTGATGTTATTGATGCCGTTTTGGGTGAAAAAGGCTTCATCACTAAACAAATCCGACAAATATTTGGATTTCTCAATATCTAGCGACTAAATTCAAGTCATGAATGATTATAGTTGGAAGGTTTTAAAGCTTGTCAGGTAAGATGTGGTACGGGTACAAACTGAAATTGTGTAAAGTTCTCCCTACTCTCATCCGATCAACGTTAAGTGTGTTTACTATTCTTCGAACACTAATAGAAGGTTGAGTATCAATCGTATTGAATATTGCTTCTTCTTGAGCAAGTTCCTAATGAACGGGATTTTCAGAAATAGCTGTAGGAAACATGCCTGTTTCTATTAAACATTGCTAGAAACAGGCTCCCTTCAAGTGGGAAATCGTCGACAATATTCATCATCTGCCGCTCGTCCGTTCCCATTACACAATCTATAAACAAAATGAATGTCGGCGTATTCTCCATTCGAAAATTTAAACATACCTTTAAGGTTATTTTAATGCAGGACACGAAAACAAGCACGCAAAATTATTTTAATTGACGTTTACTGTCACAGTAAATAATAAATGGTGATGCATATCCACCTGTTCTTTTCAATAATGACAAAATCAACAGCCGAACCTAATACCTGCATTTGTGGACTTCGTGGAAAATTTCAAACGCTTCTAGCTCAGTCAGGATAGCGTTCCGGGTATATGTTCATTATAGACATTTTTGACTTGAAATCACCCCAGCAACACACTCCCCAACTATGGCAGTCATGTCTTGGGACACCCTGTATAGTTGCTTGTCCACATTTAACTTGCGTCTTAGATCTACTAGGAAATTCATAGTGAGAACTTATGCCTTCCGGTGCAAAACAATAATAAACATAATTATTATACTTTTATGTCGAATCAGAATCTGACCACTTCTCCCAATCTACAAGGTGCTCGTGTGATTGATTAATGAAATAACGAAGTTTTTCGATAATCATATGTTAGGTATTCTAGTTATTCTACTCCACAATGATAAAGTCTCAGTCTTATAATTATTGTAACTATGTCACATTGTTCAGATCTATTTTTTCCGTAGACGTAGCCTCCGTCTCTTCCAACCCATTGTCGCCATTTTTATTACTGCTCAGCGTGGTGGATGGCGTAGCCGTAGAAGTAGTTGTTGATAGAGCAGTGTTGGTGGTCGTGGTGGTGTTATTAGTTAATGGCTTGGTAGTAGTAGGTGGCCTGGACGTCTGGAGTTTCGACTGTTCGCAATTTCTGCCAGAAGTGCCTTCTCGGCAAAGACATTTGTAGCTGCCTTCATCCTTAGGCAGCGAAACACATTTCGCACCATTCTTGCATGTGTCCTTGTTATCTTCACAATATCTGAGCTCTAAGGAGAATATCAAAATATAATAAATACAGTAAAATGGAAAGGTTATCTTTAATTCTATGGAGCGATTTCACAATCAAACTTCTCTCAATTTTTAAATCAAATATCCCATTGAAATCAAAGTAGATTCACGTTCCATGAAGCATTGTCTTAAAATTATTGACTTCCAAATATTTCCAATTTTTCCAATAAAGAAAATTCCATTAGTACATAATTATTAACTTAACCACTGAATGTTTAACGTGATTCTAGTATTAGCTCCTACTTTTCAATGTTTCTTATAATTTTAAACCGTATCTTTAATAATGTTTAGCTGCAACAGGCAGCTCTGGAGTTCGCTGAAAGAATCATATTTCTTTTCTGAAATATTTAATCTCCATTTATTATAAATTAGATAATGGAAAGACCACCAATTTCCAAAGAATAGAAAATAATATTAACTCCATTGGTGCCGGTACTTTTGAAGTTGGTGTCAAAAGTTTTTATACACTTGCAAAACTTCAAAATTACTAGTACCAATAGAATTGATATTATTTTGTGCCTTTCAGTGTACCTTATTATTTGGTACAATTTTAGGTAAAAAAATATTCATTATATACGTTGTTCGTCTGAGAAACTATACCAAAAAGGATCTTAAAATTTGTATCCGTTTGTTACATAGAAATGTTCATCTTGTGTCGTCCTTACATTTTTTATATTATTAAGTGACGAACATATCTAATGTTATTCTTTGAAATGCGACATATTTCATCCAGTAACTCCAAAACACAAAATGATGGCATATTCGGTTTCATAAAAAAACACTAGAAGAACTAAACGGTACTTTAGTTCACCTTGAATTATATCTACATATGAAAAAACTAATGCGCATAATTTGTATGGAGTTAATAGAAAAATAAGAAATTCTCTATCGAGTTCTCTATAGATTTAAGTAATTTTTGTATTAAATTCAATAAGTGTGCAAATTTTTGCTCTTCTCTAGTTCTCTTTAACATATCAATAATATTTTTCATTGAAATTCTGTATATAATGTCTTCAAGTTTATTTACCTTCATCGCAAAGCATTCCACCCCAACCTTTCTTGCAATTACACTCCCAGGGACGACGACAAGATCCATTCACACATCCAGGATAAGGGAAGCATTTGTCACAATTCGTACCAAACCAACCAACTCTGCACCTATAACATTAAAAAACGTAATTAAATTGCTGAAAACCTGGATCATGATATTATATTCTCACAATAGTAATGCCAAAACTTTTCATTGTTATTTTCATTCAAAGTAAACATCAACATTTAAGGATAAGGAAACTTTAATTTAGTTGGCACTGAAATTGAGGAAGTATCACGACGAATTTAGGAAGCCTGAATGTCGAAAATCAAAGAAGAAACTTTTCAACAATTCCACTCGCTGTTCGTCTTTGCCCAGCCATTGTGACGACTTTCCGAAACTAATAAGATCCAGCTTCAATCTCTTGGTATGATGGTGTACTTGAAATATCTTACATACTTGAAAAGTGTGGCTCGGAGAAGTAGGTACCTACATACTTCGAAAGCTACATTCTCAAAGAAATTGATAAAGTTAGAGTGGACTTGATACAACAAGAATTGAAAAAGTATTTCCTGATGTGACATATTCAGCATATGAATAAGGTTGAGGAAAATGATCACAACTAATAACAGGATATATTTTATTAGCAAATAGGTAGCTCAGTTATGACAAACGAGACAAAAATTAACTCATTACTTAAATTGTCACAACAATTATAGATTTATGTTAGAGTTGCCAAGATAAAAGACCAAAAAGAGTTAAGCTATTATCTTTGCATAGGGTTCAAGACGAGTTGATCTAGTGCGTCTTGAGGTACATCTTCTAGGAGGTGCTCTCTGCTTATTAGAAATCTCTTACAGACCCTGAAAGTCATATTGCAGTGATGTTACACTATATGGAAAGTCGTGATATTCTTTTATTTCATTATTGAATCCTTATCGACAGTTAGTGTACAACTTTCACGATTTAAACAACCTAATGGATGAGAAGTGATGGAGGTATCGAAACTGACGGATTTCTAACTCTTATTCCAAAAACCATCCATTAGAGATATATACGGAGTGTTTACAAAAAATGGAAATGCTTCGATATCGTCTAAAATATTAACATACCTATGAAGAAGAAGAAACATTAAATACGTCCATTTTGATGTTTTTTTAGAATGCAAAAGTTCTATTTTACCCTTTCATCTTCCAACCTGTGACGTGAACCGTATTTTTTCTTGAATGAAATAAACTTCAAAGTTATCTTCACACTTTACTGATCATGGTTAAACTTCGGGGGTGAGAAATGTTTCATGTCTTGAAAGACTCTTTTTCATGAGAATGAGGATGTAGAGATAAAATTTTAACAAAATATCACCATTGTTTCAGAAAATAAGATAAGCCTATTCTTCCAAGAAGTTAAAATTGAAAATTACTTAAACTACCCACACATTGTAAAAGATAAAGATAATATTAGTTCTAACGTGAACGAAAGAGCAAACAGGACTACATCACTGTTAGAAGTTCAAGACAAGACCCATTTTTTCTTATGGAATGACCATAGATTTATATCATAAGCGGAAGACTAATGATGTACTGAATAAAAAATGTGAAATACGTGGCTTTTAATATAAGAAAAATTAAATATAGTTAATACCTATATATTCATTACTGTATCAGATTTTATACAAAATGAATGGTGCATAAAAAGTACTTAGAAGTTCTTATTAGATTATCTTTTCAAGTTGAAAAATGCTTCATTTTCAATAAAAAAATATCCTCTCAGAAACCCGCTTAGCAGACCGGACGTTGCTAAAAACAAACAACTGAATATTTTATCACAAATTGACAAAAATCTGCATTCATCAATCACAATCTTATCCCACAATAATAGGGTCTGCGTGGTGATATTCACAAAGAAAGCCAAACTACATCTGTATAAAATTAAAAAAAATATTTCTTAGGTTTTTGTTGATACATTTTGTTTTTTGTGAAGATGTTTGTTGTATTAAATGAACAAATTATTTCGAATGAACGTATTAATTTTTTAGCACCCTGTATTTCATATTTGTTAATGTTAATTGCTATTTATTTGGTGTTTTTGTACTCCATTTATGATATAAAATTATGGCTATTTCAATTAAGAAAGTTAACTAAGATGTCATAATTTGGAAGTTGGAGGGAGTAAAATGATGCTGTTTGCATTTTTCTTAATGAAAATTTTCATTTAATAGGTGTACAATTACAAAGAAATTAATTAGTACCTCTAAAGCAAATTAGGTAATCGAAATAATTGCCATCTTTCAGAAACAATGCTCAATCCCCTTTTTCCAACACAGTGAATGAATGTGAATGCAAAGAGTGTTTCAAACTTGGACATGTTTATGGACATTAACAAGAAATACAAATTTCAAATTTTGGTTTTAGCCATAGCATCCAATTAAGATCTATTGGATCAAAATATATTGTGAGCATTGCACTAATGTCACATCTACCCTTGTTTTATTTTATTTTTTGACTGAATATCTAATTTGAATGTGCTTTTGTAAATAATTAGGTAAATTTCTTATAGAAATGTACCTATTGCGATCGTTCACACTTTTGAATTTCGAATAAATTTCAACGGCATGTTGTTATATGTCTATAAGTTAGTCCAAAAAAACATTTGTTTGAAAAGTTTATATATATATGGGATATTACGAAATTTGTTAACACGATAGAGGTCGGAGTTTTGAAGGTATCAAACATGAACACTCAATATAAATTTGATGTAATTGTACATTTTCTGGAGATCTTAATGTAGACCCTGATTTAAGAAATATAGAGTATATTTATTGAAAAGAAATAGGCGAAAAACAAAATTCCGCCTTGAAGTGGAACGCGAACCCTGTCTGCTTTATATTCAACAGCCAAAACAAAAACCTCTAACCGCAAGGCTATGACACATACGACAATTTTATGTAATAACATGAAAAGGTTGTTCAAATTTCAATTCAATGAATTTTGAAAAATATACCTCTCCGCTGAGTACAGGCCATCGGGATTTTTAATTACTGAAGTGCTTTTTAGAAGGAATGGAGCTATTGAATGGCCAGCCAATAGTCCCGATTTAACACCGCTTGATATTCTCTTATAGGGCTACTTGAAAGCGGAAGTATATAAAGAAAGAAGTAGGATACTGGAATACTTAATAAATAAAATAACAATCCCCATAAAAACCTTAAAACAAGAGAAATCCCATTGTTAACTCTAGTTACAAAATGGATTATGATTACAGAAAATGGATTAACAATAATGGTGGTTATATAGAGCATTTATAATTTTAGTATTACTTATACTATGCTACCAGATTATACCCTTTTTTGACAACAGTTTATTTGTATGTTTGCGTGTTTTTATAGAGTTCTGGATAGTGCGATGATTTTAATATAAAAAGAAATCTTATTATTGACTTCAATACTGAATATGTCAAAAACCACTGGAACAAATATGGGTAAACTATATAGGTACATTTAACAAGAGAGGATTTTAAGCGCTATCATCCTGAAACATAATATACAGGATGTTCCAATCAAACAGGCATGTTTGGTTCACCAGATGTTTGTGTTTCACCCGGTATATGCAATAGCTATTTTTCCGGATAGTTAAGAATAAACTTCACAACTTTCGTATAATAAAACCAGCAGAAGCTGTTTAATTATGAGGAGAGACCCTGTACAATACAAATAAATGTTCTATGATCTAATTTCATGTGTATTCTAATAACTTATCGACCGAATTCTCTTTCAAGGTAATTGGTCGTCCTACACATTGTTTGATTATACGTTACCTGCATTCTCCAGGCTTCCTGCAATATCCACGATCTTTGTGACACGTAGGTGAACAAATTGCTAAAAATAAAAAATAGATATAAGAATTATTGGATGATGCAGTATGATTGATAAAAAATTTATAACGTGTCATGTGATGTGATCGTCAACAAATGAGTATATTCACAACCCTCTTTAATTTCCTTGAAATATTTAACAGAATGTCCGCAAATTAATAATGTACAGCCGCCAGTTGAACTTTGTTTGCGTGGTAATTGATTTCGTTCAACTTTCTAAACAACTCTGATAATTTCATTACTCCGCAGAACTTATTATGTGGATAATACCTGACAAGTAGTTGTTAGTTAAGTTTCCAACATGTTGGTAGCCGTAATTATGGAAGAAGTAACTTAGTTAAATATGCATTTTTGTAGTTCAGTATTACATACATTAGATACAATATTTCAGGATAACTTTTTCCCATATATAATTAATGCGTCTATATCCCATTACCAAATAATGTGTATAATGGGTACGACCTTCGAAGTACACGGTGTCCCATTTTAGGTAGTTTTGCGGGGTATCTCCGTTATTCACCGTTCTCCGTTATTAGTTGCGGATTTCGCTACTACCTTTGATAATGTTGCACTCTGGGACCCCCCTGGTAGGTAGAATAAAATTCTTATAGATTTTTTCCCGTAGAATGCAGTGGTGTAGATAATTATTGTTACATATTTACTATTTTTGAGTTATGAACCAAACATTTGTTTCTACATAATAAAATTTGTCTGTTTTTACGTTCTCAAAAATGTATAATTCTTCCTCAGAAACATGCAAATAAATGGCAATTTTCTAAAATTAAATGCATAATTTAATGGTAGGCCAAGAGTAACAATTGAAAGTTACATATTACTAATGGAGAATTGAATACCTTGCATATAGGTATCTTTTCATAAAAGCACATTTTGAAAAATATCTATAGAGTTTTTTTTTATAATAGTAAGTTTGTAACAACTATTTTGTAGCAAAACGTAAGGAAGGAAATGCTAGTGATGAACGGCCTCCTCTCGCAAATGGAATTATTTTAGTTTTGAAAATGTTGAGTTGATTCATAGGTATATGTTATCTATATTGGGTTCAGCAGTCCCCCTTTCCAAAAATATGTTTCTCTTTACGCTATAAATAATAGGAATAAGAACGGTATTAAAAATTAACCCTGTAGAACTCCACGAGCTACGTTATTTTTATTTGTTTCTTTGAAGGCATTAGATTTTACTTTTGCGTTTGTATTTTGATACAAGTGGCGTCACCGGAGCGTGTGATATATGTATTATAGAGTCTAGTTCTTGCTTGTAATCAACGAACAATGCATGAATCCTGCTTTTTCTATGAGGTAGCTGGAGTTGAATAAATGGATTGAGTGTGAATATATAATATATTATCAACACAAGCACGCCATGATCTGAATCCTGACTGACAC
Organism: Crioceris asparagi; assembly: GCA_958507055.1. Lineage (NCBI taxonomy): Eukaryota > Metazoa > Arthropoda > Insecta > Coleoptera > Chrysomelidae > Crioceris > Crioceris asparagi. The sequence continues at coordinate 81,365,387 of OY293826.1, read as the reverse complement.
TCCGGAAGAATGCAACTTTTTCCGCCCAAAGATTCAGACGATTGATACAAATGATGATAAGTATTCTAGTTATTGTTTTAATTTAAGCAATACTTCTATACTTATTTTTCGGATTCTCAGATGAACTTTTTTGTGGACCATTGTAAAAATAATATTTAACGAATCTGAAAAAGCATTTGTTTTAATATTATTATAGTGTTAAATAGTGATGTTAAAAATTAAGTTTAAGGTAGTTTTCTAAGAACTCGTAAGTAATATCATCCTTTCTGGATGCTTTGCTGTTGCTTTACATTTGTTAATAATTTCTTGGAGGGTATATGTTATTCAAATAAGCATGCCAGTCCTCAGATTTTAGGCCGGAATATATACCTATACTTTTGAGCTAGATGCTATGTTTTTTTTTATTAAACTCTTATATTCGCGTTTACAATTTATTTGTTTATACTATATTAGGAGCACAACCCTGGACATATTTCGATATGTTCAATCCATTATATTTAAAGATTTGCAAAAGTTAATAATTTAGCATAATAGTAAAAGAGATTGGCTATGATCCAGTTTCAGACGAGCTACAAGAATTGGTCGGACAATGATAAATATTTTCTCGAACAATTTTCAAGAGAAACAACTATGACGTCATAGCTCAGTAACATTGCAAAGTTGTAACGTCATAATTATTTAGTACCGCCAAACTCATCTTTTGAGAATTAGTAGAGAAAAAAAGAAACATTTTTGCAAGTGTTTTCTAACAAATTTATCGGGGCCGAAGCCCTGAAGTCAAGGAAAAAGTAATGAAGGAAAACTCGGCATTTCCCAGAATATTTGCACAAAAAATGGTTGACCGGTTTTTGATGAATAATTTTAGATGTGGACTATATAGAGGATGTCTCTCAAAATTCTAAATCACTGAATATAATTAAACGTTCATTTTCATGAAAAATTATATGGTAGTGGCTACAAATAGAGTTCCAAAGTCGGCTTTAGTTTTGAAAAAATAAAGATTCATTGCATGAAAAGTGAGAAGAAATCGAAATCGAATCGAGAAAGAATTCTCTTAATAGTAAGAGAACAAATATTAGTATAACTTTTAGCTGTGATTTAATTTTTAGATTCACACTTACGATTCTGACAAAGTATCCCCGTATAACCAGGATGGCACTTGCACTCTAGAGGCTTGTCACAGTATCCGTTGACGCAACCAGGAAGTACCTGACACTCCTTACAAGTTCTTCCAGCCCATCCTAAGCGACATTGGCAATCGCCTGGAGCATTGCAATAACCACGCGTTGCATGACAGTCAGATCTACAGATTGCTGGAATTATAATAATTATAATCTTTATTTTCCTTCAAGACAGAGTTATAAAATCTTTATAGGAATCGTCAAATTAAAAAGAAAACTGAAAAAGAAAAAAGAAAAAGAACATTACCTACTTATACATATTAATTTTTCTAAACTATAGTAACACTTATTAACAAGAGAATTTTTAAGTTTTCGTTTAAAGATTGGAACAGTTTTGGATATTCTTATAATATCTGGTAGCAAATTGTAAACACGTGAAGCCATCCGCTCACAAGATTCAAACCTTACCAAATGATACATATACATTTTTTTAATCTTGTATCAATATTACGCTTACATTTATTCAGTACAAACACTTTATTCTTATTTTCAAAAACCGATAAGCACAAGTCAAAAATTAAAAGACTAGGAACTGTTAAAATTCTAAAATTCTAAAATAATTTCTGCAAGAATCACGGAGTCCTATGCCACTAATGATCCGTATGAGTTTTTTCTGAGAAATGAAGACATCAGAGCAGCTAGTGGAAAGACCCCAGAAGCACACTTCATTTCTCACTCTGGAACCCGGTCTGGAATCTACTTGAGCATAATACAGATCTCAAACTCCGATTACAGTATCAGAATTATCATTGGCTCTGAAACTTATCCTCATTGAATTTGTTTTATTTATCGTGTTTAAAATTGTTCGCAGAAAACCATGTAACGATTCTTTGACAAACTTGATTACATTTTTCTTTTTAAAATGAATCTGATCTGTCATCTGCATATATTGTTATGAATGTTCCAGGTGTTGAATATTCCAGATCATTAATATACAATACAAACAAAATGGGTCCCAATATCGACCCTTGAGGTACTCCTAATTCGGAGAAGACCATGCTGTAAGTAGCATTGTTAATAGTGAAGTATTATTTTCTGTAAGAAAGATACTCTGTTATCCATGCTAAGGGTAAACCGTAACGGAATAGTTCATCTAAGAGAATGTTATGATCAACACAGTCGAATTATTGAGGCCATTTATTATATTTATAAAAAGCTTATACCTTCAGTACAGAATAATCCGTCCCAACCTTCGTGACAGACGCATTCAAAACTGGAGTTGCAGTAGCCGTGCTGGCATCCTGGTAGTGGAATACACTTATTACACTTGTCACCATAATAGCCCAGTTTACAGATACATTCACCTGGACGATTGCAGTAGCCTTGAAGCGGATCGCATCCTGGCCTGCACTTTGGCACGTCGCAGAGATCTCCAGTCCATCCCGGAAGGCATTTTACTTCTCCATCATCGGTACAAACATAATGTGAATATTCATTCCTTGAAGATGGAACTTCACAAGCCTACCATATGGAAAGTTATAGTTAAATGGAAGATCATCTGAACTTGAAGAGTTAAATTGAACATTTCTCTTGTCATTTTCTACATTTTCCAAGGAATCTAATTATGTTTGATTTCTATGAATCTAATTACCTTGATATAAATTTAGCTTTTAATTGTTTGATGCAGATTGAAAAAAATGGGTAATTTTTTTTAAGTTTCGCTCAAAAACAAGTGCTGAGAGTGCTAATTTCTTTAAAAGTAACAGAATAACTAAATAATATTCAAATATTGTATATGAATACTATTTTTTCAAATAGTGATTAAAACTAATCGAAATGCTTCTAAATATATTTTTTAAGAAAATTGTACCGACTTTATTAGTTTGTGCACTGAAAAATACAAAATAATATTAATCTATTGGTGCTGGTAATTTTTAAGTTGGTGCCTACAACAGCAAACTACAACGGCACAGCTTTAAATTTAACAGCACCAATAGAATTAATATTATTTTGCATTTTTCAGTGCATCAACTTATAAAGTCGGTCGAATTTCTTGTAAAAAATATTTACTTCGCACTTTTTAGTGCAACATTACTCATAAAAATTTGTAAACGTTAACTAATACCAAAGAAGATAGTACTTATCTTATTACCCATGTATAGGCTTAGCTTTTACTTGTTATTCTATATTCAGAAATCACACAACATCGCGGCGCAGATATAGGTAGGTACCTACCTACATAATTCAGACTGTACTGCTATAACTCGAATACCGTAATTCTTAAAAAAATATATTTAAATGCTGCTACATATAATCTCTTCTTCAATTTCGTCATCTTATATTTTCAATTTTTGAAAATAATTGCCCCTCTCACATAAGGGAAATACACATAATCCATATTTCTGACTTTACCATTGCTGAAACTCGAGAACCGTAACTCCCTCGAGAAAATGTTCAATTCAAACGTATATGGTATCAACTTTATTTCCTGTAATCTCAGATTTTCGATTTTCGAGAAAAATTGCCCCTTCCACCCGCTTCGGGGCAGTTTTTGGAGGGAAGAAGACTATGGATTTGAGTTTTTCTAAATATGGAACCATTTCTCAACTCTCCTCTTGTAAATGAAAAAAAAAAACGTCTAAATAGGAGTACGTTAACTATGTAAAACTCACGAATAGCCATAAAAAACGTCAAAATTGAGGTAGGGGAACGGGGGCAAAACTGGGTAGTGCATTTAATTCCATACCCAAATTAGTCATTCGACTCTCGCCTAAGGGAGTGAAGAGGAAGATTGTTTCTAAAGGTAAAAATAAAGCTGTACAAAGAAAGACAACGAAGAAGTCGACAGAGGATACGAGCTCTGAGGAGGAAGATAAAAAAACTGAAAAGGATGAGGATAATGCACTAAGTGTTTATTGTGAGGAACACTAATCATTGTGAGCAAGAAATGATGGATGGGTTAAGTGTATTTAGTGCGAAAACTGGGCACATCAAGGTTGCATTGGCTGGCTCGATGATGATTTAAATGATTTCCAATATATAAATTGTTTTTACCTTAGCTACTCGGTTCTGCATTCCCTTACCCTACGTTTACTATACAAAACGTGCGAACAGCCATAAAAAAATAAATAAAAAAAGCAAACATAAAGCCGAATTTTATACCTCCTCCTTTTTTAAGTCGGTCAAAAACGATTATGTACTGATGGTAGCGGAATGTTTATCTAAGTGAAAGAAGCCAGTTCATAGGTTTTAGTTTATCGAATACAAATTCGGTAATTGCAGTCTAACGTGACACAGTCTTAGTAATTTCGTTTCTTTGGTTTTAATGAAAATGTGTGAGTTTCTCGGTTTAACAAATAGTACTATCTCGCATTCTTCAGAAAAATCTTTTATTTTTTAATTGTCCTGATTAGAAAGAAACAAAAATTTAATGCTTTCTTAACAAAGTCTGGGTGTCCAAAAATAATAGTAAAACGAATTAATAACTATTCCGGGAATCTATGTTGATGTTATCCTTCCACAGTTATTAATCAAATATATTTATTATACTTAAACTCATGATTATCTTCATAATGTCATTCAATAACGTTAATTATGACGGAAAATTCATTTATTTTATTACGTGAGAGAAGGAAAGTTGCAAAAACAAATGAGTCATAATACTTAAAATTAAGCTCACGTATTAAGTGGAACGACAAATAATGATGGAAAGAGAAATTTTTCTATTGCACTAAACTAAAAATGTAGGTCCTCCTTAGATAATTAACCGGATAAAATATAAAAAAAAATATACAAACCTTATAAACATATTTGAAAAACTCATATCCTTCAAATGAATAAAGTATCTATTGTATCGTTAAACTTGATCTAGACATAGACATTTTATTTCTTGCTGAATTTAGTTCTTGGCATATGTGATGCTCTAGAAAGGCATTATTTCTAACTTAAACTTAACTACACTAAAATCTCCAAGAGCACCGACTAAGTAACTGGGACCAACAATGTTATTTCTCTAATTTGACAAGAACTCACTTCATTGGTACTAATTTTTCAAATAGATAATAATTAATATCACCTTGTGTAATTTTTACTTGCCTGCTTTTTCCATTTGGGCACGTATCGAGCTGCAGATGCAATGGAGATTAGCACCGTTACTAAAACCACCAGGACAAATTTATCCATAGAATATATCATTAACACTAAAACACCAACAACAAATCTATTCAGTGAACGTAGACCGTCGACCGTGAACTTGAATGTGCACGAAGAAATGAAGTAGGTACGCTGACCTGAATATGGGTCTTCTTCGGTTTACCTTAACTGTAAGTGGAGAGAGAATTCTTCACAAGTCATGTTTTGTTGATGACAAGAATTGGTGTTAATTTCATCTCTAAATATCGATTGTCATAAATGAAATTTTTCATCAAGAAACTTTTGATAATGGTGCTGGTAATAAACTCATAACTCATTTATAGTATTTTAATTGTTGAATACTTTATTTGTTTTCAAACTTTCCTCTAGCGGAATCTTTTATTTCAAGAAGGACTTGACACAGACAATGTAGCTATTTTTATAGTCAAATTCCATTCGAGAAGAAAATACCTAGATATTTTCCACAAAAAAAGAATCAAGGTTACTAGTTGGTTGACTGAAAAAAAATGATTTAAATTAGTGCTGGTAATTTTGAAGTGATGTATTTGGTGCAATTTTAGGTACCAACTTCCAAAGTACTAACACCAGTGGAACTAAAATTATTTTGTAATTGTCAAGTACAAACTGATAAAGTCGGTCCTATTTTTTGTTTATATTTGATGCGTAATAAACTCGAAAATTAGGCATTTTCTTGATTCCATGAAGAAGGCTACGCATATTTTAGATTATACCACTATTCTAACTCGAAAACAGTAACTCTAAGGAAAAAATGTTCACTTTGAATGTTGCTACAAATAATCTCTTCTTTAATTTGGCCATCTCAGATTTTCAATTTTCAAAAGATTGTCCCCTACAGATAGCGAAAATACACATATTTCAGATTTTAGCATTTCTGTAACTTGAAAACCGTAGCTCTTTTAAAAAAAGAAAATTTAAAAGTTTCTATATATTGTCTTATTTTTAATTCTGCCGCCTCAAAATTTTGATTTTCGAGAAAAATTGCCCCTCCACGCCTTGGGGAGAGCTTTTGGAAGGAAGGAGATTTCGGATTGGAGTTTTTATGAATATGGGATAATTTCTCATTTCTCCTCTTTCAAATGAATCAATAAATATTTTTTTTAGAAAGAATTGGACTGACTTTATTAGTAGTTGCACTGAAAAACTCAAAATAATATTAATTCTATTGGTGAATATGAAATATTCTTGGATTTTCATCGCTCCAATAGCGGCAGTTATGGTAGTTGACTTGACCAACCATTTAAAACCTACATTCTTCGGAAAAACAGGATCAGGATCGTCTTCATTAAGCTGATGTAGCAAAAAAATGTTGTATGTGTGATACCTACTTATGAATTTTTAGTATTCGGCGGCAACTAGGTACAGAAGTTTCGAAGTAGTTGCGAGTTTCCTGAGGCTCAAATTGGATTCCATTGCTATGTTACCTATAGAACAGCTACCTGATTATCGTCATTACGTACGATATTCTCATTTTGATGTTTTCTGCCTGCAACCGGTCCATATTATTTCACGACTCACCCATGCAAAGTATTTTTATCAGGATGACGATCTCTAAAAATTCGGGTGGTCTTTCGAGCACAGTCGTTATTATTATAAAATAACCCAATTATTTCATCTTTTCGGGGATTGTATAAACCATTTTCAAGAATTGGAATTCAATCAATGTTGTAATGATTTTACGGGAGCTTTACTGGTCTCGATTTAATTAAATGACAGGTAATCACGTCGTGTTGATAAAGTATGCAGTGTTTTGTATTGATAGAAACGAAAAATTATAAACATTATTTTATCGGGAAATTATTGAAAACAAGTTTATAAAATTATAAATACCCGAAAAGTTCGTTAAGATGTAGAGCAAAGATTTTTCGGAAGTAGGGGACACACAATTTGAAGATTTAATGAAATGAAATGGTCGCATTTATTGATATTCTGTATCATTTTTGAATTGATGATTTTATGGCCGTAGCCAACTGAAAATACAGAAAAACTTGTCTCGTCGTAATCAGAATCAAAACAGCATCAAAGGAGGTGAGAGTGCTATTTAAAATGTAAGGGTACTTTACGCCATTGTCTAATGGGTAAATTTCAAGACTCTCAACCTTTCGCCATTATGTGTTCACCTCGATAAAATATTGGCGATTTTCACAAAACCTATCTGGTAGCGAGATAATAGTTTCAGTTGGTACACCCTGTATAAATATTAGATACCTACGTAGGTATTATTAAAATTTTACATAGGATAGAAGACATTTCTCATGTCTATATTAATTCATTTGAAAAAAGGTCAAGAAATTTTTAATAACCACTTTATTAAACCACTAAAAACTGCGAAAATCATAAATAATAGCTAAACATTTATCTTAATTAACCAAACACAGTCTTTACAGAATAAGGAAGAAATATATTCCAATACTATAATATAGTTAGTCAGAAATCAATTAAATAGATAAAGAAGTAATAATATCTGCTGGTAAAATCTAACAGTTCCAGAATAGTGGAGCCTGAGATGTAGAATAAGCTAGATACTTATATCTAAATATCGTTTGAGTAATCAATCAATATTGCATTGTCTATGTTTGGATAGCTTTATTCAAAACATCAACCAATGGATCGTATACCAATTTTCTTGCAGTTGTTGCCAGAACAAAATCAATGTGATTGAATGAGTCTAGATCAATCCTCTTGAAACCGTGTTTGGCGCGCTCAGGTAAATGATTCCATAAATTGATTGCATCCTGCAAAAATATTTCAATATTAACATTAACATAGTAATTGCTTTGCTGATGTGAAAAAAAGATAGAAAACGTTGAGAGAATTTACTCGGGATTAGTAGGCACGTTAAAAATATATTTAAATAATTTTATTCGCAACACATGCCTGGAGGCGTGTTCTGTAACTTTTTGCGAAAAATCTAACCACTTATTCGCGTGTGGGGGGGTAAAATTAATCATAAAGCATATAAAAACAAATGCAGAAAGCAGGTACAATCTTCTTATTGCTGTGAATTTGCATGTGTAGTATATCTATATTTAAAATAAATGAAGGCCAAACAGCCCAAAAGTTTTGCCAAAAAGGTACAGAATACGCCACCTGGAAAATTCAACTTTCGAGAACTGATTATTGTGGCGAAAGTACTCGATATCCGATCTCTTGACGGTAACATGCAATTTTCTGACACTAGTGAGTGAAGTATCCCCCCAACATCATTTATTGTTTTACGCACTAATGCGAAAAGTAAAGACTTTTCGCAAGCGAACAGCATTCAATTTTTCTAATGTCAAAAATTTCATTGCAGTGAGCAATGAAATAACGACTTTTTAAAATTAACTTCCAAGGCAGGTGTAGGAATCATACACATGCGCAAAGGGGCGAAACTGACAATCAATTCTCAGACACTCGCCCCTTTACGCACTTGTAGCATATTTTCTCATATTGTACCGGTTTGATATATGTACCAGTTTTCAGTCTTGACATAAGTATTACTTTGATTTGAGAATGTTTAGAAACAGGTACCTACATTCTAAAAAAATCGGCTGCGCTCAAGAGGCCGCGTAATAATTAACAATCGAGCACGGAGCAGTTTGAAAACAAATTAATACAAAATAACATTGATAAAAATACCTAGGACCGATAGACGATGGACTAAAAATAATATAATAAACACAATGTAAGAATCATTTTGGAATTATTGCAAGATCTTATCAGCTTTGGAGGACTCCTAACACACTTTCAAAATCTTTATGATTCTTATGTAGATATTGTTATTGACCGACGAACCCCGAACGGAGGAGGTATACAATTCGACTGTCTGCTTTTTTTTTTGGTTCGTGCGCGCCTTTTATATATTAAACGAGCTCCGATTTTGATGATTTTGGATTCATTTGAAAGAAGGGGATTGAGAAATGGTCCCATATTCATAAAAACACAAATCCTAAATCTCCTTCCCTCCGAAAACCGTCGTGGTGGGGGTGAATTTTCTCGAAAATTGAAAATCTGAGTTGGTATAATTAATGATAGGACAATATCCGGAAACGTTTAACTTGATCATTTTTTCAAAAGTGTTACGGTTTTGGAGATAGACGCATGTTAAATATGTATTTTTGCTATGTGGAGAAGGCAATTTATTTCGAAAATTGAAAATTTTTCGATACTACATGAAAGATATAATTATTTCTTGCAACATTTATAATGAAAATTTTCTCTTACGTTACGGTTTTCGAGTTAAATCGGTGTTAAAATGGTAACAACTAAAATATTCAAGCGTATTTCCGCAGCGATGTTCTGAGATCTCAATAATAATAACAACTACAAGCAAGGAATATAGGTGGGTAATAGGATAAGTACTATCTTCATTGATATGGTATAGTGAACGTTCAACGATTTTCGGGACTAATGTTACACTCAAAAGTGTGAAATAAAAAATTTTTACAAAAAATTGGACCGACGTTATGAGTTGATGCACTGAAAAGTATAAAATAATATTACTTCTATTGGTGATGGTACTTGTGAAGTTGGTGCCAAAAGTTATCAATCTAACTGCAACTGCACAACTTCAAAAGTAACAGCACCAATAGAAGTAATATTATTTTATACTTTTCAGTGCATCAACTAATAACGTCGGTCCAATTTTTTGTAAGAATATTTATTTTATTCCTTTCAGTGCTTCATCTAATGAAGAGGGTATTAGAGATTTCTCTTACGAATTTCAAAATTTTGAGTGATCATGGTAAATAACTCGAAATTAAGACAAAATTAAGCACAATAACACCAACACTTTATTTGTCAAACCCGACAATTGTTTCGCAATCAAAGTTGGCCTCTTCAAGGGTAAACCTGTAAATGTTTAGTTAAACTATGTAAAATTGAGGCACATACATATAAAGAAAAAAAGCATACAGATGAATTGTCAAAAATTATACAAAATATCGTGTGTATTTTATATTCCAATTTTATCAAATCAATATTTTCTTGATAGTTCTATTTCCCACAAGATATTTTTTTGTATGTAATTGCAATTAGTTACTTAAAAACTTGAAATATAGTATTTATCCTATTACCCATGTATATTCTTTGATTGTATTTGTTGCGATCTTAAAAAATCGCTGCGGAAATACGCAAACCTAAGTATTTTAGATATTACCATTTTACCACCGCTGTAACTCGAAAACCGTAACTCTAAGGAAAAAATGTTTATCATAAATGTTACTACAAATAATTAGGTGTTTGATGTAGTGCCCACAGATTTTCAATTTTCGAAACAAATTACTCTCTCCACATTGCAAAAATAGACATATTTGAGAATTTACCATGCCTCTTACTCGGAAAAATGATCGATTGAAACGTTTTCGGATATTGTCCTATCTCAATTATACTACCTCAGATTTTCGATTTTTGAGAAAATTTTCCCCCTCCACTCCTTTTGGGGGTGAGTTTCAAAGGAAAGGAGACTTCGGATTTGAGTTATTATGAATGTGGGACCAGGAATCAAAAATAATCAAAATCGGAGAACGTTTACTATAGGTATACAAAGTGCAAACAAACCAAAAAATGCATACAGTCGAATTCTATACCACATCAGTTCGGGGTTCGTCGGTCAATAAATACATAATTCATGACTGTCTAAAAGAGCCCCTATCTCAGACATTTGATAATTAATGAAAAGGCAATTACTTCAGCTTTATAGCTTATAAAACTGATAAATAATTATGAATATATTCGGAATTATAAGCAACATTTTTCACCTTCTTAGAAACCTAAGTATACAAGATATTAGATTTATCGAAAAATGTGTATGTACCTACACATATCCTAAGATAAATGTTCCTCTTTCTTTTGGCAAGTCGGTCAAAAATAAAACAAGATTACAAAGCGATGCTCGCGCAATCATTGAATCCAATAAGAAATGATTTAATGCAGATATTAATATAGATATTTTGTCTGATAATCAAATTACCCAAGAATATTGTGAGCTGCTGATGCAATATGGTTTCGTGTCCTTCATCAATGGTACTACTAGACCACCTAACAGAACTGATCAGCAGTAGGGATCGTGTATAGACCATATATTTGTGAAATCAGATCAATCAGTTGTTTCATTTGTATTAGAAGATCCTATCACTGATCATTTCCCTATTCTAGTGAATATTAATAGACATTTCAAATTCAAGAAAGAAAAAGAGAGTAAGTATAAGTTAATTAATTACAATAAATTAAGTAGGCTGAGTAAAAATGTTGTATATATAGAGAACGTAATGATCAATAAAGTAAATGAGATGACTGATCAATTAGTTGATAAAATTAAGTCACTTATTAAGATTTCGACATTTGTAAATAGACCAAAAAAGCGCTTGAAAAGTAGATCTGACTGGATAACACCGGAATTAATAATTGCTTGTAATAAAAAAAAGAAATTGAGTAGTTTAAAAAAGAGATTCCCAAATAGGTTGGATATTAAAGAAGAATATAATGCTTTTGTAAAATCTCTTAATAAAAAATTAAAGTGTAACTATGATAAAACTAATTTCAAAAAATTCTGTAATGATGCAAAGAGTATGTGGAATTTTGTAAATAGTAAATTAAATGCAAAAATTAAAAAAGATAGGGTAAATATAAAAGAAATATTTGATACTAAGAAAGGAGTATTAAAGGGCGGATTTGAGATAGGTCAGGAGTTCAATAAGTATTTTACCACGGTTGCTAAGTGTCTTTCGGATAAAATAGTGTCTGACTCTATGTATGTTCCACTTAGAGTTTGGAATTATAAGTCATTGTATTTAGAGGAGACAAACGCAGGGGAAATAGTAGATATTATTATGTGAATGAAAAATAAGAAGGTAGGTGGGATTGATGGAATTACCATCGCTGTTTTAAAATGTATTGCTTTGGGTGGGTATAGCTGAACCCTTGGCCAAAATAATTAATAAATGTATGCTATCTGGTATTTGGCCTAATCATTTTAAGAGAGCGTAGGTTGTACCCATATATAAAGCTGGTGATCATAAATCAACAAATAATTATAGACCAATATCCTTATTATCAAATTTGGCTAAAATATCTGGAAAAGTGATTCACAAAAGACTTCATGAGTTTTTAGAGGGAGAGGGAATGATAAATAGGAGACAATTCGGATTCAGAAAGAATAAATCTACTAATGATGCTTCAAATTATGTCAATAACTTCATATGTAACCAACTTGACAATAGCAGATCGGTAATAGCAATATTTCTCGATCTAGCGAAGGCTTTTGAAACGGTAGTAAATGAACTTCAATTGATTATGTTGAATGATATAGGTATAAGAGGGATTGTTAATGATTTGATACGTAACTATCTCTCAAATAGATTTCAGTGTGTTCTCATTAATGATGTTAAAAGTTCTTACAGCTTAGGTACTTTTGGAGTCCCTCAAGGCTCAATTTTGGGTCCATTATTATTTAATGCCTATATTAATGGATTATTGAATCTTAATTTACCGGGTGTTATTGTATCTTCTGCGAATGACACAGTCATTATGTGTAGTGGTGAGAGTTGGAATGAAGTTACAGCCAATGCCAAACATTCCTTAAAAATTGTAGGGAAATGGTTTAATTATCACAAAGTGTCTATAAATATGTCAAAATCCAGTGTTTTATATGTGTCTCTATATGCGGATAAGCTCCCTGTTACAGACGGACTCACAATACATGATGATGTTTGTTATAATAATTTAAACTGTGGATGTGATAAAATAAAAAGAGTAAATGAAGTTAAATACCCTGGTGTTATACTAGATGAAAATTGGAATTGGAAGAAAAATATTTTTAGTATTGTTAAAAAAGCAAGATACCTTCTTTTTGTTTTCTATAAAATGAGATATATTCTTGAAAAAAATGATTTATTAAAATAATACCATGCTTTGTTCTATAGCGTGTATTTTATGGAATTATTTGTTGGGGTTCAGCATATTCAAATACATTAGGGCGGATAGCAAGAATACAAAAGCGTGCTATCAAAATTTTAACGTTTGGTAAACAACACAACCTTTTTAGTGAGGCACGATTGCTAAATATCAATCAAAAATATATTTTGGAAGCACTAATAAATAATGATTGTAATCTACGGGAAGAGTATACTATTGCTGAAGCATGTTTATTTTCTAGACATAAATCGCTTACAGTAAGTAAAACTAAATTAAATATTGGCCAAAAAACTAGTTTATATCGATCCAAATTTGTCTACAATAGATTAGATAACAGTCTAAAAAAATAAACTTCTCTAGAGGGCGTATTAAATTTCATATTAAGAGTTGGATTTTAAATAATTTGAAGTTATAATATACATAGATATTGTTATATTACTTAAAAAATCTGTTTTAATATTTAATATTTCCTATATCATGTGTCTTTCTTTACATTTGTAGTTGTATTAATAGTTTTGTTGCATTTTAATTTTATTATTTGTTTATTTATAGTATATTAATATGTATATTTAGATTATGTTAAACTTGTAGATTTTAATACATTATTGAGTTCAGGTCTACACAAAGATGCTATTTGCATCTCGGTAGGGGTTTGTTGTACTTTATAAGTCAGACAATCTATTAACATACTATTTTTGTTAATCAAGATTTGTATGTTAACCTGAATAAAGACTATTATTATTATATTATTATATTTATAATATACATTTTGTAATCAAACTTCAGAGCAAAATCCAATATTTACACACCTGTTTCAACCTCTCATTATTTCCTCAAATAAGCATTTTTTCATGAAGTAATTGCTAATTACGTGATGGCATAATATGCTTTTTGATGAAATATAAATGATAATGATGTTTTGAAACCATTTTACTTGGACCAACAAATGGCCACAGTAACTAAATTAGGTAATTATTGCGTGTACGCTCCAGTAAAAGCAAATATTATATTATTTGCATGTCTACCTATTTATATTTTACATAGATCAAAGAAGGCTGCAGGAATTAACTTACGTTCCAATAATCATTTATACAATATACCTACCAACTGTTGTTATAAAATTACATTAGATATAGTTTTATTCGTCTATCGCTTGATTTTGTTTAAAAAATTGTAGAAATAGAGCGTTCTTCTTAGAAAGTTTCTATCATCCTCGAATAGAAGATCCAAGGTGGCAGAATTAAAGATGACACCATATCCGGAAACGATTGAATTGAATACTTTCTCAGAAGACTTACGTTTTTCGAGTTACACCTTATAGCAATGATCAAATCTATGTTTATTTAAGCAATGTGGAGGGGGACAAGTTTTTTTCCAAAATTGAAAATATGAGAAGGCTAAATTAGAGAAGAGATTATATGTAGAAACATTTAAATTAGACATTTTTCAAAGTAAGGTACGATTTACGAGTTACAGCGACTTTCATGACTAATGTTACACTCAAAAGTGTGATGAGAAGAGACTTGTTATACACATAAAAAATTACAGCATGCCGGATTAGGGTTGAAACACAATTTCAACAGAGACACAGTAACAACTGTTTCTTTGTCGTCACTTTGATGTGTCTATTAGAAAGGCAGAAACGCCGCTTCAATATAATTTGTTTGAAATCAAAAATATGTCCAACTCAATATAAATATTTTTCTAAAAAATTGGACAACTTCCCACCATTCGTGAGAAGTTTTTGAGGGGAAGGACATATTGAATGTCGATTTTTTTTTTCAATGGGACCCATTCTCAATTGTCCTCTATCAAATGAAAAATATTTCTTACAAAAAATTGGACCGACTTTATTGGTTGTTGCAATGAAAAATACAAAATATATTAATTCTATTGGTGCTGGTTCTTTTGGAGTTGGTGTCTGCAACAATAAACTACAACGATACAACTTCAAAATTACCAGCACCAATAGAATTAGTATTATTTTGTATTTTTCAGTGCAACAACAAAAAAATGCGGTCCAATTTTTTGTAAGAAATATTTATTTCACATTTTTGAGTATAACATTAGTCATGAAAATTGTTGAACGTTCACTAATACCCAAAAAGTTAAAGGCTTAGCTTGTACTTGTTATTTATTATTCAGAGATATAAAAATATTGCGGCGCAAATATACATATTTCAGACTTTATTGCTGTAACTCGAAAACCGTAACTCAATTTAAATGTTAATACATATAATCTTTTCCTTAATGTGGCCGTCTCATATTTTCAGTTTTCTAAAAAAAATTGCCCTTCTACATAGCGAAAATACGCATATGACAGATTTCAGACTAAAGTCTGAAATATGTGATAATGGTAAACCATTGTGAAATTCGGAAACCGTAACTAGTCCCTCCCCTATCTAATTTGCAAATCTCGAATTTTCGATTATAGGAAAAAATTGCCCCTTCCACATAGCTGAAATACATATTTCAGACTGTAGCGCGGAAACGTAAATAAATATTTTTTACAAAAAAATTGGACCGACGTTATCAGTTAGTGCAGTGAAAAGTATAAAATAATATTGTAACGTGGATAGGTAGTCATGTACTTACGGTTGTTATTCGTTTTATTAGCTATTTATTCTACTACCTTGTTTACAATAGTTGTTGCTTCTATATTTCATTATGTAGTTCTAGAATTATAGTTTATTTTTATTTTATTTATTCTCGATCCTTCCAGAAACTATATGTGAGGTAGAATTTGTCATACTATTATCAGTTTGACAAGGCTCTAGAACATTATTATGTGCGTCTAGATAATCATAGAACATTTTCGACAGAGTCAGTCTTATGAAGTCAATCAGTCAGTTAGTCAAGTCGGTTGATAACAGTCAGTCTGTGAAATCAGATGCTAATAGTAGTTCTGTCGGTGAAGATAGTGACAGTTTAGATTGTCAAGGTGACAAGTGGTGACACTTGCACTACAATAGAAGGTCGTGTACAAAGTGTTTGGAAATAAACCATTGGAAGCAATCTGAAAACTTTGAGTCTTACGCAAGTGAACTCACCCCACAACGTTTAGCACAGGGTTACAATATTAATTCTATTGGGGCTGTTACTTTTGAAGTTGTGCAGTTGCAGGTAGATTGATAACTTACCAACTTCACAAGTACCAGCTCCAATAGAATTAATATTATTTTTATACTTTTCAGTGCACTAACTGATAACATCGGTCCAATTTTTTTTTCAATATTTATTTCACCCTTTTGAGTGTTACACTAGTCACGAAAATCATTGAACGTTCACTAATACCAATGAAGATAGTACTTATCCTATTACCCACGTATATTCTTTGCTTGTAGTTGTTATTATTAAGATCTCAAAACATCGCTGTTGAAATACGCTTAAGCATTTTAGTTGTTACCATTTTAACACCGATTTA
Organism: Crioceris asparagi; assembly: GCA_958507055.1. Taxonomy (NCBI): domain Eukaryota; kingdom Metazoa; phylum Arthropoda; class Insecta; order Coleoptera; family Chrysomelidae; genus Crioceris; species Crioceris asparagi. The sequence continues at coordinate 81,348,776 of OY293826.1, read as the reverse complement.
ATTCGAAAACCGTAAGCCAAAGGATAAAATGTTCATTATAAATGTTGCTACAAATAATTATGTCTTTCATTTACTGCAAACAGATTTACAATTTTCGACAGAAATCGCTCTCTCCACATAGCAAAAATAGGTATATTTGACAATTTATCATGCGTCTATCTCGAGAACCGTTACTCTTTTTAGAAAATTTCCAATTTAAACGTTTCCTATCTTTAATTATACCACCGCAGATTTTCAATTTTCGAGAAAATTCGTCTACTCCAACCCCTTCGGGGGCGGTTTTTGGGAAGATCGAGATGTCGGATTCCCGTTTTTATGAATATGGGACCATTTCTCAAGCCTCCTCGTTCAAATGAATCAAAAATCATCAAAATCGGAGTACGATTACTATATGAAAGGCGCGCACAAACTAAAAAAAAGCATACAGTCGAATTGTATACCTCCTCCGTTTGGGGTTCGTCGGTCAAAAATGTCCAATTCAAACATTTCCGGATATGGGATTCATATCAATTCTGTGGTCTCGTATTTTCAATTTTGGAGAAAAATTGCGGATTTTGGAGGGTATGAGATTTTGGATTTGATTTTCCTCAATATTGGACTTTTTCTCAATTCTCCTCTTTCGAATGAAACAAAAATCGTATAACTCGGAGTACGTTTACTGTGCAAAACGCGCGAAAAGCAATAAAAAAAGCAAACCTACAACCGAATTGTATACTTTCTCCTTTTTTTGAAGTCGGTCAAAAAGTATCATGAAAATCGGAGCACGTTTAATATCTAAAAGGTGCAAATATCTATAAAATAAAATAAAAACATGCAAACTGTGTATATACGGGAGAGTGGTTTTCGTTGATAACGCTATCACTACTTTATTAGCTTATATCTGGAAGTTGGATAAATAAATGGGAACTAAAAAAATAGAACTATTTGGCAGTAATAATGTAAAAAATATAGAAACCATGAGTACAACCCATACCATGAGGGTTCCGTACAATTATATTACGGTAAAGCATAATAAATACAAGGATTTTATAGAAGAAATCGTGAGTTAATTACAACTAAATAAAAATATTTTCGTCAAAATATAGTCAGACTCAGTAATCTAGTTTTATTTCTATCATTACATATATTTATTCTATTATTATATTCTCTACTCTATTTTTTCTATGGAAAAATATATTAAAGATTTAGAATGAGGCCAATTGAAACAGCATTCCATTTTTCCATTTATCTAAACAAACTACAAAACCCTAATAACCAACAAATTTATCACTTCAACAAAGCATTTTATAAAGATTTTAAACTTCAAGCAGTGATGCTCAGTTTTCTAGAAGTAATTCGATTTAGTTGGGAATAAGATAGTGAATGTCGGTCACCGGATCTGGATAAACTGTTGAACTGGAAACCATAAATTAGCAGCTGTAAGGGAGCGTGAACTAGGTCATTACTGTTTGACAAAAGATTACTTTGTGAAAATCCTCTCAAGTCGGAGACTATTCCGGTCCCTTATTGTATTTTGTCTTTGCTGTATATTGGATTTATTCTATAAATAACAGGAGATTCATGATTCTTCAAAACATTATTGTTGATTTTAGTTTCCAACTCTGTACTCAAGTATTTTTAATTTCACCCTAAAATGTAGGTATCTATGGTAAAATGATACAAGATGATTTTTGTACGACGAACCAAAAGGAGGAGGTATACAATTCGACTGTATAACTGCATGATTGCTTTTTGTTTAAACAAATATATTTATTTGCGCGTTTTGCATAGTAAACGTACTCTTATTTAGACGATTTTTGTTTCATTTGAAAGAGGAGAGTTGAGAAATGGCCCCTAAAGGTGGTGGATAGGGCAATTTTCTGGAAAAATGAAAATCCGAGATGGCAGAATTAAATTAAATTCCATATCCGGAAACTTTTAGATTGGACATTTTTAAAAATAATCATAGGCTTCCGTGTTACAGTCTGAAATATGTGTATTTGAAGGGGGACCATATTATCCGGTGCCCGTTTAAATTGAACATTTCTTCGAAAGAGTTACGGTTTCCGAGTTTAATGTCAAACACTTAATCGTTTTTCTATAGATAAACGCTATATGTAGTTGTGAAGGGAAATTTTAGGTTCATTTAAGGTAATAAAAACAAATATGGCGTCCATAAGTAAAACAAAAGTTGTATATCATTTCTTTGAAAAGAGAAGTTATCAAGTCATTGTAACAATCCGATTATCGTCGCCTTCGATGTTTATGCAAAATTTTAACTCTCCTCTCAAAGAAAAAAATGAAAAAAAAATCTAGATCGTAGATTTTCAGTTTTTCAAAATACATATTTCAGGAATAACTATAGGAATTTTTCCACGTTATATATCGTAATGTTGAAGAGAACTTGCCGACTTCTCTAATTTAATCATGTTTCACCATTCAAGAAAAATCAATTCGGTCCCAATGAAATCGTCTGGAACCAGTATAAGAGCTAAATAGATAAATTTACATATTTTCGTGCTAAGCTTTCTAAATTATTTTAAACTGTTCCGTGATTTATGAACATATCCTATATGCTGACAGTCTTTCTTTGATATTGTAGGTAAATAATTCCATTCCATGTGCAAAATTGAACTTAATAATATTAGATAATCAAACATCTGCTATTTGAGAAATAATAGCATTTTCATACTCACTGCTTCGGGTGTTGCCCAGTCTTGCCCACTAACGACTATATAGACAGGAACTTCCATTTTTCTTATATCATATTCTGGAGGCTGAACAGTGCCATAGTATCTGAGATTAAGCTTGTTATAGTTATATTTTCGGAAAGTACCTTTTACGAAAGCAGCAGCATGATTCAGTATTTTTATTGATGTTCCACCAGGTACCTGATTGAAATATACGGGGATACGTTCCTGAAAGTCAGGGTATGGTCATATCTTGGACAATAATTATATATCAAGATCATAACTGAATGAGTCTGCGCATCACTGAAGATTGACTAGCTTTGAAAAATTAGTTTATGTATGTCTACTACCTATAATTTTTTATTGGAAGATAATGTCTTTTAATCAAAATAGGCTACTGAAGTATTCTCACTAGTGTTCTTTATGAATTTTATTACCTATATAGAAAATGGATAAATATTATAAATTTATTGAAGTGTAGGTACGTACCGGTGTTAAATCGGTATTGCGGCCGTAAAATAAATTATAAAATTGCAGACAGTAACGCATCAGTTCCGGTGATTCAGTACATACTGGCACTATCAATCTTCGCAGCTCCTTAGCTTGGGAAACAATCCTCTCCAGCTTCAGTCTTCTAACAGTATCCTGAAAATTATAATATAGAGATGATATAATTATTGTGATATTTTGTATTTGCCTAATCATATTATCAACAGTATATCTGCAATTAAAAGAATTAGTGTAGATAAAAATAAGATTCAATAAAAATATATATTTTATATAGAAAATTGTATCGACTTTATTAGTTTTTGCTTTGAAAAATACAAAATTATATTAATTCTATTGGTATTGGTAATTTTGAAGTTGTAAATCGTTGTAGATAGATTGTAAACTTTTGGCAACAACTTTACTAGCGCTCTCAAAATAACTTTATATATATGTTACAGTCAATTTGTGAAGAGACGCCATATATACAGCGCAGGCCGTTTATATACAGACTGCCCATTGTAGACCGTTTATATAAAAAATATTTATTTCATTAATCGATTAATCATTATCTATATAAACAGCGTGGGCCGTATTATACTGCGTACTTATTTTTTAGGCAGGACCGTAAAAAAATTTTGAACTATACTCAAACATTATTAATCTATGGCAAATAAAATAATTACTTCGATGTTCATTTAATACTCTTTTTATTAAAAAAACATTAAAAAAACATTGACATAAGAAAACTTTAAAAACATTATTTTTATGGCAACTTGGTGCATAAAACTTATTTTTTACATAAGCATTTATTTGATGCACATTTCTTGCTTTTATTATGGCATCTTCGAATACCTTGTCCATTTACTCCAATTTGGCCGCCATTCGAAGAGTCAGTATTTTGTCGGAGCAAGTATTTAACTCCATAAGATTAATTGGATAAGTACAAGTAACATTTTTTAAAGTTTTATTTTACTTTTAATTTATTGTGATTTTCAAGACTTAAACTTCGACCATTTTTCCTTTTATGAAATTCTTCATAAAATCTGAAAAACCATCATCATTGATATATTTTAATATTTAAATATAATTAAAACAAGCCTGTATAGCTTATTTTTTAATTTTAATTGAGAGGTGTTGTTTGAAAGAATACACTATATAATACAAATTTCCATATAATTTGTGTTAAAATAAATCAATTATAATTAATTAGATAATGTATTTAACTTTCAATTTTGTCTTCTTCCATTGGTAATCAACGTAGAATTATAATAACTACAATTATAAAATCTCCTGGTGGTTAAAAACAATGAAGATAATAAACTAACTTTTTACGCGCGTTTTATATAATGTCTAGTCAGTTTATTATTTGTGTCTTATATCATATATGGCGTAGCAGGCAATATATATAACGGTTAGACAGTATATATAATGCCCGATTTCACATATTGACTGGAACATATATAATATAAAAATAATCTAATTACTTTCTCATCTTTTAAGAAAAGTCTTTATACCTACAGTTTGTCTCACGAATCATGGCTATTGTATGTAATCATCCTCGAGCTACGTACATATCGCTATACGTCTCATCGCATCTCATTATCATGAAATTCTCTACTACGTTTGTCGATCGAAGCTACGACATCAGTATGTCAAGCTTATATCCTTTTATACAATGATAGGGCGCTGCACGTATGTCCAAAGGCAAAGCAATCTTTATATCATAGGCGTCACAAAGTCATTGTGACATTTCAGATAATTCAGGTGCATAAATTTATATTTCATAACTCAAGCAATAAATTTGTATTTTGTGTGTCTGCATTATTGTTGATAATGAATCTTTCATATTAATCAATCGATATTTTCTCCTCTAATTATATGAACTTCCTTAAATGCCATATCTTAGCTCGAAATCGTTACACCACTGATTTACTCCTGTCAGTTGGATTGATCCATTTTTCGTGTTTTCAAGGCAGACGCCAACATTCGTGAAACAAACTGTAATAATATATTTTATTAATATTTCCCTAACAATAAAATAGTATAGCACTTGATTTTAGAAAATTGTCGTACATTTTGAAAAACCGCTACTCCATGAATTATTCTATGATAACTTGTAAATTTTTGTTGGTGCCTTGAAAACTTAATCAGATGTTTCTGCAAATTTGATAATAATCTCAATATTTTTCTAATAGTTTTAAAATGTCAGAAAAGATGATTTTTGGAAATAACCAAGAGATGATGACTGATTTATTCCAAATATATGCCAGTATGTGTCTCCAAAGCTTAAGAATTTTTGATAATAGATAATAGAGCCATTACATTGGAATTTTAGAAAAATATAAGCTAGATTACTAGTCACAAGTACCTACATTTTAGAAGCAGAGGACTATAAAGTCTACATTATGCAACTTACCTACTTGTTATTGCTAGCAACAAGTAGGTAGGTGGTGTCAAAATTGAACAATCTAATTATATTGGCTATATATATATATATATATATATATATATATATATATATATATATATATATATATATATATATATATAAATGCAAATTTTATCTCGGAATCTGGTCTACTGATTTCGATGAAAATTCATATGTATGGGTTCTAGAGTGTATTGAATCGATTGGTTGTATTCACATTCACAAGAAAAATTGCTTTCAGCAATTAATATTCTCATTTTAGGAGTTCCACAGATTATATGTGGGATACCAATATGAAACCGATAACATAATAAGGAAAAATAGTCCTATGGTTAAGCTTCCGGGTATTAATCTAGAGATCCTCAGTTCGAAGTCCAATCACCTTAGAGTTTTTTTGTAACAAAACCCATTTTTCTAAACAAACGATGTTGATATGAGTTTCTAATAATTTAATCGGATATTTTCAATGAAAATTTGTACATATCTGATATATTAAGACCCTTAAGGTACACTTTAGCTATTTCAAGTAGGGGTTAGCAGATTTTGGTAAAAATTTACAAAAAGGGGTCTTCGGAATCGAGAAATCGATTGACGATACTTTCATATTTAATCGGTGTGAACCTCGGGGTCCACACTAGCTATTTCAAGAATGGCTCCGCAGATAAAAGTTTCAGTATGTATAGTTTTTTAATAAGTTTAAATATCTTTAGTAACTCTTATAGACCCATCTTAAATCCTGTTTTAACCGAGCAACGCTCGGTCTCCAGATATTGACTACCTACATGAGAAAATACAACATATTTGAAATGGAAAATATACGCCACTGTGTTTGAGACTCACTGCTACATATACATAGTTAAACGTTAATAATCCTGATTAAAATCTGAATACACAAATGTTGTAACTTTCACTTCATTAGACCGATTTGATGAGATTTCCAAGTACTCATCAACAACCTACCCCATTTCAGTTGGTATCAGAGTTTATACCAGATTATCAGGTAAACCCACAAATCCCGGATACAAGCTCTGGAAGTTTATAGTCATAACTAATCTCTTTGCCAACGTGCAATCTTGAATACCTACCAAACAGAAATACGGGGCTTACTACCGACTGCATCTAATTCTGAATCAATCGAATTCGATCTCAAAACAAATGACGATCGGTCCCCAACATTTGGATTGAATAGGACCTAAGTGGGATCGAGAAGCGGTCTCTATTTTCTGATATCCTCTCTGTTAACTATGACAGTTACGACTAACCTCCAAATTAGATGATTGCAAAATAGCCGGAAATAGCTACATTCTACCGGTTCTACGTATAGAGATGGTTGTCTCTTGTTAGAGTTAGTATTATTTAATAATAATAATCGTTATTATGGCTCGATTCACGTTGCTTTTCAATGCTAATCGAAATACAACTAATGTACAGTGCATCCCATGTGGTTGAGACAGCCAGGTATCTCTCTTGTTGTTGAAGATAGAATCTTGCGGTTTTCACGGTCCTTTGTCACTTTTTTTGTGAAACTCAAGATGGCTTAAATGGATTTTGCCTAACTGCGTTTGTTAATAAGTTACAGGGCGTTTTTGAAAATTCATAATTTTTGGACTCCTCACAGTTCTACGAAGTTTCTCAGCGATAATGTCAAACTTGGGTCATTCTTTTTCGGAGTATGGTGATGGATATACGTTATGATTTTTTTAATGGAACACCCTGTATTTTATTATCTCAATAAATTCCTTTTAATTTCAAAATGATATATGAACATAAAGATTTTCAAAATGCTCCAAATTCTCTAAAACATTGAATTTTAATAGTGGGGATTCATTCAATGCAAATCCAAAATATGCTTCTATCGAAAACTACATTCGAAGGGGTGAAGGGGGCAAATTTTCTCTAAAATTGAAAATCTGAGGTGGTATAATTGAAAATTTTTTCAGAAGAGTTACGGTTTTCGAGATAGATGCATGTTAAATTTTCTAATATATGTTTTTATGTATGTTTGCTATGTGAAGAGGGCGATCTTTGGGTACTATATGAAAAACATAATTATTTGTAGCAACATTTATAGCGAACATTTTTTCCTTAGAGTTACGGTTTTCCACTTAAGTCGGTGTTAAAATGGTAACATCTAAAATACTTAGCGTATTTCCGCAGCGATGTTCTGAGATCTCAATAATAACAACTACAAACAAAGAATATACGTGGTTAATAGGATAAGTACTATCTTCATTGGTATTAGTGAACGTTCAACGATTTTCGTGACTAATGTTACACTCAAAAGTGTGAAATAAATATTCTTTATAAAAAATGTGACCGACGTTATTAGTGGGTGCACTGAAAAATATAAAATAATACTAATTCTATTGGTGCTAGTACTTGTGAAGTTGGTGCTAAAATTTATCAATCTAACTGCAACTGCACAAAGTCCAAAAGTAACAACACCAATAGAATTAATATAAAATATTTTATATTTTTAACTAATAACGTCGGTCCAATTTTTTGTAAAAAATATTTATAGACTAGGATTATCCGGATGATTTAAGCGAACTTCAATTGAGACTTGAAGAATTCAATTATTATTTTGCACACTGAGGGAAAATTGCTTTTTGGATCACTCTGTTAAGCTCCAGAGCATATTTTCTTGAAAAATCATCGTTAACCAACGATAATTGTATATTTAATAATATCGCCATGCTTACCACTGTTCTAATATGGAAATTCAATTTCTCTAGAACAACTTATTTCACCTTTTTTCCGTCAACCTATTCTGATCTATAATTAACTTTATTTAGCTATAACAAACTAGAAGTTAAGGTGAGTTTATACAGTAAATAAAATAAAATAAGAAAAAAATTAAAATTGAAATAACAATAACCTCAAAAATGATTAGTTTATATAGATGACGACAATAAAATACGATATAAGAATGAACCAATCAAATCACAGCTTTTTTGCTAAAAACTTTTGTGTTGTTTGCAATTTAAGTGTTTTCTGGTGGTTGGTCATGCGCATTATCAGTTTCCAAACAAAATAAAATTAAATAAGAAATAAAGATGAAAGTGGACCATCTCTAGTTCTTATTCCTATTACTTAATTTAACTTATTTCGTATATAAACGCTCCCATGGAAATAAGCATGTTCAACTTTCTTATTTTATCTTAATTTGTTGCTTATTTTATTTTATTTACTGTATAAACTCACCTTAACTCGTAGGAATTAAATTACCAAGAACACAATAACTATCAGTTCAATCTACAATTATATAGGTCTAAATAAACCACTATGAGGTTTGATATTTATACATATTTATTTCTAAGTATGAATCAATCCCTAGCTCCATCTTGGTTATTTATCTAAAATAAATATTTTTTACCAAAAATTGGACACACTTTTGTGTGTAACATTAGTCATGAAAATCGCTTTATGTTCACTAAAAAAAGAATATAGTACTTATTCTATTACCCATGTATATTCTTTGCTTCTACTTGCTATTATTTAGAAATATCAAAACATCGGGGCGGAAATACATATATTTCAGACGCTACAACTGCTGTAACTCGAAAATCGTAGCTTCTTATGAAAAATGTAAAATTTAAATGTTGCTACATATAATCTTCTTTAATTTGACCGTCTCGTATTTTCAATTTTCGAAAAAAAAATCCCCTCCTCATAGTTGAAAAACACATATTTTAGTCTTTACTATTGCTGTAATTCGAAAACCGTAGCTCTATTGAGAAAAAGGTTCATTTTGAACGTTTCCGAATAAAGTTTAATTTTTCTGGGTCGGCTTTCAGAAGAAAGGAGATTTTTCATTTGAGTTTCTTTAAATATGGGACCATCTCTTAAATCCCTTCTTTCAATTGAAGAAAAGCCATACATAAAAAAGCAAACATACAACCGAATTGTATACCTACTCCTATTTTTGATGTCGGCCAAAAATGAACATAAGGTCAAGCAAAAATTACAAACCTAATATTGATAATAAGGTATAATTTGATGAATCTAGTGTGAGGATTAAATAGTTAAACATATCTACATAATTATCATTAGTGTTGAATAAACTTATAACGAAAGAAAATATATCTTCATAACTTAGATCTGCCATAATAATAACATTGTGAGCAGTTCATTAACTTGATGGCGTGCTATTAATTTCAGCGTTTATAACATGTGAGTGCTTAATAACTTGGCCCTGAGAGGTGACCTTATATCTTAACATTCACTAGATTTCACTACTGGCATATATCACATATCTATACATAACCCCAGGTAATAGCAGCTGTCTCAAGGGAGAGATTGTTTTCGTTCGCATGTTGAACATTATTGGCATAATATGCAAATGCGAATAACTATATATAAATAGCAAATAAATTGCTCTGGATCTTTTTTTGCATAATCATTATTGTAAAATATATCGTCTATAAAAGAAATGATAATGTTTGTAATTTATCATTTTATTAGACATTGATTGTGATTCATTACTAGTGGACAAATGAAAGTAGAAGTGAGAAATATTGCCCAAAATAGCGTTCAAGTATTGGAAGGATTTTCGCATCATAACAATGAAGATAGATCTTCCTTTTCACGCGAAAGAGCACTCACTTTATTGTGTATAAATGATGTCAATAATAACCCGTAAATAAATATCATAAGAATTTTGATTTGTTGTTGTCTAAACTTTTCAAAATATTTATTGTCTTTCTCAAAATTAATACTGTTGTATTAGGTATGATTTTATGAAACACTAGTTTTGAGATATAGCCCTGCCTTCAAATTTCCCCAGAGTGTGAGACAATGGTTTTTAGTTATACCATTTTAGATGGTTTTATTAGATATCTCCAAAACTCTTGATGATATCGAAAAGTAATATAGTTGTCGAATGTTCATTTCGAATGAAACTTTAATTTGTAGTATCATCGTTCAAAAATTTCCGCTCAATTTTAAAAGAGATAGCTACATAAAAGATTTTGAATTAAAGTTTGTGCAAGACAGTTTCAGATCAAATCAAATCAAAATCAGTCTGATCATAATTCTTTTAAACGGAACACTCTGTACCGAAAGTTTAGTTTGGAAATACTGCATTTCAGGTACAATTTATGTAAAATGTATGTAATGTACAGAATCTTTCCTCATAATTAAAAAGCTTCTGCTGGTTCTATTATACGAGGTGGAGAAAAACTTTTTAATTGAAAGTTGTAGGGTTTATCCCGAACCATCAGAAAAAATAGTTATTGCATATTTAGGGCAAATCACAAACATTTGGTGAACCATACTTACCTTTTTTTAATGGAACTTCATGTATATTATGTTCCAGGATAACAGCGCTTAAAATCATCTTTTCTAATATACCCATATTTGTTGAGATACGATAATATAATTTTTATTGGTGTAACGTGATATTAAAAACAACTTAATTTTTTTACAAAAACAATTATAATTTAAAATTTTGACTGATAAACGTAACACATTAAAAAATCTTGTACCTAGAAATGAAGAGGAGTTCATGGACTTAATTAGTCTCACGTAACTAGGGTAGTGGTATTATAATTATGAAGGTCACTGTGAGTCTTATAATCAGTCAAATGTGCTTTTACCTAAAGAAGGGAATTGTAAATAAATAATCCAGGTAAAGTTAGGATAGCGAGTTTTCGAAAGGATTTTCTGCAACCATCTAGATAGCCTAAACCAGCCATTACACGGATGGCTTTTCGTTTCAATTTGAAAATGTGATGGCGTGTAGAAGAGTGCCCCCACGGTAAGATACCATATGATAATTTAGACTGGAATAATGCAAAATAGGCAGAACGTAATGTAATGCGCAATAAAAATGTAGTTTTGGAGAGATTTTTAGAAAAGACTTCACCATGTACATCCCACGACAAAGTTTTGTCAAAGTGTATCCCTAAAAATTTAATGTTTAATGAATAATTTAGAAGTACTTTTTTGGAGTAAATAATACGTTCACAGTTTTTTGCAACGTTAAATGAGAGTAAAACAGCATTGGGCTTTTGAGCTTTATTGGATAGCCGATATAGATCGATAATATTGGTAGGGCAAGTAAGAAGCGTTGTGTCATCTGCGTATAAAATTGATATAAATTAAAAATAAGAGAGGCCCGAGAACTGATCCCTGATGAAATCCGCACTTTACCGGACGGCATGTGGAAGAAGAATTGTTGAAAAAGACGAATTGTTCCCTATCTGACAAGAAGCACTTGATTAGGTTACAGCTGCTTCGATGAACTTCGATGAACTATTATACTATTTATTAATTTTATTAATGAGAATGTCATGTGAATCAAAAGTCTTAGTTAAATCAACAAACCGTGCAGAACAAATTGTTTTGTTTTCAAGACAGTCTATGATAAATCCCCTCGAGTTAAAAGGGAATTCACTGTAGAAAGACCTCTCCTAAAACCAAATTGACTTTCGAAAATAAATTAATGTGATCAAAAAATGAATATAGTTGACTACAGAGAACTGCCTCAAAAATCTTAAAAAACGGCAACAATGCTATTGGCCTATAATTATTCAAGTCGTTGTTATCCCCTTTTTTATGAAGTGGAGTTATTTTACCCTTTTTTAGACAATCACGAAACTTAGAAGTGGTGATACAGATATTTATCAACTTGACTGATTATAAGATCCTTGAATGATTTTGTTAAACCCACTGACATACCCAATGGGTCATCTGCATTGGAATTTTTCAAGTTAATTATAACATCTCTAATAAATACCTCCGATACCTGAGAAAATTGAAATGAGTCTCTGGAAGCAACATTGACGTTTTTAAAAAAGGTAGAAAAGTGTACAGTGTGATTTGATGGAATATTTTCAATCAATTAGCTAAAATGGATGTAAAATAATAGTTGAAAATTTCACTAGTAAGTGAGCAGTTCTTCAAGTATACACGTACATTATTCACAACTTGCCACACTGCCTTTGCCTTATTACTAGCCGTATTAACATATTTAAAGTAGTAAGTAGATAGTAAATTTTGACAGTATCTATGACGATATTCATTTCTCGCTTTTCTAGAAGCATCCGTGCCTGATAACTTGAAAATATCATTCAACATATTCAATGTTGAGCCTGAGATTAGTATTAAACAAATAATTGAATTTCTAGAGTTAGCAGTAGGTTTGTATTTTTTTTTCGGGAGAAACAAGGTCAATATTGGATATTAAAACGTTTACAAAATAAGAAAATTTATTGTTAATGTAAAGTTCATTATGAGATATAAAATCCCAGTTAACAAGAAACAAGTTTGTATAAAATATTATTTTTCCAGTGGAAGTAAAAGGTCTGTGAATCTTTTAAATTACAGTCGGCGTATCAAAACAAAGACTTAGTTTTAAATTCTGAGCACAATGGTCGGATAAAGCAGGGTCAATAATATTGAAATTGAGGAAAGATTCATTAACATTCGTGAATATATTGTCAATACAGTTTAAGTAGTTTCAGTTTCAGTAGTATATATTCAGAATTAAGGCCAATATTTTTTTCATTTTAAAATAATATTAAATCGCATTTTCCAGAACTCTATAAAAACACGCAAACAAACTGTTGACAAAAAAGGATTAGAATCAGGTAACATAATATAAGTAACCCTAAAATAATAAATACTCTATACAAGCGCCGTTGTTTTTAATGCATTTTCTATCATCATCATCCAACTTATTAATAGAGTTAACAATAAAATGGCATTTCCCTTGTTTTAAGGTACTCATGGCGTTTGTTAGTCTATTTATTATGTCTTACAGTGTCCTATTTCTTTCTTTATATTCTTCAGCTTTCAAGTAGCCCCATAAGAAAGAATCGAGAGGCGCTAAATCGGGACTATTGGCTTCCCATTCAATACCTCCATTCCTTCGAATCCATAGGGGATAGCGATTGCATGAAAAAATACGGACATGAACTACATTATGCGGTGGTGCCCCATGTTGATGCCATATGAGCTCATTATATTGTCTAAGAGGTAAACTGCCCAAAAGATTAACGTTCCAAAGAAAATTCAAATATCTTTCACCACTCAAAGAACCCTGATAGAAAATTTGGCCGATTACTTTGTCATTAAGAATGTCGCACCAAACGCTAACAGATCTACGGCCCTGAAATTTTATTTCCCTATGCCCATGAGGGTTTGCAAAAGCCCATCTATGACTATTTTTTCTGTTGAAGAGTCCTGCCGTATTAAATGATGCCTCATCGCTCCACAAAATCTTTTTGAAAAGATCGTTGTCATTCATTTTTAACTTTAACATCCGCCGACAAAAGCCTTCCTTATGAGTTTTTTGGATCTCACTTAATTATTGGACTGGCAAAATTTTGTATGGGTGGTATTTATATTTGCGAATAGTCACATCGACTTTTTTTGCCGATTCATTAAAGTGGTTGGTGGCATCTGCGATCAAAAAAGTCGGATTTTCCATAATCAAGAGATATGAAGAAAGTTGTCAATGTTTACCTTCAAAATATAAGGGAATTTCCAGTTCCTCATTTTCGTTAATATGAACTGTTCGTTCTTTCTTCTGGACAGTTTTACGTTTCCGAAAGTTTCTTTCAACGTAATAAAATGTGCTCCTATATGGCAGCGGTCTATCCGGGTGTAAATTTCGATACTCTCTTCTTGCTGCTACAGTAATCTTTTGTAAAATAAATAAACTATTTTGCACTTTTCTTCTTCAGTGTAAACTATTTAATGGGCATCAACAAACAAAATTATTATTATTTGACAGTTTTTTTGTTGCTACCATTGCTACACATAGCTAATGCGATGTATTATTTTAAGAATGCTCTAATACTAAATATACCTATCACAAACTAAGGAAACAAATATGGTAAACTATATATATTCGAAGAGAGGATTTTAAGCGCTATCATACTGGTTCCATTGAAAAAAAGGCAAGTTTGGTTCACTCGACATTTGTGATTCACCCTGCACAAGCAATAAATATTTTCTCTGATGGTTCAGTATAAACTTTCGTATTGAAGGTTTTTTTCCACCTCGTATAATAAAACCAGCAGAAGCTGTTTAATTATGAGGGAAGACCCTGTTACAATATGTATGCGTTGCAAATAAAAACTATAGGTTAAGACGTAGTACCTACATAAACAACTACTACACAAGCTTAAATAGAAACAAAAATAAAATTTATAAAATTGAGCTTATGATTGAATATCAGATGATTTAGTTATCCGACTGAAATGTAATATCTTGAAATAGCTCTTCACATCAGGTAGACATTCATTATTGACAATCTTTTGAAAATTGACTTAACTTATTGATTGATTGATTGCGAAAATAATAAATACGACCAAATATAAACAACGAAATAATCACACTATCCAAATCAAATAGGTAGGTATTCAAAAACGTCTTCGTTGTTTCCAAATGCTCTTCCCACATCTAATAGGGACCGATTTCAGCGAGCATTTATAAATAATAAGATGGTTTCTTTACAAGTCTTTCTTTAGAGGTAAATGCCAATAAGAAATTCCCTGCATAAAGAAACAAGCTGTGTTATAAATTTTGGAAGAAAAGCACAAAATCATTTTAGACTAAGATAATGTTGGATTTGATAACAGCGGAGACTTAAATATTTTTATTCCAACGTTGACTCATCCGTCGTCAATTTGCAACCGCAAGATTGTAAATGAAAAAAAATACTATTTAACTTCTGTTGATGATCTTGATATTCATTTTTGATAAAAAAGAGACCCAAGAGATTGAAAGTATGAATGACAGATTTGAAATATTTTCAGTTGAAACTAACAAGAAATAAATCTACACGTATTTCTACAAATTCCAAAGGAATAACTTCCAATAGCGTCATTGACTATGTAATCAAAAATATACTCTCTATGTATAATTTTGTGATGTTATTAATCCAGATTTATGTGAGCATTTATCACATGCTTTCTTATTTATTAGATATCAGGCAATCCAAAACCAAAATAAATTATCAGTTTCAAACTATAAATATAGAAAGAAGATTTAATCACATATCTTAGTAAACTTGACTGGAACACATTTCATTCAAAAGCTAGCGTAAATTAAATGCACTGGATCATGTCATTGATGAAAATTGTCTTGCAACAGTTTCGGTAGTCACAATAGACTGAACCTAGCCTGGTCCCCAAGGGCACCAGGGAATCGACAGCAACGTAAAGGCTGACCAACTAGCTATGTTGAAAGCGGTGCAGGACATGATCGGAAAAGAGCCCCCCTGCGGAATTGCTAAACTCCATATTAATGGGCATATCGAACAGTGTATCAGTTTCGCTACTGTGGTAACAAACCAGAGAAAAGAGACAAGCCAAATTATTTCTAAAAAGGTCCTAGCCAAAATGTCCCGCGAAATACTGAATCAAAGTCAGAAAACGACAAGGATATTGGTAGGGATACTGAAAGGACACTGTAGGCTTAGGAAGCATATGAACAATATGGGCCTGGACGAGGACGACCTGCGGTTTCCTCCTCTTCCTGGCAGAACCTATTCTGCCAGGAAGAGGAGGAAACCGCAGTTCACATACTCTGTAAATATGACTCTTGTGTGGTTTTAATTATTGGGGGAAGGAAACCCGAAGACAAAGTGCTACGTGAAGGACTTGGTATCTAGACCACTAAGCCTGCTAAAAAAGCATTAATCTAGATTCTGAACTCTAATACAATGGGGAACTACAATAGACCAAAACTGGTCGCAGTGGGTTAGGACGTGCAGCCACTTACAACTTATTTAATCTAATTTAATCTTATAAGCTCGTATCCTAATAAGTTCAATGATACATTGAAGATTATTAATGAAAAAACAGTGAAAATAAGGAGGCAGTTTCCCTATAGGCCTATAGCCATCGGAAAGGTAAATTTCTCGAAATTCATTAAAATTAAAATTTGAACATTTTCATTGGTATACCTACATGTCATTACATGCCAATTGCCCATTTTCAACCGCATGTTAGAGGTTGTTGTTTTGGCTGTTGAATATAAAGCAGATAGGGTTTGCGTTCATCTTCAAGGCTGAAATTTTTTTTTGCCTATTTCTAGTCAATAAATATACTATATAATTTTTTAATCAGGGTCCGTATTAAAATCGTCAGAATATGTACAATCACATCAAATTTATATTGAGTGTTCATGATTTACCAATATTTCTTATTTTTTCTTTATTATTTTTTTTTCTGGTCATTTTATGAAAAATTTCTTCGAACAAAAGTTATAGGTACTGATTATATCTATAATTTTGATAATTTTTTTAAATGTTTGAACGGTCGGCATTGTGAAACTACTTACCCGATAATGCCCAATAACGAAATCAGCCGAGATATTTAAGAGATTGATTTTTGTAGCAAATTTGAAGTTGATACCTCCAAACTGCGACCTCTATCGTGTTAACAAATTTCGTAATATCCCATACATATATAAACTTTTGAACCAAAAGTTTTTTTTGAACTTATAGACATATAACAACATGCCGTTGAAATTTTTTCGATACTCAAAAGTATGAACAATCGCAATAGGTACATTTCTATAAGAAATTTACCTAATAGTGGCTAATAAATTTGTAGAATATTTCTCGAATACATGTGTGATGAGAGGATCTTTTTGGTGAAAACTCTTCAATTGCGGGTACGGTTTGTAATTATCACTAAATAGCATATTTATTTTTAGAAAACTGACATATGAAACTTCATTTAAAAGCTTAAAAATAAAATATGCTCTAGGTTTGATGCACTTTCATTGAAATTCCTACAAAGTTATGCACGACATCATTATTGTCACTTTAATGAGCCTAATCAATTCATCTCTAGCTGCAGGTGAATTTCCAAACTTATTGAAATCATTACTGGGGCTTCCCATCCACAAATGGGTGACAAGAAAATTAGTACCTACAGACAAAGTGAATTTTCAAAGGTGCTTGAACGGTGCGTATAATTTAATATCGTAGTGAGAAACATAGAAAGTTACGAACACTTTATCAACATGGCTTAAGGAAAAGCATTAGATACGTACCATTTACTGAACTATGTTCATACTTCCTTAGATAAAGGAAAATAATATGTTTGTGTCACTTATACCGGACTATTCAAAGGGATAATTCTAAACGAAGTATTTTCATCAAAACAGAACAAAACTTATCAAGGAATACATGATTTCTCTTGGTATTCCTCAAGGTTCTGTCTTTGAACCTTTAATCTTTCTTCTTTTTGTGAAGGATTTTTCACATCATATAACAGCGGCACAACTACCATCTATAAAGAGAACTTCGAAAAATTGCAAAATGATTCTGAGAAAGCTCTCAATGTATGTTGATATGACATTTCACCTAAATTTTCATATGAAAAAATCTGACAAACAGTGATAACGTTAATTTACTCGGTAGATACATGCCTAACTCAGTCCTTAGCTTCTACTCCAAAATAACTGCTTCTTGTAAACAGCCTCCTAAAGAATACTATGCAATTCTTCAAATGATACCAATTTTGGACAATAAAAGATGTTGATCTTGTATTATGCATTTGTTTATTTATATGGTGTCTAGCATCTGAATATGAAGAGTCTTTACTTCTCAAAAAGAATTATTATTCCATCTGGAATACAGAGGAGGCTTCCATTCTATGTACAATTTAAAATGTGTGACATTTGTGAAAAGCAACATCTCCAACTTCAGTGTTCGAAATTCTACTAATTAAACTAGAACGCTATAAAGATGAGTATTATCGCCGCCCGCCATTGTGTGTCCTGACTGTCACGTCAGTTATATAGGTTATACACGCAAAAATACATAAGCAAGCGCTGTACCTATACCACTGAATGACACTCAGGACACACAATGGCGGGCGGCGATAATAGTCATCTATACAGCGCTCTAATTAAACTATTGAAATAATATTAAGAGTAGTGGTAATATGTAAATTTAATAGAAACTATGAACACTTACTATAATAAAATCGCCAAATGGCGCTAACAGCCTGTAGGGCGAGATCATCTGAGACAGGGTATAGGCTGGACAAAGTAGCACGAACAGTTTTACAATCCGCTTACTTTCTTCGGGATAGTCCGACCCGTACATAAGGGCCGTCGCTGTCCCCAAGGAATGTCCAATGTAGATAACTTTGCTTTCAGGGGCGGTGTACCTCAATATTGTATGAAACATAGCCGGAAGGTCTATGAGAGCCACTTCATCAATACTGTGGATATGAAAGTGAATTTGAGGAACTACTGTAATGATTCCTATAGAACAGTAGTTGTCTAAATATGTAGATCGTAAATTTGGTTTTCAAATGAGAATGTCTCATAGCATTTAGGCTTCTGATATTAAAGTTCGTATATATGCCTAATATATATAATATGATTTATAATTCCAATGTATTTTGAATGATACAGATACTACAATTACCACAAGACCAAAAGAAACGGCAACAGACAACATTGATGTATTTGTAATGTGGAAACTTGGTGGAAGATACCACTCACCTGTGATCCCAGTATTCTTGGTCGAATACTGTCAGATTGACATGACCCTCGGAATATGGATTTCCTCTATAATTACCTAACCAGACATCATAGCCGGCATCTGAGAGTACGAATGCTAGAAAAATCATATACTTATTTTAAAGACCGAATTATTAGTTATCTCATAAATATTGTTTGTTTTGTGAAAAAAACGTTTTGCATGGATAGGCAAGAGGTAATCTAAAGTGAAGAGACAATAAAAAACAGACAAGCAGAAATCAACGCCAAACAATCCATTTATTGATCTACTTTTCTACTCTGTCCTAATATTCTTTTTAATCATTTTTAAAACTTCTTCAATTAAATCAGTGATATTATCAAATTTATAATCTGCTTTATTCTAATAGAGAAATCATAGCACAGATTAAAGAAAATTTTATTTTCTTTTTGTTACGATTTTTACGATTAAACTGCATGAACTACCAGCTTCACACATCGCCCGCTTTATACTGTTCGGTGATTGAGAAAATGTGTTTGCCGACAACGCATTCTGGGTATTTCATTCATATTCATATTCATGACCCTGACATATACATAATAAACATACAGGGTGGGGATTTTAAATGGAACGCTGCTTATAGCAGCCCTGGGAATAAGATTTTTCAAAAATGCAAAAATACTTCCTCAAAGATTTTTCATGGAGTTCGCTTTCGTCATGTATAAAACATCCTTTTTTCAAATTGGAAGAGACCACTTGTGGCACCTCTTTGGAAAACTAAAAAAAAAAAAAAATTTGTCGATATCATTTTTTGACATTTTTCAAACCACGTGTCAGAAACTTACTAAAGACTGATTTTTAACTATTTAATGAAGAACTACCTAAATTAATAATAATATTAATATTGGAATGTCACTTTTTTAGCGTGACTGTGGTTGAAAATTTGCCCCATTGAACTGTTAACCTCTTAACTCTTCCCTTACTCTGCTCAAAACTTCCGGCGTGTTTAAAAGTATCTCTGCCTGAACTGATGCATTAAAAAAAATAATGTTGTAATATCCGGGGATTTGGGAGGCCACTCTATAAATCCTCGCCGTCCTATCCACCTATTTGGTATTGCAGCATTTAAGAATTCCCTTACAGTTCTTGCAAAATGTGGAGGAACTACATCTTTTGAAGAAAATTCAAATACAGTTCTCCATTTGAATTGCCTAGAAAACTGAAAAACTCAAAGGCAAGGATTCGGGCAGAGATACGCCATAAGTTTTGGGAAGAGTAAGGGAAGAGTTCTACCATCGGTTGGGTCTGTGCCAACAGCTTTGTGGGACACATTTTCAACAACTGTTACTATAAAAAGGTGACATTCCAGTAATAATGTTATTGTTAATGTAATTGTTCACTAAATAGTTAAAAATCAGTTCTTAGTAAATTCTGGCACATGGTTTGATAGATGTAAAAACAATCTATCAACAAATTATTTTTTCAATAAGCTTTCCAATGATGTGCCACAAGTATTATCTTCTAATTTGAAAAAACAAAGTTGCTTGGAGCTGCGCCCCCTCTTTGGGGCCCCAATTTTTTTTACATGACGAAAGCGAACTCCATAAAAATCTTAGAAGACGTATTTTTGGATTTAAAGAAAAAATGTATTCCCTGGGCCACTATAAGCAACGTTCAATTTAAAATTCCCACCCTGTATGTAACAGATAGATAGTTGGTTTTTATCTATCTAAGGGCCAATTTCAAAATGAATCCCTAATGGGAGGTTAGTTAATTCTTTAATTTGTGGAACTCATATCTTGATGATGGAATAAAAATAATGCATTTCTTAATCACTTTTATATCGTCAGTTACCTCATCTCTCGTTCTTATAAAGTAATTTTGAATTATATGTTCAATAAAAAAATATTAAAGTTTTAATGTAGGATTGAAATTAATAGATTAAATTTGATTATGAAATTGGCCTTATTCGAGTTATTATTTTGTATAATATTATCTTTTATCTAATTCGTACCTAGAGAATCTCTTCCTGTTGCTACGAATGAGTCACATGTTGCAACAAGTCCATGTTGTAGATAAATCGGATAATATCTGGCTTGAGGATTGTTTGCATGATTATTTGGAATTCTGAACATTGTTAGTATGTAGCCGTCAACAGTCGTCACCTTGAACTCTTCAAGAGGGTAGCCCATTCGCCTGATGATCTCTGGCTGCAAACGCAGAAATAAAAAAGATATGTTTCATCTTTATTAAAAAGAGAAAAGGAATAATTTTATTACATAACTATATTAACTTAAAGAACATTGTCAATTAATTTTTCAGATAGTGATTTCACTGATGAGAATATACCTATATTAGACTATCTGTGAATATTTTCCTTTATTTTTCTGTAATATTTCCAAAAAATGTGGCCTGAAATAATTAATCAAAAATATCTACAATTGCATCCAAATTTTGAACAATTATTATGCAGACTTTTTTCAAAATTTCAAAGTTTATCATTCTGAAACAACCAAGTTGATCGCACTGAGTTATTATAGTACGAGAAATATTATTTTTAGAATTTGGCCATATTTTGTATCTACAGAAAACAGCTCTACAGATTTTAGCCACACTCAGATTATTGCTTATGTAAGCATTCATCGATTAAAAGTTACTACTTTACTAAGTAACTGATAATTAATATAGGACATAATACAAATAACTATCTACTGAGAAAGTTTTTTTCCGAAAACATACCAATGAATCTTATACCTCCTCCTTTTACAAAGTCGTTGAAAAACTTATTTCACCTAAAATACAACAAATCCCACTTAGTTAGGTACCCTTTCCAATACCGACCTACACATCTATGCTATATATGGTAATTATTCCTGTTTGCTTCTGTTTCTAAAGACACATGTGCTGGCCATAATATCTATACAAAATATAATTTATATATAATACAATAAAGTTGCCACAAGGGCATGTTTGAGTAAAGTTGAATCTGACATTATAATAATTAATAGAAATACTGTTATAGAAAACTGGTAATAGTCTGTTCTAGTTTCTGAAATAAGGTCTAACAATTTAGCAAGACATTTATAAGAAATCTAAATTGGTTCGTTGGGAGAATATATATATGAAAAGTGGTTTTCTGATATAAGAATTTGTAGTAAATTATTCAAATTGGTACCACTCATATCCTTTCGAATTACGTAGGTAGACAACAGTAAGTATTAAATTTACTAGGTGTCTAAAATAATTCGTGATTTTTGAGATTTAATTTTAATGGTAATGATGACTTTTCACCTAAGTATCCAAAATTTCAATTTGTGATTTTTGAGTTTTCATTTATTTGACTTGATTGACTTTCTCAGGTTTTATAGCTTTCTATATAGCGACATAATATGTGGAAATAAAACTTTTTTCTGTGACGGGAAAAAAGCTTGACATTTTATCACTGTTGACAGGTGACAAAGTATCACTTTCTTCCCCAAAAAAGTGAAAAAGTGAGTACTTTTTTCCCGGGTAGATATATATATATATATATATATATATATATATATATATATATATATATATATATACGCATAAATATCAATCAATACACAGAATTAAACTGACAGACATTTGATTACTTTAAAGTTTTTTTCACTATTAAATAATCATTTTTCCCGTCAGAAAAAAATAGTATATTATACATGGAAAAAAATATTAGATTCTAGCTCTCGTTTTTTCCCTTGTATAATAAATTTTTGAGTGTTGCAATAGTTATGAATATCATTGCACGTTATCTTATACATTCAAAGATTTCATAATATATTGTTTACAATCATCCATATTCAACTCATTCCAAGTGTTGTAATTGGGAAATCGATGAATGTTTGTGCTATCAGAAATTCTTTCGGTTTTCAAATTTCAATTGTGTAGACAAATTGAAATTTTTCAATGCCTCCTAGATTAAATATCGATCTGATGACATAAGTTATCAATGCTAGAAAAGAGAATAGCTAGTAAAAATAACATCGTACACGAATGCAAACACTGATATCCGATTATTTCATTTTGGGTTTTAGACTATTGCAGAAATTTTTATCAAGAATAAGTCTTTTTATATGGTGCTGACTTAATTGGATACACCTGGGGATACACTGTATAATAACGCGGAAGTTTGTGATGGTTATACTGAATTTAAGTATATAGGGTGCCCAGAGGTGCATCCAAGCTTCAAAATATTTTTCCTGCCCAAACTATCGATTTGATCTTTTTTTCAGACAATGGGTCCCTTAATGAGGCACATTCGTAAAATATTTCTTTCTATATGCAATTGGACTCTGTTTTTTAATGTTATTCCGCCTTTTTTGTACACTTTCAGATTTGTCACCAAATTGAGAATTTTTATTTGCTTAATATTATGAATGTTGACCCGTTGATTACAAATGCTCATGAATTAGAAAATAGAATTGTAATTGTAAGTAAATATAATGCTCCCGAAAGAGCTTTATGCTGCCATTCTGCTCTATTTTGAGCCATGACCGATCAGATCTTTAGTTTGGTCTACCAATCTCTTTGGTTACCTTCCACGAGAACGCTTACCCTATACTTTTCCCTCGACTATGAAGAATTATATGTTCTTGCAATGTGACCGATTTTGAGATATATGGGTTTACCGTCTTTGATAGCTTGAGACCATTATTAAGCTCTCGAAAAACAGTATAATTTGTTCGATGGATTTTCCAGGGTATCCGTAGTAGATGAAAGAATGCACACCTGCCTCACACATTTTTTTACTTGAAAGCTGTTATAAGGCCATAGTTATGTTGATAAAGGTGTTGGATTTTTCAGATTAAATTTGTTCAGGAAGTTCCATTTCTTTGAGTATTTGCCACAGTTTTTGCCTGTTTACTTTGTCAAATGCCTTCTAATAATCAACAAAACAGAGGTAAATTTTTATGTTATATTCTCGAGCTTTTTCTATTAATTGAGTAACATTTCCTACTTGGAGGATTTTATATGCAATCAGGCGATAGTTTATGTAGTCTGTCTGTTCACCATTTTTACAATGGAATATAAATATAGTGGGCTATAAGAATCAGCTGGCCAGATTTAGGTTTTCCAAACACGATTGCATATAATTTTTAGGATATCAATTGCTAGTTGTCCTAATACCTTTGATATTTCTGGAGCTGTCTCATCTGTGCGTGGAGCTCTATTGTTCTTGAAACCTTTTAAAGCTGATTCAGCTTCCAATTTCAGAATCTGAGATTGGTAATCAGTTATCCTTGGATGCTTATGATGGTTCACCGTCGTTGTATAATTTGCTTCAATATTTCCGCCAGATCTCAGCAATGCCACCAGGGTCACTTACCACTTCCATCGTGTATTATTTTTGTCTAAAAAGTTTGAGCGAGAAATATAATTTAGTCTCTTAATCTCTACATTCATTGGTGTTCGAGTGATTTTCTCTTTCCGTGCAAATATGGGTGCGTTATATCGATAATATGGTGAAAAATCGAAATATATACTACCTTAAAAAAGAAACAGAAATGAACTTAGTTGCTTATGTTACTTGAGGACACCCTGTAAAATGTGTTTTATTCACGGAAATAGTTTTACAAAAATATAAAATCCATAGCTTGTGTCAATCTATATGTAGGTATATTGAAAATGCAACAAATCAATAAATTGAAGCTAGATGCATGTATTTTGAAGAATACTTTGTTGGTTGAAGCTCATTTCTTTTTCCCCATTTTTGTGAGTTAAAAATATAAAGGCTGGAAAAGTTTAAATTTTAAATTGAAAAATTACAGTAAACATTCGAAAATTTTATTTTGAGAAAAATTATATTACATATTTTTGCTTTTTTGTATTTTCCTTATGTAAAAATCATTCACATTTGCTCTCTTGTACAGAAAATTGTGTTTAATTCTTCTATGAAAAAAGAGGGGTTACCATTTACCGATGACATAATATCTCTTTTTCCTCTAAAATTTAATTGTGTAACTATCAATCAAATTTACCTAACCATACGAAAAAATATGTACCCTTCCAAATTCTACAATGAAAACGGTGGGTTGCCATTTAGAAAATATATCGGTTACGTTATATCTTTTATTTTTGAATTACCTTGTATATTTCAGTTTTACGTGTAAAACATAAAAACAGATTTTGTTGAATTTACCCGCTACTTTTCGAGCAAAATGTATATAATTCTTTTAACGATATGATTAATGATATTTAGTCATCATAGTCGTAGGCAGATATATAGATCGAATAAATGTTTTTCTAAACATAAAACTACAAGAAAAAATTATCTCAAAAGCTAAAACCCTACTAAAGAATAATTAATCTCGGTCTAAAAATAATGAAATTGTAAATTATTGTCATCTGTGCAAAATTATATAAACAACTTAGACGTATTTTTCTTTTATTGTATTCAATACACATTGTTGCCACTTTGTCCTGGAGCGTATTATTTCTTACTATTGTTAGAATATACCTATCTGTTTTGGTTGGATACGTGGCATTCGACCACGGCTATCCTCTGAATATGTATTAAATTCATTAAAATATATTACGTGTAAGTTGTTTTTTTCTTAGACGGTAAATATGAATAGTTTGTACTGATGAGAAAAATTACTTGTTTTTAATTTTTTTGAGAGCGTAATTTCTCATTGGTCGGGATTTACTTTTTTGAACTTTTTCTTTAGTTATCATGGGGCTATTATTTTATGATAAATTATTTACCGAGCGGACGATCAAGACGCTTCCAATGACACCTCATTTGTCAAATTATACTTGGCTCACACCTGAGACATGATTTCTGAAATTATTCTCATTTATCGGTTGAATGTAAGCAGTGAGCAAGAGCTAACGATATATAAATATATATTTGAAGCTAATGAGCTAATTATGTCCTTTCATTCAATACCCAACACGGTAAAATTAGTTGACGTTATGTCGAGACAAACCACAATGTCATTATTCAATTTTGACGTAGGACGAACTGATTAGCCAGAATCTATTTATTTATTTATTTATTTATTTATTTATTTATTTATTTATTTATTTATAATAATAATAATAATAATAATAATCTTTATTCAGGTTAACATACAGATCTTAATTAAAAAAAATAGTATGCTGATAGATTGTCTGACTTATAAAGTCCAACAAACCTCTACCGAGATGCAAATAGCATCTGTGTGTAGACCTGAACTTAATAATGTATTAAAATCTACAAGCTTAACATAATCTAAATATACATATTAATATACTATAAATAAACAAATAATAAAATTAAAATGCAACAGAACTATAAATACAACTATAAATGTAAAGAAAGACACATGATATAAGAAATATTAAATATTAAAACAGATTTTTAAAGTAATAAAACAATATCTATGTATATTATAACTTCAAATTATTTAAAATCCAACACTTAATATGAAATTTATTACGCCCTCTAGAGAAGTTTATTTTTTTTAGATTGTTATCTAATCTATTGTAGACAAGTTTGGATCGATATGAACTAGTTTTTTGACCAATATTTAATTTAGTTTTACTTACTGTAAGCGATTTATGTCTAGAAAATAAACATGCTTCAGCAATAGTGTACTCTTCCCGTAGATTACAATAATTATTTATTAGTGCTTCCAAAATATATTTTTGATTGATGTTTAGCAATCGTGTCTCACTAAAAAGGTTGTGTTGTTTACCAAACGTTAAAATTTTGATAGCACGCTTTTGTATTCTTTCTATCTGCCTTAATGTATTTGAATAAGCTGAACCCCAACAAATAATTCCATAAAATAGGACGCTACAGAACAAAGCATGGTATAATTTTAATAAATCATTTTTTTCAAGAATATATCTCATTTTATAGAAAACAAAAAGAAGGTATCTATCTTACTTTTTTAACAATACTAAAAATATTTTTCTTCCAATTCCAATTTTCATCTAGTATAACACCAAGGTATTTAACTTCATTTACTCTTTTTATTTTATCACATCCACAGTTCAAATTATTATAACAAACATCATCATGTATTGTAAGTCCGTCTGTAACAGGGAGCTTATCCGCATATATTTATTTATTCATTTATTTATTTATTTATTTATTTATTTAGTTATTTATTTATTGATTTATTTATTTATTTATTTATTTATTCAGAATAAATAATCCATCATCCGCTCAGGATATAATATCATCATTAGTGATTTCTATAAACAAACCCTAAATGTATAATGTAAACAGAAATGGGCCTAAAATAGTTCCTTGTGAAACACCAATTTTTATCGCTTTTTAATCACTCACTGATCCAATAATTTTAACCCATTGTGATCTATTAGTAAGATAACTACAAATTAAGAAAAACGCGGCATAAATAAAAATATATAAATAAATATTTGACTGTTTATTTGAGTAAAATTTTTCTATTTTTTCACAGAGATATGCTTTCATATGGTGGTAAATGCTTTTGATAACTTTCATCAAAATCGTAAGAGCCGTTCTCACGTCAAAGATTTGAGTAAAACTTGGCGAGTAGTATTGATTTTCAACAAAACAAAACAGAAAACAACAAAATCTCTCCGCGATAATCCTGGCACAGAACGACAGACAGATGTACAAAAAGTTGCTGAAAATATGTATTTTAAATTCAGGATGCTCTTAAACAAAGGTATACATGGGTTGAAAAGCGGACCTCGAACATTTTACAAGATTAAATTACTTTCCTTACATACCTGCATGTGGTAGCGATAGGAAAGTAAAAGAAATGCTTATAGGACGCTTCTCTTAGTTTATAGGAGAACTTAAGTAGAACATTTCTCTTCTGGATGGAATGCACTTGTTTATTAGGTTTTTTTGTTTACTTGATTGGTGAGGTCACAAAACTATTAGTAGATTGTTAGGGTGAAACTGAAAATGTTACTATTGAAACCAAAAAGCTAGTAGGTACGACCCAACAAGCCCTTGTAGTGATTTTTATTTTTAGAGCCATTATGAATATATTTGAATCTTATAAAATGTAGACCTAGTTATTTACATAGTAAAACTTACCGCATTGAACTCTGCCGCCAAGTCATACCAGCATCTCGAATTGTTCTTGATCGTGTAGTAGTCATCAAATGTGGGACAGACGTTGTTCTCCTCAGTCGCGACACCTTTGATGATGAGCACTAGCACCGTCGCTAACGCCCAAACGTCTTTCATGTTTCCCGATCAATTACTAATAACATTTTGTTAATCAATATTCACCATTTGGCTTTTAATGTAAGTTAAAAGACCTTGACAAGGTACTGTGGTTGTTGCTGAAATGCAAAACAAGGATATTGGCCCGACCCGGTGTTCCGCAAAAATGCATTTCAGCTGGGTTAATTGATAGCAATAGAAAGGTTGTTGTATTTTCTTGGGTCGAAACCGCAGTAGCGAAAGATGAATTAATTAGTTGGCTGTTGAGATTATGAGAATTGATGAATATTATTCTCGTGATTTGGAGCGACTGAATTAGGTATAAAGGTATCAGAGCAGGGTGCTTGTACAGGAATTCAAACATACTTATATCGACAAATCAAATGCGTTACGAGAGCAGAGCCCCATCACCATGAACGGAGAGAGATTTGACACGCGGTCAAATCCTACATACATCGTTAAATTTATGACCGTTTTCGGTATTCGATGATTTAACGATACCGTTGAATAAAGCAATAGTATTTGAAAATTATCAATCTGAATTTTGGACTAAAAATTGCAAGGAGATAGTGTATAGCTGGGAAATATCAAATGTAACAATAAACCGAGATAGAGCTTATGAAACTTTAAAAATTTGTACTTCTGAAGATTTGAAGCAAAGGTGGTGGGAAGGATAAAAACTTCAGGAATGATGTCGTTAATAAATTAAAAAAATAAGAAGAAAGAATATTAGGCTAAAAATTCATAAACATGTAAAAAATCCCACAAAAATATGGCAAACTCTCAAGCTTCTCTTGAAACCTAAAATCAACAACATAACAAATAACAATTTTGTAGTTGACGATACTTTGCTAATTACAAGTAATAATAATAATAATAATAATATTTTTTTTGGAGGAGGAAAATGCATTAACGCACACTGTACGGTTAGGAACATCGTACAGTAGTGCAGGACTCCCATCAGTTCGAGAATTCGAGGTCTGACAGACTACCTGCTAAGAATCCCCTCATCTCCGAGGCACTAACCTGAAGCCGTTTAGCACATTATCAAGGTTAGGCCGGTAATCGTTAGCCATTTAGCTCGACGTCTTGGGGTTTCTGGGCGTTAAGGGCGGTCAAGGTCAGCCTTTTTGTCCGTCAGCATTGCTTCGGCGAAACGGGCTACCCTGTCCCAGGTATCTCCATCACTAAGCATGACGTCCATGAGAGTGTCCGGATTAAAAGTTCCAATCACAGACACCAGAGCAGTTCGGCGGTCATGCCACTTAATGCAGTCAAAAAAGGTGTGCTTTGCGGTATCGGCAACACCCTGGCAATAAAGGCAATTTGGACTTCCTATTCCTATTTTGTGGAGGTACTGGCGAAAATACCCATGACCCGAGAGTAGTTGGGTCAGGAAGTATCCTACCTCGCCGTGGTTTCTCTCAGCCCAAGGTCTAATTTTTGGAATTAGCCTTGAGGTCCATCTCCGTCTTTTCTCTTCCTCCCAGTTGGCCTGCCAGTCGTTGAGAGTGCGGTCTCGCTCTTCTTTGGTAGAAGTCTCTCTGTCAACTTATCGGTTTCTTCGGTAGATCGCCTGCCGTTCACGTGCTAATAGATGAAAGGGAACTATTCCAGCTATTACAAGTATAGCTGGTTCGGAAACCGTGCGGTACGCAGAGGTGACTCTTAGAGCACCCAAGCGCTGCACTTGTAGGAGGTGGTTCCGATAGCATTCTTTATTCAGGACGTGCGCCCAAACCTCCGATCCGTAAAGGAGAACTGAGTTAACTGAAGACATAAGAAGCCTTCTCTTACTCGAGCGTGGGCTACCAACGTTCGCCATGAGACCACTAAGCGAAACGACTCCCCTGGAAGCTTTTTCTGCGGTGCGTCGGATCTGCTCCTTGAAACTCATCTTACTATCGATCATCACCCCGAGGTATTTGGTCGAGGGTTTGGTCTCGATCTGGAGCTCCCCTACAGACATTGGGACGATCGTTTCTATGTGTTTTTTGTTAGGACCACAACTTCGGTTTTGCTAAGTGCCAGCGACAAGCCGTGATCTAGCATCCACTTATTGATTCGTCTCATGACTTGGTTCAGCTTAAACTGAGCTTGACCCAAGTCTCTAGCAGCAATGAGGGTAGTGACATCGTCAGCGTAACCAACAAAGCTGGTCTCTTCGGGCATGTCACATCTTAGCAGACCGTCGATACCAAAATGTCTGTCCACCTGTTAGAATTAAAGGCATTGCGAACGTCGAGAGTAACAAAAAGTACTACTCGCCGTGACCAGTGATTGTGATCCTCTGCCCTTTGCACCGCATCGATTACTTCCTGAATAGCATCAATGCTCGAGTGACCGGATCGAAAACCATGTTGATGAGGTGACAGGTCACCCGCAGCGACGATGGCTTGGTTGATACGGGACCGGAGCATTTTTTCCAGGATCTTGCCTGCTGTATTCAGCATACACAGGGCGATAAGATGATGGAGCCCCTGCGTTGCCTTTGCTCTTCGGTATCAAGACACGTCGCGCTTCCTTCCACAGGGAGAAGAAGACGCCGTCGACTAGGCATCTGTTGTACATGTCCAGGAGGAGTGTTGGATTCACTTCTACGACGAGGTTTAGCACCTCAGTAGGAATGCCATCAGGTCCCGGGGCTTTCTTATTGCGCAATTACTCGACAGCGCTAATCAATTTTTCCTGTTAGAAGAGGTTAATATTACCCGTCACCAAATTCTTTAGCAGGACGCAGTGGGCGTGTCGGGAACAATTCATTAACGACCTTAGCCATGACGTTTGGCTCCATGAGTGCAGGCGGAGTGCGTGCGCCTAGTTTTTGGGTTACTAGCTTGTAACCCATTCCCCATGGGTCGTTATCGACGTCTTTGCAAAGTTCCCTCCAACATCGCACTTTGCTACAATTTATAATTCGGCGAAGCTCTAGCTTTGCAGATTTGTGCTCGGTGGATTTTGCATTCGCATCTGGGCGGCTTCGGGCACGTTGTGCTGCCCGTCAGAGACTGAGACATTTTTTCCGAAGGGACGCGATCTCAGACGTCCACCAGTAAGCTGCTTTTTTATTGGGGCAAGGTTTTACTTTCGGCATGGATATGTCGCATGCAGCAGATACTTGCCTGATGGTTTCAAAGCAGGCCTCTTCAGCAGTGTTCTGACCTCTGACCACTTTACCTGTGAGAAAATCAGAGAATACCCCGCGGTTGATACGTTTAATGTTCCATGATCGCGAAGAAACAGGGGAACGAGGAGACACTATGGCAGCTCTTCCTGTAGGATTGACTCAAAAGCTAATAGCCATGTGGTCGCTGGCTGTATAGTCCTCGAGGACGCGCCAGTCGGATATTCATCTGAGAATATTCTCAGTCCCAAGGGACACGTCCGGGATTGACTCTCCAAATCCGGGGCGGCGGTAAGTGGACACGTTACCCACATTCAGGATTTGAAGGCCGATTCTGGCTGCCATTTCGAGGAGATACTGGCCTCTTGAATTTGTGCTAGGCATTCCCCAATCAACCGCTCTGGCATTGAAATCACCAGCAATAATAGCAACGCCAGTAGTGTTTCTTACCTCATTCTCTAGGGAATCAATCATTTGTCGGTGTCCTGCTATGGGTTGGTTTGGGGTCAGGTAACAAGAGAAGAAGAAAATATCTCTACTTCTTATCCAAACGAAACCATTGCATGTCTCATGGGCTGAGATAGGGACATTTCTGGGGTTAAAAACCCAGATTGAAGCAGTGCCAGTTTTATCCGATAACCAGAACGGTGACGTCTTGTTCTTATATTGTTCGCCTAATATCATGTCAACTCTACGCTCAGTGGCAAATTGTGGGAGTAGGTGATCAGCTGTTCTGCTTCGCTGCATGTTTAGTTGAATAACATAAGTCATTTGGAGCTAGATTTAAGCTTCTCCAATGCCTCTCTATAGACCCGGCAGCGGCTAGACCCAGAAATGTGCTTTGAATCCTCAGAGGCTGAACTGAGAACAGAGCAGAGAATACATGACGGGCCGTCTTGGCAGGTACTTGCCTTGTGTTGGACGCTGCCACACTTGTAACAGGAATTGCTTCGCTCTGGCCCTTTGCAATTACCAGCCACGTATCCAAAACCCAGGCATTTATAGCACCTCTGGACCACCAGTTTAAGTCGAATACGGAAACTCACCCATCCGATCTTTATGTGACCCTTTTGCAGCAATATCTCTGCATCTGTTGCAGGGAGTGTGAGAATTGCTAGCTTCTGCTCACGAGTATTTGGTTTCGAGATGAGAACCTTTGTTTCAACCGTCTTGAGAAGTGCGGTATTGACAGCAGTTATGACTTCCTCTTCTGTGGCAAGCTCGTCAAGATCTCGAATTTCTAGGGTTCACTTGGGCTCAATGCAACGGACTGTAGCATCTTCACCCAGGCTAGTTCGCAGGGCATCCCCAAAATCGAATTTATTCCTTGTTCCAGGTCCGAGCTCTACTAGAACCAAGCCCAACCGCGCCTTCCTAACAGATTTGACGTCTGCTCCAGTTTCCATGGTCTGAACATTTCTACGTATGTTAGCCAGCACGTCAGCGTATGATTTCCCAACCGAGGGTTTAATGAGAATTGCCTCCGGGCGGGCCTTCGCCTTCCGCCTTTTTAATTGACTCTGGTTAGAGATTTCATTCGGTTCCTTGCGCTTAACCTTATTTTTTTTCCTTACTACCTTTGTCCATTCGGAGCTTTTCAATGTCAGTTCTCCCTCTTTCTTCCTTTTCTCGCTTTGTCCCGCTGTCACTGGTTCACCCCGGATATTTGATTTCTCCGGTACCATCCATATCTGTTAGGCATCCCCCTATCCACCACCCGGGGAGGCGCCCGATGCGGGACCAGCAACCCGTCACGAGAATAATAATAATAATAATAATAATAATAATAATAATAATAATAATAATAATAATAATAATAATAATAATAATAATAATAATAATAATAATAATAATAATAATAATAATAATAATAATAATAATAATAATAATAATAATAATAATAATAATAATAATAATAATAATAATAATAATAATAATAATAATAATAATAATAATAATAATAATAATAATAATAATAATAATCACTATACCACTAAGGCGAAACATGACAAGAGCGAGACACGAGAAGATCTCAAAGTACTCCGAACTCGCCATTGAAGTCAAAACTATGTGGAACCTGAAATCCGTCCGCATTGTTCCCATCATCATTTCAAGTGCTGGCCTAGTACCCACCACCCTGAGATAGGACCTGGCGATACTACATCTGAAGCCGGGAATCATTTCGAACATGCAGAAGGCAATCATCATAGATACCTGCCACACAGTTCGCAAGTTCATCCAATGAGTTGCTGATTCCAGCCGGACCTAGGTCTCTGGACCAGAACTTAAGAAAACCCTCGCACCTGCGTGAAGATAACCATAATAATATATATTTATTTTTTTGTGTGGAGGAGGAAAATGCATTTACGCACGCTATACGTTAAAGCAGCACGTACAGTAGTGCAGGACTCCTGTCAGTTCGAAAAACACGAAATCTGATACACTACCTGCTAAAAACCCCCTCTTCTCCGATGGCACTAACCTGAGACCGTTTGACACATTTTCAAGGTTAGGCCGATGATCTTTAGCCCTTTCGCTCGACGTTTGAAAAGTTTGGCATGTTAAGGCCGATCTAGGTCAGCCTTTTTGGCTTTGAGTAGTGTTTCAGTGAAATTGACTACACTGTTCCAAGTATTTCCATTACGAAGCATGACATCCTCGAAAGTATCCGGATTGCAAGGTCCGATCATGGACACCAGTGAGGTTCGGCGGTCATGCCACCTACTGCAGGTGAAGAAGGTGTGCTCTACGGTATCGACGACACCTGGGCAATAAAGGCAATCCGGGCTTTCAGTCCTTCCGATCTTGTGGAGGTAGTGGCGGAAATACCCATGACCAGAAAGGAGTTGGGTCAAGAAGTATCCCACCTCACCATGTTCTCTCTCAGCCCACGGTCTAATATTTGGTATTAGCCTTTTGGTCCATCGCCCTCTTGGCTCTGCATCCCAGTTGGCCTGCCAGTCATTGAAAGTGTGGTCCCGCTCTTCTGCAGCGAGAGTATCTCTCTCATTTTCGCGGTTTCTCTGGTAGATCGCCTGTCGTTCACGTGCTAGTAGGTTAATGGGGGCTATTCCTGCTATTACCAGTATAGCTGGCTCAGAAACCGTGCGGTATGCCGAGGCAATACTCAGAGCACCCAGGCGCTGCACTCGTGCAAGCTGGTTCCGGTAGCACTCTTTACTTAGAACATGCGCCCAAACCTCCGATCCGTAAAGAAGAACAGGAGTTTACAGACGACATAATAATAATAATAATAATAATAATAATAATAATAATAATAATAATAATAATAATAATAATAATAATAATAATAATAATAATAATAAACAGAAAACAAAAATGGCAGGTAAGACTGGAAAAGCAGATAGAGAAACTAAGAACACCAATAGGACAACTTCAACAATACACTACAACCAGAAACCCATCCCAAAAACTAAGAAACAAAATAAACAAGATTCTACAGAAATTCTGTCACAGAAATAGTAAGAGCCCGATCGAAGCCCTTGATGAATTAAAACAAAAATTGTCGGTATACTCCAACAGATTTAGAAGATATAATGA
This sequence comes from Crioceris asparagi, assembly GCA_958507055.1. NCBI lineage: Eukaryota > Metazoa > Arthropoda > Insecta > Coleoptera > Chrysomelidae > Crioceris > Crioceris asparagi. The sequence goes on along the minus strand of OY293826.1, from coordinate 81,313,871 downwards.
AGCAGACTTGAGAAGAACCCACAACAAAATATTCTCCATAAACCAGAAACAATTCTACCGCCAACTAACACAAACCAATACAAAAATAGTTAATAACTTCCCCGAAAAGGAAGCAACAATTACATATTGGTCAGAAATATGGGAAAAAGAGAAAACTCATAATAGAAAAGCAGAATGGCTGCCTGAAGAAAAGAAAAATGCCGAGAAAATTCCCATGATGCTTTATAATACCATCACCTTGACAGATGTAAAAAAAGCAATCAACAGTACGCATAATTGGAAGTCAGCGGGACCAGATGGAATCCACAACTTTTGGTTTAAAAAATTCTATTCTACTCACAAAACACTAGCAAGTCTCTTCACAAACATCCTGCAAGACCCGAAAAAAGCACCAACATTCATAACCTCAGGCATAACTTACCTACTCCCAAAGACAATCCCATCGACAAATGATCCCTCAAAATATAGGCCAATCACTTGCCTCCCCACTCTCTGTAAAATACTTACCTCTATCATCTGTAATCAAATTTATCAACACCTTGATAATAATAAATTACTTCAAAATGAACAAAAAGGATGTATAAAGGGTAGCAGAGGCTGCAAAGAACAGCTCGTAATAGACATGATAGTAACTGAGGAAGCGAAACAACGGAAAAAAGACCTCCACGTAGCATATATCGACTACAAGAAAGCTTTCGATAGTGTGCTCGCTTCTTATTGAAATGCTTAATGTTTATAAGATTAGCCCAGCTATTGTCAGTCTATTGGAAAATCTAATGCCTCAGTGGAAGACTAAGCTAGTAGTGCACACCAACGAAGGACAGAAAGACATAGGCAACATACACGTAAGACGTGGTATATTCCAAGGCGACGCCCTTAGCGCTCTATGGTTTTGTATTACCTTGGCACCATTATCAAGGTTACTCAATCGCCGAAGCATGGGATACAAGCTTCAAAATGGGCAAATAATAGACCATCTCGCCTATATGGATGATATCAAATTAATGTCTGCCACAAAGGAAGGTCTAAACAAGCTACTTAAAACGACCAAGAAATACAGTGATGACACAGGCATGGAATTTGGCCTAAATAAGTGCAAAATACTCTCCCTAAAGCGGGGAGCATGGGAAGAACATCAGGGATTTCAGCTTGACACCGACAAAATAATAGAAGGGATGGACAGAAATGAGAGTTACCAATACTTGGGACTAGACCAAGCAAGAGGTATCTGCCAAAAAATAATGAAGAAGACTCTTAGACAGAAACTAACTGATAGAACCAAAGCTGTACTGAAAACACAATTATCTGCAATCAATAAAACCAGAGCGTTTAACACATATGCCGTACCGACAATTACTTACAGTTTTGGGGTTATCAAATGGACCGACACAGATCTTCAGGACATGAACAGAGATATAAGAGTCCTATTCACAAAAGCCAGAGCTAGACACCCTAAAAGCTCTGTAGAAAGATTTTATCTGCTACGGGACAGAGGTGGACGAGGAATAGTAGACCTCAAGGAAGCTCATCAAAAACAAATTGAAAGCCTAAGAAATTATTTCTATGAGAAAATTGAAACATCAACATACCACAGAAAACTTGTTAACGCAGACAAAGGACTCACCCCACTAAACTTAGATACCAAAAATTATCAGCCACTAAGAGACATAGAAACCACAGAGGACAGAGCAAACAAATGGAGAGCTAAGCAACTTCATGGCAGATATCTAGCCGTCTTAAGTTCGGAACATATAGACTCAAATGCATCCAATATGTGGTTAAAAACCGGTAACCTGTTTGCGGAAACTGAAGGCTTCATGATGGGAATCCAGGATCAAGTTATACCTACATTAAACTACCGGAAGTACATTATGAAAGATCTCGCTGTAACCAACGACATGTGTCGATTATGTCATAATAAAAGTGAAACAATAGAACATATCATATCAAGCTGTTCTGTACTAGCACCCAGAGAGTATGTTAAAAGACATGACAACATTGCGAAAATAATACATCAAGAAATATGCAAAAACGCCAACATGCTTACAGAAAACATCCCTTACTATAAATACAAGCCAGAAGCCGTTAGGGAGAACAAAGATATCAAAATCTATTGGAATAAAACTTTACACACAGACCACCCTGTGGATAACAACAGACCAGATATCGTGCTAAAGGACAAGAAAGAAAAAACTACCTACTTGATTGACGTAGCAGTACCTGCCCCACATAACATTAAAGAGAAGCAAGAAGAGAAAATTCGTAAATACCTTCCTTTAGCGGCAGAATTGAAAACTATATGGCAACAGAGGAAGGTCATAGTAATTCCGCTAATTATAGGGGCAACAGGGGAAATACCGATGAAACTTGAAAAGTATATTGAGCAAATACACTTATCACAGAAGATTTTCGTCACACTCCAAAAACTAGCGATTCTGGGAACATGTCACTTAGCTCGGAAGGCCTTGAACGTCCAAATCTAAAAGAAAAAAAAAATAGAATAATTTCAGATACTTGCCTTCTAGGAGGCCGTACCTAAAATATACTTACCTGCTACAGCAGAGATACCCAACAAAATAATAATAATAATAATAATAATAATAATAATAATGATAATAATAATAATAATAATAATAATAATAATAATAATAATAATAATAATAATAATAATAATAATAATAATAATAATAATTTTTTTTATTTTTTTTTTTTTTGTGGAGGAGGAAAATGCATTTACGCACGCTATACGGTAAAGCAGCTCGTACAGTAGTGCAGGACTCCTGTCAGTTCGAAAAACACGAAATCTGATAGACTACCTGCTAAAAACCCCCTCTTCTCCGATGGCACTAACCTGAGACCGTTTGACACATTATCAAGGTTAGGCCGATGATCATTAGCCCTTTCGCTCGACGTTTGAAAAGTTTGGCATGTTAAGGCCGATCTAGGTCAGCCTTTTTGGCTTTGAGTAGTGTTTCAGTGAAATTGACTACACTGTTCCAAGTATTTCCATTACGAAGTATGACATCCTCGAAAGTATCCGGATTGCAAGGTCCGATCATGGACACCAGTGAGGTTCGGCGGTCATGCCACCTACTGCAGGTGAAGAAGGTGTGCTCTACGGTATCGACGACACCTGGGCAATAAAGGCAATCCGGGCTTTCAGTCCTTCCGATCTTGTGGAGGTAGTGGCGGAAATACCCATGACCAGAAAGGAGTTGGGTCAAGAAGTATCCCACCTCACCATGTTCTCTCTCAGCCCACGGTCTAATATTTGGTATTAGCCTTTTGGTCCATCGCCCTCTTGGCTCTGCATCCCAGTTGGCCTGCCAGTCATTGAAAGTGTGGTCCCGCTCTTCTGCAGCGAGAGTATCTCTCTCATTTTCGCGGTTTCTCTGGTAGATCGCCTGTCGTTCACGTGCTAGTAAGTGAATGGGGGCTATTCCTGCTATTACCAGTATAGCTGGCTCAGAAACCGTGCGGTATGCCGAGGCAATACGTAGAGCACCCAGGCGCTGCACTCGTGCAAGCTGGTTCCGGTAGCACTCTTTACTTAGAACATGCGCCCAAACCTCCGATCCGTAAAGAAGAACAGAGTTTAATAATAATAATAATAATAATAATAATAATATTAATAATAATAATAATAATAATAATAATAATAATAATAATAATAATAATAATAATAATAATAATAATAATAATAATAATAATAATAATAATAATAATAATAATAATAATAATAATAATAATAATAATAATAATAATAATAATAATAATAATAATAATAATAATAATAATAATAATAATAATAATAATAATAATAATAATAATAATAATAATAATAATAACAATGGCTGAGTGGGCTAAGGCGCTGGAAGTGCGAAGTGCGTTCGTAGCTTGCGACAGCTCATCGTGAGCGCGGGTTCGGATTCCACCTGAGCTATGGTTGTTTGTAAACTGGACCCGTGCATAGATATCCTGTATATCTCTTCGGGAGTGTATTCCAGATATTTAAAAAAATAAATAATTATAATATTGTAACGTGGATAGGTATTCATGTACTTACGGTTAATATTTGTTTATTAGGTATTTATTCCTACTACCTTGTTTGCTATAGTTGTTTCATGTTATAGTTCATTATTTACTTCTAGAGTTGGTAGAGTTATTCTCGATCTTCCCAGAAACTATATGTGAGGTACAATTTGTCATGCTATTGTCAGTTTGACAAGGATCTAGAACAATAATTATGTGCGTCTAGATATTCATAGAACATTCTCGATGAATGTCATGTCATGAATCAGGTATATAAAACCGTGTCGATCACGAGACAGAGTCAGTCTTATGAAGGCAGTGAGTGTTATAAAGTCAGTTGATAACAGTCAGTCTGTGGAGTCAGAGGTTAATAGTAGCTCTGTCGGTGATGACAGTGACAGTATAGATTGTCAAGGTGACAAGAAGTGGTGACAGTTGTACCATAATAGAAGCTCGTGTACTGAGTGTTTGAAAATAAATCATTGGAAGCAATCTGCCAATTTTGAGTATTACGCAAGTGAACTTACCCCACAACGTTTAGCACAGGGTTAAACGTTACAATTGGTGTCGGAAAAAAGGGATCATCGCATTTTGCTGAGAATATATGGTGAATACCAGATCGAAAGATTACGACGAAATGGCAAATTTTGCAGAAATAATGAAGTTCCTAGAAAATCAAGAAAGAAGTAGACAACAAGATAAAGAAGAACAAGAAAGAATTAGACAACATGATAAAGAAGAACAAGAAAGAATTAGACAGGAAGACCAAACAAAAATGAATCAATTTCTAGAAAATCAAGAAAGAAGTAGACAACAAGATAAAGAAGAACAAGAAAGAATTAGACAACAAGAAAAAGAAGAACGAGAAAGAATTAGACAACAGGAAAAAGAAGAACAAGAAACTAGAATAAGACAAATCTTAGAAGAACAAGCAAGAGTGCGACAAGAAGATAAACAGAAAGTAGACCAGAAATTAGAGAAAGTTGAACAAAAATTAGAGAAATTCCAAGAAAACTTCATACAGAATTTTCAACTAATAGATGACAAGATGTTGCAAAAAGAAGAAGTTGACCAGAAATTAGAAAAAGTTCAGGAAAATTTTAATCAAAAATTTCAAATAATAGAGCAAAAGATGTTGCAAATGAAATCTGAAGTACCTCTGAGATGATCGTCGAATGAAATTCAAAATAGTGTAGTTAATCCAGTCAAAATTGAAGCCCCAAAATTCGATGGTAAACAGTCTTGGTCTACATATAAAAAGAAATTTGATGCTGCTGCTTTGGCTAGTGGTTGGTCAAATGAAGAGAAGGCCACCGCATTGATCTTGGCTCTACGTGGTGATGCATTGGAAATCTTAAACACCCTAACTGATGGCGAACATTCGTATGAGATTTTAGTAGATCAACTTGAAAGGCGATATGGTGACCAACATCTACAACAAGTTTACCAAGCACAGTTAAAGTACAGGCAACAAAGGTATGACGAAACATTGCAGCAGTATGAAACTGATGTTGTCCGGCTCGTTCGACTGGCATACCCTACAGCACCGAGATACTTTATTGACAGGCTAACAGTGCAGACATTCATTGATGGTCTAAGAGATTTTGAGATTCAGCAGGCCTTACGGTTGAGTGGCCTTACAAGAATTGAAGTTGCCCTTGCACGTGCACTTGAGTATGAAGCTGCTAAACAGGCATCCAGATCTAATCTCCATCGGGGACAGATTCGACGAGTTAGCCTCATCCAAGATGGGAAATACAGAAAAAGTAACATTATTAAGCAAATTATTGAAATGTTACGAAAACTGGATGGTCAGTCAACTGGACATAGTTCTCAGAGGGTGTGTTGGAACTGTGGACAAGGAGGTCATATCAAGAATTGTTCACAGTTTCAAACTAGCAACCTGCCTGGAAATTTCAGTACTCCGAGGGTGTGTTGGAATTGTGGACAAGAAGGGCACATGAAGAAGAACTGTCCACTTCTAACTGGTCATGTACAAGAAAAATTCGAGATCCGGAAGAAAGAAAATTGCGCACAACAGAAATATCATTATTGCTCTAACAGACAGCTCAGATATCGAGCCTGATGTTAAGAGGGAAGATGCCATACCTAGTTCGAAGGAGAGCAATATCTCTAGAGAGAGATCAAGCAGTAGAAGAAAGAGTCTTGTTAGAAGGCGCAGTATATCGAGATGTCGAAGAAGTATCAGGCTATGTGTAGGCACTGGTGTTAGTGGGAAAAGCAGTTCATGTTGCAGTAGTCCACAAAGAGGCGCAGGAGGTAGAAGGTGCTTCGGGCGCAACAGAAGAAGACGCATGAGGCGACGCAGTGGCCGAGACAGTAGGCGCAATCGCAGTAGTTCACGCAATATTGAAAATAGTGAAATGTACTGTAGCAAATTGACGTCTCCTTGCCACATACTTAGATTGCGTGATCGTAATTCAAGATCACGTAGCGGTGAATGTTGTATGGCCACCAAGGATCATGTTAGCTTGTGTAGAAGCAGATCACCTGTTCAAAGATGTTCTTCTATAGGAGTTAGTTATACTCCTGTGAAATATTTTGATGACCGAAGAAGAGGATCACAAGTACCACCAAGTAACCTGTGTTCCTCGGGAGGCGAGAGCGAGGATTGGGACCAGAGGATCCAAGGAGCTCCCCCAGATGAGATTGTAGAATGTATTGGGATGATGTTTGATCGGGACGATCAAATCTAAGAAGGGGGCGGTGTAACATAGATAGGTATTCATGTACTTACGGTTAATATTTGTTTATTAGGTATTTATTCCTACTACCTTGTTTGCTATAGTTGTTTCATGTTATAGTTCATTATTTACTTCTAGAGTTGGTAGAGTTATTCTCGATCTTCCCAGAAACTATATGTGAGGTACAATTTGTCATACTATTGTCAGTTTGACAAGGATCTAGAACATGTGTAATTATGTGCGTCTAGATATTCATAGAATATTCTCGATGAATGTCATGTCATGAATCAGGTATATAAAACCGTGTCGATCACGGGACAGAGTCAGTCTTATGAAGGCAGTGAGTCTTATAAAGTTAGTTGATAACAGTCAGTCTGTGGAGTCAGAGGTAAATAGTAGCTCTGTCGGTGAAGACAGTGACAGTATAGATTGTCAAGGTGACAAGAAGTGGTGACAGTTGTACCATAATAGAAGCTCGTGTACTGAGTGTTTGAAAATAAATCATTGCAAGCAATCTGCGAATTTTGAGTATTACGCAAGTGAACTCACCCCACAACGTTTAGCACAGGGTTAAACGTTACAATATAATAATAACAATAATTGTATTTCTTTCAAAAGAAATTTCACCATATCATAAATTTTCTACAAATCTATGCTAATTATATATCTATCCGTAATAACATGTAAAGACAAAAATAAGAAAAGAAAGTAAACATAACCATAAATTTTCTCTAAATCTAAGCTAATTATACCTATATCCTTAATTAACGAGTAAATAAAAAAAATAAAAGAAACAGACAAAATGTGGGGGTCACCTATTATACAATCCTAATCTTAACTATTCAAATATTGCAGCGGGAAATTTTGAGTAATGGCTTTCTCAAATTTCAAGTTGTTTCAGATTTTCCGGAACAAAATTATACACTTTGTTTATATTAAATTTGAAGCCTCTTTCAAGGAATAAGGCTCTGTGTGGTGGCGAAGTGAGTGATCCCTTGAATCTGATATTTATGTTATGAATATCTGACCTTGAGTTTTTTTCATATAGATATGGAGGATGTTTGTTAATAATTATTTTTTTTTAAATAGATACAGAATTCTAATTTTCATCGGCATTTTAAATCTTTTAGTTTTGACGTTATATGATCAAGTTTCCTAATACCACATATAAATCTAAGACATGCATTTTGAATCCGTTGTAATCTGATGAATGTGTCTTGGTCCAAACAGGGGCCATATACATATTCAAATTGTGACAAGACTAAAGAATTACATAGACTTTTTTTGCGGTGATTAGAAGCTTTCTATGAGGATACAACTTACTTAACGCAGCATATGATTTTCAAATCATCCCCGGGACATGGTCTCTAAACCTTAGCGATCGATTAAGTATAAGTCTCAAATTCTTTATTTTTTGTGTTACTTAAATAGGTTCATATTGACCTGGGGATCTATATACGATCTATGACTTATTTTACCAAAGATTATAGTCATAGTCTTTGTGCGATTCAACTACAACGAATGCTTTGATGAAATGTGTGCCAATGTATCCAAATTCATTTGAAGGCGAGCTCTCGCCTCTTCGAAATCATTTATAGGAAATGAATAGTCTGAGTGTCGTCAACATACATATGAATACTTTAATGCCGAATGAACGTATGGAAATGGCTCGTTTAAATCGTAAACAATAGTGGCCCTATGATGGAACCTTGGGGAACTTAAGATCTTATATGTTTAGGTAGAGACTCCCTATCTCCCAGCACGACTGTCTGTGATCTGAAAGATATGAACGCAGTACTTTCATATGAAAATCCACAAGACTCTAGAATACCCTGTAGAGTAGAATTATTTATAGTATCAAATGCTTTGCTGTAGTCCAAAGCCAATAGGACTGTAAAATAACCTGCAACGGTGGCTTGAATTATGTCATCAGTGATGTTTAGCAAAGCAGTAGTGGGGCTGAAGCAATTTTGGTAACCTGATTGAATTTTCGATAGAACTTTGTTGGCATCAAATATGCTCGTAATTGTATGACCATATAAGTTTTTCTGCAAGTTGGGATAAGCCAAGAAGAATACGTATCGGTCTAAGATCCGATAGCGTTGAAGGAATTGCGACTTTAGGAATAGGCGTTCCTTAGCATTTTTCCAGACTGATAGAAATCCTGAAAATAGTAACATTGTGTTTATAATATTCAGAATAAAAAGGAAAATAAAAGAACATATTTTAAAAACGATATAGATAAACCATCCGAGCCTGGCGAAGAGTTTTGTATATTTGATATTATATCGTGATATCTGGGACACATTGTACATTGGATATTGATAATGCTGAAATACTCAACACATATGTTGAGAGCATTTTGAAAATAAAATAAAATATTCCGTCATTAACATGGAAAAGAACTAATCTGCTTACAATAAATTGCAAATTTTTGAGATTTGAAAATATAAATTTCACAGAATTGAACCTGATTTTTAAAGGTCTGTATAACAAAAGCCACTGCAATGTTATCGAAAACAAAATTTTGAAAAGTATTTTTGAGGTAGCCAGTCATACTCAATCTCATAAATACAGCTTTAAAAACTGATGAAAACCCACTAAATTTGGTTACTATTTTCCCAGTACCAAGAATCAGTATTATTTATGACCCTAGTAACTATCGTCCTGTCAATACACTACCACCTTTAGAAAAAATCTTAAAATTTGCTGTTTATAAACAGATTAGCATATATATCAATAATAATAAGTTAATTATGGATCACCAATCAGAGTTTAGATCTAATAATTCTTGAGAAACTGCCATAAAATTAACAATTTCAACGTGGAAGTTACTGCTGAACGAAAATAAATTTATAGTCTCAGTGTTTTTGGATTTTAAATGAGCTTTCGAAACAATCGAAACCGACATAAAGTTAATTAAACTACAGTATTACGGAAAGGATGGAACAGTAGTAAAATGGCTTGAAAATTATCTGAGAGGGCGTTCCCAAGTAACCAATGTGAACTCTCCAGTGAAAAACATATAACCACCGTTGTTCAACAGGACAGTGTCTTGGGAACCTTTCTTTTAATTCTTTATTTGAATGATATCAACTTTGTTAAGAAATGTGAGTTCATAAATTTGTTTTAAGACGATACCCTCTTAGCTGTTAAAAGTCTGAACCTAGATGAAGCTTTAGATAAGATGAACAAATTTTTGGACAATATCATGGAATTTTTGAATATTAATAAGCTTAATAAGTTTATTGTCATTAATAGATTCCAAATACCTATATCACAGCATTACAAAAACTGCAGAATGGAGCAATGCGAATCATTATCAAATGCAAGACTATTGAAATGATGCTAAATGTTATGAGGTGGATTCTAATGAAAACCCTACTGTTTTACGGTTCTATGATTTTTGTTTATAATTTTATAAAAATAAAATTAAAAATAAGTGGGTAACAAATGTTGAACAAGCACCCACATCTAGACCCACATTTATTTTGATCAATTTATAAAATTCAATCATGAAGTTCACAACTATCAAACTCGAGAAAGTTATAATTTAGATACTTGAAGAACCAAGTTAAAACAAATGATGAATTCTTTCACAGACGGATTAATCAAATATAACACTTTATCCAGTCAGATCGAGGAAAGTACAACCTTGAGTTCTGGTGTATATCAATGAAAACTAACATATATGTTATATGCTAACCACATCTTGTATAATATTGATTATACTTTGATTAATTTGCGTCACATACTAATTTTAATTGTTACTTATCTAAAATAATCTTCTACGTTCTTCTCTCAGAAGCTCATATCAAGTTTCCTATTGTTTTAATGTTTCTCCTTGAAACCTGCAAATTCATCAAAGACGCAATATTTGGTACTTTATTACTAGGGAAACTTCTAGAACCTTTATTTGTAAAATCATCAAAAAGGCACCTGCACTTGTTTACCATAAAGGTTCTGAAACGTAATTAGTGACGTCATAACACAGAAGGTATAAATATTGGATCCTTCTCCACTTCAATCACTTTTGAAGTCACCTTTTAAGTCAGATTGTTATTTTCAAAATTAAATATTGTAAAGTCAAACTGAACTAAAAGTTGTGAAACAAGTTTAAATAAATAAAGTTTTTAAAAAAGTTTTAATTGTTACAAATCCCGTAACAAAAATTGGCGCAGTCAGTAGGATTCCCAAACGTTGGCAGCAGAATCAACAGTGGTTTCCTAACCTTTATGGGAGAAGCAAGCCCCAAAGAATAAAGAAGAAACAAGAAGTCTCCAACTCAAGAAGACGGTCTCTTCGGCAGTAGGGAGCGAAGATCGATCATCATCTAGCTGTAGTCAACACGTACGAAGTAGGATTTCATCTAGAAAAGACGGTCTCTTCGGCAGCAGGATTGAGAGTCGAGAATCACCCAACTGTAGTCGACACGTACGAAGTAGGATTTCATCTGCTCGTGTCCTGAAGACAACCCACAACTTACCAAACGAAAGAAAAGGAAAACGTAAGCAGAGAATCACACTTTCATTACATTTTTATATTGATTCTATTCTCATTTGAAACAAAGAAAACAAAGTTCTATTGTCATTCGTTAAATATTATCTACCATTAATATTAATTTACACTAACTAGGAAATACATTCAGAATGACAGAAACAACTGAAGCAAATACAACACAATCTCAGATAGAACCATATAGGCTGTCTGAAATTTTTTCACTAATTCCCGAATATGATGGAAATCAAATTTTTCTAACTACTTTTATAAATTCATGCGACATAGCAACCCGTATGGCAGTAGGTGATCAGAAAATTTTTCTAGTATTACATATAAAAAATAAATTGAAAGGAGTTGCAGCAGAATTAGTTAATTCTCGCAATCCAGAATCATGGAACGAAATTAAAAATCTATTAGAAACACATTTTGGCGACTCCCGTGATCTAAATTCGCTTATACAAGATTTGCAACGAATAAGACAGATGCCGAATGAATCACCATTGACATTCGTATCAAGATTACAAACCTTGAACTCTAAATTATACGCAGCTATAAATAAACAACGCATGAATCCTGATGAGAAAAATGCACAGACGAGATTAATAGAAAATATGTGTCTTAACACATTGTTGACAGGTCTTGAACCTCGCATTGGTCAGATAATACGTGCCAGTAACCCTAACGATATAGTTTCTGCAATCGGCCGCATTAAACGAGAAATGCAATTACATTATTTTGAGACACAGAAATTCAAACAGAATAATAAAATACTCCAGTCAAATTATGCAATTTTTGTAAAAAGTCAGGGCATACAGTTAACGAATGTAGGCAAAGGCAACAACAGAACATTCGATACTCACATAATAATGATCCAAGACAACAATTCCAAAACCCACAAAGATTCAATCCTCAGCAAAGTTTCAATAATTCAAATCAGTTTTATCCAAACAGAAATTTTAGTCAACAAAGTCAACCGAATTCCCAAGTATCGAAACCTTCAAATCCAAATAATTCTAGCAATGCTCCAATCCCCCATCCCAATCTTCAAAAAAAGAAATTTGAAAGTCCAAATCCAATTTTTCGTCCGAATAATCAAAGAGCACATCATTTTAATTGTGACAACTATTATCCAGATGAATATTATTATAACGATAACTCCCAAGCTGATCAATTCGATTACACTTATTCCGAATCACAAGATGTCAATCAATATAATCAATATTCCAATCCCAATGAATATGATTATCAAGATGATCAGTATAACTTCAGTCCACAAAATGAATATCAAAATCAAAATTTTCACGAATCCCAGATTCAAGATGCTCCACCACCTTTAGAAGAAATTTCCCAAAAGACATCATTAAAAAACCAAACCCACCATATAAACACAGTGAAGCAAGAGAAATCAGAACAAACTTTCGTATAGAAACACCTCTGTGTACTATTAGTTCACAGGGACTTTATTATATAAAAGATTTGTCTAATAAATTCAAAATTCTAATAGATTCAGGTGCAGGAATATCAGTTTTCAAAAGAAAAACTTGCGAAAATTACCATAATCGATCTAAAGAAAATATTACTATACAAGGAATAACAGAACATAGAATTCCGATTAATGAATCAGTTATGATACCTTTTGGAAAATCAGACGATCCGCACAAAATTTATATTTATGATCTTAATATTGAATTTGATGGATTATTAGGATTAGATTTCATAGAACATTATCAGTGTGTTATAGACATAACCAACAGAAAATTGATTACAAAATATAGAGTCATACCTTTATATAAAGTAGAAAATTCAATAATAACTGAAGATTTAACTGACAATTCGAAAATTCAAAACCCTCATTCTAATATTATAAATATAGAACCACGTACAGAGCAAGTATTCAAATTAACTTCCAATTTACGAAATACGGATGCTATTTTATTATCCCAAGTGAAAGAAAAAGTTCGTTTACCAAATGCACTTGTGAAGATTAATGAGAAAGGGGAATTCCTTACAACTGTAGTAAATACTAATGCAATATCGAAAACAGTAGATTTTTCAGATTTATCATTAGAGTCTATTCAAAATTACGAAATGAATCATATATCTCAAATAAATACTCAAAATTATAATAGAGAAGAAAATATCAGAAATCAACTCAGACTTGAACATTTAAATTTAGAAGAAAAAGAAATGATAACCCAGATATGCTTAGATTTCTCGGATATATTTTACTTAGATGGCGATATTTTATCATTTACTAATGAAGTTAAACATAAAATTAATGTTTCTGATTCGAAGCCAGTTGTCTCCAAATCATACAGATATCCACATATCCATAAAGAAGAGGTCAAATCTCAAATTTCTAAAATGCTTGAACAAGGAATACTTCAAAATTCAATTAGTCCATATTCTTCTCCAGTATGGGTAGTTCCAAAGAAAATAGACGCATCTGGAAAACAGAAATGGCGTATCGTAATCGACTATCGAAAATTAAATGAGGTTACTATTGATGATAAATATCCTTTACCTAATATTTCGGATTTACTTGATCAACTCGGTAAGTGTCAATACTTTTCAACACTCGATTTAGCTTCTGGATTTCATCAAATAGAGATAGACAAACCTGATATTCAAAAAACCGCATTCTCAGTAGAAAATGGTCATTACGAATTTATTCGAATGCCATTGAGTTATGGACAACGTCTTATTAGGATTGCAAAATGAAAGATGCCTCGTATATATGGATGACATCATAGTTTATTCCCCAACAATTTATGAACATATTTCTAGACTGAAAGAAGTTTTTACCAGACTTAGAAGTGCAAATTTAACATTACAACCAGAGAAGTGTGAATTTCTTCGAAAGGAAGTTGCCTATTTAGGACACGTCATAACTAAAGAAGGAGTTTAACCCAATCCACAGAAAATTGATGCAATTAATAATTTTCCAGAACCAAAAAATGGAAAAGACATTAAATCATTCTTAGGATTGACCGGATATTATCGACGATTTATTCCAAATTACGCTAAAATTTCAAAACCTTTAACAAAGTTACTTCAGAAAGATATTCCCTTTAATTTCAATCAAGATTGTAGAGATTCTTTTGAAACCTTAAAGAAATTTCCAATAACATCACCAATATTAATTTATCCCGATTTTGAAAAAACTTTCATTTTAACAACTGATGCAAGTAATTTTGCTATTGGTGCTGTACTATCGCAAGGTCAACTGAATAGCGATCTACCTATCGCGTACGCATCAAGAACGTTGTGTCCAGCAGAAACCCGATATAGTACAATTGAACGTGAACTTCTAGCAATCGTATGGGCAGTAAAATATTTTAGGCCTTATTTATATGGAAGAAAATTCAAATTAATAACAGATAACTTATCATTTTATAAAACTCAACTAGATATACTTGAGATATGTGAAAAACTTTCTGAAAGTTTATTATTTCTAGAAAACAGTTTGAATGACATTCTGAATGGAATTACTTTTGCAAGATTACAAGTTTTACACTCTTCTATAATAAAACCAAGAGATCTCAAGAATTCATTATTGCAAATCTCTAATTCACTCAAAAATGTTAATTTACCCCTACCAGTGGAACTTAAAAATATTCCCAAGTATTTTGAAATTATAGAACTTCATGCTTTTCAAGATAACTCAAGAATCATGTATATTCTCAAAATTCCCTTAGTTGATCCAGAAATATATAAAGTATATAGAATCTACCCTTTACCAACTAAAGACAATCGAACTGGACTTCATCATGTTATTTCAACAAGTCAAAAATATGTTGCTAAAGATGATGATTCTATGTTTTACGTTACCTTATCTAGTTTAGATAAATGTAAAGATCTTGGCTTCAGATTCAAATTATGCTTTGATATGTTGCATTTACCGATTGACAGTAATTCTATCTGTGAAGCTCAACTTCTCAAACAACAGACCGAAATTCCAAAAATTTGTGAAGTGTCGCTACTTTTTGCTAAAGATTATAATGTAAAAGAAATATCCACAAATGTATGGATTATCATCGTTTCTGATCCATTATTTATAACTATAACTTGTAATAATCAAGAACCAGTTACTAGAGTAATTAATAGAAACTCTATATTAAAATTGAAACCAAATTGTAATGCATTTATTGGAAGTACTAGAATAAGATCGAAATATATTATCGAATCTTACAAAAATATTACCTATAAAATCAATCCTGTAATAATACCATATGAATGTTGTAAAGATTTACCAGAAAAAAGGTTTTTACCAAAATTAAAACCTTTGAAACTCAACACATTAGATACTGAAGATCTAAACATCGCTCAACAGAAATTGAATGAATATTCCGAAAATTTAGACAAAATTATAAATGAACCTTTTATAACAAAGAATATCTCATGGTTTACTTATATAGTAATAGTATTAATAATTGCATTCATTATGCTCTATATATTTTGTAAATGTAAACGAAGAAGACCTACAGGAATGAGCATCGCAGTAGCACCTCATGATCCACCACAACCACCAGATAAAAACGTTGGTCGATGGAAATCCTTTCTACCCAGAAGAAGACCCAGTGTTCATCCAGAATATGAAGAATACGAATTAAATTAAAACACTATGTTTAAAATATTGTCTTATTGTATTGCAAATTTATAATATTTTAATCAATTTAATTTTTATATTTTTATCATTTAAAAGTTTTCGCATAGCAAAAACTTTTTTTGTAAAAGGGGAGTTGTTATATGCTAATCACATCTTGTATAATATTGATTATACTTTGATTAATTTGCGTCACATACTAATTTTAATTGTTACTTATCTAAAATAATCTTCTACGTTCTTCTCTCAGACGCTCATATCAAGTTTCCTATTGTTTTAATGTTTCTCCTTGAAACCTGCAAATTCATCAAAGACGCAATATTTGGTACTTTATTACTAGAGAAACTTCTAGAACCTTTATTTGTAAAATCATCAAAAAGGCACCTGCACTTGTTTACCATAAAGGTTCTGAAACGTAATTAGTGACGTCATAACACAGAAGGTATAAATATTGGATCCTTCTCCACTTCAATCACTTTTGAAGTCACCTTTTAAGTCAGATTGTTATTTTCAAAATTAAATATTGTAAAGTCAAACTGAACTACAAGTTGTGAAACAAGTTTAAATAAATAAAGTTTTTAAAAAAGTTTTAATTGTTACAAATCCCGTAACATATATTATGGATCAGTATTATTATTTCACAGAATATTGTTCCTAAGTTCGAAACATATTGCTTGAGTAAGAGCAGATGTTAATTAATTTTATTGAATGTTAAATATCTAGTTAATTTTAAATTTAAATCTACGTGTTTACCTATCTATGTTTACCTTTTTGAATTTCATTACGTTTTTATATTATTTTTATTTTATTATATTATGAATTTTTCAATTTGTATATTAGGATTCCTATCTAAACAAAGATTATTATAATATTATTAGCGATTTTTAATGGTTTTCAGAAATTATGCATTGGAGCTTAATTTTAAAGTTGACAATTATTGAGAAGTATGAATATATCAGAAGTAAAAAAATTAATAAACAATCGTAAATCTGAAATAATCATATAAACAAAATAAGTTTAGGTTGACATTTTCTCTATCTACAAACCAGTCAAAAGATTTTTGTTATTTTTATCTTAAGTAATAATACTTAAAAGATAAATTTTATTAAGAGATGTCACTTATAATATTCAGAAGATATATCCCAATGTCTAAGAAAGGTGATATTTTGAACGCAGTCCAGGTTCAGCTTTCAGATGAAGACAAGATTTAAGTAGAAGTAAACCGCTCATATATAGGATTAGATTAGAAGCAGCTGAAACTTGATTAATTCAAAGGTTCAGGATAGATCTAATAGTATCTATTCCGTCCCCCGTGGACGTAGAAAGTATACCGTATTATCAAGGGTCTCCTCTTATTATTCTACACCTGTCTCGAAATTGTTACTTTTAGTATGTCACGTATTTAGCTTCTGTTATTTTTGGCCGTATATTGTCTTTTACTAGAAGGTTCATTATTTCTATAGAGTTATGACAGTTGAATCTTAAACTTTCTTTGCTGTCCTAATTCAACAGAACACATTAATGAAGATTTTTTCTATTAAATCCAATTTTCTATTGATAAATGTAGCATCTCTAAGTACTGCTAAAGAGATGCTGTTTGTCATCAATTTTTTATCTTTCTTCTATTTTTGACCGACGAACCCCAAAAGGAGGAGGTGTACAATTCGCCTGTGTGCTTTTTTTTTTGGTTTGTGCGCGCCTTTGATATAGTAATCGTTGTCCGATTTTGATGATTTTTGATTCATTTGAAAGAGGAGCCTTGAGAAATGGTCTCATATTCATAAAAACGGGAATCCGACATCTCCTTCCTTCCGAAAACCGCCCCCGAAGGGGGTGGAGAGGGCGAATTAACTCGAAAATTGAAAATCTGCTTTGGTATAATTACAGATAGGACAATATCCGGAAACGTTTAAATTGAACATAGAGACATTTGAAATTCTCAAATATACCTATTTTCGCTATGTGGAGAGGGCGATTTCTGTCGAAAATTGAAAATCTGTTTGCAGTACATGAAAGACATAATTATTTGTAGCAACATTTATAATGAACATTTTTCCTTTAGGATTACGGTTTTCGAGTAAAATCGATGTTAAAATGGTAACAACTAAAATATTCAAGCGTATTTCCGCAGCGACGTTCTGAGATCTCAATAATAACAACTACAAGCAAGGAATATACGTGGGTAATAGGATAAGTACTATCTTGATTGGTATTAGTGAACGTTCAACGATTTTTGTAACTAATGTTACACTCAAAAGTGTGAAATAAATATTTTTTAAATTTTTTAAAAAATTGGACCGACGTTATTAGTTGGTGCACTGAAAAGTATAAAATAATATTAATTCTATTGGTGCTGGTACTTGTGAAGTTGGTGCCAAAAGTTATCAATCTATCTGCAACTGCACAACTTCAAAAGTAACAGCACCAATAGAATTAATATTATTTTATACTTTTCAGTGCACCAACTAATAACATCGGTCCAATTTTTTGTAAAAAATATTTATATTCTTTATTTTATAATCATTTCAGTGTACTCCATCAAGTGGGTGCTGGAGTATTCTTTTTATTTTGTCTCTTTTTTAGGTATTTGTATTAAAATACACTTCTTTATTATATTGATTATCAGGTACTTGAACGCATTCAAATGAAACGCTGAATAATTTCTGCACAAATACGTAACTATGCGCTATGTTCTTTTCTCATAAATTACAAACGGCTGCACCTATTCTGATATCTATGTTCCATGCAACTACTGGTTGTTGAAGTTTAGCACTCTCCTTTTCTCCATATTAGTTGAGGAAACTTAGGTTCCTGCCATGGGATCACTCAAACGCAGTTTTTAAGCCGGGACTGTTTCATTTGTACTGAATGAGAACTATATAGCAAGTAAAAATTTAATTGTAAAAATCCAGGAGAAGAGTGGTACAAACCCTTCAAAATCCTCCTACGTACAAACCAGGGTGAAGCTGTTGAAGTCATGATTCTTTACTAATATCTGCTTTCTATCTTCTCATCATCGGTGACATGTTTTCATGGGAAGTATTGAGATTCAGTGAACTTCTCCCTGGGTTCTTACATCATTGACTCTGCTTCTTACTTATATTGTTTTCTAGGTTCGCTTATTTCTGGTATTCCCGCAAGACCAAATTCTCTTGTTCCTTGCCTCAACCCTCTCATTAAACCATGGTGCTTATTTTTTCTGTTTCGGTTCTCTCCTTCTTTGGTTATTTTATAGCATTTTTATGAATTACTTACGGTTTCTTATTCAAGTATACTTAATGGACGAGTTAACCCGCTTGTACAATTTGTGTGATTTTCGAGTTTACCTATTTAGATTTTCTTCTGAATCTTTCCAATTTTTAATTCATATACAATGAATCTTTCCTATCCCGTCCTATATAAATTGAAGAAAGGGTGCATAATATTTTATCCTTAGAATTAATTAAATATTAGATTATAAGACTCCCGACATAAAACTAGCTCAATAGAATCACCATTCAAGCAAAAAAATAATTAGACTTATTTTTTTCAAATCCGACAAGTCGTAGTCAGCGTTTAGGTAAATTTCATGGTTTTGAATTTCTGTTTCCATCACGTTTAGGAAGAAATGCTGCAATCAAACGTTTTAGGTGCAGATCATAGCTTAAGTATAAATATATTTGTAATGATATTTAGTCAATGGCTACCATTTTAGATATTTTCTAAACTTTGGTTGGCTGCCATTTTGTAACTACTTCTCGAATCAAACGTATTTATACGAACGAATTTTTCAGCTAATTTGAAACTTGGTATGTAAAATGCGATCTCGGTCGTGTTACAAATTTCGTAATATTCCATATATAGGTATATATACATATACTGTGGTATATGAGTGTATATTGTTTGATTTTGAATTCTTGACTGATTCGATATTGGATAAAAAAAATTTTTGTCGGAGGTGCACTGTCATTTATTGAATTTAGATGAAATTACCAGCAAACAGGAATGATTTCATAACCATCAATCAGAAATGTCATAAGATATTTATAAATGTCATGGTAACGGCATATCTAGAATTGAAAGTGTCTAGATTCAAGTTGTAAGAAAAAATCTTATTGGAATGATATTTGTGTTTGTAGCTATTTGAACAAGTCACACAATCAAATTGAAAATATTAAGGCAGGTATGGGTTCAGTGAAAAGGGAAATGTTTATATTCAATTGATTTATAAAAACATTTATAAGACAAAGTAACACATAATATAAATAAATATATATACATATACTCGTACACAGACTGTGATCCAAATTAAAGTTTAATTATTTCAGTTATACTCTTTACTATTTTGTTGGGCATTCAGATTTTTTTGTATTATATATAGTCATATTCTCTCACAATGCAACATACATACCTAACTTTAAAATGAAATATTCCGAAAAGCATCAATTACTTCAAAAGCAAATTACAAATTATTAAGTCGCTTACAAAAATTTACTTTATCATATATACATATATGATACATATAATTAAGATGATTATGTAACATCAGCCATTTTTGGTAAATAACTATATGTTCAGTCAGACTGAATACCAAACAAAGCACCGCCACTCAGACAAATATCATAATTCAAGGTTGTTGCCTATACATATAATCATTTTTAGGTAAATTTCTTATAGAAATATACCTATTGCGATCGTTCACACTTTTGAATTCCGAAAAAAATTCAACGGCATGTTATTATATATCTATAAGTTAGTCCAAAAAAACATTTGGTTCAAAAGTTATATATATATATATATATATATATATATATATATATATATATATATATATATATATATATATATATATATATATATATATGGGATATTACGAAATTTGTTAACACGATAGGGGTCGCAGTTTTGAAGGTATCAAGTTCAAATTTGCAACAAAAATCAATCTCTCAAATATCTCGGTCGAGTTCGTTATTGGGCAATATCGGGTAAGTAGTTTCAGAATGGCGCCAATTGAAACATTTAAAAAAATTATCAAAAAAGAGCCGTAGTGTAAATATTATTGAAAATAATTTTAGGTTATAGATATAATCAGTACCTACAACTTTTGTTCGAAGCATTTTTTCATAAAATACACAGGTAAAAAAATAAAAATTAATAAAGAAAAATAACAAATATTGATAAAACATGAACCCTCAATATAAATTTGATGTAATTGTACATTTTCTGGAGATCTTAATATAGACCCTGATTAAAAAAATATATAGTATATTTATTGAAAAGAAATAGGCGAAAAAAAAAAAATTCTGCCTTGAAGTGGACTCGAACCCTGTCTGCTTTATATTCAACAGCCAAAACAAAAACCTCTAACCGCAAGGCTATGACAATTTTATGTAATACCTTGTGGGTATACCAATGAAAAGGTTGTTAAGATTTCAATTCAATGAATTTTGAAAAGTTTACCTTTCCGCTGACTACAGGCCATCGGGATTTTTTATTTTGATTTCATACTAGTATCAATCTTCTGCGTACCCCTGATGGTGGAGACCAGAAGAGCGATGAATGTTATTGCACTTGCCGTGTTTTTATATCCACCCGCTATACGTGTTCAATGCATCGCTCATATTGGTCTCCACCGTCCAACGATTGATTATCAGACACGACTCGACGCTCTGCGACAAACTGAAGATGAGCAACAACCTTGAATTCATTATATTTGCCTGGGTGGCGCTGCTTTGTTTGTTAAGCTTATTGATTATTTATATGCGAAGTATACGTCTAAAAGTAAAGTCGCAATCAGGTACAAGGTGACATCACATTGCAAACTGGCAAATGGTTCTCGTCGATTCTATGAAATCTTATGAGGAATGTGTTACAAGAGTAAAAAAATTCCGATGGCGTGTAGCCATAGATTTTTTCTTTATTATTTTTTTTATTAATTTTTTTCTTTGCATTTTATCAAAAATTGCTTCGAACATAAGTTGTAGGTAGGGGAGTGTGGGGGAATACCGCCACCTTAACAGAAAATGTCTGCCATTTGCAAATCGTCCAAGTCATTGTAGATTTATTTGGTTTGTTTTATGCCCCGAAACCTTCTCAATGCAACTAAATCAAGCGATAGATAAATCGCAGAATAGTTTTTACGGAATTAGTTTTTTTGTGGAACATTGACCTGTCGGCATTACTCGGACCTGCTGGGGCAATTCCGCCATCCGTACCAGGTAATTCCGCCATGGTTGTAGTTTGTGATAATATAAATAATTTCGTTTTTCACATAGAAAAATAACGCATTTATTATGACAATAAAATTAACATAAATATTTTTTATAAAACAAAACATTATATAGAATACACGTAAAAAATTCTCAAAAAAATAAATAAGAAATTTAATTAAAAAGTTCTACGATGTACAAAAGGCACTATCTATGCCATTGCAGGCTTTGTGGGCCTATTTGCCGACCACACTGTTTAGGTTAATTTAAAATTTCATATATTGTTCCCTAGAGGTCAACACCAATATCTTAGATTTGAATCTGTCTGTTACAGTCAGAGGGACTACGGCGATGTTACCCCGCATGGCGGCATTACCCCACTTTCCCCTACTGACTATATCTATAACCCAAAATTATTTTTGATGATATTTACAATACGGCCTTTTTTCTATAATTTTTTCAAATGTTTGAACGGTCGCTATTTAGAAACTATTTACCCTATAATGCCCAATAACGAACTTTTGAACCAAGAGCTTTTTGGACCTACCTATAAACATATAACAAAATGCCGTTGAAATTTTCTCAAAACTCAAAAGTGTGAACAATAGCATAGAGGATAATATTCTATGCAGAGCACAAAATGTCCATTCCTGATGAAAATAATACTTATTACTTTAGGTTAGGTTAGGTTCAAAATACAGAAGATGAGCAGAAGATCTTCCAGACGAAGTATACAGATTAGATATAGTTACTGCTTTGGCGAGAATCCATAAATCTATCACAAATTAAGCAACGTATTTACTCTACTTGATTAATTATTAGGCGGCTTGCGTAGCCTCCTTCCATTTTTGTTACCCTTGTGCTTTGAAAATAACAGAGAAGAGGTGTCAATTTTCTATTAATGTTTTAATAAAGATTAAACTCGCTTTTTCTCATTAGAAATGAGAAAAAATATAATACAACTTCCCATTATTAGCTTCGCAAGTCATTATAATCTTCACCCTTTAATCAACTGAGATTATTCTCAATTGGATCCAGTTAACGAGGAAAGAAAATGGAAGCTGCAGAGATTTTTCTTTATAACTTCCATCAATATATTGATCAAGATAGAAATGCTTTATATCTACTTTGAATAAATAATTCAACGACAAGAAAATTTAAAGCGTCGGAAATTTCTAGTTAAATGACTTTAGACAATAGCACAAGTTCCATTAATTGAAAAATTATGGGGACTTGATGTTTTTTTAATTTAGAAGCTATCTAATAAATCGAGTTAATGAATAGTTATCCAAAGAGAATATTTCAATGAGAAAATTTTAATCAGGTATTTCCATGGTGTCCAAAAAAAAGTTTCATCAGACAACCATCCAATTTCATATTTCAAATGAATAATATTATAGAGTTATTCTAGGTTATCATGAAGATTGGTTAAATAGTATAAAAGATAAAGCACTGTAGCGCCATCTGGCCACACGTTACAACAAAGTGTTTAAACATTTCCAATACTCAAACAACTTTGCTCATCGATTTTCATGGTTATCGCTGTAGAAGTGGATGCGCTGTAGCGCCCTCTAGCTGCTAGTTATAATAAAATGGATAGCCTTAAAAATATTCTCAATTTTCAAACAGCTGAGTATGTATACCAAACTTTAATTTTAATGCCGATCGGCTAGACCGTGTAGAAGATAGTGATCTGCAGCGCCATCCCGTTGCGGAGTATTACAAAATAGATAACAGAAAGCTTAACCTTGAAATCTGCCGACTTTTATGATAATCGGTCTAGCGGTGTGTAAGAACACCAAGAAAAATTGATCAACATCCATTTTTAAGGTTCCGTATCATATGGGTGAAAACAGTAGGAATAGCACAAATAATGAGTCCGTCTGTCCGTTCGTCCGTATGTCTGTCAGCGATCTTTATCTTATGAACGGTAATAGGTACACAGTTGAAATTATCAATTTTCGCCAAAACAGCAATACCTACTAAATCCGTTAGTACGGACTTCCGTTCGTAGACTGTATCTCATGAAGGGAAAACTGAAATTTTCAGAGAATGCTTATTTGTGTTACAGCTAAAACAACAAAAATATCTAACCATTTATCCATCGGTTCTTCCATCTGTAGGCTGTCTGTATATCATGTGCAAAATAACAGTTAGAGAGTGGAATTTTGCTTTTATAAGGAAACCTTCGTGTGAGAGATCGACTCGCTCTTGGCCGCATTTTTAATATGTTACACGCAGCTTCGTTTCAGCTACCTACCAGTAAAAATCTTGTCGGAATCGGTTTAGCTGTTACGGAGATTCACCGGAACAAACAGACAGACAAAATTTATAAAAATAGCTTTTTTGTTACAAAGGACATATATACTCCATATGCAGTTAATTAAAACCTTTTTTTTAAATACAGACACTTCGAGTTTATTTATTTGTATAATTTTCTTTTCTAAAAAATAGTCTGTTATTCCTTTTAATAATAGCAACCTGCTATCGAAAATCCCGTTGGAATTGGTTCAGCCGTTACGGAGCTTAGCCAGAACAAACAGACAGACAGACAGAAATTATAAAAAAAATTGTCTTGTTATTAGTGAGTAACCTCAAACCTCTTATTTTGATATTACAAACAGACACAAGACACTCAGATTTTATTTATTAGAATAAATATAGATAATAGATAATATACATATTGATTGATGGACCCCGAAATGCATCCATACAAATAAATACGCAGGAACAAAAATACCCTAAATTACAAGGGATAATATATTAAGGAGACAAACAAGTTTTATGGATATTTTATTGTTATGTGGTATGTCAATATTCATGCTTTCTTTTATGGTTTTTACATATGATAAATAAAAATAACAGTTTTAGCAAAGAAATATTTTATCACATATTTATCCACCCCAACCGGATTTCTGTATACGAGTATACAGGGTGATTCATTATGGGTGGCAATCGGAAATATCACAGGTTGGCCTAGAATTTATAAAATCAGCAACAATATATTCAAGACTTACTTCGTCCTTGGGTGGCGTACCTATTTCAAAGTTGCGTTTTTTGCAAAATATTACTGCTTCAACGTTATCAAATGTATTGAAATTAGAAAGTAGTGTTCTTGATCTGCAATTTATCTTCAAGGCTCACTGGCAAGTGACTATAAAATCTATTTCAAAAATTGATAATAGATTCCAAGTTGTAAAGAGAGGGCGGAATTTATCACTTTATCAAATAGATTGATATAACTCTGACAAGCATATGGAATTGGGACTAAAATGTCATATTAACAATTGAAAACTAGCTACTGATATCTTCATTCGTTTCAAAGATATTCAGTTTGGTAACTATTGACTTCCCCTATATTGTTAGCGGAACCAAAGATAATGGAGACTATCTTTCGTAAAACATATGGTGCTAAAATACTTTTTTTTAAGTTAAATTTTAAAAAAATAAATTTATTTGAACAATGTAATATCGATAACAAAATAATATTTATCTATTTTATACGGGGTATTCCACTGGGAAATGGAAAAGTATTAGCTGTGGATTGATGGCACGAATGTGATTCTATATATTTTTGTTGGGTGTACTTAAATTTAGAACCGAGATATAGGGTGTTTTGACAAGTTTGGTTTTTCGTTGAGAGGTATTTACTTACAATCCACCCAGTAATATTATCTTGATATTTGGTGCATACATTCTCCTTATTCCTTTCCCAGTGATTTGCCTACGTGTCAGTTGGATAATACTGGGTAGGACTAACAAAAATTTAACATAATTGTAGGTTCTCAAAAAACACCCTGTACTTTGAAATGTTCAAAATCCACTAACATCTTTGAAAAGCCCACTTAACGCTGAAACAAACTAGGTATGTACCTACTTTTTGTTTTCCCGTATGATCTCTGTGAATTACGTTTGTGAATTTGAATATGAGGTTGTAGGTATGCATTTGGATAGTTAAGAAAGAAATATTTCAAACTTTCCACATCTCATATCAAAACTCTTCTGCATTAGCAAGTCCACACGAGAATTCATTGCCTGAATTAGTAAGCTTTGAATAATACCTACGTCAATGTTTTTTCATATACTACAAAATTACGATTTAGCTACTAGAGCATTCTATGTATTTATGAACGAATTGAACAGATTAAGTTACTTAATACAGGTTATTGTTGAAACATTTCTATTTTCCCATTATCAAAACAACTGTACATAAAACTATCAATTAAATTTTTACCATAGATAAAAAAATATTACAATTGCTAAAAGTGCCCTCCATAGTGAACTAAATATTTTCTCGCTATTTTCAAAATATGTCTAACTGGTTTTCGAATCACGCCCTGTTATAATTTCTCTGCGTTCTTCTTCAATTATTTGAATAATCTGCTCGCTGGTATTAATTTCCGAAGAATAGACCTAGATATTCAGAAATATATTTTTCTGTTTTATGTGTGGGAGTTTCTCAGATAATAATTTCATAAATGCTTTGCAGAAAGAAGACTTATTTATATAAAAAGCTTGGATGATTTTCATTTTGAAAGTTCAATATATCCTCACTTCATCATGAAAAAAACTATTCATAAGTGCTCAAACAGGTTACCGTCATGTTCCACGCAAGCTTTCAGTCTTCTAGTGAACGAGTCCCGAACTCTAGCAAGCATTGATGTAACAACTGAACGGAAGGAGGCCCTGATCCTGTTTTTCATATTGTCTGCGGTTGTTGGAAGATATCTGAAAACCCTCTTCTTCACATATCCCCAAAGAAAAAATCTCTTGGAGTAAGGACTAGAGAACGCCTGAACCGTTGTATTGTAACCTCCTCTACCTATCCAACGATTTGGATAAGAAAGGTCTTCAAACTCACGCACTATCCTATGGTAATGTACTGGAGCATCATCATGCTGTAACCACATGGTCATTCTGATGTATAAATCCACTTCTTCTAGCATTCCAGAAGGATGTTCGCGAATAAAATGTAAATATATTTCACCATTCAGCACATGGTCAAAAATGTGAGGTCCAAGAATATGACCACCAATTATTCCTCCCCAAACATTAAGTGACCATCGCTGTTAGTGATCAACTCTCTTCAACCGATAGGGATTTTCAATAATTGCATAATGATGCATTTATGTCTGTTAACCGACCCGTTGCTCTCGAAATTTGCTTCGTCAGAAAACAGATTTTTTTTCCAAAACACTACAATTCTCCTTGTAAATACAATACAAAACACAACTCGATATATGAAATTGTTAATATATATTTTTTGGTATAAAATACACTAGGTACCAGTAAGTTCAGATCGATCTGTTAGTATTATTGAGTGCAGTCACCCGTGAAATTCTTGCCTCTGGATATTTTTCGTAGTAGCTTCTACTTGCTAAATGAGAATTTCTATCAGCCTCCCTAATACAGAAGACCATATTCACTAATTCTTCACAAGTGAAATTAATTATGAACAAGTTGACATACTTGAATTTTGAAATAACACCGATGTTTCAAATTTTATGAAAGCAGCATACTCCACTCCTTATTTTTTTCTAACGGAGCATTAGAGTTCTTTATTTTGTAATAAAACTCGAAGTTAATAAAAATTAGACCCCACAAAATATATAGAAAGCTCATAAAAACACTATTTAATGATGCAATAAAATATAGCGTTTTGCATATTTTGAAAACAAAATGAGTCGACTAAGAAATTGATTTAATCAGCTTTAATGGTTCTGAAATAATGTGGGTATACACTCGAAGCGTTTTTTGAAACATACATTGACATGCCAAGACATTAAAATATTTTTTACAAAAAATTGGACCGACTTTATCAGTTGTTGCACTGAAAAATACAAAATAATATTAATTCTATTGGTGCTGGTAATTATGAAGTTGTGGCGTTGTAGTTTGTAGTTGTAGGCACCAACTCCAAAAGAACCAGCACCAATAGAATTAATATTATTTTGTATTTTTCAGTACAACAACTGATAAAGTCGGTCCAATTTTTTATAAAAAATATTTTTTTCACATTTTTGAGTTTAAAGTTGGTCATGAAAGTTATTGAACATTCACTACCATTGCGAAACTCGGAAACCGTAACTCTTTTGAAAAAATGTTCAATTTAAATGTTTTCGGATATGGTCCCCTTTCTAATTTTCAAATCTCGAATTTTCGATTTTCAGAAAAATTTGCCCCTTCCACATAGCTGAAACACATATTTTAGACTGTAGCGCGGAAACGTATGAATATTTTCAAAAATATCCAATTTAAACATTTCCGGATATGGAATTTTCGTTAATTCTGTCGTCTCGGATTTTCAATTTTTGAGAAATATTGCCCCCTCCACCCACTTTGGGGGCGGTTTTTTGGAAGGATTGAGATTTTGGATTTGATTTTCCTCAATATGGGACCATTTCTCAACTCTCCTTTTTCAAATGAAACAAAAATCGTCTAAATCGGAGTACGTTTACTATGCGAAACGCGCGAACGGCCATAAAAAAAGCAATCTCACAACCGAATTGTATACCTTCTCCTTTTTTTGAAGTCGGTCAAAAAATAAACAAAATCGGTATCTTGGATAGAGAAAAAGTTATGGAGCTTTCCTAGGGTCAACCTGTATATCCATTTATATCGAAAAACGTGGGTTGAATATATTGACTTCAAAATTCGTCAAATTTGGTAAATAAATAATAAATAATCAGGCGTATATTGAAATTACGGTAATCTATTTACAAAATATTCATTTATCCTAAATAATATTGGCATTTGTGCTATTTCTCGACTGCTCGGTTGTGAACTTTTCCAATATTTGTATAAGCTTGTCTGTTACAAGCTTCTTGGAATTCCGTCCGAACAAGAAATCATAATGGTTAAAATTGAAATTCTTTATCTCATGCCATCCATATCTGACATTTTCCTGCAAACTCTTGTAGAATCTAATGGAATCCTGAAACAAAAAGTACCAAATTGAATAAAGCCCCTTACAATCTAGCAACCGCATATGAAACCACAAGCAGTATAAGTTATTTTCTATATATCTGCTTATTTTGCCGCGCAAGACATTTATTTGTTCTGATGGAAACCATAGCAAAGAAGGTCTATCTTCTTTGACTATAGTAGTGGCGACGGCTTAGATTTATGTTTATGTATTTTATTTTCATTTGCCATTGGCAGAGTGATGTACCTACTTACAATTATTTACTTTTTAAAGATTTTGTTATTCGTTGTTTTTAGATTATTGTCTCTCTAAAGTTAAGCTTGATTTGGATTTTATGTGAGGTTTTACAATACATCATCAGGTAGTTCAAAGCCAAAACAAGACATGAAATTTTATTTCATATATATTACGTTCACAACCGACGCTAATATTCCTATTCCGACGCAGAAATATTCATAATTAGGTAAGGTCAAGTTTTTATTTCTGCAAATGGTCCTAGAGATACTGCTGGTTGTTTTATATGCTGTGTTTTAGCTTTATGTTATTCAATAGAAATTTATTGATTTCTTCCTCTTCAAACACCGTTCAATGATTGTTAAGATTCGAATAAAATAATGACAACCAACTGGAAATTAAGGTAATTAAGTTAGCAACGTTTATAGGAAGGATTATCTCCAATTTTGAAAGTAAAACTGTTTTTTTCAATAATTGATCATTAGAATTTTTCTGTACTTTACTTTTCTCTTTTTTTTTTCTATCACTTATAGGGTGAAATGTTTCAAACAAAAGTTGTACGTACAGATGATATCTATATTTAAAAATATTTTTTACAAAAAAATGAACCGACGTTATTAGTTGGTGCACTGAAAAGTATAAAATAATATTAATTCTATTGGTGCCGTTACTTTTGAAGTTGTGCAGTTGCAGATAGATTGATAACTTTTGGCACCAACTTCACAAGTACCAGCACCAATAGAATTAATATTATTTTATACTTTTCAGTGCACCAACTAATAACGTCGGTCCAATTTTTTGTAAAAAATATTTATTTCACACTTTTGAGTGTAACATTAGTTACAAAAATCGTTGAACGTTCACTAATAACAATGAAGATAGTACTTATCATATTACCCACGTATATTCCTTGCTTGTAGTTGTTATTATTGAGATCTCAGAACATCGCTGCGGAAAGACGCTTGAATATTTTATAGTTGTTACCATTTTAACACCGATTTTACTCGAAAACCGTAACTCTAAGGGAAAAATGTTCATTATAAATGTTGCTACAAATAATTAAGTCTTTCATGTAGTATCGAAAGATTTTCAATTTTCGAAAGAAAATACATACATAGCAAAAATGAGAAACTAACATGTCTCTTTCTCAAAAACCGTTACTCTTTTGAAAAAATGTTCAATTTCAACGTTTCCGGATATTGACCTATCTTTAATTATACCAATTCAGATTTTCGATTATCGGGGGCGGTTTTCGAAGAGAAGGAGATTTTCGATCTGCGTTTTTGAGAATATGGGATCATTTCTCAATCCTCCTCTTTCAAATGAATCAAAAATCATCAAAATCGGAGTTCGTTTACTATATAAAACGGGCGGTCAAAATTCGTCGGTCAAAAAATGATGAAATTTAATCATTGACTACTTTATGAGAATTTGAGTTTGGTCTCTGCCGCCATTTTGAAACCTGTATTCCGATCATGACCATGAAGGACCTCCACTGATATATTTGTACCATCGATTTTTAAAGCGAATGGGTGTAATGGGAATACCGCAATGTAGTTAGAATAAAGAAGACTCTATAAAGTTTTTCCAATCTTTCGGAATTGTTCAATCATCCCCATCTTCGAAGAATGCTTTGGTGAGATTGTTGGGTATGTATGGATGTTGACAGCGTAAGATTTGCCTATACGACATTTTAGAATTTAAGACAATACATATTACATATGATTTAGACATAAATACATACAGCATATTAAAACGGTATTATCACAATAATTGTTTAATATAGATAAATATAAAGAAATCAACTACGGTTAACTTCGAAGCTGTGTAGTGCTCAGCTGGGCATTCCTAAGAAAAATAAGGAAGGTACTATCTAAATTCTTATTCCAAGTGGTTTAAAATTGATTTTTCTGTGATTATTAATGAACCGATTGAGTTTAATAAAATGAGAGGAGCATGTGGGTTACCGTAAGATGTAACAAAATAATAAAAAAAATATTTTTTTACCAATAATTGGACCGACTTTATTAGTTGATGCACTGAAAAATACAAAATAATTTTACTTCTATTGTTGGTGGTACCTACTTTTGAAGACCTTTGGTACCAACTTCAAAAGTACGAGCACTAATAGAAATAATATTGTTTTGAATTTTTCAATGTAGTCGGTCCAATTTTTGGTAAAAAGTATTTATATCACTATTTTGAGTGTAACATAAATCATGAAAATCGTTGAAGGTTCACCCTGTGATTTCTGGCTATATGATATACTTTTTTTTAAATATTCTTATAAAAGTTTTTGTACAACATGTCTTCAGTTACATAATCTGGTATTCAAAGGCTTGGCTTATTGTCGAGTTTTGTGAAATATTTATATCAACTTAGGTTAAACTCTGCATTAAAACATTAACATTTCCACCCAAGAAGATATTACCTACATAAATATATTATCGTCGAGGATTGAGTATTATCTCTAATTTATATCAAGCTTAGGGTGGAATCTGGAGTACGTTAATGAAAAATAATTAATTAATAATTCAAAATAATGAGATGATAATGTCTGAGTAGATGTAGCTATCTATTTGAATTCACAGTTTTTTCCATGTATAAGGACTGTCTCGAAAGTTTGACTTAGATTAAATGATTGAGAAAACTCACCTCCCTGGAGATGGCCCAATCGTGGGCTGCAAACATAATATAAACGGGCACCTTGATCTTCTTAACATCGTATTCTGGCGGAGTTTCACTGCCATACAAATAGCGATTCTTGCCAGGGCCGTAATCGTACTTCCTGAATCTGTCCCTTGTTGCCTCCTGTAAATAGCTTATTGATTTCAGCGAAGTTCCACCAGGAATTTGATTGAAATAAACGGGTATGGTTTCCTGCGAAAGGAGATCGGTTTCAGCATGTCAATAAAAGTTGGATTGCCTAAAAATCAACTAACATTGGTAAACTTTGAACAAGTCAGGATTAAACTTTTTCTGTTGAATTATTTAGATGGTCGGGATAATCATGTTATGCCCCAAATGAATTATTACAAAAAGTTGATTTGAGGACATGAGTCCCACGAAATGTTATTATGTGATATACTATTTAATATTCTGTATGTGGCGAAAGTGTTAGATATTGTTAATTAATATTGGATAAATTACAAAATTATCCATAAAAGAATCTGAATCAAGAATCTTCTTCTATGCCTAAGCTATAGTTTTTTAAATGATACAAAAAAAATCTTCAGATAGAGTGAACAATTTGGTCTCTAGAAAAATATTTGAGGAGAAACTTAGAATTTGATTATACATAAGGAGAGAAGAAGAGACAATGTTCCACTTTCAATGTAAAATGAAAAATATAGATACACAGCGCGCGTAGACAGTAAAAAGGCATATTTTATGGTTCCCAAGAAAAGTACAACTTTTGTTAAAATGTATTCAATTATTTTACATGTAATATTTTTCTCATAAGTAATAATAATAATAATAATTTATTGAGGCTAACATACAAATCTTGATTAAAAAATTAGTATGCTAAATAGGTTTTCTGACTTATCATGAGCCCTACAAAATCCTACCGACATGCAAATAGCTTTTGTGTGTAGACGTGAGCTCAATAATGACTTAAAATCTACAACCTTAACATTATCTAAATATACGTACTAATGCAATAAAATTAAACAAATAATAAAATCAAAATACAACAGAACTATAAAAATACAACTACAAATGATATAAAGAATATTACTAATACTGAAATTTTATAGGTACTATAATACAACTTCAAATTATTTAAAATCCAACTCTTAATATGAAGTTTAATATGTTCTCTAGAACAGTCTCATTATTTAGATGATTATCTAATCTATTATAAATAAGTTTACATCGATATAAACATGTTTTTTTGGCCAATGTTTAATTTAGTTGTATTCCCTAATAACAACCAACCAAATATTAATAAAATAAAGCAACAAGCATTTAAATGTACTATTACAAATTACAAGCGTCTTCTGCTGGCGTTTAAGCGAGCATCTCAAATAAACAATAATATCTAGAACTACTTCATATTTCATTTATAAATTTCGTAATGTATACCCGTGCCGTTACTATTTTTCTATTTGAAATATGGCTTTTTTGTATACATATACACAGTTTAGGGAAACTCTCATTAAATATCGTATTTATGAATACTATAAATATACCAATCTTGAACGTCCGTTGGATATATTCTTGTGAAATTGGTATTCTTCTGGTGAGGACATAAAATGTACATCTTATGTACAACCTCAAATGGATATTATTGGACACCATATGAACTACTTCATCTGGACGTCCATGGAACATCTGCATGTGGACATCCCATGGACATCCAAAATATGTCCATGGACATATAGTGGACATAAAACGGATGTCCAATGGACATCATGTGTTATTAGGGTTTACTGCAAGCGATTTATGTCTAGAACTTACAGATGCTTCAGCAATCGTATTCTGTTCTGTTAATAATTTATTTGTGTTTCAAGATATATTTTTGATTGATATTCAACAATCGTTTTACACTGAAAAGGTTGTTCTGCTTATTAAACGCTAAAATTTTGATAGTACGCTTTTGTATTTTGGCTACCTTCCCTAGTGCATTTGAATAATCTGAACCCCAACAAATGATCCCATAAAATAGGACGCTATAGGACAAAGCATGGTATAGTTTTAATAAGTCATATTTTTCAAGAATATATCTCATTGTATAGAAAACAAAAAGAAGGTATCTTAATTTTTTAACAATACTAAAAATATTTTTCTTCCAATTCCGATTCTCATTCAGTATAACACGAAGGTATTTACATTCATTCATTCTTTTTATTTTATCATATTCACATTTTAAATTATTATAACAAACATTATCATCTATTTTCAGTCCGTCTGTAACAAGGAGCTTATCCGCGTATAGATACACATTTAAAGCACTCGATTTTGACAAAGTCAGAGTCAGTCTTTGATAATTAAACCATTCCCATATAATTTTTAAGGAATGTTTAGCATGGGCTGTATCTTTATCCCAACTGCCACCACTACACATAATGACTGTGTCAACCGCAAATGATACAAGAAGACCTGGTATATTAAGTTGCAACAATCCATTAATATTAAATAATAATGGACCCAAAATTGAACCTTAAGGGACTCCACAAATGACTAAGTTGTAAGAACTTTTAACACCATTAATGACAACCCACTGAAATCTATTTAAGAGATAGTTCCCCATCAGATCATTAATAATCCCTCGGATACCAAGATCACTCATTATAATCAATAGAAGTTCATGTACTACCTTGTAATATGTATTTAATTCCTATACTGTTCCTTGGACGTGGAGTCATATTCCGGAATCTATGCAATTCCTGCGTTTCTGAAGAATATGGAAAATTTAGTATTAAATTAATGAATCAT
The DNA here is from genome assembly GCA_958507055.1 of Crioceris asparagi. Classification (NCBI taxonomy): domain Eukaryota; kingdom Metazoa; phylum Arthropoda; class Insecta; order Coleoptera; family Chrysomelidae; genus Crioceris; species Crioceris asparagi. The sequence goes on along the minus strand of OY293826.1, from coordinate 81,279,242 downwards.
TTCATCTTTGAAAATTGATTGTGTCAAGGTACAAGTACTTAGATATATAATATTAAATTTGAAATGGCACCTTTCAATTTCAACCCCAAATATCTCTGTAATGCTCAGTAATTAGTTTAATAAGTGAATAGATTCATAAAAAAGTTTGAATTTATAATGATAATGAAGTACTTCGAAAAGTATAATGAACTTGCCATTAATTTTCATCCTTAATTTGTCTTCGTTTCTAGTTCCGGGAATTAATAATTCAAATGCTTCATTGTTTCTCTCATATTGATTCCCTTTGTTATACCAATGTCACATTGTCCTAATAGGAATTAGCAGCCCAATTTATCAGATTCGAAAAGATTAAGCTTATTGATTCAGTTTCTATTGTGAAAATTTCTACTCTGTCTCGAATCGGTGATAGTTTATGAGTTACGTTTTCCATCCTTTCTATTTAAAAAAATGGGGCGTGAAAAGTCACGTGGTAGAAGTGAAACAAGATCTAAGCGAGGCAAGTAAGATGGTATTTCTGAATATTTGAAGCCAATAAACACTGATAATGACGGTATATTATTTTATTGACTCTGCATCCAGCTGAAGCATAATTTGACCCGATCTATGGAGTTTCCTCGCACTAAAGTTCTCAGGATTTCATATTTTTTTGGAGAAGGCGATTTTAAATCCTTATCGTACCAAACTCAATAGAGAATGGCGATCCAAATGAGTTATCCAAGAATTTATTTTTGAACACTTCTTGAGCGGTTTTATTCAGAATGAAATAGCTATAAGAAGTTTTTGGGATACCTATTAAAATTGAGCCTTCGTCGATTGCTTGGTCGTGGAGCAGTCAATCTTTCGTAATCGTCTGAATGTAGACATCGATCATCAATTTGTAGAAATGTTCTGACAAAAGAATTGGAAGGAGCACCACTTTCTACAGCTGTTTCAACAAGAAAATTGTATGGAGTACTATTCGCGAAACTTATTTATGTAGGCGACAATCCCGAAGTCGTGCATCATTCTTGCATATTTTAACACTAGCATTATTCAAAAGTGTTTTTCCAGGCTCGATAGTCACGACACCGTTCAGCCACAGATTCTGGTTCCAGTTTCTCTTTAATGTATACGAAGAGCAAGCAATGTTTGCCAAGTTGTTTACAAATTCGTGAATATGAAACCACAGTACGGGTAAAACACAGTAGTCCCACTCAAGCCGTTCCTTGATGTAACCCGCCTTTGCTGCCATGTCTGTTGTACCATATACGGAGAGAGACGAAATCGGCTGGCCTTTGACAATCTGTGGTTTTCGAATTTATAATTTACGATCGCAAAAAATGATGCTCCGAAACTATCTAATCTAAGGCGCCGCCGGTGATTGATGATTGAGTTAGTACAGTTCTCTCTTCTCTCATTCTCACACCTTAGGATAACTTGTTATATTCATAGATGAAGTATAGTATTCTACTTGAGGTAATAGTTAAAACTCACAGATCACAGAATGAATTGCAGCACTTGTCTACAGCTCGTGCTTCATCTGCTTTAGTTATGACCGACATTACCGCTCATTTAATAATATAGATATCATTATTTAAGAATTGTCGATATTTGTAAATGCTTGCTTCATATTCTATTATTGAATATAGTCTGAAGACAGAATACTGCTTTTGCATTTTATTGTCTTATTGATGTGAGCTTCTATGAACCAAACTGGCATTCTCTTAATTCAAACATCCATTCTAATCGTATAAAACAGCAATGCTACAGATGAATTCAGGGTAATAAAATAATGAAACTGAATGATATGTATGTACACCTATTGAGCCATTCTTCTTTGTTTTACCGAAGTTCGAACTCTATTATCAAGAATAAGACAGTTGAAAGATAATGAAATATATCAGTTCGACCAAAATATTCAATATACTATTAGATGATTCAGGTAGGGTAATTCCAAATAATAATCAATCAATAGGCCTGTTTGCTATATTGCGCTATAACTTCGTCTTTAGCAGGCATGTCAACTGTGAGCCCTAGCCGGTACAAAATATAATGTAACAGCATTAGCACTTTTTTTGAATATTATGATGTCGGGCCGGCTTCTTGTGCTTGGGCTTGGGAAAATTAATACTTTATCAATACTATCATCTGCCTCAATCCGCTAATGCTTAAATTTGTCTTGAGGAGGCTTTTCGAGAACAACAATAATACATCCAAAATTCCCGGCTTCGAAGATCTAAGCCCCATTCAGTTGACCCTTCCTCTATTTTTTTCGGTTGCACCATTCTCAAGCGGAGCTCTGTATATCCTCTTCTCGTTCATAGCATCCCAAACGACAAAATGAGAAGTTCCTATTGAAATTCCTGTTGACATGTTCCCCACTTGAATCCTCATTCCGTCACCTAGCTCGGTCTGAATCTTTGCAAGGTCCTGGGTTCCTTATATTCCATTGATTGTTATGAATAGTCAAACGGCCTTGAATCATCACTGAATCTGTCTTAAGCTTTTCCAGTATATCACTGTTGTAATAATAGGCAAATTTTCTATAAATACATTCGTTGGTTATTTAGAACAATTACGGAAAGAAGATTAGATTATATTTTGTGTAGGAAAACCAGGTTAGATAATACTTACTGGTGCAATCTGGGTGAACGGTCCCAAAAATAAATTAAGAATATTCAGGCAAGCATACATCATAGGAGGAGAAGATAAGCACATTGGTCTAGTTATATTTCTAACATTTCCTCTGGAAACTAGTTGAACCAGATTAAAGGTATTGGCAAGTTCCTGTAAAGAAGATAATGAGTTTCATATGAAAATAGGTATGAAATTTCCTATGTGAATAAAACTATTGCTAAGAACCATCGATTTTCTGGTCCAATTTATACAATCTTACAGAACATGTTGATAACTGCTATCTATCTTTACTTCTGGACAGTGAAAAAACTCGCAGATCTGCTGGGATTGCAGGACATCTTTTGCAATACAACAAAACTAGATTTGAACTTATTCAGGTGTGTCACGATTAATTCAAACTTGCAAAACATGTGAAACATAGCACGGAATGTCGGTTTTTAAGTACATAATGAGGATGAAAGTATCATACCTTTGGGAAGCTCTCAAAAGATTTTATAGGGCAATTTTTTGTTAATTATTAGCCCAGCTTTTAAGCCAAGGATATCCAAAGACTTGTTTCTCTCAGGAAAAGTAACATCAATAAGAATCAGGAGGCTCAAGTTTAAAGCCTATATTTGAGATAATTGAATTGACGTTTGACATATATCCTACGCATGAGAGTCTAGATGATATAAATAGGGTTATTCTGAACGTCATACATTATTGAAAATCAACTTACCAGTACAGGACTTAGCAATGGAAACATGATCCTGTAGGGTGATCGCATGTTTCTCAATTTGTATGCCGGAGTGAGCATCACAATCAATCCAAGTGTATTGGCAGCAGTATCTGGAAATTCTGACGCGTATATTATGCCAGCCGTAGTTCCCAAGGAATGACCGATGAAAATTATCTTTCCCCTATTTTTACTGTGGAAAGATACCAACTGCAGCATGGCTGGCACGTCTTTCAAAGCTATGTCATCTACACTGAAAATGAGAAGTTCCTTTTGATACATTTTCGGAATAATGCAAGAGAAACATTTCAGTGTTAACCACATTCAGAGTTATACATGAGCACCATAACTGTCGTAAATATTAGAAGTCAGTCACAATTTTTGGAATAGCTGTTGCTGATAAACTTCAATAAATTCGAGTACCAATAGTGACAAAAATTACATGCCTACGATTATACCCATTCGCTACACTACTGTATCGCAATTATGCAAGACCAAGACCCAAGACCAAGACCAATACTGGGATGCAAGACCAATACCAAGACTAACCTGGTCTTGGTCTTGGTCTTGCTGCAAGACTTGCGAGACTTGCAAGACTCTTGCAGTTCCGTAACCAAACAACAAATTGGTAGGAAACATATTTTTTTGCTCGATGATTAGATAAGAAACGCTAGTAAATAACCTTATTGATTTAATCTGTGAACTCCCTTATTATTGATTTATATTTTACAGATGCTAAAAATATTGAATTAAAAGTTCATTTTACCCTTCTAGGATTTGTGGATTTCAAAAAATTCTGAAGTACCCTATACCGTAATCTCAACCCTTCCAGGATTTCCCTTAACGAGCTGTTTTGGTAAACTATACGGTTTTTTATTTTTATAATTTTTTCTATCGCGCAGTATGTTTTTACCAACGTTACAAATCATCTATAAATCTGATATCTTTTTGATGACATTTATCCAGTAGCAACATTTGGAGATTTTTTAAATTTTAGGTTGCCCTTATTTTCAAACAATTTTTTCGATCATGCTTATTAACTAACTCAGCTGACATATTCACAAGACTGATTTTTGAAATAGATACCTAGTTTTATAAATCCGCGTATTAGCAACTCTCTACCTGCTTTTAATTTTCTTTTTTTTTTTGGAAAAAGCTTTATACAAAAGTTCTATTTTATCAAAGAAAATGGTACAAAACCATTGTAGAATGAGCGAGAGAATGAGTTATGAAATAGAAGTATGTATGCATGTAGTAAAATGAGTGCTCAGTTGTGACGGATAATACCAAGAAAGCATAAGCAGATTAAGTCGCGCTAGTAAGATACGATTCTCATATGTGGATGGTGATTATTAAATTATAAACTTTATTAATTAATTACGCATCTCACTTGCTCCAACTTAATTCTACGCAGCTAGTTTTATTTGCATTACTTATTCTAAATTGTTCTGGTACCATTACCAGGCCTGTTTATTCTGGACAATGAAAATTTTTTTATACGGTCGATATTTATCCATTTCGAATGATAATATAATTAGGTACAGGCTATCGTATAGATTATGAATTACATACTTCCCATACATATTGCAGGGTTCTTCTTCATTTGAATTAATTAATTACGGCTTAGATCGCAAAAAATGTTCACACTTATAAGAAGATGAAATTTTTTGCAAGAGTCTTGCGAAGTCTTGCAAGTCTTGCAGCAAGACCAAGACCAATACCAAGACCGTATATGCAAGACCAAGACCCAAGACCAAGACTAAGGATTTGATGCAAGACCAAGACCAATACCAAGGGTGCAAGACCAAGACCAATATCAAGACCATATCGGTCTTGGTCTTGGTCTTGCTTTGCGCATCACTGAACATTACGAAGCTGAAAATGCCAACTTGTTTGGTGCAAAACTAAATTTTAGTATGTTGGCTCTTTTAGGTAAATTTCTTATAGAAATATACCTACCTATTGCGATCATTCACACTTTTGAATTTCGAAAAAAAATTCTTTAACGGCATCTTGATATATGTCTATAGTAAGTCCAAAAAAACTTTTGGTATATATATATATATATATATATATATATATATATATATATATATATATATATATATATATATATATTGTAACGTTTAACCCTGTGCTAAACGTTGTGGGGTGAGTTCACTTGCGTAATACTCAAAGTTCGCAGATTGCTTCTAATGGTTTATTTCCAAACACTCAGTAAACGAACTTCTTTATGGTACAACAGTCACCACTTGTCACCTTGACAATCTATACTGTCTTCACCGACAGAACTACTATTAACCTCTGATTCCACAGAAATACATGTTCACTTTGTCCTAATTTTTGACCAACCAAACGAGATATACAACTGGCTATTTTTATGCAAGTTAATAGACGTTCTGCTTGCAGGAGATTCAAATAAATTGATGAAAGGAACTAATGAGAAGGAAATCAAATGACCGGAATTTTTAAAAGTAAAAAGTTCATGCCTATTATACGTCCTTTCGGGAGGAGGTGGCTATGTCAATTGTGTAGTGCTGACATAGAATAGCCACATCTTGAAACAATAATACAACTCGAAACAATAAAAATGATGATGATGATCTATTCATGCTTAATTTGTTATAATTTGCAATATTCACTAGAGAACACTTCTCGATAATCATCACTTATTTTAGTAAGAGTTTTCGTGGAGTACACAGATTTTAAATACCTATCTCATTCTATTTTTATAACAATTTGTATTCAAAATTGATTGTTCTCAGATTATAACCATTTAGTATTTCTGTTATTTTTTTATTTAAAAGGGAAGTAGGCTGCTTCTATCTTGCTAAAGAATAATTATTGGTAAGACAACGCTAAATACTAATATTACTATAACTAAGCCAGACTGAAGAAAGTTGCGTAATAAAGTTATCATTATTTCACGTTCAGCCAATGTCTAAAATACAGTCATTACCTGCAAATACGGAAATTGTTCAAAACGAGAATGAATCAAATTTTCATGTAGAAAGTAGTGTGAAAGCCTTTTAAAATGAAATTCTAAGAATCAGCGCAGTCGTTTTATTATATTGTGAATATCATTGTCAATGATCTATTTGCAGCTGATTAGTATTAATTATGTAGATTATAAATCGATTTATGATTTTCATTAATGTCAATAATTATAGAAGCGTTTTAAACCTGAGGCTCTCATACCGATCTAATACCTCTGAAAAAACATAATTTAAGAGCTTCCATCTATTTTTACTGGGATCTTTGGATCAAAGATTCTTGAAAAATAACGTCTTCATTATTTGTCATCTTTTTGAATAAATTTACATTAAATATTTATTTGTTAAGAGGTTATTCCTTGGCCTATTCTAAGAATATTTTGTCCTATGATGATGTTTCAAAATTCCCTTTCGAAGATATAGGTTGAATAAAATTTGCTACAATAATAACATTTTATTATCAAAAAGTACATGTAAAGTTGCTGAATCTACAATAAATGTTCGAAATGACTTCCTCCAGCCTGGATGCAAGTATTGAATATTCGTCATTGACTGCCAAACTCTTTCAAACATACCAGGGTCGTTTCTAATTGAGTTATACTAAACTAATGACTTCAGATATCTCCATACGTAATAATCTAGAATCTTACAAAATCATCATAGGACAAATTATTCTTAGACTAGGCCACGGAATAACCCCTTGATTTTTTCCGCATGTTTATCTAACACCCTGTATAAAAAATAAATCTTAAGATTTTCAAGTTTTTTTCTTCATTTGAGTAAGTAATTCCCATCCTTACAGAACAATAATATTAGTAATAATTATAATAATGATCTTAATTGTCAAGATCATACAATGATTTTAGACTTGTCAGAAAAACAACAAGTTGAAAAAGAAATAAGAGTTATTTTAAACTACTATCTGAATATTCCTGCACCGAGTAAAAGAAATGATTAAATAAAATGTTATTGACCTCCAAACTGAATATATTTGGGTTGCTTAATAGTTTGATCCCAAGGGGCAGCTTGTTGTAAATAAGAATACCCATATAATCTCAAAGAACGCGATATTAACCTGGGATGAAGATGATCTAGTTGGATATTGATGATGTAATAGGTTAGTTTTAAAATAAATTAAATTATAGACTACATAATTTAAAAATTTCAAAATATAAATCCAGTCAAGAGTTAATAACGACAAATCTTTGAAATTTGTTCTATACCCGAATAACTATAGGCTTAAGTGCTAGTATGTTAATGATAGCTCTTTTCAGCGAAAAAATATTTGGTTAAGAAAGATTGATTACCCCATAAAAATAATTCCATATTTCATTCTGGATTAAAAATAGGCACAATAATATTTGACCAAAAATATGTCTACTTGTAATTCCTTTCAAACGATATAACCCAAAAAATATGACGCAAGTGATCTACAAAGATTATTAATGTGTGGTTCCCAACTAAGAGAATTATTTAAAGTTAGACCCAGAAATTTTGGGTCTTGCACTTGTATTCATGATTAATACTGAGTAAACTGCATTCAGTTTATCACATTGATACTCGGAGTAAAGTCCATGAAAACAGTTTTATCCTTGTGTACTGCCAACTTATTATTTCTAAACCACATGCAGAGGACATTTAAGTGAACTTGAACATTCTCGCTTAATTTTAATAATAATAATTAAGTCCTTATCATATATAGAATAACATGTGTCGTCTGAAAACTACACTAGAGCTCCTTCAGAAATGCTGCAAAGAGAATCATTGGTAAATATGATGAAATATAATGGGCTCGAAATGGAGCCCAGAAGTATTCCCATACTTATTCCAGTAGTTTGAGAACACACACCGTTTACTAATGTGAGTTGTTTCCTTTCAGTAATTTAAGAGGTGATCCAGCTACCAATTTTCCCCCTGTATCTATTGGTACAATTTTTAAATAAGCCATAAGCCGTAAGCCATAAGCCAATATATAACTCCGTATGAAAACTCATCATTGCCTTATGGGTAGATCTACCAGATTTAAGGCCGTGTTTCTCATTATTAAGAATTTTATATTTTGTGGCAAAATTAATTATTCCGTTCTAGTTCTAGTTTTTTGTTATGGAAGATACGAGCGATATTGGCCGGTAGTTATCTAATAACTTTCGGTCACCTTTTTTGAATTGTTGGGAAAAATACCATTCATTTAATTAGAAATTCACCAGAAATGTAAGCGGCCTAACTATCTAACTAACAGATTTCAGTTGCAATGGACAAATATTATCAATCCCACAAGAACTACAGTTTTTAATGTCCATTTATGTATTATAAACATCATTCCGTTGCACTCTCGAAGAACATAGTGCTCAAATAACAAAAGATAATTTAATCTCATAAGCCTGACTTAAGTTATCCGAGTTTTATTTTTACTACCCACATATAGCGCCATCTCTGAGAAAAAGCACAAAAAAGTTATGCTTGAATAAAATTCTATATTTTCCACATGCTTCTTCAGATTCTGGCTAATCGTTTCATCGTGCAGAAAAATGTTCAATGACCATTGTTGTTTGTCTTGACATGCTGAAAAAAATGAGTGGTAGCACGATTTGACCAGAGGATTTTTACTTTACTACCGTTATTATCGTCGCTGTGTAAGGAGAGTATTGTAATAGTGTAAAATTTTTCATTCACTGGAATTTGCCTGCGAGCGGTAGGAAAGTCGTGTGAGTGGACACACCAGATTTTTATATTTTAGAAATGCTCACTAATAGAATCTGTTATAGATTGATTATGTATCATTTAATTTGGGGCCGTTTAATATTATTTCGTCGATAGAAGGATCTTTGAAATTGCCACCTAGATTGTTAGTAATAATGCTCCTAACTACCTTAGATTTATTTGTAGCCGCGTTATATCAAATTCAACATTTTATATTTTCTTAGCAGCTCTGCAAACCATGCGATATATTGTTGGATACTTGATTGAATATTCGTTTTCTTGTGCAATTGTGCATGCCATTGGTTCATGGCCAATGCTCCAGATGTTGACCTGTGTGCTCAAATAAACCATTATTTAAAGCTAGTTCATTGCAAGTTGATGCCTTAATAATGTTAACTTATGCATGAAAGATATCAAACAATTGATATATTAAGAAGCTATTAGATAAACTATCGACATTTAAATCACCATATAGAAAAATAGTGCAGTTCTTATTGTTTAGCTTTCTAAAAACATTATCCAATTATTCAAATATTCCAGGATTTGAATAAAAGTAACTTGAATTTTGTTTGATTGACCAAATTAACCTGAATGCCACCGATACATGCCAAGGTCAAGATTATATCCCGATAAATCTAGTGAGTTCCCGCTGTTGGTGGAATGTTCGGGGCGTTGAAAGATGTCGGTGGAAGCTTTCTAGAGTGCATATCTATATATTGGAGAGGATTTGCTGCGGAGTTCAATCAGTATAGTGCAGTTAGTAAGTATAGTGCAGTCGAGTGAGTCAGTACGATGAATACGATGGAGACCGGTAGTGCGGTGAAGACCAGCGGTACGGTGGTGAGGTGCAGTCCGGCAGTTCGGTGGGTCCCTAGTAAGGGGGCACCAGCAACATAAATAAATAACGATCGGTCCAATTACTATTATGAATAGTGTAAATAATAAATATAAATTGTACACAATAGTCGATAGTGTAGTGTAAGATATACAGAGAGGGAACATTAAATGGAAATGGAAAAAATTGGGGCCCCAAAGAGGGGCGCAGCCCTAAACAACTTTGTTTTTACAAATTAGAAGACACCACTTGTGGCACCTCTTTGGAAAGATTGTTACTAGGAATTTGAAAAAAAATTGACAAGCCGTGTGTCAGAAATTTACGAAAAACTGATTTTTAACTATTCAATGTACAAATACATTAATAATAAAATTAATGCTGGAATGTCAACTATTTATCGTGACAGTTTTTGAAAAGTCTTCCAGTTTTGTAGACAATTTAAATGGAGACCTGTAATATTTTTATTAAAAGAACATCAACGAATAATCTCTAATGATGGAAATCTAGAGCAAAGGATATTATTTAGGCAGGATGGAGTTCCTCCCCATTTTGCAAGAAATGTAAGGTGATTCTTAAATGTTGCATATCAAAATAGGTGGATAGGACTGTGAGGATTTATAGAGTGGCCTCCTAAATCCCCGGATATTCGGCCATTCGATTTATATTTATGGGGCAATATAAAAACGAAGGTCTATGTTAACAGACCTAGAAATCTGGAAGAATTAAATGCAAAGATTCGGCAGAGATACGTTTAATCACGCCAAAAGTTTTGAGAAGAGTGAGGGAAGAGTTCTACTATCGGTTGGGTCTGTGCTGACAGATTAACGGAGCACATTTTCAACAACTGTCACGCTAAAAATAATTGTTCGTTAAATAGCTAACAATCAGTTTTTAGTAAATTTCTGACAATTGGTTTGACAGATGTCAAATAAAATGTTATCGATAAATTCATTTATAAATAAGCTTTCTAAAGAGATGCCACAAGTGGTGTCTTCTAATTTGAAAAAACAAAGTTGTTTAAGGCTGTGCGCGGTCTTTGGAGCTATTTTTTTTACTTGGCGAAAGTGAACACCATAAAAAATCTTTGTAGATATGTTTTTGGATCCTTAAAAAATCTTATTCCCAGGGCCGCTATAAGAAGCGTTCCATTTAAAGTCTCCACCCTGTATAAATAGTGCTTAGAAATAATTTTTATATATCCGTTACAATAATTTTAATTCTATTGAGGGATAACTTTCTAGACTTACCTATAGTCCCAATACTCTCTATCGGTGGCATTCAGTGACTCATGTCCTTCTGAATATTCAGTACCTCGGTAATTCCCAAGCCAGACATCGTAACCCGCTTCATACAATTGGAAGGCTGCAAAGAGGAACACATATGTTCAATTAATAATTGGCTTTCGATTCGCTTCGTTAGAGACAGCTTGTCAAAATACTACGATAAAATTATTACAGTTAGTCGAGAAAAAAATTAATGGTGCAGCAGCATTCTCCATTCAGATGATAAAAATAGGTTGCCTGAAAAGATGCCAGATGGCAAATGGGCGATTTCAGATATCGAATGAATGCGCTGCTCTAGATATATTAGGTAGTATTATATGATTCAATGGACTTATTCAGATATAATATTGGAGACATCAATTGCATAATTCATATGGTTTAGTGTATGTCTCATGTGTCCATTCGATACATCAGCGGAAGTTAACAACTTGATGTGATAATTGCTTTGTTGTCAAATCGGAAAAACTTTGAATTCGAAGGAACCACATTATACATACATATATACATACCACAAAAAGCAAACGCAACTAATTATTATCGAGATTATAGAAATCACATGTTAAAATTCGGTCTTTGTTTTGGTGACTTGTGGATTTTGTCGATGATTCGTTGATCATCGAATAATTCAAAATATATTTGTTCTATAGTCTGGCACATTCCTAAGTAGCAACCCTTTGGAATCAAGCCGGCCCTCGAGACATCTGTATTATATAATATATTAGGCTCAATCATCCATTTAGGCGAATGACCGAATTTTCGTCCACAAGTCGAAGTAAAGAGATTTAGAAATAAGCAGAGAGATAATCGAATTGCATGCTTTCTCCATTTAGAAAATGGGTGAAAAATACGCACGATACTTACATCAAAGACAGTATTCGGCCTGTGACAGAAATTTTTACCAGGAACGTTACATGGTCAAATCAACCCAAGTCGCTTACTTCATACACATTTCGGTCAGTGTCCGAAATACCGAAACTTTAATTGCAAAATGAAATACCAATAATAAGATACCTAATTTTTTGCATGTGCTGATTTTAACTAGAAAATATACAAAACCACCACAGGTATTATGCGAAGTATTTCAATGGCGAATTTCAGTAAACCATCCCTACCGTTTTTGATACTTAGTGTACGATTTTTAACACATAACAACGGGCCCTTATGGCTTCCAAAATATCAGGTTAATAGTTAATAATATAAACTGAGTCTAGATCAATACATACAGACTAAATCATTCAAAATAAAGATATCATTTCTTGTCATCTTACCCATGGATTGTTTGCCAAGTCCTACAAAGATTCCAGATGTACTTTGGACACCATGAAGCATAAATACAGCTGGTTTATCACCTCCCACATTTGGTATCCTGAACACCGTCAAGATATATCCATCTTTTGTCTTGACTCGATACTCCATAAACGGGTATCCTGTCTTCTTAATTATATCTGGCTGGAATGAAAATAAAATGGTGCTGAGTAAAAACCAAAAGAAAGAACCTAATCTGAATTAAATTTATAACAAGAGTATTTTGTTTTGACAATAAGAACACATAACATCAGTAATTCCTATTTGGACACGGCAATACTGCAAATAACATAATATTAACAAATTCAATTTAGTTTTCATTATATACATATTTACCCACTGATTCCAATTCCATTAGAAATACACTCTAATTTATTTGTACAATTGAATAGATTTTCACTAATGAGTTTATTTTGTGGTCTGTGAATAAATTAATTCTATAAGTATATATCAAACTTCAGCATTGTTGCCAATTTTAGTGAATCAAAAGACTAGGGTTGGCGTTTTTTTTTTATTTGGCATAAGGAATGGCTTGAAAAATATACACGCCTCCATTAGAGTCCAAATATTTTAAGTGGAGATTGACGTTTTTAAATATATTTCATAGAGTAATGGACAACATCTTTTAAGTGAATTTGTACAAAAATATCATCAAATTTTCTTTGCTCAGTGCGTGTACCAGTAGTATCTTATTTTAAAGTATGTATAGTAATAATTGCATTTTGATATGTAGGTACCTTCCAATCATCCAACCATGCCAACCTTCGTATACAGGGTGGGGATTTTAAATGGAACGCTGCTTATAGCGGCCCTAGGAATAAGATTTAAAAAAAATATAAAAATAAGTCCTCAAAGATTTTTTATGGAGTTTGCTTTCGTCATGTAAAAAATTGGGGCCCCAAAGAGGGAGCGCAGCCCTATTCAACTTTGTTTTTTTCAAATTAGAATACACCACTTGTGGCATCTCTTTGGAGAGCTTATTGAAAGAGGAATTTGTTGATAACATTTTTTTACATCTGTCAAACCATGTATCAGAAACTTTCTAGAAACTAATTTTTAACTATTAAATGAACAATTACTTTAATACTAGAATGTCACCTATTTAGAGTAACAGTTGTTGAAAATGTGCCCCAATAACCTGTTGACACAAACCCAACCAATGGTAGAATTCTACCCTTATTCTTCCACAATCTTCTGGCGTGATTAAACGTATCTCTGCCCGAAACCTTGCGTAAGTCTTCAGTTTTCTAGAAAATTTAAATGGAGACCTGGAAAATGTTTAATACCAGATTTCCTAGGAATATTCCCTAATGATGGAAATCTAGAGCAAAGGATATTTTTCAGCAGGATGGAGCTCCTCTCCATTTTGCAGAAAATGTAACGGAATTCTTAAATGCTGTATTTCCAAATAGGTGAATGGGGCGGCGAGGATTTATAGAGTGGCCTCGACAAATTCATTTTCCCCCCATTCGGGCCCCAATTTTTCTTACATGATGGATGCGAACTAAAAAAAACTTTGAGAACGTATTTTTGGATTTTTGCAAAATCTTATTCCCAGGGCCGCTATAAGCAGCGTTCCATTTAAAATCCCCAAATAATTTTAAAGTTATTATCTAAATAATAATTTAAGGAATCTAAGCCGCAATCTGAATACAATTAAGAATATGACGGCCCTACTTTGAGAGTACAAATGATTATGTTTTAACTTGATTTTTGACCGACGAACCAAAAGGGAGACGTATACAATTCGACTGTTTGTGTGCATGTTTCTTTTTATGGATATTCGCCCCTTATAAATTGTAAACGTGCTCTGATTTTCATGATTCTTTTTTCATTGGATACAGGACTATTGAGAATTGATCTTATTGAAAAAAATCGACGTTCAACATGTCCTTCTTCTCAAAAACTTCTCCCAAAGGGGGTGGAGGGGGCATTTAAGAAAAAGAAAATTTGAGACGACAAAATTGAAAAAGGGACCATAGGTTTCTGAGTTATGGCAATAGTAAAGTCTGAAATATGTGTATTTCTGCGATGTTTTGAAAGCTCTGAATAAGTATGAGCAATATAGTATCTTCTTTGGTGAACCTTGAATGATTTTGATGACTAATTCATCAAACTTTCAAAATTGTAAAATAAATATATTTTACGAAAAACTGGAAAAATACGAAATAATAGTAATTCAATTGGTGCTGGTACTTTTGAAGTTGATGCCAAAAGTCTTCTATCTAACTACAACTGCACAACTTTCAAATTACCAGTACCAATAGAATTAATATTATTTTTTATTTTATATTGCACCAGCTAATAAAATCGGTCCAATAAAAAAAATCTATATATGATATTTTTCGAATATTGTTAAAAGAACCTCTCACTTATAGGATATATACAAAGTAAGCTACAACAAAAATAAACAGATGATTTAGGTTATGACATTCAAATAACTTCTCTGGTTGGTGCAGTTATATACTTGACCGACATTTCAAGAGAAGGCGGTATTCAATTCGACTCTAGGTTTGATTTTCATATGTAACTATATAACCTTGTTTCGCATAATAGAGGTCCCATCGAATGATAGAAAAAAAACTTGGTACTTGAACATATGTTTAAAAATCCCTTGGTTTTGCATTTAGTGCTCAAAGAAATTTGTAAAGCTCCTGTGGGAAACTCCCAAAATATAGATTTAAATATTGGCACAATATGAAGGCTATGAATATTAAGTAACTGCAATCACATCTATAATATAACAATGAATCGCTGAATGTGTTGCTAAGCGCAAATCTCGAGAGCAGCTGAGCCGATTTCGCTAATTCTTTTTTTGTTATGTTCATTATTATCAGAAGAAGGTTCTTATGAACGGAAAAATTAAGAAAGTTGAGCGGAACTCTAGAAAATTTAAGAACATTTATGAAAACTTAAAGACAATATTAATTTTACATACTGTACATACAGTTGTTTGACAACTGTCAGTTGTTTGAAATAACTGTCAGCAGTTGACAGAACGCGCGCTGCAAATATCGTTTAACATAGAAGTTTTTGAGAAGTGTTTATTCATCTCGGTAAAATCGGTAAAATCAATCACACCTAATATTGAAAGAATGAAGCCCCTGGATTGTCAAATTGACGCCATTAGTACTGCATTCATTGGTTTACGGAAATGGGACAGATTCTATAATTTTTTAACTCATATACAGGAATACAATAATTATTTTCAAATGAAGTCATTTGGCGCAACAACTTTCAAGGTAACTATATTGTAAAACAATAAACTTTTACCACCACCTGCCTGAATATGTTGGTAATTATCCATTGAAATCATATTTCAATTAAAGTAGCATAGGGTAGGTTTGTAGCTAGGTGAATAACCAAAAGCAGCCACTTAAAAGTTGATGGGGGAATGGCAGTGCAGACAAAGTATCTTGAAAGTCACATGGTTGTACAATTTTTGCAAATTTATTTCATGGGCGATTCAGCAAAACAAGTCGATCAGCACACAATAAATCGGTGAACAGACCAAGTGTGGAGCAACTTCAAATGTTTTTCCATCAGACAACGAATCGGTTGTCTTATTCAAGACTGCATTAAATCACATTTCATCTGTTTACCACAGAATTGTCAGCAAAACCGATAAGACACCTGCAGGATAACACGCAAGACGCTATAATATGGCAACAATTGATGAAGTTGCTATTGTTGTCATGGGTGAAAATTTAGAAAACCAAGATATTGTTTTTGCTTTGTTAAGACAGGAAGACGTCTGTCGGGTCAGCTAGTTATCTAATAAATTAGGGAGATTCGATAATTGTGGATTTGGACAGGTTTTTTAATATCTTTATTTTAGCGACGTTTCATTGGACAAAAGAAAACATGGAACCAACACAATAATAAACTGATTTTTAAGTTAAAGTCCCTCTTGTATAATCATATAACCTGTGTGACTTTCTGTTTGAGTCTATTAGTGATAAGTCGATTTTCCATGCTGCCTTAGCCGAGCTTGTAGTAGCATGAGCCACGGCTCGAATTCCTATTGGGCACCTCAAATTTTTTTCTACCACAATCAATTTTTACCTCTTTTTGATCGACTTCAAAAAAAGAGAAGGTATACAATTTGGTTGTATGTTTGCTTTTCTTATTTTTTATGGCTGTTTGTGAGTTTTGCATAGTAAACGTACTCCGATTTAGAAGATTTTTGTTTCATTTGAAAGAAGAAAGTTGAGAAACGGTCCCATATTGAGAAAAGCCAAATCCAAAATCTCCTTCCGGCCAAAAAGCGCCCCCAAAGGAGGTAGAGGGGGCAATTATTGGAAATTTTATATCCGGAAATGTTTAAATTAAACATTTTTGAAAATAATCATAGGTTTCCGCGTTACAGTCTGAAATATGTGTTTCAGCTAGGTGGAAGGGGTATTTTTTTCCGAAAATCGACACACATTAAAGAAAGATTGTATGCAGCAACATTTAAATTGAGTTACAGTTTTCGAGTTACAGTAGTAAAGTCTGAAATATGTATATATGCGCCGCGATGTTTTGAGATCTCTAATAATAAATAACAAGTACAAGCTAAGCCTATATCTTTTTGGGTATTAGTGAACGTTCAACAATTTTCATGACAAATGTTACACTCAAAAATGTGAAATAAATATTTTTTTGGACCGACTTTATTACTAGTTGCACTGAAAAATACAAAATACATTAATTCTATTGGTGCTGGTAATTTTGAAGTGGTGCCGTGCACCAACTACGAAAGAACCAGCAACAATAGAATTAATATCTTTTTGTATTTTTCAGTGCAACAATTAATAAAGTCGGCCCAAATTTTTTGTAATTTTTTTTTATATTATAGATTATCTATCGCCAACATAAGTTAACATAGAATACCTAACATATATTTTCTCAGGGATACTAAAATTAATGAGAAAAAAAAATAATTTGGTGGTTTAACAGTGAGTTCATTGTTGAAAGGCTTGAAATTACTCATTTATTAGTCACGTTCATTCAAAAGTGTGAAATAAATAAGAGCTAAGGGTGCGTTTATGCTGGAGCTGCGATAAACGATAAGAGCGGCGATACTAGCATAGTGAAGAAAATAATTTCATTTATTACTATGCAGATGTTCAAATGTAAAGAGATGTGCTCCAATATATAATCAAATGATTGTATCTTCATTCTCATATACTCCATAAACTTTTCAGGAGGTTGCCTCAATTGTCTATAAAGATGATGAAATTCTCCAAACACGACTCTCTGAGTGTTTATAGGATGTGCAAAGAGTTTCCGTTTTCTAACTGAATTTTTAGCAATATAATATTTGAGAGCACTTGAAGACAGCAGTATTTCTTCGTCATAATCACTCATTTTAAGAAAAATATATTGGAATTTGTAACCACAAGTCTTCGGTCGACGCGATTGTCGAAGCTCCAATATAAACGGATACCAACGAAGTTAAATTTACGCCGCTCTCAACGCTGCTCTTATCGTTGCTCATATCGTTTATCGCAGCTCCAACATAAACGTACCCTAAGCCAAGCCAAGCAATGATGAATAAGACAAGACTTTCTGCACCAATTTCTAAATCATTAGGATTCTGCAATATGTGTTATTTAATATTTTTTTGTTCATCTAATAAATTTGGTCCTAAATGATTTCCAAAAGCTATAGTGAAGTTAAAATTTAAAAAAATATATTATTATTATCATATTCTTAGAGAGTCAACTAATAGAGATTTTCACTGTCTACTAATAATTCATTTTCTGTAATGCCTTGATTTTATTAAAACAGTTTCAAATCAATTCCCTCAACATTTAATAAGAAACCTCACTGGAGTCATTTCCTTTTAATTAAATTCCTTTTCCAACAAAACATCTTATTTTCATGGTAGGTTTTTTCAATTCTTAGCCCATTCAGCTAACAACATACTTTGCTCTATTTCATTTCATTCTTTTGCTTCAGGAAAAACACATTCTACGACCTTTCCACAAAATACTATAAGCACGAGATTCTCTTCTGAACAAACAAAAAATATTTACCAGATAAAATATCTATCATGGTAGAAAATAATACTGTGATTACATAATGGCCACGTGCAGACCAGCGAGACTGAGTGAAGTTGATATACCGTGTGTCTGCCGCTGCAGCTAACTGAATAGAAAGTTTCTACTGTGGATCTGATGTAAAAATATAACATATAACATCTACCTATCTGGTGCAGCATTCGTTTATCTCCGGTTTAATAGAGATATGTTATTCTCTCTTTCGTTTTGTTCTAGACCATGTATAAAATTGATTGGGCTGCCTGATTTAGATAAAGTGTCTAAGGAAAATAAGAACTTTACCAGTGCTATTTTTAAAGAAAATTACCTGGTGGTTCAAATTTTGTAAATAGGGTTTTAGCGTATATATCAATCACGTCAACAGATCCTTTATACTACTGTCTTTGGTTTCAGAAATTATGATTTCAGTATAAATCAACAGTTGACAACAGATGAGTTGTCATACTATTACAAAATATTTGGGTAACCTAGCCTCGCTGGGATAACACAGGGTAGGTCTAGAGGTAAGTAAATATGCATATTTTTAGTTATCATGTGTTGCCATCAGTAGATCGGTAAATATCGTCTTACTGGTACACATAGCTCATAGTTTATATATTTCGAAATTAGGGTTATGGTTTTCAAGTTAGAGGCATGCTAAATTCTCAAATATGTGTATTTTTGCTATGTGGAGAGGGCGATTTCTTCCGAAAATTGAAAATCTGTGGTTACTACATAAAAAACCTAATTATTTGTAGTAACATTTATACTGAACATTTTTTCCTTAGAGTTACGGTTTTCGAGTTACTGCGGTGGTAAAATGGTAACATCTAAAATACTTATGCGTATTTCCGCGGCGATGTTTTGAGATCTCAATAATAACAACTACAAGCAAAGAATAAAGTGGGTAATACCATAAGTACTATCTTCATTGGTATTAGTGAATGTTTAACGATTTTCGTGACTAATCCTACACTCAAAAGTGTGAAATAAATATTTTCTACAAAAAATTGTACCTTCGTTATTAACTGGTGCACTGAAAAACACAAAATAATATTAATTTTATTGGTTCTGGTACTTGTGAAGTTGGTGCCAAAAGTTATCAACTGCACAACTTCAACATTAACAGCACCAATAGAATTAATATCTAATATATTGTATTTTTCAGTGCACCAAATAATAAACTCGGTCCAATTTTTTTGAAAAATATTTATTAAAATCACCTATATCTGTTATGAGTGAGACGTTTAATAAGATATGTAGTTGTTGCGATATATTTTTCTGTTCTTCGGGTCAATTGATTAAGGTAAATCTAAATCTTTAGGTATCAGATTTCTTTTTGTTTAGATTTTTCTTATGATTTATTTATATATATCTAATTTTCACTATTTCTTAGGTATTTGTAATTGTCTTATAAATGGGTGATTGCTGGACAATAAAGTCTTAATTATTATTATTGTTTGTATATGTGAGGATGTCTCTGGCATCGTAGGTCCTAAACGGATCAATCAATTGTGATTCAATTTTTATTTTTGTTTGATCGAGAGTTTTTTTTTAGCTAGTTTAATTTATCATGGACATCTGTCTATCTTTGGCATTGTTCGTGGGTGTTTTAAACTATTTTTTTCTTAGAATAATTTTATCCGCTTTTCTGTATATGGTCTAGGAATTAGAATTATATTCTTTCATATATTATAATAATTTGTATAATATATAATTAATATATATATATATATATATATATATATATATATATATATATATATTGATCGTTCACCTATAAATTATAATAGAAGCGTTTGGCTTCTATGATAATATTTAATCGAGTCAATAAAGCAGAATGTAAATCTTATCTCCAGAAACAGCACCAAATCGAATTATTTGTTCGTATAGGTATATAATAATCTAATGTTTTATCGCAGTTTTTGCTATGTGCAAAGTTGCAACAACTTCAAGAGTGATGAGGAGACGTGTTATTCTGCTTTTTTTCAGAGAATTTTGCAGCGTTTGAATTATGTAAGAGAAGAAAAGAATGTCTTCAATATTATAAAATTGAAGTACCTAATTTAATTTTACATACCACTTTATCCTCAGCAGCAAAGTCGTACCAACATCTGGAATTGTTCCTCATGGTAAAATAATCTCTAAAAGAGGGGCACACATTGTTCTTCTCCCGTTGGCACCAACATTCAGGGCTCAATAGTAACACCACAAGCAAACAGAAGAAGATCATTGTTCTTGTTTGGCACTACTTTTGACGGTGTTGCACTTGATAAACTGCATGCTATTTACATGCGACGCGAATAGCAAATATCGCCAATATCCGTATTGAATAATAATATATATTATGGCACTTTCTTCAATTAACAACAGAAACCGAGTCGAACGACCCTACAGGAGAATGTTCTGTTTTTTTTCTTATCAATCGCGCATTCGCTCATGTAGGAAATGAATGCAGATATTTATCTTCACGCTGCAGTGTGTCTGGAGAGAAAATATACCTACTTAATATAAACTGACTGGTTATCTTTGTTCCTTTTAACTATATGGATATACAATTGAAACAATATACATTAAGGACGCGAGGGTTTTTTTCTCGCAAAACCCTCACACACGTCGACTATTTTTGGCTGATATTTTTATGACGGTGAATTTATATATACAGGGAGGCCTAAAACAGCGACCATCAATTCATTTTTTAAATTCTATATTGAATTCTAAGAAACAATGTTACCGAGAAATTTTCAATATAACATATAAAAATAAATGGTCATTATTTATATGGTAAGTGTTCTATTAAAAAGTAGTTGAGTCGAAGTTAAATAAATCCAGTCTTATGTCAGAAAGATAATAATCAATAATTTGAAGCCACAATTTGATTTATTGCACAGTTTTCCTTAAAACATGAAACATATTACAAATATTCAATACAGAATTAGTACCTAATACAATAAAAAGTTGTTGTTTCCATCGGAAAAATAAGTTTATAGTCCTGACCTATTTTCAGGTCGCCCTTTAAACATGGTTTTACCATCAGAAGAATCGCAAATGTATATAAAATCGACGTATCTGAGCGTTTTTCCCAAAAACAACAATACTGAATGTGTTCCTCTGTTACAGCCAGAATTAAAATGTATCTTCATATATTGTGAGAATCAACGTCCAAACTCTTCTCTAATTCAAGTAATTATAGTGTGCTATTACTAGCATGTATTGTCAATTTTTATCAAAGCAGAATTTAATTCAAGGTTTTGCAGACTTATCAGTAACAAAGAGTACGACGTATCATAAAAAAAACACATTTCTCTTACATGGCACTTTAACAAAACAAAACAGTGTTGCTGCACTTTCTCCAAAACCCTAGGTACTTGTTTTGGAATTTGAATAGATTAAATAGTGAAACAACACTATACCACAACACAATAGTTCTGGAACTATTTTCTTGAGTCACTATCATTCTGAACAGACCGTGTTCTTGAGTTCAATTCCATTAAGTATGATGCATGGGACCTTGGTTTGCCATCAATTAGAAATGTTATTCATGTAAGAGCTATTTAGAAATTGCGAAAATGTTATGAAACTTATGTTAAATATTGTGAATATTTGAAACAAATTAAGTCTTGTTTTAACGCCTTGGATATACCTAGCTTCGAGATAAAATATTTTTATTCCATATTAACAAAACATTCAAGGATCATCAGAAGAGCAAATATATATTAACAAAATAATTTGAAATATATACATTATTCAATTATCATTGTACAGGCTGTACAGAATAAAATTCACTACCCCCCTATCTCAGAAGCTATGAGAGATACAAAAAAAAGTATTGAGATAGAAAAATTGTGAATTTCAATTATTTTTTTATTTTTATTGCTGCTATATTCACAGGATGTTTCATATATCTGATACAGGTATCAATTCACTTATTTTAAATGAAACTCCCTATATATTTTTTGATTTTTGGATTCTTTGTAAAAATTTAGGTTAACTTTGTTTGAAAATACCTAATATTTATAGTTTTTGAGATTTTATTATTTTTGTGAAAAAAAATGACAGTTGCAGGTGTATGAATAATAATTCATCATTAGTAGTAACTCATACCATAAATTCAAGAGTCACTATCATAAATCTCTAAGCATAAATCTAACAACCAGAGTTGAAAATTTGTAATCGAACTAGAAACAATCTCTGGCAATATACAGGGTCACTACGAAAACGATGCAAACTTTGAATTGAGTATTATCAACTATCTTCGATTTTTTAAATGCAAACCCCAATTTTTTTCTGTTGCACTGTATTCTACGTCTAAAAATAAGAGTACTTTCATTTTACTTCCCTATACCTAATATCAAGAGTTTCTGAGAAATAAGCCAAAGTTTAAAATTCTGTAAACCAGGAGGTTAAATAATATCTTGATTGTTTAATTAAATGTCAGACTGTCAGTTGGGCGTGCTTTTGTAGAGCCTGACCACTCCATCCACATAATTCTATATACCTATAATTTGATCCTTGATTTTTTTGTGAATCTCATTATGGATATTGCGAGTTTAGTACGCATGCGCGAAAGGGGAAGTTGGGGGAGGTGGCTTGGAGTGACATATGTCACATATGGTATCCATGGTAACAAAATAGGGACATGTCCCTTCTCTTACCATAAAAGTTCATGACGCATGCGCATATCGCCAGCTATCCCCAGGTCTTTGACTTCATTTTTGCCTAATTTTTTCCACAATGCTAATGGTATAGAAGTTTAAGTATATGACTCTATCATAGTGTTAAAAAATGTACTCTGATCAAGGAAGGTTTGATTTGTTTGAACATTGTATTATTAGCAATAGAAATGTTGCCCTAACAATTAGAAACTATCGACAATACTTCCCTGAAAGAAGAATTTCAGACATTTTTAAGTGAATCGAAGAAGGTCTAAGAAATCAATGTTATAAAGAATAAAATGAGAAACAAAATACCTAATCTTTTGACAGAATAAACGCAGCAAAATATATCACTGTATTTTGAAGAAAATTCTTTCAATAATAAAAGCAGTTATTTGGATGTCGCTAGATCCACGATCCACGCATCGTTAAAAATAAACGGATATAAGCCGTATAAATTGGCAAAGCTACAAGAGTTGCAGATCGGTGATCAGGATAGTCGACTAAAATTCTGTTGTACTTTGATGGACCGTCAGTTTCAACACAATGACTTTGCGCGAATCTGTTGGACTGACGAAGCTATCTTTACCTCCCCTGGGTGTTTTAATAGGAAGAATTGCCACTTCTGGTTGCGAGAAAATCCTTATAAGAATAAAACCATCCAGAATCAGGGTAGACAAAGTGTTCATGTTTGGTGTGGTATATATAAGGGACATATATTTGGACCTTCATTTTTGGATCAAAATTTAAATGGGATTCGATATCTCGATTATTACAAAATCAAATAATCCCTTTATTATAAAATGAAGAAGAAAATAATCATAGTATTATATATCAAATGGATGTAGCTCCGTTTCATAATACAGAAATAGTCCAAAATTTTCTTTGCGACCGAATGGAAATGTTGCATGGCCACCGAACAGTCCTGATTTGACTCCTCTCTACTTCTTTTCTTCTTCTTTTAATATTTTCTTATGTTTTGAGTTTGAGTAATTGTTCTCTATGTAATTTGAGATTGCCCTGAAAGACATTAAATTTTAAGGAACCCAATTTATTAAATTATTGAAGTCATTCTGCTGTAACAATCACTCGTTAATGAATTATATTCAACTAGTGCACCTAGTTATATAATTTGCTGCATTTGTTCTGTCAAAAAATTAGGTAATTTTTTCTCATTTTATATTTTATAACACAGTGATTTCTTAGGCCTTGTTCGATTCACTGAAAAATTGATATATCTGGAATTCTTCTTTCAGTGAATTATCGTCGATAGTCTCTAATTGTTAGGACCATATTTCTATTGCTAATTATAGAATGTTCAAACAAATCAAACCTTTCTTGATCGGAATACATTTTTTAATAGTATGATAGAGTGGTCAGGTTCTACAAAAGCACACCCCACTGACAGTTTGACGTTTAATTAAACAATCAAGATGTAATTTTTTCCATTGCAACCCCTACGTTAGCGAGTATGAACCTCATGTTTTACAGAATTTTAAAATTTGGCTTAAATCTCAGAAACTCTTGATATTGGGTATAGGGAAGTAAACTGAACGTACCTACAGTGCAACTGAAAATTGAGGTTTGCATTTAAAAATCGGAGATAGTTGATTATATTCAATTCAAAGTTTTCATCGTTTTCGATGTATACTGCATACTGCCAGAGATTGCTTAAAAATGTTCATCTCTGCTCATTAGATTTTTGATAGTAACTCTTTAATTTATGATATGAATTACTACTGATGGTGCATTATTCATACACGAGTTATATAGCTAATTTTACTGGACCAATCAGAAAATGTAACTCGTAAGCGTCTGGGTTCAGCCTAATATGCTGACACAACTTATCTCAATGTTATAAATACAGGAGAGGAACCTCGCCTCTCACTTTTACATGTAATCAAGTAGTTAGCACCTCAAGTATTGTGTGTATTAGTCAGTCGTTTAAGGTTAGAATAAAGTTTTTATAATTTTAAAAAACGAATTTCTACCCGGACCGACTTAAGTGGCGCAGTCAAAACGTAGGATAGTGTTTTCCGGAATTGTGGAAAAAAACAACGTCCTACAAACACCTACACCCAAAGAGTAACCAGTAGCAGAGTCTCCTAGACCGGCGACCCTTCGAAGCAGCCCCGAACAATGGAAGTCTTCTAGAGCAGCCACAACCCTTGGAGCAGCGCTACCAGTCTTCTCAACAAAGGTTAGTGTCACATTCCTCTCCATCCATTTTCATTTCTTTCCTTGTGATAGGAATATTACATGCGAGAACGAATAAGTTGTACAAAAAGTAACGAACGGAACACGTTTCAAGAAAATAAATCTTCATATTTATGAACAATAACGTAACTAAAATTGAAGATTTTGAACTTGAGTATAACTTTTCATTGAATTGATTGAACTTAAGTGACTTGCATACTGAAGAATCACTTCTGAACATAGAGAATTCAATTATTTTGAACATTAATACCGAACAATTAATATCAGCCGCCAAAAATTATGGAGATGTCATACCAAAATATGGTGGACATCCCGATTCATTGGAAGTTTTTATAAGTCGAGTTGATAAGTTTATTGAAAAATACGGAAACACAGCGGACGCAACGTTAAACGATTATACATTTTATCTAGTTTTAAGTAAGCTTAAGGATAAAGCAGAACAATTTACAAGCACCAGATCGGACATAAAATCATGGGACGATCTAAAGACTTGTTTAAGAAACAAATTTAGCGATCATATAGATAGACAAACTATAGCGCAAAAATTTAAATTCTTGAAAATAGGTCAAAGAGAGAGTTTAATAGATTTTATTGAGAAAATTAAAGATTTGCAGACCAAATTAAATCTCAAAATAAATGCCGATGATAAGATCACCGCAGCTCAGAAACTTGTACATCAACAAATTAACGAACAAACAGCGCTAGAGGTTTTATATAATAATTCACCTTCAATGTTGCAAACCATGCTTGAAGTAAAAGATTTTGCGACTTTAGGAGAAGCAGTACCGACTGTCACCAAATTTGTTTGTAAGCAAATAAAAGACAGAGGACACCCATCGTTTACAACTACTTCGGTTAATTTACAACCTCATCAAGGAAATTCTAATACTGTTTCGAGAAATAGGAATAATTTCCGCGCGAATAATTCAACATCTAATATTAATGATCACCGTCCACCACCTATTCTACAAACGTCTTATCAGAACCGCTCACAGGATATAAGCGCAAATCGATCTAACTACCAACGCCCACCATATCAAAATTACCACTCTAATTCTAATCAACCATTTTCACCAAGAATACCACAAAATAGTTTCAGTAAAATTAACAGGCTATCTAATGCTAATTCTTCCGCACCGAAAACTGATAGTAGATTTCAGCAGAATCAGTTTAAACAATGGAGAAATCCACAAGCACATATGGCGGAATTAGAACCAGAAAATTATTCTGCTAATTTTCAAGAAACAAATGATAGTGATTATTATGATTAAGAGGAAGCAACAGTGCACACCGATCTTCCAGCAAACGATTTTATTTATGAAGAAGAGTCACCTGAAAGTACGGGAAATTACGAAAATTTTCGCGTAACAGCCTCGGAATAAATATAGAAACAAACCATAACATGATTCGAGCTAGTTTACCTTTTATAGTATTTAATGGTTTTAGAATCTTAATTGATTCAGGTGCTACCAACTCTTTAATAAATCCCAACATCGCATATAAATTCTTCCCCGATAATATAAGACATGAGAAATACACTATAAAGAGTATTCTTAATCAATCAAATCATAACGAAGTTTTAATAACTGACCTCATTCAACCAGGACAATTTCTAAAGCTGTACATAATAAATTTCCATCAGAGTTTCGATATTCTTTTAGGATCTGAAGAGCTTGAAATTATAAATATGAGATTATTTTATGATCTAGGAATAATTATACTAAATGGCGTTGAATATCAACTTTGTCGTTATCAACCACCAGTAGTAAACTTTTATCAGACGCAAAATTTACCAGAACAAAAAACTTTAACTATGCCGACGACAATCAAAAAGGGTACCGTCTTTATTCCTGAACAGGATATGGGACATTGAATTCTTGAAAATATAAATACCGCTCAAAATTATCGATCGTATAATAATCTACAATGATTTAATTAAATACCGCGATACATTTTATGCTAACGATCAAAAACTAACATTTTCATCTATTACGAAACATAAGATCCCTGTAACATCAGAGGAACCGATATTTTGCAAACCATACCGTTTCCCACACTGTCAGAAGATCGAAATAGATCGGCAAGTGACGGAATTATTACTCTGCCCCTGTATTTCTAGTTCCTAAGAAGGAAGGTAAGGATAACAAAAAACAATGGAGAATGGTAGTTGATTTTAGAAAACTAAATTCAGTCACAAAAGAAGATAAATTTCCAATCGGAAATATTAGTAATATTAGTAATGAATACTTTAGGCAATTCAAAATATTTTTCTAAAATAGATTTAAAATCAGGTTATCACCAAATTTTAATTCATGAAAAAGATCGTTATAAGACCGCCTTTTCAACAGAAAATGGTCATTACGAATTCTTACGACTACCTTTCGGACTTCGAAACGCACCCGCGGCTTTCGCTCGTGTAATGAATGAAGTTCTCAGAGGCCTTATAGGTAAAATATGCTTGGTCTATCTCGATGATGTTTTGATATTAGGAAAAACAAAAGAACACCTCAAAAATATTGAACTCGTTTTAGAAAGACTTAGGAAATACAGACTCAAAATCCAAGTCGACAAATCGGAATTTTTCCTTAAAGAAATAGAATATCTGGGACATATAGTCACAACTGAGGGCATAAAACCAAACCCCAAGCTAGTAGAAAAGATTAAAAATATTAGAGTTCCTACAAACCAGAAACAAATTAAAAGTTTCTTGGGACTGTCCGGATATTACCACAAATTTGTGAAAAACTATGCCACCTTAGCGAAACCTTTAACATCCTGTCTCAAAAAAACGCGAATGTTGAACATACACAAACAGTTTTAGAAGCTTTTGAAACTTTAAAGCAAATATTGTGTAACGAACCAGTTCTAGCCTACCCGGATTTTAATAAAGAATTTATATTGACTTGTGATGCTTCAAATACTGGAATAGGTGCCATTTTGTCACAAGGGACTATTGGTTCTGACCGACCGATTGCATATATATCTAGAACACTCAACAACCACGAAGTTAACTATTCTACCATTGAGAAAGAATGTTTATCTATTGTTTATGCAACGAAACAGTTTCGACCGTATTTGTATGGAAATAAATTTACAATTGTTACCGACCATAAACCACTACAGTGGCTTTTCAACATCAAGGAGCCTAATTCCAAATTGGTAAGATGGCGACTAAAACTGATGGAATATGATTACAAAATTGTCTACAAAAAAGGCAAACTCAACACGAATGCAGATTTTCTATCTAGGATCGAAGCATGCCCCCTACAACTCGAAGAATCACCCGATGATTTATTATCTCTTT
This sequence comes from Crioceris asparagi, assembly GCA_958507055.1. Taxonomy (NCBI): domain Eukaryota; kingdom Metazoa; phylum Arthropoda; class Insecta; order Coleoptera; family Chrysomelidae; genus Crioceris; species Crioceris asparagi. The sequence continues at coordinate 81,250,593 of OY293826.1, read as the reverse complement.
TTGCACAACCTGGAGATATAGTTGAACGCGAGTTACCAGAGCTAAACGATCTAGACGAAATACTTGAAGAGAAGAACCAAAAAAAGACGAAGGATAAAATAACCATCATTTCGGATATACAAATTAAACCACCAGATATAAACAACCAAGATCAGGATAAACAAGCAGTTGACAACGATACCATCCATACGCAAGACAATGATATTTCCGCAGAACTGAACATAACGAAAAAACCACTTAATATTTTCAAGAAACAAATAATTTTCAAATTTGGAAAAGAACCGCGAATAAAGAATATCAATATTTTTAACAAGGAAAGAGTGGAAGTCCAAATTACGAGAAATAATTATGAGACCGAAATTATCAACGAACTAAGAGACTACATTAATCCAAATACCACCAACGCTATTTACTCACCAGAAAGTGGATTATATGAGAAATTAGCTACTTTGATTAACATAAACCTTAATAACAACCTTAAGTTCGTTTTTACTCGAAAGATACTTCGCGACATCATTGATAAACAGCAACAACTAGAGATTCTAAACAAATTTCATAGAGGTATTATAGAACTACAAAAGGAAATAGAGAGGTTATATTACTGGCCTAACATTATGAAAGATTGCCAGAGTCATGTAAATATTTGTATTATTTGCCAACAGAGCAAGTATGAAAGACATCCACCTAAATATAAGTTACAAACAAGCTATACACCAAAAGTACCGTTTGATATTGTATTTATGGACATATTTTCTTGCAATAAAAATAAATATTTGACTTGCATAGATAACTTTTCTAAATTTTTCATGTATGAAGAACTATCTTCCACTAACATGGTAGAAGTAGCTCAAAAATTCATTAAAATATTCTCCAGATACAAATTACCTAAAATTATAGTAACCGACGGACAATTTAATTCTGAAGTATTTAAAAAACTCTTAAAATCATATAATATAGAGCACCACATAACTACAGCCTTACACCCCAACGCGAATAGCCCAATCGAGAGAACACATAGCAGTCTAATTGAGATAATGAGAACACTCACACTACAACATCAAAGAGCATTGTCACAAAACCTCATAGAAAACGCAAGTATTATATATAACCGTACCATCCATAGTGCAACAAATTATAGACCTACCGAGCTATTATTTGGCCATCTAGACAACAAAGATGTATTGGACATAGATGTTAAGAATCAATACAATGCCTATATGAATGATTTAAAATCAAGAATTAAAACTCTTTATAAACAGGTTTATGAGAAAAGTGTAGAAAATAAAGATCGTTATATAGAAAAACAATACGCTAATCGCACGGAACCAACACCAGTAAATACGCTAGATGCCTATATATCAACATTACCCCGTAATAAAATCTCTCCCGTTTATAAACACATAAAAGTAAAGAAAGATTTAGGTAATAAGATTAAAACAACAAAAGGTATCACGTATCATAAACAAGAAATGAAACCTTTAAGACAATATCAGAGAAACAAATTTCCATTTATTTCAGATGGATCTACGACAACTACTATTGGCCCTAACGCTGATAAGTCACACGTTGGCGAACAACCTTAAAATAGAAATAAAACCCCTTAACAATAACCCTGGTATCCTACCTTTAAAACTAGGCCCTACCAGAATACAATACTCATATCACACCTTCATACATAACTATCCAATTAAACCCCTTGGATCCAAAATTATTGAACTAGAAGATCATATCATTAATTTTCATAAGCAAATTTCAATTAAGCTAGGCATTTCAGAAATGGTCGAAATAGAGTATATAAGAAATAAGGTACGACAAGTAAAAGAACAGCTGATTACAATTCATCCCGATGAAAAATAATAGTATAATTAATAAAAGAACAAAGAGAGGATTGATAAATGCACTAGGTTCTGTTTTTAAATTTGTCTCGGGCACTCTTGACAGTACTGATGGAGAAAGATACGATAAGGCTTTAAACAACCTAAAGATCAATCAGGAAAACATAATAGAGAATTTTAATAAACAGATTTCACTAAATCACTGACTTATTGAAAATTAACAACAAACAATAGAAAAAAATCTCAAGCAACTTCCAGAGAATTGAGGAATACATCCACAAGGTAAAAGGTAAAGATCAACATTTCACAAACACAATCACCATGTTCAAGATAATTATTTTGGAGTTTTCTCACACAGTAGAAAATATTATTACTGCTATAAGTTTTGCAGCATTAAACACTTTGCATCTGTCAATTATAGATGAAAATGCAATCAATGAAAGGTGAAATATCCAAATATCACGGCCTAGATTATTACTACTCAAATGATAATATATTATTTTTAAGAACGGTTTCTGTTGAATATAACATAACAGAAGAGCATGTAGTATTTTTATTACATATTCCCTTAATCAACCCAAAAACATACACCCTTTATCATCTCTATTCCATTCCTACCAATGAGTCTACCACTATTATCTCCCACCTCGTATGTGGCAATGATGGAAGACGAGACCTACTACCTCATGGATAGATGTCAGAAGGTCCAACAGCAATACTTTTGCAAAATCTCTACCATTGAAAGAAATTACCAAAGAGATATCTGCGTGAAGAACCTCCTCCAAATCAAAGAAGACCCCCGATGTGTTCATGTTCCGATAAAACTCACGGAGACACTGGTCGAGACCATAAATAGCGAGAAATACCTGTTAATCGCACCCACCGAGACTCTCGTTCACGAGAAATGTGAAGGCGAAGAAGTTCACCGTCTAAATGGCACCTCCCTGATAAGTCTCCCCTATTCCTGCCAATTCGTCACCAGAAGTTTCGAATACGCCAACCTGGAAAGCAGTCCATACGAAGAACCCGTTTACCTGCCCAAGGTGCCAAACAGTGAAAGTGAAACCAATCGAGTTGAATTTAAAATCTTTCAACCTAGATCAACTTCACAAAATCACCATATTTGAAGATGATGTCAAACCCATTTCTATAATGACAAATACTTGGACTCATTCAAATTTACCTGTTTTTATATTTTTAATTATTGCTATTTTCATTTTATTATATTGTTTCAAGGAAAAATTATTAACTACATTTAAAATTAATAAGGACGTAAATGTAAGGGAAGCATTTCCTGATCCTAGTAAATAGTAAATTCTATATATCGTTCAACTTTGGTAACCCCAAAGTTTCCTCTCAGGGTGGAGGAGTTATGTAGCTAATTTTACTGGAGTAATCAGAAAATGTAACTCGTAAGCGTCTGGGTTCAGCCTAATATGCTGACACAACTTATCTCAATGTTATAAATACAGGGGAGGAACCTCGCCTCTCACTTTTACATGTAATCAAGTAGTTAGCACCTCAAGTATTGTGTGTATAAGTCGTTTAAGGTTAGAATAAAGTTTTTATAATTTTAAAAAACGAATTTCTACCCGGACCGACTTAAGTCACGTACAACTCTCATTTTTTCACAAAAATGATAAAAACTATAAATACTAGGTATAGGGTTTGTTACACAAAATTACGAAGAATCCAAAAATCAAAAAATATATAGGGTGTTCCGTTTAAAACAAGAGAGTTGATACCTGTATCAGATATATGAAACACCCTGTGAATATGGCAACAATAAAAACAAAAAATTCAAAGAAATTCACAAATATGTTATCTCGCTACTTTTTTTCGTATCCCTCATAGTTTCTGAGATAGGGGGGTAGTGAATCTTATTCTGGACAGCCTGTACATTTTAATCAGGACTTTTTGTTCCGCAAGCGATAAACATTATATTATTGTCTTTTGATGTACGAGTTACAGTCAAAGCAATTAGGTATTATGTATAATATGTACCCAATTTAGACAAATTGCTATTTGAAGCAGAGTTATTCAAATAATCTAGCTACTACTTTAACTTTGATGTGATTAAAAACAATACCTTTTTGATCAGTTTATATTGCAAGCTACATACATATAAATTTAATGAATATTCAGAAAAGCTGATATAAATTTAATGCAAATTCCAAGCGTATAGAGCATTTGTAAAATTAATTTGTAGTATTATAAAGCACTGTTTTAATATAAGGTAACATTTGAAATATTCATTTCTAGTTTGCCAAATAATATACACTGGTTTATCCTAATTAACCAGGTCAAAGGAATCCTAAAAAATAAATATAGTACCTAGTAGAACCAGCAGAATTAGTGCGACTCTCGTCATTTACTTTATGAACTTTCCACTACATTAGACTAATATGAATATCAATAGCAATGTTTACTACAATAACATAGTGGAAATTTGAATTTCATAAAATAGTTCTCTCTCGACGGTCGCCATTTTTAACCAACTCGGTTACGTAGGCAGATTAGGGATATGAATTTTGAAATATCCTTTTGTTTTGGGTTTCATACATCAGACGAAAAAACGAAGCCCAAGATATCTGACTTTCTACCTGCTTTGCTTGTTTGTCTGTCTGCCCACTCTGTAACAGTTTATTTTCAACGAATTAATTGAACCAAATGAGTTAAAATTTACTATTTCTTTTCAGTTACGTAATTACATCATGAAGGTATCTTCTTCTTTTTTTAGCCGTTTGGTATCCAACTTTGGATATAGGCCTCTCCTAAATCTCGCAGTTGTTAAAATGAAGGTGGAAGAATGATTTGTAAATAAGAAAGGGAAAAATGTTGTTCTTAGGACTTACGAGTTTTAGCTGGAATTTTCGATTTGGAAGTATCTTTTCAATCCCAAATAGTGAATAATCAATCTTGCATTATGTTAAACACTAACGTCCTTAAAAATTATAAAAACATGCGTAAAACTAGTAAATATAAGTTCGCAAAAAGTATGCTAAAACGAATTGATTTGAGCAGGTTTTTTTGACGTTTAATATCTCCCAATTCCAATGTTGCCAAAACTGCCATAATCTATCGTTTGCGATATTGTTTTTTTTAAATATGTGATTACGGAAGCATAAACCAACTGGTCAGATTTCATGTGTCTAATGGTATAGTTTCATGTTTAAAATTTATATAAAACTATTCTTTACAAATACTTGTTCTAGACCAAAAATACGATATTATGACAACTTTTGATGACGAAGGTGACAAACTTCAGGCTATCGAAAATATGAATTAATTCAGTGATTGCTTCACTAGAAGATATTGTCGCCGCTGTTCTGTGCTGTGGGCGCCTAATTAAGTCCTCTTAACCTTTTAAGATCGTCGCTTTATTGACCGACGAACCCCAAACGAAGAAAGTATACAATTCGACTGTATGCTTTTTTTTGGTATGTGCGCGCCTTTTATATAGTGATCGTACTCCGATTTTGATGATTTTTGATTCATTTGAAAGGGGGGCTTGAGAAATGGTCCCATATTCATTAAAACGGCAATCCGACGTCTCGTTTGAACATTTTTTCAAAAGAGGAACGGTTTTCGAGATAGAGACATATTAAATTCTCAAATATACCTATTTTCGCTATGTGGACAGGGCGATTTCTATCGAAAATTGAAAATCTGTTCGCAATAGATCAAACACATAATTATTAGTAGCAACATTTATAATGAACATTTTATCCGTAGAGTTACTGTTTTCGAGTTACATCGGTGTTAAAATGGTAACAACTAAAATGCTTAAGCGTATTTCCGCAGCGATGTTTTGAGATCTCAATAATAACAACTACAAGCAAAGAATATACGTGGGTAATAGGATAAGTACTATCTTCATTGATATTAGTGAACGTTCAACGATTTTCGGGACAAATGTTACTCTCAAAAGTGTGAAATAAATAATTTTTTTTCAAAAAATTGGAACGATGTTATCAGTTAGTGAACTGAGAAATATAAAATAATATTAATTCTTTTGGGGCTAAAGTTGGTGCCAAAAGTTATCAATCTACCTGCAACTGCACAACTTCAAAAGTAATAGCCCCAATAGAATTAATATAATTTTATACTTTTCAGTGCACTAACTGTCCAATTTTATGTAAAAAAATATTTTCTTATCTGAGGTCATCCTATGCTTCTGTATCATAGAAATGAAGGTATTCCATTGTATTCCATCTGTCATATGTTAGTCGTGCGTTATGCCTTGCAAAGGTACACTTCAATCTCGTAACATATTCTCCAGCGTCGGGTAGTTTTGTTTTACCTTTGCCCCATTTATTTGTTTCACTATAAGCCAGTCGTGCATCCATCTTTGTTCTCTCCATGGATCTTTGTGTTTTGACATTTTTTTCAAAATTGGCTTTAGTGACTGTTCTGGTTTGACCTCCATATGTCTGGGAGAATAGATTGGTTGCATATTCTTCTTCTTAGATATTAAGATATCTTGAGATTTTTAAGTGCCTAATTTAATTGAGCAAATCCAGCTCACACCAATCGAGATCTTTTCTCTATTAAAACTGCCTGATTTTCTTTATAAGGATTAATGACTTTCTCACTTATATATCTGTCCACCATCTCCTCTCTAAGATATAGTAGTTTATAACCACATTTCTCATTTCTGTCTGTTTGTTTGTCATTGTCTTGGTCTTCTGTAAGTTTATTTTCAATCCTAATTATTCTGATGGTATACCCAGTTAATTGTTCAGTCATAGTTTGTAGTTTCTCTAATGGTGTGGTTATAAGTATGATATCATCAGCAAATCTTAGATGCTTGAATTATCTGCCATTAATATTTATGTCATACTTTGTTCAATTCAATAATCTAAATTTAAATACAATGTTTTTTGAAGGAGCAGAAAAAATAATTGGTTTCAGATTAGAGTACTAAATTAGCAATTACTATACCCTATAAGCATTAGATAGTTTTCTTTTTAATTACATTTTTTATGCATCGCTCTGCTAACAATACCTAAATACACTAAATATGCTCTACAAGCACTAAATATATTTTTTTTCTTCTGTTCTTTGCTCTACTATTTTTAGGAACATTACTTCTAGGTTTACAAAAAACTTCTTTACTCACGTTCGGCTTCAAGCAACGCTGTAAGCTTGCTCGTGATTGGTCAAATTATGTTAGTTCATCCTTACTAACTAGAATTATTGTATATTGACACATCATTGATAATCAGTATCCCTGATCTGTTGGATAAGCGGGAGATAAGCGATCATGTTTTAGCCATAGGGAATGGAACAAAGTTAATTTAGTAAACAAATAGGCTTCCTCGTACGATAAAACAGGCATGTTCGCACCGCCTTCTAATAAATATCGTTAGTATGGACTTGAAATCTCGATGGGAGCAGGATTATATTAGGAGATGGACCTGATCCCAGATATTATCATGTATATGAATACAGTGAGACATGGACAGGTTAACTATTACATGACCCGGTGTGTGACAGTTCATAGATGTTTCGGTAGATTTCTCCATAGGATAAACAGAAGAACGACGGACGCCACCCAACTATGTTACAGCGAGGAAGATTCCATGGAACAGGATAGGTATTAGACGTAGAAGGGAAAAGAGCAGAGGACGTCATCGGGAAGGCATTCAGCCATGGAAGAAGTAATGAATGAGTGCATCAGGAAGGTACTAGCGGAATTTCTGCATTCGACAATAAGACGTCGAGAAAATGTTGAGCGAAATGGTGGACTGGGTCAGTCTTATGAAGAGGATTCAGGACCCAGCCTAGGAAAGGAGCAGAAACCGTGACGGGATCAGTTGAAATGGAGAATATGAAAGCAGCTCCTGAATTCCTAATCTTGGAAACAATGATGGGCGACGTAGAGAAATGACTGAAGAAGACTATGCGCAAGCTTAGATTAGATAAGCATTACCACGAGGTAATGCTAATGCAGTTCCAGAGTGGTGCTTCTTTCAGCGGGGTTACTGATCCAGAGCATGCTCTGGGATAGTCACGCCCCCTCAAAAAAATACGGACATCGACGTCGGCAACTAATCCGTGACATATAATCCGACACATAAGGATTTGATGAAGATCTATTAGGTATATTTTCATTAAGTTTAAGTTGAAAATTTTCACTTAAATAGTAGGTAATATGTGAAACGTAGGAATCACGGAGGTACCTTAGTACAACAATAATTTCTATTCCATGCTTTGTTCTCTTATTATTCTGGTTTTTGTGCATCATGTGACGACATGTTCGTTACTGAGGAAATAGAATATTCTTCTTTTTACTTATTAGATGCATTTCTGGTAGTTATAAGGCTATTATACTATGAGCTCTCCTGTTGGCTAAACCGTTCTGGAATAGAGGCAATCTCTATAAATAAGTAGATATCCTCCGGATAAAATGTTACTTATCTGAAAAGCTGTCTAATTTAGTAAAAAGATGCTTTATACAAAACCTATTGTTAATTCTTTGCACAACAACTTTTATCAAGACTTTTTCGCACAGCTATTAGGTATTTTCAAGAGAATAAAATAAATCCTATGGAAATATTTTTATTACGTAAGGCAACAACACCCCATTCTTATGGTTGACATTTTCCCTCACAAAGCTCATCTATAGCTTCACTAGTAGGCTCATATAATAGTGAAACTATATCTTTAGCCTGAAGAAAGTCAACATGATTGAATTTTTCACACGATATAGGTGTCAATCCACACTTGCTACTTTTGGGCAGGTTGTCATGAAGGCATTCAACATTCTGTAAATAAAACATTTTAGAGTTAGGTATAACTCAAATATCACCAATTCGTTTTTATATAAGTGATACTTACCGGTAATGTAGCAAGCCAGTCATTTTTCCCAGCTAATATTTTTACAGGAACTGATATTGCAGATACATTGTAAGGTGGTGAAACTGCCTCTCCATAAGCTTTATAGTTGCCTTTTGTGCCATAGTCATAATGCTTGAAGGACGCGGTTTTTATGAGTTGCGAATAGTGATCTATCATTAATAAGGAGATACTCTCGCTATTTGCATAATAGATGAGTGGAAGATCCATCTAGATTAAAAAAATTTATAACTCTTATTCAACATAATTATTAGGAGGGAATATCTTATATCTCGATTATTTCTAGGCATTGTTTTTTCAACCTGTGCTAACCTTAACAAATAGAATATTTTACACAGTTTGCTTTATATAATTAATGAAAATTACCGGGTCAAGTTCTTTGAAGTCATCTCCATAGAACAAAGTTTTGATAGACTCACAAATATACATTTGATACGGATATTGAGCACAATTTTCTTGATTTATATTGGCGATTAAATCCTTCTTTATTCTTCCTTTGAATACTTGATCCAATAGTGGCTGGAATTATATCAAGATCATGTTGACGTTTTATATAAATAGAAAGCTCAATGACAAATGGGTGTCATTTTTTAAGAAACTGGAGGTAGTCCTGTATAGTACGACCAGAAATCAATGAAGATTGTAAATCACCAAACACCTGAGTTAGCAGCAGGCAGTCTACGCAGAGTTGTACCTCCCCTAGCAATTAAATTTTTGACCGACGAACCCCGAACGGAGGAGGTATACAATTCGACTGAATGCTTTTTTTTGGTTTGTTCGCGCCTTATATATAGTAAACATGCTCCGATTTTGATGATTTTTGATTAATTTGAAAGAGAAGACTTGGAAATTGGTGCCATTTTCGTAAGAACTCAAACAGAAATTTCCTTCCCTCCAAAAACCACCCACGAAGGAGGTGGAGGGGGCAAATTTTCTCGAAAATCGAGAATTCGAGATGCCAGAATTAAAGATAGGACAATATCCGGATACGTTTGAATTGAACATTTTTTCAAAAGAGTTACGGTTTTTGAGCTACATTCATTTTAAAATCTCACATATGGGTATTTTTGCTATGTGGAAGGGGCAATTTCTTTCGAAAACTGAAAATTTTTTGGTGCCACATGAAAGACAATAATATGTGTATCAACATGTATAGAGAACATTTTCTCCTTAGAGTTACGGTTTTCGAGATAAGCGGTGGTAGAATGGTTAAATCTAAAATATTTGAGCGTATTTCCGCAAGGACAAGCAAAGTATATACGTGGGTAATAAGATATTATTGGTGAACGTTCAACGATTTTTGCTACCAATGTTACACTCAAAAGTCTGAAATAAATACTTTTTTAGAAAAAACTGGACCGACGTTATAAGTTGGTGCACTGAAAATTACGAAATAATATTAATTCTATTGGTGCTGGTACTTGTGAAGTTGGTGCTAAAAGTTATCAATCTAACTGAAACTGCACAACTTCAAAAGTAACAGCACCAATAGAATTAATATTATTTCGTAATTTTCAGTGCACCAACTAATAACGTCGGTCCAGATTTTTGTAAAAAAGTATTTTGTTTTATAGGTAGGTATAATGGGTTAAGATAGTTATTAAGAAAAAAATGCTTGAATATAATTGAGAATTATTTATGTATATACAATATATTATGATATATAACACACAAACATTTATAAACACCACGATACTGAAAGGGATTATCCAAATGCCAAACTATTTCAAGAGATATCTTAATCCGGACCTGGGAATGTTTCAAGGGACACACACTTTTATTGCTTATCTATATTTCGAACAGTAGGTTATAATGGGGATAGTCCGTTAATATGAATTTACGACCTTCTAAGATTTCTGGTTCTACTATACCTTTCATTTGATATATGTATTTTTTTTAAATTGTGGTTTCCATTATTAGAATATGGCTGATGAGATATGAAGACATAAAGAAATGAAGATAATCTGAATTTTTCATTATTTCAGATACTCCATGTTTTATTTAATCTGTGATGATTAGAATATATATTTCAATAAGCCATAGTGATATAGGTTGAAATAATATTGAATAGTTTGAGATTTGAGTTGTTTTGCTTGGAATAGGCTAGTTTAGGGGCTTTTGCAATAAAAGTCTTAGATAATTGAATATTTGTAAAAGTATTGATGTATTGAAGTATGATTTGTTAATAAAAAGGGAGAAATGTTATTTTTAGGACTTTAATCTTAGCTGGAATTCTTGCATTCTATTAAAAACATCCTTCAAAATTAGCAAAACTATGCTTAGAAGTAGTTATAAGTTCGCGAAAAAGTAAGGTTAAGTGAATTGATGACTTGTGCATCTTAAAATCTCTCAATTCCACTGTTGCCAAAACTGACAATATCACGTTTGCGATATTGAAATTTTATTTAATTATTCGATAACAAAAGGATAAGCCAAGAGGTCAGAACTTGCTTTAGAGCAAAAATACGATATTATGGCATCTTTCGATGACGAAGGTGACTTCAGGCTTCTGATAATATGAATTCAGTGATTGCTTTACTAGAAGATATTGTCCTTAATATTTTCGAGAGCAAATATTTTTTTTGGAAACGGAATTCATAAAATAATCTAATGCTGTGCACATTGATATTAAAAGCACTTGAACTTTGAATATATTGCATTCAACCTTCAATTCGTTCATCCTCACTGTTTAGCGAACTTATTTTTAGTATTTTCACGCATTTTTCAATGCTTATTTTGAAGGATATTACCGTTTAATAGAATGCAAGGATGCTTATTTATATACTATTGAAAAGATAATTTAAAATCGAAAATTCCAGCCAAGAGTCGTAAGACCTAAGAACACCATTTTACCTTTCTTTTGTTAAAAGATCATTGAAAATAGCGTCCTTCGGCTCAATTTAATTAAAAGTTTTGCTAACATTCATCTATTTTTGCAATTTTGCAAACATTTGATTTTTTAGGGCTTTTATGGTAAAAGCCGCTAAACTAGACATTTACCATAACTTATTTTCACCATCTTCTACTATAAAATTATTTGCTATTAAACTCATCTGATAACAGGAACAATAAATATGACAAAGGCAGGAGACAACTGTAGGTACTCACTTTTAGGCGAGGATATACCATAGCAAATATTTTATAATAAGACTTTATGTCTCTCATGTGTGCCATAGGTGCGTACAGAATCATGCCAGCCAGGTTTCTCTTCGCTTCATCAGGTTTTTCTATAGCGTATACCAAACCAGCATTTGCGCCGGTTGAATCACCAATATATATAGCTTTTGACTTACTCTTCGCCTTGACTAGGCCCAAAACCGAGCATAGATCGTAATAACCTAGCTCATGGAAACTAAAATAGTAGGTACTTTCCAATTTTTTTTTTTATGAAAACACACTTACATGTAGCTTATGAATCAATTAAAATAACAGTTCCATCAGAGTGGAAAAATTACTTACGTAAATGACCAAAACTCTTTATCTTCGCATGACATCCGTTCATGTTTGTCACTGTAGCATGTGCCTCTAAAATTAACCAAATAAATATCGAAGCCTTTCTTTCCGAAATAGTAAGCTGAAAAAAAACCAGTGATAATAATTATCATTATCTGTAGTAGATAGTATCTCTTTACCAGGAGATTTTTCATCTCTTATAACGAATCGTAAGGAGTTCTGAAGTTCACCATGGCCAAATACCAATGGTTTCTTCTGTGTTATTTTCTCGTATAGTCTAATGACAGAGATAATATAGCCGTCGTCTGTTTTAATTGTGTATTCTTCAACAGTGAAACCCCAGCTCTTCACTATCTCCGTCTATGGAATTAAAATGGTAAAATGTCAATTATTATAAAAAGCAATATACCTATAGGGAGTTACTTAACATCGTGTACATAAGCAATGAGGTAATGCTTTGGCTTATCTAACTACTAAAGGTGTATACAGGGTGGGGATTTTAAATGGAACGCTGCTTACATATATAACGCGGCCCTGGGAATAAGATTTATCAAAAATCCAAAATACATCCTCAAAGATTCCTTATGGCGTTCATTTTCATCTTGTAAAATAAAATTGTTGCCCCTAAGTGGGGGCGTAGCCCTAAGCAACTTTGTTTTTCCAATAGAATACACCACTTTTGGCACTTCTTTGGAAATCTTATTGAAAAAGGAATTTGCCGATAACATTTTTCATCTGTCAAACCATCTGTCAGAAAATTACTAAAAACTGATTCTTAACTATTCCCTGAATAATTACAATAACAACAAAATTAATACTGCAGTCACCTTTTTAGCGTGACACTTGTTGAAAATGTGTCACATTTACCTGTTGGCACAGACCCAACCGATGGTAGAGGTCTTCCCTTACTCATCTCAATACTTCTGGCATGATTAAACGTATCTCTGCCCGAATCTTTACATCTAAGTCTTCCAGATTACTAGGTCTATTGACATAGACCTTAGTTTGTAAATCGCCCCATAAATAAAAATCTAGTGGTGTAATATCCGGGGATCTGGGAGGCCGCTCTATAACGCCTCGCCGTCCTATCCACCTATTTGGAAATTCAGCATTTACGAACTCCCGTATATTTTTTTAGAATGGGAAGGAACTCCATCCTGCTGAAAAAATATCCTTTGCTCTAGATTTCTATCATTAGGGATTATTCCTTGGAGTTCAGGTATTAAGGATGTTACAGCAGGTCTCCATTTAAATTGTCTAGAAATCGGGAAGACCAAAATGCAAAGATTCAGGCAGAGATACGTTTAATCATGCCAAAGTTTTGAGAAGAGTAAGAGTTCTACCACCGGTTGGGTCTGTATCTACAGGTTGATGGGGCACATTTTCAAAAACTGTTACGCTAAAAAGGTGATATTCCAGTATTATTAGATTTCCACAAGTGGTATCTTCTATTTTAAAAAACAAAGTTGTTTAGGGCTGCGCCCCCCTTTGTGGCCTCAATTTTCTTTAAATGCTAAAGCGAGCTCCATAAAAAATCTTAGAGGACGTATTTTTCGATTTTTGAAATTTTTTATCCCCACCCTGTATAAACAAAGATCATCAAACTATTATTCACTGATCTACAGGGTGTTGCAATTTGAAGACTTTTTTCTTTTCTTTTATCACACTATTTGAAATATTTAGCTAAGATTTGGAATACTGTTTACGCGGTAGAGATGTACATCACTAAGGAATGCCAAATGATTGTGAGAATTTACAGGAAGATATTTCTTCAGGGGTCACACTCCTTTTTCTATAATGAACACTTTTCGATGCGCCATTGGTAGATTTTAAAATACAATAAGAATTTTCAGTTCTGTATAGAAACTTTTTGGTATTATGTTGTTATTTTTCTCGTATAGATAAAAAATACTTTTCTCACGTTATGGCCCGTATCTTGTGTTCTTTGGATATCGATGACTCTGGGTTCATTAGTTGTTTCTTTAAAAAAGTATATGTCAAAGTAAGCCCTCGGATGCTCAGGACAATATTTATCAGTGTGTTCCTAGATACAAAACATTAGCCTGGCCAGGCTTCAATTAAGTCATAAGGCAATGTCATATTCCTATATCGATTCCATATATCAATTAAATTTTAACCCTGGCCAGGCTAATGTTTTGAATTTTGGAACAGCCAGAAAGTCTCTCGTAACTTCAAACACTAACATAAATATTGTGAAACGTCAAGTATCGAAAATATAAATGTCAATTCCTTACAGAGATTGTCAGATGAAACAAATCTAGTGTGAGTACTGAAACGACTTTTCCAACGCTCTCCAGCGAATTCCTCCGATCAAATCGAGCGTGGCCGTTTACGAATTTGACGTAGGAGAAACCATTCAGTTGGAATATGAGTTTCAATTAGAAATAGGAGGATAATTTTTGCCCTTTTTCTTAGAGATGCGGCTCTAGAAGAGAAAGGGTTTTTGAAATCTATTTCAATTAATATTCATAAAAATGAGGCTACCCTCTTGAGAAAAATATGCTTTTCTCTTATGGCGTAGCAATCAGTGCGAGAAGGATTTTCATTCGGTGAGTGCTATTAGTAGGTACTAGCTACCCTATGAAACAAAAATGAAAGCAGCAAAGGTGGTCTATGCGTTCCCGAGATAATTTTGGCAAAGTCTGACAGACGAAGGACTGAAAATGTGTATTTTTCTTCAGGGCACCGTAAAACAGAAGCATCTGTTCGAATAAAAAAAAAATAGTAGCTTCTTGAAGTTTTAGCTTCTTTTAGAAGAGTACGGTTAGATGATAAAAACAAATATTTGAAAAGCACGAATAATCGAAGAACTGTTAGGAATAACATATATCATGATGGTATTCTCAGATCGGTAATTTGAGGTAGAATATGAAAAACAAAAAACTAATATACAGGGTGTTTCATTTCAAAAAAATCTCATAAACTTAAATCAAAGTCCACTGAATTTAAATTATCTAACATTTGAAGCACCCTGTATGAAGAATGGTGATCAGAGCAATAAACGCTACTTTGGTGTCCTCTACGTCACTTCAGCAGAACAAATTCAGATCTTCGAAGAAATAGCTGTTTTATTCAGAGCCTGCATAACTCCCATTTTATTAAAAAAAATAATAACTTTGCATTAGCACATTGTCGCGGAAAAAAATAAGCGCTGAGTGGAGAATGGAGGGAACATCACAATGACAAAAAACAGGTTGTTCTATTTGAAAGAATATATTTTTATGCTATTACGTAAAATACAACACTCTGTGCACATATTATACACCATAAACAATATCGATGTGAATATCAAATCTGACAAAAACTACAAGACTAACGTTGCCGCCACAAGTCTGCCGTATGTAATTGTTCACTCCTGCTGTAATATACTGGGTGTACCAACAGCGCATGTTTGCTCGATATATCAATAATGCTTAAACAGGGTGTTTCATAAAATATGCACAGGACTTGAGGATGTATGAAAAAAAATTTATATTAACTTGCCCTCTAAAATGCACCATTATCGAGCTTCAGGGTGTAGAAATTTAAAAAAAAAATATTTTGTGAATATCTCCGGAACTGTTCATAGTACACAAAACAGCTTTTATAAGCATTTTACACTCATAATAAGTTAAGTTTTGAGTCAGAAAAAAATTTTGTAAGTCATAATTGGTGTAGATTTTGAAGGAGTAGGTACTGGTTGTTTCTCTGAATCAAAACTTAGCTTATTATGATTGGAAAATGCTTACAAAAGATGTTTCCTGTACTATAAACTGTTCTGGAGATATTCATAAAAAACGTTGTTTTTTCAACTTCAACACCATATATCTCGAAAATGGTGCACTTTAGAGCGTAAGTTAAGAAGAACTTATTTTCATATTTTTGATGAGTTATCACATCCTCAAGTCCTGCGCATATATTATGAAACACCCTGTATATATGAATAAAAGGATTTCATTAAATTTAGAAGGTACTAAAACTGTAAACTTTAAAATTATTCAGCGGCTTCATCAGAAAAGGTAAGTATTACAATATTAATGTTGGTTATTATTTTTGTACTTAAAGGTAATTAATGTAGTGTGGACTAAATCCATTCTAAATATAGTTATGTTTTAAATAAATTGAACAATGCATAGTTGTTAAGATGTATGTAACTGATCATTTAAAACGATCTTACAATTTTTAATCTTATTGATTTTCAATGATTCTAACAAATTCGACCTGGAACCTTTTAGTTCAGTAGGTATGATTTAAAAATCTGGATTAAATATATGTTTTTCTGTTTTTATGTGTTCTAAATATGTTGAATGTTTATTATTACTAGTGTTCGCCCAGTGGTCGAAATTCGACCGTAATTCATTATTATTTTTTTCAATTCAATCGTTATTGAGGTTGAGGTTGAGTTGCATTTAATTTTTATGGCATTTTGTTCCATTACGTCAGTTGCAAGTGTACAAATACGGCATTAGTGTGTGTTGTTTGCCTAATTCCTTACAATACGTATGAAATTCTAAATTAATGTTAGTAACAGCTGTTGAAAAAACACAATGACAGATAGCGTTTTATTTTATAATGCAATGAATGCATTGTCATGTTTCGATTTAACGCCGGTAATATTACTTTAAACTAAGAATGCAGTCCTTTCATAAAAGTGACTTCAGATTCGAAATGTGTAAATGGTCCTTTTTCTAAAGGATATACATTCTTCATATATTTTTTTTATATTTAAATCTAGATAAAATTTTTGTCTACTGTTAAATTTATTCACAACATAACAATACTTGGAATATATTTAGTGCCTAATCCATTTTTCACATTTATGTACCTATATAATAACCAACATTAACAAAGTAAGACCATATCTGAAGAAGACGCTGTGTCGGTGAAACACGTGTCATGTTTTATTTATTAATTTCAATTAACGTCGGGATTCTTGAGTAAACAGTGAAATAGTTTCTAGTGTAGGTATATAATCATGAACTTTTATTGGACTGTGAATTGTTTTTCGTGTTTGTTGAATATATATTGAAATAAAACTTGTGTAAACCAAGATTCCTGAAAAATAGAAAATAAAATGAATTTTACTGGTACTGGTAATTTTTAAGTTTTGCAGTTGTAGTTAGATTGAAATCTTTTTGCACCTACTTCAAAAGTATCAGCAGCAATAGAATTATTATAATTTTGTATTTTTGACCAACGAACCGCGAACGGAGGATGTATACAATTCGACTGTTTGCTTTTTTTATTTGTTTGTTCGGGCGTTTTATATAGTAAACGTAATCCGATTTTGATGATTTTTAATTCATTTGAAAGAGGAGGCTTGATAACAGGTCCCATATTCATAGAAACTCAAATCTGAAATCTCCTTGAAAACCTAAGGTAGCTTAATTAAAGATAGAACATTATCCGGACACGTTTCAAATAAATACTTTTTCAAAAGAGTTACGGTTTTTAAGTTAGAGGAATGTTAAATTCTCAAATATGTGTATTATTGCTATGTGGAGAGGGCGATTTCTTTCAAAAATTGAAAATCTGTGGGATACTGCATGATAGACCTAATTATTTGTAGCAACATTTATAATGAACATTTCTTCTATAGAGTTACGGTTTTCGAGTTATAGCGGTGGTAAAATGGTAACATCCGAAATACTTATGCATATTTCCGCAGCGATTTTTTGAGATCTTACTAATAACAACTACAAGCAAAGAATATACGAGGATAATAGGTAAAGTACTATCTTCATTGGTATTACTGAACGTTCAATGATTTTCGTACCCAATGCTACACTCCAAAGTTTTAAATAAATATTTTTTTTACAAAAAATGGGACCGACGTTATTAGTTGGGTGAAAAATACAAAATACTATTAATTAATTAACTGCAACTGTACTGTTCAAAAGTAACAGCACCAATGGAATTTTTCTGTATTTTTCAGTGTACCAACCGTCAGTCCAATATTTTGTAAAAACTATTTATTCAGTGCACCAAGTAATAATGTCGTAAGTATGTGAGTTACATTTTATAAAAAATATATTATTCGATCTGTATCTCACATAAATTTAAGAACAAGTCTATATAATATCTGCTCCAAAAATTATGCTTAGTGCTCATTTATAATGGACGTAAGACGTAAGGCACACATCAGCACACATAGTGCATAAGATAGACGTAACATTTTTCTATTTAAATTGAACGTAAAAACATTGTTGCTACGCATGAAATAATATGACATTTGGCCATTTGACAGCTATAGCTCGTCTGGGTTTCACGTAACATTTGCTGGGGGTTATCTCTGGTGTAAGTATACCAATATGGAGTTGGAAATGCAGTTATTGGTTTTGTTATTGGCAATGCGTAGAGTAAAAGGAAGAGATTGTGTAAAGAAAATAGAAAACCTAGGTGATGTAGTGTGCGTCCAGTAAACAGGGATCGAGAAAAGAAATGTGAATACCGACGTTTAATATTGGATCTAAAACTTAATGATGAAGAATGGTTCTTTAAATATACATGAATTCGAGCCGATACTCACCAACCGACGAATAATTCAACGTAAAAAATCCAAATACCCTAAAAATGTTAGTAAATTTCCCATAAGCCGAACGTAAAGTTGAATAATGTCCAACTTTATGTGACCCTAACCTTTGGCCGTAAGGTCTTAACGGTCTACCGTAACACATAAGTATAACGTTCGTTTATTGTGAACGATCCCACTTATTTTCCAGTGTTCAACTTTATCCATTACGCATGTCTTACGTCTTACGTCCATTATAAATGAGCACTCACGTTCGCTTATTGTGAACGATCCTACTTATGGTCCAGTCTAAAACTTTATTCATTACGAAACTCTTACGCCTCACGTCCGTTTAAATGAGCAATTATAGTTTGTCATAAAATTAGGGACGCAAAGTTGAAATATTTCGAAGAAAAGCAATTCTTGCGGGTCATTGAAAAAGAAATCAGGATTGTACTGAATTTCAAGAATCAATAAAGTTTCTTTATTGAAAGGTTAAGCAAAAAATTAATACACTGATCAAATAAGCTTTCTCGTACATCAATGGAAATTTTAAATTAGGTACTATTAGATGCATTTACTTTTTTAACACGTTTTTATTAGCTTGGTATATATGTATGCATGTATGTAACGGAATCTTTGGACACGATTTTCACTCACTTAGAAACATCCCATCGACCTGAAACTTGGTACACTTTTAAAGGACCGACAACAATAAAATTTCATGTTGTGTATGTGCGAGTGGGACTCCTTGATGGGGGGTACTATACCATATCTTTGAGCTCTGTGGATGGATTCTCGTGAAATTTTCGATAAGCATATGAGTTGGTAGGATATGTGATGGTGTGTAAGTGGGACTCTTTGGTGAAGGGTTTCATACCTATGAGTGTTTTAGATTTCTGGATGAATTTTTGTGGATTTTTCTATCCGTATGTGGGTTGGAAGGTTTTGCGATGTTGTGTATGTGTGAGTGGATTTTTCGATGAAAGGTTTTACTTTACTTAGAGTTGTGTACGTGCGAGAAGGACTTTTTGATGAAGGGTTTCATACTTATACCTCTCGGAGCATTATGGATGGATTTTTGTGGAATTTTCGATATGAATATGTGTTAGACGATTTGCGAATTGCGAGTTTAAGAGTGGGACTATTTGGTGGAGGGTGCCATACCGTCCTGATATATCTATATTACTATGATTGTTTATATCTCACTCCCTACATTCGTGCATCGCTTTAATAGCAAACCAAACTAAAAAGTAGAAAATAAATCATGGTGATGTAAAAAAGCGTGGAGTGCTTTTTAAGTTAATTTTATAATGACTTTACTTATATCAGTATCTATCAACATAAAATATTTATATCAATAGACATCAAGCCCCCACGCATTTTACATTAAAATGATATATTATTTACTTTCTAATTTTTAGTGTGGTTTGCTAGCAAAGCGTGTTTTTTTAGTTTTTTGAACTATTATTTATATTGATTGTTTACCTTTTTATAATAGAAAACTATAATTGATACTGTAGGTACTTTCATTTCATTTATAGGCAAAAATATATATGTTTCAGCTGCTACATTTCAAGGTTACCTACCCATTTTCAATATTTTTCTTAAATCTGAAAGATGAATAATAATTTTTGATATACCGGAAAACAAACGTTAAGTATAAACCCTACCGTTGATTTTTGCCTAGCAATATGATATTCGATAATTTTTACAGGAGCTATCTTACAAAATTGATGCTTTTTGTGGTTGTATCAAAAATATTCATATTTGATTGATAAATATTTAGGTACTTCGAAGTAGCTTTTAATTCTTTTAGACAGGCGGCGAACAAAATAGCCTGCAACCACTTACAATGACGTCACGATCTCAGTTGCTTGGCCTTGTTAGACCACCTGGTGAGAAGGGAGGACAAGAAATGGAGTAGAAAAGTGGTAAAGGGACAATGATAAAGAAGTCTTGGGAGACTGACGAAAGCTCGATAGAAGGATGACAAAGTGGCAAAAGCTGGTGGATCCTGAACAACCACAAATCCTATTGCTTATAATATGATTGATTGTATCGAATTTATTGAGAATCAAAACTTGAAATTTAATATATTAAAAAAACATCTCGTATTTTACAGCGATAAAGTTGATGTTAGTTTATGTGAAAGATATTTATTTCACATTTTCGATTGTTCGATTAGGCATCAGAATCGTTGTATTTATAGATTTCATAATATCGCGGTAACGAGCTTGCATTTTGTATTGCTATAACTCGGAAGACTTTGAATTTTTTCAAAAACGTTCAACTAAAATGATACCGGAAATAGTATTTTCTTTGATCTTGCCAGAAGGAAAATTCAATTTTCCCAAAAATTTACGCCTTCACTCTTGTTGTGTAGGGAGACTGAATTTTCAACATCTGTAAAATGTAAAAATGCGCGAACATATATAAAAAGAAAAATACTATCGATTTTTGCTTTATTCGGAAGGTCAATCAGTGATATTAGGTATGGACTTATATAAATGGTTTATTTGTGTAATAAGAAGATATGGAAATCTTCTAAGGATTTCATCTTTCGGAAAAAATAGTCCATCTCTTTATTATTTGAAATATTTAAGTACTCTCACATAACACCACTATTGCTTATAACTTTAATTCATGATTAAGTGCCTCAATAAATTGTAATATTTTCATTATTGGTAGATTTTTGATAGAACAATAATTAGTATATGTATACTTACCACATTTTTTTCGGTATTCGTATTATTCTGACAATGTATGTTATTAAGGTTGTAATAAGATTCAAAATTATCACATACAATAATGCTATTCACATTTGTGAAAAAAATCGCGATGAAAACGATGAAGGTAAAGTGCTTTTGTGACATATTTCGCTATTCTCTATTCTTGAGCTAGTTAACAAAGCAAAAGTTTACTAAGTTAACCTTCGTTTATCGAATAAACTAATGAGCATTTTAAATTATTAGTAGTAATTGCTATATTTTTCCTGTAGATATGATATCAATTCAATTGCCAGTAATCCATCGAAGTAGTTCATCATTTTTAATGAGTCTTATTTTTAGTGATAATTCCTTAAAAATAACATGAGATTAATAGTAAATATTTTACTTATTGAAGAGATAGTTTTCTGATACAAAAGTCTGACCAGACTTTTACTATATGTAGTGTAAGAAGGAAGGAAGGAACCACGAACTGGGAAAGCTCTATAAATAATGTTAAATAATATTAGTTTGTAACGTAGCAGATAAATTTAATTAAAACTAGAATGGGATTACAAACATAAACAAGTGAAATTTTTGAAAAAAAATTAAAAATAGTTCTTATTGGGCATTTAAGATTTAAACCGTACCGATGAGTACCTACTATTGCTATCCTTTTCTCGATTTTAACTATACTTATGTATATGTGTTTGCCAGCAACAGCAATTCCATAACAAATTACTGTTTGTTTACCACAACACAAAATTAAACTTTAAATTAACAATAACGTCTGACGTCTGACAATTGCGACATAACCATAAACGATCTTCCAGAAAGTACCTATATAGCAGAGAACGAGACGTATATATACGCTGATCGTGCGTAATTCCAGTGACGGATCCTATTGTCGTTCCATGTCGACAAAATAATGATCTTGGTTGAATGAGATTGAATGAGATAATTATAATTACCAATATTGGATCACACTTGGAGCTTAACAGGCGGCGAGATGTCTGCGATCTAAGTTCGAATTCGAAATTTCAAGTCTCTAGACCGTATGGGGCCTGAGAAATCGCTGCGGAGTCCATTGATACAAGAACCGAAAGTAATAAAAACTATTTAAAAACCTGAAACATTTCGATTGTTGTTCATGTTGTGCTCTAATAACTATTTTTAACTTGCGGGTACAGCCATGTTTGCTTTACTTTGTACCTAAGTATTCCAACAAGAAGAAATCCTGAGCTGCACGTTGAAAGATGTGCCTTTTGTCATACTGATAAACCCTAAATATTTTGGTATTACGTAGAAAAACATATACCACCTACCTGTACTTGAACAAAAATAAATTTTTCGAGTATTTTTTATTTATACTGCCAGTCTGACTCTTGTCTAATCTAACATCTACTAAATAAATTAATTCACTATATTTCTATACCTATATCCAGTCGCAATTCTTTTCATCAGCCGATGTGGGCTTCATTATTTGATTGTCATTAAACTATTGACATTTCACAAATTTTGATTCACGTTGTGTTGTCTCACGCGAAAACTGAGTGATAAACAATATAAGATTATCATGGTTATGTTACTTACTGAAACACAATTAACCCAAACTGACATGCAATACAAGCAACCTACCTTGTTCAATCAAAGTAGGTATTTTAGGATTTAAGGAACCGTTTATACAAAATTTCCTAGGTGATTCGAAAGGAAATTATCTGCTTGAATGCCGAAAAGTCTAAATGGAGATCTGAGATATATCAAGCACCAGAAGAAGACGATGGCATAATTTCATAGAAATTACGTCAAAAAAGCAAAAACTCACACATGAAGAGAGGAAATAATGGAGAGGTCGATTTGGACATAACAAAATGATATGCATTAGAAAAACTATCAACGAAGGCAGTAAGACTTCATGTGCATATTCACACCAATTAGCATACTTCTTGTACCAACAATTTTAAATGTTATCTGACGAAAATGTTATATTTAGTCTTATTTTAATATATTTAGCTAAATTATACCATTTTGATCTTAGTTTGGCCCAAAAAAGTGAAATAATTTGAGAATTTCGACGATTTTCCTTAGAAAATGGTCTAAAAAACAGGTTTTTTTCTGCCGTAACTCGACAGCAGGCTATCTAAACTTCACCAAAAACAATAGGGCTCTTCCTTGGGCCGATACCAACCAACATCAAAAAACCCTTGGTCAAAATTCGGTTTTGTTCTTGAGTTATTGTGCGGATTATCTTTCTTGCTTGCCTACAGACTCATGATTTTTGGGAACGAGAATGATGTGATTTTTTTGTTCTTTTTTTACAAACGATAGATAATTTCATGCACAACATTGGGTATATTCAACACTTTTTGATTTGAGTGGTTTTGTAAATCAAAATTAAAAAAAAACTGATTTTCAAAAATACCAAAACTAATATCGTGAAACGGTGTGAATATGATGACAGATCAGAAAAAGTGAAGAATAAGAGAAAACAGTATTCGGATCATTTAGGGGATGAGACATAATCACAGAAAAATTAAGACCTTCAAGCAAGTTTATTTACGTGGTGATTGTGGATAGTGAAGACATTTGGAGAATTGCAAGTGGGGACTGATAAGTATGGCATGAGGATGGATGATTTATCAAATGTATCGTAAATTTAAGAAATCGTTGCACCTCAAAAGTATCTTATTCTTCGTGACAAATTAATGCTTGAAATAAAGGCTGACACACTAAATACTACTTCAAGATTCTGTAAGCAAACATGTTGTAAACCTATTAAATAGCATATAAATTGAAGTAAATATATTTTGAATTAATCTCTGACGAGACTATAGTAGTGGTAGTGAATTTTTGAAAAAAATAATGTACCTGTATCTACCAAAATAGATTCTTATTTAAATGCAGAAGATATCAAAACACATTTCTTTAATTCTTTTAAAATAAAAGACATATCAGTATTTTTTCATACTTTTACAAAGCTTAAACCCTATATCTATATCACTATTTGAATATATACAACATGATTTCTAAGAATCATACTCCACAAGGAGGTTCCTCAATAAATTATTTCCTATACACTAGTTACAGAGCGTAGCATCATTGCATATAACATTGTCGATTAATAATCTTCAAAATCTTCTGATAGAGCGGTTCGAGAATAAGAGTTGTTATATGTTTTGCCTCTAAGAAGTCGGAATGACTGAAGCCTTTAAGATTCACTCTGTCTAAACCACACCTGCTACTTGGACTCAGCTCAGAATATAGTCTCTTGACATTCTAAAAAATATATATTTAGTACTAAACATGTAACGTAACAGTACAGCATCAGAACTGCATGATTCTGAGCTCATTGTGTGCTTTACGTTAGGCTATCTTCTTACCTTCTCTGTGGCAAGTAAATCATTGTCTGCATAAAATAATGAGACTGGAACAGGAATTCTTGACAAATCAAATGACGGTGGTGTTGGTGATCCATATATTCTTATATTGCGAGCCTTTCCATGGTCTTTATTTTCAAATTTGCCAGTATTAATCAACTGAGAGAAATGTGATAGGACTTCAACACCCACACTATCCATAATGACCTTATATATTAATGGTTGGTATGCCTAGAAGATCGAATTCTACGAATTAGTGATAAGATAAATATAGTCGATAGTGTTTTCTCAACCTCCTTAAGGTCTGTTAGCTTTAAAACTTACGGGATCAACCTCACGAAGGTTACTACCGAACAATAATCCGCGCAGCCTTTGACATTTGATAAATTGCCTTGGAGTCTGTCCACAAAGTTGATATACCAATGGATTCTCTTCCAACAATTCACCATGGAAAACATTGTATGCGAAATTCTAGAACAGTTTTAATGAGAAATACACAGAAATAATTAAAGTATTTTAAAAAGCTTATGCTTCTCTTCAAATTCACTTTATTCTATCCAATATCAGAAAAAAATATGACCGCTTCATTACCCTACTACTTGTGCCCTCATCTAGTTTCCAATTAGGGTGAATTTTATTTACAACCTTATGCTGAGTACCTTCATCCTGTTTTCTTATATAAGGACCTACTCAAGATTCAACGTATCAATAGATCACAGTTACAGTAAACATCTTTTGTATTTAAATGATGAGTATGATTGAAATGGTGTTTCAGCTTCTCGAACCTAAGAGAATCCATTAATTAAATACCCAATAGAATTACAGGATGGCAGCTTATATGTTTAATTGCCAAATTATACATAATCTTGAAAATCTACTAGATAAAAGACAATTTTCTTTAGTGGATATCAGTACTATTAAGAAGGTATCCAAATGGCCAGAATTGCCTAGGATGATTTAGGCAGATGTTTGGACAAAACTGGGAATTAAACCTTGAAATGATCAAATGGTTATAAACTCAGATATTGAGGGGAATAAAAATTTATGGATCAATCGTGTAGTTACCCAGGACACTGCTAACAGGTGCTGAGACGCTGCTGTGTGGTATTCAAAAGCAGGTTTTTCGAAGTATCACAAGGGCCATAAGAATAACACTGACTGCCGAGATAAGCTTAATACACTCAAGACAAACAAAAATGTTGGATCAGGGGTTCGACAGTTCTGTCAGTTGTAGGAATCTTCACCTTCCAAAAATATCACTTCGATTTTGATAAAATTTTCTACTGTGCATCGTTGCCGCTAATGTTCAGTAATATTGGCAATATTGAATTGTGGTTTGAATTAATATTATTTGGTATTTTTTTTTGTAAAGGAGTAGTTGTGCTCTTATAGGTAATGATAAGATTTTTGGCAACAGCTTGGAGTGAAAAGGGAATCATCAATAATTAATCAGGGTGTACCGCAGGGCTCAGTTCTTGGACCTATCCCTTATTTAATATATTCTAACGAACTAATTTATTATTTGCAACAAGAGTCGTCAGGGATTAACGGTATTTCCTATGCGGAGGATACAAATGTAGTTTTTTTGAAGCATTGCTGTTTTTGGGTCCCAAATAACTGCTTAAATCTTAGCGGACATAAAACTATTTTTGTAGTCCTTAGTAAACAAAAAAGAAATAATGATCACTTTCTAATTTTTCCATCCAGTGAGCAGAATCTAGCACCTTCTGCGTCTTCGACAATGTTGGGACTGAATTTTGATAAAAATTTATGGTGGGATAGTCATATTGACAACGTTTGTGTCAAAACGGCGAAAAACGGTTATTAAGTAATCGTTGTAGTCTGAACAATCTTTTAACAGATTACTATGCCAACATCCACTGAAATATTTCACCTATGTAATTATGAACTGGGGAGGAAGTTCAGAGGTTAAAGGGGTGTTTCTCTTTCAGAAGTATCCAATTCGAATTATACTGGGACTATCATTCACAGAATCCTGTAGAAGACGTTTTGGAGAATTAAAAATACTAATTGTGGTTGCGGGTTTATATTTTCAAAATCTATGTTTTTGCCTATCGAAATAGGGCTTCATATGCATAAAATACGACAACTAGGGGACTACTGCTTACATTTTTTTTCAGAAAAACACACATTACAATGCCTGCAGATTCTTTAACCATCTTAACGATGAAATTAAAAACTCTGCAACTTTGGTTTTTTTCAAGAGGAAATTGAAAGCACTTTTAGTGGAAAAAGTTTTTTTAGGGAGTTCTTGAGTTGAACAGCCTGATTTTATATTTAACTTAATATATGTATATTACTTTTAATAATTTATATAGATTTCACGACAATCATCTGACGTTCTCTTGAGAACAGAATTTAGTATTTGTACATCGATTTTCTTGGTTCATGGGTTTATTGTGTAACATTCTCTACTGTCTAACTTAGTATTTAATTACCTAGTAGTGACGTCTCTAAGATATTTATATTTTCTTCTAAGAATTTGTCTGAATAATTATCTAACGTATTTTCCAATTATTTGCATATCATCTGTTTTTCTGGTGAAACAAAATTATTATTATTTGAATGGCCAAGTTGAAAATAACCGATCTGTTGCTAATATTGGACAATTTTGAACATCTATTGGGACAAAATGGGGCGTAATCACCCAGATACTTCATAATCAATCATGGGAAGTAGGCTTTTATGCATCAGAGTAACTTGGTGATTGCCGTTTTTTGTTATGGATTTAGAGCTGTCTCACCCATTGGCTTTTATTCAACTTGGAACTAGTAAACCTATCAATTACGGCACGTTGAAGTGTCATAATATTCGCAAAAATTTCAAATTCACTATCTTCATAACTTATAAGTTTATCAAGTTTATTGATAAAGAAACTAAATAAGTAAGTTATATTTACCCTGATAATATCAGAGAATGGTGTCAGGAGCTTGAGTACTGATTTAATACCCTTGAGATACGCCACCGGAGCCATAGACACGATGCCTTCCAGATAGGATTCAGCGTGTCGAGGAAACGATGATGCGTAGACATAGCTTACTGTTGTTCCTAGAGAAAATCCAACATAAACAGATTTTCTGCCCGTCACCTGTCCAACAAGCTGTAGCGCTGCCGGCAGATCATATTGTGCCATTTCAACAAAGCTTAAATGGAAAAAGGTTTGTAGAATTGTAGAATAGTTGAATTTGCAAATAACTTATACTTAACTAATTACTTGAACAAAAGGCAACAAAGGGTTACAGTATATAATTATGTAAGTAATTAAAAAGTAGTCATTACTGGAGTTCCTCAGAGTACAATATTACGTCCTCTACTATTTACTTTGTATTTAAATAAGATACTGACTAGTATAACAGAGGATACTATTATATCTTATGCACATGACAGTAACGTTATATCGGCAGTTGAAGATAATATGAATCATTTACTAAATAAGGCTTACACATGACTTGGTTCTAAAAAACTATCGTTGAATTTTAGTAAAACTGTTAATATAACTTTCGAAAGTTATTGTAATAGTGTCCCGGATACACTGAATATACATATAAATGGAAAAGGGTTAAAGAGAGTAGAAGAATGTAAATATCTGGGGGTAATATTTGATTATAGATTGAAGTGGGATAATCTTACAAATTATTTGGTTAGGAAAACAAAGTACTAAAATTTATTTCTTAAAAACTTTCTCAATTTATGAATATAGATTTACTGATAATCATTTACTATGCCCTTTTTTATGGTTTCTTTAGCTGCATTGGATGCATTTTAAAGTAGTGTTTTAAATAGCTTGCAGAAACTTCAAACTAGAATTCTAAATAATATTTTTTTAAATGAATATCTGCAAAATTATCTCTAAATCTAAAACAAATCTTTGCTTATGAATCACTATTTCATCACTATAATGGACTAAAAAATATGTATATCAACTCTACAAAAAAGCATTAGTTTCCGTGGATACGAAAATCTAAAAGCAGAAAAAACGTTATATCAAAGCCATAAGTCTTTACAATAAATTACCGAACGAAACAAAAATTTTGAAAAATATATTTAATAACAAAAAAATCTTAAGAAATGGATTATCCATAATATAATAATAGTGAAACAACTCTAAACAAATTATAATTTAAACTTAGCTATTTGATGGAATCAATTTTCTAAATAATTATATTTATAGATTTTAAACTTAGTTTTAACCAGGAACCAGCCCGCTTTTAGGTATACGTCATAGCACTATGGGAAATTATTTATATTGTTATTTGTAGGTAGGTACATGCAAATACTGGGAAATAAATAATAGCAAATAGTCAATTGTATAAAAATAGAAAATAATATTTTCTAAAGTAATACTCACCTAAATTTCCAGTATCGTTTATCTTTGGCACTCAATGTCACATGCCCTCTACTAAATCTAGTTCCTCTAAAATTGATCAACCACACATCAAAACCTCTTGAACAAACATAGTGAACTGAAATTATCAATAATAATCAGACTTACGCATATTAAGCTAGGGCATTAGCAGAGTTAACCTCAAAATAAAGTGAAGTTATAAAAATAAGAATCAGATAATTTTCACTTATAATCTCCCAGAGCTTGAACAATTTCCGAATTCTTTTTCGTGTTGCAATTTTTTTTACTAGCTGAGGGAAATTTTCTCAAAAAAAATCGCAACTATGAAAAAATCTACGGAGAATAATTCAAGCTCGAGGAAGATTCGGGACAAAAACTTTTTACCAAAAATTATGCTTAAAAGTTTTTGACAGCTTATAAATAAATCTTTCTCAAAAATAATCTACGCTTGCTATTCTGACGTCTGTACGTGACAGCTGTCAAGACAGGGAAATTATCGATTATATTACGCGACCGCAAAAAATTACGGAAAATTCAGGTTGCCGTCATAGCAATCTGTGAAAATCAAGGCATATGATTGGCTTGAAACATCAGATATAACATGTTCTTAGCTATTAAAAATTTCTTGTAAAATTGTAACAGAGTAACAGTGTCATAGAATAATTATTTCCATATCATTTTCTTGCATTTAAAAAAAATAAAAATGTCTACTCATTCATTTGTGACATCGTTATTGAAATTGTTTGATATTTTCAGCTGCAGATGCAATTTTACAGTGTTCCAAATGAATGAATATTACCTTGGTATATATTCCATTAGTCTATAAACGCAGTTTTCATTGGCTTCATTGAAATGTACTTCCATGTTTTCGATTATAAGAGTGGGAATGGTGATAATTACTTTTTGACCGACGAAACCAACGGACTGTTTGCACAATTTTTAAATGATTGTTCGCGCCTTTTAAATAGTAAACGTCCTCTGATTTTAATGTTTCTTTTTTAATTGATAGAGTATTAGGAAAAATTCCCCTCAAAAACTTCTGCCAAAGGGGGTGAAGGGGGCAATTTATTTCAAAATTGAAAATTTGAGACCACAAAATTTAAGAATAGACCATATTTTCGAGTTACAGCAGTTTGTGGTATAATCGGAAATATGTTTTCCGCGATGTTTTGAAATCTCTGACTAAGTATAGGCAACATAGGTAATATTATATTTTTTGGTGAAAATAGAATGATTTTGATGACTAATGTTACACTCATTAGTGTGATATAAATACTTTTTTACAAAAAAATTACCGAATTCAATAGTTGATACACTGAAAAATACAAAATAATATTAATTCTATTGATGCTGGTACTTTTGGAGTTGGTGTCTATAATAATAAGGTACAACGGCTCAGCTTCTAAATTACCAACACCAATATAATTAGGTATTATTATTAGGTATTTTTCAGTGCGCCAACTAATAAATTGGGTCCAATTAAAGAAATATATTTATTTCATACTTTTGAGTGTAACATTAGTCTTGGAAATTGTTAAAGTTTTACTATTACCAAAAAAAATGTACTTATCCTATTACCCATGTAAACCTAGGCTTAGCTTGTACTTGTTATTTATTAAGATTCAGAGATCTCAAAACATCGCTGCGTAGATATTTATATATTTCAGACTTTACTGCTGTAACTCCTGTAAAAATTCAATTTAAATGTTGCTATATCTTCTTTAATTTAGCCGACTCATGTTTTGAATTTTCGAGATAAATTGCCCCTTCCACATACCGAAAATACTCATTTCACATATTTTGGATTTTACCATTGCTGAAACTCGAAAACCGTATCTCTTTTTTAAAAAATATTTAATTTAAACAATTCCTAATATGGTCTCATTTTTAATTCTGCATTCTCAGAGTTTTGATTTTCGAGAAAAACTACAGCTCCACCCCCTTCGGGGGTAGTTTTTAAAGAGGAGGAGATGTCGGAATTGAACTTTTCAGATTTGAGTTTTTCTAAGGAACCATTTCTCAACTCTCCTCTTTCAAATGAAACAGAAATCTTTTAAATCGGAGTACGTTTACTATGCAAAACGTAAGAACAGCCCTAAAAAACAATCATACAACCAAATTGTACACCTCCGTTTTTGACAATTTTTGAAGTCGGTCAAAAATACATTCGAATTGTATGTCTCCCTCTATTGAGAAGGCTGTCAATAAAACATAAATTGGGCTACTTGATCAAGAGAATCTATTTCTTATTATTTTGTGCATTCCATATTAGAAGAGTTCGGAATTTGTGAAAATAATATTGGTTTAAGGAGACTCGCTACCTAGTGATATCGTAGATCCATTATAATTATCCTATCAAGGTAAAAGTTTGTATGCATACTGAGTATGGAGAATCGCGGATCAGATAGAAAAAATAAGAATTCTAAAATTTAAGTTGTAAACTTTGTTATTATTTTTTTATAGAAAATAAAAAATATGATCCGCATGGATTCCAGGCATATTTGTTCCTTGAATAAAAACTCTCTAAAACCAAAAGAGTTATAGGGGAACTACATTTTTCAGCTAACTATTGCTGTATCCGCTACTGTTCATTAAAACTGCATGTAGGTAATACACCTAATAAGGGTTGTCGGGTATTATATCATATGGATCAACCTTCATACTTAACCTCGGGGACGTTAACAGAAAAAATCAAAAGCGATCAGCAGGTAGCGAGGCCCCTTAAGTGTTCATGAATCAAAGACAGACATGGACACAATCGTTTCTCTTTTTATCCATGGATCTAAGTAGCTTACAGTGCTCAATCATTCACTTTAGCATAGTGATTTCTATTAAATATTTGTCTTCATATATTACAGTGACAATGAAAGAAATTTGGTTAATCTTCAGTTTTAATTAGGTATATGACCAGTTTTAAAGCGTTTATTTTTTTATAGCACAATGTAACTTCTATAATCCGGACTCCAGTACTCCGGACACAAATTTTTAAATGTTATCGCCATAATCCGGACGCTCCCGATGTGCGCGAAATTTTTATTTGTTTAAACCTATATCAGAGGGTCTTTAGTAGTCTTAGGTACATCATTTACATTCTTGTCAACTGCAGTGGTAGGTGTTTATCGTTAAAAAAATATCGTCAAGAAAACGCATAACTGTAAACTTGCAACAAAAGCATGAAATAATTTGTTTTGTGGATTCCGGGGAAGGAGTCAGATCAGTTGCCAGTAAATATATTATATTTTTAGTATTAAGAATTAAGCCAACATAATGGGTTATTTGTATGGGAGAACAATATACCATAAAGTCAAAAAGAGTTACTTTTTGAACTGAAAAATGTTCCTATTAAAAAAGATATTGAGTAAAAGAAACAAAAAAGTATTACTGATTTTTTAAGGTAGTTCTAAATTGAGTTATATTTCTTTGTTCTGGTTTTTAATTTTTTAATTAGGTATATTTCGTAGGATAATATGTTTCTATCCAAACTGTTTTAATTTTTTCTATTTAAGTTTTTGATATATTTCTTATTGTTATTTTTATGAAGAATTATTACTTTTGCGTAAAATAATAAACGTTTTATTAATTATTCTGGGTTTTACTTGCATCAAATTAATATAAAGTAATCCGGATATATCACTTATTCGGACAACCCCTTATCATTAATTATAGAGGTTATACTATATTCCAGTGAATATATCTATATATAAAAAATATTGGATTCGTTTTTCTATTTAACAAAATATAGATATTATGCCGAAATTTATTGAAAAAGAAAAATTGTAATATTAACTTACGAAACTTACCAAATGATTTATGCTGTCGAAGGACATATGAAATAGAATTTGTGCTTATACCATGTCCAAATACCAAAGGAGTTGCTTGAGTTATCTCTTTGTAAGCCCTCACAATAAGAATTTCGTAGCCATCTTCAGTGTAAATCCGATAGTCCTCAGCATAGAAGCCCCAGGTCCTCACAATCTCCGACTGCAACAAAATATTCAGGAACTTAGCTGGATGAAGTATTGTTCCGAATAACTTGAATATTGATAATGTTGATTGAATATAAATTATAAGTTCTAGTAAGCCTCGGAAGTATTGGTAATATCAGGAGTGACCTATTAACGTGGCTTAATACAGGAGCTCTATTCAAAGTAGTTTCTGCGTAAATCGATTTTGATATATCGATATACACACAGTCGGAATCGATAACAAAATAAATTAGTTAACATTTTATCTTTTCAACGAAACCTCCTGTACTTACCTAAAAAATTATCCATCCAAAGCTCAAAATCTGGATAAATTCTGTACGAGTGGAATAACAACTTAAATACATAATTTCTCAAAAACAGAACAAAGATGGTTAGCAGAAACCACCGGCCTACATCCCACATGAACATTTTTGAAGCCTGTCAGTTAAAGACGCTGTATACATAATAAATACAAAAACGCCAATATGATAAAAAAAATAAACGATAGGACAATTCTCATACGAAGTATTGATTATCACCAAAGTAGCTTACATTGAGTACTTTGGCAATGGAAGATGTCTTTAAGGCATTAGATTGGGCAGAGTACATTGGTAAAAGATAATTGAAGAAGCACGACTCATGGCAGATTTGGGAGAAGCATCAAAAGCTGTAGGTTTGAAAATTAATTTGCAGAAGACCAAAACTATGATAACCTAAAAAAATAAACATCAAATTATCTCAGTTGATTAGTAAATACATAAATCTCGAACCGCGGAAATAACTACAAAAATACAATGAGCATCGGTAAGTGACAATGAAAATTTGTTTTGATACTGTAAAACGTCAAAATGCCACATTATCAGAAAATTTGACCACTAGATACCTACTGATAATGACATAATTGGGTTATCTAATTATTTCAATTATGTTTTTGATTCTGGAATTATTAAGCTTATCCACATATTTTTTTGTAATATATTCAATGTTTCAGATATGAATCATAAACGTTAGCTCGTAACCTTAATAATTTGTGTAAAACAGTGTTTAATAGTGTCCCATTCATCAATAACTTTTTTCTTCTATTGATTTACAGTTCAGTTTAGATGCTCCCTTCGATATTATTTCTTTAAACTTAGGATAGCCTACAATTGAAACAAATCTTTCCATAAAGTCTTATAAGATGACTTCAAACAAGTGAAATTTTTGAAAAAAATTAAAAATAGTTTTTATTGGGCATTTAACATTTAAACCGTACCGATGAGTACCTACTATTGCTATCCTTTTCTCGATTTTAACTATACTTATGTATATGTGTTTGCCAGCAACAGCAATTCCATGACAAATTACTGTTTGTCTACCACAACACAAAATTAAACTTTAAATTAACAACGTCTGACGTCTGACAATTGCGACATAACCATAGACGATCTTCCAGAAAGTACATATATACCAGAGAACGAGATGTATATATACGCTCCATGCTCGTGCGTAATTCCAGTGACGGATCCCATTGTCGTTCCATGTCGACATTATAATGATCTTGGTTGAATGAGATAATTTTAATTACCAATATTGGATCACACTTGGAGCTTAATAGGCGGCGAGATGTCTGCGATCTAAGTACGAATTCGAAATTTCAAGTCTCTAGACCGTATGGGGCCTGAGAAATCGCTGCGGAGTCCATTGATACAAGAACCGAAAGTAATAAAAACTATTTAAAAAGGCGGAGGTATATAATTCGGTTGTATTTTTGCACTTTTTATGTATTATGAATGGTTTTGCATAGTAAACGTGCTTCGATTTTGATGATTTTTGATTCATTTGAAACAAGAGAGATGAGAAATGGTCTCATATTTAGAAAAACTGAAATCCAAAGCTTCATTCCTTCTAAAAAAACCCTCCTAATGGGATAAAGGGGTCACTTTTTCTGGAAAATTGAAAATCTTAGACGGCAGAGTTAGAGATGAGACCATATCCGGAAACTTTTAAATTGAACATCTTTTCAAAATTGCTATAGAATTTGAGTTACAGCAACGGAAATGAGTGAAATATGTGTATTTTCACTATAAGGAGGGTACCTTCTTTTTTCTAAAACTGAAAATATGAGACGTCCAAATTAGAGAAAAGATCATATGAAGCAACATTTAAATGGGACATTTTTCAAAAGAAGATATGATTTTCCAGGTACAGCAGTGGGAAAGTCTGAAATAAGTATATTTCCGCCAAGATGTTTTGAAATCTCTAAATACTTAATAACAAGTGAAAGCAAAAAATATAATGGGTAATGGGATAAGTACAATGTTTAGGTATTTGTGAACGTTCAACGATTTTCATGAATAATGTTAAATCAAAAGTGTGAAATAAATATTTCTTACCAAAAATTGGACAGACTTTATGATTTAGTGCACTGGAAAACACAAAATAGTACTATTTTATTGGTGCTGGTACTTTTGAAGTTTTTGCTAAAAGTCTTCTATTCAACTAAAATTGCACAACTTCAAAAGTACCTGCAGCAATAGAATTAATATCAATTATTTTATATTTTTCAGTGAATCAACTAATAAAGTCGGTCCAATTTTTTGTGAAAAATATTTATTTTATTTCTGTTAAAATCCAATATTGCAACCTTATGAAAAAGATCAAGTTGATAGTGGTTCCTGACAAATTAAATGTTGGAATTAAAAGCTCAACCAATTCGAATTAAAAAACCTGAGAGCGTTATGAGTTTTTAAATAAACCCATACATCCATTACCAATCTGTTAAAATCTGGTGGCACCCACAAATTATATGTTTAGAAATTAGAACTATGCTTTATTAAATCTATAGAAGTTAATTCGTTACAATTTTTATAAATGGATATTAGGCATCTACTCTACTAAGAAGAATGGTACTTACTTAGTTGTTTATATCATAATATTATATTAGAACTGCTACAAATTCTCTATAATAATTAATGATGACAGATTGCAATAGTTTTATAAGAAACTAATTATTGTTTTCCAACACTATTAATCCCATGACCGTACATGGTCTGGCTTTTATCTCATATGACAGAAATACAATAGCAAACTTCTATGATGACAAATGACTTTCTTATAACGATAGGATTGAGTGGTCTTTACGGGTACTGGAAATATTACTTTTCTCCGTAGCATTTCATCAGTAGTTTCTTCGAATTACCACCCCTCTATTCAGGGTGTTTCATAATATATGCACTGGACTTGAGGATGTGATAGCTCGTCCAAAAATATGAGAAAAAAGTTTATAAATATATAAAAAATCGTTTTTTGTGAATATACCCAGAACCGTTTATCGTACAGAAAACGGCTTTTGTAAACATTTTCCATAATAAGCTTTGAGTCAGAAAAAAAATTTTGTTAAATCATAATTGGTGTAGATTTTGAAGGAGTAGTGGTTTCTTCTCTCCCAAATTTCTACACCAAAGGAAAAAGTACGGTTTTGAAGCGCCCATTTGAACCGTCTATGCTTTCTATACAAAAAAGGTACTGATGTTACTGTTGGTCGTGAGGTCTAAAGTCAACTGTTTTCGAGAAAAATCAACTTTTATTTTGAGAAAAAATACCGTTTTGTTACTTGTTCTAACGTTTACATACATTTTGTATAATAGGTGAATAGAATATTGTATTTTAAAAAAATTACGTGTTTTTTTTCAACATAAAAGCTGATATTTCTCTAAAACGGTCGACTTTAGAGCTCATGACCAACAGTAACTTTATTGTGTAGAAAATATTAGCGGCTCAAATGGGCGTCTCAAATCCATAATTTTTCCATTGTCGTAGAAATTGGGGTGAAAAACAACCACTACTCCTTCAAAGTCTTCACCAATTATGACTCAACAAAAATGTTTCTCTGACTCAAAGCTTAGCTTATTATGAGTGGAAAATGCTTACAAAATCTGTTTTCTGTACAATAAACGGTTCCGGAGATATTCACAAGAAAACTATTTTATTTTTTCAATTTCAACACTCTGTATTTCGAAAATTGCGCATTTTAGAGGACAAGTTATTAAAAACTTTTTTTCATATTTTTCGACGAGCTATCACATCCTAAAGTCCTTCGCATATATTACGTATAAACAAATTTTAATTCCAGTACCTAGTATTTGTTTTTATGTATTTTTTCTGAATTAACCGTCTTGCTTATATCAATTTAGATATCTACTTGTAACTTTGATTAAATCAGAAGAATATTCATCTTTTGAAATCTGAGTGAGTTTGATATAGACTATTAGTTTTCATCCAACATATTCAACAGCAATTTTATATGGTATTCTTATACTATTATGTATAGGTAGGTACTATTCTATCACTATATACATATATTTAAAGTATGAATTGGAGCCCCAACTAATAAATTGGGTACAATTTTTGGTAAAAAATATTTATTTCACACTTTTCAGTGTAACATTGGTCATGAAAATCGTTGAACGTTCACAATACCAAAGAAGATAGTACTTATCCTATTACCCATGTATATATATTCTTTGCTTGAACTTATTATTCAGAGATCTCAAAACGTAGCGGCAAAAATACAAATATTTCAGACATTACCACTGCTGTCCATTTTAAATGTTGCTACATAGAATATATTTTTTAAATTGGCCATCTCATATTTCCAATTCTCAAAAAAAATTGCACCCTCCACATAGCAGAAATACACCCCTCCACCGCCCTTACGGAACGAATATTGGAAGGAAGGAGACTTTGGATTCTAATTTTTCTAAAT
Organism: Crioceris asparagi; assembly: GCA_958507055.1. Taxonomy (NCBI): domain Eukaryota; kingdom Metazoa; phylum Arthropoda; class Insecta; order Coleoptera; family Chrysomelidae; genus Crioceris; species Crioceris asparagi. The sequence continues at coordinate 81,212,770 of OY293826.1, read as the reverse complement.
ATGGAATTCTAATTTTTCAAATAAATCAAAAATCAGCAAAATTGGAGCCCGTTTAAAACAAGCAGACAGTCGAATTGTATACCTCCTTCGTTTGTCAAGTCGGTCAACAATATACATATACTCTATGCTAAATGGTATCAGCTGTAAGTTTATCTAGGTATATAGGCTGTGACACGGTAGGATTACTGTGATATTAGTTAATATGATAATTATTGTGAAGGTCCGTCATCCGTGATATAATTAAATAATTGTTGTTCTATAAACAAATAATGAATTTAAGTACTCTGACTTTCTATAAAAATAATTATCATGTTCTGATTGATTTTAACGACAAGTAGCTCTAATCTTGGCAATCAATACATAAAGAAATATTAATTCGGATATAGCCAATAATTCATTATTCATGTGGAAGAAACATGAATTTTGGAAAACTTGATTAAGGGCCATTAGATGCTGACAAACTTTGGCGACAGACAGCACAGGTTCGATAATAGGTGCTTTAATCTCATAATAATTATTCAAACAAATATGTAGAATAACTATTCAAATTTGGGCAATTAAAACCTTATTTGCGTTAAATATTATTTTTTAAATCTTCTGCCAATATACTTTTCAAGTAGTTCATATTTGAAATTTCGTGTAAATGTATAATATTATAATAATAAGTTAGTTACATTAATATAGATTGTATACATAGATTTTATAGAAAACTGGAAAATAAAACTTACTATATTTCTATCACTATCTCCATCTTCGTAGCAATCCCCATCATATGGATGATAATAGGAATCAAACTCATTGCAGACTCGCAAAGAACTGATCGGAGAAGCAATAATCACCGCAAAATATAAAAAGGTAAAATGAACACGGGCCATCTAGACGATGTGTCTGATCATCAGCAAATAACCTATCTGGACAATTCGCTCCTAATGTTAAGTCCTAATTTTATCAGATACCAAGGTTACTGGGTAGCAATGTCAATGCAAGACAGCTTCTTGAAAAATTGCAGGAAATAAACAAAAAAAACGCGGAAACACTCGTACTTGAGAACCTGAATCTGAAATGTTTACCTCAGGCGTAATATCTAGCCGAATTTTTTTTATAGCATTCCTGTGATCTGGTATGCAAAATAACACATCATACTAGTTTTTTTCTTTTTATTGGAGGGAGCAATTCTTCTCAACTTATAGGCTCTAGAATTTTTTTGGAAGATCTTACCAGCCTTGGAATTACTGCGCAACTTTTGCTATATTTTGCTGTCAGTTGTGATGTGTTATGGTCCAGTTGTTGTTATGGTCCAGTTGTTTTTGTGTTTTCTCACAGGTTTTGTTCACAATGATTCTTAATATTGACAAGTCATTTTTGGATAACATTGGAAAAACTTTTAGGTGAGATCCTTTAGTGTGAAATTGATATTTTTCACAAAATATTGTTTCAACCTTTTTAGTTGGTGCACTAAAAAATACAAAATAATATTAATTCTATTGGTGCTGGTACTTTTGGAGTTGGTGCCTACAACAACAAAATATAACGGCACTATTTCAAAATCACCAGCACTAATAGATTTATTATTACTTTGTAATTTTTATGAAAAAAATATCAGATAAATGACCTTATGTGCTCCTTAAAATTTTTTCATATCTTTCATTGAATATACAACAATAAAAAAATAATCTAGCAATTTCAAGAGATAACAGTGAGGACGTATTCCAGTCCTTGATCATTGTTAAGGACTAATATTCTCCGACTTCAGAAAAAGGAGGAGGTGTACAATTCGGTTTATATATGGCTGTTCGCGCGTTTTGCATAGTAAACGTGCTCCGATTTTGATGTAATAGGATAAGTAGGTACTATATACTTTGGTTTTAGTGAACGTTCAACGATTTTCATGACTACTGTTACACTCAAGTGTGAAATAAGTATTTTCTACCAGGAATCCGAGCGACTTAGGTATTAGGTGCTCTGAATAATATAATATAATAATAATTCTTTTGGTGCGGGTACTTTTGCAGTTGGTATCAAAAGTCTTCTATCTACAATTTTACAACTTCAAAAGTAAATGTACCAGCACCAATAAAATATTTATTATTTTGTATTTTTAGTATACCAATTAATGAAGTCGGTCCATTTTTTTCTAAAGAATGTTTAATAAAAAATGCCTCCCTTCAAGGGTTCCGAAGCGGAAGCTTTTGAAGTTTATAAAAAATATTTTATTGAAAGATTTTCTGAAGAATAATTTTCTTGACATATTCCTCCTTTTTCTCCTGGAGGCTATAATAAAAACATATGTTGGATTCTGTTGACTTTTCATTGGACCATTCCTTAGCAGTTCTTTCAAATAATAGAGAATCATGAAATTCCGAGCCAAGCTACTGTGCAAACACACAAATAGAAAATCAAATAAACAATCGTGTTGTACAACTCCTTCTTTTTGGAAATCTTATGAAAATATTATTTCATCCATTGATTCATTGATTTATCTCTCAAAAGAGTTAAATTAAAGTTGACCTCCATTTTAGTCAGAGATTAATGCCGAATACGTACCTACGAAATTATTGTGAACAGATGAATAAATTTTACAACTTAATAGTTTTTGTCATAAAAATCGTCAATATAATTGAAATACTGGACGTATAATGAAAACTATCATCAAACCGAATTAACGTGATGGATAGACATTGAAAAGTTTATTTTATTTCGAAACAAATAAAAATAATTTGAGGTATTACATGGAGTAAGAAGTGTCTATCAAAACTTGGAAGAGATCAAAAATAATGTTCAAGTGACCTCAAATAGAGATAGGATCTCCTGTTTAATATATAAATAGGCATTATACTTCTTTAATTTCCTTATGTAAATAATTGATTAACACAATAACAACAACATAAAACGACGAGATAATAAAATACATAATATATGGATTAAGAGCCTTATAAAACATATATTTTTTTTTATAAATATTAGTATTAACGTTGAACCTACAAGATGTAGCCGCCGTATTTTTGGTCCGACGTTATTAGTAGATACACTGAATAATAGGAAATAATATTAATTCTATTGGTGCTGTTTCTTTTGACGTTGTGCAGTTGCAGTTAAATTCATAATTCATTCATTCATTAATAATATTTTGTTTTTTTTTCAATGCACCAACTAATAACGTCGGTCCAATTTTTTGTAAGGAATATTTATTTCACACTTTTGAGTGTAACATTAGTCACGAAAAAACGTTAACTAATACCAGAGAAGATAGTTTGTATCCTACTACCCACGTAAATTCTTTGCTTGTACTTTTTATTATGTAGAGATCTCAGAACATCGTAGCGTATATACGCATGTGCATTTTAGATTTAAATATCTTACCACCGCTGTAACTCGAAAACCATAACGCTAAGGAAAAAAAAAATGTTAAGTATAAATGTTGCTACAAATATTATTGTCTTTCATGAGGTACCCAGAGATTTTCAAATAAACGTATGCGAGATTTTGACATGAATGTAACTTGAAAACCGTACCTAACTCATTTGAAAAAATGTTCAATATAAACGTTTCCGGATATTGTCCTATGTTTTATTCTGGCATCTAAAATTTTTGAGTTTCGACGAAATTTGCCCCCTCCGCCACCTGAGGGGTGGTTTTCGGTTTTACAAATATGGGACCATTTCCGAAGTCTCCTCTTTCAAATGAATCAAAGATGAACAAAATCGGAGTACGTTTACTTTATGCAACGCGCGCACAAACCACAAAAAAAGCAGACAGTCGAATTGTATACCTCCTCCGTTCGGGGTCCGTCGGTCGAAAATGTATTTGACTCCATAAGAATTGGTTGTTTAGAGCTAGTAAAATGTATTAGTTAACAGCAATTCTCCCGCCCTTTATGTTTTCAATCACAGTTGCTATTACTTTTACATTGTCCTTATATAAAATTATTATTTACAATTTCTTATAAAATCTTGATTGTATAAATTGATACGCAACTTTCTATGCATTTTGCAATTTTGCAAGACAAAACTTAAAGCGATAAAATTAAGAGTCACCTTCTATTCTCGACCTTTTCCGATTGTCCAAAAATAAATCTATACCTAAAAGGGTTATATTAAAAAGATGCAACATTTTTAAAATATTTTTCCATTGAAAAATCTGTAATTTGAAAACAAGTATTGAAATTCATACCCCAATCTCTCCGGCGGCTATATTGGATTCTCATTTCATCCACTTTCCCATCCCTTTAATCGCGAATAAAAGCAACTTATGTGAACTTACGTTCTAAGTTTGTAATGAAGCGTAGCCATAATTTGGCTGTCGTCTGTCGGGTTTGACGTTCTGTGTGAACAGTGTTATATGATATCCTTGAAAATTTTATTTATAACTGTTAGACGCTTGTCTTTAATTAATCAATCTGTGTACATCCACATTTTTGTCATTATTAAATCACGTTAAATATCAACGATTCTTTTACCAAGTTTAATAAATGTTTAAGGACCCAGTAGCCCGATGTTTATGTGCTAGAATTCTGTGAGGTTAGAAGTGATAAAATGACCACTATTGACAAATTCGCAATCACGCAGTTTAGCGGAAATTTATCATCACTGGAATATCCGAATGGAAACCATATTCGATCAACAGTAGGTGAAAGTCTGCATCGAGGAAGAACTTGAAAATACAGAGGAAGTGTTCAAGAAAGAATCAAGAACTGTACGAAAAATTCTGATGTGATAGCAATCGGAAGGAAATACCTTGTACGAAATCTAGTTTCTTTGACGCGACTAAATACAATTCAAACGTTGATTTTGGTGATAAATCATAAAAATCTATATACTTTTCAATTGGATTTTAAGTCAGCCTTTCTACATGGAGAAGTAATTTTTCTTATATATATGTCTACTGGAATTGGCCATCTAGGAAATCTTGTGTGTAAGCTAATGTATGTATGGGTTAAAGAAGGCTCCATTGTGCTGGAACAGGAAGTTAAGCCAGTTTGCGTAAAACCAGTAAAACTCACTTAGCGATTCTTATCCCTACTCCATGAAGAACGGTGATGTGATGTTGTATCTTTTATTGTATGCCGATGACATGATAACTGTACCTAAATCATAAATTAGAAGAAATCGGAAAGATTAAATTCAAGTTGATTAAAATTTTCAAAATGATAGATATTGGGAAGTTCATATATTTTTATGAAATCAGAATTGGTTTAACCAAAAAAATTATTTCCTAAATGAAGATTGCAAGCCACACAAAACTTCGATGGCAAAGCCTTCGAATTTATTGGAAACAAAGTCGGAAACTCAGGATGTTAGCAATAAACCAATAAAGAATAAGGAGTGTTTTTGAGAACTTCTGTAGTCGATTTCTACTCCGTCTGAAGCTTTCTGAAAATAGCTAAAACTAGTGCACCGATACATCAAAGGTACGGTGAATTTGGAATATGTTATGACAAAACAACAACTTTAAAATGCATGGATACGACGATTTGGATTGGGCAGATGCCGTAGGAGATCAAAAATCTGCATCATGTTTTCTGTCTTTGGTACAACAGTTTACTGGAGCAACAAAGCACTGAAGCGATGTCATCAACCGAGGCCGAATATGTGGCACTGGCAGAGGATACCTGTTCTAATTTTCCTGATTAAGTGAATCATCATTTGTATTTTTTGAATATAACCAATCTTGCATAAAGTTGACAAACAGGTTTGATCACATAATTTTGAAATTAGTTGACACTATTCAATTATGTTAAAGAACTTGTAGAGAGGAAGTGATTTAGAAATGAGTAAAGTTATTACAGCTTAATATTATAAAATAGTTCTGCGTCTTAAAAGGTTAAAGGGCGTTTGATAAATTTCATATGAATATCTAGGAGTGCATTAAAGTTATAATAATCAAACTATTTTTTATTTAGAGCTTAAACACCCTATAGCTCAAAAGCTAAGAAGTTTAGGACATAGGTTTATTTGAACTCCTCCTCCCCTTAAAGAATAGCAACTTATTCTGAAATAACCTTTATAAAACTAATGTTAGACCAATTCTAGTCTTGAGACGACACAAATAAGACAAAGGGCATCTTGAGAAAAACAGACATGAAAACGCTAACAATTATATCAAGACTTTCAGACAGGATAAGAAACAGCGACATAAGAGCAATATGGAAGGTGGAGGATTTAGTTAGATCGGGAAGAAAAGGAAGATTTGGCGTGACCTTGTAAATGGAATGGACCAGAACACTGTTATACATACATCGCCAACGAAGGAAAATCAGCAATCAGGCGACCGTTAGGAAAATCACCCAAAGATGGAAAGACAGCTGGAATTCTATGTCTCAGGCAGCTTCAAAATTAACACACATTATAGTCTTCCAGTATTAATATTGTTGTTCGCCTTGATGCATACTTAAAACATTATTTTTGGCATTATTTTAGCATAGTAATAATCACTAGGTAACAGAAAAAACAGATGCGTACCTAGTCAACAAAGAAATAAGGCATTATAAACCTGAATTAGAACTGTTAGTTTCGTAAAGTGTCGTAGATTTTTCGAAAAAATATTCAATTTAAACGTTTGCCGATATTTTGTTATATTTAATTCTGCCATCTCAGATTTTAATAATCACCCCTTCGGGGGCGGTTTTTGGACGGAAGAAGATTTTGGATCTCGCTTTCTTATGAATGTGGGACCATTTCTCATGTTTCTTTTTTCAAATGAACCAAAAATCATCAATATCGGAGTATGTTTATTATATAAAAAGCGCGCACGAACCAAAAAAAGCACACTGTCGAATTGTATACCTCCTCCGTTCGGGGTTTGTCGGTCAAAAAGCTTCCTACAAAAAAATTAACTAAAAACATTCTCAATTAAGTCAAAATTTAAAAAAACTTTATCAAAATCCATTCAAACCGTTTGAATGCTACGATATCTGAGACCACGGTATAGGTAAACACAGTAGTCCCAATCGACGGCGGCGCCTTAGATGATAGTTTCGGAGCATCATTTTTTGCGGTTGTTTGTTTGTCAGAAGCCATTGCGATTTCGTGTCTCCCCGTTTATGGTACGGCAGACACGGCGGCAAAGGCGGGTCACATCAAGGCAGTCGAATTATGATTATAATAATAATGCCGTATAACGCCAGAATATCTATATTTTTGAAATGGTGTATGGACTAAATTGGTAATTCAAATAATTGCGCACTCTTTTGGGTACTAAAATAATTTTTATTACTCTCGCTTGAATGGATAAGGTACGCAGACCAGCAAAGATTTTTCAGGCACCATACGGCCTGGCGACTCAAATTTTCATATTCATATCTAGATCGGAGGGGCATCGCACGTCCTGAGAAGTTTAATACTAATAAAAATTAATTAATGTAATGCAAGTAACATCTTTATTGCAACATGGAGCCATTGAAACTCATTTACATTTAGACAAAGAACCGTCTTAGGTTCAGTGACTGTAACTATGCACCAGCATGGAACAGCTACTCCCCTAAATGTTTAAGATCTATCTACATCACAAAAAGAGATAAATATGTTGATTCGTTAGGTCAAGTCAAACATCAGTAATATTCTTTGAGTGGGTATATCCTTGGGCGTTTTTGATAAATCTTTGGTTCTCAAACTTACACATCTTATGCTATCGTAAGTATTCGAAGATTATTACGGTAGGGTTCAATTTAAGCAAAATGATAAAAAGCAGTTTTCCTTAAAAAATGTAATGCCTTTTAACAACCTCTCTTTAAATTCGATTTTTAATTTCCTCAGAATAGAACTAAAAGAACATTAAGTGAATCTGAAATTCAATAAAATATATTTATTAACTTTATTACGGCACGTGTCGAGCGTCGAGTATAATTAATTGGATGAAAGATGAAGGTAAAACTTGCTAATTTAATTGTAAATAAGGTCATCAAGTCTTCATTAAAGAACGTAAATATGGTTATTGATAGCAAAATTTAAAAAAATATATTTTCATAAATTGCAGGTTTGTGCTTATATTTTATTACCTAGACAATATTATATAATTTGAAGAGCTCCATCCATTCTTCGTGAGAAATCAGTTTCTTTCATATGCTGAACTACCCATGCACGAAACTTGTATTTCAATAAAATCCTTGGAACTGATGCCTCAGATATTCCTAGTTCGCATGCCACTTACCTTATAGAATTTGTTGGGTATGGGACAAAATATTGCAAAAATTCTGATTTCAATCTTTCTATTGTTAACAATTGGTTCATTTCTACTACTTTAGGCCTTATAGTTCCGAAATTCTTGAAGTCTTCTATAATTTTCCTAAAAGATTTTGGTTTCTGTTTCTGTGGATATCGCATATTGGTGACAAAGTAGACCTTCTTCTACAAAAAGAATCATAACAAACTAAAAAAGGCTTCCTTATATGAATGAATGATAATTATGTTTTGGACTGTAAACTTTTGTCAAGAAATAAAAAAAATGATAATATACAAGGTATTCTTTTAAAAATAACAAAGTTGACTTCTACTTCCGCTATAACCGGAAATGCGACTAACTTGAAAATACTTTAGACGTATGTCACCAAATAATTGATCGATATATTTTCCCGCAGAATCACCCTATATTGACCTACTCCCAGATGGAGTAAGTATAAAATTTGACTATTTGGCGTGCTCAGATTTTGTATTTTTTTTTTCTTCATTTAAAGGATTTCTGAGTGATCGACTCGTATGAGAAAATTAAATTAAGATCTAGCATTTCCTTTCCCGAAAAAGAGTGGAGGAGACATTTTTTTCGAAAATCTAAAATTTTTAAAAAAGAGAATATTATTTATTTCTTACGTTATTGATTTTATTTATAAAAACATATAATTTTAATTTTACTGATGCTGGTACTTTTGAAGTTGGTGCCAAAAGTCTTATATCTACCAACAACGGCACATCTTCAAAATTACCAGCGCAAGTAAAACTAATATTAGATATTTCATATTTCTCCTAACTTTTGTTAGAAAATTAGAATAGACTACCTATGTTTGGTAGAAATGGATTGAAAATAAAATTTAAAATAATTTAAACTTAATTAACATACGAAAGAAAGAAAATCATCAAAACCTTCTATTATACTCAAAATATTCCACAGCCGCTGTTGATTTATGAGATATTTGAGAACAAGGTCAAAATTGACGTATTTTCATTATCATGTAAGTTCACAAAGTTACCGCATTTCACAATTAAGCGAATATGATGCGATCAATCTACTATTGTAAACAAGCAGCTGTTCCTTACCTAGAACCTAAAACTTGAAACCTTGCGAATTACCTTATATATTATTCTATTTCTTCTACAATCATTCTAAAAATCAATATTCACGATTATTTATAGGTAGAAACAATTATTATCATTGAGACAAAATTTAAACGCGATCAATTCAAGTAAAATGCGTTTAATAGGCTTAATTAAGTTTAGAGCTCCACTTCACGTTTCACCAGTGAAAACTTGGTTCATCTAAACGCGTTTAAGAACTATATCATTGGCATCTGGCTCGTTTTCATATTATAGGTCATGGAGCATTTGATTACTGAAGCGTTAATAAAGATTGTGGCATTTATTTATTGGTGATCTATTGATCTTATTTGATCTAATAATTACAACAATAAGAGAAGCTTTAGCACTAGCTTGAAGATAGTTTCGATGATGACGAATCTAGTGTTTGTTCGTCTTCCAAGGTGGATAGCGAGAGATAGAGCCTTTCGATCCTCTGGATAACAAAGACTTTGTATCAAAATTTCGTAAGTATTCACGCAGTAGCATAATAATTCTGGAAATCAAGTACTGTAATTTATAACCTATAATATTTTAGATATTTTCAGATAAACAAGATGAGTTTTTGTAGTTATTTGGAGTGGATTGTTACTGAAACTATTCACAATAATAATATGAAAATATGAACTTCTAAGTCAATGGAAGGGAATAGGTAATACTATTACCGTGCCTACCAACGATGACAATACACGGTGAGCTAATACTCCATCCCGCATTGGATTACATCATCGTTGATAGGTGCAATATAATTGACCAATATTCAATACAATATATAGCAAACTAATCTAACCTAACCTAACCTTTTCGCTTTAATTTCATTCGGAAAACATCACAATTGAGTCAAGTGTAAGACATATCACTGGAGGATGTGTCCGAATAAGTCAGAGGCCGCTGAGAAGTTAGCAATAAGCTAACAGACAACGGGGTAGCTCTAATAAGGCCACCTAAGAGTTAGAAGTTGAAAAGTGATTAACTATTCTCTACTGTTGACTTAAAAGTCATTCATATTTTCATATATTTCACAGTAGAAATCTTCGCATCTTCAATTTTGATATCTAACAACGTGTATCACGTTTCAACATCTAACCCTTAGGTGGCGCTATTAGCGCTACCCCGTTGTCTGATATTGCTTATTTATTTATTGCTAACTTCTCAGCGGCCTTTGACCTTTTCGGACACTTCCTCCAGTCATATTTATATCTGATGGGTTCTAATGGTAACGATATCGGCGATCATAAACATGGCTCAACTGTGATGTGTTCCGAATGAAATTAAAGCAAAAGAAGTGTTCAATATATTGTACTTAATATTATTCAATCATATTGCACCTATCAAAGATGATGTAATCCAATGCGGGATGGTAATAGTATTACCTATTTTCTACTGTTCACTTAAAAGTCATTCAAATTTTCATGTTATTCTAAGTAGAAATCTTCACATCTCTAATTTTGACAATAATAATACTTGAATCGACCTCAGGAATTATTGATATATAAAAATGATAAGAAACTATATATTTGTTTTAAAAATGTTATATCAGAATGAACTTGGATACTATTCATCTGCGTTGGTTATTATATAAATAAATTTTTAAGTGGACTTTTTCATTCATAAACTCAGCTTGCATATTTTATTAAATAAATGAGGAGAAAAAATTATAAGAAAACATGAATATTTAATTGTCTGATAAATATTGGTCTCTTATCACCAGATTTGAAAAAAATTATAAAACCATAGGCAACTGACAGAGAATCACACACATTAAAAACCTATCTGTATTTGAAAACACGAAAGCGCCAGCTATGAGTCATTAGACAAACTTGAAATCGCGACAAATTGAAACTTGATTACGCTAATCTTAGTTTAATTGAACGTCTCACTAAGATTATTATCCATTGATAAAATTTAGAAAAGCATCTCAAAATATCGGCTATTTCAAAAAACCTTTCGGTATGAAGAATATGAGGAGACCTGCAAAACTACTTACATTTGGAACAAATTCGATAGAACATTAGGCAGCAAAAGATAATTGGTGAATTTTTATGTTTTGATGCATATTTTTTTCAGAAGTAGCTGTCATATAAAGATTGATAAATGAAGTAGGTAAGATGTCCGTCCTAGTTAATACCTATAGAAATACGAATACTCGCTCACACATCCCAGATACCTAGTTGATATTTGAAAATTGTTTTCGTTCTTTTTTTTATTTTTATTGAAGTATACAATTCGCTTGTATGTTTGCTCTCTTTTTTGTATGGCTCTTCGCGCGTTCTGTTTAGTAAAGGTGCTTCAATTTTCATGATTTTTGATTCATTTGAATGAGGAGATTTGAGAAATTGTCCCATATTTAGAAAAACTCAAATCCAAAATCGCCTTCCTTCCCAAACCGACTTCAAAGGGTGTAAAGAGGGCAATTTTTCTAGAAAATCGAAAACTTGAGATGGCAGAATTAAAGATGAGACCATATCCGAAAACTTTTGATTCGAAACTTCTTTCAAATGTCTCACGCTTTTTGAGTTATTGCATTGGTGAAGTCTGAAAGTATGTAGCAACATTTTAATAGGATCTTTTTCAAAAAAAAGTGGCAAAGTCTAAGATATGAGTATCGTCTTTATTAGTTGGTACGAAAATACAAAATAATATTTATTCTATTGGTGCTGGTACTTTTGAAGATGATCTGGTTTTCGTTTCACTTTTATTTCAAACATGAGAGAAAATCATTGTAATCTTGTCTTTTTGACAGACTTCACAAGCGAAGGAGGTATACAATTCGACTGTACTTACGTCAACTTTTTTTTCTTTTATATTTGTTCGCGCTTTCGCTTATTAAACGTGCTTCGATTTTGATAATTTTCTTTTCATTTGAGAGAAAAGTATTGAGAATTAGTCCCATTTAAAAAAAACTTGAAACATGCTCTTCCCCTCAAAAACTTGCTCTGAAGGGGGTGAATTGACCAAATTGAAAAGAAATTGATTTCCGAAAACGTTTAAATTGTTTTTTTTTTTAAATATTCACAGTTTTCCGCGTTACAGTCTGAAATATGTGTTTCGACTATGTGGAAGGGGTAAATTTTTGCGAGAATCGAAATTTCAGATTGAAAGATTAAAGAAGATATCATATTTGATCTGGACATTTTTCAAAAACATCATAGGTTTCCGAGTTGCAGCAGTGTAAACTCCGAAATATGTGTATTTTCGCGTTGTTTTGTAATCTCTGAATTAATATGAGTACTTAATGCATTATCTTCTTTTTTGAAAGTTGAATGATTTTGATGACTAATGTTACACTCAAAAGTGTGAAATAACTATTTTTTACAAAAAAATGGATCGACTTTATTAGTTGGTGCACTGAAAAATACCTACATAATTAAATTAATACTATTGGTTCTGGGACAATAGAAGTTGGTGCCAAAAGTTTTCTATTTAGGTAAGTACAATTACACAACTTGAAAGTAACCAATACCTATAGAATTAATATTATTTTGTATTTTTCAGTGAACCAATTAATAAAATCATTGCAGTTTTCTGATTGTTTTTACCTATCAAGTTTGTAACACGAGCTAACTTATGTAGCAGAATTAGTACAAAAAACATATTGATATTTTTATCTTTTCTAAGATTTTCATGTGAACGGATGGAACAATTATTTTGCTCTCATTTTTTTTGTATGGTAGATACCGTTCCCACATGCCTAGTATTCCAAATGAGCACCTGGTTCGCAATGGCTGCTGTGCAATAGCCGAGTAAAATATCTTGCTATAGAGAGAAGCGCGAATAAGGATATTTTTTTCTTATATGAAAATTGCCTAAGGTACTATCTAGAAAATCTATGCATGTTCAAGTTTCAACTCAATGAATTTTGAGAGATTTACCTTTCCGCTGGCTACAGGCCGTCGAGATTTTTTTACTTAAATATGCTTAAGTTTTTAAATTGATAATTATTGTTAACAAATAAATGCAAGACATTTGAATTTTAATTCATAAACATGTTTATAAATACACTGTTTCAATTTTTAACCTTGAATTAGATTTATTCCAAGTGTTAGTCGACTGAATACCAAAATGGGATTACTTCTTCCTCAGTCTTTATATAAAAAAATCCTAATTATTATTGTTGTTATCTACGTCAAAACACCTTAGATAAAATTGCCCACGAATAGTTATGGCTCTCATTTATATCCGGATGGAAAAAACCGACCATTTAAAACCATTACGATGATTAATTTAATGATTATTAACCAAATATTTTAATATGAGTTTTGGAAGATACAAATATTAATGATGTTGACGAATTAGTCAATGTCTAGGATAAATGAAATAAAATATCTGAAATTTCTTCCAATATTGGGACTGTTTAAAATATCTATACAGGGTGGACAAACAGAAGCGTTGGATACACCCCGATTTTCAGAATTTAAAATGAAAATATGGAAAAATGCTTGGATCCATAGATTTTTAATTCTAAGGGAAGCATCTTGTCTGCTATATTCATCCACGTAACATCCAACCCCTATCGGAGGGATATACAACCTCCTGGTTTCGAATTGGGGCGAATTGTGTTGCGATAATACATTTTGATGATTACATTTCATCAAGTATTATTTATTTATTCATCTATTTACGGGATAATCCCATAAACATCTTACAATTGAAAAATTCGTTACATAAGTATAGACTGAATAACACTAAAAGCAAAGTATACATTATGTACTTATAAAAATCCTAAAAATTAATTATAACTCTACTACATCTATAGTTTGAATACCCATCGAATGGGGTTTCGTCATACCTTGTCTGTCTCTTTTTAAATAGTTTTTATTACTTTCGGTTCTTGTATCAATGGACTTCGCAGCGATTTCTCAGGCCCCATACGGTCTAGAGACTTGAAATTTCGAATTCGCACTTAGATCGCTGACATCTCGCCGCCTGTTAAGCTCCAAGTGTGATCCAATATTGGTAATTATTATTATCTCATTCAATCTCATTCAACCAAGATCATTATTTTGTCGACATGGAACGACAATGGTATCCGTCACTGGAATTACGCACGAGCATGGAGCGTATATATACGTCTCGTTCTCTAGTATATAGGTACTTTCTGGAAGATCGTCTATGGTTATGTCGCAATTGTCAGACGTTAGACGTAATTGTTAATTTGAAATTTAATTTTGTGTTGTGGTTGACAAACAGTAATTTGTTATGGAATTGCTGTTGCTGGCGAACACATATACATAAGTATAGTTAAAATCGAGAAAATGATAGCAATAGTAGGTACTCATCGGTACGGTTTAAATCTTAAATGCCCAATAAAAACTATTTTAATTTTTTTTTTTAAATTTCACTTGTTTCGTTTGCAAACTAGGTGAAATAAAAATTTAACGTCATAAACATATGTCTTCGATCAGATCGGCTGATTGTTATTTTGACGTTTGTTAATGTCAAACATTTCTTTTTGAAAGTGATTTAGCCCCTTTACAAATATGTCAGTGTCAGTGTTTTGGAGTTAGGAATTAAAATCTAATTTAGATTATTTACGACATGCGTAAAATGGCAGATCATAGAGTAATAAATAGAATATAGAGTAGCAACTCTATGATGTAAAAATTGTCTCAAATTCAAGTACTTGACTGCCATATCTGCATTGCACGAAGAACTAAATGAGAAATTTTTGGCCGGTGGCAAATTTGAAATGTAATAGCTCGTAATTTGAAATCATCTAACGTTATTTCATAAATAATATTCTCAATTAATTTCGTAGGTTTCTCTTAAAGTTAAATTGTATTGTTCAGCTTTATAAGGAAATCTATTAAATTAATTAATAATATGATATAAGAATTAACAATATTGAAGAAAACCGGAAAAGTGAAACAAAATATTAATACATATATATTTATTGAATTCTATTTAAAACAAATTATATGTGCAATAATTGATAAACAACAAAGAATTCATGAACAAAAATTCAAACATATACATGTCATTTTGTGATACAAAAGTTTATTATGGTCATTTGATACAGAGATAAGTTTACAGTTAAATACCTTTCCTTGGTTAAATCTTAGAAATAACTTTTTTAAATGAAAACAGATTAATAGAAAGAGTCAAAACTAAATGGTGTTCACCGTTCTTCAGGGACGTATTTATGTATAATTATATTGCACTATGCTTATGGTTAACAATATATCCTTATTTTAATAAATGGTTCAACTATAATGGCCATATAACTTTACAAGAAAGTAATTTAACTTAGCTATTTTTTTAAACATAGTTGAAATATTCAAAATTGTACCATAGAGGAATATGTACATATATACAACTACCAAATAATAAATAATGTCTGACCACTAATATAAAAGGTATCAGTTTAGTTTGGGTGAAAAGTGAAATCACTAATAAAAATATAACATTAAATTATTATGTATTTTCAGAATGATTTACACAATGATTTGTCGCTATGAGAAAGATAAATATGTGAAATTCAATCTTCAAAAATATTAGCTCAATTTCTTATAAATAAAATTACAGGACCACTGCATAATTTTTGAGAACATGATTAGATTTAAAGAGAAACGTTTTTAGAATTGTTCTAATATGGATATCAGGTACAGTAGAAACTTCATTATGTGAGGTAGATACAAACAAATTGATGCCATTTTTGTTACATATAAGTTACTAGTAACATTAACTTCAAGTAGAATTCACAAACAATATGATACAACTTTCAAGTGCCATATTGGTGTGTTCTATGTCATTGTTACCAATGATCTAAGAGAACCTACTATTCCAGAATAGTTTTACTAGGAAAGTCATAGAAATAGATAGTCAATATATTTTGGGATTACCATTTAACTCTTGTTCATCCAGCAAATGCTGCTTTCGGGTGGCACGGTTAATTGGGGTAGTAACAATTTAAGATGGTTTTCAACGGCATTCTATCTCGGTAGAATTCTCTTCATTTTCGGTATTATACAATTTGAACAACCTTCATTCTGACAATGGTTATTTAATCTGAAATAGAATCTGATGAGCCCAAACATATAGGTGTATCATATACTTATTTACTCACTAATTATATTTACTAGCTTTGTGCACCCTCTAGAAAGAGAGGTTTCTACAAGATGATCAGTAGGGGATCCTTGCTGGTAATCTGCGATCCCAATTATTATATCATTTTATATATATATATATATATATATATATATATATATATATATATATATATATATATATGTATATAAAATGAGAAATATTCATAGCACCAATAATCTATATTGAAAGTAGGAAGAATACTTACAGGGCAAATGTAATGTCAAAAATGCGATCTTATTCAGTTTTACTGGACCTATATAGTCTGGATGAGAATAGATTTGACAAACGTAATAGTTTCTGAGGTTCATATTCTCAAATTCTGAAGAAATCATTCTCACCCTTCGACGATCAATGTCAATGAATGGGATAATCGATATCTGGAAAAAATCATATAATTTCTACATAATCATAAATATTCGTATTAAATAGATTATTCCTAAGAAATAACTTCTAAGAATTGAGATGAAATCATGAGATAAGTTTATTTTTATACACATCTTTTACTCTCAATCTGACATTTGTAAGATTGAGTTAGCAATAAATTTTGCTTAAAAACTATAATTTCTTCTTATTTAGTAAACCTTTTACTAACCTTCGAGGATTATCACTTCCACATGAAGGCACCTCAGATAAAATATGAAGGGAAGCACACAGCACTCATTTCAAATAGTTTTAATGACACTGTTGTAAAACCTTAAAAACTTAAGAATGAAATAATAAATAAGAACATATTTATTAAACTGACACTGATAACCGTGAATCATCATGACATGCTCAAATGCAAATTACTGTAAAAGATACATTTGCTTTTCTCTAGTTCATAACGCAGTTGGGGGATGGCGCCAGCTCTATCTATAACAGACTCTAGGCTATCTGAGATCGCATACCCTGTGGCAGATGACATCAGGAATCGTGACGAAACCTCACTCGATGGGTATAACTATATATTCTTTACCTATTACTATAACCTAATGAAGCTCCTCTATAACATTTCTAGAGAGATATCAAATATTTCTAGATGGCTTTTATTTATAAGTCCTAAGTACCTGCTGTCCACTGGGAAATTAAGGCCATAATTTGTTCTATGAAATGGTATACAGAAGGAAGAGAATTCTTGCCTTCTATTTCTAGTAGCTACTTCAATATTTATAGATTCCAAAAAATCTGTGGAATCAATTCTCCCATTAACCAATTTATGCACAAAAATTAATCCCGAAAAGGTTCTCCTATACTTAAGAGTACTCATCCTAAGCATATTCTCCAAATCTACATTATTATGGTCTTGTATTAAGATCTAGTTTAAATGCGCAAAATGGTAAGAAGCTGTGCTGAACTTTTTTCATTGTATAATCATGAGCATCCTGATATGGAGACCATACTTTTGAGACATAGGTACTCCGGTGTTGACCTTACTAATGAGCAATAAATTCCTCTTAAAGTGTCAACCGAGAAGCGACACAGGTTCGTAAAATAAAACCCAGCACTTTAGATGATTTTACTGTTATTGTATTGATTTGTTCAACAAAAGTTAGATTCTCGTCAAAAATTACTCCCAGATCTTTTATTTTTGAGCCATAGTTTAAAGCTTTCCCTTTCAAAGAGTATGAGTGGTTAAACTATTTTTACCCTTGTCTGACAAAATTTGACCCTGAAATTTCGCCTCAAAATTTGAATTCATAAAGAAACTACAGCTAAACTACTGAAAGACGCAGTGTAGAAAAAAGGTCTTCTTAAAAAAACACCGGTAACAATATTTACTTTGGTGGTTAGTTTACTGATTGCTGGAAATGATTATAATTACCACTCTCTTCCATTCTCTTGGAGGTTTGTTCGGTATTGATGAATTATCTGATTTCGCAAATCATCCATTTGGGGTAGAAAAATGTCCAATGAATTCAGACTGATCTCAAAATTGTCACACAGGTTGGAAGTAATGGGACATCTAGCTGGATATTCCTAAAATGTTGTTGCAAAGACCCATTGATATGGAAATAACATCATAAATAGTGAAAGGGTAATATGAAATTCACCTCGAGGATATTATTCCACCTTGATCTGAATCAATAGAACCTTTTCCTGTGGGATCATCTGAAATCTAAAATGTATACTACTCAGCCCAAATTACTGGAGAATATATAGAGAGTATCGGTATTGAATCAACTTAAGAAAGGCAGCAACCATAGGTTAGTGAGGTAATGTTATAAACTGAACCGAAATTATTCCAAGAGAGTTACATCCAAGAACTTAGGGAAATATTGGAACCAATAGAGTCACTAAATAACCTAACCGAAGGTGCATTGAACGAAAAGCAATATTCAGACAGATAAATAAAGGAACTAAGATTAGCAAATTATCACAGGAACCTCTTAATTTAATTGGTGAAAGGAGACAAAGAATCAACAGAAAAGTCAAATCGAGAATTATAAAATATATGAGAGTGTATAAAAATAAATAAATAGTCAACGAAATACTAGACAATCGAAATATAAAGGTGTTAAGATCAAAACTATCCCAGGGTAAACAAAATCTAATTATCATAAAAAAGTAAGAAGCAATTATCGTCACACACAAAAAGATATACCAAATAAAGGCAATAGAGAATACCTATTTATGGGAAGCTATAGGTACTAATCTCCCATAATACGGCTGATTCACATATCAAGAACGTAGGCTCCAATGAAATACCGGACATTGCTATTCTTTAGATAAGACAAGACCTCAAACAAATGAAAAACAAAAAAATCCCGATGGCCAATAGTCAGCGGAAAGGTAAATTTTTCAAAATTCATTGAATTGAAATTTGAGCAACCTTTTTTTGGGTATACCTACATGTTATTACATAAAATTGTCGTATGTGTCATAGCCTTGCGGTTGGAGGTTTTTTATTTGGCTGTAAAATATAAAGCAGACAGGGATCGCGTTCCACTTCAAGGCAGATTTTTTTTTCGCCTATTTCTTTTTAATGAATATACGATATATTTTTTTAATCAGGGTCTATATTAAGATCTCCAGAAAATGTACAATTACATCAAATTTATATTGAGTGTTCATGTTTTATCAATATTTCTTATTTTTCCTTATTAATTTATAATTTTTTTATCTGTGCATTTTATGAAAAATTACTTTGAACAAAAGTTGTAGGTACTGATTATATCCATAACCTAAAATTATTTTTGATGATATAAACACTACGGCTCTTTTTTGATAATTTTTTAAATGTTTGAACGGTCGCCATTTTGAAACTACTTACCCGATAGTGCCCAATAACAAATTCGACGGAGATATTTGAGAGATTGATTTTTGCAAATTTGAACTTGATACCTCCAAAACTGCGACCTCTATCGTGTTAACAAATTTCGTAATATCCCATATATATATATATATATATATATATATATATATATATATATATATATATATATATATTTATATATATATATAATGATTTTTTTATGATTGGGGTTGCAGTCAAAATGCCAATAAAATTAAAACTCTTTAATCAATGTCGAGCTTTCGGTAACGCTTTTGTTACCTTCATCAGGACAAACTAAAAAAACGAACAAATTAATTATAACAAAAAATATTAATAATATGAACTACTTACAATCGTGAGATTAATGAAATTTACCAGCTACAAACATTTGTTATTATGCATTTAACTTTATGATAGAGTTTTTTAAGTTTCATAATTACAAGTTACTATGGAATTACGCATACTAAGATCAATCTATGTATGTAGTTAATAAATAATAAACACACTTCAGAAGTTAATCACAGGAAATATCATTTAAAAAATGGATATAATATAAAGATATGGAATTATCTGGTATAATCTGAAACAATATATGATGACACACTACGATAATTGTCATTTTATAATTTTAAAATATATGAGTAAATGGAACTAAGTCCATTTATATCCGAACGTTTATTCATAACGTTTGTTTCTTTTTGAATATGAATCATTTCCAAGAAACTTCGTTTAAAAATGTTCTTTTCAGAACATAGAATTAATTATAATTAATTGTAATTATGAGACTTAAAAAACTCAATCATAAAGTTAAATGCATAATAACAAATGTTTGTAGCTGGTAAATTTCATTAATCACACGATTGTAAGTAGTTCATATTATTAATATTTTTTGTTATAATTAATTTGTTCGTTATTTTAGTTTGTCCTGATGAAGGTAACAAGCGTTACCGAAAGCTCGACATTGATTAAAGAGTTTAATTTTAATGGCATTTTGACTGCAACCAAAATCATTAAGAATTCATCATTAATTAGACAGTCAAGAATTCACAATTTATTTGAAATATATATATATATAAACTTTTGAACCAAATATTTTTTTGGACTAACTTGTAGACATATAACAACATGCCGTTGAAATTTTTTCGAAATTCAAATGTGTGAACGATCGCAATAGGTACATTTCTATAAGAAATTTACCTAAAAGCTCAAATAAAAAGTATTGGCAAAGTACAATCACAATGGAAGGAAAGGTACTACCGACCGCATGGAGAAATGCCAAGGTGATCTTTATCTTTAAGAAAGGAACCTACCGTCCTACAAGTTTTCTCTCACATAGTACCTATGTACAAATTGTTCACTAAAATCATAACTAGACGCCTCCTGCAAAAACTAGACTTATATCAAGCGGCTGAGCAAGCTGGTTTTCGTAAATATAACGATCCCATCCATCTAGCGTTCATAGACTATCGAAAAGCGTTTGATTCCAATCGAAACAGGTTCAATTATCGAAGCACTGAATAACGCAAGAATAGATTCGAGATACTATCAAATAATCAAAGAATAGATGAAGATCCACAAATCAAAGAAACAAATATTGAGATAGGAGTCCGCCAACGGAATACAATGTCACCAAAACTGTTTACATTGGCGCTAGAGAATGTCTTCAAGCAGCTTAATTGGTAAGGTAAGGGCATTAATATTGACGGATGCTTTTTTGAACAGCTTGAGACTTGAGGAAGATATGGTGTTAATAACAAGTGACAACAAATAAACGGAGCTTCTAGGATGGTAAGATTAAGCATGAATATTGATAAAACAAGAATAATGTCAATCAGCGGTATCCCTATCGTTATTGACAATTGCGTCATAGAAAATGTTGGAGAATATATTTATCTGGGACATGCAGTTAAAATAGGAAATGAATATCAAATCATTGATATCAAGAGAAAAATAAGAGGGCATCATGATTGTCTTTGGAAACAGAATATTTTAATGAACAACAATAACTATAAAATCAAAAAGAAAAGTCCACGAGACCTGTATGTTGCCGGTGACAATGTTCGGTATAGAGACAGCATTAATCACGCAAAGATGGGCAAAAATGTTAAGAGTTTGTTAGATAGTGTAACAGGCATATAGAAATTACTGGGAATTATTTATCCTTAAGTTTATTTATTTCTACAATAAAATATCTCAGTCTATCTATATACCTACACTATTTATATATCTTACACTATCGACAACAATGTACAATTTATATTTACTATTTACACTATTAACAACCGAGCGTAATTTATTTCTGTTGTCCATCTCCACCGTACAACGCCATACTGCCGGTCTCCACCGTCACCGTACTCCGGTCTCCACAGTATTCACCGTACTGACTAACTCGAATAAACCGGTCTGACTGCCCCATAAAGATTGCACTGCCCCCTGACGGACCTCTACAATATATAGGCAAGCCCCTTCTTCTTGAATCTTCAACAGACATCTTCCAACGCCACGCGAACTAGCGCAAACTCACTTATGCTTCTGGATATCATCTTGACCCTGGCATGCATCGCTGACCAATAGCAGCATGCCCCACACTAACACCACCCGGGTCCTACCAATGTCCGTACTCACCAAGGTGCTTCTGCACACGATTGCCTCCATTCCGAACGACGCTGTCACTACATCCCAAGTTCGTTACATTAGCAATGGAAGGTGCAATGCTGGGAGTGAGCCTAAGATAAACGAGGAACAAAGATATAAGGTGTAGAACGAGAAGCCCCTAATATGTAGTACAGAAAGTGGCTCGTGTAAATTGGCAATGTGCTGGGCATCTGACAAGGCATTACAACAATAGCTGGATATCAGTATGAAGATCCATATCAACAAGAAGAAGCATGAAAAGATCACTCAAAGGATGGAGCGAGTTATGTTGTGCAAGCCGAAATTACTTTTTTTAAAAAGGTTTATTCAACTATTTTACAACAGACTCTATAAAATTGAAGCTCGTCGACAATTACGGTACACAGTACCTTGCGATTCCCGTACAAAATTACAAGTGGGGCATAGCCCAAGGGAATATGTCTTATATACTAAAATACTGTTTAGTCAGCGTCTTGACACGTGCAACAATTGAAGTCTAGACGCTTACCATGCAATTCTTCAAGAATTTAGGCATGTAACTCCTCCACCATTAAGAGGAAACTTTGGGCTCGAACAAAGTTAACTTAAAATATCTAAAAATATGTAATAAAATTTCATTTTATTTAGACGGGTTGGGAAATGCCTTAATTCTGTCTGGATTATGTTTCTTAAATCTAGCATACAATTTGACCCTAAAATGGTATACAATAAAAATTAGAAACATAAGTATTATTAATATATAAATAAACAAATTGGAATGGGTGCACATAAGGTTATTGTCAATTAGAGAAATGGGTTCAACACTTGTCCTGTTTATCTAATGTAAGTTTGGATAATTGGTCCAAACTGAAAGATTTCAAATTTAACTGTATAGGCTTAACACTTGACACTACACTTGGCACATGTGGTGAGTAGACAGGTTCTTCATGAATAGCTCCTTCTAAGTTGGCAAACTCGAATTGTTTGGTAGTGAATTTACAGGAATAAGGGACTGATATTAGAAAAGTACCCTTAAGCTTATGAATTTCTTCATTTCCACATTTTTCATGCACCAATGTATCGATGGGTGCAATCAAAAGGTATTTTTTGTCGCTGATGATCTCCACAAGGGTTTCGGTGATTCGAACTGGAACGTGTAAGCAACGTGGGTCTTCCTTTACTTGCAGAAGATTTCTAATGCACGTCTCTTGCTGGTAATTTCTCTCGATGTGGGAGATTTTGCAGAAGTATTGTTGTTGAACGTATTGGCATTTTGATTTAAGGTAGTAGATGGTGTCTACTCCAATGGCCACATATGAGGTAGGGGAGATAATAGTTGTGGATTCATGAGTAGGAATGGAAAATATATGGTAGAGGTTGTATACTTTAGGGTCTAGGAGAGGAATATGTAACAAAAACACTACATGCTCTTCGTTTATATAATATTCTACCTGAATGGTTCGTAAAAAGAGGATATTATCTGTAGAATAGTAGTGAGCAGAGCTATGATATCCAGATAACTCTTTTTTCATCGTTCTTATTGATACTTCACTTATTAGAGATATATGTAAAACTTTTAAAGTGGCAAAATTTATAGCTGTTAGTAGTTTATCAACGATTTAAAATAGGTCTAATATGCTAATTTTCGGCACGCTTTGGTCTTCTCCTCGGACCATTCTTAGAACTTCTTCAATTCTTTTGAAATTACTTGATGTATTCCTAATAGATTCTTCGTAGGTTTTTATTAGTTTTTGATTTAATGATAATTGTTTGTTATAGTGAGTAACAATATTTTCTTGATTAATTTTAAGATTATCTAGATTATCTAGCATCAAGTGAACCGGAAATAAATTTGAAAACAGATCCTAATGCATTAGTCATTCCTCGTTTTGTTCTATGCTTATTATTAAGAATATCGGGGTGAATCATTAACAGTGGTTCTTTTAACCTTTTTACCTTATTCTTTACGTACTCGAGTTATATCTGATCTCTCATGAATAGTTTCTTATGTGTTTTTATTTGAAAATCGGATATGAAATGGTCAAGCTCTGCAATTTTAGTGCCAAGGATTTTAATAGGGTAATTATGCATGAAGGTGTGGTGGGAGTATTGTAGTCTAGTTCGTCCTAATTTGAATGGTAGGATTCCAGGGTTGTTTTCGAGGGATTTAATTTAGATTATTGGTACTACTGCCAGGTTGTGTTGTATCAGTATTATTAATGTCAGTGTTGTCGCAAAAACGTCCATCTGAAACACAACGAACAAGAGATTTTTGAAATTTTCTTGTTTGTTTCATTTTTTCCTTGTGATAAGTATGATCTTTGGTGGTTTTGATCTTATGTTTTACAGGGTTTCTTTCGTATTTGGTTTGCTGGCAAATTGGGCAATTATTAACATGAAATTGACAATCTTGGGTTATGTTAGGCCAGTAATAAATTATCTCAATCTCTCTTTGTAGCTCCTGTGTGCCTCGATGTGTAACATGTAGTTTGTTCAGTATTTCTATTTGTTGTTTTCTGTCAGTCACGTCTCCTAGAAATAGTCTGGTGAATACGAACTTTACATTGTTGTCGAAGTAATTATTTATAATGGTAGCTATCCCTTCGTACATACCATCATCTGGAGAGTAAATAGCATTTACGATGTTTGGGTTCATATAATCTCTTAAAATATTCTGGATTGCATTTTGGTAGTTATTTCTTGAAATTTGGACTTCTATTCTTTCTTTGTTGAAGACGTTAATAGTTTTTATTTTTGGATCGATTCCAAGTTGAAGATAATTAGACGCTTAAACTGATTTATGGATTTGTTCGTAATGGTTAACTCTGCCGACACATAATTTTCCTGAGTATGTATGGTGTTATTATCCGAAATTGTTCTTTGTCTTATATTTTCTGTTGGGTTATTCTGTTCAAGAAAGGCATTATTGTTATCGGGGGGTTTGATCTGAATATCAGAGATTATATTTATCTTCTCACGATTTTGCTTTCCGTTGTCAGTATGTAATATTTCTTCCAAGTCCCGTAATTCTGGTAAAGGTCGTTCGTCGATATCTCCGGGGTTTGCAAATAGGAATAAAATGTCGTCTGTAGATTCGTTCACATGTAAAGGGTGTGCTTCTAACCGTGATAAAAAAATCGGCGTTTGTATTTAATTTAACTTTTTTGTAAATTATGCCATAGTCGTACTCCATTAGTTTAAGTCTCCATCTTACTAATTTCGAATTTGGCTCTTTGATATTAAATAGCCATTGCAGGGGTCTGTGGTCGGTGACAATGGAAAATTGGTTTCCATAGAGATAAGGTCGAAATTGTTTAACAGACCACACGATAGACGGACATTCCTTTTCGATTGTGCTATAGTTTATCTCGGGATCATTTAATGTTCTGGAAATGTACGCTATAGGTTTATCAGATCCTATTGGTCCCTGAGTAAGAATTGCTCCTAGACCAACATTACTAGCATCTGTTGTTAAGATAAATTTCTTTTTAAAATCTGGGTACAGTAAAATAGGTTCATTACAAAGTATTTCCTTGATGGTTTTGAAGGCTTCAATAAACTTAGGTGTATGTTCAACCTTCACGTTTTTCTTTAAGCAAGATGTCAGTGGTTTAGCTATAGTAGCGTAATTTTTTACGAATCTCCTATAGTAACCGGATAATCATAAAAAGCTTTTAATTTGCTTGGGAGTTGATGGTGTTCTTAAATTCTTAATTTTCTCGATCAGTTTTGGATTGGGTTTAATACCGTGAACCGTAACAACGTGACCTAGATATTCAATCTCCTGTAAGAAAAACTCAGATTTGTCTAATTGTATTTTAAATGTACCTATATTGTCTAAAGCCCGCTGCAGACGGAGTATGTTTTGCTGCATGATTACTTGCTTGTTTTGCTGCACGGTCCGATAAATGCTGCTGCGCATGGTGTGCTGATGGCTCCCTTGCATGTGTTGGCTTCACACGATGCAGGCCATCATGCATGTAAAATGACAGTACAGAGAAATATGACTGTGACAAATGATACAAAATATTGATCATTCTAATCAAGCTCTATTTTTAATCATTGTTACAACAGAGAAAAGGTCCCAACAATTAAAATAACATGTTATTTTGTGCAAAATAACTTTTGAGTTCGACTCGACTATTTCCGAGTGCTCCGACAAGGCACGATGCATGAAAACAATCACCAAAAATAGCACCGGTTCTATCATCAAATCATGCACGATTTCAAGCAACCAACCGTGCACGCGATGTCATTTTCTTACACGGAAGCATGCACAGCACCAAGCCTAGCTCCCATCAAGGAAACATACAGCAAAACATACTCCGTCTGCAGCGGGCTTAAGTCGTTGTAGTACAGTTTGTAAGTTCCTTAAATGGTCATCTATTGATTTACCAAGTATTATTATATCGTCTAGATAAACTAAACAAATATTATTTACTAAACCTTTCAGTACTTCTTTAATTACCCGTGTGAAAGCTGCTGGAGCGTTGCGTAGTCCAAATGGCATGCGTAAGAACTCGTAATGACCGTTTTCTGTCGAGAAAGCTGTTTTATGACAATCTTTTATGTCTATCTCAATTTGATGATACCCTGACTTGAGATCGATTTTGGAGAAAAATTTTGAATCTCCTAGAATATCAAGGATATTATTGATATTGGGTAAAGGGTACTTATCTTCGACAGTTTTTTCGTTCAATTTCCGAAAATCCACAACCATTCGCCATTACTTTTTCCCATCCTTTCCTTCCTTTTTGGGAACCAAAAAGACAGGGGCTGAATAGGGTGAAGTACTTTCCGTTATTATGTTATGTCGAGTAATGCAGTAATTTGATTATCTAATTCTATCTTCTGGGAATGTGGAAAACGGTAAGGTTTTGTAAAAATGGGACTGTCCGTATTCAGTGGGATAGTATGTTTTATAATTGAGGAAAATGTCAATTTATCGTCCTTTTTATAAAACGTGTCGCGATATTCGTTGAGTCCATTGAAAATTAATGTTCGTTGTTGTTCGTCTGTAATATGACCTAATTTTCCGTCTAATAGTTCGGGGTTCTTGTATTTCTTTGCCTGTACGTGACAGACATCGAATTCTTTTAAGTTGATATGATTTGCGAGAATGGGTTTATCTAAATACAAGGTGTGTGCTGTTTTCGAACTTGAAATTATTTACCGTGTTTATATTATCGGGAATAATGTAATGTCCAATCGATTGTCTAGGAATAAGTACGGTTCCTTTTCGGATATTTGTTGGTACGGTAATAATCTTTTGTCCAGGTTCGATCTGCGTCTGGAAATAATTGATAGCTTGCGGTTCGTATCTCAATAGATCGTATTCAATGTTATTTAGGAGAATTTTACCATTATTATAATTGAGAATCATGTCTAATTGTTTTAACGATTCACTTCCTAGTAATACGTCGAAATATTGATGGAAATTGATGATGTAAAATTTCAAAAACTGTTCGGGATGTAATAAATCAGTAAATAGAACTTGGTTATGTTTTGACTGATTCATAATAGTTTTAATTGTAAATTGCTCATTTCTAATTCTATCGGGAAAGTATTTCTGGGCTATCTGGGGATTAATGAATGAATTTGTTGTGCCTGAATCTATTAAAATCTTCAGTCCATTAATATATAAATAAGGAAGGCTAGATCATATTATATTGTGATTTGTCTCTAAAAATTTGGTTCCGAGGCCGGTAATCGAAAATTTTCGGCTTCTTCTTGATACGGATCGTTTTCATAATCATATTCTGGATGCATTTCTTCAGTTTCTTGCGAATAATTATAGTTCTGTTCGTACTCGTTAATGTCATCAGTATTATAGGTAGGTACTTCGTTCATGTGTACCTGTGGATTTCTCCATTGTTGAAATTGCGGTTGACTGAATTTATTTAATCCTTTATTCAAGGGGTTCTGATTGGATAAAGGTGGAACTTTATTATTTCTATTTATCGCGCTGAAGCTATTTGGCTGAGTTTGCGTCTGGCTAGCTTGGGCGTTATTTGAGTAGGGTCTATATGGTGATGGTGATGATTGTTGAGTGTGTGGGTTGTTGCGATATTCATTATAATATGGGTTAAAATTACGCTGATAATTCTTTCCAATTGTCGGTAATATTGGTACAGAATTATTTCTTGGGATAGGGTTTGGTCTATGATTTTGAAACGAGGAATTAAAATTGCGAATAGGTGTTGGCTGACTTTTACCTAATGCATCATTATGAGTATGTTTAGATACATGCTTTAATACCGTAGGTATTGCTTCCTCTAAAGTTTTTTATTGTCTCACTTCTAAAATGGCTTGCAACATTGGGGGTGCATTATTAAAAAATACTTCTAATGCCGTTTGATCATTAATTTCGAAATGTATTTTCTTCTGACCTTCAGTTAAATTACAATCAGCGTTAATTTTTAAATTTAATTTAGTTTGCAAATCTTTTATTCTTTCGATAAAATCGGCTAAGTTTTCTCTGTGGGATATCTTTAAAAATCTATTGTTTGACGATCTGTGTGATCGCGGAATTTTCGTTCTTAGAGATATTTTTAAATCGTCCCAAGTAGAAATATCTGGCCTAGTACTAATAAATTTTTCTGCCGAATCTTTAAGTTTGCTTAAGATTAGGCAAAACGTATACTCGTTCAGTGTTTCGTCCGTAGCAGAACCATATTTTGCGTGGAATTTATCTACGCGACATATTAACACTTCGAGAGAATCTGGATTCCCGTTGAATCTAGGAATTACATCACCGTAGTTCTTGGCGCCTGAAATTAATTATTCTGTCGGTGGGGCCATTGATGAATTAGCAGTTAGATCTATTTTGTTATCGGAATTGACTGACTCGTTAAGGCTCTGTTCCGAATGGATATCACTCAAGTTAAGTGAACGCAATGAAAATGAGTGTATGGATTCCTAATCTGAACACTCTATAGTACAAATGTTATCCGTCATCAATAGTAAAAATGCAATAATATTTTCCTGATCCTATCGTTATTATGTATGTTTTCGCATGTAATAATTTTGTTCAATTCACAAGGTAAAGCACATGAAAGGATAAATGGAATATGGCACTTACTACTTGTTGCTTTTGGTTTCTGCCTAGAAGATTTCTGCTGGTTGCTGGTCACTTCAAGGGTTGCTGGACACTGTAGGTTTCTTTTGGAACTTTAATTTATTTGTTTTCTTGAAAAAAGATCCGGATGACTGCGCCAGCTATGTTGTGCAAGCCGAAATTCCTTTTTTTAAAAAGGTTCATTCAACTATTTTACAATAGACTTTATAAAATTGAAGCTCGTCGACAATTACGTTACACAGTACCTTGCGATTCCCGTACAAAATTACAAGTGGGGCATAGCCCAAGGGAATATGTGTTATATACTAAAATACTGTTTGGTCAGCGTCTTGACACGTGTAACAATTGAAGTCTAGACGCTTACCATGCAATTCTTCAAGAATTTAGGCATGTAACTAGCGACGATATTCTCACAATTGCAGGGTATACAAACATCAAGACCGAAACAAATGGATACAAATGGGAAGACTTACGTTAAGCAGTGGACGAATAAAGGCTGCTGATGTTGATGTCTTTGTTATCATTATTTTTTACCCTGGGATTTCATAGGTATAATATTAATTACCTTAGAACTTTTATTGAGTAGTTTTATTCTCTATAATTTTATAAAGAATTACGGGAAACTCTTGTAAAAAGCAAGAGGTAAAGAATTTTATGAGACTATTTTGAATTATATTCATATATGTTCCTAATTTTTCAAATGTGACAAATGCAACATGTTCTCTTGCCCAAAGTGACCTTTAAATAGACAAGAGAATTTGTCAAATTAGAGATTTGACAATACAAAATTCCAGAAATAATAGTTTTTAGCAATCTTAGAATTGAATGTTCCCAAAAGGGAGTTTTAATAGACTGAAATATTATTAATCTTCAATTAATAGGTATCTTTTTATGTGCGGACTAATTTACCTTGAATTTTTCTCAAATAAAGTGAGATGCAACCATTTGAACAAAGCAAATGTATTCCTTTCTTTATTTCCTATTTTTATTTAGGTATTTAGAATGTCGTCCTGTGAATAAAGTCTTGAATGAAAGACTTACTATTAGGCAAATGGTTAAGTAAATATGTGTTGATATTGCCTATGTCAACTGTTGGATCTCTATGTAGGTACCTATATGAATAACCAGAGTTGGAAAACCATACACTGAAAAAAATAAATTTCATATTTCTGACATCTACTTCTTTTTAATATCTGCTAACTGTTTAACTTTAAGAAGTCCTAGGATTCCGAAATTTATTTGATAAATATTTATACATTTCTTGATTTCTTATTCATGTAGAAGGTTTATTAAATTTTTAATTAGACTCGATACTATAATACAATTACTTTTTCTCACTCTGATAAAATACGGTTGCTTTTATCATTCACAAAGATTCCAAAAGCTAGCAAGTGCTATGAAAGTTATTCGGAGAAAAAAATATATACATTGAGAAAAATAAATTAGAATTAAAAATGTATTAATCTGAAACATAGTGACATTGCTCTAGATTACTTGATGGACAAAAAATCTGCCGAAGAAATTATATATTAGATCGTCAAAAGGATATTTTGTTACTTTATTGTCTCAGAATATTGAACACAACCACAACAGGCATAAAAGAGATAAACATAAGCCTTTTTCTGGATATCTATAAACATGATATCTTAACAATAGTATTTGTTTCAACAGTACCTAAGTACCTAACGAGCTTTCTAGAAGAATTGAAACCATCGATGTAGAAAAGTAGAAAACTTTTTAAAATAAGCAAAGCTGACGTTTTCCTAAAGAAGTGTATTTCCTAAGCTTGTCGTCGAGTTTGTAGTAGGTACAAATTTGCCAAAAATAATTCGATAAATTCATCGGAAGAAGTTTTCAAGGAAAATTGAGTTCTCTAAACAAGATTCTATTCTATTCTACTTGGATGCAACCCCTCAAGTCCATAATAATATACAGAGAGGATTTAAGCTCAAAATTATTGTTATTATAATTAAGTATTAGGTATAACGATAAGATAGCGGGAAACTAACTATTGTAAAATATATTAATTTCATTGCATTTAATTTCAAAATACAAAAAATATTTCAAACAGCTTTGAAACACCTACCTATTAATCATTTTACTAAATAATTTTTTATTTATCGATCAACATTTTGAAATATGCATCGAATAGAACTACTTCGAATTCGATATCATATTTTGTTCTCGAAGTAGTTTAGTTGAAACAGACACTGATTACAAACAGACGTACGCATATGTATACATCTGCCGGAAAACCATTGTTTTCGACCTTAGGGACCTTGAAGCATTTCCATCTTATTATATAGGGTGTTTCATAATATATGTGCAGGACTTTAGTGTGATGATGTGATAGCTCGTCCAAAAATATGAAAAAAGTTTATATTAACTTTTCATTTTCGAGATACAGGGTGTATATCTTTTTTTGGGTATATCTCCGGAACCGTTTATAGTACAGAAAACGGCTTTTGTAAACATTTTCCACTCATAATAATCTAGGTTTTGAGTCAGAAAAAATTTTTGTTAAGTCATAAGTGGTGAAGATTTTGAAGGAGTTATGGTTGTTTTTCGCCCCAATTTCTACGCCAATGGAAAAAGTACGGTTTTGAGGCACCCATTTGGACCGTCAATGTTTTCAACACAAAAAAGGTACTCTTGGTCGTGAGTTCTAAAGTCAAAAATCATATTTAATGATGAAAAAATACGGTTTTGTTACTTATTCTAACGTTTACATACTTTTTGTTTAATTAGTAAATAAAAAATCGTATTTAAAAAAATTTACGGTGTGTTTTCAACATAAAAATTGTTTTTTCTTTAAAACGGTTGACTTTAGAGCTCATGACCATCAGTACATTTTTTGTGTAGAAAACATTGGCGGTTCAAATAGGTGTCTCAAAACCATAAATTGGGGAGAAAAACAACCACTACTCCTTCAAAATCTTCACCAATTATGACTTAACAAAAATGTTTTTCTGACTCAAAGCTCAGCTTATTATGAGTGAAAAATGCTTACAAAAGCTGTTTTATGTCCGATAAACAATTCCGGAGATATTCACTAAAAACTATTCTATTTTTTCAAATTGAACACCCTGTATTTCGAAAATGGTGCATTTTAGAGGGTGAGTTAATATAAACTTTTTTCATATTTTTGGACGAGCTATCACATCCTCAAGTCCTGCGCATATCTTATGAAACACCCTGTATATCTTGAATGGTGAAAGTATGTAAAAAGAGAATAATTCTATGATCACTGAGGACGAAAAGTAGCTTACTGGGAGACCACGGCAATACTCATTTGTCGATGAACGACTTTTGGCCACTTTGGGATTTGTCACTTTGAAAACATAAAACAGAAAATCCCAGCGCCTGTGACTTCATGTTGGCTTATATTGTCTGAGAATATCTATTATATTTGCCTTTCTGCCGAGTAATGCAGACTCTGTACATATGGAATGTTTCCACTGACAAGGGAAAGGCAGATACACGATTTAAGGTGCATACTGAAACGCGGACAAGTCCTTAGGAGGCAAATTATTCACCAGAGAAATATTCTCTGGAAATATACTCCTGCTGGTTTATCCTTGCCTGGCTGCTGATGATAAGAAACGACAGCCATAGGGATTCAACGTGCACCTGGCTCAACATGGGTCACTTATGGAAACGCTGACCACTCTCAGTAGTGCTCAAAACTGATAAATCGACATCTTGCAATGTTAGTTAGCTACCATAAACACCTCAATAATTATCTTTTTACCGGCCTATTAAAGGGCCACAATTCGATTGTATGAATTCACCAACTGTTCCGAAAGATGTCGTCACATTCAAATTTCAAAATAATGTTTGTGAATTTGTGGAATGCTATGTGTAAGCGAAGTAAAAATAATGAAAGACGCTTTACTGATTGATCATTATATCTAGAGACGACTGTCACAGCCGAAAATGTATGCTATACCTATAAAGTGATTAGTTCTTAACAAAATGTTTTTTTTATTGAGGCAGTTATGGCGTTAGGTGAATTACAATAAATTTCTCTTTTATCTTATATTTATTCAATATCAGCAACTTTTCCTGGTAACCGAAACCGAAAAAATAATCTATTTTAAGTGCCCAGTCCTTAGGTACATTTAAATACTTACAAAAAATCTATTGTTACTTCACATTTATTTCTTCTTAGTCAAAACTTTTCGTTAAATTTCAATGAAAAATTATTATATTGTGGTATAAATTCCAAGAAATGTATATCTGAAATTCGAAAGCAATTCATCTTGCCCTCTTACAATTGATCTTTGAAGCTCTATAGTTTTCAAAATATTGTATCGTAAATTTTGGCCATGTCCACAGAAGATACTGATTTACTGATTACCATTGGCTTAATAATCAGTAATCGTACTCTTGGGAATACGACTGATGCATCGCTTAGCTCATTTGTCAAAAGAACTGAAATAATTCAATTAGAAAATCACATATATTAGAGACATTGTAAATGGAAGAAGAAACATTTTTTTCTTAACATTATTTTAAGTTGTATTAACATCAAGGTCATGATCGACTATAACAAAAAAATATAAACAATCAACTAAAAACTAAGCATACAATTCAGCTACATGAAAAATAAAATGAAAAATACAATAAAATACAAACAATGAACTAGAAACCAAAATACATAACATATCACTTACATCTATATATATAAAATGAATCGCCAAATGCGTTGCTAAGCGCAAAACTCGAGAACGGCTCGACCAATTCGGATAATATTTATTTTAATATTTTCTTCAAGGCATAGGCAAGGTTCTTATGGAGAGAAAAGTCGTAAAAATTGCGAGGAAAATAGTGAAAACAGCACTTTTCCCATAAGCTGTTTTAGTGTAGTGTCAGATATGTCATACACGTCAAGAACCATTATCCAAAGAACACCTATATTATCTGGAATAATGAGCCTTTTTCCTGAGAAGAATGTGGCCTTTCGCTTCGAGAGGGCAGTACTTCTGGTAGGGAAAGGGACAAATATTAAACCTACTCCATCTAACACTGTGTAAATATAGGTAATAGAAGTAAATTATTTAAAATAATCAAGCAAGCAAAAAATTATCGTGTACTATAAAGCATTACTGAAGTGCACATGAGCAAGAACTTATTTTTATAAGTAATCGTCATTTAAAATTGAGATAATAAATTAATAATTAAACTGATTACTCTGAAATTCATTTTATTTTTATTTTTTTTCTATTGGACTGCACATGGCCAATAATCGACATAATTATTTATTTCAAATTTCATATATCTCTATAATTATTACTACTACTGCAGCAACGCGCCGGGTACTGCTAGTTGCAAATAAAATAAATGAAATAAAACTAATAACTAATAACAGAGTGTTTATATGAAGATTTGTCATTAATTTATATTTAGTGTAAGACTTTTCTAGTTAAAAAAATGGTTTTATTAGAAAAAATAATGAAAGTAATGATGCAGTTAATGCACTAAAAGCTAGAAAATATTTTTTTGGTATTAGGTATAACGGTTACTCAGAGAAATTGAGTATAAAGGACTATTTAGGTTGTGACGTTAAATATGTTGCATACTTTTAACTCAATTCCATTCTTATATACTATAGTGGAGTTTCTCCAGCCTCGGTTAATATGCTGTTTCTAGGACTACCCTAAACGAATTTGCTTGGATACTGTCTCATATTTTGATGTTATCATTAGCTGAGTCATAGATAATGGAGCCATAGTCTATTTTTTGCTGTAGATATAAAAGCTCTATAGGTTTTAATTAAGTATAGTTTCTCCGTCGGAACCTTTGTTTATTGACGAAATGTACTTCATTAAGCCTTTGTTTTAATTTCTTATATGCGGTATCCATGATAATTGGTTATCAAAAATGAGGTTTTGGATTTGAGTTTTCTTAAATATGGGACCATTTCTGAACTATCTTCTTTCAAATGAATCAAAAATCATCAAGATCGGAGCAGGTTAACTATGCAAAAACACGCGAACATCTTTACATAAAAAAGCAAACATACAATCGAATAATCGAATTGTATACCTCCTTCTTTGTGAGTCATTCAAAAATTAAAAAGAATTACGTTGTAGTTTTGAATACAGACAAAAATCCCCAAAAAAAATTTTTTTCGGCAACTTTTAAAATGCTTCTGTTCTTAAAACCTTATTAGAGATATGTAAAAATATTGGATGATTTAAAAAATAGCCAAATCCGTCCAGCCATTCTCAAATATGAGCTTACCAACAAACAGAATATGATTCATAGGGTTCCGTGAAAAATGAGAAACGAAACTAAGAGAACCCTTATAGACTCGCTTTTTACATACCTAGTATCTATTTATAAATCTATTTATTTGTTAATACCTCACAATTTCTCCCATAGAGTCCTTGAGTTCACTATGCTTTTTTTAAATACAAATATACGGAACCCACGGGGTATGAGTTATACTTTTGCTTAGCACATTTTAACTGAGAAAATTGTTGCCTTTTCCTCGCTCTTTTCCGTAAAAATCACATACCTAAATCAGATATAACTATATTTGGAAAATTGTTCCCACAAATAATACAAATAGACTTTTCTAGTCGTAGGTACAGGGGCTCCGATGATTTCATAATGATATTACACTACTATTTATTAAATGGTAAGAGATAGAAACACGACTGAATTTGGAAAAAGATGTGGTAATTTAGTCCTCTTAAATATTTAGAGTTTCAAACTAGAAAAAATCGGCACCATGTTTTCTTAAATATTATTACATGAAGCTAAAAGTTCACTCAACGACAAAAAAATATCTGTGAAATATTTTCAATCGCCATGACTGCTATTTTCTTGATATTTATGTGTTTGCTCACCAGAAATTCTGGATTTTGAGAGATTGTTGATTTAAATCATTAGAAAAGATGTTCACTATCTCAATATTTCGTAAGGCTGCAAGAGGCATTTTTTATATAATTTCTACAAATAATTGATGTAGCTATTCAAACTTCCTTTAATAACTTCACATTTCTTGCATTACGTCAATAGCCAGTATATTCGTAACTGCAGTTTTATTGCTCTACCCTTCAAGGTTAGTCCGAATGGCGATCGGGTTCGGCCGGTGCATTAGCTACCATTTTGTCTAAGGGGAATTTGTGTTTAATATACCAGTGATTTTAACATTTCAACAACAATGGTAGTTACTTAAACTGTTGTTAATTCGATTCTTTTCAAGTTTACAACTGACAATCTTGTAATAGATATTTTTCAAATTCAGCAGGAATAAGCTGATCGAATTATCTAGTTTAATTTTAACATATATGAAGAAGGGTTCTATGAAATTATATTTTGCAAGAGAAAGATCTAGATTCCAATTCTTTTGGGTATGAAAAAAGGCAGCAGAAATTGCAGCAAACTTGCAACTTGCAATTGATAAAACACATGCTGAGAATATGTAAAAAAGCTGGACTACGTCTCAATCCCTTTACAAATTTTATGTTGCTCTTACACGAGCTCTTGTCTTTACCTCAAGCTTAGGTATTTTTGAAAATTTGTTTCAGGCATGGTATCTTAAAATAATAAAATTTTAAGAGATGTGATTTTGAACAGCCTTTCTATATCTGTTTGTCCTAAAGTTATTATTTAACGGGATACCTAACTAGATAATTATACTTTGCATCAAGTCGAAAAAATACCTAACGAAGCAACTTAACCTGCTACCATTTTTGTTGGAAAGGTTATTGAAAATCAATAAAATATAATAAAATACTTAGGTGGTTTGTGAATAGTTCGGAAAAATGTATTCTAGGTATGTAAGAACAGATCTGTGGTATGTTTATTTCTCATCTTTTCGCATAATGTATCCTATATCATTGATCTCTAATGGTTAGAGGTCAATGATCCTATATATACAGGGTCCGCAAGATTTCATAGGGACAGTATTGCTATTTCTTGAACGGTAAGAGATTGAGGGATAGTTAAATTAAATTAAATTATTTCAATCACAACTACAACTCCTTAAATCTGATCGTCCCGATCAGAAACATCCTCAAGGCTCAGCCATCTTGTCCATGCAGGCAACACGACATCTTGTCTACAACTGACACCTACCTGGTGTCAATAACAACAGCTGCATTATCGTTACCAACCATTGGCCCCAACAGCTCCGCCATGACACTAACAGACAAACACTGTTTTAAACCAAGTTCAACGGCACCTTCCTGTTGAACTTCACCACCAGGCTTCATTTACAGTCCAACATGCTCTCTCATCCCAGATTGAGCCACTGCAAACTCGAAGCACTGGAATTTCCATGGCCAAGCCGCCATAACCCCCAGCGAGTTCAGATCGAAGCCGATCTCTTCATGCAGCATGTTCTTTCCGTTGAAACACGTATTGCCACAATGTGTTCTCGAATACACCACCTTGGATCTCAATGACAGAGATGGCTGATTTTTACCATGGAATCTTCACGTTGCCATATACGAGGAGTGGATGCCCACAGCTACCACGGTCTCGTTCTCCAAACCTAAGCTCAGCTCGATGACCATACCAGCTTCTATACAGTCTGTACTTAGTACCCAAAGCCCATCTACACCGTCGGCATCTTTACTTCGTACCCATTTCAGAGCGATTTCTCTGTTGCACCCTCAGGAATCTTCTCACCAAGTCTAGCAAGCTACCATGCCATCCGGCCATGAATTACAGCTTTCAAACTTAAGTACATCTGTACCATTAGATCCCCTCCAGGACGCACTAGTCTACACCGTTGTCCTTACACTCACAGCATCTCCACGTCCTCCGCTATTCCACTGGCAATTTTCGGTGACACCCAAAGGAAACTGGTCACCAATACCCAACAAGTTGCCATACCACCCGGCAATGCAGCACCACTTGCGGGATTGCATCAACACCACCAGATCCTTACCATGGTTCCATGCCCAGCGTCGAGGACCTTCTTCATGATGCCATCGTAGAATTCTATCACTCAACCAATCAGATCCTATCAGCTCCTGACTGTTCAGAAGATGACGGTAGCCAAACCGTTTAGGACCCTTTGGTTCAATGGTACCTACACCACATGGTATTCGGAAGCTGGATACCGTCATCAAACTTCTGTTCAACCAACTACGAGGAGCATCTTCAGTACCGTACCCTGCTTTCCTCTATTCTTCATATTAGTGATTCGACAACAGCTCAGGATCGTCGCTATAACAGCATTTATTTTAACATCCAGCAGAGCACCGAGTTGCACCCCATTATCGCTACTAACTCTTTCTCGATAATGTTCGAAAGAGAATTCCGGAACGTTCTCAAAAGTCACTATCGAAAAACCGTGAAGCGCGACACACTTCTTCGCGAAATCAGCAGTCACATAGTTCAGTCCGAGTCATTCTTCCCAGTCACTATCACCTTTATATCCCGTTTGATACACCATACTACCCTACACCTGACACCAATGTAACGGGCATATAAAAAAATGACTGGGATTTATTTATTTACAACAGTTTATTTATTTCTAGACTAAGTCACAGACTAAATATCCATAACTATGTACAATTTCTATTCAACTATTTACAATTAATATACTCTGCCCCAGACTTACTCGTCTGCACCGGGCGATTGCCCCTGACTGACTGACTGACTCCGCAGCACTCTCCAATATATAGGCAAGTAGAATGGCTCTCGTATTTTCTACACCCATCTTCCGATGCCAAGCGAGCTCTCCCGAAAGTGCGCGAAGTTACTAGAAGCTTCGGGAATATGTCTTGACCCAGGCATGCATGGCTGACCAATACCAATAGCGGTATGCAACACACCACCCGGGTCCCACCAACGTCCGCACTCGCTAAGGTGCTCCGCCTTCTGACGAATCGCACACGCCCACCATTAAGGCACCGATCACCGAAGCCAAGCTCGTTACAATATGTTGTATACCTAAAGAAAATGCCCTAACAACGAAATTTTAAAAAACTTGGTTGTGTTTCGAAGAAAATGTCGTGTAATAAATACACACCATGATATTAAAATATTGGCACGAGTGAGTATCAATCCTGAACTTTCTTCAAAATCAATTGGTAACGAATTTTGGGTTTGCGGAACGTGGGCTAAAAATCCTTTAAAAGCACAAGTACCATGATTACCATTATAAAATTGTTAATAAATTAAATCCTGTAGATTCCGAGCGTTGACTTGAGTTTTGTAATTGGTACCAAACCATGTTAATGCAATGATTGTGTCTCATCGACAGATGAAACATCATTTACAAAACCTCATTTAACGCAGCTAACCAGACTCAAATTCGTTATAGCTTTAATGTATGGTGAGGATTTATTAAAAATCTGATTATAGGACCCAAAATTATTGAGGGAAATTTGAATGGAGTCGCCTACGTCAACTACTAACAGAAGTTATGGAGGAAATACTAAATAAAAATATTAATTTGTGGCTCACAACACAAGTTTTCCTGACAGATGGATCATGTGAGGTGGCCTGCCAGATCGACATGTCTTAATCCATTTGATTGCTTTTTACGGGGCTTCCTGAAAACACAGTTTATCACAATGAAGTGAATAGTGTTGAAGAATTGTTTCAAAGAATTACTTCAGCTTTTAGAGACATCACACCTGTAATTGTATATAATGCAGTGGGGCAATTGAGTTTAAGAACCCATGTCTTTCTGGCTTCAAATCTCGAATATACATTGTTGCAAAGGAGATTTTTGGCTACATTTAATGTTATAAGAACAAATATGGCGACCATAAAAAAGAGTCGTAGGTATAGCAAATCATTAAAATTGATAAAAATGTAAAATATTTTTAACAATTCATCATCAATCTTCTAAGTGCATTACTTGCTTATGCAAAACTTCAGCCTTCCTTTTCGAATAATTGTGAAAATAAATAAAAAAACAAAATCGATAATTTTCAGATTTTCCAAAATATCTTAGGAACCTTCAAATTTGTTTTTAATTTGCAAAACGTAATGTTGAAAATGTCTAAATTACGCAGCTTTTCTCCAGTTTAACCATCCTTCTATATCTTACCGTTTAAGAAATATCAATGCAAATTAATGACATTGCCTGTTGCAGGATAATCGTTTATCTGAAATTAAGAGTCTTTCCAAGAAATCCTCTGGTGCGTTGATATTGTTTTAAATAAAGGCACTTTTTGATATAAGACCCATATTTGTGACGTAATCGTTATTCGAGATATGACGTCATCGACATTTTTTTAAATCGCGACACCCAATTTCGATCATACCAATTCAAAGAACGGGTCATTCTGCGTATACATCGTCACAAATATGATTACATTAGCGTATGCAGGTTGAATAAAAAATGAAAAAGAGATAATTTTTAATTATAGTAAATTTCATGAAAAAGATCATTTTCACCATCTTCTATACTATAAAAGCAAGTCCAGATTTTTTGTCACGCATACAAATCCATAACGTTCAACGTATTGTCACCAAATTTTGCACACTTACTCCACGGGCTCTCGGATGTGTAGACATATTTTATTTTATTATATATCTATTATTATCTTATTATTTAGGTATATCAATATGTGTGATATATCTAACTATCTATTCTACATATCTAAGATTTACTAACCAAGTGTCATTTTAGACATTTCATGTCAGTTTCCACGATTTTTCTACTCCCTTGAACACAAACTGCAAAGTTTTATCAAGCTTTGATTGATTCGAATCAAAGTAAGTACACATATAATAAAACAAATTTCTGCTCGATCGAAGATTAGTTGCTTGCAATTATTATGTTATAGTTATGGAGTACGTAGTTGATATGTATGCCAAAATCGAAAGAGAAAGATTACTTTTTCTCAGGCTGAATCAAAAAAAGCTTCATCATTTCAGGGAATTCCCAGGCATATGCAGGAATACACTCAAGATGCTTTGACTTACGTACGACACTAAGGCCGCCCACATCTTTTCATTACCTTCACATGTAACCCGAAATGGCCGGACATATAACGCCTTCTTCTACAAGGATAGGTAGCATCTGACATACACGATTTAACAGCAAGAATTTTCAAACAAAAACTCAACAAGATGATGGATGTCATACATGTATATCATTGAGTGGCAAAAAAGAGGTCTCCCTCATGCACATCTTTTAGTGTTACTCAAGAAAAAAAATCAAGCAGACAAAATCGACGACATAATTTCGGTAGAAATGCCAAACCAAGAATTAGATTCACTCCTGTATCAAACAATCAGCTCTAACATGATCCACGGCCCATGTGGGGAGCTAAACCCTTCATCTCCATGCATGAAAGAAGGTAAATGTTCTAAAAAATATCCTCGAGAATTAATAGCTGAAACTCAAACAGGCCACGATGGTTACCCGAAGTATAGACGAAGATTGCCAGAACACGGAGGTAGCGTAACTACTATCAAAGTTAAGAACATGGATGTTGAATTTGACAACAGATGGGTAGTCCTTTACACGCCGTTACTTTCTAAGATGTTCCAGGCCCACATCAATGTTAAATTTTGCAATTCGGTGAAATCGATAAAAAAAAATGTAAGTACAATAGGAAGCGACATGACCATTTTCGAAGTTACCAACGGAAACGACGAAATCGCTCAGTTTCAAATGAGACGCTACAATAGTAGCAATGAAGCATGTTGGAGAATATTTGGCTTTCCTATTCACGATAAGCATCCAACTGGTGCATTTGGCTGTACATCTCGAAAATGGTCAGAGAGTTTACTTTGCAGAAGAAAACGACCGGTAAATGGCAGACAATCCATCAAATACAACATTGACAGCGTTTTTTGAAACGTGCAAAAATGATTCATTTGCGAAGACACTACTGCATCCAGAAGTCCCCCGATTTTATACATGGAATCCATCGCAAGGGCAATCTTTAAAAATAGTTGGTCTTAACCTTTCAAACCCCTGGTATTCTCACGGCCAATTTTATGTTGCCTGTTCTCGAGTTGGTACGGCACAATCTTTGTATATACTCTTAACAATGAAACACGAAACATACTTTACCCCAATGTTTTCGATAATTAAAACTAAACCGCTAACAATCTGCTAATATAACTACGCAATCATAAAACATCATCATCATTTGTGCAAATTTACAATTATTATTATACACTACGTACTCAAAGATGATGGTTCTTATGTTAAATTAATGTTTATAATCACGTTTTAATTGATAAATCATAATTAACAAACTTTTATCATATATTTACTCAGAGACATATTGATTTCATGTGTTTCTTTACATAGTATAATAACTATTATGAGTTATTGGTTTTGCGAATATAACATTCTGCTCCTTTCAAAGTTTCATTTTAAAAGACTACTTTTCCTTGAGAAGTTACAATGATTTTTAATATTAAGAATCAGGGACTTTGTTATGGTAAACATTTTGTTATCAAGTTCATATCAGGTAGTTTATAGGTTCATACGACTGATAAGTTTGTAAGCGAATACTTTTAATTTACATAACATGCATCATATTATAAAAAAATAATCATGGATTACTCATTATATTAATACTTTTTTATTCTGAATTTTCTTATGTTCACTATCCTGTGAGAAATTTAACGTTTACATTCATTTCGATAAATACATTCCTCAGGGCCATTTTTCAATTTTGAATACATATGTGAAATTACAATAGGAGATGTATATAGCAGTTTTACAATACTTTGCACACGGTTCATTGCTCTTCATATAAAAAAAGATGCAAGATAGATAGACAGGATTTGTGGAGCCAAGAAGAAGCTCCAAAATTTGCAAACAAAAGCTAGTTTTCTTATAAAATGACAAAGTCACTACTCAATAAACAGTTCAGATACACTGTTTTTGCCAAACATAAATATTTTTTACAAAAAATTGGACCGACTTTATTAGTTGGTGCACTGAAAAGTATAAAATAATATTAATTCTATTGGTGTTGTTACTTTTGAAGTTGTGCAGTTGCAGGTAGATTGGTAACTTTTGGCACCAACTTCACAAGTACCAGCCCCAATAGAATTAATATTATTTTATACTTTTCAGTGCACCAACTAATAAAGTCGGTCCAATTTTTTGTAAAAAATATTTATTTCACACTTTTGAGTGTAACATTAGTCACGAAAATCGTTGAACGTTCACTAATACCAATGAAGATAGTACTTATTCTATTACCCACGTATATTCCTTGCTTGTAGTTGTTATTATTGAGATCTCAGAACATCGCTGCGGAAATACGCTTGAATATTTTAGTTGTTACCATTTTAACACCGATTTTACTCGAAAACCGTAACCGGAAAATGTTCAGTATAAATGTTGCTACAAATAATTATGTCTTTCATGTACTGCAAACAGATTTTCAATTTTCGACAGAAATCGCCCTCTCCACATAGCGAAAATAGGTATATTTGAGAATTTAAAATGTCTCTATGTCGAAAACCGTTACTTTTTTGAAAAAATGTTCCATTTAAACGTTTCCGGATATTGTCCTATCTGTAATTATATCAACGCAGATTTTAAATTTTCGACAAAATTTGCCCACTCCACCCCCTTCGGGGGCGGTTTTCGGAGGGAACGAGATGTCGTTTTTACGAATATGGGACCATTTCTCAAGCCTCCTCTTTCAAATGAATCAAAAATCATCAAAATCGGAGTACGTTTACGATATGAAAGGCGCGCACAAACAAAAAAAAAAAGCACACAATCGAATTGTATACCTCCTCCTTTTGGGAAGTCGG
The DNA here is from genome assembly GCA_958507055.1 of Crioceris asparagi. Lineage (NCBI taxonomy): Eukaryota > Metazoa > Arthropoda > Insecta > Coleoptera > Chrysomelidae > Crioceris > Crioceris asparagi. The sequence continues at coordinate 81,168,738 of OY293826.1, read as the reverse complement.
TCAAAAATAAAAGAAATTGATGAAAAATATAAACAACCAAAAAAGTACGATTGCAAGTTTTTATCTAAGAGTCATAGAAAACATTCATGGTCAACGTCACAAATATGGGTCATAAGTCAAAAAGTACTTTTGCTTGAAACAAAATCGATGTACCAGAGGATTTTTTCGAAAATCTCTCTATTCGTTACTGTTCGAAACCACTGAATACAACTGTATATATAACACACACAGGGTGGCAAGAAAGGCTGAAAACACTACATTTCTGGCTAAACTACACATTATATAAAAAAAAAAATTTGGTATTTTTTTTCTTGAAGTGAAACTTTTATTACATCGTCTCAAACTTTTTCGTCTGTGTGTTGCATGTCGCGTGACGGTTGGCCGGATTAGAGATATAGTGAAAGTCGCTCATCAGAGCAGCTATGGCCAATATGGCGGCGCCTATAGCAAAGATTAAATACACCAATCTTTGCCTATAGTACGCAGCAGCTGACCGTGTAGTGTATAGACTATTACTCATTTGTGCCAGTGCTCTACGCTATTTTGTTTGTTTTTGTCAGTGTTTAATGTAAATGTTGTTATTATTAAAGAGAAATTTTTATTTGCTTTTGGTAAACAATGACACAGCTAGTGAGTCCAAAAAACTGATCAACGAGGAAAAAGCAATGAATAGTGCAAAACTGAATGACGATGAATTTTACGCCGTAAAAAACAGAACGCCGACAGAGCACGTGCTTATAGAAAAAGGAAAAAAGATCTTGGTGAGTAAACGTAGTTTTTATATCGAATTTATTAGAATTGTTAGAACTTTTTTCTAGTGCATGTTGTTGTTTATGGATTTAAATAAATATATAAAAAAATATATATTTATTGCAATTTTCAGTGCTTGAATTTATTATTTAACATATTTCGTATAAATATTAAATTAAGTATTTTTTATTTATATTCGGTCCATTCAATATATTTAATTTTATTTAACAGATGCCATGCCCAGTACTAGTACCGTTCAAAGTGGTGGGCCTGTATCTGAAAATATTGTTACAAGTACAAGTCGATATACAAGTACAAGTCGAGAATTAATTGTTAATCCAGATGAATTTCAAAACTCGTCAGATCACTCTCAACAATTTTTCAACCATGAATCTTCGCCGTAGGCTCCTGAAAATACAACATACAACTGGCAATGCGAACACCACTACTCCTGCGGGTGCACGCTGTCGCCGGTACCGACGAAGACTCAACGCACGAAGAACTCACGCAGAAGAAAATCCTTCATCGATCCATTATATATGAGACATAAGGGAGCTCATAATCTTTTTAAAAATTTATTTGAGGATAATCCATTAAGTTTGTCGTGCACTGTTTGTGATAGATTATGGTTCAAAAATGAATTGAAATCTCCACCTTTATCGTGCAGTGCAATCTTAGAACAAATATGCCCAACTGTCTCGTTGCAAGACATTCTTGTGTGTGCGACCTGTAAAACCTCGTTAACTGCTGGAAAAATACCAAATTTGACTGTGTAAAATGGATTTAAGTATCCGCCTATGCCTAATCTCTTCTTCTCTCTCTCTTCTATTAGTATTTTAGTTACCATAAAATATTGGTTACATTTATAAACTGTGAAACTCATAATGAAGATGGAATTGATAAAAGAATGATTGAAAATAATTGAAAAACGGATCAAAATGACTCAACGATAATAAAATATTTTTTTTCGGTTTTTTAATATGTGTATATAATCTAAATAATTGTTAAGTATTATACATACATGTCGTACTTTCCCTGATTGAAAATATTAATTGAAAAGTATTGGGAATCAGTCACCCCATGTAAACTGTATATCTATATATACATGAAAAATAATTGAAAGTATTCAAAAGTATTCAAATTTCATCATTTTTAATCCTTTTCAATCAATCAATTTTAACCAAGCTAAGACTAGTGATGCGCAAAGCAAGACCAAGACCAAGACCGATATGGTCTTGGTATTGGTCTTGGTCTTGCACCCTTGGTATTGGTCTTGGTCTTGCATCAAATCCTTAGTCTTGGTCTTGGGTCTTGGTCTTGCATATACGGTCTTGGTATTGGTCTTGGTCTTGCTGCAAGACTTGCAAGACTTCGCAAGACTCTTGCAAAAAATTTCATCTTCTTATAAGTGTGAAAATTTTAAACCGTAATTAATTAATTCAAATGAAGAAGAACCCTGCAATATGTATGGGAAGTATGTAATTCATAATCTATAAGATTGCCTGTACCTAATTATATTATCATTCGAAATGGATAAATATCGACCGTATAAAAAAATTGTCATTGCCCAGAACAAAAAGGCCTGGTTTGTTATGGTACCAAACCAATTTAGAATAAGTAATGAGAATAAAACTAGGTGCGTAGAATTAAGTTATGGCAAGTGGATGCGTAATTAATTAATAAAGTTCATAAATTAATAATCACCATTCACATAGTCTGCTTGTGCTTTCTTGGTATCATCCGTCGCAACTGAGCACTCATTTTCATAATACAAACTTCTATTTCATAACTCATTCTCTCGCTCATTCTACAACGGTTTTGTACCATTTTCTTTGATAAAATAGAAATAATCTCTCAGAGTGGATATTGAGTGAACGCGATTAAAAGTATATCTGGTTTATAAAACTAACTTCAACTTTTTCAAAAAAAAAAAAAAAAACAGGTAGGGATTTGTTAATACGCGCATTTATAAAACTAGGTATCTATTTCAAAAATCAGTCTTGTGAATATGTCAGCTGAGTTAGTAAATAAGCATGATCGAAAAAAATAGTTTCAAAATAAAGGCAACCTAAAATTTCAAAAATATCCAAATGTGGCTACTGGATAAATGTCATCAAAAATATATCAGATTTATAGATGATTTGTAACGTTTGCTTAAAACATTCTGCGCGATAGAAAAAATAATAAAAATAAAAAACCGTGTAGTTTACCTTCTACTGGCTACGAACTGTCGGGATTCTTTGAAAACAGCTCGTTAAGGGAAATCCTAGAAGGGTTGAAATGACTGTATAGAGTATTTCAGAATTTTTTGAAATCCGGGCAAATCCTTAAAGACTAAAATGAACTTTTAATTCAATATTTTTAGTATCTGTAAAAAAAAGATCGATAATAAGGGAGCTCATAGATTAAATCAATTAGGTTATTTACTAGCATTTCTTATCTAATCATCGAGTAAAAAAATATGTTTCCTACCAATTTGTTGTTTGGTTACGGAACTGCAAGAGTCTTGCAAGTCTCGCAAGTCTTGCAGCAAGACCAAGACCAAGACCAGGTTAGTCTTGGTATTGGTCTTGCATCCCAGTATTGGTCTTGGTCTTGGGTCTTGGTCTTGCATGGACGGTCTTGGTCTCGGTCATGGTCTTGCAATTTCGCAAGACCAAGACCAAGACTGCAAGACCAAGACTAGTCTCGCAGCATCACTAGCTAAGACACAGAGTTCAACAAAAATATTAGTTGGAGACTTAGTCTACTTTTATTATTTCCCATTATCATTTCAATTTTCCAAGTATAAAATTAAGATTGATAAAGCGATTTTTATACCCTTAATGTATAATTATTCCAAAAACTTTTACTTAAATGTCTATAATGTGAAAAAAGTTTCACTTTTACCTTGGTTTCATAAAACCACACAATCCTTTTTATATATAATGTATAGTTTAGTAGTTTAAATATATCACCTAATATATTTTTGCATCTTAAGTTGGTAAGTTTCTCAGCAATTTAAATGATATATGGTTTGGTGGACATACGACTTTTTAAATATTAAATAAACTGTCCAATATTTTTTTTGTCAAGTAACTACTTAAATTTTCTTGAAATAAAGTTTGTTTATTATTCCTTCAATGGTATTTTTTATATAATTTAAGAAACCATAGGTCGCACACCCAACAAACAAAATATTTCATTACAATTGTTAAGAAAATAAGTATCTGAAAACTTAAAAAAATATGTGGGGTGAACCATTGAAAAGTACAACCTTTGACGTCATATAGCGAAAACTAGCGTAGTTGTTGAAAGTCAAATTAAGTCATTGAAGAGAGCTAGTGCTTCTCAAAAACATTTGTTGGGTTATGTCTTTCATATAATTTACAATTTAGACAGAGTTTAGTTGTATTCAGGTTTTTCTGGTAACTCGGTATAACTGATTATAATAGGAAATGTTTTTATTTTATTTTGAAAGTAGTATGATTAATAATAACTTTAGATGGATATATTCTGATTACATTTTTTGTAATAAATAAAATACAATATACTAATGAACAAAAACAATGTTCACTTTAATTAAGAATGGTGGATAACGCACACATAAATATATGAGCGCACAGGCGAAATTGTGTCGCCATTTTTTTTAAATTATACTAGCCTTAGTTCTCGAGCCCTAAAGTTTAGAGCAATAAAATTGTTGACGGCAATTTTAAATTAATTTATTTTATTAACCAATATAATTGATTCCTAACCTATGAATTTTTGCTTAGGTATGTACTTTGTTTACTTCATTTACATTAAATATAGAGTGCGCTTTAGATACCACAGCAAAAATCCAGTTATTATTTTTGTCTCTATATAATGAGTGCGAACAACTTGCTGTATTTTGTTTGGTTCTCTCAAAAAACAATAGATTCTAAAAAATATTTTTTACAAAAAAATGGACCGACGTTATTAGTTGATGCACTGAAAAGTATAAAATAATATTAGTTCTGTTGAGGCTGTTACTTTTGAAGTTGTACAGTTGCAGGTAGATTGATAACTTTTGGCACCAACTTCACAAGTACCAGCCCCAATAGAATTAATATTATTTTATACTTTTCAGTGCACTAACTGATAACGTCGGTCCAATTTTTGGTAAAAAATATTTATTTCACACTTTTGATTGTTACATTAGTTACGAAAATCGTTGAACGTTCATTAATACCAATGAAGATATTACTTATCCTATTACCCACTTACATTCTTTGCTTGTAGTTGTTATTATTAAGATCTCAAAACATCGCTGCGGAAATACGCTTAAGCATTTTAGTTGTTACCATTTTAACACCGATTTAACTTGAAAACCGTAGCTCTAAGAATAAAATGTTCATTATAAATGTTGCTACAAATAATTATTTCTTTCATGTACTGCAAACAGATTTTCAATATTCGACAGAAATCGCCCACTCCACATAGCAAAAATAGGTATATTTGAGAATTTAACAAGCGTCTATCTCGAAAACCGTAACTCTTTTGAAAAAAAATTCAATTTAAACGTCTCCGGATATTGTCGTAGCTTTAATTATACCACCACAGATTTTCAATATTTTCGAGAAAATTTGCCCCCTACATCCCCTTCGGTGGCGGTTTTTGGAGGGAACGAGATGTTGGATTCCCGTTTTTATGAATATGGGATCATTTCTCAATCCTCGAAATCATCAAAATCGCAGTACGATTACTATATAAAAGGCGCGCACAAACAAAAAAAGCACACAGTCGAATTGTATACCTACCTCCTCCGTTCGGGGTTCGTCGCTCAATAATATTTTGAATTAGATTCAAGTATAGTGGGTGGACTACATTCCCACCATTTGTTTAAGATTAAATAAATACTTTTTACCAAAAATTTAACCGACTTTATTAGTTGGTGCACTGCTGTTCTCTCTAACTACAATTTTGCGCAAGTAACAGCACCAATAGAATTATTGTTGTTTTGTATTTTTCAGTGGATCAACATAGAAAGTCGGTCCGATTTTTGGTAGAATATATTTATTTTACACTTATGAGTGTAAAATTTGTCATGGAAATAGTTGAACGTTCACTAATAATAAAGAAGATGCCTAGTAATTATTACCGTATTAACCATGTATATTCTTTGCTTGTACTTGGTATTAACACTACTTTAACTCGAAAAGCTTAGCTTCTTTTGAAAATTGTTCAATTAAAATCTTCTACATATAATCCCTACTTAAATTTAGCTGTCTGATATTTTAAATTTTCAAAAAAAATGCCTCCTCTAAACAGCAGAAATTCACATATTTCAGTCATTACCATTGCTGTAACTCGAAAACCGTAGTTCTTTAAAAAAAATCTCAAATTAAAAGTTTCCGGGTATGGTCTCAGATTTTCGAGAACATTTTACCCTTTACCCGCCTTGGTGGTGTTTTGTAGAGGGAACGAAATTTGTATTTGAGTTCTTTTAAATATGAGACCATTTCTCAACTATCTTCTTTCAAATTAATCAGAAATCATCAAAATCGGAGCACGTTTACTACGCAAAACGCGCGAACAGCCATACATAAAAGATATATACATAAATACTTATATAATTATTTTTATTCAAGACATAAGAAAATAATATTCGTTATTTGTCTCTATTTTGAGTTGCTATTTAAGTTCATATTCGATGACGTCATATGCGCGTAGTTTGGTTATCAATCTTCAGTTTTTGTTTATAAAAGACTATAACATACCTAGGTATGTGATATTTCTTAGATACAGAACGCAACTTGAAATTGAATCGATATTTTCGAGCATTTTCTGGAAGCCACAAATTATGCACTTACTTGCGTAACTCTTTTGAAAAAATGTTCAATTTAAACGTTTCCAGATATCATCCTGTCTTTAATTCTGGCATCTCGAATTATCGATTATCGAGAAAATTTTCCGGAGGGAAGAAGATATCGGATTTGAGTTTTTACGAATATGGGACCATTTCTCAAGTCTAATCAAAAATCATCAAAATCGGAGTACGTTGACTATAAACAACGGACTAACAAACAAATAAATAAATAAGAAAGCAGACAGTCGAATTTTATACCTCCTCCGTTCGGGATTCGTCGGTCAAAAAAAATATCGAGTTTGTTGGATATGCTTTGAGGCAATATTTAATTAAAGGTGCATTTTTTTCAGAAGATTTTAATATTATTACTTGTTAGCAAAATTCTTGCGATCTTTACAAAATATGTTGTGTCAATAGAATCTCTCTACCCATATAATTATTGTCATTTTATATTTTTTATCAGCTGATAAAAAATACATAATATTATTTCCATGGCTTTTGGTACTTTTGCTACAATTGCATAACTTCAAAATTACCAGTACCAATATAATTAATACTATCTTATATTTTTCAATGTACCAAATAATAAAGTCGTTCCAATTTTTGTTAAAAAAAATTATCAATAAAAAAACTGAGTCTGCCTCGGACCAGACGCTGGAAGTTATACTTCTTTGACAGACACGCAGCTGAAAATCAATCCCATAGGAGGTATTACCCTTAAGTATTTGTGTAGCAAGTTTGGTGTCGATCGGTCAAGTATTTTTCGAGATGTAGTGTTGATTGACAGACAGACAAACAGTCAGACGCTGAAAATCAATCTTACAGGAGGTATTACCCTTATGTATTTGTGTACCAAGTTTGGTGGCGATCAGTTAAGTATTTTCCGAGATTTCGTGGTGACAGACAGACACCTGAAAATCAATCCCGTAGAAGGTATTACCCTTAAGTATTTGTATACCAAGTTTGATGTTAATCGGTTAAGTATTTTCCGAGTTATAGTGTTGACAGACAGAAGCACAGGATGATCAAAACCTGGATGAAAACAAGAATTACCTCAAAAAAAAAAATTCGGAAGTTAATAAGGAAATTTAATAAATAATTTAATTATTAAACATTTCTCTAAAAGCTAGAACGTACAAAAAAGTATACAAAAACGTATAATCGACGATTTTTCTCACTTTTAGCATGACGCGGTTTCTCGATCTCGACCAACACCCCATCCCAACGAGCCCAAAGAAGTATAACTTTACAAATGGGTTTACTTTGTATAAAGCACAAACATATATATATATATATATATATATATATATATATATATATATATATATATATATATATATATATATATATATATATATATATAATTTTTATGAAGTCGGTGGAAAAATAAAACATTTCTTGGTGGTAATTTAGAAAAATTTATTTTTTACACACACATATATAGACACATTATTTTAAATTACCACATGAACATCTCTAATTACCAGTGTCCGTGTCCATGAGTCAAGACTGGTACAGGGTGGGCTACAGGGACAGCGACGGGTCTGTCGATACCTACTGGAATTGGAGCTGCGACTGGAACACCTGATGAAAATATTTTGTAGTAATCAATAATTTTAATAGAACTGCACAATTATACGTTTCTAAAGAAATGTTAGTTTGCATATTTCTGAAATGGTTATTTAGTATGTCTTGGATGAAAAAGTGCATTGTGAAATAATCATGAGAGCTTTCCCTTCATCATTCTCCATCTATTGATTTACAGAAGAGTTGTTGGAAAATATCCATGAATAATTATGAGACACTTAGCATAATATATTCTCAAGCAAACATACTTTTCGTGAAGCCGCTGATTATTTCAACATCGAAGTTTCAGAGGGTAAATCTAATAAGTAGTATAATTCAGATAGAAGTTGAGTATTTGTTTCATATAATAAAGGATAATTGAGAGAGGCTCAATATGAATTGTTCAAAGTAAATAAAACTTTTAGCAGCAGAATGATAATATTTTTCAATATACTCACCAACAGGTTGTGCAACAGGTACAGCTACTGGGTGAGGAACTGAATAAGGAACAGGTCTGTCAATTGGTACTCCAACGGTTCTTTCAACAGCTACTGGAACAGGGCTGGGTACTCCTACTGGGACAGGTCTGTCGACGGGTACAGGTACTAAAAATACATATTGATATATAAATAGTACTAACTATTCAATCTGTTTGAAATGTTTTCTTAATACCTCTTACGGGAACAGATACAGGGACTGGTCTGTCAACTGGAACACCAACTGGTTCTGGTACGGCAACACCAATGTTCCTAGTAATGGTGGTGTGGGTGTGGGTATGGGCTCCCAGATCGATGGTGGCTGGAGCAACAGCTACACCTCCAAGCCCGATTCCAGCACCTCTAAGACCAACACCTCCGAGTCCAACACCTCCGATACCAAGACCGCTACGTCCAAGACCAAGTCCGGCACCATTAATACCGAGCCCGGCACCTCCTAGGCCGAGTCCAGTGCCTCCTAGGCCGAGTCCGGCACCTCCAAGGCCGAGTCCATGGCCGCCGTAGCCGAGGCCAATCAGGCCACGCTTGTCGACTTTCTTAGCTTTGGCGACCTTCTCGGCCTTTTCTGAGGCAAGGACTGCGCTCACTAATAGGCAAGCTATCACCTAAAATAATAAGTGAGCATATTCATCAGTCTAACGCAAAAAGCACATTAAACAGAAATATTAAAAATGAATAAAACATGAATTACTCTTGGCTGACTTAAAAAACGGAGGACTAATACTGTATGTTTGATTTTTAGGTATGGAGGAACATTTGTTTCTCATATTTTTCCGAAAAGGAAGTGCTGACAGATCATCATTTTTCGAAACGGAGTCCTTTGAAAGGTTGGAAGAGTTTTCTAAGAATGTGTAAATAATTGTACGTATTTATTGAAAGGTTTGTATCTGATATATTTTCGGTTGACTTTCAAATGTGTGAAGTTCTTTTCACAAAACCAAACCTAGAAGAATAAGAGACAGTATCAATTCTATTGGTGCTGGTACTTTTATTTTAGCTAATGCCAAACATTTCCGATACCTATACCTATATTTCAAATGGCGACATGAGTAAGAAAGTACAGAAAATTGGACACTGAAAAATACAAAATAATATTAAATCTTTTCGTCCTGGTTATTTTGAAGTTGTGCCGTTATAGTTTGTTATTGTAGGCACCAACCTTACAGCAATCTAGAATTTTGGCTGTTTATTACTGAATGCATTTTAAAAATCATAATATTTGCGAAGATAACTATCGACATACAAACTAACAAATTTTACTTCTTTAAAATAATAGAGCTGAAACAATGTCAAAATATGTTGTATATGGATTTTGGGAAATTCCTATGGACGAAAGAACCCTAGGAAAGTTTTTCCTCCTATTTAATAAGAACTGAATAAACTATTTCGTTTACGAACGAACATTGTTATTGCATTCTATTCCTCAGTTTTACTAAGTCAAGATATTGTGATGAAGGTATTTAATCTTTTATCAGCATCCTTCATTATTGCATAATGTCACATTTGAAGCTATTGAACGGTTGCCAGATTTCCATATCTAATGTGAAAGGTAAAGTAAATAAAAATGGAAGAAAAATAAGACTCTGAAGCTTTATGGATCACAAGGACAAAGCTCTCGATTGTTTGTCAGATTTTCCAATAGCTGTTTATTGACATTCCTAAGCTATTTGTGCCTCGGGTGAAGGCGGAAATAATGTGAATGGGTGCAGCTATATTATGTCTATAAATATTGAAAAATTACAGTAGGTATATTTTTTTACTGGAGATAGGATAGAATACTTTGTCCCTGTTTTTTTCTTATTAGGTATTGTTTCATAAAATAGATATGAAATATTACTATTTAAAATTTTATACGTAGCGGTGGAAAAGTTGTTGAAATATAATTTTGCTAGAAGAGAAGATGATCTCTGAATAAACTTTCAAAAAGCTAAATTCGCTCACGATTACTGGTATTTATATTTCTTAATATTAATATGAGCAATACGAACACTGACAACAATTATTTTTATTGGACGCCAAGTTTGTAAATTAATAAATGAATTATTTATAAGATTGTTTTTGCAGGTTTCTATAGAATTCGAATCTATCCTCTGTTGTATTCTAGAGAAGCATTTAGCAGACGGTACATTATGAGTGATATCGTGTGATAGCTACAAAATGAATTATTTTGAAGATATCTAGAAAACAAGTTTCAGGCAGTTGTATACTGGATGTTAAGAGTTCTCAATATTACTCTGATATTTGAGCTATAAAATTCAAGGTTATGTATTATTGACATCACTATTATATCTATGGGAAATATATATAGAGATCCAATATATGCTTTATAGTCCATCCACGAGCGATGGAAGATATTGCTTTGGTAATTTCATTATATCCATTTCAATCATTCGGAAACCGTTTTTCATATCAATCTTCGATGTACCTACAACTTATCCCATCCCATCTTTATGAGAAAGTATTATAGTTTCACGTACAAAGCATCTCGTAGGTATCTCTCCAGTTTACGGTCGAGATCTAACAAAGCACAGCGCGGCTTTGTAACTGGAAGCCAGGCTGAATTTCTGACAGCGAAACAAGATGATATATATATAGTGGATGTTCCCTGTAGCGGAACGGACTGAAAGTTAAGGGAATAAAGTCGACGAATGGACGCAGCTTTCCATCTGCAATTTTCATGAGGTCTTAGAAGCGGGAAAACGAAGAGTAGTTGTGGAATCCAATTAATTTTCAAGATGCTCTAAAGACGATATTTTTGAATCCAGATACAAATTTTATATATATATATATATAGATATATATATATATATATATATATATATATATATATATATATATATATACATATATATAATCTAGTTTAATCTAATATTAATATATACTATATATAAAAAAAATCTCGGAAACGGCTCTAACAATTTTGATCAAATTTGGTATATAGATAAGGTTTTAATTTTCAAGATAATCTACATAGGTAAGTGGCTTTGCAAAAAGGGGTTTTGAGAGCCGAGGCATCGATTGGCGATACGCGCATTTTTAATGGGTGTGATCCTCGAGATCTACATTAGCTATTTCGGGAATGGCTAGGCAGATTGCGATAGAAATTTAAGTATGGAATTTATATTTATTTTGAGATCTGTAAATGATGAGCTATGTTATCGATAAAAGCAATATTTACCGATCTACCGATCGCAATACATTTTAGCTAGAAATATGTACATTTTTGAACTAAGATTAGATATACTTAGTAGCTCTTATAGTCCAACTCTAAATCCTGTGTTACCCGAGCAAAGAGCAATGTCGCCCAGATATTAGGTATAATAACTTATATGAAGAATATTATGCGGATAAAGAAAAAACAACTATTTTCAGTCTCAAAACGGGATGACGTTAGAATACTCTTGATATAGTTTTCTCAAACCTTTAAGAAGTTTCTTTGAAGTAGATACACAGGTTAATTTATACTAATGCGACAAATAAAATGTATAACAGCTTGAAGATTATTGTCAACTTCCATCAGATTTGATTATAAGTTTAAGGTTAACATTCCGTAATCGAGTTTTAGAAACAAACACGACACGCTTGAAACTAAGAACAGCATGGAAAAATAAACATATTCTCTGATTTTCTGAGTCTGAGTTATGACAACCAAGTTATTTTGTATATTATTGTTCAAACCACAAATTCATTAATTTACTCATACATACCAAAGATTTCATGATTGTTGTCGTTGTAATATAACAACACACTAGTTTCTAATAATTAACAAGGGTGCTACTGCAACGAGCTGCTTTGTAGGATATCTTTATAATAAGCTTCAGCTCCCCACTTTGTTGCTCTTACGGCAGCTATCAGGGATATTTGATAAAATACTTTCTCTATTTTAGTTGTCCAATGCAATATTATATTATTGTCTAAGTATAAACTAAACATACATCGTCGGGGAGAGAACGGAATATATATAAAAGGATTTTAGATTTTCTCTATATTGTTATTGGTAGTTGAAGCATTGAACAGGATATTATTATGTCCCGAATTACCATATATGCGACATTGAACTATCTATATTTCCCCAAGCTTTGTTGTTTCTTTATGGTAGCCTATTTTATTGTTTTTGGAAAAGTCTTTATTTATCTACTATTTTCTAATTTATTTATTTACATGCTTTTTCAAACAGAAGAGATGCTAAAAAAGTTAAATTAGATTAACGAGAAGTTATTTTTGCAATACTGTATTTATCCATAGCATAGGAGCTAATTTCCACTGTGAATCATTTCTCATCATTCGCAATTACTTTGTGGGTAATTATCGTATTGTCAGTATTTTAATCCAAATATCTTTGTATTTCGACAAAAAATGTATTTCAGGGCTAGATTCATTTTTTCTTATTGTATGTAGCCTATGATAATAGAATATTGATTTAAGTTATGTGATACATTTGTGAAAACATTCTGGTTCATCATTGAAGACACTGTGTTACATATCAAGAACAATTTTAAAATGTGGTAATCTATGGATTTGTTTTGACTTATTAAGCAAAAATCGGTTTTCGATCCGCGAAAAATTATTTGGGTGTGACATACTAAGTGAGTTTGTGAAGTTCAGGTAAGTTTCAGTTACTATTTTAGATGTTTTATCGACGCGCACGTGTGTTGATGTAATCCTAACCTAAAAAAGAATGTGTTTGAATATTCCGGTGTGGAGTATTTCCCAGGTCCATCTGTCCTCTCAAGTGGAGGATAGATGGACCTGCAGTGTGGAGGAGAGGGACCTATTCTTTTTATTAATGCAGAAAATGCCGAAGGTGTACACTCGGAAAAGAAACGCCCCAGTATGGGACCCTCCACCCAAGAAAGTTCCAACTTTGCCAGTATTGTCTCGACAAAATTCATCTGGGATGGGGTCGCAGAGTCTTCCAGATCGACGGGAAGGCACTGAAGATGCTTTAACACCAGGAACAGCACTTGATATTATGTCACCTTCACCTGTTATAATAAAACAGGCCACAAGAAAAGTTCGTGCCAATCTCACTGGCGTTCTAACTTCCCTGGAACTTATGGAGATGAAGCGTCAGAAATTGTCAAAGAAAAAACTTACGAAAGCTAAAACAAGGACTACAAAACTGACCAAATCTGATCCAAGGACTAGAAAACGACCAAAGAAACTTAGGCGAGACTCTTCCTCGTCAGACTCTATAGATCTAATTTTGGATGATACCTCAAGCAGTGACGAAGATATTCTTGATTACGAAAACCAGTGTGTTGGATGTGGTGAAAATTATTATGAAACGACGAAGAAGGACGACTGGATAAAGTGTCCAATATGTAACCACTGGCTACATGAGAGTTGTACGACCTACGAAGATTTGTGCCAGAGTTGCATAGCTCAATACACTAAAAAGAATAGGAGGCAGAAATGAGGTCCATCTCTCCTGACTTAGGTGGTCCATCTATCCTGCAAAGAGCAGGTGAGACGGACCAATTTAAATTTTTTGTTTACAATGTTTCTCTAAATCAGAGTTTCACAGTTGGTTTCATCTACTGTCTCAGAAGAAAATATTCAGTTTAAGTTATCGTTTCCCGTTTAGAATGAATTTTTATTTATGTTAATAAAAAAGATATTAAGAGTTTTTCCAAAGGTGGTCCAACTCTCCCCACTTTACCCTATGTAATTATCAAATTAAATTATGTTAATTCTTTTTTGAAAAAAAAAGAACGTCAGTTTGATAAATGAGCTAAGCGGTGCATCAGTGATGTCCACAAGAGTAGCGATTACTGATTACTAAGCGATTGCTAATCACTCACGTATGTGGACACTACCAATAGGTCAATCAATTTGATAAAATGTTGATGCTATATCGGTATGTTATAGAAATAAGGGAAAACAAATACATCGCTTTGGTGTAAAAATGTGCTCCTTTTAAGAAAATGGGACTTCTAATTGTCTTTTCATTAGATACCTACTTTTCTATCAGCATTTTCCAGCTCACAAGAGTATGTTTGAGGAAAAAGGTTGACACATGATGAAAATATCTACCTTTGATGAGATAGCAGAACGAAGCTCCGAAAATGAATTAACTTTGTATCAGCATCATGTGCTGTAACGAAATTTCTTGTGGTCTTTCTATTTCAGGGCCAACTGAATGATGAAAGTGCTTTGTTGCTAGGTTATCATCAAGCTAGCAGAGCATCAGTTTTTTTGTGATATCTGTGTTTGAATCAATGTAATATTTAAATGGTTTTCAAATTTTGAAGAGCCAAAACCATGACTTTTTTGTTTACCTCAAAAATAACTCGCACAAATCCAAAATGCCCTTAAAGTGAGCGAATATATTATGGTGGCATTTTGTTATAGGGGACAAGGGAAAATGATCGGAGTTTGAAAAATAACAGAAAAATATAATAATTATTGCAATTGCAGATAGAAAGTTTTTGGCACCAACTTCAAAAGTACCAGCACCAATAGAATTGATATTGATTTGTATTTTTCAGTGCAACAACTAATAAAGTTGGTCCAATTTTTGGTACAAAGTATTTATAATAAATAAATACACATTATTCTAGGAATTTAATAAAATATACAGGGTGTTATCTACCAACTGTGGCCTATAAGAAGTACTGAGAGAACAAGTAAATATAACTTGTTCTCTCAGTACTTCTTATTTCTGGAAATTTGCTGATGTGGCTTTATTAGAAGAATCTATCAAGCGAAACTAATGGTGACTTACGATCAGTTTTTTAGGGAAATCCTTTTTTGTAATAATTTATGAAAAAACTGGCATAACTTATAAAATAATTAGATTACTAGATAAATTTCGTTTGATAAATCTTTTCACGAATTACATAGAACGAAATAAGTATATGTCTTGTGATTCGGTGAAATGTACAGTGTGCTTAAAAAATTATACCAAACTGCATACCAAACTTTTATAAATATTTTTTACAAAAAATTGGACCGACTTTATTAGTTGGTGCACTGAAAAGTATAAAATAATATTAATTCTATTGGTGCTGTTACTTTTGAAGTTGTGCAGTTGTAGGTAGATTGGTAACTTTTGGCACCAACTTCACAAGTACCAGCCCCAATAGAATTAATATTATTTTATACTTTTCAGTGCACCAACTAATAAAGTCGGTCCAATTTTTTGTAAAAAATATTTATTTCACACTTTTGAGTGTAACATTAGTCACGAAAATCGTTGAACGTTCACTAATACCAATGAAGATAGTACTTATTCTATTACCCACGTATATTCCTTGCTTGTAGTTGTTATTATTGAGATCTCAGAACATCGCTGCGGATATACGCTTGAATATTTTAGTTGTTACCATTTTAACACCGATTTTACTCGAAAACCGTAACTCTAAGGGGAAAATGTTCAGTATAAATGTTGCTACAAATAATTATGTCTTTCATGTACTGCAAACAGATTTTCAATTTTCGACAGAAATCGCCCTCTCCACATAGCGAAAATAGGTATATTTGAGAATTTAAAATGTCTCTATGTCGAAAACCGTTACTCTTTTGAAAAAATGTTCCATTTAAACGTTTCCGGATATTGTCTTATCTGTAATTATATCAACGCAGATTTTCAATTTTCGACAAAATTTGCCCCCTTCACCCCCTTCGGGGGCGGTTTTCGGAGGAAACGAGATGTCGGATTCCCGTTTTTATGAATATGGGACCATTTCTCAAGCCTCCTCTTTCAAATGAATCAAAAATCATCAAAATCGGAGTACGTTTACTATATGAAAGGCGCGCACAAACCAAAAAAAAAGCACACAATCGAATTGTATACCTCCTCCTTTTGTGAAGTCGGTCAAAAATGAGAAATTGATCACACTGTATTTTATGCTTGTTTTACATTAAATCTATGGATCTATATTCGGGAGAAATTTACACAATTTTCAGTTAAAATAGTCTGCTATGAGAATAAAAACAAAAACCATTTTTCTGTATAATTTATTATTCAAGTTTTTTATTCTACTTTCATATAATTCAATACTTTTAAACCTACTTAAATAAGCAGTTATCCAACTCAATTTAGATTCAATTGTCCAAATTATTATTTCTTCAGTTAGAATCTTATTCAACAGAATCTAGAAGTATTCAATACAAGTGAGTTCGGTATCTAATATCTCCACGGGGTAAATCTCGCACTGTAGTAATTATAAAATTGTGCATTCTATGCCTGCAAAAGAATAATTCATCGGATTAATAACTACGACCATAATTAACATTATTTTTGATTAACTTATGGTATATCACTCATCTCCCTTGCTTCTAAATCTGATAAAATGATAAAAATAATGAACAAATTCTCCAAAATTTGGATCTAATCTATTTATCATTATTTATAATAGATGAATTTTGTGTAAATGACTTAAGTGACTCTGTAACATTATAATTTATCTATAGGGCATAATAAAATGGATCGAAAGATTGACAATAGAATCCAAATATAAATAGGTACAGTTGTACCTTGTCCCTTTTGGAATATATGTTTATTTTGATTTTCAAGTTGTTGTAGTTTGAGTTTAGTTTTTGAACAGCTTGTACCGTTGATTGTGTTTATATCTAACCTAAAGATAAGAATTATATATTTGACCAACGAACCAAACGGAAGAGGTAAACAAATCGACGGTTTGTCTGCACATTTTTTTAATTGATTTTCGCGCCTTTTAAATAGTAAACGTGCTCCAATTTTCATCATTCTCTTTTCATTTGAAAGAGGACTATTGAGAGTTTGTCCCATTGAAAGTTAGTGCCAAATGTCTTCTATCTAGCTACAACTGCACAACTTCATAATTACTAGGTCATGTACCAATAGAATTAATATTATTTTGCATTTTTCAGTGCCCATACTAATAAAGTCGGTCCAACTTTTTATAAAAAATATACAGAAAAAAAAATTAAACTGCATAATTAGATTGATATTATTCAGAATTTTTTAAAATTTCTTTTAACTAAATGGATAATGCGTGGCTGCGTGTTACTTCTCCAGGCATGGGCGAACGGATTGAATGAGTGACATGTGAATCGGGCGCGCTCTCGAAATGGATTCTTTTCCTCCCCAAGGCAACAAGAAACCTGGGGGAGTATATTTCCCGAGTACAGCTTCTGATACTTGTGAAGAAGAAGAAGGAGTCAATTAATTAATAATAAAAGGAGCGCATTTTTGCACAGATTTTTAAAATTAAAATAATAGTAAAGTACAGATTCTTGAGATAGGGAATTAAGGTAAATTGCTTTAGAAGAGAATAGAATTGCAATCTTGAGTAAAAAATATAGTATTTATAGTGTCTCAACAGACACAGTTTAAAAGAGGAATTCTATCGCCGGAACTAATCCATCTTAAAGATAAGGTAACGTTATATACAGACTTGTCTAAAAAAGACAAGAAATACAGTCCTACTCGCAATATAACCGGAAGTGAATGATAATCGCCATTATTCTCGTTAGTAAAAGCTTCCTCATAAAGCCACCACTGGAAATTTTGAGAAATATAATATAAGTAGTTTCCTTAAAACGTCTACTAAGCTCACTCACCGGAATAAACCTGTGTATTATGTAGCCCTAGCTTTGGATCCGTCAAAATTGAATTATTCATCCGTAAACATGGAAATAGGCAAAAATTGTTTTGTTCGTGAATGCGGAAACTGCAAATAAATAGCTTTGACTGTAGTGTAAAATTTAATATTGAGATATACCCTTTGAGGCTGTTGAAGGTAGTAGGTATTTGGAGAAATACTTTGTTAATTAGTAAATTAATCGTACGCTAAGCTAAGAGCACTAGAGCACATATATAGCATTAAAATTTGCTGCAACTCGATTTGGTGACGTCACAAAAAGTCCATACCAGAGCCAGCGCTTTTCAATATTCGGAGACCAAATATAGTTTGAATGTGCCGTGATTTAATTAGGTAATATCGTGTAAAAGATAATTGACTTATCATAGACTATCTTGTGAATCACAAGGGTGATACTTTGGCAAAATTGATGTTTTGGGGTTTAAGGGTTGTAATATTATGGAAGTACATAGATGGTACTTAAGAATGTTGCAATTACATTTGGCTATCTCAGGAAGATTACATGCTCATCTTTAAGGGCTGCTTGGATCACCGAAGGGCTAAGTTTGAAAGAACAAAATAATTTATGGATTTGGCTCTTCTACCTTTGAAAAGCTCATAAATATTATGTTAATTTAAATACCGATATTGCAAAAATTACCAATGCTCAGCTGGCTTGATGATAAATGATGATGATGATAAACTTGCAGAGCATTTTCAATTTACAACGAAACAGAAACAGCTCATGGAATCTCATTGCAGCACATAATTCGATCATTGCACATATTTTTTTTATTCTGAAACCTTATTAAAAAAAAGTAAAAAAATATTTTTTTTTTCCAAATTTTATTTATATAAAAGAATAAAAGTTTAAAAACACTCAAAATTAAATTGGTTCAAAACGTGTGTGTTTTAGCGCCCTGTGACGTCACAATTCCCACTCATCTTGTATTGGCTGATTTTATGTATTAATCATTGTGACAGTGACAATTAGTTATCAACACGTTGTGAGATCAAATTTTTGTTTTATATTTGGTTTCGTCAACACCAAGCGGGATTGTAAATTTTATATCTGGTGATTATGGTGGAAGCATATCTTGCAAAGAAATTTGCAAAGCAAGTGACTATTATAAAATGTTACGTAGTGGTACATGCGTGATGGCTGATCGGGGCTTTAAGCAAAAAGATGCATCTTTAGTTCTGGTAGGATGTAAATTGCTCAGCTATATTTCTATTCGGTTACTATCAACAAAATTCAACTTAAAAAAAACAACTTTTTCATGTCAATATATATCAGTACACAGTATGATTCTTTAGTTTATTCTATAAACGTTATCTTGATATTTATTAGTCTGTTCAATTTGATCAGTGAACGGTCCGTACACAGGTCGTATTCCAACACAAAGATGCTTCTTTGGTTCAAACAGGATGTAAATTCGCTCAGGTTACCCAGTGTAAGAGAAGGTGAAAAACTTACAAAAGCACAAGTCAGGATGAACAGAAAAATTGCACCTCTTGGAATACATATTAAGAGAGTTATACGAAGAATTAGAGAATTTAATATTTGTCAACCGCATGCGACTGTCAATCATAATATTCTTTATTTTATGGACCATAAATTAAAATTTATTAAATTAGTACCAATGTAAAGCCACTATTTTACACCAGCTACATTTTTATTGTTTCATAAATATATAGATATGTATATACATATTGTAAAAGATCAAATACAAAATAATAAAGTATAATAAAAAGCAAACAGATTTTTACTAGTACTAAGATTAACATAATGTCTTATATAGTTAACTCGTTCTAAAAGATCAGCGCAATTTTCTTTATTAAAAACTACTTCATATACAGACAATTCTCTGTTCCTTTCAAAATCTGGTGATGCCACACAAAACAGCCCCTTGGGCAAAAAAATATTTGCATTTGAATATGTGCATATTCTTTTATAACACATAATCTTTTGTGATGCCATCTGGGGAAGCTCCAAATATTGGTCACTCCCTTTTCAATATCAATTCAGACGGCAAGATCTTCAATGATTTATTTCCTCAATTTCTTTTAAAACTTCTGATTCTAGATTGTGTCTGTGTTTGGTAGCTTCCATAAATAAATCTACTTTTGGTAAGTTCTTTGATGATCGTTTCACAAAATTTTCTTCCATTTTACCTTAATTCCGGTGTTTTGTACAAAGGAAAACGAAATACAAAACTGAAACTGATTAAACAAAACAAACATCAAATATCTGCCATTACATGTATATCCCCCTCTCTCAGCTGGAACTGGATGTCACGGACAACGCACCCTAACAAACTACTTGTTCATGATTGGAGCCGGGAAGTGTGACGTTTTAAGCGGAAATTTGATCTCGTTTTTAAATACGTGGACTAATTGAAATTAAAATTTCGATAATTAAAATATGTCTGAATATAATTTTAATGGTGAATTGCTTGTTTGCGTTATAAACTGTATTGTTTAAAACCAATAAAACATAAAAAATAGAATGCATGCAACGACCCTATTAGCATATAATTATTATGTTCATTATTTGAAATACATGAATCCCAAAAAACGGGTGCTTTGCTGTTTTGATTTTGTGCTAGCAATTAGTGATGCTGCGAGACTGGTCTTGGTCTTGCAGTCTTGGTTTTGGTCGTATTTTGAAATTATTGTTTCGATCATGCTCATTAGCTTACGCTACTGAGATAGTAACACGACAGAGTTTTGGAATAAATAATTTCATAAATGCGCATATTAATAAATTTCTTACGTTTTTGTTTTTTATTATTTTTTTGGAAAAAGCTATATAAAAAAGTTGAAGTTACAAACTATATCTATAAACCAGAAATACTTTTGATCGCTTTCATTCAATGACCACTCTGAGAGATTTTTTGGTAATTGTCCAGAACAGATACTCTTTGTATTTTCACTATTTCTTTCAAGAAAATTCAAAACCATTTTAAAATACGTGTTGTTGTAGAAGTATGATGCAGAAACATAAAACAGGATAAGGAAAACCATATTATATGAAATTATGGCAAGAAAGTAGTAAAATGAGTGTACAGGTGCGACGAAAGATACCAAGAAAGCACAATCAGACAAAGTTGCCCTAGTAAGATAGGATTCCCATTTTTGTGAATGATGAATAATAATTTATAAACTTTCGTAATTAATTACGTATCTCCCTTGCTCTAAATTAATTTTGCGTACCCAGTTTTATTCTCAGTAGTTATTCTATAATATTTTGGTAACATTACAATACCAGAAGTTTTGTTCTGGACAATGACTTAAATTTTTTAAACTGTCGATATTTATCAATTTCGAATGATAATAGCTGATAAGATAATTACGCAGACTTTTCACACTTAAGTATAAAATGTGCAAAATATTAGTTTTGCGAAATCTTGCAAGTCTTACAACAAGACCAAGACCGTCTGTGCCACACCAAGAACATATCGGTGTTGGTCTTGGTCTTGCTTTGAACATCACTAGGTACTAGCAATGTAATCTCTGTCGAAACGAAAAAAATCATTTTTTATGTGCAGCACAAAGTTATCACATAATTCTGGTAAATATATTTTCATAAGGTTATTTGCTCTTCTAGTTTATCAGAAGTGATTCATATTTAACCTTAAAATATATCCTATTTAATACTACTTGTACATTTTTTCATAATTGAAGACAGTACTTTCTTCTAATATAATCAATTTACTGTAAGTATTTCTTCTGCTAATAATATCTAGCATTTTCTACAATGTTAAACTCCATCAGGAGTAGGTATTAATTATCAAAACTTATTATCTACTATACTATTAGTAGCACAGCAGCTGCCAAATTTTGAATACTGTATCTAGGAATTTTCTTATTCCAAAGAATAACTTGGCTGTATGTAATTGAGTAACCTGGGCTTAAATTCTGACAAATCTTAATACAAATTTTTCTAAGATAGAAAATCAAAGATCTATCTTATTTTGGTTATTAATGCCTAGTCTTCTTGGCAGGTATATTGAAAACATATAAATTTTCTCTCTGATGATGTGCTCAGGCAGACGTTATCTCTTGTATGTTTTTCTCTATTATCATTTTTCCATAAAGCCGGAAAGGTTGAACATTCTTTTGAAATTCTTCATTTAACACTCAGTCGACATTTAACATGTCCTTCCCCTAAAAACATCTTGGACATTTAGAAAACATACACACTATAATCATGTAGTTTACGAGAATATTTTTTAGTGATTCTTATAGGTAAGTCGCACTCCAGCGTAACGGAGCTCAAGTCCTCCTCATTTTCGTCTTCGACCACATCTCGCACAGCTTCAGTGGTGAGCATGGTGAATTTTGGACATCATGTGATGGTGGATAGGTTTTTTATTGAAAACTTAGATTTAGTATCAGAAAAGGATCTGTATGGGTCAAGTTCACCTGATATTATTTATAAAAATCACATTTAGTTGCACAAGAATATTTATAATATTTACAAATGTACATATACATTGTTTCACGAATGTTGGCGTCTGCCTTGAAAACACAAAAAATGGATCAATCCAACTGACGAGAGTAAATCAGTGGCGTAACGATTTCAAGGTAAAATATGGCATTTAAGGAAGTTCAAATAATTAGAGGAAAAAATATCGATTGATTAAATAAGCAAACATAATATGAACAATAATACATAATACAATAATGCATGAAACATAAAATACAAATTTATTGCAAGAGTTATGAAATATAAATTTATGCACCTGAATTATCTGAAATGTCACAATGACCTTGTTACGCCTATGAAATAAAGATTGCGTTGCCTTCGGACATATGTGCAGCGCCCTATCATTGTATGAAACGAGATAAGCTTGACATACTGATGTCATAGCTTGGATCGACAAACGTAGTAGAGAATTTCATGATAACGAGATGCGATGAGACGTATAGCGATATGTACGTAGCTCGTGAATGATTACACACAATAGCCATGATTCGTGAAACAAACTGACATCATTCAATGAATTAAGTACCTATTTAAATCGATACATATTGGAATATCGTTGGGATTATAAAACAACATTTCATTTAAAATGAATATAACATGTGCTATCTTATTGTATAATTATCCCCACGTTTTGTTTGGAAATAAACACATCATGAATTATTCATTCTTTTGTTATGAAAAAAAATTTGTTACTGTCAGCCATCTATACTAAACAATCTACAGAAAAAAGTTATAGCTAATATCTGTTTGTTACACAAACTCTCTTGTCGAAATTTTAGCAAACCCCACACATCCTTACTAATATTATAAATGTGAACGTGAGTTTGTTTGTTTGGTACTCTTTCACACAGAAACTATTTGATCGATTTTGCTGAAATTTAGTACAGAGATAGCCTAAGTACTGGGAAAGAATACAGACTACCACTTACTGCCTCTGGAACTCTATGTGGTGGGTTCCTTACCTAAAAGTGTATAGTCTATTGCACACTTCTGAACTCTATGGCTGGATTTTGACATGTATGTATGTGGAATATCATTAGAATGATCTGGTAGTGGCTGTAAGTATGACTTTGCCTCCTAGGTGGAGGGTTCCTTGCCGGAACATCCCTACGACAAATGTAAGAGAATTCTCATGCTGTTCTCTCTTTGTGCATGTTTGTGGATGGATGTTGGTTGGCGTTAGGACTAGATCTACATGCGAGTAGGACTCGGAGGAAGTAGGAGGGTTCCATACTCAAGAATCTTTATGATAATTTGTTCTTGTACCACAATCTACCAAAGTATTTGCCCGGAAAGTGCCCGGTAAAACAGCTAGTAGCCTATAGACTTGAGGCTACTAACTTTACACGCATTAGTGTCTCCAAATGTTTTTTCAAAAATGTTGGTTGAAAATCTCCTAAATTGTTACATTGGGAATACTATGGGTGAAAATGCGTGAACAAATCGTTCCAATCTAATATAGATGATTACTTGAATTAAGGTACCTATGGTAGGTAGGTCTCATTGAAGCCGAACTGTTTTCTCCATAAATGGAATGAAATATTATTACTATTCATCATGAAATTACCTACTCAAGAATTAGATTAGTCGAGCTGTATGGCTGGCTGCAAATGGATTTATGAATCAATCATACATTTTCTAAATATTTATATAAGAAACAACATTCTTGAGATATCTAGACGACCAAATGGTGGTGAAATTATTAGGTATATCAAGTGTCATGTTTCAGGTCTATGCATCCTTCTCGTTTTCCTTTGGTTACGAAATTGGAACAAGATTGTGTCAACATCTATGTATACATATCAGGAAATAATGCATTTGAGTACAGTATTCCCGTTTTATCATATCATTTTTATTATGCTACATGCTGTAGGTATGTAACACTATTTGTGCACATACATATCAAATTCTATCGCATCACTTTCCTTCGTGAGCACTTTCGTTGGTATTGATTTCAGTATGTTACACGCTTTGTCTAGATACAAACTATACCATACATATATATTTCTTACAAAAAAATGGATCGACTTTATCAATTGATGCACTGAAAAATACAAAATAATATTAATTCTATTGGTACTGGTGCAATTGTAATTAAATAGAAGATTCTTGGCACCAACATCACAACTACCTAACAGCACCAATAGAATTGATATTGTTTTGTATTTTTCATTGCACCAACAAATAAAGTCGGTCCAATTTTTGTAAAAAATATCTATTTCACACTTTTGAATGTAACATTAATCACGAAAATCGTTGAGCGTTCACTAATACCAATGATGATAATACTTATCCTATTACCCATGTATATTATTTGTTTGTACTTGTTATTAATTAGAGATATTTAAACATCGTAGCGGAAATACACAAATTTCAGACTTTTCCACTGCCGTAACTCGAAAACCGTAACTCTTTTGAAAATGGGTTCAGTTTAAACGTTTTCGGATATGGTCTCATCTTTAATACTGCCGTCTCAGATTTTCGATTTTCATGAAAAATTGCTCCCAACACCCACTTTGGGGATGGTTTTTGGAGAAAAAGATTTCGAATTTGAGTTTTTCCAAATATGGTGCCATTTCTCAACTCTCCTATTTCAAATGAAAAAAAAAAATATCAAAATCGTAGCACGTTTACTATGCAAAACTTGCGAACAGCCATACATTCGGTCAAAAACGGTGGATAGGACAGAAACACTCAAACCAAATATTAAATAACACCGATCTATGCCCAAAGTATATTGTGATAAAATGTTTGAGCAAGTTGTGTCGAATTGTTCCCATCAAGGATGTTATAAGATAGTGATAGAGAAAGCCTGCTCCATATTTTCGAGTTGGTGGGCGGGTCTATTAATTAGGTTAGAGAGAGATAGGAAATAGAATCGAGCCAATCGCAATTATTTGGTGTCAGTGACTAGTGAAATGTCATTCATATCTTATTCATATGTTTGCTCATGCTCAGTAGTGCTCGCATTCTGCAGTCTGCCGTGACGAAACCTAAAACCTAACCTAATCTCACGACATTGTTTCTTCCACATTACACCTAGATAGTGCAGCAAGGTTTAGACTAAAGGCAATGAAGCAAAAGTTATTTCTATCAGAATAATCTACAAGATACATAATTTGAGTGTGAACAAGCTATAATTCGTGATGTCTTTCGTGGTTGATCAAAAGCGAATGAAATGGATTTTACAGAGATGATGAAATCCTTTGAAAATGAGATGGTATGTGGTCAAAATAAACTTTCATTTGCTATATCATTGATCTCGTCAAAGATGTAATTTTACACCCTCCAGTGAATTCATTAATGGGGCTTCACATAAGTGTTAATCCTTCGTGTGTTCTAAGTAATTCTCATCGAGTAAGTTCAAATTTATTTTGAGATTTCTTTATTTCTAGCCGATTATTTATTAATGAAAATGGACCGTCAGCCACATCTTCGTATAGAGACACTTTTTTAAAATCATAGATTGAAATTTGATCTCCAAATACGAAATAAGATCACAAATCATATAAACGACTTATAACTTTGCATTGCTTCAGTCCATAAACATCCAAATCTTCAAACCATAGACAAAGATTAAATACCAATCTTTGCCATACCTAGACATCAAATGATATCAATAGTCAATACGCCTATAAGGTGGTTGCTGTGCTGACCTGTTTGGCCACACCCACCTCCTCGACTATATAGAGCATTTTTTCCAACGTAGTCGGATAACCCGAGTCGATCTTCTGATAATATCATAGAATTAATTATATGGATGATATCCTTGAGTCCCCCTCATCTTGGCTCACATAGAAGCAGGTGCAAAGTTTAAAAATAAATTAAAGACCTTATTTCTCACAAAATACTTTTATAATTGTTTCAATAAAAGTGAATTTCCAAATCATATCTGAAGTACTAGGTATTTATCAAAGTTTGTATTGATCTTGCAAAGCGTACCTTAATAAAATGGTATATGTTCATATAAGTTTATGCTTGTTTAGTATGAAATAGGTATATTGCGGTGTATTTTTGTATAATATTTTTTGTAATTGTTAATTTTCAAATTTGTAAATGTCAACTTCTGATTAGATAATAGATGAAACTCTGTGAATCCTTTGAGTGGACAAAAAACTGTACCTACGTAATGAGTCGAACCCACACTACTACGTATATAATCTGGATGAAAACATCCATTGCGATTTTCCTAATGGCATTGAAAACATTATACATGATTAGTTGGTACTTTCATTAGCAAATGTATCTCTTTCGACAATGTGTCATTCCGAAGATAAGCCTGTTTTTTGTTCTCAAAATCATATTACCAGACACTCATAATTAGCGTAAACGGTTTTGATTACTTAACTTATTAACAACGACATTGTTATGCATATTTCGTTTGGAAACTCGTTCGTTTGTTCAGCTATTCCAATATATTATGTCACTATTAAAAGAGATAAATAAGTTTTTTTTTATTTTGTTTTTATTAAATATGTCCTATATTATTATTATATTATTATTATATTATTATTATTCTAATGACGCATATTGGATAATGTGGTGAACAGGGTAAAGACTAGCTCAACCCTGATGAAACATACCAAAAAACATAAACCATTTAAAAAC
This sequence comes from Crioceris asparagi, assembly GCA_958507055.1. Classification (NCBI taxonomy): domain Eukaryota; kingdom Metazoa; phylum Arthropoda; class Insecta; order Coleoptera; family Chrysomelidae; genus Crioceris; species Crioceris asparagi. The sequence continues at coordinate 81,141,447 of OY293826.1, read as the reverse complement.
ACAACTCTTTGGTTTTTCTGTTGCCTGTTCATCTCGAAACTGTTGTTTATGAACCATTAACTATTTTATTATAAAATATGAATGTGCAATAACTGTTACATTCAAAAAGGATATGAGCAATGGAAATACTTTAAAGTAGTGTTTTGGATAGGATAGGTTATTCTAGATATGGACTGGAAACATAAATTGGAATTTCTTCCACATAAAGGGCTGATTTCATAGATGATTACTAAAGCTCAATATCTACTCTCCGTATTTGTAGAAAAGTTGCCTTTGCAGATAATGAAAAACTCCAACCGGTGATTCCTTTCTCATATAATCGTTGTCCAAAATTTAAATAATATCACTTTATTTATTATTTATTGAATATACCTAAGTAATTAATAGATTACCATTTAATTAAATCGGAAAGTCTATAATCCTGGGAACCTCTGTTTCTTAGTGGTATCAACTTTTTGAATTTTTTTAAAGGTTGCCATTTTGAATCAACAGGACCAATACTACTGATTAAGTAATTTTTTCTTAGTCAGTACTCAACTGTTATTTTGTCAAGTTAGGTTAGGGTAGTATAAAATATATTATTTTTAATTAAGCCCATTTATTTTGATTTAATATATGTATATTTTCTACAAAAAAAACCGGACCGAATTTATTAGTTAGTGAACTGAAAAATACAAAATAATATGTATTAATTTTATTCGTAATGGTAGATTTGAAGTTGTGCAGATTTGCAGATGTAATTAAGTATATTGAAAACTTTTGACACCGATTGTAAAAGTACCAGAACCAATGGAATTGATATAACTTACTTTGTATTTTTCAGTGCATCAATGAATAAAGTCGGTCCAATTTTTTTTTAAATATTTATTCTACTCTCTTGAGTAGAACATCAGTCATAAAAAATATTCAAAGTTCACCAAAAAAGACGACAATACAGTGGTTATAATTATTCAGTTATTTCAAAACATCCCTGAAATACACATATTTCAGACATTACCAATACTGCTTCTCGAAAATCGTACATTTTTTTGAAAGTCTTCAATTCGAATGCTGCTAGATATAATCTCTTCTTCAATTTACTAATTTTATTAACTATTACCCCCACCACAAAGCGGAGACACTCATATTTCAGACTTCAACACTGCTGTAACTCGGACTATTTTTTTCTTCTTTAAATCTTCAAATTTCGATGTTTGATAAAAATGATCCCCTCCAACCTGTTTGGGAGCGGATTTTGAGAGGAAGCACATGTTCAATGACTATTTATCGAATGTAAGAAGAATTATCAAAATAGGATGACTTTAACTATTCATATAACATATATAACATCCTTAAAATAAACTTGCAGACAAACAGTCGAATTGTATACCTCCTTCATTTGGTTCGTAACTAATCAGCTTATTACTTACTATACAGGGTGGTTCTCCGGGAAATACATCAATCGATTCTAAGCAAACTATAACTACAAACAATCTGAAACTATGGAGACATAATAATGTCGCTGGGGGACACACGTCTAATATAATTTCATGTTTGTCGCATTTCCGGTTATACCGGAAGCAGATACTAACTTTGTTATTTTAAATAGAATACCCTGTATATTACCACATTCTTAGATTTCTTGTATAGTGTAACCATTTTTGACATATTTCAAATTTTATGTCAAAAATTAAGTTTACAGTCCGAAACATAATTATCAACCTTTCCTATGAGGAAGCCTTTATTATTTAATTTTGGTTGCTTTTTTCTAGAAGAAGATCTACATTATCAGTATTCTTATGATATTTTGATAATAATTTATACAGAGTGATCAAAAAAAGCTTGAAAATTAGATCCAAAAAATAGTCAAAAGTAATTTTTTTCAAATGGAAACCCCCATTTTTTTATTATTTTATTGTATTCAGATGCAAAAATATGGGGAACTTTGTATAAGGTTGTCTATACCAAAATTTCTCAGAACATTGAGATATCTACATAAATAATAGTAACAAGGACAAGCAAAGAATATACGTGGGTAATAGGATAATAGTGGTATAAGCGAACGACCAACGATTCTCGTGAATAATATGACACTCAAAAGTGTGAAATAAATATTGTTCACAAAAAATTGGACCGACTTTATTAGTTGGTGCACTGGAAAACCCAAAAGAATATATTAATTCTATTGGTGCTGGTACTTGTGAAGTTGGTGCCAAAAGTTCTCAATCTAACTGCAACTGCACAACTTCAGTTTGTGTATTGTTTGATTTTGATATTTTTATTTTGCTTTGTCTACAAAATTTATATTTTTTCGACAATAAAGCATTTCTCTCTCTCTCTCTCTCTCTCTCTCTCTCTCTCTCTCTCTCTCTTCAATAGTACCAGCACCAATTGAAGTAATATTACTTTTTATTTTTCAGTGCACCAACTAATAACGTCGCTCCAATTTTTGGAGAAAAATATTATATACATAGAACTATTCCGCATTACAAAACAACAAATAACATAATTTATGGATTAATGGTATCGGCGCTGACTACAGGCTATGTTTTGTATGAGTCACATAAACGAGAAATACCTCCTTTGTAGTATGTACACATGCTTATACATTATTAATTATATATATATATATATATATATATATATATATATATATTAAGTCGTAGGCTTATTTCCCTAAAACAATAAACTGACACCACCTTTCAAGCGCTTGACCTTCTCTCATACGTTTCGACAATATTTTGCTATAATATGTTGTATCGCACGCCGGGATATTTAAACAGATATAACCCCTGCAACAAAGAATACAGGGCGAGATGAAAAAAGATTCCGTTAGATGCCAGATAAAGGAATATTGCATATATATTTTTCCTTTACCTAGAACATTCAAAGCTAAGCATTATGAAAATATATCATTCAGAAGCTCAAAGAATATTAAGCTGAAGACAAATATCTGTTCAATGTGAGAATGGTAATGTTATTTCTCTAGTAGCCTCTCTATACCTATAAAATTACGCAGTACTTAGATTACTTTCCTTTGATATATGATTCACGGAATTTATTATACATGAGGGCTCGTGCGGTGGCTATGCCTGCTGCCCAGAACACCCCTCATAGGACACAAGAATAACAAAACAGCATTCGTGATATTTTCATTTTTTGTCATCACCTTACATCATTAACGACAACGATTAATGAGTTCCATGGAATTGCAGCTTTATTGCACCTGTCGGTACCTACCACTCAATTGTTTATAATATGTTAATTAATAAAGGACACATAGCTAATTGAATGAAATCATATGCTTGCCTTTCTCGTTGTGAATGACGCACATTGCCTATCCCATTTTTCATTTTTCCGCCAAATGTGCAGTTATAACATGAAGGTTTTATAAATGGTTCTTATAGATGGGTGTTGATTCTTAACTGATCCAATTTCCAAATATGGAAGGTGGATTGCAGATAATTTATCTATTATCCGTGGATATTAGAGTCGTAAGACCTATAATAGGTATTTCGGGTAATAGCCAAGTTTAGCGGATTTCGCTATAAAAGCCCAAAAAAATCAAATGTTTGCATAATACCTTTTGATAAAATTGGGGGCGGAAAACGCTATTTTTGACCGACGAACCCTGAGCCGAGGAGGTATACTATTAGACTATCTGCTTTTCTGTTTTTTTTTTTGGTTCGTGCGCGCATCTTATGTTGTAATCGTACTCTGATTTTGATGATTTTTGATTCATTTGAAAGAGGAGGCTTGAGAAATGGTCCCTTATTAATAAGAACGCAAATCCTCTGAAAACCGTCCCCGAAAGAGGCAAATTTTCTCGAAAACCAAAAATCTGATTTGGTATAATTAAAGATAGGACAATAACCAGAAACGTTTCAATTGAACATTTTTTTCAAAAGAGTTTTCGGTTCTCGAGTTAAAGGCATGTTAAATTCTCAAATATGTGTATTTTTGCTATGTGAAGAGGGCGATTTCCTTCGAAAATTGAAAATCTCTGGGTACTACATGAAAGACCTAATTATTTGTAGCAACATTTATAATGAATATTTTTTCCTACGTGTTAAAATGGTAACAACTAAAATGCTTAAACGTATTTCCGCTGCGATGTTTTGAGATCTTAATAATAACATTACAAGCAAAGAATTTACGTGGATAATAAAATACGTATTTTTTATCTTCATTGGAATTAGTGAACGTTCAACGATTTTCGTGACTAATGTTACACTCAAAAGAGTGAAATAAAGATTTTGTTACACAAAATTGGACCGACGTTATTAGTTGGTTCACTGATAAATATAAAATAATATTAATTCTATTGATGCTGGTACTTGTGGAGTTGGTGCCAAAAGTTATCAATCTAACTGGAATTAAACAACTTCAACAGTAACAGCACCAATAGAATTAAGTAATATTATTAATGATTTGTTAATAGAAAAAGGGAAAAATAGTGTCCTTAGGACCTTGGAATTATCTCTCCAATCCCAAAGAGTATATAATCGTCCTTGCATTCTATTAATCACTAAGATCTTTCAAAAGCAACAAAAATTTGCGAAAAAATAGTAAATATAAGTTCGCGAAAACAAATATAATTTCGCGAAAAACAAATATAATTTCGCGAAAAACAAATTATTGATGATTGCCTTGTGTGTTTGACGTTTAAAAAACTGTCAATTCCAATGTAGCCAAAACTACCAATATCACGTTTGCAATATTGATTTTTTTAAATATTCAATATCGAAACCATAAACCAAGTAGTCATATTTTAAGTGTCTAAAGGCACCCATAGCTTCCGTATTTGAAATGTCTGAAATATGTAATATGCGTATTTCGGCTATGTGGAAGAGCATTTATTTTTCAGAAAATTGAAAATATGAGACGGCCAAATCAAAGAAAAGATTATACTTATGTAGCAACATTTAAATTGAGTTACGGTTTTCGAGTTACAGCAGTAAAGTCTGAAATATGTATATTTGCGCCGCTAAATTATTTGATATAATAAATAACAAGTACAAGCTAAGCCTATATCTTTTTAGGTATTAGTGAACGCTCAACCATTTTCATGACTAATGTTAGGTACACTCAAAAATCTGAAACAATTATTATTTACAAAAAATTGGACCGACTTTCTTAGTTGTTGCACTGAAAAATAGAAAATTATTTTAATTCTATTGGTGCTGGTTATTTTGAAGCACCAATAGAATTAATATTATTTTTTATTTTTCAGTGCAACAACTAGTAAATTCGGTCCAATTTTTTATAAAAAATATATATTTTAATTAAAAAATTATTAAAAATAGCATATTTTGCTAAAATTTTTTTAAAAGTTATGCTAACATACATCCATTCTTGCAAACATTTGATTTTTAGGGCTTTTATAGCAAAAGCCGCTAAACTAGACTTCTACCGTATTTCGATTACCCGAAGAAAATGTATCAACAATATTCTTAATATCGCCTACTTTTAAATATGTTTGTGTGCACAATTAAGTTCTTCATGATTGTCGGGTATTGCATTTAATGAATATTTATATTACTTTTTATTTTCAAATAAGTTTTTTACAGCAATCTAGTATTGAAAAAATTTACAGTTTCGGTATCTATTAAACTGGATGAGCTTTAAAAACATAACCTACAAGAGTCATAGATTTCAATCATGAGTCTATTTACGAAGCAACAAAGGAAATGAATCTCGCCATAAAAGTCATGTCAAACTCCGTATGCAGATCTTAAGAATGTTTGATCTGTGCAACAATAGTCAATCGATAAATGTAATCAGATTACTGTCAGTAAGAAGCGCCTTTGATATGCAACTTCTAAGAATCCCAATACACGATGCAGTTTACCGGAAGGCAGGCCTTTCGATTTGCAAACCCGAAGGCAAACAGTATCGTTAATGGTCATATCGGCCGGAAGGCGAGGCCTGAACTCTCGGCCCCCCAAAAATCTTTCAGCTCTTGAAAAATTACCTTCCGGCTTTGCTTTTCGCTTGCAAGTCGGAACGTGTATGTGTGATACGGGCGTACAGGTCGAGAGTTTCTATGAACAGAAAGCAGTTGAGAAGAAATAATTTATGTAGTAAGAGTATCTGTACTAGGAAGTAACCTAAAAATATGGCTTATATGAGTACGTGGTCACACGACTACATTTAAGGATTTATTGAACTGTATAAGTCGCTACCTTGTTTGTATGATATAAAGAGCAGGCAGTATTGAAATAAGCCTTTGAAGTTAGATGCCTACAATAAGTTTTTGGAAAATTTAAAGACAGTGGATGCCACAGCTACAAAAGATACGGTGGTTAAAAAAATAATAATTTGCGTAGTTCATACCGAAAAGAACTAAAAAAATTAAAGAGAGCAAAAGAAGCGCCGCAATCGAAGAGATTTATGGAAAATATCTTTAGTATTTCCCTTATTTAGAATTCTTGGATGATCAGGAAATGTCCAGACAAAGTAAATCTAAACACTGAACCTGAACAAAACCCTGCGTTAAAACGTAGTGTTAGTGGCTAAGCCGAGAGTTCAGGTTTACCCTTCGGGTTTGCAAATCGAGAGGCGTGCCTTCCGGTAATCTGCATCGTGTATGGGAACCTTAAGATCTCATTTTATTACGTAGAGAAGCATATAGACATTGAACTCTGCCACCCCGATATTCACAATATTTTGATCTGCGAAGGCAATTTCCTAACAAGTTGATGAAGAAACTATAGGGGTAAATGTTTACATCTAGATAATTTGTACCAATAAAATCCTGATTTTACAGTCACGACACGTATTAAATTGGTACAGCTTGACAGATGGAGCACCGGGAATAATGTCACGAAAACCCATTAAAGAGTTATTATAGAAAAGCATACAAGTACCCCTATATCGATCAATTAAAAGTTGGATACTAATTAAACTTTATGTGTGCAAATCATAGTGAAAAAAGTAGATTTTTTTTAGGGAGAAACATTGATTTTATAAATCCCTCTGATAGTTTTGTAGGAAAATCTATACCTATATTTTTATCAAATTTATTCGAAAACTAGCCCATATCATATGACTACAGGACATTATTGCCAGTAGGGTTTCATCGAGAAGGAAAGAAGGAAATTTCTCTTCTCGTCTCGATCGTTGACACGATAATTAATAAACTCTCGTCTTAATGTTTTTCTTGAAGACAATTTCTCGATCTTGATTCGAAACTCGAAAATGATGTCATAAGAATATCATTGGAAGTAATAAATAAATAAATGATCTAACATTTTTGAAGAATACACTAGGAAAATGTTAAATTTATGGCACTTTATGGCAGACTGACCGAACAGTGTCGTGTCAATTAAAATCTAAAGTAAATATCAATAATTATCTTTTAATTATTTGTTATAAAGAATCATAACATAACATATTATAATATTGTTTAAATCTAATAAAAATATAATTAATGAACCAGTCAGCACACAAACGAAAACTGAATTTTTCTGAAATAAGGACCACTGCACCGAGAACCACCGAGCCCGACAGTAGCGGGGTGCAAAAGGACAGTTTGTTTATCATTGAAATTATGTGACGAAAATGATTTTTTAAGTTTACAAGCTACTTAACTGCCTACAGAGAGACTGTTTTCAAGAGCAACAGCGACCATTAGTAAAAAACGAAGCCGGTTAAATGGAGAATCGGCTCATTTTTTACTGTGGTAGAATTCTTGGCTGTGTAACAATAATATAGTGACGAGTGTCTAAACAATAATTTTCTTATCTGTTAAGATACTTTTTTATATAAAAAAATCATGTTATCTGTATTTTTCTTATGTCTATCATTATTTCTCTCATGTTTTGTTTATTTTTAAGTGTTTTAATTTAATTTTTGTGTTTAACAGTTTAAGGGTATTTTTTTAAGAATATGAAAATATTTATTTTTACCTTTGATATTTGCTTTGTTATAGGTATTTGATATTTTTTCATGATTTTTTACATTTTCTTTTCCTAAAATAGTTTTTTATTTTCGCTTTTTGACCTAACAAGAGCTGTGCGCAATTCCAACACCTTTGGAGAGATCGAGAACTCTCGAAAAAATTGCTACATCTCGAAAAATCTCAAAGTAAATTATTTGATCTCGGTCCAAAAAAAAAAATTCAGTCTCGTCTCGATCTCGTCTTGAAAACGAGACGAGAATTCTCGAATTTCGAATCTCGTGAAACCGTAATTGGCGGATATTTTAAATCATTCAATAAAGTCACCAAAACTTCCAAAGTCACTATACTAGAACGTTGTGTAGAATATATTTTATATGAACAAATTGCGTCATGATTCGTTCTATATAATTCATTTATATTGCAAGTTAGAATTATTGTTGACCTAATTTCATTCTTATATTTATATATATAGAGCTTGTTGTTCATTTATCCTTGAATTATTATACCTATATTTACTTATTCTCAAAAATTATGTTACGCTTCCACGACTTTATTGCAGCTTCGTTTCACACAGCTTGACAAAAATGTTTTAGTTTGCAAAAGTTGAGTAAGCGACCCAGATTCTACTCTATCTACATATTCTTGTGAAACTGGATTATTTTCAATATTCTAGGTATTCGAATATTTTTCTTATATGGCTGTTGAATTCATAAAAAAAGAAGCACACACACTCGAAAATATATTCACTATGCATGTATTTCAGTCGATCAAGCATTATGAAAGAAATTTGTTATTTCATAGAAAACTGCTGATTTTTACTCGCCTTTTGAAAACCAAATAGGTAAACAGACCATCGGAAAAGAAAGTAAGGAGCAATATTTTATCAAGACATAAAAACACAGAATTATACAAGAGGACGTGGTTTTCAGGAATTTATAGCATCAACACTTTTTTGCGCTAGGGCTTTCGGTATGTTAAAGGTTTTAAGTAAATTTTAGAAATAATAACACAATTTAGGTCATTTTTTAAGATATCATTAGTACTTTGAAAATGGCTGCCAACCAACCTCAAAAAAATCTAAAAAATAGAAGTCTCACGTAATAGACAGATAGTGATAAAAAATATTTATTTCTCACTTTTTTATATTTTTAATATAATATATTAAGGGCCGATTTCATAGTCAAATTTAATCTCTAATTAATTTTAATCCTACATACTTCATAATTTTTTGACTGTTTAATTAAATTTTACTTTAAAAGAAGCGAAGATAAGGTGACTGACGTTAAAAAAGTTATTAAAAAATCAATGACCTATTAACAGAGATAGACGGAACTGTAAACAATATATTGTGTTGACATCATCCCTTGTTCGGCCACGCCTCATCGCATATCAGTTTCTCCCCCCCCATTATTTAAATACTTGATGTTTTGGTTGTTTTTGAATATTCTATTTTATTCTTTGGTTTCAAAACTTGAAAAAATGAGTAGACGTTGCAAACTGTGCAATAAAATAGAATCCACGAACCCAGAAGTAACTTTTCATGGAAGTAGACCGTCTAAATTAAAATTTGGTAACTTATATATTTGAATTAAAAAAAAAATATTGACGTATTAACGTCGGTCATGGGCGTAGTAAAGAAAATATTACCTAATCATTGTTATTTCATTAAAGAGATTTTTATATTGTTTGCGCTTTTCAAATCCTAGACTTATACCTACACACCTATTTAATAATATTAGTACGGGATAGGAACAAAAATCAATGTCCATTTAAGGGTCAACTGAAATTGATAAGAAGATAAACTTAAGCCAGTATGTATATAACAGGTATATATGTCAAAAACTATAACACGTGCGGAGCATGGATATAAATCTTCCTTGTGATTATTATATGAACACAAAAAATTTTGCAAGTTTATTTGCTGAAACATACAACTTTCGTATATTGACTTTTTTACCAAGCTTAAGATTTATTTTGTGGTATTAATTATTTCGACGTAGTTATAGCAAATGAAACCTAAAAGAACGAGACGACACAGGGGTCATATTTTCTATACGAAAAGACGAGTACAGTGAGGCGGGGCTTAGCTAAAACATTTCTATCCCCCCTTCTGACCGCTTCCACAGTTCACCCCCTGACCCACAAAGATGTTGTCAGCCAACAATACGTATTTTATCAATGAAGTGTTCTGTTTATCTCTGTTAATAGGTCATTGTAAAAATGCACTATTTTTATTCTGTCATCAAGATATGAGTTACACAAATAATTGGAGAATTAAGTAATCTTCCATTAGGAATTCATTATGATATCGGACCTAATTATTTTATAATACATTACCGTAAGTGGTTGTGATCTTTGGAAAAGTAAGATGGAATGTATCGAGTCTGTGTCTATCTGTGTTTCATGAACTTTTCGACAGATCTGTTTATCTTCTCTTAATTTTCTGTAATCTTTTTATCACAGAAAGAAATAGTAAAATTATATTTAAGCTTTCATATTCAATTCTGAGGCATCGCTACTGAACTGAAGTGTACTTCTGTTTTTTTTATTTTTTTTATGGTCAGGCTTAGGGAGTCATCTATAGACGAACCGATCTGGATCTGTCATGTGGATGTGTCAAATTTCTACCGACAAAAACCTTTTCCCCTCCGTTTCTGCTTCGCTACCTCCTGGTACCTGATTCTCGAGTGTATGGGAAATATTTCCCATAGTTAGATTTCTATAGGAAAACTCGTTCTGTGGGAAAAGCTATTCTTGAACGTTTAGGAACAGTTTTCCTATATAATTCACATTTTATTTCAGCCAATCTACGTTCTGTATTTTGTGGTGACAACTATTTGAATCTAAGTCGCGTAAGGTTAGGTTCTGTCGCGACTGTCTTGCCCATCATTCTATCAATTTCATATGTAAATCATGGCCAAACTTGTCGGAAATATCTCAGAGGCCCAAAAAAGGCACCAATTATGATTTGCCAAAAATTTTTTGTGACTCTAAATTTAGCTTATTATGAGTGGAAAATCCTTACAAAAGCCGTTTCACAAAAAACGAATATTTTTTTTCAGTGTCAACACCCTGTATCTCGAAAATGGTGCAGTTTTGAGGGTAAGTTAATATATACTTTGTTTCATATTTTTGGATAAGCTATTACATCCTCAAGTCCTGCGCTTATATTATGAAACACCCTGTATAATATCCAGGTATTTGGAAATGATTACACAATCCGAATGTTATTTATATAACACATTGGTTTTTTGCAGACATCGTCTAATTAAATAGTCAACCCCTGTATTATATCGGATAATTCTCCAGGTATTTATATGCTCTGTCTATATTCCGTCGGCGTATGAATGAGATCATTGGTCATAATGAACAATATGGAACAATTTACTAGCTCCTGCTTCAACCTACAACATGAAATGAACATGCTGGGGTTGGTTCAATCCTTAACTGATAAGCTTGTTAGTTAATCGACCCACAGAGCAAAACATAGGTACATATGAAAGACTCGAAGGCGGCAGTAAATCAATCGTAAATCCAACTTGCCCACCCGCATGGGAGCTGATTTCAATACTCGTATATAGTAGTACAGGATCTATTTTTATAAATGAAATACATGGCGCATGATGACACAACAGGATATACAAGGATTGTCATTGTATGTTATCAGAGTTTTCAGATAAATAACAAAATAAGACATAAATTATCGTGGAGATGCACAGATCAAATTTCTATGAATATTTATTAAAATGAGAATTCTTTATTGTGACTTCAGAATTATCGGTAAGCCTGACTGTTCCATCTCATGAAAAAAAATTGGACAAGGACGTACCAAGCCAAGTTTTAGTGTTCCATTAAACTCTTGGTTCCGACTGTTTCAGCAGTTTCAGCCTATTTGGTCCGAATCTAGTAAGTGAAAAAAGCCTTAAGGCCTGTCAAAAAGTACGTATCTATCCGCGGTATACTGGGCTAACGTATACGATAACATGTGAACTAAATTTAACGATTTTCTTACAGAATACACCTGTTCGTATACCATTGTCAAATTTAATAAACAAACTGTACAAACACATAACGCGAGACGCTTTCTATAGATTGATAAAGTTAATAAACATGTAAGCAAGTGATAATTTTGGTACAAAATATCGACTACTTTGAGGGTCGTTGCAGAAACTAAAACTCTTAGGTATAAAGAATTTGAGAAAGTTAAACCGTGGATAACAAACGGATTAGTACAATAAATAAAAAGTAGGGGTAAAATGAAAAAGAAATCATTATCAGGTCCTTACAATATAAAAGAGGAAAAATAAATATAAAACCTATAGAAAGAACTTGAATAAGATAATTACTACAAGAAGGAAACGAAAAAAACAGTAGGGGTGTATAAGTTAGAATCCGAGTCAACAAATATAAAAACAAATAAAAACGTTAGCAATATTCAAGTTGAAATCAATCTTGAGCCTTCTTTTAATGTCAAAGAAATGGGCATCTACTGTAATAATTTTCTTGTAAATATTGGCATAAAAATTTCGAATAAATAAAAAAATCCTGATAGACTATCTGTAAATAATAAGGGTTCTATAAGTTCCATGTTCTTGAGGCCAGTGAGAGAATTTGATATAATTAAGCAGATAGGTTCATTAAAGAACAATTGTGCTGCAGCAGGCATTCATGGCATAGGATCCAAGATCCTATAAAATACTTGCACATACATCTAATAAGACCCTTTGAATATATAGTTAATTTAATTTTTAAATCAGACAGTTTCTAGAGATTTTAAAAACACTGTAGTAATACCCGTTCATAAGGCTGTAGACGAGGCAGATATAAGCAACTACAGGGCGATTAGTGTCATTAACATATTTAGGAAGATTTTTGAAAAATATTTTAAAGGAAGGCCTATTAAATTCTTGACATGTAATAATATTCTTTTAAACAAACAATCTGGATTTACCAATGTTAACAACAGATGCTATGAATGAACTTAATAAAAATATCACTGAACAATCTGAGTATAGGAAATAAAAGCTTATCAGTCTTTCTGGACAAGCGAAGGCTTTTGACACTGCCCCCCATAATAAATTCGTTGACATGTTTAACTCTTATGGGATGCGGTGCATAGCGTTAGAGGTGTCCCACAAGGCACTGTGTTAGGCCCTATGTTATTTATAACATATATAAATTCGTCAACAGCAATAATATACAAAATGCCTCTGTAATATACTATACCGACGATAAGAATAAGATTCTTCTATGGTGGTACATGTCTTGAGGTAAAAAAATCAACACAAGGCTTAGTTAAAATAAAAAGATGGCTTGATTCTTTTTAGTTAAGATAAACATTTTCAGCCGTATGCATAATCGAAACTTAGTACGCTACTAAATTAATTGCGAAGGTTTCTGGCTACCACAACTGACAGAACCTTCAATCCACGGTCCTAAATAAGAACTGTGCTGCAATCTAACTAACCTAATGTTAAGTAAGGTTTATGACTCTTATGCCAGTGTTATGGTTGGATAGTGTTTTGATTTCTATTTTAATACGGTACTAGCTAGTATCGAACTAAGACTGGATTATGAATACGGCTGTTGAGTTTTTGACCGACGAACTCCGAACGGAGGAGGTATAAATTCGACTGTCTGCTTTTTTTTTTCTTTTGGTTTGTTCGCGCCTTATATATAGTAAACGTTCTCCGATTTTGATGATTTTTGATTCAGTTGAAAGAGACTTGGAAATTGGTCCCATTTTTGTAAAAAAAATTGAACATTTTTTCAAATTTTTGTCAAATTTAATAAACAAACTGTACAAACACATAACGCGAGACGCTTTCTATAGATTGATAAAGTTAATAAACATGTAAGCAAGTGATAATTTTGGTAAAAAATATCGACTACTTTGAGGGTCGTTGCAGAAACTAAAACTCTTAGGTATAAAGAATTTGAGAAAGTTAAACCGTGGATAACAAACGGATTAGTACAATAAATAAAAAGTAGGGGTAAAATGAAAAAGAAATCATTATCAGGTCCTTACAATATAAAAGAGGAAAAATAAATATAAAACCTATAGAAAGAACTTGAATAAGATAATTACTACAAGAAGGAAACGAAAAAAACAGTAGGGGTGTATAAGTTAGAATCCGAGTCAACAAATATAAAAACAAATAAAAACGTGAGCAATATTCAAGTTGAAAACAATCTTGAGCCTTCTTTTAATGTCAAAGAAATGGGCATCTACTGTAATAATTTTCTTGTAAATATTGGCATAAAAATTTCGAATAAATAAAAAAATCCTGATAGACTATCTGTAAATAATAAGGGTTCTATAAGTTCCATGTTCTTGAGGCCAGTGAGAGAATTTGATATAATTAAGCAGATAGGTTCATTAAAGAACAATTGTGCTGCAGCAGGCATTCATGGCATAGGATCCAAGATCCTATAAAATACTTGCACATACATCTAATAAGACCCTTTGAATATATAGTTAATTTAATTTTTAAATCAGACAGTTTCTAGAGATTTTAAAAACACTGTAGTAATACCCGTTCATAAGGCTGTAGACGAGGCAGATATAAGCAACTACAGGGCGATTAGTGTCATTAACATATTTAGGAAGATTTTTGAAAAATATTTTAAAGGAAGGCCTATTAAATTCTTGACATGTAATAATATTCTTTTAAACAAACAATCTGGATTTACCAATGTTAGACAACAGATGCTATGAATGAACTTAATAAAAATATCACTGAACAATCTGAGTATAGGAAATAAAAGCTTATCAGTCTTTCTGGACAAGCGAAGGCTTTTGACACTGCCCCCCATAATAAATTCGTTGACATGTTTAACTCTTATGGGATGCGGTGCATAGCGTTAGAGGTGTCCCACAAGGCACTGTGTTAGGCCCTATGTTATTTATAACATATATAAATTCGTCAACAGCAATAATATACAAAATGCCTCTGTAATATACTATACCGACGATAAGAATAAGATTCTTCTATGGTGGTACATGTCTTGAGGTAAAAAAATCAACACAAGGCTTAGTTAAAATAAAAAGATGGCTTGATTCTTTTTAGTTAAGATAAACATTTTCAGCCGTATGCATAATCGAAACTTAGTACGCTACTAAATTAATTGCGAAGGTTTATGGCTACCACAACTGACAGAACCTTCAATCCACGGTCCTAAATAAGAACTGTGCTGCAATCTAACTAACCTAATGTTAAGTAAGGTTTATGACTCTTATGCCAGTGTTATGGTTGGATAGTGTTTTGATTTCTATTTTAATACGGTACTAGCTAGTATCGAACTAAGACTGGATTATGAATACGGCTGTTGAGTTTTTGACCGACGAACTCCGAACGGAGGAGGTATAAATTCGACTGTCTGCTTTTTTTTTTTCTTTTGGTTTGTTCGCGCCTTATATATAGTAAACGTTCTCCGATTTTGATGATTTTTGATTCAGTTGAAAGAGACTTGGAAATTGGTCCCATTTTTGTAAAAAAAATTGAACATTTTTTCAAAAGAGTTACGGTTTTCGAGCTACATTCATTTTAAAATCTCACATATGGGTATTTTTGCTATGTGGAAGCGGCAATTTCTTTCGAAAACTGAGAATTATTTGATGCCACATGAAAGACAATAATATGTGTATCAACATTTATAGAGAACATTTTCTCCTTAGAGTTACGGTTTTCGAGATAAGCAGTGGTAAAATGGTTAAATCTAAAGTATTTGAGCGTATTTCCTCCGCGATGTTCTGAGATCTCTACATAATAACAAGGACAAGCAAAGTATATACGTGGGTAATAAGATATTAGTGGTGAACGTTCAACGATTTTTCTGACCAATGTTACACTCAAAAGTCTGAAATAAATATTTTTTCACAAAAAACTGGACCGACGTTGTTAGTTGGTGCACTGAAAATTACGAAATAATATTAATTCTATTGGTGCTGGTACTTGTGAAGTTGGTGCTAAAAGTTATCAATCTAACTGCAACTGCACAACTTCAAAAGTAACAGCACCAATATAATTAATATTATTTCGTAATTTTCAGTGCACCAACTAATAACGTCGGTCCAGTTTTTTGTAAAAAAGTATTTATTCCTTACCTCAGCTAATCGACCAAATTTTAATAAAATCTATGTAGGTAATTTAGGTGATTGTATCTCTGATGCGACTGAAATAAAATACTACGGCATCATTATAGACTAATACCTAAAATGCCAACAACATGTAGTGGATTATTCCATTTTTGTATCATAAATATTAAATTAAAATTATTCTTATTTTCAGATAATTTTATTTATTGTTATTTTTATCTTATACCTTGTTTTGTCATCATTATGATAAAAGTATGGGTTTACTATTTATTGTGCGAATTCTTCTTGCACATATAGAAATTATAATCTGTTATTTTATATTATTTTGTTGAAATGTGATTTTTTTAAATTTCAATTAGAAGTAGATATATTATTATTATTATTTAATATTTATTAGCGATTATTTTACAGAAAATTATGAATGGGTACCTACTTTTCTAAAGCATAAATAAATTTCCTTGTGGCTCGGGTATTTAGATACCTACCCAGTTCTACTTTGATTTCACCAGAACAAGATTCCTCCATTAAAAATTATATTAAATTAAAATTATATTTCCAAAGTCGACTTTGCCCATCGTAATTCAGCTTCCTGCTACACCTTTTAAGATAAATAAATAATTAATTATATATATCATAAATGATACGGCTCTAATGATGTCACATGTGAGAAAAACTGGTATTGGTACCGAATTAGTATTACGACCATATTTATGTCACATTCGATGGAACAAGACTGGAACATTTGAAATTCCTTACAAAATATTCATGCACAAAAGAGGCAAAAAAACATCCTGTCATTAAAATTTATGAGGGATTCCACTTCAATAAGCTAATCCAAGTTGTAAACTTCATCTGGTAAATAAAAAAGTATCATTCAGAATTGAAACTCAAAAGTCACACTTATGATGACTTCGTTATGCTTTTTAAATGACTAAGTTTCCTTTTGTATAAGAATTATTTTCTCAAGATATTATTACAATGCAGTTTTAATAAAAGCAAATAGATGTGTTGATAAAATTCTATTTAGTAACTTCATTTCTCCAAAAACTTATTATGTACATAAACAGTTTTAATATAATGTTTATTGTCCACTATTGAATTCAATAATTGATATTTAATTAATTTATTTATTTTACTTTTGTTTTTAAAGATGTTCTCTAAAATAATATTAATAGTTATAATCTTTGACATTTTAAAGGCTTACCTAGGTTTAGTAATAACCAAAAATCATGCAGAAAGTTAGTTTGAACGATCTTATGTTTGGCTATAAAGCATTATTCACAGAAAAATGTTAGATTTTCAAGGTCACGTAATGATTTTTCTTGATTATTTCTAAAATTAATCTTGAGATTAACGAGATATTTTAGATAATACATCTCTTCAATGATTAGTTACTAATCATCTGAGAAAATGTTTTCATTTCGTAAAAGGCTGTTGTAATATTTATATTATCAATATAGACGGCGCTGGGACCTGTCAATTTCTTTTTTAATGTTATATAATTATGTCATCTAAATATTTTTAAATGGCAATTTTCATTGCAGGATTCAAAAAAAAAGGAAGGTAAATTTAACTGATATTTAATAAAATTATAGTAAACATTAGAAATCTTATCAAATTATTATTCGAAAAAATAATTATTAAATTCGTGTTTCTAGCATTTTCCTTCTGTAAAAATCATTCATATTTGCTTTCTTGTCCATAAAATGTGTTTAATTATTCAATGAAAAGAAAGGGGTTACCCATTTATCGATGACATCACATTGCTGTTTTCTCCCATTAGAACCTTTCAAAGTCAAACATGAGGATATGGGGAATACATTAACTATGTGAAACACAAATACGGTTCGCAAGAACGAATAAAAATGTTTAAATACAATAATAATTTTGTTACAGTTCACCTTCTTTCTTAAAACTGAACCGGGTGCATCCATTTCAAGCATGTGTGCAAGATAGTGAAAATTTTTAAAAATTAAATTTTTCTAATTAAAAGCGAGATGGTGAGTGACTGGAAAAGCTCAAGTCCACATTTACTGTAAATGTGCGTTATGAATATAATACGTCAAATCCTATTTCATGGAAGGAATTTTGGGGGCGGTGAAGAGCCATAGTATCACTCGGTGAAAATGTATATTTAAAGCAAAATTCCTATATAAAATAACATATCAAAAAATTGTATAGGCGTGGTCCAGCTCTTACTGAGCGTATGCGAAAGATTTGAGTTTTCTCTTTTGTTAAATTTTTCAGAATATAACTCTCACCTCCCAAAATTTTGCATAGGGAATGATTTTTTGGGGATTATACTTTCACTAGAAGATCTTTCCTCTCTAACTTAGGGTATACCTAATATAAGTAAAACAAATTTAGTATCCTCATCTGTAAATACATCTCTTTGGCGATATTTATGGCAGTGAAAGCTTTATTTTGGGTTAATGACAATTAATAGTGATTCTTTTTGGATTCATTAGCAACAGGGAAACTATATATTCAGAAATCCAACATGATCACAATGTGGACAAGGCAATGGATCCCTCGGTATGGTCTAAGGGAACTTGGGATAAGAAATTTTTTCACAGGAAATCTGTTCCGCAGAAAATAAAGTATCGCTAGCTGTAGATAATTGTTAACGTGACAAATCCAAAGTGGAGAGTCTTTTCCATAGTAATATTCAGTGCTTATCGATCAAGGTAGATGAGAAGCTCATTTTCCTAAAAAACAATAAATCTGATATTTTATGTATGTCTGAGCACTGGTTGAGAGAAGAAAATCCTAAAGCAATAAATTTGCCAGCTTACACGATGGAGTTGCAATTTTTGTGAAAAATTCATTAACATCAAAACCTTTATATTTAAAAGCAAATTGTAGCGAAATCGAATTATCTACATATTTGTGGATTTAAAATTTCACGTTTATTTATTGCTATTTTAGGTCTTGCTCTGGCAATTCTGATAGCTTCTTGGATTTGCTAGGCTATTTTTTTGACAAAAATATTGGAAACTGAGAAAATATTAATACTCACGGGTGATTTGATGTAGACAGCGTTAAATCTTCAATAAATTTCTCAAACTTGTCTAATTTATTCCCCACGATTATCATTTTCACAAGAATTGACAAAATGAGTGCCAGGTACTTGCATCGATAACATAATAGCCAATCTTGAAAAAGAAAAATATTATTCTAGAGTGCCTTAGATCATTGCCTATTGGATCATTTTGGACAAGTGATGTATTTAGATTTTGCATTAAAACAAAAAAAAATTTGTTTCTGAAGACTTTTTTGTTCTGGTTTAAAGGATCTGAGATAGGCGCTTGGTAATTATAATTGGGAAATTTATCAGAAAAAAGCTCCAAACACTGTTGTAGATCATTTTATGAGTATGCTGAGTTGCCATGTCAAACAATAATCAATTGCATAACAAACGAAGAGCGCTCTCTAATGTAAAAATTGTTTATAATATAAATAACGATCTAGTTACCTTGAGTAGCAAAAAACAAAGAAGAAGGATTATATTAATTCTATTAAGAACAGCAAAAGGCTAGCTTATGAAACTCTTTTGAACAATTCCAAGAACATAAGTAGAGATTCCTGGCTTTTGATCAATTTTGGGTTTAAAAGGAACCCAGTACGTAAGAATGATACAGATATCATAAAATGATTTTGATGGGTGCTTCATCAACATTGCGGACACATTGATTTTATCTCTACCCGAATCAAATTATGATCCCACTGATTTCTTGAAGAAGTTCACCGGCGAATTCATTTTCTCCTATCACTCTTAAGGAGGTTGGTCCTTGGAAGACTCCAACTGCATGGAGTTTTATGAAATTAATAGCGCGATGGTTAAAGCTATGCCAGACATAAGTAATTCGTAATACCTTATCATTAATAATAAATTAGTGTTTCTCTGTACGTATATTTTCGGATGGGCTGAAAATAGCTTTGATTTTGCCTTTACTGCCACAAAATATAAAAAAAATTCGCCCAATTTATATAATTCCGTTTATTGGTAAAATCATGGGATATGTAGTTAAACCAATACTAATGTCATATCTAGAAACTCTTTGCAATTTGGGCAATTTGGTTTCATATTGAATCGATCAACATATGAAGCTATTTCAAATGTTATCCCTAGTGAAGTTGAAGTCTTAGAACTGGGAGAACATTCGTATCTAACGCTCTGTGAGACCTCTCATAAGCTTTTGATTGAGTGTCTCAAAAAGATTTCATTTTACGATATTCGTGGGATTACTCTTGATTTTTTCATGTCTTATTTAGATATCTAGTAGATTACAGTGTGTTTTGACAAACGGTGTTAAATAAAATGTTTAGGAAATTATACAAGGTGTTCCTCGAGGCTCTATCTTAGGACCAGTTCTTTTTATTTCATACACAAGTGACCTTTACTATCATATTATGCCCAAAATGATTGATGAATGATTCGGCACAAAGAAGCGGTTGCTTGATTCGGAGAAAAAACAGAATATCATCATATCTTCTAATGCAACTCTATCAGATGGGCATCGGCCAAGTTGCTTGGTATATACTTATGTTGATGATAATCTTACTTGAAAATGCCATGTTGATAAATTGGCGAAGAGATTATCTAGTGCAACTTTTTTGATTCGAATACTGAAAAAATTGGTAGGAATTGATATCCTTAGGTCCAGCTACTTTGCACTGTTCCACATAATCTGATGGAACCATTTTGTGGGGTAATTCGAGTCATGCAAGGAAAATATTAATCCTACAAAAAAAAGGATCATTCGCGTATTATCAGGAGCCTGTTACAGAGATCACTGCCGTGCTCATTTTGGACACCATATAACGCCATTTCATTTATTTATATATAGGTACTACACTTGAAATCCATAAAAACAAAGCGGACTATGCCTCACAGTATGATTTACACCAATAACTAGATCAGGAAATTTTGATAAGCACGCCAAGATAACGGCTTTCGGTGTCCCAATAACTCTCGGAATTTACTTTATTATATAAAAAGCTAACTGAACCAATGAGAACGCTGATATTTCAAACGAAATGTTATTTTTTTTTCTACTGAAGAACTGTTTTTACTCGGAGAATGAGTATCTCACCTATGCATATACGAACGAAAATTGGTGAAAATCTAAAAAGTATTAAGTTTCAATAATTTTTATTTTAAATTTTATACTTCTTAAACTTATAATTTTATACTTATACTTATACAGAATGTTCTAATGTCTTTACCGCGATATTTGCAATTCCTACCAAATAATTATTGTTCTGTTCTTTCTTACATACTGCGGGTCAATTATGATAGTAGTCGCAAGGTCATTGCAACGCAGTTGTAGCGTATATATAACAGGATATGCTAAAGTATATTTTTCTAATATCTTGAAATATCTTTCATACGATTATTTGCACATATACCTATAATAATAATTATACGCCAATCCACCTCAGTAACCTACACCTAGTTTTTGTAGTGGCCGTAATAGTCACTGAATGGCACTTTGCGTAAATAATTAGCATAATGGGGCAGAAAATAAACGTAACTATAGCAGAGGTGTTTGGATAGGAACGTGTAGTTTTTTAGTGCACACTTTACTGAAATGTTTCAATGCTAAGCTGAAAAGTCGATTCCTTTCGCGAGGTGGGAGGAGGCCTCCTACAGCGCAATAAATTTTGTATAGTTGTAACGTTAAGAGCATTTTTACAAGCAGGAAGAGGAAGCTGAAATCTTGATGATATAGGTGGTTGGGACAGTCTGAATGTCATCTACCTCAATTTTATTTTTCTTATATTGGAGCTTTATTCTGTATCCAGAACGTTTCTCTGATGCAATCGATTCTCCTATTGCAATAAAGTTTCGATGACTTGGCACAAATGAGAGGTAATAGAGGTACTCTGAAAATTTTGATTCACTTATAATCTGAGGAAACTGTAGGAAAAAAAATCCTGGAATACATCAGTCAAAAACTGTCTTATAATCAAAGGAATTTCACTGAAAGCTGAAAAAATAAAGGGAATATATAGAATCCATTGCAGAACTCAAATGATTATTATATGATCGAATTTATCATTGTATCAAATCAACAATATCTACTATATCCAGCGTTACTGAAATTCATTTCCTTAAAAGTATATTTTGCAGCTCTAAACTTACAAATTTCTGTTTATTAATAAGCGTACGTAATCATGGCATTATATCGTAGCATGTCGTGGAAATAGCTTTCAATTACTTACATTTATTAGATACGAGCAAATTTCAACTATGATTCTCAAATTTGTTAAAGCTATAGAATCTGTTATATCAACGTTTGATCAAAGTTTGATGGAAACATGAATATTTCAGTCAAAAATCAAGCATTGTATGATGCTAATGTACAATAATTTGATTAATGTTATCAATATTGATGGGTTGAGTCTATATTCAAAGAACATATATATATAATTAATCTCATTTGTAGTAGGTAACTGCTTATATGCATGTCGAAAATATGTCTATAAATATTTTTGACCCATATAATTTAATGTTGACGATCACTTTTCTTTCCAACCGTATAGCATTAAGTAAGAAACATTTCAATTGTCATGTGTTGCCTTATATTTAATTCACAGTTATGATTCAGTTTTTGAATTTTTTATTTTTATCGAAGGTCATATATGGATTGAAACAGTATTATAGAATCCAGTTATTATTTTTCTTTGTACCTATATACACTATAAATTTTAAACATACCTACATCGATTTTGTCATATATGTATATAAAAACATGAGGTTTATTGAAAGCAGAAAGCACGACATTATAAGACATATAACTGGTTTCACGTATATCGATGGAAACAAGGATAGAACCTAATTTACGAAAATACGCCTCTATTCTGGAATAAATCAATAAAAATATCTCTCATATAAAGAAAGGTGATAGAACTCCTCAATTAGAAGGTTAATATTTATACAAATTAGCCCCATTGATTTTGAACAAGAATGAAAAATTCATATGTTTTATATGTGTAATTATCAGTAAAATAGATGAGTTAATATTATACTAGATCCGAATTGCTTACGATTATTTCTTATTTCCAACCCAACGGAACATTTCTGGAACGTGTTTGGTCTTCTTAGGTTATGAAAATAACAAGTTCCACGAGTTCCACAAAGTAACACGAGAAAATTTCGTCTAAGATTGATGAGATAATTCTGTGCATTTTCTTATAGAAATAAGATTTTTATAATATTATCATTTCCATGTTCAATGAGGATTGTAGGTTTGTCCGGGTATATGGTTATCGTTCTATATAAATAATAAGTATCTTGAGGATTTTCAATATGTCGAAAAAGTTTATACAATGCATTCAGAGAGCCTTGGAGTGACACTAATCTCTTAAATATTAAAATCATAAGACAAAAGAATCAAGGAGATTTATAAAATTAAATCAGCACAGAAGCTATGGAAAAAGTATTTTCCGTGTTTTCGTGAAGAAAGTCGTGGACATCAACTAAATGGTAATAATTTCAAAAGATCTCTTTAAATTTCTGGCTTTAGTATTGAGCTGTCTTGTGAAAATAATGTTAAGTGTGTGAATGTCTTTTATAAACTCTTTCAATATTCCTTGTTCTATATTCTCTTTGCCAATATTTCCAATACCAACTTTTGTAAGATTCACTCAATTATCTGAGTTTATTGTGATTTCCTGCCAAAATTTCCTTTCACATAATAAAAGATAAGCTACTGACCAAAATTATATCGCCATCTGACGTCGCTTGGCCTCAATTTTAAGAAACTGAGTTTTGGATGCAAATGAAAAATTTTTACTCTTCCATTGTTAGATGTGAAAGAGTTCAATAAGACTGAATCTCACTACAGAACTTGTAGCCTCTAACGAATACTGAGATCAACACAAGTTGTGAGCATATCTTAACGATGTATAGTTCTCAATTCTTGTTTTCAATTAAATAAATCAAATTAAATTTTATCTGAAAAAATATCTTTTTGGAGTGCTATATAATCTCTTTATAGTATAAGAAATATCTGGTTTAATTAGAATCTCATTTCAATGACAGAAATAATCAACTATTATGTTCCCTTTCGGGTACGTTTTTTAGACCGGAGGAGATTTTGGATATGATTTTTTCTAAATATGGGACCATTTCTCAACTCTCAGAAGAATCAAAATCGGAGCACGTATACCTATTATGCAAAACGCGCGAACAGCCATACATAAGAAAATAAAAAGTCGGTAAAAAATTGTAAATTTCACGATGCGCGCGCACAATATCACACTAAGTCTAAATATATAAGTATACAGCATGAAGCTGATTGCTAATATTCTAAGCCTTTATTTCATGGAAGATTAGTTGTCAAATACTTGATTGTAAGATTTAACCTCGAGAAATAAAGACGGTGAGTCCGAACTAAAAAATGATTATCTGTCGAAAGTTTGCAGGGTATTTAAATGAAAATAGATCATTCTGTTGAGCTTATTTTATAAAAAGATATGGCTAAAATCAAATGCCTGGATATCTAAGATAGGACCAGGTATTATAGGTATTTGAAATGAAGAAGTTTTTTGTTCTAAAATAGTTCTTCAATCTTTTTAATTTTTTAATATTAAAAACATTTCTTGGAAGAATTATATGAAATTAAAATGACATATTCACAAATATTGTAAAAAAATCTTGAAATAACAAGTTCATTATAATTACAATGTGAAAAGAAGTTTTAAAAAAATGAAAATTACAAATAATACATAGTTTCTGTCCATATAATATATTATTTAAAATATAGGAACTAAGCACACTTTATATCCATATCAATTTTTTTATTTAAAGAATCGGTCTTGGAATTGAAGTAACCATTTTGTAATTCAATAACAATCGCATTCATTGCCATGGTTGGATAATCGAACACTTATTAACTAATATTTCTCATAATTTTTATAAAGCTTTAAGAAATCTACAACTTTGTTCACAGCGTTTCTGTTTATAAATTATCCAAACAATAATAAGGACTTTATACCGGCAAGCCCTTACTCCAATTATCACAAGCAAACTATTGAATTGAGAATAACAACACCTAGAAACATTTTCAGAATTTCCAGATTTCATCAAATTTTTCAATAAACCTGGGAGACAAATATTTTTGTCTTATATGCTGTAAACACCACCAATGATTTTTTAGTAATATTAGGTTTTTAATTGCAACTTATATACTACCGGTACTTGAGCTATGCAAGGAAAATATTGAGTGATCATAGTAAAAAAATAGTATACGGCGGTTATCGACAAGTCTCTACGTATTATATATATATATATATATATATATACCAATGAGTTGAAAAATAAAACATGTTCCATGTTATAAATCTGTGGGTCTAACCGTATGTTTTTTTTTTCGACGACACCGCAATTCTGCTCCTCAAGACAAGCACGATTTACACCAAAACTTATACCCAATACTCAAAATACTTGTTCTTCTGAAGACTGTGGCTCTAGAACGACTCTAGTGATTCTGATGACGCTTATCGAACGTTTTCTCATAGAAACACTAGACTACCTTCTAGAGGCGCATCTGTGGAAAAAACTGGGGAAAAATTGAATATGAAAGAAACAACTTAAATAAGGACAGAACCATCAAATAGTCAAAAGTATCGCTATAATCAAAATATATTCAAATAGGCTTACGCTACCTAATGGCAGAACATGTTACTAGTATAAATTAAACTAAACTAAGTTCTTTTCAAGTCTGTAGGTTAAAATTCTTATTGGTGTTTGAAGTTAACCTCATAACCAAGTCAACCACAGTTCAAGTTTTAAATATTATTTTTATTTAATTGAAGCGTGAATCGACAATCAATTGTTTCATATCATAAAATCGACATCAAATAATAACATATTTTTGAATATCACTCTTAACTTCAACTGTTTTTTAGGGCAAGAGGCTATTCAGGTGAGTTTCAATCAGAAAAATGCATTGCGAGGAGTCACACCTTTGGATTTAAAAGAAGCATGATCTTGTACATCTAACAATGATCAGTGCAGATCTTGTTAGGTATTTTTTCTGAATACTACTTCATTGCAAATTCTTGTTTCTCGATGTTCCTATAAATTTAATATATTGGATTTCTAAAAAAAATAATAAAGATTATTAACCTATCATTGTTAATACATCATAATTTCACAATGAGTTTTCAAAATTATCATTTTCTGTTTTTTGGTTCCGCTCTTTTGAACAGAAAGTTTCTCTATTTTTATTTATATTCTAATTTCACAATATTATACTATACGGGTACCAAGGGACTCCTTTTTGAATTACATTATATGAAACAAAGTTCGGAAACACTCGGACATTTAAATTTTATTTCAATCAAGGAACTCTAAGAAATCTGCAACAACTTTACCACATTCATGTGTCATCCGACCTCTAATATTCATTTTACATTTTTATGACAAATGAAGCCTTTTATTAAATCAGAAAGTTGTGGGTTGATGTTCCGTAAAGGGGGTATTACATGTTTTTTTAGCTTTTATATCAGTGTGTCACCATAATATTATTTTTCAATTCATATAAATATCTTGAAAACATCTACTCAAAACAATACATACCTATAAATGTTTACAATTAATATATTGTTAACAGTGAGACTTTAACTATTTAGTTGGTCATTCTGAGTATTGCCTTTCTTGTTTCCAATTAAATTTTATGTTTTTATTCTTGCTATTACAGAGATAACACACAAATTTTGAAACTTCTCTGTTATTACTAATTGCGGAACTCTGTATTAGGTACACGTATTACATCTCGTACACGAAAAAAAAGATTACATAGCTTTTTGAAGAGTATTGAAAACTTAACACTCAAATTAGTATAGGTATCTGTCAACCCCCTTAGAGCTGAAGCTTAGATATCATCCATCCGGACCAAATAAACTGAGTTATCAGTGAAAGTAACATGCTGATATTGTTTCAAACTGCATAAATTCTTGTTGAACAAGGGGGGAAACGCCTTGTTCGATATATAAAAGTTAAAGTCTGGATTTGTTGTACACATTCACGTTTCAAAGACACAATGAGGGCATTCCAAGTAAGCATGTTTGATTTATAGATTATACTAACACAATTATGGTAAATTTATGAAATTTGTAGATTTTAGTGGTTGTTGACTCAAATATTCTAGCTTTTATTAACATTTTTAGTAGATTGGTAGCAAAATAATAATCCTAATTATATTATTAAATAGCCATGGCAAAGATATTAATCGAATTTTTGAAAGAAATCTAATCGAAATATTACAAATCATGATCATTAAACAAATAACGTCTCAATTTTAAAGTTCATGAACAGAATTTAATTCCATTATAAGTATAATAATTGCAAATTTCATTAATAAGGTACGAGTATAATTAAGTTACAGCATCCGAAACGTGTTTATTGAAACAAAATTATCTACTCCGAAAATAAAGAAGTTTGGTACCTACTCATATAAATATTAGATACAGTCTAATTTTAGATAAAGTTTATTTATCAAATAAATCATATACATAGGATAGAAATTTAAATTAATTTAAATTTTAATAACGAATAATTTTATTTATTTGTAACAATAACAGGCATCTAAGTGACAAGATAACAATTGTATGTGTTATAAATAAACAAATGGTTTGTTTGTTTGATTTTCATTAGGCACTTTTTGTATTGCTTTGATAATATTATTCTCTTGATTAAATAAAAAAGTAGAATAAGGATGCAAAGGTTGGATTCCATTCTGGAACATACTTTAATTTTATGGTACCTAATTTAACCAAATGTCGGTAATTTTTTTCAAAGTTTCTAAGACTAGTTCTTAAAAGATGTTGTTTTACAGTTGTAAGCTATTCATAGGAGACTTTGATGTGATTTTTGAGAATTTACAGTGAAAAAAACGTGGTGTTACATTGACCTTCAAAAAATAATAAATTGTAGTGGATGGAGATACCAAGATATGCAGCTGGAAATTCTGTTTTTGTTAGCTAATCAAGTTTGTCAATGCTAGTAATGTTTATAACAGCATAGAAATAATTATAATTTGATAATCTCTGACCACACTTTATAAAAAATATCATTAGATAAATTTTGATTGCGAATAGATTTCGGAAATATACTTTCATAATTAAGTAACTCATGAAAATCTTTGACTGTAGGTTTCTGAGCAATATTTTCAATATTTAAATAAAAGCGATAATTTTTTATCCAATTTATTAAGCAACAAGCTTCAATTTCTTTGAAATAACTTGTCGTGAATTATAAACTGAGTAATTAACAAAGTTGTTATCTTTCTTCCACCTTGTTTGCTATGATTAGTAATTTATAAATAATTATTTCCAGGCGTTGTTTGTCGTTGCTTTCCTTGGCATCGTCTCCTGTGGAGATGTAGCCAGGAAAGATAAAAGAGGTCTACTGGGTCTAGGATATGGCGCTGGAATTGGTCATCTTGGATCAGGCGGTCTAGCTATCTCCAATGGTTATGGTCTAGGAGTTGGAGCACTAGGTTTGTTCTCACATCCTTTTTTATAACATTTATTGAACCACTACTTTAGGTTTGGGCAATGATCTAGGATTGAATGGAGGATTAATCGGATCAGGAATCGCAGGTAGAGGTATCGGTATCGGTATTGGCCCTGGTGTTGCAGTAGGAGCTGTAGGCATTGGGCCAAGAACCAGCAGTGCTTCAGTAAGTACTGTCGACCGTACCATTCCCGTTTCCGTCCCACAACCAGTTGCAGTGCCAATTAACCGCCCTGTGGGAGTACCAGTCCCCGTAGCCCAGCCCGTTGACAGACCTCGTGCTGTGCCATATCCTGTACCAGCCCCATACGCCGTTGAGGTTACCCGCCCAGTCGCCATCGATGTTCCACGCCCATATCCCGTAGCAAGACCTGTTGGAGTACCAGTCGGTGTTCCAGCCCCTGTTCCAATTGCCGTACCACAACCAATTGCCGTCGATGTTCCAAGACCAGTGCCCGTTGGTGTTGCCACTCCAGTAGCTGTCGGAAGTGTTGGTCTTCGTGGTGCTGGTATTGGACTCGGAGGTGCTGGTCTTGGACTTGGCGGAGCAGGTCTTGGACTTGGAGGTGCCGGTCTTGGACTTGGAGGAGCCGGTCTTGGACTAGGTGGTGCTGGCATCGGCCTTGATGGTGCTGGCATCGGGCTTAGAGGTGCTGGTATCGGGCTTAGAGGAGCTGACTTGGGATTAGGTGGAGCCGGTATTGGCCTTAGAGGAATTGGTGGAATTGGACATGGAATCCACTAGTAATTTCTTACGCTTGTGAAAATTACAAGCTTTTTTATATTGTAAATATTAAAATAAAAATATTATTAAATATTTCTCCAAAATTTGTTAATTTCAATAAGACTCTAATAAAAATAAATTAAGGTAAAAAAATATCGTCAACTAATTATATACGAATTGCATTTCTTCCCAAAAATATCCTTCCTACTATATATAATATGGTGGCAAGTAAATTGTCATAAATATAATAGCTTTCATTAATTGATACACGTTAATTTTAACATTTCTGTCAATTTCTTCTAACGAAAGTTCTAAGAATAAAACATATGAGTTATCTGCACGTATCTTGGATGAAATTAGAATAATAGATGATTCTTCAGAATTTTTCAATGATTCTGACGGCTGTTATTTTAAAACTATTCTGTCGACTATTAAAGAACTGAAGTTAAATTTTCACAGGATAAACAAAATCTGGTAATGTACCTATGTTTAATGCCATAATAAAATAGAAAATTGCCCAAACAAACTAGTGAAAACCGCGCATCAATATCTTGCAGCTGACCTAAATATATGAGAACGACTACCTATTTAATAAGAACATTCAATAGATTTTTAATTTTTGTCTCGAAAATTTTTAATAAAAATGTAATATTTTGGGATTTTTTCAAAAATATTTTAGGTTAGGTGAAAGATACCAACGCGCAGTTTTCACTAGCTTGTTTGTGTATAATTTTTCTATTGCACTATGGCCTATGGCAATAAACTAAGTAATATAAAAAGATTATGCTTTGAAAAATTTCTCTATTTCTTTTATATTAAAAAATGCCTTCTAGCGGCAACATACCAAATTACAATAAACAGCAGTAGGTCGATTTTTCTTACGTACGAAATGTTCTTTTTTGACCAATTTCCAAAAAGAAGGAGGCATACAATTCTTTGTATGTTTGCTTTTTTATGTATGGCTGTTCGCGCGTTTCGCATAGTAAACATGCTTTGATGATTTGTTTATTAATTTGAAAGAAGATAATTATACAATGGTCCAATATTTAGAAGAACCCAAATCCAAAAATCTCCTTACCCTTTAAAAACTGCCCACGAAGTGGGAATTTTTCTCGAAAATCGAAAATCTAAGACGGCAGAATTAAAGATGAGACTATATTCGGAAACGTTTAAAGTGAACATTTTTTCTAAAGAGCTACGGTCTTTGAGTTACAGCTTTAGTAAAGACTGAAATATGTGTATTTATTATTATTATTGTAGTTGGTTAAAAGAATTTTGGCACTAACTGAAGAAGTACCAGCACCATGAGAGTTATCAATATTATTTTATTTTCAATGCACCAACTAATAAAGTTGGTAAAAAAATATTTTTGGCTAAAATCCGTCGGTGTTTACAAAAAACATATGAGCTCCCCAACGACGTGTTATAAGATGTAGTAAGAAATGTTTTATAAGAAGGACACAAATTTACTTAGTTCTAAAGAGAATAATTTCTTTGTTATCTCAAATGGCCGAAATTTCCAGAAACACTACTTTCTTCAATTCCAGGTATTGTATACGGCCATCTTAACAACCTGAAAATAATTTCCAGCATTTTATCTTGGCGACTTTAGTCATTAAGTAAGTTACTCCAATTAGGAGGTACACATCCGATTAATATGTCTTATAGGTAAAGATCATATATCACATAAATGTAATTGGTTTAAAATTAAATATAGTACATATTTTCTTGCGTTATTATGTAGCTACATTATCAAGAACAATAGGCAGGTAAGCATCAGTATACATTATTCAAATGTTGTACGGAAAATATTTTTATTCATAACATTTGTGAGCAGGTATAATTTTTAATTGTTTCAAAGGAGTAATTAAATCTATATCCAGAAATTCAATTCATAGAGTGGAACTTGCATAATGCTAACGACATGCCCTTTGTAAATACATAAATGAAATATTAAATCTATGAAAAACAAAGGTAAAGTTCAACCATGCAGTTCTAGTAACAACCAATAACTTTTAATCCCAAATACATAGTAATTTAGCTATTAACATGAATGCTATGATCCGAAATGTAGCTGGTAAATTATGATATTATTATGATACATTTACATAGTAGAGGGCAGAAGAAATATATAAGAAACGCATTCTAGAACAAACCTCGTTACTTTGATACGAGGAAAAATTATTTCTTTATGGTTAATTTTCAACTCAGTTGTTGTGATATGGAAATGGAGATTTTAAAATTATTATCTATATTTCAAAGGAATGTCTGTAAAATTTAAATAAGACTGAATTTTTATATTATATAACTAGCTGTTTTACGCAGCACTTCCTGAGCAAACACTTTCGTAAAGTCATTGAGTATGGAACCGTTCTATGTGACCTACTCGCAGGAAGAACCAGTCCAAACACCAACCCAGATCAATCCACAGATATGCACCAAGAGAGAACAGCATCATAATTTTTCCTACATATGTCTTAAGGTTTTTCCGGTATGGAACCCTCCACCTTTAAATTCCAGTCGCACTGACAGACTCTCACAAAACATTTCAGTGACATACTACTCAAAAATGTACACCAAAAAATTCACGAAAATTTAGCCATAGAGCTCAGAGATACTTCTTTGGGAAGAAATCCAAATAATATTGCTTTTTGCTGAAAATCAAAACGACTTTCAAAGACATAACCATATCTTTAACACGACAGGAAAAAAAATATAATATAGAAATAACTGCAGAAAAAACAAAGAGTATTACCACGTCCAAAGAGCCCTATAGATGTAAAATAGAAATTGATGGCCATCTGATAGAATCAAATTTCAGTATCTGGGTATGGGTATAACCGGCTATGATCACGTAGAAGAAGAAGTCCTACAGAAAATTAATAACAAAATCAAATAAAATAGCGGGATTCTTCAATCAACTAATTTGGTGAAGTAAACACATGCATACCACAAAAACCAGAATATATCAAACAACGGTAAGGCCCATAATGACTTAAACAGCTGAAACAAGACCAGATACATAAAAAACCAAAAAGACTACATGAAACAACTGGAATGAGAATTCTTATGAGGATCTTGGAAAAAACCTTATAGGACAAACAGCGATATGCGGACATAAGTAATGAATGCAAAGTAGCAAATATTAATGAATGGGTACTGTACAGAAAACAAGAATGGATCCAGCACGTAAATAGAACGACAACTAACAGACCTGTGTAGTGATGCTGCGAGACTGGTCTTGGTCTTGCAAAATTGCAAGAGCAAGACTGAAACCAAGACCATATCGGTCTTGGTCTTGGTCTTGCTTTGCGCATCACTAGACCTGTGCGAATAGCAAGAGACACATCACCTGATGGCAAAAGAAGTATTGGACGTTTAAGAAAAAGATGGAGTGATCAAGCATTAGCCTATTATAGAAGAAGGAAGGAGAAGTTTCTTAATTCAAGCTTTCGAATTTTGGTTTTATCATCAGGGAAAAGTACTTGATATTATTTTTGATTGATTGATATATTTGACTACATTTACAAAAATTACAAATAAGAAGTTATAACACATTCTTGAATATCTAATTGTCGCATTGTTTTTTATTAATTTGCTTATAATAGAGGAGACAGCTGGTGATTAAACCAAAATAGAGTTTGGAAAGCTTCGATCAAAAACAAAGAGTATACCTAATTTAAACTCAAACAACTCCTTGGACTTCATTGAAAATTCTAGACTATATCACAAAATTTCCAGCGTTTAATTTATTTTCTTTACATTTCTGGAGTTTTGAGTACTTCACTTCCCGCTCGTGAATTCCAAGACGTGAATATCTGCTATTAATTAAGGTTGCAGCCGAAAATATATAAAGAGAAATAGTTTGAGATTAGATTTAATTTTTATGTACATTAAACACAGGGTAGAATCAACTAAAAAAAACAACTGAAAGAGAAAGTGACAATAAGAGACGCACGTCTGTGTCAACAGTTGAGATTGAGAGTCGGAAACAGAAGAGGAAAAGCAGCATCTTATTGCTCGGCGGGGGTAGGTGATAGCTGAGCTCAACTCGACGGAATGGAGACGCCACATATTCTTCGAGATAATCACTATGCAAATCCTTCATCGTTTTACGTCTCTCAATATACTCTAGCTAGGTTTGAGCTCTGTACTAATTACTCAATTGTAGGAATCTTACTGACGTGATTTCTGATTGATTTGTTAACTCAGCTAAGTACTAGACTATGTTTTCCGTGTTTGCCAAGTTTTATTTAATGTTAAAGACATTAATTTTAGCTAAAACCATTCTTATTGGCCGGTTAGTGTTTCCAAAACTGCTTCGAAAATAAGTTTTATAATTCCTTACAAAGTTATCATCTATTAAAAAGTGAAAATAATTATTTTCTTTTAGGTTCTGTGCACTGCAGATTGTGCCAATACATCCGTTTGATTGCAGTCACGCAAGATAAAATAAAATTTCTCCGGCAGTAGGTGTTTCCCAAATCCGAGACATATTGAGACATGTTACATCTTTTTTCCTCACCTTTTTTTGGCACATTGTATTCTGCACTTCCCTTCACACGGATGCCCCTTCTCTTTAGCAGATACCAATTCTTATTTAAGACGAAAGATTTGTAGCTTTTCCAACAGTTTCAAGATTTTTCCTACGATTTTTGACTAGCGTTCTTCATGTCTTACCCGTTTTTTAACGTTCCGCTTTAGTATAGTTGTTTTCTTCAGTTTTCTTTCCTTCTCAAACATGCTTCTTCATCATCTGTTATGTAGTTTTAAAAATTGAGCATTCTTCCACCGTCAGGTATGTACTCAGGTTTTATTCATTTTCGCCTGAGTTCAAATCATCATTTTCTTCACGTTCTGCGACATCAGTTATTTCTTCTCCTTTCTGTGGTGTAATCTTTGCAGGTGCAGAAGAATGAAAGCATTAATTTGTTCAAGAAATATACTTTTAGTTGTCTCGGATTCCAGTAAGATATAAGGTTGCATGTCCAGAGGCTTTTTCGTTACAAAAGCTTCGCCCTCATCGCTTATTTTCGTTATATTAACCGAAGCTCACACTGCTACTTTGTTTCGGTTAATTTGAACTAGAATCCAATCTATAATATAAAAATGAATCGCTGAATGTGTTGCTAAGCGCAAATCTCGAGAACAGCTGAACCGATTTCGCTAGTTCTTTTTTTGTTGGGTTCATTATTATCAGAAGAAGGTTCTTATGAACGAAAAAATAAAGAAAGTTTAGCGGAATATTGGAAAATTCAAGAACATTTATGAAAACTTAAAGACAATATTAATTTTACGTACCTACATACAGTTGTTTGACAACTGTCAGTTGTTTGAAATAACTATTTTTCTCGAAAGCTGAAAATCCGAGACGACAGAATTAATGAGAATTCCATATCCGGAAATGTATAAATTGGACATTTTAAAAATAATCATACTTTTCCGCGCTACAGTCTGAAATATGTGTTTCAGCTATGTGGAAGAGGCAAATTTTTCCGAAAATAGAAAATTCGATATTTGAAAATTAGAAAGGGGACTATATACGGAAACGTTTAAATTGAACATTTCCGAGTTTCGCAATGGTAAAGTCTGAAATATGTGATATGCGTATTTCCGCTATGTGGAAGAGCATTTTTTTAGAAAATTAAAAATATGACACGGCCAAATTAATGAAAAGATTATATGTAGCAACATTTAGATCAAGTTACGGTTTTCAAGTTAGAGCAGTTAAGTCTGAAATATGTGTATTTGCGCCGCGATGTTTTGAGATCTCTGAATAATAAATAACAAGTACAAGCTAAGCTTATAACTTTTTGGGTATTAGTGAACGTTCTACAATATTCATGGATAATGTTACACTCAAAAATGTGTAATAAATATTTTTAACAAAAAAATGGACCCACTTTATTAGTTCCGGCACTGAAAAATACAAAATAATATTAATTCTATTGGTGCGGTAATTTTGAAGTTGTGCCATTGTAGTTTGTTGTTGTAATTTTCTATTGAGAATGGGTAAGAAAACTCAATCGTATCATTATTATGTAATATAATAACAGATATTTTCAGATTAAGTAATTATGATAGCTGGTAAGTCATTTAACAAAATAACAGCATGCATGGCATTGACAACAGAAATGTAGTTTTATTTTAGAAAAAAAAAATATAGGTATATAGTACAATTTCTTGATACTGTTTAAAATAATTTTCAGTTAAGTAGTAGTGTATCATAGAATCTTCTGGTCAATTAAAAATTCAGGCTCTTCAAATGCTTGTAGAAGTTCCACACTGCCAGAATTTTATAACTGACAATAACTGAAACAAATAAATCATAGTTTAGCAATATGGTCGGAATTGAAAATAAAAATTATAAGGAACAATTTATAGTTAGATAAGAGGTCAGAGGTAATTATTTTACACTTGAAAAAATAGTTATTTTTTCACATTTGAATAACTTATACTTACGCGTAACCACTAAAGAAAATAGCAAGTGACCAATAATGAATGGAGTATTATCAATTCCAGTATGATGGACGATTGCTATCAAGGTTCCGATGATGTAGACCACTATCGCGGCTGGGTTCAGAATCAGCCAAGGTGTCAATAAAATGGGCCGATTCTAAAAAGAGATAACAATATTTTTTTAAAAAGTAAATTGTTGATATTCTGTAGTTCGTGATTTATATTTTATTCATCTAGAATTAAAAAGGGGTCCAAAATATTATCTTTATTTATGTTTAGTGAATTTGTCAGAAGTATATCCGTAGTATCATTTTTAATAATACAAAATACGACTTTAGAATAACTATTACTTTTTCTAACTCTATACTTAATGTAAAGAGTTTGTTGATTTAACTTTGAAATTCAGAAGATAAGGATGAAATGTATAATATAATAAATATAATATTAATAGATCTTTGAGACTGAAATATAAAACAAACATATTCGGGTAATGTTAGTGAATTTACAGTAATGTCATTTTGAATAATCATAGTTATAAGGAAATAATAATAATAAATTAATGTAATAAGCACAGGATGTCCAAGATAAGATTCACTACCCCCTATCTCAGAAACTATAAGAGATACGAAAGAAAGTATAAAGATAAAATTTTTGTGAATTTCTTTGAATTTATTTTAGTAAGAACCCCATTTTTTCTGTTTCACTGTATTCTACACTATACATAATATCAAGAGTATCTGAAATATAAGCCGGAATTTAAAATTCTATAAAATATAAGGTGGACATTCGTTAACGTAGTGATTCCTGTGGAAAAATGACATCTTGTTTGTTTAGTCAAATGTCAGACTTTCAGTTGTGTGTGCTTTTGTAGAACCCCAGCAGGTTATCTTAGTTTTAGAAAATGTATTCTGTAATAATCAGAGACTATCGGCGAATCTTCCTTGAAAGAGGAATTTCGGACAAATCAATTTTTCAACAAATCGAACGAGACTCAAGAAATCACAATATAATAAAATATAAAACGATCTACTCAATTAATATAGAGAACAGTTATTCAATCTCAAAGTAAAGGCATGATTCAAAAGTTTTAGACATATAAACAAATATGTCTAGAGTTTTAGCCTTTGCCTCCACTAGAGCAATGGGGTTATGTGACTAACAGTTGTAATTTTAAAATATCACCTCAACTTATTTGTGGGTACTACAACAATCATCGAATTGTATTATTAAAAGAACCTGAAGCAATCCATATGAAGGTATATTCAAGTTGTGAGTATTATGGGCCCCATTAACAATTCACGCAGCTCAGTTGAATGAATGGAGAGATAAAGATGCATGCCAGAAAAATTGGAAGCACTTCAATGAAATACTGTTTGTAGGATGGATATCCGCAATTCCATTTTGTTTCGTTCTTGTGTTCTGAAGAAACATTTTTACTTTTTTCAAAGATTCTCAATAGGAAACATAAGTTTTCTGGTTAAATCATAACTTGCATCAAGTGTAATTTGTGTGATCCCAAGACCCATAACTTATGATTCGAAAGAGGAATATGATTAATTCCTCTTGTTAGTTTACTGGACAAAAAAAAGACGTAAGATTCGGATAAGCCTAAAAAATCATATCTTTTTATGCATTTTATTTTTAGGAACGACATATTTTAGTTTGTAAATGGATATAATCATTGTTCTCAATAGAAGAAAAAAACAAGAAGGTCTGGATCGAATTTCAACCTGAATTAAAGTTAAATCACATTTGTATTAACTTTTGTGTGGTTTTGCGATTTGTCAAAAAAACGACGTTCTTTAATGGGGCTAGCAGAAATCATCAAGCGTTACACTCCCTCTCGATGGCTCTCTATCTTTTTTTCTTTTTCTATAACATACGTGTGCGTGTATACCCGTGCGAGTATACAGATACATCATGCACAGTTCGTTTTATAACGTTAATACTAGATCTCTAAGTTGAAATTCAAGTAATATAATAAATTTCCCTAAATATATTGATTAAACACTATTATCATTGTATTGGCACATAGTGCCTTTCTCCAATGTGAGTATTAAATGAATTCTAAGAGGATTACTGAATACTTAAGACTTAAGATAAAGCGCCAAGTTTGAAATAAAAATGATGATTAAAATTTATTTTACTTGAGTCATTAAGAATCAATAAACTTTGTGTATGTATATAATTGTTACCTAATCAGTTTATAATATTACTCATTAAGATTCATGTTGACCATACCTATTATTCAAGTAGGCACCTACCAGCTTAGAATATTAGAATATAGTTAATACCCATTGGCGATTTCCATCATGTACCAGCCAATAAAGTTATAAACTAGACCTCTGTATAAAATGCTATATTTATAGACACAACGAACCCAAAATGTCTTTACATTACATTTTTCAATGCTACTGTATACGTTGTCTTGATAGATCAAAGGAAATATTCACTTATAATCTCCCTAGAGCTTGAATACTTTCCGAAGACATTTTCGACATGCAATTTTCTGAAAATACTGCCAAGACCCAGCCGAGGGAAATTTTCTTGAAAAAATTCGCAACTGAAAAAAAATTCATGGAGAATTAGTCAAGCTCGCGGGAGATTCTGTACGAAAATCTGATACCAAAAAAGTAAACACAATTTCTGATAGTTTATAAATAAATATTTGTCAAATATAATCTTTGCTTGTTATTCTGGTATCTGCACGTGACAGCTGCCAAACCAGGGAAATTATCACTTATCAATTTTGCAGCTAAGTCACGTGACTCAAAAAAACTCGGGAAATTCAGGATGTTGTCAAAGCAACCTGTCAAAATCAAGCTATGTGATTGGCTTAAAACAGCAGGTATAACATTTTCAATTAAAGTGACGTTCCGCAAGTATATTGCCCGTATTATATCGAAATTCTCCTTAAACCAGATTCCATGCTTTCATGGTGCTAACTAGATGCGCCTTTCCACTTCACAGGAAGAAAAACTACGGCAACCAATAAATGCAAATCTAAGTAGTTACTAATTTTCATTAATGAAGTTTTTGGAAACTAGAACCAAACTTATTCTTACATTGAAGGAATACATAAATATTTCCATTGGAAACAGATTCAATTATCGGGATAAAAAAATCCTAGATTGGTACCAAGGTTACAACATTGTTGTTCCGTGGAAAAAATTGACCGCTCAGTCAATTTATTATAGGTACAGATATGGTAAAAGGCCAACCCAGCAAAAGAATCTATATATTTTTGAGTATCAGATATATATGTATTTCTTGTATAGATAACATTACCAACAAAAATATTCTTTATTGTATTCGGGAATCTCGAGGATTTTTGGGTCATATTTTTTATAGGAATTCGTGGCGATATAGTAAGATATTCAACAGTGATATAGGATATTTTTCCTCCATGAGGAAAGGTCTGATTTAGAGGATAAATTCAAACTGCCCATTTCCACGAAGATGGAACGTTTTTAGACCAACGATATTTATTCGTATTCGAGGCAATACGCACAATACAGAGTACGAAAGAGTTTCTCAAACTTGTTAAGAATTTTATTGGTAGGGAAACTTCTCGTTTGGTTGAATTTCTTTTGCCTTATTTCAAAAGTTTGGCGTCCTTCTGGCTTTTCGATTTATATCATCATAATTTATGAGGTGAATGTTGACTCTTGTCCAGATTATTCATTATTTCTAATATTCCCATGTTTTATCAACATATAAGCTTTTTTTTGGTATAGTTTGGAAGATCAAATTATTTTGTCTTTTATCAATTGAGCAACTGAAACTTTCATTTACACATGATCTGCAAATGTGAAATTTAATTTAAACTGGATTCGGTTGGAAAATATTGAACATATTGTCAAATATTCTCTGAGCAATGTCCAAACCAATTAAATCGTCTAAATATAAGACTAAGCAAAAAATCTGATCTAATATATTGTAACGGGCATATAAAAGTGACTGGGCTTTATTTATTTTCAAAGTTTATTTATTTCTACACTAAGTATTTATATTTATATCACAGACTAAATATCCATAACTATATACAATTTATGCCCCTGACTGACTCACTGACTCCGCAGCACTCTCCAATATATAGGCAAGCAGATTGGCTCTCGTATTTTCTACACCCATCTTCCGATGCCAAGCGAGATCTCCCGAACTTGCGCGAAGTTACTAGAAGCTTCGGGAATATGTCTTGACCCAGGCATGCATGGCTGACCAACATCAATAGCGGTATGCAACACACCACCCGGGTCCCACCAACGTCCGCACTCCCTAAGGTGCTCCGCCTTCCGACGAATCGCACACGCCCACCATTATGGCACCGATCACCGAAGCCAAGTTCGTTACATTGCCCCCTCCTTAAATCTGATCGTCCCGATCAGAAGCATCCTCAAGGCTCAGCCATCTTGTCCATACAGGCAACACGACTTCTTGTCTACAATTGACACCTACCTGGTGTCAATAGCAACAGCTGCATTATCGTTGCCAACCATTGGCCCCAACAGCTCCGCCGTGACACTAACGGACACTCACTGGTTTAAACCAAGTTCAACGGCAACTTCCTGTTGAACTTCACTACCAGGCTTCATTTACAGTCCAACATGATCTCTCATCCCAGATTGAGCCATTGCAAACAGCGAGTTCACATCGAAGCCAATCTCTTCATGTAGTATGTTCTTTTCGTTGAAACACGTATTGCCACATTGTGTTCTCGAATACACCACTTTGGATCTCAATGACAGAGATGGCTGATTTTTACCATGGAATGTTCACGTTGCCATATACTGGGAGTGGATCCCATAGCTACCTCGGTCTTGTTCTCCATACCTAAGCTCAGCTCGATGACCATACCAGCTTCTATACTGTCTGTATCTTTGGCTTAGTACCCAAAGCCCATCTACACCGTCGGCATCTTCACTTCGTACCCATCTCAGAGCGATTTCTCGGTTGCACCCTCAGGAATCTTCTCACCAAGTCTAACAAGCTACCATGCCATCCAGCCATGAATTACAGCTTTCAAACTTAAGTACATTTGTACCATTATATCCCCTCCAGGGCGCACTAGTCTACACCGTTGGCCTTACACTCACAGCATCTCCACGTCCTCCGCTATTCCACAGGCAATTTTCGGTGACCCCCACAGGAAACTGGTCACCAATACCCAACAAGTTGCCACACCACCCGGCAATGCAGCACCACTTGCGGGATTGCATCAATACCACCAAATCCTTACCATGGTTCCATGCCCAGCGTCGAGGACCTTCTTCATGATGCCATCGTAGACTTCTATCACTCAACAGACCAGATCCTAGCAGCTGTTGACTGTTCAGAAGATGACGGTAGCCAACCCGTTTAGGACCCTTTGGTTCAATGGTACCTACACCACATGGTATTCGGAAACTGGATACTGTCATCAAATTTCTGTTCAACTAACTAGGAGGAGCATCTTCAGTACCGTACCCTGCTTTCCTCTATTCTTCATATTTGTGATTCGCCAACAGCTCAGGATCGTCGCTGCAGCAGCTATAACAGAATTTATTTTAACATCCAACAGAGCACCAAGCTGCACCCCTTTAACGCAGCCAACTCTTTCTCGATAATATTCGAAATAAAATTCCGGAACGTTCTCAAAAGTCACTACCGAAAACCGTGAAGCTCGCGAAATCTGCTGTCACATAGTTCAGTCCGAGTCATTCTTCCCAGTCACTATCACCTTTATATCCCGTTTGATACACCATACTACCCCACACCTGACACCAATGTAACGGGCATATAAAAGTGACTGGGCTTTATTTATTTTCAAAGTTTATTTATTTCTACACTAAGTATTTGTATTTATATCACAGACAAAATATCCATAACTAGATACAATTTATATTCACTATTTATCTAACTTAACACTATTTATATTTACACTTCACTATTAACAATTTATATTCACTGCCCCAGACTTACTCGTCTGCACCGGGCGATTGCCCCTGACTGACTCACTGACTCCGCAGCACTCTCCAATATATAGGCAAGCAGATTGGCTCTCGTATTTTCTACACCCATCTTCCGATGCCAAGCGAGCTCTCCCGAACTTGCGCGAAGTTACTAGAAGCTTCGGGAATATGTCTTGGCCCAGGCATGCATGGCTGACCAATACCAATAGCGGTATGCAACACACCACCCGGGTCCCACCAACGTCCGCACTCGCTAAGGTGCTCCGCCTTCCGACGAATCGCACACGCTCACCATTATGGCACCGATCACCGAAGCCAAGTTCGTTACAATATGTAAATATCTCTAGTACTTAGGTACAGTTAATGTATTTCGGAATATTCAAAGCATACTCACAGTTTCAGCAGCAAATATTAACAGTATGGAGAAAAGGCATTGTAAGGAACTTCCCACAGCAATGATGATGAGGATACACCTTAAAACTAATAAATGACAATGAGATAAGGACTAGCCTAAGTAAAATTACCTATATAATTCTTAGAAATTAAATTCTTAGAACCCAACATATTTCAGAGTTTTCCAAAGCCTTGAGAGGAAGGATTAGGTTCAGAATAATTATTTACTTAGAGACCTCACAACACTTCAAAGTTAGAAGATCAGAGACATGTACCACAGTTCAACGATAAAATGCCCAATAATTTTGAAAGTTTACCTGATATTTTAATTGAATTATTACTTTACAATGTTCAATTTTTTGATATGAAAGATGTGCAGATTTGTACTGAGATACCTATACCTATGTTAAAATGTAAATGACTATACTTAAGGGCACCTAGACAAATGAAGAAAACTATTTCAGTATACTTTTCAGCATTATCAAAAATTGTTTCTGTAACTTAAGAGTATTATGATAAGTGTAGAGTAATAGTAGTACATAATGGAGAGATAACATAACGGGATGCATGAACAGATTCAGATAATAAAGCTATTTTTCGATGTACCTATCACCATTCTCCATCAACTTCGGTTAGGGAGAAAGTTATGTATGAATATTAAGAGAATATCTCGTACTAAGCAGGTGATATTATTATTTGTGATCTACAACATCAACAATAGAACAAAATTGCCTGACAAGCACGATATCCATGTATAGGAGATGGGATAATTGGCAAAAGTTGTCCGATTGTTAGCGATAATCGTAAATGATCAACTTACCAGTTGGATCGGGAACAATAGAGGGATCCGACATGTCCAGAAGTTCGTGTGGATTTTCTGCATATGCCGCAGATAGAACCAAACACATAAAGGCTACTATACTTTGAACAACTCCTATTATTATGGTTCCATGTTTCAAGCTGAAGCCACAACAATTGGTCATTTCCACGCCCATTTTGTTTCTAAAACACAATAGTCATTGATTGAATATTCAATAAGGCATAGTATGGAAACTTCTATGACATTTTCTTTTACCATGAAAACATGAGAATGTTAAGAGAGTTGCGTGGTGATTAAAATGTATGAAATAATAAATAACTTTCTGATAATGCTAGGACCGAGTACATTAAATTGACTAAACAGAATGAAATAACTATAAATAATGTGAGAATAAAAAAAAATAAGTTACTGCAAAAATAAGTATTAGCTATAGACTGTTTAAAATCTTTATGATTCATACATTATGTGCTGTTATCTTAATAATTTTAGTGCATCATTTGATGAAGTTAGTCCTAGTTTTTTTTAATATGTATTTATAATTATCCAGAATCTGTTTGAGAGCGCATGTAATACAAATGGTTATATAAGAATTCTCACCGTAAATTTTTAATCAGTTTAGTTATTACAATTTTCCCTTTGTCA
The DNA here is from genome assembly GCA_958507055.1 of Crioceris asparagi. Taxonomy (NCBI): domain Eukaryota; kingdom Metazoa; phylum Arthropoda; class Insecta; order Coleoptera; family Chrysomelidae; genus Crioceris; species Crioceris asparagi. The sequence continues at coordinate 81,097,949 of OY293826.1, read as the reverse complement.
ATAAGATTCAAAACATGCTTTGGAATATTTTAATGAGACTACAGCTGTAAAATTTGCGATTGGTATTTGTATAATTCGGGTGAAAAGTGGCAATATAACTTCTATAGCCTATGTTCCTAAATTCAATCCAGTATTCTACTAATATAGAGAGACGTTATCAGTTGAAGCTTAGTAAGTACATCCCTTATAGTAATTAAGAAAGAGTGTTATATACATTGCGGTCCCAAAGGTATGCACCAATCGAACTAATATTATTTTGTATTTTTCAGTGGACCAACTAATAACGTCGGTGCATTTTTTTAAAATATTTATTGACGATCATTACACCGATCACACAGAAATCGGCACACGTATGTACCTATTTTCTCATGTTGAATGTTTCATGAAATCTGCTTTTTCGTAATAATACGCCAGTAGATGGTGCTGCAGTGTACTATCTTCCATTCACCAAGAAATTTTAAATGTTTAGAGGTATGAGCACTGAAAATATTTTATCACTATCTAATTTGTTTGTATCTTGCTGCTAGAGGGCATTATACAGTGCTTCAGCATATACAGCACCTAACAATCGTTCTGAAATCTTGTAGGTATATCTAGAGATCCAAAAAAAAAACATTCGCAGTATAGTTTGAATACCCATCGAGTGTGGTTTCGTCACGATTCCTGACGTGATCGGCCATTCTATGCATGTCGTAAATAATTTAAATTAAATTTAATTCCTAACCCCAAAACACTGACACTGACATATTTGTAAAGGGGCTAAATCACTTTCAAAAAGAAATGTTTGACATTAAACGTCAAAGAGAACAAGAACAAACGTCAAAATAACAATCAGCCGATCTGATCGAAGACCTAGTTTACAAACGAAAAAAAGAGATAGACAAGGTATGACGAAACCCCATTCGATGGGTATTCAAACTATAAGTAGGCCTTTGAAAATGAGAACATGTCAGATAGGAAGCTAAAAGTGACAAGTGTTATTCCAATCAATATAAATGCAATAGCAGATGACTCAAATAAAGACATGTTCTCATTTTCAAAGGCCTACTGCGAATGATTATTTTTTTTTGGATCGCTCGATACGCATTACTTAGTTATATCTCATCAAATTATCACATCTACTGAGGGTTCTGCAATTAGTATAAATTAATAAGCTGATAATGGAATGTCAAGACAGTTTTTTCTTATTCATGTTATTATTATTCAAACATATAGGTATTATTCGTGACATTATGATGATTTATTTTGGGATTAGGAATGACAAAAAATATCTTAATTGAAACTGAAAGAGGCTATGTTTTTTTTTACCTGAATTAGTTTCTTTATACGATTTCTTACAGGTTTTATAGTTACAAGGAAAATCAATAAGTAACTATTGAATAATTATAATCAACAAAATTTATAAACAAGAACCGTTTCAACCTTGTTTTCCAAGGTACCTACAATAAACGGAACCTCTTTTTAGTTACGTAGGTATATTAGGTAATTCTGTATTCATATGATATTAAAATGTTGTGGAATAAAATTCATATAGAAGTGTTGTTTGAATTATTATGGTACTCCTTCCTATTGCTATATAATAATACAGAATCATGTGGCAACAAAGTCACGCAATTGTTTCATGATATAGTTGGTGCTTTCTCTTTGATTTCATGCACAGTAATTTATTATAGAGGCCATGTTACTTAGATACTAATAGATATTTTATTAATTTGGATATATTGATCAAAACTAATTATTAAAACATTAAAAGGCTATCAAAAACATGATAATTTATTCTTTCAAATGAGTAGATATTATATATTATATTATGTGGATTAATTTCCACAATTCCATATGAAATTGAAAGAGAAATAAGAAAAGGTAGGTATATCTAAAATTTTGTTCCCATTATAACTTACCTAATATTTTTAAACAACACAGCACACCTTATCACAGCAGTTGATATAATCTACTGAAAACAAACAGAAATTTCCAATTCGTAAGCTATTTACCAAATATCAACCAACAATGGGTAACTATGTATAACTTTGTTTTGCTGACTGACACAGTAGTAGTGGCTTAGTGCGGATGCTTTGTGGCAACAAATATTAAGCTTCGACATACGTACCACTCTTCTAGCAGTCATCTTCAGTAAGCTTGCAAAAGCCCATAGGTCGTTGATACATTCGAAGCTATTAGAGAAAGAGTCGATGAGTAAGACAGCCGCAGAGGATAGCATGGACGAAGTTCTTAAGTAGATGGATATAAGGTTGATGTTACAATCAATGGATTTGTGACTGTGTTGACTAATTTGTGTGTTCTGTTCGAAGGAGCGGCACGACTGCCAAAATTAAAATTGATTAATTCTCCAGTTCGTTGGTGAATCTCCTTAATTTGGGAATGGAATGAATAATGAATGGATGTATACAAGTTACGTGGATATCAATAAGATGGGAACATTTTTCGCTATCTCATCTCTATTCTATTATGCATTATGTAGTCCGATAGTATTTTTGCTTTTTGTATCTAATAAGTGCTCTTCAATTTTGTTTTGTCTCTATCTAGCGTGTGATGTGATAGTCACTATTTACTGGAATTATTTCTTATGTTAGGATATCCGCAGTCTATGAGTCCTATATGTTTATATCTCCAAAATGTTTGTGTTGATCTTTAAAAACAAAGGTATTGTTACTACTGTTACCCTCAAGATCTAGAAAACTTTGTTGCCGTTTCTGTAATCCATAATCAATATTCTTACCTATATTCACTTTCTTAATCACCTAACTTAAATCATTGTTTACCCAATTGAAACATTTTATTAGGTCCAATTTTAATAGAAAGGGAGTTACCAAAACCGTTTTAAGCCAATTCTCAATATTATAGTTTTATTACATTTCTCAACAGCAATCTGGCAATGCCTAATATCTTCATGGGCCAAATTATTAAAAGGATAATCCCTTTTTCCTAATATGTTTTTTTGAAACTAATAAAGACAGAATATTCTCAGGAAATGACGTCTTATCTAAAAGGGTAGATTTGCCCTGAAAACAAATCTAGCACCTTTGCTCACCCCAGGTGCTGCAAGTTCGGTAATTTAATAGAGCGCACAATTTTTTTAAATGTACTTTTACAATGCTTTTCTTTTAATGTCTGTAACCTCTTATAGGAAGTACTGATTATGTGATACATAAAAGAACCGTGTCTCAACTCAAAGGGCAAGGAAACGAATATTGTAGGTCTTGCCGAGGCTTGACCTTACGGAGATTACCTTCAAGATATCCTTTTATGAACTAGGCAAACTCTTACCTTGCCATGTCGTGGAAGCTACATCAGTTCGAAACTACCCCATTTTCAAGCATCATAGCCGACCAGGAGACGCATCACTTTCCTTCTCCAATAATTACGGCAAGGCCTTACTCAAGTCAAGCCTCGGCAAACGTAACCTAACCTAAAACATCGGTTTTCTCAGCTGTGTATACACAGCAGTATTGCTTTCAGATCTAATCTATTCAGTACAGTGAACATACGAAAAGTTTGTTCATTCTAGTGCCATATTTTCTTGGTTAGTTTCACAAGTAGCTCTAAGTTGGAAGTTTTATTGTTGCAAATAATATAATAATTATAACCAGGACATATATTGCCTTCCACAAACAATATGTTCTATCTGAACATAATTCAGAAGATATTAGAAGTAGGACAGCTACACCTACTAAGTGGCGTGATTTTGACATGGTGAAATTCACCACCTTTCTTACGAGTATCAGATTCGGAATGGCCAATGAATTTCATAGTCCGAATGAGGAGACTACTGAGATAACTCGTGCTGAAAAGAGAAATTTAGTAGCTTGTAGCTTTTGATACCATTGTTATAGATAATGGTCCAAATAATTTGCAAAAAATATCCCCTCACTAGCACTTTTTAATATTACTTCCAAGGTACAAGTGTATTGCATGAGATTAATCTACCAATCTCGAGAGGAGATGGAATACGCCCTTTCAGTTCAAATGGGACACTTAAAGTTTCAGGCATTTCCAGATGTTAATGATAAATTGAAACCTGACAAATTGCTTCCAAAACCTTTTCGGAGACTTTCAGTGTTTCTGGATTAGAGGTGTTTTGTCAGAGTGGGCGGACGCCTTATATTTTCAGAATTGAATTTTGATGCTGTACTTGTTATGAGTACACTCAGTACAAATTTCTTCATCATGGCTTCAAGATTTAGAGTTTTATATTATTACAAAGATATTGGATAATATCTGCCACAAGAGCACACACTTCATCTTGCTTACGATGTTTTCATTTAAATACAAAACCATATGTCCAATGTCCAACCTATATCAGACAACTATTCATAGACTTTCCCAATTTCTCAGTTTCGCTTATACTACTTCCGATTTCCTTTCCAGACAGAGCTATATTTCTTCAAGGTGGACTTCCGCCAAGCTGTTTGCAAGAGATCAACATCCTCAGCTGGCTGTCCTCGTATATTCCGTATCTGCAAACAAATATCCTCTGCCTTGGGTGGAGGCAGACTAATGGATATTATGTTCAATCTCCAGGACAACTTTCTTTTTTTGATCCTCCAGAGCTCTTTTGATCTGTTCTCCAAAACTCATTCCCCAACGGGGTACCACTAGATTAAGGGTTCTTGATGATTTTCTTAGTTGCTGCAGAACCATGGAAATGAGATGAGTCGGTGGGGGAACTCCTAAGCCAAATTGAACCTCCAAGGTTTGCTGATTACATACGCTGAGCGCTGCCTCAGAATCCCTCAAATCTCTTCCACATTACTGCGAACAATCTTCGAATGATTAGACGCAAAGTCTATATGTAGATTTTCCACCAATGATTTTCTCCATACACAGGATCTCTGGATCTATCCCATCTGAAGCCCCCTTCCGGCTTCGGAGACATATGTACCTAGACTAGAACATCTCTGATCAGTCAGAAAGATCTTGCTAGGAATAAATTCTCCATCCACCACAGACAATCGGCAAGTGCATCCTTCGGCAAGAGAAGTTTCTTTCTCGGCTCGCTTGCTGAAGACGTCTTAAGAAAAGGCGTCCTAATGGAGTCACCAGCGATGGGAATCCTAGTCTGACTGAAATACTTCTCTCACTTCCAGTTCCACCATCTCTTGATTAGCAATTGGGTTAGCTCACTGATATGAGCTGAATTCTCCTGTTGGGAAGGCTCTCGTTTACTCTAATGCCTCCTGATAGGCAAACAGAGATAAACTAAACACGAATTCCCTCTGAACGAAGACGACCTGCCAGCCAGTTGCTCTTGGGGAAAATAAATCTGTGATGTAGCTCAAACAACAGCAAACACGTCATTCGAACTACCTGTTCTTATAATGGAGAGGTAACTTTGATGCCCCTTCTTTATTGTAATTTTGAAAGTAAGCCGGCGACAGATCCAGTTCTCCCATGAAATTACCTACCTGCAGAAAAATCTGCACTTTGCTTTGATGCAACAAATGAAGGTAATTAAATAAACTCTTATTGCCTCGAAGACAACTGGAAGGGCTCTTAGCTCTCGCCAACGACCAAGATATCTCTTTAGTTGACGTGTTACAAAGTTAGCGTCAAAAAATTCGTTCATTACCCTGATACTGCTAACTATCGGTCTTCCTTGAATAATTAGCTCAACGTCTTTTCGACGAAGACGCCCCATCTGGACTCGGAATAGAACGAGTACGCCATAAGACTTTTCATTCGGGAGGCTGTTTTTTTTCCTGCTGAGTGTATCCCTTGCCAAGAGATTAATGACTTGTTTCTAGTTATGCCATACAACAAAGGAGAAACTCTGACAAGAAACCTTGTCCTTTTAGAAACTAAAACAATTCCATCTCGAACAGTTGAGTGGAAGGTGGGGGGAATCTGATTCTAATTTGTTGAATGACATTTGACCTTGTCTTGAAGACTTGCCGCCTATATTCAATAGCCTAATCTCCATGCTTTCAATCAAATTGCAATAAGTCATCCGAATAAATTCTAAAAGCGAATCAAGAATCATTTAAAACTAACGTAACTAATATCATTCGCCTTTGGAGGTTACTTATCTAACAGACTATTCAAGTCTTCTGTTAGAGCTTTCCTCTGATTAAAAACACCATGACAAGTCGTTCCCAAAGTATCGTCAAGTTTTACTAACCAAATTAGAAGCAAAAGATATACCAGCTAAGCTTTCCAATTGGTTATTGACCTTGAGGGCTCCAAGAACTGATGCGTTTTTGCACGTCTTTATAGTTAATTCTACTCCAGGGCTCCAGAATATCTTGGCATTTCATCTGATTTAAAAAGAACTTGTCTTTATTTCTAGAGTCACTTAGCGCAAAGATTCACCGACATTCGGACTTGTCGGTTTTCGGTTGTATTCTGTATGTGGTTGAAGTTTTTAAAGTTTAAATAAGATAAGATAATATAATCTGTGGAAATTCATTTCACTACGATGCAATAGGGTCTCATTTATATGTAGTTTTGATATAAATAATGGTATTGAAATCAATGTCATGGTATAAAGGATTGAAGCATGGAGGAGCCCAACATTCTGTCCTATTTAATACTGGAAATATGATTTCGGGTGAGAAATTATATCTGTCTTTTCGATTATATATTTGCTATGAACATTTCATAAGAATATAAATTGACATCAAAAATGCAACAAGATGTATACCTGCTCATTAGATTAGAAAATGTTCTATTGAATTTTACTTAATGAATGACGTTCTACTTAGACTACCTATATTTTATGAATTTTAATTAATAATGACCTGTTGTGAAAGTTCATTCTCAGATATAATAAGCTGTTTTTATAATTTGCAATCATTAGTGATAATGATTTTTAGAAACAATTAAAATCAATGAATGTTTCAGTTTTGCTTTTCAAAAATCGCATGTATTTAATCGTACCTATGTACGTAAAAAATTAAGAATGGTCACGAAATATTAGTATATACCTATTTATTATTATATTAATTATATATTATATTATATTATATAATTATATTAATTTCTCTAAGTTTTGAATTATAAATAATTTACAATTTTTTCAAATGTATAATACTTCTCAATTTTTCTGATCCCTAGTGGTAGATTATTATAACATTTTGGGCTTAAATAGTTCATACAGTTATTGAAGAATTCACTATTTGGTAATGGTAACTTGATGTATTTATCTAAGACAATTTTTTTTGCATAAATATGATCTATCACGTTGTGTCTTAAGTATTTGTGTTTTTGTATATAACAACAAGCTGTATAAATATATAGACATCAATGCCGTCTCATAAGGGCCTCCCCATACTGTGATTCTGTATTGCAAAATAGATTCAACTAAACTATGATATAGCATAAATAGTGGGGTTTTATTTAGGATATAGAATTTGTAAGTCAAATACCTATCTTGATTCGCTACGTAAGTTATATGTGAGTCCCATTGTAGATTTTCATCAATAAGAAGGAAGGGGTTATTATGCCTATTTGTCGATTTCTATTCTCAATTTGACAATTTATAGTATGAAAATATTATCCCCTTCTTACACACCCTCTGAATTATGAGCACCCTCTCAAAAATGTTAAATGAGAAGGGGGAGGGTCGTGTGACACCTTGTTTGAAACGAATTTCTACTATCTGTTCAACAATACTAAGTTTTTCAAATTTGGTGCAATAAGAACAGAATATTTATTTTGAAAATGTAAAATTATGATACTTTAAATTGAATTAAGGAAAGAATGTTACATAATCTTTAGGAGGTATTTTTCAATTTATTTTACAGTTAAATTAAATGTTCAAAATGACCTTTCACTTCTTGACAATAAGTAAGGAGATCTTGGAATTATCGTACGATATTTCTTAGGGCCTCAGGGGATTGTTGTTAATTTCTTCCGTTATCCTAACTTTCAAATCTACAATATTGTCTGTCTATTGAAATATACTTTTGATTTTAAATAACCCCATAAGAAATAGGTAATCTAGAGAAGTCAAATCGAGGGATCTAGGCGACCATTCAATCGTTCCACGTCTTCCAATCAACAACCTATTGGGATAAACTTCATTCAAATATTCTCTTACAAACCGTGTGTAATGCGGTGGAGCTCCATCTTGTTTGTACCACAATGATCCATCTATTGCATCTGGATCATTAACATCTGGAAAAATTATTTTTAATGAGGCAGTAAGAAGATAATCGAAAAACTTAGATAAACCTCACCATTAATTGGGCCTTAAAAAAAATATGGGCCAATAATTTTGTTGTTAATGATACCAGCCCAAACGTTCCTTTTTTGGGATATTGTGTGTGAGTCTCACATATTCAATGAGGATTTTCTCTGCTCCAATATCTACTGTTTTGTCTATTAACCGTTTCATATAAGTGAAAAGTAGCTTCATCAGAAAATACAAATTTGGTTATGAACTGCAAATTTGCTTCCATCATGTCCATCCTCAGTTCACAGAGTTGTTGCCTTCTATCATGATATTCTCATTTAAGTCCTGAACCAACCGAACCTTATAAGGATGGTTTTATTCTCTATGTAATAATGTCAATATCGGTGATTTACTCACATCATTGTCGGCGGCAAGTTGTCTACTTGTCATATGCGGATTTTCCTTAATCGCTAACAGTACACTTAAATTTTTTTCTCATTTAATTTAACCTTTCGACCTGGCTTTGAATAGTTTTTACATGTCCATTTTCTCGAAATTTTGTCTCTGTTTTGCTGACTGTAGATTATAAGAAGTGTTGACCAGGGTATTTATTACCTATTGAATATTTCACAAACTTCCTTTTCAGTTCTTGTTTTATTACCGCATTCAATCATAACTGAAATGTATATTCTTTGAGTTTCGGATAAATAGGAGCAGCTATTATTAAATCAAATAAACCCACAAATATTTCTCAATATACCGACATCTGTCAGCAACTTAACAAATATCAAAATAACAGTGTAGCCTACTAGATTGATAAAATGTTGTTCGAGAATTCGAATTCAAGATCTCTTTACTTATTGTCAAAAAGTGAGTGGTGGTTATTTTGAACATTTAATTTAACTGAAAAATATATTGAAAAAGACTTTATAAACATAATGTAACATTATTTCCTTAATTTTGCCTAAAGCATCAAAAGTTTACATTTTAATGATAAACTTTCTCAGTTATGATTGGAAATAGAAATCTACCTGCTTCAAATTCTATGAAACAAATATATAATAACGCTAAAAATTAATTTATTCCATACCTATGGACCGCACTCTATGTGTTGCAAATAGGATTATAGTAAATAAAGTGACTATAAGTCGACCAGCCGTTAAAAGTTGACCCGGGATCGATTCTTGACATTTGCATTGTTCTATAATTCCTAATTCTAAATTAATGATCAAAACTCAAAGAATTATATTCAGTAATTATAGTACCTGTACGCTTTGATATCCAGTACCAAATTTTTTACTCCTCCAATTTTATTATGAACTTCCCAGTATGTTATTACATTATTACAATGGGTCCAATTTTTCGAAATTGTAATTTTGACACATCTCCATGTTTCAGGGTAGCCAGAGTCATATAAAATGATTTAGGAAAATGCCAGTGTCTAGTTATAGAAAATTTTGTAAGGGTATGGTCGTCACATCTGCTCATTTCTGTTTACCTGATAATAACCATATATCAGTCAAAAATATCCTAATCGTGACAAAAAGTCACTAAGACAAGTTTCTCTGGAGTTATAGATACATCCAATGAAAATCAGTTGAATCCTTCAATTTCAAATACCTATAACTGTTGAAAGGAGTTAATCGTCCAATAGCCAGCTTTAGCTCATTGCTATGAATAAGATACATCGAGTAGTTTGTGAATCAAAATTTGACATTTTTCAAGTTGGCGCCATGTATGTTTATTGTACATTGGTCACTACTTGGATTATAACTAATAAATAGTCTTACAAAAAGTTGTACCGGCGTTATTAGTTGGTGCACTGAAAAATACAAAATAATATTAATTCTGCTGGTGCTGTTACTTTTGAAGTTGTGTAGTTGCAATTAGATTGATAAATTTCGGCACCAACTTCAGAAGTACCAGCACCAATAGAATTAATATTATTTTGTATTTTCAGTGCACCAACTTATAACATCGGTCCAATTTTTTGTAAAAAATATTTATTTCACACTTTTGAGTGTAACATTAGTCACGAAAATCGTTGAACGTTGAATACCAATGAAGATAGTACCTAGATAGATAGATAGATCCTATACCCACGACATTCTTTGCCTGTAGTTGTTATACAAATACATATATTTGAGAATTTAACATGCCTCTATCTCGAAAACCGTAACTCTTCTGAAGAAATGCTCTATACGTTTCCGGATATTGTCCTATCTTTAATTATACCACCTCAGATTTTCAAGTTTCGAGAAAATTTGCACCCTCCAACCCCCTACGCGGCGGTTTTCGGAGGGAAGGAGATTTCGAATTTGCGTATTTATGAGTTTCTCAAGCCTGCTCTTTCAAATGAATCAATAATCATCCAAATCGGAGTACGTTTACTATACAAAACGCGCGTTCGAACCAAAGAAAAAGCACACTGTCGAATTGTATACCTCCTCCATTCGGGGTTCGTCGGTCAAAAAGATATATATTTTTTATTTCCGACACATTTCTCTGAATAGTTTCTAAGTATAATTTAATCAAACGACACAAGAACTTCAGTAAGTAGAACAAAAACATATGAAATAAAAGCTAGATGTCAAAATATTTACTAAATTATCTTTTGTTGTTGATTTTATTGTACATTTTATCTTATAAGTAAGTACCTAGGTATATAAAGCTTAAACCATTCTACATGTTGCTTCTATAATTAGTAAATAGATGGATTATTTTCCTTAGGTAGTTCTATTTATATCAGTCGTAATAATGTTCATGGTAAGAAGGGTAATGATGATGTACTATTACATGATGATCGTCATGATAACCATAGTTGTTATGGTATCCTGAGGAATGAAATAAACCATGTGCTACTATGTCAGCCAGCAGCCCCACTGTTCTCTTTTCCCTAAGTGGCTCACTAACTTCTATTTTATATCCCAAAACGACATGCAATAGCAGAACTAAAACGATGAAGCTGATCTGTTGACATAAAGAAAAAAAAATTATATAAATCCCTCGGAGCTTCAGCATGAATAAATAGATTCATTGACAAAGAGGCCATTTTTTGTAAGGAAATGACAAAAAGATAATTGAAGTTCTCTGGCAACGTTTTCTCTTTATCAATAATTAAAAATCAATTAAAAACTTGCTCTGGATCTGGATCTTTGGTCCTTTTAAAATAAACAATTAAATTTACATAGAATCAATTAATTCAACGTCTCTTCTCAAAGAGAATACATTTCATCAGGCTATCTAAATACTCACTTTTAAATCCATCGCTGGCTGTAGGTACATCTGAGAAGAATTATTTCACCACAATATTTCACAATATACACATTTGTCTCTATTTATATAGAAATAATTATTTCATCAATGTAGTTGATGTACTTGATCTAGAATTGTGAACTAGATCAAATTTCTTTCTAATCTTGTATTCTCACAATATTACATTGATTTATTGATAAGCATTTACCAGTTTGCGAATTTTTAATTTAGATTAAATTCAACTTATTAATTATATAAGACGAAATTCAAAAGTAAAAATTCTCGAGTATTCGCTTAGTTTTCGAGACACCCTTAGAGGAGTTTGGAACAAAAGGGGTGTTGGGTGGGGAAAAATACGCCTGTAGAGGTAGAAAAAAGTCCTACTTACCAGAAATCACACAGTGAAAACCGTCCCAACGAAGTATTTTCTAGAAAAATTCACATTAATCACTGTAAGCACGTAAATTTCACCTTGCACTCCTTGGCTCTTGTCTAGCGTCTAACCCCTATTGTTGTCATAAGATAAGTCATATACATTGTTGTTTTGAAATTCAAAATTGCTGAAATAAGCAACGACATACGTTTCAAATACTACACCGTAGTCTCTTTATCTAAAATGTCAAAAATACATTGAAAAGTAATCCGTCTGGTCGCGCATCTAGCGATAAACAGTTTGGTTTTTTAAATATCAGTACGTACTTTAAATTTAGAAGTATTTCATACAAATATTAATTGATAAGCAAGTAAATTGATAGTATCACTTTACGGAACAGCTTATTTTATAATTTTCCGTTTCATACATATTCATATATACCCTGGGCGTTACCCATAGAACAACTAATATCCTATAAAGATTATTAGTTGTACTAGGTTGTCTCTGGTTGTACTAAGTGATTACAAAATTCTTTATATACATGGTCTTATTAAACCATCAGATTGGACATTACTGCCGTGATTTGACGTCGGATTCTGATAATACACCCGGATATAAGACGAAAAGCATGATTACCAATTTTCGAGTGTTCGCTTAGTTTTCGAGATATTGGCCCTTCTTGTCCCAAAGGTTGGAGCAACAGTGGTGTTGAGTGGGGAAAAGTACGCGTGTATAGATAGAAAATAAGTCGTACCAGAAATCACTTATGTTTATTTCACTGCATGTTGTCTTTAATATTTATTAGGCTATTGTTAGCTAGGTTTATGATTTGGGAACAGGTAAGTTTCGTTAATATTTGTTAAACAAATACATTTTATTTAGTTTATTTATAATTTCAATGCATGGTGTCTTTAATATATATTAGACTGTTGTTGGCTAGGTTTGTGTTTTGGTAACAGGTTTGTTTCCTTAACAACTACATTTATAACTTCTATTTCATGTTTATTTATAATCGCTCTGCATTGTGTCTTAAATAATTATTAGACGGTTATTGGCTGGGTTAGTGTTTGGCAACAGGTTTCTTTCCTTAATATTAATATTTGCTAAACAACCACATTTCAAGGTTCTATTTTATTCAAATTATTTATTTATGTGTGTTTAATAACAGTTTTCGCGGTGTCAATCCCGAACGTGTTCAGAATACGTTCAGAATGTGTTCTGAACGAATCCGGGATTTTTCAATACGCATGCGCGCCTCCGAATTAGTTCTGAATTTTTCAACACCACGAACACTTTTAGAGCCTTAGACAAGGAAAGAGAGCTTAGAACCTCGACATATGGCAGACATTTATATATGGTTTTTGTCCTGTTATATACTCTGTGGATTTTTATGTTTACTGTCAAAATTCAAATTGTCAACAGCCAACAATTTTTGAAAACTTCCCTTGTGCCTGGTGTGTATAATACTTTGTACTTAGCTTGTAGCTGTGTATCCACTCTTGAAGTTCTTAGTTTTGTTTACTACCTTCACTTGTTGAAATTACTATCATGTTTCAACCAAGCGGTAAGTTTTTGAGAAATTTTGATTTGACTATATAAAACAACACATATTTGTTTTCTAGATTTGTCCGAGTTTTTGATTATTCCTTCTACATCATTTGAGAATGAAGAGAATGAGGGAATATATAAATGGAGCCACAATAATACATTACTGTTCTTAGATTTATACAAAGAATATAGAACACAAGTTGGCACTTTGAAAGTGAGAAACCTCAAAAGAATGTTTGAGGAAATAGCAAAAGAAATGCAATATAGAACGAAACAAAAAATATCTGCATCACATTGCGAAAATAGATGGAAACATCTTGAGAGAACATATAAAAAGTTTGTAGAGAATAACAGTAAAGATTTTGAATACGCTGAGGTGATGCACTCCATTTTGGAAAAAAAGAAAAACATAAATCCAGGACTTCTGCTGTCTTCAGATACTATCAATCACCCGGAACCATTAAAAGATATAAATTGTGACGGCACTTCTAGATCTGTAAACACTGGACAAATAATTGAGAATGAAGCAAATATTGAAGAGACTATTGAGATTGAAAATATAGAAGACCGAACCCCGAAGCCGCATAAAGAAGTAAAAAGCACTAGGCGTAATAGACGACAGACATTGGATCACCTAAAGGAAATTCGACTCGACAGGAAAAAATTCTATGAGAAATACTTGAATATTAAGGAAAGAAAATTGAGTGAGATGCAGAGAAGCAATGATATTCAAGAAAAAAGAAATATTATTCTTGAAAAATATTTGAGTCAATCAGTGCAGGTGCTGCCTCTAGACTCTTGAGAGATTGATATCTCTATAGATAATAATAATAATAATAATAATGGAAACATTATTTTATATTTTGACATAGAATGGAGTTTTTTTTGTGATATTTTTATTTAGAATTACCTTGTTTTGTTTCAATATTGTTGCATTTTTATAGTTTATTAAGAAATACTTTGTTTTTGTTTGTATATAGGTTCTTTCACCTATTTTCAGGGTTTATTTATTTGAATAGTTAGCATATATTTTATTTTTTGTTATTTGAAGTATATATTTCTTCACTCTTTAGATTATAGGTAAAAGATATTATTTTGTGTTCTCATTTTGTTTTATGTGATATTTTTATTTAAAGAATAGCCATTTCGATACATTACTCTTCCATGTTAACGTTTCTTCAAAGTTTATATGTTAGATAAAGTTTTCTTGTCATATTTTATATATATTTTAATATTTGTAAAGTTAATTTATGCTAATTGACGATTTTTTTTATTTTCTATGTTTCATGGCTCTCTTTTATTATTTCTTTTCAACTAATTCTTAAAAAAGTACAATTAATTGGCTGTGCAGCTTGGCTGAAAAATAGGACTGTTTTATAAAATATTGACAAAGTTTCACTGGATCTTATTTTAAAAACCTAGTAAATTATTGAATAAAATAAAACTGTTACCAACCGACTTTTTATTAAATTTTACTTAAGTACATTTTCTCAAATTTGAAAGGGTAGAGCATTCATAACTTCATTCCTTTTCTGAATGCCATTCACATCCCTATTATCTTGCACGACATGATAAGCGTCTTCCTCGATTTGTGGATTATCGTCTTCCTCGATTTGTGGATTATCATCTGCCTCGAAATCTTCCTCTATGGATAAATTATGCAACACACATACAGCTCTAATGAAATGAGTGCATAAATCAATTTTTCTTATTTTTAAATGATAGAGCTGTCTAAATTTTTGCTTCAGAAGACCAAAGCAATGCTCAATTATGTACCTATTTCTTGAGAGCACATAATTATAATTTCTTTGCCTACGACTCAAATTACCTCTATCCCTGAAAGGCGTAAGACAATCTCTTAAACAAGGGTAGGCGCTGTCTCCTATTGTGAAGTTGTTACCACATTTCTCCTTTAAGGTTCTAAAGAGAGGTGACGTTCGGAACACGCGGCTATCGTGGACAGATCCTGGGTATCCAACAAAAACATCTCTGATTTTTCTTCTATGATCACATACCATTTGTGCCTGAAAGTAAACAACAACCTCAAACTATGTTTTCCTGACCTTATTATAGAAAATACAACGTGCGAGTTGGGCTAGCATGGAGAGGGTTCCGTTCTTAGGATTTTCGCATAGGTTTTCAGTAAGCTTCGAGAATAGCCCTATATTCTGTGTAGTTTAGGAGACATGTCACAGTACTTTTTTGTCTCTGTTTTAAAGTTTAGAAGACAAGTTTGCTAAATTGAAAGCATGATTTTTATAGCTAGTAGCTCTGAAGACATATCGACAATCTTTCGTTGCCTCAACTATACGTAATTAATATAATGGTAAGAGAAACCATCGGTAACTTACTTGAATAGAATAGAAATGCTTCCTATTCAGATATGAGTCAGGATCCTCTTTGGGTTTATCAAATCTTATATGTGTCCCATCAATAATACCAATCACGCCTGGAAATCCCCTGTTTCGAAAATGCTCCTCTATTTCAATTTTCTCAGGATTAGTTGGCCAGGTTATGAATTCCGCAGACAAATTTGACAAAAAATAAGTAACTCTTGTCACAATTTTATGGAGAGTACTAATAGAAATTCCAAATCGATCGGAACAATCTCTGAAAGTTGCACCTTCATTGCTTGCGAACCATACAAAAGCATGAATAGCTTTAGACGGACATACTTTTTCCGAATCTCCTTCCTGGTAATTGCCATGGGATGCTTCGTATCTATCTGATAATCTTGTAAGTAAGTTCCTTGATAGCCTAAAATGTTTCTGAAACAATTCATCCCTAAATTGAGGAACCGTCTCTTCAAAGAAGTTGTCATTTTTGGGCACTTGTATGTGTCTTTCCATTTCTTCCAAATCGTCGTCACTCCAATCCAAAAATTGCATCATCTGAAATTAAATTTTAGAATCAGATTTCTCAAATAACTATCATAACTATGTCAATGTTACTTACTGTTAATTCGTAAATTATTAATTCACTTAGATTTACACCCTCACACTACTGAAACTTCAAATACAAATGCACAAAGTATCACAAATGGTTAACAGCTGTTCTTGTTTATATACTCTTTTGTCTTTGCTCTTGCTCTACAGATAACGGATAGAAGTGAAATTTTTAGGTTATAATTTCCTCTAAAGTAGGAGGGGTAACAGATCCCAGCTCCGATCCGAGGATCTGTCGAACGTGTTCCGAACTAGTTCCCAAAGAAGAAGAGGTGCTCCACGAACACGGAATTTTTAGTTCGGAACAAATCCCGGATAAGAAATTTCTTCTCCGCGAACAGCCAGTTTAGAAGTGCGCTTGCGTATACGTTCTGAACACGTTCGGGATTGACACCGCGAAAACAGTTAATATTTATTAGAATGTTGTTGGCTAGGTTTGTGTTTTGGTAACATTTTTCCTTCCTTCGTCGACAGTCCATTTTGCGCCCACTCCTGTACAGGCTTCCTCATCACTGCCTTATCCGTATTGTACTTGGACCTACAGCTTAAGGTGAACTCCGAAACACCAATATGTCTCTGAGAGACATCAATTCTACCAGATCAGAGGGTTTTTGAGGCGTACCTTACCACGCTGCCTCAACGCGGGTTGTTAAGGGGCAAGTGATGCCGACCGCTAGTTTTTGCCATTTTATAGCGATCCTTCTACTCCTGGAATATTTTAGGAAATTTTCATGTATAGAAAAATTCCTTGACCTAGTTGGGCTCGAACCTACAACCTTTCGGTTAGAAGTCCAACGTCTTACCAACTAGACCAATGGGGATTCTTTCGTTTGGTTCCTTAATATTTCCAAAAGAACTACATTTAAAACTTCTATTTTATGTTTATTTATAATCTCACTGCATTGTGTCCTTAATAATTATTAGACTGTTATTGGCTGTGTTAGTGTATGGCAACAGGTTTGTTTCCTTAACATTAATATTTGCTAAACAACTACGATACTACTAAAACTAAAACTATAGGGACCATATTCATGAAAATTTGCAGGCAAGTACCAATATCGACGCATAACTCATCTGATGCCGTACTTTTTGTCACTTCTGTAATACCCTCAAATTTTTAATATACAATAATATCTATATTTCTCAAGTCTTCTCTTTCAACTGAGTCAAAAAATACATAAAAAAGCAGACAGCCGCATTGCATACCTCCTCTGTTGGGGCCAGGACTTGTCCTCAACGATGAACCTGAAAACATTATCGTAATGATTATTATAATCGTTCAACTTGATAGGTACTAATAACATCATTAAGAACTTTTCTACTCTGTATTTTTCATCTATTTCAAAAGATAAATAATTATAAAACTTGGACTTAATTTCCAGACCATTGACTAAATAAATGTAAATTATACAAAAAAAGATAATTCTGTGATTATTTTACACGATTTATCCTTTTCATCCACGTAGAACTATATGAAATTTTCTTTGTCTTGGGGTTTTTACACAACGATGAAGAGTTATCGTCATTAGAAAGTATGAAGGTTTTGGGTCTGAATAGCTGTCAAAGCTGCAATTACTGCTGATCATTCGTATGTTCAGTCAAGACTGCTAAGTGCTAGTGGAATTCATCTGACATACATAGAATCATAGTGATGCAAAAAAGGTGCATCCGTGGTATTTTTAATATGAATCGGCAGGAATGTTCTAAGCCAATTTTTATTGAAAAAGGTATTGTTGGGTTTTCTAATGAAACTCCTTGTTCCATAATAAAGTAAGATGTATTTCTTTATAACAACTATTACCATAAAAGGTGGTGCAACGCCATTTTCTAACTATGTTTTAGATAGTACTACGAAAGACCATAGCCAACATAATTCTGTCACTGTCACTTGTCACACACAAAACTTAGAAGACTAGGATTACACTATTATCATGTATCTCAGAGCATAAAGGTAGGTTTACATGATCATATCATCCAACAGGTATACCTACTAACAGTAATAGGAATTGTGATAGTGATATTTGTACAAAAATATAAAAATCTGTTCACTGAATGTGATTTGAAATATGATTGTTGCACTCGCTTCAAGATTAATTTAGTACAGGAAAGGTACAAACTCACATATCTGCAAAGAGACGTTAAGTATTGTGTGTGATTGTTTTTTTTTAAACCGTTTTCCATACATACTTTTTATTGCTGTTGTATCTAAAATAATCACGTTTTTATCATTTTGACGTTGGCCCTTATGGATGTTGTAAACATTATTTATGAACAAATAAATAAATATCTATCTATCTATCTAAACTACAATTAATCAAAGTATCTCTGAAACAAATAAGAGGTATGCTTATTTTGACTTCCTAGATATATCATTAGAATATTCTCAATTCCTTTTGAATAACCCTGTATAGTTATAAACATTCAGTGGTGATTAAAGTTAAGCTAGGTAGATAATACAAGGCCAAAACAAAAACATGATTCCGTAACATTATACTGGGCAAATCTAAAGATGATAAAATACAGTATATTCTATTTAACGTTTTATAATACATACTTTTAACATGACAGAGTCTGAACATATTATTTCGAACACCGTATAAGGGAGATTTAAACGTCTTTCAAAAGCTTTAGCAAGTCGTTGCAATAATTTTCTAGAAAAAATATTTTGAGGTTGGTTGGTAGACCGCTTAATTTCTTAATTACAATAAAGAGGAGACAAATTACACAGTGCTCCATCAAAATACACTTCGCTACTCTAACTCGTTTCGCCATAATCAACTATGTGTCGTAATTGCTGACGTACCCTGTATATAGGTACTGTAATGCAACATTAACAGATCCACAACAAGTGAAACAATCCGCTTAGGCTTAAATGACGTGAAAGAAATGGCGATACGCTATTGCCAAAATTATTTTCGTTGGCCTTCAAGATTCTAGTCTGGCGGAATAAAGGAATGGAAATTGATCGGACAAGCTAAACAACGAAAGATATGGCGATGATTTCGTCTTTATAGCGTAAAGCACAAAAGGCCTTCAACATAGCCTCACAGAAGTAGGCAGAGAAGGTTAAGAGATCGATCATGCAGTAACAGATGCTTCAAATATATCCAACAAATCGAAAGATGAGGCAAAATGCCTCAAAAACTTATGTTACAGCTGTAGCTACTGAAATGAATCGTCAAGATCAAAATGAAAATTGGCCAGACTCTTAGACTCTTTTAAAATGTGGCCATATATCGAAAGAAGTTCAGGTGATGTGGAAGTCTGACAGAAATGACAATAGATGAAGCAGTCCTGATTTAAGAAGTAGATGCAGCTGAAGACGATGAATTAATCCAAATGTAAATTAGGTTCATGCGCATAATTTTTGATATAAGTACGCCCAAAGATAAAATCCAGAAGGTATACACAACATATTAGTTTTTCACATCATTTTACCTCACACTAAGCCAAAAATTGTATGATTACTACTAAAAGATAGTATTAAATATTTTATACAAAAAATAGACCGACCTTATTAGTTGGTTCACTGAAAAATACGAAATAATATTAATTCTATTGGTGGTGGTATTTTTGAAGTTGTGCAGATGCAGTTTGATTGATAACTTTTGGCACCAACTCCACAAGTACCAGCACCAATAGAATTAATATTATTTCGTATTTTTGGTGCACCAATTAATAAAGTCTGTCCAATGTTTTTGAAGAAATATTTATTTCACACATTTGAGTTTAACTATAGTCATAATAAATATTTTTTACAAAAAATTGGACCGACTTTATTAGTTGGTGCACTGAAAAGTATAAAATAATATTAATTCTATTGGTGCTGTTACTTTTGAAGTTGTGCAGTTGCAGATAGATTGGTAACTTTTGGCACCAACTTCACAAGTACCTGCCCCAATAGAATTAATATTATTTTATACTTTTCAGTGCACCAACTAATAAAGTCGGTCCAATTTTTTGTAAAAAATATTTATTTCACACTTTTGAGTGTAACAGTAGTCACCAAAATCGTTGAACGTTCAGTAATATCAATGAAGATAGTACTTATTCTATTACCCACGTATATTCCTTGCTTGTAGTTGTTATTATTGAGATCTCAGAACATCGCTGCGGAAATACGCTTGAATATTTTAGTTGTTACCATTTTAACACCGATTTTACTCGAAAACCGTAACTCTAAGGGAAAAATGTTCAATATAAATGTTGCTACAAATAATTATGTCTTTCATGTACTGCAAACAGATTTTCAATTTTCGACAGAAATCGCCCTCTCCACATAGCGAAAATAGGTATATTTGAGAATTTAAAATGTCTCTATGTCGAAAACCGTTACTCTTTTGAAAAAATGTTCCATTTAAACGTTTCCGGATATTGTCCTATAATTATATCAACGCAGATTTTCAATTTTCGACAAAATTTGCCCCCTCCACCCCCTTCGGGGGCGGTTTTCGTAGGGAACGCGATGTCGGATTCCCGTTTTTATGAATATGGGACCATTTCTCAATCCTCCTCTTTCAAATGAATCAAAAATCATCAAAATCGGAGTACGTTTACTATATGAAAGGCGCGCACAAACCAAAAAAAAAAAAAAAGCACACAATCGAATTGTATACCTCCTCCTTTTGGGAAGTCGGTCAAAAATTGTTGAACGTTCACTAATACCGAAGACGATATTATTTATCCTATTACCCATGTATAGGCCTAGCTTTTAATTGTTATTTATTCTAAAATCCCGAAACGTCGCGGCCCAGATATAGATATTTCAGAACTTTATTGCTGTAACCTGAGAACCGTAACTCTTTTGAAAAAATGTTCAATTGAAATGTTGCTGCATAAAATCTCTTCCTTAATTTGGCCATGTCATATTTTCAATATCGAAAAATATTGCTGCTTCCACATAGCGGATATATATATATATCACATATTTCAGAATTTACCATTGCTTGAACTCGAAAACCGTAACTCTTTTGAAAGAATGTTCTATTCAAACGTCTCCGGATATGGTCACATATTTTATTCTGCCATCTGAGATCTTCAATTATCGAGATAAATTACCCCCTCCACCCTATTCAGGGGTGGTCTTTGGAGGGAAGGAATTTGAATTTTTCCAAATATGGAACTATTTCTCAGCTCTCCTCTTTCATATGAAGCAAACATCGTCTAAATCGGAGTACGTTTGCTATGCAAAACGCGCGAACAGACATACTTACATAAAAAGCAAACATACAACCGAATTGTATACCTCCTCCTTTTTACGAATTCGGTCAAAACGAATAAAGTTGGTGATAGTGCCTAGAAAATGAATCGTTCCGTGAAAGATAATGGAACTGAGTTCCATTATCTTTGGTTCCGTCATTATATTGGTAAGGACATATTATGGACCTGAAAATTTTTATCTGTAAAAGTACATTCCCTTTTTTGCTAGCTTCAGAGAAAATTTTCCTAAAAGCCTCATTGGGATACGAAAAAAAAATTACGGTGAATAGACGGCAAGAAGCGATTTGTCAACGAATCAATCAAAAAATCAAGGTCTGGGCTAAGAAAAATTTAACACAATTTTAGGTTCTCAAAAAAGCACCCTGTACTTTAAAATGATCAAAATCCATTAACATATTTGATAAGAGCACTAATACCTGAAACAAACTGTGTAATTTTTATTTTCCCGCATGGTCTCTGTGAATTACGTCTGTGAATTTGAGTTTTCAAAATTTAAATTTTAAAATAAAATTTTATTATTTCTAATCATTTATTTTATCAGCTTTAGGTGCTATTTTCAAATATGTTAGTGGATCTTAAACATTTTAAAGTACAGGGTGTTTTTTGAGATCCCAAAATTATGTTAGTCCTGACCTGGGTTTTTCGCAAATCGCTTGGATAAGAATGGGATAATGTGTGTACCAAATATCTCTTTTAATAGAAAGTAATTAACAAATAGACAACGTTACTTCGAACATGAAGCGCACAGGAACTTTACTTTTGCTATTTTTTATCATTTTCTATTCAATTACAATGGACGCCTGTAATTTGCACTAAGTACACGGTAGACCATTCCCATTGTGTTCTCTAGGTAAATCATTAGATTAGCAGGTATTTTCTACGTAATGATAGATTCTGATCACGCTATACCTGAATCATTTAGTATAGTATACGACGATCTTGTTTAGTAGATATATAGATAGTGTAACAATATGATATGTTCCATATATGAAGTGTTATTCAATTTACCTATACTATATTTTAAAAAAATATTCTGTGGAAATGTTACGTAGCAGACAGAACAACTTCAAAATGAAATAAAGATCTACTATAATAATGAAGATTGCCGCGTTTCATGTCATTTCCACCATCTTGGAGTTCCAAAATAAATGCAATTTTCGCAATCGACGTACCAAAAACACCATGAACGACATCCATATCGATTTTTATATTTATTTACTTCAGGGGTTGATTTTCGTTATTTGTTCATTTCTTTTTCAGAAAAGGGAATATATATATATTTACTATTATTTTTACCAAAAATATATGATTTATAAATTCGGAATAAGTGATGATGATCTGTTTGATTACAAATGGATCAAGGTTCTCGGAGAATAGGACATCCTCTAACTTGTTTTGACACTCTTCTAAATGAAAATCAAACTGCTCATAAATGTATTGGATGGAATGTTGGAATTGTATAGAACAAACTATAGATTTCATAAGTTTTTGAAAAAAATTAAGCATTATCAAGCTCCATAGATTCAGTTGAAGAGTTCGATCAGATCAGGGGATTAGAGATATGTAGGTAATACTTTGAATAAAGGAAACTAGATTCATTTACAAGAGAAAATACTGTTTCTTAATATTTCATTTTCACACTTCTTTTTCATACTTGCTGCTATCTCTGGCTTCAAAGAAAATACTTACAGCTTAACTATACTATCAAAAATACATTGTCGAAAACGTTTTGCTGAACTGGCCTGCATTTCTCTGTTTTGACATTGTTGCTGAAGTTTCAAGTGGACTCGAAAACAGCATTATTACCAGATCTAGGGGTTGCGTACCTTACCTCGCTGAGATATATCTTGAGACATGTGGGTGATTCAGAACTCACGTCAAACTCCAGGCAAATAAGTCGCCTTCATTCGGGTAAGGGTTTGGCACTTGAAGAAGTGATCTTTATAGCTTAATAGTTTAATAATTGTATTTATAATCATTTAAATATCATTCTTACATATTTGTCAACTTCTTAATATTTATGGTTTATAAAATCTCTTAAAATACTTTCCAAATACCCATTACTTCAAACACTTTTAAATCTACTTTGTCCAGTCGTAAACGCTAGTACTACTGTGATACTATTAACGTCATATCAGACAACCAGATAAAAAATCTGTGTGAGCAGTCCTTACAAATATATATACAGTGAGGACCAATAGGCACACCCCTCCGAGTAACTTCTTTATTTTACAAAATACAGAAAAAAAATTAATACAGAAACTTTACAGTTTCATTTGACTTTTTTCAATAAGCTAATATTTATTTATACAGGATGTCTCAAAAATGTACAGTGACTTAATAGTCTAGTTTTTCAAATGGAACTCCCTGTATATTATTAGATTTTTGAAATCTACCTGCACAACTTCAAAATTACCTAACAGCTCCAATATAATTAATATTATTTTGTGTTTTTTCAGTGAACCAACAAATAATGTCGGTTCAGTTTTTTATAAAAAATATTTATTAAGAACATACCTTTTTAAAAAAATAATAATAAAATATAATGAATAATAATAATAATATAAATAAACTGTTTTTTTTTCTATGATTCTAGTGATGTATTTGTTTAAAATGGTTACAATTTACGGGAAGACATTTATTGACTGACCACATGACATGCTGATTAGTTGACCTTTGTATTTCTGCTGGATTTAGCCCTTGAATTGCCAGTCTCATTCGACCTTCCAAATCAGCTTTAGTTGTAACCCTAGTCTTGTAAACATCTTAGTTTATTCTACTCCAGAGATAAAAATCTAAAGGAGTGAGATCTGGAATCTCCGGTTGCCAATTCCAAGGACTTACTCTGCCAATCCAACGATCTTCAAACATACTGCAAAACTCAGTACTGACGGGGTGGGTGCAATTTGCAGGAGCTCCATGAAACCAAAACCTTGTTGAAATTCTCCAGAAAGTAATTTACCGTTGTTCTTAAAATCTCCAGATGTTTCTCAGTACTTAAAGTTTTTTTCATGAATACAAATTGCATATTAATTGTCTATGAATAAACAAAATAAGTTAGGGCAACATTTATTGTGAAACCTAACCTCTCTAACAAAATTGGGGTGCGCGGCGGCCTAAAAATGGTTGTTATGCCTACTGAATATCCATTCTCTAGAGAATTTTGATTCATCCCTTGAGAAAATTAGGATCTTCATTTATTTTAGGTAGCATAAATTCGAAAAACAGTACCTTCTTTTGAGGATTCTCAGGATGTGAAGCTTGTTGTGTCATAATTTGGTATGGATGCATTTGATATTCTCCAAATTGAAGTACAGGAAATTCCCAAGTCATTTGCGGCACTCCGTATAATAAGTTGGAATTGGCATGAAAATATCGAATAACAGTGATTTCAGTACCCTCATCTCCGATCACCTGTTGTCTTTGGTTTCTTCGAGTACCTACGGAAACTTCCAATGTTTCCAAATTCATAATTGATTCTCCAAAACTTAATAGCATTCATTTCCCGCAAATTGAGATAGCGCCTATTGAATTCTCTACATGTCCTTTCAAAAATTGTATCGCTCTCGCCATGTATGAGAAATAGATTCATAATATCTTCGTTAGAATATGAAATATTCTCCATTATAAGGTGTTTTCTGTAATTTTGCAGAGCCAACTTAGAAACTATCTGTTTATGAATATCATTTTTTTATTTATATTGTACTCTTTCAAGATAAATAATTAAACAATCCTAAGAGATAGGTATAGGATTATCATACTTCAAAAGATCAGGAATATTCTACTATTCTCCTACATCGATTAATAATATACAGTATGTTGAATTTAAGGAAATTAGGTTTTGGTTACTTTTTTTTCACTCTCGCAGATATAGTTTGTAGATACCGTGTATTGGAATTAATGCAGTTCATACATAGTAAGTACTAGTTACCTTAATCTTTTTCCTTAAGAGTTCTGTAAATTTAACGACTATGGCAAACGGACGTATAATTCTTTTTTTGATCTATGTTATCTTAAGAACGGTTTGCTATAAGTATAAGACTTTATTGACAAAAGTGTCTTTAAATTGGTTATTCTATCATAAAATAAAATAAAATATAGGCTATATCATTTGAAATAATGAAGTTGTATCAGATACCGGCAGATGTGACATCATAGTTGACTATGGTTAAACTAAAGTTTGAAATTCGTATGTCTTGTAGATCTGCAAATACATCTAATAGGCAATCTAGTTTGAAACACCCTTTATATTTCCCCATCTATGTATATCCCTGAGAAGAAAAAAGAGCAGCTCTACGGTAATGTAAACATCTTACCGTTTATACTGCTATCAATACATCATTTCACTACCTCAAACAAGGTAGGTATTGAATAAATAACAAAAGCTTTGATGAAATAATAACACCTCTCCATTGTATCCAGCGAGAAAAGCTTGTGAAAGTTATTATCTTTTAATACGCCCACTTATTAATCTTTCTTGCTCAAGTGGATTAATTACAACGATTAATATGCGCTGGCGGGACTGTCTCTCTCTCTCTTTTCGCTAATATGCCAACGTTATGCTCAAGGAAATCTCAATGAATTAATAAACAATGCTAGGTACAAAATCGAATATTAAACAACTATATGATTACCCCCACCATGTTGATATATGTTCGGGATGTCATAGGAAGGATATCGCTGGTAAATCCTCAGTTCCTCCCATATGAACCGATGGAAAAATAGTTGTTGATGAAACTTATCGATCGTAAGGGATTCTTGTCGTTCCTAATTTCACCAAAGTTGCAAATAGCAAAGTTTTCGGTTCGCATTTTCAAATCTGTGTTTCAAATCGATAAAGGAAATATCAGTTGTTCAAAGTTCAAAATGCAGTTGCCAGTGAAGTTAGCCATCGGTTCTATAAGTGCGTTTTTCTTCATAATTCTTGTTGGATTCGTCTTCTTTCCAAGAATGCTGCATTCCAAAGTTAGAGGGGTAAGACTCTTCACTTAATCATCGATATATCGTTATTTAGCTTCCTTCTGATAGAATGTTGTCTTTCATGGATTTGTTAAATTGTTTTTAGTGTTGTTCTTGAAGATCCTCAACTAGACAGTAGATAAATTAATTTTTTCTAAGTACGCCAGCTAATGATAAGTTATGAGAATCTTTTCAGTACCTTTCTAACTTTCTACAGTAGTTTCCTCTTCACTAACTGCTGCTAAAACAATTTTATCTGATGTACATCCAGTCATGACAATCTTAGTATTCTTTACATTTCTATGCTCTACAACATCATTCTCAAGAAGAGTTAAAAAAACGTAGGAAAGTTAAATATATTTTTAGATATTATGAGACATTTAATTACAAATTAGGAAATGAATCGACATGTCTCCGCATTGAATAGTAAAACTACAGGCATTAAAATTGAAACCGCACAAGTAAATCTTATGAATCTACTTTTTATCAAAAACTTGATTATATTGGTATTTGATTTTAGATAATTTTTCACTTACAACTTATAAGGATACTTGCATATACTTTAACATCAATTTAATTGCCGGTTATTTATTTAATTGAAATAAAAAATGATGTTAGCAAACCTCATTATAAGACCTGAAATTATATCACTCTGACATTGACACGGGCACTTAAAATTAATCAACCATTAGAAGTCTACACGCAAAAGTCCAATATATTATGACTTGTAACAATTACTATCTTCATATTTGTTCAGAACACCTATGGAGATTTTTGTTGTTGCGACAGTTCCAAAGTCACAAATACCTATGTATCATAAGCTTGATGCATATAAATTATTATATTTAATATCTACTGAGGATATAATTGTATCATTGATAATTAGTAAGAACCACAGTATATACTCAAAATTTGATAAAGGTACATTGTGCCGAAACAAACAAAAGTTAGGTATGTGTTTTTTTACCGACGAACCCCGAACGTAGGAGGTATACAATTCGACTGTCTTTTTTTGGTTTGTGCGCACGTTTTATATAGTAAACGAGCTCCGATTTTGATGATTTTTGACTCATTTGAAAGAGGAGGCTTGAGAAATAGTCCCTTATTCATGAAAACGCAAATCCGAAGGAAATCTCCTTCCCTCCGAAAATCGCCCCCGAAGGGGTGCAGGGGGCAAATTTTCTAGAAAATCGAAAATCTGAAGTATTATAATTGAAGATAGGACAATATCCGGAAACGTACACATAATCTCTTCTTTAATTTGGCCGTGTCATGTTTTCAATTTTTAAAAACCTTGCCACCTCCACATAGCGCAAATACACATATTTCAGACTTTACCACTAGTGTAACTCGAAAACCGTAACTTCTTTTGAAAATGTCCAATTTAAATGTTGCTACACAAAATCTCTTCCTTAATTTGGCCGTCTTATGTTTTCAATTTCCAAAAAACCTTGCCTTCTCCACATAACGGAAATACGCATATTTCAGTCCTTACCATTGCTGTATCTCGAAAACCGTAACTGTCTTGAAAAATCTTCAATTTACATGTTTCCGGATATGGTCTTGTCTTTAATTCTTCCGTCTCTTACCCTTCAAGGCGGTTTTTAGAGGGAAAGAGATATGGGATCTGAGTTTATCTAAATATGTACCATTTCTTAACTTCTTCTTTTAAATCAATCAAAAGTCATCAAAATAGGAGCACATTTACTATGCATGACGCGCGAACATCCATACATAAAAAAGTCGGTAAAAAGTTGTGGAAATGATCATACCAATTTCTTTGGAAATTGAAAATTCCATATTCGACAACATTCAGATTTGATACTTTTTTAAATAATCATAGATTTTTCCACGTTACAGTCTGAAATATGTATTTCAGCTATATGGAAGGAGAAAATTTTTCCGAGAATCGAAATATCGATATTGGAAAATTCAAAAGGGGACTATATACGGCAACGTTTAAAGAATTCATGACAAAATCCAAGAAAAGATGATAACCAGAAATATTTGAAATTGACATTTTTCAAAAAAATCGTAGGTTTCCGAGTTACAGCAGTCGTAAACTCAATAGGTGTTTTCCGCGATGTTTTGGAATCTCTAAATAAGTACCAGAAACACATTATCTTCTTTGGTGAAATTTGAAGGATTTTTATGACTAATGTTACACTCAAAAGTGTGAAATAAATATCAAAAAATTGGGCCGACTTTATTAGCTGGTGCAATGAAAAATACAAAATACATAATATTAATTCCATAGGTTCTGGTACTTCTGAAATTGTTGCCAAAAGTTTTCAACTACAACTGCAAAATTACCAGTATCAATGGAATTAATATTAGGTATTTTGCATTCTTCAATGTACCAACTACTAAAGTCGGTCCAGTTTTTTGTAAAATATTTATTTACATTGGCCCAGTGTCATCAAAATTCGAAACTTCAGTCGTACTGTTTCCAGTCGCATTAGAAGAAAGGAACCAATTTGCTATCGTCCTTAATAATAGGGAACCAATTCACATTTTGATAACAGATACCTAGTACGAACCAATCTTTAATCAATCACCTTCACTTCAAATTAGATAAGCATATTCAATTATTCGCCAAGGCAGCACAAATTCAGATGTTTGTATTTTTTATTTAAATAAATTAAATTAATAAGTATATTTATCAGGTTTAAGTCGACTTTTGCTTTTTATGACAAAATAAAATATAAATTTCATATATAAACTAAAAATATTTGTGCTACAGTTGATACTTGTTCTCGTTTGACTTTGGAAGTTATAAAATTCGGTCAAAAATGCATCGATTAAAATCTGACCGATGTCAATACCATTTGGCTTTCGAGATAATGGAGATACATAGCGACATGGCAATGCACAAATTATAGGCACCTTTGTAAGATAACATTTCTAGCGACCATAAAACCTGGTCTTTTTGTTGGTCGGGCACGTACCGGCAAAGTTTACAGTAAACTTTAGTACCGGGCAATGAAAAAAATGATAGATGATCTGGTAATATCTACTATTAACAACATTTATTATTCATAATAAAATATTATATAGATATATGTAGTCAAATAAATAGATAAATAAATAAATAATGATTTAATAATCACACTATACAATTATCAATAGGTACCGGTGGCATTGAATATAAACCATCTTTAAAGATTGACAATCTGCACTATCAACACTTTTAAATCCATTAAACCTCCGCCACCGCTATTATCTGAAAGAATTAGTGATGAAGTTTCTCATGAAATTCTAAGCAACTATTAGGTATACCTACTCGATTGTAAATGAAAGCAATAGTCGGGTTGAATGAATTTAAAAAGGATACATACACAGAGCAAAGGACTTTTACGGCTTCTCATTCAAGAGGTTTGAAAGAACGCTCTACAAAGTAAAATTTTTGAATCTCAATTAAACCTCAGTTTATATACAGCATGTTTGCTGAGATGCTTATGATCTAGGATAGCAGAGATAATTACCAGGAGGATTCACATTGCCACAGATATAATGAAGCTATGTTAAGTGTTTTTGGTATTAATTGAAGTAAATCTAACCATACCCAGATTCTATCTACATGAACAATTAATACAAATAATCGACTTGGTCGCTCTTTTATTTAACAGCAAATTGTTCCATATATTTTTATGAGGGCTCATAAACTAAGTGTGCCTAGAATGGAACCAGGTCCAAGGAAAATACTATTTTTGACCGACGAACCCCGAACGAAGGAGGCATACAATTCGACTGTCTGCTTTTTATTTGGTTCGTGCTTGTGTTTTATATATTCTGATTTTGATGATTTTGACAGAGGAGACTTAAGAAATGGCCGCATATTCATAAAAACGCAAATCCGAAATCTCCTTCCCTCCGAAAACCGCCACCGAAGGGGGTGGACTGGACAATTTTCTCGAAAATCGAAAATCTGAGGTGGTATAATTAATGACAGGAAAATATCCGGAAACGTTTAAATTGAACAGTTTTTCAAAAGAGTTACGATTTTGGAGTTAGAGGCATGTTAAAATCTCAAATAAGTGTATCTTCGTTATGTAGAGAGGGCGATTTCTTTCGAAAATTCGAAATCTGTGGGTACCACATGAAAGTCCAAATTATTTCTAGCAACATTTATACTGAACATTTTTTCTTTAGAGTTACAGTTTTCGAGTTGCAGCGGTGGTAAAATGGTAACATCTAAAATATTTCTGCGTACTTCCGCAGCGATCTTTTGAGATCACAATAATAACAACTACAAGCAAAGTATATACGTAGGTAATAGGATAAGTACTATCTTCTTTGGTATTAGTGAACGTTCAACCATTTTCGTGACTAATGTTAGGTACACTCAAAAGTGTGAAATAAATATTTTTTACAAAAAAATGGACCGACGTTATCAGTTGGTGTACTGAAAAATACAAAAATAATATTAATTCTATTGGTGCTGGTACTTGTGAAGTTGGTGCCAAAAGTTATCAATCTTACTGCAACTGCACAACATCAAAAGTAACAGCACCAATAGAATTAATATTATTTTGTATTTTTCAGCAACCACTAATAACATCGGTCCATTTTTTAAATATTTATTACTTCAAAATTACATATCTGATAACTTATCAAAGCAAACTTAGGAAATTTAGATAGGTATTTCATTTTTCGTCGAAAAAACAAACATTTTATGATAAAATGAAATATAAAGTTTGGAGAAAGAAATACAAATGCCTAAGGATCAAACGAATAAAAAAATGATATTTTTATGATACAAAACTGAGAAAGCCATTTCTAAATAGCAAATTTCTCAGAATACATTTAAACTAACTAAAAGTCTGCAGCATTCACTATGGAATTATTAAGCTTAACAACTGAAGAGAGCTGTATGATTAAATTTATAACAAGATTATATACCAAATACATCCATTCAATTGTTATTGATTTGAGAAGATACTGAATAGTAATAGTATTATGAGTAGAAAATTTGCAGATCGAGAAAATTGATACAATTGTTAATTTATCAATCAGATAGGTATATTAATAATTGAAATATTTCATTATTCATACCAGCGAAAGTTGAATGCAATTTCAAAACACAAGACAGAATCTGAGTTGTTGTGAAATTTTCAAGATTGAAAACGACGGCGATTATCAATTTTTTGACCGACGAAACACGAACGGAGGAGGTATATAATTCGACTGTCTGCTTTTTTTGTTTGAACGCGCGTTTTATATAGTTAGTATTCGTACTCTGATTTTGATGATTATTGATTCAAACATCTATTTATTTGTAGCAACATTTATAATGATTTTTTTTCCTTACGCGTATTTCCGCAGCGATTTGAGATCTTAATAATAACAACTACAAGCAAAGAATATACGATAATAGAATAAGTGTTATCTTCATTTGAATTAGTAATGGATCAACGAATTTCGTTACTAATGTTGCACTCAAAATTGTGTAATAAATAATTTTTACAAAAAAATGGACCGACGTTACTGTAAAATACAAAAGAAATATAATTCTATTGGTGCTGGTACTTCTGAAGTTGGTGCCAAAAGTTATCAATCTAATTGCAACTGCACAACTTCAAAAGTAACAGCACCAATAGAATTAATATTATTTTGTATTTTTCAATGCACCAACTAATAACGTTCGTCGATTTTTTTGTAAAAAATATTTTCATAAAAAAAGTTACATTCAAAAGCCCTTAAAATGTGGGTATGTGTAGCATTTGAGGAATCTTTGAATTGTTGTTTCAAGTTGGCCAAACAATTATCTGTGATTACTTCATAAACTTTCGAGCTTTAAAACGGATGCTATTTATATATTGTTTTGTCTCACAAAGCTCTAGTAGTGATGTATAATGGTTTTAATAAACTTAATCTATTTCAGATGGTCAATCTAGGACCTGGGACTGATGTCAGAGAAATGTTTCTCAAGATACCTTTTTATTTATCATTTAAAATCTATGTCTTCAACGTTACAAATCCCATGGAGGTACAAGCAGGAGAACTACCAATCGTTAAAGAAGTTGGCCCGTTCTGTTATGAGTAAGTTTTTATTAACTTAGTTCTAAAATAAATGTGTAATAATGATTTAACAGAATGTATTTGTAAACATAACTGAACAAATGAAACACTGACTATAAAGATGAAAAGCAACATATATATTTTAATACATGAAGAGAATACTTAGGACCCCTTTTCAAGCATTATGAGCTACGCAGGAATATCTGATTTGGCATAGATTTTTTAAGCTTATACGGAGAATGAGTACGGAAGCTTGATTTAGTATTAGATATAACATGTCCTATAAAATTAATTTATACAGTTTATCATCTAATATTAGTCATTGGAGTTAAATACAACCAACCATAGTTTCTGTCTGTCTGTCTGTCAAAACTAATACTCTCCGAAACTAATTGAGGAAAAAATTTAAAATTTAGTACAAAACCATATATAGATCACGTTCATATGGTTTGAATCAATAATTTTCTGATAACCACGAGTAAATTATTTGGGGCTAATGAGAGAATTCAAAGAAAAAAAAATTTCAAATGAACGGTTAAGAAGACATTGCTCTTGTCGATTCGTATCTCAAGAACAGAAAACAGTCAGTAGGTATATTTCAATGGTATCAACTCAGAAACAATGATAATAAAACATGGAGTACTGCAGGGTTCTGTCCTGGGACCCCTTTTATTCATGATATACGTAAATGATCTATTTTACTATTTAGCTAACTCAACCTGTATCAGGTTCGCAGATGATACCACTATATTTCATCAAAATATAAACGAGAAAACAAAAAATGAAACAGTCGAAGAAAATGCCGAATATTGGTTTGCAGCAAAAAGTTTTAAACTTAAGGGAAACAAAACAAATCAATTGACCTTCTCCACACACGCACCAAAAACCAACGAAGTCACAAAACTCCTTGGAATCTTTTTAGACTCCTCTCTAAATTGGTCGGGGGTCACTTCGAGAAGCTTTGCTCTAAACTTTCCAGTTCGATTTTCATTTTGAGAAACTGAAAAATGTACTCAGTACAGACACACTGTTGGGCATTTATTATGCTTTCTTTCACTCACGCATTTGTTATGGGACAATTCTATGGGGTAGTGAATCTGACTCAAAGTATTCAAGCTTCAAAAAAAAGCTACCCGAATCGTAGCAAATGCCGGCCTCAGAGATCATTGTAAACCGTTATTCCAGAAATTCAAAGTCTTAACTCTACCTGCTCTTTATATATTTCATCAGTTAGTAGAAATTCACTCAAAGAAAGGGAATTATGTAAAAACCAATATTCATCCATACAACACTCGCTGCGCTGATCAGCTCAGATCACAAAGATACAGATTGACTAAAAGTGTAAAAAATTCCTTGGATATTGCTCTTTATAATAAATTACCCCCTGACTTAGCACTAACTAAGAACGTCAGTCTATTTTTTGTAAAAAATATTGTAACATTAGTCACGAAAATAGTTGAACGTTCACTTATAGGTACCATTACCCATGTATATTCTTTGCTTGTACTTGTTACGAGTACCTATTATTTAGAGATCTCAAAACATCACGGCGGAAATACTTATGTACACATATTTCAGAAATTAACACTTTCGAAAACCGTAATTCTAAAAAAAATTTGAAAGTAAATGTTATTAGTATTAATTTGGTCTATAAGTCATTCTCAGAGTTCAAATTTTTGAAAGAAATTGCCCCTACTACATGAAAAAATTTAAACGTTTCCAGATATCTTCTTGAACTTAATTCTGCCGTCCCGGATTTTCGATTTTTGAGCAAAATTGCTTCCTCCACGCCCTTCCTGAGAGCTTTTTGGAGGAAAGGAGATTTTCAATTTGAATTTTTTATGAATTTGGGACCATTCTAAAGTCTTCTCACTCAAATAAAAAAAATCATCAAAATCGGATCACTTATTCAAAAGTTGCGAACAAATATTTAAAAAAAACATGCAGACATACAGACCAATTGTATATCTCCTCCGTTTGGATTTGTCGGTCAAAAATATTAATTTGATTAACCTTAAACTGATAATTTCATAACATTTGAAATAGTCTTTTAGCTGAAACATATTTAATAATACCTACTTTAAGTTCTTATTGATGGTACGAAAGATGAAATCTTTCGTGAATTTTATATAACCTTCCTATTCTTATGTCATGAATTTTTTTCTGGGATACAGTATATAAAAAATCTTGTTGATTGATCTCAACTATGTTAATATTGAATCTTGGTGGTCGAGATATTTTTGTAAATGGAATCTTCGATTCTCCTCGCATAACTGTGTACAACATCAATTCTATTGTCATATAATATGTAACGGTCAACCTTGTTATAGGAAGACGGTCTTTCTGAACAACAATACATAGATATATAGGTAACCAGAAAACAGTGTCATTGATTTTTCCTTGCCTGAACATTAATTTTTATGATAGCAATCGTGGATTCTCTTTCAAATACGTAACATATTGCGAATTTTTTATCCTTAAATCAATAATAGTTGGTGTATGCACTACCAGACAATGCGTATTGTTATGGAGGCAGCTTTTATGTCATTGTAACCCGTTGAAGATCTACTGACACAATGGCGAAAGATTATGACCGCTATAGGAGATGTTTAGTACATCGTAATTCTTGAGAGATTGTATATTGTGGTGTACATACTGTACAGGAGAATATCAGTGCCTTAATTAGAACAAAATCAATGTTACTATAATAAATTAATGGATTTATTTCAAGTCTAAACATGTTGATTGTATTCTCATTAAATGTATCTGTGTAAATAGGTGTTAATTTTCTCTTTTCTATTCCAGAGAATGGAAGGTAAAAGTGAATGTAGCGGACGTGGAAGCAGACGACACTATATCCTACAATCCAAAAGATACCTTCATCAAAGCACACTGGCCTGGATGTAAGACTGGAAAAGAGATTGTAACCATACCTCACCCAATGATATTGGTAGGTATCCAACTAATATGACATAGGTATGATAGAGAAAGAAAGCTATCGTCGGCGCTAGAAAAGAAATTATCAATCGCTTATATTTGAGCGTTGCCGCATAATTTAGCTAGCGCGTTCTGGTCTGGTTCAGTTAAATTCCTCATTCTTCTCCAAGGAGTAGCGAGCTCCGTCGATAGTTATCTTCCACGAAAAGTACTCATGAATCACAGAAAAAGCTTTTGATTTTATGATTTGATCTGTTAAGATCTAATTCAGAATGAAGCTCTGAACTTTAGTTCAGTCATTGAAAATTGTGAGAATAAATAAAATTTCC
Source organism: Crioceris asparagi (assembly GCA_958507055.1). Classification (NCBI taxonomy): domain Eukaryota; kingdom Metazoa; phylum Arthropoda; class Insecta; order Coleoptera; family Chrysomelidae; genus Crioceris; species Crioceris asparagi. Next base: position 81,062,228 of record OY293826.1, on the reverse strand, counting down.
TAAATTTAATTTGCATCAATATTTCAAAATTTAATATAAATAATATATTGTTGTGTTACATGAATCTTTACTATAGACCAGATCTTGAAAACCCGCTCTAGTATCTTTGTTCTGTGTCTTTCCATTTATAAATGTTGTTACAGCTGTACTGGGTAGCCCATTAATAAAAGAAGCAGGCTATATGTCAGGATCCGTTAATAGGACAAACCTGAGAAAAAATTTCTTAGAAGTAAATCGGCCAAAAGAAAAAGCTGGAAAATATTTATCTTGCTAAGTCTAACGCTAGATGGCGTTACTCACACCGCGAAGTAGAAAACACTGTTTTAATCAAAAGTATCCCAAGTTAACCTATATTGAAGATATTTTTTGTAACTTACCGAAAATAAGACAACTTATTAAAGTATTTTCTCTATATGGTCAAATAAATGGTGGGGAAGGGGCAAATGTTGGTTTGAGAAAAACTGAACAACTTTTTTTTGGTAAGACCTATTTTTAATACTTTGTTTCATTTAGATGCGCTTTTTTGGGGGCTTCTACTAGAATTAGGATTAGAGTTTGATTATTTTCCGAGTCGGTAGATGGCACATTTTTATGATATTTTCGATAATCTCAAATGCAATAGTATTTTTATTTTCCATTAGGAAACAAAGAGCGTGAATATATACTGTTATACCATAATGCCGTATCCTAAAATACTAATTTTGTCTCATGAGCCTACTTGCGTTTTTTTAATATTACATCTGATTTACCATATTATAAAACGTACTTTCATCATTATTACCCCCAGAAAAAGAAGCAGGTAGGCGCCGTTCAGGATTCTTTGGAAACTTAGATACGAGCAATTATTACCCTAGTCTTTTTCTGAGACAGAGACGCTCGAAATATCTCAGTTAAACGTCTAGTACCTACTGGCCTAAGAAAATTGATGAGATTAAAGGCGTTTGGCAGAATATAGGTAGCTTTTGCCGGCGCTAGATAGACATTAGAAAGGAAATAATTATTTATCGTGTTTTGGCCGAAAAAGTGCTAACTTTAATTTTATCAATATCGACAATCTTTATTCAGAAATTTTGATGCTGATTGAAAACTACGGTCGGAAATCAATATTATCCATCTAGGTACCATGAAAATAAGATTCTCATATTTCTTAAAACTCTTAAGAATGCTTTTCATTTTTGACCGACGAACCCTAATGGAGGAGGTATACAATTCGACTGTGCTTTTTTTTGGTTTGTGCGCGCGCTGTATATAGTAAACGTTCTCCGATTTGGATGATTTTTGTTTCATTTGAAAAAGAAGATTTGAGAAATGGTCCCATTTTCGAAAAAACTCAAATCGAAAATTTGAGACGACAGAATTAAAGATAGGATAATATCCAGAAACGCTTAATTTTTTTTAAGAGTTACGGTTTTTGATTTACAGCGATGTTAAAATCTCAGATATGTGTATGTTCGCTATGTGGAGGGGGCAATTTCTTTCGAAAATTGGAAATCTGATCCAACCAAATTGAAAATCAGATTATTTGTAGCAACATTTATATTTAACATTTTTTTCCATACAGTTGCGATTTTCGAGTTTCAGCGATGGTAAACAAACAAGCAAAAAAATTAAAGGGGTAATGGTATAAGTGAACGTTCAACGATTTTAATGATTTTAAACTTATCTCCAAAAACGCTTCGTTCTGGAAATACGGGGTATTGAAATATTGCGAAGAAAATCGTTTTTTCTTATTTTTTTAAGAAATTATTCTATTATTATTAAAAACAAATTTATAGCATGATAAACTTGTTTTGTTTTACCAATGGCGTTCGTGAGACCGTTTTAATTATTATCAATAATAAAAAAGTTGTACGCCAATTCTCAAAAATGGTCTCTGTAGTATTTTCTCTGAAACAAACCGTTTGCATGCGCACCTAATATCTGAGGTTTGCATTCGTTTTTGTATAAATAACATATCCAGAAATTATAATAATAACTTGTGAATTTATTAGATATTAATTAATACCAACAACTAAAAATAAATTAAAAATAAAAGATATTAATAAAAACATTAATACATAACCGGAGCTGCTGTTATGGAAGAACTTGTTAGAATTCAAAATGCTTGTCAGACTTTTCAAAATAATCAACATCAGGGCGGCCGTGTATTCGGTACACAGAACATTTCCAACAGCTCCTGTAATTTATTAATGTTTATATCAGTATCATAAGTATTTATTGTTATTTGTTTTGTTGTTAGTTATTAGTAGTTGGTGTTGAATATTCCTTAATTTAAAAAAATTTCAAGAATTGCTTAGTAATATTTTTTTAAATAATAATAATCATTTATTATTTGGAAATACGATGAAAATAAAACGAATTGAAATAGCGGGAATCATCTTAATTTAATTTGCAAACCTCAGATATTAGGTGCATATGCAAACAAATTTCTTTTTTCTCGAAAACGGTTCGTTTTAGCGAAAAGACAAAATTGATCATTCTTGTTTAGAATTGATCAGGATATCTAAATTTATTAACAAAAGTGAGATAAACCATTGACGTAAAACTTTTTTTTGTCATTTAGAATAATTAAAACAGTCTCACGAACTCCACTGGTAAAACAAAAACAAGTTTATCATGCTATATATTTTTTTGTAAGTGTCAATAATAGCTACTAATTTTGAAAGCAAAATCTACAGATTTTTTTTTAAATAAGACAAAACTACCCGTATCTCCAAAACGAAGTGCTTAAATGAACTTTACTAATTATTTTTATCTGCTGAGTACGCTGTTAAAGTTTCTCCATTACAATTCGGACCACCCTGTATATATGAAACCGGTATTTGAAATAAATTATTGCATAAATCCACTATTTCAGTTTTTCTTTGCTCAACAACAATAAAAGCTACCTATTTTATTATTTAATAAATAGAATGAACCAAATGATTATCTTTACGAAGTCTCAATAACTGTTACGAGATTCTGTGTATTTGACTTATGTAGAAATATGTACATATTTACTTCAACTTTGGATGGTTTCATTCATTTACTCTCCTTTGCTTATTTGTTAACGCCTACGCTACTGATAAATAAGATCTGTTTCGCGCAGATCTGGTAGGAGGAGTTTTCCCTTCTTATTCTAGTCTGACAAGGGGGAAAGCCCCCTACCAGACAGAAGAGAATCGAATAAATAACATTATCACAAAAATTGTAAATTTACATTTGAAAATAAATATATATGAATTGAATTGAATTCTTATTCTGGTCGAGCTTTACCTCTCGAATTGTGACCAGTGACCAGCAGCATAGTGAGAGACTCCCAAATGAGGGAGTCTGGCACCAAGGAAAGGAATGTCGTTACTGGATAGCCCTTGTGTAACTGGAACTGGAATGAAAAGATTGTCCTTTTGGTGTTAGAAGTATTCAGAATGAGTTTATTGCCGAGTATCTAGTAAAATATTTCAACCTGTGCCATATCTAAGGCACTTATGACGGCGGAAAAGACGTGGTTATAACACTGATGTTTTGGTCCTTGTCATGAAGACAAAATGGTACAAGTGCACTTGATATAGTATGTTATATTTTCAATTTTTGAAAAAATGCCCCCTCCACCTAGCGGATAAACACCCTTTTCAGTCTTTTCCGTGGTTGTAATTCGAAAGCCGTAGCTCTTTTGAGAAAATGATGAATTTAAACGTTTTAGGATATAGTCTTATCTTTAATTCTGTCGCCTCAGATTTACGATTTTCGAGAACAAATATTTTTAGAGGGAAAAATAATTCGAATTTTAATTGTTGTAAATATGAGATCATTTCTCAACTCTGTTCTTTGAAAAAATCATCGAAATCGGGTCACTTTACCATACGAAACGCGCGAACAGCCATCACTCGCTGGAAGCTAAAATTGGAAAAGTGCAGATTTAAAACGTCTATGAAATCATGAATGATTTAACAGCATTAGAGATGCATTTAGGTACTTAATTTCGTTGGAATCTTCGTGAAACATTTATTGAAGATTTATTATTTATAGTATTTATTACGACAGTAGTTGTTTACAAGTTACCAAGATGCACACAGTTTATTTATTTTCAGACGAGCCAATCTATTTTCCATGCGCTGTCTTCTTAGCCTGTTTAATCGCTATGCGATATTTTTCTCTGAAAGAACGAATTTTGTCTTATAGTTCGTTATCACGAGTTATGCTATATAATTAATGTCTGAACTACAGCTATTTACTACTGTGATCGAGTTCAGTTGTTATATGCCAGTTATTGATATCAACTATAGAAAATTGCTCTTGCGCATAACATTTTAAAATGCTAAACGCTGTCGCATAGTATTTCAATAAAGAATGACATTCTATAGCTCAAAGGTACGCATGTGGTCATTTATAAATCTCAATTTACGGTCAGATGTAATAATTGATATTGAACAAACCAGGCACAGTGACTGACCTGGATCAGATTATTTCCTTTTTAGGAAATGATCCGAGATATGGATACATGAATCTATAAAGCTATCGGAAAACATAGTTTCAGCATCCGTCAGAAAATTATCTAAACATCTTCGGGCCCCGAAAAAATAAAATTGAAGCAAATCAAGATATCCGTGAATTTCTTAGATAATTCTAGATTTTCATTCATATCAATATTAAAATTACCACTGACTACCTACCCACTTGTACAATACACATAATATTGAAAAGCAATTGATGGTCGCCACTCAAAGGACGATATATTAAGACAAGGATCAGGTTAAATGTTTCAGACTCAGAAGTACTTATTTCACAAAATCTGCTGACAATGGCAAGCAAGCTGGCGAAACACATGCCTGGTAAAAGAATCAGCCTATAGCTTTCTCGTTAGTGTCATCCACATGTCAATGAAACTCCCGTTAAAATCGATCGGCGTTAAATAGTCATCTACGGGGCAAATATAAGGTAAAGGAGAGTAGAGTAGAGATAAGAAAATCAGTTTTTTCATGGTAAATGGACAATATTGCATATCCGACCATAGGTTTCAATCAACATCAACATTTCTTAATTTACATTGTCGATACCTATTGTGAAAAATAAAGGTAAGTACTTCAGTCATGTCCAAAACTTAATTTTTCGCCTAACCTAGATTACGAATGCAAAAAATTGATATCCTATGATTTCGTTATGTATTTTAGGCCAAGTTGAACTTTTCAACAAGAATGAGTTCTCTTCCTAACATGAATAAGTACCAAAAAAAATTTTTGCGTATGCGCCGACTTCATTGCAAACTTATCGAGATAACAACTATACCTAGGTATCTCTAATGTTGGACCAAGCAATACACATTCCTAAATTTTATTGACCTGGATAGGGTTATTTCGGAGATTAGCGTGAATCATCATCGTGACACGGGAGTTTTATATACAGGATGGGCCAACGAAAACTTTACATACAGATTTAACAAATGTAAATCAAATTATGGGAAAATGCTCGGACCCGTAGATTTTTGATTCGAGGGGGAACAACTTTTTTCAGTCCCGTAAATCCTACCCCCTATTGCTATAGCTTAATTCAAGATCTCATCGAGTACTATCCAATCCTGAAGTTTCGCTTGAAAATTTTCATCGATATCAAAATGACAGCTGAAATAGGGAAAGAGACAATGAGAACACAAAGTGTACATAAAAAAAATAATTATTTTTCTATTAGTTTAATAAATGCTGGAAATGACCAGCATTCATTTCCATGCAGTAAAATAAGTTTGGTTCAAAACGTTCACGTACATTACGCAACATGTCGGGTGTAATTTTAAAATTATTTATTATCTGATTTGGCAAATCTTCCAGTGAATTGGGTAGGTTAGCATAAATCCTAGATTTCAGATGACCCCAAAGAAAAAAGTCCAGAGAAGACAGATCAGGTGACCTGGGTGGCTACTCAATATGTCCCCATCTTCCAATTTTGAAGAAAAGTTTTAACCAAAAATTGACGTGCAGGTTGTACAAAATGAGGTAATGAGGTGGTGCGGCATCTTGCTGAAAAATGATCGTATAATAGTCTTCTTCATTTTCCAATACGAGGGCTGGATAAATAATGTTTTCTAATAAATCCTCATAAATTTCGCCAATGAGGTCACCTGGTATAAAAAAGGAGCCGATTATGTTATTTCCATAGATACCCGCCCAAACATTTATTTTCTGTACATGTTGAGTTAGACCAATACCGACAGTTATGCCTGTTTACTGTTCCGTTGAGGCAAAATGAACACTCATCTGAAAAACATATATCGAAGATGTAATATTGACTATTGTTAATATTTTCACTGATTACTTCTTAGAACTGGAGTCGGCGATCAAAATCATCCTCATGCAGTTCCTGAACCAATCGTATAGCGTATCTTGTAAGGATTAAATATATGTTGTTTAAGGTCCTTATTATTGAGCGTGATACACCAGAAGCGGCAGACAATTTTCTAGTACTGAGGGTCGGATCCATTGCTACATGACCTAAAACAGCCACCTTCCATCGCTTCGTCTCTTTCATATACCCTCTTTTTATTTTAGACTGAACCAGTATCTTCAAATTTGGAAACTAGTTGCAAAACGTAAATATTGGAGACATTTCTTTCAAGACGCGTTAGTTAAATAAATTAACTGTTATTCGCGCAAAGTCGTCATTCTAAAAAACAATTTCGAAATCTCCACCCTTTCTTTTACGGAATACACCATTTTATTTTAGTGAAAACCGTAAGCGAGCTAAAACGGGGTTAACATTCGTGAAAATTCAGGATGAACTGAGGTAAATAAAGGAGTAAATAGTATGGTCTCAATCTGTTTGAAACAAAAAAAAATAATAAATTCTGAAATGCGTCCGCTAACAATAATTTTCCTCAAGGAAAATATTTTACCTTGACGTTTCGTTATAGATGGAAGTTTTTGAGCAAAATTTTAGGGTCAGATAGTAGTCAATGAGATATTTGAAATAAGGTATAGCAATACCCCTCACCCCTATTTAAAATCAGGGCTTGTGCTCACCCCGATTAGGGAGTAGGAGTGTAGGAGTTACGGGACTGAAAAAAGTAACTAAGTTGTTCCCCCTTGTAACAAAAATCGACGGGTCCGAGCATTTTTCCCTATTTTGATTTTAAGCTCAGAACATAGGGGTGTAAAGTTTTCATTGGCCCACCCTGTATATAAAGTTAAGTTGCGATTTCATCACAGAATAACCAATATGCAGATATGCATAGAAAGTGATATTTTAGAAAAAGATAATCAATGAGGTCATTTGGCGGAAAATAGTTTTTGTCAGCACTAAATAGCCGCTTGGAAAAAAAAATCTAGCGCGTTTTAATCGAAAAAGTGCTAAGCAGTGTTGTAGCGGATAATTTTCGGCTAGTACACGAGTCTAATCTAGCGCTAGCTTCGTGGCGACATACCTAGAACGCCAAAGCGTTTGATTTTAATAAGCGAATCCCGACCCTGGACAAATGTGCCTGAAATTGGAAAATTCTACTGAAAATGAACTTAAAGTGGGACAAACAAAATAGGAAATCGCTGCTAATTGAAAGGAATGAAATTGTCTGTTGGAGGAGAAAATACTGGCGAAAAGAAAATGCCGAAATGAAAATATAAAAATATATTAAGATGAAAAGGAAACACACCACTTCACCCTACTTTGAGAATGGACTTCTCCATACATTATAAAAATATATTATCTAGAAGAAACCTGGTTGAATAATGGCTATAAAGTAGGTAAAATAAGGTAAGTTAACTTCGTCTCGTCAAGCTTTTATAAAAGGTTTATCTACCGGCCTAAAAACACCCTCAGGAAAAGGGAGAAGCCTCATCATTTCACATATTGGCAGACGTACCTATTTGAGGAATGTCTTCAACAAATGATGGATTTAATCTCCTCCGGTTCTGTAATCTTTATGGGCAATTCAAGAAAAGGCGAAAAGTTACCGACAACTTCATGGAGAAAAGCAGATATCATCCGGTGGCTTTTGGAAAAAGAAATAAACTTTCAATATGGTAAAAAAAATTGCGATAGTTCAGGCTCACAAACACCGCTTTACCAAATACGTCATCGATGAAATGGCAAAAAACGCTATGTGACCGTACTTAAACAGCCCCCATACCACTGTGAACTAAATCCGATAGAGTTAATATGGGCGCAAGTTAAAGTTTACATGGCAAGGCGTAATACCACATTTAAAATGAATGATGTTGTGGAGAAATGTGGTCTAAATGTATTGCAAATATAATAAAAATTGAAGAAAAAATGTGGGATCTAGATCACTGCATATACGAAACGATCGAACCACTGATTATAAACGTAGGAATCGACGAAAGTTCCTTTGATTGGTCTCTTTCCGATTGCGAGCATGAATGAATCTTTCTTTGTTATACAAACTATAATATTTTACAAATAGATGTTTCTAATATAAAATCTATTTTTTTATAAATTCATAGTTTTTTTTATAAATTTATCAATTCCAATTAACTGTTTTTCGAATTAAATTCTACTTGAATGTCATATTCTCGTCTCATGTTGCAAAATCACGATTGTCAGATAGTCGCCACCTTTACGCACTTTTAGCATAAACTACTACCTATTATTCAACAACAGCTATAACCTCATTTATTTTTCCTTAGGGCATGGTCAACACTGTGGTAAGACAAAAGCCAGGTGCTCTATCGCTGGCAAACAAGGCAATCAAGTCAATCTATGCTAATCCTACATCAATTTTCTTGACCGCTTCCGCTGATGCAATACTTTTCGACGGGGTGGCCATAAATTGTGGGGTGACTGACTTTGCTGGCAAGGCTATCTGCTCTCAGCTAAGAGCCGAACCAAGTCTCAAGCAGATCGAAGACAATCAGCTGCTGTTTTCGCTTATAGGTCCTGTAAGTTCAGAGAATTGGATTTAGAAAATTAGATAGTGTTGAATATGGAATTGAATTGAAAAATCCACAATAATTTTGCAAGTCTAATTCCGACGAACCCCGAACGGAGGAGGTATATAATTCGACTGTCTTCATTATTTTTTGGTTTGTGCGCGTGTTTTTTATAGTAAACGTACTCCCATTTTGAATATTTTTGATTCATTTGAAAGAAGAGAAAATAGTCCCATATTCGTAAAAACTCAAATCCAAAATCTTCTTCCCTCCGACAACCGCCCTCAAAGGAGGTGGAGGAAGCAAATTTTCTCTAAAATCGGAAATTCGAGATGCCAGAATTGAAGATAGGACAATATCCGGAAACGTTTAAGTTGCACATTTTTTTAAAAGAGTTACATAATAACAAGTACAAGCAAAGAATAAACGTGGTAATAGGATAAGTACTACCATCTTTGGTATTAATGAATGTTAAACGATTTTTGTGAATAAATTTTACACTCGAAAGTGTCAATTTTTTTTTACAAAAATTATACCGACGTTATTAGTTGATGTACTGAAAAATAGAAATAATATTAATTCCAGTTGGTCCTGGTACTTGTGAAGTTGGTGCCAAAAGTTATCAATCTAACTGCAACTGCACAACTTCAGAAGTACCAGCACCAATATAATTAAAATCATTTCGTATTTTTTTAGTGCACCAACTAATAACTTTGGTCCAATTTTTTGTATTTTTCTTGTACTAAGGTATAGCTAGACGTGAATCTCTAGTTACAATTTGAATGTTTTTCTGCATGTTTTTTTTTCTGTTCACGTCTTTTAAATAGTAAGCGTGCTCCGATTTTCATGATTCTTTTTTCAGTTGGTCCCATTGAAAAAAGAATCGAAAAACTTCATAGAAAAGGTGTGGACGGTACTTTTTTTGAAAAAAAGATTTGAGTCAACAAAATTACCTAAAGAAGAGATGGTTTCTGGCAACGTTTTAATTTAACATTTTTCAAAAAAGTTAAAGGTTTCCGAGTTACATCAGCGGTAAAGTCTAAAATACGTCTGTTTCCTCTATATGGAGAGGTAATTTTTATTATAAATTGAAATAATGCGATGGTCAAATTAAAGAAGAGATTATTTGTAGCAACATTTTAAATTGGGCATCTTAAAGAAATTACGATTTCCTAGTTACAGCAGTGGTAGAGTCTGAAATATGTGTATTTCCTTGATCACCTTCTTTAGTGAACGTTGAACGAATTTGATGACTATTTAGGTACACACTTAAGAGCGTGAAATATTCCATTGGGCCATTTTTGCATGAATGAGTAACAAACATCCAAATAATATACATGTCACATCTATACATAGGTATAATAAAATTATTGTAAAAGTCCGACGTCTATGTATTACTTTGCAGACGATAAGACGATACTAATTGAAAGTTCTGATGTTGATGCAATATTAAAATCCAACCAAGAACTGAAAGAAAAAGCTAAAAATCGGTTCTCACGAAACAAATAGAAACTAGATAGGGATAAAACCCAAAATATTATTATATCATACAACCGCTTAACAAAAAACAATCATGTTAAACTGCTTGGCATCATTGTCGACGATTCACTCAAATGCGAAAATCACATTGAAAACTGTCTAATCAACTTTATCTACTTCGTAGGCTGAAGAAAGTTCTGAGCACCCAAACACTAATAACCTCCTATATCATTCATTATTTCACGCTCACTTAACATATGGTGTACTCCTTTGGGGTAGGCCTTCTCATGCTCTCAGAGCATTCCATATGCAAAAAAAGCACTCAGGATTATAGCTGGTGTCCCACTAAAGGAAAATTGCAAACCACTTTACAAAAAAAAACTAAATTATGCCATTGCCTGGTATTCTTATCTACCATACACTACTTCAAATTAATAGGAATAAAAGTATATATTTATTCTTCCCGCTCAGAATACCCCGGCTTAAATTAGAAATGTCAGTGTTTAATTCACTGGACATTATCAAACTATACAACAGTTTGCCTTCTGATCTAGTGTTGTTGAGCATGAATTTATTCAAGAGGAGGGTAAAAGAACAACTTTTGATAAACTGTTCTTATAATTTACAAGAGATATACGTCTGTCTATCTATCCATCTATTAGAGCAACTGAAGTTAAAACAATAGTTTTGAGAATGTTTGTCTGTATTTCTGAATGTCTGTACATGCATCAGGTAAAAACTATTACATGGAATTGAATGCAATTTTCACCGATGTATCATCCTCATATAGGTAAATTCAGTATAAAATATGCTCTATCAAGTTGAAGTAGAATGCCTGAAAGACATAATTATTAAGCCCTTTCAGCAAGTCTCAAAGATCCAATATTTTTGTACCTTTATTTAGAAAAAAGTAAGTAAATACAAAAAAAGTCCCTGGAAATTAAAAATTGAGCTGCAGTAATGAAGACTATCTCCCCAACACAGAAAATTTGAATAATATTCGATATCTGTTGTCACTAGGGACTTGCATCATATTTTGATTTTTTTTTTATTTAGGCACAAAATACTGTTCGTCAAATATTTTGAGCGTTAACGAAGGCAATCCACTCCAGTCACCCTTCCGTATATAGATTACAAAATATTCGATCAATCATCCGAAAAAGTTCTCAGTAGGAGATCTTATTTGAGATCAAAAAGCGGTAGGTACGTCATTAACGTAGTGAGGATGTTGTGAAAACAGATGCTTTAATCAAACAAGTAAACCGTTTACGACAAATTCAAATCATCAAAGTTCCTTGTGGAGTGAGACCATATCACGTGTTATTTGCTGAATATCTTGAATGACCTAACAAATTCCTAATTTGGGGCCAGAGACTACTTTGACCAGTCTATGGGTACAAGATCAAGTAATAAAAAACATATCTACTCTCATATACATAATGGGATTTACAAAATTATTAACAAAAAGATTATTTTTTTAACATTTTACAGACCTGTACGAGTCTGGAGGAAAGGACCAGACTTCAGTAGTGTCTATATTATATACACAGAAAAATAATGAAAATTATCTCATATACAGAGTTCTGCAATAATGTGTCAGCAGGCATCTATAGCTCATAATTCAATTAGGCTAATAATTTCGTTAGTTCGCAAACCTGTCGGTTGTACTATAAATAATATTAGTGTTTCAGGAAAATATTTTCTCCTAAACAGGCTGCTACAGTGTGACGACCAAAAAATTTTTGTATGGCATGCCATGTATTTTCTTAGACATTAAGGTATTTTTTTGTGTTCTTTCTTATTTCCCAAAATTAAATTTCATTTGCTTCAGTAGCTTAGAACAAATACATTAAAAATCAAAAAAATGTCTTGTAAGCTTGGAAGTAATAATTTCAAAAACGGCCTCACATCTATATTTTTCCGAATACGTAGTTATAACTTTAATACGGGAGGTCTACCGATACTCTGACATTAAATAATTTTTGAAGTGAAACTTCTTTGGTGACTTTCTGATATTTGACGAGAATGGAGAGTAAATTGGAAAAAATTTAACGTTTCGATATTTCGTTACACTAGAGAGATAAAAGATAAAGGATTTTTTAATAGGGTTCGAGGACGGCTCAATATTTTTGTGATTTTTAGTGCGACTAGCACACATTAGTTAAGGGTTCCATACCTCCGGGTACTCAACTTCCTACAAGTTTCACTTCTACAACGTGTACGATGCTGCACACGTTTTTTTTAAATTTTGTACAAGGTATATAAAGTTTGGTTTCAAAAATCTCAATTCTTAAACCAATTATTCTTAACATTTTCAAATGATACAACCTTTATATTATTTCACTGTTTGATACATAATGTAAGAAAAAATACTCTTCCTATTTATAAGTGTATTGAAATTCTAAACCGTTTATAGGATATTTACCTGAAACCATAAATATATCCGTTTTACCAATACGTAGCCATTTATTTAACCAGATCTAATATCTAAGTTCAGCTGATTACTTGTCTAAGTTTTTGACATAACTTATTGTGAAATAATAAGAAGTGAAGCGTATAACCTTAGAGTAGGGTAAAGTCGTGCTTACACGACAGGAGATGCTGCTGTGTATAGCCGTCGTGAAACGAAAGTGAAGCCAATTTTTCGTCAGCCGCCATTGGTTTCTTGGTGCTTACAACTTATTTTGATTCTCATTTCTTGTGCTATTTTCTAATCAAAACGACGATTTTCTTCTCTTAACACAATGGGAAATGCGAGGCTCTTGGATACAAGAGTCGCTGTCGAGAAAAGAATATAGTGTTACGTACATTGGCGGCCATTGATTTAGTCCTTATTTGGCTTCACTTGCTCTCCTAATGCGATGTCTCCTTGGTAATTCCATGCTCTAAGTGTATAACTATTGCTTTTAAGTTATAGCTTAATTATGAGTAACCTAATATTATACTAGTTTTACTGTAATAAATGGTCATTTATCACCAAACGTCCTGTTTCATCTATAATTGATTCATGTACTTCTTTAATTTCGGCTGCAGCGTTTCTTCGCTTCTTGACAATTGAACTAAGGAATTAATGCTAGCACCATGTGAAAGTGGCATCATCCGCGCTTTCAACAAAACGGCAGGAGGTATTAAAATGGCCATGCAGCAAATAGTTAGCACTTAAATAGTCAATCATTCTTATGCTTGTATGAATTGATTTTGCTTATATGCCGATGTTATCCTTATCTACATAGGTTCAGAATAGAGTTGCTGCAAGCTGTAAAGATATTTATATTTTCTGTTACATAATGATTAGATAAACTAGTATTTCCTTGAAAAATACTTTGTTTCAGTTATAGAAATATAGCAACATATTTCTCTAACTAAATCATTGCGTTCAATTCATCAGAAACTTTAATTTATTTTCTCATCTGCTACAGAAAAATGCCACCGAAGGGAAGCGCATCAGAGCGTTAAGAGGGACGAGGAATTCTCACAACGTGGGTAGAGTGTTGGAATACGACAACGCAACGAAGCAATCCGTTTGGCCGACTGAGGAGTGTAATGCCATTAAAGGCACGGATGGAACGATTTTCCCACCTTTTCTCAAAAGAGAAGAAGGTCTTGCATCATTCTCACCTGATCTTTGCAGGTTGGTTGAAGTCACAAATAAATTCTCAATTATGTCCAAAGTTAGATTGGTTTGTTGAGTTTCTTGGTTTTAATTGAACGAGGTATGTCGTTTCAACATTACTTGCCACTTTTATAGAACGAATGACTCAGAGCAGTCGCTTGTGTGCCCCGAGACAAAACAGGAAAGTTCTGCTAAGAGAATTCGATGCCCCAGTTGGAAAAGAAGATGCACTGAGGTCAATGATTGGTAATGTAAGGTAAGGTATCAACAAAATCAAAGGAGGCCGAGGTTCGATGAAGGCAACATTTTCGCCGCTACGGAATATGTCGAGAAACAATGTGAGAATAGGATGGTGGCCGGAACTGGTCATATTTCTGGGACATACACATGCTCAAGTCTCACTGCCCCAACAGAAAATCAATGAAGACAATAAGGACGTGAGAGTCCACCTCTCACGAAGCATACTCCTAAGCCGATGAGAGAAGAAAATTCTTCGGAAAATATATAGAGAAGTCTGCCAAGAGGTAAAAATGGACCAATCACGTACTATACCGCTAGGTAGACCTTGAGAATTTAAGTAAGATCAACAAAGGCCGCCTGGGGCAGAATTTATCATAACCGTACAGAGTTGAATGAATTATTTCAAAATATTAAAATATAGCAGCAACAATCTTGCACTTTCATTGGGCTCTATATTCAGAACCTTTGAGTTTTTCTAAAATGTGTGAAATGATTTTTATCAAATTTTCCGTGCCAACCACTTATTACACCCATCATAATTAACTTTAAAATATCTTATGCAATAATGCAACAAGGCTAAAGGCATGCTGTTGATGGCATCTTTTTTCAGATCTTTGGTTGCATTCTACGTTGAAGACGACTCCTACGATGGTATTCCTGTGGGAGAATTCACTGCAACTCTTGGTGATTCATCAAAAAATGATGACGAGAAGTGCTATTGCTACACACCTGAGACATGCCTCAAACAGGGTATGATGGATCTTTATAAGTGCGTAGGTGTACCGATATATGCTTCTATGCCACATTTCTACGATTGTGATGAAAGCTATCTGAAAGGTGTCAAAGGCTTGAAGCCAAACAAGACGAAACATGAAATTAGGATTCTCTTTGAATCGGTAAGAACTTTCAAGTTCAGTTTGATACCGACGAGATATTTAGGACAATAATTTAAATGTTGCCAATAATTTAATATTTTAGTTCACAGGAAGTCCACTTTATGCCACAAAAAGACTCCAGTTTAACATGCCATTGGAGCCAAATACTAAGGTGGATCTCTTCAAAAACTTCAAAGCAACTATTATACCAATATTTTGGTTGGAAGAGGTGATCATTTTATCAATTATTATTTATTATTAGATGCATTTGATGAAACATACCTATTGTCGGCGCTAGATATCGCTAGAAGAAACTATTAAGCGCTAAGCTAGCTATATCACATTAGTGCTGACGATAGATATGTTGA
Source organism: Crioceris asparagi (assembly GCA_958507055.1). Classification (NCBI taxonomy): domain Eukaryota; kingdom Metazoa; phylum Arthropoda; class Insecta; order Coleoptera; family Chrysomelidae; genus Crioceris; species Crioceris asparagi. The sequence goes on along the minus strand of OY293826.1, from coordinate 81,046,801 downwards.
TCGCTGTTGATACCAGATCAACTTTTTTCAAGGATGCAACATGTCTTATGATATATTAATACAGTATTATTCTCCCTCAAGAGTATTTTAATGATCAATAAATATTTCTATTACAGGGAGTGGCATTGAACAAAACTATCACTAAACCCCTGAAGCTTCTATTCACAATGAAGAAGGTGGTGAATGTGGTCAAATACTTAATTCTTTTAGGATCACTTGCAGGACTTGCAGCTGCCGGTTATATGTTCTATAAGAATAACGGCAAAGCTGACATAACTCCTGTGCACAAGGTCCGACCGGCAGATGGTTCCAAAAGCGGCATATCTACAGTTAATAACGGTTATGGCGGACATGTGAATCATGCTATGTCTGAGAATGATATAGATAAATACTAGATGAAGAGGACAACGACATCATTTAGATTTTTTCATTTTAATGGGGGTTGAAGCTATTTCAAAATTATAGAAGCCATTAGGGCTCTATAGTCGAGAGATTCTCTAAATCTATAATAAAATCAGCCCTCAAGTGCCAATGCAAAATTTGAACTGGAGTCATTTCCCGAGCATTATCAATTTGCCTTTTATTCAAAGCATTTTTCCATAATGTAGATATTTTGTATTTTACCTAACACTGTAATATTTGTAGTAAGTTATCTAATTTGCAAAAGTTAAAACATCTCTTACTTATGCGGTATGCGCAATTTGTTATTTACCATGATACTACGAAAAGAAGATAATACGGCCACGCAAATTTCCGATGACGTCAGTCTGTATCGAAACATCAGGGACAAAGGTAAAACATATGTTTCTTAATAGTTCGTGGTTGTTTGCAATTTGGGTTGCTGTAATTTGGGTTTTTCTACCTAATAAAATGATTATTAAAATAAAAATGTACTTTACCAAAATATGTCGATATTTATGTTCAATTTTCCCATTTTGTCACGGACTGACGACATGCGCACAGCGGTCTAAAATGCATTCACCAACCGAGCATATATCGTGTTTCCTAGTATCCTAGTCATTTACCTACTTTAAAAGCATGAAGGGAAACAAAGGAGAATGATCTGAGCCTGTTTCAAATAGGTCGCAAAATTGAACGACAATCGGGTTTGCATGTTAAACACGGAAGCGCTGACTACACTACGGGTCCGAAGACGCTGGATGGCTGGGCCTGCAAGTGTTAGATTGGTCTTGAATAGAAGACCTCCTCTTGAACCTCGGTAGAGTTCACTTCGGGTTGGAAGGAAATTGGAGCAATTTTCGTACGGGTAGTACACGTGCTAGATGATTCGAGTGCTGGGCCCCCGAGGTGGAAAGGGAAGTCGACGCCGTGATATTCGAGTGTAGTTCTGGCATGGCTTTTGAGAAGAGGTTGACAGGAGGAGTATCTCGAGGATAACCTCCAGGGCATGAGATGGTTATACTCTGATCGGGGAACAATCCTGGTAGTACATCGATACGTGCATTGTAAAAAATCATGTTTGTAAAAGTATTCGTATAAGTCAAATGTTAAGGAGAGGGTGTATTGCCATGAGCAAAACAACAGCCTCTCCACGGTATATATGGGTAAATTGTCCATCAGGATAGCCCATTAATAGATTAAGAAGAAGAAGAAGAAGTGTTTTTGAGTGTCAATAAATTTGGCTAATTTCATATACTCGTACTTATCCATCAATTAAAGTGAATATTAGAAATCGTGAAGCATTGTTCCATCTATGGATATAATACCCGTGCGCATTCAGATCAAATGGAAAAAAATGTAAACAAAAACAATGTCAGCTGTGACATCTCGTGTCTTCAGAACCGTGGTGTAGTCAGCGCTCCCGTGGTTAGCAGGCGAACCCGATTATTGCTCACGTTTGCGACCACGCGTCCAAGTCTCCCTTCTTTCTTCCTTCATGCTTACTAGTGAAATATTTAGTTTTCTAGTTATTTGACCAGATCACTTGTCTTTTCGAACAAAGTCTATGAAACGTCATTATTTTATTATAGGTATTAGTTGGTTCCATGGGTTGAACCATTAATGAGAATAAAAAAAATTATCTGTAAGATAAATAAATCATAGCCCCATGTTATATTTAGATTGAATGCCATAATAATACATAGTTATATTATGTAGAATAGGTTCATCCGCACAAGTATATTTCTTTCAATAAGTAGATAATAGCCTTATTTGTGAAACATAATAAGGTATGGACAATATGAAGGAGCAAATATATTTTATTGTTACTGCAAATTTTATAACATTCACCAGTGTTGAAGTTATTTGTTGAAATAAAAGTTTTGTTATATTTAACGCTGCTTATTTGAAATAATAGCCCTTGTATGTCTATTTATTTTCATAATACTCCAGTGCCAATAATGCAGATATGCCTCTAAGTACATACAGACCGGGTAACATTCCGCTGGATACATGTTGTCAACATTGCTGCCAACATATGTATCCCATCATCACGCAACAAATTGGCAGATACTTGGCATTATGTTGGGCGGCAAAACATCAAAGAATTTTGTTGTGTTCTTTGTATCCGTGTTTTCAATCTGGAATGGAAAACATTGCTCTTCTAGACTATGTTATCCACAAGAATAGTCAAAACAGCATAGGTCATTGTATAGTGAGGTTGAGTTTCGCTGCTATTTTATTTTCTACAGCTAGTAGTTACGTTAAATAAATCTCCTGTAGCTATATATTCTGATTGATGGTGGAATCTAAGCATGGTAATTCGTATTATTTTCTAATATTTTAGGGGCGAACAAACGGGGATATTCTTCAAAATTAGATTTTCTCAGTCTCACGAAACTGCGGAATGAAGTACCATAGTTTAAAAGTAACTCCGCCATTAAGGTTTCGCCATAGCTTGTCCCATTTTGTATTAACTGTTGCTGCCACTTTTCGTTTCTGGGATTGGAAGCTCTTGAAATAAATTATTTTTTACAAATAAATATTTTTTACAAAAAATTGGACCGACGTTATTAGTTGATGCCAATGACCTATTAAAAGAGATAGAGGGACTTGTAAACAATATACTGTGTTGACATCATCCCTTGTTCGGCCACGCCTCATCGCATATCAGTTTCACCCCCCACATTATTTAAATACTTGGTGATTTGGTTGTTTTTGAATATTCTATTATATTCTTTGGTTTCAAAACTTGAAAAAATGAGTTAACGTTGCAAATAAAATAGAATCCACAAAACCAGAAGTAACTTTTCATCGGTAGATAGGTAACCCGTCTAAATTAAAATTTGGTAACTTATGTATTTGAATTTTGAAAGAAAATTATTGACATATAAACGTCTGTCATGGGCGTAGTAAAGAAATTATTACCTAATCATTGTTATGTCATTAAAGAGATTTTTATATTGTTTGCGCTTTTCAAATCCTAGACATTAAAAAAGAATTAGGTATACTCACCTATTTAATAATATTGCTGAGACATGCAACTTTCGAACATTGACTTTTTTTCACCGAGCTCCGGATTTATTTTGTGGTATTAATTATTTCGACGTATAGCAAAAGACACCTAAAAGAACCGAGACGCCACTGGTGTCATATTTTCTATGCGAAGAAAACGAGTGCAGTGAGGCGGGGTTTAGTTAAAACCGTTGTATCCCCCCTTCTGACCGCTTCCACAGCTCACCCCCCTGGCCCAGAAAAATGTTGTCAACAAAAAAAACGTATTTTATCAATGAACTGTTCTGTCTATCTCTGTTAATAGGTCATTGATTGGTGCACTAAAAAGTACGAAATAATATTAATTCTATTGGTGCTAGTACCTACTATTGAAATTGTGCAGTTGCAGTTGGATTGATAACTTTTGGCACCAATATCACAAGCACCAGCACCAATAGAATTAATATTATTTCGTACTTTTAGTGCACCAACTAATAAAGTCGATCAAATTTTTTATAAAAAATATTTATTTCACACATCTGAGTGTAATATTTGTCAAGAAAATCGTTGAACGTTCACTAATACCACTAATATCCTATAACCCACGTATATTCTTTGCTTGTCCTTGTTACTATTATTATGTAGAGATCTCAGAACATCGCTGTGCAAATACGTAGAAGTATTTTAGATTTAAACATTTTACCACAGCTCTATGTCGAAAATTGTAACTCTAAGGAAAAAATGGTCATTATAAATGTTATTACAAATACTATTAATTGTCTTGTAGTGCCCACAAATTTTCAATTTTTGAAAGAAATCATTCTCTTCACATAGCAAAATGCACATATTTGAGAATTTAACATGTATTTTACTGGAAAACCGTAACTCTTTTGAAAAAATGTTCAATTTAAACGTTTCCGGATATTGCCCCATCATTAATTATATCAACTCAGATTTTTGATTTTCGTGAAAATTTTCCCCCTACACCCCTTTGGTTTGGTTTCTGGAGGAAAGGGGATTTCGGATTTGCGTTTCTTATGAAAATGGGACCATTTCTCAAGCCTACTCTTTCAAATGAATCAAAAATTATCAAAATCAGAGTATGATTACTCGCGAACGAATCAAAAAAAGCAGACAATCGAATTGTATACCTCCTCCGTTCAGAGTGCGTTGGTCAAAAAATTGACCAACGTTATCAGTTGATGCACTGAAAAGTAGAAAATAATATTAATTCTATTGGTGCTGGAGTGCTGGTACATTTGAAGTAGTGTAGTTACTGTTAGATTGAAAACTTTGAGCACCAACTTCACAAGTAACAGCACCAATAGAATTAATATTATTTTATACTTTTCAGTGCACCAACTGATAACGTCGGTCCAAGTTTTTGTAAAAAATATTTATTTCACAATTTTGAGTGTCACATTTGTCACGAAAATAGTTGAACGTTCACTATTATCCATGTATGCTTTGCTTGTATTTGCAATTATTCTGAAATCTAAGAACGTCATCGCGGAAATACGCAAATTATAAACTTTACCACTGCTGTAACTCGAAAACCGTAACGCTATGGAAAAAATGTTCAGTATAAATGTTGCTACAAATAATTTGGTAAATAATTTTCAATTTTTGAAAGAAATTGCCTCTTCCACATAGCGAAAATATACATATTTCAAATTTTAACATCGCAGAAACTATTTTGAAAAGATGTTCAATTTAATAGTTTCGGGATATTTGGTTATCTTTAATATCTGCCATCTAGGATTTTCGATTTTCTAGAAAATTTGCTCCTTCCACCCCCTTCGTGGGCAGTTTTCTGAGGGAAGGGGATTTCAGATTTGCGTTCTTATGAATAAGGGACCAGTTCTCAAGTCTCCTCTTTCAAATAAATCATGAATCATCAAAATCGGAGCAGGTTTGCTATATAAAACGAGCGTACGAATCCTCCTTTCGGGGTTTGTCAGTCAAAAATCAGCATTAACACCAGCAGCAAGACTCAAGAAATACTTCGTTTCCACTGTAGTAAAAAATGCCATTAGCGCCATTGTTTATTCTAGAAGCATTGAAAAGATGTCAAGTACGGATACAGGAAGGATGTCCTGCTGTTCCTGCCTTTAGTCCACCTTAAAAGAGGTTACGAATGCTTCGATAATCCAGACATGCCATTGCTACCAGAGTAGCCAACAAAACAGGCGTAAGTTATAATGCTTCTTATCACTCCAGAAACCTACAAAAAATCCCAACTACAGCCTCAAAAACCGATATTTAAGAATGGCTTCGTTCAGAGAACATTGATTCTGAAGAGAAAATGCTTGTGTCCAAAACACATCTAGCTAAGAAAGCAGTGGAACATTTTTTGACTGAATTTGCTGTTAGACTCTTACGCTCTTAAGTTGGTTTATGCAAAAGCCTCAAAAAATATATGTTGGGACTATTTCTGAGGCTGCGGCTTAAAAAGCGCAAGCATTTCATACCAAAATCTGTCAAAAATGTTGCAGCGCTTTCTTAGCTAGATGTGTGTTGGACACAAGCTATGATGAAAGCCCAGTTACTAAATATTGTATGAAAATAAACGAATCAACAAGTATCTATATTGTTGACGAAATGACAAAGGAGCAAAATGAAACAGTACTTAGACTACTCCATTTCCATTGCTTACTTAATCCTATTGAGCTTATTTCGGCTGATGTTAAAAAACTTATTTGCTGTCAAAAAACAAATTTCTAAATTCGCAGATATGGGAAATATTTCTCGGGATGCCATTTCAGTTATTATTACTCCAGCAAAATGATACTAATGCGTACAGCATGTCCAAAAAAAAGCAGAACTTAAAAGGTGGAAGTTGGACAACATTATGGATGAAATGGAAATTGTACCCTTGGTGATAAGATTGGAAGAAAACTGTAGGTATATCCCCCACCGAAAACAATTCAATTTAGATGAGAAGTCGCTTCAGTAGTTAACTAAAATTAAATTGTCCAATCGATTATTCTAATTTTATACGTTTTTTTTTCAGTCAACTGTTCACTAATAAATCAAACAAAAATCGCCAGATTATTCATCTGCTTTTCTTCTAAATATGTGAGAAATAATGTTTAATCGGAAAAACCATAAATAGGCAAAAACACATTCAATGATAATAATAATTTTAAAGTGCGACGTTAGGTTTAAGAAAATTTACATCGTAAAATCTATGGTTTTATTTTGACCTAAATATATCTATTAGCTTAGGAAATAGGGCCTTGTCAAATCAGTTAGGATAGGATACTTTAGGTAACACAAACATACCTAATTTTCCGTTTTGATAATAATTGGATTAGGTATTAAAATTTTCTACATTTTTTCTTAGTTGACCTTCCAATTTATCTTTTAGAAAACTATCAATTTCCTAATACTCCAATGTCGCCCTCAATCCCTGATTCAACTCTCCAATTATATGTCAGTAAAGTGTTGGTAGGTATTCATAAAAACTAAATAAAAACACCTAGAAAAGGATCCCCACCTTTTTTCCTAAACTATTTCAACGTTTATTTTGAGTGACCCTGAATGCGTCACTGCCAACTGCCAACGCGTTCATTTGTTCACATAAGCCGACTCTGTAAGTCGATTTAAGTACAGGTTCGTTTGCTAGATGCTGCATCTAAGCATGCAGTCACAGAATACCAATAACTAAGACATACTATCTCTTTGTAAATACCGTTCACGTTTCAAGAGTTACCATTATTTGGGAACAATGGCGGGGACACCATTTCCGATTTTCGTAGTGTTAGTTTATAGGATTAGTTTAGCGATGACCTCTACAATAGAGGACATTTCAGAAGTTTGCTATTTGTATTGGCTGGGAATTTGAAGGTTATGTCATATCTTGAAGGGAAGAAATAATTCTGAAGTGAAAATATCAACTTTAGACAAAAATTTATTACAGATATATCAACAAATTAAAGATACATTCAAACATAAAAGTAACACAGTTAAATGTCTGGATTCTAATCTCCTTGAAATTAGTACTAGTTTATATTTGTTGTAACTGAATTTTATTCTTCTGTAAGAATTGTATCGACTCAACCTTTGAAGGGCTTTAGGGCGTAGCCCTTAGTAAAAACGTAAATTCTGAAGAAAATCCGCAAACCTACGCATTATCTCCTTTAATTTGACACATAAATCTTGAAGATCGTTTCAGTACTCACTGAGAACTCTGAATTTCAATTAATATTACTGTTAATAACAATTGTATTGACTCAACCATTCAAGAGATGTAGGGCGTGGCCCTAAGGAAAAACGTAAATTCTTAGGAAATTCGGCAAACCTACGAATAATCCCCTTTTAATTTGACACATATCGTTTAAGTACTCACTGAGTACTCAGAATTTCAACTGTGTATTAAATATATAGATATTATTTTAATAATGAGAAATTATGATTTTTAAATTATCTGGGCTTTTGATTCACAGAATAAAATAAAAATGATCTAGTTTGTGGAATAACAGCCTTAAAAGTTGTTTGACTAATAAGAATAAAATATATCCATACAAAAGGGCAGATATACACAATAAATAAATAAAAATATCTATAACAAAACAATAAATAATTCGTTGGTTGGATCTAGAAAGATATTAGCTATATAAAAAGTTGTTTCAGTAAAATTTCTGATATAAAATAACACAAAATATATCTCTCAAAGAAAGCGTATGAAATATAATAATATAACATAAGCTATTTATATTTTTTGGTGAAATCTATATCTATAAAGGTATTGTTAGATATATAGAAACTGGTCTCTGTAGGACTTCCGCATTTTTACGAAATTGAGTTACGTCCTTCTCATCACTAGCTAGCCGCTTTGTGGCCGCTACTTACAGTGGCTATGGGAAGGTCTGTTGGCTGTTTATGGAAGTTGCTCATCTAGCTAGGGCTTCCATTCATTCAGTGACGCCCTTCTAGTAATTGCCTTCGTACTTCATTGTTCTTACCCAAGAAACTGGCAGGATCGCCATGTAAGGCAATATTAAGAGTTGGTGGATGTTTCTTGTCGTTGAGGGGGTCGTTGACTATAAAATATTACATTACAGCTCTCGTATATAATGTATATCGGTGAAGTCAATATCAGACGTGCGCTGTTTAGGTCATATGCAATGTCAGCACATTGACTCTCTTTCAAAAACAGTCATGTCTCTCGTGATATTTACAACAATTACTTCATTACTAATTGGGAGCGATGAGCAGTAGTTTCCTTGGCCCATCAGAATAAAAGTGATAGCTATCAGGTTCAGGTGCATATAATTGATGACTTATCTGCCTCAACATATTTTGGTAGGTAAACGTAAGAATCTGGAATTTAAGTGATTCATCAACCAGTAATGCCCTTTCTGGCAATTTAGAGTCCTTCAAAACCTAAAGAAATATTAAACTTTTGAAAATTCTAATCGATTTTTATTCTCTTTAGATAGCTACTCTGGATAGTGCTAAAAAAGTAATAGCTTCAGAAGTTAAGGTAATAAATAGTCAATCGTCGCATTTGAACGCTAATCTATATTCGATACGACCAAGCAGAGAATATCAATTCAGTATTTGTTTCGTCATTAAGTACAACATAATCTCCTCATTCTTAATGACAGTCTTCATAATTAATAAGCACTGACATCAACCTTCAAGCAAACGATGAGAACTATCCCCTCTACTCCTCAAAGTGAAGCGAATAAAAATAGGTAATTCAATAATCTCGTTTTATACAAAATTGATGAATTTGTTGTTTGTCCTCTGACGGTAGTGTGCAGATCTTAGATAAAACATGAAATAATATCGAACATTTGTGGAAATAACGAATTGACACAGCTGACAAATTATGCGGCTCTCGATAAAAATTTGTATCGTTGGCGCTATAATGGTAACATCATGGATAATTTTTGGTTTTCTTGCCTTCGAATCTATTTTTGAATTTGGTATTAAGGATGTAAGTATAACTGTTTCTCAATAATGCTGGAATATTTAAAATATCTAACCAATGAGTGTAGGCATAATTTTGTAAAAATTGTTCTTGACATAATATGCCTCCAATGAACTTATCGATAGTACAAAGCCGATCATGGTGCTTAAGATGCAAAGCAATATTTGAACTGACCATAAGTCTCGAATAATAAATTTAAAAAACGTCCTCAAGAAAATATTGAGAAGTGCTTAATCAAAAATAAATGAAAAAGCTAGAAAAGATATTTATAATGTTTTAAACGCGCTTGTAAACTCAGCACGACCATTTCAACGAAAATAATTGTACCATAATTGACCGTGAAATGTTTTGTTTGCCGCTCTTGTATTTATCGGAAAATTCATGGTCGTGCTAACTTTACATAAAGTTAGCTCCGCCAAAGCCGGATCTTCCTCAAACAACAACCGATTCTTTTAGGAGTACCACCTAAAATTGCCGAAAATTAGCCGTAAATTTGCCGTGGAAAAAAAATTTGGCACTATTGTATTTCTTAGGAAATTCATGGTTGCCATATCTTCCTCAAACAACAACCGATCCTTTTGGGACTATCACCAAAAATTTACGTAAATTTGCTGTAAAAAAGAAAATTTGTCGCTTTTTTGTGGAAAATTTTTCTCTTGCCTAGATTACCACAACTATCACCTTATCTTCCATAAATATCAACCGATTCTTTTGAGGAAACCACCAATGTTTGCCATGAATTAGTCGTAAATTTGCCATGAAATATGAAAATTGGTGGTTTCCTCAAAAGAATCGGTTGTTATTTAAGAAAGATGCGGTGATATCTGCGGAAATTTAGGAAAAACAAGAATTTTCCAAGAAAAAAAGGAGCGGATAATTTTCTTTTTTCACGGCTAATTTACGGCAAATATTGGTGGTTTACTCAAAAGAATCAGTTGGTTTTTGAGGAAGATACGGTGATAGTTGCACTAATTTAAGAGGACCATGAATTTTCCCAAAAACACAAAATCTGCAAATTTTCTGTTTCCACGGAAAACTTACGGCTAATTTTCGGCAATTTTTGGTGGTAGTCACAAAAGAATCGGTTTTTGTTTGAGGAAGATACGGCTATGGCGGTGCTAACTTTATATAAACTTAGCACGACCATGAATTTTCCAAGAAATACAAGAGCGACAAATTTTCTTTTTTCACGGCAAATTATGTTACAACTGTTTCTTATTTTTGTTGGAATGGTTGCGCTAAGTTTACATGCGTGTTTTAAACATGTACATCAAAAAGAATAAGACCAGATGTTTTTTACCTTCTTCTTGCTAACTAGCTATTTCAGAAAGCAGAAGAAAGACATGTAGATAAATCAGTTCACGAAATAATGGCTTTGCGAACTAACAATTTTCATTTTTTGCTTCGAACATTACCTACTGTTGTAGTATTCAAATATTTGTGTTGCTATTGAAAGTGTTAATCAAAATTGTATGCCTCTGATATTCTGAATTCTCAGCAAACAGCCTTGAGGAAAAGAAATGAGATCCGAAGTATATATCTAAAGTTGCCCTTCCCTCTGGACTTTAGGGTTTATTTGTTCAATGTTACGAATCCCATGGATGTGCAAAATGGAGCCAAGCCTAAACTCCAGGAAATTGGTCCGTATTGTTATGAGTGAGTCTGTTTTTTATTATTTCACAACAATACCTATAACTCTTGGTCCAAGAAAAATTTACTCGATGTTTTCTGCATTTTGAATTTTCTACTAGGAAAATAATATTTTGTTGCTATCAAAATAGTGAGCTGTCAAAATTTGCATGTTTTCAAGTGGTCTTTGATGTTCAAGTACCTATAAGAGAAGTGCAGTCATGTCTATTTATCTGATTATTTATTGACCCTCTATACAAATAGAAGGGGAAATAAAATGATTTGATTCTATTTTTTGCTTTTTTAATGTATAATCTCAGCGGTCTGCATAGTGAACGTGCTGCGATTTAAATTTTTCTTATGCCATTACAAAGACAAATATTGCTGATGGAGGAAAGACGGAGTTATTTCCTGAAAATCGTAAATTTGATATGGCGAGATTAAAGAACTTGAACATTTAAAAAAAAGTTCAGTAATTTTGGTGACTTAGAAAACACTCAAAAATATGAAATAAATATTTTTTACCGAAAATAGAACCAACATTACTACGTTAAGAAACACAAAATAATACTCATTTTTGACCGACAAACTAAGGGGTATAGAATTAGACTGTTTGTCTCCGATTTTAATGGTTTTTATTGATTTTATAAAAAAATCTACAATCTTCTTCCCCTCAAAAACTTCTCTCCAAAGGGTTGGAGGAGGCAATTTTTTTCGAAAATAAAAAATTTGAGAGCCCAAAATTAAAGAATAGACCATATTCGGGAACCTTTAAATTGTAAATTTTTCAAAAAAATTGTAGGTTTCCCAGTTACAGCAAATGTAAAGTGTGTCTCCGCTATGTGCAGGGTCATTTAAAAAAAAAATTAAATATGAGACTACCAGACTAGAGAAAAGATTATATTTTGCAACATTTAAATTGTACAATTTTCAAAAGAATGTACGGTTTCCGAGTTACAGCAGTGGAAATCTCTTAATAAGTACCTATAGACAAAGTATTTATCTTCTTTGATGAACGCTGACTGAACAAATTTAATGACTAATGTTACACTCAAAAGTGTGGAATAAATATTTTTTACAAAAAATAGGACCAAATTTATTAGCTGGCTGAAAAATAGATAATAATAATAATTGCTCTAATAAAGGCCCCCCATATTATTTTTTCAAATTGGTAGTAAATACAAAATTATTGCGGCAAATAATGACAACTCAGGGATTTCACAAACAATTTAGAAATTTTATTTTCTTGTAACTCTGTTATTTTTGAACTAATAAACCCCTGTCTTTTTTGTGTTAAATTTGAATTTTTTGGGACATTTATTGGCCGATTTGTTTTTTGTGAATGTTTCATTCTGAATGTCTGTCTTATCCCGATCACTTGGACAATCAGAATAATCAAAAATCATTTCTAACTCATCCCTTTCTATCATTCCCTTCTGTACTCATCATTAGCCTTAGGCATTTCTCATAAATCTCATTAGAGGATGGTGGTTCAATTCGAGGGTTGCAAAAGGGTCACCCGTTTTGGTAACGGCTTAACTCGGTACTCGTATTATAACTCGAAAGTCCCCCTTTACCACAGCTCATCTAACAAATAATAAGCTGTGACTTTACCATAAAGTTCATAATCATGTCGATCCAAAGAATTATCAAAATGGTAATTAAAATTAACATCGGCTAGGATTTAACGTAGAAGATTACATTATCCAAATGTATCAAGAATTTGCTCTCTTTGAATAAGGGCCAATCAAGTCAACACATGACAATTGTTTGACACACTGTGTCTTTATCAAATGTGAGTGACAACTCACTTGATAATGACACCGTGTGTCGAAACAGCGAACAGCCATAAAAGAAAAATTAAAAAAAGCAATCTTACAACCGAATTGTATACCTTCTCCTTTTTTTGAAGTCGGTCAAAAATATTCTGTTTTATAAGACCTTTCGTGGTGAAATGTAAGTCTAATTTAAAAGAAGATAATTACATTTAAATTATATATTTGTGTACTAAGACGACTTGATCTAATAAGTATTTAGTGAGTACTATTTATCTACCTTTCATATATAATCATGCACTGGACAATAAACCTGTGATAAAACTCCAAGGTAAGTTCGAATAATAATCAAATTGGAACATCGTGTCGTTTCATTTTGGTTACTTAGCAACAAGCATCAGAATATTTTAAATAAGGAGCTTTTATTAAGATTAACCTGACTTGTGTATAACATGAATAAATTCCACACTTTTAAGTATAACATTAGCCATCAAAATCAAGGGGATAATACATTGCTTAAATTTATTCAGAGATTTCAAAACATCGCAGAAATACACATATTTCAGCCTTTACCACAGCTGTAACTCCGAAACCGTATTTTTTTGGAAAAATGTCCTATATAAATGTACATACATATAAACTCTTCTTTAATTTGACAGTCTAATATTTTAAATTTTCGAAAAAAATTGCCTCCTCCGCACATTTTAGATTTTATCACAACCAAACTCAAGATTTTTTTGGAAAATGTCCAATTTAAACGTTGCTGAAAACAACTATTCCTTAATTTTGTCGTCTCAAATTTTCGATTTTCGGAAAGTTAGGTTGTTTTTTTTTTTAGGGGAAAGACATGTTGAGTGTCGATTAGTTTTCAATGGGACCAACTCTCAATAGTCTTTTATCAAATGAAAACATATTCATGAAAATCGCAGCACGTTTTAAAAGGCGTGAACATCCATAAAAATACATTCAGACAAACAGTCGAATATTATACCGTCTCCGTAAAAAGTTGAGATCCCCTTTAAAATGTCCACATCGTATAATTGATTGAATTAATTATTACTTGTCACAGGATATTCCTTTCTTCTTAACATAATTGAAAAATTATAGAGTCTCCACAGCATGAGATGGACATAGTCCATAACTTGATAGCATTCATTTTGATTGGAAATCTCATATTTTCATGAAAACGATCATGGTATTTGTAATAATAACTCAATTCATTTTCTGAAGTTTTTAAAATAGTGTATCAAAATCTAGTTACTAAAGAATATTGGATAGTTATTTTAAAATTTTCCATACAATTTCTTTCAAAACCTATCTTAAGGAACGCATAATTTGTCAGAAAACTCCTAGGAGGAAATGTATATCTGAATAGAAACCAAATTACTAATCTTGCAGTACTTTGTACAGTGTGCATTTACCTAGAATAAATCTGGGGGCCGTACTGTCCTTTTCTCGAAGCAGTTCAGGCCACTTTCGACCCCCTTGTAACTTCGTTGTGAAGAAAGCTAGAAGTCTGAATTTATAGAGACTTAGAGGACATAAATTATCTAGCTATAGTTCGAAATAACATACTATTCATATGTTCAGTTTACGAGCTATCGCCAGTCGAATTTCTCTAATTCTGTCACTGACACACTCACCGATCATCAAAATTCTAAGGTACTTCTAGGAGACTCAGAAACTTCAAATTTGGAATTTAGTTATTTTTTTACGTATAATGAGAGGAAAAACTCAAACATTCCTAAATTTCAGTTTCGTTTTCATAATGATAAAAATCATTACGTTCAAATACCGCCTAGAGTTCCTGGGACTTCTCACGCTAGCATTGGAGTACTGAGTACTGACCAGTACTGACCCACAGACAGAGACTGAATATGCGTGCGCAGCGCGTAGCCATATTCTGGTTGAATTATTGGAAAACGTTTATTAATAGCCATACACATAGACAATGAGAAGAAACAAAGCAGAATTACATACAAAAAGAAATGAGATCCATTAAAAAACATAAAATGTAAAAAATGCAAGTCTCGGAACACAGTCATTCCAACGCAAAAAGTTGTGAGATCACATTATACATGTATTATAGAAATAGAGATGTCTCATAATTGTTCACTGACTATGAATGATAGGTAAATAATTAGATCAAATTTATGAAAATGTTGTAGAATATGTACTTCTATAGATAGGAGCTAAGCTAAATGACTTGGTTTTACATGTGATCTCACAACTTTTTGCATTGGAAGGACTGTGTTGCGAGACTTGCATTTCTTACTTACTTTTATGTTTTTTAATGGATATTTTTCTACCAAAATCCAAAACTATCTAGATTCTATAGGTAACTTTTGAAATTGGTGCCAAAAGTCTTCTCTTACTACAATTGCACAATTTCAAAGGTACCAACACCAACAGAATTAATATTATTTTGTATTTTTCAGTGCACTAACTTATAAGGTCGGACCAATTTTTGGTAAAAAATATTTATTTCACACTTTTGAGTCATGAAAATCGTTCGATCGAAAATCGAACATTCACTTATACCAAAGAAGATAGTAATTATCCTATCACCCATAAAGAGTCTTTGCTTATACTTGTTATTATTTAAAGATCTCAAAATATCACGGCGGAAATACACATATTTCAGTAACTCGAAAACAGTAACTTAATTTGAAAAATTTCTAATTTAAATGTTGCAAAACATAATCTCTTCTTCAATTCGAACGTTTCATATTTTCAATTTTCAAAAAAAGCTTCCTCCACGTAGCCAAAATACACATATTTCAGCGTTTACCATTGCTGTAACTCGAAAACCGCAACTCTTCTGAAAAAATGTTCAATTTAAACGTTTCCATATACGGTCTGAGATTTACGATTTTGGAGAAAAAATGCCTCTTCCACACCCTTCAGGACCGGTTTTTAGAGAGAAGAAGATTTTGGATTTGAGTTTTTCTAAATATATAAGCATGTTTACTATGCAAAACGCGCGTCATATATAAAATAAAAAAAAGGAAACACACAACTAACTCGTGTATCTCCTCCTTTTTCTGAAATTGGTTTAAAAATTGGAAATAATATTATAAAGTCATTGAAAGTATCACTAACAGACTGAAGAAATATAGGAACGAAGTGAAGGGTCAATTTATAGAAGAGGGGTGTGTTCATGTCAGATGGAACATTATTGAATGAATTATTATCACGGACAATCAGAGAAAGATGGAGTTATTTTCGCAAAATAAGCATAAGAGGCATTCAGAATAACCTAATCTTCAAGGTGCCAATGCTGTTGATAAACAAGTTACTCGAATTGGCGGGGGCACTACCGTGTCCCCAGATAAAGTCACTTTATGAACGCTCAGCCTAATTCTTATTGCCTACCAATCACCATCCAATAGAAATGAGACGCTATAGGTAATACTGCCAGTTTTCCCTTAAGAGGCATTGAACCATTCGTTTTTACTCTATCCCTTATTTGCTTAATCTGTGGTATCATTAGTTAAATGTAATTTACATTTTTGTAAATGTAAATTTTTTCGAATAATTCCATCTCTCTAAAGCCCGCAAGTAGAAATATTGAATAGCTTTTGTATTAATCAGGCATTTATAAGCAACAAATCTCTTCTAGTGAATTCAAAGAAAAGATTGACGTAGTCGAAAATGATGCCGAAGATAGTTTGGCATATAGTCCATATGATATTTACAAATTCAACCAAAATCGTTCTGGAAACTTGAGTGAAGATGATAACATCACCATCATAAATCCTTTCGTTGTGGTAAGTATATTATAATTCAATACCTTGTTCAGAGTTCTTTATCGCATATATAGTCCAAAAAACATGTCATTGACATTTCAGATAATTCAGGTGCATAAATTTATATTTCATAACTCAAACACCAAATTTGTATTTTGTGTGTCTGCATTATTGCTGATAATAAATCTATCATATTATGTTTGCTTATTCAATCAATCGATATTTTTTCCTCTAATTATATGAACTTCCTTATATGCCATATCTTAGCTCGAAATCGTTACGCTACTGATTTACTCCCGTTAGTTGGATTGATCCATTTTTCGTGTTTTCAAGGCAGACGCCGACATTCGTAAAACAAACTGTAATTATATTGTGTTAGAGATAATTTCGATATTGCTAAGATTAATAATTTAAATTTAATATAATGCATAAATACTCTCGTCTAAAATCAATATAAATTCTTATAATTAATTGAAGATTAGTTTAATCTAATAATGTGATAGCAGTGGAAAAAACGTTGAGCACAGCAGATAATATGAACACTCCCAAATTGAAAGGGGGGATTTGCTAGACTCCTCAGTTGATCTTCGATTTACTGTTAATACAGGTTCATCCGATGAGAGTATTTTAAAAGAAAATAGTGAAATTAGCCTGGCTGTTCAACCATTGAATTTCATATAATATTATTTTTTATTCTAATTAGAAAACACGAGAGCCCTTGTAATATTGAGGATTCCGCAGGTAACATTTAAAATGAATCTCTAGTTCCAGGGAACAGCTTATTAGCTGATTTTGGCTCAAGTAATCAAAAGTATATTAAAAAATTTTGAATTAATATAATGGAATCATCTTCTATATCAAGAACTTGTCTTTGATATGTCTCAGAATCAATACCTAAGTGTTATTCTTCAACATTACTTTCTGTCCTACCCTCCACATCAATCAGAATAAATGCTTGGTGAAAGTAATAGAACCCATCCAAGACGAAACAAACACACAGATTCAGCTACTCGCCCCATTACCTTTTCATTCTAGGGGCTATTTGCACCAGCTGGATTCCTTTTCTAAATCGTTCCATTCAATGGCTTGGATTGTAGTACTATGCGATTGTTACAAACTAATGAAATGGTAACTGAATGGTATACAAGAATGCAGGAAAGCTATTTAGTTTTGGAATACTGCTCTAGAAAGGCAATAACTTTTAATAATAATAATAATCTTTATTCAGGTTAACATACAAATCTTGATTAAAAAATAGTATGCTAATAGATTGTCTGACTTAATAAAGTCCAACAATCCCCTACCGAGATGCAAATAGCATCTGTGTGTAGACCTGAACTTAATAATGTATTAAAATCTACAAGCTTAACATAATCTAAATATACATATTAATATACAATAAATAAACAAATAATAAAATTAAAATGCAACAAAACTATAAATACAACTACAAATGTAAAGAAAGACACATGATATAGGAAGTATTAAATATTAAAACAGAGTTTTTAAGTAATATAACAATATCTATGCATATTATAACTTCAAATTATTTAAAATCCAACTCTTAATATGAAATTTAATACGCCCTCTAGAGAAGTTTAATTTTTTTAGATTGTTATCTAATCTATTGTAGACAAGTTTGGATCGATATAAACTAGTTTTTTGACCAATATTTAATTTAGTTTTACTAACTGTAAGCGATTTGTGTATAGAAAAACATGCTTCAGCAATAGTATACTCTTCCCGTAGATTACAATAATTATTTATTAGTGCTTCCAAAATATATTTTTGATTGATGTTCAGCAATCGTGTCTCACTAAAAAGGTTGTGTTGTTTACCAAAAGTTAAAATGTTGATAGCACGCTTTTGTATTCTTACTATCGGCCCTAATGTATTTGAATAAGCTGAACCCCAACAAATAATTCCATAAAATAGGACGCTACAGAACAAAGCATGGTATAATTTTAATAAATCATTTTTTTCAAGAATATATCTCATTTTATAGAAAACAAAAAGAAGGTATCTTACTTTTTTAACAATACTAAAAATATTTTTATTCCAATTTTCATCTAGTATAACACCAAGGTATTTAACTTCATTTACCCTTTTTATTTTATCACATCCACAGTTTAAGTTATTATAACAAACATCATCATGTATTGTGAGTCCGTCTGTAACAGGGAGCTTATCCGCATATAGAGACACATATAAAACACTGGATTTTGACATATTTAAAGACACTTTGTGATAATTAAACCATTTCCTTATATTTTTTAAAGAATGTTTGGCATTGGCTGTAACTTCATCCCAACTCTCACCACTACAAATAATGACTGTGTCATCCGCAAAAGATACAATAACATCCGGTAAATTAAGATTCAATAACCCATTAATATAGGCATTAAATAATAATGGACCCAAAATTGAACCTTGAGGGACTCCACAAGTAACTAAGCTGTAAGAACTTTTAACACCATTAATGAGAACACACTGAAATCTATTTGATAGATAGTTACGCATCAAATCATTAACAATCCCTCTTATACCTATATCATTCAATATAATCAATAGAAGTTCATGTACTACCGTGTCAAAAGCCTTCGCTAGATCGAGAAATATTGCTATTACCGATCTGCTATTGTCAAGTTGGTTACATATGAAGTTATTGACATAATTTAAGGCATCATTAGTCGATTTATTCTTTCTGAATCCGAATTGTCTCCCATTTATCATTCCCTCTCCCTCTAGAAAATCATTAAGTCTTTTGTGTATCACTTTTTCAGATATTTTAGCCAAATTTGATAATAAGGATATTGGTCTATAATTACTTGTTGATTTATGATCACCAGCTTTATATATTGGTACAACCTCTGCTCTCTTAAAATGATTAGGCCAAATACCAGATAGCATACATTTATTAATTATTTTTGCCAAGGGTTCAGCTATATCCAAAGCAATACATTTTAAAACAGCGATGGTAATTTCATCAATCCCACCTACCTTCTTATTTTTCATTGACATAATAATATCTACTATATCCCCTGCGTTTGTCTCCTCTAAATACAATGACTTATTATTCCAAACTCTAAGTGGAACATACATAGAATCAGACACTATTTTATCCGAAAGACACTTAGCGATCTTGGTAAAATAATTATTGAACTCCTGACCTATCTCAAATCCGTCCTCTAATACTTCTTTGTTAGTATCAAATATTTCATTTATATTTACCCTATCTTTTTTAATTTTTGCATTTAATTTACTATTTACAAAATTCCACATACTCTTTGCATCATTACAGAATTTTTTGAAATTAGTTTTATCATATTTACACTTTGCTATTTTTAATTTTTTATTAAGAGATTTTACAAAAGCATTATATTCTTCTTTAATATCCAACCTATTTGGGAATCTCTTTTTTAAACTACTCAATTTCTTTTTTTTATTACAAGCAATTATTAATTCCGGTGTTATCCAGTCAGATCTACTTTTCAAGCGCTTTTTTGGTCTATTTACAAATGTCGAAATCTTAATAAGTGACTTAATTTTATCAACTAATTGATCAGTCATCTCATTTACATTATTAATCATTACGTTCTCTATATATACAACATTTTTACTCAGCCTACTTAATTTCTTGTAATTAATTAACTTATACTTACTCTCTTCTTTCTTGCATTTGAAATGTCTATTAATGTTCACTAGAATAGGGAAATGATCAGTGATAGGATCTTCTAATACAAATGAAACAACTTCTGATTGATCTGATTTCACAAATATATGGTCTATACACGATCCCTTCTGTTGATCATTTCTGTTAGGTGGTCTAGTAGTACCATTGATGTAGGACACGAAACCATATTGCATCAGCAGCTCACAATATTCTTGGGTAATTTGATTATCAGACAAAATATCTATATTAATATCTCCAACTAAGACATGTTCTTTAATATTGGTGCAGTTACTCAAATAAGTCTGGATGTTATTCAAAAAACATCCAATATCTACACTGTGATTTCTGTACATTGCCGTAATAATTGTAGCCGTACTTCTATCATCAAACACCTTAACTTGCATGACTTTCATCGACCCAATCTCCACCGTTCTGCCACTAGATTTGAGAGTATCTCTTACATAAACAACAATACCATCAGCTTTGGTCAATTCAGCATTAGCATAATACATTTTGTATTCATCTATATTGAATAACCCTATTTCTGTCAAACACCAAGTCTCTGAACACACAATAACTTGAGGTTTAGTTGTAAGACCTTTCAATTCTATAAGTAGCTCTTCATAATGTCTATTAAGACTTTGAATATTCAAGTGTAGAATAAGCAGTCCACCTACCTCATTGAGATTTCTATTTAGGCAATCAACATTGTGACAACGTATTTCATTTTTAGCTGAATAATTTTCGAAACTAAACATAAAAATATTTCTAAATCCTGATCAGGCTTGCTATGGTTGCGGATATTCAACATAGTCTATATTTTCTCTCATCTTTTTTACTATGTGATTGTAACTTGGACACTTCTTCACTTCAAAAGCCATAAGCCATGGAAGACGTAATCCAAATTTCTTATTTGCAAAATCACAATTAGCACATTTTATAGGATTGTCTTTTTTGCAATTAGTACTAGAATGATTACCAGCACAACATGGGCAAATGATATCATTCAAACACTTCGTACTTGAGTGATTATATCTACAGCATTTATAACATCTACGTATGTTCATATCTTCAAATACTCTGTATGATAACCAACCTATAAAAATTTTACCTCGTGTCATAATTTTATTAAATACACCAGCTGAGACTTCAAGTAAAGCTTGTTATATTTATTTTCTCTCTCTGCAGCTCTCATCTCCATAATCCATAATAATGTATGTTACCGGCAATCTTTATGATTAATAATTATATTATTAAATTAATCTTAAATACGATTTCCTTACAAAAACTAGGATCGATTTTATTAGGTTAGGTTGGGTTAGGTTAGGTGCACAAAATAAATATTTCTTAGGAAAACTTGAACCGACTTTAATAGTTGGTGCACTGAAAAATACAAAATAAAATTAAATCTATTCGTGCTGGTACTTTTGGAGTGCCCACAACAACAAACTACAACTTCAAAATTACGCACCAATAGAATTAATATTATTTTTTATTGTTGTCACCAACTAATAAAAATATATTTATTTTATAATTGTGAGTTTTACATTAGTCATGAAAATTGTTAAACGTACACGAATACCAAACTATTCAACACAATGGACCAGAACCTCTCATTTCGGCGTCAATAATAAACTCGTGATTTTGATTTAAGAAATCCATAATCATTAGCAAATCCTCATCTGCAGGATTTGACGAGTCTGCTTTATTAAAATTCGGTTCACACATTGCATAAACACAAAAATTCTGCAACTGATTATACAAAATAATAAATAATAATAAGATCGATAATCGATGCGATGAAACGGAATTTTCGTGTCTAATTATTATCATTGCGCTTTACTGACTGGAGTTTGGGCACAAATTCATATGCGGTGATGTCACAGTGCTCTCGGTACCTATGCTTGTTTCATCGGTTGTATAAGGAAAACGACATGTTCTATCGATATGAAATAAAATAGAAAATAAAATAAAAAATCATATTTTTGGTAAATGAGCCCATTTAGACAGTTGTTATAAACTGAAATGCAGACTGGTCATTTGTGGCGGGTATCTCACTTCGCGTACGAAGTTGCGTGCATCAGCTACTTAGATATATACCTAATTTGAATACAAATTGAACTAGACCGTGAAATGAAACTTTTATTTGAAATAAACCTATAGGCAAACAGCTCTATACAATCGATAGAAGAATATTTATAAAAGTATGGCTTATAAGAGATTCAAAGTATTAATTAAATTCTCAGGGTATGGTGAACCAGGTGACTCTGATGTCTCCTGCACTCCTGTCCATCGTCAACCAGGCCATTGGGCCTATATTCGACTACCCTCGGTCGATATACTTGACAGGTAGGGTAAGGGACATCCTCTTTGAAGGGGTGGAAATTAATTGCAACGTGACTGAGTTTGCGGCAAAGGCCGTTTGCTCGCAGATGAAGAACCAGATCCCGGGTATTAAGGAAGCGGCCGATAAGAACGTCTACTTGATTTCATTGTTAGGACCGGTAAGAATCTGATATTATAAAATTAATATCATGCATGTTTGAGTTTGTTATTAAATTGTTCTCTAAGATCTTATGAATTCGGTTAAGCTATTGATATGTATAAGAGATTTGAGACTGAAGGAATTACTTCTTATTTCGATATAAATAGATAGAAGAAGATAATTAGTTGGATCTTTGTGGAGGCTCAATTCAAGTACATGCAGAAAGTAAGCTTATCGTCCTGTACAAAAAGTAATTGTTTGCGTAACAAGATAAGACCTCCATCAATGCGCTTTGAAGTAGTTAAACTTTTAGTGAGTTTACTTGCTTTTATATTTCTCAAACAGAACATTATTTCATATAGAATGAACAAATCTTTTAAAACAACAACTTATTGTATTATTTTTCCTTTAAATTTTTAATACTAATGATTCTCAAAAAAAAAGTAATTCTGGGATAATGAGCTCCGCTACTTGCTGTTCCGCAGCTAAGACGACAAGGACTTTGTAGACTAATCGAAATAATTCTTAATGAAGTTCTATGATCCAACAAAAGTCATTATCAACATTTAAAGCAAGCATTTTATTTTGCAACTTGATATTTCATCCTTTCAATTTATTATTCATTGAATATGTAAGGCTTATAATAAAACAACGACATTTCCTTAGAGGAACGCAACAGTTGGTAAGAGAATGAAAGTTGGTCGAGGTATTGCAAATTCCAGAGATCTTGGTAGAGTAATTGAAGTTGATGGGAAAAAAGAAATATCTTTGTGGGCTTCAAGGGAATGCAATACCTACAAAGGTACTGATGGATGGATTATACCACCGCTTCTTAAACCAGAAGAGGGTATCTGGAGTTACTCTGCAGATCTATGCAGGTAATGTTACCACTCATTATTTTAATTATTATCTGAATCAAGCTCACTCTCAGTTGGAGGCATAGAAAGATTTCATGATCATGTTCACTACACAAGACAGCATTTTGTTATTACTCTATAGAAACTCCCTGGAATTAAAGAACAATAAAGTTCTTCAATCCTCTAACAAATTGTTAAATTCTTTATAATCTTATGAAATAATTGCCTTATGAGTTGACACACATCAAAAATGAAGATTGTTGAAATCGAAAATTGAGTACCTACCGAACTGAAACCTCCATCTGGTCTAATTTTTACAGAAACGTGGGAGCATTCTACGTTAAAGATCACGAGATGAAAAGTTTGTCTGTCCGACGGTATGAGGCAAATCTAGGCGACATGTCTAACGAGACGGACAAGTGCTATTGTCCGACACCAACGACGTGTCTCAAAAAGGGGGTTTTCGATCTTACCAAGTGCATGGGGGTGCCACTGTATGCTACGCTGCCGCATTTTCTCGAAGCTGACGAGGAGTACTTGGCACAAGTTGAGGGACTGAAGCCTATCTACGAGGACCACATTATCGAAATTGAATTAGAGCCGGTAAGAATGGAACATTATTTATAACAAAGGAAAGTCGGAAATATACAGCAGCTGCATTATGATAGGCATTATAACTCCTGCTCTTCAATATACAGGGTGGCCAATCGAAAACAAAACAGAGCCATTTTCAGGAAATGTGTTATTATTTTAGACTAAAGCAGGGACCCGTCGCCTTTTGATTCAAGGACGACACTTTTTTCGGTATTTTGACTCTACCACTCTTACCCTCAAGATAAATAAATAGCATTGGGGGACGAGTAATATGTCATTTAACAGCTCGTGTAGTTTTCTATACAAGTAGTATTTGCCTAAACGTTGAAGAAAATAACATTTTAAAATTTAAATTTCTCTGCAAACATTTAGTTACTACATCACTGGTGAAAATTTGTAGTTCTTGCTTTGCATTGTTTTATGGCAATTTGTTATCACTTGTGGAAAGAACAGGAATGGATACAATACAAACACACAAAGAACGTGAAATTTAGTTTGTTTTCGTATTTCGAAGTATTGGTTGTTAGTTTATCTACTTGTACAGTCTTTTTGAAAATATACCATACCATAGTTTATTCGATTCAGGTATTTAATGAACAACATCAAGAGGAAGTATGTTGTAGAGTTAGTACAAACATTTCAAGAGACAGGGAATGTATCTTATAAGAAACGAGAAATTCAAAAGCCTGTAGTTAATGAAGCTAGTGAAGTTTCAGTTTTAGGACAAGTTTATCTTGATCCTACCTAAGTACGAGTCAACTAGCATCTGTGTCTGGGATCAATCGAACTAGCTTCCAAACCACTTTAAAAAAGAATAAATTTCACCCATATAGAATAAATTTACTGCAGGAACTTCATGAGGATGATTTTGACCGCCGCTTGGCGAAGTTATGCAGGAGCGATTCCTCTTTTAATATCAGCTTTTCCCATGAATGCAGCTTTTATCTGAACGGACGGTAAATCGTCACAATTTCCGCTATTGGTCTGATTCAAATCCAAGAATTTCCCACGAGGTGCATACACAGCAGCCAACAAAATTGAAATTGAATTTGTGCAATTGTAGGTTAAATAGAAGACTCTTGGCACCAACTTCACAAGTACCAGCACCAATAGAATTAAAATAATTTTATATTTTTCGGTGCACCAACTAATAAAGTAATTCCATTTAAACATCAAAACATTTATTTCACACTTTTGAGTGTAACATTAGTCATGAAAATCGATGAACGTTTACTAATACCAAAGAAGATAGTACTTATCCTATTACCCACATATATTCTTTGCTTGTACTTGCTATTATTCAAAAAGCTCAGAACATCGCTGTAGAAATACACATATGTATTTCAGATATTACCACTGCTCTAACTCGAAAGCCGCAACTCTATAGAAAAAATGTTCAATTTAAACGTTGCTACAAATAATCTGGTCTTTAATTTGACCGTCTCAGATTTACAATTTTCGAAAGGAATTGCCCTCTCCATTTAGAAATACACATATTTCATATTTTAACATCGCTATGAGTCGGAAACCGTAACTCTTTTGAAAAAATGTTTAATTTAAACGTTACCGGATATTGTCTTATCTTTAACTCTACTGTCTGATATTTTCAAGAAAAATTGCTCCCTCCACCCCCCCATTCGGGTGCGGTTTTTGGAGAGAAGGAGACTTCAGATAGGAGTTTTTATGAATATGGAGCCATCTTTTCTTTCAAATGAATCAAAAATAATCAAAATCGGAGTATGTTTACTATTCACAGAGCACGCACAAACCAAATAAAAAAAGACAGTCGAATTGTATACCTCCACCGTTTGGGTTCGTCGGTCAAAAATCTGATAGTTAAATTATTAATGCTTTGTCCATGTCCAGATTAGCTTTCTGCACGCATTTTCCATATAAACTATCACAATGCCCTATATGCCTTATATCCCTACGGTGATAATTCCCTAACAGAATCTACGTTATATATTTAGTTTGAAAAAACTTTCTGTGTTCTGTACTATTGCAGATGACTGGCACACCACTTGAGGCTAAAAAGAGAATGCAACTGAATCTACCTATATCAGCTAATCCTAAGATAACCATTATGAAATCACTTCCGGAAGCGTTACATCCAATATTCTGGCTTGAAGAGGTTTGTATATACAGGGTGGCCAATCAGTGCGACAAAGTAGAGTAAATTCTCTATTTTCAATTATTCTAAAATAGTTTAAATAGACCCACATTTTAAAATTAGTTGGGGGTATACAAGTTGTCCCAATAAACAGGAGCACGACAAAGTTGCGTTTTCTTAAATTATTCACCCTATATATTTCAACATTGTTTTACTCCACATAAAATAACAAGTACAATGGTGTATCACATGTCAACATTCAATTGTTTGTTTAGTAGCTATAAGCAATCAAAAATCGTCATTTCAGCCAATTTGAAAGCTATTTCTGCCAAAGCGGTAAAATATTGAGAAAAATAATAGTCACAAACCTATATTAGTTTTTCATGACCTATTGAATAGCGTTCTTAATAAATAGTTAAAAAAAAATTGGACCGACGTTATTAGTTGATGCACTGAAAAGTATAAAATAATATTAATTCTGTTGGTGCTGTTACTTTTGAAGTTGTACAGTTGCAGGTAGACAACATTTGGTACCAACTTCACAAATACCAGCACCAATAGAATTAATATTATTTTATACTTTTCAGTGCATCAACTAATAACGTCGGTCCAATTTTTTATAAGAAATATTTATTTTACACTTTTGAGTGTAACATTAGTCACCAAAATCGTTGAACGTTCACTAATACCAATGAAGATAGTACTTATCCTATCACCCACGTATATTCCTTGCTTGTAGTTGTTATTATTGAGACCTCAGAACATCGCTGCGGAAATACGCTTGAATATTTTAACATTTTAACACCGATTTTACTCGAAAACCGTAACTCTAAGGGAAAAATGTTCATTATAAATGTTGCTACAAATAATTATGTCCTTCATGTACTGCCAACAGATTTTCAATTTTCGACAGAAATCGCCATTTCCACATTGCACATTTGAGAATTTAACATGCGTCTATCTCGAAAACCGTTACTCTTTTGAAAAAATGTTGAATTTCAACTTTTCCGGATATTGTCCTATCTTCAATTATACGACCTCAGCTTTTCAATTTTCGAGAAAATTTGTCCCCTCCACCCCCTTCGGGGGCAGTTTTCGGAGGCAAGGAAATGTCGGATTCCCGTTTTTATGAATATGGGACTATTTCACAAGACTCCTCTTTCAAATGAATCAAAAATCATCAAAATCGGAGTACGATTACTATAGGAAAGGCGCGCACAAACTAAAAAAAATGGTACCAGAAGTGGTACCAGATATGGTACCATTTGATACCATTTATGAAAAAATTTCAGATGGGTCTTAAGAAACTAAACGAGGAAAGTGAAATTTATTCTTCTCCAGCTTTTACCGTTTTGGCGCAAATAGCTGTCAAGGAGGCTAAGATGTCGATTTTCAATTGTTTATAGCTCCTAAACAAACAATTGAAAGTTGACAAGTGATACACCATCGCACTCGCTATTTTATGTGGAATTCAAAAACATAAAAATATGTATGGTAATTCATTTAAAATAACGCAACTTTGTGCTGTTCTGTTTTTTGGGGGAATATGTTCCACTAGAACTTTTATATTTACATCATTTTCAAATAATTGAAAAAAGAGCAGTTATTCTACTTTGTCGCACTAATTGGCCATCCTGAGGATTAAATAAGATTCATGTGCAGCATCGTACACTTGGTAGAAGTGAAACTTCTTGCAAACTAGGGAAAGAGAAATTTCAGTTGTGTGTGAGTGAGAGAGAGACAGAGAAAGAAAGAGAGAGGGTTAATTTCAAAAGATATATAACTAAATAACAGAATTAAATTTGTTTACCAGAAAAATAGTAAAAATACTTGTAAAAAGTTGAGTACTCATAGGTATGGAACCTTCAACTACTGTGTCCTAGTCGCACTTAAAATCCCAAAAATAATGAGCCGTTCTCGAACCATAGTAAAAAAATCTAAATGGCGGCCAGATCAAGAAATGTTGGAACCCACAACAGTGTCCTTACTGTACTTAGACACCATCATATAACCTTCACTAACAACATCCATAACGCAAGTCCCAATAACAGGCATCTCCGGTGCTCAAAGGGGTATAGGTATGAAGCCCACATCCAATGAAGCTCAGTCGCACTTAAACATAACCCTAACATCGACCCATAACCATCCCCACCGCGCCTATGACTTGCCCAAAAATGACATCTATTTGAAGCATATATAAGAAAGCCAGGTAGGTAACCCTCACTTAATGAGTCCCAGTCGCACTTAAAACTTCACTTCTCCAACAGGGAACACCTATACCTATTAATACCATTAATAAATATCGACACACTCAGGAGATACTTATACAACATGCCAGAACTATGGAACCCACAAGCACTAACACACCTTTCCTTAACTCCCAACTCCAAAGCCATCGAAATACGTGTCTTTCTTTCTAAACTATTCCCCCTTCAAGCAACTTCAACCAAGTTTCTCTCTTTATTATATATCTGACTACTCTCTTTTGTAACGAAGCCTTAGAAATATAAAATGTATAGCTGGCTCTCTTTCTCCATCTCTCTACGTTAAATCTTTTTTCTCTCTCATGTAACGAAACTTCGAAACGTTACATTTTTTCCAATTCACTCTCCATTCTCGTCGAACATCAGAATGCCACGATAAATGAGTTTCACGTCAAATATTAAATAATAACTCCTATATTGCTTGATCGAGTATTGAAGGGTTGAAATGATTGTTATTTTACAGGGTGTTATATTAGAGGGACCTCTACTGAAGAAGGTTACAGTCATCTTTCTGGCATTGAAGATATTCAACATTATACGATGGATTGGTTTTCTTATAGGTGTAGCAGTTGTCAGTTATGGCCTGTATCTTTATTTCAGCAAAAACAAAAGCGTTTCTATAACACCAATGCATGAATACATCGACAAAAGTCAATCGGAAGTAACAAGAAGTACAAACTTCTTGATAGACACCATAAACAAAATGGATGACACGAAAAGAGGCCAAGCGAATCCCATAATGAGTGGGCGAGAATTTGAAAAATATAACATCTAGAATACTACCGCAAGTTGGAGAATATTTTTAAATCTGTTTGGAAACTTTCGTATCGTTGATATGAAACAATAATATTGGGCAATTTATATTTTCATGTATGTATTAAGATTATTAATGTAATAAGAATCATTTTTCTTATTTAATTTCAATAAATATTTTCTTTTGTTATTAGATCTATTTCTTGCTTGATAATTAATTCGTTAAAGGTAAAAGTCAGCAACGACAGGTAAGTTTGGGAATAGTGGCTACGTCCAGTCCATTTCAGCTAGATGTGAAAAGGCGATGAGATCAGGACAATAAAATTAGCTCAACGTCTTAAATATGCTTGTATTTACAGGTCACATACACAACTTAATCTACTTTAACATGCTTCCTATTCTCACTCACAACTACAGTTGTAGATAAAAAACTATTTACAATAAATCTCAAGCCTAATCTAGTTAAATAATAAAGCACAACTAACATCAGTACTAATAACGCTATCACATCCACTAAATAATATTGCATCACTCCCAAATTTCTGGATGGAGATTGAAGATGCTTTGCACCTCTATGTCTCAATACATACTCCGTCCAATAGACCGCCCTCTGAAGGGGAGTCTGTGATTGGTCTCTAAGTAGTAGTTGTCGCTTTTTCACTTCCTCTTTATACGTAGGATCATGAATCACTTTTCGGATAGCCCACAGTAGTCGTTCTGCGGTCAGACTTGCCAAGTCCAATTTTAGCGCGTAGCCATCTATATAGGCTTTGGCCGCATTGGACTCGTGGTCACAGAACACTGGCAGGGATACGATCGGTACTCCGTGGTATACCGTTTCAAACATACTGAGCAGGCCACCGTGGGTGATGAACGCTTTCAGTTTTGCATGACCTAGAAATTAAGAATTATTATGAAACATGAATGCTTTCTTTATGTTTGTTGAAACGGTGAGTTGAGAAGAAATTTTATATTTTTATTATTATGAGATAACAGAGGTACAGAAGCGGAAACATCGGCAGTTATTCCATTAAAAATTTACTCCAAGCAATTTCTTGGTTTCTCTTAACTATAAATATACAAGGTGATTCAATAAGATTTTCCAATTTCCAAAGCATAGATTGTAGATAAACAAAATATGATGATTTAGCTCAATAGTCCTTCTACAAATATTGCAGGTTTATTTGTTGAATTTTGCAAACTTTTTTTGTTGTGATAGTTTCAACTAGAAAATTTTTGGTTTTATGTGTTTTGGCATAGTGATTAAGAATTTGACTTCTAAATTAGCATTTCATATACAGAGAGCTAGTTACACCCTGTTGCTTTAGTATATCAGAACGTTCAATTGCACTAGAAAATTCATTCTTGTCTGATTTGTGTAACTCGATCGATTTTTGAGTTATTTGCTTTTAAAACGTTCAATACATTTTAATTTTAGTACGAAAAATTTTTATTCTCTAAATGTGTTAATATAACAAATTCAAAAGCAATAATAAAAAACTTCAAAGTAAAAGTTCGAAATGCCCACCATTTTCTTCAATATACTATATTATCCGCTTTCGTAAATATCTCTTAATATTAAATAACCCTTGTCTATTATTTTTAATCACATTTACGGCTTCTTCTATTTTCCGTCGCATTTCTGGACGAGAATTATTCTTTTCTTTGTAAAGAAATGCCTTCATTTGGGACCAAATTGAAAAATCCGAAGGAGTGAAATCAGGACTTCTCGGTGGCCTAGCAAATTCACTTCCACGACCAATCAATCGATGCGAAATATAGTTGAAAATTAGTAAAAACGACTATCAAATCCAAAGAAATTATTGATGGTTAAGTGAACATGTTATCCCAAAACATTTGTAATGTTTCAAACTCAAACTAGTCTAAACGTTGAAGAAACAAAGATAGAACTTGTCTAATCTATTCGTTATATAACTGTGATCAAAGCACGGCATATTTAATTAATGTCTGTAAAATAAGTTTTTATTGTGCACACAGCCAGTAATTCAGAAGTGATTTTGTCACTAGTTTTCAAGTTTAATTGAGTATTCCAAAAAACTATTAATTTGGAAGCTATAACATAAAGCGTCTTTTCGCCGAACGTCTAATGAACCTACCGAGAATATCTTGTTGAGGCAGCCAACGACTAATTTTAACGTTAGATGGCAGATCATTGAGAATATCATTTTCGTCTTCATACTTCCAAAGAACGCGCTGTGGCAGCTTTCTGAAAACTATCATTAGCATTTTTCGAAGATAAACAGGCATATTTGCAGCTTTCACTGATGATCCCATACTGAAGTAGATGAAACCAGCTTTACCTGCTCCCCTGATGAAGCTTTCCAGATCCTGTTGATTAAATAATAATTATCATTTTTAAATATTCTACCTATCTACTGCGATTATAACGTACATCAGGTAAAGGCTTAGCGTTCTTGCAGTGAATGCATGCAATCTCAGCAACATTGGGCAGATACGGCCTAGGATATGTAACGGTAGCGTGGCCATTTTGTAGAATGAAGCTCACGTTCTTGGAGAGTTCATAGATTGGAGGAACTTCACTTCCAAAATGTTCTCTAACTATATCTTGAAGCATCCATTTTGTCTGTATCAACCAAAACGTTTATTTTATACAATCAGAATGTTATTTTCACGGAAATCTTAAACTCAAATTACCGTTGAGAAAACGAGTAAGATGAAGATTCATAATGATTCTTGTCATAAAACAGGAATAATAGAATAGCATTAATAAAGCTATTAAATATAATGTTTTATTTTAACAGTATCTGTCAATCTTGAAATAAAAAAGAATTATTTATAGATTTATTATGCCTCATTCATTAAATAGCAATTTCATTTATTATCGTTAATATTAACAAATATATCTATTAGGTTATTAGCTTTTGATATTTAAATGTCGTAACTGTATCTGTTGAATTATAAAATTCTTTTAGGCAGTAAATTATAATTTTTAACAAAGAATTATATTCTGAAGTTCAAGGTTAGTATTATAATCAGCTGAATATATAAGATCAAGCTACGAATCCTGGCTGATAGTTTTAGATGGCTATTTAACAACTTTTTTCAGTAGGAGGTAATTTTGAAAGATTCTAATACATCTTAGTAGATTGTAGATTGTACTATTGTAAAACATAATAACATAATACCTTCTAAATTTGAGAGATATCTAACATCAATATATCAAATCTAGAGCGAGGATCGTGCTATTGAAAATATTGACATTACTCTTTTTGAAGCATGTCGCTTTATATATTTAAGAAGCTACGCTACTATAGTCTATTTGAAAAGGATAGAGGAATAGAAATAAACCCCTATTTAAATATGCAAAACCTGTACAAGGTGGTCCTGGTACCTCTAGGAACATTTGAAGAAGTTCTAAATACATTTAATGGTTTTGTTTATTTGACCAGTCTAGCTCAACGTATTTGGACTCCTTTAAGTGTCCGAATGAAACTATGGAAATCGTTCATCATATTGTTTGTAAATAAGGTCATAAGCGTATCTTCAGATAAGGGCAGTGAATACTGGATATATTCTACTTTTAGGAAAGAATTGCTAACTGAACCTCCGGAATATCATTAAAAGTACAGTTGATTTGAGTTGATAAATTTATTGAACATTATGAATTTACTGAAAATAAAAGTATATTTTATGCTCGACTTTATGTTAGAAATAACTATTTAATAGTATATTATACAAAGACGCTATAATTGCCATTAAAGCGAGATGTATACTATACTTTATTTACACCTAATAGACCTATAATTTCAGTAGGTGTAACACTAAAAGATTTTTCATTTTCGTCCATCTCTATACATAAACACAAAATATGCGCTTGACAGTCTTCACTTCATTATTCCCTTAGAGAATAATATATAGTATTATACTGCAAAAACCACAAGTATATAATGCTTATATTATATATTAGTCGTAAATAAAAATTATTATATTTTATATGCATAGAAAAGATTCATTCATGCTTGTTATCGGAAAAAGACCAATCGGAAGAAATTTCATCGTTCTCTACGTTTATAATCAGTGGTTCGATCGTTTAGTCTATATATACAGTGAACTAGATCCTACATTCTTCCCCCGTGCATATTAGACTATGTTTCTCCATATATTTCACTTACGGCCTTTTCGAACAGCACCTGAACATTGTGCATTTTAAATATGGTATTATGTCTTGCACGTAACCTTCTACTTGCGCCCATATTAACTCGGTCGAGTTGGATAGACCTTCTATAAAAATATATTTTCATCTTGCCACATTTTACCTACAGTATAATCATTATTTAACCAGGCTTCATCTAGAGAATACATTTTAATATTTTCATTCCGGAATTTTCTTATAGATCGCAAGTATTTTCTCCTCCAACGGACAATTTCAGTCCTCTGAATCAGAAGTGATTTCTTATTTGGTTTTTCCCACTTAAAGTTCATTTTCCGTAGAATATTCCACAGCTTATCTCTTCAAATCTCAGGCACATTTTCATTATTTTTAATTTTTGCTAGGACTTTAGCCAATGTCGGGATGTCCTTATTAAAATAAAACGCATGTACTTTCTTCCTTATTTCGTTTTTGGACAAGTCGTCTTCCTTAAGCCGGTTTCGATTCCTTAAAATCGCCACAATTTTCTTCAAGTAAAAGTCTACACATATTGGATTTTCCGATCCCCGGCATGTTTGAAGTAATTTCCACTGAATTTTCAACACTACTTCCATATTTTACACATATTTAAGAGACCTGTATACGTTGAGTATTATAACTTTCTTGTTGATGGAAACTGGGGAGACAATTTTAATAAATAATAATAAAACGACGATAGAAGCAACGTGACAACTCCAAAATCACTTTCAAACTGATAAAATGGCATGGATAAAAGAATAAAAACTATTCAGCAGGTACTAAAAGGGCAGGACCTAGGAAATATTGAGCTAGTTACAAGAGAAAATAGATAAACTAAACAAAATTCTTAAATAATTAATACCTTCATATTATATAGTACTACAAAATATTTTATGATTTTGTAATAAATATTTCCTTAACGCCTCTGAAACGAGCCCTCAAATATTATTAATTATTCTCTATCCTTGTCAAATAGACTATAAAGAAATTTTACCAAACTTTACATGGGATAGGTCGATGAAAAGAAGTAGGGTAGGTAATTATTAACTAGCATAGGTACTAACCATAACAGAGTGCATGGTATTGGCAGCAATATACCAGAGTGTATTCAACGTCCTCTGATAGATATTCATATCGTCCGTTACAGCAATGGCAAAAAATGGTGTTATAGAGTACGGTGTGGGATTTCCGGCCAAAGATAAAGATCCCATGTAGAAGCCCACCGTGTTTATATACATGAAGGGAGCGTTAAAATAGTGTACAAAGCCTAAGGCACATTCGGGAAAAGCACCATCAAGTATCAGCAGATCGAACTTTGGTCGCTGATAGAGGAAATCCTTCGTTTCTGTGTCTGTGAGAAGAGCATCACAAGCCTGCAAAAAGTTTCGTTTTCATTTTTATCAAAAACCTATAGGGAATGTTACTACTTATAATGAAATGTGTTAGTAATTGATATGTCTGAGTGTCTTTCCAAAATTTCAACATATTCCAAAATAAGTCAGTTTAAGCGAACCTACTTCAGCAAAAAGTTGTGTACTCTGGACACTACCCACTCCTGAAGAGAATGTTATAATCGATTTTTTGCCTTAATTTTTAATTAACGGCTCATCAAATTTTCCAAAAAATTAGCAGATTGACAATATGGTAAATAAAATACTTTTGTTGCTATTCCCAATCTCCACGCCAATGGCTAAAGATGAAAGCTTACACTTTTGACTGAACTGTTTATTCAAAACGACAAAGGTTTTCTCGCAACACAAAAATCTCATCAGATAACAAAGGCAACAATTACGACAATAAAAACTGAAAACCTGCAAAACGCAAGTCGCATTTTGTCTCGGTTGAATTTCATCCTGACTTGCGCAAATTGGCTGCAGAATTTTTCTATCTAAACTGTAACCCATTATAGATTTCTCTTTTACCGAAGTAAATTCTGAATTCTCAATTTATCGTTAAAAATGTTGTTTTTATATTTAATTAAATTTTGATATTTATTTGCAAGCAGAAATCTTTTAATAAAATACTAGTAGTTTTTGATATTTTTATATTTAAATTTAAGTAATACTACTATTGACGGACTTATTAGTTTTCTGGTTTTTCATACCGTGTAAAACATGCGCATTTCAATTTTGGTCTCCTGAAATGCTGATGCTCACAATCATAGTACAAATTTGAAAATAGATAAAAACTCGTCCAAACTACTATTTGAATACCTAAGCTAGTATAAGTTTCTTGTCTAGATATAAATGAGACATATCTAGTTAAAAGCTGAAGCTGCAGATGTTCTAAGAATATTGTTCGAAAATCCTAAGGGCTTATATAATAAGGAATAATAAGGTTATTTTTGATCAATTTTTTAAGAAAAACTAACCTCCGTAGCAAATCTAACCATATCCAGCGGATGAACGGGCTCCTCACCTCTCATTCTGGCACCAACCAAGTCCCAGTTGGTGAAATTCTTGACATAGAACACCAATCCGGCAGGTGTAATTTCTTCTAAACCTGGCAAAAGAAAGTCTGCGGGAAATGCGTTGATGAAGGTTATGTTATGTCCACGTGGTATCAGTCCTCTAGCCAATTCCCAGAACGGAATCTTGTGTGACTTGGTGCCTCCCATGGTGATCATGAGAATATTTGAACATGCACACATTTGTAACACAGCCATCATTGTCGCCGCAGCTATTGGTAAGCGTTTATTAAACATAACTGGAAAGAATGAGAATTTATATGTTAATACGTGATTGTAGACGATTTTTAAGGCATAAAATGCTCACAGAGAAGAATGAGATTTGGCATAGTGAAAGTTTATATGATGAAGTGCACGCAAGTTATTTATAATTAATATGAAATATATTGAGGCGCTTCCATACTCTATGAAAGCAGTTTATATTATTTTCTCAACGAAAAATATCTTCCTGCATACCGGTACATGGTAAACGTACCATTTATTTTAATTGAATCACTTTCAAATACTTCAAAGAAATTTTACTTTGCTACCTTCTACTACTGGCTTAAGTTTACCTATATTCCGATTTTTTTCGCCATATTTCAACCCCTCGTATCTCCAAAACGAAGCATTTTTGGAGATAAGTTTATATGAAATTTTTCAATTAATTTTATCTGCTGAGTACGCTGTTAAAGTTTCTCCATTATAATTCGGACCACCCTGTATACATAAATATACAAAATCACGTTGGAACACTTTTAACCTATTAAATTGTTTTGTTTTCAAGTTGATTTCAATAAAATTTGTACACATTACGAAATCGTCAATTCTTGAACGGCTGCTACTATTTCGTATAAGGATGACACTGCAGGGCCGGATCTAGGGCTTGATTAAATTGCTGTACTATTTTTGTCGTTGCAATAATAAGTGGCTCTGAGTAGTAGACATGTTTTGAGCGCAAGCTGACCATTAAACATCGGAACGCCAGCTAAGAATAAAATAAAACAAACGAAATTAAAAATAAAAATATTTAATGACTAACTTAAATAAAACAACACTGTCATTATGACGCCCTGCAGTTGACATTGCGTTATGTAGTCTTCTAAAAAAGAAAAAAAAAGGAAAATTTTTTATTTTGTTTTTATTATTTTATTTTTATTTGCTGTGCCGATGTTTAATGGTCAAATTGAGATCAAAACTAATCACAGCCGCTTATTATTGCAACGATAAAATTAGCACTGCAATATAAATTAAGCCCTAGATCCGGCCCTGCAGTGTCATCCTTATACGAAATAACAGCATCCGTTCAAGAATTGACGAATTCTTACTGTTTTCAAAGATTATTGAAATCGGCTTGAAAACAAAAAAATGTAATAGGTTAAAATGTGTTCCAACTTAATTTTGCCCACAGTGTATATGTATGTAACATTTGTCGGATATAGACAATACATTTGCATTTTTCAGACTCAGAAGATATTTCTATTTTTTGTACTACCTATGATTAGAATATACAGATTATCTAAATCAAAAATCAGTGTTTAGGCAACAACTTAATAAGTTCCAAAGTATAATTCATAACATCATCAATACATTGTCAAAATCAATCAAAGCCTAATAATTTTTTATGAAAAACTTTCTTAATAATAAAGTTGTTTTTTATATTAACTCAACATTCAAGTATGCGGAACGACTGATCAACTCAGTTATCAACATCATTTAACAAAGCCTTAAAATGAGATATTTCAGAGACAACCGAAATAAATGTTATATAAGCACTATACTTATTTATTTGCCGAAATCAGATAAAAAGACATTTCGAGTTAAGAGGAAGTTGTACTTCTCTTTAAAACAGTGTATGCAAGGGTTTCGTAGTCCCTAAACTTTTCGGTTAATTTTTTATTTTAAGAGAATGAAAAATACAGTTTTGTGATGCCCATATTAGATATGTTTTTACAGGTGTAATACCTAGATAATTCAAGATAAATATTTTTTACAAAAAATTGGACCGGCGTTATCAGTTAGTGCACTGAAAAGTATAAAATAATATTAATTCTATTGGGGCTGTTACTTTTGAAGTTGTGCAGTTGCAGGTAGATTGATAACTTTTGGCACCGCAGATTTTCGTCGGTCAAAAAATGGTGCTTCTACCAAATGTTTTTTATTCTCTTATATTTATTTACTGTGGAAGGAAGGTGGAATAAAAAAGACCATGTAGCTTATAGAATATTCTGTCACTATGCCCGTACACTATAGGTACTTACAATTAGGTATATTCATTCTTTGGATTTAAATAGATACTATTTTTACAGGAATCATAAAATTACATATTTGGCAGATACCCAAAAATTTTATCGATTTATTTCGGTTTGGCTATTATGAATTTGCTAGTTCCAAAATTATTTTTTATTATTCTAATTTTCACAACGAAAAAAAAGTTGAGGTTCCACCGAGATTTGAACTCGGATCGCTGGATTCAAAGTCCAGAGTGCTAACCATTACACCATGGAACCTGTTGCTGATGGAGCGCGTACATCGCTATATGGATGCAATCATCGAATTCTGTAGCCTAAAATAACGTTACCTCAATG
The DNA here is from genome assembly GCA_958507055.1 of Crioceris asparagi. NCBI lineage: Eukaryota > Metazoa > Arthropoda > Insecta > Coleoptera > Chrysomelidae > Crioceris > Crioceris asparagi. Next base: position 81,008,394 of record OY293826.1, on the reverse strand, counting down.
GTAGTTCAGTATACCACGAGATACACATTAATTTTGTAGAATAATCATCGTTTGTTTCAAATATACGATGAGTTCAAGACCCAAAATAAGATTGAAAAAGCAATGGGATCTCTATAAATATTTTTACAAAAAATTGGACCGGCATTATTAGTTGATGCGCTGAAAAATACAAAATAACATTAATTTTATTGGTGATAGTACCTACTCTTGAAGTTGTGCAGTTGCACTAGATTGAAAACTTTTCGCACCAACTTCACAAGTACCAGCACCAATAAAATTAATATTATTTTGTATTTTTCAGTACACTAACTAATAACGTCGGTCCAATTTTTTATACAAAATATTTATTTCAGACTTTTGAGTGTAACATTAGTCACGAAAATTGAACGTTCACCTATACCATAGCCCATGTAGATGTAGGTATCTATTCTTTGCATATACTTGTTACGAGTATGATTTGGTGATCTCAAAACATAGCGGCGGCAATACCTTCTTATGTAGGTAGGTACCTTCACATATTTCCAACTTACTACTACTATTGCTGTCACTCAATGGAAAAAATGATAGAAGTAAATGTTCTTAGAAATAATGTGGTCTTTATTTAGTCATTATCAGATTTTCAAATTTCGAAAGAAATTGCCTCTTCCACAGATTTAAAATTTTAAATTTACGAAAACCGTAGGCCTTTTGAAAGAATGGTCAAATTAAACGTTACCGGATATTTTGTCATCTTTAATTCTGCCGTTTCGAAATGAAAAATTGCCCTCTCCACCCTCTTCAGAGGCTGTTTTCGGAGGAAAGCGTGCGCGTAATCCAAAAAAAAGGCACACGGTCGAATTGTATACCTCCTCCGTTTGGTTTCGTCGGTCAAAACGGTAATCGATAGGTAAGGCGTTAGATCAATGCGAAAAAATGAGCATTTTGATGGTACCTACCTACAAAAATTCAATAGTTCTTGTGGTTTATACGATTTCAAAGAAAAGCTGATTTCGATTTTTAGCTTCTTTCAGCTCTACAAAATGACATTAACAATATTTCGTTTTCTAAAAACCAGAACCATCAACTTTGTTTTTTATACGAACCGAAAAAAATGCAGACACTGGCTAAGTAGGTATTGGCAATACAAGTAACCCTGATATTTGATCAAGGAGGCCACGATCTCGTGGGATAATACTAAACATGACATAGGAGAATTCAGTGACTCTAGGTATTCAAACAGTGTATAGCCAAAATATGAATTTTATTCAAGTTATATTTTTATATATGCTCATTTAACTAAAGCATCGTAGTCTTTTTTGTGTGCATCATAATTAAAATCATGCATCAATATAAGTTTTAGAGATTGCGTCAATATGTCAATATGACCACGTATTTGACATAGAACAGAATATAATCCTTATATATTGTTGCGTATGCGAGTTTGCAGATAAGTGAGACTAATTTAGAGTTATCAAATTAACTTTATTTACACTCGAAATAATATAAATTACAACTTAACTTTACTATATTCTCTCTAACTTTCTCGGACTATTCTATTATTCACACAATCTTTTTACATTCTGTCTCTCATGCCGACAATTCTCCCATATATATATATATCCGACAAAGGCTCCAGATCATTCGAGCGGCTTCTGGTCTTTGATTCGAAAGCCGCCACTGGACGTTTCTCGAAATTCCTTTGTCGGCATATTAGGATTAGATGCCGACATACTGCCGTCGCTCTCTTTGTCAACGCCGCTTTCGATATTTCCAACCACAGCATAGATCTCGCGCTTTCTTCAAAAGGATGCCGCCACTTTGTAGCCAATACCGGCAGCTGTTCCCCTTACACGTTACAATATAAATATACAAATGTTACTTACGAAATGTCATGATCATAACCTAATTTTCGTTTATTGACTTCTTAAACGTCAGAATAACAAAATCTGAAAATAATCATTGAATGAATTGACATATAAATATTTTTTACAAAAAATTGGACCGACTGTATTAGTTGTTGCACTGAAAAATACAAAATAATATTAATTCTATTGGTGCTGGTTCTTTTGGAGTTGGTGCCTACAACAAACTACAACGGCACAACTTCAAAATTATCAGCACCAATAGAATTAATATTATTTTGTTTTTTTCAGTGCAACAAGTCGGTCCAATTTTTTCTAAAAAATATTTATTTCACATTTTTGAGTGTAACATTAGTCATTAAAATTGTTGAACGTTCACTAATACCCAAAAAGTTATACCTAGGTAGGTTTAGCTTGTACATAGCGGAAATACGCATATCACATATTTCAGATTTTACCATTGCGAAACTCGGAAACCGTAACTCTTTTGAAAAAATGTTCGGCTCGGCTATTCTATGCTGACGGTGTCTTTTGTTCATGATTATTATTACCAGAACAAGAAGATTCTATGGAATCTCTAATATTTTCAAGATAATGTGCAAGAAATTTTACTTAGATTAATAAATATTTTTTACAAACAATTGGAACGACGTTATCAGGTGTTGCACTGAAAATTAAAAAATAATATTAATTCTATGCTTAAGTCGAAAACCGTAACTCTTTTGAAAAAATGTTCAATTGTAACGTTTCCGGATATGGTCCCCTTTTCAAATGTCAAATTTTCGATTTTCAGAAAAATTTGCCCCTTCCACATAGCTGAAACACATATTTCCGACTGTAGCGCGGAAACGTATGATTATTTTTAAAAATGTCCAATTTAAACATTTCCGGATATGGAATTTTTATTAATTCTTTCGTCTCGGATTTTCAATTTTCGAGAAAAATTGCGCCCTCCACCCCTTTGGGGGCGGTATTTGGAGGGAAGTAGATTTCGGATTTGATTTTTCTCAATATGGGACCATTTCTCAACTCTCCTCTTTCAAATGAAACAAAAATCGTCTAAATCGGAGTAGGTTTACTAGGCAAAACGCGCGAATAGCCATAAAAAAAGTCGGTCAAATAATTCAACATAACCTGTAAAACATATGTTTATTTTTGATTTTAAATATGAGGTTCCCATTGAGGACTAGGCTGCTTTTGTTAAATGAGCATATAATACGTCAAGTTGTAATTTCATAGAAGGAATTTTGGGGCGGTGAGAAGCGATAGAATCACTTGATGAAAATGTACCATTCAAACAAAATTCTTATACAAAACAACATACCAAAAATTGTATCGGTGTGGTATAGCTCTAACTGAGCATATGCGAAAGATTTGAGTTTTTTTTGTTGAGTTTTGCAGAATATAGCTCTCACCTCCAAAAAAATTACATTGGGAATGTTTTTTGGGGATATGGATTTATTTTGGAGATTAGTTAGCTGTCACGGACTTTAATTTTCAATAATCATGTTATTTTTAAATACGTATAGGTATACAAATATCTTAATACAAAAAAAAAAACACAACCGAGTTATATACCTCCTCCGTCTGGCGGAATCGGTCAAAGACATCGAAAACTCTCTTGAGCAAAACAGCTGTTATCAGAATTTCAGTTTTCAGTAACATGTGGCTTGAATAATAATACTAAGGTGATGTTATAATTATCAACAAAGAAACAAGTTTTATTTTTACATATATAATTTTGAAATAGTTCACAATATAAATTTGAAAGGCTCGTACTTGAGTATGATATTTTTTAATATTAAGGTGATGTTATAACCACTAGCAAAGAGAAAATGGTATATTTATCAATAGTTAACATTACAATAGTGGAATACAATATTAATTAAGACTATAAATACCTATAGTATGAAGAAAAGATATTAATGTTAATGTTACATTATACACTCAAAATTTCCTTCAATGTTTCTGGTATATGTTGATTTTATTCTTGCTTGCTGGTGTACTGGACAATAACGGAGAATATTTTCTATTTTCAAGTATTCAAGGAATTGTACTTTTATTTTAGGCATTTATTGCATAATATTAAGGTGATGTAACTACCAGCAAATAGAAATGTTGAATTTATTTATATATATATTAATATTTTAATATCTAATGTTTCGTTCTTATAATATGTATATTGTATTGAAATACTTGTTGTTTATTATGCTAAGTTTTCTATCATGAATGGTATTTTAAGCACTTCAGGAAATTAATGAATGATTTCAGTATGATAGGTCTCCAAGATTCAAAATTAGTTTTTTTCAATTATTCAATATTCGCAAGCTCCTATCTATAACATAATTTTTACTCAAATAAACGGTCTCCATCCTGGTCATTCTGTGGTAGGTAAACTTATATTGATGCCAACCCAACCTGGCGGTACATCCAAACATAACTGCATAGGGCGATTCACCGATTCCTATTATTTTTCTCATAAATATTTTTAAGACCCACTTAGTTTTACTCACCACTACATATAAAAAGCTAGGATCTCATGGAAATTGATATATTTAAGATTCTTGCACAATCTAAAGTCTTGTTTTTCGGGCAGCTTAGCGGTAAGAATTATGTAGTTCGGCTATTAATGAAATCCCTTCTTGTCCAAATGAAGTTTTACCTACTTGAACCTGAAATGCAAATCTGCATGTGCCTTAACTTCAAAACATCCCGACACGAAAGCTTGTATATGATCCTTTGGCTCACATCAGTCAATGGCGATCTTGCAGTTTAGTCCGCCTAAATATTACCCATGCTATAATTTGACACTTCTAAGAAAATAAAAGTTGATTTACCTATCTGAGGGTAAGGGAAAGGTATCTGTTTCTGATAAAGTTAATGGTTCTTGCTATATTTTGGTCCACTTGGACTTATTCTCTTAACTGAATTATTAAAATCACTGAATTAGAATGGATATTGATTAAATAACATAACCATCGATTGGTATCAAAAGTTTTTCAATATACGAGGGTTCATCGGCTGGCGTAGTGCTGGTGTGTATGGAGAGTGTGCGTTTGAAAGCCACAATGACAGGGATACTGTATATCTAACATAGACTTCATACTGACACTGACATAACAAACCGATAATCTTTTATGATCCGGACAGTTTTCTAAAGCGGAGACGGATAAGTTTATACTTTGGGATAAGTTAAATAAATAATTTAACTGAAATATTCTCACGCGATAAGGAAACTCTGGTGCAATTAAGATGCAGTGGTCACGAAATTCTTCTGCAAGAGTTTACTCTTATACTACACCCTTTTCAATTGTATTTCAGAAGTCGTCAACTGTAATTCAGAATAGTTAATTGTATTTTAGATAGCATTACATGTATTTCGGATTAGTCAATTGAAATCCAGAACTATACAGATGAATTTCAGATGGGTCAATTGAAATTCAGAATTCGTCAAATTTACTTCAGAACATATCAAATGTAAAACAGAAAACATCATATGTAATTCATTATTATTAATCTAATATATATTTTATCAATGTAATGATAATGGAAACAATATTATTAAATGCTTATATTAAAATTAAAATATTAAATTTAAAGAAATACTAAAATTCTGATTTATATTTGATATATTCTGAAATACATCTGATGCGTTCTAATTTACATTTGCTAAGTTCTGAATTAAATTTGAAGAGCTCTGAATTACAGTTCACTAATATGAAAAACATTTGACGAATTCTGATTTACAATTGACTAATATGAAATGCATTTGACGCTTTCTAAAATTTCATTGATTATTCTAAATTACATTTGATATCTTCTGAAGTTAAATTGATGCTTTCTGAATAACAGTTGGAAAAGGTGTAGTATGTCTACGTTTGGTTTATTCTAATTATACAATCCTCATTATTATGGGAATTATTTTCAATCTAGTTTTTGAGATAAGTTGGCACCGAAAAACTAACGCTTCGTAAATTTTACCAAAAATTAAAGAAATTAATGACAAATATTATTTATTTAACCCTAAATTTATTGAAATTTTACATTTTAAGTGGTAATTTTTACTTATCACAATGATATTAGAATGACCATTCTGTGAAAAAACTAACAAGATGCTCACCAATATTGAGGGTTGCACAAACGTGCAAAAAATTATAAGCATAAACCAGATATTCAGGCAGAGATCTTTGCGCAGGTTTGAAATCAAAAGTCATGGTATGGCAAAGAGATATGCTAGTCAGTACTTAAGTTACTGCTAAGTAGTGTCAATATGTACATGCTCCAGCTTTAGTGAGAATAGGAATAAAATATAGGAACCATCTTCGCTATTATGTCCCAAATTTATCCCATGTATTGACGCTGGTTCATTTCCAGCATTTTCAATTAGTAATGTTTCTCAGACGAGTCTCTCCATAGACAAGAAATAAGTCAATTTTCTTATCTTAATTTGTGCCTTAACTCCTTAACCTCATTGTGACTGCAAATGACAGAATGTGAACGCAATTCTATTCTATTCTATCATAGAGATAACATATAACATAGAGCAGGAAAGTCGATCGAAAATGCGTACCCTCAATAGAAAGAAACAGAAAATAAGGCAGGATCTCTTTTATTTTGAACAGTCGTGATTGGTGGATTACTGTACCTATCTGTCATCCGCATCCGACTCAGCCGTCATCCAAACTCAAATAGAAATCCGAAGCAGTTAGGTTTTTTATAATTTCTAAATAGGGAAATAGTTAATGATTAAACGGTAAACAATATACTTATAATGAAAAAAAGAAAGTTTGTCTCTCAGCGCAAGTTTTAAGTTCAAGTACTTCAGCTGCAGTAAACTAACTTAAATTGAAATAAAGGATAGTGAATTTGAAAATGCTTCAACGTAGATACATATACCTAAATTCTTGAAAAACTTCATTAACATTTTTTATTTGTTAAATAACAAGAACCTGTTTTGTAAAACAGTTGGAAAGATGAGTATAACTGAAAAATCATTAACTGAATTGAAAACAAAACTTAAAGTATATATTATTACATACAACAATTAGAAATTGATGTGAAGCATTTAAATCAACCTCAGTTTTATAAAACTATTCGCAAGCCTGTTTTTAAATCAATATCGGTTCGAACTGGCTTTTTAGTTTTAAATATTTATTTAAGAAATTTATATACCTACTTCATGTGAAAAACTTGTCAAACAAAAAATAGTAAAATATTCTTTATCATATAAATTATCTTAAAACCATGTTGAAATGTTTTTTGTAATTATTAGGAGAATACATTGATTTATTAATAATCCTACCACGATTCAGTTTCAGTCATCCTTTAAAAAGTTACTTCTTAATAATGTGAATGTATTTACTTCCTGCTTCTGCCAATAGACCGATTGCATGAAGCGAACATTGTTCTTCGCATGCGCGGCGAGTAGTTTCAGCAGCCATTTTCATTTGAAATGTTACTCTTTTGAACAGAATGTACTAAGCCTATGTCCAAATAATTCCATGCTAATGGCTCTCTGTGAGCGCTTCTATCAATTTCCTTATGTTCTATGACATGTACCAGAGAACAATGCTTCTATATAAGCTTGAAAGAGGTATTCTATGACCGATAATTCGCGCATGCGGAGAATTGAATCCATTGATGCAATTGGCCTATTACACACTTCAAGATCTCAATCTTCTGGTAACGACTTCTGCCGAAAATAACAAAATAAAACATAAATTATTTGTTATTCGATGACATGCTTCATAGAAGTTTTAACATACTGGAACAGTCAGAATACATTGACGACATCATAAAACATATCGCTGAATTAATAATTTATACATTAAAGAAATGAATTCACTGTGAGCAATGATTAACTTTGTTGGTTTTAGAAAATTCCGATAAATTAGATTTGAAAAATTGGTTAGAAAATATAAACTTTGCATCAAATGATGTCAATCTAATTTGTCATCATAAAGAAAGAATACTGCGTTTATATAAAGATTCCTTATCAATGAAAAATATATATTTCAAAATTGTAAGTAAAATCTTAAAAATATTAACCAATGACAAATATTTTCGAGCAAGAACCTTCTTATGATCACAGACAGCAGCTTATATACTTTATACCTAGTACAAAACTACATAGATATTCGCCTATAGGCCTAAAACATGAAAGTTACAAATTAAATAACCTAAAACTTAGAATTAGAATGTACTATAATAAATGACCTATTTACTCTATGTTAAATATTTTATCTCCATGGTTTGCATTGATTGTGCAGATAGCGACTCCCTGAACACGGCCATTGTCACTTGCATTGTTGTGACTTATGACATTTGTTAGTTGGGAAAATACTGCTACCGTGTTGCCGTTAAGTAAGAGTATACGTTAGTTATACGTTTGACGAATATTATTGATGCGTTAACAATGTACCATTTCCGAATAAAAGCGAAGTCGATTGCATGCTTTTTAAGTAAAAAATGATTTTACTATCACGTTGATTATTACATTATTGGACGTATTTATCCGACATTTATATATTACTTAGGTCTTTATAAACAGGTAAAATTTTAGCAGCGGCAACACCGTAGAGTCTTGAAAAAAAAAATTGTGAAATCTGTCTACATGGTTTTACATATATTGATAATATAAATATTACAGCCTTTTACGAGTTGAAAACGTTCTCAAATGAGATTTGTCATTGTAGGATTGTATTATATACAATATCCCATTAATTTCAAGCCATATTTTTAAATTATTCGCGAAAAACCATTACGTGACCTTGAGAATCCAACATTTTTCTGTAAATAATGCTTCTGTAGGCAGAAGTGAGAAATACCGATCTCACCTCTGCAAACTACAATTTGCATTGATTAATGTATTTTACAGTGCACCAACTAATAATGACGGTCTATTTTTTGACCGACTTCCCAAAAGGAGGAGGTATACAATTCGATTGTGTGCTTTTTTTTTTTTTTTGGTTTGTGCGCGCCTTTCATATAGTAAACGTACTCCGATTTTGATGATTTTTGATTCATTTGAAAGAGGAGGATTGAGAAATGGTCCCATATTCATAAAAACGGGAATCCGACATCGCGTTCCCTCCGAAAACCGCCCCCGAAGGGGGTGGAGGGGGCAAATTTTGTCGAAAATTGAAAATCTGCGTTGATATAATTACAGATAGGACAATATCCGGAAACGTTTAAATGGAACATTTTTTCAAAAGAGTAACGGTTTTCGACATAGAGACATTTTAAATTCTCAAATATACCTATTTTCGCTATGTAGAGAGGGCGATTTCTGTCGAAAATTGAAAATCTGTTTGCAGTACATGAAAGACATAATTATTTGTAGCAACATTTATATTGAACATTTTTCCCTTAGAGTTACGGTTTTCGAGTAAAATCGGTGTTAAAATGGTAACAACTAAAATATTCAAGCGTATTTCCGCAGCGATGTTCTGAGATCTCAATAATAACAACTACAAGCAAGGAATATACGTGGGTAGACTAAGTACTATCTTCATTGGTATTAGTGAACGTTCAACGATTTTGGTGACTACTGTTACACTCAAAAGTGTGAAATAAATATTTTTTACAAAAAATTGGACCGACTTTATTAGTTGGTGCACTGAAAAGTATAAAATAATATTAATTCTATTGGGGCTGGTACTTGTGAAGTTGGTGCCAAAAGTTACCAATCTATCTGCAACTGCACAACTTCAAAAGTAACAGCCCCAATAGAATTAATATTATTTTATACTTTTCAGTGCACCAACTAATAAAGTCGGTCCAATTTTTTGTAAAAAATATTTTTTTAAATATTTATGGAATAACACGAATGTGTAAAATTTCAGGAGAGCAGCCTACTCGTCTTCTTATTTCTTTCAAATAAAGCATCAAAATTCCTTATTTTGCAATTATACTCGCAAATCATACAAATAATAAGACCCCACAAACCTTCGGCAGAAAGCTCTTGAAAATGCTATTTGATAATGCAATAAAATATAGGATGTTGCATTTAAAAATAATAGTTATTTGCTACTGCGAAAAAACTGAATTGAAATGACTTTCTTAATTTAGGACAACCTATATAAAAATATTTTTTTTTGTAATATGCATCATTTGAAGAAAAAATCGAAAGCTTCAAATAGAGAAAAATTTAAGGAATTTTCCCGCACTCTTGGGTCACCCTGTATATATATGCTTTCAGCAATAATTATTTTATATGGAAAGTAACAAACCTGTCCATAAGTAGGTGATATGTTTTCAAGGTAACGTATTTTAGTGTACTGGAATTCAAAATAATCAAAATAAAACATGGGCCCGTGAAGAAAGCTGGTCGTAATCTATTAAACAACGGTTCCTAGAAATTATATAAGACATCAAACAAGTGAGTCTGAGATACACAACGTCATAATGTGAGTGTCCTAGTAATTAAGCCGTGTTGCCAAGTATGATATTACATTCTCTTTCTTTCAGCTGTGAATTATATTAACTAGTATGGGCTTTAATAATATGTAAATAGGTATAGGTATCCATATAATAAATAAAAATAAACTAAGACTTTGATTGATTCAATTCACCAGATTTCCCGTTTTATAATAAAACTTCTTTTCCCAAATTAAAACCCTCTCAAATATCCAGAGGGAGGTAGGTATATCTGAAATAACCAACCAATTGAAGTGACTTCAGAGAACTTTAACGTTGACATCATGATTCATTCCAGTCATGTAATTTTGTTTTCTGTTGTTAGCAGGTAAGTACAGGGTTAGAGAAGAGGGCGGTAATTGGAGCTTGCCCTTGATGTCACTGCAAATGATCTTAGGAGCCAGCCTTCCTAAAAAACACGAAATTATTCTTTCTAAGAGCCTGCAAAGTTTAGCCGTAAACTGATTTGTATTCGGTAGAGGTTTCATGAAATATTGCTCTATGAGCTCTTATTTATACGATTGTATTATCTTGAAAAATCACTCACACTTTATCTATTTTGTTTGAATGAACTGGTCAAGTCATCTCCTTTCACATTTAAAAGCGTAGCTCACAAACATTAGATGCATCATGTACGTTTTACGAAATTTAAAAATAAGATATGATTGATAGCGTTACCAATTTCATTCGCTCTGTACAGTGTGACGTCGTGTGGTGACCCGATGTTATCCATGGCAATAGATGATTTAATCGAGTTTTTTTCAAATTGCACTAAATATACCTATCAGGAAAAGTTGCGTTTGGATAAAAAAGTGTAAAAATACATTATCGATTCCACAATGACTTAATATATTTATTTAAATTTCCCAAAGACAGTACAAACTGTTTTTTGGTTCTGTGATGGAATAGAAAACAATCAATTGTTGAATTTGATGAATAATTGTGTGGGAACCAAATTATGCAACATATTTAATTATATAAAGTGCATTGGCATATACCTACTAACATAAATATATTTCAAAATTGTGGTCAGTTTCTAGGGCATAAGAAAAATACAATTTATTAAGAATAATATTGCATAATATGAGTAAAGAGAGTTTGTTAACATAGATTGCGTATTGATACAAATAAGAAAGAGAAACATTAAATTGGCTATTGAATATTTAATAAGAAATTTCCAATGTAATTCTTGACACTTTAATCTCCTTAGACAAAACATCCTTCAAGATGTTTTTTTCTGCATAAATATTGCTGATAGAGGATATGTTTTTTTAAGAAGTCTGTAGGATCGAGCGTCTGTAGAGTGAATAACTCTTGAAATGTCAACCTTCCACGTTATTCGGTTTTGTGGATTTCCCAATATCTTGATCTGATTTTGAGTGAATATCTTTTGGAACGCTTTATTTCCGTTCTTAAATCGGTCATCCTCATCCATCAACTGCGATATAGAATCACCTTTGTCATCCGGGTCGGTAAATGAATACAAATAAATAAATTAAAATATAAGATGACGTAGAAATGAAACATCTAGGTTAAGGGTCATCAAATCATCGTTAGGAACAATATATTTAGTCTTTATATATGAAAATATTGAATATTATTATATTATTATTAGGTATAACTCGCATTTTTGAGCTCAAAATTATGTAATTAACTAATTTTGACTGGTTTATTCTTGCATGGTATTAAAGTCTTTTATGATGGACTTAAGGAAAATCAACAGTTGGTACAGCATCAGCTTTTCAAAGCCGACAAGTTTTAGAAGAACTTTCCGGGAGCTCAAGATTGAAATCCTTCCTGCTTCCTCTTAGAGAAATGTTTGAACCTCATCCTATTATATTGTAAATTAATATACCTAGTTTTGGAGTTAACAAGGATTCAAGCGAGCTTTCTGTAAATTTACATCTTCGGAAAATCGAAATCACTTCAAAATATTCTAATTTGTTTTATAATTACTGTTGCACAATACAATAATTAAGCACCTCATCTTGCAAAACGAAACACTCAACAAAACTAAAAACAAAATAAGGCTTCACAGCAACTTTTCCGAACAAAACATAACAGAATACATACATGTCAAATAATAACAAACGAATGGTCACTCACTGCCACACAGTCTGGGTCACCAAAAGACGTCATCACGCCATGTCTAAGCTCCGCCTAGTTACGCAGTATGTATTTCTATGTATAATGTTATATTTCTAATAATCTACATATGGAGATTCTAGTCACAAATAGGCGAATGTTAATTTGTACCACAGGTGATGGAAAGTTTCAAAAGTTTGATTTGAGAAGTAGAGAATAGTTTCAACGGTCTGTATATAATACATCATGAACAAAAAATAAGAGAATTTGAATATTCTGCTACTTTTTCAGAAGTAATGTAGGTACCAACATACGTTGATTTGAGTAACAAGTACACGTTACGTCAATACATTAGTATATGAAATACACAACCAAAGTAAATAGTATGAGTGTAATGATTACATGTAGGTCGGCCATGTGGAATGTACAAATAAGTTTTTTCTTATAGTTTCTAGTATGGATATAAGAAATACATGAAGCATAGCACTGGACATATCATTATATTACGTAGCAGTTGATGAAATTATGCCACTAGGTAACGATTCAGTTTTATTATTACTAAAAATATCAGACTTCTACGAATGTCCAATTATGGGTCCATTTTTTCCTAATAATAAGAAAAACAGTGGAAGATATTTATAATTACAAAAAAATACCTGTCAGTTGGCTTCAACTCTGGGAAACAATAAGAGGTTAAAAATATACAATAGTGTCCGGAAATTGATATTAATTAAAATGAAATCCAACACCTACAAGTACTTTTTTGTCGATCTGATCTAAATTGCATTTACTCATGAATACTAGAGAGTCGCCTTAGTGATCTCAAAATGAAGCGATAACGATCGAACCTTTTCTTAGTGCTATAACTTGGAGACCTTTGATTGTTTTGATATATGTCACAACGTAATTCTAGGAGAATAAGCCTGATAACTCAAGCAAAAAAAGTATAAAAGCATACTTCCGACACCCTGAAAATCTTCAAAAAACAAATTGTATCTATTGTTAGGCGAGCTTTTTGCAAGAATATGTTGAGAATAATATTAAAATTGAGAACGAAAGTGGATAGGATCTGATTGAAACGAATGAAGATATTAATTCAATGTCATGAACGATATTTTTAGACATAGGAAAATCTGCAAACTCACTTAGACGATAGCTACATCAAATTAGATATACCTACATCACAATAAAATACAAGCAGTTAACCCATGGATTTAAGGGTTTGACGATATCATTCTAATAATATAATAGACACAGGTGTGTAGTATCTGAAGGTAACGAGATTTCAGATTTTCAATTTTTGAGAGAAATTTACTTTATATAATGTTTCAGATTTTAACATTGCTGTATCTCGAAAACCGTAACTCTTTTGAAAAAATGTTCAGCTTAAACGTTACCAGATATTGTCGTATCTTTAATTTTGCCGTCTTGGATTTTCAGTTTTCTATAAAAATTGCCCCCTTCATCATATTTTGTGGTGGTATTCGGAGGGAAGGAGATTTAGGATTTGGATTTCTATAAATATGTGACCATTTCTTAAGTCTACTCTTTGAAATGAATCAAAAATCATAAGAACTGGGGTAGGTACGTTTACTATATACAGTGCACACAAACCAAAAAAGCAAACAATCGAATTGTATACCTCCTGCGTTAAAGGGGTCTTAATAATATAATAGCTACCTCACTGATAGTCAGGTACCTACATATGCTGAGGACCGGACCAGAAGCAATAACTGACGCTACTTGCTGTGGGGTAGAATAATATTATATGTTCACTTTTTTTGTTAGAAAATGTTTGGTTTTATTCTACTGAACCAAAGCCCGAATGACTCCCAAAAAAAAATTAAGTACGAGTTGGGCTTGCGTTGTTAGAGTTCCGTGCTTTTCCTCTACCTTTCTCAAAATTCTACGATCAGTAGTTACGAATATATAACGGGAATGTTCAATTTTAGTAACATCTTCTAAGTTCTCTATTTTAGGATAACGAAATAAACATCAGTTGATATTGTGTATGATTAGAATCAGCTGTTCATCCTTCGAAATATTGGCATAAACAGAATTAATAATAAAAACTTGAATGGTGGTTGGCTTCTTAATAATTGTTAATGCCGTTTACGTCAAAAACAAATTATCCAAAATTTTACAAGTTACAACATAAAGAATACCTTTTCCTGCAATATAATTATGTTTTGCCACTATTGCCGTACTCCCATTTGAAAGATCCCAATATCAGTTCCAAATTAAAATATTCTCCGTTTCGTCCATTCTGACAGAATTATGACAAACAGGTAGTCGCACCTGCAGGCATACAGACTGACAGACAGACGGTCAAACAGACACCATCATGGTGAATTTAAAAGGGTCCCGTTTATTTATCGATTAGATTTTTGACCGACGAACCCCAAACGGAGGAGGTATATAATTCGACACTCTGCTTTTTTTTTCGTTTGTGCGCGCCTTCTATATAGTAAACTAGCCCCAATTTTTGATTCATTTGAAAGAAGAGGCTTCAGATATGGTCCCATATTCATAAAAACGCAAATCCGAAATCTCCTTCCCTCTGAAAACCGCCCCCGAAGGGGTGGACCGGGCAAATTTTCCCGAAAATCGAAAATCTAAGATGGTATAATTAAAGAAAGACAATATCCAATTTTTTCAAAAGAGTTACGGCTTTAGAGATAGAGGCATCTTAAATTCTCAAATATATGTATTTTTGCTATGTGGACAGGGCGATTTCTTTCGAAAATTGAAAATCTGTGGATACTACATGAAAGACATAATTATTTGTAGCAACATTTATATTGAACATTTTTTAGTTACGGGAGGTAAAATGGTAACATCTAAAATACTGCAGCGTATTTCCGCAGCGATGTTTTGAGATCTCAATAATAATAACTACAATCAAAGAATATATATATGTGGGTAATAGGATAAGTAATATCTTCATTGGCATTAGTGATCGTTCAAAGATTTTCGTGACTAATTTTACACTCAAAAGTTTGAAATAAATATTTTTTACAAGAAATTGAACCGACGTTATTAATTGGTGCACTGAAAAATAAAAATTAATATTATTGCTATTGGTGCTGGTACTTGTGAAGTTGGTGCCAAAAGTTATCAATCTAACTGCAACTGCACAACTTCAAAAGTAACAGCACCAATAGAAATAATATTATGTTATATTTTTCAGTACACAGAATAATAATATGTCCAAACAGTTTGATTTGAATGTAGGAACGTAGAAACTGGTTATGGCAAATATATCCGCCAAAATTATGAAATGGGATCATCGTGCCCACAGAGAAGTGATTTTTTTCCAAAATGTTTTTCAGCTTTTTTGATGTGTAGGTTGAATTCGAACTTCTGAACTGGCAAAAGTGAAAGCATAACATTGCCAAAATACGCCCAAGTATTCCATTTTGTCTATCAACAATATTAGGTACTATTCCAATTAACATATAAACACCGATTACGAGAGATGAATAGTAATTAGGCAATCAATTAATGGTGGTCTTGAATTATTTCTGATTAAGAATTCATGCGATGTAGGTAATTAATAATAAAACTGCAACATTTTTCTTCCGAGGAACGATATGCCAAATTGAAAACTCTGACACTGAATTAATACCCAGTTCAATTCGGTTTTCAGTCACAGACAACATTAAGCTAATATATAATTTTGATTATACCAGGGTCAACTGTAAGATATGTAAATAGTATTTGTTATTGTATATGTACGAGTAGATTTATGTCTAGCCTTGAAGTATAATATTTTCCAATGATATTTTTATTTAGCAGGCATATAGGTACTTATAGAATGCGTATATCCGAATTAACTGTAGAAACTCTTCTGTCGCATTTAATTCATACCCTTCTGAAATGGTTAAAGTCATGGTAAAATAAGAGTGAATGAGGGAATAACCATCATGCTAAAAATATTTTGTAAAAATACTCTTGGTTCACGGAAAAATCTGCTTCAATATGAAAAATCAATATCTCTATATTGATACTTCAAGACACTAGTGCAAGCATTTAGATTATTTATTATTTAGCACTTACACAAGTAAGTTGTTACTTACTAGGGACTAAAGAAATGCAATAAAAAACGTCGTGAAAATTTTGACCCATTTGGGAAAATAACTGGTACATTAAGCGGCTAGTAAGAGGGTTCCCATGCCTGTAACACCCAGAGAAGTATCTCTAGCTCTATGGCTGAATTTCTGTGTCATTGTGAATGAGACTTAAATATAGAGGGTTCCATACCGGAAAATTCCTAAGACATATGTAGGAGAAACTCTCTTGCTGTTCTCTCTTGGTGCATGTCTTTGGATGGATCTGGTTTGGTGTCCAGACTGCTTCTACGGGCGAGTAGGACTTTGAGGTAGAAGGGTTCTATACTCAACACTTTTTATAACTTTATTTTTTCGTACCAAAATCTACCAAAGTTTTTGCCTGGAAGTGCAGGGTAAAACACCTAATAGGAACTAAAATCAAACGGCTCAATAGAGAAAAGTCTAGCAATAGAGTATTCAGAAGCTCGATGAAACTAGAGAAACCCAATTCTCGAAACAAGAGCGTGGGGAATGGAAAACCTTGATTAGTCACCAGAGAATACTTGAAGCATAGGATCGTAAAGTCTCTGAAAACCAAGGAAAGAGCATATATATATGTATTTGAAGGAGATTATTTAAAGTATATCATATCTACATTACATCAGCATCAGCACAAAACAGAGATCAGTTTAACGATTCATGTGACGTTTGTGACTGGATATAGAAATTAGAAATAAGTATGTCGATAGAGGTCGTCTAAGACAACTTCGCTCCAACAGAAGTCGTTTGTCTTGGGCAATAAACTTGTATTATTATTATTATTACATCTCTTTTTTGAGGATTATTAAACATTATCAGCTTCATACCTTTTCGATATGAAGGTTATGGTAACATGAATTCTTCAGTATTACAGGAGTGGAGCATGTATGAGAGTTTAAAAGCGTATTCGATGCAGATAAGATGTCGATGTGGAGGTTGAACAAGTGATCAGGCTAAGTAAACTGGAATAGTTGCGGAGAGGTGTGAATATGTCTCAGAACATATTTTTGGAAGATAAGTTTGTATATCAGATGAATAGGACTGCTTATATTGATTTTCGGAGTAAGGCAACTAATTTCTAATATCTTTGGCTTTATAACAAAGTAAAGATAAAAGTGAATACAGAAAAGTTCCACTTGCTTATTAATATCAATGTTGAACTTTAAATGTCATTTTGTTTAGGTAGGTATTAATTGGGAATATATAACAAGAGAAAATCCAGAGATATGCATTTAAGCTATAGTTCTTTCTAGTCGCTAGAGAAGATATTGTACTATTATCAGGATACAAATGTAAGCCTGGTCAGCATCAAGAAGGTATTTCGAAAGAAGAAAATACATAATCAAAATTTTTCTCTATAATAATAGCAACATTAATTAAGAATACATATTTCACTAAACAATGATTGAGAAAAATGATCACCTGCCTGTTTGTATTTATATATGCATGTATGTATGTTCCAAATATCTATGTACTAATTCAATATATTTGAATCTAGTGAATCAATGATACTTGAACGTCAATGTTGAGTTTGTCTATCAAATAATAATGTTTGCATTTTTTATAGCTGCAGACGTTTATTTGAGTATTTTAATAAAAATAAAAATACTCATAGTTATATCTACCTATTATGTAGGTATTGTGGGAAAGTTAAACAATACCTAAAAAATCATTTGAATATTTGATTATCGCCCTCCATGGTAAAAATAATATTTGACAAATGTGTATAGGATAACGCAGTACCTATATATAGCGAAAACTTGAATAAATTTAATTTTTTTTTCATAGATTGAAAAACAGTGATAAAATAAAAAAATGGCGGTTTGTATCCAGTGGTAAGGTAAATTTAAAGGTTTTTAATTTTAATTTTATCTTTTCTATCACTTTGAGGGATAAATGCTTCCAACTTTCAAGTAAAGATTATATCTATCGTTCAAAATTTTTATCTAATGACATTTAGTCAATGACTAATCTTTGAGATTTTTTTTCAAGTCTGGTCGGCTACCATTTTGAAACGACTTATCCAATCATAGCCTCTAACGTCATCATCATCATCATCCATGGCTCTACAACCCAGGGTTCGACTTGGCAGACTCTACTAGTCGCCTCAACTGTTTCCGATCTTCCATAAACGCGGGGTTGCATTCTACCCCGATGGACCTTAGATCCACCTCATTCGGGGTCGTCCCAAAGGGCCCAATTTTACCATCCGCGTGGCATGCTGTCTTTGCACATGACCCGCCCATTGCACCCATCTTGCCTTTATCTCCTTTACGATATCTGGATCTTCGTATAATTCTGATATTTCTTGAATGGTTCTTACTCTGTACTGTTCTGTTTCTGCGCTTCGCGGTGGTACACTGGCATGCATTACAGTCGGTCGTAAATGGTTTTATAAACTGTAATTTTTTATTCTTCGTGAGAGGTTTTTTGATGCAAACGCTGAGTTTAATGCATAGAGACATTTGTTTCCACTCTGAATTCGGACTTTGATTTCTGCTTTCAGATTGTTATCCTGAGTAATTGTGGCTCGTAAGTACTTGAAAGTTGTATCCCTCTCGAAATTGTTTTCAACCATGGTGACATTCTGGCCCATTCTATCTCTACATCCTATTCTGCTGGTGTGTAGAACATTTTTTAATATCCAAGACAATTCTCGATCAGAAGTCGATATTTTAAAAAGTTTTCACCCCTACTTTATTTTTTTAGAGTAACTATCCTGCACCAATCATATTACATTATTTTAAGATGATTATACAACTTCAGCCATTTTTTATTTAATAACAAGATTACGCTAAAACGTCTAACTGTGTCGACAACAGCTACTGCGAGGGCAAACGCCCCTTCCACCATTGAATATTGTCAACAACTTTTAATAAATGAATGCTCAATCAGATGTCAGCTTTCAACGTTGCTACCTATCTCCAGTTTGCCTTAGAGAGGGGAGCCGTGTCTGATAATCGGTCCTTATTTTGAAATTATACAATTATCACTCTGCAGCGTACTACTGACGGTGGAGACTATTATGTGATTTAATAGATATGACAATACCGTACCAACTCCCCTATATTCTTTGATGATGCATTCTCTTAATGGCCCTACAATACTTGGATGTCTGAGAATAAAGCTTGGCTCCCGATAATAATTATGCTTCTAGTCAGCTAGATATTTGCCGTTAAGAATTATCTAAGAAACTGCTACATTAACGCTACAATACCCAAATATTTAAGCTGCAGTATAAAGTGAATGAAAATTAGTCAGCCGATAGTCTTTATTGTGATTATCTAATCTCATTTGAATAAGAGCAATTCTTGTATATACAGGATGTTCCCTATTGATATGCAAAGGGGTGATTTTACGTCGAACATTATTGATTGTTTATTAAACTATAGTCCCAAAATTTTCCGTGATTAAAATACGGGGTCTTAAAGTTTTGGAAAGATAAAGGAAATTAATAAGAGTTTTTAACAACAAAATGTTGTTTGGAATGTCAATAAAACACCAAAAATGACTTATTTTAGGTTCAGCCACCTAGATTTATTTCACAATTGTATTTCTCAATAAATAGTTATAATATTATTGATATGAAACAAAACGACGGTATTTAATTTTTTTCTCAGAAAGGCGTAATGCAGACCAAAAAATCATGTGGGCAATTATTGGTCAAATTGAAGGGAAATTCAAAAATAATTTTTATTAGGGGAAAACCATTGCCATAACATTTTCTTCTTTAGAAATATCAAAGTCCGTGCTCGTATGCACGCCACTGTTAAAAATAGAAATTATGTTTGTCTTGAAAATTGTCTGTCTTTACTAATAGTCACCGCTCACCAAATTTTATGAAAATATCTAAAGCGCTTCCGAAAATATTAATTAATTTCCTTTATTTTAAAAAAACGTCAACATCCTGTATTTTAGTAACGGAACATTTTAGGACATTTTATAGTTTAATCAACAAATTATTATTCATTTTAGATATAGAATCATCCATTCAAATATTTGCATATCAGAAAGGAACACCCTATGTATAAAATTTATCTTGGAAACAGCTCTAACGATTTTAATCAAATTTGGTAAATAGATAAGGTTTTAATTTTTAAGAATATATATATATATATATGTGGCTTTCCTGACAAAACGCGAGGGTGCCACCCTCGAGGTTCATGAACTTTTTCTTAAATGGTTCGGTAGATTTTGTTAATTGTTAAATTGCTAAAGGGGTCTTCGGAGTCGAGAAATCGATTGGCGATACTTTCATATTTATTGGGTGCGATCATCGAGGTACACATAAGGTATTTCGAGAATAGCTCCGCAGAAGTTCTGATATGTTCTACACTCACCTTGCACTGTCATATTAATTTCGTACTATTTAAATTATGAGCTATGTGAACGATAAAGGCGATATTTACCGATCCTATTAATCGCAACACATTTCAAATAAAAATATGCACATTTTTTACCTAAGTAACACTTATAGGCCCACCCTTAAACCGTCGTTACCCGAGCGAAGCTCGGTCGCCCAGATATTTGATCATTAATTGATGTATAGCAATCAGGAACTGTCATCACCACAACCTAATCGATCAAACCATATTATATTCAGCAGCGATAACATAATAAAAAAACCACATGGAACATTGCACTTGAAAATGTTATTTTCCATGAACAACAAACAATATTAATACCGGCAATCAGATCGTAAAAAAACACATCGGATGTCATTAACGATATCTGATTTTGGTTAGGTACGTACTTATAGAATACCTGCATATTATTTAGAGAAATTCAATCGGCTGTTAACGTCTATGACACACATAAATTGAGCCTCAAGGTGTTATTTTGATATTATATAAATACTACTGTCATAGTGAAAACGATTGTTGGAATAATGGCGTTAATCATCTCTAATTCAACTTATGTAACTACATGTTTTATCATAGCTATATTGATACGAGGTTTTCTGACTTGAATCTTTATCAAAGATAAATTTACTGATAATCATAAATATACTGAATACCTGATTGCAATTTTTCTTTGCACATTTGGTGTCACCTAATATTTTGCAATTTTAATAGTTTTTCTTCAAATAATAAGTCATTTTCTCTCTCGCTTTGGAAGGTATGCATAAATGAATTGTAAAATGTTGAAGTAAAATAAAAAATTTAAAACTCTGAAAGAAACCCTGCGATCGAGAACACCCTATATTCACATTTGAGTAATAATTAGATCTACGAACTGACTAGAGATAATTTTTGATTATTTGTAACATACAGTCTTGACTGATGTAATAAGAAGGAAAACAAACTACCCGCAATATTAGAAATTCCATTAAATAGTGGTTTTCTAAATACCTATATTAGTTATTGAGAGAGCCAAATCGTTAAAGATTCACTGTTGGTGCCGTGACAATTTCACAGGGGAGTGCAACATTCTCTAGGATACTGATTTTCCGTTGGAAGATTGGACACAAATAGGATTACCAAATTCCGAAATTAGGCAAACATAAGTCTTATAATGCTTCGTGGGAGCTCGAAAATCAGAAGAGAGAAAGACTTTGTTTATGAGACAAACTGTACGGTTAGATTTTTTACTTGTTATATAGTTCGATCTTTCCAGGCTAACTCCGGGTTCAATATAATACAGATGTTAGAGTGCGAGTCCGTTTTAATGAGTATGATGCCATTTATTATGTAATTCAACTTTAGGTTGTTTTTACCAATATGAAGCACCACACACTTGTGAGTATTCAAATGTAACATCCAGTCCAAACACCCCTGATGTTTATTGTGAATTTTTTGGCTGAGTAAAATCGTGTTATTATATATACACTTTGATATCGCCCACATAAGCAGAAAATTAGGATCAGATTACGTATTGACGATTTAATGTGAAAATGTTGAATAATACAGGTCCCTGTGGTACTCCACTAAGAACGGTCATTATGTCACTGTACGTTGAATCGACTTATACAGAATACGTACGGTTCTCTAGGAAGGAGATGATCTAATAATGTAGCAGGCTCCACCGTTGTCACCTTGTCGAAAGCCTTACTAGAATCCAGATAGAAAACATCAACGCAGAACCCATCATCAATACTCTTTGTTTATCTCTTTAAAAATCAAAATTATTCAATACTTTCCACGAATGTCCTTCTGAACTTCTCTGTCGATTCCGATGATTAACAAAATTTATCTGCTGTAGGAGTAGGTATACAACCAATATCAAATTTTGTCAAGTTAGAATAAGAATAGAATCACATTCATAAGGAAAAAAACTGAAAAAGTGAATACTGTAAAAGGTGCATTATGATTAATTTGAGAACGCACATATTGCAGAATATGCAGTGAAATATTCCCAGCAGGAACATTATTATTGAACAAGAGTACCTACTGAAAAAGACATTAAAACAAACTCGATCTGTTAAATCTAAAATAAATCTTATACGATGATGAAAAAACATACATTTTTGTTAATCCACATAAGAAAATAGGGCCGTATACATGGGCAAATAATCTGTCATATCTGATATGTGGCGAACCGGATTCGTAAAGATATAAGTACGATTATTATGGGTAACCATACGAGTGAGATCAAATCCGTGCATATCAATTTTGTAGATTTCGAAATTGCTGTCAAAACGCGTTAATGGTTACGAGTACATAGACTTATCGTGATGTGTGAGAAACAAAATTGAAATATCGTGAAGTTATTTCCTGCAAGAATTATTTATTATATGTTGTCTGCCCGTATCCAGATATCCAGAAGAGTGGCAATTAATCGTTCTTCTGGAGGAATTGCTTGTCTCATTCATTTAGGTGTCTTTTATCAACAAATATTATTCAACGAAACATAGTAGATAGTAAATCTTGCTCTCTTCTATTCGTTATTAATTATAAAATTAATTTGGGTCAGCTCCCAACAGCTCTCTTGAAAGAGATAGTTGATTTAAATCGTTTTGTCGCGATAATCATTCTTTAATAGAATTATACATATTCTTAAAGAAATTTTGCAGCTACTCGTACTATGATGCAAACACAAGCAATAAGTTTTCATTTGTTGCTATGAAAAAAACATTTTGAAATCGAAATCTGCCAGCGACAAGCCAGGTCTCCCTAAAATACTCATATAATTAAAAAAACCTGAATTCGTCTGTTGCCACTGAAGTTGTTGAAGGACTTGCATTTTATACCTAGGTGTGAAAATGATGTCATTATTGTTTCGTGGGATAAGACGATGATCAATTTCTGTTGTTCATAGAGTAATCTTATTCTTAGTCATTTTCTAAAACAGATTCTTATTTTTTCAGTATTGTAACGGGAATTTATGTTAAAACTGGGCTCGATTTATTTTCACTTATTTATTTACACCAATAACTACACGACTATATACGACTTTCTACTGTCTATGATCTATGACCGATTGTGATCTATGACTGACTAACTGACTGTGGTCCGTGTCTTTTTATATCCACTTAACCTCCTATCTCGAAGCTTCTCCTTCTTTCTAATATGTTGTTCTGGATGTAGGGTCCATTCACTTAGAGAAAAGGCCACCTACGTCACGAAAATGCGCGAAGTGCTGACGTCACGTCAGTAGCGTACGGTGTACATTATCAACAGGTAAATAAACATCTGGCGTGTGGGACTAAATGTCCGGGTAAGGTAAAAAACACACAGAATAAAGCGTTTATTTACATCAGTGCATGTTACCAGTTTGTTCTACCTATTATGTTTCACTAGTCTCTGAAATCCCCGTCTTGCATAAAAGTGGCAACGTTATTTATAATTTCTCGGATTTGGCTCTGAATTGCCAACCCTTTCACACCAACGAGCTTCTTCGGTGGCATCTTCTAAAACAATGAGTGGAACATAAACTAATATAAAGTGTGTAAACTCACCTTCCAGAAGAAAATATAATAAATCGCTATACACAAAAATCACATTCACAAAGTAACACATTCTACAGGAACAGGAATGTGAGGAATGTGGAGGACGAATTCAGTTCGTACGAGCACAACGGAACGTAAATAAACAGGAAAGTGACCATAGATACCATAAATGCCATGCACCACTCACCGTTTAAAATTTGTGGCCGTCCAAGCACCTTCGTGTGAGAAGTGGCCATATCTTCAGACACGGGAAATTCATATGCAATCTTTCCTTGTTGGAGACAATTGAAAACGGGCAGATTACGAAAAAACTTTTGTTGTTTTCTTGATTCATGTAAACAGTCAAAACTACGCTTCCCGTGCTACGCCACTGAAATGTGTCGGCAGCTGATCGTTGCTAGGCAACGAGACAAAGTGACCAAAACTGGTTTCTGCGCTGATGACGCGGTGGCCTTTTCTCTAAGTGAACGGTCCCTATTTCCCAATATATTTCTTCGAGAATAGACCCAATCAGTATATTATCCATGTTTCTGGATTCCCAGGATGTTTGTGACATTTGTGAGTGTGTGTTGGTGTATTCAGGTAAGTTTTCACGTTACAGTATATATTTTGCTGATGTTCATTTGGCTTACATTTTGTATAAAAATATGAAATGGAGCGTACAAGTGAAAAAAAAAATCTCCGTTTATTCAGGCCCGGCAAAAATAGCGGGAGGTACATCATCAAGAATAAAAATTTAAACAACTTTTACAGAAGGCCGTAAATACGAGGCGAAATATCGAGGTTCCTAGCTTCAAGAAGAGCTTTTAGCAAACTCACTTTGTTACAACATCACAGGTGGGTAGGTAAGTGACAATCTAATTGCATCTTGTAAAACAAAATTACTTTATGCTAAGGAAAGGACTCATTGAAGAGGTTGTATAAAATGCACAAAGCCCTTTTGTCCAGCTTTTCTATTGGAAAAAAAACATCTTGATCAGACTCTACAATATCAAGGCGAAAAATATACAGGAAAACATTCATCATGAAAAATAAGGGGAAAGTACATAACGAAAGCGGTGTTATGATAAACAATCAAGCGAATACAGAGCGCAATGTAATAATAATATGGGTTGCAACCATCACGCCAGTGTTATATGAAAAGGAATAACTACTTACTATCTCTCTCTCTTCGTTGAATTATACGATTAAGCGAAAGGCGTATTATTGTTAAAAGGTCGCAGATGCAGTATGTTCATTCAAGTGCAGCAATTTAATCTATAGACTATTTTAAACCAGCTAGATGGGTGCGATCCTCGAAGTATGATGAATATATCTTCCCAGAATATACTATACAAAATACCACAAGTTAATGCCGAATTGAGTTTAATAATAATAATAATAGATAATAATAATAATAATTTTTTCAGGCCAACATACAAATGTATATCAATTCTACACTAATAGATAAAATCGAAGTGTCTGTTTGATAATATCAAAACAACAGGATTTCACTAGGGTGAATGTGCTAGTAGTCGAATTTTTTTGAAGAATTCTCACTTTAACTGACAATGACATGGGCATATGTAGACTGAGTGGATAAACTTTGGTTCGCATTTGTAGCTCGCAGATCAGGCTATCGCATGGTATAGAGAAAAACAACCGATTTTCGAATGTAAATTTTTACTTAATTTTTATCCCAGTAGTCGGCCGTACCTATACTAGTAATGGGCCGTCCTAAAATTGGTCATTTCGTACCAGGCCTGAACTATGTATTTAGGGCCCACATACAAAGATGTAGGTAGTTTCACCGTAATTTAGTAATTTCTAGTGACATCACACATTGACTTTGCTGCCAAATACTTTTCGACTTTCGTTCATGTAACTTGAAAGGGTTGAATGCTATTTGTAAGGTAAAAATTTTGCCAGTGCAAAAATTGTATTGTACGGTCCTTTGACCTGATTATTCCATAGTTTCGGCCGAGGTTTCGGCATATTTCCCTTATCGAAGCACGATGTCTCACAGCTTCAAGAGCGTTTGCAAAGTTTTCATCGTTGTGTCGATGAATATTTGTTTTCGCACGGCCTGACATGACCTAAGGATTGTTAAAATCAACTTTTCCGTGCAAAATTTGCTTGACATAGCCTTAGAAATCTTGTGGCCGATTACTGGTAAAATTACGAAAAGAAGTTCTAGTAAATGGCTACCAGATTTGATAGCTTGTAAGATTTTTTCCAAGTGTCGTACCCACGGCCGTCTACTGATAGAGGGAAACTAGGCAATAAGACAAAATAATGTGAATATTGTTATTAAATCAGATAGAGAACGAATAAAATTGTCCCTCGTGAGCCAGTAGTCGGCCAGTCGATGTTCTGACCAAGATGTTTGGCACTGTTTGACGAACAACAACTTTTTTGAACGGTTTTTGCGGGAATTCCGTTAGATCTGACCTAAAGCGAAGTTGGTATCCTTACAGTTCATAAGCTGGAGATTTTGAATACTCACATAGGGAACTTGAAAAACGTGTGCATTTCAAAATATATATAATTAAAGGGGTATGTGGCCGACCACTAGATTGGTTCGGCTTACTGGCGCATTCACCCTAATTGTATATAGAAGTATATGTGTCACTAATAACAGAACAACAATTTTTATTTTGATCTATGGAATGAAATAAGATCGACAGGTATGTTTGTAATTTTAAAATAACATGTTTTTGCTAATTGCATATGGAAGTTTATGTGACGCTAATAACAAAACATCGATATTTATCATTTTTGTCTGTCTTTATGTTCCGGGGAATTTTCGTAACGGCTGAACCGATTCGGAGAGGATTTTCACTAGCAGGTAGCGTGAACCTAAATATTATGCTAATACATTGTCTGACAATCTGACTTATTAAGAGCCCGACCGAGATGCAAATAGCGGCTGTGTATAGACCGGAACTAAATAATGAATTAATATCTACAACCCTAACAGTATCTAAATCTACAAATTAATACAATAAAAATAAAAAAATAATAAAATGAGAATACATTAAATTGTATGTGTCTGATTTTGACAAAAGTTGCAGCTAGAAATAATTATGAATCAATCTTTCAATATTGGTCACTTCACCATTATAATTTGTGAATTTTCTTTGGCTACCATAAAAAGTAAGTTATCGTGCTTATTAAGAAAATTTATTTTGATCTGTAACAACTGTTATTTCGTCATGACAAAACAAAATATTTTTTTAATTTGAGTTTCCTAGAACTGAACTGCATTTTTTTTCCTACTGAAAATGTAATAAATTCCGACAGGCAGATTACTTGCAATTTTACCGATGAACCAAGCGAAGGAAGTATTCAATTTGACTCTTTGTCTGCATTTTTTTGGATGTTCCCGCCTAGTAAATAGTAAACGTGCTCCGATTTACATGATTCTGTTTCTAGTGGATGGAGGAATATTGAGAATTGGTCCCATTGAAAAAAAAAATGACATTCAACATGTCCTTCCCCTCAAAAACTTTTCCCAATTTTTTTAGAATAAAAAATTTAGACGACAAGATTAAAGAAGAGACCATGTTAGGCAACATTTAAATTGGATTAGAAAAAAATCATAGGTTTCCGAGTTATAGCTGTGGTAATGTCGAAAATATGTGTGTCTCCGCTATGTGGTGGGGGCAATTTTTTGGAAAATTCAATATGTGAGACGGCAAAATTAAAAAAAGAATTCAGAGATTATTTAAAAACATTAATGGTTTCCAACATACAGCAATGGAAAAATCTAAGCAACGTATTATTTATTTGGTGAACGTTCATTGGTTTTGTTGACTTATGTTACACTCAAAAGCGTGAAATAAATATTTTAAAAAACTGTACCAACTTTTTTAGTTAATGCAATGAAAAAAACAAAATAATATTAATTCTATTGGGTTTGGTACTTTTGAAATTGGTTTCAAAAGTTTTCAATCGAACAACTACAACTTTAACTTTAATTTTTTTTCCATAGAGTTAGAGCAGCGGTAAAATCTGAAATATGCGTATTTCCGCCGCGATGGTTTGAAATCTCTGAATAATAAAGAAAAAAATATACATGGGTAATAGGATTTCTTTGGTAGTAATGAACGTTCAACGAAGCTCATTACTAACGTTACAGTCAAACTTGTGAAATAACTATTTTTAACCACCGAAAAATACAAAATAATATTGATTCTATTGATGCTGGTGCTTTTGAAATTGGCGCCAAAAGTCTTCTTTCTGACTATAAATGCACAGCTTCAAAAGTACCAGTACCAATAGAGTTAATATTATTTTGTATTTTTCAGTGCATCAACTAATAACGTCGGTCCAATTTATTGTAAAAAATATTTCTACTGATATTTTTTGTTTTACAGGATGCAACTACATTAGTTTTTGGGGAAAAAAATAGTTTTAGCATTATATTGGGAGTGAGGAGAACGTTATGTTAATTTTTTTGAAAATTTCAAACCCCCTAGAATTTATAAAATATAAATAGTGCTATCAACCAAGCGTTTGACAGTCTACCGATCATTTTCCAACCTTCATCACCATAGATGTCATAGAAGATAAAATGAATGTATCGATAATCTTTTAAACCTACAAATAATGTTAGCCGTATCTCATCTATTTTGTCGGTCTTGATATATTATTTATGCGATTTATGACTATTCTACCCATGGGAGGCCAAGGTGAATTTGACGAGGCTTATAATTGGGAGTAAAATGTGATTATTATTAATTTGGAAAGTTGATCTAATTTGTCGAAGGATATATGTATAATAAGAAGTATTAAGATTGTTGCAACCTTGATTTCAAATTCCAGCATTAGTAAGGCGTAGCAAAATATTTAATATGTATTCTGAATTTCAAAATAAGAGCATTGCTCTCAGTCAAGTAGGATGTAATGGAAATTGAGGACAGAATTAATCTTTAAAGAGTCATATAAATGCTACAGAGGTAAGTCAGGTAAACTAAGTTTCGACGCTGATTAACAACAATATATAAATGTCGAAGATGCGCAGCAACTTTACCTGCCTAACACCGAAAACCAGGTTTATATGCTATGAGATATTCAGCAAATGTTTATATGAAATATGGCGATTTTGAGAAAGCTAGCAGTTCTAGTATTGCAGAATAAGAATTTTAAATGAAAGTCCAATATCTGCTGACGTTTTTCGTTTTATTTAAATATTCCGCGAACACGACGAAATTCTCACAACTGTTACCTAATCCATGAAAGAATCTGCAAATTGTTCAATAAATATTAATAAATAAATAAATAAGAAGCTAATTAACGGTTTTAATAGTGATACCTATAATATTTTTATATAGGTGCAAGAGTAACTTAAATAATAATTATGTGAAAAAAATTGGTTTGAAGTTCTGTCACAAATAATTACACCTAAATCTTGAAGAATTGATCTAACAGCATCTTTTGTAATCAAATGACGTTTTTCGTTGTATTTATATATTAAATGATTATTTCAATCCTAGAAGACCAATTTCGTTAAAACCTAAGCTTTTAGTCATATAATTATGCATCAAATGAAATCTACATAGATATCACGATTTTTTCCGGATATGTTTGAGACGAAACTGACAAAAACGCAAAAAATTTCGGTGGAAAACCCTTTGCATCGATCGCAGCTAGTTCGACGTCGATATCATATTTCATTCTTAAGAAATTCGAAATGAAACTTCGCCACACACAGATTCAAAAAAACGATTATTCTGCCTTTGAAAAGTGGAAATATTTCAAAACTAGATTCATAGAAAATTGGACACTTACAATTATAAATTCTTTCTCAAAAGCAACAAACATTAGAAAAAATCTGGGGGAAAGATGGGAACAGGCATTTGTTTTATTGAATCTAAGTAGAAGAAAAATCCTTAATATGCCAATATAAAACAATTTGACCTTAGAGATTGTAGTCTTTGAGATAGAAGGAAGAATAGAAAATGAGCCAGAAACAAGTGCTTTTTTAATAGCTCACTAAATGAATTAAAAATTCAATAACACTGATAAATTTAATTAGGGACTGAAAATGTATTGTACGGTAACAAATGATGTTTTCATTTCGTTAGAACCGCTCAGAATTGTTTTCCCTTTAAAAGTCGCACCATTTTCAATAGCACAAAATATGTTTACAATAAATTAATTTGACGACAAATTTAAGATAATGTATGGAAGTGACTCCGTGCATGGCTACCTAGATTAGATCAAGGAATCTTTTTATCTTGGAGAAATTCACCCTATAATGTTCGTGCTCTGATTTTCATGATACTTTTTTCATTTTAAAGAATTGTTCTTGCCCCAAACACTTCTCCTAAAGGGGATGGAGGGGGCAAATTTTCTCGAAAATCGACAGTCTGAGACGGCAGAATCTAAGATGAGACCACATCCGGTTTAAATTGAAATTTTAACTACAACTGCTAAACTTCAAAGGTACCAACACCAATAGAATTAATATTGTTTTGTACTTTTTCAGTGCACCAAGTAATGAAGTCGGTCGACCAATTTTACTTAGACTTGATGACGAAAAATTCCCCAATTATAATGGAATCAATTATGTCCTATTTTATTGTCGAAGTGTACAAATGTTTCTCTGTTAAATATACATATACAATGTATAATTATATAAACTGATAATGAGCGTTAAGCATTAAAATATGGTCAAATTTTGACGAACTCTATGGAAGAAAGAATCTATGATCTTTATATTTTCTTTAGACGTCATCTGGTTGGGATGATTTATAGGGATATCAAATTAGAGAATTTTAAAGTATACTAATGAATTATTCATAAGAGAAAGTATGCAAAATGAACATGATATGTACGTACTTACTTACTTTTTCACAAGTGGTCAGGGTCCAAAGAATCTTAATACCTAATTTATTAGTTTCTGTAAACGTGTTGAATACGCGACAGAAGAGAAAAAATTATTAGATAAGATACATCAATTAAGTCGAATTTGCATTTTCCATTTATACATTCACTAAATTCGCAATATTTCGCTAATTATTAAGTGACATCCAAAATTTATTTGATAGACTTTACACCTAATAAGTCATAAAAATGAAATCTCATACATAAAGATCATGTGTGTGATCAGAGATGATAAGAATCCTGCATATATTTTATTCCATTCTCTTTATTTTTTCAGATACTGAAAACTTGTATTTTTGATATATCTAGAAATGTATAAGAACTAGGAGAAGTTATCGACTATACTATGGGTATATTCTATAATTGTATCTATAAGTAAGTGATTATCTATTATATTATTAAAACTTTAATACTTAAATTCTTTCATAGCCTTTATCATTAGAAAACCCACATATACAGGGTGATTCAATAAGAATGTCCAATCTCCAAACCATTGATTCTAGACCCGAAAATACGAAGATTTAGCTCAATAGTCCCTTTACAAATATAGCAAGTTTTCGAGATACAAGGTCTTTAAACTTGAAATTTATTTGTTGAATTTTGCAATATTTTTTTATATTCTGATGGTTTCTGCTAGAAATCTTTTACTTCTGTGTTTTTTGGCAAGTTGATTATGAATTTGACTTCAAATTTGGCATTTCTTATACAGGGTGTTAGTTAAACCCTGTATAAGATTTCAATTTACTATAAAAAAATTGTATTCTCTAAATGTGTATCAATAATAAATTAAAACGCCAAAATAAAAAACAAAGTAAATGTTTAATATCTCCACCATTTACTTCAATACACTTTATTAACCGCTTTCGCAAAAATCTCTTAATATTAAATAAACCTTGCCTTATATTTTATCACATTCATGAATTCAACGGTAGGTTAATTTTATGTTTTTCCAAATAAGCTTGTGTCATTGTCATTACATTTTGCATTCATGAATTTAGCCGTGCTTTTATCACTCTTAGACAGTTTTTGTAGAAATAAAACTTGCTGTTAATATTTTTTAATATTACTAAGAGTAAGTGTTAAATTAGTATACCATTGTTTAAGAATTTCGTAATTAACAAGGGTAATAGCTATTTATAAAATAATGCCAAGGCATAACAATTTTTCTAACAATGAGATGCGCGATATGATTTGTGTGTTTGCTCGATCAAATTACAGTGGACTAGCTGCGGATCGAAGATATTCTCAATTATTCCCAAATCGAAGGCATCCCAACTACAAACCGTTTCGAAGTTCTTTTGAACCGTCAACCTATTTAAATGGACCTCTATATTAAGATTTCCTTCAAGAACATTTACAAGTAGTACTGGATGATATAACTCTGGCCTTCAGACAAAACATGTGGTTTTTGCACGGCGGGGCACCACCACATAATTCTGCACAAGTTCGTCCATATTTAAATGAACAGTTTTCGGATCGATGGATTGGTCGTGTAAGTAAATTTGCTTGGCCACCGAGAAGTCCTGATTTCAATTTTTTGGATTTTTCAAATTAGTCGCAAATGAACGCATTAATTTACAAGGAAAAAATAATTCTCGTCCAGAATTGCGACGGAAAATAAAAGATTATTTAATATCAAGAGATCTTTGCGAAAGCGGAAAATAAAGTGTATTGAAGAAAATGGTGGGCATTTTGAACAATTACTTTGAATTTTTTCATTTCTGCATTTTCATTTGTTATCTTTATACATTTGGAGATTTTTTTTTTTTCATAGTAAAATTAAAATGTATTAAACTTTTTAAAAACAAATAACTCAAAAACCGATCGATTACACAAATCAGACAAGAGTGACTTTTATAGTGGAATTGAACGTTCTTTCACATTTTTGATTGCTCTCCTAATAATTCAACAACAAAAAATATGTTTTGATTTACTAAAGCAAAAGGGTCTAACTAACACCCTATACAAGAAATGTTAAATTAGAAGTCAAATTCGTAATCACCATGCCAAGAAACATACTGTATCTCAGTAACCTGCATTTGTATAAGGACTATTGAGCTAAAACATCATATTTTGAGGTCTAGAATCTATGGTTTGGACATTCTTAACGAATCACCTTGTATAATAGTTCAAATTAAAGCTGACAGAAAGTATTTTTGCTGTAAAATTCTGAATTATTATTTATTATTGATTAATCTTGTTTAAAACTGAAATAATTATTTTTATTTTTATTAGGCCTAGCTTCCAATGGATGACAGCACATGTTAAATAGCCTATAAGTCGACATATTTCACCGACGAACCAAACGGAGGGGGTATATGTACGATTCGACTTGTTTGTCTGCCTTTCTTTTAAGAATGGCTTTGGTTGATAAAGGACCATTGGTCCATTGAAAAAAAAAATGACATTGAATATGTCCTTCCTCCAAAAAATTCGGGGTAAATTTTCTAGGAGATCGAAAATTTGAGGTGACAATATTAAAGAAGAGACCATATCCAGAAACGTGTTAATTGACATTTTTTTTATCATTGGTTTCCGAATTATAGCAGTGGGAAAGTCCGAAATATATGTATTTTCACGATGTTACGAAATCTCTAAATAAGTATAAACAACGTATGATCTTCTTTTGTGAACGTTGAATAATTTTGATTACACACTCAAAAGTGTGAAAAAAATGATGCTTACAATAAATTGGATCGACTTTATTACCTGGTGAACTGAAAAATAGAAAATAATATTAATTCTATTGGTTCTGGTACTTTTGTTGGTAAATTTCTTGTATCTATTATCTTATAAATTATTTATTTTGTTTTTGATCTACACAATAGAGTAACTTAATATAATGATATTGTATATCATTTGCAGAATAAATATAGGTACCTTCTGTATCTCTGAATTAGGATTTTTTCTTACGATATCTGGAGTCAGGATTATATCAAGATTTCTTCGCGTAAAAGGCTTTTTACACCTATTAAATATTTTAAGATTCTCATTAGTGATCTGAAAATTACTAAGAAAAAAGAAATATATTTTCTGACATTATAACTACATTGTACGTACGACTCGAACGTTGATATGCAATAACAGTCATGGAAAGTTCACCAGAAAACTTATTAAGGTCAAACAATAAAGAATATATACTTTTACTTACCGGTACAGTTTGGTTGAAATCCGACTTGAATAAATAAAAGTTTCAGATAAACAAACGTTATTAACACCAAATTTAATTCACTTGAAAACCATATCTTTGTGACAAAGACCTTATCACCATCATCAGACGCAAGAAGATGAATTATTTTTTTGCAATAATTTCGAAGCACTGTCAGTCACAAGTAGTATTATTATAGCCTTAGTATCATTATTATGGAGTTGATATTTTGATGACACCGTTGAAGGAAAAAGTATAGAAGTAGTATTTCTTGATCGGTGTGTAGGTAAGTACCTTTTCAGTGTGGTGTATAAGACGGCACTGGAAGTACTGAGTAGGAGAAATTATTATGTCTTGCTGCTGCTGCTGCTGCTGGTAATAGTTCACAGAATGGTAGTAGTGACTTGGTTCTCTTCTTTCGCGTAATATTTACATAATGTTATTGATTAGCCAGTTATATAATTGACATGGTTCTATAGGTAGAGGTACCTGTATCTACCTGAGAGTGAACTGGCCCAAGCTTTTTCGAGAAATACCGCTTTCATTGACGTTCAATCCGATTGTGGCATTTCATGATAAATCAGTTTCGAAAGAGTGAAATTGAGAACAGAATTGTTTTCTTGTTTGAAAAAAAAAACAAATGTAATAAAATTTATTCAAAGAAACTGCTCAACTGGTAGTTTTGCAGTTGCGCAGTCAGTGGTAGATTTAGAAGACTTTTGGCATCCACTTCAAATCTGCAAGTATCAGTAGAATTAATAAATATTTTTTACAAAAAAATTGGACCGATATTACCAGCTGGTGCTCTGAAAAATACAAAATAATATTAAATCTATTGGTACTGGTACTTTTGAAGTTGTGCAGTTGCAGTTAGATAGAGAACTTTTGGCACCAACTTCACAAGTACCAGCACCAATAGAATTAATATTATTTTGTAATTTTCAGTGTACCAACTAATAACGTCAGTCCATTTTTTTGTAGTAAATATTTACTTCACATTACGTTCACTAATACCAATGAAGATAATAAATAATTAACCTATTATCCACGTGAATTCTTTGCTTGTAGTTCTTATTATTAAGATCGCAAATTATCACTGCGGAAATTCGTAAGTATTTTAGATGTTAATTTTACCACCACCGAAAACCATAACTCTAAGGAAAAAAGGTTCATTATAAATGTTGCTACATATAATTAGGACTTTCATGTAGTACCCACAGATTTACAATTTTCGAAAGAAATCTTCACATACCAAAAATACTCAAATTTGAGAATTTAACATGCCTCTAACTCGAAAACCGTAACTCTTTAATTAATATATATGGTAAAAAATTTGCCCTTTCCAAACCCTTCGGGGGCGGTTTATGAAATAAAGGAGATTTAGGATTTGCGTTCCAATATGGGACCATTTCTCAAATCTCCTCTTTTAAATGAATCAAAAATCATCCAAATCGGAGTACGTTTACTATATAAAACGCGCGGACAAACAAATAAAAAAAAAACAGTCAGTCGAAACGTATACCTCCTCCGTTCGGAGTTCGTCGTTCAAAAATACTTTGTACTTTTCAGTGCCCTAAATAATAAATTCTAATTTAGTAAAAAAACATTTATTTCTTGTTTTTGAGTTTTCATTATACATGGACATCGTTTAATTTCCACTTATTTTTTGGCAATTTCGAAATATGCCGTTACAATCTTGAGTTTACCTAATGCTGTATCTCGGAACCTGTTGAGTATTTTCAAGAATAATCGGTTACTATGTTGCAAGAAATTGTTTTTGTTTTTGACGGACGAACCAGATCAGACTGTATTTTTCATGAATGTTCGCGCCTTATATTCTTTTTTCATTCGATAGAGGTTTATTGAGAGTTGGTCCCATTGAAAAACTAAATCGGCATTCAACATGTCATTCCACTCAAAAACTTACCCTAAAGGGGGTTCAAGTGGGGGTTTTGTTTCGAAAATTGAAAATTTGAGACGACAGAATTAAAGAAGAGACCATATCCGAATAAAAATTGATTGGACATTAAAAAAAAATCAATTCTCCGAGTTACAGGAGTGGTAAAGTCTGAAATAGGTGTATTTCCGCGACGTTTTGAAATCCCTGACTAAGTATAAGCATCGTATTATCTTCTTTGATGATGAAAATTATTTCTGTTGGTGCTGGTAATTTTGAAGTTGTGCAATTGTATGTAGTTAGATGAAAGACTTTTGGCACCAAATACCAGCACCAATCAAATTAATATTATGTTGTATTTTTTAGTACAACAACTAATAAATTCGATCGAATTTTTTATAAGAAATATTTATTTCAAACTTTTGAGTGTAGCATTAGTTTACTAATACCAAAGAAAATAGTGCTTACCATATTACCCATGTATATTACTTGCTTGTACTTGTTATTATTCAGTGATCACAAGACATAGCGACGGAAATACATATATTTCAGACTTTACTAGGGTTTTAACTCGAAAACCGTGATTTTTTGGAAAAATCTCCAATTCAAATGTTGTTTCATATAAGCTCTTCTTTAATTTGGCCGTCTCATATTTTCAATTTTCAAAAACAATTACCCCCACCAAATAGCCGAAAGACACATATTTCAGACTTCAGTACTGCTTTAACTCGGAAATTGCCGGATATGATCTCTTCCTTAATTTTGTCGCCTCAAATTTCCGATTTTCGAAAACAAATCCGCCTCCACCTCCAATGAGGAAGGACATGTTAATTGTCTATTATTTCAATAGTCCTCTTTCAAATGAAAACAGAATCATGAAAATCGGAGCACGTTTACTATTCAAAAGGCGCGATCATACAACAAAATATGCAGACAAACAGTCGAATTGTATACCTCCTCCGTTTGGTTCGTTAAATTTCATAGTATGGACCTTTATTTTTGCATGCGCATGGCTGGTGTAATTTCAGATTATAGACATTGAATTATATATTCTTTTCTTTTTTATGACTTTATGAACATTATTGGAATTTATTGGGCTGTTAAGGAATATATTTTCTTTGAAGTGTTGAGCTATTGCTGAAAATACGCTCCATTAGTACAACGTCAGACACTGTAGAAGGGGACAGAATGTGTATCCAAAGAAGAGATTGTTCTTAATGATTTATAGAATTAAAGCCCATATTTAATAAATACCTTAAATTACTTAAAATCGCCATTTCTCGATAAAACCAATGAAATTTCAAGAACGCCTATTGTATCTTAATTGAACTATTCCGTTTTGTTTGGATACAGTTACTCGACAGAACCTAACATGTGACGTCAGCACTATAAAGAAGCATATAAGAGAAGCTTCATCATTATCATCAGCTTGCTAACACAAGTCTAAAAATTATCAACATCAATCAAAAACATGCCAGTATATCGAAACATCGAGAGAAAAATCGAAGTGAATAAACTTTCTCATTTGATTTCCATCATCATCTCATGATTACTTATTAAAACGACAATGACAGACTCGCAATAAATGTTTATTTCTCTGGGCTCGGCTATTCTATGCTGACGGTGTCTTTTGTTCATGATTATTATTACCAGAACAAGAAGATTCTATGGAATCTCTAATATTTTCAAGATAAAGTGCAAGAAATTTTACTTAGATTAATAAATATTTCTTACAAACAATTGGAACGACGTTATCAGGTGTTGCACTGAAAATTACAAAATAATATTAATTCTATGATTAAGTCGAAAACCGTAACTCTATGGAAAAAAATTTCAATTTAAATGTTGCTACAAATAATCTGGTCATTAGTTTTCCATTCTCAGATTTGTAATTTTTTCAAGAAATTGCCTCTTCCACATTGCGAAATGCACATATTTCAAATTTTAACATAAAAGAAACTCTAAAGCTGTAGCTTATTTGAAAAAAAAATATTTAAACGTTTCCGGATATTTTGTTATCTTTAATTCTGCCATCTAGGATTTTAAATTTTTAAGAAAATTTGCACCCTCCACTGCCTTTGTCTGGGGCGGTTTTCAGATGGAAAGAGATTTTGGATATGCGTTTTTATAGATATGGGATCATTTCTGAACCCTCCTCTTTCAAATGAATCAAAAATCATAAGAATCGGAGTACGTTTACTAACAACGCGAGCATGAACATTCACGAGCAGGCAGTCGAATTGCATACCTCTTTCGTTCGGGGTTCGTTGGTCAAAAATTAATTAAGTAATCATTCATCCTACTCTTGGGTTCGACTGACGAGCAGCGCTCAGCTTATTTGTCAAACTGACATCTGTCAAAAGAATTGCAATAATTTAAATTAGAAATTTACATATATTAGAAAAAAATAAAATGGAAGAAGAAACATTATTTCCTTATCAATAAGTTTATAATTGAATAGATTAGGAAGTAGAAGATAAATTTCTTTAATAGAATTAGGTAGGTAATAACAGAGACAAAAATATGTGCCACTACTGTTACTGTTACTAAACTATTACTAATCAGTCTCTTGGACACGACCAATGATATACATATCTACTATTAGGATATAAAAAGGGTGTTCGAGCAGGATTTCAAACCAAACTCAAACCGTCAGAGGCATGCGCATTTTAATTTTAAGAAGACGGAAATTCATATGCGCATGCTCCACAATCACGGAACACAGTTGGAAACTGGTCCAAACTACTGCTCGAACACCCTTAATATATATCATTTGTGGGTTCCGTACCAAATTGTTGAAAACTTGTCACTACTACTAAAGAATCCGCTGTTCGACCGTCCGTCTGTCAGCGGGCTCTCTCTCTGTATAGATCGAGAGGTAAAATTTTTAGAGATTGTGTATTTTTATCGCCACTATAATACCAAATACTAAGTCTATTCGTCCGTTCATTCGTCTACGAGCTGGGTGTATATCATGAACCGTAGTAAGTACAGGATTGAAATGTCTAGAGAACGGGTAAAACACTTGACGAGTAGGTATGAACAGAAATATGTATAAACAAAAAATATACCAGCACCTTAACGATAAAGAAACTTTTAGGTTGACCACGTGATTTAACAACTCTGATTCAATATTATTCACTTATCGAATCCAAGTATGTAGGAACTTCTAATTTTATTTACAGCTTATTGACTGTTTCGAGTGAACAAATGCGCCTATGTGGAGATTGAAATGATTATTTTTATAACAAGAACTTACAATATAAAATCAATATCTTCTATAGTTTAAACATGCGCTACGTTAAATCTAACTGAATCAAAACATTGAACAGAATATATCATCAAGAAATTGTTCAACGTAGGTACCTACTACCATTCACAACAGATCTCTAGATTCGTTGGGTCGCGGCAATGTAGTGTAAATATGTCTTCTTCCATTGTCATATATTATTATGAAATAATGTCTATAAAAGTGAAATGATAGGTTTGGAAAAGTCTATTTTTAACGAGCCCACTAGTTTTACGGCAATTTGCTATGATGAAATAGAAAACATAATGAACTTTCTCCACAAATTATGCTGTCGCCTGATATTATGGTCGACAAACTTACTAAAAATGAAGCGCCACTTCATCGCGATCTTATTAATTTGTTAGTGTACGTTCAAGCTTTCATATTTTTTATATTAATATTAAATGTTTGTAACTCAATAAACTTTATAATTATTGAAGGGATAGGCAAATGTTCTTTCCTGGCTTGATAACAGGAGAACCAAGATTGATAACATACAAATTAGCGCCAATACATTATGTACTCTCCTGGTTGACTAACGCGATTAGCTGTCTTATTTTATGATTTTCTTAAGCATGTAGGAACCCACATTTTTCGTATTAATGAATCATAATTTACACATAATATTTTTTTTTAATTGAACCGACGCTATTGTTTGGTGCACTCAAAAATACAAAATAATCAATATTGTTACGTGGGTAGTAGAATCATGTACTGTTATTATTTCTTTTAGTTTGTATTCATTCTGCTACCTTGTTTGCAGTAGTGTTGCTTGTGTATTTCATTGTGTAGTTCTGGAATTGTAGTAGATTTGTTCTCGATCCTTCCAGAAACTGTATGTGAGGTACAATTTGTCGTGCTATTGTCACCTTAACAAGGATCTAGAACATTAATTATGTTCGTCTAGATAATCAGAGTACATTCTCGATGAATGTCATATCTTGATTCAGAAATATAAAGCCGTGACGATCATGGGACATAGTTAGTTTATTGTATCAGTCAATTGGAGACATAACTCGAAAGTAGTTGCAACGTGATAGTCAAAGTGACAAGTAGTGACAGTTGTACTACAACAGAAAGCCGTGTACAGTGTGTTTGAAAATAAATCATTGGAAGCAATCTGTGAACTTTTGAGTCTTACGCAAGTGAACTCACCCCGCACAGGGTTAAACGTTACAATTACAATTACAATGTATACTAAAAGCATAAGGAACGTTAAGGATTGGATTTTCATTTCACTCT
Source organism: Crioceris asparagi (assembly GCA_958507055.1). Lineage (NCBI taxonomy): Eukaryota > Metazoa > Arthropoda > Insecta > Coleoptera > Chrysomelidae > Crioceris > Crioceris asparagi. Next base: position 80,967,625 of record OY293826.1, on the reverse strand, counting down.
CATTTGGTTTGTTTTTGATGAATTTTGAATTTTTTTTTGAATACTCTTTGAGGTGGGCTACGCTGAGCCAGCGTGTTTTTGTTGTTCCACCCCCTCCCCTCCCTTAGATATTAAGGGTTGAAAAAAAATGCAATTCTTTTTTTTTGAGAGAACCAAAAGCGATATCGAAAAAATTCAAAAGCCAAAAGATATCCCCAACGATGGGACTAAACATAAAAAATCGTCGGCTGCGCGAATCCCATAGGAACCGCCACGTTCTGGAATAACTGAGAGGGGGTAAAATTTCGGGATGAAAAAGGTGATGCAGGTATCTGAGAAACTCCTCTCACATTTTTTCAAATATTGAAAAATTTTCTAATCCATTGCAAAGACGACAAAATCTTACATCCGGAAGGGAAGTTTTTTTTCAAAAAACCCTTTATTAAGGGCGCCAAGGGCATTCAAAGTCGTGGGATGAAATCGACGCATTTTATTAGTAGTCTCCATCAAGTCAAAAACGTCCGTCTTTGAATTTTTATATCTCGGCTATGGTAGGTCCTAGAGGGCAACATTTTTTTAAAAAGGTTTTTTGGACTTTTTCAAGAATATGCTTCGCTCATACTAGGGCTCTATCTCTAATATTTCGGGTAGCTCATCACTGGTCGAAAAAAAGCTTGCATTGTTTAAAATTTTCCAAATCTTTTTCAATATCTTAAAAACGAAAAATTGGAAAAATTATTCTTGATCGCCTTATTTTCTTTAATAAGGGTATGAAATTTCATCGCGAACGGATATTTCCTTCTATTTATTTGGTAACTTTTAATATATTCTTCTTACAAATTTACGGCATTGAAAATTGCATGTATCAACCGTTATTATTATATTGGAGAAAACATCCAGGTTTGAATTTCCATATTTCGGTTATGGTAGGTCCTAGAGGGTTGATTTTTTTTTCTAAATATTTTTTGGACTCTTTTAAAACTTTCACTCACTCATACTAGGGCTCTATCTCTAAAATTTCGGGTAGCTCATCGCTGGTCGAAAATAAGCTTGCATTTCTCACACTTCTACAATATGACTTTTAATATGTCAAAAATGAAAAAAGATATTCAAAATTGGAAAAAACGTTCTTGATCGCTCTATATTCTTTAATAAATGTATGAAATTTCATCGCGATCGGATATTTCCTTCTATTTATTTGGTAACTTTTAATATCTTCTTACAAATTTACGGCATTGAAACTCGCATGTATCAACTGTTATTATTATATTGGAGTAAACGTCCAGGTTTCAATTTTCATATCTCGGTTATGGTAGGTCCTAGAGGGTTGATTTTTTTTCAAAATATTTTTTGGACTTTTTTAAAACTTTCACTCACTCATACTAGGGCTCTATCTCTAATATTTCGAGTAGCTCATCACAGGTCGAAAATAAGCTTGCATCTTGCACACTTCTACAATATGACTTTTAATATCTCAAAAACGAAAAAAGATATTCAAAATTGGAAAAAACTTTCTTGATCGCTCTATTTTTTAATAACTGTATGAAATTTCATCGCGATCGGATATTTCCTTCTATTTTTTTCGGGAATTAACATTTGATAATAAAGATTTTGCGTCACAATTGCCTTGCTACATGAATTATTCACCATTTCTCATAATATATGATGTTGGTTTTCCTTCTGGTTGTTATTATTACATTAGAGTACATCATACTTTACTTTTTATTAATTTACAGGAAACAATTTCTGAATATTTAAACAATTTTAGATATGATTGAAATAACCCCATATCGACGCTGGAATATATTATATATCAGTTCGACAATTTTTGTAGCGATGGTGATCCAGTGGATCAATGCTCGCCTGTAAGGCGAGAATCTTGGGTTCAAATCCAGAGGCAATGCAATGTTTTTTAATACAATTTCGAAGAAATCTATCACATTGGAGTGTATAAATATTTTTTATATCTAATTAACTTTTTAAATATTTAATATTTCGTATATGATATGTTGAACTCTTACATTTTTGTAGACTTATTTATAGTTCTGTTGTATTTTCTTTTTATTATCTGTTTATTTGTATTGCATTTGTATGTATATTCAGAAGTTGTTGTTAAGGCTGAAAATTTTGGTTCATTTTTGAGTTCATGTCTTACAAACAGATGCTATACGCATCTCGGTAGGGTTTTGTAGTGCCTATAATATGTTAACAACCTATTAGCATATTATTTTTTAAAATCAAGATTTGTATGTTAGCCTAAATATTTTTATTATTATAATCATAATTGATAATTTCCCATTTATAATTTCTAAGAAAAATAGAAATAGTCAAATTAATTAATAGTAAAATACCAAAGTGGGAGGGTTATATACCGGAGAATTTCGAATTTATATTTATTTATGATTCATTAGTGTATGTAAGTGAAATTGGGACTTCTAAGTGGAACGTTCTATACCAGTATTATCCGAAGAAATATATCTTAGCTCTCTGGTTGAATTTTCGTAAATTATCCGCTATATTTGTGTGTAGTATGTTCTGAACTGTTTTGTGACAGTCTCTTACTAAGACTGGGTGGGTTGTAGCACAAATTCTCATGCTGTTCTCTCTTTGTGGTTGGCGTTCGGACTGATTCTACTTGCGGGTGGGACTATGGGGTAGTGGGATTACATAATAAGGTGTTTCTATGTCTTAATATATATTTTCAAGTTAATTTTTTTACAACTTAAATATTTCTCAACTAGTATTAATTCTATTGGCGCTGTTACTTTTAAAGATGAGCATTTGCATTTAGATTGATAACTTTTGGCACCAACTTTAAAAGTACCAGCACCAATAGAATTAATATTATTTTGTATTTTTCAGTGCACCAACTAATAACGTCGGTCCATTTTTTTTGAAAATATTTATTTCACACTTTTGAGTGCAACATTAAGTCACGAAAATCGTTGAGCGATCATTAATACCAATGAAGATAGTACTTATCCTATTATCCACGTATATTCTTTGCTTGTATTTATTATTATAGAGAACTGAGATCTCAAAACATCGCTGCGGAAATACGCTCAGTATTTTAGATGTTTTTTTTTTACCATCGCTGTAACTCAAAAGCCGTAACTCTAAGGAAATTTTCATTATAAATGTTGCTACAAATAATTAGGTCTTTAGTGTAGTAGGTACCCAGAGATTTTCAATTTTCGAATGAAATCGACCTGTCCACATAGCAATATACACATATAATGTGCGGTTTTCGGAGGGAAGGGGAGACCATTTCCCAAGCCTCATCTTTAAAATGAATACAAAATCATCAAAATCGGAGTACGTATACTAAAAAAAAGCAGACAGTCGAATTGTATACCTCCTCTGTTCGGGGTTCGTCGTTCGAAAATAAATTATAATATACAGTATATGTTTAAATTCAATCGTTTTGGCATCAACTCCAATCCCAATATATCAGGACATGGAACCCTCATTACAAACAACACAGAAACCCCAAGAAACAAGCCACAGTCTATACCATTTAATTATAGAGTTCGACAGTATAAGCGAAGCATCAACATATCCACCTTACCTCGAACATATATGGACAACACCTCAATTACTCCCCCTTGGATCATGCACCCTCCTTCCGTAAATATGGAAATAACAAAAAGCATCAAACACGATACGCCCAAGGAACTACTTAGACAATGATTCCACGAACAATTGAATCGATATAGCACTTTCAATAAAATCTATACAGATGCCTCAAGAATTAACTCAAAAACTGGAGCGGCACTGGTAACACATACAGAAGTCATAAAATCGAAGCTACCCGACGAGGCAACAATACTAACCGGTGAGCTATATGCTATATATGAGGCCACCGTTTATATAAAAAACGCCCCCAACACAGAGTGGATCATCATCATAGACTCGACCAACTCCCTAACACTTATCAAGAAAACATACAGCAAACATCTAGTCGTAATTAAAATAAAAGAAGAAATTCATAAACTCTTTGGAAATAAAAAAATCTTCTTTCTATGGGCCCCATCACACATAGGTATTCCCGGGAATGAGCTAGCTGACCACCACGCGAAAGAAGCAGTCAATAAATGCACCCTATCAACATCCAATCTACCAGCTAGTGATATAAAGAACTCCTTTCGACTCAAAGTAATGGAAAATTTCGACAGAACATGGATGAATAGCCCATCTAAACTAATCAAAGTGAAACCGTACTTCGGACCATGGAATACTGCCACCAACACTCGACGAGACCAAGTGATCCTTACCCGCCTCCGCCTAGGACACACAAGAGCTACCCACGGACACCTCATTAGCAGAGAACCCGAACCTATTTGTGCCATACGTGAAGTGCCATTAATTGTCGAACACATTCTAGTAGAAATGTATAGAATCACATACAATATAGACAATTCTATCAAAATTATTCTAAGACCAAATTGCAACATTGTGAACCTCATGAAATACCTCAAACATTGTAATTTCCTACACAGATTGTAAGAAACTAGAGCCACCGCTAATAACCAATTGGTTGATGCGGTTTATTATTAAATAAAAAAAAATTATTTTGGCAATATTGACCGGCAGATTTTCCTTTTACCAAAAGTCATATTTCACGCTGATTTGGTATAATTCATTTCCTCATACTACATCAAATAACATTCAAATATGCAATAACAGGGCAACATTAAACAGTAAAACTTTTGAATCGAAAATATTTAGGATCAAATAGCTCAATAATGAAATATTTTGCCGTTCAAGAGTATTATGATCAATATTTAGTCAGCATCACATCATATCAAATATTTATATTTGAATCATATTGTAGCTATTAGTCCAGTCTGGTTGGCAAGTTATATCAACGTATCAGCGACTGTAAACTTTGTCTGTGATAATGCCAAACGTCGATTGATTCAAACCTCAAACCGTCAGAAGCTTACGTATTTCAATTTTGAGAAGACCGAAATTGAAATGCACATGCCTCACAAAATATAGTTTGAAACTGGTCCAAACTGCTGCTCGAACACCCTCAAATAACAACAGCTAGCTCCTATTTAGGATGTTTTCCAGGAGCTAGACCGGAACGCTTTGAGGTCGTCAGGAACAGGTCGGACCTTGAAGTCACAACCGCAATAATTCAGATTAATCTCAGCGACCTAGGTCTTTCCTTCTCTGATACACTTCAATAAAAAAACAATGGACTATAAATATAGTTTCAAAGATCATTTCCAGATGGTCAGAAACAGGAACTACAAAGCGTTAATTAATAGGTATAGTAAAATTCCTCCGTGGCACTTGGTAGGGAGAAGACCCAGGCACCTTTCCTCTTCTATAATGCAAATTCTATATTATTAATTAGAATGAAAGTCCTCTTTGTTCTGATTTCAAATATAGGTATAAATAATTTGTTGGCATTTGGTTCAGTCACTTTTGAAATATTTGAGTTTAAACTTACCTTTTTAAAATTGTTCCTAAACAAATAATCAAGTTGCCTCGTATTGCATAAATTGAAAATTAGTTCAAAAATATATCTAATGGTTATTATTTTTCAAATAGCAACAGCATTGCAAGAGTTAGATATGAATATCATCAAATATATCCGGTCAGAAGGATGCCGGCCATAAATACTATTGAGAACACAATTACGCAAAATTACTTTTTAGAAAATCCAGAAAATTCAGTTCCTTATCTGCAAAAAGATGTCTGCAATGTCATATCTTACCAAAATTCAGCGAACGCTTAAACGTCATAAAAATCACCCCTATAGATTTCGTTTTGTGCAAAATTTAAACGACAAACATAGAAGTCAGAGCATTGCATATTGTGCTGAAATGCTTAGGCGTCTTTTACAACAGCGAAGGCAATAAGGAAATCCACACCAAATACAGACTGTTAAAATACATTTACAAAAACCTCTTAACGTTTGGTGTGGTATTCTAAAAAATATGGTAATGGTACCAATTATATATGAACGATCCATCACTGGTGAAGTATCCCAGTTGAATAGTATAGTAATTTAATATGGCGTCAATATGGCGCCCGGTCCATGTTCTACAAGTGAAAAATTATCTTAATAATAAATTCCGGATCTAGATAGATAGGGACGGAACCATCCGATGACCAGCGAGTAGCCTGGATCTAAATTCGTGTGATAGATTCTTATGGAGATACCTGAAAAGTGAATAATACCCGAAGTAATAAGAATAAAACTCAATAACGCTGTTTTAGAATTGAACACAGAAAATCAAAACTTTATTACCGCTTGTATAAATAATAAATTAATACGTAATATTCGGAAATGGTTCGAAAACAAAGAGGGCTATGTACAACACAATTAGCTCTGTATTTAGTGTTACGTGTTGTTTTTCTTATAAATTGTAATACCTTAAGTCAACCAACCAAATGTCAACAAATTAAATATATTTGAAATATGACTCAATTGTTTTTTTCAATGTTCGATCATAAAACTTTTATATTTTTCTCTATCAATCGTAAGAAGAGCTATAGGTGGGTGTCACAATGTAATGGGTAACCTTGTACATTTGATGAAAAGCTGTAACAAACCTCATATGAGGTTTCTTAGCTCAATAAAAAAAGATATCAGCACTGATTCAACTCAGAATTTGAATATCAATTAACCCCTAAGGTTAATAAAAAAGTTGGTACCGAATTTGGCACACCCTGCATAGCTGTAGTACTGATAATACCTTAGGTAGAACCGGTATTACCAAATATGGCAACACACCAAATTTCATGTCTCTAATCCGACTGCAAGTTGAGAAAGTTCTAATGATCTACGTATATCAGCCTGTTTAGCCTTAGATTTCGTTTCTGGGATGAAATATTTATAAATAATAAGAATATGAATTTCATTACAATTTAGATTTTACTATTTAATTATTAAGACAAACACTGCCTTTCAAAAATGTCGTTCATCGTTTTGAACGTGATAAAGTTATGACACCATCAATTAAATTTAATCCACTCCACTACATATGAGCAATCAAACACATTTTTCTAGATTTGCAATTAAATAGCAGATTGAAGAGTTGCGAAAGACGAATACTTGAAAGATTTTACTACTCGGTGTCAAAGCACAGAGAGTAAGTCAAGGCATTCAAGACTGAATGATTTTTTTTAAACGAGACAAGCTACCACTATTCGGAAATATTGTTGCTAAATAAACTGAATAATAATTACTGCAATATGTTTTCGAGCCAATGCGCAGTCAAGTTAATTCAAATACTCTTGCTATACCATATTATTGCTCCCGAAATACAAACAGAAGAACTAGATTGAAATCCAAAACATTGAGTTATTTTGAATATTGGTTTTAGTTTCTTGAGTAAGTCAAACTGATAAACATATTTCTAGATGAATTTCTTTCAAGTTATGGTGATATTGGTTTTAGTTTCTTGAGTAAGTCAAACTGATAAACATATTTCTATATAAATTTCTTTCAAGTTATGGTGAAATTGCTTTTATTGTTTTTTATTATACATTACCAGAAATATTAACTCACCTGTATAGAAAGATAACACTGGACTGGAGTATAATGAACAAATACAATGTGATAAAATATAAGTACACAATAATATAATTTGAATGTTGATTATTTTTATATCATTATAATGTAAAAAATAAAATATATGCCGGAAATATTCGGTGTCATCATTATGTTGCTAATATGATTTTCTATCTGAAATAAAATAGTTTCTGACGACGACTGGAATACAATATTTTAAAATAGGTAGCTTTAATGTTTTTGAGGATTTGCATTATTTTACTATAGCAAAATCATAAAATGTTTATTCAGAAAATGGCTGAATGTCTGCTTTTCTGATGAATTATTTCAAGAACCATAAACCATAGCGACATGGCCAAGAATTAATTAGATTTTGGCCATAGTCTCTGAAGCAGTTTTTAGTTAGTACAAAATATGCCAAATTTTCATCGTCCCAATTTTTGCTACCAATTTTGATTTTAAAGCCAGTCATTGACTGATAGAGAAATATTTCGAAAATCGCTGTGACGGACTTGGTGGTGTAAAAAATGACTGCCGACTTTTTTGAAAAAAAAGTAATAAGTTACCTATTATCTCGATCGATCCAAAAAAAACTCATCTGCAGTAGGCCTTTGAAAATGAGAACATGTCTTGAGTCATCTGCAATTGCATTTATATTGATTGAAACATCACTTGTCACTTTTAGCTTCCTATGTGTTTAGCAAAGCCATGTTCTGATATTGAAAAGCCTACTGGGGATTATATTTTTTTTGTGGATCGCTCGATACATATTAAATACTTAACAGATATTCAACTCTCAGCTGGCCTGGGTCTATTTTTTCTCATTTATGTTCAGGTACAACATTGAGTAGCGCAGAGTACGGGTGTAGGTACCTACCAGCCGTCTTTAACGTATTCTTCTTTCCCAAGGAGAATTTATTATAAACTATAAAACTCTTATTTTTATACATCTCAATGTTTTGAAGATCCAGAGTTGTATTTAGGGTGCTAGGGTCTCAGATTAAACAAATTTAAAATCCTCCTTCCCCAAACATTTTTGCACACTGGGTAGGAGTGGGCACTAAATTTGTAAGGAAACGATAATTTATTGTAACATTCAAATCCGACATTTACCAAAAAATGATTTTATGGTCTTAGAATAGAACTACTCGGATAGATTTTGTCTGCTATATTTTGAAATCTCTAAATGTAAGTGAATTTTGAATGACTTTGGTGACTATTAAAAAACTAAAAAAATATAGAACAAATTTTGCTCTTTTTAGTGGTCTTACCAGAAAATCTATTTTTTTTCGATTATGAAAAATTTGAGACGGCCAAATTAAAGATGAGAATATGTGTAGCAACATTTAAATTGGACATTGGACATCGATGACTCTTCTTTATTGTTATGTGAAAGTAAGCTTGCGACGGACTCAGCTTATATCGCCTCCCTACAGAAATACCGACACCTTGCTTTGGTTCACTAAACGGAAGGAATTGGGATTTAAGTAATGATTCAGGTGGCAAAGATTGAAAATCTGCCACATATTTAAATTCAGGCGTGATTAAGGGCACGGGTGAAATTTTATCTAACGTTTTACCGGGCGTTATTTCAACATCTTGTTTATGTCTGGAGTGAAAAGATTGCGTTCCTGAAGGACCTAGGTGAGGAGAAGCGAGCCGATGAGAGTTTTGATTAGACTCTTGGAAATCAACACGTTGACTTTCGACTACATTTGGTTGCTGTAGAAAAGCATAATCTGGTACGGCTCTTGCGTTTAGGAGGACAATGCCTGTAGATTTAAATGCTGAAACAGCGTTTTGAACAGTAGCCGACTTTCCCCAAGCCTCACCTAACAGTTTATCAAAGTGTAGCCTACTAAGTTTCCTACTTGGATTGGTTCTCATCCATCTTTTGCACGCTTCATAATAGTGCTCCTTTAGCCTTTTGGCGGTCTAGGGGTTGCAAGAAATGGGTACATTGGGAGGTAAACAGTATACTGCCCATATTGCCAGCAATAACATCATTAATTGTTAAAGATAAATCCTGGGCAGACCAATTTTCTCTTGGGGCCACATTTTGCTTGCGGATGTACTTGTTTGGCATATTTCTGCAACAAGAAACTTTGGTCCATCCCTCCGTACTTTTGCTGGTCCATCTCTCCGTCTTTTTTTGGTCTATCTCTCCTAAACTGGAAGGAGAAACGGACCACCAAACCATACCCTACTTGTTACAGTTTTTATTACAAATTTGGGGTTATGTACATGTTAAAGAACTTAGGTGACAATTGTACCCATAAATTTTTATCTAAAATTCACCGAAACCCATATAACTTGACGAATCGTTAACACTTGAACAATTTACGTGGTCGGTCAAAACTATACTTGGTTGAAACTCACTGAAAACTCTATAAAATGCAGCGAATGCACGTTCATATATATGTAAGGGATATAAATGGGCAGTTGCGTCGAAGCAAACTTGTGATTGTTGTCAAGTTGTAAGAAAAATTCCGAGTGGTCCGTCTCTTCTAGTGGCCCATCTCTCCTAGCTTTACCCTATAAGTTCTACTGGTAAATCGAATAAGGTTTCATAACGAAGGAAATTGAATAATCATTTATTGCCTTTAAGACAACCGCATGAGCTTCAAGCTCTGGTCATTGACCAAGAGACCTCTTCAGTTGGCCTGCTAAAAAGTTGGCGTCAACAACATCGCTCATTACCATGACGCTGTGAACTATCGGTCTTCCTTGAATGACTGCCTCGAAAACTTTTCGACGAAGACGCCACTGTTTGAAGCGGGAAAAAAAATAATAAGACAAGGTGAGCTCATTGGCTTTAAAGTTTTCAAGTCAGAAGGCAGTTTGTTCCAGCCTTATTGGATCTCTTGTCGTGACGTTAATCATTTGGTTTCTTCTTGTCACGTATATTCGATAGCCTCAGCTTTATGCAAACAACCAAATGTTAATAAGTCATCGGAATAAGACTCTTCAAGGCTTCTGCTAGAGCTTTCCTCTGATTAAAAAGACCATGAAAAGTCGTTTCCAAAGTAACGTCAAGATTTGCTAACAAAGCAAAATATTTATATCTAAGCACTCCAAGTTGTTATAAACCTTGATATATTCCAGGACTCCAATCCGAATCGCCGACAAGCAATGCTTTATGACTTAATAATCGGAGTTGGCTCTGGAATATACATATCCGCTACTTTAGCTTCTGGCAAAAAATTCCGGTCCGGAGGATTATCTAAATGTAGTGCTTGCCAGGTCTCTAGCTGATTGCTCTTCCACTGACCTATCTGCACTCTCCAAAGCATCCAGACGAGCATACGCCACAGTAAATATAGTATTCATACTATAATCCAGAATGCCCACACGATCCAATCTATCTTTAATTTCTCGCTTACCCTTTGAATCTCGTTTGTGACGTTTTCCGTGCGAATCTGACAAGATGTCTGCCGAATCGGACTTAAACAAGGACTCTCTCAATGATTCGGAAGCCTGCTCTCTCTGATTTTCATTTGTGCTAAAGATTACATTACGTTATAAGCAACAGGCCCTGCAGAAGGCCAAATCCAACATCGGCCTCTCGATAATTGAGATGCCTCTGATATAAAGGCGTTCACTATCCTAATAGTAGGTATAGGGCAAATCTGATCATGTTCAGGATAACTGGGTCCAAGGTGTCCCCTAGAATTCTCATTTGATAGCTGTGACACATGCCAATGTGTCCATCCAACTGGCAAGTCCTCCTGCGCTAACAGCTTCAGTTTATTCAACACTTTGATATCCCTTTCCTGCTATGTTGTTTCGATGAGCAAATCACCAATTTTGACCAAGTTTTCAGGAAGCTCCAGAGTAGAGAGAATATTATCTCACTCTGTGTGACAAGAATAATTTATCTTAGAAAAATCAATAGGAGAAAATTGAAAAATTCTGGTTAACCCTGGGGCAAGCTATAGCCAAAAACGGTACAAATCCAGAAGGTTCTGTCAAACCTGAAGTAGGTATACTACTGCATGTTTACTGGCGATGGTTCTCTACTTTTAGGTTGTAAATACCGTGATAAACCAAAACTCTGCCCAAAAGATTGCATCATTCGAGGCGACAGATGCGGTTGGCCTACTAGATCACTGAACAGCTGCGTTTGGATAGCTGACGGTCGCGTCAGTTAACTTAAAAATTAACTCATTCTCATTAATACATGGTCTTTTTGTTTCAGATATTAACAAAGGTATTACATATCGAAAGATCTAAAGAAAATCTTTCGAAAGTGCCCTGTAGGTAATACGGGAACCTGTCTTCACTTAAATCTACTCAAATTGCATAATATTTGGAGCAGATATAATTATATTGATTGAAAGAAATGCATAAACAAGAAGTAATGTAATGATAAATCTATTCTCATTCTAAAACCTCATCAGAGGAAATAGACTGCTTCTGATATAAGCAAAGCTTGTCTAAATATTTTGTAGCTTGCGTGAATTTTTATCAAATTGGCATACTTGAATCCTTTCAGACGAATATTTTTTCAATATTTACAAAATAGTTTTAAAGATTCTGCTTGGAATTTAATCGAAAACATCTTCACTGATGAGAAACCATAGTACACACTACAAATAATTTGCAGCAATGATATGGACATGACAGAATTGATATTGATAAAATTAATAGATATAAGTATACACACACACACACATATATATATATATATATATATATATATATATATATATATATATATATATATATATATATATATATATCTATATCTTTCTTATGTATTAATTCATACGAAATTAGACAATCATTCAGCATTAAAGGCATACAGACTCACTTACTACCAGTGATCGTTATTGCTGCCATCGACCATTCGCTCATTTAAATGGCCATCAGAACACACCCATTCTTTATGACATGACAAAAAATTCCCAGCTGACTCCAGTAAAGACATGTTTTTACTTCCAATAGCCTACTTCGAATGATTTTTTTTTTCGCATAATCTTCATTACACAAAAATCAAAGTAATTTATATTTCCGTGTCATCGCAACAGCACCGAACACGGACTATATTACCGGACCTAAGATTTGCTTAAGACTTGTTAATTACTCATCTGATTTATGGAAATATTTAGGTATAGACTTGGAGATGTCCCAAAAGTAGAAATAATGTTATCTGAACAATCTGACACACGATGAATCTTATTGGAAAATATAAAACGTTCATTATATATATTTACTGATTTATAGCGTTACACACTATAAAAATGTGCTCGTCTCATGGAAAAATCATAGATAATTCACTAAACTTTGAAAGAGCTGCTTCGTTTAATTGTGAGAGAAAATGTGAGGCTGCTTTTTTTTTATTCGAGAGTTATCTCGATATAAAAGCTTCAGTGTTATGAATCCTCATCAGCGGAATTTCCAACACAAGAAATCTCGAGTGACGTTTGATCTATTCAGCAGAATCTTTTCTCTGCTTTTATAAATCGACATCAAACAATATCTTTGTTCGAGGATACTGGACGAGTTGGGAAATGCCCGATCAAAGCATCAAGCTTATATAAGTAAGTATTATGCGAGAATTTGAATATCCATGTTGTATGCGAATTTATCTCAGTCGACAATAGATAGTATTAATTCTCGTTCGTTTAAATTGAACGAAGTTCTTGAAAACTCATAAACTCATCATTCGAATTTTTTTATTAAGGTGTCAATTTTGATTGTTATTACCTATATACAGGGTGTTTCATAGATTTATCTACATATAAATACGCTCCCTTAAAAAGTTATAGCCCTTCAAAGTGGCATTAAATTGACAAGTTGACTGAAAAATCCAAACAGTAGGTAAGAAATAATAGCTTAAAATTTTGGTAGGGTGAATGTGCCAGTAGTCGGCCTTTTTTTAAGTAATCTCACTTTTTTATTGAAACCGTTTTGCTAGCAGTCGGCCGTTTGTATCTTAGTAGTCGGCCTGAAGTAGATATTTTGGGCCTACAAACAAAATGTTGGTAGTTTCATCGTAATTTTGTAATTTCTAGTGACATCACACACTGACTTTGCTGCCAAATACTTTTCGACTTTCTTTCATGTAGCTTGAAAGGGTTGAATGCTATTTTTGCGGTAAAAATTTTGCCAGTGCAAAAATTGTAATTGTCCTGAACCTGAGTATTCCATGGTTTCGGCGTATTTCCCTTATCGAAGCACGATTTCTCACAGCTTGAAGAGCTTTTGCTCATCGTTGTGTTGATGAATCTTTGTTAAAATCAACTCTTCCGTGCAAAATTTGCTTGAAATAGCCTCAGAGATCTTGTGGCCGATTACTGATAAAATTACGAAAAGACGTAAGTTCTAGTAGTCCGTCACCAGATTTGATGGATTTTTTCCATGTGTCGTACGCACGGCCGTATACTGGTACAGGAAATAAGCTTAGGTATACCAAATTACGCAATAAGACAAAGATAATGTGAATATTGTTCTTATTGAATGTGATAGATAAACAATAAAATTGTCCCTCGTGAGCTAATAGTCGGCCGAGGGTCCGACTTCTAGTTACTATCGAAAATTGCGAAACTAGGGGCTGGCCACCTTGTTTTTTACAATAAATTTATTGAAAGGCATTGTTTCCCACCGAATTAAGGTTATTTGACTAAACATCCATTAGCAAAAGTACTTATAAAAGCCCTCGATGTTGCACAGCAATTGTTACTTAGTGTTGAAGTTCACCGACTCGATGTTCTGCCGAAGATGTTTGGCACTGCTTGACGAACAACAACTATTTGCGAGAATTCAGGTAGATCTGACCTAAAGCGAAGTTGGTATCCTTAAAGTTCATAAACTAGAGATTTTAAATACCCACTTAATTAGAGGGGTATGTGGCCGACCCCTAGATGGGTCCGGCTTACTGGCTCATTCAACCTATCTACCACTTCTTAGGTTCAAAAATCAGCAAAAATGCTTCAAAATTTCTAAAATAATTTTACTAGATGTAAAGGAAACTAAAAATATGGGTGTTGAAATGCCAATTTCTCTTCACTGGAACGTTTGAACTCTATTCGTAAACGATTTTTGAACCTAAGATATGATAGATACCAAAATTTCAATCTATTATTTTGCACCGTTTCGGTTTTACAGCCAAAAAACTTATCGATCAAATGTAACTTTGAAGGGCTGTAACTTTTTAAGGGTGCATTTTTGTATATAGATAAATGTTGGCAAATCGATTTAAAATTGACCACATTACCATTAAGAGTATAACCATTCTTTATGAAACACCCTGTATAGTGAATAATTCTTTTGTTTTATTTCTATTTGTCAAATGATTCATGTCTGCAGAATGAAATTATGTATTAATATAGTTTTTAGTTGTTTTGAATCTTAATTTTAATTATAATATTGTAACAGTACTCTGATTCGCCAATGGAGGAGCAAACAATCGATGACATGAATACTATTTATTTAACCAATAAAATAAATACTCACACCAATTACAAAAACTAACTTGTGGGTAATAAATGGCTATATATCAACATTTGACCCCTTGAATTGATACGTCGCTGGTCTCGCTACTTCTGCTACCAATGAAACTCAATGCTGAATCAGTCCTCCCTGGCCACACGCTATATAATAAATCCCTGCCAAAATTGGTGGCGGCGCTTCTTTGGTTTTCTAGAAAATGCTTTCACTATTTATTTAACAGATTCAAGTGGGCGTTTCTAGAAAATTCAAAGTGCGACTAATGGATTCTATGCACGTTTCTAGATGGTCATCTGTATCATTATTGGCCGAGAAAACATGACGGCTGTGTAACATCGGCGTGCGAATGGGTATTTATCCGGGCTCGCCACAATATATATATATATATATATATATATATATATATATATATATATATATATATATAAAAATATTTGGATTTGACAAAACGGATGTAAATGTCAATGTTTTCAGACATAAATAAAAATGCACCTTTAATTTCAAAGCTCCAGAAATTAATTATTAATATTAATATAGCATACAATACTGACACTACTCTGAAGAATAATAGATACCTACATGTACTGTCAACTATTGGCAGGTGTGTACATTACGAACAGTTTTTTTAATTTTGAAACAATCTGCTTAGATTGCGCTGACCAAAACTAATTTAGAAAACATAAAGTTTTTTGTTAACATTCGACTTACTATAAAATATAATGGTTACATACGAAAAGTTACTTAATTTTAAAACATTGTGATTAGATGGTGCTAACATTAATCAATTTATAAAAATATAAGTCTTTTTGTTATTGCTCGATTTCACTGCTAATTAAATTTTCGGCTTAAAATGAAATCGATTTTTATGTAGGAAGTTCCAGAAATACAAAATACGTCATTGCGTTTACTGATAAATTCCTTTTTTTATGGGGCCTCCAGCGATATGGCAGAGCCATTATTTCTTCTAAACAAATTATCCCATTTGATGAAATTTGGATCTTTCACTGAGACGATTACAGAGAATTGCGGCTTGTAAAAAACAGAGAATTCAAATTTTCAGTAAATGACTTTGTTGTTACTCATAAAAATGAGCCTCGTTCTTATGTCAACTCTAAATATATTTTCTCAATACAAAAATGAAATTAAGTAGGTGCACTCTTGTATAGGTAAGGACATAATTTTCCATATTTTTCGGTGCAACGACTAATAATGTAGGTCCAATTTTCTGTAAAAATATTTATTTCGCACTTTTGAGTGTAACATTTGTCACGAAAATAGTTTGCACGTTCAATAATATCAAAGAAGTTATCTGATTACCCTCGTTTACTCGTATTTTTTGCTTGTACTTGTTATAATGTAGAGATCTCAGAACATTGTGTCATAAGTATTTTAGATTTAACCATTTTACCACTGCAGTAACTCGAAAACCATAACTCTAAGGAAAAAAATGTTCCTTATAAGTATTGCTACAAATAATTTTGTCTTTCATGCGGTACCCTCAGATTTTTAGTTTTCCAAATAAATCGCCACCTCCACATAGCCAAAATACACATAGGTATGTGAGATTTTAACATAAATGTAACTCGAAAACTGTAACTCTTTTGAAAAAATGTTCAATATAAACGTTTCCGGATATTGTCCTATCTTTAATTCTGCCATCTCGAATTTTCGATTTTCGTGAAAATTTGGCGCTCAATCCCCTTCGGAGGCGGTTTTCGGAAGGAAGAAGATTTCGGATGTGGGTTTTTACAAATATGGGACCATTTCTCATGTCTCCTCTTTCAAATGAATCAAAAATCATCAAAATCGGAGAACTATATACAAACCGCGCACAAACCAAAAAAATGCAGACAGTCGAATGGTAGTCGGTAGATTAGTCGGTCAATAATAAAATGACATGGCTTAATGTTTGCGTGAAATATTATAATTTCAAAGATTTTCTCGAGATTGAATAGAGTAGAGCATCGGTTATCCGATTATACGAAGATTTTCATTACTTTTTTTATAATTTTTCATTTGATAACTCATGCTTTTGACAAAAATCCCAATTCTGCGATATTTAAACCCTCCCACTTTGTGTGTATAAAAAGATCCCGAAATCCAGTAGAAGAATCTCTACTGAATATAATAAATATTACTTACAATCATACACTTATATTTTCTTTCATGTCCTTCACTGCAGGGTCAGCCTTCTTAACTCCCCTCGGAAAGAGAAGAAGAGGGAAGACTCGAGACGATCAGCTGGTAGCGAGGCCCTTAAGCGCTCGATTTTGTTATACCTAAATATCTACTCATCAAATGAAATAGATTTATTTGGAGTAAACTCCAATAAACTCAAAAAAGCTTGAATATATTATTTTGAATAAGACAAACATAGATGTAGGTAGTTGTAGTTGTAGTTCTCAAATTTTATTCATAGTTTCAAGACATTTTTGGCTAGACATGATAATTTCAAAATAAAAAAGCTTTTCAGTAGATTTCAATCATTGCTGATGTTTTTTGTTTGTCAAGCATGTTACCTATCCACCTGTCATTTTAATGTGTTTCTTACTTAACATGCAGACCTTATAATCAATTTTCTTCGTTGATAATTAAATTTATAGCCTAAATCAAACTTTATTGCTAAGTACCTGTACCGGGTGGTTCTCCGGGAAATACATTGATCGATTGTGGGCAAACGATAACTACGTACAAACAGTATGAAAATTTGGTGACATAATAATGTCACTGGGGGACATGCGTTTAGATGCCAACTTTATTATTTTAAATAGAATACCCTGTTTATTACATTTTAAAATTTCTTTTATAATTTAGAAAATATTCTATCTATAATGTCCTATACCTAAATCTAACCGTTTTGACATATTTCAAATTTTATGTCAAAAATTAAGTTTACAGTCCAAAACATAATTATCAATCTTTCCTATGAGTAAGCCTTTCATATCTGATTTTGGTTAATTTTCTTATAGTAGAAGATCTACTTTGTCAGTATTCTTACGATATTTTGTTAATAATTTATACAGCGTGATCAAAAGTAATTTTTTTTCAAATAAAATTCTCTATTTTTGTTATTTTTATTGTATTAAGTAGCAAAAATAAGGGAAACTTTGTTTAAGGTTGTCTATACCAAAAATTAATTGTTTTTAAAATAATTGGAAATTTGCCATTTTTCTATGTACATCTACACATCTTTAAATTAGAAGTAAGCCATGATTGCATTAGAAAATAATAACAAATGTCAATAAAATTCAAACAAGTGTCAAAAAGTCAACATAATATTTATTTGCAAATTTTTAATAATTAGTATGCCGAGAAGAACTCCATTCTTCGTGAGAAATCAGTCTCTTTTCTCTTTCATATGCTGCACTTTCGAAAACGAGTCTGCATGAAACTCGTGTTTCCATACAATTCTTAGTACTAGATATTCCTAATTCGCATCCTACTTGTCCTGTAAAAATTTTTGGATATGTGGGAAAATATACCAAAATTGCGATTTCAATATTTTTATTGTTAACAATTATTGGTTTATGTCTACGTACGTAGGCTTTATAGTTCCAAAAGTTCTTGAAGTCTTGGTTTGTGTTTCTGTAGATCTAGCGTTGCGATTGTATTACATGTTCTTGAAATAACTTTATCACATTCTCCATAATAATAAATAAACTGAAATAATCTTTACTTCTATTATTAAGTCTTTTCGGCATACTAATTACTCAAAATTTGCTAATAAAAAGTATTATGTTGACTTTTTGACGCTTTTTGACTATTATTGACATTTGTTATTATTTTCTAATGCAAGCATGGCCCACTTCTAACTCAACTTTAAAGATGTGTAGCATTTTTACATAGAAAAATGGAAATTTGCCAATAATTTTAAGAACTACTAATTTTTAGTACCTATAGACAACCTTATACAAAGTTCCTCTTATTTTTGCTGCTTAATACAATAAAATAATAAAAAACTTTTGACTTTTGACGTTTTTTTGATCTAGTTTTCAAGCTTCTTTTTTGATCTCTCTGTATAAATTATTATCAAATTAAATATTGAAGGCTTCCTCATAGGAAAGATTGATAATTATGTTTTGGACAGTAAATTTAATTTTTGACATAAAATTTGATATATGTCAAAAAACGGTTAGACCTAGGTAAAGGAAATTATACATATATTTTTTTTAATTATACAAGAAATTTAAAAATGCGGTAATATACAGGGTATTTCATTTAATATAACAAAGTTGGCATCTATTTCCGGTATAACAGTAACTGCTACTGACATTAAAATGTCCCCCAGTGACTTAAGTATATCAATATATTTGTTGGTAGTTATAGTTTTCCCACAATCGATGGATGTCTTTTCTGGAGAACCTCCCGTATAATAATTCTGAATCTTGGAATCCATACCTACGTCGTAAGTCAGAAATATGTTTCATCGGCAGTTTCAGTTTACATATCATTGGAAAACACTGTAATCTGGAGCATAGAGCAAGAGATATTGGGAAACAATAGTATTGTTGAGAAAGTTTCAAATTAATTTTCTGGTATAGAGCAATATCAATACTATAATTGACAGAATTTAATTAAACATAGACAAGTGGCTGAAGTAGAATTACCTTTGCTATGTGGAAACTTCAAGTAGAGCACAGAGACATTATCACATAATTAACATTGAAGATATAAGATTGAGGAGTATCGTTTGAATTTTCCAGAACTACACTTGTGCATGGCTACGGCAGGATGTTCTCCCTTGAAAGCGACGATTCGTTCATTTAGAATATGGATGAGCTCTCCCTTCCTTTACTTCCTTCAATCGATAAGCTATTTCTGCGCTTGCCATCACTGTTATAATTGATTGGTCTCCATAATATTAGATGTGTTATCTTCTGCTTCTAACAGGGTATTATAGAGAATCTATGATAATCCATGGATCAACCAGTAACCAGAAAATAAAATCAAATGCATATTACCATAATACTGGCTCTGTGGATTATGGAGAGGGTCCTGCAATAGTACGTAAGGCATCTAGCCTCGCATCTAGCTCATATTCCAATTAAGTTAGGTTAGGTTAGGTTCGGTTAGGAATTTCGTCAGTACGCAGACATGTAGGTACTATGCATACGAGTGTATTTCAAGAAAATATTTTCCCATATACAGGATGCTTCATAAAATAGTGACGACCAAAAAACATTTTTAAGGGTACGCACTGTATTTTTTAAGATATTTTATTAATTAATTTTATTTATTATGATTTGATAGCTTTGATTTTAGAGAAATAGTTCAAGAGCAAAATATCCTTTTGCAAGCTTGGAAATAATAACTTAAGAAACGGCCTTACAACTGTTTTTTTCCAGATACGATGTTGCCACTTTAAAATGGGAAGCTCACGGATACTATGACGTTGAATAGTTCTATTTTTTATTTTAGCCATCTATTTAACAAAAAATATTGCTGTTTTATATGAAAAAATAATCTGTTTATTTCAACTGTCGAATAGGAAGCCTTGGCGAAAATTGCTAGAATTTTTGGAACTTAACTGTTTTATACCGTTAAATGGACACACAAACTCAGATTGTATTGCTAATTTTACACAGGTTTTCTCTCAGGGTAACAGTGTTATCGAATTTGTTTGGGTAAACAGTATACATATATTCATATAAAATTAATGACTTTATAGTGCTTAACACTCCCACAATGTCTGACCACTTTCCGATATTGGTGTCTCTAAATACAGCAATTGTAGATCAAATTCCGAATGACAGCTCTCATACCGTTGAAATTTCTAGATGATTCCTTAAATGGCTGGAAAACTCTGGAAGTACTTACAGGCAAACTATGCATTTTTCCGAAAGATGTTTATTCCATCCAAATGTTGAGAATTCATTTGAAAACTTGTAACAAGCTTTTGATGAGTCAACGGAAAAGGCTGGCCTTATATCAAGTATCTCACGCCGGAAACGGCCGAAAGTTAAATCAAATCTATGGTTTGACAAAGAGTGTTATCTATTTGAAAAGCAGCTTAATCCAGACCTTAAGCTCGCCAGAAAGAATAATTTTGATATAACTTATGAAAATCAATATTTGTGCATGAAACAGATTTATAGAAAATTAGTTGAAAATAAGAAAACACAACATCAAGAAAATATCATAAGCAAACTTTCTGACCCAAAAACTACATTTTAGCAAACCATTAGACTATATCGTGGAAGTTTCAAAACCTCTCCGAACTCCATGGTTTTATGGAAAATACTCTTATCTGCTCTATACCGCCTAAAATCCCTAAATCTATGACTGTCTATGGAATTGATTATCCTGAACTTATATAAATTTAAAAAGAATAAAAAATATTTTACTAGATAATGCTAAGAATAAAGAAGAAAACAAGTCCCCAGGGACGGATATTTTAACATTCGGTTTTTTTAAATCTTCCTTCAAATTAGCTAGTCTATTTACGAAATCTGTTTAATATTATTCTCAAATATGGTATTGATCCAGGTAGCTGGAGCGATATTCTTTTTTCTATGATACTTAAGAGGGAAAACCCTATTGACCCTAGTAACTTAGTTATCTGCTGTGCAAAAAATCTTCACTTCAATTTTGTTGAATAGATTGACAGCATGGACAGAGCAGTATGATGTCCTGCCAGAGTGTCAATCAGGATTTCGTCCCTCTTGTGCTTGCATTGATAATATTTTCTCACTAGCAGGTACTGTGCACTTGAAACTTAGGTTCAAGAAAGGAAAATATTTCGCTATTTTTGTCGACTTTTCCCGAGCTTTCGATAGTCAAAGACGTTTTGTCAAGGAGATAGACCTAAACTCATAAATTTATTAAAAAATCTCCATGACCAAGCGTCTTTTCAAGTCAAAGTAGGTTATTGTTCTTTAGGCTCAAAGTGGCATGCGGTATATCAGAGATTTCAAAAACTGATGTTATTATGTTCCTGTACGCTGATGATGTTGTAATCCTCGCAAACTCTGAAATTGATATTGCGCTGAAGATTCTTGAAGAATACATTGCACTGAATTATTTGTCCGTCAATATGAATAAGACAAAAATGATTGACACACCTTTCACTACTTCATCCTTATTTCAAGAAGCAGCTATATCTGCATCTTCAAAGGTAAAGCAGGCCATAGTTAGTACGCTTTCAATAATAATGGCAGCATCGAAAATTACATCTTGGGAATCCAGGATGGCCTCACTCAACTCAATCTCATCTATAATGTTTTACTACGTACTCCAAAAAAACAGGGCGTGTTATTGAAAAACATTTTTTCTGGTCGTCACACTTTCTTGGAGTACCCTGTGCATGGGAAAATATTTTCCTCAACCTAATTGGTATATGAGCTATAGATGCCTGATGCACTATTACAGGACCCTGTAAAAGACCATATACCGATAAATCCCTGGCTTTAATGCCAGAAACTCAATGCGTTCATTGACCCAGTAGTGCGTAAATATTAGTTCATCAAAATTTAGCACCTGAGTAAATATTCATTATATAATAATCCAGCCAGGGTCCAATCTCGTTTTTTATTGCTGTATTATTTGTATTACGCAAATTTCGACATGCCCACAAGAGCGATAAACAGCTCGAGTAGCGAGAAAAAAAAAACATTTCCAGATAGGTACCTACATTGGACTTTTACATGAAATAAAATTTTAATTATTTTTTCACCGGTGCGAAGAAACCTTATTTCACAAGATTTGTGGCTAATCAAACGGTTTTATGTTGGTATTATGTAACTTATTTCATTTCGATCGAGTGCATCATGACCGTAATACTTTCCAATTACGCTATTCAGTAATGAGTAGGTAGATGAAGGAAACGAAACAAAGTTTTATAATGTAATAATAATCGATTTGACGAAAATATAACTATGCAGAAAACGTTAAGAAATACCATATCTATAAGAGATAATAAATATGACAGCGTGTTTTAATGTATTCTATTTAAAAAATTATATATATATATATATATATATATATATATATATATATATATATATATATATATTGATTTTGTATTCTTGACTGGATTTATAATAAATAAAAAGATGTTCTTGGGGATGCAGTCATATATTCAATAAAATTCTTTGACTGAAGCCGAGCTTTCGAGAATGTTTATTCTCTTCTTCAGGGCAAACTACAAATCGTTACAAAATTATTTCAACAACAACTTAATAGTATTATAAAAATACTTACAATCGTGAACTTAGAATAAATTAACCAAAAACAGGAAAGATTTCATAGCCATCAATTACAAATGTCATTATTTATACTTGTCATGGTAACACAATAAGTAAAAAAGTATCTAGATTTTGTTGATACAAATGAATATTACTGAATGATCTTTATATGTTTGTGGCTATTTGAACAAGGAGCACAATTAAATTAAAATTATTATTAAGGCAGATACAGGTTCAGTTAAAAAAAAAAATATATAATTTAAGAATATTGCATAAATACTTATATATATATATATATATATATATATATATATATATATATATATATATATATATATATATATATATATATATATATATATATACCCATACATAGACTAAATTACGTTTAATCTGGGCTTGAACTGACAGTTAAAAGAAAAAGATAAATAATATTATTTAAAACTTCTATATAAGTGTAATCATATTCTCTCACAATACGAAACATATAAACATGATTATTCTGAAAGTGCACTGATACTTATTCACTCAAAAAAGGCCGATTTCTCTCACTAATCAACCTCTAAATTTTTGGGTGAAATAGACGTTTTGAAATCCTAAAACACTTTTCTTCTTCTTTCAAATATTCATAAATATTCAAAATAATATATAAAATCATATTCTCTCACAATACGACATAAGAATGAAACATTTTGAAAATCATTCACTTTTCCAGAAAACAAGCTGATATCTCTCACTAATCAGCATGCATATTTTCGAAAACATTAAATGTTATGAAAATCTTTCATAAATAGATTATACATTTAATCTCAAATAAACATATAATGAATTTTAAGAGAATAATTATCTTTGATCAACTAAATTTCTCTCACTAATAAGTTGATCTTTCCGAACCATATAGGCAATGGATTGAGTGCTATTGACTCTATGATCGGGCACACAAGAGGCAGAACAGGTCAGAAAATTCAACACTTTAATTCCAAATTGAGAAAAGAACTATTAAATTTAGAAATCAAAGTGACTTTCAGTGATATTAATTTTTTTGACAGAAAATTAAAGTCAGTTATCAATCAAATTAAGCTAACATTGCCTTTAGAAATTGTCAACGAATATAGTCGAAGACTTTCTATTAAATATAACCGTAAATTTAAAGAAATAAGACTTAAGAATATAAGAAAACTAGACAATCTTAAAGATAAAGTAACATCACAAATTAAAATACAAAACAAATGGATCAAGAATTTGACAAATATAGATATTCCTCCTGAAGTGAAACAGATCCTAGCATTAGGTCCTAAATTCTCAATACCTCCATCTATTAAAGATATTAATATTCCCTATATTTCATCAGATCTTGAGTTTATTCTACAAAGTATTGATGTGGAGGATAAAGAT
The DNA here is from genome assembly GCA_958507055.1 of Crioceris asparagi. Classification (NCBI taxonomy): domain Eukaryota; kingdom Metazoa; phylum Arthropoda; class Insecta; order Coleoptera; family Chrysomelidae; genus Crioceris; species Crioceris asparagi. The sequence continues at coordinate 80,943,085 of OY293826.1, read as the reverse complement.
AGTGTGCGAGCTAGATATACTAATATCTTAACAAATTTTGCTCATAAGAATTATCAAAATTCTCATATAATGTCAAATAAATTCAATAAATGTCATTCTTTTCTAAGAGAACATCCTGAAATTGTCGTTGTACGAAGTGATAAAGGCAATGTAACAGTTGTAATGTTTAAGGAAGATTATATTAATAAAAGCCGAGAATTATTGAATGACAATAAATATTATATGAAATTGAGAAATAATCCAACTTACACAATACAACTTAAAGCTAATGAAATTGTTTCTAAACTAAAAGATGATGGCATTATTGATCAAGTCACAAGAAAAAAGTTAAATTCCTATCACAAAAGCCCCACGATTTTACACATTACCAAAAATACATAAACCAACACTTTCAATGAGACCTATTGTATCTTCAATCGAAGCTCCTAATAATAAGTAATAAGTAATAATAATGATAATTTTAGAATATAAGAATAAATGGAACTAAGTCCCTTTATATCTGAGCGTTTATTCATAGTGTTATTATGTTTCTTAATATTCACCATTTCTAAGAAACCACGTTTAAAATAATTTTTCTCAGAACATAGTGCAATAGTATTATCAAAATCAATACTATGTTTCTTACTGATAGCATGTTCTGTCAAGGCACAAGATTTTTTATTTCGTCTAATATCACTTTTATGAGATGTAATCCTTCCCGAAATATTTCTGGAAGTTTGACCAATATATGATAATTCACAGTCTAGGCAATTTACTTTATATACTACTCCAGATTTTTCTGTTATTTTTAAAGGAGTCTTTAATTTAGAAAATAAACTAGATACTGTTTTTACATTCTTTCTCGAAATTATAACATTATACCCCTTAAAAATATTAACAAGTTTACTAGTGAGTTCATTGATGTAATGTAGAGATCTATAGATAGGTAAAATATTATTTGCATTAGAAATATTATTAGGATTTGGTGCGTTATTGGGAACTATTTCATTAATTTCAAGATTAAGTGTAGGATGCATCAAACATTTGTTTATCAATTTTAGAGGAAAAGAATTTTCTAGTAACATTTGTTTTAATTTAGTTAAACTTTCATTTCTATATAAATTATGTGAAAGTTTGATAGCTCTACTTTTTAATGCCATAATTAAGTTAATTTTCATTTTTTGTGGATGATAGGAGAAAAAATTTATGTATCTATTACTGCATATAGGCTTTCTGTACCATTTTGTACGTAATATACCTGCATTATCTCTACATACCATCATATCTAAAAAAGGAAGACATTGTTCACTTTCTAGTTCAACTGTAAATTGAAGATGTTCATTATAAGTATTAAAAATATTTAATGTTTCATCAACTTTATTTGAGGGTAAAGCCAATATTAGATCATCAACATATCGTTTGATAAATGGAATTGGGAAAGAAATTTTCGTTTTTGAAACTTGTATCAATTCATCTAGGACATAATTTACTAAAATAGGTGATATGGTTGAACCCATTGGAGTGCCAAAAATTTGTTTATAATATTCGTCATTGAAAATAAAAAAATTTGAATCAAAAATGAATTTAAGGATCAATTCAAAGGTTTCAAAATTCAATGAGCAAAAATGTTTAATTTGGTTCCATTTACGACTGAGACAATCCAAAATAACAGGGAAAGGTAAATTTGTAAAGAGGGACACAACATCAAAACTGACAATTATATAATCTACTGGAATTTGATATTCATTTATGAAATTACTAAATTGAAAAGAATCTTTTATGTAGAAATCATTATTGGTATCATAGGCTTTTGTTAAAATATCAGTGATAAAAGATGCCAACTTATTATTAGGAGCTTCGATTGAAGATACAATAGGTCTCATTGAAAGTGTTGGTTTATGTATTTTTGATAATGTGTAAAATCGTGGGGCTTTTGTGTGATAGGAATTTAACTTTTTTCTTGTGACTTGATCAATAATGCCATCATCTTTTAGTTTAGAAACAATTTCATTAGCTTTAAGTTGTATTGTGTAAGTTGGATTATTTCTCAATTTCATATAATATTTATTGTCATTCAATAATTCTCGGCTTTTATTAATATAATCTTCCTTAAACATTACAACTGTTACATTGCCTTTATCACTTCGTACAACGACAATTTCAGGATGTTCTCTTAGAAAAGAATGACATTTATTGAATTTATTTGACATTATATGAGAATTTTGATAATTCTTATGAGCAAAATTTGTTGAGATATTAGTATATCTAGCTCGCACACTATCTTTATCCTCCACATCAATACTTTGTAGAATAAACTCAAGATCTGATAAAATATAGGGAATATTAATATCTTTAATAGATGGAGGTATTGAGAATTTAGGACCTAATGCTAGGATCTGTTTCACTTCAGGAGGAATATCTATATTTGTCAAATTCTTGATCCATTTGTTTTGTATTTTAATTTGTGATGTTACTTTATCTTTAAGATTGTCTAGTTTTCTTATATTCTTAAGTCTTATTTCCTTAAATTTACGGTTATATATAATAGAAAGTCTTCGACTATATTCGTTGACAATTTCTAAAGGCAATGTTAGCTTAATTTGATTGAAAACTGACTTTAATTTTCTGTCAAAAAAATTAATATCACTGAAAGTCACTTTGATTTCTAAATTTAATAGTTCTTTTCTCAATTTGGAATTAAAGTGTTGAATTTTCTGACCTGTTCTGCCTCTTGTGTGCCCGATCATAGAGTCAATAGCACTCAATCCATTGCCTATATGGTTCGGAAAGATCAACTTATTAGTGAGAGAAATTTAGTTGATCAAAGATAATTATTCTCTTAAAATTCATTATATGTTTATTTGAGATTAAATGTATAATCTATTTATGAAAGATTTTCATAACATTTAATGTTTTCGAAAATATGCATGCTGATTAGTGAGAGATATCAGCTTGTTTTCTGGAAAAGTGAATGATTTTCAAAATGTTTCATTCTTATGTCGTATTGTGAGAGAATATGATTTTATATATTATTTTGAATATTTATGAATATTTGAAAGAACATTAAAAAGTGTTTTAGGATTTCAAAACGTCTATTTCACCGAAAAATTTAGAGGTTGATTAGTGAGAGAAATCGGCCTTTTTTGAGTGAATTAGTATCAGTGCACTTTCAGAATAATCATGTTTATATGTTTCGTATTGTGAGAGAATATGATTACACTTATATAGAAGTTTTAAATAATATTATGTATCTTTTTCTTTTAACTGTCAGTTCAAGCCCAGATTAAACGTAGTTTAGTCTATGTATGGGTATATATATATATATAAGTATTTATGCAATATTCTTAAATTATATATATTTTTTTTTAACTGAACCTGTATCTGCCTTAATAATAATTTTAATTTAATTGTGCTCCTTGTTCAAATAGCCACAAACATATAAAGATCATTCAGTAATATTCATTTGTATCAACAAAATCTAGATACTTTTTTACTTATTGTGTTACCATGACAAATATAAATAATGACATTTGTAATTGATGGCTATAAAATCTTTCCTGTTTTTGGTTAATTTAATCTAAGTTCACGATTGTAAGTATTTTTATAATACTATTAAGTTGTTGTTGAAATAATTTTGTAACGATTTGTAGTTTGCCCTGAAGAAGAGAATAAACATTCTCGAAAGCTCGGCTTCAGTCAAAGAATTTTATTGAATATATGACTGCATCCCCAAGAACATCTTTTTATTTATTATAAATCCAGTCAAGAATACAAAATCAATATATATATATATATATATATATATATATATATATATATATATATTTATATATATATATATATATAGGTTATACTTGAAAGATGTGCCTATTTAATCGAAATAGTTACTATTTCGATGGAACATCATCATATTCTTCTAAAAATACAATCTTCCCCTGTTTCTTTATTCTATTCTATTCTTTTTTGCTATTTATGACCATAATTTTCTGTTCTACCTTAATTCTCGTACAGTTGAGTTCAGTATTCTAATATTAGCTGTAGAAATTCAATTTAGTTCTGATAACATTAGAATGAATGATGTACCTATCTATATTTAACACTCAAATCAATGTAAGTTGGAATTCGTATAACGTGTTTTTATATATAACTGTTTTTCTTGATTATTATTTCGATGATTCTTATATCCCTTTAATTAAGTACTTCTTTGTAACTCTCTTTTATTTTAATACAGCCTTGAAAAAGATAGCCACCGCTATCGAAACGTTCGTAATTGAAAAGGAGTTTTCATTATCTTTAAACTTTCGAACCAAATGTTTTTTGGACTAACTTATAGACATATAACAACATGCCGTTGAAATTTTTTTAATTCTATGAAATAACGTGTCAGCTGGGTTTCCTTCAAAATCAATGATTAGGGAAGCGATATTTACTAAGGTAGCATTAATTTCTTCACGCTCTGTTTCGAATTCAAAAACGAAGCGTTCAAGTATTGTGCTCTTGGCACCTTGAGCTTCTTTATCGAAGAGACGTTTCAAAATTTTTAGCTTCTCAGCACGATCCCTATTAGAAACAACACCTCTTACTTTAAGTTCATAGTCAATCTCAGGTAATAAGAGATGTCTAGGATTTATGTCAGACATTGTTAAATTTTATGTAAGAATTGTCAAGCAAAATTTAAGATAATATAGGATAAGAAATATTGTTTTCTTTTGCATGTCGATAGATTAAATGTGCACTGATATAAGATAAAGAATAAAATTTAACTAAACTGTTTTTGAAAATATTTGAGTTCACAAAATGAACTGGTTGGAACTCGGCCCACGTTGTTGAGCGCCATTATGTTACGTTAAATTTTCCTAACTGTAACGTAGCCACGTTGGGAGTCAAAAATGTTACGTTAGTTTTATTCAACGCACACTACCCTGGCTAGGTCACGAGCAACTAAGGTTGTGGGTGCTAAGTAATTCAAAAAAACAGTTCCGATATGGGCGCCAAAGTGTTTGATAAGTATATGTCGGATGTTAAATAATTCTAAGATCACATAACACTTAAAAGTAATCTTATGGACACTAATAGGTTACTGAAAGATAATCAAAGCACCTTTATAACAATCGACAACACAAAAAAAATATATATGTGATAAACTATTTATTATTATGTGCAAAAATAACAAAATAACTCTAACTCCAGCAAGGATAACAAAATAAAAATTGATAACTAAATCGTAAAGTTCTAACCTTGGAACTATTGTAATTAAATAAAAAATGATTGTTTGAAAACAATATTAAATTAACAGATGGTCTTAAATTAAAAAAAAATAACTAAAGTTTATTAAAATGCAAAAGAATTTGGAAAATTAGGAAAATCAGGGAGATATTGCTCAACAGATTTCTACTTCAACAATAAAAAAATATTAATGTTTATATAAATATTATGAATATAATTTAAGTTATAGACCTTATGGCAGATAACGGTAAAAATTAGATATACGATATGACAAGGTACTTCAGATATATATTCACGAAGTGAGCTCAATTCGGGCGCTATCGAAAATCCTATTTTTTCTTAGTTTTCAACTAAGCCAGATGAAATCAAAATCAGATAATTTCACTGCCACTAGTTCTTTACAAAAGGCAAAAGATATGCTATAAACTAATGACAGAGAATTTTTCTTTCTATTGAAAGAAAAAAAAAACACAATAAGGGATTGATAGCGGCCTTGGCACCACGTGACGGTGATTATTTAGAAAGTCAATTTATAATTAGATAAATTTAATGATAGTGATACTCAAATTTATGTCCATAGATAAGCTGGTATCGGGACTTCTCCTGCTATCACAGGTTGTCTCGCAGGTATGTCTTCCTCTGGAATTTTCCAAGAAGGAAAAGAACAGCTTCCAAACGGTTCTTCAACAGGAACGGTACTTTGTATTATTAGCACTCCAATAACGATTCTTCAGGAACGGTAATATCTCTCCAGATAAATGGTTTTTTTTTTAACATACGTTAAAAACCAAGGATTTTCGTACAATTCCAAAAAAATATGGATTGGTAACGGTAAATACACTTGTGTTTAATACATAGCCTGTTTTCAAAATTAGGAAACAAGAATGATTACCTCAGTACTTTGAGATTTCAAAATTTTTTTTTTCTATCTGGCCGGCGAAGGGTATAGAGGTGTTTTAAGTTTCGTGCGAAGGGAGCAGATGAAAAGAAAAATTTTGAAATCTCAAAGTACTGAGGTAATCATTCTTGTTTCCTAATTTTGAAAACAGGCTATGTATTAAACACAAGTGTATTTACCGTTACCAATCCATATTTTTTTGGAATTGTACGAAAATCCTTGGTTTTTAACGTATGTTAAAAAAAAAACCATTTATCTGGAGAGATATTACCGTTCCTGAAGAATCGTTATTGGAGTGCTAATAATACAAAGTACCGTTCCTGTTGAAGAACCGTTTGGAAGCTGTTCTTTTCCTTCTTGGAAAATTCCAGAGGAAGACATACCTGCGAGACAACCTGTGATAGCAGGAGAAGTCCCGAGACCAGCTTATCTATGGACATAAATTTGAGTATCACTATCATTAAATTTATCTAATTATAAATTGACTTTCTAAATAATCACCGTCACGTGGTGCTAAGGCCGCTATCAATCCCTTATTGTGTTTTTTTTTTCTTTCAATAGAAAGAAAAATTCTCTGTCATTAGTTTATAGCATATCTTTTGCCTTTTGTAAAGAACTAGTGGCAGTGAAATTATCTGATTTTGATTTCATCTGGATTAGTTGAAAACTAAGAAAAAATAGGATTTTCGATAGCGCCCGAATTGAGCTCACTTCGTGAATATATATCTGAAGTACCTTGTCATATCGTATATCTAATTTTTACCGTTATCTGCCATAAGGTCTATAACTTAAATTATATTCATAATATTTATATAAACATCAATATTTTTTTATTGTTGAAGTAGAAATCTGTTGAGCAATATCTCCCTGATTTTCCTAATTTTCCAAATTCTTTTGCATTTTTATAAACTTTAGTTATTTTTTTTTTAATTTAAGACCATCTGTTAATTTAATATTGTTTTCAGACAATCATTTTTTATTTAATTGCAATAGTTCCAAGGTTAGAACTTTACGATTTAGTTATCAATTTTTATTTTGTTATCCTTGCTGGAGTTAGAGTTATTTTGTTATTTTTGCACATAATAATAAATAGTTTATCACATATATATTTTTTTTGTGTTGTCGATTGTTATAAAGGTGCTTTGATTATCTTTCAGTAACCTATTAGTGTCCATAAGATTACTTTTAAGTGTTATGTGATCTTAGAATTATTTAACATCCGACATATACTTATCAAACACTTTGGCGCCCATATCGGAACTGTTTTTTTGAATTACTTAGCACCCACAACCTTAGTTGCTCGTGACCTAGCCAGGGTAGTGTGCGTTGAATAAAACTAACGTAACATTTTTGACTCCCAACGTGGCTACGTTACAGTTAGGAAAATTTAACGTAACATACGTTACATTACGTTAAATTTTCCTAACTGTAACGTAGCCACGTTGGGAGTCAAAAATGTTACGTTAGTTTTATTCAACGCACACTACCCTGGCTAGGTCACGAGCAACTAAGGTTGTGGGTGCTAAGTAATTCAAAAAACAGTTCCGATATGGGCGCCAAAGTGTTTGATAAGTATATGTCGGATGTTAAATAATTCTAAGATCACATAACACTTAAAAGTAATCTTATGGACACTAATAGGTTACTGAAAGATAATCAAAGCACCTTTATAACAATCGACAACACAAAAAAAAAATATATATGTGATAAACTATTTATTATTATGTGCAAAAATAACAAAATAACTCTAACTCCAGCAAGGATAACAAAATAAAAATTGATAACTAAATCGTAAAGTTCTAACCTTGGAACTATTGAAATTAAATAAAAAATGATTGTTTGAAAACAATATTAAATTAACAGATGGTCTTAAATTAAGAAAAAAAAAAAAACTAAAGTTTATAAAAATGCAAAAGAATTTGGAAAATTAGGAAAATCAGGGAGATATTGCTCAACAGATTTCTACTTCAACAATAAAAAAATATTAATGTTTATATAAATATTATGAATATAATTTAAGTTATAGACCTTATGGCAGACAACGGTAAAAATTAGATATACGATATGACAAGGTACTTCAGATATATATTCACGAAGTGAGCTCAATTCGGGCGCTATCGAAAATCCTATTTTTTCTTAGTTTTCAACTAAGCCAGATGAAATCAAAATCAGATAATTTCACTGCCACTAGTTCTTTACAAAAGGCAAAAGATATGCTATAAACTAATGACAGAGAATTTTTCTTTCTATTGAAAGAAAAAAAAAACACAATAAGGGATTGATAGCGGCCTTAGCACCACGTGACGGTGATTATTTAGAAAGTCAATTTATAATTAGATAAATTTAATGATAGTGATACTCAAATTTATGTCCATAGATAAGCTGGTCTCGGGACTTCTCCTGCTATCACAGGTTGTCTCGCAGGTATGTCTTCCTCTGGAATTTTCCAAGAAGGAAAAGAACATCTTCCAAACGGTTCTTCAACAGGAACGGTACTTTGTATTATTAGCACTCCAATAACGATTCTTCAGGAACGGTAATATCTCTCCAGATAAATGGTTTTTTTTTTTAACATACGTTAAAAACCAAGGATTTTCGTACAATTCCAAAAAAATATGGATTGGTAACGGTAAATACACTTGTGTTTAATACATAGCCTGTTTTCAAAATTAGGAAACAAGAATGATTACCTCAGTACTTTGAGATTTCAAAATTTTTCTTTTCATCTGCTCCCTTCGCACGAAACTTAAAACACCTCTATACCCTTCGCCGGCCAGATAGAAAAGACCTCCTTAGGCAAACTATTTAGAATTTTTTAAAAAACGATCCCTTTCGGCTATCACCGAAAGAAAGCGATCTTCACAGCACCGTCCTTTCAACGTTTCACAGAGGTGTATATTCTGTGGTCTGACAAAATATTCAAAATTAATATCTTCAATGTTACTGTGTTCTATACTCTGTGGTAGTTTTCATTATATATTCTCCATCCATAACCAAAGATTAAACTCAATATGATTGATGTATGTCATATGTCATGTAAGTCAAAACAAAAACAACTGGACAATTTCGAGGAAGTAAGAATAATTATTGATCTAGAGGCTTCTAAATAAAAAGTTATTGTGGACTGACGATCTTGAGAGTAATTAAGACAAAAAGGTAATGAATAAATAATATTGAATTGTAGCGATTTTTTGAACGCTACAAATTCAAAAGTGTGAACGATCGCAATAGGTACATTTCTATTAGAAATTTACCTAAAAAGAGTAATGGGATCATTTCACCCTCATGGTAAATTGATCCCATCTACAAATAACTTGAAGATGATACTCTGATATTACAGTATCAAGATAAAAGCTGTAATATGTTTTTAGAAATTAAGCTTCTTCTGAACTTTGGCTAATACTAGGGGAAAAATTAAGCAATAATTAAAAATAAATTTAACTTCATCTTCATCAACTCCCGTGAATTGATCGTGGACCCATTTGAAACACTTATTGCATCGTATCCATCATTCACCACTGACTGAAGAAACGTATTCATTATAGCAGCAAAGACAGTTTGTATTCCTTTCGTTGTTTCCCAACTCCGTAGAACTGGAAAGATTATTTTGTTTATATTTTTCTGTTTGTTTTCTTCTTTTTGGATATCTTTCTATCTATTGCACTTTTCGTTTCAATGTTCATCTCTTTTGCTTCTTTCTTGTTGATATTCTATTCAAGAGCATTTTTGTATAGCGTGCTGTTAAAAATTGAACTTCCACAAGACTTTCTCTTTGTCGTATTTCTCTTGCCATGAATGTTATGAAGACGTTGACATTCTTCATGTGTAACCTAAAAAGATGATTTCAAATGTTCATCTTGTCTTGATCTATGCCCATGCTGGGTATTCTTAAGCAGTTGAGATCATTTTCCGCATTCTTGGGTATGTCTTTCGGTAAACCAGCTAGATCGTATGGTAGTTGGTCGGTTACTTCAGATGCTAAAAAATTGACATATGAAAAAAAATCTGGATGAAATAGAAGTATTCCAGTCTTACGAAACCTATTTATTCCATTTTTTGTCATATAAGCTTTCAAGTAGCCCTCGCAAAATATTTGCTTATCTGAAATACCGGCATCGTTTGACAAGGATGATGATTTAACCATTTTTCGTATTATTAGCTCCTCCTCTTGTTCTGGAGCAACATCCTTGGGATATTAGAAATTCGCGCAGCAGTCATCACAGGCATTCCTTGATTTACTTCATCGATGGAATTTTTCATATGCTCAGTATCCCACTTTTGTCGGTTTGTTGTACGCTTATATATTCATGGTATTCTAAAATATAAATAGTGGATTTCAAGATCTTGAAAAGTATGATTTATGAATTGCTTAAAACTATGGAGCATAATGATCCCCCTCAAAGCGGGATCGTTTTATCCCGCTTCAGGAGAATTATTTTCCCCAAACTGACATGCATCACCTTTTGTTAAGTTAATTGAAAAGTTTATTTAAATGGAATATCACAATTCAACTTGGTAACTCGAAACAATTAGATTGCTCATTTACGTCGTTTGGAAGATGTAGGTATAAATGCAAAAAACACTAGTTCACTCGTCACTTGTCCTACTGGAAACGACTGATGGTTTCCAAGGTTGCCTTTAAAGAACTACGTCGTCTGATGCACTATTACCAATATTACAATCATTTCGCACCAGAAGAGAATATACAAATCAAGGAATCATTTGCCCCACTCACGCCTGTTAATAACAAAGCAACTGAGAAATATCAAAGAATATGATGATGTTCATTCGAAATAGTAACTATAGGTTATACTTGAAAGATGTGCCTATTTAATCGAAATAGTTACTATTTCGAAGGAACATCATCATATTCTTTGATATTTCTCAGTTGCTTTGTTATTAACAGGCGTGAGTGGGGCAAATGATTCCTTGATTTGTATATTCTCTTCTGGTGCGAAATGATTGTAATATTGGTAATAGTGCACCAGACGACGTAGTTCTTTAAAGGCAACCGTGGAAACCATCAGTCGTTTCCAGTAGGACAAGTGACGAGTGAACTAGTGTTTTTTGCATTTATACCTACATCTTCCAAAGGACGTAAATGAGCAATCTAATTGTTTCGAGTTACCAAGTTGAATTGTGATATTCCATTTAAATAAACTTTGCAATTAACTTAACAAAAGGTGATGCATGTCAGTTTGGGGAAAATAATTCTCCTGAAGCGGGATAAAACGATCCCGCTTTGAGGGGGATCATTATGCTCCATAGTTTTAAGCAATTCATAAATCATACTTTTCAAGATCTTGAAATCCACTATTTATATTTTAGAATACCATGAATATATAAGCGTACAACAAACCGACAAAAGTGGGATACTGAGCATATGAAAAATTCCATCGATGAAGTAAATCAAGGAATGCCTGTGATGACTGCTGCGCGAATTTCCAATATCCCAAGGATGTTGCTCCAGAACAATAGCAGGAGCTAATAATACGAAAAATGGTTAAATCATCATCCTTGTCAAACGATGCCGGTATTTCAGATAAGCAAATATTTTGCGAGGGCTACTTGAAAGCTTATATGACAAAAAATGGAATAAATAGGTTTCGTAAGACTGGAATACTTCTATTTCATCCAGAATTTTTTTCATATGTCAATTTTTTAGCATCTGAAGTAACCGACCAACTACCATACGATCTAGCTGGTTTACCGAAAGACATAGCCAAGAATGCGGAAAATGATCTCAACTGCTTAAGAATACCCAGCATGGGCATAGATCAAGACAAGATGAACATTTGAAATCATCTTTTTAGGTTACACATGAAGAATGTCAACGTCTTCATAACATTCATGGCAAGAGAAATACGACAAAGAGAAAGTCTTGTGGAAGTTCAATTTTTAACAGCACGCTATACAAAAATGCTCTTGAATAGAATATCAACAAGAAAGAAGCAAAAGAGATGAACATTGAAACGAAAAGTGCAATAGATAGGAAGATATCCAAAAAGAAGAAAACAAACAGAAAAATATAAACAAAATAATCTTTCCAGTTCTACGGAGTTGGGAAACAACGAAAGGAATACAAACTGTCTTTGCTGCTATAATGAATACGTTTCTTCAGTCAGTGGTGAATGATGGACACGATGCAATAAGTGTTTCAAATGGGTCCACGATCAATTCACGGGAGTTGATGAAGATGAAGTTAAATTTATTTTTAATTGTTGCTTCATTTTTCCCCTAGTATTAGCCAAAGTTCAGAAGAAGCTTAATTTCTAAAAACATATTACAGCTTTTATCTTGATACTGTGATATCAGAGTATCATCTTCAAGTTATTTGTAGATGGGATCAATTTACCATGGGGGTGAAATGATCCCATTGCTCTTTTTAGGTAAATTTCTAATAGAAATGTACCTATTGCGATCGTTCACACTTTTGAATTTCGGAAAAATTTCAACGGCATGTTGTTATATGTCTTTAAGTTAGTCCAAAAAATATTTGGTTCGAAAGTTTAAAGATAATGAAAACTCCTTTTCAATTACGAACGTTTCGATAGCGGTGGCTATCTTTTCCAGGCTGTATTAAAATAAAAGAAAGTAACAAAGAAGTACTTAATTAAAGGGATATAAGAATCATCGAAATAATAATCAAGAAAAACATTTATATATAAAAACACGTTATACGAATTCCAACTTACATTGATTTGAGTGTTAAATATAGATAGGTACATCATTCATTCTAATATTATCAGAACTAAATTGAATTTCTACATCTAATATTAGAATACTGAACTCAACTGTACGAGAATTAAGGTAGAACAGAAAATTATGGTCATAAATAGCAAAAAACTAGAATAAAGAAACAGGGGAAGATTGTATTTTTACTTTTTATATATTTCTTTTAAATACATGGAATTCAAAGTTACTGTCTTTTATTTTGTTCCTTGATTTGTGTTTTCTTTGTTAATGTCTATGGGTTGCATGTCTGACATCTAATGTCTAAGCTGTCAATTAAGAATTAAAAATAAAAAAAACCCGATGGCCTATAGTCAGCGGAAAGGTAAATTTTTCAAAATTCATTGAATTGAAATTTGAACAACCTTTTCATTGGTATACCTACATGTTATTACATGAAAGTGTCTATGTGTCATAGCCATGCGGTTAGAGGTTTTAGTTTTGGCTGTAAAATATAAAGCAGACAAGGTTCGCGCTCCACTTCAAGGCAGATTTTTTTTTCGCCTATTTATTTTCAATAAATATACTATATATTTTTTTAATCAGGGTCTATATTAAGATCTCCAGAGAATGTACAATTACATCAAATTTATATTGAGTGTTCATGTTTCATCAATATTTTTTATTTTTCTTTATTATTTTTTATTTTTTTAGCTGTGCATTTTATGAAAAATTGCTCTGAACAAAAGTTGTAGGTACTGATTATATCTATAGCTTAAAATTAGTTTTGATGATATTTACACTACGGCTCTTTTTTGATAATTTTTTTTAATGTTTGAACGGTCGCCATTTTGAAACTACTCACCCGATATTGCCCAATAACGAACTCGGTCGAGATATTTGAGAGATTGATTTTTGTAGCAAATTTGAACTTGATACCTCCAAAACTGCGACCTCAATATATATATATAATCTTTTGAACCAAATGTTTTTTTGGACTAACTTATAGACATTTAACAACATGCCGTTGAAATTTTTTCGAAATTCAAAAGTGTGAACGATCGCAATAGGTACATTTCTATAAGAAATTTACCTAACAAAAACAAACAGCAAAAGTATGGCGCAAAGTTATAATATTTGTAGTTTAGGTTCCTTTTGAAACCAAATAATGTAGGAAATGACTAAAAACAACAACAGTAATGTATAATCTAGGGTGCAACAAGTTAAATTCTGGTGAGTAATCTATGTTGGAAATGTATATTGCAATTGTTCATGCATGTTCATTCTCTTCTAGTGCATTTTCTTTTCTTTGTAGTTGTGGCCTTTTGTGAAAAGACAACAAATAGATCCACATACAAGTCAAACCTGTGAAGAAAACCAGAATTTAGTGGTTAGATATATTTCCTTACCTTACATTGAAGGGCTTTCTACTAGACTAATAAGTGTATTTAAACAAGAGAACTTAAAAATAGCACAAAAGAACATCAAACCTATAAGTCGATTATATACCAGAACTAACGATAAAGTACTTACCAGCAACATATATCACTGTGTATATAGCATTCAATGCTCAGACTGTGAAATGAAATATATTGGACAAACCATCCAACCTCTTAAAAATCGAATAATAGGCCACCGCAGTGATATAAACATAAAAAAACGCTTTCAGATCATGCAACCTCAACCAAACATCTACCTGACCTGGATAACCCTAGAGTCCTTCACTTAGAAAAGAACTGGCATAAGCGCATCTTTCTTGAAATGGTGGAAATAGACAAGGAGTGCAACAGCATGAACAAAAGAACTGATATCCATGGTCTGAGTCGGGTTTACTCCTATTTATTGTCTTTTCACAAAAGGCCACAACTACAAAGAAGAGAATATGCACTAGAAGGGAATGACCATGCATAAACAATTGCAATATACACCACCAGACTTTAACTTATTGCACCCTAGATCATACATGACTGTTGTTGTTTTTAGTCATTTCCAACATTATTTGGTTTCGAAAGGAAACTAAACTACAAATATTATAACTTTGCGCCATACGTTTGCTGTTTGTTTTTGTTTTTATTTTTAATTCTTAATTGACAGCTTAGACATTAGACGTCAGACATGCAACCCATAGACAAAATTAACAAAGAAAACACAAATCAAGGAACAAAATAAAAGACAGTAACTTTGAATTCCATGTATTTGAAAAATTTAAATAAAAAGTAGAAATACAATCTTCCCCTGTTTCTTTATTCGAGTTTTTTGCTATTTATGACCATAATTTTCTGTTCTACCTTAATTCTCGTACAGTTGAGTTCAGTATTCTAATATTAGATGTAGAAATTCAATTTAGTTCTGATAACATAAGAATGAATGATGTACCTATATATATTTAACACTCAAATCAATGTAAGTTGGAATTCGTATAACGTGTTTTTATATATAACTGTTTTTCTTGATTATTATTTCGATGATTCTTATATCCCTTTAATTAAGTACTTCTTTGTAACTTTCTCTTATTTTAATACAGCCTTGAAAAAGATAGCCACCGCTATCGAAACGTTGGTAATTGAAAAAGAGTTTTCATTATCCTACAGCCCATAGTGCCGCAACCCTATGAATGTTTGTCACTTTGGTTATACATTCGAGGCAGTGAATTACTAAAATTATATTATATATATATATATATATATATATATATATATATATATATATATATATATATATATATATATATATATGGGATATTCCGAAATTTGTTAACACGATAGAGGTCGCAGTTTTGGTGGTATCAAGTTCAAATTTGCTACAAAAATCAATCTTCCAAATATTTCGGCCGAATTCGTTATTGGGCAATATCGGGTGAGCAGTTTCAAAATGGCGACCGTTCAAACAATTAAAAAAATTATCAAAAAAGAGCCGTAGTGTAAATATCATCAAAAATAATTTTAGGTTATAGATATAATCAGTACCTACAACTTTTGTTCGAAGCAATTTGCCATAAAATGCACAGATAAAAAAATAAAAATTAATAAAGAAAAAATAAGAAATATTGATAAAACATGAACACTCAATATTAATTTGATGTAATTGTACATTTTCGGGAGATCTTAATATAGACCCTGATAAAAAAAATATATAGTATATTTATTGAAAAGAAATAGGCGATAAAAAAATTCTGCCTTGAAGTGGAACGCGAACACAGTCTGCTGTATATTCAACAGCCAAAACAAAAACCTCTAACCGCAAGGCTATGATACATACGGAATTTTATGTAATAACATGTAGTTATACCAATGAAAAAGTTGTTAAAATTTCAATTCAATGAATTATGAGAAATTTAGCTTTGCGCTGACTACAGGCCATCGGGATGTTTTTATTTTGAATTAATTCTGATAATTGAATAAAGATTATTCTCAAAAAACTATTATTTGATAAGAAAAATAATACCTATAAATGTTTATATTGTTAAATTAAAATAAACAAATTTGTTTTCACATTCTGAAGATGTTCTTTCCTTATAGGGATCATTTTACCCTCTTTTCAGCTATAAATTTGTATATGTGATTGATGGCACTTGTTCTTGACCATAATGGACAATATTATAATGGCAATAATCCTTACAGATAGTAATCGAATAATTTTTCATTAAATCACCAAAATTTCCTCCAATGAGAACTATTATTTGATTATGTGAGTTTTTCTTCTTCTTTTCTATAACAGTTTTGATATAGGTAGGTAGTATTTTATCATTGTGCAAAAAATAATAATTGATTTGGTTTATAGCAAAAATATAAATAAAAGAGTATTCAGCACCACCGTATGTTATCTCAACATCTTTAAAACGAGTTTTTATGAATAATTTAAATTGAAGAAAATATCAATACGTGTTAGGTAGGTTCTGAAATAACAATAAAAGTAGTGAACACTCGTGCGATGTGGGCTGCCTAATGTAAATGTTGAAGAATCATAGTACCTGCACCAGTGACGTAACATGGGTTTCTGCTTTGGGGAAGCAGTGAGATCTATCATAAAAAACAGAGTTATCATGTTTTGAAAGATCTTGATCATCTGATATTTGAACAGATAATATCTTAAAAATACTAAATTACTAAATCTTACTTTGAAAAATGATATATTAAAATTATATCATGCTTTGTTCTGTAGCGTACTATGGGAATATTTGTTGAATATCAATGAAAAATTTATTTTGGAAGCACATATATTATTATTCTAATCTACGGAAACAGTAAATGTACTATTGCTGAAAGATCTGTAGACATAAATAGCTTGCAGTAGATAAAAAATTGAATTTTGGCCAAAAAACAAAGCTTATATCGATCCAAGCTTATCTACAATAGATTAGATAATAATTTTTAAAAAAAACTTCACTAGAAGGCGTATTTAAACTTCATATTTAGCGTTGGAATCTAAATTATTTAAAGTTATAATATATTGTACTAGAATAGAATTTTGGTATTAATATTTTTTTATATAATATGCTGCTCCGTACCTACATTTGTAGTTGTAATTTATATTTCTCTTGTATTTTCATTTTATTATTCCTGTATTTGCATTGTATTAATATGTAGCTTTAGACGATCTTATGGCTGTAGCATTTAAAACATTATTTAATTAAACCTGATCAAATCGTTGAAGTGAAGCTGTTGCATTATCTCGTTCATTTTCATGTTTGGGGCATAAATTATCATGTTAAATCTAGTAGAATTCGAATTTTCGTTAATTTTGGTTATTACCTTTCACAGCTGCAGTCTCCTTGGAAGCGATGCTGAAGAAGTTCTCGTGCCAATATAGAATGAATTGTCGAGAAATGTGTAGGTGTTGTAACAAGGGTAGAAATATTCCCTTTTATTCCATTACTGCAGTGACAAAGCTTTCGAAAATGTTAAGCAAGCTCTTAACCTACCTTAGATACTAAAATATCAATCACGATGAGCTGTGAGTTAATTTGTTGATTTTAATTTCATTGTGAAGAATACATGAAGTTCCATGAAGACATAAGGAGAAGCCTATGTTCTAAGCGATACTGAAAGTTTATGTGAAACTTTATATAAATTGGGGACATAAATGACAGCGATCGTGTCACATCGTCATTCAAAATAACTGTGTAAAATTGATTTTTGAAAGGCGGTTTTTCCAACTCTGTTACGTCTGGTTATCGTGGCGATGAGAACGGATGAAAAAGAACGATAATGTTTTTACTGGGGAATATTTTGAACGGAAATGCGACTTGACGCTCACAAACATAGATATCTCTTACTTTTCGGGTTTTATGGTAAAGATGAGAATGATGAATAAAGAATGTATGGCGGCAACAACAAGGTGGATAGCAAAAGTTGTTCACCGATGTGACAGGACATGAAAGACTTCATATAGTTTGTTTCACGAGTGATGGCTATTGCGTGTAATCATTCACGAGCTAAGTACATCATGCTATATACTTCTCATCACATCTCAATATCATAAAATTTTCGATGAGGATCTATTCTGCGACATCAGTATTTCAAGCTTATCTCCTTTAATACCATGATAGGGCACTGCTCGTATGTCCGAAGGCAACGCAATATTTATCTCATAGGCGTCATAAAGTCAAAGTAACATTTCAGAAAATTCTCATAAATACATTTTTATTTTATAACTCATGAAAAATATTTGTATTTTATGTTTCTGCATTATTGTTAATAAATCTTTCATATGATTGCTTATTTAATCAGTCGATGCTTTTTTCTCGCTAATTATGTGAATTTCCTTAAAGCGTGTAAAAAGATTAAATACCATATTTTATCTCAAAATCGTAGCGCCACTGATTTACTCCCGTCAGAACTGATCCGTGTCTCGTGCTTTCAAAATTGAATCTGCGCACTACTTAGCGCGCACTTGTCACGTGACTCTTGAACTAATACTAAAGAAGTATTTATGCAGTGTATTCCTAAATACAAAATATTAGCCTGGCCAGGCATAAATTATGTCATCAGTCAATGTCATATTTCTATATTGAGTCCATTTATTTGTCAATTTTCGACGACCATTCTAACCCTGGCCAGGCTAATGTTTTGAATATTGGAACAGCCAGCTAATCTTTGCTAATACCATGTCAACATGTGATTGACGTTAGTTTTAAAAATTCAATTTCATTATTCATGTTTGTGATGTATATTGCAGGTACATTAATATAAAGCTATGCCTGTTTCGTCATGTAGCTTTAATAAATATTAATTATTATAGCTACCTTTGTAGAGACATACCATATTACAAACTCTGAAATAGCTAAATTGCTGAGAGAGGATCAAAGGAGCGAACATAATTTAAATAATATATATCTAATATTTAGACATATCATTAAGAGTGCTCTGCTGTAAATTTCTATAAAAAAAGAGACTAAACTTTCATAGGTAAGAGATTTAGTATTGGCAAACAATAAGGAGAATGTAGATTCACCAAAATCTGAACCAGATTTTAAGATGAAATTAGGTTAGCTTACTATGGAGTACCAAATACTGAAAAAAAATCATCTAGTTCAAGATAAGCTTTTATTGGATTATTTTGGAAAATGACTTCTTTGTTATCAAAACTATCTTTATAATAATCAATAACCATTCAACGAGGTTATATTAATTTACAAATATTCAAGAAATACAAATACAAATGACCATTTCTTTCTAAACATCTAAGAATTCATTTCTCCGCTGACAAAATCACTTTTCTTATTCCACGAGCATCTATCTCATCAATGCATTTAATACCCGTTGACGCAGTTCTTCTTTAGGTACTTTGTACTAGTAATCAATACATATTTTTCTTCAAATCACCCCATAAATAAAAATCTAACGGGTTCAAATCAGGTGATCTCGCGAGTCAGTCCCTAGATCCTAGACGTCTAAACCAGAACATTTCATACAGCTCCCTAGCTACATCGTCTGTGTAATGAGCCGGTGCTCCATCTAGTTGAAAGTGTAAAACGCTCTTAATGATAAATTTCCCAAAAAATCCCTCACCCCCGACCTCTATATTTCTAATTATTTTGCTGAATATAATGGTTTGTCATAATTAAAAAATCGTACTTCGTACTTGATTGTCTTTTAGAAGGCAAAATACATTCGAATTAAACTTTACTTGATTTCCCATTTCCCTGAGAGCGTGTGGATTTTGATGAACCCAGAAATGTTCATTTCTTCTATTCAAGGATTCTTTGTATGGAACTATATCTTAGGCCTAAGTCTTCCTATGCACTTCTAATAGAAGCTTCTAGCTACGCGTAAAAGTAAGCTAGAGCATTAACCAGATTATCTTCATCGCAAGTTACTGACTTCGGAACGTTTTCCTCTGCTTCCAATTTTTTGCTTATAAGTAAAATACACACATACAATTATAAAATTCACACGAAAACAATAAATAAATTTAAATTGAATTGAATTTGTAATCGTGCATACTTCATTTTATTCATTAACTCTAAATCGGGGTATATGTCATTGAACTTGCTACAAATGTTGGAATAAATAATTCCATCAAAATCTGTGTTGTGTTTCGACTCAATTCTTTTAAGAAATACGTCAATTATGGTTATGTAAAACTTTTCATTACCATGGAGAGCAACATATACGTACTATAAATATGTTGAAAATAATTTACTTATTTCATAACAAATTATTGAGTGGGCATTCCTTCAAACAATATGGGGCTCAAATAAACAATATGTTTGCTCACCGGGCTTTCGAGATAAAATTATAATGATTGAAAACATTGACAAGTATGTACAGGGTGGCCAGATAAGAATGCAAAGTGCCGTATCTCGGGAGCTATTCATCATAGAGACCGGCGGTAAAAAACGTGTTGACTGAAGTGACCAAGAGTAGATCATGGAAAATATTTTCGGATTTCCAAGATGTTCACAAGGGGGCGTAGTCGCCATCTTAAAATTGTAAAGTGATTTTTCATTGATATCCACCCAGTAAATGTACCAAAAAAATATTTGGATTTTAGAGCTAAGCTTTATTCGAGTAATTTTCGATTAACACTTTTTGACGTATCCATTAAAATAAAGTGGTGGGGGTGATTCAATGTTCTTTTAAATAAACAGCTGTAACTCCTCAATGACTGAACGGATTTCAGCAAGCTCGATCTTGTTGGAAAAAGAGCTTATTGCTCCATCAAATTCTTCTTATTCGTAATATGTCTAATTCTTAGTGATGCCGCTAGAGCGCGTTTTTCGATATAGTTACATAAAATTGCAAAATTCTCAAAAAAATTCAAATGCAATAATATGACTTTTTTCTCATGTAGTGAAATGATACTCAAATAGGATAGTGAAAACCGCATCTCGATATCTTATTCCTAGCCAAAAATATCGAAGAAAGATTTTTTTTAAATAAAATTTTCGAGAGATGCTATTAAACCGGTATTTATTCTTATTTATTTGTCTTTTCAGTAACAAAATTTCATAATTTTATATTTTTTAATAATAAACGTAGGTATGCTTATTTCAAACAATTTATCAAAAACGTGTAGGGGCATAAGAAGAAAGGATGATTTTAAAATAAAACTAAGGTCTTTTTAGATGCTCGAACTGCCTTCATCACACCCCATGCGTTATTGGCGGCGCTCATGCGTAGACATTACAGCAGCTTCGATTTCTGCTCTTGACTGGCTACGAATGGCCTCTTGAATTCATATCTTCATGTCGTCTCTCTTTGTTGGTGGATGTTGGTAAACAATATCTTTTAACCGATCCCATAGATAGAAGTCCAAACAGAAGAGGTCCGAAGATCGGGATGGCCAAGAAAATAGACTTCCTCGTCCAATCCACCTCAGGTGAAATATGCGATCTAAATGATCTCGCACATTTCTCGAAAAATCTGCTGGGCAACCGTCTAGTTGCAAAAACATATTTTGACGTAATTGCAAAGGCACATCTTCTAACAAAACAAGCAATTGGTTTGTCAGAAAATCAACAAACACGGCACCGTTTAGTGGTTGATCAAAGAAATAGGGACCTATAATAATTGTTTCGCCCAGGATGCCACACCACATATTTAGTGATGCGCAAAGCAAGACCAAGACCAAGACCGATATGGTCTTGGTATTGGTCTTAGTCTTGCACCCTTGGTATTGGTCTTGGTCTTGCATCAAATTCTTAGTCTTGGTCTTGGGTCTTGGTCTTGCATATACGGTCTTGGTATCGGTCTTGGTCTTGCTGCAAGACTTGCAAGACTTTGCAAGACTCTTGCAAAAATTTTGATCTTTTTATAAGTGTGAAAAGCTGTTGCGATTTTAAACCGTAATTGCTTCATCCAAATGAAGAAGAACCCTGCATATGTATGGGAAGTATGTAATTCATAATCTTATAAGATTGCCTATAATTATATTATCATTCGAAATGGATAAATATCGACCGTATAAAAAAATTGTCCTTGTCCAGAACAAACACGCCTTGTAATGTAGAATAAGTAATGAGAATAAAACTAGGTGCCTAGAATTAAGTTAGGGCAAGTGAGATGCGTAAAAGTTTATAAATTAATAATCACCATTCACATATGAGAATCGTATCTTACTAGCGCGACTTAGTCTGCTTGTGTTTTCTTGGTATCATCCGTCCCAACTGAGCACTCATTTTACTTCATACTTCTACTTCATACTTCTATTTCATAATTCATTTTTTAGCTCATTCTACAATGGTTTGTCCCATTTTCTTTAATAAAATAGAAAGAATCTCTGAAAGCGATCAAAAGTATTTCTGATAAAACTAGGTATCTATTTAAAAAGTCAGTCGTGTGAATATCTCAGTTGAGTTAGTTAATCAGCATGATCGAAAAAATAGATTCAAAATAAGGGCAATATAAAATTTCAAATATCTCCAAAAGTGGCAACTGGATAAATGTCATCAACAAAATTCAGATTTATAGATTATTCTTAACGTTTGCTTAAAACATTCTGCGCGATAGAAAAAATAATAAAAATAAAAAACCATGTAGTTTACTTTCCCCTGGCTATGAACTGTCGGGATTCTTTGAAAACAGCTCGGTAAGGGAAATCCTAGAAGGGTTGAAATTACGGTATAGGTATAGGGTATTTAAGAATTTTTTGGAATCCGGAAATCCTAGAAGGGTAAAATGAACGCGCTTTTCACCCAAAAACTTTTAATTCAATATTTTTAGAATCTGTAAAATAAAGATAGATCATAAGAGAGTTCAAAGATTAAATTAATTAGGTTATTTATTAGCATTTCTTATCTAATCATTGAGTAAAATAATATGTTTCCTACCAATTTGGTGTTTGGTTACGGAACTGCAAGAGTCTTGCAAGTCTCGCAAGTCTTGCAGCAAGACCAAGACCAAGACCAGGTTAGTCTTGGTATTGGTCTTGCATCCCAGTATTGGTCTTGGTCTTGGGTCTTGGTCTTGCATAGACGGTCTTGGTCTCGGTCTTGGTCTTGCAAAATTGCAAGACCAAGACCAAGATTGCAGGACCAAGACCAGTCTCGCAGCATCACTAGACATATTCAGATTCCAGAAGCCCTGATGTTGGACATCGCGCATCCAGTGAGGATTGTTGTCCGACCAATAGTGCATATTATGGAAATTGACGTTTCCATAACTTCTAAAAGTGGATTCAGTCGTCCAAAGAATTTCGGATAAAAAATTATATTATCTCTAATCATGCCCAACATCCAGTTACCAACATGTATTCGTCCTTGTCATTAAAAAAAATTCTCGCATCCCGTAAACGCCGATTTGGATATCGAGCTCTGTATACTCTTTGAGCCAGTGCTGCATTTTGAAGACATTCAAAATATACTGTAATCTTATCGACAGCTTCATCATTTGTAAACGACATTTTAATAGTTCAAAGGCCTTACTTGTGTATGTAACAAACACAAATTACACTACCTCTCTAAGTATAATTTTGATATTTGTTGACAAGTTGAGCTTAGGCATCCGTTTTTCTCTCCAGTTTGGACTTCTATCTATGGATTCGATTAAAAGATATTGTTTACCAAATTCCCAAACAACCAGAGACGACATGATGAGGCCTGTCATAGCCTGTCATTTATTATTAAAAATTATAAAATTATGAAATTTTATGACTGATTCTCGAAAAAAGAGAAATAAATAAGACTAAATACCGGATTAATAGAGTCTCTCGAAAATTGTATTATAACAAAATTTTCATTCTTCGATATTTTTGGCTAGGAATATATCGAGATGAGGTTTTCACTAGTCTATTTAAGCATCATTTCACTACATTTTTATGATAAAAAGTCATATTATTGCATTTGATTTGTTTGAGAATTTAGCAATTTTATGTAATTATATCGAAAAACGCGCTTTAGCGACATCAATAAGAATTACACATATTACGAGTAAGATAGATTTGATGGAGCAATAAACGCTTTTTCCAACAAGACTAAGCTTGCTAAAATCTGTTCATTCGTTAAGGAGTAACAGCTGTTTATTTAAAAGAACATTGAATCACCCCCACCACTTTATTTTCATAGATACGTCAATTAGTTTTAGTCGAAAATTACTCAAATAAAGCTTAACTTTAAAAACCATATATTTTTTTCGTACATTTACTAGGTGTATTTCAATGAAAAATCAGTTTACAAGGTCAAGATGGCAGTTACTCCCCCTGATGGCCATCTTGGAAATCTGAAAATATATTCCATGATCTTCTCTTGCTCATTTAGTCAACACTTTTTTTTTACCGCAGGTGAGAAATAGCTCCCGAGGTACGGCACTTTGCATTCTTATCTGGCCACCCTGTATACATCAGTGTTGATGATTTTTATATTGTTATATGTGTCCATATGAATGTATTTTACTTCAACTCTTGTCTTTGCTTATTTAACAATGTAACCTTTCCTATATAGTAAATCAAATAATATTTTGTTATATCTTTTAAATGATTGTATTATAACTATTTCCCTAAAAGTGATTTAAAATATAACAAAAATTAAAAACAGTGAAATTTATCTACAAGCCATCTGGATTTTTAAATTATGTTTCAACTATTTGGAAATTTGAGTTGGTGTGAAATGTAAATCAGGACTGCTTACTTGCATGTTCTGAATGTCATAGACAAACAAAAGATGTAAGTACAAGTGAAATGTTCGATTTGAGCCTAGTTAACGATAAATCATGAGATTTCAGAATACATCTTTAAAAAAATACCTCTTCTGCTTCCACCTATATGTAGTTCTCAAATTGGAAAAGGATGCCGGAAACTCTGTAAAAATTGGGATTTTTTTCTGGCTTGCAGACATCGTGTGCTGGTGCAGGTTGCAGCAAATTATTTGGTGGTTTGGATGGTGAAAGTACTCATTATAACTCTCAAAGACCGTTGAAAAATAGCGGACAAAATGCAGTTTGTTTGAAATAAGATTCAATTTAAATCCATATTTGATTTTCAGAATTAACAACGGAATATGAGGAGGCCGTTTCTCTAAAGAGACAAGTAGTCAATTTGAATCTATAGAATCTCCAGAAGTGCGGGCTACCTTCCAGAAAAAAATCGAGTTTCCTGCAACAATTTTTTTTAGATATTTTCAATTATATCAGTACATTATTTGAGTATGTGTGAATGAAATTTAGTTCATAGTGAATATGACGATTTGTCTCCACTTTATTTCCATAGTTGAACAATTTTTGTTCAAATCCATCTATTTCTTAGAAAATTCGGAGATACGGCAGTTTCTTATCTTAACTACATAGATATGTCCTACATCAATCACACGGGCGCCACAATACCAATATTTGAGTTTTAAAACTAGAAAACTGTTTTATTTAGAAGTTTTTTTGGAACATTTTTTAAATACAATCTCTTCTTTAAAACTCTTGTAATTGTTTTCACTAGTGTATATTACCACTCACCATTGTATTGAATCAGTGAATCTATAATTATTTTAGCAATCGCCATTTTTTTAAGAAATATGCAAAAACAAATAAAATCACGTATTCTACGAACATGGTCTCATCGTACCTTGGCCAGGTAAGCTGTGCCTGGTTATTTTATAAGACTTTTTTTTACAAAGCCTAAGAGATAATCTATGATTTTTGTATTTTGTATTATAATATGTTCTCTTATAAGATACCTATAGATTGTCTCTGAGGAGCTCAAGTAATTTGTGGCAATAATTGCTACCACATATGCTTCGAACTCCCAACGTCTTCTAGCGGAGAAATATTCATATAAGAGGGCTTCTATTTATGTAGCAACAGTTGGTTACCAGCAGCTACCAGACTAGACTGAGACATGTTTTCTCTGACTGAGACTGAGGTTTGATTTTGCTATCTCTGATGAATAACGTTACTCCCATATGCTCATTTCGGCTCACTTCGATCCGCTTTGGAGATTCACTCATGTCATTCGGCTCAGCTTCAGTCGAAACACCATTGAGTTCAGAATATCATCAGAGACGTATCATAGGGAGAGGCTGTCATACTGTCACATCTTAAAATTGGCATCGGTTCCAGCCAATATTTGTTATTTTGACAATTAATTAGCGTTCATTGGGTGTTTTCCAGTTGTAGTGGGCTATTTAAGTTTGAAGATTCCATGGTTAGTCAATATTAATTATTTCTATCAAATAAATATGGGTTGTTGTGCCTTATTTGAATTTTTCACACAAATCGATAGTAGGTCACTGAATCGATTGATACTAATTTTATCATGCACAATTGAAAAATAAAAAGTTATGATTTCTTTTTCGAAAAAAATAATAAAAACGGTGGAGTTTGATTTTTGTGCAATGTGTTAAATGCGTTATCTACTGTACTATTTTTATACATGAATTTAGAGAATTAGGGAAGCTCAATCGATCGACACCTGTTTTGTTATCTATAGGTGGAAAATAAGAAACTAATTCTTACTAAACGTTGTTGTGTAGATATTGAGGTTAAGCGAATTTCATATTTAGATATTATTTAATTTTTCATTTGTGTATGCAAAAACTGGTGCCAGTCGAGTTTTTCTGAAAAAAAACGATACTTTTCGAAAATATTCCAAAATTTGATCCTTCACCATCTTTTTGTTACACCATAGGCCAAACCATTTTATTTCGCACTTGCACATATATAATTGATAAGTTAAATTAAGTTAAAGTTAAGTAATACCCAAAATAAATTGATGTAATAAAATTATAGTCAATTTTTTTAAGCTTCATTTCATTTGAATTCGACAATGTGCAAGTCGCTATCTTCAGGGTAGCTTTACGTCACTGAAGTGATGCCATCCTTTTAAATCAGTTCCGACACATATGTCATCTCCTCCTCCCAACTCAATCGGAAATACCATCCACTTATATATGTATTTGAAAAATTATAATTATATACAAAATGTTGTACAATAATTCCAAGATCGCCTTTCTTATTGTCAAAAAGTGAATGGTGCACTTTGAACATTGAATTCAACTGTAGAATAAATTGAAAAATACTTCCTAAACATTATGTGACATTATTTCCTTCATTCTACCTAAAGTATAAAAATGTTACATTTTCAAAATAACTTTTCTCAGTTATGATTGCACCAAATTTGAAAAAAATTGCTGAACAGAGAATGAAAATCCCTTTCGAACATCCATTTTTATTAAACATTTTTGAGATGATAATTCAGAGGGATTGCGTAATAGTTTCCAAAATTCAATTGTAAAATTGAGAATAAAAATCGTCTTGTTTCATGATTTCTTAGACAAATACATAATAACGTATTCCATATACCTATGGATCGCACTGTATGTAGGTACTTTCAATAACTGGATAACATAATGTTATGAGGAAGTACAGCAAAAAAACATTAATTGTCAATGGACCAAACATTCAGGAAACATTATCTAATTGGCGTATTTTATATGCTTCTCGAATTATAGTTGAAAATTGTTGAATGTTCCCTGATTATTTTCGTGATATAATTTTCTCTGAAGAGCTCGGTTTTATAACTTATAGCATGAAAGCTCTATAATTGGATCTAAAGGCAACAGCCCATTTTGTTGCAGGATAAACTGGAGGAGAAGATAACTGAAATAATAACTATATACACTTTTTTTTAAATTAAACGATATATCATACTAGATGTGCATGCAGCTGCTGTTCTCTGATCATTATTAATTACATAAGCGCTCCTTAAAATTGGGTTTATTCTCGATGTATTCAGGAAATGAACGCATCCTTCTAGTTTATCACAAAAAAGACTGCTTAAAAAGTAAAGTAACTAGAGTATCAAAATAAAGTATAAACAAGAGCACTGATATTATGTTAAAATAGCTCAACACTGATTCGGACGATTTTGCATCTGAGAGGGGACTTTAGAGATCATCATATTTATAAAGTGCAACTATTATCCAGAATAAAGTTATTGACATTAAGATTAATCTATTATTATCAGTTAACTAGCTGTCTTACCGAGCACTTCCAGGGCAAACACATTGGTAAATTATGCTACGAAAAAAAAAAAATGTCTTGAGTATGGAACCCTTCTACCTCAGTATCCTACTTGCAGGTAGAACCAGTCTGAACACCAACAGGAATCCATCCACAGATGTGCACCTAGTGAGTATTACATAAGAATTCCACCTACATATGTCTTAGGGATTTTCCGGTATGAAACCCTCCACCTTTAAATCCCAGTCGCACTGACACACTCTCAAAAAAAAATGTGACATACTACATAAAAATATAGCGGAACATCCACGAAAATTCAGCCAAATTGTATAGAGTTCAGAAATACACAACAGACAATGGACATTTAGGTGCAGAACCCACCACATAGAGTCCCACGGGCAGGTTTGATAAACACGTGTGCAAAATTTGGCACACACAAACCCACACAGACGTTCAGTACTATATATTATATAGATTGAAGCTATGATGACAAGTCAATTTGAATCATATTGTAACAAGCAAATATCCGTATCCCACTGCTGATTGTTAAATTATGATTAACATTTTCCCGTTAATATCAGTTACTATTCACGATTCCATTAACACTCTCTGCCAATCATTACTAAAGTTGACGGCTGTGTGTGTTTGTGTCAGAAATGGGCATAGGTAGTAACAGTGTGAAAAATAAAACACGTGAAGGCGAAATGATTATTGTTACCAAAAAAGATAATAATTCTTCATTCCAATATAAAGATTAGGAAAAATAAAAATTGGAGTAGTAAAGCAGCTCTATACACAAAATCAATTTACCTCAGGCTCTTAAAGTTGAGGTTAAAAATAAAATAATTTAAATTTTCAATAAAATAAAAGTTACATAGCTGTAGAGGATATACAATTACTAAATAATTATTTAGAAATAGCGAAAATTACAGAAAATAACTGATCACCTGCGATATATTTGTAGATCATCTGCATACAGTAGGTGTTTGGATTCCTTTATTGAGCCACTAGTATCATTAATAAAAAGAGAGAATAAGAGAGGACCGAGAATAGACCCTTGGGGAACACCAGTAGTTGTTAGCAGCCATGTAATAGTTTCCCTATCTAGGCACTTTATTGCTTGGTGACTATCTGTTGGATATGAGTGAATTCAGATTAAGGCATTGTCAGAGATGCCAAGGTGAGCAAATTTGGCGAGTAAAATTGGATGAGATACGATATCAAAGGTCTTGGAAAAGTCGAACCGTACTAGGATGGTAAGCTTACGACTGTCAATATTGACCTTGATGTCGTTGACCAGGCGAAGAAAAGTTGTTTGGATGCTGTTTCCGGGACCAAAACCACTCTAGAGATGGTCCAGCTTGTTGAATTGATGAAGGTATGTAGATAGGTGCTGAAAGGCTAAGTTCTCTAATATTTTTCCAAGAAATAGAAGTAGAGCAGTTGGTCAGTAATATGCTGGGTGATTCGGGGCTCCACCAGAGATTCTCTTTGATCGGAAAACAAGTTTTCGAAAATGTACGTATCTGTCTTAAATAAATCTTCATTAGGACTACTTAGAAATAATTGCAAATACCACAGCTCTCAGAGTTTTAACCATTAAATTGCTTTTTATACTATTAATACTGAATTAGATATATAAGCCATCATATTTGTGAAAGTTAATTTTATTTTTGCTATTTATTTTTTTTACTGTTCAAAAATTATTTTGTGAATAAGCAAATCACTGCTTTATTCCATTATGTTAATAAATCTGAAGATTCACATGCAAAACCTAGGATTTGCCCTAAAGAAGAAAAGAGAGAGGAGTTGTAATGCTGACCAAAGTTTGAAGCAAACTTGGCTCCAAGCGGGCTTGCCAGTGGCGTAGATCGACAAAAACTGAGCGTTAATGCAAGGACATAATGTTGAACAACGACCAAGCCCAAATATCTATGATGAGTAGGCGGAACATTTCAAGAATATTACTATACCGCGTTTCACAATGAGAATGCATTGTGGTCGGATCGGGATAAGGGCACATAGTGTTGCCGTTTTTGAACTTTACCTATATTTCTTTGTAATTTTTTAATGTATTGTCTATTAATATTATAATTATCGAATACAAAATGTTGAGATAGAATTTAAACTCAAGCGGCGAAGGTTTGTAGAGTCCTGCATCACAATGCGTTGTCAACTATGAGCTCCATCCGTTTTCCTATTTAAAATACATTGCGTATACCTGGCAATACTGCATTCTCAGTGTGAAATGCAGTATAAGTAGTAGGATCTGAATTGAAATAGATAGATAAAATTTATATTGTTTCAGTATTCTTGAAATGCTTCGTCTACTGATAGTTACCTGCATAAGTTTTTATTTGTAGTTAAGTAGTATTCAATGACAAATTCACCAACAAAAGACTTTTTCTATATTTTATCGTATCGTAGCTTCCAAATCAGAAGCAAAAAGAAATTGCACATGACCCCGATTTGAAGAAGCCTAGAAGTATAAAAAAAATAAGTTAACCAATTGCCCCGTTTTTGATGAAAAAGCAGGATTCTAGAACTATTGGGCTTATATACTTAATATATTTTTAAAGAAAATAAGATTTCTTTTAAGAATTTTTTAATCGATAGAGTTCTCAAAACTTCAAATTTCAAATGGTTCAACTTTTTTCTATATTTTTGACACTGTCAACCTTTATTGGGGGCAATTAAATTCAAAATGAATTACTGTCTTAGGTAACAAGTCTTTTTTAATACCACAGAATCCATCAAATCTTCAGATATTTCTAGAACGATATAAGGAAGGAGGCATAGGCAATATTGAAGTAACTTACCTTCATTTGGGCTCTACAATTCGAAAATATGAAATATGAAAATATATAGGGTGTCTCATTGTAAAAATTATAGCTTTGATATTTATCTCATTTTTTCAGCTCCCTGTATAGCTCAAACTAACTTAAGTTTCTGCATATTGAGATTACTTATCGAGCTAGTTGGAAAAAAAATTGCATGTGTCATATACAGGCTGTATTGCAAAAACGCCCCAAGCTGTAACTGCGTTATTTATTGGCAGATTTAAAAATTCAAAAAAGCAAATGAAAGGTTCAATATACTTTAAAGATGTCAGCAACTTTAATTTTTTAGATCTTTGTCATCAGTGACAACGATAGTCTTTTTTTTTTCTTAATGGAAACATGTATTTATTTTCACGTCATATTGTAGACAAGTTTTTCTGAATTCAACAGTATAACATAGCTAAATATTTATTTATCACAATATTTCGATTATTTTTATAACTAGTGAAAAGATCACACTAATTTCTATGCTCCAAGTCTACTTTGAATGTAACAAAACTAGCGGGCGAGCAGTGCGTCTCTACATCAATCGATTTCCGAACAGAGAAATTCCAGATCGAGGAAAATTCTCAAAACTTAAAAAACTATGGTAGTTTCAAGGAACATAAAAGAAAGTATAGTCTATTTAATGAAGAAATGGAGTCTGGCGTTCTTCTCAGTATTCAGGATAAGGCGAGAATGTCTGCACGTGAAATTGCTAGTGATTTGTACAACACAAAAAGTACAAGCTCTAGAACAAAATGATCGCTATCGAAGAATTTAATTTTCCCGATTTTATTTAGACGCGAATCGAGGGAATGTTACTTTCTATTAAAACATAATTTGGTCTGATGTGTGTAGCAATAATGGCATTTATAATAGAAACCTCTATCGGTAATAGAGTGCTGGGAAAACAGTATAGACTTATTGTAGAAAATAATCTTCAAAGAAGATTCACTGCCAATGTCAGGTGCGGTATTTTGGGCGATCGATTAATTGCACCCTTTTGTATCTACGAAATACTTACATTTGTTAATAATAACGGATTACTTAATTATTAAATTTTATATTTGTTCCAGAAATTGTTGAATAAATTAGGTTATGTTATGCTGGTAAATTCACAAAAAAAAATTGACAAAAATATGACGTAAAAATAAATACATGTTTCCATTAAGAAAACAAAAGTTGAGGGCACTGAGGTAAATATAAAAAAAATAAAGTTACTGACATCTTCTACAGTATATCAAACCATTCATTAGTTTTTTTGAATTTTAAAACCCACCAATAAATAACGAAGTTACAGCTTTGGGCGTTTTTGACGATACTGCCTGTATATCAAAATGAACACTCATCGCCAGTAAATATTGGCAGAAACAAAAATAGAAATGAGAAATCAAATACACTGATTTTAACGTTATAGGTATTACCTATAAACATCAGTGGTAGGTACAATAAGTGGTACACTTTCATCAGCTGTATCAAAGCGTCTTCGTGTACTGATTCTATCGCTTAAAGCTTCTTCAGTAAAATTTTCCATTTTTTTATAAAATACGATTATACTTTCATTGCTAGTTATCTTAAGGGTCTGTACCTTACCTGAAAGGTCATAGAACAAACCCTATAATTTTGCAAATATCCGTCGGATATTCCATAATCCAAGAAGAAAGCAAAGTTGACTGCCTTTGGTACTGATGTAGAGCATTATCCTGGTCACCAATGGAGATTGAGCTTGAATTTCAGCCAGCTACAATTTTTTTATCTCTTATATATTTAAAGTTGATATTATTCATTTAAGACTCAAGATCTCTTTCATGAAGTCCCTTCATTTGCAAGGATTTACTGTATAATCTATATACAAGGTGTTTCATAATATATGCGCAGGACTTGAGGATGTGACAGCTCGTCTAAAGATATGATTTTTTTATATCAACTTACCCTCTAAAATGCACCATTTTCGAAATACAGGGTGGTGAAATAAAAAACAAATAGTTTTTTGTGAATATCTCCAGAACCCTTTATCGTACAGAAAACAACTTTTGTGAGCATTTTCCAATCATAATACGCAGAAAAAATTTTTTGTTAAGTCGTAATTGGTGATGATTTTGAAGGAGTAGTGGGTGTTTTTCTCCCCAATTTCTACGCCAATAGAAAAATTACGTTTTTGCGACGTCCATTTGAACCATCAATGTTTTCTACACAAAAAAGGTACTGTTGATCGTGAGCTCTAAGGTCGACCGTTCTCGTGAAAAATCAACTTTTATGTTGAAAAAACCCATTTTTTTTAAATACAACTCTTTATTTACTAATTAAACATTTTTTTTGTAAAAGTTACAACAAGTAACAAGAGCTAAAATTGACCGTGTTTTTTTCAACATAAAAGTTGATTTTTCTCGAAATTGGGCAGCTCACGACCCACCTTTTTTGTGTAGAAAACATTGGCGGCTCAAATGGGCGCCTCATAACCGTACTTTTTCCATTGGCGTAGAAATTCGGGCGAAAAACAGCCACTACTCCTTCAAAATCTTCACCAATTATGACTTAACAAAACATTCTCTCTGACTCAAAACTTAGATTATTATTAGTGGAAAATGCTTGCAAAAGCCTTTTCTGTACGACAAACGTTTCCAGAGATATTCACAAAACACGACTTTTTTTCAATTTCAACACCCTGTATCTCGAAAATGGTGCATTTTAGAGGGTAAGTTAATATAATTTTTCTTTCATATTTTTGGAGGAGCTATCACATCCGCAAGGTACACTGTGTGTAAAAAATCCCGGATTGGTAAATTATTTCGAAAAAGGCGCACATCATCAAAAAACTTCCTGTAGAAAAGTTGTAAGGCTTTGAAAAATATATAAATCAAGGATACCTGTAATTATACAAGGTGGCTCAAAAAGTCCTAGCCAACTAAAATGTTGTTTTTTTTGAATGAAATGATTTTAATCGTACTTTCTGATTCGGATAAACATTCTGAACAATTATTATTTAACACGTCATATGGATAAACCCGTTAGTTTATGAAATAAATCGAATTACAGAACATACATACGATTAACGATGTTACATTCATTTTATGTTTTTACAACCTTTTGCCAGAATTTTTTGTGTCACCTTAAATGGAAGAAAGAAAATTAAAATGGACTAAATGTGCACATTCAAGATTTTCCAATAATTTAATAATAAAACAAATAAAAACAAATTAACTACCAACTTAACAAGAAAAAAAAATGTTAAATCGGTATTAAATAAAATGCTTAAAGTGTCCCCCTTTGCTTGACAATGATCTATGTTTTAATAAAATCTGTAAATAATTCTTCTTCTTATTTCATTGGTTTTGTAGCATACACTTTTTTTGAGTGTCCCCAGAGAAAATTATCGCGGTACCACACGTCCGGTGACCTAGCAGGCCATTCTTTTTGACCCCTTCATCCTATCCATCGATTAGGAAAAGTATTACTGAAGAAAGTTCTTACAGTTTGCCTAAAATAAGGAGGTGCTCCATTCTACTGAAACCATGTATTACGTTAAAGTGACCCTAATGTATTGCTTATTTCTGGCACAATTTGATTCTACAGCATATGGAGGTACATTTCTGTTGTCAAACTCCCATCTATAAAAAAAGGTCCCACTAATCTATTGTCAATAATACCGGCCCAGACCTTCACTTTTCGAGGTCGTTGAGTATGCGTTTCTCGCATACAATGTGGGTCCTAATCTGCCTAGTAACGACAATTATGTCGATGGACAGTCCCGTTTAGCATGAATGTTGCCTCATCCTAAGAAAATACATTTAAAAAAAATATTTTCTTCCCGATTTTGCATCATTACTTCGCAAAATTCCATTCTACGATCGTAATCGTCTTTTGATAATTCTTGAACGAAATTTATTTTATAGGGATGATATTTACTGTTTTTTTTTCAATAATTCTAAATGATTTAAAATATACATTGACTTATGTAGCGACTTTTCTCAGCGACAAATGTAGATCCTCAACAAAATGAAGTAGTGCCTCTAACATTGTTTTCATCACTAGTTGCAGATTTCGGTCTCCCCAAACGAATTCTGTCTTTGCAATATCCGGTTTCCTAGAATCATTGAACTGTTCTTACAAATGTAGATTCCGATATGGGCTGTTGTCGGTCTGGAAAGCTTGTGATGAAAACTTCCTTTGTTTCATTAAACGATCTCTGTCGGTTTTCGAAGCCTCTGATCATAAATTATACGTTCCTTTTGGTTTGGGATATTTTCAAAATTTACCATGACAGTTACATTAAAAATATCGGCACCAGCTTATAGAAACATAAAATTAATATAATATCGTGAATCGTAGGTATGTATGTTCTTTAGTTCGATTTATTTCATAAACTAACGGGCTTAGCCATATGACATGTGACATAATAATGGTTCAGAATGTTTATACGAATCAGAAAGTGCGAATAAAAAATAATCATTCCATTAAAAAAACAACATCTTAGTTGGCCAGGACTTTTTGAGTCGCCCCGTATAATTACAAGTATCCTTGATTTGTAGATTTTTCAAAACCTTACAACTTTTATACAGGAAGTTTTTTGATAATGTGCGGCCGACTGTGCGCCTTTTTCGATATAAATTACCGGTCCGGGACTCTTTACACACACTGTATATGAATACATGAAGATTATTATCTGGATACCATTTTAAGAATAATGCGGTTACAGAGATGTTGTACCAAGTTAAAATTAATTATTTACATGTGTAATGAATTGAATAAAGTAAATTTGACAAGCCCTCTATAGTTTTCGATGTATAGAATCATGAAAATAAATGCTCTGCTTATACGTAAACATAAATGAAACGGAACAGAACCCAAGTGGTATGCTTTATACACGCACTTTCCTTTTATTTCTATTATGTGGTAGACTTCAGCAATTATTTCACTCTGTAATGAATTTCTTCATATTTTATATGAATCTCACTCACAAAAAGGTAACCTTTACATAACAATATTTTATTGTTTCATCATGATGATGTAATCATCCTTCTGAAATTGAAAATCCTCGCGATTCACGATCCTCATCCGAGCTTCGAATTATCTATCGTCATGCAGCATTTTTCCAAATGAATTTTTGATTTTTACGATTTGTTGAAACCTGTAAAGCTAGACTGGTGAAATTGGCAGAATCAGCATTATTTTTGCTCATATTTGGGTTTTCATTTAGTGCTAATTTAGTGCTATGAAGTCAGATTTGTTGCTTCCAAAAATAAATTGAAAACAATGAAACTGCTAGCTTTTAATTAACTGAACAGTATACTATCTTGAAAATACTATCAACTAAACTCAGCGCTAAAGTTAGGCTTTAATATTTTAGCATTTAGTTAGTGCTACCAAAAATCTAACAGCAAAAATGATAAATAAATATTATTTTACAATTAGCAAAACAAAAACTTGCTAGTATGACATCCGCTGTCTGCACTTGCATAAAGTGTAAAAAAACAGACTCTGGGCAAAGTGCGTATGAAAGTCCAGATTAGTTCTCATTAATGGATACGGGATACAGTTAGCGCTTATCATATAGGAAAAAGAAATTACCTAAATGATTTCTTTTACGATCAATACATATTGTGGAGTGCTTTGTTGCGAGCTAAGTTAAGCAGGCACGGAAAAGGTAAAACAGCGAGAGTCTATTTCCCTAGCACAGATCAGAATGCACGTTATTAAACTGTAGGTACCCTCGCTGTTGTTAACACTTCCAAGGCAGAGAAGTCACCTTCACTGGCATGCGAATACGACAGTTAAAGAAGAAGATAGCAAAATTGGTGATTACGGCAGATACAGCAGACAGGAAGATGGAGATTAGATACATTCAAATTAGTTATTACTATGGATAATTATCTACTCTTGATTAGTTCTGCCTGCACAAGCAGAATGAGTCAGCAAACATTTTTTTACTATATTTTTAACTTTACCGCTGACATAGCGTCATTGATTGAAAGCTAGCAGTTTAATAATATTAAATTAATTTCTGTAAGCATCACATGTGATTTGTTGGACCTAAATTAACACTAGAAGAAGATTTTAATACAAACAAATATATTAGTGATTCTGCCAGCCATTATAGCTCTACATACGTGGTTTGTTGTATCTAGAAGTTGTGAAAATATATATATTCTTATCTTTTTGATATTCTTCACTATACTAAAAACAATATCAAAATGATTTAGCAGATAAGCTAGCTTATTCTTTGATTGTTGGTGACTCATAAAATAAATATTTCTTATGCCAATTGTAATTATTATCAACTTACATTAATCAAATAACAATTGCTTGGTGATTGCTTTTTTCTTTGGAAACATAATAGAGAGTGTACGAATTATAACACAATTCAATATATTTCTATAACATCAATCGCTTTTCTACTTTTAAGTGTACTAAGACTCTTCAGAATGATATGGAATAAAAATACAGAATAAATTATACAGTGCGTCCATAAAGTAATGCATAAATTCATTATTAGCTAAATAAACAATAATATTAGAAATTTTCGAAACAGGTCGGCTTTTTATTTCAATTTACTTACTGTATTTTCAAAATATAATCTAATATACAGGGTGAACCACCTTCGTGTAAGAAGGTCATCACCTGTTTTTTTTTAAATGAGACACACTATTTTCTTTCAATTTCCGCATTTCCCTTGATGAGCTGATTTCAAAAATGTATAACACGTTGCTTCAAATTGGTACAGGGTGGAAAAAAATACAAAACTTGAAAGCTATTTACAAAATATTAAATCAAAGAATAGACGTAATAGTACGCACATTAAATGAAATAACGAGTTCTTATACAACTACTTTGATAAAGTTTAAAAAACAAATAAAAGATAATTTACAATAAATGTTCAAATTGTTCTCCATTGACCGCTAGACAATGGCCGGATATTATATTATTCTCTAACAAAAAAAATATATATTTTTGCCCACCCTGTACCAATTTGAAGCGACTTGTTTTTACATTTTTGGAATCAGCTCATCGAGGATAATCCGGAAGTTGAAAAGACGTCATAACACGATGATGGTTCAGCCTGTATATTAGATTATAATTTAAAAAACAATAAATTAAAATCAAAAATCGACTTGTTTTGAGAATTTTTAATATTATTGTTTATTTAGCTAATAA
Source organism: Crioceris asparagi (assembly GCA_958507055.1). Lineage (NCBI taxonomy): Eukaryota > Metazoa > Arthropoda > Insecta > Coleoptera > Chrysomelidae > Crioceris > Crioceris asparagi. Next base: position 80,904,950 of record OY293826.1, on the reverse strand, counting down.
TGAATTTATGATTTATTTTATGGACGCACTGTATAATGTAAAATACATGATTGAGGTGGAGCGTGTCAGTAGTCACGGATCCGGTGTCATCAAACGCAAATTGTTTGTTTGAATTGATAGCAAAGGATCATATTAATGAAATTAAATTCTATTTAAAAAAAATAATGATACATTTTCAAGCTTACTGCAATCACATAGGAAATCCTGAAGTAAATTTTATCTATTTTCGTATATTCTATAGATAGAGCAGGTGACGGGGGGCGTGATTCGGATTTATTTTGGTGACATTAGGATGAATACTTTCATTATTTGACATAAAATTCTTCACGCAATTTTTCGATAAAAATTTGTAAATATGAGACGGCCAAATTAAAGACGAGATTATATTTAGCATTATTAAAAGTGGACATTTTTCAAATGAAGTTACGGTTTTCGAGTTACAGCTGTGGTAAAGTATGAAAAATGCATATTTCCGCCGCGATGTTTTGAGGTCTCAGAGTAACAAGTACAAGCTAATAATATACATGGGAAATAGGATGATTCTTCTATAGTATTAGTGAACATTCAACGATTTTCATGAATAATGTTACACTCAAAAGTGTGAGATAAATGTTATTCACAAAAAAATGTAGATTTGTTAGTTGGTGCACTGAAAAATGCAAAATAATATTAACTCTATTCTACATTAAATTTATATTATTTTGTGTGCACCAACTAATAAAGTCAATTTTTGGTATAAAATATTTAGGTAGGTATTAATATAAAGTATGTATATCTATATAAATTTCGGCAGACACAATTATTGTAGATTTAAGCTTATCATCAATTTAATTTATTATTAATTAGCTATAACCCCTACTTACCTTATTTTAGAAGTATAATCTTTTGTATCGATTTATACAAACAAAATCAATTTAGCGATGACGCCAGGATGTTACCTGCTCCTGGACTAAAAACATCCCAATCTTGCCAGAAAGGACGGTAATACTATTTCAACAGAACAGATTTATCTTGGAATGTAAAATTATCCGGCAGGAAAGCTCATGCATTGAAGATTCACTTATCCCGCTCGCATCTTTTCAATCTCACAAATTGTTAGGAGAAAGTTCAAGTAGAAAGGTAAACAAATCTTATGCTTAATTTTTTTGTTGCTGAAGATTGAATCGGTTCATCCAACCAATCAGAGATGAAATTTTCCAAAGTACTTACCCTCACAAAGAACAAGGAGCTTATTTTTGTGGAGAATTGAACACAAACATTATTTCTTACAATTTTTATTTTGTACAAATATAATTTTCTAATTGGATCAACTTTTACAGCATAAGATAAATATATAAATATACAATACATACATTGTAGAATAATGCTTATCAGCTAAGGTTGATGGTGCTGTGAATATATTACATTTTAAGGCTGTTCGAACAGTAGTTTAGGACGGTTTGATAACTGTTTAAAATGCTCATGTGCGGTTTGAAACAGTTTCCAAGTGATTTGGGATTTTGTTGCTCGAACACCAAACTGCAATTTGCAAACTACCCCTTCCACTTTCTTACAATTTCGTCGTCATAGACCAAATGACTATGCCGATAGATATGTTTTATGACCAAAGATAAGAGAGAACATCAATGAAAGACTGATGGACAAAACACAAACCAGGGTTTATTTTAGGACTGTGGTAGTATTCTCTGAAAAAGATTTCTCCAACAACAGGGAACACTATACCCTAAGAAGAAGAAGACGCTTCAACTGCGCCTGTCTCAAACTGAGTCCGGACTAGTTTGGAAATCGTCAAACTACTAGCTCGAACATCTTACTAGTAGTTGGGAATAAATTATTTCATCGTAAATTGAAGTGCGCAGGCGTCTGACCGTTTGGGACTGGTTTGAACCGCTGCTCGAACACCCTTTTTATGTAAATGTAAACACCAGAATGGACAAATTTGATTTTATTCAGTTTGAAACCAGCATGCTGTAACAGTGGTTTAGTTATTGTGTAATGAGACATCTATTAATCGGATCACATTTATTGTAAATAGGCTAAAGCTTTGTTATTGACACATACTCCAAAATATTCTCAGTAATCAGTGCTTTCCAAAAGTATCGAATAAATTAGTTATATCTGAAATTTAGTGTTCTTCTAAATATTCCTCTGGTACCTCGTTTTTCTAAACAAAGGGACTTTTTGACATAAGGCACATATTTGTGACATAATCGCTATTCGAGATATGACCTCATCGATATTTTTTTTTTAAATGGCGACACCCAATTTCGACATTGCCAATTGAAAGAACGTGTGTTTTTTAAATATTTCTTATCTTTTGTTTGGCAAAAGCAGTTTGTTTGAATTGTTTATTTGAAACGGGTGAAATTAACAGATTGAGAACGAACTGAAATTCGTTGCATGAATCGGATTTGGAGACAGGATAAGCACCCAACAAGAAGAAGTTGAATTGTTCAATGAAAATCATCCTGGTCGGCGTCCCATTAGCCAAAGCTTGGTAAGCAATATTGAGTATAATTACCGTAACTTTGGACATGTTTGTGGTTTACCTAAATCTGGTCGACCCTCAAAATCAGAAGAACGTTTTGTTGGCAATACAAGACAATCATTACTAAACACTTAACCAATATGGCAGCTTCTACATTCCACAAAATTGTGATGAAAGCACAGAATCATCCTTATAATGTATGCCTTGTTCATGAGCTAAATAAAGACGACTTTGATCGGCGAATTCAATTCTGCATGAACGATAATAATTTCATAAGAAATGTATTTTTTTTCTGACGAGACTACGTTTGTTTTGAACGGCCATATCAATAGGCAAAACTGCCATTATTGATGGAGTATCGCACTCAGAATGTGTGGTGCGGCGTAGACGAAAGAAGGGTCCTATTTCATTGACGTGAACTGATGCAAGATATTTGGAGTTTCTTCGCGGCAACCTTATTCCTGAACTAATAAATTTATATCCAAATGAGGAATATGACTTTCCAGGAAAGAATCTATTAATCGTCTTGGTTACTGTCAGGCAGCCAACGGTGGATAATTTCAACATTTACTTTGATAATTATCATTAAATTTAGTAAAATTTAAAATAATGTTTCTTATTATTTCTTTTATTTAACCTACATATGCTAATGTAATCATATTATTGACGATGTGTACGTACAATGAACGCTCTTCCAATTGGCCTAGTCGAAATTGGCTGTAGCCATTAAAAAAAATTGTTGATGACGTCATATTTCGAATAACGATTACGTCACAAATATGGGTCATATATCAAAAAGTGCCTTTGCTCAAAACAAAATCGACTTGCCAGAGAATTTTCTCGAACAACTTTCAATTTTAGTAATAATGAATTTATTCTTTATCTTCTCTTTGAGAGCACTGTATATAACATAACCAATAATACATATTTATTATGGTGGTTTGTGAAATATCAAGAAAGGTTATTCTATTATTTTTTAAACTCACATTTTCGTTTTTCCTCGTTCCATCTCTTTTGAGTATTTATGCTTATAAGCTAACGGGTAGATATTCTTTCTCTTAAATCACTTTTCTTATTTTTATTTTGTCTTGTCTTCATTTTATTCGTAGAATTATTCTTGATTTTTCATCAACAATTCACTATGGAACTTAGATACTTAGGTATAGGGTAGATTATCTATTGAAGTATACATATATTTCACAATTAACATTTTTCCATAATATTAGCTACAGATATGAGAGATTACATTTATAAAAGAGAGAACTAATTTGACTCCAGCGATATGTATGGCTTAATCAAAAATGTTCAGTAATTAAGATTTCCGAAGCTGTACTGTACAGGGTTATTCATTACATTTTGACTCGCACCTACAACTCTTATTACGAGTGATAGAAAAGAACTTCAATTAAAAAAGTCGTATGTTTTTTCACGTAGTATCTTTTGGTATAAGCGGATATAATAAATATTTTTCACAAAAAAGTGGATAAACTTGGTTGGTGCCTATTTTGTATTTTTTAGTGCAACAACTGAAAAATATTTATTTCACATTCTTGAGTGTAACATTAGTCATGAAAATTGTTGAACTTTCACTAATAACCAAAAAGATATAGGCTTAGCTTGTACGTTTTATTTATTATTCAGAGATTTCAAAACATCGCGGCGCAAATATACATATTTCAGACTTTACTGCTGTAACTCGACAACCGTAACTCAATTTAAATGTTGCTAGATATAAACTTTTCTTTAATTTGGCCGTCTCATATTTTAAATTTTCGAAAAAAATTGCTTTTTCACATAGCGGAAATACGCATATCACATATTTCAGATTTTACCATTGCGAAACTCGGAAACTATTTTGAAAGAATGTTCACTTTGAAAGTTTATGGTTATGGTCCCCTTTCTAATTTTCAAATTCTTAATTTTTGATTCCCGGAAAAATTTGCCCCTTCCACATAGGTGAAACACATATTTCAGACTGTAACCCGGAAACCTAGGATTATTTTTAGAAAGGTCCAATTTAAACGTTTCCGGATATGGAATGTTCTTTAATCCTGCCGTCTCAGATTTTCAATTTTCAAGAAAAATTGCCCTCTGCACCCCCTTTGGGGGCGGTTTTAGGAGGGGAAGGAGATTTCGGAGTTTCGAGAGTTTTTCTAAATATCACACCATTTCTCAATTCTCCTTTTACAAATGAAACAGAAATTGTCTAAATCGGAGAACGTTTACTATGTAAAGCGCGCGAACAGCCATAAAAAAACATATAACCGAATTGTATACCTTCTCCTTTTTTTAAGTCAGTCAAAAATTCATATTACAGCATTGAAAAAAATATTTGAGTCCTATGCTTTAAATGAATCACCTTGTATATTACTAGTTCATATTTCAAATATATATATATGTTATATCACTTATCGTGGAATTAACTTTTTTAAAAAAACAATTATTTATTAAGACAAAAAATTAAAGTACAAATATAACTTAACTTTACTTGACTGTATGAATCTAAACTCACAAGTGTCGACTCACAAGTTGACTGACACATTCGCCAGAAGATTCACAAGTGATGCCGTTAGCTAGAGATCTAGTATTTATACAATCAAAATGTTTAGTCATTAAAAATATAAAAAGAAACGTAAATTAATACAATGGATCTTTTCTCCTAAGGTTGAATCGAAGCTTCTAGAAATATTATAATTAGAATACATAGTAATGTCTTTTTGGAGGCCGAACTGATAAACAATTAACAATGGTCTTTATGGTAACTTGCTGACTACTGGTCTGCATCTCTGGCACGTAAATATCCTTATCACTTTTGTTATCTTCTTAAACTGCGTCTTGGAGATGTAATATGATATGGTGTACTGCGTCTTGCAGATGTAATACGATATGGTGAGATACTGCGTCTTGCGGATGTAATATAATATTATGAAATAATATTTAAAATAATACTTTGTTATTATTATTATTATATGATTATTATATTATTATAATTCAATTATAACTTTATATAACAACTCCCCCATTTAAGAAAAGTTGGTGGAGTTTGCAACAACTTTTTAAGTTAATGATTTATTTGGATTTAATTCGATCTTTTCTTCTATGGGTTCTCCGACATGGATACTTGCTCTTCTTCTCGGAAGAATTCTTCTTATACTTTGCTGGAATGAAATACTGGAACCTGGTCCTGGTGGTGATGGTGGGTAATCGTTGGTTAAAGCTATTCCAATTCGATGATGCTTTCTTCTACATTTACATGTCACATAAAGTATTACCAATACAATTATTATTACAATGGTTAAAATAGTGAACCAATGTGTACATTTACTGATCGGAGATTGTTTCATCATTTTTTCTAATTCTTCTGAATACTGATTTAGTTTGTGTTGTGCAATGTTCAAATCTTCGGAATCAATTTTGTTCAACTTAAGAGGTTCTAGTTCAGGAATTTGTAATTTTTCAGGAATATCTTTGCAACAGTCAAATGGAATTGTGACTGGATGACTTCGATACTTGATTTCTCGGTATGTGTCAACTGGGTATTGAACATGAACTCTTGTACTTCCAATAAAGGCACTACACTCAGGTTGTAATTTCAGTAAACTATTAGTTTTAATAATTTCTGATTTAATTTCCCTATTTCCACATTTAATCGTGATTGGCAAAGGGTCCGAAACAGTGATTAACCATAGATTTAAACCAATTTGGTAGACATTATATTCTTTAACAAAAAGAAGAGATGTTTGACATGTCTTGGGCATCTGAGTTAATCTTCTTAATAGTTGTGCTTCGCAAATTGCATCGTTGTCAATTGGATATGGGAGGAGCTTAGAACAGATTTTTATGCTTCTTTCAAGAGTCTTGCAATTATCCAGATTTCGCAATGACAAATACAGCAGTGAATCATCATCCCGCGCAATATATTTTTGTGTAGTTGGTAAAATATGATAGATACCTGTTCGATCATCTAATATTGGTATTGGATAGAGTCGATATAGTATATAAGCTTCTGGATCAATGAGAGGAATTTTGAGAACAAATATTATTTTACTTTCTGATTGATATGCCTCTAATTCAATAATATTAAGATAATTAGCTATATTTGACGTATACGGTTGTAAAGGTAAATTATTTCTTATAAGAGATTTTGCTATATCTTGTAAAGAATTGATTAAATCTGAAGGTGCTATTATTGAGCTATGAAATAATCTTATGCAAGCAAAAGTGATAGAATTTAAAATAGTATTAAGGGAATCTTCTAAGAAAATATAGCTTTCCATTAGTGATTCACAAATATTCAATATCCTTATTTGTGCTTCATAAAATGCGACATCATCAGCAATATCCATCAACGTATTTTGAATTTCTTTTATATCTTCATTAAAAGTCTTCTCATCAATTTGTAATTTTTGTATAGTATTATTAAAATTTTTAATAACAGAAGTTGTAACTGAAATTTGTTTTTTAAGAAGATTTTTCAACTCAAATTCATCATGAGATAATTTGTTAATACAATCATTATAATATTCTCCATCTGATGCATCTAAATTACCAGTAATAGTTTTCCAAACAGTTCCGATTCCATTAAATATACCTCGCTTTGCCCTGGAGTTATAAGATTTAGTTTCTCCTATAATTTCTTTATATTTTTGACCTATTGAATTCGAAATTTGTGATAATAAACTTATGTGTGTTTGAACTTCAGACTTAAAAGCTATAAACCTTGGAGACGGATCTTCTAAAGTATCCAAAATTTCTATAAGTATTTTATCATTATTTTCCATTGTTTTCTTAATTGGGGCCAGATCTTTGTAAACTAAAAGTTTCCATTTTTCATTCGTAATTTTGATAGTACATTCTTCATGGAAAAAGATTCCAACGGTGTTATTAAAAGGATTAAGTGTGTATTGAGCTGATATAATATTTATCAGCACGAAGAATCTGAAACCAAAGAAACTACTCATAGTAGGGTTTCAGTCTATCGAAATTAATTTTTGATTTTTGATGAGTTTGTGGATTTAAAACTATTGCAGAATTATCAAATAATTGCACAATTTCAAAAGGACCATTAAACAAATTTAGACTTTTATCTTTAATTTGAGATTCTTTAAGATAAACTTTATCTCCTATTTTATACTCTGGAAGCTTTCCTGAAATATTTTTATCAAATCTAATTTTTGCTTTTTCTTTCTGACTTGCTGTTTTTGCTCGTGCAATTTTATAATAATGTTGCATTCTGTTGTTCAAATCTCGTATGTATTTAGTAATAAGGGCTTTTTCATTATATAAAGTTTCAGGTGGTCTACTAGACGTATGACCAAAAATCAGTTCATATGGGGTAAAACCAGTTGTTTTGTTTTTAGTATTATTATAACATATAACCGCATATGGCAAAATATTAAACGGATGTTCGTCTGGATTTTCCGTCTTATGTGCACGGATCATTTCCACAAGTGTTCCGTGAAATCTTTCTAAAGAACCATTCGATTGTGGATGGCCAACGCTAGAAAAAGTGAGCTTTATGTCATAAAGCGTACACAAATCTTTTATTAATGAATTATCAAATTCTCGACCATAATCGCAATGAATTCTCAAAGGTGTTCCGAAATGTTGAAAGAATATTAATAGTGTATTTACAACTGCTGAAGCTTTTTTATTTGAAATAGGATAAGCTTGAGTAAATTTAGTTAACTCATCTCGAATCGTTAAAGCGTAATTTCTTGTTGGGTACTCAAAAATATCAATATTAATTCTTTCAAACGGAGTTTTTGGTGTTTCTGTTATTACCAGAGGAGTGCTTAAATTCTTACGACAGATTTTTACTTTTTGACAAGTTTCACAGTTTTTAATAAATTGTTCTACATCTTTTGTTAGTCCTGTCCAGTTATACTTAGATTTTATCCGTCGTATAGTTTCATTTATTCCGCGATGTAAATTACTTTTGCCTTTATGATATTGGTCCAATATGATAGGTATTTCATCTCGGTCAGGTGTTTTAACAATATTTTGACAAACTACAAATTTTAAATCAACATTAGCAAAAATAAAAGAGAATACTTCTAAAATAGGTAACTCAAGATTATTTTCTATATAATAAGTTTTTGAAGGATCAAATTTACTTTGTTCTTTAAATAATGTGTAAAATAATTGTTGAACTACAAACTCTGGATCGTAAATAAGAGGTATTATAAAATACTTGCGATCTTTCACAGTTTTACTAGAAACAATATTTACTAAATTCAAAATCAATATTAAGATTATAAATAAAAACTTTATGTGGATCTTTTGCAGAAAATAGAATAAGTACAGATTCTTTTAGTAAAATTTTTTGATCAGTTATCCCTTGAATAGTTACATATTCAGTAAATCTTTGAGGAAATTTCTTAACAGTATTTTCTTTAAAAATAGAAACTCCTGCACCTGTATCAATAAGCAATTTAAATTCTTTAGAAGCATCTTCAATATAATAAAGATTTTTGGAATTAACAGTCAAAAATGGATTTAAAGAAAATTAAAAAATTAAAAGAAATATTTTTATCAAATCTAATTTTTGCTTTTTCTTTCTGACTTGCTGTTTTTGCTCGTGCAATTTTATAATAATGTTGCATTCTGTTGTTCAAATCTCGTATGTATTTAGTAATAAGGGCTTTTTCATTATATAAAGTTTCAGGTGGTCTACTAGACGTATGACCAAAAATCAGTTCATATGGGGTAAAACCAGTTGTTTTGTTTTTAGTATTATTATAACATATAACCGCATATGGCAAAATATTAAACGGATGTTCGTCTGGATTTTCCGTCTTATGTGCACGGATCATTTCCACAAGTGTTCCGTGAAATCTTTCTAAAGAACCATTCGATTGTGGATGGCCAACGCTAGAAAAAGTGAGCTCTATGTCATAAAGCGTACACAAATCTTTTATTAATGAATTATCAAATTCTCGACCATAATCGCAATGAATTCTCAAAGGTGTTCCGAAATGTTGAAAGAATATTAATAGTGTATTTACAACTGTTGAAGCTTTTTTATTTGAAATAGGATAAGCTTGAGTAAATTTAGTTTACTCATCTCGAATCGTTAAAGCGTAATTTCTTGTTGGGTACTCAAAAATATCAATATTAATTCTTTCAAACGGAGTTTTTGGTGTTTCTGTTATTACCAGAGGAGTGCTTAAATTCTTACGACAGATTTTTACTTTTTGACAAGTTTCACAGTTTTTAATAAATTGTTCTACATCTTTTGTTAGTCCTGTCCAGTTATACTTAGATTTTATCCGTCGTATAGTTTCATTTATTCCGCGATGTAAATTACTTTTGCCTTTATGATATTGGTTCAATATGATAGGTATTTCATCTCGGTCAGGTGTTTTAACAATATTTTGACAAACTACAAATTTTAAATCAACATTAGCAAAAATAAAAGAGAATACTTCTAAAATAGGTAACTCAAGATTATTTTCTATATAATAAGTTTTTGAAGGATCAAATTTACTTTGTTCTTTAAATAATGTGTAAAATAATTGTTGAACTACAAACTCTGGATCGTAAATAAGAGGTATCATAAAATACTTGCGATCTTTCACAGTTTTACTAGAAACAATATTTACTAAATTCATTTGAAAATCAAAATTTTCTTCAAAAATATCTTCAATAATTTTATAATGTAAATCTTCAAGTTTATTTTGCCAAAATAAAGTGACAATATTCTTATGAGTCTTATCCAGTAACTGGTCATTTGATGTTTCAATTTTTGAATAATCGATTATTGATTTTGTTTTGTAAAGGTCAACAAATCTATGAAATTCGTCTGTCATTAATTCATCCTGTTCCTCTATAAGTGTTTCACTTTTTTGTGATTCTATATGATCATTAGGGTCTTTACTTGTTGATGGTATAAACTCATTAGTTTCATTATTTGCCAAAATTGTAATTTTAGATTGTAGATTTGCACATTCTTTAAAATGATTAATTTTAATTCTTGAAAGCGCATCTGCATTTTTATTAATATTGTCTAGCTTGTACTCAATTTTGTAATCATATTCTTCTTCGTTGAGATGATCTGTACGCAACTGATCCAAAATTATAGTTTTTCTATCAACAGGTTGGTTAAATTTAGCTTTATTTTCGTTATCGCAATTAAAATTTAAAAAACATTCGGAATTCGGAATAGGATCTAGATTCAAATTTGGAAATTCAACAATTTTAGTAATAGCATTCGAATTAATAATTGAAGTAAAGAATTCATCTTTTTCATTTACATGTACCAAAGCATTTGGAATTCTAACATTTTCTATTGCTTGTCCGAAAAGTAGTGCATCTGTGTTTGTTAAATTACATTTCAGTTTGAAAATTTTTTCAATTCTTGGCTCGATAAAAATTCGATTTTGTATCTTTGGCAAACAAATAACAATTTCAACACCTAAATTTCTAAAAAGATAAAATATCATTTTTTTAACATACGTCCAATCTAACTTGTCCAATCCACACCCTATTTTTGGCATAGCTAATTTTTGAACATTGTTTTTACCAACATGATCTCTCATTTTCTTTAAAGATGACCATAAAGTCTGATAAGTGGGTTTTCCGGTTGAAGTTTCTTTTGTTACAAGATAATAAATATATCTAGTTGTATTTGCATTCTTAATTTTCAAACCTGCTAAACCACCTTGTTTTTGATTTTGACTTAATAATTTTTCTATATTTCCAAATCGTTTCTTAAATTCTGCGGCAATGCCTTTTTGCATTTGCATATCTTCCGCCACGCAATGAGCTAATGAATAATCGTGAGGCAGGTCAAAAATATCAATATTTTTCTCAGCTATTTTTTTATAACAATTTTCAGTATTTTGTTCAAATTGTAAGAATTCAGAATCTTTATCACAAATTTGATTATTTTGAGACAAGTGTGATGATTCGGTAACTTTAAACAGAGGTATAGTTTTAAAATTAGTTATCAATTGTTTTGAATTCAAATGAATTATACAATTCCATCAAAATCAATATTAAGATTATAAATGAAAACTTTATGTGGATCTTTTGCAGAAAATGGAATAAGTACAGATTCTTTTAGTAAAATTTTTTGATCAGTTATCCCTTGAATAGTTACATATTCAGTAAATCTTTGAGGAAATTTCTTAACAGTATTTTCTTTAAAAATAGAAACTCCTGCACCTGTATCAATAAGCAATTTAAATTCTTTAGAAGCATCTTCAATATAATAAAGATTGTTGGAATTAACAGTCAAAAATGGATTTAAAGAAAATTTTGTTCGGGAAAATTTACATTCGGGTTCATCTCTTCGAAATTTAATGTTTGGATTCTGGTAACTGTTTCTGAAATTAAATTCTCTGTTGTCGGACAATCTGGGGGATGGTCTTTGACTGGGGCAATAGGAAAATCCTGAAAATTTGAAATTACTTCAGCAGAAACAAAATTTTGAGAATCTTTTTCGAACTCAGAAAGATTATCAAATGAATAATTATTATCATCTTCGTGGAAATTATTTCCAAAATTATCTTGATTATCATAAAGATTATAATCCAGATCAGAGCCTAAATATTCATCATAATAGTCAGAATTATCGCTCTTAAGGCCAATTAAATGAGCTCGTTGTTGAAAATTAGGATTCTTTTGAATCACTGAGGGTCTTACTTGAGATTGTCCCTGTGGTTGAAAATGTCTTTGCTGGGGAACATTACTATTTGGTCTATTTTGTAAATTATTTTGTGGTTGATTTTGGAAATTTAATGGTCTTTGAAAATTTTGGTAGAAATTCTGATTGGAGCTTGGAGTAAAAGCTCTTTGCTGTTGAAAACGACATTGATTAGAAGTATGACCATTTTTACCACATGAAAAGCATTTTACAGTTTGTATTTGGGGTTTTCTAACATTTAATATATTTTGAGGTTTACTTACAATATTAGAAGCTGGCTTATTAAATTTATGGTTCTCAAAATATGATAATTGCAATTCTCTTCGTATGCGAATTTGTGCTTCTAACAAGTTTTCAGGCTGACTAGCACGAATAAGTTGTCCTAGACGGGGTTCAAGTCCAGTTAATAAAGTATTAAGAGACATAGTATCAATAAGAATTTCTTGTGCAACCTTTTGTTCATTTGATAAATTTGATGTTTTTTGTATATTTGCATGCATTTTAGCATTCAAGACTTGCACTCTATTGAAAAATGTTAGAGCTGACTCATTCGATAATTGTTTTAATCTTTGTAAATCATGAATAAGAGAAGTAAGGTCTCTTGAATCACCAAAATGAAGATTTAAAAGTTGTCTTATCTTTGCGTAAGTCTGAGGATTTCGCGAGCTGATTAGTTGAGTCGCTTTTCCCTTTAATTTATTTTTAATGTGAATCACTAACAGAGCTTTTTGGTCTCTGGTAGACATATTATAAGCACAATCACATGCATTTAAAAATGTTCCGAGAAATATCTGATCACCTTCAAATTCAGGTACGATACAAAATATTTCCGAAATTCTATATGGTTCAAGCTCAACCTCTTGAGCTAGATTTCTTTCATTTGCCATTTTGATTTTTAAATATAAAATATCAAATATATAAAAAAAATATGATAAAAGAAAATCGAACAGTATAAAAAATTTAAAAATTAATATACGTGATAATTCACTTACAGTAAGATGTACATTTGTCTTGTTCGGTTCTTTTCTTCAAAAGTTAGGAAACCGCCGTTGATAATGAGGGGGAACTTGTTGTTGAATTAAGCCTTGTTTTACCAACGTTGAAGTATCCTTTTCTTCTGATTCTAATAATTTTTCTTCTTCTTTTGAAGCTATTTTTCTTCACTTGAAGGTTTGGAAACCACCGTTGATAATGAGGGGGAACTTGTTGTTGAAGTAAGCCTTGTTTTACCAACGTTGAAGTTATCCTTTTCTTCAAATTCTACTAATTCTTCTTCTTCGTTTGGAGCTGTTGATTCTTCACTTGAAGGTTTGGAAACCACCGTGATAATGAGGGGAAACTTGTTGTTGAAGTAGGCTTTGTTTTATCACGTTGAGTTATCCTACTGACTGCGCCAATTTGTTATATCACTTATCGTGGAATTAACTTTTTAAAAAAAAACAATTATTTATTAAGACAAAAAATTAAAGTACAAATATAACTTAACTTTACTTGACTGTATGAATCTAAACTCACAAGTGTCGACTCACAAGTTGACTGACACATTCGCCAGAAGATTCACAAGTGATGCCGTTAGCTAGAGATCTAATATTTATACAATCAAAATGTTTAGTCATTAAAAATATAAAAAGAAACGTAAATTAATACAATGGATCTTTTCTCCTAAGGTTGAATCGAAGCTTCTAGAAATATTATAATTAGAATACATAGTAATGTCTTTTTGGAGGCCGAACTGATAAACAATTAACAATGGTCTTTATGGTAACTTGCTGACTACTGGTCTGCATCTCTGGCACGTAAATATCCTTATCACTTTTGTTATCTTCTTAAACTGCGTCTTGGAGATGTAATATGATATGGTGTACTGCGTCTTGCAGATGTAATACGATATGGTGAGATACTGCGTCTTGCGGATGTAATATAATATTATGAAATAATATTTAAAATAATACTTTGTTATTATTATTATTATATGACTTTAAAAAATAATTCAATTATAACTTTATATAACATATATATATATATATATATATATATATATATATATATATATATATATATATATATATAATATAATTTTAGTAATTCACTGCCGAGAATGTATAACCAAAGTACAAACATTCATAGGGTTGCGGCACTATGGGCTGTAGGATAATGAAAACTCTTTTTCAATTACCAACGTTTCGATAGCGGTGGCTATCTTTTTCAAGGCTGTATTTAAATAAAAGAAGGTTACAAAGAAGTACTTAATTAAAAGGATATAAGAATCATCGAAATAATAATCAAGAAAATACATATATATATATATATATATATATATATATATATATATATATATATATATAATTAGTTGGCATTTTTGAAATATTTGGAATTAAAAAAATACTTTTCTTAAACTATACCTAATATATAGATATATATCTTAATCATAATAAAGCTAAATATTTCTACATAACCCCTGAAAGACGACTCATCGGTAAATAATATTTTATTGAAAAAATCACGATCTTGATCACATTTTGCACAGGAAGAAATCTATACGGGTGATATTTATGACATTTTAGCGTTCGCTTAATTTTGTTATATCTATGACTTTCCAGACACCATTTGCACATAAGTAACCGAATATTCTGGATTTTCTACAAAATAATATAAAAAGTCTATAAGGGGATATTTCCATGACCTTAAAGGTAAAGTAAAATATCAAGTTCTTCATCTAAATTTCTTTCGATTGTTCTTGATAGTTCATTTTGGTAAGATCTTTCCACCCGGGTATATTCGATGATATTTATGTCTAACTCTTGCATCTCTTGAATAAAATAACCTTATTATTTGACTTCTTTCTCCAGATGAATATCTCATTTGATATATTTTTTACATAATTTTCAATTTATGCTAAACTGTTTAATCTTCAAATGACGTTGGTTCGTTGCAATGATTACGATTATTGCAGACGTTTCCGAGACAACTTGATTATTTTTATAGTAACAATTGTATAATAATAAATTTAAACTCAAATATTTCAAAATTGATTGAACCAAATGCCAACAAATTATATATATTTGAAATCAGAAGAGATACAACTTTCATTTTAACTTATTATAGATGGTGTTTCATATAAAAAAATATGGCTTATTTACTTTTTTCAATGTTGTAAACTGATTTTTTTATTTCCGCTATTACTAAAACATACTGCGTGAAAAAACATATAACTTTTTTATTTAATGATTTTTTTACTATCACTCGTTATAATAGCTGTGGGTGGGAGTCAAAATATAATGAATAACCCTGTACATCTGGGAGGCTTTGTAAGTTCCACCACGAATAAACGTCGAAGAGGTTATATGCCAATAATTGTCCACACATCTTTCATATTCCTTTTCAAAGAGAAATGTATCATTAAGCACGTATAACAAAGCCCTCAATTAAAATAGCCTAACAATTTTTGAATAGTTCTTTAATCTTATTTAATGCTGCGAAAATATCAGTTGAGAACGCTTAACAAAAATGGAATTGACCCTAGTTGGCAATTGTTTTCTACAGAATTTTAATCAATTATGCCAAGTAACGAGAAATTAAAACCATTTTCGGATAATACAGGGTTTTAGTAGACAAGAGCGACAAACTTCAGGGGGTGATTCTGCATGAAAACATAATGAGAGTTTGCTATATAGACGTATGTTCGCAAATTCTTTGTTTTCCGAGATACGGGGCGTTAAAGTTTTTCTTAAAAACTGACGATTTATTTATTAATCTGAAACCGGCCAAAATATGCAGATGAAATTTGTTGGGTTTTATGAAGTTGTTATTGCGTATTTTTTGACATGCAATTAAGAATTTTATGTTCATCTTTGGCTCGCATACGGGTAATGTCCCCGTTCAGTTTCTCACAAAAAATCTCTTTTTTCGTCTAGGCTGCAATTTTTATGCAAAAAAATAATCATTCATTCATTAATATATTATCAAGTATTATCTGATACGATAATATTAAACCAGAACAATAACACGAAATAATACTTATAACATTTTAAATATGCGCAAAGCTAGAACACATATTCAAAATGGCCTCCTTTATACGTGACACAAGATTCAACTCTTCGCCTCATTGATTCAGGTATTCGCGCATTTATTCCTGGTTTATTTCTTATTGTCTCACAGCCGGCTATAATTCGACTCCTCTGGTCATCAACATTTTCAACAGGAGTGGAATAAACTAATGACTTAAGAAAACCCCAAATGCAAAAATCTGATTTTAATCCGGTAATCGAGCAGGCCTATGTTCTGTCCCTCCCCTACCTATCCAACGATTTGGATATACTGTATCTAAGTGATTACATACATTAATGCTAAAATGAACTGGTGCACCATCATGCACGAACTATAATTTTTATCTCAGCTGTAGAGGAATTACCGCAAGAAGAACAGGTAACTCTTCCTGTAGTAAATTAAGGTAAGATTCGCCTGTTAGTCGTTGTGGGAAAAATATTACACCAAGCCAAAACTGATGCTGAAAATGAGCTTAAAAGAGTACATGAGAATTTTTCTCAGCCCACAAGTTATTGTTATTGAAATTTCGTATACACTGTCTTCCAAAAGTAGCCTCGTCAGTAAACCAAACGCCAATTAAAAAAATCTGGTGTTTCCACTCACACGACATTCCTACCGCTCGCAGGCGAATTCCAGTAAATAATAATAGCGGTGTTAAAGTAAAAATCCTCTGATCCAATCGTGCTACCACTTTTTTTTCCGCAGGTCAAGACAAACAACAATGGTCATGTAACATTTTTTCGAAGATGAAACGTTTAGCCAGAATCTGAAGAAACATGTGGAAAATACGGAATTTTTTTCAAGCATAACTTTTTTGTACTTTTTCTCAGAGATGACGCTATATGTGGGTGGTAAAGCGCTGTTAGAAGAATACTTAAGGCAAGTTGAATCAAAATCGTTAGAGCCGTTTTTGCGCTATAGTCTTGAGCAAATCACGTTTTTTGGCTATAGCTCAACACCCACTGTATACAGGATTCACTTTCAGTGCCACCGGCGAGTGACATTGGTACCAAACCAAATAAAAAAGAAAGCAACAAAATACACCGATCCGTTCCTGAGATAATGCTGTCACAGACAGACAGACAGACGGGCAGACAGACAGACCAATGGCTGAAAATATGTTTATTAGACTTAGAAAACTCTTAAACGTCAACATTTGTAAAAATCTCGATACCAAAAATTTCACGCGATTACTATACTTTCCTTATACAGCTACTATAGGAGTGTAGGAAAGTAAAAATATCACTTTGAGCGATCTGATGAAGAATCCATTGTTTTGAGCCAATGGGTTTAGGTAGTAGAGCTTGCACACGTTGAATATGAAACGGATACAGTTGCTTTTCTTCAAGAATTTTAAATACAGCAAAGTTAAGCAAGATTCAATATGTTGGCAATTTTTCGAGTGACTCCGTTATTAAACCTTCTAGTTCACAGTTCGTACTTCTCGCAGGCAACAGCAATAATCCGTTTGTTTCGCGCAAGCGTTGGTGAAATGGAGCAAATATTATGTGATGGAGTACCCTACTTCTTGGATACAAACGTCCAGCTTGCCGACCATTTCCATTGGCAAAATCTAGGGCAAAATACATATTTGCGAATTCCGCATTTATTTGTGAAATTTTTAATTCTTTTCGATAAACAATAGTGTTATAACAAACTAAAAGCTTAATAATAAAGAAAGGCTAATTTGACATTTCTTAAAAATATTCGTATTCAACAAGTGACAGTTCATATTTGACAGTAGATAAATTTTGACCGTAGCCTAGTAGATAATGTACCAAAGAAATAAAGAATACCTGTTAACATCTTTTATTTTTTGCATAGAAACGGCGCCCCATAGGAAAAAATGACTAGAGATTTTATTGTTACAAATTGAACGGGGGACTTAAAAATTATTTCTTTTGTGAAATAACTCAGTTGCATATCATTTTTTTCTCTTGCAAAATTTAAGTCATTAGGTGATGCATGCGCACCAATGAAGAACATTAAATTCTTAATTGCATGCCAAAAAACGCGCAATAACTACCTCTTAAAACCCGACAAATCTCATTTTTATATCTCGAGCTGTTTCAGAGCTATAAATAAATCGTCAGTTTTTTTAAAAAAACTTTAAAACCCCCGTATCTCGCAAAACGAAGCATTTGCGGATATACGTTCATTCAGCAAATTATTTTTTCATCCAGAATCACCCCCTGTAATGTTATGTCGTACACATATTTACCAAATTAATAATTTTTTTTTCTAGTCCCGGAGTGATAATGCATAAGTGGCAGAACTTACCGGTCTACTTAATCTGACACTCAGATTATATAGGTAAAATTGGTAAAATGATATGTTTCATTCTTCATTTGATGATGTCCAGAATCAGTTAAAGAGTTTATGATACCATGACACTCAAACAATTATTATTTTCATAGTTGACCCCCGATGCAGAGGGATGTGTTGTAAGTTTACCGTGTGAGTCTGTGTGTCTGTCTGTGGCATCGTAGATCCCACATAAATGAGCCGGCTTTGATTTAGTTTTCTTCTTGCATGAATAATGGTGATTGATCCAGAGTTATTTGTTTGTTTGTTTTTTTTTTTTCGGAGGTTTCTAATATATTTCTAGTAGTAACCTAAATACAATTATTTTCAACTATATTACCCTTTCCGTTGACAGAATTGCTGAGATCTAATTCGCAAATAAATTGGTACTTTTCTAGTATCTAGAGAAACAAGTAGGTACACAGATAGATATATAGATATATACATATATTATATATTTTCTTCTTTAAAATACCCTGGAAAGAACGCTACATGATAAAAAAGATACATTTTATTATGTAAGCAGTATGTATATATATATATATATATATATATATATATATATATATATATATATATATATATATATATATATATATATATATATGTAACTAATAAATAGATCTTGAGAAAAAATATCACCCTATCACAAATTGTATATATAAATGTATTTCTTTTATCTTATTATCACATACTTTTCTTCAAATTCCTCGTATCCCCTCTTATCTGCAAGAAAAGTGGAGATTAAATCAAAAACAGTCAATTTAAATAATGTGAATATGAATACCAGATTGTCAATTTCTTGGTTCATTACAGTATCTACGAGTACCTATATCGAACTCACTATAGTCTGTTTGAAACGGATAATGAGTAATAAACACTAATTAAATCTGAAATTAAATATGCAAAACCTGTACAAGGTGGTCCTGATAATTCTTAGAACTTTTGAAGAAGTTTCAAATACCTTCAATGGTTTGGTTTATTTGACCAGTCTAGCTCATCCTGTTTGGGCTCCATAAGGGTCGGAAGACAATGGAGATCGCCTATAAGCCTATCTTTAGGTGAAGGCAGTGAATAATGAATTTATTTACCTTTTAGAATAGAATTGCTAAATGAACCCCCGAATATAATTCAAACTACAATTAGGTAATTTGAGTTGATAATTTTTTATTTCTTTTTCCAAAAGCCACCGGATGATGTCTGCTTTTCCCCATGAACATGTCGGTAAATTTTTCGCATTTTCTTGAATGATAGCTGACGTTGTCCATAATTATTACAGAGCCTGAGGGGATTAAGTCCAGCATTTGTTGATAATATTCTTCAAATATGTCTGCGTTTAGACTGGAACGCTAATAAACCACCTTTTACCTCCCTCACTACTATCAATATTGTGTACCTAATGATGAGACTTCTTCCTTTTTCTGAGGGTGTTCTTAGGTCGGTATATAAGCCTTCTATAAACGCTTAACGAGAAGAAGTTATACTTCCATCTTGCCACATTCAACCAAGTTTCATCTAGATAATATATTTTTCTATTTTCAATCTGGATTTTTTTTATAGATCTTATGTATTTTTTCCTCCAACACCAAATTTCAGTCCTCTCAATCAGCAGTTATTTCCTATTTTGTTTCTCCCACATAAAGTTCATTTCCCGCAGAATTTTTCACAACTTATCTCGTTTTTGGCCAATAGATCGACCATCAAACTAGGTCTTCCTGAAGTCATTTCCTCGTAATTTTCAACACTACCTCCATGTTTTACACATTCAATTGTAGGTATACGTTGAGTATTATAATTTTTTCGCGGATGGATAAAGCACACTTACTCGTGCTTTTAACAGGGGAGAAATTTAAAATATTTTCCATTTTTGACAATTTTGAAAAACAACTTTCTGACAATAAAACGACGCAACGTGGCAACTCTAAAATCACTTTTAAACTTATAAAATGGTAGATAGCCAGATAAAATAATAAAAACTATTCAGCAGGTACTTAGAGGACAGGTTCTCGGAAATAGGCTAATTATAAGACAAAATAAATGAACTGTTTATAAAATTATCAAATAATTATTACCTACATATATAGAAGTACAAAATATTTTACGATTTTCAATAAATATTTACAGCACGCCTCTGAAACAAGCCGTCAAAAATGATCGATCCTTTCCAAATAGACCATAGTACATTATATGATATAGAAACTCAATAATATTTTGCATTGGTGGAACAATATTATAGTTCATATTAATAATTGTAGCATAACTTACTCTACATCAGTATTGTTATCTTTCTCAATGCAAATGATTTCTTCGGTTATCTTGTCACACCTGGCAATATCATTAAAGACGAACGTCTCTTCTCGCATTTCCCTTTTCACCGTTTTGTTGATAATAGACCTATTGTTCTCCAAAATGCTTGGTATAGTCTGAGATACGAATCTGGATACGCCCATCGCATAGATTTCACAGGTGCTGCTTGTAGCTATGTCTTTGATGCCAAGAATCTGCTTAATTACTTGTCGAAACTATAACATAACAATAATTGGAAGTGGAGTCATTCATAGTTTGTCTGCATTATACCGAACAAAAGAAAAGTTAGCTCACTCTCCCGAAACCGTTAATTTTCATTAAAAAAAATTGCTATGGTTGCCAGCATTTCTTAGTTGTAAGTCAACAATGCTTTACGTGCAAGATTACAAGCTGAAAGTTATTGAAGAGAGACGACTTTATCTGCCTAAGGGAGCTTCCCTTATATTTATTTATTTATTTATTTAAGCGATACAAATAACAAAACATTTACAAAAAATCACTTATATCTACCTTAATTGTACAAAACTTATTAACTGAGTAATTTAATTAGTTTAAAGTTTAAGGTTATCTTAAAGAATAAAGTTAGCCCCTAGATGAGGTCCATCCGTATGGGCATATGTCGAGTGTTATATGAGAAATAATCATGTATTAGTCAGATGCCTACCTTATATTCTCTTATGGTATTATAGTGGCGAATTTACTATAAATATCAACAATATAATCTCTTGTTAATTTATTGAAAGTTCTAATGTTAGCATTGCCTTGTATATGTAACGGTAACAAAGTATACAGTTTGGGACCTATGTATTTTAAAGATTTTTTATGATATTCTGTATCACACTTAAGCGGAATTAAATGTCTATTTACGTTGTTCTTGTACAATGGTGATGGACTGCTACTTGTTTGATTTCAGGATGAACATGTGTATAGCTACAGATGCTGGAATAGTATAAACTTCTTAAATTTAAAATGTTTTTGTTAAAGAGAAGATCAGTTGGGTGTAGGAAGTTCTTTTTGTATATGATTTTTAGTATTCTATTTTGGATTACCTTCAACGGTTTTAAGGATTTGCTATACATATTTCCCCATACAAGTATACCATATCTGAATATCGATTTAACTATTTGTCTTAATATGTAGAATTTATAAATGAGTGTTTTCAATTTTTGTGTGAGGTATGAAGCATGTAAATTCCATTTTAGGTATTGGTCCACTGCAATTCCATGATACTTTGTATTAGGTACTTCATGAATCTTATCTATTAAATTATTTGCCTCGATTGATGAGAAGGTTGGCCGATTCACTTCAGTTTTAGTAAATGCAATATAGTTTGTTTTTTTATATTTAAAGATAATTTATGTATATCAAGCCACCTTTTCACAGTCTCTATTCCACTCTGTGCATTTTCTTTAACTTCTTGTCAAGTCGAACCAATAATTGTAATCACCGTATCATCCGCATAAGAGATGATTTTCCCTTTAATTTTCAAACTCGTTATAGATTTCATGTACAGGTTGAAAAGTATGGGACCCAGTACTGTCCCTTGCGGTACACCAATCTCTATGGTACGTGGGTGACTTATCGTTTGACGTATCTTAACTTATTGTTGTCTTTCTAGAAGGTATCTCCTAAATACCTGAAGTAAAACTCCTCTTATCCCATTATTTTCAAGGACATCAAGGAGATTTTCATGGGGTACAGTGTCAAAGGCTTTGGCCAGATCTAAGAAGACAGCAATGCACTTTTTGTCAGTGTTTGTGTTAAGTCTTATTTCCTCTGTTAATTCATACATTGCTTCAGACGAGTCAAGACCCTTTGAAAAGCCGAACTGTTTTTCTGGTAATAGTTTATTTTTGTCTAAGTAGTTTGTTAGTCGGTCTTTTAAACATTTCTCAAAAAGCTTTGCAAAGTTTGAGATCAGGCTGATAGGTCTGTAATTAGTTATCAAATTCGTGTTTCCAGACTTTAGAATGGGAATTATTATTGAAATTTTAAATGGCTTAGGAACCTTTCCTGTTTTAAATATTAAATTAATTATGTGTTTTAAGGCTGTTAGCAAGTATATGCGGAATTTCTTGATCGTTTCGGAGAAAATTCCATCGTATCCAGGTGTGCTGTCATTTTTTATTGTTCTGTATTATATGAGTTCATTATTATTTACTGGTATCAAAAACATTGAGTTTTTTTTCAGATATGCCAGGTGAGTGAGGAATATTATTTTACATATCCATACCTACGTTTGCGAAGTAGTTGTTGCAGAAATCAGCCATTTCTTTATCATTCTCAAATCTCTGGTTATTGTCGGTTATGTATGTATTGAGATTATGGTTTTTGATTTTATTATCAGTAGCTTGTGACACAGTTTCGTATATCTTTTTCAAGTTGTTTCTATCTCCATTTTTTTGTTCTATAATATTGATTTTTTGTATAGTTGATAACTTTTTTCAGATCATTACGATAATTTTTATAAAAAATTTCCTTTTCTTGAGAGTAGCACCTTTGTAAATCTTTTTTTAATTTGTCTCTTGTTTTATTGACTTAATTATACTGGTCGTAATCCATGGCTTCATTCTTTTAATTTTCTTTGAGAGATATTTTGTGTATTCACATTTGGAGTGTAGTTCTAAAAATATATTGTTAAATGTTTGGAATGCAATTTCAGGATCACCGGCTACAGTAACGTCTGACCAAATTTCGTTTTGAAGTAAATATAAAAGTTTATCTTCGTTTACTTTGGTTATAGTTTTTGGTGTGGTTTTATTATAGTGTTATTTCTTTGAGAAGTTAAGCATGATTGGATAATGGTCTGTAATATCGTATTCTATTACGAAACTTTTAATTTCTAAATTATTAAGCTTGAGATTGTTTTTGATAAAAAAATGATCTAGACAGGTATTAGAAATTTCCCTTGTGACTGATTTGATATAAGCCTTGAAACCATATAATGCCATTGCTGAAAAGTAGTTCACGACGTTTTGGTCTGAATCGTCTAAAATATTAATATTTATATCTCCGTCCAAAATTTCAATATCCTGTATCGAAATACCTCTAAGATAATCATGCATGTCAGTGAGAAAATCATCAATTATACCTTGCGGAGAGCGGTAAATGCACGATATGGCATAAGTTATGTTGTTACACTTAATAATCAATCTACTCTAAATAATGTTACTGAGGTTGAGACTGTGACACTTACATGAAGCGTATCCTTTATTAATATAACAACTCCATTGTTTTTATTTATAGTTCCATGATTATAATATGTTGAGTAGCCTTGTATTGAGAATTCAGCATACGAATCAATTTGGTAAGTCTCGGTTAATACAATAATATCACAAAATTTGTTTTGAAATGTTTCTAAAAATGATAGAAGTTTATTAAATTTTTTTCTTATACTTCTAATATTAATATGAAAAATATTAAGTTTCTTCTCACTGATATTTATTTTATTACTGACTTCCAGAGGTCCAACATTTTCATTATCACACATCTGATAGAGTCGAGAAGTTGAATTTCATTTTGATTACTCATAGTTTATTTTACTTTTCAAAATCCCTAAGTGATACTTGTATGTTGGACATACGTGGTCAGTTGCTTGATGTTTGATGTTATAATTAGTTTTATATTTTTGATTAGACTGTGCACAATTAGTACATTAGTACATTAGTACATTGGACCAGTATTTCTTCTGATCCAATGTACCTAGACCAAAGCTAGCACCACTGAGTGGAAAATTGGACATTGAAAAATACTAGAACTGATGGGTGAATAGTAGTAAATTGTTTTGAATATTGTGGATTTTCGAAAGACAAAGTAACTACCTACATAATATCGAAATTAGTTTATTTTACAATTCAGTAATTTATTATAAACTTAGGTACCTAATATGTACAGGCTGTCCAGACTAAGAATCACTACGCCCCTATTTTAGATACCTACTATGAGAGATACATTTTGTTTCACGAATGATGGCGTCTGCCTTTAAAACACGAGAAACTGATCAATTTAACAGAAGGGAGTGAATCAGTGGCGTGACGATTCAGAGGTAAAATATGGTATTAAAGTTTTTTATATGCTTTAAGGAAATTCATATAATTGGGGAGAAAAAAGTATCGATTGATTGAATTTCAGAAAAAAATGGGGTTTGCATTAAAAAAATTGGAGATAGTTGATAATATTCAATTCAATGTTTTTATCGCTTTCTTATTCACCTTGTATGTTGCTGGAAATTGTTTCTGGTTTGGTTACTAATTTTCACCCCTGCTTGTTAGATTTATGATAATGGCTTCTAAATTTATGGTATGAATTATTACTAATGATAAATCATTCATATATCTGCAACTGTCATGTTTTTCTCAAAAAAGACAGAATCTCGAAAACTATAAATACTGGGTACAGGGTTTGTAACAAAAAATTAGCATAAAATTTCATGTAGAATCCAAAAATCTAAGAAGACCTTATTCTTTTTAACACGCTCTTATTTACTTGGTATGTATGTATGTAACGGAATCTTTATACATGATTTTCACCCACTTAAAAACATCGGATCGACTTGAAATTTTGTATACTTTTAAAGGACCGATGACAATATAATAATTTCATGTTGTGTATGTGCGAGTGCGACTCTTTGATGGGGAGTACCATATCTATATCTCTGAGCTTTATGGATGGATTCTCGGGGAATTTTCGATATGCATGTGAGTTGGTAGGATATGTGATGATGTGTAAGTGCGAGTGGGATTTTTCGATGAAAGGTTCCATACCTATACCACTTGGAGCTTTATGGATGGATCTTTGTGGAATTTTCGATATGAATGTGTGTTGGAGGATTTGCGATGAAGTTTAAGAGTGGGACTATTTAGTGGACGGTCCCATACCGCCCTGTTATACCTATGTGACTATGATTGTCTATATCTCACTTCCTACATTCGTGCATCGCTTTAATATCAAACCAAACTAAAAATTAGAAAATAAATAAGATATCATTTTAATTTAAAAATGGGTGGGGTGCTTTCTAAGTTCAACATCATCATCAACATAGAATATTTATATCAATGGACATCAAGCACCTCACGTTTTTTTACATTAAAATGATATCTTATTTATTTTCTAATTTTTAGTTTGGTTTGCTATTGAAGCGTGTTTTTTTTTAATTAAACTATTATTTATTAAAATAAGGTAGTTGATACCTGCATCAGAAATACTAAGCACCCAGTGAAAATAACAGCTATAAACATAGAAAATTCAAAGTAATATGTACACAAAGATTTTATCTCAAAACATTGTTCCGTATCTCTCAAAGTTTCTGAGAGAGGGGTGAGTGAATCTTGTTCTGAACAGCCTATACATATAGACTTCATCAGATGTAGTAATATAATGTGGGCATTCAGTTTTCCACAGATCAGGAAAAAAACGAGTCTCATGCAATAACTAATAAAAACTGTTGAATCATTCTAGAATGAGTCTAAGTCTAGACTTATTCCACTCTGAGACTCTAATCATACTTTCTTTTGCTAACTAATTTTTAGGGAATTTAATTAAAATACTAGACAAAGCAATTTCTGCAGCTTCAGTATTGATAGATTCTAAACATATAATCCAAACATTGTTACTGCATCGTAGTTAGATAATAATATATATAATATTATTTTTTTCCGTTTGTTGGATACCTACCTACAACCTGCAATTGACTTTTCTCTGGTGCTAATTTCACAGTGGACACGAAGAACGCGGGCTGATAACTGCTACCAATTATTGACGTACAAGAAGAAATAAAAAGGAAACCAGTGATATAACATTTTATAATATAACCTTTACATACTTTGAGCGACAGCTCTTTATATTGAATATGAATGTCACAAACACTCACTTGACTATTGAGGCCCACGTAAATAATTGGATTGTAGCAGATGCTGCTCTTGGCCAGAAGTGCTGGGATGACTCCAGCGGCGGGGGGCACTAGAGAAGGATCACCGAACTGCACTAACAAGGCGGTCACAGCATATGGGGACCAGGCCAGCAGGAAAGCCACTATCATCAGCAGGATCATGTAGGCTACCCTACCTTCCGCTTTTGTTGTTTGACCCATGCTGATTTGATTCTGAAAATAAAAATATATAAAGTTGCAATGATGAATTTGGCTTATCAAAGTTCTAGATAGAAAAATGACAACTAATTGGTTGGAGCAAAATTAGTACTAATCAAAAGGCTCTTGGCGCCAGGACATGATGGTTTGTTTTTAGTGTCAAATTCAGCGCTCAGCGGTCGTCATTGTAACATAGCCGATAGCTATTTTCCAAAAAACGCAGCTAAGGTCATACGGATTCATATTTAATTTTTGAGGATCATTGAAGAGACTGCGAGCGGAAATTATTGAACTCTAAGCCAACGACATTCCGCAAAATCTACTTAGAGACATCAGATTATATTTGTTATCACAGATATGGTTATTTTTCGGCACAAGGTGGCTTATTTGAACACAGGTACAGGGTGGCCAATCGCAAACGAAACAGAGCCATTTTCAGGAAGTGTGTCATTATTTTAGGAAAAAGCAGGGACTCGTCGCTTTTATATTCAAGGGGGGACATTTTTTTCGGTATTTTTGACTCCACAATTGTCATCCCCTAGTGAGGGTAAGAATCACCCCAAAATATTTAAACAGCATTTGGGGTCGTGTGAGATGACTTCTAACCGCTCTTGTAATTCCCTTTAAAATAGTATTTAAATTTGGAAGTTCCGTCTAATCATTTGAAGATTGTACTTTTTAAAGTTTTAATAATGGTTTGCTGCCTACTTACTACTAAGTTGATTAAATGTTCAATCTGATCTAACTCCATACAATAATAATGATTGTGTTCGAAACGCTCGCGCACATTCAGTAGCATTTATGGAGTGATTCAACGGCAGTCGTCAACAATTCTTTGACGCAAATCTTCTAACGACGCTGGTTGGGTTGTGTAGATTTTACTTTTGAGGTATCACCACAAAATAAAATCGAGTGGTGCCAAATCTGGAGATCGAGGATGCCATTCAATACTGCCTCTTCTCGCAACCCAATGCCTTGGAAAATGTTGGTCTAAAACTGACGAACAATCAAAGCATAATGCGGAAGAGCACCGTCCTGTTGAAAAAGCAAATGATCTTCATCATACTGCTGATCATTTACACAATATCAGTCAAGGCAGAATCTAAAGCGTCTTCCAGTAAGTGCAAATACATTTCGCCAGTTAAAGTACCAGGTAGAAAAAAAGGACCCACCGTCCCGTTCAGAGAAAAGCTTTATTCATAAGAAAGGCAGATATTATAAAGGAAATGTGGATCGTTCATTGCTCACTCCTGCATTACTTCGCAAAATTGAACGGGGGTAAAAATCATCCTCATGAAGTTCGTGCAGTAAATGTATTTTATATGTATGAACTTTGTTCTTTCTGAAAATGGTTTGGACGCTAGTTCGATTGATCCCAGACACAAATGCTATAGATTGATACCACAATTGTAGATAGTGACTCATGTTTGGGCGTGCTGATAGGGATTTCATAAAGCAGAGACCGGAATTGTTTGTTAATATTAGTGAAAGGCATTTTTACGGTAATTTTTTTGAATTTTGCGTTATTCAGTTTCAATCAAATTTTTTGAATAGACGCAGCCGATACTTGATGAAAATCCATAATAAAAGTATACAAAGACACTAAACACTAAGATTTTCACAAAAATTATTTTTAAGAAGAACCGCATAATCGTGGATTTCCATTTCCCTCAGACCCGCAAAGGTCTATGTAGAAAATATGAGTCACTATCTCCAATAGTGGTATCATAACTATAGTTGCCTCGTACTTAAGGTAAGATCAAGATGGACAAGTCCAAAACTACAACTTCACTAGCTTCTAAAGGCTTTGCAATTTCTCGTTTCTTATTAAATACAGGACCTGTCGCTTAAAAATTTTGTACTCTACAACATACTTCCTATTGATGTGTTTCTCTTGATGTTGTTCATTAAATATATATATAATTAAATAGCTGAGCTGTCCTAGAATGTATAAGTAGATAAGCAACAACCTAACTTCGAAATACGATAACAAACTAAATTTTACGTTATTTGTGTGTTTTTATTGTATCCATTCCTGTTCTTTCCACAAGTGATAACAAATTGCCACAAAACAGTGCAAAGTAAGAACTAAAAATATACACCAGTGGCGTAGTAACTGAATGTTTGCAGAGAAATTTAAATTTTAAAATAAAATTTTCTTCAACGCTTAGGCGAAATTTACAAATACTTTTGATAGGGAATTATTCGAGCTGTTAAAAGACATCTAACTCGACCCCCAATGCGATTTAAACATTTTGGGGTGATTCTTACCCTCAATAGGGAGTAAGAGTGGTGGAGTCAAAAACACCGAAAAAAACTATCCCCCTTCTAAACAAAAAGCGAAAGGGTCCCTGCTTTCTCCTAAATTAATGACACACTTCCTGAAAATGGCTCTGTTTCGTTTTCGATTGGCCACCCTGTATAATTCATTAAATTTGTAATATTTATTGGTTCAAAAGTTTAATTTCTTTAGTCCTTTTAACTAAACCTTATGTTTTTAGTAGCAAGTTTACTTTTGTCAAGCATAGTTTTTCATTCGGGTAAATTAGATAATTATCGATTTGGATTGGTTTGGTATAATTTCTTTATCGCATCGACGTTTCGGAGTCCCCTTCTTCGGGACTTATGAAGCAAATAAAATTGGAATCATACAGAAAATTAAAATTATACTATAATGATCACAACCATTATAAAATTGAATATTAAATTAAAATTTATGTATTTTTGATTTTTACATTTTTTATAAAGGATTTTATGGCAAAAACGAGCCATAGCACTTATATTGGGCATAATGAAGTAGAAAACAGCAATATGATGAAGAATGATTCTACGTGATTTCCACGGTTGTCTAAGTAGACTATACTATCGGAATATAAAACCCATTTTGCGAGAGTTTTCCGAATCTGTAAATATACTTATGAGAAAGTGAGATCGGTTTTGATATTGTGAGGTAGTTATTACATTACTATACCTACCAGCCCATTTAGAGTGATACCATCAAAATATGCCTTCTTGACAACATCTTTTGAAAGTTCGAAAGACTAGGTTTTTTTATTCCAAAATCTTATAAAGTGAATCATAGAAAATATCATTCCCATATACAATTATTTCTTACATAATTCCAACACTGTGAAGAAAACTTTTATCGTTAACTTTGCAGTTGTCGAAGATGTCCTATTTTGTGATTTTCGAAAAGACTAGTAGTTAATTGCCAGTTCTACATAAGGGTTAATCAGATGAAGTTCAAAAATTCTAATTATAACAAATCTTCATCTACCAACACTACTGTTCGGAAGTGAAATCTAAAGAAGAAGCTACAATGAAGATGAAATACTTGAGAAGTGTGGCCAATGTTACTCTGATGGATAAGATCAGAAACGACACAGTAAGAGAGAGGCTAGGAATGGAGAATATGCGAAATCATGTAGAAAGATCACAACTGAGATGGTGGGAACATTTAAACAGACAAGGGATAATGAAATGGCAAAACTATTAAAAGGAAAACAAATGACAAGACAAGACAGAAAACGATGGAGAAAAGTGATTTAAGCAAAATAATGAATTGTTTGCTATAAATCTAGTCAGAAGAAAGTTTATCAAAATAGTGAAGATCATCCTAATAAAAAATCTAATGTTACCGCAAACACTGGGCCATCGCAGACAAACAAATCAACATGAAAATTGGAAACAGGGATTCTTAAGGCGTTATTATGATAGACTAGTTCTACTCATACTTCAGAATCTAAATCTTTATTCATTACTGTGTGATAACCTTAACGATTGTCTAAAAAGTAAGTAAGGTCTATCTTGCTTACATTTCGACATTTGAAGCATCAAGAGAAACTTTGATGAGCTACTTTTGTACATAAGCAATGTTATATACAAAGTAGTTACCTTTGTATTATCGGAGGTATACAATTCGACTGTCTGCTTTTTTTTTGGTTCGTGCGCGCTTTTTATATAGTAAACCAGCTCCGATTTTGATGACTTTGGATTCATTTGAAAGGGGAGGCTTGAGAAATGGTCCCATATTCATAGAAACGCAAATCCGAAATCTCCTTCCCTCCGAAAACCGCCCCCGAAGGGGTGGTGGAGGCAAATTTTCTCGAAAATCGCAAATCTGAGTTGGTATAATTAAAGATAGGACAATATCCCGAAACGTTTAAATTGAACATTTTTTCAAAAGTGTTATGATTTTCGAGATAGGCGCATGTTAAATATGTATTTTTGCTATGTGGAGAGGGCAATTTCTTTCGAAAATTGAAAATCTTTCGATACTACATGAAAGATATAATTATTTGTAGCAACATTTATATTGAACATTTTTATTTGAGAGTTACGGTTTTCGAGTTAAATCGGTGTTAAAATGGTAACATGTAAAATACTCAAGTGTATTTTCGCAGCGATGCGTTGAGATCTCAATAATAAGGGTGTTCGAGCAGCGGTTCAAACCAGTCCCAAACCGTCAGACGCCTGCGCACTTCAATTTACGATGAGATAATTAATTCCCAACTACTAGTAAGATGTTCGAGCGGTAGTTTGACGATTTCCAAACTCAGTTTGAGACAGGCGCAGTTGAAGCGTCTTCTTCTTCTTAGAGTATAGTGTTCTCTGTTGTTGGAGAAATCCCTTTCAGAGAACACCACCAAAGTCCTAAACTAAACCGGTTTTGTGTTTTGTCCATCAGTCTTTCATTGATGTTCTCTCTTATCTCTGGTCATAAAACAGATCTATCGGCATAGTCATTTGTTCTAAGACGACGAAATTGTAAGAATGTGGAAGGGGTAGTTTGCAAACTGCAGTTTGGTGTTCGAGCAACAAAATCCCAAACCACTTGGAAACTGTTTCAAACCGTACATGCGCATTTTAAACAGTTATCAAACCGTCCCAAACTACTGCTCGAACAGCCTTAATAACAACTACAAGCAAAGAATATACGTGGGTAATAGGATAAGTACTCTCTTCATTGGTAATAGTGAACGTTCAACGATTTTGGTGACTAATGTTAGGTACACTCAAAAGTGTGAAATAAATATTTTTTACAAAAAATTGGACCGACGTTATTAGTTGATGCACTGAAAAGTATAAAATAATATTAATTCCATTGGTGATGTTACTTGTGAAGTTGGTGCCAAAAGTTATCAATCTAACTGCAACTGTACAACTTCAAAAGTAACAGCACCATTGGAATTAATATTATTTTATACTTTTCAGTGCATCAACTAATAACGTCGGTCCAATTTTTTGTAAAAAATATTTATTACTTGAGATTTTATAATATACGTAATTGTAAAATATAAGTACTATTTTAATATTTCAAAGAAAAATCAAAACGATGGACTTATTAAGAATATAAAACAAATTATTCCTGCCAAAATATACATTATTTACTTTTCCGAAACGAAACTACTATAATATACTAGTATTGACTATAAAAACACATCAATCGGAATATTAGCATTGTACAGATTACCGTCTATAGGATATAGTTAACTATAGTTGTAAATTTGAAAATGTACTATCGACGATGAATACTAATGTCGAAATTTTTCCAGGAGATATTAATGCAGACATAAACAAACCCAAAATAGCATAAGTTAATGATTATCTAAATATTTTGTATCGAAACAGTCATGAATTAAGAATAAACAAACTCACCCATATTCAAAATAACAATAACTATTGACCACATTTTTCTTAAACAGAACGTACATATTTAGGCCTTGGAAGCGAAAATTGGAAACCTGTACAGACAGTGATAATACGACAGCGAGATTAACTTCTTACAAAAAATTAGAAAACTTAATTTCCAAGGAAATAGTTAACATAGTCACTCATTTCAAATTGCACAAAAAACTGAACAAAGTCAGAAACAGACTAAAAAACTCAAACCCTGGATTACACAAGGTTTAATTAAATCAATACGCCAGAGAGATATTCTGAAAAACAGGCTCTAAGAAATAATAAGACGAAT
Organism: Crioceris asparagi; assembly: GCA_958507055.1. Classification (NCBI taxonomy): domain Eukaryota; kingdom Metazoa; phylum Arthropoda; class Insecta; order Coleoptera; family Chrysomelidae; genus Crioceris; species Crioceris asparagi. Next base: position 80,872,096 of record OY293826.1, on the reverse strand, counting down.
TTAATGAATAACTGCAGATAGTTAATATCAGATTCGAATCACCAAAAGCCTTTGATGCAGTATCTCACAAGATATTGGATAGGCTTCATGATCTTGGAATAAAAGGAATATCCTTCACTCTACTTCAAAACTACCTAACTGGCCATTTCCAAACAGCTAACATTGGTGAATGTTATAGTAAACGATCACGAGATAACTGTGTGATTACCACAGGGGACTGTCCTTCTTCTTCTATTTTGAATTTATGTCAATTCACTTGCACTTATCAAAAACCTTAAGGGGCAATTAATATCATTCACCGATGAAACAGCTATAGTTTTCTACGGAGATGAGTGGAAGGACGTTCTTGATCAGGCTGAAAATTGACTTACAATAATAATTAATGAATGGATAAATTCAAGACAATTCAAACAATCATCTTAAGAGTTGTATTAAAAATAACTGCTACTGTGCAGATATTAAGAAAGCGCCCAGTATTAATTATTTAGGTTTTGTAATCGATCAATATATGCATGCATTCCTATCAGGAAAAATAAGGCAACTGCTTCATACATTCTAACATCTAACGCAAGAACAAACTGAGGCACTATATACAAATAGGCCAATTTACGATAGAATAACATTATGTATTTAGCTGTTTAAACTTTGCTTTCAAAATTCAGAAATCATGTAGCCATACCTATTCCAGATTTACTGCAAACAGCTTACCAATACCTTTATTCAGATATTCAGCAAGAATAGCACTATGCTAAATTTCGCCCATTAATAAAGAAATTATTATTATTATTATTATTATTATTATTATTATTATTATTATTATTATTATTATTATTATTATTATTATTATTATTATTATTATTATTATTATTATTATTATTATTATTATTATTATTATTATTATTATTATTATTATTATTATTATTATTATTTAGGTTCTCTCAGTAGGCTGATGGCCAATGTTGGCGGCCCACGTCCTAGCAGGCGAAGGCTTCTCATGTCTTCTGTTAACTCAATCCTCTTGTATGGAGCGGAGATTTGTCCTAAACAAGACATGCTACCGCAACCAGCTCCTACGAGTTCAACGCCTGGGCGCTTTACGAGTTGCTTCTGCGTACCGCACCGTTTCCGAGCCAGCTATTCTGATAATAGCTAGAATAGTTCCTATTCACTTTCTGGCTCGTGAACGACAGGCCATCTACAGAAGAAACCACGAAAATGACAGAGGGGCTACTGCCACTGAAGAACGAGACCGCACCTTTACCCACTGGCAGGCCAGCTGGGAGGAGGAAACAAGGGGGCGATGGACCTCAAGGTTAATACCAGAACTTAGACCTTGGGCTGAAAGAAAACACGGAGAGGTGGGATACTATTTGAACCAACTTCTCTCGGGTCATGGGTATTTTCGTTATTACCTCCACAAGATGGGAAAGACTGAGAGTGCTGAATGTCTCTATTGTCCGGGCGTCATCGATACCGCAGAGCATACCTTCTTTATCTGCAGTAAGTGGCACGAACGACGATCCTCACTAATGGCTGGGATCGGTACATTTGAACCGGATACTCTCGTGAAGGTTATGCTTCGTGACAGTGACTCCTGGAACCAGGTGATCCGTTTCACGGAAGCATTGCTTAAAGGCAAAAAGGCTGATCTTGATCGGCCCCAAACCTTGTAGATGACAAAGACGACGAACTCAAAGAGCTAACAACTTTGGTCTAACCTTGATAATGTGTCAAACGGTCTCAGGTTAGTGCCTTCGGAGATGAGGGGGTTTTTAGCAGGTAGTCCGTCAGACCTCAAGTTCTTGAGCAGCCGGGAGCCCTGCACTACTGTACGAAATTCCTAATCGTACAGTGTGCGTAAATGCATTTCCCTCCTCCAACACAAAAAAAATTATTATTATTATTATTATTATTATTATAAACATTGACCCAAACATTCACAACGTATGCCCCGAATATTTTAACCAAATTCCAGAGAAAGATAAAGATATTGATAACCTCTCAAAACCTAAAAAGATCAATTCCTTATTGATTCTTCTTAATGATACAATTATATTTAAACATCCTTTCTGACATATTAATTTTAATGGTATGATATTATTTATTGGGTATTCAATTAGATTTTTAGGTATTATATATTTTTTTAATTATAGCTGACTTTCGAACAGGGAAGGAAATTATAGTTATGAGCAACGAACAAGTAATATTTTTGAAAAAAAAAATTAAACATAGTTCTTATTAGGCTTTTAATATTTCAACCGTACCGATGAGTACTATTGCTATTTCCCCTTTTCTTAATTTTAACTATGCTTATGTATGTCTGTTTGCGAGCAATTCCATAACAAATTACTGTTTATCTACAACAATAAATTAAATTTTAAATTTTGTGTTATCGACGTCTGACATTTGCGACAGCAGACAGCTGACACTGCGACAGCCGACAGCTGACACTGCGACATAACCGTAACCATAGAGTAATTATTAAGGTGCAGATACACGGCGCGAGGCTCGTTGACGAGCCATGGCGAGCCAGCTGAGCTTCACGTCGTGTATCATGGTTGAGTCGCTGATACTCGCGGTTCGTGGATCGTGGCTTGCTATTCTCAAAGTGCACGAAACGTAAACATGAGCCATTACGCGTCGTGTAGCATAGATGATGGTTAAGCTCGTGAGTAAAAAGCAAATGAGCTTCGGCTAAAAGTTGCTGCTGACGATCTGTACTTATTGTTCGGTTATCTGTAGTTATTTTTACGTTCATCCCGGCAGAAAAGGAGATGGTGGATAAGATCCCTAAGCAGAAATAGGTAAGTAGGTACCAACCATATTAAACAGGAATTGATTTAACTTCTAATTTTTAGATACAATCCAAGTCACCGACTTACTAGAAAATATCACCAAGCAAGAGACAAATATACGAAGAACTATTCCACCAAAGTAAAGATTGGCGATTACTCTCATTTTTTGGCAATAGCTTTCAATGTTTGTCGTTTTGTCTTCCGACCACTCCATCTTTCGTTTCCACCACTGAGAGACTGAGCTGAGGCAATATTTAGTGTGCGCATGCGCACTACCCGTACGCACTACAAATTTTAGCAAGTTCGTCAATATTTTGATACTACACGAAGCGCAATGGATCGTGTTTACGCCCTTTGACTCGCGGCAGTTTTACCGAAAGCCTATGGGAATAGCAAGCCAAGATCCACAAACCGCGAGCCTCAGCGAGTCAACCATGATACATGACGCGAAGCTCGATTGGCTCGCCATGGCTTTTTGCGAACCGCATGCCCCTAGCCACGAGTCACGTATCATGTGCCGTGTAACTGCCGCTTATTATATACGACGAGCTGCAAGAGAGTATATCAACTCTCTCTGCATCTTGATCGTGTAGACAAAGGTTAGATGTTCCATGCTCGTGCGTTATGCCAGTGACGGTTCCCATTGTCCGACATGGTAGTTTCATGTTAAAAAAATAGTTTGATCTTGCTTGAATAATAATAAATATAATTAATCATTATTGGATCACACTTTGAGCTTATCAGGCGGAGAGATGTCTGCGATCTAAGTACAAATTCGAAATTTCAAGTCTCTAGACCGTATTGGGCCTGAGATATCGCTGCGGAGTTCATCGAAAAGTAATAAATGCTATTTAAAAAATGGTCTTCACAAACGTTCAGACTGTCTAAAGCTAGAATTAGTTTTGAGAATACAGAGTCGCTTATAAGTTTGTTACAAACCGAACTTACTTTTTAACTCAATGTAGGGTTGATGGGTTCTATACAGAGAAAATACATTTTCTATTTTTTTAATATTAAACCACTTCTCATTCAGGCCTATTCTTTCAAATAATAAAATGTCATCAAAATCAAATAAACAAACGGGAAGTTGGTCAAAAGAAGGAAGGCAGTGTGAAAAATACACTGGTAAGATCAGTTCTCTGGGTACCGGTAATTTTGAAGTTGTACAGTTAAAGAAAGGAAGAAGACTTTCACTATTTTAGAAAGTACTACCTAGTACCTGCTAGTAGATTAAAATTATTCTGTATGACGGACCTTTTTATACAGGAAATATTTATATCAATCTCATTGGTTTCAAAATATAGCTGCAACAAATAATGAATTTCTTGATATTTGTCCAACCTTAATGTTGAATGGATAGATTTTTTTAATTCAGTCAGATTAGAATTTCTATTTTCCAAAAACTTGCCCCCTCTAACATTTTTTGGAGGAAGCAAATGTTGGATTTCTTTTATGGAAACGGGTTCAATTATCATTAGTCCTGTATTGACTGAAAAAAGAATAATCGCAATTGGACAGCATTTATTAAAAAATGCAGAAACAGATATCAAATGGCCAGGTTTACCTCCTCCCTTTGAACAGTTGCTCAAAAATATATTTACCGAATAGTTATGAAATAGAAATATTTGAAAAATAATCTGAAATCAAAAATACCTACTTAAAAAATACATGTTATTATCGGATTCGGCTAGTTGTATAGCAACTAGTCTAGAAAGTAATCTGTTACTGATGACAAAAATAAAGATAAGTTGGGGTTGATTCTACATGGGACATCCTTGATACATAAATATTAGACATCATCAAAAAGAAAAATCGGTACCTGTATCTATATTTTACTTTATTAATTACTTTACACGGGGTAAGAACTACATGCGTCATACTTTATTTCGAAACAATAGGCGTAGCTTGCTACAAATAGCACAATATCAATTACAATAGCATTCTTCTGTGTCATGTATTTTTTTTTTCATTAAGGATGTTCTCATGCGGAACACTGCCGGAGTCACATTTCGGGATGTATGTGATGAAACACAGGTCCTTGATAAAAACGTAGCGTAGAGAATCAGAAGTTTTGCACCTTTTGATGTCTCAGAGCTTTTTACAAAAAAAAACAATGTCAGATTGGCTGAAGTGCTTTTGTGTTTTCATTCAATTTGAAGTGATTGTCTGCGCTTGTGAATAATGAAAGACATTTATATCACGTTGTCATCAGCAGGATTCCTGCTCCTGAGGCATAAAGTTTTCTAGATTGTTTTCTGACTAGACAGTGAATCTTTTAAATCTTTCCAACAAAGAATTTCCGAAGTATAATAATTTTCACACAAAAGATATTTATAGAAAATCATAAGTTTCTTGTAGATCCTGACAAACTTCCTTTATTTCTTGTGGTGCATTTACAACTCCTCTGTTGCAATTATCTATTTTCATTGTAGGTGTAATATTGCATGCAAGCAGGCATGTTACTTATAGGTTATATAATTGTATATAATTTTTGACAAATTTGTGGTTCTATGGTCTTCATCTAAACTTGGTTTCATTTCATTTATGGTGAAGGCCATCACTTCACTTCTTGTTTGACTATTTCTTTAATCAAGCTTGCTTTATGTTGAAGGTATTCCATCAATTTGTTATTCTCTATACTCTGCTTTATAGAATAACTATGTTTTATACTTTGACATTTCAATTTTCATACACGATGTTTAGCCCGCCAAATCCAATACATTCAAACCTAAAAAAAGATGTTTTCGTTTTCCCTCTATCCATCAATTTCAAGGGAAGAAAAAGCAATAGTTCCGTTAAAGTTTTTTTGCTCTTTCTCATTCTTCCTTAGCTATTTCAAATAGACAGCCACTGAATCTTCACCTATTATATTTTCTACGTAAAACGGTTCGGTGATTATATGTGATGTTCCTTACTGTTAATCTAATGAAGAAAATGTATCCGGACTTATGTTTTGTTAACTTAACGATGTAACCTCACTTACATAGTAAGTCTTTTTATATAATTTGTACACTATATAAAAAAAATATAACCACTTTGTATCCTGTTTTTAGCCTTGAAAAAGAAAATAAACATTTTCGAAAGCTCGGTAAGCAAACAGAGTCTTCTCAATTAAGTGCCATTTATCGACAGATTTTCCAGTCTTTATTCTAAGTGTTAATAACAAATACTGTCGTACTTCCACCACTATAATTTGAGTTAACTTACAGCCATTATACCGTACGAAAAGTCAATGAAGCTTAAATGGATTTATCATGAGATAATGCCAAATATTAGGAAATATAACAGCAAGCACATGGTATTTTGTTCACAACATTTGTTACGTCTAAGTGGGAATAAGGTTCTATCATCTGGAGTCCTTTTTATATATCTGTCCTAGAGTAATGATTGAGCGAGTTCAGAGACGCTTTTTGAAGTTTATATCTTTTGTGTTTAACCAGACGAAGGTATCTCTTATAGGAATTTCACTGCAAGGTTCTATATGGAGATACTAGATTCTAGTAGATATTTTTATGCCGAGTACTTCATACTCAAATATATGTCAAGAATATTATTTCTCACATAAACTTTTGTGTTCCCTACTCAAGGACTAGAACTTTTACGTGACAGAGTTCCTCGGTTCGCATTCTGATCAGCTTTGAATTTTTTTTTCAACAAAACCATTTTTTTTTATAAAAATGATAATATGAGTTTCGAATAATTTAATCGCAAATTTTCAATGAAAATTTGTACATATCTAATATATTTCGACCCTTAAGGTACACATTAGCTCTTTCAAGGAAGTGCTAGCAGGTTTTGGTAAAAATTAGCAGAAAGGGGTTTTCGGAGTCGAGAAATTGACGATTCTTTCATATTCAATCGGTGTGACCATGGCTCCGCAGCTAAAAGTTTCAGTATTTGTTTTGGGGTTGAGAAGTCCATTGGTGATACAGCTGAGTTCTAGTATATTGCTCATTCATATTACACATTCATATTTATTTCGAACTCTATAATTTACGAATATGTGAACAATAAAAGCAGTATTTACCGATCGCAATACATTTTAACCAGAAATGTGCACATTTTTTAATAAGTTTAAATATCCTTAGTAACTCTTATGGACCCATCTCAAATCCTGTTTTACCCGAGCAAAGCTCGGTCTCCAGATATTAGTCTACTATGTGTAACAATTTTAATGTTACCCGTTATCTTTGTGATATACATTGCAGTAGCTAAAGAGCACATGGAGGAAAATAAGATATGTCGAATTAACTTTATATGTTAATTGAATTTGTATTATTATTATTATTATTATTATTATTATTATTAATATTATTATTATTATTATTATTATTATTATTATTATTATTATTATTATTATTATCAGATGGATCTAGATTGATGTAAAGCTGTACTCACTTGTTTCATTGTCTTAATAATGTGTACATAACTGTAGACGATAACAGCTAGGGGAAGAACGAGACCAAAGAAGAACAGGAAGAGAATGTAGGTCATGGCATTCGTTGTTTTCTCTTCCCAGTTTACTGAACAGCTGCAACAAGATAAATAATAAAAATATGAGTAGGTACCTATCTGAGTGCATTTGAGAATTAATCTACTTCCATTAAAATATCTAATCGAATTAAAGCGCTTCTATGGAATTGAAGAATTATTCATTTTATTCAGGTACCTTCATTAGCATATTTTATAAATAATTAACATTATTTCTTATATAAGAACATTAGTTAATAGGATGAACATTCAAACAATAAAAGTTATTATTTATGTATAATAACATAAATTTCAAAGTGAATTGTACCTATGTCTTTCTGATATTTTTTCCGTCAAGATAGAAATTGTGATGGACTTTATTTCCTATATCTATAGCCTAAACCTTGATAAAGGACTTGCCTATTCCTCTTTCAAAAAATCATCTTCTGAAAGCGAACAAAGAAAAGGGATTGATAGTATACCTACATATTATCATTTTATTACTCCTAGGGTTTTTATTAACTGAATATACCTTCCAGGTGTCTCAGTTGTATTGTTCCAAAACAATAGCTCAGTTGTTGCCCCAACTGATTTACCATGGAGAAATAAAGTTAGTGATTTTTTTTTAAGTTTAACATTTTATAATAATGATAATAATGATGCAGTTAAAGAACTAAACATTAAAAAATAATTTGGTAGGTCTTAGGTACCAGTCATCACACTACTCTCCTCATCAATATAAGGCATTGGTCAGACAAGAAAATTAAATCGTTGGGCGTGTGAAATTTTTATCAAGTCAACCGCTATAATATTTTAAATGCTATTAACATATTTTGCATTCTCACGTTACGCTACTTACCTACGCCCAATGATTTTATTTTTTTGTCTAACCAATGCTCCAATAAAGTAAAGTGATGACTGGTACTAGACCTACGAAATAATGTTTTAGCTTTTAGTGCATTATTATTTTCTAATAAAAGCGTTTAGCTTGAGAAAAATTCTGTTACTGAGCTTATTTTCATGTTATTTGTTTTTTATTTTGTAATTTTATACTGCTCATTTTATTTAGTTCATTTAGTGCCTCATTACAAGGTTTGCTTCCTGCAAATTTAATGCAATTTAACGCCTCATTACACAATCCATCCAAAGACTTTATTCGACTCCGAGCCACGTATGCTTGTCCTTACTCAAACAATTTTGACCCTTAATGCACAACCGCGTGGTCTACAGTGCTGAAAACATTGATGAATCTCAATTTCAATAATGACATAGTGAGCTACCTATATTCTACTAATCAAGCCTTTTCATTGGGAAAACATATATACTTAATCGGCCATTTTGTTGGCGTTACTATTAGATTTTCATTATTTTTCATAGTGAATTATATCCTACTAGTCAAGTGCTTTTGTTTGGTACCCATATTGAAGGTGTTGTGCAACAACATAAAATCCGCCATTTTGTAGCGGCCGCCATCTTTGATTTACAATGATAGGGCATGTATTAAAATGTATTGTCATCAGAACTAAATTTCAGATCGATCTGTCAACAGGAAAGGGGTCAAATATCAATTAATAGATTTCACCCAAATAAATATATATGCAGCAAAAAAAGTTGGCATGCCTAATAAAAAAACTAATTATTTAACGTCGTGAGTATTCTATAGAATATGCATAGAAAACATCGAAAGTTTCTTCTGAAAATGTCCTCGAATTGTCTCAAACTACTGTTTATAGGTTCATAGTTCTTCGGTGTACATATTTAATAACAATTTATGCTATTTTCAATATTAATTTCACTGTGAACAAAATATTCAATAGGAATTATGTGCAATCTATTGGATTATCACATTTTTTTTCAAAAATAATTCTCCCCATTTGATAGGATTCTACTGGTTTGACCAGTCTCAAGTATTTTCACATAATTTTAGGATCGTATTTATTCTCATATTTTTTTTTCAAGATACAGTTTTTCTTCTTCTTTCACCATATTTACATAGGTATTTCGTGAGCGGGTAAATATATAGTTGCCCTTCTTGTTCTCTTTCAGGTGTTTTTTTAAGTTATTATAAGCTAACTACATACCTATATCTTTATGTTTTGATATTGCTTTCAGTTCACCGTAAGATGTTACTTCATTTGACTAAATATAAAGTTTCTTTTTAGAAGCTACTTTATCCATAATCACTGTACAGTTTTTTTTATTTTGTCCAATACTTCATTCACATTAGTTGTTTTCAAATTCAACTTATCAGAGAGAAGTTTTAAATTGATCATTATATGTACAAGATGGCAAAATTAGATACTTTTAAAAGGTAACTTGGTAACTGTTGAGAAAAACTATGAACCATAGTTAGTTAGCGTCTCTTGTTTTCGAATTATAATCTGAAATTCAATTTTGTGAGTATTTGATACATGTCTACATCTTATGAATTTTTGTTGAAGTTATCGAAAATTTATTTTGACATTCTATATAGATTTTTCAAATTATGGCATTCTGTTACCCTATAAAAGCATCGAAACTTGCTCATCGTGTTCGTTCATTCAAAGTTTTTATATAAACGGATATTCTCAAAATGTCTTTTCTACTCTTTGTAGTTGAAATTATGAACAAGAATACCTACTGAGAATGCTTATAAACACTGCTTCCATAAAATAACGCATAAATTCATTATTATATAAATAAACAATAATCTTAAAAATTCCCGAAACAGGTTGATTCTTCATTTTAATTTACTGCTTTTTCAAATTATTATCTAACATACAGGGCGAACCACCTTCGTGCTATGACGTCATCACCATTTTTCTAAATAGAACAACCTTTTTTTCTTTTTCCGGATCTCCCTTGATGGGCTGATTCCAAAAATGTATAACACGTTGCTTCAAAGTGGTACAGGGTGGGCAAAAATACAAAAAATGTTATCTACAAAATATGAAATAAAAGAAAAACGTAATAGTACGCACATTAAATAAAATTACGTATTTTATACAATTACTATTATAAACTATTTAGGAACAAACAAAAGAAAATTTACACTAAATGTTTAAATTGTTCTCCATTGACTGCTAGACAATGACAGAACAGGGCATTACATTCTTCTCTAACAATTTTAATTTCATTTTTGCCAAACCTGTACCTATTTGAAACAGCGTGTTGTACATTTTTGGAATCAGCTTATCAAGGGAAATCCGGAAATTGAAAAATCTGGTCTTCCATTAAAAAATGGTGGTTACGTCATCACACGAAGGTGGTTCACCCTGTATTGTACATTATAATTTGAAAAAAACACTAAATTAAAATCAAAATTCAGCTTGTTTCGGCTCCATTATTATTGTTTATTTAGCTAATAATGAATTTATGCGTTACTTTATGGACGCACTGTAGGTATATACGGCTACTCCAACTCCGTGGTGTTGCAAGACCTTATAAAATACGACCCCGTGTGTGATACGCAGATAATGGAATGAAAGGAATTCGTATATGAACATTAAGAAGAAGAAGACCAATCAGTACAATCTTATGTTATCATTGTCATTACTTGCATGGATCGATTTACGACTATTGTTCATATACAATTTTATCCCACATGTATCTATCTAGGGTAAATGTGTATAAGAGCACGCATATGTATAAGAGCAAGCACACATGATATTGAATATGTATCGACTTCTTTGGGACGGTTTGTTGCATCTATTGTGTCCACAAAAGCAAATGATTCCATAGACAACATATACAATGCGCATTGACAAGGCGAGCTTTTAAATATGGCGACAGCAAAGTTTTGAACTGGTGCCCTATAGTTTGAGATGGTCTTCATTTAGCGTTTTTGGAGATAAGTACAAAGGTCATGAGGTTGACAGTTTTTGTTGATGTGTGAAGCTTCGACGTTAGTTGTACGTTGAAAGAATTATGGAGACATGTGTTTTACAAAAGAAATGAAGCAAAACATTACATTTCGCGCCGATGTATAAGAGTACGCATTTTTGTCAGTATAAGAGTTCGCAATGCGTACTCATATAATGGTAGTGATACTCTAGGCTCACCGGTACTTCTTTTTTCAAAATTTATATAATAGGTCTGTCTAAGAGAAAGAGCGATAGGAAGCTAATTTTCACAGAGGAAAATTTAAACGAGATCAAAAGAAGAATTTCTGAAGAGGATAGTAGATGAAATATCGCTAGGCAAATGGGGATTAGGCGATCAAAATGAAAAAGGTGCAGATGAACTAGGAGGACCAGCCGAAGCATTTTCAGAACCTTGTCCAGGATATTCTCACGACGTTACAACAACACATGAAGAAGAGAACGCAGATGACATCTTAGAATACGGAACAATCAACGATCTTTCACACTACAACCACTACATGGCAAAGGATGAGGACATTGTTGGAGTGTCCAATGTCGTCATCCGATCATACGTTACACCACCGCCAGTAGAAGTAGCAGACATACCTATGTGACTTGGATATATTATGTGAGGATAGTGTGGTTATTCAGAGCACATCAGATATAAGAACCACTGAATAAAACGTGTTAAATGAATCTGTCACCATCTCGGAAATTTTACCACTGCCAAAAATTGATGAGGCTCCTAATCGTTTCTAATCCAAATCACCAAAATTTGAGATTTCTCCTGATACTCCATTTAAAGATGAACTAGAGGCAGCAGATGAAGCAAAGAAAGCCAAGGAACAGAAAAAGATAAAAACTGTTAAGAGAAAGTTGTTTTTGACCAAAAACCAAAAAGGATACGAAAGAAGAACAAAACTGACTACAAAGACGATGAAGTGGGGCGATTCACTTAAGTCAATTGTGAATAACTATTTTCTAAGTTTCTGTTATTAAGAAGCTTGTTTTGTTTTAGATGTTTTTGCTTAAAAAGATGAACTCTACCTATATCTTTATTAGATATTTGAATTCCATAATTATTGTTTGTATCTATTTAAAAAATGAACAGAGTAATGAAAATATTTTGTGAGTACTCTTAGACGTTAACACGCGTACTCTTATACATACATGTGTATAAGAGTACGCAGTTGAAGTGATGCAGAAAAGTTGATATATATATATATATATATATATATATATATATATATATATATATATATATATATATATATATATATATATATAACGTTTATGGATAAAATTGACGAAAACTTTGATGGAATTAAGTGCGGAAAAGATATCCTTAAATAATGCTACAATTTTACAATTTTAACAGCTGCAGCTAAAAACATTATCGAGGTAATCGGGTTCAAGCACTAACTGCGTACTCTCATACACATTTACCCTATGCTTTTTTGGATTTGACTGGTACAAGATTCCTCCATATAGGTCGTAATTGACTAAAGATTACACAAGATTGCTGTTGATAGGTGTTGACACAGACATTATCAGTCCAGTTTCATAAACTTTAGGACCTACTGCTTCAACGCTTTAACACTTTATCTTTATCCATTTAGTCTTCCCCATAACTTTAAATAAATTTAAATTCGGTTGTCTGAACATAAAAATGGTCTGTGTTGAGAGACGTTAGGATAAAGCGGTTTATTGGAACCCCGTATCCTATTAGCAAGTTATTTAATATTGCCATGTACCTACAGTGTGCAAATATAAAATAGGTATATAAACTATGCCCGTTAGCTGGCCTATGAGCCTTCTTTGTCACCCCGAAGTAAAAATCACCATAACAATAAATTTAAACTATCAATATCCCACGGCATCAAAACAAAAGATATCATAGAGCATAATATTACCCATTATTAAAATTATCGAAAAAAAATACCTACTTTAGATATCGTATTAGATTTTTGAAGCATAAAAAATATTTACTCTGATTTTGCATGGATTAATCAGTAACTGCCTCCAAAATTAATAATTGCTAAATTAAGATATTTTCAGATTCTAAATAAACTAAATGCTTATATTATCTAGGCTTTGAGCCAAGGAACGTCATCCCATCTACCACTGTAATACCATGTTTATGCATCAAAATTTGTCTGTGATTAATGTTTTTTTTTTTCAAAACATTTATTGAGCAAAGTCTCTTGTACAATTCTAATTTAATATTTGAGCGTGATCAACATTTTTTCCCGTTTACCTTATATTTGCTGCTTCATTGACATATTTCCCCCAACCAAAAAGAGGTGGCGTTGTCAGTACCAGCGAATAGATCCATATACCGGCCACCAGGTACATAGCTCCTTTTCTTGTTAAACCTCTACGCCTAAAAGGATGAGATACTATCAAAAATCTCTCGAAGGCTAATACTGTTAATGTTGATATAGACGAGATTCCTGTAACAAATGGAACAATATTTCAGTGTTTTAATGTGAATAAGAAAAGCTAATTCATTTAGCCCCTCTCTAACTTATCTTAATACAGCAAGGCGCAGATGCGATATAAAGTAATTCAAATATTGATGACCACGGCTCTACTCTCGTCGAATAAATATTAATTCAAAATAATAACAAAAATAATTTAGATATATTCTTGTCCAAATAATCACAATCTTCTAAATAAAAAATAAAAAGAATAAAATAACATTTCTCTACTCTTAAGATTTAACAAAATATGGTCAAGTGTGCGTAGGGCTCGTTTGAGATGGGTTACGATTTTTGTACCTATAGGTTTTTCTGTAAACTATGAATGAAGGCCAATATTCTGTATTTTTCCCATAAGTGAGTGGAGGTCGCTAAAATTGTATGAGGTCAATCAATAAAAGCTAGCATGGAAACATTTTCAATAAAATACTATTGCTATAGGTATACCTACAGGCTGTTTCAAATTCGACTCTCACCATTGGGATCTCGGAAACTATAGGGAATACGAAGATGGTAAAATTGGGGTAAAGTTGCGCATTTATATGCTCAACAGTACGCCGTTTAAAAAAAATTAAAATTTCGAGCATTTCCGGATATATCCGCAAAAAAACGAATTTTCAGAAAATCATTTTATTTGAATTTCTAAATAAATAGCACATTTACATTGCCACTTTTTTCACTCTTTCCAACGGTGTTAATACTTTTGTAACCTGACGTTTCGTCTATGTGTAACTATCATAAACTTTATTTTTTTCTTATGGGAGCCATATTGGCTTTCCACAAATTTGAATAGCCCTTTTTATTACCTTTTTGATGATGAAACATAAGTTGGCCTAGTAGTTCTGAAAATCCGAGAAATTAAATAAATTACTTTTATAAAATAGTTGGCTTTGATTTTTCCAATCCTTGACAAGTAAATGACATTCTGCATTATTGTCAATTTCTGAGTCTTTGAAAATGGAGTTCTCCAATGAAGAAAAACGAAATATCATAAAAATGTATTACAAGAATGATAGAAACAGTATGAATACATTGGATGTGTATCCTCTTAACATGTAGGTATCCCTAGAGCCAACAACCCCACCGATCTTTATTCAATTTATTGAATACAAATTAAGCTGAGCATAGCTCCTTTAAAAAACCCGGACAAAGATCTGGAGACAGGATTGATGAAGAAACTAAAGAAATCATTATTAATGAGGTATAATTAATCTTAAGTTTTTTAAACGAGCCAAACCTATCGCAAATTCTGTCCATTAATTTGGACAAATTTGGTTGTGGTTGTCGTCTCTAAGGATATATCTTAAGATACACTTCCAATGTATTTATTCACACTGTTTCTATCATTATTGTAATAAAGTTTTATCATATCCCGTTTTTCTACATTGAGGAACTCCATTTTCAATGACTCAGCAATTAACAATAATACAGAATGTCACCAGTCACCGATTGGAAAAATCTAAGCCAACTACTTTAAAAAAGTAACTTATTTAATTTCTCGGATTTCTAGTCAACAAGGTCAACTTATTAAAATTTGTAAAATGCCAATATGGCGCCCATAAGAAAAAAAAATCATGACATAGAAAAGAAGTCAGGTTACAAAACTATTAACACCATTGGAAAGACTGAAAAAAGTGGCAATGTAAATGTGCTATTTATTTAGAAATTCATTAAGAAATAAAGCCAGAAAAAATAAAAGATTTCATGAAAATTCGTTTTTTTTTTGCATATCTCCGGAACTACTCGAAATTTTCAAACATTCTAAACGGCGTATTGTTGAGCACATAAATGCACAACTTTGCCCCAATTCAACCATTTCCGAGATCCCAATGGTGAGTATCAGTAATTATGCGCGTAGGTAGTTGCGGGCACCAGCTTGTAGTTATATAAATATTTGAGCAATAAACTTATATACGAAAAATTAATTTCAGTTCTATTAAATGAAATCAGAAGACCTTTATGAAAATGAATGGCTTCAAATTCATAGTAGAAAATTTATAATTACTCTGATGAAAATCCAGCTCAGTGATTACTAAAGTTATGCTTCTTATAACAGTTTTGATGTAGAAGATCCTTCGAGAACTTCCCCTACAGAAAGATCCCACTGATTCGGTTACCTACACGTTTTCGCTTCAATTAGCTTGCTACAAAAACCATAGGGTTTCGTAATAAAACGATGAGATTCCTGAAAAAAGAGATTCCTGAAAAAAACATCTATGTAATGCTCCTCTGGTTTGACTCAATTCTTCTAAGGCGACGTAAGGAATAAGATAAAACTTTGCCATTATTTGCGTGACATAAGAAATTCCGCCATTTTTCTGTATTCGTTATGAGGCTTTTCAAGTATCTGTAACTCCTTAATAACTTCTTATTAAATACTTACTTTGATACAACAAAGTGATGACACCATATCTCCGGTTAATTCCGGTCCCTTTATTGAAAAGTAGAAGTCAACCAAAGTGCTTTTGAATATTGGATTTTGAATAAGAAGGCTTGGCTAATATAAGTTCAGTTGAAAGACTTCATTGAACATGTCTTATGTCCAGACGTTAGTTGAAATAACAGTCTGGTTGAGGCAACCTAACCTAACCTATACTCACGGATCGATAGAGCCTGTCTCGAAGCAGAATATAAACTATATTTGGATGTCAGAAAAATAAATTATTCTTCTGTAGAAAACTATTATCGATATTTAAAAAAATATGGAAATAGATAGCTTCTGTCATAGGGTTTCTCTGCAATACACTGGGGGAACTTTAAAGTTATTGAATTGATGTTTTTAAAATGACAAATTCATTATACTATGTCTGCCTGGAACCGATTGTGATAAAATATAAAATTGTGTTTCTTTTGAACGTATTCTATAGGTATCTCGTAAAATTGCTGCTTCCACAGGTAAATCAGATATAGAATTTTGTAATCGTTGTTTGCTTCCCTGTAAAGCCGCCAAGCGTCCTTCCAGCAGTAGGTACTCCCGGTCCTGCCAGAAGTACGCATCTTTCAGAGTGCACTTATTTACGTTGCTGGTCCTTCTAGCAGGTTTTAAACGTGATCATTACCGTGAGAGAGAGCGAGAAATGGGCTATCTAATGTAAATATTTCATGTCGCTAGCGTCAGTATAGTTCGGGAGATATTGCGAAAGACGCATTTCGGTTCAAACCGCAAGCGGCATCAACATGTTTGCTATAGGCGAAAGAGTTGGTGCAAAAGCCACCCTTTTCGATAATCTCTGTTCAAATATTCGGTGGAGTGAAACTGTTTGGGGTGGTGATTACGAAAATGCAATATGTTACGGAACAATACTAGAAATGCGCAATAACGAGGCTATACTGTGTTGTGGGAGGTTGATGGACAGAAAATAGCAATTAAATTTATAGCAAAAAGTATTAGGTGATGAGATTATTTTTGACATTCTAGTACCCAATTGTTTGAGAATCCTCTTTTTTTCGTCACAGAATCAACACATCAAGCAGTTTCAAATAGTGTCTCCACGAAGAAAACGGGAAAGAAGTCGAAATCACCACCGCATCCGGTATTGCAGCATTTAAAATCCAAAGTAACTCTACAAGAACTCAGTCTAGTACAACAGAATCTGGCGTACAAGCTCTTTATTCATTTTGATCATCATCTTCATTTTCATTATAATATTTTTATTATTATTTTATTTTTCTGTCGAATATTTTTAAAATAAAGTAACCTCCGTCCATTGAAAATTAACCAGGTACCTACTGCCGGAAGAAAAATATATCCTTCCGGGAGGACAGTTGCTTGAAAATCTTTCGTACTGCGAGCAGGGCTACACTGCCGTGTGCAACCGTCCTTCCGGAAGATGCTTCCAGCAGGACAATTGCTTGGAAGCAGTGGCAGCTCCTTAGAGGGGGCAGGGGAGGCCGGGCCTCCTCTACAATTTAAAACAAATTCATATTTTTGATGTAGGAGTTATATTTTATATAATTTATAAAATAAAAACTTCAGGATCGTTATATCTCTAACGAATAGCATGTCTGCATATTAACTTATCATGCGCATCACCACAGGCAATCTATCTCATTGTCTGTGACATCACTAATAAATGAGCGCCACCCGCCGCCGCATTTCTAAATACGCAGCGTATAAATTATAGACGTCCAATCGACAACATTTCGAGCAGAGAAGGCTGAAAATTATTTGCCTCCGTTCAACATGTACAAATCTTACTGCTGTGTGACCTTGAATTTGGTGGTTGTCGATGATGGTCGATATTAGCCTATGAAATTTTACGGGCTCTGTGGAGTTTGGCCTCCACTTGACACGCCTACTTTGCATCGTCTGTCGATCATTGTCGGACTGATTCGCATATGACACGGTTAACAGTAAACTATTCATAGTATTTAAAATCTCGGGTACCGCGTTTTTCATTCAAGATTTCGGCCGTGCTTTAAGGGTGAGAGTTAATTTATTATCACTAGAAAGTATTTATCTGTATCTGTCTTGGAAGTTCTATAAATAAACTAACTAATTAGGTGATAAATATAAGATATAGTATTTTCTTGGCTCCTAATTACAATAATGCATTTCAACATTTTAATGAAACAGTCTATATATGTATTTTGTTATGATACAGTTATTATTATGATGGTTGATTTATCATACTATTAACAGGTTAGAAAATGATTGAGATTATTCTATTAGAAGTAAACAAGTGAAATTTTTGAAAAAAAAATAAAAATAGTTTTTATTGGGCATTCAAGATTTAAACCGTACCGATGAGTACCTACTATTGCTATCCTTTTCTCGATTTTAACTATACTTATGTATATGTGTTTGCCAGCAACAGCAATTCCATAACAAATTACTGTTTGTCTACCACAACACAAAATTAAACTTTAAATTAACAATAACGTCTGACGTCTGACAATTGCGACATAACCATAGACGATTTTCCAGAAAGTACCTATATACCAGAGAGCGAGACGTATATATACGCTCCATGCTCGTGCGTAATTCCAGTGACGGATCCCATTGTCGTTCCATGTCGACAAAATAAAAATTTTGGTTGAATGAGATTGAATGAGATAATTATAATTACCAATATTGGATCACACTTGGAGCTTAACAGGCGGCGAGATGTCTGCGATCTAAGTACGAATTCGAAATTTCAAGTCTCTAGACCGTATGGGGCCTGAGAAATCGCTGCGGAGTCCATTGATACAAGAACCGAAAGTAACAAAAACTATTTAAAAAATAGGTACTGTTTTAAAAGATTATGACTTTTACCAATATCCATTCTGATTCACAATATTTATTATGGTTATTATTTGATATGTAACATACCATTCTGAAAATATCTGATTATATTTGATCTTTGTATATACCTACACTTGTAAATGATTCGTCATCTAAAAACATTTTAATTGAGATTTAGCATAGTTTGAACCTAGGTACCCTACTTCAAAACTTTCAAATACTTCTAGGTACGTATTGTTTGATCTCAGAAAATTCCTGGATAAAACGAATAATATGAAGAAATGTATTATTTTATAAGATAGGTATTAAAAAAAAGTACCGACTTTATAGTTGTTGCACTGAAAAATGCAAAATAATATTAATTCTATTGGTGCTGGTAATTTTGAAGTTGTGTCGTTGTAGTTTGTTGTTTTAGGCACTAACTCTAAAAGTACCAGCACTAATAGAATTAATATTATTTTGTATTTTTCAGTGCACCCACAACTAATGGTTGTCTATTTTTTTATATATTTATCCCACACTTTTGATTACAATATGAATCATGAAAATTGTTAACCGTTCACTAATACCAAAGAAGATAGGACTTATCCTATTACCCATATATAGGCTTAGCTTGTAGTACTTACTCGTTATTTATTATTAATAGATCCCACACACAAGATCGCGGAGCGAATATTCATATCTCAGACTTTACTGCTGTAATTCGAAAACCGTAACTCTTTTGAAAAAATGTTCAATTCAAATTTTGCTACATCTTCTTTAATTTGGCCGTCTCATATTTTCAATTCACGAACAAAATTATCTCTTCCGCCTAACAGAAATACACATATCACATTATTTCGGACTTTACGACTGCTGAAACTCAAAACCGTAACTCTTTTACAAAAATGTTTAATTTAAACGTTTCCGGAAATGGCCTCATATTTAATTCTGCATTCTCAGATGTTCGATTTTCGTGAAACAATGCCCCCTACACCCCCTACTGAGGCTGTTTTTGGAAGGAAGAAGATTTCGAATTTGAGTTTTTTTTAAATATGGACCCATTTATCAATTCTTCTTTTTCAAGGGAAATAAAAATCGTCTAAATCGGAGTAAGTTTACTATGCAAAACGCGCATACAGCCTTAAAAAAAATAGCGAACATACAACCTGCTCCATTTTTTTAAGTTATAGAAGTATTTGTTTATTCTTCCGAAGCACTTTTATAAAAAAACTGGAAAAGTAACACTCAAAAATGAAGCTTCATATTCTTGTGTTTGTTATATTTTTTACTGATAAAAAAAGATTTTTATATATAAGCTAATAAATAATATTGTTGATTATGGATTTTCCAAATTTATACTTTTCAGAAGAAAAACAACGGAATAGAGTTTCTATAAAAAAAGTAGGTATGTATAATATAATTGTAACATAATATAGGTATTCAAACACTACTCAAACAATGAATTTCCTTTTATTTACATCTGTCATATTTTCATTATCAATAACAATTTTATGTTGATAAGCCCATTCGAATTTATTTCATGTAACTTTCATTTCATTGTTCAAATAAATAGTTAAGTATATGTGCAAAACAATGTCACCAAATTTTGATGAGCGGAAATACTCCCATTCATATCTACCTGCTATTGTAATAAATATTTCAACCATCTGCACAGAAATGAAAATTAGTTTTTCTCATTAAATCATTCAATTCATTTAACAATATAAACTGAAATAGAGTAGTAGTAGAATCTCGACAATTGAATTATTACTATAGATTTGTTGATTCTTTAGACTGAGAGAATATATTTTAGGAATTTCAGCGAAACAGGTGTTGGTTAGTTATGTGCAAGGCTGGTCCAATTCTCAAACTAAATACCTATCGTTTTAAAGACTTCTTTAAGTTATCTAATCACACTGACCAAAATATCACTCCAACGCCAATAGATTTAATTTATTGATGAAAAATAGTTTATCCAAATTATCATCTCAAACTTGGATATAGACGATTTTTACATAATACATATAAATGCTCTAATATGCTGAAAATGTGAAATTCTACATGATATGAACGGATATTTTTAGGTCAATTTCTTATAGAAATGTACCTATTGCGATCGTTCACACTTTCTATAAGTTAGTCCAAAAAAACATTTGGTTCAAAAGTTTATATATATATATATATATATATATATATATATATATATATATATATATATATATATATATATATGGGATATTACGAAATTTGTTAACACGATAGAGATCGCAGTTTTGAAGGTATCCAGTTCAAATTTGCTACAAAAATCAATTTCTCAAATATCTCAGTCGAGTTCGTTATTGGGCAATATCGGGTGAATAGTTTCAAAATGGCGACCATTCAAACATTTAAAAAAATTATCAAAAAAGAGCCGTAGTGTAAATATCATCAAAAATAATTTTAGGTTATAGATATAATCAGTACCTACAACTTTTGTTCAAAGCAATTTTTCATAAAATACGCAGGTAAGAAAATAAAAATTAATAAAGAAAAATAACAAATATTGATAAAACATGAACACTCAATATAAATTTGATGTAATTGTACATTTTCTGGAGATCTTAGTATAGACCCTGATTAAAAAAATATATAGAATATTTATAGAAAAGGCGAAAAAAAAAATTCTGCTTTGAAGTGGAACTCGAACCCTGTCTGCTTTATATTCAACAGCCAAAACAAAAACCTCTAATCGCAAGGCTATGACACATACGACAATTTTATGTTATAACATGTATGTATACTAATGAAAAGGTTGTTCAAATTTCAATTCAATGAATTTTGAAATGTTTACCTTTCCGCTGACTACAGGCCATCGGGATTTTTCATGCTTGGAACGATCTTGTCACGTTTTGATACTGACGACACTCTGAATATATATCTATTACACCGACACGTTATGAAATGAAAGTTTCATTTCCTTGCAACTATATAGAATACTAGGTATATTTGAAAGATAAAAATATACGTTTTACGCCATAACAGATTGCAAAGAATCGTCTATATTATTTCTGATGTATCATGAAAAACTGACACACCACTCATGTTCGACGAAAATCACAAAATAATATCAATTCAATTTGTAGCAAATTCACAATTCTGTGTCCTAATAAATGATTTTCCATAAACCATTACGTTATTTTTATCATTTCTATACCTTTCAATAGCTCCATAATCTCAATAGTAGATATTGATGAAAACTCATTCACATAATAATGTTTCATTGTCTTCATAAATGTCAAAATATAGCGCATTGAAAAATATTTTGACAGCTCGAAGTAACAATAAAGGAAGGGATAGGGCCAAAATGGCGGTCGAGAATATCTGAACTCTTAATAACCACAGGCACAGTGTTGGTGTTAGAAGTCAAACTCTTTCACCGGACAAGGAAAAGATTTTAAAAATCATAACAGAATAAGGTGTGGAATATTTTAATGTATTTCTTAAATTTTTACGTAATCTTTAATAACTTCATCAGTATGTGAAGGGGATCCTATACCTATATTCATATAAAAATGACCAGGATCAATTTATCTTCAAGTTTATTTATTCACACGCTAAAATATCACAGCTTATTTATATACACTGTTCTTATACACCACACACTCGACTACTATGTACTATTTATATTTATTAATAACACCATTTAAAATCATATTTAAGCCGAGCGTTATTCATTTCTTTTGTTGATATCCCCCTATTAGGGACCCAACTAAAACAGACTGCCAGTCTCCACCGTTTCCGTACTCCAGACTGAGCTCTGCAGCAAATCTTCTCCATCTAAAAGCTTCCACCGACATCTTCCAACGCTCCAAACATTCCACCAATATCGCGAACTCACTAGATGTTTCGGACTGAATTCTTCACCTAACTTTTCAATAGCAATCATTTTTACATAGAAAAATGAAAACTTTATAATTATGCAGGGTATTCTAGTAAAAATAACAAAATTGGCATCTACTTCCGATATAACCGGAAATGCGGATAACATGAATATATTTTTTAGACATATGACCCCCAGTGACTTTAGTATGTCACCAAATTTTCAGATTGTTTGCAGTTATCAATCGATCGATGTCTTTCCCGGAGAACCACCCTGTATATATATTATAAAGAATATAATAGAATAGAAAATCTCTTTATTGACCCCAAATACATTTTCCTAAGTAAATATTAAAACAAGTAATTAATAACAAAAATAAGAATAAACCAAATGTTTAGATAAACAATACCTGCTTTCCAGGACAACAGAACCAAACGGAGCTGGAGTCAGGTAATTAAAAAACAAACATGTTTTTCATCTGCCCCAACAATTATCGAATTTCCGAACCATTCATGCAGGAAGCCCAGAAACAAACAAAACAAAGGTATATATTTTGATTATTTTGATAACAACGTAGGTAGCCTTCAATGTTATTTGGAAACTCACATTTTTTTGGTGTCTTATCGATGCAGTTATACTCAGTCGATAGAGTTTTGTTTTTTAAGAGTCCTTGTAAAGTATCCTATCCGATGTTACTATCATAAACGACAAAATTATGAGTTGCTAACAATCTTATTTATTGATGAAACTTAAAACTTCTAACGAAAAAGTTATTCACTTCTTTCCATGTCATTTCAAAGGAATATAATCAATAATTCATATAAAGAATTAAAAAAATTATGAAGGCTTATCTTATCGCTTTTTGAACGACAATCCCAAACTGAGATACCATTCAACTTTTTGCTTTTTTTTGGTTTGTATGCGCGATGTATATGGTAAACTGACCCCGATTTTGATGATTTTTGATTCATTTTGAACAAGAAACTTGAAAAATGATCCCATATTCATAAAAACTCCAATCCTAAATCTCCTTCCCTCTAAATACCGCTCCTGAAAGAGATGGAGGGGGCAAAATTTCTCGAAAATCAAAAATTTGAGACGGCAGTGTTAAAGATAAGACAATTTCCGGAAATGGTTAGATTGTTTTTTTTTTTAAGTTACGACTCTCGAGTAACAGCAATGTTAAAATCTGAAATACTTATGTGTATTTTCGCTATGTGCCATCGAAAACTGAAAAACTGAGACGACCAAATTAGAGACCAGATTATTTGTCGCAACATTTAAATTGAACTTTTTTGCCATAGAGTTGAGGTTTTCGAGTTAAAGCAGTATTAAAGTCTAAAATACTTATGTGTATTTCCGCGAAGATATTTTTATAAGATCTCTGAATAATAACAAGTACAAGCAAAGAATATATATGGGTAATAGGACAAGTACTATCTTCTTAGTGTAAATGAATGTTCAACGATTTCCGTGACTAATGTTTCATTCAAAAGTATGAAATAAATATTTTTTACAAAAAAATGGATAATTTTATTTGTTGGTGGTCTGAAAAATACAAAATAATATTAATTCTATTGGTGCTGGTACTCGTGAAGTTGGTGCCAAGGGTTTTCTATTCACTATAGGTAATTACACAAATTTAAAATCACCAGTACCACTAAATCAAATAAAGGTCCAATTTTTTTTTTTAAATATTTATTCTTAAGAATTTCTGAATAAACACTCCAACTTTGTTCAGGTCAGCTTATGTTAAATGACCCTTCCAACCTCAATAAAAATGAATTAAATTACTTTATATAAAATATACCTATATTTACATTTTTTTTATATATTTCTATAATTTAACCAATTCATGAAATAATGCCAATTAAAACAAACATTTCATGGAAACTATTCAGTTCACTGTAATTTGCAGTAATTTTAGGTATAATATCAAATATTTTTTTCACTTTATAAAAAATATTCAATAATCTTTTTCCAGTTTGATTCGAGCTAAATGATTGCAAAAATATTATAATTAGTATGTAAATCTAGAGCCCATAAATGCGTTGATAATAGTTGTCAACGTTGAATTTGATCTAATCTGATAGCTAATTATATTCTCTGCATATAAAGATCGTTTGTCAAGGTTTACCTTCAGTCAATTATTAAAAAAGTAAATAGATTTGATTTGGTGGTTCAATCTCTTTCTATACTTGCGAATTTGAAAAACGTAGCTCGGTTGAGAGAATCATCTCATTAGTGTTTTGTTGTTCTGATGAATAAAAACTCTCTATCATTCTGGTTTGTTCTTATATCACAACCTATTTTCTCCGAAACTACATCAGTTCTTTTTATTTTTATAATAATTATACAGAGTTAAGTTACATGCTGCATGGTCGTATCACGTAAAAAAACTAAGCTAAACTAACTTGATTGTACGATGATGAGAACAAATACCCCGTGAGCAAATACTCCATTTCGCATTGGATTACATCATCGCTGACAGGTGCAATACGATTGAAAATTTATTCAATACAGATATCATGAAAACTGGTATGTTTTTATTTCATTCGGAACACAACACAGATGAATAGTGTTTGATCGCCGATTTTGTTCTCATTAGATTTTATAAGATCAGATGGATGTTGAACGCGATACACGTTGTCAAAAATGAAAGATTTCTACTGTCAAGTATGCTAGAATATAAATGACTATGATCAAAACAGTAGATAGATTGTTAATAAAATTTGCGGAAAAGTTCATCCCTCATTGGATTACGTCTTCTCTGTCAGTTGCAAAATGATTCCGTTTTCATTAGAACTCATCAGATATCAAAATCATCTATATTTTAACATATTTCGTAGTAGAAACCTTTACATCTTTCATTAATTTTTGACCGACTTCCCAAACAGAGGAGGTATAAAAGTCAGCCGTATATCTGTTTTTTTAATGTTTGATCGCGTGATTTGCCTAGTAAACGTTAACCGATTAGAAGGATTCTTCTTTTATTGGAAAGGGTAGTGATGCGAAATGGTCCCATATTCATAAAAACTCCAAACCAAAATCTCGTTCCCTCCAAAAACCGGCCCCGAAAGGGGTGTAGGGGGCAATTTCTCTAAAAAAATCCGAGAAAAATCTGAGATGGCACAATTGAAGATAGAAGAATATCCGGAAACGTTTAAATTGAACATTTCTTCAAAAGAGTTACGGATTGCGAGTTACAGCAAGTTAGAATCTGAAATATGTGTATATCCGCTATGTGGAGGGGGCGTTTTTTCGAAAATTGAAAATCTTAGAATGCCAAATTAAAGACCAGATCATTTATAGTAATATTTATATTGAATATTTTTTGTAGTCTAAAATATGCGTATTTCCGTGACGATGTTCTTAGATCTTTGAATCATAAGTACAAACAAATAATATACATGGGCAATGATATAAGTTATAATTTATTGTTCAACGATTTTTGTGACTCAAAATTGTGATATAAGTATTATTTACAAAAAATTGGACCTACTTTATTACTTGGTGCATTGAAAAATACTAAATAATATTAATTCTATTGGTGCTGGTACTTGTGAAGTTGGTGCTAAGTATTCTCATAACTACATTTGCTCAACTTCAAAGTTATCAGTACCAATAGAATTAATATTATTTTCTATTTTTTAGTGCATCAACTAATAAAGTCGGTCCAATTATTTGTAGGAAATATTTGTCTAGTTGATATCACAATATTTCACAATATATTATTTAAGTTTGACTTTACAAAACATTGCTGATACTGACAATAGTGTATTAATGAAAGATTATATAGAACTAGAAGCATTTGATGAGCGTCAATGGCTTCTTACAAACTTGCTTCTAGACCTTTGATCAGTAACGTTTATATTTTGTAGCTAAGAGTTTCCATAGTGCCCAAGACATTTTTGTCGCTGCGTCTATTCTTCCAAGTAGATATTCCACCTGCCATTTGCGGAAAAGCCAGATTGCTTATTAGGCATCCGAATTCTACTCACTTCGCTTCCTGAACGTGACTTGGTTGTTTAAAAATCTTTAAATACACTGCCTCCAGATATGGCAGCGAATTGGATATTATTAAATTAAGAAGTGATGAATCAATTTTATTTCAAAAAAGCAATTGAAGTAGTGCCAATTCTATTTTGCCGCGATAGGTTAACTGCAAGCACTTGTTATTTAAACATGAATAAAATTAGTTAGCAGACTGATTTCTTTGATATTCTTGTAATTTTGAGAGTGTTGCTTACATATATCTATTAAGAGCTCGTTCATTCAGTACTTAAGACTCGAGCACCCTCTAGTAAAGTGATATCTGATGATTTTTTGAATGCAACAGTAATAACAACGACAAATGATGCAGCTATTTCTATAATAATCCAGAGATTAGGGGAAATATGCTTGAGGCTGCATTGTCGCTTAGATGGTATAGTATTTTTAACCAACGAAGCAAATGGAGGAGATATACAATTCGACTGTATGCAATTTTTTTTATGGATGTTCACGCCTTTTAAATAGTAAATGTGAAAAAAATCGTTCTTCAACATGTCCCTCCCTGCAAAAGCTTCTTTCAAATGGGGTGGAGGGGGCAACGTTTGTTTTTGACACTTTTCAAAAAATGGCGATTCTTTCGGAAAATAGAAAATATGAGACGGCCAAACTAAAGAAGAGATTATTTTTAGCTACATTTCAATTGGAAATAAAAGATACTGTTTTCGAGTTACATCATTGGCAAAGTCTGATATGTGTGTATTTTCGCGATGTTTTGAAATATCTGAATAAGTATTAGCAACGTATTATCTTATATGGTGAACGTTGAAAGATTTTGATGATTAATGTTACACATAAAAGTGTGAAATAAATGTTTTTTACCAAAAAAATGGACTGACATTATTAATTAAGGCACTAAAAATTCAAAATAATATTTAATGCTATTGGTTCTGATACTTGTGAAGTTTGTGCCAAAAGTTTTCAAGCTAACTGCAACTGCACACTTCAAAATTACCAGTACCAATAGAATTAATTTTTGTATTTTTTAGTGTACCAACTAATAAAGTCGGTCCAATATTTGATCTTTTTCACCTTGTACAGGAATTTCCTTATCATTAAGATGCAGCATTCGTTGATGTTTTTACAATTTTAAATGGCAATGTGGATATTTTATCTATAATATTATCTAGTGCGCTTAACGAATCTAATAATCTCAATAAAATTTCATTAGTTAAACTAAATAATAATACGATGAAACAATCTGCAATCACCAAATACCTATATTGATTTTTGTAGGTGAGCATCTGACTGAGTCATGTCAAGTTGATGCAGTAATAAAGAAATCTGGTGTGTCTACTCACACGACTTTCCTACCGCTCGCAGGCTAATTCCAGTGATTTTATACTATTACAATACTCTACCTTCCATAGCGACGATAATAGCGGAAGTAAAGTAAAAATCATCGGGTCAAATCGTGCTACAACCCATTTTTTTCAGCATGTCAAGACAAACATGTCATGTAATATTTTTTCGCAAAATGAAACCTTTATCCAGAATCTGAAGAAACATGTGGAAAATACGGAATTCCATTCAAGCATAACTTTTGTGCTTTTTCTCAGAGATGGCGCTATATGTGGGTGATAAAATGCTCTCAGGAGAATACTTTATTAAAGTTTAATCAAAATCGTTAGAGCCGTTTTCGCGCTATAGTCTTGAGCAAATCAGGTTTTTTGACTATAGCTCAACACCCAGTGTATACAGGATTCTCATTCAGTGCCACCGGCGAGTGATATTGGAACCAAACAAAATAAAAAAAGAAAGCAACAAAATACACCGATCTTTCCTTATACAGCTACTATAGTAGCGTAGGAAAGTAAAAAGCAGACAGTCGAATTGTATACCTCCTCCGTTTGGGTTCGTCGGTCGAAAACAGGGATAGTTGCGTAAATGAAGTATACGTAAGATGAACCATTGGTGCTTAAGACTCCGTTTATTAGATCTGCTATGAAATTATATTACTTGGGAAACGTGAATAAGTCGGTGAAATTTAATTCATCAACAGACTAGTCCTGGTTATTGGGTGTGGAACATAGAAAAGCTATCGTCAGCGCTAGATAACACGAGAAAAAAATCTGGTGTGTCTACTCACACGACTTTCCTACCGCTCGCAGGCTAATTCCAGTGATTTTATACTATTACAATACTCTACCTTCCATAGCGACGATAATAGCGGAAGTAAAGTAAAAATCATCGGGTCAAATCGTGCTACAACCCATTTTTTTCAGCATGTCAAGACAAACATGTCATGTAACATTTTTTCGCAAAATGAAACCTTTATCCAGAATCTGAAGAAACATGTGGAAAATACGGAATTTTATTCAAGCATAACTTTTTTTTTGTGCTTTTTCTCAGAGATGGCGCTATATGTGGGTGGTGAAGGGCTCTCAGAAGAATACTTCAGTAAAGTTTAATTAAAATCGTTAGAGCCGTTTTCGCGCTATAGTCTTGAGCAAATCAGGTTTTTTGGCTATAGCACAACACCCAGTGTATACAGGATTCTCATTCTGTGCCACCGGCGAGTGATATTGGAACTAAACAAAATAAAAAACAGCAACAAAATACACCGATCCGTTTCCGAGATAATGCTGTCACAGACAGACGGAAAGAGTGACAGACAGACCAATGGCTGAAAATATGTTTATTAGACTTCGAAAACTCTGAAACGTCAACATTTGTAAAATTCTCGATATCGAAAATTTCACACGAATACAATACTTTCCTTATACAGCAACTATAGTAGCGTAGGAAAGTAAAAATGTCAACCTATACACTTACATTCTTTGGCAAATTAGGGATAAAGTGGACTCATCACATTACTATTTTAGATGTAGCAGATCATGAATGTCCTATACCTATATGGTTACCCTATTCCTAATAACAGTCAATATGGTCTAGAGTAACCCATGAGTTGGCATTTCGCCAACATAGACTCACCAAATTACATTTCGTTCTTTGCTTTATGTCTTTAGGGGTATATTGGTTTATTTTTGAAAATTAAATCAACTTGTCACATCTTGCGGCGTTTTTGTACTCCCGAAAAAAATGGTACCTATCAACGAATATGAACTGACCTTAAGCAGATATATGAGCCAGATGTGGTAATACAAAATATTAAAATTAATTTGTAAAGTCTCTAGATAAAGTTGAATTTGTTTTTCAAAGTACGTTTCTTTTCATGCAACTCGCAACAATTACTAAAAATAAACAATATACTGAGTATTTCTATGCTAGACTCACAAGCTAAGCTGGCAAACATTAGATATTAGACAACAATGCGCAAAGTCACCTTGTCACAGAATAGCATTTCCTAAACTGTTGGTGACATTTGGCTCTAAAAGGTTGAATGTAACTAATGACATGGCTCTTAAGAAAGATTTTGCATTTTCGT
This sequence comes from Crioceris asparagi, assembly GCA_958507055.1. NCBI lineage: Eukaryota > Metazoa > Arthropoda > Insecta > Coleoptera > Chrysomelidae > Crioceris > Crioceris asparagi. The sequence goes on along the minus strand of OY293826.1, from coordinate 80,842,003 downwards.
AGGTTTTGGCAACGAGAATATTCCACAAACTTTTTAAATTAGAGTTATCTATCATCCTCTCAATTGTCCCTGCATAACTACGATAGCATTTAACCAAATACTGGTGCTTTCATACTTGCTATATTTTGAGAATGTCCATATACACAAAAAGTAGGTATTATCGAGTTCTATCACAGGTAGGTTGGGAGGGGCCTTACAACTTCAGCTTTCTATAGGGTATCAATATTCAATTTTCATTCCAGAGAAAATCTTCAGTTAATATAATAAGCAGATTGCTTTTCACCGATAAAAACTCATGAGCAAAGTCCCCTCGAAGGATGTCGTTATCTTGAAATACTCAACTCAGCATGTAGGTCCTTAACGTATTTCATCATTATGGAGATATAAGATTCCCAACAATAAACCCAAGAGAGATGGTTATATTTAGTTCAGGTACACGATGATATTTAGATACCAAGTGCTCTTGAATAGAGTGTGGTATAATCTCAGGTCATCATATATATTCAACTGATCCTTACAGTTTACTGGTATTAAATCCGTTTATTCAGTTGACTGTCTAGAGTACAAGGTGGAATATGATCTGCGGTCACTTCGACAGATTAATGCATTCTGTTATCTATGTTCGATTCATGACCTTTCTCCGAGTTTCTGTCTATCCTTCGAGTTATCAAGGTCTTCTTCCATCCCATGGCTTACTGGATTTCAGTAAATTAATGAAAAATGTTCGACTAATTTCAATAAGTGCAAATCAATTAAGAATATTAACATGAGAACAATGGAAACGTAGTAATAAAAGATAATCTCACCTAATAGTGCCATGAAAAATCCGTATCCTTTACACAACAATTTACCAAATATCCATCTGTGTGACAAGGCTGAAGCGAGTGTCCAAGGGTTACCCAAAATGGATACGGAAAAGTCACTGCATACCAAATTGAACAGGATGATATTTAGCGGTGTCCATAGCTGAAACAAAAAAGACTAAAGAGAATTCGGCTTGAGTTACAAAACCTGTTTCTAAGATATCATATTTCGACAATTACAGACGATGCAAATGATGTAAGAGATTTAAATATTTGTTGAATAATTTAAATTATATTTTTCAAATCAATAAATCAAAAAAATGGCTCTATAAGATTTAAGCAAGCCAGGATATTTTTCTTATCTGATACATCTTCCGAATGTCTGAGATGAAAATATAGTAGAAAATGTCCATTTCGAGCAACTCTTGAAATTAATAAACATGTTTCAAAAACCTCAAAGGATAAAGGAACATTTTTAAATCATAAAATAGATTTCTAAGACTTTTTTATCTAAATTAAGATCTGCTGTATTAGATTTAAATAAAGATGGCACAAAGATTGCCTACTTATTAGTAAGAGATATTCTTGCACAACTCCAAACTCTTCATTATTTGCACAACAAGTGTTCCTGGAAAGTAGGTACGTTATATTTGATTCAGCCAATATTTTCATAATTGTATTTTAAGTAACAATATAATAAACATATAGTTAAAGTCAGTTTGTTTTTCTTTTATTTGAAGTTACTTATATTTATTATCTCAACAAAGGCTGTGGATTTATCCGTATAACTTGAAAAAATATCCACATTAATAATGCTATACTAGGAATAATTGAATAGATAGATCGAAGTCATTTTTAGGTAAATTTCTTATAGAAATGTATTTATTGCGATCGTTCACACTTGCGAATTTCGAAAAAATTTCAACGGCATGTTGATATATGTCTATAACTTAGTCCAAAAAAACATTTGGTTCAAAAGTTTGTATATATATATGGGATATTACGAAATTTGTTAACACGATAGAGATCGCAGCTTTGGAGGTATCAAGTTCAAATTTGCTACAAAAATCAATCTCTTTAATTTCTCGGCCGAGTTCGTTATTGGGCAATATCGGCTAAGCAGTTTCAAAATGGCGACCGTTCAAACATTTAAACAAAATATCAAAAAAGAGCCGTAGTGTAAATATCATCAAAACTAATTTTAGGTTATAGATATAATCAGTACCTACAACTTTTGTTCGAAGCAATTTTCCATAAAATGTACAGATAAAAAAATTAAAATTAAACAAAAAAAAATTATTGATAAAACATGAAAACTCAATATAAATTTGATGTAATTCTACATTTTCTGGAGATCTTAATATAGACCCTGATTAAAAAAATATATAGTATATTTATTGAAAAGAAATAGGCGAAAAAAAAAATTCAGCCTTGAAGTGGAACGCGAACCCTGTCTGCTTTATATTCAACAGCCAAAACAAAAACCTCTAACCGCAAGACTATGAGGCATACGGCAAATTTATGTAATAACATATAGGTATACCAATGAAAAGGTTGTTCAAATCTCAATTCAATGAATTTTGAGAAATTTACCTTTCCGCTGGCTACAGGCCATCGGGATTTTTTTTATTTTTTTGGCAGTTGCTATGAAATCTGTCGCTATTTAAGCTCTTTAGAATCAAGACGGCACTACTAGATACATTAATTAGATGCATCTAAAACATTAATAGGTCATGCAATATGAAAATACATTTGGCAAGCTATAGAATATGCATTTGATTTAGAATTAGCTTAGTGGAAATAAAATAATTCAGTCGCAAGATTTCAATAACGACAAACGTAATAATCGCAGCTGACATAACCAACATAAATAGCTTTACTAACTTGTTTATCCCTCAACATGATCACGATGACGCAGAGGTTGAGAAAAAATCCGAAAAATCCAATGAAAAACAAAGTGACTGCCGCCGCTATGTAGCCAACAGCTGACATCAACATCTCTTGGCTTTTCACCATTTTCCAGGCCACTCCTAGTCGTATTTGTCGTGTCGAATATTATTTCTGTCATCCGACCTGTCGTTGCCTCTAGACGAAATGCTCCTATCCTGCAGAGAAAGAATAAACTCTGTTATTAGAGTAATCACTAATCACTCCAATCTAATTATATTAAACGAGCAATGGTTGTATATATATATATATATATATATATATATATATATATATAATAAATTTTTAATATATATATATATATATATAAATCTTCTGTTCGTGTGTATGTGACTAAGCTCCTCCTAAGCGGCTGAATCAATTTTAATGAATTTTCTTGTGAATATTCAAGGGGATTCGAGAATGGATCTGATAGATGGCGCCGATGCCGGTATGTCAAACGGCTGGACAGATTGGGATGAAAGTTTCTATTTATATTCCAATGGGTCCCTGAATGATTTAAAAACACATTTGAACCCGGTAGGTGGAGCTGCTGTCAGAATATCGCTTAAAGCTTTTCCGGGCACGACGACGTCTGCTGGGACAGCTAGTATATATATATATATATATATATATATATATATATATATATATATATATATATTGTTTTATAGGAGTTCTTGAGCCTTGTTTAATTTATTCTTGTTTTGATTCTTGGGATTTGGGCTTCTTCTATTGATATTTTTTAAGAAATGTGTATTAAATAATATTACATTTATTTCATGTCATTAGTATTCAATGACCATTGGATAAGACGTTTGGGTCCAGCTAAATTGACAAATCATTAAATATCTGGTTTTTAGAAAAACTTGCTTTTATTTTGAAACCCTTATCAATAAGCTGTAGGAACATGATATACCTATCTTTTAAAATTGACTTCAATTATTCTTACAGAATATTTGATAATATCCAGGCTATTTGAAAAAAAAATGTTTTCAGCCGCTTTAAATTGTAGAAGAAATGTCTCTACTCAGTACCAATAACCAGGACAATGGCAAATACCGCAGCAATAAGAATTTAAAGGTCCCTATTTTGGCCGAAACATAAGTAGAATAATTAATTTTTCGAAAACCGCAAGAGATAGGTATAGGGAAATATTTTGCAAATATGTTAAAAAATTAATAGCGGAGTAGAGAATATAAGATATATAGGGTATCTCATTTGATAAATCAAAATTGCTGCTACTTTTCGATATAGGCGGCAACACTGATACGCTGAAAATATTTTAAATCGATAAAAACTTCTAATATTCTATCGACCGTGAGACTCCCTGTTAAAGCTCAACGAATTTATGTGTTTGGGTGTATTTGTGTGTGTATCTGCCGTAATGGCTTTTCCTAAATAACTATCCCAACCAAATTTTGCACACGTGTTCATCATACCTTAAGTAACAGTACTGTCATAAATTCAGTTCTCGTGTGATTATATGTGGTGGGTTCCGTACCTTAAAATCTATTGTACCTATATTTCTGAACTGTATGGCTGGATTTTGATAGTATTTTTACCATATATGCATGTAGAATATTATTAGAATGTTTTGGTAAAGGCTGTAAGTGTGACTGAGCCTCATATAGGTGGAGGCTTCCATACCTGTAATACCCAAAGAAGTATCTCTGTGATCTAAGGCTGAATTTTTCGCTATATTTGTGTGTAGGATGTCAGTGGACTGTTTTGTGATAGTCTGTTAGTGCAACTGGGACTTAGAGGTGGACGGTCTCATACCGGAAAATTCCTAAGACATATGTAGGAGAAATTATGATGCTGTTCTCTCTTGGTGCATGTCTGTGGGTGGAGTTCTAAACCCAAGGCTTTTTATAACTTTATGTTTTTGTAGCACATTGTACTAAAGTGTTTGCACGGGAATTGCCGGGTAAAATAGCTAGTTATCTGTAAAGTGAAGCCAGGTCATTGAGAACGTATGGGTGCTATATGAACGTAAATATGAATGTATATCCTGAGTAGTTTTCGAGGTAGTTTTATAAATTGAGAAAACTACTTTTCGTATGAATCAGCACGACCTCATATTATTTCAACGATTGCAATAATATTCTCTTTTCGGCTAGTATTATTATATCATGTATTCTCGAGCTTCCGCAGCAAAAGCATTGGAGAGAAAATAGCTATGTTTTAATGATAAAATAAATATCTATATTTCTAGACTCAGTAGTGGAGTTTACGCGAAGAGAAAACAGAAGAAGAAATAAATTATCTCTTAAGAAACCTTAAATCCATTACTGTCAATTTAACTTTGAACAATATCCGGTACATATAATTGTTATGTCATATCATTTCCTATAAGTCTACTTTCACTATATATTGAAAATATAATTTCTTCGATACAGCATTAAAAAAATACCTATCTATTGAAATCTTGTGTAGAATAAATATTTTCTTACAAAACATTGGACCGAATTTATTAGTTGGTACATTGAAAAATATGATTAATTGTATTAGTACAGGTAATTTTGAAATTGTGCATTTGTAGTTAGATTTAAAACTTTTGGCACCAACTTCGAAATTACCAGAACCAATAGAATTAAAATTATTTTGTACTTTTCAATGCACCAACTAATAAAGTCGGTCCAACTTTTTGTAAAAAAAATTAATAAACAATTTTGAGTATAACATTAGTCGTCAAAATCCTTCAAAGTGCACCAAATAAAATAATACCTGATTCAGTGATTTCAAAACACGCAGAAATTATATTTCAGACTTTACCACAGTAGTAAAACGGAAAACGAATTAAAAAAATCCTATACAAATACTGCTAAATATAATCCCTTCTTTTAGTTGGCTGTGACATATTTTCAATTTTCGAAAATAATGCCCCCACAGCATAGCTGATACACACATATTTCAGACTTCTCTGCTATCACTTGAAAACCTTTCATTTTTTTTGACCGACGAACCCCGAACGGAGGAGGTATAGAATTCGACTGTGCTTTTTTCTTTTTTTTTTGTTTGACCGCGCGTTTTATATTGTAAACAAACTCCGATTTTGATCATTTTTGATTCATTTGAAAGAGAAGGATTGAGAAATGGTCCCATATTTACAAAAACGCAGATCCGAAATCTCCTTCTCTTCGAGGTCGCAAATTTTTTCGAAAATCGAAAATCTGAGTTGGTATAATTAAAGATAGGACAATATCCAGAAATGTTTAAATTGAACATGTTTTCAAAAGAGTTACGATTTTTGAGATAGAGGCTTGTTAGTTTCTCATTTTTGCTATGTAGAGAGGGCGATTTTGAAAATCTTTCGATACAACATGAAAGACATAATTATTTGTAGCAACATTTATAATGATTTTTTTTTCCTTAGAGTTACAGTTTTCGAGTTAAATCGGTGTTAAAATGGTAACATAAAATTCTTAAGCGTATTTCCGCAGCGATCCTTTGAAATCTCAATAAAAACAACTACAAGCAAAGATTATACGTGGGTAATAGGATAAGTACATTGCTATTAGTGAAAGTTCAACGATTTTCGTGACTAATGTTACACTCAAAATATATATATTTTTTTTTAATTGGACCGATGTTATTAGTTGGTGCACTGAAAAGTATAAAATAATATTAATTCTATTGGTGCTGGTACTTGTGAAGTTGGTGCCAAAAGTTATCAATCTTTCTGCAACTGCACAACTTCAAAAGTAACAACACCAATAGAATTAATATTAGTTTATACTTTTCAGTGCACCAACTAATAACGTCGGTCCATTTTATTTTTTAATATTTATTTTAATGTTAAATTTAAATGTTGCCGGATATGGCCCCCCACGCCGTTTGCGGAAAGTTTTTGAGGGAAAGGACATCTTGAATGGTGATTTTTTGTTAGTGGGACTAACTCTCAATAGTCGTCTATTAAATGAAAAATAATCATAAAAATCGACGTTTACTATTAAAGGGCGCTAACATCCATCAAAAAAAAATGTATAGACCCAGTCGAATTGTATGCCTCCCCCGTTAGGTTCGTGAGTCAAAAATAAACTAGGTTTGTTTTGAAATTTGTCAGCATCAGTATCTAGTACAATTTCACAGCGTTGTCTAATCGGTTCATCATTTAATACTATGAGTTTTGTCATTTTTAAGGTTATCTTTCGTATTTATTTTTGATGTTGATTGTCAATACCAAATCAATCAATCGATCGAATAAAGTTGTAAGTAAATTTATGAGAATCGATAAAAAATCTATCTTAGATAATATATCGAGACCAACTTATTCATTGCAATATCTCAGACCACTTTATGTTATTAGTTTCCTTGTTAGTATTATCCTCCAGGAATCCATGTTTTATTCTTCAGTGATTTTAAAATCTAACATGAACAATTTCTGTCTTAAAATATCTTATGTTGACTGAAACGTTGTTTTTCGGATAGGGTGTCTCTGGACGAAGAATTTAACATGCTTATTAATATTTTTCAGCAAGCTGTAGAGATGTCATTTCAATTGGAGAAATGCCATATAAATAAATAACTTCTGAGGAAGCTGTGGCCCACTAAGATGGTCATTATAGAGAAATGAATAAAGAGCTGACACTCATAAATAATATAGATCTATCAACAAGATATAAAAAACTTCATAAAAAAATCAAGCAATATTTTTAAAATTTCTTGGCTTGTCATATACAACACTTCAGCAGGTGGATTAAAACCCATTTTACCAATAGACAACAAAAAAGTAACTTAAAGACTAATAATATGTCAGTTCGTTCAAGATTCATTTCTGTTTCCAGTAGTGACCCTCAAGGAAGCATACTAGGACTTTTTGACCGACGAACCAAACGCAGAAGGAATACACTTCGACTGTTTGTCTGCATGTTTCTTATTAATGAATGCTCGCGCATTTTAAATAATAAACGTGCTCCGATTTTTTTACAGCTGTGGTAAAGTTTGAAATAAGTGTAGTTCAGTGATGTTCAGAAATCTCTGAATAAATATAAGAACGTATTATCTTTTTTGGTGAAGGTTGAATGATTCTGATTACTAATTTTACACTCAAATTTCACAATTTTGAAATATTTTGTACTAAAAATTGAACTTTATTGAAAACTTCAAAATTTCCAGTACCTACCTAATAGAATTAATATCATTTTGTTTTTTTCAGAGCACCAACAAATAAAGTCGTCACAATTAAAAAGTATTATTATTAATTATCATATATTTTTATTTTTATTTTTTATTCGTGCAGATATATTTTCTCATCATTATGTAGAAGCATTCGTTGATGATAACAGTCTGGATATTATCTAGTACGGTTAACGAAATAATTAACTTCTGTATAATTAAGGAACTCGCGTGTTAAATGAAGTTAATACCGAAATTACACTTTGAAGCCTCACCAGCTCATTAGTTAAACTCAATAACAAAACGAAGAAACAAGCTACAGTCACCAAATATCTTTTTATATCGAGTGATCCAAAAAAAAAACATTCGTAGTAGGCATTTGAAATGGGGAGCGTGTCTTTATTCGAATCTTCAGCAGTTGCATATATATTGATTGAAACACCACTTGTCACTTTTAGCTTCCTATCTGTGTTTAGCATAGATATGTTCTCATTGTCAAAGGCATACTGGGGATCAGTTTTTCTTAATCACTCTATAGATGAGCATCTTACGAAATCATGTCAAGTTGATGGGGGTATTAAGAAAATGTCAATCTACAATTATATTGTCTGTCAAACCAGGGATAGAGTGGGCTATAATATTTTATTACTTTATTATTTTGGATATGTTCAATATTGCCTTTCTTATGCCATCCTGTGCTGGGACCACTGTGCCACGGCTAATGAGGCCTTCAGGGCTCAAAAGAACATAATTACTTATTAGCAGTTCCCTCCTTGTTCGTTCTTACGTCACTAATGCAAGTCAAGAATAACCTCGTTCCTACTAACAGTCAATATGGTCTTAGCGTAACCTTGGACTTGGCCTTTCCCAAACAACGACTGACCAAATTAGCTAACAGTCCTCTAGTGATACCTATTAATTTATAAAATAAACCCTCAATCAAAATCAAAAAGATTCCAAATATCAATGTATTTAGGATACCCTCAAATATATTTTATCGAAAATTGTTTTATTCAATTGAATACTTTTTTAATTACAGCGTCTCTGACCTGATAACCAAGTCTTTTTTGTATTTTTGTTAGTTAATTTAAGTTTTAGGTATTTGTTGTCTACTAATTATATTTTTCTGTACTTATCTAGATATTATCTAATACTAACTGTAAAGTATATCGAAATAAATATTTTGTGAACGACGTCAGAAAAGGAGGAGGTATACAATTCGGTTGTATGTTTGTTTTTTTATTGTATTCTATTGCAATCACGATACAAGTTATGAATAATATTTTTAATTCCACCAGTGACGTAATACAACTGGTTAATAACATGCACTAGATATAATTATACCTAAATACGGCTAATAACCTTTTGGGGAGATCATGGTTATAACTGAAGCTGAGAGAGTATGCTAAAAACAGAAGTTATAAAGTCGAACAATGGCAGTGATATATATGGTATTCATATCTTGAATGAGATCCAATTAGGGCATCACCTGACTTGAACTTTAAAGAAGTTAAACAATCAATATAGTAAATGCAGTCAAAGTATTTTAATTTCTTAGAAAGTCCTGTAAGATACAGCATAATTATTCGAAACTATAAAAAGTTCACGTGCATCTAGTTTTCCCGTTGCAGTTATAACAGAAAAATTGATTTTGGAATATTAGGACATCTAGCTTGTGATCTAATTAGTAAGTTCACCTGAGTATTTCAATGTAACTAAATTTTAGATGGACAATATCGTATAAATTCAAATAAGGTGAAGTAGGTTAACCACTTGTAATAATGAGACTTAATTATTTTGACATAGTGTACCTATCATCGAAAGGCTTGTATAAGAAAAAATAGAAAACACTTATGTTTATCTGTTTGCCAGCAACAGCAATTCCATAACAAATTACTGTTTGTCTACCACAACACATAATTAAATTAGCGCGACATAACCATAGAGTAATATATACGACGATCTGCCAGAGAGTACCTATATACCAGAGAATAGAGACATATCTATATATACGCTCCATACTCGTGCGTAATTCCAGATTCCAGTGACGGATCTCATTGTCCGACATTGTCGTTGCATGTCGAAAATAGAATTTTGATCTTACTTGAATACTTGAATGAGATAATATAATTAATCAATATTGGATCACACTTGGAGATTAACAGGCGGCGAGATGTTAGCGATCTAAGTCCGATTTCGAAATTTCAAGTCTCTAGACCGTAAGGGGTCTGAGAAATCGCTGCGGAGTCCATCTATACAAGAACCGAAAGTAATAAAAACTATTCCATAACACTGAATAATAGAACGTACCTCTCTAATTAATTGACTCTTTGATTATATCTATTAGTCGTTTTCATAGATAGTTCAATCAATATTAGGTATATTAGCGTCTCATTAGTCCGATGCTATTACAAACTAGGTGGTGCAGGATTATTGGATTCTTCGGATTACTGGGTTATAAAGAAAATTTTATATTAAATAAAATATATTTGTATTCATCATGTGAGGGACGCACGAGAGATGGGTGCCGGATTATTGGAGGTGCCGAACTAGTGAAGTGCAAGGCCAGATTATTAAGTGCCGGATAAGTGAGACCAACAAAAGTACGTATTCAAGAAGCAACTCTTACACGAAAAGACTGTGACCAAATTGCTACAGTAGGTATGAAATTTTAATATATATTAGCATGAGTCATGTTATACTCTTTTTCTACAAAACTACAAATTATCGATTTAATCTGGCTACCTACTATTTCAATACCTATATCACCTTTCACCTGTCGGTTCACTTCAATGTATTCGCATAAATATCTTCGTTTTTCATTTGTTTCTTGTAGCTTAAAGCCTGTGAGTCATTCGAAATTCTATTGGTTGTTCAGATCATTCAAAGGCTAGTAGTGTTGATAGATTAACGGGTATTTACGTATTTTATATTGTCAGGTAGGTAATCCATCCAAAGAAAGATCCTGTGATCTTACCGTTATATCAAGTTCAATTAAAACTTTTGTCAAAATAAGTTTAGTGATAATGTTAGATATATTTATCTAGAGAAGTATAAAGGAATCTCATTCATAAAATGAGTTTAATGTATTAAAGGAGTTCCATAATAATTATTTGTAGCAAATTTCCAACAGTAGTTTGTCACCCTTTTATAAGAGAAAAGACAATCACGATTCCTGAGAACCGTTCAAATATGGTATCTGTTTAAACTGGTACAATGAACCATAAATGATTCAATTTGTGCTTATACGTGTATATTTATTGTCAATTAATCTTAGATAATATAATCCTGCTCGCATGTAATAGTTCAAAACTCACGTATAACAATATGCTCTAGCTTTTAGCAGCACCTAGGTATGTTTGATTATGAATCACATCCAAGAAATCTCCAGCTGAGAATCTAATGAACCAGATGTAGAATTATTGTAAACGTGGAATAGAACTTCTTGCTAACGTTAATCAAAATTGATGCAGCTCTGTTTAAGGCAGTGGAAATATAGATTTTCTGGTAATGTAAAAGATAAAATATATACATTCCTTACAAAAAATGTTGCAGAATTATTATAGTATCGGTTGCCTGAATTTTATTTATTTTTTATTTTCTTGAAACAATTTTCAAACTTGTGAATTATATCAAATACTTTTCAATGAGCATATAAACATTTATTATAAATACCTAATCAATGTTTTGAAAGTATATTCCCGGTTTATATATATATATATATATACTAAAATCAACACAGGTATGGTGAATATTATGCAGATTACTTATATATTCTGAATAAATTTAAGCTCTTGTTTCTCCAACAGTTTGAATTAAACATGGGTTTTGGGATTTGAATAATCTCCAAGTGTGTTCTAGTCCTGTGAAGTTGGCAGTCGAATTATCGAAAATTGAATATTTCAGCAAAGTTCCTGGTAAATAGTTCCATGAAATTTAAATAGTTCTATCGAATAACTTGAAAAAAATACAAAATGTGGGTAGCAACCACACTCGCAAAAATTAAATATTTCAACGTAATTCCTGATAGATATGGAATAGTTCTAGAGTAGGTACTTTGCAAAAAAAATCTCATAGTCTTATGGAGTTTTGTGAACAAATACCAAAATGAGGGTAACAAACACTTTTACGAAAAACATTGGTAACATTTAAAATGTCAGTTCTATTTGCAGTTCTCTTTAATATTCTGAGAGAGTTCTATCAAAAATACCTAGAACTTTCTTCTGTAGATCTAGTAATTCATAAGATATTCGAAATAAAATATTTTTTTAATTACAAAAAATCCCTCGACTGTTATGTTTACAGTCTCGTTAGAACTTTAAGAGTTCTATCGAAAATCCTAATACCATTTTTCTTTAGAATGAGTAATTCATAAGATATTCAATAAGAATTTTTTTTTAGATTGGACCTACTCTATTCGTTGTTGCACTTGAAAAATATAAAATAATATTAATTCTATTGGTGCTGGTTCTTTTGGAGTTGGTACCTACAACAACAAACTACAACGGCACAACTTCAAAATTACCATCACCAATAGACTTAATATTATTTTGTATTTTTCAGTACAACAACTAATAAAGTCAGTCCAATATTTATTTCACATTTTTGAGTGTAACATTAGTCATGAAAATTGTTGAACGTTTACTAATACCCAAAAAGTTATATTTAAAAATTATGCATCTACAGAAAAATGTTGTATAGGAGTTTTTAGAGTTTTTAGATAACTGACGGGAACTTTGAACAGAACTGATTTAATTTTCGTATTTCTCCACATTTCTTTGAATAATAGAAGAAAAAGTTTGAACATTCATTTTTTTTAATATCTTATTTATTACTAATTCTAGAGAAGAATGGTAATGGGATTTTTGATAGAACTCTTAAGGTTCTAACGAAAACTGCTAAAAGTACTATTGAGGGATTTTTTGGTTTTTCAATATTTATTTGTTAATAACTTTAGTTAGATTAGTAAATCGACAGATAAATGTTATATAGGAGTTTTCGAGAGAAATTTGAACAGACCTGTGTAATTTTAGTATCTCTCCACATTTCTTAGAATAACAGAAGAAAAGTTTGAAAATTCAAGTAATATTTTGATCGACTTAAAAAAGGAGAAGGTATACAATTAGGTTGTATGTTTTTTTTATGGCTGCTCGCGCTATTTGCAAAGTAAACGTATTGCGTTTTAGACGAGTTTTGTTTCATTTGAAAGAAGATAGTTCAGAAATGGTCCCATATTGAGAAAAATCAAATCCAAAATCTACTTCACTCCAAAAACCGTCCCCAAAGGGGGTGGAGGGGGCAATTTTTCTCGAAAATTGAAAATCCGTGACAGCAGAATTAATGAAAATGTTTAAATTTGACATTTAAAAAAATAATCTTAGTAGTCCGCGCTATACAGTCTGAAGTATGTGTTTCAGCTATGTGGAAGGGGCAAATTTTTCCGAAATTCGAAAATTCGAGATTTGAAATTAGAAAGGGGACCATATCTGGAAACTTTTGAATTGAACATTTTTTCAAAAAAGTTACGGTTTCGAGTTTCGCAATGGTAAATTCTGAAATATGTGATATGCGTATTTCCGCTATGTGGAAGAGCAATTTTTTTCGAAAATTGAAAATATGATACAGCCAAATTAAAAAAAAAGTTAATATGTAGCAACATTTAAATTGAGTTACGGTTTTTGAGTTACAGCAGTAAAGTCTGAAATATTTATATTTGTGCCGCGAAGTTTGGAGATCTCTCAATAATAAATAACAAGTACAAGCTAAGAATATAACTTTTTGGGTATTAGTGAACGTTCAACAATTTTCATGACTAATGTTACACTCAAAAATGTGAAATAAATATTGGACTGACTTTATTAGTTGTTGTACTGAGAAATACAAAATAATATTAATTCTATAGGTGCTGGTTATTTTGAAGTTGTGCCGTTGTAATTTGTTGTTGTAGGTACCAACTCCAAAAGAACCAGCACCAATAGAATTAATATTATTTTATATTTTTCAGTGCAACAACTAATAGAGTAGGTCCAATTAAAAAAAAATACTTATTGAATATCTTATGAATTACTCATTCTAAAGAAAAATGGTATTAGGATTTTCGATAGAACTCATAAAGTTCTAACGAGACTGTAAACATAACTATCGAGGGATTTTTTCTAATTAAAAAAATATTTTCTTTCGAATATCTTATGAATTACTAAATCTACAGAAGAACTCTCTAGGTATTTTCGATAGAACTCTCTCAGAATATTAAAGAGAACTGCAAATAGAACTAACATTTTAAATGTTACCAATGTTTTTTGTAAAAGTGTTTGTTACCCTCATTTTGGTATTTTCCATTTTTTGTTCACAAAGCTCCATAAAACTATGAGATTTTTTTTGCAAAGTATCTACTCTAGAACTATTCCGTATCTATCAGGAATTACGTTGAAATATTTAATTTTTGCGAGTGTGGTTGCTACCCACATTTTTTATTTTTTTAAGTTATTCGATAGGAAAGTACTCTGGAACTATGTAATGTCTACCAGAAACTACGACGAAATATTGAATTCTTGTAAAAGTGGTTGATACCCCCACTTTGGTAGATATTTTTTTTCACGTTATTTGAAAGAATTATATACATTTCATGGAAGGAACTCTAGAACTATGTAGATAATATCTACCAGGATCTCCAATGAAATATAGAATTTTTGCAAAAGTGGTTGCTACCCCCACTTTGGAATTTTTTATTTTTCTCACTTAATTCTAAAGAAATATTTAAATTTTATGGAAAGAACTCTAGAACTATGTAATATCTACTAGAAACTCTGATGAAATATTGAATTTTTGTAAAAGTGGTTGCTACCCCCATTTTGGTAGTTATTTTTAAATATGAAATATTTTATTTTCGAAAATTCGTTTACCAACTTCTCAAGACTCAATGTTTTAAGGCAGACTTTAAAGGAGACAATTAATTATTTCATAAGTAATGGTTTTAGGTGATGAAGATACGGAACTCTTTCCTAGGAAACCAGATTAAGGCTAAACATTTTATATATATTTATTTATTTATCCATTTATTAAAGTTTCCAGCAGGCAATCCATTGCCCAATTAGAAAAAACTGGAACTTACATAAAAAATAACATTATCAATTTCAATTCAATGAAAACTATCCACCCTAAATACCTTTTGATAGATAAATTTTCACGAAAAACGCAAGAACACGTCAATTAAAATTTCTAGGGGGACATTTTTTTGGATATTTATACTTGGTGTAACTATCATCCGCCACCACCTAGGTCATCCCCCTCAATTTTTTTTATGGAACATCCAATATTTTTTTGCAATTTTGAATTTTCCTGATCAAACAGATTTCAAAAATGTATAATACTTAAGGTCCAAATCAAATAGTCTATGAGCTACAGATGAATTTTAAAAAGGGATGTTTCACAATAGGATGGGTTGCAATAGCAAACGTAATTGATACTTTATTTTGACGTATGAACAGTTCCATTACAAAGTTTAGGTTTTGTTCCAAGGACTATTTTATTAGTCATTCAAATTGACCTCCAGCAAACTCCATGCAGTGATAAAGTCTCCTCTGAAATGCCTCATCTGGACTTAATTCTCTACATTCCTGAATAATTCGTTTTTGCAATTCATCTTTACAATCTGGTTGGGTGGCATAAACTTTTGTTTTGATATACCCCCACAATAAAAAGTCTAACGAGGTTAGATCGGGTGACCAAGGTGGCCATTCCATCATCGGACATCTTCTTCCTATGCAGCGACCGGGAATTGCTTGATCAAAAAACTGCCTTACAGGTACAGCATAATGTGGAGGTGATCCATCTTGTTGAAACACAAGTAAATCTTCTGATAGAGTACCGTCTTGTTCTACTATTCGAGTTATTTCTGGATCAACTGATTCTGTTCCTATTGCTTCGTTGTTAACCACTCTCTCTGGCTTGTGTGTTTTGTTGGCAACTGATCCTGTGTCCATAAATTTGCGCATCAAATCAATTACGTACTTATGTGTTGCGTTTTTTACGGGTTGAGTAGTGATAAAACGTCTAGCTGCATCTCTTGCGGAATTATCATTTTTATAGTATAGACTTACAATTATTTCAACTCTTTCTTGTATACTGTAGACCATTTTAGTAATTTATTATTGAAACAGCGAGAGTTATTAGCTGAAAGTAGAACTATCACTAATTTCGCCTTATAAACAAAACAAAAACGTCAAACTAATTCAGTTAACTGTCAATACTAAAGTGACTGTATCTCTCAAAGTACCGCCATTAAGCCACCATATTGGAGGCAAAAGGTGACGGGAAGAAGAATAAGAATCCTCAAAATGGTTGTCTCTGCCTTAAATTGAAAAGAACATGACAACAACTGTAGCGTCAGCGAACAGAGACGCCTGTTCTCAGCAACAACTACACAAATCTCTGCGCGGTGATATTTGTCTCGTGTCAAAAATTTGCTATTTTGGGGGCAAACTCTCTCTAGTACATGGTGCTTACCAATTGCGGTACTTTGAGAGATATAGTGACCTTAGTCAATACAGTAATTAACTATTCATAATTTGTTATTTCAACCCACCCTATTGTGAAACATCTATTTTAAAATTCATGTGTAGCTCATAGACTGTTTAATTTGAACCCTAAGTATTATATATTTTTGAAATCTGTTTTAAATATGCGAAAAAAATTCCCCCTAGAAATGTTAATTGGCGTGTTTTTACGTTTTTCGTGAAAATTTATTTATCAAAAGTTATTTAGGGTGGATAGTTTTCATTGAAACGCACTGTATATGTACTTATTAGAAAGGATCATTAACAGAAACACAAAGATACGAAATATCATAGTAGATAGGAAACAAAGATATTGATCAAGATACTGTTTACAATATGTGGTTTATTTGAGCAAAATAAACTCCGTGAGGTGTGATGAGTAAACAATGAATAAGACTATAAAGAACAGAGACTTGGTCAGTAGTTTAAGGGCTGATTTCACGAAGGTCACATCAACAGTCGGTTATTTGCCCGCCGGTAGGTATGTGGTCTGGCGTGCCAAATGGTAGTCTAACATTACAGAACAAACAATCCCAAAATTGATTATGTCTTTGTCTATTTATATGCACAATGTTATCAGAGCTAGGGTAAGTGATTGTTAATAGTAGTATTTTGTTATTGTTCTTATAGCTTATGATTTTCGATTCTTATTTTCTATATGTTGATGGAGCTATATCTTATAAATTTGGTGTTCTAGAATCAACGAATCTTTAGTATTTTAGACTATAAATAAGTAGCATTTTCATTCTTCAAAATTAAAAAAAATGATTTGTTATATCATTCAATTCCTTATTAAGAAAGGATCTCTCGATTTGGCTATAGCATTTAAGACCTGACAACTCCCTAGAATCTAAAATTTTGTGTGGTATCATTCTTATGATTGACAGTTGACATACATTCATTTGGACCACGAATAGAATAAATATTATTTTATATTTTTCTCTCTAACAACTAATGAAGTCGGTTCAATTTTTTTCTAAATATTTATTTCACACTTTTGAGTGTAACATAAGTAACGAAAATCGAATCACCCACGGCTACCTCATAACTTCATCCGCTCCTCCCCAATGTGAGTACTGCAACACGCCTCTCACTGTCAAGCATATTCTGATGGACTGTCCTCGCTTCGCAGAAAACCGGAAAACACATAGCCTTCAAGAAAACATACAGACAGATCTCTCCATATCAGATAATAGTGCAAACATTATAAACTTCCTCAACAGTCTTTCCATCGCACACATCATCTAAATACTAAATCTTATTGTAAAATATATATGTATTGTATTTGTTTGTGTCAATGACCATGGCAGTCGAGACACTCCTCAAATGATAAAAAAAAACTTTTGATTGTAACATTAGTCATCAAAATCATTCAACGTTCATCAATGAAGATCATACGTTGTTTAAACATAGATTTTATGACATCGCGGAAATAAACATATTTCATACTTAACCACTACTGTAACTCGGAAACAGAATATATATACATTTTTTTGAAAATTATTCTATTTAAATGTTGCTACATATAGTCTCTCTTTTTTAATTTGGCCGTCTCATGTTTTCAATTTTCGAGATAAATTGCCCCCACCACATAGCGGAGACACGCATATTTCTAACTTTATCACTGCTGTATCTCAGAAACCTAAAAATTTTTTTTGAGGAATGTTCAATTTAAACTTTGCCCTATATGGTTCCTTCTTTAATTTTGTCGTATCAAATTATTGATTTTCGAAAAAGATTGTTCCCTCCACCGCCTCTGTAAGAAGATTTTGAGGGGAAGGACATGTTGAATTGCGTTCAATAAAACCAACTCTCAATAGTCCTCTATCAAATGAAAAAATAATTATTAAAATCGTAGCGTATTTACTGTTTAAAAGGCGCGAACATCCATAAAAAATAGCATGCAGACAGAAAATAGTCGAATTTTATACCTCCGTTTGGTCCGTCGGTCAAAAATTAACGTACTCACAGGACTTCGTGGTAATTTACGACAGAAGATACTTTTGTCCTGAGAACAATATCATATGAGTTATATTTAAAGAGTAATTTATTTTTTCTACATATATACATTAGAAATTGGGATAGAATTGAATCAGATTCGCAATATTGTATTAATATATCTAAATAAGATAGACATTGTCTTTGATAGCTGAATTCAAAGTCTCCCTGTTAATTCCAACGTGCTCGTCGGTAGAACATAAAACAAGCAACTTCCGTTCCTTGGAGGTACGTCTCATACTTTGATGAAAAATGAAAAAGCACACATATAATAATGCAATTTCGGTGCTTATGTCTAATTCGCATCTAGGTAATGATTGAGTCTCAATGAAAATTCTTTCATCTTTTATAATTATTGTCATTGGGATACTAAGTTGAAAGCTGTAATGAGGTCTTGATATTTTTTACTGACTTCCAGACGGAGGAGTTATAAAGTATACCTACCATTCGATTGTTTTTCTGCTTTTTTATATACATTATTAATTATCCTTATATCATTTGAAAGACGTCTGCTGAGAGTGGGTTCCATCCAAAGAAAATTAAGAATCCAACAAGTCCTTGCTCCAAAGGCGGTGGAGGTGATTTTTTTCTTTGAAAATTGAAATAACTAATGAAACACGAAAAAGATATTTAAAAGTTATTTATTATACCAGGAATATTTTAGCTCCAGGTTGTGTTGCTGACCGACGCGAAGCGGAAGGAGACAAAAAACCAAGAGTTAAAATCTAATATTTTTCACGTGTATTATACACTTTTTTCTGTGACGGGAAAAACGATGATTGACCATTGAAAAATATTACAATATATTAAAGTCATGAAATTATCGAAGTGAAATTTGAAGTGTTAAAATGGTAAGCTGTTGTACTTATAGTGAACTTAGAACCCGACTTGAAAATAAAATTTATTAAAAAATATATTCGTAAACTACAAAACGACGTAGATATTTGTAGTGAAATATATTTGTTTGTAGTTTTTCAAAAAGCCTTGAAAATCAAAAAAAATATATTTACTCCTACAATTTTTGATGTTTTGATGGCATTTTTCCGGAAATGTGTTAACAATCGTTTGTAGTTTTTTGTAGAAACAATAGTTTTTGTAATATTTTTTCAACATTATCAATCGCTTAAACAAATTTACGTAAGTAATATAAATTTAATGAAATGTTTGTGCTTTCAGAAACTACAAACGAGCTAGATTTTTGTAGTGAAGTTCATTTGTTTGTAGATTTTCAAAAAACTTGGAAAATGAAAAAAGGTATTTACTCCTACATTTTTTTTATGTCCTAAAGTAATTTTTCCGGAAATGTTTTAACAATCGCTTGTAGTTTTTTGTAGTGATTATAGTTTTTTCTTGTTAAATTTTTTCAACATTATTAATCACTTAAAAAAATCTGCGCAAAATAAATCTAATAAATTCTTTGTTGTTTCTACATCTACGTCATTTGTAGTTAAATTTATTTGTTTGTAGTTTTTCAGTTATTTTTGCGTAATAACAAGTTTGGTTTTCACAATTTATTAACATCATTAAACATACATGATTTGACTTAAATTAAATTTAACAAAATATTTTTTCCAAACAATTTTATCAATAGACTTTTCTTGCATTTCTACAATAACTATTGTCATTTCTTTGTAAGACTCTACAAACGATTGTTGTACATTCCCGTAAAAACATCAAAACTTGCAGGAGTAAATCTTTTTTCTTGAAAATCTAAAATCAAATAAATTTCACTACAAACATCTACGTCGTTTGTTGTTTCTGGAACCACAAATATTTTATTAAATCTGTTTTACATAAATTCGTTCAAGCGAATAATAATGCTAAGAAAATATAACAAGAAACCTATTGTCGCTACAACAAAACTACAAACGGTTGTTAACCTATTCCCAGAAAAATGCCATAAAAACATCAAAAATTGTAGGAGTAATTATATATTTTCTTATTTTCAAGTTATTTTGAAAAATTAAAAACAAATAAATTGCACTAAACATCTACGTCGTTTCTGGAAGCACAAAAAATGTAATAAATTTATTCTACGTAAATTTGTTTAAGCGATTAATAATGTTGAAAAAATTTAACAAAAGAAACATTATCACTACAAAAAAACTAAAAACGATTTTTAACACATTCCTTAAAAAATGCCATAAAAACATCAAAAGTTGTAGAAGTAAATCTTTTTTTTTCATTTTCAAGTCTTTTGAAAATCTAAAAACAAATAAATTTCACTACAAACATCTACGTCGTTTGTTATTTCTGGAACCACAAATATTTTATAAAATTTATTTTACATAAATTCGTTCTAGCGAATAATACTGCTAAGAAATAATAAACACAGAATTACCACATTAAACACCAACACTTTATTTTGCAAGACCCGACAGTTAACTTGTAACTAACTCTAAATGACAATTTTATATAAATATAACATATAAAATAATAGAACAACTTCAAAATCACCTGTACCAATAGAATTAGTATTATTTTGTATTTTTCAATGCACCAATTTTTTTTTTCAATGAAAGTCTGTCCTATTATAAATAAAAAATATTTTTGATAATCCACTTGAAATAAATTTTCATTTATCGATACAAAAATGTGTGTATGTGGTCGATAAATGCAGAATGTTGTGTTGATTATGTACTGGCCTTATGTTAAAAATGCACACAACATCGAATGCTCACGCACGCACAGTTTCAGACGCACGTTTAAGCTAGACGGAAGTTGTGCTGCATCATCTTCCGGATGTCTTCAGCGTTGTAGGAACTGCATAACATCAAATAGGTATGTATGTATATTAATTACTTTTATCACTGCGTCGTCGAAAAAGCTCTACAAATCCACCACAGCCGTTCAACGGACAACAATAATAATTTGCGTGCTTGGTGATTCGCGCGCGCCAACTGAAACGGAGAGACACATTTTCAGCGTTTATATCAGTCTGGAATATGTCGGCGTCGACGCGATGGCAACCTGTTGACGCCAGAGTGCATGCCGTCGGTATCCAGACGATATGGCTGTATAGTTGCGGAAGGCAGTCGCAATCAGTCTACGCCGTCTCAAGTGCACTCGTCTGCGAAACTTCTATGATTTTGCCAAGCAACGTACCTACCGCTAACGCTTGATGCAAGGAAAGTCAAATGGACTTGTTACCATAGCTATAATTTACTGATAAATAATGAGTTAATTTTATTCTAAACCTAATCTAGATTGATAAATTAACTTTGCATAGTAGCTGCATAACCGAAAACAAAAGGATTTCTAAAGTTGCCATTGAAGATAAATAATATTTTATAAAAACTAGGAGCGACTTTATAAGATGAGGCAATGAAATATATACAATAATTTTTATTCTGCTGTTATTGGATATATTGAAGTACCTACAGACGACAGAATCACTAAGAGGTAGCTAAAAGACCGATCTAAACTACCAGAACCAATCAATCATCACTTATTTCACATTTTGAGTGCCAACGAAAAGCATCCCTTATACTTAATGGATACATATAGTACGTTAAATACCCATTTGGAATAAACCTATCCTTCTTTATCAATCATGAACCAAATGAAACAAAAAATCACCAATTATAAATATTTTCTTACCAAAAATTGCACCGACTTGATTCAAAACCAATCAATCATCACTTATTTCACATTTTGAGTGCCAACGAAAAGCATCCCTTATACATTATGGATACATATAGTACCTTAAATACCCATTTGGAATAACCCCATCCTTCTTTATCAATCATGAACCAAATGAAACAAAAAATCACCAACTATAAATATTTTCTTACCAAAAATTGCACTGACTTTATTCTTTATTTCAATATAATTAATTTATTTTGTATTTTTCAGTGCCCCAATTAATAGAGTCGATCCAATTTTTGGTAGTGTAACAGCTGTCATGAAAATCTTTGAACGGTCAATGATACCAAAAAGATAGTACTTATCCTATTCCATGTATATTCTTTGCTTGTACTTGTTGTTATTCGGAAATCTCAAAACATCGCGGCGACATATTTCCGATTTTACCAAAGCTGTAACTCGAAAACCGAATCTCAATTGAAAAAAGGTTCCCTGTAAACGTTTCCGGATATGGTCTTATCTTCAATTCTGCTCTGTCAGATTTTCTATTTTCGAGGAAAATTGTCCTGTCCACTCCATTCGGGGGCGGTTTTAGGTGGGAAGGAGATTTCGGATTTGAGTTTTTACAAATATGGGACCATTAATCAACTCTCTTCTTTCAAATGAATCAAAAATCATCAAAATCGTCGTACGATTTCTATATACAGCGCACGCACAATCCAAAAAAAAAACAGTCACTCTAATTGTATACCTCCACCGTTTGGGAAGTCGGTCCAAAATTAACCATGATTAATAATAAGAAGGTTACATCAAAAGTTTGATAGTTAATTTTATTAAATAACACTACCAAAATGCGATATTCCGATCACAAATATGCTCAATATAGTTATTCTCATAATGATTGGGGATCTTGATTAAAGGCCATTCATAAAACATTCGAATACCTGAAAGTTTTGCAAAGCACGTTATTCTACCTACAAAATCGAAACAGAGCAATGGATTTCGAATTTACAAGGAATAAAGGTTTCTCAGAGCAAAACTAGAATTACGAATGATAATCTGTACTGTTTAAGAGGAGTAATGTACAAAATGTGTGCCCGACAAAAAACATATTACTTACAAAAATATCTACCACAGATTCATGGAAGACTCAACAAATATTATTATTTGAAAAAGTTCTTTATTACAGAGAAAATGTCGTGGGAGATACTAAATAAGTTGGTCTTATTATTGAATCAACGGTGATGTCTGAGTTGAAAATCCAGAGACGAACTAATTGAACTTTTTCAGAAAGCGAGTATTGATAAAAAAGTTATTAGACTTGAAACTTTCAAAGTCACTTAGTAACTTATTTATTTAATATAGCCGTAATTTATTATTACTGCTTTTTAAAATCATTAATGTTTTTTTTAATTATAACAGGATTAATAAACCCATGTTTCTGAGAAGAGAGCAGTACAACTAACTTTGATAGTCCTAGCAATTATTTATATTATAGAAAGTATATTTAAACATATATTATTATGATATAACAGCATCACGTTCATGTAAATTATTATATTTCATATATGAAATATTCATTTGGAATGATAGGGCACCTATTCCTTATCAATAATGTATCAAATTTCAGCAAGTTGACATGAAAAATTCCTAGCGTAATTTTATTTCTGTGTTCAAGAAGCGACTATCTCTTCCGAAAGCTTAGTGAAGCTGGCCCCCCAAATGTAAAATCCAAGTTACTTTTTTGGGATGTGATTGCTCATTGTTTGCCCATAGATTAGATTTAAATTACCACCCTCAGTTATGGATATGCCATAGGAACCATGCGTGTCATGGGGCATAAGAATCGTTTTTACTGAAAACGACAATATGTCTTGGTTTTCCCATTATTTGACCATCTTTGTCCATAAATTAGTTTTGATTTACCACCCTTAGTTATGGAGATGTCATAGGTACCATGAGTGTCATGGGCATAAAAATGTTTCTTTCAGATTCAGAAATTGACAGTATACGAGTTTGAAGTAATACATATGATGATAAGAACATAACGATGCAGTTGTCATGGAATTTTCGCATATTAGGCTCTCATATTTACGAAGCATGATACTACTTAGAAAAATACGATAAGTCTACGCGCATCTCTGATGACGTCAATACGTGAAAAAAATTCAACCACGGCAACCATAAAACGCATGGTTCATACAATAGTCTCAATAGTGTGTGATCGCTTGCAATTTGGGATGCGGTAATTTTGGTTTATTGTACCTAATATGATATATGTGGCTTCTGCAATATAATGCCATACATCATGACGGAATAATTAACCAAGATATAGTAAAATATAAATTTAATTTACCAGAATATGTCCTTCTTTATTTACGTTTTGTCTTGTCACGGATTGACAAAATTCACGCGGCGGTCTAAGACGCGTTTACCAACTGAGCATATACCGTTTGTCCTAGAAGGTATCATGTTTGCAAATAAATTAAAACGCGGCATACATAGAAGAATACATAGAAGGCGGCATTTTGTTCTTCATGGAGTGAATTTTGTGACCGTTCTCTCTCTGCTCGTTATATGTCACTTTTAACCAGGTATTTTGATACAATTAAATTCATGTAGTTTCGGGCGTAGGTACCTAGTTTATCGTTTATAAATCAATTATTTAACACAAGAAAAAAGAATAGTGGAGTCTTCAGAAAATTCAAGCATACAATACACTCGATTTATTAACAATGTAAAAAATTTAACACTATTAGCCCCAAATTTTCACGTTCACGTTCTGTAGATAAGAGAAAATAAGCTGTTATAGACAGAATGACAGAGTAATCTTTCAAGGGTTCCGTTCTCTCAACGGATGTATGGAACCTGTATCTGTTTTACCCAGGAAAAGGTCGGGTTTGACAGATAAAGTGTTGGTGTTATTGTGGTTAATTTTGTGTTTGTTTTGATTCTATCTACGCCAACGGTTACAAATCCCAAACAGTATTTAAACAAGGTAATGGTGATTTTATCTGCACTTATACCTATCGTCAAAAAGTTAAGTAGTGAATAATTCAGACATGGATATTATCATTCTCAAAGTATATTTATTAGTTTGATCAATTGAAGTAAAAAGTTTCAATTCACAGTTTCTACATAATAATAATTACGTTAACAACATAACATTGTTAACGGATATGTTCGCTAGCGCGTGAAACAATATTATCGTCGGAATAGGTTTACATTGTCGCAATTACTTCTCTACATGGAATCATATAATGAAGAACTATAAACAAATAACACTTTTTTATTACAGCAGCTTAAATCATTCACAAATTCAGCTACAATAAAAAATAATGGTATTAGTTCAAATGAATAGCGAATCTCAATTGTATGTATAAAATACCTTATTTGGAATGGTAGAAAAACTGAAAGAATATTTCCATGACTCCTAAATTATTATGAAAGTGTTTTCTATCATTTACTTTTATTGTGTATTTTTCACGGAGTTCAGAAATGGAAATAAGAAAAGTTACAAAAGTTTTGCACCGTTTCCTTGATATTGGTAAATCATTTTAGACTTCGGCCGTCGTTGAGAGGTGCAATCAATAAAAATCTGACAGGGCAACGTCTGGGCTATTGTTCCTAAAAGATATTTTTATTCTCAAAATCAATGTTCTCCGGGATAAACATCGATCGATTGTGGACAAATGTCTAGAATATTTTCATGTCGATATCTTCATTCGCTTGTAAGTTTTGGCTTAAAGAATATTTTATTAATATATAAATTAATAATTTGTAAAAAAAAAACAAAATAGGTAATTGCGTTTTTTATTACGAACAAGAAAACAATAATTTTAACAATTTAACATTATTAAACAAACTTTGATATTTAAAAAGTTTAACGTTTTAAATTTTCAAAATGTCCAGCGTTATTGGCCACGCATAAATTAAGTCTTTCAGTTGTGGAAAATACACCAACCTCAATTTAATAAAATATTCTTTAAGCAATAACTTTTAAACGAATGAAGATATCGACATGCAGTGTGGACATATTTTGTTGCAAATTTGATTTAACTGCTTAAACAGCTACTACTATTAATTCCTGAGATACAGTACCTCTTTACCCTTACTGAATCACCCGGTACAATTCTGAGTACATTTTGTCTACAATATAGGTACTGCCCGTTTTTTAAATATTTCAAATTTTAATCGAAATTTTATGTCAAAAATTAAGTTAGCAGTCCAAAACATAACTATCAATCTTTCCTATTAGTAAGCCTTTAATATTTAATTTGGGTTGATTTTCTTCTAGAAGAAGATCTTTTACTACTAAAAATTGTAAATAGAGATAAAAATATAAGCTTAAGAACTAAATCCAAAAATGTCAAAAGTAATTTTGGATTATCTTGATAGAATTCAAGGGCCAAGATGACGCCATTTCTTTTAGCATAATAAACTTTAAACTACCAGGATTCTTGAAAGTTCTTTTCTCTGTATGGATGTTTATTTGGCTCACCTCAATAATGGAAATTATGTCAATTGAATTCTTATTTTTGACTGCTCCTCAAAAGACAAAAAAATCTAGTAGGAGGATCGAGGTGGCCATTATGTTGATAAATAAATATTATTTACAAAAAATTGGACCGACGTTATTAGTTGATGCACTGAAAAATATGAAATAATATTGAACTGAATTGCAGTTCGGGATCCTTTCGGCTTTGTCAAAATAACATGAAAACACAACTTTCCGGTTTCAGAATTTTATTCTCCCAAAATAAAATTGTTTGGTACGCCACTGGCAATACAATGTGACACCAAATTTATCGATGACACGTGCAGTCTGGTCTGGTTACAGATGTCCTCTTCTTCTTCCTTGATGATTCAGCTGGGAATAATTTGATTTCGAATTTCACTGATTTTCACTCTACGAGGTCTCTAGGAGAAATGATCTGCCCGTCGTATGAGATTTATAGTTTATATCGGGAATTAGATTGATCCATCCTTTTTCCTCTTATTTGAAGTACATTCAACTATTCCTCACACTCCGTAACACATGGGTTTCATCATGACAGATCCTTGGCATTCCATGCTCATTCCAAGTGAAATTCCTTGCTTGCTTTTTGTAGTTTGTTGTAAATAGAGGAATTTTCGTTTTTTCTAATTAACTATTCAATGGTATTAAATAGAACCCTCAATTTTCAGTACACTGCCTCCTCCTTAAGTTTCGTTCGTCCCGAACGAAATCCTGACTCAGGCACGATCCGGTGGAGTAACTTCTTCTTCACCGTTGGTCCCCTGATATGGATCTAGATGTACCACTTTCATCTTTCCCCGTGGTGTTCGTTGGATGCGATAAACGACATCGTTGAGTCTTGCCTGTATGGTGTAAGGACCTTCCCAATCGGACTGCAGTTTGGGAGAACGGCCAATCGTTCTTTTTGGATTGAATAGCCAAACCCGGTCTTGTACCTGATAACCCTCGGAATTGGCTCGTCGATCGTACCGTGTGTTCATGCGGTCGCTGGCCATACGGATATGTTTTCTGGCTTGTTCATGAACTTCTCGTAGTCGTTCTTGCAGCTGACTGGTGAACTCATCCGTGGCTTGTGTTGATGGAAAGTGCCTTCGAAAGAGCAAATCGCAGGGTAACCTCAACTCTTGCCCGAACATCATGCAAGCTGGGGTCTCTTTAGTTACATCGTGCACCGTGGCACGATATGCCATTAGGGCCAAAGGAATATATCGGTCCCAGTCACGTTGGTTGTTAGACGTGAACTTCTTCAGAGAGCTGACGAGAGTATGGTTGTACTTCTCGACCATGCCATCGGACTGCGGATGCAAGGGTGTTGTTCGAGTCTTCCTTATGTCGAGTATCTCGCAGACTCCTTGGAACAAGCGGCTCTCAAAATTCCGTCCTTGGTCTGAATGTAATTCCATGAGAATGCCGAAACGGCATAGCGTGTCAACCAGAGCCTGTGTCACCATGGCAGCCTCTTGATTGGGTAGAGCATATGCCTCCGGCCATTTCGTAAAATAGTCCATTATAAACAATATGTACCTGTTTCCATCATCAGTCGTAGGAATCGGCCCTGCTATGTCGATTTCTATTGGTGCTATTACTTTTGCAGCTGTGCAGTTGCCGTTTGAGTAATAACTTTTGACATGAACTTCACTAGTACCAGCACTAATAGAATTAATATTATTTCATATTTTTCAATGCACCAACTAATAACGTCGGTCCAATTTTTTCTAAAAAATATTTATTTAACACTTTGCAGTGTAATAATATTAACGAAAATCTTTGAACGTTCAATAATACTAAAGAAGATAGTACTTAGGCTATTATCCACGTATATTCTTTGCCTGTATTTGTTATTATGTAAAGATCTCTGAACATCGCTGCGGAATTACGCATAAGTATTTTAGATTTAACCCTTTTACCGCCGCCTAAATCGAAAACCTTAGGTCTAAGGAAGAAATGTTCATTACGAATGTTGCTACAAATATTATTGTCTTTCATCTGATAACAAGAGATTTTCAGTTTTCTGAAGAAATCGCCCCTTCCACATAGCAAAAATACCCATGTGTGAGACTTTAACTGAATGTAGCTAAAAAACCGTAACTCTTTTAAAAAAATGTCCAATTTAAACGTTTTCAGATATTGTCCTATCTTGAATTCTTGAATCTCGAATTTTCGATTATCGAGAAAATTTGCCCCCTTCACCCCCTTTGAGGGTGGTTTTCAGAGGGAAGGAGATACCGGATTTTAGTTTTTACGAATAAGGGACCTTTTTCAAGTATCCTCCACATTTTGGTTTTGGTTGCTGTTTCTGTGAATATATAATGTATAACAACAACTTTATCACATTCTCCATAAATAAACTCAAATAGTCTTCATTTATATAAATTAAGCCTTCTCGGCATGATAATTACTCAAAACTTACAAATGAAAATTATTATATTGACTTTTTTGACGCTTCTTTGAATTATATTGTCTATTATTATTTTCTAATGCAATCATGGCCCAATTCTAACACAACTTTAAAGATGTGTATCATTTTTACATACAAAAATGAAAAATTGCTAATTATTTTAAAAACTAGAGAACTGTAAAAAATTTAAAGTATAGTGAAGAAAGCGTAAGATCCGCGAATGTGGAGAAATAACACAGAAAAACTACAACCATGTTTAACAAAACATGGGTACGATTCCAGAAAAAAGAATATGTTTTGCAGAAATGAAAATTTTGATCTTTCTACAATGTACTCACAATTGCTTGTGTGGATGTCAACTCAAGATAAATAAGGGAAATTTAGGTGGCATTTTGTTTTTCTCTAGCACACTTGCTGATACTTGTTTAGAGTTCAAAAGTTTAAAAAAGTATTATCATAGATGGCAACAGAGAAGAAAGATAGTTTCCATTTTTTTTATTTACGGTGGATTATACCTATATTCTCTACCCACCAGCACAATACTAATATTTAACTGTAAATGTCTATACATCCATAAGAGTGTCTTAATGACACAAGACCTGTCTTCAGGTTTAAACAGCAAAGCTTAAATGGTGCATTAATTCAAAATTCACAGAACTATTATTTTGGACCTGCTTTGGTCTCTGTACGACGTTTTATAATGGCCAGTTTTATGTTAGGGCAAAGAGGTTCTAATCTTTAGTTACGGTCTAAAGCTAGCCCTCATTTGATTTGCATAGAGAAGTTACAGGAAAGGATTATGTTACAGCTGAGAATCAAACCGCCTTGTTCAATTATTCACTGCAACTTAATTAATAAATTAAAAGCTGTGTATGTATTATGTTTAAAGTAGAAAAGGAAAATATGTACGTATCTACTATAATAGTCTATTTAAAAAGGATACCGAGAAATAAATCATTTTCGACGGCTCGTTTCAGAGGCGTGCAGTAAATATTTATTCCAAGTCAAGTATTTCTATATAATGTAGGTATTAATTATTTAAGACTTTTATAAACAGTTCATTTATATTGTCTTGTAACTAGCCTATACCTATTTCCTAGAACCTGATTTAATGAATAGTTTTTATTGTTTTACCTGACTACCTACCATTTTATCAGTTTGAAAGTGATTTTAGAGTTCTCACGTAACGTCGATTTATTATCACCAAGTTATTTTCCATAATTGTAAAAAATTTAAAATATTTCAAATTTATCCCCGGTTAAAAGGACGAGTAAGTGTGGTTTACCCATCAACGAGAAAATTATACTACTCAACGTAAGCAGGACTCTCAAATGTGTAAAACATGGAACAAGTTATGAATATTTAGTGGAAATGACTTGAATCATGGCATGAATTGGAAAATATACTATATATAAACTTTTACGTGAAGAGATGTGTGGTAGTTTGAAGGAACCGAAACCGAAATGCACTACTTAGCTGGCCACTTAACAGTCCAGACCTTACTCCAATGGACGCGTGTCTATGGGGATATTTAGAAAAATGCATTTACCAAAATCATATTAAGAATATAGAATATCTACAGCAACTAATTAGGAATGATCTGAATAACAATCATCCAGATTTTATAAAAGGATCTTTAGAGAAACTCCGACGAACATTCATCAAATGCATTGAGTAAGATGGAGGCCCTGTGGAGCAGCTCAATATTTAACAGAAACATAATTTTTTATATGGTAAGTTAGTTAATTTGTATTATTATTTAATTTTATACAGGAACAGGTTTAATTAAATTTCATCCAGATTGTCAGTTTTCAATTATTAATATTTCTATAGGTAACAGTTGAAGATAGGTATAGGACATTATTCATAGAACGTATCTAGAATTCTCTGTAGAGTTGAAAAATATACAGGGTGTTCTATTTAAAAAATGTGACTTTGCTTTGGCATTTGTTTATGTGACACCCTGTATAAACAAATATATGCCCCACAAATAGCATAGAATACATCCTTCTACTTTCATATTTAATTTTTTTTTCTAAAGTGAAAAATAGAAAAGTTAAAGGGGGTGGACATTATAGAAAATCATCTTGTACATATTTTGCATACTTAATTAGGTTTATTATCACTCTTTATCATTTTCAAATGGACTATAGTGATCTTGTTCACTTACTTATTCTGTGGAGTAGGAATTTTCCAACACATAAATTTTGAAATTTCAGCGTCTAGCACTCCCGCGACTAAAACTGTAGATACTCTGTCATATATCGCTTTTATATCATGCAAACAAAGTTTACGCATGTTCCATTCAATCGAGAAATATCTATGGTTGTGTATCTCATTATGTAGGATCAAGGTAAACAAAAATTCTACAAAGGGCAAAGAGATTATATTCTTTCAATGCTGATGACAACGTGACTGTTAATCTTTGTCCGCTAAATTTGAAAATACGAAAATCCTCTATTATATAACAATTTTCTTCTAATGAGTAAAGTAAACATCCCATTGTTTCCAGGATATATATTTTAATTCTGGAAACAAGGAAGAGCTTTGACTCGAATGTCTGTAGGAAACTTTGGTCTAATTTATCAAGTCATAGCCTGAAAGAAATCGCAGAGAAGTTCCTGCACGGTAACAAAGAACAAGTAGAGATGCTTTTTAGAAGTCAAATAAATATTTTTGACAAAAAAATGGACCGACGTTATTAGTTGGTGCACTGAAAAATATAAAATAATTTTAATTCTATTGGTGCTGTTACTTTTGAAGTTGTGCATTTGCAGTTAGATTGATAACTTTTGGTACACAAGTACCAGGATGAATAAAATTGATATTGTTTCGTATTTTTCAGTGAACCAACTAATAACGTCAGTCCAAATATTTGTAAAAAATATTTATTTCTCATTTTTGAGTGTAAATTAGTCACGAAAATCGTTGAACGTTCACTAATACCAAAGAAAATAGTACTTATCCTACTATCCAGCATGTATATGCTTTGCTTGTACTTGTTATTACGTAGAGATCTCAGAACATAGCTGCGGAAATACGCATAAGTATTTTAGATTTAACCAATTTAGAACCGCTTAACTCGAAAACCGTAACTATAAGAAAAGAAATTCTCATTATAAATGTTGCTACAAATATTTTTGTTTTTCATGTGGTACCCAGAGATTTTCAGTTTTCGAAAGAAATCGCCGCATCCACATAGCGAAAATACACATACCTATGTGACATTTTAAAATAAATGAAACGCGAAATCCGGAACTCCGAAACTCTTTTAAAAAAATGTTCAATTTAAACGTTTCCGGATATTTTCCTTGCTTTAATTCTGGCATTTCGAGTTTCCAATTTTCGAGAGAATTTGCCCCCTCCACCCCCTTCGGGGGCGGTCTTCGTAGGGAAGGAGATTTCGGATTTGAGTTTCCACGAATATGAGACCATTTCTTCCTCTTTCAAATGAATCAAAAATCATCTAAATCGGTATATTTTTACTATATACAACGTGCGAATGAAACACAAAAAAAGCAGACAGACGAATATACCTCCACCGTTCGTCGGTCAAAAATAGAATTTGACATATTGTATTCCATAATCAGTGTAGTATGAAAGTTCAAGAAATTCATTTCCATAGCAACTACTGTAATTCAGTTTGGTTGAATCAGGTATTGAAATAAACGAACCAGCTTCCATTTAATTTGTTATAATATAGAATATTCCTTGATGATTTACTGACATGTGTAGTAACGAGTTTTGTTACCCGGAATAACATTTCCTTCATGTGATTTCGTTTTATTTTTTCTAATAATTTCCTACGCATGACATGATAGAGGTAATTCGATTTTCTACCATTTACTAACCCTTATTGAAATACCAACTAAAAACAGCGGCCCGCTCATTAAAGCACCTGATTCTGAATCGAGAACATAATATTTGCTGGCTATCCATTAAATGTAATAATACCGAAGGCCCTAATTGAATGATGTTCGAACATTGAATATTATTCCACTGATACTTCTGATACATATTTTTATTGTTATGAGGAAACTTGATCAAATAATGAAATAAAACTGCAACTCTTCAAATCCACTCGGATCAAAAATGAGAAAAAGAATCACATATTTTTCTCCACTATCGTAAATTATTATTGAAACCGAACATGAATGAAACAAATCAGATTATATATTTATTATATATATATATATATAAATATTGATTTTGTATTCTTGACTGGTTTTATAATAAATAAAAATATGTTCTTGGGGATGCAGTCATATAATCAATAAAATTCTTTGATTAAAGCCGAGTTTTCGAGAATGTTTATTCTCTTCTTCTACTTATTTTTGATGGAATAAGTATCAGTGCAATTTGAGAATAATCATGTTTATATGTTTCGTACTGAGAGAGAATATGATTACACTTATATAGAAATTTTACATAATATTATGTACCTTTTTCTTTTAACTGTCAGTTCAAGCCCAGAATAAAAGTAATTTAGTCTATGTATAGGTATATATGTAAGTATTTATGCAATATTCTTAAATTACGTTATTTATTATTATTTTTTTTAACTGAACCTGTATCTGCCTTAATAATAATTTTAATTTAATTGTGCTCCTTGTTCAAATAGCCACAAACATATAAAGATCATTCAGTAATATTCATTTTTATCAACAAAATCTAGATACTTTCTTACTGATTGTGTTACCATGACAAATATAAATAATGACATTTGTAATTGATGGCTATGAAATCTTTCCAGTTTTTGGCTAATTTATTCTAAATTCACGATTGTAAGTATTTTTATAATCCATTAAGTTGTTGTTGATTTAATTTTGTAACGATTTGTAGTTTGCCCTGAGGAAGAGAATAAACATTTTCGAAAGCTCGGCTTTAATCAAAGAATTTTATTAATTATATGACTGCATCCCCAAGAACATCTTTTTATTATATATATATATATATATATATATATATATATATATATATATATATATATATATATATATATAGGGATTATTTCATGGGAGTTGGATTCTGGTAATAACAAAAATAAGAGATGGGTTACGCAACGTTTCGTCCCTGGCCGGGGACTTCTTCAGGCTTTTATTTTCATTACAATATTTTTTTCTGAAAAAAAGGGAGAAATATACATATTATGATAATGGTTATAATATTGGTTATATGATATTATTTTTGAACCGTCAGATACGCACCTTGGCAGAGTATGGATTATCTTTAATAGATTTAATTTTTGTTTTTATGTTTTTCATCTTTAAGTACTTGAGTATTTGAACTTCCTTATTTATTCTCGAATTTATATTTGTGTGATTGAGGAACGTGATCAAGATGGAGATATAGGAATGTGATGCAGGTTGATGAAATAGAAAGAGCATGTGCGATAATAAGTAGCTCGTATTTGTTAGGATTATTTCGCGCCTACTTGTTTGGGGGCAATGGGGGTATAATTTGTGATGGTGTAATTATGTTTTTTTTTGTTTCTTGTATTAGTGTGCTGGAGCATCATAAGAGTGTGTAGTAAATTTGATTTAGGTTGTTGATGTCTGTTCTATTATTAAGGGGAGATTTACATTTTTTTAAATATATCATTTCTTTTATGTTGCGTTTTTCTCTGTTTCTTTCAAATGCAAGAGTTTTGGTGTTATTAAAGTTTGGGTTGTGGTTGTCTCGAATGATATGTTTATTAAGAGCTGTGCTTGATTTTTTTCATGAATTTGTGTCCGTTTAGTCGATTACTTAGGAGTTGTGCTGTCATACCAATATATTCTTTGTTACAGTCATTGCATGGAATACTGTACATAAGATTTGAATTTTTTATTGCAATTTTGCTTTCAAGTGGAGTGAAAAATCTTTTGAAAGTGTTGTGCGGTTTGAAGCAAACTTGGATATTTTGCCTGTTTAATATTTTTTGTGATATTCTCTGATAGATTGTGGACGTATGGTAATGCGAGATAATTGCTACACGATGGTTGTGAATTGTTGTTGTGGTTAGAGTTGTAGGCTTTGTGTATTCTTTTTTTGATAACGTTATTTATGAATTTTATTGGGTAGTTGTTGTTTTGTAAGGTTTTCCACACTTTGTCTAAGCATTCTTGTCTAAATTTGGGACTGCTAAGTAGTATGGCTCTATCTGCCATGCTTATTACAACGCTTTTTCTATGTTGGGTGGGATAGTTCGAATGGAAATTTAAATATCTGCCCGACCATGTGTCTTTTGTGTACCAGAGTGTGAAGATTTTTTCCTTTTGTTTTATAAGGGTGAGATCTAAATAGTTAATTTTATTATTTTCTTCTATTTCTGATGTAAATTGCAGTTTTGGATGGAACGAGTTGAAGGCAGTGAGTACATAGTCAAGTTTGTTTTTGGGAATGGCTGTTATGCAATCATCCACGTATCTTTTAAAGAATGGAAGTTTGATGTTTAGGTTTTTGATAACTGTTTCTTCAAGGTCTTCCATGACTAATTGTGCAATAGTACTAGAAATAGGTGAACCCTTGGCACATCCGTCTATTTGTTGGTAAAAACTATCTTTATATTGAAACAAATTTGTTGTTAGTGTGAGATCAATGGCTTTAATGAACTCTTTCAATGGTAGGGGAGTATGGCTTTTCAGTATGTTCCATTTTCTATTAATGATATTCTTGATTAGTTTGTTTGGAATGTTGGTGCAGAGTGATGTTACGTCTAGAGATACGAGGATATGGTCTTCTGGAATTTTAGCATTTAGGATGAATTTTTTTAAAGTGAAAGAATCTTTAATGTAGTATTCGTTTCTACCTGTGATATTTGAGATACTGTTTGGATGTAATTTTGTAGGCGCTTGTTCAGAATTAAAAGAATTAGGCCGTTTTATTGGTGATAATGAGGAATCCATTGTCAGCAGGATTTGCAAGGAAGAAATTGATTGGCATTTTATACCACCTCAGTCGCCACATTTTGGGGGCCTCTGGGAGGCAGGGGTTAAAACTATGAAACATCATCTGAAGCGCGTTGTCAGTAATACTCCGCTTACCTTTGAACAATTATATACCCTTCTTTCGGAAATAGAAGCGATAATGAATTCTCGCCCTATATCTACCCTATCCTCTAATCCTGATGATCTCACACCATTGACACCGGCACATTTTTTGATTGGTCGTCAATTGAGTCCTGTACCTAGTGCAGAAGTAAGTAGTTTACCATGTAATCGCTTGTCAGTGTATCAGCATTTACAGAAGATGAAGCAACATATATGGGTTCGTTGGAGCAAAGAATACATTTCAGAGTTTCAGCAGCGAAGCAAGTGGAGACAAAATCATGACACTTTGAAGGAAGGTGCAATAGTCCTAATCAAAGATGACAATGCGTCACCCATGAAGTGGAAAATGGGAAGAGTCCTGAGTGTGTTTGTTGGAAAGGACAGTGTTGCGCGAGTGGCACTTATAAAAACTGAATCAGGTGTAATAAAACGAAGTTTCTCAAAGATATGTCCACTGCCTGTAAATTGATAAAATGTTTTAGTTATTGTATATAGGTTATTTGTTTGTTGTTATTTGTTTTTGTATTTCTTATGTTGCAGAGCCATATTGTAATTATTTTAATGACTTTGTAATAAGATATCGTTGAAAGACTAGTCTTTCAAGGTGGGCGGCATGTTTAGTATTCTTATTTTTGTAAGTGGTTTTGTTATATTTTTATTTTATGAGAATGGCAACAGCGCTGCAAGTATTGTCTGTCTGTGATGCGTGCGCTGTTGCCATTCTCACAAAATAAAAATATAACAAAACCCCTTACAAAAATAAGAATACTAAACACTGTTTGTTAAGAATTTCGATAGATTGTAGAAGGGGGATTGGATGCTAGATACAATATGTCTCAATGGGATGCCATTTTTGTGTAGTTTTGGTAATTGGGATGCTGCGTTGTGTATCGACAATTTTCGCTTTATCACTTCTGAAATTATGTTTTTATCTCTCCATTTTTTTATGAGTTGGTTGTTTTGTGTTTGAAATTTGTTTGTTGGATCAGTTTTTAGTTTTTTATATGTTTTTGAATCTTTTAGTAGTTGTTCCATTTTTTCTTCATAATCTGTTTTGTTCATAATTACCGTTTTGTTGCTTTTATCTGGTTTAATAACTATGATTTGAGGGTTTACTCTTAAGAATTGTTTCGTTTTGTTTATATTTTTTATGATGTTTGATTGAGTTTTATTTGGAATTTGTTTTTTATTTCTACTTTTAATTTTGTTCTTATGACTGCTCATAGCTAGATTTTAGTTCTGATCTGGTTGTTAACTTCATTAGGAAGATCTTTTATTTTCGCTTCTATAGAGGCAATATATTCTATAGACGGTATTTCATTGATATTATTGATTGAAATAGCGAAGTTTTCACCGTAGGCTAAGGTTTCTGGAATATCTTTAGGTATTGGGGTTTGGGAAAGGTTTGTGATACAATTCGTGGTATCAGTAGGTTTATCTGTTTTGCAATTTTTGTTGATTAAGTTCTCGATTTTTTTTATATTGCTAGTTTTAATTTTATGGAATAGTTTTTTATTCTTTCTGTTTTCTAATTTGAGAAATTCTTCAACCACATTATTGGGCATATTGTTTTGGAGTTGGTCAATTTGTTGTTCAATTGATGATGTTGTATGGTTAATATATAAAGTTATGTCTTTTATAAGGAGGTTCAGTATTTGACTTTTGAAATTTAAAGACATTCAAGAAACCTTAGCCTACGGTGGAAACTTCGCTATTTCAACCAATAATATCAATGAAATACCGACTATAGAATATATTGCCTCTATAGAAGCGAAAATAATCCTAATGAAGTTAACAACCAGATCAGAACTGAAATCGTGGCAGCTATGAGCTGAGAACAAAATTAAAAGTAGAAATAAAAAACAAATTCCAAACAAAACTCAATCGAACATAAAAAATATAAACAAAACGAAACAATTCTTAAAAGTAAACCCTCAAATCATAGTTATTAAACCAGATAAAAGCAACAAAACGGTAATTATGAACAAAACAGATAATGAAGAAAAAATGGAACAACTACTAAAAGATTCAAAAAAATATAAAAAACTGAAAACTGATCCAACAAACAAATTTAAAACAGAAAACAACCAACTCATAAAAAATTGGAGAGAAAAAAAACATAATATCAGAAGTGATAAAGCGAAAATTGTCGATACACAACGCAACATCTCCCAAAATTTATGAATTACCAGAACTACACAAAAATGACATCCCATTGAGACTATTGTATCCAGCATCCAATCACCCTTCTACAATCTATCGAAATTCTTAACAAACAGTATCACAAATATCACAGGTAGAAACGAATAATACATTAAAGATTCTTTCACTTTCAAAAAATTCATCGAAAATGCTAACATTCCAGAAGAGAATAATACAAGAAACAAAAAAAACATAATTACACCATCACAAATTATACCCCCATCGCCCCCAAAAAGTAGGCGCGAAATAATCCTAACAAATACGAACTACTTATTATCGCACATGCTCTTTCTATTCCATCAACCTGCATCACATTCCTATATCTCCATCTTGATCACGTTCCTCAACCAGACAAATATAAATTCGAGAATAAATAAGAAAGTTCAATTAGTCAAGTACTTAAAGATGAAAAACATAAAAAGAAAAATTAAATCTATTAAAGGTAATCCATATTCTGCCAAGGTGCGTATCTGATGGTTCAAAAATAATCTCATATAAGCAATATTATACCTATTATCATAATATTTATAATTTCCGGCTTTTTTTTTCAGAAAAAATATTGTAATGAAAATTATATAATAAAAGCCTGAAGAAGTCCCCGGCCAGGGACGAAACGTTGCGTAACCCATCTCTTATTTTTGTTATTACCAGAATCCAACTCCCAAGAAATAATCCCTAACTACAAATCAGGATTCAAGAATCAATTTCAGGTATATATATATATATATATATATATATATATATATATATACATATATATATATATATATATATATATTTATTTATTTATTTATTTTTTTATATATATATAGTTAAACTAATCGTGGGGATGCAGCAGTTATGAAGGAATACTCTTTAAAGTTTGTTCCAGGCTTTCGGTAATTGGCTACCCTCACTGGAATAGTGTCGTTGGAATTAACTAAGCACCTAGCCAAAAGAGCCCTGTTCTCTTTGTTCTCGTTTGGTTCAAAAACCATAGTGTTAACTCCTTCCAGTTGTTTTTCTAGGTGTGCCTTCACTATTTCCAGGTATTCGTGTATCTTCGGTGACGATTATTTTAACAGGACAGTTCTTGTTTGAAGATGCTGAGAAAAATATTTCCTCGTTGCCAACTCTCAACATTCTGTTTTTAAAGTCCACTGTGATAAAATTGAAGGTTTCCAAAACGTCTAAGCCTACTATAAATTCATCCACTATGTCAGCCACGATTGCATTAATCTTTACTTGTGCATTGCCAATTTCCAAAATGGTGGTGGTCTCTCCAAAAACATTTATCAAATCTCCTTTTGCAGTTCAGTATTGGCTTGATGTTGTGCTGCACAATAGATTCTTTGGAAACCATGTCGGGGCGTACCACTGATCTTGTTGCCCCCGTGTCGATGGTCAAATCACATTTCTTGCCGTTGATAAAACCTTGGACAACGAGGCTCTCACAGCTCTTCTTGATGGAGCACAAATGTAACTTGGGGACTTGATAATCAGTAGTCGCCAGCGTTCGCCCCCTTTCACTGGCGAGGTGGAGTTTTCCTGAAGTCGGGTATTCTCTCTCTGAATATTTCGTTCTTCAGATCTGGGTCGTCGCCTGCAGTTTCTACTTATATATCTCTCTCGGTTGAAATTGTAACACTTAATCGGTTTTCTACATCTGGACTCCTTGCCACCTCGAGAGCAGAATT
This sequence comes from Crioceris asparagi, assembly GCA_958507055.1. Taxonomy (NCBI): domain Eukaryota; kingdom Metazoa; phylum Arthropoda; class Insecta; order Coleoptera; family Chrysomelidae; genus Crioceris; species Crioceris asparagi. Next base: position 80,802,189 of record OY293826.1, on the reverse strand, counting down.
TTTGGAACATCACCTCCAGCTTTTTGAAGAAATCTGCATTGTCTTGCGGTTCCTCCGACACCCTGACTTCTCTTAATTTGCTGCGATGATTCACTGAAGCATTTTTGGCAGCTTCGTATTCCAGTGCCTGGACAACTGTTTCGACTAAAGTATTATGCCTACTCAGTCTCAACACTTGCTGCATATCGATATCTCGAACTCCATCAATGAAGTACTGGACACTAATTTGCTCGATGAATTCGTCCGGGGCCTGTGGATAAGCCAGTCGTACCATGCTCTCAATGCTACTGCTGAGTTCCTGCAGTGACTCCGTTGAACCTTGAATTCTGCTCTTCAGCTGGCTCTGATACACTTGGCTAAGATATTTGTTGCCGCATCTTAGTTCTTAAGCGCCGGCAACAGCCGAATAATCAGTTTGTTTGGCTTCAGGAATGTTTTGAAGTATTTCAAGCGCCTTTCCTCGCAAAGCCAATACCAACGCCGTTGCTTTCTGCTGATGATCCCATCCATTCGCATTGGCTGCAGCCTCAAACTGAGGTTTGTACATAGCCCAGGATATTTCGCCGTCAAACGTTGGTGGTTTAAGTTTTTCATTGGCTGTTGTGATCGCCGACGTGTCCAATTTGCTACTTTCGTCTTGGTTGGTATCTCGCATTTTCTTCACTTCTTTCTCTAGTTTTCAGTACTTGTTCTCAAACTCTTCTCGAACTGTCCCAATTTCTTCTAGAACTTCTTTTTTAACGGTATCGATTTCTTGATGGACATTTGAGAACAATCCTGCAATCTGCTCGAAATCTCTCTTCTTCTTTCTTTTCTTGTTGTCATCGTTCCTCTTCTTCTTTCTTTTCTTGTTGTCGTCGTTCCTCTTCTTCTTTCTTTTCTTGTTGTCATAATTCTTCTTGTCTCCTCGAAAAATCGGAGAATAACTTGGTTAGTTGTTCATCCATTTTTTCTGTCTGCTTTCGGGTGTTCACCACAGACAAAAGCCTCTTCACTCACTTATCCCTCTTCTAACATCTGCGGGTTCGCAGATAAGTGAGACTAATTTAGAGTTATTAAATTAACTTTATTTACACTCGAAATAATATAAATTACAACTTAACTTTACTATATTCTCACTAACTTACTCGGACTATTCCATTTATTCACACTGTCATTTACATTCTGTCTTCTTTCCGACAATTCTCCCATATATTTAGCCGACAAAGGCTCCCGATCATTCGAGCGGCATCTGGTCTTCAATTCGAAAGCCGCCACTAGACGTTTCTCGAAATCCCTTTGTCGGCATTGTAAGAGTAGAAGCCGACCTGCTGCCGTCGCTCTCTTTGTCAACGCCGCTTTCGATATTTCCAACCACAGCATAGATCTCGCGCTTTCTTCAAAAGGATGCCGCCACTTTGTAGCCAATACCGGCGGCTGTTCCCCTTGCACGTTACAATATCATTCCATCGATGGCCTCTACACAAGTGTGATTGTTGAATATAGTTTTTATTATATTTTTTTATTTTCAATGTTGTAAATTATGTGTAATGATTTTAATAAGTCGTCATTTTATAATGTTTTTTAAATTTTTTGACATCTTTTTTTTTATGAACAATCTCAGTTAAGTGTGAGTACTAGAAATTGGAGGATATTGATTTGTATGTTTTTGTAGTATCCCTGAAGATGGTAATAAGTAATAAATTACCGAAAGCTTGTAACAAACTTTAAAGAGTATAACTAATCGTGGAGATGCAGCAGTTATGAAGGAATACTCTTTAAAGTTTGTTCCAAGCTTTCGGTAATTTATTACTTATTACCATCTTCAGGGATACTACAAAAACATACAAATCAATATCCTCTAAAAATGGTTATAAATGTCTAGTACTCACAATTAACTGATTTTGTTCATTAAAAAAAGATGTCAAAAAAGTTAAAAAACATTATAAAATGACGACATATTAAAATCATTACAGATAATTTACAACATTGAAAATAAAAAAATATAATAAAAGCTATATTCAACAATCACACTTGTGTAGAGGCCATCGATGGAATGATATTGTAACGTGCAAGGGGAACAGCCACCGGTATTGGCTACAAAGTGGCGGCATCCTTTTGAAGAAAGCGCGAGATCTATGCTGTGGTTGGAAATATCGAAAGCGGCGTTGACAAAGAGAGCGACGGCAGCAGGTCGGCATCTACTCTTACAATGCCGACAAAGGGATTTCGAGAAACGTCTAGTGGCGGCTTTCGAATCAAAGACCAGACGCCGCTCGAATGATCGGGAACCTTTGTCGGCTAAATATATGGGAGAATTGTCGGCAGGAAGACAGAATGTAAAAGACAGTGTGAATAAATGGAATAGTCCGAGTAAGTTAGTGAGAATATAGTAAAGTTAAGTTGTAATTTATATTATTTCGAGTATAAATAAAGTTAATTTAATAACTCTAAATTAGTCTCACTTATCTGCGAACACGCATACGCAACAATTTGGTGTTAGAAGAGGGATAAGTGAGTGAAGAGGCTTTTGTCTGTGGTGAACACCCGAAAGCAGACAGAAAAAATGGATGAGCAGAATTCAAGGTTCAACGGAGTCACTGCAGGAATTCAGCAGTAGCATTGAGAGCATGGTATGACTGGCTTATCCACAGGCCCCGGACGAATTCATCGAGCAAATTGTGTGTCCAGTACTTCATTTATGGAGTTCGAGATATCGATATGCAGCAAGCGTTGAGACTGAGTAGGCATAACACCTTAGCCGAAACAGTTGTCCAGGCACTGGAATACGAAGCTGCCAAAAATGCTTCAATGAATCGTCGCAGCAAATTAAGAGAAGTCAGGGTGTCGGAGGAACCGCAAGACAATGCAGATTTCTTCAAAAAGCTGGAGGCGATGTTCCAGAAATTCTGCTCTCGAGGTGGCAAGGAGTCCGGATATATAAAACCGATTAAGTGTTACAATTGCAACCGAGAGGGACATATAAGTAGAAACTGCAGGCGACGACCCAGATCTGAAGAACGAAATGTTCAGAGAGAGAATACCCGACAGGAAAACTCCACCTCGCCAGTGTAAGGGGCGAACGCTGGCGACCACTGATTATCAAGCTCCCAAGTTACATTTGAGTTCCATCAAGAAGAGCTGTGAGAGCCTCGTTGTCCAAGGTTTTATCAACGGCAAGAAATGTGATTTGACCATCGACACGGGGGCAACAAGATCAGTGGTACGCCACGACATGGTTTCCAAAGACTCTATTGTGCAGCACAACATCAAGCCAATACTGGAAACTGCAAAAGGAGATTTGATTAATGTTTTTGGAGAGACCACTTTGGAAATTGGCAATGCACAATTAAAGATTAATGCAATCGTGGCTGACATAGTGGATGAATTTATAGTAGGCTTAGACGTTTTGGAAACCTTCAATTTTATCACAGTGGACTTTAAAAACAGAATTTTGGGAGTTGGCAACGAGGAAATATTTATCTCAGCATCTTCAAACAAGAACTGTCCTGTTAAAATAATCGTCACCGAAGATACACGAATACCTGGAAATAGTGAGAAGATCGTGAAGGCACACCTAGAAAAACAACTGGAAGGAGTTAACACTATGGTTTTTGAACCAAACGAGAACAAAGAGAACGGGGCTCTTTTGGCTAGGTGCTTAGTTAATTCCAACGACATTATTCCAGTGAGGGTAGCCAATCTATATGTATACAGAATGACATTGAAGAAAGGGGAAGTAATCGGTACCTGTTCGCCAGTCTCCCGTCTAACAAGATGTGAGGAAGTGGAACCCGTTTCAAAAGATGTACATTTGTCCCAAGAGCTAATTGAGAGTTTCAAGAAGACCTGGAAACATCTTAGCGAACAGGAAAAGAAAAAGGCCATCAAGTTTGTAAAGCAAGAAGCTGATGTTTTCGTGCAAGGAAAAATTACAGGGCGAACGAATTTAGTCGAACATCGGATCAACACGGGAAATGCTGTACCTTTTCGCCAACCTCCACGAAGACTTCCTTCCGTAAAACAACAGCAAGTTAACACCATGGTTCAAGAAATGCTGAAGGATGGCGTCATAGAAAACTCCAGCAGTCCTTGGTCATCACCAGTTGTGCTGGTGACGAAGAATGATGGTTCAACGAGGTTCTGTGTGGATTACAGGAGGTTAAATGATGTAGGGAAGAAGAACAGCTACCCATTACCCCGAATTGACGATACCTTGAATACCTTAGCTGGATCCAGGTGGTTCTCAACTCTGGACCTGAAAAGTGGATATTGGCAGGTAGAGCTAAACAAGGAAGATAAAGAGAAAACAGCCTTTACAGCTGGAAACGGCTTGTATCAATTTAATGTCATGCCGTTTGGATTTTGTAACGCGCCAAACACTTTTGAAAGGTTAATGGAATTAGTTCTGCGAGAACTAACTTGGGAGACGTCCCTGGTGTACTTGGATGATGTAATGGTGATTGGCAAAGATTTCGACAAACATCAATCGAATCTGAAGAAAGTTTTCGCCAGGATCCGAATTGCTAATCTGCAGCTGAATCCAAAGAAATGCGTTCTATTCCAGGAAAAAGTCAACTTTCTCGGACACGTCGTATCATCGAAAGGAATTGAGATCGATCCAGAAAATGTCCAGGCAGTGCGAGATTGGCCCAGACCAAAGAACAAGCACGAAGTTAGAAGCTTTTTGGGTCTCAGCAGTTACTACCGCCGATTTGTTAAGGATTTGGGGAAAATTGCGAAGCCACTACATCAATTAACTGAAAAGAACTCCCACTTTGGGAGCTGAAAAACCGTTTGACCAGTGCTCCTGTTCTTGCATATCCCTTGGACGAAGGTTTGTTTGTGTTAGACACTGACGCTTCACAAAGTGGAATAGGAGCTGTTCTTTCCCAAATTCAGAATAGCGAAGAAGCTGTAATTGGATATTTCAGCAAAACGTTGGGAAAAGCAGAGCGAAATTACTGTGTGACCCGGAAGGAGCTGCTAGCGGTTGTACGATCCATAGGAGATTACCACAGTTTTCTCTATGGACGAAAATTTTTAGTAAGAACAGACCACACTGCACTACCGTGGCTGCTGAATTTCAAAAATCCGGAGGGACAGATAGCGCGTTGGCTGGAGAAACTGCAGAGTTACCACTTTCAAATTAAACACCGAAAAGGAAGAAGTGACGCCAACGCTGACAGCTTGTCACGAAGATCTTGTGGCAGTTCCTGTAAATTCTGCCAAAGGCAGGAACAAAGAGAAATAGCCAAGGATGTTGTACATATCCAACAAATGCAGATTAGAAATAAGGAAACCGAAAATACCGACTAAATCACCGGAGACAACTTTAGAAGAGAACAAATCGCTGACAAAGATTTGACGATAGTACGGGGCTGGCTAGACCAAAAGCGACGACCTGAGTGGCAAGAAATATCCAGATTTGATCAGACAGTCAAGGGGTACTGAATTGATCACTCGTATATGGGAAAGTCCAGATGGTAGGAGCATTGTCTATCAAACCGTTGTACCCCGAACGATGGTAGCTGAAGTACTTCGTGAACTGCATGGCAGTCGTAGTGGAGGCCATTTTGGAGTAAATAGAACACTGGCACGTGTGAAAGAGCGGTATTATTGGATCAACTGTCGAAGAGATGTGGAAGAATGGTGCAGAAGATGTGACCTCTGTGCTTCTAAGAAGGGTCCGAAGACACGATCCCGAGGGAGAATGAAGCAGTATCTGTCAGGTGAACCTTGGGAAAGAATTGCGGTGGACATTGCAGAACCATTCCCTACGACAGATTCTGGAAATAAGTACATCATGGTTGCCATGGACTATTTCTCGAAGTAGCCAGAAGTAGTGCCGATGCCGAATCAGGAAGCAGTTACAGTGGCCGAAGCCCTTCTGGAAAACGTGATTTCCAGACACGGAGTTCCCTTGGAGCTGCATACCGATCAAGGTAGAAATTTTGAATCCGAAGTATGGACGCAGTTAATGAGGTTAATGGGGATACGAAAAACACGAACAACCCCACTTCATCCACAGTCAGATGGAATGGTTGAGAGGCACAATAGGACCATCAATCAATACCTCTCAATATTTGTGGATGAGCACCAACGTAACTGGGATAAACTGGTACCTCTCTTCCTCCTGGCCTACCGAAGTTCCCAGCATGAATCTACTGGCTATACACCATCGATGTTGTTGTCTGGAAGAGAAATGAAGCTCCCCGTAGATCTGATGTTTGGCAGACTATCAGCCGACGATCATGAAGAAGTGTCTCTTCCACATTATGCAGCTAACCTACAGGAGCGACTTAGAGTGGTCCACGATTTTGCCAGACAAAACCTTCAGTTGAAGAGCGACAAAATGAAGATGAGACTTGACAAAAGGCAGTCATTAAACTTTTTTAACGAAGGCGATGCAGTTTGGTTGTACCAGCCACAGCGAAGGAGAGGATTAAGTCCAAAATTGCAAAGACCTTGGGAAGGACCATATCGCATTGTAAAAAGATTAATGACTTGGTGTACAGGATTCAACTTTCGCCTAGAGCCAAGCCAAAAGTAATACACGTGGAAAGACTGAGGCCGTATCGAGGAGATAATCCACCGGTCTGGAGACAAACGGAAGAAGCTGTTCGGGGTGAACATAGTCCAAAACCTCAAATGCAATCATCAGATATATTTTTTTCCATATGGATCCGACTTAATTGGACACAGTGTAATATATACTAGCTGTTTTACCCGGCAATTCCCAGGCAAACAATTTCGTAGATTGTGGTACGAAAATATTAATTCATCAAATGTCTTGAGTATGAAACCCTTCTATGAGACCTACTCGTACGTAGAACCAGTCCGAACACCAACCCAGATCCATCCATAATTTTCCCTACTTGTGTTTTTGGGATTTGCCGGTATGGAACCCTTTACCTTTAAATTCCAGTCACACTGACAGACTCTCACAAAACAGTCCAGTGACATACTATACACAAATATACACTGAAAAATCCATAAAAATTCTACCATAGAGCTCAGATATACTTCTTTGGGAATTACAGATATTGAACCCTCAACCTAGGAGACCCCAACACACAGCCACTACCAGATCATAATAACATTCTACATATATACATGGTAAAAATACCATCAAAATCAAGCTATCGAGTTCCGAAATATACATTAGACTTTCAGATATGGAACCCACCACATAGAGTCCCACGGGCACTGATTGTTTATCAGGACTTTACTAAGTTATATAATAGTATCTGAAAACTTTGGTATGATAAACACGTGTAAAAAATTTGTAAGATTATTGAATTTTCAATCCAAAATATTGGAAATTCAATATCTTTGTGTTGAATTTTCAATATTTTGTATTGAAAATTCAACTTTTTTACTTTTTACTTCCCTCAATAAGGGAAGATTTTTGCTGATATTTACGTTTTGGGGTTCCTAAATCACGAAAATCATGGTATCTCAAATCCGTCGGTCTGTCTGTCTGCCTGTCTGTAGTCTGTCTGTAGTCTGTTGGCGTTGTAGCTCAATAACGTCTAGAACTAGGACAACGAATATTGGTATGTATATTGAAGGACTACTGGCGACGCAATGTAAGGGTTTTCGTTAATCATATATACAGGGTGTCCAAAATATTAAGTGTCAATATAAGAACGGTAGAAGCGACGAGGTTGTTTCCATCTCGAAGCGGGCTGGTTTGTAGAGGGAAGTCATAGGTAAAGGCTTTTACCAATTCTTTATAATGTACACAATGTATTTACCAGAGTGTATTTTTACATCATGGTATTAACCTAATACTATGAGGATTGCTGCAGCAGTCAGTATAGTAAAGACTCGTTCGTACATATCACACTCGTAAAAAAATCAACAAAAAAAATATTTTAGTGCAAAAATTATGGTTCAAGTAGTTAATTTTTGGTATCAACTGCAGTACATTAAAATAAACAATCACGATTTTTATCAGCTATCGATAGACGCTGTCGCTAGGCAATAGCTATGCATTGCCTACACCACTGAGAAGTATTCCCAATCTTTATTTATTCGTTTATTTTAGAAAAGCTATAAGAACATAAAATATAGCATATGTCACCCGCGCAGATATAGAGAATAAAAAAATAATATTGAAATCGGATCAGTAGTTTTCGAGATTTTCGTGGTCATACGAAAAGTCCTTACTCGTATATATATTAGTATAAATATAGATAAAATATATCGTAATTGAATTATTTACCTTAGAACTTCACAGGCATACTACAAGATGTCCGTGACTTCTTCCAGATATAGAGTCTCTAGCACTTCATTCTACCTCAATCAACACAGTGAAGTGTGAACTCATACTAAGTTTCATTATAGTTTTCTGAGCTTGTACACTAATTGCAGATGTCGCTATCAGTATCATTCTCTTAATTTAATTTAAAGAAGTGTTTTTGATTCTCATTAGGCTTAGAAATGCTTTTCTTATCCCGGATAAAGATAATCCTCAGGATATGAGCTATTACCGTGATCAATAATTTTCTCAGAACCCATGAAGCATTTTTCTTTTTTTGCGTTAAGATAGAGAAAACCATCAATAGTTTTCGTACATTTTGTCAAATGTAGGAATACTTACATAATAATAATTGTAAATGATGGGCGAGATCTAAGTGAGAAGGTTGCCTGATGATAAAAGTGTACTGTTAAGTCAGTGTTAAAATAAAAGTTTCAATAGTTAGGTTATTTCAACTGTAGTTTACTAAAGAAAATATTTTTTACAAAAAATTGGTCTGACGTTATTAGTTAGTGCATTGAAAAATACAATAAAATATTAATTCTATTGGTGCTGGTACTGTTGAAGTTGTACAGTTGCAGTTAGATTGAAAACTTTTGGCACCAACTGAACTTGAACGCTCACTTATATACCATTACGCATGTATATTCTTTGCTTTTACTCGTTATTATTCAGTAATCTGAAAACATCGTCGCGGAAACACGCATATATTAGACTTGACCACTGCTGTAACTCGAAAACTGTAACCCTATGGAAAAAATGTTCAATATAAATGTTGATTCAAATAATCTGGTGGTCAATTTGGTTGCCTCAGATTTTCAATTATCAAAAAACATTGCCCTATCCACATAGTGAAAATACACATATTTGTAATTTTAAGATCGCTGTAACTCGAAAACCGTAACTCTCTGAAAAATTAAATTTAAACGCTACAGAATATTGTCATATATTTAATTCTGCCGTCTCAGATTTTCGATTTTCGAGAAAAATTGTACCCTACACCCCTTTGGGGGCGTTTTTTGGAGGGTAGAAGATTAAGGATTTGCGTCCATCTCTTAATTCTCCTCTTTCAATTGAATCAAAAATCATCAAAATCCTAAGACGTTTTACTATATACAGCGCGCGCATAAAGAATAAACAAAATAAACAAAACAAAAATCCCGATGGCCTGGAGCCAGCGGAAAGGTAAATTTCTCATAATTTATTTTCAAACTACATAAATAAAATTCTGTATGGTTTGATTATCTATGAATATGTGGTAAACTACCTATATCTTTCTTTAACCAATAGATTTTTAACACCATGTTTGTTCAATTTACATAGAAGATCAGCGATTGATAATTAATTTATATTTCAAGAAGAAGTCCAAACTCAAACTGGAGTAATGATGAATTTAAATAAAACAACTTTTTTCTCGCCTCAACCTTGAAATGTAACACAAGAAGAAAAGTTTCCGTTAGAATTTAATTTAATTTTGTTTTGGGTAGAACTATGTTTATTTTATTTTCGGATTTATTTTGGGGTAATTACGTTATGGGAGGGTAATTTTGAATTTATTTTATTTTATTTTATAATTTTTGACTTGTTACACTTGGATTCCTAAGATGTTTCTAATACCATAACCTTATCAAATTGAAAATGGGATTTACCAATCCCGAAACATGTCTCATATAAGAATGTATAACAATTAAAATACTGTGGAGATGACCCATTGTTTTATTTGATACGCGCGAAAGCCAGATTCGAAACCGCGTGGCTGTATTTTTTTACTTTTCTTGCTTATTTCTTATGAATATACTTTTTTCAAATAAAATTTTCAGAACCAATCCTAGGAGATATACAAGCACAAGTTGCATTAGAGATTGAAAATAAATGAAACTATTTTCATCAATGCTTGCTATGTGCTCTAATATACACAATATTCGTCGGATACCAAATTGAACGGCATGAATAAATTTTTATTAACAGGATTTTGTTTTCCCTTCATATGTGTACCCACATGATTCTATGTTTTCCCATTTATATGCCTCTCATTGAATCACCAGTAACCACAAACTAGATGTGCGTTCATTAGAGATCCTCGCTTCAAATAGAATACATATATGCTAGCTGTTAGCTGTCTATCAAATAAAAACCAAAATCAACAGTATGAATGATGCTATAAAAAGGATTAAAAAAATCGCGAATATCGCGTGTACATAATGTTAATTAAAATAACTTTTTCCATTGTTACAGAAAAATAAGAATAATTGATTGAAAGGAATCAACTTCAATTTATGGGAGATTAAAAATTATTGAAATAGAATCAAATCTAATCATCCGCTATCATGAACAATTAGAACGATAATTATTGAACTTATTATTATATAGATATTGTTATTACACTGAAAAATACAAAATAAGTAATATTAAGTCTATTTGGTGCTGGTAAGTTGTGCAATTATATTTAGATAGAAGACTTCTGACACCAGCTTCAAAAGTACCTATCAGTAGAATTAATATAATTTTGTATTTTTCAGTGCCAGCAATTAATAAATTCGGTTCAATTTTTGGTTAGAAATTTTTAGTTCATACATTTGAGTGTCTAGTCTAGTGTCTAGTGTAAAATCGTTCTGGTAGAATTTGTGTATTAATTCGCTTGTTAGGTTGGGTTAACCATATTATTATTATTATTATAATTATTATTATTATTACTACAGTGTCACCTCTATAATCCGAGCACATTTAAATCCGGTCATCCAGTACTTCGGAAACTTTTAAAGTCATAATCCGGACGCTCGCCATGCGCGCAAATTTTTAGGTAAATTTCTTAAAGAAATGTAGGTACCTATTGCGATCGTTCACACTTTTGAATTTCGAAAAAAATTCAACGGCATGTTGTTATTTGTCTATAAGTTAGTCCAAAAAAACATTTGGTTCAAAAGTTTATATATATATATATATATATATATATATATATATATATATATATATATATATATATATATATATATGGGATATTTCGAAATTTGTTAACACGATAGAGGTCTCAGTTTTGAAGGTATCAAGTTCAAATTTGCTACAAAAATCAATCTCTTAAATATCTCGGCCAAGTTCGTTATTGCGCAATATCGGGTAAGTAATTTCAAAATGGCGACCGTTTAAACATTTAAAAAATTATCAAAAAAGAGCCGTAGTGTAAATATCATCAAAAATAATTTTGGGTTATCGATATAATAATAATAACTTCCGTACGAAGCAATTTTTCATAAAATGCACAGAAAATAAAATAATAATGAAAAATAAGAAATATTGATAAAATATGAACACTCAATATAATGTTGATGCAATTGTACATTTTTTGGAGATCTCAATATAGACCCTGATTAAAAAATGTATAGTACATTTTTTGATAAGAAATAGGCGAAAAAAAATTCAGCCTTGAAGTGGAACGCGAACCCTGTCTGCTTTATATTCAACAGACAAAACAACAACCTCTAATCGCAAGGCTATGATACATACGGCAAACTTATATGTAATGACATGTAGATATACCAATGAAAAGGTTGCTCAAATTTCAATTCAATGGATTTTGAGAAATTTACCTTTCCGCTGGCTACAAGACCATCGGGATTTTTTTATTTGCTTAGGTAACGCTGTCACAGCGCGTCTTTGGCCGTCGGACTTTACGCAGTTTTACATCATTTACATCAAGTGCAGTGGTAGCAGAGACAAAGAAGAGACGGTCAAGTCAATGTTGATGTTTGGTCGCTATAACTGGTCCGCTGGATGGGATAGAGATAGATGGCGCTCCTGCGAGTTTTCATTTATTTTGAAAGATGGCGGGAAATTTGAAATGCTTTTCAATGGGGTACTGGGCTGAAATATATTCTTCATTTATAATGCGATTACGAAAATTGTTGTGATACTTTTAGGACTAAAGTATCACCACAATTATCGTCTCGCATAATTTAAAACTATTCTAAAACTAAGAGGAAAATAAAACTCCAGAATTAAAATAAGTTTTTAGTTTCAAATAATAGTAATAATAAACGATAGAACAAAATTGGATTATTGATTAAATAATAAAACGTAATGACATCAAATGTTCTGATATTCTGTAGTCGTTTTTTAATTCCATCTGGCTCCAGGAATTCACAAAAAATGATCGGTAGTCTCAAATCGATTGTGCAAAATTAATGGAAAAGATTCAGTATAATATAAACAAAGCTGAGCTCACATTTCTCATACTCAATGATGTTTGAGTAGTTGTATTTATATTGATAATATGTATCATCTCCTTTCAATTTATGGTTACTATGTATTATTTTACTAATTATAAGAGGCATTAGTATTTGTGGAGAGTACCTACACTAAATAATTCATAGATTGTCGAAGTTTGGTATATTTATAATATTAATTGTATTTATGAATACTTAGTTCATGTAATACTATATTATTAAATATCTTATTTTGAAGAGACTTCTACATGAAATATGAAAGAAAGTGTTCATAGAAATTTATTTTGTAAACCTTTTAACCTGGAAATATATATTTTGTATAGGTGGTTCCAAATTACTGAGACAAATACACTGTATAATGTTATTAATGCTACATTGTTTATGTGGATACCAGAAATTAGATGGGAGTTAGAATAACACCCAGATATTTAAGAAAATTACAAAATAATGAACCTAAAAACAACATTCACCTTTTCTCAACTTATGCCAGCTGCCTCTTCATCTTTATAAAAAATTAAATAGTGACTTCTATTACACTAAATTTCGCGACTTGCGGGCAGAAACAAAGCATCTTATTAAAATAACGTTTAATAATTACATAAATTGTATTCAAAATAATATCCAAAACGACTCAAATCAATTCTGGCAAAACATACAGAAGAAGAAAGGAAGCTCACGTATCCCAGGGGAAATGTATAACGTAAATAACATATCATGTGACACCCCGTAAGCAATTACAAATGGTTTTGTCAATTATTTTTCCAGTGTATACACGGATCTGAAAACTGAACATCACTATAATGATACCGAATCTGGTTCTATTTCTGTCAGTATTAATGAGATTACTGGAAGGGATGTTTCCTTAGCTATAAGGAATATAAGTTATAAAATGACATCAGGTCATGATAAAATTCCCAGTTTTTTGATTGGAAGGACTGCTCTATAGTGCTTGTTAAGCCTCTCTGTACTATATTTAATTTAGTTTTGAAATCTAACAAATTTCCCGATATTTGGAAAATCTCTAGAATATGCCCAGTACTGAAGAACGGTGATCCAAAGCATGTAAAAAATTATCGACCTATCTCTATTATATGTAACTTTGCAAAGTTATTGGAGAGTATACTCCACAAGAAAATATATTCTCAAATTCGCAATTTGATATCACCATTTCAGCACGGCTTTGTTGAAAAGCGTTCAATAGCTACAAACCTGGTTTTCATCACACAGTACCTATCTGAACAATTAGACAATCACAATCAGGTTGATGTTATTTATACAGATCTAATGAGAGCCTTCGATACAGCTGATCATGCTACTCTAATAAATAAGCTGCCCCAATTTGGTTTTAGCAAAGATTTAATTAAACTGATTATAAATTATCTATGTGATAGACGGTCATTTGTTGAGATAAACAGACATCGGTCTAATATGTTCACAGGAACACCAGGTATTCCACAGGGCTCTAATTTAGGGCCTTTTCTATTTCTATTTGCCGATGATCTGAAGATCTATTGTTCAATCAAATCGATCACTGATTGCATATATCTACAAAGTAATCTTGAAGCTATCCACCTGTGGTGTCAAAAAAATAACTTATGGCTAAATATACCAAAATGCAAAGTCTTAACGTTTTCTAAGAAATTTAATAAAATATCATACTTTTACAATATTCATGGTGTCATTTTAGTCATTCAAAGATCGGGGCGTTATTTTTGATCCAGCCCTATCCTTCAATGACCACATTTCCCACATTCTAAAATCTTCAGTTAAAATCCTTGGATCTATCTTTAGAAACTGTAAACACTTCACTGATATCCATTGCATTAAAGTATTGTACTTTTCTTTCGTAAGATCCAAATTGGAATATGGAGCTATAGTATGGAATCCATGTTATACTAGGCATATCAATAGCATTGAGGCAATTCAGAGGAGATTTATAAAATTTTTAGCACTAAAAGTTGATGGTGCATATCCGTCTAGAGGTGCTGAATTATCAGAGTTAATGACCAGATTTGAAATTGTACCACTGAATATCCGTAGGAGAATTAACTCTGTTAAATTTCTGTACAAGTTAACTAACAATTTAATTGATTGCTCTGAGTTACTGTCACAGATTAACTTTTTAGTACCCTGTGGAACTCGGCAAACAATACCATTTGCTATATCTATCTCGAGCAAATACTAACATTTCTCCAGTACATACCATGTGCAGAAATTTTAACTTAATTTCAGGAAATTGTGACATTAAATTTTCCCACTTTAGCACTCTTGTGAATGCTACTTTTGATGTACATAATATTCTAAATGTAGTTTAGTTTTATATTTAGTTTAAGAAATACCTTCATCTTTCTATTTATTTGAATGTCCTGCAGGTCTTGTTACTGTTGGGCAATAAACATTATTATTATTGTTATTATTATTATTATTATTATTTAGGTAGTTGATGGCCCGCAGGTTAGATTTCCGTACTTGTGGATGATTCTCCGGTGCCCAGAACATACATTTGATATTAGTATTTATGTGCAATAGGAATGAACTATAAAAAATAATTTACCTCTACTTGAAGTATTACTGCCATCTGCCTTTCAAGTAGTTGACTTCCTAAGAAATGATCGAAGGCCCTTAAATTGGATTGCTGTACTTGTTATGATAATCCGTTGCCTAGAGCATACATATGATATTAGTATTTCTTTCTGCACTGTCATTTCATTCTTCATACCTTATCCTTCCGCATCACGGAGATCGTCAAGCTTTACTCTCCTTTGTCTTTATTTTTAATTATAATTTTATATAATTAATTACTATAAAATGTTATAATGTTTCAATTGTTTCTCATCTCTTGTGAGATAGAAACGTTTTGTTTTGTATAAATATTAAATTTATCGAACATGTGCTTTTTAGATAAGCTTTATGATTCTAAATTTTATACATCTTTTCACATCGCTTGTTCTATATTATTTTTTAGGCTGATGATGACTCTATGAGTTGAAACATGTCCCTTGTCCTGTTTTTAATATAATTATTTTTTCAATAAACACTGTGGAAGGAGACTTAGATACTTATTTCACATTTCAACTAAATTTACCTTTGTTTGACTCCATGAAATATTCGATTCATTTGGCATTAGTTTAATATTTATACAACATATTCAAGAAGTTTTTGACTTGATGAAGTTTTAATGCCATGTGCCTTTCAAGTAGATAACTTCCTAGGAAACAACGACGGAATGCCTTCGGATTAGATTCCAGTACTTGTTGAAGATTCTTCATTACCTAGGGCATAACATTTGATATGAGTAAATATTTATATTCAAATATCCAAATTGTTCAAGAAGGTTTGCAATAAGAATAAAAAAGAAACTGAATTTACAATTGCTTTGCTTGATGGTATTCATGCCATCTGCCATCTGCCCTTCAAGTAGTTGACTTCATAGGAAACGATCGAAGGCCCTCGGATTATATTCCAGTACATGATGATTCTTCATTACCTAGAGCATACATTTGATATGAGTACATATTTATATTCAAATATCCAAATTATTCAAAAAGGTTTACAATAAGAATTAACTAAAAACAACCATTTACCTTTGCTCAATTTGAAGTATTAATGTCCAATGCCATTGCTTGATTAGGTTTTTTTGTGCCTTTTATATTTGAACAAGTGGTTGAAACCCTCTATGGACACCTTATTGGATGTTCTTACCCTTCACCGGCCCTGTTTCTCATCCCATAAGGTAGTGTGGGAGTCCCCTCAGTTATACCCACTAAACACTCCACCTCTCGTGATAGGCTCATTCTGTGAACAGAACGACGACACGTATGCCTAAATTAGCACATTGTATTTGTCCTTATATCGCTTGCTTACTGAGTTTCCTGGCCCACCTGCTCCTTCCGGTGGTGTTGGTTGGCGTCTTAGATGATTGAAGGCCCTAGGGAATAAATTTAATATTAGTATTTTTAAAGAACACTATTTAAGATTTCTCTTCAGACGTAATGAAATGTCTTAAATTTGCGCCTATGGGCTTTGGTATCTCTGCGCTCAATAATATTTTTTTCATTCTTTCTCTTACACCACCAGATAATTCCAATATTGCAAAAACCTTTCACAATAATCTCCTTACTTATTATTTCTTGATGTTGAATACAGGAAAGCCACGAGAAGTCAGCGTTTCTGGTTATTGCTTCAGAAGCCACCGGGGATATTTAGGGTCGATTGGCCCTACACTACTACCAAAGGTTCCGATGGAAAGACGAGATGCTCTTCCTCTTCCGACCATTCTTTAAATGAGATGAAAAGATTATGAAGCGAATACTTACTTTCATTGTGTATTGCATCTTTGGCGATAAATGGAATTCTTTGACTTTGTGCATAGTTCGAAAACTCATTGATTTTTGGTGATCAATCACATATGCTTTTCGTATTTGTCATCTAGATTGGTGAGTGACTCCCCAATATGTTTGAAAAGATGGATGATGCCTGATTGAAATTGTACCTAAAATAAAATATTACTTTATAAACCATTTATAAAAATATTGTTACGTTTTACCTTGCGCAACATCGTAAGTAGAGTATTCTTTGAAGGCAACTCTACAATCTTTAGCTCGCCGGGCTCTTCTTGAATAGTGCCAATGCAAGGACTTTGTCATCTGTTCTCCACCTACGCCCATGGGAACTTACCTTTGCAAAACGTAACTGAGACAATATGAAATTAACTGTTGTACTATTCATTCTTTGAAAGACTTTCGCAAACGTGTCAGATCTGTGAAAATGTAACAAATATTTGATATCACCCGCACAATATTTTGAGCCTCTTTATTCGAG
Source organism: Crioceris asparagi (assembly GCA_958507055.1). Taxonomy (NCBI): domain Eukaryota; kingdom Metazoa; phylum Arthropoda; class Insecta; order Coleoptera; family Chrysomelidae; genus Crioceris; species Crioceris asparagi. The sequence continues at coordinate 80,784,903 of OY293826.1, read as the reverse complement.
CATCTCTAGTTTTCACCAAAACTAGACGATGTTGAGTACTAGGAGAAGAAGTTCTCTTAATAGTTTTAAATGAAGAGCGAAGTTCTCTTGCCTGTAGGTGCTTGAGTTTCTGAGCAGTTTGGAATCGGCTCCTCAACGGTGACTTGCTCATCAATCGATATTCTCATACTTAGCAGTAGTTCATTAGTAACTGCTTCTGCATCGACCGCTCAAGAAATACATGGATATAAAGTTGGAGCTGCATTATACAGAAGCCGTCTTTCAGCAAGAAACGCATAATTTTCATCAAGAAAATGCCGACTGCAAATCCGAGAAGACGCGCTAGACAAACTCTTCATTCCCATACTATTCAGCCAAATTTCTGATTTTTTCTGATTCACCGAAAAAATATGCATCTTTAGAACACTATACACACTATATCCACACACAATACAGTATTTCGAAGGCATTTTGAGTATTTAGCTTTTGAATTTTGAAATTCGAACAAATACAAAATATAAGTTCAAGATTCATAATTTTGAACGGCGTTGCCAACCACGATATAATGTGTATCGTGTTGCCAACCAAATTCCCCCATAGTTTCTTTGAAAGCTCCCTAGGAGATTTGAATTAGTCGGGTCAATTATTGAAAATACAAAATTATAGCCCAAGCAATAGATATTTTTCCTTGACAAAACTAGCAGCAGGATACTGATGGCCAATGACCATAATATGCGAGAAAGATCTCAGTTACATTGTGCTTACTCGCATTTACCATTTTCTTTTTATTATTAACAACTGAAGACAAATTATCGTATTTTTTCGCTTGTAAAACCAAATTTTTGTAGAGATGAATCGTCGGGAATTGAAATGCGAAGGTACTGAGTACCAGGGCGACCCTCATCTTATTATTATTAAGGAAAAAAAACAAAGAGAAAATGGCGTTTAAAAATAATCATAGTGCAACCAATTTTTTGTGTAGCACAGTCTCCTTACAAAATAGGAGATATCGATAAGGTTTTTCCAAATATTAGAAACACCTTTGGTATTTCTGTACGCTAAGTCTGGGCCCTGTTCAAATATTAGTTCTGGAGATCATTCGATTTCAATTTTCCATCATCCAGCCCCACTACAAAATAGGGCTAATTGTAGAGAAACTGTGTTACAACTTGAAAATTGCTAACGCTATGATTTTTTTAAGAAACGTTATTTTGTCTTCCTTAATATTAATCAGATGGGATCCTTTTAATTACCTTCCTATTTCAATTTTCTAGATTTCTTCCTCTCTGAAATTTAACATAGCTTTTTTAGTTTTTGTTTTACAAGTAAAAAAACAAAAAAAAAACGATAATTTGTCTTCAATTATTGTTTAATAAATAAAAGAAAATGGTAAATGCGAGTAGGAACTTTGGCAATATATAACTACAGACTGTCTTTCATGTGATCTTTAGATAGACTTTGATGGCACCATCGATGATATCTCAACACACCTTTTGCGATGTTATCAAAGTTTTCATATTCGATTGGGACAAAAAGAGTGCTTGTATAGGCTCTAATCTATTTTCCAAAAAGATTTCATTATTCATATATTATTTTAATTTTTATACAGGCAAGATCTTTGTTATTCATCGGTTCCAATAAGATTTATTAACTTAGATGTACATATATGAAAATCCGGAAAAGCTGGAATATAGTTATTGTGCATGTGAACAGAGATACATGTGTGTTTTAGAATGTTAGAAAATTGATACAATAATGACTTTCATTACATATTTTATTTTAAAAATATCGCTACATTGTACTTAATTTCAATTTGAAGCCTTGTAGAAAAGGTGCCTGGCTCTTGTAACTTAATGGATCTGAAAATCAAGAATTAAATTCAAATTTTAAGGCTAATAGATAGTAATTAGTACGATTGTGCAAAAACTATACTGAACAGTAACCATTCAATTTCATTCCTACTATCAACTTGTTTCGTCTTGCTCATCAGAACACAAAACAGCACAGGATTTTGAAATCAACAAACCGTACTTCCATCATCCAAAAAGTACCTGTAAATTCCATAATTTATATTTTTTAAAGTAAAATATAGAACTTACCTTCGTAAATTTCCACGATTATCTGAACAATATTGCTGCCTGAATAAGTTGACTAAATATTATGCCTTCAGCTTATAATATAGAAGATTTTTGAAACCTTTGTGAGATATACCTCTTGATAGTAACCATCCTTTGTTGGTTTCTAAATTTTGAATCCAGTATTTTCCTGTGCATAAAATTAATATTAGCATTTAATAGTAAAAGTATATTTTCAGAACAAAGCAGGATAACAAAATCACGAACTACAAAACGTGATCCGAACTACTGGATAACAATATAACTTGAAAATAGCACTAAATTCTCAAAAACATAAATAACATAAGAAATATACCTTTCATGATGAATAAGTCTTCTTGAATAATTTATAACATTAATCAGACTCTTGATCAGACATAACCATAATTATGTCTATGGATGGACATAACCCATAACTGCCATACATTTAAATTTTTGATTGGATTTTTCGTGAAGTGTCATAATTCGTCAGCGCTCGGTATTTATAGTAAGCGTTCGTGAATAAGTGCCTGTTGCGCCACCTAGAACTGATTGCCTTCTAAAATCTGAAACAAAGAAAAGGATAGCAAATGACCATTTGTGTGCGCAAATAAGGATGGAGCTATAGCAACATTTGTTTGTGAGACGACCACTTTTTTCCATTGAGTTGACTGTCTCTTCTTTGTCTCTGGTGGTAGGTGTTTATCTTTAAAAATAGAACACACAACGCTAAATTTTCAACAAGATCATAGAATAATTAGGTTGCTGGATTCCGGGGAAAGTGTCAGATCAGTTGTCAGTAAATCTAGTATTGGAAAATCTACCTATCTATCTCTAATGGGTTATGCAGCTGAGGATCGCAATTTAGACAAAAGGAAGACCCTAAGATTAAGTTGCATATCCAGCAATGGAAGAAGCCTTGTACACTTGGTTTGTTCAAGAAAGGTGAAGAGGTAAGTAGAAAAATATCATCTAGGCAATTTAGTTTTTCAAAATTAATTTCTTTTATCATCCTTTTCTTACAGGGACTTCATTATTTGGTTAACTTATACTTATATTTAAAGCAATATTGACGCAGTTGAACCATTTAAAGAAAAGCTACACTCACAGAATACGTCTTTAACATGATCAGATTTATAATGCCGATAAAAGTGGTATATTATGGCGAGTATTGCCAAATAAAACTGCGGCTCATGGTAATGAAAAATCAGCGCTGGGCCGAAAAATGAGTAAAAAGAAAGCATAACCTTCATGCCAAGTGCTAATGCATCTGGGTCCCATAAGTTGTTGGAAAATCAGCAAAACCACGAACTTTCGGGTATTTATTTATTCGTTTATCTTACAAAGGGTCAAAAAGGTTGGACAACAAAGTAGGTACAGTAGAACTTCCCTAAGACGAAAGCGGTGGATTTAGATCCACTCAAAAAATTCGTTATACGGTAATTTCGCTATATACCTACAGAATATATTTCTTTCTAGTTTTTAATATCAAAATGGGCAGCGTTTATTATTGGTTCTTTATTATCATTATAAATATGTATGTATATTCATATCTAAAGTGTATGCATATACATATATAGAAACAATTCGTTATAAGGAGATATTCTTTACACGGACGTTCGCTATATGGAAATTCCACTGTATTTATTGCTTGGAAGGTTCCATACGAAATTCGTACCAGCATTCTAGGTTTTACTAGTATCAAATTAATATTCAGTAATCGTGACAAACCCCTTACCATTCATTGCTCGGAGTATAGAGGTTATACTATACTATACCTAAATATAAATCTTTCTCTTTAGTTTTAGTAGTTATTAAACCAGAAAGAGGATGACCCTCCTCTCGTCCACTATTGTAATATTCTGACGATCTAAGTATAGGATATATAAATTAAAATGTAAATGGCTATTTGTTCAAAGCTAACCCTAATATCCAAAGGTTTATTACCGAATAGCTTTTGCCCGCGATCTCGTGTGCGTGGACTACTGCATTCAATTCCATTCCTTGCAGTAGTTTTATCGTGATGCGTGTAGAAACATACAGAAAGACAGACAGACGCCATAAAATGTAGCCTATATTTTAAGTTATACCTCCAGTAATACATCGCTGAAAACTGCATTCAACTTAATGCCGTAGTTTTTGCGTGATGCGCGTACAAACATACAGACAGACAAAAATATTTGGCCCCATCGATAGAGCTTACTTTTCCCAACTTAACAAACCGGAGCTCCCCTGAAAATTTTAACTATGTAGCTCCAGCAATTTGGCCATGGGAATGATTCTGGGTCAGTTAGTGAGTGAGTGGTTTTCGCTTTTATATATACAGATTGGTTTCAAATTTCGACTTAAATTTGCATTCCAAAACTTGTGTGTTTTTAAGAAAATATCTTTTATACAGCGTTAAAATAAAGGATGAATTTGATCATATTTATTTTCTTCAACATATCGAAAGGGTATAGCAGTTTTAGTTATTTGAAATTTTCCTTTTTATTTCGTCATTTATATTATTTCATGTTATGACCACTGATAATATTCATTGAAATGAAATTTTAATAATGATGAATGATGAAAAAATACTTCGCCTCTCTGAGCGAATGGAAGATTTATTTTACAAGGGCTGAGGAAAAGGTCTAGATTATAATTATGAAAGAAAATCTATGCAGAATTAGAAGACATATGAAGTCTCTTAAAAATAGCGATTTTTCTCATTTGTAATCATATTAGATAGGAGCATATAAATGTTTACTTCATTTATGATATACGTTATAAATAACTCAAATCATTACACAATTCTGATATAAAATAGCAATACATATTCTATATTTAAATAAAACTGATGTTGAATTACATGTCCACAACAAAACTAACAATATATTTCACAATATTTTCTCACAAGATATAAAATAATAAAAATGACATTATATTATTATTATAAAAAATAGATAAAAAATAACTTAGGAATCAAAATCACTCAATTAAGTAGTCTATTTACACAGTTCATAAATCACAAAACATTCGATTTAAGATACAGTTGCAATAACTTCTGGTTTCCTTTGGGTGAACGGGTTAGTGATCAGCTTGGCAACGTTTTGTAGAACTGTGATTGGAATCTGTAAGAATCAAAAGTCCAACTATTAACGTAATAGCTACTTTGCTGTTGTGAATACTAGGAATTTTTGAAGGCTATACCAGAAGAAGTTTCAACACAATGTAGCGGAAAGTTTTTCTATTTAGTACTATTACTCTTCAAACGGTTTTTTGCCAAACACATGCAATATTAGTTATAAAATACCTATCTGAAGTTAATGGTTCTCCATATTAGCATGAGAAATGCTCTGTCATATGATTATGTCTAATCCAATACTTACTAAACTGTCAATAGATAATTATTTTTTACAAAAGTTGGAGCTACTTTATTATTTGGTGCACCGAAAAATAGAAAATAATATTAATTCTATTGGTGCTGTTACTTTTGAAGTTGTGCAGTTGCAGTTAGATTGATAACTTTTGGCACCAACTTCACAAGTACTAGCACCAATAGAATTTTTTTTGTAATTTTTAGTGCACCAACTAATAACGTCGATCAAATTTTTTGTAAAAAAATTTATTTCACACTTTTAAGTGTAACATTAGTGGCGAAAATCGTTGAACGTTCTTTAATACCAAAGAAGATAGTAGTTATTCTATTACCCACCCATATTCTTTGCTTGCACTTGTTATTTTAGATTTTACCATTTTACCACTGCTCTAACTCGAAAACCGTAATTCTAAGGAAAAAACTTCATTATTAATGTCTTTGATGTAGTTGCCTCAGATTTTCAATTTTCAAAAGAAACTGCCCCTTCCACATAGTGAAAATACACGTATTTGAGATTTTAATATCGCTGTAACTCGAAAACCGTAAACAATTTAAACGTTTCCGGATATTGTTCAATCTCTAACGGCCGGTTGTATAATGTCCGGTTGACCGAAGGTTGAAACTCAACCGAGTGTCAACCGTAACTTTCTGTATTATAAATCTTCAACCAAGAAATGACAGCAACTGGCAGTTTTCGCAAACATTTCAACCGTAGATTTTACTTCAACCAGCGGGTGACCAACCGACGGTTGAAATGTCCTTTATAAAACTGGCCCTAATTCTGCCGCCTCTAATTTTAGATTTTGTGTTTTTGAAGGAAAGGAGATTTCGCACCGAATATGCGACCATTTCTCAAGTCTCTTCTTTCAAATTAATCGAAAATCATCAAAACTGAAGAACGTTTACAAAAAAGCTGATAGTCGACTTCTATAGGTACCTCCTCCTTTTCGGTTCGTCGGTTAAAAATGTTATTGTATAACTGCAAATTATTGTAAGAATTTACCAGGCTATAAGAGTGCCAAAATCACATTCTGATGTATTATTGAAAGTCCATAATACTCCATTATATAAGATACTTCATTTATTGAAGATACTATAAAATGAACAAATTTTTTCGCAAAATGATTATTCATCCTGTGATATTCACAAAATCTGCAGTCTTCTAGTATACCACTGAAGCATGAAGACTTTCCCTTCTTTTTATTCACATATCTATCTGTTTGCACAGTTCCATAGTTCAATGACTTCGACAATAAAAATATAAAAGAGCTATTCCCAGTTGCTGCGATAAAATGAAAACTCAGTTAATCTTTTATTTCACAAAGCTAATGATTACTTCAGATTATATCATGGATAAATAACCAATAACATTCTATTTATGTTGAAATTCACTGGCAAAATGATTCGTTTGATAGGTAACCAAAAATTTATGAAATAAAGGAAATCAATATCAAATACCAAACCAATGAATAAGGAGATTTATTTCCGACCTGAAATATATCATCGATAAATCTGGCAAACATGGAACCTGTCCTTTGGGGTTTGAATGGAGTATCTGTGGGTGGGTTGGCAGCTTCAGGTGACTGAGGATGTGCACCAGTCGTAATACCAGTTATTTGAACTGTTGAACCACTCTCAACGGCAGCTTGTGGAGCTGGCTCAGCTGCCTTTTTATCATCTGTTACGGCATTTGCAGCTACGTCATTCACGGTTGCCTGTAAAAGTTTTATACTTATTCATTGATATAGTTCAGTTAAACGATTATTTAGAAAATATATTACTAGTATGACTCAGTTTTATTGTTAATTTAAAAGTATCATTGATCAATAAAGTCTGTAGTTTGATTTCTATCTAGTATTATCTTTCCTCAACTCACGATTACATTTTATGCAATAATTTAAAAAACCCAGTGAAAGAATAGTTATTTATTGTTCTAGTATGTTATGTTGAAAATAAGTCATGCGAGAAAATTTATACCACGAAGCCGTCAGGCCCAGTAGTAAAAATTCTCAAGTTACTTGAAAAAAATAACACATGAGTGGCATACAGTGATTTATCCAACAAGTGGAAGAGATCGTCATTTTTATGAGATAATAATGAATCAAAACTTCTTGCGACTCAGTATCCTATAAATGTCAGAATGACTTGACAGTGACTTTATTACATTTTGGTAGTAGGTTATTTATTATTAAATAGAAATCTATAGTATGATACTACTATTGCAGATAGTGAATCATATTTTCAACATAGACCTTTGCGGGTTTGAAGAGAAAGGAAATCGAAGATTCATAGACGTGCGGTTATTCTCAAATATAATTGAAAATAAGTTGTTGGGGTTAGCTTTTATTATGGATTTTCAACAAGTATCGGCTGCATCTATTCAAAAAATGTGATTGAAACTGAATTCTCACATTTCACAAAAAGTAACTGTAAAAACGCCTTTCACTATCATTAACAAACAATTCCGGTCTTTGCTTTATGAAATCCCTATTAGTTCGCCAATGAATCTGAAGTATTCCATCTGGTCATCAATCAGCGTTGTTGCTTTAATCTGCGACGACAATGTTGATCTCGGATATTATCTACCGTTAGAGAAAGATATAACCATAGACATCTGAACACCTAGACCACGCATAGCCTCTTTCATAGCGATCCAACATCTCAAGATAATTGTTCTTCTGGTCCATAATGGTTCATGTCCAACTAATACGATTAACATATTTGCCAAACTTATTATGTTTCATGGCAACTTCTCATTTATAGAGTAGTAATCAATGACATTCAGACGTAATTAAAAGGTGGTCTTTGAAAGAGTTATTACTGATTAATCAGAAACACCTGCACCTGCCATTTATAATTTGAGTGCTGCTACTACGCTTTACGCAAATATACGCTTCTACAGAGGTACACTGTTGCCAAAATTGTCTATAGTCAAATTTTGTCTCTCTCTTACACATAGAAAATACCAAAACAATTCTCTAACAATAACAGATCGCCTTTGGTTACATGTTATGAATGAAATGCTTGGTCTAGGTGTTCAGATGTCTATGGATCTACAACGATGCAGGTAACTTCAAGTTGAATCATACAAGCTGACAATGTTTCATGTTGTCTCGAACTCTTAATCGCTTGAATGGACATTTAACAGTTTGAAAATAGACCAGACAAATTATTTCAAATCTCTTGAACGTTAAATAGATTTTGCAATAACCCACAATTTGTTTATTAATTAACATTCATAAAACCTACAAGTAAGTATCAAAAACAACTTTTTCCCTACAGAGTAAATGTATAATTTGACTGGCCTATGAAATATCTTTAAAACATGAGTCACTATCTACAATTGTGGTATCAGACTATACTTTAAATATGAATGTGAGTTATTTGTTAGTTTACTAGTCTAAAATGACGTTAATAATGATAGTCATAACTGTCATGTGTTGGATAAATAAATATCGTTGAATAGATTCTTATTAAAGTCAATTAATCCCTTCAATAATCACTATTTAAATTTCATGACAGAGTTTAGTATAAAATTTTGTTCATTATTTGATTTGATAATAACAGAGAGCTTTGGATTTGAATTTTTGGAATTAAATTGAAAGCTTATTAAATAAATACTAATAATGGGAAAATTGGAAAGCCACCCATATAGCTAACATTGACAGAACAATTAACTTTATTCTGTGAAAAGCTGAAATTCACTGAAATTGCATTAAATATTCAATACATAATAATATTGTGGTTGGTGCGGCTACTTTCTCATATCGTCCATTGAAATGGGAAAACTGCTCCGTTTTATATTACTCTTTGTTTGATACTTCCATTTCTCCCATTTTAGAAGAATGTCAATATAAGAAAGTATTACCTTACTTTGATAATAATGATTGGACTGTCTTAAGGTTTTGGTGGTTTCCTTGTCGATTATATAAGCTTTTCGATTATGCTGAAATATTCGAAGCCATCAGATGTAAGCAATTTTGTGGATATGATACGTAAAAGTCCAAAATTATGTTCAGGTGCTCAATGAATTTTATAATTAGTGTCAAGGTGAATAATTATCACCACAGGAACAGGAGATACAGAATTCATTCTTCTATAATATTAAGCTATCATTTTCGAGCATTTACCGAATAATGTATAAAACATCAATTTCTGATCTCCAACACTTGCAATATACGACAAAATCATCGTATTCACTTATAAACGAGCAATGTACTGGTAGCGGAATAAACATGAGTGGAAATAAATATTTTCTACCAATTGGACCGACTTTATAAGTAGTTAATATTAATTCTATTGGTACTGGTAATTTTGAAGTTGTGCAATTGTACCAATAGAATTAATATTATTTTCTATTTTTCGGTAATTTTTTTAAATATTTATTTCACACTATTGAGTTATACCGAAGAAGAACCCATATATATTCTTGGCTTGTACTTGTTTCGAGTATTATTTGAAGACCTCAAAACATCGTGGCGAAAATACTTATCTACCTATGTACACATATTTCAGACATTACTACTGCTGTAACTCGAAAACTATAACTCGATGGAGAAAATATTCGATGCTAATGTTGTTACAAATAATCTGGTTTTTAATTTGACATTCTCAGATTTTCAATTTTCGAAAGAAATTGCCCCTACCACATAGCGAAAATACACATATATTAAATTTGAACATCGCTGAAACTGGAAAACCGTAGCTCTTTTGAGAAAATGTTAATTTTAAACGTTTCCAGATATTTTCTTATTCTGCCGTATCGGATTTTTGATTTTCAAGAAAAAATGCCCCCTCCACCTTCTTCGGGGGCGGGGGCGAGATTTCGGATTTGAGTTTTTATAAATATGGGACCATTTCTCAAGTGTCCTCTTTTAAGTGAATCAAAAATTATCACAAATCGGAGTACGTTTATACTCCGTTCAAAAAAGACACAGAGTAAAAAATGATGAAGGAAGGGTTATCTATTGTATTTCTGCGATTATACGACACTAGAGATCCCTTAATTAGCATAATTATTACTATTATTACGTCTGTTTTTTACAGGACTACTATATACAGCGCGCGCACAAGCAAAAAAAGCACACAGTCGAATTGTATACCTCCTCCGTTTGAGTTGGTCGGTCAAAAATAATAATTCATGACCCCACTCTACCCTCTATCGTTCAGCATTGTCATAATTAAAACCTAAAGGACAGTTTAGAGAGTGGCGCTTCAAATATGGATTCAGCTAAGACTATTAACACTGTAAAAGCTGAGAAGGCCCTGAACAAGAAAAAAAAAGAGGTTCAAAGAGATAATGCTGGAATTAAATGATCTGACTGGGTGAACCTACAGAGAAAATCAAATTGAGATGTCCCATAAGAACGGCAATGGAAACAATGATGCAAATGATTTTGAGAAAATATCAGATTCATGTGGTCGACGTGGAAGGAAGCAGATATAAATCGGCCGTTGCCGCAGAGAGAATTAACGAATCATTAATTTATTTCAACTGAAGGTGACACAGGAATTGTAAAGTAATTAATTAATTAATGCAATCGCATATTCAGAGCTTTTATGTACAGGCTGTACAGAATAAGATTCACTACCCTCCTATCTCAGAAACTAGGAGAGATGCGAAAAAAGTATCGAAATAAAATATTTGTGAATTATGCGTGGATCGTGGATCTAGCGAAATCCAAATGTCTGCTTGCATTATTTAAAAAATTCTCGGAATTTTCTTCAAAATACAGTGATATATTCTGCTGCGTTTCTTCTGTCAAAACATTAGGTAATTTGTTTCTCTTTTTATATTTTAGAACGCTGTAATTTCTTAGTTCTCGTTCGATTTGCCGAATTGATTTTTCTGGAATTCTTCTTTCAGGGAAGTTTCTTCGATATTCTCTAATTGTTAGGGCAATACTTCTATCGTTTCTAAAATAATGTTCAAACAAATCAAACTTTTTTTGTTGAGAATACATATTATAAGACTATGATAAACTTCTGAGGTTCTACAAAGGCTTACACAACTGACCATCTGACAAATGTCATTAAATAATTAAACACACAAAATGTCATTTTTTCCATAGCAACCACTACGTTAACGAATGAGCACCTCATATTTTACAGAATTTTAAATTTCGACTTATATCTCAGAAACTCTTGACATTAAGTATAGGGAAGAAAACTGAAAGTACTCTTATTTTTAGACGTAGAATACAGTGCTACAGAAAAAAATTGGGGTTTGCATTTAAAAAATCGGAGATAATTGATAATATTCAATTCAAAGTTTTCATCGCTTTCGTACTCACCCTGTATATTGCCAGAAATTGTTTCTAGTTTGGTTACAAATGAACACCTCTGCTTGTTAGATTTATGATAGTGACTCTTCAATTTATTGAATGAATTATTACTAATAATGCATTATTCATACACCTGCAACTGTCATTTTTTTCACAAAAATGATAAAATCTCGAAAACTATAAATACTAGGTATAGGGTTTGCTACACAAAGTTAATCTAAAATTTCACGAAAAATCCAAAAATCAAAAAATATATAGGGTGTTCCATTTAAAATAAGAGAGTTGATACCTGCATCAGATACATTAAACACCCTGTGAATATGACAGCAATAAAAATAGAAAATTCAAAGAAATTCACAAATATTTTATCTCAATACTTTTTTTCGTATCTCTCATAGTTTCTGAGATAGGGGGTAGTGAATCTTATTCTGGACAGCCTGTACACACAATATTATTCTACAAATATTTTCAAATACCTATAAATATTTCAAGAACAAAAACTTTGTTCAATGGAACTTTTTTTATCATTGGAAGGGCTTTTTCGAAGTGATAAACTTGATCAAATCCTAAGAATTTGATCTCTCAGTCATCCTCTTTTAAATACAGAAAAATCATCAAAATATGTGCACGTATACTATTCGTAACATAATTGAAAAAAGCAAACATACGTTCGAATTGTAAATGTATCTCCTTTTTTCCTTTCAGAATACTCGTAGTCGCATATGATTAAAATATACCGATCTCAAACGATAGCTCTTTACCTTAAGATGAATTGGTAATTCCAATGGACTAACAAATCATCTGATTGTGATAGTTTGGCAAGAGTGAAAACTTATTCATAAATTATGAAGTTCTAACGATTCTTCCCATTTAGTATGTATTTTGTTGAATAATTGTACCATTATAACGAGTCCTAGTACTACTGATTGTTTCCTATTTTTATTGGTCCGACGTTAATCTTGCTGTACTCAGTTCAAGCCTGAATATTATCGATTAGTTTGGACATATTTGATCCACCAATCATCACAACAGCTCACGGGGTGTTTGTGAAATAGGTATAAGACTAATACACAATTGAAAAAAACAATGAGAAAAACTTACTTAAGGTAAATCAGACGATATCAGTTCTATTAAATAATAATAAATATTCTCATAAAAATCTTCTATTCACCATTACACAGGTAGATAATACTGTTAATTATGTGGTGACAGATACTCTATTTGTTTTATACACCTTTTTATACGTTTTTTATAATGATTATTTATAAGCGGATATTCTTGGAATTCTGAAGAGAGCCTTGACGACAAAGAATGCCTTCCAGTGAACTGTTGATTAATATTTGTTTTGTATGTATGTATAAGGTAAATTTCCTATTGAAATGGACAGTGTTACAACTACAGCTCTTATTACGAATGATAGAAAGAAACTTTGAGTATGATTTTTCATGCAGTATCTTTCGGTGATAGCGGAAATATAAAATTCACTTTTCAATTATGAAAAAAATTAATCGAGTAAATTTTTTTTTGGAAGGAACACAATGTATATTATTAATTAAAATGAAAGTTCAAATATATATTATTTGATCTTTGAAAATTTGATCTTAAACTAATGTTTCCACAAGTGTTGCTGTAAAAATAATCAAGTTACCACGAAAACGTCCTACCTACCTATTATTTTTAGAAAACTCTGAATATTCAGTTCCTGATATGCAAAAGATCTCTTGAAAGTAATATAGCAAAATTCAGCGAACGCTAAGAGGTTAAAAAAATCACCCCTATATATTTTATCCTCTGCAAGTTTTAAATGATGAACATAAAAGACAGAGGCTTGCATATGCATATTGTGCTGAAATGCTTAGGCGTCTTTCACAACAGTTGAGATATTTAAAAGGGTTTCGGAAAAATAAGCGTTTTTGGGAACGGAAAATCCACATCAAATAAAGACTGTTAAAATTTTGGGACAAAAATCTCTTAATGTGTGGAGTGATAAATAATATGGTAATAAGACCAATTATATAATGAACAATCCCTCACTGGAGAACGATATCTAAATTTTTAGAGACAGAAATAGAACAATTATCAGAAAATACCCCAGTAGAACAGTATATATATAATATGGCATCTACAAGTTAAAAATGATCTAAATTATAGGTACCGGCTCCAGATAGAGAGACACGGAACCGTCCGATGGCCAGCGAATAGCCCAGATCTAAACCCGTGGATAGATTCTTATGGGGATACCCGAAAAAAGTGTATTATACCCGAAAGTTTAGACTTAATAAGACTTCTACTCAATAACACACTATTTGAATTGAACAAAGAAAATCAAAATTTTATTACTAATTGTATAAATAATAAATTATTACGTAATATTCGGAAGTGTCTCGAGAACCAAGAGGGTTGTGTAGAAAACAATTAGCTTTTTATTATGTTGTGTTGTCGTTGTTTTTCTTATAAATTGTAATAATTAAAAAATCTATATTATCAAATTTATCAATCTATATTATCAAATTAATATTGACTATAACAAAAATAGTTTAGAAAATGTAATTTATTTCAAACTAAAATATTTCAATTACAACAAATTAGATATATTGGAAATCAGAACAAAAAGGACTTTCATTCTAAATAATAATATACGGTGCTTTCTGTTAAAACACCCTAAAATAAGACGAAAATCAGGAATACCAATTTTCTCGTTTTCGTCTCCTTTTGGAGATATTGGCCCCTTTGTGTTCCATCAAGCTTGCGGGAAGTTCGAGCAAAAGGAGTATTTGGTGAGAAAAAATACGCATGTAGAGGTATAAAAGAAATACCGGAAATCACACTGTAGAACCGTTTCAACGAAGTACTTTCTTGAAAAAAATCGCATTAATCACCATAAACACGTAAATTTCACCTTGCACTCCTCAACTCTTTTCTAGCCGCTATTATTGTCATATGTCATATTATTCGTTTTGAAATTATGTTACAAATACTACACCGTTGCCTTTTAAATGTAGTTATTTAGCAAATATTAAGGAAACAAACCTGTCACCAAAACACAAACCTAGCCAGCCACAAAATACTAATTCTGTATTTAATTTTATTCCTTAGTTTCCTTGTTCGATTATATTTCATTTGAATTATATTTCATATAAACATACTTCTTTCTATTGTCTACAGCGTATTCTACTATAGCAAGAATACTTAATGATAATTCATAAAAATGGCAACAGGGTATTTATAATCGTATGGAAACATGTTCCCATAAGATTATTTCAGTAATTACAATATGGCGGCTGACCAAAAAGTGAACTGTGTTTACAGTGTAATATTCAATTAAAAATGGCAATTTATGAAGAAATTGCCTCGTTGAGACGGTGATGCAGTGATTTTCCTGGTACGAATTTTTATTTACCTTTCAACGCGTTTTTTCTCGCAAGCTTGTTGGGAAAAGAAGGGGCAAATATCTCCAAAAGGAGACGAAAACGAGAAAATTAGTATTCTTGATTTTCGTCTTATTTTGGGGTGTTTTGATAGAAAACACCATTAAATCTTGGCACCACAGTTATCGGAAAGTCCCCGTTTTTTATTTCCGACATTACCAAAAGATAGGTACTTACTACATTGAAAATAATAAGACTTGTATATTTGAAGTTTTTTTTTCTATCAGTCGTAATTAGAATTTTGTTTAAAAAAACAAAGGCATGGTGTTATCAATAGTTAAAAATTACTATTTTTTAATGTTTCTTTTGATACACAACTATGTGAAATCTGTGAACAGTATAGAATTTGTATTTGGATTTGAAAGGTACTGGCATAAAATTTGGTATAAATGTCATAGTAAATATGAACTTTCAATTTATAGACTCGATATTTTATTTTAAATTTTTTCGAGACGTTTTTCTCATAAAGTCAAGAAGGAAATAGAAAAATGTAAAAAATAGTCTTCATATTGAATTTTATGTGATATATTTTTTTGCGGTCGCTCCGATGGTTTTAGATTATTTTTATTGAACCCACCTTATCTAGCTGATCATTATCAACTGGAATTGCATAAGCTGTAACAAGTAAGCTGCATATGAGGATCATCACAACTTTGGCCATTTCTGAAATAGAAACAATTACACAAAAATATTAGTATATGGTTTTCATAACACAATATAAATTTTAATACCTAATTCATATATCTAGTTGTTTATGATAACATTTGGAATGTGCAAAAACTGCTTCATTTACTTGATTATGATTTGAAGTGGATATGAATATCTCCTATTATTAATGGAATGGTTAATGATGCTGACGATCCAATTTTTAATATCAGGAAGATCAGGTATAGCATAAAAACAACTCATTTATGTTTTTCGAGAAGCGTGACCGCTAGATTCTGTTGATATCATCAGATTCAGTTTGGTTATACATAAAATAAATTCTATAAAAACCATAAAACTGTAATAGATAGATCAAGTCTGATGTCCTTAAAGCAATACAAATATTTTCTCCAGGAGTTTCTTCCTTATATCGATTCGAATTGAACAGAAACATTAGCAGAATAATATCATATTTTCCAACGAATTACTTTATTTGAGAGAGTATTCTGGTAGCGTAGTACTAATGTATTTTTATGTCGTATAGCTGACCTGGGTGAGATTTCTAGCCGCCGCATTTTATGTCGATAAACAAAATTCAAAAGATTATATCGGATAATTGAAGAAGAGTACCTAGAGTTTCGACCACTGAGCAATCTTATTTCCATTAATTACTAAATGATGTTCCGCAAATTAGCACTAGAAATCCAATATAAAATTCCTTTTTCGTGATATAGTCTATACTCATTACTAATAAATAGTCTGTTTGTAATATCAAAATAACAGGTTTTAACTAATTTCATATGGAAGTATATGTGTCACTAATAAAAAAAACAATTTTTTTTTATAATTTTTGTCTGTCTGTCTATTTGTTGCGGCTAATAACCATAATGGTTGAACCGTCTTCGACGGGACTTTCACTGACCGGTAGCTAATGTTATAAAGAATAACTGTTTCTATTCAAAACAAATTTAAAAGTAGGTATAAGTAAATAAAATCGAAGTGTATGTTTGTAATTTCAAATTAACAGGTTTCAACCAATTGCATATGGAAGTATATGTGTCACTAATAATAGAAAAGCAGTTTTCATGATTTATCCCGGCGAAGCTTCGTTATGGCTAAATCAATTCCGATGGGATTTTCACTGGCAGATAGCGGGGACGAAGCCGCGAGTACTTAATATAAATATAACACGTACACAGATTACCCACTGATACGTAGTCACTTAATAAATACATACCAGCACTGGAAGCTTTCAACCCAAGAAGTGTTTTGCCAAAAAAATAGTTGGTAATACTTCGGGCTGAAGATTCCATCTTCGTTGATTAAAAACTGAGATCGACTTGAAAATTCTTCTACCAGCAATGAAGATTGGGTGAAAAACAGTTGAGCCTTTTTATATAATACACAGACAACCAAACAGGTTTCATCTACCTGTTAGGAATTGGTAGAAATAATTTTAAATTCATACTTAGCTCAATTTGAATTAATTTGAGAGATAAATTCAATTCAACTGAAGACTGTGTATATTTATTTGATGTGAGAAAGCACCAGTTACAGGAAGATAAAAAAATCTTAGCACCGAGTTAAAATTCAATTTAATATTCATATAATTCATACGAAATGTAATGAATGATATTATTCTTCGTTCAAAATGTATGCGATATTCTTACAATTGTAGTATTATTGTATTATCAACAGAATAAATTACTTTGTATTTTCCAAAATATCTTCTTATGCGGTCTTACATAGTATTGCAGTTTATGTCGAATTCGTTACAGATAGGAGAAAGAAAATAGAGAAAAAAAATTCAATCCACATTGCATAATAAAGAGCTTTACAAACTTTCGATTTTTACTGACCAACTTAAAAAAAAAGGAGGTTTCGGGTGTATCTTTGTTCTTCTCTTATATGGCTGTTCACGCGTTTTGCATAGTAAACGTGCTCCCATTTTGATGATTTTGAAAGAAGAGAGATGTGAAATTGTCCCATATTTATAAAAACTCAAGTCAAAAATCTCCTTCTCCGCAGTAACCGCCCCGAAGGTGGTGAAGGGGACAATTTTTCTAGAAAATCGAAAATCTGAAACAGCCGAATTAAAGATGAGTTTACGGTTTTCCAGTTACAGCAATGGTATAGTCTGAAATAGGTACGTGTATTTCCGTTTTGTGGAGGGACCAGTATTTCATGAAAACTGAATATATGGGACGGTCAAATTAAAGAAGAGATAATATGCAGCAACATTTAGATAGCATATTTTTTAAATTACGATTTTTGAGTTACACCAGTGGTATAATCTGAAATACGTTTACTTCCTCTGCAATATTTTCAGATCTCTGAATAATAACAAATACAAGCAAATAATAAACACGGGTAATATGCTAAGTACTATCGCCTTTAGTATTAGTGAACGTTTAACGATTTGCACGACTAATGTTACATTTAAAAGTGTGAAATATTTTTAATATTATAATAATTATAAGTATTAGTGGAGGAAGACAATAAACCTAGAGCTGAAAATGTAATATTCTTCTCGTGTATAATACAATTGTTTTTTCTGTAAAGGGGAAAAAGATGATTTAATATAGAAAAAAAAAATACAATATATTACAGTCAGAAAATCATCAAAATGAATTTTAAAATTTTAAACTGGTAGGCTGTTGTACTTTTACCGACAATTCGACCTGCTACCTTGCTAAGAAAACCGTCATAGTAATCAAATATCTATCAATTTAATTCTGTGATTTGATTTGAAAATTGCGAAATTAGTGGTTTTTGTTTTGAGGCCATCCTTCAATAGACTTCTGACTCGTGGACTGTTCCTGTTGCTAAATACGAAATAACCTTTACGACCCAAATATTTCGTCGAAACGGATTTTCATAGCTTTGAATCCACACTTTTACGGATCATGTCAATACTACCTTATAACTAAAAAAACTATTTATTGAATTGATTTCATCGTCATGATTGGAAAAGATTTTTTATACTAAAATTATCAGATTAAGTGACACATTTCAGGATAATGTATTTCACGTGATCATTTACCACATAATGTATTCATAATTGAAAATGTTTTTGCCTATCAACGTTAAATAATGTAGGTCGCGAGTATATAGACGAGTTTGCTTGTATTTCCAATATATCTGCAGCAATTTTTAATGGTTACCGTACACACTAACTATTTAGTTGCGTCATAATGACTTTCTAAAGGGAATTTACGAAGGAATGTAATTATAGGACAAATTAATTTATCCAATACATAACCATCAACCGTTTGAGATCATCTATACAGACAACTATGGCGAAGAAAATTGTATGCGGTTTGCGCCCTATGGCGGGGTAAATATGAACCTGTGATGGTCCGTCACGAAATGGATAAATGGATATCTAAACAACACGTGTATGTTGAATATTGATCTTAGATGAATGAACACTTATATGTAGTAGGTATATTATTTTGAATTTGTATCCTTGACAGATTTAATATTCAATAAAAAGATGATCCTTTTAATTAAGCCAAGGTTTCGAGGTTGTTTTTTTTTCATCAGGGCAAACTAAAGATTGTTACAAAATTGTTTAGGCAACAACTCAATAGTATTTGAAATATACTTACAGTGGTGAATTCAAAATGATTTTTTCCTGTTTCGGCTTATTTATGTTAAGTTCACGACTGTTTTTCAATAATTTTGTATTAATTTTTAGCTTTTCCTGATGAAGCGAATAAACATTTTCATACGGTCATATTAATTAAAAAAATATTGATTGAATGACAGTGCGTTCCGTTTCAAACATAGTTTACTGTGGTGCGGATTTATGGAGCACCCTGTATAATTGAAAATATTTCCAAGTCGTGCATCAAAAAAGATTGCCGCACTAATTGGACACCCGGTATGTTCTTGCAATGGGTAGAACAAGAAAATCTGCAATTTTCAAAACGCTTCAGAATTACATTTGAAGGAACCATCGAAAAAATAGACTGACAAAACAAACATCTGAGCACCATTGATTAATCTTCTAGAAACGTACCTATAGATCCTTGGTCTTTGTCGCAAGAAATCTTGAAGAATTTCGACTACAAATTCTGGAAAGTATGTGCAATGACTGAAAATAAAATATTCCTAATATCTTTAAATTCACAACTGAGGAACACATTATTTAGTTCAAAATATCAACCATGGCGATATCAACTTTCAAAAAAGGTCACCCAGAGTAGTCTCTGAGTGTTGGAATAAGCAGGGGGAATCGGAAAAAAAAAAACAGGAAAGTACTTAATATCCTAAAAACACCTAGCTATAATTTTGAACTAGTGAAAAAATATCTGGCAATCATGCTAACAGAAAACTCTACCGGAATGGCAGATTTTAACTCTAGGATTAAAGCTGGCCTCTCTCAGTTCAAGACCTCTTAAAATACAAGTTAATATCATCGACATATACAAAAAGACTGGTAGTGGTGTATGGAAAATTGGACACTAATGGTAGCAAATGAAGAATGTCTCCAAATGTTCAAGGAATGAATATTAAGAGAAATATATGGCACAATAGTAGATGCAACAACAGGACGACACAGAATCCTTACCAACAAGGAACTAGATGATCTATATGGAGATCCAAATATAGTTCGAGAAATAAAACTCAGTGAGCGGAACACGTAAGAAGACCATCACGTAATCATATAATCAAACTCGCGTGGGAGGAAGCAGCTGTTGAAAAAAAACATGCATCAGAACCTAACCTAACCTAAGAGCAATGAATATTGATGAACCACTTGATGCCATGGCGGACAGACAGCAATTGTGGATTATTTTAAAGTTGGCAAAGACCCACCTAAGGTTTTAAGCCATGGAGAAGAAGAAGAAAGACATCTAAAGTAGCAATATGCAGGAAACCTAGTAAGAACAGATAGCAGATACACCCATAGGACAAAAAGGGTTCTACAAAGACCCAGCAGTAAGTAACAAAAAACCATCAGACATGAAGTCCCAAAACGATAAGTATGACGTAGTGTATCCAGATACTCCTTATTTATATATCCAAGGTATCCATCAAATTCAAGATAAAAGTAATCATCATACTTAGATACACTTAGTAATTCATTCAGTAATGTGTCACTGGAAAGTTATTATTACCTAATTCTGAAATTATCTCAAGTGAAAAACTTTCCTTTCTCATATCAAGAATTAACTCGTAATTTTATCCTGACCTACTGACGAGGCCTTATAGCAATTTGGAGATGAACTTCCCAAGCGATAATCATATTGTTTATATAGAGAATATAAATACCTTAGTCTTATCTGGAGCCGCAAACGGAAATTCCACGTTCGTGAACCTTACCTTTTTAAATGGGTTAAATATAAGAAGTTTCAGCAAACATGTTGAAAAAGCCTATGCATGGACTGAACTATTGAACAATATGTTCAATTTACTTCTCAAACAAGTACTGATAATAAGAATGATAGCGAAAGAAATAAAATCTTTATAATGATTCGGTGCTACAAAAATTATGCAAAATATCGTACTTGTAACTTTGACGTTTTGTGATGGACAGAAGATCGCTGTAATCGTGTTTCGATAATAAGCATTACATCGAAATTCAAGAGAACATTCATGCTATTATTTGTAAGAGCATGGATGATAATCGAGGCCCGATCATAGAGATGAGAAGTACCTATTACACATACATTGATGAACCAAGTTTCAACCAACCCCCATCAAGGGAGTTTCTGGAGATACTTATAAGAATGTTCGCGTATCCCACACCAGTGTATTCTTTTGTAATGTTTCCAGTACCTCCGGCAAATTTAGTTGTAATCGTTGTTATAGATAAGTTAAATGATCGGAATTGCATTAATAATTCTTAACTTTCCCTTTTTTCCTTTTAAGGCGCTTCTATTTACTGTGAATGTATGTATATATATACAGGGTGGTTTATCGAAAATAATCCAGCAATGTTTACGGTTTTGTATGAGACACATGAAGTGAATGCTTCCCATATACAGCTTCTATGATCCTTTTTGAGGTAGCATTTCTAAGAAAATATAGTATATATGAAACTTTCAGTATAAAAGTCACAAAATTAATCGAGTCATATTTTCTTTAAACGGATTGTCCTTTATATTATGAGTTCGTTATTATTTCAAATATATATAATTAGTTGGTATTTGTTACAGTGACTTTTGAAATATTTGAGTTTAAATTTATTGTTTCACAGTTGGTGCTATAAAAATAATAAAGTTGCCTCGAAAACGTCTGCAATTATCGTAGTCATGGCAAAGAAACAATGTCGTGTGATGTGAACCGTATTGCATAAATGGAAAATTATTTGATAAATATAGCAAATGGATATTTTTTCAAATAACAGCATTGCAAGAGTTAGGTATGAAATATATCCGGGCAGAAGGATCAGGTCAATAAATACTATTAAAATCCTAATAAGGCATGTCTACGAGCATGGCAAGTTCAACGAAAGAAGAGGACAATCGGAAGAAATTTAGATGAAGAACTTGTTATTTTACCTTACTTTCAAGGTAATGGAAATATCCCCTTTATAGGCCTTTTGGAATACCTACCTTTTATTTTTTTAATCCAGAATATTCAACTCCTAATGCACAAAAGATGTCTGAAAATTCAGCGAACGTTGAAACGTCATAAATATCACCCTTATAAATTTCATCCTGTGCAAAATTTCAACGACAAATTCAGAAGAGGCTTCCATTGGTGCTGAAATGCTTAGGAGTCTTTCACAACAGCATTTTTGGGAAACGGAAAATCCACACCAAATACATACTGTTATAAAATAGGGACGAAAATCTCTTAACTTGTGGTGTGGTATGTTAAATAAAACCAAAGTATATTATAATAATACCCAAAAGCTTAGAAGTAATAAGACTAAAACTCAATAACGCCATATTAGAATTGAAGACAGAAAAACCAAATTTTATTAATTGCTTCGGAAACAAAGAGGGCTATGTTGAAAACCATTAGCTTTTTATTTAGTGTGGTGTTTTCGATGCGATTCTTATAAACTGTAATACTTTAAAAATTTATATGATTAAGTTGATATTGTTGATATTTGATATAGTTTAGGAAGAGTATCTAATTCTGAAACTAAAATATTCCAAAAGTGACTGAACCAAATGCCAACAAATTAAATAAAGAGGACTTTCATTCTTTCCAATGTTAAAGAGTGTTTTTAGGTAAATTTCTTATTGAAATGTACCTATTGCGATCGTTCACACTTTTGAATTTCGAAAAACTTTCAACGGCATGTTGTTATATGTCTTTAAGTTAGTCCAAAAAAACAAATGGTTCAAAAGTTTATATATATATATATATATATATATATATATAAAATAATGATAGATGCTCTACACCTTTGTGCTTTTATTTAGTTGGACACAACCACCACTAGAAGCGGATCACGTGATTTCAAGCTTGTTAGCTTTCATCAGCGCCACATAAGTGGAAGCTGTATCCAACTAGATTATTATTATATATATTATATATACTCTTTATGAAATATAGATATCTTCATATATATATATATATATATATATATATATATATATATATATATATATATATATATAAATATGGGATATTACGAAATTTGTTAGCACGATAGAGGTCGCAGTTTTGGAAGTATCAAGTTCAAATTTGCTACAAAAATCAATCTCTCAAATATCTCAGCCGATTTCTTTATTAGGTAATATCGGGTAAGTAGTTTCAAAATGGCGACCGTTCAAACATTTAAAAAAATTATCAAAAAAGATCCGTAGTGTAAATATCATCAAAAATAATTTTAGGTTCTAGATATAATTAGTATCTACAACTTTTGTAAGAAGCAATTTTCCATTAAATGCACAGATAAAAAAATAAAAATTAATAAAGAAAAATAAGATATATTGATAAAACATGAACACTCAATATAAATTTGATGTAATTGTACATTTCCTGGAGATCTTAATATAGACCCTGATTAAATTATATATAGTATATTTATTGAAAAGAAATAGGCGAAAAAAAAAGATGAAGATTCTATTTTTAATCCCAGGCTATATACCTCTCTACCAAGTTATATCTCTCTAAAATAGGAGAATAAATTGTAATGTATAAATGTGCTTTGAATAAATGCTTAATGTTATCAACGTTTTAACTTATCCAGTAATTTTCATTTAGGCCATAGAATTTTCCAAGTTTCTCAAGTATTTCAAGCAATCACATGATTTTCACTAGAAAATAATATTACCTATATAATCCAGTTCCGACCGGTGATACAAATCAACGATGAAAACTTAATGATTTTCGTTAAAATTTATGAACATAATGGCTTGTTTTATGTACGGAGATATAAATCGTGCCTTCATTTTCGTGTATTGTGAAACGTGATTTCTTCCATCGTTTGTCGTCATTGATTATCAAATATCGAGAAATTATTTTGATGCAAAATATCTTTATGTAGGTATAGTGAATGTGTATTATGCAGTAAAAATTTTACAATCTCCAAGATTCTTCAAAAGCTTACAAAATTAAATACTTATTGTTCAATAATAAAAAACTAACTCTTACCTTTTGTTGGCAGCGCGGTAAAAAGCGTAACAAGTCACTCGATAAACCACTGGAGTTCTTTTCATAAACTGTTCAAATGGAGAGAGCTACCTGTTTCTCCAAGCGTTCGAATCTCCTACCAACACCGTTGCATATACAGTAAATACAGTAACAGGTCATAGTATATGAGCTTGCGACACAAACATTTTATACTAAGTAGTTTATATATCACATTTTAGATTGTCGATACGGTTTAATTGGAGATATCTGTCGAAATATATTTCGAAAATCGATATTGCAGATAGGACGCTACTTAGAAACAATTTTAGCCAATTGGATTGTGATACTACAAGGGAAAAAAATAATCCACTCAGAGAACTTTTTTTCGTCTCTCAAGCAAATTCCACCGAATATAAAAATTATTGTGTTCTTAACTTATATTGTCGATCAATATTCGTAAAGGTTAAACAATAGTCATAATATCTCATTTTTTCCACTTTTTAGCCACACTATAAATGAAACTATTGAAAATGTGAAATCTCGTAAGAGCATACATTTTTTCTTTACTTCCTTCCACAAGTACGCTTTGGAAGTATGATAAATGATTCACAGAAAAATATTTTGCTAGTAAGTGCTATCAAAACCATTACAGCCATTTTTGCACAATGTAATCTTTAACGCGACAGCTTCTTCGTCTGTTGCGCAGAAACTATTGCAATCAAGGTGAGATCGACCAACTTCTGCCACAGGCGTGCGAGCTCAGTGCCCTACAAAACCTTAAGAGAAAGTAAAGAAGTGGACCATTTTCTTGCGCAACAATGTTGACACAGAGTATGTTTATGGGAAACTTGAATTTCGGTTGAAAAGTTTACACCAAACACACACACGATAACAATATCCACTTTTCTTACTTGGGGTATTGGTAGGATACCAAAAAGTTGTTTCCTGAAGAATAAGCTTTAACGTACCTATAAATTAAATAATTAATTTCCTTAATAAATACATAGGAAATATGTTATAGGTTGTAGAATTTTGAGATCCGATTTTTCAGCAGGAATGGAATTTCGTAATGAAAGTTCATCATCTATAATATATGGGTGACTCCTTATTTTCAGGTGACATGTATTATGTAAATGTTTAAAATTTACAAAAAATATTTTTTACATTTACTTACTTTAGAGCAAAACGGATATCTGACAGCGCCATATAGATCCAATCTCAGATAATGTATTGTTAACTATTACCACAATTCTCATAATCTTTAGAATTCACTTCAATTCCATGGTTATTTAGATAAATTAAAAGTTCATCTTGATTTTCTCTGAAAAGAATTAATTCAATATATGAAAAGTTGCATCCAGAATACCCAACTCTTGCCGTTTAGAAAAAGTGTACCTATAAATTTGTATAATATGTTAATTTCAGTTGTTATTGTCGTTAATTTTCTCTAAAGCAAATATTTTCTTGAAAATGAAATTCATAAAATAATCTAATGCTTCGAAAGCTATATTGGCAGCGTTGGCAACATTGATATTAACAGCACTCGTTATGAATGTTGAATATACTGCACAAGTCAATCATCAATTCGCTCAACCTCACTTTTTCGCGAACTTATCTTTAGCAGTTTCACGCGTTTTTTCACTAATTTTAAAATAATGCAAGAATGATTGTATATTATTAGGGATTAAAAAGATACTTCCAAATCGATAATTTCAGCTAAAAGTCGTAAGTAAGTAAGTAAGTAACTAATTAATGCCTAGCTGGTAAATTGAACCTACATTTCGTAGGGTGCCGCAATAAGAACCTGGTTTGTTTTCTCCACTATACTGCTCAATCTGATTGATTACCAAACATAGCACAAGTCTCCCAGACATATATCATGATTTCAAGGCAGTTGCCTCTCATCAGTATGTCGCGGGGTGAAGAGCCATATTTGATAATCAATCCTAATTTGGAGCTCATACTTGTAGCAATCTTCAGTATAGAACTGTCAGTGGAGACACCCTTAATATCTCTTCAAATCAACCCTACACTCAAGTTTGGAATTCAAAAACGATACTACACTCAAACGGTGCCTAAATTGAGTCTAAATTTAAGTTTTAAAGTCTCGGCATACAATTATATTTACGTTTTCTTTTTGAACTTGATATTGGTGCTTTGAGTTTTCATCATAATGATTATTATTATTATTATTATTCTTACTGTACCTACATAGTCTTGTAAAATTTGGGTTTTTTGTTTTCAAAGAAGTTGCTAAAAGGGCAGCTTGTAAGTAGTACTCACAGAAGAGCTGGTTTTAATTGAATGATACATTTAATGATTTCAATAATTATGTGGAAGGTATTCAGTAGTGATATTGAAACTAGAAGTATGGATTGCGGTCATATTTCTTTAGCATATCGAGGATACCTATGCAGAATCCCAACATTTATATGGAACATATAAATACTTTTGGAATTTTGAAAGGGTTATTCACATGCCTCAGTGTATTAGTGAATTGCCGTTATAACGGGATGAATAATAACTGCTACATATCAATTATATGGTAGAAAGGAGCACCGTAAAGATTTTCACGGATGGAAACCAAAGTTTGAATGAATTGAACATGCCACTCTGGCTGCTTTTACTGAGCAACAATTAAAAATATGAATGTAATTATCCGATCCTTAAATTGACATATAATTCATGAAAAACTATTTTTATGTCACTGAATCCCAATTTGAGTCTTGATCTCCACTCACCCACCATTCAATCGTCCCCAAACGGAGTCTAATAGATATTGAGTTGGAGTGATGTATGTGAATTCGACCCTTAGACGTTTTTGATCATAATTGAGAATATTTTATACTGTTTAAGCGATTGCCCTGAAAATTGGTATACCTACGTAGTTGTTTGGAGCAACGACTCTATGGAGCAACGTTTGACAGGATAGGTCACTAATGGATGTAAAAATAAATATGTGATGCTTTTTGACCTAACAGCACATTTGGTATGAATGGACTTTACCAGAAATTCAAAGTAAACTTGAGTATGTTTCCCAGGATGAAGCCTCCAGTCATTTTTGTTATCCAAAAGCCCAATAATTTTCAAACAGGTCCAAAACTTGTCAGCGTGGCTTCGACGTCATATATTCTCACGTAACATTTAGGTGATGTAAGCTGGAAACAACTTTTTGTATTCTTTTTTATATCATTCATAAATTCTATACATGAGGGATGATGTTAACAATAAAAAGATCAGGACGTTGGCCTCCAACATTAAAGAATTTGTTGTGTCATTACAAATGTCCTAGGAGCTTCATATTATATTTTTCATTCACATTCAGAGATCATTCGGTAAAGCTTACGTACTAATACACATGACAATTAACACGTAACTTTTATCTAACTCAGAAACTCCATTAGAAATATTTAGGCCGCCTAATCTCATTTCACTATTCTGCACTGTAATCAGTCGGATGAAAGAGTTCTTGGTGCTCGTCAAATGAACTTTTACTGTGAATGGTATCGGTACAGCTAGTTCACTTGTTTCTTGTTTTAATGGATGACCCATCGCTACCATAATATGTATAATTTTCATGATAACCATTTATAAAAATAAGTATATAGTCAATAGTAGGGTAACACTTTCACTGTTGTGACATACGTATCACTAGTTAAATAGATAGAATTATTGCAAGCTTGTGAAAATATTGAAAAGTTTGTCTCTCTAGTTATCATTAGTGGAACTATTACTTTTCTTCATAAAAAAATAATGCTTTTTCTATTATTAAAAACAAACATTAGTTTTTTCAATGAGATCAAATAATTTGAATTCAAATGGAATATACTTCGACGCTTATTGTTTAGATTCTTTTAAATAGTGAACGATAACAATATGAACATTTCTTTAGATAATTAATAAACATTCTCAAAACCCAGCTGACATACAATTTTAAGAATGTACATTAAAGGGCATGTGAATGGGTTACATTCAACAATAAGGCAGGTACGTTATAATTCTTAAACAAATCACTGAGATTGGTCCGTTTTGATATCCCTTTTTACTTTCCTACGCTACTATAGTAGCTGTATAAGGAAAGTATTGTAATCGTGT
The DNA here is from genome assembly GCA_958507055.1 of Crioceris asparagi. Lineage (NCBI taxonomy): Eukaryota > Metazoa > Arthropoda > Insecta > Coleoptera > Chrysomelidae > Crioceris > Crioceris asparagi. The sequence goes on along the minus strand of OY293826.1, from coordinate 80,756,477 downwards.
GAAATTTTCGGTATCGAGATTTTTACAAATGCTGACGTTTTAGAATTCTCTAAGTCTAATAAATATATTGTCAACCATTGGTCTGTCTATCTGTCCGTCTGTCTGTGTGTGACAGCATTATCTCGGGAACGGATCGGTGTATTTTGCTGCTTTCTTTTTTATTTTGTTTGCTACCAATATCACTCGTCGGTGGCACTGAATGAGAATCCTGTATACCCTGGGTGTTGAGCTATAGCCAAAAAACGTGATCTGCCAAAGACTATAGCACGAAAACGTTTCTAAGGATTTTGATTAAACTTGCCTAAAGTATTGTTCTGGGAGCCCTTTACCACCCACATATAGCGCCATCTCTGGGAAAAAGCACAAAAAAGTTATGCTTGAATAAAATTCTGTATCTTCCACATGTTCCTTCAGATTCTGGCTAAACGTTTCATCTTGCGAAAAAATGTTACATGACCATTGTCTTGACATGCTGAAAAAATGAGTGGTAGCACGATTTGACCAGAGGATTTTTACTTTACTACCGCTATTATCGTCGCTATATAAGAAGAGTATTGTAATAGTGTAAAATTTTTCATTCACTGGAATTTCCCTGCAAGCGGTAGGAAAGTCGTGTGAGTGGACACACCAGATTTTTTTGAAAATAATAAGTATACAGGGTCCTGACGATTTCATATGGACAGCATTGCTATGTCTTGAACGGTAAGAGATAGGAACATGGTTAAATTGGAGCAAAAGTTGAGCAATTTTGTCCTCTTCAATATTCAGGTTTGCAAATTAAAGAAAAATCAAAGAATCCTGAAATATTTTGAAAACTGTGAGTCATCGATTTAGTTTTTATTTATTTTCTCAACTGACACGCGGCAAGGAGAGCTGAAATTTTGCATGTGTAAGTAATGCTCCAAGATGATGATGATGGAATTGTTAGAAATATTTTATATGCTTTATTTTTAAAGATATGCTTGTACAAGTCTTGTTTTTCGTATGGGCAACATATTTGTTTATTATACCATTAACTGAAGACAAAAAATTCCTTTGCTACAATGTGTAAGTTTTCGACACTTGCAGCCAGAAAGATATTGAAAACCGGTAAAAATATTTTCAAATATGGTAGGCCCTGATGATCAAGAAACAAAATACAAATTTTAATTCCCATGACCACACTAGGAATTATTCTCTATTCAGCAATGAATAAAACAAAATCCTTGTTGGAAAATGACAAATTTATTAACAAACCAAAGAAACTAAGAACAATTTGATAAATAAACATACACAAATTAAAACGACGGCAGTAAGCCTTCATCGGCATAATCATACCGATTAGCATAGTCCTTGTACCAACAATTTTAAATTTTACCTGACGAATATGTTATATTTAGTCATATTTTGATATGTTTAGCTAAATTATACCATTTTGACTTTAGTTTAGCCAAAAAAGTTAATAAATCTCAGATTTCTGACGATTTTCCTTAGAAAATGGTCTAAAAAACAGGGCTTTTTGGCCGCACCTCGACACCAGAGTATTTAAACTTCACCAAAAACAATAGGGCTCTTTTCTTTGGGCCGATACCAACCAACAGCAAAAAAACTCTTTGTCGAAATTCGGTTCCGTTCTTCAGTTATCGTGCGGATTAACGTTCTTGCTTAATTGTTTGCTTGCCTACAGACACATGTTTTCTGCGAATATCTCGAACGGGAATGACGTGATTTTTTTGTTGTTTTTTTACAAACGATAGATAATTTCAGGCACAACATTGGGTATATTAAACACTTTTTGACTGGAGTGGTTTTTGTGAGTAAAAATTCCAAAAAAACTGATTTTTCTTAAAACCAAAAGTAATACATTATCATCGTGAATTTGTATGAATATGAGAATTCAATTATTTCTCAAAGTGCATGCCATACATTTTTGTGTTCATAGACGCAAATGTCCTACTTCACTCGATACAATTCCAGAAGAAATATGTTTTTTAGGAATCTTCATAAAATATATATGTGTTTTAAAAATCTCGTGGCACAGAGTTGGGAGCTGTACAGCCATCTTGTATAAACCATTTGATATTTCGCAAGGTTAAAAATTTCCCCCAGTAATTTTGGGTCCTATTATCTGATTTTCAATAATTATTCCACACTATACATTAATGCTATAGCACATTTGAGGTCTAGCCTGCTACGTTAAATGAGGATTATCTATTGCATAAAAATGTTTGTTTTTGCTATACAAAACGCCAGTATTCATAAATAATGTTTCATCTGTCCATAAAATAGTATCTTGAAATAATAATTTATTGCTTTGAGATGTTTTGGTAACAATTACAAAATTCAAGACAACGTGCGAAATCTCCAGGATATAATTTGTTAACAATTTCAAATTTATAATCATGGTACTTGTGCTTCTTAAGGATTTTCTGAACCCACAATGCGCTTATCCCACATTCTATGATTTTTTAAAATTTGCAAACCAGATATTGAAGAGGTCCTACTTACGCACCTTTTCTCCTATTGAACCATCCTTCTATCTATTACTGTTTAAGAAATAGCAATAGGTACTGTCCGTATGAAATCGTCGGGAGGCAGTATATCACCAAATACTAGTATAAATCTCGAGGAAAACTAAATTTCTTCATTTTCTATTTAAAATATGATTAAATTCTAAATAATTTATAAGAAAACTTTCTATAGGTACTACCTACAACCTCAAAGTATTATTGAAGGTTTGTTCTGTAGATTTGGATAAGAGATCTCCAGAAACACATATTTCTGGTTCCAAATTACCTATATCCTTAAACTTACTTTTTCTTCTGATTGAAAATAGGTGCACTAATATTATAGAACATCAAACATGAAACATTTATCTCCAAACTTTTTAGTCAAATTGATGAAAAACTAACAGTTCATGACATAGTAGGCAGTGAAAGGATCAAGCAACCTTTGCCAAATTTGACCTGTTATACAACTTCAAAGATTATTTCAAAGCAGTACAGAATGACAGTTAAGTTCAATATAGCGGCGATAATACAAAATTCAGATGAAGGACTTAATTTGGGAACTATTATTAACAGAAAACAAAGCTCACGAGATTGTGTCTACTTATGTTTTGTTAAAGGACGTAGAAATAACTATAAATATAAGCGTTTCTATGGACTTACACTTAGCTATATTTTGTAGTAAATATGATTTTGCATATTATCTTTGAAGTAAATTAATGTGTCGCATTACAAATAATTTGTATAGGCCATGACTCATACAGCACAATACAACACTTGTAACAATTATCAAATCAACAATTAGTAACGTTCTAGATGTTGGAATATTGCATGGTATTTTTTCAAACGCATCAAGTTATCAAGGCTGCATTTAATTTATTGTACAAGAACAGAAAAGTTGTTCATTCTCAGATAGAAATATCTATTGCGTATGAACATTTAATTTCTATCTTTTTAATCATACCTACCTTGGCATTGAGAAGTTTCTCATAAAACTGCTTTGTAAAAAAATCATATAGTTTTATTGTCGATAGTAAATATCTCAAATATAAGATTTTACAGATAATTCAGAAAGTTAGAAAAAGTGGCCAATAACAGATAATCAAAATTTTTTGATTGTTAATTCATTTAACCATAATAAAATATTAGAAATATAAAAATTCACATCAAATAAATCCACAAGATTCCAATCGCTTCCATTGAGATATCCAAGAATTGAGGTCTACATTGTTAAATGGATAATAATAAAATTATCCATATATGTACTCGTGATATTACCCAATTATAATTGAATAGAACATCAATCTTTAATATTTGTAGGCAAATAGTTATAGGCTTTTGGTCCTAAATATATAAATATTATATATATTATATAAATATTTGACCTATAGTTTTTTTCATGTATGGTACTGAGATATTTTGTTTTTGTCTAGTAAGTATCATAACAATGAGTAACTGTAGTTTGTATTTTTTTGTTTTCAAACTGATCTATTACAAGAATTTTGAAATACAATTGTCTTGGATCAATAGTGTTTGTTTCTTTGTATAATACATCAATTGGAAATCTATAATCACTCTTTGATATTATTTTCAAACATCGCTTTTGTAAAATTTCAATAGGTTTTAAATGTGTCTTTGAAATTCCTCCCTATTAAACCATATTCTAGATGTGGTCTGAGCAGGCTAGTGTACAACATTTTCAAATCTTCAAAATATTTGAAAACATTTTAAATTTGTATACTATTCGCCTTAGTTTTTTACTAAGGAAAGAAATATGTCTATTCCATCTAAGATGGCTATCTATAATAATAATAATACCTAGATATTTAGTTTTAGATTTTTAATAAATAACTGTTTCCAAGAATTGTAAATAAATAAGCAGTATTTTATTATATAATATAATGACTGTTTAAACTGGTCGACCATTCTTTAATAAGATTGATTTTCAATAATAGTAAATAGTAAACCCAAAAGAAATAATGATCACTTGTTTTTTTTTATCCAGTGGGCAGACTCTAGCACCTCCGGTTTATTCAACAATATTGGGACTGGTTGGCACTGAATTTTGATGAAAATTTACGGTGGGATAGTCACATTGACAACTTTTGTGTCAAAAATTGGAAAAAGACATTAAGTAATCATTATATTCTGAACATTCTTTTGACAATTTTACCGACGGAATTATGCAATTCGACTTATACTGGGACTATCACACTTAGATTCCCGCAGAAGACATTTTGGAGAAAAAAAAAGCTGTGTCTGCGTCGGACTAGACGGTGGAAGTAATACTTCACTGGCTATTCGCACACAATTCTAATAAAATATTAATGCGCCTCCTAAAGTGTGATAAACTAGTTAAGCAAGCATAGAGAGGAAAACTACCGAAAACAATCTTGTAATCACACATAGACAGACAGACAGCTGAAAATCAATCCCATAGGAGGTATTACGCTTACGTATTTGTGTACCAAGATTGGTGTCGATCGGTGAAGTATTTTTCGAGATATCGTGTTGACAGACACACAGACAGACATACAGAAAGCTGAAAATCAATTCCGTATGAGGTATTACCCTTACGTATTTGTGAACCAAGTTTGGTGTTAATCGGTTAAGTATTTTCCGAGATATCGTGTTGACAGACACACATACAGAAAGCTGAAAATCAATTTCGTAGGAGGTATTACACTTACGTATTTGTGTACCAAGTTTGGTGTTAATCGGTTAAGTATTTTCCAAGTTATAGTATTGACAGACAGACAGGATGGTCAAAACAATAACTACCTCAAAAAAAAACCGGTAGTTAATAAGGAGATTTAATATATAATTTAATAATTAAAAAGCCGGAACGTACGAGAAAAGTCTACGAAAACGTAGAATCGACGATTTTTCTCACTTTTAGCGTGACACGGTTTCATGACCAACAGCTCATCCTAAAGAGCCCTAAGAAGTATAACTTCAAAAAATAAGGGACTACTGCTACCAATTTCCCTCATCTTTTTTTTCAGAAAAATATAGGTAGATTAAAATGCCTGCAGATTTTTAACTATCTTAACAGTGAAATTAAAAACTCGGCAACTTTTGTTATTTTCAAGAGGAAGCTGAAAGCACTTTTAATGAAAAAAGTTTTATACTATAATTGTTTGTGCTGTTTAACTTTTAAAACTATCACTGAGGTGAATATACTGTGTGTACCTATATATATATTAATTCTCATAATTTATATGGATTTTAAGACAATCCTCTGACGTTCTCTTAAGAACAGAATTTGGTATTTTTACAAGGATTTTTTGGTTCATGGGTTTATTGTATAAGTATTTGTACCATCTAACATAGTGTTTAGTTACGATTTACCGTCTCGTTCAGAAAAGCAGATATTAAAAAGGGACTGTGGATCGTTCATTGCTTGCTTCTGCACTTCGCAAAATTGTAAACGGCGGTCAAAATCATCCTCATGAAGTTCCTGCAGTAAAAATTTATCTTATATGGATGAAATTTGTTCTTTTTTAAATGGTTTGGACGCTAGTTCGATTGATCCCAGGAACAGATTCTAGTTGCCTCGTACTTAAGGTAGGATCAAGATGAACGTGCCCCAAAACTGCAACTTCACTAGCTTCATTGAATACAGGCTTTTCAATTTCTTGTTTCTCTACATTCCCTATCTCTTAAAATTCTTGTACTAACTCTACAATATAATTCAAACTGATATTGTTACTTTTGATATTGTTCATTAAATAGCTGAGCTGTTCTATTCGCACATTTATTGTTCATGAAGTAAAGAGGAATGATATTAGATATAAGGGTAGACCCTTTCCGCAATCGAAAAACCATGGTATTCAATTTTCAAAAATAATGTACAACTACATAAACTATCAACCAATACTTCGAAATAAGATAACAAACTAAATTTCACATTCTTTGTTTGTTTGTATTGTATCCATTCCTGTTCTTTCCACAAGTGATAACAAACTGCCATAAAACAATGCAAAGCAAGAACTCAAAATTTACACCAGTGGCGTAGTAACTGAATCTTTGCAGAGCAATTTAAATTTTAAAATGTAATTTTTTTCAACATTTAGGCGGAATTTACAAATACCACTTCTGCATAGGGAATTACACGAACTGCTAGAAGACATCTTACTCGACCTCCAATAAAGGTGTTGGAGTCAAAAATATCGAAAAATAGTGTTCCCCTTGAATCAAAAAGCGACACGTCCCTGCTTTTTCCTAAAATAATGACACACTTCCTAAAAATGGCTCGCTTCCGTTTTCTATTGGCCACCCTGTATATAAAATTGTTTGGGAGAGCTGCGTTGCCAAGAGCAGACAGAAGGTTCTCCAGAGTATATGAAGAAGAACAGTTGTTTCTTTCTAAGCTCCGTACTCATTCCATAATTATATTTTATACTCTTTATTTGTGGCCAATATTTAATCGAGATAGACGTCTGTCATTATCAAAACCATAGTCGTTTGAAGCTAAGTTTAAAAAAGTCATGTTATAGTAAAATAATTCAACACTATAACAGTTAATATAATGAATTGTATTAACCTAAAATTAAAAATACATTTTTATTTTCTGGATGTATATCATAAGTTGAAATAAATAAAAGTCGAGAGTTTGTGTCGTATAATTACTTCCACACTAGTCTAACAAAATGAGAAGTTTTCGTCAAGGTAGGTTACAAAAAAAAAATGAATAAACCTCCTATGACTTTATTCGAAAATATCTCCAAAAAATTCCTCCTTTCAGGTGATGGTTTGATGATAGGTAATTCAATTAGCTCTTAATATAAGTCGTTATGATGATTTAAAGTTAAATATCAATATCAATTTATTAATACTTTGCGAAAGTGGCTGACTTTGACAGCTCCAAGGAACCACTGGCACCTCCGGCAAGGCCTCCTACTAATCTACTCACTGCTCCTAGAGTGGCGATGGGTATCTAGAGAAATAATGGCTTAGGTACAGATTGTTTTACAATCAGTAGAAATAAAACATCAAGTTGACATGCATTTGATGCAATAACCAAAAACTCACATTAAAAATGTCATTAACAACCTGTGGATTCACAGTTTTCCGGACTGTAACTGTCCCAGTACTCCCAAACCCTCCCTGGACATCTGTTTCTGCAGATCCTCCATAGTTCCCACCATATCCTCCACCATAACCTCCAAACCAACTTCTGTTCCACATTGTATTCAATGTTAGAAGTACAGTAAGAGTAACAAAACCAATGAAAAACTTTTATAAATAAGACATCATCCAAACAAGTAACTTCGAACGATATTAGGACAATGAGTTATAATTTTTTGTCAACTAGAATGTAATATACAGGCTGTTTTAAATTCGACTTTAAACATTGAGCAAAGTTGCGCATTTATTTGCTCAACAATACGTCGTTTAGAAAAATTGAAAAAATTGATCGCTTCCGGAGATATCTGAGGAAAAAACCGTATTTTCGGAAAATAGTTTTATTTTTTCCTGGCCTTATTTCTTAATAAAATTCTAAATAAATACATTTACAATAGTTTTGAAACCTAACATTTTGTCTTTGTGTGAATACAATAGAAGTGTATCTTAACATGTATCCCGAGAGAAGACAACCTCAACCAAATTTGTCCTAACTAATGAACAGAATTCGCAACGGGTTTGGCTCGTTTAAAAAACTTTAGATTTATTATACCTCATTAATAATGATTTCTTTAGTTTCTTCATCCATCCTGTCCCCAGATTTTTGGCTGGGTTTTATAGAGTAACCATGCTCAGCTAAATTTATATCCAATAAGTTGAATAAAGTTCGGTGGGGTTGCCGTCTCTCGGGATACATATTAAGATACACTTCCAATATATTCACACTGTTTCTATCATTCCAGTAATAAAGTTTGATCATATCTCGTTTCTCTTCATCGGAGAACTCCATTTTCAACGACTCAGCAACTGACAATAATACAGAATATCATTTACGTGTCACCGAATGGAAAAATCAAAGCGAACTACTAACTTTATAAAAGTAATTTAATTAATTTCTTGGATTATTAGGACAATCAGGGCAACTTATGATAGATACATCGTCAAAAAGATGATAAAAAGGGCTATTCATATTTGTGGAATGCCATTATGGCTCGTATATGGGTCGTTCATGATAGTTACACATAGACGAAACGTCAGGTTACAAAATTATTAACGCCATAGGAAAGAGTGAAAAAAGTGGCAATGTAAATGTAATAAGAAATAAGGCCAGCAAAATATAAAATTATTTTCAAAAAATTCGGTTTTTATCGGATATCTCCGGAACTACTCTAAATTGTCAAACTCTCTAAACGACGTATAGTTGAGCACATAAATGCTCAATTTTGCCCCAATTTTACCATCATCGTTTTCCGTATAGTTTCCGAGGTCCTAATGGTGAGAGCGGAATGTGAAACAGCCTGTATTTCTCATATCTACTTATACATAGAAAAACAAATTCAAATAAAAAAAACTTACACATGTTTTCTAAAATGAGGACGAGTGCGTATCTTCGTTTTCTGGTAGACATGTGTCACTTGTGGTACAGTTTCTTCTTCAACCCTACAACATTAATAGTTCAGGTTTTATCAAAGATAACAGTTTTGATAGGAAAACCCCAATCTTTTATTTGATATTTGAAATTCCAATCAAATTCCAAATTTACTTAATATAGAAAGTTTCAAACAATTAAGATATTTCTACAATGTTTCCTTAATCAGAAATAAATGAATTCATTTTTTCGTTCATATTACGAGCTTATCATCTTGTAGGTTAAACGGGAAAAGTTGCTCAAAATTCAGAAAGAAAATAAAAAATAACTTTTTCAAGATAATCTTAAAAGTTTCAAAAATATGGAGAGTCATATCTATAAATTTTCAGTTTTAACACCTGCAATGCATTTTCTACATCTTCAAAAATAACATATTCGTGAAGAACTGAGATGATTCAACAGAACATTCAAAAACAGGTTTATATTCGCTTTTGTTTTACGATTATACCATGTAATTGTTATTGTTTAAATAGCTTAAATAACTTTTTAATGGTGTATGAAATGCCTTCGTCATTGAAAAGTTCTTCAGAAACAGTATTTGTTAGACAGAAAATTCAACGTGGTGGTGATGATAAATAAGAAAATTGAAGGGTGAAATTTAGAAGCAAAGAGATTATAACTTTTCTCAATGCATTCTTTGTTGACATTTAAAAAGGTGTCTCAAGAATGTATAGGTAATTCCCAAGTATTTATTCTAGATTGATATCTCCTGTTTTAGCAAAGCAATAGCAATGTAAATTCGTAATATTATTTTTGATTATTAGAAATATGTTTGGAGATGATTGTGACAGCAGCTATAATAACCCACTATGACAGGCAGTGTGATCTGACAAATAAATTCATGATTTAGAAACATTTGAAACATCCGGCATCCAAGCCAACTGTGCTGACGGTAATGCCATTGTATATACAAATACACTAGATTTACATTTTATAAATTTTAATACCATTTAACATACTTGGTATGTACATTGTAAGGTGAGGAGGGGGCAGTGATTGTCTTCTCAATTACAGTAGGAGGTGCAGGAACTTTGACTCTCTTCTCAACTACAGTTGGTACTCTGACCGTCTTCTCAACATAACTGGGCACAAAGATAGTTTTTTCTTCATAATTTGGTATGACAGTTCTTTCAATGAGGGTCTTCTGAGGTTGTATTTCCTTTACAATTTCAACGTGTTTCTCGACCACTAGAATAACCAATAGAAATAATTTTCTTTTTCTCAAAGTTTTATGTGCAGAATTATGAAAACCATGAAATAGAAATCCCAATCTAGAGAAATCTGCGATTAGCATGAAGCCGGCAGGAATATGGAAGTATCTCCCAAATATATTTCAGTGTATTATCATTAATAATGGTGTTAAAAGTTCTTACAAGTGACTAAACTTGTGGAATCCCTCAAGGTTCAATTTTGGGTCCATTATTATTTATTGCATATATTATTGGATTATTACAACTTAACATATCAGGCATTATTGTATCATTTGCGGATGACACAGTTATTATGTAGAGTGGTAACAATTGGGATAAAGTTACAGCCAGTGCTAAACATTCCTTAAAAATTATAAGAGAATGATTTAATTATCACATATTGATTTTGAATAGGCCAAAATTGAGTGTTCTAAATTGTGTCTATACGCAGATCAGCTCCATGTTACAAACAGACTTACTGACAATACATAAAGATGGTGTTTATAATAATTTAAATTGTAAATGTGATAATATAAAAATAGCCAAAGAAGTTAAATACCTTGGTGTTATACTGATGAAAATTGGAATTGGAAGAAAAAGATTTTGAGTATTGTTAAAAAAGTAATATACGTTCTTTTGGTTTTCTATAAAATAAGATATATTCTTGAAGAAAATGATTTATTAAAATTATATCATGCTTCGTTCTGTAGCATACTATTTTATGGGATTATTTTTTGAGTTTAAACTCATTTAAACGCATTAGGGCTGGTAGCCAGAATAAAGAAGCGTGCTATCAAAATTTTAACTTTTAATAGGCAAAAAAACCTTTTTAGTGAGAAAAGATTGTTGAATATCAATCATAAATATATTTTGGAGGCACAAATATATAATTATTTTATTCTACGGAAACACTATTGTATTGCTGAAGCATATTTACGTTCTAGACATAAATCGCTTGCAGTAAATAAAACTAAATTATATATTGGCCAAAAAAAAACAAGTTTATAACGATCCAAATTTATCTACAATAGATTTGAAAATAACAAAAAAAAAATAAACTTGACTAGAAATAATTTAATGTTATCATATATTGTTGTACTGTTAATATTTAATTTATCATCTGATGATCTATATTTGTAGTTGTATTTATAATTCTGTTGTATTTAAATAGTTTTTATTACTTTCGGTTCTTGTATCAATGGACTCCGCAGCGATTTCTCAGGCCCCATACGGTCTAGAGACTTGAAATTTCGAATTCGTACTTAGATCGCAGACATCTTGCCGCCTGTTAAGCTCCAAGTGTGATCCAATATTGGTAATTATAATTATCTCAGTCAATCTCATTCAACCAAGATCATTATTTTTTCGACATGGAACGACAATGGGATCCGTCACTGGAATTACGCACGAGCATGGAGCGTATATATACGTCTCGTTCTCTGGTATATAGGTACTTTCTGGAAGATCGTCTATGGTTATGTCGCAATTGTCAGACGTCAGACGTTATTGTTAATTTAAAGTTTAATTTTGTTTTGTGGTTGACAAACAGTAATTTGTTATGGAATTGCTGTTGCTGGCAAACACATATACATAAGTATAGTTAAAATCGAGAAAAGGATAGCAATAGTAGGTACTCATCGGTACGGTTTAAATCTTAAATGCCCAATAAAAACTATTTTTAATTTTTTTTCAAGAATTTCACTTGTTTCATTTTAAATTTTGTTTAATTGTATTGTATTATTAGTATGTATATGTATATAATATGTATATAGATGTTAAGATTGTAGATTTTAAATCATTATTTAGTTCAGGTCTACACACATATACTATTTGCATCTCCGTAGGGGTTTGTAGGGCTTATAATAAGTCAGACAATCTATTAGCATACTATTTTTATATTCAAGATTTGTATGTTAGCTTGAATAAAATTATTATTATAGAAATAGATGAATTAGTCTGTAGACAATAAATCATTCAACGAATCTACAGTTCTGTCTAATGACCCTGGGACTCAATCCCGAAACTCGGTGAAAACTTGATTCAACTTCGAATTCGATACATCAAATTCTTCAAGTCAGAATAAATCAATCGAAAACCAAATCGAGACGCGCTTTGAGAAATGACATGTCTTTGTCTCTCATTTCTCGATCATAGTTAATCCCTACGAACTACCATTGTATCGGCACCGAATATCAATTGTTCTCGGTTCTAATTAGATTAGTTTAGAACTCAACTAGTTCGTTATTATTCCAGACGTACTTTCACACCTCTCCTTGATTTTTACTTTGGCTTATCTCATAAAACTATTATACACTTATCGACTTAATGTAATATTTTTGAGACTTGTCATTATGACTTTATAGAAGTATTATAGAATGGAGAGTCAATCTATTTAATTTTACGATAAAAATATTACGTATCTGGGGAAAATTTGACAAATTATGTACATTTATATCAGATGATGCAATTAAAATATTACCGGGCACACTAATTTCCTTGTGAGTGTCAACAACTGCAACGGGCTTATTAACCACGCCTTCGGCATGGAAAGAGCCCAACAAAGCCGGCTGATGCACAACTGTTTTTTCTTTGTAGAAACCCCCACTTGCTGCGCTAGCATATGTTTTACCATAAGAGCCTTCAGCTCCTGTATGCCCTGCAAGTCCTGCTCCAGCTGAAACACCACCCCCTGCAGTAGCATCTGCATAAAGTCCACCAACGGATTTACCTTAGAAAAGAGACAAGTTACAAAAAAATAGATTCTATGAGGAGTATTCAAGTACCTATTCATTAATACTAGAAGACAATGTATATGTATATCTATCTAATGCATTATTCTTGTGTAAATAAAAATAAGTATTAGATTTCTTATGCATTCGATGTAAAATAATATTATAGCTATATCTGAGTATCTACCATTTTCTAAACTTCCAGCCAGTCCTGCTCTGGCAGCCTGACCAAATGGCGTTCCTGCTTCAGCATGCAAACCTCCATCAGCAGCATTGCCAGTTAGCAAGCCTCCTAATCCTGCTGATGCCTTAAGTCCAAAAAAATCCACACCTACATTCCCATTGTTGAAAGTAAACAACTGTAAGGAGATTAAAATAAATAAATGAATATGGAAACAGGTTACAGATTTTAAATTTATTTTTCATTTCCACAACATTATAATTAAAAATTAAAATTTCTTAAATGAGACATGTTTCGGAATTGGTAAATCCCATTATCAATCTAGGTATAAGGTTATGGTAGTAGAAACATGTAACAAGTCAAATTATAAAATAAATAAAATAAAATAATTCAAAAAACCCTCACATTATATAATTACCCCAACAAATAATAATAACTCGAAAATAAATTAAATATAATTCTTACAAAACAAAAATTAAAATTAAATTCTAACGAAAAAACGTAACACATAATTTCGTTTTTGTTTTGTAAGAATTATGTTTTATTTATATGTTGGGGTAATTATATAATGTGAGGGTTTTTTGAAATATTTCATTTTATTTATTTTATAATTTGACTTGTTACATTTGGTTCCCTAAGATGTTTCATTTAAGAAATTTTAATTTTTAATTATAATATTGTTTTTATTTAAATTCATCACTACTTCACTTTGAGAATGGATTTCTTCTTGAAATATCTAGGTAAGAGATTTTATCTATTGGGTGAAATTGCCCGTAAAAAAAATCCAGAGAAACCGTACAAAATCCAATATTTGAGTAAAATTAGAAATTATAGTACCTGCCGACACTTGGTGCTTTACAAAAAGACATTTGTACTGCTAAGAAACTTGGGAATAGGTCACTGGGAACGATTTCTGACAAAACAAATGTGAGATCTACAACTCAAAGAAATTCCCATGAAAATAAGTTCAGCCTTTTCGAAGATTATCATTGACAAATAAACAGACACAAATTAAAAATCGAAATCAAGGTTAAGAACTCAATAAAGTAATTCTAGTTCAAAATCACAGACAAACAATCTTATTTATACAGTGCTTTCATTTCAATACGAATCACTCTAAATATCTTTTGACTGAGAGGAGAATATGAAAAAAAAATACGTCAGCTTAGATATACAAAGGGAAGTGTATTTTCATATTAAATATGAGGTGGTTGACGTAGACGCGAATTAGAAGAAAAAAAAAGTATGTTAATAATCAAAGAGTTTATCGAGTTCGAATAATTTATTTTATCAAATGCTCAAAATGTGCGCTGTTGTTGGAGAGACTATAATAAAGCCTGTTTTGAAATAAGTATAAGTATGTATACTTATATGGTATATGGGTACAAGTAACTTAGCCGTGGTAGAGAAGAATTTATTCATGTCGTCAGGTGTAAGGCAAGTAGCGTCGTCATTTGCTGGTGGACCTTTTTTATTCGATTTTATTATTTCTCAGATTTTTTTGATTTTGTGCGGATATTTTACTATTTCATTTAGATTTATACTACTCACTGTACTGTCAGTCGTAGTCTTGTACATCGTTTCATGATGTTATAGGCTTTTATTGAGAGTTCATCGAGTACTATCGTTCCTACCGCATCCACTCGGTTTTTCAATGTCATTATGTATTCGTTTCTAACCGAAAGGACTTTGCTTCTATTGCATACTCTTATTCTTTTCAGAGGGAAACTCCGTTAATATTTCATGAAATTTTGCGTAGGCAGTCTCGGCATCTGGATGTTGAACGCATTCCCATTCAACTTTATTCTACTTCTGGATAAAGCAGTACATATTTACGTCATTTATTTTCCGAATAAATTTGTATTCATATTTTTCAGAAGTGGTAAGTGGTATTTGTATTTTCTGGAAAATATGGTCAGATATATAAGGATTAAACATGCTCTTTTAATATATCTGTGTAAACACTGTACATGCAGGTCGACTTCACTCTGGAAGGCTCTTCGAAAGCATTGTGAAAACCGTAGGATTTGGAAAATTTCTTTTTCTTTCAGCTGATGTTCTTCGCAGGTCGACGTTGAAGTCCCCAGCTAGTAGTAGTAGTAGTAGCATAGTACAATTATATTCTTTCGTCGTCCATGGCAACACTTGAGTTGTAAATATGTGAATATCTTCCCCTGCAGCACGACATACTGAAAGTACTCCTAAATTTATTTATGATTTCTTCTAGTTCAAAACTGATTCCGCCTTTAACCAACAATAATACTCCTCTATGTTTTTTTATGTTTTCGAGTATGCAGTTTGTCATTTTGTAACCTGGCATAATTACACCGTTTTGTATGTCACTAGTAAACCAATGTTCAGTTTCTGAAGCAAAGTCGCAGTTGTTTCGTGACAAAATGTAACATAGCATTTTTCGTTTGTTAAACACTGTACATTAATATTTATAATTACAATATAGCCAGATTTTTCACATTTATTTACCAAACTTTACGTTTTTATGTCCACGAAAAAGATTGTAGGTACCTCTTTATGGTAACTCCGGACATCCGTTTTTCGCTCTTATAAAGTTCATCCATTATGTCGAAATCTGCTATTACTTTAAATGACAAACTTCTCGAATTTTCACGCGTTGAGCACGCTTCAAACTTCAAAATCGTTCCAGGTAAACGTGTTTGTTAGATGTTGTAGAATATCGTCTACTTTGGTGTTTAGCTCGACTTTACCCTGATGGATTATGGCTCGTTTTTTAGCGGCTTTGAATTTATTGTTTGACTTTTTTGTCGGTTCATCGGAACAGTGCCCACCACAGATCAACTGTTTCTGTGCTTTTCACTTGAAACTTTGCTTGATTTACTTTTGTAAATTGTTCTTAAATAGTTTTTATTACTTCCGATTTTTTCTATTGATGGACTCCGCAGCGATTTCTCAGGCCCCATACGGTTTAGAGACCTGATATTTCGGATTCGTAATTAGATCGGAAGCATCTCGCAGCCTGTAAAGCTTAACACTGGTCCAATAATTATTAGTTATATTATCTGATTCAAGCAAGATCAAATTATTTCTTCAACATGGAACGACAATGTCGGACATCACTGGAATTACGCACGGGCATGGAACACCTGACCTTTGCTTACACTTTACACGGTCAATTTTGTATTGTGGTAGATAAACAGTAATTTTTTATAGAATAGCTGGCAAACAGATATACATAAGTATAGTTCAAATCAAGAAAAGGGGAGATAGCAGTTGTACTCATCGCTACGGTTCAAATCTTAAATGCCAAGGGATAGTTTAGAGTTGTTTATTGTCCTATTGACAAAAATAACAATGTAGATATCTTGACAAAACCTCTGTCGCCTATTAAATTTACATCTTTAAAAAATGACTCTGTTTGCCGTATGTAATGTTAATCATACCGTGTTTCTCTTTCAGGGAGTGATATGTAGATATTGATTTGATTCTAAATGTAGATTTATTTTACTCTTGAGGGGGCTCAAATATAAAAATACTCAGTAGCTATGATAATCTAGTTTATTTATAAATAATGAAAATGTTATTATTTTTTCTTTTTGTTCGGCGCATTTTTTTGCTTCTCTAAGGTTCTCATAGCGAGAGTTTTGTAACAAAAGTTTTTTGATTTGTTCTTTGGTCACTTATCGTAGCTTCTAACTTTTATACAATACGTTCTGAGCAAGCTAACTACACTTCCGTATCTTTTAGTTCACTTCTTACCTTGTTTAGCTTTGCCTAGAGAGAGTCACAAGTAGTGAAGTTATCAGTGTTTAAGTTTGACGTATAAATGATAAATCTCACTTTTGTCTCTTGGCTCACTAGCTTCTATTACTTCCCGTAATTGGTCACTCACTATTATATCCTCTGGTACGCATTTAGGTACGTAATATAATATCGGTCAAAGTGTCTTTTTGAACTTAGTGAGAGTTCACTTTGCAATTCGATGTCGGAGGCCATGATGCCAAAATCACCCCATTTTTTCTGCTATAATTGAGTAGTCTCTAGTATGGTTATAGCTTTTATGTGATGTTCCGCAGTAGCCTAGGTGCACAACTAAACTGATCACATCAATTTCTCCTTGTCCATCTTTTTAATCAAATAAACACTGGTCAAACGGTGTGGCTCAACTAGGACAAAGAGAAAGAATATGAGCCTCTATGCGCTACAAATCCCATCAATTTGGGATATGAGTGGTATGCTCGTCGACGCACGTTCAAATCCGTTTTATAGAGGAAGAGGTTATTATATTAGGGAATTGATGTGCGGCATATACGTAGCCAATACGTTCGTGATTTTATGGTATGTATATTTTTTACCAAAAAATTGGACCTACTTTATTAGTTGGTGCACTGAAAGATACAAAATTATATCATTAACAATGAAAATGGTTGAACGTTCACTAATACCTGATAAGATAGTATTTATCCTATTACCCATATTTATTCTTTGCTTGTGCTTGTTATTTCTCAGAGATCTTAAAACATCGTGGTGGAAATGCACATATTTCATAATTTAGCATTGCTGTAACTCGAAAACCGTCGTTTTTTTTGAAAAATGTATTTAAATGTTGCTACATACAATCTCCTCTTTAATTTAGCCATCTCATATTCACAATTTTCACAATAAATTGCCCCCTCCACATAGCGGAAATACACATATTTCAGTTTTTATACTATTGCTGTAACCGAAAGCCGTAGTTCTTTTGAGAAAATGTTCAATTTAAACGTTTCCGGATATGGTCTTATCTTCAATTATGCCGTCTCAGATTTGAGATTTTCGAGAAAATTTGCTCCCTCAACCCCTTTCGGGGGCTCTTTTTAAAGGGAAGGCTACTTCGGATTTGAGTATTTCTAAATATGGAACCATTTCTCAACTCTCTTCTTTCGAAAGAATTGAAATAACATCAAAATCGGAACACGTTTACTGTTCAAAACGCGCGAACAGCATAAAAAAGCAAAGAAAACATACAAACGAATTGTATAACTCCTACTTCTTTCTAAGTCGGTCAAAAATTGAGTTAAATTAGATTGTTATTTCCATGCGTAGCTACTCTACGGATTCATATTTTGTTTTTACTGATTAGTTGGAATACATTAAAATATCAAAAATATATAATTGTTTCTCTTAAAGGAATAGTTATAGTATTAATTTCAAAATTGTACTCATTTGATAGATATTCGTATAACGTAACATCCATTTCATGTTCTTGTGAAATAACATACAATAATGTACACCCGTAAGACCCATTCTATCGTAAATACAAAAATAAATATTTCGTATTTTTCAGTGCACCAACTAATAAAGTCGGTCCAATTTTTGTTAAATATATAGCCATACATTAAAGAAACAAACACACAACCGAATTATATACCTCCTCCTTTTTTCAAGTCGGTAAAATAGAGAACTGCGAATGCGTGGCTATCAATTTCAAGAGCACGTAAAGTGTTGTGGTCGCCCTTCAAGTCTCTACCTAGATACCCGGGTACTCACTTTTTTCCCGTGGGTAAAAAGTAATTTTATAAGATATTATAATTTGTCGTCTGTCAACAAAGAGAAAATGTCAAACTTTTCTTCCATCACAGAAAATTGGCTATTTAATAGAAAATAAGTGATTAAAGTAGGTAACAAACTCAAAAACAAAATCATATTCTTACAAATTATATAAATGTAAGAGAAATAATAATCTTCGTCGTTTTCTTAATAGAAATATTAGTTTAATTTAATAATCTTGGCTATGTCTACTACTAGTAGAAAGTAATACAAAGAATATGACAGAAAGAAAATCGCCTGGGCTTCATTTACCTCAACCCTTGCTCATTTTTTTTTTCACTATAAATGTTCAACTTTTATTGGCCGTCTTAGGTGCTCCGAATGCAACAAATTAATTTTTTATTAGAGTATCTCTTAAGACATTATATTATTTAATCTTTCATCGATTTGTTACATATCCTCCCATAAGTACAGCTTCTGGCTTAGATGAAATGTGTCAAGAAAACAATTGGACCTCACGTTATAAGCAAATCAGCCATACAAAATTGAAACAGGAGGTGAAACAGTCTGTTTTAAAAAATTCTCAATTTCTTCTATAATTCAAACCCAAGCTGTAATACTATGCTTTGAATCATTAGTTGATGAGTTTTAGGATAAATACTTACATAAAACTAAACGAAATACAAACGAATGAAATTAAAGCAAAAGCGTTAGAAATTTGCAATGTATGTATTGAATTGTATTCAATCATATTGCACCCATCAACGATGATGTAAACCAATGCGAGATGGAGTATTAGGCCACCGAGTAGTTGTTGCCGTCGTTGGTGGGCACGGTAATTGTATTACCTTTTGTCTATTGTTGAAATAGAGTCATTCATATTTTAATTTAATTGTTCTGGACGAACTAACCTAACCTACCTAACTAAATTACCTCATTCTCAGTTCGCCACCGATTTTAAGTTCCACAAAATCCTTGCTGTTTCACATCTGTTTTTATGATATTTTGTCTTTCTTAGTACAACTTCCTTCATTCAATAAGTGTATTATGTTTTGCGTTTCCTCCGAGCACTGATTTGCCACATTAGCTTATCTTCTTCTCAGGCTTCTAAGTTTTCAATGATGTTTTATTGAAGGTGACAGTGTCGTTGAAAATAATAGATAAAATAATTAATTTTATTTTGAGCTCCTCATTTAAGGACCGTCTACAAAAACATCTTCAGAAAAGCATTGCATGACATTGCAAAACTCTGATTGTTTTAAAATAATATTTGTCGCAAGTATCCGAAAAATAGTTATATCGACTCCAAATTATTTTCTTTCGACGGATAATTACAAACCTAAATAAGAGAAAAGATACGATAAGTTTTGTATGTACTTTGAAAAGGCAAAAAATGGCGATATCAATTTCATATGATGTAAAATTGGACCTCATAAGGTTTGCGAAAAATCTGAAATACTAGAAAAGTAAATAAAAAACGTTTTCGTTTGAAATACTTCGACCATAAATATTGATATTCGGGCCAATTCGCCTCAGCTAGAAATTTCGTAAAGATCATGTGAAGAGGAATTTTAACAAGATATTTGACTTTTTTGTTCTAAAATTAGCATACCTACTGTAATTCACATGGAATATTACTAGAACAAGTGCAAAACAATTAATTATAAGATTACTCTGGTGTCCGTTTGTCAGTCTTTCAGTTCAAATGTCACAACCAATTTACCTCCGAAGTTACAAAATGAATAAATTGATCATTTATCTATCTATACAGAGTTTGGTTTGTCATAGCGTAGAATACTTTGTCTGTTACGGAATGTAGACTTTGAAGTTAGAAATTGAAATATATTTTTTCTTCTAGAGAATTATAGTGTGACAGGTTTTTCGAAATGTTTGGCATTTATTCCTCAAGGACACAACTGGGAAGACCAGTGGCACCCAACCTTATACTTTTATATCTTTGAATTTTTATCTCCTATATTTAAAGTCGCATATAGAGTGAGCAGTATTAAGACCCAACATTTGTATATTTATAACGATTATGTTATGTCTTCCTTAATGACTATGATAGTGATCTGTGAATGGAATATTATCCATTACCACATGTGAGAATAGAATGAGTTATAAACCTTATGATGATAGGAATAAAAATAATCACAGCAATCATTAAATTATTTATACATTTTTTTGTTGATGGAAGATTCCATAAAATAATTTCTAAAATTTTATATCATAGTTTGTCAGCTTCAAGGTAAAGATAAAAAATCTGCATCATCATATTTTAACTTTTTTTATCCAGATAATTTATGCAAATAATGTTGTTGTAGGCATTCTGTGTTTGAAAATTTAGCTGCATTTTGATTTGAACAAGAATTCTCTTAAGTGATGTATATAATACATAATCTCAGGATGGATCGAATCTACGTATGAAGACAATTTTGAGCGAAATTATGGAATTGATAATTATCGCAAATTGCAAGGAAGAACTTGCAATTTATACATGAAGGGTCTCCGGATAATACATCGAGCGATTGTGGGCAAACGATAAGTACCAACATTCTGAAAATTTGGTGACATGCTAAAATCACTGGGGGACAATCTAAAAAAGTGGTAATATACAGGGATTCCATTAAAAATAACAAAGTTGGCATGCGACTAAAATGAAAATATTTTAGACGTATGTCTCCGAGTGACTTTATCATGTCACCAAATATGCAGACTTGTCGTTTGCCCACAATCGATTGATGTCCTTCCCGGAGAACCATCCTGTATAATATCATTGATATTTTGACGTACCTACTCTGAATTTTTCTTGATTTTAGATATAAATACCAACTAAAAAATATTTCAATCAAACAAGGAAAAACAGCACTTATTTATTTGGCATTTTCTGGGTGCATTACAGAGTTGTGCAACTTGATACATTTTCCGTTTTGTTATGAAAACGGAATGGTGCTGCTCAAATTATTCATTTATTACAAATTCAAAGATCGTACAAACGTACAAGATATAATGTGTGATGTGATATGTGCAGATTTAAATTTGACTCAGTTGAAATAAGTTTGCGTTCAGTACAAAAAATCTTATTTTTAATCAAAACTCAATCACACCGTATACAAGCAATCACTTGACTGAAGTAATATTCTTATAACCATCTGAAACAAAAAGTATTGGTCTTAGTTTCTTGAAGGCATTCGTAGCGTAGCTAAAAGCAAATCCTCTGGCTTGACCATTCTCGTCTGTCTTGGCACCTAGCCCAGCTCCTGCCTTCTGACCGAATGGTGTTTCTGCTTCTGCATGTGGCCCACCATCGGCCATATTGCCCGTAATAAGCCCGCCTAGGCCCGCTGAAGCTTTGAAGCCCAGAAAATTGATACCGATGGTACCGTTCCCAAATGTAATGAGGTCAGGACGAGGTGACTGTGTTGAAATGAAATCATGCATGAGAGAAATGAGTTTTCTTATCACTTAGCTATTATCTGCCTAAACTTGATTCCAACATAATTTCAGAATTGGATAAAAACCTTGATAGGATATTTATAGACCTGACGTCATAGCCAGGCACGCAACGATGGCGGTACAAAGGCTAAAAGCTACCAACCGGACGCAGAGAATAACCCCTTGGACCATTTTGGAAAACACACAAATGAGCAAAGGGCAGATGTGGACCTTCTCCATGGGTGAACAATCTATGGAGATGTTAATAAAACTGGAATTACTTCGGAATTGGCCAAAAGAATTTAAGGGTAGGGCACCCATGTTAAAAGAAATAGTGGAGAAACATTTATCAATGTCAATAACCTCCACTTCACTGGTAGAAAAATTTGGTGATAGGAAGAAGGGCCCAATGCAAAAACAGAAAATGGGAGGCTAAGTCCGGGGCAGCTCATGAGCAAATTGATGTAAGCCTTCTCTTAAGACCTTTTTCGGTCAGAGAACAGGTAGATGTCATGGAGTAGGGAGCCAAAGGAGATCCAACCATCTTCAACCTAACTTATAGGGTCAGGTTCCTGCAAGCCTACTTGCAACACGCCAAGGCAGCCAATACCATACTAGTGGAGGTGGGAAAAAGAAGACATTGACGAGGCCCTCCTTCTTGAGTATATGGGAGAACCATCGCAGGCCTCAAAGAACTAAAATATTTGTTGAGGCAGGCGTAAAAAAAAAACAGGTTCAATAGAATCTGGGATTTGTATAGGAACAAACTCACTGAATACAATAATGAGCTCCGGAAAGCTAAGAGGGATTCTTGGAGAAGGTTCTGTGAGGAGATTTATGAGACCACAGCATATCCACAGATACACAAAGTCAAGACCAAGAGGAAAAGGTGAGCTTCCTGAAGAAAACTGACGCAGACACCGCAAGGAGGCAGACAGATCCAAATTATCAACGCCTTCGCAAGTCCAGATAAAATAAAATGGGCCCTTGACGAATTCCAATCCTTCATATCACCGTGGGAGGTTAAAATCTTCCCAACGTCAATACAGAACGGTAAAGAAATACCAGTGCTACACTAAATATTTCAGTCTAGCCTAGCTTGGAGATACACCACGGCTGTATATAGGAAGGTGGCGGTTATGACTAGTGTACTAATTGCGTTTACAATGACAGATGTTTGGTAAGAACTGGGGATTAAATCCCGTAATGACCAAATTCTTATAACACAGGATCAATAGTGTGGTGGCCTAGCCTCTCAAAGAGAGTTGAGTGCTATTTAGAGACGAGCCTGCCTAAGTATCACAGGGCCATGAGAACAACACCAAGTGCCGCCATGGAAGTAACTTAATCTACCTCCACGACAGGAGAACGCCAGATTCTAAACCAAAGTCGGACAAATATTTTGGTAGGGATACTATCAGCCTGGACGAAAATTATCTTTGTAGGTTCTGCTAAGAAGTGGAGGAAACCGTGACTCACATCCTTTGTGAGTGTGAAGCCTTGGTAGAGGTGCAGCATGCAGCGCCAACCGTTTGGGGAAGGAAATCCGCTAGCAGAGAGCTATTCGAAATACTCGGTATCTAGACTGTTACGCCTGTTAAAAAGGATAAATTACTGAGCTCCAACGCATTGGATAACCTCAATAGACCTGAACAAGTGCAGTGCCGTACACTCACTCCAGCTAATCTAATCTAAGCTAATTTAATTGCCATGTAGAGTTTGAAGCAAAATGTGAGCGCAGTTGAATTTTAATGAATGATACTAAACTGTCCTTTCGAGTTACAAGACCATCGATATGCTTGACTAGATGGATATACTACTACCTGCTATTCTACAAATTTTCCAAGCAAGTCACGTTCTTTCACATACGCGACACAAGAATTTCAAGGTGTTGTCAATTACTTTATTATTTTTTAGATTGATCTTTGGTCCGAGATCAGTGTTACTTAAATTTATAATATCTGTACAATAAATTTTGAATTGTTGAAGACATATTCAAAGGAATGAGATTTTTCAATAGATTTTCTTGTTTAAAATCTTTCGATGTACCTTTTTATATTTTCAATAAATAAATAATTTTAATACTTACATCTCCTGGAGCTGTATATATTGATTCAATCCAAAGTGCCACTAAAAACACTGATGATAATCTGGTCATGATCATGTAATCTAGAATAAAAAGTAAAACGTCAGTTTTTTATATAGTAGATAAATTGTTTCCAAGAAAATAAATATATTTTTATAATTTGATGGGTATTAAAAGTTTTAAATATACTTAAATTATTGTTGGGAAGAGCTGCGGCTGATAATGCTTGTCATTAATTCTTAACACTATTGGGTTTTCCGGTTCTTTGTGACTAATAAAATATTGTTGATAAATAAGAAAATAAAATGGAAAGTTACAACCATAACAACAAAGTTCAAACCAAACTCGTACCAAAGTAAGATTTATTATGAAAACAGCTATAAAAATCTTATATGAAAAATTTTAACCATTTTCAAAATTGATTAGAGATGCGTCTTATATACTATTTATATTCTTATACTCACACCAAAGAGTCTCTTGTATACTTGTGAGTTAATTATAGATAATCCGCTCTTTTATAACAATGAATGAATATTCATGAGTTAATCACTGGTAAAAGTACAAGACTCGGTAGATCTGTGACTAAGATCACTCCTATATTTTTTTAATTCAAGGTTTCGAAGGTACGATTGCACCCGTTTAAATAATCTATACACATATTAAAATCGTAAATTTAAGATAAACCAATATTGGAGTCTTTATTGAAGCAACAGAAGCCAAAACAACAGTTCTTGGAATCATTGTCTGTTTGTACGCGCATCATGCAAAAACTACTCCATGGAATTGAATGAAAATAATGTTACTAGGGGTTTAACTTAAAATATAGGTTCCATTCTACCACGTCTGTCTAACAATTACATCATTAATTCAATTACTTGCATTTGCAAAATTTCAGCTTTCCTCTCCAAGTAGGTATCTATCAATTGAGAAAATAAATAAAAACAAATTCGATGATATTCTTTTATTTCATTTCAGGTACCTTTGATTTTTTTATTTTCAAACCGAAATAACAAACCATCTTGCTAGAAATTGTCAAGAAGATAATAGATTTCGAACTCTTACAATCAATTTGTTATTTATTTAATTGAAGTTGATGCCAACAGTTATCAATCTAACCACAACTGCACAACTTCAAAAGTAACAGCACCAATAGCATTAATACTATTTTGTATTTTTCAGTGCATCAACTAATAACGTCTGTCCAATTTTTTGTAGAAAATATTTTTTACACTTTTGAGTGTAACATTTTTCACGAAAAGCGTTGAACGTTCATTAATACTAAATAAGACATTATTTATCCTATTACCCACGCATATTCTTTGCTTGTACTTATTATTTAGAGATCTCAAAACATTGCGGCAGAAATACACATAAGTATTTTAGATTTTACCACCGCTGTAACTCGAAAACCGTAACTATAAGGAAAAAATGCTCATTATAGGTAAATGTTGCTACAAATAATTTGGTCTTTCATGTAGTATACTCATATTTTCAATTTTCGAAAGAAATCGCTCCTTCCATATAGCGAAAATACACATATTTGAGATTTTAACATCGCTGTAACTCGAAAACCGTTACTCTTGCAAAAATGTACTACTTAAACCTTTCCGGATATTGTCCTATGGTATTTTTTAAGGGATTTGAGTTCTGACGAATTTTGTAAAAATAATTATTAATTATTATCTTTGGGAATAATGTTCTTGTTGTATGTTGGGCCCACTTTTTTCACAAATTTCATGAAACGATGAGGCAGCTAGGTATACAATTCAATGTGTTTTTTATGTTTTCCGTGTTTACGATTGTGATTAATCTTTTTCCCATTGAGAAACGTTTAAAAATAGAAAACATATTGAGATATTTGATGCCCTGTCCCTCAAGTGATAGTGATAGTGATTTTTTTGCTAATCACATGTTGTATGACTTGATGAAAGAAGCGATCATTTCTAGTGAATTTTAAATTGAACTGTTTTCAAAGATTTTCAGATTAGGGGTATCAGTGTAATGATTTTTAATATGTAATATTTTTACTTATATTAGACTTATTATCTATTGGGACCATTCACTAATGTGAAATAAATAGTCTTTTTTATTAGATGAAGCTGAAAAAACAGTACAAACTTGAATTAAAGACTAGTAATATAAATTATTTCATTTAAAATTGGTCCTCCGCCATAATTGACCCTTTATCTATTGCAAAATTTTTGAATTATGCATTTTCTTTTAATACTCTTTGTTTGATTGACAGGATACACCATGGTAATGTTATTATTGTAATAAATGAATAAGTATTATTTAATTATCTATAGAGCATTATCAAATAAATAGGTAGGTATGAAAAGTTGTTTGTTATAATAAGAATCGATAATAATTATCTCATCACATAGAATAACTACAAGGAATTCAACAATCGAATCATGAGGAAATGACAGGTAACTGAAATTTCGTTTTAAAATTTTATACCATTTTTTGTTTCATTGGAATTCGCATTCGAATTGTGATTTTCTTATATAAAACTAAGTGTCAATTTCATAAACAAACTCAGTCTCCTATTAATTTTATTCCAACGTTAAAAATTTCATAAATTTTTTGATTTGACTTATAATTTAAAGTTTCTTAAAAAAACGAAAGATAAGGTGACTGACGTAAAAGTTATTGAAAAATGAACTTTTTTTATTCCGTCATCAAGATATGAGATACATAAATTGAAGGATTAACTAATCTGCCATTAGGGATTTATTATGAAACCGGCTCTAATACTAATAACGGATAAGTATATTATTCATGTAGTCCAAATTTTAAATAAAAAACTAATTAATTAGTCATAAGGAAGGAATCAAATGAATGAAGGTAGGTCACCAGAAATAAACAAGAACAATCTCAATACCGCAATATCCAGTTTTTTATTTTAATTTTCAGGTGACACACCTTAAAATGTAAATTTTGATTATTGAATAACGGAACCATAGTAAATATTTTTCTTGTAAATCTAAAATATTACAGAAGGACATTTCTAAGAATTCTGCGTCAAAAGAGCAGTGGATTGGCAATTTTTTTTGGACAATGTTAGCAAAAGGAAATATTTTGTGACGACAACAATACAAAAGTACCAAAGAAGGCATGAAAAGTCAAAAGCATGAAAAGGAAATAGAAAAAGAACTATATGTGACGTAAATTTTCAATACCAATTAGTTTCTCATTATTTCTGATGAGGTTACAAAATTCAACTATTTGTCCGCTTTTTTACCTGTTCGCGTGTTCCGTGAGCGAGCTCCGATTTTAATAATTATTTTTTTAATTTGAAAAAGAAAAGCTCCCCACATCCAACAACTTCCTTCAAAAAGGGAGGTTAGGATTTTTTTCCGAGAATGGAAAGTTTTATGTGACAGAATTGAAGCAAAATACCATGTCTGGTAATATTCAAGACAGAGATTTTCCAAACATTTTTATGGAAAATCATGTGCAACATTGCTGCCGCTATATTTTGAGATCACGATTATAAGGCAATGTTCAACATTTTTTTAGAACAAGAAATACTTAAAAATGTGAATTTAAATATTTTTGACAAAGACTGGGACGCATTTTATTAGTTGGTGCAATGAAAATAATTCTATTGCTTCGCACAAATTTCGAGCACCAGTAGAATTAATATTATTTCGTATTTTCTATTAATAAACTAATAATTTATTGTATTTGTGTATATGTAACTATCAGTTAAATTTACCTTCACGTACGCAAAAAGATTTACCCTTTCAAATTCTGAAACAAAGTTAAAAATTGGGGGTTCCGAGCATTTTTCGTTTAAACTGAAATTTCATTGAATTTATTCGCTACTTTACGAACGCAGTGTAAAATGAATGCCGTTATAGGAAATGCCTAGTTCAAATTAACTCAATAATATCATACCTAGTTGATAGAAATGTGATCAATTATTACTTGATAGACAATTTCATATGAGGGAAACTATCACATCAAGGAAATCAACTACGTTTAAGTATAATTGATTAATGGAACTAGTTTAAAATCATCATAATATTATAGTATCAGTTCATAGTATATTCAGGTGAATATAATTATTTGAGAATTATTCTTGACCGAAGTTTGGTATTAAAATTTCCTAAGATTATTATATTATTTTTTAAGAAAATAATGCCTATTTTCCTATTGAAACAATGCCTTGACAACAGCCAAATAATATCAATAAATTATAATTTTAATATATAAGATCCAACTAATTTGATTTTTTTAATTTTAGAAATTGTCGGTTGTGTTTTCGAGTATTTTCTAGTATGTAGGTACATCGTAGCTATACTGGGATATTTCTATAGATGTGTAACGCAAATTCCTATTATTCCTGGTAATTTCAGTTACATTAAAAATTATTTAAAAATATGAATATTATGACGGCATTTTATGTCCTTAAAGCTACCAAATAAAAGTGAGCAGTTAGCACTACAAGCAAAAAAAAGATGCTCTCAAAAAAGTTGATATGTAATAGTAAGGCAGCTATTTGCCGAAAAACTATGAGCAATTAATTTCAGAATACAGCACTTAATTAGCCCTACAAGCACTAAGAAAGAAGTTCACAAACAATTTTTTTTAAAAAACTATGAGATTAATTAATTTCGGAATAGAAGCATCAAATATGTATTTTGGATTCTGCTCGCTTTGGTCTGCAACTTTAGGGACATTTGCATTTTCTAAATTATGTTACCTAAATTATAAGTTCTATTGTTTCAAGAATGTTGTATTTTCGAGAAAAGTTTTTACAGTGAATTGCATGAATTTAATAACGCATTGAAGAAAAAAAAAGTTAACTTTTGTTATAAAGTGGTTATTATCATTTTTATCTCTTGAAGCTGCCTTTCCGATTTTTGCATTCATTGACTATTGCTTTGAAAGAGCTTCTCAGTGATCTACAACAAGGTAGCAAAACTGCAAAGCACTTCAAGGCTAAATCTTGATAAAAACTTTTCGACATATCAAGTAATCTTGAATAACTAATAATTACAACGCTCATGAAGAAATATTTTTGTAATTTTATGGAAATAATTATTTAATAGATAGAAAATAGACAATAATTAACGTTTAAAACTCATAGCATTTCAAAACTCGAGGCAAATATTTGTAAGTCGAATAACATTTCGGCACATTTGAAACATTGTTTATAAGTCTTGTGAGAATATATTGCAAATAATCTTAATCAGAACGTCAGAAATGTATTCTTTCTACGGCATCTCAAATTGATGAACAATTGACAATTCAACTAAAATTATTTAACATACCTACACAGGTTACCTATATGATATGTTATGAAGCCAGATATGCCATCAAAAAGAAAATTAATTTAACACAAAAGTGAGAAGATAAGTGGACAATATTAAACATTATGAAAGAGATTCTCAATGTTTTATTTATTAAATATTCAACCCTCTTGAATCTTTCAAATATTCCCTTGAAAACTAGAAAAGTAAGTGAAAATGCAACTCTGAAAACCGAAGAGCTCAGATTAACTTAAATTATTTTGAAGATCAAACATCTCACAAGATATATTAATCAAGCTGATATTTGGAACAAGAAACACCATGTGACATGAGATGGTAGAATTGTAATATATGAGATATACGGTTGAGGTTGTGCAGATTTTTTTGTCCTTTTGTTTAGAATATAATTTGAATAATTGAAAAGCTACTGTGAACAAATTTGGATAATTTGATTTACAACGTGTTTTAAAAAAAGTGTAGTAAAATAAGTGGTGTCAAAATTTGTATCAAGAATATAAATTCGATAAGCAGGTATATTATATATTTATTATTTGCATTCCAGCTTCTTTCAGATTTACATCTTTAATGATTCTCACCGTTATCTCAATATCAATAGTATAAAATAAAGTCGCTATCCGTTTCGGTATGTCCTTTCTCCAGTTACTTCTTCTAAACCACGCAATGGATTTTGAAATGGTTTTCACTGTCATTTAGATAATTTGCAATGCAAATGGCTTAAATGTACAAAATAATACAGTTATATTATTTTATTATAGTATAGAAACTTCGATGTTTTTCAATTAAGTTCACAAAAACCTTGGAGATAATTCAAAATAATGTAGGTACTATAGAAATGTGGCTATTCAAAAATCCTAGAAACAATTCCAGGACGGTGTATGTCTATCTCCTTAACCTTAAACCACTTATATTCCTTTAACCATCATCTAATATAAAATATTACGTTCGAAAAGTAGCGGATAAATTCAATAAAATTTGAAGTGAGAGTTTCAAAGAAAAACGTTCGGATCAGTCGATTCTGTTTTTACCGACTTCCAAAAAAGAAGGAGGTATACAATTCGTTTGTATGTTTGCTTTTTTATGTATGACGCTTCGCGCGTTTTATACAGTAAACTTTATTTTGATGATTTTTGATTCATTTGAAAGAACAGAGCTGAGAATTGGTCCCATATTTAGAAGAATTCAAATCTGAAATCTCCTTCCCTCTTAAAACCGACACTGAAGGTGGTGGAGGGGGCGATTTTTCTCGAATCTGATACGACACAACTAAAGTGGAGACAATTTCTGGAAAAGTTTAAATTGAACATTTTTTCAAAAGATTTATGGTTGTCGAGTTACAGCAATTGTAAAGACTGAAATATGTGTATTTCCGTTATGTGTAGGGGGCATTTTTTCCAAGATGAAAATATGATAGAGCCAAATTAAAGAAGATACCAGGTATATGTAGCAATATTTAAATTGGACAATTTTTCAAATAAGGTACGATTTTCGAGCTACAGCTGTGGCAGAGTCTGAAATATGTGTAGATATTTCCAACGCGATGTTTTGCGATATCTGAATAATTACTAATACTAATAAGTTCATGCAAAGAATATACATATGTAATAGAATAAGTACTATCTTCTTTCG
Organism: Crioceris asparagi; assembly: GCA_958507055.1. Classification (NCBI taxonomy): domain Eukaryota; kingdom Metazoa; phylum Arthropoda; class Insecta; order Coleoptera; family Chrysomelidae; genus Crioceris; species Crioceris asparagi. The sequence continues at coordinate 80,725,404 of OY293826.1, read as the reverse complement.
TATTATAATGAACGTTCAATGATTTTCATGATTAATATTTCACTCAAAAGTGTGAAATAAATATTTTTTACCTAAAATTAGACCGACTTTAATGTTAATTTTATTTGTGATGATACATTTGAAGTTGGTGCCAAAAGTCTTCTATTTATCTACCATTCCACAACTTTAAAAATACCAGCACCATTAGAATCAATACTATTTTTTATTCTTCAGTGCACCCACTAATAAAGTCGGTGATCAATTCTAAATAATTTTGTTTAAATTGAAAAGAAAATATTGCTGCTGCATAAATATAAATAATCACAATAAAATGCATATTATTTATAATATTTACATATTATATTTCACTTGAAACAGCTTCCTACAGTAGCTTAAAGCCAAATCCATAATATCAACTAAACCGATATCACGTTGTGCAACTAATTAGATATGATAAATACGAACAAAGAAAACTCCCACCCCTAATATTATACATCCAAATAACATGCAAATAAATTTCCATATACAAACAAAACTTTGAAGATTGTTGGGTAACTAGAACAAAACACTAGTCGCATGGATGTGCGCACCTTTATAACTACCATGTACCAACACGTATTCTATTATCCTTCAGTAGATAGTAGCAAGGAAATTAATTACTTACAAGTATATTATTATTCTGTCTCGCTGGGATAGAGAAGGATCACTAACTTAGTGTGTTGTCGGCTTTTGTGTCAACACTGATATCGGTTACCGAGTGTTTGTCGAGGTATATTTATATTTTCAGAAGACCCGCTCAAACGCCAGCATCATCATCATACATACTGTTTGTATGTGATGGCCGAAGGTCAATGAAAACGATTTTGTGCAAATAATATACCTACATGGTATGTGGAGTCTACCTGTAGATTGTTGAATAATACCGGTTCCGTACAAGATATTTAATACATACTATAATTTGTGGTAGCCACCTTGTCTTCAGAATTACTACCAGGAAACTCCTGAAAAAGCTACGATAATAATCGTATCTTTTGTTCTCCGAGCCTTGTCAATGGAATTGTATTGTGATTATAGAATAAAAGTACTATCCAAAAATAATTTATGAATTTGATTACTCAAGATCTTCTATGGTATGTACACAAAAATGCTCTTAGTGTGTTTGGAAATTGGTTGATTGCATTTTCAGTTGCCATTCCTATAGGTACCTACGATACAATGGCAAATAGGCAGAAACTTACAACAAATGTTAGCTGATATGAACATTCAACTCAATAGCTTACTTATACAGGGTGTTTCATAATATATGCTAGGACTTGAGGATGTGATAGCTCGTCCAAAAATATGAAAAAAAGTTTATACTAACTTACCCCCAAAAATGCACCATTTTCGTGATACAGGGTGTTGAAATTGAAAAGAAAAATTCGTTTCTTGAGAATATCTTCGGAACCGTTTGTCGTACAGAAAGGAGCTTTTGTAAGCATTTTCCACTCATAATAAGCTGTTTTGAGTCAGAAGAAATATTTTGTTGAGTCATAATTGGTGAGTGAAGATTATCATATACTTAAACTTCTATACCGCTAGCATTGTGGAAAAAATTAGGCAAAAATGAAGCCAAAGACCTGGGGATAGCTGGCGATATGCGCATACGTCATGAACTTTTTTGGTAAGAGAAGGGACATGTCCCTATTTTGTTACCATGGATACCATATGTGGTATACATATGTAACTCCAAGCCACCTCTCCCAACTTCCCCTTACGCGCATGCGTACTAAGCTCGCAATCCCTATAGTGAGCTTCACAAAAAAATTCAATGATCAAATTATAGGTATATAGAATTATGTAGAAGATTATAAAGGAGTTGTGGGTGTATTTCTCCCCAATTTCTACGCCAATGAAAAAAGTACGGTTTTCAGATGCCCATTTGAACCACCAATGTTCTCTACAAAAAAAAGTAAGTACTATTGGTCGTGAGCTCGAAATCAACTTTTATGTTGAAAAAAAAACCACGATCAATTTTTGCTTTTGTTACTTATTCTAATGTTTACATAAATTTTGTTTAATGATTAAATAAAAATCTGTATTTAAAAAATCATGATTTATTTATAAGACTTTTATTAGAAACCTTTCTTTGTAAATCTATCAAGAACCACAATATAAATAAAATCGTGAATTCGTATTTCGTTTTATAACAAAGGATAAATTAAATATAAGTTAGAATAAGAATACAAGCAAAATCATTTCAAATATGTTATTTCTACGTGATATCTACTGAAAAAGACATCATCAAATCTTTCCTAAAAATACAACCCCTGTTTTTTATATAAGAAGAAGAGTATGTACACTTTTGACGAATACCTAGTTCAGCAGATTTAAATCCTCTCTATTTATTCGCGAGAGAATACTTATAAAAATAAAGTAAGTATAGGTATCCGAATTGACCAAAATATTTAATCAGTTTAAAGCAAAAATACACAAAAAAATATAATAAAACTAGAAAGTCATTTATTGGTCGCATTAAAATATTTTCTCCGTGTTCGAAAGCAAACATCTTTTTTCCTGATTTCTTACAAAAGTCTACCTTGAAAGGATAGTATACCTACGGCTTTCAGGGGAATAAAATAAAGTACAAAAGACATCGAAATATTTTAGCCATTGCTACGCTTCGATTTTGAGCAAAACACGTTTCTTGGCTATTTCGAGAAAGTTGTTTATATTATGCGACAAGCATGCGGAAAAAGAACAGAGCAGCAAAATCGGATTATCCGATATAAAAATAATCTCCGTGCAGACAGTGAAGACAAGCTCGAATTAAAATATTTCCCTTACAGCATTATCGCGTAGCGATAGTATAGTAATACATTATAATTTTGTTATCTATTTTTATTGAATTATTTACAAGCAGATTACCTCTACAAACTAATTAAAAGAGCAGCTTTTGACCAAACTTTTTTAGTCAAAAGTGGTTTATTAAAAAATAATTCCATCTCATAAAACGTGTTTACAAGCAAAACTCAATATAATAATTATAAAGAATTTTTAGTACTGCCTATAGATTTCTATTTATGAATTTGGTCTTTGTCAATAACATCTTGTTTATTAGTATGTTTGTGTATTAATATTATTTTATTTACAGAATTTTTTTCAATATTTTTAATTCCACTGCAAATATAATAAATATTATACATTTTCTCAATTATTATTGCACCAATTTGAAAAAAATAATATTCCTGATATTTGGAGAGAGTGCTCATAACTCAGAGGGGGCTTAGGAAAGGGGTATTATTTTCATACATTCAATTGTCAAATTGAGAATAGAAATAGACATGTTTCAGGTTTTTTTAGCCAAATACATAATAACGCTAAAATTGGAATTTATTCCATAGTTTTGGACCGCACAGTACGAATACTAAACTACCTAACGATTTGAGAAGACTATCCATGAAGATTTTTCTAACACAAATTGAATTGTTTCTTTATTGAAAACATATTTTATACTGTTGATAAATTTTGTTAAACTGGAAGTGATACGTATTTGATGAAATGTGATATAATGTCTATGTTACGTTTACCTATTTGGTGTAAACATAACATCTGTATCTGTATCTAAGGCGACGCTTTGGATTTTATACTTGTTCAAAGTGTTATATTGACATTACTATGACATCTAGTTTTTTTTCTATTATAAAGGATCGACAATCGTAATGGTATTTACAGGATTATATTTTATTACTTTTAAATTTTATATATCAGAAAAAGATACCAATTTATGTTACAGAATAAATTTATTTTCAGTCTCACATATATCTCGGAAACATTTGATTGGTTCCCTTAGAGGACCTGACATCTAACTTACTATTTTTAAAAAGAAAGTATCTGCAGCAGGTAAGTATATTTCTATCAGAAATTGATCTTGAAATTTACAGATCTCACTGTATGTGAATTTATATTAATGTAAGGATAGTAAATCGAAGCCGTGCTCGTCTAATGTACCTAAATCATAAACATATGAAATAAGTACACCATACACAAATGTAAATATGAATGAAAAATAACAATGAAATAATTTCCGATAGGTTTATTGTCCTCTGAGAGATGATATCTGCAATAAATATTGCTTGACAAAGTGACTTATTAAGGTACAGCACGGTATCGTATTGTTCGTTTCTATGAACGATGGAAAGTTGCCACTCTAATTGTGATGGTAATTATGAGTATCGGGTCCACTTATAATTAAGTATATGTCATATATCCCTTTGATTTCCGCATATTTATGTTTTTAAACCTTGCCTTTTATTTATAGGTACCCACATTTTGTTTTGCAATGTATCTCGAATAATACAAGAATTATCAGACATTTGGGACAGATCAATAAAATTGCATAATAAAACATAGTGAGAGTAACAGAACTGACCGAATAAATTTCAAAATATCTGATGTGTGACGCCCCTCAAGCTAGCAGAGCAAAGTGAGCAGAATTCAAAACACGTAATATTTGGTGCTTATCGCACATTAGGTGCTAATTAATTGCTGTATTCCGAGATTAATTGCTCTTATATTCTTTTTTGGGAAATGGGTGCTTTGCTAGCTTTAGATCTAGAGCCGAAACAGTAAGCTTTAAAAATTAGTGCTAGTAGAGCTAATTAAGGGCTAATTAAGTTCTGTATTCTGAAATTATTTGTTCTTATACTTCCATGGAAAATGGTTGCCATGCTCTTAGAAATCTTTTATTTTATAAAATCTTTATTAGTGCTTGTACAGCTATTCAAGCGCTAGTTAAGTGCTGTATTTTGAAATTATTTGCTCTCATATTTCATTGAAAAATTACTGCTTTGATATTAGAAATCAACTCTTTGAGAAAATCTCCTTTAGTGCTTGTAGAGCTAATTAAGTGCTAATTAATATGTATTCCGAAAGTAATTGCTCTTATATTTTTTAAAAAGGCTGCTTTGCTAGCTTTACATTTAAAGCTTTTCCGATGCCCACAATTTGAATAAATAATAAATTATCAAAAATGATGCGGAATTGATAACTTAAAGTTTTATAAATTCTCAACTACTCGTCAGAAATCGGAAACAGGCAAAAAATTGATAAATACAGCTATCAAAAAAGAGAATAGTGTTGTTAGTACAGACACCTTAGTACCTATACCTGTCAGTAATAATAAATCAGTAATTTGAGACTTATACATCCTCGACCCCCATTTCGAATCTGAACTTTATTATTTGCATAACATTTTCAAATATTTCGGTGTGTGAACCAAAATTGATTGCTGGATATGTTATTTTGTGCCAAGAATGAAATGTAACTCCAGTTATTACGACTAGTCCTTACAATCTTCAGCTTTAATATCGAAATCTCATTAATTCAATTAGTGTTTTACTGTTTTTACATTGGAAGTTTGTAGGAATAGTTAAAATAATTTATGTTGTAATTCATTTTGGTATCTATTGTAACGTTTAACCCTGTGCTAAACGTTGTGGGGTGAGTTCACTTGCGTAATACTCAAATGTCGCAGATTGCTTCCAATGGTTTATTTCCAAACACTCAGTACACGAGCTTCTATTATGGTACAACTGTCACCACATGTCACCTTGACTATCTATACTGTCACTGTCTTCACCGACAGAACTACTATTAACCTCTGACTCCACAGACTGACTGTTATCAACTGTCTTTATAAGACTCACTGCCTTCATAAGACTGACTGTCTGACTCTGTCCCGTGATCGACACGGCTTTATATACCTGAATCATGACATGACATTCATCGAGAATGTTCTATGATTATCTAGATGCACATAACTAATGTTCTAGATCCTTGTCAAACTGTAGTATGACAAATTGTACCTCACATATAGTTTCTGGAAGGATCCAGAATAAATCCACCATAATTCTAGAACTACATAAGGAAACATACAAACAACAACTATAGCAAACAAGTTAGTAGAAATAAACAGCTAATAAACAAATATTAACAGTAAGTACATGAATACCCATCCACGTTACACTGCCCCCTTCTTGTCCACAATTCCAACACAACCACGGAGTACTGAAATTTTCTGACTCATTGCTAGATTTAAAGTGTGAACAATTGCTTTTGATATGTCCTCCTTGTCCACAGTTCCAACACACCCTCTGAGTACTATATAAAGTTGATTGACCATCCAGTTTTCGTAACATTTCAGTAATTGGCATAATGATTTTACTTTTTCTGTATTTCTCTTCTTGGATGAGGCTAACGCGTCGAATCTGTTCCCGATGGAGATGAGATCTGGATGCCTGTTTAGCAGCTTCATACTCAAGTGCACGTGCAAGGGCATCTTCAATTCTTGTAAGGCCACTCAACCGTAAGGCCTGCTGAATCTCAAAATCTCTTAGACCATCAATGAATGTCTGCACTGTTAGCCTGTCAATAAAGTATCTCGGCGCTGTAGGGTATGCCAGTCGAACGAGCCGGACAACATCAGTTTCATACTGCTGCAATGTTTCGTCATAACTTTGTTGCCTGTACTTTAACTGTGCTTGGTAAACTTGTTGTAGATGTTGGTCACCGTACCGCATTTCAAGTTGATCCACTAAAATCTCATACGAATATTCGCCGCCAGTTAGGGTATTTAAGATTTCCAAGGCATCACCACTGAGAGCCAAGATCAATGCGGTGGCTTTCTCTTCATCTGACCAACCACTAGCCAAAGCAGCAGCATCAAATTGCTTTTTATATGTTGACCAAGACTGTTTACCATCGAATTTTGGGGCTTCGATTTTTACTGGATCAACTACACCATTTTGAATTTCATTAGACGATCTTCTCAGAGGTACATCAGATTTCATTTGCAACATCTTTTGCTCTATCAATTGAAATTTTTGATCAAAACTTTCTTGAACTTTCTCTAATTTCTGTTCAACTTCTTCTTGAACTTTCTCTAATTTTTGGTCAACTTCTTGTTTTTGTAACATCTTGTCTTCTATTATTTGAAATTTTTGTATGAAGTTTTCTTGGACTTTCACTAACTTCTGATCAACTTCTTCTTTATCTCTCTGTCTAATTCTATCTTGTTCTTCTAAGATTTGTCTTATTCTTGTTTCTTGTTCTTCTTTTTCCTGCTTTCTAATTCTTTCTTGTTCTTCTTTATCTTGTTGCCTAATTCTTTCTTGTTCTTGTCTACTTCTTTCTTGATTTTCTAGAATTTGACTTATTTTTGTTTGGTCTTCCTTTCTAATTCTTTCTTGTTCTTCTTTATCTTGTTGTCTACTTCTTTCTTGATTTTCTAGAATTTGTGTTATTTTTGCTTATTGTTCTTGTCTACTTCTTTCTTGATTTTCTAGGAACTTCATTATTTCTGCAAAATTTGCCATTTCGTCGTAATCTTTTGATCTGGTATTCACCATATATTCTCAGCAAAATGCGAAGATCCCTTTTTCTGACACCAATTGTAACGTTTAACCCTTTGCTAAACGTTGTGGGGTGAGTTCACTTGCGTAATACTCAAATGTCGCAGATTGCTTCCAATGATTTATTTTCAAACTCTCAGTACACGAGCTTATGGTACAACTGTCACCACTAGTCACCTTGACTATCTATACTGTCACTGTCTTCACCGACAGAACTACTATTAACCTCTGACTCCACAGACTGACTGTTATCAACTGTCTTTATAAGACTCACTGCCTTCATAAGACTGACTGACTGACTGACTGACTGTCCCGTGATTGACACGGCTTTATATACCTGAATCATGACATGACATTCATCGAGAATGTTCTATGATTATCTAGATGCACATAATTAATGTTCTAGATCCTTGTCAAACTGACAATAGTATGACAAATTGTACCTCACATATAGTTTCTGGAAGGATCCAGAATAAATCCACCATAATTTTAGAACTACATAAGGAAACATACAAACAACAACGATAGCAAACAAGGTAGTAGAAATAAACAGCTAATAAACAAATATTAACCGTAAGTACATGAATACCCATCCACGTTACACTATTTTTTCTACTGTGTTATTTACTATAGTTGTTTCATGTATAGTTCAACTTAGAGGGATTTACCCAAGTGAACTCACCCACAACGTTTAGCAAAGGGTTAAACTTTACATTTGGTGTCAGAAGTGCGAGATCCCTTGCATTTTGCTGTTATATAGTGAGTAATAATAGAATGATAATATTTATTCTCGAACCTTCCAGAAGTGATATGAGAAGTTCATTTTCTCACTGTTTTGACAGTGTGACAAGCGTCTAGTACATTCTTGATGGATGTCATGTGAATATTCAGCTATAGAAAGCCGCGGCGATCATAGAGCACAGTCATTCTATAAAAGTCAATCTACAAAAGTCCGTGGGATTGAAAAGTCAAATAGTTCAGTCGGTGAAGACAGTTTAGGTTGTCAGAGTGACAAGTGGTGACAAAACGTACTACTATGGAAGTTGGTGTACAGGGTGTTAGAAATAAACCTTTAGAACAAACTGCGAGCTCCGGAATAAATTACCCAAGTGAACTCCCTCTCAAAGTTTAGCAGAGAGTTAAATGTTACAATATCAACTTAAAATTCGAATGGAGATCTGGGAAATTACCGTTTTACAAATTATACGTCCACTGTCTTCACTTTCGTATGATTGTCAGCGTACCAAATAAAATACCTAATGTTATATATTTTAAAAAAAAGTATTACATATTATTGTCTTTCAACACAACTCGTAGTAATCAATTATAAGGCATTTTCTGATGTGATATTGACCAAATCGTTCGAAAAGCGTAATTTGATGCGGTCGAGAAATTTCGCTTTTGACCATGCACCATGATAAATATTTAAATTCGAAATAAATATACTTTTTTATAATGATATCTTGTAGATAGATGTGTATTGTTGTGCACAATGGGCGCATGCACCAAATTAGACAGACCGTGGCTCACTGGTAAGCAGGCAACTCCTATCTCCACGCAGGGACTCTTTGATTGGGTTAAATATTAAAACTAAAAATTCCGTTTATTCATTTTCCTGCTAAACAATTCATCCTACTTCAAAATTAACTAGGACCATTATCGTTTGTAAAGGCACGATGAAAGAAACGAATGGTCACAGTACCTAACATGACGTTTTTTTTTATTCTATCCTAAATCCTGACATTACATCCTCCATCTCTTAGGAGTACTTCTTTGTTTTAGCTCTGGCCATTACTGCTGGCTATCTATCAGTATTATTTATTCCTTTATTCATTTCGGCATATTGTTAGAAATATAGCTTTGTCGATCGTTAGTATTTATCGAAATACACTCGTATAGTATTACTTAATACGACTCATCCTGCCTTGACTAGAAAAGTTTGTGGGTTGTGTCATCATATATATGGTCGTTGTATACTACTACTTCAACGTCAACTTGCGATGCAAACTGATGAACTGCGAATATTCAGAGTTCAGAGATGTATCAATGCAAAGATTAAACTTTGTTGTTTGCTTATTATATGAGGAGTTCAAATAAATACTGAGTAAAACCTTTTGTGTTGTGTTTTTGTGTAAACAATTATTGCTCACCCATTATTAGAAAATAATAATTTAATTCCTATTTATCCTACACATATTAACATTAAGAAGTTGTAAGGATCCATGGCAGAGGGCCCATAATCTATCCTTAAGCAACACCTAATTTTTCTTGTTTCATGTGCTTACCCCTTCACCAGAATATAGTCTACTGGTCATGTATATAGTCGCTTATCATTTTTATTAGATAAGGTTGTTCCACGTTTTGTTTCCTCAGCTCATTCATGACTACTGTCAGGGGAATGCGTTCTTTATGTCAATGTTCACCAGTAAGCACAGCCTTTTATGTAGGTACGCTCCTTTTTTGATTTTTATAATTTAATTTACTCATCATCACTCCCATAGCTTCTATGGTTGATCTTTCCTTATAAATCCCCCACCATATGTTATTCATATACCTTGGCGCCTATATATCCTGCATGTACATGTGTCCCCTGTTGGTATGAGCCCCATGTTCCCTATCTTCTCTTTTTTTTGGAAAGGTGCCTTCCTGCAGTAGCTTCTTATACATATTTAGTGGTATCTGGGCTCCATTTTAATAGTCTACTTCGCTATCTCGGGTGTTATACCATCCGAGCCAGATCCTTTTTTCGACATTATTCTACTAACTGCTGCTTTCATGAGCTATAGTCAAACAAACGGCCATCGACCTCTGGTTGATAAGGAATGGATTAGACAGGTAAGTAGCTAATATTCAACACCTACACGTGCAGTAGCCATCTCTAGCCATTACTAATGGCCATCAGTAAAAACTGGCTGGCACTGGGCATAATTGTGACTGTAAAAGTCGGCCATGTTCAAGATAAAACCTTAGCGCGTACAGATACCAGCTAACTCTAATTTTCTGAATCAAAACAGTACTCAATCAACCTCTGCTGATAATGAAAATAAACCACCAGTCATCTACTGGACAGAATACTTAGCCTGTCCGTGAACACAATGAACTCGCCACAGATTTCGTATGCCATTCGACTCTTCTCATAGAGGTGGAGCCTGCTATGTATTTTGATTTTATTTATTATAAAATACCCTTGTATTTTAGTTACCTTATATGTGGTTTTGTTGGTAATGTTGTTAAAATTGTCATTATTCAATCATATCAAAGGTGTTCGAACAGTAGTTTAGAGTATTTAATTACGCTATAGTTTTGGTTAATCTCAACTCATCAGTTACACTTGTTTCTGTTTTAATACTAACAATGTCGATAATTTATAATATAAAAGTCGTTGTTGTAGACATGGTCAATATACAACAGAGCCTTGTCGCTGCAGTACAAAGAGCAGAGAATGGTTTCCATTGCCACGGAGACTAGTTATTTCCAAACCGCCAAATATGTGGATATAGATGATTAGAATAGGTCATTCACAAGAAATAATTTCCTTTGTCCGGTTTACAGGAAATATTTAGGTAGGTAGAGACGTTATATACGGTCTCCTGAATCCAAAACATATCTCTTCAGGCTTCTACAAGCCCTTGACCATTCTTTCAAGGGAACGAAAGTAACCATCGTTTTTTTCACGGTTCTTCCACTATTGAAAAAACTGTATTGTTAGTGGTATAACTGAATATAAGATTCCGAAATATTGCTGCATTCTTAGCAAATAATCTAGGTTGAGCTAGCAGAGTAACCGAAAATCCTTTAACAACGTGTAACAGTGTGTTTTTCACATTATCTACCGTAATAAGAATTTTTGTGATTTTTCTGTTTTGGCGGAAATTAAAAAATTAGAAAGTGTTCTGCTTGATTATCATCTAGAATATCCTTGGTCATTTTTGCGAAACTCGCATTTGAATGAACATAATATTTATGTACATTTTATGTGCTTTACAAATATCAAAGAGCTTGATACATAACTTTCTATTTTCTCAAAAATAGACCAACAGAATTCCAAGCTGCCCTAAAATGAATATAAGGCATAACACATTCAAAAAATCAAATTGCTCTATACCTATATGCTCACTGAATATTAACATTAATCTCTGAATCGACAATTGCTTCAAAACATTATCCATAAAGGGGAGTCTCTGTTAAGTGCATGTCTACTTTTGTGTTATCTCCAATCTATATATTACTACGTGAAGTGAACACTTGGTACCACTTTCCATTCACGGACGATTATGTGATTTGGTATAGCTAACATTTATATTTAGAAGAAGAGTTATATAAGTCTATAATCCAGACAATTCATGGTAAGAGGTTATCCAGATAAGTTATTTATCCGGATTACTGAATATTAATTTGATACAAGTAAAACCAAGAATAGTTTATAAAACATATTATTGAACACAAAAGTAATAATACTTGATAAGAAACTACAATAAAAAAATGATTTTTTTACTCTATATATTTGTACAGCAACATTTACCAGTTCAAAAAGTATCCCAATTTGATTGTCTGCTGGTATATTGTTTTCGAATGCCCATTGGATGCAATAGTTAACGGAATTCACAGCACAATGGTGTTCAACTTTCCCAACAATTTTAACATCAAGGTTGCTAAAAGAAGAATTGTATTTACATCATATATCACGTCATTTGATTCAGCAACAATATCTTGGTTTGCTAGTAACATATCAGTCTCAGATCCACTCCCTGTTATCTCTGCTTCTATATGATCCATTGAAATATCTGCGTCTAATAATTTTTCACCAAGAACTTTTCCCTCATTTAATTTATCTTGGAGTTCTTGCCAGTTCTTAATTTTCTTAGCTAAAGTTACCAACGAAATGTTTTCGTCTTCATCCTCTTCGTCCATCTTCTGGGTGGATAACAATCTCAGTTTATAGACCATGGACAACAATGGCTTCCACGACTTTTTTATTAGATCCTGATTACTTGGTACCATGCTTCTTGTAACAAAAGATTAATGCTCTTTAAGGTTGTTAGAATGTCAGACTCAGATACCATACCTATTTTTTTAAGCAAGTCCTTTCCTTAAAACACTCTTAATTCTTGGATGACATGCTGATCCATGGGTTGTATTAAGAGTGTACAGTTTGGGTAGGTACATGGCAAACATTTGTTTGTCATGTCTTCTATGATCCACAAGATACCCTGCGGAATTGTCTAATAATAACAGATCTTATTGTAGTAAATTTTATTCTTTCAATTTTTTTCATCCTCCTTGTACAAATTCCGTATGGAACCATTCACGAAATAAATTCTTTGTTATCCAACATCTTTTAGTCATTTGTATGATACAGGAATAAATGAATTCCCGATAGCTCGTGGTTTTGCTCATTTACAAACATCCAGCAATCTTAACTTTTGGGACCCTGATCCATTAGCACATGATATGAAGGTTCTTTACTAATTTTTGAGCTAGAAATTAATTTGGCAAGACCACTTTCGTCGGCATTATATATCAGAAAAATAGATTGATCTGACTTTGCCCAATTTGATTTATATTCTCACTTATAACAGTATTCCAGTTTAAATGTGCAAAAGTCATTAACTATTCTGTTGTCTCACGTTACAATATTGATAAATAAAATCCCCAACAAAATAAATATTTCCCAAGAACAATAAGGACTCAGATGCAATAGGTCAACAACAGATGGCATGAGACAAGGGGACAGCCTCAGTCTAATACTGAATAACTTTATCATGGGTCGAAGTATTGAGAAGGTGAAAAATATCAAAGCAGGTTATGGAATGGAAAATTGCTTTCTTAAGATTCTCTGCTACGTCGATTTTCTAACAGCAGAAGATGGAGACGACTTACAACGCCTTATGTGTAAATTCTAAAGAACCTGAGAGGAAATTTAATATGAGTATTTGTTGTGCAAAATTCAAGGCAATGGTTATCGCTAAAGAGCCCATCAGATGTAATCTGGCAAAAGACGACAAGATCAAAAAACAAGCGGCAAAATTCAACTAGTTGGGTGTAATAATATCCAATGAACGAAGCATCATGAAAAAACTCCAAGCACAAGCGCACATAGCAAAGTGTAGAGAATGTTAAATAGACAAAAAAGCTACGACTAATCTGGCCAATACCCATATACATATATTTATATATATATATATATATATATATATATATATATATATATATATATATATATATATATATATATATAATACCTGTATGAGACCAGTTTTTACATGCCGCCAAATAACGAAAGCAGAAACATCGACAACTAAGAAGATGACCCGAAGAATAAAATACTTCGATTACATCGAAGTGAAAAAAATGGGTCGACGAAAGTCTAGCCCAAGTGGATAGACAAACACAAAAGCCCGGAACTCACAGACCAATGAGCCGTCCGTCAAAATTTTGGATGGAGAGCTCATAGAGTAATAATAAATATAGAGAGGCTACTCTATGATACAAAAATTATAGCTGTTTATCGCCATCTGTCCCTGATTTTTTGAACTAACAATGGAATATATTGGCGGCAAATTTGAAATATATTCCTTTTTTTTGAAAATTAGGAATTTAAATTATTCCTTAAGTCATATTTTCAATCAATTCCAAGGAATTCTTAAGAAAACTACATTTTATTGATAAGTTTTAATAAGAAATCCAGAAACTAATTGATAACATGATGTAAGAAATATTAAAGTATAATCTAATGGCAAAATCAAACAACGAATTTTTATTACCTTTTATTTATAAAATAAATTTACATATAAATAATCTAACATTCTCTACATTCTCATAGATACAAACATGTTATCCTTCTAAAGTACAATGTTTTCATAGATTGTGAATGGAGAATAAAATTAAGAAACTACCATATTCAGACGCTGTAATGATCTTTTAATTCATTTTAAAGTTATTATTTATCCTTATGTTGTCTTTCTACCATGCATGTTTGACAAAATAATAAAGCTGTATAAATAACGAAAACTGTAAACCAGTGTGAATTCGTTACTATATAATTTACAAAAGTATCATTAGTCGTTAATTTGGAATCATCGTGAGGAATAAGTGCAAATCGAATATGAACGGGAAGTTTATAAGATTTTTCAGCACAATGCAGTAGTTACTTTACTTGCATATTTATGACGGGATGTCTTTGTAACATTAGTGACTATACTTGAACAATCAAACTAAATATATCCTAACCATTTTAAGAAATATATCTAACTAGCAACAAATAGACAATGAAAATATCCAAAATAATCCTTTACCTTATTTAATATAAGTACAAATTCACAGCGTATTAACTAAAATCAATGTAAACCTCACCACAACAATTTTCAGTCAGAAGCAAATTTTTAGAATACTATAATAGACAAAATTAAATAAACAAACTTGTTCACACTTTCAAACCAAAATATCTATTATTGTAATAGAACATACTGAAATAATCGTTGGTTTATTTTCAAAATGTCTCATATTTTTCCAGGCATAGTGTGTGAAGTTTCGAATATTTGATTATTATTTGACCAGATTTGAGAAACGAAATGTAAATGATGATTATACTTGTTTTCATGGAAGTAAAATCCTTAAAAAGTGTTCGGTGAGTCGCTATTTTATTAGTCACAGATTAATTCATAATTTTAATTTAATAGTGCCACCATATATTTTACGGGATTTTAAACTTGCTACCTGTATAGAAGATCAACAATATATTATAATACTTGGATGATGGCTTTGCTATTATTGGACGACTTGAGGGTTCTCCAGAAAATTTCTTCTTCCGTTGCCTTCGAGATCTTTTGGTGGAGATAATTGGCTCCTCTCTTCACCAACTGACTCAATAACTCTTTCTTCTAAAAAAGAAAAATTAAAAAAATTGGTATATATATATATATATATATATATATATATATATATATCTCTAAATTTTGTCTGAGTTAAGTATATAGGGGTTCTAAGCAATTTTTCAAAAAGATATTTTAAGCCGTTTTCATAATATTTTCTGAAAAGATATTTCAAGCTGTGATCGGCAAGAAACTGAAAATTTTGGTGGTGGATTGCTTCGAGAAAGGAAATTTTTACAATAATTACACTGCACATTCTAAGCATTGTCACGTTTGTGGAAAACCCAGCACTATTAAGGAATATTCAATAATTCAATAACTATACTAATAAACAATAAGTTGAGTTATGATCAATATCAATTAATAACTAACCAAAAAATCATCAGGTTCCGTATTGGTTGATGGCACTAGTGAGCCAGCATGCTCTCGCTCAAACATGCTTTTTAATAGATTTTCGGAGGCAGGAGAGGTCTGTTGACAATTATTGGTAGGCTCACTTCTAAGCTCTCTGGTCTTGAATGAACAGTATAGGTTCTGGAAGAAATTGAATTATATCAAAGAGCTTCTCACACGATTAATCATAATCAATGTTCTGAACGAAACTTTCTAGACTCGTTCTCTATTCAGATTAAATAGTTGCTCACCTTTAAAAATTTCATGAAATTTAAGAAATCTTCCTGGGATGTCCTCTAGAAATTTGGAGAAACTGCCGCTCTCCAATCATCAGCAATCTGTAATTTCAATGATCCAAAATGAGAAACATATAATATTAAATACCAAAGATCTATATGAAAAACTTACAGAGCAAGTGTAATGTTATTGCACCTTTTCTAGTAAAACATCTTCTTTGGAAATGTTTACGCAAACTTAGGTACTTATATGGAATTTTTGACATCTAGGTCCGCTGAATCTCCTGATTTTCGTAGAAACCCATTCCATTCGAGGATGTTCACTTTTCCAACGAGGCACTCAATACTCACGAGGCATTTCAATGTTAATATCACTTATTTCGCACATCTAACACACATAAACACAATTCAAAATAATATGGCGTGATTAACAATAAATAAACTACATACAATCTTTGACAAGAGAAGAAGAAAACTAGATAAAATTGATAGATTTCAAAAATATAGCCATCTCTTGTTTACATTGTGACATACTTATGCAGATTCATATTATAATTTATGTCGTTTCCAAACCGCTGGGACAGGTGGCGACAAATATGGCTAGGTCATATTTTTCCTATTAGAGTGCACATCCCCTGGGAGAGCTGGCATTCACTGTCACCGATGGCAAACCATGATTAGATGATTAGATGGAGCAGACGATACAGGACGTACTTCTATTAGAAGTCTGCAGACACGTTTCATTTTGGTTAGTCGAATGTCGTTCTTTGTCTCTGTTTAAGATTCATTATTATAAAGATTAGCTTTGCTACTGAGAACAATCTAAAAGATCATTCTGAAGACATATTAACTGCGACAAGAGAAGTGTCTTCCAGCCGGCTTCTTTTAAAATCCTGGGAATAATAGGGAAAGGTATATTATGTATATTATAACTGATGAAGACTGAGAACCTGGCTGAGAACTGATGAAAGTGTAATGCTAGCGTATTTTTTGAGAAGGTGATCTATTTTTAATTATACTTTAGTATTTCTCATATAATAACTTTCAATTATATTAGGCAAATGATCTCAAGGCATCCACTTTGTGGTGTATATATTCCAGGCTAAAAAGTACCTTTCATATGTGGATATATCACGATATAGGTAAGAAGCTACTGAACTTCTTAAAACGTCAAAATGATGAAAATGAAGCAAAGAAATCAAAAGATTTGACTAGGACTTAAAAGAAGCCCCAGAAATTTGCGGAATACTTAAAACTCTCAGATGCATACAGCTTCACTGGCCATTACTTGAGGAGAACATTCACCACTTTTCAAGCTAACAGTGGAGCTGACATTCAAACAATTAAAAGGCATAGAGGATGGCAGGCAACTAGTGTGGCTGAAGGGTATATCGAGGAAAGTATCGCAAATAAGTTGAAAATCTCAAAAGGTATATTTCATCAGAAGGAACCAGTGGCACCTCAAGATTATTTAGGAATGCAAATGGAGAATCATAATAGTTTTCAGGAAGAAAAAATAGAATTAAATAAATTTGTTGTTGTTGAGTTTTCAAATTTGTATATTTTTATATTTAATATAGTATATAATAATGCTTCCAATATTTAAATAATCAATTTTCTGTCAAATTTCTGTTATCAAGCTTGCATTCAGATGGACGTTATATTTAACTTCTTAAATGTCATTGATTACATCAATTTATAAAAAACTGTGATCTATATATATATATCAGGTTTATATTCGGTTCCAACGTAAAAACGCCGTCAAATTCATTTGTGTAAAATCATGATTTGTGAAATTATTTAATTATTTCGAATCTTTTCTTTATACAGGATGGGGGACCGTTTAAGACACGATCTCTGTGTGTTATATCATGTAGATGTTTTCAACTGGCTCGATATGCACAATCTAACAGTATTTTGAACTATACAGGATGTTCAAAAAAGAAGATACATATCAAAGTTGTAATTTTCCTAATGGAACACCCTATAAGTATATTTCCAGATTTTCGTATTCTAGAGCTCAAAAGAAGATGAGCTACTTCAATATTCACATTAGCTATCTTGTACAGTTTTTAACATTTTGTTGAATTCTAGGGTATGAAAACTCATTCAACTCAGTCATAACATTTCAAGTACATGCTTTATTTACCTGTATAAAGGTTTGGAAAATACCCCCATTCATGGGTTATAGGTTGTTCGAAAAATATGATTTGAATTAAAAAAAATTAAAAAACTTTGTTATTTTAAGTGGTAATAGGTTACTGTATTCTTTGACTCTAAGGTAGGTACTGGTCCAGGGCACAGAGGACACAAATTGGCCAACACTTCTACACATAAGAATTGTTTTGTTTTTGTTAAATACTATATTACTATTGGGCGCAGGTAGAGCACAAGGAGACTCTATCGGTTGCCTCGGTGCTTGAGCCTTGTCTCCGAGGCTTTGAAGAAATTAAACAACTCTCAACTGAATCTAAGAATAAAATTATTCAGAATATTCAGATAAGCTATACTAACTGTAGATAGGTTTTACATCTTTTATTAGAAAAATAGATCTTTTTTAAAATTTACATATACGAATCAGTCAATAAAAAAAAATAAAATCATAAAACAGTCTTAGAATATATCATGTATAACATGCTAAAATATACATCATTATTTAGTTGGAATAACATAAACTTCACAAAAATAAAATTAAAAACTAGGTAACTATACATGGCAAGCATAAAACATTAATTTATTATATTATCTATTAGTAGTTATTTTGAATATTAAATTTCCACATAAAATGGTATCAATAAACTACTAATCGATAATATTTATGTAGGTATATCATCTATTAACGATAAGAACACTGAAGTATTAAGAAGGAAAGGTGTCTCAGTATGTACAAGTAGTTCTACAACGCTGATTTACGTGTCATCAAGTCAATATGTCTAGATGTTATTATACACATTAGAACTGAAGTCAATAACCTTTATATTTTAATAGAACAAACAAATATAAAAGCTAGGATTTCAAAGACTAATTTTATTAAATGTAGAATGGCAGAAACACATTTGAAACTGACAAAACCAAAGCATGTGCATCCACCAGCTTTCTTACTATTGCTTTCATTTTATTATAATATATATAACGATTCCAACTCAAGATATGAAAAAATAGAAATAAAAATGCAGAATAAAAGAGGTAAATAATAAGATAAATACTGTTTGTTCCTAAAGATAGAATTCAACCTTATTTATATTTAAAAAACATAAAGAGAAAAAATTAAGTTTGAAAAAACTGTAAGTGTTCTTTGCCTCAAATAATATTTTGTTTTGTAATTAAAAAGCAAACGAACAATATTTTCAGTAAGGGCTTGGAATGGGAGATGAGCCCTCGAATATTAGAAATATCTCTAAGCTTTGTACTTCTCCTCATCATCCTTGGTCCTTATATAGACGGGATATGACCTTTTGTGCACATTATTCGTCTCGTATGATTCCGTGGTAGTGGTGGTGGTGGTGGTAGCTCTACTTTTCATGAATCTCCGCACTGCGTAGTCTCTCAAACTTCTTAACATCGGCCTGGAGTTCTGCATCAGATTATTAACAGCGTTCAAAGTTTGAATTGGTATCTGAAAATTGATATGTAATCGTTAATGAATTATCGACTGACGTATTTATATAGGTTGCTAGAGATTCTGTGGAAGCGTGGATATATGTTGAATGGCGGCATGAAGAATGGTTAAGCTTTATAGGTGGATTTAATGTGAAAGTTTTAATAATTGAATGTCTGTGAAATTATAGATGCCTCTGTTTGATATAATAGTTGTAAAAGTTACTGGCAGCATGTACTTAATGAACTCTATTCATTAACAACTTTTATTTACATAAACGTGTTCAATAACGGCCTGTAACAGAGAATCATTGTTCCTATAGGAGGTTAGGATATTAATCATAACTTCGTCATTACCAAATCGCTTCTTACAATTTGTAATCAAATTTTCGTCTCATTCATTAATATTAATTAGAGTCAAATATGTTAACGTCAACGTCGTAATGGAGTATAGAAAATATTTGTGAACCTATTGAATGTCTTACAATCTGGTGTAGATATTATACTTATTTATCTCGCTTTGATTATGTACAAATATTAAAAAAATTTAACCGACTTTATTTGTTGGTGCACTGAAAAATATAGAATAAAATTAATTCTATTGGTACTGGTAATTTAGAAGTTGTGCAATTGTAGTAATATAGAAGACTTCTGGCACCAACTTCTCCACATGTACCAGCACCAATAGAATTAATATTATTTTGTATTTCTCAGTGCACCAGCAAATAAAGTCGGTCCAGGTTTTTGTAAAAATATTTATTTCACACTTTTGAGTGTAAAAACTTTCACAAAAATCGTTGAACGTTCACTTATACCACCAAAGAAGATAGTACTTATCCTATTACCCATGTACATTCTTTGCTTGTACTCGTTATTGTTATTAAAAGATTTAATAACATCTTCGCGGAGATACTCATATTCTAGATTTTACCACTGCTGTAGCTCTAAAATTATAACACTATGGAAAAAATCAATCAATTCAAATGTTGCTAAAAATAATCTGGTCTTTCATTTAGCCGTAACAGATTTTCAATTTTCGAAAGGAATTTCCCCCTTCACATAGCAGAAATACACATATTTCAGATTTGAATATTGATGTAACTCAAAAACCGTAACTCTTTTGAAAAAATGTTCCAACTAAACGTTTCCGTATATTGTCTTATCTTTAATTTTGCTCTTCGGGGACGATTTTTTGGAGAGAACGAGATTCGTACATACAGTCAAATTAGGTTTGTCGATCAAAAATATAATAAAATCATAGATTTTGAATGATAGCAGTAGTTTTAGAAATGTAAGAGTAGGTTGCAATATAGAGAGATGATTTGTTGAATTTTTTAAAAGATTTTGATGAAAATAATGATGGAATATGAAAAGGTGGATGATAGATGCCAAAATAGTAAACTTACTCTCATCTACATTTTAGCCATTATTACTCTAGTTCGATCTATCCTGAAGAAGTATTCTCCTTGGCCATATTGGCGCTACACGGAAAAATATAAATTATTAATTCAAAATAAACACTCATATAAACATGTGGTCTCAAATAAAAAACAGTCGGATTAAACAATACTATTAATCCAAAAATGTATGCATCTATCTTTTTGAGAGTTTATTCAATTATTGCAGTCTTTGACTGATTTAAATAGATATATCCATCAAAAGCTACATGTACTTAACACGAGTTAAAGTCAAGTTTTCAAGGACAATTTAACAATATAAAGTCAGTTACAATAATTATAGAAGTGAGAGGTGTAATATTATCATTTATCAACATGTCTATACAATATTAAATATAATATTTATTAACTTTTATTTTATTGATCAGCTATATATTGACCTTAACAGAAATTCAGTTGTTGCAAATTGCAATATTACTGAGATTTTCCTTCACTATATTAAGTTGAATGGATATCTACATGACTTATAAGTAACTGCGTACAATTCTAATAAGACAAATATTATTATCAAAACTTACATTGAAGAGACTATCAATCAGCTTAGATCTGTCCGGAGATTCTCTTCTTATTCTCAAGTTAGAACCATCAACAGCTACTTGTTGATTAAAATCGTTTCCCTAGAAAAAGTAAGAACAATGATAAACTCGGATAATTGATATCAATGCAGACAGACGTCTGCAAAGGTTAGATGACGACGGGGCATTATTTACAGAAAATATCAATTTTGTTCAAGGTCACCCAATGATTTTTCTAAAATATAAGCTGTGTAAGCCAAACATTTCTACAGTGTTCGGTAATCATTCAAAAATACTCTCAACTCGTAAAAGGCAATAATAAGTATATTATCTATATCTTATTTTTTCTGCAGGTGTATTATTTGTTTGATCCTTTGCATCATCCTGGCAACCGGCAACATGTACAATTCAACTAGAGAGGGAACATGTTTGTCAACAAGGTTGTGGATAGTTTATTTGTAACTGATTCTAATTCCATCAAAGAATTCAGTTTGAAAGAAAACAGTTATTGGAAGTACCGGATAGAATGATTTCATGTTGTTAATTATTGTGATCATTTCCGGATATTGTCCTATCTTTAATCCTGGCATTTTGAATCTTCGATTAACGAGGGGTGGTTATTGGAGAGAGGGAGATTTCGGATTTGAGTTTTGACGAATATCTCAAATCTCCTCTTTCAAATGAATCAAAAATCATCAAAATCGGAGTACGTTTAACATATACAACACTAGGACAAAGCAAAAAAAGCCGACAGTCGAATTGTTAACTATATAATGGTTCATTATTCCATCATTCTGTTTGGTATTATATAGCAGAAGCCACAAATATAATTAACCAATTATGTATTTATCATAGAAAACTTATATTTTAAGATTCCGTTATCTAAAATAAACAATATTTTCCATTATACCAAAATAAAATATATATTGTAACTTTTAACCCTGTGCTGAATGTTTTGGGGTGAGTTCACTTGCGTAATACTCAAAAGTTCGCAGATTGCTTTCCAATAACGTTTGTCAAACTTTGGAGAACGACCCTTTCGTCTTTGTGTGTTTGTTTGATTATACAACCATACTTTATCACCAGTTTTGAATAGTCCCGTTTCTGCACGAATATCATATCGGTCCTTCATTCGATCACTAGAAATCTTCACCATGTATTTCCTCGAGTCTTCGCCTCAAACTCTGAATGTAGGCATCTACAGATGTGGGAGGTTCGCTTGGTGAGCCAAACAAATGTCAGACGGAAGTTCAGATTTCTACCAAGCATAATGCCAGCTGGGGATTCCTTGGTCTATTCATGAGTGGATGATCTATAGGCCAGTAGGAAGAGCGGTATACACTTATTCCAGTTTGTTTGGTCTTCCTGTCTTATTATTTCTTGTTCTTGTCTACTTCTTTCTTGATTTTCTAGAATTTGTGTTTTATCTGTTTCTTGTTCTTGTCTACTTCGTTCTAGAATTTGTGTCATTTTTGTTTCTTGTTCTTTCTCAGGAAGTCCATTAGATCTTCAGTATTTACCATTTCGCCGTAATCTTTCGACCTGATCTTCACCATATAGTCTCAGCAAATTCGGAGGATCCCACTTCTGACACCAATTGTAACGTTTAACCCTGTGCTAAACGTTGTGAGGTGAGTTGAGTAATACTCAAATGTTCGCAGATTGCTTCCAATAACGATTATTTTCAACACTTTGTGCACGACCTTCTGTTATAGTACAACTGTCGAGAATAAATCTACTATTTCTAGAACTAATTAATGAACTATGCATGAAACAACAATAGCTAATTAGCAATTAGAACAAATAGTCACTAAAAGAAATTATAACAGGTATAACAAGGTCATGATGAACTATCCACATTAAAACATTTTTACTGGTTTACTTCTTTGAATAACTAAATTTCTTACAAAAAAGCAATGCTTGCCTAGCTTACTTCTATAAACAGTGATAAAAGATCAATGAAATGCAAAACCTAATTTATTAATATGTATTTAATTATTATAAAACGATGAAACCAGATACTGAGCTCCTAATAGATTAACCAAACTATATATAAATAAACAGGTCGCAGTGGGATAGGACAGAAAAAGCTTTCTTATCTAACTTAATACAATTTAAATCTATGATCTGCATAAGTGTTTATGAATGGAGTCAATGATTTTTTTCCAAATATTTATTCCACACTTTTAAGTGTAACATTGGTCACGAAAATCATTGAACGTTCACTAATACCACTAATATACTTTTACCCAGGTATATTCTTAGCTTGTTCATGTTATTATGTAGAGATCTCAGAACATTGCTTCGAAAATACGCTTAAATATTTTAACTCGAAAACCGTAACTCGAAGGAAAAAATGTTCATTATAAATGTTGCTACAAATATTACTGTCTTTCATGTGTACCCCGAGATTCTCAGTTTTTGAAAGAAATCGCCTTTTCCACATAACCTAGATACACATAATATGTGAGATTTTAACATGAATGTAACTCGAACACCGTAACTCTTTTGAAAAAATGTTCAATTCAAACGTTTCCGGATATTGTCCTATCTTTGATTCCGACAACACGAATTTTCGATTTTCAAGAAAATTTGCCCCAACCACACCCTTCCGGGAAGGTTTTCGGTTTCCTCTTTCAAATGAATCAAAAACCATCAAAATCAGACTTATATTCCCTATATTGGGAACCTTTCGTATATAGCTTTGCATTCACGTAACAACAGCTGAGGAAACAATAAGCAAACATCGAATTTTTAGTCAAAACTTTTGCCTTTTGGAGATGAATGTATCAACATAAATGATTGTTAAGTTTTTTGGTGGCATTGACTGAATACAATGAAATAAATGAAGTCGTAACAATGACATAAATTTTAGTACCATATATATAGGCAGTCATTAATTAATTATATTTGTCAGGTGACAACTGTGTTACATCAATATTTATGAAGGTATAAAATTGAAAGATGTGCTTATTGGAATGATCCAAAAATACACTTGCCCATATTCCACAATTAGCATTCAATAATTTGACATTAATTATGGAGGTATTATCAAAATTGTACATATATATAATACACAGAAAATTGATACCAACATAAAATATATTATTAATGCTGTTTGAGTTTACAATTTATAATAAAGAACTTACCTGTGCATATGTAATTTCTTGCAGTCCTTTTGGCGTTTCCAGAATGCCTGCAATCTGAAGGGCTTGCGTAGTCAACGCTCCTATCAACACACACCAAACAACTTTGTCCAGTAGATAAACCAAAAACTGCAAAGAAAAGCAACAATTATTTCAAATAATATTAAAGAATTATTACGTAGAAGGAAAGAAGTGCTTTTATATATTTTCAAAAATTCATAGGTGAAAAAGTGTTTAACCAAACGTTTGAGTGTTCCTTTTATGCCTCATTAAACATCGTCTCTACAGTCTTTTGTATTTGACAGCCATTCTAGTATGGCAATTAAATAGATTTTTATGTTAATTTCTCAAGACAAGTGCGCACCAACACGTACTAGTTTGCTAGGTTAGATAAATCACACCCTTCAAAAATACAAATAAATCTAATTAGGCACTCATTTTCCTTCTCACTAATACTGGCATTTATATAAATGTATTTTCATTTATAAGTCTAATCTCTTGATTGTCCATCTTGACTTTTCATATTATTTAACATAACCAATTCAAGATTTACTAGTTTTTGTGATATATGATCCTTTAGAAATGTATACAGTTTGTTTCACGAATGTTGGCGTCTGCCTTGAAAACACAAAAAATGGATCAATCCAACTGAAGGGAGTAAATCAGTGACGTAACGATTTCGTGGTAAGATATGGCATTCAAGGAAATTCATATAATTAGAGGAAAAAATATCGATTGATTAAATAAGCAAACATAATATGAAAGATTTATTATCAACAATAATGCAGACACACAAAATACAAATTTATTGCTTGAGCTATGAAATATAAATCTATGCACCTGAATTATCTGAAATGTCACAATGACTTTGTGACGCCTATGAAATAAGGATTGCGTTGCCTTTGGACATACGTGCAGCGCCCTATAGTATAAAAGAACATAAGCTTGACATACTGATGTCGTAGCTTAGATCGACAAACGTAGTAGAGAATTTCATGATAATGAGATGGGAAGAAACGTATAGCGATATGTAAGTAGCTCGTGAGTGATTACACACAATAGCCATGATCCGTGAAACAAACTGTAGTAAGACTGATAAATACAATAAATATTTTTTACAAAAAATTGGAGCGAATTTATTATTTGGTGCGCTGAAAAATACAAAGTAATTTTAATTCTATTGGTGCTGGTAATTTTGAACTTGTGCAATTGTAGTTAGATAGAAGACTTTTGGTAGCAACTTCAAAAGTATCAGCACTAATAGAATTATTTTTATTTTCTATACGTATTTCAGTGCACAAACTATCAAAGTCTGTCCAATTTTGGGTAAAGAATACTTATTTATTTCACACTTTTGAGTGTAAGATTAGTCATAAAAATCTTTGAACGTTCACAAATCCTATTACCCATGTATATTCGCTGCTTGTATAGTAGCCTCCAAATTATAGTGGCTAATTTGCATATTATTGCTCAGAAGTGAAGAAGGGCAATGAAGAGAAGAACATTTATCACGTTGTAAATTCTTATTGACAGGTAGAAATTCTGAAATAATTCGGTAAAGTCCAGGACCTAGTTATATAAATGGTCGTAAACAGTCATAAACCACTTGAAATGTTAATTGTAATGATGTCAGAGAGATTAGAGTCTGCTACTATATTTTGGAGGCTACTATACTTCTTACTATTCAGAGATCTCAAAAGATCGCAGCAGAATTACACATATTTCATTTCCACTGTTGTCACTCGAAAACCATAACTTTAAAAAAAAATGTCCAATTTAAATGTGTATATGTAATCTCTTCATTAATTTGGCCGTCTCATATTTTCAATTCTCGAAAAAAATTGCCTCCTCCACATCGTAAATCGGAGCAATTTACTACGCAAAACGCGCGAAAAGTCATAAGAAAAGCTAACATAAAACCGAACTGTATACTCCCTCTTTTTTTTAAATCATTCAAAATTTGCTATAACTGTTAGCTCTTCAGATCCAATCATTAAAGTTAATTGGAATAGTTCTTGATTTTATCACAAATAGGAT
This sequence comes from Crioceris asparagi, assembly GCA_958507055.1. Classification (NCBI taxonomy): domain Eukaryota; kingdom Metazoa; phylum Arthropoda; class Insecta; order Coleoptera; family Chrysomelidae; genus Crioceris; species Crioceris asparagi. Next base: position 80,698,782 of record OY293826.1, on the reverse strand, counting down.
TACTCATAGTATCTTCATGAATCTCGATTTGATTGTGAAACATCACATAAGTGAATCGAAAAATCATTCAGCAATATTAAAGTAATAACATTCTCAATATATAAATAAACACGAAAAAGGGCAATATATTTCATTGATGTATATCAGTTATACATATAATTGTATGTACTTATTCAACTTGATCAATTTTAAAGAAAATTTCAATATATATCTACTATTTATACGCTCTCAGCTCTAATGATTTCATAAGATCTATTAAAAATCCCAAATGTTGACATAGAGATTGTTTCATAAAGATGTGACAAGACAAACAATAATTTATTGACAAAAGTACCAATTTAAATAATATATTATATGCACTGGATGAACAAAACTGATTAAATTCTCTCTGAACTACTAAGTGATAATCAGCGAATATCATTAAGAGAAGTATTCCTATCGCGCTCTATCGGTGAGTAGTAGGACAGGCGCGCTCTATAGAGAACTGAGTATTTGTCGGTGAAGATCATTAGGTGATCATTGCTAGCGCACTTTATCGGTGGATAGAGCGGGCGCGCTCTAGCCATTGGTAGAGCAGATGCCTACGCAGTGGACGCTACTAAATTAAGTGCGGAGTTTTATGGCTACCAGAACACACAACTGACAGAACCTAACCTAATCTAAAATTATTTCAGTATTATGGTAGGATACTGTTCAAAATATTGCGGGTACTTTGAGACTTCAAGAAAGTATCTTTGGTAATAATTGGTAATTGATCAATACTTAATATCATTACCAATTGTTTACAGAAGGCGAGATTTAGATATCTAGAGCATACATTTTACAAGACTTGCAATGGTGGTTCATTTATGTCTAGATTCTAGGAGTATATAAATCAATAAATTTGTTATATTTTTTTCGGTATTACCGAAACTGTCTTTTGATGGTTTCTATATTTGATACACATCCTAGTATCAGATACGTAGAATTACATTTTAATTGATTTGAGAAAGGTCAAGCAATAGATAATCCGGCCTGAAAGGTTCACAAATCATATTAGAAACTTCAAAGATATTGATGTATTAGATAGATTAATTCCACGCTAATGATCTTATTCATTCGACATAAAGTTTTAATATCTCTCTTAGATTTTCGAAAAACCAACCATTTAATCTATCAACAAAAAAGTTTCCCGATTAGAAATAATACGGATGATTTGTGGAATAAATTAATATCTTACATAATTAATTTATGATTATTTATATTCTAAGATATTTATACAGGGTAAATAGATAGATAAACTATACCTACGTTATATTAAGAAAACAAACAAAAGTTTCTGTAGAACATTAGCTATTTTTGCGACGGACTTTTATTTTCGGGATATAACGTCGTTGTTTTTTTTTAACCGTATCTATATGGTTCGGTGAGTGAGTGACTTGTATGTCTTCAGATTTATCTTGATCCATATTGGTAGTTCGAAATCCAAGTTAATGTGTAGGTACCTACGCTTTTAATATTCTATCACTTCTTAGCCATGTTTTGTGAAGCTGGCACACTTTTGCATTCCCTGGTTGTTATTGGTTAATAATTGATACCTAATTTTTGAGCTTGCTAACTAATTAAGCACTTAAATAGCCTATAACAATGGTAAATTTTAAAATTAAACTCAACACTTGGTGCTGTAAGCTTTACATAGCTCAAATTTATGCCGATATGGGTTGAAATAATGAAGAGAGGTATTGAAAAATATGTACATAATGATAGATTAATAAATTAAGTATGTGTATGGCCAACTATAATAATTCAGAACCGTATCAGGAGTCATAGAAAATTAAAGAGTGCTAATAGCTTTGAATTTAACATTTAGATTATCTGATACTTCCAAAATTTATTCTACCTAATTATAGACCAAACAGCGAGAAATTTAAATTCAATAAATGATTGGCACAGCCAAACTCACTATTATTGACCTTGAACGAAAATATTCAACACCGAGACTATGCTTTTATAATAATTATATTCATGTCTATCGATGGTTTTGTTGTCTTGGTTATGGATGCCGGAGCACAAACTCTTCTGATTTGTATTTCTTAAATGGATGACTATGCGGCAACCGTGACTTACTTATATAGCTAATGAAGATGTTTACGGTAATAAAACATAATATTATTTACAAAAACTTTTATTCAAATTTAGAACATCTTCACCACTATTATTCATATTAGTTGAAAATGAAGAAATAATTCTTAATTGTACCATACCACGTGTGAACAGAATAATAAATGAAAGAGGTTATGTATTAAATATATTACTTTCAGAAATGGACGTATAAACTATAGCAAGAATATAATCCATGGATTACTTGCTTGTTATATGAAAAATAAAGCAAATTTTTATCACAGAAAAGTAAGTTATCAAGTAACCTAGCTTAACCTATGCACAAGGACAAGAGGCGATAAGTACTATTTAAACAAGCAATGCGTCTACGTCATCACCGAAGCCAAATATCTACCTAGGTACATATTTTTAAATTGATTGTCTATCTTTATGTCCGGGCTAATCTTCAGAGTGGCTTATAAGCCGACGGGACATTCATTAACATGTAGAAGATACTTTGGAAGAACATAAAGGATATTTGTTCATCTTGCACGTGTTTTGCAAATGGCGTTGCGGTCGTTAGCAGTGGCCTAGGTATTACTTAATTTCTTAGCACAAGAGATGTCACTTGGTAAAGCTGCAATATTGGCGAACGGTGGAAGGTAGTTTTTGATTTTAGCGGATTCCCTTCATATATTTTCAATTATTGAGAAGAATTAGTTATAAAAAAGGACGTTCGAATGGGTTATCAAGTGTTTATATACTGTAAAGTTTAAGTATTTACCTAATCGATTCATGTTTGAAATCTTTCTACTCATTCTCATGTTCCTAGGTTATGTTTTATGTTCGAAGACTTGTTACACTTAAAAGAAATCATAATAAAAGTTCGTTAATATTCTTCTTCGTCTTCTTTCTTTAATGTTACATCATTTTCGTTTATATCAAATATTCTGAGTGACGGATATGATAGTTAAATATAACAATCAGGTATGAAAGGTAATCACCTAATTATAATAAGTTTTATTTTTGCAAATTGGGAACGTTTGACGGTTTCCGCTATGCCATGGTGATTATCTAAGAATGAATGCAACAATGTTGTTTAAATAGACTATATACATTCTTATATTCTATTTATTCGTTGTCAAAGTCAAGATTCTAGAAGAACATGCTATCTTTTATTAAGATAGCATAATTATTAGATCATTTTGGGTATATTGTGTCTTCAAATGAGATTGGTATCAATGATTCATTAGTTATTATTCATTGAGGAAAATTTTTAAAAGTGGGCAGCATGAGCTTTATACTAAACCATATACCTATCTACATGAATGTATTTGTTTTGATATATTGATATAATTTTTATTCTTTTTTTTATATATAATTATAGAAAATAAGCATATTTATGTTAATTATGTATAACCACGTTTTCAGAATTATTGAAGTTTATGATTGTTGGTCTCGACCTCGAGTGTATTTTTTGTTTTGGTGCAAACATTTTTTTTATCAGATTTGTCTGATGCAGAGTTTATATTGAAATTTTTTTTTTGTGTATTAGTAAATAGTCATTGTAGGATTTGCGGTGAGAAACTCAATAAGTAAAGTATCCAAGAGAAAATGCGCTGGAAATTATTTTCAGGACGGCGTACCTAATTACTATCTTGAGTTAGAAAAATAAAGCGATAAGAGGATTTTAAATTCATTTATAAATAAATTCTAGTTGTGGTTGCTAGGGATAAACAAGGGCGAAGCAAATTTTGATTAAGAAGTAGTATAGGTAAGGTACTCGTCCATATTAATTTTCCCTATTTTTTACACCAACACATTTCCGATATAGTAAATTTTGAAATGAACACCCTGTTTAGTTAATATGCGCCAGAGCATAACATTGATGACGACTGAAGTTGTTCATTTTTGTTATGGCTCGTAGTTTTGAAATAAAAGTTTTATCAATTAAAAAATAACCATTGCTGATTTTCATTTTCAATTTCCAATATCGATTGATTTATATCACATATCGCTTCATTTTTTGACTTTGAGTAATCTAAGCTTTTTTACGCGAAATATTGATGCTTTGTGGAACCAAAATCTAGAGTTGAATAAGACCAGTGGTTGTTATTAAACTGCCATAAAATATTGTTTGAGTTCGGTTTAGGGTTTCCATCATTGTTTTGCGTTGACCTTGTGAGAATCAGTTTTCGTTAATTCAGATAAAAATACATATAATAAAAAATATACCCACTCCTTTCTCACACAAGAGGCACCAACCTACGTTTTCCAATTTGCCTTCACGGAATTTTATAAATTGTTTGTAATCACCCAGATCACATTATCCCCGTCATTTCAGATATTGATTTTGATGACGATGATGGCACTAACCTTTCGCAAAACATGATTTTTAGAATAATTCAATTATTATTCTGATCTACCTCCATACATATGAGGTTAATTAGAATTGATGAATGATTAAATAATGGTAAAGAATTTTATATTAATTACAAAAACTCCATTTCAGTCCAGGTGAAAGTTGAAGAAACAATTATCTACATTCAAAATGTCTGTTTGATACCTCATGTTTAGATTCAGACAGGAACTCTAATCACTCAAAAAAGCCTCCTAAAGTAATAATAGATTTGTTCATTTAATATCGCATACCATGACTCCATATTTGGAGAGTTGACTCCTGTGTCTCCTGATCTATCTTTGTAGGTGTGTTCGAAGTGGACACTAATTAAGTAATATAAGATTTTTTTTCTATAGCTATTAGACATAATCGTAAAAATTATATACCTATTACCCAACAAGCTGAAAAAGTGAGACTAACAAACACGTGTTATGATATGTATAATGTTGCATGAGCCTTTTGCAATTATTCGTTAAAAAATTTGCTCATAATTAAAGATAACAGTATGTAGGTATTTTCATGACTAAAGTTTGTAACTTATTCGGTTCCAAGATACAAACACGTGTTGAATGTTGTTAACCAGAGACGTTGCTGAGCTCTCCGCAGGAGCATCCTTATATTGATCCCAATACGTGAAGACTGTAATTGAGATAAAATCTTTCTTCCTTGTTGTGGCTGTGATATGTTGCACGTACGCCACCGGCAGTTGTTTGGGTTTTATTATGTCGGCATTTCCTTATTTGATTGTAATTATAATTGTTACTAAATCAGATAGTAGGTAAGTATTATGATTGCATGTTTTCTAAGGTTGTTCATACTCAATATTTTCATTCACAAAATATAATGTTTTCATCTGAGTCACTGATTGCACACTTTTCGTTAAATATTCCTTTTTCAAAGCACAATATTTTATAATAATAAATTATGTTTATATGGCTTGAGTAGGAATATTTATGATAATCTTAAACAAAGCAATTCAGCCGTTTTCATGAACAACTTGAAGTTCGATTGATACCAGTTATGTTATGTTTATGAATATGGCTGATTTTCTTTCATATATTTGAAAAGATTTCAAATGGAGCTTCAGCAAAAATAAAATTAGTTTTCCCAATATAAAAAAACGATAACTCAAATAAACCAATCTTTTTTGTGCGAATTACACTAACGTTTATCCGAGGATGCATATATTTTTTTATAAGGTAAGCAAATACATATTTTGTTATTGTCGAGACCATTTTTTTAGCTCATGACCACTCAACATTCACCAAAGAATGTAAATATTTTTCACAAAAAATTGGACCGACTTTATTAGTTGATGCACTGAAAAATACTTTGGCACCAACTTCAAAATTACGAGAATCAATCAAATTAATATTATTTTTTATTTGTCAGTGCACAACTAGTAGAGTGGGTCCAATTTTTTGTAATCAATATTTATTTCACTCTTTTGAGTGTACCTAACATTAGTTATCAAAACTATTCAGCGTTCACCAAAAAAGATAATATACCTATATATACTTATTAACAGCATTTCAAACATCGCGGAAATACACATTTATATCAGACATTCCTACTGCTGTCGGAAAGTGTAAACTGTTTTAAGAAATGTCTAATTTAAAAGTTTTTAATTTTCGAAAGAAAAAATTATAGCGCAGACATATTTCAGACTTTACCAATACTGTAACTCGTTAACTATTTGTAAGGTCCGAAATCCATAAAAAGAAAATGGAAAAAAATATGCAGACAAACAGTCGAATTGTATACATCCTCTGTTCGGTTCGATGGTCAATAATTTTTAACAACAGGTTTATACAATATATTGATCATATCAAGAAATTATCTATTTTTGTGGATAAAACAGGATTTTTATGGTTTAGCTAATGAGGTATGCTTTGTTTAAGATTAATAGCCGTAATTTTTATCGTTAAACATTGTGTGTTCATTTATTGAAGCGATATACTCGAAAATCCTCGAGAAATATTTAAAAGCCTTTAACTTTCAGCTTTTTATATATTCACTCCTTTCCATCCATCAACACTATTTTTTGAAAATTCAGAGATTTAATGAATGTTTACACTTTAGTACTTTTATGTCATTTTCATCGGCTTCTTTAAAAATTATCCTCACATAATTTATCTTGCTTTTTTAAATTGTTTACTGAAACCAAAACGCATTTCCATTAGCTGTCCCCACTTCTAATTATTATTCCCATGAATTAAGAGGTAGTATAATTATTTTTTTTACAATTAGTTATCAAAATAGGTAATATATATCAAAGTTCCATCGAAGACACTATGTCAACAATATTCATGTCTGTTGATAATTATTTCTTCAGATAACAAATATGCAATAGGTTTTAATTTTTGTAAAAATAGACGTATGCAACCAGATATAAAAACATTTTAATATGATACAGGAAATATCAACATTAATGCATGCGATAGGTAGTTTCAGAGATAAGGGGAGAATGTTCAATTCTCGTCTATTTTCTTGATTAACTTGGAAATTATTTATTTTAAAAATACAAAATAATATATTTCTCTTCTCATCTGATATATCACACGATGCAGTTTGCAAGAAAAAAAACCTTGTTGGTCCCCATCTTCAGATTTCGACTATTCACGTCACACCTGTGCGTTTGGGTCACAGGAATTGATATGTGTACCAACTTGAACGGATTCGGAGAAAATTAACTGTGGCGGACGAACACACGGACACACGAATGATCCTATAACGGTTTCGCTTTCTTATTAGAACGTACGGAACCCTAAAAACGAGAGTTGCCTTGACAAAAGATATTTGGAAGACATATACAGACATATTGAAAATATAACCCTTTAATACGATGTTTTGTCCGTAATAGATATCAATAGGTTATAATAATAATGCATACATTCTACTGGCTCTGAAGAATATCACAGGCTATTTTCCTTTCCATGGTAATTATTTTCACTATCACATCCCTTATACGTGACTTAATTAAAAGTTTTGAGCTGGCAAACCTAGAGAAATGTGTTAAGAAAGTCAAGGAAGGCGTCTAAATGTAGGAATTAGTATTAATATTAGTTTATCTTTTATATTTTCAATAATATAGAATTATCGCCGACACTTATTTTTCATTTTAATACTTTTTAACGATTTCAAAAGAAATAATTTAGACAATAGCAATAATTCTTGCCAAAAAAAACATTTCAAGCGAAACTATCTTTCCTAACATTTGCGTAATATCTTGAAGGACCTTCAATTTTAATCGAATACTTATAACCATTTCCACTAACGAGTTTGAGTGATCTACTCTCGGCTGATTTTTCTTACTAATTTGTTAGATTAGTTCAATAATCAAAGTGGTGCAAGGGAAATGAGGAATGACTCGAAATTTAGATGACACTTATCAAGTAAATCAGTTCCCTACATCCAATGTAGGTTTTAAAATCAACCGTTTTACAGAAAAGTAGACTTGACAACAGTAGGTACAAAATATCATAATGCAGATAGATTTCTTTTGGAATGTTTCTGTTATGAATAACAGAAGTTATATATTTACTATATTAATAATAGACATGAAATAAATGGCATTTATTAACGTTTCATTAGTAAAATACTGAGCCCAAATCCCAAGAGACCCTTGAAGTAATTATATCTTGGAGCTCAAGAATCTCCTTTGAAACAATATATAGGAAAGGAATTATTAAGATATAAATTCGGCAATTAACGCAAATCTAGACGTTATATGAGCGAAATTTTCAAGATCATTTTTCTTCTAACACCTGCTTTTGGAACAACGGTTTATGAATCTTTTTTGATCGGAAAATGTATGTTCAACTAAACAGCTGAAAGTAGCTATACTGATTTCCCAAGCACCTTGTATGAACCTTCAGATTTGAGATACTTATTTATATATACTAAATAATACAATGTTGAAATCGTGCAAGAGTCCAACATGCATTACAATTATATATATAAAAAAATTGGGAAGGATCCTATGGACATTTAACTATAATCATAGATGGAAGTGAGCCCCAATAAAAATTATCGTATTAGTCTTTAAAATCCCTAAAATATTGTCAGAGTCACTCAGTAAATGCAAACGTTGAAAAAGAAATACTACTGAAAATTTTATGTCACAATGAAATTGCTGGAAAGTATATATTTAAACTTGGAGGAAATCAAATCAAATTTGCTATAAAAGCTCCTACCTTACTCATGTTGCTAGAGAAGAAAATTATTTTCAATTCAGACGCACACTATACTACTTTATCGCCTCCGAAGAACTACCGCTGATTCGCAGAGCAGGATCGAGCGAGTACTAACTCTGCCGACAGGAAACGTTGTATAATAAATATAACAGTACCACCGCGCGGTACACTAGGTCAGATGAACTCTGGAGGAAAGTGCTAGAGAACGAGCACCGGCGATCACGTAGGCTTGCCCACAACCGCCATTGTTCAATCAGCAACGTGAGATGAAAGAGAATTGATCGCTGAAGTGGTCGTTGGGCTCATATTATATTGATGATGATGCTTGACATATCTATCAGTTATCTTTCTCTAAGACCTTCCCTCTGCAAAGAAATATTTTTGCGCGTGGTTTCCCTGGAGCTTTGTGAGAATTGGTTCAGAAAACTAATTATTGTCAAGCTAAAGAAATTACTTACATAACTTAGTTTTTGGATTAGATCTTCCACTGTTGACAGCATTCAGAAGCTACTTGCTTTGCATTAATAATAAAATACTTAATTTGAGAGGAAGCTGAAATAATATTCCCAAACAAAAACTGTATTTGATAATCAAACGTATTGAAGGAGCGAATTTTGATCTCACTCTATTTCCTTTATGTATTTTCGAGAGAGGAGAATATTATGTGTTTATTTTATAAACAAAGCTATTTTTAAGATTCTGTAGTGTCGAACCAATTCGTTCTAGATGCGTTCAAAGACATACTCAATATAAGGTAAATACTATTAAAAAACATTTCGTCATAAATATATAAAAGCAATAGTATATGGAGCATAACCCAAGACCCTATCAATAGCTTTTTATCTAGAATCGCATATAGATATTCCTCTCTCTTCAAAACAGACTTTGTGATAGAGGAAGACAAAATATTGAAGGTATATTTATGTCCCTTTCTTCTCTCATGATCATGTCTTCCAGATAAAGACCTTGCCTGTCTCAGCATTAGCATAAGTAACCAGTAACGCGCAGCAATTACTCTACACGTATGCCCTATTCCTTTATTACATTTTCCTTTTACCCATCTTTAAGGTCTCCTTGAACCAAGAAATAGAGATAGATATGACTAAAACAAGGTCCAATAATTTGCCATGTTGTAGGGTCAGAAATACTGTATACCTATACCTTGAACCTTATTCGCTCGAGTATCGCTGCAGAAACCAAAAAAATCCTGAAAGAGAGAACACTAATGATAATATAATCAATAACATAGGATATGCATATGACACGATGCTACTAAATAGAACAGCTACAAACTCTAATGGATGAAAGAACCGAAGAAATGAGTATACAAATCAATACTACCAAAGCCATGACCGATCCCCACAAGATGATGTAAGCGACATCAAAATGAACAATGTCCAATTTGAAACGGTACAATAATAACAAGAATAACAACATACCAGACGTTGCTGCAAACAATGAGCAGAGGAAACATCTGTTACCGTTACTTAGAATAAACCAGCAGAATGGGTGTAACCCTCGAGGTAGAAAATATGAACTTCCCAGTAGATGGATAGGAGTGAAATTTCTATCTTAAGGGCACATTCTATATTTTATATTAAAAACATAATCAGACCGTCAGCAGAAATTTTTATTGTATCTAAGATATTGAATTCACAGATTTGGATTTTTGTTTGTTTTTAAATAGTTTTTATTACTTTCGGTTCTTGTATCGATGGACTCCGCAACGATTTCTCAGGCCCTATACGCTCTAGAGACTTGAAATTTCGAATTCGTACTTAGATCGCAGCACACATCTCGTCGCCTGTTAAGCTCCAAGTGTGATCCAATATTGATTAATTATTAATTATATTATCTCATTCAAGCAACATATCTTCGACATGGGTTCCGTCAATGGAATTACGTACGAGCATGGAGCGTATCAGTGGGTTGTCTATAGAGCGTATATATACATCTCTACTCTCTGGTTATGTCTATGGTTATGTCGCACTGTTCACTGTCAGCTGTTGCGATTGTCAGACGTCAGACATTGATATCATACTAATTTCAAATTTAATTTTGTGTTGTGGTCTGTGGTAGACAAACAGTAATTTGTTATGGAATTGCTGTTTCTGGCAAACGGATATACATAAGTATAGTTCAAATCAAGAAAAGGAGAGATAGCAATAGTAATCATCAGTAGGTAGGTACGGTTAAAATCTTAAATGCGTAATAAAAACTATATTTAATTCTTTTTCAAAAATTCCACTTGTTTTGGTATATTTTTTTATTCTCATAAAAATGTAGCCTGGCTTTTGTCTAAAGTTTTCCAAGGACGCCATTTTGTAACTACAAAACTATTCATACTGTTTAAACATTTTTTTCTTAACGACAGATTTTTGTACCAAATTTGGTTGAGATAGTACAAAATATATTTTCCTCAATTCCCTCAGCGCCGTCCACAGCATACATCTCTCCTAAATTTTTTTGACTCTCATTCTATTGCCTCATCCACTTGACATAGCTTTCTTCGTTTGAGGAAATAGATCCACTTTGAAGATCCAAACAACAGCATTCTGAACTCCAAGATTGAACAGAATTTTTGTATCGAACACCAGAAAAGTTTTTGTCATGTTCTCAGTTAGGAACTGTTTCAGTCAATGATAAGAAATAACTGAAATGCAAAAAATAATATTGTAGATAAAGAACTACTATCTATATTGTGTGAACTTGTCAGTGTTAAGTACGATGTAAATAAGGTATCTAGACAAATTCTAAGTTTCTAAAGGAGATCTCGGCAACTATAAGTAGTATAGAGAAATGGATGGTGCATTCTCGTTAGCTTTTTTGACAGGAACTCAATGGTGAAAACCAGAACTCTCTATCTTCTTTTGTTTTCGAGCTATATCGAAAAGTTCGATTTTTTCCATAATATCAATGTTGGTCCACCCTGTGCTTATGTTTGCTTATTGGCATTGACAAAACAACGCAACATCCTTCTATTGGTATTGCATTTCGAGTTATGATGATTGAGTGAAGCGAGTGTGATCAAGAGATTAAAAATTAGAATGGAATAATTAATTGTTCAGTAAGATGTTGTTGAAGGCAGATTCCAAGTGAAAAAGAAAACAATGAGCAATAAATGTCATAATATAGCAAAAAATAATCGAAAAAGTTTTTCTCATACTATTCGATATGTCTCTCTTGAACCAGGTCTATCTCGAACAATCAAGTTGGTTTACTAAAATACATGATCAAATGATGATACCAATGTCTTGATTTCAGAGCAAGCAGTATGTGAACAATAACAAACAAAATAACATATTTTATTATTAAACAGATTATTTATGAATTCATATCATTGCTTCTACTATAAAAATATCTTGTCAATGCAGTTTTCTATTTAATTATTTTGTTAGTTTTGACGAAGACCTCTTAAAATTCTATTCTATTTTCAAATGGTTCATGGCACGGTTATATTTTCATCAACAAATTGAATTATGACTCAATTTAACTCTTCAATGGGAAAAATAATATGTATTCTATTGGTACAGGTATTGTTGATATAGAATGTAGAGCAATAGATCAGAAGACTAACGGCACCCATCTTTGAAGTTGTGCTGTTGCAGTTAAATTCAAAACTTTTATCACCAGCTTCACAAGTACGCTCACCAATAGAATTAATATTATTTTGTATTTTTCAGTGCCCCAAATCAAGTTCGGTCCAATTTAGTGTCAAAAAATATTTATTTCACACTTTCGTGTGCAACATCTGTCACGAAATTCGTTGAACGTTCAATTATACCATTACCCTATATTCTTTGCTTGTACTTAGTACCTATTCAGAAATCTAAAATTATGGTCGCGGAAATACGCATATTTTAGATATGACCATAGCTGTAACTCGAAAACCGTGAGTCTATGGAAAAAAATTCAATGTAAATGTTGCTACAAATAATATAGTCTTTAAATTGATTGCTTCAGATTTTCAATCTTCGAAAGAAATTGCTCCCTCCACATAGCGACAATAGACATATTTGAGATTTTGACATCGCTGTATCTCGAAAACCGTAACTCTTTAGAAAAAATCCTCAATTTAAACGTTTCCGAATATTGTCCTATCTTTAATTCTTTTGTTTGGAGTGAAGGAGATTTCGGATTTGAATTTTTGTAACTCGAAAACTCTATGGAGAAAATTTCAATTTAAATGTTGCTACAAATAATCTGGTATTTAAATTGGCCTTCTCAGATCTCAGTTTTCGAAAGTAATTGTCATTTCCACATAGCGTAACTCTTTCGAAAACATTAACGTTTTTTCCGGATATTCTCCTACCTTTAATTCTGACGTTTCAGATTTTCGATTTTAGAGAAGAATTGCCCTCTCCACCACTTTTGTGGGCAGTTTTTGGAAGAAAGGAGATTTTGGATTTTAGTTTTTACTTATATGGGACCATTTCGCATTACCTACTACTTTTTCCAATAAATAAAGAATCATCCAATAACCTATTAACAGAGATAGACGGAACTTTAAACAATATATTGTGTTGACATCATCCCTTGTTCGGCCACGCCTCATTGCATATCAGCTTCTCCCCCCCCCCTTTAAATTTAAATACTTGGTGTTTTGGTTGTTTTTGAATATTCTATTATATTCTTTGGTTACAAAACTTGAAACAATGGTTAGACTTTGCAAAATGAGCAATAAAATAGAATCGTCTAAGTTAAAATTTGCTTATATATTTGAATTTTGAAAGAATATTATTGACATAAACGTCGGTCATGGGCGTAGTAAAGAAATTATTACCTAATCATTGTTATTTCATTAAAGACATTTTTATATTGTTTGCGTTTTTAAATCATAGACTTAAAAAATAGTTATTATACATACCTAATTATTTCGACAGATAAATCTCAACTAAAGATAGAGAATAATATTTAATTAAATTTAAAATAATCAATAACAACCAATAAGAAGAAGAAGAACGAGACGCCACTGCCATCATATTTCTTACTCGAATAAGATCACTGGAGTGGTTTAGTTAAAATCGTTGTATCCCCCTTCTGACCGCTTCCACAGCTCACCCCCCCTGGCCCATAAAGATGTTGTCAACAAACAAAAAGTAACTTATCAATGAAGTGTTCTGTCTATCTCTGTTAATAGGTCATTGGAATCCTCCAAATCGAGTAACGTTTACTAGCAGACATAGGTACAGTTGACTTGTATAGGTACCTGCTCCATTTGGGAAGTCCGTCAATGAACATATATACTATCGAATTTTATACCTCCTACGGTTTTAGACAAAAGGCGTGAAAGTTGACAGACTTTGATACAGGGTATTTAATACGGTTAGTGGCTTATTGAAGACTTTAAGAAAACTACCCGCATTTGAATTTTGAACCTAACTAAACAAACTAAAATAATAACGACGGTTACTTTTGCTTATACAGAAAGTGAGAGGTTACTTATTTTTTTATTTCAAGCAGTTGGTAAGCATATCTACAATACTACTGTCGTTGACTAGCCCTCGAAAACTATCAGATGATAAAGCTAGGCTTTCCTTCCACATTTATTACCTTCAAAAACCATTCAGCTCAATACCTAATGATATAGAACACCACATTTCTGGTCCTTCGAAGTACCTAAAAAGTGTACGATAAAATTGATGTTTGTGTATTAGCTTATAAATTACTTTGCTGAAAATCTAGACTTTGTTGGAGAGTTTTAATAGTTAGTTTTGTATCTAGTGTACAGTGAAGAACTTCAGCTACAGTTCCTGCTGATGCGGGGGGCAATATGTATATGTTGTTTGAAGAGACACAGAGGATGGAAATCTTCGACCGTGACCGAAGGATACGTGTTAGGTGGTGTTCAAAAATTATATCAAATATAGCTTCTTAGTAGTTACTTTAAATTGTAATTTTGTATTTCTCTTTAAATGCTTGGGAGAGTATGGGAAGACTAACACAAATTTCATTTATAATAATTGTGGATAGCCTTTATATATTATGTAGATGTATATACAAATTCAGTGTTAACGTTCGTAAGATTCGAATAGTAGTCAGTCGATTGACTTGGAATTTTGACACAATTTTAAAAATAATATTTGGGTATCTTAAACAAATATTCAATATTTCATTTATGAATTAAGTGAGCCCTTTTATTCTCCTTTAATGCAAATCAAAACGTCATCTATACAAATTATTTTTGAGTAAACGACACTCGAACTTCAGAATAGTTCCAGCAACAGCAAAGTGTACTAGTGATAATCATTTTGATAATTTATTCATCTTAATATGATCAACCTTTTCGTGCAGCTTCGTATAGTGCGCAGTGTGTATCTCATGCTATTGCATCAGTAGCAACATTTTGCAGTACCGTCTCCCTTCAGTGTAGTTCCGCTCAGTACGTCCATACTTCAAGAATGAGCTAAAAAAAAGTTTGTTAGGTGGATGTTCGAGCAGGAGATCAAACCAATCCCAAACCCACAGATGCATAAAAATTAAGGTACATTTTTTTTATAACCATAAATAAAATGCGCTGATCAAGCACACTTTATAACGCTACCTCGAAAAGAAGTGTTGGAGCAAAGAAACAATAACAAGTCTTATACTATAATAGTTTGAGGGATTAGATTAGATCATATATTAATTTTATTGTTTAGGAAGTTAAAAAAATATGTGGAGAATATATATTATATTTGTGATAAAATAAATTCATAAATAGAGTTTATCTTAGAAATAGCATCAAGTAGCTGCAGAGCACTCCTGGTCAGCGAGACAACTCTGGAGTAGTACCCTAAAGTTAGAGATGGTAGCTGCAAGCCTGACTGAAGCAGGAATAGCATTCCAAAGACTTGGAGCAACAACTTTGTAAGTGTCTGTGCTGTAATTTGGTATAACCACTTGATGATCACTGGATTCTTGCCGACGTGGCCTCGCGATAGTATAAATCGCCAGGAGCTCGGTCAAATAGGAAGGTTGATAATAGGTAGACTATAGGGCCAAGGAAGAGTCGCCGATAGTTGTCAATGTTCAGCCATCCAAGAACCTATCGAGCCCGTGAGATATGTGCATACAAGGCAGCACAAACGTACACCCCTTTTGATGAGGCGCTGCAATTTGAGTCCCAGTACCTTGTAAAACCAGGTGGCCTTAATGAATGTGTGTTAGGGTTAGTGCATTGACCAAAATCTTTCTTAGTTGTTGGTGAGTATACCTTCGAAGACTGTAAAACTGATAAAAAGTAGTATTGATATTTTTAATGACATGGCTGACATGTTCAGCTTACACCGAGATTCTTCTAACAGCTGGAGAAGGGCATAGTCAGATTACCCTATGCAAGTGAAAGCAATGAAATTTAAGTCAAGGCTATTTATAAACCGCCAAGCACCAAAGACCATAGCTTTACTCTTTCCAAAGTTCAGGTTTAGTTTATTAGTTGAGGCCCAATTACTGATTCGAAGATTGTATTGATTGCGACGATACCGGCAATTCGTAAGTTGAGCAAGAGCACTGCTTATATAAATCTGTAGATCATCAGCATAAAGCAGGTAGGAAGCATCACGAATGCAACAATTGTTGATAAAGATGGGCACAGGTTGAAGAATTTAACCTTGAAGAACACCCATGTTGGTGATCTTCCAGGAGGTTAGAAGGCCGTCAAGACACTTAACAAACTGCATGCGACCACTTAGATAGTATTGAAACCAGAAGGCTGCGCAAGCTGGTAACCCCAAATTAGTATGAAGGAGAGAGGGAATATTATTTATATAGAGTTTTCACCTAATTTTTCAGAGCATTTTACGGATTACAACATTGACAAAATTAGACAAAGTGTAGAGGTACAGACCTTACTCTAGAAAAGTACTCAATTATTTTTATCACATAATATCCAAAACTAGAAATGATGCTGCAAGAATTTAGTCATTGAATCTATGCTGCTATAAGGCAATCTTTTAATTATTACAGAAATACTTACCTGCTTTTGAAGGACATATCTTAGTTATAGACTGTTTTAACTTATTAGTTACATTTTGCCGTAAATAATTTTTACCTCAAACAATTTGCTTATCTACCTTTAATAGAGCAATTTTTTGGAACTGGTTTTCCTGTTTGTAAGAAATAGATGATAACAGAGTTCAACAATTGTGGCCTATGAATGATTCATAGCCTATGAATCATAGATTTAATCAATTTTGTAACAAAATAAAGTAGTATCATCTTAGGTATCCTTGTTCAATTAACTAATAAAGTCATTTTAATTTCTGCAAATCAGACTTTTGGGCTAATAATCCACTCCACAAAATGTTTGTGTATACTTGCACAATGCCCAAAACCAGCTGGAATCAAATTCTACTTTTAAGAGTTGGTCAATTAACGTCAAATAAAAATAGTTATTTATGTACGGGGTGTCCCATTTCCAAGGCTTTTTATAGGGTCCTTAAGGTTATTACTATCTGCAGCATTATTTAGATGGCACATGTATTATCACGAGAGCTAGCATAAAATGGCAAAACAGAAATGAACATTCTTTCGTTGACATAAAAGATACACGAAGAATAAATAAATAATTTACTGAAATTTTCAAATAGGTTCCCAATAACAAGAGATAAAATATGCTATTGGATTATTATATTTTCAGAATAGGATAACAGGGACAGATCAGAAAATTATAAGATCCAACTTATTTTTGACCGACAAACCCCGAACGGAGGAGATAGAAAATTCGACTGTCTGCTTTATTTTTTTTGGTTCGTGCGCGCTATTTATATAGTAAACCAGCTCCGATTTTGATGATTTTTTGATTCAATTGAAAGAGAAGGCATGAGAAATGGTGCCATGTACATAAAAATGCAAATCCGGAATCTCCTTTCCTCCGAAAACCAGAGCGGCAAATTTTCTCGAAAATATAAAATCTGAAGTGGTATAATTAGAGACAGGATAATATTCGGAAACGTTCAAATTGAACATTTTTTCAAAAGAGTTACGGTTTTCGAGATAGAGGCATGTTATATTCTCAAATATGTAGAAACAATCTCTTATATCATTTAAGTAAATTGGATTTACATTACTTGAAGATTTTGATACCAATGTAGTATCATCTGCAAATAGTATAAAAGTGAGGTCTTTGATCGCTTTAGGTAAGTCGTTTATAAAAAAACAAGAAGAGCAGAGGCCCTAGTACAGACCCCTGCTTTACGCCTCTGTTGATAGGTAAAACAGTCGAATCAAGCCTATTGTGACTTACAAATTGTTTCCAACCTGAGCGATAGGACTTTAAGAAACCTACTAATTTTCCCCATTATACTCTAATTTCGTCAAGAGAATGACGATGTCAACGTAATCAAAGGTCTTGGTCAAAGCACCCAACTACTATCTCAATCAAGGCAAGCAGAACAGTTACTGTAGAAATACCTTTTCTAAATTCATACTGCGATGAAGAAAATATTGATTTATTGTCACAATAACTGATCAGTCTTTCTTTGATGATGATTTCAAGGATTTTATTTAGTATAGCTGTCCCAGCAGACGTCATCGTCCCCGGAAAAGCTTTAAGCGTAATGCTGACAGCAAAGCCACCTACCGGGTCCAATTGTGTTTTTAAATCATCCAGGGACCCATTGGAATATAAATAAACCATTCTCGAATCCCCTTGAATATTCACAAAAAAATTCATTAAAATTGGTTGAGCCGTTTAGGAGGAGTTCAGTTACATACACACGCACAGAAGATTTATATATATAAAGAGTGAAACTATAGCTATTAGCTGAAAGTTACCAAGGTCATTTTCGTCTCCTTTCTTGTAACATGGTATAAATTTAGAGATTTTCAATGGTTTTGGCCACGTTTCTTCTTCGATACATTTGTTGTATAGTGTAGTTAGAATGGGAACCAATGATTTCGAAGATAATTTATCATGGAACTGTTAATTCCATTGTAATCCAGAGAACTGGAGTTTTTTTAAGAAGAGGATAACGATAGATTTTACTAAATACGAAATGTGAATAACCACCGAAATATCAACATCATTTTCCTTGAGATAGAGTTTTGTTTTATAAACTACTGCGATCTAGATATAAACAGTTGGGTAGAGTGCCAAAAGGAAAGATCATCTGTTATAAATTTGAAAATGAAGCAAAAATGCTACATTTTAAAAAATGAATAAGCTATAATACCTTTTAATGAGTTGATGGGCCGATAACGTTCTCTAGATAAGATATAGGTTGTTTCACGAATGACGGCGTCTGCCTTGAAAACACGAGAAACTGATCAATTCAACCGAGGGAAGTAAAATCTTAGTAGCGACGATTTTAAGATAAGATCTGGTATTTCAATTTTCGATGTGAAAACTTCTATAGGCACGTTAGGTGTTCTTCGGATGTGTAAGATCTTCCTGGCTCACGACACCGATGATCTCGACATGCTTGTGACGTATTGCGCATAGTGTAGCGGCCAGTGTACATGTATTATACACATATATTTATACACTATTACCATGTCTCTCTTCTCTGCTAATACAATTTGAATTGATTAATAATTGTAGAATTACTGTGCAATAAAATAGTGAGAACTTCATATATTTATGTTGAATAATAAATGACGAAAAAAGAGTAGGTATTTATTGACGAATATTTCCAACATTTTGATTGATATTTGGGTAAAAAATTTTGATATTTATTTTTCTAATATTTGACATTTTTTAGTGAATATTATATAGTGCACTGATAGAAGATTTGTTAGTATTTGATAAGATTTATTTATATTTAAAATAGAAAATTTGATGATTTATACGAAACAAGGTTCTGACATAGAAATATTTGGTGAAAAATTTGACGATATTCCGACATCAATATCAACTTTGCAGATGATGAAAACCTGCCACTAACTGAACCTTTTAATGAAGTATTAGGTCTGATTATGTCTAATGGTCGAAAATAAAATACTAAAAAATATAAAACAACGATAGATTCAGTTTTATCACAATACTTAGATAGATTCCAATTTGTTTCTTATTCCAGTTACTAGAAGCTTATTATATCTTTTATAGAATAAAATGATATAATTAAAAGTACAAATGGACTAAGTATTATTGAACTTAACGATGATAATATAGCTTATAATGAAAATAAAATTCATTAAAAACTACTATATAATACTAGTACAATATCGATATTTTGTATTGAGCTATCATATGTTTGCTTAATTAATAAACTGTATAAAAATGTAAATAATTATTGGTTGGACTGCCAATAGATGTGAAAAGCAGACTAATAATTTCATATAAAAAAATCCATAATTTTGTTATTTCTCTGTTTTAAGTTTACACTTTTGTCGGCAGTCCTTATGACTGTCCCCGGTGTTTTTACGCTTTAAGGAAATGCGTATAATTATGGAGAAAAATTATCGATTGTTTAAATAAGCAATTATATGAAAGATTTATTATTAACAATAATGCAGAAAGATAACAGACAAATCATTTGCTTGCGTTATAACATATAAATTTATTCATGTGAGTTCTCTGATACGTCACTTTGACTTTATGAAATAAAAATTGCGTTGCCTTCGGACATACGAGCTGCGCCCTATCATGGTATGAAGCTTCAAATACTCATGTCGTAGCTTCTTGGATCGACAAACGTAGTAGACAATTTCATGATAATGAGATGCGATGAGAAGTATAGCGTGATGTACGTAGTTCGTGAATGATTACAGGCAATAGCCATCATTCGTGAAACATTGTACCAATAGCATTAGAAATACATACTTTGGAAACTTGGCATGTCTCGGTGTGTGAAGTTTTTCCAGTAGAACGCTATTAGTTATTGATCCAATTGAATTATATTTCATATAATCTTCATTCAACTTCTGGTTTTTTTTTCTGAGAATATGATTAAGGATTCGATTACTAATAAATATTTAATATCATTATTTTTGACCGACTTCCCAAAAGGAGGAGGTATACAATTCGATTGTGTGCTTTTTTTTTTTTTTTTTGGTTTGTGCGCGCCTTTCATATAGTAAACGTACTCCGATTTTGATGATTTTTGATTCATTTGAAAGAGGATGCTTGAGAAATGGTCCCATATTCATAAAAACGGGAATCCGACATCTCGTTCCCTCCGAAAACCGCCCCCGAAGGGGGTGGAGGGGGCAAATTTTGTCGAAAATTGAAAATCTGCGTTGATATAATTACAGATAGGACAATATCCGGAAACGTTTAAATGGAACATTTTTTCAAAAGAGTAACGGTTTTCGACATAGAGACATTTTAAATTCTCAAATATACCTATTTTCGCTATGTGGAGAGGGCGATTTCTGTCGAAAATTGAAAATCTGTTTGCAGTACATGAAAGACATAATTATTTGTAGCAACATTTATACTGAACATTTTTCCCTTAGAGTTACGGTTTTCGAGTAAAATCGGTGTTAAAATGGTAACAACTAAAATATTCAAGCGTATTTCCGCAGCGATGTTCTGAGATCTCAATAATAACAACTACAAGCAAGGAATATACGTGGGTAATAGAATAAGTACTATCTTCATTGGTATTAGTGAACGTTCAACGATTTTCGTGACTAATGTTACACTCAAAAGTGTGAAATAAATATTTTTTACAAAAAATTGGACCGACTTTATTAGTTGGTGCACTGAAAAGTATAAAATAATATTAATTCTATTGGGGCTGGTACTTGTGAAGTTGGTGCCAAAAGTTACCAATCTACCTGCAACTGCACAACTTCAAAAGTAACAGCACCAATAGAATTAATATTATTTTATACTTTTCAGTGCACCAACTAATAAAGTCGGTCCAATTTTTTGTAAAAAATATTTATATTTATTATTATCTCGATATATTACAAGTTTAGTTTATTTTTATCTGATTCTTGTCATATTCGATAACAACATTAGAAACTTAGAAGTCATCCGGCGTGTTCAACACAAAACTTTTCTAATGCTCTCAGACGAATGCCATCGAATATAAAAATAGTCTCTTTATTTTCATGAGCGTCCAAGACAAACAGGAATGGTCATATTCGTTGTTGGCAAAGGAGGAAGCTTTCAGTCAGAATATGAATAAACAGATTGGCATAACATTTTTGACACACAGTTTTCAGCGAAACACATAATTCAGCTATTGCCTAACAAGCAGTACGAGCAGGAAGCTCAATTTGTGTCATCGGCGAGCGGTGTCAATACCCCTCAAACTAAAACAAAAAACAATAAAGTTGATACATCAATTCCCGACATAATCATGGAACAGGCTGAATATATTTATTATTTTCCTATTAATCAGGAACCTCTGAAATGTAAATATCTGACGGAACAATAATTTTACTTGATTACAATACTTTCCTTACATTGCTACTTAGGGCAGCAGGAAAGTAAAAACCACATGGAACCCTAAATGGAAGATAAGTCCTATCAAAGAAGCAAGGAAATGATTATTCCGTTGTCATTGATGCTATAGTTTACTACAAAAAACGCACTGAACTTGGTGAAATCCAAGAAGAGATATTACGGAGAATAAAACGATACTTACATCAAAAATTAGTGTATATACATGATAATTTGAAGATGACAAGGGAAAATACTTATCTAATAATAGCTCTCTGTTATAGACATAAATAATGATGTTTGTTATAATAATTTAAATTTTGAATGTGATAAAAAAAGTGTAATTGAAATTGAATACCTTGGTGTTATGTTGGATGAAAATCGAATTTTAATTTATATGAAATGAGATATATTCTTGACAAAAAAGATTTAATAAAATTATACCATCCTTTTTTCTGTAGCGTCTATTTTATGGAATTATATGTTGGGGTTCAGCTTATTCAAATGCATTGGAACCGGTAGCCAGAATACAAAAGCGTGCTATTAAAATTTTAACATTTAATAAACAACACAACCTTTTAAGTGAGAAACTATTTTTGAATAACAATCAAAAATATATTTTGGAGGCACTAATAAATAAATATACGGGAACTACTATTGTTGAAGCATCTGTATGTTCTAGACATAAATCGCTTGGAGTAAATAATACAAAATGAAATATGGGCAAAAAAACAAATTTATATCGATCCAAAGTTATCTACAACAGATTCGATAATCATCTAAAAAAAGAGGGTGTATTCAATATCATATTAGGTAAGAGTTGGATTTTAACTAATTTGAAGTTTAGTATATTGTTGTATTTATGTATTATTATTTGTTATATCATATGCTGATCTTTACATTTGTAGTTGTATTTATAGTTCTGTGGTATTTTTATTCTATTATTTGTTTATTTTTAGTGCAGGTATTAGTATGTTTAATTACATGATGTTAAGGTTGAAGATTTTAAATCATCAAGTTCAGGTCCACACATAGATGTTTCGTATCTGGGTAGGAGTTTGTAGGATTTGTATGTTAGCCTAAATACATTATTATTTTATGGTTTAGTTAAATGTAAGATAAATTTTTACACAGATAAATTAGATCCTACCTTCACCTTAAAGTACATCCCGACTATGATATTTTTATTATCTCATACATTCTCTATTACAAGAACAAAAAATATATATATATATATAGTCCATTTAAATAACCAGATTTATTACGTTCACACCTTAGTTGGTACACCTGAATTGTCCAACGTCGTGAAATCGTAAAATTGATACTGATTTGAATCAGTTAATTAAAATTTACTACTGGTAGGTGGAGCCTAAATACTACACAAACATTATTATTTCTCATTCGTAATTCCCGTCCTAGAGCAGAGCTTCATCGATATCGAATACTTATGAGGGGAAAACTAATTTCGGTACATCTGTGGTGGTACCGACTGGAGACATATCGGTAGCGAATAAAAAGCGTGGGATGCTTTTTATGGTATTTTTATAATGACAATAATTTTACCAATATTTGTCGATAAATTATTTAGAACAATTGACGTTGAGCACTTCGAACGTTTTTCTACAATAAAATCAAATATTTGGATAATCAATGTATTTCTATTTTAAACTTATTTAAGATTATTTTTCACATTTTAGTTAGGTTTTTGAATTAAAGCGCGTTTTCTATTTTTTTAAACTATTATTTATTTTTGACTTATTATTTATGATGCACCTCTTGTGTTGTTGTTTGTTCATGTAGGTGGCACATCGAAAATTCAACGACAAAGAAACATTTTTTAAGAAATTTGGCTTAAAAAATATATATTCATGAATTTATTGTATTGTCACCGGATTCCAATAAATGTTAAAAAACATTTTATTTAGACATCTGAAAATAGTGTTCAAAGATGAAACCCTCTCAGAATATAGATACACATATCAGATCATGAAATTTGACCCAAAAAATATTAACGTACGTATATGTGAGGATAATGTTATTTGGTTATTGATTGTGTGAAAGTGTAAAATGACAAAATATACCAGAAGGAAACGAATAACATTAGAAGGGACGATTTCATAAAATGTTCTGCGTCAGTATAAATATTGAAAAGTAATATTTTTAATAAAATTCATTTCTCATTTTGCTTTTTTTATTCTATCTCGCACTTCCATGCCTCTATTTGCCCTACTATCTACAATTTCAGGCAAAACGTATTGGATATAGAACTGTTTTATTTTTCCTTCCATTTTATCACTCCAGAAGTCGTCCATTCGAGGGATTTTCTCCATTTTAATTCCTTGAGGGGTCCAAAAACATAAATAACAAAAATTCATTTTGGTTATTTATTTAAATAAAAAAAAATATTTGAAAAAGATATAGTTTGTAATGGATTTATTCGGTTACATTTACCACTACTACTACTAGTAGCTTATGGTCCAATAATAAATAATCTTAAAACGTTAAATTTATCATAGTTATTTTTCCGCTATATGTAGGTACCATGACTGATAGATTATTCATAATATGTTAAATAATGTTATTATTACCTCAAAATCTTGACCAATTCAATCCATTCTGTATGTATTGAAATTCTCGGAACTAATATAAACAAACATATAAATATCCACTTTCCCACTTTCACCGTTCGACTGACGCATTTTTCTTCATTGGCTTTTTTTCTAGGTCATCATTATGTTTTTTATAAGTTATGTCGTCTCTGTTAGTATTTCTCAGATAAATTCTAGAATGGGTGTGTTATTTAACGGTTATATAAATTCATGAAATCATTTGAATATAATATATTCCTAATTTGTATGTATTAAAAGCAGACTTTCAGCAAAACGCGTTATTTTTATTTCATTCGGTTAGTTAACGTTGTTGACTATTAAAAGTTCCCTATGCAAGATTATGATATTAATTTTGACCTCAATCTTGAAAAGAATATATTGATTCCCATGACTTTCATGAATTCTCTTTATTGCTTTATTATTCTGTTCCATTGTCAAATACGCCTTTCAGTTGATCAATTTGACATCCAAAAGTGTAAGATAAAATAATATTATGAATAAAATAAATGTTTTATCCAATTGATATCTCATTCAGAGACACATTAAACAACATTATGAAAAATTTTTGGTGGGGGTTTATCATTGAAATCATTTTTGACTAACTTCCAAAAAGAAGGAGTTATACAATTCAGTTGTATCTTTTCTTTTTTTATTTTTTATGTATGATTGTTCGCGCGGTTTGCATGATAAACATGCTCCAATTTTGATTCATTTGAAAGAAGACAGTTGAGAAATTGTTCCATATTTAGAAAAACAAAAATCCGAAATCTCCATCCCTCTAAAAACCGCCCCTGCAGAGGGAGAATTGGGCAATTTTTCTGGAAAATCGGAAACGGAAACGTTTCAATTGAACATTTTTTCCAAAATACCTATGGTTTTTGAGTTACAGCAGTGGTAGAGACTGAAATTTATTCATTTCGTTATTTCTGTGACTTCACTGATCGCGCTATTTTCTGGCGACGTGAGTTACGAAATGCTTATGCATGAGCGTTATTTTGGCTTTTCGAACACTTCACAGGCTTTTGAAATTTGAAGCAGGTATGTACTCAACTGTTTTGTTTTATATTAACCCTTTATTCAATTCTCAAAGAAGCCATTTTATGTACCTACCTAATATCAATTCTGGAGATTTTCATTTTACTAGAATATTTATCAGTTCGATAAAGTTGTGTGAAACCGAATATCGATAAAAGTTTGTAGATGAAAAATGTTAGGAGCAAATCACTTTGAAATATGTTTTTACAACCTAATGAACTTGATTCATATCTTGAAGATGTGAGACGGTGAAGAGCTTACATGTTATGTGCTTATCTATATAAAAATAGAAAAATTCAACTTTTCTAATAATAAAAATAAGAATAAGAATGAGGCATTTCATGTATTTTTATCTATGGTTGGAGTGGAAGAAATAATGAGAGAAACGAAAATAAGATCCAGTGTTTAATAGAATAGAATATTTAAGACAATCAGGAATAAATGCATCAGATTTTACTATCATAGAAACTAAATATTAGTTCTGTTGAGTGAATGTCCCATCATGAACCCTCCAGAATTATTATCCTTGTCTTGAGGAAGTTTATTAAAATTGCAAAATCAACAGAAGATATAAGTTTTAATGAAGCAATCGTTTGCATAAGAGACAGGAAATGAAGAAAACTCCTTCGATTGCTAATGCTACATATCTCCATATTCATACCGTTCTGAATATTGTAATAAATAAAGTTTATCAAACAGAAATAAAGTTAACTCTAATTGAAAATATAATTTGAAATTACAGCGCTATAACATACCTATATCTATATTTTAAATTGAAATGCCCCTCGCTATGCTTGCTCGGAAAGACCGCAAGGTAAGTAAGGGCTGGATTGAATATATCCTCAAAGAATGACGAAATATATCAGAAATCATTAAAATATTTTGTACAAAAAATTGGACCGACGTTGTCAGTTGATGCAAAGAAAAGTATAAAATAATATTAATTCTATTGGTGCAGTTACTTTTGAAGTTGTGCAGTTGCAGTTAGATTGATAACTTTTGGCACTAACTTCACAAGTACCATCACCAATAGAATTAATATTATTTTATACTTTTCAGTGCATCAACTAATAACGTCGGACCAATTTTTTGTAAAAAATATTTATTTCACGCTTTTGAGTGTACCTAACATTAGTCACCAAAATCGTTGAACGTTCACTAATACCAATGAAGATAGTACTTATCCTATTACCCATGTATATTCTTTGCTTGTAGTTGTTATTATTGAGATCTCAACGCATCGCTGCGGAAATACGCTTGAGTGTTTTGTATGTTACCATTTTAACACCGATTTAACTCGAAAACCGTAACTCTAAGGAAAAAATTTTCATTATAAATGTTGCTACAAATAATTATATCTTTCATGATGTATCGAAAAATTTTCAATTTTCGAAAGAAGTTGCCCTCTCCACATAGCAAAAATACATATTTAACATGCGTCTATCTCGAAAACCGTAACACTTTTGAAAACATGTTCAACTTAAACGATTCCGGATATAGTCCTATCTTTAATAATACCAACTCAGATTTTCGATTTTCAAGAAAATTCGCCACCACCACCCCTTCGGGGGTGGTTTTCGGAGGGAAGGAGATTTCGGATTTGCGTTTTTATGAATATGGGACCATTTCTCAAGCCTCCCCTTTCAAATCCAATCCAAAATCATCAAAATCGTAGCTCGTTTACTATATAAAAGGCGCGCACGAACCAAAAAAAAAATAGAGCAGACAGTCGAATTGTATACCTCCTCCGTTCGAGGTTCGTCGGTCAAAAATGGCGACAACATATTGAAAAAATGAACGATGATAGGATAGTTAAACAAGTAGTAAGTAGACTATAGACCAAGAGGAAGAAAAGACATGGATAGGTCCAGAAGATGTATTTACAAAATTGAATATTCTTCTTCATTTTCCTATCTCTCTATGCGACCCAATAAACAAGTTTTGCTAGATGTTTATTGATAGATATTGTTACAACATATACCAGAACGTCTCGAATGAAATAAAAAAAAAACACACAAATGACTGTTATATCACAGACGATAAATCGACACAAGATTATCTAACGAAATGAAGAAATTTGTCAATTCACATTACAGATTATCAATCTTTTATATAATATTATATGTATTCTGAAATCAGGTATAGCCAAAAAAATATTACTGTCGGACTAATCCTGTTCACTGATGTACACCCAAAACTTCTAAGACGTCACAATCAACCTTCATACTTCAACTAGTTATTAACCTCTTATCAACGAGTATCCATCCATTATATGAATCGCTAATTCAAAATGAAATCATGACTAACTAGTTGTTGTAATTTCTAGAGAACAACTATCAATTTTAAATTTTTGTTCTAGAATGTTTTTGAATTGGTTATTCGTATACTGAAATGTCAGTGGGACTTTTTGTGCCTAATTGTATGACCATCTGTCAAAGATTTATTTTTGTTATAAGTATTAGACCTGGATCTACAATTGTATCTGAGGAAATGAGTAATTTCTTAAATGCTTTTAATATACATGAAATATCGAATAGTTTATACGATACTTGCAGTTGACCTACGTGAAAAAATAAGATTTATTTTCACAAAAAAATGGAGCAAAGCCACTGTACCTATGTTTTTTCTCTTCATATATTTAACCTCGTTTCTCTTCGTTAACGTGCACAGATTATGATGATTCTTTTTCAAAGGAGTATCGCTGAAAGATGATCTCATGTTAAAGTTTTTGTGTTTTTATCAATCTTATCCCTTCGAAAAAGCTCTTCATTCGAAATCATATTAAAAAATCTGAATTTTTCATGTTCATATATTAGACACATACTTTCTTGAAACATTTCTATCTAAAAGGTTTTGACTACTGGTAGGAATAAAAGAACCTTCTTCCATCCAGTGTGGATTATTATCCTCATTAACGACAATTGCGATGATTTAAAAAACCCATTAGGCAAAATTTTGTTTCATCGGAAATCAGATTGTTGTTTATAAATATATTATTCACATTTACTACATTCATCATTTTTTACAAAACTGAATTCGTTCATCAGGATCATCTTGATTTAATGTTTTGAGTATCCTTCTTACAGTTCTCTCACTAATATCTTTAATTAATGATGAAGTATTATGTTTTTCATGTACGCTTAGAATTACATTATGTTCATTATTTTCATTTTTAGCAGTCGTTTTTCGTCCACAACTGGGAATATTTTTTACAGTGCCAATTTCGTTTAATTTGCATAAATGTCGAGAGCATATTGACTTCGAAATTTGAGAAATTCTGTCAGGAAATGTTGTATTAAACATATCGGCAGCTTCTTATAAAGATCTTTTTCTATCTCCAAAACCATCAATTATCAATAGATTAATTCTTTCACTTTCACTTACTTCATCCAAGATTAATAATAATAATAATTACAAATAATTTGTCAATTGGAAGAAATATTAGAAATTAAAGTTATTTGGCGATAATGTCAAAATACAAAAACCGATTTTGGCATACCTTCTGCGAAAATTTAAATTTATATTAAAATTTAATGTATACTATCAAATTTTATTTTTTTCTTATAAAACCGTATCTCACAGACCCACTAAATCTGGTAGGTATCAATAAATTCAGAAGAATCATATCGGCTAGAAAGAAAAAATATATAAATACAGGGTGAGCCATTTAAAATATTATCCGATGACGTCATATCTAGAGAAATATGACGTAAACGAAGAATTTGAAAACATCACTAAATAGTACATAAAACATGCAAAGACTTTGAATAAAGTCAAATTTTCGTTCCAGTTATAATTAAGCCTTAAATCAGGTGTTCCACTCATTTTGCCCATCGTTGTATATTTGTCATACTCATTTCGGAAATACGTAGCAATAGTTCGAAATATTGGCACAATACATAAATAAGAGCTTTGAATATGAAATAATTTATTTAGCATTAATACATTAATTTATGAGTGAACGATCCTTTTACCACTCCAGTGTTACCTTCTGATCAATTCTACTCGGAATCAGAATCCACGGATCGAATAACTGTTAGGTGCTTAGGATTTTTTCTATCGGTATCAATTTTTATCTTATTTGAAGCTCTATTTTACTATTAAATAACAACATATCTTGTAGAATATATTTTCTAAAGGTAACAGAATAATTAAGAAACTAAAAACAACCAGGACCAATAATAAAAAATGTGAAATAACAACACATAACGTAGGAATGATAGAGATTTTGAAATTGGTGCAAATAGTTTTCTATAACAGGCACCTACATCATCTCGTGCAAACAAATTGAAAATATTTAGTATTCCTACACTGTGTTGTTATCGAAGAAATTTATTGAAGTTTACAGTAGGTTAATAATAA
This sequence comes from Crioceris asparagi, assembly GCA_958507055.1. NCBI lineage: Eukaryota > Metazoa > Arthropoda > Insecta > Coleoptera > Chrysomelidae > Crioceris > Crioceris asparagi. The sequence goes on along the minus strand of OY293826.1, from coordinate 80,668,785 downwards.
TTTTAATAAAGTATTCAGGCTAATATACAAAAATAGTATAAGGATAGATAGGTTGTCTTATTATGAGCCCTACTAAATAATGAATTAAAATCTACAATCTTAATCTAAATAATAATACAATAAAAATAAATAAATAATAGAATGAAAATACAACAGAACAATAAATACAACAACAAATGTACATATATGTTACGGGATTTGTAACAATTAAAACTTTTTTAAAAACTTTATTTATTTAAACTTGTTTCACAACTTGTAGTTCAGTTTGACTTTACAATATTTAATTTTCAAAATAACAATCTGACTTAAAGAGTGACTTCAAAAGTGATTGAAGTGGAGAAGGATCCAATATTTATACCTTCTGTGTTATGACGTCACTAATTACGTTTCGGAACCTTTATGGTAAACAAGTGCAGGTGCCTTTTTGATGATTTTACAAATAAAGGTTCTAGAAGTTTCTCTAGTAATAAAGTACCAAATATTGCGTCTTTGATGAATTTGCAGGTTTTAAGGAGAAACATTAAAACAATAGGAAACTTGATATGAGCGTCTGAGAGAAGAACGTAGAAGATTATTTTAGATAAGTAACAATTAAAATTAGTATGTGATGCAAATTAATCAAAGTATAATCAATATTATACAAGATGTGGTTAGCATATAACAACTCCCCTTTTACAAAAAAAGTTTTTGCTATGCGAAAACTTTTAAATGATAAAAATATAAAAATTAAATTGATTAAAATATTATAAATTTTCAATACAATAGGACAATATTTTAAACATAGTGTTTTAATTTAATTCGTATTCTTCATATTCTGGATGAACACTGGGTCTTCTTCTGGGTAGAAAGGATTTCCATCGACCAACGTTTTTATCTGGTGGTTATGGTGGATCATGAGGTGCTACTGCGATGCTCATTCCTGTATGTCTTCTTCGTTTACATTTACAAAATATATAGAGCATAATGAATGCAATTATTAATACTATTACTATATAAGTAAACCATGAGATGTTCTTTGTTATAAAAGGTTCATTTATAATTTTGTCTAAATTTTCCGAATATTCATTCAATTTCTGTTGAGCGATGTTTAGATCTTCAGTATCTAATGTGTTGAGTTTCAAAGGTTTTAATTTTGGTAAAAACCTTTTTTCTGGTAAATCTTTACAACATTCATATGGTATTATTACAGGATTGATTTTATAGGTAATATTTTTGTAAGATTCGATAATATATTTCGATCTTATTCTAGTACTTCCAATAAATGCATTACAATTTGGTTTCAATTTTAATATAGAGTTTCCATTAATTACTCTAGTAACTGGTTCTTGATTATTACAAGTTATAGTTATAAATAATGGATCAGAAACGATGATAATCCATACATTTGTGGATATTTCTTTTACATTATAATCTTTAGCAAAAAGTAGCGACACTTCACAAAGTTTTGGAATTTCGGTCTGTTGTTTGAGAAGTTGAGCTTCACAGATAGAATTACTGTCAATCGGTAAAGGCAACATATCAAAGCATAATTTGAATCTGAAGCCAAGATCTTTACATTTATCTAAACTAGATAAGGTAACGTAAAACATAGAATCATCATCTTTAGCAACATATTTTTGACTTGTTGAAATAACATGATGAAGTCCAGTTCGATTGTCTTTAGTTGGTAAAGGGTAGATTCTATATACTTTATATATTTCTGGATCAACTAAGGGAATTTTGAGAATATACATGATTCTTGAGTTATCTTGAAAAGCATGAAGTTCTATAATTTCAAAATACTTGGGAATATTTTTAAGTTCCACTGGTAGGGGTAAATTAACATTTTTGAGTGAATTAGAGATTTGCAATAATGAATTCTTGAGATCTCTTGGTTTTGTTATAGAAGAGTGTAAAACTTGTAATCTTGCAAAAGTAATTCCATTCAGAATGTCATTCAAACTGTTTTCTAGAAATAATAAACTTTCAGAAAGTTTTTCACATATCTCAAGTATATCTAGTTGAGATTTATAAAATGATAAGTTATCTGTTATATCATAAATTGATTTTTCAATATTTTGAATGTCATTATTAAATGTTGATTCGTCTATTTGAAGTTTATGAATTGTATTATTAAAATTCTTTATTACTGATGTTGTTACTGATATTTGATTTTTCATCAAATTCTCTAACTCATGATCATCATGCATTAATTTATTGATACAATTTGAATAATATTCTCCATCACTGGCATCTAAGTTGCCGGTTATAAATTTCCATACTGTGCCTACACCGTTGAGTAAACCTCTTTTAAATCTAAAGTTATTATAATTTTCTGTATCAATTGTAACTTCATTGAATTTCTGCTCAACATCTGTCATAGATTGTTTCAGTAAACTTATATGCGTTTTAACTGTTGTATAAAAAGTTTTCATCCTATTTGTAGGTTTTTCTACAAGATCTTCTAAACTTTGTATAATTCTATTATTCTGAAGAATAGAATTTTTAATTGGTAATATATCATGGTAAACAATGAGTGTCCATTTAGAATTTGATATTTGAAGGTATGATTCCTCATTAAAATATATTCCTAGTGTATTTGGTATTGGGTCAATTGAATATTGACATAAGATATAATTACTTAGAATAACTAAAATTAATATTAACGATTTCTTCTTCAAGTTGTTCATTATTTGCGAACTATACCTGAAAAGAAATTTATAGCTCAGTATGTGGTATCATTCTATCAAAATTAAATTTACTTTTCATTCCTGTTTGTTCATTTAACACCACAGCTGCATTTTGTAAAATTTCAATTATTTGATAAGGACCATTAAATTTATTTTTTAATTTATCGCTGATTTGAGATTCCTTAATATATACTCTATCTCCGATGTTAAATTCATAACGTTTTTCTGGAATCTTCTGATCATATCTAAATTTTGATTTTTCTTTGGAATCTTGGGTTCTCTGACGGGCAATTTGATAAAAATACTTAATTCGATTATTTAGATCTCGTATATATTTTGAGATTATTTCTTTTTCATTATATAAAGTTTCTGGAGGTCTGCCTGCTGTATGACCAAAAATTAATTCGTAAGGTGTAAATCCATGAGTCTTATTTTGTGAATTATTATAGCAAATGACTGCATAAGGTAAGCAGTTAAGAGGGTGTTCATTTGGGTTATCGCTTAAGTGTGCTCGAATGATTTCAAGAAGAGTAGCATTGAAACGTTCTACCGATCCATTTGATTGTGGATGCCCTATACTTGAATAAGAGATTTTGATATCATATAATTTACAAAGATCTTTTAAAAGTACATTATTGAATTCTTTTCCAGAGTCGCAATGAATTCTAATCGGTGTTCCGTAGTGTTGAAAAAATAATAACAAGGTGTTAACTATATTTTTTGCTGTTTTATTCTCAATTGCATATGCTTGTGTGAACTTTGTTAGTTCATCACGAATTACTAGGACATAATTTTTTGTTGGAATCTCTACAATATCTAAATTTATTCTCTCAAATGGTGTTCTTGGAGATTCTGTAATAACTAAAGGTGATGATAGATTTTTTCTACAAATTTTAGTTTTTTTGCATGTCTCACAAGATTTTATAAATTTTTCAACATCTTTAGTCAGACCTAACCAATTATATTTTTCCTTAATTCGCCTGATAGTTTCATTAATGCCACGATGTAAATTCTTCTTTCCATTGTGGTATTGATCGAGTATTATTGGTATATCCTCTTTCTCTGGAGTTTGAACTACGTTTTGACAAATTTTGAATTTAATATTAGTTTCGTCAGAAAAGATGTAACATAATATTTCTAGAATTGGAAGATTTAAGTTATTTTCAACTGCATAGACTTTATTTGGGTCGATTTCTCTTTTATATTTATAAATGGAATAGAATAATCTTTCATTTACTTCATCTGGATTGAAAGGTATACATATAATATAATAAGTTCTTCTTTTAACTTTACAACTATGAACAATATTAATTTTGTTGAAATTGAAATCTAAATCTTCTTCGTATATATCCTTAAGAATTTCATCATGTAAATTATTTGTATGATTTTGCCACATTATTGTTATTATGTCTTTATTAAAACTATCTAATAGTTGTTCATTAGTGTATTCAACTTTCGAATAATCTATGAGAGAGGTTGTCTTGTAAAGTTTGCAAAAATTTCCGAACTCTACTGATATTTCATCTACTGTTATTTCTTCTTCTTCTGCAGTATCTGTTTCACTGTCAGATTTATTAGATGTTAATATTTTTGAACTTAACTTAGAGCATTCCTTGAAATAATTAATTTTGATTCTTGATAATGCATCCGCATTTTTGTTAATTTTGCCTGGTTTGTATAATATCTCGTAATCATATTCCTCTAATTTTAAACGCCAACGTGCTAATCTGCTACCTGGATCTTTAATCGAGAATAACCATGTAAGCGGACGATTATCTGTTATTAATTTGAATTTTCTTCCATATAAATAAGGCCTAAAATATTTTACTGCCCATACGATTGCTAGAAGTTCACGTTCAATTGTACTATATCGGGTTTCTGCTGGACACAACGTTCTTGATGCGTACGCGATAGGTAGATCGCTATTCAGTTGACCTTGCGATAGTACAGCACCAATAGCAAAATTACTTGCATCAGTTGTTAAAATGAAAGTTTTTTCAAAATCGGGATAAATTAATATTGGTGATGTTATTAGAAATTTCTTTAAGGTTTCAAAAGAATCTCTACAATCTTGATTGAAATTAAAGGGAATATCTTTCTGAAGTAACTTTGTTAAAGGTTTTGAAATTTTATCGTAATTTGGAATAAATCGTCGATAATATCCGGTCAATCCTAAGAATGATTTAATGTCTTTTTCATTTTTAGGTTCTGGAAAATTATTAATTGCATCAATTTTCTGTGGATTGGGTTGAACTCCTTCTTTAGTTATGACGTGTCCTAAATAGGCAACTTCCTTTCGAAGAAATTCACACTTCTCTGGTTGTAATGTTAAATTTGCACTTCTAAGTCTGGTAAAAACTTCTTTCAGTCTAGAAATATGTTCATGAATTGTTGGGGAATAAACTATGATGTCATCCATATATACGAGGCATCTTTCATTTTGCAATCCTAATAAGACGTTGTCCATAACTCTTTGAAATGTAGCGGGCGCGTTTTTCAAACCAAATGGCATTCGAATAAATTCGTAATGACCATTTTCTACTGTGAATGCGGTTTTTTGAATATCAGGTTTGTCTATCTCTATTTGATGAAATCCAGAAGCTAAATCGAGTGTTGAAAAATATTGACACTTACCGAGTTGATCAAGTAAATCCGAAATATTAGGTAAAGGATATTTATCATCAATAGTAACCTCATTTAATTTTAGATAGTCGATTACGATACGCCATTTCTGTTTTCCAGATGCGTCTATTTTCTTTGGAACTACCCATACTGGAGAAGAATATGGACTAATTGAATTTTGAATTATTCCTTGTTCAAGCATTTTAGAAATTTGAGATTTGACCTCTTCTTTATGGATATGTGGATATCTGTATGATTTGGAGACAACTGGCTTCGAATCAGAAACATTAATTTTATGTTTAACTTCATTAGTAAATGATAAAATATCGCCATCTAAGTAAAATATATCCGAGAAATCTAAGCATATCTGGGTTATCATTTCTTTTTCTTCTAAATTTAAATGTTCAAGTCTGAGTTGATTTCTGATATTTTCTTCTCTATTATAATTTTGAATATTTATTTGAGATATATGATTCATTTCGTAATTTTGAATAGACTCTAATGATAAATCTGAAAAATCTACTGTTTTCGATATTGCATTAGTATTTACTATAGTTGTAAGGAATTCTCCTTTCTCATTAATCTTCACAAGTGCATTTGGTAAACGAACTTTTTCTTTCACTTGGGATAATAAAATAGCATCCGTATTTCGTAAATTGGAAGTTAATTTGAATACTTGCTCTGTACGTGGTTCTATATTTATAATATTAGAATGAGTGTTTTGAATTTTAGAATTGTCAGTTAAATCTTCAGTTATTATTGAATTTTCTACTTTATATAAAGGTATGACTCTATATTTTGTAATCAATTTTCTGTTGGTTATGTCTATGACACACTGATAATGTTCTAGGAAATCTAATCCTAATAATCCATCAAATTCAATATTAAGATCATAAATATAAATTTTGTGCGGATCGTCTGATTTTCCAAAAGGTATCATAACTGATTCATTAATCGGAATTCTATGTTCTGTTATTCCTTGTATAGTAATATTTTCTTTAGATCGATTATGGTAATTTTCGCAAGTTTTTCTTTTGAAAACTGATATTCCTGCACTATCTATTAGAATTTTGAATTTATTAGACAAATCTTTTATATAATAAAGTCCCTGTGAACTAATAGTACACAGAGGTGTTTCTATACGAAAGTTTGTTCTGATTTCTCTTGCTTCACTGTGTTTATATGGTGGGTTTGGTTTTTTAATGATGTCTTTTGGGAAATTTCTTCTAAAGGTGGTGGAGCATCTTGAATCTGGGATTCGTGAAAATTTTGATTTTGATATTCATTTTGTGGACTGAAGTTATACTGATCATCTTGATAATCATATTCGTTGGGATTGGAATATTGATTATATTGATTGACATCTTGTGATTCGGAATAAGTGTAATCGAATTGATCAGCTTGGGAGTTATCGTTATAATAATATTCATCTGGATAATAGTTGTCACAATTGAAATGATGTGCTCTTTGATTATTCGGACGAAAAATTGGATTTGGACTTTCAAATTTCTTTTTTTGAAGATTGGGATGGGGGATTGGAGCATTGCTAGAATTATTTGGATTTGAAGGTTTCGATACTTGGGAATTCGGTTGACTTTGTTGACTAAAATTTCTGTTTGGATAAAACTGATTTGAATTATTGAAACTTTGCTGAGGATTGAATCTTTGTGGGTTTTGGAATTGTTGTCTTGGATCATTATTATGTGAGTATCGAATGTTCTGTTGTTGCCTTTGCCTACATTCGTTAACTGTATGCCCTGACTTTTTACAAAAATTGCATAATTTGACTGGAGTATTTTTATTATTCTGTTTGAATTTCTGTGTCTCAAAATAATGTAATTGCATTTCTCGTTTAATGCGGCCGATTGCAGAAACTATATCGTTAGGGTTACTGGCACGTATTATCTGACCAATGCGAGGTTCAAGACCTGTCAACAATGTGTTAAGACACATATTTTATATTAATCTCGTCTGTGCATTTTTCTCATCAGGATTCATGCGTTGTTTATTTATAGCTGCGTATAATTTAGAGTTCAAGGTTTGTAATCTTGATACGAATGTCAATGGTGATTCATTCGGCATCTGTCTTATTCGTTGCAAATCTTGTATAAGCGAATTTAGATCACGGGAGTCGCCAAAATGTGTTTCTAATAGATTTTTAATTTCGTTCCATGATTCTGGATTGCGAGAATTAACTAATTCTGCTGCAACTCCTTTCAATTTATTTTTTATATGTAATACTAGAAAAATTTTCTGATCACCTACTGCCATACGGGTTGCTATGTCGCATGAATTTATAAAAGTAGTTAGAAAAATTTGATTTCCATCATATTCGGGAATTAGTGAAAAAATTTCAGACAGCCTATATGGTTCTATCTGAGATTGTATTGTATTTGCTTCAGTTGTTTCTGTCATTCTGAATGTATTTCTTAGTTAGTGTAAATTAATATTAATGGTAGATAATATTTAACGAAAGACAATAGAACTTTGTTTTCTTTGTTTCAAATGAGAATAGAATCAATATAAAAATGTAATGAAAGTGTGATTCTCTGCTTACGTTTTCCTTTTCTTTCGTTTGGTAAGTTGTGGGTTGTCTTCAGGACTCGAGCAGATGAAATCCTACTTCGTACGTGTCGACTACAGTTGGGTGATTCTCGACTCTCAATCCTGCTGCCGAAGAGACCGTCTTTTCTAGATGAAATCCTACTTCGTACGTGTTGACTACAGCTAGATGATGATCGATCTTCGCTCCCTACTGCCGAAGAGACCGTCTTCTTGAGTTGGAGACTTCTTGTTTCTTCTTTATTCTTTGGGGCTTGCTTCTCCCATAAAGGTTAGGAAACCACTGTTGATTCTGCTGCCAACGTTTGGGAATCCTACTGACTACGCCAATTTTTGTTACGGGATTTGTAACAATTAAAACTTTTTTAAAAACTTTATTTATTTAAACTTGTTTCACAACTTGTAGTTCAGTTTGACTTTACAATATTTAATTTTGAAAATAACAATCTGACTTAAAAGGTGACTTCAAAAGTGATTGAAGTGGAGAAGGATCCAATATTTATACCTTCTGTGTTATGACGTCACTAATTACGTTTCAGAACCTTTATGGTAAACAAGTGCAGGTGCCTTTTTGATGATTTTACAAATAAAGGTTCTAGAAGTTTCTCTAGTAATAAAGTACCAAATATTGCGTCTTTGATGAATTTGCAGGTTTCAAGGAGAAACATTAAAACAATAGGAAACTTGATATGAGCGTCTGAGAGAAGAACGTAGAAGATTATTTTAGATAAGTAACAATTAAAATTAGTATGTGATGCAAATTAATCAAAGTATAATCAATATTATACAAGATGTGGTTAGCATATAACATATATGATATAAAAATATTAATACTGTAACTCTATACAACAACTTAGAATTATTTAAAGTTCAACTCTTAATATGAAGTTTAATACGCCATCTAGAAAAGTTCATTTCTTAGATGATTATCTAATCTATTGTTGATAAGCTTAGATCGATATAAACATGTTTTTTGCCAATATGTCATTTAGTTTTATTCACTGCAAACGATTTATGTCTAGAAAATACAGAAGCTTCAGCAATAGTTGTTGGTATATATGTCGTAGCCAGATACCGAAATCTGTCTTTTTCTAAAATGCCTAGACGTTTTGTAAAGTGCGGCCATATTCTTAAATCATGGTTACGAATAAAATATTTTGTAATCTGGCTACAAATATTAGTCTTTTATTAAATACGAACAAACGACCGGCCACATTATCAAATACAATGATCATGTAAATCGTTTTAGATCCTGACTGGTTCGTTTCAGTCATATTATGAATTGTTAATAGAACAGCCACTTATTCATAGAAAAGTGCTAGGTCTCAGGTTAGAAAATGTTCAGTCTTGTATGAAATATTTATTACTAACATTATCAAATTTTATAAAAAGGAACATAAAATTTCTTATGATTTTAGAAATGTAATACTAATAATATTAAATTAAAAATAAAAGTAACATAAATAAAATATTAAGGATGTATATTACATAACAGTGCGTATGAGGAAAAATTGAAAAGAAATATCTGTTTTATCATAGGTGATTGTATTATGCCATATAAGGTATTTATTTATTTGAGCAGGGACCAGCAGCATGGCAACGACTGTTGCATTTCATTTTTGATTTAAAACAATAGCAACGTTTTGAAGAACACTGAATTTTGCTTGGTTTGCACATACATTTTTTGATTCCTAATAATAGTGTTCGAAGGTACAGATATAAGATTCGTTACCTCGCTCAATGCAATTTCAGTTCTGGAAAACCAACGATCTAGATACCCTACTGAAGTACTTATTCGATAAACTCCGTTCTGTTTATCTAAGACTAGCTTGTGGGCGCGACTTCATGCGCATGGAAAACTGCATTCAATTCTATTCCATTCCTTGTAGCAGTTTTCGCGTGATGGGTGTACAAACATACAAAAAGACAGACAGACGCGATAAAATGTAGCCTATATTTTAAGTTAAATAATACATCGATGAAAAGTGCATGCAATTCCATTTATTAGTTTTTGCGTGATGCGGGTACAAACATACAGACATACAAAAATTCCAAAAAACTGTTGTGTTGGCTTCTGTTGTTCTAAAAAAGACCCCATATTATTTTTCCTTAAATAACTTTAATGTACAGTCAAAACTCTACTATTAAAACTATATATTTCCTAGAAACATTGACACCCCTTTTTACCTCTTAGGGGTAGAATTTTGCAAAATCCCGTCTTAGTGAGCACCTATGTTCTAAAAGGAACCCCCATGCAAAATTTGAGACTTCCAGCACTTGTAGTATCTTAGATTTCTTGATGAGTGAGTGAGTGACCTTTCGCTTTTATATAAATAGATTATGCCTAAAATATTTTTTACTTACTTACTTACTTACTTAGGTACAACTTATGGAACTGCGATTGTTACATATGATCCGATTTCCATTAGTTTCAAAAGTTTGTCAATCGATTCTATCATCCAATAATTATATACCTACTAGTGCTTCCAGAATATAATTTCTGATTGATATTCAACCATCGCCTTCTCACTAAAAAGGTTGTTTTTGCACAAAACGTAAAAATTTTAAAAGCTCGCTTTTGTATTCTGGCTATCGGCCCGAATGTATAAGCTGAACTCCAACAAATAATCCCATTAAATAGTAGATACGATACCGAACAAAGCATGATATAATTTTAATAAATCATTTTTGTCAAGAATATATCTCATTTTAATGAATACTAAAGGAAGGTATCTTACATTTTTAACAATACTAAAAATATTCTTCTTCCAATTCCAATTTTCATCCAATATAACAACAAGGTATTTAACTTCTTTGACTCTTTTTATTTTATCATATTTACAATTTAAATTATTATAACAACCATCGTTATGTCTTGTCAGTCCGTATGTAACAGGGAGCTTATCCGCGTATAGAGACATTTAAAACACGCGATTTTGTCACATTCAAAGTCACTCTGTGATAATTAAACCATTTTCTTATAATTTTTAAGAAATGTTTAGCATTGGCTGTAACTTCATGCCAGCTGTCACACTACACATAATGACTGTGTCATCCGCAAATGATACAATAACACGAGGTATATTAAATTGCAATAATCCATTAATCTATAAGCATTAAATTATAAAACAAGATATTTATTGATACCTATTGATTGGTGAGACATAAAGATATCGAACAACCCCTAAATGCCTTACAGCAAAAAAAATCTACACAACATGAACAGAAAAAATAAGTCTCATGGTAGAAATTATAGCAGGCGTATATAAAACTCTATCCACTTTCGTTATATAACTGGGTCGTAAATTGCTATTTTGCCATTACAAGCCATGAGCTTTTACTTATATGAATATATATATACACATTACGCAACCAGCTACCAGAAGTCAATAAGGAAAACACTTTCTTCTCCGCAATGTTAAGATACCATAAAGTGATATGCACCGACACTGAAGCCGGGTTCATTGGTATGAAGGAACTTTGTTGCTTCGAGGTCAATCAAGGTTAGTGATTCTTATATTTTATTAGGAATGATGAAGAACGGAAGCACTTGTTGATCGGTAAGTAATACTTTTCGGGATTAGTCTTATGGCAATCGAACGACTGATCAGAAACTCAATTATTTTCGTAGATATTGTTCAATACAACAAAGTTGACCTGTTCAAAATTAATACGCACTGATATTTTAGCATTTATAATTCTGAAAGAGAACTGTTTAGGTGTAGTTAACTTTGGTAATGTCTTGGGAATTTCAGTAATTACTTGTACATTTCTACCGTTACCGACCACAAGTAAGGAAAATATTGTAATCGTGTAAAATGTTTGCCCTGTTCCCAAAAAAAATTCTAGGATCACCTAGTCTAACGAACATATTTTTAGTCATTTATCTGCCTGTCTGTCGTTTAGTGTCAAGATTATTCTGAGAACGGATAGACCTATTTTGATGCTTTTCTTTTATTTTGCTCAAGACTATTGTGTGAAAACGCGACGTTTGTTCAATCGCAATGAGCCCGTTTTTTGACCAACTTAAAAAAAGCAGAAGGTATACAATTCGGTTGTAAGATTGCTTTTTTATTTCTTTATGGCTGTTCGCGCGTTTTGCATAGTAAACGTACTCCGATTTAGACGATTTTTTTTTCATTTGAAAGAGGAGAGTTGAGAAATGGTCCCATATTGAGAAAAATCAAATCCAAAATCTCCATCTCTTCAAAAACCGCCCCCAGAGGGGTGGAGGGGGCAATTTTTCTCGAAAATTGAAACTCCGAGAGGACAGAATTAACGAAAATTCCATATCCGGTAATGTTTAGATTTGACATTTTTAGAAATAATCATACGTTTCCGCGCTACATTCTGAAATACGTGTTTCAGCTAGTTACGGTTTCCGAGTTTCGCAATGGTAAAGTCTGAAATATATGATATGCGTATTTCCGCTAGTACAAGCTAAACCTATCTATAATTTTTGGGTATTGGTGAACGTTCAATAATTTTCATGACTAATGATACACTCAAAAATGTGAAATAAATATTTTTTACAAAAAAATGGACCGACTTTATCAGTTGTTGCACTGAAAAATACAAAATAATATTAATTCTATTGGTGCTGGTAATTTTGAAGTAGTGCCGTTGTAATTTGTTGTTGTAGGCACCAACTCCAAAAGGACTAGCACCAATAGAATTAATATTATTTTGTATTTTTCAGTGCAACAACTGATAAAGTCGGTCGAATTTTTTGTAAAAAAATTTATTTTCTTTCTCACATTGTAATCAATAAATACCAAACCATTCAATAATACAATATAATCCCTAAAAATGTCTACCTGTCTAACCTAAACAGAGCTTTAGATTTTCCGCGTATTTAGAGGTTGAAGTTAAATTATTTAGAGGTTGAAGTTAAAATATTCTTCTTTATTGGCACATCACCCGTGTTTGCCATCCAACATTTGATTCCCCGTGGGTGGTTTCACTGTAGGGATATAAGTTATTAATATTATTCTTTAATAAATATTTTTTACAAAAAATTGGACCGACGTTATTAGTTGGTGCACTGAAAAGTATAAAATAATATTAATTCTATTGGTGCTGTTACTTTTGAAGTTGTGCAGTTGTAGGTAGATTGATAACTTTTGGCACCAACTTCACAAGTACCACCACCAATAGAATTAATATTATTTTATACTTTTCAGTGCACCAACTAATAACGTCGGTCCAATTTTTTGTAAAAAATATTTATTTCACACTTTTGAATGTAACATTAGTCACAAAAATCGTTGAACGTTCACTAATACCAATGAAGATAGTACTTATCCTATTACCCACGTATATTCCTTGCTTGTAGTTGTTATTATTGAGATCTCAGAACATCGCTGCGGAAATACGCTTGAATATTTTAGTTGTTACCTTTTTAACATCGATTTTACTCGAAAACAGTAACTCTAAGGGAAAAATGTTCATTATAAATGTTGCTACAAATAATTATGTCCTTCGTGTACTGCCCAAAGATTTTCAATTTTCGACAGAAATCGCCCTCCCCACATTGCACATTTGAGAATTATACATGCGTCTATCTCGAAAACCGTAACTCTTTTGAAAAAATGTTCAATTTAAACGTTTCCGGATATTGTCCTATCTATAATTATACCATCTCAGATTTTCAATTTTCGAGAAAATTTGCCCCCTCCACCCCCTTCGGGAGCGGTTTTCGGAGGGAAGGAGATGTCGAATTCCCGTTTTTATGAATATGGGACCATTTCTTAAGGCTCCTCTTTCAAATGAATCAAAAATTATCAAAATCGGAATACGATAACTATATGAAAGGCGCGCACAAACCAAAAAAAAGCACACATTTGAATTGTATACCTCCTCCGTTTGGGGTTCGTCGGTCAAAAAAGCAAACATAAAACCGAATTGTATCCTCCTCCTTTTTTCGAAGTCGCTCTAAAATGTATACTTTCGGTACATGGAATAACGATGGTTAACGAAGAATATTATTTTTTAATTAGACATCAAACCACTTTTACACTTACCCACAACACAATATATAACCATGTTGGAATTTGTTTGACCGACTTCCAAAAAGGAGGAAGTATACAATTCTGTTGTATGCTTTTTTATGTAAGGCTGTTCGCGCGGTATGCATAGTAAGTTCAAAATAGTTACGATTTTCGAATTACAGTAATGTCAAGACCTCTAAGTATTTCCGCTATGTGGAGGCGGCATTTTTTTCAAAAAATGAAAATATGGGGTGAAGAAGTGATTATATGTAGCAACATTTAAATTGGACTTTTGTCAGAAAAGATACGGTTTCCGAGTTACAGCCGCGGAAAAGTTTACAATATCTGTATTTCCGCGAGGTCCTGAAATCTCTGAGTAAATATAACAACGTATTATTCAACGATTTTTATGACTAGTGTTACACTGAAAAGTATGAAATAAATATTTTTTACCACACATTGGATCGACTTTGTTAGTTGGGGAATGGAAAAATGGAAAATAATATTAATTCTATTGGTGCTGGTACTTTTGATGTCAAAAGTCTTCTATATTACTACAATTGCATAACTTCAAAACTACTAGCATCGATAGAATTAATATTATTTTATATTTTTCAGTGTACAAACCAATAAAATTGGTTCAATTTTTGGTAAAAAATATTTATTTAAAATATAACCAAATTTTCAAAGCGGGCCTATTGTGTCACGTCAATCCCGAGAAAAATATTTTCTATATCACATTTTACAATATTATCGATTAAAAAAATGGTTATTCTTGCGATAATTGATCAAAGTGAAAACTTTATTCAGAATATAGCTTGACTCAATAATATCTATATATTATGAACGCATCCAATTTAGTTTATTTTCTGATAACTACCGCAGATTTAAGGAAAACCAAAGCCAAATATGTTTCATTATCCTTTCAAAGTATTCTCTGAATTACAAACTAATCCCAACAAAAATAACATTGCTTAAGTTAAGCTTGTTACTGGTTTCTATGTTCTAATCAATAATATTTATTTTTATAACCATCTGCTGAGACGCTGCTCCTTCAGGTAATTCAGGTATCATTTTTTGACATTCGAAGAAATATTTGGTGTCTTGCTAGTTATGAAGTATGTGATTGTGTGCATAAATAACTTTACTTCATTTGTATAGAGGCCTTGAAGGAAGTTTGGGTATTTCAGACAAAATGTAAAAAAATCAAGAGATTTTATGTAGATATACTTAAAACAAACAGGAAATAGCAGGTAGTGTATAGATAAATAAATAAGCTAAACTGTAGAGTTTCATTATTGAAATATTTCAAGTTATTTCATAAGAGTTGTGATTGAATTTAAGTGGTGAAATACAAAATAATCAACAAGGAACTCATCTCAATATAATTTCTATCAAATTATCGAGTGTTCGACGACTAACTAGATTTCAAATTACAGCCTTGGCCTTCTCTGCATTGGACCGACTTTATTAGTTGGTAGACTGAATAAATAATTTTTACAAAAAATTGGACCGACTTTATCAGTTGTTGCACTGAAAAATATAAAATAATATTAATTCTATTGGTGATGGTTCTTTTGAAACTGATGCCTACAACAACAAACTACAACGGCACAACTTCAAAATTACCAGCACCAATATTATTATTATTTTTAATTTTATAATGGGATATTTTTTTATTTTTTCAAGTATATATTTTAATTTCAACTTTTGCATTGGTTTGGGATCGTTTTTATAATGTTTTTCTAGTTCTTCCTTTTCTTAAAAATTTTTCATATTTTCATCTCCATAACTTTGAACCTTTTGATTGAAAATGAGATTGTACAATCTCGAAACATGTCTTATCAGTAATTATAAATAATAAAATAATAATAATAATAAAATAAATAAATTAATAATAAACTGTGGAGAAGATTGTTTTTTTGGTCTTACTGATAAAGTCGGTCCAATTTTTTGTAAGAAATATTGATTTCACATTTTTGAGCGTAACATTAGTAATGGAAATTGTGGAACGTTCACTAATACCCAAAAAGATACCAGTATAGTATCATCTGAAAATAATATACAAGTGAGGCCTTTGATCGCTGTAGGTAAGTCGTTACTGAAAAACAAGAAGAGCAGAGAGCCTAGTACTCACCCCTGCGGTACGCCTCTGTTGATAGCTAAAACACTCCAATCAAGCCCATTGAGACTTACATATTGTTTCCTATCTGAGCGATAGGACTTTAAGAGACCCAATAATTTATACTATAATATATATTCTATAATACTCTAATTTCGTCAAGAGAATGTCGATGGTAACGCAATCAAAGGCCTTGGTAAGGTCACAGATTGCAACAGCTACCTCTGTGCCCTTGTCAAAGCACCCAACTACTATCTCAATCAGAACTAGCAGAGCAGTAACTGTAGAAATACCTTTTCTAAATCCATACTGCGATGAAGAAAATATTGATTTATTGTCACAATAGCTCATCACTCTTTTTTGAAGGTGATTTCAAGAATTTGGAACTATAGCTGTTGGCCGAAAGTTACTTGGGTCATTTAGAGATTTTCATAGGTTCTGGCCACGTTTCTTCCCCGATACATTTGTTGTATAGTGTAGTTAGAATTGGAACCAACGATTTCAAAGTTGATTTGATCATGGCACTATTAAGTCCATAGTAATCCAGAGAACTGGGGTTTTTTATGGAGATAATTGCTCTCCTTACAGCAATCTGAAAAACAGGTAACATAAAAAGTGAAGAGGATTGCTTAGGAGTTTTATTTAGATAAGAGGCGGGATCAATATTTGTTTTTAGTATTTTGTTTGATCGATCTGGACAGTGATTAGATCCCCTCGACCAGAAATTCCTTTCGAAATATCTTTCTTTTAGTGTTTTCAGTAGTGACGGTTTGATCGAGTGCTTATTGATTATCTTACTATTTTGTTCATTGTCATAATCGTAACCCCTCTCAGAATCAATAAGATGATTAAACCAAGACATTATAATATTCCTACAAGTGAGAATCCAAGCGCAAACGGATCAGTTTGATCCACTAAGATCATCAACGATCACTGCTAGTGACGTAATATGGAGTAAACAAAATAAAATTTGACTGAAAAGATTGAAATGTACAAATATAAGCATTTATCAAAGTAAAATGGCAGAGTACAAGGAAGCAAAAAAAATGATCTGCATCTATTTTATTATACAGAGTTTCTTTTTATTTGTTTTTAATACTTCTACAACGTATAAACCCATTAGGGCCGTTGTTTTTTTCTGCAATTTCATTTGTCAGTTATGTCGTCTGGTTTTTGTCAGGACCTAAAACAGGAGTTCCGTGAAAAAATCAGATCTGAAAGATGGAATGAGAGGACTGGATGGCGGTACAGATCGTTCGAAAATCCCTCCCGTGTGTGGCTAGCTTATGAGTTCTTAAATTAATCAGTGCCAACAGTTCTGGACAGGATGTTGCGCCACAAATTAATTTGTTCAAAAAAAACATCTCTATTATGGCTATATTCCATGGTATAAATCGAAAACTAATATCTTGAGATTTTGATTTTGAGATGAGAGAAATCTACAATTTTTGATGATAGCTCCTACGACATTGAAGAAAATGTTATACAACCGGGGACCCAAATGTGATCCCTGTGGAGCATCTGATGTGACAAGGACAAAATTGTAAAGAAAATCCTTGATTTTAATCATCTTATATCTAATAAGTATCAAGAAAGCTACGTAGCCAGTTAGTCAATCAAGATGGAAAGTCAAAAACAGACAACTTTTTGATCAATAATTCATGGTTCACTTTATCGAAAGTTTCACTGAAGTCGCTTAAACTAAGTCAATCCGACTGTTGATTTAACTCCTAAGAAACCTGTTGTTCAATAATTATATTTGAACAATAATCTGAGATAAGATTTAATAAGAGTGGTTCAAGTAATTTTGGTATAGTGGAAAGTTTGCTTATTGGTCTATAGTTTTTGATCCCTCGAAAATTTCCAGAATGCTAATTTTTAATGTGGGTATTGAACAGTATTAATTAGCTTTCATCACTATCGACAAAAAAAATTAGTATTATTATAACTGTGCCGCATTTCGCTACTTTTTCGTTATATGTCATAGTATTAGGAATTCCATGATTTTTTTAATGGATTGATATAATTCTAAAAATATTTAGGATAAGTTAAAATTTTATTATATCTCATTACTATTTACTTAGCATAATTAGTTTTATAAGTTTTTGTGTCTACTTAGTTCCTAAATTAACAAAAAAGGAAACAACAAAATTGGTCTATCTTGGCACAAACGAAGTGAAAGACGGACATACAAACAGAAAGACCAATGACAAAGTAATATTTTTAGACAATACATTCCTCACTTATTACTTACATGTTGTTAATGTGTATTTTGAGGAAGTTTCAGTCAGAGAACAGTAAAGCTAAGGTCTTCTATTTTTACTTTATATCGTCTATTATATTTATTTACATAACAATAAACAGCAATGAATAGTATTTACCTAATTTATATTGTCATTTTAGGATCAAAAATATATAGTTTGTTTTTTAACATTATAACAATAATGATCTTCAATTTCTTTGATGATATCCAGGAATTACCTATATGAAAGACCGTTCCAAGTATTATTATTGTGAATCGTTTCTGCACCAATCCACCCGAATTAACTACCTGCTCATCTTGTTGACCTGAAAATATTGAAAAATAACATAGTGATACTTTAGACTACTTGAATTCCAGAATTGTTATTGTAAAAATTCTTCTCGCTCGTGCATTCATCTTGGACGATGAATATTGGATTCGTCATCATCGGAACTATCTGAAAAAGCTAGTGCTAATGCTTTTCTCATTTTTTTAATTATTAGACCTACTAAAAATACTAGACCACCAATACAGAAATTCCAATATATATTAAAAATGCGCCATAACCTATAATAATAATATGAACCAGATGGCAGTAGAAAATCGGTCGTTCAAAAAAGTAAACGCGAGTTACATGCTGCAGAACCCCTGGTATGACGTAATTACGAAGGGATAAACAACAGTCAGCATTATTTTTGTATAAATATAAGGAAAGATTGTAAACGTGGAATTCACAATTAACTTGTACTTCCAGTGAGTCGTTCTAAATAATAAAACTTGTTTTAAAAATCTGCTTCTAACAAGAAGAGATCTAACTGGCGCAGTCAGTAGGATAAGTTCAGGCGTTGTAGTGCACCAGAAAAGTGAAAACGACAACGTTGAAGTCTCAACTTCTTCACTGGACCAAATCTACAAGAACCACATCATTGGATCGAAAGTAGTTGGAGAATTCGGGGAAAGGAGTTCCAAACCTACAGCCGACAGCTCATCGAAACTGTAAGTGCCAAAAATTCCTTTTTGCCTTTCCTACCTTAGGACAAGGATAGCGAAAGATAGTTTAGGGCTTTCTAACTTAAGAATAAAGATTAGAAAGATAGGATTAAGAAATTCCACCCTTAGGACAAGGTACGGAATTAGAAATAAGAAACAAAGAAACACAAAGTAGATTAGAAAAGAAAAAACCTAGATATAAGAAAAACAAATACATATATAATACATATATATTTTCTTTAGAGTTAAGTATTTCTATTGATAACAAGAATTTGAGCAAAGTAAATCAGTAAATTTAATCAAAATTGAAAGTCTGCTAATTGATGACTAGATAGTCATCAATCTAGATAGATTGATTTCAAGTTATATTATTTTCAAATATTAGATATGGCAGCACCAGAAATAAATTGGAATTTATTCCGTTCAAAGGTAGAAAATATCAAATCGTATAATGGTGATAGTAACACCCTGAGTAGCTTCATCAATCGATGCGATACTTTGGTTCAGAATTATCTAGTTTTTAACGACGCTGATTTGAACGCCCATATTTTTAGTTGCAGACAAAATAAACTTGTTGGAAGAGCAGAACAATTAGTTGGTAACAGAACTGAGTTAAATACTTGGGAATCACTAAAAGCAGCTCTTAAACAATGTTTTTCAGACAGACGTGATTTAGATTGTCTTATTCAAGAATTAACTCGTATAAGACCTAATAAAGACGAACATATCATAAATTTTGGACATAGATTACAGTTAATTCGCAGTAATGTAGCCCAAAGAATAAGTAATGATACTGATTTAACAGCTGAAGAAAAGCTATTAAGTATCAAACATCATGAAAAAACAGCATTGAATACTTTTATAGCCGGATGTACAGGTATTTTACGTAATAATTTACATCTGAGAGGACCTGAATCATTAGAAGATGCAATGGCGTATGTAAATGAATACGAAAATTTCGAGAGACTTTATGGGAGTATACAACAACCAAAAGTTGAAATAAATAAGAATTTGCCACAGAAAATTCCACAAAATTATTTTCAAAATAATCCCTGGAATAATGCGAAACCACCAATGAGTAATCAAAGTATATTTAATAGAAATCAATTACCAATGAATAATCCATTCCAAAATCAATTACCATATAATCAATTCCAAAATCAAGTACCCTATAATCCATGATTATATGCAAAATATGCAATTACCAAGAAATTACCCTACGAATCAACAAGTGTTTGGTACACCCAGACCACAATCAAATGTTTTTGCTCCAAGAAACATTCCTCAACATAAACTACCTAAACCAGAACCCATGTCTATATCGTCACCCTTACCTTCAACTATTAAAAAGAGACCATATCCTGAATTACATAATAAGGAATATGAAAGTAATGATTATGATATTAGCTATGATGAGTATAATCAACAATATTATCAGGATCATACCGCTGATCTTGAATACGATGACAAACTGTATACTGAATCGCAAGATGATTATCAAGATGAACAATTACCACAAGGATCTGAAGATTCTGATGACGTAAATTTTCCAAAAGAGCCTCGGAAAACTCAGAATTAATTGAAATAAATATGTCAACATGTAATCCATTAATGTATATAGAAATAATGAATCCAAAATGTAAATTATTATTAGATACAGGAAGTTCACGATCAATAATGCGACCAGCAATCGCAGAATATTATTTTCCAGAAACAATTTATCATTCAAGTACCTTAATTAAAACAGCAACAGGTAGTAGGAAGATAAAATATCAAGCTTCAATACCATCATTTCCAGAATTTGCTAGTGATTATATAATAAATTTTATATTATTTGATTTCAATGATTTTTATGACGGCGTAATAGGTTTACAAGATTTGATAAATATGAATTATAACATAGATTTGATAAATCAAAGATTAATTAATCCATATAATGAAATACCACTAAGAGTTAGACATCCATCCGATGTAAGTTTTACGTTCTCTGTAGATGCGTATGAGAAACTTAAGAAATTTCTACCAGTAAGTGTTGATAATGGAGAAATTAGAATACATCCCGGAAAAATTGGAAAATTAATAATACCAGAAATATTAACAGTAGCAAAGAACGGTTATGCGTTAATAGAAATTGAAAATCCAACCGGAAATATGATAACAATTACTTTTCATAAACCACTTCCAGTAACAGAATTTAATTCTGATGATTATGAAATATATTCTTTTGAAGAAACATTAGAAAATTTTCAAGATCATACACCTGAAATCAATAAAACGAAAATTGAGAAACTAATACGCACAGATCATATGGATTCGGAAGAAAAAGAACAAATAATAAAATTGTGTAAGAAATATAGTGATATATTTCATAGACCGGAGAATAAGTTAACTTTTACGTCAGAAATTAAACACGAAATAAAGACCACAGATGAAATACCCGTTCATGCGAAATCTTATCGATATCCGTATGTACATCGAAATGAAGTTCAAAAACAAATCCAAGAAATGTTAGATAAAGGTATAATTCGACATTCAAATAGTCCTTTCTCTGCACCAATTTGGATTGTACCAAAGAAAATGGATGCGTCTAAACAACAAAAATGGCGATTAGTAGTTGATTATCGACAATTAAATAACAAAACTATTGATAATCGTTACCCCATACCAAATATTACGACTATCTTAGATAAATTAGGCAGATGTCAATATTTTTCGACAATTGACTTAGCAAGCGGATTTCACCAAATAGAAATGCATGAAAATTCAATACAAAAAACTGCATTTAGTACGGAACATGGACATTACGAATATCTACGTATGCCCTTTGGTTTAAAAAATGCTCCTGCGACATTCCAGAGAGTAATGGATGAAGTATTAAAAGACTTACAAAATAAAATATGTATGGTCTATATGGACGACATAATAGTCTTTCGTACAGGACTACAAGAACATATACAAAATTTAAAATTGATATTTGATAAATTACGTAACGCAAGATTAAAAATTCAGTTAGATAAATGTGAATTTTTAAGAAAAGAAGTTGAATTCTTAGGTCATTTAGTAACAACTGATGGAATAAAGCCAAATCCTAAAAAACTACTATCTATACGAAATTTCCCCTTACCAAAAACTCATAAACAAATAAAATCATTCTTAGGATTGACAGGTTATTATCGAAAGTTTTTAAAAAATTATGCTAAAATCGCTAAACCATTAACACAATGTTTAAAGAAAGATAAGAAAGTTGAACATACAGATGAATTTATAGAATGTTTTAATACATTAAAAACAATTTTAATGTCAGAACCTGTATTAGTTTATCCAGATTTTGATAAACCATTCGAATTAGTAACAGATGCTTCTAATTATGCTATAGGAGGAATATTACAACAGAATAATCATCCAATATGTTATGCATCAAGAACATTAAGTCCAACAGAAATAAATTATAGTACAATTGAAAAAGAATTATTAAGTATAGTATGGTGTTGTAAGTATTTCAGACCATATTTGTTTGGTAGAAAATTTAAAATTTATAGTGATCATAAGCCATTACAATGGTTATTTTCATTAAAAGAACCTAATTCTAAATTAATAAGAGGGAGAAGTTACATGCTGCAGAACCCCTGGTATGACGTAATTACGAAGGGATAAACAACAGTCAGCATTATTTTTGTATAAATATAAGGAAAGATTGTAAACGTGGAATTCACAATTAACTTGTACTTCCAGTGAGTCGTTCTAAATAATAAAACTTGTTTTAAAAATCTGCTTCTAACAAGAAGAGATCTAACTCGCGTTTGGCTTTAACTACGTTCAGTATTATTATGCTTTTTAAAAACACGTTTTACTTCAATTGATTGCGTTTGATTTCATTGGGCCTTATTAGAGTAGCGATAGAAAAGTAAGAATATGGTGTGAGCACTCACCATCCTATCCTTTGGATTTTTCTGCACTTTCATAGCCTCTATCCCTTCGATAAAGTTGTCCGAGAGATATCTCACCAGATTCCATTACTTCTTCTATTTTCACTGTAGTCCTCTACAAATCCAGTTAACAATGATTTGTCCTGATTAGTAAAATTTCTTGAACGTTTGGCACAGATTGAATATTCACTTTATTACTCATATTCACAAATCAATAAATAATTACAGTATCAGAATGATTGGCTAGATAATTCAAATTAATTTATTTATTTATTTGATCAGTGTAACAACATAATACATTGAAAATGCACATAAATAAACCTTGTATATATATATATATATATATATATATATATAAAGTCTTAAATTTGTTTCCATTTCCTATAATTTTCATAAGTTTCTAATATGAGTTTTTGGTAATTCGTTAAGTTCTCGTTTGAATAGTTTAATTTCGTTACTAGACACACCAACAATTTGTGGTCGATCTACGCCAACGCCAACGGTTCCAGACCCCAAATAGTATTTCTTGAATCAACAAATAGCTATTACGTTTCAAATAAAAAACTGTTAAATTCATAATAGAACATATGTTTCTTAGAAATAAAAGGAAGAAATGCCCGAAATCTCCTTTTTCATGTACCTAATAAAGACGCTCACAAGTGAATAATTAAAAAAACAATAAATTTCAGTAAAAAAATTGCATAATAATGAATAAGCACTTATAGAAATAGCGTTTTCAGTATTGTGATATCCGGTTAATGGATACCCAGGTACACTTCTTTATTTTCTCAGTGAACCAATAATTATACCCAGACCCGGTTTTTGTTGAACTAGGACATGAAAAGGGTTCCTAGGGTGTGGGCAGAATATAGAAAATGTGTCAGTACCCAATATCATGAAAATGAGGTAAGAAAATCCTCTACAGACATGTACTATTTAAATATTAGAATAACATTATTTTCTTAATTTGTTATTATTATAAAGGGGAATAATTGCCCATAATTTTATTGAGAAATCATCTCATTGTGCAATGCATTGTGGGGCATGGAACCCTATCACACAAATTGCATAATGAACGATTAATACACATAAGTACTCGATTCAAAGTTGCAGTCAGAACATGTATTATCCCGAATTGAACAAAAATAAAAAAAAATTCCCGATGGCCTGTAGTCAGCGGAAAGGTAAATTTTTCAAAATTCATTGAATTGAAATTTTAACAACCTGTTCATTGGTATACCTACATGTTATTACATAATTTTGTCGTATGTGTAATAGCCTTGCTGTTAGAGGTTTCTGTTTTGGCTGTTGAATATAAAGCAAACAGGGTTCGAGTCCACTTAATTAATTAACTTAAAATACATCGAAAAACACTATTAATTTCACCCACCAATTAACAAGAACCGAATAATAACTTAAATTAAATAAACCTTAGATATATATAATTGATTATGTTAGAATGCACTGAAATTAAATGAACCTCACCAGTCTTAGTTCGGTACTAACTAGTACCGTATTAAAATAAAAACAAAACACTATCCTACCATAACACTGGCATAAGAGTCATATACCTAATTTAAAGTTAGATTAGTTAGTTTGCAGCACAGTCCTCATTTACGACCGTGGATTGAAAGTTCTGTCAGTTGAGTGTTCTGGTAGCCATAAACATCTCCAGTTAATTTAGTAGCGTCCTAAGTTTCGATTATGAATACGGATGTGTAATTCTAATTGCACGTTTCTGTACTCTGACAAAAGGAGCCAGTAAAACACTATATGCCGATTCCCAGAAAATTATACAAAAAAACTATACTACAAAATAGACTATTGTACAGATTTAACAAAACTTTTTTTCCCAGTATGTATCTTGAGCTGTAAAAAACAAAGAGAAGATAACTTATTTTCCTTACAAGTAAATTTGTATGCTCTATCCAACTGCATTTCTCATCCAACACTACACCTAGATACCTAACTATCTTAACCCCATTTATTCTGTCACAATTACAATTGAGGAGACTATTACAGTTTTCATTGTACAGAAGTAATCTATCATTGTTTTTTTTAAGTCTGGTCCAATCAATACTAATTGTCATATCGTTCTATATTCTAGAAATATTAATATTTATAACATCAAGTAACATTTTGTTCTAAAATATTTGTATGTTTCCTCTACATCTTCGGATAAGACCGAGAAACGTTAATAGTAAGTAATTCCAGGAAGTATGCATGCTGTAGATTCTCAGCGTTACATAACACAACAAGAAACCAGCAGTAGCGCGCGTTTCTTACATAAGTCTTACCAAAACGAGAGTTTCCGTTTCAATTCCACATATTAATATTTTTTTCTTCTAACCACCAGTTGTCGCCGTTATAGGTGGTAAACTATTCTTCCTGATCACCTGTTCACATTTATTTAAATACAAATAATGAATAAAAGTCTAAAATGAATATCATAAATTAATCAGTTAAATTCTTAACAGGATTTAATTTCTCAAATTAACGTAAGATAACAGATTTTATTTTTTCCACCACCACGGTTTTCACCCTTTACTTATATGTTTAATCGAGAGGAAGATCTAGTGATATTATATTTTAAAGGAAATCGAATTGCTCTATCAATAAAACATACTTAATAATAATATTTCTGATGAAATTAAATGAAAAACACGACATGTAACAAAGTCATAATAAATTACGGTTACGTGGCTTCGCGAGCTGAGCTAGTTTCAACCGACTTCAAAAAAAAAGGAGGTATACAATTCAGTTGTAGGTTTGCTTTTTATGTATAATTCCGATTTTTTCGATTCAATTGAAAGAGGATAGTTGAGAAATGGTCCCATATGTAGAAAAACTCAATTCCGAAAACTTCTCCCCAAAAACCGACCCCGAAAAGGGCAATTTTTCGCGATAATCAAAAATTTGAGACGGCAAACTAAAGATGAGACCATATCCGAAAACGTTCAGATTGAACAATTTTTCAAAAGAGATACGGAAAAGACTAAAATATGTGTATTTCCGCCTATGTGGAGGGAACATTTTTTCATTCGGAAATTGAAAATATGAACCGGCCAAATAAAAGAAGAGATTATATGTAGCAACATTTAAATTGGACATTTTATAAAAAAGATTCGGTTTTCGAGTTACAGCAGTGTTATCGTTTGAAATATGTAAATTTCCGCCACGATGGTTTGAGATCTCTGAAAATAACAAGTACAAGCAAAGAATATACAAGGGTAATAGGATAAGTACTATCTTCTTTGGTGTTAGTAAACGTTGAACGGTTTTTATGATTTATGTTACACTGTAAATACCAACACTTTATTTTGTCAAACCCGACAATTGTTTCACCAAAAAGGTTGGCATCTTCAGGGGTTAACCAGCTACACAATGAATTACAGAATGACAGAATGCACCCTTGTTGTGTTTGTAGTAAAAAATATGGCATATTTATTTTTATAAATTGTACCTGTATTAGATAAAGTGTTGACTTTAACTCAAATAAGCCAAAAAAAATCTTCTACATAGGCAATCACAGTGAGTACATAAGTATGGACTTTTTTTTATGGGAGATTCAAATCTCATTTTGATTATTTGCTCACTAACATTCGCCCATTTTCGATTGAATCCAATTTAGCGAGCGTATGCAGTGTTTGGTTTCCGCTGCTCGAAATATAGCAGGGAATCCCTAAATTAATGAAACCGAATTATTAACCTCAGTTGACTGAATTCACGTTGATGAAGGTCTTGTCCTTGTCTCCCATCGTTTTTCTAATTACAAATAATTGCTGTTATTTTGCACCTTATGAAATCTTTCAGAACATTTCCTTTCCAGATGGAAACCTACGCAGAGCTCGTTAGGACGAAAAATCTCTTCTGACCAAGGAGAATGACATAATCAAATGCTTTCTTATTATATTCTCCGATTGTCTGCTTTCTGCAATCTTCTTATTTCAGTTAGGCAATGTTTCGTAGTTTAACGAGATTCCACCTTCATAAATGAATATTGCATTTCAACAATGATTATTTTAAATGTAATTGGGATATGTAATTGTTGTAACTACGATTATGAATCATAGAATTATACCTACTCGAATTTCCCGGGACTAACTTCTTTATAAAGACTAAATATTCAATGAAATATACTTCATCCGGATTTAACCATATCCTACGAAATAATTCCACATTTGAGATTATCAGGTAGGTATCATTAAGCATAAAGAACTGTTTATAGAAATATTCAATAGTAAAAATACTGGAAATAATCTACGAATACTTGTGTACCACGTAGAGATTAACTTAGCCATTTCTAAAACCCTACAAGTTATTATTACCGGTGTTTCTCTTAATTTACGATTTGTCAAAAATAGTGACATTGTATAGAGACTTCTGGTTTTACTGGAGGTCGAACTCGCTTATTTCTAGTGCTACGTTTTGTTCCATTTATGAAGTCTACTTTAAAATTAAACAAATAATTTCTTATTACATGTGTAAATTACTTCAAACTGTAAAATATTACCTATTCTGTTGGGCTTATTTTTACTGTGTTATTGAGTAAATTAACCTGAGAAAGCCATTATTATTGAAACTTAATAGGCCAAATCACTTTTTCAGACAATAACTTTGCTAAACATATAATAGCATATATCTGGACTATGCCTTACTAGATCAAATAGCCCATGAAACCGGCGCTCAAATTGTTATTATGAGTAAACACTGCGATCGCTATACTTTCCTACTTTCCAAGCATAGCTGCCTGCCAGATCGATCAGAATGGGCGAGGAGATGGGTCCGTAGAAATACTGCAAGACTCAATGGCAGAGAAAACTAACTGAGTTTTCCCCCACTCGTTGTACACGCATGTGATTTGCGATACCTAGTTTGACAGATACCAATGTTTTAGTAGGAGGACCATGACCGCGAAGACAATGCATTTAACTCAGGCGCAGGTCACAGAGGGTCTGAAATAGACCCGAAGCTGTTCTGATACCTAAAGAGCAAAACGCTGCGAGGAAAGCGCTTATCAAAGAGATCAAGGTAAGCAAATCTCGTTGCTAGAAAGTGTTGGTCGAGTTACATGGGGTAAGATGTACAAAATACCCGGAAACTTCTCTTATAATCTTGCCTTCTTCAAGCTTCCCTTGAGGAGCCGGAGGATGTACCTCTATTTCTGGATGATCATCAATGAAGAGCAAGAGATTTCCAGGATTTAGATTTAGAGAACTGAGTCCGTGGATGAAACGGAAACTTCTACATCTTAACGGGCCTTCAATATTTTTGACTACTTGTATTGCATCGAAAGAGTCTGTAATCCCTACTGTCATTACTGTTGGGCGGTGGTGAACGACAAATACCATACGTTCTTCGTTTGTGAGCGAACTGAGGAGCCCTGGCACTAAATCGCATGGCCAAAGCAATGGATAACGACATTATCTTACGGGTAATACTTTAAAACGAAACCATATAGGACGCCTTTGCTTCCTTCAGGGAAATGATCTGGGAGAGAAGAAGAAGAAAAGACGACTGTCTAGTAGAGGTGGAGAAGAAGTTGAAAAGAGTGGTTGGTGATGAAGGCAGTCCAAGTGGACTTTGTAATGTGATTGTTTTTTCATTGGACGTTTTGTCGTTTTGAGGTCAGTTATTTTATTTACGTGTACTTTGAAATCATTACAATACTTTTTTTATACAAAAATTACTTACTTGACCAACTACAAAAAGTTCTAAGTCCTCAAGCAGATCATTTCTGGATTGAAATAATGTAGGTGTACGCAAAAAAATAATTTAATACTGCATATGGTTATACATATAGTTCTCAGTTGGAGAGAGAGAGAGTTTGACAACCAATATAACACCATAACAAAGCTAATCTTGTAGAGGTCTACCCAAAATCATCATTACAATTTATAAATTCCACAGCAGGGAATTAAGCTGATGAATCCGACAGGACTTATGGGATGAAATTATTGGTGTGATACTTTTTTGCTGTAACTATTTGTATGTCGTTTTGTTATTCTATTTTCATGAAAACCATAGAATCGTCCAGCGGCTCAAAGTATATAATCCCTCTAATTTACTATAATACTCCACAAATGAATATATTTTGGTTTCTAATCAAAATGGTTAACTTGACATGAATATATTTTCTTAAAAATCAAGTTTTTTTCCCGTATTATATAATCACACATACTTATGGTCTCTTAGAAAAAAGTCATGGGCATAAATGTGACAAGAAGAGAAAAATGCAAGATTCCTCATATTTTCAAGATTTTCTATGATAATTTCTCGTAAATATTTTCTTCTTACTTTATTTCTAGGTATTGCCTGTTCATTCTTTGCAGCTTGCCTTCTGTTCAATCAATGACAAGATTGTCGCTCCACCTATTTCGTGGCCTCCCTATACTTCTTCTACCCAGTGGTGATTTATCTTTTGCTATCGTTACTATTCTCCCTTCGTCCATTCGACTCATGTGTTCGTCCCATTCGCGCTTTTTGTTCAAAAGTCATTTACATTATCCACCTTGCATGTTCGCCTCATGTCTTCGCTACGTTCTCTTTCTAGTAGCATTTTCCCAGTAATTTTTCTTAGAGCCTTCATCTCGCTTGTTTCTAGGCGCCTTTTAGTTTTGGTTGTGTCAGGTCGGGTCTCTGCTGCTTAGGTCATTATGAGTCTTATTACAATTTTGTATATTCTTAACTTGACGTCGATATCTAGGTATATAGTCGTTGGATAGTTCTATACCGAGATATTTGAATAACATTTCCTGCTGTATGATTTTTTCAAAGAAAAGTTTGCATCATGTAGGAATTTTCGATATTGTCAGGCTTTTGATTTTGAAGGTAGAAATTATCATATTGAGGGACTTTGCTATACGATTGAAGCGATATAGTACCCTTTGAAGTTCGTCTTGCACGGCGTCATCGGCCTAGCACAAAACAGTAATGTTGTGGTCACCCATCTTGCATTCACTCAAACTTCTTATCTGCCTGATTATTTCATCCATAATTATGTGAAAAAGGAGTAGGCTTAGTGAGTCTCCATGTCGTATTCCCTTTTATACAAGGATTGGCTGTGAGTTTCCCATCGATCTTGGTCTGGATTTTTTGCGCTATATAAATTCTCTATGACATTAATTAGGTTATGGGGTATTTTTCTGTCATGTTCTGTTATGTACAACATATTCTAACTCGGCCCATCAAATGCTTTCTGTAGGTCTATAAAGCACATCTGGGCTTGTTTTGTTCTATTCGTTGATGAACGTCCCATTCCGAATACTTGTTGTACATCTGACAGGGATATGATTTTGTTTCTTTTGTTTGTTATTATTTTTGTTATTGGTTTTAATGCTGTGCTGAGTAGTTGAGTCAGTTCATGCATCTGTATTTATCTGGTATTTTTCTATCTCCCTTTTTGAACATAAGAATAGTGGTGCTTGTTCGCCATTCGTCTGATAATCTGTGATAGGTGAAAATATTTTTTTGGTTAGTTGTCCGCCGTATTTGAGCAGTTCGTTTAGAATGTTATCTCGTCTTGAAATTTTTCTATTTTTATTTATCGTAGCACCGATTCTTCTTCATCTTCTATTTGTATGTTTTCGTTAGTGATTACATCGGTTATGTTATACTGGACCATTGCATCTTCCTCCTTGCTATATAGTTTTGTGAGATATTCAACCCAGGTTTTCTCTGTTATATATTTAGATTCAGTTAGTTTCTCGTGAATATATTTTCATATTTTCCTATATCAACACAAACGCAAGAATAATAGAATAGTTCCTTTCGACAAGCTCTATATAGGTAGTCAAGAGCCTGCAAATGGCTAGGAAGTTGGCAGTTCGGATGGCTAGATAAGCTATTCGGCTGTGATAAATTAAATAAGTATCTAAACTTTATTAAAATACAATACTATGCTTATGTGAAAAAATTGTACAATCCAATTTAAATAAATAAACTAAAACAACTAGAAACCTAAACAGTGACTTAGATTCATGTAAGGAAAATATTTCTTCTTCGTTGATAATTCCCTAGTATTTGAGCAATTGTAATTAAACACACATCTGGCAACAGCTTCTTTGCTCACAGAAACTTTGATATTTCCTTGGTTGCATTCTTTCTAAATTCTTTCTTGTAGATTTTCGATTGCTGAAACAAAAATAATTTGTATGATGAAGTGCACTATTATTTTATAAAGCATCATTATGCGTTTAATTTAATTTTAAAAGGACTAGCTTTCCATCCATCACTTAGGGCAAACCTTAAATTATAAATAAATATCTACTACAAACTAAAGACACAAATAAAAGTCACAAAGGAATGAATTGGAGGTAAGTACTGATGATGCCTTTGAGAGCGAAATCCACAAATTGAACTGTTACACTAGATTCCAAGACATTTTTTTTTCTCTTATATACACTGAATATAAGATATTATATCCAGCTCATTCAATTTCTTTTGATATTTTGTATTCTAAAAGATGACATAGAAAAACATTTAATATATTTTATTTCATTTCAAACTCATATCGTTCTTAATGGAAACCCCTTTTTATGTTCTATGCTTTATAAGATTCTGTTTTGTTTTGATTATGACATTTTCTGAATTTAAGTTTTAGTTTTCCTGAAACCTAGAAATCAAACTACAACACTCCAATCTTATCAGGGGCTTTTCTTTTCTTATATCTATTAGGGGCGAAGATCGGATGAAAGCTTTTTCACGGATGAAACCACAAAAATAGAACTACCAGATTGAATACATTTACCTGTAGAGCATCAGCAAGTTCCAGATTATACAAATTACGTATTCCTCTTAGATTTCTTTGCAATATTTTCAGGAAATCTGATCGACTAATTTTATAAGGTGCCTCTGTCGTTGTAGCATTAGGTTCTGTTGGTGGAGGTGCTTTCGTAACCTAAAAAATAAATCATGATTGTTTAGAGATACAAATAGTTTCACCTAATTTTAGTCAAGTCGACTTTCGCATGCAAGCTCTATTTTCAGGTCACTTCAAGGAAAGAACTGTAGTAAATTTGTGCCTATTTAGTGCTAACTTAGTACGCAAAAGCTAAATTTATTACTCTATTTTTTTACTTTCCTACGCTACTATAGTAGCTGTATAAAGAAAGTAGGTGTGAAATTTTCGGTATCGAGATTTTCACAAATGTTGATGCTTCAGAGTTTTCTAAGTATAATAAACATATTTTCAGCCATTGGTCTGTCTGTCTATCTGTCCGTCTGTCTGTCTGTGACAGCATTATCTCGGGAACGGATCGGTGTATTTTGTTGCTTTCTTTTTTATTTTGTTTGTTACCAATATCACTCCCTGGTGGCACTAAATGAGAATCCAGTAGACACTGGGTGTTGGGCTGTAGCCAAAAATCGTGACTATAGCGCGAAAACGGCTATAAGGATTTTGATTAAACTTGCCTAAAGTATTCTTCTGAGAGCCCTCTAACACCCACATATAGCGCCATCTCTGAGAAAAAGCACAAAAAAAGTTATGATTGAATAAAATTCCGTATTTTCTACATGTTTCTTCAGATTCTGGCTAAACGTTTCATCTTGCGAAAAAATGTTACATGACCATTGTGGTTTGTCTTGACATGCTGAAAAAAATGAGTGGTAGCACAATTTAACCAGATGATTTTCACTTTACAACCGCTATTATCGTCACTATGTAAGAGGAGTATTGTAATAGTGTAAAATTTTTCATTCACTGGAATTTGCCTGCGAGCAGTAGAAAAGTCGTGTGAGTGGATACACCAGATCTTTTAAACTATGGGCGGGCGCGCTAGCTTGAGACTTAAGTTAGCGTACTTACACCAAACGACATGGAATGGAAGGAAAAATTAAGCAAAAACTAGCTTTATTACTCTTTTTTAAGTTAGAGATGGATGCGCAAGTTTAAGTCTCGAGCTATTGCATCCGATCCTAGTTTAACAAAATAGAGTAATAAATTATTTAGTTTTTGCGTACTAATTTAGCACTAAATAGGCTCAAATTAAGTAGGTACACGTTTTTCCTCGAAGTGTGCTGTTTTTGTTGTGCTAGCTAGTCGTAAGCAATTTCGTCGGATTACCTAGTTAAAAATGTATCTAGATAATGAAAATATTTTCAACTAAACAATTCTCGCATTTTATGAAAATTACCACGCTTAGACGTTGGTAGTCCCCAATTCCTCTATTTAAGTAATTGCTTGATAAATACGACTAAAATTAAACAAACTTAGGAATCGAATTGCTCCTCAAAAGTGAAGAGACTGGTTCAGATCAAACAACGCCTGTATATCACCGCAGAGAGAGATTCGGGGGATCCGTGTGCATAGGAATCTACAACAGTCTATTCCGCTTCGTGCTCAAGAACTTGGACTTTCGCAAATGTCAACGTGGCGAATTCTACATCATTTATTGCTTCACCCGTATAAAATGCAATTGACTAAGGAATAAAAGCCCAACGATCATAAAGCTGCGTGTTTTTCTGACTGGGCCCTAGAACAGTTGGAGGGTGAAAATGTTTAGTGACGAGGTACATTTCTGGTTAGGTGGCTTCATCAACAAGCAGAAGTGCCGAATTCGAAGTGCCGAAAACCCACCACTCCATTCCGAAAAAATAACACTATGGTCCAGAGGGTCCTTATTTTTTCGAAACTGAAGAAGAGTTCACACTTACTGTCCATAGTGAGCGGTAAAGAGCTATGATAAGAACATTCTTGTGGTGTATATTTGGTGGTATTGATCTGAGAAACATGTGGTTTCAACAAGAATTGCAACGCGCCATAATTCATATGACACAGTCACATTATTCCATAAGCAGTTCAAGGGTTCTGTTATATCGCGAAATGACGACGTCAACTGGCCACCCAGATCATGCGATTTAACTCCAATGGATTTTTTTCTCTGGTGTTTCCTTAAATATCGTGTGTATTCGGATAAATCACGAATGCTTGACGCTCTTGAAGCCAACATAAGGCGCGAAATTGCTGCGATTAAATCACCTCTGTGCAATCAGGTTATTGAAAATTGGATATTTACCTAAGTGACATAATTTTTAAAATATAATGTAGTTTTATCTATACTTTTTTCTAATACACTTCAAAGATCGAGCGTTCTTATTGGGAAAGTCTTTGGTAATGACATCTTGCAGGTAATGGGTTAGATCTTCTGAATTTCAAACATTGACATATTTTCAAGTTAAAAGGATAATATCTCATATATATGTGAACCCACAATAGAAAGCAACAGAAAATGAAGAGCCAGCATCTAGGTATCTCTTTGTATTTACAGCATGTTGTTAAAACAGATGAAGGTTAATAATAGCAGATTGAGAAAATGGGGGCAGAGTATTTCTAACCAAAATAAGTAGATAACCTGAACTGGTAGATATGGTAGAAGTGTTTGCGGTAGCATGGCACCTTAAGATTTCGGCTAGAGATTAGTAGTAAATAAACTTGGTTCGAAAGTTCATGAAACTTATACAGACACAAAACCAATAACTTCCATTTGTATTCTTCGCCATACGTTACAGCCAATGTCAGCGCAGCATATGATTTGCTAACTCTCTGTTCTATTGTGAACAAAGTTGTTACAAAAGTCCGTCGTTCAAGAGTGAAAACTATTAATTCAATACATTGTAGGTATTTTCCGATTTGTTACCTAAGAAATTATCAGAGCACAAATCCTGCTCTAATTTGAACTTAAGAGTTAATAAGCCTAGAATTGATTACTCAGGCTCACCCGTAAGCATCTGATAATTCCATATACCGTAGGTGTGTGTATTTTGAAACAGGGATTATTCTATTGGTCTTTGAATTAATGGGCAAACAAACACCGCGGTTCCGAACACGTATATTGATGGGATTTTCATACAAGAAACGTTGCATACTGTTGCGTTCTGGAGTTAATAAATAAGAACTAAAACATCTTATTTAGCAATATTATACATGAAAGTGATACAAAAAAAAGGTTCAATAAAATTGGCTTATCGAATAAACTAAAAAATATTTTCAGTCATTTTCAATTTTATTTTTCTTGAAACTTCTGTGTACTTTGCCGTAATGAAGTTTGCAAAAATAGGTGTATTTTAGCATAACTTTTAATAAAGTTGAGGCGGATACCGCTATTTTCAATGACCTGTTGATAAGAATGGAGAAAAATATTGTTTCTAGGATTTTTAGCTGGAGTTTTCGATTTGGAAGTATCTCTTCAATCCCAAATAGTACCTATATAATCAAACTTGCATTCTATTAAACGGTAACATCCTTCGAAATAGCAAAAAATGCGGGGAAATACTAAACATAAGCTCGCGAAAAAGTGAGGTTGATCGAATTGATGATTGGCTTGTGCGATGTATTCAATATTCAAGTACTGTTGATATCAATGTTAACAACGCTACCAGTATAACTTTTGCAGCATTAGATTATTTTATTAATTCCATTTCCAAGAATATTTCTTTAGAAAAAATTAACGACAATAACAACTGTGCTCAACATATCATACAAATTTATGGATTTATTTATTTTTTAAATGGCAAGTGTTGGGTGTTCTGGATGCAACTTTTCATGTACCTATTGAATTTATTCTTTGAGTCAAAATTAAAACGAACTATATTTTTTTTAATAATCATGATATTCTCGTGTATTCCAAAAACTCTGAGAATTGTAGTAATAACATGACACTATCTGAGCAAGTCTTTGTAAGAAATAAATTTAGTAAATTTTATACATGAAACTATACCTACCTACCTTTAGACACTCAAAATCTCACCACTTGGTTTATGCCATGCTTTCCTTATCGAATATTTAAGAATATGTTCAATATTACAATCGTTATATTGACCGTTTTGGCAACATTAGAATTGACAGATTCTAAACGGCGAACACAGTGCCCAAGTCAATTATCGCTTCGTTTAACCTCACTTTCAGGCAAATTTGCGAACTAATTCCACGTATATTTTTGCTAATTTTGAAAGATGTTATCATTTAAGAATGCATGGATGATTATCTACTATTTGGGATTGAAAGAATACTTTCAAATCTAAAATTCCATCTAAAAGTCGTATTCATGAAAGAAAAATTTTGCCCTTTTTATTAACAAATCAATAAAAATAGCGCCTCACGCCTCAATTTTAATAAAAATCATGCTAAAATACACCTATTTTTGCAATCATTTGATTTTTTAGGGCTTTTATAATAAAAGCCACTAAACTAGACTTTTACCATTTTGCCAAATCCAATTTTACAAAATTCTCTTCTCTCCAAGTCTCTTGGGTGATATTTTACGAATATACAAAAAAGTTTTACAACCAAACTGCAATTCCCTATTCTAGTCATGAATAAAATTATTATTTTATATATTTTTTAGTCTTTCTTTCGGTGTACTGGGAATTGCTAGCATATTTAGTATTCTATTCCGGTAAGAAATAGGACAAGAATAATATCAAGTTTGAAACAATCCAAACATAGACTGTATAGATATTTCTCATGAACATGGTAATGTTATCCAAGTATATTGCCAAGTTATCTAATATATTCCGAGAACTACGTGATATGTTATTATGCAGATGCTTCATGGAAATATTATGATAGGAACTATTATATCAATCCTTGCAAGACCCTATCTTACGTTGTATATTAAGTTACCTATTTTGTGCAGTTCATTGTTACTAGTGACAAAATGATTTATCTCAAAAAATGCTGTAATTTATACGGGAAAACTTGAATTTGAAAATTGAGTTAATATTAAAGTATTTACATAATCACTTTATAATATCATAATCAATGAGGAATATTATTGCTTTGTTATTGCAGAGTTAATTATTCGAAATATTTAATTTCGGAGAGGACATAATGTTTGCTTGTTAATATTTTTTAAATTGCTTATAATGTTTTGATTTTTAAAGAGATGATCACGATTTTCAAAGAAACACATAGTGAAAGTAATAGATTTCCTTGTTCAGAACTAAAATTCAGTTCAGTATAAAATAAATGTAAATGCAAAAACTTCCATCCAATTCTGTATGTTTTTGCCAAAATGGATGAAATGTTGAATCAACTTTTTTTCCCGCTCTATTGTCCATGACTTTGAGTTATATTTTGCAATTATGATATCTGTTACCTATGGAAATCAGCGAAGGAGTAGCCACCTTGAAAGGGATTATAAAGTAAGGATGTTGAATTTATAAGCCAGATATTTCCCCTAGAAAATAAATTTAACGTATTTGAATTTTTCCTAAAAGCACTTGTTTTATTGATAGAATTTTACTGTGTGGTTTTCGATGGGCCACCCTGTATATGGTGTGGCCGAAAGGTCTGCAACTCCCTCATTATCACATGAAATATTTTTTTCTGTGATTAAAACATTGTTTTACTCAATTAGCTTAGTCGTTCCTAATATACAGGGAGCCCCTTTAAGGCCTTTACAAACTCCTACCACTTGTTCCTCAGTCCAAAATAAGTATTTTTAAATAAACTTACCTTGATAAAAATTAGTTTCGGTCTTATTAGACCCTGAAGATACAGTTTTAAAATATTTTTTTAGTTAAAATTTTTATATTAATCCTTTAGCGTAGAACTTAGGGTTTTTAATTATATCACCATTTGTATTTCTACGCCAATGGATGAAAAGGATAGTAAACTTTAAAAATTTAGATTAAGTAACTCACTCAGTACAAAATAGCTACTCCAGATTAAACTGGATTATTCTTATGGTTCTCTCAAAATTTGTATTTTAATAATTAGCAATAGTTTTAAGAAAAAATTAAGCCACTTATGTTTATAGTTCGTTTCAAATTTAAGAAACATTATTCCTATTATTGTCCAAGCATATGCTATTATACCATATTTCTTCGAAATCGGATTAGTTGTTTTAATTTTTTTTTTCAAAAAAACTATTTTAAAATTGTATCTTCAGGGCCTTATTAGACCTAAGCTAAGCAATTTTGTACCATGGTAAGTTTACTTAAAAAGA
The DNA here is from genome assembly GCA_958507055.1 of Crioceris asparagi. Taxonomy (NCBI): domain Eukaryota; kingdom Metazoa; phylum Arthropoda; class Insecta; order Coleoptera; family Chrysomelidae; genus Crioceris; species Crioceris asparagi. Next base: position 80,630,711 of record OY293826.1, on the reverse strand, counting down.
CTTATTTTGGCCTGAGGAACAAGTGGTAGGAGATTGTAAAAACCTTTAAGACACACCCTGTATATATAGATAAAGAAATAAAGATGAATGGAACATAAGAAAATTTGGAGTAGCGTTGATTGGTTGAATTTGGTTGAAGTTCAATTAAAGGAGAAGTTGCAAAATTATAGCATGAAAAGTTTCTCTATCAACGGAAAGTTTATCTATAGTTTTGTGTCAATTATTTCGGAGCGTACGGCAACTCAAACAATACAACAATTTGTTTATAATGAGAATTCTTTGTTGCAGAAATCTATGTTTTCACAATCTGCTGGCTACATTACCTCCTATATTTGTATTTATTAAGTAAAATTCCATACCGGTTCATTTTCTGGAAGAAAGTTATCATTTATCATGTTGCTTATGCTGCTGAAAGTGTTAGTGGTATCATTCCATTGCTAGAAAATAAACATTTTTAAATTATCATGCCAACTCTTGAGACATCTATCGCAATTATTATGTACTTCGTATATAACTGAAAATAAAGTCCTGAAGAAACCTGGTTTCCTTGTTGCTCGTTTTATTCTCACAGCTTCTTGATACATCGTTTCAAATTCCTATGGACATAAACAACAATCAAATAAGATGGGTTCAAAACGCTAACGATTAAAGAATATGTATAGTGATTTTTAGTTATTAAAAGAAAATTACCTTTTCCTTGTGGTTGTTCTGGTCAGCGCTATTTACTTCCTGCAACGCAAGTGATAAGCAAATGGTCAAGAGTAATAAGAAGAGACTCTGCAATAATATGCGGTTCTGCATATTCTGAAAGAAAATATTTGTATTATTGGAAATGTGAAAATAAAATATAATTTATGAAGGGGAAGTTAGGAAGTTATTGTAATGTGTTCGATTTTCCGAAATTGTAATTTTGACAAATTTCAACGTTTTAAGATACCCGGTATGATATAAATTGTTTTAGAAAAATGTTAGACTATCCGATTTCATGTTCGTTAATTTTCTCGTCTCAAATTTTCGATTTTCAAAAAACTTGTCCTTTTTGGAGGAAGTTTTTGAGGGAAAGGACATTTTGAATGTGGATTTTTTTCAATGGAACCAACTTTCAATAATCTTGTCTCTTGAATCAAATACTTGTTCGTCATTTGCCGTTGCCGTTCGGAATTTCCAGAACAAAGCAGGCGACTTTAAATGAACCTGTTCCCAGCTGTCCCAAAAGGCGTACACCTGAAACGACTCTAAACGAACCTATTCCAGACTGTTTTAAAACGCAAATCTGAACCGACTTTAAACGAACCTGTTCCGGACTCAAACGAAAATCCTATTTCTCAGTCTTTCGAGGAAATTGTTTCACTTCTCAAAAAGCCTCGAAGTGTTCTTCAAAAAGAAAAAATCCCGATGGCCTGAAGTCAGCGGAAAGGTAAATTTTTCAAAATTCATTGAAGTGAAATTTGAACAACCTTTTCATGGGTATACATACATGTTATTACATAAAATTGTCGTATGTGTCATAGCCTTGCGGTTAGAGGTTTTTGTTTTGGCTGCTGAATATATAGAGCAGACAGGGTTCGAGTTCCACTTCAAGGAGGAATTTTTTTTTTTCGCCTATTTCTTTTCAATAAATATACTATATATTTTTTTAATCAGGGTCTATATTAAGATCTCCAGAAAATGTACAATTACATCAAATTTATATTGAGTGTTCATGTTTTATAAATATTTGTTATTTTTCTTTATTAATTTTTATTTTTTTACCTGTGTATTTTATGAAAAATTGCTTTGAACAAAAGTTGTAGGAACTGATTATATCAATAACCTAAAATAATTTTTGATGATATTCACACTACGGCTCTTTTTTGATATTTTTTTAAATGTTTGAATGGTCGCCATTTTGGAACTATTTACCCGATATTGCCCAATAACGAATTCGACCGAGATATTTGAGAGATTGATTTTTGTAGCAAATTTGAACTTAATACCTTTAAAACTGCGACCTCTATCGTGTTAACAAATTTCGTAATATCCCATATATATATATATATATATATATATATATATATATATATATATATATATATATATATATATGTATATATATATATATATATAAACTTTTGAACCAAATGTTTTTTTGGACTAACTTATAGACATATAACAACATGCCGTTGAAACTTTTTCGAAATTCAAAAGTGTGAACGATCGCAATAGGTACATTTCTATAAGAAATTTACCTAAAAGCAACAATCTGAAATTTTGACTTCCACTCCTTTTAAGGTGGACTGGACTGGAGAAGAAGCTCGTCAAAGAAGTAAGGGTCGCAACAAAATGTTCTCGAATCGTCTTCTAGTGAAGAAGAAGAAGAGGACTTCATTTTGTGTGATGATGAAGAATTGGATGATGTGGACATTGGCAATTAGGAGAATGACACTAATGACGGTGAAGAGTGCGGAATGTGTGGTGAGTTTGGATAAAACAAAATTTGGTTCCACGCGGGAGATGGGTACACAAACTTTACAGCAGTTCTGAATGTCCTAAGAACTTCAGGTGCGATCTTTGTTAATTTTTCAAATAGTTAAACTATGTTCGTTATTACCCGACAATAGTTCGGTATTACCCAAAAGTTTCGGGTCATCCAGAATTAGCAGAATATTTTTTTGTTGTGTTTATGCGATAATCTTGAAAGATTTGTTTAGTTTGTTATGCCCGACATAAGGAAAGATTTCTCATTATGATACCAATATCACTGTTCTGAGAGAAAGTTGAAAACTTTTGAATAAAATATTATTTTCCTTAGGTGTTCGTCATTACCCTTCGCTCCTATTAAATTCCACAAAGTCATCAATGTTCCTTATTCAAAGGATTAACCGACTGCGGGCTCTTGGACTATTAGACTCATTAGCCTTGCGATCATTTACTAAAAACTTTATTAATTTTAAATTGAATATAATTGCCATTGTAATAAAATACCTACCCTTTATTGAGGTACATTCTTTCCCGTGCTAAACTCTATAGAGTATCACAGGGATAGGAAATCGATGTGGGCTTCAAGGTTCTATTGTTATAATAAAGGGAAGTTTCTATAATTAAACTGCTCTTGTTTCTGAAAGTTTACGAAGATTGCTATTCACGTCATGACTTCAATATTCATAGAGCCTTTCTGGTGTACTGTCACTTTTGATGTAGATAAAATACATGATGCTTTGATAAATAGACAGATTATCTGTAATGAGAATTATTGAGCGTGTTTTTCTTAATAAGATACTAACTTTTAAGGAGTTTATTCTTGTCTATGCTGAGAATAAATCTGTTTAACTAAAGAGTGCTAAGGTTTCATGGAAAAAGTATTCATACTATGACTATGGTATGACCTCAGATATATTTATGAAACTAAGTAGGCATCTTCTATGCATCAGAAGGCCCTTTCAGCTATACAACATAGTTTTGTATTCTTGCCAGTGGCGTTCGTGCGAGATTTTCGCTTAAAAAATAAATTCTTCATTTGCATCTTGCTAGGTCACTTCCTAAAAAATACCATTCATGTAACTTTAAACAAAAAAATATTTAAGAGAATAATTTTTAAACGGTATAATTATAAAGCTAAAGTAACATAAAATCATTTTGAAATCCCATACCAAAGTAATAATAAATAAAAAATAAAGAGAAAGTAAATCAAGGATACGGAAACTGCTGTGGTTTTCCTGTACTGATTCTTACAACTACCGAGATCGTTAAACAGATTTTTATCAATACTACCGGAGAAAAAAATATCCAATAGGTACAGTGCAATTTATAAAATTATTATTAGGTTTTAACTATTCAACCGCCTCCAGGGGTTGATATAATTAATTCGAAAAAATATACAGAAACTGCTTTTTCTCTTCATATAATCTTTTGAGAAAAGGCACATTCATAATCATCTCAATATAAGATGAAATATATTTTCTTATATTTTTTGAAATCAGTAAACCAGGCATGAACGTATTAAATACCATTTCTTCACTTTATATTATAAATGTATATTTAACTCTTCAGTTTATATACCTATACGGTTATTCATGGTCAATGGACAGTAGAAGAGAACAGTTCCCACTTGACGCCTACTGGTTTATCATCTAAAAACATATTTAGCTTTGACGCTAATCCAAAGGTATTAGCAGCTTTGATTGTTCAAATGAGACTCCTTTCTTTCTGGTTACTTTTGCATTGTACCTAAACATCAAATTGTTTGATTTTGAAAAATTTATTGTCGTACAGTGGGTACCATCTTAGAAAATAAAACAAGCTTTTGCAATATTTGACCGACGAACCCAAACGGAGGTGATATACTGTCAGCTTTTTTGGTTCGTGCGCGCTTATTATATAGTATACATACTCCGATTTTCATGATTTTTGATCATTAAAAAGAGGAGACTTGAGAAATGGTCTCATAATCATAAAAATTCAAATCCGAAATCTTCTTCCCTCTGAAAATCGCTCCGATGCGGGTGGATGAGGCAAATTCTCTCGAAAATTGAGAATCCGAGATGGAAGAATTAAAGATTGGAAAATATCCGGAAAAGTTATAATTAAACATTTTTTCAAAAGAGCTACGGTTTTCGAGTTTCTGCGATGTTAAAATTGAAAATATGTGTATTTTCACTATGTGGAAGAGGCGATTTCTTTCGAAAATTGAAAATCTTAGAATGGAAAATTAATGACCAGATTACTGGTAGCAACATATATATTGAACTTTTCTCCATAGAGTTGCGGTTTTCGAGTTACAGCACTGGTAAAGTTTATAATATGCGTATTTTCGCGACTATATTCTTAGATTTCTGAATAATAGCAAATACAAGCAAAGCATACATGGATAATGGTGAACATTCAACGATTTTAGTGAAAAATGTAACACTCGAAAGTCTGAAAAACTTTTTTTTATGTAAAAAAATGGACAGACGTTATCAGTTGGTGCACCGAAAAGTACAAAATAATATTAATTCTATTGGTGCTCGTACTTGTGAAGTTCGTGCCAAAAGTTTTCAACCTAACTGCAACTGCAGAACTTCAAAAGTACCTGCACCAATAGAATTAATACTATTTTGTACTTTTCAGTGCACCGACTGATAAAGTCCGTCCATTTTTTTTATATTTATTTATTTATCTATATGATATATAACCTTGAAGGACTGTATAGTTTCCAAAATATCTTAGTTTAATAGTAGTATAAGTTTAGATATAAGCAGCGCTCCTTTGTCCTTTTGGGAAATACTACTGAGTGAGTATTAATATGGGAGAGAATGTCACGTTATAAAAGTGGCATCAGTTCCACCATATTGATACCATCTTTCTGTCATTTTGCAAATAGTTTACGTTAATTCATTCTTCCGAGTATTTATGTGTTATTACTCTTTTAAGATAATGAATTGTGTTTGAATATTAATTTTTATTTCACAAGTAAGTATAAACAATTGTCAATCATACTTAAACATATTATACCAAGGCTTCTAAGGGTGGAACAAATTATACAGTGCGTCCATAAAGTAACGCATAAATTCATTATTAGCTAAATAAAAAATAATAACATAAGTGTTCGAAACAAGTTGATTATTGATTTCAATTTACTGTGTTTCCAAATTATATTATAATATACAGGATGAACCACCTTCAAGTGATGACGTCGTCGCCATTTTTTAAATGGAACACCCCATTTTTATTTCCCATTTCCCATTTCTGTATTTCCCGTGATGAGCTGATTCTAAAAATGTATAACACGTGACTTCAAATCGGTACAGGGTGGGAAAAAAAACAAACAAATTTCAAGTTACATACAAAATATTAATCACTAATAATTAGATACAATGTTAAAAATTGTACTGGTTGTTTTTTAATCGTTTATCAACGTAGTTTTATAACAATACGTAATTTCATTTAATGTGCGTACTATTACGTTTATTCTTTTATTTAATATTTTGTAAATAACTTGAAATTTTTGTATTTCTGAAAACAACATTTATAAATTTTTGGAATCAGCTCATCAAAGGCAATCCGGAAATTGTAAGAAATGGAGTATTCCATTAAAAACAATTTTGATGACGCCATCACATGAAGGTGGTTCTCCCTGTATATTAAATTATAATTTGATAAAACAGTAAATTAAAAAAACGACATGTTTCAGAATTTAAAATATTTTTGTTTATTAAGCTAATAATGAATGCGCTACTTTATGAAAAAACTGTATAGAAAAAAATATATTGTGAATTATTTGCTGAATTTTGATTTTGAACCAACCTGATGGAAATTTATTTTCACGCGAAATAAAATCTAAAACTAAAGGGGGAACCTGTATAAATACAACCAAATCATTAAATATTTTTTATGGCATTAAATTAACTTCAATCTGACACTGTGCAAGTTGCCATATTGATACGATCGAAATTATGCCATTTTTGCGTTCCAATGTTCATATCATATACCCTACAATTCCTAACTTATAGGGTACTTCATTAGAGACCAGACCAAGTGTGAGTCGGACTCACACACAAAGGATTCCGTACCGTCATACAAGAAGTATCTACATATAACGCTTCAAAAGATAGAGCCAATATTATCTTATTATATAAGATCGAGCAAAAAAAATAAATTTTTGATTGACGAACCCAAACGGAGGTTTGCTTTTTTGGATTGTGCGCTGTATATAGTAAACGTTCTTCGATTTTGACGATTTTTGATTCATTTGAAAGAGGAAAGTTGAGAGATGGTCCCATATTTAGGAAAACTCAAATCCGAAGTCTCATTACGGCAGTGTAAAAATCTGAATTATTCGTATTGCTTTTATGTGGAGGGGGTAATTTCTTCCGAAAATCTGAGACAGCCCAATTAAAAACCAGATTATTGCTATAGAGTTGCGATTTTCGAGTTAGAGCAGTGGTTAAATCTGAAATATGCGTATTTCCGCCGCGATGTTTTGAGATCTCTAAATAATAACCAAGTACAAGCAAAGAATATACATGGGGAATTGGATAAGTAGATACTATCTTCTTTGGTAGTAGTGAACGTTCATGGATTTTCGTGACTAAAAGTGTAAAATAAATACTTTTCTTTTAAATTGCACCTACTGTATTTATTGGAGAACTGAAAAATGAAAGTAATATTAACTCTATTGGTGCTAGTATATATGAAGTTGCTGCCAAGAGTCTTTTTAACTACTATTGCACAACTTCAAAATTACAAGTACCAATAGAATTAATATTATTTTGTATTTTTCAGTGCACCAACAAATAAAGTCAGTTCAATTTTTTTTGTAAAAAGTATTTATATGGGGACTGGGGACCCTCTGTAATCTTTAATCTCTATTTTATTTTCCCTGTTCTTCCTATGGCGGATGAAGAGCCAAGATCAAACAAGTGGCAATATAAATATTCATTGGGTAATGTACGTCCCTAAAGCTAGCAGAGCAAAGTGAAGTAGAATCCAAAATACATATTTGGTACACATTAGGTTCTGATTAAGTAATATATTCGAAAATTAATGACTCTTATATTTTATTGGAAAATGGCTGCCTTGCTAGCTTTAGATAAAGCTAGCACAGCAACCTTCAGGAATCAACTTTTTTGAGAAAATCGTTTCTAGTGCTTGTAGAGCTATTTAAGAACTTTATTGCAAAATGTATTGGGCTTATATTTTTTGTAGAATGCCTGCTCTGCAAGCTTTACATAAAGTTAACACAGTAACATGCAGAAATATACTTTTTGAGAAAATATTTTGTATTGGTTGTAGTGCTAATTAAGTGCTAATTAGATGATGTATTCCAAAATTAATTGCTGCTTTGCCAGATTTAGATAAAGCTATCACAGTAACCTTTGAAAATCATATATTTTTAAAACATTTTTAACAATTCTTGTAACGCAAACTAACGGCTAATTAAGTATTTTATTCCTTAATTAATATTGCTCCTATATTTTATTGCAAATGCCTGATTTGTTTAATAATAATGGACAACAAAAACATTTTTCTCTCCTGATATCTCATTTCTTCTCAGGCAATCAGGTGTTTTATTCAATTTTACATTTCCATTAATTACTAACAAAAGATTCAAACAAATGTTATTAATTCTGAGCTTAAAGTAATCCTTATTTCTAATTAAAATCATATTTTCAATTATTCTTCAACAATAAAACAAAACAAAAACAAAGTAACTTTGTAATCATCAAATACGAACGCGGTTCACACGACAGCATAAGGAACCTTCTAAACTCGACACTGACTGGACATTTTTGATGAAGGAAGGAATAAGAGAGGTTGAAACTTGTTGGCAGCTCGGATCATTTCTATGAGTATTTAAAACATCGTACGACACTCCGATCGTACCATCCAAAACTGTCGTAACTCGTTGATTGCCAATCTTCTATCGTCGGAATCGAGCTATTCAGACAAAGCTCCGTGCGAGCTTTATATAGAGCGGGCCCGACAAGAAAATAAAAAAATAAGAGTAATTAATTTCGGAATAAAGCAAACAATTAGCACCTAATTTACACTATAACTATTAGTAAAAATGTTTTCAAAAAAGTTGATTTTCAAAGGTCGTTGTGCTAGCTAGCCAAGCAGCCATTTTCCATAAAAGAGCAATTAGTTTCGTAATACAGCACTTAATTAACACCTCATGTGCGCTGCAAGCACCAAATATGTATTTTGGATTCTGCTCACTTTGTTCTGCTAACTTTAGGGATATCCGTAACGTTTAGAGCATGCTGCACTATGTATATAAATATTTTAATAACAAATTATTTGCTATTAGTGAAATATTAGGTCACATAGAAGGATTACTATGACTAGGTATTTGTCCTATGGGATAATCATAAGAACTACTCAAAAATAATTCTTCCAATGGGAGATTATTGTATGAGTCAATTATATGGTGGAAATCATCACACAATACTTGAATAAATTATGTAGGTATGTCAAATATATTATTATGATAAATATCGTATAAACTTCCCATTTTCAATCCCACAGCCAGCGAACACATAATACGCTGAACTCTTTTTTTTTCGTTTTATTTCATTATGTAATGCATCACTTTCATAAGAGTATTGCTTGAATGGAATGGCCATCAGCAAAAGTTATTTCATTTTTACATAACTACTGAATGTTCGTGGTATCCACCAGCTACCTTCGAGATTGACCTACTTAACAATGATAATGTCAATAAAAAAATTCATCACGATTAATTGTGCCAGAAATTTTCCAATTCTAGGAAATAATATAACTTAAGCTGTTTGCGTTTGAGAGTTACACATATTGAATTTATTATTAGATACAATATTCAAAGATCAATCACTTTTTATTATGACAAACATTGAAGCAGTACCTACAGTTTCACATGATTAAATGATGAATACTAGAAAAAAAATCTAGGGCAAGGTCCATACAATTATTGACAGCATTATGAAATGAAAGATGTAAAATTATTAAGGATATCGAACATTAAATTCCGTGGCGAAGGAAATCTATACATATAAATCTGCTTTTTTTCAGGTACTACGTCAAGAATAATTCTTCTAATGTTGTTCATAGTGATAGCTTATATCCTAAATTACAGTTTAGGATAAATCATAACCTGCAGAAGAGCATCGTTTTTACAGTAGTACTAAAAATCTACAGCCGAAATTAACTCTAAAAACTAGTACCGTTTACGACATTCGTTGCTGCATAATTAATCCACAAATTTACACAACAATAGAGCGTAACTTAGTTTGGCTTCACACCATGAATTAATGGTAATAGTCGATGAAATTAACAGAATACATTCATAGCTACAAATGCTACAAACAGTATGAATGAACGAAGTCGCGGATATTTTATAGTGGAAAATAAAATTGAACAAAGTACTATGCTGAGAAAATATAGAAGAAACAATTTCGATTTAAATTTTATTTCGAATTTTAGATTCAAAACGAATTGGCTCAAATAATAATATATAAGCTATGAATTATAGGAGAATTCTTTATCTCAGCATATTAAGTAAAAAAACCTAAGAAACTATGAAATAAGCTTTATGAATTATAACAGGTATTGAATTTAGATGAATAAAGAAGTTTTGTGAATTCATAATAATCATATTCATATGAGATAAGTTGAAGAAATCGACATCCATATAAAACTATCCAATGCAATAATAAAGAAGTCAAACTTCTACATTTTCTACTCACAATGGTTTTATTATTTACTTGTAAATAGTGGTCTAACCTTAGTTCAAAACAATAAAATTTCAAATAGGTACATTTCTAAAAGGTAAATGGCAAATTTCATTCCACTTACTCATAACAAAGTATTTCCAATCCACATTTATTCACAGACACATCTGGTGAAAAAAATTTCATTCACCAGTTTAGTTTTCCATCCAATGAACAATAAATAAACGTGATTGAAAGTATCTCCAACCAACGCCGTACATGCACTAGAAGATCTCTTTCAACGGTAGGTACTACTAGAATGTAGGTACAGACAATAAATTCATAATACTCTTTGCAGCTCCACATTTTCGCTTTTAGTCACAATTACAGTACCTTCGTCACGTCCGATTTCATCGACTGATACGTAGAATTGATTATAAAACATGGCATAATCAGACCAAATAGAAAATTATTGTAACAATACAAATCAGTTGTCTTTGCTTTCTACTTTTAAGTAATTGATTATGAGGGTAACAATAATGTTAGGAAGAAGCATCGGCTGTCAATATTTATTGTTAGGTTTTCGGAAAACGTGTTGTTTTTACAAAATAGTATTATCAAAAATCCACTTCTAAACTTTCTTTTGACTGGAAACCTCAACAACTTTGCTTTTTCAGCAGTCGGTAAAATAATTAGTTGCAGATGAAAAAATAAATGATTTTGGTGTAAATTTGACAACCTGGGTTCGTGAAGCAATATTACACAAAAAGAAACTACTAAATATATTTTCTAGGATGAATTGAAAACCAGAATAAGATTGAATCAATTAGCATAATGTTTATTATTTAGGTACCAAGTTGACTCCAAATTTTTAACCGATCAAATTGTTCATTTAAATGGTCATGAATACTTCAACTTTTTCATTACAATACGTCTCTCATTCCTATGAGTTGCTGTGGTTACAATAGATCAAACTTTTTTAAAGAGATAAGATTTTGGTATGTTAAAAATATTATTTAAACTCAAATAATACGGATTAGATAGTCTCATCGACAAATGTTTCGGGTGGACAAGAGCCTAACACAAACTAAAAATTATTTGAAACGAAATGGAAATAATAAGAGAAATATTGCTGATCATTTCAAAGAATATTTATTCTACTTCATTTAGGTACAAAATATAGGTATTGCTATGGAATGCCGTCTAAAGCAGCGTTTTCTAATCTGTGGGTCGCTGGAAAAAAGGAAATGGCAAGGTTCTACACTACAATAATTAAAACACAATTTTAGTGACAAGGATGGGCTTGTTTTTTTTAATTTGTCAAATCGTGGTGCTATTTTTTGATCCGCGAACCCCGAGCGGATGAGGTTTACAATTCGACTTTCTGCTTTCTTTTTTGTTTGTTCGCGCGTTTCATAGTAATGTTACTCTGATTTTGATGATTTTTGATTCATTTGATAGAGGAGGGTTGAGAAATAGTCCCATATTCATAAAAATGCAAATCCGAAGTCTCCTTCTCTTCGAAAACCGCCGCCGAAGGGGGTGAAAGGGGCAAATTTTCTCGAAAATAGAAAATCTGAGGTAGTATAATTAAAGATAGGACCATATCCGGACTTTAGACCTAAAGTTAGCAAAGCACGGATCCTTCAAAATACTATAATAGCAATTGATTTTGAAATAAAACAATTAATTAGCACTTAATTAGCTCTACAAGCAACACATAATATTTTCTCAAAAAAATGTTTTTAAAAGAGAAGCAGTCATTTTCCGAGAAACTATAAGAGCAATCAATTTCGGAATACAACAATTAAGTAGCACCTAATTAGCTCTACCAGCACCACATAAGATTTTCTCTGAAAAGTTGATTTTGAAAGGAAAGGCAGTCATTTATCGAAAAACTATAACAGCGATTAATTTCGGAATACAGCACTTGATTAGCACTTAATTATACCTAAAAAAAAAGAAGTTCTCATAAATGTTGATCTTTAAAGTTTGCTCTGCTAGCAAAGCAGTCATTTAAGACATATATATGATCAATTAATTTCGGAATACAACAATTAATTAGTATTTTCTCAAAAAAAAATTAAAAGCAAAGCAGTCGTTTCACGAAAAACTATAAGAGCAATTAATTTCGGAATACAGCACTTAATTAGCACTAAATTAGCTCTACAAGCACTAAAAAGAGAAGTTCTCAAAAAAGTTGTTTTTGAGGGTTGCTGTTCTAGATTTAGTCTAAAGCTATCAAAGCAGCCATTTTCCAGAAACAATAAGAGCAATTAATTTCGGAATACAGCACTTAATTAGCTCTACAAACATTAAATATGTATTTTGGACTCTGCTCACTTTGCTCTGCTAGCTTTAGGGGCGTAGGTACTACCTTATCAGGTAGAGCCTGTCGATTAAGAAAACTGTGTGTAGGGATACATTTTTCCAATTAATATCGTAGTCGCAAATGCTTTCCGTACAAATACCAAACTTTCACTACTTTTTTCCCTCCTAAATAGCAGTTGAACGTACTGCATCGTCTTTCCAACGACGCGTTTTTTTCGGAGTAATTTTTTGTTCTATCTTCTGTTTGTGCTTTTCTAAAAGCCCTTTAATTTTCTTCTGTTCGGTTTTTGAGATATATCTCATATAAATATTTTTTATCCCCTATGTTTTTTTCAATGTCTGCATCCCACCAGCACGGTTTCATGGATTTTTTTCTTCAAGTATCCTAATGCCTCCTTCGCTGTCTCTTGTAAATATCTTTCAATGTGATTGTGCTTTCGAACCGTTGGAAGTGAAGCGTTTTGTAAGTGTTTGCCTATACAGTTCTCTTGTGCTTTTACAATTCATCTCTAGGTAATATCTTACCTGGTTTATTTTTTCATATTGCTCCTGCCTGCTTTTTCCATTTGTGAATTTAATATTTGGAACCGTCTCTTTGTTTAAAAAAGATGATGATTACTGCCGCACGTAGCATCTCTGTAAACTTCAGGGTGAGATAATGAGATAATCTATAATTAATCAGAGATTTCTCCAGTGTTGCGTCCATGTGTATTTATGTAGGTATATATTTATGGGGGAAGAGACCATTTTTAATTTTTAATTAGTTCTGTTTGCAGAACGGTATCAGTCTTTGTTCATAGTCATTAACAACGTTTTCTTGTTACCCACCACCTTGTCCCAGTACTGCCATTTGGATCGTCGAGTCAGTCTGGCCGACATTGGTAATTTCTTGATGCAGTTGTTCGAAGAACTCGTCTTTTTCCCGATTTGGGCGTCGCCATTGATCACATATACACCGAATATTGTAACTTTGTGTCCGCGTATGGCCAAATTCATTTTTATAATTCTTTCTTTGATTAGTTCCCATGATGTTATATACTTCAGTAACTATTTGGTTAAAAAGTGGACACGCCCTGTTGAGTTCTTTTATCTTTCGACACGTCACTGAAAAAATGATCGTATTGTCCTAGGTTCTCCTAATATTGAATATACTACAAAAATGGATATTCTGATTACCTCAAAAAACTTGAGCTTAATGTAGTAAGTTATTTTCAAAATGATGATCTCGATTTAAGGTAATACAATTAGAATCCGATGCCCTGAAAGTTCCGAAAAGCACATAATATAACCTAGAAGATCCAAACGGAGCAACAGATTTTATATTTAGGAGGAATATGACCGGAGTAGAAGTAGAAATAAAAAAAAAAACTAAAAATTATTATAGAATATACCGTCTATGGTATTATTCAGTGGAACTAATTTACAAAATTTATGCCTGATAGAAACAAGGAGAGACAGATACTGATATTTTAAAAATTAAGAAATTGGGCTTTAGCTTCAAGAAGAGGACAGGAAAAAACTATTTACGGTTGAAAGAATCTTCAAGGAAATTGGTATCATGTGCATCAAAAAGGAGAATAAGCAATTATACTTATTTCAGTTTTTCTGGATAAGACATGAAATTTCAGCAAAAGCGCACAATTGTATGGATTCCAAAAAGTATTTCAGATGGCATATTTGCATTCCTGCAGTTAGTGTATAATGAAATCAAATGCTTGGAAACCACTACAGCTGTTCTATTGGACTTCTCCAAAGCATTTGTCAACCATACTTCTAGCAGATACAGTTTCAGGGGTAACCGTTATACTTGTGTAAAATCATATAATTCTGAAAGAAAGCAATTTTAAGGATGTCATCGAATTCGAATAGGTACCAGTGATATGAAGTGTGGCGTAGCACAAGGTTCTGTTAGGGCTTGTCCTGTTTCTCCTGTATAGAAGCAAAGTGGAGTTAATTACCCAAGTGAACTTCCGCACAACGTTTAGCACAGGGTTAAACGTTACAATATACAATGGAAACTGTGATCATAGAAACACAAGAACAGAACTGATGTTGAAGCTACAAACACAGCATACTCCACTAGACAAACGAATCAATTGAGACTTCCAATCCCCACTCCAACGCTGATTAATGACTCACTCATATATACTGGTATAAAACTATATCATAATCTTCTACTTGACATAAAAGAAACGACATCGCATAGCCTTTTTTAAACAAAATAAGAAACATATTAAGTGGTAGAGCCTTCCATAATATTGAAAGAAACCAAATCTACAAAGTATTTTTTCTTGACGATAGCAGACCAGATAATCTCATTCAGCAATAGCGGACACTTGTTTGTCCACAGTCCATTGATTATTGATAGTTTATAAAAGCAACCTTATTATTGGTTTCACGTATTTTGAAGTGATATGGAAAAGCAAATCAATGTTCTAAATACATATTCTCTCAAGTGTATTTTACATGAAACAAGTAAAGGAAGAAATCAATAGCAAATAGATAAATGGGCTGAATTTTTATTGATTCTATGAATAATTTATTGAAGACATAATCTAATTCAGTAACTTATAAATAGACTTGTACTAATTACATTCGATAATACTATTTGCAACTATACATCAGGAATGACAAAACATTCAAATGTCATTTGCAAAGTAATTTGAACGAACCATTAGTTATTTTATGATTATCATTACTAGCAAATGATTTTATTCACATTTCTCGAATCACGGCGCAAACAAAATCAAATTTTAAAATAATAAAATAAAGAGAAAATCACATTGTGATCAATTGAATCACTGTAGATATTAAAAAATATAAATATATTTCTTGAAATGTTGCCTCAATGAAAATTAACCTATTTTACAACAGAAAAGTGGTATTTGATTTAATGACAATTTCCGTGGATAATTAATTTTTGGAAACTTTTTACTTTGGCAAAATCAGATCGATATTTTTCTATGGACCTACCAACAAATGCTATCGTAGATGAACGAATGAATAAGAGTATTTTTTAAAGATGTTAGTAGCTATTAAAAATTAAAATTTGGATATTCATGCTTGAAAAAGTAAATCTTGAACACAGTTGTATTTAAAATACCATGATAATTATTTGAAAATAATAATAAAATCCAAAAATAAATTTTATTACAATTATGCAAAACTTTGTAGGTTTATATTCAAATTTTATATGAATATCTAATTTAGATTTATCTACTAGTACTATTTTTTTGGAAAATTGTTATTACAAGTAAATTAGACTATTCAATTCAACATGACCAAATAGAAATTGAATGAACATGCCTATTCTTAAATTGTTTAAAATGTTTTTTTATTCATTTGGCCAAACTTTTCATTCATTAAGAAAAAAACTAAATCTTAAAATATAATCCGAATCATGCAATAACAATATTAAATATCAAATTATGACATATAACAACAAAATAACTTACGTGGTCTAATTAGTCCTTTATATCCAACAAATGCGTATATGCACACCAGTGTAGACCTTTCCACAGAACAACCCACAATGACCGATGAAATATAGTTTGAACGTAAAGGCCTTCATGAAAAAATGCCAATTAAGCCAAGGTCACTATTAAATAACTCCTTACATAAGCCGATAGCTCTGGGTTATTTGCTATGTGCAAGACTGCAATGAAAATACCTGCAGTCAAAGGCAAAATTAATAATCTCGATGGTTGTTGAGGAACTGAAAATGAAAATGATTTTTTTACTGGCCAAATTTAATAATAATTAAATCATTAACCAATCTTTCCTAGAGCTGACACGTTTTCCAAATAATTGTGAAGTCTATCTAGGTTACGTATATTTACTAGACGAAGGAAAGAGTTCAATAGTCGAATAACACTCTGATATTACATAACATTTCGGTATATTGATGATGCATGTTAGAAGTCGTCTTCGATAGTTAGAAAATAATCTAGGAAAATATTCCTACATTTATTACACTAGGATATACAAGTATAATGTGAGCAAAGAAAGATACATATTATATACACAGGACTTAAAGCAACACTCGGAGTGTCTAAACATGTCATTGATTGATTTCAGTGAATAGAACCTTCCTAAAAAGGCTATAGTAAAATCCAAAAATCAAATAATAAACCAGATATAACTAATGAATTAGCCATAATTATGACTCTTGTATCATAGTTACGATTTTAAAAAAATGTGTCTCCACCTATGCCTAGGTTTACATTTTTCATCATTTCTTTTTGAAGACACATACATACAAAACTTTTTAGCATGCAATGTTTGAGTTTGACCGAGAAAGTCACAAAAGAGAAGCGTCGAGTCAATTTTGTTTATTTACATCTTTAGTTTTATACAAAAATACACAGTACTTTACAAAGTAGGTACATACTTCGTACTCATACAATAATTAGTCAGATCTGCCAACCCAAAACACCCTATATAATATTTATTCTTCATAGATACTTACAGCTGAAGCTGTCTGATTTCTCTCAAAACATTTCTCATCTTTCTCCGTAGTTGCAAATTTGGTTCTTAGAATAACTTACATCCAATAAGAAATATGGAGCCCTAATATAATAATCATTTTGCTGCCCGACTGTCTGTCCTTCTGTCACAGACTATTGCTTTCGAATCTACAGAACGGAAATTGTTTCTTTTTTCAGATTAATTTGACATACAGAACAGAAGGGAAGGAAAGAAGTTAAGAGAAATCTAAATATATTTTACGATAATTAATAAGCAACAAAAGGAATATTTGAATCTGTCATGTAGTTGTCGGATACAAGTAAGATGTTTATTCAAAGTTATTGGCTCCAATAATATATTTAATATCTGGAGACCGAGCTTTGCTCGGTTAAAACAGGATTTAAGATGGGTCTATAAGAGTTACTAAGGATATTTAAATTTATTAAAAAATGTGCATATTTCTGGTTAAAATGTATTGCGATCGCTAAATACTGTTTTTATTGTTCACATATTCGTAAGTTATAGATTTCGAAATAAATATGAATATGTAATATGAATGATAAATATACCGAAATAGCTAGTGCGGATGGACCTCGAGGGTCACACTGATTAAATATGAAAGTACCTATCGTCGATCGATTTCTCGACTCCCAAAACCCTTTTTTGCAAATTTTTACCAAAATCTGCTAACCCTTCCTTGAAATAGCTAATGTGTACCTTAAGGGTCGCAATATATTAGATATGTAAAAATTTTCATTGAATATTTCAGATGAAATTATTATAAACTCATATTAACATCTTTTATTTAAAAAATGGGTTTTGTTAAAAAAAAATCGAAGGTGATGAGAATTTCGAACCGAGGAACTCTACATCAATACCCAGAACCTTAACCATAGGACTATCTTTTCTATGATTTAATTTGGTTCATATTGCTATCCTAAGTATAATCTGAAGGACTCTTAACATGAGAATATTAATTGCTGAAAACGATTTTTCTTGTGAATGTGAATACAACCAATCGTTTCAATACACTCCAAAACCCATACATATGAATTTTCATCGAAATCGGTAGACCGGATTCCGAGATAAAATTTGCATATATATATAAAAATAAGATGAAGCTTTATGCTTTTGTTTAGTCGGACACAACCACCCACTAGAAGCGGATCACGTGATTTCAAGCTTGTTAGCTTTCATCAGCGCCACTGGTAGATAATGTCTCAAAGTTTTTGACTACTTCCAGTTGCTTTTGTTTAGTTGGAATTTATTCTTGTTATGATTCCTGGGATTTGGGCTTCTTGTATTGATAATTTTTAAGAAAATGTGTTTAAATAATAGTACATTTATTTCATGACATAAGTAATAATTAAAAAAAGGAATTAATAAAGTTTGACGTTTCGATCCACTTTGTGGTCTTTTTCAATTATAAGTTTAGAAAATAAGATAAAAATATATAATGATGAACTGAAATAGAAGATTATTGGTATAATTTCTTGGGTAATGAGAAATATTTAAGGATACATACCTACGACATGCATTGGAAAACCAGTATTTTTTTTTATTTATTCTATTAGTCAACAATGAAATCAAAAAAATCAAAATAACTCTTCTTTCTCATCCTTTTATGTGTAATATTAATAGATAATTGTAACTAGAAATATATTCATGTAGATTTTCAGTTAATTTATATTATAGATTGGGAGAAACATACCTTAAAAACAACTCAGATATTTCGTATAATAAAATAAAATATAATTCAATTAACTCCCCATATTTTCACTTAATTATTCCATGGGTTTTTTTTCTTTTTTTCTTGGTTGTCATGTTAACTTGTTGTATTGTTTTTCTTTATTATTTGTATGTGATTATTTTAGTTTTTGAAAATTTTTATAAATCTCTTTGTGCACGTTTTGATTTGGTAATGGCGTAGCAGGAAATACGAAATAGATTGCTTCAAGGTTATTTTTGAGGACATATGGGCAGTCTTACGAGAGACAGTCGTTTTGTTTTATTTTTGCATTATATTTACAAAGAAAATTGAAAAATTGATTTGTAGTTGTTATTTGGTTTTATATAGTATTATTGTAGATAACACTCAGGTTTTTTGTTTCGGTTTTTCCATTGACTACATTTGGATTTTTTCTTATATAAATCGTTTCTAGAATCTCGCGTTTAAGTTTGTGTTTTTCTGTTTCTAAAATTTTTGTTCCTTCGAAATTGAAATTATGTTTCTCAAGTTTTACGTGTTTTGTAAGAGCTGTTTCGTTTATTTTATCGTATTTATGACCGTATTTCCTGCTACGCCATTACCAAATCAAAACGTGCACAAAGAGATTTATAAAAAATTTCAAAAAACTAAAATAATCACATACAAATAATCAAGAAAAACAATACAACAAGTTAACATGACAACCAAGAAAAAAAGAAAAAAAACCCATGGAATAATTAAGTGAAAATATGGGGAGTTAATTGAATTATATTTTATTTTATTATACGAAATATCTGAGTTGTTTTTAAGGTAAGTTTCTCCCAATCTATAATATAAATTAACTGAAAATCTACATGAATATATTTCTAGTTACAATTATCTATTAATATTACACATAAAAGGATGAGAAAGAAGAGTTATTTTGATTTTTTTGATTTCATTGTTGACTAATAGAATAAATAAAAAAAAATACTGGTTTTCCAATGCATGTCGTAGGTATGTATCCTTAAATATTTCTCATTACCCAAGAAATTATACCAATAATCTTCTATTTCAGTTCATCATTATATATTTTTATCTTATTTTCTAAACTTATAATTGAAAAAGACCACAAAGTGGATCGAAACGTCAAATTTTATTAATTTCTTTTTTTAATTATTACTAATGACATGAAATAAATGTACTATTATTTAAACACATTTTCTTAAAAATTATCAATACAAGAAGCCCAAATCCCAAGAATCATAACAAGAATAAATTACACAAGGCTCAAGAATTCCTATAAACAAAACATATATATATATATATATATATATATATATATATATATATATATGAAATCCTTATATATTTTTGCATTCTACATTAGAAGCCAATTTTAAAAATATTTCATACTTATATTTGATAGTTAACAGTTTTCAATATATTGAAAATGATTAAATAATACTTCAGGTGGTTTCTGCTATCTTAGGAACCCAAACCATCTTCTTGGAAATCCATCCAAATTTGTCCGGCTTAGGCCAATAGATCCAGGGCTTTCTCAATATAACTAACTCGCACATCTTGAAAATAATTATATTCCATATATTATCCACAATTGATAGGATTATATCTGGAATTGAGGCTTCCATCCAAAGGTTAATTACTAAACATACGTTGTTAAATGATCCGATACAAGCTATATAAGATATTCAGTAAATTCTAAATTTTCTTCTTAAGATAAATCTGCGACTATTTAGTTTTGATAGTAGAGCATTTATAAACTGCATATTATAACCTTATCCCTGATAAATCTAGTAATTAGTAATAGTAGTAATAGTAAGAATAAAAGTTAACAATGTTCTAAACTTATATTATACAAGTTAATCCAGCTACAGTACCGAGTGAAAAAAAAAGGTAACGACCACCAATTAGTCACCAAATTGCAAATTTAAAGATACGAACAAGCCACATTCTTCAAATTCACCTGCCTCCATAAAAGCTGTAAATCGAGAAAATTGAACAAGGTTGCCAGGATAAGGAAGTAATATGGAAACATTGAGAGAATAAGAGATTTTAAAGTAGAACTATATACAAGCAAGTGTAGTGAAACTACTGTTGAAAATAGAAGAGACATCGAATGGGAAAATTAATGAGCTGGAACAAGAAAATATTGTTTTCAGAAATCGAGTCGAAGGGCTAGAGAGAAATAATAAAAGGAACAATATTTGAATACCCTTCTGAGGGAAATGAAATTTCAGCAGAAAGTGTTTGCTTCAAAATAAATTCTTCACAAGGTTTAAAAATTCATGTTAACAATATCAACAACACTTAAAAGATTGGGAAATCCGATAAAAGTCATTTGAAAGTAGAATTCTCTACAACATTAACAACACATACATTAGAGGTCTAGTCTTACAAAATACAGAAAAAGTAAAAGGAACTAACATTTTCATAGCTCCTGACAAACAAAAATGCAACAAAAAAGGAACAAAATTCTTCGAAATAATCTATAAGAACTCAGGAACAATACAATGGATATTTGTTACATCAATTTTATTGCAATAATACAGCCTATAGCTTAGAAGACATTTTGGATTGTGAAGAAATGGGGTGAAACCAATCCTAAAAGTAACCACTCACAAAGAAACCAAAATCACAAAGGAGTCCAACAACGGGCTACCTACCCGAAAGGAAGAAGAAACAAATCGAAGGAAATCTGATCAAAAAGGAACTGAAGATGAAGAACCAAAAAGTTAAAGTAAAAGAAGAAACAACGCTATGGACATATCTCGGGAGAGGAAATCCTCATTAAGGTCTCAAACCAATAGAGTGTAAGGCAATTCAAATATTTATGGATCCATTCGATTTATATTGATTAATATTGCTCATTTTAACTGAAATGAAATCATACACTGGATTTTGAAATAACCACATTAACACACAGTATACATAATAATGAACAGTTAGGGTAACATTGCCCAAACATTTAGTCAAAAATCCCCATCGAATAACTAGCTGATCTTGACCGCCCTCTAACATGACCGCTTGTGAGTTTTGCATATGTTCTGCTTGAGACTGTATCGCAGCAGCAGCTCCAAGAAATTGACGAAACATATCTAAATTGTTTTTCTCGAAACGATTGATCACCCTTCCAAGGTGTATCATTGGAAAAAAAAGGTTATACTCGAATGAAAATGTACATTTCCTATCCTGCATTTCACACTGAAAATGCAGTGTGGCCGGATATGAGCAATGTATTTTAAAAGGAAACAGGGCACTCTGTGTTGCCGTTCTATAAATTTACCAGAACGCCACCGGAAATTTTGAAAATCGAAAATTGAATCGGCAGACGATAAAAAATCTAAGAAAATATACGACAAGGTCTACGATGAATTTCTCAGCAGATGCAAATTGCAAATGTTAAAGATGGTAACTCTACGGAAATTGTTTTTTTTTGCGAGAAAGTTCAAATGCCGAAGTCGCAAGTATTATTCGATTTTAAACGCAACTGCAAATTGGCAAAATAAAATAAAAATATTGCTTAGAGGTTCAAGATTAACAACATGCTTAAAACGGAAATCAGACGGTTATGAACCTAAGACGTCAAAAATTCTAACTAGAGATGAAATGAAATCATTTTGGAAGATGCACCGGATAATTTATATCACATGATAAAAGTAAGTTACACACAGCCTACTTAAATACCTTGTTTTATTTTTTTATTTTAGGGAATTATTACTATGATCAATTATTGTATTGGTGTTTGTGGAGCATGTCGTCGATAAGAATTACTTAACATTTCAAAAGACAATATTCAAGACTTAGAAACAACTTCTATTGGTAACCATACGAGCATCTGATGTGGTTGACAAAGAACAGAATTCATAAAGTTGTCTCGGCTTATATCGAAAATTTGCCTTACTACATTCTACAAAAATATTAACCAGAGACGTTTTTGTGTATTATAATAATGTAAAATGTTCCAGTTTAGACAATCCTCAGCAACTTGGTTAGGTAATGTAATTAGTTAGGTAGGTTAGGTAATCCTCAACATAAAGCGACATGCCGGTTGGAATTCTACAACGGTCAATTCCCTTTATGACAAAATGTATAGGTCAAAGATCAAATGAGATCTCAGCACCCAAACTCTACAACAACATCCCGTGTGTCAAATAAAACATTTAAAAAAAGATTTAAAAAGTCCATAATTTGATAGAAATGAAACTATAATAAGAAGAAAATAATTAGGGATATAGCTAGAGCTAATGATTTTGATGAAGAATTGATAGATAAGGTAATTAGAAGACATAGGTTTAAGAAACTTTTGAAAGAATCTTCGACTTTTCAAGAGAGTGAGTATCAGAAGATCTCTAGAAAGATTCAATTTCAGTGTCATATACCAGTCAGGCACAAAATTAAAACAATTTTTTGGCAACCCGTTTCAAAGAGCATATGGCTCATTTCAGATTCGGTCGTTATGATAAATCATCGGTAGCTAAGCATATCCATGAAAGCAATAGGCATATAGGCTTAGAAAATTTGAGACTTCTCAGACAAGTTTCAAGACCACAACTATTAGTTATATACGAATGAATTGAAATTGCAAAAAATGAAAAATGTCCTCAACAGCGATAATGTTCCCATTGAAAGGAGCCTTCTTTTTAGCCATGTAAGACTAGCGCGCTGGGCATTAAAAATAATCCCCTTTTAACACCACCAGCGCGCGGGGTCGGTATACGAATAGCGCGCGAGGTACCTGCGGTATACCTGCCGTATATCCGCACCATAATCCTTTTTTATGCGCTGGAAAAAAATACTTAAAAAAAATATTATTTTTTTAATCAATCAAATAATAGAAAAAAAGAGGATACCAGTCTTTTTCGAGTTTTTTTTTCTAGCTTGATCCAAACTCATAATATTGGTATATGATATACTAATAATAATAATAATAATATTCATCTGATTATTCTATTATTCTAATTTTCAACTATGTTATCTATGTTAAGTGCAAAAGGAAAAGAGTAAGTTACGTGTGATCGACACCAACTATAGATTTAGAAAATACCGTGCAATAAATGCAGGCCAACGTTGGATGTATATAATAGATATTTGAATTCTATATATTGCAAAATGAATGGTTTTTAATAAGATATTTTTTACAGATACACATACAAACATTGCAACGCTGTCATTGTAACTGACTTATCCGGCATGATCATGTACCTGTTGGCAATGTAGAAAGAAATTTTTTTGCAAATAGTATTAAGAGAAAAGCAGCTGATGATATGTCAACAAGGCCAGTTGTTCTGTTTGTTACCTAACAAAGAAAAAATAGCACAACATTTTATTCCAATCAATAATTGATAAATGTTGGGATCATTGATGGATATTTTTTCCATATAAGGTGGTTGTAGATTTAGAATATACAATTCAAGATTCGCTGAAATCACGTTGTTCTGGATTAATAATCCATGGATTTTTATTATATTATGTATTATAAAAATAAAGAATTGCACAATATCAAGAAGAATATAGATTAGGTGTACGACATTTATTCCATAACAAATATAATGTCTCAAAATATTATAAAAACATTAAACATTCCTATAGTACTTTCATATACCAATATAATGAGTTTGGTTCAAGCTAGAAAAAAAAATCGAAAAAGATTCGGATCCTCTTTATTCTATTATTTGATTAATTTTAAAAAACTACATTTTTTTGGAAAAAGTACCTTTTTTCAGGGCATATAGAAGGACGCTGGTGCAGGTATAACTCAGGTAGCTCGCGCGCTACTCGTATAGTGACTCTAGGGTCTTTAAGCGGCTTTGTGCGCTAGTCGTCGAACGCCTTCTTTTTTCCTTTTTGTAAAGAGATTAGTTTAATTAGTTCTCAGAAAGCATGTGTTCACCATTTCTTAATTACTTACTATGGATAGGCAGTATATTTTCTAAGAAAACATTGTAGGTATGTATAATGATTTATTGACAAATAATTATCAATATGTTTAGTTTAAATAAGGTGAACATTGTCATCTAGAGTTAGTTACAGGTTAACCCCCTGAAGATGCCAACCTTGTTGGCGAAACAATTGTCGGGTTTGACAATAAAAAGTGTTGGTGTTTAAAGTGGTAATTCTGTGTTTATTATTTTTGATTTTTTTTAAGTATATATGTGTGTGTATATTTTTTATATTTTAATTGCAACACTATCTCGGAACAACTGTTACACTTACCGAGTATATTTGCTCAGCATATTATATAATTTATTTTTTTGTTATTCATTCTGTTTCAATAATACCTAGTTGATTTACAATAGTACCTACGTTCTAGTGGAGTGTTCATTATTATCATTTTATACTACTTTTATTATAACGTTTTGTATTGCCTATATCGTTTTCGATACGTGAGTGAATAAGTTTATTATATTATTATATTATTATTATTATTATTAATTTAAAACAGAACAAGCTAGCAAATCCTAATATTTTTATACATAATTTTTCATATTGTGGTATTAATATAAAATTATGTGTATAAGTTGAGTTTATTGTATTTATGTAACTTCATGTGAGCTTCGAGAAGAAAAAAAAGAAATTGACTCTACCGCCTCCGGGAGCTAAAGTCCTGTACGGGCCGTAAAGTAGCATTTTACGCCCACTAAACGTATTTATAATGTGGACTTTATCGCCCGGTCGTGCATAATAATCTCTGGAAGCTAGGCATATACAAGAACATAAGCACTTTTTGAAATTTTACATTTAAATTTATTTAAACTAGTGGTCGCCCAGTGGTGAAAATTCAAGCGTAATTCATTACTTTTTTAATTCAAATCTTACTTCTTAATCTTAATCTTAATTCAAAAGCATGTTTCTCTATTATATTGCATTATGAAAAAACGATAGGAGAAAAAATAAGTAAATAAATAAAATCGAATAAGAAAAGTTTTTTTACACTCCCGAAATTTGGTCCGTTCCTTCTGACTCACCCTGTATATTTGATAGTATTACGAATTCCCCAGGTGAAACGAATACAGCTATTTTTTTTACCGTGTATTGCTTCCCCGCAAAGTGGCAAAGGCGCATCTCGTATTTTAATAAAATGTATTTTAATGCGAGCTTTGCTCGGTTAACACATGATTTTGAGTGGGTCTATAAGGATGTTTAATCTTAGTTCAAAAATGTGCATATTTCTACTTAAAAATAGTTAAAATGTATTGCGATCGGTAGATCGGTAAATATTGCTTTTATCGTTCACACAGCTCATAGTTTTTTTTTAATTTCAATCTATCGCATCAACCATTTCGGTTATAAGCGAACATGTAAAAATAACAATGATTGCAATCTGTTTCTTATCTCTATAGTATTTAGAAAATATTTAATATTTTGCAGAATACAGTTTGGACCTAGTATTGTTTCCAAATCTCCCTGTATCTTGTGGGCATTTCTTTGTGCGGTGTAGAGTGGACAATCAACAAAAATATGTTGAATTGTTAATTGTACGTTGCATGTTTCACAAATCGATGCGTTTCTTCCGTTCAGAATGTGGTCATGGGTAAGCCGAGGATGTCCGAGGCGTAGGCGGGTAATAAAGCTCATAATTTACAGATTTTAAAATAAATATGAATGTGAAACATACCAAAACTCAGCTGTATCACCCATCACCCTATCGACAACCAAACCCCGTACTGAAATTTTCATAGCAATTTGCGAAGCCATTCCCGAAATAGCTAGTGTGGACCTCGAGGGTTACATCCATCAAAAATGTAAGTAACGCCAAAGGATTTCTCGGCTCTTAGAACCCCTTTTGTTGCAAATTTTTATCCAAATCTGCCGAACCATTCAAGAAAAAGTTTATGGACCTCGAAATTGACACCTGCGCGTTTTGTCAGGAAAGCCACTAATATAGATAATGTTAAAAAGTAAAGCCTTATTTATATACCAAATTTGATCAAAATCGTTAGAGCTGTTTCCGAGATTTTTTTTATATAGAAGAATTGCTCGTATTATTAGATAGATTAGATATGTTCAAATTTTCATTTGAGATTTCCGATTAAATTATAAATAAGAAACTCATATTAAAGACTCTTATTTAAAAAATGGGTTTTGTTAAAAAAACTGATCTGGATAGGAATCGAGGAACTCCAGGCTAATAGCAGGGAGCATGACTGTTGAGCTACTGATGTCTTGTGATGTTATTGGCCTCATATCCACATATCAGATATAATCTGTATGAGTTCTGATATATAGTTATTTATTATACATGGGAAAAAAGTACTAGATTTTAGCACGAGAACTAGAATCGAATATTTTCCCATGTATAATACACTATTTTTTTCTATGACGGGAAAAATTATGATTTAATATTGAAAGAATATTACAATATATAGAAGTCAGAAGATTATCGAAGTAAAATTTGAAGTTTTAAAGTGGTAGGCGACAACTATACATGCGTTGCTAAAGAAACCTTTAAAGTAATCAAATATCTGTCAGTTTAATTCTGTGTTTTGATCTATATTTATGTGTGTATATATGTTACAGGGAAAGTACGAAATTAGGGAATTTATACTATCCCTGGTGCTTGTACACATTTACTAAAAGGACTAGTTAAAGTAGGTTCCAATGCAATTTACCTAATTTCACTAGAGATTTTATACAGTTACTGATTGTCCTTAGTAGAAGTGAAATGTCGCTTGAAATCAGATTGCACATAACCTAAGAACATATGATGTCTTGGAAGTGGATGGAGTTGCAAAATCAATTGTGCCTCTAAAAGTGGGATCTGATATTAAATATTATGTGCACGAAAGTGAACTTTATGAAATTTTACTAAAGTTGCATTGTGGTCGTGACAGAATGATGAGGATGGTTAAAAATAAAAAGATACACAAATGTTACCTATAAAGACGTCATGTTGTTCTTAAACCTTTGCGAACCCTGCCACCAGAAACAAAAGAAGGAAAGGAAGGTGTTGACGTCAAACCACTGCTCTTAGACGAATTAAACTCTAGGTGTCAAGTTGATATGATAGATTTCCAATCCCATCCAGATGAAAATTATAAATTTACCATGATCAAAATCACCTCACGCAATTTTGTATATTAAGACCTCTTACGTCGGAGAATACTGCGGAAGTCGCAACTAACTTAAACTTTTTACACTGTTTGGCGCTCCAAGTATACTTCAGTCAGATAATGGGAGAGAATTCGTCAACCAAAATATCAATAATTCGAGAGTTATCTGGCCTGACTAAAATAGTCCATGGAAAACCACGACATAGCCAGAGTCAAGGCAGTGTGGAGCCGGCCAATCAGGATATTGAGAATATGGCCACCACATGTTTGCAGGACAATTGCAAAGAAATTAAATTAGTTTAACTAATGAAAAACAGAGCATTATATTCGGTCATTAGGAGGTCTCCGTATGAAGTACTTTTCGGGTGTCCTATAAAACTTGGTTTAACTACATCCTGCATACCTCAAGAAGTTTTGGTGAACGTTGAAGACGGAAAGAAGCTTCAAAGAATTATTAAATCTACTAAAACTTCAGCAGAATCACCATCACAACAAGAAAACAATGAAAAACTATCTTACTATTGCAATTACTGAAACGTTATAGGGATTGTATAGAATAACTAGTGATTTTATACATCCCCCAGGAAATGTGGTAACTGACTATTCTTTTTTTGGTCTATTTCTTACTTTTACAAGCTTTTTCAGGGAATGTATATAATCGTTAGTAATTTCAAATAATCACTGGATTTCTTACTTTCACTGTAACATATATATCTACCCGGGAAAAAAGCACTCACTTTTTCACTTTCAAACTTTTTTCCCGTCACAGAAATAAGAATAATAATTGCTGAAAACGATTTATAGTTACAAGATGGCGTCGGGGGGGGGGGGTGTCCCACCCGACAAGCCTTGTAACAAAATGTATAAATGCCATCCTAAATTAAAAGTTACAACTGTAGTGTGTATCATTTGTGACATTATTTATCATCTCAGTGATTTTAAGGCTCTAAGTGACCCCATATTTATAAGTGGTGCTTTAGTCATCTGTCCAGAACACCCAGATTTGAACATAACCTCAAACAGTAATGTGCAAATGAACAAGGAAACACGAGTTTTAATCACAGCAATCAAAACAACTAAAATGGATGATCTGAGGCAAGAATTATTAAACGATATTGAACAAAACAGTGATATGAAAACAGGTGATACTTCTTCAAATGAAAGCCTAAGTGAACTCAAAAAAGAAATTGGACTCCTAAAACTACTCAACTGTGAGATTTCTGAGAAAAATAAACAATTAAAAAATGAATATACAAGATATACCAAAATATTGAACATAGTTATTTTGGACGCCAAAATAAAAAGCGATATGAATTTTATTAAAGTCAATAGTAACGATAACAAAAAACTCTGGAAAATTATCAAGAACAAAATAGGTACGAAAACTAAAGACAGAAAAGACATTTATTTTATTTATGATGAAAGTAACAGTTGTAAAATATACAATCACTACTTTTGTGAAACTGGGATTAACTTACATTCTAAAATAAATACTAAAAGTAATAATAACAATAGCAGTAACATCCCGTTGAACCCTTTTTCTATATATTTATTCCCGACTAACTCCTATGAGATCAAATCGGTCATAAAAAACATGAAAGACAAACCCGGCGGTATTGATCAAATTAATTCAAAATGTCAAAAAATTATAGCAGATAATATTGCTTATCCACTGGCCTGCATATTTAATGTATTCATTGAACAAGCAGTTTGGCCAGATGCTCTTAAAAGTGCTGAAATACGGCCCATACATAAATCTGGTGACAATCATGTACTTAATAATTATCGTCCTATATCGCTTATATCAAATTTGGCCCAAATATTTGAAAAAATTATAAACAACAGATTAATGAACTTCTTTCTACAACACAAAATTATATCAAAATATCAATATGGATTTTTAAAACAGTCAGGCACAAAAGATTGCCTTTCATATATCTCTAATGTTCTCTACAGCAGCCTTGAACAAAGCCAATCAGCAATTGTCGCCTTTTTAGACCTAGCAAAGGCTTTTGATACAGTTGACCACGTATTACTATTAAATAAACTCCACCGCTATGGAATTCGCGGAAAGGCACACAAATTAATTATTAATTACTTAAAAAAATAGACAACAAAGGCTACAAATAAATGATACAATAAGTCAATTTAAAACTGTCAAGACGGGGGTACCTCAGGGAACTATTTTGGGACCTTTACTATTTCTAATATTTATGAATGATCTCCTAACTACTGCAGATAAGGGCACTATAATTGCATATGCGGATGACACCGGAGATATTTCTGTTGCAAATACCTGGTCAGACGCGTTATCCAAAATGGAGACAATGCTCGATTATATATCGACATGGCTAGTGAACAATAAACTTTGCCTGAACATTGAAAAATCGGTGTACATAACTTTTGGAAACTATAGCGATAGTGTCCCTACTACTTGTGATATTAAAATTAATAACAAACTTTAAAACATAGTTGAATATGTAAAATACTTAGGAGTTTATATAGACTATAATCTAAAGTGGAACAAACACTTCGAATATATAATAAAGAAAACTAGATACCTTATATTTATATTCCACAAATTAGCCAAAATTATGGATTCGAAGACTCTGCTATTAATATATTATGCTTTTTTTCATAGTATTGCAACATATGGCGTCATTTCCTGGGGTGGAGCATACAATAATAGTTTATCATTGCTACAAAGATTACAAAATAAAATACTTAAAATTATCAATAAAAAGCAGGCACTACTAGAAAATGGTCCTCTAACAATTAAAAAACACTTTTCACTAGAATCGCTTTGTTTCCACTACTCAAGCTTAAAGGGAAAGTATCTGAACTCTACGAGTATTACTAGAAATAAAAGCATTGTACTAACAAAAAAACATAAGAGTGTTAGTGACAAGAACAGTATTTATGAAGCCACAAAACTATTTAACCTTCTACCCAAGGAACTAAAAAATATATCAAATACACAGAACATCAAGAAAAAGTTTAAAAAATGGGTCGCATATAATTTATAAATACGCAAGTTTAAGGTAAAAGAGAAAATAAAAATATTAATTATAAAAAGAAAATATTATAAGTATAAATAAGGCTTACTTTATAAAATGTTAACCTGAACTTAGGAAATAATTATAATTAGCAATATAGTTTGAAATAGAATTATTTCTTTATTTTGGGATTAGGGTAAGATTTTCTGTTGATTTTTTATATGTATGTGTATATATATATATATATATATATATATATATATATATATATATATATATATATATATATGTACACATATATATCTTTTCTTTTGTATAGATATATTTTTAGATTATTAGGTTTAGTAAGCCAGTTCCTGAGAACAGGTTTCCTTCGTGTACCTCTTCAGGAATTGCATATACATTTTTCTTTGTTATATGTAATAATTACTGGTTAAATAAATAAATAAATAAATAAATATTTTTTTTATGTGACTGTGAATACAACCAATCGATTCAATACACTTAAAAACCCATACACATTACTTTTCATCGAAATCGATCGACCAGTTTCTAATATCTGCTTATATACTGGGTGTCCCAGCAAGCGGTAGACGGAAGATTCTGGCTCAACCGTTAGTTCTATACAAAAATTTTAGGTAACATTAAACTTATCTCGATTTGTATGCTGCACAATTCAAAAATATTTTCCAACATGGCGCACATCCGCTTATACCGCCACTTAAGAGAATACGATTTTCGCCTGTCACTTCAGAAAGTCAGAATCTATCGTTTTGTTATCGAAAATATTGAAAATGAAATATAAAACACCACGAGAAATTGATTTAAACCTTGTACAATTTAAAGAGCAATAATTTTATTATTTCAAATGAAATGACCCATTTTTTCTCACACTGTAAAGTGAAGAGTTTTCTCCCTTTAAGAGAATATCAGGTTTCCCATGTCTAAACCTAATATAGTTTGAATACCCATCTAGTGGGGTTTCGTCACGATTCCTGACGTCATCTGCCATTTTACGCATGTCGTAAATAATTTAAATTACATTTTATTTCCTAACCCCAAAACACTGGCACTGACATATTTGTAAAGGGGCTAAATCACTTTCAAAAAGAAATGTTTGACATTAAACGTCAAAGAGAACAAGAACAAACGTCAAAATAACAATCAACCGATCTCATCGAAGACATATGTTTATGACGTTAAAAATTTATTTCACCTAGCTTACAAACGAAAAAAAGAGATAGACAAGCTATGACGAAACCCCATTCGATGGGTATTCAAACTATAGTTTTCCTGTTATTTGAATTTTTTTGGAAACATTGCAATTTGGGCTTGTTACCATTGATACGATTTAAAACTGGAACTGTCAGTTTGCCACGTGGGTCGCAAACATTTACAGTCGTATTTATAATCGAAACTTCGCTTCTAAATTAAGTGCGGAGGCTTATGGCTAGCAGAACACACAACTGACAGAACCTTCAATCTAAGGTCGTAAATGAGGACTGACCTTCAATCTAGTTAAACTAACCTTAAATTAGGTTTATGATTCTTATGTCAGTGTTATGGTAGGAGAGTGTTTTGTTTTTATTTTAATACGGTACTAGCTAGTACCAGACTAAGATTGTATTTTGAATACGCCTGTTTATGTTTCAATATCTGGAGACCAAGCTTTGCTCGGTTAAAACAGGATTTAAGATGGGTCTATAAGAGTTACTAAGGATATTAAAATTTATTAAAAAATGTGCATATTTCAAGTTAAAATGTATTGCGATCGGTAAATCGGTAAATATTTTTCACATATTCGTTAATTATAGATTTCGAAATAAATATGAATGTTTAATATGAATGATAAATATACCAAAACTCTTGAAATAGGTAGATTGTGTGGATGGACCTCGAGGGTCACACCGATTAAATATGAAAGTACCTATCGTCAATCGATTTCTCGACTCCGAAAACCCATTTTTGCAAATTTTTACCAAAATCTGCTAACCCTCCCTTGAACTAGCTAATGTGTACCTAAAGGGTCGCAATATATTAGATACGTACAAATTTTCATTGAAAATTTCAGAATACATTATTAGAATCTCGTATTAACATCTTTAATTTAAAAAAATGGGTTTTGTTAAAAAAAACTCTAAGCTGATCAGAATTCGAACCGAGGAACTCTAGATCGACACCCAAAACCTTAACCATAGGACTATTATTCCTATGATATTATGAGATTCATATTGCTATCCTAAATATAATCTCTAGGACTTCTAAAATGAGAAAATTAATTGCTGAAAACGATTTGTCCATATTTATGAAAAGAATTAAGAGTTGTAGGTATCATTTTATTTCAAATCGCTCATCGTATCGAGTATTAGGTACGATTTATTTTTGAAATCTTTATATATTTTTGCCTTCTACATTAGAAGAAAATTTTAAAAACATTTCATACTTATATTTGATAGTTAACAGTTTTCAATAAATTGAAAATGATTAAATAATACTTCAGGTGGCTTCTGCTATCTTAGGAACCCAAATCATCTTCTTGGAAATCCATCCAAAATTGTCCAACTTAGGCCAATAGATCCAGGGCTTTCTCAATATAACTAACTGGCACATCTTGGAAATAATTATATTCCATATATTATCCACAATTGATAGGATCATATCTGGAATTGAGGCTTCCATCCAAAGGTTAATTACCAAACATACGTTGTTGAATGGTCCGATACAAGCTATATAAGATATTCAGTAAATTCTAAATTTTCTTCTTAAATCTGGGCCTATTTAGTTTTGGTAGTAGAGCTCTTATAGAGTGCATATTATAACCTTATCCCTGATAAATCTAGTTATTATTAATAGTAGTAATAGTAAGAATAAAAGGTAACAATGTTCTAAACTTATATTATACGAGTTAATCCAGTTACAGTATCAAGTGATAAAAAATAAGGTAACGACCACCAATTAGTCATCAAATTGCAAATTTAAAGATGCGAACAAGCCACATTCTTCAAATTCACCTGCCTCCATAAAAGCTGTACATCGAGAAAATTGAACAGGGTTGCCAGGATGAGGCAGTAATATGGAAACATTGAGAGAATAAGAGATTTTAAACTGGAACTATATACAAGTAATTGTAGTGAAACTACTGTTGAAAATAGAAGAGACATCGAATAGGAAAATTAATGAGCTGGAACAAGAAAATATTGTTTTCAAAAATCGAGTCGAAGGGCTAGAGAGAAATAATAAAAGGAACAATTTTTGGATAACCTTCTGAGGGAAATGAAATTTCAGCCGAAAGTGTTTGCCTCAAAATAAATCCTTCACAAGGTTTAAAAATTCATGTCAACAATATCAATTAAAAGATTGGAAAATGCGATAAAACTCCTCTAAGAGTAGAATTCACTACAACATTAACAACACATACATTAGAGGTCTAGTCTTACAAAACACAGAAAAAGTAAAAGGAACTAACATTTTCATAGCTCCTGATCTCACAAAAATGCAACAAGAAAGGAACAAAATTCTTCGAAATAATCTATAAAAACTCAGGAACAATACAATGGATATTTGTTACATCAAATTTATTGCAATAATACAGCCTATAGCTTAGAAGACATTTTGGATTGTGAGGAAATGGGGTGAAACCAATTCAAAAAGTAACCACTCACAAGGAGGCTAACGACGGGTTACCTACCCACAAGGAAGAAGAAACAAATCGAAGGAAATCTGATAAAAAAGGAACTGAAGATGAAGAACTAAAAAGTTAAAGTAAAAGAAGAAACAACGCTATGGACATATCTCGGGATTGGAACCCTCATTAAGGTCTCAAACCAATCGAGTGTAAGGCAATTCAAATAGTTATGGATCCATTCGATTTATATTGATTAATATTGCTCATTTTAACTGAAATGAAATCATACACGAGATTTTGAAATAACTACAGTAACACCCAGTATAGATAATAATGAACAGGTAGGGTAACATTGCCCAAACGTTGAGTCAAAAATCTTCATCGAATAACTAGCTGATCTTGAGCGCCCTCTAACTTGACCGCTTGTGTGTTTTGCATATGTTCTGCTTGAGACTGTATCGCAACAGCAGCACCAAGAAATTCACGAAACATATCTAAATTGCTTTTCTCGAAACGATTGATCACCATTCCAAGGTGCATCTATTGGAAAAAAAGGTTATACTCGAATGAAAATGTACATTTCCTATCCTGCATTTCACACTAAAAATGCAGTGTGGCCGGATATGAGCAATATATTTTAAAAGGAAGCAGGGTACTCTGTGCTGCCGTTATATAAATTTACCAGAACGCCACCGGAAATTTTGAAAGCGGCAGACGATAAAAAATCTAAGAAAATATACGACAAGGTCTACGATGAATTTCTCAGCAGATGCAAATTGCATAATGTTAAAGATGGTAACTCTACGGAAATTGTTTTTTTGCGAGAAAGTCCAAATGCCGAAGTCGCAAGTATCATTCGATTTTAAAGGCAACTGCAAATTGGCAAAATAATATAAATATTGCTAGAGGTTCAATATTGACAACATTCTTAAAACGGAAATCAGACGGTTATGAACCTAAGACGTAAAAATTCTAACTAGAGATGAAATGGAATCATTTTGGAAGATGCACCAGATAATTTATATCACATGATAAAAGTAAGTTACACACAGTCTACTTAAATACCTTGTTTTATTTTTTTATTTTAGGGTATTATTATTATGATCAATTATTGTATTGGTATTTGTGGAGCATGTCGTCGATAAGAATTACTTAACATTTCAAAAGACAATATTCAAGATTTACAAACAACTTCTATTGGTAACCATACGAGCATCTGATGTGGTTGACAAAGAACAGAATTCATTAAGTTGTCTCGGCTTATATCGAAAATTTGCCTTACTACATTCTACAAAAATATTAACCAGAGACGTTTTTGTGTATTATAATAATGTAAAATGTTCCAGTTTAGACAATCCTCAGCAACTTGGTTAGGTAATGTAATTAGTTAGGTAGGTTAGGTAATCCTCAACATAAAGCGACATGCCGGTTGGAATTCTACAACGGTCAATTCCCTTTATGACAAAATGTATAGGTCAAAGATCAAATGAGATCTCAGCACCCAAACTCTACAACAACATCCCGTGTGTCAAATAAAACATTTAAAAAAAGATTTAAAAAGTCCATAATTTGATAGAAATGAAACTATAATAAGAAGAAAATAATTAGGGATATAGCTAGAGCTAATGATTTTGATGAAGAATTGATAGATAAGGTAATTAGAAGACATAGGTTTAAGAAACTTTTGAAAGAATCTTCGACTTTTCAAGAGAGTGAGTATCAGAAGATCTCTAGAAAGATTCAATTTCAGTGTCATATACCAGTCAGGCACAAAATTAAAACAATTTTTTGGCAACCCGTTTCAAAGAGCATATGGCTCATTTCAGATTCGGTCGTTATGATAAATCATCGGTAGCTAAGCATATCCATGAAAGCAATAGGCATATAGGCTTAGAAAATTTGAGACTTCTCAGACAAGTTTCAAGACCACAACTATTAGTTATATACGAATGAATTGAAATTGCAAAAAATGAAAAATGTCCTCAACAGCGATAATGTTCCCATTGAAAGGAGCCTTCTTTTTAGCCATGTAAGACTAGCGCGCTGGGCATTAAAAATAATCCCCTTTTAACACCACCAGCGCGCGGGGTCGGTATACGAATAGCGCGCGAGGTACCTGCGGTATACCTGCCGTATATCCGCACCATAATCCTTTTTTATGCGCTGGAAAAAAATACTTAAAAAAAATATTATTTTTTTAATCAATCAAATAATAGAAAAAAAGAGGATACCAGTCTTTTTCGAGTTTTTTTTTCTAGCTTGATCCAAACTCATAATATTGGTATATGATATACTAATAATAATAATAATAATATTCATCTGATTATTCTATTATTCTAATTTTCAACTATGTTATCTATGTTAAGTGCAAAAGGAAAAGAGTAAGTTACGTGTGATCGACACCAACTATAGATTTAGAAAATACCGTGCAATAAATGCAGGCCAACGTTGGATGTATATAATAGATATTTGAATTCTATATATTGCAAAATGAATGGTTTTTAATAAGATATTTTTTACAGATACACATACAAACATTGCAACGCTGTCATTGTAACTGACTTATCCGGCATGATCATGTACCTGTTGGCAATGTAGAAAGAAATTTTTTTGCAAATAGTATTAAGAGAAAAGCAGCTGATGATATGTCAACAAGGCCAGTTGTTCTGTTTGTTACCTAACAAAGAAAAAATAGCACAACATTTTATTCCAATCAATAATTGATAAATGTTGGGATCATTGATGGATATTTTTTCCATATAAGGTGGTTGTAGATTTAGAATATACAATTCAAGATTCGCTGAAATCACGTTGTTCTGGATTAATAATCCATGGATTTTTATTATATTATGTATTATAAAAATAAAGAATTGCACAATATCAAGAAGAATATAGATTAGGTGTACGACATTTATTCCATAACAAATATAATGTCTCAAAATATTATAAAAACATTAAACATTCCTATAGTACTTTCATATACCAATATAATGAGTTTGGTTCAAGCTAGAAAAAAAAATCGAAAAAGATTCGGATCCTCTTTATTCTATTATTTGATTAATTTTAAAAAACTACATTTTTTTGGAAAAAGTACCTTTTTTCAGGGCATATAGAAGGACGCTGGTGCAGGTATAACTCAGGTAGCTCGCGCGCTACTCGTATAGTGACTCTAGGGTCTTTAAGCGGCTTTGTGCGCTAGTCGTCGAACGCCTTCTTTTTTTCTTTTTGTAAAGAGATTAGTTTAATTAGTTCTCAGAAAGCATGTGTTCACCATTTCTTAATTACTTACTATGGATAGGCAGTATATTTTCTAAGAAAACATTGTAGGTATGTATAATGATTTATTGACAAATAATTATCAATATGTTTAGTTTAAATAAGGTGAACATTGTCATCTAGAGTTAGTTACAGGTTAACCCCCTGAAGATGCCAACCTTGTTGGCGAAACAATTGTCGGGTTTGACAATAAAAAGTGTTGGTGTTTAAAGTGGTAATTCTGTGTTTATTATTTTTGATTTTTTTTAAGTATATATGTGTGTGTATATTTTTTATATTTTAATTGCAACACTATCTCGGAACAACTGTTACACTTACCGAGTATATTTGCTCAGCATATTATATAATTTATTTTTTTGTTATTCATTCTGTTTCAATAATACCTAGTTGATTTACAATAGTACCTACGTTCTAGTGGAGTGTTCATTATTATCATTTTATACTACTTTTATTATAACGTTTTGTATTGCCTATATCGTTTTCGATACGTGAGTGAATAAGTTTATTATATTATTATATTATTATTATTATTATTAATTTAAAACAGAACAAGCTAGCAAATCCTAATATTTTTATACATAATTTTTCATATTGTGGTATTAATATAAAATTATGTGTATAAGTTGAGTTTATTGTATTTATGTAACTTCATGTGAGCTTCGAGAAGAAAAAAAAGAAATTGACTCTACCGCCTCCGGGAGCTAAAGTCCTGTACGGGCCGTAAAGTAGCATTTTACGCCCACTAAACGTATTTA
Organism: Crioceris asparagi; assembly: GCA_958507055.1. Taxonomy (NCBI): domain Eukaryota; kingdom Metazoa; phylum Arthropoda; class Insecta; order Coleoptera; family Chrysomelidae; genus Crioceris; species Crioceris asparagi. Next base: position 80,592,352 of record OY293826.1, on the reverse strand, counting down.
TAATGTGGACTTTATCGCCCGGTCGTGCATAATAATCTCTGGAAGCTAGGCATATACAAGAACATAAGCACTTTTTGAAATTTTACATTTAAATTTATTTAAACTAGTGGTCGCCCAGTGGTGAAAATTCAAGCGTAATTCATTACTTTTTTAATTCAAATCTTACTGCGTTTTTTTTGTCAAAGATATAATAATTGCATAACATTTTATTACTATTACGTCAGCTTGTACAAAACGGCATTAGCGTGTGTAGCCTAATTCCTTACAATACATATGAAATTTAAAGTTTAATTTTAGTAACAGTTCAAAAACACAATGACAGCTAGCTATTTATTTTATAATACTAATAATAATTGTATTGTTTAGACCGCTAATAGTACTTTAACCTTGTGACCAAATGAAGAGTCCTTTCACATAAGAGACTTCAGATTCGAAATGTTTTGCATTGCAAAACCTGCGTTGTAAATGCATTAATCCAATGTGAAAAGTATTAAAATTTCTTGAAATGACATTAAGTGCTAATTTATTATTATTACCTACATTATAAACAATATACACAATATTTAAATTTTCGTTTAACCAGGGTTGTCATCCACATAAAACAATCTAACAGCCATGACTCGTTGACTTCAAATTACAATTGGGCTCGGTATGCAACACACGATACACTTCTACCACGTGAGCCATATTTTTTAGATCAATTTAATTTATAATATTAACGCATAATACGCACAAAATTTTAACTTTGTGCACAACTTCACCATATAAACTTTCACTATGCCAAATCTCATACTCCTCCATGCACGATTTTATGGCTTAAAAATCGTCTACAATCACGTAATAATATATAGATGATACATTAATAAATTAAACATATTCCAGCTGTTTGATATTTTGTAGATCGACTAATTTACGAGGCTTAGATCCACAGCACCCGCAGATGTGAGGAGATATAGGAATATTTTTAATTTGATCAAGTTCAACCTGACACAACAGATAATTTCCGATTTTTTTATTTTTCCAAGAGTTCAGTACTTAAACTGTAGGTATTCTGTACTTTGTGTGAAGCTTATATATCTTTCTGTCTTTTTTCCAAAATGCTATATGCTGGATATAGTAATATATTAAAAGACGTTTATTTAAAAACAATACTCTTACTTAATTTTATAGTTCGCATGATGTGCTTGAAGAATTTGGTTTTCCCCTCATTTTCTAATTTGCTCCACAAAATATAACCCCCTATATCAGAAATATTTTATTTAAACTATACGTCCATGCTGCGGCCAACAAACACGGTATCAGTAACAAATTTCAAGTTTCTCTGTTTTTTATATTGGTAGAAAATAGATAGTGCCAGACAGACAGATAAATAGACTCTACATCGATCTTAAAAACGTTCTGTTTTTTCACAGGATGTACGACATGCCCTAAAAACAATCTAATAACACAACTATAACAAATAAATGACAGGTATAACATTTTTTTGAAACGACATCGATAAAAACTTTGGCATTCTTGCAGAAAGTTCGGTTGTTTGTTTCTCCGGATTACCTGCTTGATTACTCGTCCTACACAAAAATTGGAGACGATTATAAATTTACAAATATATCCAACCATGTGGATATCGCATAGTGAATGGATAAAACATGTTCTTGAAATAACAAAAATAAAAGTTAGTAAACATAGTCAAAATCGTGAGTTATTATCATCAAAACCCCCATAGTAATGAAAGAAAGTCGAACAAAAATCTTCAACGGAAATATAAGGGTTTAAAATATTGTTATTATGAACTCCACTTCCACCGCCATTGGATGAGGTCAGAACTTGCTTACTGAACGACACGACGGCACAATGGCAAATAGCATGGCACATGGCTGCGGCAGCTCAGCTCGTCTCGTTGCAAGGAGTGACGTCACAGCAGCTTGGCCTCGTTTAAATTAGCTTAGTGAGGATTTCAACTTGAATATTTTTTTGTAAAATAAGTAATGTGAATTAAGGACATATATTCGGTATAGAGTGTTTTTATACACAAACAAATATATTAATGAAATAAAAAAAAATATATGAAAGTTCCCTATACATACTGAATATTTGCAAAAAAGGTATTATAATGACTTTTTAAAGCTCGTTTGACTTTTATTGAAATTTGTTATTATTTTTGTTGCGTTGTTAGGTACATAGAAAAATAAAAATTTACCAATTTACCAATAACTACGTATTTTCGATATAGACAACCTCATACAAAGTTCCCCTAATTCTTACTGCTTAAAATAATAAATAACAGGTAATTTTATTTGAAAAAATTACTTTTGACGTTTTTTGATCTAGTTTTCACGCTTCTTTTTTGATCACTATGTCATTTTTTTATAAAATATAATCTTCTTCTACAAGAAAATCCATCCAACTTAATAATTAGAGGAAAGATTTATAATTCAGTCTTGGACTGCAATCTTAATTTTTGACATAACGTTTGAAATATATCAAAAACGGTGAGACTTAGCTATAGGACATACACGTACATATACGTAAAATGTATTCAAAATTGTGTAAGAAATCTAAAAATGTGGTAATATTCAAGGTATTCTATTAAAAATAACAAATCTAGCATCTACTTCCAGTTTAAAAATATTTTAGACGTATGTCCCCTGGTGACTTGAGTATGTTACCAAAATTTCAGATGGTTTGTAGCTATCGTTTGCTCACAATCGATCGGTGTCTTTCTCAGAAAATCACCTTGTAGAACAGTATTTTCTATCACATTCGTAGATACGATATCTGGAGTAGCGACTAAATATTAATACAAATTGGTATTGCGAAGAGGTAATTTCAGAAAAATAAGTAACGTAGATAAACTTGAAATGATTACTTTTGTGGTAATATTATTGCATATAGGTATAAAATTGAACAGATTGCAGAAGTATTGGAAAACTCAAACTCGGATCTATTTGAAATATTTATCGTCTCATGAGTTGAGAATGTTTCCTCTTAATAATGAGCTGCTTGCATTTTGCAAATAATTTATTTCAGCATGTAATACCGGTTGCAAAATCCAGCCAGTTATCAATTTCTTTGATAATATGATGCAATCTTATATCCCTGGGAAAGAAATTCCATTGGATTAACCAATGATTACATTTATCAGTCGCCTGGTATTTCCTTAAAATACAGGGTGTTTATTGATTCATTGCATATACTTAAGGGTGTGAATAATTTTTGACTTAAAGCTTGTTAAAGTTTTTTTATCAATTATGTAAACAACTTTTACTCATTAAAGAGCATTTTCTGACGTAAGAGGCTTATTTAATTTTTTACGTCCGTACGGAGTTTGAACTGAATATAATTAATTCAATTAAAACCAAAAAATGTTTTTCATGAGTTCATTGAGACTGCTTTTGATATTTTGTTGGAATATGGTAGGCACCCACCATGCGTGGAAACACTTCTTTTTGGGACAAAAATTAATTTTCTACTTTTACCGGTGAAGTTCATGTAGGATATTGAACGATGGGATAGAAAAAACGGTAAGGACATTAAACGTCCTCTTGAAGAAAATGAAATAAAAATTGGTAGGCTTGGTAAACCATCATAATTTTTCTTTTCACAAAAACAATAAAGTTGACATAGATTTTAAATTATTAAATAATTATTATCACATAGTAACAGGTAGGATCCCATCAAACGGTAAGAACACCGGTACTTGAAGAAGGAATTTTACACGAAATTGAGGAGTATCCCGAAACTATCACGAGGAAAATCGCGGAAACATTTAATGTTTCACATGTACATGTTTCGAAAATTCTCATCGAAAATTTGTTATGCCCATATCACATTCAAAGAGTCCAGGCATTACTCCCTAAATATCTCTTGTTGCACATTGATTTTTGTGAGTGATTTCTTCAAAACCTGCTGAAAAATCCATTATTTGACAGGCACATTATTTTTACCGAAGAAGACAATTTTTCACGAAACTCATTAAGAAATTTCCATAATAACCATTTCTGTGCGGATGAAAACTCTTATGCTATTGTTGAAATAAATAGCCAAGAGCAGTTCTCATTAAATTTTAGGGCTAGCATTATTGATAATTCTTTGATAGGTCCATTCTTTCTCCCAAGAAGACTTGATGGACATATTTACACTTTCTTGATGAAGATCTCCCGCCAATGCTTGAAGACCTTCCTCTTTTATTAAGAAACCAGATATGGCTAATGCACGATGGTACGCCTCTAGCTAGCTTAGGAGTGCTTGAATTTTCAAATCGCAAACGGTGGATAGGTTGATGAGGAACGCAGTCGTGGCCGCCTAGATCTCCTGACTTTAAAAGTTTTGTCTATTTTTTGGGGAGCATCTGAAAAGCTTAGTGTACGCAGTGTCGATTCAAACCGAAGAAGAATTAAAAAATCGTTTATATAGTATGCTGCCAAACCAGAAGAAACCTCCAGGAATCTTTGAAAATGTGCGACAGTTTATACCAAGAAGAGTAGATGCTTGCATACTTGTGGGTGGAGGACACTTGCAACAACTACTGTAAATAATTTTAGCTCTTTATTTTGTTTGTCGTCTCTTGTAATTTCGCCTTGAAATAAAATTTAAAAAATCAGAGGCTAACCGTTTCTTCTATTCAAAAAGAAGTGTTTCCACGCATGGTGGGTGCCTACCAAATTCCAACAAAATATCAAAAGCAGTATCAATGAACCGTTGGATTTTTTATCATTTTTTTACGCGAACACGGTGTATTGAACGAAAGTAAGTCTATGGACCAAATTTGCTCCAAAATAAATGCTCCTTAATGATTAAAAGGCGTGTACGAAATTTCATAAAAGTACCTAAGAGTGGTGGGAAGATTTTTTTTTTTTTAAACTTTAACACCCTGTAGCTCAAAAATTAATAGGTTAAACACATAAGTTGATATTATCTATTCTACTTAATATCACCCAAGGATTCATACCTTTAAATATCGGCATTCAATCAATAAACACTCTGTATTAAAAGCAAGCGGCATAAATGTGCCATAAAGTTATTCATGCTGACTGGAGCTAGCTGAGATTATTCTGATAACTTTAATGTACATAGGGGTGTCTGCTGAAACTTCAGTGAAAGGTTACTCAACAAAAATAACTTTAGATTTGCTTGAAAACTATCTCGACTCAGGCTACATGGATAACTTTAATAATTCATTTGCACTGGCTCTTACGCTAAGTAGCCCTTTCACACATTGCACAGGCCCACGAAATACTAAGAGGAAAGCTAATTCTAAGCTGTTCAGGCGTACTCATAATCGAAACTTAGTACGCTACTTAATTAAATGCGGACGTTTATGACTTCCAGAACACACAACTGACGGTCGTATATGAGAACTGTGCTGCAATCTAACTAACCTATCCTTAAATTAGATTTATGCCTCTTATGTCAGTGTTATGGTATATAATGTTTTGTTATTTTATTTTAATACGATACTAGCTAGCACCGAACTAAGATGGGATTATGAATACGACTCTTATACTCTCTGAAAAATAAAAAAGAGATAGTATCGCGAGGTATATATCACGTTAAGGAAATGGAATTATAAACGGGATGTGTTATGCATATCCGATGAATATCGTCATGATGTGGTATAGTAGATATATTCAAAAAAGAGGACAAACCAGAGAAAAACCTTAAGCTATTTTCAAGTACAATATGTATATGGACGACAGGATCACATGTACTCAAATAAGTCATGTGAACGTAAAACCCTAAGACTTCTGAAAATTGAAGCAACGAAACCAACACCACAAAGTGGCCGAACTGAACATGTGCTGGCAAAAGTTTTTTCGCAATATAAAGACAGAAAACTTTGTAAGGTTTTCTCTCTAAAAAAAGGTAGAAAACTTTATATAAATGCACAAATCATCTGTTTAGCTATGTTTTGTAATACAAAATATATTCTACGTTAACGTTATGTTAAAAGAGTTTGGTTACTTCTTCTACGACTACCATTAAGTTTATAGATCTCCGACAATATTTTTGATTTGCTGTAGATAAACGAATTTCCAATTTACCAAATATATGTACAATAGCAGTTTTACTCGGCACTTCCCGGACAAACAATTTGGTAAATTGTGGTACGAAAACATAAAGTCTTGAGAACGGAACCCTTATACCTCAAAGTCCTACTCGCACGACGACCCAGATCCATCACCAATAGAGAGCAGCATGATAACTTCTCCTACATCTGTTTTAGGGATTTTCCGGGATGAAACCATCCACCTATCAGTATCAGTCGCACTGGCAGACTCTAACAAAACAATCCAGTGACATACTAGACACAAACATAGCGAAAAATCTATGAAAATTCAGCCATATAGCTTTGACTATTAGAGGTATAGAGAGAGATTAAACTTACAGCCACTACCAGATCATTCTAATAATATTATACATACATAAATATATCGTAAAAAGACCATCAAGATCTAGCCATAGAGTTCAGAAATATACAACTTTCAGGTACGGAACCCACCATACAGAGTCCCACGGCCAATAAAAGCTTTCAGTGGTTTATGCGTGAATGTGTAACAAACAAACAAACTCACTATCGCATTTATAATATTAGTTAGTATATAGGTATATACATTGGTAATTCTTAGTAATAAACATTTGGATGTTTTGATGACTTCTATTAATTAATTATTTATTCTGTTTAAGCCAAAGTATGTAATTTCTTGCCATGGATTATGACCAAGAATAATAGCTCTTAGAAAGTAAATTTCATAATAGGAAAATATCAGAATGAACACTTTGTTGGCAATCCGAGACTATGAACGATGGCATCCAGACTAGGAAATCTGGCAAAGTTATTTGATAGTATGCAGAAACAGTTAGAAAAAGAGTAGTTTAAAATGAAGAAAACTAATTATTTGAGTCATTCAGAAAATTTCATTTTTAAGGACGTTTGTTTTTACTTTATATTTCATGTTACTGTTTAATAATTTCTATGTGGTAAAGTGTCACTGTAAAAACAAGTTTATTGGAACTTGACATGATTACCTGAGGTCTACAAAATAGATTAATGATAATAATATATCAACCATATGAACAACATTGTCAGTAGAACAGTTCTTTCAATAAATAACAATTTTCAATTCATTCTAAATTATTCTATCTTGAATTATAATTTGTCAAACAGATGTCAGAAATACCTTATGGCATCACTATAAATGTTGGTTTTTGTTCAGGGCATTACCAACAAGTTAAAATATAGGTCCCTTTTGTCTATTTTCTTAAAACAGACATATATTCAAGAAGCTTACATGAAGACATGGAAAGAATAACAAAACTCATAACTAACGTACCTAACCTAAACTCAAAATACGTGCTTTTCTGGAACAAATAGAATATTTACAAGAAAGCTGAATGTAGGAATGATAACCGTTGGCAAAGTTAGCCTCATTTTTATGCATAATCAACAATATAAAATTGAGGGATATTTTTTTTTTTGTTCAGCTGAATCTCTAGATCATTCCACCATCAGGCTAGGGAATAGGGCATTATTAGTATATGAAATACCTTTGTTCAACACTTTTGCAGAATAGAAAAAGTATGATAATATACAGGGAGTCGTATTTAAAATAATAAAGTTGGTGACCACTTCCCGGACATTTTCAAGTGGCACGCATTCTTAAAAATATTGTACTCGTTATTTAACTTTGCCTTTAATAAGAATAAAAGCGTGTATAAAAAGGACTTTATCATTTAAGCTGCATATTAGGAAAGTATGAATCAATGTCATGATTTAAGATGAAGATTTTTTCAATCATCTTTGCTAATGAATTGCATTCGACTGTCATCTTTCTTTGGGGCGTATCATATATTTCTAATGTATTGATAATATTGTTTCCACTCAATGTGATCGACTGTTTTTTTTTTCATGATCTAGCTATAGCTGTGCATGGAGTGAGCAATTATCCTGAAGCTTGAGTGAAGGTGGTGATGTAGAGAAAGAAAAAATAGACCTAAATGGATTTCTTCATCATTTCTTGAATATAATTAATGCTTAAGAAACTCTATCACATAATAACATTCTATTAAAAGTTAATGTCAATACATATTAATATCTATATAAATAAATTTGAGCTTATGTACATTTGACCACCATTTTAATCAACTTTCGTTGGGGTCTGAGAATATCGGCTTGTCTGTGGTAGCTTCAATAACAATCCCCTTGGCCCCAAAGATGCCTCTCAAGAACGGTCTCATGGACTCAAGAAGGCGCTGGGCTCGCAAGGCTGAGTTCTGAAAAAAAACGAGGAAATCACCCAGACAATATCATATATCCAAAAAAGCAATAGCCTATGTTATACCTTTTTTATAAATAAAACATATATGCTTTCAAACAGTTGCTTTTTTCATTCATAAAGTTGTAGATAACATGAATACCAAAATGATTATCTAATATCCATTTTTGGCCGACGAACAAAAGGGAGGAGGTATACAATTCGACTGTTTGTTTGCATTTTTTAATTTTATTTTATATGGTTGTTCGCGCCTTATAAATAGTAAACGTGGTCCGATTTTCATGATTTTTGGACGGAGGAGTGGGCATTTTTTCGAAAATCGAACTTTAAAGAAAAAAAAACATATCCGGCACCGTTTAAATCGTTTTTTTCACAAAAATCATTGATTTTCAAGTTACAGCAGCAGTAAAGTCTGAAATATGTGTTTCTCTACTATGTGATGGTGCAATTATTTTCGAAAATTGAAAATATAAGACGGCCAGATTAAAGAAGAGATTATATGTAGCAACATTTGAATTGAACCGTTCTTAAAAACATATACGTTTTCTGAGTTACAGCAGTGGAAATGTCTGAAATATGTTTTGAAATCTCGGAAAACCTATAAGCAACGTATCATGAACGTTGAATGATTCTTACACTCAAAATTGTGAAATAAATATTTGTTTACAACAAAATTGACCAACTTTATTAGTTTAGTTGGTGCACTGAAAAATGCTAAATAATATTAATTCTATTGGTTCTGATACTTTTGAAGTTGGTGCTAAAAGTTTGTAATCTACCTACAACTGCACAATTAATATTAATTTATGTTTTTCAGTGCACCAACTGATAAAGTCGGTCCGATCTTTTGTAAGATCTATCTATTTAGATACCACTCTAAAAGCTTCTTCAAACTAACTGTTGGAATTGAAATGTTACTATGTATTTTGCAAATATTTAATTTCAATATTCTTGGTAAAAGATTTCGAGGCATCCTGTTATGATCTACATATCCAATGTTAAAAACGTTATAGAAATGCAGTCCATATTAATAAAATGATACTAATATTTAAATAGAGTATTTTCTGTTAAAATGTGTTTTATTAACAATGACATTACTTAATAGTAAAGTGACATTTCTATGAATTAAAGTGCACCTTTAATAAAGGATCTTGACTTTAGTAAAATATCTTGTTATTAGTCAAAATGCAAAAACTAATTTTATAGCATCAGTTTATACAATAAATATGTTTGCATCAATGACATATTTAGAAAGAAAATTAACGATCTTCCTCTTAACTGAACCAAACTGAGATCCAAAATCATGTTGAATGCGTTAATTTAGTATGAACGAAAAATTAATAAACAAAATAAATTAAAGAGCATTCTTAAACGCCTCATAAAACAAATTCACATTAAACGTCAATTGATGGAACAATTTGCAATTAAGAGTTTCATCACCTGGATGAGATTCATTCGAAAGCTAACGATCAAATCCATTGATCAGTATTTTGAAAAGTTCCACTGAATAAATTTATAACTATGAATAGATAAGACGAATCACGAAAAAGAGCTTTATCGCCGTATAAAATTAAGTAGAAAACTTACGATCATGAAGTCTCCAACTGCCGTCGATAGATTTGTGACTAATGTAAAAGATGACCCAAAGAGTTGGTCGGGAATTTCCAACGAAACTGGTTTTCCAGGTTCGAATGTAACGGCATCCTCAGTAGTTGTCGGTCTCTTTGGCAATTTAGTTGGCTTTGGAGTTTCCAACTCCCAAGAAAATCCCCTGGCTGCTGGTGGCTGCAAAAAAGTGAGTGCTAATTACTTGTGTTTTTGCCCGATTACCCGAAAGAAGAAGTTATATAATTCGAATGTATGTTTGTTTTTTTATGTATGTAACTTCGTTTTACAAAGTACACAAGCACCGATTTTGATGATTCTATGCAGGTAAATTTCTTATAGAAATATGCTTAATGCGGTCCTACAAACTAGTGAATTTCGAGAAAAAGTCTATGGCTTGGTAGTTTAAGTCACAAGGATAGACCACAAATTAACATATTTTTGGAAAATAACTAAAATACGTTAGGACGTCTTACTGTGCCTACAGCAACTACTGCGAGGGCAAAATCCCTTCTTGCATTGTTACTACAACCAATATTACGGCAATACCTACATTGTCACATCATTGCATAATAGGCCCCACTTTTAAATCAATATAAAAACAGAGAAATACCATAACATACCAACAAATTTATTATTGTCACCCGACAATTGTTTCGCCAACAAAGTTGGCATCTTCATGGGTAAACCTGGTAAATCAGTAATCTAGGACAATTTTGAAAAATGTCCAATTTAAACGTTGTCATATATTGTCTGTTCATAATTTTTGCAGTCTCAAGGTTTCGATATTCGCAAAAAAATTGTCCCCCCCCCCCAGAGAAAAGAGAAACATTTTTGAGGGAAACGACATGCTGAATGTAACAAACCCTCAATAGTCCTCTCAAAGAAGAAAGAATCATAAAATCGGAGCACGTTTACCATTTATAAGGCGCGAAAATCCATTAAAAAAAACATGCAGACAAATAGTCGAATTGTATACCTCCTCCTTTTGGTTCATCGATCAAAAACAAACTGATTAAATGTTTATGCAAGATCGAGCGTTATAACTTTGTACTTTTTTTCATCTGCATGCATCGGTTTGAATTACATCCGATTACATTGATGAACTAAAATCTCCATTTGCTTGTGACTACATAGGTCAACATATAACATGTTGACATCAGATTTATGGCTTTTGGTGGGCTTAACCAGCTTTTTCTTGAGATACTTATTTTCTTTGGAATAGTTCACAAAGATTTCAATGAATAACGACAACTTCTATGGTTATATTCGTGTATGGAGAAATAATATTAGACATGTCGACTTGAAACTTCATATGAGTAGGTACTCCAAAAAACAAATAAGCAAACATATATATTTTGTGTTTTTCCGGTCATCATCCTATGGGGGGGTGGTATGGGGTAAATAAATCTAAAAGTGGGGTTTCATAGCCTATAATAAAATAAACAATAATAAACAGACTTTTCAGCTCACCCTATTACTGGTCAAAGTACAATGGAAATCGTTCATCATATTGCTTGTAAATAAGGTCATAAGCGTACCGTCAAATAAGGGCAGTGAATAATGAATCTATTTCTTTCTTTCTTTTAGGATAGAATTGCTAAATGAACCTCCGGAATATAATTAAAGTTATCGGAAAGAGACTAATCGAATAAAACGTTCGTCTTTTCCTACGTTTATAATCCGTGGATCGATAGTTTCGTCTATGCAGTGATCTAGATCCCACATTTTTTTTTTAAATTGTTATTCCATTTGCAATATATTTAGAGCACTTTTCGATCATCGTGCATTTTAAACGTGGTATTATGTATTGCCACGTAAAGTTTCACTTGCGCCCATATTAATTCTATCGGGTTACATTGCATATTTTTACCATTTCATCGATGACGTGTATGGTAATGTGGTGTTTATAAGCCTGGATTATTGCAAGTAGTTCTTTCTTACCATATTGGCTCATTATTTTTTTCCAAAAGCCACCGTATGTTATCTGCTTTTCAATTCGACTGTCTGCTTTTATTTGGTTCGTTCGCGCATTTTATATAGTAATCGTACTCTGATTTTGATGATTATTGATTCATTTGAAAGAGCGGAGGATTCAGAAATGGTCCCATATTCATAAAAGAGAAAATCCAAAATCCCCTTTCCTCAGAAAACCGCCCCCGAAAGGGGTGTAGGGGACAAAAATCTGAGTTGGTATAATTGAAGATTTCCGGAAACGTTTAAATTGAACATTTTTCAAAAGAGTTACGGTTTTCGAGTAAGAGGCATGTAAAATTCTCACATATGTGCATTTTTGCTATGTGGAGAGGGCGATTTCCTTCAAAAATTGAAATTTTGTGGGCATTACATGAAAGACAATAGTATTTGTAACATTTATAATGATTTTTATTCTTAGGGTTACGGTTTTCGAGATAGAGCGGTGGTAAAATGTTTACATCTAAAATACTTACACAGTTTGTTTCACGAATGTTGGCGTCTGCCTTGAAAACACGAAAAATGGATCAATCCAAATGACGGGAGTAACTCAGTGGCATAACGATTTCGAGCTAAGATATGGCATTTAAAGAAGTTCATATAATTAGAGGAAAAAATATCGATTTATTAAAAAAGCAAACATAATATGAAAGATTTATTATCAACAATAATGCAGACACACAAAATACAAATTTATTGCTTGAGTAATGAAATATAAATTTATGCACCTGAATTATCTGAAATGTCACAATGACTTTGTGACGCCTATGTAATAAAGATTGCGTTGCGTTGCCTTCGGACATACGTGCAGCGCCCTATCATTGTATAAAAGGACATAAGCTTGACATACTGATGTCGTAGCTTAGATCGACAAACGTAATAAAGAATTTTATGATAATGAGATGCGATGAGACTTATAGCGACATGTACGTAGCTCGTGAATGATTGCACATAATAGCCATGATTCGTGAAACAAACTGTACGTATTTGCGCAGCGATGATATCTGCATAATAATAGTAACAAGGACAAGCAAAGAATATACGTGGGTTATAGGAAATTAGTGGTATTAGCGAACGTTTAAACGATTTTCATGACTAATGTTACACTCAAAAGGGTGAAATAAATATTAAAAAAAAAATTGCAACTGCACAACTTCAAAAGTAACAGCACCAATAGAATTAATATTATTTCGTAATTTTCAGAGCACCAACTTATAACTTCGGTCCAATTTAAAAAAATATGTATTTGTAAGTAAGACCGCTAGTAATATATCGGTGAAAACTGTATTCAATTCCATGCAGTAGTTTTTGCGTGAGGCCCGTACAAACATACAGACCAACAGATAAAAGTTCTAAGAACTGTTGTTTTGGCTTCTCTTGCTCTAATAAAGAACCCCATATTATTTTTATATATGTATAGATGTATAAATGTATAGATGTATAAATGTATAGATGTATACATGTATCGATTCATGGATATATAGATTTATAGATGTATAGATGTATAGATGTACCTATAGATGTACAGAATGTATAGATAATCAAATAGAGACTGGAATGTTAATAAACCACATTTCACGAAGCCTTCACTACTGACAGTATGTGTAATGATGATATAATATATTTTTCAGTTCAGTTCAGTTCAGTTCTCTCAATCAGCAGCGATTTCCTATTTTGTTTTTCCCACATAAAATTCATTTCCGGTAGAATTTTCCACAACTTATCCAATTTCGGGCACATATTCATTACTTTTAATGTTTGCTAGGACTCTACTCAAGGTCGGGATCTTCTTATTAAAATAAAAGGCATGCACTTTGTTCCTTATTTTATTTCATTTGGCCAATTCGTTGACAATCACAATAGGTCTTTCTGGAGCCAGTTTTGGTTCCTTCAAATTGTCATACTTTTCTTCCCGTAAAATTCTGTATATAGTAGATTTTTCAATCCCCGTCATTTCCATTAAATTTTCTACTCTACTCCCTTGTTTTACACAAATAAGCACCCTGTATTCGTTGAGTATTATAATTTTCTTGTTGATTAATAAAGCACACTTACTCGTCGTTTTAGCTAGGGAGACATTTTAAATATTTTCCATTTTTGACAATTTTATAAAATAACTTGCTGATAATAAAACGACGCGACGTGACAACTCTAAAATCACTTTCAAACTGATGCTTAGGTAACAATGATTAGAATTATAAAATGGTAGGTGGCCAGGTAAAACAATAAAAACATTTTCGCAGGTACTATGAGAGCAGGTTCTATGAAATATTAGGCTAGTTACAAGACAAAATGAATGAACGGAATAAAATTCTGAAATAGTTAATACATATATAGAAATACAAAATATCTTACGATTTTGGCATACATTTTTTCTACACGCCTCTGAACGAGACATCGAAAATTATTTATTACTATGTATCATTTTCATAATGGCGGCCGACCAGAGTTTTTTAAGAAATCTCAATAAGTAGCCAGACTACCTTACCATTAAAAATATTTTCTAGATCTAAATATTTTCTTTACCTACAACTGTTGTTTGAAGCATTTCTCCCTAAAAGTGATGAAATAATATAAATTAAAAACCGTCAGGTTTACTGGCTACGAGCCGTCGGATTTTTTGCCAAATAAAATATTTCAGAGAAATTAGGGCATAAGTTTTTAATATCCAATTCCTCGGCCCAAAATTCGTGTTCTGTATTGCCTGATATTAGATATTTCAAAACATTTCATATAAAACTTTATTCAAGATTAAAATTATAAAAGACCTAATTCTTTGCATTTTTCTGTTAAGAAAAACTAGAACGTTAAATTAATACTATAATACCTAATTGAGTAGGTAATGGCCAACGAGAAGTTCCAGAAAATAATTCTGAGAAAGTGGTCATTGAACAAAGATAAGTTACTGTCGATTTTTGACCGACGACACCAAACGGAGAAGGTATACAATTCGACCGTCTGCTTTTTTTGATTGTGCGCTGTATATAATAAACGAAATCCGATATTGAAGATGTTTTCTTCATTTGAAAGAGGATACTTGAGAAATAATCCCATATTCATAAAAACTCTAATCCGAATTCTCCTTCCCTCCAAAATTTATCACGAAAATCGAAAATCTGATACGGAAGTATTAAAGATAAGACAATATCGGGAAACGTTTAAATTTAAAATTTTTTCGAGATACAGCAGCGGTAAAGTCTGTGTTGAAATTTCTTAATAATAAAAAGTACTAGTACAGAATATACGTGGGTAATATGATAAGTAATGTCTTCTTTGGTATTAGTGAACGTTCATCGATTTACATGACTAATCTTACACTCAATAGTGTGAAATAAACATATTTGACAAAAAATTTGACTCAGTTTATTTTTTGGCGCAAAGAGTCTTCTATTTAACTACATATTATTATTTTGAATTTTTCAGTACATCAACAAATAGAGGGTGTCCAATTTGTTTGCAAAAAAATATTTATATTCACTACAGTTTACCTAGAAAAATTATTTCATAGGAAATCGAAAATGTGGTCGCACTTGAAAAAAAAGAGAGATTAATTCCTCTAGAACATGTTCCGAATGTGCTTACGGACTTCACAAATAGTGTTGGAGATTTTCAATCGCCTGACGGAAAACGTTTCAAAATCTAGTTAAATCAGGAAAAGTTTCATTGAGGTCATTGTACGCTTGTCTTTTTTACATATTAATAAAAATTATTGATGCATAAGCCTATGATAAATGTCACATGCCTCTGTCATATGATCTCGCCTATCACGTAGATAACGAACGGAAGGGACTAGAAAATAGTACCGTAATAATTGAGCCGGTTTACTACGTTCACATTGAACGAATTCATTCGATTAAGGAAATCCGAGTTATTGTCATGCTGTGTGTAAGAAAATATATTTTTAAAATCAACCATTCTATATGAAAAATAAGAACCAATAATAAAATAACTAATTTATTATATTACAAATTTACATAACTTTAGAATTTACAAGGAAGTGTAAGTGCAATATGTACAAACAAAAGAAATCAATACAAAAGTATAAAATTACCATATCAAAATCTACGACATTATGGCAATATATGTGAAACCTTAATAACAAAAAAATAATATCCTCAGGATCACGCTTTTTTTAAATCATCCCAACAATCCATAACGTGATTCCTATAGATCGTAAAACTAATCAAATAAATTAGAATACAATGCAAAATACTAGCGATAAAAAAAAACACGTAATATTCACAAGGTGTTTTTTAAATGAGTTACCTAATATTTCTGAAAGGTCAGGAATTCAGTGACAGATTACAAAAGAGCTAAATAGGTAACATGTCTTTGGTGAAAGTGAAATGTTTCTAGAACTGGCAACCAGTTACAAATGATGAGTGAGCATTGTATAATTTCACATTTTACCAAATAATATCTAAATGTGATGACACGAGATATGTCGCTTTAATAATAAATATTTTTTTATGACTAGAATCACACCAAATTTTCTCAAGAAATATTCAATCCATCATTATATTGTCGTTTGAAATGATTATTCTTTTATTATAGTATTTTATGTGATAAAAAAAATTTGCTCGTTATCAGATGTCTGTCACTGAATCCAAAAAATTTTGATAATTCTGCTTGAAATTTGAAAAGCAGTTGGTACTTTAATTTGTGTTTGTAGTTTTATTGTAATGGGCAACAACAGAAGGGAAAACTTAGTATAAAGTGAAGGCTTTGAATAAGAATAAGGGTAAACATTGGAGTACTAATAAATACGAGGGTATTTAAAACAAAAAAAAAGTTTTTGAAAATCTGATATGATGATTTGAAAGTTCCAAAAAGACAGTAATAAAATAGTTTACAAACTATCTTTATCATACGTAACAGAAGGTTATTAAGATATGGTTGACTTGAAAATGTCGAGCTTTAGGAATTAGAGAATAATATAAATATTTTTTTTATTAAAGCAGAACGTAGATCAAAAACAACAGATATTTGAAGCATAAAAAGAAAAATGAAATTTTATATAGGCAAAAAGTCGAAGAATCATCCCCATTGCATTCAACTTAAGTATCATTAATGATTGAGCAACTATTATGGCAGGAACCCCACAGAAATCTAAACTGCCTTTCCACATTTTCTGGTACACCACCAGGTATCAACATATTATGTCTTTCTCTGTACCCATCTAGATGGCAGCTCCATAGGAAGTGCTGTCATGACCAGAGGAGGCGTGACCGCTGCTACCGCCTAAACCTTTGCTGATGAGAGCCCCAATATTGAAGCCTCCGTGTGGATTACTCAAACCTCCCAATTTGCTGGTGACGATGTTCAGAATGGGACCTACTTGTTGGAGTTTTTCTCCAATTGCTCCAGAAATGGTGTCAGAAAGGGTGGTTATTGGATCTTTTGGTGGATAGATATGGGCGGCTTCATTCTTGGCGATATTAGTTTTATCTAATTGAGCTACCCAGTGGGTCTTTTGGTCGATGAAGGAGTTGATTTTCTGCGGGTGGAAGCGGTTAGTACGATGATTTATTTATGTTCGAGACATATGAAATTAATAACAAACAGATAAATGAACAAGAATATATATTCGAGTGCGTCATTTTTTGATGTTTAAATAAATGCAAATATTCTGTTAAATACTTTATACACTAAATGTTATAATTATATAGTCAATACTTTGCAGATGGAACATTACGCGCTTCTACAAAATAGTTCTTCTATACAAAAAAATACATATTTTACTTACCCTAATAGAAATCATTTCATTTTCAATGTTCACTCAGAAATCAGTTAAAAAAATCGATTCTGTCAACACTCGATCAAACAATTAAATCACACTCTTTATGTATCTGCAAAATATTCACTAAGTAGATATTTAAAAAAAGCTATTTCACTTCTCAGATATTAAATACACGAGTGTTTCTTCCAGTTTATATTGCAGATTGTCAAATTTTGAGATAAAGTCTATTTAAATCAGCAATGGAATTATGCCATCATCTAGGGACTTTTTAGTTACTTGTCTATTGACCTTTAAAGTATAAATAATTTATTTTTATTTATGTCAAATATTTTAAGGATAAATTTGCATAAGATTTTGTAACAAATTAAACAGTTGATCATTTGATTTCGATCTCAATGTAACGTAATTTTTTTACTTCGTATACAATATCAACAATAATGTGCCTAATCGTGAAATTTAACAGCGATAAACAAAGTTTTCGTTATTGAGACGGAGGTGGAACTAGAATATCCCTATATGTACTTATTGAATCAAAAAGCATAAGAAACTAAAAATCATTCGTTATGGAAAAAAAGGTAAGGATTATAATAGCCAAATCGTCCGTTATGTTTCGTACCTATATACTACCATTATTCTACTCACATTGAAAACAAATCCCAAAATGGCATTCTTCACTCCAGTAACTACTTCGGCTTTCCTTTTATCTCTAAGAATACTGTGGTCAGTCATTTGCTAAAAGAAATATAATTCATTGATGCTGATGAGTTTAAATATATGAAACATAAGCGTTTTATGTATGAATGTATGAATGAATCAATCTTGGATGTCTTGAGCAAACAATGTCATTTTTATAAATGAATGTGAAGCGACATAGGTACCCAAGTTATTTAGGTAAATACAAAATAGAAAAACGTAAGATAAGTAACTCAAAACTAAGTGCAATTACACCATGAGCTGTTTCTCAACAACGTGAAGATAATAAACTTCAATCAGGTCAAGTTACAATAAAAACTGAAATACTCTTTTGTCATCCTTAGTATGCCCATTGATTGTATTAATGTACAAACACAACATCTACGAGTTTATTGCAAAATTTATCTGAAATATACGTGTCATTAAATTACTTGAAGACGTTTTGTTAATGAGAATATTCACATTGGAGACAGACCTTTTCATTTTTAAAATACCGTATTTATTATATGTAGTTCCCTTAAATTATAAATTGAGAAGTATCATCATTGTTTATTGGAACTGGTTGAATTCAGACCATCCCTTCACTATAAAGTAATTCAAATTTATGAAGATTTATCATACTTTCAAGTTTATAGCTCTGCAGAAAGCTTTTAAGGCAGTTGAGCACAATTGTATAATAATATGTATTTATAGAAAGTAAAAGTCCACTAAAGCCATATCATAAATACGAATAGCGTGGCAATAACTTGCTACACCAACCCACAGTTTCATTTGTCTTGTGCATAATAATATTATGCACTAAAAATATATGTATAAAAAAGAGAATTAAAACAGAGCAACGTGCGGAAGGTCAAAGCTTTCCTTTTTCAAGGAAAACTCTAATACCAATTAGATATATAATTAGGTATATAGACGGTATAGATATGAAAATTCAATCGGTTCTAATTGATTTGCTACGGTGCATTTGTTCAGATACGTAATTATCAAACGAGAAACAGGCTGCTCTTTCACCAATTTCGAGTAATTTCAGGGAAAGTCCTGAATGCAAAATGTATGATTTCCTTGCCTCTATAGTTTTTGTGGCAAAAGAATTAATGTCTTGATTAATAACTCCAACATTTGGAAAACTTCTCTATAATAAAAACCGCATTAATCGGAAACTTCAAAAGTTAAGAATTAAGTCCTCAAAAAATTCTGCTCATTCTATTCCAAAAGAAGTTTTGATCTATTTGACTATGTGTATTTAGGTACATAAATTTTGAAGCTTTTTCGAGACTAGATTTTAATTAATATCAAACTAAAAACATGCCATCCCAAATATCTATCTCTTATGTAATTATATTCAAGATTGATCAGGAAATAATATCCGATAAATATATAATTCTCGAATTAAACAGCTGCAGATCAAAAAATCAGTATTTAAGTCATTAGTCATTATGTCCTTTGACAATACGAAGATCGTTCAAGAAGAAAGATTATAGAACTTTTGATTGAGAAATGAGATCTTGAAGAAGATAATGTAATTCCTATAAAATTAATTATATCATATCTGATAAGGAATTAAATGCGGAAGAAAGTATTCTCTATTACGTAAAAGAGAAAGAAAGGATGATGCAAATTTGGATGTTAGCTGGGTCAGCAACATCATCAACATTTTATTACAAATATTTATGAGAAGAGACATCAACATTTATTGATTCTTTATGTAGTCTGATATCAGAAGAAAACTAAATATTATTCGGATATTCAGCATTACCTATGAAACAAGTATTCTATGAATATCTCAAAAAATGGTTTTGCTGATCTAGCTTAATGAGTGAAGTTCTGCATACCGGTTGTTATTCGATTATGATAATCAGATCTATTCAACTTAAGGGATTCAAAGCAGCAAAATTCCGGATGCGATATTTTTGCAGTAAATATAGTTTTGTTTCTCATTTGCATTTGACAGATTTCATGTATCTAAAAAAATATTTTTGCCGGGTTGAAATAATATAGTGAAACGAACATAATTTTATTAAAATTTAGATTACTTAGAATACATTTTGCCTCACTTCCTTCCAGTTTTACAGTTGTTTGTTCTTTCAATTGAAAGTTATTTGACTTATTTCCATACCGGAAGCATAACTAACAAAACAAAAAATATAATCCTCCAAATATGTCGTTTCTATATAGTGGATAGTGCAAAGAACATAGTTAAAGTCGTTAATACGACAGTCGCATAAAAAAACTCTCTCAGTTTTGCTCCTAAGAACCCCATTCGGCCCCCATTATCTATACAATCCAAATCAAACAAGCCATTCTGATATTGTGCGTTGACAACAGTATTTATTTTATTTTTTATTTAGCACCCGATGTGTTACCTATTAGCTTAACATCTATATTTGTATGATTATCTGTAGCATGTAGTTCCCATCTAGTTTTTTTTATTTGAAAGATGACTTTTTCGAAATATGACAGCTTGTTTATCATTGATTAAGTTTAACGTGTAGATATATAGTTTGAATACCCATCGAATGGGGTTTCGTCATACCTTGTCTCTTTCTTTTTTTTTTGTTTGTAAATTAGGCGAAATAGAATTTTCATCATAGACATACGTCTTCGATCAGATCGGCTGATTGTTAATTTAACATTTGTTATTGTTCTCTTTGACGTTTAATATCAAACATTTTATTTTCGAAACTGATTTAGCCCCTTAACAAATATGTCAGTATTGTCAGTGTCAGTGTTTTGGGGTTAGGTTTTAAAATTTAATTCAAATTATTTACGACATGCTTAAAATGGCAGATGACGTTATATGAATTGTGAGGAAACCCCATTCAATGGGTATTCAAACTGTACATTGAGACAATATGGCAAGGCGAGTCGATTGAGAGTGGGCATAGCTCCCAAACCGTCGCACCGATTCTGTGTGTTTTTTTGTTTGAAAGGAAATTAAGTATTAAAAACAATCATATTTTCTTAATTACCTACTTTGTGAAACTATGAATATTAAGTCAACAACCATGAATGTGGAAATATTTTAACCACTCCCTAACAGCTTCTAGGCAAATGTATTTACCTATTAAATTATTTTATTGATACTTACTTTGAGCTGATGTGGATCCAAGGAATGATGTGTTGCCGCTCTCTTGGTTATTGTGCTAGATTCAGTAAGATCGCATAAGGCGAAAAGGCACAGACAGGCTGCCGTTGACCACAGTATTTGCCTCATTTTACTGTAAGCGAAGAAACAAACAGATTAGAAAGTGAAATGAGTATGTATCTCTCTCATATATGAAGTAGTCCGCTTCGCCCATGTGGTTGCTTGCACTTCTTTTTACGAAGGAACATAAGAAGTATATTTATTTATTGGTATTCTGGTGATGTGGTTTCCCGCATTATATAATGATTCGATGGATTTTTGCTTGATCGTTGCAATTTTTCATGGGGTTCAAGATACTTTTTCTTGAGTGCAATATTAATAAAATGTTAATTGCAAACTTAACTAATTCATTGACATTAATTAGGAGTTATGTAGTTAGGTATAAATGTCCAATGAGTTTCAAAGCCTGAATTGAATTTGATACAGAAAGTATAGGTAGGTATAGCTTCACTTGTCTATGAGATTTTGATAAGATAATAAGAACCATGTTTGTACATGCCTTTATCTAGAAAGTAACCGATTAATCATTGTACTAAATCATTACATAACCAGGTAAATAACTGAATAAAATTATCCCAATTAATCGGCAAGAACAACTCTCACGCACTTTCTCTGTAAACTATGTTAATATGTAGATCAAACAAATAATAAATAAATCAAACATGCTTTGACAGACTTACTTCCCCAACCTCTTTCACCAAATATTTTTTTATTTCATGTTAACATCTCTTGAGAATTGGAACATCAATATAGAAGAAAAATAATGTTTAAATTATACTCACGTCCATACGCATATAAAAATTAAATATCAACAAAAAACTCCATAACAGAAACATAGAAAAAAATCTATCTTTTCTCGATAAAACATATACGCACAAAATGCAAGAAACCATCATCACCAAAATATAATAATGAACGATTAGAGATTTCTCTCTCGTTGACCCCGAATTTGACAAACATAAACAATGAGTTAAGCAAAACTAAAAAAAAATGCGCTTACACTATATCCTATAGCGTGCCTTGACTGAGGAGTGAATGTGATAAACTCTTGTAAGTTCTTCTTATTTCTAAGCTGCGTATGTTGGTGGCGAGCGCTAGCGAGAGTGAACGAATAGCGCGAACCAAGGAGGTCAAGGAGGGTACACACTGGTGGTACCTACTGATAATATCGGGTTCCACTGATAAAATGAGATGGAAGTGGGTAAATTTGGTAAAGGATGCGAGATATTTCAGTATTACTGGAAAGGATCCATAATATATTATGGTAATTCCCATTATGTAGCCATCAAAAATTACCCATGCAATCGAAAGTATTTTGTGATGCTTCAGAATCTCCAAAAGAAGTACCTATAAGAAATAATGACAATGCAACGAAACCAGAGTCGATATGGATATATAGTGGATATATACAGTGCGGTTCATTGGTATGGAATAAGTTCATTTTTAGCGTTATTATGGATTTGTTTGAAAAACCCTGAAACAGGTCGATTTCTATTCTT
The DNA here is from genome assembly GCA_958507055.1 of Crioceris asparagi. Classification (NCBI taxonomy): domain Eukaryota; kingdom Metazoa; phylum Arthropoda; class Insecta; order Coleoptera; family Chrysomelidae; genus Crioceris; species Crioceris asparagi. Next base: position 80,569,423 of record OY293826.1, on the reverse strand, counting down.
AATTTCACAATTGATTGTATTTTAAATGAGAAGGGCAACTTGTTCGAAAGGGATTTTCATTCTCTGTTCACCTATACCAAGTTTTTCAAATTGGTTGCAATCATAACTGAGCATTTCAATGAATGAAGGAAATAACGTCACATAATGTACGAAGTATTTTCAATTTATTCTACAGTTAAATTAAGTGTTTAAAATGACCACCATTCACTTCTTGAAAATAAGCAAGGCGATATTGGAGTTCTCGTGCAACATTTTGTCAATTTAGTAGGCTACTGTTATTTTGTTTATGTAAATTGCAGACGTAATTGACAGACGTCGGAGAATTAAAAAATATTGATGATTTGACTATAGCTCATTTATCCAAAATTTTAAAAAATAGACATTCAAATTATGATTGGATGCGGTAATAAAACAAGTAGTCAAAAGGAAGTTTGTAAAATATTCAATAATAAAAACCCTGGTCAATACGTCTCAAAAAAGCTGGATACGTAAAACCAGGTCGAAATGTAAAATTGGATGAAGAAGAAAGTTAGATGTACCGTTAACGATTGAGGAAAATCCGCATATGACAAGTAGACTTTCCAACGATAATGTAAGTAAATCATCAATATTGGGAGCTTTGCATAAAAAAAATCCTTATAAAGTTCAGTTGGTTCAGGAACTGAATGAGGATGATCCTGATAGAATGCAACAATTTTATGAACTGATGATGGACCGATTGGATGTAGATTTGCAATTCATAAACAAAATCGTGTTATCTGATGAAGCTACTTTTCATTTGAATGAAACGGTTAATACTTAGATAAAACTGCAGATATTGGAGCAGAGAAAATCCTCATTGGATATTTGAGGCTCACACACAAGATTCAAAAACAGTGAACGTTTGTGCTGATATTATTAACAAAAAAATTATTGGCCCATATTTTTTGAAGACATAACTAATGGTGAGATTTATTAGGTTTTTTAGTGAACATTACTGCCTATATTTGAAAGACTTACCTGATGTTTATGATCCAAATGCAATACATCGATCGATTCGGTACTAACAATACAGAGCTCCACCGAATTACACACGTATTCTTATAGAGATTATTTGAAGTTTTTCCCAATAAGTGAATTGGAAAAAGTGGAAAGATTGAATGGCCGCCTATATCCCCAGATTTGACTCCTCTTGATGACATATTATGGGGTTAATTAAAACCAAAAGAATATTGCAATGAACCAGACAATATTGCAGATTTGAAAGTTGGGATACCGGAAGAAATCAACAACATAACCCCTGAGGTCCCACAAAATGTTGTACGAGAACTCCAAGGTCGCCTTGCTTATTGTCATAGTGAACATTTAGTTCAACTGTAAAACAAACTGAAAAATACTTCCTATGCAATCTGTGACATTATTACCTTCATTCTATTTCATGTATCAAAATTGTATAGTTTCAAAACAAATTTTCTCAGTTATGATTGCATGAAATTTGAAAAACCTATAGGTTATATATAATTGCTAAATAGAAAATGAGAATCGTCAAGGTGCCACACGACACTCCTTCTCGCTTAAGATTTTTGAGGGGGTGCTCATAATTTAGAGGGTTGCAAGAAGGCAGTAATATTTTCATACTATAAATTTTAAAATTGAGAATATGAATCCAACAGTTTCAGGTTTTATCAAAGAAATAACACTAAAAATTTGATTATTCCATACATTTGGACCGCACTGTAATAGGATAAAGAAGAGATATATATGTCGGTAAACATCTATTTGGTTGAACTAACAAATAACAAAAATGGAAAGAATAAACACATTGTCACTGAATGCCCTACAAGGAAATTCCAAGGCAACTTCATAAACCTTTACATGCTCAAGGACTAAGCTATTAAATGCTGAAAAATCTGGACCTGAACCCCAGAGCCCAATGTTAATCTAGTCATCTTTTGCATTGCTTACATATTTCAATCTATGCTGTGTGATTATACATTATATATGTACATTTTATAATTATTGTGAACCTAATGTAACATCATTCTGTATAAACGCCATACAAAATAGATAAATAAAATAGTTTTTACAAAAATTGGACCGATTTTATTAGTTGTTGTACTGAAAATCCAAAATAGTATTAATTCTATTAAAGCTGGTTCTTTTGGAGTTGGTGCCTACAACAAACTACAACGGCACAACTTCAAAATTACCAGCACCAATAGAATTAATATTATTTATATATATTTATATATGTCTTTCAGTGCAACAACTAATAAAGTCGGTCTTATTTTGGTAAAAAATATTTAACTCACATTTTTGAGTGTAACATAAGTCATGAATATTGCTGAACTTTCACTAATACCCAAAAAGTTATAGGCTTGTTATTTATTATTCAGAGATCTCAAAACATCGCGGCACAAATATACATATTTCAGACTTTACTGCTGTAACTCGAAAACCGTAACTCAATTTAAATGTTGCTACATATAATGTTTTCTTTAATTTGGCCTTGTCATATTTTAAATTTTCGAAAAAAATTACTCTTCCACATAGCGGAAATACACATATCACATATTTCAGACTTTACCATTGCGAAACTCTGAAACCGTAACTCTTTTGAAAAAATGTTCAATTTAAACCTTTCCGGATATGGTCCCTTTTCTAATTTTCAAATCTCGAATTTTCGATTTTCGGAAAAATTTGCCCCTTCCACATAGCTGAAACACAAATTTCAGACTGTAGCGCGGAAACCTATGATTATCTTAAAAAATGTCCAATTTAAACATTTCCGGATATGGAATTTTTATTAAATAATTCTTCCTACATATACCTTATCGATTTTCCGGCATGGAACCCTCCACCTTTAAATTCAAGTCGCACTGACAGACTCTCACAAAACAGTCCAATGATATACTACACACAAAAATCTATGAAAATTCAGCCATAGAGCTCAGAGAACCCTCAACCTAGGAAGCCCAGACACATAAAATATAACCTTTTTCATCCGCGCAAATATAAAAAAATCATTTTTTTTTATCGAAATTGGATAAGTAGTTTTTGAGATTTTTGTGGTCATACGAAAAGTCGTTACTCGTATATATATATATATTAGTATTAGTATAGATAGTTGCTTATCGACCAAGTACTCAAAAAGTTTCTGAAAAATTTAAAAATCCTCTCTAGTTCCATATTAAATCTCTCACAAATATAATTGTCAATCAAAAAACAACTATGCTAGAAAAAATGTGAATGTAAAAGAAAACTAAAATTGTCATATGAACTTTTGTCACAAGACAGACCGTTCAGCCAGAATGGGAATAAACATGTTTTCTCTTGAGAGGATGATCAAAGCTGCAAGAAAAATACTTTAGGTTTCATCAAAACAAAACAAAAAAATCAAGCAACACAATCAGTCCATCAGTTCCCATGATAATTTTGGTGCAAGTAGATGGGCCAATGAATATGTTTTTGACCTTAGGTGACATTGATACTTGATTATCCTTTGAAAACCAGATAACAAAAATTTTACACGACTACAGTACTTAAAAAGAAAATCTACATTTTACCAGAAATATGCCTTAAATAAACTATTATATAAATAAGTAAGAATAAAATTATAGCCTGAAATTATAACACAGAGTGATATTTTTCCAAGATCTCATTACCAAGTCTAATTGCTACATAATAATTTGAAAGCACTGTAATTGCATGTAATTAATTTATACAAAACCTTCGAGTTTTTCTGAAGGTATTTTTGATAAGCTTTCTTTGATCTCTTGAAGGTAAACCTTTAGTGAACAGTTTTGTTTTATTTATATCTTTAAAATTTAGAATTGATTGAATTACGAAGGGTATATCTATAAGTTCTGGTGAAGAAATCGCAAGAATAATCTCCTAAAAAATAAGACTTATCTAATAGATATAGAAGCTGGTTAAAGTAATTTGCGAACATCTATACATATTGAACTTCATACATTTGTAAAGAATACCCTTTGCATATTCGAATTCATATGAGAATTTATAGAAAACGTTAGATAAGGAAGCAAACAGATTCACGTGGATTGTGAACCAAGGATATATTCCTTTGATAAATCTTGAGACATACCCTTCTAGAGATGCTGGAATAAGGTAATCATATTCTTTTGACAACCGTATCTTGCCTTTCTACAGGATAACTATATGCGGATCAATGAGCATTTAATGTTATTTTCAAATTTCTATCAGTAGCTATATTGGAAAAGCTCTGCATCGGTATATCAATGTAAATATCATAGAATCTGCACCTACATGTAAATAAAAATTGAAACCTTAAAAAATATATGTTTCAAAGTCTGTATCAATAAGCAACTGTCTAAGCCATTGAAAATTAAAATCTATGTCTCTTGTCAAAAAAAAAGGAGAAAGTTTACAATCCGCTTGTATGTATGCTTTCGCGCCTTTAGCATTGTAAACGTATTCCGTTCTAGACGATTTCTTGTTTTATTTGAAAAAGGAGAGTCCCATAGTTAGAGAAACGCAAGTCCGAAAACAAGGGTTAACCTGTACCTTACAAGTTAACCCCTGAAGATGCCAACCTTGTTGGCGAAACAATTGTCGGGTTCGACAAAATAAAGTGTTGGTGTTTATTGTGGTAATTCTGTGTTTGTTATTTTTTGATTCTATCTACGTCAACGGTTCCAGATTCCAAATAGTATTTAACAACAGTAGAGTCTGAAGTATATCATCATCATCACCATTTTCAGCCTTATTCTTACGATTTTTCACTGCGCTAGGTTGTTTTGAGATCTCTGAATAATAACAAGTAGGTACAAGCAAATATTATACTTGTGTAATAGGATAAGTACTATCTTCTTTGGTAGTCATTTGTGAACGTTCAACAAATTTCATGACTAATATTACACTCAAAAGTGTGATATAAATATTTTTATCAAAAAAAATGGACCGACTTTATTAGTGGGTGTACTGAAAAACACAAAATAATATTAATTCTAATGGTACTGGTACTTTTGGAGTTGGTGCCTACAACAACAATCTGCAACGGCACAACCTCAAAACTGTCAGCACCAATAGAATTAGTTTATATACCTATCTCGAGGCCCCAGCAAAGAGCAATTTTCTCTAAAAAATTCGCAACTGAGAACGCAACGGAGAATAATAATACTGCAAGAAGTTTCTCTGAGCTCTATGGCATACCTATATCATGTCACTGGCTGTTTTGTGAGAGTCTGTCAGAGCGTTTGAGGTAGAAGGGTTACATACATAAGGTTTTTTCTGACTTAATTTGAATTAAATAATAAATAAATTTTGAAATTTTCGGCCTAACGATCCTTTAACGTATTAGTCCAGGCTCTCACTCACCAACAGGTAGAGGAATCTTCTGATACTAATTAAGGTTATGGTTTATAAATAATGGCCAATCATCAACTTTATGGACAAAACAATTGTTGAGCTGTTATGATTCTGGCTCCACCAATGTTGCTACCATAATTTCCTATTTGAGTGGATTCTATGCTAGCTAACAAACTGAAAGACGAAGAAACAAACTCAATTATTTACTTCGAACTCTGCTTATCTTTTGCATCTCCTAATTCTTTGTATGATTTTGAACTTGCATACAGTGTCGCCTCATTAATTCGGAATAATTAAAACATCTTTGGTCCAGATAAGTGCCTACCTAATTATTTCAGATTACTGAAGCCAGGCACGTTTTCTATTGAAAAGCAACACAATTAACACAAAACAACTCAAACATGGTAGGTAACTACATAAAAAAAATATTATGAACAGAAGCATATCTTATTGAATTATTTTATACTTTGTGAAATGATTGGTAAATTTGTTTGCTTTTTACTTTTTACAACAATTATTGAATATAATAAAAAATATATTTTGAAAGCTAATTATTGTATTCTATGGGAACAATTTATTATTGCTGAGACATCTGTATGTTCTAGACATAAATCTTTTGCAGTAAATAAAACTAAATTAAATATTGGCCAAAAAACTAGTTTATATCGATCCACACATATCTACAATAGATTAGATAATCATCTAAAACAACTTTTCTACAGGGGGGTAATAAACTTCATATTAAGCCCCTTCTTATTTATTAATTAAGCAATTTGTTTTAATCATTGAATTACATCATTCTCTTCGGCTGACTTTATGCACAAATTGAAGATTCTAATGAAAAAATAATGATTATCTATAACGTCTATGTATTTCCAGTGGTAAGAAATCTTCATCATTCTCAATCCAACTACATATTTTCACGGTCGTGAGATTCTATAAGCAGTTTTCCATCCACAGAAAATATATTTTGTCGCAATCAGATCTTGAGTCTTGGCTTTGTTATATGATGTAGTTGAAATATTGGCGAATGCGCAGCGCCATTCACCTTCATCATCTATCATTACTTGAATGAAAGTTTCTGCTACCTAATTCCTAAAATATAAAAATGATGCAATCCTAACATATTTCTTCACTGACTGGTATTTTTAAAGGTCACCAATTTAAGCTTGTCAAATGTGTTCTAGTTATGCAATAAATACAGTCGAAGTATTAAAATAATTTTCCAGGTCACTCATATGGTACTATCAAAATATGCATGCAAGAACTACTGTTTTATAGTTTAATTGGATGAATTTTACATTATAATCACAATTAAGGAATTGTGCTTATTTAAAATTGAATGTTGTTCAGCATTGAAAATCCTTCAGTCTAACTTAATGATATTTTATATGAATACCAATCAATATCCCGCCCAAAGAATACATAATTTTAGGAACCTAAATTCTAGAATTAAAGGATAAAATCAAATTGCAATGGAATTAAGAATGAAACTTTAACATGTGTTGTACACCCACAACAAAATTACTTCTTATGAGATTAACTAAATTATTTCTCAGTAAGTTTAGTTATGTTCTAAATGATAGCCAACACTAATATTTTTTTTAGAAAAAATGTCTCAAAACTAACAAATAAGAAATAAATCCAATAAATGTATATGCAGCTTGCATATATATAGGTTCAGATCTGGAAACTTAACAATTGTAATAGTAATATAGGAAAATTCTGTCTTATAATTATAAAATATGAATAGCTAAAGTAGAAGGTGTTTTTATCACAGCTATAAGTTTAATGCCGCTAATTGGAGTTTCGACAAACACTTACGAAAATTTCCAAAATATACCAGCTGCCCCTTAAATACAAAATTATTCAGATATAGATATATTTTTAATATTACACCCTGAATAGTTTTTCGGTTTCTCGAAATCTTTAAGGTTAATTAAAAATATTACAGTTTAAACTGCATAATGTTAAATATTATTGGATGACTCACAGGAGCGAGAAAGCTCTAAGACTCTTTCACTATCCAAGCTATCGATTTTCTTTTTATTCTTAGGACTGACAATGCGGCACTTTCTATTTTTATACAGGATGTTTTGAAGTAAAAGGAGCTATTTATTTTTGTTTTTGGCAACCCCCCCCTTTTGGTGAAGTTTAAAATTTGCAACTAACTTGTAGATATAACGGACCCAGTTTCTCAGACCTTTCTGCATTAGTTTTTGACCCTTGGCAATTTATGTGTCAAAAAAGCCATATACCTACCATATACCCACAAAATATACCATAATTTCAGAACCAATCATTGAATCAAATCTTTTCAGCTTTGGAACGTTTCTAGAAATATAGACGTCACCTACTACGATTTCTTGAAAATGACATAATACTAATAGCAATAAATTTTTTTTCAAATACAACACCCTATACTCTACTACATCATAGAATAGCATTTTTAAGAACTTTATGCTAATATACGGTTTGTGGGATCTAATTTCTATTAAATAGTTTTTTATTACTTTTGGTTCTTGGATCGATGGACTCCACAGCGATATCTCAGGCCCCATAAGGCCTAGACACTTGAAATTTCGAATTCGTACTTAGATCGCAGACATCTCACCGCCTGTTTTTGATTAATTAATTAATGATTAACCAATATTAATTAATTATATTACCTCATTCAAGCAAGATCAAAGTTTTTCTTCGACATGGAACGACAATGTCGGACAGTGGGATCCGTCACTGGAATTAGGCACGAGCATGGAGCGTATATATACGTCTCTGTTCTCTGGTATATAGGTACACTTTGGCAGATCGTCATATATATTACCTACTCTATGGTTATGTGGCGCTGTTCACTGTCAGCTGTCGCAATTGTCAGACGTCAGAATACAAAAGCGTGCTATCAAAATTTTAACGTTTAATAAACAACACAACCATTTAGTGAAAAACGACTATTGAATATCAATCAAAAATATTTTGGAAGCATAATAAATAATAATTGTATTCTACGGGAACAATTAACTATTGCTCAGGCATGTGTACTAGAAATAAATCATTTGCAGTAAATAAAACAAAATTAAATATTTGCCAAAAAACTAGTTTATATCGATCCAAACGTATCTACAATAGATTAGATAATCATCTAAAATTACTTTTTTACAGGGGGTAATAAACTTCATATTAACAGTTGGATTTCAAATAATTTGAAGTTGTAATATATTGTTTTAATACTTTTAAAACTTCTGTATTAATATTTAGGTATCAATTTTTATATCATATAGTGCTTTTGAATTTTCATTTTATTATTTGTTTATTTGTATTGTATTGGTCTGTATATTAAGATGTTGTTGACGTTGTAGATTTTAAATCATTATTTCGATACAAAGATATTTCTCCGAAGAAAAAAAGCTGTACTATTGATAAATAAAGTTTATAATATATTGACCATCTTATGTAATAAACAGCATAGCAGTATTTAATCCACATTTTTAAATGTTATTAATAAATTGACAGAGCAAAATTTGCAATATATACAATTATACCTTATGTTCAAGAGAATAAGAAACGTTATCATATTCTTTTTACTTTGAATCAATAATCTTGGTAAAAATTTATGAAATGTTAACAGATGGAATAATTACAAAAATAAAGATATATGTTATGATGCTGATGATATTTTAATGATCATTCTATAAATTAATCGTTGAATTGGTCAGCGTCGTGTCATAAAATGATGCCAGTCAAGTTGCATTTGCGTTACATAATGCGCAGCTATCATCGAAAAGAAAAAAAATATATTTCAACATCAATAAAAAGATGTATAACACTGAAAGTGCAAATTGGTGTTGCGGATAAGAGCTCGGAAACATTACTCAACAAATAATATATCGAATTGTGTCAAAGGATTGACGTAGGTATTTATTTTTCTACCTACCTAAATATCCATTGAGTTTGTGCAAGTATTTTACCTCTAGAATCATAATTTGATGTGAACCGTTGAAAGTTTTCTTTAAATACGATGTAATTATGGCAGAAGATTAACAGAAACCTACCAACCGAAATAAATTTCAGGAAACTTATACATAAATATCATGAAATAGTGACCAAACCAAAGTGAGTAGGTATGTCTGTCCCTGCATATGTTGGCGCAAAAGTTTACCATATTTATCAGAAACTAATTACATGAAATAGAGCTTATAAGTTTTTAAATGATAGTTCTTTTCTCAGAACATTTTGAAGTCCAAAAGCCAATGTTTCTGTTTTATGGTTGCCTTTTTGCATTGAAATGTAATTTGACATTACCCGTTAAAGTCAGATGCCTCCTTGAATGTAACATAAATTAGTGCCTTCTTTGAAAAACCGGTAGCCGAATTTAAAATTTCTTAAAGTACAGGATGGGCAATCGTAAACGTAATTGTTTTCAACTAGCTCAATAAAGAGTCTCCATATACACAATTTAAAATTGTTCAGGGCTATATAGAGAGCGTTCCCCAAAATAGATGCATATCAAATTAATAATGTTTGAGTAGAACACCCTATATTTTATGTCGTCTTTGAATTCAAGAGCACAAATAAAGGTGAGTTGCTGGAATATCTCCTATACAAATTTTTTACTGTTTTCGAAATATCTGGAGATTTGTTGAAATGTATGGTATAAGGAAAAAGTAATGCTCAATACAGCACATAATTTTGAACGTCAGCAATTGCTTTGAGTGTGCCGATGAAGGTTAGAAATATACCCCCATATCAATGTTCAAAATTATACAGGATGTTGAAACACCGAGTATCTATAATATAAAAATGAATCGCTAAATGTGTTGCTAAGCGCAAATCTCGAGAGCAGCTGAACCGATTTTGCTAATTCTTTTTTTATAATATTTCTTGAAGTACAAGGATGGTTCTTACGGAGAGAAAAAGTTAAGAATGTTGAGCGGAACATTAGAAGTTGTTTGAAATAACTGTCAGCAATTGACAGAACGCGGTTGATAATAGCTTCATTCCAATTTATCATACAGTGAGTTTTTGAGAAGTGTTTATTCATCTCGGTAAATTAAAATCAATCCCACCTAATATTGAAAGAATGAAGCCCCTGGATTGTGTTGCGGGAGCGGTAAAGTCAAATTGACGACATTGGTACTGCCAACAGAGCCTCTGCATTCAGCGGTTTACGGAAATGGGACAGATTCTATACATTTTTAACTCATATACAGGAATACAAAAATTGTTATCAAATGAAGTCATTTGGCGCAACAAAAGTTATTCAAGACAATTTTATGCTAACTTTCAAGGTAACTATATTGTAAAGCAATAAACTTTTACCACCACGTGCCTGAATACGTTGATAATTTTCAATTAAAATCATATAGCAATTAAAGTAGCGTACAGTAGGTTTGTAGCTAGGTGAATAACCAAAAGCAGCCGGTCTTGAAAGTCACATGGTGGTACAATTTTTGCAAATTTATTTCATGGGCGATTCAGCAAAACAAGTCGATCAGCGTTATGCACACAATAAATCGGTAAACAGACCAAGAGTGGAGCAACTTCAAATGTTTTTCCATCAGACAACGAATCGGTTGTATTATTCAAGACTGCATTAAACTGCATGCCATCTGATTACCACAAAATTGTCAGCAAAGCCGAAAAGACGCCTGAGGACAACACGCAAGACGCTATCATATGGCAACAATTGATGAAGTCGCTATTGTTGTCGTGGGTGGAAATTTAGAGAACCAAGATATTGTTTTTGCTTTTGTTAAGACAGGAAAACGTCTGTCGGGTCAGCTTGTTTAGTTATATAATCCTACGAAGAATTCAAACCGAAACCAATTATAAAGGAAATTACTTGCGGGTCCATTGTTTCAAAACATAATACCCTAGATATAGTAATGAAATTAGTTATATCCAGCGAAAAGGGTGGAATGACTTGACTAGAATATTTTAATTTAGTTTCATTGTTAGATGTTTTGTTTGAAAAATCAACTGAGGCTTTTATTTTATTTCGAGCAAGATATATTTAAGATAAACAAACAATAATACATGAAGACTACAAATAAATTAATGTTCAAAATGACCTCCATTCTCTCCAGTCGTAATCTTCTTTCGAAGTTTCTTTCGATATTCACCATTTGAAGTGTCACGGTTCGAAAAGCGACTTTTATTATTTCTTCCATGTTCTCAGCTGCTGTGGGCTGAAAGTCGGGTACTGTATCTCCGTAAAAAAATCAACACAAATCAAATTCGGAAACCTTGGTAGTCAGTTCTGCAAACCAGCTTCTCCATGTCCATCTATTTGGAAAAGGCATATCTAGGAATGCCCCAACATTCTTTTGATAATGGACAGGAGCACCATCCAGCTGCAGCCTCATCGCTAGGAATTGAGATAGGTTATGTCGTAAAAGCCTTAAGAACTTTCGACCAATTAAAATGCCATCAAAAAGTAAGGACCAATAATAGGTATCAAATGGAGATCCTAAAAAGCCCCCCCAAATGTTAACAGACCATCTATGTTGGTGATCAGTTCTACAGTCTACGATAAAAGTGTGGATTCTCATCACTATAATAATGAAAATTGTTTCAACAACAAGATCGTTGTATGGTAGATTCTTTAGAAAATACAATAAGATCGTTCTGAAATCCAAAAACAACAGAATATAGGTATATTTTAAAAATTATAACATTGATATGTATCTTATTGGGGAAACACCCTGTAATGCTCGAAATAATCTTAGATAGTGCATATTGAGACTTTCTATCGAACCAGCTGCAAAGAAAAATTACATGATATTACTTGGTTTTCCATACAGAAACCGTTCCATATAGTACGATGCCCCAACCTGCATATATGAATATAAGTCATAATTAATTTCTGTAATTTATAGGTTATCTGGTAATGTCTTACTCCGTATATAAATAAAAAATATACTACATTTCTTTCCTCTATTTCACTATGAAATGTTCCGCGCATCAATAACATTTTTATTAGAGCCGTTACGAGAATAATTGTCAAAAGAACAAGAAACATTTGATATGAATAAAATGATGTTACTAATAGTGAAGCCAGTTGGAGCTGCTTTTTTGTATAATTTTCTGCAGTAAAAAGAATTTCTTGAAGCTTTCTCTCTATTTCTAAACTGAAATGATGCTTCTGATTTACACCCAGCACTCTATATTTTATACCATTTATAAAGTAGAGTTGCGTTTTTCTTATTATTACAAGTCGTTATAGCATCTCGTTCATAAACAATTTACTAAAGTGAACTGCATCATCATGAATTTAATGTTCGATTATATTTTTGTCGCAGGGTCTTACATCATTCAGGACGGACGTACCAAAACTCGTACTCCAGAACTCCAGAAATAAAATGAAGTAATTAGTTAATCTCTTACCTGAAAGCTTCTTCTGAAATACAATTGTGAACAAAATAATCGAAGAAGCGTGATAAATGTTTATCTTGAGGTTGTATTTCCGAAAAATCTGAAGCATGAAAATAGCCTACTTCCGATGGATTTAAAATTTATAAGCCCAAATATATTGCGCAGCCACTTTCCAAATTCACTGGTTTCGTTCTTATAACAGGAACAAGTCCTGTATTTGGAATTTTATGGAACCATGCTTGTGCTAAATGGAATCAACAGCCCATAATGTTGAAATCTAGAAACTCTGCTCTTATGGCACTGTGAATTGCAATTTCAAAATCAGCTACGACTTTTGGGTTCAGCTCTAAACCCAAACTATGACACTTTTTTCGCAAAAGTTTAAAAGTGTTCTGTTAGACTACTCCTTTTTATTCGATAGTGAACAAAATGCTAGTGGAATATAATACCCACTTTGTACTTTAAATAACTGCAGAAAATTATTGGAGCAATAACTTAATCTACTGTCAACATATACTTTTTCACTATTGCATAAAATAGTCACCTCTGATGGGCACGTGAATACGAAAATTTCTTCAACTTAGTCGATGATAAACACGAAATTCTCTTCTTTCAGTGTCGTAATATTCATTGTTCTAACACGTTTAATACTTCTGCCCTAGTTGTCGTTAAGGGCGGTAGAGATTCTCTTCTGTTGTAATATAGATTGATGCGGATGCAATGAATGTCTTGAACGATGATTGTACTGAAATGAACAGAATTTTCTGAATGTATTTGTTAGGGCTTCTCAAAAATTTCATAGGTTGCTTTACCTTCAACACTAGCACTTACTATTTGTCTTTTTAGTTTTTCCACATTTTTTTCATGAGTATGTACTATTTCACAATAAAGTTTTTTGCACCAATCAACTTTTGCCTTATATGAGCGATTCGAACATTGTTTTCTCACAACTAAATAAAAAGCAATTCTTAGCCAGAAATATTATTTCAAAATGAAATAACATTCTAATATGATTGAAAAGTAATTTACACTTTTGGTAGAATTTGTATTTAATAGGCAACTACCGATTTATATATCCAGGACGACCAACATTCTTCATACATCCGCTGATCAAAGCGCCGATGTCTGATATTTTTGATTTATGAGCTAAGGCATCTATTATGTTATGAAGGCATCAGTATTTTCTGCAAGTTTATTAAAATTGGTGACTGCTCTGAAAGACCCGCTTTATTGTTCAGTATTGGGTCTAAGATGTTTTTTTTATTTATATTTAATTCTACAAAAATGCGTTCTTAGTGAAAAGTATCAACGCATAGGCAAGAGATCATTTTTGCAATTTAATTCATCAGTCTATTTATATCAAGCGATCCAAAGAAAACATTCGCAGTAGGCCTTTGAAAATGAGAACAGAACACAAATAGGAAGCTGAAAGTGACAAATGATGCTTCAATCAATATAAATGCAATTGCAGATAACTCAAGTAGACATGCTCTCATTTTCAAAGGCCTACTGGGGATGATTTGTTTTTAGATCGCTCTATATCAACAACATTATTTTGTCATATTATTTAATAATCTGTTCAATAACATTATCATAATCAGTCAGCAATAACTCAACTCTAAAATCTATCATATTTCTGAAAGGCAATATAATTATTTTCAGATTACAATATTTTCTATCAGTTCCCATAAAACATATGAGCCAATAACACAATTCATTGATTTATAATTATTACTCTTTAATAATTATTGATACTCATGTAATTCTTTGAACTAACACAGTCATTACGCCTTTATTATTTCAACGAATTATCGCCTTTCTCAATTTAAATGAACAATTGCATATATTATTTTTATCAACTGCCTTTGAAATATCAAGGCAAGTTCTAGTTCATAAGTTCTCTTCGTGTGATTGTCTCTTATTATTCGCAGACATTGGTAAATGTTGCAATAATTGTTAGAACGTATTATGAATGGCTTTTAATTGTTCTATTGTGGTGATATGACCTGCTGTGATTATTATTTAAATGATCGACCAATTGGTATCGTTGCGACATTAATTAACGGATCTAGTATTATTGAAAATATACTTTTACTAGGTGGACGGTTTTTTGTTAATCGATATTATTATCATAAATCAACTGCAATATTTTTTCATTTAATCTATTCATTGATAAAACTGAGATTTAATTCTACCAACTAATAGAATTTACTTAGGATTTTCGCCAAAGATCACTTGTAAACTTTGATTGAAGGCTTGTAGTTTGTAATTTTCCAAAATTTGACTGTCAATGTTGGTATGTTTTCGTTAATATCTTCTAAGCCATTCTTTTAAAAATAAGGAAAAAATATTTCTTTAAATAACAACGAACCCTTTCATTTCATATGTCACATGATGTTGTTGAATCATAATCCCTTTACCTATTCACGCTATAAGTCCTTGATATCCTTGATTACCGAATTCTACCTTACTCCGGTCCGTAGGAGCGGACCAAATAGGCTGTGACATGCGGACAGATAGACAGACCTACATCAGATTGATCTTATTATAAGGGTTCCTTTTTTCAAACATACAGAAATCTAAAAATAGCACCAAAATACAACAGCCACTAGTAGTGATGCGCAAAGCACCCTTGATATTGGTCTTGGTCAAGCATGAAATCCTTAGTCTCGGTCTTAGTTCCTGGTCTTGCATAGACGGTCTTGGTCTTGCTGCAAGACTTCGCAAGACTCTTGCAAACACATTAAACTTTTTATAAGTGTGAAAAAGAATCGCGATAATGAAGAACCCTGCAATATGCATCGAAAGTATGTAATTGATAATCTTGTCACATTGCTTATAGTTATATTAAATGGATTAATGTCGACAATATGAAAAAAAAATCATTCTTTGTCCAAAAAAACAAACAAACACTCCTGGTATTTTAAAGGGAGGTACCAAACCATTCTAGAACAAGTGGGTACTAAGAATAAAACTGGGTGCGAAAAATTAATTTAGAGCAAGTTTACCATTCACACATGAGAATCGTATCTTACTAGAGGGACGTTGCATGCGTGTCCTTTCTTAGTATCTTCCGTCGCACCTGAATACTCATTTTACTACTTTCTTGGCATATGTTCATATATAGTGGTTTCCCTTTCCAGTTTTTATGTTTGCGCATCATACTTCTACATCAAAACTCATTCTACAATGGTTTTGTACCATTTTTTTGAAAGAAATAGTGAAAATACCAAGACTGCCTGGAAAATCTGGAAAATTACCAAAAGAATCTCTCAGTGTTGCTGGCCATTGAGTGAAAGCGCTCAAAAGTATTTCTTGTTTATAGATATAGTTTGTAAATTCAACTTTTGCATAAAACTTTGTCCAAAATAATAATAAATAATAAAAAAATAAATACTGGTAAGAAATTTGTTAATACGCGCATTAATTTATAAAAAATATCTGTTTAAAAAATCAGTCGTGTGAATATTTCTGTAGATTTAGTTAAAAAGCATGATCGAAAAAAAAATCCAAGAAATGGGCAATTTAAACTTAACTTAACTTTAAATTTAAAATCTCAAACAGTAGGCATTGGATAAATGTCATCAAAAATACTTCTGATTTATAGATGATTTATAATTACAAATATTACTTAAAACATTCTTCGTGATAGAAAAAGTAATAAAAAAACCGTGTAGTTTACCGTCCTCTGGATACGAAGAGTCAGATTTCTTTGAAATAAGTTCGACAGGGAAATCCTTGACGGGTTGAATTGACTGTATAGTGTGTTTCAGAATTATTTGAGATCAGGAAATTCTAGAAAGGTAAAATGAACTCGCTTTTCACCCAACGACTTTTTATTCCATATTCTTAGAATCTGTAAAATAAAGATCGATACTAGAGGAGTTCAAAGGGTAAATCAATTAGGTAGGTAATTTACCAGCGTTTCTTCTGTAATCTTTGACCAAAAAAATGTTTTCTACCCATTTGCTGTTTGGTTACGGAACTACGAGAGTCTTGCAAGTCTCGCAAGTCTTGCATCGCTGTATTCGTCTTGGGTGTTGATCTTGCATAGACCATTCTCGCTGCATCACTAGCAGAGGCTGTGGTTATTTAAACGTGAACACCTAAAGATGCCTGAATGATATTTATTGGCCACTAGACGTACTCAGACACTGAATAGTCAGAGAGTGTATCAACTGTGACAGTAAGTGAATTTCAACCCAAAGAATTACGTTGAACTGCAAATGTACAGACTACGGCAGATCTATTAGATGTTATTCTGATTAAATTACTTTTCAGCCTGAAGTTCATAATCCACATAGATTCCTAATTTAAGTTTTATTGGCAGTGTTGCTTATTGACGTCGAGGGCCCAACAATATTGTAACGCTTTCATCAGCTTCATCGACAATATTTTTTGCAGTTGAGATAATAATGAAACATTTTACATTTTCAATTTAACGAATGAAACGCTGGTGGGTTTAGGTACTTTCAACTTCTTGGAATATTTTAACAAACGATCAAAGTTTTCTTTGTGTTTTTGATAATTATTTATTTGTAAGATATCTTCATTATTCACTGTATGCGACTTACATAGAAAAACGAGAACTTTATTAATGTTTTTGGTAAAGATGAAAAAACCGATCCACTTTCGAGGCAAATGTATGCGTCGGTAACCTGAAAATTTTGCAAGCAAGTATTAAGGCTGGCTCCTTACAGTCAGGATTCTGCGCAATGATCCAAAGACGTTCCTACGCAAATGTTTGACGACTAACAAACTGTAGTTTCCTGTTCGACCTAATCTTTTGAAAGTTTGTAAATCATCCGAGCCATTTGCGATTTTTCTTCTGACAATTCCCGATCTGATAATTTGATGCATTTATTCCATAGATAAGACAATAAGTTTATTCAAATCTAACCCAACAAAGCGGTTGGATATTTATTTCTACTTGGATATTTAAGTATATTATAAATATTTTTAAACAAATTTAATTAGCTTGAAACGTTTTAAAACGGTTTTATTTAGCTTGCCTTGCTTCTCATTTATTTATTTGGGTCAAATCTATTAATTGATATTTAATCCTCTTCATTTTGACATATTGATCTGAGATTTAGTACACTGCTTTAGTTCTGTTGACAATACAATTTAATACAAAATGGCGGATTATATATTGTTGCACAACCCCTTCAATATGGGTATCAAATGAAAGGGCTTGACCTGTATAATATAGCTCACTATGTGATTGTGTATTGTATGGTCTCAGTTTCGTTGAACTCAAATGTACCAAACAGATGTACCGTCAGTTCGGATCGACTTTGGAAGAGCCGGCGTACACCTTATTCATCGTAAAGCCATTCAGCTTCCAGCAAAGTTCAAATATGAGACAACTGAAAGAAGAATGTTGCTATTAATTTTGTCATTTTTTGTAAAAATGAGGCACTAAATGAACTAAATAGAATGAGAAGTATTAAATTACAAAATTAAAAACTAAAAACTTGATAATAAAGTTATTATTTTTTTTTCAGTTACACGGTTTTATTAGAAAAAAATATTATGACGATTATATTTAGAGACTAGTGTGATGACTGGTACCTAAGACCTACCTAATTATTTTTTTAGCTTTTAGTGCATTGACTGCATCATTACTATCATTATTTTAATATAAAATAAAACCGTTTAACTTAATACTTTTATTAACTTTTATTGGGATAAACTCATTTGCTTCTGTGTGCTATTTAATAACAGTTTAATTGTGGAATTAAATAACTGTACCCCAGAATAAGAAAATTTAAATTTCAATTAATCAAGTGTTGATCATGAAAATCTCATATTTTTTTTTTTCTCTTTCTTATTGTTGTGAATTTTGCGTGTTTTCATTGGTCTATTTATCAATGAAAGAACGAGTAAGTAAAACACCTATTTTTATGTGGAAGCACGCAAAAATTGCTTAATTTCAATGTCTCTTACCATTACAAATATATGAATATGTAATTCCAAAACATATCAAGTTGACAGCTATTTCCGAGGTTATATTTAAATTCAATAGGTGTGATGGTTTTTCAGATAGATAATTTCCTGACAGTCCGGATGTACTAACATTCACTCAATTTTACTCAACTAAATCTTTGAATAAAATATTAAGGATTAATTTCTTTAATCAGAAGAAATAATGTTTCAACTTATGTTTCAAGAGCTATGAAGCAAATTAATTATGTATTGATTTATAGATCTTTCACATGAAGATCTAGAAGGCTATACATATTACAATGTGGAAGTTTTATTCACGTGCCAGCTTGCAAACTGTAATGAATAAAAACATATTTCGTATTAAATAAAATTTGTTCATCATTACATGTTATATTATAGCATGACCCATAAGCTTAGATGTTACATAACAAATTCGAATGACCTGTTCCATCAAAGCAAAGAATTTCTCCAAAAGAATAAATATGTTCATCCGGCTTGTTCCGTTCATAATTTTTATAGCACTTTCTCTCTTACTAATGGATGATGCCATTTGCATAATAGTTATGAAAATAAAAAATACATATTTTTGTCATCGTCTCGTGTATTATACAATATGATTAAATAAAAAGGATGCTAATGACCCCTTATTCTCCAGCCAAAACATTTTTTTCTATTTCATTATATCTTTATATACATATTAGCTTCTAATTCAAACTATTTAAAAATATAGATGAGGAATTGTAGCTTATAAGTTGACCAGGATTAACCGAATATTTCAAATATATATATATATATATATATATATATATATATATATATATATTCAACATTTCAGGAAATGTGTAAATAGAACTAGAAAATAGAGGAGGATGATTGAATTTTAAGAAATTTTAATTTTGTAAAATGTCTTAAGTGTTAATTGTTTTCTGTCCATATGGGCGAAGGAAATCCTAACTTTGTTTTTGCTCGTTTTATTTTGTAACCTCGTTTGCAAAACCCTGAAGATGAAAATATATTTTTCGAAAGCTTGGTTAGCAAGAAGAGTATTCTTTTTTTAAGCCCCATAAAAATTCTTCGGCAGATTACCCAATCATAGAGTTTAGTGTGTTCTAACAAAGACTGCCGTACTTCCAAATATATATTGTAATAGTAATGGGTTTTTACCAAGATCTATATATATATATATATATATATATATATATATATATATATATATATATATATATATATATATTTGGATATACAGGGTAATTCAGGTTTTACTAGAATAACTTCAGGGATCGATGGAACTAACTAAAATAATGATTGTTTGTCTTATAAACCATGTTCCAAAAACGCTTCCGTTTGAAGTAGAATGGTGCCGATGTTTGAATTATTTTTCGGTTTTTATTTTCAAACTTGTAAGACAGGAAATATAAATAGGCAACAATCTTAAAGTGACATACGTCAAAATACGCTAGTATGTGTTTTGTTTGTCAAA
This sequence comes from Crioceris asparagi, assembly GCA_958507055.1. Taxonomy (NCBI): domain Eukaryota; kingdom Metazoa; phylum Arthropoda; class Insecta; order Coleoptera; family Chrysomelidae; genus Crioceris; species Crioceris asparagi. Next base: position 80,549,295 of record OY293826.1, on the reverse strand, counting down.
GCATGCTGTTATTTAAGTAACAATATTGCCCAACGCAGCTGATCAATGTCCGAATATCTCGAAAACTAAGCGACGTATCAAAAAAGTTTAGGAGTAAAGAAAGTTATTAAAAAAATTGAGTATTTTGGAAAAAATAACAATTTATCCAGTGGCGTGTGACAAAGAAGTTTTACAAAGTTCCGTGCAGTTGACCCCAAGAAAAACAACACCCTTTACAGCAATTAATCTTAAATTTACATCACATTTCAATTACATTACCCTTAGCATTTAACCAAACACTTGCGTATTTACATCCCCTGGCTTACCAGTGAGAAAATAAAAACCGAAAAATAATTCAAATATCGGCGCCAATTTACTCCAAACGGAAGCGGTTTTGGAATATGGTTTATAATACCTACAAACTATCATTATTTTGGTTAGTTCGATCGATCCCTGAAGTTATTCTAGTCTGAATCACCCTGTATTTATAATAATAAAGCAAATTATGTATGTAAAATAGCAAAAAATCACTATAATTTGTCTTGTATTATGTAAAATGATATTTCTCATACGCTGTTATTTTCTTTTACGGTGAAATTTTGATTTAGATTTATTTCCACCTTTCAATGACACAATGATGGGCGGATGAAGCATTTTGATGATTCGGATTCTTTAGTTGGGTTTTTGAATAAATAAATTAGCTAGTTTTAAAACTCATAATTTCGTTCTATCAGGAACAAATCTCGTGGTACTTAAATCAGTCGTCGTGACTGTGAATAGACAATCTTAAATTGGCAGCCCTCAAAAGTTTAATTTCTCTAGAAATATTATTTATAAAACAAATAAACTATAGACAATGAATTTTGACGCATTCTATGAAATTAAAAATTTTCGTTATGCTCTTGTTTTGCTGATTGTAGATATGCTTGATTTTTAGGGCTGCTTTCTAGATTCTTGTAGGCATTAGTAAATAAACCTTTGCATATTTTCGAACAGTAATATTGTGTATACATGCTAGAAATAAGGCAAAAAAACTATCAAACAATATTACAGCAATAGAAATACATATAGATGCAATATGTTTGAAGCTTAAGGAGCAAGAAAATGTTTAATCGCAATATAATATAATAATATAAAATTCTGGAAAACATTAAGGAACAAAATAGGAACGAAAAATAAAGTCACAAAATACATTGATTATATTTTTGATAAAAATATCACTTGTAAAATATCCCATAAATATGAAATAGCCAATATCTTCAACTACAACTTTTGTGAAATTGGAACTAAATTACATTTTTAAATAAATAAGAAATTTAATAATAACAATAGCTGTAAAATCCCTTTGAACCCTTATTCTATATATTTATTCCCGACTAACTCTTATGAGATCAAATCGGTCTAAGAAAACATGAAAGACAAGCCGGACGCTATTGACCAAATTAATTCAAAGTGTTTAAAAAGTATGGTGGATAATATTGCCTATCCTCTGACCTGCATATTTAATGTATGCATCGAACAAGCGGTTTGGCCAAATGCTCTTAAAAGTGCTGAAATACGGCCCAGATATAAATCTGGTGATACTCATGTACTAAATAATAATTCGTCTCTTACATCAAACATGGCCAAAATATTTAAAATGGCGGAAGATAGTTTCAGAATCCGCAAATCTAAGATAGAAGAAAAATTAATAATAATAACAATAAGGCTTATCTTATAAAGTGGTAACCTTGAACTTGAAATAATAATAAGCAATATCTTTTAGCATATGATTATTTCTGTATTTTGGATTAGGGTAAGATTTCTGTTGATTTTTTTTTATATACGTATATCTCTTACATTTTATAGTTATAGCACATAATATATATGGTTATATATTCTGTGGTTATAGCCTTAGATTATTAGGTTAAGTAAAACAGGTCCTCATAGTGCGCCTCTTCAGGAATTGCATATACATTTTCATTTATTATATATAGGTAATAATTACTGGTTAAATGTATAAATAAGTAAATAAATATAATCTAATAAGTAGAACAATATCTGAATAATACTGTTCTGTGAGTATGAACTATTTTATATATCGCTATACCTGTCCCGAATTATTATGCATAATTTCTCAGAGTACGGATTACTCCTAATTAGGTGTAAAAAATCATACTGAACTAAGAGACTTTCTAATTTACAAGTTTTCATTATTTCAGAATTACCAATAGAGAATTTGGAATTAACATATAGAAACATAGTCAATGCTAACTAACATTTACAGAATTTACCTAATTTCAGTTGCATTTATTCATGGAGTAAAATTCTGAAACTCATTAAATAAAATGAGCAGGACTTTTTTATATTAAAGGGAAACAGGGGAGAATATTATTATATATCTAACTCGACCATTCTGGCGTCTCTCCAGACAGTATCTTGCGGGTATTTATAAAAACATAGCGGCGCTAGTTCGCAAGAAGAAAATATTAGATTTTAGTTTCTACTTTCTTAATTAAGTAACTAGAACGGTGGATCAATGAAGAAGACATTTTTCAAATGAAGTTACGGTTTTCGAATTACAGTCGTGTTATTGTCTTAAATATGTGTATTCCCGCCGATATGTTTTGAGATCTCTGAATAGTAAAAAGTACAAGCAAATAATAAACGTGGGTAATAGGATAAATACTATCTTCTTTGGTATGAGTGAATGTAACGATCTTCATGACTAATTTTATGAATATTTTTGACAAAAAATGGACCGACTCTATTAGTTGTTGCACTGAAAAATACAATATAATATTAATTCTATTGTTGCTGGTAATTTTGAAGTTGTGCCGTTGTTATTTGTTGTTGTAGGGACCAACTCCAAAGAACCAGCACCAATAGAAAAATATTTATTTCAATTTTTTGAGTGTAACATTAGTCAAAATTGTTATACGTTTACTAATGCCCAAAAAATGTTGTTATTTATTATTCAGAGATCTCAAAACCTCGCGGCGCAAATATACACATTTCAGACATTACTACTGTAACTCGAAAACCGTAACTTAATTTAAATGTTGCTACATATAATCTTTTCTTTAATTTTGCCGTCTCATATTTTCAATATTCGAAAAATGTTCATTTTAAACTTTTCCTAATATAGTCACCTTTTTAATTTTCAAATCTCGAATTTTTGATATTCGGAAAAATTTGCCCCTTCCACATAGCAGACACACATATTTCAGACTGAAGCGCGGAAACCTATGATAATTTTTAAAAATGTCCAATTTAAACATTTCCGAATATGGAATTTTCATGATTTCTGCCGTTTATTAATTTTCAAGCAAAATTGTCCCCTCCACCCCCTTTGGGAGCGGTTTTTGGAGGGAAGGAGATTTTGAATTTGATTTTTCTCAATATCGGACCATTTCTCAACTCTTCTCTGTCAAATGAAACAATAATCGTCTAAATCGGAGTGTTTACTATGAAAAACGCGCGAACAAAATTAAAAAAAGCAAACATACAACCGAAATGTATACCTTCTCCTTTTTTTGAAGTCGGTCAAAAATAATATTAATTATAGTGCTGCTGGTACTTTTGAAGTTGGTCTTAAAAGTCTTCTATCTAACTACAAATGCACAACTTCAAAAGTACCAGCAACAATAGAATTGATATTATTTTGTATGTTTCAGTGGACCAACTAAAAAATTCGGTCCAAATTTGATAAAAAAATATTTATCATATTAAAACTCAAATCTGTCTATCATTGATATGATTTCATGTACTTTTTCGATTAGGAAATCAGCTTTTTAAATGTAATGAGTCATACTTTGTGGTTAGTTGTAAAAATATATATCTTGGGGATAATTGTTACTTACATGTGCTTGAAGCAAATTCTATTTACTTAAGTCTATCATGGATAGACTTTGCGGTAGTTGGTAGAAAATTCTTCGCTTATTCGGAGTCTTGAGTCTGAGAAATACTAGGAACTATCTAGTTGATTGGATGTCATTTCAAATGGAATGTTGATTATAAACTAAGGAAAATAGTTAAAAACCTTATTGTCAGGTCAATCCTTCTTAGAGATATTTTAGTTTATTGGTTGGTAAGAAATATACATTATATATTTATAAAGTTATACAGGCTGACCCAGGGATGCGTGCAAGCTCAATAATTCTTATTTACTCAAACCATCGATTCAAAATGCTTTTCAAGTGATAAGGCCTACAATGAGGAACATTCTTGAAATATTTTCATTTAAACACAGGGTGTCCTAAAAGTATTAAGGTAATTAAATTCTATTTTTTCAACTTTTCCCCATTTTGGTACCTACATTTTTCGATTTGTTACTAGATTGTTGGCTGTTAGTTTTTCACTTGTGACTAAAAAGCTCCGTGGTACATACACCCAAAAAAAATATATAACTTCGCAACTATTCAGGATAAATGAACCAACTTTTTTCAGTCGATTACTTAGGCCTTAGAGTAGTAGAAATGCCAGTAGATACCTACCACCTCAACATCAATTATTGTTGTGAACTATATGATAGGTACCCGTGGCTTTCAAATATGTATATAGCAGACATAAGTATTCTAGTATGTAAGTTATTCTCTCTTTTTCTTTTCTTTTTAAATATTATGGTTAAGTTTTTCATTGTTACTATTATATATCATTTTTATAGGATTAAGTATTTAATTGGGTTTAGTATTTAAGTTATTTATCTTTACACCTACGAACAGGTAATTGCATTTACCTCTGTAGGTATTACTTTTAATGTATTATTTCCAGGATATATAAATAAATAAATAAATTAAATAAATGTATTATGATTACAAAAAGTCGCAAATTATTTTGAGATCACGAAAGTTCGGAGCATTCATTAATAAGAAACAGGCAAAAAATACACATGTAGGAGAGCGTCATATATTATAGATTCATTTAAGTAAAAAAATACAAATTTCTACCATTTCAAGAAAATTAAGTCCTATCAAAGCAAATCAGATCCAGTTAGGGAACAAATTCAAAATGTTATGATTTTCAAGTTCTACCGCCCAGTTCGTGTCTGCAAAAAGTGAACAAAACAAACAAACTGTTCGACGGAATTAAAAAACGTAATATGAGAGCAAAAGTGAATAAATTAACTGCAATAATTGAAAACAGCTTTTGGGTTGAACAAAAATAAATTAATTATATATATCACAAAAGTAATTATGTAGCTATATCTAAATAGTCATTCACCTCTAAGGTGCTTTCGAAAGTTTGGGTTTAACGAGAACGTGTCCTGATAAGCAAATGTTATATACATAATTGGATGTCTACAAAGGAATACAGAATCGTTGATCCCGAAAATTCAGCTATAGAGCTCAGATATACCTACTTATTGTGGTGTTACAGGTATGGAACCCTCCTCCTAAGAGGCCCAGTCACAATTACAGTCACTACCAGATCATTCTAATAACATTCTACGCACATACATAGTAAAAAGAGAATCTAAATCCAGCCATACAGTTCAGGAATATACGATAGACAGTAGACTTTCAGTTTTTTAAATCATTTTTGGCTGAAAATTTAATAGGGGTAATGGGTTTTTGAGGTGATTCCGTACGTTGGCATAGTCTTATATGCTGAAAAATCTCATTTAAAAATTAGTATTAATATCAATCCCTGAACGTAGAACTTGATTTTCCAATCATTTTACCTTTTGGATTTCTACGCCAATGGATGAAAAGGGCAGTAAACTTAAAATTTAGATTAACTAACTCACTACAAAAAAGCTACTCTTGTTTAAACTCGATTACTCTAGGTTTTCTTAAAAATTGTATTTCAATAATTAGCAATAGTTTTAATTAAAAAAATACAAACATGAAAACAAATAAAATATTTTATAAAAACTAGTGTCCACATTTACACGAATGCAAAGATTTATTTATACAAAGAAGAAACTTAAAAAGTTCTCTTTGCGTAAATTCTTCATTGTCGCTGAGATTATTGGTTGCATTTTGAATCCGTTCCCACAGTACTTCTTCATCATCCATTGTAAATCACGGATTTAAGATGTCCCCATAGAAAGTAATCCATTGGATTTAAGTCTGGTGAGCAGGGTGGTCAATTTACAGTAGCGCCATTACCTTTTCCCATACATTTGTTCGTGTACTGTTTATTTAAGTAGTTTCGAAAATTTATAGAAAAATGTGGAAGAGCTCCATCGTTTATAAACCTCATATCTCTCCGAAGTTTTAGAGGTAAATCCTCTAACCAATCTAGCAACATATTTTGAAGATGTTTCTCCAGTTAATGATTGTGGAAGAATGATAAAACCGTAAATAATATTACCTATTATTCCAACCCACACGTTAACTTTAAATTAGTTTTGAAAATGCTTAACTCTTATTTATGGAGTGTAGAGGGGAGGAGAACAATCTCATATGGCTGTTTCGCTTGGAAAGTGTCCACAAAAAAGCATTAGATAACGTTTCAGAAAATGGCCAGAATGGCGCTAGTGTAGTAGAAGGTGCAAAATATGTTTGTATCTGTTCTTAAACTTAACCTGAAATGTTATCTTGACACTTGACATTAGTATTTGGTTATTTTCTGATCTTGATTGTAAAAAGCTCTTAAAAGTGAAAATAATAATAATAATAATAATAATAATAATAATAATAATAATGGTAAAAGTTTGTGCCATACATATAGAGTGCGTATTGTGTATTTTTTGATATATATGTGTCTGTGTATCTTGAAAATGGTGAGTTTAGCTAGTAACTTTTCTTTTTCAATGTTATTGTCTACTCTCACAACTTTCGGCGCTCTCTTTGAGAAATGGTACTCTGGTACACCAGCGCCCTCTTAATTTAATGCTTTTTCGGGGCCATCTTTTTAACACAGAGATGGGGCTCCTTCCCTCTACACTCCATACTCTTATTGCATGCAGATTTTCATCTGCATAAATGTGTTCTTTGTAGAAATTAGTTACCCCTCCTCTTGTAAAACACGTCTATTAAAAAAGCGACAAAGACAATGGCGCATACTTATGGTAGGGATATATAGCAATTGTTCTTCTAAGTATCCTATGAAAACCATTTTTAGATACTCCTACTTCTTTACCCAACCCTCTGGTGCTTAATTCTCGATTTTGTTCTATGCGTTCTAAAATTTTATCTTCAGCATCAGGTATCCTTACAAAACGCTGCCTATCACTATCAGCGGTTTCAGGAGCAAAGCAACCGGTCTTCCAAAAACGTCTCTCAACGGCAGCAAGCTTTATTGGGTGACTTAGTGTACCTACGGCGATTTGGAAACCTTACAGGGTATACCCTAACAGTCTCTACCGTTCGCTTGACAATATCCAAAAACCAATAATATATCAGTATATTCAGGGGTCCTTTAAGTTGGCCCCCCATAGCACAAGTAAACAAAACTTAAATAAAAAATCGAACATCTATTTGTATATGTTTTGAGATGCTAAATCTAAGCCATGCTCATCTAATACCACTGTTAGAGTGCAAATATTGTTTTATAGTGCTTACTTCCTCTTTTATATAACCAAAAAAAAATTGCGTTACCGACAAATATTTTAACATAACATACATTTTAATTTTAACAATTTTCAATATACGAGTATTCTACAATACCAAAAAATAAAACAAACATAAAGATTCATTCATATTTAATTTTTTACTTCATTAAATTATTTTTGTATTTGTTGTATTTTGTATTTGTAGTTTTAAGTTTTAATATTTCAAATATACAAATTAAATACCTTTATCTTTTGTTTGTGTTTTACTTTTATTCAAACCGGAATTTGTGCTAGTTCTATTTTTTGTTGTGCAAAGTGTGTGAAACTTGGACAGTAATTTATAAAACAAAATATTTATATGGAGGGACGGACCCGGGAGGTGACGTGTTTTTATTTTTATTTAGAGTAATGGGGGCCTGCTCAAGCTTTAATTATGTTTGTGCAAGGTTGTGCTAGGTGTGTAGAAGCTCGCACAATTTATTTGCAACCAGAATATAAATGAGGGGGCTACTATTTTTTCTTTACTATTTTTCTATAAGTTATTGGGTGCTGTGCAAGTTTTGATTTTGGTTGTGCTAAGTTGTGCTAGGTGTGAAGAAGCTTGCACAATTTATTTGAAACCAAAATATTAATGTGCGTGGCATTTTTTTCAATTTATTGTGCAATACGATACATATTTTGACAGCATAAAAAATGATAAAATTTGTTATGGGGTCAACTGTTAAGATGCCCCCACGGCCTTCTTTTCTTATTATATTCTAAACGAATGTTGTGCTAGCTCTATTTTTTGTTGTGCTAGAGTGTGCTAGGTGTGTGCAAGCTTGCACAGTAGTTCATAAAGCAAAATATTAATATGGGGGGTTAACTTAACGGACCCTATATTCGGCATTGGTGTAACGATAATCCAAATAAATTAACTTTTATGAATTGAAATGATAAACTTTTGAACAATAATAGGTATGAAGTATGAAGATGAAAGTACGGAAACGAAAAATAAACATAAGCAACTTAATTTTTTGTTGAGACATTTGCTAGTTATAAGAATACAAATCCTGAGAAAATCACAAGAATAATAGAGTTTAATCAAGAGTATTTTTTTTGTAGTCAGTGAGTTACTTAATCTCAATTTTAATTTAAGTTTAAATTTTTCATGGCATTTTCCTGATTATAAGAATATACCAACGTACTAAATTCCGTCAAAATCGCATTGGCCGTCTTAAATATTTAGCCGAAAAATTATTTTAAAATTGTATATTCGGGCTTTATAAGACCTAAACTAAGCAATTTTGTACCAAGGTAAATTTACTTAAAAATAATTATTTTGGCATGAGGAACAAGTGGAAGGATTTTGAAAATACCTTTAAGGGACACCTTGTATATAGATTATACAGCAATGAAATCTATTTTATTTGATGTTGAACTAATGTCAGGCCCCAGGTGTGACGCATTGACTGATCTTGAAATATTATTTTAAACGCTTCACATTCTGTGCTGCCTTCGTTGCTGTCGTTTTTTTTGAACGTGCATGGCATCAAATTGTTGATATCAAACTTATAGTTAATCATAGTCATACCAATCGATAATTACAGGTAAACATTTTGCAATGTCAGCAAAAAGCTGGTGCTAGCTGATTAATATTGGATATTATTGAGAGATATTAAAAAGACATTAGATAGAGTTCCCAGGTAAAACTACCCTGGAACTATGGAGAGTGAGAAGTTATACAACAAACTTTAAATATATTGGGAAAAGTTAGAGGCTAGGTGGATAATTTCCACTGCAAGTATAATTAGGTACATGTTGTAGCAGACTACCAAATTTCTTGAAATTATCTTCAGCAATTAACTTCTGAGAAATTTTATTTATACGTTCCCATCTTATTTATATTACCATGTTCATAAATAGTTTTTATTACTACTACAGTGATTTTTCAGGCCCAATACCGGCTAGAGACTTGAAATCTACTATTCATACCTACATCGGAGACATTTCGCTGCCTGTCTTGTTCAATGCTGATCCACAAAAGATAAGTTATTTTTTTCCATTAGTAATTTTTATTGCGACCTGGAACCATAGAGAATCATATACATTTATACTAAGTTCAGTTATGGGTTTTGTAACTGGAGCTACGCATGGGCATAGAACGTTCTAAGCATTATCATCAGTTATATCATGATAAAAACAGATCAGTTGATTGGTTATGTCAAGTCAACTGATATGTCAAACGTTAGTAATATTTTTTGAGTATGTCCATAAGCGTGTTTGATAATTTTTGACTGACGAACCCCGAACGAAGGAGGTATACAATTCGACTGTGTGCTTTTTTTGTTCGTGAGCGCGTTTTATATATCAAACATACTCCGATTTTGATGATTTTTGAATCACTTGAAAGAGGAGACATGAAAAATGGTCCTAATTCATAAAAACGCAAATTCAAAATCTCCTTCCCTCTGAAAACCGCCCCCGAAAAGGGAGGAAGGGGCAAATTTTCTCAAAAATCAAAATCCGAGATGGTAGAATTAAAGATAACAAAATATTCGGAAAAGATTCAATTGATGTTGAAATCTCAAATATGTGTATTTTTGCTACGTGGAGGGGGCGATTTCTCGAAAACTGAAAATCACATGGAAAACAAGAATATTTGTAGCAACATTTATTATTATTATTATGAACATTTTTTCCTTAGAGTTACGGTTTTCGAGTTACTGCGGTGGTAAAATGGTTGAATCTGAAATATTTATGCATATTGTATTAGTGAACGTTTAACGATTTTTGTGAGTAAAGTTACACTCAAAAGTGTAAAATAAATATTTTTTTATAAAAAATTGGACAGACGTTAATAGTTGGTGCACTGAAATATACGAAATAATATTAATTCTATTGGTGCTGTTACTTGTGAAGTTAGTGCCAAAAGTTATCAATCAAACTGCAACTGCACAACTACAAAAGTAACAACACCAATATAATTAATATTATTTCACATTTTTCAGTGCACCAAGTAATAAAGACCGACCAATTTTTTGTAAAAAATATTTATAAAATTTCGAATTGTATTGAACTTTACTTTCACATGATTTATTCAAATTTCCTTTAATTCCATACATTTAAATAGATAGATTTCAAATTTATTCACCTTATCTTTTATTTCACTACTTTCTTTTTTATTTTCATATAGTATTTTCTGGATTCCATACCCAAAGAGTGCCAAATGGACCTTACTACGAAGTCTCCGCTATCCGTCCGTCCACCCGTCTGTCAGCGGGTTGTAGGTATCTCTTGAACAGTAATAGGCAGACAATTCTTGAACAACAGTACGGAACCTTTCATGTACGAGTGTGATTTGCCGGTTTTTTGCACTTGTTTCCACATTTCGTGTGAATGAACATTATTATATAGAATGACATTAATTAAGCCGAAACGGCAAAATGAGAAAATCATACATTTCACTTTTCTTAGAATTTATTAAATATGGACATGGAACAAAAATTAACCAGATGTGACAAGATAAATATAAATAAAAACTGAACTGACTCATCCTATTACCCATGTATTATATTATTTGCTTGTACTTGTTATTATTCACATACCTCAAATATCGCGGCGGAAATACACTTAGGTATTTCAGACCGTACTACTAGGTACTATAACTCGAAACCCGTAAATTTTTTTTAAAAATTTACGAACTAAATGTTGCTACCTATAATCTTTTCTTTAATTTAGCCGTCTCATATTGTCGATTTACACCCCCTACGCATAGCGGAAATACACATATTTCAGTCTTTACCATTGCTATCACTCGAAAACCGTAACCCCTTTGAAGAAATCTTAAATTCTGCGGTCTCAGATTTTGGATTTACGAGAAAAAATGAATTTTCTACTCCCATCGGGCAGTTTTTGGAGGGGAGGAGATATTGGATTTGAGTTTTTATAAATATGGGACCATTTCTCAACTCTCCTCTTTCAAATGAATTCCTCAATCCTCAATCATCGGAGCACGTTTACTATTCAAAAGGCAAACAGCCATACATAAAAAACCATACCAGACGGGGGAAATTATACCTACTTCTTTGGCTATTCGCACACAATTGTAATAAAATTTTAATACGCCTCCTAAAGTATGATAAACTAGCTATGCAAGCATAGAGAGGAAAACTACCGAAAACAATCTTGTAATCAACCATAGACAGACAGGCAGCCCAATCCCATAGGAGGTATTACCCTTACGTATTTGTGCACCAAGTTTGGTGTCGATCGGTCAAGCATTTTTCGAGATATAGTGTTGATTGAAAGACAGACAGACAGTCAGACAGCTGAAAATCAATCTTATACGAGGTATTATCCTTACGTATTTGTGTACCGAGTTTGGTGTCGATCGGTTAAGTATTTTCGAGATATCGTGTTGACAGACATACGGACAGACAGACAACTCAAAATCAATCCCTTAGGAGGTGTTAATCGGTTAAGTATTTTTCGAGTTATAGTTTTGACAGACAGACAGGATGACCAAAACAATAACTAACTCAAAAAAAAATCGGTAGTAGTAATAAAGAAATTTAATATATAATTCAATTATTAAAAATTTTTCGAAAAGCCAGAACGTACAAAATAGTATACGAAAACGTATAATCGACTGTTTTTCTCACTTTTAGCGTGCCGCGGATTCGCGACCAACACCCCATCCCAACGAGCCCAAAGAAGTATAACTTCAAAAATGTATACCTCCTCCTTTGAAGTCGGACAAAAATTAAGGAATTTGAGGAGTAAAGTGGGTAAGCTATAACTTAAATAAGATGATCATTCTGAGATAACAGTTTACTTTCTCCCCTATCATCCCCTTTAAGTATATAACCAATCAAAATATTTATTCAGTTGATTACTTCTCATAGTTTAAATACTCTCATTCTCACGTTCCTCAAAATTAATACGGTGAATCGTCTTTTTCATCAAGCATCCTTGATATGGATATCAAACAAATAGGCTGTGAAGTTAAATAGAATAAGACGATTATTTGAGTTTGAATTTAGCTCAAAGTTCCCTATAACCCAAATTATTATCAACCGCATAATCAGTATCAAAATATCATATTAAGTAACAACTAAATATTAGATAATAAATTAATGCAAATTATCATTATATAAAAAGAGACATTTGTCATCACAAATGAGACTTACCTCATAAATTATCTTGTCAAAAAAAAACAACCTATTCACTTTCGGATGTTTCAACAGAGAATTTGACTATAATTAAATTATCCAAAAAACTACCGAAATCCGTCCAACACGCGTTATAGACTAGGCTTTTCACTCATACCGTAACTTGACGACGTACGTCTAGTTAGTACTCTCTCTTTCATTTAAATGTCATCTAGAAGCATTCCTCAACTTTCTTCGGTTGTTAATGATTTATTTATAGCAGTCGTTGACTCTCTAAGCTATTTTATTGTTGGAATGAAAGTTGGTTATGGTTTGATAAATATTTCGGTTATACTTACCTACTTGTATTAAAACGCCTCGATGAGGAGATAACCCATCAACAAATTTTCATTTCGGTAAAGTGACACTTGATCTACCTACCTCTGAAGATAAATACTAGATAGCGCTGTAAACGATAATAGCGTTCGTAAATTAAATTGTTCATTTATTTGAAAGGTTTTAGAATCAGGTACTTATATCGTCTACTTAAAGCAAACTGCAAATTGGATCTCCAAGGAGTTCAATTCAGTGTGTCATATAAGTATCTACTTATTAATTCTTTTCTGGACTAATTATAATATAAATATAACATGGCACGAATAAACAATATAATTTGTACTATTTTCGTCTTCTTTTATCATTATAACATGTTCTCATTTGATAAACAAGGAACTATGCGTACTTAATCAATAATAAGAAGAACTTAAAAACATATTTTTTATTCTATAAATCGAGATCAACAACTGTGGTATAAAATTTAATTGTCTCTAGTATAACTCTTATATCGAATATTCAAGTTAAATGTTATGCTATATTTGTCACTTTTCCAAACATATTCTATTTTTATGATATTGAATATAATATTTTCCAGGGGGTGTGCTTTTATCTCGATTTTGAAATATTCCATCATTCCATCTTCATTGGACTTTTCTGTGATGAAGATGACAAAATATTTGTAACAAATGACTTAATTGAGGTAATAATAAGTTGAACTATGTTAATCTTCAAACCCTGAAAGGAAAAGCAGAATTAGTTATAGAATGCCATTTTTCTCTAAATAATGATCGTCTACAAATAAATATCGTTATTGACTTATACATATAGATGTATTAGTGCTATTATCCAACTATTTTCAAAATAAATCATAGTCCTTTAACATGTAATTAAGAGGTCGTTAATCGCTTTTTCATAAATGATTAATAACTTTACAAAGATGCTGCTGATTATATAAAAGAAGTTAATCAATTCTTAATCGTTATTACCCAAGCAAATGAATAAAATATAAGAAGAAATAATATTTAAAATATAAAACAAAGTTAGGTATTCGTGGGCACTTTAAAAAGTCTCTGCTAGAAAATTTGCGTTCAATAATGTACCTTTGGTAGACTCACAACAACAGTTAACCATTGGAAAACTTTCAGATTGATCAACTCACCCCAGGACCTCCACTCGAACCAAGAACAGTTTTTAGAAGCCCAGCAAGGAAACCTCCAGAATCCAAACCTTGCTGCTTTTTCTTCATACCACCGCCACTGTCCATATCATCTTCAGATTCGGGCTGCATGAAAATCCAGGTCAAATATTTTTATAAGCATTTGAATTGATACCGAATAACAATGACAGAGCTTGCTGAGGATAGCATATGTGCTGATATTTCAACGATCAATTTAAAGTACATAATATAGGTACCTAGGAAGAATTTTGATTTAAAGCAGATGATTAGCACAAAGATAATGTTGGACAAAATTTTGAAATGTCTGATTGAGCAAGTATGGTCAACAATATATAATTATTTGGATAATTGATATTTCAGTTACATAGCTGTAATTTAAATCAGAAAGAAAATCAAGTTCGTAGCAAAAAAAACTTGCATAATAACTACTTGGGTAACGGATAACAAAAGAAGTGAGATCTAACTAGTTACCAAGTTCTTTCGAATTTACTTAAAAGGTAGCTGACATGCATAACGCTCTTCAGTTATCTTAAAAGAAAATTTTTCATGTTCTTTGGTACTCAATGGTGCGACTTCGCAAGTTATCATCCAACGAATTTAATCTTCGAATTGGGGAACAATTACATTTATGTCTCTGTCAAAGATTTATCTACCAAAATACCAGAAAATACCTAGGCAGCGGTACACGTAGGTATTTTCATATTTGGAACACATTTTATATTACTCAGCGTAAGTCAGAATCAGGTTCAGCATATTAAAATACAAAGCAATTTTGCATATATTCATTTGAAAGTACATTATCAAATATAAAATGCCTAAAGCCAATCTCGTATAAATTATTACTCATAAAACACACAAAAACCCATATATGTAGACATGCAAATTCTACTCAGTCTAAGCCACTTACCGGTCCACTCAAGGCTGGTAAAATCCCAACTAATACCTTTCCAGTCAGCTTTCCAGCTCCTTTCTAAAATAAAACAAAAACTGATCAAAATATCCACCTAATGAATTATTTCAAATATAATAAATAAATTGTGCTATGATCTACTAAAAAGCTATTTGTTAAATGTATCCTGAATTTTTCCAAGGAAAACAAAAACATATTGCACATCATCATCAGGTTTTTGAAATATATCTTTACTTTATTCAAAATCGTACAATTTTATACATTTCATAAGTGTAATCTTGAATGTATTTTGTTACATAGTGACTTATTTGTTACATATACGGTTTGAATGTTTTGTGAATAGCAAAAAAAAGAATGACTAAACAATGAAATGAAATGGCTTTCATTTTTGTAAATGCTGGAAGGATGAATTACTTCATAATTTGATATTTTTTGTGTGAATCATACGAGTTGATTGTCTTGCGTAGGATTGGATGGAGATTAAATTTAATTTATATACTTTGAGATCTAATTATGCCAAATATGTAATGAAATTCAATAGAAAACCTTCAAAGAGATTATATTAAAATTGTTTTCTATTAATTAGATTAATTAATGACAACATAATACTGAATAACTTAATCACACGAATAATAATGAGTAGAGGTTATTCCCCATCATAATATTATTATATCAGATCACCTGGTAGGTAGGCAATATGTGGAACTCTACGCTTTCACCCATCATCAATAAATATGTTATGCAACTCACGAATATTCAAATGAGGAAGACATAAATTCATTATGATGATGCTGTGGCGCTGGAAGTGAGAATCTTTGGAATAGAATTAATGTTCGAAACTTTCGCTGACATTCTGTTCACTTGTTGAATTAGTTGTTTCACAGATGAGATTCTACCATAATGGCATTCAATTCTGACAAAAGTATACAGGATGGTCTTTGATTTGAATGAAAATGAATTGGATACTTCTAAAATGAAGTGGTAAAAAAATAAAATGTGATCCCTACTATGAGAACGAAACATAATGATTTATATTAGGTAGAACATTAGAGCTAGGTGTAATATTTTCAGTAACAAGTGAAATGAATATTACTTACGCCACCTGGAGGGTTAGCTATACCCTTAATGATAGCACCTAGAAGACCTCCAGCAAAAGCTCCAATGTCAGAGCCTCCTTCTCCTCCCTAAAGGAAAAATATTATAATTTTTTAAATCGTATTACCTGCATAAGAATAAATATGAATATTTCTCTAATGGATCTGAATTATGCCCTCTCTGTTTTTGACATGACAACATCCTACTCTAAGGGTAGCAAGACAAAAAAGAACGTTCCTAAATGGCTGCTTTGCTAGCTTCAGATAAAGCTAGCACAGCAACCTTTGACAATCCATTTTTTTGAGAAAATCTTCTTTAGTGATTTTAGGGCTAATTAATTACTGTATTTCGAAATTAATTGCTTTCATAGTTTTTTTGGAAAATGCTTGGTTTGCTAGTTTTAAATAAATCTAGCACAGCAACCTTCAAAAATATTTTCTTTGAGGACTTCCTTTTTAGTGCTTGTAATGCTGATTAAGTAGGTGCTGTATTCCAAAATTAATTGCTCTAATAGTTTTGTTTTGGAAAATGGCTGCTTTGCTAGCAACCTTTTTAAATCAACATTTTTGAGAACTTTCGTTTAAGTTGTTTTTGGGCTAATTAAGTGCTAATTAAGTGTTGCATTCCGAAATTATTTTTCCTAATAATTTTTTGGACAATAGCTGTTTTGCTAGCTTTATCAAAGCTAGCACGGTAACCATTAGAAATCAACTTTTTTGAGAAAATATTAGTTAGTGTTTGTAGGGCTCGTTAATTGCTAATTAGGTACTGTACTTAGAAATTAATTGCTCTTATATATTTTTCCAAATGGCTGTCTTGCTAGCTGTAGATAAAGCTAGCTCAGCATCCTTTGAAAATTAAGTTCTTTGAAATCATTTTTACCTATTCTTGTACGATAAATTAGGTGCGTATTAAGTGCTGTGTTCCGAGATTAATTGTTCATATATTTTTTTGTAAAATGGCTGCTTTGCATGAGATTCCATTTTTCAAGTATTGCTAGCAGCGCTGGTACAAGATATGAGTCTTCGTGAAATTATTAAAAAACAAGAAAATTTATTTCTTAATTGGCTCTTTCACTAATAGAGTTCTTGACGGACCCGTTCTTTACAAATCTCGTAAGGAGTTTTTTTTTTGATATCTTTCCTCCGATGACAGAAGATTTGTAATCAACGCTTATACGACAGTTTTGGATTGTGCGATCGGAATCTCGTACGCTGGTTTACATACTCTTCGAAATAATCCGAACTGGCAAAAAGTTTCAACTTGCGTGAGAGGATTCTCTCCACGAACAAAAAACTATTCTTATTCCTTACGCAAGAACTTTCGATGATAACTTCATCAAAAATGTCCCGATAACGTTAAGCTTAGAATTGTGGAGTCATGTGCAAACTGCTAGTACTTGATGATTGCAAACCTACTTTATTTTTGTTTTGTTTTATTGTTGGAGAATAATTCAAAATACTATGTTTTAATTAGATATAAGAATTACTTCTAGCTCAGAATTGTTTACATTTGTTTGCATCTTTTAATACAAGTAATTAATACAATTGTAAAATTGGATAAAATACCCAAAGACCTATATGTGCCACAATGTAGGTAATGAGGAACTGGTCTACAACCGGATTGAAATAATACATTGTCAGAGACCATATAGGGCAATGATTTGGCCATTCTACTGCGCTTTGCCTGAGAAGTTATGACTGAGTTGAGTATGACAACACAAAAAACAGGGAGTTCAGAAGGAAAGAAACATTTGGATGTTCATTTTCAGAGGTTGCTGTGCTAGATTTACTCTAAAGCAGCAATTTTCCATAAAACTATATAAGCAATTAATTTTGGAATACAACTCTTAATTAGCACTAAATTAGCCCTGCAAGCACTAAAAAAATATTTTCTCAACTTTTAAAGTTTTATGTTGCTAGCTTTATACAAAGCTAGAGACATAACCTCGAGCTAAAATCTAATACATATAACTATATTTTACACTTTTGAGTGTAAAATTCGTTATGAAAATTGTTGAACTAATACCAAAGAAGATAGTAGTTATCCTATTATTCATGCATATTCCCTCCTTTTTGGGAGCCGGTCAAAAACTGACAACCCCTGGCCGTACAATCAATGTATATGTCTCGTACCATTGGAATATTATTGGATATTCTTATTAAAAGAACCTGCCTCGTCAATACATTATACTTTTGAACTTCTGAATATTCAGATTTGTTAGTGACTATCATAACATTCCGTATTAAACCAGATTTGTTCAACTATAAATAAGTTGAATAATTTGAAACCACAGTACTCATTTACAAAGTATTACAAAGTTATTGTTTGGGTATAAGAACATTTCTATTACTTTTCATAATTCTCTAGCAAATATCAGTTATTAAAACAAATCGAATAATATAAAGAGATTGATTATTTTCGAAGAAAATACCTAAGAGTTTTTTATGGATGTTCGCGCCTTTAAAATAGTAAACGTGCTCCGATTCTCATGATTCTTTTTTCATTTGATAGAGGGATATAGAGAATTGGTCCCACTGAGAAAAATCGACATTCAACATGCCCTTCCTCTCAACAACTTCCACCAAGGGGGTGGAGAGGAATCTTTTTCGAAAATCGAAAATTTGAGACGCCAAATTAAACAATAGACCGTATCCGGCAACGTTCAAAATGGACATTTTTCAAAAGAAAATCATAGGTTTTTGAGTTACAGCAGTGGTAAAGTCTGTTGGGGGCATTTTTTCAAAAATTGATAGATGAAACGGCCAAATTAATGAAGAGATTATATGCAGCAACATTTAAATGGGACATTTTTCAAAAAAAATATTTTTATTACCGCGATGTTTTGAAATTTCTGAATAAGTATAATTAGGCAACGAATTATCTTCTTTGATGAGCTTTGAATGATTTTGATGACTGATGTTAAACTCAAAAGTGTCAACTGAATATTTTCTTACAAAAAATTCAATCTAACTACAACTGCACAACTTCAAAATTTCCAGTACCAATAGAATTAATTTAATTTTGTATTTTTCAGTTCACCAAAGAATAACATCTAATTCTCTGTAAAAAATATTTATTAACACAGGTAGGTACTCTTTTCAGTTCTACTATATCTCTAATTTGTCCATAATTATTCAGAATAATCCAATCAATAAAATTTTAAATCTAAAAAATACTACGAAGCTGTTCTGATGTCTGATTTTCTTTTGAAAATAAAGGATGTGAATTGCCAATACTAGATAATTAAAACTAACTAGGGCTTAATTTCAGCTGAATTAATTTTAAATTCGTAATACCTAGTCATTTTAGAATTTTATTGTAAGCAATAACCAAGTAGATTACAAATTATAAATATAGAGCAGTTCCTCAAAATGACAACTAATCAACGAAAACGTTTTGCTTGTGAGTGCAATATGCCTAAATTATGGACTCATTTGTAGCAATTATTATTGATATAATACGAATAATGTGCAATGTCAATGAAGCGTGTAGTTTATTGCAGCGTAACCAGGCTTATGATTAATGGTTGTTATAACACGTTATGCGGCACTTCTGTCACAATAGCAACGGAAATGCAGATAGGTTGCCTTTTCAATTTATTTATTCATTCATTTTTAGTATTCTAATGATTGTACTCACAAAAAATCCCCTCAGGAGATCTGTTAAACCTTGGAATTCGTAGGTTCCATCTGGGTTTTGCTGAAATAAAATTACATTTATATTATTGTGATCAAGTATTACATAATTCCATGAATTTCATTTAAATAAAAGACTTCGGTAGATTGTGGTACGAAATAAAGTCATAAATAGTCTTAAGTATGTAACCCTTCTATTTCAGAGTCCTACTCGCACGTAGAACCAGCCGAACACCAACTCAGATCCATCCACAGACATGCACCAAGAGAGAACAGCATGAGAATTTCTCTTACAAATTTCTTAGGGATTTTCCGAACCTTCAAGTCCCAGTCGCACTAACAGACTCTCACAAAACAGTCCAGTGACATACCACACACAAATATAGCGAAAAAGTCACGAAAATTCAACCATAGAGCCCAGAGATAATTCTGTGGGTATTCGGGTATGGATCCCTCCATCTAGGAGACCCAGTCACTCTTACACCCACTATCAGATCACTCTATTTACATTCTACATACAAACATACATGGTAAAAAAACATCAAAATCCAGCTATAGAGTTCAGAGATATACAATCGAATTTCAGGTAGGGAACCCACCACATAGAGTCTCATGGGCACTTAAAGTCTTTTACTTAAGGTTTACACACACCGACGTTCAGTTTCATATATGTTGCAGACACTTAGCGTAATTGGTCATTTCATGAAATGTCTAGACAGTTCATGAAACGCTGACGGATAGTGTAAAATGAGAAGATTTCATAAAATCTCTAATAATTTTGGACAGTTCATGAACTGCTTACCTTCCTACTAACTCTTACTGAAATGAATTCATGCGTCCAGACGTGCTGCAAAACAATTAAGAAGTAAAAATATTTCAGAATCTGAATTTATTATACATATCAACATAAATATACGTATATAAACATGAAAACACAATGTAAAATTTTCTGAAAACCTTTAAAGTATCAAATATCTGGGTATGTTCCACGTGTAACTAAATAAACAAAAATGCTTTCGACTATATTCATTTTGTCAGTTGTTGACACACTTTGGTGGCAACGACTATTGCAAAGCACCTACTTTACTTCGTTTGCAGATACATTTTCTTGTGTTGCACTGCATTTTCCCAGCCTTGCAAGCACATTTCGAATATTCTTGACCACCGGACGTTTCTGTTCCAAACTATCCTTTAATGACCCCTAACTAGGGGTAAAGGTACAGGCCACCGGATTTACACCATTTTTATTTTCGGTTATAATATCTTGCAGATTCTCTTTCGTTGGCAGATTTAAAAGCAGTGATGATGAAATTTTGTGCAGATGTAAAGCCTATTTTTGGATCACACCCCAGGAGGGCTTTATAAGGAGACCTGCCGATAGTTACATAAAATTCCCATTGACCACTGCTTGGACTTGTTATCACTTAGCACGTATCATATGCTCCACATCTTCATTAGACTTCTCTACGCTTCCTTGGCTTTGTGGTTATCTTGGTCGTCCGTCTACAATTACACATTCTCGACAAAGTGATTTAAGCTCCTTTGGGCGCCTATCAGCAGAAATATATACTAAGCAACTGAGGGGCGCCACTTCTTAGGCTCTCTTAGACTACAATGGTAGCAAGAACAAAAATTTTGTATAAAGGTCCTGATATTTCGGGATCCATTTATACAGGCCATCTGGTATGAACTGAAAGCCAATTAGATCTATTTATTATTTGTTATTTCTTCGTACTGTAAAGAAAACACATTCGAATATGCAATCCGTTTCATAAAGCGTTATATGACAGTCAAGCAGTCCATGAACTGTCCAAAATTTTAATGAAATATTCTCATTTTTAACTATCCTTAGCGTTTCATGAACTGTTCAATTCATTTCATTTCATAAAATGACCAATTACGCTAAGTGTCTACGACGTATATGTGTATTTCAATATTTTATCAGAAGTAGATTATATATATATATGGACTTACCGTACTTAAACTTCCAAGTAAACCCACTATAGCATCCAAATCAATTCCTCCATCAGGCTGGAAGTAAATAACAATTAACCTTTTTATTTTAGCTATACAAAGTAAATATGTAATTGCGTCATATTTTCCCAAAAGCATATTTTCACCATTTAGCCTATGGTCTGTCTGTCCTAAAGGAAATTATCAATTTTCATATAACAAAAAATGTTTCTACTAGAACACCTGAAATAAAAAAAACAATTGACTTGATATTTCAAAAAAGTCAAGGAGTAATGAAAGCTATTTAGCAACGTATATACAACTCGATACTCAACAAAAGCCACGAAAAACAACAAAAGTTGTCAAAGGCCTTTATAATATTCGCGGTGTCCATTCAATGCGGCAACCTTTCACTATGTCATTGCTGCATATATTTTAGAAATTCTTTGTTCGTAGTTCTACAAAAATATAGACTAATTGGTTGCACATATTAAAAATATTTTCATTTTCAGCATCCTGTATACATGCTCCAAGAATCCGGTAGCACCTCAAACTTACATATTTTTTAAATAGAACCCCCCTGTATTTTATAAATTTTATGAAAAAGTCATAAATAGAGCATTCAATTGATGCCAAAATCGTGGGGTTAAAATTTCATAGTTTTGAAGATATTCACTTTTTTGTCACAAAATCTTAACTTATTCTACCATCTGTAGGTATCTCCAAAACCAATCAAACGAAAACATAATGAATTGATGATCCGTTTTTACCAATATCATACTTCTATTTTGTAATACAAGCAATCTTCCACTATTTCTTAATATCCAGGAAGATAAGGTTCTGATAAGCTAATAATTACTTCGTTCTTTCAAATGATACACCCTATATATTTCTCATTATTTCAATGGGCAGTTTCACATTGGATCTATTTATCCCTACACCAATCTCTAACAGTTTTCTTATTATTTGAGATTTTCCATCAAACAACGATAATTTTACCTTTTCTGAAAAGATTAAATTAAATGTAGGCTGTTATTTTGACATCTTAAGTCAGATTAAAGAAGTTTTACATGTGTCACTTTAAGTTTTTATTCTTCTTCATTATTTTCTTCTAATGTGTTCGATCGAAATTTTCAAGTTCCTAAAATTATTCTTATTTCATAATGAACTATACGCAGCAAGAGTTAATTAGTAAGATTTACATTATTGGTGAATGTTTTGAAAACTGTTTATTTACAAAATGGGTATATGCTCAAAAATATCCCGACAGAAAACATCCAAGTGAGAAATCGTTACAAAAATTGAAAGAGCGATTTAAACATACTGGATCTTTTGCGAACAAAACAACTCCAAGAAAAAAATACAGTGTTAAATAAAGAGAATGAAATTAACCAAACTTTAGCTGTAATGTTCAGAATCCTGAAGCTAGCGTAAGGAATAGGTACTGTATTTAGTAAAATGGTAATATCATACTTGAAAGTGTTGGAATTCTAGCTGTTTGCTAAAGAAACTCAAATATTTAGAAAACCGTTGGAGATAGCTGTAGGGAACCCTAATATAAATATATCCAATATGAAATTGTTCATCAGAATAATGAATAATATACAAGGTGTTACATTTGAGTAACCTGAGAAATTATTAGCTTTGCAAAACCTTATCTTTCTGTATAATAAGAAATACTAGAAGATAGCTTGTGTTACATAATAAAAGTATAGCCAATTCATTTTGTTTTTGTTTGATTTTTTTAGAAATACAGACGTGTGTATCTTCACAACTATAAAGGTTAAGCCCACAAAATTGGTATCAAATTAATGAACGCTCTATTTATGCCCTTTTTCAAAAAACTTATAATATACTGAGCGTTCTATTTAAAAAATCATATGTTTGATGTGGCGTGTAACTTTGGAGCATCCTGTATAATTAAAAATATTTTTAAATTGTGCTTTCAAAACATCTACATGAACAATGAATTTCTAAATTGTTCGCGCGAAAGACGTAATAATATAAGATTGTCGCACTAAGTGGATAACCACGATACACGATTGAAAATTATTTCTTCTTCAATATTTATCAGTTAAGTGAAATATCCCATCGAATATTGATTATCGATAAATCACAAATACGTAAGATAAAAAGGAATGTAACTGTGTCTGAGAAGTAAGTCTTATTCTATTCTTATTCTATTCAATGAATCAGATTATTGAATTACTTTTTGATGCAAAATTTATATACCTTACTGAAACCTCCAAGAAAAGCTGAAATCAATCCGGTAACCATGTTCATGTCCTCCTCACTGCTGCTGCCGTTCTCTTGAGCCTCTTTTTCTTCACTCCTAAATTCTGGATCATCTTCAATGTCAGTTTCATTTGAATCTTGTCTTGGTATTCTATTTGTGTCATTGAGAATAGGCAAATTAACTGTGAAATTTTTCAAGTAGTCATATTCAGGCATCTGCTCCTTCTGAGAAAACTCGTTGGTATCATTTACAACTTCTACAGAAGCAACTGTGCTGCTCTGTAATACAGATGTTGCAGATGTTGAATTCGCCTTAAAAAAAAGATAATCAATAAAGGAATATTGCTATATATATTTCATTAAGATCCGTAATCTGAAAAGAGAAAGAAGGATGATATATAGCTAAGGAAGATGGAAAAAATAGTCAAGACGTTTATGTTATTGGTAAGAGTGATTATAACGGCAACAATAATAATCATTTTCCATTCACACTTTCATAGTTTAAATGCATCTCTCAATATTTATTGTTGTAAGAATTACAGCGAAAATTAATAAAAATGATTGAGAGCTTGTTGACATCATTCGCTTATAATTCAATAATCATATTGAGAAGCAGTCAAGAAGGAATATGACAGCATTGTTACTGTTGGTCATTTGCTTAGTGCAAGGAGGTAGGACAAAAATTCTTATTATAATATATGGAGTACCGAGCTACACTAGAATAAACAAAGTCAATTGTTTATACAGGTTGGGGCACCGTATACGGAACGGTTACTGTATGGAAAACCAAGTAATATCATGAAATTGTTTTCAACTGGTTTGATAAATATTCTTCATATGCACAATGTAAAATTATTTAGAGCTATACAGGGCGTTTCTCACAAAAATACATATTCTCTAAGTCATAATTTTTTGAATGGAACACACTATATTTCTTATCGGATTTCAGAGCACAAAAGATGAGTTACTTCAATATCCCCTTTACCTATCATTCACTGTTTTCGAAATATCTGAAGATTTGTTGAAAGGTATGGTATGAAGAAAGGCTATATACTCAACACAGCACATAATTTTGAACGTCAGCAATTATTGCTTTGATTGCGCCGATGAAGATTACTTATAGATATATAACAACATGCCGTTAAATTTTTTTCGACATTCAAAAGTGTGAACGATTGCAATAGGTAGGTAGGTACATTTCTAAACTACGTAGGGAGATTCCGAAGAAAAAACTAGTATTAAAAAAA
Organism: Crioceris asparagi; assembly: GCA_958507055.1. Classification (NCBI taxonomy): domain Eukaryota; kingdom Metazoa; phylum Arthropoda; class Insecta; order Coleoptera; family Chrysomelidae; genus Crioceris; species Crioceris asparagi. The sequence continues at coordinate 80,524,113 of OY293826.1, read as the reverse complement.
TCTATAGAAATTTCGACAATACTGAACATCAAAGTCAAGGCAAAATTTTGTTTAAGCGTTAAATAAATTGCGCAATTTATTTTTGAACATTAACAAACTCGACCGAAATCTTCACAGGAATGTTTTCTGACCGAAAATTTCAACACAATATCTTCAATTGAAATATTTGTTCACCATTCCAAAATACTTCAATCATCTACAGCTTATATTAAAAAATATGCATCTTATAGGATACGACTATAAGCTTAGGAAGAGGACATCTAATTGCGATGGAACATCAAGGCGAAATACACCATTATCCTTAATTTTATGATAATATATTGCAATATTTGTATTCAAGAGGACACTTTAAAATGCAATTATTATGAAGAATACTTATGGCAAGATAGAATCACAAGAAGAACCTATTGCCAATTGAAGAAACACTTAGGCAATAATTGATTTTAATTGTCCATTATTCACCTTCAAATTCAAAACAAACCTTTGGTCGCTAGTTGTAACAATTTGTACTAGGTTACATATACGGTTTAGTCCTCTCTTACTATTCTAATGCGCTTTGGTAATTGCCATTTTACTAATTGAAATCGTAAATATTTTGCCACTAACATAACCATAATAACATTTCATTGAGCTTGTTGTGCTTTTGCATAAGACGCGATTAATGAAATATATCAAATGAAATAAAAATAACTGGGCTCAAGTTCTGACGACGCAGAAGGTGTTAACCCCAATCGGTCATCTAATGGCTTTTATTTTTGTGAAATAGATACTTAATGCATGATTAACATGTGACTTTCTTATTGAGAAATATTTTAACGTGTCTTGAAACCAGATCATTTTCGAGGAAGGCATAATTTTCGACATTTTATGGTTTATATGGTATATGATGTCGAAGAAGCAAGTAAACCGCAATTATTTATGATTTAAGTACACATAAATACATAAATATTTAAAAAAAAAAATTGGACCGACGTTATTAGTTGGTGCACTGAAAAGTATAAAATAATAATAATTCTATTGGTGCTGTTGTTATGCAGTTGCAGGTAGATTGATAACTTTTGGCACCAACTTCACAAGAACCAGCACAAATAGAATTAATATTATTTTATACTTTTCAGTGCACCAACTAATAACGTCGGTCCAATTTTTTGTAAAAAACATTTATTTCACACTTTTGAGTGTAACATTAGTCACGAAAATCGTTAAACGTTCACTAATACCAATGAAGATAGTACTTATCCTTTTACCCACGTATATTCCTTGCTTGTAGTTGTTATTATTGAGATCTCAGAACATCGCTGCAAAATACGCTTGAATATTTTAGTTGTTACCATTTTAACACCGATTTTACTCGAAAACCGTAACTCTATGGGAAAAATGTTCATTATAAATGTTGCTACAAATAATTATGTCCTTACTGCCCACAGATTTTCAATTTTCGACAGAAATCGCCCTCTCCACATTGCACATTTGAGAATTTAACATGCGTCTATCTCGCAAACCGTTACTCTTTTGAAAAAATATTCAATTTATACGTTTCCGGATATTGTCCTATCTTTAATTATAACACCTCAGATTTTCAAGTTTCGAGAAAATTTGCCCCCTCCAACCCCTTCGGGGGCGGTTTTCGGAGGGAAAGAGATGTCGGATTCCCGTTTTTATGAATAATGGAACAATTTCTCAAGCCTCTTCTTTCAAATGAATCAAAAAATCATCAAAATCGGAGTACGATTACTATATAAGAGGCGCGCAAACCAAAAAAAGGAGACAGTCGAATTGTATACCTCCTCCGTTCGAGGTTCGTCGGTCAAAAATAATTTACATCCCCAACCTGATTCAGCGAGCACCAGCTTTCTTTTGACCGACGAACCCAAACGGAGGAGGTATACAATTCGACTGTCTGCTTTGAACATTTTTTTAAAAGAGTTGCGGTTTTCGAGTTTCATCGATGTTAAAATTTGAAATATATGTATTTTCGCGGAAGAGGCAATTTCTTTCGAATATTGAAAATCTGACTATGGAAAATAAATGACCAGATTATTTTTATTTTTTCCATAGAGTTACGGTTTTCGAGCTACAGCAGTGGTAGTGTTTATAATATGCGTATTTCCGCGAAGTTCTTAGATTTCTGAATGATAGCATATACAAGCAAAGCATACATGGATAATGAAGAACGTTCAACGATTTTCGTGACAAATTTAAGACTCAAAAGTGTACAAAAAATTGGACCGACGTTATCAGTTGGTTCACTGAAAAGTACAAAATAATATTAATTCTATTGGTCCTGGTACTTGTGAAGTTGATGCCAAAAGTTTTCAATCTAACTGCAACTGCACAACTTCAGAAGTACCAGCACCAATAGAAATAATATTATTTTGTACTTTTCAGTACACCATTTGGTCAATTTTTTTGTAAAAAATATTTATACAACATTTTTATAAAAAAATAGTAACCTTGGTAGCAGTTTGCTTCAGAAAGCAACAAAAAAATTATTATACTTCCACACGGTGTTATCTAATTAACAGATTAGGTAATAATTATAACATGCAATAATTATTAGAGAAACAAATAGGGAGCGAATATAGTAAAAGTAATATTGTTAAGGGAGTGAATTAAAGTGAAGCAATAATAATTAAATTTACGGTTACTTGGCTCTTATTATAAAAATATAACCTTCTAAAATACACTCACTTAATATGCAAAGCTTAACCGTCATTCTCTTCAAATTTTTTTTTTTAATAAATTAATCATAGGTAATAAGGCGTAATGTATTATTTACACATATAATTTATTAACATATGCCAAGAGAATTATGACCTTGATGAAGTCATCAATTGAACTTGCACTAGGCAGCCCTGTAATGACAGGATTGTTGTATAATAGAAATATTTGTTTAAAGTTAAAATTGAATGAGAAAAATACTTTCACGTCATTAATCCGGTTGAGAGACGTATGTGTTTAAAATGATTTGGTTTGCATAGATAACAAAAAGTATATCTGGTTTGTAGAATCATTTTTGAGATACATCGTCCTATGTTTGCCAACGTAAGATGTTCCAGTAATCCATCCTAAGGTAGGGGATCTCCTTCCTTAACTCCAAAAACAAGGTTTATTAATTCATAATCTAATAAGTGTAAATAAGTCATCCAATTTTGAATATTTCTGAAAGGTAAATATAAGCAAGCAGGCTAGCAGTGTGGTATTAAAACAAGTTATAAAATAAGTTGACTCAATCCTGGCGACTCTAAAAGTGGCGCTGCTTTCCAGAGATAGCTTCAGGAATATTTCATATACATCTTATGCAAATAAATAACAATTAGTCCCAAATTCCATAGATCTAAGCAGGATGAATACGTCAGAAAGATTTATTTCATTTAGTTTTTTCAACTAACATGAAAGCTTCCAAATCAAACTTTTGCTGAACAACTTCTGCTGAGACAGAAACACAAAATTTTAAATTTTTTCAAAGAAACTTCCTAGGACGTAGTTTTGGAAAAATTTTAATGTAGTTTTTGCACATTTCAAATCAGTGAATGAAATCGTCTCTTGATTAATCAAATCAGGAATAAATTTACTAGATCGCGTCCAAAAGGCGTTCATCCTTCCAGACCAAGTAAGCTCTCATCTATAAAAATTAAATTTACATATCTTGAATAAATGAAATGAATTTAATAAATGAATTAAGGTAGAAAACTATGCATCCGCCTTATTTTCTCATTCCTCTCATAATATTAAGAATCTAGTTTTTATTATTTGTAAACTACATCTGATCAACTTCAAACAATCATCAAAATTTTGAGCTATATAATAGTAGTATATATAATCAAAAAATCATATATAAAAAGAATTTAGAATATTATTGCTTTTAAACTTACCTCAATGCTGTCTTCTAATTTTATTCGTGAATCACCAATGTTTTTGTCCAAAGTGAAGTTTTTCTTTTCTGGAGTTAAGATTAGTTCGTCTTCAATGTAATTTGGTAGATGATCAAAATTTGTCACCTCATAAGGAGGTATAAAGTTTTCAAAGTCCTGCAACATTTCATTGTTAGATAAGCTTCTGTAAACTAGAAATCATCAATGTGAAAATTATCTGAATTATAAATTACACTTGAAAGTTAGAAGTTTATATACAGGGTTATTCATGGTAGGTGGCCTATGGACGTTTTGAGAAAATATTACTCATATCTAACTATAACAATGGCGACTGACTCCTTTTAGAACGGTCTTTCAAACGGAATACTTACTTTTGACCGACTTCAAAAAATGGAGGAGGCTGCTCGCGCGTTTTGCATATTAAACCTACTCCGATTTAGACGATTTTTTTATTTTTTATTTGAAAGTGGAGAGTCGAAAAATGATCCTATACTTAGAAAAATTCAAATCCGAAATCTCCTTCCCTCCTAAAAGGGTGTATTTTTCTAGGAAATCAATAATCTTAGACGGTAGAATTAAAGATGAGATCCGGAAACGTTTATACCGAACATTTTCTTAAAAGAGTTACAGTTTTAGAGTCACAGCAATGGTAATGTAAGAAATATGTGATATGTTAATTTCAGCCATGTGGAAGGTGCATTTTTTCCCGAAAATTGAAAATATGATGCAGCCAAGTTAAAGAAGAGATTATATGTAGTAACATTTAAATTGAATTTTTTTTCGAAAGAGTTACGGTTTTGAGATCCCTGAATACTGAATAATACCAAATTCAAGCTAAGTCTACACATGGGTAATAGGATATGTACCATCTTCTTTGGTATAAATGAAAAGTGTGAAATAAATATTTCTTAGAAACAATTGGACCGACTTTATTAGTTGGTGCACTGAAAAATACAAAATAATTTTAATTCTATGCCTACAACAACAATCTACAACGACACAACTGCAAAATTACCAGCACCAATAAAATTAATATTATTTTGTATTTTTCAGTGCACTTACTAATAAATTCGGTTCAATTTTCAGTAAAAAAAAAATTATTTATTTGAAATTGTGATTCAACTACTGTCGAAACTACCAAATGTCTCACCTTTTTGAAACATTTTGTTCTTTATTGCTAAATGGGCTTAGCTAATAATATTAATAGGCTAGATACAGACTGGGTCAAATATAAAAGGTGTTAAAAGAATAGGCCAAACTGGACCACTTGTAACATGAAAAAACCCGGTTATTCTAAAGGAAGCACAATGTATAAAATATAATAAAGTCGGTCTAATTTTTTGTAAAAGATATTTATTTCAGATTTTTTAGTGTAATATTAGTCAAGAAAACTGTTGAACGTTCACTAATACCCAAAAAGTTATAGGCTTAGCTTGTACTTGTTATTTATTATACAGAGATCTCAAAACATCGCGGCGCAAATATACTTATTTCAGACTTTACTGCTGTAACTAGAAAACCGTAACTCAATTTAAATGTTGTTACATAAAATCTTCTCTTTAATTTCAATTTTCGAAAAAAAATTGCTCTTCCACATAGCGGAAATACGCATATCACATATTTCAGACTTTACCATTGCGAAACGAGGAAAGAAAATGTTCAATTTAAACGTTTCCGGATATGGTCATTTTTCTATTTTTCAAAGGTCGAATTTTCGATTTTGGGAAAAATTTTCCCCTTCCACATAGCTGAAACACATACTTCAGACTGTAGCGCGGAAACTTATGAATATTTTTAAAAATGTCCAACTTAAACATTTCCGGATATGGAATTTTCATTAATTCTGTCGTCTCGGATTTTCAATTTTCGAGAAAAACTGCCCTCTCCCCCCCCATTGGGGGCGGTTTTTGGAGAGAAAGATATTTTGGATTTGATTTTTCTCAATATGGGACCATTTCTCAACTCTCCTCTATCAAATGAAACAAAAATCGTCTAAATCGAAGAACGTTTACTATGCAAAAAAGCGCGAACAGCCATAAAAATAGAATAAAACATACTACCGAATTGTATACCTTTTCCTTTTTTTTAAGTCGGTCAAAAAACTAAATCCATTGCAAGCCTTCCCAAGCAACCTTAATTGCATGAACATCAGCCCGAGGTTTTCTGCATCTTTCTACTTTTTTACTTATAACGATTTTCAAGAATGTAACAAAATTATAAAATATATTGGCTATACCTCATATAAATGACTGTATATTCGGAAGAAAAAATATCAAACTACAAACCCAATATGCTAAATGCATGTTTTTGAAGCAGATCATACCTACAACAGGACAAAAACTAAGTACAAACAAACTTCCACATTAGAGCCTGTAAAATATTCGGTATACAAATTTAAAATTAGGTAGAATAGTAAATTTAAAATCAAAGAAAATAGTTCAGCGTCAATATTGGATTAATTATTATCTAACAACCAGGTTTAGAAGATAACAACTCTAAATTGAACTAATATTGTAACATTTTTGGCGAGGCATTCTAACATCAATGAACTATTGAGATATTAGCTATTGACAAAATTACGCGTGTTGCTCTTGTTTAAGATGATACTGTCAATAGAGAGTGTATCGGGATATCCACATATTATATGCCATATCGAATCTTGTCCGCACAGGCACACAGTGATCTTACATCAAAGCGATTGCTCTCGGTAATTTCCTTGAGCAGATCCTTGGGTAAACCACAAACTGCCACGAGAAGAACCAAATAACGCGCCCACATCAACATATCAAGCCACGCGAAACCGACAAACTTTTCGAGACAACTTCTATTGTTTGAGCACAACAACGGACTGTCACGAAATTATTAATAAATCCATCGAAGAATAACAGGCAGGATGTGATTTCGAAGTAATAATACAAGTGTCTTCTTTTTTAAAAAAAAAGGATACGTCCATTATTTGGTAACATATTGGACATAAGACATTTTCTTCCAATCGACCAATTTATTTTTGCTTAAAAATAAATTTTGTTTAGCTAAAGTATTGAATTGAATCATCACATGCATGTTTTGTAATTATATATAATTTGTTTGATTCAATCGCAGAACGAAAATGAAAGTTGTATAATTTGTTAATAGAGTGTGTAATGATCTGTTTTACAAAATCGGATTTCAATAGAGAATTATAACTATTATATGTCTATTATTATATCAAAGTCATAGATAAGCAAAAATTTTTCAGTTCAAAAAGCATTCAAAACTGCAAAAATTATTGATAATTAGCTTTGGGCTAATTATAGTTATGTGTGTATCAAACAAAAGATTATACAATGCCTAACTGCAAGTCTTGAAACTTGCTAATCGAAGAATGCAAAAAGTCCGTTATTAATTGAATAAGACCATAACGAAACGTGTTTCAGTGTTCATGTTATCAGTTTATAATAGTTTTACAGGCTCCATTTTATTTTTAAAATCCAAAAAACATCAGAATTATCTGTTCCGTTCCCTACTTTGTGATCCAGCTAAGCAGATCTTTAGCTAGTGGTATTAATTTTCAGTAGGTTTTCCTATTATTTAGACCTCTTCAATATTCCCGTTTGCAAAAAACACCAAGGTTCCTGAAATATGATGAAAAATCATCGATTTTTCTATTTATTTTCTTAATTGATAGGAAAGCTGAAATTTTGAATATATAAGTAATGCACCAAGATGAAGATGATGGAATTGTTAGAAATATTTTATCTTTTTTATTTTCAAAGATATGCTATGCCATTTTTGTTTTTCTTATGGGCACCATATTTGTTTGTTATAACAATCAATAAAGCCAAAAATGTCCTTTGCAACAATATATTGACATGTTGACATTTTAATCCAGAAAGACATAGAGAAACGGTCAAAATATTTTTGAATGTGGTAGGCCTAGATGATCAGGAAACAAAATACAATCCATGACAACAGTATAAATTATTCTCTCTGCAGCAATGGGTAAATCATATTCCTTTTTTAAAAATAACAAATTTATTGATAAGCCAAAAAGATTGAGAACAATTAAATAAATGACCAATAAAAAAAATACTTAAGAACTCAACTTAAGCCATTATTTTCAATACATTTTTGGGTTCTTAGACGCAACTGCCCCACTGGACTTTTTGACGCAATTCTTCAACACTATTCACTTCATTGTGTCAAACTTAAAATAGAATAGAATAGGTAGACTTCATTTGGCAATTTTATACAATGATTTACAGCATATCAAAATAAGGAAGTATTAATCATTATTTTGACAGATGATTGCATATTTCGCATGTTCACCGGCTTTTTATTGAACGAATTCACAGGTGCTATATTTACATGATACTTATTTAGAGAAAAGCATTTCTTTACCAAAGTACTATACGAGTCAGCCGCCTCATTGACATCATTCAAAGATTAATAATATTGGTTCACAGTTTGCTTGGATTATATGATTTCTGAATTTTGCTTATGCTCTACCAGAGAAATGTCTTCTAAGAAGTACCTAAGTCAGATGTTGTTGTATTCATAGAATAGATGTGATAATGTATTGACTCATGTGATCAGACAGACATGGATCATACACTCTATTTTCCGTTGTTCAAGAGCAACGTCTGGAAATATTAAATAAAATATTAAATATTATCAATACATGATGCCGAGTTAGAAGTGACCCTTGAAATTGATGTTGAAATCCCAGACCAAAATATAATTTTGAATATTTTATTTAAAATTTCAGATAGAAGCTCAAAGAATTGGTCAAGATAAATCTCATAAACTCATCTGTACAGATGTTGCACTGGATAATATAAGATATAAATAAATTCTATTGGTCCTGCTGATTTTCAAGTTGTGACGTTATAACTAGATAGACGACTTCTGGCATAAACTTCAAAAGTACCAGCACCAATAGAATTAATATAATTTTGTATTTTTCGGTGTACCAACTAATAGAAGTCAGTCCTGATTTTTGTACGAAATATTTATTTCATACTTTTTAGGGGAAACTATCAAATTTATTACACCTTCATTTATATTCAACGATTTCACAATATAATATGGGCAGTAATCTTGTACATTCATAGTGCAGTAGGTAATTCGGAAACTGTTGAAATTTTTGTAGAATGACCAATTTAAACGTTGCCAAATATATGTATGATTTCCAGATAAATATCACAACAAGCGTTGTGTTTGAGGAAACCAATCGAAAACAGCCGAACTTTCAAACCCTTCAATCATGAATAAAAGAAATTAAATTTGGTTAACACAACTCTATCTCGAAATCATTAGTCTCTTTTTCAATTTTGCCGTCTGGAATTTTGAATTTTGCAAAAAAATTGCCCCCTAAAAATTGAATGGTATCGATCGAATATCGTTTTCCCCGCGAGCACGAACTGTTGTGAACCAATTATTGACCGACTTCCTAAAAAAGGAGGATGTATAGAATTCGGTTGTATGTTTGCTTTTTCTAGGTATTGCGTTTTGCATAGTAAACGTCCTCCGATTTTGATGATTTTGATTCATTTGAAAGAGGAGAGTTGAGAAATGGCACCATATTTAGAAAAAATCTAATCCGAAATCTAATTCCTTCAAAAAACCTTTCTTGAAGGGGCTGGAGGGAGCATTTTTTCTCGAAAATCGAAAATCTGAGACGGCACAATTGAAAAGGATACCATATCCGGAAACGTTTCAATCGAATATTTTTTCAAAAATTTAACGCTTTTCGAGTTGAGGCAGTGGTAAAGACTGAAATATGTGTATTCCCGCTATGTGGAGGAACAATTCTTTTCGAAAATTGAAAATATTAGCCCAAATTGAAGCTGAGATTATATGTAGCAATATTTAAAGGGGTAATATGATTAGTACTATATTCTTTGATATAAGTGAACGTTCAACGATTTTCATGACTATTGTTACACGCAAAAGTGTGAAATAAATATTTTTTGGCAACAATTGGACCAACTTTATTAGTTGGTGCTCCAAAAATACATAATAACATTAATTGTATTGGTGCTGGTACTTTTGAAGTTGGTGTCAATGGTCTTCTGAATAACTACAATTGCACAACTTTACCAGCATCAATTGAATTAATACTAGTTTGTATTTTTCAGTGCACCAAACAATAAAGTCGGTCCAATTTTTGGTAAAAAAGGACTTTTTCACCAATGTTCTTTAGAAATCCTAAATTTAAGGAATAATATAATATGAATATTGACAAATTTTATATTTGACTTGACCTTCAATTGCATTTCTTATTGCTTTTTATTCAAAATCTCAGAGCATCTCTTACCAATAATAATAGTATGTAGTTACAAAACGTACTGTCTGAGTGAATGGCAGTTTCATTATACTTATAATAGTCCTTTCTTCTACAAATGTATGTTAAATTGCGCATTTGATAGACAGTTGACTGCATATTGGAACTGCTATTATAATAATTATGCGGTGAATGTAAAGAAATATATTTCTAGGTAAATAATCAACTAATCCATATTTTGGATGAAGCTGTTGACAATTCGCAGGAATCAAAGCTTGTAGAACTCCTGAACAAATACCGTTACTGAACCGCAAATAGGGTAGAGCTAAAACACAAGATGAATGAGATCATCTAGTCGACTATCAACCTAGTAGTACCTATTATGTGGTACCTACTGAGAACTGCAACAGCAGTTTTTTATGACTCCCACAATAATTATTGCAAAAGCTATGTTGTCCAGCGTGTTAAACACAGCTTGCTTGTTCATATCTAATTAATTATTCATCCAACACAAACACATATTTGCTCAACAATTACCATAGTCTTACTAATAACTTATTAGACTTTCAATAAAATGGTGCAAAACCAAGGCGATCTACATTATATAAAAAATGTGCCCCAGATATAATTGGAAAATAAATTTAACGTATTCGCTACCTATCTACAGGACTTTCATTTATGTAACACATTGGTTTTTTCCTTTACATTAAGTCTTGGAAGGCAATGAACTTGTCTAAAACAGATGTTGAGTGATGGGTAAATAAATGAGCTATAAGAAAAAGTAGGTAAACTTGCAATTCTGCCTTGAGTGTAGGCAACCCGATTAACGTGGCAGAAAAAAAATACTACTATATGTATGTAGGTGTTAACGATTATTGAATATGTTTTATGTAATCTATGGCTAAAGAGAGATTATAAATTATAAATGCAATGCGTAAAAATTGTAACTATACTAACTACTATTATTTAACTAGTCTAGTAGTTAGGAACTACTCACCAAGTCATGTCAACCTGAAATTAAATAGATGAAAACCAATTGGAAGTCAATATGAGTTTAGCGGTAATGGAAAACTCTATATTGCTATAAAGTTTAAGTTATTTTATATTTCAAGGAACCACTTCTTCTTAGATAGTATTTATAAAAATCTCATTTATGTTTTCCTTATTATTTTTTGTGGTTTAGTTATCTATTCGTCATAAAAACGAGTTCTAGGTTGATAATTATTATATTTTCATGCTCGAAGTAACGTCAAATATTTAGTATTAAATATTGTTTTGTAATTGCACAAGGATGCTGAAGGACTGGTCATTGAGGAAGTAGGTATATCAAAGCGACGCATCTGTTCAGAAACCTCTAAAAGTCTCCCAATAGCATATACCTGAACGTGCCTAAACAGTTTATAATAACTGATTTTTATCCTAAAATCCTTGATACTTGGAAATAACAATAATGTAAACTTCTAGTCTTCGTTATTCTAAACAAATAAAATAGCAGATAGAACTGCAGAACTTGGTTTTTTTAAGGGTTATCTTGATTAAATTGTAAATCAATGCTGAAAGTACGTACACACAGTAAAACAAAGCACTCCCGTTTAGTGCAAACATTAGCCTTGATAGATGAGGGAAAAGTAACAAATCACGCAAGGACAACGTTGACCTGTGATAGTTATGCAATATTTTTCAGAATGATTGGGCTGTTAACTAGAACACTGATGGGAGAAACGCTTATGTTTGATATGTTATTTTCAGAGATACCTAATTTAAAACTGTAGAAGGCATAGTTTATGATTGAATCGAAATATGTTCTTGAACTAGTAACTTTTGAAAAAAATACGGAGGGACTCAACTAGATAATGCACTGAAGAGGAAAAAAAAGTAAATGTAATGTGGAACTTCCGATTATCCAGGAAATTGATGCCAACTAACATTGTTAATAGAAAATAGGTGTATTTTAGCATAACTTTTGATAAAATTGAAGCGGAAGGCGCTATTTCTAATGATTTATTAATAAAAAGAAAATGGAAAAAATTTTATTCTTAGGACTTAAGACTTTTACCTGAAATTTTCTATTTGGAAGTATCTTTTCAATTCCAAATAGATATCTGCATTCTATAAAAAGCTAAAATCCAAAATAAGCAAAACTATACGCGAAAATAGTAAACATAAGTTCGCGAAGTAAGCGAAGCGATGATTTACCTACATGTGCAGTGTGTTTGACGTTGATAAAATGTCAATTCCAATGTTGCCAAGACTGCTAATATAAAGTTTGCGATATTGAGCATTTTTTAAATATCTGATAACGAAAGCATAAACCATTTCTTCAAATTTTAAGTTTCTATAGGTATAGTTTCATGTTTAAAATTTACAAAAAAATATTTCTTACAAATACTTGCTCTAGAGCAAAAATACGATATTATGGCAACCTTTGATGATGAAGGTGAATAACTTTGTCTTCAGGCTTTCGAGAATATTGATATTATGGTAAATATCAGTATAGGGTAACCAAAAACGAGGAATAAAAATTTCACAACATTTGGAGGATGTAAGGTCTAAATTTGCCAATTATTATGAACAAAAATAATGATGATGTTAAAAAAGTGATGTTAGAAGAAAAAAAGGGCACGTGAGACCAGGAGCCATAAAAAATACCCACTCTACAAAGACCTCTAAAAATACTATTTTATATACATAATAATGTACCTAAATGGAAAGTTACACCGGAGTACCTAATGATTACCTGGGGTTCAAACTTAGAAATCCAATCAATAATGTCAAAGCATTTACCTCCTACAGATTTATAGCTTTTCAATTGATGGGTATAACTAAAAATCCATAAAGTTTATCAATAATTTTGGAAGTACAGCTGTATCAAAAAACACATTATGTTCCACAAAATAGAAGTAAGAAAATTTTCATAATCTGAACAATTTGATTGATCAACCCAACACCATTCATACATTCAAGAAACAAGGTTACATGAACAAAAAAAAAAGAAAGACCAGCCTACTTAGCCAATTTGTATACCTCCCCCTATAGAGAAGTCGGTCAAAAACATAGGTATCAATCGTCATTATCTGATTATATCAATTTAGATATAATGGCATATCTATTATTGAACTGTTATGAAATTCGTATATAATATATTCATCAATTTCCCGCCAGCCAAATGCATTACAAATGATAATGGAGGAGAGATGCAGATTCCATAGTTCAATAAATTTTCATTATGTATTACTTTTTAATTATTATGTAACCTGACGATTATATCAGAACGTATGTATTAACACATGTATTGATCATCCATTTGTACCTATCTCTTGAAAATATATTGTTGTCTCTCAGTTTTTACTTAATCCAGAAAAATTATTTGTTTAAAAATATCAGGAAATGTGTCAGCTATATTGAAAACATAATATACTTGAATTTAAATTAAATTCAGTACATTATTTTAATTAAATTAAATTGAGATTCTTTCTTTCATAGAGTATTTATTCGTCTATAATTATTCGTTATAACTTTTTGAATTCGAAAATCGAACCCGGGTCAGCTATACGAAAGGCAAGTAGGTTACCACTATTGAGTAATATTATATTGATAAACTCCTTCGCCATATCAGCTTCAACGATGCCAAATTTCATATTCCCCTGTAACCGCATTATTTTAAAAATGGGTCCAGATAATTTTACTTAACGTATCAATATATTGACTGTTACAGTTTATATATTATGTAGGTAGTTAAAGTCTAAGACTAGTCAGGTCTATTCTCAATTCATTTGCAGCTGAAATATGTTTTCATTGACCGACGAACTCCGAACGGAGGAGGTATACTATTCGGCTGGTGACAAAAGCTGTCAATCTAACTGCAACTGCACAACTTCAAAAGTAGCAGCACCAATAAAATTAATATTATTTTATATTTTTCATTGCACCAATTGATAACGTCGGTCCAATTTTTGGTAAAAAAATATTTATTATACCTACATTTTTTAAATCAACAAGAGGTTTAAATGTACAGAGTGTTCTATAGAAAAAATGAAACTTTTCGATACGCTTATGTTTTTCAAAATTCTTGAAGATAATATTTAAAAAAAAATCCGACCACTTATTTTGACCCCTTTTTATAAATTTTTACTGATTTCATTTCATATGAATTTTAAAATTTTATAAAAACTGCAAGTTAAAAAAACTACGAGCGTCATCAAATTTACTTGTTTCAAAATAAACCTTATACCTAGGTCCCATTTCTTCCAGTGACATTTTAATATTTTGAAAAGTGCAATAAATAATGAATATTTTTTACATAAAATTGGATCGACGTTATTAGTTTGTGCACTGAAAAATATAAAATAATATTAATTCTATTGGTGCTGTTATTTTTGAAGTTGTGCAGTTGCAGTTAGATTGATAACTTATGGCACCAACTTCACAAGAACCAGCACCAACAGAATTAATATTATTTTGTATTTTTCAATTCACCATCCAATACCGTCGGTCCATTTTTTTGTAGAAAACATTTATTTCACACTTATGAGTTTTACCATTATTCACGAAAATCGTTGAACTTGCACTAATACCAAAGAAGATAGTACATATCCTTCTACCCCTATACATTCTTTTCTTGTACTTGTCATTATTCAGAGATCAAATAAAAACATTGTCTCGGAAATATTGCCCCCTCCACCACCTTCGGGAGCGGTTTTTGGGAGGAAGCAGATTACGGATTGAAGTTTCTATGAATAAGGGACCATTTTTCAAGTCTCCTCTATCAAATGAATCAAAAATTATCAAAATCGGAGTATGTTTACTGTATACAGAGCGCGAACAAACAAAAAAATGCAGACAGTCGAATTGTATACCTCCTCCGTTTGGAGGCCTCGGTCAAAGAATGAGAATTCAAAGGCATGAATATTTATAAATTGGAATTTAACATTTTCAATTTCCTTTTTTTTACTATTAACTTCTTGAATTTAATATTTAATAGATTATTCTAGAATTTCTGAATAACCTTTCACAGACACCCTGAATTTTGGAATTATTTTTTGTTACTGTGCATTGAATAAATATCCTCAAGTAATTAATGTATCAATACATTAGATATCAATCTTACATAATAGTGAAAACACTGACCTTCCATCCAAAGATATCGTTTATTTTCAAATTCCTAGACAAACATCCATTTACTAATGATGTGGGTAATATTAGGATACCAATTAAGTGTAATTAAAAACGACCAGAACCAATTGTAATAGTCAATTGTACAGATAATTATTTTGCTGGTTGATTGCTGAACTACAACAAACAATGAAGATTTGAACAGCAAAAGCATTGAAACAACAAGTTACCCACAATAAAATCACCATTGTCTAACCTTAAATTTTTGTTTGTATATATAAGAAAATAATTATCGCTGATGGAATCGCAAAAAGATGGATATTTAGATCTGACAATCTCTTTTAGTTTTTGACCGACTTCCCAAACTGAGGAGGTAGGCATACAATTCGACAGTATGTCTGTCTGCATGTTTTTATGGATGTTCGCGCGTTTTGTACATATAGTAAAATTGCTCAGATTTTGACGATTTTTTTAATTTGAGACAGGAATTTGAGAATTGGTCCTATTGAAAGAAATCAATATTAGAGATGCCTTTCCCCTCAAAAACTTGTCCCAGAAGGGGTGGTGGGGGCAATTTTTCAAGAAACTTGAAAATCCGCAGAAAATTCTGTTATTGATGCATTTCACTGTCTTGGTATTATTTGGTACGAAAAGTGTCCGTAGTCGAAAATATGTAGATAGTTGCAAACAAATAGTTTTGATTCTTTATTAATCTCTTAATCTATATTTTAAATCTTATCATACATATAAATAATAAAATTGAAGTGTCTGGCTGTGATTTTGAAACAGATTCTCTTTTATTGAGGTCATACCTATACTTATTTACAAAGTCAACAAAACCTACACAATCATTTTTTCAAATCTTTGTCTGCCTACAAAGAGTTTTGCATATCTTATAACAATAAATATTTCTTACAAAAAAATCGGACCGACGTTATTAGATTGTGCACTGAAAAATACAAAATAATATTAATTCTATTGGTGCTTTTATATTATTAGATTGATAACTTTTGGCACCAACTTCACAAGTATCAGCACCAATAGAATTAATATTATTTGGTATTTTTCAGTGCACCAACTAATAACGTCGGTCCAATTTTTTGTAAAAAATATTTACACTATTGAGTGTAATATAAGTCACGAGAATCGTTGAACGTTCTCTAATAACAAGATAATACATATTATATTACCCACGTATATTCTTTACTTGTAGTTGTTATTATTGAGATCTCAAAGCATCACTGCAGAGATAGGTACGCAAATACGCATAAGTATTTTAGATAAGTATTTTAGATGTTACCATTTTACCCCAATTGAAAATCGTAACTCTAAGAAAAAAATGTTCATTATAAATGTTGCTACAAATAATTAGGTCTTTCATCTAGTACCCACAGATTTTCAATTTTCGAAAGAAATCGTCCTCTCCACATAGCAAAAATACACATATTTGAGAATTTAACATGCATCTAACTTGAAAAAATCTTCATTATAAAGATTTCCCAATATTGTGTTATCTTTAATTATACCACCTGAGATTTTCGATTTTCGAAAAAATTTGCACACTCCACCCCCTTCGGGGGCGCTTTTTAGAGGGAAGGAGATTTGGGATTTGAGTTTTTACGAATATAGGACCATTTCTCAAGTCTCCTTATCAAAAATCATCAAAATCGAAGAACGTTTATCTATCTGGCCTACCGATTTCGATGAAAATTCATATGTATGGGCTTTGGAGTGTATTGAATCGATTGTTTGTATTCACATTCACAAGAAAAATCGTTTTCAGCAATTAATATTTTCATTTTAGGAGTACTAGAGATTCTATTTAGTATAGCAATATGAACCCCCTGGGTGTCGATCTAGAGCTCGGTTCGAATTCTGATCACCTTAGAGTTTTTTTTTATAAAACCTATTTTTTAAATAAAAGATGGTTAATATGAGTTTCTAATAATTTAATCGGAAATTTTCAATGAAAATTTGTACCTATCTAATATATTGCGACCCTTAAGGTACACATTAGCTATTTCAAGGAAGGGTTAGTAGATTTTGGTAAAAATTGACAAAAAGGGGTTTTCGGAGTCGAGAAATCGATTGACGATACTTTCATATTAATTCGGTGTGACCCTTGAGGTCCACACTAGCTATTTCAAGAATGGCTCCGCAGATAAAAGTTTCAGTATGTAGGTATAGTGTTTGAGAGTTGAGAAGTCGATTGGTGATACAGCTGAGTTCTGGTATGTTTCACATTCATGTTTATTTTGAAATCCTTAAATTCTGAGCCATGGAATAATTACCGATCGCAATATATTTTAACTATAAATATGCACATTTTTGAACTTTTAAAGTAACTCTTATAGACCCACTCTAAATTCTGTATTACCCGAGCAATGCTCGGTCGCCCAGATATTTATATACAACGCGCGAACAAACCAAAAATAAAGCAGACAATCGAATTGTATACCTCCTCCGTTTGGGGTTCGTCGGTCAAAAAATATAATTAGACTAATTATTTACCTTTCTTAGTAATGTTTACGAGTATAAAAATAGATGTAAGTATGTACATAACTAGTGTTAATAAATAATTTTTACTTTTTTGCCTGAATAAAATTGGCGACCCATTCGCTCTCCAGGGATTAAACAGACTGAGAATTATCATGCTTATTTGATGTAGCCATTAAATAGGATAAATAACTTTAAAAAAATGTTGGACCGAGCTCATTAGATTATAAAATAAAAAGAGTAAAATTCATAATGTAACAATAACAAAGATTTTGAAATTAATACCGAGAGATAACGATCAGCTATAGAAGACGCTTGACACCAACTTCAAATTCTTTATTATTCTTACAATATGTTTTGTTATTTTATTCTTTTTGGAGCATCATCAACTCAAGTTGGCATTTTTTCAAGTTATAACATGAATATAATATAATTTTCGAGAAATATTTTTTTTTAGCTTTGTAGGGATTATTCCAAGAGATGAGCTCTTTGATTCCCCGAAAAATTGAATATGGGATCATCTCTCAATCGTCTTCCTTCAAATGAAAAATCACTGGTCATTTTTTTAAGGAAGAAATATTTTATTGATTAACATGGAAAGAAATACACAAACCTAAATTAATGCAATGATTATAACAAATATTTCTGTTTCTGTTCATCAATTTGCATTTTCAATTCGTTTTAATTAGTATGTACATAATTCTTGTTTAGAACGCACCTAAAATTCAATCTACTGCTGCATTTGTAATCAAAGCTTTACTAAATATTCTGTAATTTATGTAAATTTTAATTGAAATGGTGTATTTATTTGAATCATTTTCACTTAATTATATAATAGTTTCAATTGAAGCAGGTAATCCATTATTTGGCTTTTCAGACTTGTGTTTGAAATATTTACAAAATAAATGTAAAAATGAGTAGGTACGCTTAGTTGTAATTTATTTAAACAACTTTTGACCCTGCAGACCAATATGCAGTAATGACACATAATATGACTTGAACAGAACAAATTATGAAATATCATAATTATGGTCGAACGTTCGCTGATTTAAACCGAACACACTCATTATGATATTACAATTGATGACATCTAACTGTCATTTGACTGAGTGATACTTTTTTTGACCAAATTCAAAAAAGAGGGAGGTATACAATTCAGTTGTATGTTTGCTTTTTTATTTTTTTTTGTATCTTCTTCCCTCCAAAAAAACTGCCCCAGAAGAGGGTGTAGGGGGTAAAATCGAAAATCTGAGATGGCAGACTGAAAGACAAGACCATTTCCGGAAACGTTTAAAATTATCATTTTTTTCAAAAGAGTTACATCAGTAAAGGCTGAAATATGTATATTCGCACCGCGATTTTTTGAGATCTCTGAATAATGGTAATAGGATGAATATCATCTTCTTTGGTATAAGTGAAAGAGAATTTTCCTGAATAATATTACACTCAAAAGTGTAAAATAAATGTTTTTTACAAAAAAGTGGACCGACTATTATTAGTTGGTGCACTGAAAATTACAAAATAATATTAATTCTATTGGTGCTGGTACTTTTGGAGTTGGTCCCTAGAACAACAAACTACAACGGCACAACTTTCATTGTAAATTTGTGTATATACCAAACGTTAATTTCAAACATACAGCTAGAACCTTTGAATAACTCCTAATCAATATATAAATTGTACTATCCTGAAGTCTCTGATCAAAACAAAGGCAAAAATAACCACAATAACACAAACACTTTATTTGAGAAGTTCCTCAGGGATCAATCCGATGACCACTCTTGTATGTTGCCTATACTAATGAGCTTCTCGATATCTCAGGTGAGTGCACTATTTTGAATGCGGATGATACATCCCTTATATTTAACAGGGAACATGAAGAAATCATTCTCTACAAGACATGTACCTACTAAAATTGATGCTTTGAATACGTACGTCTCTGTCAATGACCTGATGTTGATTATGTCAAAAACGCAAACACTTCTTTGAACAGAACAGATAACATTATAACAGTGATGTATAATGGTGAAGAGTTAACGTCATTAGGCAGTATGAAGTGCAGACTGATAAAAGACTAGATTGGAGGTCTTCCATTGGGATTGTAGCAAGTAGTATGTAGTATTCCGCATTACACCAAGTAAGAGTGTTAGAGCTTCAATTAGGTATGCATGCATATACAATATAGGCTAATATTTTGGGGAATTCATCCGACATTCGTTGAATCATGGTGATGCAAAAAAGTGCATCCATAGCATTTTCAACATGAATCGGCAGGAAAGTTCTACACCATTTTTTATTGACAAAAGGTAGATATATTAACACTAATAGAGCTTTGTTCACTGAATGTGAAATAGAAAAAATAAATAACGTCGGTCCAATTTTTTGTAAAAAATATGTATTACCTATAACTGATACTCTTGCACTTGCTCATCTACAGAAATACTTACCGGCGCCAATAGAATAATTAATATTTTGTATTCATATAAGTCAATCCTAGTTTTCAGAAAGGAAAAATCCAATGAATTCGCTTCCATTCCTTTCTTCCTTACAAATGATACGCACTAAAGTTTACTCATATATTCAATTTAACTGTCTACTTGTTCGTTAATGCTTTCAACCAACTGTCATAAGTATATCATCTGCAATTTCTAGAGATCCTATGACACACAAAAACTGAATCGGTTTCTAAAACTCCTACAATAATACGAGCTTTTAATCATTGGATATAATTTTATTCTTTAGTTTTCAGTGCATCAGTTAATAAAGCTGGACCAGTTGAAAATCACTTTTCACAATTAAAGCAATAGTTGTCATAGATTCGGTGGAAGTCAAATGGGCACAAAATTTGAGCATTTACCTGCTATGAAAAAGATCACCCTAATCTGACATAAAATAAGGGCCCCGCGGTACCCTTCAGGTAACAAAGATAATTTCGGTCATAATAGCTTTTTAATTGAATTCTACTAAATGATGTTGTTCCTGACTTGTTTTTAAAAGTACCTACATTGAGTTTGTAAAATATATCCGGAGAACTTATTTTATATTGGAGCTTGTATCATACTTATTTTAATTATGGAGATATCGTTTCGTGGACAGTAACAAGGGACAATGTTTGTTAGTTATTAGAGAGTATACCATCTCAATGAAGAAAACATTGAAGAGTGGTGGAGTTTATTGACGTTGTACAAAAGAATCTATGAACTGTACAGCAAAAGTGTTTACGATTGGTGAAGAAAATTTAATAAGCAGGAGCCAACTAAAACATAATCATGAACACAATGATAGTAAGCTGATAATAGCCGTGGATTATATTTCCGAAAATCAGGATCCACCAGGATCATAACAATGAAATAGAGCAGAAGTCCACAATGCTGTAAGAGACTCTAATTGGGTACTTGACATTAATGGAAATTCAATATAAAGTAATGTTCAGACGATATTAGGCTCACATACCAGAAATCACATTATGCGGGTTAAATTTCTCTTGGAATTTAAAATATAATCAATTTAAATAGTTGTAATTTCAAACCCATTATCACGTGACTGCATACGTCTATCAAAATCGACCAAGATAGTGACGTAGTAATCAAGTCGATGAACAAATCCTCCTCAGAGAGAACATACAATATTGTATCTTCTCTCTGATCAGATAGTGTTCGCTGCTCTATTCCTCCTTTCTTTAATATCGTGGGATACTAACTGAGAATCTATTGTAACGTTGCAGCCCTTTTTAGAATTTAAGCGGGAAATTTAAAAACAATTTTTGAATATATTTTCTTTATTTGCAAAATAGACTTGTATATTTTTTTTGGTTTAATTGAATGTCTAAGTACAAAATAAAAATTGTTTAAAAAATTACTCAAGTACCTAATAGTAGAGTCACTAATTTTATATTGACTTTTATAAGTTTTAAGATCAATTTTTATATACTTCTGAACAAATATGGCTTAGTGCCCATCTTACATACATATACATTTTTAGGTAGATTAATCAATGCAGGTAGAATAATGTCCATTCTACATCCGCCCCTTAGATTAGAATAAGTGCGCTAGAAATCGTAGTTCCTACAATATTCCTTCAAAAAATTTCTTAATTTTTAGGAAAAGAGATCTCATTACTTCGTTGTGGAAATAGAATACTTGTCAGTAGACATTTGCCTATGTATCCTCAGAATGTTTAAAAAATCGCAATGTAAGTTGCGTTTGTAATAAACATAATCTTGATATCTTTAAAAAATAATTCAAATTTAATTCTTTGCAATCCAAAAACTGCCAGTTGGCTCATATTATAATTCAAACTGGTTATAAATATATGTTAACTTTCACGGAAAACGACATCCTTAATAAAACATTTCTTTCCAATTCCGACAATCTGTTCGCATGTGGCATAATCCAGTTTCGTGAAATTGTCCACATTGATATTTCGCAACACATGAATTAGAAAAGTTTCTACAGCTTACTCAAGAGTCTTGTTGTACCCATATCAAAAATATTAGCGCGACAATAATTAAGCTGACCCCCATTCGCAATATTTTGATAACACCCAAAACGGTGGTAATTGCAGAATGATGTAAGGCCCATTTTCAACTATCAAATCAGTATCATATTTGTGGTTTCGTAACTGTAATCGAAGATAGGGACAGACAACATTTTATGGCCATATCCATGAAAAAGCACTTCGCTTAATCATTCGGTTGGTCTTCCTAAAAAAGAAAATTCTGAATGACGTTGAAAGAACTCATTAATATACGTACTCGTTCATTTTGTTGGGTGATAAAATTCCATAATTCCTTGAAACTTTAGTGGCAGGTTGAGAAAGTTGTATTTCTATTTCAGGTTGATTGGTTCAGAGAGAAATAAACATTACTTTAAATAGTCCAGGACACGTAAGGGTAAGTCTTAATGGATTATGATAATTTCAGAAATTAAAGAAACAACAATATATAATTGTAATAGTGAAATAAACGTCCCCCCGATAAACTTTAACTTTTCACTTGGAAACTGTCGATATCTGAGATTTGTGTTAAGACAATTCAACTAAATATTTAAGTTACTCGATAATAAGTAATTCTAACAGCAGTAAATACTGTCGAATAGCGTTACTTACATTATTATCAGTAAGTAAGTAAGTATCGAAAACATTTATTTTTCTAAATAAAAGAACGGAAACTATTGCCAGTTATGGAGATAATTAGAATGCACTTTCTTCCGATTTTTGACGAAAGAGATCTACGTATCTACCTATAGAATCGAATGTATGTTTTTTTAATTTTTATTTTCATCTGAAAAATTTCAGCTGAAAGATGGTTTCATTTTAAAATTTTCAGGATTCTGCTAAAACACTCTTCGACAGGCAACAAACTTTTTTTTATTTAAATTTTCGGAAACCTGTCATGTGCAACATATCTTTTGAATATTTATACTAAAAATTAACGCTGTTGTTAGAAACTCGAAGGTGATCGTTTTTTTTGTCATATCGGAAGCAGCTGCTGATAATTAGAAATATTTGAATAATTAATTATAAAATAGTTATTAATGCAATTATATGTAAGTATTACCACTAACATACAGACTTAAGTGTATCGTAGGTCATTCGTTGTTTATTGAAAAAATATTATTTATGTTATTAGATTGTTAATAAACGTTATTATTATTACTATATTATTATTATTCCTAACTTTTTACATAAATATTTTACATGAATGGAGGAATTAAGCATTGGATCCAGAATTACACACAAATATTTAAATTAATTTTCAAATTCAATGTTCACATCATTAATATTGAAATTTATATTCAAATTCTGAAATGCCGTACATTTAGTTTTAGAAATGTTTAGTTTTGATCTATACGAACGTAACCAAGAATATAAAATTTTCATTATATCTATCATTTAGGTAGTGCGTAACCCATTTCAGGGCCATTTCTCCAATACCAAATATTTTCTTTATTTTACAAAATACAAAAAATAGTTGAACACAAAGTTCTACAGATTCATTTGACCTTTTTAATAATCCATTAGTCATTTTTTTAAATAGAACTCCCTGTATATTATTAGACTTTTTAAATCTACGTGAAATCTATGCAGATTTCAAGTTCAAATTGAACTGATTTCAAGAAAATGTAGGTATACTGAATTGGCAATACAAATACCCCTGTTATTTGGTGAAGGTGGCCACGGACTCGTCGGAGATGAATCTGTTGCCAGAATATGAATTTTATTCAAGTTATATCAGAAATATGATTATTTAACAAAAGCAGCGCACTCTATCATACATAAAGATCAGGTTTATTGGTTATCTTGAATCTTCATGTCAATTCAATTGTGATTATTTTGAGATTTTTGAAGTATGACGTTTAGGAAGTCAAATAACGAAAATTTGGTTATGATCTTAACATTTTGTAAGAACGTTTGTATATTATATACGTATAAGGTTTAAATTTTGTTCTGTGTCAAATACGTGGTCATATTGACGTTCATTTGAATGAGCATGAACATTCATAGGTGACGTTTATTATCACTTAACGTTAATGTAACCTCTAAAACTTATATTGATTTATGATTTTAATTGTGATGTACACAATAAAGACTACGCTGCTCTTGTTAAATTTATATTTTGACAAAACACTGTTTGAATGAGTTAAGTCACTGAAATCTCCTAAATCGTGTATTGTAATATCCCACGAGATCGCAGCCACCTTGATCAAATAACATGGGTATTTGTATTGCCAATACTAGTAGTACCTAAATTAACCATAGCAACAAGTGAATAAATCTTAATTTTGTTGTACACAATTGTTAAATTAGAGTTATTAACAAAATGAAGAGTTATTTACTTGTTGCTATGGTTACTATAGGTACTCGTAGTAGACAGTCTATTGAATTAACGTGAAGGAATCGGAAATCAGATTAAGAATTTTCTTGTAATTAGTTCAACTTAGGTAAGTATAGGAAATACAAAGAGATCCATCTGAAAAAATAGACTACTAAGTCTCTAAGCATTTTTGAGACACCCTGTACATTAATAACCACACTGGAGCACACTGGTAAGGTCTAGGCTAGCTCAATTAAAGACGACATCTATTTTCCACCAGATGCATCAACACTGATTCTAATCATAATGCAGTTGCAGTTAGACTGATAACTTTTGGCCCCAACTTCACAAGTACCAGCACCAATAGAATTAATATTATTTTATATTTTCAGTGCACCAACTAAAAACGTCGGTCCAAGTTTTTTGTAAAAAATATTTATTTCACCCTTTTGAGTGCAACATTAGTCACGAAAATCGTTGTACGTTCACTAATACCAATACCAATGAAGATAGTACTTATCATATTACCCACGTATACTCTTAGCTGGTAGTTGTTATTATTGTGATCTCAAAACATCGCTTCGGAAATACTTAAGCTTAAGTATTTTAGATGTTACCATTTTAACACCGATTTAACTCGAAAACCGTAACTCTAAGGAAAAAAGGTTATTTATAAATGTTGCTACAAATAATTATATCTGTCATGCAGTACTCCCCTCTTCACATAGCAAAAATACATATATTTGAGCATTTAACATGCCTCTATCTCGAAAACTGGAACTCTTTTGAAAAAAATTTAAATTTAAATTGTCCTATCTTATACCAGCTCAAATTTTCGATTTTCGAGAAAATTTGCCCCCTTCACCATCCGGTTTTCGGGGATTTCGTATTTGCGTTTTTATGAATATGGAACCATTTCTCAAGCCTCCTCTTTCAAATGTATCAAAAATCATCAAAATCGGAGCTCGTTTAGTACATAAAAGGCGCGAACGAACAAAAAAAAAGCAGACAGTCGAATTGTATACCTCCTCCGTTCGGGGTTCGTCGGTCAATACAAAATAGGTTTTTCGATGAACAATTGAAACAATGTTAAACTTGTCCTTGTGGTTTCTTCAAACAGCAAATTGAATATGATTTCCATTCTATCTTCACTGGCGGATTTTTTTACGTGACTATTAAAATATCTTTATTATCATGTGCACATTGTTATCGTAGTATTTTGGTAAAGATGGAATCATGGAGATATATATTAATATGAGCTCCATCGTGCTGGAACCCGACTTGAAAATGATATTAATTGAAAATTGTTCTTGTAAAATAGAAACGATATAGATGATTGTAGTGAAATTTATTTGTTTGTAGTTTTTCTAAAAAAACTGAAAATCAAAAAAATATTTACTACTACATTTTTTGATGTTTTATGGCATTTTCCCGGGAATGTGTTAACAATCGTTTGTAGTTTATTGTAGTGACGAGAAAATTAGTATTAGCTTGCTTCCAATATAGTAAACACTGCATATACTCTACCGCTTTAGAGAAAAGCTATTTTTTTTGTCGCGTCAAAACTCCAACGATACAGAGGTATAATCTCTGTACATTTTCTTTTTTTGTAGTGTCGATAATTATGCGAGTTTAACAGCTGGTCTTTTCCAAAATGGTAATTTTAAGGAAATAACAATACATGAGTAGTTTCATTGTTATTCTAAAACACCTTCAAATTGCGTTCCAACTCGTAAATTAGTTTTATGTCTTGATAATATTAAAAAAATAATAAAATACTACAAACGATTGTTAACATATTCCCGGGAAATGGCCATAAAAACAACAAAAAAACTGAGGAGTAAATAACTTTTTTGATTTTCAGGAACTTTTGAAGAATTACAAGCAAATAAATTTCACTACAATTTACGTCGCTTGTAGTTTCTGGAATAACAAAAATAAATTTTTCATGAATTAGTTTAATGGCTTGATAATATTGAAAGAAAATAAATAATACAAGAAACTGTTGTCAATATGAAAAACTGCAAACGAGTGTTAATATATTCCCGGGAAATTGCTATAAAAACATTAGAAAATGTAGGAGTAAGTCATATTTTGATTTTCAAGTTTTTTGGAAAACTACAAACAAATAAATTTCACTACAATCATCTACGTCGTTTTTAATTTCTGGGACAATAAAAACTTTATCAAATTTATTCCACGTAAATTAGAGTAATGGCTTTAATGCCATAAAAACACCAAAACATGTAGGAGTATATTTTTTTGAATTTCAGTTTTTTTTCTAAAAACAACAAACAAATAATTTTCACTACAATCATCTACATTGTTTGTAGTTTCTGGAACAACAAATTTATTCTACGTAAATTCGTTTGATGGCTTGATAATATTAAAAAAATAATAATAAATAAATTGGTGTCACTACAAAAAACTATAAATGATTGTTAATAAATTCGCGGGAAAATGCCATAAAAACCCAAAAAAAATTTGGAAGTAATTTTTTTCAAGGTTTTTCGGAAAACTGCAACCAAATAAATCTCACCAAAGTCATCTAGGTCGTTTGTAAATTACGAGGATATTATTAAATTATTATCGTTCTCAAGTCTGGATGCAGGAGCTAGTTATATGTTGTTCCTAAAAAGTTCAGTTCTGATCTACATTCCCAATCTTTAATCTATATTTTTGTGTATGGAATTAGTTTCTCTCCGTTAACATCGCATATTCATCTAGATCCGTAAATCCTGAACGCTTTGTATCTTTCATGAAACATTTAATAATGTTATTGACACGAAAATTTCATCTTCAAAGATCAGAACTAAGTTATGTCATCCTTAGTCGAAAATCTTCTCAATTCTCAATTCTAGAAAATTAAGCAAAGAAAAAATATGTATCCTTCCATAGGTAGAACAAAAAGAATTTTTATTCTCAGCATCAATCTTCTTATAAATACGTATGTATCAATTAAATCAGCTGTAACTTATCTCGCAAAAATATCTTGCATACCTCAGCTTGTTATAAATGCCATAATTACACTCATACCTATATACCAATTGTAGGATATGCAAGTAACTATTAACACCTGGCATTATATTACAAAAATTATTCCCTCCATTGATATTATCTTTATTAAATTAGAACCAGGTAGTTATCAATTCTTGTGTTTCAAAACAATACCTTGTCCGTTCTTCAACGTTCAAGGATTTGCAAGTTCAAGTTCAATATTTAACAGCTATTTTCATATATTTCATTATTTTGTATTTGGCAATTTTATAATAATATAGTCGATTGTTTCCGATATTTTGGTGGTTTTAAGTAACTTGTATCACTTCCTTGTATCGTATCGACGGCAGAAATGTATTTCTAAGTACCTATACTTAGAACCGAGTAAAATTATCTAATCAAGAAAATGTCTTGTTGAACAGTTGAAGGAATAATGTGACATTTGAATGAATTATTTTTTGTTTTTTGTTTTTCGGTACAGTGAACATAGAATCGAGAAGTGTATGCAAAAAAATTTCCATCAATTATACATAATCTGATTTAATTTCAGTTCCCACAATTAATTTGTTATAAATCACAAAGGATATAGCACATCCATGATTAAACAAACAGCTGAAATTGCTTATTGGATTCCTATTACATAGCTGACGAGAATGGAATTTTAAACTGAATTTACAATTTAACAATTCCCTCTCCTTTTCTCACATACTCTGTATATTTGAGCTAATTGATTTTAATCCATAACTCAATTATATATAATGGTTGTAGAAGTCCATTCTCGAAGTGGAGTGAAATGGTAAGACGTAAAAGAAACACAAAGTCTTCTCCACAGTTTATTATTAAAGGTTAATTACTGATGAGACATGTTTCGAGATTGTACAAATGGTTCAAAGTTATGGAGATGAAAATATGAATTTTTTTTTAAGAGAAGGTAAAATTAGAAAACGATATATGGTCTAGCATTTTTATAGATTTAAATTTATCTTTCATTAAAACTCATGCATTCTGTAAAAAATATGTAAATCATCTTAAATTAGAAATATCGCATATAAAAGAGCCAAAAAACTTTCTCTAAAACTTTCGTGTCTGCTTTCATCAGCATCTAATTCCTTGCATATATTTTAATATGTAGTTTCTCTCACCGAGTTTAAATTTCTGTAAAATAACAATATTATCTAATTCAAAAAGTCTAAAAGTCAATAAATATTATGGCATAACGGCAAAAATTTTCAGAAAAATAGAATATATTCATAAAATATTACCACTTCGTTTCCACTATCACACAAATCAGACTCAAAAACAATATGTACTTTAAGTTATATCCACTCTCAATAACAAAGGTATTCCTGATAAAGCTAATTCTGTTTATTATATCAAATTATTTAATATCAGGATTTTGCATCATTGGCAAACAGTTATGAATATCAATAACATTGTACTGTTTCTATACCAAGTTGTATGATTTTTTGTCTTAATCACTCTTTGATCCATGATAAGTGAACAGAACTAAAAGTGTCTCTGTTGAGTTTCGATCAATTGTGGTATAAGTTTTATATTATTTCAAAAATGGATATATCAAATGTCGAACTCAAGATTTCTTAAATATACTATGAAGAAATAGGATCTCTATCACAATATGATTGTAAATCTGACCATCCCCTAAATCACGTTCAAACTACCGCAAACCAGTTGATATTGCGTTAATGTATCAGTGTTGCCAAGATTCTACAATGTCCACATATAGCCCATTATACCGTCTCTCTAAAATATTAGATAAATAAGGAAAAAATATCAATTTCATAGAGAACATTATTAAAATTCATTGATTATTCATAAATACGTGTAACAAACTTCGCTTAGATAGTTTTAATATGAGCATCAGTTTAGGCACCAGATTGTCTATGCGGCAACACTGTACCAAATTGACGTTTTGACAGCGACGATTTTGGATAAGGCACAAACTCAGAGATGATATTTTTATATGTAATGCCTGACATATTTTAAGTAACCATTAGTTAGTTTTCTGTAACTGATCCTTGCATTCTTGAATTAAATATATCGAGCGATCCAAAAAAAAGTTAGGTGTCAATCAATCTAAATGCAATTGTTGATGGCACGAGTAAAGACATATCTTCATTTTCAAAGGCCTACTGGGGATGAGTTATTTTTTTTGATCGCTCGATATTACTATTAAAGAGAACAAATCGGTCAAATGCGGGAAAATCAAATATTTAAATTACTCATAATGAGCGTTTTCATTTTATATGTCACATGATGCAGGTACTGGAAGAAAATGTTTCTTTTAATTTAAAAATTTGCTCCACAAAACAAACTTCTAATATCAAACTGTTTAATTTAACTGTAGATATGTTCGTGTTGTGGATAATTAACTGAATATCAGAATCAATATCCATCAAATTCTAATTCTCTCCTTTTTGTGGACTCGGAGAAAACATGACTATGTAACATTCGGACAGGCAGCCACCAGAGAGATTTTATAAAGGTTCTGTTTTTCATCGGCTAAACAGAATCTTTAAAAAATGGAAATTTTACAAAACTGTTGCAATATGCTTTTCTCGACACAATAAAAATCTAGAATCCGTTAGAACTTTCTTCACTTCTATCATATTATATCTGATACCAAATGTTATTATCTACTACAATTAAAGAAAACTTTTTTATTCTCCAAATTGTCCACGTTTCCATCAACTTAATTTCGTCTGGAAATCAATTTTCCAATTCAAATAATAGCACAATTTTTGGTTACGCCATCTATGGGATCTTCCTACATGAAGAAACAGCACATACATTAACATCTTTTGTGGAGGACCCCCGCTGTTGTTGTGGTCACAACCGGAATCAGCTGGATGGTTGGATGAGTCACCCTGTAAGTAGGTACACCAATGCATTTCACCTATTCCGATCCGATCGAATTGGTGGAAGTTCTTTTGCCAGTTAAGAGAGAATGGCGGGAGAAAAGTTTCGTATAGGATTAGAAAACACAGCCGGTAGATCAGTGTCGGTTTAGTTCTTTTCTTGTGACCGCGTCGTGTGCACTCTCGAGTTTGCTTTTTGTCATACTGTAAGTGTAAATGCATATATTTATCTTCTTGTTCTTCATCTGTTTGTAGTTGTTGTTGTTTTTGATACGTTAATGATGAATTCTGCTCCTTCCTGCGAAATCAAGTATCTGCGTACCATCTCGCACAGCTTGTGGATTTCTGTTTTGTTTGCACCAAGCTAAGCATCCGACGCCTAGCGTCCTTGAGCTCTGAAACGCTCATCATCACGTGTGTTTGAAGCATCTCATTTCATTCGGATTGATTGTCATGGCCGGTCAGATTTTGTTTGTTCATTGTTTCTTTTACACCACTGAGTGAAATTCGGTGACCGGTTTTTAGAAAGTAGTGTTTATTAATGAAAAACATTCTTTTAATGTTGTATAAAATGTAAACACGTTTTAATATGACGTTTTGTTTCATGAAATGTAAAAATTCCTGATGAAATGAGATACTTTCTTTGAAATACATACGTAATGATTTTCTCTGTTTCATTTGATTATTTAATATAATGCAATCAAGTAAATAACAAAAATTTTGATGTGGAATAATTTTATCTTGAAAGTTTTATTCTAATTATATACAAACAGCAACAATTACAACATATTGAAGGTTGTATATACTAATATGTTATCATAAAAATAGTTAGATTAAACGCCCTTTTTTCTCAATACCATAGATTGCTCTATAGGTGGGACTTTAAACCCACCTTATATTTCCCCCTCCCAACATCTACTGTCACTTAATTCCCAAGGTTCCCTTTATGTGCCATTTTGTATCAATCTTTTAACTATAACCAAGTCTGTTCCTCATTTTTATGTTATCTATTTCCATTTTTGTTATGTAAGAAATGTGTTGAATTAAGATACTTTGGAGGCATCAATATTTCCTCATAAATTTTTGATTGTGATGACCCCCTAATTTCACTGACACCGGAAGTTACGTTGCATCTTTGGCGAAGGAGAAAGGTATTATATACCATTCTTCACTCGCTGTATTCGGTTTTGAATGGACAGTGGGTCGTAAGAAATTGTGAAGGGAAAATACGTCATCATTAATAATAAATTCTCCATCTACATTTAAAAAATCCTGTCAATTATCAATCCCATATGATATAACTGTAATTATATGGAAAAAGCAACGCTCTTAGAAATCAACTGTTATGAATGTCTGATTGTTGGATTTTCCAGTATATTTCTATAGTATATAGATGTTTTTCTAAAGGATATTTGATATTTATGTCAAATAAATCATAAAAATGTTCAATTCTAAGTAAAAATGAAAGCTATATAATAAAAGGCTACTTCACAAAAATTGATAAAATTATGTTTTAGAATTATATACTTTTTATAATTATATAATTTTATAATTTTATAATTTCCCAAACGGATTATTTTTCAGCTTTGAATAACAGCATACCGTAACAAAAACAATAAAATATTAATATTCAACATTTATTTTTTACACGTCCTCGTATCTTCAAGCCAAAAACCACAAAGCGATTGTATAATTTTTTATATTTGATCTCTTGTCGATTTCTTTCACTTTCATCGGTCAACCTACATATTTGTGGGATTGGCGTTGCTCATTTCGAATGAACAACATGTTGACGATTTCTTGAGAATTCTTAGATTAACGTAATATTTTATTTAGATCACTTCAGTATATTATTTGGGTGATCACAGAAACTGAAATTATAATTATGATAATTTCGCTAACATATAAAAAGGTATTAAAATCTCATCTCATCAGTACCAATATTTCCATTCTCATTCTCGAAAATTTCGCAAATATAAGGAGCATATGGTCAGTGGAACTATAAGTAAAACTACAATTTATATATTAACTCATTTCCGTGGTCTTTGATTATTTCCTGTTTGTGGCATCCTTGTTCCGTCAATGAACTTGACTTCAGAGTTGTTGCTTCGATCAACTGCTTACAGCATCACAATAATACGATTCTACATTGTCGTCCTTGCATTATTATTCAACTTTCTCATCTCACGTTAATCAAGTGCGAGACCTTAAGATCCTCCATGTCTCACGGCATAACCCATAAGAGCAATATCGTATAATGATAAAATTATTGAATAAGTTATAATGATTTAACTTCATAAGTAAGTATAGAATCGTGAAAACTGATTTACGAAATTGAGTAGCATTTTTCTGCCTTAGGTACTCCAAAATTTCAGAATCTAACAATTATTGACCCCTAAACATGAATGCCAAACACGCAACCCTCTCTACGCGAGTCCAACTTGCACTTACCAGTTTTTAATGAAAACAGAATTTGGTTTTATCGGAAATTGTATCACTAGATAGCATGGACGAAAATTAGGTATGAATCTAAAATTATGAAACAGATCTATTAGTTAGTTCCTGGTTCAGATCATGCTTTATGCAGTTATTCAATTTTTATAATTGATCGTAAATGACTGTATTTGCATTATCTTTCTTATTCACGGCATAATAACGGATCTTGACGACATGGGGAAACTGTTGGACGTATAATGAATTATATATAGGCTAGAAAAAAATTATCTCGGTTCCTGAGATGGGAATTGTATTTCTTCAGAAATTTACGGCAATAATATTTTGGAAAGAGCAATAAATTGAAAGCACCAGACGTTGAGATAGGCGTGAAGATTCTTGAATTGTGTTTTATCGTTGTCGGTTGTTTGGTAAATTCTGGAGAAGATGGTTATTTTATTACTTGTTTCGTTTCTGTGTTAAAGTTTGCCGAATATGAGTTCTATACCATTTGCTCACACAGACTTTAGATCGTTTTGAGCAATATGATCCCAAATTTTTAGTTCATGTTACAAAATAAGTGTGGCTAGCGAGTCACCAAACAAAAATTAACAAGATAATTGGGGCTATTTTATAATCAAGACGTTGTTTTTAAGGGTCGTTAAAAAAATATCGGGTCTTAAATCTAAATAGGTATTCTGTAACCTGCGTCGGATAATGTTAAGGCTTGATTAAAATCCATAACGTTTGTTGCTATTCTGTAAACGAAAACCAGGCGTTGAATTTAACATCAGTTGTTAAATTTAACATATTGAGAAATATTTTTATGGCTTGCTTATTTTTACTAAAGAATATAATGGAATATTCAAAAACAACCAAGTATTTAAATAATGGGGGGAAGCTGATATGCGATGAGGCGTGGCCGAACAAGCGAGATGATGTCAACACAACATATTGTTTACAGTTCCGTCTATCTCTGTTAATAGGTCATTGGTGTACATACAAAAAGACAGACGGACGGACGGAAGTAAGTAAGACTTCTAGTAATACATCGGTGAAAACTGCATTCAATTCCATGCAGTAGTTTTTGCGTGATGCCCGTACAAACATACAGACAGACAGACAAAACTTATAAAAAACTCTTGTTTTGGCTTCTGCTGCTCTAGTAAAGGCCCTCTATATATATTTTTCCTTAAATATCTCTAATGTACAGTCAAAACCCTACGATTGAAACTATAGAAATTTCATACAAACATTGACACCCCTTTTTACCTCCTTAGGGGTTGAATTTTGTAAAATCCTGTTTTGATGAGCACCTATGTTCTGAAAGGAATCCCCTTGCAAAATTTGAGACTTCTAGCACTTCTAGTCTCTGAGATTTCGTGATGAGTGAGTGAATGACCTTTCTTCTTTTATATATATGCATATATAGATTGTTCTATCAAGAAAAATCAATCTTTTCTCTGAAATTGTATTTATTGCTCCCACATATCGTATCAATATTATAGCTTATCTTTAAAAAATGCATTCAATCTGTATTCGTTTTTTATTTCATCCCTGTAAATATTGATTAGCAGCTTCATTCAGGAAATAATAGATACAACTAATTAGAACCATTCGCAAGTATTGAACCGTTCAAGGAAGTTCCTCGATTCGATCCGAGTAAGAAGAATCTTTTAGCAAAACCGCAAAACCCTTGACACCATGTCCTGAATTGACTAGAAAATAACTAATTATTGCTTGAAGATTATTTTTTTCTGGACGATTATCGTTTTTGACGTCCACGAAAAAAACATTCTTCTCTGCTATGTACCTACTATATATTTGTTGTATATAGTAAATAGAAGAGCTTCAATTTGAGTTAATCACAATCAAAACTATTTTGGAAATAGAGATAACAGCTAAATACTTTAGATTTTCACAAACTTTATCCAGAAAAAGCTTCAACTTCTCATAAAATAAGATGATATCAAGATGTATGCAAAATTCTAAATTTGATAGATTTCTATTTATAGCATCTTATAAGTAGAATGAAGGAAATTAGGTCACATAATTTTTAAGATGTATCTATTTTTCAATTTATTTTAAAATTAAATGATATGTTCAAAATGTGACCGCCATTCACTTCTTGACAATAAGCAAGGTGATCTTGAAATTCTCGTACAACATTTTGTCATTCTAGTAGGCAATTTTGAGTTGATGACAGACGTCGGTGTCTTGAAAAATATTTGTGTGTGTATTTGATTTAACTATGGCTCATTTATCCGAAACTCATAGAATCGACATTTTTATTATGACTGGATGCGGTAATATAACAAGAACTCAAAAGGAAGTTTGATAAATACCCTGGTCAACACGCCTCACAATCTACAGTCTGCAAAATAGAAACAAAATTTCTTGAAACTGGATATGTCAAATCTTTTCAAAAGTCAGGTCGAAATGGTAAATTGGATGAGGAAAAAATTTAGACGTACTGTTAGCGATTGAGGAAAATCTGCATATGACAAGTAGACAACTTGCCACCGACAATGATGTATGAATTAATGAAGTAAATCATCCATATTGAGAGCTTTACAAAAATAAAAATGCCATCCTTATAAAGTTCAGTTGATTCTGAAGTTAAATGAGGATGATCCTGTTAGAAGACAACAATTATGTGAACTGATTATGGATAGAATGGAAGCAGATTTGCAGTTCATAAATAAAACTGTGTTAAAGGTACTTTTTATTTAAATGGAACAGTTAATAGACAAAACTGTAGATCTTAAAGCAGAGAAAATCATCATTGAATATGTGAGGCTCACAGACAATATCCCAAAAAAGTTAAGGTTTGGGCTGATAGATTTAACAAAAAAATTATCGAACCGTATTTTTTTGAAGGCACAATTAATTGTGAGGTTTATCTAGGTTTTTTGATGAACTTTTTACTACCTACATTAAGAAGAATGGTGGAATGGAAATACTTCTTAAACATTATGTGACATTATTTCCTTAATTCTACTTCAAGTATCAAAATTTTACATTTTTAAAACAAATTTTCTCAGTTATGATTGCACAAAATTTGAACAGAGAATAAAAATCCCTTTCGAACAAATTGCCACACGACCCATATTTAAAATTTTTGAATTTCCTCATAATTTAGTGGGGGCGCAAGAAAGGGGTAATATTTTTATACATTCAATTGTCAAATTGAGAATAAAAATCGACTTATTTTAGGTCATTTAAAACAAATACATAGTAACGCAAAAATGAATTTATTCCATACCTGTGGACCGCACTATATGTAAAAAGCGAACAGTTTAGGTGAGATATGTTATATATAAATATGTCTCAAGAACTCAGATAGCTTTGATCCTATGACGTAAAATTATATAACTGTACTTCAACTTAGCTGCTGATCTGATTATTAATGAGCATACACCTGCTAAATAATATGACGACTATTCTGTCGAAAGCTTTGAGTGAGACATGTTTCCAATAAATTAATATTAACTACCTGATTCCTGTCATATTCTCTGCGATAGAAAACTCAAGGGTCATATGCAATCTAACTGATGATAATTATTTAAGTTTGATAGGTAAATGAAATGCTGGCAAAAGATGTAATCAGTTTTTATTAATAATTTTTACAAGAAATTGAACCAACGTTATCAGTTGGTGCACTGAATAGTACAAAATTATATTAACTCTATTGGAGCTGGTTCTTTTGAAGTTGTGCGGTTGCAGTTAGATTGAAAACTTATGACACCAACTTTACACAAGTACCAGCACCAATAGAATTAATATTATTTTGTACTTTTCAGTGCACCAACTGATAATGTCGGTCCAATTTTTTGTATAAAATAGTTATTTCATACTTTTGTGTGTTACGAAAATCGTTGAACGTTCACTATTATCCATGTACACTTTGCTTATATTTGCTATTATTTAGAAATCTAAGAACATCGTCGCGGAAATACGCATATTATAAACTTTACTACTGCTGTTACTCGAAAACCCTATTCATTTGAAAGAAGAGAGTTGAGAAACGGTCGCATATTTGAAAAAAGTCATATCTGAAATCTACTTCCCTCTACCCGCCCAAAGGTGATGGAGGGGGCATTTATTCACAAAAATCGAAAATCTGAGAATTGCCCGGAAAGGTTACTATTTTTTTTAAGAGTTACGGTTTTCTAGTTACAGCGATGTCAAGTCTGAAATATGTGTTTCTGCCGTGATGTTTTGAGATCTCTGAATAAATAACAAGTACAAGCAAAGAATATACATGTGTAATAGGATCAGTACTATCTTATTAAGTATTAGTGAACGTTCAACGATTTTCATGTCTAATGTTATAAATATTTCTTATCAAATATTGGACACCAACTAATAAAGACGGTCCAATTTTTTGTAAAAAGTATTTATTAATCTGTTGATATCCGCAGAGTTGCAGCAAGAAATTCTTCAGATGCGACAGCCGTGATCTAACTGTATCAGTGTATGTATTCGTATATATGCTACACATTCCACTCTGAAGCAATCTGAATGATCCCCTCAATAACATTAATAATTTATGCGCTTCCTCGCGAGCCACTTATTCGCTTTGTTACGCAAACATAAATGCAGGTTTCACTTTTTTGTGCGCTCAGCCTTACTTATGACACGAGCTGAACAAGCTCTCACATCCCCGCTGATAATCATA
Organism: Crioceris asparagi; assembly: GCA_958507055.1. Taxonomy (NCBI): domain Eukaryota; kingdom Metazoa; phylum Arthropoda; class Insecta; order Coleoptera; family Chrysomelidae; genus Crioceris; species Crioceris asparagi. Next base: position 80,486,564 of record OY293826.1, on the reverse strand, counting down.
ACATCGAAATCCGTTGTAGTTCCTCCTTCCAAATTGTAACCAACTTGTTCTGGTTTTTGGTCTTCCGGTTCCATGGCAAATTAGGCTTGTGAGCTTCTTTAATAATAATAATTATTGATACCTGCCTGTTTCAAGATTGTTACTTTCAAAGGCACTTAAGGGTATCAATATAAATAATATGATATTCGATCATTACTGAGAAAGTGTGTAAAAACAATCAGGAGAAATTAAATATGAATGAAAAAAATATAACCCATAAAAATTTATATGTGCTATATATTATTGAAGGAAGGGTTTATTTTCCAATAACCAGAAAAATTGAACTCTTTTTCAATATTGGAATATCTTTTTCGAAACGCAGAACACCTTCTTCGGGAATATTGGAATTTCAATAAATATCAAGACAAATAATTATCTAGGTTATAGATTTTCTTTGGATCTTTCAACTTTCATAGATAAATATGATTATATACGAAATAAATTGACATTAAACTGATTCACAGTGTAAATCTGAAATACCCTACTTATTAACCGACGATCGAAACGTCGGATGTATACAATTCGACTGTTTGTCTACATGTTTTTTGATGGATGTTCGTGCCTTGTAAATAATAAAGATGTGCATCAATTTAGCGAAACAACTCTGGAAAATGAGAACGCTATTACGTCAGGAATTTGCCATTTTTTGCCGTTAATTAGTAGTGAAAAAAATTATTTTGACAATCTTTTCCTTCTACTACTCACTAAGTTGACGTCAAGTTAGCGAAACAACTTTGGAAAATAGGAATGCCATTAGGTCAGGAATTTGCCGCTTATTTGCCGTTAATTAGTTGTGGCGTTCTAATTTTCCAAAGTTGTTCTGAATCCTAGAAGCCATATGTATTTATGTGAATCACGCAATTCTGTTGAAAAAAAATATAATTATTTGTTTCGTCTTGTTGATGCGGACAAAAAAGCGTGGTAACTGGCTTACCCCTGAGGAGGCCAACTTTGTTGACGAAAAAATTGTATCCAACAGATATAAAGGGTGTAGAAATAAAAAAAATCGTTTTTGTGAATATCTTCGGAACCGTTCATAGTACAGAAAACAGCTTTTGTAAGCATTTTCCACTCATAATAAGCTAAGTTTCCAGCCAGAAGTTATAATTGGTGATGATTTTGAAGGAGTAGTGGATGTTTTTCTCCCCAATTTCTAGAAAAAGTACTGTTTTGAGGCTCCTCTTTGAACCGCCAATGTTTTCTACACAAAAAAGGTACTGTTGGTCGTGAGCTCTAAAGTCGATCGTTTTCGAGAAAAATCAACTTTTATGTTGAAAAAACACGCTCAATTTTAGCTTTTCTTACTGGTTTTAACGTTTATATAAATTTTGTTTGGGTAATAAATACAAATATTGTATTTCAAAGAATTTATCGTGTTTTTTCAACATAAAAGTTGATTTTTCTCGAAAACGGTCGACCTTAGAGCTCACGACCAATAGTACCTACCATTTTTGTGTAGAAAACATTGGCGGTTCAAATGGGCACCTCAAAACCGTACTTTTTTCATTGGCGTGGAAATTGGGGAAAAAACAACCACTCCTCCTTCAAAATCTTCACCAATTATGACTTAACGAAAAATGTTTTTCTGACTCAAAACTTAATTTATTATTAGTGGAAAATGCTTACAAAAGCTGTTTTTTGTAGTATAAACGGTTCCGGAGATATTCACAAAAAACTATTCTTTTCTTCAATTTCAACAACCTGTATCTCAAAAATGGTGCATTTTAGAGGGTAAGCTAATAAGTTTTTTTTTGCATATTTTGGACGAGATATCCTCAAGTCCTGCTCATATATTAGGAAACAGCCTGTATATTAGGTACAGATAAACTTAAATTGCCGCAACTCACATTGCATGCCAGCACAAAGTATGACACTCTCGTTTGAAACATGCGTTTTATGCTTGTCCGTGACGTTTTGTCACGGACTGACGTCATTGGAAATACGCGTAATATTCTATACATAGTATCATGATAGACTAGTTGAGTGTTGACGTCAACGTTCCTAACAAAACACAAGTGGGGGTTTGAAATATAACATAATGCCATATTTGAACCAATCAAAAGATGTTACTTTTATTTTGTTTAGAATGGTCACATCAGCATTTAACTAGTAGGTATATTGTCAAATTGTTTTAACTCTTATGGAAGCAAAACTGATATCTTGATTTTTCTTATTTGTTCTTAATTGTGAAACTATGTTTAGGTATGCATAATTATTTAAGTAGTCAGCTAAAACTTAATGATTTTAGAAAATCCATGATATCATAATATTGGCAGGTAATTTGGGAGAGACTCCATATTTCATTTTAATATTAAAGATCCTTCCTCACAATCAAAAATAAGATCTGAAGTTTTAAATTGTATATTTTGCTATTCACTCATTTTTATCTCATTATTTCAGCAAAAGTTTTTTTTGTATTTTCATATACAAGTTTTCTAATTTACCAAATGTTATTCATCAATACTTCTCATTCACAAAAGTTAAAAACTATCATAAAACATAAATCACTTTGCTTCACGCTTGACCTTGATATTATTATCTAGATACTATTTAACATTTTCAAGTGAAAGTCTCCAAAACCATATTATACTTTCCAAAAACCCCAGCTTCCATCGGTCTTCATTGCAAGGACTTGGCATCATTTATGTGCATGCAGATATTTCTCAATTATTGAAAGCTGACATTAATATCTTGAGTAACTTTGAATTAGTATGTAAATTTCGTAACTAATTTCTAATCAAAATGTAATATATTCATATATTGATACTGTTAAGTATCTATTATTTATTATTTGTTTTCGAGTGGTGTAGGTAACTAAATGGTTTCAATACTCCACATATCCCTATTTCAAAGAACTTCAATAGACGAAGAGACCTTATTAACTTCTGATGTATTATTGAGAAGAATAACATTAATTAGGAAAATAACTGAAACGTTCTTGACAGCTAATGCGTAACGAATTAACAACATAACAAGTGACAGACCGGTACCTACCATATTAAAAAGGCACTATTAAGTAAAGTGTTTCATGTGAATTCGTGTTGCAAATCTATTGGGCTTGTCAGGAAGGGGTAGAGGTGAGCTTGCCCCCCCCCCCAGAAAACTCAAACCACAAATTATTAATACTGGACAACAGTAGGCAACCAACATTACACAATTGCCGCACAGACTTTAATGATTTAATTATTGGTATATATGCCTCTACCTAAATTCGATAACATTTAAAAATAATAGATATGACTTATGCAGCCATTATTTTTAGTTGGCTTGCTGTTTAGCGACAGAAAATAAGATGAGAATGCGTAATTAAATTTTTGTTGGATAATATTTTCATGTTGAATAATTTCACTTTCTCATTGGTATATTAAAATAAAAAAGTTCAATAGCGAATGTTGAATATTCGTTACATCTTCACCTTTTGACTCTTGACCCCTTATATAAGACTTAGTTTTGACTATTACCGTAGTAAATACCATATTACTCAAGAGGAAAAAATAGCATCCATTATCATTATTTTATTCATTTACTGAAAAATCTAATTGAAAAATAGTTTTAATGTCTCTATTCAAGAACCATGCCATTTATTATAGCTATACGTTCAATTACAATAACGTGCTATGGCCAACTAATAACGTCGGTCCAAATTTTTGTAAAAAATATTTATCTTGAGGAAAGTCATCTCTTGATGCCTTCGATATTTCTTACATATCATATCAGATATAAACGGTTTAATATAATCACAAATTAATTTAGTTTTTCTTCGACGGGAAATAATAAATTAAAACTGAAAATATCCTAAAAGAGTGAAAATGTAAAATACATCACTTGCATATACCTCTATAGCAGCCTCAAAACGTAGTCAATATATGTATTATTACTTTCTACTATTATCATCTAGGTATATTAAACATATGAGTAATTTCCAGCAGCAACTGCCACCTTGATTTTTTCCATCAACTTAGGGAATCGCCCATTCAATGCAACTATAGTCCAAACATGTTCGTAACATGAACAAACAATGACAAAACATTCATTTGTTTTGTCTGACAAGTAAATTTACATAGCATCGTTAGTCTAATGTAGTATCTATCGAGTGAAAACGCACGTTCTTGGAATCATTATAAAAGAGGTGTAGATACCTATACACTTCTGGTTGGAACAAATTTTTTGCTAACGAGTATTTTAAATCCAAATAATTTGATTCTAAATTCCTTCTTTAAATATTTGGCATTCCAGCACGCAATATCTTGAGAAGATAAATATTTTTGACAAAAAAAATAGAGCCAACTTTTATTAGTTGGTGCACTGAGATATACAAAATATTAGGTACTTACTGGTAATCTTCAAGCTGTATTTTTTTAATTAGTAACTGTCCGTCCTATTTAAAAAAATACTGATTTCACATTTTTGAATCTTTCATTAGTTATCAAATCTGGATAAGGCCTATTCTTTAATTTTGCAGTCTAAAATTTTAGATTTCACCCCCTTTGGGAAAAAGGAACAAATGATAGACATTTTTTATGGGACCAACTCTCGACAGTCTTCGCATAAATGAGAAAAGAATCATCAGAAATGGAGCGTTGTGCGAAACGCGCAAACAAATACTTATATGAAGTCGATTGAACATTATTGGTTTTACTTAAATATTATTATTTTACATAACTAAGATAGATGATTTCAGAATGAGATAAAATGTTGAAAACGAATGTAGCTCCTACGTAAGAGATGTTCTCTTCATATCTACTTAAGTTAATAAATTCATTCGAAATAATGTCAATAGATAATTAATAATTTCCAGAAAATCTTCTGTTTACTTGATTACTCTCTATTCTTTTCAAATAGACTATAAAAATAATAAAATAACTATACATTTACCTACATAAGGTAATTATCAGCATTAGAAAACTCTTGACCAACTTCAAAATCTTTATGATTTTTACATTATGAATGCATTGTTTTTCTATTATTTTTATTGCATCATCTCATAAATTCGGTTCTAGAATTTTTTATTTAGGTATTTCACAATTTAGAATGATAATGGAAAATAACACAAAGGCCTCCTGAGCCGTGTTGAAACTTCAAATAGATTCCTAATAGATATCAATTTTAGCAAGCAAGAAAACGCAAATGAATTTAAGAACAATTATTTTAAGTAAACATTGTCCTGAATATTCCATTTGTTCAGCTTTTCCCTTCATCAATAATTTCAGTAACTCAAATAACAAACTATTATTCTCCTAACAGTTCTATTTTCTACAAGAAAAATATTTTTCATGTATTGTTGTTATAAGTAAAAACAATCGAATTGTATACCTTCTTCTTATGTGAAGTCGGTCAAAAAAAGCAAGAACCGTGCGTAAATTTTGAAAATTTTGTATCCATAATTTGTCACCTTAAAATGAATGTGAATTATTTCTCCATAAAAGCCTAATAATTAAACACATAAATTTCAATAATTTAAGTATTCATGTGCTCCATATAAAATATGTTTAGAACTGCCACAACCACACATTAAAAAGATATATTAGCTATTGAACGGTATAATTAACTCTCAATTTCAAATAATATTATAACGCCAACTAATAGCGACGACTTTTATTTTCTTTTGTTTTCACTGCTTACGATTTACATAATACACATGCCGAAGAAAACTCGTTACAAAGACCTAGATATCGAGAGAATATATCCAGCTACTGTAAAAGTGGGCCAAGTAAGAGTAACACTTACACTAACTAACTAACGTGAGTATTCGTTTAACATGAGGAAAACCCTACCATATAGTAGAAATTATTGCAACAAAAACGCACCTAGTCGGTGGCCATACTCTTTTCCAACAAATAACACCCGTCTGTCAGCATCCGATCAGTAACTTTCGATTGTAGTTCTTTTCTAATAAAAGTGTTTTTTTAATATCTCGTTGTTTATGGTTAGTGGCGAATTTGTGCTATATGGTAACATCAGCTCAGTGGTAACAACCCTAATCTTAGACCCACTTCTGAATGAAAGTCTGCTCGATACTCTTGCATAATCAGTATATTATTACTGTAGGGCCAGCATTGATTAGTTTGACTTTTATAGTCACTAAATATGTTAAAAAATTGTTTTCCGTATATATTCTAGCTTCAGAAAAAATATATATCAATGGATAAGTGTTTTAATTTTTTATTCTCATACATAACATATTCAGTAATACCTAAGTAACAATAATTACAAAATAAATCGTAATAATTTGTTAGAATACATTAATTGATCCTGATTTAAAAAGAGATAAAAATTAAATTTTTGTGTCAGTTTTCGATGTCCAGCTGGCACCTTAGTGATTATAAGGTATTACATAATAAAATGCTGTAATAGATCAGTGTATGAATAGTAATGCACCATAAACTTTCACAATAGGCATTAAAATATTCTCTGGAACATATTCTGAACATATCCTCAATAAAAATGAATTTATCAGTACCTACCTTAGACTGAACTCTATCACACATATCATTTTCAATACTTGACGAACTCACAATAATTGTAGCACAACTGAATATTATTCAATTCATCTTTATATTAGTTTTATTGAATGCAAATGATTAAATCTCACATTCATTATAATTGGTTATTATTTAGGATTTATTGTGAACATTTAAGGTCGATTTAACAGATTATTACAGTCATGTATGTCCTATTATATTATTAACTTAGAAGCTACAATTATTTAATATATAAGTGGTTTCTGTAACTTTACTAAGAAACATATAAATTATGCACTGGATAGAAATGCGGTTGGAAAACGTGTTTAGCAAAATATTTATATGATTTTTTTAGATATAATCATCATGTTATTAGTAGGTATAGGCTGCTGATAATCAAGACCTTTTGGATATTTTTTAATAACTTAATTATCAGTTTATACTTATGTTTTGTTTGGTAATGAATCTGATTGAGCATTTATAGTGATATTATGTAGTATTGTTACAATGGAAGTTTGTAGATATTGCCCTAACAGTTGTTAACGTTATTCAATGGCGAAAGGGGTTTTTGCCCTCGCAGTAGTTGTTGTCGGCACAGTGCAACTACAGTTGCACTACTTCAAAAGTTCCAGCACCAATAGAATTAAAATTATTTTTTATTTTTCAGTGCACCAACTATTGCAGTCGGTCCAATTTTTGGTAAAAAATATTTATTTTACACTTTTTAGTGTAACATTAGTCATGAAAATAGTTGAACGTTCACTAATACCAATGCTTGTACTTGTTATTACTCAGAGATCTCATAACACAGCCGCTGAAATACATTTCACCACTGCTGTAACTCGAAAACCGTAGCTTCTTTTAAGAAATGTGCTATTTAAATGTTGCTACATATAAACTCTTCTTTAATTTGGCCGTCTCATATTTTCAATTTTCAAAAAAAGTTTTTCACATAGCGGAAATACACATATTTCAGTTCTTATCATTGCTGTAACTTGAAAACCGCTCCTCTTTTTTTAAACATTTCCGGATATGGTGTCGTCTGAAATTTTCGATTTACGCGAAAAATTGCCCCCACGACCCCCTTCGGGGTGGTTTTTAGGAGGGAAGGAGATTTTGGATTTGAGTTTCTCTAAATATAGGGCCATTCCTCAACTCTCTTCATTCAAATGAATCAAAAATCATCAAAATCGTAGCACGTTTACTATGCAAAACGCGCGAACAACTATACATAAAAAACTTAAACATTTAACCGAATTGTATACTCTTCTTTTTTTAGAGGTCGTTCAAAAATATACGAAAATTAACTTCCACCACACATATCGCTGAAACTACTGAACGTAACATTTTGAAAAATTGTAGAATATTGACCTTAACTCCAAGTTTACTAGAGAACCTATGCAAAAGACATAACTACCAACGGAATTCCTACAACGAGAGCCCGATTCGCACATGACTATTGTTTTGTATTTTCACATTTATCATTGTTCTTTGTAGGGTTGCATCTTGACAGAAAACTCAGCTAGAAATAACATATTAGAAAAATAAATCTAAAAAAAAATGGAAAGACTTTATTAGTTAGTACACTCAAATATACAAATCACAATTAATAATATTATTAATAATATTAATTCTATTGGAGCTGGTAATTTGGAAGTTGTGCAATTGTAGTTAAATAGAAGACTCTTAGCACCAACTTCACAAGTAGGTACCTACCTAACAAAGTCGGTAATTTTTTTTTTAAATTTATTTCACACAATGTATATACATTGCTTGTAGGTACTTGTTACGAGTATTATTTGGAGATCTCAAAATATCGCGGTAAAAATACTTATCCTACATATATTTCAGACATACCACTGCTGTAAGTTGAAAACCGTAACTCTGTGGAAAACATATTCAAAGTAAATGTTGTTACAAATAATCGGGTCTTTAATTTGACATTCTCAGATTTTTAATTTGCCCCTTCCCCATAGCAAAAATACACATATTTAAAATTTTAACATCATTGAAACTCCAAAACCGTAGCTCTGATTTCGTGAGGGAAGATGGATCCAAAATTATCAAAAGGTTTACAAAAAAACAAAAAAAACACAGTCGAATAATTGTATACCTCCTCCTCCGTTTGGGTTAGTCGGTCAAAAAGACAGTAAATAAACCTAAAAAATCAGAGAAATATATTGGTTGACAGGATGTATATTATTGTCATTGGAGATCAATGTGTTTATTTGTAAAACCATCATCAAATTTATATAGACCTACGGAATAAAACTGTAGGGGTGTAAATAGAATCAAATCGCATATTCTCATCATACAAAAATGCCAGTCAAAATATATTTTACAAAAAAATGGACCGACGTTATTAGTTGGTGCACTGAAAAGTATAAAATAATATTAATTCTATTGGTGCTGTTACTTTTGAAGTTATGCAGTTGCAGTTAGATTGACAACTTTTGGCACCAACTTCACAAGTACAAGCACCAATAGAATTAATATTATTTTATACTTTTCAGTGCACCAGCTAACAACGTCGGTCCAATTTTTTTGTAAAAAATACCGCTCTCACCTCTGCAAACTACAGTTTGCATTGATGTACTTCACACTTTTGAGTTTAACATTAGTCACGAAAATCATTGACCGTTCACTAATACCAATGAAGATAGTACTTATCCTATTACCCACGTATATTCTTTGCTTGTTATTATTATTGAGATCTCAACACATCGCTGCGGAAATACGATTAAGTATTTCAGATGTTACCATTTTAACACCGATTTAACTCGAAAACCGTAACTCTAAGGAAAAAATGTTCATTATAAATGTTGCTACAAATAATGATGTCTTTCAAGTAGTATCCAAAGATTTTCAATTTTCGATAGAAATCGCTCTCTCCTCATAGCAAAAATACATATATTTGAGAATTTAACATGCCTCTATCACGAAAACCGTAACTCTTTTGAAAAAAAGTTCAATCTAAACGTTTCTTGGATATTGTCCTATCTTTAATTATACCATCTCAGATTTTCGATTTTCGAGAAAATTTGCCCCCTCCACCTCTTCGGGGGCGGTTTTTATAGGGAAAGAAATTTTGGATTTGTGTTTTTATGAATATGGGATCATTTCTCAAGCCTCCTCTTTCAAATGAATCAAAAATCATCATAATCGGAGCTCGTTTACTATATAAAAGGCGCGCACGAACCAAAAAAAGCAGACATTCGAATTGTATATCTCCACCGTTCGGGGTTCGTCGGTTAAAAAGTACTTAGAAGTATTACTGCGACACCATGGCATTATGGCATATTTCAAATCATACTCTAGGTACATACGGACCCCAACATCGCTTACACCTTACACAGTCTCTACAAAGAAGACTGAAAAGGAATTAGCCAGCCGATGTGAGAGGGAAATGAGTTATCTTCATTGGAAAATAATATTCCTCCTCATGTTACATGAAAAAAATACATATTATTCTGCAAATGTATTGTTCGACTGATGGAAAATATTTTAATAAATCTACTGACTTTACAATGCATTGACATTTTCTTTTATATACAGAAAGTATTCTTGTCATATTCAAATTTCACTTTGTTTGTACTCAATAATCTGAAAGTCTCTAAATTGTTATAATATTGAAATCGGCGACACACAGTTGCAAATCTTGTCAAATATCTTTAGTATTGTGCATGTATACCTAGCTTCTAACTATGGTATTAGACATGTTATTATTAATCATGTAACTATCGAATGCAGACAAGATAATAATTAATAAAGCAGACATGCAGACCAATGCTACTAGTTGCCAACATAGAAATATTATCTTAATTTGACACAAATGATATATTAATTATTATTTATTTATGGTGGGATTGTCTAATAGAAATTTTATTAATCTTTTATACGTTAAGATAATAGTAATAATAAATACCAACAATAGGTTTTTGCTATTCTATTTTATTAAAAATCGAAAAAAATGTAAAGCAACAATTTATATATCTACCTATCTGTTTTTCTGTGTCCTGATCAAGCTAAAACTAATAAACCGATTTCGACGGAGCATGGTCTGTGAATAACACTCATACAGCCTAAGTATTTTTTCCTCAATATCATCAAATGAGATTCTAAGCTAGGATATTATTATTATATCCATTTCAGAAAGGTGTAGAGTTCTAAATTATGATAATGAAGGGTTCTCTATTGTATTATGGCGGTTATATGGCAGAATAAACTAGACATACCTTCATTATTAAAATTTACACCTTTCTGAACTGTTTCTAATTATCTATAACTCACTTATTATTGGTCAACAGAACATATTCTGATTTGATCATGTATTTTCAACGAAAAATCATTGTATTTTCACCGATTATTCGCATTTAAAAAGTTTTGCAATATCCATATGGAATTCTTTGCTTATTATAAAAAGATGTGTTACATTAACTCCAATCTAATTGGGTAAATAGTTCTGCATAATTAATTCTTAATAAACAGAAATAAAATTGTTACCAGGTAGTGCTCAATATCAAATCTCTTTCTAATTTATTAAATTGAGATTGATTTTAATTACATCTAAACGTTTTTGAAGGAATATTTTGACTTTTCAAGGAACAGGTTATTGGGTTATTATTTAAAAAAATATACCAATATATGAATAATTAATTACAAGACAATTGGATCAAGGATCATATTTACACAATATGCCAAGTTGTGAGATTTTCTATAGTTTCTGGTTATTTCATATTTACTTGAATATATTATTCGTACCTATTACGGTGTTAAACGATGAGTGTATTATTAGAGAAACTTGTTGCATAACAGAATTATTGTGACCTCGAATATGAGTCAAAGAAATTTCAAAATTATTGTATCTTGTCATTAGTAACCAGCATTAAGTCCAGGGGAAAAAATACAAACTTGCAAAACATTTTGTCATCCTCTGTAAAATATTATTCAACAAGCCTGATTACTTATGCCGTAGTTGTTTCAATTTTTTTATATGAAAGACTATAAATTTGTACTTTCTTATTCCAAACCGAAAAAGAGAATGGATTTTATCTTCAATTATGTACATTCCATCTAACTCAAGGAAATAATCTTGAGATCAGAAGCTCTTATAATTATTTTGTTTTGTTCCATTTGTTATGGGCTTTTATGCTGGAATCACTAGCCCGTATTTTTAACCAATTGTGCGAGTCTAAAAAAGAGAATAGAGAAAAAGATATTCAAGAAATATAAAAAAATAATAGTTGAGAATTATCGTAGTATCCAAGAAATGATAATAAAAAATAATGAGGAATTAACAATAAAGTTTATAAATCTAATTATTATCCATGTTCCAACCGTCTTATTTGAACATCTAGAAGATAAAGAAAAGTTTGTCAAAATTAAGCAGCTTTGAGATAATTTTCTCATAAATGTTTGGTAGATATATTTTTAGTTTATACATATGCGATATAAGACATAAAAAATCTGAGTAAAAAATATAATTCTATCAATTTAATATATTTATATGAGCGTTTTTTTTTTCAATGTAACAGATCCAAAATTTATTAAATATATAATAATCATTTTACATTAAGATAAAGAATCAAAAATAACATAAATGATGTCGTGCATCAAAAAATTAAAAAATCAGTCATGCTAAAAAATTAATTACCTATAAACTATCTATATAATTGACCATCGTAGTGTGCTACTTTTCAACAACCTACATTGTTATAAAAAAAGAATTGAAGTTGTTGTTCAAATAAGTATTCTTATCGCAAATCATTCATTCATTACAACCATTGAACAAAGTATAGAATAAGGATATGTACACAAAGTTGAATAGATTTAATTATTTTTTTTTTGTATATCTCCTTATTTTCTCGTGGATTCAAGTCAAGTATCAATAAATGTAATTGAATATTCTTATGGTTCTTTAAGAAACTGACTGCTTTAATGTTCTCCAAATCTAATATATCAACAAATCCAAAAATATGAAAGAGAAATAAAGAAAAACAAAAAATATTAAATGCCATCACATTTTTAATTATGAGCATGAAAAATATTCCAAAAAAATAACCAGAATGTATTGAAGATGCGGTAATTATATTATATTCAAAAAACAGATGATCCACCTTACCTATAACTTTTTATTTTTTTCCGATAAAAATTTATTCACTTATAATCTCCCTAAAGATTAATTAATTTCCGAAAATTTTTTCGAGGTGCAATTTTTTGAAAATTTTCCTTAAAAAATCGCAACTGAGCAAAAATTTACGGAGAATAATTCAAGTTCACGGGAGATTCAGTAGGAAAATTTTATACCAAAAAAGTAAATACAACTTTTGACAGTTTATAAATAAATATTTGTGAAAAATAATATATGTTTGTTATTCTGGCATCTGCTCGTGACAGCTGTCAAGCCAGGGAAATTATCACTTATTAATTTTGCGACCGAAAAATTCAGGTTGGCGTCACAGCAACCTGTCAAAATCAAAGCATCTGATTGGCATAAAACAACAGGTATAAAATGTTCAATGTAATTTTCAAGGATGTTTCATTCTCAAGCATATTAGGTATATATCTAAAAAATGCATAAACAAAAAATAGAGGTATAAATGTGTTTTCCAAAAAAAGATTCGAAACCCGCAGCCAAAATATCTCTTCTTTTTTCAAATCAATGGAAAATATATGTCCTTAATTATGGAAACTTGCATTGCTCAATATTCAGATCAATTGTTTGGAAATAATATAAAATTTTAAAAGCTGTTTAATAATTATTGAGCAAGTACCAATACCCTCAAATATTTTTCATTCTAAATTATGGAACTAATCGAGTTCAAATTTGGTACTTTAAAACAGCTATGTGACCGCATTAAGATTTTATAGCCTAAACTAAAGAATTTAGCAAATTGAAAAATTCGAAAACAATCTTCTTTGAGTGCAGCATGAAATTAAAATGCATTTAAAAAAAATCACGAAAATGAACATATTTAAAAAAAAACAGAAGCAAAAATTAGAAAAAATACATATAACATTTTTCAGGCATGCCCGACTCGCACTCGGTCCATTTTATATATTGTAAATGCTATCACATTGTCGTCAAATAACTCAATTTTCTCTCGACCAACCCTGTACCTACAACGATAGTGTGCAACGAGCATTATTTCATAATTCGACACATAAAATAGCAATTAAACTCATCAATGTTCGAATTCCAAATGTCATTGGCTCCACACGCCGCCACAATTTGTAGGTCTAGGTCCAACAGTGTTCAATGAAAACTTCTTTTTCCCTACCTCTTTCGCAAATCGTTTTTAGACTTTATAGTTTTAGCGATGTTCCTGGGTTTTTATTTTGCTGTTTGATTCTGATGCGCTTGTTGCGCACATACACTGAAGTTAATCTGCATTTGTTGCGCAAATAAAAATAAAATTGTTTAAATTGTTGTCTTCTGGATATTTATAGATTGTGAATCTCAAATTAGTCCTGGTTCAAGAGAATCGCCTGGTGCGATCTGTTTTTTTAAGTTTTTGCATTGTTTTTTAGGAAAGGAGGTAAGTGACTTGTAACACTGAAACCTAATGATACTTATTTCTACGCAACAAACTGATATTGGTAAAATTTCAAGTCTCATTACTTTTTTTATTTTACGACCTAAGGTCACATAGTTTTCTTAAAAAATAGATAAAATTTGATTCATTTTCATCTTTTATATTCTGTATTTGGTTTAAAAAATATAACCCTAATTTGAAACCAACCTGTGTAGTAATTTCTCTACTAAATTCATTCAAAATGCCAGTTTTTGTTAAGAATTATCCATTTCTTATATTTCTTTTTTTGGTTTTATGTCTTTAGTTAATTTCTTTAATCCACAGATTGTTTTGAAAATAGTCTTGTATGAAAACCTTCTGATTTCCCTCATAATAACAAGAACAAGATTCATTCATTCATTTTTTTTAAAATAAAAAAGTAATGAGACTTCAAATTTTACCAAATCTCAACGTCTTGCGTTTTTGCACTTGGGTGTACCTAATTTTTATTATATTTATCAAGTTTTAGCAGAACTTTCGAATGATTCATCACTAGGAATGAGATTTGAAATTTTAATTGAATTATTTTGAGGAGATCGGAGGTTTTCTAATGAAGATATATAATTAATTTGAGATCAACTTACGATAAAAGTTTAAGGAATTCTACATTCCAAGTTCATTGAATAAGATTTTTATTTTCTATTATGATTGGCAACATATAAAATTCATACCGTTCGAAAGACATTCCAACAAGTTCCAATAAGATTCAACAATCGATGAATAAAAAAACATTAATATTTTGTATTCTCGGGCCATATTTGAAATACCATCCATTAACCTAGATATTGAATGCTCATCAATTCATACAAATACCCTTGGCATTTTTTTTTCTTGAGCAATCATCATCTTTGCTATCAAATTCGCCCACAAGTCCGACTAAAATCAATCTTTCATAATAATGTAATGAAATATTAATGATAATTTTTTTTTGTTTCAGAAATTTTACATCTACTCTAGTCACAATGAGGTGTTTCGTAAGTTACCTTAGTTTCGTGTGTTTTGTGAGTGCATTGGCTTACGTCAGTTGTGCACCTGCTGGAGGTGCATCCTTCGGCCTACAGGTTAGTACTCATACAAATGCCATGAGTAATATTTATCTAGACATTTTCTAATCTACTTAGCTTTTTGTCGTATTCTCTATTTTTTTACATAGGTACCTGCATAATTATACTTGAATAGTAATCTAATAAAACTTTCTGTAAAGATTTATAGCTTAATATTTTCAGTATAGAAGCAATAAATGTATACTTAATCTCAATATTCTTCTTTACGGTGGACTAAACTTTTAATTTTATGGACGTTCCGTAGCACAATAGAGCCCCGATTATCCGCTGTAATGAGCATCAAATACATTTGTTCGACGTCTATCTAAATAACTGCAATAAAGATCAATAAACAATTTAAAAATTGTTCACTGACGCCTTTTAGAACAATCAGTTTTCTTTCTTTTTTGCTTGTTGCTTTGAAGGCAACGTCTCTTTATACTTGGTTGTATTTAATTAACTAAAGTGCGTGTATGTTTTTTTTTGGGAAATCAGTTGTTTTCGCGGTCCTTGCACATAATCGAGCGTAATCGTCCACCCGCTCAGATAATCGAGGTTCTGCTGTAAACTCTGGCAGATTATGTGAAATTAATGTTAATGCTTCAAATTGCGCCAGCTAAAGCAATTGTTAGTTATTATTCCTATATAAATGATGTTAGAAGGATGTGTAATTGGATGATAATCATAATTTGTTGAAAAGTATATAACAATGGGTCTCTTAAGACTAAACGCGGCAATTTACATAATAGAAAAGATCACGTTGTCTCAATATGTTTTGTCTTATAATTTTTCATCTTTATCATCTATCGTTCTTTGTATACTTTTCCGAAACAATGACTACTAACTTTTAGGCGTCTTGCAGTTGGCAAAGTAAACAAATCACATTAAAAAGACACATAAACTGGGTTACTTTTGATATTTAAATACAGTGCACGCGGCTGATAACAAAATATGGAACCAATTACCAATTATTCACATTTTTTTTGCTTTCGCCTTCGTGACCAGACATTCACTTTCAGTGGGTGTTACCTTGGTCGGGATATTTTTCAAACCTAGATCATAAAAATATGTCATTGTTTATGTATTATTGCTGTACCTATTTGCATTTTTATTTTCTTATTAACCCTGTCAATACCGGGAACTGAGGTAATGCTTTTGTTAAAATCAACAACATGGTATTGCGGTAGCCGTTTTTTTTCACAATATCATGCGTTTCTTCATTCTGATATATATATATATGTCTTCATATGCTTGGTTGCGCTCTGAGAATTTAGACGAGAAAATATAAAATATAGTTAGTAATTTAGTTCTTATTATAATAATTTAAGGAAACAAGATGATTGTAAGGTATGATAGCAATGTTAATAGTTACGTTATATAAATATAATTTTATGTAATACTACATCATTCAGATAGCATCAAACTCTTTACGCGCTATATACAGGGTAGGTACGTGACTCGTATTTTTGATAATGAAAATTTTTATTGTGAAATGTTTCAGTATTTCTTCCATACATCTATCTAATTTATAAGGCATTTTGGTAAAAACGATATAACTGCAAGGTTTTGCGATATAACAAAATGTTTTTTGAATATCCTGCGTTAATGGTGCGAACTGGGTTTTCATTCTATTTGACTAAACAGAAAAATACTGTAATGCTTTTGATTATCTGCACGGGAGCTGTTTGAAAAGCGATGCCCAATAAATATCAAAAAGAAAGAAGTAGTTTTCCATATCCATATAGGGACTTATTCAACAGAATTTCGTTACAGTTCGAAAGGAAAAGATTATAGATACAAAGGAAACATCAGGGCCTGTACTTGGATTATTCCTTCCAGCTCTCAGACAACTAAACCATTTATGTGAAGTGCGATGAAGCGATTTATGTCTTAAGAGACGTACAGCGCGGTGTACCCCAAGGAACTTGTATTGGACCGATAGTTTTTGTTTAAAACTTACAAAACTTTTGCTATAACTGTCATTTACCGATCTTTATTCGTTGTTTCGAGGAAATCATGCATGGTCACTCTATCAGATTAAAGAGCGAAACATGTAAACAAGACTGAAGAAAACATATTCAGTATTCACGTTGTCCAACTTTGGAATTCGTTGTCTCCAAGCCATAATATATTTAAAAATAGATTAATTATATAGTTTAACATAAATAAATAAATAAATTTATCGTTAACCAACACATGGCTCCTATGGCTCGAAATTCATTCAAATATTCAAGGACCTATCTCATCTCTGTTGATTTCAAGTTAATCTATATAATAATATCTAACATTCTATAATTAATTATTAAATGGTTAAAGAGCTAAAGTCAACTCTGGTTTGTTTTTACTTTCATTTATTTTGGCAGTGGTATAGGTACACAGCATTTACCTACTTCGAAACAGGTTCCATGTCACCTTGTTTATTGCAAATAATAAATTACATAACGCATACATACGTAGGTACTAGACTGGAGACGTTGTTTGAATTTTAACGTACTTTAGCATCGTTTCAAATAACCAACTATGTTTTCTAATGAAAGATCCTTTGCCACATGCAATATATTTCATTAATAACGGTGAATAATATTTTCGATAAATAAAAATTCGGTCTCAATATTATTTGAAAAAAAATACTCCTCAGGGACAAGACACACATAATAATTGGGTTTAGATTAGCTAAACTATGTAATTGATTTTGCACACCAACACGATATAATTACGCAAATAGTTATGCATCGATAAATATAATATGCTATATTTATCGTTACTTACATCCAATTAAAATTTTCAATTTATTACCAAAAACAAATATTTTTATTATTGTATAAATGGGTGCCGATATGAGCTTAGCTTTGAAATCATGATTAGATACAAAAATGCCAGCGCATTGTTCCAGTAGAACGATTCCCTCCATCTGAACATAACACCAAAAAAAAGAAGCTTAACACTTACATACACCGCTTCATTGGAATAACCTTCGACAAAGGCTTTATGTTCAGACCCAAATATTCTTTCAATGTCAAAAAACAACCTATGGACGTCCTTACATATTACTATTTACAAATATTAATCAGTAATTAGGATATTAAAGGTGACAAGAAATAATTGATAGTTAAGTCGTATAAAATTTTCCGTTTCAAAAAAAATTAAGCTGTTCTTGATCCAATTTTTTATTGATTCCTATATCTATGCTTGATATTAGCTATTTCCTGTTAATTATGGATTGATAAAACGATTTCAAATAAACATTTAAAACGGTGAGGCATGTTATACCAGGTGATTCAGTTTTGTATACCTACCCATTCTTGTATTTTTTTTATTTCTTCAAAAAGTTTAATAAATCTTACACATTTTTTAATTGCATGCAAAATTTTATGTAATGGAGTCATTAAATTATCTTTACGATATTTCAAAACTGAGATAATTATTTTTTTTTTAAAAAAATTGTTCTAGATTCTTATAGGCCTCCCTTTTCTACATTCAGCTATGAAGAAATAGTACAAGATGTTGAAAAAGTTAATAAACTTTGATAAAATCTAGTTTCCGTTGTTGTTTATATTACCTACTAGTATTAGGATCATTTTTTCGAACTAGTTGTTAAACTACTCAATTTTACTTAAAGCGAACAAGGATTCTAGAAAATATCTTAATTCTTAGGGGTAAGATCAACGAACCAACTTCATAATTAAGTTAGTTATGTCTACACTATTTTCATAGATAAACGTTTATAAAAAATCTCGAAGCATATTGAAAATTGACTATCGGAGTTATAACATGAATCGTAGAGATGATGTGTTGACAATATTCAACGAAACTCTGTGTGTGTTACACCATTTGCGCTCTTTCAACAGCTACTATAGTTCGTTTGAAAAGGATAGAGAGTAAGTAATAAACCCTAATAAAGTCTTCAAAACCTGTATAAGGTGCTCCTAATAATTGTTGGAACTATTGAAGAAGTTTTAATTACCTTTAATGGTTTTGTTCATTTGACCAGTCTAGTTCACGATGTTTGGGCTCGTTAAGGGTCGGAATACAATGGAAAATAGGTCATAATATCTTTAGGTAACGGCATTGAATAATGAATTTATTTAATTATTATATAATTATTATTATTTAGAAATGCTTAGGGCCGATTTCATAATGAACTCCTAATGGGAAATTAGTTAATTCTTCAATTTGTGTAACTCATATCTGGATGACAGAATAAAAATAGTGCATTTTATAATAACTTTCACAACGTCAGTCACCTTATCCTCCGTTCTTTTAAAGTAAATTTGAATTGTATGTTCAATCAAAAATAATTATGATTTTTTTTAATTTAGGATTAAAATTAAATTTGATTATGGAATCGGCCCTTAATGAACTATACGGAATATAATTAAAAATAGTTAATCTGAATTGATAAATTGATTAAAAATAAAAGTAGATTTTATGTTAGGAATAACTATTAATAATATATTATATTTTACATACATAAAAAGATTAATTCAAGCTCTTTATCGGAAAGAGACCAACCGAAAGAACTTTCGTCATTTCTTACGTTTATAATCAGTGGTTCGATCTTTTCGTCCTTGCAGTAATCTAGATCCCACATTTTTTCTTCAATTATTATTACATGTACTATCCGTTTAGACCACTTTTCACTATCTATTTCACTTACGGCCTTTTCGAACAGCACCTGAACATCATTCATTTTATATGTGGTATGTCTTTCCACGTAAGCTTTTAATTGCGCCCAAATTAGCTCTAATGGGTTTAGTTCATAGTGGTATGGGGGCAGCCTAAGTACAGTCACAATGCGTTTTTCGCCATTTAATCAATGACTTATTCGGTAAAGCGGTGTTTTTGAGCCTGGACTATTGTATGAAGTTATTTTTTACCATATTAATTTCAAAGTTTATTTCTTTTAACTGGGGAGAAATTTGAAATGTTTTTAATTTTTATCAATTTTGAAAAATAACTTACTGATAATAAAACGATGCGACGTGACAACGCTAAAATTATTTTCAATCTGAAAAAATTGTAGGTAGCCAGATAAAACAATAAAAACTTTTCGGCAGGTACTATGAGGGCAGGTATTTTACTATTTTTGACCGACGAACCCCGAACGGAGGAGGTGTACAATTCGACTGTGTGCTTTTTTTGTTTGTGTCTTTTATATAGTAATCGTATGCTGACTTTGATGATTTTTGGTTCATTTGAAAGAGAAGGCTTGAGAAATGGTCCCATATTCATAAAAACGGAAATCCGAAATCTCCTTCCCTCCGAAAAGTTGTGCAGTTGCAGTTAGATTAAGAACTTTTGGCACCAACTTCACAAGTAGCTACCAGCACCAATAGAATTAATATTATTTTGTACTGTTCATCTATGTAATAAATATTTACGACATGCATCTGAAACAAGTCGTCGAAAATGATTTAATACTCTCTATCATTTTCAAAAAGACTCATACAAACCATCGAAAGCCCTTCCTTCCATGGCTAAATTTAAATTTGTTGTGCTGTACAATTGTCCGAGTAATTCATAATAATAATTAACTTCCACGTTCACACTTTCAAACAATAATTAAAAGTTGATCAAAAAACTTTTAAATTAAATCTAATCAATATATACGAGCATAGTATGAAATCATGAGAAAAAACCTCTTGTTATAAGTTGTCTTCACCTATTTTCTCACCAATTCGCTGTTTTATTTTTTCCTGAAAAGAATTGCATACTTTATTTTCTTCAAGAAAATCGTTCCAGACCTCGAACATCGAGAATTTCAACATTCTCTGCATCCAATCAGTATTTTTTTCTGTCATCAACTCAACAATACAGCTTTATATACGTTTTTGTGGTTTGCCATTGTAACCGCAGCTCGGATTCAAAGAAATCGACATTGTCATTGGTGACCGTATATTCTAGTTTCTTCTGCACCCTTTTCCTTTGAATCGTCTTTTCACTTTGTCTCGGATAGACTTTTGTCGTCTGGCTAGTAGCATTCCAAACAAGCCTTGAATATTGATTTCAATTGTAACAAGAAACTAGGTACTAATTTACCAACAAGTTCTCAGAAGAAAAAAACATTCTGCTGGTATAGGAGGCGATTAGCTGATTATGCACGGTTTCGTGAAACTGACCTTATATTGAGTTATTCAAACTACATAATATATTGAAATCAGTAGGTTTGGATTAGACTGTGTTTTAATGTAGTCAACAGAAAGAATGTAGATGAAAGTAGCTTTTCATTTCAATGCCAGAAGTTGATTCAGATATCACAGTTGTAAACAATAAAATAGACATACAACAAAAAATATTAGTTTTATACTTCATTTACATGAGAATTTGGCGATTTTACCTAATAACTAGATTAGCAGATGTATATACCACTGGTTTATTTTTTATTATATATTATTAACCACAGGTACACCATTGTCACAATATTATTGTTTAACATATCGAGGGTTATTTGATAGCGGAAAATCTATACCCGCTTTCCTATACCAATGGAAATTAATTACAAAACTATCCATTCGAGTGAGAAGCATATACAATTAATGTAATTTAATTAAACGTTCTACTAGTGTTGAAGAATAAAATAACAAAATAGAAAACTCACAGCCTGCTGTTTCCCTTTGTGAACAATGTTAAAACTAGGAGTAAATCCATGTACCAAAAACTACAAACTGTAGATAGTTATGCCCATGGAACTATATAATCATTTAAACTTAAGATTCTTGAAAATGTTCCTCGAGAATAACAAATATCAGGGAGGTCTCTTGGTCCTTATCATTTGAAAGGTGATATTTGAACCATGAGAGATCAATGGAAGAAGGCTCAGAGTATTTTTTTTGTGAAAAAAAAATAGTGTCGAAGCGACGGCGGTTTGAAGAAGAATTAAAAATGTTCCTTTCAGCCATTTTAATTGACATAAATGCCACATGCCTCTTGATAGATCATGTGAGATTGAACAATTTTTGTTCAACAAGTTTTGTGCCAAAGGCTACTAAATGTCGGCAAAACATAGACAATTTAAAAATCCAACACAGGCCTTCTCCCAAAAACTCCCATCAGATGGGTCTGGTGGGCATACATGTTTTCTGAGTATTAATTACCAGCACTGGATGCACTAAAAACCACAAGACAATAAGCATTTATTCATTTCTCCTAAAATTACAA
Organism: Crioceris asparagi; assembly: GCA_958507055.1. NCBI lineage: Eukaryota > Metazoa > Arthropoda > Insecta > Coleoptera > Chrysomelidae > Crioceris > Crioceris asparagi. Next base: position 80,464,289 of record OY293826.1, on the reverse strand, counting down.
ATTTTCATATTATTTGGCAATAACTTTTATATATTTTAATAAGTTCGTCACCTTCGTCATCAAAAGTTGCCATAATATTGTAGTTTTGCTCTAAAGCAAGTATTTGTAAAAAAATTGTAAATTTTAAACATTGACCTATAGATTAGACACTTATAATCTGACCACTTGGTTTATGCTTTCGTTATGGAATATTTAAAAAAAATGTTTAATATCGCTAACATGATATTGGTAGATTTGGAAACATTGGAATTGAGTATTTTAAACGTCAAACACTTTGCACAAGTCAATTCGTTTAACCTTAATTTTTCCCGAACTTGTATATACTAATTTTGCGCATATTTTTGCTAATTTTGTAGGATTTTAGTGTTGAATAGGATTCAAGGATGATTATATACTATTTGGGACTGAAAAGATACTTCCAAATCAAAAATTCCAGTCTTAAGAACGTCATTTTTACCTTTTTTGTTAAAAAATCATTGAAAATAGCGTTTTCCGACTCAATTTTATTAAAAATTATGGTAACATACATCTATTTTTGATTTTTAGGGCTTTTATAGCAAAAGCCGCTATACTAGACTATTAGGTATCTATCAATCATATGTCAGTATAATAATTAATATTTCTGTCAAATAGTCAAACAATCATTACATGTCAAATTCAATATAACTTTTCGTATGCACCTGATAGAATTTTCACATAGCCAGACATCCGTTCATGTATTATGTAACATTGCGTATCACGAATGTCTTCAGTTATTGCTCACTTTCTCCGATACGCTTTCTTCGCAACCTTGGACTTGCCTCGTTAGAATTCCGTTGATGACTTTATGACACTTGTGTCACGTCACTTTTGACTGCTATTACCATTCGCATTCTCATAATAATGTCCATGGCATGACTTTACTTCGCAACATTATGTTAGAAAACAGAGTTCTTTTCCCACTGTTATTTCAAGTATTCATGTACTGTTTTATACCTATTTTTAGATACTTTGAAGAGGTATTTATCATTAAAATTTGTCATTTATAATGTTTTAAATAGGTGGTGGACATTTCCTAAAAAAAAGTTTTCGTTATTACTTATAAATTTGAAGAACTCTGATATTTGAAGCCTTTTCTCTGGAAATTCTCGTCAGTTAATAACTTTATTTGGTATTCATTCGGATACCTTTTAGGTGTTTTATATACCTACGGGAAATATAAATCATCATTTCAGTTCACACAGTAGGTAATACAAAAGATTAGAGAATTAATCTTTGGTAATATTATCGTCATCGGTTCCAGATGGTTGAAAATTCATCTTGTAAATCATCCAAAAATTTCATCCGATCAAAAATACGAAGAAGCCATTCGTTTACTATTCTTTTTTTATTAATAATATAGAATAATTATGTGCTTATCTGTTGTGCTATGAATTTGTTTATTATGGTCGAATTAGCGCTTTGACCGTAAACAAAGAAGACTCTCTCTAAGTAGAGGTACCTAATCTGAAAAATCCATTGACAGTTTCTCCAACAGAATTTTCTATTTGATATTGAATTCAAGCAGCGTAGCGGAAAAGCTATTGTCAACATAACGACTTCGGTTTCCTTACTTGGCTAGGTATGGTTTCGAGCAAGCGTAACATAAATTCCTTTAAATATTTTGATAGTGGATTACATGTACAAATAAAATAATCATTTGTTCATTGAATTACCTAGATAGTATTTCATCTTGTCTTATATTCCAATCATAGTTATCGTAAGGAGATTAAATCATGTAAAAAGGGTTTTTGGAACGAAATTCCTTAATGCGGCTTGCTTGAAATTAAGTGCGCATTTAAATTATTCCCTCAAAATAATTACAGCACTTTTTATACACTAAACACACTATTTAAGTTGTCGTTTGACCAGGGCTGTCATTCACGAATGAAATAATCTGACAGCTTTGACTCGTTGAGTTCACATTGCAGTTGGGTTCGTTATGCAACACACAATAGACTCTACCACGTAAACCATATTTTTTATTTAATTTAATTTAAAATATAAACGCATATTATTCCCACATTAAAATTTTAACATCGTGCACTACTTCACCAAATATACGTTCACTATACAAAATCTCATTCTCCTCCGTGCGCGTTTTATACCTTAAAAATCGTTTACAATCACGTATTAATATATACAGATTCTGGAAAACCTGTTCCTCATGCGTTAAGAACCTATTTGCAAAATTACCAATCCAGTTTCCTATTCACTTGCGGTCGCCACCTTATTCATGGAAAACAAAGGTTAAATAATGAGTGATTATAACATGTAAAGTATCTATCTCAGAGACAGCCCCTAGAAACAAACATCTCCTCAAATTCATTCATATTATAAGCAATAAATTCCTTGAAAGTCGCAATGTTATGGATGTCCCAATGGTACAAGCCGGATGTCAGATCTCGATAAGATTTTTCTTTCTCTGAAATCATTTTTTGATGCTATGGAATTGCAAAACTTAATAGGTAGATAATATCAAAATACATAATATAAAAGAACCTGATAGATTGAAAGCTTGACACATATAAAATCTCAAATTTCCTTAGAGAACAAATTTCATATTCATTATCCTTCTATTTAAGTTTCAAAACTAGAATAAATTATTCGTGTTTAATGTCTCTACAATATCAATTTCCATTTAAAAAGACGTTATTAGCACCTCCAGCGAAAATATTGAGCAACGATGTGTTTTTTATGTTCAGCGAGTTCTTACATACATATTCATTGAAATCGTATACCTTAAAATGTGATTTCTATTTAATATATTTACTATTTTTAATTGTATCCGTTAATCCATGGAAAAAGACATTAGCTAAACACCTAGCATAAAGTTTTTTAAGCTCTGAGAAGAACTTATTATGAATCTGTATTTCATAACATCTATGTTTCTAACACGCTTTTATTAGTTTGGTATGTATGTATGTATGTATGTAACGGAATCTTTGGAGACGATTTTCACCCACTTCAAAAGATCTAATCGACTTGAAACTTTGTATACTTCTAAAGGACCGATGACAATACAATAATTTCATGGTGTGTATGTGCGAGTAGGACTCCTTAATGGGGGGTTCCATACCCATATCTCTGAGCTCTATGGATGGATTCTCGTTGAATTTTCGATATGCATGTGTGTTGGGAGGATATGTGATGGTGTGTAAGTGCGAGTGGGACTCTTTGGTGGAGGATTCCATAACTATGGGTGCGTTTGATTTCTGGATAAATTTTCGTGTAAATTAGTTATTTGTTAGTTAACCCCGATTTATGACATAGTAATAGTTCCCCCTATTGTTTAAGTATACCTACTCGACCTACCTATTATTCCCTTTTTTGTATGTGTATGTATGTGTTATACAATAAAATAAAATTTTTACACATTGTTTCCTCAAGGATCTCAATTTAATTTATATTTAATCCCATTAATATTTGAACAGATATCAGGTGGATCGACCCCTGGAAACGGAGGGGGTTTAGGTGGTCTTACAAATATTTTATCGGAAATTGATTTACCAGGATTATTGAGAGGAGTTAATAGTTTTGTAAAATTAGTTGGAGTATTCTGTCCGCCATTGTCACAGGTAAATATAATACTATCAATTAACAAAATTCCAATATCGATCAATTCCATTGGCAATTTGTTGATAGAAAAACAATAACAAACGTTTAATTGATTTTTTTTATTTTTATTGAATTCAAAAATACAAAATCATTTCTCCAATCATTTCTTCATATATTTATCATTACAATTAAATTAATAAATATTTAATTGATAATTATTATAAATAATTTAAATTATGAGGAAAAGATATATCACGATTATCATGTTTCTGAAAAAAATCTAATTATATAGAATTTCTCTTCACATTCATGCACCATTGCAAATTCAATCAAGATAAAGAAGTACTAGCCAATAAGAAATTTATAAATCAATGAGAAAAAAGTAAACTAGAAACGAGGAATGTCTTCCTAGGTCACTAGTGACAAATATTTTAGAAAAGTAATCAACGCTTTTGTTACAATCTGTATTTAATAAATTATTTTTTTTTGATTCTATCTTAATTGATAAATTATTTAATTCATAAAAAGTTTCATCATAAAAAAAAAGTTTTTCTATGTTAACTCGTTATATTCATTGATTGTTATAATTATATCATGGGTGGTGTCTTAAATCATCTTTACAAGCAGTTGATATAGATTCAGGCTTTTGGATCATTCGTAAACATCGCGTACCAAAAATCAAATAAGAACCAAAAGGTAGTGGATGAATTTATATCATTAATATACCTATTTGTAGGTCCTTGACAATGTGATACAAAACGTAACCAGTACAGCATTCAGGATATTTGGCAGAGCCATTCTTCAAGGAGGTGGTCTTGGTGGGGGAAGTAGTTCAGGTGATGGAGGACAGAAAGTTAGTGTTGTCCTCCCCACTTTCCCACCAGACGATGACGATTACGAGGACGAAGAAGAATCTACTGATGAAAATGTAGACATTGCCAACAGAGATGGAGCAGGAGATTCCACAAAAAAATCCAATGATTCCGAAGTATCGAGCACTACAGAATCAACCGCCTCAAACGATAATAATAATGATAATGATAGTGCCACGTCCAACACTGTGAGACTTTCACATTCTTACATTTCCAAGTTCCCTCTTATAAATTGTAACAGAAGTGAACGGAATCACATGGAACAGTGTGCCCTTCCATACGGTCAAATTCGTTGTCGCTCATTTAAAATGGGTCGAATCGATTGTACGGTCCCCTTCCATTACTTCATTAACAGTACCATCTTTGTGGTATTATGTAAAGCAGGATGCTGTTTATGTTACTGATAAATTTACAAGAAAGAAAATGCCAAAATACATGAGCCGTTGCAGTAACTCCATAAGTAGATGAACCAAAAAAAATTGTTGAGAATAAAAAATAAATCATTTGTATTTAAGTCACCTTCGAAATTAACAAATCAGTATTTTTTTAAGTCTGAAGGTAGAAGCGAAATTTTCTTCCAGCTACCTGGAGTTGATACTGTAATATTTCTATGTATCTGAGTGTTTTATTCACCATGGAGAAACAAGTAGAGTCGATATATTGTAATCAAATCTCCCATCAAATCTACTAAATTTCATTTTTGTCGCTCTGATGACTAATAGCAATTTCTTTCTGTTCCAGGCTTCAGCCAATGAAGATGAAAACAACATTGCAAAGAGGCATACGAGGGTAGTACGAGAAGCAGAGGATCAGGTAGGTGCGGAATCGGCACCCAGTCCTCAAGATCTTTCCGACGTCGATGTTGACGAAGACCAGGACAGAGATAAAAGATACTCTGCTTTCGGCGGTACCGCTGAAGGTCACGGAGGTGGATCTGGAAACTTTCTCTTTGACATCATCAGGGTAAGCAGGCGATTGTAAAGACAATCCCACTGATGTAAAATTCGGCTAGTCGAATCGTTAATAAATACTGGATGAACAGGGTGATGTTGATCATGTGTTTGGAATCATCGTGTTCGTTAATGTTTTCAAAAAAGTCTGTGATTGAAATCAGCAACATACCAACATCAAAAAAATCTTTATTGCAAATAAATGGGAATCTTTATTCATTCCTTTTGTTTAAAAAGTTGTAAAATTAAAATCGTTAATTAATTATTCAATTAAGGACTCCTAGCGTAAAATTTATAAAAGATGCAGATTTGTGTTGACTGATCAACAAAATTTACCCTCTTCTGAGACACGTCAGTAGAGATTCCAACAGAAATATATAAATACTCAGATTTGTTTTTATTTCGTTAAAACTTCAGATCTATATGTACAATTATGTCTTATCTATGGTCCAGTATTATGTTGTATGGATATTGTCACCCCCCTATAAACTAAGCTATTTGCAACAAATATGAAAAACTCTCAGACCCACCTTTTTTTTGTTTCTAATAACAAGGGGCTTGTACGTACATAACATAACGTCTCATGTCACAAAAATCTAAAAACAATTAGGGAGATTTCATGTGAAGGGAATGAAAGGGGAGCCGATTTTTTATAAAATGCCTCGCTTAATATACAAATTGTCGTATCCGAGCGTTGTCTAGCTTACTTTCAAATAACGTAATTTTTGGGATGGGGAAATAATACCTTATATCCGCAGTAGGTTTTTTCTTGCAAAAGGAATGTTTAAAAAGCTAATTTATTATATATCAAACGTACATTATTTATCATATATAGATATTGGTCCTTTTTACTCGTCTTTCATTTCATCTCCCTGTTCATCAACATTTGCTTAAATTCTCCATCTTTATGTTTATCTACTGTATAATCTGCTTACCACTGATTATTACCATGTGCAACTTTCGAAAGTGATATATTCAAGTCCATTCTCGAAACGTACCTATAGCTTATGAAATTCTTCATTATCATGTTCGCCATTCATTTACAACGATTTTGTAAAACATGTAGTTACTTTCAAAGTTGTTTTTCCAATAATAAAATCGTTGAATACCTTGAACTAATGCGTGTAATATTTTATAACTATTACATTATTTTGACCAACACACTCAAAGCAATCATAAAGTTGTTAGACTAGAGATAATGGATATTGTTATTATTATAAGTTTTTTTTTACGTGAATAAAAATGTAGTATTATTTGAAGTTATTGTTACAGGTCTCTATTTATTACCCCCCTTTTTATTTAGCTCCTTGAACAAGTAATAATGATTAAAATTAACAACAATATATTTTTTTAAATTCAAATTAAACAGTATTAAAAGAATGAATAAAACAAATATTTATAAATCCCTGAAAAAGAAAATTCAAAAAAATATTGAATGTATCCTATATATATATATATGTGATATTGATATTACCTACATGTGAAAATTATTATTATTATTATTATTATATCTATTCCTACCTAAAAATAATATGAATTCATTGACCAATATTTTTCTATTCAACTTGTTTTAACTTGGATATAGGAAAAAATATGTTACAATCTAAATTGGAAAATCGATCGGAGATATGAAATAAGAATCATGTATGATATCCAGACAATAATAACCATTTGATGGATATATCCATAGATCTATACAGGGTAGCCCACGAATAGCGAGTTGATCTGTAGCTACCAAAATAATTATTTTCTTGAGATTTTTTCTTTAAATGAAGATGAGTGACTATAATGGTTACAATTTAAAATTATTTTAATTTATACAGGGTGGCCTATAAAATCGCTAGGCATCAAAGTTATCTTTTTTGAATGGAAAACTCTGTATTTTACGGGAGATTTAAGTTTCTTTGAAAGTTTAAAGGTCACTTTATTAAAGGTTTGTTATACCTAGGATCTACGCTTTTGGAATAATTGAGAATTTTCGAAAATTTAAGATTAAGATTAAAAATTGACATTACTCGTAAGCCAATTCGAGATTTCAATTGCTGTTTTCCGTACTTGATTTGGCTTACTTTGTTCTATTGAATGCTTGTGATAAAATTTTCGAGAATGTACAGGGTGTTTCTGTGGATGAGCTCCAATATTCTTCATTTCACAATACTATAACTATAAAATCGATTTCTTAAAACAACTCCCTATACACTTTCCGTAGAGTATTTTTTTGATTTTTTTTGTATGTTTGACTCCCACTCCTCTTTATACTGAATAGATAACGCTAGAGCATAGTGAATAATGTGGTCAAGTACGAGTCGAACTCGAATTCGAAAAGTACATTCCATGTAAACATTCCATTAATATTCATGAGATATTGACAGCTGACAGACGGGTGGACGGTTGGGTAGACTTAGTACTTTTTGTAATAGCCGTACTTAATTGAAATATACATTCTCTGAAAATTTAAATTCTCTATATAATACATACATGAAATGCTTTATCTCATCTCATGCACACCGACGAACGGACCGACACATAGACGGATTTAGTATTTATTCTTATATTGAAAATAGAAATACACATTTAGTGAAAATTTTAACTGTCTACCTTTTACGGTTCATCATATACAGACGGTTGGACGGACAGACAACATAGTCTTGATAAACAGATGCCTCATCCTTCTTTTGAAGTCTGTCCAAAGTTAGTATACTTGCCTAATCTCAAATTTCCATATTATTGGTAACGACAAAAATAACAGTTTATTACATTTTATAACTAACTATAATATGTGGATCAGAACCAACGACTGCTTACCGGAAGTTGACAACTTGCAGAAGAGCTGCATAGAACATCATCCATACTCTGAGATTTCTGGAGTCTGTAGATATGAGGAGAAGTTAGCTGCTAATGAGTTTTTACAATGTTATTGTAGTCCGTGTCGTTTGGAAGTAGGATAATCATACTATATATATATATATATATATATATATATATATATATATATATATATATATATATATATATATATATATACATAAATATATATATATATATATATATATATATATATATATATATATATATATATATATCTGTAGTTAACAGAACAGTTTCAATTTAGCTAATAAGAAAAATAGTTTCAATTATAGAACAAGCTTATCATTAAGATGAGCTCAAATATAAAAAAATATATTTAGCACCCGGTGAATTCTAGAAAAAATCAATTGAACCAAATAAAGATTTACATTATAAAATAAAATGATAATATTTGAGCTCTAGTAGCAGCAAAGTGGTGGATAAATTTAGTTTGCTTTCACTAAGTATAATCGTAACATATATAATTTCATGAGTTAATCTACATGAAACGGATAATGGTATAATTTTGGTAGACACCATTATCACAGGCGGAAATGCTCGTTTACTACATCGATCACCAAAGAATACGAAGTGGATTTGATTTGCTCAAGAAATATTGTTTCCTTTCTGAACGATTATTGATATAATTTAATTCCGATATGTAGAACACCGCGCATTCGATAATCCTTTGATGTTCAAATAAATTATTTGAAAACTTCTGTTATAGAGGTGTCCATATTTGACTTAGATTACCATAGTATACCTGAGTTTACAAGGAGGTAAGAGTCCTTTGAAGATTACAATGTCAAGTAATATTTATCCGCAAATAGACCAATGTAGATAAGATTTCTGTATTGCCACCTCTAAGAACCGTCACAGTTCTATAGCTAGAAGGCAGGTGCTTAATAATTAAGATTCAATGCTAGACTTAATTTCTTTAATTCTCTTGATATCAAGACATGAAGACCTAGAAAGAAGGGCCTTAATTCAGACTTGATGCCTTGCTTAAAATTGGCGAAATAAATAGAATAGGTACATTATGTTTGAAATTGACGGAGTAGGTCCTTAGAAATACATACGCAATCTTCTTTGTCAATTATGTTGAAATTGACGATGAATTGAACATTAATCAATTAAATTTTCTATATACCTACGCCTAAGATTTCATTTGCCTCAATGCAGATGGTAAATTCGAGCAGGAATCATATTCGCTTAATTTTTTCTCATTGTACTATGTATACTATGTATACTATGAAACATTAAATCAAACAGTCACGAATTTTCTGCATTAATTGTGCAATGTTAACTATATCATACCTGAATAGTCAATACAATAGCGCAATATTATTGGTGACAATAAGGGTGTTCGAGCAGTAGTTTGGACCAGTTTCCAACTGTGTTCCGTGATTGTGGAGCATGCGCATATTAATTTCCGTCTTTTTAAAATTAAAATGCGCATGCCTCTGACGGTTTGAGTTTGGTTTGAAATCCTGCTCGAACACCCTTAATATAAACTGTACGTCTAGAAAGGGGGGGGGGGTTCAATATTAATTTTCTGTAGTCAAGACATGAAGATTTATAAATATCTACCTCAAACGAATTAACCATATAGGTATACACATACCTATGCATTTGCAGACTTAAAGACAAATCAACTATCCGAAGGAGTGCTAACTAAATAAGCGGTTGTACCAACTCAGAAGATTAAGAGTGATCAATGAAAGTGCCAAAAAATATAAACATTTTGCAAACCATATCTAACTCCAGCCATCTTGATAGAATCTCATATATTATATCAAGTCTATTTATTAAAGATTGACAGTTCCTGAGAATAACTGCTAGACGCTCCGTTAAATCATTCGATGAAACTTACACTATACGTCAATTAATTATTGTCGAGTAAGTTGGTGACGGAAGACGATTCTTAGCATTAACATTCTTAACCACAGGCCAAACAAAGAAATGTTTATTGAGTCCTTATATCTGTCAATTTTCCAAGGCCATTTTAACCCTGGCCAGGCTAATGGTTTGTATTTCAAAACATCCAGTTTATGTATAAAGATATCCACGATATGCACGAACTATTAAGCAAGAAAGAGAAACTACTATAAACACATTATAAAAATGATAAACATAATAGGTTCAATGAAATATTGTAGCAGTTCTCGGTAGCCGTAGCTTCGATTCTCCTCCAGGGCCACATACAGCAGACACAGCTTACCAAACATTTATATATTAAACAATGTCTATAAAAAACTAAATCAAAACCGATGCTATGCTATGATGCCACTGGCCACAAACATCCTTACAGATTAACCACCTCAAATTTTGAAAACCCCTCAGATTGTGTTCTGGATTGGAAGGTGAACGATCTGTTGAATGTCCCAACATATGTAAGAGACCATGCACACGGCGTGTGTCGGAGCGGTGCAGATAAATGATTAAGCTAAATAGGCCTCTGGTTGAATTTCATTATATCCAGACAAGTACTGTACCACAAACAATAAAATAAACTTTGTGTGCTTTGCCCGCTCCGATTCACGCCATGTGCACGGTCTCTGAAGATGAAACAGTACTAACCTAATCGCTCTAATGCTCATCTTGACCACGATAAATTGCTCAGTTAAAAATCGACGTTTTTCACCCCTCCAATATATATGTAGATACAGTTACAGTTTGGCTTGCACAGTTAAATCGTAACGATCTAACGGATCGCCTGTAGCGGGCTTAGAAATATGTTCTCGATATTATAATAATTGAAAAAGAAATACATATTATTTAATACCTAAAATTGACTCATCATTATTCCAAGATTGTCAACAAAAATAAGATTTTAGAGCACAGCTGATCGAGCTGCTCGAGCGGTTGGCACCGTCTACAGGATGGTGGCCGGAACAGAGAACTTAGGCTTGGAGACGACGACATCGACGGACTCACCTAGATCAGCGCAGGAGGTCGTGCCAGCTCAGTCTGCTCCAGTCCCGTTCCAGGTACTCACTCACACACTGACTTGACCCTATTACGGACAATACTGCACCCTGTGTATCCCATTTGGTATCATGCACTAGTCTAATTTTTCATGCTTCTTTGATGGTTGCTATAGAATGCTAAGCTTAGTTTTATTTGTACATAATATTCATCCAATTTAATATAGGTACTACATATTTTTGAGAAATCTAAAATCACCTTTAGGTGATCCTTCTTTAGCTGAAATTGTTAAATGTTTTTTCTATATTCTTCAAATAAACCAAAGTTGAGGATCAATGATTTTCAAAGTCTAATCAAAAGATGATGAATATCGCTAATACTGTTGTTATTATAAATTTGAGAATCAGTATTATGAATAAAAATTGAAGTCAACTGATTTCAACACTTGTAAAACTGGGTTATAATAACTGGGATATGATTATTTTCGAATCAAATAAACATAGAGAAGAAGGTATGTTCAGCTTCACAAGTAATTTCCTCCTCGGATTCAACATGAAGTATGTAGATAATTTACCATAATTTGTCATTTATTGTCAAATTCACCAGTCAAAACGCAAATACATCTATTCTAAAATGAGTCCATCGTTCTTCACGTTAGAATTCATCGAATAATATTTATATAACATGCCGCAAGCTTCAGAGTACCTACTTATTAATCTTTGATTTCCAGATAAGAAAAAATGTAAGTAACAACATTCTCCACTTACATTTTCACGTAATAAACCAACTAACAATTTATTTGTTTGTATATAAAATAGTGCTTGAAAAAACAGTATAGTTACTTTTTCCAACTAATTTGTATATACTGTATATTTTATAGTTATCTTTTACATTTATTTGAAAATTACGCATAGATAATGTTTCACAATAATATCCACTTATGTTATTGGTTACAGTAAATTTAAAACAAAAACGCAAACGTCTTTTTTTTAACGATGCAATTTAAGAATATTGCATAGTTTGTTGTTGCACATTGTATTGTCATAGAATGCATGCATTCAATATGAAATACTTTTTATTTGAACAGTTATGTCATGTCTGTGGCAAGCACTATTTATATGTTATATATATATATATATATATATATATATATATATATATATATATATATATATATATATATATATATATATGGTTTGTGATAACATTTTCTCATCTGTCATTAAAAATGGAAATCATTAAATCGAATTAGTGGGATGCTAGCAATTCTAATGCATAAATAGCACTTTCACCTCATCAAAATAATAGATATAGTGATTGTTGCATCTCATTATTATAATATTTTTCACCCTACTTCCAAAACCTTATGCAATCCTATATATCCCCAGACATGACAGACTGATTGACCGACTGATGGAGGAATTAGTTTTCCATGCATGAATGGTGATCTTCTTCTCAATCTCAGGCCTTGATGTATAATTCAAAATATTTAATTCATCAGAGGTCTTATATTCAAGATTCATTCGTTATAGTAAGAATTAAAAAAATCAACTGTGAATATTCTGATTAAGCAAAGCCAAATCTGAAACAAAGAATTTTATAGTTAACTAAATACATAGGTCGTGTCCACAGTAATGTCTGATTACCAATAGCTTTGTAATCAGTAATCAAAAAGTTGACGTCTTTAATATGACAGCTATCAGTAAACAATAGTGTAACATAACCTATCTTTTGTTTCTGTTGAATTATGGACATCTATCGTTCCGTTTACCATCACATTCGGAGAGCAAGTGAAGCCAAATGAGGACTAAATTAATGGCCGCCAATGGACGTAACATCATGTTTTTATCGACAGCGACTCTTTTATCCAAGAGCCTCGCATTTCACGATTGTGTTAAGATAAAAAAATCTTCGTTTTCATTAAAAAATAGCACAAAAAATGAAACTAATGGCGGCCGATGAAAAATTGGCTTCACTTTCGTTTCACGGCGGTTATACAGAGCAGCATCTCTTTTCGTGTACGCACGACTTTTCCCTACTCTAAGCGTTTACCACATTATCATTTTCATTATGAATATATTGAACAGAAAATACTGTTTCTTCTTCTTCATTTTCAATTGCTCTAATATGTGTAAATTGCCGAATTGAATCATTTCAAATCTTGTGACAGACGTCGCCTGATTACTGATACCCTGATACACATTATACATAGAAGTGAAGTATTAATTCTATGCAGATACATCACTGCGGCTTAGGGCTTAGCTCATTCGTCAATTGACATTTGCCATAAGAAATTCGACAATTAACATAGTATTTTCTGTTCAAGATATTTATAATGAAGAAGATAATCTGGTAAACGGAACGATAGATGTCCGTAATAAAATTGGCAAATAGCTGAAACACAAGATAGGTTATGTTACACTATTGTTTACCGATAGCTGTCTTTTTGATTACTGATTTCGAAGCGATTCGTAATCAGACACTGCTGTGGACACGATCATGGTCAAACTTTAGGCTATAAATCCAAATAATTAACATTTAAGGGACAATTCAAAAAAGTCGTCTTGAAATGTTTTTTTTTAATATTTACATTATTTATTATAAAATATGTCAAAGTAGTAACAGCACATTTCTTTAAATGTAACAAAAATAAATCTGTTATACAACCAATGTAGCTAGGTAACTGAAATAACTATTTTGGGTTCTCAATAATCTTTATTTTATACGTATTAGTTTCGTAATAATTATATGCACAGATAATATGCCAGTCTCTAATTTAACCAATCCATTCTAATTTGAACTCAATTTTAGCAATAATTAGTTCAAATGATAACAATGCTGCGTGAGAACAGAAACTCAAAAGCCTTATGCTGGCTTACATAAAACATTCACTCACATGTTATAGAATTAGTTTAATTATGAATTCACAAAAAAAAACGTGTTTCAGATTAATTTGCTGGACAAGGCTAAATTTTCGATCGATTGTGTTTATATGGAAACATCTTATATAGCTGTGTCTTAGTTTCACTCTTGTTATTGCAAATGCAAATCAAGTGATTAAGGACAGAATGTTGAAGTTAACTGTTTGTGTTTATAGAATACCTATAGTGAACATTCTCTGTTTGGAAAATTTGAGTAGAGAATAAATTTGAAATCTTACATTGTAACGATAAAAAATAGGTCTTGCAGGTAAGTCTATTTAAAAAATGGTCTGCCAAAGATACCATGTTTAATTATCGAGTAATTTTTTGTAAATAACTAAGGATAATTTCAAGAAGCCCATACAGAATCGTAAAAATTGTGGAAAACTTCACTGGAAACATCAGTGATAAAATAAATTAGATTTAGAACGTCCATTCCAAATGATGATTTGTTTCAATGATTTACAAAATTGACAATATTCAAATTAGTCCTCATGACAGGAAAACAGCATCAACGTCTAAATAGAACAGCCGTATAGAAATCGAAGATAGGGTTTACCTACTTTCCTTAGTACAATTTACATAGTTATTGATATAGCCTTGAGTAGATGCAAGTTAATCGTTCAGAGATAAAAAAAAGTTAACTGTACGTAGGATTGGAGGAGCTTACAATCTAACAGTTCATAACATTGAATGGGTTAGATTATAAAGTGGCTTTTTGTCTTTTTCCACTGCGTTATCTTTTCAGGTCCAATGAAATCCTGAGTAGAATCAGTATTTAATTTCATCAATTTTATAGCCTCATAAGCATAGATTCAGCCTCGTCCACGTAACTCTCTGCCCTGTTGTTCCTTCCAGAAATAAAAAAATCACACCCGTTCCGGGCCTTCGCACTTACAAAGTATGTACAATTTGTGGTTTCCTCATCTTTCTGATAAAACGTACACTGACCAGGTCTATATTATTTATGTTCTTCGTAAGAATACAGTGTCGAAGTAGATTATATATTTCTCACGCCCTATGTATATATTAAATTTGGTCATTTTGAAGTTTAATTCCAAGATCACTTCTGGCCTTGTTGTTTGTGATTTTCTCCACGTGAGATATTACCTTTTATTGGGTAAATTACATCTTCTTATTCCGATGCTTTAAATAGTTGGAATTCATCTATAGCCAGATGGGCTAATAATAATAATAAGATTATTATTTCTGGTCTTGCCAGTTGCTTGTCTTCCCTTTTGGGATTTCTTGCCTCCTCGCAACTAACAGCTACCTCCTGGTGAATAGCATCAATTCTTCAGGACTAGCTTTGTAGTAAGAGCCTTTCTTGGCCTTCCTACGGGACATGTTGTAATATTTCCTCACAGAACCTTTGCTACCAATTCCATTTAGCTTTCCGCAGCTCCTTATTACATTGAGTAAGTTTACTCCAGTGTACAATCCAGTTTTCATTGGATTTAACTTTATTAAAAATAACATTTTCTCTTCCTTAGACCTCCGCTATTACTAAGATGTGTTCCCTTTGGTTGTTTTGTTTGCTCTGTCTCATTTACTCACTCCACGGCCACTTCTAGCTCTCTTCCTTGTTATATTAACTTTCCCTACCCTAAATGACTGTCTAAAGATATAAAGTTTATTTTACACCATAATTTGCATCTTCTTTTGGTATATTGGTTTGAATGAATATTCCTGAATCTAAATCTGGACACGATCATCCTTTCACTTACGGACTGCAATTCAATCAATGATTTTTAATCGAGAGGGCCAAATATCAATGATAGCGTGTTCCTATCAAGTTTGTCTCAAATAATAGAAAGGTATTCAAAATTTCAAGATTATACATCAAACCAAATTGTAGGAACTGGTTTAGGATTTCTTAATAAAATTGGAAAATAACCTTAATGGATAAGAAGGTTTATTTACAATCATAATATTAAATAGCAAGTCCAACAAAGTAGTTGATTCAAGTCAGTAGAGAATAAGCTAACCAAAACTGCTCGAAATCAATGAGAATTGAATAACAGTTAGGTATTGATCACTGACAATATAAAATAGTCTATGATTCAAAAGAAATTTCGTTATATTCCACGCAATCACAGTATAAAAAAATCATGAGTACCATCGTAAACGTGGTAGAAATGAAACTTCTTTCAAACTAGAGAATGAGAGAAATTTGAGTTGTGTGTGTGTGTGAATGAGAGAGAGAGAAATAGAGAGGGATCACTTCAAAAGATATATAACAGTATAAAATTAGTTTACAAAAAAAATAGTAAAAATACTTGTTGAACGTTGAGTACCCAGGCATATATGGAACGCTAAGCAATTGTGTACTTGTCGCACTTGAGAATCCCAAAAAAAAAAAAAAAACGAAAAATTCAAGATGACGGCCAGATCAAAAAATGGTGGAACCCACAACAAGAGAGACCCAAATCTACTTAGACACCATCATATAATCTTCCCTAACCGCATCCATAACGTAAGTCACAATGACAGGCATCCCCGGGGCTCAATGGGTTATAGGTATGGAACCCACATCCAATGAGTTCCAGTCGCACTTAAACATAACCATAACATCGACTCATAACCATCCTCACCACCTATGACTTGCACAAAAACAACATCTAATTGAAGCATATATAAGAGTGCCAAATATGGAACCCTCACCTAATGTGTTTTAGGTATACAAAATGTATAGCTCTCTTTATCCACCTCTCTACGTTATATATTTTTTCTCTCTTGTGTAACGAAATCTCATAACGTTACATTTTTTCCAATGCACTCTCCATTCTCGTCAAATATCAGAACGCCACCAAAGAAGATTCACTTCAATAAAAAAATATGATTAATTGATATTCATCTTGTTTCCTTCTCGAATTATCAGACACAAACATTTACGACATACATTTTAATTGGAACAAAACCGTTGAGCGAAGTGAGCGCTTCTCAATCCCACTCCAATGTTAAGATGTTGCTTGAGAACTGCAAATTTTATGCAGTGGTTAGAATTGATTTGTTTTCAAATATGTAAAAATAATTAGAATTCTCATATTATTCAAAAACTCTCAATAATCTAAACCAAAACATAGACTTACATAGTAACAAATACAACTACAACGCGTAGGTATCTTTTGATTTGAAAATTTCATGTTAGAGATAGATTAGATTCTGATGACGTTCATCATTATGAAGATGTTTTAATAACAGTTAGGTATTAAGAAATTCTTATTTGATTATTCTTAATATTACCTCTCTCCAGAAAATTGATAAAAAACAAGAGGGCACTACAAGGTACTCTGTACTCTATAGCAAATAAATGGCAACAATTCAAAATATGTTGTAGCGCTCTACCCATAGATGTTATACCTATGCTATCAATTTACCTACACGCAAGCGTGAACAATTTGCGGCATTTATAAAATAGTATCGATGTAGTTTTGTTAACAGAATAATAATAATAATAATATTGATTGATATTATTCTTGATTTAATATGTTAACATTGACGACGCCTATTTTATGTAAATAACAGTAGTTTTTAGTTTCTGTTACATATTATATTCTTCAGTAATTTTATATGTTTTCTTAAAACATTGGTTGAAATAATCACGTTATTTTTCACAGTTGGTAGCTGGATCAGGAGCAACCGAGGAAGTCGAAGAGAAAGAAACAGCTCCAGGTATAGTTGAGGTCGACGTACACAAGCACTCAGACACTGAAGGAGTCCCCGGTCCCATTACACGTCTCTTCGTCATTGCCAATCGAGGTATCGCTAACCTAGTACAAGATTTAATCCTGGTAAGTTGAATACCCACTACTCAATCAGTAAAATATGGGTTCATTCCACTACAACTATCGAACTATTTCATTCAAAAATGGTGTCCTTAGGACTTACAAGTTTTAGCTGTAATTTTCGATTTGGACGCATGCTTACAATCCCAAATAGTTTATTCTTGCATTCTATTAAACGGTAACATCCTTCAAAATTAGCAAAAAAAGCGTAAAAATATTAAAAATAAGCTCGCGAAAAAGTGAGGTTGAACGAACTGATGATGTACTTGTGCATTGTGCAGTATATTTAACATTCAAGTGCTGTTAACATCAATGCTGCCAGTATAACTTTCGCAGCATTAGATTATTTTATGAGTTCCATTTTCAAGAATATTTATTTTAGAAAAAAATTACGACAATAATAAAGCAAACACTGAATTCATATTCTGGAAAGCCTGTTCGTCACTTTCGTCATCAAAAGTTGCCATAATATCGTATATTTCCTCTAAATCAACTGTTTGTAAAAAATATATTTTTGTAATTTTTAAACTATACCGAACCTTTAGACAACTCAAAACTGACCATTGGAATTGACAGTTTTAAACATCAAACACACCGCGCAAATCAGTCATCAATTCGTTTAAACTTACTTTTTCACGAAAGAATATTTACTATTCTAAGCATATTTTTGACAATTTTGAAGAATATTAGTGTTCATTAGAATACAAGAATAATAATAAATAATATAAAATATTAGCTGGAATTTTATTAAAAGTTATGCTAACATACATCTATTTTTGCAAACATTTGATTTTTTGGGGCTTTTATAGCATAAGCCGCTAAATTAGACTATTACAGAATAAGTGGATTTGTATATAAGGAGAACATGATTGAATTTTGAAAAATATCCTACTCAAGAAGCTCTAACTGCATAACAAAAAATAACCAAAAATGGAAAAAAAATGACAACCGAATAGATGATGAGCTTGTTCCTAAATACAAACCATTAGGCAAGCCAGGCCCAAGTTATGCTGATACGGCATTTCAACCCTGGCGAGGCTAATGGTTTGTATTTCTGAACAAGCCAGGACCAAGGATTATTATAAGGATAAGCGACCCTGGGTATCCGACTGTGTTGGAAAAATTGCTCTATATTGTCGAGGAGGTGAGTGTGGCCAAACAACACAGCAACCGCCTAGGCATGCATTAATGATTTCAATTCTCCGCATGCGCCAACCATGGGCCATAGGATACCTCTATTCAACTTTATGCAGATGTAGCTTTCTTTGGTACAAGCGCATAGATGTCATAGTACATATAGAAATTTATGGAAACGATCACAGACAGCCATTAGCATGGAATTATTTGGACACAGGCATAGTACATTCTGTTCAAAAGAGTAGCATTTCAAATGAAAGTGGTCGTTGCAAACTTCCCGCCGCGCATGCGGAGAACAATTTCCGCGTTATGCAATCGGTCTATTGACTATTGACATCTTTTCTATTTTCTATCTTTCTCTAATCTCCATTATTAGACCCGCCCACCAACTCGACAACATAGATCATGCTTTCTCAAACAGCATGAGATATACTCATTTAACCGCCCCATTCAAAAATCTAATGTTCCATTTTTTTTTCTTTCAGCGTTTGGCTCAGACAAGCGAGAAACTGGTGAACTTCAAGGCTCGTCTGATCACTTCACTGATTTAAGATGAATCGCCATTACCATCACGACAGGAATTGTTGTGTGCACTTTTTTGGAAGAGAACAGACATCAGCGTAACCAAAAACACACACACACACGACAATTTCATGGGGATTAACTACATCTATATTATTTATCAATTTCTTTTTGTTGCATTAATTTAAACTTGTATATAGTTACTGTAATTCGCTATTCTTCACTATTCATATAATTTTGTATGTCTTGCCATTTCTATAAAAGTATCTAATTCAGGCGAGAAGTAGAAAATGCTACCAGTTAAGCTATTCTGTAGCAAAACTAACTGTAGAGAAACGTCCATAGCTTGGACGGTCGATTTATTTATAGTATATATACTAGAATGGTTGCACCTTTACACTGAATGATATTTTCCAGTCAAGCCAAAAGTTGAAACTAATAGATTTATGACCTTCGGAATTTATTCTCACAGCTGTTTTGCATAATTACTCTTAGTTAAATGATGCAGGCATATTTTCTAGTGAAATACTTGTACTTTAAAGATTTGGTATTTATATTTATATTTTCCTTCCATTTTTCTTCTAGAAGTTGATGTAATTTTATTTACGATTTCTTGGTTTTATCATCAGAATAGTGTAAATAACCTGAACAATTGCTCATTTTCTAAAAAAATACCACTTGTAAATAGAGTGAGTTCTCATTTACGATTGTAGATACTTCTTATTATTTGATTTTGTAAGTAGTGTATATAATTTTATTGTTGATTCGAAGCAAAAAGGATTACAGGTTAAAATTTGTGTTACTATATGCATAGGATAGTATGAGAAGGCAAGTGTGAGATGTGCTTAGGCCGATTAAGTTTTAATAAAATATTTTTACTATTAATATTTTATTTATAGTTTTATTAGTTAATAGTTATGCCATAAATGTAATACATACGGAAGTTTTATTCTACCTAGTTAAATTCAGAGACTGGAGACATTTAATTGTCATACCTACAAGCATTTCAACATGCAAAATGATAAAAATATAATATGAATTATAAGCAATCTCAAATAGACCAATTGCATTAATAAATATTTATTTCTCCGGTATCGACCATAGGATACCTGTATATGGTTGATTCTGCCCAAGATCATTCACATGAACAAATATAGAGAGGACGAGTAACACGAGTAGTGGGAGTAGCACAAAAACATTAGGTTATCGTATGTCATTTCGGTGGGTTACACAAAATCACGCTGTGCATCCTTATGTAATATGGGCGAAGGAAGCTTAAATACAACAATAGACTCTCAGTGAAATACTGCGCAACATACCAAATTGACAACTTATCACGGGACGTTATTTCAGCCACTTCGGCTTATAGATCAGGATACAGAGTTAGACATCCTCCCTTTTTCTTGATCATTCATTAGATGATCTTGGTCTCTGCCTGTATTCAGCAGAATTCAGCTTTATGAAAAAGCAGTGTTTGTTCTCTGGTAAAAGTGCATGGATGTCATAGTACATGAAAAAATTGATAGACACGGTCACACATATTTGGGCACAGACCAAGAAGATTGTAGACTGGAGATATAATACCTGTGGAGGAGGTGACACTGTGAACGACGGCAGCGTCGTGGCCTAAACTTGGATCTGCGCATAATGAAAGTGCGCAACCTCCTTGTGTTTTCACCAGAGAGAACTTTATACAATAAAGAGAGTGTCAGATTCCATGAGAACTTGTGGAGCCAGCGCCACCGACTTGGTCCCACATGAACTAAGAAAACGGTGCAAGATTTTGAATGCCAACTCTGCCATTTCACTCGCAAAAATGTATAATTTATTGCTGTTGTGAATGGGGATATGAAATGAAACTAATAGAACGTTTGCAATAATTTATTTAAAAATATATATATATATATATACATATATAAATATTACAACTGTATAAATAAACTCAAGAGGCAGAAAAATTGTGTAAACAATAATATATACATTATATTACAAAATTCTACCCTAATGTAGGAAACAATGTATAAGAAAAGATTTCTTAATAATTAATAGTAATTGGAAATTGCATGATGCATATAAGGATACCAATGGAGCTCGTCTTGATCAATAATGAAATGTTTGTATTTAACGATTGACTAAAATTATGTTCCTTCATGAAATTAGTGAGATTACTTCATTATTTACCGGGACTCTTCCCCTGATGAAAATTTAAATTATAGCTCGGCAAAAGCCAATGAGCAGTTGTAGAGCTATATCTCGCCAGTATTGAAGAGAAGTTGCACGGAATATTGAGGTACAGATTAGGTATGGTATAACGGTTAAAAAATAGCAAGAGTTTCTAAACTATGTCAAAAATAGATGCATAGTAACTTTCAATATATAAAAACAACTATTAACTAACAGAAAGTATATACCTATAGTACTATAAAACAAATAAATAATAACTCTGAAAATATAACAAAAACAACAAATAAAGGAAGAAGATACAGTCTTAAGTATATCAAAAACAAATAAATACCTTGAAATATATCCAAACAAACATTAAATAACAGGAACCAGAAACACAATTCATGATTATACCTACGACTATCTATCGATGTAATTATCAGGAAAACTGAAAAAAATGTTTATAGTCTTTATCATAGAATGTATAACAAAAAACGGTTATCGCAAGATGTATCTGCGTAACCATGAAAAATTTACCTAGTCTACAAGACATATTCACAATAATTGTACAAGCCAATAACAGGGTACTTACCAATATCCTTATTAAAACTATATAACACTAGATATTGTAACGTTTAACCCTGTGCTAATCGTTGTGGAGTGAGTTCACTTGCGTAAGACTCAAAGTTCGCAGTTTGCTTCCAAAGGTTTATTTCCAAACACTCAGTACACGAGCTTTCGTTGTAGTAAAACTGTCACCACTTGTCATCTTGACAATCTATACTGTCACTGTCTTCACCGACAGAACTACTATTAACCTCTGATTCCACAGACTGACTGTTATCAACTGACTTTATAATACTCACTGACTTAATCTGTCCCTGACCTGATCTGTCCCGTGATCGACACGGCTTTATATACCTGAATCATGACATGACATTCATCGAGAATGTTCTATGATTATCAAGACGCACATAACAATGTTCTAGAGCCTTCTCAAACTGACAATTGTATGACAAATTGTACCTCACATATAGTTTCTGGAAGGATCGAGAATAACTCTACCATAATTCTAGAACTACATAATGAAATATACAAGCAACTACTATTGTAAGCAAGGTAGTAGAATGAATAGCTAATAAAAGAATAACAACCGTAAGTACATGTCTACCTATCCACGTAACAATATTCATTATTTATGTATTTTTCTTTCTTTGGGGATACAGTTCCTTCCAGGAATAGCAATACTTGGTTTATTCTATTCTCAAATCTTGTAAAAATGATATCTATCAAACCACCAAGACCAAAATAATCTCTTCTATACATTCATATTCTGGCTCGCTTTCACGGTAATTTCATCTTCATTCTCTTAAAATCCCGAAAATCATAAAGAAATTATATGAAGAACAATTTTCTAGAGCGAGTACGACTTACCTTTATTAATTTTGAAGCGTGCGCATATTAATTTCCGTCTTCTTAAAATTAAAATGCGCATGCCTCTGACGGTTTGAGTTTGGTTTGAAATCCTGCTCGAACACCCTTATTGTATCCGTTGGTCGGTCTGTCTGTCTGTAGTCTGTTGGCGTTGTAGCTCAATAACGGCTTGACATAGGACAACGAATTTTGGTATCCATATTGAAGGACTACCGGCGACGCAATGGTCGTGTCCACAGCAGAATCTGATTACCAATCGATTAGTAATCAGTAATCAAAAATATGTATTTTGTGGAAACGACTGATTACTGATTAGTTCATTTGTCAAACTGACAGTTGTCAAAAGATTTGAAATAATTTAATTCTACAATCACACATATTAGAGGAATTGAAAATGGAAGAAAAAAAGTATTTTCTATTCAATATATTTATAATGAAAAAGATTATGTGGTAAACGGAACGATAGATGTCCATAATAGAATTGGGAAATATCTGAAACAAAATATAGGTTATGTTACAATATGGTTTTCTGATAGCTGTCATATTAAAAACGTTAACTTTTTGATTACTAATCGATTGGTAATCAGACACTGCTGTGAACACGACGAAAGGTACGGTTTCCTAGGACTGTCGGTTACGGAGGACGGAACCGATAGCGGAGCGAACCGAGTGACGGTCAACAAATTCGGTCGCGGAGGTGGAACCCTAGCCTTGCAGTTTTGAAGATTTCCGTCAGAGTTCCTAGAATTTTGTTGGCCATGGATGAAACTAAAAAGAAAAATGTGTGTCCTACTCCCGTTTGAAGAAGACAATTATTACGCCTTTCATTTAGTTCAGTGTCACAAAACACGAAAAATAAACGGAATATATTTAAAAATAAGACAATTAGGCACATTTAAATTGTTGATTGAACCGCGGTTATCAGACGATAAAATATTTAGAGAATATTTTAGAGTTGATAAAAAACTTTTTGCAACAGTTCTCTTACATAGATTGTGATATTTTAAGAAATCCATACAAGAGGCAATTTTTGACTACTCATTTTCATTCAATTCCGTTTCGCTGTCGGTTGAAATCAAACGTCGACTGAATAAAACCGACAAAAGTGAGCCGAAATTATCTGCGGAGACGGAACGACTCTAGGAATCAGGATTAAAACATCTCAATTGTACGATTGATAAAATTTACCTAAAATTTAGGGAATGTATGATATTTCGAGTTCGAAAATTTAGACACAGAGTCCAAGGTATTTGAAACCGTTATAACCACTGATGATACCAGATATTTTATTATTTGATACTTTAATAATTAGGCAATGAGACAAAAAAGTTTCACAAACTCATGAAGAACAGAAGAATAACTGCATAAAGGAAGAAATGAAATAAGCAGAACTTTTCAAAATCAATTTATCCATATTTTCAAGTGCAATTTTGGAAAATTTTATTTATAAGTTCTTTTATAAATGGTACTCTGGATTTCGCTTTATCTACACAGTTGAACAGATCCTCATCCGGTATAGGACTTCCTCCTGGTTTATGGACACAACAGATTTCATTATATTTCAGAACAATCGTTATTATTCCTGTACACAAACTTTCCTCGTCCACTGCAGGATCTGCGAGTATAATTTTACTACAAACAGAAAAAATTGTTAAAAATGTATTAAACTATCAAACAAGTGAAATTTTTGAAAAAAAATTATAAATAGGTTTTATTGGGCATTTAAGATTTAAACCGTACCGATGAGTACCTACTATTGCTATCCTTTTCTCGATTTTAACTATACTTATGTATATGTGTTTTCCAGCAACAGCAATTCCATAACAAATTACTGTTTGTCAATTTGTTACAATTGTGACATAACCATAGACGATCTTCCAGAAAGTACCTATATACCAGAGAACGAGACGTATATATACGCTCCGTGCTCGTGCGTAATTCCAGTGACGGATCCCATTGTCGTTCCATGTCGACAAAATAATTATCTTGGTTGAATGAGATAATTATAATTACCAATATTGGATCACACTTGGAGCTTAACAGGCGGCGAGATGTCTGCGATCTACGTACGAATTCGAAATTTCAAGTCTCTAGACCGTATGGGGCCTGAGAAATCGCTGCGGAGTCCATTGATACAAGAACCGAAAGTAATAAAAACTATTTAAAAATCATCAATCATTTTGATCCTAAATACCTATTCTGTAGACAGTTTTGCCCAAACTTAGATAGCCGCAGTATACTTTAATAAGAGAATGAACTATCAAAAACTAATTATCATTAATCAAACTCACTCATCAAATATTGCAAATGTGGTAGAAATGGGAAAACTGAGGATTTGTAATGGTTTTCTATTCTCCTCATTCACCTGAATATTATCTAATGCAGCATCGTATTCAACAATTGGAAGTTTCACTAGAACAGATTAATTTGTAATTCTCGAAAAACGCATGTAAAAAACCTGAGTTTTAACAAACCTGTTCTTAAAGCAGACGTCAACGCAATGGCACAAGCATCAATAACAGCGCCATCAAAATCAAGGCAGATGAAATCAACAAATAAACACCATGCCAGTTTATCCGGATAAATACAAAGATCTCTTAGATCGATACATTTGGAATTTTTAATTATATCCGCTATAAGCTGTGATAAAACTTGTGCTTGGTCACTAGGTGGGCCAGGTCGAAATCTAGGTGAACAAAGTGGCGGTAATTCCAAATTAGGAATAACAAACCCTTGATCAGGAGCATCTGGCCTAGGTTTACATAATTCCTTAAAATCATATAATAATCAAATTAAGCTGGCTGTCATTGAGAGTGAATATATACATACAACTTTTATACCACATATTACAGTTGTTTTACCAATTTTCACGATTGAAGAACCATCGGCGGTATCAATAGTATCTACATTTACAACAACTGGTCTAAATTGATCAAATTCTCTTCCATCTGGTCTAATTTTATGGGAAAGATAATCCCGATAATATTTGATAAGATGAAGGGATCTGAAAGATATATAATGATTTGTATTATAAGATAAAGTAACATTTATTAAATATGAATACTTGTACTGCTCTGCCATTCCAAGAAAATCTCCTGGTTCTACACAAGGATTGGGAATAGAATTAAAAAAACCATATACATACGACAATCACTTATCAATGAAAATCATCAACAATAAACAATCGCTCCCTGTCAAAGCCCAAAGCCAAAATCTAACCTATAAGCAGAGAACACTACCTCCAACCTTAGAGCATGAAATTACCAAGGAGACATCGCATTCGGAGAGCAAGTGAAGCCAAATGAGCATAAATCAATGGCCGCCACTGGACGTAAAACCATATTCTTTTGTCGACAACGACTTTTGAATCCAAGAGCCTCGTTTTTACCCATATTGTTAAGACAAAAAATCGTCGTTTTCATTAAAAAATAGCACAAAAAATGAAAATCAAAACATTAAAGTGAGTCGGAACTAATGGCGGCCAACGAAAAATTGGCTTCACTTTCGTTTCACGGGGCTATACAGAACAGCATCTCCTGTCACAGTATAAAGAACTACTCCTGCCGTGTACGACAACTTTTTTCTAATCTAAAGAATCAAAATGACTGTACTTGGCCAGTGTTATCTGACTTGGCCTTAGCCCGATAACAGAAACAACCATCTCTGCCGATAGCGCGTTTGACTGAGTAGCAGTGTAGCCCAAGGAGGCTTCCGTATATGCTCCTTGAGTGTAGCCGGCTTTAGATTGCTTTTCATATTTCATGCTGTACGAACCACCAACCCATAAGGGTGTTCGAGCAGTAGTTTGGACCAGTTTCCAACTGTGTTCCGTGATTGTGGAGCATGCGCATATTAATTTCCGTCTTCTTAAAATTAAAGTGCGCATGCCTCTGACGGTTTGAGTTTGGTTTGAAATCCTGCTCGAACACCCTTCATATATATAGGTATATAGAATTATGTGCACCAACCAAACATATCAACGTTCCAAGCAATAGAGCTGTCACGTGACAAAATAGTCGAATTGTGATTGGTGGGCTTATGTCAAATTCTAACCGTCGTTATTCTGTCAGCTGTTCCTTCTCCCGTAGTTCCTGTTCCCGCATTTATCAAGTAATTGTTGTAGTGACCGTTACCTATCTTCCATTTCGTTAAAAAGTCTTTTCTCTTGAATTCATATCGGAAATTGATCGATCATTGTTTCTATAAAACAGTGAGATTATAAAATTCTTTACGAAATGGCCACTCTTCGTATCGAAAACAAGGAAAACAGTGGTCCTGAAATCACAAAAGGCATCGTTATGGCCGCCCAAACGAAAAGGGTTGGTTTATCACAACGAAATACCACCAATGTTCAAGTCAAAGTCAAACAGGTAAAATTCTGAATAGTTGCAAATGAATGTAATAATGTATGCTCTTCATTTTCCTTTGCCAGCCTTTGGGAAATTCCAGCGGCAATTGCATGAATATTGCCTTGAATAAAAACGTAGACAAAATAACTGATGAAGTGGATTGCGGAAAAGAAAATCGTAAGAATATTGTAAATCCTATTGTTCCTGTTGCTCAGTTTGAAGCTTTTAAAGTATATGAAGACATAAACTACGAAGAGCCAGTTCAAACTGAACGTATTGGGCAAGCGGAACAGAAACTCAAACATGTCAACAAGATCAAACCTTCTGGGGTATCGGCTCAAAATCTCAAAACGACCGACAATGTTCGTATCTATAGTAAAAAAGAAGTTATGGAAATTGAAAAAAGAATTCAAGAGGAAAATACAGAAAATGAATCACCAGAAAAAGAAGAGGTATTTTTAGTTTCCAGTCCGATGAGCATTGAAAAGTCTTGTGGTAAAAATCTTTCATTGGTTGAAGAGACAGCTTCTAGAACTAACAAAAGTGCAAAGGACATTTTTTTCGAGATGGAAGAATACAGAGAGGACATCTACAAATATCTGCGTGAACATGAGGTATTACTCGTTGTTTTCTAGTATTATAAATTTCATTTGTACAAAGGAATTAAACTATAGCTCAACACAGAACATTCTCTTTTATTGATAAATATGTTAATTTCAGCTGCATCACAGACCTAAACCAGGCTACATGAAAAAACAGCCAGATGTTACTTCAAACATGCGTACCATCCTAGTTGATTGGTTGGTTGAAGTTGGTGAAGAGTATAAGCTCCATACCGAAACCTTGTACCTCGCTGTCAACTACATTGATCGATTCCTTAGCTATATGTCCGTTGTTAGGGGTAAGCTTCAATTGGTCGGAACCGCAGCAATGTTTCTAGCATCGTAAGTATATTTAATTTTGCTCAGATTTGAAAATAAGTAAATGGGTAGTTATTTCAAATTGTCCTCCTCAGTAATTCCATGCCGCAAGAGCTATATCTTAAAACGTTGCTTCAACAGAAATCCTATCATTAATTTAACAGAAAACTGTACATTTAAAATCTAGCGCCTTGTCGTTTTCAGTGTAATCCGATGACAAATGACAAAATCTTTTAACCTACTAGTTACAACTAGCTGTTGCCCACGACTTCATTGTGGAATAAAGCCTATATTCTGCTCTTATCTACCCGTGAAAATCCGTTCACTGATATTTGCTCTGCAAAAAGTATGTGTGGACGAAGTCACGGGCCTCTTCCTGTGTCTCGTATTTATATTGTGATATATAAATAGATAATTAAATTTTTCAAATTGATAGCATAACCTCATAGTGAAGGCGTTTAACTTGTTTAAGTATAAATATTTTAGTTTGAATCAGTGTTTCTCATTGAACTCGAACACTGCCTTATAAATTTTCAAGAATCATCAAATAAGCTTGAAAAAATATGTTTTGTACAACGGTCAGAAAAACTTGACATTTTTGCATCTCTATTGATCGTAAATGTTTACTTTTTTTACCGTGAAAAAAGTTTTTTTCACTGCCAAAATAATTCACAAAATAAATATGAAATATTACTTTTTAAAGGATTTATTTTTAACTGAGTCAATTATTAATTGATTATTCATCATAAAACAATTTCATTTATTGGAATAATAATTGATACTAAAGTTTGTGCAATTACTTCCAACAAAAATGTCAGAGGATGTATGCAGAAATGTCAGTTATACAAAAAAATTTTGTTTGTATTTCGTGTATAAAATTCGTGTTTTCATGGCACATTCGAGAGAATTCACACTCTTAAAAAACACCCATTTTACGCATTTAATACAAAAATAACTCTTATCGAACCTTAACATTTTGTGTAATTTCTGGAAATATTTGAAAATCTAGAGCTCTCATTTTCCAAACTAAATCAATGTATCTGTAACGGTACAAGATATATAATTTATCAAATAGTTCATCACTGGTATATTTGATACCATTTACATAGAAGGAAAACATCTAATTGAAGCAGGAGTTCTTCGTTTTGTTGATTGTTGTGAAGAAGTTTTATTTGATTTGTAATAGATTTATATTTTTTTTGTTGCAGTAAATATGAAGAGATATATCCACCTCATATTAGCGAATTTGTGTACATAACTGACGATACCTATAACATGAGGCAGGTGATTCGTATGGAACATCTTATACTAAAAGTTCTGAGTTTTGACCTATCTATTCCTACACCCTTGTCATTCATAACGGCAATGTGTGTGATCAATAACATTCCTGAGAAAATCAAATTCTTGGCTATGGTAAGTAATTTGAGTTAATTGTGTTGAATATGAAGGTGTGTATCTAATGAGATAGAATTATATTACATGCCATATATTGAATAATCAATATATTCGACGTTAAGATGTCTCACTTGTTATTATATATTTTTTGAAATCGTTGACATAGAACTGGACTGAAAAACTGTTGCATGTCTACATCTTTTGATTGCTATAAATGGAAACAGGCACAGCTCTGAATATGCCAACTTTACTAAATTGATGTAAATTGATAGTACATCATTGTAGTTTTTAAGGTTTATCTGATTTAGATCGGTTTATAAAATCCTCTGAACTCATGAGTACCAATTGAATGTTTAAATGCTAAATTTTGCTATTAAATAAGGCCAAAAGGATTAAACTTTAACAGAACGAAAATTTAGTAGCTTTTCACAGCAGTGTAACTCTTGTTGTGTACATTTTAAAGACGAATTTCGAGGCAAATCTGCTGCGCTTATAGTGATAATTCGTAAAGTAATTTGCGGAACATAGATTTTACAATGGGATAGAAAGAATGGTATTTGAGCCATTCAACTAGTGCCAAACGTTTAACAGATTACGAGGTATACTCAAGTATTATTTTTTATTCATGCTTTATGTCACATCGATCTTTCGATCATTATTGACTATAGAATGCATGTTACATTTTGAATATTATATTGATATTTATGTACTTTGTGTGTTTCACAGTTAGTCTTGTGGCGCACGTATCACATAAAGGTTAAACTCAAATATTTAATTTTACAACGTTCTCTATTTAGGGTTCATTTTTAGGAAGTTAATATACATAGCTTTTAATTTGTAAAGTATTTTATTGTGTTATTGGAAATAATATATAATTTTTGTTTTGATAAGTGTAAATATCAAAAGAAGACTTGTGTAAACGCCAAAAAAGTCGATTAGACCAACGTAAAAATAATTTTATTCCTATAATTTATAATATATATATATATTTCATTTTTCAAGGACATGTACATACTTGTCAACTGATAAGACAAAGTTTAGTAGTAGGAGTTGTTTGCTGTAGCTAAAAGTGAGAATGGAAGGAGAAATAAATGTGGAGTGGTCAAGTTGAATCCATTGCTCAATATCTTTGTATCTGTTAGATTTTGTGCTGGTAGACGGGCTCGGTAAATTATGCTAAAATATACAATATTAGTAAAAAAAAGTATAGACTACCTTTTTAATATTCATTAAAGATTGAAATTTTGAACTGGTCGATTATTGTTTTAGCTTCTTAACTTTTGAAGATAAATACTCTTTTTTCCTGATGATCATGTGTCAAATATATGACGACATCGGTGCTCTTTCAGGATTGAACCGTCACCACTAGTGATTTACTTGTTGGTTAGTCAGTAATGTGTTTTAATTGACAATAACATTATAAAACAACATTTAGATGGAAGTAATTTACAAGAAATCAGAATTAGTATGATGCACGATATCAGCAAAATCCCCAATTGGTTAAAATGTCATAAGCTAACAGTTAATTATGAAAAACCATCTTACACTTTTGTAGTCAGGAAAAATATATCTACTGATTTAAAAAATCAAATTAGATTCAATAATGACAATATCAAATACTCTCCCACTGTGAAGATTATTGGATTATTCATATATGAAAGTCTATCATATTCCAAACACATTGAAAAATTGAGGAAACATAGCTCGAATAATTGGAGTTCTATTTAAAATAAGAAATTATTTACCTTTAAAATACCTAAAATTATAATACTTTTCATTAGTATATTTAAAGCTTCAATATTTTACTTCAGTTTGGGGCTCAGCAACAATATCTTTGCTGAAACCTTTGAAAATACTTATATACTTAACTTAAACTTAAACTTAAATAAAATTATAAAGTGCATATTCAAACTGAATTACAGAGACCCCGCAGTTAATTTATGTAAACCCAACACACTATTTGATATTTGTTCATTATATAAAATTAAAATTTGTATATTTATACATTTTGTCGTAAATAATTTAAAATATTCAAATTTAGTTTTTTTTTTATTTAATAGTGATCAACACAATCATTCAACTAGATGTTCCAATAATCTTTTATCATGAAGTTGGTGCAGTTGCAGTTAGATTGATAAATTTTGGCACCAACTTCACAAGTACCAGCACCAATAGAATTAATATTATTTTATACTTTTCAGTGCAGCAACTAATAACGTCGGTCCAATTTTTTGCAAAAAATATTTTTATTAATTACATTTCTCATTTCATTGCTTATTCCAATACTTTATTTTTTTACTTTCCCTGTTATAAACATTTATGTTTCTTGTGAAATAAATCATTGTTGATATATAACCAGTTTTGCAATCATTTCTATCTATACTTTATTCAGTGCTCATTGGGATCTTGAATAGACCATTAAATTATAAGTAACTTATTTATCTCACCTGAATATTTTATTTAACTTGGAAAAACGCTTTTATGTATACATGCATTTGTATTACACGAATTCAAATATTTCCAATGAAAACATGATAATTTAACCTTTTTTTTTTCTAGTACCTTAGTGAATTGGCGCTCCTAAACGGTGATATATGTTTGGAATTTCTTCCATCGGTAATTGCTGCCTCTGCTATTGCTGTCGCCCGACATACCTTGATCGGTGAGGCATGGAATTCGAGACTTGCATCTGCTACTGGATACGAACTAAACGATCTTAAAGGCAGCATCGAATTCTTGAGTCATATGTTCAAAGCTGCTCCTACCATGCAACAGCATGCAATCCAGGATAAATATAAAAGTCAGAAATACAAATTTATTTCCCAAACTAAACCGAATGCTGTGCCAATTGATTTTAAGTGAAATTCAAGACTGTTGTACAATAATATCAAACACGGTACCTTTTTAATGTGCCTATTTTATATTTAGAATTTTTAAAGAACATATATGCATGTTTCAATACACTTATTTTTTTATTATTTTTTGTTTTAGTCTCTTATAAGCTTTACATTTCGATATGGAAAGGTTTTCCAATTTATATGTTTCAATTCATTTGTAATCTCTATATCTGTTATACTCGAATGTACCAACATTTCTATTACTGTAGCAGTATCAAATTTGTAGAATGTTGCCATCTTTTGTACAGTCTTTAATTTATTTTGATAGAATTTACTGCTTAGCCATTAATTTAGTATACATGAAATGAATTCCAGTTTACAGGTAAAAAGTGTCGTTTGAATATATTATTTTATACTTTTGATGTCAGTATGTATTTTATTTAAAATAAATATCTTGATCAGCCTACTTGATTATTAATCTTCACATATAACTTTTAAGTATTAATCTATTATCAGAACAATGATAGATTAAAATCAAACAACAAAATAAATCTAGCTAAGAACAATTTCGATCAAGCCACCTTTTTAGTACGTGTTCAGAAACATAAACCAGTATTAAAATGATCTTATAAAAAGTAAAAGAAGCAGTAAGTTATGGCAGCCACAACGCTGACGGTATGAAAATCATCGTCCGTTCTCACACTAGAAGTACTGACTCCGTGAAACCGTCCGAAGAACCTTTTCGCATGCGTTTACCCATAATAC
Organism: Crioceris asparagi; assembly: GCA_958507055.1. Lineage (NCBI taxonomy): Eukaryota > Metazoa > Arthropoda > Insecta > Coleoptera > Chrysomelidae > Crioceris > Crioceris asparagi. Next base: position 80,430,885 of record OY293826.1, on the reverse strand, counting down.
GTCATTTTATCCTATTATAAATATATCTAAATTAGATTTAAGATTCATTCTGTTCTTTGCTTTCTTGCTTGTAATAAAACTTTTTAAAAGCTATTTTCGTTAACCGAAAACCATTATTGGCGCAGTCAGTCGTTTTTGTGCAGTTTTTGGCTAAATTTTCGGTAGAATACGTATTTTTGGAAACTAACGCGGATCTTCATCCCTTGGCACTACAGAACCTCCCCAGTTCCACAAGTGTTTCGTACACCTGAGGACAACGCAAGGACCCAAAGCAGAATCTCAACAGAGAAACAACGACAAAGTAAGTCCAAGTTCCTTATTTTCTCCGTATAAGAAAATTTGATACTTCTAGATTTATTAGAATAATATACATAACCAACCTTAAAGGAGTAATAATTTATGAGTAATATTGACGATTTAATAGATAATTTTTCAACAACACTTAAAGTTAGTAATAAAATGCCAGATAGTAATAACGAACAAATCATTAGCGGCTTAAATATGCTTAAAATGTTTGTTGATACTATACCTAATTACGATGGCGATATTAATTTACTTAATTGTATACATGCTTGTAACTTCCTTTTTGATAATTTTGGAAATACAACAGATATAAGGGTAAAAAGTTATTTGATTAGAGTTATTCAAACTAAACTAGTAGGTAGGGCACAAATTCTAGTTGAATCACGCCCGGAACTAACTAGATGGCCGTTGATAAGAGCGGCTCTTGAACAATGTTTTGGTGACAATAGAAATTTAGAATGTTTAGAGCAAGATCTGTTCATGGCTAGGCCTAATAGAAACGAGAGTTCTCTTGACTTCGGCAAACGCTTGTAAGTTGTAAGAAGCAACCTTGCACAGAAAATTGCTAACCAATCCATGACTGCTGCTACTAAAGTGATAAATCTGAGATAATACGACCAATTATCCCTTAGAACTTACATTCGTGGTTTGCCTGCTCATTTGCAATTGTTTGTTAGAATGAAAGATCCTCAGAGGCCATTACAATTATTATCGAAGAACAAAATTTTCAATATACCCAGAATCTATTTAGAATGCCTATGAATAATCATAAACTTACTGCTCCTCAACCACCACAATATTATCAATCCCCTATGCAAAGAATTCAATCAAGCTATTCACCCCAACATCGCTTCTATCCACCACAAAATTTCTTTCAAACCCCAAATTTACAAAGTGACCATCTCAATTTCCTGAACCATATTTTCAATCCCAACCAATTCAACAAAAAATTTTCACTAATAGAGAAGTTTTCGGACCTCCTAAAGATGTATTCAAACCAACCAGAAAAACTCCAACCAATGTCTACCAGAACCAGCTATACACTTCCTATTATGAAGAAACATACAAATTCTAGAAATTATTTCAAATCGTCTGGTCCATGTAATTTTATTTCAGAAGAGCTTTATCAAATTGACGGGGAAACTGTCGAGAATCCTGAAATAACATACGATCAACCAGAGATTTTAGGAAACTATCTCGAAGGGTACGATAATCCCGTTACAGAGAATCAAAACCCAAATTATGTCGAACACTCTGAAAATTTTCTAATAGATGCCCAGGAAACACCTCCTCATTAACAATAACATCCGTAATGTACACTGAAATTAATAACAGCTTACCTTACATAAAAATTCAAAACCCTCCAATGAAATTATTGATAGACACCGGCTGTTATAATTCTATCATAAAACCTTCTATTGCACAAAAATATTTTAGTGATTGTATCTATCATTGTCCAACACAAATAAGGACAGGCGTAGGAGAAAAAGAAGTCCGTTTTAGAGCTGATATTCCAGCAATGCCCGAATTGAAAAGCGATAAACAAATAACCTTTATTCTCTTCGATTTTCATAATTTCTTCGATGGTATTATTGGATTAAAAGAGCTTCAAAACCTTAAATTTTCGATTGACTTGGTAAATAAACAGCTTTCCAATAATAAAACAAATATCCCAATTATTTTTAGGAACCCTGAAACAGAAAAATATAAGATTACCCTGAACTCTTTTGAAATTGCTTCCCTCTATGTGCCTGTATCCAAATGTGATGGTGATATTATAGTTCCCGAATGTAAAAATAAGAACTTACATATTCCCGAAACATTAACAATTGCAAAAAACGGATTCGCAAAAATATAAATTTTTAACAATAGCGATGTAATTATACAACATACTTTCGATAACCCTATAAATGTGTTGCCCTTCCCCGATTCCGACAAAAAGAACTTCGATTTCTTTCACATTGAACATTTTCTTCCAAATCAGAAAGAAAAAAAGGTTAGATATAAAAAATTTAATAAGACATGACCACTTCAATTGCGAAGAAAATAAATTACTCGTAGTCCTATGCCGTGAATTTTCCGACATTTTCCACTATGATAATGACAAATTATCATTCACAAACCAGGTTAAACACGAAATCAAAACTAGTGATGAAATTCCAATACACAGAAAATCGTATCGATATCCATAAGGAAGAAGTCCAACGGCAAATTAATAAAATGCTTGAGGACGGCATAATAAGACCAAGTTAAAGCCCTTGGAGCAGCCCTTTATGGATAGTACCAAAGAAGTTGGATAAAAGTGGCAAACAAAAGTGGAGATTGGTGGTCGACTATAGGAAACTCAACGAGAAAACAATTGATGATCGATATCCAATTCCTAACATCAACGTCATCCTTGACAAATTAGGGAGATGTCAGTATTTCTCGACATTGGATTTGGCATCCGGTTTCCATCAGATAGAAATTGACCCGAAATCGATCCCTAAAACCGCCTTTAATGTCGAAAATGGACATTTCGAATACGTCAGGATGCCCTTTGGACTGAAAAATGCTTCAGCCACATTCCAACGGGTTATGGATGAAATTCTTCAAGGTCTTCAAGGAAAAATCTGCCTCGTGTACATGGACGACATAATATTTTTTTCATCCAACCTCGAAGAACACATGAAAAACCTGAAGCTTATTCTCAAAAGGTTGAGAAACTGTAAACTTAAAATTCAACTTGACAAGTCAGAATTTCTTCGTAAAGAAGTTGAGTTCTTGGGATAAAGAAATTCCCGTTACCAATAACTTCAAAAGAAATAAAATCATTTCTCGGTTTATTAGGATATTATAGAAAATGCATACGAAATTTTGCAAAACTTACAAAAGAAGGGGGAGAGAATTGAACATACTCCCGAGTTTATACAAACTTTTGAATTATGCAAGAATATTTTATGTAATGATCAGATCCTGCAATACCCAGATTTCAGCCGTCCATTCAACCTTACAACAGACGCCTCGAATTTTGCAATCGGTGCAGTCTTGAGTCAAGGTAAGGTAGGTCAAGATTTGCCTATTGCATATGCTTCACGTACCTTGAACCCAGCTGAGATTAATTACAGCACGATCGAGAAAGAGCTCCTTGCGATTGTATGGGCCACTCAGCATTTTCGCCCATATTTATTCGGTAGAAAGTTCACAATAGTTACGGATCATAAACCTCTTCAGTGGCTATTCAGTTTAAAAGAGCCAAATTCTCGACTAGTAAGATGGCGCCTTAGGATGGAGGAATATGACTATCAAATACTATATAAAAAAGGAATCCAGAACACCAACGCAGACGCACTCTCAAGGATAGAAATTCATGCCATTGAAAATAAATCTCTCATAGATAATCCTGGCGATATATCAATAGATATAAACGAATTCCTTTCTCCACAACCACCGCATAATAACGATAATCTTAACGATTTCGAGGATATTCCCATAAATGCTAATGCGACCATAGACGATCTCGAAAAAATTGATAATATCTTCATTCCAAATACTCACCCGCCACCACTAGAACCGAAGATAATTATACACTCAAATATACAAGTGCGCCCTCCAGACTCCGATAGCGAAACGAAACATTCAGCTGTCGAAGAAATACCTTTCACCGAAAATTGTGTGAACCACTACTCTAACCAAATTATTTTTAATCAGAGTGCTAATACATCATACCATATCATCAGAAGCAAACTTTTTGAGACCAAAACCAGGCAGACAGTTCACCTCTCAGAAAATTATGATTATGAGATTTTCAAATTCTTCAAGGAAAATGTTGACCCAAAGAAGTTGTACTGTATTTATGTTTGCAAATCAGAAATCGATTTCATTCCAGCATTAACCATAACGTTGCAAAAAACCTTCCAAAACCATGCCTATAACTTGGTAATATCCAACCAATTTCTCAAGGATGTTACTGAAAAAAATAAACAAAGGGAACTTATTTCATCGGTTATAATTCATCTGTTCATAGCGTAACGAAACAAAAACCGTTTGACGTAATAAACGGCAGAATTAATTCACTCGATCCATTCGATATGACTGATGAGATCATTTTAAACCAATTTATGGTCGACCGGCGACAACGACTAAAATTTATTTACGAAAAAATATGCAACACATCATTACAAACCAAATCTAAACTAATTGAAAAACAAAATATCAAAAGAGAAGACTCTCCGAAATTTCTACCTAATACTAAGGTATTTATTAAAAACAAGAGTGCCCTTAGAAGCAAGACCAAACCACGTCATATTATTCTAACTGTCGTTAGAGATATTGGCAATAAAATCCAGACCAGTAAAGACAAATTCATACTCAAATCACAGATTCAAAAGCCTAAAGCTTTTCATTCTTATTCGCAGGGCAATGAAGTGGACAATGATACTCCTTCTCATAGCTATACATCGAGTACAAGCAGCCATCCCTGACGTCAAAATAAATCCCATAGATAGTCCATTACATCCCTTCCACATTGGACAAACTCGAGTGATAAGCTCAAAACATACTTTTATTCACTACTTCGAACTTAAACCTTTACAAGATCAATTGATAAACTTAGACAATTTCTTCTCCAATATAGAAAAATCCCTAAACCTTACGCACAATCACCCTGGTTTATTCTTAGGCCTTTATACTAGTATATTAAACCATGCAAAATATCTACTCTCGTTATAAATATCTGTCTCAAGAAAACTTATTGATAATTATAATTCAACAATAACTATTTTGAGGGAAAACCAAAAACTGATCAAGATGCGTTTAGAATATCTTCAAGGCTATGTTGATAAAACTATTGACGATATTCTAATTTATTTAAAAACTCAAAACATTCTAGGCCATATTATTCTTAATTGTCAAAGTCTCATAAATTTTCTCGATAACTTAGAAAATGCAATATCATTTGCCAAAATTAACACACCTCATAGCTCCGTAATTTCAGCACAAGAATTAAATAATGTAATAGATCATTTAGTAAAAATATATGGACAATCCAGATTCCTTATTTTTAAGAATACTATGGATTATTACTCCCTAGCTAGCCTTCAAATTTCGTTCTCTGGAAGTAAAATAATTTCCGCTATACATTTACCAATTTTCTCACCAGAAACCTTTGAAAGCTTCCATCTTTTTCCAATCCCGATAAAACAGTCAATAATCATACCCAAACTACCCTACCTTACACTTGGTAAAACTGAAGAACAATACTCAGAAGAATCCTGTCCTACGATCAACAATATCCAAATATGTCCTAATCATCTCGAGCCATTAACTGAAAGCTGCATAGCCAACCTGATCAAAGAAGCAGAAGCTCGAAACTGCCAAACTGTTACTGCCCATGTACAAGAACCCATTCTGGAATCAATAACTGACGAGTATTTAATAGCCATTCCGGCAAGCAGTCCTCTGAACAGAACGAGTGTAATTTCAAGGAATTCAACCTCATAGACAAACCAAGCTTAATCCAAATCCCTTTTAATTGCGGCATTAAAATCAATAACTTGGAGTTTTGGAACAAACAAGAATTATCCAAACTGAAACCACTACGATTACCAAAGATTGACATTGGGAACTTGTCTGTGTCTAGTGTTGACCAACCAATAACACTACAGACACTAGATCTAAATAAAATTCAAAATCTCAAACAAGAAATTCAGACACCAATGAATTTCCCACAAGAGACTTTTCATCCAGCTACCTTGATTTTAGCAACAACTCTTACGTTATTTGCAATGGCCGGATTGGTAGCATTTTTCCTAAGAAAATGGTACAGAAAACCAGCAGCAACAACCAACGAAACGGGAAACCAAAGCTCACCGTTTTCGTTTCCTCTTCAGATGGGAGGAGTTATGGGAGCCACAACGCTGACGGTATGAAAATCATCGTCCGTTCTCACACTAGAAGTGCTGACTCCGTGAGACCGTCCGAAGAACCTTTTCGCATGCGTTTACCCATAATACGTCATTTTATCCTATTATAAATATATGTAAATTAGATCTAAGATTCATTCTGTTCTTTGCTTTCTTGCTTTACAAAACTTTTTAAAAACTATTTTCGTTAACCGAAAACCATTATTAGTAGCAGATAAATACCAAAAAGAAATAAATATTAAGTTCATAAATAATAACACAAGTATAGAAAGTAGAAACAGGAAATTATTGGGAAAAATTCAAATGTATAGTACTAAGCATGGCAAAAAAGTATGTGGAGCGAATATGAAAAACAATAATAGAAAGCAAACGGCATGGTGGACGGACGAGATAGAAAATCAAGTAAAGAAAAATAAGGAGGCAAAGAAACATTGACAAAAAAAGATGAGAAAAGTTTTGATATATACCAAAAAGCAAGAAAAACCACTAAAACGATAAGAAAGGCCCCCAAGAATGAACAAAGGGAAAAATTTAGTGAGAAAATGGTACAAGGGAACCAAAAACTGTTCTGTCGAGCACTTAAATCATTACGAATAGAAAAGCAACACTATACCCAGAGCATGGCCTATAGCCACCGGAAAGGTAAATTTCTCAAAATTCGTTGAATTGAAATTTGAATAACCTTTTCATTGGTATACTTATATGTCATTACATGCCAATTGCCCATGTTTAAAAGGATGTGTCATAGCCTTGCGGTTAGAGTGTTAGAGATTGTTGTTTTGGCTGTTGAATACAAAGCAGATAGGGTTAGCGTTCCGCTTCAAGGCTGAATTTTTTTTCGCCTATTTCTTATCAATAAATATAGTATATATTTTTTTAATTAGGGTCTGCATTAAGATCCCCAGAAAATGTACAATTACATCAAATTTATATTCAGTGTTCATGTTTTACCAATATTAATTATTTTTTTTATGTGCATTTTATGAAAAATAGCTTCGAACAAAAGTTGTAGGTACTGATTATATCTATAATTATTTATTATTTTTGATGATATTTACACTATGGCCCTTTTTTGATAATTTTTTTAAATGTTTGATATTGAAACTCAGGCATGGTTCGGGTAATAAAAAGTTCTGAAGATTATGTCACAAAAACTATATTAACTGAATACAAAATAATGAAAACTAACGAGACAAATAAAATACGAGAGTAACGACCATTATCAACTTGACATTCTATCTTGTCCTTTTTTGACATATATGACATCAGCGTTAATTGTTATGCATCAAGTTGACAGATGGCGCTAATTACACTATAAGTTATAATATTGATTTTGAACTAATTCTAACACCCCCACTAGATCAAAACAATATTTTTCCTTCTTTAAAACATTAATTTACATTGCTATAAGACCCAAACACTTAACAAACTTATAATGTTTAATACTACCCAAACTTTTAGTAAATATATCTGCAGGCATGTTATCAGTATCCAAATATTTAATCACAATTAACTTGCTAGAAATAACATCTCTAACAAAATGATGTCGCACATCTATATGCTTTGATCTTTTGTGAAAAAGAGGGTTTCCTGCAAGTTTATGTGCACCCTGATTATATATATAGTGGTACAGTTTAACTTCCTGCCTAATATATCTCCCAACAAACTTCTCAAATAAATAGCTTCTTTGGCAGCCTCGGAGAGTCCCATGTACTCTGCCTCCATGCTGGACAAAGCAACCGTTTTTTGCTTTGAACTGCCCCAAGAAATCATTGCATTTGACAATTTAAAACAAAATCCTGTATAGGATCTCCTATCAAAAGAATTACTCGCCCAATCGGCGTCAACAAAGCCAATTAGCTCTAAATCATCCTCTTTAAAACACAAACAATAATTTCTAGTGCCTTTCAAGTACCTTAAAATACGTTTTGCAGCCTTCCAGTGCTCTTCATTAAAACAGTTATTAAATTGACTGAGGTAGCTTACCGAATATGAAATATCTGGCCTGGTCATGACGGCAAGGTACATTAAACTACCAATCAACTGCTGGTAAGGCATCGAAAAACTGCAAACTTGCGTTTTTTCAAGACTTAAACTATTTTCCATGGGGGTACTCACAGTATTACACTCACTCATTTTAAAACGCTTTAATAAGTTATCAATATATTGTTCCTGATCTAAAGTAATGACATTTTTCTCTTGGTCTATTAAAATTCTTATTCCAAGGCACTGTCTGGCTCTACCCAAATCTTTAATTCTAAATTCTGAACCTAATTTATTTTTCAAAATTTCTGTTTCTTCAATACAATTAGAAAAAATAAAAAAATCATCCACGTAAAGAGCAATAACAGTTAACACACCATTTTTACGTGATTTTTTAAAAAGACAAGGTTCATATTTCGATTTTTGATAGTCCATTTCTGTTAAAACTACTTCAACCCTTTGATACCAAATTCTAGACGCTTGTTTGAGCCCATAAATTGCCTTATTTAATTTTAAGACTTTATTTTCTTGCCCAGGAGCAATAAAACCTTCCGGTTGTCGCATAAAAACGTTTTCATTTAACTCACCATTCAAAAATGCTGTGGTTACATCCAAATGTGTTAAATCCAATTTTAATTTTACAGCTAATGCAATCATCATACGCAAAGTCGAATGTCTTACAACTGGACTGAAAGTCTCATTATAGTCTATCCCATATTTTTGTGTGAAACCTTTAGCGACCAATCTTGCTCTAAACCTAACACTATTTTCCGCATCCATTTTCTTGCGAAAAACCCATTTGCACTGAACTAGAGACACTTTACGATCTTGTGGAATGTCTACCACTTCCCACGCATTGTTTTCATTGAATGAACTGATCTCTTCCTCCATTGCCTGCCGCCACTGAGTCGAATCTGCTCTTGACATTGCTTCTAATACACTTTGAGGGTCATCTTCCAAACTGCTAGTACACATGTAGGACACAAAATCGTCAAAGTTTTTTGGTTTGGGCATACGTTGTGATCTTCTAGTTGGTTGAGATATCTCTGACTCAAGATCATTAACTGAATACTCTTCTTCACTGTCTTCTCCATCCAACACATAATCACTGTCACTATCATGCATGTCTCCATCAGGTAAACGGTCACAATCGGCTGAGGAATTGCTGCTTGAGCCTTCATTTTGTTCACGTTCTGTAACAGGAATTGGCTCGGGTTGAATTTGCTGTTGATCCCCCACTGAAACTAGTACCTTATCTTCTTCTGTAACTTTCTGTTGTTCTGAGGCTTTTTCTTTATGATTTTCAAAGACTACCACATCCCTGCTTGTAGATACTTTTCTCTTTACTGGATCATAAACCCTATATCCCTTTACAGTTTCACTGTAACCTACTAAAATTTTCTTCTCGGCCTTCCTGTCCCATTTCAAACGCTTCTCTTTAGGAACATGTACCATCACTGGACTGCCAAAAATTCTAAGATGGTTAACGTTTGGTTTTCTCTTAAACCACATTTCAAAAGGTGTTTTATTGTCTGGTAAACCAGTTGCTGGCGATCTATTTCGTAAATATATAGCAGTATTAATAGCCTCTGCCCACAACTCTTTTTTTAAGTCTGCCTCGAATAATAAACACTTTGCTCGTTCTACAATTGTTCGATTGAGCCTTTCAGAAACTCCATTTTGTTCTGGGGTATATGAGTTTGTCTGTTGGTGAATTATGCCATTCATTTTAAGGTAAGTATTCATTTCATTGTTCACAAACTCACCACCGTTATCGGACCTCAAAATTTTTATCTTTCTTTCTTGTTGATTTTCGACAAGATTCTTGAATACCTTAAAACATTCTGTTACTTGATCTTTGGACTCTAAAAAGTAAATAAACCCATACTTAGAGTAGTCGTCTTCTAAATTTAAAAAATATCGTGAGCCTCCTATGGATTTAGTTTCCATTGGGCCGCATAAATCACAGTGTATCAAATCTAATACATTTTTTGCTCGCTTAGCCTTTTTTGGAAAAGGTAATCTATGTTGTTTTCCTTCGCAACATGTTGTGCAGTTATACTTTCCAATGTCTATTTTTTCAGTGCATACTAACCCGTTTACAGCACCATTTCTCATCTTCGTTAGGTCAGCACTGTTTAAATGACCAAGTCTCTTATGCCACGTTTCTGCTGTCACTTCTCTGCTGCTTGTTAAAAAACATTTTTCTGACCAAATGTTTAACTTGTAGACACCATTAACTAAATCAGCTACTGCTACTAACTCAGCGTGCTTGTTGTAAATTTTGCAACACTGTAAATCAAAAACTACCTTATTACCATTTTTGATTAATTGACTTACCGAAAGTAAGTTGGTCGTAAGATCTGGCACACAGAGAGCTTTCTGGACAACTATGTCATGTGTCTCACTATTGACAACTGTGGTAATTTTGACATCGCCACAATAGACTACCGGAATTGCTGTGTTATTGGCCACCAATATCTCTTTTGTTTGACAAGGACCTTTTTCTCTTACTAGCTGAGTATCTGACACCATATGCATAGTTGCACCACTGTCAATATACCAATCTGTTTTCTTGTACGCCCCACTTAAGAACACCACACTGAAAGCATTTCCAGTTTTCGTTTCTTTGTTGTTGTCTTTCTTAATCCTTGGTTTTGGACATCGCGTTTGATAATGCCCATAATCTTTACAGTTAAAACATTGTATGTTTTTCAGCTTGTCCTTACTGTCATTGGTTGAACTGCCCGTCTTGTTGGTTGACCTGCCCTTCTTGTGAGATGGCTTACTATTATTTGCATAAAATGCACTGCTTGCCTTATTGACGTCACTTCCTTCCATATCTAGAAGTTTGGTTTTGATGGAATCAGTCGTGATGGCTATGCCAGAGTGTTCGATTGCCATAATCATTGGCATAAATCGCTCAGGCAATCCTGCGAGCATCAACGAACCCACCCATTCGTCATCTATATTGAAACCTGTGCCTTGTAATCGCTGGCTAGTTTCTACAATCTGGTTAATATAAGTACCCATTGACTCACATGATTCTAACCTTGTAGAAATTAACGTTCTCAGCAAGCTTATTCTTCTTGTAAACCCACTGTCATCGAACATAGCCTTCAGCCTAGTCCACAAATCTCTGGCTGTCTCTGCAGACTTAATATGGACATATAAACTAGGATCAATCATTAAGATTAACTTGGCTTTAGCTTTCTCATCTTCAAGCTTCGCTGCAGCTTCAGCTTGGGTTGGATCTGTTGTCGTACTCGATGTAGCACTTGTCCCTGCGCTTGTACTCGCCTTAATGCAATGCTGCAAACCTTCTAGGATTAAGAAATTCTGCGCTCCAAATGCCCACTCATCATAATTGTCCCGGCCTTTTAATTTAGGCACACCTATCTGGTAATTCGCCATTTTTGTATACTTGCACGCCTGTGTAATCTTCCTTTTAATTACTTTAAACTACGTTGTCTGGGCCCATAACCTATTGAAACTCAGGCATGGTTCGGGTAATAAAAAGTTCTGAAGATTATGTCACAAAAACTATATTAACTGAATACAAAATAATGAAAACTAACGAGACAAATAAAATACGAGAGTAACGACCATTATCAACTTGACATTCTATCTTGTCCTTTTTTGACATATATGACATCAGCGTTAATTGTTATGCATCAAGTTGACAGATGGCGCTAATTACACTATAAGTTATAATATTGATTTTGAACTAATTCTAACATTTGAATGGTCGCTATTTTGAAACTACTTACCCGATAATGCCTAATGCTATCGGTTTCGAAGCATCAACAAACACTTCATCGTCGGGCAACACAGTTAATAAGAGATGATTGGAAACTTTGGAAAATCCTGTACTCTTTGCTTTAATTTAGTATGTTCCCTTATTCTAGTTTTAAAATTACGGCTTGTTTCACCTACATAGAAGGCGGGACATCAGCTACATCTAATTTTATATACACCGGACTTATTGATGCTATCTATTATATCTTTATGGTTAAATAATATGTTTTTATTGAATTACAGCTGTTGTATGAAACTTTGAAGTTTTCATAAAATAATCTGGCTACTTTATATGAAGTGTTACCTATAAATTTTAATGATATGTATTTATTATTAATGTTATTCGGCGTTAAAATTGAATTTTTAATAAATATTCTGTTCTGAAGTATTTTATATTGTTTTTTTGTTAAAAGTTAAGTTCAGGGTTATATCCATTAGCTATCGCTAATAATTTTATTGTTTTAAGGTCTTCTTTGAATGAAGATTCATTTAATGGTAGTGAAACGAGCATGTGGATATAGGAGTTGAAGGCCGCTACCTTATGACTGAAGGGATGCTTGGACTCCTGGTGAATAAGTGCATCAGTCTGTGACGGTTTGCGAAATAATTCATACAGAATTTATCGTCTATGATTTTTATGGTAAGATCTAGGAAATTGATGCTTCTGTTTTCATTTTATAATTCTAAGGTAAACTTAATTATATTGTGTAGGTTATTGACATAGGTCATGCAATCATTTAATTGGTCAACGCTGCCAGACCATAAAATTAATATATCATCTACGTATCTGTGATAAGATTTTATAAATTGTGTGAAGTTGTTGTTATTGTTATTTTTTTTATATTCCAAGTCGTATAAAAATATTTCAGATAGCAGAGGGGCGATTGGTGAGCCTTCTGCCATCTGGTAACACTCGTTGTTATATTTTAAAAAACATTGTTATAGGCAGGTGTCTAGGATTTTAATAATTTGTTTTCATTCTATGTTGCTGTAATTGTTATTGATTAGCTTTTCTTTGATTAATTTTTTTAATTCTTTTGTTGGTACATTGGTGTAGAGATTCGAGATGTCTAACGATAGTAGCATGTCATTGTTATTAAGTCTAATGTTTTTTTATATTGTCAACTAGTTGTAGACTGTTTTTAACCGAGTATTCAAATTGATTTTCATACAATTGTAAGGATGAGACGGATTTCTAGACAGAACAAAGAACGTTTTTGAATGTTGACATTCTTGTTCATATATCTCCTCGAATTCTAAGCAAGATGTCTATAACTGACAATCAAAAACGTCAATTGTCGTGTCCTGACTATAAAATTAGTATTCTGCGATGATAGCTGTTCAGAGTGATTCTTTTTAGGTTGGAGTTGAATAGATATATTGTATACTATATGAATATTGGAGATTTTTGCCATTATTGGTGTGCAGACGAATTAAATAGTAATTAGGTGAGTGATCACTGAGCTTTCTTGTATGAGATGATGAAGTGTCGATGAATGATGCGTGAAAGAAGGATAGATATTACTGGATACCATTGGCCTGCATGAGGGTTGGCTGAGATATTGTTATTATCATGGATATTATTATTACCAGGAATGTTATTATTATCATTATTATTATTACTGATCAGTAATTAGGGACGCCACGGTTGCACATGAGTGTGCGATGGGCCTGGAATAGGTGCCCTGGGATTATTCTCGATGCCGTGGTGGGCGTGCGTGTTTTTATCGCCGTCAGCTTAGTTATGAATTCAATTAGGGACGCCACGGTTGCACCTGAGTGTGCGATGGCCCTGGAATAGGTGCCCTGGGATTATTCTCGATGCCGTGGTGGGCGTGCGTGTTTTTATCGCCGTCAGCTTAGCTATATCTTGTACTAGTGTTGCCATGCAAGAGGCTCATACCGTTTCTTTTACCAGGTGAGCTGCTTCCTCCCGAGGGGCTCGGCATCCACGATGCATATTTCCTGGTGGACCTGAGCATTATAATATAACTGATATTTGGTTTATATATATATATATATATGTTGTTTCTTTTGGATTATATTAACAAATTGTTCTCATTACTTTCTCTATATTTAATTAGATCACCTTAATTATATTCTTCTTATAGTTCAGAAGTGGGATTTGGCTTGCGCCACAAAGGTGCAGTTACCCTTTGAGCATAAATATCAAATTTAACTCACGATGAGCTTAACACGTCGGCATGGAAGGAAGCGAGCACTTCCACACTCGCCCGAGTCGCCAGCTAGTGCATCCGCTATTACTAACAATGATATACGGAGCTCAGATGGCATGGTATCTACAACCGCAACATCTTCAACTTCGGAGCAGCTGGGTCAGTTAATGAGAGAGTTGGTTCAACAACTTCAACCACGAGAATCGTCAGGATTTAAGGGCGACGCAATCCCTCCCTTTGACCCTGAGAATGAGGGACACGACATAGGTAAATGGTGTCATACAATAGACGAGTTAAAGGATGTTTTTAGGTGGACCGAGGAGACAACTGTCTATTATGCCATAGCCAAACTTAGTGGGTTGGCCCAAACTTGGTATCGTAGTCTTCCCACGGTGAAGATGACATGGGACCAATGGAAAGAGAAGCTACGCGAATCTTTTCCACCGAAAAGCACCTTCTCCGACAAGCTGGAGCAAATGGTACATCGTAAGAAGGCTCCCAAGGAAACCTATACACGGTATTATTACGAAAAGCTATCTCTCTTAAATACATGCGAGATATTTGGGGAAAAAGCCGACTCCTGCATCATCGGCGGTATACAAGATCCTTCAGTGAAAAACTCAGCAAGCGCAGGAAATTTTGCGACGCCCGATAAGCTGTTATCATTTTTGACCACCATACAAGAAGTTCCGTCGAACCCGAAGAACGCATCGCTTGAATATAAGAGGAGACACGCAGTCGACACACACAGAAAGATCAGCCCAATAAGTCCAATAATACTGTCGCATGACTATATGGAAGCAAAGCAAAGACAAATCCTAATTTAAAATACTTTAAAGACATTCGACTAAACGATCACCCTACTCGTGCTTATATCGATCTCGGCAGTTCTTGCAGCACTATTCGTCAGACAGAAGCTGAACAATTCCAATTAGAAGTGAATGGATACGATTGGATAGAAATTGTAGGATTTGGTGATGGAAGAGTGCGAACGTTTGGTTCTTCGACTGTCAAATTGGATATAGATGGTGTGGAAGGGGAAGTGACAATCCATGTTGTACCGGATTGGACCCAAGAGATACCAGTATTGGTAGGAAGGACTTTTACGGAGCTACCTCATGTAATTGTTATAAAGTACAAGGATAGTTTAAAATTCACCATGATGACAGAAGAGCTTCCGGTAGTAATAAATGAATCTGTTGAAAAGGTGCCATTATGGGTGACAGATGCGGTGGTAATTCCCCACGATCATGCTGGAAACATTTCGGTGGAGACTGATGCTAACTTAAGAGGAGATTTATTCGTTGACTCGGCTCTTATGCTGGAACAAGGTAAGGAGAGCGGAAGACCCCGCGCTGTACTTTCACTTTCATCCGAAGGAAAAGGGTTCATACCCCTTGTGAATCTATCTGACAACGATTTAGTTGTAAAGAAGGGTAGACTTATTGCTAGAGGACGGCCTTGTTTTCCTCAACTGGATGAACAAATATTACGGGTTGATTCGCTTTGTCGACCAGATATGGATTGGACTAGTGTAAAGGTAGGACCGGTGGGGGAAAAGGAAGAAGAAGCCTTAAGAACTTTGCTTCGCGAATTCAGCGTATGCTTTTCAACTGGATTTGAAGATTTGGGCCGGTTGAACACAGGGGATGAGCTTAAAATAAAGTTGAACGAAGAGAAACCATTCTCTTACAGACCTTATCGCATGGCTGAGAGCGAGAAGGAGAAAGTGAGAGGTATTGTTGCTGAATTGATCAATAATGGTATCATTCGTGAATCATCTTCAGAATATACGTCTCCGCTTCTTTTAGTTAAGAAGAAAGATGGCTCGCCTAGGATGTGCATCGACTACCGTAAACTGAACAGCTTGACAGTCAGAGAAATTTTTCCCATGCCAAGAATAGATGAGCGTCTGGATAGACTGCATGGAAGTAAATTCTTTACCAGCCTTGACTTGCGCGCTGGCTACCACCAAATTCCCATAGCTGAAGAGTGTAAACATTTGACTGCGTTCGTAACCCCAGAAGGCTGTTATGAGTACAATCGAATGCCCTTCGGTCTGACTAATGCTCCTGCAGTTTTCCAGCGCATAATGACTAAAATCTTGGTACCAGCTAAGGGACTAGTAGAAGTGTTTCTGGATGATATCCTTATTCCATCAGCTTCGGTGCAACAAGGAATGGACAATTTGGAAATTGTGCTGGAGTTGTTGAAACGCGCTGGTTTAACATTGAACTTGGAAAAATGTGCATTTCTCATGCAAAGTGTTAATTACTTGGGATTTGAGATTGGTGGCGATGGTGTAAGACCAGGGATGATGAAGGTTCAAGCAGTTTCTCAGTTCGACACTCCAAAAAGTATACATCAAGTGCGCCAGTTTCTCGGACTAACTGGATATTTTAGACAGTTCGTCAAGAATTATGCCATCATTGCGAGACCACTTACGGCCAAATTGAGGAAGGGAGAGCCATGGTTGTGGGCTGAGAAGGAGCAGATTGCTTTTGACGCCCTGAAACAAGCATTGATCACGCGACCCATTCTATCTTTATACAATCCAAAGGCGGTGACGGAGGTCCACACTGATGCGAGTAAGCTCGGTATCGCTGGAATCCTTTTGCAAATACAAGATGACGGAAAATTACACCCGACAGCGTTCTACAGCCGACAGACCTCAGACGGTGAGCAGAAGTATCATTCTTATGAGTTGGAGACGCTAGCCGTAGTTGAAACTCTCAAGAAATTCCGTGTATACCTTTTAGGTATATAATTTACAGTTGTTACGGATTGTAATGCGATCAAGGCTTCGCAGTCAAAGAAGGAGCTGGTTCCTAGAATCGCGAGATGGTGGTTGCAGCTTCAAGAATTCGATTTTCATGTTGTTTATCGCCCGGGGGATAGAATGAGGCACGTTGACGCCTTAAGTCGTAACCCCGTTGAAGGACGAGTGCCAGAAGAAATTCTCCATATAGAACAGGCAGATTGGGTCCTTAGCGGACAACTCTCAGACGAGAAGATATCACATATTCGAAAGGTATTATCTAAACAGCCGGAGACAGATGAGGAACGACGCATCTTCAAGGAATATGCACTTCGTGATGGGCGCGTTTATAAAATTACCGCTCGAGGATTGCTTTGGTTAGTACCGAGAGGTATGCGACAACAGGTGGTGAGAGCTGCCCATAATGAAATGGGGCATTTCGCGGCGGAGAAAACACTGCTTCGCCTTTGCAGGAATTACTGGTTTCCCAGGATGAGACAATATGTACAGAAATACATCGCCTGTTGCGTGCCTTGTCTATTCAACAAGACGCCAAGTGGAAAGAAAGAAGGTTATCTCCATCCTATACCGAAGGTGCCAGTGCCCTTCCACATGGTTCACATTGACCATTTAGGCCCTTTTCCCGCGAGTGTCAGGAAGAACGAGTATCTTATCACACTAGTCGATGCATTTACCAAGTTCCTCGTAATGAAGGCAGTCAGATCAACTGCTTCCAGACTAGTGGTAGAATTTCTGAAGGAGGTGTTTAATAATTTCGGAACCCCATCGGTGATCGTTTCGGACCAAGGATCAGCGTTTACCTACAAAAGTCTTAAAGGGTTTTGCTTAACACGTAACATTAAACACGTTCTAAATGCGGTGGCTACGCCCAGAGCAAATGGGCAAAATGAGCGGTTTAACCGGACCTTAGCGCTCTTACAACATCCTGTCCAGACGAGACCAAATGGGATGAACAAGTTTCTACAGTTCAGTTTGCTATTAACACAGTTGTCAGCAAGGCCACAGGAAAGACACCATTCGAATTATTATTTGGATATCAACCCCGAGAAATTATCCATTTTTGTCGCAAGAAGTGGCCAGCATTCCCGAACTGATAGCCGATTTGATCCAGTTACGTCAGGAGGTTGCCGAGAAACTAAAATCGGATCAGAAAAAACAAAAGGAACGTTTCGATGCTAAGCGCAAGGCTCCAACAAATTATAAAGTTGGCGATTTGGTAATGGTTTGGAAGGCGGAGACTGCAGAAGGGCGGAGTAGGAAGTTGCTACATAAATACGCTGGCCCTATGATCATTAAGAATATCCTTCCTAATGATAGATATGTGGTTGGAGATTTGGATGGCAGCTACAGAACCAGAAGGAAGGCTAACTATGAGAGGGTGATCGCGATCGATAAGCTGAAACCATGGGTGAACGCAGCCGATCTATCAGACTCGACTGAAGATGGCAGTGGTTCAGATGGAGTAGTGCTGAGCGACTCCAGTGCTTCAACGGGGGAAGCCTAAATCCTCGAGGGCGAGGAGAGGTAGGATGGCCGAATGTAAGGATGGGACGGATTTCTAGACAGAACAAAGAACGTTTTTGAATGTTGACATTCCTGTTCATATATCTCCTCGAATTCTAAGCAAGATGTCTATAACTGACAATCAAAAACGTCAATTGTCGTTTCCTGACTATAAAATTAGTATTCTGCGATGATAGCTGTTCAGAGTGATTCTTTTTAGGTTGGAGTTGAATAGATATATTGTATACTATATGAATATTGGAGATTTTTGCCATTATTGGTGTGCAGACGAATTAAATAGTAATTAGGTGAGTGATCACTGAGCTTTCTTGTATGAGATGATGAAGTGTCGATGAATGATGCGTGAAAGAAGGATAGATATTACTGGATACCATTGGCCTGCATGAGGGTTGGCTGAGATATTGTTATTATCATGGATATTATTATTACCAGGAATGTTATTATTATCATTATTATTATTACTGATCAGTAATTAGGGACGCCACGGTTGCACATGAGTGTGCGATGGGCCTGGAATAGGTGCCCTGGGATTATTCTCGATGCCGTGGTGGGCGTGCGTGTTTTTATCGCCGTCAGCTTAGTTATGAATTCAATTAGGGACGCCACGGTTGCACCTGAGTGTGCGATGGGCCTGGAATAGGTGCCCTGGGATTATTCTCGATGCCGTGGTGGGCGTGCGTGTTTTTATCGCCGTCAGCTTAGCTATATCTTGTACTAGTGTTGCCATGCAAGAGGCTCATACCGTTTCTTTTACCAGGTGAGCTGCTTCCTCCCGAGGGGCTCGGCATCCACGATGCATATTTCCTGGTGGACCTGAGCATTATAATATAACTGATATTTGGTTTATATATATATATGTTGTTTCTTTTGGATTATATTAACAAATTGTTCTCATTTCTTTCTCTATATTTAATTAGATCACCTTAATTATATTCTTCTTATACAATTTGAGCAATATTTTGTGTAAGAACATGTAAGTCGGTGAGTTGTTGTAGGAAACCACTGGTCTTATTGGAATATCTTCAAATATGTGTGACTTATGCGTTTTCAATAATCCGTATAATCGTGGTATGTTTGTGTAGTCCGGAGATAAAGTTAGTCGAATGTTCTCTGGGATGATACGTTTACACTTTTTTATTGTATCTTTTACTTTGTCAATGAAAGTTGTTATCCCAATACGTTTTTTGTATATATTATTCTTGTTCAAAAAATCTAATATTTTGTTATCAA
This sequence comes from Crioceris asparagi, assembly GCA_958507055.1. Taxonomy (NCBI): domain Eukaryota; kingdom Metazoa; phylum Arthropoda; class Insecta; order Coleoptera; family Chrysomelidae; genus Crioceris; species Crioceris asparagi. Next base: position 80,411,188 of record OY293826.1, on the reverse strand, counting down.
AGTTTTCTCGCTTCAATATGCAAATCGTATTACTTTTGTCACTTTTTGTTACAATTTTTCATAGATTTATGCTTTTTAATATGTTTCAGTTCATTTTTGATGATGTTTCGAATCTCTCACCTCAGTGAATGTGGATTGGGTATTAGATAAAGGATAAGGATAGGATAAAGTAGCCCAATTATTTAATGAAAACTTCAAAGTTTCATACAGCTATTTTTCAATAAAAACTATACTATTTAATCATTAAGATAAAATAGATAGCATCAATAAGTCCGGTGTATATAAAATTACATGTGGCTCATGTCCCGCCTTCTATGTAGGTGAAATAAGCCGTAATTTTAAAACTAGAATAAGGGAACATACATATTTAAGCATGAAAAGAGTACCGGATTCTCCAAATTTTCCAATCATCTCTTATTAACTGGGCATGCATATGATGATGCAACAGTCAACTTGCTTTTGATATACCACCAATATATACATTATTCTTCGATACCGATAATCAAAATTGATACAGAAACATTTCATGCTTACATCAAATTCCAAAAATGAAATATAAGCATGGTGCGCCGGCGTGTTCTATCAAATCATATTTGAACATTCATAGGTAATTGAAAAAAAATTATTGTCATTATCTATCCTCTCCAATATATAATAAGTTATTAATCTTTTACCTAATTGTAATTAGTATATTCTACCGTACATTAATTTAAAATTTCGATCATATTTTAGTGAATAATTATGTAGACAAGAACAAATTATATTATATTATATGAACATAGGCAACCAACATTTATATACATACTATCACTTTTTGAATATAAATCATAAATTCCATTTTTCTTCATAAACAAATCCATTTTATAGCAAGTCACTAGTTATTAGTTCTAATTATACCGTTTTATTTATACAGTTCTATCTATTAACTTATTCTGTGTTTATCCATATTAATGTTTTTTTACTATGAACGTATACAATCATTGTCCATCCTTGTGTTTACAACTATGTGTTAAATTGTAAGTATTTCGTTTTTATACAATTGTATATTGTTGTATTCCAATTTACACCTATTATATTTGGAAATTAAATTGATGGAAATCAATCAGTCTGTCATAGATAAGATAGTAATATCAAAATGAGAATGCTATTTACCTTTATACTTTTATTTCATCGGATACAGTCATCCACTAGAAGCGGATCACGTGATTTCAAGCTTATTTGCTTTCGTCAGCGCCACATAAGTGGAAGCTATATCCGACGAAACAAAAGCAACTGAAAGATGTCATAGGTGCATGACAACTGACAACTACCTCTCAGTGGGACGCAATTCGCATTCTAGTTTTGATATTATATCTATCTCAGTAATACTGAATTATAGTTCTCTTTATATTTATTATATACTTTACGTTAAACGTAATTAGCTATCAATACCTAGGTGGCGCGAATTGCGTCCCACTGGGAGGTAGTTGTCATCAGCCCGTGGCAACTCTTATGGGAAAATTTTGATTGATTGATCGCTAGTTTATCTATGATCGCTAGTATCGCTTCCGACAATTAGTGGCGGTATCATTTAAATACGTAAATGTTCTATTATAAATATGTTATCTGTCTAACACCTCTAACCTCATTTTTCTGAAGCGTTAATTGTATTTGTGGTGTGGTATGTTTTCTCTGGTTTTGTAGCTATTGGATGTTTTGAAGGTACGTATCTGAGAAATGAGAGAATATGCACGTTTTCTCTGCAATTATCTGTTGTTGAATGTGAATTTTATTCTATATTACTATTTTAGTATCTTATTCTTATCATTCGTATCTCATTTATTTCAGTGTTCGTAAGGCTCAATGGCAAGAAAATGCCACTAAAGACATGCTGTAAGGCTGCCGAGAAAGTTGGTTAAACCCAGGAAAACATTTGTAATTAGGTATGGCATGATGAAAATACGAAGGAACATGGAGAGCAACGCAATTTATATATACAAAGTTTTCAAGCAGGTTCATCCTAAAACTGGAATATTAAGCAAAGGTATGTGTACCATGAATAGCTTTTTGATTGACATTTTCGAACGTATTGTTGCTTAAGCTTTCCGTCAAGCTCTATATAAATAGAGATCAGAGTAAACAAAAGAGATCGCAAATAACATGTAGGAAATAACTGTTAATCTACTTCCACTAAGTAAATTAGCGTACTATGTAGGTGAAAGAACCAACTAGTACTCCGGTGAAGCTAAAAATATAGAAAAGTTGTTGAATGTGAATTTTATTCTCTATTACTATTTTAGTATCTTATGCCACTAAATATATGCTGTAAGGCATGATTGATAGTTTATAATGTATTGCTGTTTAAGATTGTCGTCTAGCTCATTATACGAAGAGATCAGAGAATACTCAATAGATCCCTAATAAAATAGACGGCTATTACAGTTACACTTCAGAGAACGTTTAAACTTGATTGTTTGTCTTGTGAACTCTTTACCGAGCATGCTTCTCTCATATCAGCCCAGATTTGCAATGATGTATTTTTTATTGCAGGGAAATGGTGGTGCACAAGGCAAAATCGAATGCTTGCAGATGAACACGGAAGAAGAAAGATGTGGCAAAAGTAAAACACCTCAAAGGCATTTGAAGAATCTAGTTTCCGAGTCCTGGTGGTATAGAGAGATTATAATGAGTGCATAAATGTGAGTATAGCTGAATTTTCCTTGTAATTATTTCAGTTTACTTGTAATACACGGTGCAGGTGTTTAAAATTTGTTTTTTTATTTACATGTCTAATTGAGGAGCAACGGAAGAAGGCTGAAGGAGAAATGGAGCAATGCAAGGGCAGATGAAGTATCCAGCGTACGAGTCCTGGTGTTGTAGAGAGCATAATGAGTGCATCAATGTGAGTATGGCTGAATTTTGCTTATAATTATTCCAGTTTACTTGTAATATACGGCGCAGATGTTTATTTTTTTATTTTTATTTATATGTCTAATTGAGGAGCAGCGGAAGAGGACTGAAGGAGAAATGGAGCAATGCAAGGGCATATGAAGTATCCAGCGTCCGGGTCCTGGTGGTGTAATAAGTGTTTTACAAAAGCAGTTATTTAGACAGTGCTGTGGGTAATAATTTATTATAATAAGTATATTGTTATAGTAATGTATGTTGATGTTCACATTGGCGACCTTCAAGTTATTAAAAAAATTACTTCTAACTTTTCGTGTATTTATTATGACTTTATTAATTCCCCTTAGACATAGTGAAAGGAGTGAAACTTTCAGAAATGGTTGGAGAACACTTGATAAAAAATCTATGCTACATTCATATAATGTTTTTTTTAACTTTCTTCAACAATTTCTGAATGTTTTATTCCTTTCTCTACTTTGCGCTACTTGTATTTTCCACCGTTAATTTGAATGTCCGATTTAAATCTGCCGCCACACTTAACTTCGTGAGTGTACCGATTGAGCGCTAGTGTACTCAAGGTCAAAAAGATCAACATGGGAGTTACCATTCTCTTGGAGGTATGTTTTCTCTGGTTGTCATGCACCTATGACATCTTTCAGTTGCTTTCGTTTCGTCGGATCAGCCCGTGGCAACTCTTATGGGAAAATTTTGACCGTAAGTTGCCAAAGTGTACCGATTGATCGCTAGTATCGCTTCCGACAATTAGTGGCGGTAACATTTAAATACGTAAATGTTCTATTATAAATATGTTATCTGTCTAACACCTTTAACCTCATTTTTCTGAATCGTTGTTTGTCTTTGTATTCGTGATTTGTGGTATGTTTTCTCTGGTTTTGTAGCTTTTGGAAGTTTTGAAGGTACGTATCTGCAATTCTCTGTTGTTGAATGTGAACTTTATTCTCTATTACTATTCTAGTATCTTATTCTTATCATTCGTATCTCATTTATTTCAGTGTTCGTAAGGCTCAGTGCCAATAAAATGCCACTAAAGACATGCTGTAAGGCTGCCGAGAAAGCTGATAAAACCCAGAAAAACATTTGTAATTAGGTATGGCATGAAGAAAATACGAAGGAAAATGGAGAGCAACCCAATTTATACATACCAAGTATTCAAGCAAGTTCATCCTAAAACTGAAATATTGAGCAAAGGTATGTGTATCCTTAAAATCTTTTTGATTTACATTTTCGGACGTATTGTTGCTTAAGCTTTCCTTCAAGCTCTATATAAATAGAGATCAGAGTAAACAAAAGAGATCGCAAATAACATGTAGGAAATAACTGTTAATCTACTTCCAAGTAAATTAGCGTACTATGTAGGTGAAAGAACCAACTAGTACTCCGGTGAAGCTAAAAATGAAAAGTTGTTGAAAATGAATTTTATTCTCTATTACTATTTTAGTATCTTATTTTTATCATTCGTATCTCATTTATTTTGGTGTTGGTATGGCTCAGTGGCAAGAAAATGCCACTGAATACATGCTGTAAGGCATGATTGATAGTTTATAATGTATTGCTGTTTAAGATTGTCGTCTAGCTCATTATACAAAGAGATCAATAGATTGTTTGTCTTGTGAACTCTTTACCAAGCATGCTTCTCTCATATCAGCCCAGATTTGTAATAATGTATTTTTTATTGCAGTGAAATGGTGGTGCACAAGGCAAAATCTAATGTTTGCAGATGAACAACGGAAGAAGAAGGATGTGGCAAAAGTAAAACACCTCAAAGGCATTTGAAGAATCTAGTTTCCGAGTTCTGGTGGTATAGAGAGAGTATAATGAGTGCATAAATGTGAGTATAGCTGAATTTTTCTTGTAATTATTTCAGTTTACTTGTAATATACGGCGCAGATGTTTAATTTTTTATTTTTATTTATATGTCTAATTGAGGATCAGCGGAAGAGAACTGAAGAAGAAATGGAGCAATGCAAGGGCATATGAAGTATCCAGCGTCCGGGTCCTGGTGGTTTAATAAGTGTTTTACAAAAGCAGTTATTTAGACAGTGCTCTGGGTAATAATTTATTATAATATAAGTATATTGTTATAGTAATGTATGTTGATGTTCACATTGGCGACCTTCAAGTTATTAAAAAAAATACTTTAGTGAAAAGAGTGAAACTTTCAGAAATTGTTGGAGAACACTTAATAAAAAATCTATGCTGCATTCATATAATGTTTTTTTTTAACTTTCTTCAACAATTTCTGAATGTTTTATTCCTTTCTCTACTTTGCGCTACTTTTATATTCCACCGTTAATTTGAATGTCCGATTTAAATCTGCCGCCACACGTAACTTCCTTCGTGAGTGTACCGATTGAGCTCTAGTGTACTCAAGGTCAAAACATGGTCCAAAAGATTAACATGGGAGTTACCATTCTCTTGGAGGTATGTTTTCTCTGCGTCAGATACAGCATCCACATATGTGGCGCTGACGAAAGCAAATAAGCTTTAAATCACGTGATCCGCTTCTAGTGGATGACTTTATGCGATGAAATAAAAGCATAAAGGTAAATAGCTTTCTCATTTTGAATTATATCTATCTTAGTAAAACTGAATTAAAGTTCCCTTTACTTTATATATATATATATATATATATATATATATATATATATATATATATATATATATATATATATATATATTGATTTTGTATTCTTGACTGGATTTATAATAAATAAAAAGATGTTCTTGGGGATGCAGTCATATATTCAATAAAATTCTTTGACTGAAGCCGAGCTTTCGAGAATGTTTATTTATTCTCTTCTTCAGGGCAAAAATCGTGAATTTAGAATAAATTAACCAAAAACAGGAAAGATTTCATAGCCATCAATTACAAATGTCATTATTTATAAATAATGACTTAATGTAATGTAATTGATGGCTATGAAATCTTTCCTGTTTTTGGTTAATTTATTCAAAATTCACGATTTTTGCCCTGAAGAAGAGAATAAACATTCTCGAAAGCTCGGCTTCAGTCAATGAATTTTATTGAATATATGACTGCATCCCCAAGAACATCTTTTTATTAATATATATATATATATAGAAACTCTTGAATCATTTATTAATATTCAGGTAGAAAATCTTGGGCTTCTCTGGTTCGTGGATAACTAAAACAAAATTCTCTATGGTATGTTTATTGAAGACAAAACGTTTCGTTTGGGGCTCCAAACTTCTTCAGTTGTAATGAGATACTAAAATAAATTCCGGTTATGGAGTATATAAAAACAAGTTATAATTTCATAAGGCTTACCATGTAACACATGTTCAAGAGGTATACATTATCTATCAAATAACTGTATTTTTTTGTTGTTGTTTTTTTTTTGTCATTTTATTACGGCCAATTGGGCGGTTATAGCTTTAGCTTTTCGTTGTTGACAACATTTTTTTAAATGTCTTTGTAAGAAAAAATTCCACGAATTTGTAGGAAGGAAACGAAGGAAGCAAAACGGAAAATAGTACTTGTCACGTTGTTCACGATCAATATGTTGCGATGGTATTTTGTGGAAAACGACAGGGATAGGGGGGGCTACTCCTGAAACTCGATTCGATTCTCTACTCTATTCTCTATTCGACTTAGAACTCGATCCACCAAAATACCAAAATTTTCACTCGATCGAGAACACAATCGAGTTATGTAAAATTCGCGTTCTCTGAAATAAATCGTCAAGTGTCACGTCATATACTTCAGGCGCAGTGACAGTGAGTGACTGAAGACTTTTAATAAAAATCAAATTATTCAAGGTCTTTATTAGTAAGCGGTTTACAAAAAAGTTTTAATTAATCCTAATATTTTTAAGAAAACATGAGTAAGTGCCTACAATTTTTACCCGAAGTATTTTTTGAAATTAATGAATATAGTGTTGCCTACATTTGAATTTGTGAATAATTAATATTATAATACATATTTTAGTGCTTCTAAAACCTCTTATCAGTACAACACACAGATGCAAATATAATTGAAATTCTAAAGAATCAAAGATCTTGAAATTGTTCAAGGCATTTGCAGTCGATTGAAACTGAAATGGCTCGAAATAAAAATTTTATTGAATTCCTTGGAAGGCACAACAGAAGTCGCAAATTAATGAGCTAAAAAGGTAAGAACACCACATTAAACTTTTTGATTTTATATATATTATTTCTTAAAATGTATACCTTTTCAGATTTGGACTGATAAGAAATACTCTGAAAATGGTGGGTTGGCAAGCTTTGAATCGCGGTTATAAAATTTATAAACTATATGTTGATAAAATAAATAAATAAATAATAAATAAAATTCATGCAATCTTGTTGAGTCGAACTTTATTCATAATATATTAAATTTTATAGTTTGTACATACGACAAGACACTTTTTTATCACATGTAAGGGCTTCAATGTCATTATCAGATATTTTGTGGTTGTTTGTGGTGATCATATTTGTTGTGCAACAAGTCTTGATTATTTGGGCTGCAGTCAGTACGTAGATTGTAGTACAATACCCAGTGAAACAATCGCCACCATCTAGCTTTACTCATCTTCTATTTACCTTTATAAACAACATTTCATTCTTCAGTTGGTGACTGAATGTCATTTAATAGAGCCAATGCTTCATACTTTAAGTATGTGGCTGCCAGAAGCCAGAACCATAAGAAGATAATGCCATTAAAATCTGAAAAGAAAATTTGTATGATGATAAATATACTCATTATGTTTGTAAACTAGTTCATGTTCTAATTTATAAACACTTCAACCAATTATAAGTAAACCATAGTATATAAAATGAAATTATTGTACTTGATAACATAGTTGAGGTAATGAGAACGACACTCACCTTGCATTTAAGTGAAATATGATTTCGTCTGTTAGACATGGATAATTTCTCTACAATTCTTCAGAATCCATATCTATAATCGTTATAATATCCATATCTCTTAATATAATAACCAATTATTTACTGAATCTCTTCTCGCACACTTGTACACACGATTGTCTTCATATGATTTCAATTTACAACAACGCAAAATGAGCCATTATAAAGTTGAATATTAACAAATAACACTTCTCATTATATTATATTGTTATCATTTAGGTTAGAGGTAAGAAGTAACAATGTAACAAGTAACTGACACAAAGTCATAGAATGGGAATCCGAGAATAGGCTCCGCATCACGATCCTACTTAGTTCCTATTCGATCCACCATCGTGATAGGTAGCGATTGTCATTTGTTTTGAGATCGAATTCGATTGATTCAGTACTCGATCCAGTCGGGAGTAAGCCCCAGGAATTGACTTTTGACAATTAAAAATTTGAGCACAGACAATTCATTAATTTTGGAGAGTATTTGTATTGTTTTGTTTCATAATTGATGTTTGTAACAATGGACGAAAATAAGGAGGTAGGCTGGTGTTTTATGCCAGTTTTGCCACAATTCAAAAACAGGAAACAGCAATTGAGGATGGTTGTTCTAATGTAGATGATTTATCGTTGACATTGTCTGTTTGATTTATTTGAAGTTTGTTGGTTATTTTTTTTAATTTATTAAATTATATTATGATATGTTTTGCTAAGGTTTTTTATGTCCTTTTTATCATTTAAAGCATTCGGATTTAGTTTAATATGTACCATTTCAAGGAATTCTCTTTTCGACAATCTTGCACTTTAGGTGGTCTAATTTGGAGCTTCCATTGCGCATGCGTAATTTTTAAAAAAACACGACAACGTTGCCGGATCTTTTGCTGTCATAAGATATTATGTGAATATAAATGTGCATTCAGTAGGTCAAACTACGTATTTGAATTGATTGTTTTCTGTGAAGAAGATTCATATACCATAGAAAACAAACAATAGATATAAAAATGCACGGTCCGTAGAGAGACACGGTTGTCTCAATCCTGGGTACTAGGGCGAGGGAAGCGTTCGGTGCGGGAAGCAACCTGTGACGTAGCCGGTAGACCCGGGCTTAGCGATTGCCTATCTAGCTCCGTATATATATATAGGAATCTACCATATTTTATCAATGGTATCTAGGCTGGGCTTCGGCGTTCGACTGGCACTTTTGTCTAATTAATGTTTTTCCTTATGATATACAAATATACTTCTAATCTGAATGTAATAAAAAGTGACAAATCACAATAGGTGAACGGGCGGCAGGCGCGAAGCTTTTAGACGAAATTTTTGTAGCTTTCAATAAAACCATTCTATTTTAAAAAAACAAGAATATTGTGAAGAAAATGACTAATATTGGAAAAAGTAATCTATCCACATTTACCGGAAGAAGTAATACAATCATATCTGCTACAGAGAACTTACATAAGAATGCAATTATGTAACAAGTATTCAAGGAGAAACAAAATAAATTTTTATTACAAAAAAATTACCGACCTTATCAGTTGGTGCACTGAAATGTACAAAATAATATCAAAGTCAACCTAGATAGACTTTGATAATATTAAATCTATTATTGGTGCTGGTACTTGGAAGTTGTGCAGTTGAAAACTTTTGGCACCAACTTCACAAGTATCTACCAGCACCAATAGAATTATATTCTATATTCTATATAGTTTTTTATAAAAATATTTATTTCACATTTTTGAATGTTAGGTACATTTGTCACGAGAATCGTTGAACGTTCGCCATTATCCATATATGCTTTGCTTGTATTTGCTATTATTCAGAAAACTAAGAAGAATAATCTGGTCATTGATTTCCCATTCTCAGATTTTCAGTTTTCAAAAGAGATTGCCTCTTCCACATAGCGAAAATACACATATTTCAGATTTTAACATCAATCAAAAATCCATATTCGGAGTACGTTTAGGTACTCTATAAAATGCGCGTACGAACCAAAAAAAAGCAAACAGTTGAATTGAATACCTTCTCTTGGTCTTGGTAACCAAGAAGCTGGAAACTAGTATGTACTTGTATTTGAATCAGAACCAAAACAGACTATGCAGTTGCACAGATTTATCAGAGCTCACAAGGTAGTGTATAACGCATTAGCAAAATTAAATAAATGATAAATCTTCCGCGTAACCTTAAAAATGTAAATTAGATTCTCTAAAAATTAACTACTTCTAAAAGTATCATTCGTCAATTAACAGCAAAACATCCGGCAACGTTGACGTCCTTTTTTGTAATTTGGACATGCGCAATGGGGAGCTCTAAATTAGACCACCTAATGTGCAATATTGTCACTTGGACTTCTATCAGAGAACACCTACCTACTTCTATACCGCTAGCCTCCTTTGTACATTTGCATAAGTCTCAGAACTTAAAGTTGAAAGTCAAGGTGTTCAGATGTCTATGGTCAAAATACACCTAAGCCCGTAGAGATATAATATTAACATAGAGTAGGCAAGTCCCACGGTCCGTCGAGAGACACGCTCAATGAGCGATCGCGATCACTTATCTAGGCGGCTTCGGCGTTCGAATAGCACTTGTCCGATTAATGTTTTTGGCAAACATTCATACTTCTGATCTGCATATAATAAAAATCACAATAGGTGGATCTTCTACCTGCTAAACTGTTAACAAATCTGGGGTGTTGCTGTAGATAATGAAATGAAAATTCTTGTACTTACTAAGTGTAAAATAAAATTCAGAAGGCTGCCTTATTTGTCGTGACAATTCCCAATTTCAATTCATTTGCCATTGTGTTTATTTAATTATGTACTCAGTTTGGGCTTACGTTTTAGGTGATGAAAAAGTAAATTATCTTGCGGTCGAAGTTTCTGAAATTCCTGGAAAAAGTGAAACATCCCAAACAAATTCTAAGTATTATTGCGTAAGTAGGATATATATGAGAACGAATTATTATTTCTTTGTTTTCACCGTGATCTTAATGATAATTTAATTCTAGAACCAAAAATGCCTGGTACTCGATGTACAGTTGCCTTTTGTAAAAACTCCAGGCAAGCCGCAATTGCGTCAGGAGAAGAGATAACATTCCACCGTTTCCCGAAAGACAATGCACTTTGCAAGGTTTGGGTGCGAAAATGTAAATGGGAAGGAAAGTGGAATCCCCTTAGCTGTCACGTTTGTTCAGATCACTTTAAAAGCGATGATTATGAGCGCGACTTGAAAGGTGAGCTACTCGGTCAAAAGTCAAAAAAGAGATTAAAGTCTACAGTGCATCCTTAAATCTGCCGCAATCTGCTGAATCACAGTGCGAACAAGAAAATCGTCGGGAACGTTTAGAAAAAAGGCGGTGCCGTAAATTGGCACAGGAGTTAATTTCAAGTCCATCAACATCGGAAAAAGCTTCCGCAGGGCATCCCATACAACCATTAGTGTCAGATTTTTCGTTGCAATGTACACAATTGGAAAGAAGATAGATTAAGAAGTCCTATCAAAACAATTGGATGACATGAAGAAGCAGATGGAGGAACAAAAAGAGGTGTTAAAAGAATATAAATCTAGGGTACAATAATTAGAAAAATACTTAAATAAAGCTCGCGCTGAATACACAGAAGAGAATAAATACAGGATTAAATTAGAAGAATCTTTGCAGAAGTCTTTTTCCTAAGCCCAATGAGATATTTTATTGGGCTTGAAAAAAAGGTAGTTTGGAGTACAGATGACATAAGCAATGCCTTTGCCATTCGATATTTTAGTAAACGTTGCTATTTTTATCTAAGGAAAAAGAAAATATCCTTTGCCAGGAGTTTCGACACTGCAGAGGTGGGGTTCAAAAATTTAATGGAAGGTATACTTACGGACGTCATAAGATTGCTGGCGATAGCACAAGATGTTTTCACAGACATGGAAAGAGTGGTTGTTTTGGAATATGACAAATCAGTAGATGAAGCGTTCGAAATGTGGATTTTGAGACGGATGCTGAAAATACCGTGGACAGAGCATGTTAGAAATGATGATGTGCTCAGGATGGCTGGATTGGAAGACCGAGAACTCTTAGAATACATTAAGAAGCGTAAGATCTCGTACCTGGGACACGTTATACGGGGAGAGTGGTACGAATTCCAGCGTCTGATACTACAGGGAAAGATCGAAGGAGGAAGATGAGGCATTGGAAGGAAGAAACTATCCTGGCTCAGGAATATACGCCAGTGGACGGGAATAAGCGACTTTCAGTCGCTCCAAAAAGCCGCAATGAATAGAATCATATGATGAGAAGAACGGAGGACGCCGTACGCAGGAATCTGCAGGGCACTGAAAGAAGAAGAAGTAGATGAAGTGATTGGTCCGTACTCACAAATGCAGGTGGGAATAGTGAGAGGATTGTTTGCTAAGTATAAACAGCCAATTTTATTGGATTTGATACAAAAATGACGAAAGACATTTTATTCACCTAAATAACAAAACTCCATGACATAAAATATAATATTGTAGCTTATGTATCTGATTGTGGAAGAAGCAACGTAGGACTTTGGAAGGAGTTGGGTATTACAGCGGGAGAAACTAATTTCCGACATCCAGTAACAAAAGAAAAAATCTATTACTTTCCAGATGCATCGCATCTACTTAAACTTGTGAGAAACTGGTTGATCGACGGTGGTTTTGAACTAGAAGATGGTAAAAAAGTGACAGCTGAACCCCTTCATCATCTCATAACTGCGACAGACACAGAGCTCTGTAGTTGCCACATAATAAATAAATTACACCTCAGTTGCACGGGTTCCCAAAGACAAAATGTTACTTTGGCTGCCCAATTACTATCTCACACAACCGCTACTGCCCTTTTGAATTATTTGCCGGGATCAAATAAGCATTTAGCTAGGGTTACTAGCGAGTTTATCGAAATGATTGATAAATGGTTTAATGTTATGAATTCGTATACAACACAGGCGACTATTAGAAGTAAATTGCCATACGGTTTGGACCTAGATGAACAAAACAGCATACTAGATGACACTTACAAATTCATATCAACTATGTACCAATAAAAAAACCTGCAAACGTTCAAAAAAGAAATATTAATATCTATAACCTCTTTAAGAAATTTGTTTCAAGATTTAAAGTCCCAATTTGACATCTCATTTCTATCCACACATCGTTTGAACCAAGACGCCTTGAAGAACTTTTTTTCTCAAATTCGAGGAAGAGGTGGATTTAATGATCATCCCGCGCCGTTAGATGCGATTTATCGACATAGAATGATAATTCTAGGGAAAAACCCTGGAATTATTCAAAAAAATGTAAAAACTACCGCACCTGAAGACGACCAGTATGTTATTACAAGAATTTTCAATGAAACTGTAACGTGAAGACTTACCCGAATAATAAACTACACACACAATGCACATTCCAGAAAACACGGGAGACATCGGAGGCAGCGAGAATGGGTCCTGGTCTGTTCTCAAAGCCATGTATTGAGAAATAACCTCCAGAAACAACGAAAACAACACTAGAACCATCTAGAGCTTTTTTAGGTTAGATATATAAGGCTGATGGCATAGACTGGATAGTTAGTTTGTGATAGATAGTCAGCGAGTCACAGATCACAATCGGATATAGGTCATAGATCATAGTATCGTAGAAAGACGTTAAAGTACGAGAAATAAGGGGGAATATAAATGTGATTATAGTAGTTATTGGTATAAATAAATAAAAAAAATCAATCGAACCCAGTTTTAATATAAATCCCCGTTACATTGGTGTCAGTGTGGAATCAGTGAGTGATTATAAAATTGTACAAACTTTAAGAGACTGCGGTTTCGTGCAGATTTGAGTGTTTTTGAGACTTTTGTAAGATTTAAGTTTAAGACTCTTTTTGGTTCGTTTTTGTGTTAGTGTGAAGACTCTTTAGTTCGTTCTTCGTGTGAAGACTTTTTGTTCGTTTTCGTGTGGAAAGTTTTTGGCCGTTTTCGGGTGAATGTGAAGACTTTTGCTCGTTCTCGTGTAAGTGTGAAGAATTTTGTTCGTTTTCGTGTTAAAGACTTTAAAAACTTTATTGACTAATTGACTTTGTTAATAAAGACAATTCAAAATTAAATTAGTGCAGTTAACCGTGAAACAACTCAAAGAACGGTGGAGCGGGATTGTGATGATTCCGGTAATAAAGCGACCCTCCAGAAACGGTTAAGGGACACTTTGATGGAAAATGGAGAAGATCCTGATTTGTTCGAGTTCCATTCTCCGGAAGAACTGTTACTGAAAGAGGTGAAGGAAGAAATTTCAAGAAATAATAGTGAAAAATTCGAAGAGATTTCTAGAAATAATAATGAAAAATTCGATAAAGTCTCGAAAAAGTTCGAAGAAATTTCTAGAAATAATAATGAAAAATTCGAAGACATTTCTAGAAATAATAATGAAAAATTCGAAGAGATTTCTAGAAATAATAATGAAAAATTCGATGAAGTCTCGAAAAAGTTTGAAGAAAATTCTAGAAATAATAATGAAAAATTCTAGGAAGTAACCAGGACATTTGGGATGAAATTCGATGAAGTTTCGAAAAATTTTGAAGAAGTTTCTAGAACTCTTCAAGATGAAATAAAAGATGTTTCCAGAAAAAGTGATGCGAGGTTTGAAGAAATTTCAAGAACAGTTGACGAAAAATTTGTCACGACAGAGAAGAACATGGAGCAACTGCAACAAAAAATCAAGACACTGGAAATGGCTGTTAAGAATGGTAACTGCAGTGAGAGCCAGACATTCAAAGGCGAATATGACTTAGCCGCAGGTAGTATGAGGGTTAAGCTGCCAAAGTTTGATGGAAAGTGCTCCTGGTCAAACTATCGAAAGCAATTTGAAGCTGTGGCAATGGCTAACCAGTGGACCGAAGAGCAGAAAGCTGTTTCGTTAACTACCGCCTTACGAGGTGATGCAGCAGACATCCTTAGGTCTATTCCAGCTGGCCAAGCAAACTACCATGTCTTGCTTTCTAAATTGGAGAATCGGTATGGAGACAGTCATCTTCAGCAAGTATACAAAGCACATTTACGATCTCGGGTGCAACATGCAAATGAGAGTCTGCAAGAATTTGAGGGGGAGGTAGCTCGTATTGTGCGGCTAGCATATCCTACAGCTGCCGATAGATTCCTTGATGAAATTGCAGTGGACACATTTGTAAATGGATTGAGGGAGAGCGAGCTGCAGAAGGCGTTGAAGCTGGCCAGATCAAAATTGCTAGAGGAAACACTAGCTATTGCTTTAAAGCATGAAGCCGCTAGCCAAACTTCCCGAGGGCACCGTGTTAGAGCAATCGAGGAAGAAGACCAGTCCGATAGAGAGCCCCTGTTAGAAATGATAAGGAAGCTAGTTACGGGGGCGCAATCAAAGAAGAGAGAGCCAAGGTGTTGGAACTGTGGCGAGCTAGGACACGTACGCCGCAGTTGTAAGCAGAAAGTTGCACAGTCGGAAAACTAGAATGGGTCGAGATGAGGGGGCAATCGTCGACCTGCAGAAATAGTGCCCCAGTAATTACGGTCAATGTGTCATCTCCTGGCGGAGCCTCGAGTTTATACATCGATGGTCGAATCAATGGAGAAGACAGAAAACTCCTAATAGACACCGGTGCAACAAGAACAATAGCCAGTTCAGAGCTCATCATGGATCATTACCGCATACTACCAACAAAGGTCCAATTCAGAACAGCGACTGGAAAGAAAATAAGAACACATGGTGAAGCGAGCATGACCATCAGCATTGGCAAGATCACCACCAAGCACAAAGTTTTAATCGCTGACATATCTAACCAGTTTATTTTGGGAATGGACCTTTTCAAGAAGCTTGGAGCTGTGTTGGGTGTCAAAAATGATGTCTTGAAGATCGACAATGAAGAACTGCCCTTTCACGAGGATAACGAAGATGTTATCCGATTGATAACGACTAGTGACGTAATAATACCCGGCTATAGTGAAAAAATATTGATGACCAACCCGGACGGAAACTGCAAACCTGGAAGACTGAGACTGGTAGAAGAAATGAATAATAAGGAATTTCTGACAGCTAAAGCTCTTGTTCGAGTAGGAGATGTCGTTCCTGTCAGAGTAATGAATCTAAAGCAGAGCCCCATCAAGTTGAGTTAGGGAAGTATGGTTGGAAATTGTATTCCTGTATCAGCGATATGCTCTGTATGAGCGATTAGTAAACCATCCAGGACCAGATATTCGAAAGAGCTGATTGATGTGGTCATCAAGACTGTCCAGGACTTAGACGAGAAACAATTACGAAAAGTGAGAGATATGCTTGTGGAATTCCAAGACGTATTTGCGATGGAAGAAGAATACAAAGGTAAAACAAGTAGAGTGACTCACAAGATAAACACGGGGAATTCTCAGCCAGACAGCAGCCAAGAAGACTTCCGTTGGCCTAATGAGACGAAGCCGAGAAAATGATTCAAGAAATGAGCAAACAAGGAGTCATTGAGCCATCAAATAGTCCATGGACGTCGCCAGTAGTGCTCGTGAAGAAAAAGGATGATTCTACAAGATTCTGTATAGATTACCCAGAATAGATGACACCCTAGATACTCTCTCTAGGTCACGGTGGTTTTCTACACTAGATCTGAAAAGTGGATACTGGCAAGTTGGAATGGATTCCGCAGATCGAGAGAAGACTGCTTTCTCGATAGGATCAGGGCTCTGGCAATTCACTGTGATGCCGTTTGGACTATGCAATGCTCCCGCTACATTTGAGAGGCTCATGGAAGCAGTTTTGAGAGGACTGACATGGCAAACCTGCCTAGTGTATTTGGATGACGTAATCGTGGTAGGAAAATCATTTGAGGAACACTCGAAGAATTTAAGAGAAGTTTTCCAACGATTACGTGAGGCCAACCTGAAGCTGAGTCCTAAGAAATGTTATCTGTTCCGACGCGAAGTAAGATATCTGGGTCACATCGTATCTGGGGACGGCGTCACGGCAGATCCAGAAAAGATAACAACCATTAAGGAATGGCCTATTCCCAAGAACAAGCATGAGATTAGAAGTTTTCTGGGCTTGTGTACCTACTACCGACGGTTTGTGAAAGGTTTTGCCAACATCGCTAAGCCTCTAACTAAACTAACAGAAGAAGGCAAATAATATTCCTGGAATGATGAGTGTCAGAGAGCTTTCGAACAACTGCAAGGAGCTCTTATCAGCGCACCAATTTTGGGCTATCCGAAGCATGACGGAAAATTCGTGTTGGACACAGATGCCAGTAATACAGCCATTGGTGCTGTCCTCTCTCAGATTCAAGACGGGCAGGAGAAAGTGATGGCCTACTTCAGCAAGGTTTTGTCAAAATCTGAGAGGAATTATTGCATTACCAGAAGGGAACTGTTGGGAGTAGTAAAAGCCTGCGAACACTTTCATAAGTATTTGTATGGTCGCCGCTTTCTAGTTAGAACTGACCATGCAGCGTTGAAGTGGCTCCTGCAATTCCGTAATCCTGAAGGACAAGTGGCAAGATGGTTAGAACGTCTGCAGGAATATGACTACGACATCGAGCACAGGGTAGGAAAAGTTCATGGAAACGCAGATGCCTTATCCAGAAGACCGTGCAACTATAACTGCACCCACTGCTCGAAGATGGAAGAGAAGCTTTGCCCTATACGACGAAAACCCCAGAGAATGAGGAGTGTCAGCCCTAACAAATGAAACTGGCCCAAGAGAATGGCCATGTTTGAGAGTGGTCTTGGAGTGGATGCGCCGTAAGGAGAGGCCGTCTTGGCAGGATATAAGCTTACGAAGCCCTGAAGTAACAGCATATTGGAGCCAATGGGACTCTCTTGCGTTAAGAGATGATCTGCTGTATAGAACCTTTGAGTCTCAAGATGGCACTGAATCCAGATTTCAACTAGTTGTGCCAAGAAGCAAAGTGCCGGAGGTACTACGTCAGCTACATGACGGAGCCTCGGGTGGACATTTTGGTATCACTAAGACTCTGCAGAAGGTTCGAGAGCGATTCTATTGGGTGAATTGCAAAGAAGATGTGAGACAGTGGTGAAGTGTGTGCAGCCAGCAATGGACCACTTGGCAGAAAGCGGGCACCTATAAGGCAGTATAACGTTGGGAGTCCCATGGAGCGAGTTGCTGTGGATATTGCGGGGCCATTTCCTAAAACGGACAATGGGAATAAGTATATCCTGGTAGCTATGGATTACTTCACAATGTGGACAGAGGCGTACGCAATTCCTAACCAGGAAGCATTGACCGTCGCCGAGGTGTTGGTGTAGGAATTCTTCTCACGTTATGGCGTTCCTCGTGAAATCCATTCAGTCCAAGGAAGAAACTTCGAGTCAGCCCTGTTCCAAGATGTGTGCAAACTAATAGGCGCGAACAAGACCAGAACGACCCCTTTGCATCCTCAATCGGACGGAATGGTAGAGAGGATGAACCGAACCATGGGCAAGCACCTTTCTAAGTTTGTCTCAGAACATCAGCGAGATTGGGACCAGTACATCCATTTGTTCCTGATGGCCTATCGGGCGGCTGTGAATGAAACGACTGGTCAGACTCCTGCTAGTTTAATGTTGGGGCGTGAGTTACGCCTACCCTGTGACCTGGAATTTGGCCGTAGACCTACAGTGGACAATGTCGCAGGAGAAGGATACGTCGACCAATTGAGAGCCAGAATGGAAGTCCATGAGTTAACCAGACAGAACATCCAGCTTGCCAGTGATCGAATGAAGCACCACTACAACATTCGATCAACTGATGGAGTCTTCAACGTGGGGGACCTTGTTTGGCTGTATAATCCCCAACTACGTCGAGGTCTTTGTCACAGACTCCAAAGGCAATATGAAGAGCCCTATGAAATTATGAAGAGGATAAATGACATCATCTATCGTATCCGAAAGTTACCAAGGGAAAAACCTAGAGTGGAAGCACGAGTGGCTCTTCAAGAAAAGAACGATGAGTAGCGAAATGTCAGTTTCAACGACTTCATGTCCAACTACTCGGGTCGGAAGAAGGTCAGACTCGGTGTGACAGTTGAGGTTCAACAAGACCTTTTCAAACTACCAGCCGATGTTTCTATTGCCGATTGTGTAGTGGAGGATCTACGTATGGGCCGAGGAATTGCTCTGGTGTTTAAAAGGAAGTTTGGAAGATTGGATGAATTGTCAGCCCAACGACCAAGAGTAGGAAAAGTTCTGCGACTAGCAGATGGTAATCGGAACCTCTTCTATTTGGTTACGAAGAAAATGTCTAGAGGAAAACCCACTTACAAGGATATCTGGCATGCACTGAAGAGCCTAAGGAATGAAGTCAGGAATTATGACATCAAAAAGTTGGGTCTTCCAAAAATAGGCTGCGCGTTGGACGGACTAGATTGGAAGATTGTAAGGAGCATGATCGAATACATCTTCCAGGACGCTGGTGTGCAAATTACCGTGTGTTGTTTCAATCCAAAAGGGGTGTACTCGGGAAAGACGATAGACTGTTACTTCTTCGACAAGGGTGTTTGCCTGGCAGTGCAGATTTCGCCATAGAACAGAAATGTAGCAAGGTACTACCAAGGATGATTCTGATCGGGACGATCAGATGTTAAGGAGGGGGCAGTGTAACGTGAAGACTTACCCGAATAATAAACTACACACACAATGCACATTCCGGAAAACAAGGGAGACATCGGAGGCAGCGAGAATGGGTCCTGGTCTGTTCTCGAAGCCATGTATTGAGAAATAACCTCCAGAAACAACGAAAACAACACTGGAAGCATCTAGAGCTTTTTTAGGTTAGATATATAAGGCTGATGGCATAGACTGGATAGTTAGTAGTGATAGATAGTCAGCGAGTCACAGATCACAATCGGATATAGCTCATAGATCATAGTATCGTAGAAAGTCGTTATAGTACGAGAAATAAGTGTGAATATAAATGTGATTATAGTCGTGTAGTTATTGGTATAAATAAATAAGTGAAAATCAATCGAACCCAGTTTTAATATAAATTCCCGTTACAAAACTATTTCCACGTCTAAGCTTCTTTTTCCATAAACTTAAAGAAGACCACCCATATTCAATACCGAAATGGATTTCATTTATTTATCTTTTGGAGGGCGTATACAACTTTCTGATGAATGGGCGACAGGAGCGAAGCTTTTAGACAAAATTTTTATACATTTCAATAAAAACATTCCTTTTCGAAAAACTAAGAATATTGTAAAGAAAATGACTAAAATTGGAAAAAGTCAACTATCACATTTTCCGGAAGAAGTCATACAATCATATCTGCTACATAGAACTTACATAAGAATCAAATATTTGAATACAAAACAAATGGTTGCTGCAGGAATGAAACGCAAATTAGGACATGAGTATTCAAAATTATAAAAATCGTACCTTAATTTCACTATTTTTATGAGAAGCTCTTTTTAGTTTTCAACTTATTACTTATTTATCTGGTGGAAGTTACTTCTTATACCTACCTACTGTCGGACAAAAAAACGGACACCTGACTTTTTTCGATTTTAATTAACACCTTCGCACAATTTAACTTATTTGGTCTTTCAAGTTGTAATATTAAGAGTTATATGAATCAAAATTTCAATGAAGTATTCTTCTTTAAATTGGAAAACTTATCGACCTGTGGTTTTTCGATTTGTCCCCACTCCGATCTTTCGAATTGCAACAATGCTTCCCGAAATTGTAGGGCAAGTTTTTCTTAGCGGTTTATTGCATGCAATTTTCAAGGTGTCCGGTTTATTTGTCTGCCAGTGTTTACTACTACTTTTCTTATGTTCTTATGTATCTACATTAATAAAATACTGATGTGCTTGATTTTGTTACTGTTATTATATGTAAAAACAAGGATATATGTAGTAAACATACAGGCAATACATAGTGACAGTGGCAAACGATTTAAATTCAGGTCTACGGCACACGCGCGCTCGCTCCCGATTGGTGAACTGGTGATCCGTGTCTATCTACGGACTAAGAAGCTATTTAAACAGGAGATATAACACCTGAGGAGGTGGTGACGCTGTGAACGACGGCAGGGTCGTGGCCTAAAAATCGAGTTTGCGCATAACAAAAGTGCGCACCTCCATGTGTCTTCTCTGTCTCCGTATTTATGGTCGTGTCCAAAGCAGTGTCTGATTACCAATCGAATAGTAATCAGGTAATCAA
The DNA here is from genome assembly GCA_958507055.1 of Crioceris asparagi. Taxonomy (NCBI): domain Eukaryota; kingdom Metazoa; phylum Arthropoda; class Insecta; order Coleoptera; family Chrysomelidae; genus Crioceris; species Crioceris asparagi. Next base: position 80,390,249 of record OY293826.1, on the reverse strand, counting down.
AAAGTTGACGTCTTTAAGGTGATTGCTATCAGAAAACCATAGTGTACATAAAATATATTTTGTTTCAGATATTTCCCAATTCTATTATGGACCCCTATCGTTCCGTTTACCACATAATCTTTTTCATTATAAACATATTGAATAGAAAATACGTTTTCTTCTTCCATTTTCAATTCCTCTAATTGTCGAATTAAATTATTTCAAATCATTTGACAAGTGTCAGTTTGACAAATGATGCATCAGTAATCAGTCGTGTCCACAAGATACCGATTTTTGATTTCTGATTACTAATTGATCAGTAATCAGGCACTGCTGTGGACACGACCTATATATTTTATTTATGTTCTCTGTCTCCTCTCTCTGTGAACTGAAATAGTGAAATTCAAATAAGGTTAGATAATTGAGCTTTTAGAATGCGTGAAGATCAACATAAGCTTTTAGAAAATTACATTCCTCATTGTCTATTGACGATTGCTTGTAAAACATGCTATATTTAAAACTTGATGCTTGAGTGTACATGAAACAAGGCGCGCTGAACTGCAATATAAAACGGGCTCCAGAAAAAAAAATATCATTAAAAAGTGGGCGACTTTTTTGTCTATGGAATGACTTGAAATGTGGTAAAGCGGCGATTATGCGAAATATGAACAGATAGCAAATGACCTCCTCGTATTATAATATAGGTATGAAAATCGTTTGGATAGCATAACGCATAAGAATTGTTATAGTGATAAGAACTGCTTTAATTATCTATTCTCATAAAAGTAAAATCGTTGTATAGGGTATTGAATTAGTAGTAATATTTAAGTAGTGTTTCTTGTCTTTATGGGATTCCGAATTAAAAAACGATCCAAATGTATTTATTGTGCATTTCATAATAGGTTCTATGCTCGTATTGTCGTTCTCGCTCAATTTGCACTTAATATCTTTCTCTTCGACACCGTCTCTCAATATTGTTATAGAATTATTTGGATCAAAGCATCTGTCCTCGATATGCACATCTCAAATAAATATTTTTTTCATAGCTGCTTTACCTTTTCTGACATATTTGAAATGATGACCGCAGCATCAAACCACGTAAGATATTTTTGAGAATTCTGCAGGTTACTACTAACTATTCATTACAATAAACAAAAAAACTGATATGAAGAAGATTTTCTTAAACAAAATGCCATTAGTTCTACTGTTATATTTCTCCGACTTGCAAAAACATTATTCAATGCAAACGTGAGCCATAATAAAAAGTTGAAAACTAATAAACACCGAAACGTCAAACAATAAGATTTTCCTTGACATGAATTTGAGTTTAAAAAGACATCAAAGGCAAATGACACGTGCGCACTAACGTAGCGCGCATACCCGATTTTAATAGGCCACGACCCTGCTGTCGTTCGCGGAGTCAGAGCGTCACATGGTTTTGTATAGACAGTTGAATCTCCTGTCTACAGAGCTTCTTACTACGGACCGTGGGCAAGCCTATGTAGCACTCATATACTTAAACTTCTATACCGCTAGCATTGTGGAAAAAATTAGGCAAAAATGAAGCCAGAGACCTGAAGATAGCTGGCGATATGCGCATGCGTCATGAACTTTTTTGGTAAGAGAAGGGACATGTCCCTATTTTGTTACCATGGATACCATATGTGGTATACATATATAACTCCAAGCCACGGTCCGTAGAGAGATACAAGCCATTTCCCCCAACTTCCCCTTTCGCGCATGCGTACTAAACTCGCAATCCCCATTGTGAGCTTCACAAAAAAAAACAAGGATCAAATTATAGGTATATAGAATTATGTGGTTGCACTGTAAGTGGATATGACTCATAAATAAAAAGAGATAGAAAATATAGTGTCCGTGTCTATCTTTGTTTCATGACGTATACAGAGGAAAGAGTCGGATGCGGATGACAGATAGGTACAGCAATCCACCAATCTTTTTATTGATGGTACGCAATTTTGATCGACTTGCCCCTCTATGTTAATATTATCTCTATGCCTAAGCCACAAATATGAATATTTAATCTGTGCCTAAACTTGTTGAGTTTTGATGTATTCTGACTTTCAACTTTTAGTTTTGAGACTTACGCAAATGTACAGAATACCGCCTAATGTTGACACTGACAGCGTTTCGAAGGTTTCATGACTTTTTAATTAATAACTCTACGGTCTATGATTTCATATCATTCATATTCTTGTCATTTCTTGTTTCTTTTTCAGATTCACTATTTATTAGTATTCTGTGAGATACCCGATATACTCCATATTTCAGAGTTTCAAAATGGATATATTTTGGATATTTAAGGATTTAATCCAGAAGTTTCTATATTTATGATTAAAAGTTGCAGAATATGGGCTTCATTGTTTCAAAATAACATGAATTGATTTGTGGGCAAAAAAATTATGAAGAATTCCCTTGAAAGTTTTAATGAAGAACCTACTTATCAATGCAAACATTTATACCCCAAGATATGTTTCTTGTCACTCTGTCGTCTGTTGGCCATAATATCTACCGGCATAGTTCTTATTTGTATTTTGTTGCTGTGTAGAGCTTATATAAAATTTATTCTTCTATGGCTCGAGGAACAAGACAAACTTATTGTATCGGCAACTATTTGTGTTCTTTTTATTCTAGTCTCATTACCAATCAGCATAGGTTACATTGTATTGGTAGTAGCGACTGGTTATTTATTTGGAATAATTAAAGGAATTATTCTAGTAGTTTTTGGAGCCAACTTTGCGCTGCTCATATCGCATAACATTTTAAAAGCTATTGGTCATCAACCAACTATATATAGGTATGTACGTTGTCAGAAAAGTACATGTTCATTGTCATCTCAATTCTGTGCCAAAACTGGCAGTAATGAAAGATTATTCTCTTTCAAGGTACACTCAGACTGAAATGGGAAAGGCTATAATGAATGTGATATCTGGTCCTTTATCATTCAAGATCATTTTCTGCTCAAGATTGACACCTATTCCATTTGGATTACAAAATACAATTTTCGCTGTAAGTATAATCCATATTTACCTACTTGATAAATTCAGCGTCACAGATGCTCTGCAGGATCCAATTAGTTTCACTGTATACCTACCCTTATATAAGACAAGAATTGATTTTCTAAAATGTATTATAAAGTTGGTATCAGGGTAATCCTAGATAAGTTGTTGATTTTTAATTATCCGGTGAGCCAGATTATTACACATATTTGAAACGATAATCATCTCATCTGTAACTAAATTAATGTCAGAATTTTTATTATCAGTTCTCATTATAAGATAAACTTTTTCCAGCTTAGCAATGTGACTGGTAAAATATATCATATAGCATCTTTGCTAGGACTTTTCCCTGCACAGTTTGTTGGTGTTTATGTTGGCTCAACACTACGTTCTATGCATGATATTTTTGAAGACAATCGTATTTCATCGATTACGTATTTATTAGCTGCTTGTCAGGCAAGTATAATCATGCATAAAAATATATTCTCCAAATGCGTTGAAAGTAGCCTAAATTTCTATAATTGCAGCTTCTTCTTGGAGCAACTCTCATGATATGGTTGAGTTCCAAAGCTAGAATAGAGCTTCTTAAAGCACTTTCAGATGCAGATAACTCCTCTACAAAGGTTACGACATATTCATTAGTTTAGATTTCACTTCCAGGACGAAATATTTTTGTATCAACATTTTTATCAAAGAGTATTTTGTATATTTCTGACATAAAATATGTTATAGGTATCTTGAGAGCTTCTTTCAATGTTCAATGTCCTTATAGATGTGCTCAAGATTCGCATTTTAAAATTATTTATTGATATACAGGGTGTTTAATGAGGTCACAGCAATGCTAGGTTTCTTAAACGGAACATCGTATATATTATCTTGAATTTCAATTGCGCTCATTTTCCCTATTTTATCCTGTTCAAAATTGGATTAAATTTGGGAAGCTGATAGAAGAAAGTTCAAGCTAACTTTTGATGGTCCCATTTTGTACCGTAGGCGATTTCCCAAATTGAATAACTTATTTTTTCAATTTGCAACTACTGAGTATTTTTTGTACACCATTCAAAAGAAAATTGAATTTCAAGATGAGTTTCTTAACCGCTTCTCCCTATACCCAAACTCCACATTTATCGAGATGTTCAATTAAAATCAAGAGATCTTATCATGCCAAAATATTCTTTGGTAGTTTAATTTGCCATGGAAACAAGGGATAATTGCTATATAAAAAATGATGTAGGTATTGTAAACGTTGGGAACAATTTGAGTTCATTCTTAGATAAAAATTGAAAAAAAAGAAATTGTGTTTAATTTAAAATAATCAAATTTACCAAGAATTTCAAAGTTTTCACGATTGAGAAATAATTTCGGGAAATTTGTTGGATTCATTACGAGAGTGCAACCATTAACTGGTAATGGAGACAATCAAATTACCTCTTTCGAATAAATAACATATCCTCCATACTGTAACGGGAACTTCAATAACTGGGATTGATTTATTTTCACAATATTTACAGAGTTCATTCACGTAACACTGCCCCCTTCTTAATATCTGATCCGCTCGATCAGCGGCAGCTTCTGAACAACTTCGCAACTTGTCTATACTATGGCGGAATCGTCAGCTGGTACCTGTCCAACAAAGGCACTTGCTGAAGAAGTAGCAGTCTACCGCCTTCTCTGGGTATATTCCTTTTGGGTTGAAACAGCACATCAGTATCCTATAAGAGGTATTCATGCTTCTCACTATCTTCCAATCCAGTTTTTCCAACCCACATCTATCTTCGGTATACCTAACGTGTTTATGCTATACCGTGATTTAGAACTTCATGCTTCGGTCATCTTTTTTTTATGGCCTTATTTAAGCTGCCGGATTGTTATAGCTTACAGCTATTTTTCAAACCAATATCTACTAACACTCACAACCATATGGCTCTGACAGTATTCGAACCCGCGCCCACGCTGTGCTTTAGCAAGCTAGGCACGCCTTTCCAGCACCTTAGCCCACAAAGCCATCATGACCTCATCTTCTTCAAAACCAGGTGGAATAAAAACCGATTGCCATCTGGTAGGCGTAGAGTGTTTTCGATTCTTTGTTACTGGTTCGACAATGTCATTGCTTGATCGATCATTATAATGATGTTTCATTCGAGCACTGGAGAGCTGGATGTTCTTTCGGCTAGATTGTGGACTTTCTCCATTATGTCTTTCAGTTGGTCACGTATCTTTCACTAGCCACACTTTTCTCTGTGGATCTATGGCCGAATTCAAGACAACTGTTGATCTAACGTAAGGCAAGCAGGCCTGTGATTTAAGTAAGCTGTCTGATGTTTCAACAGTACCTTGGAAAGGTGTTTCATCAAAGTCAGATTCACCCTCTCTACCATTCTGTCGGATTGATAATGCAAATGATTCGTCCTAGTTTTGTTTGCTCTTATTAATCGGCAGACATCTTGAAACCGTCACGAAGTTACATCTTTGGACCGAATGGATTTCCAATGAAACGCCAAAACGAGAGGCGAATTCTTTCACCAACTCCTCTGCGACGACATATGCCTCGGTCCATTTTGTAAAATAATCTGTGGCTACAAGGATAGACTTTTTTCCATTATCAATTTCCTCAAACGATCCTGCAGTGTCCACAACTAGCCATTCCATGGGACGACTCATAGGTACATGCATCCTGCGAATGGGTCCATTGCTGGCTGTACATACTTCACACTTCCAACACCATCGTCACGTCTTTGCATTTACTCAATAGAGCCGTAGAGCCACTCCCGAACCTTCTGCAAAGTCTTAATAATTCCATTGTCCATCCGAAGCTCCATCATGCAGTTGGCGTAATACCTCCAAAACTTAGCTTCTTGTTTACAACTAGTTGCAATCTAGATTATATACGAGACCATTTTCCAAAGTAAGCCAATTATATTGGCTCCAATAAGCCTTCAGGCTTCATGTATTTATTTCTTGCTACGTCGATCTTACCTTACGTTGCATCTAATTTAGAACTATTTTCAAACATAGCCCAACTAAATTTTTTTGTTTTATAGTGGAAACCGTTTCGATTACCTATTTTATTTCACTCTAAAATTGACAGCAATGGACTTTGACTTTAATATCATTATGGTAGTGTCTTATTGAATATTATAACAATTTAAATGGTCTGATATTATCCCATGACGACTTACTTTTATTTGGGACGAAAAGTTTATCGATCAATCCTATATTTTACCCTTCCTAAAAAAAAGCGCCCTTGTTTTGAGCACATTAAAACTTAATTTTGGTAAAAACATGAAAATAGAAATTATATCTCATGAAATTTTGTATGCAATTAATATGCCGAACATTTTTAAGAAGCATATTTTAGCAGAAATATGTACTTAAGTTTCAATACCATTGCATAAAATGCGATATTCCTTTTTTTATGTAGATATTTATGTCAATTCGAAAAAACATATTAATGGCCGCCATATAAAAGAACCGTAAGCTACGCCATGTTCGTCAGGTTCGCCTTTAAGAAACCCATAGTTTTACATCACAGATGAAGGAGGTTAGTTTTATATGGGCTTTGAAGTAATATTATACACCTTGGAAACATTTATAACACTTATCTAGGTGTCTTATAGGAATATTGCTCTTGCAATAAAACCTAAGGTGATTTTGTGATACTTATAGTTTTATAAGTTATATATATAGGTATTTATAAAAGTCTTCGTAGCCGATATAAAACGTAGTAGTAGTAGAAGAGTAACCGGAAAACCACTTTAAAACTACTAGTGTTAAAATGTCAAATATCATTTGTGCATATAACCCCAGTTTTATGAATGCACTCTTGATTTTCTAGGTCAATGACATCTCTAGAGATTTATTTGAATTTTTCTACAAATCGGCTTAAAATAGTTCAACACCTTGATTATGAACGTTAAGTAAAATTGCCCAAAGTTCATCTGACGTATACCTATTTGAGGAAATAGACCCTTGTCTAAAATCAGCAATTAACTTGTTTTTTTTCTTTCTCAGTTGGTAATTTATAATTGTTGCTGTGCTGAAAATTGTTGTGGTGGGTTGTCTCTGTCCTCAGTAATTACCTCATTAAAACTTTGAATAACTCACATAGCCTATTTTTCCTTATGCCAATATATTCTTCTAAATGTCAATCGTTCCTATTTTCCTCGGTAGCAGTTAGGTTTATATAATCGTCACTGTCATGGAGGTGCAGGCATAAAATAGACGTGTTTTGGATTGAATGTGTGTTTCAGGAAGGAACCTTGTTGATTGGAATTCCGTATGGGTGTGTGCATTGAAAGCAAACATAATGAATGCAAGAAGTGATTACTATTGTAAATTAGAAGCTGAACACCCTGATGCTGCAAACTAGTATAAAGAAAAAATCAGTGCCATACGAACTGTAGATCCATTGAGTATTCATGAAAGTGATATTAGCTATGATCCAAAACATTCTCCCACCATAACAATAGTCAGCTATTTGGTATAAATACAAGCTATTATACAAAAGAGCCGATGAAGGCTTTCAAAAGTTTGAATGCATATAAGTTTTTTGAAGCCAGTTCTGTTACAAAATGTGGAGTAGCTAAGGTTAAGGACTTCAACGTTTTGCCGGCGACTCTAGGTTGTGTTTGGCAAAGCTTTGATTTTTCATAAAAAAGAAATAATGCTGGAATTTTTGGGAAGGTATTTTACAAGATCCATTCCTTCTGTTCCAACATGGTGCATTTGCCATGAGCCTGACGATGGGCAACCGATGATATGTTGTGGAATTGAAGAATGCGAGATAAAGTGGTTTCATATGAAATATGTTGGATTGTTAGATGTACTCAGTGATATTTGTCTATGTGCGAATTGTACGTGTTAGGCAGTACCTAGCATGTAATGATTATGCTTGTGTATTTGTACTGTATGTTATGTAACTCTACATTTTTGTAAATTTATTTTTGGCTTAATATTGGTAACATTAGAATTGTTAATCTGTTCATAATATTTAATGTTTCATTTGAGTAACTTTTATTAACTTTTTAAATGGTTTGATTTATTTAAGAATGTACCTAGTACATTACTGTAAAACACGTAATGTCCTTGGAAAAATTCTATATTATCTCGAAGTCTTGTGCTGCTACAATTCAACACACAACAGAAAGAAGGTATTCTTTGAATAATTATACGCTTTGGCAGATCAAAAACGTATCCTTTTCAAGAACTGAACCGTATTCTAGGGTTATTTAAACGTATTGTTTACACCCAGACGCCATATTGGATCTTCAACTGATAACTCGTTGGGCAGCCCTATAAAGAAATATATAGTTCTTTATACTGTGCTAGTGGTGAATCCAATTGTTGGAAAGAACAGCTGATTCTATGTAATCTTTATGAGGTTACGTTAATGTGAGTGTTTTGATCTGTGTTTGAGGGCAATTACTGTGTTTTGGAATAAAAATAGTCGTTTGTTATTATAATATAAGCATCTATTAATGTTAAGTAAGTACAATCATTCATTAAAATTACAAAGCGAAATAATTATGTACTCGTAAATTTTGCTCATCTTGCAGATATGGAAGCGGAGATACAAGAATTGTTTTTATGTTTATGTACATTTACGTGAATATGAGTTTCCACCAATAGTAATATATCTGATAGAATACAATTTTCAGAAATCAGTATATTAACTGACAATGTATAATAGGTGGTGATCATCAATATAAATGAAATTGAAATGACTTTGCCAGCAGTTTTGTTTATATATTTCTGTGTAAATGATAATAAACGACCATGTTGAACACAAGTGTTTTTTTATTCTTCGTTTTAAATCAAAAATATACAAGTTCTATGGATTCTGTCATAGTTATACTGGAAATCGTTTCAGTTGATAATTTGAACCAATAACGATTAGCTAGCGGTTTTCACCAAAAAATCCTTAGAGGGAGAGCACTTGGCTGGATTCGCCTATAACCTTGTCGATGTATCTGACTTGTATTTTGTGAATTAAGACAGGGATGTTGCCAAATCTCGCATTTTCTCTTAGCGTTCGTTCAAAAATTGTCCTTAGATAAATAGTTTTTCATTTCATTCATAAATTGTGTGATAGGATACAAATAAAAATAAAGAAATCTATTTATAAAATTGCTTACTTTCATATGAAATACTTTTTTCAATTTCCATACATGGGAAATAATGATAAAACAATTTAAAATAGGTAATGTGCGATTTTTCCATAAAACACCATGCTTTTTCAATAAAGTTTTTCTTGAAAATCCTGCGATAAAAAATTCTGAAAAAATTCGTTTGTTTGCCATGCACCAATTTATCAAACTTATTATTTTTATGGATTTCTGTGCCTAAAGTTGAAACCATCGAACATCCTTAATGGACAACCCTGTATGTATGTATATAGTATATATACATATATGGGATATTACGAAATTTGTTAACAAGATTGAGGTCGCATTTTTGAAGATATCAAGTTAAAATTCTCCACAAATATCGAATGTATAAATATCTCGGTCGAGTTCGTTAATGGCTATGGTCGAACAAATAGTTTCCAAATAGCGATCGGTTAAATCAAACAAAAAGCAACCGTTGCCTAAATGTATTCGAAAATCTTTTTAAAGTTTAGATATAATCTGTACCTACAACTTTTATTTGCAGTATTTTCTCCTAAAATTGATAGAAAAATAAAAATTACTAATCAAAAACTATTTTCATTATTATTAACAAAGGAATATTTAGGAAATAAGCATTAAAAAAATTAACTACGCGGATTCGAACGTGGCTCCCGTGCGTATCATCCACCTACTCCTCAAACTACCCAAGCCTTGAGCCATCCTGACATCTATTGATTAATTATCAACCGCAGATCTACAGTGCAAATTGAACATACGTAGTGTTAAAAATCTATTTGTTAAAGAATGCGATAGTTTACTCCAGATTCATAGATAATCAAACCATACACAATTTTATTGATGTAGTTTGAAAATGAATTATGAGAAATTTACCTTACCGCTGGCTACAGGCCATCGGGATTTTTTATTATTAAAAGCGACCCGCTGTTGATTATTTCATTTTTAGTTATGAAATATATGCATCCATACAAATAAATTTAGAATGAGTTTATTATAGAAGGCGCAAACATTTTCTATCCAAAAATAATCTTTATGAAATAAACACGAGGAGATCTGCTCTTCCAAACTTTTACTAACATTTAAACAGGGAAACAGCTTTTGAAATTGATCAGCAAATATTTGATATGCACTTAATATTGATCCTCAAAAACTATTCAAATTCAAATATCCAAAAGTAGAGCCGTCTTTGGTCTTGAAATACCTATCTATAGGGTGGCAAGATGGGGTACTTAAGCTTTAAAGGTCAATAATATAAAAAATACAAATTGAAACAATTATATATATTTTTTAATTAACAACTAATTATTATTATTCTAATATTTGGTGTCATTAAGAATTTTTGGTAATACATTTAAGAGAAAAAATAAATAAAAAAAGGTGTTTTGCCCCATGGTGCTGGTATAATGGGGTACCCCCTGTGAGGTAAGATGGGTTGAGGAGAATGATCACAGAGAAAGATGATTATTTGACCTGGTAGATCTCGCAGACATGGGTGGTCTCGTCTTCATCATCATCTACTCCTGCGTAGCTATTATGGGTCCATCTTCCACATAATGAGCACGATATCCAAACTTCAATGGAAACGGAATATACTTCCTCACTTCCTAATTCTTGCTTGTAGGGAGACGTCGTGATAGTTGCTGTTTTTCCACGCTTTTTAGCAACACGACAGGTTTTTCTAGTAAGCGGAAGTAGAAAAAGTTGTTTTGGAGAAGTCAAAACAAAGCTACTGTCGCTTTAATCGCGTGTGGGCACATTAGCTAGTTGTGATGTCTCTCGTTCCTGACAAACAGGGTTTTTAGCTGGTTCTAGTGAGTGCATCTGCTGGTTGGATTGATTTTGTTCTGCTTGTGATGTCTCCGGTTGGTCTAAATTTGATACGGTGCTGATTCCTGATTAACTAACCTGGGACTCCAGTGGGAACACCCTGGCAAAGAGTCATCAACAGCGTATCTGCTAAAAGTCGCAGCATTGGCAGCTGTTTGTGCAGCTACTGTAACTGAAGTTTGGACAATAGTGACATTGCTTATATCTTTAAATACTTTTCGGTTTGTGGAAATTTGACCGTCATTTAACTGGATCTCGGTTGTCAAAGAAGGGGCAAAATCTGTTTCGGGTTATAGGACCAAATGCCAAATTTACGAAATCTATTTACTGCTTTAGACATAGTGGCTGCATGAACAAAGTCTAGTCCAGGGTTAGAAAGCAGCCAGGCTGTAACGGCTTGTTCATAATAAACGCTCAATGGTCGCATGAACGCATCATCCGCTACTTATAAACGGTGTGTTGCGTGTGGAGGAGAACACAATATTATAACCCCATGAGCTCTGGCTTCATTGATCAGGTCAATATTCGGAGTGTGGGTGCTGCGCCCATCCAGTAAAAGAAGCACGGGTCTCTCTTTAGATGCTCCACTGAAAATCACAAATCCCAAACCATTGGAGGAACAGCTCGGAAGTAATCCAGCCCGAATCACTACATGTGCCCCAAACACCAGCTTGTGAATTTATCATCAGCTCTGGATTAATTCTTTTTCTTGGTGGCATGTAGTTTCCAGCTGCACTGAAGCATATCTCGACCGTTACCGCCTGTCCTTGTTCTGCTGAAACTATGGGCCCAATCTGTCTCCGTCCTCTTTTAGCGATTATCTTTGAATTTATCTTCGGCACAACAGAAACCCCCGTTTCGTCACAGTTATTTATACGGTCAGGAGTTAGTTGATACCCATTGTACACGTTGCTGAGGAAATTGAAGAATTTTTCCACTGCGAATTTGTTAAAACCAGATGCTCTGGCAGCAGAATTATTTTCAGGCTTTCTAATTGAAAGCACTGGGTGTAGTTTTAGGAAGCCATTTATCCACTCTCTACCAGCTTCTTTTTTCTCAGCGTTGAAAGGATTAGGCTCATTATTTTTAATTGCTAACTGGTATACTAATGCCTTTAGATCTTCAACATTAAGTCCATATAACCTTTCTTCCATTTCTAATAAATAAGCACAAAGCTCATTCTCTTCAGGCACAGAAGAAACAGGCTGCCTAGGACCCAATAGCACTTTAATTTGGTATGGGTAAGTTTTCATCAGATATTTCGTTCAATACTAGGCGAGCAGCCTTAACTTTTCTCTCTAATGTCGTCTGTGGCACATCAAATTGTTTAACTGCTTTATAATAACCATGGATGGATTCTTCGGACCACGACCCTCTGTCAGTCGTGCGTTTGTAGTCACGAACCATTCTAAAATGGCAAACTATAATAAGCTCACAAAAAACAAACTCACGGGGGGTAGGTAGCCCGTTACCCCATTTGCCTGCATAGCCATTTTATAAAAAAAGTAAGAAGAGAAAAAACAGCCAACAATCTTAAGGAAACGCAATGCCTACCTTATTATAGGTTAGTTTATCGCTGGGTACCCCGTCTTGCCCGTTGCCCCGCCTTACCTCCTTCTCCCCTAATGAACGTTTTTTTAACTCTAAGACTTGAATAAAAATAAATTAGCTTACGCGAATCAAGAATCTCAGCTTAGCAATTCAAATGGTCTTAGATTGAATAGAAAACAATTGATCTGAAAATAAAACTCCAATAACATTGCATTTCATTCCTTGGAAGGCGATGAAAAGAAAGATGCAGCATGTATAATTACTAATTATTTTGACATTGCCAGATTGCCAGTGTTCTCTGCTCGTGCGGGGACTGGCCGGGACGCATTTTCATATCTATCACATGCAATCGCCAATCTAACATGCCCGAACTGCTCTGATCATGTTAAATCTTCCTTCTTGATTGCAGCTATCCAAATGTCTCTTCTTTTCCTCGAAAAAACAATAACAGGTGGGTAATAATCCGAGTTTTAACAGCAGGAATACGATCAAGAAGAACGATTTAACATGATCAGAGCTGCGTTCGGGCCTATTCGATTCGCGATTGCATGTGATAGATATGAAAATGCGGCCGGGACGAGGGAGTGAGTGGGTGTGTTCTTGCCATGAAAAATAATTTCGATCCTCGAGATTGTCTTTTTTAAAAACCAATTTATTAACTAAAGTTACAATGTTTATGCTACAAAGGTTACTACAGTACTATCCTAATTGTTAACAATCTGATATTTATATTATATACAAAAGTGTTTATAGGCCTATTCTCACTTAAGCGGCATCGAGCGTAGCGGCGCGGCGCGGCGCGAAACGAAGCGCAGCGTCATTTCGTATAGGCTATTCCCACCTGAGCGGCATTTGGTAGCAGCAGAATCGAAAAAGTTGTATTTTTTGTTTTTTTTGGCCAATTTCAAGAACAAACTGTGATTAAAAATTGTTGACAACATTTATTTTTCTACTTGATGATTTCTATATATGAATTTTTGTTATCTACTGTAATAGAATGTGGACTTATTTTTAACTTTTTTTTGATATCAGTAATTTATATGATGAAATAAGATTCTACCATTTTAAGTAGATATATTTAAGTAGATGGCCTTTTATAATTTGTAGGATTTAGTATCTATATTTTTTTGGAAATTGTAAAATGGAATGAATCTGTAAATGAATAAATAAACAAACAACCTATACAGATGCAACAATAACAACTCTTGCCCAAACAGTTTTTAATTAAAATAATTTCAATTAAAAATACATATTAACTCTTTGATAATTTATAGTTGATTCTCTTGAGACGTAAATGCAAAAGAAACTTAACACTTTCGTTAGTTTTCTCTCCAATTTCAGACCATACATTCTCCCGTTTATTTTGATTGCTGTATTCTTTTTCGGCATGTCATATAGTTCTTCGTATCTATCAATTTTTTCCACATCCATAACTAATTTTGCATTGCAAGATCTTGAGGTCGGCAGGCGTTCACGAGCGTCAAAGCATGAGTTGACGCGTGCCAACGCTCCCGGCCGCTTTGAGAAGTTGACTCATCGGGCACGAACGCTGCGCTTGGCGCCGCTCTGCCTAAGTGAGGACCGTCTCATTCAATAACACGCAAACTATTGTGAGCGTCATTTTGACGCGCCGAGCCGCCACGCACCGCTTCGCTTGTTGCCGCTTAGATGAGAATAGGCCTTATATCAGCAGAAATAAGATTCCAATGGGAGACCTGGTGGAGATATAATTCCTCCCCCTGTAGATCCAACTTCGGAGAGTTCAGCGAGGAAGTTGGACGTTAAGGAATTCTATTGGTTGGGCTGGACCATTTTGTTTCCCATTTGGTTTGGCCTTCTTATAGGTGTAGTAGATGATCAAGAATATTACAATGCACTATATAATGATCGTCCAGGCATCAGGAATATATAGGTGGGCCATGCTGTCTTCTTGGATCGTTGGAATATTTTCAACGAACCTGGTTTTCAGATCCTGGAGTTCATCGAGCTGAAGTTGATCTAAATGTATGTTGATTGTATTGTATTGGTTTATTTGCAGTTGGCTCTTCTTTTCCGTTTTGGATTATTTTGGGATTTGTTGATAGTCTGCATCCTTGTGGAATGTGGAATAGATAGGTACCGTATAATTTTAATATTTCTTCTTGGCTGGTACATCGAAGAGTCACTGGTTCTTCGGAAGGAAACAACGTTATCCAAGTTGATTCATCTAGGTTTCTAAATGTAGTTTGTGTGATGGTTATTTGTGCATAGTTACAACTAGAAGTACTCTTCATCCGTAGTAGTTGAACTTCGCATGGGCTGAGATCGTCTAATTCGTAGATTTCAGTATTTTTACAGATGTATTGCCTATCTGCTATTTGTTCACAAGAGTTCCTCAATAGAGCGTAATGTAAATCACTTTTGATCAAAAATTTACCCTTCGGAAGAATGGTTCTGAATTGACCTTTCGAGAAGACTGGTATTCGGAAGGATAAGTTATTGGAATTTTAAGTATATACACAATTCTATTATTGACAATAAAGCATTCCACTTCTATTAATTTTTCAAAAAGAAGGGTATTTCCTAGATCAACAGGTATTGGAAATTGGTCAGGAGTGAATTTTGTTTGAAGAGTTCTCAATAGATTATATAAATCTGATATAGGCATTATGCTTGGATGCATAGTTCTAAGTTTTGCAAAGGTAATAGAATTCTCTATATCCTGTAAAATAGATATTATGGTTTCGTACAAATTAATTATTTGAATAATAACATCCTTTATAAAATTACTATACACTATGTAGGCTCGTGTGGTTACAATTAATGAGATTTGATTTAGCTTTTCTTCCAAAAGTTTTTCATTATAATTAATTTGTCTATCAAGGTAATGGCAAGTGAACATTGAGATTTTACGCTTAAAGTTATTTTGTTCTGATTCTCTTGAAGTTGTCTAATTAGTAGATCATATCTCTCGCCGTCTCTAGCATCAAGATTACCTGAAATTGATTTGAATATGGATCCTAATTCATTGACCAGCTCTCGTTTCGTTCTTTGTGAATGAGGTATAATTTCTGATAGTTTTGACTCAGCCTTATTTTCAACATATCTTAATATTTTATGGTAATTTGAATAATTTGCATTCATTTGAAGCGATAATGTTAAATTCGTAAACTTAGTTTTAAGCTTATTGATTTCTAAAATTACAGGATTCAGTAATAATGAAAGAGTGAATGTGAATATTCTTGTAGTTTAGCGGTACCGATCTTTAGGGGTATTAAACCTGGGTTGTCTTGTAAGTTTCTTACACTGATAATTTCTCGTAGACCCAAGACTACGGTAAACCTGTAACACAATAATCCATCTTTAATAATCGAAAGAGTAAATTTTTCTTAAGGGGCAGTTAAGGTTGTTCATGTGAATTTTGTCAGTTTTCTCCACTTTTCTTTCGCTGTTGATATTTGTTAATTTTGAAGGTTTATCAGATTTATTGGCGTGCTTTTGCCTAATGTGTTTCTTGGAAAAAACTACTTGGTTTTTTTAAATAATTCTGGTTTATCTCGTTTTTCATTGGCTTTTTCAATAACCTTTTCTTTTTGATTAAGTAACGCTGAATTTATCTCAGAGTATAATAATCTAGACTTTTCTCTTTATAACGTCTATAGGTTTGAAATTGGTGACAGAGTGGATTGAATTATTGTATGCCATAATTACATATAGCATTTTCATTTTCGCTGGTGTTTTTGAGTGTTGAGTAATCTCAGATGTTCCGTGATTGTAGAATGGAATCTCTCAACTATGCCATTTGATTGGGGATGATTAGGAGAACATAAGTGAATTTTCACTTTATGTAAGTTCAAAAGCTCGGTTATAACAGATTTTTTAAATTCTGTTCCGTTATCTACAATAATAAGCTTAGGTATACTATGATGTGAGAAAAAGTTAATTAGGTTATTAGCAGTTTCTGTTCCTGACGTAGAAGGGGTATGCTTGTGAATATTTTGAAAAGCTGTCCGAAATTGTTAAAAATTTTGTTTGTTCGAATGTAAACGTATCCATATGCACTATTTCAAATGGTTTAGAAGCTGTCGGTGTTATGTTCATTTGCATTTTTACGGGTTTCCTCTCGTACTTAGCTTGCTGGCATATTTCACAATCATTTATATGTTTTAATTGAATTTTTCATTACCGGCCAATAATACTTTTCCTCGATTCTACTTAATGTTTCGTCCATTCCTGATGGTTGGTTTTACCTTTGTGGTATCCTTGTATTTTTGATAAGATTTCTTCTTTATCGATAACGTTAATTAGTTTTTTGGTACTTCTTCTAAATTTAATAGAGGGCCATTTGAAATTTTGTTGGACTACTGCAAAAAACGATTCATAAATTTGTGGATCTTCGAAATATAGGTGATAATTTACATTGGGAGATACATACTCTTTTATAAAGTTTACTATATCTTTTTAAAAATTTCGTTCGGATATTTGGAGATGAATTCTTAATTTCTTTTCAAATAGATGAGATAGCTTCGGTTTTGCTGGTGAAGATGTACTAATTTTATGAAGATTTGGTTTTGTCCGTAATTGATTGCATGATCCGTGACTGGTATATCTGCTATTGGATGTTGGTCAGCGTTTGAATGTATCGTTTGTTCATCGCTACCATCGTTGACATTGTTCGTGATTGGCTTAGGTATCTTCTTTCGAAGACGACTGCGCCTGCACTTCTGCAATTGATTGATCATGATGTACAATCATTGAAATGTTGTCGTCATCGTCCAGAGTTCTTTCCATAGTATCTAAATCTAGATAAACTCGAGGTGATTTTGGAGATTGTGTACGAAGTTTGATTTCTCTATATTCCGGGGTATTCAATTCATTGTGATCTTGGTTTAATGGTTCTCACTGGTAATCGAATGTTACAAATGGGTTTTGATAATTTGGATATTCTTTCAGTATATCATCTAGTTGTTCCCAGAATTCTTTCGTATGTATTTCGACTCTTGAAAATGCGTCTGCGTTAGTGTTTAATTTTCCTTTCTTGTATATAATGTTATAATCGAATTCTTCTAGTCGAAATCTCCAACGCATAAGTTTTGAGTTTGAATCTTTAAGTGAGAATAACCATTGCAAAGTTTTGTTATCTGTTATTATTATTATTACGACCATACAAATATACTTGGTTGCCCAAACGATGGCGAGGAGTTCTTTCTCTATCACAAAATAGTTGATTTCTGAACCGTTGAGAGTACGAGACGCAAATGTAATGGGTAAATCTACACCAATCGGGCCTTGTGAAAGGATCGCATCAAGAGCAATGTTTGAAGCATCTGTTGTTAGATTAAAAGGTTTCGAAAAATCTGCATATTGTAATATTGGCTGGTTTGTTAGAATAGTTTTACAATTTTCGAAACAATTAATAAATTCTTCGTTGTGTTCGATTATTGCACCTTTCTTTAAACATTTTGTTAGCGGCTTTGTTAAATTAGCAACATTTTTGATGAAACGTCTATAGTATCCTAAGAGTCCCAAAAATCCTTTGATTTGTTTGGTGGTCTTCGGAATTGGAAAATTTTGAATAGCCTTAATTTTGTCCGGATTCGGCTTGACTCCTTGTGGTGTTACAACATGTCCGAGATATGCAACTTCTTTTTTGAGAAACTCGGATTTGTCAAGCTGTATTTTAAAGTTTGAATCTCTGAGTCTCTTGAAAACACTTTCTAACCTCTCTAGATGTTCTTGCAGAGACGTCGAGAAAACGATGATATCATCCAGGTAGACTAGACATTTTTCGTTTTGTATTCCTCGCTCCACTACATGTTGAAACGTGGCAGGGGCGTTCTTCAACCCAAATGATATGCGGAGGTACTCCTAATGTCCATTTTCTATACTGAATGCTGTTTTCTCTATATCCTTTTCTTCCATCTCGATTTGGTGGAATCCACTTGCTAGGTCCAAAGTCGTGAAGTATTGGCACTTCCAGAGTTTATCCAACAAATCATTAACATTCGGAAGGGGACATATATCATCGATAGTCTTTTCATTTAGTTTTCTATAGTCTACTACAACGCGCCATTTCTGTTTGCCAGAGGCGTCCAAGGCGAATTGCTGGGCCGGATGATATTGGTTTTCAGCATTTTTCTTATTTGGCTATCTACTTCGTTCTTGTGAATAAATGAATATCTATATGATTTCGTATAAACGGGGCTTTCGTCGGATGTTTTGATTTGATGTTTAATACGGTGTGTAAAAGTTCATTGTAGAATATGTCAGAGTTTTTTCGACAAAGTGATAGTATTTTTGAAGATTCCTGAGAATTTAAATGGTCTAATCTAATTTTATTTAAATCTAATGTGTTATTTTCTTCGCTCGAAATATAATTTAAGTTCGAATCTAGAGTGGAATTTTCCTGGAATTTCTCTACAACGAATGGTTCACTAAGGTCAAGTTTAATGATATCGTTAGTAGTAATCGGGATTGTGGTTAACGCTTCTCCGTTTTTAGCAACGCGCAGGCTTTATGGAATCTCGCAATTATGAATTTTAATATGTGGGATAATGATATCGCCATGTTTTACAGATGTTCTTATCTTGATAACTTGTCCAACATGTGGTGATACGGATATTAAATGAGTATTGTTTGCGCTATTCACTTTATGGTAATGCTTTAATCCTTGCATTCGGAGTAATAAGAATATCTCTACTAAAATCAACACTAGCTTGTAGGTTTTTCATATTGTCTAGACCGATGAGAAAAGATTTTGTAGAGCCAGAATCAATTAATAGTTTCAAATTATATTGTGGAATCATTATATAGGGAAGTTCATTGGATTCTGAAGAATTGAATGAAAAAAATTTAGGGGTTATCTTTCCTCGGAATTGGGAAGATCCCTATGAAAATTTTCAGTCTCAATGTTGTTTTCGTTTGAAAAATCTTCTTGATTCTCACATTCTGCTGCAGGATAGTAATTTTGATATTGGTTAAAATAGTTTGGATCATAGTCAGATTCGCAATTATTTACTTCTGTATTATACAGTTCTTAGACTTATAACGAGGAGGTTGATTAGATGGTTTGAAGAAATTCGAATGAGGTTTGAATGTTTTTTGAGATGAAATACTCATTGGAGTTGGTTTTGTTAATTGGCTAGGATTTTCTAGTTTAAAAGTACCTTGATAATTTAGTGAAAATCTGGAGTTCCGGGTAGGAGCTCTGAAATTTTGTGGAGCTTTAGGATATTGTGGATGATGAGCAAATTGTTCCGGAGGTTGATTGAATCTTTGTTGTGTTGGGACTTGCCAAAGTGGGGGTATAAACGAATTGTTCTGATAAGATTGCATTGAATTTGGGTTTCTAGGCAATATGTGATTTGGATTATTTCTAAATTGAAATTGAGGTCGTGAATTAACCTGTGGTTTCATTGGATTCTGTGGCTTGAAACTTTCTGATTTTTGATTTGTTTTGTTAGGGTAACTCTGAAAATAGTGTACATTTCCCTCTTCGGTTACATACTGTAAGGCTTCGTTCAAACTTTTCGGTTTCATACATCGAATTGTTGTTCCTAGCGGTTCGCGTATGCCAGCTAAGAATGTTTTAAGTGCTAAATCTTGGTATAAATCTATCTTAACCTCTCGTGCTTCCTTAGTTAAAACTTGAGAATTAACATGGCTGCACAATAAATTTAGAATATGTAAGATTCTATCGTAAAAATGTTGTGTTGTTTCACCAACAGTTTGTCGTATCATGACAAGATCCCTATTTAGACAACTTTCGCCACGTTGATCAGCAAAATTTCAAATTAATAATTCTCTTAATTCTGTCCATGTGCTAATACCTTGTATATTGAATAGAGCTTTTGCATTTCCACTGAGCTTTGATACAATGGAATTCATTAAAAACGTATTTGAAAAATTTTCTGGATTCGCTTCATCATAGAACTGATTTATTAGCGATTGACTAACCAAAAGAAATCTCTTTAAATCATTAGCGTCGCCACTAAATTCAGTGAGACGATTAAGAGATTCAGGCTTGAATTGGTTCATTTAATTTTTTTCTTTTAAAGACAATTTTAAAATAGCTGGCTTAATAACCTGGCTTACTACAATTGAACTAGGTAATTCTGAAACTTCTAAGGGTTTATTAGGTGATGAAAGCGCTTCTTCCAAACTTTCGTAAAGGTCAATCAAACTTCCGAAAGACATAAAATGAACAAAAATGAGTTAGACTTACATTAATATTAAGGCAACTCTGAGCATCCTCTCTATAAGGGCTTCGGCTGGATCGGCAATGGTTGTCCTTTACCAGGTCGATAGCTCTTGCGAATTTAGACGATTTGGGTTCTAAATTCCGATGATCTGCCAGTGGATTGTGGTTTCCAGGTCTTCGATAGACTGGGTTGAGCCAAGATTGGTTTGCCTCTCTGGATTTTCACTATCACTCACAGTTCAGAATTTCGAAAGTCCGATTAATCGTTGACACGAAAAATAATCAAACGCCAAAAATAATTTCGATCCTCGAGGTTGCCTTTTTTAAAAACTAATTTATTAACTAAAGTTACAATGTTTATGCTACAAAGGTTACTACAATACTATCCTAATTGTTAACAATCTGAGATTTATATTATATACAAAAGTGTTTATATATCATCAGCAAAAAGATTCCAATGGGAGACCTGGTGGAGATATAATTCATGATATACTGCGCTCTGTATCGGGAGTTCTCTGATATCACATATTTGGTATTTTTCTATTATTGAAAACAAAGACATTAGCATTTTGTGAGTTTTTTGGGTTATTTAATTATTCGTATAAAAATTAAACATTGCCTCCGCCTATGTTTTTAAAAACTTCATACCGATGCTTTTTATGTCAAAAATGAATGTTTCATACGTGGTATAGAAAATCAATCGTTTGCATTATGGACTGTATACAAGGACAGCGATCTCTTTTGTACGACGCCTTCAATTTGTGGTCAAATTTTGTATGCAAATAAGGGTTGAGAAAATAGCCGGGCTGTAGCGGTGATGGTTGAATGTTGAAGTTACTTACATTAATCAAAATTGATATGGAGGGTATAGAAGGAGAGATATCTTAGGCTGAAAAAAAGTTAACCGATTTTGGTTGCAAATAAGGGTGGCGCTGTTGGTCGTTATATTGAACATTTTCAAATATATCTATAAAACGCGGAAAATAGTTGCATTCACCGAATACTATCGAAAAAGTTACATATTAAATAATAACCAACAAAAGTAAAATAAATAAGATATTTTTGTGTGAAAATGATCATTTATTTAACAGACACAAAATATATTTCGATTTCAGTAGAGTAAACTAATCAAATTAAAATATAAGCATCATATGATTAAAAACAGAATTAACATTGAAGGCATGTCGCTACTATTAAAGATTATCTACTCTTTTATAGTATATAATCGTTGCTTTATAATAGTATTAATATTGAAATATGAATATATTACTGGCAAAACATATATTCCTTAGGTAGATACATCGGCACATAGGGATAGGTCCACGTCTTCTTAAATTGTTTATTTCTACAGATTATGTTTTGTATATAAATATATGATATTTGTAATCTATTAAGTAGGCAAATTATCAGCAAACTTTGCGCTTTGGAGTGCTTTAAGCCTTAGCAAACTTTATAAATTGTTGAGATTTGTTGATCGTTTTCAAGTGCTAATGTCAAAAACTTTGTTGCTTAGCTGCTTTTACCCCACAGCATCTTTCAGAGGCAGTGAAAGTAAATAAAATAATAGTAATCCTTTCTATTTATATTTCCGCTCGAACATAAATTTATATCATGTTCAAAATGTAACCAAAGTAGACAGGAAACCAAATTATTTTTAAATTCAAGCTGGATTTTTGTTGCAGATGAAATGAAACCTACGAACATTCTAAATAAATTTGAAATTCAGGTTTGTTGGAGCTATATGACAATCAGCGGTATACTTTTCGTTAGTTACCTTTACAGATATGTTCTCATTTATGAACACACGAACCTTTTTCTGGGTATTTTAAAGACTCTTCATGTACGAATATCATTTCGTTCTTATGAAACATTTAATACCAAGTTGGAGGAATATTAATAAAGCTTTGGATGTCCTTAAATGTCATTGAGGTCTAAAAAAGCAGTGAAAACAAACGTTTTCAGAATTTATTGCTTTCGAAAATACTTTCACGTATATAGGCTGGAATATATCTCTTCATAATCGAAAAAAGTTTTTTGAAAGTTTGGAAAGTTATTTTGATGTAGATGGAACATTGCAAAAGCGAGTCTTGGGGTTTACTATCAGAGTTTTTTATTTTCCGTTTCTTTGTCAGCAATCCTGAAGCATTCTCTGATAATAATGAATGAACGTTTAATAGAAGGTTGGGTTTCCAACTGTAGGAGCGGTTTGCGTACCTCCACATTAGAATACTAAAAATGAAATAATAAATAAGATTTCATCAACTTAAAAACGCATTAGTTGATATTTCAATTAGCAAAAAAGCACTCCGAATTTTACAAGCATATCAAAATAAAAGCTCAAGCGAAAATTAATTATATCAACTTACGAAACGGGCTTCCTAATTTTATGTATGTATATTCTAAATTTTGAGTAGAATGCCCCATCTGTTGACTCTAAAAATTTTTATAAGACTTCCTCAGTTGTCAGTCTTTCATAAAATGGGTCTAGGTTTAAATTATATCTCATAGGTGGCCTGGAAATAAAATGTATCTGAAATTTATGTGGTCCTCCTAAGGTGGACATTCATCTGCAAGTATACACCAGAAGTTCCTCGAAATGAAGAGGGCTTCTTTTTATACCCTTCAGTGTATATAGCCTCAGTATGTTGTGAAGCCCAATGGTTTGACAACAATGTATATAATGATAAAACTACTTATCCGATTTCAATAAAAAAAAATTATTGGTTTTTTATATTTTCGCCGGTGACATCTGCAATTCCCAAAGAAGTATCTCTGAGCTCTACGGCTGAATTTTTGTGGATTCTTCGGTATATATTTGTGTGTAGTATATCAATGGACTGTTTTGTGAGAGTCTGTCAGTGCGACTGGAATTTAAAGTTGGAGGGTTCCATACTGGAAAGTCCTTAAGACATTACGAGTAAAGACTTTTCGTATGACCACAAAAATCTCGAAAACGACTTATCCGATTTCAATAAAAAATATTATTGTTTTTTTTTATTTGTGCGGGTGACAAAGGCTATATTTTATGTTTGTCTGAGCCTCCTAGGTTGAGGGTTCCATATCTGTAACTCCCAAAGAAGTAGCTCTATGACTGAATTTGCGTGGATTTTTCGGTATATATTTGTGTTTAGTATGTCACTAGACTGTTTTGAGAGAGTCTGTCAGTGCAACTAGAATTTAAAGATGGAGGGTTCCTACCGGAAAATTCTTAAGACATATGTAGGAAGAATTATCATGCTGTTTTCTCTTGGTGCATATCTGTGGATTGATCTGGATTGGTGTTCAGACTGGTTCTACATGCGAGTAGGTCTCATACAAGGGTTCATACTCAAGACTTTTAATGACTTACTGGCGTATTCATAATGCAATCTTAGTTTGGTACTAGCTAGTACCGTATTAAAATAAAAAACAAAACACTATCCTATCATAAGACTGATATAAAATTCATAAACCTAATTTAAGGTTAGACCTCTGCACCTAATTTAGTAGCGTACTAAGAATCGATTATGAATACGCCTGTTTATGTTTTCAAAGCACAATCTACGAAAGTGTTTGCCCAGGAAGTGTCGGGTAAAATAGCTAGTAAATGATAAAATGATTCTAAAGCAATTGTATACAAAGGTATTTAGTCTTTGTTAAACAATATTTTCATACCATAGTTTATTTCAAATTATTTTCTGATGTAAGTTAATCAATTTTTGAATAAGTTTTTTCATCTTTCAGTAAAAGTCTTTCATCCATATCCAAAGATTTACTTAAATAATCTGGAGGTAGGTATAAATTTAGACCCTGAGCTGGAGAAATCTTCAAAATCATTGAAACTCACTTTATTGACTCAAACGTATACCAATTTGACTGCCTATTTTTTTTTGGTTCCATATCAAGAAAAATTAAAATCCGAAACTTCCTTCCTTCCAGAAACCTACTCGGAACGGGGTCTAGGAGATAATTTTTCTCGAAAATCAAAAATCCGAGACCGCAGAATTATAGATAAGACAATATCCGGAAACGTTTAAATTGAACCTTTTTTCACAAAAGTTACAGTTTTCGAGTTACGGCAATGATAAAGTCTTTAATATATGTATTTCCGCTATGTGCAGGAAAATATGAGTTTGCCAAATTAAGGAAGAGATTATTTGTAGCAACATTTAAACTGGACATTTATCAAATGAAGTTACGATTTTCGATATTATGTTGTTATGATGTTCTGAGATCTCTGAATAATAACAAGTAGGTTAAGAAAAGAATATACAAGGATAATAGGATAAGTAGTATCTTCTTTGGTATTAGTGAACGTTCAACGACTTCCATGACCAATGTTAGAATCAGAACTGTGAAATGAATATTTTTTAACAAAATTGCTCCGAGACTTTATTAGTTGGTGCTCTGAATAAGTACTTTTAAAATAAATATTAAAAAAATGGACCGACGTTATCAGTTAAAGTACAAAATAATATTGATTCTATTCTTTTGAAGTAGTGCAGTTGCAGTTAGATTGAAAACTTTTGCCACTAACTTCACATGTACCAGCATCAATATAATTAATATTATTTTATACTTTTCAGTGCACCAACTGATAACTTCAGTGTTATATTTGTCACGAAAATCGTTAAATGTTTACCATTATCCATGTATGATTTATTTGTATTTGCTATTATTCAGAAATCTAAGAAAATCGTCGCGGAATACGCCTATTATAAACTTTACTACTCTTTTAACTCTAAAACCGTCGAATGAAATTGCCTCATCCACATAGCGAAGTTACTCATAGGTATTTCAAATTATAACATCACACAAATTCGAAAACTGTAGCTTTTTTGAAAAAATGTTCAATTTATACGTTTCCGGATATTTTGGTATCTTTAATTCTGCCATTGGGATTCTCGATTTTCGAAAAAAATTGCCACCTCCACCCTATTCGGGGAGGGTTTAGGAGGGAAGAAGATTTCAGGTCTGCGTTTTTGTCAAGTCTCCTCTTTCAAATGAATCAAAAATTATCAAAACGGAGTACGTCTTCTATAAAGACTGATTTTTTTAACGTGCCCATTAGAAGATTTTCACTTAAGAATCGAGATTGATATATGAAAATTTGAACCTGGCAGCGTTGCCCAGTTTAGTGAAAATATTTATAAATTGGTGTCAGTTCCGGTTACATCAAACATTGTACTAACTTAATTTTTTCAAATGAAAACCCCTGTTTTTTATTAGATATTTGAATTCTGCAAATTTAATTTAGTATGAAAAGCCCTAGTTGTTATAACTTATCTTCCATAGTTTTTGACGTATGCCACTTTAATTGCAAGAAGTTCTCATGACCGATGTCTATTTAAAAATTCATTTATCTCTTATTGTCAACCGGAAAAGCAAAAAGTTGTTTTTGATCGGTAGCCCGAAGTTGAAATTTTTTTAGTATGCCCATCATTCTGAAAATTTTCTTGTCTAACAATCCAAAAAAAAATTATGACAAAATGACAAAAGTTAAACAAGTCAACTTTTTTTAATAGCACTACCTACCTATTTATCGTCATTAGGTATAAAATTAAATTTTAAGGGAATGCTTATTACATTTTCATATGTTTTTTTAAATAATAAAAAAATATTCGAGATTTTTTAAAATTTTCTATCGGGAATGTATTTTTTCGAATCACTTGTTGACCATGGACGTAAAACAATCGCTGTAAATAAAATATCTATAAAAAGAAAGCTGATAGTAGTTGCAATTTTTTCATGTTTGAAGGCCAATTAAGGCGTTCATATCATTTGGGACATAACATTCTTAAAAATCTAAATACATCCTTGAGAAACGGAACAAACCTAAGAAAGATTAATAAACGTGTCCTTGATGCTATATATCAAAATATTGTAACGGGAATTTATATTAAAACTGGGTTCGATTTATTTTCACTATTTATTTACACTAATAACTACACGACTCTAGCTATGACTTTCTAACTGTGTTCTATGTCATTGCCCTCGGTATTATATATCTAACCTAAAAAGCTCTGGATCTTCGAGTTGATACCAGTCTTTGATTTTGCTGTGTGCTAGTGTCAGGGCCCCATATTCTCGGTGCTTCTAGAGTGGTTTTCTTCCCGGGTACTCTGGAATGTGTGTGAATTAGGCGTCTTTCTTGACATATTTTAAAACTTCTTGCGCCAAACGAAAGCTTGAGTTTTGCAGAATGAGACGCTGGTGAGTAATCTCAAAAACGTTTATTAATAATTGTATAAATTATTTAGTGACGCTAGGTAAGAAATATGAATGAAATTTTGAGACGCGAGGTATTTTAGAAACTGTCAAGAGTTAGATACAAACATGTAACGTACGAAACGTCCAGAAAATATTGAAGAAAATGTTGGTGCAACAATCATTTCGATAGCGTGAACGTATCAAAGTTATGACTTTTTATTTAAAAGGTATCGATAGGCGTCGCGCTGCTATCCCGTCGACTCGCTACGCCAACTCACTGCTCGCCACTGTCAGGTGTTAATCCAAGTACTGTTGCATAAGTCTATTTCTTCCCAATTAACAGAACGCGCTAATACCCCTATGGCTGGGTAACTTTTTTGAGGGAAAATACTCCCTCAAGAAAGATAACGTTTAATAGAAAAGCTAATAAAACAATGCAAGTGTTATTATTGTGTATTTTATAAAAATGAACATTTTTCCTTACTTAAAATTGAAATATAGGTTACAAAATTAATTCAGCAATTTATACTTTATGACCTCCATAGTTATGACTTTCATTACATCATTTCGAATGACAATCGCGGTGTGGTAGATTCAATTCAAATACATTTATTGTTTTCGTGTCATGTTTCCAATTGTATGTGTATATTATTTATTTCATGTTCTTCTTGTCTGATAGGGGGCTTTCCCCCTTGTCAGACTGGCCCTTTCAATTACATTTCTAAGGAAACGCGGGGTAACACCTGTGGAATGCTACCGGGGGACCGGCCATGCTTTAACGCCCAGTGAGGCTGGGGACGGGGAAAACCACAGAAAAACCCACGTACATGGCGGAATATAATCAGGGACGGGCTATTTGGAGTCTTCTTCTTCTGTACGTGAGAGGAGACTCATCTATGGCGTTGATGGCTGCAGGTGGTGGTGCCTCCATGGCCTCCATTAGGCACACAGGCGGGAACGGATACCGGTATAGCGGTCTTCTGGAGGGACGGTTCTTGTTGGTCCAGGGAGATAGCAGTGTTGCTCGAGAGTGGCCCCGACCTGGGTGTCCGAAGGCACGGAGACAGAAGCGCTCCTGCAGTTCGGTGAATCTGCGAAAGATAGGGATAATATTATGATTAGTGCATATATTATATAGGTCATCAGAGTTGTGGTCCCAATCGAGATTGAGTCAACGTCGTAATACGCGCCTCTCTAATGTGGCGAATTTGTTAGAATGGTATTTGCTAGTAATGGCTGTCTGTATAAACTTACTATCCATTAGCGGCCTCACGAAAGTCTTGTCAGTGAATATTAAAGTTTCTGATGTGCATTTGCCAAAACGTCTGTTTAACATCGTGAGCAGAGAGGATCTGTGTCTAACCTTGTTACAGGTGTCTTGAATATCAGTGCCCCACCAGAGGGTGCGCGTAATGCAGACCCCTAGATAGTTCACCTGATCCAAGAGATGTAATCCTTCTTCCCACAATGTCAAACGGATATTGAAATCTTTGTTTCGTAAGGTCGCAATGTTTAATAAGTATAGTTTGGGTCTTAAGTGGATTGGGTTTGATACGCCAACGTTGGAAGTATCGGGTGAATGTGTAGATGATGTACAGTAAGGGTCCAAGGATTGACCCTTGAGGGACGCCGGATCATTGGGTGAAAGGTTCAGATATGTGAGGCCCAACTTTCACTCTGACAATACGACCTGTTAGAAATGAGGCTATGAGTCTAACGAATGAGTGTGGTAGATTAAGATCCAGAAGCTTTGATATGAGTCCAGCATGCCAGACCCTGTCAAATGCGTTCTGGATATCGAGAAAGATTGCCAGAGTGACATGTCCGTCATTAAGTGCGGTGGTAGCGCGTGTGATGAACTCCAAGGTTGCATCGTGAATCGAGTGGTTTTGCCTGAAACCGTGTTGGAAATCAGGGATGATACCCCTTTCCTCCACGTATTGTCTCAGGCGCGAAATTAGGATTTTATCAAATAGTTTGCCGACGCAATCTAATGGTGAAATGGGACGGTATGAGTTGATATTAGTTGACGGCTTGTTGGGCTTCGGAATCATTATTGTATTTGAAGTTTTCCAGGAAACCGGAAAGTGATTAAATTGAAGACATGCATTGAAGATGCGTGTGTATTGGTGTATTAGTGATATTAGGATTTTTTCAAGAACTTTCCTGTTGATGCGCTTCAGCCCAAGAGCAGTGTTTTTGGAGGCTCTGAGTAGATTGTCCACTTCGTCAGTTGTAATAGTCCTTGTCAGAATGTCAAGTTTCGCATTGCCAAGTACTATGTAGAAATTAAATGCCAGGAATCTCTCGTATCGGTTTTGAGCGTAGCGATAGAAATTGGGGTCGAAACAGGGATCCTCGGGGATGCTGAACACCGTTTCTAAGTGGTCTTTGAAGGCTATGGCTTTGTGGAGTGGGTCAGAGATGATGCTGTTATTAACGATTAAGTGTGAGGGCTCTCTGCGTTTATCCCAGAATTTGGAACCGTCACGATAGTCTAGTAGTAGCTTGACGCCACTGCTGCTCTTTGAATCTGATGATAAGGATTCGAATTCGCTGATTGAGATTCATTCTTAAGATAAGGATCGCCAGTTTTTCAAAAACTTTTTAGAATTTTGCGCTTTGTCTTAATAAGATTAAGGATGAAGCGAGGAATAGGTCGTCGAGAGATGTCAATGGTTCGAGTGGCTATATGGTCGGAAATGGCACTTTGAATAGTGAATTCATGAGATTGGATTGCAACATCGATTACGTTAGGGTTGTATTGGTAGATTGACTAAATTATTAGAAATGTTGTTAGCAAAGGCATCCCAATCGGTCCTTGCATATCCAGGTATTGTACGAAATCGTGGTGGATCTGGTATTGATTGACTGAGGTTAGAATGAATTAAAACTGAGACATGATCAGAACCTAGAATCTGCCATAAAGCACTCCCACTGCACCACGCCTGCCAGACTGGGAGTGCAGACAATGTGATCGACTATAGAGGCCCCGAAGGTAGTCACACAGGTGTAATTATTGTTCTCTGGCACGGAACAGATATAATTCTGTCAGAAAATCGAATAAAAGATTACCATTTGAGTTGTTGTGGTCTCCAAACTCAGAATGTCTGGCATTGAAATCGCCAAGTAGGATAGCACGGTTTAGTTTGGATACGTAGTCGAACAGTTCACGAGATAGATTCTCTTTAGGAGGGCAGTAATATGATATAATGGTGGTGATTCTGTTATCCACGTGAAGGTCGACAGCCGTGCATTGTAGACTAGAAAGGTTTGCTGGAAGGTTGTGCAATACAGTGGCGATTCCATATTTTGTGAGAATGGCAGTGCCGAAGCCTGAATTTTTTTGGATGCAAGAGTAGCCGGGGTTAATGATGGGTTGTTTGGCTCGAGTATCTTGAAATGCCATGACTTGCACTCTACCCGACACGAGAGAAATCTGCATGAGCGCTCTCTTGTTAGTGAGGCTCCTGCAGTTTACAGTACTTAGCGCCAATTGACAGATCATCTGCGTGTATACAGGAACTCCATATTGAGTCCTGCAGATGATATGACGGCTTCGTTTCCATAAAGACTGATGACCGCGGCCGCAAAAGCATTCAGGGAACACATTCATCATCGTAACAATGACTAACTCGGCCGCAATCATTGTCTTCGTCTCAGGGAAATCCTTCTCCACTGGGTTGGCAAATTTGATCGGTGCCACTTCTTTGGGATTCTTTGGTGTCTCCTTGCGCTTCTTGCATTTGACGTCCCATGTGGGGTGGTCACCTTTGCAGTTGTTGCATTTGGGTTTGGTGGGAGTGGGGCAGTTTTCTCCTTTATGGTCTTCACCACAATAGGGGCATTTGTGCTTGGGTTCTTTGCATTCCAGTGCATCATGTCCAGTGCTGGTGCATCTGTTACAATATTTGGCGACCATTGGCAAGTTATCCTTTGACGGCTCCGCTCTTATCTTTCTTCCGAAGATGACAATCCCTGTTTCGATGAGGGTTTGGATGGTCTTGGGGAGTACTCTGACCAGAGTGATGTAAGCTCCTCCTCTCTTACTTGACCTGAGTCTTCTCAGGGTGGTGAAGGTGATATTCTCCTCCTTTAGAGCTTCAGAAAAATCCTCCATTCCGATGTCCTCTTCAATGTAAAACGCAGGAGTGTAGTATCTCCTTGGGCTTCCTCGTGTAGGAAGTCTTGGGCTTAAGACCTGCAAGCAGCTTAACCCCGACGTTCCTATCGCCCGTACGGTGACGTAGTTTTTTTTCAGTGTTTCCTTAGTCATGCTTTCGTGTGTGATTTTTAACCTCGCAGTTCGGTTTTGGTTTACCTTGAGGTCCACAAGTGAGTTGCGTCCCCCAAGGATTTCGTTGGTTATCAGTAGTTCATATAAGCGCCTTTGGGTTATATTCTTCGGTGATGTTTCGAATATTGAAAACCATATTTATTGGACGTGCAGAATCAGAAGTGTTAGATGCTCTGCTGGGAGGGCGCGATGACTGAGGACTTGTTGTTGTCCACATGATGGACTTGAGCAACAGTCTCAATGGTATTGAAATTGGGTGAGAAGTCGTAAGTGTTCTGAGAATTGGCCATGTTCGGTAGTTGGGCTTTCGCCGATGTGCTTCCTCTTTATGTTCTGTTAGGTTTAAGGTATAGACTAGTTGGCAACCCTGTCTGTCTCTCTCTCGGCTCTCGCACTTCTGACAGTTGACGGGAAGCTGAGGAGGGCCAGGGGAGAGGCCATGATTATTACCTCGTTGTCAGTGGAAGGCATGGTTTCTTATGAATGTATTATGTATTAAAGTATGGTTTCTCCTCAACCGAGTTGTTATTTCTAAATGACAATACATGGTGGCAGCGGTGGGATCCAGATAAGTAATAAAGTTCAAGAAACTAGTTTAGTGTAACGAGTGAAGTGATATATGAATCGCAAACAAAATGTCCACGACATCTGGGATGGCGTCTACTACAGAAACAATTTCAGTGGTTCAATCTTTGTCCATTCCGGTATCTCCACCTAGCAAATTTGATTTCTCAATGCCTTAAGCATGGCCCCAGTGGCGGAAAAGGTTTGAACGATTTATGTCTGTGTCTGGACAGAACATTAAATCTGATGAAGAAAAAATCAACACTCTCATGTACGTTTTAGGCGAAGAAGCCGAAGAAGTTATGTTACAGTTTAACCCACAGCCGGCAACGTTTACAGAGACATTAAATGCGTTCGAAAGCCATTTTATACCACGGCGAAATATTATTTTTGGACGCTATAAGTTTAATACCAGAACTCAACAGCCGGAAGAAATGATGAATTTTATAACAAGTTTGTATTCGCTGGCAGAACACTGTCAATATGGTACGTTGAAAGAAGAGTTAATCAGAGACAGAATCGTCGTAGGGATGCAAGATCGAAGAACCAGTGAAAGACTTCAGTTAAAGGCATCGTTAACGCTCAGTGAGTGCGTTCTAGAAGCGAAACA
The DNA here is from genome assembly GCA_958507055.1 of Crioceris asparagi. Taxonomy (NCBI): domain Eukaryota; kingdom Metazoa; phylum Arthropoda; class Insecta; order Coleoptera; family Chrysomelidae; genus Crioceris; species Crioceris asparagi. The sequence goes on along the minus strand of OY293826.1, from coordinate 80,357,908 downwards.
AGCTGAACTCCAAGCAAATCAAAACAAGGAATTACAGACTTCCTTTACGCGGAGTGCGGGGACATCAGCTGTGGCAAGCGTGATGGCTAACGCCACAACCAATCGTGGAGATTATCAGAGCATTGTCAGACAGAACCCTTCTTCCAGGAACGGAGGGAGGAAATGCCAGTTTTGTGGATTAGGATTTCATCCTAGGGAGCAATGTCCAGCAAATAGATCATTGTGCAGAGTTTGCAAAAAGCAAGGTCATTGGGCAGTAGTGTGTAGCAGTAATAAGGTCGGATCTATTCAAGTTGATGAATTAAATAATACAGTACTAACACTAACAATAGTTGTAATAGCTGTAATCATTCAGATAAAGATAAAACTTTTCTAGGCCCCATTCGAATAAATCATATCACTGAAAAAGAATGGAGTATACCTCTTGAAATTACAGAAATAAGTAAAAAGTTCAGTTTTATGATCGATTTGGGAGCCGACATAACTTGTGTGCCAATTAAATTATTAAACGAAGATGAACTTCAATCTCTTTCTAGAACAGATAAAATTGTAACAGGCCCTTCAGGTGAGTCTTTGAATGTATTGGGTATACTGAAGGCTACTTTAATTGGGTTTAATAAAAAATGTCAAACCATTATTTATGTTATAGAACAGCTCTGTAAACCTATTTTGGGTAGATCTGATATCAAAAAGTTAGGTATATTTAAGTTTGGTGACGAATACAATTCGAATTTAAATACTATTCAGTTAAATACTGAGCAGATTGAGAAACATTTTCCCAAAATTTTCCAAGATATTGGTATGTTTAAAACTGAAATGGATATCAAAATAGACAAAAATGTACACCCTTATATACAGTCAGTGCTTCGAGTAGTACCTATACCACTCTTAAAACCACTTAAAGAAGAGCTTAAAAGGTTAGAAAGACTCGATATAATAGAACCTGTTGAGTATCATACTCCTTGGGTAAGTCCAATAGTTATAGTTCGTGAAAATAATAAAATACGCTTATGTGTGGACTATACTAAGCTCAATCGAGCTGTTCTACGCACACACACTTTTCAATATGTATGGTTGAAAGAATTCTTGCTCAAGTTCAAGGATCTAGATATTTCAGTCGCTTAGATACCACTTCAGGATTCTACCAAATTCGGTTGAACAAAAATTGTCATGATTTAACATGCTTCATTACCCCTTTCGGTCGCTATAAATTCAAAAGTTTAACCTTCGGTATTACCTGTGCACCGGAATACTTTTCAATGCTTTTGAGCAGAATATTAAACGGTCTAGATAGGGTGATTTTTCATATAGATGATATTTTGATACATGCTCCTACTATGGAAAAACATGATAAAACACTATTTGAGTTTCTGAAGCGTATTCAGAAAGAAGGGATAATGCTAAACAAAGAGAAGTTTATTTTTGGGGTGGAATCGCTAGAGTTTTTAGGGCATACTATATCCGGTAGAGGTATATCTATAGACCCAGAAAGAATAAAAGCCATAGTTAGTTTTCCCGAGCCACAAAACAAAAATGAATTGTTAAGATTTTTGGGCATAGTAAATTTTTCAAGTAGATTTATACCTAATCGGTCGCATGTCTTGGAGCCTTTGACTTCTTTATTGAAGAAAGGTATAGAATATCATTGGGGTATAACGCAAAAACAAAGTTTCCTAAAAATTAAACAGCTTTTACAGACAAGTCCATGTTTGGATTATTTTGATCCGTTAAAGAAAATAACCATTTCCTCAGATGCTTCATGTTTTGGTATTGGAAGTTGCCTGTTTCAGGAGGATCAAAATGGACAAAAGAGAGTAGTAAGTTACGCTTCCAGACTATTGTCTAAAACTGACCAACGGTACGCACAGATCGAGCGGGAAAGTCTTGCATTGACATGGGCTTGTGATAAATTTTCGGAGTATATCTCGGGAATTAAAATTTTAATCGAAACAGATCATAAGCCACTGGTCCAAGTTCTCCAAACTAAGCCGATTGATGAACTAACCCCGCGATTACAGAGATTCCGATTAAGACTTATGCGGTATGACTATGAAATTTATTATGTTCCAGGCAAAGTTGTAGCAGACGCGTTATCTCGATGTTTTCCAGAAAATAGCGGATTTTCTGAAGAAGACGAATTAGCGGTCGAAACGGACGTTTATGTAAATTTAATAACAACTTCATTTGAAGTCAAACCATACCTGCTAGATGAAATAAAACAAGAGCAAAATTAAGATCCCGTTTGTAAAAAATTACGAGAATATACCAGAGATGGGTGGCCTTCAAATAAAAAAATAATAAGTTCTGAACTCATACCTTATTTCCAGTACCGTTTTGATATCTCTGAGTGTGACGGTTATTTGCTGCGCGGTACGCGGTTGATAATTCCTAAACATTTGTAAGCTAAGATTATTGGATTTATACATCAAGGTCATCAAGGAATAGTAAAGTGTAGGGCGCGTGCTAAATCAGCTGTTTGGTGGTTGGGTTTATCAGGCGAGATTGAGAATTTACTACGGAATTGTCCGCAGTGTTTAGAACACCGTATAAATAAAAGAGAACCATTTGTTAAAGATTCGTTTCCAGAGAGAGCATGGCAAAAAGTTGCAATAGATCTTTTCAAACTTAATGGGTTCTGGTATATGATTGTGGTGGATTACTTCTCCAGATACTTTGAAATTTTTAAAATTACATCTCTCACTTCGAATGTAGTCGTCACCAAGCTTAGAGAGTTGTTCTCAAGATTGGGCATCCCAGAAACGGTAAGGTCAGATAACGGTTCTCAATTTAGAGCAAAACTATATGATTTCAAATTTATCACGAGTAGCCCCTATTTTTCTCAGTCAAATGGTTGTGTCGAAGCTTCAGTTAAAACTGCAAAAAATTTATTGAAGAAAGGCGGTGATATGCATTTATATTTGTTGGCCTACCAAACTACCCCTCTGGAAAATGGGTTCAGTCCAGCGGAATTAATGTTTAATCGTAAGATTCGTTCAAATTTGCCAATTTTACCTACATTTCTGAAACAAATTGTGGACACAACCCCAATTTTTGGAAGGGAAGAAAAATATAGAAATAAGATGTCTCGTAATTATAATAATAGGCATCGTGTAAAACAGTTAGATGATTTAGAAATTGGAAATAGCATTTGGGTGACTGATTTAAAATTGTATGGCAAAATTATCAAAATGTTAGATGAACCGTGATCTTATTTAATAGAAACTGATTCAGGCACTTTCAGGCGAAATCGATGGCATCTAATTCTAGCCAAATATCATAACTTTGTTCCAAATAATTTTGAATACCATTCAGGTCAGTCTAGTCCAGTCACCCCAGCGCTGTCAGACATTACTAACCCCACTAGCCCCTTGGCGGCTGGAGATTCAGAGCCTGTTCGCGCTGATCAAAATGAAGTGAATTGTAGAATAAGTGGCGATCTCGCATATGATAAAAGAGTTCCGGAAAGTGATGGTGAAGATCTCGAAAATGCTAATGTGCATTCGTGACCTGTGAGGAATATTAGAAGACCTGATTATTTTAATGACTATATTACAGACTTCTAACTTCCTTATAAAGGGGAGGATGTTCTGTTAGGTTTAAGGTATAGACTAGTTGGCAACCCTGTCTGTCTCTCTCTCGGCTCTCGCACTTCTGACAGTTGACGGGAAGCCGGAGGAGGGCCAGGGGGGAGGCCATGATTATTACCTCGTTGTCAGTTGAAGGCATGGTTTCTTATAATAATAATAATAATAATAATAATAACGCTTATTAACAATATAAGAATAACAAATAATAGTTTGTCAATAAACAACAAATAACCTACGAGACTCTTAAGTCTGTATGTAGGTGGTAATACATATTACATGAATTATTATTTTATCATTAATTATTACAAATTTAAGTATCAGATTATAAAAAAAATAATAATAATAAATACACACCTATATACTTATATACATACATACATACCCTAGGTTAGTTGTATCTAAAAATTACAAATAAAAAAAAATGAAAATGAAAATGTGATACAAAAAGCGCTATCATTTTTCAATAACTCTTATTATAGATTTCCTTGAATTTGTTTTTAAGAAAACATGAATCTCAGCTTTGAATTTTTTAGTTGAATTTCTATCTTTAATATTTTTAGGTAAATAGTTATAGGCTTTTGGTCCTAAATATATAAAGTTTTTTTGACCTATAGTTTTTTTCATGTATGGTACTGAAATATTTTGTTTTTGTCTAGTATCATAATCATGAGTAACTGTATTTTGTATTTTTTTGTTTTCAAACTGATCTATTACAAGAAATTTGAAATACATTTGTCTTGGATCAATGGTGTTTGTTTCTTTATATAATACATCACTTGGAAATCTAGAATCCCTCTTTGATATTATTTTCAAACATCGCTTTTGTAAAATTTCAATAGGTTTTAAATATGACTTTGAAATTCCTCCCCATACTATTAAACCATATTCTAGATGTGGTCTAAAAAGACTATTGTACAATATTTTCATATGTTTAAAATCCAAAATATTTGAAAGCAATTTAAATTTGTATACTATTCGCCTTAGTTTTTTACTAAGGAAAGAAATAAGTCTATCCCATCTAAGATGGCTATCTATAATAATACCTAGATATCTGAATTCAAATTTTGAATAAATAACTGTTTCTAAACTTAAGGACATTTCTTTGAATTCTGGAATACCTTTGCCATAACTACAAAAGGGAAAGAAAAATGTCTTTTTTAATTGATGTATTATGTATTAAAGTATTAAAGTATGGTTTCTCATTAACCGAGTTGTTATTTCTAAATGACAATATACTATATTTATTGCAAAGCAATTGATTTATTGCAGAGCGACTTAATTATAACTTGTATTATGTGCCAAGAGATTTCCAATGAAACCGATCAAAAATTAACGGTCAAGGGATTCCAAACATTGGTTAGTTCTGATAAAAATAAATGTGATAGAATATCGGCACTACCTACTGAAACAAGAAATTGTCAACAAAGATGAGTTCCTCAACCAGACTCCAGTTTTCACGCCAAATGCAGGCATAGACGAATATCGAAATAAAGAAACAGTGTGTGTAAAAAACCGAGGCTGAGTGCTAGATCGCAAGATTCAATAAAACTAAATACAAGTTCATGTTTTATTTGCCAAAAATACCGAGACAGGACAGGTGGTTATATATTTTTAATAACTACCACCGAAGGTTAGAAAAAAATACGACAAAAAGCGAAAGCATTAAATGACATTGAAATGATATGATATCAAAAGATTACAAATATCACAAGACCTGTATGACCAAGTATTTAAATAAGTATGTAAAAGATGAAGGAAATCCAAAAGTGAATCATTTTATCATTTTATCCCTTTCAAGAGTTATAGCACCTGTTATTTGTGGAAATGAAAGGCGTAACAATGATTATTCGAAAAAAAGTTCACACCAATGCCTCCACCGCTGGCATAGAATACGACTCTAAATATCCCTGTTCTTCAGATATCGAGACTGTGTTTAACATTTGAAAAGGAAATTGTGATTCTGACAAACGAAGTTGGCACATCATCTGTTGTGTATTCTCTCCAAACAATTCTTCAAAATATGAGGAAACACGTTATCGATGATAATTCAAATAGTACAGACACAGATCCAACTTCTACAGATTCTGAAAGCCAGAAAGAGATTTCAAATTTGACAACAAAATCTTCCCATAAGATACACTCCAACATCTACCACACCGCTACTGTCATACGAAATGATTGGAATGAAAGTCAAAACGAAAGAGATTGTATAAATTGCTGACTTATTTTTGTAACGTAGGTATAATTCAAAGTCATGTAAGGAAAAATGTAAATTTTTGTAAAATACACAATAATAGACAAATTTGTATAGTTTTATTAGCTTTTCTTATAAACATTATATTTCTTGAGGGAGTAGTTTCCCTAAAAAAAGTTGCCCATACGGGTCTAAGCTCGTTCTGTTAGTTGGAAAGAAATAGACTTATGCAACAGCGCTTGGATTAACAGCAGACAGTGGCGTTGGCATAGCGAGATGACGGCACTGCGGCGCGACGCGCATCGTTAAATTTTAAATAAAAATTCGTAACTTTTGATATATTCACGCCAGCGAAATGAATGTAGCACCAAAATTTTCTTCAATCTTTTCTGAACATTTGGTACGATACAGTATACATATCCGCATCTAAATTTCACAGCTTCTAAACTAACTCGCGTCTCAAAATTTCACGTCATATTTCTTACATACTAAATAATTTATACAATAATATTAGTTAACTTTTTGGAGTTTACTCACAGGTGTCGAATTCAGCAAGACTCAAGCTTTCGTTTGGTTTTTCGCGGAATTGTTACTTTCAATATCAATAAATATAACTATAAATCAAAAATACATTTACTCGTCGGAGTCAGTCAATGGATTTATATAAGTAAATGATATAGTATACAGATGCATAAATGTGATATGGTGAGCTCGATTAACTCAGTTTTTGTATACAAATAATTGTTTATTGTTATTGTTGAAATATTCGAAAATAATTTAATCCAACTGTTTACGTTTAAGAAGTTTCACTTCAGATATGCGCACATAGTGCACACATGTTTTTTTTTGTTTAAATCTACGACTGCTTGTCGACAACACATTTCGTCACCATACCTAATCATTCTACTTTATCAATTTCAAAAACTCTTCAAGCATATTATTTGTGGGCGTACAACACCCAATAACAAATTAGTGAGCTTTAATAATTAATGGAATCCATAAAGTTTTGATTCTTCATTTCCATCCAAATATAGTCGTCAATGTTTTTGCATGATCGATTGAGATATATACCTATAAATTAATTGTCAGAACGAATAAGGATCAAACACAAAGGATATTAAATTAACATCGATTTGGGCTTCGGGCAATAGAAATTAGCATAATATTTTGTAGAGTATCCACCCATGGATAATATGCTTTATTTGAAAGTTTATCGAATATTCCGCATCAATTAGAAAGACGGTCAAACGACGGCGTTGGCGTCGATTTTGGTTGTGAAGAGTTAACTAAGTAATTAATTCTGCTATTAAAAAAATAAGTAAGTCTTCGCAAAAACTAGGTCCGACTTTCTTAGAAAAATATTTATTTCACAAAAGAAGGCTTTATTAGTTGGTGTCGTGGAAAACAAAAACTATTATTAATTCTATTGGTACTGGTAATTTTAAAGTTGTCAATTAAAGTTAGACAGAAGATTTTCGGCACCAACTTAAAAAGTATACCAGCTCCAGTAGATTTAATTTTATTTTGTATTTTGCAGTGCGCCAACTAGTAATGTCAGTTCTAGTTTTTGTTAAAATAATAATTTCCCATTTTTGTGTGTTTCAATAGTCATCAACCACTGATTTTAAAATATGGCGGTAAAAGTAGCAATATTGTACTTTCTTAGTGGTTTAACTTGGATTGGAAACTCTTGATTTTTTTGATAAATGTCTGATTTAAATGTTATTGGAAATTATTTTTTATGCTTCGATATTAGAAAACCCGAGTTTCGGTGGGAGGAGTGTGAAAATGGCGCTCTTCAATTAAAAGTTAACGTGCCATAGTAAAGTGACCCTACAATGTAGACAACCATTTTTGAACGCAAAACATACTCCAATATGTTGCTTACACATAGTTTGAATCCTTAATTGATATCCGGAAAATGTTGCTATGATTGTTTGAATAAATGTCTGCTACCACATTTTTTTCTAGAAAAAATTGAATAACTCCAAAACGGCTGGATCAAATTGAAAAAATAAAGGTATTTATGAAGATTGAGAATAGGTTAATCCAAAAATATAATAATATACAGGGTGTTCTATTAAAAATATCGAAGTAAAGGCTAAAAAAAAAACCTCCTTAGCCTCCTTCAGAGAGAGTATTTGTTCCACAATATCACCACCATCCATGTAACACCATATATTTTCGTTTCTATTTTAAGTTTAAACGTTTTTAATTTTATTTTAATCTGTTTGTGTAGTAAGTTATGTTAGTGTAATTATGTGCGGTACTCTTATCCGTGTTAGTCTATGCTTTTTAAAAATTATGATCCTCAACTGCACTCCATGAAAAAGTTTACCGGAAGCTTGGGTAGCAAAAAGAGTCTACTTATTTAAGCCCCAAATCAACTCGGCAATCAAACGATCAGATTTAAATAACTTTTCTATTAATTTTTTAAGTTCCATCTACAGAAAATGAATAAGTATAAAAATTTCAGGAATAAATAATTAACAATTCTAAAGAAGCCTTCTAGCTATTCACTTTTTTAAGTTAAATTTATATTTACGAAAAGTATATTACAAAATGTTCATATTAACGAAAGCAAAAGACTCATAGAAATACGTAAGGTATTGGCAATATAAGTAACACTGTTATTTGATCAAAGAGGCCGCGATCTCGTGGGATATTACCATACACGACATAGGAGAATTCAGTGAATCTACTCATTCAAACATTGTATAGCCAAAATATGAATTTTATTCATGTGATATTTATTTATATGCTCATTTAACGAAAGCAGCATAGTCTTTTTTGTGTGCATCATAATTAAAATCGTGAATCAATAAGTTCTAGAGGTTAAGTTAAGCGGTACAACTTGACAGCGCTCCAGTAAAACTTCACTCATGATGATTTGTTCAAATGAAAGTCAATATGACCACGTATTTGACACAGAACAGAATATAAACCTTATATATAAATATACAAACGTACTTATGTAATGTCAAGATCATAACCTAATTTTCGTCTATTGGCTTCTTAAACGTCAGAATTGAGGAATCTCAAATTAATCACCTAACCTAACCTAATTTTGGTTTATTGGCTTCTTAAACGTCAGAATTGAGGAATCTCAAATTAATCACCTAACCTAACCTAATTTTCGTTTATTGACTTCTTAAACGTCAGAATTGAGGAATCTCAAATTAATCACCTAACCTAACCTAATTTTCGTTTATTGGCTTCTTAAACGTCTGAATTTAAGAATCTCAAAATTGACATAAAAATTCAACATAACCTATAAAACATATCTTTATTTTCGATTTTAAATTTGAAGTTACCATAGAATACTAGGCTGCTTTTGTTAAATGAAAATATATCTAAATATCACTTGAATAAAATTTATATTCTGGCTTGAATGAGTAGATTCACTGAATTCTCCTATGTCGTGTATGGTAGGTAATATCCCACGAGATCGCGGCCTCCTCGATCATAAAGCAAATAATAGTATTTTATGGTACTAGTGGTGAAGGGGCGAATATCTGACAATCGTGATTTGCAACATGTGTCATAGTGTGGTACCTATATGTCACGACGACCGAAGGCGAGTCCGAGATATCTCACTTCAAAATACTTTTTGGCTTATGAGTTCAATTGATTTTATGGACATAATAATAAAAAAAATGTAAATTATCTATGAAGGTAATTTAGTCATCCTGATATTATAATTATAGATATATTGCAAATAACATGTAGGTATGTACATATTACACATTTGTGTGACACTTGTTTCACTTTTTTTGACAGTTGTGGTTATATTCTTATGCAATCACAGCCAACTTAAAAAATATATAGAGTACTTCCATAAAGAATGTTAAATTGATAATTATTTCCAAAGAAGATTTTTTTTTAATTTGCTTTTTTATTCTTAATTTTTGATCACTCTGTAGTTATTATTAGTTATAAAATATCCTGAAAGTCAATCTTCTACAACAAAACAAACCCATATCAAATAATAAGGTCTCCCTTTTGGAAATAGTGTTAATTATAGATTGGTCTGCAAACGTAATTTTTCATATAAAATTTGTAATAACTAACAAATAGTTTGACTTGAACATTCGTCATGAAATGTGGGATCGAACTTACGACCTCTCGGTTAGGAGTCCAACATCCAACTAGACCACCGGGGAGCATTTTGACCGAATTGCTGCTATTAACTTTAGAGCAGTTTCAAATTCGGTTGTCGGTTGATTTAAAGTTTTCTATAGATACCTATATCAATTGATGCAGTTTCCCGGAAATAATCATTATTGCGTTTTTTTTTTCATAATTTTGTCAATATCCGTTCTGTCATGTCCGTATTATCAAATATTAATAGATTCAGTTCCAAGCGGAATCTATTAATATTTAGAACTAATTTGTGAATAGTTCAAAGAACACGCGTCTAAAACTGAAAATGATTCAAATACACCAAGTTACAGAATATTCACACGCGTTGCTTACATCTACAGCTATTTATCTCTTTTTAGGAGTTTTTAAAACATCAATATCATATCAAATAAAATGAGACTTGTTGAATAGTGAGGAAATTATCAATTCGCTTATTTCCAAATGTTATTGAGGTTTAAAATGTGAAGTTCAAAAATATTTCTATGAACATTTAGACATTTAAAATTTTTGTTGTTCTCTATATTAATTTAGGTTGTTTATTTCAATGGTAATCAATAAAATATTTCTGCCCAAAAAGTGATGAGTGATATATCAATATTATGCAATTTCAGATGATTTAAATAAAGAAATGTGAATATATGTTCCCTTATTTAGATGGCACCCTTTGAATGATTTTTTTTTGGTTTTGGTTTTTTCAACCACACTTTATCGAAACCCCGTAGGTATATGTAACAAGAAAATGTTTTCATTTTGAGGAAAAAACACGAATTCTACGAAATAAAATAGCCACTTTGTGATAATGTTATTTGTTAGATTGGTTACCTATAAGCAGAGATAACCATAAGTTACTGTTATCAAAGATGGTAAGTTTAGTATGCGTTTTTTATGCAGAATATTAGCAATATTACAATTTCTGTATATAAACAGGAATATTTTTATATGAAATGTGTTTTTAATTTTTTGATATTCAAATACGCCCTCTAGCGATTGACTTAATCTTTAAATAATTTTCATGCATTTCCCTTGGCCACTTCACTTTTATTTTTTTTTCGAAGCTGTAAGCCATTTATGACTTTTCAAACAAGCTACCTGGAACATAAATTGTGGGTTGATAATTTTTATAATATTTCAAGTATATTTTATAATTTTTCCGAGCATTTGAATTGAATTTGACTTTGATTTCCATTAATTGGTTAGGTATCTACTGACTGCACTCTCAATCATCTTCTACCTCAATTACCATTGTTGGAAATTTATCTCCCAACAACTCTTCCGTCAACAGCTATGTTTCTCTTTATTCCATTTTAAATTGTCCAGTTAGCAGCGAACATTATAAATAACAATCAAACTGCTGCTGTTGGTTAGCATTAGCATTGAACAAAAGTGTTCACAAGCTGCATTTGCATCGTAGTATAAACGAAGGTTTTAGAGAAAGGAAATGACTGACAAATCGGTGCACAAATTCTATTGCAAATATATTGATGATATGTTTGTGTTGTTTATATGTGTATATAGTTGGTTGAAGAGGTGTGTGATATGCAGATTTCTGGATGTCGGTTCTACTTAGGTAGATATTTTCTCGCTGGTCGCTGCTGCTCGAAGGCGGCCTTTGGAGCGGAGGAGCGGGCAGTTGTTGCCTTCTTCGGGCAAAGGCTTGCCCGTTATAAACCTCTGAGGAAGGTCGTCGCCAGTGGCGTATATTTGTGGTCTTTGGCTGCAATGCGAGCATCACCATGTGGAGAAACCAAAAGTAGGGGCTATTTAGGTGCTAAGTAATTGATAATATCAAAATATCACAGGTGTGCAATATCGGTTTTCTACAAAGCAAAAAAGAGAACAAAAAAATCGTTCCATCTGTACCCGAGATAAGGGCAAGCGTTCAACTAAAATTTGACACGTTTACAATACCTACTTTCCTTACATAGCTACTTGGGGTAGCGGTAGCAATAGGAAAGTGAAAATTATCTTGATCGTAACTAGAACTAGATAGAGTTGCTAGTGCTCGTCACTTTTAAATAAGTAGGTATTATAGTCAGTAAGTACAAAGGACGTGACTGCGATTCAACAACGCCAGCAATAATCGAAGTTATCTTAAGACTAGAGGGTAGAGATTTCTTAAACTGTTCTTTTAATGTTATTAATATTTATTCAAGGTAGGTACTGCTACACGGTATTCTTGGTTTCTTGATAACAGTTAAGAGGAACCATCTTTTACTCTAGTATTCATTGCATTTAGGTTTTTTTTTCTGTTACTTTACTTACTTGACATGTCTGCAGTTATTCGCTTGTGAAACGGCCTGCCCTCTGTTGACATGTGCCTGCATCTGCCCCTAGCAATTCTGCGTGTATAGTCATGTTTTTTGAAGGTTTCGACACACCTCCAATTTACTTTGTCTAAAATGTCTTGTGCTGACGTGTGTTGCCCAGCCAACCTCCGGAAGCCAAGGCACGTATTGCATTCTTCTTCTCTCACAAAGCAACGGAGATCAAGCAACAGTATAATATTTCCCTTATACATCTCCTCTGAAAGGATGTGTTTTGAATTCCATCATACTAGTGGGAAGGAATCCTCATTAAACTGTAAGTCCTCTTGGGTCTGTGGAAACACTTTCAAGGTAGAGATATCGCCAACAGTCGAATACGAGAGTTCGTCACTTGAAGGAGAAGACGAATTATCTTTTGATTTTCATAAAGAAATACATCCATCGGTAATATATGTTACTGGTAAGAAATCTGACAGGAAATAAGGGAAACCATGGATCGCTGAGAAAGAGGGGCCAGGTTATGATGACGATAAATAAATCCTTGAACATAAGAAGACCTTCAAGGCGCCTCGCTACCCAGTGATATCCTATTTCCATTATTTCTCCTAAGCTAATTATCCAATCTGGGTAAAATTTTGCACAGTAACTGAGAAGATCAGGGAGAATTCCAATCATATTGGAAAAATAAGAATTCAAAATTTTAAGATAAGATAAATTTTTTTATAATTTTTTATTGTAAATAACAAACACCTACTATTCGCGATTCTGCTGTTAATTCCAGAAATATTTGTCCAATGCAAAATTACTCTCTTTCTAAAAACAAAGCAGTTAAAGTATAAATATCCAAATAATTTCTAACGAGCCTATGGTATTAACAATTTCTATAATCTTGATAGATACTAATTTTTTTAATACCCATGAAAAATACCATATCTAACCGGGAACGCTAATTGAACATTCATCACGACTCGACATAATAGGCAGCTGCTAATTTTCTTGCCTACTAGTTGGAAATTGGTTCTATTAAATGACATAATTAATTATTGTACTAATTAGCTTATCAAGTACGTTGGACTTATTCTCCTTAATGCCATCTATCACCCAGAGAGAAATATCTTAAACTGTTTCATTTAAGATATTAGATATTAGATAAGTTCGTCCATTACTTAGAGAACCCAGATGTTTGATAATTTAGGTATTGAATAAAATTATTGTAATTTAAATAGACAAAGTGAACAAATAAACAAATGCAAAAAGTTTCATTGAACAATCTCGAGAAAAAAGACCAATGGCATCTCCAGTCGGAAAGGTAAATTTCGCTGATTTTAAATTTTCGATTTTTACCGCTTTATAGTAGCCTTGGAACAAAACTTGTTAGAGAAAAATTGTACTTTTCTGGTCATCTACTAACTTGACCTTGATTTTCTACGGGTATATGTTTATATATCATATGATCATAAGAAAAATTACTCTGATATGATTGTGATGAATGAAGAATGTTTTTATACCTCATTGCTGAACCGGGTTTCTGGGCTTCAAGAAGTACTCAGTCTATCAGATCCATATTCACACCTAAGATAAAAAAATACTATATATATATACCGGGTGGTGATTTTAAAATGTTACAAGATAATATCTAGAAAACTGATGATTTAAAAGAAATTAAATTTTGAGTGATGCAATGGGACATCACTTTTTAGGGGTGGAGGGTAACTTTTAAAAATTAAATATAGAGGTGTAGTTTTTTTCAGAAAAGTGATCTCCAGAAAAAACTACATTAATGTCAATGTCAATGTCAATATGTTAATAACAAATTAAAATGAACACTAATTATCAAAGGGCACACTAAAATAACTCTCGAAATGCGGAGACAATTTACGAAAATTGTTTCAGATGTCAAAATATGTCAGGAGAGCATTACCATGACAGCGGCTCGTATACCAATGCTTACCGTTATGCTATTACATATCTTTTTTTTATTTATTATTAACATATTGACATTGACATTAAATTATGTTCTGATGCAAACGTAGTTTTTTCTGCAGATTACGAGTTTGAAAAGAAAATTACACCTTTTTATTTAATTTTTAAAAGTTTTCCCCCACCCCTAAAATGTGGTGAGAGTTACAGAATCACTGATGCTTCCAAATAGTGCCCCTAACGTCCCGTTGCATCACTCCAAATTTCATTCTTTTTGAATCAGTAGTTTTCTAGATATTACATATCTTGTAACATGTAACCACCCGCTATATGTAGTACGTTGTACAATCAAATATACCTACTTTCTGATAATTCAAGGCTTTCACGGAATATTTTTAATTTTAAATCCCTCTATATAAAACAGTAAATATATCCATGTCGTTCAAATTCTATTTCGTGGAAGTAATGTTTGAACAGATTTTCTGAAACTCGTTTTTAGTAAAGAAAAAAAATTGATCTTTTTGTTCGCCATCCAAGATTGATTTTTTTTTTAATTTATTAGCTTAAATAATCAGCTATTAAATCGAGGACTTCTTTGTATTTTATGTAATTTTCATGATATGTAGCATCGGTGCCATTTCAACTGTTTCAATTGTGCAAATAGAGATCTATCATCGTAACTAATAAACAAAATTAAACTTGTATCGAACTATATTTTGAATATCCATCGAAGGGGTTTCGTTATACCTTGTCTATCTCTTTTTTTCGTTTGTAAACTAGGTGAAATAAAATTGTAACGTCATAAACATATGTATTCGATCAGATCGGCTGATTATTATTTTGACGTTTGTTCTTGTTCTCTTTGACGTTTAATTTCAAACATTTCTTTTTGAAAGTGATCTGGCCCCTTTACAAATATGTCAGTGCCAGTGTTTTAGAGTTAGGAATTAAAAATTAATTTGAATTATTTACGACTTATGACATGCGTAAAATGGCAGATGACGTCAGGAATCGTGAAGAAACCCCACTCGGTGGGTATTAAAACTATAAGATTGATTATGAATAAGGGTGGGTGCTAAGCTTTATATTATTATCTCTCTCCAATTCATTTACTATACTCTTTTTAGTTTCTTATTCAGCTGCCAGTTACATATCTCTTCGTACCTACCTAAAATGGCAACTTATATGAATTACGAGATTTCAAAGTATACATTGTTGCAGAGGCTGTATATCATCACAATCATGTTTTTATTCTTCCAAGTAAAGGACTTTTTGTGAATAATTGAAATGGACGAGAATTTCATGAATGACATACCAGGCTGGGTCGCGTATTTATGAATGGTTGACTTTAATAAACCAATTAAACGTGACCAAACATGGAGCTTAGATTCACAAGGAATTTGGAATGTTGTTAGTTTATAAACTCCTACATTAAGTAAGTATAATTGGAAAAAACAGGAAATGCTTGAATTATAGGTAAGTTTCTTGTTTTGGTATGAAAAGTATATATTTGATATCAGAAACAACTAGCGCGTGTCCGCTCCTTAGGGTGACAAAATACAGGAGTCAAATATCTATGAGTAATAATCATTCAAATCAATTCAGTTATCGAGATAATATATGTCCAAGATAAAGTAAGGTTAGTACTGGAATCTCGGAAACGGTAATAGATATGGCGTCGGATAATTGGGGAGAAAGTTAAACAAAAAGTTACGAAAATTCAATAGCTCTCTTGCTTTCCGAATTTTTTAAGAAAAACTTATTTTTCAAGTTTTTATAATTTTTTTTCAGATCTTCACTGAAACGCTAGGAAATAATCGGTAAAGTAGGTACTTCTTGACAGCAACTTCTTCAGGTCTAGACGATGGTGTTCACCATATTATCAGACAACGTTTCATTTTTATAGAAACCATAATTAATTTTGATTTCTTATATGGACCGAAATAAAGTGCACCTTATGGTTGGGAGTTCTTATCATTGCCAAATCAACAATATGTCACATAAATCCCCATTTAAGGTTTTCATAATAAGAAATCTCTCTTATCTTCTGGTCTCCATAATCACCAGATCTGACACGTTTTCACTTTTATCTTTGGGGGGATTCAAACAGTTTGTGTGCCAACGTATCCAAGCGGAAAAGTCAACTTCAACTGGGATATTAGAAGCATTTCACCTGATTACAACAGATGTATCTAAAAATGTTCTCGACTCCACAATATAATAATAATAATAATGGTCATTAGTTTACTATTTACTATTTATTTTTTTGTGTTATTACATTATCCAATGCATACATACGTCAGAATTTATTATAAAATTAAAATATTGTTAAGCTAAGATAAAACATAATGATCACAGTTAAAGAGTACATCAAGTTCTTAGATCATATCAAACTATGCAATAAAATTACAGTTGAAATTATTGAAACCGGTAAACATAAAATTTTGAAAGCGCAGACACATTAAAATCTGTAGCTCAGGTATTCACTAAAATAATACATTTTTTTATTTTACTTTTAAAAATCTTATAGAGCAAGTCTAATTCCTGAGGCATTGTAAAATTTAATTGCCAAGTATCCAGGTCCATTTTGACACCTATATGCAGACCAGATCGCATCTAGACCGGGTGCTATAGTCGTGCACGTCCCCATGCGTGTTGAACTGTATGTACAACCATCTTGCTCTTAACAAACAGTAGGTTTTCTGGAATATAAATACACGGCAGTGTGAATATTCTAAGGCGCATAAAATCCTCAGTCTTGGATCCAAAAGGACACCCACCAATCTCACATTCTCAATACCTCGATTCAAATCACTGAAGTTTCTCATTGAGAAAACAAATCTTTGGGTTTTGACCACCTTTTGAAGTAGCAAATTCGCGCGAAACCATTTCTCAGCCCTTAGCTGGGACTGCAATGATTTATCCCATGCATAGTCCAGAGTATCAGCAGTACAGGCCAATGTAGTGTCATCGGCAAAAAGCGCGTATCCAGGTTCATTGAGGGGTAAATCATTCATGAAAATTAGGAATAGTTTGAACATTTTATGTAAATTTGGTTAATTAAATTTTATAAATATTGTAAAATACAAAAAATAGACCTGACTTGATGGTTGGTGCACTGAAATATATTAATTCTATTAATGCTGATAATTTGGTGCATTTGTAGATTAGTGGCGTAATGTGGTCCTAGAATCTGCTGGGAGATCTTTCTCGTGCTTTTCCAGTTTCTGCTTTACTCTTCAGGGTGAATCTTTCTAGACCATTTCTCAACACTACGTGGCCGAAAAATTGGGTATTTTTTCCTACTCTTAGTAGCCAAGCAAGGAATTACTACTCATAATCGTGTAAAATTTTCGTTGTCCGGTTTTCAACGGTTCTACGACAATTCCTCGCGGCCAATTTAGCGAACGACAGTTCACGGCCTCCAATTACGCGCCAGACAAATTCTCACTGCGGAAATTTCTCGCGTGCGACAACTTACCGCCTAAGATAAATATTTATCACAACTACCTAATTCATGTAGGTATTATAAATTTAAGAAAAGTCTTATTTTGTATTTGTTTTGTTAAATATAATGGACAGTTGTTACATTAAACTATAGTTTGGTAATAAGAAAATATAAAAAAATCGATCCATTTACGTAATGTTAATATAGAACTATCCCGATCCTCACTATTACTACAACAGATAAATAAGAATCGCAAATAATTCATATTCCAAATTTGCAATTTAAAATTATAAGTTATCCTCCAATGATGATATAAAAGTGGTCTATTGCCATAGTCTTCGACTATAACCTTAATTCTTTTGGCAGTGTCTTTGTACACCTTTCTTTGGCGCGCTTCATTTCCAGCCACAAACTGCTCTATTTTCAATCGGTTTAAACTTTCTTCTTTTTTAAGCACTTTCACAAATTTCCACAGATTAGGATGGGTGCCATTGATCATCGATGTAACATTATTGTGCCACCCTTCAACTGCATTGTTGGTGCGCGGAATATCTTGCATAGTGAACTTGTAGCAAGTCCATATATTTCTGGCTAATACTGGGAGACGCCTTCTTTCTCTTATGTTTGATCGGCCTATCCATGTTTCTTCGTAATAATTTAGCAGCAGCATTAGCTCTCATTCTGAGTGTAAAATTCGCTATCAAGCAAAGTTTCGTACGACTCAATGACATCATTCTCCGACACGAAAGCAAGAGCTGCCAGAAGTCGTAAATGAAGCAGTAGCAACGTTTTGCCATGGTCTTCATCCTTGTAATCCTTGTACTAGCAAAGCAACTGAATTGTAAACTGGGGAAAATTGACTTTTATATTGTTTCAGGCTAAGATAAAACGATTAACAAATTCTTCGAATGGGTGCTAATTATGCCAAGTTAAGAAACTTGAACTTTCTCCAGGTAACACCCGAATTTTGATCAAAATTTAATCAGGTAAAAGGATGATTAAGGAAATTGTTTTTGACCTATATCCTGGCCGTGTCTTAAAGGATTATCTTAAATCTGCCTACTACTTGGTACTGGGTATTAACCGGATAAACATTCCTTTGACTAGCTGTCGTGGTTCCGACTGACTTTGAACAAGGATTTTGTTCTTTTTCTATTTCATACTAACTGATTCAATATTTAAGAATTTTCCGTGCCGAAAGAAAAAGTAGAACTATTAGAGACTATTAGGGAGTACAAAACATTTAGGCGAGAAATAATTCACACGCGAGGAATTGTAGCAGCCGAGGAATTGTAGCACGCGCTAAATTGTCCCGCCCGGCATTGGTCGCGTGGAATGGTCGTGCGCTAAACTGTCCGCGAGGAACTGTCGTGCTACGGTTTTCAACAGATGTATAAACTTCAAAGATCCCCAAAAACCACATTTTCAGCCATAGGCCTCTCTGTCATTCTGTGCCAAAGTTATCTCGGGAACTAATTGACCGATTTTGTTTTATGGAGTTTTGATAATATTTTTCGCAGCCTCGAGAGCGCTTCAGTACCTTTTCGATGGTATCCCTTGATATGTCCAGCAAGAGAGTAGCGCTCAAATTGGTAACTGTTTACTTATTACATCGCAATATCCGTGTCTTGGACCATGACCCCACCTCACCAATTACGTTATATTTATGTGTCACATGACTATCAAAATTTTTACACTCATAGGATAAAATGGACCTGTCACACATTAAAAAAAAAATGAACAGCAATGAGCCTCGTTTCGAGCAGAGGGCGCAGAGTGTCTTGGAAGGCGAAGAAAGTGATTTTAACGGCAACGAAGACTCGGATAATGATCCGGACTATGTCAGCGACACACAAAACCGATTCTGAAATTGAATTAGAGAAGAAAAGTAATGATACCCCACAAGCAATATTCCCTATAATGACCCCCAAAGTACCACAACCACGTAAGATGTTCCATCGGATGATCAACAGCATGATAAAGCAAGTACTTCTAAATCGTACTATGGTAAAAATCGGTACAAATGGAGTGCTGAAGCTCCACCCGCAAATATCAGAACCAGAAGTTACAACATATCTTCCTGGGGATATTGTACTAGCTAAGTCTCTTGGAAAATATTTCGTCAAAAAAAGTGCCTGGGAATGTATTATATAACTAATGATATTTTGGATGAGATTGTCTTTAGAACAACTTAAAAACTTGCCAGTATTAGAACAAGATATTCGGATTCTAATAGAACTGACATAAAAGACATAGATCTTATTGAAATTAAGGCATTTATTGTTCTGTTGTATTATTCGGCTATATTTAAATCCAATAATGAATATAGCAGATAGAAAAACGAAGACCCTATGTGTTAGTTGCAAGGTTCCTATTTGCCACATTTGTAAAGATTGCGTATAAAAAGGTGTTGTAGTTTTTGAGAAAATATATAGTATTTTTCATTTTTGTATAATTGATAGGTTAAAATAAACCCTTAAGGTTATTTTTGAATAAAAAAAATGTTTCTTAGCTATTTTGCGTTTTCAGGAGAAGCTTTGATATGGGCTGTCCCAAAATTTTATGTTGTTGTTGTATTAATTAAGTATTATTTTTTCGTTTATGAGTTCATCATAATAGAATATTATGTTTTGTAAAAGTTGAGAAAATAAATTTCTTTAAGTTTAAAAAGTAGATTTCTTGATTAAAATAAAAATGAATAGTCAATTTTGAAAAAACAAATTGGGGTCAGTGTGACCCCACCTCACCAAATATGTAACAAAAGTTGGACCTCACCAGTTACGGGTTAAGTAAATTTTTAATCTTATTCTAGCTAAACGATTAGACGATTTTTCTATTCGATGGAATTCTTTCGAAAACGGTAGGAAAGTCGTGTCCGTCGACACACTACTTTTTTGTAACTGTCGTGCATAGACTTTTCTTTATTTCCTATAATTATTCTAAGATAGACCCATGATACTATGAATAGAAGATGGGTTGCGGCAATTTCGAATTTTCTTACCTATTACATGTTTATGATATCTTTGGCTTGCTTCTGTAATATAATGCCATTCGTCATGAGGGAATAATGAACCAAGATCTACTGAAATATAAATTTAGTTTTCTAGAATATGTTTATTTATGTTCGAGTCTCATGTTTTGTCACGGACTGACGACATGCGCACAACGGTCTTAAACGTGTTTACCAACCCTCCAACTGAGTATATATGGTTTGTCCTAGTATCATGCGATAGAACTATTCAACTCGGATTGCATATTGCAGGAGACAAAATTATACGTCAGCAGAACATTTTAAAGCATCTATCGAAAATCTCCGTGCTCCTGTCAATCTCATCTTGGTGTTTATTGAAATCTGATAACTTTTCCAAATGTTCCATTTCATTTCTCTATTTTATCTCTTGTCTAGAATCACTATAGTTCGCTATTAAGAAACCCAGGTAAACCAGTGCATGGATCGTATCAACATAACTTTTTATATTAGGGTGGTTATTATTTATTCAATCTGCGATCAAGATCCTGATTTGCTTTTGGAAGTTCATTAGGCTATATACGGCTACCTCTAACAAAGAAGATAGATAACTTATCTATTTTCTTTGTCTTTACAATCGTAAGAAATATTTAATTAATAGAAATTCTGAATTAAGTTATTTACATGGCATGCCTTCTATAATGGTCATCCGAAGAGGCCATACGCTACAAACTACACGATTTTCTTGGAGAAAGAGAATATAAAGAATAATGTAGAACACACCATAGATTCGACACCTTCGCAAAGCAGACACTCTCATGATGAATCGTTAATTAAATACCTTAATGGCAAAATCGAACCAAACGCGAATCTGCCAGTGTATGTACTTGGTGGTGTAAACATGAACAGCAAAAAATCTTCCAAGTCCCACGTAGATATAAAGCAAGCACACACTCACACAAATATGGACTATCTCTTTGAATAAATAAAATATTGCAATTTCCAGACCGGTTTCGCGACTTTTACTACCCACATCCACCATAATTATTGTCTTCAATTTTTTTTCAGAGCAAAAGTGGTTCATGAAAAATCACACTGCCCGCCTATCAAAGTATTATTTTATATTGGCGATTTATGAAGCGGCACGCGCGTGGGTGAAGTTAGGTATGTGTACTTCATTAGGAATGGTATTTTCCAGTATTTTATATTAGCATTGACTAATGTAGCAGGTTGAATTTTGTACAAGGTATTCTAGTAGATTTTATTTGTTTTGAAATATAAGTAGGTATTGGTAATAATTAGTGGATACAGTTTGAATACCCATCGAATGGGGTTTCGTCACGATTCCTGACATCATCTGCCATTTTATACATGTCGTAAATAGTTTGAATAAAATTTTAATACCTAACCCCAAAACACTGTCACTGACAATACTGACATATTTGTAAAGGGACTAAATCATTTTAGAAAAGAAATGTTTGACATTGAACGTCAAAGAGAACAATAACAAACGTCAAAATAACAATCAGCCGATCTGATCGAAGACATATGTTTATGACGTTAAAATTTTAGTTCACCTAATTTACAAACAAAAAAAGAGATAGACAAGGTATGACGAAACCCCATTCAATGGGTATTCAAACTATAGTTACTTGGGATATTACTGAAGTTTTCAAATCTACAAATGTTTTCACCTGGAAGAACTGGAAAATATTGTGGATTGATTTATGCATTTATCTGGTATAATTTGCCCGTGAGTAAGAAAATGAACTTTTAGTACGATAATAAAGAATTAAAACTAAATCTAAAAAAATAATATTTTAGATTAAGGTGAAATTCGAGTTGATTTCACATTCTAAAATTTCTAATTGGTACCATGGGTTAGAGTGATGCACAAACAAAATTGATTGAGTATGTTTAGTTTCTTCCAAAAAGGAATAGATCTAATGCTCAACAAATTAAAATTGAGCTTTGCAAGGAATGCGAAGCGTTCCATGGTTTGGTTAGCTGAGGATAGAACGCCAATGGTGTAGCACGCCCATGGCATAGTTGCTTCCTTCCTCCTTACTGATACCACAGCATAAAGAAACATTTTATACTGTGCTGATACGTCGTAGCTCAGTTTAAATTTGTCGAGCAATACCTGACTTTTTATTCCTATAACCTATAAATAGTGTGCTTTTAAATTTTATTGTAGAGTTTATCAGGTTCTATAAAATACAGATTTTCAAAAAGATGCATAGGTAATTGAAATTTCCTGACACTCAAACTAAATACTCTACCGGTTGTGGTTTTAAGTATTTTGCAGTACCTAATTATAAAGCATTTAACGCTTAAATGTTCAAACTTGATCCTTTTACAATATCTATTCCTTCTGATCACATTATGTATTTGATATATTATACATATAGTAGCTTATTATTAAATAGTTGTTATTACTTTAAGTTAAGTGGAAAACGTGGATCTGCAGCGATTTCTCAGGCCCCATATTATGGGCTACTTGAAATTTTATATATTCATACCTAGAGCGGAGTTATCTAGCTGCCTGTCAATTTTAATACTGATCCAATTAGGAATAATTTAAGAAAACATCATTGGAACATGGAACTACAAAGACCCATACACATTTATGCAAAAACAGTTATGGGTTCAGTCACTGCAGCTACGCATGGCCAGGGGAAATTTACTCTCCTGAAACTCTTTAGATCAGTAATATTTCCTTATGCATGTTTGCTAAATCTCTGGTTCTCTGTTTAACGTATTCGTATTCGAAAATAAATATAGTGTGGTTCGGCAGTTTTTTAAAACCCAGATATGCCTAACGTCCTTCTATAAAGAAACTGAGCATAGTTGACTATGATAATTTTTTTAAGTTCTCCTATATTTGGACAGACGGCGCATTAATAGGAAAAGTGAAAAGCTTCAAATAAGCTATTTTGAAAGTTTGCTTGTTGAAGTTTGCTTACAGACAATCTTTGTGTACCTACAAATTTCTTTATAAATAAAACATGACACCCCATCGATCTCAAACCAACTGCGTGAGTATTTGTTATTGTAAAACTAATTAGTTGTCACAAGCTTCTGGGAATATACTCTAAAAGTTTTACATTCATATGTATAATAGTGGATTACATTGGTTTTCTATCACATGTTGAGTTTAGTACGTTTATTTGCTACTGTCCTTGTACAAGGACAGTAGACATTTACCAATGCTATTTTAATGTTTTCAAATGGTAACAGATTCTTCATTTTATTTTATTGGTTATACGAATATTTAAAGACACGGTTTAGATGAAGCTAATGTACTGGACATCACTATAATACCCCCCAATAATGCATGTCAAAAATTGACTGATGAGAACTCATTGCTGTGACAATCTAAATTTAGATAAGGGCGACAAGTACGCAAAAGTAAGACCACTGTTTGATGCACTAAACAAGAAGTTTCAAGATCATGCTCCACATTTAGAAAAATCACATTGTTGATGAGAGTATGATTCCCTATTTTGGACAAAATTCGTGAAAACATTTTATAAGTGGAAAACCGATTAAGTACGGATATAAGTTTTCGACTGAACTGAACTAAGACAAGGGATACATCATATTGTTTGAACCATATCAAGGTGCTAAAAGTGTAATCAGTGAAGAATATCGCCAGTTGGGCTAAGGCTTCTTGGTTATTTTGACTTATACAGACGTGCTCTTGTCTTTCCTTAGAACGGTTCCATTATTAGATCACCTTCCAAAACAAAGTTATCGGGACAATTCGAGAAATTAATAAATATTTTTTACAAAAAATTGGACCGACGTTATTAGTTGATGCACTGAAAAGTATAAAATAATATTACTTCTATTGGTGATGGTACTTTTGAAGTTGTGCAGTTGCAGTTAGATTGATAGCTTTTGGCACCAACTTCACAAGTACCATCACCAATAGAAGTAATATTATTTTATACTTTTCAGTGCATCAACTAATAACGTCGGTCCAATTTTTTGTAAAAAATATTTATTTCACACTTTTGAGTGTAACATTAGTCCCGAAAATCGTTGAACGGTCACTATACCATATCAAAGATAATACTTATCCTATTACCCACGTATATTCCTTGCTTGTAGTGGTTATTATTGAGATCTCAGAACATCGCGGCGGAAATACGCTTGAATATTTTAGTTGTTACCATTTAACACCGATTTAACTCGAAAACCGTAATTCTAAGGAAAAAATGTTCATTATAAATGTTGCTACAAATAATTATATCTTTCATGTAGTATCGAAAAATTTTCAATTTTCGAAAGAAATTGTCCTCTCCACATAGCAAAAATACATATTTAACATGGGTCTATCTCGAAAACCGTAACACTTTTGAAAAAATGTTCAATTTAAACGTTTCCGGATATTGTCCTATCTTTAATTATACCAACTCAGATTTTCGATTTTCGAGAAAATTTGCCCCCACCACCCCTTCGGGGGCGGTTTTCGGAGGGAAGGAGATTTCGGATTTGCGTTTTTATGAATATGGGACCATTTCTCAATCCCCTTCTTTCAAATGAACCCAAAATCATCAAAATCGGAGATCGTCTACTATATAAAAGGCGCGCACGAACCAAAAAAAAAAATAAAAAATAAAGCAGACAGTCGAATTGTATACCTCCTCCGTTCGGGGTTCGTCGGTCAAAAAAAGAGGCTTCTTCGAACATAAAACCACGGAAGATAATCGCATAGTCATTGCTACATGGAATGATTATAATATCGATTATTTAACATCCAATTTAGATAATGTATTGCCTCCAAAAAGGTTCTTCGGTAGTATTCAAAGAAAGAGAAAAATAAGATAACTATTGATCAATCAACATTATTTTCCGCTTTTAATGTAGACATGGGGGGAGTAGGCCGAGCTGACGAGAACATCAGCTTGTACAGAGTTGTGATTCGGGGTAAAAATAGTATTTTTCCCTAATAAGCCACTGCCTAGATATGAGTCTTCACAATGTACAAAAAAAGAAGGAGGAAAGCTAAACCACTTGAATTTTCGTCGAAGGATTGTGATGTTCCTTTTACAAAATGAGACTCGAGCATCGGTAAAAAGAAGTCGCTTTTCAATTCTGGAGAACGTCGACACTAGGTTCGACAGAATTGACCATTTTATGATGTCTCAAGAAAAACAAATAAAATGCCGTGTTCGTCACAAAAAGTGTCCACAAAATGTCAGAAGTGTGATGTGCTTTATTACATATCATACACGATAAAATATTTAAATTATTATTTTAAACAATAAACATGTTAATTTCTTAAGTTCTTATTTTTTATTCATTAGGTATGTAGTATGTATATGCCTACCGTCCTTCTAGAAGGACAACCATTTAAAAAAAAACTGCATTCTACAGATAAACTGACCAAATATACATTAATATAGTATCGTTATGACACGCTTATTAAAATTTTATGGAAATGCAGTGAAAGAAAAAAAAATCAGGCATATCTGGGGTAATTAAAAACTGTAATGTTTTTTTAAGTACCACAGTGTTAGGTTGTACGACGATATTTGCCAAGTTCATTAATTTGTATCATAAAATACGCAGTTAGAAGATAGTAGAATAGTAGTAATAGAATATTTATTAAAACAATAGAATCGCAGGTTCTTAGAATAAACAAAAAAGTTTTATTTAGAACGTATTTGGATAAAAAGATTAATATTTACAATTATATTCAATAATGAGTAGGTACTTTTTTCTGATTTATTATTTAAGTTTAGACAGATATCAATGATTCACACAGACAAGACATCCTCCTAAAAATTACAGTAGGTATACTAATCTAAGAGAAATGGTCCCATATTTAGAAAAACTCTAATCCAAAATCTCCTTCCCTCTGAAATTGGCCCGAAAGGGTTGGAGGGAGCAATTTTTCTCGATAATCGAAAATCTGAGACGTCAAAATTAAAGATGAGATCATATTCGGAAACTTTTGAACTAAACATTTTTTTTAAAGCAGTGATAAATACTGAAATATGTTTATTTTCGCTTTGTGGAGGGGACATTTTTTTTCTAAAAATGAAAATATGAGATGGCCAAATTAAAGAAGAGATTATATGTAGCAACATTTAAATTGGACATTTTTCAAAAGAAGCTACCGTTTTCGAGTTTCAGCAGTGGTAATGTCTGAAATATGTGTATTTTCGCTGCCATGGTTTGAGATCTCTGAATAGTAACAAGTACAAGCGAATGATATACATAGTTAATAGAATAAGTATTCTTTTCTTTGGTATTAGTGAACGTTCAACGATTTTCATGACTAATGTTACACTCAAAGGTGTGAAATAAATATTTAGATAAAAGACTTTTGGCGCCAACTTCAAAAGTACCGGCACCAATCGAATTAATATTATTTTGCATTTTTCACTGCATCAATTTATATAGTCGGTCAAATTTTTTGTAAAAAAATATTTATACCATATTTGAGTTAAATCCGTTTCAAACAGAGAGAGTTATGACTCTTGTCATATTTGAAATAACAATTCAATAACTTGAAAGTACAATATGTACTGCAGATTTTACTGCAGATCAAATTATCTGTGTCCTATTTTTTTACTTATATTAAAAATAGTTTAGTATAGACTATAGATATAAATATAAAATACCTATTTCACTCCATTCAAATTTTATTTTGGCTACAAAATATGGTTCAGCAGTTTATGCGTGAAAAGGTAACAAACAATAGCAATTTCGCATTTATTATGTATGTATGGATTATATTCATGAAGATAAATTATTTTGTTTGATAGTGACTATACGCACATATATTTCTAGATTTTATAACAATAATCTTAAATTCATATTATACCTAATCTGAATTCAAAGAATCACAAATCAACAGTTAACTAACCTACATCCCCATTCGCTAATCTGAACTCAGTATCAATTTTCTTCCCACTTCAATAATTCCAGATTAGGTTCAAGCAATTTCGATTAGAAATCACAATATAGAAAAAAATACAAGTTTCGCCCATCCGTTTGTCGATTGTTTGCGCCAGTGTCGTAATCATAATAATTTCCAAGTTATGAAGACTATAATATAAAATTATGCAGTAGCTGTCATGTGCCTCATGTAAAATTGAAATATGCTAGGCAGGTGTATTACATCAATAATAATAAATAATTTTATTCAACATTCAACGATGATGGATATTATTAGTTTATTGAAAGCTGATTTAAATAAATATTTATAAAAAAACAGAGGCTTTGCGGTATCGGTAGGTAGGTACATCTAAAATAACACCAAAATTTATCCACATCCACTGGTACCTGAGATGTATTATTAATTATCTAAGATAGGATTTTCCATTTCAAAATTGCATCAAATACGAAGAAAACTCCTACTTCGAGTAGTTCACACACTATATTTGGGCAGAATCATTCTCATCTAAGATCTGGAAAGACAACTGGTTCAATCACTCATCTCGATATGAGGATGAAACGTGGACAATTAAAGCATCGAAGGCGGAGCTGGAGACGTATATTCCGAATTCCAAGGAATTTAATATCCAGAATAGACTCTCTCTCATATTTTTTGTGAACATCCTGAGTTTTTTTCTACACATAACACAAAGAGATGAAAATAATCGGTTGACGAAGGCCCACAGAGCGTTCACCAGCTCGATGGACTAATAAAATTCAAAAAGTTTCCGGAACTTTGTTTTACGATTCTTTAAATAAAGCTTGGAATCCAAATTAGCGGAGAGTAAGCTGCTAATGATCACGATTCTGAACTTTATTAGACAAATCCATGTCCACTCTCAAGAAAACTCATCGAATGTGAAAATTTTCCGATTGAATCCTAAAAAGATAGCAGTGGTCAACTGTCATTATTTTGTAAGGAAAAACCGTTTAACAATAATATGAATAAACGGGTAAGATTCATGAAATTTTATGAACAGATTTTTTCCAAGGGTTTTTCGAATAATGTTTTAAGCAAGTTTCTCCAAAACCCTGAGAGACGTTTTCACGAGATTCTTATACATCACACTGCACGTTCGCTCATATAGGCGTTCGAAGTCGTTTGAGTCTTCTACTTTATCAGTCTTTCGCCATCTAATGCTGGTTTTCTTCACTACTCTGTACATATCTATATCTATATCTGTATTTGCCGTCTTCTATCTATATAATTCATGATCTCTTGGAAATGGACATACGGTTTCGGAAAATGCTTTTGGTAATCAAAACAGTTCGCTTGTCCTGTGTATTGAGTGAGTTTTTTCAGAAATGTTCAAACGCTGCATGCTGTAGACTGTAGACGCCCATTGAAGGTCCTAGCAAATCCAATTCGGTATATAAATATATCTACTCCATAATTTTGAATTGGAGATTGGAAGAGATTGGAAGAGAATGAAACTTGGAACGGGGATCAGATTTAGCTGTTGACGTCTTGGTCAATCCTGACATATTACAAAAAATATTGTAAGAACTACAATCTGACTGGAATTTAGAGTCCAGCTTGGACATGAGTTGATTTGAAGTGGTGAGTCAAGCAGAAACTATATGTGTTTGCCAGCAACAGCAATTCCATAACAAATTACTGTTTGTCTACCACAACACAAAATTAAACTTTAAATTAACAATAACGTCTGACGTCTGACAATTGCGACATAACCATAGACGATCTTCCAGAAAGTACCTATATACCAGAGAACGAGACGTATATATACGCTCCATGCTCGTGCGTAATTCCAGTGACGGATCCCATTGTCGTTCCATGTCGACAAAATAATGATCTTGTTTGAATGAGATTGAATGAGATAATTATAATTACCAATATTGGATCACACTTGGAGCTTAACAGGCGGCGAGATGTCTGCGATCTAAGTACGAATTCGAAATTTCAAGTCTCTAGACCGTATGGGGCCTGAGAAATCGCTGCGGAGTCCATTGATACAAGAACCGAAAGTAATAAAAACTATTTAAAAAGTAGGATTTGTAATGAATGGAGGCTAGTCTAATCGAAGTCAAAATGAGTCGAAGGATGCAATATGGGGCAAGTGTCACCAGGTGGCGAATCAGGTCCCCAGGCTTGTTGGACAGAATAGCGAATCTAAGGAACAACCTTGGTATTTAGCATAACCTCTGCATCCACAAGTGGATCATTATCACTAGCAATATTACAACAGAATGGTGGGAGACGCCCATTAGGTAGGTATTGCTGTATCGGAGATCTTTACCCTGAAGAAGGACACCTTACCGAGACTCATTTCTCGCAGTTCTGAGGTTGTCGGATGCCCAAGGCACAGGGATAGTACCAAGGGTATATTGGGGATCAAGCTTGAGCTTTGTTTGCGAACATGACCTACTTAATTTTTAATACGAGTTAATTATTATTGATTTGAGTTATGCCAGAGGGCAGAACGCAAGTTAATTAAAATAGAGATGAATTTAGCTTAGGTTAATAAATTTCAGTGGAAGTGGACCAAGATAAGTCGAGCTAAGATGTGCTGAGTCAGACTGAGCTGAGTTCATGCGAAATTGGTCTCGTTGAGTCAAGATGTAGGGAGATTCAGTTGCTGCAACCAGATAGATCATTTATGTAAAAAAGCATGAATTTGATTATAAGGTTTAAAAAAATTTAACTTGTAAGCTCTCATACCTCAGACCAAATAAATGTGATTCATCGAGACAAAAAAAAACAGATAAAGTTTATCTAACAATTTATATATATGTTACATGTTATTCACGCAAAACATCGTCATCGAATCTCTCCGCGACTTCCTTATATGGATCAGGATGGTCGTTCATAAATAAGAACAAGTGGCATGAAAAGATATGCACCTGGGGTTTTGAGTGTGTATGTGTCTGTGCAAGAGAGGCTGATACGTTGACCTCGAAGATGACGCCCACGAGCGGGATATGTTATTGCGGCGCGCACTTTTTTGGTATTAGGCGTGGCGATTTCTTAGAAGAATCGCTCTTGTTGAACTGATAATGCCGCTGTGTATTTTTGTATTAACTATCTTGTGATTATCATAGTATGGGTTTGTAATGGTTTTGTTGTTGGCTGTCCAAATCTTTCGTCAGGTTAATTCATATGTGTGAAGTTTGTTTGTAGTTGTGTAATAACATTACTTGATTTTCAAATAAAAAGGGTAAATAAAGTTTCTACTTCTCATAACAAACTGCTCTATTAGGAACAATTATAGCAAGATATTGATCAACTGTACTTGAATAGATCACACTAGACTAGAAATACTCTCTCTTTGATTATCGTCATCCTCTTCAACAAAATATAATGTCTTTGTTTATAAAAACGGAATCTGTGACAGAAAGTTAAGAAAGAAGACCAATTGGATGATCTTATACTACAAGTATCCTTTTTTACGTAATAAATTGTTACTTTCGCAACGCTAGATCAAATCTCCGATATCCGATTTTCAATTCCTGGATTCTTGATTTTTTTTAGGTGTTGAAAGATACATACCTCATAGAGTTAATACAGTAGAGAAGAATGCCATGAGAGAAATTGAAGAGTGTCCGAAATAAGGAACGAGCTCCCTCCTCGACAATATTTATCTATTAGGACGCTATGGCATTTTCACTTACGGAAGTGCCTATTACGTTCCTTCTCTATTGGATTATTATCTTGATTACTGATCCTGTATGCCAGTTGCTCAGTTGTTCATTCTCTAAACTGTAGCATGAAAACAGCTTAAAAGATTTTGATGAAACTTACCTTAAGTATTTTCCTGTAATTCTGTGGCCATCCAATCAAGACGTATCTCTTGGAAAAATCAAGAACTTTCTTTTCTACGCTATAAAACCAATTTCAACGAATACAATATAAATCGAATAATCAAATATGAAATAAATATTGATTAATTGGTTGGTGCACTGAAAAATTCAAAATAATGTTAATTCTATTGATATACTTTTGAAGTTGGTGCCAAAAATTATTTTGAATTTTCTAGAATTAATAAATTCGGTCCTATTTTTTGGGAAAAATATTTATAACAGCGTGTAGCTATTTTTGACCGATATCCCAAAAGAAGACAATTTGACTGAAGGGATGTTTTTTTTATGTATGTAACCTCGATTTGCATAGTAAACATGCATCCTATCTTGATGATTCTCTTCTTCTCTCTCTCTTTCATTTGAAAGAGGATGGTTGAATGATGATCCCATATTAAAATTTTCATTGTTTCATAAATAAATAAAAATGCTATATTTTTTCCAAACATTAAAACTTTCTTCTTATAGATCAAATAATTTCTTGATATATTTGTACTAGAAAAACTCCCCATAAATCTTACGATTTTGCAGTGAGGGCTCTGAGAATGAAAGAAAATATCATTAGAGTTGTAAGCAGGTGGTTATAATTTAAAATATTGACATAATAATTTATGTATCAATCAATATAAATGCCTTGGATCTGATGTAATTGCTTTCAAATTGATGCATTGATTTATGAATTAACTACCTTTTTGTATAACCGCGAGGCCTCTGTTACCTTCTGCTAGAGTCTAAAAGTTTTAATTGAAATTTTAACAGCACCGTGGCCGGTTGAGATCTTGATCTTTTTGTAAGTAGGATCCATGGATCGAATCCCCGTTCGGGATATTCATTTTTTATATTCTTTTTTATTATTAAGAAAATAATAATTAGGTATTTAAGTAGTGAGTTTATTGATGAAAGGCTTTATCCCTTGATACCAACCTCAAAATGATTCCTACATTATATGTTGCTATTTCATATTTTTGGTGCAACATTTATTTAAGTCGGTCCTAGTTTTTTTTAATTCATTTATTCTCGTAAAGTATAGATTTTTACCTTTTTTAAAGAAATATATATTACAAATTTATATTTACTAAAATATTGAATGAGCGCAATTCGATTCCGAAGAGTGAGAAGACAATATGTAGGTGTCACTAATCTTATTTTATTGCAGCTTTTATTTCACTGAAACCAATATATTTATCTTGACAATATTTGTCAAATGACTTCATCATTCTCCTTTGTGTATACATTTTCAATTCAGTAACGCAATAATAGTAAATTTCCAATAACATATCTCGAAGAAGAATGCTAAAGGTCATGAAATGTATTTATTTATTTATATTTTCCAAACACGTATGTATAGAATACCTACATATTGTCCGTATTTGTACTTCAAGTGGGATTCGAAAATATAGCGTTCTCTGGAACATTGAAAAAGAGATAAAAGGCAGTGTTGTAGCAGGAATTGTAAATATTGCAATGGTGGAAAGGTGTGGGGTGATTTCAACGACATCTACTAGTAGAGTTGAGGAACAAATTGTCCTTAATAAATTAGATAGAATCTTATGTTTCAATAGAGATAATAATATAAACGATAAAATATTTACATTTCATCATAAAAAATCCGAAAATACAACGTATCGTGGTAACATAACTCCTATATAAGTCTACATTTTCGCGAAAAACAAATGCATATGGTACTTGGTATATTTTTCGAACGAAGTTCCCTAAGGCGGCTTGCGGTAAGAGTTAACTATCAGAAAGTGTCACGCGTTACGCTACATCGAAGCGACTTTCTCTCGCCGGCTCTATCTTTCTTTTTCTCTTTCTGTTATACAAGAGTGAGTGTATGCCCGCGTGCATGTAGGTATATATAACTATTCGAATAGACAATCATCGTGCACAGCCGGATGTATAACCTTAATACTTGATCTCTAAATTAAAATTAAATCGCCATAATAAATGTCTACTAATATATAAATATGACAATTGTTTCAGCACTCTGCGCCTTTTCTCAATTGTAAGTATTAACCAAATTCTGAGAGTATAAGAATCTTCATCAACTCAGACAGCCAAGCAGCACTGAATGCGCTGGAATCTGATCAAACAACATCAAGATTGATATGGGTTGGCCTCATGTCTAAACAGAATAGATAGTCACAATAGACTGACAGTAGCTTGGATCCCAAGGCACCAGCGAATTGAAAGCAAACAAAAGACCAACTAGCGAAGCAGGGAGCGGAGCAGACCATGATAGGACCAGATAGGGCAGACATTTCCAAAGTGGATTAAGAATGGGCCTGTGGCAAGAAATCACAGTACAGTGCAGCTAAATTAATCCTAAAAAGCCCCTCAACTAACATGCCACACGAGATACATACTAAACCATGGTCGGAAAATTATTAGGATTTCGGTAGGTATGCTGACATGACACAATAAGCTTAGGAAGCATATCAAAATAATTGGCCTGGATGGGGACGATCTATGTAGGTTCTGCCGTAGTTCACATACTTTCTGAGCGTGAATCCTTGTAGACTGTTACGTCTGTTAAAAAGGATAAATCTAGATACTTAGCTCTGAGGCAATGGAGAACCACAATAGACCTTAAAAGTTTGCTGTGGATTAGGCCGTATATGCACTCCAGATAATCTAATATAATCTAATCTACCATTCGATTACTGGAATATTTACACCTATTAATTTCTAATGACTCAAGTCAATTCAGTTTTACTCCTTCCATTCCGGTATCTAAGATTGAAATTATAATTATTTGTGTGATTACTATCATTCGGATGTAGCGCTTAGTTTGAATTAGTTTTTGGTATATGAATGAGCTCTTCTGTTTATTGATACGGGTTTAAAAATATCTGCCAGTTTTGACCTACGAAAACTTTCGAGCAATCACCGCAAGTGAGTTCATAAGTACCTGATAATTGTAAATTTTCTAGCTTCGAAAAAATGATTATCTCCATTGTTGTTTATGTCAATGGACTGAAACTCCCAAAGACGAGATTGTTTGAGCATTAATCATGCTATAATGCACCGTTTCTACAACGTTGATAATAATTTATCTGTACTCGTTTTGTATTAGTTATCAGTCCAGGAAGATAATCATAACAAAGCTTTGGAAAGCATATAAAATTGTAAGAGATTACTTATAATAGATAGGTAAGTAATTGGAGTAACACTAACTTCTTACATATGGGAGTGATATGAGGCCACATGTCAATGTCTGAACAAGATTTTCACTTGACATCCTTTTGGATGCAGATATTCAGGTAGGTATAGAAACATTTCTAAAGTTATCTAAATAGATTCTTGATATATCAATCAATAATGAATAATTATTAGAAGTAGTTTGAAATGGGTTCTGTTTGATAATAATAATTATTTTAATCTGTCAACAGCAAAAAGCAACCTTTAACCGATTGACGCCAAGATTTTATGAAAATTAATTGCTCAAAACATTAATATTATTAAGACAATTTATTATTTTTCTACCAAGATAATTTTTAACTGGTTGCTAAATTCGATTACGGTCAATCTCAATATAATTTAATGCCTTCTAGATTATATTTCTCATTATTAGTATACAGAGCGGAACACCCGACTGGAATTCATTAATTATCTATATATTATTAATCAGTGAAGAGAATTCCTTGGACCACATTTTGAGAATAATGCGATCGCAGAGGAATATGGCATTATTAAAACTTGTATGGCGAAGGAGCACAGCACGCTAAATTTAATTAATAATATGCGTTACAAATATATTAGATTGAATAAAGTAGATTTACGTTGACCAGCCGTTTATATTTATCAATTTTTAGGATCATGAAAATACAAGCATCGCATTCTTTTGATAAATAAAAATAAATTATATCCAATAATTATAGATACCCGAACCGGCGGTACGCATCACACCGCAAATCATCGCCAACCTCATTAAAGAGGACATACACCTCAGACACTGTCAGAGGTGGAACACAATTCTGGGCTGTTGAACTTCATAGCAAAGCCATGCCCGAAACAAGACGAAAACTGCCTAGCTTTGCCCCAGGCCAGACTACTATCACTTGTAAGCATCTGGACCGGGCATGCTTCGCTAAGAAACCAGCTACATACAATGGGTGTCATCGATAACCCGACATGTCGGGCATGCATGGAGGAGGAAGAAACAGTGGAGCATCTCTTCACAGAATGCCCCGCTCTATCCGACGTTCGTAAGGCCATCCTAGGACTGAAGTGACCGAATCTGACCAACATCAGATGAACCCTTGCTGCGGCAATCCTGAGATATCTCAGGTTGTCGGGATATTCGGGAAACCGTAGGTCTGGGGAGCAAGGGGGAGAGGTACAATGGGCCGAATGGCCTAAGTACCCGCTTCGGCCCCCCTGTGTCAAAAAACAATAAATAATATAGATACCTAATTACTCTTCGACAGAAGAACATCGATTGTATTTAAACTTAAATTCAATGAATTACTATCAAATTTTGAACACTGGGCTATTTCGTTTCAATTATTGTGCATATTTATAAAAAAATCACGTCACAAGTCAATAACACATCATTAAATAACTCCAACTGCAACGAAAAGAATATTTTCTGTAACTCCCTGCTACTAACATTCATAACCTCCATTTCTTAAATAGAAAGAAGGAGCTTGTAATACACCATATGTAGAGTCCTTCCATTATGTCTACAAAAATATTATTATTTGTCAATTTATTGCAAAAATGAGCACCAGAAAAATCTTGAATAAAAATATCGTTTAACGTTATTCAATATAAGAGCAATGACGAACTAATGGAAAGCCTAATTATTCTTCTTTAGTCAGCTAAATCGAGTGGAAGTCTAACAGCGTAAGATCAGGTGATCTTACTAGCCAGCTGGTTATTATACCTATCTTCGCCTCCATATACAATGAAAACCCTAAGTCGAGGCACCATCTTGTTGGAACCCTCCAAAAACAACAATGAAATTACTTTATTTATTATAAAGAACTAAACGGCATTACTTATTAAGTTTGAATTGTGCTGTAGCGAATTGGATCAGTCAAAGGATTCTATTTTCTTAATTTGTTTATTTATTAGGTAAATTTCTTATAATATATATATATATATATATATATATATATATATATATATATATATATGTAAGTTTGACGTCTTACCAAACTTAGTCACCTGGATGTCTACGTCATAGACGTGACCAACGGTGAGACTGAGGTACCTATTGGAGACAGAGCGCAGGTACCAGGTATTCTCTGGCTAGTGGTTATGTAGCAGAGAAAGCAGAAGCTTGTGTGGACTTAATATACAAAATATAATTATATCGATGTACCAACAATTGTATTGATTCAGGTGGTTATTTTATGTTCTATAAGTTATGTTTTTATATTTCATTTATGTTTTAATTACAGTTTTTATTTCTGCAACAACACGTGTTGGCTTATTTCTATCAAGTCTCTGAAATCGAGACTTATAAATCAACACAATATGGACGATATCAAGGCAAGATTCCAAAAACCACGATAGTTAAAGTCAAAACCATTCAGTTGGTGGGGCAACCAGAAATTTTTCAATTTCCTGGAGAATGGCAAGGAAGTGATGCTCACCCAAGACTTTTTGAAAATGCGGTGACCAAAGGGGTCGTTAGAAGTCTGAAAACACGCAACAAATTTCGAAATGTTATGATAACTTTGATGAAAGGACAACTAAGAGAAGAGTACCTGGATAACGAAGGTAATCTATTCTTTAATGGGTATTATTTAGAGACGATTCAGGCTCATCCCCCTATTTCTTTGAATACTTCCACACCTGAAACCTTGTCCCCTACAAAACAAATTCATTCTATTTAAAAAAATATGATATTAGAAAAATTTGATGGAAAAAATTTCAATGCGGAAACCTGGTTAGAGCTTTTTGTATCAGAATGTAAACGACTCGAAATAAAAGAAAACAGATTCCCTGAAGTTTTAAGGCTATTCCTAGAAGGTTCGGCTTGGGAATGGTTTTCAATTTTTTTAAAGACAAATTCACTAACACTTGCCTGGGAATTCTGGAATAATTCGTTTGTAGACACTTTCAGTCAAAAATCGTGGTTGGAGATTTCTTATGCCTACACATTTAAATATTTAAATGGGCCTTTCCTAGATTTTGCTTTAAGAAAAAGAAATTTATTAATTGATGTAGATCCAGATCTAACAATCTCTTCTCAAATTAACTTGATAGTAATAGCTCTACCTCATTTTGTGAGATCTCAATTAAATAAAAAAAATATATCAAGCATAGACAATTTAATGTCAACACTTAGACAAATACAACCATCAATAAATAAATTTAATAATCACTCAAATGGAAAAAGCGACGACAAAAACAAAACGCAGTTGAAATATAGCCCTTGTTCATACTGTGAAAAGGTAGGTTTTCCGAATAGATTTCATCCAGAGCAAATGTGTCGCACAAAAATGGCACAGCAAAAACTGAGTAGAAATGACAAAATTAAATTAGCAAATAATATAAAAATTCAAGATGCAATTTCTCTCACGGAGGAAGCAAAAAACGAATAGTAACCCCACTTATAAAATTAAAAATTTTGATCAATAATAAGATAGCCATTGGTATTTATGATTCGGGAGCCAATATATCCTTGATGAATTATAAATTTTGGAAAAAACTTAATTTGAATAGAAATATAAGTGGAGGTAAAAACATAAAAACAATTTCAGGAATTTCGAAAGCGGAAGGTATAATTACTGTACCAGTAAGAATTTTTAATATAGAGAAACAGTTTTCATTTTTCATAGTTAAGAGCGATTCATTTAGTGATGACATATTGTTGGGTCTAGATTGTATAAAAGAATTCAAACTATCTCAAGATGAGAATTTGAAAATATGGCAAAGTAATAATGTAAATATTGAACGAGGTATGGAAAATACCAAGGTTAACATGAATTTAATAAATAATATTGATTCTTATGAGATAAATATACAAAACTTACTAAAAAAATATGTTGATATTTTTGCAAAGGAAAAATTTGATATTGGTAAAATAAAAAATTATGAAGCTACTATAAAATTAACAGAAAACAAGTACATATCAAAAAAAACCGTATAAATGTTCGATTCAAGACAAAATTGAGATAGAAAGCCAAATCGATAAACTATTGAAGGCAGGATTGATTGAAGAGTCGTGTAGTCCATACGCTGCTCCGGTTACACTAGTATATAAAAAGGAAGAAGCAAAAAAATCTCGCTTGTGTATAGATTATAGAGAGCTCAACAAAATAGTGGTTCCGGAGAGCCAACCCTTTCCTAGAATTGACGATTTAACGTTACGGGCAAGGAACTGTAAGTATTTTACCAAGTTGGACGTAAATTCCGCATTTTGGTCGATTCCATTGCGTAACAAAGACAAATATAAAACAGCTTTTGTGACACACCACGGGCACTGGCAATGGTGTTGTTTACCATTCGGCTCAAAATCCTCGCCGGCTATTTTTCAAAGAATTTTATCAAGCATAATAAGAAAAAATAACTTAGAATCATTTACAGTAAATTATATTGATGATATCTTAATTTATTCAAGAAATTATAGTGATCATATAAAACATACGCAAGAAACTTTGAAAATACTTCAAAAACACGGCTTTAAATTAAATGTATTAAAATGTAAATTTGCACAAAGCAGAATAGAATATTTAGGACACGAAATTGGAAATAATGGAGTTAAACCTTTGAATGATAATGTCATCGCAATAAAAAAGTTCCCAGCACCGCGAACTAAAAAACAGATTAGGCAGTTTCTGGGGAAAATTAATTTTTATCTACAATACATCCCCATGTCAACAATAATATTGGAACCATTTTATAATTTATTGAGAAAAAATATAGAATTTAAGTGGTCTAAAATTTGTCAAGATAACTTCGAGAAAATCAAAAACTATCTATGTTCAGACCCAATTTTGGCCATTTTTGATCCTGAAATCCCAATTTATATATACACGGACGCATGTTTACAAGGGGTAGGAGCAGTATTGAAACAACCCCAAACAGATAAAACCATAAAACCAGTATTTTTCTTTTCACGTAAACTAACAACAGTACAGAAAACAAAAAGAGCAATTTATATTGAGTGTCTTGCTATGAAAGAAGCAATTCTATATTGGCAGTATTATTTAATAGGACAAAAATTTACAGTTTTCACAGACCATAAGCCATTGGAAAATTTTAATATTAAGAAATGTAATGATCCTGAATTGAGACAAATTTTAAATTACTTATCCCAATTTGATTTTGAGATAATATATAATCCGGGAAAAAATAATTTAGAAGCGGATTGTTTATCTAGAAACCCTGTTTTAGAAAATAGTAACGACAATGAAAAATCAATGATAAGAATAGTAAATTTCCTAAAATTGGACGAGATAATTAATAATCAAAAACAATTGAAACTAGATAATGACTATATAATCGAGAAGAATATAATATATAAAACATTGAATAATAAAAAGAAAATCTGGGTGACTGAGGAATTTGGAAAGACTTTAATTAAAAATGTTCATAATAAACAAGGCCATATAGGGACAAAGCAACTAATATTGACAATAACTGATAAATTTTATTTTAAAAATATGTATAAATTAATTAGAATGTTTTGTCGGTCTTGTGATACATGTATGAAAAATAAAACTAGGGTTGGTAACTTTAAAGCTCCGTTATCACAGCTGGGCCCAGCTTCGAAGCCATTTGAAATCATAGCATTAGACACAATAGGGGGTTTTGCAGGTAATAAGAGTACAAAAAAATATCTACATTTACTAATCGATCATTTTACAAGATTTGCTTTTATTACAACTTCAAAAACACAACTCTCAAAAGATTTCATAAAATTAGTAAGATCAATAAAAGAGGAGAATGTTATAAAGACATTATTTACCGATCAATATGCTGGAATTAACTCAAGAGAATTTAAAAAATATTTAAAATCTAGGAAAATAACCCTAATTGTTACCGCAGTTGATTGTGCTTTTTCTAATGGGTTAAATGAGCGAGCCAATCAAACGCTGGTCAATAGAATCAGGTGCAAAATATTTGAAAACAAAGATTGCCCATGGTCGATCATAGCAGAAAAATGCGTTGAGGAATATAATAATACTATTCACAGCTCAACAGGTTTCACGCCTAATTATTTACTAACTGGGGTAGATAAATCCATTTTACCAAGAGAGCTCAATATTAATAATGAAGATAATTTAGAGGAAAATAGCTAATAGCCTATCAAAATTCGAAGAAAAACCATGAACAGAATAAAGTCTATTACGAGAAAAATAAAGTTAACATCAAATACAAAATAGGAGACTTAGTGTATATACAAAATGGCAACAAACTAAATAGAAATAAATTGGACCCAATTAGAACGGGCCCTTACAAAATCAAAGGAAAATTATCGGAATTGATATATATTATAGACAGCGGCGTTAGAAAGAAGGAATCAAATTTTTTCCATGCAAGTAAATTAATTCCCTATCATGCATCTCCTGTTCCCGTCCTTCATTCTTGAAAATGGGGGGATGTAAGTTTGACGTCTTACCAAACTTAGTCACCTGGATGTCTACGTCATAGACGTGACCAACGGTGACTGAGGTACCTATTGGAGACAGAGCGCAGGTACCAGGAAGAGAGCTAGTGATTATATTCTCTGGCTAGTGGTTATGTAGCAGAGAAAGCAGAAGCTTGTGTGGACTTAATATACAAAATATAATTATATCGATGTACCAACAATTGTGTTGATTCAGGTGGTTATTTTATGTTCTATAGAATTTATAAGTTATGTTTTTATATTTCATTTATGTTTTAATTACAGTTTTTATTTCTGCAACAACACGTGTTGGCTTATTTCTATCAAGTCTCTGAAATCGAGACTTATATATATATATATATATATATATATATATATATATATATATATATATATATATATATATATATATATATATATATATATATATATATATATATATGGGATATTACGAAATTTGTTAATACGATAGAGGTCGTAGTTTTGAAGGCATCATGTTCAAATTTGCTACAAATATCAATCTCTCAAATATCTCGATTGAGTTCGTTATTGGGCAATATCGAGTAAGTAGTTTCAAAATGGCGACCGTTCAAACATTTTAACAAATTATCAAAAAACAGCTGTAGTGTAAATATCATCAAAAATAATTGTAGATTATAGATATAAACAGTACCTACAACTTTTGTTCAAAGCAATTTTTTCATCAAATACACAGGTAAAAAAATAAAAATTAATAAAGAAAAATAACAAATATTGATAAAACATGAACACTCAATATAAATTTGATGTAATTGTACATTTTCTGGAGATCTTAATATAGACCCTGATTAAAAAAATATATAGTATATTTATTGAAAAGAAAAAAATCTGCCTTGAAGTGGAACTCGAACCCTGTCTGCTTTATATTCAACAGCCAAAACAAAAACCTCTAACCGCAAGGCTATGACACATACGACAATTCTATGTAATAACATGTATGTATACCAATGAAAAGGTTGTTCAAATTTACCTTTCCGCTGACTACAGGCCATCGGGATTTTTTATATTTGAATAGAGAATGGAAATACCTCTCAAATAATCAGCCTGTTCCGAATTACAAACCATTAGCCTGGCCAAGTTTAAAATGGCCGTCGAAAATTGACAGATATATGGACTCAATATGAATATGGAATATGACATTGACTGAAGACATAATTTAGGCCTGCCCAGGCTAATAGTTCGTATTTAGGAACAGGCTGAATGTTTCGCAAGCCCCTCCAATCCTATTAAAAAAAATCCCGACGGCCTGTAGCCAGCGGAAAGGTAAATTTCTCAAAATTCATTGAATTGAAGTTTGAGCATCCATGTATTTTAGAAAAAAAAAATTCTGTGCATTTTGTGAAAAATTGCTTCGAACAAAAGTTGTAGTTACCGATTATATCTATAACCCAAAATTATTTTTGATGATATTTACACTACGGCCCTCGTGAAACTCCGTATGCATACCTTTTGAAAAATAGGTTTTGGCGCAGGTAGACATAATCAACAAGCCAGTCTCGTTTATCGTATTCTATAAATCTGATAAATCTGATTTGACTACGTGCTCTGGTATGGGCAGCGTACCCTGATGTCAAATCTGTAGTACCTATTCTAGATTGAAGCCATGAATTTATTCCATTTGACTGTTCCACAGTGTATATTTACCCAGAAAATATGGCAGCATTAACGTATATACCTTGGTATTATACCCATTTATCTTTATATGGGATATAGAGTGTGGGTAGTGGGTACATCAATATTTACCAATTAACGAATTTAGAGGATAAACCGCCTGCGTATCGATGATTCAATAACAGTTTCTTAGATTAGAAAGTTGGTAATTTTTGATAAATGAGTATTTGAGGCCTCCGATTATTTGCCGCTCGATTAAATTTGTTTATCTTACACAAGAAGTGTGGATTCATGCAGCCCAAATTAACGAGTAACAATTAACAATTACGAATAGCAAGTAAAAGTTGAACTTCTTATTTTTCAATGGGAGTGTTCATGCAGCCAAGTAACAATTATCAATTAACTAATAAGAAGTAGAAGTTGGCCAACTTTTAACTTTCTTACTTTAATTTAACGAGGTGAACTTCACTTGTGAAGTTCACACGTGAATTTTCACTTTTTGAAATATTTGTGTATTTCTTTGGGTACCTTGAAAAAATCATTCGGTATCTTCCATTTCTATAAAAAATTTGGAATTCTAAACACTTGTTTAGTTTAGTTATCCAGCGGGGCAGAGGTTATTTTCTTAATTCTTAATTTGAGTACATGAATGCTACATTTTTATATTTGTTAATTGATAATTGTTATTTGATACTCTTTACTCGATAATTCTTACATGATGCTGCATGAATCCACACTAAGTAATGAGTGGAACCCAACAAAACGAGTGCCTCACAATGCATCTTCCAATCAAGATATTCATCGATATATGGACCTAGCAATTTTACGTATGAAACATTTGTTACCTATTTTTCATCGAATTTTATATCTATATTTTGGACTTGTCTTTGTCTATAATGAAAATGAATTGTTTGTGTTTTTTCGGTATTAAGGTGAATGAAGTTCTTATAAAACCAGTGATAAAGTCCAAACAAAATAGTATAACTCTTGTTTTCTGGAAGTGCAGGAAGTTTATCGGAAATTACTACATCAGCTGATATGTGTGTGTTTCAGCTATCTTTTCAAATTATTGTCAAGTGAACGTTCAATGACTTTGATGACTATGAAAAAATTCAAAAATTTTAAATAAATATTTTTATACAAAAAGTAGGGCCAACTTTATTAGTTGGAGCACTGAAAAATTCGAAATAATATTAATTGTACTGGTGCTGGTACTTTTGAAATAGGAGCCAAAAGCCTTCTATTTACTTAGATCTGCTCAAAATCAAAATTATCAGCAAGAGTAGAATTAATATTACTTTGAATTTTTTCCTCCAACTAAAAATACTCAAACCATTTTCAGGAGGGCCCGACTTGCTCTTGACCAATTTTGTTCTACCAAAAATCAAAAGTACCTAATCAATCTCTGTAAAGTAGTAAAGACGGAACTTTCTGTGATTTATCTGAGTGTAACAACCAGAAATTAACTAACTGTAATATCTGGAAGCGGCTGATGTGAATGGTGATTTACAACATCCGTGAATGAGTTATGATGACGCTCGAAATACATTTAAATATCGTAAATATGCCAAGAGTACCTTTCATCTGTATACTGGAATAATGCCAGTATATAGAGCATTTCCGAAAAATAACGTAACAGTAATATAATTAATTTATTTACACTCTAAACAAGTTATATATAATTCATTCTTGTTGAATTTGTTACAGTTTGAATCAATAGAAAAGCATATGTACTTCCTGATTTTTAGATTAGGTCTCCTTAGGGGTGGATGTAAAATGGGCACTATACTACCTGCATTTTTAATCCTACATGTAATATGTTGACCAGCCGAAACTCTACCTGAAAAATGTATAATATGTAAAATGGGCACTAAACTAAATATAAATAAGACCACTGCAAATTAATGATATAAAATATATTGTAAATACTTGTTCAGAAGCATATAAAAATTTAACTTGAAACTTACAAAAATTGATGACTGTGATATTTGAATCTCTCCGCTCTATTTTGGGGTTGTGGT
The DNA here is from genome assembly GCA_958507055.1 of Crioceris asparagi. Classification (NCBI taxonomy): domain Eukaryota; kingdom Metazoa; phylum Arthropoda; class Insecta; order Coleoptera; family Chrysomelidae; genus Crioceris; species Crioceris asparagi. Next base: position 80,313,375 of record OY293826.1, on the reverse strand, counting down.
CCTGGTAGAAGTTTTCTCCTTGTGTTGTGCATATCTCTTCGGATGTAAGTTAAATCCGTTGTTGTGACTGTTTCAGGTAGTTCGTGAGTCACCTCACGTCTTATGATTTTCGATGTTTTTTCGGAAATATCATCCACGGCTTATCACTTGCATGCAGTGAAATTACTTTTCAGCTTACTATCGTGGTGTTCATGATTACAGCCCAGCTGGTTCCTGCTTCATAGATTTTTTGTACAACGCTAAAAAACTTCACCACTCTTCAATGTTTTCTTCATTGAGAAGGTAGGTATATTTGTTCATAAGTAACAAACGTTGTCCCTTGTTACTGTCCATGAAATGATATTTCCATAATTAATATAAGTATGATACAAGCTCCACTACGAAGTAAATTCTCCAGATATATTTTACCAACGAAATGTACTTTTTATTTTTAAAACATGTCGGGAAAAGCACCATTTAGTAGAATATCATTAAAAAGCTATTATGACCGAAATTATCTCTTTATTACCTGTACCGCGGTTCCCATATTACATGTCGGATTTTTTTCGTAGCAGGTAAAAGCTCAAATTTGGTGCCTATTTTAATCTCGCCGGTCCTTAAAGCTGAAAAGGTCACATTTCTTAATCTCAAGATCAGTTGAGAAGCTTTGGAGAGGGATCTAAATTATATTTTCAAATATTTGGCAATTTTCCTAAATTTATGATAACTTTGTATTTTTTGAGGAAATCCTTTATACGAATGACGTAGAATGAGTAAAAATAATTCTTTGATAATTTCTCCCTAATATTTCTAATCTTGTTAAAAAATCCTTGAGAACAATAGGTAGCCTTAAACGTACCTTGAGCTAATAGCTGTAGAAGTTGGAAAGTTCAATATAGAGATGAATTATTTTTGACCGATTTTGCCAGAACGAAGGAGGTATACAATTTCATCTGTATGTTTGCTTTTTTTTAATCTATGAACGCGCCTTTTGCACATTAAACGTGCACCTATTTTGATAATTCTTTTTTCATAGAAAATAAAATGCAACATTCTCTTCCCCCTGAAAACCAGCTCCAAAATGGGGAACATTTTTAGTGATTGGCTTAAAGAAGAAACAATTTTCATAATTGTTTGAATTGGACATTAAAAAAGGGTTTCTGAGTTACAGCACTAGGAAACTCCAAGATTCCCTTCGCTATATTTTCAAGTCACGAAATATAAGTTCAACAATTTTCATTACTCATTAATGAAACAATCAAAAATGTGAAATAAATATTTTTTACAAAAAATAGTATCGACTTTATTAGTTGTTGCACTGAAAAATTCAAAATTAAGTTAATTAATTCTATTGGTGCTGGTACTTTTGAAGTTGGTGCTGTCTTATATTTACTCACAACAGCAGTCTATTTTTAGGAAGATGTCTGTGTCTACGTAAGTATTTTTTGTTTCGAATATCTAGAATTACGATATCAAAGTCAATCTGGATTTTGTATAATTGATAAATTATTTAAATATCATTGCTTACAAATACAGTAAAGAAATAATCTATAAAATATCAAACTTGTAACTATATTAATAGAATAGCTTTAATTGAAAACAATTAAAAAAATGTTATTTTCTTAGGTACGCCTGAGAAAATTAAGAAAATACATCCGGCATCCCGTGATGATTGGAGATGGGATTACCTAGAGGAATTGTATACCGGGTGGGAATGAGATTTTTCAAAAATCCAAAAATACGTCCTCAAAGATTTTTTATGGAGTTCGCTTTCGTGGTGTAAAAAAATTGGGGACTCAAAGTGGGGGCGCAGCCCTAAACAACTTTGTTTTGCAAATTGGAAGACACCACTTGTGGCACCTCTTTGGAAAGCTTATTGGAAAAGAAATTTGTCGATAACATTTTTTTTGAGATCTGTCAAACCATATGTCAGAAATCTACTAAGAACTGATTTTTGACTATTTAATGAACAATTACATTAAAAAATAACATTAAGGGCCGATTTCATTATAAATCCCTAAGGGAGATTAGTTAATTCTTCAATTTGTGTAACTTATATCTTGATGATGGAATAAAGATAGTGCATTTTTTAATAACTCTTACAACGTCATTCACCATATCTTTCGTTCTTTTAAAGTAACTTTGAATTATATTTCCAATCAAAAAAAATAAAAAATAATTTTTAATGTTGGATTAAAATTAATAGGAGATTAAATTTGATTATGAAATAGGCCCTAATACTGGAATGTCACTTTTTTAGCGTGACATTTGTTTAAAATGTGCCCCATTAACCTGTTGGCACAGACCCAACCGATGGTAGAACACTTCCCTTACTCTTCTCAAAACTTCTGGCGTGATTATACGTATCTCTGACCGAATCCTTGCATTTAAGTCTTCGAGATTTCTAGATCAGTTAACATAGACCTTAGTTTTTAAAGCGCCATAAATAACAATCTAATGGCGTAATATCCGGGGATCTGGGAGGCCACTCATTAAATCCTTGCCGTCTTATCCACCTATTTGTAAATGCAGCATTTTTACAGCATTTTACATTTTTTACAAAATGGGAAGGAACTCCATCCTGCTGAAAAAATATCCTTTGCTCTAGATTTCCATCATTAGGGAATATTCGTTGGATATTCTTAAAAATGTTACAGGTTTCCATTTAAATTGTCTAAACAACTGGAAGACTTAAAGGCAAGGATTCGGGTAGAGATACGTTTAATCAGGTCAGAAGTTTTGGGAAGAGTTTAACCATCGTTGGGTCTGTGCCAAGTGCCAACATGTTAATTCACACACATTTTCAACAACTCTTACGCTAAAAAGGTGACATTCCAGTATTAATGTAATTATTGTTTATTAAATAGTTAAAAATCTGTTCTTAGAAAACTTTTGATACATGGTTTGACAGATGTCAAAAAAATGTTATTAACAAATTTCTTTTTCAATAAGCTTTCCAAAGAGGTGCCACAAGTGGTGTTTTCTAATTTGAAAAAAACAAAGTTGCTTAGGGCTGCGCCTCCTCTTTGGAGCCACATTTTTTTTACATGACAAAAGCGAATTCCATAAAAAATCTTTGAGGACGTATTTTTGGATTTTTGAAAAATCTTATTCCCAGAGCCGCTGTAAGCAGCGCTCCATTTAAAATCCTCACCCTGTATATGTGTATTTATATAGTTATGGATCGATCTTGACCGTATCTCAGCGACTTTTATTTTTTCAGTTTCTGGATTAATCCTTCAATTGCCTTCCAATTTACCTCTTCTATGATAATCGAGATCACTAGATTATCCTGGGAAACAGGCGAATGAACATGGGTTCATTCATTCATTATTGGTAACTAAAATTAAATACTGTTGATTGTAAATTAATCAACGATGTAGCGAATACAGAGATATAATTATAATAAATGCAAATTCTGCTGGAGTTGGTGTGCTGCTGGCTTAGTTAAGGAGATAGTTTCAGGTGTTGAAACTGTATACATTGGCATTTGTGGTAACGATAGTTTAGAAAGTCTTTAATCTTTTTTGGCTATTGCAAAGTTTTTGAGTTGCTGGATTTTTTCTTATCATCTGTAAACTACAATAATTTGTAGACACTGGCCATTTACAATCTTGATCTGTTTTACATGAAAACTTTGAGTTCAATTTGATTTATCTTTAAATTTATTGTCCGATTATTCGGATTATTCATGAATAAAAATTAAAAATTGCATTTATTCTTACAAATAACTATCTATTCATTCAACAATACTCTAGCGATATGCATGAGAAGTTTCTGTCTACCCATATTTATGTAAATCACATGGAAAATCAATTACTTCAAAGACAAATTGTTATATCCATTCAACATTTCCTTATATATTTCAGCATATATAATACCTACCTTACCTCTAAAGATTATAATAATATATCTACTTTAACCATTTATAGAGTTCTTACTAAGGATTTCCCATGTCATAATCATAATTCATATGGGATCTGTAATATTTTTGTTCACATGAGATTACATCCCGCGATGCGCCTACAGTGTTTATCTCTAGTTTATTTGACGATTTATTTGTTGATGAATCCTGCGATTAGACCAGAACAAATCATACAAAATAATGTGAGACAATCTTCGCATTAAGTGGTGAGACGGATCACGGTTTCACTACGACGTTTTCTTGAAATTTCTGGTACTAAATTTAGTTTTTATGTTTTGTATGTGTACGATTGTAATGTTGCGTATTGGGCTCAATGCCAGGAAATAAATAATTGATTCCAGCTTGGAAATAATATATCCCTGTAGTTTAAGAAATTTTGATGTTTATGATTTAGCTGATATAACAATTACAGTTAAATAGATTTCCAGTGTAGGTATCCTTGATTTGGATCAATCAAGGAAAATATAAGTTGGTATGTGGTGTGATAAGGGATGTTATCGGTAATCGTTGTATTTTTCTTCATTTTACCTGTGTACATCTTTTAAGGTTTCTGGAAAAAGTTATTGTAAAAGATACAATTTTAAAAAATCTAATTTTGACACGTTTCAAGTTCTCTAGAGACAGATGGGTCCTTATTAGCGAAACATCTCAGCGTATAATATGAAATATCACTGAATATAGGGTTTCATTCAAAATATGCAGAAAAATCATACGAATATCATACCTACGGAACGCTGACCACTCGAACTCGTGTCGCATTTGACAGAGTTTTTGTTGGTGTCTTTATGTTCTTATGTGTAGGTGTATGTAACAGTTTTCATTTCAACTATCCCAAAAAATAAAAATGATATATACATAAGACTCGTTTCATCCGATGTGAAATTATCCAGAAATATCCTTTCAGGTTTCCATCAAATAGTGTGGAGTAGATGTAACAAATAGACGAGTTTTAAATTTATTTTCTGTTTAATCATGATTTGATAAAAAAATCCTGTGCACCTCAAAGATAAAAAGCGAAATACCACTCACTGATTAATCACGAAATCTAAAAAAGTGCTAGAAATCTCAAATTTTGCATGGGGGTTCCGTCTAGAATGTAGGTGCTAACTAAGATGGGATTTTGCAAAATTAAACCCCCAAGGGGGTAAGAAGCGGTGTCAATGTTTGTATGAAATTCCTATAGTTATAATAGTAGGGTTTTGATTGTACATTAAAGATAATTGAGGAAAAATAATATCGCGGACCTTTATTAGAGCAACAGAAGCCATAACAACAGTTTTTTAGAATTTTTGTCTGTCTGTCTGTATGTTTGTACGCGCATCACTCAAAAACTACTGCATGGAATTGAATGCAGTTTTCACCGATGTATTACTAGAGGTCTAACTTAACAAATAGGCTACATTTCATCGCGTCTGTCTGTCTTTCTTTATATTTGTACGTACTTATCACAAAAATTTCTACAAGGAATGGAACGGATTGAATACAGTTTTCGACGCGCACGAAGTCGCGGGCAAAAGCTAGTATTTTATATACTTAAATGTAAATAAACTTGTAGGTACTGTGATTAGTTTGGTGAAAACAGTTAACTTAATAGTCAAATCCAAACAAAAACTAAAAAAAATCCTCCTCTTATCTGCCCTATTTCAAGTACCTAAATATAATTGGTTGTATCATATAATTGACCCATCAGCTGAAATAAATCCTTCATTTTTAGACTGGATCTGGTAGGATAGGTACTCTTCTCTATTATAATAAAACTTTCATAATTACCCAGCTAGCTCATGATCTTTATTTATTGCGAATAAACCGCTAAAGCCCTTGAACGATACGATCGGCAAAAATACCATACCTAGTCTCTATTTTTGACCGACGAACCCCGAACGGAGGAGGTATACAATTCGACTGTCTGCTTTATTTTTTTTTTTTGGTTCGTGCGATTTTGATGATTTTTGATTCATTTGAAAGAAGGGGATTGAGAAATGGTCCCATATTCATAAAAACGCAAATCCGAAATCTCCTTCCTTCCGAAAACCGGGGTGGTGGGTGCGAATTTTCTCAAAAATCGAAAATCTGAGTTGGTATAATTAAAGATAGGATCCGGAAACGTTTAAACCGAACATTTTTTCAAAAGTGTTACGATTTTCGAGATACACCCATGTTAAATATGTATTTTTGCTATGTGGAGAGGACAATTTCTTTCGAAAATTGAAAATTTTTCGATACTACATGAAAGATATAATTATTTGTCATTTGTCATTTATAATGAACATTTTTTCCTTACAGTTACGGTTTTCGAGTTAAATCGGTGTTAAAATGGTAACAACTAAAATATTCAAGCGTATTTCCGCAGCGATGTTCTGAGATCTCCATAACAACTACAAGGAATATACGTGGGTAATAGAATAAGTACTATCTTCATTGATATGGTATAGTGAACGTTCAACGATTTTCGGGACTAACACTCAAAAGTGTGGAATAAATATTTTTTACAAAAAATTGGACCGACGTTATTAGTTGATGTACTGAAAAGTATAAAATAATATTACTTCTATTGGTGATGGTACTTGTGGAGTTGGTGCCAAAAGTTATCAATCTAACTGCAACTGCACAACTTCAAAAGTATCATCACCAATAGAAGTAATATTATTTTATACTTTTCAGTGCATCAACTAATAACTTCGGTCCATTTTTTTTGTAAAAAATATTTATTCTACACAATTATTCACCGAGATGATCTAGATTCTAGATTAACCTGCCGCAACATAATCATCATCATCATCGTCATCCGCTGCATCTATCGTCTAATCTTCATGAAGTATTATACCGCCGCAACTAGCCATCGGTGATCCGAAAATCCTGCTGATTATAATTGGCGCGCTGCGCTTCGGGCTCTCCTCGTGTATATTCCGCCGCTGTCCTGCTGAAAGGTGTGAAGATTTCGCCTTGGCGGGAGAGCGAATGGCAACAACGGCGGCCTGCTGCTGGATAGCAATGGTGGGGGGAGGAACTGAGATAGGAACACTGGTCCACCCACGTGCACACTTGACAGTTCCACGCAAAGTTCGGTATGTCGTTATAATGGAGCGGCAATTATATCTAGCCATGCCGTATGCCAACGGTACAATGTCAACTGGTCTTAGTACTAATATTTAAAAAAATATGAATGGAATTTTATATTGGGACACTTGATCTTTGTTATATTATCTTTATGTCATATTAATAATTTCCCGTGTTGTTTTCAGTTCACGTTGGTGCTAGTTTCCTACCTACCTTAATCTAAACATAAAATAATTTTTAAACCTTATTACTTTCTCTAACTTCATAAAAACCATATAAAACTACATGTAAAATCATTAGCAGTTTTATTTTATGGTAGGTAATTTGATGTTTTATCTCTAAAAAAAACGACAGTTTTTTTCTAATATAAATAAAAATCAAATGCTATTTTATTGGTAAGCGCATCACTTTAAAAAGTCTGAAACAAATTCTTTGAAAAAAATTTGGGAAAAAATGTCTATTTTGTATTGGATTTTTTGTCAAGACCATATTTCTCGATTAGAACGATGGATACCTTATTATTCTTTATTTTGCTTGGGAATTCTCGGGGGAAAAGCCTGAGGAACATTACTGACGACACGAACGACCTATATATTTGATTCCTTTTTTGTTTTTGCATTATGCTCCCGGGGTGGAAATAATTAAATTATTGAATGTTTTCAATAATAAAACTGGAAGATCTGGAAAAGAATCTGAAAAAACTTATACATCACTTTTTGGTGTTTTATAGTCTGTGCAACAAATAAGTTCTCCATTCTATTTAGAAGGCCAAAAATTTTTTTTTTCTTACCTATGGCTGAAAAGCAGTTCGCGTTTCGTCCTACCATATGGCGCTCACCAAAATAAGTGCAAGATTTTTCAAGCTTTATTTCGAAAGTACATAATGTAACAATTTTAATGAGTAAGGAAACAATGAAAAATGATAAATGAATATGCTTTTACAAAACCTAGCTATTATTGAATGATAGTTTAGGTTATCGCATTTGTTTTAGTCTTCTTATACGCAGCAACAAATAGTTATATATAATAGTACCTAAGACAAATATTAACCGTTCAACAACCATAAGCTTTTAAGACCAGTTGACTGCAGTCCGCCATCCGCCCGGAATGAAAACCTACACATTCCTAAAGTATTTACGTGATTAATGCAGTAAATTGAGAGGCATGCACGGCATCAGATAGACGTTCCATTCTGCGGAGCGAATATTTTGTTTCTTAAAATCATTCGAAACCAAAACAAGACAACAAACAACACAAAATGCTATCTGTTGCTTGATGGTGAAGAAGAGGAACAAAGATCGTGCGTAAAGAATAATTATTGACGGAGAAAAGACTACGGATTGGTCCTTTTCGAACGCGCGCGTCTTTTGACTGAAATAAAAGGAAATTGGAAAAGTTGAGTTTATATAGTGTGTGGCTCTCTTCAAAAAATTTGAATGTGAAATTTTATAGATTTTTTATAAACAATATGATGTGTAAAGTTGTGTTGGTTCAGTGAATGGACATTATTTTAACATGGATTACATCACAGAACAACAGGTAGGAAAATAATAGGGATCAGCTGTTGAGTATCTATCATTGTCGATTCATTATACTTTTGCACTGTTGTGATGATCTTAGTATTGATCTCCGGTTCAAGTTTTCCAAATTCCAGTTTATGATTCTCATTAATGTGACTCATTCTTTTGAGACTGAATCGATGACTCAAAGTTTGCCCGCAGATATTTAGTAAAATTTGGACTGAATTATTCTATAGGTAACCTGTAGAGTAAATAAAATTTTTGTCCAGGTGAATGTTATTCGCTTTTGTGGGTCAAGATTATATACTGGGGTAAGGTTAGTTAAAATTGGAAAAAAATGACAGAGCACTTATTGAAACCACGTGTGTCCACATAATAGTGTCTTATTTTTTTACAAAGATCCAACACCTTCGTAGGTAGGTAATTGGGTAATGAGTGGAGTCCTCGAAATACGAGTTCTACGCACATCTGAACAATTTGTTCGCAGCATTAAAATAGAAACATATACAATATAAAGCTTGTTCTAACGACTTGGGTTTTTTGTGTCTAATAACTTTGTGAACGTCTATCTGACTCACGGTATTTAATGAAATATATTCATATATTTCCATTGTTTATAAAATAAATAAGATTGATAATAATTAAAAGAACAAAACGAGTGTAAGTAGGAAGAAAGTGTTCGTATTCAAAAGTTTTAAATTCACTTCAAACTAATTACATGACAACACGGTCGGCGTAGCGAAACATTTTATTTGAACATTCTGGTGGAAAAGACATAATGCAGGGTAATTAATAAGATTTCTACTCTACTGTAACGCCAGCAATTTTCCAGTGAAATTGTTGAAGTTTTATATGTTTAGTTTAACATTATCTGAGCTATACTGTAGTGTACTACCCCTACCCACATTCTAGGCTATATTTGATCAAAATTATATTTTTGTGTAATTTGAGGCCATAGATTTAATTTTCTAGTAGCAAGATCTCGATACAATACAATATACTAAGTAGATGGACGATTATCCGGACTTCAGTTATACGGCTACACGATTATCCCGATTGCTAAAGTAGTGCTCTAAATGGCTAAATAGATATTATCGTCCGCCATCTTCTGTCCATCATTTCTGCCTGTCACCTATCATGTCATTGTCAATCGTCTTTATTGCTGGTTTAATTTGGTGGGTCTCACATATCTATGCAAAAAGGTAGTTTACATTATTGTACAGATGTACCATGGTTTGTATAAGGTGAGAGCTTGCATGATCTTATGTCTGGCTACAGAGCAATATTTACAGAAAAATATTAGATGGTCACGTGATGGTTTTTCTTGCTTATTAAAAAAATAAGCCTAAAATTACCGAGATATTGTAGATAATAAATCTATCTCTACAGTGATTATTAATCATTTGAAAATGTTTTCAACTCGAAAAAGGCTGTAACGTTTATATTATCAATATAAATGGTATGAAGAAGTCCATGATCTCGAAGTGGATTGGGATTGTAAATTGGAAAGAAACACTAAATCATCTCCACATATATTGGTTAAATTAAAAATTGCAGGGGTTGAGACATGTTTCGGGAATATATATTCCCATTATCAATCTTGACAAAGGTTATGAATAATTAAAATAGTAAATGTTAATATATAAATATAAAAAAGAAGAAATAATATTGGAATTTACAAATTACAAGATGGCTTATAACATTTTTTTTACTTAAATTGAGGAATGTGGCACATACTATCAATAATACAAAATAAATTATAAACTATAATAACATATATACATATAACAATAAAGGTTGTCGCCCACTTGTCTGGCACAGCACGGACCGTTTTAGTTTACATGTAGCAGTGACAGGGTCAGTATGTGTGAAAACAGCAGTTTTTGGACTGTGGGAGCTCCCAAAAGATTCGTCAAAACCTTGAAATTTGAAATGTGATTTGGGCTTATTACAATACTTCCTTCATACGAGAGAAGCAAAAATATATGATATATTTTTAATAAATACATACCTGGTCTATTGATTTCTCCCGCGATTTCATTCCATATGTTGTCCTTTTGTTGCTGGTTATGATAAGCAGTTATATCATAAATTTCGCTATATTTTTGCACTAAACAATTTAATTTTTCTTCATCCATTTTTTCTCTGGACTGCTTTCTCTTCGCTCGGACAACAACTGCCGAAATAATTGTTAAAATATATATGCCGTCGACAGGCTTCCATATGTTGATGCTGGCCTGCACCTTCACGTGCCCACTTGGCCAGCCCGTCACGGCACGACCCGTCGTTTGACGTGGAAAGTCGGAGAGACGGAAGCTGTTCCGTAGACGGACTCGCCGTTCAGTGCCGTGACGGGCTAATGTGGGGTAGTCTATTCATTTGCTTGGTTTTAATCTTATCCGTATTTTGACGGGCCGGAACGGGACGGGACGTGACGGCCAAGTGGGCGACAACCTTAACACTCAATGAACAGATTAAGTTCGATTGTATTCCTTTCTTTAATGCTCGCAATTTTTGAACTTGTTTATAAGCAAACAATTTTTGACTTGGTGCTTCTCCTTGACTATTTCTTTCAACAACACATTTTGTTCATATACGAGGGTGGGTCAATAAGTCCGTGACTTTTTGAATTTCCCGCCTCTTAACTAAAGGGGCAACACTGTTCCTGTCAACAGGCATCTGTCGGTTGACTACTGTCAATATTTGAACACGCTGAGTCTTTTAGTTTGTTTTTGACAGCAATTGATACCAGACTATCTTTTGATTGTAAGAGAAAATGGAAAAGAAATTTCGTCTGCTCATTAAGTGGATGAAACGTGGATCCACCAAAACACACCAGAGACTAAACAACAGTCAAAATAGTGGGTTTCTCGGGGTGAATCGATGCCAAAGAAGGCCAAGGTGGGTTTGTCTGCCAACAAAGTCATGGCGACCGTTTTTTGGGATGCACGCGGTATAATCCACATTGACTGTCTTCAAAAGGGTAAAACAATCAATGGCGACTATTATGCCAATTTATTGGATCAATTTAATGAGGATATGAAGAGAAAACGACCGCATTTCGCCAAGAAAAAAGTTCTGCGCCAGATAATGCAAGAGTGCTCACATGTGCAGTATCCATGGCAAAAAACCATGGATTAGGCTACGAGTTGCTCCCATAGTGCTCATTTATAATGGACGTAAGGCGTAAGATATGCGTAATGGATAAAGTTGAACACTGGAAAATAAGTGGGATCGTTCACAATAAGCGAACGTAACACTTATTTGTTACGGTAGACCGTAAGATCTTACGGCCGATCGTTAGGCGGACATAAAGTTGGACAATGTTCAACTTTACGTGCGGCTTATGGAAAGTTTAGGGGGTTTGGGATTTTTGGGTTGAATTATTCGTCGGTTGGTAAGTATCGTATCGCATTCTTGTATATTTAAATAATAATTCTTCATCATGAAGTTTTAGTTATAGATTTAAACGTCGTTATGCACCTTTCTTTTTTTGATCCCTGTTTACTGGACGCACAATCCGTCGCCTAGATTTTTTTACACAATATCTTACTTGTACTCTACGCATTGCTAATAACAAAACCACTAACTGCAATTCCAGTTCCATGGCGTTAAAGTTAGTATACCTACACTAGAGAAAACGCCCAGATGAACTATAGCCGTCAAATTATTTCACGCATGCGTAGCAACTAAGTTTTTACGTTCATTATAAATAGAAAAATTTTACGTCTATCTTATGCGTTATGTAGCCCTACGTCTTACGTCCATTATAAATGGGCACTTATCCGCCCTATTCTCCGGATCTAGCCCCGAGTGATTATATCTTGTTTCCAAACCTGAAGAAATGGCTCGGTGGAAAGAGATTTATCTCCAACAATGAAACCATATCGCAAATGCCTATTTTGATGACCTCGACAAGTCTTATTTTTTGGAAGGTATACAAAAATTGGAGTGTATAGAGCTAAAAGGAGACTGTGTTGAAAAATTAAAAAAGATTTTTTATCCAAAAACCTGTGTTTCATTCAGAAAGTCACGAACTTATTGACCCGCCCTCATATTATTCTGCTTTTTACAATTATCTATTATAACTTCATAATAGCTTTTTCAACTTAACAATAGATGGGACTATTAATATATTATCACTTTCTCCTATTTATACCTTCGGACACCAGAATTTTCTCTTTTTTAACTCGACCACCATTATATTAAAATGTAGTCAATACTGAGTTTTTTGTTTTTTTTTTCTTTTTATTTTAGAATGTCGTTTTAATTTCCGAATTTATAATTTATTTAATATGCAACGGGTTTTATTAGAATTTTATTATAATTTCTAATTTATTTTGTATTATTGATAGTATGTGCCACATTCCGCAATGTAAGTAAAAAAAAATTATCAGCCATCTTGTAATTTGTAAATTCTTATATTATTTCTTCTTTTTTATATTTAATTATATTGAAATTTACTATTTTAATTTTACAGAACCTTCGTCAAGATTGATAATGGGAATATATATATATATATATATATATATATATATATATATATATATATATATATATATATATATATATATATATATATAGAACGAATAGACCGATTTAAGGATTTATTTTTTTCAGTTTTCCAGTATCAATTACAGTACTGCCGGAGTACTGAAATTGTACCTGTTTATAAATATCGGATAAATACTTGAAACCAACAATTCTATAATGAATATGACTGAAAATCATTTATTATTTATAGAAGGATACACATTTTCACATTCCACCGAATAAACAATGAATCTGTTCAATCGATACTCGTACTAGTCGTTCAACTTTTGGTAGGTATATCGATCTAGTGGCTTGGGTGTTTCAAAAAAATACAATTAAAGGAATTCCAACAGATGTAATTATATTTGGCGGTTGTTCTTACAGAGTTGTCAGTGCTATTTTTCACACAGGGCTAAAATAAATAAGTCACGGTCATTATATTTGCTTTTTGACACAGTCTAAAGGTTGGCTGAAAGTAGATGATGATGTAGCTGAGAATAAAACCATGGCCTTATAAATCCAAAAGAGCGTACTTGTTACGGCCAAAAATAAAATACATAATGAGTATAAAATGATGATAAAACATTAAATTTAGTGCGTGACAGTTGACATTGATTCACCGATTACCATAAATATCCATATAACCAAAAAATAAAATATTTTGACTAACAGTAGTTTACCAATTTTCAAAAAAACTCCATATCCCCAAAAAAACATTCCCAATGTCCATTGTCATTAGTAAAAGTTTTCACTTGAATAGAAGTACCACCTCATTCCTACCCTTGCTCCTGGCAACTGAACAAATACAAACATAAAAAAACAATTGTGTTACGTTTACACATAGATAAGTTGTTTTTTCTCAACTTATGTAGATGCTCCACACCTTTTTACCTCTCGTTAACGTAATAGGGTGTATTAGCATTGAATATATATTAAAAAAATATTCGGTCTCATGCATTCATCGGTTATTTACTTTTGTATGTTCGGCGCATGCAGAAATATTGTAGATCAATAACATTTCTTTTTTCACCCATTAGAACCTTTCAAAACCATGACGACATACAGTACCTCCAGTACAATGATAATTTTGTTATATTTCATCTTCTTTTCTGAGACTTGAAGAGTGTTTATTCATTTCAAGCATATATGCATATAGTGACAATTATGTCATTAAAAGCTGGCAGGTGAGTGACTGGAAAAGCTCGTGTTCAGATTTACTCTAAATGTGCGTTATGAATATAATACATCAAATGTAATTTCATGGAAGGAATTTTGGGGGCGGTGAAGAGCGATAGAATTACTCGCTGAAAATGTACCAAGCTAAATTCTTATAGTTACAAAAAAACGTTGGTTTCTTTTCTGATGCAGTTCCGTACATCGTTTTCCTTTTTTTTTATTCTTCAAAGACTTTTAACTCAAAATTCATGTTCAGTAAAAAACATTCAGAAAGTTCTTTAGCTATTGTCTGCACAATATGGCGAACCAAATTTAAGTAGCTTGTTTAGATTTGAGTGTTTATCTTATATGTATGTATTAGTTTTAAGAATAAGCCCCTGTATATATCATTGAGCCATGTTTGAAAAAATGTTGTTTTTAGTTGATTGTCAAAAAAAAGTCAAGATATTGTATAATTTCTCAAATACTAAGTAAAAGCCAAGAAAACTATAATTCGCTTTTCGTTTAAACCTATTTTGGGTATGTTAACGCACAACACAAACATTGTGTTGGTCCTTCGCAGTTGAAAGAAAGCCGTGATATGGGAAAACAATCCAATGACGGAGTTTTTACAAGAAGTAAGCAAAGACTGATGACCTGAGGTGGGTAAACTTCAGGTGATGGAAACAAGGATGACAATCAGCCATTACAAAAAGAAAGTAAATGCTCAAAAACCAGGAAAACAAGGTCTTCGCTCTCAAAAACAAGTTTGACAAGACGAAAAATATTGAGGCACAAGTAAAGACGGATGAAGAGTTAGCCAGACTCTTAGCTCAGGAACAAGAAGTGAAATTGAAAACTCTGGAACATAAAAAGCAGAGCATTCTGAATAAATTAGCTCTGGATGAGGCATGATTTGGTAGCACAAATCTGAATTCTGAGGAAGGTCAAAAAGAGAAATTACCTGTAGAACAGATTTCTCAAAAAGGTAAGGTTGAAAATTGGTTATCGAATAATTCATATTTTCAATATAAAACAATGACGGTCATTGGTACTGGAAAAGTAGACATTAGTAACAATGACTATTACTTATTGTAGAATTAAAAAAATATTGTCAAGGCAAAATATGGATTTTGGTGATATCAAAGACTGGCCCCATTTCTACACGCAGTTTACATCAATTAATCATTTGTTGGGTTTATCCGATGAAAAAAAAAATGCCGTTTGAGAAAGTGTTTGAAAGGAAATGCTAGAAGAGCAGTGGAAGGAATATTGATTTCGAATTTATCGGTGAGTGATATCATTCGTATTCTAAAATGTAGATTTAGTAAAACAGAATGATTTTCCAAGGCAAGTCTCCTGTTGTATCAACATAAATACAGAAAAAGCCTGAACAAAATTTCTCACGTATACAACCCTAGACAGAAAGAGAAAGCTTTCGTAGTCTCAAAACCCAAAAAGAACTACAGCACTTAGATGCCATACATACATAGGCCCGAACCTTTACAATCTACTAGATGTAGATATGAAAAACATCAATTCGCCTGCGATGTTTAAGAACAAAACTAAAAATTGGATATCTTATACACCACGAGAAAAATTACAAAGTTTCATTGATCCAAGAAATTCTTATTACTTAACACAACTGTAGATCGACACCATTTCACTGAAAATATTAATAATGAAAGGGCTATACTGTCATCTGTTGCTATTGTTTTTCACTGTAGGCATTTACAAAAAAATATAGAAAAATCAAAATAGAGCAAAATCAGTAATTAAAATTTAAATTGATACGTTATGTTTAGATGTATATTTGTGAATGTGTATATTTTTTATTTTTTATTAATATAACTGATACTGGAAATAAAACATGGTACTATTTCCCACTTGTCTATGTTTTTCAGTTAACGAGTACAAAATTATTTTATTTATCATATCTATATCATAAATCAAAGATCCTCTCATTAGTTAAAAAACATATTAATATAAAATTATTAATATCAAGTTATCATGATTATAGAAATTTGATTTGTTTGTTTTAGATCTTCAACAAGTACTAAGTACTTTGAGGAATCCTTAATTTATTGCTATTTCCTTGCTACTAATACTATCTGTAATACTTTATTTTATACAATAGATATATATATTTTTTCGGAGTTTAAAAACCTTCAATAAGGCACCAGGCGTATCTGGTAGTGTGGGATTTTTACCCACTAAAAACACCCTCCGACCCGCAGAAAATCCTGGACGGAACCGCTTTCGCATTACTTCGTCCAGGCCGCCTTTTTCAATAAAAAATTGCCACCAATATAGCTATGCTGTAATCAGCTAAGCACTCTTAGGGATCCACGAGGCATCCTTCGTCACTTTTGATTCTCAATACGACCTGAGCATAGGACGCAACTGCGCTCCACCGGTTTTCACTCCGCAGCATGTCCTCCACGATGCTTTCTGGTTCCATGCTGATAGAGGCAAGATTTCTTCTGTGTTCTGCAAACCTCTCACACTTAAAGGTTGTATGCAGTGCATTGTCGTTGTATTCAGGGCAGTACCGGCAATTGGGCGTGTTTATCTTTCCCATTCTCCAGGGGTATTCCCTAAAGTAGTCATGCCCCGTAGATAGCTGGGTTAGATAAAAGTCTACTTCTCTATGCCTACATGAGATCCACTGGTCCAAATTCAGGATCTGTTGGAATGTCCACCGACCTTCCGGGACCCCCACCCAGCGACCTTGCCACTCTCTCAGCGTGTCATGTCTAGCTTGCTCAGTAGCAGTGTCTCAAGCTCGGTACTTGTTTGAAATATTGTCTGCCTCTCTTGCGCAAGTAGGTTTATTGGAATGACTCTAGCGATAGCCATGACTGCTTCTCCGGAAACAGTGCGGTACGCACAAGTTATTCTTAGCGCACATCTCCGTTGTATCGCTAGCATCCGGGTACTTTTTGTTTAATTTCCAGTTCTGCATAATAGTTAATAATCTTTGTATCTCCAAAATTTGTTTTATTTAAAAAAATTGTTAACCAAACTGCTATGCTTCTGAAGATCCTGCGTCTCAACATTAAAAACACCGTGTCAAAATTAGTGTTGTTCAATGTTAGAGGGCAAGATGGAACTACTTATTCTCTGAAAAGTGCATATACTTCCAAAGATATGGACTTATCAGTACAAAGTATCAATGCTCGAAACCTCCAAAACAAGATGGAAACATTTACAGGCTGCTGATTTTGAAAGTATGTGTAATGCTCAACATAAATCACTAATAATTGGTCAGAGGAACCCAAAAATTCTCCGGCATTATCAAAAACAAAATTGGGTTGGATAGTTCAAGGAAATTTACAACAATTTGTAGGAAGGGTAGATAAAAACATTGTTTTACATATCAGACAGACAGGCTGTGATGAAATTTACGACCTTCACAATCAGGTTAAACAATTTTTCACTACAGAATCTTTTGATGTCAGACACACAGGGTAGGAGAAAGGTGGGAAACAGGATTATTATGGAAGGAAAATCCTTCTAATATTCCAGATAGCAAGGCAGTGGAACTTCAGAGATATGGATTCATAGAAAAAAGAATGAATTGTGATAAGGAGTTTGAAAAAGACTATAGGAAGAAAATTGAAGAGTATGTTTCCAACGGGTAGGCCAAGAAGTTGTCTGATGAAGAAGCAGAAGAGAACCCATGTAATTCTTGGTATCTTCCACATTTCAGAGTTATCAACGAAAACAAGCCAGAAAAATTGAGAATGGTTTTCGATGCAGCAGCTAAGATTCAAGGAATAAGTTTGAACGATATGCTCATTACTGGTCCTGATCTTTATAACTCACTCATAGATATATTATGGAAATTTCGACAATATAAAGTTGCCATTCAGAAGATATCCGCGAAACGTTCCACTAAGTGAAGATAAGCCGCACTGATTCTTCTGGAAAGAAAATGAGCAACGCAAACATTCAACGAACGCTACGCCGGTAATGTGCAGTTTCATCTCCTTACTCTACACAGTATGTTGAAAACAGAAATACAATGGATTTCATTTGCTAACCATATAATCAACAACAAACATACTTTCGATATCACCAAAGACACCAGAATATTATATCATGCATCTAAGGGTAGATTGTTGAATATCTTAGAGATTTTTGAAATTAACGTTAATACCATTAATCCACCTATCACATCACTCAATGAACATATTAAGTTTGATTGTATTCCTTTCTTTAATGCTCTGAATTTTTGAATTTGTTTATGAACAAACTATTGTAGATTGTAGATTGAAAGGGGGTTTCAATGCACTGCGACCTTTAGGTCTATTGTGCCCCCCGTCAGAGCTGTTCTCGCTATTTCGAGAGAAAAAGAACAAACTATTATGACTTGGTGCTTCTCCTGTACTACTTTCTTCAAGAACACATTTTGTTCATTTGTTCATATAGAATTCTGTTTTTTATAATTTTCTACTATAACTTCACAATAGCTTTTTCTTCTTAACAATAGATGGCACTATTAACATATTATCAATTTCTCCTATTTATACATTCGCACACCTGAATTTTTCTCTTTCTTAAAACGACCACCATAAGATTAAAATGTAGTCAATACAGCGGGATTTTTAAGTTTTATTACAATGTTATCATTTGTATTATGGTCAGCGTGTGCCAAATTCCTCAATGTAAGCAAAAAAAATGTTATCAGTCATCTTGTAATTTTTGTTAATTCTTATATTATTTCTTTCTATATTTAATTATATTAACATTTACTATTTTAATATTACAGAACCTTTGTCAAGATTGAAAATGGGAATATATATTCCCGAAACATGTCTCTCATCCCCTGTAATTTGTTAATTTTACCAATATATGTGGAGAAGATTTTGTGTTTCTTTCCAATTTACCATCCCACTCCACTTTGAGATCATGGACTTCTTCATAAACTAAAAAATTCTGATAAAATAGTAGACAGCAAAGATATGCTCTCTCCACAAAAATTCTAGGCCTAAAATGGAATACCGATGCAGATATTTTTACTTTTCCAATGAACTTCCATAAAGTAAACAAAGATATTTTAACAGGTATGAAAACTCCGACTTGGACATTTTGAGAAAACCGGAATTACATTGGATCCGAAAAGCTCATGGACACATTTGGAGAAGAAATTAATTTTCTTTCCAGAGGAAAAGAAATTTCGAAAAACAGTCGTTTATTGCAATTGTCTCCAGGCATAGATGAAGACAAAATTTTACGTTTATATGGTAGAACCGATAACAGTTTCATATTACTAGAAGAAACGAAAAGACCAATTATTTTGGAAGGAAGATTTCGGATTCATCATTATCACTGTATTTTTCAGTACAGTGGTAGAGATGGTGTTGAATTAGATGAGAAAAAAATATGGGTGATTCAGGGACGTAAAGCAGTTCACACCATATCTCAAAATTGCATGCTGTGTAAATTGAGAAGAGCGAAACCAAGAATACCTGAGATGGGTCAACTACCAGAATTCCGTTTGAGAAGATCTCCACGTCCATTTTCATATGTCGGTTTGGACTATTTTGGGCCATACGAAGTAACCATTGGTAGAATTAGCAGAATGTTTGACTACAGATTCAGCTATCCTGACAATAAGGAGATTTTTCGCAAGAAGAGGACAACCCTGTATGATGATAAGCGATTAAGCGACAATGGCACTAATCTCAAAGGAGCATCGAATGAAAAAAATTTCCTCCCCATATGGGAGAGGCGTTGGAGATAATGATCAGGTCGGCCAAGAAGTCTTTGAATTTGATACTTAGAGAAAGATCGCCCAGATCCGAAATGTTGTACATCCTGTTATGTGAGCCTGAACATATTGTCAATAGCCGACCTCTTACCAGTTGTCGAAGATAGAGGAGGAGAGGAAGAAAATGACACAAGATGATGGAGCTCTGGAATCAAAATAGCAGAAAATGGTCAAGCTCTAGAGAAAAAAAATGGAAAAAAAATCTCCAACAATGAAAGCTGAGATTCAGATATGTCTGATTTTGTTAGAAGAGAAAAACAGATTAGCAAATTTTATCTGACAAAAAAAACAAATTACAACTAAAATGATAATCAAACAGATCACCATTACTGTATCGTGTTTCTTGAATAGAGAAATAAACACATACAATCTGTACATTAAGATCTTGAATCTAATACAGACAAGATTGACTAATATATATGCAAATTCTAATCGCCTCCATTAAATTTGCAAGCAATTTCATTATATAGACAACTACTCCCGCTTCCTGTTCACATACTTCAAGAATTTCTTATTCTGTTGATACACAATATCAACAATTACAGTGTTACTTGCGGAAACTACAAGATGTTTATGCAGATATCCATTATTAATAAAAGCACATTAGATGCATTTCATATGAAATCACTGAAGCCAAACTATCTACATATAAATAATATGTGGAGCAACTATTAAAATTCTTTAAATAAACAAAATACGATTAATTAGAGACAGTAGCAGCATACAAAGATTGAAATGGGGATGATATTTTCTGTTATAACATCATGAAGACAACGAAACACAATTTTAAAGCTAATAAAGATTTATATTGCATAATTATTATCAACAAATCCTTAAAATTGTATTTGCGACAGACTTTCAAACGGAAGAAGTATATAGTTTTTTCGAAATTTGAAAAAATATCTTGCAGTTTTTAAGAACAGGACATTTCCGGCAACAATTAAATTGAACATAATAATGATCACTCTAAATGTGGAATATTGCTGCCGCTATTTTGATGCCTTACTGACCGACGAATCTTGATTCTTTTTCCATTTGATAGAGACTATTAAAAAAATCGACATTCAACATGTCCTTCCCACAAAAACTTCCCCCGAGTGGGGTGGAGGGGCCATTTTTTTTCGAAAATAGAAAATTTGAGACAACAAAATTAAAGAAGAGACCATATCAGGCAACGTTTAAATTGGACAGTTTTCAAAAAAACGTAGTATTCCGAGTTACAGCAGTGGTAAAATCTGAAATATGTTTGTCTCCACTATGTGGGGTTGGGTAACTTTTTGCGAAAATTGAAAATATGAGACGGCCAAATTAAAGAAGAGATTATGTGAAGCACCATTTAAATTGGACATGAACGGTTTTCGAGTTACGGCTGTGGTAAAGTCTGAAATATGTGTATTTCTGCGATGTTTTGAAATCTCTGAATAAGCTTTAAGCTTAAGCAACGTATTATCTTCTTTGGTGAACGTTGAATACTTTTGATAACTAATGTTACACTCAGACGTGTGAAAGAAATATTTTTTACAAATAAATATTCTTTACAAAAAATTTTAGCGACTTTATTACTTGTTGCACTGAAAAATACAAAATAATATTAATTCTATTGGTACTGGCAATTTTGGAGTTGGTGTCTACAACAAACTACAACGGCACAACTTCAAAATTACCAGCACCAATAGAATTATTATTATTTTGTATTATTCAGTGAAACAAGTAATAAAGTCGTTCCAATTTTTTGTACAAAATATTTATTTCACATTTTTGAGTGTAACATTAGTCATGAAAATTGTTGAAGTTCAGTATTACCCAAGATGATAGTACTTATCATATTACCAATGTATAAGGCTTGGCTTGTACTTGTTATTTATTATTCAGCGATCTCAAAAATCGCGGCGCAGATTTACATATTTCAGACTTTACTGCTGTAACTCAAAAACCGTTACACTTTTGAAAAAATGTTCAAAATAAACCACCACCCACTTAGGGAGCGTTTTTTGGAGGGAAGGAGAATTCGGATTTGAGTTTTTCTACTTAAAAAAAAATCTTCTAAATCGGAATACATTTACTATGCAAAAGCGCGAGCAGCCATAAAAAATAATAAAAAAGCAAACATGCAACCGAATTGTATACCTTTTCCTTTTTTTGAAGTCGGACAAAAAATGGACCGACTTTATTAGTTGGTGCACTCAAAAATACAAAATAAAATTAATTCTATGGGTTCTGATACTTTTTGAGCTGGTGCCAGAAGTTTTCAACCTAACTAGAACTGCAACAACTTCAAAATTACCAGTACCAATAGAATTAATATTATTTTATACAGTACAACAACGAATACAAAGTCTCTTTATTTTTTTGTAAAAATATTTATTGACTGGTTTCATCGAGAGTGTTCCCGGGTAGTTTTTCTTTAATTAAGTTTAACGTGTATATCTGTCTGTAAGTTTTTTTGGTTTGAAAGGTGACTTGATTGAGATTGTTCTTAGGTAGATTTTTTGTCGTTTTCTGTCTCAACCTAATATATTATTAGTACCCTATGTATGTGTGTGTATTTACTTGAAATGCAATTCGACTTGCCGACTGTTGTTATTCAAATAAAATAAGCCTTTTCAGATTATGAGGTTGCAGAAATCATGTAGGTACAGGTACCAGTTACGCATTTTTTAACTTCTAATCTTGCAATGAGAAAAAAGCAAACCTCTGTCAACAATTTTAGGAAACCACCCACTTAGCCATAACAGCACGCGTACATGGATTCTATTATTTCCTGATAGCTTCCTGTGTATCTTATGTTATCAAAATTGGAATAGTGCGTAATTCAATATCTTAATAAGTGTTTTTTTTCTATTTTCGTGTTTATCTAACCGACAATATACGGGTACATAATCTTTGCATAGTCATAGTTTGAATCTTCTTCTATTTCATTCAAATTCTACCAACAACTACAACAAAAGAAAACATACGTTAATATCCCATTTATTCTCAAACGGACCCCAGTAAATTCAGATGTCAGCCATCATTCACGAACTCAAATCACATGTCAATTTTAACTACTGCTAAGAAGCAACAACCTAAGATCTACAGTTCTGCTACATGTATCGATGTCGATGGGACACTTTATGGTGCAGCTGGCAGGAAGCGCATAAGAAATTAGGCGCAACAAACCAGAAATAAGAGTAGTCGAGATATTATTATTATGCGTATATAGAGACAGAGTGGGAGCTTGTTTGTGTATAATATGTACATCCTGCAAACATCCCAAAAATAAACAGAATGTTACTGAAATAAATGTTTGGCCAAGCATTGGTGTAACACATCATCATTCAAAGAATTAATAACATTGAAAAGTTACATTCTCATCTATATCACCGCGGCATATTTCTTTTTAATTTTGTTAAGCCAAGTTCAGTTATCGATTCTGTTTAATATTTGATCGACTTCCAAACGGAGGAGGTATACAATTCAACCGTTTACCAGTTTTTTATATGCGTTTGAACGTTTTGCATAGCAAAAGAGTTCCTAATCTGATGATTCTTTTTTCATTTAATTCGAAAGAGGGTTGCTGAGAGATGATCCTATCAAAACAAAATGAAATGAAATATTTTCCTCACCACTGAAAATGTCGCCATATGGGGTGGAGGGAGCCAAATTGAAAAAAAAATCCCGATGGCCTGTAGTCAGCGGAAAGGTAAATTTTTCAAAATTCATTGAAGGGAAATTTGAACAACCTTTTCATTGGTATACATACATGTTATTACATAAAATTGTCGTATGTGTCATAGCCTTGCGGTTAGAGGTTTTTGTTTTGGCTGTTGAATATATAGAGTAGAGAGGGTTGGAGTTCCACTTCAAGGCAGAATTTTTTTTTCGGCTATTTCTTTTCAATAAATATACTATATATTTTTTTAAATCAGGGTCTATATTAAGATCTCCAGAAAATGTACAATTACATCAAATTTATATTGAGTGTTCATATTTTATCAATATTTGTTTTTTTTCTTTATTAATTTTTATTTTTTTACCTGTGTGTTTTATGAAAAATTGCTTTGAACAAAAGTTGTAGATACTGATTATATCTATAACCTAAAATAATTTTTGATGATATTTACAGTACGGCTCTTTTTTGATTATTTTTTTAAATGTTTGAACGGTCGCCATTTTGAAACTACTTACCCGATATTGCCCAATAACGAACTTGACCGAGATATTTAAGGGATTGATTTTGAACCAAATGTTTCTTTGGACTAACTTATAGACATATAACAACATGCCGTTGAAATTTTTTCGAAATTCAAAAGTGTGAACGATCGCAATAGGTACATTTCTATAAGAAATTTACCTAATAGGATTGACTTTTTTTAGTTGGTGCACTGAAACGATAAAATAATATTAATTCTACTGGTACTAGTACTTTTGGAATTGGCGCCGAAAGTTTTTTGTCTATCTAGAACTGCACAACTTCAAAATTACCAGTACCAATGCATTTAATATGATTTTATATTATTCAGTGCATCAACCAGAGAACGATACCTCCAAAAAGCACCAACTAACTACTAAAAGTCGGTCCTATTTTTTGTAAAAAATATTTTATTGACTCATATTGACGTCACAGATACCATTCTGCATGTACATCGCCTCATTTAATTATTCTGAAGCTCCTCCTGCTTTCTACGATTAAGTTTGCTAAGCCACCTTCTTTTTTTGCTTCTACATGACGTCCATAACCCGCTTCTTCTTCTATTTTGTCCATATCCAGGATCCATAAGGTTATTCAACTTTTCCTTGAACAACATCTACTAAATGTACCTACTACGAAGATAAATGCAATGTCACTGTCATATTATCCATTCATCGGATATTCGTTTAATTCATACTGCCAGAATATCAATCAATTACTGCTCCTTCCCAAGTCTCTTACCATTCTGTTTATTCAACATTATGTCACATTATTTCTTGAAAGTTACGATATGAAGGTTCGATATGGTATAGATTAATTTCAATCTAACAGAATTTATTTTTGATCCTTGGTAAAACATTTTAATGTTTTCCTCAATCATTTTTAAATTTAGATGGAAGTAACCACTGCTTTGATACGTAACAAGCGTGAACGAAGTTAGGAAATATGATAAATATAACATAATGATCAATCCATCCTCAAAAAATACTATCTTACAAAGCTAGGACTGACTTCATTATGAGACGCACTGGAAATACCAATAACAAGTAGTTACGACACGAAAATTAAAAGGAGAATTGTCATGGGTTTATTCGCTATCAGCAAGTTAAACCAAAGTAAAATTAGTTAAAAAAAAACTCATCTTTCAATATACGGTGCCGAATCGTGGATCCTAAAAATTACTGACAAAAAATGCATTGATCAATTTGATATGTTCTCCTGGAAACGTAAACCCAAAGTGGATTTTCGTTACATCATGAGAACAGCCGACGAATCTTTTAAGAAACATTACGTTCTAGGGAAGGTGGACGGTATAAAGCCATGATATTAGGATAAACCAGATATGCTCGGTTGGTGGACGCACTCTAGACCGCGTAATAGATCTCTAGATAAAGAGAATTACAAAAGTCCAAAGTGCTACTTGTTTGGTTCAACTTAATTGTAACATT
Organism: Crioceris asparagi; assembly: GCA_958507055.1. Lineage (NCBI taxonomy): Eukaryota > Metazoa > Arthropoda > Insecta > Coleoptera > Chrysomelidae > Crioceris > Crioceris asparagi. Next base: position 80,287,811 of record OY293826.1, on the reverse strand, counting down.
TCCCCCTTAACCTCCATCCATTTCTAGCTTATCCTGGTATATAAATCGGAAAAAACAGCAGCTTATATCTTGCTGCCAGAATATCTGTTCCTTATGATTTGTTTATAGAACAGTAGGTGAAGTATAATTTTGTAAACTAACCGGAGCTTTTGACAATAAAGTATTATTGCTTTTTCTTTGTTGCAACTTAAACCTTCTCACTGAGAAGTGCGATCCCGTTATTTGTGATCAAAATTTAAAGTTATATCTTGAAATTACTAGCTAATAATTATTATCCATTTCACCCATTATGCTTTTGATGTTCCTGCTGTTTTGAGATAGCATCACAAATAACCACCAAACTTATCCTTACATCTGTTATCAAGCGTTTTGTGAGCGACGGCGTTGGTTTCCGGTTAGCCCGCCACTGGCACTTTGCGTCGAAAATGCATCAACCACAAGCAAACGCGAGAGAGAGTCCAGAAAGAGATGAGGAACACGTCGTTCACCGTGAGGCAATATAAGAACGGGTTATTAATAACCGCGCCCGAGAGATGGCTAGGCGTCGAGTACCAAATAAGGCACTATTCTCGGGTTACAGCAGATCCATTTTGAGAATATGGCCAGAGAGCGGGGCGCCGCCGCCGCCGCGATGCCCGATATAGACCATCGCCCGCCATCTACGGCCAACTGCGGCCGCTAACGGGCGCGAATTTTTTTGAACATGCTTTTTACCAAATTTACATACGCATACAGTGTGTGAGACCGGCGTCGCATCTCACCTTAGTCCAATTGCAGTGTTATTTTGTACATGGTGCCATTGTTGCTACCAATAGTAGTAGTTTAGTGTTTTTGTTGATAATTTGTTTTATCAGGCGCATTGAATATGTTGGAGAATATCATAGAACGTGAGTGTCATTTTTTTGACGGACTATCTCAACATGGTAACTTGATCTTAAAATTTTACTATCCACTCTCACAATCGGCACCTAATATTCACTTCAAAGAAACTCACTAAGAGATTTTCTTCATATTTATGAAACTTTATCCATAGATATGCGGACCCTGCTTAAGGCCTCTTTGATCTAAAACTCTTTATAGAAGAATATATAATTAAATTGAAATTATATTTTTTATTTAAAAATTAAAGTAGACTTTGAAAATAATTGAATATCCTAGCCTGCAAAAGTTTTCAAAGATGCATTAATATTTTTACCAATTATATTATCCAAGATGGTAAATTGAATATTTCTTTTAGCTCAATCGGCCAAGTAGTTCTTGCGTAACACATAAACGCAAAGACAGTTGGAACCGACTTTTTATAAATTGCAATTATTTCTAATATCATTATCCAAAGAGCTATTAAGGCTGAAAATAATGTTTGAGATATACAGTATGTTCAAAGATAATTTATTTTGAAGATATCTTTAGCCAAGGTATTATTCGGTTACCTCCAACATAATTTTATTCTTTCCGCTTAAATTTGAGCTCGTGCCATATAGTAAGAGAACTTGGATAAGTTTCATAAATTATGAGCATATACTATAAAATATTTGATGTTCGAAATATTTTTTCAATAAGAACTTCAAAGTAGATAGATACTAAATAATTAATAGACTGGCAATGATTATTCTAGAACATCATTCATTGAAGCTTTTAATTTAAATTTATTAATAAACAAGTTTTAGAGATAGAAAGACATTTTTTGTAAGACACATCTAGTGAAAAATGATCTAATATATCCCTTTCAATTTCTTTATTTCAGCAAAGACAACAATGCAGGCAGACGATATAGAGGTGGCGTTAGGTAAGGAGCCACCATTTTTTAACGGTGACATGACTTTCACAAATAGAGAAATACATTCAAGTGAGCTGAAAAACGAACCAGTGGTGGATGATCCTTAGTAAGTTATTATTATATAACTCTTGCATTTGATTATAGACTCAAATATTGTTCGACCGGCAACATTTTATAAATGTTTTAACATTATGCATTATGTCTTATGTCGAAATTTCCGTTAATACCTACTTTAACATCCTGAAAATAATTGTTTCATTTGATAGTATTTCAACGGACACTGCCTCAAAATTCGAGGGTATCAACCTCGAAGATGACATTGAAAAAGTCGAAGTTACTAGTCAAGAATCCTCCGACGCGGAGATTTTGTCACTCTGCGAAACCCCCAAGTCTGACTTGGACTTTCCACTCTTCAGCAGCATCCCTTCTCAAAGCCCCAGTGAGTCCATAAAGAGCTGGTTACAACGTATCACGGATATGCAGAATGAAATACAGAAGAAGTATAAGTGCACAGCGCCATCTACGTTAACATCTGTAAGTTGATATTGATGAAACATTTTGAAACAAAAGTAATGATGATAAATTTCAGATAGCCAACAATTCACCATCACTCAGTCACAACAATGCCACAAACCTTCAAGAAGCAAGTCCCAGTCGCGTCGTCAAGTTTCAAGATTTGCCATATATGGGCGAGATGACTTTGGATAATTCGAAGCCAAGGAGGGGCAGGAAACCCAAGAAGGCAGATATCTGTCATTTGATCTACAAAAATTATGGTACCATATTTCCGGGCACACCAAATCCCAATCACTATTTGGAAAAAGACAATAACAGTAGCATTCTGAAGAAGCAACAAACATTATTAGATAATAGAGACCTGGTTATTGCTGATGGTGCAAACCGTAGTGATGTCCAGAATAGGATAATTTCTAGTTTACTTGAGAAAAGACTGACTCAGGAATATAAGAAGACGAAGGAGACCAAAAAGAGTCATTCAAAGGTAAGTTTTGATCTGATAAAGAACGATATTTTATCCTAATTTTGATTAACTTCCGCACAATCTATTTTAATTGATTTGTTCCTTTGCAGACAAAACCTGACCAAAATGAACCTCTCAATTTATGCATACGTGATCTCAATCAGTTGAAGATAAGACTACTCAAGAACAATGACAACACCTATACATCGGAAATTAAATCCGAGCCCCGTTCTGATGACGATGTCGAACCAATCATCAAAGAATCTCCGAGTCCTCAATCAGTAGTATCTAGGCTAGAACCAAAGTTACCATCAATGACACCAGACAGCGTATCCACAACCACTCCAAGCCCAGAACCTTCAAGGTCTGCTGATGGTTCAGCGACACCTGGAAATTATGTGTATTGGCCAAATACAGGTGTTTTTATACACCCGGTGGCATTGCAACAGCAGCTGATGATGTACCAACGCTTGGCGAGCAATAACAGCTTCCTAGCACCGAACAAACAGCAGAGTTCAAAGCCACCACCTCCTCCCGAGAGTAGCGGCAGCCCCTTGTCAGAAGCTAGCAGTACGGAGTTGAGGAAAATAGTGCCTAGAATAGTAAAACCAAAAGCCAAAGGTTAGTTACTATTGATTCAATGTTTTTCTCACAATGATACTGAAGATTGCATTAACTATTTAAGAAAATAGCAATGAGACTGAAGCCACTTTAGCACCTGTACATGATCTGAAAAAGAGGAATGCGTCAGCAGAGAATAGCAAAACGCCAGCAAAACGTAAACGTTCCGCTATTTTTATTCCACCAATACCTGCAGAGAATAATACCAATCCAGCTACAGAAGTGAGTATTTGCAAGTTTAAATTTACTGGAGGTGCTAAGCCCACTTTGCAGGAAAAGAAAATGTTATCGGTAGATTCTGGAGGCAATTTCAGGTAGAGTCAAGATTGATTTGGGTCATATCTATTTCTAGACATCATTTTATATTCCAGGTATTACAGTGGCACAGGAGACAAATCTATGAGAGGCTATGAATTCTTCCCCCGTGAAACCCTTCAGCAACAGATTAACAATACCCACGGCTCATCAACAGGTGCCTTTTTGCAGGCCAGTGGCGAGAAGATCTACCCCACCCCACCAATGGATTTTACAAGTACCCAGACTAGTTCAGAGTTTCTTCTAACTCCCGACCTACCTGTTCCCAACTTTCCTCCAAAAACTCACACGATGCAAGATGTGGCAACGGCACAACGAATCAAGAAGCGAAAATCCAGGAAGAGCTTACAGCGGGAAAAGCTGGAACAGACTTTCAAAGAGAAAGGTTTTCTCATCCAGACACAGCAAACAGAGAGTGCAGAAGGGGCGACTTACTGCAAGTTTAGGCAGTTGAGAAAGTTCACAAGGTATTTATTTAGATCGTGGAAGGACTATTTGCCTGGTAATATCGCGGAAGGTGATCAACCCAGAGTGGTAAAGGTTGAGGGTGAACTCGGTAGTTTGAGTGAAATCACGAGGGATAATATTGACAGTCTATCGGTGCATTCGAGTGATATGTCTTCAAGTAATCTTCAACAGTGACATTGTTTGGGGTAGTGTATTTATCGATTTGTTTTTCTAACTTAACCGAAATGAAGTGGAAATTATTGTGGAGATATAATATTTCTGGAAAAAATGTGCACTTAATTTCGGCGATGAACTTACAAAGAATTGTAAGAATTCCTTTGATATTTGGATAAAAAATATTGGAAACTAGAGAGCCTAACATAATTTGAGAAAAATTGTTTTTATATGAGTTATTTTTGAAGTATAATTTTATAAAGACAAAAATTAAACAGACAAATCATCGTAGATTTTTCAGAACATGAATACTTACTACTCTCTCTAAGACTGTTTAAGAGAGGCATTTTTAATATAATTTTTTCAGTTATCGACTTACATGCCCCAATATATCCTTTTTTATCACTTCTACTAGAAAAGGGAAAAGTGAAAATAAATATCTCCACCAGTATTTTCCTATTAAAAAATTCAAAGTTTTATCGAACATTGAAGAAAGATAGTTTGTTTCTCAAAATGTTGATATTATAATTTTTATAAAATTGTTTTGTTAACCAAAGAGTATATAAATAAATATGTTTTATGGTATTTAAATATGTTATATATAAATACAGGGTGCAATCTCTTGAAATTATGTGTTAACTGAGGTGCTAATTACTCTGTAATTATAGAGTTTTTAAATTTATTTTTATTACACGTATAATTCTAGTCCATATGATGTTATTTATATAGTACTATGTACTCTAAAGCTAAACTGTTTTGTTTATTAAATGACTAATATACATATTTTTGACACTACTTTCTCATGTTCATTTATCCTTCTGTGTTAATCCAAAGTGAATGAGGAGATAAATTTCTTAAACGAAAAAGTATTTTTCAAAGAGAAAATATGATTAAATGTGTTTGATGTTTTTACCACACGAAATGTCTGTTCTTTGTTTCTATATGCTATAATAAATATACCTTAGCAATGAAAGGAAAATAACATTGTTGAATGTCACTCGCGTCCTGGTATCCCTAGGGAGGAAATATTAGAGGATGATAAAAAAATCCACAATGAGTTATCCTCAACCAGCCAAAGATGTCGCCAAGGATATTGCATGTATTCCCCAAGCCTCTCTTTTTCCTTTTCAATTAAAGTCACTTTATTATTGATATAGACCAATAAAACACAAAAATAGGCGTGGATATTAACATTTATTGTACAATTATTATAATATTTTCTTATAAGCTTTTACATGCCTACATTTCAATTCTTATTTATATTGCATTCAAGAAAAATCTAAATTACTATAATATATTTCAAAGTTACGGTAGGTACACACAATTATAATTAAATATACTGATATTTTATTATTTCCTTAATAAATAAGTTCACAATATTTGAATCCCTTATTTAGTTTTATTTTGCTTGAAGTATACACACGAATCAATATAATATATTTATATAATATAATATAATTAATAATATAATATGTATGTTCAAAATCACGAACTTAGTGAGCATAAATGACCAGTGAAATTATTTACAATCGAATGTATTACAATAAAATCTGGATATGTGGAAAGTAAAAAAGTGCTATCACAATGAAATTAATTACTATTAATAGTAATATTATAGTAAGAAGATGAGTTGCCGTGCACCAAGTCATAGTTTATTTCTTTCTATAGATGCCAAATAATTATCATTGATAAATAATTGAAGCCAAACAGAGAGATAATATCACGTTTTTCAAAATTGATGAATTATCTTCTGTTGAAATGTGAAAAACCGGTATGATATTTTCGTCTTGACCATGTTGGAATATGTTTCATGAATAAAAAAACAAATCAAGTCTGTTTTCGAGTTGCATTGATATTAACTTTACAATTCAAATTCCAAAATTAAATATCGTGTGGACTATAGTTACCTTAATTGTTCAAATTCCCATAAAAAGACAACAGGCTGCCACTATTTAAATATTACTGGATTATTTGATCGGTAGCATTTTAGAATCAATTATTTATATTCAATAAACTATTTTTTAAATTATTTTTGTTGTTCTATAATAAACATTTATCACTGTTGCAACGGTTTCTCACCTTTATCACGATCCAAGTAGCTCCATCTAAGAAAGCGTAGAATTGAAAAATTTAAGATTCCAAAAGGGGCATCTAAATACATTCTCATATTTTTTTCACAGATTTTCGTTTCTCAACAATGTTTTCTAATCAAAATATAACATTACTTATAATAAAGACCTACAGAAATGATGTCAAACATGAGACGATGGGTTAATGTTGCTGCAAAGGAAGTAACCAAAATCGTTTTTTCGAATGAGTTGCAAATTTATGAATATATATATATATATATATATTGATTTTGAATTCTTGACTGGTTTTATAATAAATAAAAAGATGTTCTTCAATAAAATTTTTTGATTGAAGCCGAGCTTTCGAGAATGTTTATTCTCTTCTTCAGGGCAAAAATCGTGAATTTAAAAAAAACAAAAACAGGAAAGATTTCATAGCCATCAATTACAAATGTACAAATGTAATTTGGCTAATTTATTTTAAATTCACGATTTTTGTCCTGAAGAAGAGAATAAACATTCTGGAAAGCTCGGCCTCAATCAATGAATTTTATTGAATATATGACTGTATCCCCAAGAACATCTTTTTATTTATTTATATATATATATATATATATATATATATATATATATATATATATATATATATATATATATATATATATATTATTCTCTTGACTAGTTTTATATTCAATAAAAAGATGTTCCTGGAGATGTAGTCAAATAATGAATAAGATTCTTTGATGTAAGCCGAGTTTTCATGAATATTTATTCACTTCTTCAGGGCAAAAGTTGTGAATTTTGAAATTTTTCCTGTTTTTAGCTAATTATTCTAAATTCACGAATTTTGCCCCGAAGAAGAGAATAAACATTCTCAAAAGCTTGGCGCTTACATCAAAGAATGTTATTCATTGTATGACTGCATCCCCAAGAACATCTTTTTATTATATATATAATATTAGATTATCCTGTACCAGTCATATTATGATATTTCTGAATATGAATTCAATTGATACATAATCAAGATGATTATATAACATAAGTTGTTACTGGTAAATAACTAGATTACGCTAGGACGTCTATGTTATATAATCATCTTAATTATGTATCAATTGAATTCATATTCAGAAATATCATACATATGTACTTATAATGTAGAAAGAAGGAATGAATCACCCTTAATATTACCATTACTGATAAATGTTTTTGAATATGCTCAAAAACGTATTTTTATATTCCTCATCTCCTAGCGGTTTTTAATAATGTTTCGAATATAATAAATTAATTCATACCGTAAAATATTAATATAAATTCAATTTTTTCATGTCATTGATTTTATATTCGGCAACATTCGTTCTACGTTAAAATAGGCTCTTTAAATTATGTGTAGGTAATTCTGTTGTTTCAAAATAGCCGCCATTTAAATTATGTAAAAACTCTGAAACAGCTAAACCAATTTAATTATTTTAAATTTTGTTGCTGCAAAACTAAAGCAAAAAAATCTAAATTAATATTTTTTAAACAAACAATCTTATGGGTTTTTTCGGGCTCCTTAGAATGTTCTTTAAAAATTTGAGATCAACTTTTTGAAATAAAATTTGCAAGTAGAACATCTGAAAATGCTCTGTTTAATATCTCTTGATATCCTGGAGAAAAAATCTACAATAATTTACAAAAACGGAATTAAAATTTATTTTTAAATAATGAAAAACTCATTTAAAATTTGAAAAATTCAAGACAAATTTGTGAGAGAGAGATATGTGAGATTTCATATGAAAAATGATCAAGAACATCTAAAATTTGAGTAAATAAATAAAAATATATCGACAAGCTTGAGTATATTTGCAAAATTGGCAACAACGGAAATCTATAATCTTGTTCCACACTGTATACGAGCGTATATAGGAACTGACAGTGAAAGTGTAACTGTTTATATTTTACAAAGTGATTTACAGTATTCACAGAAGATTGTACAAAATGTTCCCAGAAAGTTATGAATAATATTCACCGGATATTAAATAGTAAAAGAAACCAATAAGATTAAAAGTTTGGCGTGCTTGATGCACACTAGACGATCAATCCACCTAAATCAATACCTACTACTCTCTTAGATCTCATTGATTCTTATTAACAAATCTACATAATGCGTACGGGAAATGGCAATTGAAGGCGCTCGCGCTAGAAGGAACAATTTTCAGTTATAACTCGCGAGCTTGAAACTTGCCGTACGCTTGTTTCTTATCTAGTGCTGGCTATCTCTCGCCAAAAACACCCAATGTTTGTGATCGATACATAGATACATTTCAATAATGTTGCAAGAACAACCGTGAAAATTATTCTTCGGCGATACAATGAGTATTTTTTTATATAAATATAATAATTAGCTCTCTTAATTTTTGATTTATCGGTGTCGACCTCAAAATCTTTTTTAGTATCATTAATATATTAACAAGTTAAGTTTTAAACTTTAGGATTTAAAAATTGGTTCATGTTTTTTAGGGTAATTCTTCAGTATTTATATTAAAAAGGCTCTAGTGAAGGAATTCCTATTTCATATGTTATTATTTACGAAAAGGCAAATTCCCATGTTTACCAATATACTAAGAATAATCTTATTGAAATTTACACTGACAAGTGGGTAATTGGAATTTTGAATATTACCTATGTAACTCTGCGGATACTTAGAAACTATATAGGTGCCAACTTGGAATAATAGATATTAACAACTTTAGAATAAATTTTGACTTGAAAAGTTATGGAAGCTTGCACAGCTTCTTGGTAATCCAGAAAAGCATGAAATGACAGACAGACCATCAAGTCTTACCATCATTATCAACGCCAAATTATTATGGGCTTTGATAGTGTAATTTAAATATATACTGATTGGTTGTAATGTTTACATATTCGAAATTAAATTTTCACAAAATGGATTTTACACATTGGAGTTAGAATGAGAGGTGATCGGGCAAGTCTAGATACCATTATACAGATTCCCGATGATGATATAAAGTATTCAGCAGAAACAACTCTATCAGCTATTTCATACTAGAAATAATTTACTGAAATAAATGAAATAAATAATGTCTCACCTTTTTTGTCAATAGCAGTAATTAGGGAATATTAAATCATAGCTTTTGAAGTTGAATGTCCATGAATTCTGAGGAAGTTGCTGAGATGTCGGAATAATTTGATTCAAATTTGAAAAAGCAGAAATACAGTGATGCAATATTAACTGAAAGTGTACGCAACCCTTCGTGTGCGGGTTCGACTCGCCGTATTTTTTCTATTTATCACTGGGCTTCACTATCCATTTTTGAATATAATATAATTGTAGTTTCTACCTACCTCTTAATCGATTAGTATCTACGTCATTTACATTTCCACAAAAAAATATATACCTACCTATAATTTGGTGTGATGATGTTGTTTGTTTCTTTAGTAAGATTTTCAGTTTATTAGCACTTGATTAGAACCTGAATAGTCCCTCATTTTGGTTTATTCAAAACTCAAGTTGTCCACTTGCGATGGTCTAGCTTCTCCGAGCTCGACTGACTGATAGACACAGTATAGTTCTGTTTTGTGTTCCTGTTCATAGGGTAAGTAATGAAATCTGTTTTGTAATATTTGCTAGTTTGTAAGGAAGGCAATATTGATAACATTCTGTATCTATCATCCAACTCAGTGAAGCATTAGATGCATTTTGAACTGAAAGCACACCGGGTCTTTGGTAGAAATAGTTTGGTTTGTGAATGAAATTCATGTTTCTGTTAACTAGATTGTTTCCCATTTGGTCCTCACTAGTTGATTTTTTTAAAATTTAATTTTCATCACCATCATCAAAAAACGGCCTTAACAATCGTAATTCGGTTAAGTACGCGAAGTTAAAAGACGAAATCACAGATTTAGAGGCACTCATCAATCAAATTGTAAAATAACACTATGCTTATAGGGATAGCAGGCAGAAGTTTTATGATGCTGCCAATTACAAGAATTCTAATGATAGTTATTAACTATTCTGGCTGCCATTAAAATCGAGAATATATAGCAGTTAGAATGAAATCGATACTAAAGTCTACATCAGAACGAAAAAATTTGGACCCTAATATTACAAAAACATTCTAATCCTAGTCCAAATGTTGTTTTTTTATTTTTATTTTTACACAGCAGTAATATTTCTAAAAAAGAATGTAAGAGTTATCAATATGTATTTAGTAACAGTTTTTTTTCAATCCAACTAACATTAAACAATTTAAGTTTTTGTCATCATCTAAATTCCTATTGATACAATAAAGTTCTAACCAAGAAAAATGCAGATTGTCAAGTTAAATACTTCTATCAAAAAAAATCCTTTCACTATTAAATCACGCATGGATTAGATGTTGTGTTTCAGAATCAACAATAATCGGATGAAAAATTTGATATATTTCCTTTTTTACAATATTCTAAATAGTATCATCATTGGAACCTCTATAGAATATTAAGATCAGGAAAAGTTTAAGATAGTTTCCTGGTTGAAGAGAATATTTCCAATATTTTCTGGAACCAGTAAACCTTCATCCTTCTTGATGCCTAACTCTATTTATCCTTCAACCGGAATTTTGTTGATTGTTTACTAAATATGTTTCTTTGTCAGTGACAGAATGATTTTTCTGCAGATTGCTTATTTCACTAAGTATCTATCACTAAGTATCTACCTATATTATGTGAATAGGAAGGAACATAATTATAGGAAATAGTTTTTATCATTTTTACCAGAAATTGTTTTTTTTCTCTTTTCTTCCACATAATTTGCTATTTCTAACTGTTATGGAATTTTGAAAATTATATTCTCATTGTATTGTACCTTTTCTATACTCTTTACCTAGACGTAGTTCGTTTAAGAATTTTCCATCACACTATTGTCTATTCTTCATTTCACTTCTAAAACAAAAACAATTAATAGGCATTCTCATTAGCTTATTATATTCCAGCATAATTAGTTTTAGGCACGTTATAATCAAAGTTTTGTAGAAATGTCACTTACATATAAAACACTTTACAATTTGTGTGCCCGATATTACCATGATTATTATATGAATACAATATATAATTATTATTATTACATTACTTATTATTAAAAACTGTTTTTTATAATTTTATTTAATATGGATTATAATTTGTTCATAACGGGACGTTGAAGTTATAAAAAATCCGCTAAGTTTGTTTTGGATACCATCAAGCAGAAGAATATTTGAGAACATAATATTATTCATTTTCTATATGCTGTTTCTGAATTAAATAATTAACTTCTGCATAAAAAACAGTGCTTGATTTTTGTTTCTCAAGCAAGTACATGTAGGTATGGGGAACTCGTGTATAATAAGTAGTTTGATAAAATTTAATTTATCTAGATTAGTAAAACTGGAACAATTATTGTTCTAGTTTATTTACTAGTAGCTGTTACTCGCGGTTTCGTCCTGTTGGAATCGAAACCGTAACGGAGATTCGCCGGTACAAGACAGAGACACAAAAATTATAAAAATGGCTTTTTCGATTCGGCTGTTACGGAGATTAGCCGGAACAAACAGACAGACAGACGATACTTATAAAAATTATTGTTTTGTTATTATTGACACATATACTTACTTCCATATGCAGTTAATTAAAATCTGTTATTTTGATATTACAAACATACACTTAGATTTTATTTACTAGTATAGATTGCCAAGTAGTTCAGAGTTTTGGAGCCTCAGGAGGTAATCCTAGACCAACACTAGGTAAATAGTGAAGCTGGACGTTAATTACTGAGCTATTGAAATTCTGTTAGAGTTGTTAGATATTTGAAAAGAAACAACCAAATATTTCTTATGTAATTTGGTTATTGTCAGATATTGCCTCACATTATTTCTTATTTTCGGCAAATGTCAGTAATTAGGTACACACAAACCGGCAATACCATGACAAAATCGGTAGAGAGGATATGATGATTGACATTGACAGTTAAAGTAGTTGAATCGCGTATGTCCACACATATACTTTGTTTCACGAATGATGGCGTCTGTCATGAAAACACGAGAAACGAATCAATTCAACTGACAGGAGTAGATCAATGGCGTAACGATTTCGAGATAAAATATGGGATTTCATATTTTTTATACGCTTCAAGGAAGTTCATATAATTTGGGAGAAAAAATCTCGATTGATTAAATAATCAATAATATTGAAGATTTATTATTAACAATAACGCAGAATCATAAAAAAACTAAACTTTTACTTGAGCTTTAAAATATAAATGTATTCATCTGAGTTCTTTGAAATGTCACTTTGACTTTGAGACGCCTATGAATTAAAGATTGCCTTGCCTTCGTACATACGAGCAGCGCTTTATCATGGTATTGAAGGAGATTAGACCGACAAACGTTGTAGATATTTCATAATAATGAGATGCCATGATAAGTATAGCGTGATGTACGTAGTTCGTGAATGATTACATACAATAGCCATAATTCGTGAAACAAACTATATTTGTGATTACGAAAACAGCTTTCTTTCTTTTCTTGTTAGTTAGTATACTCTTTGATACCTACGTATATTTCAGTAAATAAGGCAGAAGAAAAATGTGACCAATGATTTTGTCTCTGTCTGTCATCTGTTTGTTTAATAAATAACTAGGACATTACTTTCGATATGTTAGGTCTGATTAAGAGATATTGTAGGTAATTTTAATCTATAACAATCGTGTAAATCGGTTAATAGTGAGAATGCAACAGGAGCTTAGGTATAGTCATTCTTATTTAATTTTATTAACCAAAAAAGCTGTGATTTTCTAATTGAAGAAGGACTTGCGGTACTTTGAAGTAGCTATTATTTTTAGAGAAACTTACGATGTAGGTAAAAATATTTACCCACTAGTATTTTTTCACCAATTTATATTTCCTCATATGCAACAATGAGGGGTAACCTCAAAGAACATTTTGAGACGCTCAACTGCACGACATCTTAATATTATTATGTCAACAGTTTCTTTTGCTTGAAGTGGATCCAATATACAGCAAACATAGCTTTGAAATAGAAAGAGATAGAAACTATCTTACGCGCGCTATCAGAAAGTTCAGATGTTCCAGGAGTTTAAAATTGACTTGGTAAACAAAATATTATTTCGAGATATGTAATTTCATTTCAGTCCTCAGATGGAGTTTATAGTTTATTATTGCCTTTAAGGTTATGGCTAGGTTTACTTAGACATGTTATGTAGTTTTATTCTGTAATAATATATTAAGATTAGTAAAATTGCACAGGATGCACTCCAGTGGTAGGACATATTGAAGATTTTATTAGATGAATGGTTGATTTGGTAAAAAATATGTCAACACTTTATAGAACGAGCTTTGAGGTTAGATTATTGCAATTCCTCGAATGGGGTTGGAGGGATTGAAGGTAATATGGCGAGCAAAAATATGTGATTTCAGTGTAATTAATTTTTAATTAAAATAATAAAATATTATGTCAATAATGTAAAAATGTGCGCAACATAAATTCAGCTTCCCAAGAAACTGATTCCGCTCAATTCACCGAAAATAGTTGGCTGACAAATTATCCAATACTCATTTTACTAAATGAATAGTTTACGGAAAGAAAAGTTCCTACATCATTACCTATACATATTAGAAATTCATGATTGCAATTTATCAAATATGTACGTTCCATAATATCATGTGTTTTGAACATGGCATCTTTCACCATCAGCGTCTTACCCAAATGAGTTACACATTCCTGTCGTTAATTTTTCGGAAACGCCAGAAATTATTTATTGGTCTTATATCGTTATGATCAGCCTTCATTGTACATATCTTACCAGAAAGATCAGATTTTAATAAACCTAGTAGCTTGTTTGGATCTTTTATACATATTTGATTTAATTAGTTAGTGAAAAAGTACAGAGGCAATATTCTGCAGATGCTAGAACTATGTCGGAAGCGTTCAATGTATGTGGTGTGCCGTCGCAAAACCTCATTTCTGCCCTCCTCGAAGATATCTCCCGCCAGCTTCTTCCCCTAATCCAGAACCTTTTTCTGCTCCTGCTCGTGGGTTGAAAACTTAATTCTACCCATATAATCCCGCACAAAGGTGAAAAGATGGTAATCTGAAGGTTCCAAGTCAAGGCAATATCGGGGGTGGTTCAGAACACCCAAAAGATGATTTTAAAAGTGCCTTGGTGGCTGAGGCTGTGTGAAATTGGGTGAGGTCCTACAACAACCACACTCCTCTCGTCAGCATTCTCATCTTTTTGTTTTGAACTCTCCATTGGAGTTTATGTCTCATTTATAGTCCCCCCTCTTGGGCAGAAATAAGACCATAGTTTCTTGGCAGATAGGGATTTTGTGTAAAGCCACTAAGACCACTAAGTCCTCAGGAGTGTAATGATCCAGTCACGACAGAGCTTACGAAAATTTCGATTGGGATATTGTTCCTTCCGTATTTGATGGGATTTCTCTCCTTCATCCTTCACGGAACTGAACAAAGTGATTTTATGTAGCAACTACCATATTTCTGCGATGCTTGTTCTGGTTATGAGACCCTTCTCTACCACTTAATCATCTTAATCATCAAAAAAAAAAGAAAACCACAGCCCCTTCTGGTTACAGTACGAAACACTATTTATTGATTCCTATCTAGTTATATTCCAGACAATATAGATGCAATTTTTCAAAAAAATCTTCTTCCGTGTTTGAATTAACTTTAGTAATATTCTCCTTCAAGTGGCTTGTCTCTATAACACCGACTTTAACTATATCACTAATAACATTTATTTCTATCTCCGCTAATACCCGTATCATTCCGATATGAAAAGAGTATATTACAGCTAAATTTAACTAAACTTACTCATTTTATAGGAAAATTTGTTTGATAAATAATTCTTCGTCACCTAATTTGCGAGCTGGATCCAGTATTTTATTGGCCATTATAGGGTAACGTCAACAACTAACACCATACTGCTGTTACGAAATGTGTAGGTAAATGAGTAAGAGTAAGTGAGTACAGTTGACTAGAAGAAACGCATGCTCTTAAAATCGCTAGTACTCGGCGACGAGTGGGAGTATTTACCTTGATCCATCGCTGGCAGACATGTTATGCAATGCGCAAGGTCAGTACCCCCACTCGTTGCCAAGTACTAGAGGTTTAAAAAGCAGGCGTTTTATCTGATCCACCCCATGGTACAATAAGACCTGTACCATGATCCACCCTGTTTAACACAAAACAGAGTAGGTATGGCTGTTGATGATCAAACTCCTCAAGCTAATGTAGATGTATTTTTTAGTGGCTTGGATATTATCTTGAAACTTGAATAAGAAATTTACATATAGCTTAATGATTTTTCTTATATATATACTTGATTTAACTTTGCTATTAGGTTGTAAATATAGAACAATTGAAAAAATCCATCAGTTCTTGTATTTTTCAAACATACTTTCAGTGAGTTATTAAACCAATCCTGGTACGTCATTCTTGAAGTCTGATTCTATTATTACCAGACTTGCGATCTATTTAAATGCAAGATCTTTGACACAAATTTTCTATGGTTTCAGGTTACATGTGAAAGATCAAAAGATAAGCTATAGTTTAATAAAGTGCTGAGATATTTTACCATTGGTCTAAGAAATGATATGTAGTTCAAAGTGGCAGACAATTCAAGGCAAAAAGGGCTAAAATATAATTTTACAAGTGGAGCCTGTGCAACTGAAAATTGACACTATCTTGACATTGATTAATATATTTACAGATACCATACCTATGACATTTGAAAGTGAAAATCTAGGAAGTCTTTCTCTAAAGTATACCTATACAACATAAATAATAGGGATACTGTTATAATTATCGCAGAACTATAATTATTGATGATAAATATATATATTTTCTAATATTATTATTTAATTAGATAAAATTCTCACGCAATAATTGTGCTGTTGCTTTTAATCTATATCATAAAAATAATTTAGACCAAGAGTTTTTCAAATATAACTTCTTATTCTTATTTTTCTTCTTCTTCTTTTTCTTCTTCAAAGTTTACATCTACATTCCATTTAATTGTACGTTAAGTGATAAAATATGTTCTTCAGTGTTATATATAAAATCCTGTAGGAAATATATATATATATATATATATATATATATATATATTATATGTCGTTTAATAGGTATCGTCGATTGGTCGAATTGGTAATTGTTGTTTTTGTGCTAGCACGCTCAGTACCTGATTAATGGCGTCTAGTTTTTTGTCCATTGCTCCTAACTGGAAAACACAGGAGGAAAATCATAAATGAATATACAAATAATATCAATAATGATACAGGGGGTCATTAAAAATTCATTACAAAATGCTACCACATATTCCTATATAAATTAAACTTAGTATATTTATAAAAGTAGTAGCTCAATGTACGAACATGAGGTTACAGTTTTAAAATCGATTTTTCTATAAATTTTTAACGATTCGAGAGATGCTACTGAGATTTGCTAGCTAGATGATGGACATTAAAACCCATAGGCGGAGAATTTTCATGTTTTAATGTTTTAATAATTTTATGATTTTTACGATGTTTTGAGATCTTTAAATAATAAAAAATATACGTGGGTAATAGGATAAGTACTATCTTCTTCGGTATTAGTGAACGTTCAAAGATTTTCGTGACTAATGTGACATTCAGAAGTGTGAAAAAATGGACCGACGTTATTAGTTGGTGCACTGAAAAATAATATTAATTCTATTGGTGGGTAATTCATAAGTAACAGCTCCGATAGAATTATTCCTATTATTTTGTATTTTTCAGTGCACCAACTAATAAAGTCGGTCCAATGTTTTGTAAGAAATATTCATTTTCATACTTACGGTATGGTTTCATGATATTTTTATATCATGTCAAAATAATAACTCAATTGATTTATTCGATAAGTTACAATATAATAATTCTAGGATTATAACAGTGCTGCAATGGAATAAAAATTATTGGTTTATTGAAATTGCCCAATTAATTTCCAAACTGCTTAACCTTTGAAAATTTTTATGTATTATTATGGTATCATATAAATATATATATATATATATATATATATATATATATATATATATATAATTAAATAAATGAGGAGCTATCCGTACCAGATGACCATATTAGAATATGAATAATAATTTCACACCTAGCTGGTAAATTGAACCTACATTTCGTAGGGTGCCGCAATAAGAACGAGGTTTGTCGTCTACATATTGCGTTTGTGTGCATTTTTTCCACTATACTGCTCAATCAGATTGATTACCAAACATAGCATCAGTCTCCCAGATATATATCATGATTTCGAGGTTGTTGCCTCTCATCAGTATATCGTAGGGTGAAGAGCCATATTTGATAATCAATCCTTATTTGGAACTCATACTTGTATCAATCTTCGGTATAGAACTGTCGGTGGAGACAAGTATGAGCGATATATTAAGCATGTATAATGGTGGATAATTACAATCGGCAAAGGTTAATAATTAATTACATAAATGAGGAGCTATCCGTACCAGATGACCATATTAGAATATGAATAATAATTTCACGCCTAGCTGGTAAATTGAACCTACATTTCGTAGGTATATATATATATATATATATATATATATATATATATAAAGAAAGATATAATCCAGTTTTACTGAGATAGATATAACATCAAAATGAAAATACTATTCACCTTTATGCTTTTATTTCATCAGATACAGTCATCCACTAATAGCGGATCACGTGATTTCAAGCTTATTTACTCTCGTCAGCGCCACATAAGCGGACGCAGTATCTACCAAAATAAAAGATACTAAAAGATGTCATAGGTGCATGACAACAACCTCTCAGTGGGACGCAATTCGCGCCACCTAGGTATTGATAGCTAGTTACGTTTAACGTAAAGTATATAATAAATATAAAGAAAACTATAATTCAGTATTACTGAGATAGATATAATATCACTTGATCCGCTTCTAGTGGATGACTGTATCCGATGAAATAAAAGCATAAAGGTGAATAGCATTCTCATTTGGATACGAATTCCAACTTACATTATTATTATAACGTGTTTTTATATATAACTATTTTTCTTGATTATTACTTCGATGATTCTTATATCCCTTTAATTAAGTACTTCTTTGTAACTTTCTTTTATTTTAATACAGCCCTTATGGGACACCCTATATTTTATTGCATTTTCTGATTGCCCGTACAAAATAAGATACTCTTTCCTAAGGGTTCCCTATACCTAAGTACAGAGGGTTCTGAATTATGCTGACTTTTCTTAAAATGTTAACTTTTCGAAAAATTCATATCTAATTAATATAACAAATTCTAGCAAATTGTCTCTTACATCTAAATAGTTGGGCGTTCGTTAAATGTATTCCACGATTGAGTACTAAACATCTCTTTACAGGGTGTTAGGAATTTTCAGTTTCATTATTATGACATTCAATGTGTAATATCGGGCTTATTTTAAAATAGATACCCTATATTTTATTAATTCACCATGTTAAAAAATAATTCTTCTTTCGAATGGTATAAGGGTTTCCTATACCTAGGTATTATACTTTTCATGCAATTTACAAATTTTAAATTTAATGGTAAATCGAAGTTTAAGACATTTGCAATTCTCTCTAAATTTTTAAACAAATTATCTTGGCATAATTGTTGTAAAAAACAGTGTAGTTGCTAATAAATATACACACGTGTAGTTGCTGAGGTACACTGGCTCCTTTTTTTTACTGATAAATATTTGAGTACATAATAAAACACAAACATATTTTTAATAGAGCAAATACATAAATACTACAAAACGAACAACAAATTATTAAAATAATAGATGCTCAAAATGCTTGTCATTTTGTGCAAGGCAACATGTGATTCTATCTTCAAACGGTTTACTTACATTATTCAACATATCGGCCCCCGTATCATGTAAAATTTAGCAACTAGTTGCAATCGCGTTTTTGTCTCAGTGTTGCCAAGGTCTATTGGACAGTGTCTATAAAATATTGGATTTAAAAGAGACAATAGCAATTTCAATGAGAACGTGACTTAAAGTAATTTATCATTCAAAAATACATGCAACCAACCTCACTTTGTTACTTTTCACATCAGTTTAGGCGCAAGACTAACAGAGCGACAACACTGTACCGACAACACTGTACCGACGTTTTGACAGCGACGATTATGTGATCGTCGCGGTCGCGTTGCAGTTGCTAATTACATGATAACCCCACGGGTGTAATAGACACGAAAGCGTTCTTAATTTCATATCGACTGGAGTAGTAGGGGATGTAGCATATACAATATTTTTGATATAACCCCATTTGAAGAAATCCATGAATATCCATAAGGACCTCTTCTACCTATCCATTTATTTCTAAATTTTCTATTTAGGTAGTTCCTAACAGCACGTAAAAAGTGAGCAGGAGCTCCGTCCAATTGTAGCCACATTTTCTTTCGGATGGTAGGTGGTAGGTTTTCGAGAAGGATCCAGAAGTCTTTTTTAAAAAAATTCAAAAATTTTCTTCCATTCAGGTGTCCGTCAAAAAAATACGGGCCGATAACATATTTGCCCCCAATCCCTCCCCAAACGTTTACACTCCATCGCTGTTGGCGATCAACAGTACGAAATAAATGTTTGTTTACTGTATCGTAATAATGGAAACTATGTCTATTTACTAACCCATTATTGTGGAAAGTAGATTCATCGTTAAACAATACATAATCAAAAAAATCAAATTCTTCTCCAACTTTATCCAAAGTCCATAGACAAAAATTTAGACGTTTATCATAGTCCTGTTCTGTCAACTGCTGGTATAGTTGAATATGATATGGATGGTATCGATTTTTCTTAAGTATTCTACAAACACTCATTTGACTTATTCCTAATTCACTTGAATTTTTTCTAGTACTGGTATTAGGATTCTCCATAACCGACAGCAGTATATCAAATTCGTTAGCGTTGTCACCAGTAACTAGTTTAGTTTTATTCACCTTCTCGTATGCAACGTTACCAGTATCACGGAATCTATTGAGTAGTCTTTCAAAAACTTCCTTTTTTGGGTGAGCTCTATCAGGGTACTTTTGAGCATAAACTCTAGATGCTAGGGGACAATTTTCCAAACATTCCCCAATGCAAACTATCATGTCGATTCTTTCGTTTAACGGGTACTGCTTCATTTTTTGTAGCAAGAAAATTTGAGACTAACACAGGATTGTTAAGATAATTAACAGAGAAATGTCATAAAATGACATTAAGTTAGGTACCAACTAGATTAAGTATGCATTTTTTGTTTTAAATTCGATTTACCATTAAATCTAAGAAAATTCTAAATTGCACGAAAAGTATAATACTTAGGTATAGGACACCCTTATACCATTCGAAAGAAGAATTCGTTTTTGACATGGTGAATCAATAAAATACGGGGATGTAATAATGAAACTGTAAATTCTTAACACCCTGTAAAGATATGTTGAGTACTCAATCGTGGAATATACTCAACGAATGCCAACTATGTAAGAGAAAATTTGCTAGAATTTGTTGTATTAATTACATATTATTTTTTTTCGAAAGTTTCAAATTTTAATAAATGTCAGCATAACTCGGAACCCTCTGTACTTAGGTATAGGGAACCCTTAGGAAAGAGTATCTTATTTTTTACGGCAATCAGAAAATGCAATAAAATATAGGGTGTCCCATAAGAAAAAATATAACTTTGATATGCCACAAATTTTTGGGACATCCTGTGTATTCCAAAATATTTTTAAAATGTAGCCTTTATCAATATACAAACTACTAAAGTGACAGACATTTTAAAACTTTTACCGTTTCGCCATAAACCTCCATCCCGTTGGTCGTGATTCACCCTATATATGTACTTACTATCTTAATTTTAATTCATAAACTATTTTTAAGTACATATTACAATATTAATTTATTAATTTTCCTTCTTGAATTTAAATTTTTGGCATATTTTTTATACTCAAATTGAAATTATATTAGTAAATTATAATAATTTTACTCCTAAATTATAATTTGAAACTATTCATTCTTGAATTCAAATGATGTATATAATATTAATTCTAGAATGTATATTCTTGTTCAGCCGTCGGTATAATAGACCCCGGCTTATTGGTGTATATATTATATATATCTAATGCGTACTATCGTTCTGTTTGACAAATCTACCAAAACTAGGTGGCGACACAAATTTTCACAATTTATATTTTTAAATTTCGTTGGAGACAAATATTTTGTGAACGATTATGAGATGATTTTTTGCTTTGTACCCCAAAAGTTGCTTAGATTTTTAGATATTTGACAGCAAACGCAAATATTAGTACCTACTCTATATTTCTTGAGGAAAATCAATTACCTATATTTACAATGTCAACGTCAGTACCCATTATTATTGCAATCGATAGACTTCATATTAATAAAGCTGTGGGGATATTCATGAACAACTACTATAGGTACGTTATTCAAGCCACAATTTTGATTTGAAGTTCTTGATTACGATTATGACACCATGTGTTAGTAAGTTGCTAACTTATTCACAGTTTTGCCGTATTTTCATTATGTAAGTAAGTACATAATGTAAAATTGTGAGTTTTTTTCTTGAATTAATATTATGTACTTAATTTTAATTCAAGAATAAAAGTTCGGAAATTAATATTGGATACACAATTCTAATTCAAATGAGTTATATAAGTTTAATTTTCTAGTATTCTTCATCAAAATAAAAATAAAATGGAATGAAAAGTATCAAAAATTTAAATTAATTGATGATTTAAATGATGATGATTTGAAAATATAACAATAATTTTCTGAATTTGAATTCTATTACCGTGTAAAAGAAATCATTTATTTATTTCATGGAGGACTTCGAATTATTTAATTGCAATTATGCTTTAATATAAGGCAGTGGATCAGGTCCCGGCTGCCAGTACCCGTAAATTACAATAGAAATCCCGGCAGCCGGGACTTTTTACATCTTAGTTAGAAATCCCGGTAGCCGGGACCTAAAAATTACAAAGCATTTTAGTTAGAAATCCCGGCAGTCGACATTTATAAAATATAATTAAACTCCCGATATCCTGGATTTCTTACATTAGAAGAAATATCAGCAATGAGTTTAGTTTATCAAAAAATATTTCAATTCCAAATTATAATGAATGTTATACATAACAACATGATTTTTTTTATTTATGAATATATTTGGTTAATGAAAATTAAAATTGTTTACGTTAAGTACGAGTACTTTTTTATTTTATTTACAGGCTACAAAATATTTTTAGGTTTTTGTTTACTATCAAACCTTTTAAACTTACAGACTACACATTCTACAAAACCAACCAATACTTTTATGTAGGTCTTATAAGAGAAACACATATTACTTAAATGGTACTGATTCAAGCAGCTACTACATCTGATAAAATTTTCGTTGAGATCATGATCACATACAGCACATATCCAGTGATTCAATTCTTTTTTTTTATGAATAACTCTAGATTATTCCACGCTCCATTGGTGAAATATCTTCGAATATAAAACACGTTAACAGCTGACTCTTCAATAATCTTGTTGTTGAGAAGAAAGTAGGTGAGGATGTCATTTCAATTTTATTTGTGTCTTTGACAATCCAGGACAATAAGATTTTTTTCTTTTGTATTGTAATTTAATTTAATGAAAGGATTTTTTTTAGTAGCTTGTCTTTTCTTGGGTATACCGAAAACTGTATTTTCTAATCCTTTTGGTCTTCCTCACTTCCTGATTGCAATATGCATTTTAATTTCTGCTTTTCTATTATATGTTACTACTATCGGTGTGTTATGTTCGTTGTCTGTCTTGAAAAAACAAAATTAGTCATTTTTAGTTTTAAAAAAACTCATAAGCTTCTTAACTTTTAGAAATTATAAAAAAGATTCTGGCTCAAAATAAAATTCTTTAGAGCTTTGCTTATTTAACCGACCTTCTATCTCCCATATTAAGCGAGATACCATAGAAACTCAAATTTGGGCATACATTTATCTGAACAACCAAACCATTGTGTCTTGTAACAATCACATGATTAAAAGAAGGTGTTTTCCTCACATGTTTTTACTACCGACAATATAAAACAAAAAAATTAAGAAAAATCACTAAACAACCCCTGATATCTAAGCTGTACAACCTTTACTATCGTACGTAAAGTACTAACTTACGCACTAGTGTGTAAACTGAATTAGTTTACGCATTAGTGTTTAAAGTGAATTAGTTTACGCACTAGTTCAAAATATTCAAACTTTATTATTATTATTATTATTATTTATATTTATTATTCAAAACAAATAACACGAAATGTAAACACGAAAAATGGATCGAACAACTAACCAAATGTAGTCACTGCCGGGATTTTTAGTTTATGTGTGGAAAGTCCGGCGTGCCGATACCTCTGACCATTTCTTTTATAAATAACGGCTGCCGGGATTTCTAACCAAGATGTAAAAAGTCCCTGTAGCCGGGATTTCTATTGTAATTTACAGGTACCGGCTGCCGGGACCTGATCCACTGCCTTAATATAATTGTGATATATTTCTATGGTCACGAATTTCTTTGTGAATAATTTTCTTGTTTAAATATTTTTGATTATGAATTTGCTTTATGTCATTAAATAGCAAAACGATGTACACTACTTTAGAGAGAGAAAGAGAGTCGGCGGGAGAAAGTCGCATCTAGAGAGCGTAACGCGTGACGATTTCTGCTAGTGTTAAGGAACTTTGTCGCAAAAACATTTTTAAAATTATATATTCAGCACCTAAAATCTCTGTACTAATGTATGTTTGCTTAAATCTGTTTATATTGATCTAAGGAATATGAGGTATCATTTTGTAGAGGGTTTTCAGATATAAGCTGTAGGTATATAAATTTTCTATCACTATATAAATTAATCAAGTTGATAGACAGACCTGTTGTTCTACCCTGTATAACCTAGCGCCCACTGTCATTGGTTTGACATTGCCCACCCTGTCGATTCCTGCTAGATAGCTGCCTGGCTTTCCTAAAGTTTGGTCCAGTCGCCGTTGCAATTCCTGTAACATGAATTCATTCAGATGTTTCATCCATACAGCTTTCCAAAAATTGATGATTTGCATTTATTCATAGAATAAACATATATAGGCTGTATGTATGTGTAAATCCAGATAACCAAATGATTTTTTTTATATTTCGTGCAATTTTTTTTATTATCTCTTAAATCGTAGCAAAGCGCTTTCGACTAATAGTCATCATCCGTGCTTACCTGCAAGAAAGTAACGAAAAAAAAATATTCTGTGTAAGTATATATATATATACGGCACGCACCTCGGGTAGATAACATAAATGAATATTGAAAGAGAGTGCCTGTCAAACAAATTGTAATATATAATACGTCAATCCAAATATTATAGATGCACGTGTGAATAAATCGACAATTTGAATATTAAACTTTAATTGTGGTTTCTTTCTTTTCAGGTATGAGTTTTGTTAATACCTGTACCAAATGTAAATAATTTAATATACTTTGCTTTCAGAGCAACAGATTAAGTTTTATTGATTGTCGGTTCCATATCTAAGATAAGCATATAATATATTCACATTATACAACGACCATAATTGTGGTTTATGAGATAACGAAAAGATGGAAAAAATACAGTTTGAATTAAAAGTTAAACCTAAGCCATCAAGTGATGGGAAATCGAACATGTTAAGTATAACTTCAATAGCTACAGAGAGTGACAGAATTTTTGCAGTGCCGGAGGAATTTCAATCAGTGGATTTACACAAATAATTGACGAAAACAACTATTTATAGTTTGGTGAAAAACAGTTTAACAAATAGGAACCAATTCAGAAGAGTATAGATAGAATTGACTGAAGAAATACGGAATGTTTACATGGATAATTGTGGTAATATGAAGTTTGCAGAACAAATTTTAGAAGAAATAACTGATAAATATTCTACTACTTCTATCGAGCCAGAAGAAAAAATACCATAAATAAGCTTTTTGGAAAAGTTAGTGGAAAATTCTCATATATCACGACAGGAAGATTTGAAAAAATATCTGAAAAATTTGTGAGTGAGAAATTCACAAGCAAGAATACTAACGTTGAACAATGGATTGGTATTTTTGAAAATGAATGTGTACGTTTTGGTGAAAGAGATGATATGAAAAAGATTCAAATTCTCAGATTATTTATGGATAAATCTTGTTCTGATTGGTACAGCTCTATGATTGTGAAACTTCAAATAAGCTCGGATTGAATAACAATAATAACAAGTTCTGTAAAATATTTGCAAACAAAGGTTGGAATCCGGTCACTTATGCATTATCATTTAGATACAAGAATGGTTCACTGTTAGACTATGCAATAAGAAAAGAAAAACTTCTATGAGACATGAGAAAGTCAATTGATTCAGGCACGTTAATTGCAGCTGGTTTACCAGAATTTATACTCAATGAAATTGATAGAGAGAAAATTACAGATACAATGAATAGATTTGTTTAAAGAAGTTAACAAATATGAACACATGATACCTACATAAAAAAGATAAACATGAATTATATCTCCATCAGGTCTCCCATTGGAATCTTATTTCTGCTGATATAAACACTTTTGTATATAGTATAAATATAAGATTGTTAACAATTAGAATAGTCCTGTAGTAACCTTTGTAGAATAAACATTGTAACTTTAGTTAATAAATTAGTTTTTAAAAAGGCAATCTCGAGGATCGAAATTATTTTTGGCGCAGTCAGTAGGATTGTCTGAGAATAATCAAATCGTTTGATTATTTTTCGTGTCAACGATTAATCGGACATTCGAAATTGTTGAACTGTGAGTGATAGTGAAAATCCAGAGAGGCAAACCAATCTTGGCTCATCCCAGTCTATCGAAGACCTGGAAACCACAATCCACTGGCAGATCATCGGAATTTAGAACCCAAATCGTCTAAATTCGCAAGAGCTATCGACCTGGTAAAGGACAACCATCGCCGATCCAGCCGAAGCCCTTATAAAGAGGATGCTCAGAGTTGCCTTAATATTAATGTAAGTATGTCTTTCGGAAATTTGATTGACCTTTACGAAAGTTTGGAAGAAGCGCTTTCATCACCTAATAAACCCTTAGAAGATTCAGAATTACCTAGTACAATTGTAGTAAGCCCAGTTATTAAGCCAGCTATTTTAAAATTGTCTTTAAAAGAAAAATTTAAAATGAACCAATTCAAGCCTGAATATCTTAATTGTCTCCCTGAATTTAGTGGCGACGCTAATGATTTACAGAGATTTCTTTTGGTTAGTCAATCGCTAATAAATCAATTCTATGATGAAGCGAATCCAGAAAGTTTTTCAAATACGTTTTAAATGAATTCCATTGTATGAAAGCTCAGTGGAAATGCAAAAACTCTATTCAATATACAAGGTATTAGCACATGGACAGAATTAAGAGAATTATTAATTAGGAATTTTGCTGATCAACGTGACGAAAGTTGTCTAAATAGAGATCTTGTCATGTTACGACAAACTGTTGGTGAATCAACACAACATTTTTACGATAGAATCTTACATATTCTAAATTTATTGTGCAGCCACGTTAATTCTCAAGTTTTAACTAAGGAAGCACGAGCGGCTAAGATAGATTTATACCAAGATTTAGCACTTAAAACATTCTTAGCAGGCATACGCGAACCGTTAGGAACAACAATTCGATGTATGAAACCGAAAAGTTTGAGCGAAGCCTTACAGTATGTAACTGAAGAGGAAAATGTACATTATTTTCAGAGTTACCCTAACAAAACAAACCAAAAATCAGAAATTTTCAAGCCACAGATTCCAATGAAACCACAGGTTAATTCACGACCTCAATTTCAATTTAGAAATAATCCAAATCAAATATTCCCTAGAAACCCAAATTCAATGCAATCTTATCGGAACAATTCTTTTAGACCCCCGTTTTGGCAAGTTCCAACACAACAAAGATTCAATCAACCTCCGCAACAATTTGCTCATCATCCACAATATCCTAGAGCTCCACAAAATTTCAGAGCTCCTACCCAGAACTCCAGATTTTCACAAAATTATCAAAATACTTTTAAACAAGAAAATCCTAGCCAATTAAAAAAACCAACTCCAATGAGTATTTCATCTCAAAGAACATTCAAACCTCATTCGAATTTCTTCAAACCATCTAATCAACCTCCTCACTATAAAGTCGAAGAACTGTATAACACAGAAGTAAATACTTGCGAATCTGACTATGATCCAAATTATTTTAACGAATACCAAAATTACTATCCTGAAGCAGAATGTGAGAATCAAGAAGATTTTTCAAATGAAAACAACATTGAGACTGAAAATTTTCATACGGATCCTCCCAATTCCGAGGAAAGATAACCCCTAAAGTTTTTTCATTCAATTTTTCAGAATCCAATGAACTTCCCTATATAATGATTCCACAATATAATCTGAAACTATTAATTGATTCTGGCTCTACAAAATCTTTTCTTGACCCTGATTTAGCTTTTAAATTATTTCCAGATAGAATAAAAAATGACCCTTTTATAGTTTCCACAGTGTATCAAAAATCATCTCATAAATATAGCACAGAAATTCCGACTCCTCAAGTTTTTAACGTCCCTGGCAACATGAAATTTTACCTTTTCAAATTCCACGAAACATTCAATGGCCTCATCGGTGTAGACAATATGAAAAATCTACAAGCTAGTGTTGATTTTAGTAGAGATATTCTTATTACTCCGAATGCAAGGATTAAATTACATTACCATAAAGTGAATAGCGCAAACAATACTCATTTAATATCCGTATCACCACGTGTTGAACAAGTTATCAAGATAAGAACATCTGTAAAACATGGCGATATCATTATCCCACATATTAAAATTCATAATTGCGAGATTCCAGAAAGCCTGAGCGTTGCAAAAAACGGAGAAGCGTTAACCACAATCCTGAATACTACTAACGATACCATTAAACTTGACCTTAGTGAACCATTCGTTGTAGAGAAATTCCAGGAAAATTACACACTAGATTCGAACTTAAATTATATTTCGAGCGAAGAAAATAACACATTAGATTTAAATAAAATTAGATTAGACCATTTTAATTCTGAGGAATCTTCAAAAATACTATCACTTTGTCGAAAATACTCTGACATATTCTACAATGAAGAGATGCCCTTAACTTTTACAAACCGTATTAAACATCAAATCAAAACATCCGACGAAAGCCCCGTTTATACGAAATCATACAGATATCCATTTATTCACAAGAACGAAGTAGATAACCAAATAAGAAAAATGCTGAAAACCAATATCATCCGGCCCAGCAATTCGCCTTGGTCTTCCCCAATTTGGGTAGTTCCAAAAAAAATGGACGCCTCTGGCAAGCAAAAATGGCGCGTCGTAGTAGACTATAGAAAACTAAATGAAAAGACTATCGATGATAAATATCCCCTTCCGAATATTAATGATTTGTTGGATAAACTCGGAAAGTGCCAATACTTCACGACTTTGGACCTAGCAAGTGGATTCCACCAAATCGAGATGGAAGAAAAGGATATCGAGAAAACAGCATTCAGTACAGAAAATGGACATTATGAGTACCTCCGCATGCCATTTGGGTTGAAGAACGCCCCTGCCTTCAACGTGTAATGGATAATATACTGCGAGGAATACAAAACGAAAAATGTCTAGTCTACCTGGATGATATCATCGTTTTCTCGACTTCTCTGCAAGAACATCTAGAGAAGTTAGAAAGTGTTTTCAAGAGACTCAGAGATTCAAACTTCAAAATACAGCTCGACAAATCCGAGTTTCTAAGGAAAGAAGTCGCATATCTCGGACATGTTGTAACACCACAAGGAGTCAAGCCGAATCCGGACAAAATTAAGGCTATTCAAAATTTTCCAATTCCGAAGACCACCAAACAAATCAAAGGATTTTTGGGACTCTTAGGATACTATAGACGTTTCATCAAAAATTTTGCTAATTTAACAAAACCGCTAACGAAATGTTTAAAGAAAGGTGCAATAATCGAACACAACGAAGAATTTATTAATTGTTTCGAAAATTGTAAAACTATTTTAACAAACCAGCCAATTTTACAATATCCAGATTTTTCTAAACCTTTTAATCTAACAACAGATGCTTCAAACATTGCTCTTGGTGCGGTCCTTTCACAAGGCCCGATTGGTAGAGATTTACCCATTGCATTTGCGTCTCGTAGTCTCAACGATTCAGAAATTAACTATTCTGTAATAGAGAAAGAACTTCTCGCCATCGTTTGGGCAACCAAGTACTTCCGCCCATATTTGTATGGTCGTAAATTCAATATAGTAACAGATCATAAACCTTTGCAATGGTTATTCTCACTTAAAGATCCAAACTCAAAACTTATGCGTTGGAGAATTCGACTAGAAGAATTCGATTATAACATTATATACAAGAAAGGAAAATTAAACACAAACGCAGACGCGCTTTCAAGAGTCGAAATACATACGAAAGAATTCTGGGAACAACTAGATGATATACTGAAAGAATATCCAAATTATCAAAAACCATCAGTAACATTCGATTACCAGCGAGAACCATTAAATCAAGATCACAATGAATTGAATACCCCGGAATATAGAGAAATCGAACTTCGTACACAATCTCCAAAATCACCTCGAGTTTATCTAGACTTAGATACTATGGAAAGAACTCTGGACGATGACGACAACATTTCAATGATTGTACATCATGATCAATCAATTGCAGAAGTGCAGGCGCAGTCGTCTTCGAAAGAAGATAAGCCAATCACGAACAGTGTCAACGATGATAGCGATGAACAAACGATACATTCGAACGCTGACCAACATCCAATAGCAGATATTCCAGTCACAGATCATGCAATCAATTACGGACAAAACCAAATCTTCATAAAATTAGTACATCATTCACCATCAAAACCGAAGCTATCTCATCTATTTGAAAAGAAATTAAGAATTCATCTCCAAATATCCGAACAAAATTTTGAAAAAGATATAGTAAACTTTATAAAAGAGTATGTATCTCCCAATGTAAATTATCACCTATATTTCGAAGATCCACAAATTTATGAATCGTTTTCTGCAGTAGTCCAACAAAATTTCAAATGGCCCTCTATTAAATTTAGAAGATGTACTAAAAACTAATTGACGTTATCGATAAAGAAGAAATCTTATCAAAAATACAGGGATACCACGAAGGTAAAACCAACCATCGAGGAATAGACGAAACATTAAGTAGAATCAAGGAAAAGTATTATTGGCCGCTGATGAAAAATTCATTTACAACTTATATAAATGATTGTGAAATATGCCAGCAAGCTAAGTACGAGAGAAAACCCGTAAAAATGCAAATGAACATCACACCGACAGCTTCTAAACCATTTGAAATAGTGCATATGGATACGTTTACATTCGAACAAACAAAATTTTTAACAATTTCGGACAGCTTTTCAAAATATTCACAAGCATACCCAATATCTTCTATGTCTGGAACAGAAATTGCTAATAACCTAATAAACTTTTTCTCACATCATAGTATACCTAAGCTCATTATTGTAGATAACGGAACAGAATTTAAAAACTCTGTTATTACCGAGCTTTTGAACTTGCATAAAGTCAAAATTCACTTTTGTTCTCCTAACCATCCCCAATCAAACGGAATAGTTGAGAGATTTCATTCTACAATCACAGAACATCTCAGATTTCTAAACACTCAAGGTTTCTCAAAAACACCAGCGAAAATGAAAATGCTATATGCAATTTTGGCATACAATAATTCAATCCACTCTGTCACCAAATTCAAACCTATAGACGTTATAAACGGACATGTCACAGATAACGACCCATTTAATATTGAAATAGATAAACTTATATTGAATGACTATGTTAATCAACATAGAGAAAAGTCTAGATTATTATACTCTAAGATAAATTCAGCGTTACTTAATCAAAAGGAAAAGGTTATTGAAAAAGCTAATGAAAAACGAGATAAGCCAGAATTATTTGAAGAAAACCAAGTAGTTTTTCCCAAGAAACACATTAGGCAAAAGCACGCCAATAAATCTGATAAACCCTCAAAATTAACAAATATCAATACCGAAAGAAAAGTGGTGAAAACTGATCAACATGCAAAAATTCACATGAACAACCTTAAGCGTCCCTTAAGAAAAATTTACTCTTTCGATTAGTAAAGATAGATTATTGTATTACAGGTTTCCCGTAGTCTTGGGTCTCCGAGAAACTATCAGTGTAAGAAACTTACAAGACAACCCAGGATTAATACCCCTAAAGATCGGTACCGCTAAACTACAAGAATATTCACATTCACTCTTTAATTATTACGATCTGAATCCTATAATTTTAGAAATCAATAAGCTTAAAACTAAATCTACGAATTTAACATTATCCCTTCAAATGAATGCAAATTATTCTAGAGATGTTTCAAATTACCATAAAATATTAAGATATGTTGAAAATAAGGCTGAGTCAAAACTTTCAGAAATTATACCTCATTCACAAAGAACGAAACGAGGGTTGATCAATGGATTAGGATCCATATTCAAATCAATTTCAGGTAATCTTGATGCTAGAGACGGCGAGAGATATGATCTACTAATTAGACAACTTCAAGAGAATCAGAACAAAATAACTTCAAGCGTAAAATCTCAATGTTCACTTGCCATTACCTTGATAGACAAATTTAATGGAACAATTAGCCAGATTAATCATAATGAAAAACTTTTGGAAGACAAGCTAAATCAAATCTCATTAATTGTAACCACACGAGCCTACAGAGAGAATAGTAGTTTTATAAAGGATGTTATGATTCAAATAATCAATTTGTACGAAACCATAATATCTATTTTACAGGATATAGAGAATTCTATTACCTTTGCAAAACTTAGAACTATGCATCCAAGCATAATGCCTATATCAGACTTATATAATATATTAAAAACTCTTCAAACAAAATTCATTCCTGACCAATTTCCGATACCTGTTGATCTAGGAAATACCTTTCTTTTTGAAAAATTAATAGAAGTGGAATGCTTTATTCTCAATAATAGAATTGTGTATATACTTAAAATTCCAATAACTTATCCTTCCGAATTCAACCTTTATCATTTATTTTCTATACCAGTCTTCTCGAAAGGTCAATTCAAAACTATTCTTCCGAAGGGTAGATTTTTGATCAAAAGTGAGTTACATTACGCACTAATGAGGAACTCTTGTGAACAAATAGCAGATAGGCAATACATCTGTAAAAATACTGAGATCTACGAAATAGACGATCTCAGCCCCTGCGAAGTTCAACTACTACGGATGAAGAATACTTCTAGTTGTAACTATGCACAAATAACCATCACACAAACTACATTTAGAAACCTAGATGAATCAACTTGGATAGGGTTGTTTCCTTCCGAAGAACCAGTGACTCTTCGATGTACCAGCCAAGAAGAAATATTAAAATTATATGGTACCTATCTATTCCGAATTCCACAAGGATGCAGACTATCAACAAATCCCAAAATAATCCAAAACGAAAAAGAAGAGCCAACTGCAAATAAACCAATACTATTTGCAGATCTCAATACTAATCAATACGACTCAAAAATACCCAACATCAACATACAATTAGATCAACTTCAGCTCGATGAACTCCAAGATCTGAAAACCAGGTTCGTTGAAAATATTCCAACGATCAAAGAAGACAGCATGGCCCACCTATATATTCCCGATGCCTGGACGATCATTATATAATGTATTGTAATATTCTTGATCATCTACTTCACCTATAAGAAAGCCAAACCAAATGGGAACCAAAATGGTCCAGCCCAACCGATAGAGCTCCTTAACGTCCAACTTCCTCGCTGAACTCTCCAAAGTTGGATCTACAGGGGGAGGAATTATATCTCCATCAGGTCTCCCATTGGAATCTTATTTCTGCTGATATAAACACTTTTGTATATAGTATAAATATAAGATTGTTAACAATTAGAATAGTCCTGTAGTAACCTTTGTAGAATAAACATTGTAACTTTAGTTAATAAATTAGTTTTTAAAAAGGCAATCTCGAGGATCGAAATTATTTTTCATGAATAGTAAATGACCATCTGCAGAAAAGAAGCCATGTAAAATGTACCACAGTGCGACAACATGCTGGTTGAAATCAAATAAAGATGATACAGATAGAAAAAGTTTCATTAAACATGTGAACAATTCAGTAATAGAAGTTGAGTTTAATGAAACTGATCAAAAAAACGAGCAGTAACACCATTAATAAAAGTCAAACTATTGTTGAATGATACGTTAGAACTATTTGAAGTTTATGAGTCAGGTTCTAATGTTTCTCTAGTAAATTCTGAATTTTTGAAACTGAATGGAAAAATAAATAGTTTAAATAATGCTAGCTTTTTAACGATTAATAGTGTTAAGAAACAAGTGGTTTGATAACTTTGAAAGTAAAAATTTTGGAAATAGAATAAATTATTAATTATTATTATTATTATTAATGAGAAAATCTTCAAATATATTTTTTTGATTGGAATAGATATGATTCAAAAGTTCAGATTAATTAAAAATGAGGATTTAAAAATAACTCAAAAATATACTATGAAGTTTAAAGGTATGGAATATAGAATGGTATATAGAACAGAAGAACTTTATAGCAAAACTAGATCATCTTACTCCTCATCAAAGGTGTGCAGTAAATGAACTGATTGATAAACTAACTGGTAAACTATAGAATTACTGTAAAGCAGTGAAATAGCGATTTCTGAACCAAATCAGCCATCACAATATCAAATTCTCTTCAAAGGTATAAGCTGGGGTTATTTCAAATGAAATATGTAGGTATATACGTTCCTAACATTTTTTATTTTATGAAATTCGAGAACGAAGAACGGAAAAAGTAAACCTACCTTGATACGGACCATCATATTCAAATGTCCCTGGCTGTATTGTTCGATGACGTCCCGAACGTCGTAGGGTTTTCTGGCCTGTTGGAATTTCCTTCTGGCAACGAAATATTTGATTTTCCGGATGGCCCGAATGGCGTTTTTGTGTGCTTCAGTTAATCTGGAATTGAAAGAGAGCTTAGTAATATTTGGCGAAGGAATAGAGTTTTCCGAGTGAAATAAAATAAGACTCTGTAACGGACTGTGCAACATTCAGAACTTGGGGTACCCATAAAAATGTAAAAATCAATAATTGTTTACTAAAAGATGCCTTTTACTTCGGCCAAGCATGATCTAACATGCAGCTCTTGTCGTATGGGTACGAATTTATTCTGTCAATTTCATTGCACCAATTATCCATGTGAAGTTCAATAATAAGTCATAGTGTCAACCCATGACCCAGACTTAGTAGCTCCCTATTATTTTGTGAGCTTGTGGAATAACTGTTTAGCAACAGATTTCGTAGTTGGTAGGTACTATTCTTTCAATTTAATAAGGGCAGTTGATTTTGTGTCCTACTGTGGAAACGACCAGCTATGCCCACTTAAAAAAATATAAAAATTATTTTTCACATCTAGAAAACCCCCGTTACTATATGAAAAGATAACCGAAAGGCGCTGGAGAAACTATAAAATGCGTATAGTATATAAACAAACGAATTATATTATTGTAGGCAAATTAAATAATTAAAAGAAAGGAGCATCATGCGATAAGTATACAAAATTAGAGGGTATTTATTATGAGTAAACTGAATGTATTTTTTATTAAACATTTTTTATGTACAGAAAACATACAAAAATTACTGTTCCCACATATCTCCGAAGCTACTAACTCTAAAATATTCACAAATTCTTTCATAGTTGAAGGAAGATCCAAACAAGATTTCCTTACTCCAAAAAGGTTAGATTCTGATTCTTGTAGCCCATTATTTTCTAAGATTTGTAAATTCATAAATGTTTCTGATAAAAAAAATCTTATCAGAAAGTTCGAGAATTCATCCAAGAATTCTGAAATGGTGTTGAAATTGTTTGAAAAGCTTTCGAATGTTGAAATAAATATTTCAATTCCAACAAGGAGTTGTTACATAACTTAACATCTGAAAATGAAACGTTTCCTTTCATAAAATTTAATTATTCATGACTAGTATATATTGATCTAATTTTGTGTAAGTTAAACATCTTTTCTATAAATTATGGAACGTGACGATATTTTGAGGCATTGCGTATCTTGTAAAAATATATCCTAGAAATAACTTAAGTACAGCGACGATTAAGTCAATCGCGCAACAGCGCAAATGGCAAACTTCCCCCTTTCGTCTCATGCAATTTTTCGTTGGTCGTACTATAATTTGCTCTTCTAAGAAGTTAAATGTTAGAGATATTTTTGTAGATAATTATGCTTCATCTGTGGTTAATTATATAAAAGCCTGCATTTGTTTGTTATAGAGTATTTTATTTTTATTTTTAAATCGACCAATTTCTACACTCAGTTCCCTCAGGTACGCTTGTATGGAGCATATCGATTACAATTTTTGTTACAGCAGAACTGTCATCCATTTCCTATTGATGCCCTGTTGGTAAGTAACTTATTAACAAAAATTGCTTCGAAGCTTTGCTCGAGCTTATTTGAAAACTCTCTGCAGCGACCATTGTTAGCGTTACATTCATGGTATAGGGTAGGTATATGGGATTAATATATGGAGAAATATTGATAAATGCTATTGTTATATGCTTCAATATTTGATTATTTGCCATATTATATGACTACCTAATATCTGATATTTTGATTGAATGTGAAAACAATATAACCTTACGCAACAAAATCGGATTACTCGGTCGATCTTAAAGTTTTTTTTGTCATGAATAAAATAATATTTTACACTCACCCCCGTATTCCTAAGAAAAAATCTTCCTCATCAATAATCTTTATTGCCTTGGTGATTGATGTACGTAGATATCTATGGAAGAGCAATACGCCCATGTCATGTAAAAAGGACTTAGTAATGGCATTCTAATGGACCTTTTAAATACACACCGTATGTCATGTTCTATATTATCGTTACCATGGTAACTAACTAACAAACTAAACTAGTACGGGGATCTTAGATATGATTATGAATACGGCTGATCGAATCTAGAACTAGTACCTACCTATAAGATCTTTCGGTATGAAAAATCAACGCTAGAGTTTCCACAGAAGCAAATAAGTACTCGAAACCCTATTGGTTGCTTAGATGGGCAATAACGTAGTTTGACGCGCTAATTGGTATTTATCTATTTTTTTATTGTTGGGTAATTTATCTACACAATCGTACCGTTACTTTCAAAGAATTTACACAGAACTTTAAAATCTGCAAATTTGTTATCATTATCACTATTAAGTTTCGGGAAAACGTACTATATTAGTATGCTATAGGTCAGTAAGTATTAATATTAATTTTATTTCCCCTTACTGTTGGAGTTTAACCACTACAGTAAGAAATTGCTTTCGTTTATAACATCATGTGATTTATTTGTTTTCCATGGTCATTCTTCTGCAATCTGCAATATCTTGGTATCGGATCAAAAATGTAATATCAGATGATATCTTGAATATTAAATATTAACGGATACGAAGTGATGCCACCGAATGATATAAAGGAGAGGATTTGCGCTAACTGGCAGAATTGTGGCAGTTTCGACAGTTGATTTATAAACTTTGTGCAAGAGGATTTAATCCCGAATGAGAAATTCGTGGAAATGTCTAGAGGGAGAGGGAGATACAGCGATAATGTCAAGAGTTGTGTTGAACGTGAAATTGATTTCGGTTTCCTGTGTAGAGGTATGAAGTAATTGTTTCTAACTCAATATGCAGTTGGATCTGCTACAGTTTAATCATATTTGTTATGCTTCACGATGCTAAAGATAAATGAAATATTTAATTTCCGTTAGAGTGACTTCCCCCATTAATATTATAGATATGAGATTGTTGGTATTTTCATGCAGATAACTAAAACTTAGGCAGTCACCTCTTACATTTTTGACTGACGAACCATATGGAGGAGGTGTATAATTCGACTGATTGTCAGTATTTTTGTGGATGTTCACGCCATTTAAATAGTAAACGTGCATCGATTTTCATAATTCTTTTTTCATTTGATAGAGGACTATATGGTCTTATT
The DNA here is from genome assembly GCA_958507055.1 of Crioceris asparagi. NCBI lineage: Eukaryota > Metazoa > Arthropoda > Insecta > Coleoptera > Chrysomelidae > Crioceris > Crioceris asparagi. Next base: position 80,250,218 of record OY293826.1, on the reverse strand, counting down.
GAAAAAACAAAATCGACATTCAACATGTCCTTCCCCATCAAAATCTTCGCCCAAATAGGGTGGAGAAGACAGTTTTCTTCAAAAATCGAAAATTTGATGCGTCATAATTAAAGAAGATACCATACCTGTCAACGTTTAAATTGGACATTAAAAAAACATAGGTTTCCTAATTTATTCGAAAAATGAAAATATGAGACGGTCAAATTAAACAAGAGATTATATGTTGCAACATTTAAATTGGACATTGGAGAGTTACAACAGTAGTATAAAGTATGTTTGAAATCTCTGGATAAGTACCTATCTATAAGCAACATATTTTCTTCTTTGGTGAACGTTGAATGACTTTAATGACTAAATTTAGACTCAAAAGACTCAAAAAAGATTATCACTGACTTCTACATACAATTATTTCATCATTAGTTTTTGACCGACGAACCCAAATGGAGGAGGTATACAATTCGACTGTAGGTATATCTGCATGTTCTTTTTTTTATAAATGTTCGCGCCTTCTGCATAGTGAATTAGCCCCATTAAAAAAATCAATACAAGACGTACCCTTCCCCTCAAAAATTTCTCCCAAAGGGGGTGGTGTGGACAATTTTTCCAGAAAATGGAAAATTCGAGACGGCAGAATTAAAGAAAATTCCATATCCGGAAACGTTTAAATTGGAAATTTTTAAATATAATCATAGTTTTTTAATATCAAAGAAGCTAGTACTTATCCTATTACCCATCAATTCAATTAAAATACTCATCTGCTATTTAGCGTCTAAAAAATATTTTGTTTGGGCAGTGCAGTAACCAAGTGTTGCACTTCAGTTCGTCCAGACCTAATGTCTATGAAAAATTGAGAAACTTACTGAGTAACTCGTGGTAGTTCAGCATCCAAATCATCGATATCATCGCTAGCTGCTTCGGTGACCGTGCTTGTTTGACTGGTGAAGACTGCACCCCTGGCACTTTCCCTTTCACCTCTTCGGAATCGGTTTGGTGTACCTTTTGACGGGTAAATGGTCAATGATAATTTTATAATTGCTATTATATTAATTATTATAATTTTGAAACGGCTCTGTTTTTTTTACGATAGCATTATTTCCAGGAAGAGGTCCTTGCAAGATGAGCAAACAAATAAAATAACTATAAGAATGGATATTGTTCTGTTTATTTTTCCTCTTCATGGAAATGTTTTCTATAAAATAAAATATCATTCGGGGAATTCAATTTTTGAATATACTAGGATCAGGATTTTAATAAGTTGCCAAACTGAAGAATTAGGAACTTATAAACCAACGAAGATCAGTAGGATGCACCTGGAGCAATACAAAATCATCAAGGGTTAATAATCTCTCAATTAGCTGCTAGTTAAAGACTCTACAAATGTACAATTCAGAATGTATTCCGTGGAGGTGACGTGAAGGTTCTAGCTATGTGTTTGAAATTTATGCTTGGGGGTAGAACCAAGTGTTCCAAATTCAAATGATCAAGAAAACATAAAAAACGATATTTTCGAGTACTAATCAGGTTCTAACCAGAAGATAGATGCTAATAAGCCGTTAATAACTTGTGATATCGACTAGTAGCTTAATGTAAAGCTAGCATATAATTGCGGGTAGAACGAGGGGCTTTGCAATCATGAATTACATACTTATTAGGTGCAATATAATTCCTTGGCTGTATGTATAAGGTTGATGATCCAGGGACAGATAATAATCGTCAATTTGTAAACATACAAATGGAGACTACGGATCACACCTCTTAAGTATGTGATTATACTATCTGAAAACACTCAAAACCTAAGTTCCTGATTATATGATGCCAAGATCTGAATCTTCATCATTCCTTTGTTATGTTATGTTATTTTATTCGCACATAGGTACATTATGATTCCGGAACTTAATTAGCATCTAATTAATATATATGATCTGATTTTTCTGTATTTATAGTTTTGCGAATTTGGTTGCTGGCTTGCTAGCTCCTAATTTTTGATATTGGCAACTAATCAGTTTCTAATGTTGGTATATTTAAACATCAAATTCTTTATTTGACGCTTTAGAATGGACCTGACAATTTTAGACATTAATTCTGCTAATACGTCACCTGAAAACTGCCTATCTGCTATAGACTCTTACAATAACTATTTGTGCTTAGCTCGATGAAAAAACGACTTTAGTTTTGAAGACGATATATAAAGAAGAACATACCAGCTTTCAAACAATAAAATATCGTACTTTTTCGACCAATCTTAATATATAGGTATGGATGATTTGTATTAGGAACATGAAAATAGTACTTACCTATTTATATATTGAGTCGATTAGATGGAAAAAAATGTGTGGTTTTATTTCTTTCTATATTGTGTTTGCAAAAAATCAATAGCTTATTTGGTAATCCAAAGTTTAATTTTATTTTTCATAAGTTTACTGGGAAGCTAGCAGGTACTATAAGGACCGAGTATATGTACTACTGATGTTTTGAATATAAAGGGTGTCTGAATAAGAGTGCACTTTTTAAATTTAGTGTCTTTTTTTTCGTGCACGTGGCAACTCTGAAGGTTGACAGCTGTCAGTAACGCGTTATAATTGTGAAAACTTATTACTAAAAATTGGAAAGTTATGTTCAGACCGCTCGCAAACTCCGCCGAATTTTCAGTCGAGAAAGTGCACCTACTGTGTCAACTATTCGAAAAGTGGTAACTTTTTTTTAAGAAACTGGTTCGATTATGGACATAAAGACTCCTGTGGGTCGACGCACCACTCGGTCTCTTGAAAACATTGCGGCAGTAAACGAGTGTCGCCAATAATCCGAAAACATAAATTCGCATTGTTCTCAACAACTTCAAATTTCACGAAGCACTACGCAGCGAATTTTGACAAACGACCTCCACCTTCATACTCAAAAAAGTCAGCTTATTCAGGAGCTCAAACCTGCAGACCATGGAAAGCGCTGGCAATTCGTTCAATGGGTAATGGAGCAATGTGAAATCATTGCCAATTTTTCAAAAAAGGCATCTTCTCCGGTGAAGCGCATTTCCATCTGAATGGCGTCGGGAATACACAAAATTATCGAATTTGGGGCTCACAAAATCCTCATACAATCCATGAGAAAAAGATGCACCCACAATGAGCAACTGTCTGGTGCGGATTTTGGTCTGGCAGCGTGATTGGGCCATATTTTTTTGAAGATGAGGTCGACATTGCATTGACTGTGAACGGCATTTGTTACAGGAACATGATAACGGAGTCATTTTGGCCTCAAATGGACGGCATCGATCTTGACGACATGTTGTTTAAGCAACACGGCGCCACCTGCCACACCGCGCATGAAACAATAGATTTATTGCATCAACGAATTCCAAAACGAATTCTCTCAAGAAATTCCTATGTCAACTGGCCACCAGGATCATGCCATTTAAAACCGTGCGATTTTTTTTGTGGAATCTCGGTCTTAAGCAAGTAAACCAGAAAAAAATCCTGAGCTCAAATCCGAGATCCAACGCGGCAGCGGTGAGATACAGCCATATCTCTGTGGAAAAGTCATGGAAAATTTCATGAAAAGACTAAGGGCCTGTCATTAGAGCCGTGAGGGTCATTTGCCGGATATTTTATTCTATACTTAATCGGAACATGTCTTCTTTACAATCCAATAAAAATACGCTTCCATATCCCGCTGTAGGATTAAATAGAGGATATTTTATTCCATACTTAACTGGAAGATGTCTTCTTTACAATCGAATAAAAATATCAAAACTTTCTAAAAAATAAGTGTTCTTATTTTAAAATGAAAAAGTGCACGACTCTTACTGAGACGCCCTTTATCTATAATATTTATTCATCATATGGGATCAACTCGATAGAAAACATTTAAGTATAAATTAAGAACATATGTCGATGTAAAATCATTATAGATAATACATGTAGGTTTACAACAAACCTTACACTTAATCAAAAACTAACAAAATAGTTCTTCTCTAGGCCCGATTATAGGACACTCCTCCACTATAACATGGTGGATGATTTGTGTCTCATTGCCACAGTCACAATTTGGGGATCTATTTTACCCTATATAAGCGAATAATGGTAATTATCATAAAAATCTTACATTATTGATTGAAAATATGACATTGAAAATATTACATGATTAGGTAGTTAAATTCCTTAAATTTAGCAGAACATGCCAAATTTGTTTGCATTTGTAATATCACCAAGTTTCATGTTTCATAAAAATTATATTTAACAAAACTCAACGTGAAACAGTTATTGACATAGAATCGTTCCATTATTTATTAAGCAGCGCCTACTAAGAATTTGATATTTATTGTTACGAACACAAAAATGGCGCTCTGTAAAATGACATAAAATAAGCTTTTCATGTAATACATACAAGAATCAAAAATCTGTTTCTTTTTTTAATTTCGAAAACCTAGAGATTTATTAATTTATTCAGGACTCGATATAAGAAATTATATCAAATTGCTCTAATTATTCCTCGAGTAGTCGACTGCGTAACTTGGACACACTGTATACAAATCTAATTATTACAGTAGAGTTTTTAAGTAGTCGAACTCAGGGAGTAAGTAGAAAGTGCTCAGAAAATTATTGTACCTGCTTTAGGTTCCTCCATATAAAACACCACATCCGTGTCGGACAGCGCCTTGTTGGGCTGATTGTTCAATGCCGATTGGGCGGCGGTGGTTGCTGAAGGCGGCGCTTCACCAAGCGGCGTCTCCGGCCCTGGCGTATTCACCTCCGTCCTGGTGCCGGATGTGTTCACTTCCATGCGGTTCCTCGATTTCCGACGCTTTAGCACCGACGCCTTTTTTGCCACCTGCAATATCAGGGACTGACCCAACGTATGGATACTTAACACCAATACATCGAAAACTGCAACTAAACTAATTTAAATCTAATATTTCTAATTGGACATGTATGTAGCAAATATTTATTTAAACATATTTAGAGCATTTTGAACAACATTATGAATCAATTAGACAAGGATATTCGGGCTGGCTTTGTCTCTCTTATGTTGCCGCTTGGTAAGTGCGAACAGAATGCGGGATGCTTTATATGTACAAGCTGTGTTTTTAAGGCAGCTAACATTTAAACTAATAGAGCTACAGTGACTCTTAGTGTGAATTTACTTCTAAGCACATAATAGACTTCAAGAAAGCTTGTAGATATGCAGGTAGTGTTAATTTGAAATTTAATATCTTTACGACTACTTTAATTGAAGACTAAGACTAATAAATGTGGATTAAAAATGAAACAAATTAGTTAGATTTATTTCTGGAGTGCAGTGATTATCTTAATAATCAATAATGTAGAAAACACTGTTAAGGATAGGTTTCGCAGCGGTGGAGTTTGAAATATTGATTTCAGAATTTCATAGGGCTTAGATTTTGAGTATTTTAGTAATTTTGCATAAGAGATAGACTGTGAAACATGAAATAGATACAGAAGTAGATTAAACTGTGAAAACTCCGTAAAGCAGATTCATTTTAAACTAGATGCTGACAATCGACTATAAGCTTTCTGTGTTTTTCTCTGATTTGCTTCTTCTTCACTACTTGGTTTAAAAAATAACTCGGGAATTGCATTGGATAGAACGTGAAAGAAGTTTTTTTGTGTGCAGGTAGCATATTATTTGTGTTAAATAAAATTTCAAGACAAGATGAATTTAAAATGCAGACTATTTAATTCGACTCAAATTTATTTCAAGATAAGCCAGGAGCTACGCGTTCTTTTGGGTATTAATAAAAAGACTCAAAAGGAAATAAGTATTTTTTATGGATATGTGTGATCTTCAAAGTATTTTACTCAAATCCCAAATAACTACATGTAGTTAAAATACCAATGTTCTTAGGATTTTTCTCTTTTTTATGATTTTGATGATGAATGTACCCTATTCAAATAAGTTTTATGAAATAAATCATGTTATCGGTGCAGAATAATTTAAATAATTCGAGTTCTCGTACTCTATTAATTTAAAAATATAATTATAAAGACTCCATAATGTTAACTTTCTCATTTCAAAATTAAGGCCAGTTGAAAAAAAATAGGATTCTTTTATTTATGCTAGAAAACCACTTTTTTGTCATTACTTATTTTGAAAATTCAATATTGAAATTATTAACAAATCGATGAGACTGCAAGATACAAAACCAAACTTAATGACAATCTAGATAATTTTAGAAAATAGATAACTGATAATAATCGTAACGAATTAGCAATGGTTGTGAGCTCTAAAGTCGACCGTTTTCGAAAAAAATCAACTTTTATGTTGAAAAAAATACGACCAATATTAGCTTTTGTTACTGTTGTTGTTGTAATAAAAAAAATGTATTTCAAAAAATTTACCGAGTTTTTTCAACATAAAAGTTGATTTTTCTCTCGAAAACGGTCGACTATAGAGCACACGACTAAGAGTACCTTTTTGTATAGAAAACATTGGTGGTTCAAATGGGCGCCTCAAAACCGTACTTTCTCCATTAGAAATTGGGGAGAAAAACAACCACAACTGCTTCCAAATCTTCACCAATTATGACTTAACAGAATTTTTTTTACCCTAAACTTATGATATTATGAGTTGAAAAGGCTTACAAAAGCCGTTTTCTGTACGATAACCGGTTCCGGAGATATTCACAAAAAATAATATTTTTTTCCGTTTCAACACCCTGTATCTCGAAAATGGTGTATTTTAGAGGATAAGTTAATATAAACTTTTTTTCATATTTTTTGATGAGCTATCACATCCTCAAGTCCTATTATGAAACACCCTGTAGATATTATTTAAAAACAAAGGTATATCGAAGAAATCGTGAGATTACATGTTTTCATGTTTGTAAAATATTTTTAAATTTGAATTCAACAGTAAATAGGATGATCACTTCAATTGACTTGATAAGATTGATTGAAATCAAATACCCTTTAATGGATAATATGCAATACGAGAAAAGTGTGCCTTTAAAATAACTGGATACCAATTTAACCAAATATTTTTTTCATTATATTGTATATTTGAATGTATATAATTGAAGGTATTTATATTTTATCTATTTATATAGAATGATATGGCAGCGGAACAAAGCAAGCAATTAACGTGAATATAACAAAATATAAAATAATGATTAGTACTTCATACAAGCGTCATCATTCCATTAATATAGTGCCAAGTACATAGACAAAATGTACATATATATTATGCAATTCAATTTTGGATGCTAAACAAAAATCGTTGTCAAATTATTCCAATGGAAATTGTAGGTAAAATGTTAGGTATATTTATAAAATGGATTTCAAATACAGTCTAGCCTTATCTTTATTAGGTATATTGCCAATTATAACTTGGAAATCTGTATTTTGAAATGATTTGCAATTTTGAAGTCTAATGCAGAGTATGCAATGCTGCAAATGAAATTAGATATATATGTATATATGTATATATATATATATATATATATATATATATATATATATATATATATATATATTACAGTAAATGGAAGTACGGCAGTAATTGTTGTATAACAAAATGATTCTTAAAGAAATTGGGAATTCTGCCGAGTTAATTTGGGGCTTAAATAAGTATACTCTTTCTGCTACCCAAGCTTTCGGTAAATTTTATTACCATTATCAAGGCTGAAAAAATTTTTATACAAATTATTAGTTCAGAGTTAATTAAAAACTAAAATAGAAGAACTTACAATGCAAGTGAGGATCATAATTTAAACAGGCACAGACTAACTAAGAAAGGATTATCACTCATAATTACAATTAAAACACAACTTACATCACAAACAGATTAAAATTAAACTAAAAAACAGTTAAAATTATTGATATGGAAGTGGTGTATGATGTTACATAGTTGGTGGTGATATTATAACTAAATTTATGGATCAATTACTATCTCTGAAGGAGGCTCAAAAACAAAGTAATGTATGAGAAAAATTCCAAACAGTTTTTTACATTGCAACGTTATTATTGTTCGAAAAAGGGTGGGAAATTTAATATTACTCAAAACATAAAGATAGCACATTGGACAATGACGCATGACGTTACTTATGTCAAGGATCTCAGCAACACACAAACTTTGTTAGTTTCATATGTCATAGAATAATAAATAGAAATATATTTAGGCTTCAATACACTCATAATCTATGTTGAATTATTTATGTTGATGTTGTGTTGTTAGTGCAGTATCTTGAAATCACGTAAGAATAAATAGAGCTAAGTCCACGAACATCGATACATGTATTCATTGCTTTGGGATATGTGGTAATTTCAATCATTTCATGTATTTTTCTTTTAGTTGTGCTAGACTCACTAACAAGAATTGAAGCACCTTCGAAATTGGGAGTATGCCGTTTTTCATTTGCATATCTTGCTAAGGTACATTTTTTGTTTGTGCGTTCCTATAATCACTTTTATGTGCAATGATTCTATTTTTTAGTAGCCTCTGTGTTTCGCCAATGTACACAAGATCGCAATCATGACACGGAATAACATATACGACATTACGCCTTTTTTCGGTAGGTATTTTATCTTTAATATTGGAAAGAAGTTGGCCTAATAAATTGACGTTTCTTTTAGCTATTTTACAATTGCTCAAGACCTCCATGATAATATTGGTCAATTGGGGAGTGAGGCTTCTTATCCAAGGATTGGAAAAATAGCATACAGGTCCCTGTTGCTGTGGTGGCAGGTGATTGGTAGGAGAGTCTGGGCGATTAGTAATGGATGGACTACTGTACAACAACTTGCGTAAAAGTTTATTAGGGTAAGAATTGTTGAGTAGAATTTTATATAGTTTGTTTATGTTGTCATTGTATAAAGTCGGGTGACATATTTGCTTGATCCTGTTCTTCAATCCTAAAACTAAGTTAACCTTAATTCTATCTTCATGATAGGAAAGAAAATTCAAATAGCGTCCACTATTGGTGGGTTTCTGATACCAATCAAGAATGATGGTCTGATTTGAAGTACGAATACTTCTAGTGTCAAGGAAGGGTACAGAGTTGTCATGTTCTTTTTCGATGGTAAACTTGAGGTTATCATCATAGGAATTGAAAACTTGTAAGACAGTTCCATAAGAATCCGTCGGAATAGCACAAATTATGTCATCAACGTACCTTTTTATGAATGGAAACTGAAATGGTACTCTGGATAAACAATCATCCAATAGATCATCCATTACAAAAGACGAGATTATAGGTGAGATGGTGGAACCCATTGGCGTTCCGAAAACTTGTAAGTAATTCTCTCCTTGGAAACTAAACACTATACTGTCAAATATGAATTTTAGAGCTTGAAGAAAGGAAGCTATATCTAATTCGCAGTGTAACTGGGTCTCCTGCCAGTGTTTTCTGATGCTGGATTCCGCAAGTTCATATGAGATGTTTGTAAACAAAGAAGAAACATCTAGGCTTACTAACACAAAATCGGGTTGTAATTGAAAATTGTTAATAAACCTTGCATAGTGGAAGGAATCTTGAATAAAATAGTTGTTGTTTTTATTGTAAGTGTTGGTTAATATTTGAGTGATGTATTTACACAACCCTGAGTTGGGGGTACCAATTGAGGAGATAATAGGTCTGAGAGATATAGGTTGTTTATGGATCTTAGGTAAGGCATAAAATCTTGCAGGAAGTGCATCATAAGTAGTGAATTTTTTTCTAGTAGCAATATCAATAAAGTTCTTTTTATGAAAGTCGAAAATGATATTATTACCCTAATAAACTTTTACGCAAGTTGTTGTACAGTAGTCCATCCATTACTAATCGCCCAGACTCTCCTACCAATCACCTGCCACCACAGCAACATGGACCTGTATGCTATTTTTCCACTCCTTGGATAAGAAGCCTCACTCCCCAATTGACCAATATTATCATGAAGGTCTTGAGCAATTGTAAAATGGCTAAAAGAAACATCAATTTATTAGGCCAACTTTTTTCCAATATTAAAGATAAAATACCTACCGAAAAAAGGCGTAATGTCGTATATGTTATTCCGTGTCATGATTGCGATCTTGTGTACATTGGCGAAACACAGAGGCTACTAAAAAATAGAATCACTGCACATAAAAGTGATTATAGGAACGCACAAACAAAAAAATGTACCTTAGCAAGACATGCAAATGAAAAACGGCATACTCCCAATTTCGAAGGTGCTTCAATTCTTGTTAGTGAGTCTAGCACAACTAAAAGAAAAATACATGAAATGATTGAAATTACCAAATATCCCAAAGCAATGAATACATGTATCGATGTTCGTGGACTTAGCTCTATTTATTCTTACGTGATTTCAAGATACTGCACTAACAACACAACATCAACATAAATAATTCAACATAGATTATGAGTGTATTGAAGCCTAAATATATTTCTATTTATTATTCTATGACATATGAAACTTACAGAGTTTGTGTGTTGCTGAGATCCTTGATATAAGTAACGTCATGCGTCATTGTCCAATGTGCTATCTTTATGTTTTGAGTAATATTAAATTTCCCACCCTTTTTCGAACAATAATAACGTTGCAATGTAAAAAACTGTTTGGAATTTTTCTCATACATTACTTTGTTTTTGAGCCTCCTTCAGAGATAGTAATTGATCCATAAATTTAGTTATAATATCACCACCAACTATGTAACATCATACACCACTTCCATATCAATAATTTTAACTGTTTTTCAGTTTAATTTTAATCTGTTTGTGATGTAAGTTGTGTTTTAATTGTAATTATGAGTGATAATCCTTTCTTAGTTAGTCTGTGCCTGTTTAAATTATGATCCTCACTTGCATTGTAAGTTCTTCTATTTTAGTTTTTAATTAACTCTGAACTAATAATTTGTATAAAAATTTTTTCAGCCTTGATGGTAATAAAATTTACCGAAAGCTTGGGTAGCAGAAAGAGTATACTTATTTAAGCCCCAAATTAACTCGGCAGAATTCCCAATCATTTTGTTATATATATATATATATATATATAAATGAAGATATCTATAATTCATAAATGAAAGAGTATAATATATATAATAATGATAGATGCTCTACACCTTTGTGCTTTTATTTAGTTGGACACAACCACCACTAGAAGCGGATCACGTGATCATTATTATATATATATATATATATATATATATATATATATATATATATATATATATATATATATATATATATATCAGGCTTTTATAATATTGGTTATATGATATTATTTTTGAACCATCAGATACGCACCTTGGCAGACTATGGATTATCTTTAATAAATTTAATTTTTGTTTTTATGTTTTTCATCTTTAAATACTTGAGTAAATTGAACTTTCTTATTTATTCTCGAATTGAGGAAACGTGATCAAGATGGAGATATAGGAATGTGATGCAGGTTGATGGAATAGAAAGAGCATGTGCGACAATAAGTAGCTCGTATTTGTTAGGATTATTTCGCGCCTACTTGTTTGGGGGTGATGGGAGTATAATTTCTGATGGTGTAATTATGTTTTTTTTGTTGTTTCTTTTATTATTGTGGTGGAAGCCATGATCATCATAAGTGTGTGTAGTAAATTTGATTTAGGTTGTTGATGTCTGTTCTATTATTAAGGGGAGATTTACATTTTTTTATATATATCATTTCTTTTATGTTGCGTTTTTCTCTGTTTCTTTCAAATGCTAGAATTTTGGTGTTATTAAAGTTTGGATTGTCGTTGTCTCGAATGATATGTTTATTAAGAGCTGTGCTTGATTTTTTCATGAATTTGTGTCCGTTTAGTCGATTATTTAGGAGTTGTGCAGTCATACCAATATATTTTTTGTTACAGTCATTGCATGGAATACTGTATATAAGATTTGATTTTTTTAGTTTTGCAATTTTGCTTTTAAGTGGAGTGAAAAATCTTTTTAAATTGTTGTGCGGTTTGAAGCAAACTTGGATATTTTGCCTGTTTAATATTTTTTTGATATTCTCTGATAGATTGTGGATGTATAGTAATGCGAGATAATTGCTAGATGTTGGTTGTGAATTGTTCTTGTGGTTAGAGTTGTAGGCTTTGCGTATTCTTTGTGTGATAATGTTATTTATGAATTTTATTGGGTAGTTGTTCTTTTGTAAGGTTTTTCTCACTTTGTCTAAATATTGTTGTCTAAATTTTGGACTGCTAAGTAGTATGGCTCTATCTGCCATGCTTATTACAACGCTTTTTTTATGTTGGGTGGGATGGCTCGAATGGAAATTTAAATATCTGCCCGACCATGTGTCTTTTGTGTACCAGAGTGTGAAGATTTTTTCCTTTTCTCTTATAAGGGTGAGATCTAAAAAGTTAATTTTATTATTTTCTTCTGTTTCTGATGTAAATTGCAGTTTTGGATGGAACGAGTTGAAGGCAGTGAGTACATAGTCAAATTTGTTTTTGGGAATGGCTGTTATGCAGTCATCCACGTATCTTTTAAAGAATGGTAGTTTGATGTTTAGGTTTTTGATAACTGTTTCTTCAAGGTCTTCCATGACTAATTGTGCAATAGTACTAGAAATAGGTGAACCATGGCACATCCGTCTATTTGTTGGTAAAAACAATCTTTATATTGAAAGAAATTTGTTGTTAGTGTGAGATCAATGGCTTTAATGAACTCTTTCAATGGTAGGGGAGTATGGTTTTTCAATATGTTCCATTTCCTCTTAATGATATTCTTGATTAGTTTGTTTGGAATGTTGGTGTAGAGTGATGTTACGTCTAGAGATACGAGGATATGGTCTTCTGGAATTTTAGCGTTTTCGATGAATTTTTTGAAAGTAAAAGAATCTTTAATGTAGTATTCGTTTCTACCTGTGATATTTGAGATACTGTCTGTTAAGAATTTCGATAAATTGTAGAAGGGGGATTGGATGCTAGATACAATAGGTCTCAATGGGGTGCCATTTTTGTGTAGTTTTGGTAATCCATAATTTTTGGGGGATGTTGCGTTGTGTATCGACAACTTTCGCTTTATCACTTCTGAAATTATGTTTTTTCTCTCCATTTTTTTATGAGTTGGTTGTTTTGTGTTTGAAATTTGTTTGTTGGATCAGTTTTTAGTTTTTTATATGTTTTTGAATCTTTTAGTAGTTGTTCCATTTTTTCTTCATAATCTGTTTTGTTCATAATTATCGTTTTGTTGCTTTTATCTGGTTTAATAACTATGATTTGAGGGTTTACTTTTAAGAATTGTTTCGTTTTGTTGATATTTTTTATGATGTTTGATTGAGTTTTATTTGGAATTTGTGTTTTATTTCTACTTTTAATTTTGTTTCTATGACTGCTCATGGCTGCCAGAATTTCAGTTCTGATCTGGTTGTTAACTTCATTAGGAAGATCTTCTGTTTTCGCTTCTATAGAGGCAATATATTCTATAGTCGGTATTTCATTGATATTGTTGATTGAAATAGCGAAGTTCTCACCGTAGGCTAAGGTTTCTTGAATGTCTTTAGGGATTGGGGTTTGGGAAAGGTTTGTGATCCAATTCATGGTATCAGTAGGTTTATCTGTTTTGCAATTTTTGTTGATTAAGTTCTCGATTTTTTTTATATTGCTAGTTTTAATTTTATTGAATAGTTTTTCATTCTTTCTGTTTTCTAATTTGAGAAATTCTTCAATCATATTATTGGGCATATTATTTTGGAGTTGGTTAATATGTTGTTCAATTGATGATGTTGCGTGTTAATATATAAAGTTATGTCTTTTATAAGGAGGTTCAGTATTTGGCTTTTGAAATTGTTTATAATCCTATAGTATTTAAAGATGAAAAACATAAAAACAAAAATTAAATCTATTAAAGATAATCCATACTCTGCCAAGGTGCGTATCTGATGGTTCAAAAATAATATCATATAACCAATATTATAACCATTATCATAATATGTATATTTCCCACTTTTTTTTCAGAAAAAAATATTGTAATGATAATTATATAATAAAAGCATGAAGAAGTCCCCGGCCAGGGACGAAACGTTGCATAACTCATCTCTTATTTTGTTAGTACCAGAATCCAACTCCCAAGAAATAATCCCTAACTACACATCAGGATTCAAGAACCAATTTCCAGATATATATATATATATATATATATATATATATAAGTTATAGGATCACCCTGTATATACAATATATTCCTGCAACCACGATACTGCTTATTCAGCAGGTACCCACGCACACCGTTTCCAGGTCCACCAGCGGGACACTGCCAATTCATCAGATATAACAAACCTTATTTAAGATACCTTAACATTATATCCAGTAGTCTGAATTAGATCCTAGAGTTAGTAACCCGTATTTGTATTTTATAAAATAAAATTATTTTTTAAAAAAAGCTTCTCGGCGTTCGATAATTTAAGTGGCGCAGTCAGTAGGATAGTGCTAAACGGTATTAGTGAATATAATATCGGTTCGTTTCAACGAATTATTGGGAAAAATCCAACAAGTTCAAGTAGTGTAATGTCCATCAAGCTAGGTGAAAGAGGAAAAGTAGCTTAGTGAGAAGTGGAGACTGAGAGAACATCAGCAACCCCTTTGGACCATCTACATGGAACTCATCATTGCATTGCTGTAAGTACATTTATGTCTTATAGAGGCTCATTAAATCATTACGCAACTGCCAACTCTTATTCTGATTCATTCTCACTAAACACATCAAGTAACTCAAAATCTAATATCGATTTGAGTAAACTACAAACAAGCAAATCTAAAATTCAAATCAAAGAATTAAAAGTAATTATACCTAAAATGATTAACGAAACGGTAACTGCACCTGTACTAAAACAGGAATATTTAAATATGATACCAGAATTTTGTGATCAGGCAGAATTACTGCCCAGATTTCTTGAAATTAGCGAGAAATTAGTAAACAAATTTTATAATAAAGTAGATGTGAATGACTTCCAGAATGAACATCTGATGTCTAGTATACTTTCTAAAATAAGAGGCGAAGCAGCTGTAAACATTTCATCGTGTATTATTTCTAATTGGAATGATTTAAAGGTAGCTCTCCTTAATAATTATGCTGATAAAAGAGATTTATATACTCTCAACATTGAATTAGTTGAACTAAGGCAAGGTAAGGATCCAATCGGTTCCTTAATGAGAACTAAGAACCCAACAGTTCTTAATTCCGCATTGAATATGTTAACGAAAGATTTTCAATTACATTCACACTTGAAATTTAAAAACGAAATTAAATTAAAAATGTTGATAATAATAGAATTTATAGGAAATATTCTCAACCATTACAATTAACTAATCATCCGCATAATAATCAGTTCAGTCAAAAACGTTTTAATCTGAACCCAAATTTTCATGCGTCTAAATAACACCAACAATTCTTTAAAACAAGAACCATCGAGTACTGTAACTAATAACACATACAGACATGGACAGACGAGAGTATATTCGCAATTTATTAATAGACCAAATCAATTTCGCAATAACATTCATAATTATAATGCTCATCCAATCAATGAAGAAAACGAACAACCTTTTGTCGAATTCTCAGACGAAGAGAATTATGAGGAAAATTCAGATCATCAAATGATTTTTTTCACGAACAAGCCTCGGAAGAAGAGATTCCAGATCCATATCAAGAATTTCAAACTTATAATTAATGAATCTTGATTACAACGATAACAAACTTCCATATAACATTTTCCCAGAACACAATCTGAAAGTGTTTATCGATACTGGAAGCACAAAATCTTTTATAAGACCAGAGATCGCCCACAAATGTTATTAAACAGGAATATTCAAAGACCCATTTCAAATTTCAACAGTACATGGAACATCTATAGAAAATTATAGTACTTCTGTACCATGTCCAAAATTATTCAACACAAAATGTGAATGAAATTTTCATCTATTCAAATTCCATAATTATTTAGACTTATTATTAGGCATTGATAACTTGCAACTATAGAAAGCAGATATTTTGATAAATAAAAATCTCATAGCTACACCCACGCAAAATTCCATTACATTATCACAAGACCAAGTCCTCGACGAATTGTATCGAGTTACAGCCAAGATGTGAGCAGGTCATAAAAATAAATGTGAAGAATATTAAGAACGATGATGTTATTATTCCTTATACAAAGTAGTCAAATTTAGAAATACCATAATGTATAGCGCACGTTCATAACTTTGAAGCGATTTGTACCATCTTAAATCCATTAGACAAGACAATTTCATTTGAAATTCATGAACCAATCGATGCAATTGATTTTAATAATTACGATGAAAATCCAATAGCAGAAGAAAATTTAAATAATTTTAGCGTTAAGAGAACAAAATTAGACTTATCTAAATTAAGAACTGACCATATGAATTCGGAAGAGAAGAATGCAATTTTATCATTAATTAAAGAATATTCAGATATTTTTTATGTCGAGGGAAACAAATTAAGCTTTACTAGTAAAATCGAACACGACATTAAAACATCTGATGAGATACCTGTATATACGAAGACATATCGATACCCGGAAATACATCGGAAGGAAGTCCAAAAACAAATTGAACAGATGCTGGAACAAGAGATAATAAGACCATCATGTTCTCCTTGGAGTTCACATATATGGGATGTGCCAAAGAAGACAGATGCATCAGGACGGACAAAATGGAGAATCGTAGTCGATTAAAGGAAGTTGAACGAAAAGACCATTGGGGACAGATATCCACTACCCAATATAACAGAACTATTGGATAAGCTAGGCCGAAGCCAGTACTTCAGTACTCTAGATCTTGCTTCTGGATTTCACCAAATTCAAATGGCTGAAGAATATATTTCCAAGACAGCGTTCAATACAGAACATGGTCACTACGAATTTAATCGTGTTCCGTACGGATTATGTAACGTACCGGCTACATTCCAAAGGGACATGTACAACATATTAAGAGGAATACAAAACGAGAGATATCTAGTATATCTCGATGATATTATTATATTCTCAACTAGTCTGCAAGAACATATAGAAAGACTACGAGAAGTATTCGAACGTTTAAGATCAGAGAAACTGAAGATACAAATGGACAAATCTGAATTTCTCAAGAAAGAATTAGCATATTTAGGTCACGTTGTGACACCGGAAGGGTTAAAGCCAAACCCGGATAAGATAACTGCAATCCAGAAATACCCAATTCCTAAAAACACTAAACAATTTAAAGAATTTCTTGGAATATTCATTAAAGATTTCGCGAAGATTACCAAACCTTTAACAAAACGTTTAAAAAAGATGCGAGTTTTGTAAACAACTTCTTACAAATGAACCCATTTTGCCCTTAGTGGAGCATTATCATAAGGAAAAATAGGTTCTGATCTACCTATAGCTTATGCTAGTAGAACCCTTAACGATTCGGAAACAAATTATTCGACAATCGAAAAGGAGTTATTGGCTATTGTTTGGGCTACAAAGTACTTTTGCCTATATCATTTTGGTCGAAAATTTGAAATTATTACCGACCACAAACCTTTATAATGGTTAATGTCGCTGAAACAACCAAATTCAAAATTAATACGATGGCGCTTGAAACTTCAAGAGTACGAATACGAGATCATTTACAGGAAAGGCTCTTTAAATAAAATCGCAGACGCATTGTCAAGAACAGAAATTAATGTCAACGAAGTTGGACCATCAAAATTACCACTATTTGATTACATGGACGAATTTAGCGAATCACTATTAAGGAAACCACCAAGTAATCAAGTCATTGTTGAACCCGGTGATATAGAAAAACGAGAAGACACCCATAGTGATGCCATTACGATTCATTCTAATAGAGAAAATCCCATAATTAACATCCCAATAATTGATTCACCAGTAAACTACGGTAAAAACCAGTTATTGATCTCACTAGTCGATTTTTCCCCTGCAAAACCAACAACAATTAATTTACATACTGACAAACAAATAACTTAGAACAAGAAATTATAAACTTTGTTAAAGAAAGGATAGTTCCCAAAGTTAAATATCATGTTTACTTCGAAAGTCCAATTTATGAGGAACTTAGTACAGTACTTCAAAATTATTTTAAAAACTCTATGATTAATATGGTTAAATGTACAAAACTATTAACCGATGTCACAACCGATGACCAAATCAAGGAGATAATAAAGAACCACCACGAAGGAAAGACAAACCACCGAGGTATAGAAGAGACTGAAAAAAGAATTAAAAATGCTTATTATTGGCCGAACCAACAAAAATCAATTCGAAATTACATTAACAACTGTAAAATCTGTCAGCTAACAAAGTACGATAGGAAGCCACTAAAATTACATTATAACATTACTCCTACAAGTACAAAACCATTTCAAACGTTGCAGTCATTTCTCTAGAGAAATTTATCACTATTATAGATTCTTTTTCAAAATATGCCGAAGCTTATAAACTTCATTCAGCACAAGGTATCGAAATTGCAAATACCCTTATTAAATATTTCACACACCACTGTATTCCTAAACATATCATTGCCGACAACGGTTTGGAATTTAGAAATTCAGTAGTGCAAGAACTTCTTAAAACACATAAGATCGATATACATTTCGTAAGTTCGCAACATCCCGAAAGCAACGGTCTCATAGAAAGGTTCCAGTCAACTCTTATCGAGCATATTAGATTGCTCAACAATCAAGATGAATATAAAAACGACTCGATTGAACTAAAAGTTAATTACGCTTTACTAGCATATAACAATACGATTTATTCAACAACAAACATGAAGCCGTATGAAATTATATTATTTTATATATATAAAACATAAATTATCGAACGCTAAGAAGCTCTTTCTAAAAATAATTTCATTTTATAAAATACAAATACGGGTTACTAACTCTAGGATCTAATTCAGACTACTGGATATAATGTTGAAACTCAAACTGGCCTCGAGGGTTACCCGAAGTATAGACGAAGATCGCCAGAATACGGAGGTAGCGTAACTTCTATCAAAGTTAATAACATGGATGTTGAAGTTGACAACAGATGGGTAATCCCTTACACGCCGTTTCTTTCTAAGATGTTCCAAGCCTACATCAATGTTGAATTTTGCAATTCGGTGAAATCGATAAAATACAATTGTAAGTACGTGAATAAGGGAAGCGACATGGCCATTTTCGAAGTTACCAACGGAAACGATGATATCGCTCAATTTCAAATGGGACGCTACGTTAGTGGCAATGCAGCATGTTGGAGAATATTTGGCTTTCCTATTCACGATAAGCATTCAGCGGTGATGCATTTGGCTGTAGATCTCGTAAATGGTCAGGGAGTTTACTTTACAGAAGAAAACGCCCGACAAATGGCAGACAAACCATCAAACACAACATTGACAGCGTTTTTTAAAACGTGCAAAAATGATCCATTTGCGAATACTCTACTGTATCCAGATGTCCCCCGATTTTATACATGGGATCCGTAGAGTAAAAAACAATTCTAGAAGAAAACAAGGGATTGCTGTTCCAGGCACAGATATAAAGCAGATCGATGCATTGGGTCGTGTCTACACTATCCATCCAAGCAACGCGGTTTCTACTTGAGAATGTTACTTCACACAGATATATATACAATATGGCCTTCTTGAAGACGATAAACATTGGGAGAGTATCTTATCTGATGCTGCTTTGACAAGTTCACATTCGCAACTGCCTTGCAAGCATTTGTGAAGATTAATAAGCCACGTCTGATTCCTGATCAAAAACTTGCTTTTGACACTGTAATGCAACACGTCGTCAACGGAAATGGTGGCCTATTATTTCTTGATGCGAAAGGAGGGACTGAAATACCTTTTCTAGTCAACTTACTTTTGGCCGAAATAAGAAAAGACAACAGTATCGGACTTGTAATCGCATCCTCTGGAATAGTAGCAACGCTTTTATTAAGTGGGAAAACAGCCCATTTAGTTCTCAAGTTACCGTTGGATCTTGCAACTTCAGATTCGCCAATATGCAATATTAGCAAAAACTCAGGAAAGGGAAAACTACTCAAAAGTTGCAAGATAATTATTTGGGACGAATGTACAATGACCCAGAAAAAAAGCTTTGGAAGCGCTTGATCGATCTTTGCGAGACATTCGAGGCATCAACTTATGGGTGGTAGAATTTAGTTTTACTATCAGGTGACTTCCCCCAGACCTTACCTGTGATCAAACAAGGAACTTCAGTCGATAAACTTAATGCTTGCCTTAAAGCATCTTATCTTTGGAGGCACGTTAAGCAACTGACGCTTTCAACTAATAAGAGAGTTCTTTTAAGTGGAGATGATACAGCAGGGCCTTTTGCCGAAAAACTTTTACAGATTGGCGAAGGAAAATTTCCCACTATAACAGGAAGTCATAATATCGCACTCACAGCAGTTTTGCAGCATTGTTCCACAAGTCGATCAACTTATAGAAAAAGTATTTCCTGAAATAATGAGTAATTTCAGTAATTATCAATGGCTCACTAGAGCTTCCTGGCTTCCCACCACATGAGCTTTGCTTAAAAAAGGTTCTGTCATCATATTACTTAGGAACTTGGGTCCACCTCAACTTTGTTATGGAACAAGATTGGTAATTGAAAATCTGCTACCAAACGTCATAGAAGCTACAGTACTGACGGGTACTGCTAAAGGAGCAAAGATATTTCTTACGAAAATTCCCATGATACCTTCAGATCTGCCCTTCGATTTCAAAAGTTTGCAAATTCCAGTGAGGTTGGCTTTTGCAATGACCATCAATAAATCGCAAGGACAACCTTTAAAAATAGTTGGTCTCAACCTTTCAAACCCCTGCTTTTGTCACGGCCAATTTTATATTGCCTGTTCTCGAGTTGGTACGGCACAATCTTTGTATGTATACTCTTAACAATGAAACACGGAACATAGTTTACCCCATTGTTTTAGAAACTTAAAATAAAACCATTAACAATGTACTAATAAAACTACGCAATCAGAATGAAACATCATCATCATTTGTGGAAATTTACAATTAGTATTATACACTACGTACTCTAAGATGATGACTCTTATGTTAATGTTTAAAATCACGTTTTTAATGATAAATCATATTTAACAAACTTTTATCATATATTTACTTAGAGACATATTGATTTCATGTGTTTGTTGACACAATATAATAACTATTATGAGTTATTGGATTTGCGAATATAATATTCTGTCCCTTACAAAGTTTCATTTCAAAAGACTACTTTTCTCTGAGAATTTACAACGATTTTTAATATTAAGAATCAGGTACTTTGTTATGGTAAACATTTTGTTATCAAGTTCATATCAGGTAGTTTTTAGTTCATACGACTAATTACGAATACTTTTAATTTAGATAACATGCATCATATTGTAAAAAAATAATCATGGATTACTCATTATATTAATACTTTTTTGTTCTTATTTTTGTAATGTTTACGAGTGCAATATACTATCTTGTAAGAGATTTAACATTTACATTCATTACCATAAATAACTTCCTCAGGGCTATTTCTCAATTTTGAATAGATAAAATTACAATATGAGATGTATAGAACTGTTTTATAGTACTCTGCATACGGTTCATTGCTCTTCATATAAAAAAATCCCGATGGCCTGTAGTCAGCGGAAAGGTAAATTTTTCAAAATTCATTGAATTGAAATTTTAACAACCTTTTGATTGGTATACCTACATGTCATTACATAAAACTGTCATAGCCTTGCGGTTAGAGGTTTTGTTTTGGCTGTTGAATATAAAGCAGACAGGGTTCGAGTCCACTTCAGGGCAGATTTTTTTTTCGCCTATTTCTTTTCAATAAATATACTATATATTTTTTTAATCAGGGTCTATATTAAGATCTCCAGAAAATGTACAATTACATCAAATTTATATTGAGTGTTCATGTTTTATCAATATTTGTTATTTTTCTTTATTAATTTTTATTTTTTTACCTGTGTATTTTATGAAAAAATGCTTTGAACAAAAGTTGTGGGTACTGATTATATCTGTAACATAAAATTATTTTTAATAATATTTAAACTACGGCTCTTTTTTGATAATTTTTTTAAATGTTTGAATGGTCGCCATTTTGAAACTACTTACCCGATATTGCCCAATAACGAACTCGACCGAGATATTTGAGAGATTGATTTTTGTAGCAAATTTGAACTTGATACCTTCAAAACTGCGACCTCTATCGTGTTAACAAATTTCGTAATATCCCATATATATATATATATATATATATATATATATATATATATATATATATATATATATATATATATATATATATATATATATATATATATATATATATATATGTATATATATATATATATAAACTTTTGAACCAAATGTTTTTTGGACTAACTTATAGACATATAACAATATGCCGTTGAAATTTTTTCGAAATTCAAAAGTGTGAACGATCGAAATTTACCTAAAACCGATGCAAGATAGATAGACAGGATTTGTGGAGCCAAGAAAAAGCTCCAAAATTTGCAAACAACAATCCACCTGGGCGAAGCACGCGAACCACAGCTAGTTTATTTATAAAATATTAATATAATACTCATATATATTAATACTACCTGCTTTCAATTTTGTGGTTATGTTTAGAGTTTGAATACCAAAATAAACGAATGCACCGATTTTTAAAGTTATACATTCAAGAAACACATTTCAAAGAGATTAAGTATTATACCATGAAAAATTATGAAACACATTACAAAAACCGGGTAAATCGTGAAACTGCCAGTGGCGGCTTTGCCATTCATGTATCGAATGACATACCCACCCACGCCGTTCATCTCAATACCAACTTTGAGGTAATAGCAGTCACAATAGAGCACCCATTAAATATGACAATTTTTAATATCTACCTTCCACCAAATCAACATATCTCTACGCAAGATATGACACATCTGATCTGATAACACAACTGCCAACCCCATTTGTATTAGTGGGAAACATGAATTGTCATCTTTATGGGGCTCCTCACACTGTGATATTAGGGGTGAAATGATGTAAAATATCATTGATCAACAAAGACTTACACTCCTCAATACTGGAATCGGTACTAAATTCAATGCATTGGGTGGCAATTTTTCAATTTGAAAAAATGTAGCCCCTCTCTGTTTCCCTACTTTTCTTGGGAAGTTCTAAGTGATTCATATGGGAGCGATCACCCTCCGATAAGGATAGATTTCTTGAATATGAAAAACCAAGAAAGTTAATCTCAAGTCACAAGATGGAACCTCAAGGCAGCAGACTGGAAGTACCAACTAATCATAGAATCAATATTTACACAATTCAATTATGTAGGCAGCGTACATAACATATTGAATCTACTCACAGAAGCAATTCTGGAGGATGCCAAACAAAGTTTTCCAAGGTTACGATTACGAAATCTTCAGAAATCTATTTCATGGTGGAACGAAGAGTGTGCTGCTGCAGAAAAAAAAGCATAAAAGCTCTCAATAGACTGAAATGAAGAAACAATGTGGAGAATTTGCTGAATTTCAAAACACTGCGTGCACGAACCAGATACATCATCAAGAAGAGCAAAGATGATTCTTGGAAATTATACGTATCATCAATCAATCCCAACACCCCGATCTCACAAGTCTGGCAGAGCATCAGAAGAATAAAAGGCATCCGAAGTAATTCAGAAATTAAATTTCTGAAACATAAAGACAACATTATCACCGAATCAACTGAAATCACTGAAATTTTTGCCGATAGTTTCGAAGGCAATTCCAGTGATCTCAATTATGAAAAGAGATTTTCTTGCTTCAAGGAAGAGCAGGAGAAGTCGCCAATCATAATATCGAAGACGCTGCACCTGGACCAGATAATGTTCCCTATGCATTCCTCACAAATCTCCCAGAACTTGGAAAGAAAATATTATTGAGGTGATACAATGAAATATGGA
This sequence comes from Crioceris asparagi, assembly GCA_958507055.1. Classification (NCBI taxonomy): domain Eukaryota; kingdom Metazoa; phylum Arthropoda; class Insecta; order Coleoptera; family Chrysomelidae; genus Crioceris; species Crioceris asparagi. Next base: position 80,226,319 of record OY293826.1, on the reverse strand, counting down.
ATGAACAGGTTTTTCCAGACAGATGATCAGAAGCTATTGTTGTGTCATTTTTAAAACCCAACCAGCCAAAAGACAAAAGACAAATTTTCTGCGATTAAAACCAAATGTTTTCTTTTTTCAAAACGGGATATCAGTACAACACCATAATTGAACTACGCAGGTTCTAGTCTCGAATTTACCACGAATCATACATTTTTGAGACCAAAAATTAACACAGAAGCAGCATATCACTAATTTAAAAACCTCCTGTAACCAGAATCTAAACCTTATGAAAACACCACCATTGGTGCGTCGACTCAGAGATGCTGCTTCGTATACATCAATGTCTAATATGCAGCAAACTGGACTATGGCTGCATTATTTATGCTACAGCAAATAAGAAGATCCTGAGAAGTCTAGATGTTATCCAAACCATGGCACTTAGAATAGCATTTGGAGTCTTCTGTACGAGCCCGGTCGAAAGCTTAAGAAAACTAGCAGGTGAGACACCTCTCAAACTGCGACGAAAATATCTTATGCTCACATATTCATCACGAGTACTCATGAACCCAGAACACCCTAATAGGGATATAGTTCTCACATCTCGCTTTCAAACAACATTTGAGAGAAACCCCATTATGAAACCTCCCCTGTACCAAAGGATATCCAAATATATTCAAGAAGTATGTTGTGAATTACCAGTTCTAACTCTACAACAAACTACAAAGTACCCTCCTTGGACAATGACACAGCCAAGGATAATTTTGGATCTCACACAGTTTAACAAAAAAGAAACACCCCCTTCATTGATTTTGAACACCTTTAAGCAAATAGAATCGTCTTTATCAGAACATGAATTAATTTACTGTGATGCATCTAATGTTGTTTATAAAGTTATTTTAGTACTAGATATTCAGGATGTTTTTTGATATTCGTAAGAACATGACATAGCAGTTATGATGTTGTTTTATTTTATATTTGACATTCTCAATATTTATATTTTTATATACAGTATGTGAATGTATGCACATGTATAAAAATATTTGCCCTCTTATAGAATTATCAACATAGTATTACAACACACTCCCTTAAGAGGGTAAATATAGAAACAAACAATATTAAGTAAACAGCATATGAGAACGTCTTGACGTACACTTTACCAAATGCAAAAATGCATATAAAAGCAAATCACTAGTTGTCCTTGCACGTCACAGGTATTAGCACTCTTCTGACTAGTGCATCAGAATACTCTTGTAATAGTTGAACTTAATTGCTGGCAAAGGTTTAGTGAAAATGTCAGCCAACTGTTTATCAGTTTGACAGTACTTCAAATCAAACCAACCTTGTTTCAATTCATCGGAAATAAAATGGTATCTTACTTCGATATGCTTACTATTTCATGAGATTTGTCCAGATTTTAACATTTTTATAGCTGACTGGTTGTCAACATTCAAACTGGTGTTTATTTTGAAGTCTGTAAGTTCTTCTAATATATTCTTGATGTATTTCATTTATTTTACAGATTGCGCTGCTGCAATGTATTCGGCTTCAGTAGTTGAGAGTGCAACTATTTTTGTTTTCTTGAGCACCAAGAAATCGGAGATCCACCGAACAAAATGAGGTATCCAGTTGTACTTTTTCTTGTTGTTGGATAACCCGCATAGTCTGAATCAGAATAGGCATGTTGACTGCGGTTCTTCTCAGATGGAAAATAAATTCCACTACCGGGATCTCCATTCAGATATCTTAAAGTTCTCTTCACATTATCATAATCTTGATTAGTTGGGTTATTCAGTGCACGACTCTCATAATTAAGAGCAAACGCCAAATCTGGTGTTGTCTTGCATGTTAAATAGAGCCAACTTCCTAGAGCTTCATCGTATTTGTAATTCCATATCTTCTTAGTATTTTCAGTTTTTCCTTGTATTGCAATTGGTGTATCCATTTTCTTGGAATCTGACATTCCAAACTATCTTTTTGGCATGTTTCTCTTGGCACAATAATATTCCTTTTTCATTTCTTGATATTTCCATACCAAGGTAATTTCTTGGATTATTTTCCACGGTCACTTCAAATTCAGTTTTCTGTTTTTTTATAAGACTATTGATTTCACTCATATTTTCACCAATGACGAGTCCATCATCTACATGGATTTCCATAAATAACTTCTTGTTATTGCTTTTGAATACAGACTGGTCGGTTTTTAAAGAGATCAGACCATGTGACTTGAGAAAATCAGTTAGTTTTTGGTTCCACTTTTGAGAGGCTTGTCTCAAGCCATAGAGAGCTTTCTTAAGGAGACATATTTTCCCAGGTTCAGTGAAGCCTTCTGGTACTTGCATATAAATTTCTTGATCCAAAAAGCTATTCAAGAACGCTGTCTTGATGACAAAAGTAATAATGCAATTAACAGCCTTAATGTTGTGGCTTGTACGACTGAGCTATAAATATCAGAAAAATCCAAAACATCTTTCCTTTGTTGACATCCTTTGGCGAGCTGTAGATACCATTTTCCTTCTTCTTAAAAATCCAGCGTTTCTTATTACTTGTTTTCCTACTGCTTGCTTCTCATCAACCAATTCCCAAACACAATTTTTCTTGAGGGATTGTTTTTCTTCATTTATTGCTTGTTGCCATTGATCTTTGTTGTCACTTTGCATACATTCAGTATATGCCATATTTGTTTCTTCTAAAGTAAGAAATGTCTTGTATCTTGGTTTGTATGTTTCAGGTACTTCATAGTCTTGGTAACGCTGAGGGAATACTCTTGGTCTTTGTGGGCATACTGAGGGTTGTTCATCTTCTGAATCAGAGTCTTGTTCTTTCTGTATTATGTCTCCACGTTTATCATTTTGGTTATTATTTTCTTGTTCATTTATTTCTTCTTCCGAATCAAAATCTTTGACTGTAATGACAGGTTCTTCAGATTTTTGTTCCTCAAAATTTGTCGTAAATTCCACATCTCTTGATATGTATGTAGAGCGAGTAAAATGGTACTAAATTCTGTAACCATTTACAGAATAGCTAACGAAAATACCTTTTTGGCTTCTAGGATCCAGGTTTTTTAGATAGCCCAAATTTTTAGCATACACTGTCTGACCAAATTCTTCCAGTCCAGACACATCAGGTCTTCTTCCATGCCACATTTGGTAAGGTGTAACTTCAATTGCTTTTGTCACACTTCCATTCAGTAAGTATGCAGCAGTTTGTACTGTAAAACCCCAAAACAACTTGTTATTAAGCTTGTATGCATGTAACATGGCACGAACCTTATCCATCAGAGTTCTATTGACTCTCTCCGCTCTGTCATTTTGCTGTGGAGTATAATTTATTGTATATTCGATGACAATACCTCCAGAATATACCTCCAGAATATACTCTTTCAGATATTCTTCTGTTTCTCCTTTTGTATGTAGCAGATAAATCTTAAGGAAGTGGGTATAGTCATCCATCACTGGTAAAAAATATTCTTCATTTGCATATGTTGTTGGAGAAATTTTACCACAGACATCTGTATGGAGAATTTCTAATGGTCTAGTGGCTCTAGTTCTCTCTAGACAAAAAGGTTTTCTTATCTTCTTGCTTATGATGCAAGATTCACATATTTTTTTATTTTTTATTCTCTTAATATCGTTATCTATTCCATCACACAAATCAGGAATTCTTTCCAAGTCACTAAAATTTATGTGACCAAATTTATTATGCCACTTAATGACTTTCTCTTGCTGTGTCAATAATGCTTCATGAGAGTTTTGGTTTTTTCCATCTATTTTCCATAAGCCTTGGTTTGTTTTCTTGCCTTCAAGCAGAATATCACCATCAACAATGTCAATTTTGCCATTGTGAATTACTCTCACTGACTTCTTGTCAAAAATGGCGATCCCATCATTTTTACAACATTTATTGAGAGCAAGTTTCTGCTTAGACTAGGAAGATGTAATACTTTTGTGAGTTTAACTTCTTCAGAATTAACTTCACCAGAGAGATTTGATACAAGTTTCTCTCCTTCCTTAGCAACACCAACATTTATTTTTTCTACATGTTTGAGGTCACTTAAGATATTTGCATCTTTGACAAAATGATCTGTAGTGTCTGCGACAAAAGTATAATGTGATTTACTACTGTACAAAGCACACTTATTCTTATCTGCATGATAAGTTATGTAAGCCACTTTTTCATTATTATTCGTTTTTGCTTCATGTTCTTGTTTGTAGCAACAATTTTCAGACAATTGATTAGTTTTCTTGCAGTAAACACATGGATTAGGAAAAGTTCCTTCACCTTTATAGGATTTCTTCTGAGACTTACTGGTATTTTGTTGTGACAATCTATCTTTGGTGCAATGTTTGCATAATATCCTTCTTCTTTGCAGTTATGACATATAATGCCCTTATAAAACTTGAACTCACTTTTCTTCTTATTGTATGATTGTGCTGCTGTTTTGAATGCCACTTGTACCTCAGTTTGTTTTCTTGACTTTTCTTCTTCGGCTGCGAGCCTAGATTTCAGATTTTCTAGTATTTTTTGATCTGTAGCGGATGAATCCCATGCACTACTAAGAAAGCGAAACTCTTCTGGTAAAGCAGGAATTATTCTTGTGATCAACATTGTGTCTGTAACGTTTTCTTCTAGTCTCTTGAGTCTAAAGGCTACATGTTGCAAATTAGCAATATTTGTCATGATGTCCAGTTTCTTGTCTAACTTGAAATTGTAGAACTCACTCCACAAATGTGACTTTTGCCGAGAAGTATCTTTGTTGAAAACTTTTGAAAGTTGTTCACACATTTCTTTAGAAGTCTTGCAAAACAGAATGTGGGTCTTGGCATTGATGTCCACTGTAGTTAGAATGTACCTCCTTGCTTGTGCATCCCTCTGTACCTATTCAGCCAGTTTCTTTTCATCTTCGCCTTCAGCTGGTTTAATCTTCTTACCATTTACATAGTCAATAAGATCTATTGCCTGAAAAAGGGTTTGTATTTCAAGTTCCCACAAAGGAAACGATGCGGCATCTTTGAGCACAGGCAATCGGTCTATTTCTTCTTTATCTTTTTATCGTATATTGATGTTTTATCACTTATATCAGTGTTATCACGCAGTTTGGGGCTCCTGGCCCATAACCTGTTGTTTATAAATTTATTTAAGTATTAGATATTCAGGATGTTTTTAGATATTCGTAAGAACATGACATAGCAGTTATGATGTTGTTTTATTTTATATTTGACATTCTCAATATTTATATTTTTATATACAGTATGTGAATGTATGCACATATATAAAAATATTTGCCCTCTTATAGAACTATCAACATAGTATTACACCATCTAAAACGCATAAGAGTGTTGGATGTGTAATTGTGACTCCGAATATCATGGAACAATACACACTTCTGAAAACAGGATCGGTCTCCACAAGAGAAACAGTTGAAATTCTGAAAGCCATAGAGTATGCAAAGAAAAAAATCAACAGCAAATTCATTATCTGCTCAAACTCAATGAGCAGTCTGCAAGCTCTAACACAAATAATAAAAATACTGCATCAAATTTGTAATGATCAATTCTCTAACTCAGTTATCTTCTTATTTACATCACATGTCGGCAACGAAGGAAATGAACAAGCAGATACTCTCGCAAAACAAGTTTGTATTCTGCCCACAGCACAACACCCGCCAGAACGCACCACTGCATATCTGAATATATATTCTCACTAAAATATATGACGTAAGGCAGTATGAATGAGACTCAAAAAATAGTGCGCTAAAAACAGTGACGCCTAATACACGAACCCAGCTTGCCTCTTCCAGCACAGCGCCACCATCAAGTTGTCGTTACCAGACTACGAATAGGACACACATATTACACTCACCGCTATCTCCTCAAAACGAAGAACCACATCTTTGTGGCAAGTGTAACTTTCGTATAACAGAATTAAAGTGAAACATGGGTTATGTGACTGTCCTAAGTAGAGAACTAAACAAACACTATGGGGTACTGCCTGGAAGAACTATTTGGTTCCAAGGAACGAAGCCAAGACATCATTCCTCAAAGACATTGATCTTCTGAGTTGTATATAAAATACCTATTGAGACAAATGATACAAAGTTATCTATTTCTCACAGATGCTTGTTACATTGTTTCTCACTAAATTCAATTCAGTTAGTGTACAAAAATATTATGTAGATACTTATTTGTTATTTTTAATTGTATCCACTCAACTGATTATGAAATGTACTGAACCCTGCTAATAACCTCCGTGGTTGAAGCAGTTTATGTAAAAAAACAGCTTTAAACACTTGAAAATGAACAAAACATGAGAGAAATAATGATAGACATAGATAGAAAAATACAATTAACATGATTTCTTAATATAAAAATGTATCTTAACAGATAATAAAGTTATTGTTTAGAAACTTGAATATATTTTTGTTACACAGTCAAGAATTTAAACACTGTAAAAATTGAGCCGATTCTCCAGTTAATCGGCTTCGTTCTTTTCTACAGGTCAGTGTTGCTCTTGAAAATGGTCTCTCTGCAGGCAATGAAGTAGATTGTAAACATAGAAAAAATATTTTCGTCACATAATTTCAAAGATAAACAAACTGTCCTTTTGCACTCTGCTACTCCCGGGCTCGGTGGTTCCGTTGTGGTGGTTCTTATTTCATTAAATTTCAGTTTACGTTTATGTGCTGACTCTTTCACAACTTATATTTTTATTAGATTTAAACAATAATTCAATGTTTTGTACAATGCTACTTGATGATTCTTTATTAAAAATAATGAAGAGATAATTATTAATACTTATATTTATGCTTATAGATATTAATTGACATGACACTGTTCAGTCAGTCTGTCATAAAGTAACATAAATTTAACTTATTCCTATTGTATTCTACAAAAATGTTAGTTCAATTATATATTACTCGCAAGGATATTCTTATAACACCATTTTTGCTTGGATAAAAGATTAAATTAAAAGATTCGTGTAATTTTCTCTTTTTGGAACAATGTTTTGTTTTTGTGGACAATAGTCGGCGGTTTTTTTTTTGTTATATGTGGCATTTATTTCATAGCATATAGTTCTGTATTCTAACGAAGTTTTTTTTATAAAAAAAAGTTACCCTATCTTTTGATGGAGACTTGTGTTATATACACATGTATAATTTTTTAATAACATTTAGTTTTTGTTATAGGGTAAATGTCTTGGAGAATAGCTGAATCTTTCTTTATAGTTATCTAAAATTCACATTTAGTTCAATCTATAACCATATAAATTAATATAAAATTTATAAGGAATTTCAGAAAATGCCCCGAAAGCTATCAGCGAAATAGCAAACATAACTCTATTTCGTATTTGAGTTTCAGTTAGAGTTTCATTCTATTTAATAAATTATCGTAACCGAATAGAAAGTTGCAGAAATAAATTTACTCAACCACGCGGAGAAATTTCTCAATTTCCAATTTATTTCCGGTTGGTACTGCTGGGAGAACATTATAAATATTCCATTCCGCAAATTGAAAGATCTCATCTGTCATTCGATCCTCGCTCCTTTATCCTGAATTGTACAGGGTAAGCCGAATTGCTTGTCAGTAAGGGTTATCTCAGTAATTGTAGTAGTTAGACAATAAATCAAGATACGCCATAATATGCTGGGCATCAATTTTTGAGATAAACTTAACAACGATGTTTGTTTTTTCTTTCCTTTCTCATTCCCACAGCTCATGCGATTTTTTATTAAATTTTTCACGAATCCGTTTTTGTATCACGTAAGTGGAAACAGAAAATAAATAATAAGAATAGGGTAGAGGTGACAATTTATAAACCAAAGTTGTATCTATTTAAATGAAGCTTCATTCCAAACGACCATTTTTCTTGAATCTTACGATTATGGTTTGTTACAGCTACTATAACTGAGATATTACTATTTTTTTATTTCAGTCACTACGACAGGTTTTCTAATTTTACAAAAATTAACAGAATTATCAAGTAACAGGAAATTTTAAATTATATTGGCTCATCAAAGTATTTGAATATTTCTTCAGCAGGACCTGTAAGATGAAATTGTATAATTCTCTATAATAGCTTTTGAAGCATAGGAAGTTTCATATGATTGAACGTTATATTCTTTAAAACAAAAATCCAGATTCGGCTACCGAAAGATGTTTAGAATATATAGCGAAGACAATCAAGATTATCAGGAGATCCAAAGAACCAGATTTCCTTAGACGTTTGGATAGATGGAGTGCGAATTCTGGCCTATTTAACACTCTAACGATCATTCGATTCGGGTTGAATTTGGATTTCAATTTACTATTTGCTACTTAGTTAGAAGATAAATTTGATATTTTTTTAATCTCGTAAAACTTAAAATTCAGTTCTGTGTATTTACCTAAAAACAACATTAATAAATATAAATCAACATGGCTAAATAGATTATTCACATAATTTAAGTATTCTATTAGCCATCATATTTAATGAAATTAAATAATATTAAAATTAGAAATTGGTTTTGGTAAAAATCCAGAGCCGTATATGATTTGCTCAAAAATACAATTAAATTACTGAACTCGGGAAGAAAATTTGTCTGAAGAATGTTTTGAAAATGTACTCTTACCTGCAATAGCAACGGAGACTAATTTGGATTTGTGAAAAATCGAACAATCGCATATGCCGCGAGCATAAAAACTGTACAATGAGATCAATTTTGACGGTCTATAAGTTTATTTCAAAAACTGATTCGAGTATGTGCGACTTATTTTTTGCTATCTATTAAAATTACTGAGATACCCCATACTGACATATCTGAAATTTGGTTCACCATGTTACATTGGTAGTAACAGTAGCACACTGCTTTTGAGCTTCATACCACATCCGAACGTCAAACTCACAATGAATCTGTCTACCTCGAACTGCAAGGGAGCTTTATTAAATTGGCATATATTATGGTGAAAGAAAACTTTGATTGTTCCAGAGTTTTCTTTTTAAGGGAATTTTGTAAATAAGAACCACATGAATTGTGAACTATGTATTTACAATAATATAGCTATGACAATCGTAGATACTTGAGAAAAAACCGAGTAGCTAGGGTGCGATTTTAATCCTCAGAGTTCCGCATTACCTAACAATATTAAATTCATGTAAGTTTTTGCTTAATGATAAACTGCTATAATTGTGAACTAAATACACCAATATCTATAGTATACGATATGCTGTGTCAATCATAGATAGTTGAGAGAAAACCTAGTACCTACGGGTGGGAGTTCCGTACCTACTAATATTATTGAATTCAGGTATTATTTTGATTAACAAAAAGCAGCTGATTAGCACGTTGCTACATAGATATGTCAGTACCCGAGTCTAGGGAGCTTGGAACATTGATATATGTCCATTTATCTATAAATTTTGATGAATGACGAATACCTACTACAAAAAATTTCTACAGACCAACATGAAATTTTTACGGATAAACCTGCTAGTGACAGATTTACCCCTTGAAGATTACATCTTTGCTGGCGAAGCAATTTTCGGGGGAAAGAAAATGTGTGGTATATGCCACAAGAGTATAAGAGTGAATATGACATAGGTATACCTAGAAGCGAATGTTGTTTCACGATTGTCAGTTTCGCCCCTTTGCTCACATGTAGGATACATATTTTTTTGCAACAGCTGCCTTGGAAGTTACACTTGAGAGAGTCGTTATTTCTTTGATCACAGCGTTGAAGCTTCTGATAGTAGAAAAATTGTGCTGTTCGCGTGCGGAAAGTCATTAATTTTTGCGCTAGTGCATGTAATTCATGACGCTGGCGGGAAAAAAATCACGAACTAGTGCAGTTTTTTTTGTTTTAAATTTTGGAGATATTTCAGGAATATTATTCCGTAAAAATGAAAACCGCTGACTACATTATAGAAGCTCCAGAATTAGGTATAACCATGGTATCAATGTTTTTTGAGAATTTACTTTAGAGAAAAATCACAAGGGAAATTAATCGGCCCGTTAGAGAAACACCTTTAGGGTACGGATACAGGTATCACATTATAAAATATTATGAAATCGTTGTGACCATGATAGAAGCTTCGTAGCAAAATATGTAGGTACTCACCTTGGACAACGGCATGCCGTAGTTGGTACTTCCCCCGGTGCCACCGCCTGATGTACTCGAGCCGGAGGCATTGAGAGGGGCACCGTTTGCATCTCTGAGGTACACCTGCCACGTGGCCGTCGAATCGAAACTCTTATCGGCAGCATAGCACCGCCACAAGCACTGTATCAACATGGCGGCTGCGGGTATTTGGCGGTTAAAGTGTTTCTGGCGTTGCTTCTGTTGAACTTTGAGTGCAAAGCCGGATCCGAGGATTCCCTGAAACAAAAATTCTGCTATAAAATATTGTAACGGGCATACTGAAATGAGTGGGGTCTATTTATCTTTAACTTTATTTATTTACATACTATTTATATCACAGTCTATTTATATACCTGCACTACACTATCGGCTACTATGTACAATTTATGTTTACTAGTTACACTATTTACAACCGAGCGTTATTTATTACTGTCCCCCTACTAGGGACACACCGAATTGACAGATTGCACCGTACTCCCGGTCTCCACCGTAGTCCGGTCTCCACCGTAGTCCGGTCTCCACCGTATTCACCGTACGGGGCTGACTGCCCCGGACTGTCTAACACCGCAAAACTCCTCTCTAATATAAAGGAAAGCCCCTCCTTCTTGAATTTTCCAAAGGCATCTTCCAACGGTATGCGTACATTCCTCCACAAGCGTGAACTTACTAGATGCTACGGGATATCATCTTGACCCTGGCATACATCGTTGACCAATAGCAGCATGTGTCATTCAGACCACCCGGGTGCTCTCTAACGAATCGTACACGCCTCGGTAATGGCGTCGACCCAAGTTTGTTACAAATGTTTTTACCGACACATTATAACTACCAACAGAAGAATGCAGCTTAAAGAATTTGCATTATTAATAATGTGAAAAGCTAATGAAGGAGTTATGTAGTCCAGTCAGAACAAATATGCTGTTATGTCATAGCGTGGCATCTTTATTTAGTTCATTAATGGATGTCGTAAAGATAAAGATGACGTGACAGGACAACTGTTCTGACTGGACTATATATGAGATCCCGTCTCGATTTTGACTTGCAGTGGTCACCTCGTACAAGGAAACATCAAACTACCACTAGTAATCCTGCCTAGTAGAACCTTCTCACTTGTGCCTTTTATAATGGTGTACAACTCTAGGACACAAGAAAAGAGCATTCGAATAAGAAGAATGTATGTAGAAACTATGTAGGTATAGATTTAATAAGTATTAATATTTGTCTGAATTTTTTGATAAGCTAATGTGAAGAAAGAAAGCGTTATCATAATTCTTGGTAGAAATGTGGAACTATTTATCTTAGTAAAAATGCATACAAAGGGTTGACCTTTACTACAACAAACATGCGAAAAACTAATTAAATTTCTTATGTGATTGCACACTGTACACAAGACCAAATTAAAATTGGAATCACTTAATCCTGTTATATAACGCTGACCTTCCGTGAAATATATGTATGTACTACTAAGAAAAGTTGGCCATGGAATAGAATTGTCAATTTTTTATATGAGAATTAATTAATCTTTATCTATTTCTTCAACATTTTTAAATGATAGATTTATTTCTGTTATATACATTTATTAGTTCGCTTTTTACTCATTGCGTACTTGTCCACAAACCAAAAAACTTACTCCAGTTCGTTCTGGATTAGAACTCGATGCGAATGTGATTGCTACGTTTTAATACTTTCATACGTCAAATATAAATTCTAAATTTAAAATTTAGCTTTAATCACAGATATGGAGGATGTCTGGAAATGTCATGTTGAAAATGATAGAGAATACAGTGCGAGTCTAAATTATCTTAGTACTTCACCATGAGAATTTGAATTATTAATTTCATTTTATAACTTATAAGCGATTGCCATGGAATCAACGAAATTACGACAATTATATGCTTGTTTCCATATGTACCTAAACTACTTTTGTTCTAAAGGGGCAAACGAAACAAAACTTCTCAGTTGAATTTACACAGTAATTCGACATTTTTCATTCACCGTTTGATGATTTTGCTATAAATATTTATATATATATATATATATATATATATATATATATATATATATATATATATAATTTGCAGAAGGTATATTGGGGATGCAGCAATCATAAAGAACACTCTATAAAGTTGTCCTAAGCTTTCGGAAATTTATTTTCCATCTTCAGAGGATCTACAAAGGTGCATTTTATGTATTAAGATTTTTTCTTTTTTTATATATACATGCAGTATCAAAGGTTTTACTTACACTTTGTTGAGATTTTTTTTTTTTTTGGTTGAGTTGTTTGATAGCAAATCTGAAAAACAAATATTTTACATATTTGCATTCCAGATACATTTCTTTAAACCCTGAAAAGTGGCAGACAAGCTACTATGTTGATATATCATTATATTAAAATAGAATTGTTATTTAGATGCAAAGCCACTGGAAAAACCATGTACGATTAGTTCAAGTTTTGATTTCTAACTAATATTATACAATAATGAACAAAAAATACAACTTGAAATGAGTAGGAATAGGATGTTAGGTAAGGCCTGACTAGAAGTATGATTATTTTACCAAATAATATCTTGATAATAGAATAAATTTGAATTTTGTAACCAGGAAAACCAACTATACATTGCTATTTACCTGTTAAATGTAATTCCTGGCTCCTTTTGCTCACTGCGGCTTTTGGAGCCATAAGTAGAACATCCTACCATAATAATCCAATGCAAATATTTAATTTTTTATCACAAATTTAGTCACAAAATCACAAAATTCGAGCGATGTCACCACCAATGATTCTCACCAAAAATGGCGTCTTCTTCATAATTTGGTCACAAAACCCAACACGCGCAGGTAATGGATGTTACGAGTCCCCTCTCTTTCCTAGTCTAAGATGATAATGGCTGCCTGTGACCGTTTCCATCAATTTCTTTATGTTCTATGACATCTATGCGCTTTTAGCTGAGAAAAGTGCTTCTACATAAACTTGAATATTGGTCAATGGGTCGCGCATGCGGAGAATTGATATCATTAATGCAATTGGTCTATTATATCAGTTAGTATTTTTATTCTGCAAATTTATGAAATAATTCATACGATCGCAAAAACTGTATTTTGTAGTCTAAATCGAGTAGAAGGACCTAGATTGCCTAGATGATTTTGTGATGATGAGCTATTCGCCATTTATGAGCATTCCTAGTTTTTTGGTCGGTCTATAAGCTGGATATTATTTATACATGGGCATTATTTGTCATTTTATAATGTTTGATATAGCTAAATTTGAAAAAAGTTCAATTACAAGATCTTTAGATTTTTCGCAAACTTTAACGTTTTCCGAGTTAGAACCATATACCTACTCTAATGGACAATCGTATGTAAAATAATATGCAGCCAACGAAAGAGAGAGGCCATAGAAAAGATGGAGTGAAGAAGAGATTGGGGTCATGATATATTTTCATGAACAACGAAAATAGATATTGTAACGAACTTGGGTCGAAGCATCTAGTGAGTTCGCGCAAGTGGTGGAATGTTCGCGTGACGTTGGAAGATGTAATGTTGAAGATTCGAGAAGGCGATGCGCCGTGCAGTCCAGTGTGGTTCGGTCCCTAGTAGGGAGCCACCAGCAACATAGATAAATAACGCTCGGTTCTAAATAGTGTACATATTAAATATAAAAATTGCACATAGTAGTTGATAGTTAGTGTAAGATATATAAATAGTGTATATAAATAGACTGTGATATTTTTAGTGTGGAAATAAATAAATTATGGAAATAAATAACTCCCAGTCATTTTTATATGCACGTTACAATATAATAATACAATAAAGAGGGAATGTTAGGTACTACTGTTAGAGAAAATGCCGTAGCATCCAAATAGATAAATATGATCTATGTGGAAGTTCGTTCCATGTTTCAAAACAACCTCGAACAATCTGCTGTTCCTTTTCAAAGACTCTTAAATTTTTCTCATGGCAGAAAATTCATACCCTACTGTATTAACTCTATGACAAGGAAGCAAGCATATGAGTGAGAATAAATAATGAGATTAAATGTCGAATAAAGACATCTCGTGAACTCATCTGTTTATAATACCAAATTCATAGTTTACAATCAGATCATTTTTTAATTCTTGACGATAAACTTATCTTCAAAACACATTTTTTCGATAAAGCCTTTGAAGATATTTTCAAATATAGTTTCGAAAACAATCTGACAAGTAAAGTAACTGTCTCTTTCCGTATTTAGCTCAATCCCTCTTCGATGGAATCAATAGTCTTCAGAAATACCAGTAACTCAGAAGTTTATTTAATAAAGTTGGTCCTAGTTTTTGTGAAAAGATTTATACATTATTTAAACTTTCATAATTGTTTTTATTCAGGCACTTCTAGGATTGTTCTGTTAAATTATTTTATTAATACTAATAAATGTAGGATATCTCTGAATGATATTATTTTATGCTATGGACTATGGGTGATTATTGAAAATTTACTGCAACGTATATTGTTTTATGTTTGGTTATATGAATGGTTTGTTTGCCACAACTTTGTAATTATACACTCTGTTTTGCCTCCATCGTCAGTATATAAGTTTGCGTACATATTCATCATGAATCAACAATTGTGCTAATTGTGTAAAATTGTCCGGTTTTCAAAATATTTTCAAGGTCCCTTAGTCTAAGAATATATTTTCTGGTCTGTATTTCTAGCTGCGCCGATATTACCTATCTCAGAGAGTGATGATCCGATTTTGTTGCTTTATTTTTTGTTTTGTAGGGTACCGGTACCACTCGCCATATCAAGAGTAATGTGCCCAAGACCGTAGCATTTTTATCACAATTAAAATATCTCGGAAGGAATAGATTTTCGGAATAGATAGACCCGTAGGATGATACTTAGAATCATAATTTGTCAAAAAATATAGTATTCTATTTGAAATAAGGCATTTAGTAAGTAGGTACCTACTTCAAGTATAACCGGAAATTATTGTGTGTATCATTCTACATAGTTAAGGAAACATTATGTTTGTTTTAACTTTGATGAATAGCTCTTCCAGTCACTTCTAACATAACATCAACAACAGAACATCATTATTCATTTATCTGGTGCACACTGCAGATGACAACAACTATTATTCATAATGTCTAATGAGCTGATCTTAAGGCAGGACGAAAGCTTCTATCTTGGGAATAATGTTACCTAGATTATAAAAACAAATATGTAGATATATTCAGTTTAGGTAAGAAGTTCTATTACCTACTGCTGGTAAAAGTAAGATACATTATTTTTTGCGACCTCGGCATTGGAGTTTCAATTTGAGAGAAAAATAAAACTCTTTGTATTACATGTTTCAAGTTATTAATATGAGATTTATTATTCTTTGACCTAGCAGTTGTTTTTTCAATTGAAAGATGTATTGAAATTGTCAGTGTTATACCTAGTCACAATAAATATTCGCGTAAAAAATCATCGAATATGACAGGTAATCTATATATACAGAGTTGGGAATAAAGTATGGAACAAATTAAATAGCTTTAAAACGGAGAGGTCAATATCTATAAAACTTTGCATGTAAGTGCCATGACGCCCATTGTATCTGATGAAGGTTTTGGGTTGGGTTTTATCCAAAATAATTATGGAATATGCTTTAAATAACATTCAGAACATTATCCCATTCCATAACTTTACCTTTCATAAAAAATGTGTTGATGATATAATCACCTTCATATTTATTACCGTAACAGAGAGCATTCTGCCAATCTTCAGTAATTACCACCCACACATTCTATTTATAACTGAAAAAAAAAACAAAAAAGTATTCTACAGAGATTATCAGAAATAAAGATAGTCATGATAATTAATTAGTATAAGAAAAGAATATGTTCTAACAGATAGATCCATTTCTTATCTAACCATCCCTTCAAACAGTAAGTAAACCTATTGTTGACCATGAATAAATATTTTTCACAAAAAATTGGAACGACATTATTAGTTGGTGCACTGAAAAATACAAAATAATATTAATTTTATTGGTGCTGTTACTTTTGAAGTTGTGCAGTTGCAGTTGGATTGATAACTTTTGACACCAACTTCACAAGCAATAGAATTAATATTATTCTGTATTTTTGAGTGTAATATTAGTCACAAAAATCGTTGAACATTTACTAGTACCAATGAAGATAGTACTTATCCTATTATCCACGTTTATTCTTTGCTTTTAGGTTTTATTAGTAAGATCTCAAAGCATCGCTACGGAAATACGCATAAGTATTTTAGATGTATGTTACCAATTTACCAACGCGGTAACTCAAAAACCGTAACGCTTATAAATGTTGCAACAAATAATTAGGTCTTTCATAAAGAACACACAGATTCTCAATATTCGAAAGAAATCGCCCTCTCCACATAGCAAAGATACACATACTTTTTGAGAATTTAACAAGTCTTTAACGCGAAAACCGTAGCTATTTTGAAAAAATATGGAACCATTTCTCAAGTCTCCTCCTTCAAATGAATAAAAAATCATCAAAATCGGAGTACCTTTACTATATAGCATAGTGTTATCTGTACGCTTTTTTGGTAGCGAATACGGTGATTTTCCAACTATTTAAACCTATTATAGTATTTATTCTCGAAGAATACGAATGTTTTTTGAAATAAAATAAGTTGCACGACATACGAAATCACAAAAAGTGTTTTCCAGCTTAACTTTGCCACAATATGAAGTCTCCACATTCCAATAATCCCCATTTTATTTGGCAGCAGTGATTCACACGTTGTGCAGCGTACCTATAGAAGTACGGTTTGGGTGAGGTGATGTCCCAATCTCGTAAAACCTTAATATTTCACACGTTGACATTAAAACGTATCGCGCGATGGCGACAGAGAATGGCCGTAAATGCGGGTAATGCGGCAGAAGTGACTTATTTGGCGCGAGCGACATGATGCACCCGTGGGAAAAGAAGAAAAACAGACAACTCACCAAGGGAGAATTTATGCTGCAAAAAACTCAAATTCTAGGTACGAGGAGAATAAAAAGGGCAATTAGATACTTTGCCAATGAATAAGCTGACAACTTTGGGAAGAGGCATAGTTAGTAGGTATGCATTTGCAGTTGTGGCGATGAGAAGATATAATCCACTCAAAACAGTTGTGCTGTTACGTCGTAGCATGACATCTTTATCTAATTCAACAACTGTTTTGACTGCACTATAAAACACCATCAGACATATTTATAAAAAACTCTAAGTTCAATTCTACTTTGTTTGTTATTCACTAATGCAACGTGGCAGTTTTGTTATGTATCATTCTAAACTAGTGTCGAATTAGTTTTGTTTATGAATATGGCTGATCATCTTTTGAAGCATTATTATCTCCTAGATATTAAAAAACAAAGAAATTTGTTTTGTTGATCGGTGATAGACTTAATGTTTCGAGCTATCCAAAAAATGTAATTGCAGGTGAGAACAATATGGCTGCATGTCTTCTCTAGATTCAGATGGGAAGATGTCATGTCCAAAAAAATAAACGTGTTCGTTTAATGAGCCTACAGTCGACGGCAGCAATAATAACCACACATTATAAATGAATCTGTACCTATGCCTCCTGTGTTGAAAGATTTTTCATTTTATTAATAATTGCCACATAATCAATGTTCGCTCACGTCCTTATCCCTCGTCATTCTTATTGCTACATAATATTGTGTGTTGTGTGATATTGTCCATAAGAGCATGAAGAGGTCGGAAAATGATATAGTTTCAATTTCATGCTGAATCTATTCATTTTTAAAATTAATTTGTAAAAACTCCAAGGAAGCTCCGTCTGAATGTTTACCTGCTTTTATTGAAGCTGAAGAAAATCAATCAAAAATGATTCAAATACGAACTATGAACTGAAAAGTGTGTAGAGGCCGGACTAACACAATTTGAGCAATTGATGTAAATATTTTAGAGATTGGATCAATAAAGAAAATATATTGTACATAAGTATGTGCTATTCAAGTTTTCCTTATTATAACATAAATATCAAAGCAACGATATAAAAAATATAAACGATTTACAATACTTAATATGTATAAGGACTTCCTTTTCATAATAAATCCCAGAAGGTGCTATTTAGAAAAGTTAGGAGTGGCCTTATGGTGGTTGAATTGAAGCATGTACTTGTATATCTACCCCTTCTCTGCAGACACTTCTCTCCAACGGACAAATTGGTCGGGCCCAAGGATGTCCGTTGTAGAGAGGTTTCCATGTACATCAATTTAAATAAAATTCACCTAAGTAAGAAAATATTTAGACAAACTTACATCTGCAGCAATTTATATCTTTTTGGAGCTAATATGTACAACAAAAATTACCAAATGATTTTAATGAACTGAAATTATTTGAGAGTTGATAAACTGATATGGCTTTAGCTATACCAAATTTGAACAGAGTTGTAACACCGGATAGAGAGCGAATTCAATAAGGTTGTGACAAAAAGACAATTGCTTTTTGACGTCACATTCTGAAATAATAACTTCTACACAATCTGTCTTATTTAAGCAGGCGTTTCCTGCAAAGAATGCGCATTCGTTTTTAAGAGTTATTTTTTAATAGCAAAGTCAATTTAAAATTTAAAAAAAATTATAATACTCAGTTACTTTTAAAAAAAGACCACTATCATGAAATCTGAAATTGCACTGTAGCTTTACCTTGTAACATTGGCATATATTTTTTCTACATTGCACCTTAGAAGGCTGAAAAAGGTATTTAGTATCGCAGACCGCAGAATGAAAATTGAAGAGAAACAATTTCCCTTTAAAAAATATATTTGCTTTTACATACTTATCGCAATGTAACAAAGAACGATGTAGATCATAGAGTAAGAAATTCAGATCTGGTCTGCTGGACTAAGATTTTATAATTCAGTTAGTTGTTTCCACTGGGTCCACAGCGTTGTTAATATCACTGACGACAGACATAATGTTACAACGATCCAATTCCACAATGTTAACTAAAAGCCCGCTGCATGTTTCCTTGTTGGGAGCTAGGCATGGTGCTGTGCATGCTTCCGTTTAAGAAAATGACATCTCGTGCACGGTTGGTTGCTTGAACTCGGGCATGGTATGATGATAGAACCGGTGCTATTTTCGGTGACTGTTTTCATGCATCGTGCCTAGTCGGAGCACTCGGAATTAGTCGAGTCGTACTCAAAAGTTATTTTGCACATGATAACATGTTATATTTGATTGTTGGGACATTTTCTCTGTTGTAACAATGATTGGAAATAGAGCTTCATTAGAATGTTCAATATTTTGTATCATTTGTCACAGTCATATTTCTCTGTACTGTCATTTTACATACATGATGGCCTGCATCGTGTGAAGTCAACACAAGCAAGGGGGCCATCAACACACCAAGCGCGGCAACATTTATCGGACCGTGCAGCAAAACAAGCAAGCAATCAAGCAGCAAAACATACTGCGTCTGCACTGGGCTTAACACAATTTACTATTTTTAGATTTTGGCGCTTTTGTCCTTCAAAGCATCTTTCATGTTGTTTCTAAATAGAAAATTTCGAGAGACATGTAATAGGTATGAAATGGTATTTTACATATTTGACAAGGACAAGCAATTTAAGATATCTTATTTCATTCAATTTCTGTTTAGTGTAGGTACCTATAATCACTTATTTCTTTTATCTTCATAGAATCAATTATACTTGACTGCGAATAATTCTATTTCCGTTTTTTCTGACATGATTTCGAGTTACAATAAATTGCAGCAAACGTTAAGACGGCGTGTCCCACAATTACTGAACAAAATACTGTTTATGCGCAAAATACAGACTTACTTATTTGGGTAGATCGAGTAAATATTATTATATCACAAACTGACTTGTTATTATATTTCTTTACACTATATGCCGGCATATCATGAAATGCCTAGGCTTTTTATGAAAAGCCGGATTTCGCTATTGTAAGACTACGACATATGTACTCACATAATTTACATTGGTTTACATTGTGTGTTTTTATGTGTTTGTTGAGTAGGTATTTTAAGGATTAAGGAGCATTTCTTTCTTCCTAGTTACAGCGAATCCGAAAATATATAATTCAAAGCATAAAGGTAAGGCTGCTCAGTTTTATGATTTACTCTAAAGCTAGGCTGGATGAATGCTTACAGTGCTTACACCGGAATTATTTTTCTATTAAATGTTTTGTACCTTGTGAAATAATTAGTAAAATTTTGTTCTAGTATTGCTATTGTATTCTCAAAACAGCTTCACCTTGTATAAAAAGTGTTCAATTCTAATAGAATTTGAATATGTTTTGTGCAATGAAGGGCGTACATTTGATGGGCTTGAGCATTTTAAAATTAGTGAAAAAAAGATTAACAGAAAAACCGTTTTTTCCGTGGGAACGAGTTTCTATGCTTTCATAATTAGATTGACTGTTCTTAAAATAATTTAATTTGTTAAACGTTTTTATTACCTCACATTCTTATCTGATTTAAACACAATTTGCAAATTATTTTAAAGAACTTCTCGCAGAGTTAGATGCTTTAAAATTAAAACCTAGCTCTGAAGTATTAACACTAAGAAAAGAAAAGTTAATTAAAACTTTTCTATAACTTCTGGAAGACGTGTTTCACCAACATACGTTGGAAACTGAAATCTGGCAACTGAATGTAACGAAATAAATCAAATTGACTTTCATGAAGAACCAGCTTTTGCCTGCGACTTCGTGCGCGTTGAAAACTGCATTCAATTCCATGCGGTAGATTTTACGAGATGCGTGTACAAACATACAGACAGACAATAATTCTAAAAACTGTTGTTTTGGCTTCTGTTGCTCTAATCTCTAATAAGACCCGGCCTGTTACAATTCTATTATATTTTATTATTATTATATACTTATGTGTAGATAAAGGTATAGATGTATATAGTTTGTTTCACGAATGTTGGCGTCTACCTTGAAAACACGAAAAATGGACCAATTCAATTGACGGGAGTAAATCAGTGGCGTAACGATTTCGAGATAAAATATGCTATTTCAATTTTTATATGCTTCAAGGAAGTTCATATAGTTAGGGAGAAAAATATATCTATTGATTAAATAAGCAAATAATATTAAAGATTTATTATCAACAATAATGCAGAAACACAAAATACAAACTTGTTGCTTTGTAACGGTTATGAAATCAAGATTGCGTTGCCTTCAAACATAGGCTCTGCGCCCATTGTTTTGAAGGAGATAAGCTTGAAATCTTGATGTAGCTTGGATCGACAAACGTGGTTGAGACTTTCATACTCATGAGATGCGATGAGACCTAGGTATAGCCTGATGTACAGGGTGTCCCATTTTTGTTACTTTAGCGTGGTATCTCCGTTATTCTTATAGATAGAAAGTTGCCGCTTCAGCGACAGAAAGCTACTTTTTCGTAAAATTAAAGATGACGTTAACAAAATTTTCAAAAACCTCTTAGTTTTTAAGATACAGGGCATTTTTGAAAATGTTGAATTTTCGGACCCACCTCGTATCTCCTTTATCCTTCAACTTATCGAAAAGGTAAAATAACATTCTTATAGATTTTTTCCGTAAAATGAAGTGTTGTAGATAATTTTTGTTACATATTTACTATTTTTGAGTTATAAACCAAACTTATGTTTTTTTTAATAGAACACCCTGTAAATTTATAAAACTATAAAATGTGTATTTCTTAAACAAGCAAATAAATGATAATTTTCTAAAACTAATGCATAATTTATTGGTAGGCCATGAATAACAACAATAAACATTTGAAAGTTACATATTAATAACGAAGAATTGAATACCTTGCATATTGGTATCTTTTTATAAAAGCATAACATTTTCAAAAATATTGTAACGGGGATTTATATTAAAACTGGGTTCGATTTATTTTCACTTATTTATTTACACCAATAACTACTCGTCTATATACACATTTATATTCACACTATATTTCCTGGACTATAACGACTGTCTGTGTCTATGTGTTCTATCACTAACTGTCACTGACCGTGCTTTATGACCAACTGAACTATCCAGTCTATGCCATCAGCCCTATATATCTAATCTAAAAAGCTCTAGATGGTTCCAGTGTTTGTTTTCGTTGTTTCTGGAGGTTATTTCTCAATATATGGCTTCGAGAATAGACCAGGACTTATTCTCGTTGCCTTCTGATGTCTCCCGTGTTTTCCGGAATTTGCATTGTGTGTGTATAGTTCATTTGTGAGTGTAGTTTATTATTCGGGTAAGTCTTCACGTTACACTGCCCCCTCCTTAGCATCTGATCATCCCGATCAGAATCATCCTTGGTAGTACCTTGCTGGATTTTTGTTCCATGGCGGAATCTACACTTGGTTCCTGTCAGGCAAACACCCTTGTTGAAGAAGTAACAGTCTATCGTCTTTCCAGAGTACACTCCTTTTGGATTGAAGTAACACACGGTAATTTGCACACCAGCGTCCTGGAAGATGTATTCGATCATGCTCCTTACAATCTTCCAATCTAGCCCGTCCAACCCGCAGCCTATTTTCGGAAGACCCAACTTCTTGATGTCATAATTCCTGACTTCATTCCTTAGGCTCTTCAGTGCATGCCAGATGTCCTTGTAAGTGGGTTTTCCTCTAGACATCTTTTTCGTAACCAAATAGAAGAGGTTCCGATTACCCTCTGCTAGTCGCAGAACTTTTCCTACTCTTGGTCGTTGGGCTGACAATTCATCCAATCTTCCAAACTTCCTTTTAAACACCTGAGCAATACCTCGGCCCATACATAGATCCTCCGCTACACAATGGGCAATAGAAACATCAGCTGGTAGTTTGAAAAGGTCTTGTTGAACCTCAACTGTCACACCGAGTCTGACCTTCTTCCGATCTGCGTAGTTGGATATGAAGTCGTTGAAACTGACATTTCGCTCTTCAACGTTCTTTTCTTGAAGAGCCACTCGTGCTTCCTCCTGGTTGTTCGATCCAGCGTATGGTGCGAGTCGGTTTATATGCACCACTCTAGGTTTTCCCCTAAGTAACTTTCATATGGCCCTTCCCATTGCTTTTGGATTTTGGGACAAAAGGCCTCGACGTCGTTGGGGATTATACAGCCAAACAAGGTCCCCCACGTTGAAGACTCCATCAGCTGATCGAATATTGTAGTGGTGCTTCATTCGATCACTGGCAAGCTGGATGGTCTGTCTGGCTAACTCATGGACTTTATCCATTCTGACTCTCAATTGGTCAACATATCCTTCTCCTGCGACACGGTCTACCGTAGGTCTACGGCCAAATTCCAGGTCACAGGGTAGGTGTAACTCACACCCCAACATTAAACTAGCAGGAGTCTGACCAGTCGTTTTATTCACAGCCGCCCGATAGGCCATCAGGAACAAATGGATGTACTGGTCCCAATCTCGCTGATGTTCTGAGACAACCTTAGAGAGGTGCTTGCCCATAGTTCGGTTCATCCTCTCTACCATTCCGTCCGATTGAGGATGCAAAGGGGTCGTTCTGGTCTTAATCGCACCTATTAGTCTGCACACATCTTGGAACAGAGCTGACTCGAAGTTTCTTCCTTGGTCTGAATGGATTTCAAGAGGAACGCCAAAACATGAAAAGAATTCCTTCACCAACACCTCGGCGACGGTCGATGCTTCCTGGTTAGGAATTGCGTACGCCTCTTTCCACTTTGTGAAATAATCCATAGCTACCAGGATATACTTATTCCCATTGTCCGTTTCAGGAAATGGCCCCGCAATATCCACAGCAACTCGCTCCATGGGACTCCCAACGTTATACTGCCTCATAGGTGCCCGCTTTCTACCAAGTGGTCCATTGCTGGCTGCACATACTTCACACTTACGGCACCACTGTCTCACATCTTCTTTGCAATTCACCAAATAGAATCGCTCTCGAACCTTCTGCAGAGTCTTAGTGATACCAAAATGTCCACCCGAGGCTCCATCATGTAGCTGACGTAGTACCTCCGGCACTTTGCTTCTCGGCACAACTAGCTGAAATCTGGATTCAGTGCCATCTTCAGACTCAAAGGTTCTATACAGCAAATCATCTCAACACAAGAGAGTCCCATTGGCTCCAATATGCTTTCACTTCAGGGCTTCGTAAACTTATGTCCTGCCAAGACGGCCTCTCCTTACGGCGCATCCACTCCAAGACCACTCTCGAACATGGGTCATTCTCTTGGGCCAGTTTCATTTGTTCGGGCTGCCACTCCTCATTCTCTACGGTTGTTCGTCGTATAGGGCAAAGCTTCTCTTGCATCTTCGAGCAGTGGGTGCAGTTATAGTTGCACGGTCTTCTGAATAAGGCATCTGCGTTTCCATGAACTTTTCCTGCCCTGTGCTCGATGTCATAGTCATATTCCTGAAGACGTTCTAACCATCTTGTCACTTGTCCTTCAGGATTACGGAATTGCAGGAGCCACTTCAACGCTGCATGGTCAGTTCTAACTAGAAACCGGCGACCATACAAATACTTATGAAAGTGTTCGCAGGCTTTCACTACTCCCAACAGTTCCTTTCTGGTAACGCAATAATTCCTCTCCGATTTTGACAAAACCTTGCTGAAGTAGGCAATCACTTTCTCCTGCCCGTCTTGAATCTGCGAGAGGACAGCACCAATGGCTGTATTACTGGCATCTGTGTCCAACACGAATTTTTCGTCATGCCTCGGATAGCCCAAAATTGGTGCGCTGATAAGAGCTTCTTGCAGTTGTTCGAAAGCTCTCTGACACTCATCATTCCAGGAATATTCTTTGCCTTCTTCTGTAAGTTTAGTTAGAGGCTTAGCGATGTTGGCAAAACCTTTCACAAACCGTCGGTAGTAGGTACACAAGCCCAGAAAACTTCTTATCTCATGCTTGTTCTTGGGAATAGGCCATTCTTCAATGGCTGTTATCTTTTCTGGATCTGCCGTGACGCCGTCCCCAGATACGATGTGACCCAGATATCTTAATTCACGTCGGAACAGATAACATTTCTTAGGACTCAGCTTCAGGTTGGCCTCACGTAATCGTTGGAAAACTTCTCTTAAATTCTTCGAGTGTTCCTCAAATGATTTTCCTACCACGATTACGTCATCCAAATACACTAGGCAGGTTTGCCATGTCAGTCCTCTCAAAACTGCTTCCATGAGCCTCTCAAATGTAGCGGGAGCATAGTCCAAACGGCATCACAGTGAATTGCCAGAGCCCTGATCCTATCGAGAAAGCAGTCTTCTCTCGATCTGCGGAATCCATTCCATCTTGCCAGTATCCACTTTTCAGATCTAGTGTAGAAAACCACCGTGACCCAGAGAGAGTATCTAGGGTGTCATCTATTCTGGGTAACGGATAACTATCCTTCTTAGTGACTGAATTCAGTAGTCGGTAATCTACACAGAATCTTGTAGAAACATGCTTTTTCTTCACGAGCACTACTGGCGAGGTCCATAAACTATTTGATGGCTCAATGACCCCTTGTTTGCTCATTTCTTGAATCATTTTCTCGGCTTCGTCTCTTTTGGCAAATGGAAGTCTTCTTGGCTGCTGTCTTATTGGCTGAGCGTTACCCGTGTATATCTTGTGAGTCACTATACTTGTTTTACCTTTGTATTCTTCTTCCATCGCAAATACGTCCTGGAATTCCACAAGCATATCTCTCACTTTTCGTAATTGTTTCTCGTCTAAGTCCTGGACAGTCTTGATGACCCCATCAATCAGCTGTTTCGAATATCTGGTCCTGGATGGTTTACTAACCGTTCTTACAGAGCATATCGCTGATACAGGAACACAATTTCCAACCATACTTCCCTTGCTCAACTTGATGGGGCTCTGCTTTAGATTCATTACTCTGACAGGAACGACATCTCCTACTCGAACAAGAGTTTTAGCTGTCAGAAATTCCTTAGTATTAATTTCTTCTACCAGTCTCAGACTTCCAGGTTTGCAGTTTCCGTCCGGGTTGGTCATCAATATTTTTTCACTATAGCCGGGTATTCTTACGTCACTAGTCGTTATTAATCGGACAACATCTTCGTTATCCTCGTGAAAGGGCAGTTCTTCATTGTCGATCTTCAAGACACCATTTTTGACATCTAACACAGCTCCAAGCTTCTTCAAAAGGTCCATTCCCAAAATAAACTGGTTAGAATTGCCTCTCGTAATTCTTCTATGCTGTCATATCGTGTTTTATATACTTAATTTTGTATATAGCTCCATACCAAAAAATCCAAAATTGAGAGATCTGGAGATCGTGGAGGCCATCTAATAGGTCCATTGGTACCTATCCATCTCTAAGAGCCCAGAGTTATGACTTGGGGCACCAACTTGCAGTAAGTGAACAGCAATAATAATGTAATTTTCTTCTGTTTGTTGTATTGTTAGTTTATGCTAAGTGTTATAAAAAAACTCTATAGATATTTTTGAAAATGTTATGCTCTTATAAAAAGATATCTATATGCAAGGTATTCAATTCGTTGCTAGTAATATGTAACTTTCAATTTTTTATTGTTGTTATTCATGGCTACCATTAGATTATGCATTTAAATTAGAAAATTTACTTGCGTGTTTCTGAGGAAAAAGTTCTTACTATTATGAAATTTTGAGAAGGTAAGAAAAAGAAAAAAAATTATAGTCTATAAATATACAGGGTGTTCCATTTAAAAAAGAATACATAAATTTGATTGATAACTCAAAAATAGTAAATATTAGATAAAAATTATCAAATTCAGTGCATTCTAGGGAAAAAAGTCTACAAGATTTTCAAAAATGCCCGGCATCTTAAAAACTAAGAGGGCTTTGAAAATTTTGTTAACGGCATCTTTAGTTTTATGAAAAAGTAGCTGTCCGCCGTGAAAGCCGCAACTTTCTATCTATAAGAATAAAAGATACCCCGTAAAAGTACCCAAAATAGGACACCCTGTACGTAGCTCGGGAATGATTACACGCAATAGCCATATAGCCATCATTCGTGAAACAAACAATAGATATAT
Source organism: Crioceris asparagi (assembly GCA_958507055.1). Classification (NCBI taxonomy): domain Eukaryota; kingdom Metazoa; phylum Arthropoda; class Insecta; order Coleoptera; family Chrysomelidae; genus Crioceris; species Crioceris asparagi. Next base: position 80,199,254 of record OY293826.1, on the reverse strand, counting down.
AGATATTCAATGACAAAGGATGTTATTGTTTGAGTTTACAAATAATTATAGTTCTAAAAATAAAGATGTAGATTAGAACTTTAACAAGAAAAATACATTCTGTGGATAATACCTAACCGAAGGTAGAACTTGCCAGGTACAATTATAAGCCTAAAAAACGATAAAACATTTTTGGAGTGAATACCTTGTGTGAAGAAATAGTATCTATTGAAACGATTATTGAACTATCCTTAGGTAATCATTCAGATTAATCGACTAATTGAAAAAATAATTAATAATTCATGTACCTAATACTTCGATATTTCAATCTATACAAATAAATAATATAATATAATATAATAAAGGAAGTTTTCTTGTGACATGATTGAAATAACTTCGTATGAAGCATTGACATAAAGAAATGGATTGCGCATTCCCAATTTTGCTAATAAGTGAAAAATTACCAAATGAGTGTGAGAGAAATAATTATTGTGAGGCCAGTGTATTTGGTATTGTCGCGTACCGACTCTGTCGCTCTCAAATAACAATGATACCAGTCAATTTTGCAAGGAAATGGCGCAGTCCATGTTTCTATATCAATGATATATAGTGAAATAGTGAATGTTTAATTGATTTTAATTCATTTTTCACACCAGAACTTATCGAACCTGTTCATGAACCAAGTTGATGAACCTAGTTGATCAACAAGAAATCAGGTTTCAATCTAGGAAATAATGGTTAAACGGCCAGAACAGGGCTAAGGATTTGCCAGGAGATTATTTAACATTGAGTTTAACATACCTGACTATCATTAAATATAATTAGCATGGATTACATTGAATGCTTAATTGAAATATCAAAGGAATTAATATAATTATCAAATATTTTTCTTGTGGTATAGCTCTGTATTTTTTTTATGTATAATTGACATTCGGGCCAAGTTCTTAATAAATCCCTAATGGGAGATTAGTTAATTCTTCAATTTGTGTAACTCATATCTTTATGACAGAATAAAAACAGTGCATTTTACAATAACTTTTATAGCATCAGTCACCTTATGTCTCATTATTTTAAAGTAACTTTGAATTTTATGACCAATCAAAAAAAATATTAAATTTTCAATGTAGTACCGAAATTAATGAGAGTTAAATCTGATTATGACATTGGCCCTTAATCATCTATTTTGAAAAAATCTTGAATTTTGTTAAAATAAGTTTTTAAACAAAAATGCTGTTCAGTAGCTATAATTTGCTATAAATGATACTGAAACTAAATGAGGACTTAATATAAAAATGTTATTTAACATGTCGTTTTATTGGAAATGAAAATTACGATAGCATCTAGAAAAGTTCCATGTCATCAGTGAAGCTTAGCGACTTGGGTAGAACATTGCCTTTGGCAGAGTAGGTCAGGAAATGGGACAAACACCAAAACCATAAAACACGACCATCCGATACACCTTTATGTGTTCTACGTATATATATATATTATATCAAGAATCATGATGATCGTCAATCGATCATTCCTTCCGCTTACTTATGTTCGAGGGTAGACGCACGCCTCTTATATTTTTACGACGCCTTCGAAATAAGGCTACAGCACCACGACTTTTATATCGTTTCGACATTTTATTAGCCACAATGAGCTAAATGCATCACATATATATTACTATATTACCTATGATTATATACCTTTATATATTATTATATATTTTTTAAGGGCTACAATTTTGTTGAAGGTCACGTGGCTAGGAAATGGCAGCGCGCCTCTTGACAACTGAAGACATAATAAAGCATTTTAAAGGGTTGAATGTTCATTAAGATAAGAACGAGATTTTTCCTCAGATAATTGTTATTGTGAATCTGTTTATGTCGATAAAATATGACAAAATGGATTTTATATTTCCCGTTCTTACTTCACTCGATTTGCACTATACCGTACTTATCTTCAAATACTTACGTTAGACAGCGAATCACAGATTTATCAAAAATGCCCAAGGACATACTCAAAGAATATTATTGACGTTTGACATTCTCGTTGACTTGAAATAACGAATCAACAGATATGTCCTTATCGTAAAAATAAAGCTTAGAAATTTAGGGAGCTAACTGTTCCATGCCCATGCCGAGTTGCAGTGACCGAACCCATAATTGTTCTTTATTTAAATGTATATGAGTATATATGGTTCCAAGTCCCAATGAAGACTTCTTATATTATTCTTTAGAGACTGTTTATTCATCTTTATTGAATCATTATTAAACATGTGGGCAGCGAGATGCGTCCGATCTAGGAATGAATACGAAACATCTAGGAGCTGTAGCTTCGCTGCGGACTCACCTTGACTGAAAGTAATAAAAACTATATAAAATTAGTTGATTTCAACGAATAATAATAATATTCAACATGGGATTATTCATCGTAAAATTTGTATCAAATCCAGATAAAATCTTCCCAAAACGTACACTTTATGTGTCTAGCACATGGCTAGTATGTCAATGAATAGATTTTCGGAAAACATTAAGATAACCCGAAACATATTCCAGCTAATAGACTGAGAATCCAATATATTTTAGACTCTTTTCAAAAAAGAGAAACCAGCTCAAAATAATAAAGGGGCTGATCATTGGTCTTACACCAGTTAAAAAAAAAACTTTTGAAGTACTAGACGACGAAAGGCAACAAATTTTTGGTCTACTAAAAGGTGACCCAAAAATATTCAACTTGCATCCAGCTGTCTTGCTACAAGGTACAGAATGTCGAACTGGGTAAATGTTCATGTTCAGCAGATAATTCCGTCCTACTATCGGAAGGCAAGTATTTTCTCGATATCCACATGGAGAATCTCTTCCATATCCGTAATATTAGAACATGTCCATTATAGGTTTTGCCATCTAATATATCAAATAAGTACTCAATTTTCTACATGTTGACGTAGATGAAAACAAAAGACAGAATATTTACGGTCTTGAATACAGGTCTGTGAAGTCAAATGTTGCCCTGATGCCTCTTAATGAGATTTGAAGGTGGCTGTTAGCAAATTTCGTTTCCACTACTCATTGCTCTTTGTTCGGCTTGTTTATGTAGGTAACAAGCAACTGTGATGCAGTGAATTGTGAAATGGTGGAATAAATAACCATTATTGAATGACTTCGACAAAATCGTAACACAAAATAGTGTTTGCTGCCCTTACGAAACATACAGATTCAATAATTCAGTATCACTGATTGCCAGTTGTTGCAAAGTAGCTAAACTACATCAAATTGTGTAGAATATTATGCAGATTTCTGCATCTGCAACCAAAGACTGACCAGTAAGCGATTGCTTGCAAAATTGGCTATGTATCAAATTGGCGTTTTCAGTAGATTCGTGTTTTGACAATAATATAGTTCTTAAATAACATGAGGAACAAAGCTTCAACACCGATTTCAACTGTATTTTATATAGATAAATATGATGGAAGTAGATACTTTTTCATTCATTTATTATTATTCTATATACAATATATACAGTGGTTTTAACAATTCATCTCTTCGCTGATATTTTTGGCACGATTTTGCTAGTGTTAAAATGAAAGCACTGACACTCATGCGACTACAGAGGACTTTATTAATGATTCCAAACGAATGAAAAGTAACAAATGTACTGAGGCTTTGGATCAATGTAATAATTCAATCAAGGATTATGGCAGATAAAACTAATCCGCGTCCTTTTGTGCTCTCGAATATTATCCACAACAATATAGAATTTTGGCGGTTGCAATTTAAAATTTATTTCCCTACCTGAACTTGGCGTGCAACGCGTTGATAAAAGAGTCTATGCTTTATTGATTGAATGAATAAAGCCATAAAAATCCACTTTTCGTGACTGAATTAATTACGATAGAGTTACAGAGAAATATTAATGGTTGAAATTCCTCTGCCATCAATTTCGAAATACATTGTATCCCTAAATGGATGTTAAGTATTAGGCATGCTTTTTTATCCATCAAATGACAATTATTTCAGAATAATTATAGTATATTAACCAAAAAAACGTCATTTCTATTGGTTCGAAATTAAAAGTGGCTAGGTGTCTAGGATTGTAGATCATTATATCCTAACCAAGAAAAGTTTAAGGAAATGAGAAATTCATGTGAGCGTTGATCGTTCCGCACCAGAACAGAGTAGAATTGGCAGAAATGTATACGTTACTGTGTAGTCATGTGTACCCAAATTTTCTTAAATAGATCTCTGGCCAGTCCCCGACTACAACTAAAAAGTAGTTTTGGTTTTTGCTAGCTTCTTAACGAACAAATACAAATATAATAAAAAATTGTAAAATTCCGTGATCTCTCAAAAATATCGTACTGATGGGAGATGTAAATAGAGGGGTTGGAAAATTGACGATATGATAGATGAGAAAAGTTTTTAGACCTGTGGATATCGAATGACTTGGTCATGGCAAAATCGAGGCTTGATCGATAACTTATCCACACTTTATTCAAAGCAGTAGCCTTTAAGAAAGAACAATCGATAAGTCAAATGAAAAAAATTCTTCCAAATGAAAGGAATGAACGACCTCAGAGAATATAAGAATTCTCGACTGGATGTGAAAAACACTTATCATCAAAGTAGATCTAGGAAGCAAATTACCCAGAAAAACAAATCTATAAAATGTCTAGGAAATTTTTATTTAAATAAGCGGTTCGTCCAAGTTATTACCTATCTACTTATAGGGTGTTTTAGTAATTATTTATTATTATAAAACCAATACAAGTTCGTTACATTTGTTTTTTATTTATGTCAAATATTTTGAACTATGAATGTGACATAGGTAACCAATCAAGAGAGATAATCAGCCGATAAGGATCTGGGGATCATTGAAATTTCCGACATATCAATCAAACTGTATCTTAGAGGATACATCTCTACAAAAAGGCATCTGCTAAGAACATAACACAATAGATATTAAATAAGAAAATAAAACCATTTTGAATTTGTAATGCAACGGTTACTTATATACTATTTTTCAGAAACTATAAGCGAAGGTGGAGTAGCATTTTTTCAATTTATTATAACTAAAAACAAAAAAAAATATTTGAAAGATAACTTAAATCTTTGAACAAAATCTTTCAAATCCAGTTCACAACGATAAAATGATCAGATCCCATCAAAACAAATATTTTCTTATGACAATGTTCATCATTAGAGATTTTTCAGATTGTTTCAAAATATTAGAATTACAAGTTCCTCCATAATCAAAATATTACCAAAATATGAAATTTCGCTGCAAGTTACAGGTCAAAGAATAAAATTCGAAAGCAAATGTACAGGGTGGCCAAATAAGTGTGCAAGGAACTTTATCTCGGAAATTACTCATTGTAGAGCGGTAAAAAAAAGACTAAAGTTGGCATGACAAAGTGCTGTAAATTATTTTCATGTTTCTAATATGGCCGCTAGGATTTCTAATCTATTTCTCAAAATTTCACCATAAAAGATAACAAAAAATGTATGCTTTTTAACACGCTTTTATTAGCTTCACTTGTATGTTTGTTTGCTTGCATGTAATCAAAGTCTTTGAGCTCGATTTTGCACTACTTTGAGCGATCCGATTTTCTTTCAACTTTGCACACCTATCAATGACTGGTGACACTGCAATAATTTCATGTGTAGGTGCGAGTGCGATTCCTTGATGGGGGGTTCCATACCTATATCTCTGAGCTCTGTGGATGGATTTTCAATATGCATGTGAGTTGGTAGGATTGTGAGTAAGTGCGAGTGGGACTCTTTGGTGGAGGGTTCCATACCTATGGGTGTTTTTGATTTCTGGATGAATTTCTGTGGAAATTTCTATCTGTATGTGGGTGGGGATGTTTTGTGATTTTTTGTACATGCGAGTGGGATTTTTCGATGAAAGTTTTCACACTGGTAGGTACGTGCGAGTAGGATTTTTTGATGAAGGGTTTCATACCTATACCTCTCGGAGCTTTATGGATGGATTTTTGTAGAATATCCGATATGAATGTGTGTTGGAGGATTTGCGATGGAGTTTACGAGTGGGACTATTTAGTCCTCGTATACCTATATATATATATAGCAAACCGTACTAAAAATTATAAAATAAATAATAGCTTAAAAAACTAAAAAACACGCTTTAATAGCAAACCGAACTAAAAATTTGAAAATAAATAAGATATCATTTTAATGTAAAAAATCGTGGGGTAGTTTCTAAGTTAATTTTATAATGACTACTTGTATCAGTATCTATCAACATAAAATATTTATATCAATGGACATCAAGCACCCCACGCTGACATTAACACGATATCTTATTTAATTTCAAATTTTTAATTTGGTTTGCTATTAAAGCGGGTTTTCTAGGTTCTACTTCCCTCAATAAGGGAAGTATTTATTGTATTCACGTAAAAAATCGACCTCGAGAGTTTTGCTGATATTTACGTTTTGGGGTTCCTAGATCATGAAAATCATGGTATCTCAAGTCCGTCGGTCTGTCTGTAGTCTGTTGGCGTTGTAGCTCAATAACGTAGGACAACGAATTTTGGTATGCATATTGAAGGACTACCGGCGATGCAATTTAAGGGTTTTCGTTAATCATATACACAGGGTGTCCAAAATATTAAGTGTCAATATAAGAACGGTAGAAGCGACGAGGTTGTGTCCATCTCGAAGCGGGGTGGTTTGTCGAGGGAAGTCATAGGTAAAGGCTTTTACCAATTTTTTAAACCATTATTTATCAAAGCTGAGAATACTTAAAATTTTTTCTCGCAATCTCCAAAAATAGAGTGGTGGGTTAAATATTTTTGTGGATAAATATCTGCACAAAAGTGGTTGACGGATTTTAGTAGACTTGTTGTCGTTAAAAATTGTTTCTCTTAGACGAACAAATGTACAGTACTGAAAATAATTTCCAGCATTTTCTCTCAGTAGTTTCCGAAGTACTGTACCTTGCTCGCTTATTTGGTCACCCTGTACAACTTAAATAAAAATGATATTCTTTTTCCATCAACTCATCAGCAGCAAATATGTGAAAACAAATGTCATGTAATATCCATCGACAGAAATCGAACGCACTTATGAATAAAGAATGAGAAAATAGTTCCTACCACTTAAAGACAATAATTGTCGTTTTACAAGCCAAAAAACACGACGTCGCACGACATAAAAACGTTTCTATCACGAACATTCAATTGTAGGTTCTCAACTTTCCCTTTTGCCTTTTTGCTATGGAACACAGAATGAATATCGATTTGAGGCAATCCACATTTTTCCTCCCCCATTCGTCATCCAACTCGGTCATAATGACCTATAGTGAAAAGTATTTCATTACCAGACTGTGTAAATCGATGGCGGTTGTATTGTAATGTTAAACTTTCTGGTCTCTATAACATATTTGAGAAAAAAATATCGCTGCTTTTCATTCTCTGTCACACATTAAATGGAATTGGGTTAGTATTTTCCAGTCGCTTTCCACATGTATACGGGTCTAATTGATTTTCTGGACCCGACTGAATATATAAACAATATAAGAGGATACAGTGCTGGAATATTGAATTAGAAGGTATTTCGTAGATAATTCAATCTAGGAATCTGGCTTGGTAATCCTGGCTCATTTTCTTTCTCTTTCTCGCCGCTTGAGTTAGATCATACTATTCACGAGTAAAACCATTGATATCCTACTATTATACATATCTTTTGTTTGTCATATATTATACACATATGAATTTACAGTTGATAAATAATTCGTCAACCAGTCTAGACTTCGCTATATATACTCCATAACTATGGGGTATATATAGTTGATAAGTTTGAAGCAATTTTAAATAAATAACGTGATAACATCCCACCTTAAGGATAGCAAGCTGAAAAAGTTTAATAATAAATCAATAGCATATCATTGCTCTTTTGACTGACATTTCCAAAAAAGGAGGTATACAATTCGACAGTACCTATGTTTTTTTGAAGTGAAACTTCTATGGCGGCGTCAAAGAGCGATTTTTCAAGGTCATGCTGCGACACGTTTTCTGAATCATGTGACAGCGCTAGGAGGAATGAGAGAGAGCGAGTACTGTTGAATGTACGCAGTATTGTTCCCTAGGGTAGCCTACTCTCCGTTTTTTTGCTTGGGTTAAACTTCTGCGTTATATGTGATTCAATTATGGAATTGAAAATTTGCCATAGTTGCTTATGTCCAGAATAAAGATTAAAATACTACACTTCTTCTATCCTCAGCACTTAGCACTCTAGTTTTGAGTATATAAGATAAAACAAAATTAGTTCAATATGAGTGAACGTAGTTTTGTTGTCTACATTCCAAAACCAACAAGTTATGAAAAACCTTAGAAAAAATGAAAAAACTAAAAAGAGCAATATCACCACTGAGGAAACAAAGAATTCTGGGCCAAGAAAGAAAAAAGGTCGATCTGTTTGCTCTCTCTCTTTTCACCCCCATATATGATGAAATAGAAGAAGAGCAGTATCTGTTCACACCTTTAGAAAAACAACAACTGCTTAAGGCTGTAAGTCTAAAAAAGATATCTCAAAGAATAAAAACTTTAAATACAAGGAAAGCAACAGGTAAGGATTTTATAGCAGATAAAATGCTATCGAACTATCTAAAAATGGTATAGTGCTGCTGACTTACAGTTTGAATGCTATCTTTAGACTTGGGTATTGGCCAGAATGTCTCGAAATTGTGCAAATTATAATGATTGTCAAACCGGGAAAAGACCAAACAGAACTAACATCATACCGATCAATAAGTTTGCTTCCTGTTATGTTGAAACTTGTGGAGAAACTGATTTTAGATTGATTAAGATTAGAAACATTCTACCTCATTGCTATTTTATAAACTACAATCATTTCTAAGTGAACGAAATTAGACTTCATACAATTTCAGTGTAAAGTATATACACAAATACGTGTTTGTCATGCGAATCACCAATCCACAATGACTAGAATACCTATTCTTGTGGCGTAGATATTGAGAAGTTCGCTGGTGAGTATATAATAAGGTCTCCAGAAAATCAGAGAAAAGTTAAAATGGAGAAAAAACGGCTCCAAAATCTGCAAGAGCCACATATATATATAACATATATCAAAAAACAAGTAAATTGCGAAGGAACAGTAATAATAAAAAAGGAGAAAAAGTGTTGAAGATAGACTTTTGGAGAATCAGGGTCTACCTGAGACAATCCTTGAGGATAATATAAAACAAGCGTATTATCAGGAAGAACTGAGAAAACAGGAAGTGGAAACTACAGAAAACGATATATGCTTTGAAATAGACAGGAGAAGGACATTAAAAATGCCAAAGAAATCAACTCCCAATATTCTGATCATATGTGATCAATACGCAACAGGATTTTCTAAATTATTGGAGAAAATTATGAACAAACCGCATTGTAACGTTTTTGAAATCATCAAACCGGACACTGAATTATCAACTTTGGTAAGTGATATTTTTAACAAGACTATACGTTTTGGCTTGGATGACTACGTTTTAGCAATAGTAAGAACATTAGCAATTATAAAAGTTACTTAGCGTATAAGCAAAACCACTAATCTTAGAATACTTTCGGAATGCAATACTCTAATAGATCAAATTATAAATGGAGAATGCTATAAGTTGTTTTTCTCTACTAAATGGAAATTCTTCAATTTATATTCCTGTATGATATAAAACAAAATTGAGATTTTTGATAAGCTGAAAAATTATATGAATACGGCAAAATATAATAATTTTATTTTGAAAACAATGCATAGGAGAGAGATGGAAGATGTTGAAATAGACAATAAAGTATCTAGTTTTGGTTGAAACCAAACTTTGCTTATGATGAATCAATAAGAAACTCAAAATCATGTTCTTCTGATCAAGCAGAGCAGGGCCCATTTTCAGATTCAAGAACCACGGAAAGGACACGTCTCTGATGCAGTTGAACATTCAGTCATTAAGAAACAAATTAGATGAATTGTATATATTCTTAGATAGCCAAAATTTTCCTAATAAAGTTTTGCTAACAGAGCTCTGTCTGGAATGGGAAGGATTTCTGCACATAACCAATTATATTACCATGGCTAAATACTCAAGGCAGAACAGCCACCATGGCACTTATTATGATTCTCATACATTAGAAGGGTGTCATAGAAACTGATAATTTTATTGAATATAAAAATTATAATACTATATTGGTTGAAGGGGAGTTCGAATTTTCTTTTATATATTGTAAATATCATAATGTATTTATTATATGTTAATACCGTTAATACCGTTCACCATTATCCAGTAAAAACCTTTTTCTAGAAAGATTATATTTTACTAGCAGAGATTATGTAAAGCATTTGTGATGCTTACTGGAGGTTTTGATATAAATTTTATAGATTACGTTTGTTCCAACATGATGAATATTAAATGCGACTTTATTAATGCAGGCCTTTCATGAAGCAGTCTTAAGGTACCACAAATCTTTGAAATATATGGTAGAACAAAACGTATCGGAAGAATATTAATGCAATGAAATAATACAACAACCCCTTGTTTGAATTTCATTCAGTGTTCTCTATGATTTTCAACAGGAGCTTTCCGCTTAAGGGTATCAGGAATAATCTTAAGAAACCTTGGGAAGCAAAAGGCATCAAAATTTCGGCAAAAAATCTACGATCCCTCCGTAGTATAAAAAAACTGCTAGTGATAATGAATCATTGATTTCCTTCTATAACAAGTACAGATGCGTTTATAGAAGAACCTTGACAGCCGTAAAAAAATACACTATAGGAATAAAATAGAAAATGTAAGATATAAACAATAAGAGAACTGGGCAATTGTCGATTACTTAAGAGGTAAAAATAGCTCCATTTCGGTAAAAACAAATTTACAATGTGATGATATTTCTTCAGTTACAAAAACTATTTCTAAAGAGATATATTCCTCAATCGATCTATACTCTCAAAAATAATAGAAAAACTCGTAAAAATATAAATGATGGCTTTTCTGAATACGCACAACACTAATAATACCACTCAATTTAGATTTCAAATTCAAAAAGGATATAATAATGCAATTTTCAATCACCTTCAAAATATTTCTATACATCTGAAACTAAATGATAGGGAAATTGCTGCAGCGGTTTAATGTGACTTGACAAAGGCCTTCTACTGTGTTAACCACAAAATATGGGTTTAGAGATGTTGTTATACAGTGGTTCAAGTCATATTTATCTGGACGAACTTAAAGAGTATATCTTAAATGCAGCCCATCGCAGTTACTAGAAGTTAGATGGGGAGTACCTCAGGGTTCTATCCTGAGACCAACCATTTTCCTAAATTACATTATCCATCTAGCATCAGATAATATTATAAGTATTATGCTTTAGTCGACTCACAGCTAAGATACGGAATTTGTTTTTGTGGTTCATACAGTCAATATTTGTTCAATCTGGTTTTTGTTTTGCCAAAAGAGCATATACCTGTGCAAGGCTAGATTCAGGGATTCTTGCAAGCCACTCTTTGTCGTCTTCACAGCAAATTTAAGAACAAAATTTAATATAACACCAGAAAAACTTACAATATAAACTTACCAACAATGACCCAAAAACTCTTAAATTTATAATCAAAACAAAATTATAATAACCTACCCATTGAGATTAAAGTCATAGGTGATAAAAAATCAAAAATGCCGTGAAAAATCTTCTTTCAATGCATTTTATGTATTATATGAGTTTTATTTAAATAACTTTTAGTATAGTAGAACTCAACCTCGTTCTCCTACCATACGGTTTTACTTATTATAGATACACATACGTATCATAAATTTTTAATTATATTAATTTCAATTATAATGATTCTCTTGTATTAATTATGTTTTTAACATATTTGTGTTGACCAAAACTGTAAAAGTAGGTATATCAAAATGTATGTTTTTTAATTGGACTGTTGTGTTCTGTTTCTATGTGCTATTTTTTTGTAACAATTTATCTATAATATCTATAGGTAATAAATAGTAATTGATATTTTTTACTTCAAGCATTTTTCCAATCAATTCTGTAGTGCCACAAGGGACCGTGCTAAGCCCAATATTGTACGTCGTGGACATATATGACTTACCTACAGTTAATAACAAACGCAATAATAGGAATGTTTGCCGATGACACAGCAATTTTCTCAAATCATCAAGATGCTGTAATAGCTTCGAAAACGAACGAACAAACGAGCTAGAATAAGTCTGAGTATGTAAGCTTTACTATTCGTAAGGAAACTTCCAACGGTAAACCTAAACAATATTGATGTACCGCAAATGAATGTACCTACTTAAATACCTGGGACTATGCTTAGATAGCAAACTTAACTGGAAACGACAAATTCTGAAGATAAGAGAACAAATCGATATACCTTAAAATAAAGGAATTATACTCGTTTTTATAGAGAAGAAAATCAAATATAGAATAAATTGCTTTTATACAAAACTGTTATCTAGCCTATTTGGACATATGACATAGAATTGTGGAGATGTACGAGCAATTTCAACATAGTAATTATTATTTAAAGATGTCAGTCGAAAATAATAAGACAAATATCCCGTGGTATGTTTCTAATACGACAATGTATAAAGATTTCCATATTCAAGCAGATCATAAGTAAAAAAGAAGCCAATCATCATTTTAAAAATAGCTGCTTATAATTTCAAATGTTTTTTTCTATAACAAATTTGTTTATCAATATGAAAGCTATAAATATCATGTAATTACCTTCCCATTAATATTCGTATTTCTGAGAAAGGGCATTTTGATACAATCATGATGTTCTAAAAATAATAAAATAACATTACGCAGGTAACGTTGGAATAGTAACATTTTTGAAGTGGGTGCAAATAATCTTCTGTAGCATCATCTCGTGGCTTCAACTTCAGAATCTTTGTGATTCCTACATTATGTACCTATTGTAATTTTTTTTGAACATCATCGAATGAAGTCGGTGCTAGTTTTTTTTCAAGTTCGCTTTCTTTTATCTTATAAGTGACATATGCAATATATTCGCATTATAATCTAGATTATCACTTTTCTTAAAAAGTAGATCCGAAAAAAAGCATAAGCTGAAATAAATATTAATTCAAAAGCATGTTTCTCTATTATATTGCATTATGAAAAAACGATAGGAGAAAAAATAAGTAAATAAATAAAATCGAATAAGAAAAGTTTTTTTACACTCCCGAAATTTGGTCCGTTCCTTCTGACTCACCATGTATATTTGATAGTATTACGAATTCCCCAGGTGAAACGAATACAACTATTTTTTTTACCGTGTATTGCTTCCCCGCAAAGTGGCAAAGGCGCATCTCGTATTTTAATAAAATGTATTTTAATGCGAGCTTTGCTCGGTTAACACATTATTTTGAGTGGGTCTATAAGGATGTTTAATCTTAGTTCAAAAATGTGCATATTTCTACTTAAAAATAGTTAAAATGTATTGCGATCGGTAGATCGGTAAATATTGCTTTTATCGTTCACACAGCTCATAGTTTTTTTTTAATTTCAATCTATCGCATCAACCATTTCGGTTATAAGCGAACATGTAAAAATAACAATGATTGCAATCTGTTTCTTATCTCTATAGTATTTAGAAAATATTTAATATTTTGCAGAATACAGTTTGGACCTAGTATTGTTTCCAAATCTCCCTGTATCTTGTGGGCATTTCTTTGTGCGGTGTAGAGTGGACAATCAACAAAAATATGTTGAATTGTTAATTGTACGTTGCATGTTTCACAAATCGATGCGTTTCTTCCGTTCAGAATGTGGTCATGGGTAAGCCGAGGATGTCCGAGGCGTAGGCGGGTAATAAAGCTCATAATTTACAGATTTTAAAATAAATATGAATGTGAAACATACCAAAACTCAGCTGTATCACCCATCGCCCTATCGACAACCAAACCCCGTACTGAAATTTTCATAGCAATTTGCGAAGCCATTCCCGAAATAGCTAGTGTGGACCTCGAGGGTTACATCCATCAAAAATGTAAGTAACGCCAAAGGAGTTCTCGGCTCTTAGAACCCCTTTTGTTGCAAATTTTTATCCAAATCTGCCGAACCATTCAAGAAAAAGTTTATGGACCTCGAAATTGACACCTGCGCGTTTTGTCAGGAAAGCCACTAATATAGATAATGTTAAAAAGTAAAGCCTTATTTATATACCTAATTTGATCAAAATCGTTAGAGATTTCTTTTATATAGAAGAATTGCTCGTATTATTAGATAGATTAGATATGTTCAAATTTTCATTTGAGATTTCCGATTAAATTATAAATAAGAAACTCATATTAAAGACTCTTATTTAAAAAAATGGGTTTTGTTAAAAAAACTGATCTGGATAGGAATCGAGGAACTCCAGGCTAATAGCAGGGAGCATGACTGTTGAGCTACTGATGTCTTGTGATGTTATTGGCCTCATATCCACATATCAGATATAATCTGTATGAGTTCTGATATATAGTTATTTATTATACATGGGAAAAAAGTACTAGATTTTAGCACGAGAACTAGAATCGAATATTTTCCCATGTATAATACACTATTTTTTTCTATGACGGGAAAAACTATGATTTAATATTGAAAGAATATTACAATATATAGAAGTTAGAAGATTATCGAAGTAAAATTTGAAGTTTTAAAGTGGTAGGCGACAACTAGACATGCGTTGCTAAAGAAACCTTTAAAGTAATCAAATATCTGTCAGTTTAATTCTGTGTTTTGATCTATATTTATGTGTATATATATGTTACAGGGAAAGTACGAAATTAGGGAATTTATACTATCCCTAGTGCTTGTACACATTTACTAAAAGGACTAGTTAAAGTAGGTTCCAATGCAATTTACCTAATTTCACTAGAGATTTTATACAGTTACTGATTGTCCTTAGTAGAAGTGAAATGTCGCTTGAAATCAGATTGCACATAACCTAAGAACATATGATGTCTTGGAAGTGGATGGAGTTGCAAAATCAATTGTGCCTCTAAAAGTGGGATCAGATATTAAATATTATGTGCACGAATGTGAACTTTATGAAATTTTACTAAAGTTGCATTGTGGTCGTGACAGAATGATGAGGATGGTTAAAAATAAAAAGATACACAAATGTTACCTATAAAGACGTCATGTTGTTCTTAAACCTTTGCGAACCCTGCCACCAGAAACAAAAGAAGGAAAGGAAGGTGTTGACGTCAAACCACTGCTCTTAGACGAATTAAACTCTAGGTGTCAAGTTGATATGATAGATTTCCAATCCCATCCAGATGAAAATTATAAATTTACCATGATCAAAATCACCTCACGCAATTTTGTATATTAAGACCCCTTACGTCGGAGAATGCTGCGGAAGTCGCAACTAACTTAAACTTTTTACACTGTTTGGCGCTCCAAGTATACTTCAGTCAGATAATGGGAGAGAATTCGTCAACCAAAATATCAATAATTCGAAAGTTATCTGGCCTGACTAAAATAGTCCATGGAAAACCACGACATAGCCAGAGTCAAGGCAGTGTGGAGCCGGCCAATCAGGATATTGAGAATATGGCCACCACATGTTTGCAGGACAATTGCAAAGAAATTAAATTAGTTTAACTAATGAAAAACAGAGCATTATATTCGGTCATTAGGAGGTCTCCGTATGAAGTACTTTTCGGGTGTCCTATAAAACTTGGTTTAACTACATCCTGCATACCTCAAGAAGTTTTGGTGAACGTTGAAGACGGAAAGAAGCTTCAAAGAATTATTGAATCTACAAGTACTTCAGCAGAATCACCATCACAACAAGAAAACAATGAAAAACTATCTTACTATTGCAATTACTGAAACGTTATAGGGATTGTATAGAATAACTAGTGATTTTATACATACCCCAGGAAATGTGGTAACTGACTATTCTTTTTTTGGTCTATTTCTTACTTTTACAAGCTTTTTCAGGGAATGTATATAATCGTTAGTAAATTCAAATAATCACTGGATTTCTTACTTTCACTTTAACATATATATCTACCCGGGAAAAAAACTCACTTTTTCACTTTCAAACTTTTTCCCGTCACAGAAAAAAGAATAATAATTGCTGAAAACGATTTATAGATACAAGATGGCGTCGGGGGGGGGATGTCCCACCCGACAAGCCTTGTAACAAAATGTATAAATGCCATCCTAAATGAAAAGTTACAACTGTAGTGTGTATCATTTGTGACATTACTTATCATCTCAGTGATTTTAAGGCTCTAAGTGACCCCATATTTATAAATGGTGCTTTAGTCATCTGTCCAGAACACCCAGATTTGAACATAACCTCAAACAGTAATGTGCAAATGATCAATGAAACACGAGTTTTAATCACAGCAATCAAAACAACTAAAATGGATGATCTGAGGCAAGAATTATTAAACGATATTGAACAAAACAGTGATATGAAAACAGGTGATACTTCTTCAAATGAAAGCCTAAGTGAACTCAAAAAAGAAATTGGACTCCTAAAACTACTCAACTGTAAGATTTCTGAGAAAAATAAACAATTAAAAGATGAATATACAAGATATACCAAAATATTGAACAAAGTTATTTTGGACGCCAAAATAAAAAGCGATATGAATTTTATTAAAGTCAATAGTAACGATAACAAAAAACTCTGGAAAATTATCAAGAACAAAATAGGTACGAAAACTAAAGACAGAAAAGACATTGATTTTATTTATGATGAAAGTAACAGTTGTAAAATATACAATCACTACTTTTGTGAAACTGGGATTAACTTACATTCTAAAATAAATACTAAAAGTAATAATAACAATAGCAGTAACATCCCGTTGAACCCTTTTTCTATATATTTATTCCCGACTAACTCCTATGAGATCAAATCGGTCATAAAAAACATGAAAGACAAACCCGGCGGTATTGATCAAATTAATTCAAAATGTCTAAAAATTATAGCAGATAATATTGCTTATCCACTGGCCTGCATATTTAATGTATGCATTGAACAAGCAGTTTGGCCAGATGCTCTTAAAAGTGCTGAAATACGGCCCATACATAAATCTGGTGACAATCATGTACTTAATAATTATCGTCCTATATCGCTTATATCAAATTTGGCCCAAATATTTGAAAAAATTATAAACAACAGATTAATGAACTTCTTCCTACAACACAAAATTATATCAAAATATCAATATGGATTTTTAAAACACTCAGGCACAAAAGATTGCCTTTCATATATCTCTAATGTTCTCTACAGCAGCCTTGAACAAAGCCAATCAGCAATTGTCGCCTTTTTAGACCTAGCAAAGGCTTTTGATACAGTTGACCACGTATTACTATTAAATAAACTCCACCTCTATGGAATTCGCGGAAAGGCACACAAATTAATTATTAATTACTTAAAAAAATAGACAACAAAGGCTACAAATAAATGATACAATAAGTCAATTTAAAACTGTCAAGACGGGGGTACCTCAGGGAACTATTTTGGGACCTTTACTATTTCTAATATTTATGAATGATCTCCTAACTACTGCAGATAAGGGCACTATAATTGCATATGCGGATGACACCGGAGATATTTCTGTTGCAAATACCTGGTCAGACGCGTTATCCAAAATGGAGACAATGCTCGATTATATATCGGCATGGCTAGTGAACAATAAACTTTGCCTAAACATTGAAAAATCGGTGTACATAACATTTGGATACTATAGCGATAGTGTCTCTACTACTTGTGATATTAAAATTAATAACAAACTTTTAAACATAGTTGAATATGTAAAATACTTAGGAGTTTATATAGACTATAATCTAAAGTGGAACAAACACTTCGAATATATAATAAAGAAAACTAGATACCTTATATTTATATTCCACAAATTAGCCAAAATTATGGATTCGAAGACTCTGCTATTAATATATTATGCTTTTTTTCATAGTATTGCAACATATGGCGTCATTTCCTGGGGTGGAGCATACAATAATAGTTTATCATTGCTCCAAAGATTACAAAATAAAATACTTAAAATTATCAATAAAAAGCAGGCACTACTAGAAAATGGTCCTCTAACAATTAAAAAACACTTTTCACTAGAATCGCTTTGTTTCCACTACTCAAGGGAAAGTATCTGAACTCTACGAGTATTACTAGAAATAAAAGCATTGTACTACCAAAAAAACATAAGAGTGTTAGTGACAAGAACATTATTTATGAAGCCACAAAACTATTTAACCTTCTACCCAAGGAACTACAAAATATATCAAATACACAGAACATCAAGAAAAAGTTTAAAAAATGGGTCGCATATAATTTATAAATACGCAAGTTTAAGGTAAAAGAGAAAATAAAAATATTAATTATAAAAAGAAAATATTATAAGTATAAATAAGGCTTACTTTATAAAATGTTAACCTGAACTTAGGAAATAATTATAATTAGCAATATAGTTTGGAATAGAGTTATTTCTTTATTTTGGGATTAGGGTAAGATTTTCTGTTGATTTTTTATATGTATGTGTATATATATATATATATATATATATATATATATATATATATATATATATATATATATATATGTACACATATATATCTTTTCTTTTGTATAGATATATTTTTAGATTATTAGGTTTAGTAAGCCAGTTCCTGAGAACAGGTTTCCTTCGTGTACCTCTTCAGGAATTGCATATACATTTTTCTTTGTTATATGTAATAATTACTGGTTAAATAAATAAATAAATAAATAAATAAATAAATAATTTTTTTTATGTGACTGTGAATACAACCAATCGATTCAATACACTTAAAAACCCATACACATCACTTTTCATCGAAATCGATCGACCAGTTTCTAATATCTGCTTATATACTGGGTGTCCCAGTAAGCGGTAGACGGAAGATTCTGGCTCAACCGTTAGTTCTATACAAAAATTGTAGGTAACATTAAACTTATCTCGATTTGTATGCTGCACAATTCAAAAATATTTTCCAACATGGCGCACATCCGCTTATACCGCCACTTAAGAGAATACGGTTTTCGCCAGTCACTTCAGAAAGTCAGAATCTATCGTTTTGTTATCGAAAATATTGAAAATGAAATATAAAACACCACGAGAAATTGATTTAAACCTTGTACAATTTAAAGAGCAATAATTTTATTATTTCAAATGAAATGACCCATTTTTTCTCACACTGTAAAGTGAAGAGTTTTCTCCCTTTAAGAGAATATCAGGTTTCCCATGTCTAAACCTAATATAGTTTGAATACCCATCTAGTGGGGTTTCGTCACGATTCCTGACGTCATCTGCCATTTTACGCATGTCGTAAATAATTTAAATTTTATTTCCTAACCCCAAAACACTGGCACTGACATATTTAAAGGGGCTAAATCACTTTCAAAAAGAAATGTTTGAAATTAAACGTCAAAGAGAACAAGAACAAACGTCAAAATAACAATCAACCGATCTCATCGAAGACATATGTTTATGACGTTAAAAATTTATTTCACCTAGCTTACAAACGAAAAAAAGAGATAGACAAGCTATGACGAAACCCCATTCGATGGGTATTCAAACTATAGTTTTCCTGTTATTTGCATTTTTTTGGAAACATTGCAATTTGGGCTTGTTACCATTGATACGATTTAAAACTGGAACTGTCAGTTTGCCACGTGGGTCGCAAACATTTACAGTCGTATTTATAATCGAAACTTCGCTTCTAAATTAAGTGCGGAGGCTTATGGCTAGCAGAACACACAACTGACAGAACCTTCAATCTACGGTCGTAAATGAGGACTGACCTTCAATCTAGTTAAACTAACCTTAAATTAGGTTTATGATTCTTATGTCAGTGTTATGGTAGGAGAGCTTGCTTGCTTGCTTGCTTGTTTATGGCGCTGCTACTAGGCAATTGCCAGCTCAATTTGGGGTGTGGTCTCGGTGTTGACTGGCTCTAGACCATACCGGAAACCACGAACTTGTGCTTTTCTAATTACTTATTCTAAAATAATTATTCTTCAATGCACGTGTCAAGGTGAGTCCAGCAATGTGCTTCGATCCGAGTATAACCTTCTCTGTCACGCTCCTGAGGTTATCAGCGAGGTTTTCCCTCTTGTCTCCTCCAGACCACGCTGCCACGTGCTTCTAACCTCAAAAGTTAAATAGGAATCGACCTCTTTTCGCGTGCACACCCCGAACTACGCTCGATTGTCACGGCCGAGACTTCCCTGTCCACCTCGGGGGCCCAGCACTCACGTCCTCTACCAGCGTGTACTTCCCGTACGGAAATTTTTGATTTCCTTCAGACCCGAAGTGGAATCTACCGAGGTTGACACAAAAGTGCTGGTAGGAGAGTGTTTTGTTTTTATTTTAATACGGTACTAGCTAGTACTAGACTAAGATTGTATTTTGAATACGCCTGTTTATGTTTCAATATCTGGAGACCAAGCTTTGCTCGGTTAAAACAGGATTTAAGATGGGTCTATAAGAGTTACTAAGGATATTAAAATTTATTAAAAAATGTGCATATTTCAAGTTAAAATGTATTGCGATCGGTAAATCGGTAAATATTTTTCACATATTCGTTAATTATAGATTTCGAAATAAATATGAATGTTTAATATGAATGATAAATATACCAAAACTCTTGAAATAGGTAGATTGTGTGGATGGACCTCGAGGGTCACACCGATTAAATATGAAAGTACCTATCGTCAATCGATTTCTCGACTCCGAAAACCCATTTTTGCAAATTTTTACCAAAATCTGCTAACCCTTCCTTGAACTAGCTAATGTGTACCTAAAGGGTCGCAATATATTAGATACGTACAAATTTTCATTGAAAATTTCAGATTAAATTATTAGAATCTCGTATTAACATCTTTAATTTTAAAAAATGGGTTTTGTTAAAAAAAACTCTATGCTGATCAGAATTCGAACCGAGGAACTCTAGATCGACACCCAAAACCTTAACCATAGGACTATTATTCCTATGATATTATGAGATTCACATTGCTATCCTAAATATAATCTCTAGGACTTCTAAAATGAGAAAATTAATTGCTGAAAATGATTTGTCCATATTTATGAAAAGAATTAAGAGTTGTAGGTATCATTTTATTTCAAATCGCTCATCGTATCGAGTATTAGGTACGATTTATTTTTGAAATCTTTATATATTTTTGCCTTCTACATTAGAAGAAAATTTTAAAAACATTTCATACTTATATTTGATAGTTAACAGTTTTCAATAAATTGAAAATGATTAAATAATACTTCAGGTGGCTTCTGCTATCTTAGGAACCCAAATCATCTTCTTGGAAATTCATCCAAAATTGTCCGACTTAGGCCAATAGATCCAGGGCTTTCTCAATAGAACTAACTCGCACATCTTGGAAATAATTATATTCCATATATTATCCACAATTGATAGGATCATATCTGGAATTGAGGCTTCCATCCAAAGGTTAATTACCAAACATACGTTGTTGAATGGTCCGATACAAGCTATATAAGATATTCAGTAAATTCTAAATTTTCTTCTTAAATCTGGGCCTATTTAGTTTTGGTAGTAGAGCTCTTATAGAGTGCATATTATAACCTTATCCCTGATAAATCTAGTTATTATTAATAGTAGTAATAGTAAGAATAAAAGGTAACAATGTTCTAAACTTATATTATACGAGTTAATCCAGTTACAGTATCAAGTGATAAAAAATAAGGTAACGACCACCAATTAGTCATGAAATTGCAAATTTAAAGATGCGAACAAGCCACATTCTTCAAATTCACCTGCCTCCATAAAAGCTGTACATCGAGAAAATTGAACAGGGTTGCCAGGATGAGGCAGTAATATGGAAACATTGAGAGAATAAGAGATTTTAAACTGGAACTATATACAAGTAATTGTAGTGAAACTACTGTTGAAAATAGAAGAGACATCGAATAGGAAAATTAATGAGCTGGAACGAGAAAATATTGTTTTCAAAAATCGAGTCGAAGGGCTAGAGAGAAATAATAAAAGTAACAATTTTTGGATAACCTTCTGAGGGAAATGAAATTTCAGCCGAAAGTGTTTGCCTCAAAATAAATCCTTCACAAGGTTTAAAAATTCATGTCAACAATATCAATTAAAAGATTGGAAAATGCGATAAAACTCCTCTAAAAGTAGAATTCACTACAACATTAACAACACATACATTAGAGGTCTAGTCTTACAAAACACAGAAAAAGTAAAAGGAACTAACATTTTCATAGCTCCTGATCTCACAAAAATGCAACAAGAAAGGAAAAAAATTCTTCGAAATAATCTATAAAAACTCAGGAACAATACAATGGATATTTGTTACATCAAATTTATTGCAATAATACAGCCTATAGCTTAGAAGACATTTTGGATTGTGAGGAAATGGGGTGAAACCAATTCAAAAAGTAACCACTCACAAGGAGTCCAACGACGGGTTACCTACCCACAAGGAAGAAGAAACAAATCGAAGGAAATCTGATAAAAAAGGAGCTGAAGATGAAGAACTGAAAAGTTAAAGTAAAAGAAGAAACAACGCTATGGACATATCTCGGGAGTGGAAACCCTCATTAAGGTCTCAAACCAATCGAGTGTAAGGCAATTCAAATAGTTATGGATCCATTCGATTTATATTGATTAATATTGCTCATTTTAACTGAAATGAAATCATACACGAGATTTTGAAATAACCACAGTAACACCCAGTATAGATAATAATGAACAGGTAGGGTAACATTGCCCAAACGTTGAGTCAAAAATCTTCATCGAATAACTAGCTGATCTTGAGCGCCCTCTAACTTGACCGCTTGTGTATTTTGCATATGTTCTGCTTGAGACTGTATCGCAACAGCAGCACCAAGAAATTCACGAAACATATCTAAATTGCTTTTCTCGAAACGATTGATCACCCTTCCAAGGTGCATCTATTGGAAAAAAAGGTTATACTCGAATGAAAATGTACATTTCCTATCCTGCATTTCACACTGAAAATGCAGTGTGGCCGGATATGAGCAATATATTTTAAAAGGAAGCAGGGCACTCTGTGCTGCCGTTATATAAATTTACCAGAACGCCACCGGAAATTTTGAAAGCGGCAGACTATAAAAAATCTAAGAAAATATACGACAAGGTCTACGATGAATTTCTCAGCAGATGCAAATTGAATAATGTTAAAGATGGTAACTCTACGGAAATTGTTTTTTTTGCGAGAAAGTCCAAATGCCGAAGTTGCAAGTATCATTCGATTTTAAAGGCAACTGCAAATTGGCAAAATAATATAAATATTGCTAGAGGTTCAATATTGACAACATTCTTAAAACGGAAATCAGACGGTTATGAACCTAAGACGTAAAAATTCTAACTAGAGATGAAATGGAATCATTTTGGAAGATGCACCAGATAATTTATATCACATGATAAAAGTAAGTTACACACAGTCTACTTAAATACCTTGTTTTATTTTTTTATTTTAGGGTTTTATTATTATGATCAATTATTGTATTGGTATTTGTGGAGCATGTCGTCGATAAGAATTACTTAACATTTCAAAAGAAAATATTCAAGATTTACAAACAACTTCTATTGGTAACCATACGAGCATCTGATGTGGTTGACAAAGAACAGAATTCATTAAGTTGTCTCGGCTTATATCGAAAATTTGCCTTACTACATTCTACAAAAATATTAACCAGAGACGTTTTTCTGTATTATAATAATGTAAAATGTTCCAGTTTAGACAATCCTCAGCAACTTTGTTAGGTAATGCTGATGAGGATATCCTCAACATAAAGCGACATGCCGGTTTTTCTCTGTATCCTGGTTCTCATTGTTCGTTGTTCCTGTTAAAGTTTTTGTTGCGTTTATTTTCGATTTTGTTTATTGCTTATTCGGTTTATTACTCTAAATATAAAAAAATGCTAATACTAATTGGAGAATGCCTGAGAAATTGCCTGTTAGCATCAAGAATGTATGCCCAGCAATACCCAGATAGAAAACATCCAGGTGTGGAATTATTTCAAGCTGTTTTACGGATAGTTAACAATAGTGGAAGTGTATGGTACAGAATGTGGATAATGATTTTTTTATATTGACTGCAGCTGTGGTAAATCCAAAAGCCAGCACTAGAAACATAAGCCATGCTAGTAGTATTAGCAGGACGTTAGTAAATAAAGTGCTAAGGAAGCACAAGTTTGACCCTTACCTCATTCAGCTTCATCAATAAATCTACGAGAGGGATTTTCACAGCAGAATGGTATTTTTTGATTAGGAATGGGAAAAATTGAATGAATTAAATGTATTTGGCATTTGGCGGCATAGTACAGGACAGAGTCCTTGGCCTACATTTCTTCAACGAGAATTTAACTGGTAGGACTTTCAGTAGGTAGTACGTTATTTGTGGTAAAAATTTGCAATACATACATGGCATTAAAATATTGATTTATAACAAATAGAACTATGCAGAAAAGAAAAACAAAATTTACGAATGCAACGGACAAAAACAACAAAATTGATAGCAGAACGTACAGAAAGCTGAATAAATAATCGGATTTTTTTTATTTGAAATCGTATCCATGGTAACAAGCTCAAATTTCAATTTTTCCAAAAAATGCCAATAACAGGAAAACCATTAGGTTTAGATGTCGAAAACCTTATATTCCCTGAAAGGGAAAAAATCTGCATTTTAGAGTCTAAAAAATGTGTCGTACCATTTGAAATAATGAAATTATTGCTCTATAAATTTTACACAGTTCAAATCAATTTCTGATGATGTTTCACATTTGTTTTTCAATATTTTTGACAATAAAACGATATGTCATTACTCTCTGAAGCGAGTGGCGAAAACCGCATTCTTTTAAGTGCTTTCGTTTGTAAGTTTAAAATTGCGCACAGTATTATTTTCTCTTGTTTTCTGTTTAAACGACTGTTTTCTCTAAAACGGTACATTTTACACATAATGTATGGCTAACAGAGTCAACTTAAAATTAAAAGGGGATTTCAAAAATATCATAATATACGGGGTATTCTATATAAAATAACGAAGTTGGTGTCGGTTTCCGGTATAACTGGAACTCCGCCAAGTTGGAAAATATTTTTAAATTATGCAGCGTACAAATCAAGAGAAGTTTCGTAGGAAATCATTTTTCCCGTGTATATATACAGTGCGTTCATAAAGTATGGAAACGCTTCAATAATTTCTAAAATATCAACATATAGAGAAAAAGCTCTGACAGGTCAATTTTTGCCACGTTTGCATTTGTGAGTGTGATTACCGCTTGTACTTGAAGTATAACCGCGGCGTGGGGCGGCAGTCTGGCTGCTGGCTTCGTCGGAACGAGTTGGTATATGTTTGCGCTCCGTGTAAGTAATTTTTTAATACACTTTTGAACGCGTGTAATTGTGATATGTTTTACTCAAATTTCAAAAGTAATTTATTCATAGTTATGAACTGATATCTTAGTGTGTTATTTAAATACATTTCCTTTCATAGCTTTGACCGTTATTTTTATTTTTTATGATTTGTAGGTTATTTTGGGTTGGGGTACCTTTGTACAGTTATTGGTGGGGTAGATTCGTACTGTATGAATGCACCCCTCGTCATTCTGGCATATTATTTATCAAGTAAGTATTTTTTTATTACAGATGAACTTACCATGCAGCGAATATATGAAAAAAGGGGATTAGGACGGGAGAAGTAGATGAAGATGCAATGAATTCTGTGATTAAAGAAGTTATAGATAAAACTTTATCTATTAGAAAATCCGCACAAAAATATGGCGTCAAAACGACAACCCTTGAAAGTCGCTTATCGAAGTTCTATAAAAAAGCTGCTACAGAAAAGGAAGGTGATATCCCAGCTCGTGTTTTTGGTTCCGTCGAATCAAGTGTTCACTACAGAAGAAGAGTGTCTATTGAACAAATATATCACAGAGTGCTCCAAAATGCACTATGGATTAACAATTATTCAGGTCAGGAAACTGGCATACGAATTTGCAAAGTCAAATAAACTACATTACCCACATAGCTGAAATCAGAACAAGATGACAGGGAAAGAGTGGCTGGACAGTTTTTGTAGACGAAATACAAATTTAAGCTTTAGAAAGCCGGAAAACACTAGCGCGGCAAGATCTTATGGTTTCATTAAGACAGCAGTAAATGCTTTCTTTGAGAACCTAGAGAAGGTATTATTAAAATATGATCTGACTGCAGATATAATTTATAATTTTGATTAATCGGGTATATCTACAGTGCTGAGTACGCCAAAGGTATTGGCTGAGAAAAACCAAAAGCAAATTGGACAACTTGTTTCGGCAGAAAGAGGCGAATTTGTTACATTTGGAGGAATAATTTCAGCTGGTGGTAACACTGTTCCGCCGCTATTTGTCTTTCCCAAGGTACAGTTCAAAGACCATTTTATGGCAGGTGCTCCAGAAGGAAGCCTAGGAGTTGCTACTAAGAGTGGCTGGATAAATAGTAGCATATTTTTGGAGGTTTTGAAATATATCCAAAAGAAAACATCTTGCTCCAAAGAAAACACTATTCTGCTCCTGACCGACAATCATGAAAGTCACGTGACAATAGAAGCAGTGAACTATGCTCGTGATAATGGAATTATTTACCTATCATTGCCACCCCACACTACACACCGTCTTCAACCTCCGGATGTGGGAGTATTTGGGCCTTTCAAGGCCAAATTGAAGACTGCTTTTAACGATTGGCATGTGAATAACCCAGGAAAAACGCTAAATATATACAATATTCCGAAACTGGCAAAAAATGCTTATTTTGAATCGTTCAATTGCAAAAATATTACAAACGCTTTTGAGAAAACTGGGATATGGCCATTTAATAAGCTAGCTTTCAGTGACGAAGATTTTGCAACTGTGCAAGCATACCATTCCGATGTTATTTAGGCACCAACGACCCGGCGCAACAAAACATACCTGAAGAAACAGATCTTGCTCAACTAGATCTATCAGTAAGATCAGCGGTAAGATTTGCTAACACAGCAGTTTGATGCACCATCTTCATCATCTGTATCAATAATAACACCAGAAAGTATCCGACCTTACCCGAAAGTAAATAGAAATGAGTTGAAAAAATCGAAGAGAGGAAAGATGTCAGGAAAGTCAAGGATATATACAGATACTCCAGAAAAAAATCTACTGGAAGAAATAGATAAAGCTAAGGCGATGAAGAAGGAAGGGCTAGAGAAAAAACAAAGAGCTAAGGAGATGAAGCGCGTCTTAAATTTACTATCAGATTATAATAAGCCAAAGAGACAGAAGAAAATTGAAGAGTCTGATAATGAAGATGAGACTTAAATAAGTTTAATAGAAAGTTCTTGTTCTTCCATTGAAGATGAAGAAGGATCTGACTTTGACAATGAAACAGTTTTGACGGAAAATATAAAAGAAGGAAGCTTTGTACTTGTGAAATTTGAAAAGAAGAAGAGCATTTCACATTACATTGGACAGGTGATAACAAAAGAATTTAATGTTTCATTTCTAAGAAAGAAGCCAGGTACCTGGAAATTTGTATTCCCAAATATCATAGACGAAGGAACATTGTTCTTATACTTTTGCAACTTGAATCCTCTAATACAGCTCGAACAGCTAACATATTTACCTTTGGAAAAGATCTCACTATGTTTAATGTGCAATAGTAGATCAATTTAAGTTCAAAAGTTACCCTAATGGTTAAGCTTAAAGTTTATTGATTTGTTATCTTACGTTTATTCAATTGTTTAAAAATGTAAAAAGGCAAATTTAATTAAAACTGGATAAGTGTTTTTTGTTATTTAGAAATATGTGATTACTAGTTATTACACTACCTCTAAGGTGGATTTTGAGTTGATTTAGAGAACAAATATTTGATTTCTTATTAAATTGCATTTTTGTTGCTATGTTCTAAGGCTCCCCACGACATGTACGAAAGCACCCCTTGCGTGGGGTACTTTCGTACGTTTCCCTTATTTTCGTAAAACCATCATAGCTCGGGTATGATGAGATATATCAACTTCATTTTACATTATTATTACAGCTTGTTAAGTAAGTTATTTAGCGAAATAAAGAATATTTTAAAATAGCTGAAACTTTTTTGTTTAAACCAGATAATATAAAATGTGTACGAATCCTACCTGCTCTCCCCTAAACGGTAAATTGGCAATTTTCTGAGCTCAAAAGTACCAAATACACGGGTATTAACATGAAACTATTTTAAATACAGGGTGCTAAAAAATTAATATAAAATTAAATGATGCTGTTTGCATATAAAATAAGAAAATCAAAATCAAAAATCGACATGTCAAAGCTTTTTCTCTATATGATACTATTTTAGAAGTTATATAGTTTATAAGCGCACTGTATATATTGCTTTAATATAATTAGATAATGTAATGTTAACATGAATTATAAAAAAATATTAATACTTACAGCAGGAAGCGCAAAGAACGAGATAGCGAAGACACTGAAACAGGAGGCAACTATCTTCCCCATCCACGTCTTGGGCACCGTATCTCCATACCCTATCGTGGTGACTGTAATGACTCCCCACCAAAGGGCATCAGCATAGCTGGAGAAGCTACCTGTAGCCTTGCCCTCCTCGTGCTCGGCATCCTTCTCGGCCAGGTAAACAAAGTAGCTGCTGAAGATGAGACCCAGGAAGCCGATGTACAATGTGGTGATTAACTCCTAAAAACAATAATTACATTGAAAGCCTCGCATTTTCTAGAGAAGGTATTTCAAGCTCCAAGGACTTGCAACTACTTGTCTGACTACTCCCATCAAAGATATTAACCTTAATCTTCAAATGAGGAACCTTAGTACCTAGTTTGAAATTAGTTATATCCTGTATATGCAGTGATCTTTAGGTAGGCGAAACTTCAAGATTTTTCTAGTTTTCTACCTCTAGTAGCTATGTAAGCAAATAGTGTAAAAGGTAAGATGTCAGATCGTCGGAAGGCGCGGCATCTTGAGGAACGCGGACGTTAGTGGGGCCCGGGGTTTAAGGCATACTGCTATTGGCCACCGATACATACCAAGGTCAAGATTATATCCCGATACATCTAGTGAGTTCGCGCTATTGGTGAAATGTTCAGGGTGTTGGAAGATGTCGGTGGAAGATTCAAGGTGGAGGGGATTGCCTATATATTGGAGAGAATTTCCTGCGGAGTCAGTCAGTGCAGTCCAGTCAGTCAGTCAGTATAGAAGGGTCGAGTGAGTCAGTACGGTGGAGACTGGAGTACGGTGCAACATAAATAAATAACGTTCGGTCCAAATATATATATAAACACGACACAACCATTGTTTGTCTTGCCGCTCATAAAAAAACTGATTTTTGTATGACTTTCTCGGACGTTTTTTATATTTGAAAGAATTAGTTTGTAGGAAAGTTAATTGTATCGGGACACATAAGATATTTTCCTTACATGCTTTACATATTCCTTTTTAGGTTTCATACCTCTTTTCTTGGGTAGTGCCGATAGATTTTTTCTTCTATTCTCTTTCTATTTTGTTTGAAATCTATAATTTGTATCGTATTTTCTTTGTTCCTGCCACCGCCGTCAAGAAAATAAAACAATAATTCTCTGCAATTGGGAAATTGATATTACCAATTGGAAATTTAACAAGTGAAATTAAAAAAAAAGTTTTTATTAGGCATTTAAGATTTAAACCGTACCGATGAGTACCTACCTACTATTGCTATCCTTTTCTCGATTTTAACTATACTTATGTATATGTGTTTGCCAGCAACAGCAATTCCATAACAAATTATTACAACACAAAATTAAACTTTAAATTAACAACGTCTGACGTCTGACAATTGCGACATAACCATAGACGGTCTTCCAGAGAGTACCTATATACCAGAGAACGAGACGTATATATACGCTCCATACTCGTGCGTAATTCCAGTGACGGATCCCATTGTCCGACATTGTCGTTCCATTTCGAAAAAATAATGATCTTGGTTGAATGAGATAATTATAATTACCAATATTGGATCACACTTGGAGCTTAACAGGCGGTGAGATGTCTGCGATCTAAGTACGAATTCGAAATTTCAAGTCTCTAGACCGTATGGGGCCTGAGAAATCGCTGCGGAGTCCATTGATACAAGGACGGAAAGTAATAAAAACTATTTTAAAAAAAACCTTCAGGATTTATTGGAAAAAAATATACAATTCCATCAACCTGTAGATTGGTAATGCAGACCTATGTTAATATGAATTTTTAGTCATGAAATAAGTCATATTTTTCTGATTCCGAATATAGATACATGATATATTGGAACATCCAACATTAAAATCATTTTGGAATATCTTATTGACATATATCAACGCACCGTGGCATTTTTTCGAAACTGGAAACTTTTAGCGATCGGAATGTTTATGTTATGTTTGTGTTAAATAAATAAATTTTCACACACACATCATAACTATCTAAGAATTTACATATTAATAAGTAATATAAGATTATTAGATAATTTCAATCTTGTCTTATATATTCTGTGAACACCCTAGAATAGATTTATCAAGTTCATTTTTACATAGTAGTCAAAAAAATATAGGCCATGGTATTTGAAAAGTTGAAATTGATATATACACGCAGAAATCGCAACACTGTATTCTCAAAGTACATGTCGTAATCGATAAACTGCAGTCGATTAAGGTGTCAACTATAATTTTAAAATCTTTTGTATTATAGCCTTCAGTTAACGTCTAATTATCCATTGTGTTGGGAACACCATGAATAATAAAGCTGAAAGTTTCACTCACCTGTCGATGTATAAATACCACTGAGCCCAGCAATCTCCAGGTGCCTCCTTGTCGATCGACATGCAGCATTCGCAGAATCTGCAAGAATCGGATGCCTCTAATGGCGGAAGTTGCAAATACTTGACCGTTTGATCCCAGTGTAAGGACTACAATTGACGCTACGACAACAATCAAATCTGCAACAAAAATAAACGATAATTATGTACCAGTAGTTTTAAGTAAATGTGAATGATGAACTATACCTACGAATTTCAACAGAATCTATATAATACTGGATTGAGAAATCATTGATTAAATTTCCAATGTAATATTAAAATAATGTTAATGTTCTGGAAGCGTTGCCGTAGATACAATACAAAAATAAGAATTACCACAAAAGAAAACAATGATAATGTGATATTTTTTGTTTTTGTAAACTAATATTACCCATATTTTCAGTTAAAAATTATAAAACTGTGGAATATCAAGTGATTATGATGTGGTTAATGGGGAATTTCTGAAGTTTTATCCATTTGAAACTATAGTTTACAATTGAGGAATCTATTAGGATTATCGTTATGTTTGTCGACGAAATTAATTTTAGCTATAATTCAAAAACAAGAGTGGATAAATGTTTCACATGTATGTAAATCAATATTATGAATACATTTCACAGATTATCTACAGATGATTTTTTAAATATTTAAGGATTCAGAAAAGAACAATCAAAAGATGGAAATAATTTACAAATAAATAACTTTTCACAAACAATTGAACTGACTTATTAGAGAAGAAAGGGATATCCGGTAGCTATCTGGTATTAGCCCTCTCTGGCTGATATTTACATTCACATTTTTTTTTAAGAATAACTGCAATTTATATCTTTTTCTTAAATAATTATAAAACACCCTCACATTAAAAAACGCAAATATAATATTTGCAAAAATATCTGTCTCATATTCTTTTATATTAATTTTATCTTGGATACACAGTATTGGTTAAATATTATAATTTTAGTTATTATACGGGGGAAACTGAAAAGGTTATTATATAAATTTAGTTTTAGAATATCCTGTAGAGTAATTTTGTGACCATTTTCTGTTAAGAAGCATTTCTTTCCCAGGGATATTACAGAGAAAGTTCTATACCTGTTTTTTTAAGCCAATCAAATTTCTTGATTATGACAGGCTGCTATGAAGACTACCTAAATTTTTCGATTTTTTTTTTCGGTCGCGAAATTAATAATTGATAATTTCCATGTCTTGACAGCTGCCACGTGCAGATGCCAGAATAACAAGCGTTTGACAGTTTATAGATAATATATTTGAAAAATATTTATCTATAAACTGTCAAAAATTGTATTTTCTTTCAAAAATAATTTAGGTATAAAATTTTCGTACCGAATCTCCGGCGAGCTTAAATTATTCTCCTTAAATTTTTCCTCCGTTTAGAATTAATTATTCAATCTTTAGGGAGACTAAAAGTGAAAATTTTATACCTGTTGTTTTAAGCCAAACAGATCCCTTGATTTTGGAAGGTTGCGAGGACGACAGCCTGAATTTTCCACAAAAAAAATTGGTCGCGAAATTAATAAGTGATAATTTCCCTGACTTGTTAGCAGTCACGTACAAATGCCAGGATAACAAGCGTGGATTATTTTTGACAAATATTTATTTATAAACTGTCTAAAGTTGTATATTTACTTTCTTGGTATAAAACTTTAATACCGAATCTCCCCCGAGCTTGAATTAAACTCCGTAATTTTTTTCTCAGTTGCGAATTTTCTTAAGAAAGTTGCACCTTAACAAAAATTTCGGGAATTATTCTAGCTCTTGGGAGATTATAAGTGATAATTTCCTTGACTTGACAGCTGTCATGAGCAGATGCCAGAATAACAAGTGTAGATAATTTTTGGCAAATATTTATTTATAAAGTAAAATAGCATGTATTTACTTTTAAAATAATTTTCGTCCTGGATCGCGAGCTTGTATTATTATCCGTATTTTTGTACTGTTTCGAATTTTTTAAAGAAAATTTTTAATAAATTGCAAGCTCCAGGGAGATTATAAGTGATAATTTATCACAGTAGGTATAGATGGCGATGGCATCCTGGTTTTGTTCATCGTCATTCTTTATTTACTGTTTCTTTATCGTTTTTGTTATAGAATAATTTATTTTAAGCAGGAAATGGTATGTTAGCATGGTAAGTGGCAGGCAACGCTTACTCTATGAGTAGGTATATTCTCTCTGCTCTGTGATGATAAAATCATAATCTCTGATATGATGATTTCGAGATAGAAACACGACACCCGTTGTGTTGATCCAATGTCTCATACATTATGGGTTCCTTTAAATATTCGGCTACTTTTGGTTGATTTCGATAAACACAATGCTGGTTGAGTTTTGTATCCACAAATCAACAATATTCTATGCTACGACCAATTACGCCCGAGCCTTACTTTGCATAAACCGCCCCATTTAATTTAACAAATGTTACTGTTTTTTGAGGAGATGGCTTTTGGTGTTGTTGTCCTAAAGTTAGTTTGACAGCTTAATTAGTTTCCGTTATAATAAGCGGTTATTGCAATTTACATGAAAACGGGAGAAAAAGAAAAATTATTTCCGCAAACCACACCAACGGTAACTAATAAATCAAAATATACTAATAATCAAGTTGTTTATCAATACGAAATTTTTAAATTTGAAATAATTGCTTTTTTGAGAAGACCTCGCTACCCAGGTGTAGATTTTATGAATTTCTCTATTTAATGTCCCTGAGATGAAGTATGAAGATTGATCCATATATATAATACCCGACAACCTTTATTAAGTGTATTACAGGTAGTGTTAATGAACAGTTGCGGGTACAGCGATAGTTACCTGAAAAATGTATTTCTACTATAATTCTTTTGGTTTTAGAAATAACTTTTTTTCAAAGAAGAAATATGAAAATAACAAAGTCTTCATCTTAAATTTTAGAATTATTATTTATCCTTTGTGATCCGCGATTCTCCATATTCTTCTCAGTAAGTATACAAAATTTTACCCAGATAGGATAATTAGTTTAAGGGAAATAATGGAACTATGATATCACTGGTTAGCGAGCCCTCTTAATAATCACTTTTCTGAGAAAGAAAAGTTTTATATTTATATTAAGAATTCATTTTTTCCTAAAACTTCGATGGTCGATTGGTACAAGTGTCCGATTTTTATACGCAGGGCTGTAGGTTCGCATCCAACTATATTGTTTTACACAAATCCTTTTTTCCTCTTTTCCAGTAACTTGTTACAATAATACAATTGAGATAATATTTTCAGGTGAATTTCTTATAGAAATGTACCTATTGCGATCGTACACACTTTTGAGTTTCAGAAAAATTTCCACGGCATGGTGTTATATCTTTATGTCCAAAAAAACTTTTTGTTGAAAAGTTTATATATATATATATATATATATATATATATATATATATTTATATATACCTAGTATAAATTATTTGGAACTACGGCAATGCTAATTCATCACAATCAGTTATTTATGGGTATTCACCGAGCTTTCGAGAAAGTTTATTCTCTTCTTCAGGGATAAAAAGTACATTCAAGCTGTACAATCGTATAAAATATATCTAGCAGCAAGGACAACAGAAAAAGTTAATGCCCTCATATGGACACAGGAACAGTATAAGAAAAGGATGAGACTTTTACAACATTAATACAATTAAAACTAAAGAACATTAACATTTTTTTTTACAAAAACAGTTATCACAAAACAATACATAATATATGTATATATATTTTGAACAATGTTAGTCTCATTTATTTGAAAGTGTGGAGACTTTTCAGAATTCAAATATTAAGTTGGTACAATGTCTGATCGAATAAATAGTTTCAAAATGGCGACCAGTCAAACTTCACAAAAATCACAAAAAGTAACCACATATAATATGCACCTACAACTTTTATTTGAAGTATTTTCTCCTAAAATTGGTAGATAAAAAAATAAAAATTAATAATCAAAAATTATTTTTAATATTGTTAACAACATGGAAGCTCAATATGAAATCAGTATTAATTGTATATTTTCTAGGGTTGTAATTTAGACCTTGGTTTTGAAAATTTTATTAAAGAAAGGATATTTATAAGAAATTAAAAAGGAATTCAGCTACGCGGATTCGAAACTGGGACTCTATTCTCCAGTTCACACGATATAATATCGACCGTGATAAATGTCGAATGAAAATGTCGCATGGTAATACGGTCTCATTCGACATTGTATTCTCGAACGAATTCGATATTATGGTTGGCATATCGAATGCAAAGACATGTGTAGTAAATAGACTAAGCGTACGGAGTCAGAGATGATGTAAACATGGTTAAGGAACCCGCAAGAAATTTCCGGGTTTGTATCAAGAAAAGTCGCCAAACTGTGCAATTTGCTGTAGTTTCTTATTCTCTGACGAATCCGCATCATTTTTATTGAAAAGAAAATATCTGGGTGGCGGTTGGGTTGTGTAAAGCGTCGGATGATGTTATACAGTTGTGTAATTTTGCAGAAAAATATTTTCGAACTCATTACACCCGAGTACCACCGTTAACAAACTTATATTCTGGATCATGACAGACATGAACATTAATAGCTATTTCAAAGAACTTAGTGACCAAATCTTGGAACAGGAACCTATCAACAATTACCTGCTTCAGCTTGTGAATATTATTTTACGTGTTTATTTTACAGTTAGAATCCACTACTGTAATAAGCGCACCAATGCTGTTTCCGATAGGGTTAGACAAATGTATACAAAACTTTTTACGAACCAGCAGAATTGTATGTATTGGTTCTATTTACCTCTTGGTTTTTGCCTTCTTTGTATTATTACACATTTGGCTAATATAAGTTGGTTAGCACTTATGTGTTTTTTTCTTAAACCAAATTCAAATGATCATTAAAATTTACTAGGTTTCTTGAAACATTTTGCTATTTCTCATTTGCGATAATACTGCACACAACGTGACTGGTTGCCTAACCATCTTCTCATCATTCCCGAGTACGGCGAGTCTGCGTTAGGCGCAGTCTATTTACTACACATGTCCCTGATCGAATGATATCACGAATGTCTTAGCTTACTTAAGAATTAACAAGCAATAGGAGCGTAGCGGTTCCATCATCTGACGTGCTAGTGACAAATTGACACATGTGGTGTTTGTTGATTTTACTTCAAATTTGAATATTTAATTTGAAGTATTTGTAAAATACTTGTACTTTATGCTGGTGAAGAATATAACTAAGATGAAAATTAATTTTCATGGGTATCCTTCACCTTCTCAGAAAGAAATGTTAGTGTCTGGAATGAAAAACGCCACTAGCAAAAAATCGCAGTGCTATCAAGACCTACAAAAATAAAAAAATTGATGTGTAGTTTTAATCTTTCATTTAGGTACCACAAATACGTATACCTACTAGTTTCTTACTGTTGTTTCCACGTTAAGAGCTGATGCTCTTGTGACAGCTGGAATAAATTCTTGAAAGACTTCTACCAAATTATGCACTAAATGTTTCGGTAACCTAAATAATCTAATGAATTTTTGGTCACTCATTTCAAAAGCGTTTAAGCAAGAATAAAATTGGCGAAAAGGTTGCATTTCTTGAATTTCTGCTTCTTCTGCTACTTAGATTGCTGCTAAAATAACGACTTCATCAAAATTCGCCTTTGTTTATATAAAATTCTATTCTTGTTTTTGTTTAGAGATAATTTTTTCAACCAAATTAAACTACAAGTTAAGGTTACGTTGTAGGTGTCTTGTGAGGTTACGAACTTTCAGCTCTACGCATTGATTGAAAAAGTCATCTCGAACGTTATTCATCCGCTCGATGTTTTTCGCTAGATAAATATCGACCAATGAATTTTGAGAATACCAATTTCTGGTCGAGAGAACTGGAGAATAGGGCCTGGCTCGCCCGCGTATCACCCTGCTACCCAAACCGATGAACCAGCCTGACATCGATGTAAATGATCAACCCCAGATCTTCTATGTAGATTGAACATACGTGGTGTTAACAATCTATTTGCTAAAGAAAGCGATAGTTTACTCCAGATTCATAGATAATCAAACGATATATAATTTTATTGATGTAGTTTGAAAATGAATTAGTTATGAGAAATGTACCTTTCCGCTGGCTACAGTTCATCGGGATATTTTTTATTTGAATTATTGAGATTATTGATGAAGGGAATAAAAGGAATATTCACGACAATGTGTTCTTATCTTTTTCTAATATTCATTTGTGTTTTTACGTGATAAAATTAATATCTAGTAGAAGTCTACGGTATGGAGACGTGTGATTATAGTTTGTTTCACGAATGTTGGCATATGCCTTGTAAACACGAAAAATGGATATGGTATTTCAATTTCATATACTTCAAGGAAGTTCGTATACCTAATTATGGAGTAAAAACTATCGATTTATTAAATAAGCAAATAATATGAAATATTTATTATCATCAATAATGCAGAAACACAAAATACAAATCTATTGCTTGAGTTATAAAATAAAAGTTAATGCATCTAAATTATCTGAAATGTCACATTGACTTTTTGACGCATATGAAATAAAGATTGCGTTGCCTTCGGACATACGTGCAGCGCCCTATCATTGTATTGAAGGAAATAAGCTTGAAATACTTACTGATGTCGTAGCTTAGATCGACAAACGTAGTAGAGAATTTCATGACAATGAGATGTGATGAGACGTAGGTATATGATTACACACAGTAGCTATCATTCGTGAAACAAACTATATTTTCCATGATTACTGAAAATTGTGAAATAAATAATTTAAAAACAAAAACAGAATCGACTTCAGGAGATGATTCACTAAAAAGAATAAAATAGCAATAGGTACATAATGTAACAAGCATGAAAATTTAGTGGCAAGAGTCCAACTTCAAAATCTTTATGAATCTTACAATATGTATTTTTATTTTATTATTTTCAGTGTATCATCTAATGAGTCTGTCCTAGTTTGATTTGAGAGATAGTGTTATAAATGTGGTTGAAACAGCTAATCAGATGGCTTATTAGAGCGTGAAAGGTCAATGAATGCATCTGGCAGTAGTACTCAGTCCTAGAACTAATTCTACATAGGCATACGACTGTGATTGGCGTATGGCTATAATAAATATAATCCTGTTAAATGTAGGTATAAACCGAAAATTAAAATGCACAATTATATGAGTAATTCCTTTGGAAAACGCAACAACATTTCACACACGTACACCGTAAACTGAATAATTAATTAACTATAAATTGCCTCAATTTGCAATTTCGTCACTCTTCACACATTTGCTCAATGATACAAAATATCACCCAACAAAACGAAAACACCATAAGCCATTAATCAAACATTATTCGTATCACCATTTCCACTCTCGGCAACTGTGAAGTGATACTGCGAAATGCTCATACAGAGTTATATACATTTGAACTGAACATTTGAGTTTGAGTAGAACGGACTGAAAATTTTAGTCAGAACCTCAATATCTTAGAGCTTTATTCAACATCCTCTTTTAAAATACATTTAAGAGAGATATGTTATGAAAATACGTATTCAGGATTCGCTTTTAGTACTAAAATAGCTTTTTTAAGTTATTATATATATATTATATGTATATAAAAGAGCTATTTAAACATGGGCGAGACCGTTTCTAAGTTTGACATTTGAAATGACGTTATCCTAGAAATGTGGTTCTGCCTTTGTATATATGTATACATCTAGCTTAGTCAAAATGGCATATTTTCAATAAGAATGGCAGAAAATTCAAGAAATCGTAAATATAGATAATGACATTTTGTGATAGGATGGACCATTTCAAGTTATATGAAGTTGAATTTCGCTATTTCAGCTATTGGTTATCCAATGAAGCTGCCGGCTGAGTGATAAATTTAATTCGGGAACATCTAAAACTCGTAAGAATTGGCGTACAAAATTATTCACTTACAGTGTTCATGAGTACTGTTGTATCTGATATATTAATTACACATGAGCTTTTCTTTTGGTTGATTTAAATATTTTTTATAGGTATAATAACTGTTAAGTTGTACAATTTAGAATATGAATATTTTTTGATATTTATTATTATTATACATTTTCTTTAAATTATATTGCGAATTCATTTCTCACTCGGTAATATAAATAGAAAAATGAGAATAATAATTGCATAGTATAGGCAAAGATTAGAAACACCAATCTTTGGTATAGGCAAAGATTAGAAACAATCTTTGGTATGGGCAAAGATTAGGGTGTATTGAATCTTTGGTATAGGTATGCTCAAATGAGACAGCACAGACAGCACAAATTTTAAGAAGGTTGATAAATAAGTAGATATATACCTAACAAACAACATTTCTTTTGGAAGGATGAGCCATCTGAATACTAGATTCATTAAAAAATAAAAACGCCGATATAAAATGTACATCTTGATTGTTTATCGTCTTCTATTTCTCATAACGCAACGTTGCCATATATTATTTATGTTAAAAGCCATCTAGCCATTTACTTATGACATTTGGAAACATAATTGCTGTTTATGATATATGATTGTGTAATCCAAGCTCTTCTGCATGAGGCTAATTTTGTTAAAATCAGTTAAACCAAACCAGAGTTATAGGCACTTTTTCATAAAAAACTTCCCACTCCATCCATATCCTATGTTTGGAAAAGAAATAGCTGAAAAGTATTCAATATTATTGGTTTGGAGTTCAGGCCTTGTGGCTTAGCTTTTTTTCCATAACTAAACTATCTTAAATATAATTCATAAAAGTTTCTTAGTTTTTACGGGGGTGTAGCTAATTTTCATATATTGCCACGACCTGTCCTTTATGACCGAATGAATTGTTATGTTATGTTTACTGCGATTATTTCATACCCCTCTACAGAGACAACATCTGTTTAATGGCCACGGCCAAACATAATGGGAATTTTTAGGTCCATTAAGCTAGCACAACAAAAATGGCACACATCAATAAAATTTGTGTACCTACTAAATTCAAGTATATTTATTGGGAATTTAGTACACAGAAATAGAATTTATAACTCTTCAATTTTTGAAATTACGGGCAATACTGCTAGCTTAACATTAAGTGAGCACACTTAAACTGAATATGATCGAATTTGAGAAAATTTGCTTTAAATAATGCTAATTTATTACACTTAAAAAATATAACTCTTCATT
Organism: Crioceris asparagi; assembly: GCA_958507055.1. Lineage (NCBI taxonomy): Eukaryota > Metazoa > Arthropoda > Insecta > Coleoptera > Chrysomelidae > Crioceris > Crioceris asparagi. Next base: position 80,159,269 of record OY293826.1, on the reverse strand, counting down.
TTTGAAATTTATAGGCAAGTGTGCTAGCTTAATATTAAGTCGGCACACTTAAATGAAATATGAAGAAAATCCAAAACAATTCCGTTAGGAATAATTTAGTGCTAATTTAGTACACAGGAATAACAATTATAACTCTTATTTTAAAGAAATTATGAGCAAGTTTGTTTGTCATTCAGCTATTCTGTTGTCTTGACAGCCACTATACATCACCTGTGACCCGGGAATTCGATAGCAATGGAATTAAGTTGTAGCTAGTGACATATAGAAGGACGTATCTCTTCTCATCAGGTTGCGTTGACAACATTTTATTTTTCATACTTACTGATATTATATATAAAATTTAAAATAGATGTATAAGTAGCATCATAGAGAGAGTTCATGAAGGACACTTATAAGATATAAAATTTAATCTTATCAATCGTAATATTATATAGTCTACTAAACCCCTAGGTACAATTTATTTAAATTTTCCTTATTGCCAGATCTGAAAATTTCTCTAACCTTCGAATGAAAATAAATATGGAATGTATATAATAGGTTATAATGGGTTAATCGAAATTTACAAACAGCGGTTGACAGCACAGAAATTTTAATTGTTCTTTGGCAGGAATAATCGGAACAATTTGCTTTCAAATTTTCAAATTTTATTTCTTAGGTTTATTTTCTTAATTGCTAACTTAATAATATAGAGGGTCAATATAAGTCATAATAAGAACACTTGTGTGTAGTAATATTATGTTTTTGCTAAATAGTTAGGGCCGACTTCATAATCAAATTTAATCTCCTATTAATTTTAATCCTAGATTAACAATTTCATAATTTTTTTGGTTGGTCATATAATTCAAAGTTACTTTAAAAGAACGAAAGATAAGGTGAGTAATGTTGCAAAAGTTATGGAAAAATGCACTCTTTTTATTCCGTCATCGAGATATGAGTTAAACAAATTGAAGAATTAACTAATCTCCCATTAAGGATTCATTATGAAATCGGCCCATAACTGTTATTTAAATAAAAGTCAAATAGGTACTTAAATAGTACCATATATTCAGAATCTGAGTATCAATAATTTAAGAATATCACCTGTTAAATATAAAAAAAATTGACAAAAAATCTACACTTTTACATTAAATAAGCATCTATGTGGTACATATAAAAATATTGTGCAAAATCTAGATTTGAAGGCCATATAGTGACAATCATATTTGTTATGCCAGAAGAGTGGAGAATGGCAGTCATATAATTTGATATTACAAGAGGTGGGGAACCAGTATTGAATTTGATTTTCGAGGAAGTTTTTTCTGTTTGATATTATCATATTCAATAAACTGAATAAAATTATTTAAATACAATACTAATTTTCAGAACTAACTTAAAATAGGTATAACAAATCTCATACAATTATCAACTTTAAAGTACCTACATAGATATATGTCTAACTAAAAAAAGCTAGAAGCTCTGGGCCTGTCTATATGAATCTCTATAATTTTTACTTTAAAGACATTTATTTCTTTGCTTGCTTTTAGTAACACCAAAAACAGAAGTTCTATGTTCTATCATAAATAAAATGTTGTTTACACAATCTACTGAGAAAATATACCTCTTTGGCTATAGAATTCCCACTTCATACTGAAATGGTTACAGGCGATGTATAGTGCTAGAATAGCTAAATGACAAACAAACTAGCTCATAATTTCTTTAAAATAAGAGTAATATTTATTATTCTTGTGTACTAAATTAGCATTAAATATACTTGAATTTAATGGACCTGGAGTTTTTAGCCTTAATAATGCTAAAGCCTCCCTCCATAATCCTCATTGAGAAAGGACCCAATAATTTTTGAGAAATTATTGTAAAATTTTTGTTTTTTCATGCATGATTTGTTTAGGTAGGTAGTACTACAAGATGAGTCTACCAGGCATTTCTGAATAACTTCAAAAGTTGAGGATGTTTCCTTATAAGGAATTTCTGGACAAATTAAGGCGTCAACTCCAACTGAAGATAGTTTATCTTTCTTTGACAGAATAAATAGAATGAGAGAGACCTCTTTTCTGAAATTCAGCATCAAAAACACAACTAATGACTACACCTAGTAAGTGTTTTTTAAATGATCAAGTAATGAGATATTCATTTTTTAATGAAAAACCCTAGAAAAGTGTATGTTCAAAACTTTAATTGGGTTACAATTGAGAGATAATTTTAGTCCTTTTGGGGTTGCATTCTATTGTGAGGAACGAACACGTCTTAAATATGAATGTGAGTGCACCCCAAGCCAGTGCCAATTAGAAAATTAAATTTGTGTAAAAATGTAATCAACTCCAACCCACAGAATGTATTTATCTTAATCTAAAAGCTGATATCAAATACTATTCACTATATAATACATCTAACTCGAGTTGAATTTTGGCATCAACTTAATCAAGGGCCATCTACCTTATTGAGTTCTCTACAATAAATAAATAAATAAAAACATTTCTTCTTTCTTCTCAATAAAGCTTAACATCTCACTTATATTTCAGAAACCTGAAAAAAATCAAGCTTAGAGACCGACATCTCTGAGTTAGAATTGTTAGAAAATATTCCATTCATGCTTGTAATATTTAGGAAGAGTAAGTATTATAGGATTCCTCACATACATTACAGTTAGACAGTTTTTTATAGATGGTGACATTTACATGTTTTAATTGGTTTTGAGTGTTTAAGAATGTTTCTGTGTTAAAGAGATTTGTTTTAAAACCGTGTTTATAATTTTTCATCATTAATGGGTAACGTAATCTTCAGAATCTTCAATAATTTTGAAGTGTTATGGGAGATATGGCGTACTGACAAAAAAACACATTTGAGAAATGATGTATGTGATAGCAGCAACAATTTTGATATTTCCAATATAGGAAGATTGCTGCAGGACAATTTGACTTAATTCTAGGAGTTCATTATGGTCATTATAAGAAGCATCATCCCTTATATAGATGGCTTATGAAAAATTCCCTCGTCGCATTCTCATAGATAATTGAATTATTTCAAATATAAAATGTTTCAGCAAATATGGTTTCTAATATGTGCAATAAAAGAAGAAGAAATTGTTATTGGTACAATAAAATCAATAATGTTTGCTATCATTATTATAAAATGCACAAAGATTTGTCATATCAACGGTATTTAAAAATTTTCAGAACATTCCCGGAAATTTAAAGATGTAATGGAATAAAGTATGTATAAGGTTTTCAATATCAATTCTAGAATGCAAATTTTCTCGTTTCTGGCTCGTTAGCTGGAGCCTTCAGGGTTTCCTGTTTCATGCATGTAATCGAAACTCTACTTTGCGCCACTTTGCAGATACGGTCTATTATGAATATTTCGCCTGAACCGAATGGAATACGGTTTATAATAATAACAACGTTTCGACGAGAAGCTCGTTCATCATCAGTCACACTGATTTAAATGCATGTTTCCGATATGCTGTTCGTATATCACTTTTTCACGACTTATTGTGTATATAAAATCTTTTATGTGAAATAAAGCTGTTGAATAATAATATGTGCTGGGAATATTTGATACATTTCATCCTTCGTCTATAGTCTGAAATGAATACCGTCACTATAATTATCTCTATGAACAACTATGTTTAATTCATAGTGAAATTTAATTAAATAAATAAAATAATTTTTAATTTCATAAGTATTTTGTTTTGTGAATTTAATTTATAAGTTTGGCAGAATTTTCACCCCCAAACAGTTTACATGAAAAACCTCTATATTCATTAAATTTATTTGTAATATATTAAAGAGCAAAGGATAAATTTGGTGATTTTGTTAAAATTATTTTCTGGATAAAAATCGACATCCTGTCAAGCCATTATTTTTGAAGTTGCGTTTCTTAGGCGGCAATCCTTATATCTCAATATCTTTTTTGTTAGTACTCTTCATTCTCTTGGAGAGCTCCGAGAGAGCTATCAAGTCAGCAAAGAATGTGAGAGAAAGGCGATAGTGAGGGTAAGCTGGAATTCCATTCTCCGCTGACGCTGACAGTTGTTGAAAGTTGTCAGTTCAAAAGTACTGAACATTTTATACTAATTGCCATGCTTCGATATTGACTGTGTTTCATAAAATCATTGTTAAATTTTGAATATCTCGGCCCGTTATTTTCTGCTGTATACCCAAATAGTGGTTAGTGTTTGGCCTATTCGTACGACAGAGGCGGTCGATAGTCGCTACTAATGGTGGATATTCACCCGGAGCATTTGCGTTTATTGTAATAACAGCTCATATTTGAGCATTACATCAGTGTATATGTCAAGACGAGCATTATGCAGTATGGTAACCTAAGGAATAAGAACATTAAAAAAATCCTGATGGGCCAGTAGTCAGCGGAAAGGTAAATGTTTTCAAAATTCATTGAAGTGAAATTTAAACAACCTTTTCATTGGTATACATACATGTCATTACATAAAATTGTCGAATGTGTGATAGCCTTGCGGTTAGAGGTTTTTGTTTTGGCTGTTGAATATAAAGCAGACAGGGTTCGAGTTCCACTTCAAGGCAGAATATTTTTTTTCGCCTATTTCTTTTCAATAAATATACTATATATTTTTTTGATCAGGGTCTATATTAAGATCTCCAGAAAATGTACAATTACATAAAATTTATAATTGAGTGTTCATGTTTTATCAATATTTGTTATTTTTCTTTATTTTTTTTATTTTTTTACCTGTGTATTTTATGAAAAATTGCTTTGAACAAAAGTTGTAGGTACTGATTATATCTATAACCTAAACCTATTTTTGATGTTATTTACAGATTATAGATTTTTGTTGGGGATGCAGTCATTTAATAAATAAAATTCTTTGGATTATGCCAAGCTTTCGAGAATGTTTATTCTCTTCGTCAGAAATGTCATTTATAAATAACTAATGACATTTCTGATTGATGACTATGAAATCTTTCCTGTTTGTGGTTAATTTTATGTAAATTCACGAATTTTGCCCCGACGAAGAGAATAAACATTCTCGAAAGCTTGGCATAATCCAAAGAATTTTATTTATTAAATGACTGCATCCCCAACAAAAATCTATTTTATGAAATATATATATATATATATATATATATATATATATATATATATATATATATATATATATATATATATAAACTTTTGAACCAAATGTTTTTTTGGACTAACTTATAGACATATAACAACATGCTGTTGATATTTTTTCGAAATTCAAAAGTGTGAACGATTGCAATAGGTACTATTAGAAATTTACCTAAAAAAAATCCCGATGGACTGTACTCAGCGGAAAGCTAAATTTCTCAAAATTCATTGAATTGAAATTTGAACAACCTTTTCATTGGTATACGTACATGTCATTACATATAAGTTGCCGTGTGTATCATACCCTTACGGTTAGAGGTTTTTGTTTTGGCTGTTGGATATAAAGCAGACAGGGTTCGCGTGCCACTTCAAAGCTGTTTTTTTGTTCGCCTAGTTCTTATCAATAAATATACCTATTCTATATTTTTTCAATCAGGGTCTATATTAGGATCTCCAGAAAATGTACAATTACATCAAATTTATATTGAGTGTTCATATTTTATCAATATTTCTTATTTTTTCATTATTAATTTATATTTTTTTCTCTGCATTTTATGGAAAATTGCTTCGAACAAAAGTTGTAGGTACTGATTATATCTATAATCAAAAATTATTTTTGATGATATTTACACTACGGCTCTTTTTTGATAATTTTTTTAAATATTTGAACGTCGCCAGTTTGAAATTACTTACCCGATATTGCCCGATGACGAACTCGACCGAGATATTTGAGAGATTGATTTTTGTAGCAAATTTGAACTTGATACCTTCAAAACTGCGACCTCTATCGTGTTAACAAATTTCGTAATATCCCATATATATAAACTTTTGAACCAAATGTTTTTTTGGACTATCTTATAGACATATAACAACATGCCGTTGAAATTTTTTCGAAATTCAAAAGTGTGAACGACCACAATAGGTACATTTCTATAAGAAATTTACCTAATAATTTCGTTAATCATCACGAACCCCGAACGGAGGAGGTATACAATTCGACTGTTTCCTTTTTTTGGTTTTGTACGCCGCGTAAACGTACTTCAATTTTGATGATATTAGATTTATTGGAAAGAGGATATTTGAGAAATGGTCCCATATTTGTAGAAACTCAAATCCGAAATGTCCTTCTCTCAGAAAATTGCCCCCGAAGGGGGTGGATAGGGCAAATTTTCTCTAAAATCGAAAATTCGAGATGCCAGAATTAAATATAGGACAATATCCGGAAATATTTAAGTTGAACATTTTTTAAAATTTACGGTTTTCGAGTTACATTCATGTTAAAATCTCACATATGTGTATTTTCGCTATATAGAGGGGGCGATTTCTTCCGAAAACTGAAAATCTCTGGGTACCACATGAAAGACAATAATATTTTTAGCAACATTTATACTGATTTTTAGGTAAATTTCTTATAGAAGTGTACCTATTGCGATCGTTCACACTTTTGAATTTCGAAAAAATTTCAACGGCATGATGTTATATGTCTATAAGATAGTCCAGAAAAAAATTTGGTTCAAAAATTTATATATGTATATATATATATATATATATATATATATATATATATATATATATATATATACAGGGTGTCCCAATATTGCTGGGACACAGAGCTACCACGTATTCTAGAGGTCAAAATAAGTCGATTGAGCCTAATTTACCTATATACCAAAATGTACCGTTTGTCCGTGAGAAGAGTTCAAAGTTTACTAAAAAAAATACATTTTTGTATGTTGTTCCGAAGTGCTTTATACAAATTTAATGAAATTTGGTAAATGTGTATTCTAGATGATTAGCTTACTTTTAGTAATCAAAAAAACCCAAAGAAAATTGTAGAGGGGTTGGAACCACCCTCACCCCTTGGCATTTTTTCCCCCATTTTTGTAGGGGTGGGAATACGGTTTTAAGACTTTTTTATCTGGAAGGCCTACTCATTATCTTCATTTTCTTACTCTTGTAAAAACTCCGTATTTTGCGTAGTTTTCAAGAAAAAAAATGTTTTAGCAAACACTGATAACCGATTTTCGGGTATAGGTTTAATAAAATTGTAATACAAAATTTAGTTGGCCGCGGACACAAAGACAAAACCAAATGTTATGATTTTGACAGGAAACATAGTTTATTGTTAACAGTAAATGTGTCAGTTATTTGTTCTCTTTTGCTTGTTTTTTTATTATTTCTTATTGTCATCACTGTTTTTGTTTAATTGTTATTGCTGTTGTTGCTGTTCCTTTGACGTCCCACAATTATGAATTTTCCTTTTAATGAACAGACCGACATGTTATTAGTTCTTGGATATTGTCAAGGTAACTGCCGCGAAAGTGTTCGCGTGTATCAAGAGAGGTATCCAAACCGGAGAATTCCAAACCATAAAACTTTTGCCCGAATCGAAAGACGTCTTCGAGAAACGGGGAGGTTGACCCCAGTAAGAGTTAACGCTGGAAGACCTCGACAAGCTCGAACACCTATTGCGGAAGAAGCTGTTCTTCAAATGATTGATAACAATCCTAATACCAGTACTAGAAGATTGCAACGAGAAGCTGGAATTCCAAAAAGCACTGTAAGTCGAATCATTAGAGATCAATTAATTCGGCCATTTCACATCCAGCCAGTGCAAGAATTGTTGCCACCTGACTACGAATTACGTTTAAGTTTTTCACAAACTATTCGGGAGCGCAGAGTAGTCGACAACGGATTCCATACTAAGATCTTGTTTACTGATGAGTCTTGTTTTACACGTCGCGGTATGACAAACCTACACAACGATCATGTTTATGCAGATGAAAATCCACATGCCATTAAAAGTAGACATTATCAACGTGAATTTAAAATTAATGTCTGGGTCGGAATTATTGGCGAATTTATAGTCGGACCGTTACGATTACCTGATCGTCTGAATGGCGATAGTTACCTCCGTTTCCTTCAACAAAATTTGCCAGAATTATTAGAAGACTTGCCTCTTAACTTGCGTAGAAATACGTTCTTCATGCATGATGGTGCACCACCTCATTTTGCACGTGCAGTAAGAGAATATCTTGGTGAACAATTTGGTGGCAGGTGGATAGGTAGGGGACAAGAAGCACCCATTCAATGGCCTCCGCGGTCTCCAGATTTAAACCCTTGTGACTTCTTCATCTGGGGAGAATTAAAAAGACAAGTGTACGAGGTTCAAATAAATAACATCGAACAACTGTGGAATAGAATTCAAAATGCTGTAAATGCGCTACGAGAAAATGACGATGTTTTAAGAAGAGTGCATTTCAATTTTTTACGTCGAATTGACCTCTGTATTAATGAAGGTGGAGGTCACATTGAACACTTGTTATAAAAATTATTGTTTGTCTTGTGTAAATGTATTGTGTAATTTGTGTCTAATAATTTTATTAAACCTATACCCGAAAATCGGTTATCAGTGTTTGCTAAAACATTTTTTTTCTTGAAAACTACGCAAAATACGGAGTTTTTACAAGAGTAAGAAAATGAAGATAATGAGTAGGCCTTCCAGATAAAAAAGTCTTAAAACCGTATTCCCACCCCTACAAAAATGGGGGAAAAAATGCCAAGGGGTGAGGGTGGTTCCAACCCCTCTACAATTTTCTTTGGGTTTTTTTGATTACTAAAAGTAAGCTAATCATCTAGAATACACATTTACCAAATTTCATTAAATTTGTATAAAGCACTTCGGAACAACATACAAAAATGTATTTTTTTTAGTAAACTTTGAACTCTTCTCACGGACAAACGGTACATTTTGGTATATAGGTAAATTAGGCTCAATCGACTTATTTTGACCTCTAGAATACGTGGTAGCTCTGTGTCCCAGCAATATTGGGACACCCTGTATATATGGGATATTACAAAATTTGTTAACACGATAGAGGTCGCAGTTTTGGAGGTCATCAAGTTCAAATTTGCTACAAAAATCAATCTCTCAAATATCTCGGCCGAGTTCGTTATTGAGTTATGTCGGGTTAGTAGTTTCAAAGTGGCGACCGTTCAAACATTTAAAAAAATTATCAAAAAAGAGCCGTAGTGTAAATATCATCAAAAATAATTTTAGGTTATAGATATAATCAGTACCTACAACTTTTGTTCGAAGCAATTTTCCATAAAATGCACAAATAAAAAAAAAATTAATAAAGAAAAAATAAGAAATATTGATAAAACATGAACACTCAATATAAATTTGATGTAATTGTACATTTTCTGGAGATCTTAATATAGACCCTGATTAAAAAAATATATAGTGTATTTATTAAAAAGTAATAGGCGAAAAAAATATTTCTGCCTTGAAGTGGAACGAGAACCCTGTCTGCTTTATATTCAACAGCCAAAACAAAAACCTCTAACCGCAAGGCTATGACACATACAGCAATAGTATGTAATAACATGTAGATATACCAATGAAAAAGTTGTTAAAATTTCAATTCAATGAATTTTGAGGAATTTACCTTTCCGCTGACTACAGGCCATCGGGATTTTTTTTTCTTTAGAGTTACGGTTTTCGAGTTAGAGCGGTGGTAAAATCGTTAAATCTAAAATACTATGCGTATCTCCGCAGCGATGTTCTGCGTTCTCTCTATAATAACAGGTACAAGCAAAGATAGGATAGGATGAGTACTATTTTCTTTGGTATTAGTGAACGTTCAAGGATTTTCGACACTAATGTTACACTCAAAAGTGTGAAATAAATATTAAGACCGACGTTATTAGTTGGTGCACTGAAAAATATGAAATAATATTGATTCTATTGGTGCTGGTACTTGTGAAGTTGGTGCCAAAAGTTATCAGTCTAACTGCAACTGCACAACTTCAAAAGTAACAGCACCAATGGAATTAATATTATTTCGTATTTTTCAGTGCACGTCGGTACAATTTTCTTAAAAAAATATTTATTATATACATTTCATAGATAAATAAATTCATTTCTGATAATATATGTTTCAATAATATAATATATTACTGCGTGAATAAATTTAATTAAAATTATCAAATATGGATAAACTAATTACAATGGAAATTCAATTGCGTCATTGATCGATTTATAATAATGAAACTATGATGGTTAAGTTATTAAATTCCCTTCATATACCTACGTATAAATAAATGAACTAAATATAGAATTGTTCGCCATTCATATGTTGGACAAATATAACATTTCTATTTATTATTGATCCTCTCAATATTATTACAACTATTTCATCATATATATGTATATATATATTATAAAAATATGAATCCGAAAATAATTATATTAAAATTATTCTTTCTACATTTCCATTGTTATGTGTGATCAGCACATGAAGAAAAAGGAGCTCAAGCACTCAAATATAGATATTAATAATAATTATAATTAGTTTAAAGACTTACCGATAATACAAATGGGCTTTCTGATGAAACGTAGTCTGCCCCAAAACCCCATATACTTCGAACGACATCCTGCTGACCATAACCTTACTAAGTATTCAGCTCCGAAAAAGACGACTAAACAAATTTCCTGGAACAAAAAATTCAACGTTTTCTACAATTTTGTATTTTATGAAATTAACTTATCAATATTTTGCATTCCAGGGCTATTTTTATGGAATCATTCTTTTACAAAGGTCTACATCAAAATTACCCAAATCGTTTTAGAGGTGTGCATATAATATTTATTCAGTTTCAAATTTGTTTGTGTAAATATTAAACGTTCAAATAGTTACATTTAACCTATTATTTTTCTCAGTTCAATGAGTATTGCTAAAGATAAGATTGTCTTGGGAAATGTAGATATTAGATACTTATTGTAGATTGTGGGAAACTTTGAGAAACTATTTCGAAAACAATATAGGTAGCCAAAGATCCAAGATGCTTCTGGGCTTTATTTAGATCATCCCAGATTTTTGTCAAGATATTTTTAAGATTTTATTTGATGACATTTTATTCAATTAGAAGATTTATTCTTTATTATTTAGAAAGTATGCTCATTTCAAGTTGACATATAAGAATCTATAATATATTATAACGGGGAATATAAAAATGTGACGGATCTTGTTCAATTATTCATTTTATCGTTGTTGCTGGCCCCATACTTGGGACTTGAATGCACCATAGTACAGCGGACAGCCGCAGACTCGCCGGACTGGTCTTTATAGGAATATAGGTATATGCAAGGCTCCTCCATCTAGATGCTTCCAGAATAGATATTCCTATATTGCAAACACACCACCAATAATGCGAACTTACTAGACGTTTCTCGTTATACCTAAATATGGACTTGGCGTGTATCGGGGACCAAACGTGGTATGTCTTAGATGCTCCGTCCTCTGATGAATCTCACATGCCTCCTCACGATGGCTGCGACTCTATATATACATTCCCAGAGAACGGAGATAGGGAGTAAAACCCATCTAATATGGAAGGAGTCAAAGAAGCAGTTGACACGCTTAAAAGCAATAAAGTTTCAGGTCATGATAAAATTAATGGTGAACTCCTGAAATATATTGAACATCACCCTTCCACCACTGAATAACGTCAACAAATGTTAGGGCAATACCGACAATACGAAATACTAGATAGGTACTATAAATATTCCATCAGATTGATTACCAAACAAAACACCGCCACCCAATCATGATTTCAAGGTGGTTGCCTATCTTGAATTTACCGCAGAGCGTTGAGCCGTGTCTGATAATCAATACTTATTTCAAACTCAAACAAATATCAATCAAGGGCGTAGGTACTGTTGACGGTGGAGACCAATATTAGCGATATATTGAATACGTATAGTGAGTAGATATAAATACCGGGCCAGTGGAATTGATTAATTCAAAATTATTCGGTTCCAGTCATATTATGATATTTCTGAATATAAATTCAATTGCTACTTATCAAGATGATTATACATCAGCCGTTTTCTAGTAAATAACTAGATTACGCTAGTACACATAACTGTACCGAAAACAACTGCTTGCAAACTGAAGATCGCAATTCGCAATTCTGCAACTATATAAAATCTTAAAAAAAAACATTTTGTTCTCCTTTATTGACATATACTCCAATAGGTACATTTCTACAAGATATTTTCTTAAAAACATAACTTTGGTATGCTGTGACCTTATTAACACTGTATTTTTGAAATGTGGAGCTCGGCCACATCTATAACTTCTAAATATTTTTTTTTCAAATGTATCAGGAATAGAATGAATGTATTCTGAGATAAATATCTAATATCTCTAAGAGATTAGAAATATTTGAAAAATTTCTCTATGAGTAGTTCTGTGAATACATTCATATCATTTTCAATATCTATAAGAGTGATTATTACTCGGGTAAACAAGGTGTACCTACTGTTCATAAATGAATTAAGAAAACCATTATTACAGTATGTTCAAGATAAGGTTGGCATATTATCACTATCTTGAGAACAGTGATACAAAGTCGGTTAAACGGTGAAAATGCTTTTCGAGATTTTACAGGCACTTAATATGCCATTTTTTTCAGTAGGCGATGCCTAAAGAATTATGGAATAATTTGCAGTCAAAATCGTTGCGAGTTTTTGAATAGTTTTTCACTTAAAATTGGTAGTTTTACAAAAGCAAACAAATTTTATATTTTGTGCTACAACTAAATAAATCTTCGAAGTCTTCAACAATACTCAAAAGTCCAGAACTTAAGACAATATGAAAATAATCAACCCATTATTTATTAGAGAAACAATAATTATTATCGTTTTTGACATCGTCTACTAAGAAGTGCTTAAAAACACAAGATACTTATCATTTATATTTTATGTGATACATTGATGGAGTGGAAATGCTTTCTAGTAAAAGCAACGGGAGAACGTTGTTGCGGAAAAGTAATCACCTTTTGTCTAAGGAACTTCAGGAAACAAATAATAGATTTGTTCTGGAGATATTAAAGAATACCGTAATATCTACAGAATCAAAGTAATAAATGTTTGTTTGAATATTACCTACAGTTTTCAAATCGATTCACTAGCCATTGTCATGTTTGTAGTACATAATTCTTATTCAATAATAACGTTAATTGTTTTCTTTAACTCGCGTCGAATGTGACAAATTAATATCATAACCTGTTGAACAGACAATCAGCTGATTATAATCAGTGTTAATTTAAAGATATGACAACATTGGAAATTTCAGGCTTACCAACTCACTTGTGACGTAATACAACTGGTTACTTCATCATCGTCTGTGGGGTGCTACCAATTGATGTTTCCATGAAAAAAAATCCAGTTACAGATTTGTATTGACAGAGTAGAATCTCAATACAAAAGGAAGTTATACTACTTAATGCATGTATCATTTATTAGTGTAGAAATCAGATTTACGATGACCATAGAAGTAAGCAAGCTTAATTTTCGTCTGCAGAAGCACTATTACTATTAAAAGGAAACTATATATGCAGAATAATATCTGGTAAATGTTTATCTTTAACTTTACAGTGATTTATTCATCGGTGATAAATTCCATTAGAGCCGTTTTTTAGCTATTATCTAGCAAATAGTGTGAATAGGGTACACAATCCCGGTGGCCTTTGAGTTTCATCGATACTCAACGAAACAAAAAAGAAAGTAACAAACTCGTTTAATCTGTTCCCGATATAAACATGGCACAGACGGACCTACCTTTGGTAGAAAATATGTGTTTTGGGTTCAGTGAACGCTGAATCGTGAGTATCTAGGCAAATAGGCTACTTAGGGTGGCGTTAGAAATAGTAAACACGTTTAGTATAGACATCGCGTGAACAGCTTTATATAAAATTCCGAGTTTTAACGAATATAAAAAACAGCTGTCTAAACAGTAAGAAAATTTTATAGTTTATTTAAGCATAACTTTTTTCAGCTTCTTTCTCAGAGATAAGAATTATAGTAGGTAGTAGGCAAAATGATTTAAACAAGCCGGTTTTGCGAGAAATACGTTAAGCTATATTCCCTAGCAACCGTCGATACCCTACAAAACCAAAAAGGAAACAACAGAATCAGTCCCTCCCTTCCCGGGATAAACTAATTCCGCTAGACAGATAGACAGAACACCAAATATTTCACAAGATTAAAACGCTTCACACGCTCACATAGCTACTTAGGGTATCGGCAGCAAAATAGAAACAGAATTCAAATTTCATGTCATTGTGTTTTGGAAATATAATTCACAAGATAGTGACAACAGATGAAAAAATGATATCAAACAGGGACTTTACTCTGTACTTTATCAAATGAAATGTATCATCAGTAATATGATTGGTCGGTACTTCAAATTCACTTATATAAAAATTCCAATCTTGATCAGTACTTAAACTTTACATATAAAGTCGAATCATCAAAATTAGGATTATTCTTCATTATCACCTTGTATTCTAAAGATATGGAAATGTTATGTGAGTATCATTCCATAATTACTAATCATTGTCTTATTTATAAAATAATCGATATTATATAAAATTTTGCAGATCTTCCCTACCTCTTTCTATTGATTCTGCCAGCTTTGGCAGGTAAGTACTTATATATCGGTTTTCTAATTCGTATTTTTCTTAACTGAAAAGAAAATTTAACAATATCCTGTAGGATGTAGGATCAGAAGACCAATGATGAGATGGCTCATTAGATAAACTTAGAAAAATAAATAAAATGCGGCCGAGTGCGATTTGAACTCGCACACTATGTAGTTTCTTTGAAAATTTCAACACTCTGTTACGGTTCATAGTTATAGCTCGCTCATATACAAAGTCTCGGACTGACGGATTTAGTAGATATTTATTCTACTTGATATCTCTATAAATGCGACCTCTCTCGTGTCTACAAATTTATTAATATCCCCTGAAAAATATAAAATTAAAAAAAAATCAGTTTGGTCTTTATTATTGATATATAACACCAAGCTGTTGAATTTTCTCGATTGCAATAGGTACTTTTCTATATGAAATTTGCCTAAAAACAATGATATAGTCAAAGTTTATACCTTTTCTTTTGGGAAGACGGTCAAAAAATGTTTCCATATTCGATCCTATTCAAAACTGAATTGTCTCTGGTTATACCTTCCAAGAGATACAATTAATCTTCACAATCTAATCAATTAAATTATGTTCATAAGAAAAGAAGATCGAGACCGAGACCCTTAGTATGCCTTTACACTAGATGCCTTTACATATCTGGCATATACTGGAGAGTGTACTAAGTTCTATGAATGTTGTTGAGTTTGTCCTACTAATCAGTCCTAGGTATCAAAGTTACTGTGCAGTTGCAAAGACAATATTGAATGCGGTGAAGCTTTATTGCGGATTATTTGGTTTGATCTAGTTTCTAATTAATCTAATGTAGGATTAATTAGAAACTAGACCAAACCAAATATATGTAACTATGTATCAATCGAGCTGAGAACATGATTTTCTCCCGTGGTTCAGAAAGAACCGAATAGAAAACACCTCTGTGACGGTGAAAAAGTTTGACATATTATCTCTTTCACTTTTTTCCCACACAACCTCGAGCTAAAATCTAATACTTTTTTCCCTTGTATAATAAAATAACTATTACACTACCTAAGCGTTCTAAGAGATTGTGAGAGTATCAAAATAAATAATATTAAGAGAAATTTTCCCACAGGTCGCACAACATCACAGTCTCCTAGGCCTAGGCCATCAACTAATCCATCTATTCCAGGCCCAACTAGAGGTGAGTTCATAATATAACAAAACATGATTTATACATACCGGGTGTTCCATTGGATAGACTTGTGGTGAAACAAGCAATGACTAAAGTAGCCAAGAGAAAATGATGGAAATTACTTTCAGTTTTCTAAGTTAATCGCTGTGGGGCTTAATCAATATGTAGAATTGAAGAATTCCGTCTTTTTCGATATTTCATCGATGAAAGATGACAAAGAAAAGCATGCATTTTAAACCTATGTTGAATTCAATTCTTTTATGTGAAATTTTCTTTTCTCCTCAAATAAAGTGGTGAGAGGGTTCAAATATTTTTTTAAATAAAAGTCTATAAATCCAAAGTAGCTGAACGGATTCTTGGCAAACTTGGTGTCGTTGAAAAGAGCTTCTCTTAGAGACAATCAAATCAATTTGTTCTGTTGCTACTAGAGGGCATTTTTAGATATTGGATTTAGATAGAAATTGCAACATTTCTTTATGAGCTTAAACCTGTTGGTATAAGTTTTTCTCCATATTCTAAAATATCGGTGAACAAAGATTTTATGGGAAAAGTTCATGGATAATGAAGATAACAACACTTTGTACGCTTCGGTATTATTTTTTTCGTATGTTAATCCTTACATTACGAGATATCTGAATGAGAAGTTTAAAAATGAACAAAAACAAACAAAAAGCTGTACAGTTAATATGAACCGAAGCATGAATTAAGCATTTTTCAATTGTTCCGACCTGAAATTGATGAGAATTTAAGCTGTTACCCTATATATACCTATATCTTTTCCTAGGTTTGAAATAGATTCAAGTTTCTCAAAAAACAGCCATTGCTGATTTTTTCAATCAATTTAAATCAATGTCTAATAACATTACAATTTGTGAAAATAAATTGTGAAATATAGCATAAATTCTTAATAAATAAAAACTCTATCAAATTCCATCACCAATATTTTAGTTTAGTGTAAGATATTGAAATTTGGTTTTTACTCGCTTGTTTGAGCATCATTTTCTTATTTTATAATGACTGTTACCAAGCGATTTAGTTCTTAGGAAGTTTCGCAATTTCTGTCCTAATGTTACATATTACAAACATGAGAGGTAGATTTGGTTGCTTTGGAAAAGTCACCAAGTCTGGTAATATCCGTTCAGCCACATTGAATATACAAATGTTTATTTATAAAAACATTTGAACTCCCTCCACCAATATATTAAAAATTGTTAATAAAGATGACTCGAATTTACGTCAGGTTTAAAAATTATGCATTTTATTAATCTTAATTGGGGGAAATTTCTAGAAACACCACTTTTAGTAGTTCAAAATACGGATTATGTCACCTAGTAGCCATTTTAGAGACCTATTTATAATTCTTAGCATTTTCTATTGGCTTATTTGGCCATTACATTTTTCACCTCACGTCCATACAATAAGTAGTTTCTGAGATACAGATGACTTCCTCTCTTAATGGAACAGCCGGTATATATTAAAATGAATATAAGAACATTTTTGGATATACTTATTTACCTCTGTTAATAAAAAGTTCAAAATGCAATAGAGTGAAAAAAATTAACGGATCCATCTTATAGAACAAATTCTATAGTGCCTTTCAAACTGAGAATGCAGTGTGGCGTCTTATGGAACCCATCGTTGCCAGCGCGTTACCATGTCATGCCGGACACGACCTTCCTCTTCCTCTTCAGTTCCAATTTTATGTCAACAATTCTATGTTTCATAAATAATAATAAATAATGAATTTCAGAATTACAGAAGAAAATATTGTCTGCAAGTAAATTTTAAGAAGGATGCTTATTTGTGCATTTTTCGCATTTAATATAAATTGTCTATACCTAGCTACACTGCATTCTCAATGTGAAATGTAGTATATGCCTATATTTAATTATTTTTTCCTTATACAGTACCAGACCCTGGATGTCCCTATCCTTCTGATGTGGCCACATATTTACCATATCCTGGCAATTGTAGAAAGTTCTATGAATGTTATCAAGGAAGTAGGAGAGCTTTCACTTGTCCCGCAAATGAATATTGGAATCAAGCGAAAAGCTATTGTGATTATAAAGAAAATGTTCAGTGTGAAGGTAGGAGAATTTGGGAAGGACTTTAATAATAAATATCCTGTTCAAAATAAATTATTGAACCATGTATAGATGCAATTTATTTTAAAAAATAATTATATTTCAGATGATCCTGAATCTACTGTTACAGAGGGTAAGTCCGTTGTCAGCCTTTTTTGTATGTCCAATATTGATAAGACCTTCCCTTCACTGCCTTGACTTGCCATTGACGTCGGAAGATATTAAGATTTTTCAATTTTGTAAATTTTTATGTAAGGGAAATGTCCTTGACCTAGTCGGGCTCGAACCCACAAGCTCTGGGTTAGTTCAACGTCTAACGTACCAGACTACTGGGGTTGAATAGGTAGATATATAAATCCCATCCGTGTGAACATTATAATTAATTGTTGTAAGCGGACAAAACTGCCTTGTTGAATATAGTGACATCCAGAAATATTTATAATCAAAACTTTAACGTACCATTGTGTAAGTTATTGTTATTATGATAACGGGAACAACAAACGTGACAGGATCAAACTAAACTAGTACCATTAGAAGATTTGATTATAAGTATGGCTTAATAATAATAAATAATAATTTTCAAACAAATTTCAAATTAGTCGCTTCACGGTGGATAACTCCGTTAATAAAGGGAAAATTAAAAAAGATATTCAATAAAGTTGTCGGCACTCTTAGCCTTATTTTCTCAATATTATGTAGAAATATACAGGATGTTCCCCAACATGTTGACATATCAATCTGTCTATGTTTTTTAATGGAGTATCTCATATCATCTGAAATTGGGAATTCAGTTTTCTATATAGTTACAGAAATGTATACTAAAACTGGCTTAACTAGACCTTTTTAAAAGATATGATATGATCTTCCTGTATATTAAATAAATAATAACATAAAGTGAATTTGTTTCATGTTTATGTTTATTTATTTATGTAGTGTTATATTACCAAATTTGACATTATTTAATGAATTATGTACAGGGCGTGTCCAAATTTATTTACATTTTTTTACAGCCTTATATTTTATATAATGGACAAAACGTATCTACCGTGATTTTATTTCCATTTTTCATAAATTCTTTATATATAATATGAGTAGTTTTGGGGATATTTCTTATTCTCTTCGAATTTTAAGCACGCTTTTAATTTGTGGAAATATAAATAACGGACTATTGAAAAATACTAAATACAAACTAATGCTAATCAATAAAGAAACAGTTACAATTATTCACTAAAGATATTCTTTATCAATAGCAAATAAAGACAAAATGAATCAACTGAATACTTGATAAGATAAGCAATGTTAGCCAGGCTGTGAACAAATGACAAAGCAACATACCTATATTACTTGTCATATAACCAAAAAAAAGTATCGGTTTGTTGTTTTATAGAACAATTATATTAATAGTTAGTGTGAGTATTTTAGTAGAAAGATTTAACGTATTACTTAATTATGTAAAAATTACCCATTAGGTACAATGGCAATACATAAATAAAAAATGATAAAATCAAACATATCTTTTGACAAGCCCTGTTTAATCGAGTAGATATTCAGTAGCATAGTGATAAAGAATATTATAGATTTTGGATTTAAAATAAAATACAAGCTGCCTTCATCTTCTGCACCTAAATATTTCTCAATTGCAACTTCTTTAGCCGCATCAGAATGCATTTTCAAGGTCGTATCATGGCACCATCGGGATGATGTTGGGTCAATCTTGATGATGCAAGAGCACTAAATCGTATGACTGTGTGAGATAGAATGAAAGAGACAGTAATTCACGTAGCGTAGTCAGAGAAACGTGTCGTTGCCACAGATAAAAGAGAGAAATAGATCATCAGATAGGTATGTGGCATGATTTCAGATTTCCGAGGCAAACGACTTAGTAATAGTCAGCGAAGATCAAGAGAAGCATTCCTAGCGCGCTCTATGAGTAAATAGGACAGGCATGCTCTACGGTGTACGCCACAGGTACATACATATATGATAGCGAAACAGTAGGTATAATGTAGATATTTAAGGTTCGCTTAATTATTGATTTAATAATTAATTCGAAGCTCATTACTTTGTGGTATCAAAGTGTCAGTTCTGACAATAGTCATGGTGGTATTAGGCCGAAAAGAGCATTTGACAAAGCAAGATAGCGCTAGAAAAATAAACTAACTAACGCTAAATCTGATAAAACTAGCGCCAAGCAGTAGAATTATGGGATATTCCCGGCTAGAAAGCAAATTTAACGCTAGTTCAACATCAACTCTTGTGTCGTGATGGCCCTTTTCTCCGCCAATCTCTGTCGTTACTACTATGTGTTTGTGTGTAATGCGCGAAATGTCCCCCTTGCCTTGCCATACTTCTGAATGGGGCCTCTTGTCTGCGAAAAAATAAATGGTGTTCTTATGCACTCTGAATAGGGATTCGAATGTCAACGGTTCAATATGTTTTGTAAGTGCCAATGAAATAATGATGTTTTCTGCTAAGGATGACATAATAAAATAGCTTAAAAAAATGTAGGACCAAATTAATTATATGTTGCATTAAAAAGTATGAAATAAAAACACATAAAGCGATGTTATTTTACAAATTTGAGTGCAATATCTAATGTTTTTTATGTTAATTATGTCACAATCTTTAGTAATTGTGCTTAACAATTCAAAAAGAAGTAATCTTTAAAGCTTTTATCAATAAATTCACCACTCAGATAATTAATTATTATTTTTTTATGTGCGGACTTCATTAATTACTCTGTTAAAGAATGTACAAAGTTGGCACCATTTTAAAGGGTAGATATTCCAGATATTTAGAGCGTCTCTAGGTTTTGTACCAAGCGCTGTAATAATATACACTTTTTATTTCATTGTAAGTTGAAGGGCCGATTTTATATGTCCGGATGACCGAATGTAGGATCTCACCCAAGAGTCAACTGTGACTTTCCGTATTATTAACCACCAATCAAATGTTGAACTGACAGCCACTAAAAGTTCTCTCAAACATTTCAACTGGCGGTTTGGCGAAAATCAGCGGTCGATCAACCGACTGTTAAACCGACGTTTATGAAGCCGACCCTAAAAACTTACAAATAATATTCGGTTGGATATTTACCCTTGCAATGTGGAAAAGATCAATATATAATGGATATGAATAACCAGTTTCAGGTCCAACCACCTCAGCCGTAGACTATGTTTGTGCTACCAAACCAGATGGATCTCTGAACCGCTATCCTGGCAACTGTGCTCTATACATTGAATGTAACGAGGGACAATCCATTATCTTACATTGTCCTGGCAAATTATTGTTCGATGCAGTTCTCAAAATTTGCAATTATCCAGATACTGTGGATTGTAACATTAATACATAATCTTTTTCAGTGTCTTGGCAACTTCTCAATAACTTGAAAAACTAAACTGTATATGCGGTCCTCACACCACCAATATATTGATCAATACTAAACTGTCATTATTTTACAAGAATACACTATAGATATTTGTACAATAAGCAATGATAATGATCAATATTTTCCTTAAATCATTATTGCGATTAAATATATTAATCACTGAATTTAAAAAAAGTGAGTTTATGTACTTTTCCTCGTGGCAATTAGGGACAAAACAACAGAAGGAACTAGAATAGGAGTATATGGTCCTGGAACCAAAGATTCCGAAAGTCTAAGCAATTTCCCGAGAATATTCCAAGCAGAAATCCACGCCATCAAAAATGTGTCTAGTTAAACAGAGAAAGAAATTTTCGCAGACAAGAGATTATCATCACCAATGCACTCAACTCCGGGATGGTTTGCAAAAACCCAATAAGCTAGGTAAGAACAACACTGTTACTCTCCTATGTATCCTGGGACATTCTGGAATGAAGGGTAATGCAATAGCCTATGTAATCCCAAAAAGGAACTGAATTAACTTTTCTGGGACTTAAACCATCTGTGGAATAAGTATTGAAATTCAGACAGAAGTAATAAACAGAAGATAGAATTAAAAGGATTGTGGCAGGTTAAGATATTACTGGGAAACTTTATCCATAAAAGATCACAGGACTCTACCAGTAAGAGTAAAAATAAGTCCAAAATACCAACAGGAATTCTGACGGGACAATGTTTGTTGAGAAGGCACCTTCAAAACTTCGAATTAAACCAGGGCGAAGAATTCAAATTTTGGGAGGAAAAGATTTATTTATATAAAACATATAAAAAAAATTATCCGAATTTGCTTAAAATGCACTACCCTGACAAATCCGAGGATACGAAACCTTGGAGAATATCAAAAAGATGAGGAAGATCTGCTTAACTTGAAACCATCGTATATCTTGAACTTTTTATAAGCCAGATATTATGCAAGTAGATATTATGCAATTAGTAAATGCACCAAGATTCGGTAACTGATAACAGATATTGCTTTGCCTTTTAATGTTTCATTTTTATTTTGCTACTAGCTGACCCGACAGACGTTGTCCTGTCTTAACAAAAGCAAAAACAATATTGTAACGTTTAACCCTGTGCTAAACGTTGTGGGGTGAGTTCACTTGCGTAACACTCAAAATTCGCAGATTGCTTCCAATGGTTTATTTCCAAACACTCTGTACACGACCTTCTGTTGTAGTACAACTGTCACCACTTGTCACCTTGACAAACTATACTGTCACTGTCTTCACCGACAGAACATCTGATTCCACAGAGTGACTGTTATCAACTGACTTCATAAGACTCACTATACCTGAATCATGACATGACATTCATCGAGAATGTTCTATGAATATCTAAATGCACATAATAATGTTCTAGAGCCTTGTCAAACTGACAATAGTATAACAAATTGTACCTCACATCTAGTTTCTGGAAGGATCGAGAATAACTCTACCAACTCTAGAAGTAAATAATGAACTATAACATGAAATAACTATAGCAAACAAGGTAGTAGAAATAAATAGCTAATAAACGAATAACAACCGTAAGTACATGACTACCTATCCACGTTACAATATCTTGGTTTTCTAAATTTTCACCCATGACAACAATAACAACTTCATCAATTGTTGCCGTATTATATCGTCTTGCGTGTTGTCCTGCAGGCGTCTTTGCTGACAATTTTGTGGTGTGATGGCATGCGGGTTAATGCAGTCTTGAATAATACAACCAATTCGTTGTCTGATGGAAAAACATTTGAAGTTGCTCCTCACTTGGTCTGTTCACCGATTAATTGAGTGCATAACACTGATCGACTTGTTTTGCTGAATCGCCCATGAAATCGAACACAATCTAGGGGCTTCATTCTTTCAATACTACGTGTGATTGATTTTAACTGAGAGAGATTAATAAACACTTTTCAAAAACACACTGTATAAATAAATTGAAATGAAACTTTTATTTTAGTCCAATAAAAGAATGCATTGTAGAGCGCGTGAAATATGCGAAAATTTTTGACTTGAAGATTTTGTTTGGAATAGTTAGGAGGTAAATATATTATAAGTCCCCGCCCCTGGGAGGTGAGCTAAGTGGGGGAGGGGGAGGAAAGGGCTTATTTTTTGTTTTTTTGCTTATATCTTGGAAGCGGTGCACTATATAAAAAAAATTCAAATAAAAATAAGAGCAAATTAAATTTCCTATCAAATAGTTCTCAAACATATTTGTCGAATTGTCACCGGTTCTCGAGATATACGTCATTGAAAAACAAAAATATTCGAATATATAATGTTTATCTCACTCTTTTTTCCAAATATTTTTTTTGTGACTTCCACAATCTTTTTTTCAGAAAAAATATAGGAAATGAAGAAGTGGATAGATAATACCTCTGATAATACCATTTAATTCCAACCTAATGTTACCTAATTAAAATTAAAGACTACTACTTTAAATATTAATTAAAAACGTATTTTTTAGTAATATTGGTTAATATTTGGTGGGTTCTCAATAACTAGACATATTTTTTTTCTTATCATCTTTATTTTAAAATTTTTAATTTTTTTAGCAACTCTTCGTCACACAAATCTGGGGCTTCTTCAGGCTAATAAATAGCTGCGAACTAATGTTACATCCTTTCTAAGGAAAATATAGTTTACATGTTGTCAACTTTAGCCATCATATGGCACAACACTTTATTTTATAATCTCAAGAAAAAAAAAGTTTTTCATTCAATTTAATTTATATAAATTCAAATAATCAACATGTAAATTAACCATTAATTTTTTCTTTGTAAGGATGTAACATTTCTCTGTCGCTATTTTTGCCTGAAGAAACTCCGGATATGGGTAGCGGAACGTTGCTAAAAAAATCAATATAATAAAATAAAGACCTGTGATAATTATTTAAGAAAAAAACATATTTCTAGTTATTGAGAACCCAATGCTCTGTCATTCTTGAATGCAAGTGGAATAAGAAAGTGCAAAAAGTCAGCACTATATACACTGTTTAAGCAAAATGATAAGGACCTTGATTTGACTACCTTCCAATTTGTTGTTGATGGGGGTTTCCTAATCCACAAAGTTATTTGGCAAAAAAACAGTATCCACCATTTGTGATAGTTACGTTAGATATCTGAAGACTCACTATAATGGGAGAGGACAATGGACAGTGGTTTTCGATGGATACACTAATACATCAGAGAGCACAAAAGCAGCTGAACAAAGTCGAAGATATCGACTCAGGAAATGTGTGGATATCAATATCCGTGTGGAAAGTGAAATTAAAGTCAAACAAGAAGATTTCTTTTCTAACTTTCATAATAAGAGTCAGCTGATAAGCCTGCTGATGATGCATCTGCAGACAAATGGGATAAATTCGCACCAAGCTTCAGGTGATACTGACGTTGATATTGTGAGGACAGCTATCAACCATTCACAAAATTCCCCGGTTGCTGTTATTGGAGAGGACATCGACTCGGCTGTTCTCCTAGTAGCTAAAACCCAAATTGATCTACTTTGCTCTCATTTTTATTTGAAATATTTTTTTAAGTGCACTGCTTCCGAGATATTAGCAAAAATACAAAAATGAACCCTTTCCTCCCCTCCTTCCACCATATAGCTCACCTCCCAGGGGTGGGGACTTATAATATGTTTACCTCAAGAATATATAAAGGAAGGATGACTAACTCTGTATCCTGTTTTATACGCAGAAGTAGCTGAAATAACGTCCCTTGATATGTTGTCAATTTGGGATGCTGTGCAGTATTTCACTGAGTGTCTGTTGTTGTATTTAAGCTTCTTTCGCCCATACTACATAAGGATGCGCTGCATGATTTTGCGCAACACATCAAAATGACATACGATAACCCTATGTTTTTGTGCTACTCCTACTACTCGTGTTACTCGTCCTCCCTGTATTTGTCCATGGTTTACCTCCTAACTACTTCTAACAAAGTTCTCAAGTAAAAAATTCTCGCATATTCCATGCACCCTATACCCCTCTATTGAACACTCTTTGACTGGCCTATTTATCAACCGATCCATCTATGTTAAACGGTATTTGCAGCGCGCGTTCTGTCAATTGCTGACATTTCTTTCAAAGAACTGACATTTGTCAAACAACTGTATGTACTGTATGTAAAATTAATATTGTCTTTAAGTTTTCATAAATGGTCTTAAATTTTCTTTTCTTCTGATAATAATGAACACAACAAAAAAGAATTAGCGAAATCGGTTCAGCGGCTCTCGAGATTTGCGTTTAGCAACACATTCAGCGATTCATTTTTATATTATAAGAAAAAGATGTGCACGTCATCAGTTCGGGACTGGCGAATCAATTTCTGATAGTACCGTTCATGGAATAGTTAGGACTGTGTTCCATGGGCACGGGAATTCAGATTCGAATTTGTAGAAGACTAAAAATTAAATGCTTCTGACCGTTTCGGCTTCGATCAAATACCTAGAAATATTATAAACACTGAGTGCAAATCTCAAAACTGAAAAATATGCAAAATTGACAAAATATATGTAAGTTAAACAAATTTATATTATAATCATAACATGATTTAAAAGCACACAACCCTATGTGTATGTTATTCCAACTCAACATTTTTGAAATGTTAGGAAACTAATGTCTTGAAGCCAAGTGTCTTTATTAAGTACGAGCTTTTATTATAAGGCAAACTTAAGATGACTCAACCTTTATCATACTTTTATTACCCATTTTCTTATTAATCGACAAAGACATAGTGAAGTGGAATTGACGTTGACCGTGATATTGTGTGACAGTCCCGAGTTAATACAAATTACATTATGTATTTACTCTATTATTTTTAGTGCATCATAGAATGAAGTTGGCTCTAGTTTTTTCCTAAGTATTTATTTCACAATTTTAAGTCATATTGGTGAATAATCTTCATTTCAACAAGAAACCGCAATTAAATACCGACTAATCACAGAAATAGTGTTTATTATTTATGTGAGAAAAAAAGTCGCGTTGTGATTGAGCCTACATAAACTAACATATTATTATACACCTTAAGCTCTGCACCACGAGGTCCATAAGTTTCAAGAGAATGAATTCTTCGATTACCTTTAAAGAAAATATATGTGTCAGATTTTGCCCTTTTCTCAGAAATTCGATTAATAATTGGAACACAAATACTGGTAATTAATTTTTATATTGATAAAAATGTCTACTATGGAAATATTTTAAATTATAAGTAGCGGCTTCTGAAATTTAAGAAATATATTATGACTACAAAACCGTTAGGTTTATTGAGAAGTTTTCTGGTAAAAATATTTAAAAAGACATATATTCTACAGGATCACATAAGATAGTTTCAATTTTTGAAGAATATTTTGATAATAGTATTCAAAGGGCTTTTTTAATAATTGTTATATAGGACCATCTCTCAATAGTCGTGTGATCATTATCATTGTTTTTTAGCGTGCCAAGTATAACAACAATGTCAAAAGGAGGAACGCCTTAAACAGAATATGAGTGAACAGTTAGAATTTTTTTTTCCTTTTCCTGCTTTTTCTCAGAGATAAGCCTTATGGCAGGTGGTAAAGGACTTGCAGCAGATTGTTTTCGTCAAGTTTGTTCAAATTTGTTAGAGCCGTTTTCGCTCCATAGTCTTGAGCGAAACCCTTACTATTACTTTGCAACCAGGGCAAGCAGGACGCCCAAAAAACCAAAAACAAAAACTGACAAAATCGGTCCATATGTTCCTGAGATAATCTTGGCATATACAGACAGAGTTACCAATGGCTGACAATATTTTTGAACTCAGGGCCTCTGAAACGTAAACATTCCGATACCGAAAAGTTTGAACGATTACAATACTAGACTACCTACTAAGAGTAGAGTTAGGAAAAGTAAAAAGCATGGAGTCCTTTAAGGGTTTGATCATTAACGACTATTTGTAAAGGTATACGAGAAAGAAAGTACTACTTACAATGAATTTATTCCATCATATTCCTACTAATAAGTAGAAACCAATCTTTCACAAACTAGGCACGGCTAAATATTAAACGGATTTAAGAATAATAATTAAATGATTGATAGAGTACCTAGCACTTCTTTCATAGAGTGAAATAGATATTTTTAACGTAGATTTAAGTTTCACGATATAAGGGTCCTAATAAAGCAGAATTTTTACTTAAAATGATATTCATTCTTCTCAAATTCAATATCTTGATATAAATGAAGAAGCAGTTTCCATGCTACATGCCATATAGAAGAAATAGTGACAACACATCTATTATCAAAAAGGGCGGATGCGCATAATTTTTCAAAAGAAGCTACATTTCACTCAATATTGGGATCCCTATGAAGTAGAATTTTCAATAAGAAACTGCGTTACAGCAGAACTATTGTCACATTGGATTTAAATGTGATACAGTACATTTAAAACGCATTGTACAATGTGTACAGAAAAAATGAAATATGCGCATCACACTCATTCAAATTAGGACTTTTTCGATACACTTGTACGATGATAAAGAGCCTTAGTGGCTGGTTTCCAAAAACAGTCTGACAAAAAAGATCGAGTGCGTGTTGGGCTCACGTGAATAGGTTTCCGTACTTGAAATTATCACATATGTTTTAACATTGCGTAAAGGCCTATATAGGTACCTAATTTGTTCACAATCTAAGTAATATTGAGTAATCTGTTTTCACATGCGACAAGATGTACTTGAAGTTTTTTTCATTTACAATATGTGTCCACAAAATTAACGCCTTTATTCAAAGATTCTTTGATCATTAGATTTGGATAAAATAGGTTTTCATAAACAAAAAGGCAGACAGACACCAGAGTGACACTATTTAAATTTTTTCAGCGAGTGCAATAAAGTTTAATTAATTTATACCTACTAAATAGAAGCCATATTTCCGGATTCTATTTTATATAACAATAAAAACGCTATCCACCAGTTTCCCAAACTATAATTTTATTTTATATTTTTTTATATAATCACACCAACATCCATTAGGTACATTTGGCTTGAAGCTTACCGTATAGGAATTCAAACTTCAGATAACTTGACCTAGGACCTTGCCTAGAGCCTAGAACATAGTTTTCAATAAAATATAAGTATTATTTCCCACATTCCGTTTAACGTCAGAGTTATTTCCTTTTCAAGTTATTCGGCATACTAGACTTCCGTATCAACTAGCTTACGATTCACTGAAACTTGTTATTAAATCTCATGAATAGCAGGCTGCAACGGAAGGTTATTCAACAAATACATACGTATACCATCAACCATTGTGAACACGGGTGTATCTATTGTACCTATATGATCTATCTTACAATTGTACTTTTTTCACCTATAGAAATCTATAAGCTTTCCTTTTTTTACTCTTTTCTATATACAAAGTGAACTCGAGTAATGTAGAAGGTATAGGTAGAAATATATTTCAATAAAAATATGGAAATGCAGATGGCGTGTACGAATAGCTTTTAGTATATTGGGAAAGACGAAGAAAGAAGCTGGCCAGACACGAATACTAAAATTGGGTATACAGGGTTTATCATATGTTTTGTTTCATCCTATTAAAGAGTGGAACTATTTTGAGTACCTATGCTTTATTGCTTGAATTGTGCTGTGATTTTTTGGAAAAGCTGAAATTTGGCGTTTTTAGGCTTCAGTACATTCTGAAAAAAAATTTACTCTCATAAAATAAGCCGTGATTGTTGAATAATGTTGCAGAGACTGGAAGGTTTTTAAATATTGAACATCACTCTACACCAGGCAAATTAAACAATAGAACTGATTTTCAGTTCCTGCAAGATTATCTAGCAAATATCATAAAAGTAATTTTATAGATTAAAGTCATTATTGCTGATACTATAACATTGAGAATGCATAGATAATCTGTACAGAGACTGCTTTGAAATGTTTCAATTTGAGGAGTAAAGTTTGACAGAGTTATGATTTGTGATCAATATTAACGTTAATGTCATTTGCAAAACAATCGCAATACAAGTTCGTTTTTTAGCTCAAATGTTTCGAACGTCGAATTTAACAAATTATTATCATAACCTAATAAATATTACCTACCTATTACGCAGCGTATTCCTAAGTAAACACCATTAGCCCGGCCAGGCTTAAATTATGTCATCCGTCAATGTCATATTCCTATATTGAGTCCGTATATATATATCTTTCTCAATTTTTCAGGCCAGGCTAATGGTTTGTATTTAGGAACCCGCTGCAAATTTTACAATGCTAGACATGTCAGGCGTACAAACTTACCTGTGATGTAAAATAACGCGTTACTTACATTGACTATAGAACAAAGCAAGCTGTGTCTGTGCGACCCGTGCAGTCGTCACTGCACTTTCCAGTAGAATTTAAATGAGTTGAAAACAATTAAGATGATTTAAACTATGCCAAATGCGAGCCAATTTTCCACTTTTAAGTTTCGTTATCAAATCAGTTACGTAGGCACAAATTTTCTACTTATCAAACTTCTCTATTTATACAGGGTGTACAAGTAGATTTTGAATTAGCCGTTTCTAGAATACTATTCAAGCTATTATATTGAAAATAGATTTAAGGGGTCTCTAGCAATTTTCAATTGATCAAAAATATTGGCATTCTGACTTCTGGTTCTATCGGGAATCGAAATTATCTCACTTATCTCAAATCGAATATGGTGTCTATATTTGTTTCATTAATAAATTCCACAATGAGGATAAATTTTACAGATATACTGTAACATTATTTTCGATCGATTTTTTTGAAAAAAACTTACAAAAATAAAGGTACGTCTGTCCCGGTCTATCTCCCTTAGTTTTTTAAATGAATAGTGGAATGTTCTAAATGGGTCAAACAATTTTGATTTATTCAGAACCCAATAACTCGCTTATATCAAATAAAATTCCTGTATTTCATATTTTTTATTCATGTAGTTTACCTATAATTCTATTTCATTTGATATTTTTATTGTCAATAAATAAATCTCACCTATTTGATGATATTTGAATATTACTGACCAGATGATAGTAATTACTCAGTTATCTGACCGATAGGCTGATAAGTAAAATATTTGATTGTCATGTTATTTACCAAAATTACTGTAATTGCTGTAAATTAATTAAGCCTGCTAAGTAATATCAAAAGTATTAGTTACGAATAATAATGGCATCTTTTGGTGACACGAATGACTTTTTTTATCTTATCATTAACAGAACATGTATTTTTACAGTAAAACATTCAGATCAACGTAGACCATCAATCTTTGGAAATTGTCAAAAGATCATTAGAGAAATATTCTACGAATGGAATGATTCGCTCAAAAATTTATAGAAGGCATCTTTGGAAAAGGAAGGAAATAAAATAATAAAATTAGCTTCGCCCCCATTTCTTTTCTTTTCGTGTTTGGCTTTTTAAGATGGGGACTTGCATTAAAAAAGACAATAGCTTGTTTCAAGTTACTGTCTTATCTTTTAAGATTTTAGAGAGGGTTGCTTCTATTATTTGATAGGTATTTTTTTAAATTAGGTATCACATTTCGAGTAATTCGAGCTGGGAAGATTCTAAAAGACCACTCTGTTTAGATAAATATGCACCTAAGCATAAATCATATTATTAGTATCAAAAGTTACTACCAAGAATTGATGACGCTTCATGCTGTTTCTATTTCTTATCGTTTCTAGTTTTGTAATATTTGAGAACACAGAAGACAAACATTGCTGATTTTCATTTTTATATTTTAAAATGTATAAACTTGTATCTTATATCGTTGGAGTTTCTGGATAAAGTTCAAAATATAGCAGTTTTATGAAAAAAAAAATCGAGAGAGCATTGAAAAATGTATCAAAGTCGATTTATTTTTTTCACAAATTTTCTTTCTCCAATAGTTTAGGATAGGTGCAAGATATCAAGTTACGGTTTTTACTAGCTTATTTGGTTTTCATATTTTACTCAGACACCAGGATCAACGGGTCAGTTTTTTTTGAGAAATTTTGCAATATATTTCCTTCATTATGTACAGGTTGGCCAATTTTGATGTTTCTGTAGGATATCTCGGTAATTATAAGTACTATGAAGAAATTGAGGGTACATTTTCGTTCGCCTTTTTTTGACAGGAACTCAATAGTGAAAACCAGAACTCGCTATCTTCTTTTGTTTTCAATCTATATCGAGAAGTTCGTTTTTTACGATTTCGATTAATTTCGATATCGTTCTTGCCTCTCAAAAATAGATTTTTGGCTTTGTCATCCCTCTGGATATCGA
This sequence comes from Crioceris asparagi, assembly GCA_958507055.1. Classification (NCBI taxonomy): domain Eukaryota; kingdom Metazoa; phylum Arthropoda; class Insecta; order Coleoptera; family Chrysomelidae; genus Crioceris; species Crioceris asparagi. The sequence goes on along the minus strand of OY293826.1, from coordinate 80,127,787 downwards.
TTGAAGCATGTTTCGGATGCAATGCCAGAATTGCTTTTACTTTGAATAAAGCATTCCAACCTCCAACATATCGTACTTTTCGGAGTTTTCATAAACCAAAATTTCCATTTTTCATCACGAAACAGTCACCTTCTAACTCAAAAATATTGCCTACTGAACTGGCTTTGACAGGCATTTTCGAAGAATATTTTAAATGACATTTACGCCTATTAGATGAATATTCAAAAAAATAGCCAAATGTCTCAGGCGCCTCTGATAAAATCAGTTTATCTTGAAGATTGTAACTTTCTAAAACTTCTCTACACACATGTTATATATTTTTGAAAAAATACAAGTTTCTGTTAAAACCGGAAAACAAAAGAAGATTTTCAAAATATGTAAATTTAATTCGATTCTACTCAAAAAAGTGCATGAAGAATGTGTAAATATATTTTTTCTAGTTTGTGAACCAAGAACGATGTCGAAATCAATCGAAATCGTAAAAAATCTAACTTTTCGATATAGCTCGAAAACAAAAGAAGATAGCGAGTTCATCATTGAGTTCCTGTCAAAAAAAGCGAACGAGAATGTACCATCCGTTTCTTCATAGTACTTATAGTTACCGATCTCCTATAGATACATCAAAATTGCCCCACCCTGTACAATAATTACAGTAACATCCAATTATCTTTAAATCGGTGAAATTGAAATAAAGGGAATGCTAATACCAAACGGAAGAGAAATACGTAGATTGATACAGGGTGCTCTATTCAAAATAAACAGCCTGTATAATATATTATACTCTGGACTTTCTCATTTGTTTAAATGAAAAAGGAACTAGACCGGGATAATTTTTTTGAAATCAATGATTTAATGTCGACTCCCGGTAGAATTGAAAATCCTGTCACAAGATCAATATTTGAGATCATTTAGTAATTATGAGAAACCCTTATCAGTATATTTTCCGAGTAATAACTCATAGGGTTTTTTAAAAACGGCCGATTCAAACTCTACGGGTTACACACTGTATACTTAAATTCTTCTGTTGATGTTAACGTTCGATCAGAAAATAGCGAATGTTCTTAGTTTTAATGAAGTTTGATATAATCCCATGAACTTGGGATAAAAATTGGAAAGAGAACGGAAGTAAAGTGACAACGGCACATGTCAAGTACCTACCTACTAGGATGAGTTTTCATACAATTATCAAACACGTGTTGTGTATCCCTGGTATTCTCGGAAAATAAATTATGGGAATACTTATAATTTCCTGGATGTGAAGAGGCTATTATTATTGTCCCATGTTATTATGATTGCAATGCATTTCATATGCATGACATCGGTGTGGAAATGCAGTTTTTGTAATTTTCAGAGTTAATAGAGAAATTTCAGGATTTCATATATGATAAAGTTTAATAGAAGCTCTCATACGCCTAACATAGTTTAATAAATATAATTTAGGACTGACTAAAGCAGTCGTTAGAATTATAAAAAATAACTATTCACTTTTTGTCTATATCTAGCACGTGCTGTGGTAGTCACTGATTACTGAAATGACGGCTTCACTTTGTAGTATGTACCTCAGAGTAAAACAATTTGTCTAACAGAAATTTTGTTTTGAGATAGTTAATATCAAATAGCTTTTTCTATTGAAATAATTCTGTATCGAACTTGGGATGTAGCTTTGACGCCCTTATTGAGGCGTGTGCGATTTGTCAGAGGGTGGAGCACTTTGGAAGGTACGCACGTTGATGGGGCCCTGGTGGTGTGAGTGTGGGGCATGCTGCTATTAGTCAGCGATGCATGCCAGGGTCAAAATTATATCCCAAAGCATCCAGTGAGATCGTGCTAGTGCGCATGGCGTCGGAAGATGTCTGTTGAAGATTCGAGAAGGAGAGGATTGCCTATATATTGGAGAGATCTGCCAATGAAAATATGTTAACATCTAAATCGTTTTTATATTAACATGAATTTGATGAAATTGTTTTGAGTAACAAAGAATACTTTTGTAGCATTGGATACAGTTTATGTATCTAATGCTATTTAACTGTTTAGTTTGTGGTTTAACTCCGCCTTCGGTTGAAACTGGGTGGACTGAGTAGCTCAGTAAATACCGCTGCCGGTCCCAAGTCCAGATAAAGGAGGAGGGTTCAGCGTACGGCCAACAACCCTACCTTGTAAAAAACCTATTATTACAAAGCGAAATGACGAGCCTCGGAACAGGAGAGATCAAAGGAATATACGACGAAAGCAACGAAACAGGCATACGAGTCTTGGAACATGGAACGTACTGAATCGGCTAAGAGCAGGTGCAGCCAAAATTGCTATACAGACCTATAAGATGGATGTGGTCGCCCTGTAAGAAATAAGGTGGCCGGATGAAAGCACTCAGACCATAGGAAAGTAAACCATATTCAATGGCGGAACAAGAGATGGGAAACAGGAATTTAGACCGGGCTTTGCTGTAAGCGATAAGATGTTAAGACTGGTGAAGAACTTCCATGCTGTAAATAACAGCATAACTACCCTTAGAATCACGGATACATCATACAACTAAACACTTGTCTCGACGCATGCACCAACCGAAGATAAAGATGAAGTTAAAGACGAAGACACCAAAAACAAGGCCAGAATGCAAATGCTACAGTGTCCAAGTGATAGAAACATCCAAAGATGACCTTAGAACGGAGACAAGAAGGATGATAAGAAGGAAAAAAGAGAAGAGGCAGGGGCAACAAACAGCCGAAACTTTTTTAAACAAGTAAAAAATATAAGGAAAGGTTACATACCAAAGACCAACATATTGAGAAATTAAAACAACGAGCTCATAGCTGACATAAAAGAAGTACTGCAAACATGAAAACAGTTCTTCGAAAACCTGCTAAACATAGATGCAGTTACCAGGAACACGAAGAAAAGAGCGGAGGAGTTTTTACCAGAACCCACGTTAGAGGAGATTAAAAGGGCAATAAACCAATTATTGAACAGCAAAGCCCCGGGTGAGGACTCCATAACGGCGGAGTGCATAGAATATGTAGGAGAACATCTACTACTACTAGAGCTACTGAAAAACATAGGGGAAACTTAGGGGATTACCAATGCGGGTTTCGACCCAAGAGATCAACATCAGACCAAATATTCATCATAAAACAGCTCTTAGAGAAAAGCTGAGAGTTCAACAGAGAGGTCCACCAACTATATGTAGATTTCCGCCAGGCATACGGCAGAATCGCCAGCGAAAGTATCATAAACATCATAAATTTAACCAAGATATGCGTAGAAAACTCTAAAGACAAAGTTAGGATAGGAAAGAACAACAGTGAAGCATTTTCCATCAACAATGGCCTAAAACAGGGCGATGGCCTGCCTCCATTGCTCATCAACATAGTGCTGGACATGGCTATCAAAGAACCGAATATTGGCCTGGAAATAGGGGGCTCTTTAATGATTCTCGAAACAAAACAAACAAAAGAAATGTTTTTGAACATACAGAAGGAGACCAAGAAGGTAGGCCTCACGATCAACGAGGACAAGACCAAATATATGCATGTCAGTCGGAGACCAGGAAGGGACAGAGTAGGACAAAACATAACCATGGACACCTACAATTTCGAGTGTGTAAACGAATTTCATTAACTAGGAGCAATTATAACCTCAGATAACGATATCAGTAATGAAATAAAATTAAGAATACAAACGGGTAATAAATGTGTTTTTGCCTCACAGGACCTGTTTAGGTCCCAACTGATATCTAGGAACTTCAAAATATGGATATATTCGGCAGTAATCAAACCAATAATTATGTTCGGTTCGAAAACACGGACAATGACGAAGCATCGAATGAACTAGTGCTAAGACGCTTTGAACGAAAGATGTTGCGGTCTTTTGGCACACAGTCGATGAGAGAACGGGTCAATATCGAATAATAACGAATGAGGAGCTCAAGAACATGTACAAAAGACCAAGTTTAGTAAATGAAATAAAAGCACAAAGGCTCAAATGGGCCGGACACGCACAGAGATCGCCGAATCAACGTCTTATTAAGAGAATATGGAAGGAAAATCCAGCGGGAAAGAGACCTATAGGAAGGCCAAGGCTTAGATGAAGGGACATTATCGGAGAAGATTCAAAAATCTTGGGAGTACAGGAATGGTAGGAGGTTGCGTTAGACAGGGATATGTGGAGACGAGTCGTAGATGCAACTAACACCCACGAAGGGTTGTGACGCTACGAAAAGAAGAAATAAGTTCGTGGTTTGTGTTGTCAAGAATTATGCCTACCTCTATAATACTGGATATAATTCTTTGAATTTTGCTCATTACTTTAAAATAAGAATTATAAAAAATGCAATGGTCAAGAATTGAGCCTAGGTCATCTGTAAGTTTACCTTTAGAGAATTTGACTTGACTCTGTGATATATCGATAACTATTAGTGGCTGGTCGTCCTAAATTTACTTTATTCAATTTAATGTATTTGCGACACATATTTTATATTAATTTTAGCTTTCTGCTCTTCTTTCCCCTATAATCTTGAACTATGCCAAATCACATATTCGTCCGTGGAAGCAATGTGCTCAAAATATGTTCAAGTATTCTCTTCATGTATGAATAAATAGATATTATCATCAATTAAAGCATACTTATGCACGTTGGGTGATCTACTGAATGTTCAAAGTACGGAATATCGATCAGCAGATTTGACGGTTTAGTTGTCGCCTGAAATTAATATTGTTGAATTTAAATTATTTTTGTAGGTTTAGTTTTTATTAAATTTATTCAAATTTCAGTTTGCACAGGTGACAATGCAATGCTTTGAATGGTACTTATATCGAGTGATCCGGTAAAAAACTCTTTCGAAGTGTGCAATGTAGTAATACTATTTCATTTGAATTTACTTCCCTATTAATTATTAGATGTCGCTTCTAACATATTATTCCTGTTTGATCTATAGGTTGCTCAAAGTACTTTCTTTCTTTCTTACTTCGACCACCGTAGACTCGACATGTAGTCTTCCAGAATCCCTTTTAATTTTTAATTTTATTTTATTTTTAATTTTATTTATTTTTAATTTCAATCTATTATTTTTTCATGGGTGTAGTTATGTAAAGGATATAATTGGCAACACAAGATGTTCAAAATCTGGAGTATACATTTTCTTTTTCCACATGTGTACCTATTGTTCATAGCCTTATTTTCATCTTCGTATCCTTAAATCAATCACATAATTTAATCATTCTTAATTACTGAATTTATTATTGTAACGGGAATTCTAATTAAAACTGGGTTCGATTTATTTTCACTTATATATTTACACTAATAATTACACAACTATATACACATTTATATTCACAGCATTACTTAGCGCTTAGCGCTCTATTTATATTCACTGTTCTATTCACTAGTGTATGAACACACTCAACTGTCTGACTATGACTTACCAATTCCGTGATCGACGCTGTTTATATCTAATTAACCTCCTATCTCGATGCTTCGGATTGTTCTCGTCTGTTCTATTTGCTGGATTTTTTTTCCCAATATTCCTTCGAGAGTGATCCAGTTCAGCATATACAATGCTTCTGGAGTTCCAGGATGCCAATTCGTTCGTGTGTGTGTGTTTTCACGTTACATTATTATTAGAGAACCATGTTAGATTGATAATGGGTCCAGGTAAACCCGAAACATGTCTCATCATCCCCTCTTAATATAATTTTATACAAATATATTGTGGAGAAGACTTCTGGTTTAATTTTAACTACCCTTAACTTTGAATGATATTTTCGAAAAAAGGAATAGGTCAAATTTTTATGGATTTTTTTTATACAAAATTTCATTGCCAACAATATTTATTACTATGACTTTCTCACGTTTAAACAACGAGTTACGAGAAAATTGAGAAAAACCGGCGCAGAGTACTATTTATGGGTAGTTTTTAGGAAAAAAATGGATGTTGCGGACAATATTCGGAAGGGAACTTCGTGTGAAGAGATACACCTAAAATTATATTTTTTTTCAAAAAAATGTTCTTTCAGTGTTTTACTATCATTATACACATTTACATAGTGATATTATCTTATTTATATTGAATCTATAAGAAATTGATAAATCTTTCAACATAAGAGCCATATAAATTTATTGATTATGCGGGGTTATTAATGCTGTCTTCGACCGTTGTCTTATTTAACGAACAAACTCATTGCTTATGATAGAACAACTTTTCCCATCTGACTCTAGCTAAGTCATGCTAAGAAATCGTTCACACTTGAATGACTTTTGTTTTTGGATCGCTCAAAACAAAATTACAATAATAAAACTAAAGCTCATGCCCCTAAACTGTCTTCCACTTCAACCCTCAAACTTTCTCAGACTGAGTTAAGATATATCTAATCTGTTCCTTCAATCAGAAATATCAGAATCCTACAATATTAAATAACAAAACAGCTTCCGCACATTTGCATAATATCACGTCTATCATAATATTCTGTAACATCACGTAGCTATGTGCTGTTCGTCAGCGCCATTCCAGACGATGATTATGTGGCAAACAATATCTTGGTGCATATGTCGTGTAAATGTTCCATATTGTGATATCTCTCAAATGGAAGCTCTGCATTTTGCACACTAACACTGTTTTCATTAAAATAAAACGGACGTGCAACTCTCTATATCGGCAGGTACAATGAACTGTAACTAAAACGGTCAATCTCTGAAGCTGTTTATAAACATTCATAATATACATGTTCTCGTGTATAGAATGGGTGAACGGAAGGCGAAATGCTTTTCATTCTCATATAGTTTTCCAGTTCGGTTGGTGCAGAGTTTTCACTTTGTTTGTTATACAATCCCTTTATCTCTTCACAAATGAGAAAGAGGAGAAAATAATATATCAATTGATTATACCTTAGATGAAATAGGCTGCAAACAGGGTGTTTAGAAAATCAACATTTTCATCAGGGACAGAACAGAGGGTCATCTTGTATAGAAAGAATATGTCGTTTCCAGATAGAAATATTGCTAAATAAAACAATCCTTGTTGGATATTTGAATAGGCATTTTTTGACGGTCCTGCTCTGGATACTCTGAACATTGAATACCCATTTTGTTATTTAATTATGTTTTCAATTTAGCATTTGAAATTAAAATATTAAATACATGTCAATGTCAGATATATACAGAGATTTTATCTGTTTTTCTTAGTATGTATCAAAATTACGCTAATCATCTTTTTCGTTATAACTGCTCTATTGAGCATTTATGAATAGAAAATATATTTTACGGGATTTTTATGAATAGGACTATAAGAGACTAGGACGGTTAACATCAATCTAAGTGACTAATATTATATACTAGTTGGGTAACAATTATACTTCTGTAAGAGACTGGACATACCATTGATCTTGTCATAGAGCATATTAACTGAATGTTACCTACGGTTATACATTTCTAATGGTCTCGATTAAATTCAATTTTATCCTCATAAGGCAAATTTTCTAGTTCAAACTATGTGCTATATCTTGATGATAATAGTCTCATATTCAATGATAATTTCAAATCTTATATACCGAAAAGAGTATCAGGCGTATTCATAATCGAAACTACTACGCTACTAAATTAAGTGCGGAGTTCCAACCTTAAATTAGGTTTATGACTCATGTCAGTATTATGGTAGGATAGTGTTTTGATTTTTATTTTAATACGATACTAGCTAGTACCGAACTAAGAGTGGATTATGAATACACCTGTATGAGTTTTCTTACAAATTTAAACATTCAGGTAATCTCCTCAACGACCAAATCGATGGTATGTTAAGCCCCGTATTGTAGGTATAAATAATTATTGTTACCTAAATAGTTTATAATATTGATTATTCCAACATTGAAATTTTGGATAAATACCTATATTTGAAGCCAACAACACCAGAAGAAATGGAAAACTTGTCTAAAGCGATAAAAAATAAATTTAGTTATGGTGACGATGGCATTTCTCTTAAGATAATCAAGTTGACATTGCCAGAAGTTAGACATATCCTATCTAACATAAATATCTCCTTTAGATATGGTAGATTTCCAGAGTTTAAGCTCGCTTCAATACAACCTATTTTCAAAGACGGGAGTGTTGAAGAAATTAACAACTACAGACCCATACGTTTATTGCCAGGTTTATCTAATATATTCGAATTGCTAATATCCTCAAGATTGAGAAATCTCTTCAATGAAAATAACATTTTTCTACTCACCCACATGGATATGTGCAATGCCGTTCAACCCAAACAGCGATGTTTCAGTTTGTGCAATATATTTTAGAAATACTGGAAGAGATCCAAATGCCACTTGACATATTTTTCGATCTATCTACCTAAAGCTTACGACTCAGTAGATAGGGAATATCTCATGAATAAACTGAAACGCTATCATGGTATTAGAGAAAATGCAAATAATTGGCTGAAGTCCTTCATGACAAACTGAAAACAGAGGGTTACCATCACCCAGGAAAACACATCTTTGAATCTAAGATTTTAACAAGTACTATAGGAATTGATTAAGGAAGTGTAATTGGCACCTTACTTTTTATTATATATCAAAATCATTTGAGGCCATTTCATACAGGAAAGCGAGGGTTATATTGTGAATTATGTAGACACAAATTTATTAGTTGGTGCAGGGAACTTTGAAGAGCTGGCAGGCAAAGCCAATAATTTTTTTCTGAAATCAAAAACATGTTAAAAAATCTGGTGTGTCCACTCACACGTCTTTCCTACCGCTCGCAGGCATATTCCAGTGAATGAAAAATTTTACACTATTACAATACTCTCCCTACATAGTGACGATAATAGCGGTAGTAAAGTAGAAAATCCTCGGGTCAAATCGTGCTACCATTCATTTTTTAAGCATGTCAAGACAAACAACAATGGTCATGTAACATTTTTTCCGAAATAATGCTGTCACAGAGAGACAGAGAGAGAGAGGGACAGGCAGGCAGTCAGACCAATGGCTGAGCATATGTTTATGAGACTCGGAAATTATGTGAATGAAAACACTTTAAAGGTTAAGGAAACATTGAAGCTACTCTTAAGTATGGGATTATGTTCTGGGGAACTAACGAAAACTTAGAAGGCAATATTCTCAATTCAAAAAGAGCATTTTGTCAAATATACAGATTAGTTTTCAGGGGAACTTGCAGAGGAAAATTTATTGTGGAGAATGTTTTGACGATGTATGGTTTATAGTTGTTAGAGTGTTTGGTATTCTTACACAAGTTAAACAATGAAGTTTCAAATGCATACAACAAAATAAATTTTGACATAAACTATCCAGCTCACAGGTTAACTTAGAAATGTCCATCATATATGAACATAAAAAAATGTATTTCAAACTATAGAACTCTTAGAAATAAAGTCAAACATCTTCTTATCGAGTTGGAACCCTATAATCTTAGAAATTAGTTATTATTCGCCGAAATAATTGAAGTGTTTAAGAGATATATTTGTGGAAATTTATTATAGTGTTTAAATTTTAATCCTAGAGAGGGATTAAGTTTGAAGGTTATATAACCGACACGCTTTTTATCTCTAAATTGGGCATTTCTAAATGATTCGAGTAGGTGGAGCGTGTGGCATTCTTCCTTCTAAAATGCCGCGAAATCATTTGAATGGCGAGTGGTAATTTCGATGTAGGTAGGGATTGGTATTTTTAATGAATTTCTCCATGTTGGTATGTCTTGTGGTTATTTAGTAGGGTAGGTTAGGTTAGGTTAGGTTTAGAGATTATATATTCAACACAGACACAGTCTTTTTAATTTATTATGGCTATCTATTTCAGTCAAATAACATCATCAGGCCAGCTCAAATAGAAATCTAATATATTAATATGAGCAATTCTTATATATACAGGGTGTCCCAGCGGTGCGGGAAGTAGGAAAGAAAAGAGTAGAATTTTGCAATATTATGAATAATATAATGGCGAACGATCCTTCAGTAATTCGTAGGATTCTATTCTCTGACGAAGCAACTTTTAGAAGTAACGGAGCAGTCAACAGACATAATATGCATTTTTAAGCATCTGAGAATCCGCACTGGATGCGTTTGGTTGATTATCATACTCAGTGGTCTTTAAATGTGTGGGGAGGGATAATTATTGATGGTCACGTTATTGCCCCCTTCTTTTTCAATGAGACACTCACTGGAGTAATCTACTTATCTTTCCTCAAGAAATGAACTCCCTATTTTACTGGAAAATGTAAACCTCCAGACGAGAAGGGGCATGTGGCTTCAGTAGGTTGGCTGTCCAATACATTTTCACAAGGGTGTGAAAGAATATCTCAGCCACTGGTTGCCCTGAAAATGGATTGGAAGAGGAGGGGTTATTAGTTGGCCGCCGAGATTCTCTGGTACGTGGATGGATTATCACGTACTTATACGATTATGGTTTTGGCATCTACCTTATTTAGTATAGTTGTTGCTTATATATATGTCATCAATTAATTCTAGAATTGATAGATTTATTCTTCCAGAAACGATATGTAAAGTACATTCTCTCAAAGTTTTGTCAATTTGACAAACGTGTAGATCATTATCTATGGATGTCATGTCAAAATTCAGCTATATAAAGATACGTCAAACACGGGTCAGGGACAGTCTATGGAATCAGTCAGTAAACTGATGATATTGAGATGGAAATATGTACCACAAGCGTTGTATTGACTAAATTTCAAATTTCCGATACATGATTGGTGTGTTTGAAAGTTCAGCTAGTTTCAGTTGGTTCACGGTACTACTGAATTACTCAAGTAAACTCCTCCACATTGTTTAACACAGTGCTAAATGTTACAATATTATTAGCAGTAGATAAGAGTGGAAACGTGATACTTTTTTAATAAAACAGTAATCTGTTACTCACAATAGATTATTTTATTTCCGTTAGTGGAATGGTAAATTATTTAATAAAGTCGGAACGTAATTAAAATTTTGTTACTCTAGGTATATCCTCCATTAAAAATCATTATTTTCCATGTAGTTAGGCAGCAAGCTTGCGAAATCAACAGTGTTCGTTTTATTTAATAATTTCGCTCCTAATTACTGCATTCACTGGTTGAAAACAAATGAGAGGTGATTAATGAATGTAGCTAGGTAAGCAAAAAAACTCTGGGGAATTACACGAATACCAAAACGAGGAAACCTAAATTTCGTGGAAAAAGTTATGAATATTCCATTGTGGTTGTTTATGAGTAATTTTTTCAGCTCTAAATTTACTTTGTGACTATTTTGAGCTGAAATTTAAAAAGCAATAATTAAATTATCATTCTATTCATGGCATGAGTCTATTTCTGTTTAAAAATAATGGAAATTTTAGTAAAAAACTGTTTATTTTTTGAGGAGACAGCTTTTCACCTCTGAATTCATGTATGTAAAACGTCATTGAACGTTTTTTTGTTGAAAAAATATTCTATTGAAATCTGAATTGATACTCACCATCCAAAAAAGCGTTTCGTTGGCGAAATTCGAGTAGGTATCTATCGTTGAAAGGACGCTGAATATAAGACACACAAGTACCAACATAAATCTGAAACAAAATAAATTATTAATTACTTGAGTTTCTTCTTTTATTTTCTGTGAATTTCAATATATTATGTATCTTTGATAGAGCTAGAAACAAACTGATTACTCTGTTACATTTTGCTATAAGTTAGTTTATGTGAAAAATATTTTCAAAAGAATAGATGGCCACACAAAAGTGGATGTAAAGCCAAAGTTATAAGCACAAAGCATATGAAAAATTAGTTGAACATGTTAATGTTTTTCAACGTTGCTAAGTAGGTATCTGTACCAAAAAATAAAATCGAATTGTCCGTTTGCAATATCAAAAACAGGTTTTAACTAATTGCATATGGAAGTATATGTGTCACTAATAAGAAAAAAGCAATTTTAATATCTTTTGTCTGTCTATTTGTTCCGGCGAATCTCTGCAACGGTTAAACCGATTCACTGGCAGGTAGCGCGGATGAAACCGTGATTGTTTTAAAGATAACAAAACGAATACTGGTTGATATTCATATAGCTACATATGATTTTCGATTTTTTTCACTTTAATTGCGAGCTGCCAAAATTAAGAGAAAACATTAGAAAATAATTAATATTATAGAACAAAACATAGATATATCACATGGAATACATGCATTTTAAAATGGGTTTCAAATAATTAATGTCACTCATGTTCAAGCACTGGTTCTCGATATTTTAAGCTATCATACTCGCTTTTCAAGTACTTGCAATCTTACGTCCTTAGACTATTTTCTATGGGGTTTTGTTAAGTCTCTAGCCTACAGAAATAAGCCACGAACAATATAAGACTTTAACTACACAATCGACGCAGCCTTGAAAAGATAGGTAGGTACCACGTGATATGTGTCAAAATATAGGTAATTGAAAATTGGGCCACCAGGAAACACGAAACTAGACGAAGGCGAGGTGGACTTTTAAGCAGCATTATTTTTAAAACATAATGTCAGAGGTAGCTCTTCAAAATAAAATAAAAATTACTGAATTAGGTAGGTATCACTTGGTTTTTTCGTTGTGTTAAATTTTAAATTAAATTTTAGTGATCATCTTGCAGTCTGTCTTAAGATTTTGCCCACAAACCTGAGCCTTATTTGGAATATAAGTTTTGAAAATAAATGCTGGTAGGTGACAGAAGGAATTACTAGTGATTACTATAATTAAACTAACTATGAATTGGAATAAATAAGAAATAACTTTATCTATCTAGAAGAAAAAACCAGCTCTTCTTCAGTTCTTGTAATTAAGGTAGAGCATTCATACCTACATAGATATAGATTAAATATGAATTAAACGAGTTAGTGACTACAATTTGTTGCTAGCCTGGAGAAGGAGCCATAATCAAATCACTGTTTGTTTGTGTTTTTCTTAAGCCTTATATTCAATATATTTTTTTTTCATCAGCAGTTTTGAAGAATTGGTTGCGTATGGTAAATTTTATGATGGATTATCTTTTGATCTCTATACTTATTTAAAATTTTGAAAAAAGATCTTCGGTCTATTCATCTGTTATCTAGAAAAATAAGCTGGATTTTCTAATATTTGAAAGTAGAAGATGAATCGAACAACTTTAACAGTATTGCTCTACCACTTAACAAAAAAATACATATATCAAGTAAAATAAAATTAGATATGATTCTCAAAAACCTATAAATGCAAAGAATGAGCATATTAATGGTTGGCTTTAAATTTCAATATTCCAATAAACCAAATCGATGAAAATTATTAGTAAAAATTGTCGGGAGAGTGTTTCCTCGAGAACTGCGGCCAAGATCCAACGTTAACATATATCATCAAAATGAATCGAAAATTTGTGAACTTTGCATTAGTTGTGGACAAAAACTTAGAAATGTCAAAATTCAATAATCAATCTCGTTTTTTTAGATTTTTAGTTATCTGCGCTATGCCTTAGTAGAATTTAGTCTATGTTTATCGTCTCCGCCATTTTTGATAATACAATCGATGGTGTATGTAGTTTATTCTAAATGTCTTTGAACGTTTTACATGATTACTGAGATTAAATTTTATATAATATCCAGAAGTTGAATCTAAAACGAATGAGTTGATGTAAGACGTATTTAATTCTTTTATGTACTTTACCTATGATTAATGTTTTTAAGTCATTATCTATTCGTAAAAGTAGTTTTTCGAACACGATTTACAAAGGGCATCATAATTATTTCATTTGAGCTCAAAAATTATTTTGTCTGCTGAATTACTGAACGGTTAGAAAGAGAACGCTTCTTTGAAAGTTTCTTGGGTTTTAGTATCTGTCATTGATCAGTCTCCGATAACAAAACTGATGAATGTCAGAGCCTTAAATCCAAAGAAGCTCTTAAGGAATTATAGCTATAAGCTCAGACACCTGACGCTGACTTGCATATATTCAGTCAAAAATTACTGAGCTTGCTTGAATCACTGCCTTTAAAAAGCAAGTTAATTTTGTGTGGCGACCTTAATATTGACTTTTCCATTGTGTGTGCTGCTCAAGAATCTCTTCAGTCCATTTTCGACTCTTTTGGCATAATCATGCATGTTGACTCACCAACCAGAATAACTAAAACTAGTTCTAGTACTATAGACTATGTCGTATCATCTTTCGAGCCAAAATTCGTTGACTGTACTATCCTTAATTCAGGTTTCTCGGATCATGAAGCAATACTAACAACATTTTCGGCTAAATCTAAGTGCAAAAATGCTTCGCGCAAATTATACCGTATTTTTTCTGATAAAAATTTTCGTAATTTCAAGCACCTATGTCTGACAACAGACTGGGTTGTCCTCTCTGACGATGTCAATATCGAATATCCTAGATTTTTAAAAACTTTATCTAACTTGGCATTCAAATCCTTTCCTCTTAGGCCTCTAAAAATCAAACAACATAAACCCCGGTCTACTAAAGGCTTACGTACATCTGCAAAGAACATGCGCTCATTATCTTACCTAAAAAAATTATCAGACAGCGTCTTCTACCATGATTACGTAAAACGTTACAGAAAAATCTATCATAAGACTATAAAAGCTGCCAAGGACATTCATTATAATAGGAGGATGGCAAATTCCGGTAATATTGCTAAAGAAACGTGGTCTATTGTGAATGACTTAAGAAATAAGACCTCTTCATCTAACACAATCTCTATTTCATCCGAGAACCTAAATAATTACTCTGTAGATATAGCAAACAATTTAAAGAACACCATAACTCTTTCCGATGACCCCCTCTCATTTCTCCCTAAGGCTAATATGAATTTACACAGTTTCTTCTTTACGCCCGTAGTATTAGCAGAGCTTAACAGTACAATTAATGACATTAAAAACAAATCCTCATATGGGGCTGATGGGCTTAACCTGAAAATGTTCTCGAACCTGCCGGAATGCACATTGAACCATTTTATTACTTTAATTAACAAATCATTCCAAAATGGAGTTTTTCCAAACTGTCTTAAGAAGGTAATAATTGTTCCTTTGCATAAAAGAGGAGATAAAGATCGAACTAATTGCACTCCTTCCCACATTATCAAAGATCATCGAAAGATTGGTTAAAAAAAGGCTTTTATCTTTTCTCTTTAAATATAATACACTCTCTACCCATCAATTTGGAGTTTCAAGTAACAGACTCACAAATGTTTTCCCTATTTAATAAAGTATATTCAAATCTTGTCAACCATCACTCTATAGCAACAATTTTCTGTGATTTCTCTAAGGCTTTTGATTGCGTAGATCATAATATATTAACTAATAAATTGCAGTACTACGGATTCAGAGGAGTGTCTCTCGAATGATTTAAATTGTATCTCAACAGCAGGAGTCAGATCGTGAGGGTTGATACGTCGATGTCTTCTTGCAAGCCAATTGAATATGGAGTGCCTCAAGGTTCAGTACTGGGCCCTATTTTGTTTCTGCTTTTTATCATCGACATTGCTAGTCTGGACATTAGCGGTGAAATCTGCGATTCAAATCTCCTATGCCTCAACGTTTCTAAAACAAAAGTTTTGTCATATAAAAGTACATTGCAATCTTTTGTGCTTAATAACACCACTATTGAGGGCGTTGAATCTGTGAAATTCTTGGGGCTTATTGTAGACAACCGTTTAAAATGGGACTCGCACATCGATGCTTTATCAAAAAGGTTAAGTTCTGCCTGTTTGCGCTGAGATCAGTTTCCAAGGAGCTCAACTTGTCTACTTCTAGAGCAGTCTATTATGCCATCTTTGAGTCGCACCTCCGATACGCTATTCCATTCTGGGGTACGTGTTGTGCGACTCAACTTGAACGTATTTTTAAACTACAGAATAGAGCTGTTCGGTATTCACTGAGACTTAGCAGTAGGACTCACTGCCAGGATTACTTTAAAAAATTTAAAATATTAACTCTTCCGTCCTTATTTATATTTGAATCTGTATGCTTTATCCGCAAGCACGTATCTTCAATTCCAGAGAGGCCATTTCACAACTATCCGCTTAGAAATACGGAGCATGATCTTTATCTGCCAACCCCTCGCTCAGAGTTGGCTAAAAGTTCTATACTGTACAATGCAAAAAAATGCACAATCATCTATCATTTAAAATTAAGTCCATAAGATATTTTCCTGAATTTCGAAAGGTTTTGAAATCATACTTACTGGAGAGAGCCTTGTATGCAGTAAGCGACTTTTTTGTTAAAAATTGTTAATACTTAATATTAAGCTTCTTACACCCACTGGTTTACTGAATATTATTTGATGTTTGATATCCGAAGGCTCTTTTGTAATGTAAAATCATCTGTCACACGAAATTAAATCTATAACGGCTTTTCCCAGATTTCACCAAACTTTCAATTAAATTACCTACTACCTAGATAATGCCTTTTATGCAGTTAACGACTTTTTCACTAAGGCACGTTCCTGCTCAGCTCACGCACTGGCTTATTGTTTGTACACAATCTGTTTTTATTTTTTGTGATTTAGTTAGTGTTTAACTTCTGACTGAATTTACAGCTGTAATAACTTACTTTCTAACCGAATATACAGCTGTAGGTTACGTTCTTATACTTATTATCTTATATTTTTACATCTTTATATTTTTATATTTTTGTTTTATATTATATAAATTTATTTAATTTTAATTTAATTTTTAGTTTTGACTTTGTTTTGTTTGTGTATTGTTTGATTTTGATATTTTTATTTTACTTTGTCTACAAAATTTATATTTTTTCGACAATAAAGCATTTCTTTCTTTCTTTCTCTTTTCTCATTTTCTCGCAAGAATAAGAAACTATTTGTAGATATATATTTTTTTTGATCTTGTATTTATGTATTATATATTTTATTATATAGCACTTTGGAATCGTTATACAATGGTAATAAAATAGAATATCATATAGTTCGTTGATAAAATAGAAAGGTATTTAAAGTTGCATTTCCCATTCATGAAAAATATTTTATTTGATATTAACTTTGTATGTCATGATCTGTATTAAAAATCTTTTGTAGGTATTCAATATGGAATACCCGAATGTACAAAACCAAACCCTCGAAGTATGAGTTTGACTCGTATTTTCGGCATTTTTTTGAAATATTTTCTACATTCTTTGTGCTTATTCTTAATTTTAATGTGCATTCGATATTTCTTCCATACAATTATCATAATGCATAGTAAGAGCTACGCTACATATAAGTGAAATGTCAATATGTGCTCACTCCTTTTATATAACAGTACAAAAGTTCCTCCCGACATAAATTTCAGTTCATATACATAGGTACCAACCTACATACAGAGGATAATACAGTTATGCTTATAATGCCTTTATGCCACTTCTCTATTTTTGTTTCAACACGAGTGCTGGTGACTTTTTACAGCCTTTGATTCCAACCATTTTTCTAAAAGGGGCTGCTGCACTCACGGGATTTTTATAACCTCTGTCATATACCTACTTTTTCATTAGCACGACCACCCATTCTCCAACCAATGCGTTCTTTACTCAATTAAAATTTTCTTCGTGAAAATGAGACGGGATATATAGGATGTGGGATTTTTACGGCCGTGGTCAACTGGTCAACTTATATGAGGGGAGCAGACACATGTTGCGCCAATGCCTTTCTTGGAAACACTATCGTAAAAGGGAGGATGATAGATGAGGGTGCGTGCGACGTAGGTAGTTGTCTTGGATATTACACAACTGAAGGATAAAAAAACGCCGCAGGATGGGACAAGTTATTGCGAAGTGCCTTATCGCTTATGAAGAGTTCAACGATCTATATACACCACAGTTGGTCTGAGTCCTTGTCAGTCCTTTTTTGTCCACTACATACATACCAGTAAGTCATGAAGCTCACAATTTTATAAAAAACATATACAGTAAATTAAAAACGAAAACAGTTCACACAGAACAAACAATCCATCATATTGAAGAGAAAACATAAACATAAATATGATTAAAAAAACAAAACTACTCTAATAAGTCACGAAAGCGATAAAAAACACTATGTTAATTAAAATCACACAAAAATTCTAGAAACTTCAAAAGATAAATTCAATTTTAGAAATGATTCACATTAGAAGGAACCGAAATACAGTGAAATCTAAAAGTGAAGTAAAATATATCAGCAGTATCTACAAAAAATAATAATAACATAACCTAGCCAATAAATAATAACAATTTTTAACTACCCATTCGAACGCTTCCCGTTCCTACATTAACAAATATGAAAACTCAACCTCGAAACATATCAAATGTCATCAACCTAATATCCGGCTATTTCAACCACCATCTTATTTTCAGTTTACTCAAACAACACAATCATTTTAATCTGGGACAATCCTCAACAAAACAAAAATGAAAAAACTAAACTATAATTAACAACACATCCAACTAAGAAAACATAAAGAATGGTATTTTTATTTAATTTTGCTGATAGCAATGGTTTTTCAAATTTCTTGTGTCATAGGCATGTAATAATTTTTATTCATTTTTGCTAATTGGTATAAATTAATTTTATTTTTTTATTACAGAGTGACCTTTTAATTGTATTTCTTCTTTTGTATTTTTGATTTATATATTAGTTTATTGAAAAAGACCACATAGTTTTTGTTCAAAACGTCTATTACACTATTTGACTTGAAATAAAAAACACATTATTTCATATAACAGTATATATATTAAGAAAATAATAACATAAAAATCAAAACGTTTCGACCAAAACTCTGGTCTTTTTCAATTGACTGTAACCAAAGAGAACATTTTTTAAATTAGTAAATAAACATTTTTTTTATGACATAGCTTGAAATGTGTGAAACTTACCTAAGATATTTAAAGATAAAGATTAAAAGTTATTTCTTAATCGGACTATTTACGTTGTTATAATGATGCTCTACATCACTTTTTTCGTTACTTGGTATTCATCTTATGTCAATAAAGAGCTTAATATATTATTTTTGCCAGATCGCGTTGCAGATTTTTTAGGTAAATTTCTTATGAAATGTAGCTATTGCGATCGTTCACACTTTTGAATTTCGAAAAAAATTCAACGGCATGTTGTTATATATAAGTAAATCCAAAAAAACTTTTGGTTTTAATTTGTTAACACGATAGAGGTGGCAGTTTTGAAGGTATCAACTTCAAATTTCAAAAAAATCAATCTCCTAAATATCTCGGCCGAGTTCGTTACTGGGCATTATCGGGTAAGTAGTTTCAAAATGGCTACCGTCCAAATATTTTAAAAAATATCAAAAAGGGCCGTAGTGTAAATATCACCAAAAATAATTTTGGGTTGTAGATATAATCAATACCTATAACTTTTGTTCGAAGCAATTTTTCATAAAATGCACAGAAAAATAAATAAAAGACAATAAAGAAAAAATAAGAAATATTTGTAAAACATAAACACTCAATATAAATTTGATGTAATTGTACATTTTCTGGAGATCTTAATATAGACCCTGATTAAAAAAATATTTAGTATATTTATTGATTAGAAATAGACGAAAAAAATTCAGCCTTGAAGCGGAACGCGAACTTTATCTGCTTTATATTCAGCAGCCAAAACAAAAACCTAACACTCTAACCGCAAGACTATGACACATGCGGTTAAAAATGGCTATTGGCATAAGGTAATGACATGTAGGTATACCAATGAAAAAATTGTTCAAATTTCAATTCAATTAATTGTGCTTAGGTTCTTAATTTCAGTATTCGAACTAATTGCATTTGGACTTTTAGGTAAATTTCTTATAGAAATGTACCTATTGCGATCGTTCACACTTTTGAATTTCGAAAAAAAAAAATGTATATATATATATATATATATATATATATATATATATACCTTAGACGTTTAAGGGAAACTATTCGTAGGATCGCAAATTGCATTATGCAGACTATACCTAGAGATCTATCGACTGAAAATATTTTCAGCCTTGCGACGTTGCAACTTATATGAAAAAGTATTAACAACTTTGATTTTCCAAATGAGACATCCTATATATTATCAATTTGTTAGATTCTCTATGGACTTCTGGTTACTCTTTCATAAGATACCCTATCTTTAACAGTTTCCAGTGAATTCATTAATTTTCTTTTGTTTTGTTCAAAACAGACCCTCAATCAATAGCCCATTACTCTGAATTTTAGACTTGTATAACAATGAAATTCCAGTAATAGCTTGAGAAAGACTTATTCCTTAGTTATTATTGAAGATTTTCTTTTTATGTTATACAGGGTCGCTCAAAATACTTAATCTTTCCATCGGATACATAAAGAACCAAAAATGCGTTTTTTCAAATAGAACACCTTATATTTTTTGTTCCTATACCTAAACGGTCAGGTTTTCAAAATATAAGCAACTAGGTATCTATTCAGCATTTTTATAGTAGATATTTGCTGGTTAGCATGGTGATAAAACACAATTATTATTTAACAAAGATTATTTGAAGTATTCCTTAGAATAATTTATCTGAAACGCAAAGATTTGAAGAAAAAAGTGTATTTAACACCAGTACAAAGATGAACTGCGTCAAGGCATAATTAAATGCATTGATGAGATAGATGCACGTGGAATAAGAAAAGCTATTTTATTGGTGGAGAAACGTATTCTTAGATGTTTGGAAAGAAACGGTTATCATTTGTCAAATTAACACAAATGTTACTTAAAAATTCATTTGCTCTAAAATTGATAAATGTTTGATGCATCCTGAACTTAATCTTGAAATCAATGAAATAGTTCCCAATAACTCGCTAAATATTAATAATATTTCGAATGTTTATAATGAAAATAATATCCTACCTATCTATAGATATCTACATTATATCAATGAACTAACTAGTAATCTTGTAAATATTTTTAAGGAATGTTAGCATATTAGGGATTATGGTCAGCTCCACACTAAGAAAATCGGTTGCTCATATTTTAAGTGTACCTACTTTGATTTTGTCGTTTCTAAATAATTCCACAGCACGATACTTAATTCTGAAACATCCCTCCAATAAATGTGACAAAAATTCTTTAATGATGTTTAATTACTGTAATTCAATATGTTTTTTATTTTCAAAATAAGTCTTTTATTAAGGGAGTACTGACATCTGACAGAAAGTTGAAAAGTACATTTTATATTTATGTAGGTACGTGACCGAACAATATAATGGAATATACGGACGCTAGATAGGTGAAATATTCAACAGTTGGCTGTGTTTGTTACTTCGCAGTGCCACATAAGAACTATAAAGTTTTGTCATCGTTCGTGTAATAAGATTATAAAATGTTAAAATACAAACCACTTTATAATGTTAACGGGATGAAAAATGGAAACTTTATTTGGAGAATGTTTTGAAATTTAAATAAGATTCCTTGGTTCTGTTCTATAATAGTTTCGGAAAAGGTAATAGGACTATGAAAAAAAGATTTCGTCATTGAATTATCAGAACTGGATATGAAATTCAATAGTAGCTCACAGTAACATTGTATCAAATGTTTTATTATTGCAACAGTGCTATTGAACCGGTGAAACTACTTTTTAATGCAGTAGAAGGAATTGCCATCTCATTATTTCATGATAAGAGAACAGATAATAAAAATGGTAATTCTTAAGCTCGAAAAGCATGGGGCTACGAATCAGATCTTCACAATTGTTTATGTTCAAGAAACAGAAATTATTCATTCAGTCACTAATAACAACCCCACCTATATTATTTTTTCTCCTGCAATGATTTCTTCTGTCTAAAATCGTTGGCAACCTCCCGCCTATATTTGTGAAATGCCCCATTTTACAAATATAAGGTACCTACAGTTTAACCATATTGTAAGTACTATTTACTTATATTAATTATGATTTAACGCTGATTCTGAACAGTTCTGTTTGAGAGGCTTTAGTGTTTTGTGGTGTTGTCCATTACTCTGCACTGCGATGAGCAAATCTCCACCCGAAAGTGACCATAATTTTACAATTATATAAAAAAAATTTGTTTTACTCATAACATATTATATGTCATATCATACAAGAAGAGAATGTATCTTTTCATTTTATTTTCTTTCGGTTTCCTTGTATTACTAATTCATGTGACTTGGAATGCCAACTGTCTCGTCATCGTTTTGGTGATGGTCCTATTGGTCTATTAACATGTGGTGTTTTATTTCAAACAATTTTGACTACCTGATTCGTTATATTGTCACTTATTCTGTATTGATACCAAACTAATTTTCCAATTCATAGGATTCGTAGACTGATCTTATAAGGGTTTCTCATCAGATGGAAGCCGAAAACTTTTTTGTTTCATGTACTAACATCCAAATGGAATTAATAAAGGAAATAACATTCATATTCATATTTCACTTCATTCTTACGCATTCCAAATACTATATAGCAGAAATGTCTATGCAGTCTCTTATATTTAGTTAACGTGATCGAAACAGCATGTTGGCACGTGCTGGAATTGTAATATTTATCAGGAAGAGCATACAAACATACACCGACCTCATCTACTTTGCGTGTTCCAACACTTTTATTTTGAAATACACCTACATATCGTGCCGATACGATAAGCACAACATTTCACTTGATGATGGATGATGTATTCATTGTGCTGGGAATGAAAGAGTTGACTTTTCAACTGTGTAGAAAAACTCAAGGGTAATAATTGCCTTAAAACTTCAGTGTGGCGACCAATCATTTTATTATCAGAGCAACTGATGGTCTAATCCTGTTGTCTCATTCTTTAAGCAATTGATTTCGAATAGGAATCACGAATTAAGTTATATGTTGTTGAGCTATATCCACAGATCGACAGCACACTAGCGTGGTTTTGATTGGCTAGAAATAGTTACAGCTCATTCGAATTGTGTCATGTAAAATTGGAAAAATATCTTTTTTTTTATATATTTTTTTTTATGTACTGGTTCCCACGAAAAGGGATATCCTGTAATGTTAAGAGGAGAACATCGTGGGAACCAAGGGAAAAAAGGTAGGAATTGGTGTTCTTCTTAAATTTCTGGAGGTTATATGCTTCAGGGAACACCTGCATAGGTAATGTGTTCCAGAGCCTTGCTGTTCGTTGGATGAACGTGTCTTTGAAAAGGGATGTTCTCCGAAGTTACCGCGAAGGGGTGTGAAGCCTGAAGTTGTCGGGTTAATCTTGGAAGAGCATCGCCCGTGAAAACATCTATAATATAGAGCCAGATCGCCAACTTTTCTACGGTGTTCCAGTGAAGTGAGAGAGTTTGTGAGCGAGCCATCACCGATGAGACGAATTGCTCTTTTTTGGACAGAATCCAACAATTTAAGGTTATGTTTAGTTGCAGCACTCCAAATATGGGAACAGTATTCCAGGACAGGTCGGATCTGTGCCTTATAGATCATAAGCAGCTGACTGGAAGTGAAATAGCTCCTTGCCCGAAACAGAAAACCAAGTTTTTGGGATGCACTTTTAGCAATTGATCTCACCTGATCTTCACAAGAAAGGTTATTGCTGATAGTAATACCAGGCATCGAAATAGATGTCTTCAAAGGTATTAAACTTGCCTAAAGTATTCCTCTGAGAGCCCTTTACCACCCACATATAGCGCCATCTCAGAGAAAAAGCACAAACAAATTATGCTTGAATAAAATTCCACATGTTTCTTCAGATTCTGGGTAAACGTTTCATCTTGCGAAAAAATGTAATATAAACATTGGTGTTCGGTTTGATCGGACGACTTTTTATTCACCGGAATTTGCCTGCGAGCGGTAGGAAAGTCGTGTGAGTGAACACACCAGATTTTTTTTCTCTAAATCATAAAAGCAACTTTTAACAAAAGTTCTAGAGCTTTAGTAAATGCAGCCTTATAGACAGACAGAACTTCTTCTAAAAATTGTTGTAGGTACCTATGTATTTGAATTCAGGTACCTTTAAGACATATGAAATGGCCTAGTCACTATTATGCTATTGAAATGAAACATATACAGTTTCTAGCGATTCGTACCTACAAGGCAACACAAGGAACCCTTATTATGTCAATTTTATCCTTCCGTTTTCTCCCACCCTAAATTTCAAAGATTGCATAATAAAACCTCTGAAAAAAAATCCATCGTATATATGTCATGCTAGCAAAAACGATCCTGATATCATCACCACGAACAAACCAGAATTAAATAAAACAACGAAGTTTGAACATTTTTATCAAACCTTACAAGCTATTCATCCATCCAAATATGCGTTTATCTTTTTCTGTGAATGTGAATGAAGAGGTTAGTTGTTTATGTTGTTTAGCACTTTTTAGAATATTCAGTACCCTAATACCTCTCTACTGATAAGTTATTTTAATTCATTTAATAATAATTTTAGCTCTCCCGGTGGAAATAAGGACTTTATTTAGTCTTGTGTGTCTAGATGACTTTATGTCGCTTTATTCGACAATGTTACACAGACTTATGTAGCACTACCTATTTCTGTCCTTCCCTCTTAGAGTAACGACATCTGTATAAGCCAGTCGCAACTTTGACTTTGCAATCTGATTTATTCAACAGCATGTAGATAGGTGGAAAACATAATTAGAATTGAATCTACCACCATCAGTTATGTCTATCTCTAGTGTTGTTAACTTCTCCCTATTGAGTTTCCATTATAAATCGATTTGAGTTCTGTAATTGTAATTCTGACAAATCTTCACAAGTTTCTAGATACCTAAAGTCATATAAATCGATTTATATGAAGAGTTCTGAGTTCGGTGCCTGTGGAGATTTTTCGTTTTTATTATCTGAAGAAGCACAATAATAAAAGTGACTTCGGACTACCTTTAATTCAGTACTACCAGTAGATAACGAGCTAATTAGATTCTGGTAGAAGTCTCTCTTAGATCATTCAATCGATGCCATGGTTTAAAATAAATATATAATAATAATTATATAATTAGCTTAATTGACCCAATAGTTCCAAAATGGCGGATATTGAAAACTCTGGAAATGTTCCAAGAAAGTTCTTATTATGTGAATATCCGTTAATTTTTTTTTCATTGATAGATAGATATATAGAGGGTGTCCCAGCGGTGCGAGGAAGTAGGATTACTCCGAAACGGGGAAACATAACGACATACGGTTTTCGGGACAGGATAGAACTTATTTGGATGCATATTTTAGAATTATTTTCATTTATACAGAATACGCATCCAATGAATGGGTATAAAACATACGTTTTTTTTAATTGAATGGTATAGCATAGTATGTGTCCGTTATGGGTCGTTCACGAGTTATGGGCACTTTTATACGGAAAAAATGTATGTGTTTGGACTGCGTAAGATATTGGAGCAACTTTATAACAAGAATTATTTATGTGTCCGGTAGTTTAATAATTATGACTGAAACTGTCGAGTGGTTTTTGAGGAAATGTACAGGTTGATTGAGTTTTCGAAATCATGAATAACTATTTTTTTTTCAAATGGAACGCCCTGTATATAAATTCATCATTGAATGCAATAATGATTAAGCTTTCCAAAAATGTGCAATTTGCATAAGGAGAAGTCAATGACTACAAATTTATTACGTAAAAATTTCACAATTTATTGTCGCCTTAATTACCGTTGGATTTCGATTGTGGCCTTGGAAACCTCATATTTTAATCAAAGTTATCTTATGCGAAGCCGACAGGACTATGCTTCCAGTAGCGATAATTTTTAAGTTACGGCATCTAAACTGAAGATAACCAAAAAAGGCTTTTATAGAATGCATCCTGAAAAGTTGGTACTTCACTACTAAACACTAGGAGAACTAGCACTTCGTGCTTCCTAGCTATCAGAAACCATATCATTTCATTTTATTGTCTTTATATTTATTTATTTATTATCCCGCCCTACACATTTAGAGACCACTGATTCTGATAATCTACCAAACGCATCCAGTGTGGATTCTCAGTTTATAATAATGCATGTTATGCCTGCTGACTGCTCCGTTACTTCTAAAGATTGCTTCGTCAGAGAAAAGAATCCTGCGGATTTATTGAATGATCGTCGGCTATCATATTATCATAATATTGCAATATTCTAATCTTTCCTGGAACTCCTTGGCCTGAAGTTCTTGATGTAACTCCAAGAGATAGGGGTGCTTCAGCAATACAGGATTTACACTAGACTTGGATGTATCAAGTTCTGAAGCTATTTCCCTGGCACTGATTTAAGGGTTTTCTTCAACATTTAACAAAATATTCAGTTCCAAATATTCAGATAGCCGTTGATCAAGTAGCTACATGTTGGAATACGATACACTTCCAGAATTTTCAAACCGCTCCTACACTTTTTCCATTGTTTTTCGTCTCCGTTCTCTTACATTTGGATATCGTGCCTTGTAAATTCTTGTAGCTAAAAGATGATTCCGCTCAGCTTCACCTAATACTAGATCATGTTAATCATTTCTTCATTGGAAAAAATCATTATGTTAATATAGAGTTTAAGTAAGTATTGACAAGACTAATTAAATGAATAAATACTAGGTTTCTATGGCAACAATCGAAATTTAATGCTAAATAAGGCGACTTAATAATTTGAGAAGTTTTTACGTAATAACTTCGTGATCATTGACTTCTCCTTATACATATAGCTCATTTTCAGAAACTTAATCATTATTGCATTCAGTGATAATAGTATAGGGCGTTCCTTTAAAAAAAGGTTATTCATGATTTCAAAAACTCAATCACCCTGTGTATTTCCTTAATCCCCTGGACAGTTTCATTCATCATTATTAAACTACAGGACATATAAAAAAATCTTGTGATACAATCTTACGCAGTAACACCACCAGGATCGTCTAAATACATATCTTTTTCAGTATAACAGTGCCCATAACTCCTGAACGACCCATAATAGACCCATACTATACATACCCTTTTTATGGGAATTTGAACGCCTTTCAATTTATATATGGAGTATTAAATTAAAAAAGGTATGTTTGATACGTCACTGTTTGGATTAGCACCCTGTATAAATGAAAATAATTTTAAAATATGCATCCAAATAAGTTCTCTCCTGTCACGAAAACCGCATGTCGATATGTTTCCCCGTTTCGGAGTAGTCCTACTTCTTCGCACAGCTGGCATACCCTGTATATATCAACGGAAAACCCTCAAAATATAAAATTTCATAACTATTAATTACCTTCCTTTGCATTTATAAGATTTCTTTATAATATGAAAATGATTCATTTGGCATGCGTATCGAAATAAGATATAGTTTTAGAAACATTGCAACGGCCTTGGGTAAATTTGATCATTCGTTTTATCGACAAATACTTTCAAAATGGCGATGGTCCATGCTTCATACATAGAAGCTAATAACTAATGTCATTTTAGTAATTTTGATTGATCTTAATAACTTCTTTCTAGTTAGAGATTCCTTTCTATTTTTTAATTACCAAAGCGATGTACTTTACTACTTTGTCACAATAGCTTAGTGAGTTGAGGCGCTGGAAATGCGTTCCCACATCGGGGCGCGGGTTCGAATCTCGCCATAGCCATGGGCCAAAAAATACATCTGGATTCATAGTTCAAGATATTTTGGTTTAAAAATCTACTTTTGAAAGTACCCTTCACTAATTGGTATGATAACTAACTATTAATCCTAATTTTCCAGCTCATACGTTCATCTTGCTAAAAGCATTATTACGATTCAATAATTAAATTTTCAAGTGATCAATACTTTCAGAAGAATTAATTATCATACAAAATTTCAAGTAATGAGTTGCTTAACGTCACAGGTGGTTCGCCATATACTGGAAACCGATAAACTTTATTGCAAAATAGGAATTGATTAGAATAAATTATCAGCTTATTATTCAATATACCATCAAATTCATCTTTCAAAATATTTGACGTAAAGCAATAATGATATTATACATTTTTATTGTTATTGGTTCAACAACAACAGGTAACCTTGTTATCAAATATCACACAAAATCTACAAAAAGGGAGGCGAAAGGGTGAGAAGTTTCAAGGATATATCACTTAGACAACTCTGTTAATCGGTACTTTTATATAAAAGTCAAAAATAATGCTTTTCTTATCTATAGATTATCAAATTCAATATTTTAGGAAACATCTAGATATAAGAAAATTACTAGAGAGTACCAATATGAAGTCCAGATTCATCCTTTCTTAGTCTGACACAATCAATGCCTTATTGTTAACCAGTTGGTGTGAGGCATTCTGGCACCCATTTTAGTGTGTTTGTATATACATGTCTGTGATCGATCTAGAGTCTGGAGAGAGTACTGGGAGCGTTTGGACAAAGAAGAAGGATGAGGTAAAGGGAAGGCTGGTAACACAGGCAAAGCAGGAGACTTACTACGACTTTGTTCGAACTGTAAATCTGGAACGGATTTCCCACATTTTTCCAATCGCTCTTAGAGCGCATGTCAGTGAGTTAATTGTTAATGATAAATTTTCAAAGTGTCTGAAATCAGTTCAACCACTCTGTCGGTTATGGTTCATATAAATTCCATTTTTGTCAATGGACAAAATGCATCTTTGATATCTCTATAACGAACACATATCCATAACGAATAGTCGGAACAAAAGCCGCAAGCCCATCTGATGGTATTTTACCTAACTGTGAAAAATATTAGATGGTATAGTAACAAGTTGTTTAGTATCAGATACTTGAGTTGGAACACCTTTGGAAATCGGTGCGTATGAAGAAACAAGTGAACTCAACCTAACGAACTGGAACGTCCGCGAAATGATCGGTAGAATCCCATCGCACTCTTTACCATGAAAATTTAATGGGGACAATCTACTCTATTTTTTTCCTGTTTAATTAGAGTACCTATTATTAAATTTAAGCTAAGATTGACTAAAAAACGCCAAAAATTCACATTTATTTAAAAGAAAAATTATATCTATTTTTATTTGCTGTTGAAGCGGCAATAAAAATACCTCTTCTGTGAAAATTACAGCTGTCTGCCTGTCTGTTTTTGTTATAGGGCCCCGTTGGCACTCTTTGGGTAGGAAACCCTAAAAAGCTTAGTAGTACAATAGATATCTTTCACATTTTGAATAATGTAGTCTTTGATATGTTGTGTACCTAAGTGCTGCAGCTTCTATGTGCATTTCAATGTTTTTATTTTATTCTACTATACTGGTTCATCTTCATTTTAAATATAACGACGAAAACTTTCTTGTAACTTGTACATTGTTGCAACTAAAAGCAACAAATTTTAAAACCAATATATAATATACCAAATCAACATGAACAAGGCAAAACAAAGATTTTATAAAATTTCAACAAATGTTTCCTCTGTAAATTTGAACTAAATAAATATCATTTAATAAACTTAAGTTGATTCTTCTAGATCTTGATTACAAATTCTATAAAACTTTCCCATAAGGTAGTAGAATTTTAAATTATTTGAAACCAATACCAAAATAATCCATTAATTTTTACGGTCACAGCAATAACAGGTTTCCGATAATGAGGAGTATGGGCGCTAATGTAGGTGGTAGTAGTGCTGCGAAGGCTCGAGATCTTTCACTGTCATTGAAAGTGCAGCCAAGTTTATCATATTTTTATCATATATACGTTATCTCAGATGTATTGGCAACAAGGAACACCTTATAGAGAGGTATATTATTGCTGAGAATATTCCGTACTTGGAGGTGACAAATAATCGATTGTCTCTTAAAACTACTAGCAAATATTATTATTATCAGGTGCAAGCACAAACTTATGGAAATGTTAGCTTTCACAGCAACCATAAGAAGAATCTCGAGGTACCTGGGCAGACTTTGTTAATATTTTTTTGTAACTTAACAACGTAACATCCTGAAATTACTCTTTAAAACTCAATATTTGCTAATAGATAATAAATATATTTGGATGTCCCGTTAATTTTTTTACAATATCTTGGAACCCTAGTTTTTATTGTTTCTCTGGTCTGCTAGTGTAGGTAGGTATTTAGTAACAGTATCAAACTATGGTTAAATTGAAGTTGAGATATTTTTATATCAGAAAAACATTGGGTGCCACGTATCTGCCTGATACAATTTTTATTTGTTTCGCAAACTATCTTAATCGCTGTTCCTCAGGGGTATGTTATGATGCCAAGTTATTGGAACAAGATTTGTTTCTTTTCCACCCAGTAAATGATAAATTCTTTAAGAGTAATTTTATGCTGTTACTTTATTGGGATATTTTTGGTGATGAAAAAAAAATCCGTACCGAAATCATACAAAAAAATGTGAACGAATTCTGCCAGACACTCCATGATTT
The DNA here is from genome assembly GCA_958507055.1 of Crioceris asparagi. Classification (NCBI taxonomy): domain Eukaryota; kingdom Metazoa; phylum Arthropoda; class Insecta; order Coleoptera; family Chrysomelidae; genus Crioceris; species Crioceris asparagi. The sequence goes on along the minus strand of OY293826.1, from coordinate 80,097,566 downwards.
TCCTTAGGGTCGATATGAAAACTATAATTTTCACAGTATTTTATTCTATTGTTACTCGACCGTCCAGATGGGGGTTGGAACGAAGCCTACGACGGCATGATGACATCACTCCCGGCCACTACCACCGACGATTGTGTGCCGCTGATGCTGCCGCAGTCGAAGCTATTCCCGCCAGGAAACTTGCAGAAAGCTTTTCGAGGTTGTAGAAGTGGCGTAGATTGGGGACACTTTTGAAAACTTTTTTATGTTAAAATTGATCAAATAATGCACGACGACGACAAGAAGGAGGCTGCTCCAAGTCCTCTCAGTCTTTTCTTTCTCTTTGCCGACAGGTGGCAAAACCCACTATTCTCTTCCATACTGCTTCGCTCGATGGGATTGGGATTTTCAATTGAAAGTGGGTCATTTTCTAACTGATAAAGGATACATACTACTTTTAAATTGATTTCCATAAATATTATTTAATATTTCACATTAATTTCATTTATATGAATGTTATTATAATAATATCGCATAACAATAGAATGCCACTCCAGCAATGGGTTATACTTATTACCTACAATATTACAAGTTTTTTTTGTAAGACTTCTTTCTAAACCAACTACCAAATCTAAACTTTCAATAGAAAACTTCTCACTCTTTAATTGATAAGGACGTCCGAATATCACAAGTTTTATCACTGACTCACTTGTTAAGAGTTCTATTTAGTCTATCAACTTGGCTGCCTATCTTTTTGTATTTGATGAGTTTTGGGTTAAAATTATTCATATTCCATTTATTTTTTCGCATCATTTTGTAGATCGTAGAAAGAAGAAATAATTGAAATTGAATTAGATAACGTTCATCCTGATAAGGTGAAAGAATACTCCTTTTTATATCTGGTAATTTAGTCCGAGTGGAAATTAAAACTTATCAATCAATACCACACGTAAACAAAACTACAAAACAAAATATTTGTCAAAAAACTAAACGTCATTGATAATTTGATAACCGGGCCATTTTCGCGATAAACATAACCGAGAATTACCTTCAAGTTTATTTTAAGGTGGGGCTATAACCGCTCTATTACCGACAGCAGATCACCGGGAACTCGCGAAAAAATCCTAACTGTTGATGATGCCAAAACAACAGTCAAATTGAAAGTTTCGATTGCATTCTTAAAAGTCTACCTGTTCGAGCGTTTCGAAGATCGAACCGAATAACTATTAACTATTCAAAAAGTCTATTCAAGCTACGCTACAAAATTCAACTTTGACGCATATGTTTTTGACGACCGTAAACAATATGTTCAGTTGAATGGCTTCAAGTCTGTCGAATATCCAGCTACATCTGGCGTACCTCAAGGCTCCATTCCGGGGCCATTACTTTTTAATATTTTCATTCACGACATTGGTAATGTCATTGATGTAAACTTCTTGCTATATACAGACGACCTAAAGCTAGATGGCTGCGTGAATCACATAGATGATTGTTAGGCATCTAGCCGACAAACTGGGCCGAGTGGTAGAATGGTGTCAAAATAACAGATTAGAACTAAATCCTGTCAAATGTAACGTCATTTCCTTCACACTGAAGTTGAATCCAATCGTATTCAGTTACTCAATAGGTGACATTTCTCTACTAAGACCCAAAACATTCAAAGATCTTGGCATTATAATTGATCAATCTATGTCGTTTAATGAACACATTGACTCAGTCCTGAATTCAGCATATCGAGCTTACGGATTTATAGTTCGTAACAGTCGCGATTTCAAAGATATAGATACTCTTAAGAAACTATACTACAGTTTTATACGCTCGAAGATTGAATATGCATCGGTCGTCTGGAGTCCCCATTATCAGAGCAGTACAGAACGACTTGAAGGCCTGCAACGACGATTCTTGAAACTGTTAAGTTACAGGTCATGCGGTACATACCCTCCAATAGGAACACCACATGAGGAGCTTCTCAGGTCATTCAAATTTGTGAGCCTGCATGTTGGAAGACAATACTGCTCTATTTTGTTTATAAGATTGTGAACAATGCTATTGATTGTATACATTTGTTAGAGAAACAAAATTTTAATGTCCCGAAACTATCATCCAGAAACTGCAACACATTCCACGAACAAACATATTTAAAAATTCACCTTTGTATAACATGGGTAGTACACATAACTCAGTGGCTAACAATATAGACCTGTTTAACTGTGAAATTACTCATATCAGATCCCTTTTTCTTTCTTTCTGTGTATTACTAGATAGCTAGGATTTAAGTAATTTAAGTAATTTTCCTATTGTCATATTGTAACATCGTTTCGTTCATTTATTAAGCTTATGTAAAATGCAATTCATACGTTCTGTCTCTTATATATAAATAAATAAATAGATAACAGTATCTTCATAGACACTAAAAACCGGTACTTCATTCACAAAAACTTAGATAGATAGATAGATAGATAGATAATTTATTAATCATGCTATGTACACAAAATACATTTATGACAGGTCGCAGTTACAAAAATAGTTAAATTAGTAAAATTGTAGTTCACAAGTATTAAAAAAGTTTTTGTCAGAATATGTGTAAATAAATAAATAAAATAAAATTAATAGAATAGAGTAATACATTAATATGTTATTCCAGACATAATGGACATCACATACAAGAACTTGAGCATAAGTCGATCAATCATATCATCAATTATTTAAAATAATTTAGAAGTTATTGACAAGTCATGATTCCCTGAGCATAGTTACACCTTGCTTTACACATATAACATATTCCTCAAGAGAGTAGAAGAGATTATCGAGCAAAAATAATTTTATTGTTTTATTGAAAGCAAATGTTCCTAATTTTCAAACTTCCCCTGGAAGAATGTTGTACACGTTCAGATTCAGTGAATTATTTAGTGATTTACTGAGCCTCTTATATTATCTGCACCTCTGGTGTTGTGTTGGTGAATGTCTGATTGTGCTATTAATGTGGGAATTCTTTTGTGAATTTCTACCAAAGTATTCCAAATGTAAATGGAAGGAAGAGTCATGATTTTTAAATTTTTAAACAGTGGTCGGCAGGTTTCTCTATGTTTTGCATTGCACAGAATTCTAATAGCTTTTTTTTGTTGTCGGAAAACGTTAGAAACTGCTGATGAGTTTCCCCAAAAAATAAACTGATCTCAGGGTGTTTATATTTGTGCAATATCTGAGTTGTCGAATACAGAAAAGAGAGCGCGACAATTTCAAATTTAGTTGCCTGATGTGTCCGGCCAGTTTAGCTTATCGTCCAAAATGTGAAGATCATTAATATAAATTACAAACAACAGTGGGCCCAGGACCGAACCCTGTGGGACAGTGTGTGAGAGTGATACCTCTGATTCCGTAGTAGCTGAGTTTCTCAAGAAGGATTTCATGGGAAACACAATCAAAAGCTTTAGATAAATCGCAGAGAGTAATACCCACATGATTTCCCTGTTTAAGACCCGCAACTATTTGCTCAACCACCCTCATTTTTGCACTTGTTGTTGAGTGATTTTTTCGAAAGCCAAATTGTTCATTACTAAAAAACTTGCTGTCTTCGAAGTACTTGGATAATCTTTGCTTTAAGATAATTTCAATCAGTTTCGAAAAAATACAGATGATAGAAATGGGACTATAATTGTCAGTTTTATCCCTATTCCCTTTTTTGAAAAGAGGAATGATTTTGGAGTATGTGAAAATATCTGGAAATTTACCAGTTTCGAAACTTTGATTTATTGGGTTTGTTAGGGGCTCTGCAATTGTGTCAATAGTTCCTTTTAAGATTCTGCTACTAAGTTCATGGATATCTAGGCATCTTGAGTCAGAGATAAGATAGCTTCTCTGACATCAGAAATTGTTACATCAGTGTCTTTCTTTGTGATCTCAGATCGTTGTTGAACCAAGGCACCAGCTGTCTGTTTTTATTAAATTTGTTTTTTTTTAGTGGAAATATTTTCTCTATTAGCCCATGAAAACATGAGATCAAAACGTAAGCTGCAAAGTCAACATCAGAATCTAATTTCATATCACTCCAATTTATATGAGATAATTCATCATTGAATAATTTGAATTCAGAATTTGTAATATTCCTACTGTAATTGTGATTGACTGAAATAATGGGTATTACAGCAATTATTATATATTGACCAGCATGATCTGAGAGGCAGGGTTCCAAGACCCCAGATTTGTAAAGACTTGAGCTCAAATTTCTGAGAATATTGTCTAAACAGCTCGATTTTCGAATGGAAATTCTAGTATATTCTTCAATTGTAAGTGCTAATCCATACGAATTTACAAGACATAATAATTCATTTGTAGGTAAAGAGTTAATTTTGAAGTCGATATTAAAATCGCCTAGTAAAATAATTTTGCTGTCAAGATGAACAAATCTGTCTAACAACTCTAAATTTTTCATGAAAATATCAACAATTGAGCCACTGGGTCTATATAGGGTTATGATAAATAATTTTGAGTCTACTAATTCGATACCACAAAATTCAGCATGTAGCTCTTCGCAATATGCAGTAACATCTAAGGATTTAGCTTTTATTGATTGTTTTAGATAAATTGCGACACCACCATGCGCACGTTGTTTTCTACAAAATTGACTAGCTAATATGTAGCCAGGAATATTGATAGTTTTCAGATTATTTTCCGATTGCCAGTGTTCGGAGACACAAAGGATATCGAAATCGTAATCTATTAGAAATGAATCAATTTTCAGTAACTTATTTCAATTCAATTCTTTATTTGCTTCTATAACAGTTACAGTTTTAGCATCGTCAAATTTCAAAATAGGAGATAAAACTAAAGACTAAGTTAATAACTAAAAATCTAAACCAAACCAGTAATAAAAATAAATAAAAATATATTGTACAGGTTTCCACATAATTGTATAAAAGGTATGGTACAGTTGAATAATACATATTAAAATTTTGCGACATACAACATTAACATTTAAGATATAAAATTTACAAATATAACATATTGTAACGTGGATAGGTATTCATGTACTTACGGTTAATATTCGTTTATTAGTTATTTATGCTACTACGTTGCTTACAGTAGTTGTTGCTTATATATTTCATTATGTAGTTCTAGAATTATGGTAGAGTTATTCTCGATCCTTCCAGAAACTATATGTGAGGTACAATTTGTCATACTATTGTCAGTTTGACAAGGATCTAGAACATTAATTATGTGCATCTAGATAATCATAGAACATTCTCGATGAATGTCATGTCATGATTCAGGTATATAAAGCCGTGTCGATCACGGGACAGAGTCAGTCTTATGAAGGCAGTAAGTCTAGTAAAGTCAGTTGATAACAGTCAGTCTGTGGAGTCAGAGGTTAATAGTAGCTCTGTCGATGAAGACAGTGACAGTATAGATTGTCAAGGAGACAAGTGGTGACAGTTGTACCATAACAGAAGCTCGTGTACTGAGTGTTTGAAAATAAACCATTGGAAGCAATCTGCGAATTTTGAGTATTACGCAAGTAAACTCACCCTACAACGTTTAGCACAGGGTTAAACGTTACAATATAGATACGATGACTAACAGTAATCATACGTTTTGCATAAGATTTAAAATATCAGAAGTTCTTGAATATTTTGAGGCAGTTTATTAAAATTATGGACATATTGATGAAGCTCTTTTTTGTTAAAGTTAATCTATACCGTGGAGCACATATTTGTTGTCTTTGCCTTGTCTCATAATCATGTAAGTCTGAGTGGTGAACAAGTGTTCTTTGCTTTTCTCTTGCCGATAAGATGCAGTTATATATTAATAATGCCGGCACTGTCATTATCTTTAATTTTTTGAAATGTGGTCTACATTTTTCCGAAGGCGTTATTTTGGTCATAGTCCTTATAGCGTATTTTTGAATAGTGAAAATTCTTTCCCAGTCAGTTGAGTTACCTCAAAACAGGTGATAGGCATTGTGTATTTATGTGAAATATACTCAAAGAATCATTACCTCTCAAGTCTCTTGGGTGCACATTAATAAGATTGGATTTTTTTATGTAGGAACTTGTCGGAGTTTGTGTGGGCCTAAAAAAGAATTTGGTTGATTGTCGTTTCTAATGATGTCATCTTTTTTGAAATTGAATCTCCTATATCCAACCCCTTTTGGCTAGAAAGACGGGGTGTAGAAATTTTCTTTGAATTTGTAATCGGCAGCTACCATGAAAGATTTCAGATTATTCTCGTTTTTGAGGTATTTCACCAGGAAGGGTTCTTTCTTGTCATCTGTTTTTATCTTCAGGAATGATTCGATATCTTCTTCGGTAACATCTTCGTCTACTCTATAAATATACATTCAAACTCTGGGTTCTGCCCCTTTGAATTTGCCATCATCTTCCGACTGACCAAGCTTGCGCTTGAATGATGTTTTCCGTTGGACCGTTTGCCAGTTTGAATTGTCATTTCCATTAAGACTTGATACTAGCTGGTTGGAAGTTGCACCTGCACCGTTTCTAAAATCACCTTCTAAATTGATGTTTTCATTACATTTCTGCACTGTTTGCTCTGTCAGAATTCCACTTGCCATTTGTTTCGGGTCTAAAAGCGGACCACCTTGTATATTGTGACTGTTTAGACATTCCATTCCATTCCAGTTTGACGAATTCATTTTTTGGGGAGGGCTTGCTCACACTGTTTTTTGTTGGCTTGGTTGTATTCTTAGTTTTTTGTTCAGTCTCTTTTTTGGAACACACTGCTTTTTCAATGGATTCGAATGTTTTTGCTGGTCCTGCCCCTTGTTTGTTTGGAATAGATATGGTATTATTTTCGTAGCTATGTAACTTTTCTTCTAGAAAACTTATTTTCTCATTTAATAATGTTACTAGAGTTTCCTTGTCCTCAATAATGGTGCTCGGCTATGATTTGTTTCGTCAGAGAATAATCTTCAGTCACGAACAAATCATCTGGCATATTCGCGTCAGCAAGATATTTCTCTTTGATGGTCACCTCACAGCAAGTTTTGGATTTTATTGCACACGCTTTGTGGTACACTGAGTCACATTTTAAACATGTTAGACCACTTTTCTTGCAGTATTTGCATACATTTTTTGGCTTATCAACACAGACACTCTCAGTTGCAGCCATCTTCCCATAAAAGCACTATGGCTTGCTGGCTATATTCTTCCAATTGTTCCAGCAGAAATCAGCTGATGCAGATGTTGGTTAATAATAATGAATCAAACAGATGATCTTGGCAGATTGGATTTTAACAAATTATATCCAAATTCTTTGCATACAAAGGGATTAATAGTACATTATTATGGCGGAGAATTGGTTTAAAAGTTCTTTTTATCTACTCACAAGATGGTATAACAAAGAAAGAGTACACTTTATCACTACTTCTTTCGCATATTTAGCACATGCACTGTAAGATTACTTGAGAACTAATTTAATGGTGTTGTATGTTTCTCATTTTTCCTCTATAACTTCTTTTGTAGTTGTTCAATTTGTATGGGATTTTCACTAAAACATTGTATAAGTCAACACTAGCCGGAAAACTCACTCAATATATTATATATCAATATATGATCTTCTCATCTAAACATTAATCTAATAGAGAAGCAAAGAAATCGACCACGTGTGCTGTCAATACCAATAATAGGATTTTGAATAAGCCACCAATCTAACGAAAGAGTCTATGACAAGAATTTAAAATAAAAAATAAAGGACCTCTTCATACAATAGCGCAATTATTTCGTCGTTTTTCGCTTAACTCAAACAATCGCGGAATCTTTTGAAACTTAATAGGTAGACAGTACCTACTTATATTGTATGGAACATTTCGTAAGCGGGTCTGATCGAAAATTCAAAAGTTTAAAGACTGAATCTTTTTTAGGTAATAGGGGGGATTAACATAGTTGTGTTGATAGATGAATTGAAGTTGAGTTGTACTCGATGTACTTTCTACTGTGCATAATTCGTAGTCCCTGCAGCATATTATCTTCACATCTGTCAGGTAACACAGTCATCGATGCCCTTCAAAATGGATTGTAACTACCGTACTACGTACGCATCCCTTGAACACATTTACGGTATTCTCGATGCCGCCGCATTTAGCAAACGGACACTCTATCTGTCGGTTCCACTAATTGAATTTTCTATGAATTAGTTAACGGTCGATTGTTTCCCGCATCCCTCGCAACTGAACACACGGCATTACCCTAGGCGATAGTAAACAATATTCATTACGGATAGCAAATAATTACATTGGAATTGTGTTGAATTATTTCGGCTTATTGCATAAAATTGCTAATGAATGATTATGGATCTCGATAATATTTATCTTAGGTATTTGTAATCATCAGGTAATTAAATTTAATAAGTTTCCTTTCAAATTCGAAGATATAATAAAGCAGGTTGAAATAAATATTTAGGTACAATGATTTTTTTTAAAGTTCCCCGATGCAAAGAATTTAACTCGAAAGCCATTGAAAATACAATTTGAAGGTTTCTTAAACATATATCCTCTACAAATTTGACGCATAAAATTGTTTAAAAAATTAATTCTTTCCACCCTTGGAAGATATCTAATTTTGTTTTTTTTACGACCAGCATTGTTTAAAATATAAGTAGAATCATGAGGTGCCCATTCACGAAATGATTTTTTGATGGATCTGATACGCCGACAAACGAGATCATTAAAGGTTTGTTTCCCAGCACACACTACCATAAAGTCGTTTTCAACGCATATCACTCCTACACAATTATTTTACTTAGTATTTTAAACCTATAAGAAACCTGGCCCGACATTTCGCATCATAACTAGAAGACTATGAGTTTGATGGACCTGATATCAAATAATTTTTGATATATGTGGATGTGGATACCAACGTATCTGTAGCTTGGTAGACCAAGTCCACAAGATCTGTTTTTCAGAGCTGATTGTTGGTTCTGGCCCTCAAAAAGACTCTCTATGTATGGGCACCTATTTAAATTGGAGAAGGTTCATGAGTATTTTTAATACCTATTTAGAATTTAGTGACTTCACGTGTGTCGCTTCTTAAACACAGAAAAAAAATTAGGTTAGAAATATTTTACGTGAAATGACTGACTAACTTATTATTCTTAGGGCACAAATCACAAATATTTGTATACCTAGATATATCAACAAATAGAATATTTTTGTATTATTAACTTTGTTACAACTCGCCAACAGATGGCACTGCTGTACTTCAATTGTTATACGGAGGCATGAGGGCACACAAACTGACAGACATATCAACATCCATTTTTATATAGGTACATAGATTTATAGCATTATATTCTTTCTTTGTTTTTTCTTCACAATTTTCTACAACGACTTATACATTTTAGTTTAGGCAGGACAACGTCTGCCGGGTTCGCTAGTATTTTATATGGACGTTATGCTATTTAAAAAAATAATTGTTAGGATCATCCAAATAACTTTAATAAGAAGCATTCTGCCCTCTTTTCAGAAACACCGGTTTATTAATCTTAAACTATATGAGATTTCCTTAGAAAAAGATCCTGTTGTAAATACAAAGTAAATTGACTAACAAAGCAATAATGATTATAACAAGCAGTAATAATATGGTAGCGTGGATAGGTATTCATGTACTTATGGTTAATATTTGTTTATTAGCTATTTATTTCCATTACTTTGTTTGCTATAGTTGCTGTTTGTATATTTCATTATGTAGTTCTAGAATTATAGTAGAGTTATTCTCGATCCTCCCAGAAACTATATGTGAGGTACAATTTGTCATACTATTGTCAGTTTGACAAGGCCCTAGAACATTATTATGTGCATCTAGATATTCATAAAACATCTTCGATGAATGTCATGTCATGATTCAGGTATATAAAGCCGTGTCGATCACGGGACACAGTCAGTCTTAGGAAGTGAGTGAGTCTTATAAAGTCAGTTGATAACAGTCAGTCTGTGGAATCAGATGTTAATAGTAGTTCTGTCGGTAAAGACAGTGACAGTATAGATTGTCAAGGTGACAAGTGGTGACAATTGTACTACAACAGAAGATCGTGTACTGAGTGTTTAAAAATAAACCATTGGAAGCAATATGCGAACTTTGAGTTTTACCCCACAACGTTTAGCACAGGGTGAAACGTTACAATATCAAAAATTAACCTTTTCCGAGAATTTCAAGTATTGTCTACAGCGGTCTGTTGCAAATTACAGAAAACAAAATATTTTTTACAAAAAATTGGACCGACGTTATTAGTTGGTGCACTGAAAAGTATAAAATAATATTAATTCTGTTGGTGGTGGTACTTTTGAAGTTGTGCAGTTGCAGGTAGATTGATAACTTTTGGCACCAACTTCACAAGTACCACCACCAACAGAATTAATATTATTTTATACTTTTCAGTGCACCAACTAATAACGTCGGTCCAATTTTTTGTAAAAAATATTTATTTCACACTTTTGAGTGTAACATTAGTCCCGAAAATCGTTGAATGTTCACTATACCATATCAATGAAGATAGTACTTATCCTATTACCCACGTATATTCTTTGCTTGTAGTTGTTATTATAGAGATCTCAGAACATCGCTGCGGAAATACGCTTGAATATTTTAGTTGTTACCATTTTAACACCGATTTAACTCGAAAACCGTAACTCTAAGGAAAAAATGTTCATTATAAATGTTGCTACAAATAATTATATCTTTCATGTAGTATCGAAAAGTTTTCAATTTTCGAAAGAAATTGTCCTCTCAACATAGCAAAAATACATATTTAACATGCGTCTATCTTGAAAACCGTAGCACTTTTGAAAAAATGTTCAATTTAAACGTTTCCGGATATTATCCTATCTTTAATTATACCAACTCAGATTTTCGATTTTCGAGAAAATTCGCCCCCACCACCCGTTCGGGGGCGGTTTTCGGAGGGAAGGAGATTTCGGATTTGCGTTTTTATGAATATGGGACCATTTCTCAATCCCCTTCTTTCAAATGAACCCAAAATCATCAAAATCGGAGCACGTTTACTATATAAAAGGCGCGCACGAACCAAAAAAAAAAAGCAGACAGTCGAATTGTATACCTCCTCCGTTCGGGGTTCGTCGGTCAAAAATGAACTTAATTACATTTTACCAACATCAAAATTCAACATTTTGTATCAGATATTTCCATAATATATCTCTCTTTGGCTCGTGCGTTACATAATATAAGGTCAAGGTTAAGAGTGTTTTCCGAAAGCCTGGTTTCCGTTGAATAGAAAAGAATTTGCATAATTCGTCGACCAGAATCCAATAAACATTTTGGGTGTAAATCGTGTGCCACCGCTCTATTCAACAAATTAGTCACGAAAGCATTGCCATAGCGTGAAACAGTTCTCTTGGTTCTTTTTTTGCGATTCTTATTTGGTAGCGCGTGTTTCCCAACTGCATGCTATTCTCTAATGCTTCATTGTTTCTGGATTTCCTGAACTTAAGAAAAGTAGTTTCTTGTTTAAAATCCATAATTTGGCGAATCGTTCTAGAAATAACGAAGAATTCTCAAATAAATCAGATGCTGCAATTAGGAGAAAGTAAATTGTTGCCGAAAATCCCCAATACAGATAGTTGAATTGTCTGCTACTCCCACTACAGTCAGTAAGCACTAAGAAATCGTCTAATCTGGATTCCCTAATGTAATTTATAATCATATCAAATCTATTATTCTTTTTATTTCATTCATGTTTACTTATCTGAAGATATTTGTACTAGATGTTTCAAGAACGCTTCCAAGTCTCTCATGGGAGATAATTTACCTAAGCTTATTACCTTTTGTAAGAAATCATACATAAGACAAAAAACGAAATGGTTGAATCTGAAATTTCACCCATTTTAAAAGGTGCTTATGAGCTTTGGAGACCATCTAGATTTATTGATTATTGAGTATCAACTCCAATTGCTACCTAATCAAGATGACCATATATTATAAGTCATTTTCTGTCAAATATCAAGATTACGCTAAGAATATATGTCCTTTTTCGATTTGTACGTTCTAAATTCATTTCAAATTTCATTATTTGCAGTTCTGTTTTTTCGGCTTCCGACAAGGTGCTTCACTAATACATATAAAAAATCTTTGATTCGATCTTCCTAAAAAACAGTTTATCCACATCGGTAGAAATTCCACATGGTTATTGAAATATTTGTATTTTGTAACCATTGGTCTACAAAATAATTCAAAAATGCTTCGAAATAAAAGCAATTGCCATTATATAGCCTTCATTATTAACCTCTTCAGGACGGAGGAAAGCTAGACCAGCTCATAGACGGTTAATTCTTCTTATTTATATATCGTTCTACCAAATCAACTCTTGCAATCAATAATTGTAGCTATTGAAGGCTGCCAATTTGGATTTTTTATAAGATAAGACGATACATTCTTGAGCGTGTTTATAAATTATATAAATCTTCTGGATATTTCATCCAGCTCCTCCTTATAAATTTGATGAATTCCATTATGGTCGTCTTGCTTTCTCTTTTCTCAGTTCGGAAGGAAGCAGCTTTCACTTCTGCATTTGTCACGTCTGGTACACATTTATTTTTAACGATTTTTACAGAAAAATTATCCTTGATTTGCATTCTGCCAGGGCAACAAACAGTTTTCTCCTTTTATCGTTTCGGCGATATTCGTGATATACGTAGCCATTAAGTATCGCCGATGGTTTGCCCTTAGCAGTGGCAACAACTTGAATTTTTCTGACCATTATTTATTTATTACACAGAATTACTATTAACTTGTATAATTCATGGAAAATACATTAGTCAAGGCATTTATGGTTAATCCCTTAGTATATTAACCGCTTTTTTAACTTCTCCCAGGTAAGAAAAATGAGATGACCGCAATTCCACTGAACGCATTTTCCACTGATCGCATCTTGTACGACACAAACGATAGCTATTTTATAATTAATGACATTTGATTTTCTTGTGATGAAAGATTAATAATTGCTTTGAACTCATATGTAAAGTAATCACCAGTATCTCAGTTTATTTACTAATAATATCTTTTCTGAATTTTGTTAATCTGTCAGGCATATAGTTGAACTTTCATCCCACTCTTTTATCTGTCATTTCAGTCTTACCTTAGACATTCTCCAGTTGATATATTCTCATGCTCATGCAGATGATTTTGCATTCACAATTTAGAAAGAGAAAAAATATCATTTACGAATCACCTTCGTCAGGTTCTCCTCAACGAAATGAGAGCTTGATGCGCTGAGAAAATTTTAATTTGCCCATCAGAATCAACGCCCAAAATCAGAATTTGTTTATCTACTTTATTCATCTTTCCTATCTAGTTCAAGTTACTCTTTTTAAGTACCAAGTTTCCACTAGTTTATTACAGTAGGCATATTTTGAGAAAATAAACTGGGACAGACGAAGAGATGACAGAAAGGATAGTGATCCTGGAATGGATCCGTTGTGAGGGTTCCATACCGAAAGGTCTGTCTCCACTGTTCGTGAGTTTACCTGTCAGCAGGCTGTATCTCAGGAAAAGATAGATAACTGAATTTATCACAGAATGTGTATTTCTTTTGCTGTTATAAGAATTAATGGTAGAAATAAAAAAAATATACCGGACCTTTACAAAAACGTGATTTCTTCGCTGTTTATTGCTAGATCTCAACAATCGCTGTAACTCTTGAACCATAATAGGTATAGACATGAAATTTTGAGAATTCTAATAATATTGTAGCAAATGATGAAAATAAAATTAAGTTAGGAATTTAAGGCGGTTTGCAAACAATAAACTCCTGGTTCTTTTTTGATCTTAATAATGGCTGCATCTTCCGAACCATAATAGGTAGACATTTCCTGTACAATGATACGGAACCCCTTGTGTGTGAGTCCGACTGGTACTTGGCTATCTTTCATAAATTAACCACTTTTTCAATGAACTCTTTGTGCATTTTATTCAAATTATTGTCATCATCGACCTACTATTAACGTTTTAGTAAGACTGGAATATTCTAGAGAATATTGGTGAAGTTAAAGCCAGTGTTAATCCATACCTGATAAGGCATTGACATCAACTAAGTCTGATTGGAGCATCTACTTGACAACTTACAAGAAGTTTTAGACTTAGATATCGTTACTCGTTCTTTTTCACACAAAGAATCATATCTTCGACCAATCGCAAAGCCATGAGCTCTGATTTAGGTAAACAAATATGAGACAGAGGATTTTTTGAATAACTATCAAAAATTTCTTGGTATAAAATGTAATATCATCAGACTCTCAAGGGCTTATTTGAACTCATACTTATGAGGATAACCTAGATAACTAAATAAGTTCTTTATTTTACTGAACAGAATATTCAACTGATGATTAACCTGATGCAATTCCGTCTTACATAAGAAGCACAGGCAGGCAATTAAATGATATTTTTCTTAAAATAGAACTGTCTTCCCTGCTGTTTAGCTGAAATTATAAGTGATATTATCTAAAAATAATAAATGCTATTATATCAAAGATCAGTTTTAATAAGGAGATAATGATTATATTCAAATCAAAATTTAAATGTTGTTTCGAGTAAAAGTTTCGTCATGAGGACATCTTATAATTTTTTTAGGAAGTGTGATAATTGCAACGAAACTAAAAATATTGAAGATAGTAACGGAAAATAGCATAGCAACTCTCATATTTCTAACCATTCAAACAGATTACAGAAAGATTATTTTACATTCAATTACATTAACACCCATGTTGTAATGAAGATGAAGCTCCAAACTTTGGGAATTCTAATTGTATGTGAAAGGTCGTTATTGATCCAAGAGCCGCGAGGTCAATACAGCGGGGAAGACATTTTGTTTCGCTTGTTTAGATCCTCAAGATATTAAGGTCTATTCCGATATAACGCGATAAACCAAATGGAATATTTATCCAAAGAAAGAGTTGATCTACGTCGTAGGTGAGATGGTAAAACTGAGACTGTCAAGCGTTGCTAAGTCGTGAAATTGGAATTGACTCAAATCAGCTGATGTGATCTAAATAAACATAATTTAAAATATGCACTTGTATTTTATCTGGCATAATCCGGAGATAATTTCTTGCAAATTCAAAATGAGTTATTTACTTGCAATAATGTATGTTTATACAGGTTGAAAATAAAATTATCATATAATGAGTTCTTAAAGAAGTATTTGGGCCAGTTGACCAGTGAAATATAACAGATTAACGCGCCAGGCATTTTGCATTTTCTCATATTCAGGTCATTCTGGAAATGTTGTTAATGAGATTTATTTCTAACTTAGGTATCAAGAATGAAATTCAGTTTACGACGTTTCATTGCATCTGTTTCCTCATAAGTTATAGGTGCCATAGCCTCAATATTTTTACAATTACTTTCAGAGAGTGAGGATGCATCATGAGTGGCGCGTGGCAACTCTTTCGCTCGATGTCAAATGAAGGAAGGGTAATGATTCACCTGTTTTTTTAGTTAAATGCTTGGCATCCTCCACGTGAGTCTGTTACTTTTTACTTTCCGAAATAAGGGTTATCCGAAGAAGATATGATTAACAATAAGGTGACATTACACCGGTTTTATTGAAATCCGTCCATTATTTTCCTCGTAGTAATTAAATATTTATTATGTTGATATGTTGGCAAAACAATATTTTCAAAATTTCAACAAAAATGCCATTCACTGCCGTTATTTCAGTTATCGGGGTGGATCATTCAACGGGATTTGATGTTGCGATAAGTAAACCACGATATAACGTATTGTGGTAGGATTTGTTATTGTCCAGCTGATCTGTACGGGTCATGGTATAGGTTGGTAGTACACAAGAACACCAATATCTATGTCAAATAGATAACCGTGAACCTCATTCTATTTACATTTTGAAAGTCATGACCACGGGTAGTCGATGACCAGTCTTGGAAGAGAGTGGTAGCGAATATGACTCAATCTATTCGAGCGTAATTAGTGCCGCATTGCTGTCGTATTATATGTTTCAACATGACTGTTAAAATAATCAAATCCAGTTATAGCAATCAATTGTTATCGACTCTCCACTAAACTCACAAAAGGCCGCCCTACAGCAAAGGTGACTTTTTAGACCACGTGTGGTCTTATCGCAATCTTGATCTGATGCCTATAAACATTTTATGATTGATTGCATGCCTTCTTTTCCTTCTATATTATCCTATGAAATTTCTGCTTGATCATGGTGTTATGTTACTTATCACTTGCATTAGGAAGTTAACCCTCCTGGTGGAAACCCACGTACCCCTGTTGAGCGGCACCGTAACGATTTTTAAGATACTACAATACTGGACGCCCACCGTACTATCCGGTACAACAAAACCATTATTTCAGTTTATGGAAACGGGAATATGTTTGATTTGGAGTATGCTAAAACATTTCTAAGGACGAATGGTACGATAAGTCTATTTCACATAAATATTCAATGTTTATCAAATAAGGTCGATTTGCTATCAGACTTTTTAAGGTCCTGTAATGGCACGTTACTAAAAAAATATTATAATCCGAATAAGAAAATCATATTTGTGGGTGATTATAATGTGGATTTTCAGAATCCGTCTAAGGTGTTGAGCGAGCTTTTATCAACATTTAATTCTTATGGGCTTAAACAGACTATTTTTGACTATACAAGGCGGAATGACTTGTCCTCAACATGCATAGATAATATTGTGACCGACATAGAGGAGGACTTGTTTGTTAGCGGTGTTCTGGACCCAGGATTGTCTGACCATTTCGGACAATTCATAATTTTTAAGGGTAAGATTGAAACTGTGAATGAATTTGTGGGGCACAGGATAATAAACAAACAGGGATTGGATACTTTGAGGATTTTAATTTTGGCAGAAGATTGGCGACTATTTAAAGATCCGAATGCTGAAGCGGATCAATTGGGAGATTTTTTAAATAATCTTTATTTAGAAAATATTGAGACTTTATTCCCTTTAAAAAGAATTAAAAAGAAGCGTAAACAGGTAGTCAACTTGTTCACTGACGAGTTGAAAATAAAGAGGAAACACCAGAAAAAATCAAATTATCAGTCGTCCAGTACGATTCATAAATATAACTTGAGAAAGGATACCCTCATGATACCAAGATTAAGATTAACAAAGTCTGTTAAAAACTTACTGAACCCCCAACTTTATTATAAATTACCTAGCGAGATGCAGAACTTGGGCGGGAATAAATTTAAAATGGAGATTAAAAAATATCTCTTGAAACATTGTTTTTATTCTGTTCAGGAATTCCTTGAAACAGATCTCTTCTGTGAGACAGTGTTTACCATTCGTTGATCACGTATTGAATATTCTCTGTTTTACCTATGTATTAACTTTTACTATATGTCTAGCTATATCATTTTATTCTAGTTTGTAATATTTTCCTTTATATGTTATATTTCATTTGTCATCTCACTTTATATTTTAGACATTGTTATTTTTGGACCTGCTATCATGTATATTTTTTGTACAATCATAGTTAAATAAACTCTACTCTAACTCTACTATCTGGCTAGGTCAAGCGGCACACAGCACACATTTGATGAACCTGAGGAGGGTCACATGCAGATAAGTATTCGAGCCATTTGTTACAGGTTACTTATCCAACTATTAGTTTATTTTTCGCTTTTACGTTTACTCCTTTTTACAATTTATATTGACGGATCCACCATAGAGGTTTATTCCTTTATTCAGGTCTATTTTTGTGTATATAGTATCGCCTAGACAGCTAGATTGTTTTGTGATGATAGAGCAGCCTCTATTATATTTTATTCTTATCGTGGCACTTGCCTA
The DNA here is from genome assembly GCA_958507055.1 of Crioceris asparagi. Lineage (NCBI taxonomy): Eukaryota > Metazoa > Arthropoda > Insecta > Coleoptera > Chrysomelidae > Crioceris > Crioceris asparagi. The sequence goes on along the minus strand of OY293826.1, from coordinate 80,079,793 downwards.
TAGCTGTCGGTCATTCTTGACAAACGGATTTATTGGTGGGGTTTCATTTTCTTTTCTAGGATTGCTTACCTTTTCTTTGATAATCAAATATTTTGTTGCTTACCAATCGATTTTTTGAATGGAAAAGCTAGAATAGAGATTATTTTGTTTCCGATGTTTCTTTGTCTACCCAGCACCGACCAACTAAATAAATTTAATTAACCTGAGGCCGTCACCTCCGTATTATTTTTCCCACTCCATCTCGACTGAGTTAAGCCGCGGTCGAAAAGGTAACAACATGTTTATTCATTATAAATTAATCTCCCCTTATCATCGTTCTATTTTGTCTATCACAAAAGAGTTTTGGGTAAAATTAACTGAATTTTATTAAAATATTACCAAAAATATTTGTCTAATTGAATACCTCCAGCTTATATCGTTTTTGAGTTACTAAGCGTCAAATATCTTACTTAAACTATAATCAATTTAAATATCCAGTTATGTTACGTCACAGGTGAGCAGGTACGCCCGAAATTTCCAATGTTCTCAAATCTTAAAACTGATACTGATTAGAATCAGCTGATTATCTGCTCAATAGGTTATGATGAACATTTTTAACAATGCACACTCAAAATATTTGACATAAATAAAATAACTTGTGATTAGTTTAGTATTGACAAGTAGCATCATAATTTACTACGATTCAGAACCTAAGAACATAATAATTCACCTTATGAAGTTTGTAGGTGTCAATAATCTATGGATTTGACAGCTGTGTAAAATTGTACTATTCAAAGTGATAAATTTCGAAACAATCTCTTTATACATTATCAATTCCAAATGATGTTAAAAGGTCAATAAAAAAGTAATTTCAATAAAATTAACTCATCAAATCACAACATTTATCTGAAATTTTTTTATAGACCAAAAATAACGATGATAAGGGGTGGGTAGTTTATAATGAATATCCCTGTAGACCTTTTTTATGGAAACTATGAATAATAATGTAGAAAAAAGAAACTCAAAGTCTTCTCCACAATATATTGTTTACATAATAATTACCATAAGAGACATGTTTCGAAACTATATAGTTTCATTATCAATCTTAAGAGGTTCTGTAACAAATTTGTACAAATTAATGATATGATACTGTTGAACTATATCTTAGAAAAGATGGCTAATATGATACTCACGTGGAGATGAAAATAAAATCAATCTCGAACCAAAATTAGTCGATAAATAAAATAAAATTTTGAAGAAAACTTAACTTTCACATTGTGCCCCAAAATAAAATAAAATTAAATTCAAAAAATTTAAAAAACAAAAATTAAAATTAATTCTACTTGATAATTTATAGCTCATCAACCCATGCGTGGTGCCATCTATAAATTATTATTATTTATTTACTTGTCATTATATTATATTATAGAGTTTTCTTCAATTTTCAATCTCTATACGATATTAATTTGATCAATTATGTCCAGTCATTTATAGATGGCACCACGCATGGGTTGATGAGCTATAAATTATCATCTCCAACCAAAATTTTTCTCTTTTACATCGAACTCACTAGCAATCATGTAGTCCAGGTCAAGTAGAATTAATTTTAATTTTTGTTTTTAAAATTTTTAGAATTTAATTTTATTTTATTTTGGGGCACAATGTGAAAGTTAAGTTTTCTTCAAAATTTTATTTTATTTATCGACTAATTTTGGTTCGAGATTGAGTTTATTTTCATCTCCACGTGAGTATCATATTAGCCATCTTTCATATGATATAGTTCAACAGTATCATATCATTAATTTGTACAAATTTGTTACAGAAGCTTTTAAGATTGATAATGAAACTATATAGTTTCGAAACATGTCTCTTATGGTAATTATTATGTAAACAATATATTGTGGAGAAGACTTTGAGATTCTTTTTTCTACATTTTACTTCACTCCACTTTGAGATAATGGACTTTTACCTACAATTTATGATTAATAATTTGAGTAAAATTTACATATTATTATGTGAGTAGAAATGGATCATTTAAAATTTACGATCGATTCAACGAACTAAATGCTGGCTTTGAAAAGCTTTTCCATTTCTCTTTCCACTTGGTCTGTCTGACTCTCTCCATGAGTGAAGAGCGGAAAGGGATAACACTTTGGGATTGGGAGTTCACGTAACCAGAACAAATTAGATTTGTTCATTCCTTCGTTATGTCGTCTTCAAATGGATGGATATATCTGCTGCTATATGTACTCCTAAAATGAAGTAATCACTTATATAAAATTCCCTTCCCTTTTCGCTTAACTCATTTAGGTTCTCTGTTCATATTCAGAGTTTGTCTCATTCTTTCTTTTCGTTAATTTATTTCTAATTGGGCTCTGCCCAGTTCTTCAATGTTTTAAATGGACAGCGAGGCATATAGCGTATCTGACATCAACAGATTTTGAGTATCATGGAGGATGATATTAGTAGCTCTGATCAGAATTTGGATGGCTGGCAATTCGTTGTCCTTGGAAAATCTTCAGAACAGAACAACGATGGAATTATCATATTTTTTGACCGACTTCATAAATCAACCATTTGTCCCAAATTGGCGATGGATAAGTCATCCTAATGGTAAATTTATAAAATCTACAGAACAACTCTAATATCTTGGGCTTACTGAATATTAAAAATAGATTATACATTCTCGTAAAAGTCTTACAACATTCTTATTTATAAAATTGTTCAATCTTGGTTGAAACAATACAACGATTAATACGTTTTTCATATGAGTCCTATATTGGGTTCTAATATATAAACGGAGGAGGTATACAATTCAACTGTCTGTATTTTATTTAATTTTGATTCATACGCGTCTCACAAATCGAAACGAGCTTCAAGTTTGATGATTTATCCTCACTCGAAACGGTCCCATATTAAAAAAATCAAATTTAAAATCTCATTCCTTTCAGAAACCGTCCTTGTAGGGGTTGGATGGTGCAATTTTTTTGAAAATAGAAAATCTGGGATTGAAAAATTGAGGAAGGGAGCATATCCAGAAACATTTAAATTGAACACATTTTAAAAAATATGCAGACAAACAGTCGAGTTGTATTCCTACTCCGATTGGATCGTCGGTCAAAAACTTCAAGGTTTCCGAGTTATAGTAATAGTAAAGGCTGAAATATACGGGTTTCTGCTATGTTTTAAAATGTGTTTCTGTAGGTAAACTAGTGAACGTTCAATGATCGTGATGACTATGAATACTCATAAATGTGAAATAAATATTTTTAATCAAAAATAAAATTTAATTGGTTTGAACACTGAAATATTCTAAATAATAATTATTCTACTGGTGTTGGTACTTTTGAATTCCTGCTTGTAGTGGTTGCTAGCTAAACAACTTGTTTCCTTCAAGACTATGGCGCGAAGACGGCTTTAACATTTTTTTATGAAACTTATCTAAAATATTCTGCCTATAGCCCTCTACTATTCGCTTCAACCCTCATGCGTCAAAATTGAATATGACCATTGTTGATTGTTACAGTATGCTAAAAAAAATGAACGGTCACATGACCCGATCAGACAATTTTTATATTCGATAGAATTCGTTTGAGAGCGGGAGGAGAGTTGTGTGAGTGGACCCACACAAGTTTTTAAATAGTAAATCATGCTATACCTCTTCTAATATCATTAAATACTTCAACCGTATCTTCGTCTTCTGAAAATAATATCTTCAGCGTGGTACATTATTATTACTATCCAATGCATCAGTAATTAAAGATGATGGTCCTATTTTAAAAGAATCCACACTCATGCTGCAACATTATATAGCCAATCGAATAGAAATTGAGATTACAACAGTATCATTTACATTATTTTATTTTCAATTTAATTCTAATTACACGTTGATTAAATTCATTGGGCGTGAGCATACGGGTGCGAACAGATGTTGTTTGAAAAGAGCCGAGCGTAATTAGGCCACACTTTTTTATCAAAACAGTAGCACAAAACAAGAAAATGTTTGCTGACGAGAATGAGCGTGATGCAAGTCTCCAGGCGATGGCTATAATCACAAACAGATGTAGTTCAATATAAGATCAGTTTGATACTAAAACTGTCAGGTATGTTATTATCATTACTATCGTAATTAAAGTAAGCCAGTATAAAACCTAAAATTTATTTATGAATAAGGCTGACGAAGTTTGGTTTAGTGGCATTTAATATTAGCAATATTTTAAGGGCTATTTAGGTGTCAATTAAGATCAGAAATTACTAATAAATCCACATTTTTTTTGTTTGTAGCCCTGGAATATATCAATAATATAAAATAATCAATAATACTATTTCGGAGTGATACTTCAAATCTAAATTAGTAGATTCACGTTTGATAGCTGGTTTCATGGAACTAAGCAAATTGCATATAGTTCAATTCCTCAAAAATAGGTATTATCATAAACTCTTCTACTGATACATATAGATACCATTGTCAAAGAGGATACGACAAAGCCAGTAATTATCAAGCGAAATCTATTACAAAACATTGAAAGATAAAAATAAACACGCAACAGAGTTTAACTATACTTTAAGATGCAGTAAACATACGAAAGCATCTGCCAATATTTCTGTTTAATCCATTATCCATTGTAATAAAAAAATCAAGTTCTCTAGGGGTTACGATTGATAAGGATCCATTTACCATGCAGTACTTCAAAAGGTTATAGAAACATGGATAAAGGCAAATCTCTAATTGAATATAAAACGAAATGAATTTGAAGAGCTAGCTGGCACTTATTAAAGCGATTACAAGGACAACGGGTACATTGAAATAATCTAAGTGGGTGCAACCGAGAGTATGGAGGAAGTAGCCGACAATCTCTATAGTGATTTATGAAGATAGGTCGATAAGATAAGTTTTATTGACAAGTATATGGGGTCAAGACATAAAATAAAGAGCTAATGGGGAGTGAAAAAAGAACAGTCAGCTCAGGAATTTGGAGAGGAAATGCAGAATATCTGAATAGAAATTATCCAAATTTAAGACGAATATCAGATTTTCAAAATTTAAGTAGGAAACCCAACAGGAAAATGGAGCTTAGATACTATCTCAATCAACGATTAGCTTATCTTTTGAATGTTTCCTAGACCATGTCTAAAATATAACTGATACCGTAAGAGAACGCTTGTATCTTTTTATTGAAATTTATGTTTAGGCATCAAGGGCTTAATTCTGAGACTCGATTCAAACTCGATTGAATTCACTATTCAAATAGGAACTTGGTACACCAAAATATTCACTGCCAAATAAGTCGATAAGTGGAAATGATGACGACCAGGTCAAGAATTACCAACACAAGTTGCACCATAATAGATTTTTTTTTTCGGAAACTGCACCACTGATGAAACTTGATAAGTTATCAATGGCCATCACTCAAAAAAAACACTTTGATCCGTAACTGTGCAAATAGTATGCATAGTACTTCCACATATTTCAATAGGCATGATTTATTTTGTAAAGCAACTATACGTAGGTAGTTAATTTCTTAGGTATACAAATAGACGAATATATGGGTCTATTACTTGGAATGCTTTTTGGGGCCAATTACTGCCCAAACTGAGCCCCTTTAGATATCTTTTCAGAACCTTGTTCTGAATGTAAGGCAACATATGAGCATATATTTTCTTCAAGTGAAATCAAGATTACGTTGTGTATCTTATGGTGCTACTCAACAAAGATTAAACATGTTTTTATGGAACAAAAAGCTTTTGTACTCTTTGTGTCACACTCCCACACGAAGATCTTATAGATTTCTTTCCTTAAAACAAAATTGTTGACTGTAGCTAGCTTATTCATATACGAACTATCAATCTATGTAATACAAAAAATTGGAACGACGTTATCAGTTGGTTTACTGAAAAATACAAAATAATATTGATTCTATATTTTTTTTAAAATATTTATTTCACACTTTTTAGTGTTACAATAGTCACGAAAATTGTTGAACGTTCACCATTAACCATGTATAGGTATACTTAATTCAGAAATATAAAGACATCTTCGCGGAAATACGCATTATATAGACATTACCTCTCTTTTGAAAAATGCTCAATTTAAACGTTTCCAGATATTTTGTTATCTTTATTTGTGCCATTTCAGATTTTAGATTTTCGAAAAAAATTGCCCCCTCCACTCCCTTCGGGGGTTGTTGGACTGAACGATATTTAGGATTTGAGTTCTTATGAATACGGGACCATTTCTCAAGTAAAATAATTCAAAATATCATCAAAATCCGAGGACAAAAAAGCACTCAGTCGAATTGTATACCTACTCCGTTTGGGTTCGTGAGAAAAAACGGATTGATATAACTCGAAATGCTTCAAGCAATATTGGACACAAAATTTCTAATTGCCTTCTGGAAATCATTTGTTAACGATTATTTAGTTATCGTTTTTCTTGAACAATTGTTTTTATACTCCGGATGAGTTTTTATCTAACTGCACCTAATTTTATTTTATGTAGGTAGGAAATTTTATAATAAGTAGTAACGTTATGTATGAATTTCTCCCTGTCTTTCTTCAATTGATGTGAAAACAGGGTTTATTGAATCAACGAGGAAACACTAAATATTTTATTCAATTCTTTGTACCATCATCAGGCCAGCTGAAATTGTTATATTTTATATATAAGATCTAATTTCTGCAGCTCTGCATTCACTACAATATCTGCAAGAAATATTCTAATCCAAAATGTAAAAAAAATCACAAAAGATTCACCAACCTTTCTAACACCAACTTCATAGAAGAAGAAACAACAATACTCAACTCTAATTCGCTTCCATTCCAATAAAGTTTAGCGTACACACCCACATGGGGAATCATCCACATTTCAAAAATATTTTTGATATGATCAACCCTACTAACCATTTGTACCTAATAACGTCTTTACTCTTTTTTTTAAATGACAATTCCTATAAAAAATTGTCATCCTAAAGAAAATAAAGAATGTGAATTTGAATTTTATGTCTTTGTCTATGATTTTTCGATGCTAGTTCCTCTATGATCCACCATAATCTCGGAAACAATTGTCAATTGCTATCGATTGTAATTCGGTTGATGCAGAAGGAGGCAGAACTCCCGCAGAGTGGTCTATTATGAACTATTATTATGTTTCTCAATACTTTTACATTCATTGATGAAGAGAGAAATGTCATAAGTACCTACTGTATTTTATGCAAACATGTTATTCGTGACATTTTAATTTTTCTGTTTGGTAAATCGCTCGGAAAAAAAGCCGATAGAAAGAAGCCATATTGTGTCATAGATTTTCAGATGGCTTCTTGTTCGGAGCAATGTAACATCTGTTACTTACATCATAAACGTAACAACTATAATTAACTGTGAATGTTCTCCAAACTTGTCATCAAAGATATTTCTATTGCTGAAAAATCTATAGTCGGATCAGAAACGCTGATAACTTAGCAAATGGCACGTTTTCCGCTAACGGTTCAGAACTATCGTGTTTTCTTGGAATGTTTTGAAGTTTTCAATGTTTTTTCGATGTTTCGAGGTTCCACAGTAAACATTTGATAATTATTCGTTTTGTTATTTTTATTATTGTAGAATAAATTGTTCTATGCATATGGAAGATGGAACTGGTAAATATTACAAACGCAGAAAAGTATTCGAGAAAAAGACCTACAAAAAACAAATCGAAACAGAAGAGATACATATAACCCCACAACTGATGGCTATTGCTATAAAAATCATTCACAATAAAACATTTAATATTTGTAATATTAGTATACTTACCAACCGATAAACAAATAAAAGGAAATGGCCTAAATAGCCTAATAGATCAAAATCAACACCACCACTTATCCCAGGAGATCTCAATTGCCACAACGCAATCTGGGGATCGAATCACACTAATCTTAGAGAAAAAATCATCGCTAGTCTCATTCAAGAGTAGCAGCTATGTGTAATGAATGATGGAAATGACACCAGATTTAATTCAGTTACAGATGGCTCATCGGTCATTGATCTAACAGTATATGATCCCTCTATGACTACATTCCTCTCATAGCAGGTACTCCCTTATTTATATTATTTAGAAGCTGGTTTTTGGAGATTGTAAATAAAACTGCACACTTCAAGGTAACTATTACGACTTTCTTTATTATGATTTATTTCAGTTTTGGCACTGTTGCTAATTCGTGTTCTACAAAATTTCATAGCATTGTTCTCAATGACTATAAAAATATTGAGCTCATAATAACACTCCCACTAGCTCAATAGTTTTTAAAGAAAAATAATATTCAAAATATACTAACATCAACAATACCTAAGTCATTAATAAATTTGGAATGTTTAAAATTACTAAGACTTTTTGTTAATACATCCGCTGACGGTTTCCAAATATTCTACTTGAAATGATGTTTAATATCAATGTGTTTGGTGCGTTTGTGAAATATGAGATTTGCTGATAACTATTGTGCACCCATATTGCATTATATAATGTAATACATTTATTTATAGATCAATTCAAAAAATAGGTTCTTTAAATAAATCTCCGCTTCCGTACTTGAAAGCGCCATGGTCTTCTTCTCTCCCAAGAAATTGGTATCATAGGTATTGCTACCCCAATCAGCATCTACATAACATTCTAGGAATTTATCAGTTTTACCAAACCTTGGAGGGTAATTCTTTGTTCCTTTTTGACCGACGAACCCCGAACGGAGGAGGTATACAATTCGACTGTCTGCTTTTTTTGTTTGACCGCGCCTAAACGAACCTCGATTTTGATGATTTTTGATTCATTTGAAAGAGGAAGATTGGGAAATGGTCGCATATTCACCAAAACGCAGATCCGAAATCTCCTTCTCTTCGAAAACCGACCCCGAAGGGTGTTGGAAATCGAAAATCTGAGTTGGTATAATTAAAGATAGGACAATATCCGGAAAACATTGAAATTTTTTTCAAAAGGGTTACGGTTTTTGAGAGAGAGGCTTGTTAGTTTCTCATTTTTGCTATGTAGAGAGGGCGATTTCTTTCGAAAATTGAAAATCTTTTAATACTACATGAAAGACATAATTATTTGTAGCAACATTTATATTGAACATTTTTTCCTAAGAGTTACAGTTTTCGAGTTAAATCGGTTGTTAAAATGGTAACATAAAATTCTTAAGCGTATTTCCGAAGCGATGCTTAGAGATCTCAATAAACTCAACTACAAGCAAAGAATATACGTGGGTAATAGGATAAGTACATTGCTATTAGTGAACGTTCAACGATTTTCGTGACTAATGCTACACTTAAAATTGTGAAACAAATATTTTTTACAAAAAATTGGACCGACGTAATTAGTTGGTGCACTGAAAAGTATAAAATATTATTAATTCTATTGGTGCTGGTACTTGTGAAGTTGGTGCCAAAAGTTATCAATCCATCTGCAACTGCACAACTTCAAAAGTAACAGCACCAATAGAATTAATATTATTTTATATTTTTCAGTGCACCAACTAATAACGTCGGTCCAATTTTTTGTAAAAAATACTTATAAATATCGAAAATTCGTTTGGCATGTTTCCGATGTATTTCCGTAATTAAACTGGCTTAAATAACTAACCGCATACGATATATCAGGTCTTATTGAAACTAATAAGTATATGAGACTTCCTAACAATTGTTAATAAGTAAACTGTATTTCACATACTTTACAGTCATTATTTCTAACCAAACTTAACCCAGCCTCCATTGGAATATTTACAGCCTTACAATCCACCATTTTAAATCTTTGCAATAACAACTGATCTATGTATCTAAAGCTTTTGATCAAGAGAAATATTGTTATTATTTTGATCCATTATGACATTCATTCCTAAGCAGCTTTTTATTTCTAATAAATCCTTGATTTTAAACATTTTTTCAAGTGTTACTTTTAAATCAACTGTTTCCTTACTGTCATTACCAAATATAAAAAAAATCATCTACATTAATACATACAATAGTTTTCATGTTATTTTTCATATTTGTGTACAAGCAAGGTTCATATTCTGATATATTAATCCATCAAATCAAACTATATAGTAGACCTAACTAGAAGCCATGGAGATAATGGTAGTTGTAAAAATTAAAATTAATTAACGGACATATAAAAACTGACTGGTAGTTATTTATTTTCAAAGTTTATTGATTTCTACATTAAAATATGTATGTTGACCCATTTCTAGGCGTGAAAATGGCTGACGTATATTTATTTGTTTTATTCCGTGTACTCTAGGAATGTATGTCCTTAATCTTCTTAAGAAAATGATCATTTTGTTTTGTGTATAAAGTTAATTGACATATAAAAAGGCTAGGTAATGTCAGTATCCCTGTTTTTATACAATGGGCTCACAAGATGTTGCTAGTGGCACATTATTCATAGCTTTCAGATTTCTTTCTGAGCTATGAAGACTCTATCGAAGTGTGGTGGTGCACCCCAGAATATTAAGCCGTATTGAAGGGTTGCATATAATGCTAGACTATTTTTCTTGCATGAATGGTTAAACTCATAAGATGCCCTGTTACTGTTTTCAATAAGTTGTTTGATTTGATTATTTGCCAGTGTATTGGTCATCAGCACATTTTATGATTTGATTTACTTATAAACCTGACAAAGATGATAAAGAATAGGGGGGGCAGTTATCGATCCATATGGCACCCCCATAATAGGTTGAAGTGGATCAGATTTAGCGTTGTTGTTTATAATAACTTGAGATCTATTTGATAGATATTATTCTGTCCAATCATAAGGTTTTCTACGTATTCCGATTCCATACATTTTCTGCAGTAAGATATTGTGATCCACTTTGTCAAATGCTCGGCTGAGATCATAAAAAGTCCCAGAGTATTTTCACTATTATTGAGTGCTTTACAAATGAATACCAAGCAGACTTGAATGGCTGTGATTGTGGATTTTGAATCCATACTGAGCTTCTCTGACTCAACTTGGTATACAAATCAGCCGATAGTTTTTGACCGACTTCAAAACAAGGAGAAGGTTGTAAGATTGCTTTTTTATTATATTTTTTTTATGGCTGTTCGCACATTTTGCATAGTAAACGTACTCCGATTTAGACGATTTTTGTTTCATTCAAAAGAGGAGAGTGGGGAAATGGTCCCATATTGAGAGAAAATCAAATCCAAAATCTCCTTTCCTCCAAAAACCGCCCCAAAGTGGGTGGAGGGGGCAATTTTTCTCGAAAATTGAAAATTCGAGACGACAGAAATAATGAAAATTCCATATCCGGAACTGTTTAAATTGGACATTTAAAAAAATAATCATACGCTTCCGCGCTACAGTCTGAAATATGTGTTTCAGTTATGTGGAAGGTGCAAATTTTCCCGAAAATCGAAAATTCGAGATTTGATAATGAAAGAGGGGACCATATCCGGAAATTTTTAAATTGAACATTTTTTGAAAAGAGTCACGGTTTCCGAGTTTCGCAATGGTAAATTCTGAAATATGTGATATGCGCATTTCCGCTATGTACAAGCTAAACCTACCTATATCTCTATGGGTATTAGTGAACGTTCAACAATTTCCATGAATAATGTTACACTCAAAAATGTGAAATAAATATTTTTTACAAAAAATTGGACCGACTTTATCAGTTGTTGCACTGAAAAATACAAAATAATATTAATTCTATTGGTGCTGGTAATTTTGAAGTTTTGCCGTTGTAGTTTGTTGTTGTAGGCACCAACTCCAAAAGAACCAGCACCAATAGAATTAATATTATTTTGTATTTTTCAGTGCAACAACTGATAAAGTCGGTACAATTTTTTGTAAAAAATATTTATCAATATCGTTTACTGACCCTTTATGTTTATAAAAAGGGATTTTGGACTATTTTAAATCAGTATACAAGCCTGACGTAGAAAATTCGTTTATAGGTAGGATAGCGTCTCGACAATATATGTAGCAACTGATTTAGAATTTTACCATTAATTTCATCAATACCTTCTGCTGGCTTAGACGTTGTTTTAACCAACAATTACCTCAGGAGTGGTTGGAAAAAGCAAAACTTCTTTGAGATGAATGAATTTTCTTATTATAATGTGGACAAGTATAGTTTTGATTTTTTTATGAAATAGTTGTATGTAATTAGCTTTCTCTATGGTTGCAAGAATTTTTCTCTCTTCAATTATTAGTGAATTACTTGATGAATTTTTGGTTTTCCCATTGCTTTCGTTTATTATATTTCACGATTCTTTCGTTATGCTATTCTGAATTCTATTATTATGTATTTCTTTCAGATATTTGTTTGTCATCTCTTGTATTCCCTTTTCAATCTTTTATAACTTTGCGTGTAATTTTCATTTTCTATTTCTTTTCTCAGTCTGTTGATTTCACACAAGTGATTATGCAATTCTTTAATTTCTGCTGAAAATTATTATTTAAGTTTACTTGGTTTTATCTTTTTCTTTGTTTTGGTGAAGATTGTGTTTTAATGATATAGAAAAAGTGTATAAAACAACGAGAACATTTCATGAAAGTCTTCAGCTGCATACATATCATGCCATCCGTCTTTTGATAACTATTTTGGAAGGTGCATATATTTGAGTTATTTAGATGTCTTGTGTAAATGTATCGAATACTATAATCACTTGAAAAGTCTGTATTTAAAGAACACAACTGATGTGAATGATCAGACAAAGAAGTATCACATACTTTTACATTTTCTATAACAAAATTAGTGAAAAAATTATCTATACAAGTGGAAGTTGTCCTTGTTATTCTGGTTGGAACGTTTATATAATGCTTAATATTAAACTCCAATAATACATTGATCAGACTATTTCTTTGGCTAATATGATTAAAAAAAATATGTTATATTGACCACAGATAAAATATTGATTATTATTACAATAGAGGCCATAAATTAGTACCTGTAATTGATTGATAAATTTATTAATGTTAGTGGAGTCTGGAGGTCTGTAGGCTGTAAGAATGAATAGAGATTTTTTTGAATATAGTTTTGTTTTTCCACCACAAACCTCGAATTTAGCTTCAGTACACCATCTTTTTTAAATTCACGGACTCAAAACTCAAACCATTTATTATGTGGGTCTTGATAAATATGCAATATTCTTTTCCAGTACGTGAGAAATATGATACGAGTTTAAAGTTTTTTGATGGAAGTAATACATATAAAATTGGAATCAAGTCAGTGTTCATTAACACATAGAATATTTACATTTTCCTTATCCACAATTAAATTTAGATTTGGACATTTCTTAGCTAACCAACCTTGTATGTTGATATGCAGAATAGTTAAAATTATTGAAGTTTGTTATGTTTGGTACATGCTGCCTTGTAAGGGTATCCGTTTATGTGTGTATTATTACCAGATTGAGAGCTTATATGAGAATATCCCTTTTCATGATTCCAGCTCATTTTATGTTCCATTGGTTTTTTATTCGCATTGTGCTCTATTACATTATTTTTAGATTCTAATTTAACGCAAAATCCAACCCCCTATTATTTTGATATTATTTATTATTATATATTATTTGATATGATATTATTTGTCCAGGATGTAGGTTTGTATATTTCCTCTTTGCTGTTCCAATCAATACCAAACATAAAAAAAGTTCTATATGTCCTCTTCAGTGATACGTCTTCTTATTTGGTATAGAAATAACCAAGTTGTTTTTAACATCAAAATCTTTATCGTCTGTTGTTCCCTCTCCAAATAATTTCTTTTATTCGCTACCTCTGTCATACTTCTTGGTTGAATTCTGTCTATACTCGTCTTCATTTTTATATTTGAATAAGTTTATTGTATGATCATCTATTTTTCTTTGTTCATCTTCTAGATTATATAGTTTCTTATTATTGATTTGTATAATTGAGGTTTTTGTATCACTCTGTAATTTATAAACCTTTTGTCTACCAAGACCTGGCTTATGCTGTCCGCTAATTATTTTGGGATTGTCGGATATTAAAATACAAAATATAAAAATATAAAATATTTATTTTTATCAACTTAAACTATAGAAACTATCTACTTAATTGTATTATTGTATTACTTACGACAAATATAAATAATGCCATTTGTATTCGGCAGCTTGAGATATTTCCTGTTTTTGGCTAATTTATTTTAAATTCACGACTATAAGTATTTTTTTAAATACAATCAAGTTGCCGTTTAAATAAACTTGTAACGATTTTTAGTTCGCCCTGATGAAAAGCGACAACATTCTCTAAAGCTTGGCTTAATTCAAAGAATTTGATTTAATAAATGGCTTGCATCACCAAGAATCAATGAATTCATTGAATAATAAGTTAATATGTGGGCGACCGAGCTTCGCTCGGGTAACACAGAATTTAGAGTGGGTCTATAAGAGTTACTCTAAAAGTTCATAAATGTGCATATTTATAGTTAAAATATATTGCGATCGGTAAATATTGCTTTTATCATTCACATGGCTCAAAATATGAATGTGAATCATACCAGAACTCAGCTGTATCACCAATCGACTTCTCAACCTCCAAACACTTTACATACTGAAACTTTTATCTGCGGAGTTATTTTTTAAATAGCTAATGTGGATCTCGAGGGTCAAACCGATTGAATATGAAAGTATCGTCAATCGATTTTTCAACTCCGAAAACCCCTTTCTGCTAATTTTCACCAAAATCTGCTAACCCTTCCTTGAAATTACTAATGTGTACCTTAAAGGCCGCTATATATTAGATATGTAAAAATTTTCATTGAAAATTTCCGATTAAATTATTAATAAACTCATATTAACATATTTTATTCTAAAAAATTGGTTTTGTTAAAAAAACGTAAAGTTGATCAGAATTCGAACCGAGGAACTCTAAATTATTACCCCGAAGCTTAACCATAGGACTATTTTTTCCTATGATATTATCGGGTTCATATTGATATCTGAAATATAATCTGTAAAACTCCTAAAATGGGAATATTAATTGCTGAAAACGATTTTTCTTGTGAATGTGAATACAACCAATCGATTCAATACACTCTAAAACCCATATATATGAATTTTCATCGAAATCGGTAGACCAGATTCCGAGATAAAATTTGCATAAATATATATATATATATATATATATATATATATATATATATATATATATATATATATATATATATATATATTGATAAAATAGATTTTTGTTGGGCGTGCAGTCATTAAATAAATAAAATTCTATGGATTATGCAAAGCTTATGAGAATGTTTATTCTCTTCGTAGGGACAAACTAAAAATCGTTACAAATTTTCTTAACCACATAATAAATTATTAATTAAAGTACTTACATTCGTGAATTTCGATAAAATTAACCACAAACAGAAAAGATTTCATAGCCATCAATAAGAAATGTCATTAATTATTTATAAATGTCATGGTAACGGTATATCTAGAGTTGAAAGTGTCTAGATTCAAGTTTTCTAAGAAAAGATCTTATAGGAGTTATCTTTGTGTTTGTTGATCTTTTTTAACAAGTCACACATTAAACTTGAAAATATCGAGGCAGTTATAAGTTTAGTAAAAAGAAAAAGTTATTATTCGATTATTAAAAAAAACATTTATAACAGACTTAGAAACAAATAATATAAATAAATATATACCCGTACACAGACTAGACTATCTGAATTCGTAGGTATTGCAGTATAAATTGAAGTTTATTATGTCAATAATATTATTTACTATTTTGTTAGGCATTCAGATTATTTGTTAATTATATATAATCATATTCTCTCACAATAAGACATACATAACTTTAAAATGAAATAATGGAAAGCTTCAATTACTTAAAAAACAAGTCAATTTCTATCACAAATTAACCTGAGAAATTTATTAAAATAGCAGATGTATCTAACATATATCATCTCCATCGTATTCTCTCACAATACGATAGATACACAATATGAGATATCCTGAAAAGCATCAATTCATTCAAATGAAGCTAATAATAATAATAAAATATGATAAGCTGATTTCTCTCACAAATCAACATGTAAGAATATTGTAAACAATGTCCATGTTATTTAATATATTATAAATAGTGATATCAAAACAGCAAATAGCGAAACACAAGAAAGGAAAAAAAATCATCGTATTATATTTCACTATAGGTTAAACATGAAATGAAAATCCTTTTGAATCAACTAAATTTCTCTCACCAATCAGTTGATCTAGAGATCTCAAAGAGCTACAAACACAAAGATAACTCCTATAAGATCTTTTCTAAGAAAACTTGAATCTAGACACTTTCAACTCTAGATATGCCGTAACCATGACATTTACAAATAATTAATGACATTTCTGATTGATGGCTATGAAATCTTTCCTGTTTGTGGTTAATTTTATCTAAATTCACGAATGTAAGTACTTTAAATAATAATTTATTATGTGGTTAAGAAAATTTGTAACGATTTTT
This sequence comes from Crioceris asparagi, assembly GCA_958507055.1. NCBI lineage: Eukaryota > Metazoa > Arthropoda > Insecta > Coleoptera > Chrysomelidae > Crioceris > Crioceris asparagi. The sequence continues at coordinate 80,063,376 of OY293826.1, read as the reverse complement.
AGTTTCCCCCGACGAATAGAATAAACATTTTCGAAATCTTGGCATAATCCAAAGAATTTTATTTATTCAATGACTGCATCCCCAACAAAAATCTATTTTATCAAATAGTAAACCAGTCAACAATTCAGAATCAATATATATATATATATATATATATATATATATATATATATATATATATATATATATATATATATATATATAAAAAATAGGATGAAGCTCTACACCTTTATGCTTTTATTCAGTCGGATACAACCACCCACTAGAAGCGGATCACGTGATTTCAAGCTTGTTAGCTTTCATCACACCACATAAGTGGAAGCTGTATCCAACTATACAAAAGCAACTGGAAGTAGTCAAAAACTTTGAGACATTATCTACCATATAGTTGGATACAGCTTCCACTTATGTGGCGCTGATGAAAGCTAACAAGCTTGAAATCACGTGATCCGCTTCTAGTGGGTGGTTGTATCCGACTGAATAAAAGCATAAAGGTGTAGAGCTTCATCCTATTTTATATTTTAAATCTCATTCATTAATGAACTAATAGATTTCTTTATATATATATATATATATATATATATATATATATATACAAGCATTGCTCGTTTAATATAAATATCTGGGCGATCGAGCTTTGCTCGGGTAACACAGAATTTAGAATGGGTCTATAAGAGTTACTAAGGATGTTTAATCTTAGTTCAGTGATCGGTAAATTTTGCTTTTATCGTTCACAAAGCTCATAATTTACAGATTTAAAAATAAATATGAATGTGAAACATACCAGAACTGAGTGCTAGCGATTGGCACCCTTTATATATACCTATTTTTCATAAAAACACAAAACAGAACAAAAAATAGGGAAATATTTTAAGGTATGGTATGGCTACGAAAAGATATATTTCTTAATTAACTTGTTTGCATCTTTGGCCATTGACACTAAATATATATCTACATATATACAACATACTTTAAAATTATTATCTAGATCTGGTTGGACAAATAGTGAATTATTTCTAGAGGTTCATACATATTCAAATACACATAAATCGCACAAAGGAAAGACCGATTCTTCTAATTTGTGACAATTATGAGTCACATATTTCAGTCAAAGCAATTAATTATTCACGGGAAAATGGAATTGTCTACTTATCGTTTCCTCCTGGGTGTTTTCGGTCCATTTTCTGGTATTTATAACTTCAGAGCTATGTGAACTATAACAGCAAAATTATCGATCTACCAAGCGCAATACATTTGAAGTAGTAATATGCAACATTTTGGAACTTAGATTAAATATTCTTGGTAATTCAGACCCACCCTAAATCCCGTGTGTTCCGAGCAAAGCTCGGTCACCCAGATATTTAGTCATTATTATTTACTTTGAGAAATTGTAATTGGCTTGCAAGAGCTTCTATGTTTTGTATTTGTTGTAAATGTTGGTCGAATTAACATTTTATCACGATATGATGGATAGTGAGCACACTGTTGCATTTCTTCCAGATATTAGAATTTTACAAGGTCATTGAATGGGCAATGTCCTGAATGTGGTTGAGCTTCGTATTTTATAGTTCTGCCATTTACTATACATTTATTCCTTTGGATAAGATTTCAGGTTAGTTGCTAGTATGATTTGGACCGTTGGGGTGCTTAAGGAGCAGGCTTGTTTTGCTAACTCATTACCGAATAAGCCAACATGAGAAGGTTTTGGTTAATTATGCCCTCTGTGAATAATTTATGTGATAATTCCATGATGTCTTGTAGGTATCAATGGATTTCTACATTATATTTTTGTTATTGATCATATGGAGCTAAGAGAGTCTCTACATAAGGTTATTGACTTGCTTTCACTTTAACGAATGCTAAGAGACTTGAATATACCATAAAGTTCGGCTGTGTATAGTTAGACGACATGTTGTAACTGTTGTATTCAGTTAAGTTATCATTTTTCGACGTATCTGTGAATTATATCATTTCATACTGATTTGTATTAGCACCCTCATCAGTTCCCCATGTTTGGTGAGCAAGAGATTCTATGATATTTAGTCTTTTCATGCAACTGTCTTATATTTCATGAATATGTTTTCGCCGGGTTAGTCTTTTATTAAAAGTGGTTGCGAGTAATTATTCGCATTTACCTACCACTTTCAACGTTATTCCATTAAGAGAAATGTTTGGTCTCTCTAGGTTCTGTTTCAGAATTCTCGTGTCTGTGTATCAAGTGCTTTTATGTACTCCTGTTATGAAAATAATGTGGCTGTATGTAATCTGATAATTGGATGCTTTTGTAAATTAAATGTATCAAGGGCTCGATATTTTCCATCAATCACAGCCACCTTCAGTGCTACATATGACTTTTCTACTGTATGTATAATATCTCTATTATAACGACTGAACTGTGCGCAATTCATATATTGTTGATAAAATGTCGAAAACTGTTCTGAAAAACCAATTATTTTGCTCTACATATTTTAATTTGTAAATTAAATAAAGACAATAAATAAACGAGAAAGTATTGGGTTACTCGAATTTCCAAAAGAGGTTTGATATAAATTACGCAAGTTGAGCCGCTCTAGAGCTGCTCTATAAATGAGCTCTGCTTCTATCTCAACTTTATCTATTTCAAAATAGACAGAGATCTCTCAACCAAGCATGACGGCAGCGTCATCACACCATTAACCAATAACAACGCTGATGTGCCACATATGACGCTAATGTGTATAATTGGCAGAGCTAATAAAGCAAAGCAATCAACCACTATACTATCCGCCCCCAGGGCTCATGCATATGTATATAAGCACACTGGCTATACATATATAGGATGTCGCTAAACTATAAAGTGTTGTTACAAATGGCTACCACATAATTCTGAGATCGAAATAAGTTGATTTTTGGAAACTTATCTTAGTGCAATGGAATTATGATTTTAAAATAGATAAATAAAGTCGTATCGATACTATTATTTATATTACTATATTATTTCTCAACTATTTCTTATTTCCAATTTCTATGTTATTGGATAAATAAGAATTCAAGTATGATATTTACTATATAAACGGATTCTTGATAAGATTCAATTTCTCTTGGAGTCTTTGCAGAAGACGCGGTCGGAAAAAATATTTACATTTCCAACGATCAATGATAAAAATTTATGAGAAATGAGCCGGCAGGTAGATATTTTCGTAGATCACACAAACTTGATTTATTGTCATATCTTACTGGAAGATCAAGATTCACGATTGTCCTGTATAAATATGCAGTGTTATTTTATAGTGGTTCGGTTTCAAAGTATATCATACAAGATTAATTTTGAACATTTTTTAATTTAGATTTCGTCAAAATGTGCATGTCCATATCAAAAAAAAAAATATTGTTTCGGCTATACTTTTGACCAACGAACCCCGAACGGAGGAGGTCTACAATTCGACTGTCAGCTATTTCTTGGTTCGTAAGCGCGTTGTATATAGTAAACGTACTCCGATTTTGATGATTTTTGATTTATTTGAGAGAGGCTTAAGAAATGGTCCCATATTCATAAAAACGTAAATTCGATATCTCCTTCCCTCCGAAAACTGCCCCCGTAGGGGATGGAGTGTGCAAATTTTCACGAAAATCGAAAATCTGAGGTGGCATAAATAAAGATAGGACATTATCCGGAGACGATTAAGTTTAAGATTTTTTCAAAAGAGTTTTCGGTTTTCGAGATAGAGGCATGTTAAATTCTCAAATATATATATTTTTGCTATATGGAGAGGGCGATTTCTTTCTTCGAAAATTGAAAATCTGTGGGTACTACATGAAACACCCAATTATTTGTAGCAACATTTACCATGAACATTTTTAACTTAGAGTTACGGTTTTCGAGTTACAACGGTCGTAAAATGCTGACATCTAAAATACTTATGTGTATTTCCGCAGCGATGTATTGAAATCTCAATAATAACAACTACAAACAAAGAATATACGTGGGTAAAAGCATAACTACTATCTTCATTGGTATTAGTGAACGTTCAACGATTTTCGTGACTTATGCTACACTCAAAAGGGAGAAATAAATATTTTTTACAAAAAATTGGACCGACTTTATAAGTTGATGCACTTGTGAAGTTGGTGCCAAAAGTTATCAATCTAACTGCAACTGCACAACTTCAAAAGTAACAGCACCAATAGAATAATATTATTTTGTATTTTTGAGTGCATCAACTAATAACGTCGGTGCAATTTTTTGTAAAAAATATTGATTGAATATCAATATTTAATATTAGGAATGAAAAAGTGAGAAGAGGTAGTTTCCCGCCTCTTTAAGGTAGTAAAAGGTGAGTTTATACAGTAAATAAAATAAAATAAGAAACAAATTAAAATTGAAATAAGAATAACCTCAAGAAAGATTGGTTTATACAGATGACGAAAATAAAATAAGAATGAACCAATCAAATCACAGCTTTTTTGATAAAAACTTTTGTATTGTATGCAAGTTAAGTGTCCTCTGGTGGTTGATCATGCGCATTATCAGTTTCCAAACAAAATAAAATAAGAAATAAAGATGAAAGTTGGCCATCTTTAGTTCTTATTCTTATTTCTTAATTTAGCTTATTTCGTGTATAAACGCTCCCATGGAAATGAGCATGTTCAACTTTCTTATTTTATCTTAATTTGTTTCTTATTTTATTTTATTTACTGTATAAACTCACCTTAACTTACATGATATAATTGTATCGAACATTGTTAACTATATCGACATATTCTGGAAAATTAAATATATATTCTTCTAGATTTCGATTCATTATTCCCTAATGATGTATGGCGTTATATTGCGGAAGCCACAAATATCAGAAACTAGTTATGTATTAGGTATCTACAGAAAAACAAAAATTGCTTCAACCCAAATTATAACCGAGCACAAAATAAGCGAATATGGTTTGAATCATGCGATACATGGTTGTCCCTAACATTTTATCACGTACATTGAAGATGCGCGTGATCGTATCTTCATGGTAACACATGCAGTGAACCATTGCCAGGAGGCTGTTCCCTAGGAAATGAACGCTAAGGATTTTTAATTCATATCTATTAAAATCTCACTAACCTTTGAATTATTTTAGTAGCCACACCCCTTGTCCAATTTAAACAGTTTTGCACTTTGTGATGTACATTTTGTTCTATGAAATGCAGTGAAATTTCGTATGGACTTTTTTAATAACTTATTTTGATTTCAATAATATATGGTAGCATTTTGTAAGTACTTTCTAAAGACACCCCATGTACCTACCCTGTAGTGTTTTACATCGTTGCCTTCTATCACACTATGTACACCGGTTTATAATTAATATTATGCAGAGGAAGCGAATCATCAGAAATAGCAGAAGCAGAGAGAGAGAGTACCTAACTAAGTAAAAGGTATTGTTTGTGTATGTATTTGTGTGTGTAAGCTTTATTCAGCATGATGCATGGTTAAACGCCAACAGGCGTTATGATGAACGCTAAAAGGCATATTGTGCAATTTGGCAGGCAAAGATAATTCAATTTGTGTGTTTACATAAATATTTCTGTAAGCTTGTCTATACATTCTTGTAGTTATTTCAATATGTAGTAAGTAGTGAGATATAAACGAAGCAAATCAGCAAATCATTGATAAATAAACAGTTAAAATAAGTGAAAGCTGTAGCACACTCATCAAGAATTGTGTTGAATGGAAATAAGCCCATTTTCCGGATATTCGTTGAATACAAAAATATATTTTATACCATCTAATATAGTTAATTTTTATAAGTTGTCTAAGAGAACCATGTTATAAAAGAATCTTTCAAAAGGCCATAATAAGTGTTAGAGTCCATGAAAATATTTTCATATTAACAACATCTCCAGGAGCTTATGTTTGTAGGTGTAACTTTTTTTATCTGAGGACATAGTCTGAAGGGGCCGATGGTGATGAACAGGCTGTAAAAATAATATGTAGACTACGTACTGCAACGATATTCTTGTGGCAATCCAAATATATGACAAATCTTGTAGATTGGAAGTCCCATAAAGCTCGAAATAATTCTTTTTAACAAAAAAATGGGCCGACATTATTAGTTGGTGCACTGAAAAGTGAATAATAATATTGATTCTATTGGTGCCGTTACTTTTTAAGTTGTGCAGTTGTAGTTAGATTGATAACTTTTGGCACCCATTTGACAAGTACCAGCACCAATAGAATTAATATTATTTTGTATTTTTCAGTGCATCAACTAATAACGTCGCTTAATTTTTTTTCAAAAAAATATTTATTTCACACTTTTGAGTGTACAATTAGTCACGAGAATCGTTGAACGTTCACTAATACCAAAGAAGATAGTACTTATCTTTTTACCCACGTATATTCTTTGCTTGTACATGTTATTATTTAGAGATCTCAAAACATCGCGGAAGAGAAACGCATAAGTATTTTAGATTTTACCATTTTATCACCGCTGTAACTCGAAAACCGTAACACTTTTGAACAAAATTTCAATTTAAAGGTTTCCGGATATTGTCCTGTCTTTAATTCTGCTACCTCAGATTTCCGATTTTCTAGAAAAAAATTCTCCTTCACCCCCTTCGGACGGTGTGTTTTTTGAAGGGAGTACGTTGACTATATACCAAGCTCGCACAAACCAAAAAAAGACAGACAGTCGAATTGTTTACCTCCTCCGTTTATTAATTTATTTATTTATTTACAATTTATTGATGTTAATGCACAAAATATATATACATAAGTCAAATATAAGTTAGATAAAAAATAGTTCAGGACATACATAACATGTTAAAATTTAAATTCCAAAAACTCCTTGACACTGTAGAATGCATTTGAGATTAGTAATTCTTTAAATTTATTTTTGAAACTAGTTGTAGATAACTCTTTTATATAATTTGGCAGTTTGTTAAAAAGTTTAACTGCAATAAAACCAGGATGTCCCTAACATTTTTGAAGTCTGTAACTAGTCTGCACTAGGGCTTCTCTACCCCTTGTGAGGTGCTCGTGAATATTGCCATGAGTTGTTTATTTTTTCTTATGCGCAGGCTGTCCAGAATAAGATTTCCTACCCCCCTATCTCAGAAGCTATGAGAAGTACGAAAAAAAGTATTGAGATAAGATATTTGTGAATTTCTTTGAATTTTTTATTTTTATTTTTGTCCTATTTACAGTGTGTTTCATATATCTGATACAGGTATCAACTCTCTTATTTTAAATAGAATACCCTATATATTTTTTGATTTTTGGATTCTTCGTAAAATTTTAAGTTAACTTTGTGTTACAAACCCTATACCTAGTATTTATAGTTTTCGATGACAGTTGCAGGCCAGGTTGCAGGTGTATGAATAATGCATCATTAGTAGTAATTCATACGATAAATTGAAGAGCCACTATCATAAATCTAACAAGCAGAGGTGAACATTTGTAACCAAACTAGAAACAATCTCTGGAAATATATAGGGTGAGTACGAAAGCGATGAAAACTTTGAATTGAATATTATCAATTATCTCATGTTTTACAGAGTTTTAAATTTTGGATAATATCTCAGAAACTCTTGATATTAGGTATAGGAAAGTAAACTGAAAGTACCTTTATTTTTAGACGTAGAATACAGTGCAACAGAAACAAATCGGTGTTTGCATTTAAAAAATCGGAGGTAATTCATAATATTCAATTCCAAGTTTTCATCGCTTTCGTACTCACCCTGTATATTGCCAGAGATTGTTTCTAGTTTGGTTACAAATCTTCACCTCTGCTTGTTAGATTTATGATAGTGACTCTTCAATTTATCGTATGAATTACTACTAATGATGCATTATTCACACACCTGCAACTATCATTTTTTTACAAAAATGATAAAATCTCGAAATCTATATATACTAGGTATAGAGTTTGTTACACAAAGTTAACTTAAAATTTTACGAAGAATCCAAAAATGAAAAAACATTTAGGGTGTTCCATTTAAAATAAGAGAGTTTATCCCAGTATAAGATATATGAAACACCTTGTGAATATGACAGAAATAAAAATAAAAAAATCAAAGAAATTCACAAATATTTTATCTTCTTACTTTTTTTCGTATCTCTCATAGTTTCTTAGATAGGGGGTAGTGAATCCTATTCTGGACAGCCTGTACATTACACATTCAAAAATGTATTGGGATGGAAAGGTAAGTATTTTGAGATTTGAAAAAGCCTGTCTACAGTGCTCTCTCCAGCCAATGCCCCCAATTAAGTGCACAACTTATCACTGAAGACAAAAGTTCAGTCTGACTTGAATAACCCCAAGCAAGAATCGTATATGACATAACGGAAAGAAAGATGGCAAAGTAGATCATTCTCAGTATTGCAATAGAGACACATTCGTATAGACTTCTTAGGACAAAAACGCTTCCAGGTAGTTTTTTCACCACTCCTTCAGTATGTCGGTTTTAATTTCCGATTCAGTACAACTCCTAAAAAGCTTACTTCTTAAAATTTATTAGTTACGTTGCTTGTATCTCTGAGTGTAAAGAATAATTTCTGTGTTTTTTCAACATTGAGGTGGAGTCCATTGGCACTAAACCATTTAAAGGCCTCTAGTTTAATTCTGTCCAATTCCAAATGAAAATGAGGAACAACAATGGTCCTAAAATTGAGCCCTGTGGTACTCCTGCAATGATCTCCTTTGCAGCTGATAGCTTACTACCAACTACCAGTCAAAAGCGTTACTGACGTCGCAGACTGGTACAGAATTGTACTCTTGGTTTTCAAATGATTCCGTTATACAAGATAGAAGATCAAGTATGCCATAACCGTGCTCCCTCCTTTACGGAAGCGAAATTGGCAGGATGCTTATAATTTATTTTTATCCAGAAATTCTACTATTTGGATCGCCATACATTTTTCAAGTATTTTGGAGATAGTAGGTATAGAAAAAAGATGGGACGGTCGTTGGTAGGATCATTTGTGTCACCTTTTTTATGTCCTGGGGTTATTATAGCTTTTTATAAAGCCAAAGGAAATATGGATTTTTTAAGACATTCAATAATCAATTTAGTTAGTGGCGAAAGTAAAATGTCTAATAAGTATTATTCACAATATCTCTAACGAGATTAAAGCTAATTTTTTTGAAATTAAACATTTCATGTAGAAAGTTAGAGTTTTTTAGAGCTTTTAGTGGATCATAGTTTCTTTGAGGTATATTAATTAGTAAAATCTGAGCTATAGATGAGAAAAATATATTGAAGTCATCAGGTGAAATAGTTGAATCTAGCTGAGCAGTGCTTTTGCGCTGAACTCTTTGAACGTTAATATTGTTCCATGTAGCGTTTGTCAGATTATTCGATGTCTGAATTAATTGGTCATTGGCACGTTTCTTAGTTAATTTATTAGCCTATTTATACTTCGTTTTGTAATTGATGTAAATAATTTTATTATCTATGTTCTGATATTGACATTTCACCTCACATAGAAAATGGAGATGTTCCCTCATTGAACGAAGGTTGTTATATGGACAAGATTTCGTGAGAATATGTCTTCTGGGGAAAGGACTCTGCACAAGCTTCTTCATGTATACTCATATCATAATGTTAAATTTTTCGTCTAAGTCTTCATCCTCCGTTACAAACTCCCAAGAACAGGTTTGTATCTTATTAAATAGATTAAATAGACCTTGCTGAGTAATATGAGTAATTATTGTTTATGGTTGAATCCTCTCTAACGGTTATAAAAATTTCAATTTTTTGTCCTAAATTATCAGATATATTACAGTTAATTACCTCACCTGACATCGAAGTTGTCAAAAAATATTTATGATAAAATCAAGGCAGGTTACATCCCGAGTTGGTTCAGAGATAGTCTGTTTTAAACCATAAGTGCCTAAAATATCACATAACTGCTTATTCTCTTTCTGATTTGTAACAAAATGTACTTTGAAATCACCTGCTTGTATAATATTTCTGCCAACTCCTGCAATTGCAGTGTCTATTGCATCTAAGAAGGTATCAAAGTCACCCGAAGGTGCCTTATAAACAACTATTACAGCTGAATTTGAAGATTTTAAAAACTTACTACACATCTCTATGCATCCCTCAGTTTGGGTTCGTCGGTCAAAAACGCAAAATAGGGCTGACTAGGGCGTAGTTAAATGCGACACATTTTTATGTCCAAAGCTTTTTTTTAATCATTCAACATTTCTACCCCCTCCCCCAAAGCAATCAGTAAACAAGATATACATTCCTAAGAGAGGGATGGAAAGATCCAAATGAAGACGATGATCGTAAATTGAGGTTATAAACGGGCTGCTTGATAATAAAAGCCCTGTTCCAACTACTAATTCCTGACGGTTCTAGTCAGTCATAAGTTATTCGGCTATCTATATTAGTCATATGCATAATTTTATAGTGTTATTTATAGAACAGAAGGCTGAATGTTTATTTGCATTAAAATAACATTTTACATTCAGGGAATGAATGTTTATTAACATTAAAAGAAGCTAAAGTGTTTGTAAATGTTCAAGAATTATTATGTAAAGGCCAGTTTGTTAGGGTAATTCACAAGTAAAAAAACAAGAATGAGTACCCGTCTAAATTCATTTAAGAACTTGTTTTCGAATATCTTCAATCTGTTGAAGTTTACTTTTGACAGAAGAACTTCAGTGATGACAATTATAAAACAAAAAAATTATTATATAATATTAGAATAGCTAAAAAGAATACGCTCACTGTTAGAAAATTATTCAGCATACTAAAAGATGATATTCCATTAGATAAACAAAAAGATGTCATTTACCAAATACCTTGTAGCTCATGTAGTTTAGTGTACATAGGTCAAACCTCTCAACAACTTAAAAAACGAATTATTCATCACAAAAGTGATTTTAAAAACCCTAACAAAAAATGTGCCTTAGCCGAGCATTGTCGTCAAACAACAAATTTAGCTAACTATGATAATCCTAAAATCCTAGAAATTGAACCTAATCTTCGAAAAAGATCATTCCTAGAGATGTTCCATATATCAAAAAATAATGACACTATGAATCATAGAACAGATATAAATAATATAAGTAATATTTATTCTTATTCAATAAATTTAAAAATTAACAACAATCATCCATCTGATTCATATTAGATAAGAGATAAACTGTACTTAAAAAAAATATTTTGTATAACATAACAGAGAATATTCATATCACATAAATATACACCTGCAAACATATTATATTTATACAATCTCCCAGTATTAGTATAATTTAAACAAATGAAACTTTAAATTGAAAATAACTGAAATAAATAAATAATTAGTCCTTTGACAGAATATTTCAAAATTATTTCGTAGCTGCTATTGAAATGAAGATCTTTAACATATAATTTATAAACAAGCAGTGAATTAATATTATAGCATCCTGATGAAGACATGTATTATGTCGAAACGTTGATTTGAAATATAGAGTTTACAAAATTGGTCAATTTTTGCTGTTTTTCCCGTTATATCTACTAAACTGTTAATCACGTAGTGCAGCGTTACTTCTTATCTGATATATATGTTAAATCACATAACTCCAAGTTAACTTTTTAAAAAACAATTATTTATTAACACAAAAAATATTAAAATACAAATAACTTTACATGACTGTATGAATATTGACTCACAAGTAAGTAAGTGAACAAGTGAATTGTGAATTGTGAATTGTGAATGATTCCGTTAGCTGGAGATCTAGTATTTATACAATCAAGAATGTTTAATCATCAGAAATATAAAAAGAAACGTAAATTAATACAATGGATCTTTTCTCCTAAGGTTGAATCGAAACTTCTAGAATATTATAAATAAAATACATAGTAATGTCTTTTTGGAGGCCGAACTGGATAAACAATTAACAATGGTCTTTATGGTAACTTGCTGAATACTGGTCTGCATCTATGGCACGTAAATATCCTTATCACTTTTGTTATCTTCTTAAACTGCGTCTTGGAGATGTAATATGATATGGTGCAATATTACTGCGTCTTGCAGATGTAATACGATATGGTGAGATACTGCGTCTTGCGGATGTAATATAATATTATGAAATAATATTTAAAATAATACTTTGTTATTGTTATTATTATTTGACTTTAAAAAATAATTGAATTATAACTTTATATAACAACTCCCCCATTTAAGAAAAGTTGGTGGAGTTTGCAACAACTTTTTAAGTTAATGATTTATTTGGATTTAATTCGATATTCTCTTCTATGGGTTCTCCGACATGGATACTTGCTCTTCTTTTCGGAAGAATTCTTCTTATACTTTGCTGGAATGAAATACTGGAACCTGGTCCTGGTGGTGATGGTGGGTAATCGTTGGTTAAAGCTATTCCAATTCGATGATGCTTTCTTCTACATTTACAGGTCACATAAAGTATTAACAATAAAATTATTACTACAATGGTTAAAATGGTGAACCAATGTGTATATTTACTGATCGGAGATTGTTTCATCATTTTTTCGAATTCTTCTGAATACTGATTTAGTTTGTGTTGTGCAATATTCAAATCTTCGGAATCAATTTTGTTCAACTTAAGAGGTTCTAGTTCAGGAATTTGTAATTTTTCAGGAATATCTTTGCAACAGTCAAATGGAATTGTGACTGGATGACTTCGATACTTGATTTCTTGGTATGTGTCAATTGGGTATTGAGCATGAACTCTTGTACTTCCAATAAAGGCACTACACTCAGGTTGTAATTTCAGTAAACTATTAGTTTTAATAATTTCTGATTTAATTTCCTTATTTCCACATTTAATCTTGATTGGCAAAGGGTCCGAAACAGTGGTTAACCATAGATTTAAATCAATTTGGTAGACATTATAATCTTTAACAAAAAGAAGAGATGTTTGACATGTCTTGGGCATCTGAGTTAATCTTCTTAATAGTTGTGCTTCGCAAATTGCATCGTTGTCAATTGGATATGGGAGGAGATTAGAACAGATTTTTATACTTATTTCAAGAGTCTTGCAATTATCCAGATTTCGCAATGACAAATACAGCAGTGAATCATCATCCCGCGCAATATATTTTTGTGTAGTTGGTAAAATATGATAGATACCTGTTCGATCATCTAATATTGGTATTGGATAGAGTCGATATAGTATATAAGCTTCTGGATCAATGAGAGGAATTTTGAGAACAAATATTATTTTACTTTCTGATTGATATGCCTCTAATTCAATAATATTAAGATAATTAGCTATATTTGACGTATACGGTTGTAAAGGTAAATTATTTCTTATAAGAGATTTTGCTATATCTTGTAAATAATTGATTAAATCTGAAGGTGCTATTATTGAGCTATGTAATAATCTTATGCGAGCAAAAGTGATAGAATTTAAAATAGTATTAAGGGAATCTTCTAAGAAAATATAGCTTTCCATTAGTGATTCACAAATATTCAATATCCTTATTTGTGCTTCATAAAATGCGACATCATCAGCAATATCCATCAAAGTATTTTGAATTTCTTTTATATCTTCATTAAAAGTCTTCTCATCAATTTGTAATTTTTGTATAGTATTATTAAAATTTTTAATAACAGAAGTTGTAACTGAAATTTGTTTCAGATTTTCCAACTCAAATTCATCATGAGATAATTTGTTAATACAATTATTATAATATTCTCCATCTGATGCATCTAAATTACCAGTAATAGTTTTCCAAACAGTTCCGATTCCATTAAATATACCTCGCTTTGCCCTGGAGTTATAAGATTTAGTTTCTCCTATAATTTCTTTATATTTTTGACCTATTGAATTCGAAATTTGTGATAATAAACTTATGTGTGTTTGAACTTCAGACTTAAAAGCTATAAACCTTGGAGACGGATCTTCTAAAGTATCCAAAATTTCTATAAGTATTTTATCATTATTTTCCATTGTTTTCTTAATTGGGGCCAGATCTTTGTAAACTAAAAGTGTCCATTTTTCATTCGTAATTTTGATAGAACATTCTTCATGGAAAAAGATTCCAACGGTGTTATTAACAGGATTAAGTGTGTATTGGGCTGATATAATACTTATCAGCACGAAGAATCTGAAACCAAAGAAACTACTCATAGTAGGGTTTCAGTCTATCGAAATTAATTTTTGATTTTTGATTAGTTTGTGGATTCAAAACTATTGCAGAATTATCAAATAATTGCACAATTTCAAAAGGACCATTAAACAAATTTTGACTTTTATCTTTAATTTGAGATTCTTTAAGATAAACTTTATCTCCTATTTTATACTCTGGAAGCTTTCCTGAAATATTTTTATCAAATCTAATTTTTGCTTTTTCTTTCTGACTTGCTGTTTTTGCTCGTGCAATTTTATAATAATATTGCATTCTGTTGTTCAAATCACGTATGTATTTAGTAATAAGGGCTTTCTCATTATATAAAGTTTCAGGTGGTCTACTAGACGTATGACCAAAAATCAGTTCATATGGGGTAAAACTAGTTGTTTTGTTTTTAGTATTATTATAACATATAACCGCATATGGCAAAATATTAAACGGATGTTCGTCTGGATTTTCTGTCTTATGTGCACGGATAATTTCCACAAGAGTTCCGTGAAATCTTTCTAAAGAACCATTCGATTGTGGATGGCCAACGCTAGAAAAAGTGAGCTTTATGTCATAAAGCGTACACAAATCTTTTATTAATGAATTATCAAATTCTCGACCATAATCGCAATGAATTCTCAAAGGTGTTCCGAAATGTTGAAAGAATATTAATAGTGTATTTACAACTGTTGAAGCTTTTTTATTTGAAATAGGATAAGCTTGAGTAAATTTAGTTAACTCATCTCGAATCGTTAAAGCGTAATTTCTTGTTGGATATTCAAAAATATCAATATTAATTCTTTCAAACGGAGTTTTTGGTGTTTCTGTTAGTACCAGAGGAGTGCTTAAATTCTTACGACAGATTTTTACTTTTTGACAAGTTTCACAGTTTTTAATAAATTGTTCTACATCTTTTGTTAGTCCTGTCCAGTTATACTTAGATTTTATCCGTCGTATAGTTTCATTTATTCCGCGATGTAAATTACTTTTGCCTTTATGATATTGGTCCAATATGATAGGTATTTCATCTCGGTCAGGTGTTTTAACAATATTTTGACAGACTACAAATTTTAAATCAACATTAGCAAAAATAAAAGAGAATACTTCTAAAATAGGTAACTCAAGATTATTTTCTATATACTAAGTTTTTGAAGGATCAAATTTACTTTGTTCTTTAAATAATGTATAAAATAATTGTTGAACTACAAACTCTGGATCGTAAATAAGAGGTATTATAAAATACTTGCGATCTTTCACAGTTTTACTAGAAACAATATTTACTAAATTCATTTGAAAATCAAAATTTTCTTCAAAAATATCTTCAATAATTTTATAATGTAAATCTTCAAGTTTATTTTGCCAAAATAAAGTGACAATATTCTTATGAGTCTTATCCAGTAACTGGTCATTTGATGTTTCAGTTTTTGAATAATCGATTATTGATTTTGTTTTGTAAATGTCAACAAATCTATTAAATTCGTCTGTCATTAATTCATCCTGTTCCTCTATAGGTGTTTCATTTTTTTGTGGTTCTATAGGATCATTAGGGTCTTTACTTGTTGATGGTATAACCTCATTAGTTTCATTATTTGCCAAAATTGTAATTTTAGATTGTAAATTTGCACATTCTTTAAAATGATTAATTTTAATTCTTGAAAGTGCATCTGCATTTTTATTAATTTTGCCTGGCTTGTACTCAATTTTGTAATCATATTCTTCCAATTTAAGTCGCCATCTAGCTAGTCTGCTTCCGGGATCTTTAAGGGAAAACAGCCATGTTAATGGACGATGATCAGTGACTAGCGTAAATTTTCTTCCAAATAAATAAGGACGAAAATGTTTTACTGCCCATACAATAGCAAGGAGTTCTCGTTCTATTGTTGAATACCTTGTTTCTGCACTACATAATGTTCTCGAAGCATAACTTACTGGTAGATCTTTACCAATGGGACCTTGTGATAGAACAGCGCCAATGGCAAATGCACTAGCATCAGTTGTGAGAATAAATGGTTCTTCAAAATTTGGATATCTCAAAATAGGATATGAAGTAAGTGCAGCTTTTAGATCATTGAAAGAATTTTTACATTCATTATTAAAAATAAAAGAAACATCTTTTTGTAAAAGTCTTGTAAGGGGTTTAGAAATTTTGGCAAAATTTGGTATAAAGCGACGATAATATCCTGCTAAACCAAGGAAAGATTTTACATCTTTCGGATTTTTAAGTTCCGGGAAATTTTTGAGACATTCTATTTTGGCTGGATTTGTTTTAACACCATCTTGGGTAATGATATGTCCAAGATAAGCGACTTCTTTTCTAAGAAATTCGCATTTATCTGGTTGAATTTTCAAGTTGGCTTTCCAAAGTCTGTTGAAAACTTCAGTCAGACGAGAAACATGTTCATGAATAGTAGAAGAATAAATTATTATGTCATCCATATAAACAAGACATCTTTCATTTTGAATGCCAAGTAAAATGTTGTCCATGACGCGTTGGAAAGTGGACGGGGCATTTTTGAGTCCAAACGGCATTCGAACGAATTCATAGTGACCGTTATCAACTGAAAAAGCTGTTTTGGAGATATCTTTTGGTTCAATTTCGATTTGATGGAAACCTGAGGCTAAGTCAAGAGTGGTAAAATATTGACATCTTCCTAGTTGATCAAGGAGATCAGAAATGTTGGGTAATGGATATTTATCATCTACCGTAATTTCATTTAATTTACGATAATCAACAACCACACGCCATTTTTGTTTTCCTGAAGCATCAAGCTTCTTTGGCACAACCCAAACTGGGGATGACCATGGTGAAATAGAATGACGTATAATACCTTGTTCCAACATTTTGTTCACCTGAGTTTTTACCTCTTCTTTATGAATTTGGGGGTATCTATATGATTTAGTAAATATAGGTCTCGCATTATCAGTTTCAATTGAATGTTTAATTTCATTAGTAAATGTTAGTTGGTCTTCTTCCAAATAAAAAATATCAGAAAATTCTAAACATAAATTTGTGATAATTTCTTTTTCTTCTTCGTTGAGATGATCTGTACGCAACTGATCCAAAATTATAGTGTTTCTATCAACAAGTTGATTAAATTTAGTTTATTTATTAACGCAATTAAAATTTAAAAAACATTCGGAATTCGGAATGGGATCTAGATTCAAATTTGGAAATTCAACAATTTTTGGAATAGCATTCGAATTAATAATTGAAGTAAAGAATTCACCTTCTTCATTTACATGTACCAAAGCATTTGGAATTCTAACATTTTCTATTGCTTGTCCGAAAAGTAGTGCATCTGTGTTTGTTAAATTACATTTCAATTTGAAATTTTTTTCAATTCTTGGCTCAATAAAAATTCGATTTTGTATCTTTTGCAAACAAATAACAATTTCAACACCTAAATTTCTAAAAAGATAAGATATCATTTTTTTAACATACGTCCAATCTAACTTGCCAATCCACACCCTATTTTTGGCATAGCTAATTTTTGAATATATATAAAGTCTGATAAGTGGGTTTTCCGGTTGAAGTTTCTTTTGTTACAAGATAATAAATATATCTAGTTGTATTTGCATTCTTAATTTTCAAACCTGCTAAACCAGCTTGTTTTTGATTTTGACTTAATAATTTTTCTATATTTCCAAATCGTTTCTTAAATTCCGCGGCAATGCCTTTTTGCATTTGCATATCTTCCGCCACGCAATGAGCTAATGAATAATCGTGAGGCATGTCAAAAATATCAATGTTTTTCTCAGCTATTTTTTTATAACAATTTTCAGTATTTTGTTCATATTGTAAGAATTCAGAATCTTGTTCACAAATTTGATTATTTTGAGACAAGTGTGATGTTTCGGTAACTTTAAACAGAGGTATAGTTTTGAAATTAGTTATCAATTGTTTTGAATTCAAATCAATTATACAATTATAATGTTCTAGGAAATCTGAACCCAAAATTCCATCAAAATCAATATTAAGATTATAAATAAAAACTTTATGTGGATCTTTTACAGAAAATGGAATAAGAACAGATTCTTTTAGTAAAATTTTTTGTTTGTCAGTTATCCCTTGAATAGTTACATATTCAGTAAATCTTTGAGGAAATTTCTTAACAGTATTTTCTTTAAAAATAGAAACTCCTGCACCTGTATCAATAAGCAACTTAAACTCTTTAGAAGCATCTTCAATATAATAAAGATTTTTGGAATTCACAGTCAAAAATGGATTTAAAGAAAATTTTGTTCGGGAAAATTTACATTCGGGTTCATCTCTTCGAAATTTAATGTTTGGATTCTGGTAACTGTTTCTGAAATTAAATTCTCTGTTGTCGGACAATCTGGGGGATGGTCTTTGATTTGAGAAATGGGGAAATCCTGGAAATTGGAGTTTTCAGGAGATTCAATATCTTGTGGATAATTTTCAAAATCCGGAGAATAGTCTGATGATTGGGAATAGTTACTAAAATTTTCTTGGATTTCATTTTCAAAAATATCTTGATTATTTTCGAAATAATAATCTGAATCGTTTTCACCATTGAAGCCGACTAAATGAGCTCTTTGTTGAAAATTTGGATTCTTTTGAATTACTGATGGTCTTATCTGGGATTGTCCCTGCGAAATAAAAGGTCTTTGTTGAATAGGAACATTCGGTCTATTTTGCACAGTATTTTGTGATTGATTTTGGAAATTCATTGGTCTCTGGAAATTATTATTGAAATTTGGGTTATAGCTTGGAGCTGATGCTCTTTGCTGTTGGAAACGACATTGATTAGAAGTATGACCATTTTTACCACATGAAAAGCATTTTACAGTTTGTATTTGTGGTTTTCTAACATTTAATATATTTTGAGGTTTACTTACAATATTAGAAGCTGGCTTATTAAATTTTTGGTTCTCAAAATATGATAATTGCAATTCTCTTCGTATGCGAATTTGTGCTTCTAACAAGTTTTCAGGCTGACTAGCACGAATAAGTTGTCCTAGACAGGGTTCAAGTCCAGTTAATAAAGTATTAAGAGCCATAGTATCAATAAGAATTTCTTGTGCAACCTTTTGTTCATTTGATAAATTTGATGTTTTTTGTATATTTGCATGCATTTTAGCATTTAAGACTTGCACTCTATTGAAAAATGTTAGAGCTGATTCATTCGATAATTGTTTTAATCTTTGTAAATCATGAATAAGAGAAGTAAGGTCTCTTGAATCACCAAAATGAAGATTTAAAAGTTGTCTTATCTCTGCATAAGTCTGAGGATTTCGCGAGCTGATTAGTTGAGCCGCTTTTCCCTTTAATTTATTTTTAATGTGAATCACTAACAGAGCCTTTTGGTCTCTGGTAGACATATTATAAGCACAATCACATGCATTTAAAAATGTTCCGAGAAATATCTGATCACCTTCAAATTCAGGTACGATACAAAATATTTCCGAAATTCTATATGGTTCAAGCTCAACCTCTTGAGCTGGATTTCTTTCATTTGCCATTTTGATTTAATTAAATATAAAATATCAAATATATAAAAATATGATAAAAGAAAATCGAACAGTTCAAAAATTCAAAAATTAATATACGTGGTAATTCACTTACAGTAAGATGTACATTTGTCTTGTTCGGTTCTTTTCTTCAAAAGTTAGGAAACCACCGTTGATAATGAGGGGATACTTGTTGTTGAAGTAAGCCTTGTTTTACCAACGTTGAATTATCCTTTTCTTCAAATTCTAATAATTCTTCTTCTTCTTTTGGAGCTGTTGATTCTTCACTTGAAGGTTTGGAAACCACCGTGATAATGAGGGGAAACTTGTTGTTGAAGTAGGCCTTGTTTTATCACGTTGAGTTATCCTACTGACTGCGCCAATTTGTTAAATCACATAACTCCATGTTAACTTTTTAAAAAACAATTATTTATTAACACAAAAAATATTAAAATACAAATAACTTTACATGACTGTATGAATATTGACTCACAAGTAAGTAATAAAATTGTGAATTGTGAATGATTCTGTTAGCTGGAGATCTAGTATTTATACAATCAAAAATGTTTAATCATCAGAAATATAAAAAGAAACGTAAATTAATACAATGGATCTTTTCTCCTAAGGTTGAATCGAAACTTCTAGAATATTATAAATAAAATACATAGTAATGTCTTTTTGGAGGCCGAACAGGATAAACAATTAACAATGGTCTTTATGGTAACTTGCTGACTACTGGTCTGCATCTCTGGCACGTAAATATCCTTATCACTTTTGTTATCTTCTTAAACTGCGTCTTGGAGATGTAATATGATATGGTGCAATATTACTGCGTCTTGCAGATGTAATACGATATGGTGAGATACTGCGTCTTGCGGATGTAATATAATATTATGAAATTATGAAAGAAAAATCGTTTTCAGCAATTAATATTCTCATTTTCGGAGTTTTACAGATTATATGTCAGATAATAATAATATGTTTATTGTGCATAAATGAATAAATAAATCACATTGTGATTGATAATTACAACAGCAAATAAACATGGTTACGCCACGGAAGTGTGCATAACAATTATATGTTGTTATACCACTTGTGTGTGACTGCTTATTCTATTAAATAATTAGTATCAGTAAAATCTTAAAAAAATTAAAAGTAAATCTTAAAAATATAAATATTAGAAATAGGTACACATATTATTGGGGGTTGATTGGTAATCAAATAAAATATTATATATAACACATTAAAATGAGATCTACGACATACAATTATAAGGACACATTTACAATTATGGGTAAAATTAAAGTTGTGTTAATAACAAAGAATGTCAGGAAACTGTAAAAAAAAGGTAGGTACATTTGGCACAATCGAACTCAAGTTGGCTTTTAATCTCTTTAGTGTATGGAAATTAATAAAAATAACTAAATCTAAGAACTTGTGGATATTGATAAATGTCTGGATCATATTTTATTTACAAAATCTCCAAAAAAAGCTGTATTTGACCTCATTATCCATATTTTGGTTTGTCTTCTGAAGCTATTTTTACTTTGAATTTATACGTGTTGGTAGTAAGTTGTAATGTCGAGATCCGAGGTAAGATGCGTTACGCTGGCCTATATTTTTTCGCAACGAGGTTGTCATACACAATTTTTTTCTTTCTGGTGTTATGGTCGTGATTCGTAAATTGTAAAGCGATACATCCTTTATTAATATTTTTTAAAATGCAACAGAAGAGTTCTCTAACATCGAGTACACCTGCTTCTTTTGCATAATATTTAAGTTTTCTAAATGAGTAACAGTTACTCCACCCCATCCAATTATTCCGTACTGTAATTGAGATTCTACTAGTGCATAATATAATGTTCTCAAATTTCCATTGTCAAAAAAGTCTCTCAAATATTTGAATTTGTGTAGTAATCCCCTTAGCTTTCTTACCAATATTTTTTATTTGGAATACTTACTCGTTGCTCTCTTCCAGATAAGTAACTCCTAAGTATTTCATATACTTTCCATCTTAGTCCATAAGATGACATTTTTGGTAAAAGTTTTCGGTGACAGACAGTATCGAATGCTTTGGATAGATCAACGAATATACATAAGGTTGACTTTTTTTATCGAGTGCATCATAAATGTGAGAAGTTAAAGCAAATATTGCATCTTCAGTCGATTTACCTTCCCTAAAACCATACTGTCTGTTCGAAATGACTTCATATTTATTAAAAAAAATCAATATTCTTTTTTTGAGTACCTATTTTCTCTAATATTTTTGCTACATTAGAGATTAGAGAGAGTGGTCGGTAGTTTAACATTTCTGTTTTATCCCCACTTTTATATAATGGTTTAATTATCCCTGTTTTGAGAATTTTCGGAAAACAACCTGTATCCATACATCGATTTACCAAAAATGTTATTGGGGCTTTGATTTCATGAACTATCTGTTTAAGTGTTTCAGACCGGATATCGTCATCACTTGTTGATTTATTAAGCTTCAACTCTCCTATTATTTGTTCTACTTCGGTTTTGTTAGAAGGGTATAAATACAAGGTGTTTTAAATTTTTTTGTCACTGTGAAATACGTCTTTAGGTTCAATAATTTTATTAGCGTATCTTTCCCCCAATTCACTATAGTATTTATTGAAACTGTTGAAAATTTCGATTTTATTATGCATGATTTGGTCATTTACTTTGATTTGATTTATATTTGTAGTAGGTTTTTGTTTATTGCAAATTTCGTTGACACAATCCCAGATACCTTTTGTGTTGTTTATGTTCTGTTCTATGATTTTATTTGCATATGCCTTTTTAGCTGCTTTTATCAATCTACTTAATTCATTTTTCTGTTGCTTGTACTCTTCGTGGAGTTCTGGGTTATCGCAATAATTTCTGAGGTTTTTGTAAAGTTCATTTTTCTTATTTGCTGCATTGATAATTTCAGATGTAATCCATTTAGATCTAGGCAATTTTTGTTTTTTTATTTTAAGGCCAATTGTGTTCTTTTCAATGTAATATTTGAGTTTCTCTATAAATTTTTGTGTCGTTATTTCTATGTTTCTTTGATTATAAATATCTAGCCATAACTCTTCTCCTAATTCTTGTTTCAGCTTACTGTATTTCGTAATTTTTTTTATTTTTAATTTTAGGTTTTTCCCGTTTCTGAATTTCTCCTAGTTTTATTGATAGGCCGATGGGGAGGTGATCGGTAATATTATGATCTATAATATATGCTCTGCAATCTGTCTCAGGCATATTTTTCACGAAAAAGTGGTCTAGGCAAGAACGGCTGGAGGGCCGCGTAATATCATTGATATAGGATATGAACCCATATGAATTCATTATATTTGTATACATTTCTACAAATTCATAGTCTGATAGAAGATCTATATTTATATCTCCTGTAATGATTTGCATTTCATTTGGTTTCATCGTTTTCAAGTATTTGCACAATTATCTGTATGAGACAGAAATTCGATGACCTATATATTGCAGTTATTGATATTTTACTTTTATTTTTTTGTATGTCAATCTGTAAAGCTTTTATTTTCGCGATTTTCCTGATACGATGAGAAAAATCTAATGTTTCGTTTATGAATACGATAACGCCATCATTTTTATTCAGGGAGCTCTCATTGTATAGCGTTTGATAGCCATTCATATGGATAACATCTAGATCTTTTACAATTAATGATTCTGTTTAGACAATAATATCGAATTTTCCGGAAATTTTTCTAAGAAATATAGTCAGTTCATCTATGTTTTTTATTATGCTTCATATATTAAGGTGTAATATGTTTAAATTATGAATGAAGTAATGCCTTAATTCATCAACTTCAGACACCTGAATGGAATTATTTTTATAATCTCTTGTAGAAGAATCCATAATAGATAAATGAGACTACAAGTGCTACAAATAGGGACTAAGTCTAAAACAACAACATAATATTTGTTAAATATTGTGAATACTATATGTAAAGTAAGTTTAAATAATGCGTGTGCCGTGTATGTAATTATTTGTTACTACGCAATCTCAATTTTTTTCGAATTGCTGGGGGATCAGATTCATTTACAGAATTTTTCTTTTTGGGGTTTCCTCTTTTTCTGTATTTATTCTAATCTTTAGTTTGGTGCAGGATTTAATTGGCTTGTTGGTTTCTGGAGGAATCGTGGATACGGCAGTTATTTCTGTTTTATCGAAGATACCTTTATAAACCTGATAACATCATAGGGAAAAATAGTCTTATGATTAAGCTTCCGGGTATTCATCTAGAGTTCCTCGGTTCTAATTCTGTTCATCTTTGAGTTTTTTTTTAAACGAAACCCATTTCTTAAATAAAAGATGTTAAAATGAGTTTCTAATAATTTAATCTGAAATTTTCACTGAAAGTTTATACATATCTAATATATTGCGACCCTTAAGGTACACATTAGCTATTTCAAGGAAGTGTTAGCAGATTTTGGAAAAAATAACAAAAGGGGGTTTTCGGAGCCGAGAGATCGATTGACGATAATTTCATATTCAATCGGTGTGACCCTCGAGGTCCACACTAGCTATTTCAAGAATGGCTCCGCAGATAAAAGTTTCAGAATTTATAGTGTATGGGGGTTGAGAAGTCGATTGGTGATACAGCTGAGTTCTGGTATGTTTCACATTCATATTTATTTTGAAATCTTTAAATTCTGAGCTATGTGAATAATTAAAGCAATATTTACCAATCGCAATACATTTTAACTATAAATATGCACATTTTTGAACTTTTAGCGTAAATCTTATAGACCCACTCTAAATTCTGTGTTAGCCGAACAAAGCTCGGTCGCCCAGATATTAGTAATTTATCTACACATGTAAAGAATTAAAAGATCTCTGAAACAGAAGAGTTGTCTAATATCTACAACATTGGGATTCTCAAAAATAGGTATGAGAATAATTTTAAGAATCAATTTCAGAATAACACCTATTGGTTCTAGATGTTTTTTTTTTCTAATACCTCCCCATCAATTAATAACATATAGGTTAAATTGATTCCACAAAGACATAGTAGATAGTTTTTAGATGGTGTTGTTTTAGAAATCCAAATAACTCTTTGAATTTCTAAATCATAACTCTTATTTTATTTAGAACTAGCTTTTGCCCGCTACTTCGTGCGCGTCGAGAATTGCATTCAATTCCATGCGATAGTTTTTGCGTGTACAAACATACAGACAGACATACATGGTGGAATGGAACCTATATTCTAATTTAAACCTCTAGCAATACATCAGTGAAATTTGCATTCAGTTCTATATAGTAGTCTTTGCGCGATACGTGTACCAAAATACATAAAGACAGACAGAGGCGATAAAATTTTGCCTATATTCTTATAGACCTCTAGTAATACATCGGTGAAAACTGCATTCAATTCCATGCAGTAGTTTTTGCGTGATGCGCGTACAAACACACAGACAGACAGTAAAGTTGCCTGGATATGGATCAGGACATACTTGCATGTTTCATTGACTTCGAAAAAGCGTTTAACAGAGTACAACATCAAAAACTCGTTCACATTTTAAAGCGAAATAACATAGTCGTGATATCAGATTAATAGCTAATGTCTATTGGTGTCAAATAGCGAAAATTAGGATCGAACATCAAATATCGGATGAGGTTCATCAGGGCTGTATATTGCCCTCGCTCCTTTTTAATGTGTACAGCGAAACAATGTTTCAAGAGGCTCTGATAAAGGGTGAGGAAGGAATCACTTTAAACGGACAAGGACTAAATAACCTTCGTTACGCTGACGATACAGTGTTAATAACAGATTGTTTATAAACGACCAACAAACTATTTTGCAATGAATAAGTGATCCTTGTAGACTTTATGGATCTAAATAAGACAAAGTATATGTTTATTACAAAGCATAATAACATGAATGCAAATCTTACATGCGACGACGTATCACTAGAGAGATATCAACATTACAAATACTTGGGTAAGTACATGGTTGAATGAGACCCCTGACCAAATGCAGGATATAAAATCAAAGAGTTTCCTAAAACTGAGGAAAGACCTTTGCAACAGAAACATAAAATTGCAAATATTTACTCGAATGCTTCAATGCTATGTATTTTCAACACTATTATATGGAGCAGAGCCTTGACACTCAAGTAAGAAGAAGCCAACAAGTTAAAAGTGTTTGAAGGATGGTGTTATCGTCGAATTCTATGGATATCATGGGTTGTAACAAGAACACTTAAAAAGAAAAAGCTTGAATATTTTGCACACATAATTAGAGGATCAAAGTATACATATTGCAAAATATTATGGAAGGAAAAATAAAGGTAAAGCGTAGTCAAAGAGGAAGGAGATCATCCTGGCTTAAGAACCTGGTTTGAAATGTCCTCCAACCAATTGTAGCTGTCAACAAAGTTAGAATAGCCATAAGATAGCCAACCTCCGCTAGAAGATGGAACCAGAAGCAGGTAAATGCGGATCCAGCTTCTAATAATTGTAAAGAGTGGGAAAATTTCTATGCTTTTATAGACTCTATGTCATAACTTGAAATTTGAGAAACAAATTTTAAATCAAGTTACTCCAATGGATTATACTCTAAGAAGTGTGTACTGAATGTCAAAATAAACATTCGATAACTTCACAAATGAATAAGATACAGACATGCATCAAAAGCGCACGAATTAAAATTTCACGTTATAACACCAAAACAAAATACAATAATATTTTTTTTTACAAAAAGAGATTATTGATATATTTCCAATAGTTAAGTAGTTACCCTATAAAAGCATAGAAATTTGCGTACCTTGACTCCTTGTAGGTATATTGTTCTGGCTACTCCTGAATATGTTGAAACTACTAATCCTAGTAATCTGTGAGACATTTCATGCAAATTGAATAACACGAAACGGAAACCATTCTGTTTTTTATTGCCCATTTAAATATTTATTTGACCAAGAAAATTTTATGGAATAGCGAAGAATATATTTTTCATTACTTTTGTTCATTAAATCTGTTCTAGTTCAGTACAGTAGTAGCACATGATGAATAAACTTAACTGGTTATTCCGTTTGTTAAATGACCTGATATACTTCTCCAGCCATTTCTTAAGAAGCAACTGCGATGAATAAGCACCGACAAGTGAATCAAGTCTCTCTGATGAATAATTTCAAAGAAGACTTGCGAAAGAGCATAAGAAAAGTACAAGTGGAATACTAAAAAGATTTTGTTGGTAAGAAACAACAACGAGAAATCCAAGAACAGAATTCACTACCTAATTTATGAAAAATAAGATTGTAGACAAGTTGAGTTGTTTGAACTGAACTTTAGCCGAGGGATTCTAAAATATAATGAAATACAAAACACAGTAAGTAGACAGCAGCTAATAAATGATGAAAATGATGTGAATTATGTGTAACTATGAAAACTATCAGTCTGATTATAGGAACTTCAGTTGTAATTTGTTCTAATAGTGACGTATCAGATATCCCCTCGCTGATATCGTAGGAATCCTCTTCAATAAAGATAGATATAAAAAGGTAATTTTGGAGCTCCGTTAATATAAAAAGGAATTCCGTTGTTGATTAGAGTTTGAGGAGTAGAATTACTATCTTCAAAAACTTTAGCATAAATAAGTCTTGTTTTTCAAACAATTTAAGAACTGTTGTTCTACCTCTTTTGGCAATTGCTGATGTAGTATCAAAGCCAGTATTGTGTGATAAGAAAGAAGAAAAGTATGTGATTTTGCCATTTTGAAAGAGCAGATAAACTTCTAAATTAATATATCTCTAATGGTTGTTGACCATTCATGTTAATAGGGGCGGCGTACTCGGGTATAATTATATGGAGAAAGTTTTTCATCTTCTTGAAGTGCTATATCTAAGAAAAGGTGATCCTTAAGAAAAAAGAGTAGTAAAAATACATTTTTGTGAATTTTGACCTTGAATACATATTTGTTTGATTACGTAGAATCGACGGGGAATTTTCACATCTCATTTATAATGCTTGATGCGAATTATTGTAAGCTTGCCCCTACATTTTGAGGTAACTTTATTCGGTCGAATTATACTGCTTTTGTTTACATTGCAGAATTTAGGTAGTCTAAATGAGCAACTCGACTACGTTATCATCACTTAGGGACTTTTAAGTAACTATTTTACTGACCTTTCAACAATATTGACTTTGATACCATGATAATACAAAGTTTGTTTTGCAATGTATTAGTTTGAATAGTACAAATTTACAAACTTGTTTCGTATTTGATTTTGATGTTACCTATTTGTTAGATATATACCAAACCACTCATAATAATGCAAGTTCGTAAAATTATTTTTATTTATGTCAGATATATTGAAAGATGAACGTGACAGTGGATATAATAACCAACTGTAACAGGTAATCAGACGATAATAATCAATTCTGTTTGTAAGATTTGACAATGTTCTAAATTTCCAACTGGTTACTTGAATGGACTAAATCTAGCATTTTGATTCCGGCTCATGAGTTTTTCTATAAGTTTATACGGGCAGTACAAATTAGTTCGAAGGCTAAGGATTTCCACTTTTGTGTAAAATGGTAATAATACGTTTGATGAACCAGAAACCACAAGTAAATTGAAAATTGAACTCACTGATTCATCACCGCCCAGCCCAAACCCATGGATAGAAAGCTGAAATTTTGCAACGTGGTGAAATTGGGGTTAATAAATAAAAAAGAACATTATAGGTGTCGTTATTGAGTTTTTATGGAGATTGATTGAAAAGACGGCATTTATTCTGAGTTCAAGACGGTGGACATGACATAATACTACCCCCACTACCATTCAGCGGTGGCGCGAAGTTACTGATTTTGTCTTCTTAGGAAGGCATGAATAAAATAATAAGCAGTTATTTTGTGGGGATTCCGCTGACTTGTAAGAATAGAGGAAATTAGAATATTTTTCAAGGACTAGACCAGATTACGGTTATGGTAGTGATTGGCACATAATCTTGTGATACAATTTTTGCTTTCAAGTTTTTTTTGGGAAAGCGAGGCTTTGTATACATTTTTACATGTAGAATCATTCTTATATAATTTCGATGACTGTATGGCCCTATTAAACTGATTCCAATATCAACATCTAATATTTATTTAATTGAGTCAGTAAATAGGGTGAAACCTAGAGCTAAAAGAAATTAACCATATTACTTACACAGAAAAATGGTAGATAAAACACAGCCATCCACCAGGGTGTTCCAGAAAAACATATGTCCTCTCCTGGCATGTCTTGCCCTTCTTGTGGTGGAATACGTATTTTGCTTTGAACGCTTGATCTATTGGCAGATAGATAGGATAGTAAGGATCTGGTACACCACGTGGTGCATCTATTGGGGGGTCCATGATATCGTCGACCTCATCGACCACATCGGCGGCCTCCTGGTCGGCTAGCATCTTTTCTTTTTTCTCCTTCTTCCTGGACCGCTTGACGGGCGTCGGCAATCGCCCATGTTGGGCTTCGGCAAAGTGCGGGGTGCTCTGCACGTGAAACTGCTGTAGAAAAGGCAGCTTTTCCGAGTACTCTTCATCTTCACTGCCTGTCTCTTTGCACCTTTTAAAGGAAAGGAGATCGATTTTGCACGTGGATGCAATCTTGTGGCACTATGTAAGTTTGTAAGGAACACACGGTATTGTGAAATAGCTCAGTTACACCTTCGAAGACGAACCACCTACTTCTTCGGTAGCTCTTATCTAATGTCTAAGATTTATAGTGGTAAAATTACAGTAAATTCTTCAGAACCAAATAATTCTTTCATGTGTAATACAACCAAATCATAAAATTCGCAGATTGTGTAACTAGTAAGCGATAGAAAAAGATAAATTGATATCTCAATGGATTTCTGTAAGTAAAGCAATTAACATTTATGAAATTAACTTAGAGTTTTTTTTTGTCTAATATAGCATAATTTTATGAAATATAGTTACCTAAATGCAAAGATTCTTAGTTTTATCAAAGAAGAAGGCTTAGTATCTATCTTCTTTGGTTTTATTCAAAGTTTGAATAAGTGTCGTAATAAAACAAGAGGAACAGATGAAACTCAAAGGTTGTTATATAACCCCAATTTCAAAACAATCTGTGTATTTGTTTTTTGACTTAATTCTTTCTAAAAGACAATATTTTTAAGGATTTATCCCTTTGCTATATTTTTTTGGTTCATGCTTTTATTTGCATTTTTTCATTTTTTTAAACGAAATTGACTTCTCACCAACACTTGGCTTTAGGAAATAATATTTTTAGAAGAGGAGGCAAGATGCTATTCATCACCTCATTGACTTTATGTATTCAGTTATGCAGGTAGTTGTAAAAAACAGAATTGGCAATACAAAATACTGCTTGAACTGAATTTGGAGTTATAATTATTTTTTCTTACTTTTTCATTTTAAACTGCAATAATCACTTACATAAACTAAACAATACATTGCAAGACTCACAAGCTGAGTTGTCAAATTAAATTTAATTCAATAACGCGTCATTAAAAAAGAATAACATTTCCTAGAGTAAATTGTTGGTGATAATTTTATTCCGCTCTAAAAAATAACCAATGCACTCAAAGGCATAAAATCAAAAACAATAAATAGGAGAGGAATGCTTCCTAATAAAACTGGTACTTATTTCAAAAGAATTCGGTGTTAGTCGACAGGTTTAAAAATAGAGTTATGGAACAACCTTCTAGTTCCTCCTTTATAATCAGAACCAGTTATCAATGCAAAGATTAGTTTTGCCTCAGAAGCATATTTTACAGAAAAATTTTGTATTTTCAAGGTCACGTAATGGTTTTTCCTGTATAATAAAAAAATAAAGCTTGAAATTAACAAGATATTGTATGTAATACATTTCTACATTGATAAGTAATCACTTGAAAATGTATTCAACTCGTAAAAGGTTGTAATATTTATGTTATCAATACATGTAATACCAAATAGAAGGATTTCAAGTCTACGGTATTGTCGGTGATAAAATTTCACCTGTTTATAAATACCTAAGTGATATAAATGTCGGATAAACACCTAAGTGAAATCAACAATGTAATAATGAACGTGAGAGTGAAGACATTTATTATTTTAAAAAACGTGCAAACAATTTCGTTTTTACTCGAAAATGGTACGTTTTTAACGCATTAATAATATTCGTCAAACGTATACCTAACGTATACTCTAACTAAATGGCAACACGGTAGCAGTATTTCTCTCCCAACTGACAAATGTCATAAGTCATAATCACAATACAAGTGACAATAATAATATGTGGATTTCATCTTCAATCTCGGCAGAGTTTACTTCGGGTAGGAAGGAAATTGAAATAATTTTCGTACCGGCAGTACACGTGGTACGTAGAAAACTCGAGTGCTGGACCCCCGAGGTGGATAGGGAAGTCACGGCCGTGATAATCAAGTGTGGTTCTGAGGTTGCTTTTGAGAAGAAGTCAATTCCTAAGAAGACTTTGTAGGTTAAAATCACGTGGTAGCGTGATCTGGCGGAGACAGGAGGAACACCTCGCGTATAATCTCAAGGGCGTGACAGCGACGGTTATATTCTAATGTCTCGGTTCCGCCTTAACACGTGCATTGCATAATTTTTTTGTTGTTGAAAATATTAATATAATAATTAGTGAAGAAAAATTTAGTGGCTGGAGGTATGGCTTAGAGCCAGACTATCCTCTGCCACACGGACGAAGCTAACGTAGTCGAAGGAGTGCTGGCCAAATGCGCCGAAAAGGAGGCAAGGGCCAAATAACCATAGAAGAAGAAGAAGAATAATAATATGTTGTAATCATAATTTTGGGTTATGGTTATGCTATTTAATGAATAATCAATATTCATTCTAATTCAGAGATTTTCATAATTCGATTAAGAGAATTGGTCCAAATGGACCAAAATGTAGCAAGAACCATTAACTTTAAAGAGAGACAGAAACAAGTAGGTATGGTCAAGTTGATAAGACAGCGGAAAGTGGTAAGAATATTTTGTCGTATTTATATTTATCTAAATACTAATAGATAGGTACCAATGAAATTGAGACTATACTATATCTACTTACTTTATGTTACAGGTATGTTGACAGCAGTATGGACTATGGACTGATGTTGCTCAAAAGTGCAATTCTGATAACAGCTGCTTTGCTCACGAGTATTTTCGATGTCTTTGACCGATTTTGCCAGACGGAGGAGGTATACAATTCGGATGTGTTTGCTTTTTTATTATTAAGATAATAATAATAATAATACTTTATTTTGTTCATGACATTCGGAAAACATATGTAGAATTTGTCAATAAAAAGATCAAATTAAATCAAATACTAATTTAAAAACTAAATTTAAGACTAAGACTAATTCATCCAGAGAGTAAAATCCACCCTTTAATAGGTATGTTCTAAGACATTCCTTGAATGATTTCAGTGTTACTCATAATTTTGTTTCTGTAGGTAGTTTATTAAACAACTTTTGCCCAATCCACAGTAGGCGACCCATATGAATGTTTTGTCCTTGAAAATGGTACATGCAGGTCATTTTGTTGTCTTGCATTAATGGAATGAACTTGCTTATTAGTCTTAAAGGAGTTTAAATTACAAAACAAGAAAACGCATACTTCGAAAATATACAAACAAGGTAAATTTAAAATCTCATAAGTTTAAATAAAATCTCGGCAACTAGTTGTACGAGAGACACCAGCGATAGTACGAATACATTTTTTTGTGAGATAAACACATCATTGGAACAAGTGGATAACCACCAAAAACATCTGTATCTTAGTCGGGATTTGGCCTATGCAAAATATAGGTAACATGATCAATTGCTTTTCTTTCAGAACTGATCTCATATTTTTGAATAAATAGCTGACAGAGTTAAGTTTCAATATGACTGAGTCAAAGTGCTTCTTCCTATTAAGGAACTCATCAATATATAGTCCTAGAAACCTTATACATGACTCTTTTTCAGAACTTCATTATTAATATTTACATGAATGAGGGGTACTTGTCTTTGTCAATTGCGAAAATGCATTGACTGAGTTTTTTCTGCATTTAGATGAAGTGAATTAATGCAGAACCAGTGGTACAGACCGGAAAGAACTTCATTGCATTTTTTTCTAATGAAAAATTCGATTTGTCTGAGATAAGACATTTGTATACCTATACGTATTAAAAAATAACATGATTATTGAAAATTAAACTCCGTGACAGCCAACCAATTTCCAAAAAAATCTATTTCCCCAAAAACATTCCCAATGTAAAACTTTTGGAGGTGAGAGCTATATTCTGCAAAACTCAACAAAAACAACTCAAATCTTTCGCATATGCACAGTAAGAGCTGAACGACACCGATACAATTTTTGGTATTTTGTTTTAATGGTACATTTCATCAAGTGATTCTATCGCTTCTCTCCTCCCCCAAAATTCTTTCTATGAAATTTCAACTTGACGTATATTATATTCATAACCCACATTTACAGTAAATCTGGACTCGAGCATTTCCAGTCACTAATCTGCGGGCTTTTAATGATAAAATTCTCACTATCTTGCATATACTTGAAATGAATGCACTATATTTAGTCTAGTACGATACGATCTATTTTTTAATATAGACTTAGACCTAATGTAAATAATTGCTAACACCGTATTAAGAAAAGTTAGAAAGGAGTGGAGTATCTGTAAAACTTATTATGAGTTGAAAAAAAAATAAAAGACTTATATGTCAACGTCATATAATTGATTTTCACTCTCCTACGCTAGTAGCTGTGTAAGGAAAGTATTGTAATCGTGTGAAATTTTCGGTATCGAGATTTTTACAAATGTTGACGTTTCAGAGTTTTTTAAGTCTAATAAACATATTTTCAGCTATTGGTCTGTCTGTCTGTCCGTCTGTCTGTGACACCATTATATCGGGAACGGATCGGTGTAGTTTGTTGCTTTTTCTTCTATTTTGTTTGGTACATACAATGGGTGTTGAGCTATAGCCAAAAACCGTGATTTGCTCAAGACTATAGCGCGAAAACGGCTTCAAGGATTTTGATTAAACTTGCCTAAAGTATTCTTCTGAGAGCCCTTTACCACCCACATATAGCACCATCTATGAGAAAAAGCACAAAAAAGTTATGTTTGAATAAAATTCCGTATTTTCCACATTTTTCTTCAGATTCTGGCTAAACGTTTCATCTTGAGAAAAAATGTTACATGACCATTGTTGTTTGTTTTGACAGGCTGAAAAGAATGAGTGGTAGCACGATTTGAGCAGATGATTTTTACTTTCCTGCCGCTATTATCGTCGCTATGTAAGGAAAGTATTGTAATAGTGTAAAATTTTTCTTTCACTGGAATTTGCCTGCGAGCGGTAGGAAAGTCGTGTGAGTGGACACACCGGATCTTTTTGTTTCTGATGTGGTGAAAAGTTTTACAAATGACGATGACAAATGCGTTAATATTGCGAATCATAAATGCAGGCTGATGAGAAAATGGAAATGCTCGAGTCCAGATTTACTGTAAATGTAGGTTATGAATATAATACGTCAAGTTGAAATTTCATGTAAGGAATTTTGGCGTCAGAGAGAAGCGATATAATCACTTGATGAATATGTACCATTAAAATAAAATTGTTATATACAACAACATACCAAAAATTGTATCGGTGTGGTTCAGCTCATACAGAGCATATGCGAAAGATTTGAGTATTGCAGAATATAGCTCTTACCTCCAAAACTTTTACATTGGGAATGTTTTTTGAGGATTTACCTAACTAGGAAAATTCAAAAGATTAAACTTAAAATGAAATAAATATTTTTACCGACTATTAGTTGGTGTACTGAAAAATATATAAAATAATATTAATTCTATTGGTGCCGGTACTTTTGTACTTTTTGTCCCAAAAGTCTTCTATCTATCTAACTACAATTGCAAAACCTCAAAAGTACCAGTACCATTAGAAATAATATTATATTATATTTTTCAGTGTACCAACTAATAAAGTTGGTCAATTTTTTTTTTTAATAATTATTTCATACTTTTGAGTGTAACATTAGTCATAAAGATCGTTGAACTTTCACTAATACCAAAGAAGATAGTACTTATACTTTTACCCATATATATTCTTTGCTTGTACTTGTTATTATTCAGAGATCTGAAGACATCGCTGCGGGCATACACATAATTAAAAATTACAGAAGGAAACTATTTTAATTTCATACTATTTTTATATTCGATACTTTTGCAATTGCAACTGGAAATAAGTACTCGACCAAACATTATTTAACAGTTAGACCATAAAGAAGATTTTCAGTCTGCAATCTTTGTACATTTATTTCAAGCTATAATCCATTACAAAATATAAAATTAAGATAATTATCGCTCATTTATTTGTGATTTGAGAAGGTCCGTACTAACTGGCTTTATAATTCTATTCTTTCATGACAATAAATAAGATCTATTTAAGTAAACAATAAATTTTACGTTAGGACCTAGAAACTTTTTGGTGACTTTCGACTTAAAAAATGATTTCTCAAAAGGTTCTTGTTTGTGTTCTTGAGTAATACAGGCCAATATTATTTCTAACAGAGAAATAGTAGGTGTTATCATAAGTTATATTTCCTTTTATTCTACTTATCAGATATGTAGAAGATAGATATGAAAGCTGCTCTCTAATCAATGTATATTCGAGTACTTGGCAATGTAAATAAACTTTAGTGATACCAGCTTATCTGTGACCCAGTAGTTAGGTACAACTGATAGATTTATCTGGATATGTTCATAAATTAAATCCAGTTCCAAAGATTAGTTATTCTTTGCCCGTGGACTACAGCGGAGAATAGAGAGAGGGATAAAATATGTATATATTGATTGTTTAGTCCGTAATTAGCAGCGACATTGAGGAAACGAAATGCCTGGCGTTTACAAGTACTTTCTGTTTGACAAACTCTTATGGAATGTCCTGTATATATTACGAAAAAGAGAAGCATTTCGTATTATTCTGCCTGACTTCATAGATTACAGTGGTTTCAGTGAATTTCAGAATACGCACAAAAATGCAATAGATCTCAAGTAAAAATCAAGAATTTCCACAACTTCCTCTCATGGGGTTTCCATGTGGAAGCAGACAGTCAGTTATCAGAGAATATAGATAAAAAAACATAAATATAATCGAGATATTATCATTTAAAAGAAGGACTGTGAGCTACGACACAAACAGTTTCTCCTGAAGAACAACTAAGTTGAATAATTATTGATTTATATACAAGCTAACGTCCAAAGGATCGGTAATTGCATTCAACTACTTTTTTACGAGCTAAACTTTGGAAACTCCTTTATGACGTCATTTAACAAAGCACCTTTATTACCCGTTTCGTATCTAAAATAAGAACATGACATTTAAAATTGAATATTGCACACAGTACTCCCTTTTTTCATGAAAATAAGACGCCAATGATTATGAGCCGAGTTACAAACGAGGCCATAATATTCTAGATACTTATTTTTAAGTTTGGCAAATAAATGTGGCAGCAGTTTATTTTAACATCATGAGTTTTTATCGTCATAGCAAATGAAATGAAATCTATTTAACTCATTGAAAAGCTAAGATTTTACAAGAGCTACTAAAATTGCAGATGAATGTTCTCTGTTTTTCATTTTGTTTGATTCACATCATATATCTATGTTTGTTATTCTATCATCAAATAAGAAAATATATATTTTGTACTACAAGATGCATTTTCTAATAAAGTCGGCCGTATTTTATTATTTCCATTTAGATTTGTATATTTTTAAGTTTCCAGTTCAGAAGACTTAATTTTTATGAAAAAGAGATCAAAAATGTTGGATATTATACAGACTGTTCCATCGGACGTGGGCCAACATGGCTATCTTTGTTAATCGTGGATATAGAGAGTCGGTTAAGTAGGGAGAGTGGTGCATAAATTTGAGGTCATTAACATGCCACCGTGAAAACGAACGAACTCCAACTAGTTCCGAAGTTATCGAAAAAAAAATCGAAAATCCTCCATTTCGGAATATTGCTCTATCTTTTTATATTTTTAGTTTTATCAAAAAAAAATAGTTTTTTCTCAACTTCATAAGTTTGTTCGAACTGTGTACTTTTTATTTTTTTTATCCAATAATTTCCGAGACAAATACACTTACTTCGGTTTTTCTTAACGGTACCATATTGGAATTTTCCATATTTGAATCAAGCGTTTTTTTCTGATTAATTTAATATGTAACATTGGGCACTCGTATTCTAACATAAGAAAATTATTCATTCAAATCGGTTAACGATATCATTGTCTTGTTTAATGGTGTGCCTTGTATAAACAGAAACATATGATGCACAAATCTGTTAGTTAGTTGTATTTCACTGTCTGTTATTGTGTTTGCACTGAGTCAGAATGGCAGAAGAATTTACTGTCCGCGAAAAGTATGATATTAAAATATACTAACTTCAGTTTTTTTTAATGGGCGCCATATTGGATTTTTCATATTTGAATTAAGCATTTTTTCTGATTAATTTGTTATGTAGCATGCGGCATTTGCCACACTCGTATAGCAACTTACAAGAAAATTGTTCTTTAAAATTGATTTACGATATCATTTACTTATTGATTCGTGTTCTTTGGAAAAATAAAAATATTTTCCGTCAAATCAGTCATCTGCCTTTTCCGTGTTTGCACTGATTCAGAATGGTAGAAGAATTTTCTGTCCGCGAAAAGTATGATTTTTTTTCATTCGGTGCAACGGAAACGCACTTTTGGCCCAAACTGAATATTTTATTGAAAGATTTAAAAGACGGCATTAACCTAATTTGTACTTAATAAAAGCTCTGGAACTGAACCTTTAAAACAATCAATTTAGTTTCATAACAAATTAAAAATAATGTTCAAAAATTTCGCCATTGCGATCGATGCATTTTTGACATCGCTTCTTGATACTTCTCGTCGATTTCCTCAGTATTCTTCTATTGATGAGTTTAATGGCATTTGAAACCGATCTGTTGTTATTCTAGGTTTTCTCAGTTAGCTACGCCACACACTTTATTTTTAATATATCTCCAAAAGAAGGAATTCAGTGGGGTGAGGTCCGGTGATCTTGGGGGCCAACTAATGTCACTGTGGGTAAATGCAAATATGGTAAAATCCAATATGGCGTCTATAATAAAAAGTGTTAGTGTTAGTTAGTGTACTTTTTTCGGAAATCATTGGATAAAAAAAAGTACACAGTTCGAAATAACTTATGAAGTTGAGGAAAAAGTTTCAAACAGTTTTTTGATAAATCTAGAAATAAAAAAAAGTTAGAGCAATATTTCGAAATAGGTGATTTTCGATAACCTCGGAACTAGTCGGAATTCTTTCGGTTTCAAGTGGACATGTTAATGAGCACAAAATTCTGCACTACTTTCCCCAGTTAACCGACTCCACGATTAACAAAGATAGCCATGTTGGCCCACGTCCGATGAGACAGACTGCATATTAATATATATATAGAAGTTTTGTATAGTCTATAAAAATGATGCAGAACCCTTGATCAATCTGGTAATCATTAACAGTTAACATTTATTAGTTATTCTATGAAGAAATTCAGATTCTGGAGGTTGAGAAATGTACTCAAATGCATCATTTGCCAAATGAAAAGTCTGCCTTGAATTATTATTTTAGTATATATTTCTATTAAAAACATTTTTACTTTACGGCAGCCGCAAAGAATGTTGCAGGATAAATGTTACCAACCAAGTTTCTAACAAGCTTATATCGGTACTCAAGAGTAATCTTATTAGAGCTGCTCCGATGGTCATTCGGACGGGTCTCTAAGAAACTTAACTAGACTTGTTCGTTGAAACAAATAACTTATGAGGGTGCAAATATCAAAATGAATAATCTGGTATATTCTGTTATTCTTCTTCACCGAAATTTTATCATAAAAAATATTTTATTTCAAAAAACCGAATGAGGTCATGATAAATTTCCAAATATCAGATACCCAGTCACCTTAACGATTATTGACCGACGAACCCCGAACGGAGGAGGTATACAATTCGACTGTCTGCTTTTTTTTTGGTTCGTGCGCGCCTTTTATATAGTAGACGATCTCCGATTTTGATGATTTTGGATTCATTTGAATGAAGGGGATTGAGAAATGGTCCCATATTCATAAAAACGCAAATCCGAAATCTCCTTCCCTCCGAAAACCGCCCCCGAAGGAGTGGTGGGGGCGAATTTTCTCGAAAATCGAAAATCTGAGTTGGTAGAATTAAAGATAGGACAATATCCGGAAACGTTTAAATTGAACATTTTTTCAAAAGTGTTACGGTTTTCGAGATAGACGCATGTTAAATATGTATTTTTGCTATGTGGAGAGGACAATTTCTTTCGAAAATTGAAAATTTTTCGATACTACATGAAAGATATAATTATTTGTAGCAACATTTATAATGAACATTTTTTCCTTAGAATTACGGTTTTCGAGTTAAATCGGTGTTAAATGGTAACAACTAAAATATTCAAGCGTATTTCCGCCGCGATGTTCTGAGATCTCAATAATAACCACTACAAGCAAGGAATATACGTGGGTAATAGGATAAGTATTATCTTTATTGATATGGTATAGTGAACGTTCAACGATTTTCGGGACTAATGTTACACTCAAAAGTGTGAAATAAATATTTTTTACAAAAAATTGGACCGACGTTATAGTTGATGCACTGAAAAGTATAAAATAAAATTACTTCTATTGGTGATGGTACTTGTGAAGTTGGTGCCAAAAGCTATCAATCTAACTGCAACTGCACAACTTCAAAAGTACCATCACCAATAGAAGTAATTTTATTTTATACTTTTCAGTGCATCAACTATAACGTCGGTCCAATTTTTTGTAAAAAATATTTATAAGAGAACATGTTTATTACGAAGAAGCATGCCAACACAAATAAAAAAGATAATGTAGGTACGAACATATCGTATATTTCCTCACATTCATGAACTCGATCAAACGTAATATAAAGAATCCAATGTGTTATTTTCACTATAAGAAGGCTTTGATACAATATAAAACTACGAGTATATTGATTCACGGCCAATAAATTGACAAATGCTCCCACATTGAAACGTTTTTTGAGTCGACTCTAAGCTCTTCTTCGCGTGATATGATTCAATCAATATTGATATGACAGAATCAGGGTAAAAGTAAGATGGTTTATTATATGAGGAACAACTGACTGACAATACGAGAAGCACCTACATTTCATTATGGCTACTACTTTATTATACTAATTCCGTACAAAGTTAATATTCTGAACTGTTAGTTTATTAACTTTTTAACGTGGAAAGGGAGAGTTAACAACTAAACCTTGTTGGCATGGAGCTTACATTTCTTTGTAATCACGTGAAACTTTAAGAGTAATAAAGAAAAACAAATCCTCAATTTTCAACATCCCGGTAGTCAATACAGAAGCGTTTACGGAACTATGTTTATATAAATTTTTACTCATGAAATGAGCAAAAGAATCACCCCCTGCGAATGTTCTTGATATTTAGAAACATCCTGCTTATAAGTATTTATATATTAATACTTGTGCGGCCACAGAGCAATATGAGATTTGGCATAGTTAAAGCTTATATGGCAAAGGAGTGCAGCTAAAATAATTAATAATATGTGTTACAAATTCATTAATTTAAATAAAGTGAATTTACGTTGATCAGCTGTTTATAGATATCAATGAATAAAATCAATACGGGCTCTGGTAATGGACTTGCTTTTGATAGAGCTGTTCCAGATAATTTCCAGTTTCTTAGTTATAGACATCACCCAAAATACCCAAGTTCCAACTATTTTAGTAAGTTTGCTTGAATCAATTCGTCGGATCTCAGATATGAGTAAAAACCTTCTAGAAAAATAACTGGGGAATTCTTAGAGAGAAACTGTTGCTGCAAAGTCTAGTTTTTACGTGTCATGTTATTGTCATTTAATATTTGATAAGTGGACGTTATCCCCCGGGACTGTTTTGCATCTCCTAAGGTATTGACAACTTGGATTCACAGTATTTCAAGATATTTTAAGAGTTGTTTCTGCAATGGTTTCTTTTTATTCCCAATTTAAAGCGAGTTCACACTGAATAAAATATAAACTATTTTCGACCGATTTTATTAAACGGAGAAGGTATACAAATTGATAGAATCTTTTTTAACTTCCCTACGACTACCTTAAATAGCTATGGAAAGAAAATATAGTCGTGTAAAATTCAGTCATTAATAGATTTTTAGGTTTTAGAAGTTTCTGATAAAAAAATTTGTTTTGGCATTGGGCTGTCTGGTTGTGCCAAGAGTATGTCGCAAACGGATGTGCC
The DNA here is from genome assembly GCA_958507055.1 of Crioceris asparagi. NCBI lineage: Eukaryota > Metazoa > Arthropoda > Insecta > Coleoptera > Chrysomelidae > Crioceris > Crioceris asparagi. Next base: position 80,022,520 of record OY293826.1, on the reverse strand, counting down.
GATTTCTTGTTTAATTTTTTACAATACTTTGCACACGACTGTGGCGAGAAAACGATTTTAATGAAACTTGTCTAGAACATCTTCCTTGAAGTCATCATCTATCTGCAAAAACTCAAATAGACTATTAATGTTTTTTACTGTTAACTCGTATTCTGGTTAAATGATTTCTTCACCACTAAATTGAATATGACCATTGTTATTTAGTAGGTAGGAAAAAATAAATGGTAATACGACCTGATCCGACAATTTTAATATTCTAAGGAATTCGTTTGAAAGCGTATAAAAAGTCGATTTTTTTTATATTTGATGTCAAGTTTTAGAATTTGACTGCCATATTCTCCAAAACCTTACACCAAAAGTGTTGGAGAAGGAAATTCTCTGATAAGATAAAAAAGATTATCTAAAAAGACCCTTGACATAAAATTAAAATGAAAGTTTTACCAGTATAAACATTTTCTAGCCCTGGAGGCGTATTCTGTACATTTTACGACTTTCGAGCTCGACATATTCTACAAATACTTATAGATATCTCATATATGGCGATGCGTCAGTTGGTGCCAGTCTACAAACAAAAATAATTGTTCTGCATTGTGACCTTTTGATATTCTATTCGAACATTTTTCGGGGGGGTCCGTAGAGCACAACATAGTTAGGAAACAGCGATAATAGTTGACAGTCGATCTGCCGTTGACGTATCGCGCAGACGTGGAAGCCTAGTGTTCAAATATATTCTATGCCACTACCTATATTTCTTGTAATTTTATTCTAAACAATAGCTGGCTAATATTAATAGGTGATTATGTGCCATCTTAAGAAGATAGCAAGAATGTTTTAGGTGTTCCTGATACACAGGAGTCTAATTATTTTTGTAGGTGTATCATTATAAATATAACCTTAAATCTTTATCATTAATGGCTTTTGGTGTTTAAGTTTATTTACATTTCCAGATGTTTAAGAATTGAATATATTTTAGGTTTTGGTAGTTGAGTTCGAGAGTAACCTTTAAAAATTCATAAGCAATCATCCGAAGGAGGAAATAAGTTGATTATGTTTCTTTGTACAGACTTCATGTTTTGGGAATCTAAGCTAAAATATAGGGTGAGTTAACATCACACATAGATGTCTTGTTGTTTTAAAGTAATTTTTATTATAATAGGATCTCATACATACAGTGCGGCCGTAAAGTAAGGAATAAATTCAATAATTACTCTTCCAACCATTTTTTTTAAATCCTCGAACACGTCGATCTAGTTTTTTGTCGAGCATTTTCCCGAAAATAAAATTATTATACAGGGTGGTCGCAGAAAACCTGGACAGGTAGTAAACTAATTTTTGTAAATAGACACCCCTAAATTTTTACATTTTCAGATTGCTGATAAAATTGTCCTATACCTAAATTGAACTGTTTTTAAATTACAACGTATTAAAAAAATGTATTTGCCAGTATTATAGGCATGGGCAACAATATACTATTTAAATCAAAAGAAGACTTGAGCCAATAAGACACTAGAGAATGTATTACATAGTTTAATTAATTTCATTTTAACAAATGTTGAAAATGTGTTCCATTTGTTAATTGACAGTAACCTAACCCTAACTCTCTCTGGACATTAATAATGACTTCCGGTGTAATACGTCCTATTTCATGAGCAATACGACTTTTTAAGTCGTCGAAATCTGTAGGTTTTGTTTTAAAAACAAAGAAAAAAGTCTAAAGGTATCAAGTCCGGGGACATTGGAGTCCATTCAATCGCACCTCTTCTTTCAATCCACCGAATTTGGAAAAAACTTATTTAAAAATGGGCGAACGTCTGCATGACAGTGTGATGGGGCACCGTCTTGTTGGAACCCAATGTTTGCATTAGGTAAGTCTGGATTTTCTTCTTCCGGAAATAACGTTGAGAGAGATGAAATCAATCGTCCTGCAAAAACCGCAAATACCTATCACCAGTAAAATTTTCTTCAAAAAAAGGGTCCCATGAAATCAGCCCATACGTTGATTTTTTCTTTATTCTGATAAGGCCTTCTCGCATCCAATGCAGATTTACATCCTACCAATAACGTTAGTTTTGATTGTCTACGTTTCTATTTGAGATGAACATAGATTCGTCCGAAAACGCAATATTTTTTACTAAATTTTGGTCCTCAAAGCACATATCTTGTAAACGCTCACAAAATTCCAGACGTCTGTCATAATCGTCTTCATAAAGTTCTTGAAGAACTTGCATTTTGTAAAGGTGGTATTTGCTTACATGCAATATTTTGAGCACTGTCCCTAGATGTCACAGGAGGCCGTTCTTGGACACTTAGTAAAATATCCAATGGCTTTTCTTCAGAAACTGATAGCCTATCAGTCTTTGGGGTATCTCGTACATGACCAATTTGATGATTTTTTTTCTCAATCTTACTTACTTTTGAGTGACAAATTGTTGGCCGATCACAATATTTTTAATTGAATAATTCGCATACTTCTACCTCTGCGTCTCAGTAAGTCTCATTTCGATAATAAGATTTTCAATGTGAACTTTGCAAAAACATAAAAAACTATTGAAACTAGGTAAAAAGGTACTTAAAATATTTAAAAATCGAGAAACACATATAACAATAAAGAAATAATGTATAAAATACAATAAAGTTTTTGTTTTCTGTCAAAAAGTCACAGCCCACCCATGGCCTGCTTTGATTTAAATTGTTGCTCGAGTTTATGATACTGGCGAATGAATTTCTCTAACATGTTGAATTTAAAAACAGTTGAAATTAGGTATAGGACATATAACATGAAAAATGCTTAGAAGTTTATCCGGAATCCAAAAATGTCAAGAAATTAGGGGTGTCTATATAAAAAAATTAAGTCGCTATCTGCCCAGCTTTTCTGCGACCACCATGTATGCTTTATTTTCAAAAAATGCTCGATAAAAACTCAAATCAACGTGTTTGTGGAATTTTGAAAAAAGCTTAGATGAGTAGTTATTGAATTTATTCCTTACTTTACGGCCGCACTGTATATACATGCTAAGTTTGGCTATTTGGTAGTTGATTGATGAAACGTAGAAAATCTAACAGCAACTTGCTAGGAATAAGTTACCTTAGTGGATTTTCTTATTACGAGTTACCTGTTGTTTTCACAAAGATAATAGAAAGTATTCTGAGATTGCTATCTATGCTGTTCAAAATATATTTTCTATTTCTCAGATGACCTCATCAAGCATGAATACGTGAACCCCCAAACCACCCCGTGTTTTGTGTAGAATGAGAATATGAGGTAAGGTTATAAATATCTGGAGACCGAGCTTTGCTCGGGTAAAACAGGATTTAAGATGGGTCTATAAGAGTTACTAAGGATATTTAAACTTATTAAAAAATATGCATATTTCTGATTAAAATGTATAGCGATCGGTAAATACTGCTTTTATTGTTTACATATTCGTAAGTTATAGATTTTGAAATAAATATGAATGTGTAATATGAAGGATAAATATACCAAAACTCTGCTGTATCACCAATCGACTTCTCAACCCCCAAACACTATACATACTGAAACTTTTATCTGCGGAGCCATTCTTGAAATAGCTAATGTGGACATCGAGGGTCACACCGATTAAATATGAAAGTATCGTCAATCGATTTCTCGACTCCGAAAACCCCTTTTTGATAATTTTTATAATAATCTGCTCACCCTTCCTTGAAATAGCTAATGTGTACCTTATGGGTCGCAATATATGCTATGTAGGTACAAATTTTCATTGAAAATTTCCGATTAAATTATTAGAAACTCATATTAACATCTTCTATTTAAGAAAATGGGTTTTGTTAAAAAAAACTGAAGGGTGATCAGAATTCGAACAAATGAACTCTAGATTAATACCCGGAAGCTTAACCATAGGACTATTTTTCCCTATGATGTTACTGGTTTCATATTGGTATCTGAGATATAATCTGTAGAACTAGTTAAATGAGAATATTAATTGCTGAAAACGATTTTTCTTGTGAATGTGAATACAACCAATCGATTCAATGAACTCTAGAACCCATATAGGAATATAAATTTTCATCGAAATTGTTAGATCAGATTTCAAGATAAAATGTGCATATATATATATATATATATATATATATATATATATATATATATTTGATAAAATAGATTTTTGTTGGGGATGCAGTCATTAAATAAATAAAATTCTTTGGATTATGCCAAGCTTTCGAAAATGTTTATTCTCTTCGTCGGGGCAAAATTCGTGAATTTAGATAAAATTAACCACAAACAAAAATATATCATAGCCATCAATCAGAAAAATTGATTTTTCTGATTGATGGCTATGAAATGAAATGAAAAATGAAAAGAGAAAATTGAGACAAAGTTCTTCAGAATCACGGTCTAAATTTATTGACAACAGTGTTACAGCACTATTGTAATTTAATTAGATATCAATTAAAACTCAGCAAAGTTTTTTTCCCAAATGCCACCTCATTAACTATAAGTTTTATAATTAAACCAACCTAAACTATAATACATTTTTACATTTTTTACAATTTTTCGTCATGATTCCTGACGTCATCTGCCATTTTCCGCATGTCATAAATAATTTAAATTAAATTCCTAACCCCTAAACACTGACATATTTGTAGAGGAGTAAATCACTTTCAAAAAGAAATGTTTGACTTTAAACGTCAGAGAGAACAAGAACAAACCTCTAAATAACAATCAGCCGATCTGAATGAAGACAAATGTTTATGTCTTTAAAGTGTTTGTTTACAAAAGATAGACAAGGTATGACGAAGCCCCATTCGATGGGTAGTCAAACATACATAAACTTTCTATAACAATGCAACATCACTAATTATATCCATAAATATTTTCAAAGATGACATTGCTTGTCATTTCCAACTTCAAGTCGATAGTCGTGTACAGAATACGCCTCCTGACAATTGTAGTGAGAGGTGTGTCAGCGAGACCGTTCATTGAGAGTTGAGAGTTATATATAATCGATTATGTTCTCTTCAACTAAAATATTTCTAGATTTCTAGTACTTCCGGTTATACCGGAAGTCGGCATCTGCTTTGTTAATTTGAATGGAACATCCTGTATATTTTTATACATTTAGATTCACCTATTCTTTAACTTCATAAATACCTTGGAGTTATTCATTTTTATCTAAAAAAATTGTTGTAGCAGACATTTATTCAAACAATCAGAGAACACTCGATTTTTCGGATATCAATTTAGGATTCAAACTATGTTTAACCAACATGTTGGAATATGTTTTGCATTCAAAAGCGGTTGTCTAGATAGTAGGGTTAGGTACTTAACTATGGCACGTTAACTATTCGAAATTTTGAAGAACCATAAGTTGATTTGCTTAAATGGCACCCCCATATTAAGATCTTTTATATATTAATTATTTTTTTTAATGCGCACATATCTCGTCGATACTTAACTAGCATGCCATGGAAAATAAATGAGCATTCTCAATAAATAATTTTCAAAGTCAAACGACAAAGTAATTGAGCTATTAAGATTTGGAATGAATAATAATAATGAAAACAATGTCTATACAAATCAAGACATTCTTAATCTATTCTTTATACATGGAAAGTGCGACAAAATTCTCAGTAGAACCTGTAGAATGTTTAACGAGAGCAGCTATCCACATTTACTTCCGATGACCAAAGGTAAATTTAGAAGAATTGTAGCAGTTTTTTTTGCGTTTTGGAATAATTAATCATCATAAAAACTATAAATAGATTATAATACATTTTTGAAATGGTTGCGCTTTGCATTCAAGCACAACGTTAAGCGTGAAGAAACACCCTCGTGCTGCTCTTCGTATATCTTGAGAAGTGAGCCAGTCGAATGCCGCTCGCAAGCGTGCTTATAATTCTTTGCTCGTGTTCACTGGTGTCTGGTAGACCAGAACCTTGATGTGTCCCAAAGGTGGACGTGCGAAAGTGTCAAATGTAGAGATCTTGCAGGTCAGTTCCATGGGCCTAAGCGCCTTATCCAGCTGCCTTCGAACATTAAGGTGAGTTCTGGCTCGGGCCGGAGCTCTATCCATTTGATACCAACAGCTTCTTTTTAAATTCAAAGGCAGATTATATCTTCAACTAAAGTACGTAATAAATGCAGATAAACCAGTGCCACTAACGCGCCGTCATAAATGACGTAAGAGAACTTGTCATCCATCATAAGGCAAAAAACATTGAAACCAAACCTCTGCTTATAATTTCTCTCTCAGATCACATGCGGATTAATTGAAGCCCAGATATAAGGTTATTAGGTCTGTTGAAAAGTCCTTCACGTGAAAACTTAGATTCGTCCTTCCAGATATTTTTTTCACAAAAATTCTCGTCTTCTTGACTTCCAAGATAAAGCATCTCAAACAAGTTAACTCTGTCGTCGGGATCTTGAAGATGAAGGTCTTGCATTAACAAGAACTTTTAATCGTATCATGCTTCTTCAAATTCTTTGTATTCAAATTATTTATTGAGAATGCTCATTTATTTTCCATGGCACACTAGGTAAAACTAAATTATCTCCTAAACTATCAAACTCAGGTATAGGACATGTGTGATATAAAAGATGTTACAACGCCAAAGGCCACTAAGCAGTAAAATATGGGGGATGCCATTTAAAAAAATCAAGTTATGGTTCTTCAAAATTTTGAGAAGTTAACGTGCCATAGTTAATTAACCCTACTATGTAGACAACCGTTTTTGACGGCAAAACATACTCCAACATGTTGTTTAAACATAGTTTAGATCCTAAATTGATATCCGAAAAATCTTGTGTTCTCGGATTGTTTGAATAAATATCTGCAAGCGCAATTTCTTTTAGAAAGAATTAAATAACTCCAAAACAGCTGGATCGAATTGAAAAAAGTAAAAGAATTTATGATGCTTAAGAATAGGTGAATCTAAACATATAAAAATATACAGGGTATACATTTAAATTGACAAAGTAGATGCTGACTTCCGATATGACCAGAAGCATCAGAAATCTAAAAATATTTTAGTTGAAGAGAACATAATCGATTATATATAACTTCCATTTTTCAAACTTTTATTTTGACCAGAACCCAATACACTTCTGATGAACAGTTTCGCTGAGATAGCCTGTATACAATTCGACTACTTGTCTGCATGTTGCATGTCGAAAATTTGAGAATTTAAGAAGAGACCGAGGAATAGACCATATCCAGCAATGTTTAAATAGGACATTTACAAATACAAAATAATATAAATTCTATTGTTCTATAACTGCACAACTTCAATATTACCAGTACCTACCAATAGAATTTATATTATTTTGTATTTTATCAGTGCACCAACTAATAAAATATTTCCTATTTTTTAAGAAAATATTATTTCCTGATTCTATTCTCTGAGTGCATTAACTGATAAAGTCAGTACTATTTTGGTGAAAAGTTATCTATTTATTTATATCTTATTTTTATTCGACTTCGCCAGAACAAAGAAGTGATACAATTCAATTGCATGTTTATTTTATTGTGTATGTACGCGCCTTTTGCATTATAAATTTGCACTAATATTGATAATTCTTATTTTTTTGGAAAGAATACTTTATCGAAATGGTACCACATAAAAAAATCCAACATTCAAAATTTTCGGTGACAGAATGAAAGAAAAGATCATTTTCAGCAACGTTTATAGTGGAAATTGTTTCAAAAATAACAGTGTCCAAGTGCAAAACCTATTCTCAAATCACTGAATATGAACATTCAACGATTTTATGATAGATAAAATACAAAAAAAGGAAATAAATATTTTTAGAAAAAATGGGATCGACTTTTATTAGATGGTGCATTGAAAAATTCAAAATCACCTTAAATACTTTTGAAAGTAAAATTTGCTTAATATTGGAATCTGTCCATTACAGTTATTAATCAAAGCGAATGGAGCCATATTACATGCATAATACACCGACTGTATTTCAAAATAAAAATAACATCAATATTTCAAATTATCTGGCCCTTGCATCTTCCATCTAGTTCTCTTAAGGTCCCATAAATATTAATATATACCACTGAGCTCTCCATATCGTCTCGACTATTTCATTTTCATATCTCACCTTTACAATTTCAGAGTGGCAAAAGCTGTTGATGTATAACAGAACAACGGAGAGTTGTAACAAAGAACAACCCCATACAACTATAATATATAGACGACAGCACGATACTAATCTCTACGGACCAAATGCTTTGTTTTGAAAGTGACAGGGAATAACAAAGTTGAGTACCTACTTGACAACGTTTTATTTCGAGAACTTTTTCCAAAGAAATATTGTGTATTTATTCAACAAGAGTGAGCTTTTTTTGATATGGAAGCGAATTTTATTAACCTTTTTTGTTCTAGAAAAATAGACTATGTGATATCGTTCGCAACGTTGACACTAATTTTGAACAAAGTTTCAAGTATAAGCTTCTGAATAGTAGAGCTGCATTTACGACAAAGGAATCATATATATTATTTCTCAGAGGAGTTTTTTTGTCGATACACCAAATCTCCCTAGAAAAAAATATCACGGTCCCTGCTAATGACGAAAAATAAGAAAAATGGTTTAAAAAACCATCTTTTAAAAATCTACTTTTTCTATAATTTATTAGCTTGATTGAAATCTTGTCTAACAACTCAAGCTTAGAGATTGCGCTCAAGCTTAGAGATTGCGCTTTCTGAGCTTGATTTTTGCAGGTATTTAGAATGTAAGTGAGATATTGAATTTTATATAGAATAGATATTTTTAAGAAAAAAAAAATGGATCGACTTTATTGGTTGGCGCACTGAAAAATACAAAAGAATATTAATTCTATTGGTGCTGGAACTCTTGGAGTTGGACCTACCACTAACTACAACGACACAACTACGGTCCAGTTTTTTGTAAAAAATATTTATTTCACACTTTTGAATGTACCTAACAGTTGTCATGAAGATCGTTGAACGTTCATTAATATCAAAGAAGATAGTACTTAATTATTGAGAAATATACAGACGGCTTCCAATTTTCTTTCGCAATCTCGCAGTTTGTCCAATTGAAGGATTCTATTTCCAATTTTATTTTATTTTTTAAATCTTCTACATCAATAGTAAGTCAAGAGATTTCAAATCAGAACCTCTTGGTAGCTATGTAACATTTCCATTTGGTCTAATCCTTGGGACTAATGCTGTATTAGGAAACGGAGCTCCATCCATTTGGTATATAATATTATAATTATTTTCTTCCTCATTGTCCAATTGAGGGATTATTTGATTTTGCAATAAATCGAGATATCGAATCCCATTTAAAGATTGATCCAAAAATAGAGGTCCTAAAATATGTCCCTTGTGAATACCACACCAAACATGAACACTTTGTCTACCCTGAGTTTAGGAGATTTAAGATTTAAGGCTTGCTCGCGACCAGAAAGGATAATTTTTCCTCTTAGAACACCCTGCAGTGGTAAAGATAGTTTCGTCATTCCAACATATTTAATCACAAAGTGGTTTCTTAAGGCTCGTTTAATTCGCTGAAAAAAAGATTTGACCGGAATTATTCTTTTAATGAAGTGTCGTCGATAGTAGTCTAATAGTTAGAGCAATACTTCTATTGCTTTTAATAAAATGTTCAACCAAATCAAACCTTCCTTGTTCAGAATACATTTTCTAAGATGAACTGCTGAAATTCTACAAAAGCACCCATATCTGACGGTCTGATATTTATTAAAACAAAGTAGAAGTAATTCTTTTCATAGCAATGACTACGTATGCGAATATGCACCTCACACATTACAAAATTTTAAATTTTAGCATATATCTCAGAATTTCTCAATATTAGGTAGGTGTAGTAGGTAGAATATTCTTATTTTTTGTTGTACAATACAGTGAAACAGAAATAAATAAAACTTGTGGGTGAAAAGTCACACGTTAGAAGTGAAACTTTTATGTGACATAGAAGAGAAGAGAATAAAAATTCTCGAAAGCTCGGCTTAAATCAAAGAATTTTATTCATTACATGACTGCATCCCCAAGAACATCTTTTTATTTTTCTTATATGTATATATATACAGGGTCCTGCAGCTCAGCTCCCGTCTTCTGTAGCTCAGTTGTTAGTTAAGTTGAGATTTTGATACTCTGTAAACCTCATCTGTAACATGTGGCCTATTTCGGGAAATTATTTTGCATTATACAGAGTGTCCCAAAAATTCGGTGACATCATCTTGATACTTTTTCAAATTACATCATATACATTTCTAGGCTTATTTTGGTACTTCGTATGATTGACTTTATGATGTCAAAATTTTGTTGAAATCGGTGCAGTGATTTTTTATTAAAAAAATGAAAAATAAAAAAACATGGTCATGCATCACTGGAAGAAGAACCTTACAAAAACATAAGTAGTACCTTCCTGATAAAATCATGCAGAATACTAATTAAAGAAGCTCTAACACTGTCATTAACCAAGTTCGATTTATATGATTATTTACAGGGTGTTTGAAATTCAATGACAAACTTATAAAATTTCGAAGTAATTTATTTTTCTTATTTCAAATTGGACCCCCTGTATATTTTTATGTCATTCGATGCGGAATCGAATCACAAACATTTTTCTAATTACAACCTTTTTACAATTCCTAATGTATGCAAAGTTATATGAAAAAAACTAATTTTGCCTACTATTCTATTCACCATTTCAAGAAATAAAAGCGTAGGCTGCTTCTAATTTAATGACATTTCTGTTTATAAAACTGTCAAGATCTTATTTGTCCTTAGAAGTTGTTAATAGTTTAATATATCTAGAAAATACTATTTATACCCAAGTATTTTGTTACCATGAGTTACAATCAAAAAGAACTCGTAGATATGATTTTCATATTAGGAGAATGTCAGAAGAACGCTTTCTTAGCAAGTCGAGTTTATGCAGAGCGTTATCCGGAACGGCTTCATCCAGACAAAAGGAGCCTGCAAAATGTATGTGATAGATTTGTACAAACCGGAAATGTGAGATATAGGAAACCAGTTAGAAATAGATCAGCCCGAAATGCTATTATCCGTTACAGAGAATCCGTCCGTAAGTCAAAAGGTAATCGCAGATACCGTAGATATAAGCGAAAGAAGTGTTCAGAGAATTTTGAAGGATAACCGTTTTCATGCGTATTGAATTTTGCATCTGGGCTCAAACTAAGTGTGGATTCATGCAGCACCATGTAAGAATTATCGAGTAAAAAGTATCAAATAACAATTATCAATTAACAAGTATAAAAATGTAGAATCCATGCACTCAAATTAAGAATTAAGAAGTGAAAAGTAAGCATGCGCACAAGTCTGACATCCGCGGTATTCATTTTTCAAAATAACCTCTGTCACTCTGTCCCCGCTGGATAACTGAAAACAAGTGTTTAGAATTCCAAATTTTCAATACAAATGGAAGATACCGAATCATTTTTCAAGGTACCCAAAGAAATACACAAATAATTCGAAAAGTGAGGTTATTTACATCATTGGCCTGACCAATCCGCGTTCACCTCGTTAAATTAAAGTAAGAAAGTTAAAAGTTGGCCAACTTCTACTTCTTATTCGTTAATTGATAATTGTTACTTGGCTGCATGAACACTCCCATTGAAAAATAAGTTCAACTTTTACTTGCTATTTGTAATTGTTAATTGTTACTTGTTACTCGTTAAATTGGGCTGCATGAATCCACATTAACAATCAACTTTTTTGTATTTGTGAATCGTCATAACTTCCATTATTATGCCAGCCATAATCCAAGGGTTTATAGGAAGATTTATCGACAACACAGATGGTCAATTAGTGTATGGGGGGAATATTTGGTGACCATATTGTTGGTCCCCATTTTTTTAACGAAAATTTAAATGGCCCAACTTATCTAGATTTTTTTCAAAAACGATCTACCAAATTTTTTGGAAAATTTAACAATAGCTATAACAAATACAATGTGGCTACAATATGATGGAGCCCCAGCTCATTAATCAATCGGAGTGAGAGAATATCTAAACAGACACTTCCCTAATCGGTGGATTGGAAGAGGTGGGCCAATTAATTGGCCACCCCGATCACCGGACTTGACAAAATTAATTTTTTTTCTATGGGGTTATGTTCAGGAAATCGTTTACAGAGAACCTCCAACCACAATAGAAAACATGCAGCTTAGAATTTCAAGTGCATTTCAAACAATAACACCTGAAATATTAAGAAAGGTGGCAGAATCATTCCATACTCGTTTTCGTTTGTGCTTCCAAGAAAATGGAAGACATATTGAACATATCTTATAGAATGTAGCTACTTTATGCTATGTTTGTAAGAAACATTGTGAATAAAACTCATTCAATTTACATCTGTATTTTCACGACGAGAGATAGAATTCCTACTTTAGTAAAATGTAAATAGAATTTTGACAGTTTTATAAACAGAAATGTCATTAAATTAGAAGCAGCCTACGCTTTTATTTCTTGAAATGGTGAATAGAATAGTAGGCAAAATTAGTTTTTTTCATATAACTTTGCATACATTAGGAATTGTAATAAGGTTGTAATTAGAAAAATGTTTGTGATTCGATTCCGCATCGAATGACATAAAAATATACAGGGGTCCAATTTGAAATAAGAAAAATAAATTACTTCGAAATTTTATAAGTTTGTCATTAAATTTCAAACACCCTGTAAATAATCATATAAATCCAACTTGGTTAATGACAGTGTTAGAGCTTCTTTAATTAGTATTATGCATGATTTTATCAGGAAGGTACTACTTATGTTTTTGTAAGGTTTTTCTTCCAGTATTGGAAGACCATCTTTTTTTAGTTTTTATTTTTTTAATAAAAAATCACTGCACCGATTTCAACAAAATTCAATCATACGGGGTACCAAAATAAGCCTAGAAATGTATATGATGTAATTTGAAAAAGTATCAAGATCAATATTTTGTTTTTTTACTTGATGTATTGAATGAAATCAGATTTTCTTACAAAATCATCATAGATTTATTTAAGATTTGCAAAGATAGTTGTAACTAAAGATAAAAGATAAAACTTGAGTGAATATACAAATAGGCACCTAAGTTAGATACAAAATAATAAATGATTAAATTTTTCTAAAGCAATTGTAAACAAAGGCATATGATTAAATTGCAGTAAGTAAGTGTAAATTATACTTAAGCCATAAAATAATACATAAATTATTATTAATTCCTTGTATTAATCTGTGTTATGGCTATTTAGATTTCAATCAAATAAATTTGCCAACTCATTATTATGTCAAAATTTCAATATTACAATTTTAAATTTTCAAAAGTTTTGTAGTCTCTAAATTTTATTTACATTTCTTATTTTAAACATTGTTATAGGGATATGTACGATTATTGTTACTGATGATAACCTCTATTCCAAAATATTTAATGTTTAATTAAATCTCAACTTCGTAAGTACCATTTATTTTTCATGTTTACATTGTAATTTCATAATTTGTATAATTAAAGTGTGGTAATCGAAAAATTACGCCATTATTCTGTAAAAATTAAAAAAATATTCTCTTCTTGGTTTTTGTGCAAGAAAGAAAAAATATACAATTAAGAAAGAATATGCTTTTGTTTTAACAAAATCATCAATAAAGAACTCTTATCCCAAGACACATCAATAAAAAAAATATAGTACAAAAAGTTCAAGAACCATCTACAATATACAGGGTGATTCATGGTCTGTTTATTTTTTCATAAGATACCCATACCTATCTTTAACAGTTTCCAGTGAATTAATTAATTTTCTTTTGTTTTGTTCAAAACAGAGCCCCAATCAATAGCTCACCACTCTGAATTTTAGAGTTTTGAAACGATGAAATTTCAGTAATAGCTTTAGAAAAACTTCTTTCTTAGTTATTATTGAAGATTTTTTTTTATGTTATACAGGGTCGCTCAAAACTCTTGATCTTTCCATCAGATCTATAAAGACCCAAAAATGCGTTTTTTCAAATGGAGCACCCTATATTTTATTATTTTTTTCAGAAAGAAAATCAAAATACCTTTGAAATGATATATCATGTACCTATACCTAAATGGTCAGGTTTTCAAAATATAAGCAACTATCTATTAAGGTGAATTATTTGTAACATTTTTATAGCAGGTATTTGCTCGTTACAATGGTGATAAAACACAATTATTATTTAACAAACATTATTTGAGGTATTCCTTAAAATAATTTACCTGAAACGTAAAGATTTGAAGAAAAAAATGTGTATTGAACACCAGTACAAAGTAAAGATGAATTCCGTCATGGCGTAATTAAATGCATTGATGAGATAGATGCACGTGAAATGAGAAAAGCTATTTTATTGGTGGAGAAACGTATTCTTTATTGTTTGGAAAGAAACGGTTGTCATTTTGTAGTATATGTATTATTAATGTTTAATTATTTATATTTCTTCACTAATTGTTATTATTAAAACCTCTCTCCTTATCACTTGGTTATTCATTAATTATTAGATATTATACTCTTTAATAAAGTCTTTTGTGTAACTAATCTAACAAAAGATCACCAAATACATATGTATATCGTTGAATTGGATTCATTTTCTCAATATCAGTCAATACATAGTTATTGCTAATTTTATCTTGAAATTGAGTTCAAACTCAAACTGTAAATAGGTTTATTCTTGTTGCCTTTTTTGTACTTTGTGAGTAGGTATCTTGCATTAAACTTTCTGGATATTTTTGCAATGGTTTGATCATATTATCTATGAAGAATGAACAACACAACCAACACGTATTCTTCCTTACGATAATTACTTGTCAAACTTTCCATCACCATGGTAACCAGCAAATATCAAATATAAAATGCTAGAATTAATTCACTTTAATAGATAGTTGCTTATATTTTGAAAACCCGATCATTTTGGTATAGGAACATGATATATCATTTCAAAGGTATTTTGATTCTCTATCTGAAGAAATGATAAAATATAGGATTTTTGAGTCTTTATAAATCTGATGGAAAGATCAATAATTTTGAGCGACCCTGTATAACATAAAAAGAAAATCTTCAATAATAACTAAGAAAGAAGTTTTTCTAAAGCTATTACTGGAATTTCATCGTTTCAAATTCTAAAATTCAGAGTAATGGGCTATTGATTGGGGCTCTGTTTTGAACAAAACAAAATATAAATATTTAATTCACTGGTAACTGTTAAAGATAGGTATGGTTATCTTATCAAAAAATAACCAGAAGGCGATAGAGAATCTAATAAATTGATAATATATAGGGTGTCTCAATTGAAAAATCAAAGTTGTTAATACTTTTTGATATAAGTGGCAACGTCGCAAGGCTATAGATAGATCTCTAGGTATAATCTACAAAATACAATTTTCAGAACGATCCTACGAATAGTTTTCCTTGAACGTCTAAGGTACGATCGACCGTGAATCACCCTGTATATATATATTTTTTTGTTGATTAAGGTTTTTGGGTTTGCGACTCTGTACGGTTAATAAGTTGTTTGGTAATAATTTATATTGCTCCAATAGGTCATTTATTTACGTTTAGATTATCTTTGTCATCTTTTTCAAAATAAAAGTGTAAGTATAAAAATATGGGGAATACAATCTACAAAATTAAAGTTTCAATTATTAAATATAAAGGTTTGAAAAGATTATTAATTAATAACTTACCTAAGACATAAATGGTGGAGAAATTGAAAATTTAAATAAAGGATTATTTTCTTAAACCATGGTTTCGTTAATTAGTAAAAAATAAACTTAAAATTGTAATTCTTATAGCCGTTGTAATGTGTAAACTACATTTTCTTCTTTTTTCTATTCATTTTATAAATGATGTGTTTGAATGAAAATTCTGATATTATATTTTGGAAATGTATTTGTGTATGTGTTCTAAGTAATGGCTGGATGTTGTACGCAGGAAATTATTTGTTGTTATGTTTATGTGCATGGAACAGGTTATTGTGTTTAGAGCTTGTTCCTGTAGTTGTATATTTTTGTACAGTGTTATAAAATTTTGTTATAAATGATGCGTAAATTTTTTAGATCTGTTTTTGCGCGTTTTGCATTTGGTTGTCTTTTTATATGGATCATTTCATTTCTCATGTTTTTTTACTTTTTCTTTAAATTGCCAGGAATCTTTTATATATGAATCGGTTTTATTTATGACGTTATGTATTATTTTTCTTAGGTATTTTGACTGTCAAAGAGAATTCCAGACAAATACATAATAACATCTCTAGATATCGTCTCCCTCTATACAAATATACCAGTAAACATTGCACTAGAAATAATAGAAAAAAACTGGAACGAAATTAAAAATCACACAGACCTCCCTAAAACAGAATTCAAAAAAGCAGTTGAACTCACACTAACTCCACCTATTTCAAATATAAAGAAAAATACTAAAAACAAATCTACGGTTGCGCAATGGTATCGTCCATATCTGGCTGCATAGCGCAATTCGTTCTCGAAGACCTTGAAAACGAAATATTACCAAAACTAAACTTCCATCTACCCTTTTACTATAGATATGTTGATGATTGTCTAACAGCTATTCCCACTGGCAAAGAAGGTTACATCTTAAACATTTTTCAATCACACCATAATAAAATCAAATTTACCATAGAAATAGAACAAAACAGAACTATACATTTTCTTGACTTAACTATACGTCATAATAATAATAATCTTAAAGCAGAATGGTACACAAGTAATGAATGGTCAGGTCGATATCTAAATTATTATTCACAGCATCCCTTTAGTCAAAAAAAAATCAGTCATAAACAGTCTTGCGGACAGAGCTATTATACTCTCAGACCCAGCATTTAGAGAAATAGCAATAAATAAAGCCAAAACCACCTTTGAACAAAATGGCTATCCTACATATCTAATTAATTCTATTTTCAAGCACAAAATCACTATAGCATATAATACAAACAAAAACATAAAACAAAAATTATAAAAAAACCAAAACTACCTCACAATCCCATACGTAGAAAACATATCTGATAAATAACAGCGTATTTCAAATACTACAACATCTCTACTAGTCATAAAGCATACAATCTATTAAAATCAACATTCAGCAAATTAAAAGCTAAAAATAATAAAAATAAAACAACCCATGCAGTATATGAAACACCATGAACGAATGCAACTGCACATATATAGGGCAAACAAGTCAATACATCGAAAGGACTTAAATACGATAACTGCGTTAACAAACCATGAAACCCTACAAAATCAGAAATTTTATTTCAACCATTTTAAAATTTTAACAACTGAAAAAAACACTTTCAAACGTGTAATATATGAAATGATCCATATAAAAAGACAACCAAATGCAATAAACGCAAAAACAGATAAAAAAAAAATTGAGCATCATTTATAACAAAATTTTATAACATAAATATATATATATATATATATATATATATATATATATATATATATATATATATATATATATAATATATTATATATAATAAAATATACAATTACACGCATGCACATAAACATAACAACAAATAATTTTCTGCGCACCACATCCGGCCATTACTTAGAACACATACACAAATACATTTCAAAAATATAATGGGTATCAAAATTTTCACCCAAACACATCATTCATAAAATGAAGAGAAAAAAGAAAAAAAATTAGATTACACATTACAACAGCTATAAGAACTACAATTTGAGGCCTATTTTTTACTAATTAACAAAACCATGGTTTAAGAAAATAATCCTTTATTTTAATTTTCAATTTCTCCTCCATGTATGTCTTAGGTAAGTTATCAATTATCTTTTCAAGCCTTTATATTTAATCATTGAAATTTTAATTTTGTAGATTGTATTCCCCATATTTTTATACTTACACTTTTATTTTGAAAAAGATAACAAAGATCAAGATCATCGAAACGTAAATAAATGATAATATATATATATATATATATATATATATATATATATATATATATATATATATATAATATATATATATATAATACAAAACACGATAGACGCTGTTTTGGAAGTATCAAGTATCAAATTTGATTCATAAATCAATCTGCTCAATATCTCGGCTGAGTTCGTTATTGGGCATTATCGGGTAAGTAGTTTCAGAATGGCGGTCATTCAAACATTTAAAAACATTATCAAAAAAGGGCCTCGCATGTAAAAATCATCATAAATAATTTTGAATTATAGATCTAATTAATACCTACAACTTTTGTTCGAAGCAATTTTTCATTAAATGCACGGAAAAAAAATTAATAATTGAAATAGAGAAATTTACCTTTCCGCTGGCTACAGACCGTCGGGATTTTTTTGTTGTATTCCTACTTCGATTTTATCACAACTATGTGCATGTTATATTTCAGATTATATACCTTCGAGTATGAGGCCTTATCCATAAAAATGTGTTCGAAAATACCATGATTGCCTGCAATTACTATACTTTAAACACCATCGATTATGTTATGTTTCATTTATTACAAAAACGCGATTGCGGTATAAAACCAACTAAACATCCAATCGTGACTGGGTAGAGAACTCCGCCCAATAAATTAAAAACAAACGATGTATACAGGTACAATATTTTAACACGATTTATTTTCATACTTGGAAAATATCCAAGTGGGTTACATATAACAGCACAACTAGAGTAGCAATTTTGCCATGGCCGAATGTCATCAATTCTTTATAGGGTTTTCACCTCATTTCCATATATTGTGCGAAGCTGTCATAGGTTCATTGTTGGTCGACAGGAAGGGCACTTTCCAACGAACTGAATGAGATCGGTTGATGTTCAGTAACAATTGATCAGAATGCGACAGTTATTTTTAGCATTTTCCTCATACATGTATGTGTACATACACAATCATATTGTGTCTCCAGCTCAACAAAATATGGCTTCAATTCATTTCATAACCTTGGCTCAGACAGACAATTGCTGAAAATATGAGAAGTGATAAATTTTCTGGAAATAATCAATTCAATTAATTTCCATATTAGCATCTTAAGTTTTTGTTGTGATCATTATATTATTTTAGGAAAGAAATATACAACTCTTTCAATATTTATCAATATTTTATTTCAGTATTATTCACTCAAATTATTTATTTTTATGAATCCATAGAAGACTTTCTCTAGTTAAATATCTTCATGACGTTATGTGTTTTTATCTTATACTTTTGCGTCTTCTAATGTAGACTCTTGTCAATTTTTGTATGCCTATCCAGAGCTTAAGCCGACTGCATATTACGCGCTACTTGCCAGCATTTGTCAGTAAACAATCACAATTTAAATGATCAAGGTACCCCTCCATTGAAAGAGATTGGCATGGATCGATACTTGCCGAAAATTTTGTATGGCTTACAAGTATACTGTAGATGAGTACTTCTGATTGGCACATGCGAAATTGCGCGTAACGTGTAGCCGACTTTACAGCGTTCTGAGATAGATGACAGGAAATGTTCAGCCCATTAATACGAAAGCAACTTCTTCAGGTTTATAGCTTTTTAATTTATATACAGCTTTATTGTGTTAATATTTCGAATTATACCCAGTTGTTCCCAAAATGAGTGTATAATTTTTTCGAATCAAGAAGTTTTTAAGCCGCCCTATTTTAAATGAAAGAGAATGCGAAACGGGGTTACATACGTTAAAAGTATGATACATTTGAATTGTATACCAACCTCCATCTTTTGGGAAAGTAAAAATGGAAAGTTCTTACCCTAGTTTTCAATTTTTTTTAACCACGGATCTAGTAAACTATTGAGAAGAATACCTATAATTCAAATGCTTCCAAGCTTAGGTTAATGTTACCGTAGGCTGACGGTTAATACCACATAAGTTTTTAATTTATTTAAGAGAAATAATTATTATGATTTTAATCAATCGATAAATAATCATTTTACGTAATATTGTCACGACAGCAAAATCATGAAATCTGAATTCGGTTCAGGGGACGTACATCCACTTGCATTCACTTTAAATAATGTGAATACCACAAAAGGCCTTTGATTCCTAGCAAGGCTATATTACGAATATTCCACGGATATATTGAAGTCATTAAAAACTTCTATAGTAGGTACTAGAACGTCATGCGTCAGACTTCACGAAGAAACCGAGTATATCACCAAAATTATTCAATAACATGCTTGAATATATGTTCAAAAAAATTATAAAATGTGACGATTTGAGAATAAACATAAGCGCTGAAATCATCTAATGTTTGCTAACAGGCTGAAAAGCCTTCAGATATCGAGCAAGTATCATACTATAAATATCCAGGATACGGAATTCGGGTAAATCGAGATAACCAACTACTGAACTGTGTTGACCAACATAACGGAGACATTGACTAAAAAGACCATAAACAAGAATAAAATCACCCAACGAGCCAAAGAACGAAGCATGTTAGGTGTGTCGAACTTGTGTCACGGATGCTATTAGAAGAATAACCCCATTAGAATGTAACTGGACCGGTGATATTGCCAGAATATCTGCTGACCGATGGACAAGAAATGTTCTTCAATGGAGACGAATTCATAACGCATTCCGAAACCGAGGACGACAACCAACAAGATGAATAGACGATTTAAGACGTATTGCACCAAATTGGATACAGATGGCACAGAGAAGAAAAGAGTGAAATCTTTTACGAGAGGCTTATCTCCAGAAGTGGATGCATAATAGAAACATATGAATTAAACCCTAAAAAATCAACACATCATAGTTTGTATACTTTGTGACTTTAATTACATGTGCACAATCATTCATCCAGCAAAGTCAACAAATGGTTATGTTGTTATTGTATTAGATCTGTGTGACTGACAAAAACGATATTACCTCCGATTAATTATACAGTGAAACCTGAATAATTGGGATATTTAATCAATGGATATTTTTTAAAGTTTGATCGGCCGTGATTTTGAAACTGCTGTCTGGTCACGCCTGTTAATGAACTTGACCGAACTAAATATTTGTACGATCGATTTTTACCGCAAATTTCAACATGATACCTTTATACCAACTCTATTGGACTTTTTTACTGACATATAATACCATGCCATTGTAATTTTCTCAAAATTCGAAAGTACAAACGAAATTCATCTAAAAATCCCGATGGCTTGTAGCCAACGGAAAGATAAATTTTACGGTTTTTAATTCTTATTATTTTTCTATCATTTTGAGGGAAAAATGTTTCAGACAAAAACTGAGGAGACGTATCATATCTATAACTAGAAAATGTTTTTGATGAAATTTAATCAACGGCTTCTATTTTGAAACAACTAATCTCAGCTCTGCTAAATCATATTTTTTCGTTATTTGAAAAGTACAAAGTCATGGATATGGGCTTATTGTTAAATCCAACTTAAATGAAAGAGAACCGGGATCTAGGTAGTGTCATTCCGTCGAGCACCGTAAAGTACTATTATGTATAATGATGGGTCCTGGAAAGTTGAGCTCTCAGGCCGTCCCAAGCATGCACAAAGACTGCTTTGATACTGAAAGAATACCCTAGATTAAATCAAGCGGAATTCAAAGTACACTTCAAGCAATCATCTTGAAGTGAAATAAATTAATAATGTACCTATCCTTCTCTATGGACTTTGTGACGTGGACATCTGCCATAATTAGAATTTTGAAAATCAGACCAATCAAAATAACTTTCTCCTAGGAACTTCATTACAATATGATAGAAGTATAATTTTGAAGAGGACTATCACAATTTAAAATACATAAACTCAAATGACTTAACCCAGAATTTGCCATGAATATTCCCTGTTTCAGAGTTGCCTGAAGAAATCTTATCAGCCGTAGTCATAAACAAATCTTATTTCGCTTATTGGTAATTATTATTTGGCAATATCAGAAAGTATAAGATATGGAAAAATTATTGAAAACTGAAGATTTAGAATAGTTTTGCTAGAAATGTGATGCTAATATTTTACCCTCTAATCAGTCGGGCTTAAGGCCTAATCACAGCTGTGCTTCAGCTTTATCAAACATTACAGATGATATTGTGGAAGGTTTAGACTCTGGAAAGGCCACTGCTCTTCTGCTTTTAGATTTTAGTAGGGCTTCCGATACACTTAATCCTGATATCCTACACGCAATTCTAAATTTCAAGGACTCGATGAAACATCAGCATCGTTAATTTTAAACTATCTGTCGGATAGGGAACAAGTGGTCATTCTTGATGAGAATACGTCAGACTCCATCAAAGTACCTTCTGTTGTCCCCCAAGGGTCAATTTTAGGACCCTTGCTCTATACAGTTTACACATGCTATTTTATTGCTTCTAAATATTTCTTTAAAGTTCATTTCTATGCAGATGACACGCAGATGTATATGAATTTTAATATTTCAGATTTAGAAAATGCAACTGAAAAGTTTAATGAAGATATAAGCAAATTAGCTAATACCGCTAAAGATCACAATTTGTCTATCAACGTATCTAAATCATTTCTAGTAGTTTTTTGTAGGGACAAAGACTATAGTTATTTTAAAACTAATATAAATATTATTGTTGATGATGTTCTGGTACCAATGCGTTAACGAAGCTAAAAATCTAGGGTTTAACTGGATAGAGACCTTCGCTTCAAAAGCTCCATAAGCAATGGAATTAAAAGAGCCTTTCATAGCATTAAATTACTTTATAGTAGCAGACATATATTAACAAGAAAACTCAAAATTATACTTTGCGAAAGTCTAGTTCTTTCAAGATTTAATTTTTGTGTCAGTTTGTATCATTTTTACATAGACAAGGAAGATTCACAACGAATACAAAAAGTTCAAAATGCCTGTGGGAGCCTCATCTATGGTATACGTAAATAAGAACATATCTCCTCTAAATACATAGAACTTGGTAAGCTCAAAATGTCATTCTAGGAGGGTATATCATTCGATGCAATTTTTCTATAAAATAATCAGTCTAAGAACGTCGCAATATTTGTCTGATAAAATCACATTCTGTAAGAATGTTCATAATAATCACAGAACGGCACTTTTTAATTCTCTTATAATATCGCAAATTACTATAACAAACCTCCCGATAATTTTTTAAAATTAATTTCATTTATTTCGGTTGTGTGGAAGACCAGATGTTGCTTAACCTTTTTGTATTTATACTATAGTCAAAATCAATTCAACCAACAAGCTGAGCACAACCATTTTACCTAAAATTTATTTGTATACAAATATTTTGTAAAGCTCTTTCTATTTTGGTAAATAAATGTATATTAGTATTATTATTATATTGATACTAATAATAATAATAATAATGATAATAATAATAAAAGATTCCCGGGAAGATCTACCCAATACAGACAAAACAAACTGTTCACAGAGAACACAGGCAAATTCTACAGCAATATCATGGGAAAAAAGTTCAAGGCAACAACGCAACCACCAACAAGCGAAATAGAAAACTATTGGAAAAGTATCTGGGAACAACCCACCGGGTATAACACCTCAGCTCCGTGGATCCAGCAGGAGTATGACCGAACAAACAATATTAGCAGAATGGAATGGGAAAGTATCAACGCGGAAGAGCTGAAAGCAGCAATACATACGACTGCTAACTGGAAATCGCCGGGCGTTGACGGCATAACCAACTTCTGGCTAAAACGACTACACGCCACCCACAAGAACATAACAGAGGCGTACAACGAAATGATAAACGGAAAACAAAAAACACCAGAATGGCTAACAAAAGGAAGAACTTACCTAATTCCTAAAGATGAAAAGACTGAGCAAGCTAAGAACTACAGACCAATAACCTGTCTAAACAACATATACAAGCTCCTCACAAAGATAATGTCTGAAAGACTACACCAACACCTAGAAAACAACAAACTATTCCCACCAGAACAAAAAGGATGTGTCAAAAACACGTATGGATGCAAGGATCACCTACTTATAAGTAAAATGCTACACAAGGACTGCAAAGAAAGGAAGAGAAACCTGTCTCTAGCCTGGATAGACTACAGGAAAGCTTTCGATAAAGTCCCGCACACCTGGATTATCGAAGTTCTAAACATCTACAGAACATCTCCGATCCTCATGACATTCATCAGCAAAACCATGAGCAACTGGAACACCGACCTGTACCTGATAGCAGATCCCAACAACAGCGCCAACAACTCCAGCAACACCATCATCAAAAACATCCAGATAAAAAGCGGTATCTACCAAGGAGACTCCTTATCTCCGCTGCTGTTTTGTGTAGCACTGTTCCCCCTCAGCTCTATCCTGAACAGGACAAACACAGGATATCAATGCAAACAAGAGAAAGAGAAAGTGAATCACCTACTATACGTAGACGATCTGAAGCTGACAGCACATTCAGACGAAGAACTTGCCGAACAACTGGCACTAGTAAAAGAATTCAGTGACGACATCAGCATGGAATTCGGACTCGACAAATGCGCGAAAGCCTCATTTGTAAAAGGAAAACTACAAGCCAAGAAGAACATTGAGATCGACACCACAACAACGATCCAATCCTTAAACCAAACAGACGTTTATAAATATCTTGGGATAGATGAAAACGATGGAATACAACACAAACAAATGAAGACCAAAGTAAGAAAAGAATACTTCCGTAGAATAAGAGAAATCCTGAAGACAGAGCTGAACGCCAAGAACAAGATAACTGCAATAACAGCATTAGCAATCCCAGTAATCCAATACAGCGTAGACATCATCAGATGGACACAAGCTGAAATAAGAAAACTTGACACACAAACAAGAAAACTACTCACAATGTATGGCGCACTCCACCCGCGAGCCGACATCGACCGAATGTACATCCCCAGGAAAGAAGGGGGTCGAGGACTGATCAGCATAGAATCTACATACAAAATTGCAAAAGAAGGGCTTAGCAACTACCTAAAGCTAAAAGAAAGAGACAAATACTTGGGTATGGTGTACAGACATCTGCAGCACCACACCAACGATAATCTTCACCACAGCACTGAAGACGAAGAAACAGAAAACAGCAACCCAGGCAAATCTGAAACAAAGCAAGTTAAGGAGATCAAACAACATCTGAAACAACAAATAAAAGATGAGCGAATTGAGAAATGGAAGTCCAAACCCCTGCACGGACAGCTTGCAAAAGAGACGGAAAAAGAGACAATAAACAAAACCCAGTCGTGGGCGTGGCTGTCATACGCGAATCTGAAGACAGAAACAGAGGCACTGATAACAGCATGCCAAGATCAAGCCATCGCAACTAATTATATAAAGGCTAAAATAATGAAAACCGGCTGTGATCAAAAATGCAGACTCTGCCGCACCTTCAGTGAAACCATACACCACATCGTATCAGGCTGCCCCATCCTGGCAAAAAGAGCATACCTGGACCGGCACAACACAGTAGCGAAGCACCTCCACTGGAACATCTGCAAACACTACAACATAGATGTAAACGAGAAATGGTACCAGCACAACCCGGACCCTGTAGTTGACACTGCCGAAGTTACCATCATGTGGGATACCCAGATTCACACGGATAGGACAATCACAGCAAACAAACCAGACCTAGTGATTAAGGACAAAAAGAGGAAACAATGCCTCCTGATCGATGTAGCAATTCCATCCGACTACAACATAACACAGAAAGAAGCCGAAAAACAACTGAAGTACAAGGACCTACAAATAGAAATTCAGAGAATGTGGAACATGCGAACCAAAGTCATCCCCATCATCATCGGTGCAACTGGCCTCATCTCTAAGATCACAGCAGAGCTAGTTAAGGAAGTCCCAGGAAAACACAACCTTCTACAAATGCAACGAGCAGTGGTGCTGGGTACAGCCCATATAGTACGAAAAGTACTATAACAGAACAGAATGTCATCATAACAAAAGTAACACCCTAGGTGCACGGTGTGCACTCGGTGTTACTCAGAAACAAGACCTTAGCACAAGCGCTAAGTGGTACAAGGAGATAATAATAATAATAATAATAATAATAATAATAATAAAAATAATGTTTTACCATAGTTCTGAAATCGAGTTGCCCTGCATAAAATTATTATAATTGATCTATATCTATAGTTTTTGATATATCTTCTGATATATCCATTGTGTATGTGATAAAGTTATATCAGCTGAACATTTGAAAATTTTAATTTGATATTCTTTGGCGAAAAACTAGTACATCATTCGATAAACCAGACCAAAATCAAGAGCAATAGAATAATAGTACAGGTACTTACCAATCATACATAATCTAGAAAAAAATGTAGAAGATAAATACATCACAATTAAAGAGGTATACTTATGAGGAAATAGTGAGAAGCAGATCAGAGCTAAAGAACACAATTGAAGCCAGCGAAGCCAGGTTATTATTGGAAATTAAATCACTCAAGAATAAGCTGAAAACCTTGGAAAAGGAAAACAGTAATTTGAAGAAGAGAGTGGAGAAATAATAGAAAAAATAACTTGCTCATTTATGGTTTGGATAAAACACCGCAAGAAAAAACAGTGCCATTTTTTGGTAAAACGATAACAAATCTTGTAAACGTGAGTCTTACTGAATCTGACATAAATAACTTATATGGATTGGGTCACTAAGCAAAAAGTCCAATAAAAGTCGAACTGATTTGCTATCCGAAAAAACAAACAATTTTATAAAAATGTACAAATTTGAAAGACACCAGGATATTCATTGTAAACGACCTTACCGAATTACAAAGTGAAGAAAACAAAGCATTGCGTGCATACTTGTCAGAATATACAAATTCAACGGAGAACTGCTATATTAAAGGGAATCGTTTATTTACCGAAGGAATTGGGTGCAGGGTAGATGAATTAGATGCTGAAGAAAACAGAAACAATACAAAGCCAAATATTGCTTCGCCAACACCCAGTATTTCGTTGGTCGAAGGTAAATTTATAAAGAACAAATAACTGAGATTACGATTTTACTTCAAGGAAAAATCCGCAAGTTGAGATCATCCTCAAACCGCGGTATTGAAAGAATACAGTGACGCAAGAAACACCTAAGAAGAAGAAAACCCCCGCTGAAGAAGAACCCACAGGTATGAAAGAAAAATTGAGAAATCGTCCTATCAAATAGAATATCTGTACATACATTTTCAAAACACACTAAAGGAGATTAATATTTTCACAAATCTAGTATACTAAATATACATTATAAGTCCATAATATGTCAAGTACTGTTTCAATTGTTTTAGAATAGCTAGCATATTAGTATGATATTCCTACATAGGATGGATCCGTACATTAGAGAATGTAAAAATGAACAGATAGAGGCCAAACAGATAATAACATTAAGGAATTCACAAAATATCTGAATGATAATTTAAGAATTCTAAACATGAACATTCGTAGCATCATAAAAAAATTTGACGAATTGTCTATATCACTACATACAATTTCTGGAAAAATCGATATATTATATATCAACGAAAACATACATGGTATATGATCTTGAAGTTATTCGAAAGAAAGGCTACCAAACACTATATAACAAAGGTAATTTGAATAAGAAAGACGGGGTTATAGTTTTCATCAGGGAGACACTTGATTCTTCCTATAATATTCAAAATATTTCAGAAATCAAAGCTCTACAGATAGTTATAAACAACGTCCACACAACATATCAATTACTGCAATTTATACATCTCCCAATACTTGCTCCTTAAAAAAAATACCTACCGGGTTAGGAAAGTATCTGGAAAATACTGAAAACAATGACATTCAGATAATAATTACTAGCGAAATTATGAATAGAGATTCATGATTCAAATATAAAACTAAGAACTCAAACAGAAAACATGGAACTTGTAGGAGAATATAGGCAGCTGAAAAGTACCTTGAGTAAATTAATAATTGCAGCCAAAAAAATACGCTTATAAGATGATCGAAGAAAACCAAACTAGTACGAAAGGATTTTGGAATACAGTCTATAAAATTTGTAATAAATCACAAGTCAAAACGAACATTAATGAAATAAACCTAGACGGAAACAGACTAATTGATAACCAAACGGAAATATGTGAGCATTTTAACGAATATTATAGCAAATTGGGCGAAAACTTTGTAATGAAAATAACTGAACCCTCAGATCACGAAAACAATGATAAAAAGAGTCGGGAAAACCATGTATGTATATCCTACTGATGAAAATGAAGTGAATGAGATAAAAACTCCACTTACTTATTCATTAAATCACCGTATAGAGGCAGGGTACTTCCAAAGCATTTTTAAATCGGGGCTTATCAAACCGATCCACAATAACGGTGATAAAAGAGTAATGGTAAATTATAGACCACTTTAACTTACATCCAAT
This sequence comes from Crioceris asparagi, assembly GCA_958507055.1. Classification (NCBI taxonomy): domain Eukaryota; kingdom Metazoa; phylum Arthropoda; class Insecta; order Coleoptera; family Chrysomelidae; genus Crioceris; species Crioceris asparagi. The sequence continues at coordinate 79,994,193 of OY293826.1, read as the reverse complement.
ATATCAAAATTATAGGAATGATATTGAAAAAAAGAATATTGTGCTTCCTTTATCAAATGGATAATATGGGTTCATCGGATCCACGGAAGATGCTATATTCTCTTTATCGTCATATATCTATGATTCCTTAGACAAAAAAGACTTAAAGAATATGCCGACAATCTCATCAAAAGTTATTTATCTGGTAGAGAACAGAAGGTGGGAATAAATGATGTGACCAGTAACTATAGAACTGTTTCCTATAGAGTCCCACAAGGGCCCATTGTTGTTCTTAATTTATGTAAACGGATTACTTGAAATAGAAACAAAAAAATTGAGCTTTGCAGATGGTACAGCCATTCTCTATAAATCATTTAGAAAATTACTTTCCTGAAATATAAAAATGGTTTAGTAGCAACAAATTCACACTACATTTAACAAAACCTAAATATTTACCATTTTCTTCTTATTCTAATGGACTCCTAATATGGGACCACTCAAAATAGCAGATAGTTATGAGATACCTGAAGATAAATCAATAGAATACCTTGGCAATGAAATCGATCGTCATCTATGATGGGACCTATAAATAAAAGATGTGGCTAGAAAACTGAGGGGATTGTTATACCGATTCAAATACCTGAGAGACTTTCTGGATACTAAACATTTGAGAATACTACATTACGCTTTGGTTGAATCACAGCTACAGTATCATATAGTAGGATGGGGTGGAGTAAACGATAATCACTTGGAGAAATTGAATACTGGACATAAATACATCATCTAAATAATATATCATAATCCTCGTAATTATCCAGGCGATGATTTGTTCAGAAAATTCAACTTTCTCGATATAAGAGAACTATATTGTTTGAGCATCCTAAATAATATAAAGAAAGAAAATATTATATCACATCATTATAATCACAGGTACGATACGAGAAAAAGAAATAATACGGTGATATTATCAGCCTGTAACTAAACTGTGGGTCAATGAAATGCAGCTTATCTGGAACCTCGATTGTACAATATATTATGGGACTGCATAAAAATTATGAAAAAGAAGATTAGTTTCAAGAAGAAGTATAGATTACAAATAATGAAAGCGGAGTTCGGTTCTGGTTATTAACGGAGTGATACCTTATCTTATCAGTGCATCGAATTTTTATAAATTGTAGTGGAAATATCGTTTCAGAAATTGTGAGATTTTACATACCTTTCCTGCATCTAATAGTTAACTTGTATGGTTAACATCATTTGAATAATCAAGATCTGAAGACAATCAAGGTAAATGTAAATATAAACAATAACATCGAACGTGAATCGCGCGAAACACCGTGTCCGCTTGATAAAATGGACAGGGTCGGAGCGAGAGATTTTAATACTGCTACACAAATAAACTCAACCACTCTCGAGACTGCTGACTACAGCAGTTCTCAAAATAAAAACTTACTTGAGAAACAAATGTTACCCAAGAGCTACTCCTCAGTTGCCGCTAAGCAAAACTTCCCAACAAAAGAACAAGCAATAATTTTCAATGCAATAGAAAATACCCGTCTCCAAGATTATCTCATACCACTAGGAACTATTATACAACCCAAAAATATAATATTCACTTCAAGACTATCCAACCAAAGAATTTGTATATACTTGGCAAGCAAAGAAATTGTTGATGAATTCATTAAAAAAATGGAACTATTGAAGTCAACGGACAACTACTCAAAACTAGACGTCTTATTGCACCAACCGAACGAGTTGTTCTGTCAAATGTATGTCCAACAATTCCACATGATATCTTGATAACAGAGCTTGAAAAACTCGGTCTTAAGCTTGTATCTCCAATAACTTTCCTGAAGATAAATGCTACATTTCCAGAATATAGCCATATTCTCAGTTTCAGAAGACAGGTATACATCAGCTCACTAAACAGCATTACTCTTACTGAATCTATCGTGCTTGAATTCGAGGATACGTCCTACAGAATCTTTATTTCACAAGATAATCTATCATGTTATAAATGTAAAAAACCTGGTCATAAAGCAGCGCAATGTTCTGAGTCTAATTCAACTATCGATGATTCCATGGAAGTTACGAGGCCTGAAACAACCGATGAGCCACTATTTCAAACACCTGAGAGGCAACATCTAATAACTCAAAGGTCTCCTACATGTTCTCAAGTCAAACGGAGTGCTAAAGAAATTTTGACGCCCGAAGAAGAAATTCCAACAGAAAATAGTACTTTCATCAAGCCGGTGAAATAATTAAAAAGTTCAAAACAAATGCAAAATCCAATAAAGACTTATTAGAACCGGCAAAATCTTTCATCGACAACATGACTCCTGCACCAATTTTAAATTATGATCAAATCATAAGCCTTTTTGAAAATATTCAAGGTTCTTCTGATCCCATTAGTGTGGTAAAGGATTATACAACTAACTTCTCTTCACTTCAAGATCTATTAACTATCATCTACCCTAAACTTACTGATCGTGCAATAAAGACAAGACTGACAAAACTTAAACGAGAACTTCTTAATGAAATGGGCTGTGAAAGTACTGGATGAGAGAGTGATTCGTCGACCGATCAACATTAAAAAAATATATAATAATAATAATTAACATTCAACTTCAAATCTACAATTCAATGGAATATCAATGGATATTTCCGCCATCTACCTATGCTTCAAATTCTCAACTCGGAGCTAAGCCCAGATATTCTTTGCTTACAAGAAACACACTTCAATGTAAATAGCATTTGTTCATTAAACAGCTTCAACTACTTTCGAAAGGATCGTCTGAATATAACCAAATCATCTGGAGGTGTTGCAATACTCGTCAAAAAACACATCGAAGCAGAAGAGATACCTATAACCACACAACTGGAGGCTATTGCTATAAAAATCATTCATAATAATACTTTTAATATTTGTAATATTTACTTACCACCCGATAAACAAATAGACGGAAACGACCTAAAAAGCCTAATAGATCAAATACCAACACCACGACTTATCTTAGGAGATTTCAACGGCCACAACGCAATCTGGGGATCGAATAACACTAATGTTAGAGGAAAAATCATCGCTTATTTCATTCAAGACTATCAGCTATGTGTTATGGAAATAACACCAGATTTAATTCAGCTACAGGTGACTCATCGGCCCTTGACCTAACACTATGTGATCCCTCTATGACTACATCCCTTTCATGGCAGGTACTCCCTTATTTATATTATTTAGAGGCTGGTTTTTGGAGATTGTAAATAAAACTGCACACTTCAAGGTAACCCCACCCCATCGAGATCACAAACATAAATCTCCAAGGACCTTTGTATCCTATTCCTTCGAAATGGAAAGTGAAATCTGCCAATTGGGAGCGATACATGAAAGAAGCTGATAATAGAATAGAAATTGCTGTTCGTGATGGAACAGAAATCACATTTAAAGATCTCTCAAACATAATCACAGAAAGTGCACAAATATCGATCGGAAAGACTAAGCTGATAAAGAACCACAAACCTGTACCGTGGTGGAATGACGCATGTAATGAGTCTATCCATGCTAGCAAATCAGCACTTGTAAAATAGAAAAAGCACAAATCAACAGAAAATCTCATTGAATTCAAAAGGCTGAAAGCTAAAGCAAGTGTTATAATACATGAAGCCAAGAAAAACTCATGGAAACATTACATTGCTAGCATTAACTCCTCCACTCCCATGACGGAAGTTTGGAACAGAGTCAAAAAAATATCAGGCACCCAGACATCCTCTCATATTTCAACTCTTAAAGACGGAAATCAATTGATTTCTTCAAGCTATGATATAGCTAAACTGATGGCCCAAACCTATGAAAAACATTCAGACGATTCAAATCTTGATGCAAAATTTCTGGAACATAATACAACATCCGAATCTAACATGATCGACACTGCTACAGCGAACAATGACCCAATTAACCTCCCAATAACGAGAGACGAACTTGATGAGGACCTCCTCGATCTGAGAAACACAGCATCAGGTCCCGATGACATTCCAGTTGATTTTATTAAGAACCTACCTGAAACAGCAAGAATCCATCTCCTGAAAATATTCAATAGTATATGGTTGACTCAAACATTCCCGGAAGAATGGAACGAATCAATAATTATTCCTGTCCTCAAACCTAAGTCGCGTCTAGATCCTGAATCCTACAGACCGATATCACTGACATGCGCGTTCAGCAAATTGTTCGAAAAAATTGTCAACAAACGATTACAATGGACATTAGAAAGCAGAAACTTGATAATTCCAGAACAGAATTGATTTAGACCTCAAAGATCAGTTTTGGACAACTTAGTAGATCTAGAAAGCGATGTCCATGAGGCGTTATCTACAAAGCAGAAATGCGATGCCACATTCTTTGACCTTAAAAGAGCCTTCGATTCAGCCAGTAGAAACCATATACTAGGACAACTGGAAAAAATTAATATAAGAGGCAACTGTTAATCATTTATACGGAATTTTCTGAACAATAGAACATTCCAGGTCAGAGTCAATGGTATCTTATCAAGCAAACACCCTCAAAAAACGGTACATCACAAGGATCTGTGCTTAGTCCAACCCTATTTCTAATTGCCATCAATTCTATCCTAAAAGGCTTGAAGAAACCACTGAAAGCAAGATTGTATGCTGACGACCTCGTAGTTTTCGTAAAAGGAAAAAATCTAGACACTATGGAAGTAATGCTTCAAAAGTTTCTCGACACTATGGAACATTGGTCACACGAAACAGGTTTCATTTTTTCTGTGACAAAAACTCACAGTATTATATTTCAAATGACATCAATACACAAACAAAGTTGCAGTTATACCAACAAGACATTGAACTTAGATCTTCTGTCAGATTTCTGGGAATGACTCTCGATAGAAGACTGAACTGGAAGGAACATATTTCCGGTCTGCTGCTGGCATGTAATAAGAGATTGAATGTGCTTAAAACTCTTGTGGTCAAAAAATGGGGAGCTGATCAGCGGATGCTTCTTCTTCTCTATAGGACATTAATCCGATCGAAAATAGATTTTGGATGTACTATTTACGCTTCGGCTAGTAAATCGACGCTAAGACCTATCAATACAGTTCAAAACAATGCTCTCAGAATAATATTAGGAGCCTATAGAACAACCCCAATTCAGAGTTTACATAGCGAAGCTGGCGAACCACCTCTTAACCTAAGAAGACAGTTTCTTAGTCTTTCTAACGCTGCTTCAACCGCTGCAAATAGGACGAAATCATCATTTGATTCTACATTCACCTCCAGATATACTAGCCACTTCAATAATAAACCGCAATCTAAGGTACCATTTTATGCACGGATTCGAAAGTTCACAACAGATTTGAATATTACATTCCCAAACGTCCTTTCCGATGACATCAAGCACCCACCACCATGGACTATTAGCATTCCAAAATGCAATGACACCCTCACTCAGTATAACAAATCCAACACCAATATAGAAATCATCAAAAACTCACTACTGGAAATTCTTTCCAACGATTATTCAGACTTTCAAACAATTTTCACTGATGCCTCCAAATCCTCAGAAGGAACGGGATGTGCAGTAGTTATAGGTCAAACTGTTGAAAAATATGAACTCTCACCCTTCAGTAGCATCCACACAGCTGAACTATATGCAATATACCGAGCATCAGTATACTTGAACAACTACAACTATGAGAAATCAGTCATTCTAACGGATTCATTAAGTTCTATTTTATCACTGCGGAGACTATATCCAAAACATCCCATTGAAAAATTAATTAAAGCAGAACTCATCCGCCTCGAAAATTTTTCTAAGATTGTTCACTTCATCTGGATACCATCACACATTGGAATTCATGGTAATGAAGAAGCTGATCGAAACGCGAGAAATGCCGTGACTTGTGGTAGAATTAGTGAGTTTTCGGAGTGCGTAGCCTCGGATTTGAAAGCCTGGTTTAAGAACAAATTATCGACAAAATGGCATACTGAATGGTGCAACTCAAGATCCAAACTGCGTGAAGTGAAAGGTGACATCCATCCTTGGAGATCATTACCAAAAGACCGCCATTCTCAAGTAATTCTGACTAGACTTCGACTTGGCCACACCAGAATAACCCATGAATATCTGCTGAAACGAACCGAAGCTCCCAGATGTGATGTCTGTGATGTGACTCTAACAGTGAAACATTTTCTCATTGATTGTAAAAAATATCTAGAAATAAGTATAACTTGCCACAAGACCTTATTAGGAGAAACATGTAATCTACTTAATCTTAAAAATTACATGAAGGATATAGACTTATATCATGAGATATAAAATTGTTAAATTTTGATGTAATTTCTATTTTTTTTGTGAATCTAAGTTAAATATTGTAATGTCGCTAAAAACCGGAAGGTGGATGCAACTTTTTTTTCTTAAATAAAAAAAAATAATGAAATCTAAATTTTTCTTGATATTGTGAAACAAAATATGAAATATTGACTACAATCACTGTTTCCAGCCTTAAATAAATTGAATGTTATTATAACAATAGTATTTGTTTGACATCTACCTGGCAGACATTGCTTTACACCCGACAGTCACACCTTCATAGTTACATATTAATCACTGGTATACTTGAATGTTATTTTACTTGTGAATGGATTTTAACTACTCTAGTTCCTATGGTTTTATCCATCTTATAGATAGATATATTCATGTACAAAAAGTATATTCTACATGTTTTATGATATTTGGTGCTATATTTTTAAAAAGTTTAATTATTTTTACTTCATTTTGACTCTATTTATACAAATTTTTATGATTATTTGATGATGAATGAATAATATGTACTTACTTCATTATCATACATGACCTACTTCATATCTTCATTTTCATTCGTTATTTATCTTAATTAGTCACGCACATGTAGTTTAACAGTTATTGTGCTAATGAACATTATTATTATTATTTTGTCAGTTTTTCTAGGGTAGAACCTAAAATGTCGGGTAAGTTACCAAGACACCCTAAGTTGTCTGTAAGAATGAGCGGACAATGCAGGAAGATTCAAGAAGGACCGCTTCTTGGGCAGCGGATATTACGCCATCAGACAACCCTAACTCCTTCGTATGCATCAAAAGTCTGTCATGTATGAGTCCATTCACTAATATGACGAGTGGGTATATCTTTGCTTCCCTAAGCTGGCAGATCTCCTTAAGCTCAAAGGCCAAACCATTATTATTCTTCTGCTTCTTTTCATTGTATGCCCTTTGTAGGTTCTCATCCAATGGGGATATAAAATCTATGATAGTCACTGATTTATTTTCTCTATCGAACTAGACTATATCAGGACTTATTAGTGACTCACTGTTATTATAGGTGTATCCCAGGTGAGTTTTTAACGAGGATTTTCCAGCATAGGATTGGGGAAGTATTTATGGAGCTCTATTCCATGTTCTAACACATTTGTATGAAGTGCTATTGCTTGATGGTCAAGCCAAGCTGTTACATGCTGAATACTCTCTGTAGTTGTTCTACACTTTCTACATCTGTCATCGGCTATGTCATCTCTTATTATGTGCTTTCTATAGGACAGCGCCGGGAGCACCTGGTTCTGTATTGCCATTACTGCTCTTTTGGTCTCAGGGAAAAAGTACCCAGCCTTGAGGTAAGTATTTGAGTATCTGGTACTTTCAAGTTCTAGTTTCAGGTTTGCTGGGTATCTGCCATTATTATTAAAATCATAAAAAAAATCTTGGGCATATGTGATATACCTACAGTAAAAATATTTTTCACCAAAAATTGGACCGACATTATTAATTGGTGCACTGAAAAATAAGAAATAATATTAATTCTATTGGTGCTGGTACTTTTGAAGTTGGTGCGAAAAGTCTTCTATTTAACTACATCTGCACAACAAAAATACCAGCACCAATATCATTAAAATTATTTTGTATTTCTCAGTGCAAAAACTAATAAACTCGGTCCAATTTTTGATAAGAGAATATTTATTTCACACTTTTGAGTATAACATTAGACATGAATGAACGTTCACTAATACCAAAGAAGATACATAGTACTTATCCTATTACCCATGTATATTCTTTGCTTGTACTTGTTCTTAAAATAGCGCATTCAAATATTTCGGATTTACCACTACTGTTACACGATAACGCTAACTCCTTTCTAAAAAATCCTCAATTTAAACGATTCCGCATATAGTCACATAGCGGAAAAATACATATTAACTATTGCTGTAACTCAAAAACTATAGCTCTTTTGAAATAAAAATCAATTATGGATATGGTGTCATCAGATTTTCGATTTCCGAGAAACATTTTTAAAGAGAAGGAGATTTTGGATTTGAGTTTTTCTAAATATAGGATTATTTGTCAACTCTATTCTCTCAAATCTACCAAAAAATCGTCAAATTTGCAGCACGTTTACTATGCAAAACGCGCGAACAGCCATACATATAAAAAGCAAACACACAACCGAATTGTATGCATCTTCCTTTTTTGAAGTCGGTCAAAAACTAAAATCTTGCATTTTTGACATGGCAATTATAACTGGCTTATTTAAGAAATTCTTTTGTGTCGGTTAAAATTCTGTAAATGCATTTTGCTACGAAGAGTATGTTTGCATTAATAATAATGAATTTTCACGTTTTAGTGGAATCCTCATCAACTGTAATTTTTCCACTACATGATTTCCTTCCACTATATGTTTCACTCGTAGTTCATAGAAAAGCCTAAGCCAGACCCCTATGTTCGGAATTCTCTCTACACGAATTTAGCCCACATTTACGCAAAAGATTATACCTACTTATTCATTTTGTTTAAAGTAGCTGAAGGAAATTTTGAATCATCTGACCATAACAGACAAATAAAACAACTAAAACAATAGCCTTAACCATATCTTGCTGAATAAGAAAGACACAAATCCTCCACCAATCTCAAATAGCTATCAAACCGTTATATTCCAGTATACCACCTATCAACAAACATCCAGCGATGTATTAAAAACAAATTGACGAGTAGCCTTCGCATTTGTTCTTTGCAACGTGATTCAGAAGTATAAACTTCCGGAAGTCTTTAACATTCTAACAGGGGAACTTTTCACACTCTGCACACAAGAAAGACAACAACGCGAGAATTTATGATCGAAAGAAACTGTTTAAACTCTCTACAAATTATACCCCAAACATAGAGCCACTATCCCTTAACGAAGTTAATGCGGAAGAAGCTGAAATTACTCCACAGCAAAACAATAATTTTCCTCTGGGTTGCCTCACACACCGGCATAGAAACAAACGACCTAGCTGACGAATATGCGAAGGAAACTTTGGCAGATCCAGGCCCTCCCATCTCCCATTACAAAAATCCTAGCAGCAGGACTTTCAGCCATGGTTTATGTGGTCTTTTGTAAATAACAAAAATGGCTCTAACCATAGTTCTTATATCACATAGACTGACAGTCCTCTGCACATAACAACGTCCTCTTTGCTTCACAACAAACGTAAGCGGTCAAATATCAATCATAGAAGGCTAGAGTGCCGTACCGTATTGCGGAATCTACACTCAAGACAGTGTTACTATTAGTTTCGATAAAACGCGAAAGACGGTATTTTCTCTCAATGGCTATAAAGCAAATAACAATACTGAAAAAGAAATTCCATCAACGTCAACTAAAATAACCTAAACATTTTTTGTTATGCTATAGATCGTAATGGCCTTTCAACCGCATCAAACAGGTTATTTTATGATCAAATAGAACCTCAACAATAAAAAAATAGTAGACCCAATTTCTGACAGGGTACCTACGGTGAATGCCAATATTTCCTACAAATATCAATCTCGATATTAATATCTGATTAAGTTGAAAGCTTATTTTGAGAGAAGAATCATACACAAAACTCGAAAACCCTAAATTGTCTTATAATATCAACACCTATCATAGTTTGTATACATAACAACATTAATTAAATTTGCACAATCATTCAACCAGCAGAATCAACTAATGGTTATGTTGTTATTGTATTAGATCTGTATGACCGACAAAACCGATATTACATCCAAATAATTATACATCTGAATATTATATGTCGTATAGATATAATGGACCGATATCTTCGTAACCCAGATGCGGTGTTAAAACTTGATCTGAGCTAAACTGAATCGATCCGGGCAGCACGTATATATTATATATATATATATCGGGGGATGTTCACATAGATAGGTGATGATGCATCAATAATAGATAGCTCTCACCACTAGCTGCAGAATCTCTGATAGTTAACAAGCTATAGACCGTTTGAAAAGGATAGAGAGTGATAAACCCTAACTAAATATGCAAAACCTGTTTGAGGTGGTTCTAATAATTCTTGGAACTTTTGAAGAAGTTTTAAATATCTTTGATTGTTTTGTTTATTTGACCAGTCTAGCTCACCCTGTTTGGGCTCGTTAAGGTTAGAAATACAATGAACATCGTTCATCATATTCCTGGTAAATAAGGTCATTAGCGTATCTTCAGGTAAGGGTACTGAATAATTAATTTATTTAACTATTAGGATAGAATTGCTAAATGAACTTCCGGAATATAATTAAAACTACTTGATAAATTTTATATAGATTCCAAATACCCGTTAAGTTGCCGTTTGTATTCTCACACATTCCCGCTAAAAGCTTGTTAGCTTATGTGTTTTTTTTGTAAATGAAAAATAGTTCTAACCATAGATCTTATATCACATAGACTGCTAGTCCTTTCCACACAAGAGCGTCCTGTTTGCTTCACAGCAAGTTCAAGCGGTCAAACATAGAAGGCTAGAGTGCCCTACCAACAACGGTATTGCGGAATCTACACTCAAGGCAGTGTTGTCATTAGTAGCGATAGAACTCGAAATACGGTATTTTCTCCCAATGACTGTAAAGCAAATAACAATACTGAAAAAGACATTTCATCGACCTCAACTAAAAATAATCATAACGTTTGTCATTCTATAGACCATTATGGCCCTTCAATCGCATAAAACAGGTAAATGAATGCAAAATAGAAGATCCAATTTCCGGATAGGGTATGTTGATTGCCAATTTCTACTACAAATACCAATTTCGATATTAATATTTGATCAAGTTGAAAGCTTATTTGGAGAGAAGAAACACACAAAAACGGGAACACTCACGAGGTGGTCAAGGGAAGTTATTTTGAAGAAGTTTTTGGTAAAAATAAACGAATAAAAAGATATGTTGTTTGCTGCTATACTAGCATCTTTATTTATCTTTTATGTAATACTACAAACTTATGCATAATCGAAACTTACTACACTCTTATTATCGGTTATATAGAAATTTTGGTATTCAATTATTCGTGCCTTGTAGGTAGGAAACAAATCTTAAGTTTGATTTCCCTTTCTCCAATAAGTAGACAATGATCTGAGGGGATATCAGCGAGTTGATAAAACTACAAAACTTATGATTTATTAATTTGTAATAATAGTCATTACTCAAAAAAGATCAAGAATAGAAAAAATATCGCTTACTGTCATTCTGTTGTAAATTTATATATAGTTAAAATTACAAAACATATTGTAAGATTTTGATAAATCGCATAATAAGAAAGATTATGAGTACCCAGACATTATCGTGAGCACTCCTCTTTTTCATTATTTACCTTCATCATTAATCTGAATAATACAAATAACAAATTATTATATCCTAAATAATTCTATATCCAAAAAAAAAATATTTTGTATGCTATGTTGTTGTTATTTATTAAGTGAAATGGAGAAAAATGTAAAACAGGACAGGGTGAATTGAACTTATATGCGAATCACTTTACAACCTTACAACCACGGAGCTTATAGGGTAAAGCTTAGACTAGGAAATATCTTTCCTAGTCTAAGGGGTAAAGGGTATGGTGATCGGCCACTTAAGCTTTAGAGTTGGTAAATATATTGAGAATAATATTAAAAGGTTTATATTAAAATAATACATCAATAATTACATGAAACTATCTTATTTATTATTGATTAAGAGACATTTATGAAGATTTTCACTTGACCAGAATGGAAGGGTGGCCCGAGGAATTTAGTATGGCTTAGAAGCTTCTCTTTGACTCCCTCCGTTTTTATGGATTCTTTAGATTAATATGTCAATGTTCTAGAGCCACAAAAATCTCGTTCACTTTATATTTTTTTGGTACGAAATAACTTCTGAAACCTTTGGCATGCTGTAACTGAAAATAAAACCAATTGCAATAGTGATTGGCCACTTTCAAAAGTAGTGATTGGCGTCTGGATAAAAATAATAAAAGCTAAATATTAATTAAGACGATATTAATTGAAAATAATAATATTCCCAAGAAAAGTATTATTTATAAATTTTCTACAGTAATTGGTCGACTGTTTTTGTGAAAAACTCTTAACACTGTTATTGGTCTATTAAATTGGAGCGTTTTTTGCAACCTAATAATGTTAGGACCCTAGAATACGACCCAAGTATAATGGGTCTTTTTTAATATTCATACATATTTTAATATAAATTTGTTACCAAACGAGTATTACGCAGCAAAAACTAACACACAATTCTCAAGAAAACTGTAAGAATTTTGGATTTGCATCGAGCAATGTTACCAAAATTACTCAGAAAATTTGTCTTATTCCATAAGCAGATTCTTATTAATTCAATTTTATGATGGCATGGACAATCACTATAGTATTACCAACAACTGTACGCTTTATCGTAAATTATGTTGAATGAGTTCTGTACTTGAATATAAATAAATAACTGGATAGATGTTGTGTAAAAGTGCTATTATCTCAGAAAAACGATTATTAGCAATTACATCAGATTTATAGATCTTATATTAAATAAACAGTTCTATTATAAAAATATTTTGAGTTGAAAGCAGATGTTTCTGAAACAACTGAAATATAGTTTTGACACTCTCAGAGCCATAGCTACAAAACTGTAACAGTAATAGAAAAAGTACACGTATATTAAGAAAGCAAAATATATAATCTATTATTATTAGGTATATGATATTGTAACGTGCAATGGGAACAGCCGCCGGTATTGGCTACAAAGTCGCGGCATCCGGTTGAAGTAAGCGCGAGATATAAACTATGGTTGGAAATAACGAAAGCGGCGTTGACAAAGAGAGCGACGGCAGCATGTCGGCATCTACTCTTAGAATGCCGACAAAGGGATTTTGAGAAACGTCCAGTGGCGGCTTCCGAATCAAAGACCAGAAGCCGCTCGAATAATCTAGAGCCTTTGTCGGATATATATATATATATATATAATGATGAATTTTTAATGATTGGCGTTACCGAAAGCTCGACATTGATTAAAGAGTTTTAATTTTATTGGCATTTTGACTGCAACCCCAATCATTAAAAATTCATCATTGATTAGACAGTCAAGAATTTACAATTCATATATATTTATATATATATGTGAGAATTGTCGGCATGAAGACAGAATGTAAGAGGCAGTGTGAATAATAGAATAGTCCGAGTAAGCTAGTGCGAATATAGTAAAGTTGTAATTTATATTATTTCGAGTGTAAATAAAGTTAATTTAATAACTCTAAATTAGTCTCACTTATCTGCGAACCCGCATACACAACAATATATCCAATATCTTCCAAAGAAAGTTTCAGTTCTTGAAAAAGAATTTTTCTCCAGTATTCTAATTTTCCCCCTCCCTCCCCATCGGAGGCGGTTTTCGGAGAGAAAGAGATTTCGAATTTGCGTTTTTATGAATGTAGGATTATTTGCCAAATGAATCAAAAATCATCAAAATCGTTTACTATATAAAACGCGCAGACGAACCAAACAAAAAAAAAGTAGACAGTCGAATTGTATACCTCCTCCGTTCGGGGTTCGTCAGCCAAAAAATGGTTCGATCTAATCTTGCGTAATATAGAATTCAATGAACAATGAACTGTACAATGATTCAGTAGGTACTTATCTACCGACAGTTATGATTTATATCAATTCGCACGTTAAAAACAATGTATATACCTACTGATCATAAAGCAAATATTTTTCATATATAATACCTATAAAAAAATCACGCCCAAAAGTTTTTTATGTTGACAGATAAACAATAATTACATTATTATACAATTATAGTTTCAGCTATGTTGGATACTGTTTCAAGCCAAAAATTTTACCTACTGTAATTAACATTTTAAAAATGTATTTACAGTTTCCATTTAATATTAATAACTTAATTTGTACACAATAGTGTTATTTTTTGTTCCCCCATTTCCTTTCCCTTGGGTATTTTATGTACTACTTCTAATTATCTGCCAACATCGCGACACATTTGTTTTCAGAAAAAAAAAGAAAATCAATATCAACACAGTTACTATTGTTATTATGCGTGCAAAATATAATTAGATGCGTGATAGTCAATCTAATTTTCGAGTTTTGTTTTATGTATAAAATATTTTAATTAGCATAAATGAGGTCGAACATGCAGATGATAAAAAAAGAAATACGAGTATAGCTTTTCCGACATTTTATTGAGTATTTCTGTAACTATTGGTAATATCGAAATAATGAGTTAATAAATATTACAAAGTTTCTGTAATATTTGACTAGTGTATTTATTATTACTCCATGAATTTTATGCTTTACCTCAAACAACAGCAGAGATTCCTTGTCAATTGTTTTATGTGTTTTACTTGTATGAAAATTTTAATTTTATATTCAATTTCATGTTTGTTATTATTTTAGTTTAATTTTAATTTGTATGATTCCAATTTTATTTTCTCTATAAGGTAAGACAATTTTTGATTTTAAAACATAAATTAAGACTAGTATTGTCATTTAGGCCCGAAAAAGGGAAAATCAGCCCTGAAACGTCACTGCAATATAAATATTGTAACGTGAGAACTCATCCAAATAATAAAAGACACTCACACACACACACACACAAATATCTGGAGCCCTGGAAGCGTCTCGATTGCTCTTGAAGGAGAATGTTGGTAATAACATCCTGGGAATCCAGAAACATTGAGAATCTACTGATTTGGTCTATTCTAGATGAGTTAGGAGGTTAAGTGAATATAAGCACACGGGCCACGGAAGTAGTTAGTTAGTGATAGATAGTCAGTCGGTCATAGATCATAGACAGTAGAAAAGTCGTATATAGTCCGAGAAATAAGTGTGAATATGAATGTGTATATAGTCGTGTAGTTATTGATATAAATAAATAAGTGAAAATAAATCGAACCCAGTTTTAATATGAATCCCCGTTACAATATTTCAAAATTGGTAAATTCCCTCGACAAACCACTCCGCTTCGAGATGGAAACAACCTCGTCGCCTTCTACCGTTCTTATATTGACACTTAATATTTTAGACACCCTGCATATATGATTAACGAAAACTCTTACATTGCGTCGCCGGTAGTCCTTCAATATGCCGAAATCCGTTGTCCTAGGTCAAGCCGTTATTGAGCTACAACGCCAACAGAGTTCAGACAGACAGACAGACGACCGACGAACTTGAGATACCATGATTTTCCTGAGCTAGGAACCCCAAAACGTAAATATCAGCAAAAATCGCGAGGTCGATTTTTTACGTGAATATAATACTTCCCTTATTGAGGGATGTAAAAAAACTGTCCAAATCGACAATTATTGATTCCCCCTAATATAAACTACGTTGGACAAAAGAAAACCTGCTACTAAGTAAAAAATTCACTTCACTAAGCTGTATGGTGGCCATCTCGTGGAAAAGTACTGGTAACCTTAGCACGACTCCAGTAAAATTTCTCAAACAGTGCCGTTCGAATTCGGCGGTAAACATTAGGTCCCGTATATTTGTGAAATGACAAAACAAACGTCGTACTCGACATTGTACTATAAAGAAGAATTCAGATGAAAAAATAGCAAGATGAATTCCGTTCTCAAATACATTACAAACTCTGAATGAAATCACACTATTGTCGATATCATCGTAAATCCTACCTAGAAACTTTATATCCGACTCTAGGAATCTTGAAACCAAGAAATGTCCAGAAATTAAATTACAATTACTTTCAACTTAAATGGTAATAAATAAAAAGTTTATTATTGGATCCAATATGAGAAAAAACTTCACATGAACGTATGTCCTGAAGGATTTTTCTTTCTGATAACTCTGGTATGACATTCTAAATTGTATTTAGATTGCTTTAATTTTGTAACTTTGCCCATTAAAATTATTATTTTTTGTTTAAAATTTGAAAAAAGTAGTCTGGGGAGATGCAAACGAATATTTTTTTTGCGAAAACCGTACGTCCCACACAAAAGATCAAGATACCAGATTTGCTCAGAGAGGAATAAGAGTCTAAAAAATTATTTTTACTTTAAGATACAGCAGTGGCGTATCACTTTTCTATTTAAAATGCGTGGCATTTGCATTTAAAATACATATTTTCATATGATAAGTTCTTTTCAAAATGGACCCAAGAATACCTAACCTCCTTAGATATCAGTTTGTTATTAAGAAGCACCCGTATATTACATATAAATATTTCCTACAAAAATTGAACCGACGTTATTGGTTGGTGCACTGAAAAATACAAAATTGCTGATACTTTTGAAGGTGTGCAGTTGAAGTTAGATTGAAAATGTTTGGTACCAACTTCACAAGTACCTACCAGCACCAATAGAATTAATATTATTTTGTATTTTTGAACCGACGTACCTCGAACGGAGAAGGTATATAATTCGACTGTCTCACTCAAATCCGAAATCCCCTTCCCTCCGAAAACGGCCCCCGATTCGAAGGGGTAAAATTTTCTCGAAAATCTAAAATCTGAGGTAGTATAATTAAAGATAGGACAATATCCGGAAACGTTTAAATTGAACATTTTTTCAAAAGTCACAGTTTTCGAGATAAAGGCATGTTAAATTCTTAAATATATGAATTTTTGCCATGTGGAGAGGGCAATTTCTTTCGAAAATTGAAAATCTGTGGGTACTACACGAAAGACATTTATTTGTAGCAACATTTATGATGAACATTTTTCCCTTAGAGTTACGGTTTTCGAGTTACAGCGGTGGTAAAATGGTGACATCTAAAATACTTATGCGTATTTCCCCAGAGATGTTTTGAGATCCTAGTAATAACAACTACAAGTAAAAAATATACGTGGATGATAGGATAAGTACTATCTTCATTGTTATTAGTGAACATTCAACGATTTTCGTAAGTGTGAAATATTTTTTTTTTTTTTAAATTGGACCGACGTTATTAGTTGGTGCAATGAAAAATACAAAATAATAATAATTCTATTGGTGCTGGTACTTGTGAAGTTGGTGACAAAAGTGATCAATCTCACTACAACTGCACAACTTCAAAAGTAACAGCACAAATAGAATTAATATTATTTTGTATTTTTCAATGCACCAATTAATAAAGTCGGTCCAATTTTTTGTAAAAAAAGTTATTAGGGCACCAGTAATAAAAATATTTATTTCACACTTCTGATTGTAACATTAGTCAAGAAAGTAGTTGAACGTTCACTTATACCATTACCTATGTTTGTGGGCAACATTAGGTTAGAACAAATTTTAATATATTACCCACATTTTTTATGTTTCCAAGCCGATTTCAATAAAATTTGGACACAGCACGAATTCATCAATTTTTGAACGGCTGCTGTTATTTCGTATTTGGATGACACTACAGGAGGACCTGATCTAGGGTTTAATTTATATTGCAGTGCTACTTTTGTTGTTGCAATAATAAGCGGCTGTGATCAGTAAAATATTTTGAGCTCAATCTGACCATTAAACATCGGCACATAATATCTGTATTATAATAATCATATATATATAAAATAAAAATTAAAATATTTTCGAACATTTGTTACTTGAAGTAAAGATTATTTATTAATAAAAATAAACTTATTTTATAAAAGATCATTGTGAATATGACTCCCTTCACTATTGACGACGGCTTGCAACCCTAGCACTGTAATATAAATTAAGCCCTAGATCCGGCCCAGTAGTATTATACTTATACAAAATAAAAGCAGCCATTCAAATATTGACGAATTCGTGCTTCGTCCAAATTTTATTGAAATCGACTTGAAAACAAAAAAATATAATAGGTTAAAATGTGTTCCAACTAAATTTTGCCAACAATTTATATTCTTTGCTTGAACTTGTAAATCGAAGACCGTAACACTGTGAAAAAAAATTCAATATATATGTTGCTACAAATAATCTGATCTTGATTTGGTTGCCTCAGATTTTAAATTTTCGAAAGAAATTGCCCCCTCCACATAACGAAAATCCACACAATTGGCACAAACTTCACAAATATCAGCAACAGTGTATTTTTCAGTGCCCCAAATATTAACGTCCATCCAATTTTTTGTAGAAGTAGTACAGTACGTTCACCAAGTCACTTCAAAGGGCGGAAGCCTTGGACGTACCGAATCCGGAGATGAAGTGGGTCCACATTTAAATACTCCGATGGCTGTTACCTTAATGGGCCTACACCCGATAAAAGGGCGAAATAAACATAACCACCTTCTCATCCTGTCAGACTCAAAGACCCAGTGGGTTCCACCTCAATACTCCCTTCCAACTTTGAGATGTTTTCAAGTTTTGGAACATTCGAGGAATGCCAGCGCATGGCAACATTTAGTAAAATCATTCTATATATTTATTTTTAATTATATATTTTTATATATGTTTTTTTAATATTTACTATATGTTTATTTTCTGTATACTCATTATAATAAATTGTAATTAATTAATATCTCCCCCAGGAGCTGTGAGACCTTGACTTTAGTAGGGGAGCTCTGTTCTGAGCGCACAGCTATCTAAGGAACATCAAAACATTGTTGGGGAGAGCGTAAGTGATGACATCTGAGCCGAACTGATGTCATCGATAAATACTGACAGGCTCCTCAGATATAGCTGGTAAACCGGCAAGTCTGGTCCAGAATGGGTTAGGGTTAGGCGAAAGGCGAACTTCCGGCGCCTTGAAACTGGGACCCCCTCGGCTAAGGAATGGTAACCACGATAGAAGAGTCGCTGGCTCTCTAGGTTGGGGGTTGTGCATATGGCTAACGATCAGATCATGTATAAAAGTACTGTTACGAAAGTGGAAAAATATAAAACCGGATGGAATCTTGGACGAAGACGACCTGGCGAGAAAATGGTTAAAGATTTAAAACTATTACACTTGGAATATGAGATCGCCCTACCAACCTGGGGCACTGCAGCAATCAATGAAAATATTAGATGACTATCAGGCAAACATGATAGTACTACAAAAAACCAGAGGAACTTTGAAGAATACCTCGATATAGGAGGAGGCATAGACAATCGAGAAAGGTATCTAGATCCGGACCCAGAAGATAGAAGAGAGAAAGACAAACCACCTACAGTTGAAGCGGTACGAAAGGCAGTCAAGAAACAGAAAAACAATAAAGCCCTGGGTATTGATAAGATACCAGCAGACTTACTAAAAAGCGATCTAGGAGCATTGGAAAATAATCTTCATCGCTTAATCAAACTTATCTGGAAACAAGGACAATTACCCGAAGATTGGTCTGAGGGTATAATATTACTCATTCATAAAAAAGGTGATCAACTCAATTGTAAAAACAACAGGCAGCTAATAAGATGGGGTCAGCCATAAAATTTGAAAAAACCAAATACATGCATATAACTAATAAAGTTCAAGATAACACCGCACTGCAGGATTAAGTTATAGAAACAGAAAGAATATTGCAAGTGAGCACATTCATATACCTTAGATCCCAAATAACAAACAGGAGCGGAATGAGCTTAGAAATTAAAAGACTGGCTAGCAGGGTATACTATGGCCTGCAAAACCACCCAACATCAGATGTAATATCCAAGAGCACAAAATGTACGATATATAAGACACTAATCAGGCCCGTCCTAACGTAGGCATCAGAATGGACGTTGACGAATTACACCGAACAACTGCTGGGATATTTTGAGAGGAGGATAATAAGACACATCTACCGAGGAATACTGGATAATAAACTTGGCGTAGACGCTACAACTCTGAATTGTACCGGACATATAGGGAACCCGATATAATGTGAATAATAAAGATAAACAGACTTAGATGGATGGGCCATGTGGAGAGAAAAATAGATAGCGAACCTACCAAACACATCTATAATCAAGTACCTGCAGGGACACGACCCAGAGGCAGACCAAGGAGCAGATATAAAGACCAAATAGACAAAGACAGGAGAGTAAACATAAGGAATTGGAAAACCAAGGAACAGAGATGACCGGATGCAACTCTTGAACCAGGCCAGGACTACCTGAATTTGAGCAGCCGACAGGTGAATGTATTCGGAAGGTTCAGATTTCCCCTTTTGACGTTACAAATATTGGATATATGATTGAAGTTTTTATTTATGATAAACATTTCTCATATAAATAATTCGAAAAAGTAAACTTTATACTTCCGCTCTCTAAAACAAATCCATCATTGACCTTGACAGCTGACGTAAATATACAAACACCATAGTATAATCTGTGATTTTAAGTAATTTGCACTAGATAAAACTATCAGTAACAATAGATATTAAAACGATTGAGAAGATCAATATTTACAAATCTCATAAAGCTAACTTACTGATCAGCTGTACATTTATTTATTAGAAATGTCTATAGAAATTGTGACACCTGAGCAAAGGTCTTGAAATGTCACTAAAACTAAGAACAATCGAATACAGAATCCGATGAAAAATTTCTAGTTTATTCCAAGTATGCTTAAAAATATTTAATTATGAAATTTAGAAATATCATATACTAAGAATTAAAAAAGTTTACCCACAATAAAATAGATTAAGCATTGTATAACATAAAAAAATTAAAACACTACTAACAATGTAATAAAAAAGTCATTATTGATATTCTATTAGTCCTTAACAACCTAGCGTTACATATATGTAACGCAAATTCCCTCTATTAAAAAGCTCCATAAAGCGTGAATTTTTACTGCTGGTCAGTAGATGGCGCTAAAACCGGTTAAAATGATGTCTGCTGTAAGCCGAATTTGCTTAGTTTTGCAATCTGACTTGATTTGTTGATGCGATAGGTTGTTCAGTGAGAAGCTGCTCTGAAGTTGTGCGAGTGAGTAATGTATTTTTAATGCTATTTTACGAAAATATACAAAACTCGGTGTAGTATATTCTTAAAGGCTGTATTATTACTTATAAATCACAGATGTTGTGAAATAATTTTTTTTCTGTTGTTTTTCGGCATGCAAACATGAGTGTTACATATATGCAACGCTAGGAATATATGAGAGCATTATTTCCTAATATAGCTGGAATGTAGATATTATATATCTTATGTTTTTTCAACTTAGTAAAAATAGATATTCTGTTAAGATAATAAATTTTTCGTTTCAGGAAAGGGTTTTCCCTTCAAGAGGCTTTAGAAATGGTCTATGCTGACGACGATTTGGATGTCCATACTGAACCACCTGAAATAAGTGCGCTGACACATGAAGATTCAGGCGATGAGGAGGATAATGACTTAGACTATTTATCTGGACGTCTTCTTCGAGCTCAAGTTGAAATTCGGCAACGAAACAATGTGAGGATAAATACAGAAAATATAGTACAAAGTGACAGCTGTGAACGTGTGATTGAACATCAAAAGGAAAAACAGAAAAGATTTCTGTGGACTGCAGGCGACCTTATAGACCAACATAACGAATTTATAAGCCCAGATTTTTCCCTTTTTGGCAACTGTACTTCTCTTGAAATTTTTGAAATGTTTTGGGATGATGATATCTTCAATTACATTCTGGATGAAACAAAAAAATATACCTTCTTCAAAAATTCTAAGGATCCTCAAATCACGTGAGATGAACTAAAGTGTGCTCTGGCAATATTTATTTTGAGTTTATACGATGTCAAACCTGCAAGGAAACACTACTAAATGCGACATGGGCAACGAAATGTTCAAAAATTCCATGCGAAAGAACAGGTTTGAACAGATAATGCAGTTCCTATATTAAGCCAGACAAAAATGATAAAGCTTGGAAAATCCGCCCGTTGATGGACAAACTAAATCACCGATTCTTGGAACATTTCGTAGCCGAAGAAGAAATAAACTGCGGCGAAACAATGGTGAAATATTTTGGAAGGCACAGCTGCAAGCAGTTTATCATGTGCTTATTTACGTGGATGCTAGATGTAAGTATCCACAATGCTTGGTACCTTTACAATAAAGCTAATGTTCCTATCAAGCAATTGGACTTTCGCCGAAACATAGTAATCGCATACTTCTTGCGATACGGTACTCCAGCTAGAGGTGCAGGCAGGCCATCAAAATCTCTTTTTAGTAATTCGGAAAGAGTTGGAAGCGACATTAGGTACGACCGGATTGATCACTTTTTAATATATATCCCAGACAAAAAAAGACGTTGCGCACTAGAAACGTGCAATTCTAGTGTACGAACAATGTTTTCGAAATGCGACATTGGTCTGTGTATTTACTGCAATCTACCATATCATCAGAAGTGATATTATGTTCTTGTTTTTATTACTTTTATTGCTTCTGGATTTTATCAGATCAACAGTTTATGTTTGTGCTACAGAATACAGATTTGCTCCCTCTTGTTCCTAGTGTTACATATATGTAACACATTTTTTTTCTGTAAGTAATATACTTTCCCCAAAAGTTATACTTGTTTTTGTTTTAAATGGTTGTTGAAATGATATTTATTGCAGAAAAGAAGTGATCTTAAAAAAAAAATTAAATTCAGGATGTTAAGGGTTAGTATCTGGGTTTCTAGAATTATCAAAGTAACCCCATCCAATTAAGAAATGTCATAGATTAATTAAGTATTTTTACATAATATGCATAAACACATTCAACATTCAAAGACCTCTAACAAAACTATAATGGTGACATCTCCAAAATGAGCTTTCAAAAAAATTAAGCTACCACATACAAAATTAATATTCCAGAAAATAAAATAAATTTGATTCAACACCAGCAAATTATCTCAATAATGTTTAAGGTGTCTTACCTATTACGTAAGCAAAACGTTAAATTTCAAGGCCCGTTAAAAATGTTGTGTTTATCTTTATGTTATCGTACAAGTTTGCACAGTACCTACCTATACCTCGATTATATTATATAATAACTTTTATCGGGTCTTAAAATTTAACGTTCTGCTTACAAAACAGATCCTAATACATGATACAAAGGAGTATATTTATAGTTTGAATTCAGCTTAATTTCAAGTTTCACTTAATAAATTTATTAACTTCGCGAATCCTTAGGTTGGTTTCAATTTATTCATCTATACTTGCATATAAAGCAATAATTATTATTCATCAATCTTCTATTAGATTGCAGAACTTTTTTATTACCTGAAAGGTATACCAATGTTACACCTCAAACGAAAAGAATCCATCCCTAATGGTATATCAGGATATCGATCAATCTATTTCCCAAAGCATGTCCTCCCTACTGCCTTGAACGATTTGTTATAATAGTGATGTGACTTCCTATCAGCTTGTATAAGTAAATAATGCTATCTATCATTTTAACATTAACCCAGTTTTGATATCAAGGTCCCAAGTGTTCCATAACATTTTCTTAATGTTGTCACTGGTAGGGCGAGTTTCACAAACACAATTTGAACTAAATTCATTCACAGCATCGAAATTATCAATAAAAGAAATAAATTTATATCTAGCAAGAAAGCTTTGCTCTTTTAGTCCTTAACTTATAAAAAGCTCAGAATAGCTTAAGTCTTATTAACCACTATAAAATAAACTGATTTACAGAAAGCTAAGAGAGAATATGAAATAATTATTAGAAATCCAAATCCTCTAAAAATACAAGATGGATTAAGTAGATGCTGATAATTTTTGACACAAATCGCTGGAACGATTTTGATGTTAGTGTGCCTAGAAGGAGGCATTGAATTTTGACTAATATATTCACAGTCGGATTTGTTGAATATACCCAGACATAGACCAAAAACAATATTTATTCAAGCGACAACAATTTGTTTTCCCTATCATTATTGAATATGTGTCTTTCTAACACTGTAAAGAATCACATTTTTGACTTCATGAGTCATTTTTTATCAATTAGTCGAAAGATATTAG
Organism: Crioceris asparagi; assembly: GCA_958507055.1. Taxonomy (NCBI): domain Eukaryota; kingdom Metazoa; phylum Arthropoda; class Insecta; order Coleoptera; family Chrysomelidae; genus Crioceris; species Crioceris asparagi. The sequence continues at coordinate 79,970,076 of OY293826.1, read as the reverse complement.
ACTTATCCACAATGTACCTTCTGCTAGATAAGCCATAATAACGTTAAATAAACTGTTTTCTTAGAAATGTGTTGTATAAAATAAGAAGTATCAAGAACTAATATCTGCTGTGTTATTGCCATTCCTGGCTTATTTGTTTTGTTACACATTGATAACACTTGTTTGAGAATTTGTAACATGGTTATTGTTGCGGATAATCTTAATGTTACAAATTAAGAACCAATTAAAGGTAAAAACCGTAGAATGCAGTTTTGGGATATTGTTGAAGAAAATGTTGGATCCAAAATTATTTTTAAATTGTAAAACCGATCTTCATAACATCAATCAAAAAGGAAGAGCTACCTTTTCTTGGGCTATTTTTCCGCGAAACTTGATTCATTGTAAGAAAACATGAGAATTATATAATTAAAAAAAACAAACAAATTGTATTTTTCATTAGATGACATGAGATGCAAATACGGGACATGAAGCTCAATTTATGCTCGCACGGGTATAACGTCATCTTGTATATAGATACTAAGCAGAAAAATACAATAACGAACTAGTATAACATAAAAGTGCGGTGCATACAGCACGTATCATTAGATGTTTATACTCTAGGGCGACTTATAAAGCGTCGGTCCAGAGGCCCTCGGTTTTATAATAGATGATGCGCACGGAGCCGGTTTGTGGCACAGCACGCATATGAAATTAGTGAAATTTACCCAGAAGCCTTTTTAGCATCATTATTATTATAGGCCTCTGATTAAATTTCATTATCTGCGGTCTGATTCTGTACCACAAACCATAAAATAAACCGTCTGTGTGCTTTACCTACTACATATCCATTTCAAATTACTGACTCCAGTTTAGAAATATGCACACCAATCTGAAACACTCAATTTCTCGATCTTTTATTATTTAGAATCGATTTGTGGACGGCATTGAAATTTCCAAACCTGCTGGCGTAGGTTGGAGCAGGTCGGAGTGGCGCCGTGTGCTTCTAGCTTAAATTGTTGAACCACAGAACATAAAATGTATTTAATAGTCTTGTTGCATAAATAACTATTGTGTTCCTAGTTCAGCAGATATAACCAAATCTCGTCTACACAACTTGTAACATGATTGAACAATTCACGTTTTATAGGTACCGTCTTCTTTTCGAGTCTCATCACCATCGCTTTGTTACCAGATGAAATCCTGAAAAATTATCCACTCCAACTGGAAACATATAAACTATTCAGCAAATCCACATTCGATTGCAACCAGCGAATACTTCTGGTTATTAATCATGCCAGCGCCACACATCAATTCCACCATTTTAGTTATCTGTATTCATGCTGTGCATCTCGAGTGAGCATTAAATGCTCTCTCTCTTTCTCTTTCCAGCTCTCCAGGTTTATCTAAATACCTGCCTGCCTTGATACCCTCTGGCAGGTCATACTCTGAATATACCACAGCAATTAACTGTATTAGTTCGCTCATTATATTCCCTACATAGTCTACGGTAGGCTGAGTTGTGGTGGTTCTTGTTGTTTCTGATGCTGCTTTGAAGGACTGAGACATGGATAAGAAGAAGAAGAAATAGATAGCTCGAAGCTCAACGTCTTTATGTGCGCGCATTAGGATACTTTAATGAGTTGAAAACAAGCAAGTTAGAAAGCTTTGTTGTTACTAAGAGTAGGTAGTTGTGGATTTTAGCTGCAATACGGATAATGTGCCGGTGAAATTGTCGAATAATTACGATAGAATGTATGAAATATGTGTCAGTTTATTCACCTTCGTAAGTTACCTTCAAAATTAGGGCTTCCAAACGAAATAGCTCACGTCGAAGAAAAAAAATTCAGATTATTTGACAGTTTTGGCGAAGCGCCAGAAATACTCTCAGTTCATCCGCATTGATATTTGGTGGTCTTATGAAGTACATTAATTAAATTCAATGGAAATGATCTACCAATTATATTCTATTTTGAGCCAATTTAATTGAAATGATTCTTTCTTTATTCCTCTCACAAAAAAAAAATGGGTAAATTTCATACAGAAATGTAACTATTGCAATCGCTGACAATATTGAATAAAAAAAATAACGGTATAGTTTTATATGTTAATAAAGAAGATCAAAATAAAAAAAACATTAAAATTGTTGTTTAATATGAAAAACAAAAAAAAACATAAAAGCGAATTTTATACCTCCTTGTTTTGGGAAGTCTGTCAATAAAATCAATATTTGCCTTTTTTTCTAAGAATATTCTTTTAGAATATTTTCAAGGCAACTTGAATTGTAGAAAATTCTCTAGAAGTTTCTAAATTTCTGATGGGTGTCATTTTTCAAAATGCTACCTTATTCATGCTAAAAAATTGATGTTAATCTTAACCCACATTTTGAGTTTGGGTTACGATAGTCAAATTAAAATTGAAATAAAAAAAAATTTAGAAGCAGATTGCTTAAACCGAAATCCAGTATTACAATCAAATGAAAAGACACATGAACAACTAAAAATTGGGAACCTAATATACCTGGAGGATATTTTGACATACCAGAAAAACAATTCATATATACAAAATGGAAAGGGAAAATTAATGGAAAAGAACAAAATATATTTTAGAAAAAGAAGAGGAAAAGAAAAGATAATATTATCGGAAGAATTTAGTGTAAAACTCATAAAAATATACATGAAAGTCTCGGCCACATCGGAATAGGACAAATGCATAAGACAATTAGCCCAATTTACACAGCGGAAAAATTATTAAAGAATATAAAAAGAATATAAAGAAATTGTGAAATTTGTATTAGAAACAAAACAAGAGGACATCCGAAGTATGGGTTCATGTCTCACCTGGGCCCAGCAATTAAACCTTTTAAAATAGTTTCAATAGATACAATTGGAGGTTTTGGAAGCACAAAAATATTTACATTTATTGTTAGATCATTACACCAGATATGCATTTATATTAACATCGACGACTCAAAGTGCAAACGATTTTATAAAACTAGTTGATAGGGTAATAGAAACAGAACACATATGTGGTATGCTTCTTACAGACCAATACCCTGGGATAAATTCAAAAGAATTTAAGAATTTTCTTCATGGCAAGCACATACCAATGATATTTACAGCAGTGAATGCACCATTTTCGAATGGTTTGAATGAAAGGTTGAACCAAACACTGGTAAACAAAATTAGATGCAAAATGAATGAGACCCAAAAAAAGAAGGCATGGACGATGATAGCTCAAGAATGCGTAAATAAATACAATGAGACAATTCACACTGTAACAGGCTTTGCACCAAAATATCTACTTTACGGTACAGATGTCAAAATTTTACCCAAAGAACTTGAGCAAGAAAAATCACATGTAGCATGGATGAGAGATAGAAAAATAGCACTTAAGAATACAATAAAATCACATAATCACAACAAGACACGGATAGAAAAAAAAATTAAAAAATGGAATTTCAATGTAGGAGATAAGGTGTACGTGGAAAATGGAAACAAGCTAAACAGAAAAAATTAGATGAACTCAGAATTGGAACATATAAGATTGTTGAAAAAATCTCTAACACTATTTACAAAATTTACACTGGACATAAAAAAATTGAATCAAATCTTTTTCATATTACAAAACTTATTCCAATATTAAAATATTGGTAACAAGAAGAAGAAGAGGAGTAAAGTTTGAAAAGAAAATTTGTGGGAACTTTTTTTTCCCTAGTGGGGAGATGTAATGAAAATAGTATTTTCTTTTGGTTAATTAGGTAATTTTAATTTTGGCTCACTGTATGCTAAGATCACGGGAAATGTCACGATACGTCAGATTTTGTATGTTATGTTTTTAGAATGAATCATTATCTCAAAGGAATTGTATTATTTGAAGAATAAAATCTTTGATTACAGAGCAACGCATTGAAGTTTAATTTCAAAATAACATTATATATATATATATATATATATATATATATATATATATATATATACATATAATTTGTAGAAGATGTATTGGGGATGCTGCAATCATAAAGAACACTCTGTAAAGTTGTCCTAAGCTTTCGGAAATTTATTTTCCATCTTCAGAAGATCTACAAAGGTGCATTTTATGTATTGAGATTTATATATATATATATATATATATATATATATATATATATATATATATATAAACTCTATGATTGGGTAATCTGCCGAAGAATTTTATAGGGCTTAAAAAAAGAATACTCTTCTTGCTAACCACGCTTTCGAAAAATATATTTTCATCTTCAGGGTTTTGCAAACGAGGTTACAAAATAAAAATGAGCAAAGACAAAGTTAGGACTTCCTTCGCCCATATGGACGGAAAACAATTAACACTTAAGACATTTGACAAAATTAAAATTTCTTAAAATTAAATGATCCTCCTCTATTTTATAGTTCTATTTACAAAATTACTGAAATGTTTGTTCTAAAAACATCATGAAAAATTCTTCGGCAGATTACCCAATCATAGAGTTTAGTGTGTTCTAACAAATACTGCCGTACTTCCAAATATATATATATATATACAGTATCGAAGGTTTTACTTACACTTTGTTGAGATTTGTTTTTGATTGAGTTGTTAAAATAAAATCATAAATAAATAATATAGGTACATAAATATATGACGGTCTATATATAAGATTACTAACACATGTCATCTACGAACTAAGTCAATTATCATTAACTTCTTAATATAAATAAATAAAATCTAAAAAATGAATTTTGGTATATGTCGTGGTAGTTTGTTGAGTTTGATGTAGGCAACTGCCACATCGTGTTTTTGAATTGTTATTAGATTGGACCCTATTGAAGATTCCTTCTGCTCAAATTTTGATCAGTAGCAAGTAAATGGTAGTAGATCTCACTCAAATGACTAATTTCCGTTCTTTTATTCATACTATGTGGCTCTTGTGATATAAGAGCCATTTCTATAAATAATCTTTTTTTAAGGTTGCGCTAGTTGTGCAGATATTATCATAATTCATTTCGTGCTTCAATAGATTTACATGTTGTGCAAGGACACATCTTTTGGGATGTAGCCTTGAATCACTTCTGTGTGCCGCTATGCGACTTTCAATGGTTCTCGAAGTTTGTCCAATATATATCTTCTCACATGACCTACAAGGTATTGCCTACACTACATTAGAACGGTTTTTGATGGCTACTCTTCCTTTCAATCGTGTAAAAATTGTTCTTAAGTTCATAACCGTTCTGTTCTGACATTTTATCTCTGTTGACAGGTAACCAAGTATCACTTTTTAATAATATTTGACCACATCAAAATAACAATAACTAATGGCAAATGCTTACTATAAACTGTAACCTATATAATGATTGTTGTCAAAATATTTCTCTGTACATATCACCTTTATCGTATCGTATGCGCTTTTTTCCATTTGAGCATTTATCTTCGCGTGTTATTACCTTGTGCGCTTTTTCCTGTGCGCTTATATGACATCGCGCTTTTTTTGTATGCATATTTCCGGTGCACTTTTTTCCGGGAATAATCACATCTACCCATATCTGATATCAACTTCATTATTTCAAATAAAATATACTATATTCTATTTATTGTTAGTGTATTTAATTTAAAGGTACTTTTGTTAATAATATCCTATACCAATATCAGACCATTCTTATATTAATTATTGAAGGTTTTTTTCCTCAAAAACACAAATTTAAAAACTTTTGTATGCTTGTAATGGAGTCTAGTAGTGGATGAACTACTCCACAGGCTTACGGAGCTTGGCTTCGAATGTATAGGCTATGCAGATGACATAGTCCTAATAGTTAGAGGTAAATTCTGGAATACCTTATGCGACTTGATGCAAGAGGGCCTCAAAACTATTGAACAGTGGTGCTTGTCAGTAGGACTAAATATCAACCCAACCAAGACCACAGTAATTCCATTTACCAGGAAAAGGAAACTTCCAACTACGAAATATCTCTCTTTACAGGGAGACATCATAGGATGGAAGTCTGAAGTTAAATATCTGGGAGTAACCCTAGATAGCAAACTTCTGTGGAACAAACACTTCGAGATTACTGCCAATAAAGCAACAAAGGCCTTGATGGCGTGCAGAAGACTCGCTGGTAGGACTTGGGGTTGTAACCCAAAAATACTGCGATGGATGTACGTCATGATTGTGAGGCCTATAATAACTTATGGAGCAATAGTTTGGCATGTCAAGGCAAGGCAAACCTATACGAGGACTGCCCTCGATAGATTACAAAGGCTTGCCTGTGTCTGTATCACTGGAGCCTTGAGAACGTGCCCAACTAGAGCACTGGAGATCATTACAGATCTCACACCTCTACATCTGGTGATAGATAGAGTAGCCCATGAGGCCATTCTAAGACTATCCAGGGAAGGTACTGGCCATGAGGGAATTAGGAATCAAAGAGCCTGGTCCTCTCTGACGAACTATATCCTGTCAGCGAACCTTCCCAGTGACGAGATGATAAAGAAAACTAGCATCGAGAAAACGTTCACCACGATGCTAAGTAGAAAAGAAGATTGGGAAAGGGAGTCTACATCCCAAGCCCTTAAGAAAAATACCATCAAATGGTACACAGATGGTTCTAAAACCACGACGGGGACTGGCGCTGGAGTATTCGGGCCTGGCACCAAATGCTCACTACCGTTAGGCCGCTGTCCAAGCATCTTTCAGGCAGAAATACTTGCAATCGAAAGATGTGTGGAAATGAACCTAGAAAGAAACTATCAGAAATGTGATATAGCCATACACTCTGATAGTCAGGCTGCGATTAAAGCACTGAGCTCCCATATCATCGATTCTAAGATAGTATGGGAGTGCCGAAGAAAACTCAACAAAATCGGCAAGAATAACAAGGTCTATCTAATCTGGGTTCCCGGCCACTCCGGAATCAAAGGAAATGAAGAGGCCAACACACTTGCCAAAAAAGGAGCACAAGCTCCTTTTATTGGCCCAGAACCTTTCTGTGGCACAGGTAAATGTACCTACAAGAAAGAGTTCCAGGAGAAGGAAGAGACCGAAAGAGAAAACCTCTGGCGGAATCTTCCTGGGCTGGATCATTCCAAAAAGTTTCTTGGAAACTTTGACACTGCGAGATCTAAGAAACATCTGGATCTTAGCAAGAATATGCTACACCTGCTCACTAGATTCCTTACAGGACATTGCCGCCTCAGGAAGCACCTGTCGAGATTGGGTCTAGCAGAAAACGACGAGTGCAGATTCTGCGGGGAAGAGGAGGAAACTCCGGATCACCTGGTGACGGAATGCCTCGCAATAGCCAGCCAACGCATAAAATGCTTTGGACAAGAAACTGTCAGTAGTGAGGAAGTAATCCGCTTGAAGCCATCCCAGATACTGGAGTTCATTAGAACTCTGGAACTGGAGGGCGAGCTGTAGAAATCGAAATAGCGAGAACAGCTCTGACGGGGGGCACAATAGACCTAAAGGTCGCAGTGCATTGAAACCCCCTTTCAATCTACAATGCTTGTAATGGTCCTAGAATCAAATTTACAGAAATCTTATGAAAAAAGGATAAGCTGACAAGTATTAGGTAAGTATGAACTGCATTAATTTGATTACAGGGTTTCCAAAAACTATTTGTGCGAGAGTAACTATACGTAGTAAAAGTAACCAAAAGTAAATTTTCTTAAATGCAATATAATGTATATTACTCGATAAATGAATACAGTAGAATATTCCCGATCTTTTGATGTATGATAGTCCTATACCTATCTGTTAAGATTTGTTTAGTATTTGTATTTTTTCGAGAATCCATTTACATCTTTTGTTGAACATACCTACCTTTTCTATCTGAAAATAAAAAATCTCGACGGCCTATAGCCATCGGAAAGGTAAATTTCTCGAAATTCATTAAAATTAAAATTTGAACATTTTCATTGGTATACCTACATGTCATCACATGCCAATTGCCCATTTTTAGCCGCATGTATCATAGCCATGCGGTTAGAGTGTTAGAGGTTGTTGTTTTGGCTGTTGAATATAAAGCAGATAGGGTTCGCGTTCAGCTTCAAGGCTGACATTTTTTTTTACCTATTTAAAGTCAATAAATATACTACACATTTTTTAAAATCAGGGTCTATATTAAAATCTTCAGAAAATTTACAATTACATCAAATTTATATTGCATGTTCAGGATTTACCAATATTTCTTATTTTTTCTTTATTAATTTCTTTTTTTGTGCATTTTATGAGAAATTGCTTCGAACAAAGTTGTAGGTACTGATTATATCTATAACTTAAATTTTTTTTTGATTATATTTACACTATGGACCCTTTTTGATAATTTTTTTAAAAGTCGGTCGCCATTTTGAAACTACTTACCCTATAATGCCCAATAACGAACTCGACCAAGATATTTGAGAGATTGATTCTTGTAGCAAATTTGAAGTTGATACCTCCAAAACTGTGACCTCTATTGTGTTAACAAATTTCGTAATATCCCATATATATATATACCTATATATATGAACTTTTGAATCAAAAGTTTTTTTGGACTTACTGATAGACATATAACAACATGCTGTTGAATTTTTTTTCGAAATTCAAAAGTGTGAACGATCGCAATAGGTACATTTCTATAAGAAATTTACCTGATAAAACATTTTTTGTGGTTCATGATGACAAATAGATACTAAATTAAAAATAATATTTTATTATGTACATTTTAATATTTACGGATCGAAGCAAAATAAATTTATACCTAATGATGTGATGTCTTTGTTTAAAATGGTTACCATTTACCAGAAGATATACAATAATTGAGCACATGACATGCTGAGTTGTTCATCTTTGTATTTCTGCTAGATCTGGCTCTTGAAATCACAGTCTCACAAGAGTTTTCAAATCAGCTTTAGTTGTAACCGTAGTGTTGTAAGCAACTTCCTTTATTTTACTCCAGAGGTAAAAGTCTAAAGGAATGAGGTCTGCAGAATTCGGTGGCCAATTCCAAGGACCAACTCTGCCAATTCAAAGATCTTCAAATATACTGAATAACTCAGTACTCACCGGGTGGGTACAATTTGCAGGAGTTGACGACAACACCTTGTTGAAATATTCAAAAGGTAAATTCTCCGGAAAGTCATTCACCGTCGCTCTTTAAATTTACAGGTATTTCTCAGCACTTAAATACAAATTGCATATTTATTCTGAAACCCAACCTCCCTAATAAAATGCGGATTGTCGGCGGTCCGAAAATGGTTGTTATGCCTATTGAATATCCCTTCTCTAGAGAATTTTGATTTATCAGAAGAAATTACTCTCTTGTGAAAATCAGGATCCCCTTTTATTTTAGTTAGCATGAGTACGTAAAATTGTACGGATGCATTTGATGTTGTAGGATTCTTCAAATTGAAGTACAGGATATTCCCAAGTCATTTGCGGCAATTTGTATAATTCGGGATTGGCATGAATATATCGAAATGAACATATGAAACAGTGATTTCATTACCCTAACCTCTGATCACCCTTGTCTTTGGTTTCTTCGAGTACGAAAGCTTTCAAATATGCGAAATGCAGAATTGATTCTCCAAAATTTTTTGGCATTCATTCTCCACTAATTGGGATAGCGTATATTGAATTCTCTACATGTTCTATTCAAAATTTTATCGCATTCGCCATGTATGGGAAACAGATTCATAATATCTTCGTTAGAATACGATTTGTTCTCCATTATAAGGTATTGTCTGTAATTTTGAAGCGGCAACTATCTGTTATAAATGTATTTTTTTGTATTTTCTAAAACTATGCTATCATGAGTCATAGCAATCTTTCAGGATAAATAAGCTAGGTGTATCAGCAAATACAAAAAGAGTTAGGTATAGGACTATTGTACATTAAAAGCTCGGGAATATTTTACTCTATTCATTTATCGAATGCCATATAGTATGTTTCATTTAAAAAATAATACTTTTGCCTACTTTTTATAACCACTCTCACAGATATAATTTTTGGACAAGCTGTATTAAAATTAATTCAGTTCATACTTATACTAGTTACGTTAACCTTTTTCCATAAGATTTCTGTAAATTGAACCATTGCAAATAGGTTTACAAATAAGTATTATTTTAGATTTATCTATTTTCGAGGAAAAAATACTTCAATTATTAATATCTTAAGAATTGTCTGATATAGGTATAGGATATTATTAACAACAGTACATTTAAATTGGATATTCTTAAAAAAAATAATGAAGTTGATATTCAGATACGGTTAGATGTGACATTACTGCATTGCTAAAAATATTTGCATTCGATAGATTGTAGTTGACTATGGCTATAATCATGATTTTAAATTCGTTAAGTGATGTAGATCTCCATAAACCTCTAGTAGGCTATCGTGAATAAAACACTCTTTATAATGTTCAATATTTTATTAATAATATCTGAGTCTTCCATAGACAAAGCAAGAGATAAATTGCAAAAGGTAGATAATAAAGTTTTGTATCCCGCACCTTATGACTTTTAATTTTTTTTCTGTTTCTTCCTTATGGAATCGGCAAATATGTCTTAGTTCCAGCACGCGCAATGTTTTGCACGGGATCTTTTCATTTACATATAAGTTTTTAAGGGCTTTTAGGAGAATACACAAGCCATGTTTCTTGGGCTGTTTTTGTTTTATAGTCATTAGCAAAACATATTTTTTGCTAAAGCTAGATCATTATTCAATTGAACAAAATAGAAAACAACATCGCTAACTGTTAGACCAATAGCTAAGAACACTTCTTTGGATCTGAGGAGGGGCCCTGAAAAGTCAAGATATGCTAAACACTGAATACCGATTAATTAACACCGATAGTAGTAACCTCACTTCGATTAAATATGAGCAGTTGTTTCCATTAAGCGCGGCGCATCCGTCATAAACTGCAAATATAATCACAACTTATTAAGATCAATTTTGTTTCAAACTTTCGGATGAACTATGTGTATTTTGTAAATATCTGATCTGATCCATTCACATAAAACATGTGCTGTTTATTTTTTCAAAATATCTTAGTAAGAATCGGTTCAAACTGTTCCCTAATTTATTGAATGAAAATACGGTCCTAATGCTCCCATAATTTGGTAGTAGTAAATCTCTATATTCTACAAGTCTATATTTGATTCCTGTAAACATATTTTAAATTGAAATCAAATAATATGCCATTTGTTTCACTACCTGCATTTTCATTCATCGTCTGCTTCGAAAAGTAAAATATTCCATCAGATGTTTGCATATCGGAGCCCTTGATTCCATTGAACATATCGAGCGATCGATAGAAAGTCATTCGAAAGAAGGCTATTACAAATAAGATAGAATTTCTCAGCATATCTTGGCTAGTACAGCTAGCTAGAGTATGTTCGTGTTAAATCAGAGAAAGGTGGACGGCAGCAATAATAATCACACATAACAAATGTACCTAACTGTTGATATGCCTCTTCTTTTGGAAGACTGTCGAATTTCATAAAAATTCATCACAAGAAAAAAGATAACTGCACTCTATAAATGTGTAGGTAAGTAAATTGATAAAAATTTTGATTATTTTATAATATGAGCTGTTATGTCCATATCATAGTTCAGTCATCGCATTGCATTGCATATTGCTCTGCAGGTTCGGAATATGTTTTATTTTGGACACAAGTCTGAAAGGCCACTAATAGATTATCTGATGCAATTAAAATTGTTAGACAATTAAGTGGAAATAATTGAAATAGTCCAATTCAATTAAAGTTGACGTAAGTTACAGAATATGCCAACAAGTTTTGCTCCAAAAACTTCAAGTGATGTTTCAATATTATGCAGTTTCAGATGATTCAAGTAAATACGTGCGAAGATATGTTTCCATGTTGCCATGACACACTTCGAATAATTTTATTCATTCATTCATATGACTGTTGTACTTATAGCGACAATGGTACCTGCATTGCTAAGGAAACCTTTGAAGTAATCAAATATCTGTCATTTGAATTCTGGGATTTGATTTATACTATATATATATATATATATATATATATATATATATATATATATATATATATATGGTATATATATACCAGTGAAAATGGTACTTTTCCTGTGAAAAAAGTGATACTTTGTCACGTGTCAACAGAGATAAAATTTCAAACATTTTTTCCTTCACAGAAAGATATCTATAGTTGAATTTAATGAACAATGTGATTGTAATATGAGTTCTTTTTTGACAAAAATTTTGAAGGATAGTATAACCGGGAGTATAACACTAGGTATATTATAATAACTTAATGGAACATATACTCATATATATATATATATAACAAAATTTGATTGAATTGGGTAAACTGTCAAATATTCTGAGAGTATTTTTTTCTCTCACCGAGCTCTTGAAAATTTTTATTTCCATTATCATGGCTAAAAATTGTATTAACATTAGAATATAACATTAAATGTTATAATTATGTACAAACAACTATATTTAGATCTTTGCAAACTTTTATTAGATTATGATAAATATTATAAGAAAGTTCATAGAAATCCAACTATTACTTTAGAGGGTAAAGCTAATAAGATACTTGCTGAGATGTTTAACAAAGGTTTTATTTATCTTGTCACTAAGAAGTATTGGCACCCCAAACTCAGGCTTATGCAATCGCATCACTCAAATTTTAAAGGTGGCTTATAATAAAAATAACAAATAATTCTTTCATGATTCATTCCACTTCTTGGGCTTTATCAATAATTTTCAATTACCACCAGAATATGTTTTGATCAGTCTTGACGTTTCATCACTTTTCATTAATACACCCTATGCGCTCGTGGAAGCTAGTATTCAAAAACATTGGCAGGAGATTCAATATCATTGTAGTCTGGATTTGGTGTATTTTTTTTGGCAATTAAATGTATTTTCGATAGTACTATATTCACTTTCCTATGAGTTCTACTATATCCCCCTATCATTTCTGCGTTTGTAATGGACGATCTGTTGGATACTTGTTTACCTCAACTACCATTCTAAGTATCATTTCCTAAACGATATGAAGATGAAATAATTTGTATATTTGTATATATATATATATATATATATATATATATATATATTATATATATATATATATATATATATATATATATATATATATATATATATATATGTGTAAGGACGTTTTGTGGAATCAAGTGGCGCCTTTGAGGACTTATGGTGCTTTTGAGGACGGTCCTCATAGCAATTATATATCCAGCGGTGCTTTTGGGGACTGTCCCCAAACACAAATTCTGCTTTATATGTTTAATGGTTGATTTGAGGACCTAAAAATTTAATACTTGTTCTTCCAGGCATAACTTTGGCGCAGTTTAGGTAGGCGTTGTGGAATACGTTTACCACCTACCTACCGTGATTTTCTCAATGAATTCAAATATTCTTTAAGAATGCGAATAACTATTAAGGACATCTCTCGAAATTGTGTGTTTGAAGATATCTTCCTTTTTTGAGAAAGGAATATAAGCTTTGAGGTTCATTATTCATTACATTGGTAATATAATATGATTATAACATATTGGGCGCACCTGATCTCGAGTTTAATGACACAAACTCGATTATATTACGAACATTGGGTGATATCCAAAAATTTATTAAAGAAATTAATAAGAATAAAAAATATTTTTCACTTACCACGTTTTTAAACGAATTAAAAAATATAAAACAACTTCTTCTAGCCGTATACAGATTCCTAGAACGACAATCGTGTAAACGTATGGTATATCATAAATCGCTTACTATGGGGAACACTTCATTTAAATAATAGAATTTACAATAGGTAATGTCTTTTTTCTTACGTTCTTACATACCTCACCCTGTTGATAAAATAAATATTTCTTACAAAAACAGGAACTGAGTTTATTAGTGGTAAAATTTACAAAATAATTTTTATTCCATTGCTATTGGTAATTTAGAATTTGTACAAGAGATACGTAGATAGAAAACTCTTGACTCCTCTACGGGCTACATTTGCTAGGTAGGTATATATATTGTCTATATAGCATGGTAGGTAGCCACGTTCTTCGTTTTAGGAATCTGTATGGGGTTATAAGTCTGTAGGGTTGTTTTAGACTGTTTTAAAAATGTTTTATATTACAAAATGTGTTTAATTGAAATATTTACATTTTGATTTTGGGTCCTATGCGGGTGAAATTTAGCAAAAGTCTTGGACCTCTAAAATCAAATTTTTTGTTGAATTTTGGCAAGAAACATAATTTTCGACCACAAAACCCCCACATACTAATCTCCATTAGAATCAGACCATATCTACAAAACTCCATCTTGATGATGCTATCATAAATTTATGAATTTTGACGGAAAAATTTACTCTCCAATCTCGAAAACCCCACACACGAATTTTGTGTAGTATCGGTCAAGTATTTTTAATTCTGTTAAGTTTATGGTATCTTATAATGTATTAATATAGGTTTATTTATACAAGTCTACCGTGCAAATCAGAAATTATAGTCGAACCTAATTTCTGCTACCTACCAAACTACCAAACAATAGCCGCGACAACAGACCGGTTAGCAATATTGCCGATAAACTGACCTGCCATGTAATAACTGTTTTGGATGAATCAGTTATCATTTGGATTGAATATTACAGGAATAAACTATTCATGGAATATTCATATCCAAATAAAATTATTTGAAAAGAAAATCCAGAATTGTTATATCCATTAGGTACTACTGGTCTAACCAAGTTTAAACAAAATAACCCAGAGATTCGCAGTTATATTTATTATTTCCGCGCATGGCAAGATGACTCAAGTTACATGTATAATTTCACGGCATCTGGAAATTTAACTCAAAAAGTGGATTTTAAGATTCTGTCTAGGTCACCTTTGGGCACAAATCGACCAACACAGCTTATTTATCATCTGAAAAGAAAAGAGAATATTCAAAATATTCACTAGAAAGTCAAAAAACAATATTTTTTGAGCTACCGGATTTTCCTGTGCATTTGGATTTCAATGATTATAAAATATTGTCTCACAAAATATATTACGAAATGATAAGATAAGAAGTACGAGGAGAATCTTAGAAAATAGTTCTTTCTGTAAAAATTCCATTATGTCTTCTGATTTTCTGAACACATTTAAAAATAACAATTATTGTATTGTTCAAAATGCCAAAAGCAACGTTTCTATATATTTTTTCATGATATGTCATGATATGATATGCAGAGGAAAGAATAATTGTCTTTGTTACTCGTTGAATTTGTATTGATAATACATAACCGATCATGGAATAATATACAGAATAATATATTATAAGCTATTTGAAAATCGAAAGGAAATAAGACAATAAGAATTCGTTTTTTATGATTAAAAAAGATATTTGGGTAGAGCCACTATCCAGGGACGCAATTGTTATAGGTTTTTGTCAATTGAATTTCAATTAAGGCTTATTTAGTTGACAATCTAGATAATTTAAGATGAATAAGATGATAAATTAAATCATATCCTGATAATGATTATTGAACACTATCTGTTCGATGAATGAAATGAAAAAAACTATCTTTGAAATGATGAAAACTAATCTTTTGAACATAATTTCCGCTTATACACTAATATCCAGTTAAGTTAGCCAAAGTTGGCACACGCTGTTATTCAGCCCATTTTATGAGAGAATCTCCCCTATAATTGTAAAAAGAAACCGAAAAAATTCATGGCCTCAAAACATTTAATACAGAAAAAGAAAATATACATTTGTTATTAATACGTATAATTAAAAAAAAATGCATATATCAATTCCCAACAAGATATCTGACTAACTGCACTCTAAAATAACGTCTGTAAAATAACAGACTTTATTCAAACCCCATTTCTTCCATAGTCCCGAAAAGGACCAAACACAAATATATATATAGTAAGGATATTTCGAATGCGAAATTAAAGTTAGACAGAACGGTCTGTTTGTAGGATAGAAAATTATGGCAGTAATAGTTTTTAGGTATAAAATAGTTCAAAAATCATCCTGATGCACCAGTGTTTCTATATAATTCTATCAGAATTATTTTGTTTTCCGTTCTTATGAACCCGCTATCAAGAAATGCTACATATTGATTTTGATATTCAATCTCAATAATTACAAATTGAATGTACGGATCAAAACAATTGAAAATGTACAATTTTTCTTCGATTACCATCTTGAGGTATGGCTAATATCATATAGTCGACATATTTTTTAATGGACAGGGGTTAAAAATAGAGTACCTACTGCTATAACTATATCTAACAAAATTCAAAACATAATTCGCTAATATTGGCGATATTTTCGCTCCCATAGGCGTACCCAGAATTTGTTTGTGAAATCTAGCATTGAAAGAAAAGTATGTACTATCAAATAATAAGGATATAATTTTGTTAAAGATATATTTGTCTATGATGCAGTTAGCACTCATTGATTGCCATTCACTTTCAATTGCTGATAAACATGTTTATTGTCGAACTGTCCTCAAAAAAACTCGAGTCGAGAGTCCTATGTTATCATTGTCTATGGGATTTATATCGCCCATCATATTCAACGAGGAACGGGGGTCATCAACTATTATGTTGAGTTTTACACAGGCCAGGGAGCATAAAAAACTCAACATCGTTTCTATAGAAATTTTTCTTTCATCACAACAAACTGAACTCCATCTTCAAATTTCACCAAGATACATTTTTACAAAAACAAGGAACGTTTTAATCAGTTGAGGCTCTAAAATATACAAAATAATATTCATTCTATTGGAACTGGTAATTTTGAAGTTGTGCAAGAGATGAAGTACATACATATCAGTTGCAGGTAGATACTCTTGGCAGCAACTTCTAAAGTACCTGTACCAATAGAATAAATATTATTTTGTATTTTTTAATGTCTCCTCTGAAAGTCAGTCCTTGTTTTGTGTAAAAAAATATTTATTTCAAATTTTTGAGTGTCAACAGAATGATACTATACATTTTTCGATAAATACACCGTACTAAAGTCTCTAACTCGGAAACCTTTGAAGTCTTTGGAAACATTCCAGATAAAAGGTTTCCGAATATGGTTTCTTCAATTTGGCTATCTTAGATTTCCTATTTTCTAAAAAAATTACCCCTTACCCACTTTTTGAGGGGATTTTTGGAGGGAAATACATACTGAATTCAACATTTTTTAGAACTAATTTTCAATTAGATTCATTCGAATAAAAGTAGAATCATCAAAATCGGAGTAAGTTTAATATGCCAAACGCGCAAACATGCATACATAAGAAAAAACAAACATAAAATCGAATTGTATACCTCCTCGTTTTTCAAAGTCTGTCAAAAAAACATTTTGCACCTCCTGAACCTATGGCACGCCGTTTTGCTATTAAATTACATAATACAGACTAATAATCAAAATTTTCAAAAAAGAAAACTATTCACAAAGAAATTCATAGCCTCAGAAATATATACCATATGGCACAGGTAATTGCAGTTGTAAATAAATGATTTGTTTTGCTTGTAATAAAATTCAAATTCAGAAAATTATTTTATATTTTCAAATCATTTGAACCGTCAAATATTTTGAAATTATGTTGCTTTCCATTCCATTCCATTGATATTATGGTAAAAAATACTCGAAAATTCAACATATATAGGTACCTTATTTGTATTTTTATTTCCGAATTTTTATTTTTGAATCAAAATTATCTGCATAGTTTTGATCCTAGAATTTTTATTCTTATATTAGACTAATATAGGTATATAAATTTGAAGTTTGAACATGGCTTGTGTATTCTCCTAGAAAACTTATTTGTAAATGAAAAGATCTCGTGCAAAACAGAACTAAGACTTTGTTACCGATTTCATAAGGAAGAAGGAGAACGAATTTTAAAAGTCATAAGAATGAGGTGCGGAATACAAAAAATTATTATCTACTTTTTTGCAATTTATCTCTTGCTTTGTCTATGGAAGACTCAGATACAATTACTATAATATTAAACATTATAAAGGTTGTTTTAAACTCGATAGCCTACTAGACGTTTATGGAGATCTGCATACCTACTACAACATAGTATATAGTATAATGAATAGAGTAGAATATTCCCGAGCTTTCGATGTATAATAGTTCTATACCTAACTCTTTTTGTATTTGCTGATACACCTAGCTTATTTATCTTGAAAGATTGCTATTACTCATGACAGCATAGTTTTAGAAAATACAAAAAATACATTTATAACAGGTAGTTTCTTGGTTGCCACTTTAAAATTACAGACAATATTTTATAATGGAGAATTAATCGTATTCTAACGAAGAAAGGTATTATGAATCTATTTTTCATACATGGCGAGTGCGATAAAATTTTGAATAGAACATGTAGAGAATTCAATAGACGCTATCCCAATCAGTGGAAAATGAATGCTAAAAAGTTTTGGAGAATTAATTCTGCATTTCACATCTTTGGAAGTTTTCGTACCCGAAGAAACCAAAGACAAGGGCGATCGTGGATGAGGGTAATGAAATCACTGTTTTATTTGTTCACTTCGATATATTTATTCATGCCAATCCCAACTAATCTATACGAAGTGCCACAAATGACTTTGGAATATCCTGTACTTCAATTTGGAGAATATTACAAAACATCAAATCCATCCATACAAAATTATGACAAAACAAGCTCTACATCCTGGGGTTTGGCGAATTCATGCTAACTGAAATAAAAGAGGATCCCGATCTGCTGAATCCAAATTCTCTAGAGGAGGGATATTCAATAGGCATAACAACAAATTTTGGGCCGCCATCAATCCGCATTTTGTTAGGGAGGTGGGTTTAAGAATAAATTTAGCTTACAATAGCTGACAATAAATATGCAATTTGTATTTATGACAAAAAATTTATGTGCTGAGAAATACATGTAGATTTTTAGATTTTAAGAACGACGGTGAATTGACTTTCTGGATAATTTGCCTTTGAATATTTCTACAAGGTTTTGTATCAACTCGATGGAGCTCCTGCACATTGTAACCACCCTGTGAGTACTGATTTATTTAGTATGTTTGATGATCGTTGGATTGGCAGAGTAGGTCTGACTGTTCACCACCAAAGATTTTTATCTCTGGGGTAAAATAAAATGAGATATTTACAAAATTACGGTTACGACTAAAGCTGATTTGGAAGCTCAAGATCGGGAATATTCTACTCTATTCATTTATCGAATAATATTTATTAGTACTCTCGCAGATATAGTTTTTGGACCCCTGTAATCAAGTTAATGCAGTTTATACTTAATACTAGTTAGCTTAACCTTTTTTGCATAAGATAAATTCTATTCTAAGACTATTGCAAAGAGATTTATATATAACTTTTTAAATTCATCTGTTTTCGAGGAAAAAAACACTTACACAAACAATATGTATTATAAGAATGGTCTGATATAAGTATGGGATATTATTAACAAAATTACCTTTAAATAACTATCAAAAAATAGAATAGAATATAGGGTACTTCATTGGAAATTATGAAGATATCAGATACGGGTAGATACGACGATTCCCGGAAAAAAGCGCGCAGGAAGAAAGCGCGTTGTGAATATACGCACAAAAAAACGCAATGTCATATTAAAAGCGCAGAGGAAAAATCGCACAAGGAATACGCACACAGAAAAATACACACACAAGGAAGAATATGTACACGGAAAAAAGCCCTCAAGGTAATAACGCGCGATGATAAATGCTCAAATGGAAAAAACGCATACGAAAGAGGTGATATATGCTAAGAAATATTTTGACAAAAATCATTATATAGGTTATAGTTTATAGTAAGTATTTGTCATTAGATATTGTTATTATGATGAGGTTATGATGACAAAAGCACCTAGATAAGTGAGAATCACCAACGAAATAATAACACTTTAATCAGAGTCATACCTTTAAGATTTTAAGAAAATGAAGATTAAAAAGAAAATAACTTACTAAGTAACACTCCATAATAGTAGATTAGTTTATTTGGCCATAATATGCATGAGAATCATTAACTGCATTATTGTAAATTCACTATATTCCTTAAGTATGACAATTTGTTCTCGGTGTCGTTATATTTTTTTACGGAGCTGACAACTAGCCCATAAAGTTGACTATATTTTCTTTTGCTTTACTCCAATCTGTTTGTTTGGGCGTTCACTAAATTTAGCTTATGGTATGCTAGATCCCTCCTCAATCCATCCATAAGCATCCATATGCTCGGATGACTGCAATGGAATAGAGGATTTAAGGCAATGTGGAACCCTTCGTAACAATTAAGCATTTATGGCGATTCTTTAAGAGCGGTATCGTAATGGTTCGGTTCCATATTCTTGGAGGAAACTGCGGACATCTTCCTGCTGCACCTTCAATATAGGTAAGTTGCAAAGAGGTATGTCAGGACATTAATCATCTTGTCTTCATAGGGAAAACTTTCTGCTAGCCTGGTAAAAGTGCTTCATACGTCTAACGGAACGAAAGTTTATGCTGGAAGGGATTACAGCATTCGTTCGACAATTGCATTAATTTTCCTTATAAGGCTTTGGCATAAATAGAAATAGCAACCCTTCATGTCGGCTTCTGGAAAGGACCTTATTTCAACATTTATGCAGGCTTTCTCAAATTCTAAAATTATTTCTTGAGGTGACATGCTTGGAGCTATTTTATAAAAATTCAAAACATCTTCATATGGTTACATCCTTCTTTTGCAGCAATATGTAGGTACATACCTACATGGTGGATACGAATTTCCCATCCTAGCATGCCATGTATAAGCTGATAAGACATCGTGGGTGATTTGTCAAATGTCCTGTCGCCATATAAGGGGTGTTTCATAATATATGCACCATTTTCGAGATATATCGCCCTTCCCGTATGCGCATTTTTCCTTATACGCTTTGTTCCGTGTGCGTATTTTTCCTTTTGAGCATTTTTCCGTGTAGGAACGTATTTTTCCTTGTGCACTTACATGCCAGTGCGCTTTTCCGCATTTTTCCCGTCACCAGATATGACAACAATGCTCAAAATATTTTATTTTGATCGATCATAGTTGACTACGGTTATAACCAAAATTTGAAATTCGTATGTCTTGTAGATCTCCATATAAGTACGTCTAATATGCCATTGAGTAAATTACTTAAAAAAATAGCATCAATTTAGTCGAGGCCGTGTGTCAATCGTTAAGGTAGTACCTCCACAGAAGTGTTGAACTAAGAAATGGTTGAAACTCCACATATATGTTATTCAATACATTATCCATACATCTGTATAATTTAAATAAGTCTGACCATCCCGAACCTGAGATATTTACACTTGAAGTTGGCTTGATTTACACGTAGATAACAGATACGTTATTTAATTCTAGCGTCAAAACTAAAACTAAGAAGTTGTTAAAAAACTAGTATAAGTTAGAATAGGACATCAAAACTATTGTAAAAAAATAGAATGAGTGACCATCTAGTTTCCAAGATAAAGCCAATACAAGCCCTCATAATTATGACCATATAGCATATATCCTGCAAGGCCAGAAAGCCAGCAACAGTGTGGTCTGGCCAGGCGCTTAATTTTATTCTATGATTAGGTTTGGGACGTTCGTGTTCTCAGGATCAGTTATCAGCGCGACGTTGCCACGGACACGCACACGGAGCATAGAAGAATGTGTTATCAGTAGATAGAATATATTTCGTGTACTGAGGCCAAATCAGTACAGTCACAACGAAAATTCATTGACAGCTTAATCCTTTTTTGCGAAAATTGTAGGTAGGTACTATACTCCTAATCTGTACAAGTAACTTAACGATGAATAAAGTACGAGATATCGTTGAGTTTTTGATTTGCAGATTGTATACATAGATTCTTACAATGACAATAATTGTTATTCCATTTTATAATTTGAAATTCAGCAATGTGAATTTCGCCAATTTCTCCCATGTTGGCTGTTATTTGAATTGGAATGCATTGAACTAATATCAAAATCCTTGAGATTCATTGAAGTCAAATCAAGGTCTGGCAATTGTCTTTATTAAAATACTGAAAATTATGAATTTCTTGCATATATTTTATTGTCTATTATCAATATTGACACTTTATTGTAAAAATCACTACCTGCTGATGAAGTTATCAGTTAAATAATTGAGAAAATCCATAGATATCTCTTACATCGCTTTGTTGTCATATATGTATGTCCCTCATCTTTGATTTCTCCGCATTATTAATTTGAAAATTTGTTGAATTTCATCCATTTCTATATAAAACATAAACAGTAAAGGTTAAGTTACTAGACTCCTGTTATTTTTAGAATTTATCAAACAGAATCTGGATTGAACCATTAGAGAATGTGTACTGACAAAAAGCTGCTGCGCAAAACTACGTTTACTAATATTGCAAACATATACCTACGACGTTCATGTGTAACTCATCAAAAAAGCACAAGCGCTTGTAATATTTGTTCAAATATTGGTGCGGTTCACGTATCTACAACACTTAATAACCGTTTTCAAATCTAGAATGCTATTGAGTGTAGAAACTTAACCTTTACCAAATAAAGAAAATACCGTATATTTTCAATTCCGAAAGTCAATAGCATAAAACGTCAGATTATTACTCCAAGCAATACAAAAGAATCAACCGATTAATAAGCAACGCTAATGAACAGCGTATTTTGATCGTCTTATCCGACAATGCTGCGTACGTTTCCGGCTTTTAAATATTGTATACAATATCTGATAAGACATGTATCAGCTTGAAACATACAGTTTCAATGAGTTGCCTATTCCATACGCCATATAAATCGATTTATTGCCTCTTGTGATATTTGTCGGTAATGTTTGTTATATGATCAATATGAAAATATTTTGTAAGATGGATGATGAGTTTTCGACATACCAATCCACCCGTGGCGCATGATACTACAAATAGAAAATATAACCACGCACATCTCCAATGACGCCAGTCCGTGACAAAGGTCATGGACAACCATAAAACTATTTTTCAAACGATAGTCTTATATTGTGTTGGCTTGCAATTTGGCTTGCGGATATTCTCGGTTTATCTGTACAGGGTCTTTGCTTATATTAACGTGGCTATCTGGAGCCTTTACTTTTAAAGATAGAAAAAATTTGTTCACATAAAAATTGTATGTTGTTTTTCATATTATTTTTTGAAATTATCAGTAAAAAAATATCGCATTTAAAAAATAGAAAAATATGGGCAAATCATTTTTTAATGGAACACCCTGTAGGTATATTATGCGCTACAACGAATGATCTTTCTTTTCTTTTCTGATTTCAAATATATATATTGATGATATTTAGGTGAACCATTTTCGAGATATTTTAGCCTACTATAAATAAATTGCCAAATAAATCATATTTTGTATCAAGAAACAAGAAAGCCATGGAATGAAACAATAAGATTGTTATATATTATATTTTTTAAAATTTTATTTAGTTAGTTATTTTATATATTTGAAGTCGGAAAAAAAATCTTTCACTGTAGCGCATAATATACAGGGTGTTCCATTAAAAAAACAATTTGCATATATATTTTTTTAAATGCGACATTTTTACTTTCCTAGGCTTCTATAGTAGCTGTATGTGGAAAGTATTGTAGTCGTGTGAAATTTTCGTTATCGAGATTTTTACAAATGTTAACGTTTCAGAGTTTTTTAAGTCTAACAAACATATTTTCAGCCATTGGTCTGTCTATCTGTCTGTCTGTCCGTCTGTCTGTCTTTGACAGCATTATCTCGTGAATTTTGATGCTTTCTTTTTTATTTTATTTGGTACCAATACCACTCGCCGGTAGCACTGAATGAGAATCCTGTATACACTGGGTGCGGAGCTTTAACCAAAAAACGTGATTTGCTCAAGACTGTAGCATGAAAACGGCTCTAAAGATTTTGATTAAACTTGCCTAAAGTATTCTTCTGAGAGCCCTTTACTACCCACATACAGCGCCATCTCTGAGAAAAAGCACAAAAAAGTTATGGTTGAATAGAATTCAATATTTTCCACATGTTTCTTCAGATTCTGGCTAAACGTTTCATCTTGCGAAAAAATGTTACATGACCAATATTGTTTGTCTTGATATGCTGAAAAAATGAGTGGTAGCACGATTTGATCGGACAATTTTTTATTCACTGGAATTTGCCTGCGAGCGATAGGAAAGTCGTGTGAGTGGACACACCAGATTCTTTTGATGATAATTTCAAAACATAGTATGAAGAACAAACTACAAATTTAAAAAAAAAACATTTTGTTCTATCTTCAAAAATAAAGGATCCAGATAGCCACGTAAATATAATCAAAGACCCTGTACCTAATATGCTTTTGGAATATTATGCCATACATCATGAGGGAATAATAAAAAAAGATGTACCCAGTGAAATATAAGTTTAATTTGCCAAAATATCTCGATTCTTCCGTCAATGACAGACGGTATGCGCGCAGAGGTCCGAATCGCGTTCATCTACTGAGCATATCTTGTTTGTTCTAGTATCATGCTCGTTGCTCGTGGCGTACTGATTCGGAAAGTACTCTTGGTGTCAATTACGGTTCCTAAATGTGAACTGTAACCTCGTATAAACAGAAATAACAACTCAATTGATAAATATGTCAAAACATCTGCAAAAATCGCATATTCTATGACACATTCGTAAAAAGACAAAGAAGTTGTGCCAACCAGAATATAAAAATAAAAACCGACTTCCATTCGAGTGAGAACAATTGACGGCCATCGTTGAGACGCATGATAAAAGACACAAACGAGATGTCAAATGAACCGATTGAGCCGCAAATGGGCGATATTCGTTGAATGAAGTAACCGATTCCTTTTTGCACACAGGGACAAATCACGTATAGACTTCGATGACAACAACTAGGCAGGAGGAGAAATGGGCGAAGTTTTGTTCGTGGGTCTGGTTACGGAAATAACAAATGACCGCAAATGGATCACAAAGTGAGATAGAGATGGAAAGAGAGAAGCTTTATTGAGTTGCTGGGTGGGTGGACTCGTGTTCCATTTGCAAGATTTCAGAATGTATCGAGAACATCTGAATTTTGTCTTTTTAGTAGATACAATATATCATTTGGAGATATACCTTAAGGAATTATGAATCGTCATGTTTGAAAGTACAGTTGAATTTTTCTTTCAGTTCGTGAAATATATGTTTTCCTAACTCATAATCATTATCTGAATTGAAGAGGAAAATTTGCTTGACTCAAAATTCAAGCCAATGAGAAAGTGCTGTGGCAAAAGTAGCTTTAGTAATATTCATATAACATATAACATATATATATATTTCAAACGTTTAACTTCTGATAATAATGTTTTGTTGTTCTTGATACATTTCTAGTGAAGTCACACACGCTTAAACTTTTATATTTTGTTTATGTCGTTAAAAATAAATCAGAAAATGTTCTGTTTCGTCTCTCAAAAAGCGTTATAAAAGTTATCTTTTTTGTACTCAAAATGTTTGACAGTATAGTGATATAATATATTTTTGTGGATATGTAGATAAGTTTGGAAACATACATGTTTGCCTATGGACAGGGGTTGGATATTTGTGTAGAATTAAGTGGTGGACATCATTATGCAGGGTTAAGTGGAAGAACAGATGATTCAGTTTCTACTGTTTTAGCTGAACTTCGCCCATTAGCAAAATGACATCCTGTATTAAGTTAGTTGGTATTGTTCTACCGTTTATTTTGCATTGTGATGAGCTAATAAAGAGTATTATTATTATTATTATTATTTTATATATATATATTTTTTTCACACTTTATGTGGTTGGTTTCTAAATGAAGCTGTTGCATCAAGGTGTAAACCTACGTTACTAGGGAGGTAGTGTTCTACGGACTATTGCCGTTGTTCCCAATACTACAGCTTTCTGCATCAAGGTACAGATGTGGCGAGATATATTTAGCTCTTCAAGGTGTTTCATTACTCTTGCGTGCACTATACCATTTGCAGAGATTATAAATGGCTTGATCTCCACCTTTTTCAGATTCCACAAATCTCTTATCTTGTCCTTATACGATTTTCCCAGATTTTCGTCCAGTAGTACCGAGAAATCGATGTTGGACTTCACGGTCTGTTCTTATCATAGTATCCCAATACTCTTTATACTGCTCATTGTCCACTATACTTAACGGTTGCTATTTATACCCTGGTGTTATTCCTGTTCTTAGATTCAATCTTTGGGTCACAGCGAGATGTAGTTCCTTTCCCATATTGTTATGTCTGTTCAGGTAAGCGGTGGGGGCTAGTTGTGTGCATGCTGATATTAGGTGCTGGATCGTCTCCTGCTCCTTGTTACAGAGTCTACAGCGGGTATTCTGAATGTCCATCGAGTTGCCACCACTTGGTCCTGGATTGCATGGAGTGCGCCTTCAGTTTCCGCAAATAAGTACCCCTTCATAAGGTAAGTATTCGATGTCCTAAGATCTGCATCTTCCTGGTGCAGTGAGCTGTAGTATCTGCCATGAAACATTTTCGCTTGCCAGGTCTCTCTCATTTTTTAAATGCAGACATTTTTTTTTCCTTCAGGTTTCCCTTCGGCGAGGTTCAGTGCAGAGTACCCACCATCAACTGTCAATAGGCATTGGAGGTGAGTTCTCGTTTTTGAAGTATATTCTTAGTTTTTGTGTTACATCAACTAGCATGCTCTCGAGGTTGGTCAGTCCGCAGCCACCTTGTTTCCTAGGTATGTATAATCGTTCCATCGCAGACTTTGGATGGTGTATCCTAAATTTAGTGAGCGTTGTGCGCACTTTTCTGTCTAGTTGTTGTATTTCTGTCTGTGTCCAATCTAATGTGCCAAATGAGTACGCCAACCCAGGCACTGCCCAACCATTCATTGCCTGTATTTTATTTTTGGAGTTGAGCGGCGTTTTCAAAATTGTACTGTCACCGGAAAAATTCTGATGTTATTCTATCTTGGTTCGATTTCTTGTTGATGCTTAATCCTTGCTGAAAGCCTAAGTATTTGTAGCTGTCCTCTGGACCTAAGGATGGGATTGTTGTAATGTTATCCATCAGTGTCATATTTTGGGACTATATGATTTTTCCTCTCACCGCGTGAACCACAGCACATTTTTCTAGCCCCAGTTCCATTTTAATCGCATTAGTAAACGCTTTAACAAGCTCTAGGGAGCTTAGCAGTTGTTGCAAAGTTTTGGCGTACACTTTAAGATCATCCATATAAAATGCATGTGATATTTTGATCTCAATCTCAATCGTATATGAGTTTCCACTCTTTTTTAGCATGTTGCTTAGAGGGTTAAGTGCTAGACAAAACCATATTGGGCTTAAGCTGTCACCCTGGAAGATGCCTCTTTTGATTCTTATCTCATCTGTTCGGTAGGTTTGAAGATTAAGGGTCGTTCGCCATGTTGCCATTACATGTCTGAGCAGTGCAGAAAGTTGGGGATGGATCTTATACACTGGTAATATTTTCAGTAGCCAGGAGTGAGGAATTGAATCGAACGCTTTCCTATAATCGATCCATGCCATGGATAGTTTTCTTTTCTTTAATTTTGCTTGTCTTGTAACAATGTTATCAATTAGAAGAAGTTCCTTACAGCCACGTGCTCTTTGTTTACATCCGTTCTGTTCCCATGCAAGAATATTGTTTGCATTTATGTGATGTGTGATTTTTGAGCATATGATGGAAGATAAGATTTTATGAACAGAGGTTAAATAAGTTATAGGTCGATAATTTTTAGGATCTTTCTTGTCTCCGTTTATGGGAAGCATGTGGGTAACTCCGAGAGTGAAGTATTCTGGTATGATTGATGGATCCAAAATTGCAGCTGTGAGTTTATCTGCTATTTTTTGGTGGATTCCGGTGAGTATTTTCCACCAGTAGAAGTGAATATGATCGACGCCTGGTGCCGTCCAGTTTTTCAGCTTGCGGGTTGCAGCAGTGATATCTAATTTCCGTATTTCAGGCTGCGTCATCTGTCCAGTAGCTTCATGTGATTCGACTTCTTGCGCGATCCAAAATGCCGTGTCATTGTGCGTGATATTTTGTTCCCATATGTTCTTCCAGAACCTTTACATGTCTTCTTTTTCAGGTGTTACTTGTGTAGTTTCCGCTGTGTTTCATTGTAATTGTCTGTAGAATGCTTTTTGGTCCCTTGCAAATAGTATTATTTGATATCGACGGCTTCTTTGTCGATACCTTCTGATCCTGTTTCGTAAAGCTTTTATCTTTTATTTCAGGTCATCAAGATGTTTCAAAAGATTTTTCTGGAATGATGGGCTTCCTGGGTTGATTTTTGCATGTCTAGCACAGCTCTTCGCCTTTTTTCAAACCTTCTGGCTGCTTTCATAGTTAAGGTAAGTATGTAGAATACCTACTTCTTTACGTATGGTATTTATTTTGCCTTCTATACGTCGCTCAACCGGCGGGTTGATTTTTGTGGGCATTTTCTTATCAAACTTTTTGTTTTTTGGTTTTTAACCATATGTAGAGCAGACAGCATAAGCAGCACAGTACACTGCATGGCAAATATCAAGTAATGACTCTGAAGGGATGCTTTCGTTAAGAGTACTATTGATTTTCTCGACCATGGTAAGGATTTCCTGATTTATGGTTAATTTTGGTAGTGCTGGTCTATATTGTATGGGAATATCTCGCATTTTAAGGTCAGTTTGCTTTAGTAAATCTTGGATTTCAGTGAAGTCTTCGACTAGTTCTGGTGTTTGTTCTTGTGGGTGCTCTTCAATTGCTTGTACAAGCGGAGCCATGCTCATTCGTTGGACGGATCGTCTGATGGATTTTCTTCGCATCTGATTTTAGTTCATCAAGTTCCGCTTCGCTAAGAGCTTTACGACGTAAAATTGATCGTATTTGATGAGCTAGTCGTTGTGCTGGGAGTGTCAGCTGTGAGTGTTCAGCATTCCATAAGTTTTCTAGTCTATCTCGGTATCCGGTTGTGTCCGTTTCCCCCTTTGTCACTTGGTAGTATGCGCGCATTAGCTCAATATTGAGTGCTCTAGACCAGCGCATACGCCTACTCTCAGTCCTATGGTTTACCCTTAGAATGTGTTGAGCGGGACTCGCCATTTCCAGCGTGCCTAAGCTTTCCAGCGAGGTTTGTTCCTCTGGGGTTGCAGGCCTTGTGGTTCCAATTCGCTGGGTGGTGCCACTTGCTTCACCATTACCAGCTAGGTGCCGCTGCGTCCCACTAGTAGAGGCGGCACCGACTCTACTATCATCCGAGGCTTGGCTTCTTGTAATAGGAGCTTTTATATTCACAGTTGGTAGGGTTGCTGGCCCTACCTATCCGTTGCTGTGGTCTGCGGGGTTGCGAGCTGAGGCCTTATGGCCCCCCTTATTTTTATTATTATTATTATTATTATTATTATTTAAACTATCTCAGCATAGTGCTGATAAAATCGCCTATTCCCAGATACAACTATCAAAAGGAACAGGTGTGTTTTATTGTAGTCGGAAAGAAATTTTCTGACAGTGCGGCACGTGTTCAAAATAACTGCCTTCTGCATCTCAATGCCTTTGCGAAGTCCCAACTTTGCAATACTAACGTGAAGAGATTTAGGAATTAGGCCTGTTGATGAGACGATAATTGGTAGAATCTCCACCTTATGCACGTGCCACATCTGCTGTATCTCAGTGGCCAAATCCATATATTTACTTTGCTTCTCCCGGTACTTTTCCAACACGTTGTTATTATTGGGTATGGAGACATCTACAAGAAATACCCTGTTGGCTCTTATATCCAACACTAAGACGTCAGGCCGGTTATTCGTCATCTGTCTATCGGTGATAATAGGCCGGTCATAGTAGAGTCTAAAAGAGTCGTTTTCTAGTACCGGTTGAGCTTGGTATTTATAATATGGAGTATAGGTTCTTAGCATTCCGAATTTATGAGCCAGTTTCTGGAGAAGGATACTACATACTTGGTTATGTCTATTCAGATAGTCAGTGTTAGCTAAGTGTGTACAACCAGATGTTATATGTTGAATAGTTTCTGAGTTCAGTTGACATTTTCTGCATTTGTCTGATTGGTATTTCTGTCCCTAATCACAAACTTTTTATAGTTGTTGGTATTGATAATTTGATCCTGAATAGCAACCATGTAACCCTCAGTTTCCGGGAATAGTTATCCATTAATTAACCACCTATTGAAGCCTCTTTATCAATATGTGGCTGATTAAGGTCATTATGGTGTCGACCATGCAGTTCTTGCTGGGACCACTGTTCCTGTTTCTATTATTATTATTATTATTATTATTATTATTATTATTATGAAATTAGGTCAACCAATTTTTTCCGCCAACAGGTATTATTGTCCTAGTAAAATTTGATTTCCGTATTCGAAATGTTTGCCATTATTTCAGATGTTATGCGTTTTTTATAAATCCATTGATCACAATAACCAAGTGTATTATACTGTTGAAAGTAGCAGCAAAATCAATGCAACCTGTAGTTTGCAGAGGTGAGAGTTTAAAACAGCCGAAAGTGGTAAGTAAGAATATTTTGTTTTATTTATATTTATCTAAATACTAATACCAATTATTGATTATACAATATCTACTTATTTTATGTCAACAGCAGTGTGGATTGATGTAAGCTAAGGATGACACATAAGCTTTCGTGTCGGGATGTTTGGATGTTGCAAGGCGCATGCTGTAGATTTATCCAACATTTGGGGCTCAAGGGGAGAAATATTATTATTAATAACGGAATTATATAACAGCACGCAAACATAGAAGAAATTCTTGTCACTTGGATGGCCGAAAAACAAGACTCTAGATTGTGCAAATATCTTAAATATATCAATTTCCGGAAGATCATATCTTTTTCATTGTGGTAAGTAAAACTAGCTGTGTCTTAAGCATATTTATGAGAGAAAAAGATCGGGATTGGTGGATCGCTTTATGAAGTAATTTTTGGATGTACCTCAAGAGTTGAGTTGGCATTGCGAATCGTACATGCAAGCTGGTGTGTGACTGGAAATGCACGAGTTTAGCAAGTTTAGCAAAATAAAGCTTTCACCTCCAATAGTTTTACATTGGGAATGTTTTTTGGGGATTAGGATTACGACAAAAACTTTCATAAATACAATTATTGTATGTGGAAACTATGATATCAAAGGAAATGCAATTTATTTAAAAAAATTAAAAGTTAATGAGAAATAAATGTTTTGCAACATCTGCCATGAACTAAGGTAAGGCTTGCAAATCAATAAATGTTTATGAATAGATAGGTATACGTATTTGAGGGCATGGGATTGTTATCCGAGATAATTCTTTAGACACTATTCTTTATTTGAGATGTATTCTAGTTGTTTTAGAATTAGCGGACAGACTACAGTTACACACATATGTCGTATCTGTTCGATGTTTGTTATCTAATTCAAAAGAAGCATATTCAAGTTAGCTACCTCTCATATCTTAATCCAAATACACCCTGAAGATGAATCAGGGGTCTATACTAGAGCATAATGTTCAAATTATTAGATTTTAATCAGTTGAGCCATGGTGGAACATACCTAGTTTTCAATATATTTGAGTTAACCCAATGATGCAATGCAGTGGATGGAATGTATTTGATTAGTTAATTATTAGTGTGCCTATTCAAACCTTTAGTTAATTATAGCCGTATTTGAGGTCAGGTCAAAGTTTAATTAGATATATCCATTTCATTTGAAATGAATATTCACTATGTATTAATCTAAACTTCACTATATTGTGTCTGTTCTAACGAATAACTTTATGGATAGATACTTTAAATTTGGTGTTTATCATATAAATGCTGGCGGTTTAAATTTGAGCTGTATATTTTGAAATTTGTCAATTCGTTGGACGTCCACAGAACACTTTTTATCAATTTTCGAGTGAACACTTGTAATGGAATAATATGGAATATAGTGTAGTTTTAGGTATTAATATTCAAAATGTTGAACTTTTTCAGAAATATTGCCCGAATCAATTTTTAATGGGTCACTGGTGACATAATAGTGAAACACATTCGAATAGATGTCAAACGGAATACCAAAATTACTCGGCCTGATATAAATGTACGAGTGTTAATAGTAGTAGGTAATAATTCAAAGCAATTAGTTTCAAGCTACAAGAATAATATGGATTGGTATTCTGTTCATCTATGGACAAGATTTCGGGAGTTTTCAATCAAATAAATAAAGGGAAACAATATGATTATCTGCAGAACATGATTTTTTATAATAATTTATTTCATCATGTTTTAGGAAAATTTCATCAAAATCTTGGGTGAAACACGTTTTTTTAGCTATTGCCTAGCAACCAGAGCAAGTTGGACGCCCAATCTGTGTCATCGGCGAACGATTTCAATAATCTACAAAGCAAAACAGAAATGAGATAAATCGGTACTTCCGTTCTCGAAATAATCTTGAATAAGGCAAATAGACAGGCCAATGGCTAAAATTATCTTTTTGAGCTTAGGGACTGGATACCAAAAATTATACAAGATTACAATATCTACTTTGCTAACATAGCCATTTAGAGTAGCGGTACAACAGTAAAAAATGCGGAGGCCAAACCAGAGCATTTATTTTCTATAAATTGATAGATATAAACAGTTGGTCAACTTATTTCATTTTTAATTATTGATTAATATTTCCAATAAATAATTTTAGGTCGGTGCACTCATTCACCATATAAGCTCAAACTATCTCATATTCCTCTGTGATCACATAAATTTTAAAATGATATTCAAAGAGGATAGTCCATACCGATTTAGCTAGCACTGTTTTCTATCTATCAGCACCAGATAAATTCAAAAGTTTCATATTAAATGGGAACGTCATCGATCTTAGTATCGGTTAATGTGAATTAGTGTGTGTGTGATGAGATCAGACAACTAGTGTAAGTAGGTTGATTTAATTACCCATTATATATCAAATTGTAAACAAATCATCAAGTGGCCGTAACAATCAGTCAAGGTCAAACAAAAATCACGGGGCCTGCGACCGTGGAGGTGCACCAGGACCGTACTCAGGTCGGAAGTAACTCTTCATGATCGAAGGAACTAATATGGAGACTACTGACTACAGTCTGCTCTCTAAATCATATACCTTTTCAATTCTATAATGCAATGGAATCTAAACGGATGCTGTACCTACTCGTCTGGAAGAACTAAAACTCCTTATTGCTGAAACTAAGCCAAGCACTCTATTTTTGCAGGAAACTCACTTCATAGGAAATAGATCCTGTAGCCTCACAAATTACAACCCCTTCTAAAATAATAGAGATCATATTGCTCATGCAAGTGGAGGAGTCGCTATTTATGTACACGGCAATGATCACCCGATCATAATAACGAACACAGAGAAACAAATCCCTATTAACTTACCCAAAAATAAGTGAAATTAGGAAAAAACTGGATTCAACTCACAACTGTTAGAACGAATTCTATAACCTGCCATCCACCCATGATGCGAATGCGGATATGAACCACATTCTGCAAGGTTTTGTCAACATCATATCAAAATTAGCAAGGAACAGAATCTCGGTCCCATGCTGAAACACCCAGTGTGGAAATCAGATAATATAAAAAAGTATTTATAAGATATAAAAAACATAAAACAAGTAAGAGGCATAGTCATGGGAGAGATATGTATCAACTTTCAATAACGGATCACGTAAAAGCCTAGTTAAAGCTAGATGATTTGCGGATGACTTCATTATACTTACCATGTAACATGTGTAACGAACTGTAACGATATCGTATGAAGGATACAACTTCAGGAATATGGATTTCTGGCTATAGATACGCAAAATATAACACATAAATTATGCCTGACATACGCTACTAAAATTGATTCACAACTATTATAATTTCACTAAATCTTCTAAAGAACCTCTTTTGCATTTCTCCCAATTCATAATACCAACAAAATGGCTTGAAAAATATGGAAAGAGGAACAAAGTACAGGCTGATTCAGAATCAGATTATTTGCTGTTCTTCAGTTAGCTTCACAATGAATCAACTTTAAATGAGCCTTTGTGGTATGAGCAAATTTT
The DNA here is from genome assembly GCA_958507055.1 of Crioceris asparagi. Classification (NCBI taxonomy): domain Eukaryota; kingdom Metazoa; phylum Arthropoda; class Insecta; order Coleoptera; family Chrysomelidae; genus Crioceris; species Crioceris asparagi. The sequence continues at coordinate 79,936,074 of OY293826.1, read as the reverse complement.
ACGATTAACACATAATAATCAGGATGTTTATAAGAGATACTGAAAAGCGATTCAATTTATTTTATGTCATGATCAATATATTCGAGAGATTTGTGAAATTTCTTATCTATATCTATCATCTAAGCTCTTTCCACGACTAAAAATTTTTGAAGCGTTACTGTAGTGCAAATAGAACCTTAACTGTTCAGTCTATATATATTTAAGTGAAGATAATTCTTTGCATCTTTTTCATTTATTTGAATGCTTCAACCACGCAGGGTTATGAGTATGAGCATTTGAAAATTACACTAAGTAGAATATATAATAAATATTTTAAAAGATTTGTTCTGAGAAGGAATTGTATTAATTGTTAATAATCACAAATTTTATTTAGAGTTTCTTTCAGCGTAGTGGAGTTATTATGTTGCTATTTTTCTGAGTTGTATAAGGGGCATTCCATTAGTAAATGTTGCACTGTTAATAGTTCGTTACACATGTTACATGGTAAGTATAATGAAGTCATCCGCAAATCATCTAGCTTTAACTAGGCTTTTACGTGATCCGTTATTGAAAGTTGATACATATCTCTCCCATGACTATGCCTCTTACTTGTTTTATGTTTTTTATATCTTATAAATACTTTTTTATATTATCTGATTTCCACACTGGGTGTTTCAGCATGGGACCGAGATTCTGTTCCTTGCTAATTTTGATATGATGTTGACAAAACCTTGCAGAATGTGGTTCATATCCGCATTCGCATCATGGGTGGATGGCAGGTTATAGAATTCGTTCTAAGAGTTGAGAGTTGAATCCAGTTTTTTCCTAATTTCACTTATTTTTGGGTAAGTTAATAGGGATTTGTTTCTCTGTGTTCGTTATTATGATCGGGTGATCATTGCCGTGTAAGCTGGGCATTATATAGAATATATAGAATTCGAGTACATAAATAGCGACTCCTCCACTTGCATGGGCAATATGATCTCTATTATTTTAGAAGGGGTTGTAATTTGTGAGGCTACAGGATCTATTTCCTATGAAGTGAGTTTCCTGCAAAAATAGAGTGCTTGGCTTAGTTTCAGCAATAAGGAGTTTTAGTTCTTCCAGACGAGTAGGTACAGCATCCGTTTAGATTCCATTGCATTATAGAATTGAAAAGGTATATGATTTAGAGAGCAGACTGTAGTCAGTAGTCTCCATATTAGTTCCTTCGATATTTCTTATTTTTCAGTCCATATGTAGAGTTTTTCGACAACAGGAAATTGGTGATTAATTAATTAATTAATTGATTAATTAATAATTAATTAGCTCTCAAAGTCTTAGAGCAATTAATTTTTATTCGACATAACTGAACAAAATATTCTCAATCAATATATTGTTCAATGAATTGAACACTGGAAGATCCATTGTCTATTAATCATGATAGTAATTCATACTCTAACTTTACAGATAATTTTACTTTCATTTTCACTTCAGATAAGGTATTCAGAGATTGCGTCGTTTAAACAAAAACTTACCATGACGTTGTTACAAGAAGCAGTCTCAAATGAGACCCCTGAGAAGCTGTAGGATTTTGGAACCCTTAAATATTAATCTTGGAACTGGTTCAGATACCTCGAACTTGGACTGATTATAACTTGAATGAATTTAGTCTTTGTTTCACAGAGTGTTTGCTTAACGTCTGTATATATTATTTTTAGGTGGTATTTTGAATATTGGTATCTCGTGAACTAAATATAAGGTGACAAAGAGGGTTTAATAAGACAAAGTTGCCAATTGCCAAAATATTACCACAAAAACAAACCAATATTTCTATTAACAACAGACAATTATTTCGCCAACAAAATTAACATCTCCAGAGGTAAACTTGATGCCAATTTTGTTGACGGAACATTTGTTAGGTATTAATAAAACAGTTGATATGTTTTTGTATTATTTTTTTGTATCTTGTACAACGGTTCCAGATTCTAAATACTATTTACACTATAACTCAGTAGAACAAAAATATAGTTTAGTCATCTGTATCCACATATAATACTTATCTCAAAAATAAATAAATGCAAATATTTTAATGAATAAATCGCTTCATACCTACTTTCGCCAGTGCGTATTAAAATTTGACTGTATCCGTTTGCAGATTAGTCAAAAAATCCTTCGTGAACATCACGAAATCAATCCATCGGTTCGGTAATTGTATCTAGTAAAGGACATAATATTTATAGACCATTTCAATGCTATGAAACTTCCTATTTCAATGTTGTAGTCCCCTACCTAACCTATGTTATAGGTCTGAATATTTAAGCTGTGCATCAGTATTAGTTAATAATTGTTTCGAATATAAGTATTTGTGATTAGTTAAGATGACCATGTAGTAAATTTCTGAATGCTTCAATTAACTATTTTCATCGACCACTGAGCTATTTCACATTTCCAAAGGCGTTCTTTATCACAAACACCAAAGAGGTTTTACCTGTCATCGTCCAGATCGTTGTTGACGGAGGAACAGCCACAATTCGATTCGTGCACCTCGTACGAGGTATGATTGACGGGGCTCTTGAGCACGCTGAGCACCAGATCCTCCGAGTAGGCAGGCGGAGGAGCAATGCCCGGAGGATGATCGTTGTCCCTGCTATCCAATGGACTGCAATCGGTGAGAATTGGTTTAAAATCTTCGCGTATGTAGGAGTGTCGTCGGTAAGCACCTTCGCTGCGATAGTTGAGGTCTTCTCTCACTCCTTTTGAGAAGGACCAATAGTATAATTTAGGGTACTGTGGGGAATGGACATTAATTGAGACTGCCAACATTTGCACATTCAAAGTGACAAGTAAGTTATATTAGTGGTAGGGATTCTAAATTTGAAAATATCTACTTGAAGCATTCAAGAGAACAAAGTACTTAAGTCTATTTAAAGGTAATTACCTCAAATATTTTGAACGATGAATGTGACAGATGATATTGTAACCCACTAAATAGAAAATCAGCTAACGCAACTCAGAATGTCCAGGGATATTTTGTTAAATTTAAATCAGAAATATCTTTTGACTTTCTTTCCCTTTTTTACATTATACTTATCGGAGAGTGTTCTAGTAAATAAAACTACCAAAAATAAGTTAGAACATCTTTATGCAGAATATCAAAATTGTTTCAATAACCATATTATTTTAATTACAGAGAAATTTTTATGTAAATGACAACGGGTGTGACACACACTGCTGTTAGAAACTGCTCGACACCAGATAGGCATACTAAGGATTACATTATCCAGCTATTCTTGAGGTCATGTTTTCCACACTTCTTGAATGTACTGAAAGAGTTGTACATGGCTCTCGAAATGACCGTTAACTGTGCTTTTTGTAGCATATCCTTGGCATGCTCTATCGGATTGAGGTCTGGAGACTGAGCAGGCCATGGTAACTCAAAGATTTTGCTAGTTTGAGGGAAATTTTGAAGAACATTGGTGGTATGTTGCTGAACATTATCATGCATTAATCTGAAATTGAGGCCAGTGTTCTGAAAATGGTATTACTACAGTTCATCTTTGGAGTAGGCAGATAAACAGTGGGCCATAACTTGCTTACTTATGAGTCAAGATTTGGAGTCCATTCAGATTCTAGAAGAACAAGAGTCTGACGAGAACCGAGAGCAGAAAAAAGTCTCCACAATTTTCAAAAGCTTTTCACTTTTCAAGGTGGGGCAATTATAGTTTGAGCAGGAAGTGCAGTAGGCGGAAGAACAGATCTCGTTTTCGTAGAACGGACATTTACTACAATGGCTTATATTGATTCGATTCTCCCTCAATCTCAGTTTAATGCATGATAACGCTCGCCTACATACCATCAATGTTAATTAATCAATTATATATATATATATATATATATATATATATATATATATATATATATATATATATATATATATATTGTATATAAACTTTTTTATTGAGAATAAAATATATAATAAATAACATTCTTTTTGGATCTATTTCTTGAAAAATCTTCGATTATGATTATATAGCTAAGAAAAGGGAAAAAAGTAAATAAGATATTCCAGATCTACCTAAATTTAACAAAATATCCCTAGACTTTTTTGAGTAGTGTACAAACAGAAAAAAAACTCTCGTTATACCATAAATAACGTTTTCTGACAAAGACCTGCTTATTAAGTAACTGGTTTGGTTATTAATTTCTAAAAGATAACATTAATACATACTTTTACGAGATCTTCTAGGTTATAGTTAGATGTTGATGTGCATATATTGTGGCAGTTTCGTAGTCCTAAAAAGATACATTTCAACTATGCGAAGAAGCATGGAAGAGAAAGATAATCTTAAGCTATTCACGTTGTTGCATTTTTACTGGCAATCATTTTTATCACACTGAGCGTAAGACATTGTAGGTATATTGCGAGATGATCTCTCTTTTCCAAGCACCTCAAACGGAAGACCCCGTAAGAAGTTTATAACTCTAAACAGGTATCAATATAGAAAGAATGATATTAGTGAAGATCTTATGACCACAATACCAGTCAGGACTCGTTCATATTTCAATAAATAAGAACAGATTTTGCGTTATAAGAGTCAATTTTATTAAAGCCTTTATATTTACAACACCTTACTTGAAAGTGTGTGCGTGTGGTGACAATAGCTTATTTTATTATTACACTAGTGAGTAAAGTTGATAGTTGTCCCAAACTTTTAATTGCTTTACAACTTTTGAAACTAATACAAACAGCTTACGCATTAGGTACTTTTTTAAATTACATTATAAAGTCACAACATGTCATATCCTAAGACTTTTTCCACGTTCGTGGCTGTGTTAATGCCAGACGTCTATCTTGAATAAATATTGAACAAACACAGAACAATCTATTTTTGAACACACCTTAAAGAAATTAATAATGTCTGGCTCATAGAGAATTTGAACAGATAGTATAAAAAGTTCTATAATTATCTTAACCCATACCTCTAAAGCTGGTGTTGCAATACAAATGTATCACACAGAATAGCAAAGTGGACGAAAATTACAATCGTGATACAACAATTCGCTTCTAGGTACCTACATGTTGAATTTGCAATCGGACTCGGTGTGTTTCCTGCGGATTAAACAGGATAATTTTGAAAAATTGGGCATTTACAGATTGCAGCGGAATAATTCCCTCCTAATCCCTACGCTCTCAGGCAGCACCATCTAAATAGTATAAAAATTGCACTGTTTCCTTGCTAAAGAGATAATTCTTGTACTTGCTACAAATGTTTGCGAATTCATTTATTAGTTCAGAAACATCTACACACAAGTGGATAAATCTCAACCGTATATGAACAATATGAGTATTTATTCGACTATTTGTAAATACATACTGCTACAGTATGTATCGGTTTCCCTAAAGTAAATCAGAAATAAAGCATATAAAAGTTATTACCTAAGTAGATTAAGTTTTATAGAAACAAATATGTTATTATTTTGGTGATTTACTATGTGAGAAAGAGTAATTTACTGCTGCTTTTCTGCAATCTGTAATTGCCAGAAATATTTGCGTATATTGCAAATATTGATTCAATATAGAATTATTATTTGAATACCTATTTATAAAAAAATCTATATTACTTCTACAATTATGATTGTCAAGAAAACATAAGTATCATGTTTTGCTTGTACCATTCTAATACGGAACTCTAAAAATATATAAAAAAAAATAGTACATGTTATTACCCATGTTAAAAAAAAAATTAGAATATAATACCATTTCAAAAAGATTATTAAATTATGATAATGAAGGGATCTCTATGGTACTCTACCGTATAATGGTATTAATCCTCATAATAATCAATTTCAGGACTCGGAGCAACTGTAATCTTATAAAAAACTCGGTCGTAATAACGTAATACGTACGACTTGGATAATAATTAGGTATTCCATAATATTTTTCTGATTGAATTTCAGTATCAAACAACAATCCGCTTTTCAAAATACACATTTTATTGAGATTCACCGTACACAAATTGAAGAAAAAATAAAGTAAATTTTTAAACTACGACACGACAATTGCTCTGTCTTGGAATAGTTGTCAAAAGTGCGAATTTAAGTCAGACTTTGAAAATCTATCTAATGGATAATAATACGAGTAATAATGACTTGATTCAATAATTGACATGGAATCCTAGGTAGTAGTTGTCGTAAGCGTAAGTATGTTTGGTTCATACACATCACGATTGTAAGATTCATTAGCTCTGTTTCACTTGGTGATCCCTCGCGATTACAGACTATCAAATCTAGTCCTCCAACTGACTTATAGATAAGCATGATTTTTATATTGTTATGCATAAAACAAGATGGTCGAATAATTGAAAACTATCAAAGTTGATTGCAATCTTCTAACGCATCCACTGTTAAAGGAAGCTTTTATAGTATATTCCAAGATAAAACTTTCCATGGGGTCCTCACAACAACTCATACATATATACATACATACCTGATAATCTCCTGACTGCATCGTCCCCCGATTGTCCGATGGGCACCAGACTCAATTTCCTCGATGTCCTGTACAAATTTTCCTGTTCGCTTCGATTCATGTCTCGGTGCATCACTAGAGAAAGCATCGGGGTCGCGACGGCCCTCGGGCCCTTCTGGCCTCTTTCATTTTCCCACTGGCATCCTCAGTGAGTTGGAGCCAGCGATCTTATTTTATAAACGCTCTTTTGCACTTGTTGTCGTTGTTGTTTTCTATTTCGTTTTTTAGGTGGTGTCGGTGATGTCACACGATGGACGTGCAGAAGATCACGTGACGAGCATTGCGACCGTCCTCTGTTGGATGAATTGAAAGAGAAAAGAGCCAGTGACTTTTAGGAACCGCCGAGAGTAGAAGGAAGAGATGAGTTAACTTTAAACGTGCAATGTTTGAAAAACTCATTCAAGTTTTATGAAGTTAGATGTGGTAAGTTAAACTTGTTATTTATCTTTATAGACTGGTGTGTGTTATATCTACCTATGGCAAAAACTTTGCAGATATCATGAGAAAATAGGTGAGCTCAAGTTTTTTGAGGTTACTCTAGTTGACACACACTTAATTTGATAAGGTTTAGGAATGGTATAAGTAATAAAAGATTACTCTTGCTTTTGATGGGAGAAACTTATGATTAATTTCCACTACCGTTTCTGCCTTAAGGCTTCATAAATTTAGGTTTACTGCTTGCATCACTTACTATCAATTTGATTCAATCAGAGTCAACACATATAATCGAACAGTAGCAGCAAATGATCCATTTCAATATGTATTGTGTGCGTATCGTTGATAAAAAAATGTGATATAGGTACATTTCTACCTGAGCGATAATTATGTAGGTATATTTATAATTACTTACATATATCTAACTAGGGGAAAAGTAGATAAGGACTCTATATATTATAGTAATTATAGTATATTTTTAATCGATTTAAGGCCTGACATGGACCAATTATATTATTTGAAGAGATAGACTAATACTTCCAGATGCAAATTTGTAGAAGGTAGGTAGCTATGAAGAACATATCGGAAAAATTATTCCAGTGTTTATAGATTTCTGAATCTAATCTCTTTATTTAACGGATCTCAGAATCGTTATAAGATGAAAACATGATTATATTGCCACTTTTAAGCAAATGGTCAATAAACATTTCAACAATCCGCAGTCTAAGTATAAGTAAGAAATTAAGTATTGGCTATACCTGGCTTACAAAAATAACACTATATATGTTTATTCTTATCCTTGGATCAGAATGATTCGTACCCAGAATTTCATGGTAACTGAATAAAGAAAGGCCAGCTTGTCATTCCGAGGCTGTAGATTCTTAACGTTTACCCTGAAGAAGAGAATAAACATTCTCGAAAGCTCGACTTAACTCAAATAATTGTATTTATTAAATAACTGCATCCCCAAGAATAATTTTTTTATTGAATATATTTAAATTTCTAATCACGAGAGAGGTGCATTAATAGAGCTATTCAGTTCAAATTTGCTGTAAAAATTGATTAAGTATATAGCTTGGTCAAGTTTGTTATCGGGCATGATCTGACCAGTAGTTTTAAAATGGCGGCTGACCAAGCTCTCAAAATCTCAAAAAGTAGATATTGACAATTTATCAGAAAGAATATCTTCTTCTCGTGGAGATGATTTGGAGTTTCCTTTTTTCAACTTATATTCCACTCCACTACGAGATCATGGACTTTTCCTTACAATATAATATGTTACGTTACGGATATGATCTATACTTATGTTTAGTTGAAAACCGTTAAATTTACCTATTTGCTGGCTAAAATCCTTCGGGATTTATTATTTATTTTTCAATTTCTAGAGCTAGTTGATATAATAATCACTTATAGAATATTCTTTTTGCAGAATTATCAATAAAGTAAAAATTATTATTCGAGAAGTGAGTTTATTGATAAAAGGCTTAAAACTTACATATTTGTGAGTTATTAACCAGGATCCCAAAGAAAATTTTAAATAAATAATTTAATAAAACTAGAACCGACTTCATGAGATGTTGCACTACAATTGTATGAAATAACAACACATAATTTAGGAATCATAAACATTTAATAATAAATAATAATCGGCAGGATATGACACTTTTTCTATGTATACAAATGGCTTAATCTACACATTTGATGTTGACTTTGATTTTCGTTATGGAAGATAAAAGAGAGTCACGATTATTGTGGATTGTTATAACAGGATATTATGCAGATAAATTGAAAATTTCTTTAGCTGTTTCCATATAGGAGATACCAGATAACTTTGTATTTATACCAAATTCAACCGCCTCAACAACTCCTTTGTAATTCAACATGTTATGAATTTTTGATTTGGTCAAAGCTGACAACTACATGAAAATACGGTAAAATACTATAAAACTTTTGACCGAGTTCCTAAAAAAAGAAATGGTATACCATTCAAATGTATTTTTGATTTATTTTATGAAGGTATGTAACCTCGGTTCGCCTAGACGTGGACCCATTTTTTACCGACGAACCCCGAACGGAGGAGGTCTACAATTCGACTGTATGTTTTTTGATTGCTCATGCGCTCGTTTTGTTTAGTAACGTACTCCGATTTTGATTGGTTCCATATTCATAAAAACGCAAATTCGAAATCTCCTTCCCACCGAAAACCGCCCCCGAAGAAGGTTGAGTGGGCAAATTTTCTCGAAAATCGAATATCCGAGATGACAGAATTAAAGGTAACAGAATATCCGGAAACGTTTAAATTCTACATTTTTTCCAAAGAGCTACGGTTTTTGACTTACAGTAGTGATAATATAAGTGTTCCTGCGACGATGTTATTAGATTTCTGAATAACAGCAAATACAAGCTAAGCAAACATGGATAATGGTAAACGTTCAACGATTTTCGAGAAAAATGTAATACCCCGAAAAAAATATTTTATTACAAAAAATTTGGTCGACGTTATCAGTTGGTGTACTGAAAAGTACAAAATAATATTAATTCTTTTGGTGCTGGTACTTGTGAAGTTGATGCCAAAAGTTTTCAATCTAACTGCAACTACACAACTTCAAGAATATCAGCTCCAATAGAATTAAAATTATTTTGTACTTTCCAGTACAGCAACTGATAACGTTGGTCCATTTTTTTGTAAAACATATTTATGTATGATTCTTTTTTATATTGAAGGAAAACGATTGAAAGATTGTCACATATTCAAATTTTCAGGTTTTCGTAAAGCTCATCTCTTAGAAAGAGCCCTTCGAATGCTATAGAACATATGATTTCTTGAAATATTTGTCCTGGAAAATTCCTCAATAAATATAACGGTTCTGTAGTTTGGGCTCTGAAAATTTCCAAGATATATTTAAATCATTTCATAAACAGCAGCTTATAATTTAAAATATTTTTATAATAAAGTTGTCTATTAATAAAAACGCTATAGTTATGAGGTGATTGATTTCCCATTTGTAATCAAATTTCAGACATAAGGGCACTGTTATGAAATCTGACTAATATATTCTCTTAAATAAGTAAATAATTAATTTCCTTGGATCAAACGGTCCCTGTGTTACAGATTTTAGATTGTATGATTTCTATTCGAAATTATGTAGGTTCGATTCCAACGGGTCTGTTTTTTCACTTTTTTTTTCCATGTCCTGTACGAAAATAACAATATTACATAAAAATTTACTTTTGAAATAGTTTTTATTACTTTCGGTTCTTGTATCAATGGACTCCGCAGCGATTTCTCAGGCCCCATACGGTCTATAGACTTGAAATTTCGAATTCGTACTTAGATCGCAGACATCTCGCCGCCTGTTCCAAGTGTGATCCAATATTCGTAATTATAATTATCTCATTCAATCTCATTCAACCAAGATCATTATTTTGTCGACATGGAACGGCAATGGGATCCGTCACTGGAATTACGCACGAGCATGGAGCGTATATAAACGTCTCGTTCTCTGGTAAATAGGTACTTTCTGGAAGATCGTCTATGGTTATGTCGCAATTGTCAGACGTCAGACGTTATTGTTAATTTAAAGTTTAATTTTGTGTTGTGGTAGACAAACAGTAATTTGTTATGGAATTGCTGCTGCTGGCAAACACATATACATAAGTATAGTTAAAATCGAGAAAAGGATAGCAATAGTAGCTACTCATCGGTACGGTTTAAATCTTAAATGCCCAATAAAAACTATTTTTAATTTTTTTTCAAAAATTTCACTTGTTTGGTATAAAATCTTCGTACAGAATCTACCCGAGCTTGAATTATTCTCCGTAATTTTTTTCTCAGTGGCGAATTTTTCTAAGAAAATTGCACCTTTAAAAAGTTTGCGGAAATTATTCAAGCTCTTGGGAGATTTATTTATTGATTATGTATAATTTATCTTTGTGTTCATTTACGATTTCGTAATTGATAAAATTAATGTTATTAAACATGATCAATCAAAACTATAAAATAAATATTTAAAAAAAATTAGGACCGACTTCGCTCAATCAACAATACATTTACATTACGGTTCAATTTGGAATAATAAAATAGTGAAAACGGCTAAAGGAATTATGAATTCAGTTGCATAATATCTTTAGATTACAATCCACAAAAATCTCGGCTTATCTTTTTATCTTTCATAACAAATATTAATGTCAACATTCATCCATTTTCATTCTCCGAAGCCATGTCGTATCATTCAGCAGCAGCGCCAACAATACGTTGGTTGCTCTCTGGTAAGCTCCTCAAAACAGGACGTTTGTATGTGTAGATCGGGACATATACTCTAAAGCTTTACACCTTCTACCGAGGCCAGCATTTTGTATTAAGACAATGCCTTTGTAGGAGATTGGTCAAAGGCCAAGAGGAGTTAACGAAGCGTGGTCGGACAGGCGGTGCAATTTCTCCTGGAATTTCTCCAAACAATTTTAAATCGATGGATGCAATATATACCGTGCGAATTAGTTAATGACCGCTATACTCTATATAATGATTATTTATACATAGTTTTCACTAAAGTGGGCGGATGCTTGTTTATTAACCCAATCCGCTTATATGTAGATGATGAATATATCTAATACTGAAACAGAAGAATAAGAAAGAAATTACAAATTAAAAAGTCAACACAAAAATGACAATTTTAAAGGAAAATTCACAAATCTACACATCATTCGATAAGGGTACTACATACGCCGTCGTCTCCTGGACAATATGGTAAGCCAGAATCATTTTGGATAGGTTGATCAATAGGAAAGCCATATTTTCAACCTAATGAATATGGGTAGTAATTGAACGAGATATACAATCGAAAGGTGCGTGTTGCTATAAGAAGGCTCTACAGCTTGACATAGTTTTTAAAATAAAACATTCTTGAAATTCGGTGAATTTATTTTTAAGCTGGAGGATGCTTGTTGAATCAGTTGACATAATTAGTCCTACTAGGTATATCCATATTTTATAAAAAGTGACTGATTCAAACCAACAACCAACGATCTAAATACGACACAATGCTTAGATTCCTCAATAAATTAATTACAACTAGAATTTCCACTGAGTGAAACAACGAGACTTTAAAAGAGGAATATTCTATACCGACCCTTTTTTTGTTATGAGACAAGTCCTGAAAATATTTATAAAATATCAAAAGGAACATCTTATTTCAGAATCAGAAGAAGGTAATCTATATGGTTAAGAAAGTTATTCATTCATAGTAGATGATTTCGTTTGAGATAGAAATTAATTAATCTAATTAGAGATCTCGGTAAATGAATCACAGCCCAAGTACGCCATTTTGCCTTGTAATAATACGTACGTACATACAAACTCATTGTCTTAGAAGAGTCCAATCCTATTGTATTCATTTTCTCATTTAATCAACTCATTCGTACAGCAACAGCCCCAACAACTACATTCATTGTTTCAGTAACCAATGTATATGTAAACATAGGGTCATGCAGCCCAAATCCCGAACGTCTGAAGCAGGCAAAGCCAAATTTGTAAAATGGATTTTCGAAAACACAGGAATTAAGTGCTATTTAGATGCTAATTAAATGCCCTATTCCTGATTTTAATGCTCTTTCCTTTTCTTCAAAAAATCATAGCTTTGCTGGCTTCATTGGAAGCCAACACAGCCAATTTTTTTACTCAAATTCACTCTATTAGTGCCCACGATCACGCAGTATTTAAATGCTAATTGAATGCTCATTGTTTATCATAAGAAATTATTAAAAAAAACTTTTTAACAAAGCCAAATTGGAAAAATGGATTTTCGAAAACACAGGAATTAAGTGCTATTGAAATGCAAATTAAATGCCCTATTCCTGATTTTAATTCTCTTTTATTTTTTTACTCAAATTCACTCAATTAGTGCTCACGATCACTTAGTATTTAAATGCTAATTTAATACTCATTGTTTATCATTAGAAATTATGAAAAACATTTCTACAAAGCCAAATTGGAAAAATTAAATGCCCTATGCCTGATTTTAATGCTCTTTTATTTGTCAACAAAAAATGCAAAATAATCGCGGTCGCATTGCAGTTGTTAATTACGTAATAAGCCCGCGGTAGTTACATTACAGTCTACGAAGCAGCCACAGCTTATTTTTAGGTAAGCTGTGAAGCAGCCTCAAGTTTTCGGGCTTGAGAAAATATGTCGAGGACTTGAAGGACGAACTGTTGAAAAGGCTGCGAGTCGAGCTCCTGGAAAAGGAACTGGAACTGCAGTCGATACAAGAGGATTTGCAGAGAATTGCTGAGGAGGCGAAAATTGAAACCGATGCTTTGAAGGAGCAGGCGAATAAAGTTTTTATATATGAGCAAACTATTAAGTCGTACAAAAAGAAGCTGGAAGACATGAGAGATCTGAAGGAGTAAGTCAAACTATTTGAGGAAAAAATGGAGTACCTTGGTTCCAAGCTCTAGTTCGAGAAGAAAGCCAAGTCAACCTTGCTCAAGGCACACCTGGAGTCTTGCAAGCAGCAACTAGCCGAACTGCATCGTGCTCTGCACGAGCCGACTAACTGAGCTTCGAGAATAAGAAACGGAAAGCGAAGGATCCCAAGTAGAGCAATGCTTCCCCGAGGGAAATTGGTTTGCCGCGGATCAAGATTCAGGAGAAATACAAGATCATCGAGGAAATGATGCTAGGAGATGATAAATGACAGGGCAGTGGATTAAAACGATTTTTCAAAAATAAGAAATCGATCCGTCGTAAGCCATTTTTATAAACACTCAAAATACATATTTGTTAAAAAAATTATTTCTAATGATTAACAATGAGCATTAAATTAGCATTTAAACACTGAGTGATCGGGGGCACTAATAGAGTAAATTTGAGTGAAATAAAATAAAAGAGCATTGAAATCAGGAATAGGGCATATAATTAACATCTAAATAGGCCCTAATTCCTGTGTTTTCGAATATCGATTTTTACAATTTGGCTTTGTTGAAATGTTTTTTATAATTTCTATTGATAATCAATGAGCATTAAACTAGCATTTAAATACTGAGTCATCGTGAGCACTAATAGAGTGAATTTGAGTAGAAAAAAAATTGGCTATGCTGGCTTCCAATGAAGCCAGCAAAGCCACTATTTTTGAAAAAAATGAAAGAGCATTAAAATCAGGAATAAGGCATTTAATTAGCATTTAAATAGCACTTAATTCCTGTGTTTTCAAAAATTCATTTTTCCAATTTGGCTTTGCCTGCTTCATAAACGTATATCACGATATATGAAAATTATTTTATATAAGAAATCTCTGAAGGCACGTTGAAGATTTTTCACTTGTTGAAGTTACATTAGGCAGAAAGCTCCTCGATAAAAAAAATGAAAACATCCTCAGCTGTTTCCGACAGAACGAACTAACAGACATAAACAACAAAATCATAGAAGATATCTTCGAGGAGAATGCAGACTTCGAGAATTTGAAAATCAATGTGCTTTCCAGTAAGACAGTAAAAAATAGGAAATACTTTATAATTCCATTACCATACAATCGAGATACAATTAACGAATACATTTTTGGATCGCTATATTTAAGTCAAGATCTATTTCTACCCGATGAAACTTATTGTATCGAAACCAACGTAGATCTGCCAATTTTAGAAATCCTGTCTTTTATAAATTCCGAAAAAGAAATTAAACTTAAGGTATTCCAACATGTTACTCAGACCCCGGAAAAAGATCAAGTTCCCATCATACTTGACCAGTTTCACAATGGAAAAACTAATTTACATAGAGGTGTGAACGAGACAATCAGAAGAATCAAAGAAAAGTACCAATGGAAAGGATTGACTAAAGATGTGGAAAAGTTTATCAAGGATTGCGAAACCTGTCAGAAGGCCAAAGCATACCGGAAAAACCTAGACAGACCGCTTGTTATTACCAAAACACCAAAAGCTCCATTTGAAAGGGTCAACATCGACATCCTCGAAGTTCCTACAAAAAACTACGCTCTGACCATCAGAGATGAGCTAACCAAATTTAGTCAAGCCTATCCCATCGCAAATAAGTCTGCTACATCTGTCGTGAACACTCTCCTTATCTACTTTCAACATTATGGAACTCCAGTGCGAATACATTGTGACTACGGGAGAGAGTTCGATAACGCCCTCCTAAGAGATTTATGTAAATTATATGACATTAAACTAAGCTACTCAAGTGTAGGTCACCCCCAGAGTAATGGATCCTTGGAACGGTTCCATTCAACCCTTCTGGAAATGATCAGACTCCACCTTGCAGATCATCCCAGAGAACACCCGTTCAATATATTACCGTATGCGGTAATTTGCTATAACAACGCTGCAAACAAGACACACGGGTTTACTCCTTACGAACTCGTTTTTGGGCACAGTTCCAGCAGACCACCAGAGAAGCTGTATAATGAGAAAGAATTAATTACCAAATATGTGAGAGACTTAAATAATCGATTGTCCCATTTTTACAAGATAGCACGAGAAAGGACTGAGAGACAAAAACAAAAGGCGAAGATAAGATTTGACCAACACGTTCAGGAGAATATTCAAGAATTCAACGTTGGTGACAAAGTGTTTATAAAGGAGTCCCAGCTGAAAAACAAATTGGCGAAAAAATTCAACGGACCTTTCGAAATTCTAGAAATTCATCAAAATTCGGCTAACCTATTAAATCAAAAAACCAATCAGAAAACTAAAGTAAATTTCGACCGTATGAAGTTATGTGCCGGAAGTGAAACTTAAAATTGGTTTCAGGTACATTACGCTGGTTAGAACGGTCCTATGCCAGTATCAAATAGAACCAATCAATAACACTGTGGGAGTCTACTACCATGACGAAACCAGAATCATCATATCCAACGACAAGTGGACATTATTAGAACATAAAAATATTTCTAGACTACTAACGGCCTACGAAAATAAGAACAAGATATTGGACTCCATACACAACACCTTACGACCGGATCACTATTCAATGAATCTGTTTCATTCAGATGTAAAGACTCACGTTAATCTCCTGACGCAGATATCTAAATCGATCAAAGAAAAGTTCAACGAATTTATTATCGACACTAGACGAAACAAGCGTGGAATCATCAATGGACTCGGAAGTATCTTTAAGACGATTACGGGAAATTTGGACGCAGCAGATGGTCAATTTTACACTGCTAGCATTAATAAATTAAATACAGACCAACACCACATAGAAAACTTATTGAAGAATCAAATATCGGTCACAACAACCCTTATTAAAACCTTCAATGAATCCATCCAAAATTTAACTATCGACAGGAAAACATTCAATCGGGATATAAGTAACATCGAGAGGGCTATTCATCAATTAAATGATAAACTTGCGTTAGTCGAAGCTAAGCTGAAATTCTTCGAAATTTGTGAAAAACTTTTGGAAAGTTATCTGGTTATTGAAGACAATCTGAACGATATTCTAAATTCTATAACATTTGCCCGCCTAAGAATTATTCACTCATCAATAATAACACCTAATGATCTGATATTTTCCCTACAGGAAATATCACAAAACCTTGTCAGAAGTAATCTACCCTTACCAGTAAAACTTTCTAAAATCACCCAATACCTAGAAATCACAGAACTTCAAGCTTATCAACAAGACAACAATATCGTCTTTGTTTTAAGAATACCCCTTGTAGAACAAACACTCTATACCCTATATCACCTATATCCTATTCCAGTATTAGATAAAAGAACTGGTTTGCATCACATCCTTAGTATATCTCAAAAATACATCGCGTAAAATGATGATTCTCTGATGTACATCCCCATCAGGGATCCAAATAATTGTAAAGACCTTAGTCCACACAAAAAACTGTGCTCAAACTTATATGCCTACCAAATAGACAGTAATGCTGCATGTGAGGCCCAATTGTTGAAGAACCGTCAAGAGATACCCAAAACTTGTGACAGTGCGATAGTCTTTAGTCGAGGATATAACGTGTTCAAAATCAAGAACAATGTGTGGTTGACGATATTATCAGAACCACTACAAGTGACCATAAACTGCCCGCGAGTAAATACAAAGACAGTTACTCTTGCCCAGAACTCTATCATTAAACTCGAACCAGAGTGTCATGCGTTTATCGGAATAACGAAAGTACAAGCCGACAGCCAGAAGACCTCCGACTTTCTGGACAACACACACCCCGTGATGATCCCCTACGAATTCTGCAGTCATATTTCTGAGAAAATCCAACTCCCGAAGCTAGAACCCCTCAAACTTAACGAAATCAACGCCGAAGACTTGGACGCTGCCAATCACAAACTTCAACAATCCGCGAGAGATCTGGACCAACTCATAAACCAACCATTTATAACAAGGAATATATCGTGGATGACGTATTCTACGATAGCTGCCATTTGCCTCATCTTTGGAAGCTATGTGATAGTAAAAATATCGAAGAAATGTAAAGCGACCAACCCAAAGACAGAAGATCAAGGTCAAACTCCTCTGAAAAGAATTAGAAGTCTCCTCCCAAGAAGAAGACCGAATATAGAAAATCCAGAACATGAGATGGAAAATATCGTGGTACCATAAAAGTTGTTGCATGGCATCAACTTTTTATTAATAAGGGGAGCTGTTATATGACATTCTATGCGAAACCACAAGTAACCAAGTATCCAGGAGTATCAGGTTACGAGCAACACATAATCAAGTCACGCGAAGCGGTTCCCGTTCCCACACCAGGAAATGCTGACCAAGAGTCTACCAAACGCCAAGCCGAAGGTTACACCGTCCATTCTCGGAAACCAGCGTAGGAAGATGCCAACACCGTGGAACTGCGCTTCTAGAATAATAGAACCGTCGACGCAGCACCTTAATTTTGTATAAATACAGGGATCCTTTAGATATAAGTTAGTTAGTAACTCATTTTCATTGTAAGCATAATCTATGCCCAATTTAATTTTGATTTTTCAATAAATAAAGTTGTAAATGTTTTTTAAAAAGTCATTTTGAAATAAAGTGATATAAAATATATATATATATATATATATATATATATATATATATATATATATATATATATATATATATATATATACCTACGTATACACATGTAGATACATAGAGCAAAGTACATTGAATCATGAATCATGTCAAGGATATTGTCAGAAAAGGTGGATGCGCAGTGCAAGCAAGCGGTCCGTCGTTTAGCCGGTCAAGGTCCCTTCAAGTTGTTCCATGTCATTCGGAAATAAGTATATTTAATAAATATATGTATATCTCTCATACACATAGGGAGGTTGAGGGGAAGGTAAACTTGTCATCATAATGTATTTTATAAGCCCCATTAATCGATATCACCTCCACCTTCTATAGATGATCGTGAAGTCGTGGGTGTTTGAAAATAAAAGTTGTCTATAAATGTTACATTATTGTGGATGACCGACATGATGGTACAATAGGGTTGCATGCAATGTTTCTATTTGAGTTTGTGAAATTATTCAGACAAATTTTACATTTAAAGTTACACATTATAGTCTTTAAATTTAGTACACTTTGCTCAATCATTGGTAGATTTAGTTTAAGGTTGTTATATTTTAGTCATCAGTGTCATCACCAAAGATTCATTGGTCACTTCTGTGTAAATGGGCTCAACAGATTTTATTGATTCTATTAGAATTAAAATAATGTTTGAAGAAATATTACAACAAACAACAAAATAATTTTGATTGTTAAATGGAACAATATAATTATATATCCTTATAAAAGTGGAAAATGCAGCCAAATTATATTCACCAGGAGGTCACTAGCAACCTACTTAATCAAAAGACGATCTTTCTCCTGGAACTCATTGCCTGAGGTATAGAGAATTTCAGATGAAAAACTAATACCCTCATTTTCCCTATAGTGCGCCAGAAGAAAGGAAAGAGTCTTTTCTCAAAGAAGGGTGTTCTTGGAATAACTACTAAAAACTCTGTTGTGATAATTGATAGAGACTGATATCACAGACAGGGTCTTATCAAATTTTATATCGATAAGAATTGATCCGAGATTCACAGTCGGTGGTTACCATAGCAAGCAGGCAGTTTCTTGCTAATTGGAAATACTTTTTATGATTTTTCTTTGTACAGATTTTGTGTACGCTAAGTGATGCTGCAAATAATAAGAAGATATAGCATTCAATTCAAAACAAAGTTCAATAACCTCATATCTTTTAGAGTCCCAATGTACAGCTCAAGTTACAGATGAGAAACCTTCGAAAAATCCCTAATTCTACGCACAATATCCGTTGTTTATAAAGCTTCTCTATAGATACAAAATATAATCCAATATCAATTTCATACTTTTCACGTAGATAGTGAAAATATATAAAAATAGCATGTTGAAGTAATTTCATTTGCAATTGGATATTTCTGTGACAAAGCAACCTATTAGAGCAAGGGCTGACTAAAAAAATCCTGACCGATCGAGTAACATTATGGAATGCTTTGGAAAAGTTATTTTTCACAGCAACCATATGGAAACTCAGTGCCATAATGACTGGTATATTATTGACTGGTGTTTCTTGAAACTTGAGGGTATATTTCCAGTTTTTTTTCCGGGGGTATTAGTTTCTTAGGGAAGATTTTTGATCAATAAGATGAAGTCTTGCTGGAAAACATATAATTCTCAACGTTTCCATGAAAAAACCTCGTCGTATCAGCAGTAGAAGAAAGGTTCGGATAACTTGGGGGTATATCTTCAGTTAATTTTTCTTGGAAATTTAGGTTCTCAGGGACGATTTTGATCAACAAGTTACATTAATGTTGGAAAACATATAATTCTCGACATTGCAACGGAAAATCTTTGTATTTATCAGGAGTAAAAAATGAAAATGTTGAAGCAAATTGCGTTCATAATTCTGCCTTGAGGACTGGTAGAACGGTAGCACATTTTCACCCATGCTTGATGTTTTAATCACTATTGATTCTTGATCCTTGAGGGTATAACTTCAGCTTATTGTTTTTGGGAGTTAGGTTCTTAGGGAAGATTTTGCTCAATAAAAAGAAATGTTAAAATAAATTGCGTAATTGCTCTTGTGATCTTATCGGTATGGTTACTGAATCAAAATGTTCCCTTGATAATTTATACGCATTTCTTCAAGATACTCGATCGATTACATTTTATTGCAGTCAGCTCTTGGAATATATAAAGAGAGGTGCTGTGAACTGGAAGGTGACATCGGAAATTGATTATTTTGATTAACATTTACTATATTAGATTGGCAATGGAAATACTTCTACTTCTACAAAGTATAAGGAGAAAAAAAACTGCCAATGCTCATTTTATGGTGTTAAATGGAGATAAAATAATTGAGTTTTATTTATTGTTCATTTCAGTGTACTTGGCATCTACGTCACTACAAGCAGTTTAAATAGGTTGTTATCAATGGCAACAATAAATATATTCTGAGTATTTTATTGATACTGTGCCAACGAGTACCTACTCAAGCAAGCTCCTAAACGAGTAAATATCCCCTCAGCATCAACATATTAAATGCTGCACTCTCAATATGCCATGCCAAGATTTTATATGAAATTTATCTTGATAATTACAATTGTATAAATAAAATACTTAGAAATCTAAGTGCAAGCCACAGAACAACAAGGCTTGCTAAGTATGTGTCATATTTATGAAATAACCAAGGCTTTTATGTTTCAAAATGACATTTCCTAGTATTAATAAATACAATTTTTTTTCCTATAACTTTGAATGCATTGGGAATAGCGATATGATTGTAATAAGAAAAATATTTGTTAAGCAATTCTACATCAAATGACATAAAAATGTACAGAAGGTCGTATTTAAAATAAGAAAAATAAAGAACTGTGGAATATGTAAACTTTGCTACTAAATTTTGAATAATCTGTGAATCATAATAGCAATCTAACTCAATTAGCGAATTTGCATTTTTGCATGAATAACTCTATTACCGAAGTACTATCTTTTCAATAATTTCTTAAGCCAGTGGTGCAAAACTGTTTTTTTTCTCGTATGGATGAACGGATGTTACTCAATCAAGAAGAACGGCTGAACGAAATTAAATGAAATTAGGCACATAGATAGATTAGGATAGAAGAAATAGGACATAAGCTACTATTTATCCAGGAAAAATATTAAGTTCTTGTGGGACTATCAAAAAATGAACTAAGGTGCAAAACTGATTTCTTTTCCGTATGGGTGAATGGATGTTACTCAATCAAGAAGAACGGCTGAACGAAATTGAATGAAATTAGACACAGAGATAGATTAGGATAGAAGAAATAGGACATAAGCTACTATTTATCCAGGAAAAATATTAAGTTCTTGTGGGACTATCAAAAAATGAACTAAGCTACTTATCCACTTGAAATTTGGAATAGGGTTGTGTTATGGAACATCTATATATAGAAATGAGTCGCCAAATGCGTTGCTAAGCACAAAACTCGAGAACGGCTCGACCAATTCGTATAATTTTTGTTTAGACATAAGAAAGGTTCTTATGGAGAGAAAAGTCGTAAAAATTGCGAGGAAAATAGTGGGACCACCACTTTTCCCATACGCTTTTTTAGTGTGGTGTCAGATATGTCATACACGTCAAGAACCATTATCCAAAGAACACTTATATTATCTGGAACAATGAGCCTTTTTCCTGAGAAGAGTGTGGCCTTTCGCCTACTCCATCTAACAGTGTGGAAATATAGGTGATAAAAGTAAGTTATTTAAAATAATCAAGCAAGTAAAAAATTATCGTGTTCCATAAAGCATTACCGAAGTGTACAAAAGCAGGAAGTTATTTTTATAAGTAATCGTCATTTAAAATTGAGAGAATAAATTAATAATTAACGTGATTTCTCTGAAATTTCTTTTATTTATTATTTTTTTCTATTGGACTGCACATGGCCAATAATCAACATAATTATTTATTTCAAATTTCATATATCTCTACAATTATTACTGCTATGGCAGCAACGCGCCAGGTACTGCTAGTTTTAAATAAAAATCGATTATTGAGGGTTTTTGGGACGTAATATGTCGTAAATTTCACTGATTCCCGCGTGCGAAGTTGCGGGATTTTACTAGTACTCTATATATCCTAATATTATAAATGCAAATGTGAGTTTGTTTGTTTGTTAGGCTTTCGCACCTTTACTACTCAACCGATCATCATGAAATTTGCATACAGGTTGTCGGGGAACAGAAAAGTGTACATACCTATAGGGTCCCTTGTATTCAGAAATACCAATCTTGAAAGGGTAAAAGAGGAAAATAAGCAAACATGGTTTTTTGTGATTTACCGATAATCATCCCCTGAGGGAATGGAATGTTTTAGGTGTCGTTATTGAGATTTTTGGGACGTTGATTACGAGAATGGCATTTATTTTCGAGTTCTAAACGGTGCACATGACACAAAATTAAAAACACTCAATTGGAAAACGGATTTTAGTGTTTGTAATGGAAAATGCTAGGTAATAAATGGACTTTTCATTTCAAACATAAATAATTATAAATCTAAAAATTGATATGGCTGTCATTATAGATATAATTTGGGACTAACTTGTTGCGTGCGAAGCCGCAAGCATTTGATAGTACTAATACATTTTCTTTAATTGGTCAAATATATCAGACATTAATTTTGTTGCCTAGATATAAGTCAACATTATACATATACATCAAGGAGAATTTTGTGGTCAGGTCAACACGGTATGTATGTCAACATACAACACACAATATTGAAATGGATCACCCTAAAGTTAGTTTCCTAACGCACGTGTTTACTCAGTCTCTCCCCCTCCAAATATGTACAGGGTGAATCTAGAAGGTCTTTTCAAAAGAAAAATGCTACCACGCACCCCTAGAACAAAAAACTTGGTCGATTTAGGCAAACTTTATTACAAAGTTGCGTATTTTAGGAACTAGGTATATGATCCTACCTAAAGTTGCATCTTTGTTATAAGGTAAATTTGCTTCTTCTGTATTCAACCGTAGCCAACAACAACTCTGCCTTAAAACTATTTCCACAGACAAAAGAACCTATACTTTAACGTGGATTCTGAAACACCGCTATATCTCAAGATAAATCTTTATACCATATCCTTCCAAAGAATCTGTAGGTACAAAGAAATCACAGTCTCATTGGTTTTCCGCTGCCTTGCAAGAGGAGAAGTATACAAAGCACTAGCCAGGGATTCAAAGGCGCACTCATCAGCTCATCCTTGGTCACGCATCTCACCTCTCGCCACAGTCTGCGTTGCTTAAATTCGATTATCGAAATAAGCCAACGGCAGCTTGCGGTCACTCGCTGCCGTAAATATGTTTAAAATAGCGCGTATTTTGATCTCAAGTATATAGTAGTAGCATTTCATGAAGACCTTTCAGAGACACCCTGTATAGATGCAGGAGCTAGTGTCTACCTACCTACTAAACAAACCCACCAATTATGTATGCAGATGTATTCAGAGTTGAACATAGACTGGTGCTACGTAGGACCGCTTCATCTTGTCACTTCGGCAAATTAACTTGTTGATATCGACAGTAGTGGTAGGGCCAAATGTTCCAAAGTTTCGAATAGTGCCATAATGTTGGTAGAAACTGCCGATGGTGGTTGGAGAATGGAAGGAATGGCTTCTTGCTGTTGCCTTTTTTTAATTATTTTTAATGTCCACACTCTTTCACTGGATTAAAAGTTTTTCTAGAAAAGCTCACTTCCTAAATGCTATACATACGACGTTTGTTCGATTGTTGTCAACCAGTTTAAAAATGAATGTATTATTAGTGAGTAGCGAGTGGGGAGTTGGGAAAAGGAATCATTGTTATCAATGAAGATTTGAGATTGCAATTTTGTTGCAGAAGGTTGAAACTGAAATTGCTATGGTAAAGATAATAATTGAAGATAAAAGTACCTTTGTAGAGAAACAGAACATGAAAGAAAAGTTGAAGTGTATTATATCAAAAGCTCAATCAATTTTACATTTAAAGCAAAAAAAATCACATTTATCATTAACTTTCTTTGTTCATAAATTACATAGCCTGTCGTATAAAATTGCATTGAATAAGATTACTTTTAATTAGTAAATAGTAATATCATAGACTTAGAAGGTATCATCTTTGAAAATTACCAATGATCTGAATAAGATTATAAATAGTCCCTCATTTTGAGCCTAAAGACGAAAGGATGAAGTTTTTATGTTTAAAGTAACAATAACTGTCATTCATCCAGAACAGTCTCAGGGTCATTGCTTGACATTTTACAAAAAGCGTAATGAGCGCAATGGACGACAGTCTGATGAAATTACTCAACTACTTCAATCCATCTCTAAAGAATAGTTATTTTTTAGTTTAAATGTTAATTAAATGGTAATTATCTATAATCTTTTCTTATTTATTGCAGTATTTTCAGTGAGCTATGCGTGATTATTAATAAGTCAAATATCAAAGCCTGCTGTGTCAAAAACAGTTATATTCATATATCAGCCTGAAATGAAAAGACAAAAAAATGAACCTCCATATTTATTGCTGACAGACTATGTTATAACAGTAACTACCTGATGAATTCTTCAATAGGACTACAATAATAATAGACTTCCAAAATACAAGTTTCAGTTATTCTTGGGAAAGCTGTATTTAATATATTTATTTAATACATCTATAAGTTGGATTATATTTATAACAATGAGCTTCTGATTATATCACAAAAAGCTTCCGTTTCAAGCTAGAATGGAGCTTAAATATTAGTCAGATTAAAGACAAATAGAATCTCAAGAATCTTACTCTCTTATTTGCATGGTGTTAATCGCTTTGGTAAGCAATCATCTACCAGAAGAAAATTTACGGCTCTCAATTCAGCTCGAAGTAAACTATGAAAATCCTCGATATTATTGTTGAAATTGTCATCATCTCTGACGGAAACTTCAACTTGTTACACCAACATGGCAATCTCAATCGTTTAATCATTGAACAAAACATAACAAAGAGAATCTGATTGAGAGAATCAATGTCCACCACGGCTGCTGCTCCATATAAAAACGTATTACAGCTTACGCTAATTCATTGCAAATGGTGCTCAACAGTATTAAAATGAAGTTCAAGCTTAGTTCAAAACCGTATAACTACTACCGATATGACAGAAAAACGGTGATATTTTGGCAAATCATGTCTCAAGTAGCCTCTTCTATATATAAGACTATCAATGAAATGATATATCATGCAAACACAAGCGAGTTTTTTTTTGTTTTTTAACCTATTAAGACCTGCACATTTTTTTTGTATTGCAGCATACATAGATATAAAAAAAATAATAAGGCAGTTAATTACTGATACAGCAATACTGTATCAGTCAATGAATTGGAATAATATTCTTGCGTAAATTCAATTGATATAATTATTACAGTATTATTCGGACTTTTATTGGCTTGAATTAATTCTAATGGTTTTCCGAGATAAAAGATCAAATGTAATTTTCAATAATCATATAATCAAATTTGTCTTCACCAGATAGGTAGTGATAAAACTACATCGTGAGCGAATAGGTAGTCCAGCCATAGTTGCATTACATCATAACTTGTAGGTGCTATATGATAATCATTTCACTCTACACAATATTGCACAGCATATCTACTTCTAAACCTCACGATTTATTCAATTAGGAGCACTTCAAAAACAAAATAATTGTAGGATCGTTGTAATTTTGTTCTTGTTAGAAGTCGTTAGCTACATATATAACTCACAGATGTGTCCAAAGAAGCAAAAACATGGTTAGAAAGTCAGTACTTGAGAGACAGTCGAATGGCTACTTCTTCGAACACATCTCGACAAATTTATGAAGTTGACGGATTATATCAAGTACAAAATAACAATTAAAAATACTCGGTTTAACTGTGATGAGCTCTGAGTTTAATAACTCGTTATTGTTGAAAGTTTGTTGCAACTATCACAACTTATTTCGATCATATTGCTACCATCGATGGCTAGGATGTAGGTAATCGAATGTCGGTAGGAGTAGGTATCTGCACGTAATCTAGTTGTTTTCATAGATGCCTGAAGTCATATATTTCAACATTCTTTACAGAAGCAAAATCTTTTCATCTTCTAACACTTATATCGAGTGATCTAAAATGAACTCATCCGATGTATTTGGTAAGCACGGCTTTTCTAACTCACGTTTTTACTCACGAATTTTAATTGAATTACTGTATTTGAATCTAGACAAGACAGAACAGATTATTAAAAGTATTATCAATATACACATATCATATATACCTATAGTGAAGTTAACTGTTTCTTTAATGAATTCTTATGAAATCTTCCAACATACTAGGCATACAGTTTAGTTGCTGCCGTGGACCGTCCGCTGATTTAACAGGTCATCCAAACACACTCGTTATTAATGACATGACAACGAATTCACATCTGACTTTATCAAAGAAATGCAGAGACAACGTTCTCATTTCAAACAGCCTATTTCGAATATCTTTTTTAGATCGCTTGATATATATTATACCAACCAGAACCATAGCTAAGCTAAGAAGCTAAGAACAATAAGTATATTTTCCTCATCAATCCACTATGTAAAGACCCAATAATCTCGAAAGCTTCTTAATTAATCCTAACGGAGTAGATTTCCCGTAAACATCCGATATAGTAACATAACCTTCAGCCTAACCTCATATTTTCCGTACCTCAATGTAAATGTCTTGAGCCTCACTACTCGCATGTACAAAGTCAGCCTTAGACAGCGTAGATTTTCACTTTCACTAATTAAAGCAACATCGAAGAAGGAGACCGACCGAAGGGGCAGACCAAAGGAGGAAGATAGCGCCACATATATACCCACATATATACATTGGGAGTAAGATCTCGGGTTGTATATATTCCAGAATGGAAGTGGTTTCTTGACTGAATACGTCTCAATTTTGTACCTTAAGTATATAATAAGACTGGTAATTTTACTTTTATCGAGATCAGAAACCAGATGTGGTTTGATCGGGAGGCACCAGCAAAATAGGTGGATAATGTGTTTTGATATATTAAGTAAGTTAATATTATAACATGTGGTCAAATCAAGAACACCTCAGGTTTTCAACACATACAAGTTTCATTGCTATTTTCTTTTCTAGTATGTAATTAAGAGAGGTTAAGTTTTTATGTTATCAATTGTCTTGGATTCTCCCTTGTAAAGTTAAATTTATTTCTTGATCAGATTGTTTAGAATGTAATGACAATTCTAAGGTGTAAATAATAAGTGAAAAAAATAACAGTGTCTTATATTAAGAGAATTAGCTTTCGGAATCCACACTGAGCCCTGAAAATGGCTAGTGGCTACCGTTCGCAAACCAATCTGAGAACAAAGATAATTTCAGGATCTGGCTCATGTCAAAAAATTAGGTTAGGGTAGGTAAGGTTATGTAAATATATGATGTTAGGTCTTTTTTATAAATATGATTCTTTTTGACCGACGAACCCCGAACTGAAGAGGTATACAATTCGACTGTCTGCTTTATTTTTATTTTTATTTTATTTTGGTTCGTGCGCCCCTTTTATATAGTAAACGAGCTCCGATTTTGTTGATTTTGGATTCTTTGAAAGAAGGGGATTGAGAAATGGTCCCATATACATAAAAACGCAAATCCGAAATCTCCTTCCCTCCGAAAACCGCCCCCGAAGGGGTGGTGGGGGCGAATTTTGTCGAAAATCGAAAATCTGAGTTGGTATAATTAGAGATAGGACAATATCCGGAAACGTTTAAATTGAACATTTTTTCAGTGCTACGGTTTTCGAGATAGACGCATGATAAATATGTATTTTTGCTATGTGGAGAGGACAATTTCTTTCGAAAATTGAAAATTTTTCAATACTACATGAAAGATATAATTATTTGTAGCAACATTTATTATGAACATTTTTTCCTTAGAGTTACGGTTTTCGAGTTAAATCGGTGTTAAAATGGTAACAACTAAAATATTCAAGCGTATTTCCGCAGCGATGTTCTTAGATCTCAATAATAACAACTACAAGCAAGGAATATACGTGGGTAATAGGATAAGTACTATCTTCATTGATATGGTATAGTGAACGTTCAACGATTTTCGGGACTAATGTTACACTCAAAAGTGTGAAATAAATATTTTCTACAAAAAATTGGACCGACGTTATTAGTTGATGCACTGAAAAGTATAAAATAATATTACTTCTATTGGTCATGGTACTTGTGAAGTTGGTGCCAAAAGTTATCAATCTAGTTGCAACTGCACAACTTCAAAAGTACCATCACCAATAGAAGTAATATTATTTTATACTTTTCAGTGCATCAACTAATAACGTCGGTCCAATTTTTTGTAAAAAATATTTATTACAGTCAAAAGAGGTCTGTAGAAAATAGTGATTTTCTAAAATTTATCCAACAAACTTTTCCTCGTTAGAATTTCCTCCAATGGGAAAGAAACATCTTTTTTGGCGAATTGAGAACTTTATATAATGGGTAAACGTTGTCTCTCATAGTTCTTACAAAAAAGGCAAATCAAAAATGGGAATCAAATACATTTTTCTGCGAATAAGATATATCAATCAGTATATTTAAAATACTTGAATTGCTATGGAGCAATAACCCAAGCCGAGGAGTTTTGTAACTGGTTATAATAAGTTGAAAGATTAAAATGCTTCATTATATATAAAAAATCCCATTACTTTGTACCAAAATGAACTATGTCTATGAATAGGTAAATAAATGAAAATTTGGAACGTAATGTAATTTCTATCGATCCCCGTGTGATTCACAAATATATAAAAATCTTGGAATAGGAAAGAAAGCTAACTGAATTGCAGATACAGCTAAGAAAGTCTCTTTTATCGAGTTACTTAATATCTTATTTACAAAGACCAAAAAAAGAGGTAGAACGAGCTAGATCTCTAATTACTCTGTGAAAAAAATCGTAAATACAATGTCTTTGTGCGACTTTTCAAAGCCTACATTTTTTCTTAGCATTTCCATTTTGGATTCATATCTATGGGATCATTCTTAAAGAAAATACAGATTTTTTTAAAAATATGTATTTCAGATCTTTACCCCAGATTAAAAAAGGAAGCAATTTTAACAGCAACGAAAATTAGACACGAAACTGAATTTTAACAAAATAAACATTCATATCCTGTGTTGCCTCCTTGTTTTCTTATTGCTGCTGTATTGCGATTTGGCAAGCTCTGAAGAGCTACAACCGGCAATCGCCTGTTGCGGTATATTTTCCAAACCTACTGGAGTATTTGAAGCCTAGCCTTATCGAGCATTCAAGAGAAAATATCACCAACAAATATACTGAAAGGAATAATTTGGTCCACTAAACATTCTTCGATATAACGGTTAGCAGTTAAGGTACCATTTTCAGCAAAAATATATCTGTATCTCCTGGTATTGATGAAAACTGTATTTCTTTCCTAGAAAATCTGAACTTTCTTTAAAAATTGAGTTCTGGATATATTCGAAAATGGACATGTTACCATAAGATGGGGCCCAAAATTAAAAGTAACGGGACACAACATAATACCATTGAAATTTTCCACAGAGTGTTTAGAAATATATATATAAACTTTTCAACAAAAAAATTTTTTTTGACACTTAGCCTCCTACCAACAGAGATAACATGCCATTTTTTTCACGTCACAGAAAAATAGTTATTTATTATACAAGTGAAAAATGTAATAGATTTTAGTTCGATAGCTAAAACTTTATATTATTCCCATGTATAATGCACTATTTATTCTATGACGGGGTTTGATCTAATAATGAAAAAATATTACAATATATTAAATTCAGAGAATTAGTGAAATTTTAAGTTTGAAACTGGTAGTCTGTATTTATAGTGACAACTAGACAGGCGTTGCTTAGGAAGCCTTTAAAGTAATTAATTATCTGTCACATTAGTTTTGTGATTTGATTTATATTTATGTGTATATATATCTCCTCGGGAAAAAGTGATAATCTGTCACCTTACAACAGAGATAAAATGTCAAACTTTTCCCTTCACTGAAAAAATACATCTTTGGAATGGCCAGATCACTCAGATTCTATCGGTTTGTCTTAGAATTTACCAAAATGACGGTAATAATAATAATTTCAACTTTATTGAGCGCTTATGAGTGAAAATGTTATAGTAGGTTTATGAGCATTGCAATTAATTAGCATTTTTTAAGTTGGTTAAAACTTACTTGAGATTTTTGCCACCAGCAGCACTTCGATTCTAGAATTGGCCAACCATAAATCATATACGAAATATGGAGCTAAATGTACATCTGAATTAATTCAAATCATTGATTTATGATTGATTCACCCAAAGATCGAAGCGCTGCAGGTGTCAAAAAAGAGGGGTAAGTTTTGCCTCAATATCTGAGTCAT
The DNA here is from genome assembly GCA_958507055.1 of Crioceris asparagi. Taxonomy (NCBI): domain Eukaryota; kingdom Metazoa; phylum Arthropoda; class Insecta; order Coleoptera; family Chrysomelidae; genus Crioceris; species Crioceris asparagi. The sequence continues at coordinate 79,905,762 of OY293826.1, read as the reverse complement.
ACCCTTTCTAGCACATAAGAAATCAGAACTGTTTATACTACCGCCAAATACCAACTAATAATCACTGTTTAACAGACAAACTTTGACAATCAATATTTTCCCAGTAGGTACACACAACTTTTCCAATAATTGACCCCCGTCGACTCTATGTATGTTTTAGGTAACTATAGGTAAGTGTGCCCTTGTGAAAATAAATCACTGTACTTTTCCACCAAAATCAATATTTTGACTCTAATTACAGATCTATTGATTTTTTTCCAATGCCAACTAAAAGGTGCTTGGTAGAATTTATCGATCAACTCATTAATGGGTTTTCAATTAATTATTAATGTAAATTGTGTTATTATTAGCAAGTTGCAATATTATTTATTATGAGAATAACTGCTTTAATTTTCTGTAAAAAGTTCTTAGTGGAGAAGAAAATTTCATTCAGGTTTATTTACTTCTGTTACTCGACGATCATTATTTGTAAGTCATTCATATCGTCGAGAAAAGCAACCTTGAAACGATTAAGTCGTAAGGTTGATGAAGCTGCTTTGTTTTGTATTTGCTTGACAAGTATCAAAAGTGACCGATATCACTGGATTTGTGAACATGGAAGAAACTGGACATTGTTATGTAATGATACAATTACGTATTTCGATAGGTCTCAGATATCCAATATCAAATCTACTCAGAAGGGGTCTGCTAAATCCAGAAATTAGTTTTGCCTGTGTCTGTTTGTCTGTTCAATTTCTATACTATCTGAAGTGAGATATACTGAAATCCGATCCACGCCATAATTACAAAACAATCCTTGCAGTTGATTTCCGTATCTAACCTAATCTGTTATTCTTAATTATATTATCAAAAAGATAGTCAAAAATAATTGGTTTATTTATTTTAGCCAAAAGTAGTAGATCTCCATTTTCATATTCTATTCATCATTTTATAATAACTTATTGTAAATTGATTGTAAGAGAAAAGCTATCGCAATCTGTATTGACTATTATTTTTTCAACCCTCTGTTTGCTCATCACCAATTCACAAAGATCTGAACTAGTTACACTACTACTAGTTACTGAACATTAAAGATAGAGAAAGAGCAGATCATACACAACAAGGTCCTTGGAACGAGTAACTAGAACGAAATTGTCTGCTTTATTTCTCAGGAAACTTGACTCTTGTGTTTGTGTTGAAGAAGACAAAAAAATATTTTATGGATAATGACATTCAGTCGATTGATACTCATAGATATAATATGTTGATAAGAATATGAGAAGCATTCATTTGAAATAGGATGATTGATTTTTCTAAGAGCTCAAGGAAACTATGTATCAATAATTCAAAATCACCCTTTCATAAATCATTCTCATTTATATCCTTCATAAATATAGTTTATAATTAAGTCAAATCGATAAACAGATAATAAAATTTATTAGGGTTTTTAAGACTGGGTAAGTATAAAAATGAAATGAGAAATCGACAGTATAATTAAAAAAAATGACGACTATGTGAATCTTTATTAAGCGAAGCACAAGTAAAGCTTAAATTTGTTAGGTGTTTGTTCAAATTTAATCCAAGGCTCTTGGTCTTTAGAAAGCTTTAGAAGTTCTAATTTATATTATTGCTTAGGACCACTGATCTTTCCATGAATTCATGAATACTAAATACCTGAGAATTATTTCTAAATAAAATGAAAGAGAGCATTCTTTCAAGTTCTATTGTCAATTATTGTCTTCAAAATAACCCCTGCGACATTGGAATCGCCGCCATGTTGAATATTCGATTTGTTGAAATATTTTTAAAATAGCTCTTCTCTGCATTTCAAATAGTTTTACCAAGGTACATCTGCCTTAATGCAATAGAAACGCTCATAACAACAACATTCACAAAATACATTTTGTATGTTGAATATTATTGATGCATTTAGGTCGAAAAAAAAAACATTTTAAACAGATAGATAACATTGCGACTGGAAGTTATATGAAAGTTATATCATTATTTGAGAACAACTTCAGGAGAAAAAAATATTTTATTTATATTTTCTTAGTTCAGGAATTACAAGAAAAAATGTGACTTTAAACACTTTTCAAATTCTTTCAAAAATCAGAATAAATTTGGACAGGAATTAAGTGAGTTTTGGAATTATTTTCCCATTTAAATGACAATATATCCAGCTTAGATTTGAGACTAATTTAGGTATTGCGTACTAATAAAACTTATTGGCTTTAGATAGCAATACTATGGTAGGTAATTTCTTCCAATATTTTATTAAAATCTGTAGATTTACTGATGATATAATTTGATGCCATATCTGTTATACGATGAAATAAATCGTTTTTTTAACTACAAATATCATAATCTAGTTGAATAATTCGATAATATCTTCGCCTAGTCTTGAATTTGAAAATACTTCTCAAAATGATTGTAAATATTCAATAATTAATATTCAAAGACAGTCTTTAATAGTCCTCTCAAGAATGGTCATATTTCCATCACTAAGTTCCATGGATCATAATACAAGTTTTCATGGAATATGGATTTATTAAAAATTAATGAAAATTCAGAAATCAATTAATAGTTCAAAAAATTCTACATCTTCTCGAAGTTTATCTACTGCTTTCACACATCTTTGATAGATACATGAAAAAGAATAAATGAAGTTTTATTAATTAATTTACATAATAGTGGTAAAAGGTAAGTTATACGCGAAACTGGATATTCACATTCAATTTAATTCCGAAAAAATCACCCTCGCTATACGAAATGGAAAATGCTGCTGTACTGCCTATTCGACAAATGAACGCACCCGTTCTTTGTGCTCCTCCCTATCCTGTTTATTAATCCGGCAGCAATTAATTATTCAAATTCAATTCACAATAGAAACAGCAGCCGTAGTGGCCGTGTTGAATGTGTGGACATTTCATCTGCATCACAATGGAGAAAGAAATAATTCCCTCAGGATAGAAACACACACATACAGGATTGAAAAGGCATCCTGGAAAAAGATCAGAGAATAGAACTCTTTTGAAACACACTCGCATTCACCTTGCACAATTGCAAAAAAACGAGCTCCAAAGGCACACACACATCACCACTAGTTATAGATCAACAGGGGCAAATCTTGTGAAATTTAATTAAAAACTTTTCACGGCACGTTTTTGAGATTTGTCGTCGCGATGTCAGAGTGTGCTTCGATTATGGAACGGCAGTAGTTGCACGTTGTCGGGCCCGCCGCGAGAAACCAACTGTTGTATGTTGCGGCATCGGTGGCGGTAGCGGCGGAGGCGGGAAGCTCACAACGAGGCTACATCGTCGTCGTAGCCGTGACGCCATGGCGGCGGTGCGCCAGCGAACAGGTAAACCGCGCGCGCCATTGATCGGCTCGTCGGCGACATCCTCATGATTTTCGATGGCGCGAGGCACCCTGTAGCCGAGGAGCGTTCAGCTGCGCTGCCACGGTCATAACGCTCATTGTGACGGGTGCCTTTAGTGTAGCTATAATTATTGATTTCAGTTATTATGAAGACGACAATTGCATTTATTGTATTATATAAAGTATTTCGATAAAATTTTAATTCAGCTGATGAACGACATGAGGCTTATATCGTTCATTGCATTGTAAATTGAGGTTTGCAAGAACGCTTCGATATGTACTATGACATTAATTTAATTTGCCTTATTGTCTGTATCAGCATTATGATTTAGTTCCCTTGCTTTCAGAGAGAAAAGAAAATACCAAATTATCATTCTAAATGTAAGTAAGTATGTCAAGTTTCCCGTTCTCTCGGGAACAAACTTAATAACCTCACAATTAATGTATAGGGGATGTTGATTTGGATTAACCGAAAGAAAAATAAACGATAGAATGCGAATAATACAGTGCGCTTCAAAATAAAATTTATCACAGTGGAGGTTACTTGTTTTATTAAATGAGCTCGCTTTGAACAACAATGTAACATAAGCAAAATTTCTCAATGAGTAGGTATTGATATTTGAGATTGGGGTGTCCGCTAGAAGTTATGTTTTAAGGTTTAGAAAGACAATATTATTTAAAAAATTATTTTCGATGTAATATGAAAGAGAATAGATTACTTACTCTCGGTATGAGTGAAAGTTACTGTCTATAGTCAAAATTTAAGTCAGATAGAGCTTTTCTATAAGAACTTAAAGAGAATAGTCGTTTCGTGGAATCGTCTCACCGTAAATAGCCCTCTATAATCATTAGGTCATAAAATTAAAACCAATATTTATAGTTAAAGAAACATGTTAACTGATCGTATTAAATTATTTCCATTAAATATTGAAAACACATAACATATGTACTGTTTATATGGCAGAATGCACTGCTCTGGAGTTAGAACTAAAGATAGTAGAAAAACACGGACATCACGATGCATATGTTCGGATTTATTGTGCATTTCAAAGTCTACAAACTACCAGAATATGTATTAAGTTTAACAGCTGGTTCCTTCACATTGCAAAATTCAAGGTAACTTAAAGGCAAATCAGCTGGAAGAAGAAGCTTCCCAAGATTCACCATCAGATCACTTGAAAATTCAATTGTCAGATTTTCACCATAGTTTTAAAAATCAGACAATGGTAGTATTAAAGCTGCTGGCTGGAACCACCAAAGCAAAAGCTGCTTTGATGCGTGCTACAAAGAATCCTAAATCCCCTGTTACGCCAAAAAATGTCTGGATGGGGACTATATTGTCACCATCAGTAAAATCGGTACCAACCCCTACATCAATTGCAAGGATTGGATAAATAAGCAAGCCCAATCAGGTATTGCTGCAGTGAAAACCCCCAAGACATAGCATCATATGCAACTGCACCAACTACTCGATTCAAGCAAAGAAGCTACTGATGGGGATGCAGTCAATTATTAAATATAACATTTTGGACTATGCCGAGCTTTCGAGAATGTTTATTCGCTTCATAACCATAAATCTGAAGAATAAAAAAGAGACTAAATATTTTCGAATGCTCAGCTTAATCTAAGTAATTTTATTTATTGACTGCCTACATCCACAATAAAATTCTCTAAGTGGAAATCAAAAACCATATCTCACAAATCCTTTATTGGTGCTACCGGTTTCAAGATTTTTATTTACAATCTCATCATCAGGCAACAAGGCTACAATTAATTATAGAAAATAATTATACTATGAAAACTTCATCACATATACCACAAAATCTTTTTCACAGAAAAGTTATAGAAAAAGAGAGAGAAAACATGTTTTACTTACATTCTCAACATGTAGTTGTAAAAACAAAAGACAAATAATTAATCACAGATGAAAACATTTAGTTGTATAGATGAAATAATAATTTAATATAAATAAAATAGTTACCTAAAGTAGGTATAGTAGATAGAAGAAATAAAACCTAATAATAATAAAGGTCGATATAAGTATAAGTATTAAGTTTTATTTCTACAAATTCTATCTACACCTATTCAAACTGTTTTATTTCTATTAAATTATTATTTTATCTATGCAACTAAATGTTTTCATCTGTGTTTTTCTTTTGTTTTTACAACCACGTGTTGAGAATGTGAGTAAAAAATGTATCCTCTCCCTTTGTCTAAAACTTTTCAGTGAATTTTTTTTTGTGAAACATGTTATGAATTTATCATTGTATAATGAATTTATTTAATTAATTGTAGCCTTGTTGCCTGATAATGAGATTGTAAATAAAAATCTTGAAACAGGTAGCACAAATAATAATAATTTTCCCCCTTAAGGGGAAGCTCTCTGAAATTCATGCCAATATATGTATCCTTACAGAATGAAAGAAATCATTGGGAGATAAATCTGGTGATCTGGGAGGCCACTTGATCGAACAATGGGTAGATATCAATCGATCAGGAAATATATTTTGAAGAAATTGTGTCACTGGTCGTGCATTGTGACTTGTACATCCATGCTGTTGAAACCAAATGTCCCCTAAATTAATAGGAAGTAGCTGAACTGTCGGCAGAATTTAATTTCGCAGGAGCTTAGATATTTAGCACCGTTCAGGTTACCATCGATAAACAAGGGACCTATCATATTATTCCCTAACATTCCTGCCCAAACATTGAGTTTTTGTAGGTACTGAGTACGCACAATATCGTACAACGTTTGGATTGTGTTTCGTATGTAAAGAAAACGATGATTCATCTGTAAATAAAATGTTTTTCAGAAATAAATCGTCGTCATTTGGTTTTTCCTTCATGGTTTCACAAAATTCCATTCGTTTATTGTGGTCCTCGGGAAAAATTTCCTTAATTTTCTGAACTTTATAACCATGGTATCCATTCCTTTTCAAAATACACCAAACAGTTATGTCATTCATATTATGTTGATCTGCAATTTTTCGACTTGTACTGGCTTCAACAGCAGCACAAACAGTTACTTCCCTATTATCACTTTCTTCATTGATTGGTATTACACGTGATGGCTCATCAACATTTTGACACTTCAGGCAGTTCTGAACACATCCACATTTCTCGAACTTTTGAATAATTCGAGAAATGGTGGACTGTGACGGAATTGGCCTATTTTGAAATGCCACAATAAACAAATTTATAGTATCTTGCATCGAGTGACCACCAAAACACCACTTTAAGATTTGCATCTTTTCATGCATTGAATACATTTTGGAATTCACATGAAATGATTTTATTTTCAAAGATTATTGGCTATGACTTATTTCACTCTCAGTATGTGAATTCAACCGAGGCAGACATACGGTCTGCAGAAAGGGGAACAGTGGTCCAGATGCATACTTGATTTGTACCTCGCTTCTCAATGAAGAGTATTCAGATGGTCGACTCTACTCTACATATCGGGGCAATATCCATTGAAAATCCTATCACCGTTCGAATTTGTCCAGCTCTGTATAGTATAGTAAATTTAAAAAATGCTATATTCACAGGTATATAATATACAATGTAATATAATATTCAATCTCAAATTATACAGATACGATCTCAAATATTTATATTTTTGAAAGACTTTAAATTTGACTTGTAAAGGAAATAAATAGACATTTCTAAATTTTTATTTCTTATTGTTATAGAACCCAAAATTGTCAAGTAATCCGAGGAATTTGATTTTCTTTTATTGAGATTTATACTTATGATAATATTATAATATTGAACTTCTAACAAACAAACTCAATAAAATGTTCATAAATGCGGAAAACATGAATTTAAAAATTGCTCAGTACAACTGAGTTACCAATAAAAATCTATTTTATACTGGAAAAGACTCGATAGATACCTTGAATAAATCCGATGTTGTATATTCATTGAAAAATTTTATATTGGTCAAACTTCACAACTTTTAAGGAATAGATTGATTCAACATCGTAGTGATATAAGATTAGGACCAAATAGATTTGCCTTGACTTCTCACGTTAAAAATACCAAACATAAAATTGATTTTGAAAATGTAAAAGTTCTTGAAACAGAAAAAATACAGAAAAACGAGTTTACCTAGAAATGTGTCACATTCATCAGAAACCTATGATGAACAATAAAACAGATATCAATGGTCTTAGCAACATTTACTGCTATCTGATAGAAAAAGACAAAAGAAATTGAAATAGATATTGCTCTATGTTTTGGTTTTTCTTGTATAATTTTGATCTCTTATACATAGTCAAAACTATTTTGATAACATAATATATATTTTTCTATAGAAATAGAGAATAATAATCTCATTATAAATATAAATCTCAATAACAAAATTTTCAAATTCCTCAAATTACTTGACAATTTTGGTTTCTAACAATAAAGAATAAACATTTAGAAATGTCTATTTATTTCGTTTTATAAGTGAAATTTAAAGTCTCTCAAAAATATACATGTTTGAGATCGTATCTGTATACCCACCTAATATTGGATTTTATATTAGATTGTATATTAAATTCCTGTGAATATGGCAGTTTTAAACTTAACTATATATAAATAGAACCATGTTGTAAGTACTTAATATTTATTGATAGAAATATCATATACATTGTGGTTTTGTAGTATGTTTTTAGTTTCGCTGATGAAGGCTGAAATTTAAAATAAGCCGAAATATACGATTTTACAAGATCATTGAATGCCCTTTAAGGCCGTATAACCTGAATTATTCTAACCAACATAGTTACTGTCGGCTGTGAATACACTTTCAAATATATGTAGGTCTATAGAAATATAAATATACTTAAATTTATTTTATCTGTTTTTGTTGCATTTGGCTTTATTTTTATTTATTTCATAAATTCTAAGCTTGAACTTGTTTTTGCAGCTGTTAAAATTTAGACTTAGTTCAAGTAAAATGTATGGTTCTCTTGTCATACTTGCATCCTTCAATTCTATTTTCCATATATTGACTTGTTTCACCTCATCTTATCCGCGATTTCCGGATTTCACTCCCCTTGATTTTTCTCTTTTGTGGCTAAACAAAAGAACGTGTCTATGAACATGAATGTAGTAATGAACCAGAATTACGGTAACGAACTCATGATGTGGTGCAATAAATACGAAATAATAGGACAGCATTTAGAAATCTCCAAAAATTGTATCCATGTATCTTCCTGTTCTTATTAAAACCCTGTTATTATCATTAATCTAACATTTGCTATTGTTAATTTAAGGTTAGAGTTACAAAAATCATTGACTAAATATTAAAATTACTCTAAAAATTTGAACTAACATTATATTTTGTGTAAAGTAATATTTTACTTTGGTTAACAAAATATGTAGTAGTTTTTACCAGATGGAGTACATTTTTTAATGTGTTGGCTTCAGATACACACTCATTTAAAAATTGCAACTTTCTGAAGAATATAAATAAAAAAAAAAGAAATTAAGCTTCAGAAAAAACAATGAGATTTTTACAAACATACTGCAAATTAAAAACCAAAACTCCTGTTTCTTACGGAACAAATGTGTCCTTGGGTTTTTAAATAGTTCTTATTACTTTCGGTAGTTTCCATCTAATTGTTCCGCAGCGATTTCTCAGGCTCCATGTGGTCTAGATACTTGAAATCTAGAATTCTTACTCAGATCGGAGTCATCTCGTCGCCTGTTAAGCTTAATACTGATCTTATTGTAATACAGTGAAGATTAATTATACTATCTGATTCTTGCAAGTTCAAACTATTTCATTAACATCATGTCAATGACATGTTAAGATAATATCGCATACTGGAACTACGCACAAGCATGGAACATCTAAACTCTATATCTACACTATCAAGACAGTTCGCAGAGAGTTCATATTATACTCTCTGGCAGATCATTATATCGCAAATGTCGGAAGTCGATAATACAAATTTAAAATAAAATTTTGTGTGGTAGACAAATGGTAATTTCTTATGTAATAGCTGACAAATAGATATAGGTACAAAAGTTTTACAAGATAAGTATAGTTCAAATCGAAAAAGGGGAGATAGCAGTTTTACTTTTGGGTAGTAGGTATATTCTTTCAGATCTTAAATGCTAATAAAAACTATTTTTAAATAGTTTTTATCACTTCCGGTTCTTATATAGATGGACTCCGCAGCGATTTCTCAGGCCCCATACGGTCTAGTGGTCTCTCGCCGCCTGTTAAGCTCCAAGTGTGATCCAATATTGATTAATTATATTATCTTACTTAAGCAAGGTCAAACTATTTCTTCAACATGGAACGACAATGTCGGACAAGGGAATCCGTCGCTGAGAATGGAGCATCGAACCTTTGCATACACTATCAAGATGCAGAGTATATTCCAGAGAACAGAGATGTATATATATACGTCTCTGTTCACTGGTACTGATATAAAGGGACTCTCTGGTAGATCGTCGTATATATTACTTTATGGTTATGTCGTCCTGTTCACTGTCAGCTGTCGCAATTGTCAGACGTCGGACGTTGACAGTACTAGTTTAAAATTTAATTTTGTGTTGTAGTAGATACACATTAATTTGTATGTGGAATTTCTATTGCTGGCAAACAGATATACATAAGTATGGTTCAAATCAAGAAAAGGAGAGAATAATACTCATCTGTAGGTACGGTTCAAATCTTAAATGCCTAATAGAAACTATTTTTAATTTTCTCTCCAAAATTCCACTTTTTTTTTAATTCCAAGTATTTTCAATATTTTTTTTCCTTTTGTTATCACAAATGAACACCTCTATCACCTCCTTTCTTTTGGACCATGACTTATAAGACGCCTTGTATATCACTCTCGCCTACAATATTATATTTATCTTCTATTTTTTTCTCAGCCAAGATTAAAGTCAGCTAGAGTTTTTTGAAAGGCGTGACAAAAGATATTAAAAAAAACAGTGTTTCGACATACTGTCAGCCAAATTTATGATCATATTTCAGTTCGATATTATTCTATTGTATTTTCAGCTGTCACGATACCTTCCTATAAAGTGTTTTTGGTTTTTTATCGAAATATGTCATTTTTTCTGATCGACGAAAATTGATTTTGACGAACTAAAATTGAGAGCTGGAAGACGCGTCAGAAAATAAAGAAATAGTTATAACCAAATATTTTAACAGATGATATGTAACAGTCTAAAGCATTGGGATGGGTATATGCGTTTCGATGATGCGAAGAATATAATATCATATCATAAATACACACCCTGAAATTAACGGAATGGTACAAGTAGTATCAATCCAGAACTTCCTTTAATATCTACTGGCAACGAATGTGGGATTAGCGCATCGTGGGTTCAGAGAATTCCTGCGAAGCACTAGTACCATGATTATAAATTCAAAATTGTTCACAAATTACATCCTGGAAGTCCTAACGTGGACTTGAATTTTGTAATTGGTACCAGACCATGTTAGAGGAATTATTTCAAGACACTTTTTCATGGACAGGTGAAACATCATTTACGAATAGTGAGGTTTTCAATAAAGAAAGAAACATTCTTATGCAATAGATACTTAATCCTTATCTAACGCAACATACTAGACTTCAAATTTGCAATAGGATTAATATATGGTGTTATTATTAAAAATCAGATATTAGGGCCCAAAATTATTAAGGAAAATTTGAATCGAGTAACCTACCTCAATTTGTTAACAGAAGTTATGGAAAAAATATCTGTTGTAACATTGCAAAATATTATGTGGTTTAGGCAAGGTGGTTGTGTAGCTCACCACTCTGCAGTGGCAAGAGATTTTATAGACACAATTTTTCACAACAGATGGTTTGGAACTCCTGGTCCTGTGAGGTGAACTGCCAGATCGCCTTATCTTAATCCATTAAACTACTTTTATGGGGCTTCCTGAAAAATAAAGTCTCACAATTATGTGTATACCTATTGCTGAAGAATTGCGTCAAAGAATTACTTCAGCTTTTAGAGACATCACACCTGAAATTATATCGATGCAAAAATGTATTTAAAATAATGGCGAGCACTTTGAGCAACTCTTGAGTTCTTAAGTATTTTTTCAAATAGTTTTTGAAGTTGTACTTCAAAAACTATTCTGGGTCTGCGTCGGACCTGACGGAAGTTATACTTCTGTGGCTATTCGCACACACACACTGACAGGATATATAAATGAAACATAAGACATTTTTCTCTATTATTCAATATATTTCTCTTCAATATATTATTATGAATGACTTCATTATTATACAATTAATCTGTATATTATCATTATCAGTAATTTCTTCTCAATCTTGTAACCATACACAGAGAGACAGGCAGCTGAAAATCAATCCCATAGGAGGTATTTACCCTTACGTATTTGTGTACCAAGTTTGGTGTCGATCGGTCAAGTATTTTTCGAGATATGGTGTTGATTGACAGACAGATAGTCAGACAGCTGAAAATAAATCTTATAGGAGGCATGACCCTTACGTATTTCTGTACCAAGTTTGGGGTCGATCTGTTAAGTATTTTCCGAGATATCGTGTTGACAGACAGACAGGCAGCTGAAAATCAATCCCAGAGGAGATATTACCCTTACGTATCTGTGAACCAAGTTTACTGTTGATCGTATTTTGCGAGTTACAGTTTCGATTGAAAGACAGACAGACAGTCAGACAGCTGAAAATCAATCTTATCGGAGGTATTACTTTTACGTATTTGTGTACCAAGTTTGGTGTTAATCGATTAAGTATTTTCCGAGTTATAGTGGTAACCGACGATTTTTCTCACTTTTAGCCTGACGCGGTTTCTCGACCAACACACCATCCCAACGAGCCCAAAGAAGTATAACTTCAAAAACCAATTCGATCATTTTCTGTTCTTTCAAAATATTTCTGGAACCTTTCATATTTTTGATTTTACAAACCCGAATATTGAAGAGGTCTAAATTACGCAACATTTCTTCAATTCAACCATTCTTCTATCTAATACCGTTTAATAAATAGCAATACTGTCCCGATAAAATCGTCGGGACCCTGTTTAGATAATACTGGTATTTTTATTAAATGTTATGTTCATCAGTGTGGTGCAAGCTTGTGCATTTTATTTATTGTTCCATACTTCTAAAACTGACTTTTGAATATTTTTTAATTTCAAATTATTCAAGTTAAGACTTGATCCCTTGTCTTTTCGATATAAAAATCTACAGTATAAAACCAATTTGATTTTTTTACCCTAATGCTTAGTTAGGTATAGTTTATTTCACGAATGATGGCGTCTGCCTTGAAAGCACGAGAAATAGATCAGTTCAATCGAGGGGAGTAAATCAGTTGCGCGACGATTTTGACATAAGTTCTGGTATTTAAGTTTTTTATAAGCTTTAAGGAAATTCATATAATTACAGAGAAAAAAGCATCGATTAATTAAATAAGCAATTATATGAAAGATTTATTATTTAAAATAATGCAGAAATATAAGATACAATTATTTTGCTTGAGTTATAAATTAAAAATGTATTCATCCAAATTCTCTGAAATGTCACTTTGACTTTGTGACGCCTATGAAATATTGCGTTGCCTTCAGGCATAAGAGCAGCGCCCTATATTGCTTGAAATACTGATGTCGTAGTAGAACACTTCATGATAATGACATACGATGAGAAATATAGCGTGATGTACGTAGTTCGTGAATGATTAGAGCCTATGGCCATCATTAGTGAAACAAACCATACCTAATCTAAAAATTCAAATAGAAATCACCATATATTTATGGAAATTTAATAGTTAATTCGAAAAGTCTTAATAGAGCCTGCTATGTTTTCTTGTTTTTTTGAAAGATTAAATTGACATTTAAATATTTGTTCAGTTTTCTATGCGACTTCCATCTTTCAGCGCTCTCAGGAAACTAACCAAACATATATATATATCTACCACTTTCGTGTGGAAACTACTACTGAAAGTAAAACAAAATACCAAATACGAGTGCACAACAGCGCAACTTGTCCGGATGACGCGCGATGGCGTCATCGGCATTTTCTCCTCTACTATCCAAAACAATGGAGGCGACGACGCTTTTTTCCTCCTCTCCAAGCACGCGTCATTCGAGCAAGCGACGTTGACCCGAAAAGGTCACTTGCTCTACTAAAGAGGACAGTGACACGTGTCATCCGGAGGATAACAGTCATACAGTTACTACGCTGTATGGTTTCTAGAGCGAATTATTTTTATGTTTGTTTTAAGCTATACCCATTGTTGGAAATTGATTTAATTCTATTCATAAAGGATGAAATGTTATCATCCTCATCAAAATATACCTCTTATTTGAAATATTTATAATCAATAAAGCGTTTAAGTTATGCTGAAAGGAAGTCAGAGTGAAGAGGGAGGCCTATCTTTAGTTTACTTAATCAAATAGAATAAAAAACGTCTTCCATGCAAAAAATTGATATTATGATACATTGAAATATAAGTTATACTGCGTTAGATACTGCTGACAGAGAAATTGTCTGCAAGGTTGCCTTGTCTGACAAACATTATTCTGATTCACTTATTGCCATAGATAAATATTATTTCGTCTGAAATAGTTATAGACTTACTTATATCTACTTATAAGAGATTTTCTTGTCTATTCAACATATTCTCGACTTTAAATTTTGTTTTTATATTATTGAATTAAAAAAAAAAAAACTACTTAAAATTTAAAATTGCACTGTTGGCAATTCAGTGCTAAAGTGTAGAACCCCAGTAACTAAACTAAACGTACCACAACTGAAATAAAACTACTTCTCATTACAGGTTAACAAGATAGGCAAACAAATACTGCTGTAACTGAATTTTTATTCAATGCTTATCTAAATTTATTTATCTGTCCTCGTCCCATTCAATGTGAATCCAGAGTAGTATAGGGTGCTGAAGGCAAATATTTTCTGACAATTGTCAAAATAACAAATTTAAAATGTCTGCGTCGCCAATGCTTGATTGTTGAAGGTATTTTATAACGTCTAAAATATACTTGTACCAAAATGTTGAAACAAAATTTATCTTAAGGTAAGCAACACTCTAGATATGCTCTGGATGATGGATAACTGTGGCTCATCTATCTAGGAGCCACACTGCCTCTAACAAACAGACAGATACAAACGTTTAACCTAATAATATATAAACTAGTTAGGAGCACTCTCAACGATCTCACCCTTCATTAAAACTAATTCAAAATCGGTTCATGCGTTTGGAAGGTACGATGCCACAAACAGAAAACAAATGCTCATGATAAACTCAACTGAACCAGAAAATCATTTCGATCAATTCACGTTTTCAACAAAGCAAAAAAAACTGCATCAAAGTAGATTCATCCCATTCAAAGCTATGATGCCACAGACATCCTCAGAGATACATTCCTCTGTTTGCGCCAGGGAATAAAACCATACTGGATTTGATTACTTTGATATTTGACATCGAAGCAAGTGTGCTAAAAAGTGGGCATCAAAACTGTGGACCAACAAGGCTTCCTAACAGATCCGCATTAGCGCTGGTTGGTGAAAGTGTACATAACAACGAAAGGAATAAATGGAATAGATCAACAAATTATATATTTATACATGTCTATGGTATTTTTATTAGAAGTTATAGTGTTCTCTGGTTATGTATACAGGTGGCTCTCCGGGACAGACATCGATCGAGTGTGGGCAACCGATATGTACAAACATTCTGAAAATTTGGTGACACTAAAGTTGCTAGGGGACACATGTCTAAAATTTTTTCATGTTAGTCGCATTTCCGGGTATACCAGAAGTAGATGCCAACTTTGTTATCTTTAATGGAATAGGTACCCTGTATTTTACCACATTTTTAGATTTCACGTACAATTTTGAAAACATTTTATGTATCCTATACCTATGTCTAATCGGTTTTGACATATTTTAAATTTTGTCAAAAATAAAGTTTGCAATCCGAAACACAATTATCAATCTTTCCTATGAGGAAACCTTTCATATTTAATTTGGGTCGATTTTCTTGAAGAGGAAGATCTGCTTTATCGGTATTTTTATGATATTTTGATAAAAAATTTGTACAGAGTGATCAAAAGAGAAGTATGAGAACTAAACCAAAAAAACGTCAAAATTATTTTTTCTCAAATGGAAACGCCCGTTTTTTATTATTTTATTGTATTAAGCAGCAATAATAAGCGTAACTTTGTATAAGGTTGTAATAACAAAATAAAATCTGTTAAGAAATGTATAGAGAACCTCAAGAACTTAGAAAATATAAAGCCTAAAGTACGTAGAAATAAACCAATTCTTAACAATGAAATAATTGTCAATTTATCATTTTTCTATGTAAAAAATTATTTTAATCGATGTTCAAAATGATACCCTTGAACTTCCAGACATTCCTCGCATCTAAGCAGAAACTGTTCATGGATATCTCTTCCTAGAAAACTTCGAGAAATTTGGAAATATGGAGTCTATAGTAACTAGAAAAATACCAATTGTTAACAATGAAAATAATGAAGTGAAATTTATGTTGCCGCATATCCAACCAATTTTACAAGGCAAGTAGCTTGTGAATTAAGAACATCTAAGACATCAGTTACAAGGATTTTATGGGAACCCAAGTTTCATCCATACGCATTTTCGATAGTTCAGCATATGAAGGAGACTGATTTCCCACGATGAATGGAGTTCTGTGAATTTATTCTACTTCGTTTCCAAGAAAATCGGATAGAATTATTTGGTTGAACGAAGTTAAATTCACCAAAAAGGGGTATTCAATCGACATAATTCCCATTATTGGGGTGATCCAAATATACATCCATACAGAGAACTTTCAAGAATCCTGGTAGTTTAACATTTATTGTGCCATTAGAAATGACGGCATCGTGGCCCTTGAATTCTATTATCCAACGGTATTTTTGAATTTTTCTTGATAATAAATATGTTTTGTAAGGGGAGTGCTATCTCAATATATTGAAAAATTTCGAAGTGAACTA
The DNA here is from genome assembly GCA_958507055.1 of Crioceris asparagi. Taxonomy (NCBI): domain Eukaryota; kingdom Metazoa; phylum Arthropoda; class Insecta; order Coleoptera; family Chrysomelidae; genus Crioceris; species Crioceris asparagi. The sequence goes on along the minus strand of OY293826.1, from coordinate 79,889,429 downwards.
TTTAGATAACCTGCCGCTGGCTGAATATAAATATATCTATTTATTTTATCACCTCCACATAATGGTCATTTAGTTAACAACCATCTGCAAAGGTTATTTTATGATCAACGGATAGCCACCTAGATTTTTTATTCGTAGAGCATTCAAAACTAAAGTTTATAACACCTCTTTAACCACCATAAAAGACTGCATGCGACGAGTAACAGCCACCTTTGAACAGTTCCCCTTTAGGTGCAAGAAATGTCTGCAACTTCAAGGGCGTTATTTAGAACATTTATTAGGATACATTTTTAAATATTTTCCATAGAAAAATTATAATTTGGCAATTTCAAAGAATAATTTCTATGTAATTTAGCCTTTATAGTTCCAAAGTTCTTGAGATTTTCTACATATTTTGGTTCTGATTCATGCTTCTGTGGATATCGCATAGCGATTGTATTACATATTCTTGAAATAACTTTATCACACTCTCCATAAATAATAACTAAATTATAATAATTTTCATTTGTATAATTAATTCTTCTCGGCATAATAATTACTCAAAATTTGCAAATGAAAAGTATTATATTGACATTTTTGACGCAAGTTTGACCTTTATTGACATTTGTTATTATTTTTTTATGCTATCATGGCCCACTTCTAACACAAGTTTAAAGATGTATAGCATTTTTACAAAGAAAAATGGAAGATTGCCAATTATTTTAAAATTTATTAATGTTGTGTATAGATAACCTTATAGAATGATCCCCATTTTTTGCTGCGTATTACAATAAAGTTATAAAAAATGGAGGCTTCCATTTGAAAAAAATGACTGACGTTTTTTTGGAACTAATTTTCAAGCTTCTTTTTTGGTCAGTCTGTATAAATTATTATCAAAATATCATAGAAATACTAATAAAGTATATCTTCTTCTACCAGTAAATAAACCCAAATTGAATATTAAAGGCTCCCTCATAGGAAAAATTGATAATTATGTTTTGGACTGCATATTTAATGACATAAAATTTTAAATATATCAAAAACTTAGGTACAGGACATTATACATAAAATGTTTTCAAAATTGTACAAGAAATCTAAAAATGTGTTAATACAGGTAGATATAAGGTATTCCATTCAATATAACAAAGTGCGACTTACATGACAATATTTTAGACGTGTGTCTGCCAGTGACTTTAGTATGTCACCAAATTTTCAGACTGTTTGTACTTATCGTTTGCCCACAATCGATCGATGTATTTTCCGGAGAACCACCCTCTATACGTTTTATTTTTCTGTGACTGAAAGAAGAGTGATTATAAATGTAATAAGTGACTTTATATTTATGAAATCACACAAATATTTCAGAGGACTGGAAATACTGCTGAGAAAAAATAATATACTGGAATCGTTTTGGGAAGAAAAGTCTACTCTCTTTCCAAGGCATTTTTGAAGAAAAAAAACATTCTCGATAATCAAAATCAGAGCACGGTTAGTATGCAAAATGACGTATATAAAAACAACATACAATGGATATCACTTTGAACAGCAACCTAACATCAATATTTTAAATCTTCCCGGTACTCCCCTACCTGAGTACATTCTATACGGCAGCACCATCCCTATAGGTACAGCAAAATTTTATCAACACTTAGGTATATTGCACTCCTCCTATACCATTTTTACGCAAAACCATATAATTTACATAAAATGAAGGTCTCTTACAAGGATTTTAATCGCACCAGAATTTTTCCTATTCGGTCCTGTTCCAAATGTAGGTATCCAATTGAGAATATTCCAGCCTACAACCCTTCCGAAAATAACTGTATAGGTGAAACAGGAACAAAATTATGGAGGTAGTGCCAGGATTTTTTTCTATTTAGCAATACTACCATCATCAAACCAAATCAGCTCTTATTTAGTCTTCAGAATAGCAAGATCAATGTCAGCTGAGGTAAATAATTCCCATTATTTTCTTATATACGATAAGTAAAACATCAGAAATAAATAAAATCCGTTTCAATGATCCACAAATAAGCACTTTTGAATATATATGAAAAAACATATCAGCAAAAATATAATTACACTTGAATTAATACCAAGTGTAATTATATTTTTGCTGATATGTTTTTTCATAAACATTAATAGTTCATGTACTCATTTTTCGACTACAACTTAAACTGTTCATACTTCCAGCAGTCAAACTTTGTTTGAAGAACGAAAAGGCTCACCTGACATTATTTGTAGCAGGGATACTTTGAGTAACAATTATTATTGTTCTAAAAACAAACAGGGTAAATAGAATATCATATATGAACGTTTGAAGATAAAATTAACATGAACGTGCACAAGAAGTATTATTTTATCTGATAATGTTAAATTCAACTGTCAGTTTAGTGGTGCGGTTATTTATAACAAGTAAAACATGTGACTACATCATTACGATATGCTGTCTATACGTTAATGACTTGGCATTTCTCAAGACAATTGTTCTGTTTATTGGGGAGCATTTCCTGAATAGTTTTTTTTACAAATATTACTAAATCAACAGGAAATACTTCATGCTTTCACGGTAAAATATGTACATTAAATACGAAATAGGAAGAAAGGAATAATCCGTAAGATAAAAGAAAGGAAAACTATCAAAGTAATCGCAATAGAAATACAATTATTGCCATCTAGATGAGCCCCTTTTGGGAACTTGGCGTTCATTATTAATTATATTTTAAATTACACGTGGCGAGTTAAAAAATATTTTTATTATATTTTATCACAATCGGTTCCAAGCAGACAGATTTATGAATCTTGTCATATTTGAAACAACAATTCAATAACTTTAGGTTTTCTCGGTATACTGTAGAGAAAATAGTTTAATCAAGAGACAATATGATAATGAAAAGGAAAATCTGTTTGTCCTACGTCTTAAACAATGCATGGGCTGACTGACGCATCCTCCACTCCCAACATATCCGAAATCGGGGGTAGTAAGAAATATTACTTAGCTTCTGTTTTTTCGATATTGCCATATAAATATTTGTAAAATTGAGAAACCACGTCGTAATTGAACGTATGGTTCATTTTTGTAGTCCTTTGCACAAGATATGTGAATTATACATATCTACAGTAACACTTTTCACATTACGAAATTTAAGGACAGAAGATAAAACATGATGAGTTAGTAAAATCTCTGTCCGATTGAGAAAGTGTCCTTGACAGGAGTCCATAGTCCGACAAGAATATTCTAAATGAACTATTATGATGTTCTTCTAATTCAAATAGAACAATATAATGGGTAGAGTACTGTCACGTGATATCTATAGTTAGGTATATAGCTCTTGAGCCCTCGAAAAAGTTGAGCAAGACAGCGAAAGTTCTGTAGAGAAAGAGAGAGAATTTAATGTCCTCTCTTTTTTCCAGAAATTATGTTCTCCACACATCGGATTGCAATCCATTACGACTCTTCTTTTGTATGGATAGATGACGTAATTTTTATGAACTTCAGAAAGGCTTTGTCATAGAAATGTACAAATTCTAGGGTGTGCCGGAGAATTTAAGAATAATTCATTATTATTATATCACAATTGCTACTGGAAATGACATTTGTGGATTCGTGTTCCACACTTTATTCTCAAAAGAAAAAATACATTACAACTCATTCAGCCCATCCATTTTGTAGGACAAACCGACTTTCCTTACTTTTTGCCTTATGAGGTAATTTCGATACCTAGACTATAATGTTGTTTACAAGGAAACAGTATCCCTATTACTGAGCCTCCACTGTCCGTCCATCCGCAATAGCTAGAGAGCTGAAATTTCCATGAAATGTGTATTTCTGTTGCAGCTAAGCCAACAAATACCTAGTCCGTTCGTCTGTCAGCGAAGTGTATTTTATGAATCGTAATAGGTAAGCAGTTGATATGTTCACAGAATTTGTATTTTTAGCTTCACTTTAACACTAAATACTAAATCCGTCCATCCGCCCGTCCGTTCGTCTGTGAGCGGGCTGTATCTCATGAACCATAATAGGTAGAGACATTTTTACAAGAGTATTTGAAGAATAGGTACATAGTGTTGAATCTTTTATAATGTTACGAAACCATAATGTGTGCGAGTTCGACTCGCACTCGTTTGCATTTTTTTCTATAAAAAAACTTCACCCGCGGAATATCAAGTGGATGTCCGTTATATGGCAGAATGTAATACAGATTTACAAATTGGAAAAGTTTCACCGTTTTATGCATTTGAACAAGTGTGACGTCGATCAACTGGTCTTTGAAAATCTAAATATAGACTATTTCAAACGGTGCAAAACCTAGATATGTCTATAGTAAAATCACTTAATAAAATAAATCATGACCTGAACAAAGAGTTTGTTTTCTATTATAGATAAATATCGACTGATTCCACATAATCACTATTGAATGGTAAATATATAATGTACATACTATATACCTACATACCCCTATGCGTACATAAAACATTTGACTGGAACGAAGCGATAACGAACGAAGGCTCATTTGTGAGATATCGATTTTGAATTTGGTTAATTTCCGTACATTGTTGCGGATGAGAGAGCTGGAAGTTAGGCAGCACAAATAAACATTTGCAGAGCCATTTTGCCAACGAACGATACATTTCTCAGTGTTAGGTGACAGTGTGAACAATGACAAAGACAAAAATTTATATCTAAAGAGACCAAAAAAGAACAATGGTAGGTACTTTATTCCAGAGACTTTGGATGAGTAAAGTAAATTACCTACATCTTCTGCAATATAATAACTATTCGATAAATTTCGTTAGAAGGATTGATTGAATCAACAACGAAACACTAAATAGTTTATTTAATTCTTTGGTTATTGATATCTGTATTAAACCATCATCAGCTCAGCTGAAACTACTTTTTTATATATATAAAATGATTTAAAGAAACATAAATTTTGATAAAATTAGTAATGTAAATATATAGGAATATAAAGAAAGAAACTATAAAAAGTTAGATATAGTGGGTAGGTATATTATTGTTCATTAGCTGTCAAATCTGAAATAATATTACTTGTCGATCATTTCTACCTGAGAGGATCAATATTTATATAAATTTCATGCATGTGATGAATGATATTGGAAATTAGTATTTTTCTTGGTTAGAGGCGAAATATTGAAAATCTAGCTTTAAGTCTATTTTGATGTGTTATAAACAATTTTAAAATGATGGTGCCTATTTTGAATTGCTGGTTAATTACCTATTGAGGAGACGTAAATATTTTAATTATCGTTCTCGATGAATTAATAAATAATTGATTACATGATCAAGATTCAAAAACTACCCTGCTCCATGGCTCGTTTAAGAGGTGTGTGTTATTTCGTTTTTTATGTTTCTACTTGTTCGAGACGGATTAGCTTATGTAAATTATTTATATTGTGAATTATTGTCGGGTTTTCAGTGGAGGTGTTATGCTTATGATTTGATTGCCGAGGCCAGATTTCGGATTATTTTTACAATGTTCTGGAAATCTTATTTCAGCTGCTCTGCGCTCACCACAATATCTACAAGAAATTTCCACCACAGAGTCAACTACACAGAATAAGAAACAAAACCTGTCAACCTAGGCCACAGATTCGCTCCGATTTCAAAAGAGTTGAACATATACGCTCTAGTTATTGATCTAGAACTAAAAATGCGAAATTATCCTGTTTCAAAAATATTTTGAAGAAAACTATATCTACTTTGAACAAATAATAATAGTAATAATAAGATATATGCATGTGAAAGAGAACTATTAAATATCAACAAAAATATACGGAAAGCAATCCAATCCATTAAAAATAAAATTGAAAATAATAACTTAACAATCACAAAAGCTGATAGAAATGCAGGACTAGTTATACTACCTACCGAAATCTATATTGAAGAAACCTTAGGTACACTTCTTTAATAAGAACACTATAAAAGAAAATATAAAGAATCATCCCAATAACTCTGTAAATAAACTTAACAAAAGCTACAATTCCAACATTAAAGAAATTATATTCTACAATTAACATCCGTCTTAACCCTATACAGCTTTATGAAACTCCACAAGGAAGATAAAATTATAAGGCCAATCACAGCAGCCAACAAATCCCCGGCTCAAAAAATCTCAAAAATAATTAACAATACAAAATAGTCAAAGAACTAAATATACCTCTCCTATTTCTATAAAAAAGTCTCTAGAACTCTCATGAAAATCATTCAACCTCTAAGCCTAGAACATCAAAAAATTATATACCTAACTGTTTCTTCTGATATCGTTAATCTATATACAAATATTCCTGTAGCTGATACACTCACTTTACACTTTTCTTGAATTCCGTTGATAGATAACAAAATGCAAATTACAAAACTCATAACCGAACAAAACTTACTTTCTTTCAATAACACATCATACAATATGACAGACGGTCCACCAATGGTCTCATCCTTAAGCGGGTTTATGGCAAACATTTATATAGATCATTTAGAGCAACAACTATAAAAATTATCTGACAGTAAAAATGTTATTTTATGCAGAAGATACATAGACGATACCTACATTCTCCATATGGTCAGGCTCAACATCAGAACAAGACACATTTGTCGAAACCATAAATAATGTTTATAAAATCAAATTTACCACAGAGATAACATCCAGCAAGTCAATAAATTTTCTAGATCTAAATATAACACACAAACCGATACGATAATACCGAAACATTCTTACCATTCCCCTCGTATTAAAAGAACAGCGTTCAACATCTTCTTAAACAGACTTTTGAACCTACCACTTAGCAACGATAGTTTTCAATCAGAACTTAACGCAATTTACCTAATGGAATCCAACAATCTATACTCTACTATATATATACATATATTCCTCAACTGAATAATGACATCAATATGAGACAAAAAATTATAAACAAAGTCTATCCTCATATAACCAACAATCATAAATACCTACATATCGATTCCATTCTTTGAAAACACACATTAAAAAATACATTAATCTATTGATAAATACGTATTATCTCTCGTCAGTAGCTCATATAGAACATTGGAAAGCTACCTAGTAAATAATAAATTAAAAAAGAAACAATATCCAAATGAATGGAATCTACAAAATAACAAGTAACAATTTCCCATCTATCTATATAGGAAAGACCACAAGAGCTGCTGAAATAAGATTCTCAGTACTTTGTAAAAATAATCCAAAATCTGCCCTCGGCAATCAATTATCAAATCATAGTCAAGCTTCCTTCTCGAACAACTAGAAATATTTGAAAAACGAAATAACACTTTTAAACGATATCAAATACTTTCCAGATACCATTTATTCTAATATTTTCTTCTACTTAATAATTAACCAGATATTCAAATTAAGCGCCATCATTTTTAATAACACATCAATATTCTCATAAACTTTCGATATGTTACCTCTAACCAAGAAAAATACCAATTTCCAATATCATCACATACATAAAATTTATGTAAATATTATTCCTCTCTGATAGAAATGATGGACAAGCGATATCGTTTAAAATTTGACAATAAGTTGAGCAACAATATTACCTAATACTCATCAAATTTTAAATATTTAACCAAAAAAGTCACATGCCTATATTAAAAGAAAATTGTTTCGATATCTAGGTTTTCATAGTTTCTATAATTATATTCCTATATGTTTACATTAATAATCTTCTCAAAATTTATAGATCATCAATCATTTTATATATAATAAGATCAGCTAGCCTGATGATGGTATAATATCGAAAACGATGCCAGACAATTAAATAGGCTATTTAGTGTTGATTCAATCAACCCTACTAACCAAATCAATTGAAAAAACACATGAAGAAATTCATTCATAATATTGAAACTATCCAATAAACTTTGATTGTTACCAGAATACTTGAAAAAAACTATTAATATTCGTCAACTGGAAGAGCTTAAAGATTAAGAGTGGCACTCATAATAAAGTATTTTAAAATGATTATGCAGTGCGGCATATTTTAGTGCACATCGTTGCCTTTATTTTCAATAATTAATAATAAGAAACAATAAATTTTTCAAATTAAACAAGAATATATTGCCGATACAGTTAAGGAGCGACAGCAATGTTTGCCGTTTTCCCATTCCCCTATAACCGGCCATACTGCAATCTCAGTATGAAACAAAGTATACAAATGTAGTGGAATAAATATAATAGTTTAAAAAAACTAAAAACACGCCTTAATAGCAAACCTAACTACAAATTAGAAAAAACCTCCCAACCCACATACAGAGAGAAAGTTCCACGAAAATTCATCCAGAAATCAAAAACAACCATAGGTATGGAACCCTCCACAAAAGAATTCTACTCGCACTAACATACCATCACATATCCTCCCAACAAACATCCATCCATAGAGCTCAGAGATATAGGTATGGAACCCCTCCATCAAGGAGACCCACTCGCACAAACACACTATGAAATTATTATATTGTCATCGGTCCTTTAGAAGTATACAAAGTTTCAAGTCGATCCGATATTTTTATGTGGGTGAAGGTCGTATCCAAATATTCCGTTACATACATACATACATACATACTTACATACCAAGCTAATAAAAGCGTGTTTAAAATGGCTAGAATATATACATATAGACATATATTCCAATTAATCAGGCAAAAACATAGGTAAATATTTCAATCTTTGAGTCCAATGGTTGTGTGTCATATTTGGCGAAGGTGCCACAAGAGTATCTTAGGAAAATAAACTTTTCTTATATTATACATGTTTACAAAAATGATTTTTCATTCGGTTTTTGGTCCATTCATTTGATCACAATATTTAATGGATACCTATAGCTTAATAGCTATTCCTAAATAAAAACTAAATGCTGTTCCTTGTTAAGGGCATCACATTCTCATTCACTTTGGCCTATGTTCCCAGTACTAAGAATAAGGTTTTTAGGAAGCTTAAAATTTGAAAAATTAGCTGGAAAATTGGAAAACATCATATAAAGTCTAAGGCACGACGACTCTGTTTGATCAATAGTGCTTTTCCATTTACTTGACTTTGTATAATATTCCTAAAGTACCTACCCTTTTACAATAATGCTGAATTTGTGCCTTTGAAATCAACCTACTAACCTCAGTCGACTTCATGACATCTAACAGATTATTGATTTATTTGTTAATCTGCATCTTCTATGATTTACTGTATATATTGTTGTTGCTCATGCATATTCAATTCAAATTAAAAGGAATTTAAATTGTCAAATAACACCCATGCCAAAAATAATAATTAGTTAACAGGGAAGAACATAACCCTTCTAGGGAATGGAAATGAACAGTTTGTTCCCTGCTTATTAAAATTTCATTCAGTTAATAATATTATGTGGAAAGTAGAAATGAGTGTCCTTTTATTTCGTATACGAATGTTACCTGGGATAAAGGGAGCTCTCGGATATATAGTGAGACATAAACTCCATTTAATAACCCACTCTCTCGGTAATTAAAGTGAAATCATCAACCAGTAAATGTTAGCTAGACTCAAAAATATCTACCAAAAGTCTATAAAACTTCTTTGCTCAATCTGCATCTTACATCCGGTGGTTGTTTTCACTTTCTACAGGATATTTGCATCTCTTCTATTTATAGAAGTTTCTACTCACATCACATTGGCGCCAATTGAATTTTCAGATGGCAGACATGAAGACATCCACGTGTGTATGACGTCATTAACCTCAGAGTATTTACCCTTGCGGTTAATGATCGCGATCCTTCGTCGTAACAGCGTTATATAGCTGGAATGATAAAAAGACGAGTCTGCTGTGGCGAAAGTATGTGCTTCATGTAACTTTTTAGCTGCCAAGAAAATGAGCTTCCTGCTTATGGCAGACTCTTTGTATGAATTAAATTTTGTTGTAGTGAGATTTCCACATCATAGATTTATCCTCCAGAGGCAACTTTGAGAGAAAGTTTCACAAGAAGTGGTATCTAATGGTGAATAAAATTAATTATGCCATTAAATAAGTTTAAGTATTTATTGCCTTCTAGCAAAATTTGATAAAATGTGGTTGGCATCATTCGATAATAATCAGAGAAATTGTTAGGGTCAATATCAAGTTCATGGTGAAACTCGACAAAAAATTCCCTTTTGGTGAGGATACGTTATACTCAAGATGATCATTGACTCAACACCCGTCTTCGCAATGTTTCTTACTTTAAAGGAAATTAAAGTTATCTGGGTTCGTTAAGAATAAAAAGAAATAAACGCAACTTGCCTTGAATACACTTGAAACAAAACTGCAAGCCGACAACTGCTGTGGACGAATCCTGTAGTTCGTAGCCTGTGGAGCGCGAAGAGCCACACATCTCGAGTACGCTACTATTGTACGGCCACCCTTTGCAGACTATACAAATATACGTAGAACTTCTATATCCAGTTATGATCTTCAGATTTTTATATATCAAAACGATTTGTTTTAAGGGATTGTTTCAAACGTCCAATGAGAAAAAAACTATGCTATGTAGACCTTTGTGTCTGCCTGTTCCACAATAACTGTTCATCCGTGTGGTAGAGTCTGTTCTTTCCGAATTATCTTAAGGAGTAAAAATGTTTTTTTTTTCTGTGATGTAAAAAATGTTTGACATTTTATCTCTCTTTACAAGTGACAAAAAATCACTTTTTTCTCGGGTAGATATATATATACACACAAATGTAAATCAAATAACAAAATTATATTGACAATCTGATTACATTAAAGGTTTCCTTACCAACGCATGTCTAATTGTCGCATACCAATTTCACTTAACTAAATTTTCTGACTTTAATATATTGTAATATTTTTTTCAATATTAAATCATCGTTTTTCCCGTCACCGAAAAAAAATGTAGGTATTATATACACGGGAATAAAATTAGATTTTAAAATCTAGTACTTTTTTGTACAACTGTCAAAAAAACTTGACATTTATGCATCTCTGTTAATGCGTAAATATTTACTTTTTTCACCGTGAAAAACAGACATTTTTCCCTGCCAAAATAATTCACAAAATAAACATGAAATCTTATTTTTGGATGGATTTATTTTTAACAGAGTCAATTAAGCATCACATTCGAGAGAATTTTTGAATAATGAAATTACGGAACAATAGCGTAATACAAAACTAATATAAAAGGGATTCTAGAAAAGCTTGGAACAATTTCCTATCTACATCAAAAAATAGAGTGGAGAATATTTTTTTCTGTACATCCGATAAAGAAATTATGCCTTATAAGATCACTCCGGTGTCTATACCTGTCTGGTATGTCTGAATGTAGAAAGTTCAAACTTGATATATAGATCTATTAGGTGACCGCCAAATGAACCTCTAGTGTAAATAAATAGAGTTTATGTTGAGGTCCGAATTAGGTAATTAGAAGAAACCTTTTCTTCAAGCGCATCAAGTGACATATCAAATGAATAGGCTCAATGTGAGTAATTTCAATATATTCTTTGTACAATATGTCGTCAATCCTTGTCAATGGGTAACTGTCCTTTGTGGTAACGTTGTTGAGTTGCTGATAATCCACGCAAAATCGTTTCGAACAATCCTTCTTCTTAACTAGTAACACTGGTGATGACCATGGGCTCATCGAAGGTTCGATCACTCCTTCTTGTTCCATGGGGAGCCTCAACCCAAGAGTGTCATTGCTCAGTTTAGTTTTCTCAAGCGCGGAATACTATGCACCAGTGTGGGCAGCCAGCAGACACACGCACATGATGGATGCCCAGCTGAATAGGGCTATGAGAACAATAAGTGGTACACTTAAGCCGACGAATACACAATGGCTTCCTGTCCTCTCTAACATCAAACCTCCCGACATTCGAAGGAAGGAAGCTACCTTCAGAGAGTATGAAAAAGTGATGAAGAACCCTGACATTCATATTCATCTCTCTCGAGTGGGGACAACTAGACTCAAATCACGCAGTCCTTTCTGGAAAAGAGCCGAAACACTGGCCGTATAACAGTTCAACCCCAGAGACGAGTAGCAGAACAGATGGCGTATAAACAACATGATACCCAACAGAGAAGTTCAAACTAATCCCACAGAAAAACCACAAGGATTTCACATGCCCAGGAAGTCTTGGTCAGCACTCAACCGGTTTAGAACTGCCCAAGGAAGATGCAAACAAATAATGCATCGTTGGGGTCTAACAGTTGATGCAAACTCTGAGTGCAGCGAGGTACAAAATATGCATCACATAGTGGAAGAATGCCCTCTGTACCGCTTTGACGGTGGCTTGAAAGGCCTGAACATGTGTTCAAATGAAGCGGAAACTTGGCTTCGGAACTTACGCCTAAACATATAGTATTTTATTTATACAACTTAATTCTGTTAATGTCTTATTTATTTATTTGCTTATACAATTTTACTATGCACTCTTTGTCAATGATATTTTTAATGTATTGCGTGTTTGTAATACTTTATTTATTTATTATATTTATGCTTGTTCGCGATGCCATTCGAAATATATATATTATTTTATAATATTACTTTAGTTTCAATTAGTGATTAAAATTAAATTTATGAGTAATAGTCATTCCACAGTTTTGAATTCTTGGAATATCCCGAAAATAGAACTAGGTATTTCTATTGAAATATACACTCAATTGAAATTTAATATTCTCAGTTATTTCAATTAAACTATTTTTCTCATGAAATACCATAGCATTTATATCCATATAATTTTGATGACAATTCTCATTACTAAAATTGCCCTTTTGTAATTACATACATTCTCTTTATTACCAAACAAAATCATTGTTCAAACATATGCATTTAGATCAGCCCAAAGATAAATGAACATAATAATGTTTGAAAAGAGGTTCGTTAAATACAATTATCGTTATTGTTCTCTACTCATTTTGTTTTATAGGTTTTCGTGAAAAATATTACAATATTAAGCCAATACGTATATGAAACAGAATTATATTAGACGAAGAAGAGACTGAGATGAGATATTGTCTTAGCTTTCAAGCTGATCTTGTTATATACCTACCATATTTAATTTTTATCGCCATAAAACTGCCTCACGGTCCAAATGACTAATTCATAAGGTTATCTTTCAACGAGCCAAGTTGATCAAATTCTTCTATATATATATATATGCAAATTTTATATCGGAATCTGGTCTACCGATTTCGATGAAAATTCATATATATGGGTTTTAGAGTGTATTGAATCGATTGGTTGTATTCACATTCATATAAAAAATCGTTTTCAGCAATTAATATTCTTATTTTACAACCCACAACCCATACAGATTAAAACTGATGTGTGGATATGAGCCCGTTGACAACGTAGGACATAAGTAGCTCATTGGCTAAGCTTTCGGCTGATAACCTGGATATCCTCGGTTCGTATCCTGATAACCTAGGTTTTCTGAAAAAAACAATTTTTGTAAATAAAAGGTGTTAAATGAGTTTCTTTTAACTTAATCGAACATTTTCGAGAGGGTTACCTTTGAGGTCCATAAACTTTTTCCTGAATGATTCGGCAGATTTGGATAAAAATTTGCAGAAAGGGGTAATAAGAGCCTAGAAATCGATTGGCGTTACTTGCAATTTTAATGGATGTGACCCTATAGGTCCACACTAACTATTTCGGGAAAACCTCTGCAGATTGCTGTAAAAATTTCAGTACGGGGTTTGGGGTTCGATCAGACATTGGTCATACAGCTGAGTTCTGGTATATTTCACATTCATATTTACTTGGAAATCTCTAAATTATAAGCTATGTTGTGAACGATAAAATCAATATACATCATCAATATACATATATATATATATATATATATATATATATATATATATATATATATATATATGCATATTGATGATGTATATTGATATATATATATATATATATATATATATATATATATATATATATATAATATCACTTCCAGTGTACATTATGAAGTAAATCAATAATATTTACAACTAAACTGAGAATTCGATAAACATACTGAATAGGGAGTGTAAAGAGACGCTATGGTGATTTTGTTCCTTAGAACTATAATATTCTCATAATTTGTTTAAATTAATTTTGAGCTTTCCTACAACAGAGAGAATCTTGCTACCGTTATTTTATTTCCTTTAACGACATTACATCATGTTGGAAAAATTGCCATTTTCAAAGTGCGCTGCCTATGATACTATTATTTTCTGGCACAAACTCGACCTTGCATCTTATTCAAGGAACTACGAATTTCCAGAAAAATAAATATGCCGGCATCAAAATAGATGGATTATAGAAAAAAAATATTATTAGCTCTGCAAATATGATTTAGTTAAACGATCTAAAATAAACATGTTCCAATTATGTCAAAATATGCAGCAATTCTTAATGAAGAATTATCCAATTTTATATTGTATTCCACAATGAGAATGCAGAATGGCGGATATATAGGTAATGCATTTTAAATGGGAGAACGGCACACAGTATTGCCGGCCGTTCTTTTCTTATTAATATTCAATATTGAACATAAAAATGATTCGATGAAATTTAAGCCCAAGTGGCGAAATTATCATGAGACCGGGCATAACAGTTGATCCAGTTGGGCATAACAACGCCCTGGCAACGCTGAGCCCCATGAGACGCCACACTGCATTTTCAGTTTGAAACGCGCTATAGTGTAGATGAAATATTAACAAGTCTTTTATATGGTTTTGGCTCAAGTGTTTTGATACATAAGTTAAAGACTATTTAAAAAATGAATTAATATAAATTTTACTAGTTTTATGTATGTGTTCACTAGAAGGCTTATTGCTATTCTCTTATTAGTTGACCAGCGTTCAATATTGTTTATAAATGTTCTAATAAATTCGAATAAATAATACTAATTAAATCAAGAACACATAGTTGCGAGGACGAGGCCAGGTAAAGTAAGATATGGTTAAATTCAAATAAAAATCAAATAAAATGTTTGATAACTTATTCAATTAACTTAAGGAAACCATCTCTTCAACATAATTTACTGATAAAAAATGCGGGATTTATGTCATATTTTCCTAAATTCAATCTAGTTCATTGGCCAGTACCCAGAATGTATAGGATATGATACATGACACCAAACTGGCAAATATATCAAATCGAGTTTAGGACTAAACGCAAATTTCTTTCAAGGCACCTACCTACCCATTTGATGAATGATGAAGTTGAGAACTTCTGTTGTTGGGTGACTTTATTATTTGCTTACCGCCACCATAAATGGTACAAACTAACCTTTTGTATCCATTTTCTGACATTTTGAATAGACTAGTCTATTTTCGGTTAGTGTTCCTGATAATACATTCTGCTCAACGCATTAAGTAAATAATAAAAGAGTCCGCGTAGGCTGGTTATTTGGAAATAATTTGTGACAAGACCAATTTTATAAATCTAGAAGGCCCCAATAATAAGACATTAATGCCTATTCTCACTTGTACCTTCAGAAAACAAACCAAATGTCATTCATAATATACTACAGAAGCCAGATAAGCGCTAAATTCTTCTGCCGATGCACTCTATCTTTACTTCAGAATAAAGTCGACCGTATCCAATAAAATATTTATCCTTCTGGGTAGACATTAGGCTCCAAATCATTCAATTATCATAGACTGTTATGCTCCCATCTACCATCCACAAGGAATATCTTGCCTTAAGAACGGCTTAGACGATACATGATCGATAGATAGATAATATATAATAGATGGCGGAGCAGAGTGGTATGTTTTCTGGAACATATAAATTTGTCGTCGCCCGCTGCTTCTTCCATGGAAGGAATAAGTATGCACAGAGATTAATTAATTCGCCAAGTTTGATAAGACATTTTATCAATTCCCATGGTAATGATGCCGCGTGATACGATTTGCGGGGTGGGAATCAAAATAAATTTAGCTGGAATTTATGATTGTTTGAATGTAAATGATGGGAAAGTGGGACACTTCAGATAATTGGATAAGAATGACGGAGAAAGACGATGCTTAGTTTTTGGGACATAATGATCGTAATAACAAAGTAGAATGAAATTATACTATAGTGATGAAGAAGTTAATTAAAATTGTTTTAAAATAGAAACTTGAATCCCTTAATGGTCATTCATCGTCCAGATCCGTACTTGAAAATTTATAAATAAATATTTCTATCAAACACTTCCGAAGAAGTTTTTGAGCTTCGACGATCTATGGTGAGAATTTTATTTTTGGGCATACCAGAATGAATGGTTACCTAATTCGTTGTTTTTTTTAACAAATATCACGATAGTAGTAGTTCTTCCTTAATCAATTGACTACTTGAGTTCACACTTGTTTTGAATTTTGTTGAGTAAGCTTTTTTTTATTGCAAAACCAAAATTATTGCCGATATGGAGCATAGTCTACAAACAGAATTTATAAGCCATGGATATGGGGCAGCTGAAATTTTGGCGATGGTGCTCATATGATAGACGCTTGTAATTACATTTTTTTGTGGAAAAAGATTATAAACAGTATATGGTGTATGGTCTGACAGCCTAATTTTAAAATTTGAATTGTGATTTTTTTCATTGCAAAAACTAAGATGGGCTAAGAAAATCATAGTCCGTCTTTTGCGTCAATTCATTTTGGAAATGATGCACAAAACACTCTAAATGCAAGTCTGAACTTCCAGAGATAATTTTGGACATCAACCAACTAGAAATGATAAAGAGCATTCATTAATATTATACTTAGTTCATGTTCATGACGACGAACAACATTTGAACTGAACTCTCATCTGCGATATGAACAAGAAGTTTAAATTTATGGAACGCCATGAACAGCTTTAATTTGTTGTATTATATTTATGTGTTTTTTTAATAAGAGATAGATAGATGAGCTACCAATTTTTATCATTTAAAAATAATCGTTGGATGATATGGCAAAATTTTTAACTACAATCATTAATTTGCAATTTTTAAGGTATAAACATAATTGAAAGCATCTATGTCGACTTTGTGATAAAATTAGCTCGAACTCTATATAATGCGGGTTTCAAGTAATATAATATGATACCACTTCTTTGCTAATAGTAGGTAGGTAAAAAACAATCCATCGAAAATTCACAGCATTCATTCATTTTAATTTGAAAAACAAAAGTATTCGCAATTTTACAATGAAAATAAACATTTTTCATGACATCCTGCTGAAAAATTCTGCGATAATTTTTATTCATCATAATATTCCATTAATCTTTCTATTTTTAGTAGTTATACGAAGACATAGATTCATTATTTATACCATACCCCAAAATAAACGTTAAACTCAGAATGGATCTACTAATTACTCTACCAACTAAGGTGTATTCTCCCAACAAAAGCCTGACTTTTCCAACGATAGGTAGCTAGCAACTTATTGAGAAGCACGAATCGGAGATCGTGCAATTAGAAATCGGGGGGAAACAATGGCTTTTCACTATAATTCATCTTAAAGGTAATGGTATCCCTCCAAAGAGGTAAGAGCAATTAACTGAGAGTAGTAATCAGTTGTTATTAGCATTTGAAAAGTAGTTTTTTCTAAGAAAGCGCTGATTAATTTGAATATAAACTAGAGAGATATGAAATATGAAAAATATCAGTTTCGATATTATTTCACAGTTGAGAATGAAGATTTTATGTTATTTAATAAATAAAATCAGGATAGTGGCGCCTATACGTCAAAATAAAATAGGTAGGGAGACCGGGGCTATAATTAACAAAAAATATATTTTTAGTTGTGGCTTAGAAGTTACTTAACATTTAGACTTTATTTTTATAATACACCATGCTTAAATTATTCAGGTATTATATAACTATGTCAAAACAAAAATAATAGAAACCATGCAGCAGAAGCAGAAGGGCTGGAATTAACAGGTGGGGGGAAGGTATTAACAGAAAGGATAAAAATTAACATATGTTATGCTGAATGGTATACAAAAAAATATATGTACGACATAATATTTTTAATAATGAAAGTGAAATTAATACAGTTTTGCATGGAAAACATTTTCTTATAAACTAATGATAACAAAATCACAGAATATCTTAACATAAACGAGAACTCAAAATATGTTGAAATATTTCAACATTTTATAGTAAATTCTGTCTAAATAACTATTAATCACCTATTATCACCTTTGATACATCCTGCTTGGGCCCAGTCCTTGCGGTGTCGTATTATTTGCGTACAGTCTCACTTGCGTACAGGCTGTGAGGTAGAGGGGTCTGGGAGGGAGAAGCGCTTTCGTTTATACCTGCCGGGTCTCAGTTGCGTACAGCCCTTCGACCGCTCGAATGATTAAAAGATTAAAGAGAAAAACAAGGAATTCAACAGACGTAATAATAAAAGAAAAATGAAATGAGGATATCAGATTGGTTGATTGTTATGTTATTTTTAAAGATACATCGCGTCAGAGTCGATTAAAAAGTGTTTTTGATTATGACATAAGAGTGGAAAAATGTAATTAAGTTAACGCATAGATAAAAGTAGTTAAATATGTATTTAGATACATAAAAAGTAGTTTAATTACATTTTCAACTACTTATAGTTCAATACTTAACAACATTGCAATCTTTGACGCTAAATTTAAAGTAACATCCCTTATATGTAAGTGCATATTTTATATTGACATATTTTTTCTTCCTCTTGACACATTCCAAGTTCATTTCTGCCCGCATAATCTGTACCTCGCTCTCTTCGGCTTCTTCTTTTGGAAGGGTAATCAGGTCCTTGATTCTGGGATGCGTTCGTCCGACAAAACTATTCAATTTATGATTCCATCCTTCCGCGGCGTTGTTTGTGCGATGTCTTTCTCCATAACAATTCCACATTTCTATTGGTATTATATCGTTCTCTAGCCATTGATCCACAAAATAATCTAAGAATTGTCGCACTTTTTCATCTTCACTTGAATTTTCCGTCAATTGCAACCAGCCCTCTTCTACATGGTTTTCTTCCTTGTCTTTATTTTCTGGTTGTTGAAATACAAGCGCAGCACACATTTTCACGGTGATTCTGTTGATACAGCTGTGAATCATGATGCTCGAAAATGTTTCTTTCAGTGCTGATATTACTGCAGCCTCAAAATCTCAATAGTCACTTTTGCTGGATTCCAATTTGGGAGGATATTACGAATAAGCCGAAATAGTCGTAGATAGGTGTTTTTTCTTTCCTACGCTACTATAGTAGCTGTATAAGGAAAGTATTGTAATCGTTTGAAATTTTCGAGATTTTTACAATTATTGACGTTTCAGAGTTTTCTCAGTCTAATAAACATATTTTCAGCCATTGGTCTGTCTGTCTCTCTGTCCGTCTGTCTGTGACAGCATTATCTCGGGGACAGATCGGTGTATTTTGTTGCATTCTTTTTTATTTTGTTTGGCACCAATATCACTCGCCGGTGGCACTGAATCAGAATCCTGTATACACTGGGTGTTGAGCTATAGCCAAAAAACGTGATTTGCCAAGACTATAGCGCGAAAACGGCTCTAAGGATATTGATTAAACTTGCCTAAAGTATTCTTCTGAGAGCCCTTCACTGCCCACATATAGCGCCATCTCTGAGAAAAAGCACAAAAAAAAGTTATGCTTGAATAAAATTCCGTATTTTCCACACGTTTCACCTGGCGAAAAAATGTTACATGACCATTGTTGTTTGTCTTGACATGCTAAAAAAATGAGTGGTAGCACGATTTGACCAGAGGATTTTTACTTTACTACCGCTATTATCGTCGCTATGTAAGGAGAATATTTTAATAGTGTAGTGTTTTTATTCACTGGAATTTGCCCGCGAGCGGTAGGAAAGTCGTGTGAGTGGACACACCAATTTTTTTTTATTGTTAGGCAGAAGGGCATATAAAACTGGAGCGACGTTAGTTTCTTCGTGATTGCTTCCTAAATCAGCGTGAATGGTATAAATCTGGGCAAACTGGCTCGAACAACTCCTAAATGTACCGTACATAAGAAAATGTTGTTGACTTTGCAAAATTTGTCTTGCTCTCCTTCCACAAAACATCAAGATTCTGTCCGCCTGGCCATCATCCGCTAGTAAAAAATTGTTGCAATCCTTCATCAACAAAATCCTGTCGTCCAATACAATCTCGTCTCGCGTAACTGGTTTTTTCTGCACAACTAGTGCTGTTGCTATATGCCTACAGAGGGTGTTTTTCACATTTTTGAAAAGCGGCACTTTTGACACGAACTCGTATCTTTTTCGTGAGATATCGTCGAATTCTTGCGAGTAAATATCTGCCACTGACACTTGATCTTCTTCGCGCGCTCGTTTTTTGCCCGAAAAACCACTCGTTCAACATTTAATCTTGCATCATCTGGTGCACACGTATGAGCAGAGCCTGTTATCCAGCACGCGTTTTCTGTACACGTTACCTCCTCTTTCTTATTTACACGAAACCTTCTGTACTGGTAACCTTCATAAAACGCGCTCGGTTTGCCCTTAGTTGTTGCCACGATTTCAATCGAATTTTCCATCTTGATTGGAACACTTGAAAAGAAACGCACAAGATAACAGGTTATACACTGAGATATATTGTTTTTCTAATGACACCCGGTGAAAATGATCTATCAACCACTAAGACATTATATGCGAAGAAAGTGGGGAAAAGGAAGAAATCTATCACTATCTTAACAAAAACAGAATTCTAATTTGAGAATAATTATATGTTTGAACAGATAATATAAGAATATTAACAAATTAAAAATAAACAAAGTCTTATCGGGAGATTATGATTTATTTTCAGATAGGGCCTTCTTAGATTGTACGCATCTGACACATCTGAACAGGTAGAAAAGATGCCGCCTCGACCCTCCTGCTACCTGATACATAATTTTTACGCAAGTGACACTTACTTTAAAGGTGTACGCAAATGAGACGTATGCAAATGACACACATTCGTCCTTGCAAGAGATAAACTGGATCCATTTAAGACCTGATGTATCTTTATTATAGGAGGTACCGTAGATGATAAAAAAGTTGTCATCGTCATCATCAGAGCTATTACTTTCATTAAATATCATTTTCTTCACTTTTCCTACTTTTTCGTCTTTATTTATATTTCCTTTAACCTTTTCTTTACCCTTTCCCTTATATTTTTTGTTCTCTTTATACTATTTTTTTGTTTTCATTTTTAAATAGTTTTTATTACTTTCGGTTCTTGTATCAATGGACTCCGCAGCGATTTCTCAGGCCCCATAAGGTCTAGAGACTTGAAATTTCGAATTCGTACTTAGATCGCAGACATCTCGCCGCCTGTTAAGCTCCAAGTGTGATCCAATATTGGTAATTATAATTATCTCATTCAATCTCATTCAACCAAGATCATTATAATGTCAACATGGAACGACAATGGGATCACTGGAATTACGCACGAGCATGGAGCGTATATATACGTCTCGTTCTCTGGTATATAGGTACTTTCTGGAAGATCGTCTATGGTTATGTCGCAATTGTCAGACGTCAGACGTTATTGTTAATTTAAAGTTTAATTTTGTGTTGTGGTAGACAAACAGTAATTTGTTATGGAATTGCTGTTGCTGGCAAACACATATACATAACTACATAAGTATAGTTAAAATCGAGAAAAGGATAGCAATAGTAGGTACTCATCGGTACAGTTTAAATCTTAAATGCCCAATAAAAACTATTTTTAATTTTTTTCAAAAATTTCACTTGTTCTCTTTTTCATTTTTATAATATTATGTTCTTCTTTTAGAGATTTTTTTCAGGAGTGTCAGTAAGAATACCAGACTCTCTAGCGCCTTTTCGACGAAACTCGTGGTGGAGCTTTTGGCAGAGGTCTTGTGATTTCAACTGCAAAATACTCGGCAAAATCACTAGCACCTTTCTGCATGCCTGAAGTTAACCCCCATATCCGGGGTAAGTATAAACACGGTAATACAAGCACCCCCCGATGTGTTAATTATAGCCCCAAAGGCATATTTTAATTATTAAATAATGTAATAAAATAATGGTCAATATTTTGTCAAATTTGAAACCTAGAATTGTTAAGTATAAAATATGCTACTAGGAAAAAAAACGTAATCACAACACTTTATAATTCTTGTGCTGATCAAAAAATCGTGAATTTAAAATGATCGTTACCGGCTTAAAAGGCGTGATCTAATTGACAAATTAATACACGCACTGGAGGTGTAGTAGATATAGTTTAAGAAAAATTTGCTTGTTAATTCTTACCTCTGTTAATTATAGCCCCGGTCTCCCCTATTTCAGAAAACAATAGTGATCCCTTCATTATCATAATTTATTGCTCTCTCTCTCTCTATTCACTATGTAGTATATGGCCAACTCTTATTTCTTCCCAAAGTTGAACATTCTAAATAATTGTGAATTTTAAAAAGAAGTGTCTCAACTTAGAATGCAGATTATTTGCGATTCTGTGCTGTGATGCAAGAAGCCATTTATAACGGAATTCAAGGCCTGATGATTTTTTATATTATAACCGATGTTCTCTTCAAACAATACATAATATTGGGGATAATGAACAGGTTACTATAAATGGTTTTGGTGTGAAGTGAAATCTTCAGTAGTCCGTGAAACCAATAAACCTGTACTATTCGTGAACCTTATACATACTATTTTTTGTACGACCTGTATAGAAGAATTTGAATAAACCAATGTTATTATATAACAAGCAGTTAACCCATGAATTCACAGGTTTCACCCTATAATATAATAATATATACGCTTTAAGGCAATTCATCTAATTAGTGAGAAAAAATCATCGATTGATTAAATAATACTCGAAGGTAGGTAAAAGGTTTACTAAATAAAAATAAATTACATCTTATTATAGGTTTCAAGCAAAATTTATGGCTAACTCATTATTTCAAGAGTTACATTAAGAGTAGAAGATCTATATAAATAGTTATTTAATTAACAAGGCATCTAAAGACATGTTAACCTTCAAGGCAAGTGAGTACGAGCCAAGGCGAAAGCATTGGCTTGTCACAAGCCGAGGATGTTAACAGTCGATACTTTCCCTCTTACTATAATTACATTTTTCTCGCTGGCGGTAATGTATATAATTCATACATATGATAAATTGGCAAATAACTTTTTTGATTTTTCTAGGAATGTAAATGACAGTACTTACATTCCGTCGTACAGGAAAAATAATACACGAATTATATCTATTTGACATTATCATGTTTTGTATCTAATAGTCTAAGAGCCCGTGAACCTCAGACCTTCGTTATTTTATAACAGCTGAAAGTTTGTCAGCACATGCTCCCAACACAGGTAAGGACGATGGCCCATTATGAAGTTTGGGTTGCAGTGGCTTTGGCAGGTAAACGGTACTAAAGGTGTGTAAAATACAGATCTAATTTCGTCAAATAATAAAGAGCGATTTTTTGGTATTACCTTCAGAATATTATTAAAAATCACATTATTCATTGCCAGACACTTAACATCGTGGAAACCCCTTGCCAGACACCCTTAATGTTCAGGACATTATAATTCTACTTACGTTATAGTATAAAAGCTGATTTTTATACATGATACTTGGGTAATGAGTAGATGATGTTTCCTCAGTAGCCAGACATTTTTGATAGATCCAACCCATAAAATAGATTTTTGTTGGGGATGCATCCCCAACAAAAATCTATTTTATCAAATAATAAACCAGTCAAGAATTCAGAATCAAACAATTTACATTATGGAGTTTTATAATGACATCCAACTCCGTTATGGAACTATTGTCGTTACTCTTCTCAAGCAATGGGCCAATATCAACATCAAAATGGCAAACTTACAGAACAGGAAGGTGTTTCTCATTAAATGCAGATCCATTGGTGTCTTTCCGAATCATATTGGTATGGACTAAATGCTATAGACTCTATGATCGGTCATACAAGAGGCAGAACAGGTCAGAAAATTCAGCACTTTAACACCAAATTGGGAAAAGAACTATTGAAGTTAGAAATTAAAGTCACTTTTAGTAATATTAATTTTTTTGACAGAAGATTAAAGTCAATTATCAATCAGATAAAGCTGACATTGCCTTTACAAATTGTCAACGAATACAATCGAAGACTCTCTGTTAAGTATAACCGTAAATTCAAAGAAATTAGACTTAATAATATAAGAAAACTAGAGAATCTTAAAGACAAGATGACATCTCAAATTAAAATACATGATAAATGGATTAAGAATTTGACAAATGTAGATCTTCCATTAGAAGTGAAACAAATCCTCGCATTAGGTCCGAAATTTTCTTTACCACCAAGTCTTAAAGATATTAATATTCCTTATATTTTGTCTGATCTTGAATTTATTTTGAAAAGTATTGATATAGAAGATAAAGATTGTGTGAGAGCTATATACACTTATATATTGACAAATTTTACTTACAAGAATTATCAAAGCTCTCACATATTGTCAAAAAAAATCAGTAAATGTCGTTCTTTTCTAAAAGAACATCCGTAACTTATCGTTGTACGAAGTGATAAAGGCAATGTTACAGTTGTAATGTTTAAAGAGGATTATATTAATAAAAGTCAGGAATTATTGAATGATAATAAATATTATAAGAGATTAAGAAATAATCCAACTTACACAATACAACTTAAAGCCAATCAAATTATTTCTAAACTTAAAGATGATGGTATTATTGATCAAGTCACAAGTAAAAAATTGAAGTGTTATCACGCAAAAGCACCGAGATTTTATACGTTACCAAAAATACATAAGCCAACACTATCAATGAGACCTATTGTATCTTCAATTGATTCACCTAATAATAATTTGGCATCTTATATCACAGATATTCTAACAAAAGCTTATGATACCAATAATGATTTGTATTTAAAGGATTCTTTTCAATTTAGTAATTTTATAAATGAATACCAGATTCCAAATGACTTTGTAATTGTCAGTTTTGACGTAGTTTCCCTTTTTACAAATTTACCTTTCCCAGTTGTTTTAGATTGTCTAACCCGTAAATGGAATCATATTAAACAGTTTTGTTCATTAAATCTCCAAACTTTTGAATCAATTCTTCAATTTATTTTCGATTCTAATTTTTTGATTTTTAATGACCAATATTATAAACAAATATTTGGCACTCCCATGGGTTCAACAATATCACCTATTCTTGTAAATTATGTTTTAGATAAATTAATACAAGTTTCAAAAACTAAAGTTTCATTTCCAATACCATTCATTAAACGATATGTAGATGATTTAATCTTAGCTCTACCCACTAATAGAGTTGATGAGACATTGAATATTTTTAATGCATATAACGAGTATCTTCAATTTACAGTTGAGAAAGAAAATGAACAATGTCTTCCTTTTTTAGATATGATGGTATGTAGAGGTAACACAGGTTTATTAAGAACAAAATGGTATAGAAAACCTATATGTAGTAATAGATACATAAACTTCCATTCATATCATCCACAGAAAATAAAAATTAACTTGATTATGGCATTAAAAAACAGAGTGTTCAAACTTTCGCATCCTATATATAGAAATGAAAGTTTATCAAAATTGAAAAAAATATTAATTGAGAATTCTTTTCCTATGAAATTGATTAATAAATGTTTAATGCAACCTCAAGTCAATATAGAAAACCCTGAAATAAATCATGAGAACTCTTTAAATGATAATAACAATAATGCCTCTACTACAAATATCCTCCCTATTTATAGAACTTTACCTTATATAGATGAGCTTACTAATAAGTTAGTTAATGTTTTTAGAGGGTATAATGTTATTATTGCAAGAAAAAATATTAAAACCGTATCTAATTTATTTTCCAAAATAAAGACACCTTTAGAAATGACAGAAATGTTTGGGGTAATATATAAAATAAATTGCCTTGATTGTGAATTATCATATATTGGTCAAACTTCTAGAAGTATTTTAGGAAGAATAACATCCCATAAAAGTGATATAAGATGTAATAAGAAATCTTGTGCCTTGGCTGAACATACCATCAATAAAAAACATAGTATTGATTTTGATAATACTATTGCTCTTTAGTCTGAGAAAAAATATTTTAAACGTGGTTTCTTAGAAATGATAAATATTAAAAAACATAATAATACTATGAATAAACGTTCAGATATTAATGGACTTAGTTCTATTTATTCTTATATATTAAATCTCTATAATAATAAATTTAGGTAATAATTTTTCTCAAAATATTTCTCAAAATTGAAATAGGTGTATGTGTGAATATAATATGTACCTAGCTGTATATGTAGGTATAGGCTAATTATATTATCATATCATTTAGTTATATTTGTCAATTTTTTTTCTGTTTTAGTATATTATAATAGATGGGTATATATGCGTATACAGATTATACTGAAGAAGGATAATTCAAAAAAAAAAGTTTATAACAACTAATATTAAGAGTTTCGAGATCTCTAGATCAACTGATTGGTGAGAGAAATTTAGTTGATTCAAAAGGATTTTCATTTCATGTTTAACCTATAGTGAGATATAATACGATGATTTTTTCCTTCCTTGTGTTTCGCCATTTGCTTTCCTGATATCACTATTTAAAATATATTAAATAACATGGAAAATGTTTAAAATATTCTTACATGTTGATTTGTGAGAGAAATCAGCTTATCATTATTAGCTTCATTGAATGAATGGATGCTTTTCAGGATATTTTATATTGTGTATCTATCGTATTGTGAGAGAATACGATAAAGATGATATATGTTAATATTTCTCTATTGGATATATCTGCTATTTTAATAAATTTCTCAGGTTAATTTGTGAGAGAAATTGGCTTGTTTTTTTTAAGTAATTGAAGCTTTCCATTATTTAATTTTTAAGTTATGTATGTCGTATTGTGAGAGAATATGATTACATATAATTAAAAAATAATTTGAATGCCTAACAAAATAGTAAATAATATTATTGACATAATAAACTTCAATTTATACTGCAATACCTACGAATTCAGATAGTCTAGTCTGTGTACGGGTATATATTTATTTATATTATGTGTTTCTAAGTCTGTTATAAATATTTTTTTTAATAATTGAATAATAACTTTTTCTTTTTACTAAACTTATATCTGCCTCAACATTTTCAAGTTTAATGTGTGACTTGTTAAAAAAGAGCTACAAACACAAAGATAACTCCTATATGATCTTTTCTAAGAAAACTTGAATCTAGACACTTTCAACTCTAGATATGCCGTAACCATGACATTTATAAATAACTAATGACATTTCTGATTGATGACTATGAAATCTTTCCTGTTTGTGGTTAATTTTATGTAAATTCACGAATGTAAGTACTTTAATTAATAATCTATTATGTGGTTAAGAGAATTTGAAACTAGTTTTAGTTTGCCGCGACGAAGAGAATAAACATTCTCGAAAGCTTGGCATAATCCAAAGCATTTTATTTATTAAATGACTGCATCCCCATCAAAAATCTATTTTATCAAATAATAAACCAGTCAAGAATTCAGAATCAATATATATATATATATATATATATATATATATATATATATATATATATATATATATATATAAATGATTCTTAAAGAAATTGGGAATTCTGCCGAGTTAATTTGGGACTTAAATAAGTATACTCTTTCTGCTACCCAAGCTTTCATATATATATATATATATATAATATAATATATATATACAAGAATTGCTCGTATTAATATATTAGATTTCGAAACTAGGTTCTATTTTCTGCGACCTCCACATATTGAATTTACATGGCAGATGTACGAGACAAGCTGTGGGGATTAACACCATTGGTGTAACACCATAGAAGATTGCAGAGTTTTTGAAGTACTGGAAATTGCTTCCAGAGAGCTTAAGGAAAACTAGGTACTTGCAGACGCAGAAAAATTAGAAAAGCATTAGCGTGGCCGAGTCGTACATAGACAAAAATGAAATATGAAAATAAACTAAGAATAGCCTTCAAAATTATGGGACAACCGCAGTCACAGTCACAGGATTCTAACAAACCAGAGTTGCATTGTGCTGATTGTCGGTCTTCTGACAGATTGGAATTGAGAGAGACGACACAAGAACAGAATAACATTTTAAATAAAAAGTTTGATGCTAACTCATCAAATTGGCTTTTTGAAAATTGCTCTAATTTTGTGGTTAACATATATAAACATAAAAATAAAATATAAATAGGTTGCATTATTTTTTTGTTCTATTTTTCCATTCGAGTTTCTAAAAATTCAACTTTTCCACATAAAATTGAGTTTTGTAGAAATACTAAGCGCATTTTACAAATATATTATAAATTAAAGAAGCTTAATTTTATAGATCTTCGTTCAAAACTATCAGTAGATCTACGTAGTTAAAGATGAGTTCAGTCTAAAATGAGGAGAAAACGGTTGTGTGTTACTGAGGCTTGTCGCTCGATTGATTTTCTTTTCGTTGTTGCTGGAGAATATTTTTACGTTCTTTAACATTTTAATAATTTAATCATAGAGAGGAAAACATTTAACCAAGCTGTAACAACGAATTATATAATGTATTAAAAAATATGAGATTTCCCGTTATGTAACACTACAAAAGAACTAATCGAAAAACGGTGTCTCTAAGTGAATTTACGAAGCTATACTTTGTATTCATGGGATCACTATAAGTTAATTCAACCAATGTTACTTTATACAAAATTGCGTTGTTTGAAAGTAATACGGTCCTACAATAATTATCTGAAAATCTGATACGGTTCAAGGTAAATTTTATACATGAGATAATCCAACAAGGAAAAAATATTCATACGAGAATAAAAAATATGATAATTTCTACGCCAGTCGGCGGAGAAGCATCAAATAATAAGATTCAATATTTCTTATTGTTTATTAAAAAAAATATATAATATAATTTACAAAAATGTACTGTTAAGTAATTAAGGAAAATCAAAACATAAAATCTTTAAAATAAGGGTCGCACAATAATAACAGAAACAATATTTTTTTCAGCGGCAACCTATAGAAGTTTGAAGATAAAACTGGTCATCTTGATAGAAAACATGGTACTCAAATTTTTTTCTATAAGAGATTAATCAAACTTTATTCATTGTAAATGGATAAAATACTAAATCAAAGTTTTCTGTTTGACCCTTTTTGATAATATAATTTTCAATGGGAGACTTCTAATAAAACTTTATAAAAAATACTTATTATTTCGACACGATTCTTTTCAAAATAACACTCTATGAAATCATGGAGGCTATAAAACTGGAAAGTGACTAGGTAAGTTGCTAAAATTTCATCTTTCTATCCGCTCATCACTTTTCCAATTAATTCATTTGAAAATACGGATAAATAAGGAACTGAAATTCTATTACAACAAACAAAATGGAACTCTAGGCATTTTAGAGTTCTATTGATTTTGTTTATTCTTATGAAGCATATCGGAAACATAATAATTTTTTTGATAATATGATGAAAATGATGCTGGTTATCAATAAAGAGATTTGAGTAGGGTGACAACAGTTGCTGAACTGTATGCTGCTTGCGCCACATTATAGGGTATATTGAATATTCACACTTCTAAATTCTCACAAAATGTAAGAGGCTTTCTCGAAAGATTCCACCTCAATCGAAAAAATTATTCTGGAAAAAGTAAAAGGAAGGCATCAAACCCAAATTAATTACAGATTTTTTGGGTTGATTATATAAATATGTTTTGGTACGATCGGATATTTTCGAATGCTTACATTGCTGACCACATCTGTTTCTACAAAAGTAAGATGGGCTTAGGTACCCGTTGCTATTTGTCAAATTGTCAAAAATTCAAGTACTTCACTGCCATCTCTGCATGGCCCTGAGAACTAATTGAGAAATTTTTGGTCGGCGGCAATTTTGAAATGTAATAATAGCTCGTAATATGAAATCATCCTACGTTATTTTATAAACCATGTTATCTCATTATCTCGTAGGTTTCTTACAAAGTAGACTTTCATTGTTTAGCTTTATAGAGACATCTAAGAATATAATTATTTGGTAATATGATTTAAGAATTAACAATATGAATATGAAATGAAATGAAATGAATATGAAATATGCCGGCAAAATAAAAAAGACTATCTTTAATTTTAATCAATTCTATTTAAAATCAATAGTATGAGCAATAATTGCTAAACAATAATAACTTAATCGTCAAAAATTCATATAGAGGTTTATCATTTTCATAAGATACAGAGATAAATTTACAATCAAATAATAAAACAGCCATTTTTAAAATTGTTGATATATTCAAAATTGTACAATATTTATTAGAGGAATATATATATATATATATATATCTATATATATATATATATATATATATATATATATATATATATATATTACAGTAAATGGAAGTACGGCAGTAATTGTTGTATGACAAAATGATTCTTAAAGAAATTGGGAATTCGGCCGAGTTAATTTGGGACTTAAATAAGTATACTCTTTCTGCTACCCAAGCTTTCGGTAAATTTTTAAAATTATCAAGCAATGCAAGTGAGGATCATAATTTAAACAGGCACAGACTAACTAAGAAAGGATTATCACTCATAATTACAATTAAAACACAACTTACATCACAAACAGATTAAAATTAAACTAAAAAACAGTTAAAATTATTGATATGGAAGTGGTGTATGATGTTACATAGTTGGTGGTGATATTATAACAGTTATAATATCACCACCAACGATTTTGATGAAATTTGGTATATAGATAAGGTTCTGATTTCTAAGATTATCTATATACTTGGTTTCCCTGTCAAAACACGAGGGTGTCACCTTCGAGGTCCATAAACATTTTCTTGAATGGTTCGGCAGATTTGGATAAAAATTTACAGAAAGGGGTCTTAAGACCCAAAAAATCGATTGGAGATACTTGCATTTTCAATGGGTGTGACCCTCGATGTCAGCCAGCAATTTTCTGTGGCAAATGGTCTACCCAATGCCAATTCTCCTTAAAAAAATATATTTTGTACCATCTCCAGGTATTATGTCCAAACTCACAAATGGCGTCACAGTTGTTCACATTCAAGAAAATGTTATGTTCTTTCCAACGATACATCTGAACGACGAAAATTTCCTCGTTTTTCCCATGATAATACCTACCACCACTCACAAATAAATCAATCAGCTCTTTGAGCGGAAGTGCACATGCATACCGAATGAAAAGTAAATATTTAACACCTAATTGCCATAAAAGCTGCTACCACGACTCTCAAGTGCTTCTACTTAAGCACACTTGTTACCACCACCGTCCCCTTGTGTGTGTAGGTATACTTACTAGTCAATAACCATTGAATGAAGGGCAATTAAGGTATTAGCAACCACCAAGAAAGTGCCATCCCTTTACGGTTTTCAAAAAGAATATTCACTGGGGATGGGGCGGAGTATTTTCTCATTTTAAAGCACGAGAAGTGTAAGCTAATAATTAAGGCAGATTGCCTAGCAGATATTTAATTGAACGTCAATAGAGCAAAATTATTTATGTAACTAGTTGATGAAAAGTTTGTTGCGTTTGAAGTAATTCGAAGAGAATTACAATAAGAGCATATCTTAAATTATTTTATTTGTCTAATTACTTTTAATGCAGCAAGAGAACCGTTGCCGCTCTTTTCTATTTTTACCATTTTGGAATCAATTGAAGTCTGAACTCGAAATGGCGACTAAATCCTCAATATATCGTGTATTTTAGGTTTTATCTAGAAGTGCTTTTCCTGAATCACTCGTTCATCTTCCATATCAACGTAGACACTTAACTTGGTGGAAGTGCAGTTTCCAACATCAGGTAATATACTTTTTCAATTATTTATATTATGTATTCGAGAAAAGCGATGAAGTAAACTTTTGTATTAGGTATATCGTTTTAGAAATGATATTTTCATTTCAACAGGACGTCTGAACGAAACACACTTTCTGTTCGGGGTGGATTGAGTCTATCAGATAGTTTGTCGTCAAATGATGTTGGATTCAAACAGAAAGTTCGTAAGATAGACTGTAGATCCAATAGGTTGAAACAGGAAGTTTCGTCGCTTCAAGTCAGAAGCAGGGTTGAGAAGTTCACAGACACTAGGTATATTAAGCGCTTCTGGACTAGAAAGCCAAAACCGATTCTCAAACTATAAACCTGTGGAGGTGTGGTAGAGGGATTTTTTGATTAAAATCAAATTTGGATCTGTTTTCAGAGAATAGAGCATAAGAAAAATATTTTGATGGTTATCTTTTAATTTGCCGTTGGCGTAGGACCTTGAATTCACACGTTAGAAACAAGAATTGTCGAAAATTTAACCCCCTTCAAGTAAATTCATGAAGTTGATTTGTGAGATAATGCAATCGCAAACTTGTCCGTTTTTCTTCAAGTGTACTTTGAAAGTGTGCAAAGATAAAAGTTGTAGAAAATTGAATGTCTTCAAAAGTATTATCTTCAAGATTTGAAAATGGATATTTTCGAAGCTAAAACAATAATATTCCATGAAAAACAAAATAGCAGACATAAATAAAAGTTTTTTACCACTATTTATCTTGACTACATAAGACCCCCTCGAGCAGTTATAAGGGGCACATTAAATTTAGGTCAAAATAATAATAGCTTTCTAATCTCGGACTTAAGTTAGGCCAAAATAGTGCAAACTGTGGATTATCAACCACCTGCAAAGGCCAATCCTTTAGGGGTTGGTGCAAGACACCCCAACATATAATTGGGATATGTTATTGCAGCGTTGGATATAATTAGATATATCACAACATTAGAAATTAGAAAGATTCAGTTTTAATTAACAGCATTGTATAAAAATTTTAAAATTCATATAAATCACCTATTGCGGATGGTGACAGAAAAAAAAGGAACTGTTGGTTCTAGGTAATTTCAAGTTTTTCATCACAAATATTTTTCAAAACGGTATAGTACGTTAATGGTAGTTATTTGTGAAAAAAAAACTTAGAGAACCGTTGTGTTGGCTGGAAACTTCTGTAAACTTGTAGATACTGAATAGACTTATAACATTCATGAAGGTAAATCATGAGAAAAGATTAGAGGAGACAGGTGCAAAACATTTTTACGAAGAACCTTCAGAATGGATTGCACTCTGAGCTTCGATTTATTCCTATTCTATAAGGTAAAATAGACGTGAAACATTTGTGTTGGTAAATGGTTGCCTTACAGACAAAACATTTGTCGAGTAATAATAGTGATGGCGTGTTTGGTTCACATAAAGTATGGCTGTAATGAGAATAGTGATGCTAGCATTTAATAGGAACTAATTTTATTTTGTAATCCTTATACCAGATTCTTATTTTGCTTTGATAATAAATATATACAGAATTTTTCAGAGTTTTAAGATATTTAACAAATTTCTCGGTAAATTTCTCTGTAAATATAATATTTCTGGTAACACCTAGATGACTTAACATCTGTATGTGTTACAGATAAGCTATTTTGCTGTTAACTTATTGCATGAGTGTCACATTATATTTTTTGTTTTCTATTATTATATGTTTTCAAATCTATAAGCTATAAATATTTTTTACAAAAAATTGGACCGACGTTATTAGTTGATTCACTGAAAAGTATAAAATAATATTAATTCTATTGGTGCTGTTACTTTTGAAGTTGTGCAGTTGCAGTTAGATTGATAACTTTTGGCACCAATTTCACAAGTACCATCACCAATAGAATTAATATTATTTTATACTTTTCAGTGCATCAACTAATAAGGTCGGTCCGATTTTTTGTAAAAAATATTTATTTCACACTTTTGAGTGTACCTAACATTAGTCACCAAAATCGTTGAACGTTCACTAATACCAATGAAGATAGTTTTGCTTGTAGTTGTTATTATTGAGATCTCAAAGCATCGCTGCAGAAAAACGCGTATTTTATATGTTACCATTTTAACACCGATTTAACTCGAAAACCGTAACTCTAAGGAAAAAAAATCATTATAAATGTTGCTACAAATAATTATATCCTTCATGCAGTATCGAAAGATTTTCAATTTTCGAAAGAAATCAGCCTCTCCACATAGCAAAAATACATATTTAACATGCCTCTATCTCGAAAACCGTTATTATTATTATACCAACTCATATTTTCGATTTTCGAGAAAATTCGCCCCACCACCCCTTCGGGGCGGTTTTCGGAGGGAAGAAAATTTCGCATTTGTGTTTCTATGAATATGGGACCATTTCTCAAGCCTCCCCCTTCAAATAAATCAAAATCGGAGATCGTTTACTATATAAAAGGCGCGCACGAACCAAAAAAAAATAAAGCAGACAGTCGAATTGTATACCTCCTGCGTTCGGGGTTCGTCGGTCAAAAACTAACCTAATTCAGGCATATAATACCCAATACGTTAAGAAATACTTATGAACAGTAAGCAATATTAAATATTGCAATTTAAACTTGAGCAGAAATATCATATAATTAACTATCAGTTACCACAAGTTTTCGAAGCGTTGAAAGTTTCTAGAAATAAAAGATTCACATTTTTTATTGAAGACTTTTCTTTTGGTTATATTTTTCATAGTAGATGGCAGCAAATTATAATATTTTGAGGCAAGGTAAAGTAATGATCTTAAGTTTAGAGTTTTATTATTCTTTGGTAAGGATACATTCTTATTTGTTTTGCTACGAGTATCCTGAGGGTGAGTAATTTGTATTTCTGATTTATCTCTTTTGTGCATATAAGTACAGGCAGCTAGTATATAAAGTTGTTGTATGTTAAAAATATATTCATTATATAGTTCTTTGGTGGGAGAG
This sequence comes from Crioceris asparagi, assembly GCA_958507055.1. NCBI lineage: Eukaryota > Metazoa > Arthropoda > Insecta > Coleoptera > Chrysomelidae > Crioceris > Crioceris asparagi. Next base: position 79,854,672 of record OY293826.1, on the reverse strand, counting down.
AGCTTATTCTTTTTATAAATTACTTTTAAAATAAAGTTTTGGACTACTTGTAAGGACTTTAAATTTGTCTTGTATGTACCACCCCAAGTAGATATACCATAGCGTAATAAGGATTCCACTAAGCCTTTATATATCAAGATACAGAGATTTTCAGGTAGAACAATTAAAATAATTAAATTACTGCAGGAACATAGAGACAAGATGTTCATGAAACTAATAGCAATCATGTAAATCCAATTTCATCAAATAGTCGACAAAACTTCAAGGAGGTTACATATTCGGCAAGTTGACCAGTAAAGTAAAATACATGATGCCTTGCGAGAATGTTAAGTATCAACTGTAACAGCTTCTGAAATATTTACAGTTTCTCGAAAATCAAATTATTTCAAAAATTCAGTAGCATCGTCCTAACTTGTTCAACAAAATACTGATTGACAATAATTTGAGAGAATTACAAATTAATTAAGGGATGAAATTGTTCGACTGTGTACCAAAGCTCTGCCAAAGCTAATCAGATTCAATATCTCTGAATCACTGATTTATATATCGTTTGACGCAACATGATGGCTTATTTGAACCCTTATTATATACTTTATATATTTTTGCTGTCTATTTCAGAGTTCAATTTTCCTATCTTCGCATACAATGAGAAGTCGTAATCTTTGCTGATAAGTGCACATGCCATTGATACTTTCATACTGACTTTGGATGTGTGAAAGTGCGTAACGGCTAATCACTCTATCATTCAAAAAAATTAGAGTTTCTTCAATCATAATGACTTTACTGGTTCCTATTGCGTCCCCTATATTAACCCTTTTTTATTTTTTCCAAGGAAAAATACTCAATTCAATATTGATAGCACCGTGACAAATAGTCCTTACGTGTTTGTGGAATTCGAAAGCCGTAATTCATTTGAAAAAATGTTCAATTTAAACATTCCCGGATATTGTCCTATCTTTAATTCTGCCGTCACAGATTTTCCATTTACAAAAAGATTTCGGATTTGAGTTTTTACGATTATGGGACCATTTCTCAAGTCTCCTCTTTCAAATGAATCAAAAATCATCAAAATCATTATGCTATTTAAATGTAACCCCGTCCATTAGAAGATAAGACTAATTGAAATAAAAATAATTCTTGCGGTTTTGCACATGATTAATTAATATTTAGGATGTTAAGATAGTTTTTGGCAAATCTACATACTTTCAGCTTTAATTTATTGTATTATATACATACAATGTGGGTTTTCTTATAATAAAGAGTCTAAAACCGTGACCACTACCCTTTGGGAATGCGTCATTTATCGAATATATTTTGTTTAATTTTTTTGCCCCGTCGAGATATTTTATGTATTTATGTCTTTTCAACAACATGAGAAGTCATTATTTGTAGGTTTGGCGTTTAGTACGAACAACAAGTAGGATAATATATTGTTTATAATAAGCTTATGTATGGAAAAGATGAGCAGCACAGTATGTGGTTTGGACGAGTAAAAGGTGATACTAGTATGGGTTCAAATCCCAGGCCATCGCATTGCATTGTCCTCCTCTCACAAGGCAATGGAAAAATCAGCAAAATATATTTCTCAAGTACAGCTTCTCCGGAAGGATGTTTCTTGAGTCATATGGGTGGCTCGGATTCCACTCTTAATTATAGGTCCCCTTGTTTATGGTAACACTTCCAAGGCCTACACTCGGAGACAAGTAGGTACAGCAGTACAATAGAATAAGCTTAAAATATATTTTTGCTTAGATTACTACTCTTACATTATCATTAACGCCCCTTCAGCCCTATTTTGATAATTTTCATATTCAATTAATTCTGGAAGAGAAACAGATTCTAATTATGCATGTAGATCTTAGACTTAGACAAAAAGTAATTTCGTTGAATCAACAATTTCTAGCGCTAGAGGGTGACGGATATATCCAAGCCGTTCGTCAATAAGCTTTGACACACGTGTAACAGAAAGTCCTTGGCTATAGCAAAACAACAACAACCTTGTGTGTAATTCGATGTTGTGGAACTACCATACTACCATGCAAACCAGAAAGAACATACAATATGTTCTCTCTGATGCACGCATACATATATGGGCGTATTGGACATGTGAATCTAGGGACGTGTCGTGAATCCATCAATGAGTGAAGTACTGCGAATAGGTGGGGTCGTAGTGGGAACGTTGTCACTATCGACTTTGACCTGCGATATATCGATGTGCAACAAATACCGCTGATTACGTTGCTAAAGGGTTCACATCAACGAATTTAACAGATGCAGCTTGATTGTGCCTGTCAGGTCTGGTATGATGTTTGATTGTATCTACAAGGGAAATAGCAGGGACAGTACAGCTTCATGAAGACCGGTAGCAGTATACAAATTAAATCGAAACTTTGAGTGTCGCCAATCTGAATGAACTTGATGGATTATACAAATATAGTAATTGACCTATATTTTCAAATAACTGATATTTTTGCTTATCATGTATACACGTACCTATATATGATTTTTTTAAAAGAATTAATAGGATTAAATTATTCATTTCACTAACCTCTATCAGACACTTGGGGTATTCAAAATCCAACATTTATCTGTAAATAATGCTTCTGTAGGCAAAAGTGCGAGGTACCGCTCTCACCTCTGCAAACTACAGTTTGCATTGATAATACAATTTGGCTTGCTTTTCAATGAATCACAAATTGTTTCACAGGCATAGTTTATAATTATAAAAAATTTAAGTTATGCAATTATGCTCTAAATAATATGAGCTTAACATTGATTTCACATATTCTCGAGCGTTTTGATATAAGAATTCATAATTTATGTGGCTTACACATATACTCATTACTTACTTACTCATTCGAGCATAGGCGACTTCTCCGCCTTGAAAATGTTATCATTCCAGTTAACTACTAGGAAAAACTAATCTCGTAGGTTTCCTGTTGCTTTGCGAGAGAGAGGAGAACTATATAAAGGCAGCTAAACATTCGAACAAACACCAGGATGGGGCCAGTGTAACCCCGTAGCCACGCGCTTTTCTAAGGATATGTCAATTAACAGGCATTTAAGCTTATGTCGTTATCGAAAACCATGTAACTAATAAGTAGTATTTGAATATGTTTTCCCTGCCTAATTCGACTGTGACATTTTTTATTCCGGTAACCGTTTCTACTGTTTTATTGTTGAACAATAGCTTCGATATTTGATAGGTAGTTCATTTATAGAAATTTACGTTTATTTCAACGGCATGTTGTTATATGTCTATAAGTAAGTCCAAAAAAAATTTTGGTTAATTAAAAATTTAAAATATCTCGGCCGAGTTCGTTGTTGGGCATTATTGGGTAAGTAGTTTCAAAATCCGCCTTGAAGCAGAACGCAAACCCTATCTGCTTTATATTCAATAGCCAAAACAAAAACCTCTAACACTATAACCGCAAGGCTATGACACATGCGTTTAAAAATGGGCAGTTTGCATGTGAAGACATGTAGGTATAGCAATTAAATGGTTGTTCAAATTTCAGTTCAATGAATTTTGAGAAATTTTCCTTTCCGGTGGCTACAGGCCGTCGGGATTTTTGCCATTAGTTTTACCTTGTTGAATGTCGGCTGAATTTTAAAAGACATATGGAAGCTTGAATTTGTCAATATTTTTTTTCTCGGTCTTGTTTCTAGATCAGTGCAGATTTATTGATGGTTATGTATTTTTGCTTTTGTATCCTAATTGAGAGAATATCACTGAAATAGTCATATTCAATGAGCTCTACATTTATATATCACTCACTCACTCACTTTCACCGGTATTTATAGACTTCTATGCAATACCATGAAAACTACTTACCCCTACTTTATTTCATTTAAAATAACAATGATGTAGATACACATTACTATCAATAGCTCACCTATTTTAAATAAACAATAGTAATGAAACCCGATAATCAAGAACTCTCTATTGAATAATAACATATGGTGAAAGAATATCCAAGTAAATAAGTATGTAAGCATACTCGTGTCATGTTATCTAGACTGAATTAAATGCATTTGTAGTTAACTGCAGAAAAAGCTCTCATTATTTTCAAAAGCACTACCTCACTACTCATTGTAGAGACTTGCGGTAGACAAGGCAAGCAAGAGAAAATGCTGGTCATTATTTTCAGGTCTTTAGGATGGCCATTATAGTGACGTAATCACTATCTTGAATTAAAGAAAGTATTTTTTCTCGAAATTTCAAGCGCTTGAAACGAAAAATAGATGCATTTTAAGACTGAAGTGAATTTATGGAGTTTTTTATTGAAGACTATTTTTTTCCTATCGCTATATCTCTATCTCTAGGAACCATAAAATAAATAACCTTCATCATCAACTTTTGGGGGTAAATTCTAATAGAAAAGGCATAATTCAATTTTAAAACTTTTTATATTGGATTTCTTGAAATGTGGAGATTAAAATAAATGAAATAAGAAAAAAATCATCTGACTCCATCCCCCTAAACATTTATGAGTCTCAAGAGAGTAGCCTCTGGGGTAGGGGATAAAAACGGACGATACAGATTTTGGTCAAGTACTCCTGATATTATTTTATCTCATTTCAGCGATTTTTTGTAAATATTCACATTTCGAGAAATCCTATATGACAACTTTAAATTATCACCCTGTATCGTAGTATGTGCCTAAACGTGAATTATAAATACGTATCTTATTAAAATTTACCACCAAAAACTAATGACGATTAAAATAGTTTATATGTTTTATGGTTCCTTATTTTGAAATAGATATTTAAGGATTTATATCTAAAATTTAAAGGAAAATTAAAACAAACAATCAAAATCCATTGAATATTCTCAATCTACGTTCAACGATATTTTAGGCTAGGTGCAAGCTAGCAAGATACGATTTCTACTAGCTTGCTTGGGCATCATTTTGATATCTTGTTATAAAAAAAACTAATATCAACATCCGTATTTAGTTTTTCTAAAAAAATGCAATTTCTGTCGTATTATTGAAAAATGCCCTCAATTATTAGCAGTAGCAGTATAAAAATTGCAACAAATAAGATAGATTTAAGTTTAACAAAAACATTTACCGCTTTATTTTAAGACACAGGGAATGGCTGTTTTCCAGAAACACGAAGTTATCTCAGCTGTGAAAAGCCTACCGTGTTTATTATCATAATTCGATGAAATTTCGAGATACATCACTTTTTGATTCCGAATGGCCATCTTAAAATATAAAAATAATTTTCAGCATTTTCTGCGGACAGCTTTGGTTATTGAGTTTTTTTATCGTAAGTCTGTCCCTAGAATGAATAGTTTCAGAGATACAAACGGTTTTATGTCTTAAAGGACAAATGGTACAAAAGCGGTGATATTATATAACCATATTCATATTATACAAACAAGAGAAAACTTTTTATCTTTTTTGCGTATCTTCAAATCACTAAGATAATAATGAAGTTATCTTTTTCTAACACATTTTTATGATCATGACTTGTCCAGTAGATATACTATTCAAATTTGATGGATAAGTTGAAGTTCATAAAACACATGATTTATTTGTAGTTGTTGTTTTCAAAAACTAAAAAAAATCGTTAGAAAATATCTGAGGAAAGTTAAAATATTTCTAATTATTATGACATACAACTGATCACTATACCAATATTGGTCACGATAGAATAGACGAATAATTTTAAAATGTGTCCAGCAAGAAACTGCTTCACAGAATGTAATCTAAAAATAACCAGCTTATTGCTATACAATTGTTTTGCATCGAATGAAACAAGTTAGACTTCGACATTATTATTGTTTCTTGAGGTAGTAGAGCCAGAAATTCTCCATAATCTCCCGTTTATACACAAAAATAGACATACCCATAAAAATCATTGTATCTGACTCTATAAACCCTAAGATGTGGAGATATTTTTAAATATTAATTTTCAGAAATCGGACATATTGCTGTACAAGGTATTCCGTTCCGTTATGTAAAAATTTTGGAAGAGTAAAGCACACGATTTCTTAAACAATAAAAAATACCAAACTTATACATTCATTAGTACCTATTTGTTTCAAAGTACCTACACGCTTATAGCAGGCGATGGAATAATTAAGACAAAACAAGCGCCAAATACGGATATATAAAAAATAATAATGATAGGTATACGAATTTTGGAATATTTTATTTGAATAGAAGTGGACTTCACACTTTTGAAATTTGAACATAAAGATATGGGTCACCTTATATAAATTAAACCCGAATTTTAATACAATCTGTAGCTAGTTTCGACATATTAATAAGATTTACTCTATAATATAGCACAAATTATCTTTACTTTAAACATAAAGTTATTTGATTTACAAATGAAGCATTGGAAGAAATCAATTATGTAAGTGACCAATATTACTTTATTAGAAATATAAAAATAATAAATTGGGATATAATATAAATGATGAAAGTAGGTAATCTGCATTTAATTGAATATTTGCTTTGATATAGCCTCGATATATGTTCCTTCATACGAAATACTATTGTTTTCGATTGTATCTTTGGTTAGTGCTATGCATATGAATTTTTATCATATAAAATCGAAAGAGATGAGAACAGAATTTTCAGTAGGGTTTCTCCTTCAGCGTAGCAGGTTCCAGCATTAGAATCGTTTGTAGGTGTTTGTTCGGATTGGTTACATTAGCGGATTCTGATAGAACTTATATTCACTGCATTCTGCAAGTTAATGCTGAATGTCATCGTAAATAAACCTGTTATTAAGAATACAATGTTAATGAAATAATCAAATTAATAGAAGATAAATGACCAGCGAAATTTACATACCACATTGAATAATTTCTCTGATGGGGCTGTAAAATATATTTAGTTAGGGGCATTATAACTTGACCAGAATTACTTGCCATCTTTTTCTCCTGTTATTTCATATTCTCGGTTGCTAGTTTAAGTATCTATCTATTTATCTATCTGCGATTATCGAACGCCAATTTATATTGGTCTTACTGTTCTATTAATGTTGGTACATTTTATAAATTATACGCAATCTGTCTAGAAAAAGAAACATGGAATAGTTCAGAAGCTTAGTGACTCATATCAAACGCTAATTATAATGTTATTACTTAGAAGAAGATTCTTATTCTACCAAAAAAAAAAAAGCTACAGTTTAAAACAGTAGTTTGCAACAACGCTTTCATTGCAATATAAAAAATGTGAGCCTTCATCAAAGATCTATAGTTTATTTAAAACTTAGAATGCGCTTCCAATACGTTGTTATGCCGAGCTCGACCAGTTAACAAGTCTTGTTTCAGGCAAATTTTGCCTCATGGATTGAAATTCTATCTCAACATTCTTATGTTAATAATTAATAATAATAAACAATGTATTTCTAAATTCTAAAAAATTATTACTGGTAAAATTGAAGAACGGCAACACTATGTACCGATTTCCTATTAAAATATCTGTCCATACTGCATTCTTTGTAAAATGCACTTCACTACTTAGTGAAAAAACTGATAAAAAAGCTACAGCGACCAAACTTTCAGGTTTCTGAAATGAACGCTAGTGATATTTCTGTAAGTTTCAAGCAATTAAGATAACAAAGAATTTTGAAGCTCTTTACTTTTCTCCTATTTCTAAAAATCAAGTGGAGGGGGGAGCTCAAAAGTTTTTGTTAATAAAGATCAGTAACTTTGAAATGATGTGGTGCGATTTCAAAAAGCCTTTCAGAAGCAATTCTAATCTATCTTACTCGTTGTGATTGTTTGGTATGTTGTCAGTAGAGAGCACTTTTGAGATAAGGAAAGAAGTTCCAAAATTTCATAAAAAAAATAAATCTATTATCTAGTTTTCTGCCATAATAAAATAGCAAAATGATACGTAAATAAAATAGTGAAAGTCGCGTCTATACAGGCTGTTTCAAATTCGACTCTCACCATTGGGATCTCGGAAACTATAAAGAATACGAAGATGATTAAATTGGAGCAAAGTTGCGTATTTATGTGTTTAACAATACGCCGTTTGAAAATTTTGAAAATTTCGAGTAGTTTCGGAGATATCGGGAAAAAACCGAATTTTCGGAAAGTCACTTTAATTTTTTCATGGCTTTATTTTTTAATGAATTTCTAGCACATTTACATTGCCAATTTTTCACTCTTTTCAATGATATTAATAGTTTTGTAACCTGATCTTTCGTCTATGTTTAACTATCACGAACTTTTTTTTTATTACGGGAGCTATATTGCTGCGTCGTTGAAAATGGAGTTCTTATTAACTTATTGAAAGAATGATAGAAACAATATGAATACAGTGGATGTGTATCGTCTTAACATGTAGGTATCCCGTGAGACGACAACCCCACCGATCTTTATTCAACTTATTGGATACAAATTTAGCTGAGCACGGTTCCTCCAAAAAACCCAGACAAAAATCTGGTGGCAGGATTGATGAAGAAACTAAAGAAATCATTATTAATGAGGTATAATTAATCTTAAGTTTTTCAAACGAGCCAAACCAACTGCAAATTCTGTCCATTAATTTAGACAAATTTAAATTTTTAAACAAATCAACTTGGCATAGTTGTTGTAAAAAACAGTGTAGTTGCTAATAAACATGTACACGTGTAGTTGCAGAGGTACACTAGCACCTTTTTTTACTGATAAATATTTGAGTACATAATAAAACACAAACACATTTTTAATAAAGCAAATACATAAATACTACAAAACGAACAACAAATTATTAAAAGCAAAAAATGTAAAATTACTATAACAGATGCTCAAAATGCTTGCCATTTTGAGCAATGCAACATGTGATTTTATCTTCAATAGATTTACTTACATTATTCAACATATCGGCCCCGTATCATGTAAAATTTAGCAACGTTGTTGTCTCAGTGTTGCCACTGTCTAGTATACGATATCTATAAAATATTAGATATAAAAGAGAGAATAGCAATTTCATTCGGAACATGTTAAAAATAATTTATTATTCACAAATACATGCGATCAACCCCTCTTTGATAATTTTTACTCGAGTATCAGCTTAGGCTCGAGACAGACAGAGCGACAGCACTGTACCAAATCAACGATTTGACAGCGACGATTGTGCGATAGTCGTGGTCGCTTTACGAGATAACCCCCCGGGTGTTATAGACGCGAAAGTTTTCGAAATTCTTAATTTCATATCGACTGGAGTAGTAGGGGGTGTAGCATATACAATATTTTTAATATAACCCCATTTGAAGAAATCTATCTTGGTCAATTCTGGTGACCTAGCTGGCCAATTATAAGGACCGCTTCTACCTATCCATTTACTTCTAAATTTTCTATTTAGGTAGTTCCTAACAGCACGTGAAAAGTGAGTAGGAGCTCCGTCCAATTGTAGCCACATTTTCTTTCGGATGGTAAGTGGTAGGTTTTCGAGAAGGATCCAGAAGTTTCTTTTCAAAAAATTCAAAAAATTTCTTCCATTCAGGTGTCCATCAAAAAAATACGGGCTGATAACATATTAGCCCACAATCCCTCCTCAAACGTTTACACTCCATCGGTGTTGCCGATCAACAGTACGAAATAAATGTTTGTTTACTGTATCGTAATAATGGAAATTATGTCTATTTACTAACCCATTATTGTGGAAAGTAGATACAACGATAAACAATACATAATTAAAAAAATCCCGATGGCCTGTAGACAGCGGAAAGGAAAATTTCTCAAAATTCATTGAATTGAAATTTTAACCACTTTTTCATTGGTACACCTACATATTATTACATAAAATTGCCGTGTGTGTCATAGCCTTGCGGTTAGAGGTTTTTGTTTTGGCTGTTGAATATAAAGCAGACAGGGTTCACGTTCCACTTCAAGGCAGACATTTTTTTCCCTATTTCTTTTCAGGGTCTATATCAAGATCTCCAGAAAATGTACAATTATATCAAATTTATATTGAGTGTTCATGTTTTATCAATATTTCTTATTTTTTCTTTATTAATTTTTATTTTTTTATCTGTGTATTTTATGGAAAATTGCTTCGAACAAAAGTTGTAGGTACTGATTATATCTATAACCCAAAATTATTTTTGATGATATTTACATTACGGCTCTTTTTTAATAATTTTTAAATGTTTGAACGGTCGCCATTTTGATACTACTATAATATCCCATATATATATATATATATATATATATATATATATATAATTTTATTTTGGATTTATCTTGGGATTTAGGTTCGGTTGCACTAAAGGGGTCAGATATTCATTGTATATTTTAATTTAAGACGTTTCGCTTGGGGCTCCAAGCTTCATCAGTTATAAAAAAACATATCACTGCTAAAAATATTAATAAAATAAATGACAAAAATGAAAACATATAAAATTACCTTTCGTACCTTAAACACCTATAGGAACAAGTTTATTCTTTATTGTAATTAATCATTTTTCTTTTTTATCATGTTTGTTCTTATGGCATGTGTTGATTTTTATGACGGGTCTGTTTTTACGCTATATATGTTTTGAAAGTCAAATATAAAGACTGGTGTATTATGTTTGGTGTGTATTGTTGTGTCTATGCTACCATCTGTTGTAGGTTTATCAGGAACTCTTTTGCTATGGTGGTTGTGGTTTATTTGAAATTGTGGAATGGAAGAGGAATATTATTTAACAACAGTATTAATACAAACACTTTGTAAAAAAGAGAGGAGATGGAGTTTCTTTTTATTAAATAATTTTGTGGTATAATTTGCAGAGATTCTTAATGTCAGTTTTATCATTCACTGTATTGGGGTTGAGCTTAATATGAATCATTTCAAGAAATTCTCTTTTCTTTGTGTCTCTTTCGGTTGCTAAAATTTTTATATTATTGTAGTTAAATTCGTGTTTGCTTGTTTTTTTATGTTTATTAAGGGCTGTTGCAGAATTTTTTGTATATTTGTGTCCGTTTATTCTACCTTCGAGGTGTTGGGAGGTTTGTCCAATGTAAACCTTGTTACAATTTTCTCCATTACACGAGATTTGGTAAACTACATGTGTTTTTTTGTTGGTTGGATTATCAGTTTTTAATTTGGAGAAAGTTATTTTGTTTAGGGTATTATATCCCTTGTGTCCAATCTGAATATTGTATGGCCGCGTAATATTTGAGAGTTTTTCCGATAGTCCTTTAATGTATGGTAGTCCTATATGAAGAGATTCAGGATGATTTGTGTTTGTTTTTTTTGGTGTATTGTAAAACTTATGAATCCTGCTTTTAAAAATTTTATTTATGATGGCTGATGGATAGTTATTATTAGTTAATGTTTTCTTGGCTTTTTTAATAGCTAAAAGTCGGAATTCTGGGTCGGATAGTGCAATCGCACGGTCTGCAAGGCCGATGATAACAGATTTTTTCTGGGATAATGGATGGTGAGATTTATAATTAAGATATCTACCAGACCAGGTTTCTTTTGTATACCAGCTTGTTCTTAGAGTTTCATTTATTCTATGTATCGTCATGTCAAGGAAATTGATTTTATTATTATTTTCTAATTCAATTGTGAACTTTAGCTTAGGATGGAATGAGTTGAACATTTCTTGGACATAGTTTGATTTTTCCTTTGGAATTAATAATATGCAGTCATCGACATATCTGCGATAGAGTGGCAATTTGAAGTTTAATTTGGGTATTATGCTAGATTCAAGTTCTTCGAGGACAAGTTGTGCAACAACACTAGAAATTGCAGCTCCCATCGCGCAGCCTTCGATTTGTTTATAGAATTTATCTTTGTATTGAAAATATGTGGAAGTGAGAGTATATTCAATTGCTTTTTGTAATTCATTAAGTGGTAGTGTGGTATAGTTTTTTATTTTTTCCCAATTTTTTGTTATTATGTCTTGTGCTAGTTTTAATGGGATATTGGTATATAATGATACGACGTCTAATGATATAAGTATGTGGTTTGTTGGTATTTTTATATTTTTTATTTGTGATTTGAAATGAAACGAGTCTTTGATGTAATATTTGTTCTTGCCAGTGATATTGCTTAGGATTCTTGCTAAGAATTTGGATAGCTGTTCGAAAGGTGATTGGACACAAGATACAATAGGCCTAAGTGGTATATTCTCTTTATGTAGTTTTGGCAAACCGTAAATTTTGGGAGGTAATGCATTATTTAATTTTAATGCGGAAGCAGTCTTTTCAGAAATGTATTTGTTTTTTTCCCAATTTTTTATTAAATTGTTGTTTTTTGTTTGAAAAATATTGGTAGGGTTGTTTTTCATTTCTTTATATGTGTTTGTATCATGTAGAAGCTCTTGCATTTTTTCATCGTATTGGCTTTTATACATGACAACAGTTTTGTTTGTTTTGTCAGGTCTTAGGATGATTATATTTTCATTATTCTTAATAAATTGTCTGGTTTTTTTCAATTTCTGTTTCAAGGTTTTTTGTTCGATATTTGGTTGATCATTTTTAGTTTTGAAATTTGTTAGAGTGTTGCATAAATTTGATCTGAGTTCCGTTATTTCACGTTCATGTAAGTGTCTCGTATTGGTTTCTATAGTTGCAAGTATATCATGAATAGGAATTTTGTTTTTTTCTGTCTCTAAAGCAAAATTGGGACCAAGTGCGAGTATTTCTTGGACACATTCTGGAATAACTATGTTTGTAAAACATGTAAAACAAACATAGTTATTCCAGAATGTGTCCAAGAAATACTCGCACTTGGTCCCAATTTTGCTTTAGAGACAGAAAAAAACAAAATTCCTATTCATGATATACTTGCAACTATAGAAACCAATACGAGACACTTACATGAACGTGAAATAACGGAACTCAGATCAAATTTATGCAACACTCTAACAAATTTCAAAACTAAAAATGATCAACCAAATATCGAACAAAAAACCTTGAAACAGAAATTGAAAAAAACCAGACAATTTATTAAGAATAATGAAAATATAATCATCCTAAGACCTGACAAAACAAACAAAACTGTTGTCATGTATAAAAGCCAATACGATGAAAAAATGCAAGAGCTTCTACATGATACAAACACATATAAAGAAATGAAAAACAACCCTACCAATATTTTTCAAACAAAAAACAACAATTTAATAAAAAATTGGGAAAAAAACAAATACATTTCTGAAAAGACTGCTTCCGCATTAAAATTAAATAATGCATTACCTCCCAAAATTTACGGTTTGCCAAAACTACATAAAGAGAATATACCACTTAGGCCTATTGTATCTTGTGTCCAATCACCTTTCGAACAGCTATCCAAATTCTTAGCAAGAATCCTAAGCAATATCACTGGCAAGAACAAATATTACATCAAAGACTCGTTTCATTTCAAATCACAAATAAAAAATATAAAAATACCAACAAACCACATACTTATATCATTAGACGTCGTATCATTATATACCAATATCCCATTAAAACTAGCACAAGACATAATAACAAAAAATTGGGAAAAAATAAAAAACTATACCACACTACCACTTAATGAATTACAAAAAGCAATTGAATATACTCTCACTTCCACATATTTTCAATACAAAGATAAATTCTATAAACAAATCGAAGGCTGCGCGATGGGAGCTGCAATTTCTAGTGTTGTTGCACAACTTGTCCTCGAAGAACTTGAATCTAGCATAATACCCAAATTAAACTTCAAATTGCCACTCTATCGCAGATATGTCGATGACTGCATATTATTAATTCCAAAGGAAAAATCAAACTATGTCCAAGAAATGTTCAACTCATTCCATCCTAAGCTAAAGTTCACAATTGAATTAGAAAATAATAATAAAATCAATTTCCTTGACATGACGATACATAGAATAAATGAAACTCTAAGAACAAGCTGGTATACAAAAGAAACCTGGTCTGGTAGATATCTTAATTATAAATCTCACCATCCATTATCCCAGAAAAAATCTGTTATCATCGGCCTTGCAGACCGTGCGATTGCACTATCCGACCCAGAATTCCGACTTTTAGCTATTAAAAAAGCCAAGAAAACATTAACTAATAATAACTATCCATCAGCCATCATAAATAAAATTTTTAAAAGCAGGATTCATAAGTTTTACAATACACCAAAAAAAACAAACACAAATCATCCTGAATCTCTTCATATAGGACTACCATACATTAAAGGACTATCGGAAAAACTCTCAAATATTACGCGGCCATACAATATTCAGATTGGACACAAGGGATATAATACCCTAAACAAAATAACTTTCTCCAAATTAAAAACTGATAATCCAACCAACAAAAAAACACATGTAGTTTACCAAATCTCGTGTAATGGAGAAAATTGTAACAAGGTTTACATTGGACAAACCTCCCAACACCTCGAAGGTAGAATAAACGGACACAAATATACAAAAAATTCTGCAACAGCCCTTAATAAACATAAAAAAACAAGCAAACACGAATTTAACTACAATAATATAAAAATTTTAGCAACCGAAAGAGACACAAAGAAAAGAGAATTTCTTGAAATGATTCATATTAAGCTCAACCCCAATACAGTGAATGATAAAACTGACATTAAGAATCTCTGCAAATTATACCACAAAATTATTTAATAAAAAGAAACTCCATCTCCTCTCTTTTTTACAAAGTGTTTGTATTAATACTGTTGTTAAATAATATTCCTCTTCCATTCCACAATTTCAAATAAACCACAACCACCATAGCAAAAGAGTTCCTGATAAACCTACAACAGATGGTAGCATAGACACAACAATACACACCAAACATAATACACCAGTCTTTATATTTGACTTTCAAAACATATATAGCGTAAAAACAGACCCGTCATAAAAATCAACACATGCCATAAGAACAAACATGATAAAAAAGAAAAATGATTAATTACAATAAAGAATAAACTTGTTCCTATAGGTGTTTAAGGTACGAAAGGTAATTTTATATGTTTTCATTTTTGTCATTTATTTTATTAATATTTTTAGCAGTGATATGTTTTTTTATAACTGATGAAGCTTGGAGCCCCAAGCGAAACGTCTTAAATTAAAATATACAATGAATATCTGACCCCTTTAGTGCAACCGAACCTAAATCCCAAGATAAATCCAAAATAAAATTATATATAATGGTTCAAGAATTCCACAGAGAATAGTATATATATATATATATATATATATATATATATATATATATATATATATAAACTTTTGAACCAAATGTTTTTTTGGCCGTTGAAATTTTTTCGAAATTCAAAAGTGTGAACGATCGCAATAGGTATATTTCTATAAGAAATTTACCTTAAAATCAGGATCTTCTCCAACTTAATCCAAAGTCCATAAACAAAAATTTAGACGTTTATCATAGTTGCTGGTGTAGTTGAATATGATATGGATGGTAGCGATTTTTCTTAAGTATTCTACACACACTCATTTGACTTATTCCTAATTCACTTGAAATTTTTCTAGCACTGGTATTAGGATTCTCCGTAACCGACAGCAGTATATCAAATTCGATGACGTTGTCATCAGTAACTGGTTTAGTTTAGTCTGTCAAAAACTTCCTTTTTTGAGTGAGCTCTAACAGGGTACTTTTAAGCATAAACTGTAGATGCTAGGAGACAATTTTCTAAACATTGCCCAATGCAAAGTATCATGTCGACTCTTTCGTTTAACGGATACTGCTTCATTTTTAGTAGCAATAAAATATGAAACTAACACAGGATTATTAAGGTAATTAACAGAGAAAGGTCATTAAATGACATTAAGTTAGGTACCAACTAGATTATGTATGCATTTTTTGTTTTAAAATCGATTTACCATTAAATCTGAGAAAATTGTAAATTGCACGAAAAGTATAATACCTAGGTATAGGACACCCTTATACCATTCGAAAGAAGAATTCTTTTTTGACATGGTGAATAAATAAAATACTCATTTAAAAGAAGCTCAACATTACAGATTGAATGATGTCATAATGAAACTGTAAATTCTTAACACCCTGTAAAGATATGTTGAGTACTCAATCGTGGAATACAGTCAACGAATGCCCAACTATTTAGATGTAAGAGAAAATTTCCTAGAATTTCTTGTATTAATTAGATATTATTTTTTTTTCGAAAAGTTCAAATTTTAAGAGATGTCAGCATAACTCGGAACCCTCTGTACTTAGGTATAGGGAACACTTAGGAAAGAGTATTTTATTTTTTATGGGCACTCAGAAAATGCAATAAAATATAGGGTGTCCCATAAGAAAAAATATAACTTTGATACGCGACAAATTTTTGGTACATCCTGTATATTCCAAAATAATTTTAAAATGTAGCCTTTATCAATGTACAAACTACTAAAGTGACAGACAATTTAAAACTTTTAAACCATAAGCCATAAACCTGCATCCCGTTGGTCGTGATTCACCCTGTATGTATACAGGGTGGGCCAATGAAAATTTGAGACACCGATGTATTGACTTTAAAATCAAAATAGCGAAAAATGCTCGAACCCGTCGGTTTTTGTTTCAACAACTTTTTTCAATCTCGTAACTCCTACCCCTAACGGGAGTAAGCACAACCCCCAGATTTTAAATAGGGATGAGGGGTATTGCTATAACTTATCTCAAAGATCTTATCGAGTACTATCTGACCCTAAAATTTTGCTCAGAAACTTCCATTTGTAACGAAATGACAAGGTTAAATATTTGTAATTGACCTTGAGGAAAATTATTGTTATCAGGCTGGCATTTCAGATTTTTTTTTCTCTTTTGGTTCAAAACAGGTTGAGCGCATACTATTTACTTCTTTATTTACCTCAGTTCATCGTGAATTTTTACGAATGTTACCACCGTTTTAACTAGCTTGTGGACTTCACTAGAGTGAAATAGTGCATTTAGTAGAAGAAAGGGTGGAAATTTTAAAATTGTTTCTTAAGAATGATGACTGCGCGAATAACAATTAATTTATTCAACGAACGTCACCCTGATAGAAATGTCTCTACTATACTTACGTTTTGCAAATAGTTTCCAAATTTGAAGCTATTGGTTCAGTCGAAAATAAAAAGAGGGTGCATGAAAAAGAGTGATGGAAGAGGCTGTTTTACGTCATGTAGCAATGGATCCGACCCACAATACTAGGAAATTGTCTGACGTATCCGGTGTATCACGCACAACAATAAGGAGAATCCATAAACAACATAAATGTCATCCTTTCAAAATACAATTGTTTCAGGAACTGCATGAGGATGATTTTGGTCGCCGACTCCATTTCTGTGAAGTGATCAGTGAAAATATTAACAATAATCAATATTACATGTTCGATGTCTGTTTTTCGGATGAGTGTTCATTTAACCATAACGGAACTGTAAATAAGTATAACTGTCGGTATTGGTCAGACGAAAATCCAAGACTATTTCATGAAGTGCATACTCAACATGTACAAAAAGTAACCTAGGTAACCTCAGTGGCGAAATTTATCAGGATTTATTAGAAAACACTATTTATCCAGCCCTCGTGCTGAGAATTAAGAAGACCATCATATGATAATTTTTCAGCAAGATGGCGCACCTCCTCATTTTGTACAACCTATACGTCAATTTTTGGTTGTCCTCAGGACTTTTTTCTTTGGGGTCATCTGAAATCTAGGACTTATGCTAACCTGCCCGATTTAATGGAATATTTGCGAAATCAGATAATAAATGAATGCCGTTAAATTACACTCGATATGTTGCGTAATATACGGGAACCTTTTGAACGGAACTTATTTTACTACATGGAAGTGAATGGTGGCTAATTCCAGCATTTAATAAACTAATAGAAAAATAAGTTTTTTTTTGGTTTTTAAGTACACTTTGTGTTCTCATTGTCTCTTTCCCTATTTCAGCTGTCAGGCTAGTACTCGATAAGATCTTTTAAATAAGGTATAGGAATACCCTCATCCCTATTTAAGATTAGGGTGTTGGGCTTAATCCCATTAGGGGGGTAGGAGTTACGGGTCAGAATAAAGTACCAAAACTGTTCTCCTCGAATCAAAAATCCACGGGCCGACCATTTTCCCATCTTTTGATTAACATTCGTTAAATCGGTATGTAAAATTTTCATTGGCCCACCCTGTATATACATGCAAGCATTGCTAGTTTAATATGATTAGATGTATAAGAAACAGGATTATTTTACACGAAGATAAGATGAGATAATGTCTTCAGCTTTCAAGCTGGTCTTGTTATTTACCTACCAAGTTTCATTTTAATCACCATAAAACTGCCTCACGGTCCAAATGACTAATTCATAAGGTTATCATTCAACATGCAAGATTGATGCAATTCTTATGAATATGAATATATATAACTAATAACATATGACGTCAATTCCGGTGTACATTATGAACTAAATCAATAATATTTACCACTAATCTGAGAATTCGATATACTTACATACTGAATAGGGAGTGGAAAGTGACGCGAGGGTGATTTTGATATCTTTGAACTATAATATTCTCATAATTTAATTTGTTTAAATTAAGGTATCCAATACAAATATACAATTGGGAGAACGGCAAAGAGTGTTGCCGGCCGTTCGTTAAATTTATCTGTAATGTTTTTGATTGAAATTTTTTTATTTATTGCTTATTAATATTACCTAAATATTGAACATATAAATGATTGGATGAAATTTAAACCCATGCGGCAAAATTATCATAAGACCGATCATAATGGTCGATCCAGTTGGGCATAACAACGCCTTACCAACGCTGAGCCCCACACTGCATTCTCAGTTTGAAACGCACTATAGTCATAGATGAAATAATAAATATTTTTTTATACGATTTTGGCTCAAGTTTTTTGGTACATACGTCAAAGACTATTATGATTAAAAATAGTGAGTAGACATAAATAGGTTTATGTAAGTGTTCAGTAGAAGGCTTATTGCTATTCAGTTTCTCTCATTAGTTTACCAGCGTTCAAAATTGTTTATAAATGTCCTAATGAATAAATAAATATGAGTGAATAATACTAACAATAAGAACACATAGACGACGAGGCCAGTTCAAGTAACATATGGTAATGGTTAAATTCAAATAAAAATCAAATAATGTATTTGATAACGTATGCAATTAACTTAAGGAAACCATATCTTCAATATAATTTTCTGATATAAAATGCGGGATTTATGTTATGTTTTCCTAAATTCAATCTAGTTCACTGACAAGTACCCAGAATGTATAGGATATAATACATGACTTCAAACTGGTCAGTACCTATATTAGATCGAGTTTAGGACTATACCTACGCAAATTTCTTTCAAGGTACCTAACTACCCAATTAATGAATGATGAAATTGAGAACTTTTGTTGTTGGGTGACATTATTTGCTTACCGCCTTAAGTAATGGGACAGGCAAACCTTTTATATCCATTTTCTGACATTTTGAAGTGTCTATTTTCGGTTAGTGTTCCTACTGAGTTGCATTCTGCTCAGAGCGTTAAGTAAATAATAAAAGAGTCCGCGTGGGCTGGATACTTTGTGACGACCATTTTATGAATGTAGAAGAACCCAACAATAAAACATTAACGCCTATTCTCACTTGTACCCTGAGACAAGAAACCAAATGTCATTGTCTGCCGATGCACTCTATCTTTACTTCAGCATAAAGTCGACCTTATCCAATAAACTATTTAACCATCTGGTCAGACATTAGGTTCCAAATCATTCAATTATCATAGGCAGTTATGCACCCATCTACCATCCACAAGGTAAATCTTGCCTTAAGCCCGGCTCAGACGATACATGGTCGATAGATAAATAATCCATAATATGAGGCGGAGCAGAGTGGTATGTTTTCTGGAACATATAAATTTGTCGCCCACTGCTTCTCCCACGGGAAGAATAAGTATGCACACAGATTAATTAATTCGCCAAGTTTGATAAGAAATTTTATTAATTCCCATGGTAATGATGCCTCGTGATACGCTTTGCGGGGTGGGATTAAAAATAAATTTAGCTGGAATTTATGATTGTTTGAATGTAAATGATGGGACAGTGGGACACTTGAGGTAATTGGATTAGAATGGGGGAGAAATACGAGGTGATTTAGATAGAGATGCTTGGTTTTTGGGGCATAATGATCGTAATCACAAAGTAGATTGAAATTATATACTGACGAAGAAGTTAATTAAACTTGTTTTGAAATATAAACTTGAGTCCCTTATTGGTCATTTATCGTCTACAGCTCCGTACTTGCAAATTTGCAAGAAGATATATTTCTATAAAAAAATTTAACTTTCCGATGAAGTTTTGACCTTTGACAAACTAGGGTAAGAATTTGAGTTTACCAGCGTGAAAGGTTAATTCGGTGTTTTTTAAAGAAATATCACGATAGTAGTTACTTCTTAATCATTTGATAATCAGTTGACTAGATGAGTGCGCACTTGTTTTGAATGTTATTGAGTGAGCTTTTTCTTGATTGCAAAAACAAAATTATTGCTTATATGAGGCAGCTGAAATTTTGGCGACGGTGCTTTTATTAGGTGCATCGTCTGACAGACAAAAATTAAAATTTGAATTTAGATTTTTTTTTCATTACAAAAATTGAGATGGGCTAAGAAAATCACACAGCGCCTTTTTTAGTCAATTCAATTTGGTAAACGATGCACCAAATACTCTATGTTAAGGCGGGTCTGAACTCGAGGAGATAATTTTGAACATCGACATACTAGAAATAATACAGAGTATTCATTTATATTATACGTAGTTCATGTTCAGGAAGATGAACAACATTTGAACTGAGCTCTCATCTTCAAAATGAACAAGAAGTTTGAATTTATTTAACGCTATGATTTTTTGGCACATCTGCATACTGTCAGCTTTAGTTTGTTGTATTATAATGGTGGGTTTTCTTATGGCAGATAGATAATGGGCTTCTGATTTTTATTATTTGAAAATGGTCCTTGGATGATCTGGCAAATTTTTAAATCAATATTATGCAATTTTTAAGGTATAAACATAATTGAAAGCATTGAAGTAGACTTTGATATCAAATTAATAATATTTCAATTAATCCAAGCAACGATGATAAGCTTGAGCTCTATAAAATACGGGTTTTAAGTAATGTAATAAAATATCACTTCCTTGATAATAGTAACAAAAAATCCATCAAAAATTCACAGCATTCATTCATTTTAATTTGAAAAACAAAAGTATTCGCAATTTAACATTGAAAATAAACAGTTCTCATAACTCCTCCTGCTGAAAAACTCTGCGTTAACTTTTATCCATCATAATATTCCATTAATCTTTCTATTTTATAGATATACAGACATAGATTAATTATTTATACCAACACCAAAATAAACGTTAAACTCAGAATGGATCTTCTAATTACTCCAGCCAACAAAGGTGTATTCTCCCAACAAAAGCCTGACTTCTCCAACGATAGGTAGCTAGCGACGTATTGAGAGGCACAAATCGCAAATCGATCAATTAGGTATCGGGGAAAATAACGGCTTTTCACAATAATTCACCTTAAAAGTAATGATATCCCTATATAAAGGTTGGAGCAATTAACTGGGAGTAGTGATCATATGTATTATTAGCATTTGACAAATAGTTGTTCTTAGAAAGCGAACTAGAATGATATGAAATATGAAGAATATCAGTTTCAATATTATTTCACTATTGAGAATGAAGTTAATACACCACTTCAAAAATAAATTTATGATAATAACTTCATAATGCTTATTATCATGCTTATACGGCGAAATACAATAGGTATGTTAGAATACAATAGTGGTCCCTTCATTATCATAATTTAATACTCTCTCTTTGTATTTAGAATAAATTATACTATTATGGTCTACTCTAATTTCTTCCTAAAGTTGAACTTTTTAAATAATTCTGAAGTTTTAAAAGAAGTGTCTCAACTAAAAATGTAGATTTCTTGCGTCGCTTATAATGAAAATCAAGAGACTGATGATGATTTTTGTATGTTATAGCCGATGTTTTCTTTAACCAATAGGTATTATTGGAGATGGTGAACAGGTTACTATAAATGATGTTACACAGCGGTCAGATTATATATAGTAAATAAATATCAATGGTTACGATCTTTAACTTGCGCCAGGTCTCCTTTTTGGTTTAGACTGCCCTGTATATGATGATCTGTTTAAGACTTGATAAAAGATAGTAAATATTTATACAGAAATTATTGAGTAAGGCGTGAGGGGGGAGCAGTTAAAATACTCTAATTAGAGAAAACTGCAGCATATACAAAAATATATGATTTGGATCATCCTAAGGTTGTTCAAAAGATTCGATCAGAGAACACTACCTCCAAAGAGTAGAGCAGAGAGAACATACAATTTGTGTGTATTGTATCTTGCCTCTGGTGTAGACGAAAAATAATTAGGTATGGCAAATGACATGAGACATCATCGAGATTTGAAAATGAATGATTCTATAATATTTTGTTTCAGCGGATTTCATAGGTTCAATCAGTCCCAGATTGATATATTCTGCCAAAGAATAGAGCTAGATATGTATATATCTTTGTTAGTGATGTTCGGCATGCGATGTTTAAATCTGACAGAAACTTAATTTTTTTAATATGGTAACTGCATAAAAATATATTTAAGTATCGATTGCTGACTTCAAGCTTTAAAGAACCTTTATTACCATCTTCAGGGCTGAAATATACAAAGAGGGTAGAATTTCAGTATACAATACAAGAAAAACACAAAATAATTACTAAAACTTACACTGTAAACGAGGTTAAAAATTGAAATAGCAGGTACATAGAGAGGACTTCCTTCACACATATGGATGGAAGACAGTAAACATTTAAGACATTGCACAAATTAAAATATTCAAAGTAAATTGTTCACAAAGCACACCGCATTGTTATCATTTATTTACACTTATGAACAAACTGGTTGTTATGACGATATTTAGCAAATATTTATATCTATTACATTTAGAAGTGGGGGTAAAAATATTTGAAATTTTCAAAATTTGTATGGTTATTGAACAAGGCAAGTGATTGGTCTGTCATGAATCGTTCAAGGTACTAAAACAATCTTATTAAACAAAAGTAAATGAGCAATCAATTACCGAGTATTGAGAATAGCCTGTGTCCGGTTTCTAGTCTAGTTATCACAAATAAATGGGCCGAAAGGAACTACGTGTTCTGCCAAAAATGCTTCTATTTATCGAGTCGCGTTTAGATTACCATTGATAAAGTAAATCAACGTACGCGCTTCGCAGCTAATTCCTTCCAAAACGATTATAGATCTTTCCTGATATTGTACTCGTTTAGAGAAATTGCACTGAGCATAAGGCTCTTCTTCTCTTCTCCAAACTCTCTCGGCTATATGGAGAGTACAAGCCGAACCTCGACACGTCTGAGAACAGTACGTTCCACGACTCTGCGTTGGTCCACTGGACATGATCTCTTACTCGAATAAGACGATGTTCTCGCAGCAACTGTGGTCCAGTTGCTGGTTTCCGTGATCTCATCCCTTCAAATCTTCTTCTTACTGTACGTTCACTCACGTTCACCTGACGTACTTCCTCCAGACGATTTCTTGTCTCAACTGCTGTAGTATGTCGATTTCGTAACACCCTCAATACGATATATCGATCATCATGGGCTCGTGTGGTGCGTCTTCTTCCTGACCCAGGTCATCTGTTACAGGTGCAAGTTTGACGAAATCTTTGAATGGCACGAGAAACCGTACTCGGTATCGCACCAAGAACATGCGCAGCAAAACGAATGCTGCGTCCGCCTTCCACTAAAGCCACTGCTTGGACAACTTCTATACGGCTTAAAGGCATTTTTTGTCTAGCAACATTAACGACGTTATTGACACTTAAACGTCACTAAATCGTTTTCTATGTTTTCCATGGTGTTGCCGAAGAAGCTGCGTTATCTTTTAGAGCATGTAATTTTGGCGTTAAGAAAATCAGAAACTTGAAAAAGAACTGACTTGTTCAGGAAAGACATGGCTACAAGAGCCTTTTGTTTCAAATTAATTTCTTTTGTCGGTACAACCCGCAGCTAGATATAAAATTTAAGAAGGATACAAGTATTAGCGTTTCTCACAATTGCTGAAATGGAAGAGCGCCAAAATGGTGAGGGCACATACAAAAATGTTGCCAAAGAGTAGAAGTTTCAAATAAAAACCTTATTCAAATAGAGCAATAGGTACGTTCAAAAAGTTATAGTAGTTTGAAACTTTTCATCATTTTAGGTGTTGCGATTTTTATGCAGGTCAGTGTACTAACTAGGAAATGAAAAAAAAAATTACCGGATCTGACAAAATCTTGTGTGCAGTTCGTTGGAAACAGTATATTTTTCTATTTTATCTTTTTCTTTTCAAGACGCGTCTAGAACGAAAAAAATTCACTTTTGCCAACTTTATGCACAAATAGCTATTTTGTACCATCTCCTTGTATTATATCCAAACTCACAAATGGCGTTGCAACTGTCCACATTCAAGAAAATGTTATGTCCTTTCCAGGGATACATCTCTACGACGAAAATTTTCTAGTTTTTCCCATGATAATACCTACCACCACTCACAAATAAATCCATCGGCTGTTTGAGCGGAAGTGCACAAGCATACCGAATGAAAAGTAAATATTTAACACCTAATTGCCATAAAAGCTCGAACCACGACTCTCAAATGCCTCTACTTAAGCACACTTGTTACCACTACCATCTTCTTGTGTGTGCAGGTATAGTTACTAGTCAATAACCATCGAATGAAGGCAATTAAGGAAATAGCAACCACCAAGAATGTGACCGATGGTACCTTAGACGTTTAAGAAAAGCTATTCGTAGGATCGTTCTGAAAATTGTATTATGTAGATTATACAAAGAGATCTATCGATTGAAAATATTTTCAGCCTTGCGACGTTGTTACTTATGTCAAAAAGTATTAACAACTTTGATTTTTCAAATGAGACACCCTTTATATTATCAATTTATTAGATTCTCTATCACCTTCTGGTTATTTTTTCATAAGATATCTATACCTATCTGTAACAGTTTCCTGTGAATTAATTAATTTTCTTTTGTTTTGTTCAAATGAATAGCCCATTACTCTAAATTTTAGAATTGTGAAACGATGAAATTCCAGTAACAGCTTGAGAAAGACTTATTCCTTATTATTATTGAAGATTTTCTTTTTATGTTATACAGGGTCGCCCAAAATTCTTGATCTTTTCATCAGATACATAAAGAACCAAAATTGCGTTTTTTCAAATAGAACACCCTATATTTTATTATTTCTTCAGAGAGAGAATCAGAATACCTTTGAAATGATATATCATGTTCCTATACCTAAATGGTCAGGTTTTCAAAATATAAGCAACTATCTATTAAAGTGAATTATTTCTAGCATTTTTATGTAGGTGTTTGCTGGTTACCATGGTGATAAAACAATTATTATTGAACAAACATTATTTGAGGTATTTCTTAAAATAATTTATCTAAACCGCAAAAATTTAAAGAAAAAAGTGTGTATTTAACACCAGTATAAAGTAAATATGGAATGCGTCAACGCGTAATCAAATGCATTGATGAGATAGATGCACGTGAAATAAGAAAAGCTATTTTATTGGTGGAGAAACGTATTCTTAGATGTTTGGAAAGAAACGGTTGTCAT
Organism: Crioceris asparagi; assembly: GCA_958507055.1. Taxonomy (NCBI): domain Eukaryota; kingdom Metazoa; phylum Arthropoda; class Insecta; order Coleoptera; family Chrysomelidae; genus Crioceris; species Crioceris asparagi. The sequence continues at coordinate 79,829,063 of OY293826.1, read as the reverse complement.
TTTGAGAATATATTATAAATGTTTAATTATTTATATTTCTTCACTAATTATTATTATTAAGACCACTGTCCTTATCACTTGGTTATTCATAATTAATTAGATATTATACCTACTGTTTTTATAAAGTCTTTTGCTTAAATAATCTAACAAAAGATCACAAAATATATATGTATATCGTTGAACTGGATTCATTTTCTCATTATCAGTCAATGCATAGTTATTGGTAATTTTATCTTGAAATTGAGTTCAGGTTCTGATGAATCACTTACTCATTATTGTTTTGGCAATATGATATCTATGAAAGTTTATTATTATTTTTAAATGAATTTACAGGGCACGGTAAACGAATCTTCTCAGCAGTCTACTTATCATCCCAAAGATGAGTATCGAAACTGTTTCGTAAATCAACATTTTGAATCATCTTCTAGGAATCATAAAACTATTTATTTGTTCTGTGAATAGGTTTATTCTTGTTGTCTTTTTTTTACTTTGTGGGTATCTTGCATTAAACTTTCTGAATGTTTTTGCAATCATTTGATCCCATTATCGAAGAAGAATGAACAACTCAACAAACACTTATTCTTCCTTACGATAACTACTTGTCAAACATTCCATCACCATGGTAACCAGCAATTAAATTCTATAAAAATGCTAGAAATAATTCACTTTAAAAACCTGACCATTTAGGTATAGGAACATGATATATCATTTCAAAGGTATTTTGATTTTCTTTCTGAAGAAATAATAAAATATAGGGGGGTGCTCTATTTGAAAAAACTCATTTTTGGGTCTTTATAGATGTGATGGAAAGATCAAGAATTTTGAGCGACCCTGTATAACATAAAAAGAAAATCTTCAATAATAACTAAGAAAAAAGTATTTCTAAAGCTATAACTGGAATTTCATCGTTTCACATTTCTTTCGGAGTAATGTGCTATTGATTGGAGCTCTGTTTCGAAGAAAACAAAAGAAAATTAATTAATTCACTGGAAACTGTAAGAGATAAGTATGGGTATCTTATGAATAAATAACCAGAAAGTGATAGAGAATCTAATAAATTGATAATATATAGGGTGTCTCATTTGAAAAATCCATGTTCTTAATATTTTTTAATATAAGTGGCAACGTCGCAAGGCTGAAAATATTTTCAGTCGATAGATCTCTACAATCTTCAGAACGATCCTACGAATAGTTATCCTTAAACGTCTAAGGTACCATCGACCGTGAATCACCCTGCATAATAACATATCCAAAATGATTTTATTTATCTAGTGTCCAAGTACTTTTAACGTAGCAAAAGTCCTATTTGCCGCTCATTTCTATTTTAACCATTTTGGAATCAAGTCTGAACTCGAAATGGCGACTGAATCCTCAATATATCAAGCATTTTAGGTTTGATACAGAAGTGCTTTTCCATATCAACGTAGACACTAAACTTGGTGGAAGTTCAGTTTCAAACATCAGGTAATATATACTTTGTCATTTATCTATATTATGAATTCGAGAAAAGCGATGAAGTAAAACTTTTATATTAGGTATATCATTTTTTTTTGTTTTAGAAATTACATTTTCATTTCAACAGAACGTCTGGACTATACAAACTTTCTGTTCGGGTGAATTGAGACAATCAGGTAGTTTGACGTCAAATGACGTTAAATTCAAACAGGAAGTTCGAAAGATGTACTGTAGATCTAAGAGGTTGAAACAGGAAGTTTCGTTGCTTCAAGTCAGAGGCAGGGTTAAGAAGTTCACTGACACTGGCTAGGTACTGTATTAAGGATGTTAACGACTCGACGTTCAAGTGAGGTCTGAATTTTATTATAAAAGATAGAATATATAGAAACAGTCAAACAAGATAGACTAAAGTCGGACAACTACAAAAATGTGCATAACTGCAAAGATTGAAGAATCGTGCGTTGTTACTTCTGCATATTAAGGAACAACCGCGACCAGATTTACAAACATGAATTTAGTTTGAGATGTACAATTAAATAAAATAATTAAAAATAAATATAAGTTAAAGGCATGTTGATTAGACAATTTCATAAAAAGATGTTTAGGGCTTTTGGATTACAAATCCAAATCCGATTCTGATACTATAACCCTGTGGTGGTTTGGTAGAAGGATTTTCTAATTAAAATCAAATTTAGATCTGTTCATAAAGAATAGACAATTAGAAAAATATTTTCATGATTATCTTATAATTTGCCGTTGGCGTAGGACCTTGAATTCAGACGTTAGAAACCAGATTTGTCAAAAATTTAACCCCCTTTAAGTTTATTCATGAAGTTGATTTTTGAGATAATGCAAACGCAAACTTGCCCGTTTTTTTTAAGTGTAATTTGAAAGCTATCAAAAATGTGTCAAGATTAGTGTTGTAGGAAATTGAATGGGTTTAAGAGTATTGTCTTCAAGATTTCTCTTTAAATTGTAAAATGGATATTTTATAAGGTAAGACAATAATATTCCATGGAAATCAAAATAGACATAAATAAAAGCAGGTTTTTTTACCATTATGCATCTTGACTACTTGCAACCCCCTCGAGCAGTTATAAGGGCACATTAAATTTAGGTCAAAATTATAATTGCTTTCTAATCTCGGACTTAAGTTAGGCCAAAATGGTGCAAACGGTAGGTTATCAACCCCCCGCAAAGGGCAATCCTGCAGAGGTAGGTGCAAAACACCCCAACATATAATTAGTTGGGACTTGTTATTGCAGCGTTTTATATATCACAACATTGAAAATTAGAAGATCCTATTTTAATTAACAGCATTGTATAAAAAATATATAATTCATATAAATTGCCACTATCACCTATTGTGGATGTTGAAAGAAAGAGAAGGAACTGTTGGTTCAAGGTAATTTCAAGTTTTGCATCACAAATATCTTTCAAAATGGAATAGTGCGTTAAAGTAGTTATGTGTGAACAAAAAGAGATCCGTTGTATTGGCTGGAAACTTCTGTAAACTTGTAGATACTGAATAGACTCATAACAATCAAGAAGGCAATTATGAGAAAAGCTTAAGGGAAAAAGGTGCAGATAATTTGTACGAAGAGCTTTTAAGATGGATAGTACTCAGAGATTCGATTCATCGGTATTCTAAGTAATAATATTGGTATTCACGATATAGAAAAAATAAACGTGAAACATTTGTCGAGTAATAAAAGTGATGGTATGTTTGGTTCACATAAAGTATCGCTGTAATGAGAATAGTAACGATAGGATTCAATAGGAACTATTATTTTATATATTTTATTATTATTTTGTACCTACCCGTTATACCAGATTCTTAAAAGCCCTTTCTATGAACCTTTATATCTCATTGGCTTTACTCTTTCCTGAATCTGAATACGAATTGCTGCCTATTGAATTAGCTGCAATAAAATCTTTATTGAATCTACCATAATGCCTCCGAAATTTATTATTGCTTTCAATCTGATCACTTATCCGAAATGATTGTGTGGTAATTCATTAAACAGCGGTTTTTCAAAAAAACTTTAATTTTTCGGACAGATATTCTCTTGGTATTCCACTTACCCAAAGTTAGTGAATATATATAATTCCTATATTCTAATATTTTTCCATTTATGTATTACATAGGCCATTCAAGTAGAAGCAATGAGATTTTCGGTATTTTCACCGTTGATGATTTTTTATTAGTCTGACTGAATTCAATAAATGGGAATAATTATCACCAAATAATAAATGACATAATATCACGCATTTCAAGCCATCACAATAGGATAACGTTCTATTTAATTGACCTTATTATTTCTCAAATGCGAAAAATTAATCTTGTTAATAGAATAGGTAAATTATTTTGCAGAATATAACTTGCATACAGGTTGGGTGAATTTAAGGAAATAATACACAAGCCAGATAAGAAGAACATAATTTACTAGTGACTGATGTAACTTCCCCAAAAGATTTATGTAGTATGCAAAGCAGAAACAAAATGACTAATAAAACTTCACACATTCTAGAATCTAGGCTAGATGAATTTATCGAATAAATTTTCTTGAAGTTTCTGCTTTTAAAATACATCGCATTGTGGCTCATGATAATTTTCTCGAAATGCTTTAAATATTTATGTAATTTTTGTTAAAGGGATATGGTTGAATTATCAAACATTCTCTTTGTGCTATCTAAAACCATTATAATAATTAAGCTGTTGCAGGAACAGAGAATAAAGATGTTCATGAAACTAATAGCAATCACTTAAATCCAATTTCATCAAATAGTCGACAAAATTTCAAGGAAGAAGGAAGAATATTTGGGCAAGTTAACCAACCAGTTCAGTACAATACATGATGCCCTACGAGAATGTCAAGTATTAACTGTAACAACTTCTCATAATCTACAGTTACTCGAAAATCAAATTATTTAAACAGTTCAGTAGCTTCCTCCTAATTTTCCCAACAAAATACTGTTGATTGACAATAATTTGAGAGAATTACAACTTTCTAGATAAATTAAAGGAGAAAATTGTTCGACTGTGTGCCAAAATTCTGCCAAACATAATCAAATTCACAACCATATCTCTGAATCACTGATTTAGATATCGTTTGACGCAACATGGTGGCTTATTTGAAGTCTTATTATATAGGTATATTATATGTTTCTACTGTCTATTGTTTTTTCAGAGTTCAATCAATCAATCTTCGCATACAATGTGAAGTCGTAAACATAATCTTTTCTGATAAGTCATTAGTACACATGCCATTGATACTTTTATACTGACTTTGGATGTGTGAAAGTGTGTAATGCCTAATCACTCTATCGCTCAAAAATAGTTATTTATTATACAAGGGAAAAAAGTACTAGATTTTAGCTTGAGAGCTAAAATCTCATATTTTTCCCGTGTATGATACTCTATTTTTTTCTGTGACGGAAAAAACGATGATTTAATATTGAAAAAATATTATAATAGGTATATTAAATTCAGAAGATTATCGAATTAAAATTTGAAGTTTTAAAGTGGTAGAAGACAATTAGACATGCGTTGCTAAGGAAACCTTTAAAGTAATCAAATATCTGTCAGTTTAATTCTGTGTTTTGATTGATATCTTTCCAGTGGGGAACAAAGTGATACCTGTCAACAAAGATAAAATGTCAAACTTTTTTCCCGTCACGGAAAAAAAGAATTTGTTCTTCAATCATAATGACTTTACTGAATCCCATCCCGTCCTCTATTTTAACCCTTTCTTATTTTCTCCATGCAAAAATACTCAATTCAACATTGATAGCACCGTGACAAACAATCCTTACGACATTGTGGAATTCTATGCAACTTGGTGTCCATATTGCAAAGAATTTGCTCCCGAGTAAGATAAGTTAGCACATTTGGTGAAAGAGAAAAAAGTTGCTGGTGCACCTGACCAAGATTGATGTTATAGCGGATCAGGATTCAGTAAAACGAGATGGTGATAGGTAAATAGTATCCCACAATTAAACTGTTTAAATACAGCGCTGCCATCCAGTACGAGTGTGAGAGGGATGCAATTGGTTTCGTTAATTGGATTGTCTTGAATACATGACTAGTTATAAATATGAATCCGAAATTTGATCTGATTTTATTCATCCACGCTTTACTTTTACAATATCCCGAATATCTCTTTCTATTACAATGTAAGATCACCTATTGCGATAATTTTTATTCCCAATTTGTATTTTGCCAAATGATCATAAAACAGTTTTCCAAATTCTAAAATATATCAACTCTCTCATTTTGTTCCTACGTATTCAGTTATACCTACTATGATGCTATTACTTACTTTGAATACTTTGATAAGATGATTTCCTCTTAAATATTTCCTGGGCGAAATAGGCTGAATTGGTCGTCTTATGCATAACCATCTTATCCCTATTAAATAATTCACATGTTATCATTTTGAGTCCAAAATAGTAGAACGTCAATGCCGGTTTTCATATCTTGTTAAAGTTGTTTTGTAAAGTTATATATACGAACAGCGGATATCTTATAAAATAACTTTATGAAAAATTTTTTTTAAAGGTAAATATAGATGAGTTTTCTATATCTATATTGGAGAAATGAAAAACGAAACGTTGGAATATTATTAGCATTCCAACATTGTACCACTCAAAACAAAGCAGAAAACGATACTTTTCAGCAAATTTAAAAATACAAGAGAATAAATTACATCTGTATTTAATCATTTCTGATACATGGTTTTCTTAACTATTGTGTCACAACCTAACTTGCAATTTTTTTGCTCATTCCTTCCTTTTAAAGGTTCAGGGAGTAGATCTTTATAAATCAGTTTTTATTCCGCAAAAGCAAAAGCAATTTCTAAAAGAAAATATATACGATCAAATGTTGTTTAACCCAATTATCTATTCTCGAAATCAACCTATTAGAAATGCAACAGTTTCTAAGGTTCCGTAAATCCGATAAAAAACGGAACCATTAAATGATTATTCTGGTGTTTGCCTTTCTGTCATCAAAACAGAGAAAACTGAAATTTAATAGGTACTTCAGAGTTAGAAGTTTGCAACAAGGACGTCTAGTTGAAATAGAAGAATTCTGATTATGGGGTTTAATTTTATAGAGCCAATTAGACAATAAAAGAGACAATTTTCTTCAAAAGCATCGTTATAAGATAAAAGGGCTCATTAAGAGTAATTCAATTAATTACTTTCCATTATCCTAAAATGAACGGCTTAAAACATATCAAGAAAAATATATGAAAATTGAACAATCCCGCCCTTATCCTTACCCTTCACTTAAAGTTTACAGGAGAGTCCTGTATCAAAATCATACGGAGCCCTATACTCTCAAGCCTGAATCCCACATGAGCATTTTTTTCTTCTCTCGTATCATCTCTGAAGAAAGTATGTAGGTACCTATACTACAGAAGGACAAACAAAAATTTAGATGGCAATTTTAACCCGTTGTAGTTGCTAGAAGCACTCATATCATTTTAAATCACATTCCTATATATTTTCTCGAAAACGGATTTAAAAGAGCATTAGATCGAGAAGTTTTGTTCAAACTTCAATTAATTAATTAAACTTTAAAGATGATAGATAATTCATGCTTTGGTAGTTGTGGGATTTATATCTCACGCATTTCTCTTAAAATTACTTGATACATCTCAGTTGGTTATAGAAACTCGGTTAATACCTATATTAATTTTGCTAAATATTTATTATTCTCTGATATAGGTTTATTTAGTCGTGGTCACAAGACGAGCAAAAATTCTCCATAGAAACAAATACTACAAAATAATAAAAAAAATATAAAAATATAATATTTTGATACAATCATAGTGGTTTCAAATAATGCTTCCGAAAATTCCAACTAGAATTATATCCGAGAAGCTGGGTCTTAGATTTCATCTTACCTGGTTCTAAATATTTATCCAACTTAATAGTGACACATATTTTAAGAATACCCTGTACATAAGGGACGTTCTCTATCGAATATGCCAATAACGAGAATTTGCTCAACCCTTAAATAACATCAAAAGGTATGGAGCCAAAGTAGAGACAAGATGATATTCTCTACATCCTTCCTGTCTGTTTTATAATGATCATAAAAATATAATTATCATGCACAAACTACTGAAAAAAGATTAACTACAGGTACTCACACAGTGATATGGTAGATAAAACATTTCCAATTGTCAGGACGTTCCAAAAAATTGTAGACTTGACCTTGGAACGTTGCTCTTCCGGCAATTTTCCTATGCTGTTTTGAGGCATATCTGGCAGCCGCACCCCATTTGGGCGGACTCTCCAGCAGTAAGGCAGTTGGATTGACCCCTGGAACTGTAGGTGCTGAAAAAAAATGACAATAGGAGAACCATCATATAACCACAGTAGCAAATATGAGTTAGGCCCGTACCCAGACATTTCCTTCCCTATCATATTACAGAAAAGCCCAGTGAATTGAAATGCTTCAAAGAAAAAGTTATGAAAAAATATCGACTTTAAATAAATTTTTTGTAGAGCATAGAGATAGAGACTGTTTTATATGTCTCATTAAATATTATGTTAAACCGATTTTGGGTGCAATAAGGGTCTCATTTATGAACACACGAACTTTTCCGGGTATTTTAAAGACTAAATGTACGAATATCCTTTCGTTCTTATGAAACATTGAATACCAAGTTGGAAGAATATTAATAAGACTTTGGATGTCCTTAAACGTTATGAAAGGGTTCGCATGAAATTAGTACATAAATATGTAAATAACAGTTCATGACCTAACAAACCCCGTCAGAATTTATTGTTTTCGAAAATACTTTCGCGTATATAGGCTGGTTTCTCTCTTCATTATCAAAAGAAGTTTTTGGAAAGCCCGGTTGTTATTTCGATGTAGATGGAACATTGCAAAAGCGAGTCTTAAGGTTTACTGTCAGAGTTTTTTTATTTTCCGTTTCTATGTCAGCAATCCTGAAGTATTCTCTGATAATAATGAATGAACGTTTAGCAGAAGGTTGGGTTTCCAACTGTAGGAGCGGTTTGCGTACCTCCACATTAGAAAATGAAATAATAATTAATAAGATTTCGTCAACTTAAAAACGCGTAGGTATATTAGTTGATATTTCACTTTATGTTTATGATAGTCAAAATTTGTAGTTTTTCGGATTCTCCAATCTTTTGGCAAACCATTTACACATTCACATTCCGCAATACAACAGTTTTCTCCATCGTTTTTTATTGTATATTTTTAATACTTTGTAAATTGATTTTAAATTTTTTAATTTATAGAAAAACACTTGGGGTATGAAGACTGCTGAAGATAGTTATTTGTATACAAAATTTGACCACAATTTGAAGGCGTCGTACATAAGACATCGCTGTCTTTGTATACGGTCCATATTTTCAGCTCTGAAAATGAGTTGAACTGTCAATTTGAAAGTGTCAAAAACTTTCTATAGAGAAGTTCACTGCAATTATCACCAGATGGAAATGAGTCTCCCACCTGTCTGCCAAAGGCTACATCACCCATGGACCATACAATAAATTCAGATGCAACTTAAAATAGCCAAGCACTGAAAAGCAACAACATTGACGTCAATCTACAGGCAATTATTCACAAGAGGGAGCAACAAATAGCAAAACTCCAAATTTTGATGTATATATGGGTCTGTAACTGAACACAAAGCAAGATAGCACTTAAAAATCATTATTCAGATAACTCATTAGTACAGAGGATCCAACATCTCATCTACAACATCCAACTCCAGGATAAGGAAATACATATGGCAAAGTATTCCAGCACACTAGGGAATTCCTGAAAATGAGACAGCGGATACAATCGCGACATTAACAACACCTGCCCCTAATATACCATCAGATATCCACATCATTACTAAAGAATAACTACTTTGAGCAAAATTTCACGTTAACTCAAAAAACTCAACTCAACGAAACTGCATACCCAGTTCATTGGCCAAGATTACAGAAAATCGAAAGGAGCGTGGACAAACTATTAATTATATCAAAATATTGAGAGGGAGAGGCTGTCACATCTCAAAAGTGACATCGTTTCCACCATACTGAGGAACAGTTTGACATTTTGACAAGCGTTCATTGCGTGTTTTCTAGTTCTTGAGCTATTTAGGCTTACAAAAATTATTCTGATTCAATATTAATTAGGTATTTATTTCAAATAAATATGGATTGATGTGCCTTACGGTGCTGCAGCAGTTAAACAGCTGTAGGTAAAAAGGAAACCTCCCGAATTAGATTCCACAAATAAGTAACAAACGTCACATTCGTTGGCTAAAAAATTTATATTTTTTCTCATAGTAGAGAAAAATATATTACGAATTATTTACAGAATTGATTTTCCTGCTACATGTAGGACAAAACCTATATAAATATTTTTAAATTTTCAAGAATACCTACATGAAGTTAAGGAAAAAATTTACTGCAGCCTAAGACTATTGAAGTTTTTTAAGTATCAAATGAATTTGAATCCGACACTATGAAGAGTAACTTTACGTCACTGAAGTGACACCATTCTTGTGAGTGAGTTCAAACACATATGTCATCTCCTACTCTTATAACAAGTACTAAATCTAAAAGAGTATTATAACGAGATCTATGTAATTTTTTAGTCGCGAACAGCCATGCAGTTATACAGAGACCTTTTAAATAACAATTAAAAAGAAAAATATTTGTAAGATGAGTTATTTTATGGAGATTATCACTCCTAGTCCTAATATTTGAACCCAGAACCATGAAATTACGATAACATTACATCACCCATTTAGCTGCGGCATTAGTTTAGCTCTAACTCTATTCATTAAGACATGTCATTATTTTTTTAATAAATATCAAACTATACCACACTAATGAATTCTTTACTCTTCTTTTTCAACGATTCGGAATCATCTCTGGAGAACACTTATTATTAACAGACCCATCACAGTAATCCGTCTTTTTTAATAAGGAACTGGGTCAAAGCACACTCATTTCAGAAAAAATGACAAGCAACAATATTCTTGCAGCCTCTGGATATAGCAGTCCCTTGAATCAACTTCCTTTTCATAGAATATTTAGATCCCCTCACCCATATAGAAAACTCATTAATAATTTTGAACCTTTTTGAACTAAATAAATAATTAATCGTCAACAGTACCCATCTTTCTCCAATGAAACATTTATCAACCAAATTGGTGATATGCTGGGGATACCCGCAAATATTTGTATAGGACATAGAACTTAGCTGGTATAGAGATAATCCACATTTGATTTACCCTTTAACTCAATGGCGAAATAATAATTGATTATATAGTTAACTAGCTAAAAGCATAAGGCTTTATAGATACTCCCGATTCTAGTAATCCAATACAAACATTAAAAAATATTGCAACTGCTATTTATAGAGATGATTAGATATAATTGCCTTAGGTATAGGCATGAAACAATGCGATAAAAAATCAGGTATTAACAGTAAAGAGATTGCTCCGACGCGTCGATTTTAATCGAATTATAAGCTCGTTTGATAATTTATATCCTACCCTATACAGTGCGTCCCAAATTAAAGATGAATGTATTAGTATCTTAGAAGAGGCTGCGGAGTACCTAACAAGCTTAAATGTGCAAAATTTATCAGATTTCAGATAGAAACATAATATTTTTCGCATAAATAATCTGGACTTAATGTTTTTTTCTTCTAAATTTTAATAAAATTAGGAAAGTGGCATTAATATATCTTCCATTTTTGCACCCTTGGACCGAATTCAGAGTAATTCCTTGAGGTCAATATGTCGACCTTTAATCATCAAGCTCTTATTTTTCAAATGTCATTTTTGTTTCATAGATATTCCTTGGATATGAATCCAAAATTAGCAGAAGGATAAAGTAAGGATGCTTTACTGGACTAGTAGTCCTTAAGGTAACAGATGACTGTGAAAAATTAACTTAATCACATATTTTACTGATTCAAGATTAACACATTCCAGAGGCTATTTATTAACAATGCTCGCAGAGAACTTTATTATTGTTGGTATGTTTCTACATTAGAATTATTTTGCATATTTGGAATTTACGCCTACGACTTTGTTATTGAAATATTTTCCTACATTTCTCAAGCAATGTTTGATAGAGCTGCAACGTTCTGAAAACGCCGAAACACTTCGATGATCTTGGAGAGAGCGTGAGAATAGGGATTGACGCGTCAACTGCTGCCGTAGACTGACGTGGTAAAGGTTTATTGTTCGCAATAAATATTTCCAAAATGACAACTTTTTATTGACCTTCCATCTTTCATGAAATCTATCAGTTTTGATAGTTCAGTTTTATAGAGTTGTCAAATCGATTCATTATTGACGTTTACAAGATGGAAAGATTTCTCTGCTGAAAAATATTTATTAAATATAGGTACCTAAGATATATTGACCTGTATTATTCTCAACTGTTCTGTTGAAACTCATTGTCTATTATTTTATTATTATTTTCAATTATTGCACATAAGAATATTGAACGATGAGCTCCATAAGACTCCACACTGAATTCCCAGTTTGAAATGCACTATAGTACTTAATTTTATATTTGCTCATTGAATTAGAGAGCTCATATTCGATATCATGTCCCAAGCCTATTACACACTGGTTGGATTTTCTATTTATGATGAGCTATTCATTTATGTATCATCAGACAAATTTGCCTTAACACTCCCGTCTTAGATTAAAAGTATTTTTACATAGAATGCTTTGAAATCTATAGCTAAGATATATACAAAAAAATACATACCTGCCAATGATTGATCTCTGATTTTGGATACGGTATAAATAACTGACAAGATTTTATGTCAAGTTAACATAGGTAGAATGTAACATTGATTTCAATAATGCAATAAAAATTTGGACAGATGGATTTTGTACTTAATTTTTGTTAATACGAAAATAATAATAATAATAATAATAATAATAATAATAATAATAATAATAATAATATTTTTTTGTGTTGGAGGAGGGAAATGCATTTACGCACACTGTACGATTAGGAATTTCGTACAGTAGTGCTGGGCTCCCGGCTGCTCAGGAACTTGAAGTCTGACGGACTACCTGCTAAAAACCCCCTCGTCTCCGAAGGAACTAACCTGAGACCGTTTGACACATTATCAAGGTTAGGCCAAAGTTGTTAGCTCTTTGAGTTCGTCGTCTTTGTCATCTACAAGGTTTAGAGCCGATCAAGATCAGCCTTTTTGACTTTAAGCACTGCTTCCGTGAAACGGATCACCTGGTTCCAGGAGTCACTGTCACAAAGCATAACCTTCACGAGAGTATCCGGTTCAAATGTTCCGATCCCAGCCATTAGTGAGGATCGTCGTTCGTGCCACTTACTGCAGATAAAGAAGGTATGCTCTGCGGTATCGATGACGCCCGGACAATAAAGATATTCAGCACTCTCAGTGTTTCCCATCTTGTGGAGGTAATAAAGAAAATACCGATGACCCGAAAGACGCTGGGTCAAATAGTATCCCACCTCTCCGTGTTTTCTTTCAGCCCAAGGTCTAAGTTCTGGTATTAACCTTGAGATCCATCGCCCCCTTGATTCATCCTCTCAGCTGGCCTGCCAGTAGGTAAAGGTGCGGTCTCGTTCTTCAGTGGCAGTAGCCCCTCTGTCATTTTCGTGGTTTCTTCTATAGATGGCCTGTCGTTCACGAGCCAGAAAGTGAATAGGAACTATTCTAGCTATTATCAGAATAGCTGGCTCGGAAACGGTGCGGTACGCAGAAGCAACTCGTAGAGCGCTCAGGCGTTGGACTTGTAGGAGCTGGTTGCGGTAGCATGTCTTGTTTAGGACATGTGTCCAAATCTCCGCTCCATACAAGAGGACTGAGTTAACAGAGGACATGAGAAGCCTTCGCCTGCTAGGACGTGGGCCGCCAACATTGGCCATCAGCCTACTGAGAGAACCTATGGCTCTGGCGGCTTTGTCTGCGGTGTGTTGAATCTGTTCCCTGAAACTCATTTTAGTATCGATCATCATCCAGAGGTATTTGGCTGAAGGTTTAGTTTGGATTTCAAAATTATCTACATGAATTGGGATAATTGTTTCTATATGTTTCTTTGTGAGAGCAACAATTTCTATATTTCTGAGAGCCAGCGACAAACCGTGATCATGCATCCACCTGTTAATCCTTCGCGTGACTTGGTTCAGCTTAAGCTATGCTTGGTCCGTATCTCTAGCTGCAATGAGAGCAGCAACGTCGTCTGCGTAGCCAACAAGGCAAGTCTCATCAGGCATCTCACATCTAAGCAGACCGTCATACGAAGCATTCCATAGGTCTGGTCCAAGGATTGAACCTTGAGCTGCTCCAGACGAGACAGAAATTTTCTGTTGTCCTTCAAGCGTGTCGTGGAGTAGAAATCGGTTCTTCAGGTATGAGTCGATCATTCGAATAAGGTATAAAGGTACACGAAATGATTGCTCAAGTGCCGATAACATATTTGTCCACCTGACGGAGTTGAAGGCATTGCGAACGTCTATTGTGACCAGTAGAACTACTCGTCGTGACCAATGGTTGTGGTTTTCTGCCTTTTGTACCGCGTCAAATACTTCCTGGATAGCGTCCATTGTCGAGTGGCCAGCTCTGAAGCCGTGCTGGTGTGCCGATATATCGCTGGCAGCGACAATGGCATGGTTGATCCGGGATTTCAGCAGTTTAACGAGGACCTTGCCTGTGGTATTTAGCATGCAAAAGGGACGATAAGATGACGGAGCTCCTAGGTTGCCATTCTTCTTAGGGATAAGTACAAGTCGCGCTTCTTTCCACGAGGAAAAGAAGACGCCGTCAAGAAGACACCTGTTGAACATATCCAAAAGAAGCGTTGGATTTAGTTCGTCGAATAACTTTAGGACCTCGGCTGGAATGCCATCGGGGCCTGGGGCTTTCGTATTGTGCAGGGACTGGACAGCGCTGGTCAGCTCCTCTTGTCGAAAAGTATCGATATTACCTAGTTCCCCAAAAACCCTAGTAGGACGTAGCGGGTGTATTGGGAATAATTCGTTAACGACCTTAGCCATGACATTTGGCTCCATGACCGCAGGTGGAGTGCGAGCACCTAGTTTCTGGGTAACTATCTTGTATCCCATTCCCCAAGGGTCGTTATCGATATCTTCACAGAGTTCCCTCCAACACCGCACTTTGCTCAGGTTAATAGCCCGGTGGAGCTCCCGCTTTGCGGCTTTATGGTCCGCCGATTTTTCGTTCGGTTCAGGGCGATTACGGGCGCGCTGTGCTGCCCGGCGAAGGCTGAGGCATTTCTTCCGAAGTGAAGTGATCTCAGGAGACCACCAGTAAGGTGGCTTCTTTCCATGACGAAATTGTGTCTTCAGTATGGATTTGTCGCATGCAGTAGAGCTCTTTCTTTAAATTTGAAGGTAATTGCCATGTGATCACTTGCTGTGTACTCTTCGACAACATGCCAGTCGGTTATGTGTTGTAGAATACTTTCTGACGCGAGCGGAACATCTGGAATCGTCTCACCGTATCCTGGACGGCGGAAGGTGGACACATCCCCCACGTTGAGGATCTGAAGGCCGGTTCTTGCTACCATTTCCAGTAGATACTGGCCCCTCCTATTTGTTCGTGGCATTCCCCAGTTAACTGCTCGGGCATTGAAATCACCAGCGAGAATAATACTGCCAGTGGTGTTCCTGATCTCGTCTTCTAGACTGTCTATCATCTGGCGGTAGTTTGCTATAGACTGGTTTTCAGTTAAATAGCAAGAGAAAAAGAAGATATATCTTTAACCACACAAAACCGTTGCCTGTGCCAGTGCTCGAAATACGAACATTTCTGGGGTTAAAAACCCAGATTGATGCAGTATCCGTATCGTCAGAAAACCAAATGCGTGAGGTTTTATTCCTGTATTGTTTGCTCAGCAGCAAAATATCAGCTCCACGCTCAGCGGCAAACTGAAAAAGCAGGTGGTCAGCTGTTTTGCGTCGCTGCATATTTAGTTGAATTATCATTTTGTACGAGGTTTTAGCTTCTCTACTGCCTCCCTATAGAGCCGGCATCGGCTAGATCCCGAAACATGCTGGGATTCCTCAGGAACGGTATTGACGCTGGAACAAAGAATGCAGGATGGTTCAGATTCGCAGGTACTCGCCATGTATCCCACGCTACCACATTTGTAACAAGCGTTGCTTCGATCTGGACCATCGCATTTTCTAGCCACGTGGCCAAATCCCAGGCATTTGTAACACCTGTTTACCACCACTTTGGAGCGAATACGACAGCTAACCCATCCTATCTTCAAGTGACACTTTGACAGCAATAGTTTCGCATCTGTTTCAGAAAGTGTAAGGATGGCCATTTTCTGCCCACGGGTGTTTGGTTTAGATACGAAAATCTTTGAATCTACAGTGATGACTTTGGCTCGATGCAACAGACTGTACCATTTTCACCCAGAATAGTTTGGAGTGCATCCCCGAAAGCAGATTTGTTTCTTGTCCCAGGGCCAAGCTCAACAAGAACCTCGCCAGACCGCGTCCTTCTGACAGATTTGACATTTACACCCATGTCCGCGGGTCGAACCTTGCTTCGAATATCGCTCAACACCTCAGCGTATGTCATACCATCCGAAGATCTAATAATAATTGCCTCTGGCCGAGACTTTTCCTTCCGTTTTTTTTACGAGGATCTTTATCTGGGAACTGATTAACGGGTTCGTTTGGATCCTTGCCTCTGGAGATTTTCTTCCTTTGCACCTTTTTCCAGTCAGAACTTTGCGAAGAATGTTCACCTTCTTTCTTTCTTTTTTAGTTCTGGAGTGATGTCGGGGGACTTGCCGCTTTCCTCTTCGAATTTGAGCTGTTTGGCTCGGAGTGCGTACGAGACCTCTGAACAATCTCTCGCTGCAGTGAAAATAGTACCTTCAGTTATATCCTTTTTAGTTTTGAGAGCCTCCTTCGTGGAGTAGATCAAACAGTCGAAATACTCTTCAAGCTTTGGTAACCCTTGCTTGATAGAGTTATTAACGTTGGGCTGTTTCTTTAGCGCTGCTATCATGACTACCATAAGGTCTTCGATGATAATAATAATAATAATAATAATAATAATAATAATAATAATAATAATAATAATAATAATAATAATAATAATAATAATAATAATATTAATAATAATAATAATAATAATAATAATAATAATAATAATAATAATAATAATAATAATAATATTAATAATAATAATAACAATAATAATAATAATAGTTATAAAGATCTCGGAAACCCGCTACCTCCTGGGGGGCAACACCAGGGCACTTCTGGAGCCACCGCTGGAAGTGACAGGATGCGAGCCGGTGGTGGCCGTGTGACAAGAAGAACTACAAGGCAGAACACGGTCGGGATACACGAAACCTCACATGCCTCACTAGATGAAGACAGCCATACACCATCTATAAGTGCTGAGACTGCTAGAACTGTTTCTCAGAGGGGAAATACCAACCCCATATTACCTGAAACCACTTTAGCAGGAAGAACTAGAGTACGCATGAAATGGACCCAAGATATTAACATGGATATCATGCGTACCTACTATTCCATCACAGGACTCGAGACAAATACAACAGCTTTCCGCAGAAAACTACAAGCCTTCACTAGACAATATCCTGATATACCAGTGACAGAACAGATGGTTGCAGATCAAAGAAGGGCGATTGTACAAAAACAACTCCTATCGCAGGAAATCTTACGGCAGCTACAAGATGAAGTTCTAGAATCCTTAAACCTGGAAGATAATAAAACCCCTGGTCACAACCCATCTATACAATTTAGTCAACCAAGTGAATCTAATCAAACCCTATTCCCCTTTAGTCAATCGAACCCTAGGCTTAGAACCAAAAGTAACAGTAGTAGTACTCAAGAATTGACTACTCAACACACCAAACCTGCCCAGTTATTAGAACAAACTGATTATAAAGCTGCAAAAAATGGCACACTAAAACCAGAGACACAAAAAGAACGAAATGGTAATAATGAACTTACTATACACCTAAAGAACCTCTTAAAAACTGTGCTTCAAAAGTATGCAGGGATGGACCCATCCAAAAGACCATGGTTACCTCAACAAAAGACATCAAGAGAGTTTGCCCAAATAATTGAGATTATGAATACTGAATTACTACCACCCTTCCTTGAAGTAGAAACATACAGTGAGCTACATGATCTTATTTATTGCGCAGCATACACCGCCACGGAAGCCAATGGTGCCAAAATATACGAGCAGAATAGAAATAAAACAAGCAATCAAGACATACCACCATGGAAGAAGAGGTTAATGAGGAAAATTGAGACAAAACGAGCTGAAATAGCAAGACTAATAGAATACAAGAATGGAAACCCTAGTACCAAACTAAGAAGAAGGGTTCAAGAAATATTCCAAAAGTACAAGATCCACACTCCAAGAGACATACCTAACACCATACCAAATGAATTTCTTGATACGCTCCAACAAAAGCTAACAGTTTTTAGTACAAGACTAAGAAGGTATTCAAAGAGCAATAAGAAGAAGCAACAAAACAGGGATTTCAGCCATAGCCAGAAGAAGTTCTACAGAATGCTCAAACAAGGAACAGGAGGAGCAAGCGCTGAAACAAGAATAGTTAACATGCCCAGCCAAGACCAAATAACAACCTATTCGTCTCAGATATGGAAACAAGATCATGGGTGCCAAACAGATTCGGACTGGTACCACACAGAAGAAAATTTAAGACACCCACAGTTGGAAAAGCCCAGGAGGTCTATTCTGTACACTAATCGTTAATCGACATAATCTAACGATAACAATTGAAGATCGAAATGTCATTCACATAAATGTTAACTTTATTTATTCATATACTGGGTGATATTATATTATTACAGATAGTAGAGGCAACATTATTTGGTTACGTTACAATAGTGAAAAAAATCAAATGTAGGTTATGTTGGATAAAAGAAGAAGGTATGGAAAATAGGCCGACATTTGGAAAGAAGCTTTTTTAATTTCAATCAATCGAATTACTGTATAATGATAGCATTCACATTATTGCTTCAAGAATGAGAGTTGCCAATAATTAAGTTTGGCAATACCTCAGTTTAGGTATCTACACAAACACAAGTGTATTGTTTGAGCGAACAATCATATTGCAAATAGCTCTAACAGTGTTTGATTTTACTCTGTAATCTATATCATACCACAAACTCGAAATCTATCTATTATACCTATCATAGAATTAACTTTACGTTTCACACAAACTAATGATTCAACATCAGAGAGGAAACAGATGAATATTATATAATGATTATGAATAACATCGAAGGCAAATCCAAAATATGTAGGTACTTACGGTAGGTAATCTCAATATAAACAACAGAGGTTCATAAAGAATTTCACCATCTCATCTACTTTCTTCATTCCTTGCATGTTTATTCGATGATCGATTAATTTAACGATGAAATGGTTGTTTACAATCAATTCATTTTTATCAGAAAAACATTTTTAATGTGATGCAATCCAGCCCCAAGTACCTACCTACCTTAATAGGTTTTCTAGATTTATGAATAACTCGGAAACGAAACCAAGATATTTTACATCGCAGAGTCTGTTAGTAAATTCTGAATATGCATATCTAAAAACAGGTGGAGATATTCAGTTCAAAATATATTTCTTCTATTTTTTAAACTTGCATTGATAGGGTGGGAAGTCTCGAAATATTCCTTATTATTGATTGCTTTGGATTTGTTCATATATTTATGAACTGACTGTACCCAACGGCCGTTATAGACCGATGGAAGTCATATAGCGCGAGAAACAATTATTAGTCATCCATTCTTTTGTCTCAATAATATCTCGAGATATACGGTTAAGATATGAACTAATACATATTCGCGCGACTAATTTGTGTAAGAAAGATCATTGCGAATTATAAACTTGGAGGGTTGATTTCAGTACGTAAGTTTTGTGATAGTTTTCTGGTGATTTAAATTTCAATGATGGATACTGTTGCCGAAATGTAAGTATTTTTAATGTTCTCATAAAATATATATTGTATTTTTGTGTGTATAAAAGTTACAACAATAATAATATTATGTTATTCGTAAATTATGATCCGCATTTATTATTTTCTTAGGAGACAAAAAAGATGCAACCGAGATAATAAAGAACAACTTACTTCTTTGGTAGCATTTATGTGTAGCCACCCGAAATTCGCTTCTGGGGCGCAACTTGGCAAGAGCTGACCAATACTCTAAATCAGTTGGGACACCCCAAAATTGCAGAGAGGTGGAAAACTGTGAGTATCAAATAGACTCATATGAACTATTCGAAATAAGTTGTGAATAGTGACAAAAGTTCTTATCAGAAAAAAATATCCTAATATCTTTATACATATACAGGGATGGAAAATGTCCAACTTTTAGTTTTTTAAAAGTTATCAATAAATTCTCATTAAAACAAAATGAGCACAACATTGAGGAAAATGAAAAAATATATAAAATTATATTAACTGTTGCAAATCAAAATAAACGCTATTTTTGTAAGAGAGGTTTTTAATATAACGTAAAACGATAAAGATGGTTCCACAAATTTGTTCAACTCTGTACAAAGCCATTTTATATAATAATTTTATATAATAACATTCTTCTAATTTACAGACTTATATTCTTAATAATTCCAATCTTTATCCAATACATACTAGAAATTTTGAATACATATTTTGCTAACCAAGCTTATCTTCCTAGTCATGAGTACTAAATGTCTAAAAGACATCAAAAATAAATCTATTAAATTCATTGTAAAGGAAATATTTTAAGAGCTAATACAATAGAAATATCCTAATCTCATCATAATTTCCCAGTTATTATTGGAGCTGAATTTCTTGTAGACATGGAGAGACATGAACTCCAAAGTTCTTGGTAAGGCTGCTAAGATCCGTAGTGCAAGAGGTAGGATGGGAGGCCTTCCGAATAATAAGCCTGCAGTTAACGAGCAGGATAAACAAATTTGTAGCCTTTTTGGGTCAAATTATTGGGAGGGTTCCTCATGTGCTGACCTTTATCCTGAAGAAAAAGTGAGTTATTTCAGAGATATATACATTTAAATCGCTTCACCTCTGTGACATTGCATTTCTCCGTACAAATTAAATTTCATTTCTTTTCTCTTTTCTACATAAATAATAACAGTTTAAACTCTCATTATAATTTATAATTCTAGACATTTTCTCACTTTTCTGGTTCAATAATTACATTTTTTTCATCTTTTCTGGTTCACTAGTTGATATTTACCTTATTTCGTAGGAACTCATAGAAAGGCTGGAACAGGGGGATGAGGGAGTCTTTAGAGAAAAGCCAGTCTGTACGCGGGTGGCTAAAGCTCTGAATATTCCCAAAGTCATGAGGATCATGACTCGCTCTCCACGCACTCCGTTCCGTTCTTCTCTCCAAACGCCGTGCACGATGTTTCAAATTCATCACATCCAGTGCCAAGTAGCCCAAACCAGCATTGAAAATTATGAATTGATCCTAAAGTAATAGACAATTTATTAAAAACAAGTACGATGTGTGCTGAACTTATGTTAAGCTCTTATAACAATTAAAATATAATAGAATTAAAAATCTCACCAACCTTGCTTTCTTTAGCAAAGTATTTAGAAAATTTATATTATTATGAGACACAAAATACTATACCAATTTCAACAATGAATAAAACTGAACTTACTTGAAGGCTAAATCTAACAAAAAAGTAATCAACAAACTGAACTGAAATCTACTTACTTATTCGAAAAACAGTAGGGACCCACTTATAGTAAGTATATCGTATATCTAGTTATAAACCTAGAATAAAATATAATCAATGTTTTACAAGTAAATATTTATATATTGTATGTAAATATATAAAAAATACTTACTCAGTGGTAGAAACAAATTGTTGTAGATACTTGAATTCACTCCTCACTTACTTATGTTTTAAAAACCTAGAACATAATAATTTCCAAAACTGTAAGACGTACACACCAAAATGAAAATAACTTGCAGTTTGCAGTACTTACGGACCTATACTACAATAATTAATAATCATTACACTAATGGTTTCTTCTACACCATTTCCACTTTTATTTGAGAGAGAATACTGTTTATTTAAAAAAATATCAACTGTATTTGAGAGAAGTCAAATTTATTTAAGAGAGCACCAATTAGTTGAAAAAAGTCTGTTTTATTTGAGTAGTCAAAATATTAATTTAAGAGTTCAATTGTATTCAAGAAATGGTAAAATGTAATTTAGAAGATATAACAAGATAATGAGAAACACAAAAGTACATGCATAACACAATCTTAACATTAGAAATGATGATTACACTGAACCTTCCTACCTTTTTACCAACTTGCTAATTCAATTTGGATACTTCTCTCAAATGCAATTAGAAACTTCTTAAATTCAAATCATACATTCTGAAATAGAATTACATACATATTAATATGATAAAATAATTTATTAAATACAACTATTCTCCACTACGTTTGTTGTATTCTCAAATGCAATTAAAACCTTATTGAATTAAAGTGGAAATGGTGTAGATTATGAAATTATTATTCTGTAACTTATCTATAGGATAGTATCCGTTATGTTACTTTCTGAGAACTTGCAGAAAGATTAATATAAAAGTATATAATATATAATTGATGAAAGTAACACAAGGATCTGATCCGATAACTACTTACCCATGACAAAATAATCGGAATTCAGATTCCAATTTAACTAATTCCATATGCGAAAGCTATTACTGCCTAGATTATTTGGTATAGTATCAATTCTCAAATAGGTGAGACATAAATCCGAGTACCAATATATTTTTACTTACTTTTGCTGATTGAAGTAACCTAAAAATAGAATAATTTCTCTTAAAACTTAACATTCAAAAAAGGATATGATACTTACCTATAAAATTCTCACTTGAGAAAACTCACAACCATGGAGTCTTTATTATATTTCTGTGTTGACAACTCACAACAATTTATAACAAAGCACAAGTTATAGGTTATAGTTGAACATAAACAAACACATACATACACAACACACGTCGTACGGCGAGACGGCAAGACCACGTGATATCATCGACTGTCAAATGTTATCGTTCACAAGGATCTTCACTTATCGCACTCAAGAGACCGCCCGATAACTTTTTGAACAGAACACCAAAAGGTGACGACATAGAACAATCATTTCTGGTTGCGGACTGGCATCAAATGACATATCGCCATATATAAGTATATCTATATATATAATAACGATTATCGATTAACGATTAGTGTACAGAATAGACCTCCAGGGAGTGATAAGATTCACAATTATTGGTGTAAGAAACTAACCTGCACCCACAAGAAACTAGCGGTGCTGATCAATGACTTAATCGAGAACCCTGACAAAATGCCGCTATTCCTCACTATGGGCATCACTTACCTACTGCCGAAGGGAAAAGTTTCTCAAGACCCCTCCAAATACCGGCCAATTACATGTCTTCAAACTGGATACAAGATTATCACTTCCTGCATTACTAAACTCCTCACCACTCACTTAGAAGAACACAAGATAATGACAGATGAACATAAAGGATGCCGAAAAGGAACCAAGGGCTGCAAGGAACAGTTATTGATAGACTCAATAATGCTCAATGAAGTCAAGAAGAAGAAACGTAAGCTAGCATGCTGTTATGTAGACTACCAGAAGGCGTATGACTCAGTGCCGCACTCTTGTCTTTTCAAAGTACTACAACTATACAGAGTCCATCCAACACTCATAACATTCCTTAAGAGAAAAATGAAAAACTGGAGAATCGAGATACAAATGAATACCAGCCCAACAACCTTGACACAAGAGAGTGACGACCAAATACCAAGAACCACCCCCCAAATCAACATTACTAGGGGTATCTATCAAGGAGACTCCCTAAGTCCATTATGGTTCTGTTTGTCGTTAAACCCTCTTTCCAGACAGCTCAACAGAACAGGAATAGGATACACCCTCAAGGAAGGCCGAATTAAGTACATCATGTCTCACCAACTGTATATGGACGACCTCAAGCTATACGCAGAGTCTCAAGATAAACTCAAGGAACTAATTATGATCGTAGAAAAGTTCTCCAATGACATCTGTATGAAATTTGGGCTTGATAAATGTAAAACGATCCACATTGAAAAAGGAAAAATCCAGACAGGAAATGTCCAGCTTGCAGATGGAGGCCTGATAGAATCAATGGATCAGCAAGATCTATACAAATACCTGGGGTTTAAACAGGCAAGAACTATTGATCAAGGAAATATTAAAGAAAGTGTCAAAAAAGAATATATCAGCAGAGTGAGCAAAGTGTGCAAAACTGAACGGAACAGCCGTAACCTATTTAAAGCGCTTAACACATTAGCTATGTCCATTCTCATCTATTCTTTTGGGGTTATAAATTGAACAGAAACAGATCTAGATGACATTATGAGAAAAACCAGAACGTCGCTAACAGAATATAAAAAACACCATCCCAAAGCTAGCATACTGCGCATGACACTACCAAGAAAAGAAGGAGGCAGAGGATTGATAGACATCAAGACAACCAGATCAAAATGTTAAGAGCGTACTTCTACGAAAGAAGAGAGATGACACCTCTACCAACTCGTATGCATAATATATAAAAGATATTCACCATTAAACCTGGCGAGTGAGGAAATACAAAGCAATGAAGTCATCATAAACACGGAAGAGAAGCATCGACAATGGAGGAGCAATACCCTCCATGAGAGACATCCGCACGACCTTGATCAACCCCATGTCGACAAGCTAGCGTCGAACGAATGGTTGAGAACGGGCGAATTATTCCCAGAAACCGAAGGCTTCTTGAAAGCCATACAAGACCAGGTGGTACACACAAAGAACTATCAAAAGTACATTATCAAGGAACCAGGAATGACAGATGTAGAAAATGCAGAGAAAAGCCGGAAACCATACAACACATCACGGCAGCATGTAGCATCTTATCACAAAACGATTATCTACATCGCCACAACCAGGTTGCAGCTATAGTTCTTCAAGAAATATGCCACAACCTTGGAATGCTAAAAGACACCCGAAAAACGCCCTACTACGAATATACTCCATCCGCAGTGCTACAGAAAGATCACCTCAGTGTACTACGACCGGTCCATTATCACGGATAGAAGCATCTCCTGTAACAAACCAGATATAGTGATTACAGACAGGAGACAGAAGGAGGCGTACATCATAGATATAGCGGTACCTAGCACGCACAACTTAATGACCACCATCATAGAAAAGACCTTGCAGACGAGATCAAGAACCTGTGGAACATCAACAAAGTGAGCATCGTACCCATTTTCCTGTCCGCCACTGGGGTTATTCCAAAAGAATTGCACAGGAGCCTCAAGTCCTTGGCACTGAATAATAACCTCTACAAACTTATGCAGAAAGCAGTTGCACTGAATACAACGCGAATTGTAAGAAAATTTTTGAGTCAAGAATAGACGAGAGTGCTTGGTGCTCAACCTGCACCTTGCTTTAATAAACACCAGGAAAAACCTGTGAAGAAGGAAAATAATAATAATAATAATAATAATAATAATAATAATAATAATAATGGATTTATCTGTTTGAAGATTATTGCCTTTGACAAATTGAGATAAATGTTGTAGAAGTCACAAGGCTGCTACTTGTTAGTAATATTTTTTTAATCATATATAACAAATGATCACAGTCCAAGAGTATAAATTGATGCAGAAGATTTAAGTGCTTCACTGACTTGTTTTTCATAATATTTTCAACTGTTGGTTCCTGGTTTATTTGATGGATAGTTAGGTTTCTCAGACATTCTAAGATGGGGCACACGTTATAGTTGATGGTGTATGAGCATCCTAGGAAATACAATCTAAGCAAGTTAACGTTATGGCGACAATAGAAATACATAGTTTGTGAATATTTCAATTGTCTACCTATTCCGGTTCATAAGATGCAGACAGAGGGGCGGACGGGCGGACAGCGGAGTCTCTGTACTAGAGTACCGTTTTCACCAATTTCGTACGGAAAACAAAAAATTAAGGTCTTTATTTGGAAATTGAAATTTTGCCATCGTATCTCGTTTATGGATCACCCTGTATATTGTATATACTGTAGTGTATCCAAAGACCCCAGGTCCGCGCTACAGTTTACCTCTAATTCACTATCTAACTTTACGACTCGTCTCTTGGCATGTGATCATCTAGTCAAGTGGATTTTAGGACCCACCTGAAGTGTCATGCACTCTAATAGTATAAGAAAACACGTTGTTGTTGTCGTTTTAGGATGCAACGGAGTTGGGTAGACAGTAATTGAAACAACAAAATCCCTTACCAGTCCTTTTATTTAAACAACACATCATTTTCACTTGAATTAAATAGGAAAACATTTAATAATTTAAAATAATACAGGAAATTTGAAAGAAAATAACATTTATAATTTAGACGCTCTTAATACCTTCATAACATGGGAAAAAGAGCGAAAAAAACCCATGTACTATCAAATATTTTACAATAAATTTTAAATAACAATGCACATTCTCTTTGTAGTGAAAATTCACAAAGGTCTGACACTACTACATAATAACTCTTGACAACTCTTGATGAATTTACTTGTACTGTTACTAACAATAATAAATAATGGTATAAAACAAACGAGTTAAGACAACCAAGACAACCATATCTCAGATATACTTCGAAACACGGCAACAACATTCGAAACCGAAGGTTATACTTTTCTAACACGGAGGGACAGACCCGCCGCTCGCTGTCAGTCTGCTCAATTTGGGATTCAAGTCCCTGGGACAAATTCTTTTTGCATGTTGATGTCAACGGTCAATACCATTTACCATGAGATACTGTTACAAAGGTGTTCATTTTTGAAATAAACAATAGTTATTGACATCATCATGAAAACAGTAACATATACCAAAATAAATAATATTCAACAAATCTCTATCATACAATGGTCTCTTGGCCTGACTCACGATACTCTCGCATCGTCTATAAAATTACTTTATGTGATGAAGTAATTATTCCAAGTTAATTCATCAAATAAATGATACCGAAGCAAGTGCATTTAATTTTAAGGTAGCTCAAACCTTCTTATAAATTTCCAACAACAACAAAACAAAAACTCATCAGTTACATACAACAAAAAAAAATACACCTTACCTTCTCAAAGTCTACAATCACTCTCCTATTTTTACCGCACCTCGCAAAACGTTTTCTCTCAAGAAACCAAAAAAAAAAACGTCAAAACAAAACAAATATTCTGACCTGACCTGACCTGACAGAAATATTCCTAAACATAGAATGCCGTTCAAAACCGATCCGGCACAGCTGTCTATGAAATTTTAATTTATTGTATTATCAATAATAACATAGATATATAAAAATAATAAGACATCATATGTTGACTTTTATGATTCGTATATAAAGAAAAATAAACAACCCGCGAAATTTAAATATGGACACCACAATACCTACCATCAAAAATAAAGATTAAAGAATGTGAGAGGCTTTTTAAATTTTTTTGATTTGATTTTCGATTTTAATTTTGTTCATTAAATTTTCCCCTCACTGTATATCTGATAGGTAATAACAAAGAGGCATAGGTATCTTAACAAACACGAAGATCTAGGTCACAAACTATTACTAATTATAAAAGATTCGGACCTTTTTTTTAAACAATAAAAAAACTTTTTCACCAATCTCGCTACCTCTAGAATACCAAAATCACCCCAATCGTTTGAAGCTGACATTTTTGAACAGCAAATACCTTCCTAACGTGCAATTGCATAACATCAAATAAACGAAAATAACAGAGAAATATATAGGGGAAACAACGTTCCGCTTCCATGCATATATTATTCACTGAAACCGTTCAAACTTCCATACCAACAAGTAAACCAACAAGCAGAATACCAACGCATTTGAAAGCTTTCAAAGATGATTATCAGGCTCGGGCAAAAGGAAATTGAAATTCAATTTGTATACGTTTCAGGCGCTAACTGCGACTGGAGTCCATTTGATTTATATGACAAATCAACACATCACAAGTGGTAACATATGACTAATATCAGAAGAAGAAAAGCATATAACTTATTACGTTACTTTTATACTTTTCAGTGGCGGCTCGTGACATTTATTGCAGGGGAGGCCAACTCTACAAAATTACTAGAAGAATACAACTTGAATTTTCCACACCACCCCTGGAGGTATTGCTATGGCGCCTTACATTTTTTGTGGTGGTCTGGAGGTATTCAATAAAAATTAATCTACTAAAGATCATCAATAGAAGCCAATAATGTATTAATTCTCATCTAGAATACTCATTTTCGATCGCCTGTTAAATATTCTAATAAAATAATCAAATGATATACATGTTCAATTAACAAACATACATACATATTTTTTTCTAAAATAAAAACATTTATTACAAAGTTACTCCTAGCTACCTGCCAGTGAAAATCCCGTCGGAATTGATTCAACCGTTACGGAGATTAGCCGAAACAAACAGACAGATAGACAAAAATTATAAAAAATTTGGTTTTGTTATTAGTGACATTTATAGGTACCTAAAACCTGTTATTTTGATATTACAGACACTACGATTTTATTTATAGTATAGTATAGTATAGATATAGATAGATACTATCTAGCGACAATAAATTCAGTTAGTTCACTTAGTTCTCACACTTACCATTCAAGCAAGGCCGAAATCCTAAATAAAACACGCGGTACCAGAAATTTGAAATACTATGACTAGTTTACTGTTAACCGTGTGATATGCGAATAATTCCGACAATGATCGACGGACGATGCAAAGTGGGCGTGTCGAGTGGAAGCCAGACTCCCCAGAGTCCGTAAAAATTCATACGCTAAAATCGACAACCACCAAATCCAAGGTCACGCTGCAATAAGATCTGTACATTTTGAACTGAGGCTAATAATTTTCAGCCTCCTCTGCTCGAAATGTTGTCGGTTGGACGCACGTTGGACGTCTAGGTATAATTTTTACGCTGCGTATACTGAAATGCGGTGGCGCGCATTTAGTGGTGTCCATGATAGGGTTTCAGTTAATATGCAGACATGCTATTTTCATTTGAAATATGACGATCTTGAATTTTTTATTTTATATATCGTATAAAATATAACTTATATAAAACGTTTTAGATTTGATTTGCTACTACATCAAAAATATGAATTTGCCTCATATTGTAGAGGAGGCCCGGCCTCCCCTGCCTCCTCTGAGGAGCCGCCACTGATACTTTTATTTTATATTTTGTACCTACTAATTATAATATCTAATGTTTCTACCTACTGACTCAACCATCAATAAATAGACTATTTAAGTTTCGACGTCACCATTCCATACAAAACAGAAGCACAGCTTAGTTTTCTAAGCTGTGAGGGAAGTAAGAGATTTAAATGGTTCATATTTCAGTCAACCAAAACCCCTACTTGTATTTTCTTTATAACGATGACCTCAGCACTGTCTATTGTGAGCACAGAGATGTACTTTGAAATAATGGTTAGAGGCTTCCAGGAAATGACTGTAATGAACGTGGCTGCCATTATCGATTATCGAGTCATGTGCGATCCGTCGGAGGGCGGAACGTCTTGGCCCGGGGTGGTGTCAGTGTGTGGCATGGCTGCTATTGGCCAGCGATGCATGCTCGGGTCAAGAGATATTCCTGAAGCATCTAGTGAGTTCACGCTAGTTCAAAATGCTCGCGTGGCGTTGGAAGGGAAGGGGCTTATCTATATATTAAATAGAGAGGATTTGCTGCGGAGTCAGCAGGGTCAGTTGAGGCAGGTAGTCTGTTTTAAATAGTAGATAAATATAAATTGTACATTATAAACAATAGTGTAGTGTAAATATGAATAGAGTAAGTTATATAAATAGTGAATATGATCTGTATATAGTTGTCGATACTTAGTGTGTGATATAAAGTGTAGAAATAAATAAACCTTGAAAATAAATAGGCCCGAGGGCAGTAATCATGGCTAGCGATGTGCCCAAAAAGGATGCAACAAAATTAGTCCATTTGTTCGCCGGATAAGTTTGGCACAGTCATAGAAGCAGACGGACAGATAAACAGCTAAAAATAAGATTCTTAAGTTTTTTCAGCGTGCCAAGACAAACAACAATGATCATATGCAATTTTAAAATAAAAGAAACCCTTTTTTTCATTACTCGTCAATAATTCCAAACGGAACTGGATGTGGGTGTGGGGCTAATCACTTCATTCATACGCTGTAATTTGTTTCTCATAAAGTTACTCCAGAATAGCTTGTTAAAATATTTTTACGGCTTAGATAATGTTGGACTAAACAGAAACACGCAAGACAAATTTGCAACTATATGAGTTCCTTTTTCACATATTAATGGTAGGTATCATGAAAGAAAATTCTGAAAAAGTCTCCTTTCGTTTCAGGTAGGTATGTCTTTAATCGAAATTTTCCAATCTTCTTACCGACAATCTGACTCTCTTCAAATTGTAAAGAAGTACTTGCAGTAATTCATACCCTTTAAATAAACCAGCTAAGAATTTATTTGACATTATCAAAATTGCGTCACTACAAAAATAACAATGACGTCGAACGTTATCTTCATGTTGTTTGTAATTTTGTAAACATGCCATGCTCAATCTAAATTTCATCGACTCAACTTACCCGAAAACTCCAAAGGGGTCTGGAGGAGTTGCTCGCTGCTGCGATCCGACAGCGGGCTGGGAGTTGGCGTGCCTGCTACTTCCACTATGGTAACGGACAGCTGGGAGCGGCCACCTAAAATAAGAAAAATAGATTGAAACATTTCTCATTTCTCCATTTAGTGGAATAAATTAATGGTTCCGATATTTTAAAGACAGCAATCAAATAGCTTGGATAAATTCAAATTTAAGTATATTCGAACGGGACACGAGTTTTCCAATTGGGGGGCAAGCAATCGGTGACTTGAATACAATTTATTTAACTAATTAAATAAATAAACACACCGATTACAATTTAACAAACTAACTTGTGGGTAATGAATCCCCATCTCCGTGAACAGCTCGCGATATACCTATATCCCAGCCCACGGCACGCGATCTATCGAGAGAGTATTTTCGATTCGTCGAAGTTGGAGATGATGGCCTCTCGTATCGAATAGATGCAGTGCGAAGGCTCTAGAAGCTCCTATTAGTCATCTTCTTCATTACATAATTATGGTGAATATTCTTCGGCATCAAGATCTGCATTCATTGGCTGACAGAAATTACCTTGGCATGCATATGGGCCCGCAACCATATACATATTTGATAATTTTATGTTTGTCAAATACTAAATAAGTGAAAAATTAAATATAGAGAATAAAAATGCATATTTTACTTGTAAATTTATGCACATTTGATACATCGCGTTATCAAATTATACCTATAATCTTTGCTTCAAAAGCCATGTGCTGTGCAATCTCTTGAATAAGCTGAGCTTACATTGAGCTGTTATTTCAATACAGTTTTAGTATAAATCCGAACAATCCTATATCTTTCTCTGAACATAATTGCCAGCAATAAGAAATAATTAGCTTAATTCATCAACGTCAAAATGGCTTTCGACAATACTAGTTCCATTTTCATGAACGAAATACACTTTACAATGAAATATAACCTTCCCATTTTAGCCGGAAATATTTAAAATAACTCTTGAGCTTTAATATTATTTGGTTAACATTTTTAATTAACCATACCTCAAGACGACCCACAAAAGATAATGAGGCGGTCTAAGTAGTTAGTGTTGGAGCAGTTTCGGATTGTGGACTCGGTTGCTGTGTTACGTTCAATTCTCATTTTCCGCTTTTTCGTTTGTTTAACTTAGTTTATAATTTAAGATAAGGTAATTCATGTTCTCGGTGCTTTGCATTTTGTTAAACTTTTACACACAGCTAACTAAAATGGAATTGAAGCGATTGTTTTGGGGTGTTTTCTTTTTTATGTAGGTAATGCTCTCCTTTGGTTAAGTTTGTGAAAGTCTTATTTTGTAGTTATTTGGAGCATGTTTATTACGTTTTGGTAAAGAAAGAATGTTTAATACCAGAATAAATGATGGTAATTTTCTAATTATGGAAATATAAAATATGAGAGAGTTCTGAAAGCACAATATGCAGAACTTTGAATATTTGTTAGGAATACAAATCTGATTGAGATAATTTCTAATCAGACTCTCTCTAATTTTTATATTGTTCGTGGGTTTCAATTCAGTCCGAATGATGCCATTCCATTTGCACCGATAGATTGTGATGATTATTCTTTTTGATTTTACGGAACACTTATAAGATCCCTCTAGCGTCTGGATGTCTGTCCGTCAATCCAAATCAAAAAAACGAGGA
This sequence comes from Crioceris asparagi, assembly GCA_958507055.1. Lineage (NCBI taxonomy): Eukaryota > Metazoa > Arthropoda > Insecta > Coleoptera > Chrysomelidae > Crioceris > Crioceris asparagi. Next base: position 79,797,163 of record OY293826.1, on the reverse strand, counting down.
ATGTTGAAATTTGTTACTGATAGGTTACATAAAACAGGTGATCGCAACAGCTACTTAGATATATTGCAAATAGACGAATGTTTGTTCTAATTAATAATTCTTCAGAGCAAAATATAGAATTATGAATTGAGAAAAATGTTCATCAACCACAAAATGATTCATAATCAATAAAAAGACTTCTTTTTATATAGGTATTTCTCTCAAGAATTTAAAATGAACGGTTAAGGAAATATTAAGGAAGATAGGTCTACGAAAATTGATATTATCCGTCCACCTTAGCTTCTAAAAGTAGGTACCTACTTGAAATGAATCCTTAATATGGAAACCTCTACAAGCGACCTCAATTCGCATTTGGCAATTTTTCTTATTTATTCAATTTGCTCAACACGTCATGAATACCTTGTGTACAGGTGGCCAAATAAGCATACCGGGAGACTACTCATTGTAGGGACTTGCACTAAAAAATTGAAAACTAAAATTGCCTAGAGAAAACGTTGGAAATTAGTTTCAGGTTTCTAAGATGGCTGTTAGGTGGCGTAATCGTTATCTTGAGTAAAAAAAGTTTTGGCTCTCAAAATTTCTCCCTATTAAGATAATAAGAATCTGTATGTATCTTCTTTGTTAATATTTTTTTTTCTGTAGCTCTTAAAATAACTATGTGGGGAGAAATCTAATATTTTTGTAAATAGGCATCTGTAACTTGAAAGCAGCTGAACAGAATTTGGAAAGCCTGGTGTCGTTTAAAGAACTTTACTTAGAAAACTGAATCTACCTTACCTACTTCGTCTTCACAAGCCTTATTCTTGATAAAAATCTGTTTTTCCTCTCAAAATTCTAGCAATTCTCAAACTGGATTTTCAAATATTTAATGTATAGATAATAATAGTTTTACTCTACATTATTCCAGATTCTATAAGGTTTATTCAATAAGGCCTTTATACCTACAATGTTTCCATCTATATCTACATCAAAGACTGTATTATGCATCAAAAGATAGATTACCTGCATTCAGCAGCTTTTGTTGTTCATCCAGAGCCATATTAAACTGCTCCGGAAAAGGTTTACCCAGATGAGGCATTATCTCCCGCTAAACCGGAAAATTCAACATGCCCTGAAAGAAAGACAAAACATTATTTTAGTCAGTTAGTAGGTATAACATAAGAAATTAACGCTTAAAGAATTTCATTTTTGTAAATAATATATGCAATAAATTTGAAAACAGTTAAACTATAGATACATATAAAATGTAGATGCAAATTTTATCTCGGAAACTGGTCGATCGATTTCGATGAAAATTCTCATATATGCGTTTTAGAGTGTATTGAATCGATTGTTTGTATTCACTTGAATAAGAAAAATGTTTTTAGCAATTAATATTCTTATTATAGGATCCGTTAAGATTATATTTGATAACCATGTTTGTCATATTATCATAAAGCATAAGTATGTCAATCGTGAAGCTCCCGGTTATTAATCTGGAATTCCTCGGTTGGTATCCTGATCAGATTAGATTTTGTTCGATAAAACCCATTTTTTGTAAATAAAAGGTGTTAATATGAGTTTCTTATAATTTAATCGGAAATTTTCAATGAAAATTTTCACATATCTTATATATTAATACGAGCAATTCTTGTATATTATAAAAGTATATATAGAAAATTTCTTGGAAACGGCTCAAACGATTTTGATCAAATTTGGTATAGATAAGGTTCTACTTTTTAACATTATCTATATAAGTGGCTTTCCTGACACAATGCGATGGTGTCACCTTCGAGGTCCATAAACTTTTACTTGAATGGTTCGGCAGATTTGGATAAAAAATAGCAAAAAAGGGTTTTAAGATCCGAGAAATAGCTTGGAGTTGCATTTTTAATTAGTCCCTCGAGGTCCACGCTAGCTATTTCGGGAATGGGTCCGCAGATTGTTATATACATTTCAGTACGGGGTTTGGGGGTCGAGAAGGCGATTGGTGATACAGCTGAGTTTTAACTAGAAATATGCACATATTTGAACTAAAAAAATAATGGCACCTGAGCGTCTTGTCCAAAATTGTAAATTTGCAAAAGGTATACACAAATAACACTCGTACCCAAAATATGTTTTAATTGAATAAGGTTTCCACCATTTTATGCCAAAATAGATAAAGAGTTAAAGCAATAGGTATAATGAATTATCGGAGAAGGATGGGAATCCAGATCATCTGTCACCATTTAAAAAAAACTTGCAGAACATACTGTAACGTTACCCAGACCCACGCCACTGCGCGATGTGACGCCTCCGGCTCACTGTTATGGTTATGAAAAAACCTCGATCATACACAAAATACCTTCAAGTAACATCGAGCGATGTCGGTATGCGTCGGGAGTGTTTGAAAAGCTTTTTGGGCGTCTTATTCATTACTTAAATATATATATTTTTTATTTACCAAATACAATACATACACTGAAAGTGCAGATAGGTACATATTGCATCCACTATGATAGTCCTGCTGGGTAGGCAGAAGAGACGCAGTCTGTATACCCTTAATATTTCCATAAGCCCTAGTAGCCAAAGTAACAAGAATAATGCAAAAATAATATAACATAAAAATAGTGGATCTCCACTGCTTCAAGCATGATGATTCCCCGGAGTGCCCGTCCTGCCCAGGAGTTCCAGAGGACGTGGAACACGTCTTATTCTTGTGTCCATTTATCAACTCGAAGAGAGCCAACAAAGCTTAGGAGCAAAGAAGCAGTGACTTGAACTACCAGAAGGAAGAGCAGCAGCTAGATCCTTCCCCTGCGAAGTAATGCCTAACGGCGGTTTCAGAGGCCGAAGGAAGAGGAGGTTTTTAGTCGGTATTAGTTTGACTCCGACATATCCAGGTGAAACACCTAAGCCTGATGATACGACTATACATCTATAGCTTGTTTCAGGAAAGATGGCTATATGGCTATTGCGTGTAATCATCCAAGAGCTGCGTACATCACGCTATAGGTCTCATAGCATCATTATCATGACATTCTCTACTACGTTCGTCGATCCAAGATACAACATCAGTATTTCAAGCGTATCCCCTTCAATATAATGATAAGGCGCTGAACGTATGTTTGAAGGCAACGCAATCTTGATTTCATAGCCGTCAAAAAGTCAATGTGACATTTCAGATAATTCAGATGCATAATTTTTTATTTTATAACTCAAGCAACAAATTTGTATTTTGTGTTACTGTGTTATTGTTAATAATAGATCTTTCATATTATTTGCTTATTTAATCAATCGATTTTTTTCTCCCTAATTATATCAACTTTCTTGAAACCTATAAAAAAATTTAAATACCATATCTTTTCTCGAAATCGTTATGCCATTGATTTACTCCCGCCAGTTGAATTGATCCATTTTTCGTGTTTTCAAGGTAGACGCCAACATTCGTGAAACAAACTATATAAGTACATCTATACATCTATAGGTATATATAATTGCAATCGAATCGTACTCCTAGATATTTATAAATATCTACACGTAATATAGGTTCATTATCTATTTTAATTGAAAATCATTTAGGATAACCATCAGAATGGCATCCAAAAGGCATAAACAATATTTTCTCTTTATTAATTGTAAGCCTTTTCGAACGAAACTATTTAGCAATAGTTTTTAATTTATTGCTCATGACCTTCACCGCTAAATCCTAGTTACCTTCTAAACTAAGTACAAGCGTGTCATTATCATGCTACACTATCAGATACAGAAACTAACAGATCATTAAAGTAAATTATGAACAAAAATATGCCTACTTTTGATCCTTGGGAATCTCCTGTATGAATTGTTCTGGAGTCACTCATACGGTCGCCAACATTTACACATTGCATTCTGTCAGAAGGATAATCTTGTAATAAATAAATGAAAGCCTTTTTGAGATCAATAATGTACCATTTATAGCCTAATCAGTGTTAAGGCCCTCATAGAATGTATTTACTACTTTTGACAGTGCATCTTTTGCTCCAAAGCCTCTCTTGAATTTAGCCATAAAATTACGTAGTCTGTGATTAAAAAGATTTTAAAATTTTTTGACAATTAGAGATTAAAGAGATGGGTCGGTAATTATTACAATTAGTAAAACTTCGTTTTTATGAACAGGTATTATTAGTGCGTTTTTCAGAGTTGAAGGCCACACTAACATTTTATAACTCAGGATAAACAGGTATTCAAGTGCTTGTAAAATAAATTTATAAATTGTTTTCAGAAGTTTTACATTAATTCCATCAAGTCCCCCTTTGTTCTACATTCCATTGATTATCTTCACAATTTCAAATTCTTTTATCTGTTGAAATCTAAGAGTCTAATTTAGAATAACTTTAAGTATTTATTTGTTTATTATTTGCTAGCTGAATACCAATATCCGAAAAATAAATATTGAGCTTATTAGCTATTTCTGAAGGATCCGTTAGAGTAAAGTTCTCATACCATATTTTATTAATTGCTTTTGATTTAGATAAATATATCACACTGAAAAGTACTACAATAGTGAATAATGAAGAGTTTTCGAATAACAAATAAAGAGGTGATGATTGATAATAATGATAAAATTCAGAAAAAAACTTATGTGGTTGATAAACAAAAAACGATAAAAACAGGCTTCTTCACTATAACATTAATTTATTTAGGGAAAAAATTAAATATCAACATACAGAACAACTCCAAGGTAAATAAAACAAGGAATGAGTGTGGAGTGAAATTGAAAAGTATTATCATCCTACTAAGGCTGAGAATGATTTTGATTCCACATTGGTGAAAGATAAAGGAAAACTACAAAAGGAAACTAACGAAAGAAAGAATTTTTACCAACAAGAAAAAGCAGATTGCAATAACGTGTGCTAAAATATCCGATATGGAAAACATCAAAGAAACACTGATAGACTCTGAAAATTAAACTTATGATGTCAGACTGGGTGAATTACGTAATCCAAGAGTAAAAAAGTTGACATAGACAATATATGGGAAAGTATAGATTGTTCACTCCTACATAAATAAAAAGAGAAGAAAAACTTATGTTGGCTTCCAATGTTGCTCTACGTATAATGATTTTAACATCAACCGATGGTTCCAATATAATAGATACACATATAATCAAAAGAAATATGTTAGACAATTAACATGTGCTAAATGTGCGGGTGACCATTGTACAAATGAGTGTACTAGTGGTTTGAAAAAACTTGAATAAGAATATAAAGAATAAAAGAAAAATTGATCACACAGTTGATGATCCCTGCTGTGAAACTTTGTTTAGAGTAAAATCAAATCAATAAAAAAAACTGACTATCCTTTCTCATCTATTCAGAATGGTGGATTCAATTGAAAGAAATTGCAAGAGGACCTGTCAACAATAATGAAGAAACTCATAGTCTTGAAGAACAGTCACTTACGGATGATATAAATTGTAAATAGTTAGTTAGTGCGTAGTGAATAAAAATTATAATACGTGTGTTCTTAGTTATATTAAATAAATATACTTTATTAACAGAGTTTGTATGTAAATTTCTACCCACATAAGAAAAAGAACAAGAAGAAGAAAAAGAAATTTAATAACCTTTGAAAATACAATAACGATGTGTGAGACCGACATTGCCAATATCACAATCGATTTGCTTAGGTACGTCAATAATAATGTTAAAAATACAATAGAATTTTAAATATGGACATTCACATATACAATTGCATTATGGTCTGAATAACAAAACAAAGAAATGTTATATCTAAGTATTTTCCATATCCAATTATGTCTGAATACATCATTGATGCTATACATATATAGGATTTTTGACAAGAGATTGTTTAAGCATATGTTTCAATATTTTGTGGAATAAGTCTTCCAAACCACTGGTATAAGATTATAAAGTTTCAAGTCTAGAAATTCTGTCTGCTTCATGGTTATTTTGTAGATCATTTGCGGTAACCTGAACAGGTTCTTTTTTCTTGTATCATAATTGTGGATTTGAAATCCCATTGTAATTTTGTGTTTGTTATGGTGTACCCATCGTATTGCCTCAATTATATATACGCAAGGTAGTATTCAAATTTCTAGTTCAATGAAAATTGGCTTTGCATGTTGGTCCTACGTTTGCAATAGTTCGAATATTTTTTTTAGAAATCAATAGCTCGAAGCACCCCGTGCTTGTTCCTTATAGTAGAATCCCATAGGTTAGATGGCACTGAGTCATACCATAATAAACTGACTTCAGTACTTCTAGAGATAATATCTCCTTCAAGTTTCTCAGTACAAAGTGACTCTTAGATAACTTCTTGTTCAGCTCCCTATAGTGTCTATCTTCCAGTTTAGTTCGGCATCAATAGTAAAACCAAGAAGTTTTACTACTGTTTCAATTTAGTGTTCTTTTGGTTTTATAGATGAAATGCTTTTGGTCTATTTTTGTTCAGAGAAAGAGCATTTGAGTTCCCCTTTCGACAATGTTTCTCTCGATATCCTGTCGATTTCTTCTAGGTATATAATTTGAATCTGTCTTTGATAGTAATCTCAATAATTTTTGACAGTATTGGAGTTATGGTGATGGATCTGTAGTTGTCACAATCATTGCAGTTGCCTTTCATTAAAATTGGGATTACTCTGCCTAGTTTAAGATGGCATGGGAATATTCCTTTATCCAAATAATTGTTCACCAGGTGAGTGAGGGGGATACTCAACGTTTCAGGGATGAGTTTTATAATTCTCGAACTCATGTCATAAGCATCCGTGCTGGAGCTGTTATTTAGGGATTGGATGATTTTTATTATTTCTTTTTCATTTGTTGGCCTAAAAAGATTGAGTTTTTAACATTAATTTTTAAGGTTCTACGACAATTCCTCGTGGCCAATTTAGCGAACGACAATTCACCGCCTCCAATTCCGCGCCAGACAAATTCTCGCTGTGAAAATTTCTCGCGTGCGACAACTTACCGCCAAAGATAAATATTTATCACAACTACCTAATTCATGTAGCTATTACAAATTTAAGAAAATTATAATTTTGTGCTTGTTTTATTAAATATAATGGACAGTTGTTACATTGAACTATTAAACAATATTTTGGTAATAAGAAAATATAAAAATCAATCCATTTACGTAATGTTAATGTAGAACTATCACGATCATCACTATTACTACAACAGATACATATGAATCACAACTAATCCAAATTTTAAATTTGCAAATTGAAATTATGAGCTATACCCCGAAGATAATCTAAAAGCGAAGCCATCTTTTGGCAGTGTCTTTATACACCTTCTTTAGCGCGCTTCTTTTTCAGCCATTGATCATCGATGAAAAAATATTGTGCCACCCTTCAATTGCATTGTTGGTGCGCGGAATATCTTGCTTAGTGACCTGGTAAATACACACGCGAGGAATTGTAGCACGCGAGGAATTGTAGCACGCGCTAAATTTTCCCGCGCGGAATTGGTCGCGACGAATTGTCGTGCGCTAAACTGTCCACGAGGAACTGTCGTGATTTTTTAGTATTTTATCCCCCGTGATTCAGTGGGAGGAATTTTTTCAAGGAGGTCATCTATCATTGAAGCACTATATTTACATAGATCATTAGCGCTGAAGGTCTCGAACTTTAAACAAGAATTGGAGGAACTTGACGAGGAGACTGCTGGAAGGAAACAGGACCTACCAGATCGACTTTGGAAAAGATTTGTCGAGGTGAAGGTGCAGACCCAGAAACTTTTCATTTGGAGTATCGGAAAGAATAGAACAGAAATTAGAACAACAATAAGTGAGTTTGAAGCAAGTACAAGCAACCTTAGAGAAGCAGTTAAATCTACAACAAGTAAGCTTGAAGCAGAAATTAGAACAACCAGAAGTAAGTTTGAGGCATGTACAAATAAACATAGAGCAGAAATTAGAGCACCAAAAAGAACATTCTAGAAGCAAATATTGGTGTATTTAATCTTTGCTAGAAGGTGCGAAGAGAACGTCAGAGTTCTGAAAAAAAAAATAAGAGGAGAAGTGACAGACATCTTGCAAACATTGTCACCGGCAGAACAAGGTGGGGCGACGAAGAAGATATAAAAATGGGATGAAAGAAGCTCTCGCCTGTCTCGGAAGGTTGCCATGGAAAAGATGGATTCTATCTTCTCTCTGGGCGTTGCTTTTCTCTTCTGAATAAATATAGAATAATGTTGCCGGTAAGTACCCTCATTTATTTAAATCTTTATTTTAAAACTCATTTCAATGTACTGATAATCAATTGTTTTCATGATGAAATTTTTATATACCTACTAATAATTGGTTCCTTTAGAACTATTAATTATTGACTTATGAGGTTTGAAAGGGCTTAAACGCATTTTTTTATTATCTTATTTGACCCCTTGAGCCTTGCGGCCAAATGAGTATTTGAGAGCTGTTTTCTTAAATTTTTTTTGAAGTCTGGCCCACCGCCTGAACTGAGCAGCCGAAGATCCAAGTACGGATGATAGAAGAGGGCCAATCCCAGGAACCATTCGGAGAAACAATAAGGCGAGTAGTGAACGAATCTTTGGCAAAGAAGAAAGATATTCGATATTGGAATTTTGGTCAAATATTGTGGCATAAACTGCAGATAATTAGTTAGTGACTAGTGAATATATAAAATATAAATCTTTAATATAAAATGATAAATTGATTAAGCATCTTGATGATATTTTGATAGCGAGGCATTTAATACGTTGTTTATTTAATCCAGTTCACTTCAGTATTCTTTCTCATATTCAGCAGAAATGTTAATCAATGTGCTATTAATAGATTTGTCACTCAATATATTCTTCTGTATACAGTTTGGTGGGTATTTCTTCCGTATTTCAATTTCTTTCATTATTTTCTACCCCACCAAACTACATGCAAAAGTGTCGGTCAGATATTTTTTTCCCGTCCAACTCCTATCGAGATATAAAGAACTCCGTTCTAATAAAACGTAGGAATAAATGTTCTTATAATTCCTATGCTTGTAATATTTCTACATACAACGAACCCAAATTATATACGGTCAATTTAGATTTCCACAAGTTGAAGAAAATTGGAATTGATCAGCCTTTCGCTATAATACTATACCTACCTATAATATAGGATTGAATATTTAGAGGGTTTCACTCGTTCCCGTGTGTGAGACAGTGCTGTTTAAAAAGACATATTGTATACAGGATTATCTCGCGAGTAATCCTTGCATAATCTCTACTATCTTAGACTTGACATTGAACCAGACAAAAATATCGTGGAAAAACAAAAATTGGGTTTAATAGGGTTTAAATTGAAATTAAAAATACTTACTGTTTTGTGATCATTACCGGAGCAAATATTTATCCGCCCGTTATTAAGGCCGTTGAAATTGCCCGTATTCTCTCTTAGAACTTTTATCTGCTTAATGATTGATCAATCGAGATGTTTCAGTAATGCTTCAAATTTCGGAAAATATTTGAATAGAAAATAGCGTTCCAGTTCCTAAGCAAACGAGTCGTTCTATGAAGAAAGGAGCTTCTTATTTCATGTTCACCTCTATCTGTGACATGCGTCTCCTGATATAGTTTTCATAAATAAAACTGAAATTTATAATATATCATTTTTCGGAAAGATTCACGTCTATTGGCCAGTCCTGAAACTGTTTTTTGTATAACAGACTTTCTGGCTATCACTGGTCATTCATCCAATACTGAGCATACTCCGTACTGCTATACCTACTTCAAAAAAATGGCAATCTGCTCTTCATAAGGTAAGTTCTGATAACCCACTGAAATACAAAGCATCAATGTCAATTTCAAATGTAGCAATGTAGACGTAGTTAAAGGCTAATAGTACCACCAGTAGTTTTTCTCAAGATTGTAAATAAATTATGTCGCCATTTTGAAACTACTAGTTCTATAATAATCAACGAAATTAACCAAGATATTCACCCGACTGATATTTGTAGGAAATTTGAATGCGAGTAATATCGTGCTAACAAATTTCGTTACCTATATCCCAGACATAACTACAGTGCGTCCCAGAAGTGTAAATTCATTTAAAATTCGGCGGTATGCTTTTCGTAGAAAGACTCGGACTTGTCGACTTTACTTCCTAATGCGATTTTTTGATTGTAAGTTCATGATGCAGAGTTGTTTCAGCTACAATAATAAGTCCGTCCATCCGTCCATTTGTCTGTATCTTATGAGCCTTAATAGGTAGACAGTTGAAATTTTCTGTGATTTGTATTTATGTTTTCTCTCAAACAGCAAATTTTAAGTCCATCCACCCATCCGTCCGTCACAATGGTACGGAATCCTTTGTGTGCGTGTTCGATTGTAAACCACTGATCATTGGATATACGACATACAATTTATATAAAAATACGTGAAGAGAATACTTTGACTTTTTTCAAGCATGTAGCGTTCCCGGATGAATATGATATTTGTCATATTTGAAGTTTATATGGAGTGCAGGAAGCTAAAATTAATATACATTAAATCAAATTAAATAAATTTATATCAACCAGCCATTTATAGTATAATCCGTAATCGGATTGTCAAATCAATTGCTCTGATTCTTGGCCATCGCATTTTTCTATAATTCTTATTTGAAATCGATAAACAGAATTGAGAAAACTATATCCAGTAAACTATAATGGAATTATCCTTAGACAGAAGAAGCTTAATAATTGTTCAAACTTAAATTTAGCCAATTACGGTTGAATTTCGACTACAAGTATTACCTATGTAAAATTTGGAAGTATTTCCCCTACTCACACTTTCGATTAAACGTAAAAGTAAAATCTATATAAGGAGACTATGGTAAAAGGACAGCTTACAGTTAAGCTGTGGTAAAACTATGCATATTACAGTCTGACTCAACTCTACTTTATCATAATACTTACTCTACTTTATTATTCTGCTTGTTAGCTATACTTTTCATATAGAATTCATCAAACTGAATATTTCCTATTTCAACATAACGAATTGCATAAAAAGGAACAGAAGAAAACTAAATTGAGTTACCGAATCAAAAATTGTCCTCCAATAAAACTGACGTCGCGTATGAATTGGTAATGTCGTAAAAATATCTCTTCCAAGACACATCTGTCTCTCTCTCTAATTCGCGATGGCATAGAGTCGAAAGATTTTATTTTATTATGCAAAATCTCATTTTTATTTAGTTCTTGGCAATCTCTTCAAAATATATTGTCTACGAGTCTCTCTCTTTCTCTCTCTTTCGAATGTAATGGACGGCAGATGGCGTGCAATAAATTGCGGATTATGAGAGTGACATGTGACAAATAGGGCTGTTTTGAAGAGGAATAATCTACATTTTCCTATGATAAATCTGAATAATAATCACTCAAAAACATTAAATAATGTTTCTAATACGCATAACTATTGTTGATGTTTGGAAATAAATATATCCTTGTTTCCAAGGTCGTGTTCATAACACGGGATGAAACATCATAAAAAATCATCGACGCAATTTCCTGTTGTCGATCCTGATTTGTTCATGTGTATGATTGGTTAATTTATGAAATTCAGATAGCACATCGGTGACCCTGAATAGTGCCGCCTTGATTCTAATTATTTGATGGTTAATTTCTATTAACCGCTAAAACTAAATTGCTAGAGTTTTCAAATATATATTATTGATAAATTAATCAATGTACCTACTAAATGTACTTTTATTATAGGTACCTATTATAAGTAATGTTTGAATAGATTTATTTTATACAGAGTCGTTCAAAAGTAATAATTCTACTGATATATACAAAAAGATTGCTTTTTTCAAATAGAGCATCTTATATGTTAACAATTTTTCTGAAAGAATAAAAAACCTTTGAATTCATATGTCCTTTACCAAAACACTTAGCACCTAACCAGTCAAGATTTCAAGAAATACATACAACTTTTTATTCTGATTCTGATTCACATAAAAATTTATCTAATTTTTACAATTTTGTCTATTATTAAAATTTGTTGGATTCATCCCACAGGTATTCGGAAATTTGTAATAATAATAAATATTACATGGAATCATCTAAACAATTTGGTCCTATTTTTGGAAAAAAAAACAGTTAATTCATATTTTCTTCATTTATCATCAGAATCTTGATACTTTCCATGTACAATTCTTAATACAAAATACCAACTCCAAACGTTTATTTAAAATTTATATAATTTCATTGAATACGCCAAGAAATATTGCAAAATTGAAACAATGGAATAACGTTCATAATGTATCAATGCAATAATATACATATAAAAAAAACAGTTTTATATTCAATGTTTTCAAACTAAACAAGATATTTTTATATTTAGATGTGATCTAGCTTTAACATTCTTTCATGATCCAAATATGCATAAGAAAAGAACTCTTTCCTTACTGAGGTTGTATTTTTTGGGGGATGTGTGAAAGTATGTACTTTCAATAGAAAAAAAACATGGACAACTGTAAAAGATAAAATGAACAGTTACTTAGATTATATTAGTTAATAAACTATATTTAAATATAACAGTGTGCCTGAAAATATTGTTATAAAAATTAAGGATCAATTATTGTTAACAATAGTTGAGAGCTGTAAATACTTGGGTCACAGATAAACCTCCATTATCTTTGCTTGGGTGTAGTGTTTGACTTCAATATGAAATGGAATAAACACATCAAATAGTTGGAAAATGGATCTAAATACCTCGTCTTTATTTTTGGTAAGATCCCCAAGTATATGCAAATTGATATATTTAAAATACTCTATTATTCTTTATTCCAAAGCATTGTTAGCTATGGAATAATAGCATAGGGTGAAGTGTACCAGTCCACATTGAATATTGTACTGAGAATACAAAATAGAATTTTGAAAATTATATCTATACAAAAGAACATCGAACAGTACCTGTTAGCCGGTCAACATTGAACAGCTCTTTACTCTTGAATCTAGTAATTTTTATATAGTTCACTAATGAATCAATTTAATTATTCTTTACGTAGTACTAGGCATAAAAGTTTCATTTCCGAAGAGAAAAAAGAGATTAATATCAAAAATAACTACATCTAATGAAATGAAGACTTTAAAAAGTTAAAATGAAATAACATTTAAAATCAAAAATTAGGTTAGAAAAAATATTTAAATGAGTTGAAGTCTATACATTAAGAAATATATTAGTTTTAAGATAATTTACAATTAATTTCTATAGTTTCAATTTAGTTTAGATTTAATTTCAACCAGCCTGCACACAGGGAGTAACATCCCTCTGCACATTACTCTCATAGTACAGTGTAAGTTCATGGAACTATTGTATTGTATTGTAATGTATATACTGGTAAATAAATAAATATATAAATAAATAATAATATTAGATGTTAAATGAGTTAAATGAAAATTGTTTTTTTGTAACATCATACACCACTTCCTTTTCAATAATTTTAACTGTTTTTATTTTAATTTTAATCTGTATGTGATGTAAGTGTGTTTAATTGTAATTATGAGTGACAATCCTTTCTTAGTTAGTCTGTGCCTGTTTAAATTATGATCCTCACTTGCATTGTAAGTTTCTTCTATTTTAGTTTTTAATTAACTCTGAACTAATAATTTGTATATAATTTTTTTTCAGCCTTGATAATGGTAATAAATTTTACCGAAAGCTTGGGTAGCAGAAAGAGTATACTTATTTAAGCCCCAAATTAACTCGGCAGAATTCCCAATTTCTTTAAGAATCACTTTGTTATACAACAATTACTGCCGTACTTCCATTTACTGCAATATATATATATATATATATATATATATATATATATATATATATATATATAATAAAATAGATTTTTGTTGGGGATGCAGTCATTTAATAAATAAATAAATAAAAATTTTTATATAAATTCACGAATTTTGCCCCGACGAAGAGAATAAACATTCTCGAAAGCTTGGCATAATCCAAAGAATTTTATTTATTAAATGACTGCATCCCCAACAAAAATCTATTTTATTAAATAATAAACCAGTCAAGAATTCAGAATCAAACAATATATATATATATATATATATATATATATATATATATATATATATATATATATAATAATGGAGAATATATATATGTCATATATTGACATCATGCGCCCCCTCATCACCATCACTTGAAGCTCTACTAATTTATGAGGAGAAGAATAGAAGCAGCTGACTTGCTTTCAATGACATCCTGTCAATCAACCATTTCGATTATTTCACGATTATTATTTTTGGGAGTTTCATTTCCATAAACATTGTTGAACGTTCACTTCACATCACATTCAGTGATTTCCAGATATGGCGGGAACAATATTGCACCAGCCTAGTACCTACCTACTGAAACTCGGAAGCCTGTGAGTTTAAAAATTGCATATTTAAATGTCACTAGAAATGATCCTTTCTTTCGCCCTGCAAGATAAAATTTAAGATTTTCAAAAATATTTTTTCCTGAACGCCCCACCTTTTCGGAGGAAGATTAAATATCTAATTTTTTGAAAAGTTTGATAATGAGACCATATCCCAGCACTCCTCTTAAGAAGACAATTTAACGTATGTTTAGAAAATTGTTTTGGCTAAAGCGCAGTACCTTTATAAAAAAAATATTATCTCTACAATTATTTTAAAAAAAAGTATTTAAATTAAATATCTATCCGAACAACTTTTAAGAGGACTTAGATTAACATTTAAAAATGGTATTTGCAGGATTGCTTATTAAAGGACGTACCTTGCTTGGATTTTATAGCTATTAATATAACGAGATTATTATACGATTTATAATAATAGTCGGCTGTCGCCTCGTCACCTAGCAATGTCCGATACGGTATTAAATCGCTTATAATCGAGTTATGTTCAAAGTCTTATCGTATCATTGACAACGGCGATGCAACAAATCAAACAAATTTAAAATCCATTATGAAAAAGAATATCGACAGTTATGTGAGTGGCGAAACAAGATACATGTTCAAGGTGCAGAAGAAACGGTGTTCCTCTCGTATTTCGCAAAACTCTCTGAAGAATTTTCTGCTTCATCCTTATGGCCGAAATATTCCATGTTACGAGCGACTTTAGAACCGAAGGAAAGATTGAAAATCGGCAAATACGGTGCCATAATACGTTTCATCAAGAAGAAAAACGTTGGTTATTGAGTAAAAAATCAAAAGTAGTTAGAAGAGAACAAGTCAACGAGTTTGTGCGTTCTGCCCTAGACGAGGAGTTTTTAATGATGAAAGTTCTAATAATATTTGGTATCTAACGTATTATTCTTTCGTATCTAAGGTATTAAATCATGGTAACTAATGTATTATGAGTAACTCGTGAGAATTTTAGATGAATTGGTGCATTGAATTATTTTCAGTTTAAATGAGAGTAGGTACCTACTCTATTATTTGGATCAGTTAGACGTATGGCCACTTACACTAATACTCTTTAAAATATTTGTAAAATGAAATTGAATCTGAAACATCTTTACTGCTAAAAGATTACAGTAGCTATGCACAAACACAATATGCAGCAATGACAATGACATGTAGGTACATGACAGAACGGATATTGGCAACATAATGCAATATTTAAAGTAATTATCAATATTATACACAATTAGCTATACCCTTAGTGCAGTGATCTTTTTATACAGATTTATTTTGTGTCAGAATACGTTTAGTACCGTCGACTGTTCGCTCATTCAGCTGGCCGTCGGAACACTCCCAGTACTTATGTCATGATAAGTTATTCCTATCTGACCGTAGCAACTGCATGATCTTATTTTATATAGCTTTTTCCAATTATTGTTTTTGGAATCACCCGATATAATAACAAAATGCAATTCCTAATCTATGATGCATTGCTGATCGTAAAAATTTTACAACACAGGTACGTTCGAAAATCTTTTTATTGCTGTCATAAAATGGCTCCTGCCCTTTAAAGATATGGCATATAATATAAACTTGCATATAGCTATTTTTGAATTTCTAACGTGTCGTCGAGCGTATAACTTATGATCCTTGTTATCCACCAGGATGAGTATATCCTTCAGGATATTAAATGGTGCATGAATAATAAGAGGCTATCCGATCCAGCTGATGCTATTTATAATCCTATGATGGAATAAAAAAGTAAGACCTTTTGCTGGAAATACCCTACTGAAATTATTATAAGATAGAAAATATAACCTCAAAACGGCTAACTATGATTTTGGTAGAGCTTGTTATTCGTATACGAAGTCTTGAAACGTTTTTGATTTGCGTGTAACGTACTTTTTTAAATTTTCTAGAGTCTAGAATATTCACTGTACCGTCAGGAGATTGACAGATAGAATATGATAAGTGATAGAAAAATAATGAAATTAGAAAGGAAAGATATGATATAAATATTGTCTGTTTTGGAAGTAATAGTTTCAATTTTAGTTTATACTGTGATACTAGCTTTTACCCGTGGCTTCGCTCCCATTGAAGTCCTTAAAGTTGTATCAAAGATATCAAGAAATAAGTTAATATGATAATTCTGTTTTATGGCTTGTCTGGGATCATTAGTACCTATTCAAAAATGAATAATAATATAGCAGAAGAATATTTGATTTTATAAGGCTGTCCCTGCTCATTTTTTTTTTCTCTAAAGTGGTGTAGTATCTTTGTGACGATTTTCATACTACTCGCTCTAACAGTGTGATAGAATACTGAGCACAAAAATATCAA
The DNA here is from genome assembly GCA_958507055.1 of Crioceris asparagi. Taxonomy (NCBI): domain Eukaryota; kingdom Metazoa; phylum Arthropoda; class Insecta; order Coleoptera; family Chrysomelidae; genus Crioceris; species Crioceris asparagi. Next base: position 79,780,504 of record OY293826.1, on the reverse strand, counting down.
TATGTATTTATATATAGTTTTACCCGGCACTTCCTGGGCAAACAGTTTGGTAGATAGTGGTACAAAAACAAAAAGTCATAAAAAATCTTGAGTATGGAACCCTTCTACTTCAGAGTCCTTCTCACATGTAATACCAGTCCAAACAACAACCCAGATCCATCCACCAAGCACCACCACCAACAGCATGAAAATTTCTCCAACATATGTATATTTTCGGTATGGAACCCTCCACTTTTAAGTCTCAGTCGTACTGAAAGATTTTTACAAAACAGTCCAATGACATACTAGACACAAATTTAGCGAAAAATCTACGAAAATTCAGCCATAGAGCTCGGAGATATTTCTTTGTGTATCACAGGCATAGAACCCTTCACCTCGGAGGCCCAGTTACACTTACAGCCACCACCAGATTATTCCAATAAATTTTAAAATTTTGATGGTCTTTTTAACAACTATCGTTAAAAAGACCATCAAAATCCAGCCATAGAGTTCAGAAATTTACAACTTTCAGGTACGGAACCACCACATAGAGTTTTACGGGCAATTAAAGGTAGGCTATGTCCTTTCCCAAGGTCTAGTCTATTACCAAATTTCGCATTTATAATAGGTATTAAATAGGATGCGTTTGGAAGAATCTTATTGTTGTCCTCCAATAAATTTTACGTTATACTTGAAAATGAATCAAACACGCACACAACCCTGGTCTAGCGGGATTCGAACCCGCGTCCACGATGTGCTAGGAACGCATTACCTGTGCCTTAACCCACTAAGCCATCGTGATCAAAAATCTACGTATTCTACCAATGTACTAGCCTTACTCCTTTCCTTTCCACAAAATACTATTTAGAGCCTTTTCAATCCATAAACATGACAAAAATCAACCCAGAAATAAATTAGAATCAAAATTATAGCCCCAGGTTGATTTGTGATTACCGGTAGCCTAGAATTACAGTGGTCAATTTATCTTCTTATTAGCTGGAACAAGGAAATTACCCACAAATAATTCAAGACAAGAAAAAATATGTATAAGGAATCGATTTAACCAAACAGCTATTTTTGTAGGACAATCTAATATGAGAAACTGAAAAAGTCAGTTGTTCGCCGCGATCGATATTTCATTCTTATTGTATATGTGTCAATCAATATAGATTGAGGGGTATTTATGAATATTATTTGTATTCATGGCCATCTATTAATTCGTTGGAATGATCATGACAGGGCATCAAGTGACACAGTTGTCAATTTTTTTTCCAGATTTAGTTATTGTGTCCCATATTTTATGTGCACTTAAATTATTGAAATTTGACCAAACCATTAAAAATGTAGTTACTCATATATTTCTATAATATGCTAACCTTGAATTGGTATAGTACCCCTTGTCCAATTTCACCTTTTATTTGTAGGGTCATATATTAAATTATATTGTTAAATTCAGACTATAACTTTAAGATCTAATGTTGTAAAGCGTTTTGCTACAGTGCAATTTCATAATTAAATTCTAATTAATAGTGAGCCCTCAATTTTCTATGTATTCATTATTATCATTTGAAATCTCATTATCAATTAAATCCAATAGAACTTATCTCCCCATCCGGATGCATATGAGTAAAATTCACAACCTATCAATTGAAAATCATCCTGAATTAAAATATTATTTCCCAGAGAATAGAATCTACGCATTTCATCGATTTTAATCGTCAATCAACAATGAATAGCATATATGTGAATATTAATGTAGAAACTGATAGAATTGCAAAATGCTCAGGTTTATTCAGTATAAACGACCACAATTTGCAAACCATGTTAAATATACGGGTAAAATATAATTTAAATGTGGTTGTAACCTCAATTTAATAATAAACTACCAAACAATTAGAGGAACACTAATTTGTGATATAAATATTTCATTTTCTTTTGTCCGTAAAAAATGGGAAAATAAACACATAATTTGTAGAAATATAATAACAAAAACCATGCAGAAAAAAGAGGCTAAGAAATTTAAATAAGTGCTACTAAGTCATAATGAATTTTTAATTCTGTTTTTGTTTATCGATTTATGATGTCTAGATGAAATAAAAATTCATCTTGTTGTTACTGCTATGAAAAATCAAAGATTTTAACGTTAGCCCGTCTTTAATTTGCGTGATAACGTTATCTACAAATACTCCCGAAAGTTATACCTATTGGAAAAGCCCGGAGAAAAGAAAGAAAAATCTCAATCAAGATCGGTTTCTCGGAACTATCTACTTGTATTCTTGTCTATCGAACATCCTCAACAAAATAAGCTCAGAACGATCCATATATAGGACATCTCCGACCATACATTCAGGAACAAACTGAGAAAATCAAACATGAATTTTTAATACAGATACTCGTTTATATTTCGCTTATAATAATGTTTCATGTGAAGGTTTAATTTAATTCATTCGTATGATCGAGTAAGGGCATATGTATTCATATTTATATACCTAATAATACCTAAACACCTTAATTCTATTATTGCACTAGGTCTACAAAAATTTAGGCCGATATATTAAAAAAGCACATCTTGATCCATAAAATTATCGGCCACATTCATTGATTAATGTTATTGCAAAAATGTTTGAAGCAGTATAAAAAGCCCCGTCAACAATGGACTGGAGGACATTTTGGCAGAGATCCATGACCCTAAAAGCATTTGACAGCAAGGTATGATATTGCCAAAATCTATCACAATATCAATACATTATGGGCAGCATATATATATATATATATATATATATATATATATATATATATATATATATATATATATATATATATTCGCTACTTATCTTTCAATGAGACAGCAGTAAGTATATTTTACTAATTACAATTCATACAAAACTGTGCTCATAAATGGACCAAGTACCTCAAGGTATTGTTCTAGGTCCAACTCTGTTCCTCATATATTTCAAATTTCAATAGTAAAAGCAGTGTATTCTTTCTTTATTCACCGATTATACCTAAAACATTCAAAATTGGTTAATCACAAATAAGCTGACTCATCAAACGCACAGTCACTTGTTATGATTACTATTGGCGATGAAAGTAATTTCATCTAACCAGTAAAATTCTTTGGGGTGTAGGTAGGTAAATACATTGACTTGGAAAACTCACATTATCAACATAAAAAATAAACTTTTAAGAAATGCCCATCTTCACTGATATACTATTAACAATATTTCACGCATATTTTTAATTGAAAGTTCAATAGTGTATCTGGAACTGGGGTCATTAATTTCATGCGTCTAAAGTGTTTGCAGGACAGCAACTTTGTACAAGACTTATAACAACCCTTAATTAATAATTCACATACAATCACAGTAGGAACCACATTAAAAAGTCTCTATTTATCAATAAAAACATGTTCCCTGTTTGAACTACTTCGGGCAGCAACACGATATACTCCAATCCCTATTGTATATGATACAAAAGTTCATGAAATACTATTATTATTGTATCACAAACATCACTGGATTGATAATTTGGCAAATATGTATTTATCAATTTCACAAAATGTGTAAACTGAAAATTGCCTCTGGGGCAAACTATTTAATGGAAACCGCAAATAGCAAGTTTCATTAACTCCAACTATCCATATTGCAAATTCCGTACATGGTTGCTGATATGTATGAAAGTGGTCTCGTATTGTATTCCATAATTTAATAGGTAGATAGGGAAACATGATTCATAAAATGGACTCAAAGTTCTATCAAAAATCATATATATCATACACTTAAAAAACAAAACTATTTTTTCTAGATCAATCAGGTATCCTGCATAATACGCCATATTTTATTTATCTTCTCTATTTTTTAATTTTTTTTAACATTAATTAAAATATAAGTTATCTGTACATAGGTCAGGTACAAATAATAGAAAAATAATTGTGCACAAGAAGCAGGATTGAACAGACATCTATACAACAAGTATAGAGCACACATAAAATTGTGGGGAAATTCTCCACAGATTTCAATGTCAGAAAAAGACAGACATGGGTTCTTTCTGTCCCCAATTCTATTTAACATATACGGTCAATGAATTATTACAAAGGCCCCGGAATACTGGGAGGGCGGAATCTCCATTAGAGGAAAAAGTATCAAACTTACGATACGCAGATGACACGATAGTTCTGGCACAAAACGAAAAATAAATGTTTGAATTCCTGCAACGTGCCTACGACAAAATAGGACCAAGTGTTGTCTTTTGATTGTGGACAAACCTCAGACAATCCCAATGCCACTTCGATACATCCACGATTTGAAACCAGCGACCCTGATATTTATTTTCGCCTCAAACAAACAAGGCTTCAAGTCAGAAATCAAGAGAAGATTATTACGAAGATGTTAGATTCATATCCAGGACCTTACAGATATGACAGTAGCAGAAGTCATGAGAACCGTAGAAGATAGAGAGGCGTGTAAACGCAGTTACTTGAGATTCATAAACTGTACATAGCCTTTTTGCAGAAATATATCAAATAATGTGCGGAGTTTTGGACAAAACAAGCTAGGAAAATTTAAATAAGGAACCATCTCGTCAGTCATCTTTCAATAAGAACCATCATAATCGCTGCACGTCTACTGTACACAGAAACAACCTATGTATGACAAGATATATCCATATAAACAAAAACTCATGTTTTTGGAAAGTAGGTCATCGGTCAAATATGAGATACCACGTACATATTGAACACTTTTCAACTGCTTCGCCTGCAAATGTGATGCTCCATTATATTTTACTGAAGATGTAACTTTTGTAACAACAATAATATTGTGATTAATATCCTGGCTCTAAATTCGTGTGTAATCAATAAATGGATCAGTTCACGAATAACAATATGCCGTCGGTAATGTGAAGCAACACAATGTAAAAAGCGATGCTACGATACAGATGGGAATTATTTGTTACGAACATGTTTTTGAGGTCAGGTAAATTTGCTTCTGTCACGCAGGTCTGCTATAATGTACGACCTACTTGAAAGATTTGTTCAGACTGAAGTTTGATTTTCTTGATATAAGCTTTAAATTAGATGAAATAGGTATCGTTTTAGAGAACAAAAATGTATATTTGTATGTGTTTCGAATTGATCAGGAACTAAATATCATTCTAGATTTAAATTAGATTAAAGATTTAGGTTCATAGCACATTTTCTTCTCAGTTTAAGACCATGTCCGGTTTTATTCGTAAATAGCTATTTACAAAATAATATATATATAATCCATACACCATTTCTACCATATATAATGGTGTAGGACTTGCAATATTTTATATCTGCACAAATTTTCTCCATTCTTTCCTGTCGTATGTTAGTCCAGTGGCATCTTTCCAGTTCGTCCCTCACTTCTCCAGCAGTTGTGTCATTATTTTATCCCAGGTGTTCCTTGGTCGGCCCCTGTTGCGTTTCTTCTGTATTCTAGCTCTCCATAGTCGCTTAACTGATCTGTTTTCGTCCATCCTTTGCAGGTGTCCCCACCAAGATAGTTGTCAATCTTCAACGTATTCTAGGGTTGGTTTTGTTTCTAGATCTTGTCTTACATCTCTTTTGGTGACCCCTCTAACTCTTCTTAAGTACCGCATTTCCGCCGCATATATCTTACTTTCTGCGGCTCTGTCAATACCCAAGTTTCGCAACCAAAAGTAAGTACTGGTATCGTTTTAAAAACTTTGTGTTTTGTATCTCTATTTATGTCTTTTTTGTTTTTATTTTTTTTATTCAATGCGAAGTAGAGCTTATTGGCTTTTTGTATTCTTGTGTTGAGATCAATTTCTTGTTTCCCTTTTTCGTCTAAGGTTTCTCCTAGGTATTTGAAATGATCTACTTGTTCTATATGATCTCCATCTATCACTATCTCCAGCTTTTCTTTTACAAAATATTACAAAACCAAAAGAAAGAAAAATAAACTCTTGGAATAATAAGATTACCAACTGAATAAAACAGAACAACCACATACCTAAAAACAATGCGATCGTTCTATATCTATTCATTTTATGGGAATTTCAAAGATATTGACTGTGAGAACTTTCTTTAATTTAAGGACATTTATTATAATAGGAGGCTGGCCAATTCCGGTAATGTTGCTAAAGAAATGTGGTCTATTGTGAATGACTTAAGAATTAAGACCTCACCATCTAACACAATCTCTATTTCACCCGAGAACCTAAATAATTACTTTGTAGATGTAGCAAAAAATTTAAAGAACACCATAACTCTTTCCGATGATCCCCTCTCATTTCTCCCTACGGCTAATATCAATTTCCACAGTTTCTTCTTTACACCCGTAGTATTAGCAGAGCTTAACTGTACAATTAATGACATTAAAAACAAATCCTCATCTGGGGCTGATGGGCTTACTCTGAAAATGTGCTCGAACCTGCCGGAATGCACATTGAATCATTTTATTACTTTAATTAACAAATCATTCCAAAATGGAGTTTTTCCTAACTGTCTTAAGACGGCAATAATTGTTCCTATGCATAAAGGAGGAGATAAAGATCAAGCTTCGAACTATCGCCCAATTGCACTCCTTCCCACATTATCAAAGATCATCGAAAGATTGGTTAAAAAAGGCTTCTATCTTTTCTCTTTAAATATAATATACTCTCTACCCATCAATTTGGATTTTTAAGTAACAAATGCACAAATGATGCCATGTTTTCCCTCTTTAATAATGTATACTCGAACCTGATCAACCATCACTCTATAGCAACAATTTTCTGTGATTTCTCTAAGGCTTTTGATTGCGTAGATCATAATATATTAACTAATAAATTGGAGTACTACGGTTTCAGAGGAGTGTCTCTCGAATGGTTTAAGTCGTATCGAAACAGCAGGAGTCAGATTGTGAGGGTTGATACGTCGATGTCTTCTTGCAAGCCAATTGAATATGGAGTGCCTCAAGGTTCAGTACAAGACCCTATTTTGTTTCTGCTTTTTATCAACGACATTGCTAGTCTGAACATTAGCGGTGAAATCTGCCTCTTTGCGGATGATACTAGTTTCACGTGGAGCAACCCGGATATTACGACAATTCATAGGACTGTATCTAGAGACTTAGTCACCATTAAATCTTGGTGCGATTCAAATCTTCTATGCCTCAATGTTTCTAAAACAAAAGTTTTATCATATAAAAGTACATTGCAATCTTTTGTACTTAATAACACCACTATTGAGGCCGTTGAATCTGTGAAATTCTTGGGGCTAATTGTAGACAACCGCTTAAAATGGGACTCGCACATCGATGCTTTATCAAAAAGGTTAAGTTCTGCCTGCTTTGCGCTGAGATCAGGTTCCAAGGAGCTCAACTTGTCTACTTCTAGAACAGTCTATTATGCCATTTTTGAATCGCACCTCCGATACGCCCTTCCATTCTGGGGTACGTGTTGTGCGACTCAATTTGAATGAATTTTTAAACTGCAGAAGAGAGCTGTTCGGTATTCACTGAGACTTAGCAGTAGGACTCACTGCCAGGATTACTTTAAAAAAATTAAAATATTAACTCTTCCGTCCCTATTCATATTTGAATCTGTATCCTTAATCCGCAAGCACGTATCTTCTATTCCAGAGAGGCCATCTCACAACTATCCGCTTAGAAACACGGAGCATGATCTTTATCTGCCAACCCCTCGCTCAGAGTTGGTTATAAGCTCTATACTGTACAATGCAAAAAAATGCACAATCATCTACCATTTGAAATCAAATCCATAAGATCTTTTCCTGAATTTCGAAAGGTTTTGAAATCATACTTACTGGAGAGAGCTTTTATGCAGTAAGCGACTTTTTTTGTTAAAAATTGTTAATACTTAATATTAAACTTCTTACACCCACTGGGTTAGTGAATATTACTTGATGTTTGATATCCTAAGGGTCTTTTGTAATGTAAAATCTGTCACACGAAATTAAATCTATAACGGCTTATCCCAGATTCAATTAAATACCTACTACCTAGGATAATGCCTTTTATGCAGTTAACGACTTTTTTCACTAAGGCACGTTTCTGCTCAGCTCACGCACTGGTTTATTGTTTGTACAAAATTTGTTTTTGTTTTGTGATTTAGTTAGTGTTTACCTTCTGACTGAATTTACAGCTGTATATTAACTTACTTTCTAACCGAATATACAGCTGTAGGTTACATTCTGATACTTATTATCTTATATTTTTACATCTTTATATTATTATATTATATATTATATATTATTATATTTTTGTTTTATATTATATAAATTTATTTAATTTTAATTTAATTTTTAGTTTTGACTTTGTTTTGTTTTTGTATTGTTTGATTTTGATATTTTTATTTTGCTTTGTCTACAAAATTTATATTTTTTCGACAATAAAGCATTTCTCTCTCTCTCTCTCTCTAAGTAGGTATAGCACATTTAAAGATCCAATCATTAAAGATTTTTATAGCAAAATAGAGTTTTATGCTTCAAGTGATTAAGAGAGCTTTCGGATTCATGTGATTGTTGCGACAAATTCTCTAGTGGTAATGTTGCAAGCAAAACTGGCTCTCGACACTGTTATAGTTGAATATTCTAGTTTGCACTCGTCCGCTGGAGTAAATCATTATACCTACGAAAGAAAATGAAATTATGTACTATTGCTTAGCACAATAGGCACAATTTTAATTCACTTTATATGATTTATATAAAATTAATTAACCATTAGTTAATCATCAAGTCCAATATTACCACTTGACAAAATTGAATGATTTCGGAATTCCATCTTAGATATAACTGTTATTTGTTAGTATAGCATAGCCCGTTCGTTGTTTACATGTTACCTACACAGCTTGGTAAGCTATGTTATCTATTTAAAGATACTAGACCCATTATTTACCACATTTTTTATATTGTTTACATCAAATATCATTTCTTTGTATAAAGAATGTTTACTTTTACTTTCCTAAGCCACAGCTTGTAAGCTGTGCCTAAGCAATATCATATTTCTACAAGAAATGCAATATAGTTTGTAACTTTGTAAGACCTGTTTACCACATGGATATTGCTGTTCCGCTATAACTTGTTAGAATAAATGATCTGGAGATCATATCCAGATTACTTTTTGGCTCTTAAGAATTCTTAGTTAAAATCACTAAAGCTTTGCTTGATTTTCATAAATCATAGCAATGTGAAGATTCAAACTTTAATTCAGTACCATGAAGTTGAATAAATAATAGTGTATTAATAAACCCCACGTTATGCTATTTGTTAGAAGAGTACTGCAGCTTCTTAATACCTTTCAAGACAAATAACCAAACTTTGTACTAGTTTGTCTCAAATGACTTCAAGTTTCGATTCATATGAAAGAAAATAAAATCTCCTATCTGAAATTAAATCAAATCAAGGTAGAAGTGCTTCCTACACTTAGATCCATATCCATTATAATATTCATGATTTGAATATCCGTATGTGCTTCGTTAAATTCTCTCTTTGAGATTATTCTTTACGCGTCATCGCATATATTTGAAATTTTATCACTCTTAAAAGCACGAAACTAAAAGTAATTACCATCACATTGAGCTCTATAAATACACAAATAAACAGAATGCTTGGAAAAATGTGGGGATATGAAGGAAGTGAATTATTTTTTATTTATTATTATTGCTGTTTCTAGTCTAGTCTAGATCTTATAACTAGTATCTTATCTAAATGTTCGCGCTTAGATTCTCCAAACGGAGGAGGTATACATTTCGAATGTGTACTTTTTTTGTGCACGCCTTTTATATAGTAGTCGTACTCTAATTTTGATGATTTGTGATTCATTTGAAAGAGAAGGCTTGAGAAATGGTCCCATATTTACAAAAACAGAAATCCGAAATCTCCTTCCCTCCGAAACCCGCAACCGAAGAGGGTAGATGGGGCAAATTTTGGTCGAAATTCAAAAATCTGAGGTGGTATAATTAGAGATAGGACAATATCCAGAAACGTTTAAATTGATTTTTTTTTAAAAGAGTTACGGTTTTTCAAGATAGAGGCATGTTAAATTCTCAAATATTTGTATTTTTGATATGTGGAGAGGGCAATTTCTTTCGAAAATTAAAAATCTGTGGATACCACATGAAATACCTAATTATTTGTAGCAACATTCATATGAACATTTTTTCTTACAGTTACGTTTTTCGAGTTACATCGGTGGTAAAATGGTAACATCTAAAATACTTATGCGTATTTCGGTAGCGATGTTTCGTGATCTCAATAATAACAGTTACAAGTAAAGAATATACGTGGATAATAGGATAAGTACTATCTGCATTTGTATTAGTGAACGTTAAACAATTCTCGTGACTAATGTTACACTCAAAAGTGTGAAATATTTTTTATTTTTATTTTTTTAAATTAGACCGACGTTATTAGTTGGTACACTGAAAAATTCAAACTAATATTAATTCTATTGGTGCAGGTACTTGTGAAGTTGGTGCTCAAAGTTCTCATTCTAACTGCAACTCCACAACTTCAAAAGTAACAGCACCAATAGAATTAATATTATTTTGTATTTTTTAGTGCACCAACTAATAACGTCGGTCCAATTTTTTTGTAAAAAAGGATTTATAAAGTGTCAACAGCACCATCGCTATGCATAATTTTATTAATACAAATAGCACTTTTATCACTAAATTAGTTCAAGAATTTTAGTCCGTTGAAGTCTTCTCGCTTGTCTGGAATTTTCCAAAAGCTGTAGTACCTCCCCTTAACTGTTGGAATTTTTAAGTATATAGATACCTACTCATTCTCATAGTACCAGGGAGTATCAACGATGTTTCTGAGGACTTTATTTTAAAATATATATATTTAATCCATAAGACTCTTAGCCACATAACCCCATAGCTGAATCCCATATGGGTTTCAATATGTGCTTATAGGAGCTAATACATTTCTTTATATTTTATTTCATGTCATCTTCTCCTTTTTATAACATTGTGAGCCCTTTGAAGCTTTTCATCCAGATTCATACTATGATACCATGCTATTCTGTTATTTGAAATATTTGTTCCTGCGATTGTTATGGCTAAATATATATTCTGTTTTTATGCAATACTAATATATATCGATTTGCTTTCATTAATTTTAAGACATGCAACTTTCTGCCAGTTCCTGGCTACTTCTTCACTATTGTCACCAATAGCTAGAATAGCTGTGTCATCAGTAAAATTCGCATTAGTATCATTTTCTGTTTGAGGCATATCACAGGTGTACACTATTTAGACGCTTGGCCCTGAAACGCTTCCGTGAGGTACTCCTACATTTATTTTTCTCATGCAAGAAAACGCATTTTTATTTATTTGGATTCGTTTTTCAGGATATATGCGATTCTAATAATTGTGTATTGTCATAATAACATGCTTCCACGTTTATTGATTAATCCTGTGTCCTGTGTCTTATTTTATCGAAAACTTGGGCAATGTCTAGAAAAATGGTTAAACTTACATATAATTTTCATATCGTATTTTGTTTCATTCACGTCTGTTATTCTGTGGACTTCATTCATGGTTGAATGTTTCATCCGAAATCCAAATTAGTGAAAAGATATCAGGTGTTCTAGTTTATTTTTTCTTTATTTTCTCTTGCGACTGTTTCCGGATTATTTTGGTGAGGTTATTTCCACTCGATAGCCTTTTCATTTCAGGTACCCCAAATACAAAAAACTAAGAGAATTTTCCCCAATTATTTCCCCTCCGCCTTACCGTCAAATATACATATAAGATTATTAGATCCAATCATTGAAGCAGTTGGTAATGTCAAGATTACCCCCAACAGCATTTCTTACACCCTGATAATTACTAAAAATTAAGTACCTACTCTTCATAAATCTCGGTAATCCTAACGGTTTTCGAGGAAACCTTTTTGTATTAACATCATTTATTGGAAGTATTTCGATAAAATATACATCTTCTTTCTTATAGCCTAAATTAGATTTTATCTCTTTAGTTGATAACCTCTATTTCTAAGTATCCTGACAAAGAGGAACAGGTAACAGGAGGTACAACAATAGTCCCGCTTGAACCTCAGAAAAATATTTGGTTAGTATAGTTTGGTGGGTAGGTTGAAGTAAAAATTAAATGATTTAACTTATAAACGTAGTTGAAGATAAATATTTTTTACAAAAAATTGGACCGACGTTATTAGTTGATGCACTGAAAAGTATAAAATAATATTACTTCTATTGGTGATAGTACTTTTGAAGTTGTGCAGTTGCAGTTAGATTGATAACTTTTGGCACCAACTTCACAAGTACCATCACCAATAGAAGTAATATTATTTTATACTTTTCAGTGCATCAACTAATAACGTCGGTCCAATTTTTTGTAAAAAATATTTATTTCACACTTTTGAGTGTAACATTAGTCCCGAAAATCGTTGAACGTTCACTATACCATATCAATGAAGATAGTACTAGTCCTATTACCCACGTATATTCCTTGCTTGTAGTTGTTATTATTGTGATATCAGAACATCTCTGCGGAAATACGCTTGAATATTTTAGTTGTTACCATGTTAACACCGATTTAACTCGAAAACCGTAACTCTAAGGAAAAAATGTTCATTATAAATGTTGCTACAAATAATTATATCTTTCATGTAGTATCGAAAAATTTTCAATTTTCGAAAGAAATTGTCCTCTCTACATAGCAAAAATACATATTTAACATGCGTCTATCTCGAAAACTGTAACACTTTTAAAAAAATGTTCAATTTAAACGTTTCCGGATCTTGTCCTATCTTTAATTATATCAACTCGGATTTTCGATTTTCGAGAAAATTCGCCCCCTCCTCCCCTTCGGTGGCGGTTTTCAGAGGGAAGGAGATTTCGGATTTGCGTTCTTATGAATATGGGACCATTTCTCAATCCCCTTCTTTCAAATGAATCCAAAATCATCAAAATCGGAGCTCGTTTATTATATAAAAGGCGCGCAAGAAACAAAAAAAAATAAAGCAGACAGTCGATGTATACCTCCTCCGTTAGGGGTTCGTCGGTCAAAAACTTATGTTCAGAAAAATCATCTTTTGTCTAAATGTCATTTTGGCCTACAAACTATTATTGTGTCATTACCACGATCACGAACAAAACAGAATCATTATTATATGATGCAGAAAACACAAACAATATTGTAAAGTTTTATAAATATATTAAATATAGTTATAGAAACAAAACATATTCCCGGCGTTAGCTTCTTCTATTCATGAAAATATATTCAAACATTAATTTATAATTGTTATTAATTCTTATCTACTATAAAATTGGTGTAGGTATTTACTATAATTGACTATAATACATATGTTCGAACCCCTCGGGGTATGAATTTTACTCGTAATTGGCACTTTTTTCTATGCGGGAGATTCCCCACCATTTCCCGCACACCCTGTATATTGATGATGCACAATTTTATATAACAGACACATAGGTAGTTGAGCTGTCCCCACAGGGCCAAATCCACTGAACTCTTTTCCGTTTTTTTATCATCTTTTTCATTTTGTGTGCTTCTGATATCTCTTACTGAATAAATTGTGAGTAAGTTCCGCCTTCCTTTATTTATTGAATTTCATTTAAATCGATGCAGAAAAACATTTCAAAGGAAACTGTCTTCTTTCGTATATAACGTTTCCAAGTAAAATCGTTTTATTTCTTTAACGTAAGAATGGATCTCGCAGATGCACCAGATTCACACTGCTGAACAGTTGAGATTTTCCAAGGAATTCAGTAAGATAGAAAACACAAACAGGCCAAAAGCATGAATTATGTATTATAAAAAATCTTTCAGGATTGAAAAGCAACATCTAAATCTGTAGAAAATCAAGGTTGTGCTATATATCCTATAACAATGTGTAGCGAAGGCCAGCAACGTATTTTAAGTTGTCATCCCAACATTAATGACAAAACAATTAAATTTTATTCTCACAACAACCTTGACCAGTAATTTCAATGAGGATTTGTAATATGAGATATATAATATATTAATTAATTATATTTTACATACAAATAATATAGAGTTAAAGCATAAATTCGATAAGTTTGTTTTTGTTTTTTGTTTTGTTATACTACTTCAGTTTCATCTTGTTTCGTCATTTGTTTTTAAAGTAATGATTTTTCAATATTATGCAGTACATTTTAAAATAAGTTATGAGAGAGAAAAGTCTACTGGATATATAACATTCAAGGGATAATCTTTTTACACAAAGGAAGTTGAACAATTTGTTAAACTATTCAGGAAAAGTTTAAAATAAACTAGAAATGAGTAGATAAGTATAAACAGAAATGTTCAGTTATTTCACATAAATTTCTTGAACTATCCTAATACATTCTGAGTTTTGCCAAAAAAATATCGTTTCTGATTATTTGATCTTATATTTAATAGAAATAGAATAGAAATAGAAAAAACGTAAAACTTACTAGTTTTTTTTATTTTAATAAATATATACCTTGTAAATTTCTGGCCAAATTTCATTTACCTTAAAAGAAATGCGCGATCGGAAGATGTTGATGGATTTAAATTAATATTCGAACAGTATTATTTGTCGTTGTCGAATATATAAAAATCTGGGTTGTTACATTCGGAAAGAAACTTATTTGAAAATGTCGAAAATTATTTTGAAAAATTGTAAAATTTACCTAATTCCGCTAAAACTTGAACCTCACTCGCGAATGGAAGATCAATATTTTTTTGGTTGCACTTATTATCGTGAGTTGCTTCCATAACTAAGGAATTGTTAGTTTTCTAGCCCAAATAGTGCAGAATTGTACGCATATTTCATTAAGTGCTAACATTCGCAAAATATTTGTGGAAATTTTGGCGAAAAAGTAAGGTTAGACAAGCTGCAACTGACTTGTGTGGTGCAAAGCGACCCATTGAGCATATATCTTACCATAAAGCTCAATCGACAACTTATGACTTTTGTAATAATGTTTGCTTTAGAATGAATTAAAGGTTTAGACGACGATAACTTAAACCGTTATGCACTGCAGAACTCTTCCAAGGCGACGAATCCAGCTGAAAGTCCTGCGGGCAACGTTCCTCCCCTTTTTCATTAATAAATTACTAATAAAACATTTTTCCAAAAACTAGGACCGACGTTATTAGTTGGTCCACAGGAAACTACAAAATAATATTAATTCCACTTGTGTTGGTAATTTTGAAATTGTTTTTAGTGTTAATTAGATATAGAAGAAATACTTTGGCCACCAACTTCATAAGTACCAGTGGATTCAATATTATTTTGAATTTTTCAGTGCACTAATTTTTAAAGTAAAAAAAACCTCACATTTTTGAGTGTATCACTAGTAAGCAAAATCGTCCAACGTTCACTTATATTCAAAGATTTCAAACGCACATATTTCAAACAATACCTACAACTTTACATTGTCACAATATTGCATAATACCACTATAGATGTTCAATCAGATTGATTACCAAACAAAGCACCGCCACCCAGACAAATATCATGATTTCAAGGATGTTGCCTATCTTCAGTTTGCCGCAGAGAGGCGAGCCGTGTCTAATAATCAATCCTTATTTTGAGACCAATATGAGAGATGCATTGAAGAAGTACAGTGGGTGGATGTAAACACCCGGAAAGTGGAATTATTTAATTCAAGATTATCCTGTACCAGTCATATTATGATATTTCTGAATATGAATTCAATTGATACATAATCAAGATGATTATATAACATGAGCCGTTACTGGTAAATAACAAGATTACGCTAGGACGTCTAACCGTGCCGACAACAACTACTGCGAGGGCAAACACCCATTCCGCCATTGAATAACGGAACGCGAACCCTGTCTGCTTTATATTCAACAGCCAAAACAACCTCTAACTGCAAGGCTATGACACATACGGTTAAAATAGGCAATTTGCATGTAATGATATATAGGTACACCAATGAAAAGGTTGTTCAAATTTCAATTCAATGATTTTTTAGAAATTTACCTTTCCGCTGGCTACATGCCATCGGGATTTTTTTCACTGTTTTCTCTCCAGAAGCCCATAAACTAGACACATATTCGAAATTTCATCAATATCTGTAAAGGAGAAATAATGTTGTTCTTGCATTCTGTATTCCTATATACACATAATTGTCTATTACTTATTTTGAATCATATTCTCATGACTTTTGAAATGACAGCTTGAAAGACATTCATCGATTTTTGTCAAATGATACATATTTTATAAGCAGCACTTTGTGTCCTCAGCTAAATAATTCCATTTAGAATCAATATCTTGATTTCAAAAAGTATAGAAACGTTTATTATCGCCTTCAAACATTGACAGCAGCTGTTTAATTATAACTGGTAATTGATGTTTATTCAACGTTCACTCAACGCTACTCAAATTTAATCGATTTCAAAAAATGTTTAATGTAAATGTTACTACAAATAATATGGTCTTTAATTTGGTTGCCTCAGACTTTTATATCTGGTGGTGGTGTACCAACGTCGGAATTAGTGTTTCGATAATCATTTGAGAGTTCAAAAGACAATATGGTAAATTTTGAAGATCATGGAGGGGTCACCGTCTATGACCCTTTTTTGTCAGATGACAAGGCCTTAACAGTGGCACATCGAAACAATATAATCCTCTCGTTAATTAAAACAATCTTATATAGAACTTTTGATGAGGTGAGTACACATCACTTTTACAATATATTGGAGAGAGTAGATTGGTCATTTACAAGAGGCAATATTGAAGTAAATACTAAATGGAATAAATTAATAAACATATTCAGGTATGTACTACAAGGACATATGTTTTCCTATTAAAAGTAAAATTGTCAAGGATATGCGGAAACAGTTTTCCCTCGAGAATTGGTATACACCTGAATTGGCTAGAATGAAAGATACTCTTAACCTAATATCGGAGTTTTATCAAACATGTACTAATGAAGCTGTAAGGTCTATGAAAAACAAATTTAGATCTAGATATAGATATGAAATACTAAAAATCAAACAAGAAAAATCTAATAATTTTATTAAGGATTCCGAAAACGTACCCAAGGCTTGCTGGCAGATAATAAACTCGCACAGAAAGCATTTGAATATAAATAATACTGTTCTAACAATTGATATAAATGAATTAAATACATATTTCATCAATGTAGCTAATGATATTTCTGATAATTTGAATATATCACATAGGTATGGCCACATTCATCAACAGAATAATTTTATTAACAGCACAGACAATCTAGATTGTCTGTGATAACAGTAAAATTCCGTTTGGTTTTTCTACAATAAGTTATAATAGCATTGGTGCTATTATTGATAAGCTCAAAAGTAAGGAAAGTAAATATTGTTTTCATATTAATACAAAACTTATAAAATGCTTTATGAACCTTATTTTGATTCCATTTACTGATTTGATTAACAATAGTAGACGACACGGTCTTTTTTCCGGAAGTTCTCAAACTATCCAAAGTTATACCCCTTCACAAGGGTGGTGACAAGGATAATTTCAACAATTGGAGACCTATATCTATTATACCAACCTTTCCTAAAGTTTTTGAAGGTGTTCTAAAGAAACAGAAAACTCATCATTTTGAAACTAATAAACTATATTTTAATAATAAGTTTGGATTCAGAGCAGGTCGTAGCACTTGTGATGCCGTGCAACGCCTAGTTGATAGAATAGTGAGTGGTTTCGAAAGCAATACCTATGTGGGTGCTGTTTTCTGTGATCTACGGAAAGCTTTCGACTACGTCTCCCATTCTATCTTAATTGATAAATTGGAACAGTCCAGTTTTGATGGAAAAATTCATACTGATATTATCGCTTCTAACAAATCGTAAGCAATTCGTGAGCAATGGCTCTGAATGTTCTGACTATTGTCCGTCTCGAGCGGATTTCCACAGGGATCAAGTCTAGGTCCTATACTTTTCCTAATATACATAAACGACATAAGCATCAGGGGCATGCTGATGATACTACAATATCCATGCAGGACGGTACGCGACAAGGCCTATTAACAAAAATCGCAGAGGCGCAGTCGAAGGCTGAGAGTTGGTTTACATCAAACAACTTATGTCTACATACAAACAAAACAAAGCAGATGATCTTTACCTTCAAACATTTCAATGCATACCACAATCCGGAAAGTGTAAAATTTCTAGGACAACATCGATTTTAAACTATATGCGTCGCAAGAAAGTTGGCATCCAATATCTTTGTTTTCAGAAACCTTAAGTCAGTAGTCTCTAAAGATTTGCTTTTATTGGCGTTTCATGCCCTTATTATATCTCACTTTACATATGGTCAGTTAGTATGGGGTCATTCAGCCTGTATAGTCGTGAAAGTTGGGTTGTCTAATGTTCGGAGTAATTCTTCCGGATTCCTGGCCCCTCTATTAAAAAAACGAGGAACCAAAATTCTTGGTTCACCAAAGAATTGAACGACCTCGTGCTCGCGATCTCCTATATATAAAGGGTCACGGAAAAGCAGTCATCTGTTTTCCTCTTATAACAAAGGTTATTCGCGAAATCATCTGTTAATCTCATTAAGCAAATTGAGCAACTTAAAGTGAAGTGCCTAGAGCCATCGGTGAAGTGACTGCCACGACGCCAGTGCAGAGGAGGTCATCATCCCTTTTTCCATCTCTCGAAGCCCCCGTCTGCTGCGGAATTAGTGGTTGCTGCTTAACTTCTACCTCTGGGTTAAGTGCCTTCATTTAATTGCTCAATTGTCTGCCTTAGTAATCACCTGAGATCGGTTTCAGCTAAATCCAGCTGGAACCCTTCACAGCCCATGCGAACAGGGTTTTTGCCTTGCAAAGAAGGGGGGTTCATATAGTCTGTGGTCTGGGATACACATATCTTTGTATTTGCTATATGCATAAAAATATTTGTATATATAACACTCTTAATAACACACATAAATATAATACTAGGAGTACAAACAATATACGTGTCCCGTATACCAGATTGCAACATAGTAGAAATGCTACCAACTACTATGGACCTTTATTAACTATACAATAAGTTCAATATAGAGATAAGAATATATGGACTGTCGAAATTTAAAAAGATGGTTAAAAATTATCTTAGAGGCAAGACCTTTTATTTCATATAGGAATATTTGGAACTGAAGGATGAAATCACCATTTAATCTGCGATTATATTTTTTTAATATTACTATGCATTGTGAGTTGTTTAATATATATTTTTTTTGACGAACGTAATAGCAATTGTATGTTTTCTATATAATAAATTATCTTATCTTAAATGATGTATACTCAATACTGACTATAAGCCTCCTTGGCCGGACTCTATATATTACATTCCAGCCAACGGTTCGCGGCGTTTCTTCTCCAGACCATCGACATAGAATATTCGTCTCTACAGTCTAGAAAATGGATTCTTTATTTAATAGATGCAGGTTGGCACTTCTAGAAAATTCTAGCTACGCTTCTTAAGCGTCATCTCGATCATTATTGATGGCCATGAAGCTGTAACACCGGCGTACGGATAAGTATTTATCTGGGCTCGCCACATTATCTGTGATAATAAGCCTGATGAGAGGTATAAATCTAGATACTGTGCTCTAATTAAATGGAGAACCACAGTAGGTCTGAAAAGGTCGCAGTGGAATAAGACTGGAAAACCACTCGATCAACTTATTTTGAATAAATGAAGTATCAGCAAAATCTGAGCACGGTTTTCATGCAAATCATTCTTTTGAATTAACTGTTTTCAACCATTATTTGAAGTCTGTGAAAGATAACGCAAAAGCACCAGTCCCAATTGAGCCGTCACCAAACTTACTCAATATACTCATACTACACAATGGAAAAGCGTCACGGTGTGCCTTTTGGCTTTTCCCGTTGACTTTCCATGAATGTTGCAGAGCAGCGCCTGGAGCGCGTGCTCTTCCAATGTAAATAAAAGCAAAGAAAACAAACAGTCTCTCTTTACCCATGTCGAATGGACCTCTCTGCGCCTACATTATACCGAATATATTTCCAGTGTTTCAACTGAAAGAATACCTACAGATGACAGGGAGACAATGCAACTGTGCGTTGGAGCAAGAATCCCACTATTCTGGATGGAGCAGGACATATACAACAAACAATACAGACACAAACAACAACGAGGCTTGAAATTTTTATCGAGAAAACTTTTCAAGTATCTACGAAATATGAGAGCTACATACTTTAGCTTTATTTGTTTCAATATAACGCTATGATTTGGATAATTCTGAAGTTCTTTCTTGTTTTGGGAAACTATTGAAAATGACAAATTTAATGATAATGTTCCAAATTTACGAATGTCAGTGGAAAATTTTAGCATCTCTTCTATATAGGTATCCTTAAAGAACTAGAAAATGTTCATAAAATTTGTTGGAGATGGTTGGAATATTTCAAATTTTTCAAAGCCTTCATTAAAAGATGTTACTAAATCCCACAAAAAGTACTTTCTACATGATGTAATATTGACCATACTCCACCTCGATTTGTTACATCATTATTTTCTATAAATATATGTACAAAGTCTCGGGCAAATATGTGGACAACATGTAATGGCAGATCCTGGGCGAAAAATAGATTGATTTACCTATGGAGGGTGAAGGAGGAATGCAATTTATATAGGGATGGCACTGCAGTATAAAATGTACTCATTTAGGTTGGGGGTAGCGGGAATATTTAAAATAATGATGTTTGATTTCTGTTTAAAGCGATATCCATTGTATATTGTTTTCATATACGTCCGAGCATTTTGCATACTAACCATGCTCTAATTTCGACTATCGAGAATGTTTTTTCCTTCAAAAATGCCTTGCAAAGAGAGTAGAAGTTTTTTTCGAAACTTATTTTTTTTGCTAGAAACAAATTACGTTACGATTCCATATATTCTTTTTTTCAGCAAAGTCTGAATCATCTGAAATATTTGTTTGATCCCGATAAATTTATAATCCCTCCTCTCTCAAGCACAGAAACATGAAACAAACATAATTTCAGATAGCACTATAACATCTAATAAAAATACCATAGACATGTAGAAATATATATCTAGTTTCTTGATCTCTACCATTTCTTCCTTTCGTTGTTGTACACTATCACCAACCAGCGCTAACGTGGATCCTTTAGAAGACCTTGTTAGTCTACAATTTTAGTATCCTCTTTTTAGCACACTTGCCCATTGAAGATTGCAGTCCTGTTCTACAGTCCATAGATTTAGCCTTACATATCCGAAAGTGCTTTGTTTAGCCGTCAAAATGCGACCTCGAACATAGGCGCAACTTTCTATAATGCAAATAAAGAGTAGATACCTATAGATTATCTCATTTTCTGAAAAAACATTGGTTTTAAGAAACTTCTTCGGAAGTCAAACCATTTCTCATTTAACTCATCTACCTGAGTAATTGCTTGAGTTGTGATTACCTTGATGATGAAGAACTTATAAAAGATAGTTTTTATCATATGAAGTCTTTTGACATTTCTTACTTTTGAACTGAACTCAATATAGCACTCGGGTATGAAACCACACACTGGCTACTGGAGATGAGAACGATATATTATATTCAGTGAGTGTGTTCGTTAAATGAGCCAACGAGTCGAAGGCAACAATAATAACCACTCATAATAAATGAATGAATCTGTATGCTCTTGTGTTTAATTTCTTACGAATTCAACATAAAAAAAATATAACTGCATTATATGGATTGCGTATATTTATAATAAGTGCCCATTTATAATGTACGTAAGACGTAGAACTACATAAGACATAACATAAACGTAACATTTTTCTATTTATAATGAACGTAAAAACTTAGTTGCTAGGCAACGGCTATAGTTCATCTGTGGATTTTCTCTGGTGTAGGTATCCTAACTTTAATGCCATGGAGTTGGTAATGCAGTTATGGGTTTTGTTATTAGGAATGCGTAGAGTACAAGGAAGATATTATATAAAAAAAACCTAGGCGATGGAGTGTGCGTCAAGTAAACAAGGATCAAGAAAAGTAAGGTGAATACCGACGTTTAATACAAGAACTAAAACTTCATGATGAAGAATGATTCTTTAAATATACAAGAATGCGAACCGATTCTTACCAACCGACGAGTAATTCAACCCAAGAAATCCAAATCCCCTAAAAATGTTCCTAAATTTCCCATAAGCCGCACGTAAAGTTGAACATTGTCCAACTTAATGGCCGCTTAACTTTCGACCGTAAGATCTTACGGTCTACCGTAACACATAAGTGTAACGTTCGCTTATTGTGAACGATCCGGCTTATTTTCCATTGTTCAACTTTATCCATTACGCATATCTTACGCCTTACGTCCATTAAAAATGAGCACTAATTGTGATTTTTCTCATAATCTTTTCAACATCCGTTCTATCATGTTCATGTGATTGTCATTGCTGCAAAATATACTTTGTGATAGTGTCCTTGATAGAGTGGATATGTGGGAAGATCATTTAGGTTAAATTCCAAGTTGAATCTGTCAAAGCCCAAATAATTACCTGCTTTAACTGAAACTATTAGACAATCAACCAATATTTTTTGCAATCAACTGAAAAGGATTTAAATACACCTATTAAAATCAAATTCACTTAAGTTACAGAATATTTTGAAAAGTTTAGCTACATCTGCAGAACTAGAACTAGAAGGTCCCAGAAACTATATTAAACACACAATTTTATATTGAGTCGATTTCAAAGTTTCGATCAAATCAAAGATAAATTTTTAAGTTCACACTTTTAAGCTTTGCTGAAGACGTATTCATAATAAATCTTAGTTGGTACTAAACTAGTATTAATCAATCAATCAATCAAAATATACTTTATTATCAGAAGATTTTCATCTCATTGATAAAGTCATGATAAGTATAAAACAAAAGGTATATATAAATAAATGATATAGTTCAGGTACTATATAGCATTGTCACAATTATAATAAATATATGTTTACCAAAATACAAGGAAAAATAACAAAAAGAGAACAAAAAGATATAATATACATTGAGCAATAAGTATAAATACAGTTCATAAATGGTAATAAATTTTCACACATATATACATATAAATTAACTATTCCAATATTTGTCAAGAAACTCTTGGACACTATAGAACACCTCATCGATAAGTAAGCGCTTGACCGACCTCCTGAAATGAGATGGCAAAACTAAATGTTTGCAGGTGGGAGGGAGATGATTGTATAGTTTAATCGCAGAGTTCTTCGTTAAATTTGAAGACGGAATAGGTAGTCTCAAATTGTTGCTTTGTCGAGTGATACCAACAGTGACGTCATATGATGCTTTGTTTTTATGTACTAGACACAATGTTTCGAGAATAAGTAGTGACGGGAGGGTGAGATTTTTTTTTTACCGAAGATCTCTTGGCCCAGCTTTGGAAAGGTGTCGAACTGCTCGCTTTCGAAGAACAAAGATATTATTGAAGTATTTTTGGTTGCAGACACCCCAAAAAAGTATACCATACCTGATGTTAGATTCAATTAAAGCGTGGTACACTACCTTCGCAGTGGCTGTGTCCAGTTCTCTCGACACCATTCGCAGAGCGTAACAACCACGAACTAGTTTTGTATTCAAGGACTTCACATGGTTCTCAAAATTTAAATCGTAGTAACTGACACGTTTCATGTTTGTTATTACTGAAATAGTAACTTACGCAACGCTAGTTGAGAAGTAAACTAAGATTGGATTATGAACACGAATATTTTTCTCTCCACTTCACGAATGATATTTTCAAATAACTATTTTGCTCAGATAATATCTGTATATATATATATATATATATATATATATATATATATATTTGTTTTATCAATACCGCGATTCCTATTCTGTTTCGTTACAACATATCCACAAACTCTCCTGAAATAACAATCATACATGCCTTGAATTTAGAAACATGTTACTCAATTTGAGATATGTTTAAGTAGTCCAAAACAAAAAAAAAACTTTATCGGCTCAAAAATCACCTTAGGCAGACACGTTTCATTAACATCGTCAGCAACTGTGCCTGATTAAACTCACAAATAGAAAAGTTGAATTATCTCAATAAAGAGGAAATACACACGAATCTATTAAAATTCACAGTTGCCGTCCAAACCATTACTCATTCTTGACATGACTGGCCGCCATATTCTACATGAACATTTTCCGGCATACTACGCATTTCCACATCCACTTCCATCGTTTTTTTATTATAATTTCAATCCTGTACACATAACGACATGTGCCCTTGGCCGCTTGGAAAGTTCAAAATTCCAAAGGCTTTGTGTCAGCGCTTGCACATAACAAATTGAAATTGGAAATTGAATTAGAGAAAAAAATATTGAAGTGAAATATTGAATAAAAGGGTAATATCAAGGAATGATATGACCTAACCAAAAAAACATAGTTTGATCTACTAATTTCTAGTAATCATCTTTATTAATCGTACATTAAACTTTATTTATGTATGAAACACCAACAGTCTAATGTCTAGAAACAAAAATTTTTATGAAGAAAATTGGTCCGATTTCATTAGTTGATATAATTCTACTAATAAAGCCGGTCCATTTTTTTGTAAAAAATATTGATTTCACACTTTTGAGTGTAACATGTCATCAAAATCATTCAACGTTCACCAAAGAAGATAATACGTACATTTTTTGAAAAATGTCCAACTGAAATATCACTTCATATAATCTCTTCTTTAATTTGGCCGTCTCCTATTTTCAATTTTCAAAAAAATTGCCTCCACGACATAGCTGAGACATACATAATTTAGAATCTCACACTCTTGTAAATAGGAAACCTATTTTTTGAAAAATGACAGTTTTAAACGTTGCTGGATATGGTCTTTTCTTTAATTTTGTCGTCTCAAATTTTAGATTTTCTAAGAAAAATCTCCCTTGGCCCCTTTGGGATAAGTTTTTGAGGAGAATGACATGTTGAAGGTAACTTTAATGGAACCAACTCTCAGTAATCCTCTATCAAATGAAAAAGGAATCTTGAAATTCAGAGCACGTTTATTATTTGAAAGGCACGAACATTCTTAAAAAAACATGCAGTCAAACAGTCGATTTGTATAACTCCACCTTTGGGTTCGTCGGTCAAAAACTTTTACTGTAACTTTAAAATTGTCTCTTATAACCGTAAGGCTTGAAGAGAAAATAAAAATAAATAGAAAGTTAGAAGCTACCCCTAAAAATATATTTAATAAACGAGCAATGCTTGTATTTATATATTCACGAATTATATCTCCATCAGGTCTCCCATTGGAATCTTATTTCTGCTGATATAAACACTTTTGTATATAGTATAAATATAAGATCGTTAACAATTAGAACAGTCCTGTAGTAACCTTTGTAGCATTAACATTGTAACTTTAGTTAATAAATTAGTTTTTTAAAAGGCAATCTCGAGGATCGAAATTATTTTTGGCGCAGTCAGTAGGATTGTCTGAGAATAATCAAATCGTTTGATTATTTTTCGTGTCAACGATTAATCGGACATTCGAAATTGTTGAACTGTGAGTGATAGTGAAAATCCAGAGAGGCAAACCAATCTTGGCTCATCCCAGTCTATCGAAGACCTGGAAACCACAACCCACTGGCAGATCATCGGAATTTAGAACGCAAATCGTCTAAATTCGCAAGAGCTATCGACCTGGTAAAGGACAACCATCGCCGATCCAGCCGAAGCCCTTATAGAGAGGATGCTCAGAGTTGCCTTAATATTAATGTAAGTCTAACTTATTTTTGTTCATTTTATGTCTTTCGGAAATTTGATTGACCTTTACGAAAGTTTGGAAGAAGCGCTTTCATCACCTAATAAACCCTTAGAAGATTCAGAATTACCTAGTTCAAGTGTAGTATGCCCAGTTATTAAGCCAGCTATTTTGAAATTGTCTTTAAAAGAAAAATTTAAAATGAACCAATTCAAGCCTGAATATCTTAATTGTCTCCCTGAATTTAGTGGCGACGCTAATGATTTACAGAGATTTCTTTTGGTTAGTCAATCGCTAATAAATCAATTCTATGATGAAGCGAATCCAGAAAGTTTTTCAAATACGTTTTATATGAATTCCATTGTATCAAAGCTCAGTGGAAATGCAAAAACTCTATTCAATATACAAGGTATTAGCACATGGACAGAATTAAGAGAATTATTAATTAGGAATTTTGCTGATCAACGTGACGAAAGTTGTCTAAATAGAGATCTTGTCATGTTACGACAAACTGTTGATGAATCAACACAACATTTTTACGATAGAATCTTACATATTCTACATTTATTGTGCAGCCACGTTAATTCTCAAGTTTTAACTAAGGAAGCACGAGCGGCTAAGATAGATTTATATCAAGATTTAGCACTTAAAACATTCTTATCAGGCATACGCTAACCGTTAGGAACAACAATTCGATGTATGAAACCGAAAGTTTGAGCGAAGCCTTACAGTATGTAACTGAAGAGGAAAATATACATTATGTTAAGAGTTACCCTAACAAAACAAACCAAAAATAAGAAATTTTCAAGCCACAGATTCCAATGAAACCACAGGTTAATTTACGACCTCAATTTCAATTTAGAAATAATCCAAATCAAATAT
Source organism: Crioceris asparagi (assembly GCA_958507055.1). Classification (NCBI taxonomy): domain Eukaryota; kingdom Metazoa; phylum Arthropoda; class Insecta; order Coleoptera; family Chrysomelidae; genus Crioceris; species Crioceris asparagi. The sequence goes on along the minus strand of OY293826.1, from coordinate 79,753,933 downwards.
TTCCTAGAAACCCAAATTCAATGCAATCTTATCGGAACAATTCTTTTAGACCCCCGTTTAGGCAAGTTCCAACACAACAAAGATTCAATCAACCTCCGCAACAATTTGCTCATCATCCACAATATCCTAGAGCTCCACAAAATTTCAGAGCTCCTACCCAGAACTCCAGATTTTCACAAAATTATCAAAGTACTTTTAAACAAGAAAATCCTAGCCAATTAACAAAACCAACTCCAATGAGTATTTCATCTCAAAGAACAATCAAACCTCATTCGAATTTCTTCAAACCATCTAATCAACCTCCTCACTATAAAGTCGAAGAACTGTATAACACAGAAGTAAATACTTGTGAGTCTGACTATGATCCAAATTATTTTAACGAATACCAAAATTACTATCCTGAAGCAGAATGTGAGAATCAAGAAGATTTTTCAAATTAAAACAACATTGAGACTGAAAATTTTCATACGGATCCTCCCAATTCCGAGGAAAGATAACCCCTAAAGTTTTTCCATTCAATTTTTCAGAATCCAATGAACTTCCCTATATAATGATTCCACAATATAATTTAAAACTATTAATTGATTCTGGCTCTACAAAATCTTTTCTTGACCCAGATTTAGCTTTTAAATTATTTCCAGGTAGAATTAAAAATGACCCTTTTATAGTTTCCACAGTGTATCAAAAATCATCTCATAAATAAAGCACAGAAATTCCGACTCCTCAAGTTTTTAACGTCCCTGGCAACATGAAATTTTACCTTTTCAAATTCCACGAAACATTCAATGGCCTCATCGGTCTAGACAATATGAAAAATCTACAAGCTAGTGTTGATTTTAGTAGAGATATCCTTATTACTCCGAATGCAAGGATTAAATTACATTACCATAAAGTGAATAGCGCAAACAATACTCATTTAATATCCGTATCACCACGTGTTGAACAAGTTATCAAGATAAGAACATCTGTAAAACATGGCGATATCATTATCCCACATATTAAAATTCATAATTGCGAGATTCCAGAAAGCCTGAGCGTTGCAAAAAACGGAGAAGCGTTAACCACAATCCTGAACACTACTAATGATACCAAGCAAATTGACCTTAGTGAACCATTCGTTGTAGACAAATTCCAGGAAAATTACTCACTAGATTCGAACTTAAATTATATTTCGAGCGAAAAAAATAACACATTAGATTTAAATAAAATTAGATTAGACCATTTAAATTCTGAGGAATCTTCAAAAATACTATCACTTTGTCGAAAATACTCTGACATATTCTACAATGAAGAGATGCCCTTAACTTTTACAAACCGTATTAAACATCAAATCAAAACATCCGACGAAAGCCCCGTTTATACGAAATCATACAGATATCCATTTATTCACAAGAACGAAGTAGATAACCAAATAAGAAAAATGCTGAAAACCAATATCATCCGGCCCAGCAATTCGCCTTGGTCTTCCCCAATTTGGGTAGTTCCAAAAAAAATGGACGCCTCTGGCAAACAAAAATGGCGCGTTGTAGTAAACTATAGAAAACTAAATGAAAAGACTATCGATGATAAATATCCCCTTCCGAATATTAATGATTTGTTGGATAAACTAGGAAAGTGCCAATACTTCACGACTTTGGACCTAGCAAGTGGATTCCAGCAATTCGAGATGGAAGAAAAGGATATCGAGAAAACAGCATTCAGTACAGAAAATGGACATTATGAGTACCTCCGCATGCCATTTGGGTTGAAGAACGCCCCTGCCACGTTTCAACGTGTAATGGATAATATACTGCGAGGAATACAAAACGAAAAATGTCTAGTCTACCTGGAAGATATCATCGTTTTCTCGACTTCTCTGCAAGAACATCTAGAGAGGATAGAAAGTGTTTTCAAGAGACTCAGAGATTCAAACTTCAAAATACAGCTTGACAAATCCGAGTTTCTCAGGAAAGAATTCGCATATCTCGGACATGTTGTAACACCACAAGGAGTCAAGCCGAATCCGGACAAAATTGAGGCTATTTAAAATTTTCCAATTCCGAAGACCACCAAACAAATCAAAGGATTTTTGGGACTCTTAGGATACTATAGACGTTTCATCAAAAATTTTGCAAATTTAACAAAGCCGCTAACAAAATGTTTAAAGAAAGGTGCAATAATCGAACACAACGAAGAATTTATTAATTGTTTCGAAAATTGTAAAACTATTTTAACAAACCAGCCAATTTTAAAATATCCAGATTTTTCAAAACCTTTTAATCTAACAACAGATGCTTCAAATATTGCTCTTGGTGCGGTCCTTTCACAAGACCCGATTGGCAGAGATTTACCCATTGCATTTGCGTCTCGTACTCTCAACGATTCAGAAATTAACTATTCTGTGATAGAGAAAGAACTCCTCGCCATCGTTTGGGCAACCAAGTACTTCCGCCCATATTTGTATGGTCGTAAACTCAATATAATAACAGATCACAAACCTTTGCAATGGTTATTCTCACTTAAAGATCCAAACTCAAAACTTATGCGTTGGAGAATTCGACTAGAGGAATTCGATTATAACATTATAAACAAGAAAGGAAAATTAAACACAAACGCAGACGCGCTTTCAAGAGTCGAAATACATACGAAAGAATTCTGGGAACAACGAGATGATATACTGAAAGAATATCAAAACCCATCAGTAACATTCGATTACCAGCGAGAACCATTAAATCAAGATCACTATGAATTGAATACCCCGGAATATAGAGAAATCGAACTTCGTACACAATCTCCAAAATCACCTCGAGTTTATCTAGATTTAGATACTATGGAAAGAACTCTGGACGATGACGACAACATTTCAATGATTGTACATAATGATCAATCAATTGCAGAAGTGCAGGCGCAGTCGTCTTCGAAAGAAGATAAGCCAATCACGAACAATGTCAACGATGATAGCGATGAACAAACGATACATTTAAACGCTGACCAACATCCAATAGCGGATATACCAGTCACAGATCAAGCAATCAATTACGGACAAAACCAAATCTTCATAAAATTAGTACATCATTCACCAGCAAAACCGAAGCGATCTCATCTATTTGACAAGAAATTAAGAATTCATCTCCAAATATCCGAACAAAATTTTGAAAAAGATATAGTAAACTTTATAAAAGAGTATGTATCTCCCAATGTAAATTATCACCTATATTTCGAAGATCCACAAATTTATGAATCGTTTTCTGCAGTAGTCCAACAAAATTTCAAATGGCCCTCTATTAAATTTAGAAGATGTACTAAAAAACTAATTGACGTTATCGATAAAGAAGAAATCTTATCAAAAATACAGGGATACCACGAAGGTGGTAATCGAGGAATAGACGAAACATTAAGTATAATCAAGGAAAAGTATTATTGGCCGCTAATGAAAAATTCAATTACAACTTATATAAATGATTGTGAAATATGCCAGCAAGCTAAGTACGAGAGAAAACCCGTAAAAATGCAAATGAACATCACACCGACAGCTTCTAAACCATTTGAAATAGTGTATATGGATACGTTTACATTCGAACAAACAAAATTTTTAACAATTTCGGACAGCTTTTCAAAATATTCACAAGCATACCCAATATCTTCTATGACTGGAACAGAAATTGCTAATAACCTAATTAACTTTTTCTCACATCATAGTATACCTAAGCTTATTATTGTAGATAACGGAACAGAATTTAAAAACTCTGTTATTACCGAGCTTTTGAACTTACATAAAGTCAAAATTCACTTTTGTTCTCCTAATCATCCCCAATCAAATGAAAATGCTATATGCAATTTTGGCATACAATAATTCAATCCATTCTGTCACCATATTCAAACCTATAGACGTTATAAACGGACATGTCACAGATAACGAACCATTTAATATTGAAATAGATAAACTTATATTGAATGACTATGTTAATCAACATAGAGAAAAGTCTAAATTATTATACTCTAAGATAAATTCAGCGTTACTTAATCAAAAGGAAAAGGTTATTGAAAAAGCTAATGAAAAACGAGATAAACCAGAATTATTTGAAGAAAACCAAGTAGTTTTTTCCAAGAAACACATTAAGCAAAAGCACGCCAATAAATTTGATAAACCCTCAAAATTAACAAATATCAATACCGAAAGAAAAGTGGTGAAAACTGATCAACATGCAAAAATTCACATGAACAGCATTAAGCGTCCCTTAAGAAAAATTTACTCTTTCGATTAGTAAAGATAAATTATTGTATTACAGATTTCCCGTAGTCTTGGGTCTCCGAGAAACTATCAGTGTAAGAAACTTACAAGACAACCCAGGATTAATACCCCTAAAGATCGGTACCGCTAAACTACAAGAATATTCACATTCACTCTTTCATTACTACGATCTGAATCCTATAATTTTAAAAATCAATAAGCTTAAAACTAAATCTACGAATTTAACATTATCGCTTCAAATAAATGCAAATTATTCCAGAGATGTTTCAAATTACCATAAGATATTAAAATATGTTGAAAATAAGGCTGAGTCAAAGCTTTCAGAAATTATATCTCATTCACAAAGAACGAAACGAGGGCTGATCAATAGATTAGGATCCATATTCAAATCAATTTCAGGTAATCTTAATGCTAGAGACGGCGAGAGATATGATCTACTAATTAGACAACTTCAGGAGAATCAGAACAAAATAACTTCAAGCGTAAAATGTCAATGTTCACTTGCCATTACCTTGATAGACAAATTTAATGGAACAATTAGCCAGATTAATCATAATGAAAAACTTTTGGAAGACAAGCTAAATCAAATCTCATTAATTGTAACCACCCGAGCCTACAGAGAGAATAGTAGTTTTATAAAGGATGTTGTGATTCAAATAATCAATTTGTACGAAACCATAATATCTATTTTACAGGATATAGAGAATTCTATTACCTTTGCAAAACTTAGAACTATGCATCCAAGCATAATGCCTATATCAGATTTATATAATATTTTAAAAACTCTTCAAACAAAATTCACTCCTGACCAATTTCCAATACCTGTTGATCTAGGAAATACCCTTCTTTTTGAAAAATTAATAGAAATGGAATGCTTTATTCTCAATAATAGAATTGTGTATATACTTAAAATTCCAATATCTTATCCTTCCGAATTCAACCTTTATCATTTATTTTCTATACCGGTCTTCTCGAAAGGTCAATTCAGAACTATTCTTCCGAAGGGTAAATTTTTGATCAAAAGTGAGTTACATTACGCACTATTGAGGAACTCTTGTGAACAAATAGCAGATAGGCAATACATCTGTAAAAATACTGAGATCTACGAAATAGACGATCTCAGCCCCTGCGAAGTTCAACTACTACGGATGAAGAATACTTCTAGTTGTAACTATGCACAAATAACCATCACACAAACTACATTTAGAAACCTAGATGAATCAACTTGGATAGGGTTGTTTCCTTCCGAAGAACCAGTGACTCTTCGATGTACCAGCCAAGAAGAAATATTAAAATTATATGGTACCTATCTATTCCAAATTCCACAAGGATGCAGACTATCAACAAATCCCAAAATAATCCAAAACGAAAAAGAAGAGCCAACTGCAAATAAACCAATACTATTTGCAGATCTCAATACTAATCAATACGACTCAAAAATACCCAACATCAACATACAATTAGATCAACTTCAGCTCGATGAACTCCAAGATCTGAAAACCTGGTTCGTTGAAAATATTCCAACGATCAAAGAAGACAGCATGGCCCACCTATATATTTCCGATGCCTGGACGATCATTATATACTGCATTGTAATATTCTTGATCATCTACTTCACCTATAAGAAAGCCAAACCAAATGGGAACCAAAATGGTCCAGCCCAACCAATAGAGCTCCTTAACGTCCAACTTTCTCGCTGAACTCTCCAAAGTTGGATCTACAGGGGGAGGAATTATATCTCCATCAGGTCTCCCATTGGAATCTTCTTTCTGCTGATATAAACACTTTTGTATATAGTATAAATATAAGATCGTTAACAATTAGAACAGTCCTGTAGTAACCTTTGTAGCATAAACATTGTAACTTTAGTTAATAAATTAGTTTTTAAACAGGCACACTCGAGGATCGAAATTATTTTTCACGCAAATTTTATATCTGAAACTGCTCTTTCGATTTCAATAAAAAGTAATGTGTATGGGTTTTAGAGTGTTTTGAATCGATTGCTTGTATTCACATTAACATAAAATATTGTTTTCAGTAATTATTATTCTTATTTTAGGACTCATAGGGATTGTATGTAATATGTGGATGGCCAAGAAATCGATTGACGATTTTTAATGGATGTGACCCTCGAGGTCAACACTTTCTATTTCGGGAATGGCTCCGTAGATTGCTATAAAAATATTAGTACGGGGTTTGGGGTTTGAGAAGGCGGTTGGTGATACAGCTGAGTTCTGGTATGTTTCACATTAATATTTATTTGGAAATCTGTAAACTATGTGACAATATTTACCGATCAACCGATCGCAATACATTTTAACTAGAAATATGCACACATTTGAACTAAGATCAAACATCCTTATGGTCCATTCTAAATCCTGTGTTACCCGAGCAAAGCTCAGTCGTCCAGATATTTTTCCTAACGGGGGAAAAAAATAGTTGAAAAACTCAAACCGGACAACTGAAAAATCAAGCTCTAAAAACAAATGAGACAAAAAATTATTATGTACAAACTATTAATATAAAATAGGGAAAGGTAACGAAGTCAAATTTCCACAGTTAAAGTTCAAAATATTGTAGGACATGTTTCGACCGCTAGGGTCATCATCAGCTAGTGATGTTATATATACGTCAAAATTAAATAAAACACATATTAAAATTATAGTTTAAAAGTACATGGTACAAAGAACAGACATTTTGAAGAAAAATTGATCGTGGTGAGATTTGATGTTCTACGTTTTCGTCTCCTAAGGAGACCAATTTTTCTTCGAAATGTCTGTTATTTTTAACATGTAATTTTAAACTATAATTTTAATATGTGTTTTATTTAATTTTGACGTATATATAACATCACTAGCTGATGATGGCACGAGCGGTCGAAACATGTCCTACAATATTTAATTTTTAATCAATAAAGAACTTGAACTGTGGAAGTTTGACTTCGTTACCTTTCCCCTTTCAATATTTCTTCCACTTTGAGAAATGGATCTGTCTTCATACCAACTATTAATATAATTAAAGGGAGCCCTCCATAGAATAAACTTTTTTTTGCTCGATCTTAATAATGGCTGTCTAAACAGTTCTTGTAAGATGGTAACGAACCCTTCGTGTACCCGAGTAAGACTAGCACTTGATGGTAATGTCTGTTGGTCAGGTTTTACAACGAAACCACATCCAAAACAATGAGTTCTGAAACTGAAAGGTGCTTCAAATGAACATTATTTGACTTGTTCATGGAATTCTACGATTCATTATTATTTAAGCTTGTCTTAAGCAACTAATATCATAAATACCTAACTTACATCGTCAACGTTTTTATAAATTGAAAAGGAACATTGCTCGTTAATTCTTTCAAAGTCAAACACATAAGCACATGCATATTTAGAGACAAGAAAAAATTTAGGTAAAATTTGCGCGACAACTCATACATAAACGCTCTAGAACGGGTATTTATTCAAATTGAAGTGGCCCACGTAGGTGTAAAGATGACTCGTAAGTTTTGCTAAATTCACGCAACTCCGCCATTTATCATCGCAATCCCAGCAGCAGAATGTAGGTACATACTTTTCTGGTTGGTAAGTATATGACAGTGGTCGGTAGTAATAGTATACCTAGCTATAGAGGTGAAATTAGCGAGAGTGAAAAGACAAGTATGTACCCTTTGACCCTTTCATCCTTGGCCTTGACGGCAAAAGCGGTGGAGTAACAACCACTCGAAAAAAAATCAATACCAATTGGATGTTAACCTAATACAAACAAACAAAAGCTTGGGCTTTCACATAGCCATGTATAAACAAGCTAATGCAGGGTGAATAATGAATTTATAGTGGATGGATAAATGGAGCTAATTGCTGCGAGATTAGAAGTTTTGTATATAGACTATACTTACACTCCTTTGTGCTTTTTTGGTCGAGTTCGAGAACTTTGTTCAATGAGAGCCTAAATTAGGAACAGCAAGAAAGAATTTTCAACTTCTATACTAATAAAAGACAATATCGGAACCCTTCGAATCATTTCAATCAATTTTGAATCAATAAATTGTCATTAGCTGTCTATACACAAATGTGTTGGGGGTTTCCTCAATGCTGGGGTACTACTTAGAAAATACTATATCTAGTGTACTTGAATAAGCAATTTGATCACGTCCTCAGCTAGGGACGGTTTCGTGACCTTCCAACATCATTAGATATTGAGAATGCAATTGCGTTGGGTAATTACTCAATGATTGTTTTGAAATTTATCGAATGGAATTCACAAAGAAAGGATAATTCATGGAGTTTAGAGAAAATGTTTCTTAGTCAAATGTGTCATGGTTGTATTAAGCTGACAACGCATTAAATGGAATTCATCAAGAAAAGATAATTCATGGTGTTTTGAGAAAATGTTCTATAGTCAAGTGCGTTTTAGAAACATTTTGTGAACTTTATAAAAACATTTTATTAAGGGACTACCTGTTTTAATCGGAGGAGTCCAACAATAATAATTTTCGTGTAAAATTGTACTTAGACCGGCAGAATTTGCATCGATTTATTTCTTACTAGGAATTTTGAGAACATGAGAGTTGAACAACAGTTCACATAAATTCTTAATAAATGTTTGGAAAATGAAGTTTGAACTAGCCATGTGTAAACTTCATGGGCTAGGGACTTTCTTGACCTCCCAAAAACATTTGACATGTACAATGTATACAAATTTTGATTAAGATTCATCAGATTGTCTTGTTATTTTTTTGGATTATCTATTGTATTTAATTTTCATGTCAATATCAAACCGCTCTCAAAACAAGCTCGTAATACTATTTCTATTTTTCTAAAATAATTTGAATGATTAGTGTGACAAAAGATTAATATAACCTTTTAAACAGGTAACATAACAATAGATCTGTGATTTGATATGAATGGAGATGTTGATGATAACATTGCCTACTTCAAGCTTCCTAACTTATTTCAGCCGAACTTGATTAAAGATTTGAATTTTTGAAATTGATATTTTATTATTATATCATTTCAGAATATTCAAGTAAAGACATGATTTCAGCTTCCATGGCACATTAGGGATGAATAATATTATCTATTATATTAGACGTTTATGGATATCTTCAAGTTATACAAATTTCAAATTTAGGTTGTAGCCATAGTCAACAAAGCTCTATTAAATCAAGGAGATTAGGAGATTTCGGATTTAAATTTCTTTAGATATGGTACCATTTCCCATACAAATAAATCATCATAATCGGAGTAATTTTACTTATACAGGGCGCACAAACCAAAAAAGCAGACAGTCGAATTGTATAACTCCTCCGTTTGGGAAGTCGGCAAAAATAGGGTATGAAGTTTGAAATAATGAAGTTGATACCAGATACGAATACATGTGACAACTCTGCAATGCTCAAAATATTTTGATTCGATAGATCTTAGCTGATTATGGCTGAAATTCGTATGTCTTGTAGATCTCCATAAACGTCTAATAGTCTATCGAATTTGAAATACCCTTTATAAATAAATAAAATAAATAAAAATAGATCTAAAGATCTAACTAGGACATTTTGTCACTTTGAATATTTCTGTTGCAATTAATTTGTATTCATTAACAGAATTAGATAGTGCGACATATAATATGTAAATTCCATTTAATACCTTTCATGATACAACAGGCTTACTAATGCTATTCTAATCACCAACTGGAATTATTCTGCTTATGAATAATCGGTGCAATGGCTCAAGGGGCCTAGAGGTGTGTAGTTATTGTTAGATCTGGGGTATAAGCTAGTGCTCTAATTATTCTGTACAATGCTGGAGAACAAGTGGAGAAGGATTATGTAAAACTTTAGCGGCATAATAGGTGTATAGGTACTGGCTTAAAGTGAGAACATTTTTGAGAATAATTTTTATTAATGAATATCGAACGATGCAAAAAATATTCTAAATAAGTCACCGAATATGAGAGTTTGTCTTATCTAGATCGCAATAATTGTGATTTGTTTCTGAATCTTGTCAATATCAGCAGTCATTGTTGGATAGTGGTTGTTGCATTTTATCATTTTGTTGATTGAAGGTATTTTCTATTCAGAGGTGAATTCACTTATTTGTAAAACGATCACAATAGAAAGCACCGTCGTCAGACTGGTCTAATAAGAAATTACCTGCTTCAGTTGGAACTATTGGATACCTAATGAGCTGAAAAGGATTCACTTACACCAATTCTGGTAAAATTTATGTTAAATATCAAAAGGTCATATTTTTTGTACCTGAATATATTCTGGAATCACAAAGTATACTAATACCTATCTATCAATAAATACAGTTTAACTGTCTATCCATGACTTTCAAATTAAAGCCAGATAAGCTTGATGAATACATAATGCACCAAATTATCCTTGAAATTAAGCAAGAGCATATCTACCTTATGGCATCTCTGAAACGTTCTAATAACGATCAATTTCTTTGAACAATGAACTCAAATAAATAAAAAGAACAAAAGAATTATCAGCAATCATTGGAAACAATAGATGTGATGAAAGTGGAAGGTGCCTAATGAACTTGAAGGGATCAGGATTTGTCGGGGAGTATCCCTATAACCTATTAAGTCGTTATTGTAGAAAGTCATTATATACAGATCCTTAGAAAAACTTATTTCCGAGAATCAGCCAACAGAGGAAATATAGGTTCGAAGTGCAAATGATCGTGAAGAAAGGTCAGTGTACCTACTTTCTGTTCGTAATTATTGTGGTGGAAAAGTGGGAGAAAAGCCTGAATCCATTATAACCGGAGATATGGAGGTCCGAATAAATGAGTGTTCTGATAAAAAACATATATATTTGGATGGTTCATTAGTATTTGAACATCTCATAATATAAGATTCTACAATTACGCTTAAGAGCGAAGTATCACACTTGAAGTGACATTTTCATAATTCAGTTTTTTATGACTGTAAAAAATAGAGTATTGTACTTATTCCTTATTTACTGACCAAGTAATTATTTTTCTTATATTCTCACTAATGAAAGCACTCGACTTGAACAACTTCTGATTGCTCTCCAAAACTTTTAACAGACCCTTCCCCATCTATTCTTGCCATAATAATCTGGCTAACCAATTAGGGTGCGGCTACAATAATTTTCTCTCTGTCAAATACCCCCGAAAATTTGGACCGCAAACTGAATATCTCACTCCGAAATGCCGAAAGAAAATCGAGAGAGCATTTTATGGTAATCTGAGGCAATAACCCGAAAATCAGTTTTCATTGGGTGTTCGGAAAGAGAAAGTTTCCAACTTTCCATCCGCTTCCAGGTAGACGAAGAAGATTTCGACTATTAGAAGAGAAGAAAGGGGAGCTGGCAACAAATGCGCACATTAGCCTGATTAGATGATGAGGATGGAGTGTTACTCCTGATATATAATATGGATAAATGGGATATTTTAGAAGCTCTATAAACTATTCAGATTGTTCTGAAGTATGTGTTGTTGATAATTGAAAAAGAAGGACACCTTAGAATTAATTACGAAGTTAACATTAGATAAATTTATAGTGTTCGCGCGTTATAAAATTCTGATGTTTTCTTATTTCCTTATCAGCTTGTAAAATATTAGGTATTTTAAGTTACCTAAACTAAAATTAGTTTATTAAACATCAAGTTTTGAAAAGTAGAGTTTAGTAAAACTGATTTTCGTTCAAGGATTGTTTAAACTATGTTTTGTATTTTATGTTATAAGCGTATACATCATAGATGTAAAAGCATTACCAAATTAGATATTTAGATAATTTCTTACTAGGTACCTCTGTAAGATTTTCAAAACCTCGTAACCTGACGGTACTTTGTTTATTTACATAACAACAGCAGACTCGTTTGAAATTTATATATATATATATATATATATATATATCTATCTTTCTATCAAACCCAGGCCACTAGATATTTCATACTATACTGAGCCACCCTTTAAATATTGAAGAAAAATATTTTTGACAATTTTTAGTTCATGTATATGATCAAGTATTACCATTTATCATAAAATACATCCGCTAAAACATTTTTCTCAATATTTTTGCTATTCTTATATATAGACTCAATTTTGTGCAGTCCTGAACCACTAGATACTTATATCCAATCTGAGCCAAATATACGACTTTATGGATTTGAGTAGACAAACCTGACTCGTGCTTTGTTGCCAAACTTCATTCTACTCATAATTGGGCAAAGTTTGCATATATGTATGTATATATTTATATTTAATTAATATTGGATTACTAAAAACAGCAAATATATTGAGTTTGCATCTGTGGGTTTGTATGTGGCGTTTGGGCTCTTCACTATTCAAGATATCCCAACCCAATTTTGCAGACGTGTTTATCATACCTCAGTCAAATTACTGTAAAATTTTCATTGCCCGTGGGACGCTTTATGGTGGGTTCCGCACTTGAAAGTCTATTTTATATAACTCTTTGGCTGGATTTTGATGGTCTTTTTACCATGTATGTATGTAGAATGATATTAGAATATAAACTGGTAGCGGCTGTAAGTGTGACTTGGGCCTCCTATTCTGTTCTCTCTTGGTGTCTGTGAATGGATTTGGGTTGGGTGTTGGGATTTGTTCTACATGCGACTCTGTGTAGACTCTGTGGTAGAAGGGTTCTAAACTCAAGGCTTTTATGATTTTATGGTTTCGTACCACAATCTAACGAAGCATATGCCCGAGATGCCGGGTAAAACAGCTAGTAATAATAATAAAAGTCCTATTCAACTGATTTTAGGGAAGTCATTCCATTGTTAAATAAGCCAAAATGTTCTTCTAAAAATACATTTACTTCTCTCTCCTTAGGACATGAAACACATTTTGTGGTCACAAAAATGTTGCAATAATTTTTCCCAGTACAAGCGTCCGTGGTTGTTTCAAATGTTTTAAATTTGTGCTTGTCTGGGAACATACTCATTATTAGAATTTATAGTTATGCCATCGTTGATGGTCTGTGCCGCCTCATCCGGTAATCGTTCATCTAGAATATAATCTATTTGAATGTTTTTGAAAATGGGAGCTAAATTAATGTTTATATTATTTAAGTCTAAGCCCTTTTATTTTTCTAATCCTCCTTGAGATGCAAGAAGCAACAATTTGGATAGTTTTGCTGTCTGGTAGAAACTATCGGAAAGTCTATAAAGATTACAATGTGTCTGAAGGGCCCCATGCATCTAGATAGTTGTTCTAAGTCACTCTCTGAAAACTGAAGTAACTGAGTTAAGTTGCCAAATGTTTGCGTAATCTAGTAGCGCTTATGGATTTTGGATTTTCAATATAAATCTTATTAGCATGTTTATACAAAACTTTGGCACCGTTTATAAAATTATTGCTTGTTGCATGAAATATATAGTCACTATTATTATTATTCACAAAAGTGACCCTTATATACAGGGTGATTTCTTTAACGTGCCCATTAGAAGATTTTCACTTATAAATCGAGACACAAATATGAAAATTTGATCCTGACTTTAATCAATAATATTTAAAAGATGATGGAACTTCCGGTTACACCGGAAATTGTACCAAATTTGTTTTTTTCAAATGGAACCCCTGTTTCTTATTAGATATTTGAATTCCGCGCATTTATTTTCGTATGAAACGCCCCAGTTGATATAAGTTATCTCTCACAGTTTTTGACGTAAGTCAATTTTACTGCAAAAAGTTCTCATGACAGATGTCTATTCAAAAATTCATATCTCTCTTATTGTCAACCGGAAAAGCAGAAAGTTTTTGATCGATAGCCCAATGTTGGGATCTCCTTAAGAAGGCCAATAGTGTTGAAAATTCTTGTTAACCACTCAAAAAAAAAAAAATTAAATACGTCAATGACAAAAGTTGAAGAAACAAAACTTTTCATAATAACACATAACTATTTTTCAATCGTCATTAGGTAGAAAACTGAATTTTAGGGGAATTACACACAATTAGGTTTCTTTTTTCAAATCATAAATACGATGTTTGAGATATTTTACAATTATCCATGCGAATGTCCTTTTTACGAATTGCAGAAACATAAAGCAATCGCTGTTACTGATACCAGGTCTTAGCTGTCAAAATGATAGTTTTGAAAGTTGAAGTACAAAACCTCTGTCTAAAAAATTCAAATGAATCAGTATTTGTTTCAAGACAGGAGGTGGGGAAATGGAGGTCCGCGACTTTTGCCGCCACGTTCGCCGGATTTGAAACCACTTGATTTCTACTTGTGGGGGAGAATCAAGGAAGAGCTGTATAGAACAGAACCCAGAAGAGCCACAAACTATGCCCTCCAGGAATTGTTGAATGCTGAAAACAAAACGGTGGATACACAGAGTAAGTTTTGTTTTTGTAATTTGTTTTTCGAGTTCCTACGTCTCATGAATAAATGATTTATAGGTAAGGTAATAAACGTGTCCTTAATGCTAAACTCGGTGCTAAATATCAAAACGTTCACTTAATTATTTTTTTCAACTTGGGTTATTATTTTAATCCTACTGTTGATTGGATTTTTGTTCGAGTAAGAATAAACCTTGGCTTAAGAATTTATTCCTATTCATTGGAGGTAGTTACCTAACTCAAAATATTTGGCAATAAATTCACGACAAGTTCTTTTCACTGTTCTAACAACAACAACAAAACTATGAAATTGAAAGCTAAAACCTGGTATCAGTAACAGCGATTATTTTAGTCCAATGTCATTCGTAGAAAAGGCATTAACGATAGATTTTTTTATCTCGAATATCTTTTTATTACCTGAAAAAAACATAATAGCGTGTAATAAACATTCCCCTAAAATTCAATTTTCTACTTAATGACGATAGAAAAATAGGTAGGTATATTATGAAAATTAGAGTTTTTTAACTTTTGCCATTGACGTCTTTAATATTGAAACGTTTAACCCGGTGCGAAACGTTGTGGGATGAGTTCACTTGCGTTATACTCAAAAGTTCGCGAATTGCTTCCAATGGTTTATTTTTAACACTCTGTACACGACCTTCTGTTGTAGTACAACTGTCACAACTTGTCACTTTGACTATCGCGTTTCAACTACTATCGGCTTATGTTTCCAATTGAATGATACAATAAAGCTGACTGTTATAAACTGACTGTGACCCGTGATCGACACGGCTTTATATATCTGGAGCTTGACATGACATTCATCGAGAATATTCTATGATTATCTAGACGCACATAATATGTTCTAGAGGCTTGTTAAACTGACATTACTGTGACAAACTGCACCTCACATATAGTTTCTGGAAAGACCGAGAATAAATCCACTGATTCTAGAACTTATTAATGAACTACACAACCGCCAACTATAGTAAACAAGGTAGTAGATATAAATAGAGACTTAACAAATAATAACCCTAAGTATACATATCGACGTTACAATATTTTTTGGAGTGTTAAACAAGACAATTTTCAGAATGATGGGCATATGGAAGAAAACTTCAAAATCGGGCTACCGATCAAAAACAACTTTTTGTTTTTTTGAAAATAAGAGAGATATGAATTTTTAGATAGATATGTCATCTTTTTGCAGTAAAATTGATATACGTCAAAAACTACGACAGATAACTTATAACAACTGAGGTTTTCATACTTAATTAAATGTGCGGAACTCAAATATCTAATAAAAACAGGGGTTTCTATTTGAAAAAACAAAATTAGCACAATTTCCGGTGTAACCGGAAGTGCCACCACCTTTTAAATATTTTCACTTAATTGGGCAACGTTGATTATAGCCAGGTTCAAATTTTCATATTTCTATCTCAATTTATAAGTAAAAACCTTCTAATGGGCATGGTAACACAATCAGCCTGTATATTAAGAAACCAATCAATTGTGTAACGGAATGTCAAAACTCAAAAGCAATATTTTCTCAATATCTTTAAAAGAAACACATTTAAGTTACATTTTTCTTAGATAATCCCTATACCTAAAATAACTAGTTTTAGAGATCTAAAATCTTCTCAAAATCTTAGGAATGCCTACCGTTTTTGTGGTTCGTGTGAATGAAAATGAAACACAATTGGAAATTATAATAAAAGAACTATTAATAATCAAAAAAAAAGTTTTTTTACAACTATCCAATATCAATTTTTCTATATCTAGCAATGCAAGGTAATATTATGTCAACTGAATAATTAATAAAGTAAAATAATTTTAATGATGATGAAATGTTCGAGCATAGAATAGAATATTTGCCCGGCTGTGAAAAGAATACATACTTACAAAATATAATTTACTGCAGATAATCATTTAATATTGTAGCCATAATATTAATAAAATTTTCTCAACAATCTGTTACGGTTTGGATTTTTTTTTTTGGGTTTTCGTCAACAGTTATTGTTTCAACTCCTTGTTTTAATTTTACAACAAACATTGTCATTGGAAAATTACTATCCTCTTAGTTGTACATTTCTTCCCCGCGAAATTTGAAATTCGCGCCTCAGAGTAGCAAAATCTGATACCAAGGAGAGTCAAAATTCAGAGTGGGAAATTCTCCGCCTACGAAATTCCGGTGGCCATTAGAGCTTCTGCTGTTGAAAAGTGAAAGACGTGGAGACGTAGTTTTCTTAATTTCTAGTGGTTTATCTAAAGAATTAGCTTGTCGTGAGTTTGTTGTTCGTATACTTCGAAGCTTTTGCTAATTCATATCGTCAGTGACGGATTCAGACCCTAGGAATTTGCGCACCTGGAGCGCTCGACATCGAGTCGGATTCTTAGAAAGCTATCTCCACCCTCATCTAAGTAGCCGCACAACATCTCAGGTACTGTTAACAATTTTTCTGATAATCGGAATGTAAGTGTTATTCTCATAGTCATAGTGCATGCACCACTCTAATTCCCACCAAGTGCACCTCGTGCACGTGCTCTCTTAGTCAGTCGTGATTTGAATACCTCGAGCTTAGACAAATCTGAATTTACAGGCTACTTTCGTGGGATCAATTTCATCAACGCCCGATTGCGATCTCCTAAAATTATTTCCTTAACAGTCTGCTGATAAGGAACCCGAAGGTACCTGTTCCCCCCTGAATGGTGATCGCATTATCTTCTCGCAGAGGTTCTAGATGCCCTTGATCGATATCCGAGAGCGTATACATCGACGCCGGAACAACTAGCTCGACACCATCTTCGAGTGGACGGCAAATGGCCTGGAGATTCCACACGATAAGTCGACACCTGTTGATATATGTATATTTTGTTTTGCTATCATTCACTCTTCAAGTGGTAATATTGAATTTGTAACAGTCATTGTGCATATTTATTTTATCTAGTGGGATAGAGCGGCAAAGATAACAAATATTTTACGAAAATTCGTACGTACCCTTTAGGACATTACAGCCTTTCTTTATATGATCGATGTTTATATATATTTATATTAAGTTATATTTTATTCCAATTATTTCGACAACCAAGAAAGCAGCTGTTTTATTGGGTTTATGATTTACAGATGTCATTACTGTTACTTTTATCAACTCGATTTATTTAATTTCATTTTTAATAAACACACCAGACACAACTGATAATTCTGACAGATAGTTTGTTTAGATTTATATAATTTCTGTTATTTTTTTTTGCGTTGTTTTTTTTTCTCTTCTTTCTTCCGAATTGGACCTCATCCATTTCATTATTTGTTAAGGGAGACTTGTTGCCTTGCTAGATCTTTTGTTTTTTTGCGCACCACGATTGAGTTATCTAACGTGCACTGATTTGACATTATTCAATATGTCGTTACAACTTGTTAGTGGACACATCAACTATCTCACGCAGGATGAACTGATGTACGAGCTCAAAGTTCGTCGTCTTTCGGAGACTGGTACTGTCGATTCCATGCGTAGTTGGTTGCGTAGTTTGTTGCGGTGAGAGCGATCAGGGGCTGGTGTGAAACACGATGTACCGGGTACTTTTGATGAGGAGATAAGGGTTATCACTCAAAAGGTCGAAACGCTTAAGGCAGGGGTCACTGCTTTATCGGGAGAGGTGACTGACAGTACGTGCTTAAAGCTTAAGGCCCAGTTGGCTCATCTGTTCGGGCGCGTAAGTCGAGTTCCGTCCGCGGATACTGCGGAGAAAAAGAAGACGCGCTCGGGAATTATAGCTGAGGTGTTAAATATTAAAGCCGCATTGGAAGAAAAACTGGGCCGCGAATCCGAAATAAACTCTTCTGTACAATTTCATGCCAACTTAGCGACTCGGATTGAACTCGATGATAACCAGTCGGAAGACAATGACGTAGATCAGGACGAAGGACCGAATGTTTCGCGGCGGTCGGTTGTTTCGGGAATCGGAGTACCTTCGATTAAACCTAAAGATATTATCGCCTGGAACCTCAAGTTCACCGGCGAAGGCGAGTTGACCGTGGTAGCTTTCTTGGAAAAAGTCGATGACCTTTGTGGGGCCTACCAAATAGATAAACAATGGCTTCTACCAATGGCGATAATTTTATTCGAAGGTAAAGCTCGAGTTTGGTACAGGGCACACAAGGCTTCATTTAACAGTTGGAGTATGTTGACTAAGCGCCTGAGAGACGCGTTTTTGCCTCATGACTACGATGATCGTCTATGGGACGAAATTCGTCAGCGAACGCAGGGATCGGACGAGTCAATAGATTTGTATGTTGCGCATATAACTAATCTCTTCGCGCGGCTGAGTACAAAAATACCGGAAGCGCTCATGGTCAAGACCCTCCGGAAGAATCTGACGCCATTCTTCCAAACGCATTTGGGGCTTGCGCGAATCACATCTGTCGTTGAATTGGTCGACCTATGCAAACAGCTCGAACGCTGTAAGGTAAGTGCGGAAGCGTACAAACCACCGGCCACTTCATATCATAAATTGGTTGAACCTGACCTCGCGTACCACCAACGCGGAACGAAGACGAATTCCTCTAAGATGGTTGATGCGGTAGATGCACGGATTACAGCGAGTTCTTCGAAGTCATCAGCCAAACCTATCACTTGTTGGAAGTGTGACAAGATAGGGCATCGCGCTTCCGAGTGTAGATCCAAACGAGGTGTAATGTGTTATAAGTGTAAAGCACCAAATGTAACGTTGAGGACGTGCCCAACATGTTCGAAACAGTCCTCGTCGGGAAACTAAAAGCAGGGTTTTTGAGTGGTCAACAAAGACCCTGCTCACTTGTCAATAAGACCAATTCTTCGGAACTTAGTCGCGTACAAATTATCCTCGATTACCTGCTACAGACAAATTCAGACGATCAACGACCTCATCTTGGGATTTCTTGTTATGGGATTGCTATGAAAGGACTTCTCGACTCCGGCGCAAGTACTACGATTCTCGGACGAGCAGGTCTCTCGCTCATAGAACATCTTCGACTGCCTATGCGGGAATCCTCGACCCATGCCTGTACTGTGGCGGATGGCACTTCGCATCCAATAATCGGTTTATTGTCGTTGCCAATAAAACTTGAACATAGAATAACACTTTTAAATGTGGCTGTAGTACCATCGTTACCGCACGTGCTTATCCTCGGCGTTGATTTCTGGATTCTCTCCGGTATCGTTCCAGACTTGAAAAACAAATGTTGGCATTTTACGTCCTCACCTACGGATTGTGCCGAAATTTTGGCGAGTCATCGGTTGAGTGCAGCTCAGCGCGATCTACTCGACTCGGCTGTTCAGCAGTATTTCAGCAGTATAAAAGGCGAACTCGGTTGCACAACAGCTGTCGAACACCAAATTGAGTTAGTCGACCATACACCGATCAAACAGTGCAATTATCCCGTGTCACCGCTGATTCAGGCCGCAATCAACGCAGAGCTAGATCGTATGTTGAAGTACGGCGTAGTTGAGCCATCGACCAGTGCGTGGTCGTCGCCAGTAGTGATGATCCGGAAAAAAGACGGGACTTATCGCTTTTGCGTTGACTTCCGGAAACTAAACAGGGTCACTAAGAGGGATGCATACCCTCTGCCACGTATAAGCAGCATCTTAGATCAGCTGAGTAACGCAAAATACCTGACCACCCTGGATATTAAGTCGGCGTATTGGCAGGTTCCTATTGCGCCGAATAGTCGCCAGTATACCGCGTTTGCCGTGAGTGGACGGGGCTTATTCCAATTTTGTCGACTTCCTTTTGGTTTGACCAACGCCCCAGCCATTTTCCAACGACTTGTGGACCAGGTAATTGGTCACGACCTTGAGCCCTATGTGTTTCAATACCTCGACGACCTCGTTATCGTTACGTCTACTTTTGAGGAGCATATGGACACCCTATCTAAGGTCTTCGAACGCTTGTCTTCGGCTAATTTAACTTTAAATCGGGAAAAATGTCAGTTCTGTCGGCCCAGTTTAAAATACTTAGGGTATGTAGTCGACTCCCAAGGACTGCATGTAGATCCTGAAAAGGTTTCGGCCATTCTTGATATTCCAGCGCCGAAGACGGTGAGGGGTGTTCGTCAATTTTTGGGCATGGCGTCATGGTACAGACGATTTCTGCCAAACTTCGCGAGCCTCGTTGCACCTCTGACCAGTCTTCTTCGTAAAAATCATAAGTTTGTCTGGACTTGCGAGTGTGCAGAAGCATTTCGGAAGGTCAAGGAACTTTTGATAACGGCACCGGTATTATACTGTCCAGATTTCGAAAGACCTTTTACCATCCAGACGGACGCGAGCGGTTACGGCATAGGAGCGGTGCTTACGCAGACTTATCCTGATGGCGAGCATGTCATCAGCTACGCCAGTCGTTCATTATCCGGCGCTGAAAGGAACTATAGTACTACTCAGCGAGAATGCCTAGCGGTCATCTGGGCGATCGAAAAATTCCGGGGATACGTGGAAGGTTATCACTTCACGGTAATAACAGACCATCACTCGCTTCTGTGGCTTCAGAGTCTACAGAATCCGGTTGGGAAGTTGTGTCGATGGGCTCTTCGTCTACAGGCCTTCGATTTCGAGATCGTGCATCGAAAAGGTCGCCTCAATGTCGTTCCTGACACTCTCAGCCGATCGGTATCTGCTTCGGAGGATTCACCACCGAAAATCGATGCGATCGATGCAGGATTGTTTACCGTGGCAGAACCTATCCGCGATCCGTGGTATATCAGGATGATGGACGCGGTTCGAGCGAATCCCTTAAAGTTAGACAAATGGCGTCTTACGGGCTCTCAATTGTTCAAATATCCGAACCTGCGTGACGGTGATGAGAACGATCCACTCTTGCTGTGGAAACGGGTAATTCCCAAAGAATCCCGCCTTCAAGTCATTAAGGATAATCATGATATGCCTGAGTGTGGGCACCTTGGAATGTATAAAACATATCATCGAGTAAAGTCTCTGTACTATTGGCCCCAGATGCGCGCCGATATTGCTCGGTATGTACGTGGTTGTCGTACTTGTCAGTCGTCGAAACCTGAACAACTTGCTCCGAAAGGTCTTATGACACCGAATCCTGTTGCAGACCGACCCTGGAAAATCATATCGACCGATTTGATAGGCCCTCTTCCCCGCTCGAAACAAGGTCACAACTACATTTTAGTTGTGGTGGATACATTTTCCAAATTCGTTCGTTTTTTTCCGCTTCGTGCGGCGTCGTCTAAAGTTGTGACTAAGTTAATAGAGGAAGAGATTTTTCTCCTATTCGGTGCACCTCAGCTTATTCTTGCCGATAATGGTGTCCAGTATATCAGTCGCGAGTTTAAAAACCTAGCGCAACGCTACGGTTCGAAAATAAGGTACAATCCCGTTTATCATCCGCAGGCGAATCCTACGGAAAGGGTAAATAAAACACTGAAGTCTATGTTAGTTTCATTTATTAAGGATGCGGACCATCGAACGTGGGACGTAGAGATTAAGAAATTAGCCTGCGCAGTCCGAACATCAAGGCATGAAACCACCGGGTTCACACCGTACAAATTAAATTTTGGACGTGAATTCATACGATCGGGTCGTCTGTTCGGTGCACTGGAATCAACTGACGATGTAGAGTTTGGTGAACGGTTGGAGTTACCAGCAGATCAGTTGGAGGGGCATTACCAACTTGTTCATAAGCGTCTGCAGAAGGCTCAGCAGCAAAGCGCCCAACGGTATAATCTTCGACGTCGGGATGTTCAATTTGCCCCTGGTGACTTGATGTGGCGTAAGAACTATCGATTGTCGGACGCCACAAACAACTACTCGGCATCCCTAGCACCACGATATGTCGGACCTTTCCGGGTACGTCAAAGAATCGGATACGGTACTTATGTGCTCGAGGGTGATGACAACTGCGGCCGACGACATTGGCACGTAAAAGACCTGAAAGCCTATATCGATAACTCCGATTAGCTTAAGCTGTCGATTCAATTAGTTTATGGATCATTCCTTCTCATTGGTTTATTTTCGATCAATCGCCAAGTTCTCTTGTTGGCGAGAAGTGAAATTTCTCGGAAATTTCCGATAGGAGGTAAGAGGAGAGTGTTACGGTTTGGATTTTTTTTTTGGGTTTTCGTCAACAGTTATTGTTTCAACTCCTTGTTTTAATTTTACAACAAACATTGTCATTGGAAAATTACTATCCTCTTAGTTGTACATTTCTTCCCCGCGAAATTTGAAATTCGCGCCTCAGAGTAGCAAAATCTGATACCAAGGAGAGTCAAAATTCAGAGTGGGAAATTCTCCGCCTACGAAATTCCGGTGGCCATTAGAGCTTCTGCTGTTGAAAAGTGAAAGACGTGGAGACGTAGTTTTCTTAATTTCTAGTGGTTTATCTAAAGAATTAGCTTGTCGTGAGTTTGTTGTTCGTATACTTCGAAGCTTTTGCTAATTCATATCGTCAGTGACGGATTCAGACCCTAGGAATTTGCGCACCTGGAGCGCTCGACATCGAGTCGGATTCTTAGAAAGCTATCTCCACCCTCATCTAAGTAGCCGCACAACATCTCAGGTACTGTTAACAATTTTTCTGATAATCGGAATGTAAGTGTTATTCTCATAGTCATAGTGCATGCACCACTCTAATTCCCACCAAGTGCACCTCGTGCACGTGCTCTCTTAGTCAGTCGTGATTTGAATACCTCGAGCTTAGACAAATCTGAATTTACAGGCTACTTTCGTGGGATCAATTTCATCAACGCCCGATTGCGATCTCCTAAAATTATTTCCTTAACAGTCTGCTGATAAGGAACCCGGAGGTACCTGTTCCCCCCTGAATGGTGATCGCATTATCTTCTCGCAGAGGTTCTAGATGCCCTTGATCGATATCCGAGAGCGTATACATCGACGCCGGAACAACTAGCTCGACACCATCTTCGAGTGGACGGCAAATGGCCTGGAGATTCCACACGATAAGTCGACACCTGTTGATATATGTATATTTTGTTTTGCTATCATTCACTCTTCAAGTGGTAATATTGAATTTGTAACAGTCATTGTGCATATTTATTTTATCTAGTGGGATAGAGCGGCAAAGATAACAAATATTTTACGAAAATTCGTACGTACCCTTTAGGACATTACAGCCTTTCTTTATATGATCGATGTTTATATATATTTATATTAAGTTATATTTTATTCCAATTATTTCGACAACCAAGAAAGCAGCTGTTTTATTGGGTTTATGATTTACAGATGTCATTACTGTTACTTTTATCAACTCGATTTATTTAATTTCATTTTTAATAAACACACCAGACACAACTGATAATTCTGACAGATAGTTTGTTTAGATTTATATAATTTCTGTTATTTTTTTTTGCGTTGTTTTTTTTTCTCTTCTTTCTTCCGAATTGGACCTCATCCATTTCATTATTTGTTAAGGGAGACTTGTTGCCTTGCTAGATCTTTTGTTTTTTTGCGCACCACGATTGAGTTATCTAACGTGCACTGATTTGACATTATTCAATATGTCGTTACAACTTGTTAGTGGACACATCAACTATCTCACGCAGGATGAACTGATGTACGAGCTCAAAGTTCGTCGTCTTTCGGAGACTGGTACTGTCGATTCCATGCGTAGTTGGTTGCGTAGTTTGTTGCGGTTAGAGCGATCAGGGGCTGGTGTGAAACACGATGTACCGGGTACTTTTGATGAGGAGATAAGGGTTATCACTCAAAAGGTCGAAACGCTTAAGGCAGGGGTCACTGCTTTATCGGGAGAGGTGACTGACAGTACGTGCTTAAAGCTTAAGGCCCAGTTGGCTCATCTGTTCGGGCGCGTAAGTCGAGTTCCGTCCGCGGATACTGCGGAGAAAAAGAAGACGCGCTCGGGAATTATAGCTGAGGTGTTAAATATTAAAGCCGCATTGGAAGAAAAACTGGGCCGCGAATCCGAAATAAACTCTTCTGTACAATTTCATGCCAACTTAGCGACTCGGATTGAACTCGATGATAACCAGTCGGAAGACAATGACGTAGATCAGGACGAAGGACCGAATGTTTCGCGGCGGTCGGTTGTTTCGGGAATCGGAGTACCTTCGATTAAACCTAAAGATATTATCGCCTGGAACCTCAAGTTCACCGGCGAAGGCGAGTTGACCGTGGTAGCTTTCTTGGAAAAAGTCGATGACCTTTGTGGGGCCTACCAAATAGATAAACAATGGCTTCTACCAATGGCGATAATTTTATTCGAAGGTAAAGCTCGAGTTTGGTACAGGGCACACAAGGCTTCATTTAACAGTTGGAGTATGTTGACTAAGCGCCTGAGAGACGCGTTTTTGCCTCATGACTACGATGATCGTCTATGGGACGAAATTCGTCAGCGAACGCAGGGATCGGACGAGTCAATAGATTTGTATGTTGCGCATATAACTAATCTCTTCGCGCGGCTGAGTACAAAAATACCGGAAGCGCTCATGGTCAAGACCCTCCGGAAGAATCTGACGCCATTCTTCCAAACGCATTTGGGGCTTGCGCGAATCACATCTGTCGTTGAATTGGTCGACCTATGCAAACAGCTCGAACGCTGTAAGGTAAGTGCGGAAGCGTACAAACCACCGGCCACTTCATATCATAAATTGGTTGAACCTGACCTCGCGTACCACCAACGCGGAACGAAGACGAATTCCTCTAAGATGGTTGATGCGGTAGATGCACGGATTACAGCGAGTTCTTCGAAGTCATCAGCCAAACCTATCACTTGTTGGAAGTGTGACAAGATAGGGCATCGCGCTTCCGAGTGTAGATCCAAACGAGGTGTAATGTGTTATAAGTGTAAAGCACCAAATGTAACGTTGAGGACGTGCCCAACATGTTCGAAACAGTCCTCGTCGGGAAACTAAAAGCAGGGTTTTTGAGTGGTCAACAAAGACCCTGCTCACTTGTCAATAAGACCAATTCTTCGGAACTTAGTCGCGTACAAATTATCCTCGATTACCTGCTACAGACAAATTCAGACGATCAACGACCTCATCTTGGGATTTCTTGTTATGGGATTGCTATGAAAGGACTTCTCGACTCCGGCGCAAGTACTACGATTCTCGGACGAGCAGGTCTCTCGCTCATAGAACATCTTCGACTGCCTATGCGGGAATCCTCGACCCATGCCTGTACTGTGGCGGATGGCACTTCGCATCCAATAATCGGTTTATTGTCGTTGCCAATAAAACTTGAACATAGAATAACACTTTTAAATGTGGCTGTAGTACCATCGTTACCGCACGTGCTTATCCTCGGCGTTGATTTCTGGATTCTCTCCGGTATCGTTCCAGACTTGAAAAACAAATGTTGGCATTTTACGTCCTCACCTACGGATTGTGCCGAAATTTTGGCGAGTCATCGGTTGAGTGCAGCTCAGCGCGATCTACTCGACTCGGCTGTTCAGCAGTATTTCAGCAGTATAAAAGGCGAACTCGGTTGCACAACAGCTGTCGAACACCAAATTGAGTTAGTCGACCATACACCGATCAAACAGTGCAATTATCCCGTGTCACCGCTGATTCAGGCCGCAATCAACGCAGAGCTAGATCGTATGTTGAAGTACGGCGTAGTTGAGCCATCGACCAGTGCGTGGTCGTCGCCAGTAGTGATGATCCGGAAAAAAGACGGGACTTATCGCTTTTGCGTTGACTTCCGGAAACTAAACAGGGTCACTAAGAGGGATGCATACCCTCTGCCACGTATAAGCAGCATCTTAGATCAGCTGAGTAACGCAAAATACCTGACCACCCTGGATATTAAGTCGGCGTATTGGCAGGTTCCTATTGCGCCGAATAGTCGCCAGTATACCGCGTTTGCCGTGAGTGGACGGGGCTTATTCCAATTTTGTCGACTTCCTTTTGGTTTGACCAACGCCCCAGCCATTTTCCAACGACTTGTGGACCAGGTAATTGGTCACGACCTTGAGCCCTATGTGTTTCAATACCTCGACGACCTCGTTATCGTTACGTCTACTTTTGAGGAGCATATGGACACCCTATCTAAGGTCTTCGAACGCTTGTCTTCGGCTAATTTAACTTTAAATCGGGAAAAATGTCAGTTCTGTCGGCCCAGTTTAAAATACTTAGGGTATGTAGTCGACTCCCAAGGACTGCATGTAGATCCTGAAAAGGTTTCGGCCATTCTTGATATTCCAGCGCCGAAGACGGTGAGGGGTGTTCGTCAATTTTTGGGCATGGCGTCATGGTACAGACGATTTCTGCCAAACTTCGCGAGCCTCGTTGCACCTCTGACCAGTCTTCTTCGTAAAAATCATAAGTTTGTCTGGACTTGCGAGTGTGCAGAAGCATTTCGGAAGGTCAAGGAACTTTTGATAACGGCACCGGTATTATACTGTCCAGATTTCGAAAGACCTTTTACCATCCAGACGGACGCGAGCGGTTACGGCATAGGAGCGGTGCTTACGCAGACTTATCCTGATGGCGAGCATGTCATCAGCTACGCCAGTCGTTCATTATCCGGCGCTGAAAGGAACTATAGTACTACTCAGCGAGAATGCCTAGCGGTCATCTGGGCGATCGAAAAATTCCGGGGATACGTGGAAGGTTATCACTTCACGGTAATAACAGACCATCACTCGCTTCTGTGGCTTCAAAGTCTACAGAATCCGGTTGGGAAGTTGTGTCGATGGGCTCTTCGTCTACAGGCCTTCGATTTCGAGATCGTGCATCGAAAAGGTCGCCTCAATGTCGTTCCTGACACTCTCAGCCGATCGGTATCTGCTTCGGAGGATTCACCACCGAAAATCGATGCGATCGATGCAGGATTGTTTACCGTGGCAGAACCTATCCGCGATCCGTGGTATATCAGGATGATGGACGCGGTTCGAGCGAATCCCTTAAAGTTAGACAAATGGCGTCTTACGGGCTCTCAATTGTTCAAATATCCGAACCTGCGTGACGGTGATGAGAACGATCCACTCTTGCTGTGGAAACGGGTAATTCCCAAAGAATCCCGCCTTCAAGTCATTAAGGATAATCATGATATGCCTGAGTGTGGGCACCTTGGAATGTATAAAACATATCATCGAGTAAAGTCTCTGTACTATTGGCCCCAGATGCGCGCCGATATTGCTCGGTATGTACGTGGTTGTCGTACTTGTCAGTCGTCGAAACCTGAACAACTTGCTCCGAAAGGTCTTATGACACCGAATCCTGTTGCAGACCGACCCTGGAAAATCATATCGACCGATTTGATAGGCCCTCTTCCCCGCTCGAAACAAGGTCACAACTACATTTTAGTTGTGGTGGATACATTTTCCAAATTCGTTCGTTTTTTTCCGCTTCGTGCGGCGTCGTCTAAAGTTGTGACTAAGTTAATAGAGGAAGAGATTTTTCTCCTATTCGGTGCACCTCAGCTTATTCTTGCCGATAATGGTGTCCAGTATATCAGTCGCGAGTTTAAAAACCTAGCGCAACGCTACGGTTCGAAAATAAGGTACAATCCCGTTTATCATCCGCAGGCGAATCCTACGGAAAGGGTAAATAAAACACTGAAGTCTATGTTAGTTTCATTTATTAAGGATGCGGACCATCGAACGTGGGACGTAGAGATTAAGAAATTAGCCTGCGCAGTCCGAACATCAAGGCATGAAACCACCGGGTTCACACCGTACAAATTAAATTTTGGACGTGAATTCATACGATCGGGTCGTCTGTTCGGTGCACTGGAATCAACTGACGATGTAGAGTTTGGTGAACGGTTGGAGTTACCAGCAGATCAGTTGGAGGGGCATTACCAACTTGTTCATAAGCGTCTGCAGAAGGCTCAGCAGCAAAGCGCCCAACGGTATAATCTTCGACGTCGGGATGTTCAATTTGCCCCTGGTGACTTGGTGTGGCGTAAGAACTATCGATTGTCGGACGCCACAAACAACTACTCGGCATCCCTAGCACCACGATATGTCGGACCTTTCCGGGTACGTCAAAGAATCGGATACGGTACTTATGTGCTCGAGGGTGATGACAACTGCGGCCGACGACATTGGCACGTAAAAGACCTGAAAGCCTATATCGATAACTCCGATTAGCTTAAGCTGTCGATTCAATTAGTTTATGGATCATTCCTTCTCATTGGTTTATTTTCGATCAATCGCCAAGTTCTCTTGTTGGCGAGAAGTGAAATTTCTCGGAAATTTCCGATAGGAGGTAAGAGGAGAGTGTTACGGTTTGGATTTTTTTTTTGGGTTTTCGTCAACAGTTATTGTTTCAACTCCTTGTTTTAATTTTACAACAAACATTGTCATTGGAAAATTACTATCCTCTTAGTTGTACATTTCTTCCCCGCGAAATTTGAAATTCGCGCCTCAGAGTAGCAAAATCTGATACCAAGGAGAGTCAAAATTCAGAGTGGGAAATTCTCCGCCTACGAAATTCCGGTGGCCATTAGAGCTTCTGCTGTTGAAAAGTGAAAGACGTGGAGACGTAGTTTTCTTAATTTCTAGTGGTTTATCTAAAGAATTAGCTTGTCGTGAGTTTGTTGTTCGTATACTTCGAAGCTTTTGCTAATTCATATCGTCAGTGACGGATTCAGACCCTAGGAATTTGCGCACCTGGAGCGCTCGACATCGAGTCGGATTCTTAGAAAGCTATCTCCACCCTCATCTAAGTAGCCGCACAACATCTCAGGTACTGTTAACAATTTTTCTGATAATCGGAATGTAAGTGTTATTCTCATAGTCATAGTGCATGCACCACTCTAATTCCCACCAAGTGCACCTCGTGCACGTGCTCTCTTAGTCAGTCGTGATTTGAATACCTCGAGCTTAGACAAATCTGAATTTACAGGCTACTTTCGTGGGATCAATTTCATCAACGCCCGATTGCGATCTCCTAAAATTATTTCCTTAACAGTCTGCTGATAAGGAACCCGGAGGTACCTGTTCCCCCCTGAATGGTGATCGCATTATCTTCTCGCAGAGGTTCTAGATGCCCTTGATCGATATCCGAGAGCGTATACATCGACGCCGGAACAACTAGCTCGACACCATCTTCGAGTGGACGGCAAATGGCCTGGAGATTCCACACGATAAGTCGACACCTGTTGATATATGTATATTTTGTTTTGCTATCATTCACTCTTCAAGTGGTAATATTGAATTTGTAACAGTCATTGTGCATATTTATTTTATCTAGTGGGATAGAGCGGCAAAGATAACAAATATTTTACGAAAATTCGTACGTACCCTTTAGGACATTACAGCCTTTCTTTATATGATCGATGTTTATATATATTTATATTAAGTTATATTTTATTCCAATTATTTCGACAACCAAGAAAGCAGCTGTTTTATTGGGTTTATGATTTACAGATGTCATTACTGTTACTTTTATCAACTCGATTTATTTAATTTCATTTTTAATAAACACACCAGACACAACTGATAATTCTGACAGATAGTTTGTTTAGATTTATATAATTTCTGTTATTTTTTTGCGTTGTTTTTTTTGTACTTAGAACATAGTAAATATCTTTTCCAGTTTTTTTGTTTTATTTTGTTTAAAACAAAGGAAAAACTGGTGGCGCCCTTACGGTCTGAGAGACCGACTTAACTAAGTTTACTGCCATCGGTAACCACCCAGAATTCACGACAGGCCTCCACTGAGCTAGGCCGGAGGTAGGTTTCCAAAGAAATATTTTGGACCGTAACAAATCATAAAACAAATATTACAAAAGTTACAACAATAAATATTTTTTACAAAAAAATGGACCGACGTTATTAGTTGGTGCACTGAAAAATACAAAATAATATTAATTCTATTGGTGCTGTTACTATTGAAGTTGTGCAGTTGCAATTAGATTGATAACTTTTGGCACCAACTTCACAAGTACCTGAAGCAATAGAATTAATATTATTTTGTATATTTCAGTGCACCAACTAATAACGTCGGTCCATTTTTTTGTAAAAGATATTTATTTCACACTTTTGAGTGTAACATTAGTCACTGTTGAACGTTCACTAATGCAAACCAATGAAGATGGCTTATCGTATTATCCACGTATACTATTTGCTTGTAGTTGTTATAATTAAGATCTCAAAACATCGCTGTGGAAATACGCGTAAGTATTTTAGATGTTACAATTTTACCACCGCTGTAACTCGAAAACAATAATTGAAAGGAAAAATGTTATAAATTTTGCTACAAATAATTAGATCTTTCATGAAGTACCCACAGATTTTCAATTTTCGATAGAAATCTCCCTCTCCACATAGCAAAAATACAAATACCTATTTGAGAATTTAAAATGTTCAATTCGAACGTTTCCGGACATTGTCCTAACTTTAATTATACCACCTCAGATTTTCGATTTTCTAGAAAATTCGGCCCCTCCATCCCCTTCGGAGGGAAGGAGATTTCGGATTTGCGTTTTTATGAATACGGGACCATTTATCAAGTCTCCTCTTTTAAATGAATCAGAAATCATCAAAATCAGAGTAGGATTACTATTTAAAACGCGCGTTCAAACAAAAAAAAGCAGACAGTCGAATTGTGTACCTCCTCCGTTCGGGGTTCGTCGGTCAAAAATGCAGTTAACTGTAAATCTGTTTTAATACTATTCAAAATACTAGATACTGATAGTAACACCTGGTTATCTGACAAGTAAATTATATTTTTATGCTATTTTTTTCACAGCCTACTGAATATGACTCTTGTTCGAGCATATTCAACAATAATATTGAAATTAGCTATTTTATCAATATTCAGTTGATATAGCTTGGATTGGACTTGGATTCCTATTGATACTGAATATGGATATAAGGTAGTTAGAAATAATTTTTGAATGATTTTTAATAGATTTTATTCTTTTTTCCAATATAATATATTATTTTCATTTAAACAAACTAAAGGTTGTAACAACGTTTTAAGAAATATATATGATATATAATACAGGCTGTTCCATTTAAAATATTGAGAAAATATGTCAGTTGAGTTTTTACATACGCTGTACATTATTTACGCAATAATGTGAAAATGGGTCATTCTTAGAGTACTAAATAAATAATAATAGTAATAATATTGATGTGTTACCTTGTTAGAGAACATTCTTAGAATTGAACGTGGACGCACTTAAAACTCACCCTGTATATAATTATATTACACGGAAAATTTTGATATAAAATATTCAATAAATCTATCTTTATTTCAATTCATTGGATCAGTTAATTTCTAATTTTGATCCATTGTTTTTGATAAAAAGGTATTCTTTAGTTCATATGTTCTAGCTAATGAATAGTTTCTTAGAAAAAAACTGGTATGACCATTCATTTTTCTTGAGTACTTCAAGATGAACAAGAATGGTAACATTCAATTTTAACGTTTAAGGAACGGTTTAGCCAGTCTATGAGAAAATATTTAAAAAATTTGACAATTCATAGTATTTAAGTTAGAAGATAAATATAATAGCAAATAAAATTTTCTAGAATTATTTAGTTTCCATAAAAAAATTATAAGTATAAATATCGATTTTGATTCAATCTATCGATTCAAGAAAATATATTTATTATTATTAGATATTATCAAATTTGTTCCAGTTGCTCCTATATATATCGAATGGCGTATCTCGAAAAAAAAGTATCTTTTATTTATTTTTGAGATGATGTTTATATAAATGCAACAAACAGACATTAATATATTATTATCAGTGCCATAAACTCAACAAATTTTTAGTAAACAACCCAAGTGGACATTAAAAAACAACAACATATACGGCTCAGGTTTGATAGAAATCTCTAAATATATATATATATATATATATATATATATATATATATATATATATATATATATATATATATATATATATAACCCGCATTGACCTCTTAGGGTCATCAGCGGTGGTACATAAAAATATAATTTATATTATAATAAGTGTAATATATTAATGTAATTGATATACTGGATAACTTTTTGAAATCACTCTTTGAAGTGACTGTTTTGTCGCTGTTTAGGTTGATGTTGTTTCTCTCCTGGAATTGAGGACAGACAAATAGGTGTTCCACAGATATTGGTATATGACAATGTTCACATCGTCTTGGAGGTTCTCTCTTCACAATATGCAGGTGTGTCAGTTTGGTGTATTCAGTATTGCTTATGATATCGCATATATCTCTCTAATGTACATATCAGAAGTTCGTGGAAGTCTGTGGCTTTCACAATTGTGTTCACTAATTACAGCTGAACACAGGCCTTCCAGGCAGGTTGACAAGATAGGTAGAGGTGAATGGGACTGCGTTTGCTATTCTTCGAATCCGAGTCTGTAGGGAATTGGATGGATTAGGATTATCATAACTTCGGTAAGGACATATCCGTTTATGTGTTGGATTTTTGTGGTTTGATGAAATTCTTGCAGCATATGTAAGGCTGAAATAGATTCTTCTAAGATCTAGAGGTGGTTCTCCTGCTTCCATATATAAGCTTTCTACTGGACTTGTTCGGTACACGCCCAGATCATTTCTGATTCCAGCATGATGAACACTATCTACCTGCTTAATGACGGATTTCTGGGCGCTGGAGTAAAGGATGGATCCATAGTCTATTTTTGCATAAGGGTTGTATAAACCGCACCCCACGAATGACTAGCCAGGGTTTTCATCAAGTTGAGATCGTTTTGACATGTCTGCTTCAAGTTCATTATATGTTTTGTCCATTGATGTTTTGAACCAAAGATAAGTCCAAGAAATTTTATATCTTGGAAAATTCTAGCTGATGGTTGTTGAGAATTGAAGGTGGAGGTTGGATATTGGATTCTCTAGAGAATCATACATTTTGTTATTGTTTTTTGAAAATTGAAATCCAGTTTATTTAGACCAGTTCTGAAGTTCTTCTATTTCAGTTTGAAGACGTTAGCTTGATGAATAAATATTTTTGCCAGTCATATAAAATGAAGTCGTCTGCATAGAGACTGGCTTTGATTGGTGTCCGAATGTTCTTCAGAATATCGTTAACGGCAACTAAAAATAGGGTAGCACTGAGAAAATATCTCTGTGGGGTGCCATTATCTTGTATTTTAGAGCTAGAGAATATTTTTTGCAGTTTGCTTTCACTGATTGATCTTTTCGAAAGGCAATTCTGTATAAATGCCAGAAGATTGCCGGTTATTCTCCAGGTAAGTAACTGTCTGAGGACTTTATATCTCCATACTCGGTCATATGCTCGGTCAATGTCGAATGACACTGCAGTAAGTTTCTAGATTGACGAGATTATCACGGTTAGAACTGTTTCCTCTAGTATTTTGCACATCGTACATAGGTATAAGAGATATTGGTATGTATGAGTGCAGGTCAGATTTGTTTCTATTTAGTTTTAATATCGGTACCACGATTGCCCCTGACCATCTCTTTGGGAATTGTTGCGTTAGGTATATTCTGTTCAATATCTCGAAAAGATGTTGTTTTCCGGTTATTGTCAACTTTTTTAGGAATGTATAGGGTATCATGTCGGGGCCGGGACTTGATTCATTCGTGTTTGTTAAGACATCTTCCAATTCTGTCATGGTTATGGAGAAATTCATGGGGTTAGTATTATCGTCTACATTATTGATGGGTTCGTTTTCTATAGATTCTTTGTGTCTCGGAAACTCTTGCCTGTTGGTTTCATTTTTTGAGTGTTTCTGGAACATATCACTCAGTATTTCAGAAATATTGTTCTTGTCCGAAGTAATTGAGTTTTCAAGTTTTAAACAGTTTATTCCGAAATTTAGATTCAATCCTTATATTTTCTTGACTTTTCTCCAAATTTCTGACATCAGGGAGGAAGAGCTGATGGTTGAGACATAGTTTTCCCATGATTTTTTTACTTTATTTAAGAGTGAATCTCATTTGAGTCCTCAATTTTTTGAAATTCACGAAATTATCCATGGTGTGGGGTTTTTTCAGCTTATTGAGAGCCGTTTTTGTTGATCTGATAGCTTCACAACATTCTTTTTTCTACCATGGGATGGAAACATGTGTTTTTATCGTGGATGTTCTTCCTGTCACCTCATTAGCTGCTCTAATGATGACATTGGTGAATTGTTACACTATTAAATTGATGTCATCCTCAAGTAACTCTGTGGACCTCTGGTGATATTCGTTAGTAAAGATTCCATTTCTCTGCGTTAGATTCTTTTCTTTTCAATTTTTGAAAAATTTTATTTTTAATTGTGCTACTACGATCATCTCGGATCCATATCGGAAAATGGTCGCTATAGTACGAGAATGGTGAAATTTCCCAAGTACGTGATGATTTTGTGTCAATGTGTTCACTCTAGTAATTTCACCTGTGTTGAGTAGTGCAAGGCTGGATGAAAGGATAAATCGCTCTAACATTGACCCTCAAGTATTGGTATTTTTACTTCCCCAGATAGTGTTGTGGCAGTTGAAGTCACCCAGCATTATATGTGGCTTAGGGATTTCTAGTAGTAGATCTTCCAATTCAGAAACAGAAATTTATTTTCCAGGTGGTATGTATATTTTGCATAAGCTTATTTTATATTTTGCCTCTATCGATATCGCTATTGCTTTGAACTCCGTTCTTAGGAGAATTTATATTGCTTCAATATGTTTTTTACAATATATTGTTACCCCTCTTCTCGCTCTAATGGCTGTTCTTCTGTTTTTGTGGAAGGCAGCATAGTTTTTCAAAGCATACGTTCAACCTATATGGAGGTTTGTTTCTTGCATGCATATTATTGAGGGTTTTTTTTCTTTTATTAGAAATTCCAACATTTATAAATGGGTAAACAACCATTCTGATGCAGTATGAAAATAATAGAGAGAAGAAAAGATTTTTCAGTGGGTTTCTTATGAGTTCTCACTCTCATTATCTGATGTTGATATGTTGGAACTGGTCTCTAATTCTGTATTGAGTTGTTTCAGGATTTTCTTTTTGATTTTTGTTATCCTAGCCTTAAGACTCCTCTTTGTTAGAGATGGATATATCTTAGTTAGCATTCCAAGAAGGGAGTGAATATCTTCAGTATAGTTTTGTGCTCTAGCAAGGTTATCTGAATTTTCTAGAAAATCATTCATTTGATTGAAATTCAGAACAAATGGTGGGGATTCTGTTTCATTGAGAGATTTTGCTGGCGCTATCAGGTGTTCTGTTTTAAAATGGTACTCAGGTGTCAGTTTTTTATGTTTTTTCAATACAGGTCTTCGTGGTTTTGTGAAGTTGTTATCTATAGATTAAGTTTTAGTAGAGGGACTGGTGATAGCAGATCTATCACGTTTTTGAGATGCGGATGGGATATACATATTTGGTACAGCGTCTGCATTTTTAACTGGGTTGTTCGCGTTTTGCCCATCATGTTCAATGTTTTCTGTGATATTTATTCTGTTGATGTTCCGTTTGTTGTTCAATTTTCTCTAAACAATCAGAAGCAGTATGACCGTGTTTTTTTACAGTTGAAACATTCATTGGTCAGGTGTGTAGGTAGTATCAGTTGTCTATGAAAACTCAGAATGTGGCTATACTCAGGGTTACTAATTCCTATTTACAAAAAGGTGATAGGACAGAGTATATTCACTTGCAGTTCCCTGAACTTTTGCTCTAATACATTATGAGGTATGGTAGGACAAACATTATACCATAATGATCATTTAGACGGTGCGACTAACCGTCTAGCTGGGAGGATTTCACCATTGATGACGATGGAGCCATGTTCTTCGAGAAACTTTTCTACATTCCATTTACTGGAGAGGTAGATGCAGACTCTATTGTTTGATATTCTCGAAGAGAAAATAATGTGTTTTGGTTTTACTTTCTCACCAAGTTGAAGAATGTATTCGTGTAGTTTCGTTCCTTTAACAGGCGAGAAAATAATGGCTTGCTCTTTGGATGGAAATTTTCATTGATTTAGAATACTGGAATAGGTTGTATTGAGTTTACGATTAATTGGTTGTCCGGGATGCTCCTGCAGTCAGAAACGGCCCTATCGTTGGGTAACTCAGTCATTTTTTAATTTAAACTCACGGTGGTTTACTTGCAAACAATATCATCACTTCAATCCTGACTATGGACATGTCCTCTGCTGTGATTTGAACTGAAACTGAGTTGTGAGTAGCCTTATAAAAGTATTCACCAAGTGAGTATAGTCCTAAGTGGATGCTTGGTACTACACTCAATTTCATTGTTTTGGTTTCGGAAAATTATTCAAACTTGTATGCAACAATTATTACTTGACCATTCCAAACCAATGTAGGGACGGACTCCCGTTTCAATTTTGTTACTTCGTTCTTTATCTCTGTTTAAGTTACATTGTTATAAAACTGAGTTTGCTATTGAGAACAATCCAGAAAATCATTCTAAAGACATCTTAAATGCTGCAAGAGAAGATACGAGAAGGTATACAAGACCACTTTGGAATGCATATGGAAAATAATAGAAGTTTTCAGGAAGAACAAATAGAATTGAATAAATTTGGTGTTGTTAAGTTTTAAAATTTGGACAATTGAACATTTAATACATACAGTGCTTTTGAAAAGTAACGAATAAACTCATTATTTCTGAAAATAAGAGTTTTTCAAAAAAATCATCTGGCTATCATTTTTTTTCGACCATGCCATTTGAAAGAGCATATCATTCTACGTACACAGCGTCAAAAATTATGGTTGTCTGACGGTAGCCTTAGACCGAGAATGTTTTTATTACTGTCAGATAAAAACTTGACATCATAGTTTTTTATTTTTTTATATTTTTTATCGATTTCTTATCTTTTGTTTGGCAAAAGCAGTGTGTTTGAACTGTTTATTGAGTAGTGAATTTGTCATTTTTTAAAAAAATGGTGAAATTAGTCATTATCATCAAATTTGGTAAAACTAAAAATTATGTATTATTATTTTTGAAGATAACGTAGAATGACGCTCTTTCAAATGGCATGGACAAAATTGGGTGTCGCCATTTAAAAAAAATGTCGATGACGTCAAATCTCGCTTTTTCGGTACACATCGATAATTATACGTTTACACTCGGGCAGTACAAGAGTACAATCTACTTTGAATGGTGTAAATTACTGCTCTAGAACCTGTTACCAATTCTATCTTATACCTTGGTAAATTGATCTAGTTCCTATTTTGTAATTTGCAAATTAACCCGTGTGTAGTGGAAATCAGTGGTGTTGCCTGCTCTTCTCAAAATGGTAGACAAACCAAAAACGCGTAGTGATGCTGTAAGAGTTGACAAAATCTCCGAGGATACACTCATGAAAATCTGCAACACCACCGTTGGTCTAAATGAAAGATCTGGATGAAAGGCCTACTGATTTCTCTAAGAATATGAATGAGATAAAGACAGTGGTGAGTTCCAACACCTCCAAAATTGTTAATATGGAATCCAAAACCGACGACTTGGAACAGTTCAGTCGCAGATCCAATCTGCGTGTTTTCGGTGTCCCGGAGAGTCGTCACGGAAATACCAACCAAATAATAATGAACTTGGTTTTGACCCAGCTAGGAATCAGCTTCAACTTAAGTGAAACTGATTAATCGTATTGTATTGTATTGGTCAAGTTTGTATCCCACAGGACTAAAAAAGTGATTTACTCAAAGAAACATCTCCTTAAAGGGAAAACCCTTCTAATTAGAGAGGATCTTACCAAACTCCGTCTTCAGAAATACAACCTAGCAGTCAGTAAACGTGGGCGTCGAAACGTATGGTTGGTTAACGGACAATGATATTCAAGGAACCTAATGAAGAATCCTCCACAGTCACTGTGGTACTTGAAAATTCATCCGTGTCTGAGTAAGTCGGGCAACGCTGCATTTTTAATTTATATCGTTCTTGATGCCAGATGCCAGGCTAGTTCGATTTAGTCTTGGTGATTTCTGGTTTAATTCAACGTCTCGTCAATGTGGAATATTTTGTTTACCTACTGATGTATAAACAATTGTTTAATTTAATTTAAATCCGCACAGGAAATATCGTCTATGTATTTATTTGATACGCTCCCTGTAAATTTTTTGATGTTCTTATTCTAAGTTTGGATTATCTGTTCACAAATATTTATGTATATATTTCTTTTTTCTTGAGGCTCTAATTAGAAAAAGATTTTCCTCTCGAGTATTAAATTATAACAATATTGTTCTGGTACCATGCCTGCAGAATTCCATCGTTATTTCAATCTTGTTCTCACCACCTCTTCGCCAATGATACTCAGTTATATTCGTCTTCTTATCCAGAGGAAAGCTCTCAGGCAGTTTCAGCAATTAATTATGAACTATCCGCACTTTTCGAATACTCATCAAATCATTGCCTAAAGATTAATCTTGATAAGTCCATAGCCATAATATTCGGTAAGAAAAAAGACAGACTTGAATTTCTTTCAAAATATAGTAACTCCATAATACTCAATGAGGTTTCTATTCCTTTCAAATGTTCTGTTAAGAATTTAGGAATCATGCTGGACGAAGATTTACGTTTTTCCGATCATATAAGTAAATGTTCACAAAAAAGCTACTCAACTCTCAGATTTCTCTATAGAAACAGACAAAACCTAGATCCCAACATAAAATCTTACCTTTGCGAATCTTTAGTTCTCTCTCAACCGAATTACTGTGAGTCCGTTTATAATCGATATATATATAACTAAATTTGATAGTAACAGAATTCAAAAACTTCAGAACTCTTGTCTCCGCCTAAATTTTGGAATTCGAAAATTCACATTTCGCACAAATTAAAAGAGAAGAGATGGCTAAATATGGAAAATATAATAATGTTGCATTCATGTCGCTTGTATCTTAAAATTATTAAACATAAAACACCTCCTTATCTTGCCTACAGATTGCGTTACAGGACGGATGTTCAGAACATTAATATCAGATTAAAAAAATATTTAAATACCCCTTCCAACAAATTTCAATTTTATAAGCGATCTTTTACATACGATATTGCTAATGTTGAATAGTCTCCCTGTTCAAATTAAAAATTGTTCAAGTGTTCAATCATTATCAAGACATTTATTCAATTATGTATTCTCTAAGCAGTGACTTGGCAGTTAAAAGTTGCTAATTTTTTATTTCCACGATTTCTCCTTACTTATCTAAATCTAATTTCTAGTTTAAGGTTTTTTGCACAATTCTTAAAATGTATTAGAAGGAAGTTCAGGATTTAATATTTTATTTTCCCATTTCACATTTCATTTTTGGTCAGATGTACGAGCAGCTGCCATTGGCATATGCCTAAGCTGAATCTCGCCATACTCATTCTGCATTACTCTCTCTAAACTTTGTTATAAATGTTTTTTTCCATAAAAACATTTTATTATTATTATTATTTTCTCTCGAATGATCGGTGTATTTCAGGTGCTTATCGGCCTTTATAGCAAGATAAACATTCTTCGTCACGTTTCAAGAACCGATCTTTTTCAGGTACTTTCAGTTTTAATAAGTTTCTTTTCAGATTTTTTGGTACAAGCCCCATTGCTGATATTACAAGAGGAATAATTTCTAGGCTTTCAAGCTTCCACAGCGCTTTGATCTCTCTGCTTAAAGGCAGTTACTTCTCTTCTTTCTCTTTTATTTTAGCTTCTATATTGTTGTTTTTGGGAATAGCTTTATTCCCAAGGTAGGCTTTATTATTTGCTTTGTCTAACACTGTTATGTCCGGTCTATTATGTTCAACTGTTCTATCTGTGAGTAGAGTCTGATCCCAGTATATCTTCGCACCGCTATTATTCAATAATGGTGGAGGTTTTGTTTTGTAGTACGATATTGCATCCTTTTCAAAATTGTGAGTTTTGAGTAATTCTAGGTAAACCACAGCTGCAATTTTGTTGTGCCTTTCTAAGTATTTTATGTTAGCTAGGTATTGGCATCCAGATATTATATGTTCAATCGTTTCTGTTTGTGTGCTGCAGTTTCTGCACTTATCTGATTCGATGTTTTCTTTGAATATGTATTTCCTATGGTTTCTCGTGTTTGTGACATTGTCCTGTATGCTCACCATGAATCCTTCAGTTTCAGGATATATTGCTCCATTACTAAGCCACGAGTAGGAAGCGCTCCTGTCGATGGTTTCTTTCTGGACTACATTCTAGAAGCGGCCATGCAATTCTTTGATAGCAGTTCTATCTTCTTCTGTTGGTTGGTCAGCATATTCGGAAAAGGTAAGTAATGTTGGTCACTGTGATTCAGTAGTGTTATTTTGGTGTCTGCAGCTGTCAGAGTTTGATAGAAAGAATTGTTGTTTCTTAGAAAATAATTTATGAGCCACTTAATCTGCTCAGCACATAACTGTACATAAAAAAAATCCTCTTCCACAATCATCTCGAGGTAGGTTTAGTCTATATATAGAAGAATGCGGCTGATGCATTCTATGAGCTGTCATCTATCCTGTCAATCTGTTTATATTTTCCAGCTCTGTATGGGACCACTGTACCACACCGAAGGAGTACGCTAGCGTTGGAATCGCGTAGCTATTAATGGCTTTTGTAAGTTTTAATGAGGTAAGTCGAGTTTTTAAGAGCATTATTAGGCGAGTTTGGAATTTCTTTGTTAGTTTCTCTTCAATTGTTTTATGCTCATCCTGTTGGTCTGTAGGTATCCTGGATATTTGTAAGGGTCTATTGACATTGCTTCTATTACTATTTTGTCATCAACTTTTAATACTTGGCCTTCCGTAAGTTTTCCCTTATTGACTGAGATTATTATTATTATTATTATTATAGCATAGTGCTGGTAAAATCGCCTATTCCGAGATACAACTATCAAAAGGAACAGGTGTGTTTTATTGTAGTCAGAAAAGAAATTTTCTAACAGTACGGCACGTGTTCAAAATAACTGCCTTCTGCATCTCGATGTACATGCGAAGTCCCAATTTTGCAATACTATCGTGAAGAGATTTAGGAATTAGGCCTGTTGATGAGACGATAATTGGTAGAATCTCCACCTTATGCACGTGCCACATCTGCTTTATCTCAATGGCCAAGTCCATATATTTACTTTGCTTCTCCCGGTACTTTTCCAACACGTTGTTATTATTGGGTATGGAGACATCTTCAAGAAATATGCTGTTGGCTCTTTTATCCAACACCACGACGTCAGGCCGGTTATTCGTCACCTGTCTATCGGTGATAATAGGCCGGTCATAGTAGAGTCTCAAAGAGTCGTTTTCTAGTACCGGTTGAGCTTGGTATTTATAATATGGTGTATAGGTGCTTAGCATTCTGAATTTATGAGCCGGTTTCTGGTGAAGGATACTGCATATTTGGTTATGTCTATGCAGATAGTCAGTGTTAGCGAAGT
The DNA here is from genome assembly GCA_958507055.1 of Crioceris asparagi. NCBI lineage: Eukaryota > Metazoa > Arthropoda > Insecta > Coleoptera > Chrysomelidae > Crioceris > Crioceris asparagi. Next base: position 79,712,110 of record OY293826.1, on the reverse strand, counting down.
GTGTACAACCAGATGTTATGTGTTGAATAGTTTCTGAATTCAGTTGACATTTTCTGCATTTGTCTGATTGGGTATTTCTATCCTTAATTACAAACTTTTTATAGTTGTTGGTATTGATAATTTGATCCTAAATAGCAGCCATGTAACCCTCAGTTTCAGGGAATAGATTAAGGTCATTATGGTGTCGACCATGCAGTTCTTTCTATTCCTGTTTCTGGGCATCAGAACAAGATGGAAGGTTCTGTTCATGGGACGCAAGATTAAGTGGAGAACAGTTTTTGTCGGCCAGCTTTACTACCCTGTGAAGCTCGGATGTTTGAGCTTTAGTAAAAAAGAATTGTCTAAGATTAGTGATTTGACGGGTGTGTAAATTGACAATGTCTGTCAGTGCACGTCCTTCTTCTCCTCTCGGTAACTTTGTTCTGAGGACAGACGATTTCGGGTGATGGCTGTAATGTTTAGTTAGCATGGTGCGTGTGCTTCTTTGAATATCTTCTAGCTCGGTGATAGACCATTTCAGAGTTCCGAAAGAATATGTGAGAACATGTATGGCATAGGTTATAATAGCCCTCATAAGATTGCCAGCATTCAGATCGGATTTCACCAAGGTTCTCACTCACTCCTAGTACTGATTTTTAATTCTGTATTTCGCCTGCTTTTGATCTAGCTGCCTTGCTTGCTGAAATCATCAACCATTGCACGAATGATATCACCGTTTGACAGCATAACATCACCATTGACGACTTTACCCTTTTCGATGTTTAGAGTTTTGCACTTATTAAACCCAAAGTTCATATGAATATCGGACGAGAACGTGTTAGTGATTTTAAATAAATCACCAATCTGTTTCTTGCTTCCTGCATACATTTTAATATCATCCATATATAGAAGGTGGGAAATGGTATAGTTGTTATTTCTATTTGCTTTGATCTTGAAGCCATATCCAGTACTGTTGAGCATGGTTGAAAGATGATTCAGAGCAAGACAGAACCAGAGAGGGCTCAAGGAGTCTCCCTGGAAAATTCCTCGCCGAATGCGGATCTCATTGGTAGTCATAGTTTGATTATTAAAATTCAGATGAAGCTTTGTACGCTAGTGAGTAAGCACCATTTCCAGGAATGCAACCAATGTCGGATGGATATTATACATACGCAATACTTAGACAAGCCAGGAATGTGGGACGCTGTCGAATGCCTTTGAATAATCAACGAAAGCGGTGAAGATATTTCGTTGTTCTGATTGTGCTTATTTAAGTACCACTAAGTCGACAATGAGTTGTTCCTGGTGATTTCTTTATTATTGTTATTATTATTATTATTATTATTATTATTATTATTATTATTATTATTATTATTATTATTATTATTGTTATTATTATTATTATTATTATTATCTTTTTTCACATAATTGTGGTTTTATTTTGGACTGACGGGCTATGCCAAGTCAGTGCATATTCTGAATTGAGGAATGATCTGACGATATGGCATGTTCTTAGAATTACCATTTTCTGAAAGTTTCTATGTATGTTTGTGTTGACTCCTAGTTGTTTCAGGCGCGATTTGAATGTCCTTGGTGTGAAGCCTGTCACTGACATAATAAGAGGGATAATTATATCTTTTTCTTGCTGCCAAAGCCTTTTAATCTCCATTGCTAGGTCTGTGTATTTGGTGATTTTTTCATTGTATCGATGTTTGTATCACTAGGAATGGTTTTGTCAATTAGGTCTGTAGTTTTCTCTTCCTTTAACTGAAGAGTGATATCTGGTCTATTGCAGGATATTGTTTTGTCTGTTTGAATATTTATATCCCAGTAGAGTTTGAAGTTTTTGTTTTCGAGTATGGATGTTGGTGTGTATTTATAGTATGGTTCCGAGTTTTCTACGAGTTTGCTCGCTATGGCCAGTGCTATGTGAACTACTTTTGCAGCTGCGTTGTGCCTTGCTGTGTATTCTGGGCCAGCTAGGATTTTATATCCAATTGTTATGTGCTCAATTGTTTCCTTCTGAATGTGGCATTTTCTGCATATGTCGTCTATAATAGTCGGTTCTTTGATTATATGTTTACGATAATTCTTTGTTGCTATAACTTGATCTTGGATAGCGAGCAAGAATCCTTCTTTTTCGGGAAAGAGCTGACCATCTTTTAACCATGTGTATAATGATTCTTTGTCGATGTATTCTTGTTTCATGCGGTATCTGTGTTGTCCATGGAGGATTTTCTCCGACCAGGTATTAATTTTTTCTTGTTGTAATTGCGTGTCATTATATGTGTCTGCTGGATGGTTTGTTAGGGATAGGTTGAGGGGCCTATTGTTTTTATCTGCTTATGCTTATCGCTGTGTAGAAATTAGTATGTTTTGCATGAAATAAATTTCTGAGTGTTTGGATTTGCCTTGTGTGCAGTGATGTTACATCTATAATTCCTCTTCCTCCATCATATCTTTTGATTGTTAGCCTTTCTTTACATGAATGGGGCTGTAGTTTTCTGTGTGTTCAGAGCGTATGAGGATATTAATATTTTCTAGGTCTGTTTGGGACCACTAGATAATACCAAATGAATATGTGAGAGAAGGTATGGCATATGTATTTATGGCCTTAGAAAGGTTCTTGGAATTTAATTTAGTTTTTATCAGTTTGGTTAGTCTATTTTTGAATTCACTTATAAGTTCTATTATGATGTAGGTGTGGTTTAGTTTGGTGCCTTGATGGAATCCTAGGTATTTGTAAGTTTCTTTTCTGAGCATGTTGTTTAGTGTTTTATTATTAGCTATGAACGTTATGATGTTCTTTCCACTGACCTCTGTCAATATGGAGCACGCATTTACTCATTCCGAACTCCATGCAGACGTCTGAGGTGAATGTTTCTATGATTCTGAGAAGATCATTCAACTGCGTATCCGTGGATGCGTAGAGTTTAATGTCGTCCATATATAATAAGTGGTTTATTTGTTGTTGGTTTTCTTTCTTGTGCCTGAGTTGGAAGCCATGCTTTGTATTATTAAGCATGTTTGACATTGAATTAAGACGGAGGCAGAACCACAGCGCACTAAGGGAATCCCCCTGGAAAATACCACGTCTGATATGGAGTTCGTCTGTTTGTATATATCCGGTTTCTGTGTTTAATCGGAGTTTCGTTTTCCAGGTTTTTGTTATTTGTATAAGGAATTCTCTGATATTCTTGTTGATTCTGTAGATTGCAAGGACCTTTATTAGCCAGCTATGGGGTATGAAATCAAAGGCCTTTTTATAATCTATGTATCCGATATAGAGGTTTCTATAATCTTTCCTAGTTTGTCCCATAATGACGCTATCTATTACCAGTTGTTTCTTACAGCCCTGGCTGCTTTTTCTACATCCTTTTTGTTCCTCTGTGAGAATGTTTTTGATAGTTGTTCTATTTTCTTGCAGATTGTGGCTGTGATGATCTTATATAAGGTTGGCAGGTAGGTTTACGTCGATAAGTTGAGGGGTTCTTAGTGTCTGAATTTTTGGGTTTTATGTAGGTTATTCCTTGAGTCAGGAAGCTTGGAAATATCTGCGGTTGCTGTATAATTTTGTTAATTTGGCGTGTGAGGGCTTCGTGTGTAGTTGTAAACTGTTTATACCAGAAGTTTTTAATTTTATCTATGCCAGGGCACTTTCAGTTTTGTGTGTATTTGATTGTATCTGTAATTTCTTCTGTTTTAAGTATGAAATCTTCTTGTTCCGATATGTGTTTGTGTCTATCTTCTTCGGCTTTAATCCAGGTGTTGTTATTGTGTTTTGTTCGTTCCGACCATATGCTTTTCCAATAGTTAGTATGTTCTTGTTTGTCTGGTGTTCTGTTATTCTTATTTTCTGATTAGACACGGTTTTTGATAAAAGTGCATTTCATTTTTCTTTTATTATTATTATTGTTATTATTTTATTTAAACTATCTCAGCATAGTGCTGGTAAAATCGCCTATTCCCAGATAAAACTATCAAAAGGATCAGGTGTGTTTTATTGTAGTCAGAAAAGAAATTTTCTAACAGTGCGGCACGTGTTCAAAATAACTGCCTTCTGCATCTCGATGTAAATGCCTTTGCGAAGTCCCAACTTTATTATTATTATTATTATTATTATTATGGTTGTCTGCACGCATGTGCGGGGGTTTTCTTAAGTTCAGGTCCAGAGGCCTAGGTCCGGCTGGAATCAGCAACTCATTGGATGAACTTGCGAACTGTGTGGCAGGTATCTATGATGATTGCCTTCTGCATGTTCGCAATGATTCCCGGCTTCAGATGTATGTGTGTATCGCCAGGTCCTCTTTTAGGGTGGTGGGTACTAGGCTAGCACTTGAAATGTTGATAGGATCGATGCGGACGAATTTCAGGTTCCACATAGTTTTGTCTTCAATGGCGAGTTCGGAGTACTTTAAGATTTTCTCGTGTCTCGCTCTTGTCATGTTTCGGCTGAGCGGTATAGTGATATCAACCAGTGTGACTGTTTGGTTTCTCTTATCAACGATTGTGATGTCAGGTCTGTTATGCTCTCTGCCATGGACGGTGTGGATGGTTCTGTCGTAGTAGATCTTGATATAATTGGTTTCAATTACAGGTTCAGGTTTGCACTCGTAATATGGTGGATATGCTTCCACTACTTTGTAGAGTTTCAAGAGCTCAATATGTAGGATTTTGGCCACATTGTTATGTCTTCTTAGGTATTCTGTTTGTGCGAGGGTTGGACAGGCTGATATTATATGGTCGATATTTTCTCTTGGTGTGCCGCATTTCCGACAGCGATCCTCTGGCGCTTTAGGGTTATTCATTACAGCTTGACATAATTCCTTGTCGCGATGACTTCATCTTGGATGGCGATCATGAAGCCCTCCGTTTCAGCGAAGATATCAATGTCTCCCAGCTACTTGTTTGACATTTCTTTGTCAACGTGCGTGTCGTTGAGACGGTGGTGGTAGCGTCCATAGATGGCTTTTCCTTTCCAGTTATTATTATTATTATTATTATTATGTTGGGTATATCTGCTCTAGCAGGTAAGTATATTTTAGGTACGGCCTCCTAGAAGGCAAGTATTTTTTTAATAATGAGAAATAGTTTCTTAGGCTTTCAATTTGTTTTTCATGAGCTTCCTTGAGGTCAGAGCTTTTAGGGTGTCTAGCTCTGGCTTTTGTGAATAGGACTCTTATATCTCTGTTTATGTCCTGAAGATCTGGGTCGGTACGGCATATGTGTTAAACGCTCTGGTTTTATTGATTGGAGATAATTGTGTTTTCAGTACAGCTTTGGTTCTATCAGTTAGTTTTTGTCTAAGAGTCTTTTTCATTATTTTTTGGCAGATACCTCTTGCTTGGTCTAGTCCCAAGTATTGGTAACTCTCATTTATGTCCATCCCTTTTATTATTTTGTCGGTGTCTAGCTGAAACCCCTGATGTTGTTCCCATGCTCCCCTCTTTAGGGAGAGTATTTTGCACTTATTTAGGCCAAATTCCATGCCTGTGTCATCACTGTATTTCTTGGTCGTTTTGAGTAGCTTGTTTAGACCTTCCTTTGTGGCAGACATTACCTTGATATCATCCATATAGACGATATGGTCTATTATTTGCCCATTTTGGAGCTTGTATCCCACGCTTCGGCGATTGAGTAACCTTGATAATGGTGCCAAGGTAATACAATACCATAGAGCGCTAAGGGCGTCGCCTTGGAATATACCACGTCTATGTCTTTCTGTCCTTCGTTGGTTTGCACTACTAGCTTAGTCTTCCACTGAGGCATTAGATTTTCCAATAGACTGACAATAGCTGGGCTTATCTTATAAACATTAAGCATTTCAATAAGAAGCGAGTGTGGCACACTATCGAAAGCTTTCTTGTAGTCGATGTATGCTACGTGGAGGTCTTTTTTCCGTTGTTTCGCTTCCTCAATTACTATCATGTCGAGAGACGGTTTGTTATAAAGAGTTGGCATCTTTGATCGAGGATGTTTTGGCGTGTTTTAGTTTCGAGTTCTGGGAATTTCGTTAACATTGTTTGATAAAGCTCGTCGCTGTAGGGCCTATTTGCTGTTTCCATTTCTGTGATTTTGAGGTAAAAACGGTAGAGGTATTCATTCATTTCTTTAGTCCATTTCAACCGTTTCTTAGCATTAACTGTCTCCTTATTATTATTATTATTATTACTATTATTATTATTATTACTATTATTATTATTATTATTTTGTTGGGTATCTCTGCTGTAGCAGGTAAGTATATTTTAGGTACGGCCTCCTAGAAGGCAAGTATCTGAAATTATTCTATTTTTTTTTTCTTTTAGATTTGGACTTTCAAGGCCTTCCAAGCTAAGTGACATGTTCCCAGAATCGCTAGTTTTTGGAGTGTGACGAAAATCTTCTGTGGTAAGTGTATTTGCTCAATATACTTTTCAAGTTTCTTCGTCATTTCCTCTGTTGCCCCTATAATTAGCGGAATTACTATGACCTTCCTCTGTTGCCATATAGTTTTCAATTCTGCCGCTAAAGGAAGGTATTTACGAATTTTCTCTTCTTGCTTCTCTTTAATGTTATGTGGGGCAGGTATTATTATTATTATTATTATTATTATTATTATTTTTTTTTTTTGGGTATCTCTGCTGTAGCAGGTAAGTATATTTTAGGTACGGCCTCCTAGAAGGCAAGTATCTGAAATTATTCTATTTTTTTTTTCTTTTAGATTTGGAGTTCAAGGCCTTCCGAGCTAAGTGACATGTTCCCAGAATCGCTAGTTTTTGGAGTGTGACGAAAATCTTCTGTGGTAAGTGTATTTGCTCAATATACTTTTCAAGTTTCATCGGTATTTCCCCTGTTGCCCCTATAATTAGCGGAATTACTATGACCTTCCTCTGTTGCCATATAGTTTTCAAATCTGCCGCTAAAGGAAGGTATTTACAAATTTTCTCTTCTTGCTTCTCTTTAATGTTATGTGGGGCAGGTACTGCTACGTCAATCAAGTAGGTAGTTTTTTCTTTCTTGTCCTTTAGCACGATATCTGGTCTGTTGTTATCCACAGGGTGGTCTGTGTGTATAGTTTTATTCCAATAGATTTTGATATCTTCGTTATCCCTAACGGCTTCTGGCTTGTATTTATAATAAGGGATGTTTTCTGTAAGCATGTTGGCGTTTTTGCATATTTCTTGATGTATTATTTTCGCAATGTTGTCATGTCTTTTAACATACTCTGTGGGTGCTAGTATAGAACAGCTTGATATGATATGTTCTATTGTTTCACTTTTATTATGACATAATCGACAGATGTCGTTGGTTACAGCGAGATCTTTCATAATGTACTTCCGGTAGTTTAATGTAGGTATAACTTGATCCTGGATTCCCATCATGAAGCCTTCAGTTTCCGCAAACAGGTTACCGGTTTTTAACCACATATTGGATGCATTTGAGTCTATATGTTCCGAACTTAAGACGGCTGGATATCTGCCATGAAGTTGCTTAGCTCTCCATTTGTTTGCTCTGTCCTCTGTGGTTTCTATGTCTCTTAGTGGCTGATAATTTTTGGTATCTAAGTTTAGTGGGGTGAGTCCTTTGTCTGCGTTAACAAGTTTTCTGTGGTATGTTGATGTTTCAATTTTCTCATAGCTTGATGAGCTTCCTTGAGGTCTACTATTCCTCGTCCACCTCTGTCCCGTGGCAGATAAAATCTTTCTACAGAGCTTTTAGGGTGTCTAGCTCTGGCTTTTTTGAATAGGACTCTTATATCTCTGTTCATGTCCTGAAGATCTGTGTCGGTCCATTTGATAACCCCAAAACTGTAAGTAATTGTCGGTACGGCATATGTGTTAAACGCTCTGGTTTTATTGATTGCAGATAATTGTGTTTTCAGTATAGCTTTGGTTCTGTTAGTTTCTGTCTAAGAGTCTTCTTCATTATTTTTTGGCAGATACCTCTTGCTTGGTCTAGTCCCAAGTATTGGTAACTCTCATTTCTGTCCATCCCTTTTATTATTTTGTCGGTGTCAAGCTGAAATCCCTGATGTTCTTCCCATGCTCCCCTCTTTAGGGAGAGTATTTTGCACTTATTTAGGCCAAATTCCATGCCTGTGTCATCACTGTATTTCTTGGTCGTTTTAAGTAGCTTGTTTAGACCTTCCTTTGTGGCAGACATTAATTTGATATCATCCATATAGGCGAGATGGTCTATTATTTGCCCATTTTGAAGCTTGTATCCCACGCTTCGGCGATTGAGTAACCTTGATAATGGTGCCAAGGTAATACAATACCATAGAGCGCTAAGGGCGTCGCCTTGGAATATACCACGTCTTACGTGTATGTTGCCTATGTCTTTCTGTCCTTCGTTGGTGTGCACTACTAGCTTAGTCTTCCACTGAGGCATTAGATTTTCCAATAGACTGACAATAGCTGAGCTAATCTTATAAACATTAAGCATTTCAATACGAAGAGAGTGTGGCACACTATCGAAAGCTTTCTTGTAGTCGATGTATGCTACGTGGAGGTCTTTTTTCCGTTGTTTCGATTCCTCAGTTACTATCATGTCTATTACGAGCTGTTCTTTGCAGCCTCTGCTACCCTTTATACATCCTTTTTGTTCATTTGGAAGTAATTTATTATTATCAAGGTGTTGATAAATTTGATTACAGATGATAGAGGTAAGTATTTTAAAGAGAGTGGGGAGGCAAGTGATTGTCCTATATTTTGAGGGATCATTTGTCGATGGGATTGTCTTTGGGAGTAGGTAAGTTATTATTATATTATTATTATTATTATTATTATTATTATTATTATTATTATTATTATTATTATTATTATTATTATTATTATTATTATTATTATTATTATTATTATTATTATTATTATTATTATTATTATTATTATTATTATTATTATTATTATTATTATTATTATTATTATTATTATTATTATTATTATTATTATTATTATTATTATTATTATTATTATTATTATTATTATTATTATTATTATTATTATTATTATTACGATTACGGCATAAATATGAGTCGTATGTCAAAAAGTGCCTTTATTTAAAACAAAATCGACGTGCTAGAGGATTTTTCCGAAAAATTTTGAATTCCACAAATAATGAATTTATTCGTTACTTTTCGAAAGTACTGTATACCATTGTTTCCAATATTTAAATAAACAATTTTATGTCAAAGTTTTGTTATTGAAAGTCATTGATGACATTGTTAAATATGTATGTTCCATTGTAAAAGCGCGGTTAAATTGACGTCCATGTGAATGATCCCTACTGTATAGTAAAGTGACATTTCTATGTGGCAAAATACCACTTCAATCAACGATTTCGAATTTAGTGAAATAGTACACTATTAGTCAAAATTTGAAAAAGATAGTTATTGTATGATTTCTTCGGGCATTCGCACATAAAGTTCATGGTGCGTAATTTTAACTATAAACTCAATGTTGTCCAGGTCAATCTTTTATTCAGAAAAGATGCTTTGTAATCAAAAGTGAATCCATTCATTTATTTAAAAATGTTGTGCATTCTTTGATTTTGCTGAAACTTTGAAGAATATTCGTCCCACCAAACAAAAGATTGTCTGCTTGAAATGGAATTGTTGGATAAAGATTTGAAGCGGATTTAGCACTCCAATATAAAATAACTTAATTAATTCCTCTTTCCTTCTTCAGGAACTGCATATTTTTTTAAGGATTTTCGCGAACAAGTATCAAATTGAGATTTGAAGGACACTGTCAGAAAATAAACAGTACTTATTTCGGACCTATATGTTTTTGTAATTGTTTCAAAGTTATTCAATGAAAGATTTTATTTCCTTAGAGAGTAGCAGATGTTTTAAGATGACATATATAATTTCAGATGATTCAAGTCCTAAAATATGATCTCAGATTCCGTGGTATATCTACATAGAAACTGATTTTTTTACTAATCGCTTGATAGATAACAGGTGTTGTTTCACTTTTTTTATTGAAGCCCAAAAATGGTAAAGATATATCAGAAACCTTTATATTTACCTTTTTTTTTGATACCATCTCTAACTATTGATCAGTTGTTATTTATTTTTTATCAGCTTCAAAGTTATCTTATGAAGAACGCATGGGCTGCCAAGGGATTAATTTGCCTTGTTTTATAGTGCATACTTGACTTGAGGTAGATAAAAGATTCATAAATCAATTTGACCTGGAGTGTAAATCTGCTAATATGAAATGTACTGCCGAATTAAACCTGACCTAGATTTTTTTATGCCCTATAAATTTAACATATGTTTCAAAAAATAAATGGGAAGTCTTAGAAGAAATCATCCCAATTGATATGAACATAATCAATCAAAAAAAACATTCTAGATTAACCAATAATAAATCTAATTACGAAAATTCGTGCTGATCATGGGATATATATTTAGAAAGTCATTAGAGCTTAGAAAAACTGATATGAGTTGCTGGGGTACCGAGTTTCACTCGGTAAACAAAGGTAATTGCTTAAAAGTAAATTGAAAAATCCCAGACACAAGCAACATTTCTTATTATTGACAATGTCACAATCATGTCAAAGTAATTTGTCTCTGAATCATTTATATAGAGGTAGTTACAGTTGGTATGTAATGTCATTTGCAAAGATATGTCTTTGGTCAGATGTTATCTATATTTAGAACGTTGTAAAGCCGGCTACACACTACACACCACTTAGCAAGTACCCATCACGAGCCATCTACTCTATATGCCAATCAGTTTGAGTGAAGGGGTCCTCGGGTCCTTTGATTTGTGATTATTTACTAACAACTGCTTCCAAGTAGCGCCTAATGTGTAGCCTGCTTAAGCTCGAGGTCATATGACAATTGACAACAGACAGTTGATCTTATTGGAAACTAGCATTGAAATTGTGACATAGTCTGCATAATCAATTTAATAATCATTAATTACATTGATAATTTAAATGATTATGCAGACATTCGTCTGAATAAACATAATCTATGCTTACTAAATAGAACCAACGTTAAATATATTTTTTACAGATATTTCTACCACTTTAAAAATAATATATTGTGGAAGTATAAATTGTATCATTATTGGATGAAGAGCGCCATCTAGTAAGATAGAACGATAACCATTTGTGGCCCTAGGTAAGAAAAGACTCACTTTTAACCCTCTAAATAGGTAGCAAATCGAGTTTTCTAACAGTGAACTATAGAAAAATACTTTATTGTTTTCCGCTGTGTTGTCCTGGTTTCCAAACACATCGATATATCTATCACCCTATATGGATGTAATAAAAAAACGCTCTTTATCGTACATAATAACTCCATTACGTGCTCTTACACGATAAAGTAGGTGGATAAAAATAGAAAAAAGGTTGAAGAACTACTCAGGTTTCTCCATATACCTTCGACATACTTTTATAAAATAAATACATCAGGAGGTATTGTTTGGAATAGGATTTTTTTCAACGGATTTTCTGTCAATGAAAGTAAGTAAATGGGAACAAAATTGTTGTGTCGTAGGTATAGTTTATTCTGATAAAGTAGAATGGGCTTTGTAAATTGAGAAGACATAGGTACCTACATAATTCGAGTGATTCTTGGCACTAACTAGATAATTAAGATTTTATATGTAAAGAATATTTGCAGATTTATGACGTCATAGCTCATTTGACAGAGCCTAATATTGAGTAAATACAGCTTCTACGGTTCAGTGAATTCTTGTCCAGTATTTCCTCACGATTCAATTTGACTTCTCTCCCGACATGTAATTTAAATTGTAAAAGTTTGACCCATCGATTTTTACAACAACTCGTATTCGTAAAAGCAGCATCTTGAAACTCTAACTGTATTTATCAAAAGCCACAAAGCCGGAAAACCACAACAACAATCAACTCTCTCACTTCAATAGGTACACAATTCTTTCAAAATCTTCAAACTATTTTGTTGCTCTGCAATCTATGGACCAAAAGATTTAAAAGAACCGATCCAAATATCTTCCACATTTTCGAGATCCTCGAAGTCGCCACCGCTTTTATTGTCGCAAACTTTTAATTCGAAATTGGAGGAACTCCTGGCCTCAGTCGTAGCGGACTCTTTAGCAAGAAAAAGCAGGAAAATGAAAATAAGAAAACTATACTGTGTGACATTGAAAATGCTACACGCATTTGAAATCAAAAAAGTTGTTTTCGATCGGTATCTTTTACAATAGAAAAAATGGAACAGCTACAGAACATGACAACACCATAAAAACAAAATGTACCACCCTGGGCGAAGATAATATGAACTGTCTTTACTGTTAATTAATAAAATAAATAATACGTTCCAAATTCAGCTGGCTATCACAGCAATAATCACAGCATCAATTCATTCAAACTGATGCAACCAAAAAAAGCGGAAAAGTTGGTTTTGTCATTGTTTTGAAAGATATAAGGAGCAAAACTGCAGGCTAAGAGGTTCAACTAGCATATTCTTTGCAGAAGTGGTCGCCATCCTTAAGACTGGGCAATTAATAATGGATAATGTGAACTCCTCATAAGCATATATCAGTCCAGACAATAATTAAACGTTTTGTTTCAAGCCCTCTTATCAATATATGAACTCGTAACAGAATCGATCTTTTAATTAAACGAAATTTGTCCTTAATCTTTTCGAATCAAGTACCGACCTGTTGAAAAGAAAAAGTTATTCTTCTGATGTTCAGATTCTATCAAAATGCGAAGAAAACGCTTATTTGAACAGATTAAATAAAATATTTTAATACATTTTTGATAAATAAAAGGTCTTGTCTATGTAGTATATCAAATGATCAAAATCTCAGAACATACACTTTTCCTGGAAATTTTAATAATGAGTAAGAGCTTCTCTTATATTTACTACCTTCCTCATCTCTCCGAGACATGCTTCGAATTAAGACCCAGGCAACTTGAACTATATGCCTTGGACAAACAAATTCATTATAAAGCCAGGAAGTTGATTCAATCTTCACCTTATCATGTTTCATACAAGGCCAATGTATGTAACATCAGGACACCTAATTGGCTGCTCTGCACATTTTTCTATATGAAATTTAGGTTTTCTAGAAGCTGAAGATATGGTATAGCAACTGGGTCTAAAATATTATGGATGTAGTCGTCTTCCATATAAAATGGCACCCCAATTCAATCTCCCACATCTCACCACGTCTTTGATTTCTGGGTCCATTATGAGTGCAATCGTCAATATGAACATAATTCGATTCCATTCCAGATTCCACTGGACAACATCGCAATTCCAAACACTTATGTCTTTGGGTCAAAAGCAAGATAGACGTGAAATAGCTAATCCTATGATAAACTAACCGTAGAGAGAGTCATTGCCCTATAGTAATCAGCCATTTTTCTGCCACTGACCTAAAGGTAGATAATTGGTCATGTGAAAATTTTAATTCATGAACGTTAGCGCGTCTTCTCATTGAAGGTATTGTAACCAATATTTTTACGAACATATACATTTTGCTTTACTCGCCTTAAAAAATCGGAAATAAACTTTTATCAATATTAACTTTCAGTAGATTCATATTATTAGCCAAAATTTGGGTAAGGTTCCTTACATTTTGCTGGATGTTGCATTTTCAATATTACACAGTAAATGAAGATGGAGAGAGCAAGAGCTTGCAACCAGACCAATAATTTTATAAAACGATAAACGATCCAGCTATTTATGAACACAATTTCGAGCAGCAGTGGGCTCACTGAGCTCAAAACTACTGCTGCAGGCTGCTACTACTTGTCTGACAGCGTCGAGGGCCGGTGCCATAGCCAAGCATACGAGACAATCATGCCATATGAAAACTGAAAACAGTCTGCAAATATTTGGATTGAGAGTGGGAACAATATACAGGGTAAACAGAAAGTAGAGATCAAAGAAAGCTGAATTGAAATACTAAACAAATTCTATAAGTGAAGAAAAATGTTAAATATATCTAATAGATTCATGGTTATCGAGGAATCCCTCGGTACACTTTTCTATCGAAATTATAAGAGTAATAAGGTAACATTTTGGTATCCAGTTCTCAACAAATATTTATGTTGCGGAAACATCAATTTGTTATTTTCTAACATTAGACTATATTTCTCTCTGTATCAGAATAGGTAATGAAGGAATATATCACTTTTTAATGGACAGCTGCTACAAAACAGCCAAAGAGCGTAAAGACAGTTTATTGACTGGACCAACAACCTAAATATTACTGGCAAAAAGCAGGAATAAGAATTATGCTATAAGAAATTTAGGTTTATTTCCCTTTTACGCATACTCAGGATAAACGGTTACTCCTGCGACTTAAATGAATACAACTATTGCAAAAAAATTATGGCCGCACAAGTCGGTCAGGTAATTTTTCTATTCGATGTGTGCATAGCTGTAATGCGTGATTTTATCAATTACAACGAATGGATCAAGAAAGATATTTATACATTCTCAATGCCACTTTGTCACAAAAGAATTATAGAACATCATTTCTGTAGTAATATTTAATAATGTATATGTCCCTGATATAAACATTTACCTAATCTATAAACCGGCCACCGAAAATTTACGAAAAATGCAGTTGAAGATGAACTCAGAAGTAGAGGTCTAATTTATATGATTCTTATTTGATTTATGATGATTCATAGAGAATGCTATAGAGTTAATGCTTTTTGCATTTATTTTAATTATTGACCCTATACGGAATGTTACAGTTACATCGTATTACCAAAATTTTGAAGCACCCTGTACCAATTGTAAACAATAATAAAATAAGGAAATTTTGGAATAAAACTGTGAAATGATCTTTCCTTAATATTGCATTTTTTGGTTTATGAAAATATCTCTATCTATACAGAAGATATAGGGAATTATAGAGCGTGTATGCGAGTTGGCTTATGTAAATTAAATTTGTCTTTGGTATTTTGATTATTATTTTGAGTGTTTAAAATGCCCTTAAGTGTGTCTCAGAGTTTGGGAATTCCTCGTACTACCATTCAAGATGCCTGGAATCAATATTTAGAGACTAATGCATACAGGGTGATTTACAGTGACCGTTCATTAGGAGAACCGAGTAAGATACAAATCTGAAATTTTATATGCATAGGCATAACAGCTTAGGATTTATCAACTGAAAATATTTTCAGTTATTTGTCACTTTGTGTTATACAGGTAGTTGGTATATATAAATTCTAGTTTAAAACAGTAAGAGGTATAAATTTTGATTCAAATTGAAGCTAAAAGATGCCTCTACCTGCTGATTGATGTAAATTTATAAACTTTGTTCAGCCAGTACTTCCAAATTTATTAAATGTCCGCATGTATTCGAAAGTGCAAAAACTTTGTTATTTTAAATAGAACTAACCTTTTTGATTGGTTTCATTCAATGGACAACAAACTTTCCTACAAATTGATAATACATGTCCATGTCCATATACCTAAATCTAATAGTTTTTTAATTATTCCAAAAATACCGGAAATTCAATTTATCGAAGTAATGGCCAACTTGAGAAAATTAAGAAAGCCATAATTCAAACTAAACTTATTATGATGGCTGTGTTGCCATGGATATGTGTCAAAAATAAATATTTTTTACAAAAAAATGGACCAACGTTATTAGTTGAGTAGTTGCAGTTAGATTGATAAATTTTGGCACCAACTTCACAAGTACCAGCACCAAAAGAATTAATATTATTTTATATTTTACAGTGCACCAACTAAATACGTCGGTCCAATTTTTTGTAAAAAATATTTATTTCAAACTTTTGAGTGTAACATTAGTCACGAAAATTGTTAAACTTTCACTAATACCAATGAAGATAGTACTTATCCTATTACCCACGTATAATCTTTGCTTGTAGTTGTAATTATTGAGATCTCAAAACATCGTTGCGGAAATAAGATGTTACCATTTTAACACCTATTTATCTCGAAAACCGTAACTCTGAGGAAAAAACGTTCGTTATAAATCTTGCTACAAATAATTATGTATCTCATGTAGTATACACAGATTTTCAGTTTTTGAAAGAAATCGCCCCTTCCACATAGCAAAAATACCGCTATGTGAGATTTTAAAATGAATGTAGCTCGAAAACCGTAACTCTTTTGAAAAAATGTTCAGTTTAAGCGTTTCTGGATATTGCCCTATGTTTAATTATACCACCGCACATTTTCAATTTGCACGGAGGGAAGGAGATGTCGGATTCCCGTTTTTATGAATACGGGACCATTTCTCAAGCCTCCTCTTTCAAATGAATCAAAAATCAATAAAATCGGAGGTCGTTTACTATATAAAAGGCGCACACAAACCAAAAAAAAAGCCGACAGTCGAATTGTATACCTCCTCCGTTCGGGGTTCGTCGGTCAATTATTTAAAAATTTCGATCTGAAACTCAAAACTTAGGTACAGGTTGTTACAAAGTTTTCGTAAAAATCCTATGTAATTGTAACACCCGTGTAAGGTCAATAGGTAAAATAAATGCAAAAAGGAATAACTCTACAGCATTCTTCATGAATCATCCTTTAAATCCAAAAAATAATCATGGAAATTGGACCTATACTTTTGAATATATATTCAATCGCATTTTTCGTAAATTTTCGGTGGCCTGTTTTTGCCGGTCAGTGTATATCACCGTATTCTCATCCTCTATCAACTTAACTTAATTTTTTACTAGCCTCATAACAATGCCATAGTATTGATAAAGTTATTCATTATAACTTGCCAGAAATCAGAGTCCAAATTCATGTTCGCTTAATTTGTTATAGTTTTATGGAAATATCAATAATGTTTTAATTTAAAGCACTTTGTTGTATCGAAACGGCTCAAACGATAATGATGAAACCTGTGTTAGACATTCTGCGTGAAAGCTCTTTATCACCTACAACAACGCGTATAAAATTTTCGGTATCCGGTTTCCAACAGTTTTCTACATTTCAGAGGCCCGTGAATTCAAAAAACATATTTCTGTCTGTGTATCTGTGTACCAAGATTATCTCGAGAACGGATGAAACGAATTTTTTGCTGCCTTTTTGGTTTTGCATGGTATCGATGAGGCTCGCAGGTGAGTCAAATATTTTGCTTAGATTCCTTTACCACATTCTATACTTAAACCGTCCTCCCACGTCAAAATTCAATATGACAATAATTGTTATACCTCGATTGTATCAGTATGAGAACGTTAGGAAAGTCGTGTAAGTGGATACGACAGATTTTTATGGTAGGTATATAAACTGTTTGATTTATTTAGCAAATTTTACCAAATTTATCAATAAATTATTAACAAAAAAAATATACAAAAATTAGAGCTTCAGGATCGTATCGTCTAGAACTAAACAAAGAAGTATGTTGAATGTGAAAATTTTGATCACAGAAATGTATGGAATATTTCTTCTTTTTTTCTTTCTTCTTCGTTTCAATGCTTTAAAATTTGTTAAGCAATAAAAATTTTAAAAAAATATCAATACAAAACATTCTAAATCACAGCTCTGGAATTTTAATCAATATTCAATTAATTTTGTCGACTAATTTATTAAGACTGTTCTCAAAGATCCTCATGGAGATTCGCCTGAGGGCAACCATTTGAAACCGCTTTATTGGAAAATACTAAAAGAAAGAAAAATAACAGTTACACAACTTTGAAAAGTGTGCTTCGGAAATTTTCTAATTAACAGAAAACTAACATCTTATTTAAATAATTAAATCATAATACTCAAAATAGACTTATAGGGTTTTACAAGAAGTACAAAAACTATATATCATTAGAGAATAAAGTAGGTAATAGATAATTTAATTACCTATTTAAGTGACAACTGTTTACTGGACAAAATTAATGTATTTATTAGTTTTTTAATGGTTTAATGAACATGAGCCTAGAGGAAAAATAAAAATGCCATTTAGTGATTCCTAGGGATGTACCCTATATTTTGAGAATATTTTGAGTAATTTTGTAAGACATATCCTCAATACATAGATTATACTAATCAGAGATATGCAAAGCTGTTATCAAAACTTTTTGATAATACGTTAGCTTTACAAATAATTATAAATTTGTTAAATTTAACGACTGACATTGAATTTAACGTTTGGTTTTGGCTTACATAATACCCGTTAATGTTATACATTTCAATCAAGCTTTAACATTATCGGAACAGGTTACTGAATTACCAATTAGATTTAAGACCCGTTATTTTTTAAATGGCCTTAAGAATTAAAGTTTTACTTACATAGCCCCAATTTGATTTTTCGCGTTAAAAGATAGACAAAATAGTACTATGGTTTATTAAGCAAAGATAAATAATAATAACTAATATTGGTTTTCACCAGTATGTTAAATCTGACCTTTTAAATTTCTCTCCAAGTAGGTACATATTTTCTATTTTTTAGGCAAAACAACTCTTATCTCTCTAACATTTCGTCGAATTTGAGGATGCAATTTCACGAATTACTTCAGGTTCAACTCATGATGGAATCATGATGACGGTATCGGTAAACCTTCATTGCTTTGCCTACACTATAGCTGCCCTAAATGATTTCAAAGAATATAAAGACGCCCTACATTATACATAGCTGGATAAGGATAAATGTAGCCATTTACAATAATGATAATATAATAAAAGACACACAAATGGACAAGCTGGTGAACAAACAATATGACGTTGCGAAATAAAATATGATTTCACACCGGCATTGAAGAGAAAGAGATAGGAGAGCAGGCGTCCTCAAATATTTGGAAAACCGACATTTCAGATAAGCTCAAGCTCCGTTACACACACTATCTAGAGGCGGTATAATGAACATAAAGCCAATCCTATGGGATATGCGATTCAACAGATTTCCAGCTTGAATTTTGTAATTTGTGAAGATGGAGAAAATGTTATTTTTACGACTATTTGAACTATTTTGGGAGTTTACTTGTGGCTGGGATAATAGATATCTGGCTGACATTTCAAATAGGTGTACTTCGATAAGTGGGAACCTTTCTGGACCTCTATTATTTTTGGATATGCTGATGCTGCGGTGGGTCTTGTGAGTCATTCATGTGGAAATATATTTATAAAAATGATGCTGACATTAAAATTATATTAAATTCAAAAACATTTTTTCAGCTATGTATAATTTATTCAATAATATATAGGATTAACAATCAAATCTCATTTCAATATATGAAATCTAAATCAAAATTGGTTCATCCGTTTGATAGCTACGTTACATCACACAGACAGACAGAGATACACGTTAAACTCATTTAAATAAAAACTGGAACACTTTCGATCAAATAAACATTCAAATAAAAAAACTAAATCAAAATCAGTTGATCGCTTAGGAGCTACGATGCAACAGACATGTACACAGATACACACCTTAAACACCCATCTATTTGCGTCAGGCGTTAAGAGTCCAGTGTGTCCACTACCAAACAAAGTCCCCAAGATATAAAAATCGTCTGACTGGCTTTGTCGTGACAAACGACCATTTTTTCACACGAAGAACCGTTTAGTCAGAATATGAATAAACAGTTCGTTTGAGTACCTATATTTTTTCCTGTTTTCTCAGAGATACGCGTTATATAGTTGGCAAAGGATTTTATAAAGAAAATATTTGACAAGTTTCATAAAATCCTTAGAGCCATTTTCAAAGTACAGTCTTGAGGGAAACACGGTTTTCAGCTATTGCTAAACCAGCAAGATAAAAAATCTGACCCACCGCACGCACATAATCAGTCCATTCGTTCCGGAAACAGTCTTGGCACAGACAGACAGACAGATAGAAGAATAAATCCCTGAAAATATGTTTTTTGGACCTCGGGACCTTTGAAAAATCGGTTAAAATCCGGAAACCGAAATTTTTACACGATTTTAATACTGTTCTTACTAGGTTATACTTAGGAAAGTAAAGTAAAGAAATACAAATTAAATGTAATGAAAGTATCCAATAATCTCTTCCTATTGTAAGTGCAGTCATAAAAAACTCTGTATTTAGCATACCTACATAAAAAATTATTGAAATTGTTTATGGATGTATAGGGATCTTAGAAACTATAAAATATAGAAGAACTGCTGAATCGGAAAAGTTTGAGATAATTCTATTCGTTACGTGGTTGTCAATTTCTCTCGCGTAAGCCCATATTTAGTTGCGAACCAATCGCCGTGTTCGCTCTCAGCTTTTTGGATCAAACTGATCCGTAAAAGAAAATTAAATTCTGGATTTCCACTTTCATATAATATTGGGTTTAAATAATCTTAATTGTTCTCAGATGGGACAAGAATATATAAATGAAAAAAATTGTAAATAATCAATAACTACTGGATCACAAGAGTTTAGTGCCATGCATGTGCCAGCAGATCAGTTTGATCCAAAAAAGATCAGCAATGAAAACAACCATTATTTTGAGAGCTAGTAGTGGGTTAAATATCTCTAACAGATCTAGCTACCAGTAGCATTCTTTCATTTTAATTTTTGTGCAAAAGATAATCCTCTTCCTAATAAAAATTACCCCAGAATGTAATTCAGTATATTAAGTGATAAGTATGACCAGTTTCATCAAAATCCATCTAAAATAAAAGCAGAAAGTCCTTCTCGTTTTCTCAATTCATAAACATGTTGAAAATCAACCTTCATTTTTAACGTTGCACTAAGTTTCAAAATTTGATTTCAATTAATTACTTGACTAGCGAAGCTTTCATCAATTTTCGCACAAAAATATTTCGTAAACCTGATATATTCATTCACGTTCTATCCCGTATAATTAATGTAGCTGAATAGACTGAAACATGTCGATTTCTCAAGTATTCTCCATTACCGAGTCCACTTATATTCTCCATTAAATATAACTCCTGACTATTACCATGTTCTTTGTTTGTATATGAACTTCAAAAAATTAAGTGAATAGTCCCTTTCTGGTATTCATAAAATGTTTTCTCTTGAATCCGAAATCAACATTATTTCTAATGCTTTTTCAACAAAAAATTATTTTTTTTGGGATTAAAAATATACTTTCTCCTATTTGAAGATATAAGTATAGTCAATTTAAGTAACCAATTGTATTGGGTGACAGGTCAGTTGGTACGCCTGAAATTTCCAGCATTGTCAAATTGTAAAACTGATGCTGACTAGAATCAGCTAATTACCTATTTAATAGATTATGATAATCATAATCATTAGTCACATTCTACGTTCAAAATATTTGATATAGATAAACCAACTTATATTGTGCTAGCTTTGGTATTGAGGAGTAACGTCGTATTTAAATACGAATCATAACATATAAGCATCGCTATTCCCCTTATCATGTTTGTAGACGTCAATAATGAATCGATTTAACAACTCTTTAAAACTTTAGGCAACTATTTGAACTGATCAAATTTCGAAACAATCTTTGTATACGTCAAATGATGTTTGAAGGTCAATAGGAAAGTCGCCAAAAAGTTCCTAGTTGGTGTTGTAATCACATTGCTCATTTAAATACACTCGGCTGCCACATTCCAAAACACGGAATCAAATAATTTAAAACTTACTCGAGTAAATCCATAAAAATCTCTAATATGTGACTCTCAAAATAGATAGAATATTTAAATATCGTCTTACTAGTTTTTGATACTATAATTATATATAATTTTTTGTGTAAAACTAAATTTTGAGATTTTTGCGTGTTTTTTGAAAAAATGCAAATAATGTATTTTGGAATTAATGATTTACAAACATTTAATAAGGAAAATATTGATAAAATGCAGCATCTACTTAGTAATATTTTTTATTTAGATAGTTACATTAGACAGCTGAGATTAGAAATAGGTCAAATGATTCTCAAAGAACAAAAGTTGTTAAAGATCCTCTTTTATATAATAATTGTTATTAAGTCCCTTGACTCTATTTTTGCTGGAAGGGTTTCCCAAAATAATCTTCTGTTGGCTGGCATTAAAGGTACAAGAACTCGCATTATCTTTTCTTTTTTCTCTGGTTTAATTCCCCCGCAGCCTACCAAATGTGGTATGCAGTTCTCAATGTCTATTTTTCTTAAAGTAAATCTACACCTTTGTATTCATCAATTTTATAACGCATTTCCTTGAAACCTCGGTAAAAATTGACCTCCACAGGGGGGTTAGCGAAAATTCTTTAAGCGGATCAGTGTTTTTTTGTGCTTGTCTTTTTTTCTTATCATTATGTTGCTAAAAAAATATCCAAAACACAGTAACTGCCACATACTGTGTTACAGGTGATTTTTTGTCAAAACTTTAGCACTCGAGTTGATTTAAAAATACAGTAAGTACCATATACTGTGTTTTTCCCAGATTGTAGTATTGAAAAATGACTCTTACTATACTGAGCCACCCTTAAATATTAAAGAAAAATATTTTTGACAATTTTAAGCTCATTTATATGCTCAAGTATAACCATTTATCATAATATACATCCGCTAAAACATTTTTCTCATTATTTTTGCTATTCTTATATATAGACTCAATTTTGTGCAGTCCTGAACCACTAGATATTTATGTCCAATCTGAGCCAAATATACAACTTTATGGATTTCAGTTGACAAACCTGACTCGTGCGTTGTTGCCAAACTTCATACTGCTCATAATTTGGCAGTTGTTATTGATTTAATATTAGAGTACTACTACTATTGAGTTTGCATGTGTGGGTTTGTATGTGGCGTTTGGGCTCTTACACTATTCAAAATATCCCAACCCAATTTTGCACACGTGTTTACAATACCTCAGTCAAATTACTGTAAAATTTTCAGTGTCCGTGGGACTCTTTGTGGTGGGTTCCGTACCTTAAAGTCTATTGTATATAACTCTTTGGTTGGTTTTTGATGGTCTTTTTACCATGTATGTATGTAGGATGATATTGGAATATAAACTGGTAGAGGCTGTAAGTGTGACTGGGCCTTCTATTCTGTTCTCTCTTGGTGTCTGTGAATGGATCTGGGTTGGGTGTTCGGATTTGTTCTACATACGAGTAGGACTCTGAGGTAGAAGGGTTCCAAACTCAAGGTTTTTATGACTTTATGGTTTCTTACCACAATCTAACAAAGCATATGCCCGAGATGCCGGGTAAAACAGCTGGTAATAATAATAAAACAGAAACGGGAAATGGTATTCACGGGGTATTAGGTAGGTGCAATGAGTTTTCCTGTATAAATGTCCTATACAACTGATTTTCGGGAAGTCATTCTATTGTAAAATAAGCCGAAATGTTCTTCCAAAAATACATTTACTTCACTCTCCTTAGGACTTAAAACACTTTTTGTGGCCACAAAAATATTGCAACAATTTTTCCCAGTACAAGCGTCCGTGGTTGTTTCATAGATTTTAAATTTATTTTTGTCTCGGAAAATACTCATTATTAGAATTCATAGTTATGCCATTGTTGATGGTCTGTACCACCTCATCTGGTAGGAAAAATCGTTTTCAGCAAATAATATTCTCATTTCAAGAGTTCTATAGATTATATCTCACATAGCGATATGAACCCATTAATGTCTTAAGGAGAAATAGTCCTATGGTAAAGCTTCCGGGTAATAATCTATAGTTCCTGGGATCGGATCCCGATCACCTCCGATTTTTTTTTTAACAAAACCCATTCTTTAAATAAAAGATGTTATTATGAATTTCTAATAATTTAACTGGAAATTTTCAATGAAAATTTGTACATACCTGATATATTGCGAACCTTAAGGTACATATTAGCTAATGCAAGGAAGGGTTAGCAGATTTTGGTAAAAATTAGCGAAAAGTGGTATTCTGAGTCGAGAAATCGATTGACGATTCTTTTATATTTAATCGGTGTGACTCTCGAGGTCCACATTAACTATTTCAAGAATGGCTCCGCCTATAAAAGTTTCAGTACCTATGTATAGTGTTTGGGGGGTTGATACAGCTGAGTTTTGGTATATTTATCATTCATATTACACATTCATATTTATTTCGAAATCTATAACTTACCAATATGTGAACAATAAAAGCAGTATTTACCGATCGCAATACATTTTAACCAGAGATATGCACATTTTTTAATAAGTTTAAATATCTTTAGTAACTTTATAGCCCTACTCTAAATTCTGTGTTACCCAACACCCGAGCAAAGCTCAGTCGCCCAGATATTTATTATTATTATTCTCAAAATTGCCCCTAATATACAGGGTGATTTCTTTAACGTACCCATTAGAAGATTTTCACTTATAAATCGAAAATATGAAAATTTGATCCTGACTATAATCAATAATATTTACAAGATAATGGAAATTATACTAAATTTTTTTTTTTAAATCTAAACCCCTCTTTTTTATTAGATAGTTTAATTCCGCGCATTTATTTTTGTATGAAAAGCCAAAGTTGTTATATGTTATCTGTCATAGTTTTTGACGTAAGTCAATTTTACTGCAGAAAGTTCTCATGACAGATTCTATTCAAAAGTTTATAACTCTCTTACTGTCAACCGGAAAAGCAAAAAGATGTTTTTCATCGGTAGCCCAATGTTGGGATCTTGGCCCATCATTTTAAAAATTGTCTTGTTAACCACTCCAAAAAAAAAATACGTCAATGACAAAAGTTAAAAAAACAAAACTTTTCGTAATAACACATACCTATTTTTCAATGGTCATTAGGTAGAAAATTGAATTTCAGGGGAATTACAAGTTTTTTTCTTCCAATCATAAATACGATGAGAATTTTCTATGCGAATGTCTTTTTTACGAATTTCATAAACATAAAACAATAGCTGTTACTGATATCACGTTTTAGCTGTCAAAATGATAGTTTTGAAAGTTGAAGTATAGGAATTCTGTTATAAAAATTCAAATGAATCAGTGTTTGTTTCAAGATAGGAGGTGAGGAAATAGAGGTCCGCGACTTTCGCTGCCACGTTCGCCGGATTCGACACCACTTGATTTCTACTTGTGGGGGAGAGTCAAGGAGAAGAGTAGTATAAAACAGAACCTAGATCTCTATAGGATTTAATAGAGAAGAAGAAATAAGAAGAGCCACAAATTATGCCGTCCAGGAACGTTTTGTTGAATGCTGAAACCAAAACTGTGGACACACAGAGCAAGTTTTGTTTTTGTAATTTGTTTTTCGATTTCTTACGTTTCATGAATAAATGATGTGTAGGTAAGGTAATAAACGTGTCTTTAATGCTAAACTCCATGCTAAATATCAAATCACTCACTTAATTATTTTGTTCAACTTGGGTTATTATTTGATTCCTACTGTTGAGTGGATTTTTGTTCCAGTAAGAATAAACTATGGCTCTAGAATGAAAATGCATGCCTATTCATTGGAGGTGGATACCTAACTCAAAATATTTGGCAATAAATTCATGACACATTTTAGTTACATTTTTCTTAGATAATCCCTATACCTAAAATAGTTAGTTTTGGAGATCTAAAATCTTCTCAAGATCTTTGGAATGCCTACCATTAGGTATTTGTAGTTCGTGTGAATGAAAATGAAACACTATTGGAAAATATAATAGAAGAACTAATAATAATCAATAAAAAGTGATTTACAACTATCCAATATCAATTTTTCGTATCTCTAGCAATGCAAAGTATTAATATGTCAACTGAATAATTAATAAAGTGAAATAATTTTAATGATGGAAATGTTCGATCAAGGGACTAGAATATTTGGCAGGCTGTGAAAAGAATATATACAAAATATAATTTACTGCAGATAATCATTAAATAATTTGGCCATAAAACAATCTTAAAACAAATATTTGAAAAGTCACTGCAATAAATATTTTTGCAAAAAATATGGACCGACTTTATTAGTTGGAGCACTGAAAAATACAAAATAATATTAATTCTATTGGTGCTGTTACTTTTGAAGTTGTGCAGTTGCAATTAGATTGATAACTTTTGGCAACAACTTCACAAGTACCAGCACCAATAGGATTAATATTATTTTGTATATTTATGTGCACCAACTAATAACATCGGTCCATTTTTTTTGTAAAAAATATTCATTTCACACATTTGAGTGTAACATCAGTCACGAAAATAGTTGAACGTTCACTAATACCAATGAAGATGGTACTTATCCTATTATCCACGAATATTCTTTGCTTGTAGGTGTTATTATAAGATCTCAAAACATCGCTGGGGAAATACGCTAAGTTTTTTTGATGTTACCATTTTACCACCGCTGTAACTCGAAAACAGTAACTAAGGAAAACTGTTGTAAATGTTGCTACAAATAATTAGGTATTTCATGAAGTACCCACAGATTTTCAATTTCGAAAGAAATCGCCCTCTCCAAATAGCCAAAATACACATACCTATTTGAGAATTTAACTGCCTCTATCTCGAAAACCGTAACTCTTTTGAAAAAATGTTCAACTCAAACGTTTCCGGATATTGTCCTATCTTTAATTATACCACCTCAGATTTTCGATTTTCGAAAGAATTCGGCCCCTCCACCCCTTCGGTGGTAGTTTTCGGTAGGAAGGAGATTTCGGATATGGGACCATTTCTCAAGTCTCCCCTTTTAAATGAATTAGAAATCATCAAAATCAGAGACGAATTACTATTTAAAACCTATACCTCCTCCGTTCGGAGTTCGTCGGTCAAAAATGCAGTTAAATGAAAATCTACTCAGAGTTTTTGATATTATTCAAAATGTAAGATACTGATACTAACACATGGTTATCTGACAATAAATTATATCTTTATGCTATTTTTTTTCATAGCCTACTTAATATGACTCTTGTAGTTAAAATTAGCTATTTTATTTTATCAAGTATTCAGTTGATACAGCAATGACTTGGCTTCCTATTGATACTGAAAATGGATATAAGGTAGTTAGAACTGATTTTTGAATGATATTTATTAGTTTTATATTTTTTTCCAATATAATATCTTATTTTCAATTAAACAACTAAAGGTTGTAACAACTTTTTAAGAAATATATATGATATAAAATACAAGGTGTTCCATTAAAAAATAAGTATTGAGAAAATATGTGAGTTGAGTTTTTACATACGCTGTACATAATTTACGCAATAATGTGAAAAAGGGTCATTGTTACAATACTAAATAAATAATAATAATAATAGTATTCTTTAGTTCATATTATGTTCTAGGTTATGAATAGTTTCTTATAAAAAAGACTGGTATGGCCATTCATTTCTCTTGAGTACGTCAAGATGAACAAGAATGGTGACATTCGACTTAAACGTTGAAGGCAACGGTTTAGCCAGAATATGAGAAAATATTTAGAAGATTTTACAATTCATAATATTTAAGTTAGAGAGCAAATATAATAGCAAATAAAATTTTCTAGAATTATTTAGAATCCATAAAAAAACTATAAGTATAAAGATCGATTTCGATTCAATCCATCGGTTCAAGAAAATATATTTCTTATTATTAGATATCAAATTTGTTCCAGTTGCTCTTATATAATATCGGATACAATTTTCCTGAAGTATCTGTTAGTTGAATTTCAATTGGGTTTAAAAAGAGTTTAGTATGTAATGAAGGCGTATCTTTTATTTATTTTTGAGATGTTTATATAAATGCAACAAACAGACATTCATATATTATGATCAGGGCCATAAATTGAAAATTTTTTTAGTAAACAACCCAACTGGTCATTTTCAAAAAAAATATTATTAGATACCATGATGTTTCATTTTTATTTAGATATTCTTATCTTTGCTAGTATTATTTAAATAAAGAATATAAGTGCATTGATATAATGGTGTAGGAACAGAATCACAGCGTTGCCAAATCTGGACGGCTCAGGTTTGATGATACAAACATAGATTTACATATATGCATTTGTATATGTGACTGGCTACCACAGAGCCACGGTAGGCTTTTTGCTGAACTAAAAGTTAGATATTTCATACAAACCTGAGCCAAATTTCGGAGGGACAATTGGCACGTAAAAATGTGTCGGTTATATTATCAGGTGACAGGAGCGAACGTTTCGTATTGGATACGGCTGGGTATCACTGGAAACTAGCGCAATTTTTTTTTTTAAGAAACGCCTCTTCTAAAATACAAAAACAATCCTGAGCCACATATACGGCTCAGGTTTGAGAGAAACCTCTAAATATATATATATATATATATATATATATATATATATACATGTATTTTGCACAAGATGAGATCCGTAGATATCATAGACAACCAGAGATCCACTAGAAGGAAGCAATTTAGCTTTAATTTTTCCTTGTCAAATAGTCTAAACACGCATATTTGTCAAAAATATAAACCAAGGGGTAAGATGAATTGAAATGTTTTAATACAAATAGTATAAAGCAAAGTAGAGATCTACGATAAATCTTGGTAAAACGAGATCCCATACAGTATTTATATAGATATAAAGCACAAGATGAAATCCAGCGACGTTGCCATTTGGTTTAATGCTGAATTGCATTTTCGAATCTGTTTGAGGTTTGTTGGCAAATGAAAAACGAAACACTTGTCTATATTAAAAGCAACCGATTTATTAAACCAAAATACAAAATTATTGAAACGAAAAATGATCGTGAACAAAGGTCGAATCGTAACTGAAAATAACGGAAAATTCGAATTGAACTAAAACGTAAAGAGGGCGCTGATGCCCTCGTGGTGGTCGTAACCGGCGAATCACGTGATCTCTAACAGAATCAAAACAAGCTATGTGATAACGGGCAAATTGCAGCCGCAGAATGCAAATTGAAAACAACGCAGTTATTTTAGTTTTTCAGACCTCGTGTTGTGCATTGTGCTTTTTTGATATGTCTCGTGGAAAAAAAATATTGAGTTTATTGCTTACAGGTGAGTAGTTTTTTTGATAGCTTGTTAATTTTTTTTTGTTCATTGCTTTTTAAAGTATATATTTATTATTATCATACCTAGTTTACTTTAAAATTTGGCTGGATGTTAGGGGTAAAAATGTGTGCGGCATGTCTCAAATGTTTATTGTAACATTTACCAAATATCTCAATTTGCCAAAAAAATTGTACTATAATTCGAAAATAGTTTTTTTAAATTTATGGATCTAATAGCAATAATACCTATTTTTTGGTTAATATATATAACTAAGGGGTGTCACGGTAAATGATTGAGATATTCTAAACAAATTGAGAAAACTCTATTCACTAACTACTTTTATAGAAGTGCATTAATATTTTATTAGGAAGCGTTTCGTTTAGACAAAATATTCTTAAATATAAAATTTTAGATGCAACATCCAATATTATTGATGAAAATATAGAACAAGAGAATGAAAAATATGTTTCTAATGAAAATTTTGAAAACCAAAATAAAAAAGGGAACATTGATGAAAATACAAGAAATGCTTTACATAAAAAAGATTATATTTGTGAACAAACTAAGAAAAATTATAAAGATATTGGGGATTGTTTTTTTACTAAAAATTTTGAGAATAAGCACGATGCCACTGAGAAGGGTGCTGAGAAATGTTATGAATTTGAAGATAAAACCGAAGAAGATCCGTGGTCAGCATATAAAAAATGGCAAGAATCTAAAAAAAAGAATCAAAATTTATCTGAAAACGTCATTTGTAACTTAGAAACTTCAAATAACATTGTAAGTAAAGAACTTATAGCTTTTAACGAAATCTTGCCGATTATTATTTCTAAGAGTATTTGTTTTCTCATTTATTCTCATTTATAGGAAAACCATACGGGAATAGAATACACTCCAAGTGTGTCTGAAAATTCAAAATCTAGTGATTCAATAAGTTTACCATCATCGGTAAGACATTGTAGTACTTTTATAAAAGAAATAAGGTATGAAAACCCTTTATTTTAGACCTCGTGGCGACCCAAAAAAAGCGACCGCTGTATGGCTACGAATGAACTGTTAGGAGACAATGATAGTGACTCAAGTATAGTTTGGAATACTACCTCAGGAAGCGATTCTTCTGAAAATATACAAAATGAAGTTAGGCTCAATCAACATTATGAAACTACGTCTGGAGACAATAGGGATATAATTCCGGGTTCATCGGGGTACGGCAAACCAACTCAAACCAGCCATACATTAATACAGGTATAAACCTTTAGATATATTTACATGCCAATTTGTTGCGTCACTTTGAAAACACTTTTCGCCACTATTAAACATTAACATAAAGTTAGATTTTTATGTGCACTATGTCATATTTGGATCAGTAATTTGATTCTGTATTTCCTAAAACTTTTGAAGGTATATATGAACTAATTTGATATATACTGATCACATGAAGATATTAAATTTAAATAAACAAGCAGCAATCTGTTGCCATTTTTTTAAAAATATTTTGTAAATAACTATTCAGTTTTGTAATATGACACATAGAATTAACTCAATTATTGATATTTTTTAGTAATTTATTTTAATGACTCTTCTCGCCTATATGAAAAAAACACGACATACACGGATATATTTTATAATTCTATAAAAATAGGGTGTCCTTAAATTAGCCTAAATTAGCAAAATCGCCATTATTGCTTTGAATAGAAATAGTGACAAATGGGTAAAATCAATTCATATTCTCGTCCAATATTTCAAAAATCATTAAGAGTAAAGTGCCTTAATATGTTAACTAATACTATGAAAAAAGTTATTGAGAATCAAAAGTTATACCAGATTTGAAATGTTCTGAATATTATAAATGAGCAAGTACTAGCTAGATAGCAATTTCAGAAAAGACTCAATATCAAACTCTAAGCATTTAAATTGCCTAATATTTACTTTAAAATGACATCATAATGCAAAAAAGTCTAGTCTGGAGTCTAATGAATTTCTTAATTACTTCTTCTATTTGTCAAAAATTAACCATTTTGTAATAAAAATGTTTTGTCTGAACCTTGATTGGTTTTACCCATATTTTCACTGTATTAAAATTTACAGGGGCAAATCGTATAGGCTTCGAAATCGATTTCTTTCTAATTTATTCCTTAAAGTGTATATTAAATCTGTGGACAACCTCAATCATTTCAAATTTTTTTAATTCAAGGATAATGGATATACGATTGAATTAAGTTGTAGAAAAAACCGAATTTGGAATAAAAGAGATTGCTGTCCTTTTTGTAATAAACACGTAACCAATTTTTCTCGTCACCTATTTCGGAATCATGAAGAAAATGAAAGTGTACGCAAAATACAGGTACTACCAAAGGGTAGCATTGAGAGAAAGAAACTCATTGACTACTTAAGAAAACAAGGAAATCTTTCAATTTATTCTGAAAAGGTTATAAGGCCAGTCCAAAGACCTTCAAGGTGCACCAATAAAACAATTATATCTTCTAATTATCTGCCATGTAAATACTGTAATGGTTTGTACAATAGAAGATCTCTTCACCGGCATGCAAAGAACTGCTTTTTTAATAAGGAAGTCGATAATTCACAAATACGCTATACCAGCGAAGGTCAAACCATTTTATCATTCACTGAATCCAGAAGAGCTTTTCTAAATCGGTTGCGATTGAAAAATGAAGTCTTTACCATGATGCATGCGGATAGAATATCTCTTAACGCTAAAAATGATACTATAGCGTGTCAGTATGCTGAAGAGTATCTTAAGAAGCATAAAAGACCACACATTAAAAATGTCGTTGCAAATAAATTGCGAGAATTAGGAAGACTTTTAATACCTTTGCAGGACATTTATAAAATTAACTCCTTATTGGAAGCACTTAAGCCTGAAAATTTTGAGAAAGTGGTGGCAGCTGGCAGGATAATATCAGGGTATGATGAAGCTACAAAATCTTTTAAGGCACCCTCATTAGCACTCCATTTAAGGACTACCTTATTAGCTGTTTGTTCCGCTGCAAAGACATTGATTTTGAAGCAAGATCCAGTTTTACCAGTTACACATCCAGAAAAAACTTTAAAAGAAATAAAACAATTTAATGAACTGGTCGATAAAAATTGGAAATTCGAAATGGGTAGCTTAGCCCTGAAAGATTTAAATGAAAAATGTTCCATGACACCTACAAAAATACCGATATCAAGGGATATTTTATTATTTAAAGACCACTGTCAAAAAATTACAAATCAGGCTCTAATAATTTTGAATGAAAATATAAATAATGAAGATGAATTTAAAAAACTTTCAGAAGTCTGTTTAGTTCTTACAATATTGCTGAATCGCAAACGAGTTGGGGATGTCCAGTATTTAAAGATTGAAACATATTTACAGTCTTCAAAAAACAATAATCAAGAAGAGTGTCTTGATATTTTAACCGATGCCGAAAAGGAACTTTGCAAAAATTTTAGAAGAGTTGTGACATTGGGAAAGGGAAGTAAACCAGTACCAATTCTTTTTCCTCAAAAAATACAAGAGTACATTGAAAAAATGTTAGAAGTGAGAACTAATACAACGATTATTCCTAGCTGCAACCCTTTTTTATTTGCTTTAACTGGAACCTCACATAAGTGGATTAATGGATCAAGTGCACTTCGAAAATATTCTAAAAATTGTGGGGCTCAGTGTCCTGATAGACTAACATCATCTCGTCTCCGAAAACATATAGCTACAGTACTACAAATTTTAAACTTGAATGAAGTGGAAATGGAACAAATTGCCACGTTTATGGGACACACAAAAAAAACCCACGAACAATTTTATAGGTTAGTGTTTTTTTTTAAATATTATCTTACTAATTTTACGGGAAAAACCATTACTGAAGCTAAACATCTTAATAACTTTTCAATAAGAAATTAAATAGAACGAAAACCGAAATTTTTCATGTACCTATCTGTGACAAATAATTAATTAATAATTAGATTCGTTTAGATTACCACAGGATATGTTTCAAACCTCAAAAGTTGCAAAATTGCTTATGAACATAGAAAAGGGAATTAGCAAGGAGGAACAAGGAAAAACTCTTGATCAGTTGGATATTGAGTTAGGAGCTTTGGAAGATGATGACAAGACTCAATCTAAGAAAATTGCTTTTGAAGAAATGGATAAAAATAAAAAAGGTAGGTGAAGATATAATAAAATATGTTGATTATAGTCTATAAAAGATTTAAAGTAGATCATATATTTAAAATGTAGTTATATGAAAGCCAAAAAATACTATTTTCTTTTATATTGCAATTTATATAAATAATCTAAGAACCACATGCCTACACTAAAAAATATTAGTCCATTATAAAACAAAATACATATAGATTGCTTGATATGTTCCCGTAATCTTCTAGGAAAACAACAAATAACTGAAGCTGTGGAGACGTCAGCAGTAATTAAGCACGTACCGATAAATTCTGGAGATATGGAAACAGAACAACCGTCTACAGTCTGTGTGCAGCAAGAATCGAAGTATTCAAATAAACATATTCGATCCAAGGGATCATGGAATTCGAAGCAAAAGGATATTATGCTGAAACATTTTAAAAAATGGATTAAAAATAAACAGGCGCCAAAAAAGAAAGAATGCTTAGACTTCCAACAAGAACATTCGCCCTTTTTTGAAAATAAATCCTGGGTTCAAATTAAAACCTTTGTCTATAATAGTTATAGAAATTAGTATAGTTTCCAAAAATGAATTAAAAAGTACTTTATTTCAAGATTAAATGCGATTATTTTTATGTAAAAAAATATTATTATGTTTTTTAATTACCTTTTGTAAGCCACTAGACACTTGTTTCCATAGCAAAACACCGAACTAAAATCAACGATGAAGTATAGGCTCCACTTTAACACGCCAAAGCCAAGCAGGCTAAGACCATCGATGTTGCCAAATCCTTGGATCTCGTCTTTTCAATAATTAACATACAATCATACATTATAAGGGGCGCCCCCTATGTCAATGTTGCTGAACCCAAGTTGTATGAAAAGGGATAAATGGGCAAAAAATGAGCTCCAACCAAAAATTTGGAATTCAGTTTATTTGACTTAACCGTTAACAATAAAGAAGATATACACGTTAAACAAGGTGAGATCCGAAATCGGATCTCACCTTACCAAACGGATCTCAGCTTACACATAATTTAAATACAAATGATCTCATCTTGTAGCGTTAATATATATATATATATATATATATATGTATATATATATATATATATATATATATATATATATATATATATATATATATATATATATATATTATATATATATATATATATATATATATATATATATATATATATATATATTATATATATATATATATATATATATGTATATATATAAATGTATGTGAGTCTTTATTAGTTTTTAAATAAGCAAAGAACAGTTATGTTATCGGCCACTGAAACTACTCATGGGCATGGAATAGTTACCCCCGTGACCTCTATGCTCTATCTACATCATCTGTTGATTCGTCATGTCAAGTCAACTAATAAGTAGGTACTAATATGGTCAACATAAGTAATGTTCTGCGAGTATGTCCTTGTGCGTTTTTGATAAATCTGTAGTACTCTGTCTTACGTAAGTATTTGAAGATATGTATGGTATGGTTCAAATCAAGTGAAGTGGTAACTTTTTCTTTAGAAGCTTAAATTCCTAATAATAACTATTTTTATATCAATTGGATTCACGCAAAAATCTAATTATAAGTCATACTCCCCCGAAAAAACATGTTTTTCAACCTTTTAAATTTTAAACTCGAAATCGTCCCAAAATTATATAACAATATCGCATTATAAACTCGTCATCAACAATCTTTGGAAAATTTCTCTTCTCGTCTGAAACCGTCAACTTATTTCATCACCAACTTCTACATTATATAAAGTGTAAAGAGAATATCCAAGAAGCTCCAGAAGATAAATCACGCTTGCAACATCTAGATACATTCTTGTAAGAGGGCGCTAGCTTTCCGCACAGCACAATCATCGGTCATTTCATTGTATAACCAGCTTCATTTCAAAACTTATAAATTATGGTGTTAAAGTGCCTGCCACTTGTTCACGTCGCATAGTTTGTGACTTGAACAGGCTATATTGTGGGGAAAGAAAGGAGAAATTTCTCGCCCTCTTGCCATCACCAAAGACTACAGAATAATTAATATATAAGATGCACCTCAAGACGGATTTTGTCGATCAGAAGAGCGAAACCGCTAGTCCCGACAAACAATGACAATGATTTCGACACTCGTGCTAAGCCAGCCACGTACTGAACGCGTTTTTGTACCATTTTGTTACGTTCTCATTCCCCAAGTATTACCTATGATAGACGTAATAGAAATATGGTATTCCAACAAAAGTTGCTGTATTTACTCAGATTAGAACATAGTGAATAGATATATACAAACTGATTATTTATGTTTAAATACTCATGAAACGGACCGCGACAATTATTCAAGTTCTCCATAATATGATGAAAATAATCAATCCCATCTTTGTTAATATATTTCACGAACTCATTCGGTTCTACAGAAGCCATTACGAAAATGCTACCATCTACGACTCAATAGAGCATTATCTAGAATCTAGAAGATATAAATTATCAGTTGACACAAAAGGAATTTCACGGGGATATATTCCCTACATCCAAATTTTAGCCTTTCAATGGAGAAAAACGCAACCAGTATGTGTGCTTAGTTCATACGTCCAATACGTTAACGTAAGATAAAATTCATATACAATGTGTGGCTAGCCTTAGCCTCCAACGGCATCGGCTTTTGAACGGTATTTATCAAAAAAGCCTTGCAGAGTGACGCGTTTTGTATTATGTAGTCGTTGCCTTCACACCGTGATATATTTTATCTGGTATTTTCCAGTTATAGCACAATGATACAATATCCATGACTTTGTTCTCTGAACGCTCAAAAACATTGGGTTGAGATTTAATCAGAAATAGTGGAAGAAGAAATAGTCTACAGTAACATTCGAAACAATGGAATTCGATAAGAAGTTTAATGAGGTGTTCTGAAAGGCGGGGGCGATGAGAAAGATTTATAAAAAATGAAGAATAGTTAACTGAAAGTTGAAACTTCAGAGGAATTCTGAAAACAATACATCACGAATGTCTTGGTATGATTTTCACTTTTCTACCACTACCCCATGTAACTATTTAAGGAAGGTATTGCAATCAAGTAAAATTTTCGTTATCCAGTTTGCTACTGACGCATTCAACAGCTGGAATTGGTTATTTTCTCTATGTTGTGGGATACACAGTTTGTTCACCCCAAAGTTAAGATTTTGACATCTTCTTTATTTTAAATTAAATTAAATTAAATAATAAATTAAATAGCAGCTCATGAGGTTTTGCTGCAATTTTGTTCAGTGATATTGTTAAATAGGGGAAATAATAATCAGTATCAAAATATGATATATATCTAATTATAGACGTAGAGCTTTGGATGGATAAAAATCATAAAGTATAAAATTTTGATAGAGCAAATTATTTACTAAAAAATGTATTTCTGATAATAACCGATAGCTTGTATGGCGAAATTTCAATTATAGCATTTGCTCAATTATTCTACCATTTAAATACTCGTACATACAAAGTTTGATATGACGAAGTAGGTAAATAATTAAAAATCTTTTTAATATACATATTGTCTTTCGTGACCATCTCCTAAGCAAATCATTTGCTGCTACTCATATACCCAGATATCTATACATATAATAAAATTGTAGTGGGCTCATGTCTGTAAATTATATTTAAGAAAAACTAATGTGGGGAGTCTTTATTAGAGGAAAGAAGCCTTTTGGTTTTACCGCGTCTGTCTGTCTGTCAGTCAGCATGTTTGTACACGCATCACGCAAAAACTATCGCATGGAATGGAATGCAGTTATCCACGGGCAAAAGCTAGTTTATCATAAATTTGATACAGGTTTATTTTCCCTATACAACAATTTCACCGATAAAATTTCAGCAAAATCCCATGAAAGGTTAGAAATTTATAACAAAACATGTGAAATTAAAAAATAAAGGAAATAAAAATAATTTTTATTCGGCAATGATTGACATATTAGTTGACTTAGCATAGCGAATCAACAGATTTGCCTTTATCGTAGTATAGTTCCTATGACCGAACCCATAACTATGTTCCTTGCAAAGGTGTAGATAATTCTCTATGGTTTCGTATCACAATATTGATTAATTAAAAAATCTGATTAATATATAATAATAATTAATCTTTATTGATTTAGTATTGCCGAAAATTAAATTTTTATAATTATAAATGCAGCGCTCTCAGAATAATGGCCGTGTTCATAGAAATGACTGATTACCGATCGCCTAGTAATCAGTAATTATACATAGTTAATTTGACCTTTGTCAAAAGAATAGAAATAATTCAGTTAAAAAATTAAACATATTAAAAAAAATGTAAATGAAATAAGGAACATTATTTTCTATTCAATATATTTCTATGATGAAGGTAACCGAAATGATAGATGTCCATAACACAATTATTGGGTAACAGCAGAAACTAAAGCTAGGCTATATTATATTAGTATTTACTGATTACGTCTCAACTTTCTAATTAATTATCGATCGGTAATTAATCACTGCTGTGGACATGACCATAGCATTTGTAAAGATCTCTTAGAGACACTCAATAGGATAGTTTTATATTACGAGTAGCTTCACGTGATGCTAGCACATCATCATCAAGGCATGATAAAGCATCAAATTTTATTGGCATATAATTAGAGGGCAAATAAGGTCGTCCTAAATGTAAAGTACAGTATAATATAAAGCGATATAAAGAACTCAGCTATATGTTAAAAATTTAAGAGTTAGTCAAACTTAAGTATTCTTCTTCTCCGTATGCCTATCCGAGCCAGATGTTGGCGACCATCTGACAAATCATATCTTTGTTAACTGCTTCCCTGAACAGTGTTGACTTTTCAAACCAGACCCTTAGGCTTTTCAGAAATGAGATCTTGCATTTCCCTGACCCTCTGCTCCCGTACACTTTACCTTGTAGGATGCTCTGGATGAGATTGTATCGATCGTCATTACGTATGATGTGCCCAAGGTATTTTAACTTCCGGCATTTTACCGTGTAAAGGACCTCACATTCCTTCCCCATGCGGTGCAGAATTTCTTCATTGGTCACCCTTTGCATCCAAGACACTCTCAGCGTCCTTCGATACAGTCTTATTTCGAAGGCTTCCAGTCTCCTCTCAATAGCAGCAGTCAGTGTCCAAGCTTCCACTCCATAATACAATACAGAAAAGACATAGCATCTTAACAACCTGATCTTGACGTTTATGTTCAAGTCATGTCTCTTGAAGCACTTTGTCATTTTATTGAACACTAGTCTAGCCTTCTCTATTCTGCATCTGATTTCCTGTGAATGGTCCCACTCTTCATTGACACAGGTACGCAGGTATGTGTATTTTGTACTCTCTCCAGCCTTTTCCCATTTATTATGTGGTCATCTGGGATATTTATTTTACTGATGATCATTAAGTGTATAAAACATGATAATTATTTTAAAGCTGAGATCAAAACCAAATAATTAAGATGATACTCAATTAGGTATCCAAGTAAATTATTCCATGTTTGTAGCACTTAGGTTCCGTAAATGAACGAAACCCATACGCTGTTGTCTGTCTCTCTGTCCGTTTATCAAAAACAATTTTGGTGGTAAAATCATGGTAAAATAGAAGAGAGATCCATCCAGCTGCTAAGTAAGACTAAGCATCTGATCTTTGTCATGATTTACTTGTGTACCACCAGGAATACTATTTTTCTTTCGAACTCTCTTCCTATTATGTTCATAAGCCCGCTGACAGACGAACCGTCGGATATATTTAATATTTTTTATTGTAGCGAATACAGATATACACGGTCTGTGAAAATTTATCTTAGCCTTAGTAATAGGTTTCTGTTTCCACCCTTTTCGGCACGGAACCCTAAACATATCTTCTCTGGCAATATTTGAATAGTATCTCTTTTGAAAAAATAAACGCTCAAGAATATGAAATAAATATTTTGATGCAATAAATAATTTTTTCAAAATATTGGACCAACTTTATTAGTTGTACATTGAAAAATAAAAAGTATTATTAATTGCTACTGGTAATTTTGATCCTTTTAGATAAATTTCTATTAGAAATGTACCTATTGCGATCGTTCACACATCTGAATTTCGAAAAAAAATCAACGGCATGTTGTTATATGTCTATAAGAAGGTCCAAAAAAAACTTTTGGCTGGAAAGTGTACATATATATATATATATATATATATATATATATAGATATATATATATATATATATAAATGTCGGGTAATTGGGGATTACAGCTTTTGGAAAATTTAAGAGGGCTCTTTTAACTATGTCCGAGCTTTCGCAATGATTTTATTCCATCTTCTGGGAAACTAAAATTATGTACAAGTAATTAAATCAAATTTCATTTGAATTATAATAATAATGTAGAAACTCACGTTATTGAGGTTTGTTTTCCATAAACAGACTATAACAGTTACTGTTGACTGTATCGAGCATTGGGGCATTAATACTTGTACAAGCATCTCTAATTCTGACTTTTCTTTTTCTCTATAGTAGTAAGTGGCGTTTGGTAAACTTGCTCTTTTAAAAAACCCCACAAGAAAAAAAAAATTGTGAGGTCTGGAGATATTGCTGGCCATGATATAGAACCTCCTCTACCGATCCATTTATTTTCATAATTAGCGTCTAAGGGCAGATTTCATAACGAATCCCTAATGGGAGATTAGTTAATTCTTCAAATTGTTTAACTCATATCTTGAAGACAGAATAAAAATAGTGCATTTTTTAATAACTTTTACAACGTCAGTCACCTTATCTTTCGTTCTTTTAAAGTAATTCTGAATTATATGCCCTATCAAAAAATTATGAAATTTTTAATATCGGATTAAAATTAATAGGAAATTAAATTTGATTATGAAATTGGCCCTAAAAATGCCTTCACTTGCCTGCTAAAATGTGCCGGAGCGTCGTCTAGCTTTAGCCACAACCGCCTCACGGCATTTAAAGATAATTCGTCCATCAACTATTGAAAACGGTTTTGTAGAAAATCGTGAAAAGTATCTCCATTAAAGGTTTCTTCAAAAAAGAATGGTTCAATGATGCGGATTTCGATTATACCAGCCCACATGTTAAGTTACAACCTATGCTGGTGATCTAAAGGGATAAAGGGTTTTCAGGGCTATAATAATGGAAGTTATGTCGGTTAACGTAGCCATTTTTTTGGAATGTTGCTTCATCAGTGAATAAAGCATAGTTGAAAAAGTCATCATTTTCTCCATATTCAAGTCTTCAAAATCATTTTGTTCCAGTTCTTCAACGAATTAAATATGGTACGAGTGAAATTTATATTTCCTGGTTGTTTTATTTGCAATGGTTTTAGCAACACCTATCTCTTTTTGTATCTGTCTAGCTGAAATATTGGGATTTTCAATTACAGGTTGAACGACAAGATATTCGTTATCTTCATTCTTTGCCTTTCCAATTTTTGATCTTATTCGACGCATCCAGTTCTTTCAGTCGAGCAAACGCTAACCTATTAAGATGACGGTCAGCATTCGGGAACATAAATTCTGTTAATCATTTCTTGTGTAGAAAAATTCATTTTTCTAATTTTAACACCGTTTCTAGACAATTATTTTAAAACTTCGTAATGAAAAAATTCGTTTTTCATTTGCTTTTACTTTCGGATTGTCTAGGCCGACC
Source organism: Crioceris asparagi (assembly GCA_958507055.1). Taxonomy (NCBI): domain Eukaryota; kingdom Metazoa; phylum Arthropoda; class Insecta; order Coleoptera; family Chrysomelidae; genus Crioceris; species Crioceris asparagi. The sequence continues at coordinate 79,671,578 of OY293826.1, read as the reverse complement.
AGTACATGTTCTCATTATTTTCAGTAGGTACAATACGATGAAATGAATTCTTATTTTATTTTTATTTTCGATCTTCTACCGTGTATGATTTCTAAAAGTCACTAATAAAATACAATTCAAGGCAAATTCCATTTATAATCAAATAATAAAAGAAAAATGTAAAAATCTCGAGAACTATGACAGATAGGTATAGGACATATTTATACCAAAAGAAAGCATTTTGAGTCACCAATAATATAAAATAAAGAAAAAATATACAATACATTTAAAAAAATGAAGATATGACGTTTTGATTTTTTTTATTGAAGCTAAAAGTTTCAGTTATATTCCTGCCAAAAATCATAATCCTATATCAAAAAACAAATGGAACATGACCTTTAAAAATTTATACTTTTTTTTCAAAATAGTGGATAACAGAAAAACTATCAGATTTAGGTAAAGGACATTGTAAATTAACTATGGCTAGAATTACCAGTAGAATCCAAATATGCAAAAATATACAGGTTGTTCCGTAAGAAAAAACATAACTTTGATTCCTTACAAACTTTTTAAGATACCCTGTATAAATGAAAATAATTTTAGTTTATGCAGCTAGTGGTGCTGCACAACTTTTATATTTGATTTTTTTTCTATTAGTAGCCGTTATCAAGATATCAACCGAGATCGCACTATCGGGACGCCCTGTATAGGTATACATATATATATATATAGTTTTGGAAGTATCAAGTTCAAATTTGCTACAGAAATCAATCTCCTAATTAAGTTCGTTATTGGGCATTATCGAGTAAGTAGTTTCAAAATGGCGACCATTCAAAAATTTTAAAAAAATATCAAAAAAGGGCCGTTATGTAAATATCATCAAATAGTTTTGGGTTGTAGATATAATCATTACCTACTTACAACTTTTTTGTTCGAAGCAATTTTTCATAAAATGCACAGAAAATAAATAATAAAAAAGAGATAAAAAAAATTAATAAAGAAATAATCCATGGATGTTCAAATTCCATTTCAATTAATTTTGAGAAATTTACCTTTCCGTTGGCTACATTTATTTCACTCTTTTGAGTACCCATAATATTACTCATAAAATCATTCAAGGTTGACCAAAGAAGACAGATAATACGTCGCTCATAATTATTCAGCGATTTCAAAGCATCGCGGAAATGCACAATTTACCACTGCTGTATCTCGGAAACCGTAGATTTATGTCAAGTTTGAATGTTGCTACATTTTTTTAATTTGACCGTCTCATATTTTCAATTTTCTAAAAAATTGCTCCCTCCACATAGCGAGAGACCCACATATTTCAGGCATTACCAGTGCTGCAACTCGAAAATCTGTGTTTTTTTTAAATGGCCAATTTAAACTTTACCTGATATGGTCTCTTCTTTAATTTTGTCCTCAAATTTTCGATTTCCAAAAATAATACTCCCTAAACTCTCTATGGGTGAAGTTTTTGAGGAGAGGGCCATGTTGAATGTCGATTTTTTTCAGTGGGGCCTACTCTCAACAGTCCTCTATCAAATGAAAAAAGAATTATGAAAATCTTGATACGTTTGCTATTTAAAAGGCGTGAACTTCCATAAAATAACTAAATAATATTAATTCTTCGGTGATAGTACTTTTGGAGTGCGAAAAGTCTTCTATCTATAACTGTACAAACGGCATAAGTGTTGGTATTTTTAAAGTTAAATTACCCCTTTTCGCGATGATAGTACTTGCTTATATTTTTGACAATGACATAGTTCCTACGACGACTGTTGACTTGAACTTTGGCTATAGTGAATCTCTTATCTCCTCATCATAAATGTTATACAATCTGTCTCGGTTTTGATGATTTTTCACGACATCCGCATGGATAGATGCCATGTTGATGTTGTCAATATACCCATCTGTGTTTACACCCTATGTTATTCCACCAGAACCATAAAAATTACCCACCGCTCTACCGATTACAGAATACGAGTTTTAATTACCCACAAAATACTCATTCATACCTATACATATATCGCTGAGAGAATGATTGCTCTTATTCTCTCTGTCTTTCTCTCTCTCGCTCTCTCTCTCTCTATCTCTCTAGTTGACAAGTAATAACAAATTAGAGAGATACGAATCCAGATACCTACAGGGTGCTCATTTCAACCAAAATTTCCTCCGCGCCCTTTACATACCAGTGCCTCCAGGAACTACTGTCTTAAAAATCTTAGGCGTTAAAAGGTAAGTATTGCGTGAAATTTTATTTGATATGACTTTGTGATTATTTTCTTTTAGTGTTTGATTCTCTAAAATCTGGCTAGAGCTGCATGTCAAAAAATAGTTCTTAGCTTCGATAATAGCAATCTAACGCCGACAATAGTTTGTGTTCAGTCGTATGCACCCATTATAGGAATTAAGAACCAATGCAATCAGAAGCAAACACTAAAAGGAAATAATCAGAAGGCCCTTTCAAATAAGCTGTCATTGCCATTTATTTTTTTAAGGGGGTAGCTCCTGTGGACAGGGGGTTGAAAAGGGCGAAGTAAATTCTCGTTAAAACTTGTGCTCCTCGAAATTATTTCGTAAGGATTTAAGCAATTTATTTATTAATGATCCCATGTCGAGAAATCCGAGGTAGGAAGTTTTCAAATGAACACCCTGTGTAAGCGATGTTTTTGCTTGTGTATGTAACAACTATTGAACATTCATCAGCGGAATCGATACACTGCAAACAATAACTTTCGCTGAGTATTGGCTGACGATTGTGAAGTGGTTAATGATGAGCATCTAGGGATATTCGGAGGGATATTTTCTTATTTCTACAAACAACAGTACATTTTGTAGAAAGATTGGAACAACTTTTCCATGAAGCAAACAAAACCTATCAAAACTAAAGTTGATCAAACATGTTCTGTAATAGTCTTGATTCTCAAATCTTTTAATTTGATAATGATAATGTATTAGACGGACAAAGGTAGAGAGAGAGAGAGATAGAGAAAATACACTTTATTGTCAAAGAAAAAGGTTCATATTGACAAGGTTAAAAACTATTTCTATATATATATATATATATATATATATATATATATATATATATATATATATATATATATATATCACAAGAACTAAACTACACTACATTCAGACTAATATACTACATTACTAACTTGCATAATACTGAAGTAGTTTGTCGATTTATGTGAGAATATATAGGCTCATTGAAGTACACAAATATAATTTAATAACACTAATTTACACTAGAGATGGCTCTCTTCTCGGCTAATACTTTCGTACCTGTTATTGTTTACTAAATTACTAACATACATAATACTAGTTTGTGAACTTAACCACTAACGTACAAAGATATAAACATATTGTAAGGACACTTCATTACAGTGCTACAGTTACTCGAAATCATCAGCATGAACCGTGTTTCCAATTCTCAGAGTAGTATTCGTCCAAATTATAAAAAGCTCCCTCGAGCAGCACATATTTTACAGAATTACGAAATGTTTTGAACGAGGTAATGATCTTAATGCGTACGGGTAAGTGGTTATACATTTTAATGCCTTCATATATAATTGATTTCCTGACCAGGTTCGAGGAGGGTATAGGCAAAGGTATATTACAATTTTTTGTCCAACGAGTTCTGTGGTACAATTGTGGATTTGCTGAATTATCACGGTTCTTAAAGACTAGGCATACGCTTTCTAGTATGAGTAGGCAATTTAAAGTCAATATTCTCTGTGAGGCAAAGAGTGGTTTGCAGGATTGCTTGGGAGATACTCCACACATATATCGTAATGCTCTTTTCTGTAGAATGAATACACTGTTAAACTTTTCTTGAGTGCACATGCCCCAGAAGGCAATCCCGTATCTGAGGTGAGATTCCACTAGGGCATAATATACTGTTCTGACTGTTTCTGAACCAATCTCACTTGCAGCAACTTTTACTGCGTAGCAACCCTATGCCAGCTTGCTACTGAGAGAGAATATGTGTTCTTGTTGGTTGTCAATACATAGGCCAAGAAATTTTACGTTGTTATTATTTTCCATTCTATCGAGTCCAATAGAATTCAATGTTACATTTAATGGAGAGTAATTTTGTCTTTTTAATATTCATGGCAAGCGAATTGCATTCACACCATTCCTTGACTTTTTTAAATCACTCTGAATGTTTTTTTCCAAGGATAAAGAATCTTTTGCCTGCCACAAAATGGTGGTGTCATCAGCAAACACAGTGAACTTGCCCTGAATATCAAGAAGAGCCAGATCATTCACGTATAGCAGAAAGAGTACCGGTCCTAAAATTGATCCCTGTGGAATGCCGCAGTTAATATTCCCGCAATTGGAAGATTTTAGTCCAATGAATACTTTTTGTGTCCGACTTTTAAGATATGACTGGAACCAATCAAGGGCGCAACATCTAAATCCATACATCTCAAGCTTTTGCAGCATTATTCTGTGACTTACACAGTCAAAAGCTTTTGTTAAATCACAGAATGCTGCTGCAGCTAGTCTTCCATCATTGATTTTACCATATAAGTGTTCCAAAAGTTTGAACATCGCGTCACTTGTACTTTTACCTTTTCGAAAACCAAATTGATTCTGGTTAAGTAGATTGTGACGTTCGATGAAGGCCATGATGCGAACCTTAACAAGTTTTTCGATTATTTTGGATAATGTCGATAGCAGTGATATTGGGCGATAGTTAGAAGGTTGGTCTATTGCCCCCCCTTTATATATGGGAATTACCTTGGCTGATTTCAGACATGGTGAGAATTGACCAGATTGCCATAAGTTATTGATATCGGAAGCCAGTGAATTTAATGCAGAATCAGGTAGGTTTAAAAAAAATATTTCCTGATACTCCGTCCTTCCCAGCAGAAGTCTTGTTTTTATTATTTACAGTGATTTCTCTTAATTGCTGTGTGTTGGTAGGAATAAAATAGAATGAGTCTTTGGGAGGTTCAAAATTCATATAACTCATGGGGTCGGTGGAGGAACCCATCTTCGATGAAATTTTGCTTGCAATATTACATTAATAATCATTTAGTTGGTCAGGTGAGAGACTATTATCCATCTGATTCTGTTGGTTTATCTGACGAAACTCATTTATGATATTCCAGCACTCTTTTTGTTTATTTTTTGCGACAGTAAGTCTAACAGTATAATAATTTTCTTTCGCGATTTTAATAACTTTTTTTATATATTTTTCTATATGAATAGAAGTATTGATGGACATATATATTATCAGTAAACTTCCTGATCATAAGCAGCGAACGGAGGTTTTCAGCAGAAATTTTTAGTCCCTGAGTTATCCAAGATTTCTTACGTTTAGGCTTAATAATCTTAATAGGAAAAGCTGTGTTGAATTTAGAAATTAGTATTTTATAAAATTCATGAATTTGATCACTGGCAGAAGAAATGGAATGCCAGTCTACGTCCGAGCATAGTCGTTGGAACTTTTCATAACTGAGCTTGTTGAAAATCCTGCCACGTTTTGAATGGGGTTGGTTTGGCTTTGGCGTTATGAAAAATCGACCCAATACAGCCTCGTGATCAGACAGGCCTGCGTTTATCACGGAACATGATACGTTTTCGATATTTGAGAAAATATAGTCAATTGTTGTAGACGAGAATTTAGAAAATCTGGTAGGTCCATCAACATGCATATTGATATTGTACGAACCCATTAGATTTTTTACTCCTAATGTGATATTGTTATTATCCTTGAAATCCACATTGAAGTCTCCAGTTAGAATAACTTTGGCGCGATTTGGTAAGTCGCACAAGATCATTTCAAGCTTATTCATAAATTCTACTACACAAGAAGAGGGGGAACGGTAAATACATATGATGTATAAATTGAGCTTTCTAAAAAGTACCATCGACAATTCAAAAGATTTTTCTGCAATGTGATTATCAAATTTATTTATTCTCTGAAATGGGTTATTTACAAATAAGCTAGATTTTGCGAGTATGATAGTACCACCATGTATTGAATTGGATCTACAATAAAGAGAGATTGTCTTAAATTTAGGTATACAAAAGAAGGACAATTTCGGGATAATTTACTTGCTCCAAGAATAAGGATAATTCATGTGACTTGTGTCTGAGGGACTTAATATTCAAAAGCAATATTGTTAAATTATAAACATTTATGTTAAGCTTCTTTGATTTTGGAGTAGAGATAAAAAATCTTTCGACATGGTATTTGTCTTTGTATGTGGGTAGTTTGACTGAGGAATAGAAAAGGTTGGTATTAGTTTCAGATTTACAACTGTTTTTTACATAACGTTTTTCCAATATGTTTCTAGTGATATTTTTTGCTAAAAGTTTTTTGTTGATCAGAAAGTTATTGATATTTGTATTCATAAGAAAAGTATGACTAAATGGGTTGAGGTATTTTTGTAACATTTCATTAAATTTATAAATTTGATTCCTAGTCCAATCATCAAACATACCAAATGGTATTGAGATAACCACAATATTGGTGTGGGCACAATTACTTAATTTATCCACTATTTTCTTTATTGGTGAAGTTTTTCCATTTCTGTAATCTTTCAATCCAGCAATTACTATGACATAGTCATTTAGGCTATAATTAGATGTTAGTAGTTGGATGTTTTCAATTACAGACAGGAAAGATGCTCCTGATTTTATAAAACTTTCCACTGAAAACTGGCTACCTAATGATTGGAATATCTTATTGAAATTTCGACCTTGCTGATCAGATAGTATCATAAGTTTATTAACAAGAGGTTTCACACATTCCTTGGAGCTCACTTGTTTGTAGCTTGTAGACTTCAATGTTTTTAGGGCTTCTAGATCCGCATGGTTCATATTACTGAACACAGTACGTTTTAATTTATCTAACTCACTTTGGTATAACATATTTTCACTCTCCAGTGTCCTGATTGATATGATCATATTCCTGTTTAATAGGGTTAGTTCCTGGGCATCAGATTCAAACTTTTTCCTTTCTAAATCTTTGGATTCTATTTCTTCTAGCAGAGAAGAATTTCTCTCACCTAGGTTGCTAATCTCTTTTTCCAGCTGTGCTATAATTGTATTTTGGTCGTGGAGCTTATCTTCAAACTTTGATTCGGCTTCGACCACCTCGTCAAAAAAGTTTTGTGATCTTCTTTTTCTCTTGCAAAAAAGTTTTCCTTTTCTTCACTTTATCTACGTAGACGCAAAATTTCTAATTCAAGTGCTTTTACTTTATCTTCCATTTCTCAAATTTTTCTAGCAATTGATCTTTTGAATTGTTTGCCTCTCCTTCTTTCGTCAATTTCTCAAGTAGTGCGTTATTTCTGGTGGTTTCGTTTTTGTACTTTTGTCCACATACTTTAAAACAGTATATTTTTTGGCCATCTATTATTTTGAATTGCTTATTTCTTTCAGTTATACAACTCGGATGAAAAACATTTTGGCATACTCTACAGATATAGTTGACGAATTTTTTTTGCAGCATTTGAATTTATTTGTATTTTTTGTATTTTTGTCCTCCATTTCAGTCTAAGTCTGAGCTAATTATTATAATTCAAGCTGACCATTGGTGGAATCGTTCCCAGCCTTCACTTATTGTAGAATCTCTTAATGTAAACATATACAACTATAATAACATGTGAGAATGGTTTACTTTAGGATAACACCTGTATACAAAATACACTTCACATTCACCTTTATCACTCAAAACAAATTTATTACATTTATTATAAACACTAACATATTAATTTAATTTCGGAGAATGACTATTGCACAGTAACTTAGTAACATAGAATGAGACTACAGACGAACAGTTTTCAGGGGGATTCTCTGCACCGAATGCATAAAGAAGCTCAAAATTTGAGAAAAAGGAATAACGGATTGTAATGTAAAGATATTTATTTTCATCACAGGTGCGGTATGGTAACTTATGGTTCGGAAGAATAAGCTAATTCAATAATTTATTAGTGTGATAAATTGAGAAGTTATTTCCAAGGCAGGGGGAATACTTTTGTGATTACATAGTTCGAAAATTGTAGGTAATCGTTGTATAAAACTTAAAAAAGGTTTTTTTCTGTTACGTATAGATATCCAGAAGATTGAGGACTGATTTTCAAGATCATTTTTGTAATTCAGAATTATGGGTAAGCACTTTAACAATATAAAAAAGAAACTAAAGCAAATGGGATCAAAAACTATTTTGCGGATCACAGGACTATTTCTCTCTATTACGTACGTCTGAATTAATTTATGGATTATATAAACCCCAAATTAATCAATAAGTTCCAGCTGCTAAGAACACGTCCACTAACTACACATCGATCCTATATTATTATAATTTATGTACTTAGGTATATTATAGGGGCAATATTTCCAATAATTTAGCTTTTCGATAATGCATGCAATTTATTAATACATGAGTAAATTAGTTTACTTCAACGATTACCTTATTCAGCTATTGAGAGCTTGACGGTATTCCTAATAATATAGGGCGATTTGTAGATTATGGAATGACAGAGTTGCTATGAGGACAACATGAATTTTCCAAAAAAAAATTTGCTCCAAAATGATAAAGTGAAATTTCCCTGGTTTGACAGCTGTCACGTGCAGACGCTAGAATAACAAGCGTAGATCATTTTTGAGAAATATTTAATTCTAATCTGTAAGAATTGTATTTACTTTTAAATATAATTTTTGGTATAAAATTTTCGTTTCGAATCTCCCGCGAGCTTGAATTTTTTTAAGAAAATATCCTTCGGCTCGGGCCTCACAAGATTTTAAAAAATCGCACCTCGAAATAAATTCGAAATTTATTTAAGCTCTTTGAAGATTATAAGTGATAATATTTTTTCTGATACAGCATGTTTCTAATCTTTTGCATAAGTATTAAGTAGTAAAGAGGAGGTTAAGTAATTTTTATTTCCGATAGAAATACAGAACTCTTATAGGATCAGTGACAGTTTCCTATCTGTCTGTACTTTTTCCGAATCTAATGAACGGAGAAAGTCAGAATTGGATACGAATTTTGATTTATGAGGTCAATTTTTATCAAACTTCTGAAAAGAAAAAAATACAATTCGGCTGTATGTTTGTTTTTTATGTAAATATGTACCGATTTTAATTGTTCATTTTCTATTTCAATGGCGATGACTCAGAAATAGAAATTTTCAAATTTCGACAACTTTTGATTTGTGCTTTTTTCAAAAACATCAACAGTTTCCGATTCACAGGGCTATGAGTGTGCAAGATGGCTACCGTTATATTGTTAAATCGCTGAATATAAGTGAACGTTCAACAAATTTGATAAAGGAAACACCAATAAATGTGAAATAAATATTTAAAAAAATAGGACCGGTCTTATTAGTTGGTGCAATCAAAAATTAAAAATAAAATATCATTCCTATTGATGCTGGTACTTTTGATGTTGGTGTCAAAAGTCTTCTAAGTAACTACAACTCAAAACGATGTAAGGCCATACACAATTGTAATGCTTTTTGTTGTTATTATCCTCTAGTCCTTTTGCATCATTTACTAAATTACGTATTCCACAGCCTCATCTGGTGAGCAACTCCAACAAATTCAAATTTGTCATATATACCTACATCGCATCTAGTTATAGGGAAAATCAATTTCTTTCACATAAAATATGAAAAACATAGTGTCAATATAATTCATGACGAGAATTTATAACAAAATTGGACAATGAAATATCTAGATGATGATATATTATTTATTATAAGGCTCAGCTGGGAATTCAACTGACAATATTTGATATAACTATTGATGACGTATTTTTACGATATAGTCGAGGGAATAAAGCATGGGAAGGACAGAGATTGAAAGACACCTGTCAGAAGAGTATTTATTTCCCGTATCCACCATACAGAATACTTTTAACACGGATGAAAGAATTTTGTAGAGTTTAAGCTACAAGTTATTTTCTAAACAGTTAAGGCTGATATAGCAGCAGAGAGTTAGGAACATAATTTCCATATACTGGGTAAATCATTAATAATTGAAAATATACATAAACATGAAGGTACTCTATTTTGCTCTATTCTACGTTCTACGTAACGATACATTCATTATTTTTCGAGTCATAATGCTCCACAATTATTGAAATTTTATGATTATTGATCATGTCAGTGTTTTAACTTTCCCACCGCTACCTTAAGTAGCCTAGTAAGGAAAGAACCGTGAACAAATTTTCTAATTATTATTATTTTCTTATATTTCGTAGTGTGTTATGTAGATGTACTATCTACTAGAAGCAGATCGCAGCGATTTCGAGCTTGTTAGCTCTCATCAGCGCCACATAAGTTGAAGCTGTGTCCGAAGAAATAAAATCAAACTGGTTATAATCTCAATTCTGCAACAATATCTCCAGAGGGACACAATTTGCGCCACCTAGTTATAAAGAGCTTAACTACGGCACCTAGCGTAATATAATAATTAGATGATATCTATAATAAAATAATTAATTTATATGAAAAAGAGTATATAACTATTGATATAAGGTGATGCGCTCAACCTTTATGCTTTAATTTCGTCGGACATAGCTTCCACTTATGTGGTGCGGCAATCCGCTTCTACTGGATTCCTGTGTCCGACAAAATTAAAGCATAAAGGTTGAGTTAAATCTCAATAAAACTTGGTCATAAGGAGGTAATTTCCTAGAATAAAACATGAATAAAATTTTACCTGAGCTCCATCTATTTATATGAATATTAATATACCTATTCATTTTATACTTTTAATTAACCACATAAATCCATTCATCCCAAAAATAGATACAGAAAACGATTATGTCTAAATCACAAGCAAATAAACTTATTTATTGTTGTTGCTTATTTTCACTTAGAGAACTTTTATGGAGATACATTTCAGAAACAATTCGAGTCTAATTATTAAGTAGGTCACATCTAAATGTGAAATGTATTTATTTTTGTCAGAAGGTAGGTATATAGCCAATTTCTGGAACAATAGACATGAAGAGACGCCCTCTTTGTTGACATTTCCTTCAATGTTTTATCAAAATGTCTGGTGATGACGTTGGTACCTAAATCTTAAGCCGTTCAATAGAGAATCGTTTAATTATGTTTGACTTTATCACAAAGATGTAGTATTGTAAATACATTTTATTGGGGAGTTAATTATGTATTATCCTCACAAATGAAAACCCATATATATAATGTAGAAACAAATGACTCATATTTAATCATGTTAGTGTTATGACAATGAATCCAATAGAGAAAATGACTTTATTATCAATTTCTGCAATTATGTAAATGGACTAAATTTTATTAAAATGAAAACCATAACTTTATATTCCAATCTTTAGCTTGCATTAATTTAAAACTAATACATAATGTACTCTAACTAGTTAGAAATTTTCACTGAGCCTTCTCTATAACATAATGATTACTCATCAGTAATTATTAACATTATAGAAATAGAACTGACATCATTAGATAGTGTAATAAAAAAACATCTAACATAATGAATAGGTAAGTTTATGTTTATAGGTATAATAAATATTTCATAGTTAATAAAAGATGAAGTAATAATATCTACTTATGGGTGGATAAACAGAATCTCGGAACCGATTTCAAGCACAATCATTTCTAAATTATTTGTTGTCTTTATGTAGTGTAGTGGATGTTCGACCGTAATTCACTAAAGTATTAGCCACAAGGCAACGTAAGCGGTGTAAGGTGCTATATTTCAGAATGTACCTTGAATTTATTTATTGTTAAATAAATCTTTAGAGAAACTATAATAATTATTCAATTTCAGAAACTTGTAGATTAGCTAAATCTATGAAATCCGGCAAAAACTTCGATAGCACCAATACTAATAGAATTGATACAGTAAAGGGTGTAGGGTAGTGGTGATGGCCACATGATCAATAACTGTCTTGTGATGGGCCATATAAACTGCTCATCATCCTCAGTTAGTAGTAAGGTATCTAGTGTAAATATTAAGTAAGATATGTAATTCGAGAACTCATTATAATTTCAGTAATCATAAGACAGTTATTGGTCATGTGGTCATCACTACTAATCTACAGCCTTTACATGGCGATCCTGCGAGTGCCTTAGTAAATGAGGGCAACATCTTTGAAAGACTGAAGTTTCACAACCAAGTTCCCTAACTAAAGAAGAGTTAAAATACAATATATCTTTAAAGCTTAACTCTTTACGCTCGAAACTACAAAATTTGCGAAAATAATTCATCCAGATACAAGTTATCGGATAATCAATAGACAAGCTGGGTTGCGTGGAAATTATTAGAGCGTTGAAGATTGTTAACTAAAGAGCAGTCGGTTCTCACATAATATTTATACAAGGTAACTTACTACTCTGCGGGTGATGACCAGTTACCTTGGTCCATCACAATATTGTCCCAAGTAATAGCAGCATACACATAACTCTTCAACATATGCAAAGCTTTAAGCAGGCGAAGGAATATCAGCGATATGCACCGACTCTCTGTCATCGATATTATCTATAGAAAAAATGTACTCACTTGTTCAAGATACACTCGAACAAGGCTGTAAACTTTAGCGACAATAGATGTATCTATGGCAATCAGCAAAACAAACTGCAAAAGAAGTCTCCTCCTACCTTCAGCTTCCAACCGATTCAAACTCCTACTCCAAATAACTAATGCACGAAACCTTTAGAGCACAAATAATAGCAAACTACACACTATCCGACCTATCATTAAATGTATCAGAAAGCAATCGCAAAAATAATCTATAGACGGTTGAGAATACGACTTTAACGCCTAACTCATAACCATATTATAGCTTCTGAGAATACACCTTCCTGCCAGAATTACAACACAGAAGACTCATCATTCAACACATCCTCACCAAATGTGACCGCTACAAGCCCCACGACGCCATCATAATATGGAAGTTGGCCTAAGAGACATTCTGGGCTGCATTGACCAGTTATAGAATGTCATAAATTTCTTGAAAGAGGCCCATTTCATCAATCAATCAATCAATCAATGCCAAAAAAAAGATGCAACAACGCGCTTGCTTATGAAATTTGGAATAGCCTAGAAATAATGCCTCCGCGAATCATCTCGAAATACCCAACAAGAGATATAAGCGAACTGCATTATGATGAGTGTTGGATTATTCAGTGTCATCACTGGTGTTATACAGCAGTGAGCGAAACACCGAAACCAGCGTGTATCAACCAAAGGAGTCACCTGTTGAAGTATAGTAATTTATTACGTACAAATTAGTTCTATAAATTATAATTGGTGTGTTTGTATTAACTTAATCGGTTAAATAAATTTTATTCAAGTCACCTATTATTTGCTTTCCAATTATCGAAACGAGTCACTTAACAATATGTAGAGTAATATGTTTCTAAACTATTAAAATATGTATGTTGGTTTCAATAGCTTATATTTGCAGAGATAATACTATATTGTAATTTTTACTGCACCAAAAAGTCGGGGCTATTTTTAGTTTTCAGGGACATAAGAGTCTGATAAGATTTTCAATAACTGATTGACAATTTCTCTTTTCAAATGTTTAATTACTGCAAATCAGACGATGTTTTTGAAAAATTCAAAAATTTGACGTTGCAAGAATTTTTTTCATGAGTATATTTAAGATTTCTAATTAAAAAAACTACTCCAAAGAAGACTCTTCGATTCTAACGAATGTCACGACAGTGCTATTTACCTCCTGATCGAAAAATTTATTTGTAAATTTGTTAGTTGATCAACAATTTCCATTCTTTTTCACAAGAAAATTAAAATAACTATCAATAAGATAAGGAAAATTTGTGAGAAAAAGAGAGCTTGCTAATACAAAAATATTTTTCTTAACTATATATATATATAACGGATATTGAAAGCTTCACTGAGCTTAATCTTCAAAATCTTTCTTCAATAAGTAAACCATCCTTACCCTTCTTGATAAAAAATAAACTATATCAATTGATATTTTATTTAGTTTTTCCTTTGAAGGATGGAATCCATACAAAGCTTCTACTTAATAAATCATTTCTTGAGAAAGCGTTACTAACATGATCTTGAAACTTAATTCATAAGAACAAATATCAGTTTAATTCGAAAATAATTAAGAAATTTACTTTAATATTCATGACCACAAAATCAATATTTTATTCACTTGATTTTTGACAAGTAATCAATCATCAAAACAAACACCATCTCTCAATTCTTATCAAATCAATATTGACCTAGATATCCAAACATGTTATTTTCCATTTAATCTAAATAAGTAATTTGTTTCTATTCTCAGACAAAGCGAAAATTTATCAAATATCTTTTGAATTAAATCCGATTTGCATTTTCTCCAAGTCTCAATCTTTTTATTAATAAAAGTCGACCGCAAATTAAAACATATTTCTTAATGAGTTTCTGTGCTGGTTTTTGGGAAGATTAATTATCTAGCAAAGCAATTAAGTACCTTGCCAAAGAAGAATAATTATTTATTTTGGTGGTTGGTCAATGTTTTTCCAGGGCCACAAATCATCATTAATTCAGCAGCAGGTTAGCAGTTATCATCAGGATGCGGAAATTACTAAATAAAACGTCTGGTGTATCCACTCACACGACTTTTCTACCGCTCGTAGGCGAATACCAGTGAATGAAAAATTTTACTTTATTACAATACTTTCCTTACATAGCGACGATAATAGTGGTAGTAAAGTAAAAAAAATCCTCTTGTCAAATAGTGCTACCACAATTTTTTTTTCAGCACGTTAAGACAAAAAACATTTTTTTCGCAAGATAAAACGTTTAGCTAGAATCTGAAGAAACAAGTGGAAAATATGTAATTTTATTCAGGCATAACTTTTTTTGTGCTTATTCTCAGATATCGCGCTATGTGTGGGTGGTTAAAGGCTCTCAGAAGAATACTTTAGGTAAGTTTAATCAAAATCCTTAGAGCCGTTTTCGTGCTACTATCGTGAGCATATCATGTTTTTTGATTATAGCTCAACACCCAGTGTATGAAGGATTCTCATTCAGTGCCAGCGGCGACTGATATTGGTAGCAAGCAAAATAAAAAAGAAATCAACAGAATACACCGATCCGTTCCCGAGATAATGCTGTCACAAACAAACATACGGACAGACAGACAGACAGACAGACAGAACAATGGCTGAAAATATGTTTTTTTAGGCTCAGAAAACTCTGAAACGTCAACATTTGTAAAAATCACGATACCGAAAATTTCACACGATTGCAATAATTTCCGTAGGAAAGTAAAAAAAAATTCCTTTCCTATAATAATGATTATTTATAACGCAGCATTGACCTACCTCATTTTCAAGCTCTTACTACACATGTGTTTTTATGACAGTTAAGTTTTTATATGTTGCTACATGGCTGCTAACCAAATACGTCAGTTAGTATTTTTGTTACCGTTCAGAGAACGGTAAGTAGATTTTGAAGGATATAAAAGTTGTTTCAATCTGTTATCGTGACAGTGTCATGCAGTAGTCAGACATAAGATGGGTATTTTTTCAAAGTAATTTTTCACAATCAATCAATCAATCCTTTATTGTTTCTAAAAACACATAATATGGTTCCATAATTAGGATTTTTCTGTTAAATATTATAGCAAATGAAAGTGAAAAAAAATAAAGTAAAGTAAGTAAGTAAAAATAATTAACTAAATAACAAAAGAAAAGAAAAAAAAGGACTCAACAAGAACTAGGTATATATAGTGTGCTGAAGAACCCTAAAAGCGAGATTATAGAATTGTAAGATAAATGACGAGAAAAAGAAAAAACAAGTAAATAAAGTTGTTTTCATTCCCCCTCAGATAATACAATGGAAGTTGTAAGATATGAGAAAAAGAACAAATACCAAATTTCATAATAAAGTTACTCATTTAATATAAATTATAGCTGGCTACAGTTCTTGCCAAAGATGGCGTAGTATTCTCGAGACCCCACATCAGCGAATCCAAGTCAAAAAGGAATGTGTGATTCACAGGTTTCATTGTAGAATAGATAGGACAATCGAAAAGGAGATGTTTAATTGTTTCTAGCTGGTTATGGTTGCAAGCGTTGCAGGTGTCTCGTGGGTCACAACCATTCAGCGTTAGTTTTATGGTACATTTAATACACATTCTCAGCTGGGCAATGGTTCTTGTTATTCGAATGAGCATTTTTAGTAGGAGGTAATTGCTAGGTTGTTTATTTGTGGTGAAATAGAAATAAGAAGTCAGAAACGAGGTGTTATAGGTTATGGGGTCATCATGGTGTAGTTTGTCGTAGAATTGTGATAATAATTTATGTTTGCTGCTCTTGAGGTAGGACCCGTTGATATTTGCCCTTTGTTCAGAGGGGTTGAGCGAAACGAATTGCTGAATTATTTGTTTAGTCCAGTTGTATCTATCATCGCAGTGGGGTAGTTCCAATTGCCGTGTAAGAGAAATTTTGGGTAGCCTGGAGTAATCCATGCTAAACATTTTGATGAGCCAGTTCAACGTAAGTTTAAGAATATTGAAAGTATTATTTGAAAGGAGAAGGAGGCGTTTGAAAAATTCAGTTGAACTCTTTCCAATATTTTGGCATATCTGAGTCCCCAGACTGGTAAGCAGTTAGACATGACACTTCTAAAAACGGCTTCAAAAAGTTTAATTCTGGATCGCCAACAGTCCATTTTTGATTTGGCCATCAAGGGCAGAATGGAGCCTATAGCTTGTTTAGCTTTGTCTGCTGTTGGTAGGGACATCTCATCAAAGAGAGAAGATGAAACAAACTTATCACCCAAGTAGAAATAATTCTTTACTATTTCAATGTTATTTTCGTTGATACGAAAGATGAACTTTGTGGGTCTGTGTCCGCCACTCGAAAAACACATGACCTCCGATTTTTGAACATTGATATTGAGTAGGTTGTCTCCTTTATTACGAAATCTCGGCGATAAAAATAGCGAACAGTAAGGGACGTAGTGGTTCGCCATGGAGAACTACAGAGATAACTTCGAATGGTTTGTTAAATCCGTCCATTTTATTGTAGAGGCTTCATAAATATTTTTCAGTATGTTCAGAGTATTGGAGCTGACACCTGCTGCATACAATTTATTCCAAAGTAGAGAGTGGTTCACGGAATCAAATGCTCGTTGGAGGTCAATGAGATATGGTGGACTATCAAAAACTCACTATTTTGTATTTTCGCGATTTATTCAAAAACAAAAAACAATTGACAAAATGTAATAACAGTTCTGAAATGGTAATAGGAGCCTGAGAAACATCGCCCTTTTAGCCGATTTTATAGCTCCTATTATAACAGATATACATGCAGTACCAATCTGGGACACACTGTATATTATGGTTTTAAGATATAACAATAGAGAGTGTAAAATAATATCGAGGTATATAAACTTGAAACAAGATTTATAATACTTAATTTATAATAATATTCGTCAATAAACAATCATTCAAATGGTCGTGCGTAAAATTTTGTTTGTATTTCGGGCGCAAAGAGCGTTTATGCGGCTCGGTCTCTTACACGTTGCGGTTTATGAGGGCCTGTTTCACGCCCTCGATACATAAATAGCACTTTTGTACGGAGGGCCTATTTTTAATTACGTACCAAATCCGTTCTTGTGAACAAATTGAATAAATTCATTCTTTCATTTGTTCATATTTATAAAAATCTTGAGACATGTAGATTTTCATTACAAATCGCGCATCGTATCGAGTATTACACCTGTGTTTGACATCATCACTTTTTGATATATTATGACGTCATCGATTTATTTTTAAAATCCCTTTACACATACTTATCTTTGTTAGTTAACGGTTTTGAGGATATAATCCTTTTAAAATGAGTGTTTTCGTAGGAATTTAATAAATTCAAAAAAGTAAAATAATACAGCAGTCTGTACTGGTCCCATTTTTTGATAGTATCTTTTGTAGTAGATTTTGGTGCCAAGCGGTCTTCAGACATAGACATCGTAGCTAGGAGAACGCGAGTCAGATAGTACAACGGTGGTCCGGTAATTTCACTTTTTGACCGATGAACCCCGAACGGAGGAGGTATACAATTCGTCTGCTTTATTTTTTTTGGCTTGAGAAATGGTCCCATATTCATAAAAACGCAAATCCAAAATCTCCTTCCGAAAACCACCCACGAAGGGGTGGAGTAAATTTTCTCGAAAATCGAAAATCTGAGCTGGTATAATTAAAGATAGGACAATACCCGGAAATGTTTATATTAAACATTTTTTCAAAAGAGTTACGGTTTTCAAGATAGAGGCATGTAAAATTCTCAAATATATGTATTTTTGCTATGTGGAGAGGATGATTTCTTTCGAAAATTGAAAGTCTGTGGGTACTTCATGAAAGACATAATTATTTGTAGCAAAATTTATAATGAACATTTTTTCCTTAGAGTTTTCAGGTTAAATCGGTGTTAAAATGGTAACATTTAAAATACTTAAGCGTATTTCCGCAGCGATGTTTTCAGATCACAATAATAAAAATTACAAGCAAAGAATATACGTGGATAATAGGATAAGTACTATCTTCATTGGTATTAGTGAACCTTCAACGATTTTCGTGACTAATGTTACACTCAAAAGTGTGAAATAAATATTTTTTACGAAAAATTGGACCGACGTTATAAGTTGGTGCACTGAGAAGTATAATATAATATTAATTCTATTGGTGCTGGTACTTGTGAAATTCGTGCCAAAAGTTATCAATCTAACTGCAACTGCACATCTTCAAAAATAACAGCACCAATAGAATTAATATTATTCTATAGTTTTCAGTGCACCAACTAATAACGTCAGTCCAATTTTTTGTAAAAAATATTATTGTTTAAGTATATCTAATAAGTGCTCCTCATTTTTTATTTGTCTCTATCTGACGTCTATGAAGCAGGCAAAGCCAAATTGGAAAAATGGATTTTTGAAAACACAGGAATTAAGTGCTATTTAAATGCTAATTAAATGCCCTATTCCTGATTTTATTGCTCTTTCATTTTTTTTTAATCAAATTCACTCTATTAGTGCCCACGATCACTCAGTATTTAAAAGCTTATTTGATGCTCATTGTTTATCATTAGAAATTATTAAAAGACATTTCAACAAAGCCAAATTGGAAAAATGGATTTTCGAGAACACAGGAATTAAGTGCTATTTAAATGCTAATCAAATTCCCTATTCCTGATTTTAATATTCATTGTTTATTTATAAAAATGGCTTACGAGGGATCGATTTCTTATTTTTGAAAAATCGTTTTAATCCACTGCCCTGTCATTTATCATCTCCTCGCATCATTTCCTCGATGATCTTGTATTTCTCCAGAATCTTGTTCCGCAGCAAACTAATTTCCCTCGGGGAAGCATTGCTCTGCTTGGGATCATTCGCTTTCAGTTTCTTGTTCTCGAAGCTCAGTCGGATTTATTAGTTGGCTCGTGCGGAGCGCGATGCAGTTCGACTAGTTGCTGCTTGCAAGACTCCAGGTGTACCTTGAGCAAGGTTGACTTGGCTTCCTCCTCGAACTAGAGCTTGGAGCCAAGGTACTCCAGTTTTCCTTAAATAGTTTGACTTGACCACTTCAGATCACTCATATCTTCCAGCTTCTTTTTGTACGACTTAATAGTTTGCCCATAAATAAAAACTTTGTTCGCCTGCTCCTTCAAAGTATCGGTTTCAATTCAAATCTCTGTAAATCCTCTTGTCTCGACTGCAGTTCCAGTTACTTTTCTAGGAGCTCGATTCGCAGCCTATTCAACAATTCATCCTTCAAGTCCTCGACAAGTTTCTCAAGCCCGAGAACTTGAGGTAGCATTCGACATCGTTGGGATTTTCAAACTTGTCGTTTTTTTGTTTCAGTCAACGGAGTGCTTTTTTCTTCTTGCAGCAACGAAAGTTGTTTTTCGAGCTCGTGTCATTTTTGAGCTAGTTGGCCCGGGAATCAACGGCCAACTGTACCCCGACTCAGTCTGGGTCCGTATATACGTCCCTCGAGTGCCTGGATGCTCTGCATGATAGTCTGTTTTATGCCTATGATACAAATTATGCAATGCTATTTCTGGTCGCAGTTTACAGCGCAGATCCACTGCAGCAGGCAACGAAGTTTTTAATCGTCGCAGTGTTCTCCGATTTTTGCAAGATCTGGCTTTGCGCAGTCGTGGCCTGTAAACTGCACTCTGCTATTCACGATCCCATTGCTTATGTCTTCGATCAATGAAAGAAGCGCTTGGAGCTCAAAGGTTCAAACGAGCCACTTGATCAATAAATTGCATATCCTCGTCGATTTCTTGTTCACGGAAAAAGGAAGTCGATGATCCAAAGTGAAATAATTTTACGAGACGGTTTTAGAATAATGGTTCAGGAATAATGCCCAGGTTCCTGAAAGCGGCTTGTCATCATGTTCGAGAATGTAGTAGTCAATATTTCCTGAGATTATGTCTCATATTATTATTAGTCGACACGCATTCTATCAATCTTATATATCTATGTCATCGACATGTTTGTTTGTTTTGATCTCAAAATTGAATGGTGCTCACACCGCTACTACTACCCACACGATCTAGAAAAAAGTATTGCCAAAATAATTAAAAAAAAAGTTTTCCTAATAAACTAGTAAAGACAGGAAATGACGTCTTCTGAAAGGGGCGTATCATGTATTCTCTCTTGTCCACCATTCCTGTTCCATCCACAGTCTTTAGTTGGTCTCTTAAGCAGATAGACAGCTCTACGATACAAAGTATAACATTTCAACACCTTCCATCAAAACTATATAAGGTATTTAGTAAATTCCACATTTTCTTCGTAAGACAAAACTGGGCCTGTTTAGTTTTGGTAAATTAATTTGATTTCGACTTTCAATCTCCGGAACTTGTGCTTCGTGTTTTCTCATCATTCTTCAAATTTAAAACATTTCAAAATGTGTGTATCAAAAATTGGGTTTCTACCGTTATAAAGGGTAATTTTGTGCTTAGAGCATTTATAGAGTGCATATTATAACATTATCCCTGATAAGTGTAGTAGGTAATTACTAATAGTAAGAATGTTCTGTCAAACTTGATGTTGTTGTGGCATGCTGTGATTTTGAATTTGATATTCATAGGTAACTTAGGTTTATTATACAAGTTAATCCAGCAACAGCACCGAGTGATAGAAAATAATGTAATGACCACCGATAAGTCATCAAATTGCAAGTTTAAAGATGCAAACAAGCAACATTCTTCAAATTCACCTGCCCTCATATCAGCTGTACATCGATTAAAATTGAACAGGGTTGTCAGATTGAGCAAATAATATGGAAACATTGAAAGAAAAGATTTTAAAATGAAAAAAATAAATTTCAAAAACTATACAGGGTGATTCATTGAGAAATGGGCAAACGGTAAGGGTAGATAGGGGTCGCGTGTAGCTGGTTTTAAGAAACCTATATTTAATGGGTCCCTGATTCTTTATAACCAAGATTTATCCATTATGTTCGTTTTTTTCGTTTACTCATAACATTCGAACCCCACCGTACATTTTTTTCATATTCAAATAATCTTCATCCTGTATGGTACCGAACACCAAGAAAATAAAAATAAAAGTCCAGATGCGGAAAAATCGAAAAAATGTTATCACTTCAAAACAACATTCTACAGCCTACATGTGATATACATATCCAAATTTTGAAAATTCGTTGGCAGATTTGGAAAGAGCAGAAATAATTATGTCGGACCAAAAGTGTTTGGTACTTCCACATAAAATTTTAATACTTGTTAATTTTAGTCGAAATTAATGTTTTCGATGAACGGGTGGTACAAAACGGAAAAAAACATTTTTTGCTGTAAAATGTAAGCTTTCAAATCTAATCGATAAAATCATCAACCATTTCATAATCTCCTAATGTTGGAATCCCAACCTTGTTGTAACATGAGTCGACAGTTCCGTATTTAGGACAAAATGCTAATTGCAAGGATTAAGTAACAAACAGCCTGTTTGTGTTATACAAATAAGATAATTGTATTTTTTCATTATGCTAAACTTCAAACAAACAATAAAATGATAAAACGATTGTTGTTGATTATTCCACAAAAGTATAACTTTATTTGAAGAGACAGTAATTCAGTAATTTGTTATTAATAGAAAACAAAAGAACTAAAAATAGGATTGAAAGCTTTAAAATTAAATATTCCAAGAAAACTACTTTGCTCACTACATTTATGTGCTCTTTTTGCTAGACTTCTAGTGGAACGCCTGTTCGATTCTCTGCAAAAGGTCTTCTCTTGAATTTACTTCAAATGCATGAACTTTCGATTTTAATAACCCCGAACGTTATGGTTGACTGGGTTGAAATCAGGTCCCCTTGCAGGCCAGTTATGGATCCACCTCTGCATTTTCCGTGAAAAATCACAAGTATCAACAAATAATCACATATCAAATTCAACAACACAAGTATAAATTCTCATATCATCAACTGATATCAAATTATTGTTTGTTTGAAGTTTAGCATAATGAAAAAATACAATTTATATTACACATACAGAGTGTTTGTTACTTAATCCATCCAATTAGCATTTTGTCATAAATACGAACCTGCCGACTCATGTTGCAACAAGGTTGAGATCCAAACATTAGGAGATTATGAAATGGTTGATGATTTATCGATTAGATTTGAAAGATTACATTTAATAGTAGAAAATGATTTTTATCTCAATTTTGTACCACTAACATTAAATTTGACTCAAATTAATAAGTCCTAAAATTGTATGCGGAAGTACCAAGCACATTTGGTCCGACATAATTGTTTCTGCTCTTTCCAAATCTGCTAACGAATTTGTAAAATTTTGATATACAGGCTGTTGTTTTGAAGTGATTCAATTTTTCCAAATCCACACTTGGATTCAAATTTTTATTTGTTTGGTATTCGGTATTTGTTGTGAATATGAAAAAAATATAAGGTGGGGTTCGGAAGTTATGAGTAAATAAAAAAAAACGGACATAATGGATAAATCACCCTGTATCCTGGTTATAAATAATCAGAGACCCATTAAATATAGGCTTTTTAGAACCAGCTACAATGATCCCTATCTAACCTTATCATATGCCCATTTCCCAATGAATTAGCCTGTATACAAGCAAGTGAAGTGAAAATACTTTTAAAATAAACCAACTGCCACTTTCATTTTAAATGTTACTCTTTTGAGCAGAATGTACTACGCCAAATAATTCCATGCTAATGGCTGTCTGTGGCCGTTTCTATCAATTTCTTTATGTACTATGAGATCTTTAAGCTTCTACGCTTCTTATATATTGCTTTTACATGAATAAAGAGATATCCTATGGCCGATAATTCGGAGAATTGAATTCATTAATGCAATTGGTCTATTGAAGAGAATAATATGAGGGAAATGAAATTTCAGATTCAAAAAAAAATATTTACTAGATTTAAACTTTCATGTCAACAATATCAACAACACTGAAATTAGAATTCACTACAACATTAACAATATTCATTAGAGGGATAGTCCTACAAAATACAAAAATGCTAATTGATGCCAACGTTGTTTGCGAAACAATTATCGGGTTTAACAAAATAAAGTGTTAGTGTTAAATGTGGTAATTTTGTGTTTAATATTTTTGATTCTTTCTACGCCAACGGCTCCAGATTCCAAATAGCAGTTTCAGAATAAGGAGATTTATTCTCGAACCTGTCAGAAACTATAAGTTAGGTACACTTTGTCACAGTATATTGTCAGTTTGAGCACAGAGTAATAGGTTAAGTTAGGAGTCTGACAAGCTTCTAGAACATTATCATGAGCTTAGACTGTAAAATACCTAGCTAAGATTATAAGCGTCTAGAATAATCATAGAACATTCTCGTTGAAAATTCAGATATATAAAGACATGTCGATTACGGGTCACACTCAGTCGAGGAAGTGAGTTTATGAAAGTCACTCTATGAAATTAGTTCATTAAGTACAGACGGTGAAGTCTGTGGCAGATTAGACTGTCAAAATGAAAAGACAAGTTGTGACAGTTGTACTACTACGGAAGGTGGTGTACAAGGTATTGAAAATAAACATTTTGGAAGCCATCTGCGAACTTTGGAGTATTACGCAAATGAACTTACCCCGCAACGTTCAGCACAGGGATCAACGTTGTAGTCTAGATAATATCATATACATTCTAACTTTTCTCATTTTTGAGATATTTTGAAAAAACTCATTTTTGCTGATTTCAGTTTTGCTTAATAACTCGTTACTCGTAACTTTGTCGTTACTAAGACACTTTATTACGGTAACTGCGCCAACTGTACTACACACTGTTGGCAACTTGTTCCCACAACATTATACACTCTACGCAGTGTGTTTCTGTTAAATGCTCTTGAACATCCGGCACTCGTTGTTCCAAAATTTCGCGATTCTCTGGAGGTTCCAAATTAAATACTTAATTATTGGCCGCACCCCACAAATAAAAATCCAGATGGGTAAGGTCAGAAGATGTCGCAGGCCATTTTACTGGTCCATTGTTTGATATTACTCTCTCACCGAAAATTTATAATAAGAAATTTCGCTCGTTAGGACTGTTATGGGCAGGATAGCCGAAATGTTAAAACCAGACTGTTTCCGTGTCGAAAATTTGTCTCAGGGCGGGCATTATTTCGATAGTTAATAAATCTAAATATATTTCACCATTAAAATTGTAGTCGAAAATGAAACGGCCTATTATCTGAAATGGAATGAAAAGACAAGAAGATAAGAAAATGATAATGATAATAGTCAATAAATGGCCATACTAATCAAATCACACAAAAACCGAATCGAAACTGAAATTTTCTTTGGATGGCCAAATGTGGATTTTAGTTCGACCAATGGTGGTAGTTGTTGTGTCCATTAATTACCCCACAATTGGTAAACCGTGTTCATCCATCCAAAGTATTCTCCTCGAAAAATCACCATCGTTTTCACATTTTTTGAGATACCATCTGCTAAATTGCAATCTTCGATTGTAGTCATTTACGCTCAGGCCATTTACAATAGTTAACTTGTAAGGGTGGTATTTATTTTTCTTAAAAACAGTGGACTTCGGAGTTCTTGTTATTTGGGCAACACGACGAAACGACGAACTTGGATTATTTGTAACATTTTGTAAAATATTTGTCTCACGAACGACATTGTTTACTTGATAATGCTCACATTTTATTTCTGTTGAAAATTGTGCGGTTTAGTTGAGTCTTTCTGGAAAATGTGCGTATCTCATGCAAGTATTCTCGGAGTTTCTGTTGGCTTTGAAGTAAACTGTACACTTCCAATCTTACAACTAGTTATGAAACTCTCTGAACAATTCTACATAAAATTGTCAAAAGAGATAGGTATTTAGAATTTAAAAATGTCAAAAAGTTATTTTGTTTCTCACCGACGATTAATTCCATATCCTACTCATTTTGTATTAAAACATACCACAATTAAAGGAATATTTGTAAAAAAATTAGTGACTACTATTACTCTACAAGAACCTGTGTTAGATAGACTAGTAGGGTCTTAATAGCCACTAACTTTGTAAATGAATATGGCTGGTATTGTTTAAATCTTTATTTTTTGTTCTTATCTCCTTTAAAAATAAACTTTAATAAGGCATGTTGTACACTTTTGAAAAGCTTTTGTTTATAACTAATATACCAAACCAAAAATCCAATAAGCCGCCATAAGAAAAGCAAAAGATGGTACTATAACTTAAAAACAAATGAAGATTTTTCGGTTATGTTTACACCACAGGAATTAGTGCATAAAAGAGTCTTAACAAAGACAAAGTTTAAAAACTTAACGAGTTATAAATCAAAACTGAAATCGGCAAAAATGAGTTTTTTCAAAATAACTCCAAAACGAAAAACATTAGAATGGATATGAAATTTAATTCTGAAAAACATTGCCCATTTAACCGTTGCTGTATACTACATGAATTTCTCAAAAATAATAAAAACCACTCAATAGATTTTGATTTATTTTTAGGAGAGCTAAACATCGTTTTACTTAAGCCTAATGAAAATCATACAGCAGAATATCTAAGTATACTTTTATCTTGAAACTGTGATTAATAACTTAGATTTTACCATCACGTTTATGCTAACATCATCCATTACCGATCACTGTAACACAACATTGCCCAAACGTTGAGTCAATAATGTCCATCTAATAACTGCTGATCTTGACCGCCCTCTAACTTGACCGCCTGATAAGTTTTGCATACATTCGCCACATTGTCAACACAGCCCTCGCATACCTTGCTTGCAATAGTTGTTATGGAGTATGTTCTGCTTGAGACTGTACCACAACAACATCTCGAAGAAACTGACGAAACATATATAAATTATTTTTCGTGAAACGATTGATCACCCTTCCAAGATGCATCTATATATTCGAATGAAAATGTACATTTCCTATCCTGCATTTCACACTGAAAATGCAGTGGGGCCGGATATGAGCAATTTTATATTTTAAAAGGAAACAGGGCACTCAGTGTTGCCGTTCTATAAATTTACCGGAACACCACCGGAAATTTAGAATGCGGCAGAAGATAGAAAATCTAAGAAAATATACGACAAGGTCAACGATGAATTTCTCAGCAGATGCAAATTTCATAATGTTAAAGATGGTAACTCTACGGAAATTGTTTTTTTTTTTCTGTGGAAAAGTCCAAATGCTGACGCCTCTATATTATTCGATTTTAAAGGCAACTGTAAAATGGCACAAAAATATAAACTTCGCTAGATGTTCAAGACTGACAACATTCTTAAAACGGAAATCAGACGGTTATAAAGCTAAGAAGTCAAAAATCTAACTAGAGATGAAATGGAATCATTTAAAAAGTAATTACACACACGATTATTGTAGGTTGCATTACTTTTCGGTATTTATGGAGCACGTTGTCGAAAAGAATTCGTTAACATTTCAAAAGACACTATTTAAGATTTAGTAACAACTCTATTGCCAACCATTCGAGCATCTGGTGTGGTTGACAAAGCGCAGAATTCATCAAGTTTTCTCAGCTTATATCGAAAATATGCCTTACTACGTACTACAAATATTAACCAGAGACGTTTTTAGTGTATTATAATAATGGAAAATGTTCCAGTCAGGTGATTTACAGAAATAAATTTGCTCAAATTCCTTTTCACATAGTAACCAATTTATAATTGCCAACTCCAAAAGGTTATACGGGCCATTCTTTTAGGTGATCATTAGCAACTTTGTTAGCGAGAGGTTAGGTGAATATATCCTTAGCAGCGACATGCCGGTTGACAGTCTACAACGGTCGCAGAAGAATATATTTGAGATTCTGTGGCAAATAAAATGAAAATCGACAAAAGAAGTGATTGTAGACATGCCTCCTCCTAGTCGCACAGTTTTTTTCAATCCTTTTGAATATACCTACAACTTCCAGCAGTCACCCAAATCATACGGAGTTAGTGAATGTTTGAAGCAACTTACAACAAAGGAAGCTAGTAAATCCTATTATTTATATACATAATTGTTCAAATTGTGATATTGATATAAAATTATGAGTATAAGTTGAGTTTATTGTATAAATTTAACCTCATATGAGTTTCGAAATATAAAAAAGAAATTGACTTTACCGCCTCCGGGGGCTAAAGTAGTCCAAGGGTGGCAAAGTGGCATTTTACGTCCGCTAAACTTATTTTATAATGTGGAATTTATCGCCCGGTCGTGCATAAAAAACTTATGAAGCTAGGTATATATACCTAAGCTCATACGCACTTTTTGGAAGTTTGCATTTAAATTTATTTAAATGATACATTAATAACTTAGCATATTACAGCTATTTGGTATTTTGTAAATCGCCTACTTTACGAGGCTTTGATCAGCAGCACCCGAACAGTTCCTAGCGGTGTGTCGGTGATTTGGTGATATTTTTAATTTGATCAAGTTCAACCTCACTCTACAGATAATTTCAGATTTCTTAGTTTTTCCAAGAGATATAACTTAAGCTCTAAAATTTTGTTTCTACAAACATTTTAATAAGTTGTCCTTTAAATGAACAATAGGTCAAGTACGAATCCAGCTGGCGTGGAAAAGGTTCAGTACTTATAATTTTGGTTTTTGTGTGAAGGCTTATATTCTGATTTTTTTCAAAATGCTATGCTCAGTAGTTTTGGATGTAATAATACTTATATTAAAATACGTTTATTTAAAAATATATGTATATATAGGTAGGTATTTGAGAAAGAGAGAGAGAGAGAGAGAGAAATGCTTAATTGTCGAAAAAATATAAATTTTGTAGACAAAGCAAAATAAAAATATAAAAATCAAAATCAAACAATACACAAACAAAACAAAGTCAAAACTAAAAATTAAATTGAAATTAAATAAATTTATATAATACAAAACAAAAATATAAAAATATAAAGATGTAAAAATATAAGATAAAAGTATAAGAATGTAACCTACAGCTGTATATTCGGTTAGAAAGTAAGTTAATATACAGCTGTAAATTCATTCAGAAGGTAAACACTTACTAAATCACAAAAAACAAAAACAAATTGTGTACAAACAATAAACCAGTCATTAACTGCATAAAAGGCATTATCTAGGTAGTAGGTAATTTAATTGAAAGTTTGTCAAAGTCTGGGAAAAGCCGTTATAGATTTAATTTCGTGTGACAGATGATTTTACATTACAAAAGACCCTTAGGATATCAAAAACCAAATAATATTCACTAAACCAGTGGGTGTAAGAAGCTAAATATTAAGCATTAACGTTTTTTAACAAAAATGTCGCTTACTGCATACAAGGCTCTCTCCAGTAAGTATGATTTCAGAACCTTTCGAAATTCAGGAAAAAATCTTATGGACTTGATTTTAAATGGCAGATGATTGTGCATTTTTTTGCATTGTACAGTATAGAGCTTTTAACTAACTCTGAGCGAGGGGTTGACAGATAAAGATCATGCTCCGTATTTCTAAGCGGATAGTCCTACTGCTAAGTCTCAGTGAATACCGAACAGCTCTCTTCTGCAGTTTAAAAATTCATTCAAATTGAGTCGCACAACACGTACCCCAGAATGGAAGGGCGTATCGGAGGTGCGATTCAAAAATGGCATAATAGACTGTTCTAGAAGTAGACAAGTTGAGCTCCTTGGAACCTGATCTCAGCGCAAAGCAGGCAGAACTTAACCTTTTTGATAAAGCATCGATGTGCGAGTCCCATTTTAAACGGTTGTCTACAATTAGCCCCAAGAATTTCACAGACTCAACGGCCTCAATAATGGTGTTATTAAGCACAAAAGATTGCAATGTACTTTTACATGACAAAACTTTTGTTTTAGAAACGTTGAGGCATAGGAGATTTGAATCGCACCAAGATTTAATCGTGACTAAGTCTCTAGATACAGTACTATGAAGTGTCGTAATATCCGGGTTGCTTCACATGAAACTAGTATCATCCTCAAAGAGGCAGATTTCACCGCTAATGTCCAGACTAGCAATGTCGTTGATAAAAATCAGAAACAAAATAGGACCCAGTACTGAACCTTGAGGCACTCCATATTCAATTGGCTTGCAAGAAGACATCGACGTACCAACCCTCACGATCTGACTCCTGCTGTTGAGATACGATTTAAACCATTCAAGAGACACTTCTCTGAAACTTAGTACTGCAATTTATTAGTTAATATATTATGATCTTCGCAATCAAAAGCCTTAGAGAAATCACAGAAAATTGTTGCTATAGAATGATGATTGACAAAGTTTGAATATACATTATTAAAGAGGGAAAACATGGCATCATTTGTGCACCTGTTACTTAAAAATCCAAATTGATGGGTAGAGAGTATATTATATTTAAAGAGAAAAGATAGAAGCCTTTTTTTAACCAATCTTTCGATGATCTTTGATAATGTGGGAAGGAGTGCAATTGGGCGATAGTTCGAAGCTTGATCTTTATCTCCTCCTTTATGCAAAGAAACAATTATTGCCGTCTTAAGACAGTTTGGACAATTTGAATTACTCATACTTCATTTTAGAGGTCGCATGATGTGCTCGAAGAATTTTGTTTTCCTCTTATTTTCTAATTTGCTCCGCAATATTAACCCCCTATATCAGAAATTTTTTTATTTAAATTATAAGTCCGCGCTGCAGTCAACAAACACTGTAACAGTAGCAAATTTCAACTTTGTCTCTTTTGTATATTCGAAGAAAAGAGACTGTGGCAGACAGACAGATAATAATAATAATAATGGATTTTATTGTTCTAAACTTCAATAATATAATATAGTAGAATATAATTTGAGGTCCATGATAGTCACAGTGATCTTATAAAATAAAAAAAATAATGACATCCCTAAAAACTTTTTGCAAATAATTCAGTTGTCTTTGGATTTTTCCGGATTACTTGCTTGATTACTCGTCCAACACAAAAATTGAAGACAATTTCAAATTTCCTACTTTATCACCCCTTGTATTCAGTGGCCTTCTTGTTTGTCTATTAATTCTAATGAAATGCGGATTTGTCAAAAGTTGTAATGGATAAATTAACATTATGAATATGGGACCATCTCTCAAGTCTCCTCTCTCAAATGAAAAAAAATCATCAAAATCGGGGCACGATTACTATGCAAAAGTCGCAAGCAAATAAAAAAATTACAGACATACAGTCGAATTGTATGCCTTCTCATTTTGGGTTCGTCGGTCAAAAACATAGTCGTGGAAATACGCATATTATACAGGGTGTATCATAAAGAATGGTCATAGTCCTAATGGCATATTCTATGGTCAATTTTACGTCAATTTGACATTTATCTATATACCAAAACGCACCCTTAAAAAGTTACAGCCTTGAGTTACATATATATTTTCTCTAAACTACTGTCCATTACTAAAAAAATACAGATAAAACTTCTTCGAAAGTATACCAAGAAATTTGCAATACGTGAAGTTGACTGTGGATGAAAATGGCGACTACCTATTCTTTTCTTATTGACTTAGTTTCTATGGTAAGGCGTGGTATATGTAAAGAGACTTTTTCATGAGACTTATTTTTATGTAATCATGCAAATGATTTGGTTGGTTATTACAGCGGGAGAACTATAATAATATCGAGGTATAAAATTGACTTGAAAAAACAACGTTTATGGAGCAATCCCCCTGTGTGCCACTATTTTGCCGCCTCGTCTAAACTCAAACTTATTTCACCAATTCCTGGATAAAAATCTTCACGATATACTTGAAGATATTCCTTTAAATTTACGAGAAGGTTGGATGCATCTGGATGGAGCTCATCCTCATTATGGACAACAAGTGAAGCAGTGGTTAGATTTAAATTATGAGTGCCGTTGGATTGAACGTCTACCCAACAATCAACCAAATATTAATATTGTTGGTATGTGCCCGGTGGCCCCCAGATTTAAACCCGTTGGATTATTTTCGTTGAAGCCATCTAAAAGCTATTGTGTATAGTACGCCCTTTAAAAATTGTGCACAACTGATTGAAAGAATAAGATATGATTGCGACCAATTGAGAAATAATCCTGTTCAAATAGCAGCGGTGGTTAAAAATCTAATTAGTCGATGCAGGAAGTGCATTGAGGTTGGAGAAACGCATTTTGAGAATTTATTGTAATTGAAAGTTTCTAACTTATTGCATTCGAACTTAACAGTTATTCATTTTTGGTCGTAATAATCGTGAATACATAAGGAATTCAAAGAAAATTGATCAAGAAGACTGTATGGGAAAAAAGTATTTTTAGTGACGAAATATCGTTATAAATTGAATTGTCATTACCTACGAACCTAATAATTTGAGTATAATCGATTACCTGTGACATCATTATGAGGCTTCTTTATGAGGAATATCAAAAATTTCAAATTAAATGGCAACTAGTTGAATTACCATGATCATTATATCATTATAAAGAATTATTTACGATAGGGTGTTATATGATAAAATAGCGTAAAAGAATTGGAGAATGTTTTGTTATGTCTCATATTATGTTATAAAAAAAGAGAAAAGACCGCATCGAAAAAACTCGATTCTACTACAAATAATAAATGAGACAAAAGTAAAGCTAGCCAGCTGCGAATAAAAATAAGTCCAATACTCTAGAATCAACTATATTGCAGAGAAATAAACTAGAGCTTTTAATGACTGCGGTAGAAAATATTTCAGTGATAGAAGAGCATTAGTTTAGAATACCTAAATGATAAAATTAATGTGAAATAATTCTATTGGTGGGTACTGGTAGTTTGGAAGTATAAATACCAAGAGTATTATACGAATATCTACCTACATATAACTGATAACCTGCCTCATACTAAACTTAAAAACCAACAGTAGCTAAATAGTATTTTTTATTTTTTATTTTAAAGATTGCCAGAACGGGTACCTACCTTCTTTAATTTTGATACATAAAATTTTCGATTGGTATTTTTGGGAGACTAATTTTTTACGAGACTCTTTCTAAGTGCCCAAAATTGCAGAATGGATTCTATACAAACATTCATAGGTAAATAGAAAAACGAACATACAATGCCAATGTATTGAAACCTCCGCCATTTTTGATAAAAGACAAAAATGCTTTTGTCAAAATATTGAAACAAGCACTTGAAGATGATTTTGTTATTCATTGTGTGAAAGCTATGTGAAGTTTCTTTGTCAGTTGAACATAGTTTTCAAAATAGGAAAACAACTAAATTTGATATTTTTATTGTGTATTACTTCCTCCCCGTACCATGTATAGTTGGTCTGTATTGGTGAAAAGCACAATTTATAGAATAAATATACACAATTACTCAAAAGAAATATAGCAACATCATAAGAACATGCATCTCTTTGATGTGTATTCCAACATAATTTAATCAGTAATTCGGGAATAGTGACTGAACTTGCAACTAATCACTACCAAAGCAAATGATTTGTGCCAAATAAATTTTAAATTTGAATTCAGAAAAGTTGAAACTGATTCGGATGACGTTTAAAGAATTCTCGTAATGAACATAATATATTCATAATTATTTCTGCATTTGTGTTTGTAATAATTGTATCAAAACTTTTTCATGGAATATACGCGTAACCACACTGCATTTAATTCATATTTGATTTTTTAGTGCACGTTAGAGATAAATGATTTTTCGCATTTAAATCATAAGTCTCTCTTATCAAATACAAATTGAGAAACTGAAAGATTCCTCTAGGTATGTATGTAGCAGAGTTGGTGCTTACGTGAGTAGTATGGTTTCTTCGAGAACTAATTACGTATACATGTAAGTAGGTATATATAGTCACTATTTCTTAGAAATCCGGCAATTTTTAAAATGGCGTAAATATTTTACGCATTTGTCGCAAGCACGTTTCAACTTTAAAGTATACGTTACGCTGAAGAGTACATATACTCCTACATCTATTGAAGTAGCATGAAAACTTTTCAAATTCCTGTAAATCTCTTCGTCTATTTCTTCCTACATGTTGTTATACCTAATGCATGTTTAGGAAAGATCAATTTCTGCACATACCCACATACACACCCACACACACACTCAAACAAACAAGAGCTTTTATGGTACACAGGGGAAATAAGAATAGACGAAACACTTACGTTATACGTTCTCTGCTCTTTTCACAAAAATGTTTCACTTGTTTTGGCTAAAGTTACTGATCTTTTATGCACCTATAGCCTTCCAACGTTCTAGAAAGGCAATAATGCTGTAATTATTGTAGATTCATTCATCAAGACAACATTTCCTTCTGAATTACTATAATTTTCGTTCAGAGATTAAATCACGATGGATTAATTCACTTTGCACCAAGTGAATGACATCGGATGTCAAGCAAATGTCAAAATGACAGAAGGAATTTTGGGTTACAGTGGTGGCGCAAATACTGCAATGAGTAAATTGTACTTTACTAGCCTCTCGACTGCAGCGGTCATTTCTATATGTACGAAGATTTTATAGGGACAGTATTTCTTGAACGGTAAGAGAGATGATTAAATTCGACCAAAGTTTGGTTAATTCTCTGCAACATGCCGAATCATACCAAACATTGTTGTATGGCCTCACAAGGAATTATTTCGTAATAAGTAGTTTATAGATTGTTTTATTCTCTCACAAATCTCAAAGCTAGATCCTCTATATTTTAGTAGGTGGAAGAAAAGTTTGAAACAATAATAGATACTTGCCTTATTTTAAAAATATTTGAAGATGCTCATTTTGAGTTGTGACTTAAAATTAAATTTATCCTGTTATCTCTTATGAAAAAGGGGTCTTTTTCTGCGATTTATATTATTAAATTTAGTATAAAAACAAGTGGAATTTAAAAAAAAATAAAAATAGTTTTTATTAGGCCTAGGCCACACCAATCTGACTCACAGCTATCTGCTGAATCAGAGCGAAGACCCAATGTGTGACACATGTGAAATAAAACTGAGTGTTGAACATATTTTTACCAAATGTCCAAAATACTCTGTGCAGCGAAACACACTTGGATCCAAATATCAACAACATTATTGGGAGAAATTGTGATATTTCGAATATTATTAAGTTCATAAAGTGTATAGATATTATTAAAAAAATATAAAATTGTACAACTCGCTAATAACCATCCGGTTGATGCGAATATGTTTAAATAAAAAAAAATATATATACGACGATCTGCCAGAGAGGACCTATATACCAGAGAACAGAGACGTATATATACACTCCATGCTCGTGCGTAATTCCAGTGACGGATCCCATTGTCAGACATTTTTGTTCCATATCGAAGATAAAGTGATCTTGCTTGAATGAAATAATTATAATTAATAAATATTGGGTCACACTTGGAGCTTAACAGGCGGCGAGATGTCAGCGATCTAAGTTCGAATTCGAAATTTCAAGTCTCTAGACCGTATGGGGCCTGAGAAATCGCTGTGGAGTCCATTGATACAAGAACCGAAAGTAATAAAAACTATTTAATCAGCTAGGTAAAGATCGACTCACGAAAAATTAAGGTTCGAATAATTATTTTGGTTAATTTATTATATTTAGGTTTAGATGTTACAATTAGTTTATCATTATAATGAGTTTAGCAGTTCGTTAATTGAATATAACTGGATCAGAGCAATGTTTCATCCATAGACAGATAAACCCAACTAGCTAGAGAACATTCTCAATCACGTCACTTTTCAAATTGAAAAAAAACTAAATCAAAATCGATCCAACCGATTGAGAGCTACAATGCCAAAGACATCCCACAGATCCACACCTCAAACTTATAACACCGCTCAGTTCGCGTCGGTCAGTTAATAATAAAACATATACTATGTGAGTATAATATAAAGATAACTATAGTGTGAAATATGGATTTAGAGATGCTTTTCGACTGAATATATTGTCATCACCGGTCTTATAGCTCATTTTTAGCACTATACTATACAATTATTCACACACACACAAATAAAAACCGAGAAACGACAAAGCGACCACTATTGGAAGGTCATCCATCTTTCTAAACACATCTCAATCCACTTAAGCATATTGTGCAACATCATGGCACGTCTATCCACTACTAACAAAATATACCTCCAATACTCCAATAGTGACAGATCATATATCACAACATGTCGGCTGCGATAGAAGGATATCATGGAAAGTCACCGCTGGCAGAGAAAATAAATAATCGTCAACGATAACATTTCATAAATGGTTCTCAAACTACAAATGGAGAATATGTTGGTACTGGCATATACCTACTTTGTACAGTGAAGATTGCAAAGAATGAGAAATGAGGTCACAAACACGATGGGGAATGAAGTGGGGAGAAGTCAAACTAACGACACCTATAAGTTCTCAACGGGGAACAGCAGGTAGTATCGAAGGTTATTCTGGATCAAATCGATGATGCAGGTTGTACTCGGATTATGAAGTGCCTACATATTATTTGCTTTATTATTGATATTCTAAAATCGAAGAGCATTGAGGAGATGGTCAAAATGATTGATGAAGAGTTGTACCTACTTATTTAAGCTATCTATGCTAGTACAATATAACAATATGAATTAAATTCACAATTCACAAGATTGTCTAATGAAAAGTATGAATTCGGTTCAAATTTGATTATTGAAGCTTGAAGAAAATAAAACAATTTGTCAAATGGTAGGACATGATACTTTGAATTAGACGAAAAACACATGATCAATTACTTCTTACGTATATACAGGGCGACACAGGATGACGAAAGTTTAAGTGTGTATTGATTATAGGTACACGTGAAAGTGATATTTAAGAAAGCTCATATCTTATTATCTGGTATTTGTTTTCAAGCTGTAGCGTAATTAAACGCACATTTTATAGATCATAGCGTTCTTATAATAAACGCACAAAATTCACTTTCGTCACCTATTGCGCTCATGATTGATT
The DNA here is from genome assembly GCA_958507055.1 of Crioceris asparagi. Classification (NCBI taxonomy): domain Eukaryota; kingdom Metazoa; phylum Arthropoda; class Insecta; order Coleoptera; family Chrysomelidae; genus Crioceris; species Crioceris asparagi. Next base: position 79,635,235 of record OY293826.1, on the reverse strand, counting down.
CATTCATCTTTTTGGGTTTCCGTACATCCGACGAAATAACAGATCCATTATAAAAATCACTTTGGTGTCTGTCTGTATGTCCAACTATCACTAACTCCTGGAGTTTGATGCGTTCCTTCCGACTCATTCCAGAAGGTCTTCTGTTTGACATTTCCAGAATCACATAAAAGATCTAGTCTATAAATTTTAATACTAAAATAAATAAATAAAAATATCAAATTTATAATTGATATTTTAAACATGCCAGTTCATCAAGAATTTGACTTGTTGATTTTACGATTTCAATCATTTACCGTTACCACAAAATATAAAACTAACCAATATTACATAAATTAATGAATTTTAATTCATGGAGTTTTTCAATTATAAACAAAACGTGAAAAAAATGTGTGATCTGAAAACACTCGCTGTGATTTAGAATATAAAAGTTTAGTGGCAATGCCAACGTGTCAAAATATATGAAATGTTGCGGTGATCAATAATTTTTTTTATATTCAAGAAGCAACTACTAGCTAATGTATGTATTCACGAATTATAATTCGGAAACCCGGGATTGTCTTTTTAAAAAGTTTATTAATTACTAACAACTACAAAAGTATAATGTTACAGCATAACGGTTATGTTCAGACTGATTCTACAATACAGTTTAACACTATTTATATTAATTATAACATGTTTAGTCAGCAAAAGTTATTATTGTATCTTAGGGCTGAAGGGGTAAAAAACTCCTCCCTTGGCAGATCCAACTTTAACGGTCAGCGTGGAAGTTGGAAATCTTGCAATTCGATACTTCTGGTTCCATGATCTTGTTTTCTATTTTTTATTCTCTTCTGGTAGAAATAGAAGAATATTGATATGTTCAGGCAATAGTTTATGATGGTCCATAGGTCGGGGATGTACAGATGGGTTGTGGTGTTATCTTGGAGATTCGCTGCATCCTTGATGTACATGGTCTTAATGTTATGTAATTCGTCTAGATTAACTTCTTCTAAATGAAATCCCTGGATTAACATTTCAGGTTCTAAATGATCCTTTGATTCTAGGTCAGTGTAAATTATTGGTTGATTGGATGATGTAACTTTATTGGTATTGGAGATGACTGTTTTTTGTTGATATTTGACACCCTGTTGGTATTTGTATCAGGTGCGTCCCTTGTTTCTTCTTGTTGGGAACAATGCAAGCTTACTGATTCAGCTTGTGGAAACATTCCAATCCATGTGGCATTATTGAGGTTTCTTATGGTAGGGTGGGTGATATTGATTCGAGCATATTGGCAATTGGAGGTGTTTTTAATATCTATTAGCTGGATTTCGCATGGGCTTTTGTTGTTAATTTCTTCGAGATCGGCATCATCGCAAATATATTCATCGTCCACGATTCTTGCACAAGGAGTGCCAATAAAAGTGTAAAGTTATTCATTCTTCACTAGATATTTACCTTTTGTAATTATCGCCTTAAATTGTCCATTAGAGAAAACAGGTAACGAGTAGAGATGATAGTATTCGAAATTTTTGGGGTAGATTATAGGAATTTTAAGAATGTAGACTATTCTGTTATTTTGGATAAAACAGTCAACCATCATGATTCTTTCTAAAAGTAGGATATTTTCTAATTTTATAGGAATTGGAAGTTGTTCCGGTTTAAATATATTTTTTAATAGTTTTAATAGATCATATAGGTCAGAAGTTCTTATAATGCTAGGGTGAATTGACCTTAATTTGGAATTATCCATATCTTGAAGTATGGATGTTGAAATTTCATAAATGCTAATGATTTGAATCATAATGTCCTTTATGAATAGGCTATTTTCTCTGTAAGCTCGAGTTTCAACAATGAGTGATATTTGATTCAATTTTTCCTCCAATAGTTTTTCGTTATGTGTGATTTGTTTAATAGTTTTATTGAATTTGTTAATCAAGGTGATAGCAAGTGAATTCTGTGATTTTATACTATTAGTCAATTTATTTTGATTTGTATGTAATTCTCTAATTAGTTCTTCAAATCTCTCACCATCTTCGGCATCTAAATTACCTGTTACCGATTTGAATAAGAAGCCCAGTCCGTTAATAAGTCCTCTTTTCATCCTCTGTGGATGGGGTAATATCTCTGTTAATTTAGTTTCTACTCTACTTTCAATATGCTTCAAAATTGTTAAATAATTTGAGATATCTTTCAAGTAGTCTCTATTCTTTTAATTTTAATTTATTAATCGCGGTTATTGTGGGGTTCAAGTCATAGTAATATATAATTGAATGTGAAAACTCGCAAATTTTTGCAGTGCCAATTTTTACTGGGATAATTCCTGGATTATCTTTAAGATTTCGAGTTGTTATGATTTCTCTGAGCCCAAAGATTCCGGGAGTCCTGAAAGAGAGTAATTTTATCTACTAATCGAAGGAATAGAGTTTCTTTAAAGGACGTCTTAAATTACTCATATGGATTTTTCCTTGTTGTTCCGTTGATATAACTTTTCTGTCGGAATTGATTTCTTTTATTTCACATGGTTTCCCAAATCGGTTTGCGTTCTTCTGGCGAATATGCTTCTTAGTAAAAACAGATTGGCCAGATTTAAATAATTCGGATGTGTCATTATTTTTGTTGGTATTAACCTTATCAATAACTTTTTCTTTTTGATGGATGAGATCAGAATTATATAATAATTATAAATAATATAATATAATAATATATAATATAATATAAATTATAATATAATAATTTAGATTTTTCTTTGTGTTGAGCAACATAATCATTTAACAGAATTTTATCTATATCAATGTCAAAAGGGTCATTATCGGATATATAGCCAGTGATAATGATGATTGGTTTTAGGTGTGTAGTTGAATGTAAACTGTGGTTGTAAGCCAAGATTGCAAACAACATTTTTAATCTTATTGGAGTTTTCTGAAAACCTTTTGTGTTTAACAGTCGTAGATGTTCAGTAATTGTGGAATGAAATCTTTCTATAACGCCGTTTGACTTGGGATGATTTGGAGAACAAAAATTAATTTTAATTTTATGTAGCCCTAAAAGTTCCGTTATGACAGTGCTCTTAAATTCTGTCCCGTTGTCTACTATAGCTAACTTTGGAATTCCGTGATGTGAAAAGAAATTTAGTCTGTCTGCTACTTCTGTTCCAGATAAATGAGCTAGAGGGTACATACATAGACAATTGTGAGGAATTTGCCCTGCTCGAATGTGAATGTATCCATATGGATGATTTCCATTGGTCTTGTAGCTGTAGGTGTTCATTTGTATTTTTAAATAATTTCTCTCATATTTGCTTTGTTGGCACATTTCACACTCGTTTATAAATGTTCGAACTGAGTTATTCATTTGGGGCCAATAGAATGTTTCTTTAATCCTGTGGATAGTTTCATCGATACCTCTATGATTTGATTTGCCTTAGTGGTATAGTCGTATAGTTGTTTGTATTTCTTTTTTGTCTGTTACGCCTGTAAGTATTTTGGTACATATCTTAAGCTTTACTGTCGGCCATTTAATATATTTTTGGATTACACATGAAAATGGTTCATAAACTTCGGGTTCTTCAAAGTACAAGTGATATTGAATACCAGGGACATTATATTCACGCACAAAATTTATTATGTCTTGATCGAAATTATGTTGAGACATTTGCATATATATTCATTGCTTCTTATCGAATAGTTTTGATATTTTTGGTATGACTGGAGAATGTAAAACTAATTTAATAATTATTTGATTTTGTCCGTAGTTCACTGCATGTTCTACAATTGGGATTTCCGAAACTGGATGTTGTTCCGTGTTGGTATGAACTGTGATTCTCTCAGTATCTTCTTTCGCTTCTTCGATGTTTTCTAATGGTTCCTCTGCAATCAATTGATCGTATTGTACCATCATTGAAAGATTATCATCATCTTGATGTAGATTGTTATTACGAGAGGGATGTTCATTATTATTTGAAGGAGCCAATACTGTATCCAGGTCTAAATATTCTTTCGGTGATTCACTAGGTTTATTTTCTCTATTGTATGATGTTAATTCTTGTGTCTCCAGTTCATTTTCTTGGTTGGGCGTTTGGGTTTTATACACAAATATTACTGAAGGGTTGGTGTATTGAGGGTAGTCTTTCAGAATTTCATCGAGTTGTTCCCAGTATGTATCTTTGGTATTTAATTCAATTCATGAAAGTGCATCTGCATTGGTGTTTAGCTTACCCTTTTTATAGATAATATTACAATCGTATTCTTCTAAACGTTTCCTCCAGCGCATTAATTTTGAGTTAGGATCCTTGAGTGAAAACAACCACTGCAATGGCTTATGATCAGTAATTATATTGAATTTTCTACCATACAAATAAGGCCGGAAGTATTCGGTCGCCCAAACTATGGCTAGCAGTTCTTTCTCAATAACTGAATAGTTACATTCAGAATCATTGAGCGTTCGTGATGCATATGCTATAGGTAAATCTTTTCCTATAGGGCCTTATGAAAGGACTGAAAGTCCGGATATTGTAGAAGAGGTTCATTAGTTAAGATTGTTTTACAAGATTCAAAACAGCAAATAAATTCATCGTCGTGTGTTATAGTCGCACCCTTTTTTAGACATTTTGTGAGTGGTTTAGTTAGTTTAGCGATTTTTTTATGAACCGCCTATAATAGCCTAAAAGTCCGAGGAAACCCTTAATCTGTTTGATGGTTTTGGGGTGTGACGATATGGCCAAGGTAAGCTACTTCTTTTCTTAAGAATTCTGACTTGTCAAGCTGTATTTTAAAATTGGATTCTCGCAATCGTTTGAAGACAGCTTCAAGACGTTCTATGTGTTCTTGTAATGAGGTGGAAACTACGATTATATCATCGAGGTACACTAGGCATTTCTCATTCTGTATGCCACGCAGGATGTTATCCATAACGCGTTGAAACGTTGCTGGTGCGTTCTTAAGACCGAAGGGCATTCTGAGAAATTCATAGTGTCCATTCTCCGTGCTGAATGCTGTTTTCTCCACATCCTTTTCATCCATTTCAATCTGGTGAAAGCCACTTGCCAGGTCCAACGTGGTGAAATATTGGCATTCACCCAATTTATCCAAAAGATCATTGATGTTAGGCAGGGAATATTTATCATTAATTGTTTTTTCATTTAATTGACGATAATCGACAACGACTCTCCATTTTTGCTTACCGGAATGGAATGGATACCTGTACGACTTACTATATATGGGGGCCTCGTCTACTGTTTTAGTCTGATGTTTTATGCGGTTGGTGAATATTAGTGGCATATCTTCCTGATAAAATATATCGAAGTATCGTTGACAAAGTTTTAGTATTACTGCTGATTCTTCTTTATTGAGATGGTCAGAGCGTATTCTTGTAAAATCTAGTTCGTGAGTCAAATGAGAAGTAAAGTGGTTTAGTTCGCAATTAATTATCTCCTTTTCAGAGAATTTTTCTACGGTCATGGGTTCTAATAAATTTTTGCAACACTAAGGCTTTCATGGATCTCACAGTTATGTATCTTCGTATAAGGAATGATTATGTTACCGTGTTTAACACTTGTTTTAATTTTAATTACTTGTTCAACGCGTGGAGAAATTGATATAGTGAAGCTATTTTGCTGAACTTTTAACTTTATGATATATTAATTTTATCTTAGAAAATGGTGTAACTAGAAAATGATGTTTGATATCCAAGGCGGCCTGGTGATATTATATATTATCAAGGCCAATGAGCCCATCAAAGACATCATGAGATTTAAAAAGATAGATTTAATATGGCCATGAACATTAAATAATTTTGGAATTGGAACCAATGCACTGTATTTATGAGCAGATTTTTGGTAAACTGTTGAGACAATGAAAGGATGATTTTGTAGAACCGGAGTGGATTGATAATTTGAGATTGAATTCGGGTACAAATATGTAAGGTAGTCGTTTGATTCAGAAAGATTAAGTGAAAACGTTTCTGGTATTATGTCTGGTTCGATTCTGGAGGCCCCTCTGGAAAATTTTCGGACGGGGTGGAATTTTGAGTCGGATAATTTTCTTGATAAATCTCAGTATCATTATTTATTGGATCCTCATAATAATCTTCAAATTCCTGATTTTCTGGATATTCTACATAGTTATATTCATTAGGAAGATGATTAAATTCTGTATAGTACAGTTCTTCTACTGTATATTTCGGAGGTTGAGAAGACTGTTTGAAAAAGTTATATGGGGGTTTGGATGTATTCCGGGTTGAAATACTCATAGGAGTCGGTTTTGGAAGCTGCTGATGAGGATTTGGCTTAAAAACATTTTGTTGATTTTGGCGTTGCTGTAATACTTGACAATTTCTGGGAAAATTTGGCATTTGAAAATTGTTTCTCGGATGGAATGGAAATTGACGTGGTTGAAAATTATTGGGAGTATGAGCGTTAAAAGATGTGGGTTGGAAAAACGTTGGATTTTGATTCCTTATTGGGAATTGTCTCTATTGAAAGTGAGGTTGGAGTGGTGGGTTTAAATTTTTCTGAGCATTAGGTCTATGTGGTTGAGTTTTAATAAAATTCTTATTTGAATTTGTTTGGAACTAAAGTACGTTTTCTTCTTGAGTAACAAATTGGAGTGCTTGCGCTAGGCTTGTCGGTTTAAAGCAGAAAATTGTAGTCCCTAAAGGTTCGCGGAGACCAGCAAGATATGTTTTAATGCTAAATTTTTATAAAGATCCCTCTTAATATTTTTTGCTTGCTCTACTGTCTCATGCACATTTACATAACTACATAGTAAGTTTAGTATGTGTAGGACTCTGTCATGAAAGTTCTGAGCAGTTTCGTTGCTCGCCTGTCTTAGCATTACTAAATCACAATCAAGACAGCTCTCATCTCTCTGATCCGCAAAATTTCTTGTCAATAAATCTTTTTTTCTATCCAATTGTTAGCAGCTTGTATATTTACTAAAGCTTTCGCATTACCATTTAATTTTGAGATTATTGAGTTGAGTAAAAAAGTATTCGAAAAACTATTGGGATTATTTCTATCATAGAATTGGTTAATTAAATATTCGCTTACGAGAATACATCTATTCAAATCATTTGGATCTCCGCTGAATTCGGAGAGGCAGTTTAGAAATTCATGCTTAAATTGAGTCATTTTTGGTGAGTTGTGAATAAAAGTTGCAGGTTTTAAAGAAATTTTGATTTGAGAACTATTATTTGGATAAGAATCAATATATTCGTTACTATTATCTCTAATGTTCAATTGCGAGGCTTCTACTAAGCTTTTGTAAATTTCGGTAAAATTATCTAGAGACATATATTGAATTACACTTACATTAATATTAGGACAATCCAAATTCCGATGAACTGATGGTGACGGTATGCTTCTGGTCTTCGATAGATGGGGTTCCAGAGATTTGGCTGACCCACTCCAGTTGAACACCTTCACTTCACAATTGAACAAGTTCAATGATACCCAAATTAATCGTTAATACGAAAATTGTGACAGTGATTTGGCACAATATTGGGTATCCTACTGACTACGCCAATTATAATTCGGAAACCCGGGATTGTCTTTTTTAAAAGTTTATTAACTACTAACAACTACAAAAGTATAATGTTTCAGCATAACGGTTATGTTCAGACTGATTCTACAATACAGTTTAACACTATTTATATTAATTATAATATGTTTAGTCAGCAAAAGTTATTATTGTATCTTAGGGCTGAAGGGGTAATATAACTCACGCATAGTTATCAATAAAATTTGTTTCTGGAGGTTTTGGGAGTAAAAAAAATGGCAACACATTCTTTTATTAATACCTACTAATAACTCCCCCTGTTCACTTCATAACAGTGTTGAACTTCCCATATTTCCGGGAAGTAATACAATCATTCATAAAATAATAAATACAGCCCTTCATTAATATTTGTCCGAGACATCAACAAATATAATAAACATATTTTGATATAAGATAGACGATGATTACCTGAAATTATTGATTAATAAATGGTAAAGCACTTTTACATATTAACCAGGCTTTAAAGGAACCAGAGACACCTTCTCTGACCCTACTAAGGCAATTCTTAGAAGGCACGTTAGCGTCGCGGAGGTGGGCCCAACTCACCGAGTTGGTGGCTAAGTTCTGTTAAGGACCCAGTGGTGCAACCTATATCGTATCCTGCTTGACCAGGAATACGGACAATGACAACAACGGCGATGAAGACCGCGGATTCGGCTGAAGTGGCAGCCCTACTTCTGAGGATAAGTACAATAAACGGGGAGATATTGACTTCTGAAGTCCAGGAAGACAACCAATCTAGAGGAAGGAATCTTTGAACAAAAATTATCCGGCCCTCCAGGTAGGGGGTTAAGGCGTCAGGCTAGTCTCCTGGCACTTCTAAAACAAATCCAATACCAAAAAGCCTAACAAATGCCTAGAAAATTTGGATGGATCAAATGGTAAACGAAAATTATTACGAAAAAGGACTATGAATATTGGCACTTGGAATGTTCAAGGTATTAAAACAAAAATATAAGAAGTTATCCAAGATTTACAAACAGTTAACATGGATGTGGTTTTCTTAACTGAGACGAAGAAAAAAGGAACTGGTACGGGAAAAATAAATAACTATATACATATATACAGTCCCAAAACACCAAAGAGGTTGTAATGATACATAAAAAGTATCAAAACAGAATAACTGACTTTGAAAGCATAAATGAGCGAATACCATCAGAGTTAACATCAACATACATCGGAGACCAGTAACCTTTTTTGTATATATGCGAACAAAGTCAATGAAGAAATTACAAAAATAGGAAAAACAAGAGAAATACTTTTATTAGGAGATTTTTATAGTAGAGTAGGTCAAAAGCTCAATGATAATGTAGTAGGGCCATATGGAGAAATACTTGTGAATGACAATTGATATTTTATAAACACAAGAATATTCACACATACACATGGGTACAAGACACGCGGGGCCTAAAATATATTATCAACTACGTAATCGTAAAACAAAAGAACACGATGCAAATAAACGATGTAAGAGCCTTTAGAGGGATAACATGTGGATATGATCATTACATCATCAAAGAAAAAAAGTTTTTCCATATGGACTTGAACGAAATATCAAAGTTACAGACGAAGGACCTCAAGAAGCGGAAAAGATAATGGACAAACTATACAATCTGAATTCAAAAAAGTATACAACAACTATATGGTAATAGACAAGATCAGAAGCTTGTTGATACATCTGAGCTAGACCAGAAAGCTGTGAGGGACGTCTACGATAATGTGATAAACAGTATCAAAGCAGCCACTTAAGAAACAATTGGTATTAAAACTAATAGTTGCAAAAAGAAATTTGGTGGAACACTGATATCAAAGAGGTGGTTACTCGGAAAAAACAATTATACCAAAAACAGATTAATAGAAGAACAAATGAAAACAAACACTGATACTTAGATACAAAAAGAATTTAAAAACGGGTTATAAACAATACAAATAGAGAAATTTGGGATAGAAAATACAAGGAAATCAATACGTACCTCGGCGGAAAAAAGTGTACAAAAGCATGTAAAATCATCAAAAGCATTAAATTAAATAGAAACAACTCTGCCAACATTCAACTTATACCTATTACAAAGTGGAATAGCCACTATGAGCTGGTAATATATATATATATATATATATATATATATATATATATATATATATATATATATATATATATATATATATAAAGATGTTCTTGGGTATGCAGTCATAAATTAAATAAAATTCTTTGATTGAAGCCGAGCTTTCGAGAATGTTTATTCTCTTCTTCAGGGCAAACTACAAATCGTTACAAAATTATTTCAACAACAACTTAATAGTATTTTAAAAATACTTACAATCGTGAATTTAGAATAAATTAACAAAAAACAGGAAAGATTTCATAGCCATCAATTACAAATGTCATTATTTATATTTGTCATGGTAACACAATAAGTAAGAAAGTATCTAGATTTTATTGATAAAAATGAATATTATTGAATGATCTTTATATGTTTGTGGCTATTTGAACAAGGAGCACAATTAAATTAAAATTATTATTAAGGCAGATACAGGTTCAGTTAAAAAAATATATTAATTTAAGAATATTGCATAAATACTTACATATATACCCATACATAGACTAAATTCCGTTTATTCTGGGCTTGAACTGACAGTTAAAAAAAAGATACATAATATTATTTAAAATTTTTATATAATTGTAATCATATTCTCTCATAATACGAAACATATAAACATGATTATTCTGAAAGTGCACTGATACTTATTCACTCAAAAAAGGCCGATTTCTCTCACTAATCAACCTCTAAATTTTTGGGTGAAATATATGTTTTGAAATCCTAAAACACTTTTTAATGTTCTTTCAAATATTCATAAATATTCAAAATAATATATAAAATCATATTCTCTCACAATACGACATGAAACTGAAACATTTTGAAAATCATTCACTTTTGCAGAAACAAGCTGATATCTCTCACTAATCAGCATGCATATTTTCGAAAACAGTAAATGTTATGAAAATCTTTCATAAGTAGATTATAAATTTAATCTCAAATAAACATATAATGAATTTTAAGAGAATAATTCCCTTTGATCAACTAAATTTCTCTCACTAATAAGTTGATCTAAATATTTCTATTGTTTATGGAAACCTAAGATTCTAAAGTTAATTACTATAAAAATCAGTTAAGACCAGTCCTTCATCTATATATAGGTACATATATCCCTTTCACATTAATCCATTTATAACCAATATACATATATACACATATATATACACACACATATACATATATACATACATACACATATACACACATACATACATACAAAAATACATATATAAACATAAAATAAATATTACATGTCAAGTATAGGTACATATTACATACCCAGCTATACATAAATATCTATATATATATTAATTTTGAGCTACATCTGGAGAAAAATTATTATAATTATCATTATATAATTTTAGAATATAAGAATAAATGGAACTAAGTCCTTTTATATCTGAGCGTTTATTCATAGTGTTATTATGTTTCTTTATATTCACCATTTCTAAGAAACCACGTTTAAAATAATTTTTCTCAGAACATAGTGCAATAGTATTATCAAAATTAATACTATGTTTCTTACTGATAGCATGTTCTGTCAAGGCACAAGATTTTTATTTTGTCTAATATCACTTTTATGAGATGTAATCCTTCCCGAAATATTTCTGGAAGTTTGACCAATATATGATAATTCACAGTCTAGGCAATTTACTTTATATACTACTCCAGATTTTTCTGTTATTTTTAAAGGAGTCTTTAATTTAGAAAATAAACTAGATACTGTTTTTACATTCTTTCTCGAAATTATAACATTATACCCCTTAAAAATATTAACAAGTTTACTAGTGAGTTCATTGATGTAATGTAGAGATCTATAGATAGGTAAAATATTATTTGCATTAGAAATATTATTAGGATTTGGTGCGTTATTGGGAAATATTTCATTAATTTCAAGATTAAGTTCAGGATGCATCAAACATTTGTTTATCAATTTTAGAGGAAAAGAATTTTCTAGTAATATTTGTTTTAATTTAGTTAAACTCTCATTTCTATATAAATTTTGTGAAAGTTTGATAGCTCTACTTTTTAATGCCATAATTAAGTTAATTTTCATTTTTTGTGGATGATAGGAGAAATAATTTATGTATTACTGCATATAGGCTTTCTGTACCATTTTGTACGTAATATACCTGCATTATCTCTACATACCATCATATCTAAAAAAGGAAGACATTGTTCACTTTCTAGTTCAACTGTAAATTGAAGATGTTCATTATAAGTATTAAAAATATTTAATGTTTCATCAACTTAATAATTTATTTCCCAATTCCATTTATCAAACGATATGTTGATGATCTAATATTGGCTTTACCCTCAAATAAAGTTGATGAAACATTAAATATTTTTAATACTTATAATGAACATCTTCAATTTACAGTTGAACTAGAAAGTGAACAATGTCTTCCTTTTTAAGATATGATGGTATGTAGAGATAATGCATGTATATTACGTACAAAATGGTACAGAAAGCCTATATGCAGTAATACATAAATTATTTCTCCTATCATCCACAAAAAATGAAAATTAACTTAATTATGGCATTAAAAATTAGAGCTATCAAACTTTCACATAATTTATATAGAAATGAGAGTTTAACTAAATTAAAACAAATATTACTAGAAAATTATTTTCCTCTAAAATTGATAAACAAATGTTTGATGCATCTTGAACTTAATCTTGAAATTAATGAAATATTTCCCAATAACGCACCAAATCCTAATAATATTTCTAATACAAATAATATTTTACCTATCTATTGATCTCTACATTACATCAATGAACTCACTAGTAAACTTTTAATATTTTTAAGGGGTATAATGTTATAATTTCGAGAAAGAATGTAAAAACAGTATCTAGTTTATTTTCTAAATTAAAGACTCCTTTAAAAATAACAGAAAAATCTGGAGTAGTATATAAAGTAAATTGCCTAGACTGTGAATTATCATATATTGGTCAAACTTCCAGAAACATTTCGGGAAGGATTACATCTCATAAAAGTGATATTAGACGAAATAAAAAATCTTGTGCCTTGACAGAACATGCTATCAGTAAGAAACATAGTATTGATTTTGATAATACTATTGCACTATGTTCTGAGAAAAATTATTTTAAACGTGGTTTCTTAGAAATGGTGAATATAAAGAAACATAATAACACTATGAATAAACGCTCAGATATAAAAGGACTTAGTTCCATTTATTCTTATATTCTAAAATTATATAATGATAATTATAATAATTTTTCTACAGATGTAGCCCAAAATTAATATATATAGATATTTATGTATAGTTGGGTATGTAATATGTACCTATACTTGACATGTAATATTTATTTTATGTTTATATATGTATTTTTGTATGTATGTATGTGTGTGTATGTATATATGTGTATGTATGTATATATGTGTATATATGTATATTGGTTATAAATGGATTAATGTGTATGGGATATATGTACCTATATATAGAAATATTTAGATCAACTTATTAGTGAGAGAAATTTAGTTGATCAAAGAGAATTATTCTCTTAAAATTCATTATATGTTTATTTGAGATTAAATGTATAATCTATTTATGAAAGATTTTCATAACATTTACTGTTTTCGAAAATATGCATGCTGATTAGTGAGAGATATCAGCTTGTTTCTGCAAAAGTGAATGATTTTCAAAATGTTTCATTTTCATGTCGTATTGTGAGAGAATATGATTTTATATATTATTTTGAATATTTATGAATATTTGAAAGAACATTAAAAAGTGTTTTAGGATTTCAACACATATATTTCACCCAAAAATTTAGAGGTTGATTAGTGAGAGAAATCGGCCTTTTTTGACCGACGAACCCCGAACGGAGGAGGTATACAATTCGACTGTCTGCTTTTTTTTTTTTTTGGTTCGTGCGCGCCTTTTACATAGTAAACGAGCTCCGATTTTGATGATTTTGGATTCATTTGAAAGAAGGGGATTGATAAATGGTCCCATATTCATAAAAACGCAAATCCAAAATCTCCTTCCCTCTGAAAACCGCCCCCGAAGGGGTAGTGGGGGCGAATTTTCTCAAAAATCAAAAATCTGAATTGGTATAATTAAAGATAGGACAATATCCGGAAACGTTTAAATTGAACATTTTTTCAAAAGTGTTACGGTTTTCGAGATAGACGCATGTTAAATATGTATTTTTGCTATGTGGAGAGGACAATTTCTTTCGAAAATTGAAAATTTTTCGATATTACATGAAAGATATATTTATTTGTAGCAACATTTATAATGAACATTTTTTCCTTAGAGTTACGGTTTTCGAGTTAAATCGGTGTTAAAATGGTAACAACTAAAATATTCAAGCGTATTTCCGCAGCGATGTTCTGAGATCTCAATAATAACAACTACAAGCAAGGAATATACGTGGGTAATAGGATAAGTACTATCTTCATTGATATGGTATAGTGAACGTTCAACGATTTTCGGGACTAATGTTACACTCAAAAGTGTGAAATAAATATTTTTTACAAAAAATTGGACCGACGTTATTAGTTGATGCACTGAAAAGTATAAAATAATATTACTTCTATTGGTGATGGTACTTGTGAAGTTGGTGCCAAAAGTTATCAATCTAACCGCAACTGCACAACTTCAAAAGTACCATCACCAATAGAAGTAATATTATTTTATACTTTTCAGTGCATCAACTAATAACGTCGGTCCAATTTTTTGTAAAAAATATTTTTGAGTGAATAAGTATCAGTGCACTTTCAGAATAATCATGTTTATATGTTTCGTATTGTGAGAGAATATGATTACACTTATATAAAAAATTTAAATAATATTATGTATCTTTTTCTTTTAACTGTCAGTTCAAGCCCAGAATAAACGTAATTTAGTCTATGTATGGGTATATTTGTAAGTATTTATGCAATATTCTTAAATTAATATTTTTTTAACTGAACCTGTATCTGCCTTAATAATAATTTTAATTTAATTGTGCTCCTTGTTCAAATAGCCACAAACATATAAAGATCATTTAGTAATATTCATTTTTATCAACAAAATCTATATACTTTCTTACTTATTGTGTTACCATGACAAATATAAATAATGACATTTGTAATTGATGGCTATGAAATCTTTCCTGTTTTTGGTTAATTTATTCTAAATTCACGATTGTAAGTATTTTTAAAATACTATTAAGTTGTTGTTGAAATAATTTTGTAACGATTTGTAGTTTGCCCTGAAGAAGAGAATAAACATTCTCGAAAGCTCGGCTTCAATCAAAGAATTTTATTTAATATATGACTGCATCCCCAAGAACATCTTTTTATTTATTATAAAACCAGTCAAGAATACAAAATCAATACATATATATATATATATATATATATATATATATATATATATATATATATATATATATATATATATATATCAAATCCTACATCCACAGATTAGTATCACTGTCCATGAGCACAATTGCTTTCATAAAAGAACTCAATATCATAAAACAGCTAGCTGTAGCCAATGGATACAATCCTCAACTCATAGACAAACTTCTCACTAAAAAACAAAATAAAATTGCTCTAAATAGAATATACATTGATAATTCAATTATAACACCCAATAAAATCAGCAAAAAATATGTATCTATTACATACATTGGCAATGTATCATATCAAATAGCGAAAGTATTGAATAATCATTTTCATGTTTCATTTCGAAGCTCTGACTCTATAAAGAGGTTATTCTTTAATAACAAAGACAAGATAGACTTACTTGATAAAACAGGAGTTTATAAACTTACCTGTAACTCATGCTCCGCAATATACATAGGAAGAACTTATAGAACATTCAAGAAAAGAGTGTATGAGCACACTAAATTCAAACATAAGAACAGTACAGGTTTCTCCAAATTTTCTGAACATCTGATGGTATCCAAACACAGCTATGATGATGAAACAGGTTTTCAACCATTACATTTTGCCAACAAGGGAACCATATTATATAATCTAGAAAAACTAGAAATAATGCGACATAAAAACAATAGCGCTAATAATTTAATTAACAATCAACTTACCTTTGATGATCCTCCAGTTTACACACTTTTCTTTGAGAATGATTGAAGTTGATAACGATTACCATTTTGATAACTTCCATAATAATGGTTATGTATTAATTTAATTACGTTTGAATAAAAATAATACACCACACACCATAATTTAGAAATTTAGTGACATCTATTCAGTTGTGCCCGAAGCCTAAATAGGTATCAAGTTGTCATGTGTCTTTATCTGCTCCATGATTCTCAATATAAACATGAAATATCATAGATGGCATTCTACACAATAAATACCATATAGATTTGAAATAAATATTTCCATTTCATTTTAGAACAACCTTTATTAGTATTAAGTTTTATTTCTACAAATTACAAATTTTATCTATATTTTAACAATTTTATTTATATTAAGTTATTATTTTATCTCTACAACTGTATGTATTCATCTGTGTTTAATTGTTTGTTTTTTGTTTATACGACTACGTGTTGAGAATGTGAGTAAAAAAATGTTTTATCTCCTTTTTATATAACTTTTATGTGGAACAATTTTGTGAAGCATGTGAGGAATTTTTCATTAATTCATGTATAATATAACACCTACATTCTTTGTATAATTATTTTCTCCAATTAATTGTAGCCTAGTGCCTGATGATGAGATTGTAAAATAAAATCTCGAAACCGGTAGCACCATTAAAGGATTTGTGAGATATGGTTTTTCATTCCCAATTTTAAATATAATAAAATGGACTCACATATGGTGCCCTTCGACAACATATATATATATATATATATATATATATATATATATATATATATATATATACATATATATATATATATATATTTGATAAAATAGATTTTTGTTGGGGATTCAGTCATTTAATAAATAAAATTCTTTGGATTATGCCAAGCTTTCGAGAATGTTTAAATGTTTATTCTCTTCGTCGGGGAAAAATTCGTGAATTTACATAAAATTAACCACAAACAGGAAAGATTTCATAGTCATCAATCAGAAATGTCATTAGTATATATATATATATATATATATATATATATATATATATATATATATATATATATATATATATATATATATATATATATATATATATATAAAAACTTTTGAACCAAAAGTTTTTTTGGACTTACTTATAGACATATAAAAACATGCCGTTGAAATTTTTTCGACATTCAAAAGTGTGAACGATCGCAATAGATACATTTCTATAAGAAATTTACCTAAAAACAGTGAATCAACTGAAAAATGGATGTGCTGCGGGGCCAGAGGGGATACAAGCAGAAGTGATTAAAAACGGATCAGAGAGACTTTTTCAGATAGTGCCCCGGTGCCAGAAGATTGGAAAGTGGCACACATAACATAAAAAACCGGAAATATCATAGATATCTATGAAAAATTTTTCTAAAGTAACTTAACCTTTGGAGCAGAAACATCGAGAATCTCTGAGAATAATAGACGAAAAGTTGAGGCGACGGAGATAGATGTGTTTAGGAGATCTCTTGGAATATCTAGAAGGGACAGAATCAGAAATGACGATGTCAGGCAACGCATGGAAGTAAAAACAGCTTATATGGTACGGGCGTGTACAAAGATTGGATGACAACAAACTGCCCAAATTAGTCATGCAGTGGGTAAGTGGGTACCACCAAGAAGAAGCAAGGTAGACCAAAAAACATGGATAGAGGGGGTAACTAAAGCTATAAGTGCGAGAGATCTGAGAGAAGGCCAAGGGAACGACAGAAACGAATTATATGGCGATAGGACCAAATATGCCTTAATAAAATATTGGAAAAGGGTAAAGGGATATAAAATCAAAAATAATAAATACAGAATTACCACTTTGAACACGAACACTTAATATTGTCGGGTTTGACTAAATAAAGTGTTGGTGTTTAAAGTGGTTATTCTGTGTTTATTATTTTTGATTCTATTTACGCCAACGGTTCCATATTCCAAATAGTATACAGGGATATAAAGTTGTTTTTTTGTTAATAATTTCACCGTATATTTATCAATTGTTATCAAAATCGGCACAGAGGCATAACTTTAGAAAAAGAATATTATTTTATGTATTATTTCAAATTTTGTTACAGGGGGCGCCACGCGAATGGTTCTTGATGATGAAATTAAGTGGAAACTTTTTGCCGCAACTTCTTAGTGATTTTGGGGGATACGATTTGTGTATACGCACAAGACAATTTTTGCGGTCGCTTTGCAGCTAGAAGGTATGAATTGTTATATCCAGGCAGAAGGCAACCAAATCACAAAACTTTTGAAAATCTTTTTCATATATTGGGTGAAACCGGCTCATTTGATATTAAAAATCTGGGTGGTCGTTCGAAAAAAATCAACCTAATGAAGGAGGTGAAATTTTGGTTCGAGTAGATGAAAATCCTGAAGTAAGTTCATGTCAACTTTCAGCAACAACAGGAGTAAGTCAGTCATCTATCATTAGAATTCTAAAAAAGGAAAAGTTCCACCCTTATCACTTCACTCCTGTTGAAAATTTGCTTCCAAAACATCTCTCACGACGGTTACAGTTCTGTCAACATATTCTCAATAAGCATATTGATGACCGAAATTTTATAAAAATGTTATGTTCACTGATACAGTCACTTCTATTAGACATGGGAACTTTAATTAGCGAAACAATCATTACTAATAATAATAATAATAATAACGGTTTATTTCCCAAGAAACATAAATGTTTATAACAGGGAATGTAAAAAAAATTATATATAATAATAAAAAAAAACACAAGTATTAGAATAAACAATGAAATCAGAAATGTAATAAAAAAAAAGTTGAAACTTATTTATTATAATAAATATTTTTTCAAACTATTTTTGAATCTTGTTTTGCCGATTTTTTTAAGAAAATCCGGTAACACATTATATAATTTTATGCCGTTATAAAGAATTGATTGTTTGCCAATTGTTGTTTTAATTTTTATTAATACAATATTATTGGAACACCTAGTTAAATAATTGTGTTGATCACAATTAAACCGAAAAACTAAATTTGAATGTTTTAAATTATTTATGACCAGATGAATGAATATACAAATTTTAATTTTATATAATGAATAAATGTCAAATAATTTCCTGGGTTTATATAAATTAACTGTGGGTTCTCTGTAATTTAATTTGAATATGAATTATAATTTTATTCTGAAGTATTTTCAAAGGTTTCAGTAATGATTTTGTTGCTGAACCCCAAACTGAAATTAAATATTGAAGCTTTGAATATACTAATGAAAAGTATATTAATTTCAGGTATTTTAGAGGTAAATAATTTCTAATTTTATACAGAATTCCAATTATTGGAGCTATATGTTTTCTCAATTTTTCAATGTGTTTGGACCATGTTAGATTTTCATCTATGAATAATCCAAGAAACTTTACAGTGGAAGAGTATTTAATATTATCATTATTGAATTTAATTTGATTTTTTAAATCAGTAGATATATTTTTTCTGGCTATAAAAGTAAAAGATGATTTTTTATAATTTAGGGTTAGCTTGTGACATTTTAACCAACTAGAGATTTTGCTGATATCCTGCATCATATTAGTTTTGATTTCTTGTAAATTACTTCCACTATATACTATAGAAGTATCATCAGCAAACAAATTTATTTTTCCATTCAATTTCAAACTTATCAACGAATTTATATACATAAGAAAAAGAACTGGTCCCAGGATAGACCCTTGTGGAACACCACATAATACGGTTTCTTCTGAACCAGATACTTCTCCCATGCATACAAACTGTTTTCTATTGAATAGATAATTTTGAAACCATTTGAAAACCAATCCCCTAATTCCCATATGATACATAATATTCAACAAAATGTTATGATCCATTGTATCAAATGCTTTACTCAGATCCAGTGATAAGAGTCCACCATATTTTTTGGAGTCCAGATCAAGTTGGAACTGAGTTAACACATCCAAAACAGCTGATTCTGTGTCACTATATTTTCGAAATCCGTATTGAGCGTTATGTAATAATTTTGATTTATCAAGGTATTCCAATAATCTTGAATGAACAGTTTTTTCAATAATTTTAGAAAGTACTGATAATATTGAGATTGGTCTATAATTTGTCATTTCATATTTATTACCTGTTTTGAAAATTGGTTTTACCTTGGCAATTTTTGTTTTATCAGGAACTATACCCGACAAAAAGGGAAAATTTATTAATATGCTCATCAAAGGTGCCAGTTCTGATTTCACTACTTTAACAATTTTGATACTTATTTTGTCTAACCCTGGAGCTTTTTTGCATTCAGTAAACTGATTATTTCTTCGATCTCTTCTGGGGTGGTAGGTTTCAGGTACATGGAAGTAGACTTTGACTCCATCGGATATTCACTTTGCCTGGGAATTTTGGAAGCTAAGCTGGGACAACATTGATGAAATAATTATTGAATTTCTCACAAATTTCATGTGGATCTTGTAGTATATTTCCATCAACGGAAATAAATTTTATGTTTTCAGTATTATCCTTACTTTTGTTATACAGGATTTCATTTATCGCATTCCAGGCTAGTTTTGGAGTAACATTTTTGAGTTTTTCGCCGTAATATTTTTCTTTAGATTTTCGAACAGTTTGTTTTACAAGTTTATTGAAAAAATTGTAAGAATCAATTATTGATTGTACATTGGGATAACACTTTTTTTTATAATGATATTTATCTCGCTGTTTTATCAATTTTGAAATCTTTTCATTGAACCATGGCTTAGAATCCTTTCTTATTTTTATTGCCTTTTCACAGGAACAATCCTCAAATATTTTCAATATCATATCATATATCTTGTTTACTTCATCATATTTGTGAAAGTTTTCATGAAAAATGCTCAATTCTTCTTTCAGTTTTACTTGATCGAAAACATGAAATTTCTTATAAGAAAACAGTTTTTTTGATTGCGTGTTTTTCATACAAATGTCCGTAACTATGAGTTTGTGGTCACTCAGGGCACTGTTTATGATAGAAATATTACATTCTTTAGTTGAGTTTGTCAATACATGATCAATTAAAGATGATGTATTCTTAATGTCTCTGGTAGATATTTGATCATTGCAAATTTTGAAATTATTTGAATGGCAGATATCACTATAAAAATTTGTTTGATCGTTATTCTTTAGAATATTTATGTTCATATCACCAAATATAAAACAGTCCAATTTAGTTTCGTTTATACTATAAAGTTTCTTATCGATTTGGTTTAGAAAAGTAGAAGCGTTTTCTTTTGCGGAACGGTATGCACCACCAAGAATAAGGTTGAACTTTGGTAATTTCACTTCAATATAAGCATTCTCAGTATCCTTGTCCATAATTTCAAAGTCTATGTTTTTCTCCACAAAAATTCCTATGCCACCTCCACGTTTCTCTCTTGATGAATATAATGAATTATAATTATTGAAATTATAATAAATTTCTTCTTCTTTACTCATCCAAGTTTCGGAAATGATCACAATATTTTATTGTATTAATGATAATTTCTATTTCTTCCATTTTATTTTTCATTGATCTAGCATTAAAGTAGATTATTCTAAGACTCTCACATATTTTAGTGTGATAATCTGATATTGAAGTGTACTCATAAATACTGATATTTTTTTTGTCAAATTTTTCATAAAAATCACTTATGCGAGTATTTTCCGGAGCCATTGATATTTTGAAAATGGTTGGAGTCGAATGTGGTAGTATTTCAGTTGCTGTAATCGATTTGTGATTCAAGCTGATTTCGATAATGAATATATGTTGGACACTCTATATGTGTGGCAAGGTGACTGATATCGTGACTGGTTTTATATTTAGTATTTGAATAAAGACAATTGCTGCATTTAAGAATTCCAATATTTTTGCAGGATGATAATTCATGTGAGCCTGAACACTGTGGACATACAATATCGTTTCTGCACTTCTTACCAGAATGTCCAAATCGAAAACATTTATCACATTGTGAAAGTTTGTTGTTCTGATAAACTTTCAGATTCTGCCAGCCAATAAATAATTTTCCTTTACCAATTGTCATAATTTTATGAAATAATCTTCCACTGACTTCCACAAATGCAGTCAGGCAATCTTTATGTTGAAAGGTTCTTAAATGTTCAATATTAAGCAAATCTTCTTCATCAATAAAGGAATTTTGATATGTTATCATTTGTTTAATTTCTTCTTTTGTAATATTACTGTCTAGTTTCAAATTTGGTATTTTTATTCTTGGTTTAGTTAACTTTTTCACTTCTGTTTTATATTTGTTTGGTAGTTTTTGTTGTATTTCCTCTTAAATTTTTCCAATTTCTTTGCTAGCACATTTTATGACGACATTTCCATTCGGCATTTGTTTCAATGAATTTATTCCTATATGTAATTTGTTAACTACTATTCTGGTTTCCAAATCTTTCTTAGTTTGTGCTGATGTTTGGTGTTTATTAAGTTTTACCACCATAGTCTTATTTACGGAATTATTAATTGAAACCTTGAATTCCTTTGTAACCTCGGAGTAAGATTTTTTATTTAAATGTTGTCTCGGGTACGATTCTAATTGTTCAATTTTTGTGTTAATTTTCTCTAAATTATCCATGATACTCTCTTTATCTACTATATTTGATAACAAGAAATCATAGTTTTGTTGGAGCTGTTCATTTTCTTTCAATAGAAGTTTTATGTTTCTTTCTTTCTCACTAATTATACATTCCTTGTCTTGAACACTTTCTTCAAGTAAAAGTATTTGTCTTTTCAAACTTTCTATGACCACTAAGTATTCATCAGACTCTTCTTTAAAATAATTCACCTGTGTGAGTTGAAATGTCGAGTCCCCAACAAGATCCTCTGAACTTCCGAAAGAAGAAAACCCGCATGCTGTTAAAGAAAGCCATTTTCAGCATGAGTTTTAATTGAATATTTGGTGTGGCATTATCCAAATTTAAGTGGAGATTCTTTTTTTATTGCAAAATACTCTGGTGATATTTTGGATGATATATCACTAGATGTAAAAAGGAAAATGTGGTTTATACAGGATGGAGCTTCAACTCATTTCCCATTATATGCGAGAAATTATCTAAGAAGCATATTTCCTCAAAGATGGATTGGCAGAGGAAGTGATTTCGAATGGCCACCGAGAAGTCCTGATTTTAACCCTCTGGATTTTTATGTTTGGGGACCTATGAAGTCTTCAGTATATGCCCATGAAATAGATTCACGCAGCGAACTCTGGAGAAAAATGCACAATGCGTCTAATTTTTTGAGGTCTTTTTAGAGCTCTTCTTGTGTTCAATTGTTTTCAATTATACTTTTCCGTTGAAATAGAAGCCTTACGTTAAGTTTTTTTTGTCTGTTATTTGAAATCCCCTTCTGTTCAATAGCTTTTTTCTCGAAAACGGACGAAATTATCGTGTTTAAATAAAAGTACCAATATTACGTAGAAATTATGTTCACGTCATATTTTCTAATCAGAATCACTAAAAAGTTTCGTCAAAAAAAAGTTACCACTTAATTTCATCATCAAGAACCATTCGCATCGCCCACTGCAATAAAATTGGGAATAATACATAAAATAATATTCCTTGTCTATAGTTATGCCTCTGCGCCGATTTTGATAACAATTTATAAATATACAACAACAAAAAACAAAAAAATCAAATTTAACGCCCTGTATTCTTTTCCACAGCATCATTTTATTGAGGAATATTTGGTCCTATAGCCATATTTTCGTCCAAATAACCTGCCCTTAGCCTACATCCCATTTGTTATGAATCACTCTGTAGATATAATGGTAGAGCTAGAATCGCCAATAATACGATACTATAAAATTCAAACAACGTCGTAATTAAACAGCTACTTTACTTTTAAGTAAAAAAATATATGATTTTTTTCAAATGTCAAATGTCCCATTTGCTTTTTGATACAGGATTATGATTTTTGGCAAGAATATCACTGAAACTATGGCTCAACTTTTAGCGTCAACAAAAGTTTTCTGCGTTATACAGGGTGTCAGATGCCAGAGCCAGAAATTAAAAAAAAATCTAAACCTCACATCTCATCTTTTTTATGGAATATCTATTTTTTTATTTATACTATTGGTAAGTTAAAATGCTTTTGGTATAAATATGTCCTATACCTATCTGTCATAGTTATCGAGATTTTTGCATTTTTGTTTTTATTATTTGGTTTTGAATGGAATTTGCCTTGAATTGTGTTTTATTATTGACTTTTAGAATTAATACACAGCAGAAGATAGAAAATAAAAATAAAATAAAAATTCAGTCCATCATATGTACGTTATTTTATTATTGAAAAACTCTTTAGAAATGGAACTACACTTTTTTCTGTAGAATAAACAGCTTGATAAATACTTGACACAAAGAGCAATACTTCTAACAGAAAACAAATTAGGGATCCAATAAAATTACTAGATTAAATATTCAATATGGCCACCATTTCTTTCAATTTTGCAGCCAATTCTCAAAGGAACTGTTGAGTGTATCGAGCATTGTAGCATTAATACTTGCGCAAGCATCTCTTATTCTGACTTTCATGTTCTCTATAGTAGTCGATGGCGTCTGGTAAACTTGCTCTATCAAAAAACCCCACAGAAAAAATCTAATTTTGTGAGGTCTGGAGATATTGCATGATATAGGACCTCCTCTACCGATCCATTTATTTTCATAATTAGCGTCTAATAATTCCCTCACTTGCCAGCTAAAATGTGCCGGAGCGCCGTCTAGCGATAACCAAATCCGCTGACGACATTTTAAGGTAATTCGTCAATCAATGGTTCAATGATGCGGTTCCCGATTATACCAGCCCACACGTTGAGTGACCACCTATGCTGGTGATCTAAAGGGATAATAACTCTAGGGTTTTCAGGGCTATAATAATGGAAGTTATGTCGGTTAGCATTTTTGTGGAAAGTTGCTTTATCAGTGAATAAAATATAGTTGAAAAAGTCATCGTTTTCTCCATATTCTTCTAATGCCCATATACAAAATTCAAGTTTTCGTTCAAAATCATGTTGTTCCAGTTCTTGAACCAATTGAATATGATACGAGTGAAATTCATATTTCTTGGTTATTTTATTTGCAATGGATTTGGCAACACCTATCTCTTTAGCTATCTGCTAGCTGAAATACTGGGATTTTCACTTACAGCTTGAAGTACAAGATATTCATTTTCTTCATTCATGGTCCTTTTTGCCTTTCCAATTTTTGTTCATAATCGACGCAACTAGTTCTTTCAGTCGAGCAAACGCTAACTTATTAGGATGACGTTCAGCATTCAGGTACCTTTGCTCATACATTCGACTTGCTAAGAAACAATTTTGATCACTTGCGCCCAAAACATAGATCTTGTTAAGCATTTCTTGCCGAAAAAAAAATATTTTTCTAATTTTAATACCGTTACTACACAATTATTTTGACATTTCCTAATGACACTTCGAAATGTAAACATTCTTTTTTCATTTGCTTTTACTTTTGGATTGTCTAGGCCAACCAGTACATGTTCTCATCCTTTAGGTCATGATTTTCAGTAGGTACAATAAAATGGACAAAATTTTTATTTTATTTTTATTTTCCATTTTCTACTGTGTATTAAAACAAAAAGGAAGCATTTTGAGTCACCTATAGTATAAAATAAAAAAAACATTCCATTTTCAAAAATGAAGATATGATGTTTTGATTTTATATCTATATATAGTAGTAGTTGTAGTAGTAGTTGTTTACATCGTTGTTAGTTTATGGCTATATGTGATTATAGCCACTGTAAAGACCGAAGTCATTTAGTAACTACATATCTTTCAGTAGCGAAATCTTTACATCCTTTCACATTGATACGTGGGTCGCGTTCAAATTTAACTTCTAAATCCTAGGTGGCGCTGAAAGCGGTACCCTATTTGGGGCTTTGCATCGTTTGACGATGTAGAACCAACAGTTTTGTGACTCTTCGGACACGTCCCGAACCATATGTTCAGCTGATGAGATTCTAATAAGGTCGAAATCACAGTGATCCTGTTCTTGGTTCAATGATGTGTTCCATAGATAATGAAGCAACAAGGTGTTAGAAGTTACCGCAATTGGTGTCGAGTGAGGGGATGTAAGGGCCATAAGCAGAAATAATTGCTAACCCAAATGTCAACCTCACCTGCTCGAGTGATAATCTTAGTTATGCGGTGCACCCTTTTAGATAACCGACGAGGCTCTGATGACCGAGTGACTGCTGGAATAAGCAGTCCCTACTTGCCGACCAACACCTCCTGGTGGAACTACTGGCAAGTGAAGGGGACCCTTTTGCCTGGGGTCTAGAAATGGACAACGAAGGCGGATGAACCAATAGAATGATCAACGGCATAAGGATACAGAAGGCAATGGGAAACCACTGTATTAAAGATCTTCAAGATTCCTCAGGAAATAAATCAATATGACATTGACACCTCAACTAATACATTTTACTAATCATGGAAATCAGAAACCAAGATTCGGCAGGAGAAGAGAAACACATTTATACCATGAGGCCTCTCAGGTCGTAAACATGCGAAAACCTCACGGGAGAAATCGACAGATAAGAAGATCCGATCTGAAGAACATGGAATAATCGAACGCTTTATGATGCGGGTAGGCTGAAAAACTTAATTTTGCAGATGCAAAGAATGGACATACAAATACTGGGAGTATGCGAAACGAGATAGCCGGACACAACCAATTTTGACTCAGGAGATTATACAATTTACACATCAGGAGAGATGCATCTCACAGAAACGGAGTGGCTATAATATTAAATAAACGCCTCAGTATATCAGTACGAAACTTTGTGCCCTTGTCAGACAGAGTAATGCTGCTACAGCTGGCGATGAGACCTGTAAATGTGAACATTATTCAGGTATATGCCCCTACTACTGACCATAATGACGACGAGGTCGAAGAGTTCTATCAACAAATTAAAGACATAATGAAGGCGACAAAAAAACACGAAATCACTATAATTATGGGAGACTGGAATGCAAAAGTGGGCAGAGAAACAACAGAAGATGTCACCGGACAGTACCGCCTAGGAGTACGCAACGGCAGAGTTAATCGACTTGTACAGTTCTGACAGGAAGAAAAATTCGTAATTACAAATACTTAACACAATCTTCCATACAGAAGACTGTACACATGGGCGTCCCCCAAACATACACAGAACAACATCGTAAGAAATCAGATCGACTTCATCTTGATTAAGCGACGATTCCGTAATTGTAGTAAGTCAACAAAAAGATTCTGTATTCTGACCATAACCTGTTATGCTCAACACTAAACGTTAAACTCAAAATGAGGAAACAGCCAAGTAAAACCTCAAGAATACAACAACATATACTAAAGGACCCTGAAATCATTAAAGAACTAACTCAGGAAATAAACTGATATATTCATACAACTATACCAATTCCCTTTAATAACAAAAGTTTCGAAGAAAATTGGCGAGTTATCAAAACTTCATTGAGGAATGGAAGAGTTCAACAGTTAGTAAAACCAAAAGTGGAAAAAGGAAAAACAATATTGATGACCAGAACATATTGCATCTCATGGATTAGAGACGTAAACACAAAAACAATAATCATAGTGAATACAAGAGAATACATCATAAAATACGCAAAAAAAATAAGGAAGCAAAGGAAATATGTCTCAGAGAATCTTGCAAAGACATCGAACATCTTCAGACTATACACGATGACTTTAACTTGCACAAAAAGATAAAAGATTATTCTGGCAGAAACAAACGAAAAAATACAACAGTACTGCGTAACGAGAGTGGAAAGGCGCTGTTAACAAAGAAAGACCAGGGTAATGAATGGAAAGAGTATATCCGACAACTGTAACGGCAGAGAATCTACTGACTGGTTATATGACAGAACACGGAACAAACATTCTCAAATCCAAAGTTCAAGAAGCAATACATCAATCAAAAGCGACTGGCAAAAATCGATCTTCATCGCCCTACCCAAAACCAACAAAGCTAATAGGTGTAATGACTTCTGATTAATTAGCCTAATGAGTTACACTTCGAAAATGCTTTTAAAGATACTCCTCAACAGAATATATACCAAATGTGAACACAATATTGGCAAGGAACAATTCGGATTCCGTAGCGGACGACATACGCAAACCCTTTTTTGCATGAGGACAATATTACAAAAGAGCTGTGAGTTCCGAAAAAACATATATACTGGGTGATTCACGGTCGATGGTACCTTAGACTTTTAAGGAAAACTATTCGTAGGATCGTTCCGAAAATTGTATTATGTAGATTACACCTAGACATCTATCGAATGTAAATATTTTCAGCCTTGCGACGTCGCCACTTATATCAATAAGTATTAACAACTTTGATTATTCAAATGGAACATCCTATATATTATCAATTTATTAGATTCTCTATTGCCTTCTGGTTATTCTTTCATAAGATACCCATACCTATCTCAGTTCCCAGTGAATTAATTAATTTTCTTTTGTTTTGTTCAAAACAGAGGTCCAATCAATAGCCTATTACTCTGAATTTTAGAATTGTGAAACGATGAAATTCCAATAATAGCTTTAGAAATACTTCGTTCTTAGTTATTATTGAAGTTTTTCTTTTTATGTTATACAGGGTCGCTCAAAATTCCTGATCTTTCCATCAGATCTATAAAGACCAAAAAAAGCATTTTTTCAAATGGAACACCCTATATTTAATTATTTTATCAGAGGGAGAATCAAAATACCTTTGAAATGATATATCATGTTCCTATACCTTAATGGCCAGGTTTTCAAAATATAAGCAACTATCTATTAAGATGAATTATTACTAGCATTTTTATGGTAGGTATTTTCTGGTTACCATGGTGATAAAACACAATTAATATTTAACAAACATTAGTTGAGGTATTCCTTAAAATGATTTATCTGAAACGCAAAGATTTGAAGAAAAAAGTGTATTCAACACCAGTAGGTACAAAGTAAAGATGAACTGCGTCAACGCTTAATTAAATGCATTGATGAGATAGATGCCCGTGAAATAAGAAAAGCTATTTTATAGGTGGAGGAACGTATTCTTAGATGTTTGGAATGAAACGGTTGTCATTTTGAGAATCTATTATAAATGTTTAATTATTTATATTTCTTCACTATTTATTATTATTAAAACCTCTGTCCTTATGACTTAGTTATAGATTATTCATTAGATATTGTACTGTTTTTATAAAGTCTTTTGCGTAAATAATGTAACAAAAGATCACAAAATACATATGTATATCGTTGAATTCTTAATATCAGTCAATGCATAGTTACTGCAAATTTTATCTCGAAACTGAGTTCAGGTTGCGATGAATCTACTTAGGTACTCATTATTGTTCTGCCAAGACTGGGTATGATACCTATGAAAGTATATTATTATTGTAGAAAAAAGAAACTCAAAGTCTTCTCCACAATATAATTCTATTACTATTTTACTGGCTGTAAACATGCCTCTAAGGCAAAAGTTTATAACAAAGTAGACCCCAATGTATCATATGCCAAATTGACCAACAACGCTAACATGACGGAACTCATACAAACAAACGAAGACGAAATAAACAGAAACTAACAACCTAGAACTAATAACTGAAATGAAACAGTTATATGGTCTGATGACAAGTCTTGCCGCAAAAATTGGCTTCCAAATTAAATGTCAAACAAGACCATTATTAAGAAATTAAACATTATTACATGGAATGCAAATTCTATTGTAAAGAAAAAAACGGAAACAATAAACTACATGAACGAACACAACCCTGACATACTACTGATACAAGAAACTTTTTTGAAAGCACAAAATAATTTTAAAATTCCAAATTACACTATACACAGACATGACAGAAATACAGGACGCGGCGGAGGATTAGCAATACTTATTAAAAGTAACATACAACATGACATTACGCCAGATAAATCAACAAAGAACATAGAGCTAATAGTTATAGAGACAAAATTACACGATGGACAGACAATACGAATAGGTTCAATGTACATACCACCTACAAAAAATATAATAGAACAAAAACTCGATGAGATACTAAAATATGACGTACGAACCATTATTGGTGGCGATCTTAACGCCAAGCACCAAGAATGGAACTCTAGACATAAAAACAAAAAAGGCACTGCTCTTTACAAATACGGACAAAAACATGATAAAATACATATACTAGGACCTGATACTCCGACGTTAAACAGCACCAAGGGCATCAATGACATCATTGACATATTTATAATAAAAAATATAGACAAATACTGTGACATCTACACAAACATAGACACCACATCTGACCATAATCCGGTACATCTCTCTTTAAGTGATGCCGTATTACCAACAAACAAGAGTTCAAAAATAACGAACTGGCAATTATTCCACAATATTCTACAAAACACAGACTCTAATGAAAAAGAACTCAACTTTACAGACAACATTGATCAAGAAATCAATCAAATAGAGACTGACATAGACAATGCACTTAATAACAGCACAAGACTATTAAAAACTAAGAAATCAATTGACGGCTTTCCAAAATACATTAAGGACAAAATTAGACTGAAGAACAAATACAGACATTTAGCGAACGATACAGGAGATCCGAGACATCAAAAACAAGCCACTTAATTGAATAATCAAATTAAAAAAATGATTATAAAATTTAGAAACGAACAATGGGACAACTACATAGACACACTGAATGACCCATATCACCAGAGAAGCTATTACAAACTTATTAAAGCATTAAAAAAAAGACAACTTCCAAACTAACAGGCCTATACATCGAATGAACGGACTTGCATACAAAAATGATGACAAAGCAGAAGCTTTTGCTGACACGATAGAAGAACAATTCACATTGAACAGGACGACAGTAAATGACCAACAACTATACAATGACATTAATCAAAAAATAAACTATCTTAATAGAAACACAATACCTGACAATACCTACAGACCCACAACAAATGACGAAATATAACAAATTATTAGTGCTCTTAGTATTTCCAAGGCACCCGGCCATGACAAAATTAAGAACAAACTACTAAAGGAACTACCACTCAAATACGTGACAGACTTTTAAAGCTATTTAATTCATGCTTCCGGCTGACATACTTTCCGATCAGGTGGAAACATGCTCAAATAATAGTTTTCCAAAAACCGGGAAAAGATCCTCTTTTCCCACAAAATTATCGACCGATTAGCCTTCTTTCAAATTTAGGAAAAATACTAGAACGTACAATACTCACTAGACTTAAAGAACAAGACTTAGTACTGAATGTTATACCACATGAACAATATCGTTTTAAAGACAGACACTCCACAGATCTACAACTCCTCCGCTTCGTTGAAAAAACATCAACTGACATAATAAACAAACAAATAGTGACTGCAGTATTTCTTGACATTAAGACGGCATTTGACAAAGTTTGGCATGATGCATTGGTATATAAAATGTTAAACTTTAATTATACAACTCATTTAGTCAAAATTATTCAATCTTTCCTATCAGACCGTTCCTTCCAAATTAGTTACAACAAAATTTTATCAACATCTAGACCAATAAAAGCTGGAGTACCACAAGGGGCGGTACTTTCTCCACATCTTTATAATGTATTCACAGCTGATATACCAAAATTACGTAAAGCAGAATTGTTCCTTTTCGCTAACGATACGGCCATAATCACAAAGAACAAAAACAGCAAATATAGCATTGCCGAAGCACAAAAAACAGCTGACCAACTATCAAACTATTTTGATAGATGGAAAATTGCAATTAACCCGGAAAAAACACAGACAATACAATTCACTAACAAATATAAGACTTCAAAATCAAAATTAACAATTAAAAATTCTGAAGTTGAATGGCGCAAAGAAGTGAAATATTTGGGCATAATTTTAGACCAAAGGCTAAGTTTTAGTAACCACATCAATAATACAATTTTTCAAACCAAAATTAAAGTTAATCGGTTGAACCCGCTGCTCAACTACAATAGCAGACTTAATTTGAAAAAAAAATTAGAAACTGACACCACCATTATTAGGCCCTATCTAACGTATGCTTGCTGTGCCTGGGGTCAGTCAGCACACGTTAAAAAAATTCAAGTTTTTCAAAACAAGATACTGAGGAAACTTAGTGGTTCTCCTTGGTATATGACTAACAAACACATACACGAAGACCTGAGAATAGAAACCATACATGAATCAATTACCAAACTTGTGACAGACATACGCAAACGAGTAGATACACATCCACATGACGATCTGAAAAATGGAATGAACTTACAATGGCAAACACAAAATAAGAAGACCTACGGACATATTAAAATAAAATACCAAATACCAGCAAACTCTTTTTCCTACTGCTCGTTAAAAAAAGAGCAATCAATATCAGTAATATCTCATGTATGTAAAAAAAAGATGAGCTATAAGGATACCAGAATGGTATCAGTAGTAACCGAAAAAAGAAGAACAAGAGAGACTTTATTAGATAGTTGCTTATATTTTGAAAACCTGACCATTATGGTATAGGAACATGATATATCATTTCAAAGGTGTATTGATTCTCTATCAGAAGAAATTATAAAATATAGGGTGTTCCATTTTTGGGTCTGATCTGATGGAAAGATCAAGACCCTGTATAACATAAGAAGAAAATCTTCAATAATAACTAAGAAAGAAGTATTTCTAAAGCTATTACTGGAATTTTATCGTTTCACAATTCTAAAATTCAGAGTAATGGGCGATTGATTGCAGCTCTGTTTTGAACAAAACAAAAAAAAAATAATTAATTTACTGGAAACTGTTATAGATATGTATGGGTATCTTATGAAAGAATAACCAGAAGGCAATAGAGAATCTAATAAATTGATAATATATAGGATATTTCATTTGAATAATCAAAGTTGTTAACACTTTTTGATATAAGTGGCTACGTCGCAGTCGATAGATCCCTAGGTATAATGTACATAATACAATTTTCAAAAGGATCCTACGAATAGTTTTCCTTAAACGTGTAAGGTACCATCGATATATATATATATATATATATATATATATATATATATATATATATATATATATATATATATATTATTCATAAATATCTATACATACACTGAACCAGTATCTGCCTTACTAATAATTTTTATTTAATTGTGCTCCTTGTTCAAATAGCTACAAACATATAAAGATAATTCATAAATATTCATTTTCCTGAACGAAACCTAGATACTTTCTAACTTAATATTTACCATGACCAATATATATATAATGCCATTTGTAACTGATGGCTATGGAATCTTTCCTGTTCTTAGCTAATTTATTCTAAATTCACGACTGTAATTATTTTTATAATACTATTAAGTTGTTGAAACAATTTTGTAATGATTTGTAGTTTGCCCTGAAGAAGAGAAGAAACATTCTCGAAACCTCCACTTTAATCAAAGAATTTTATTTGTTACTTGCATCCCACGGACATATTTTTATTTAGTATACTTTAAAGCCAGTGTACCAGTGATATAATAATGATATTTTTAATATAAATTCAATTTGTTACATAATCAAGAAGTTTATGTAACATCAGCTGTTTCTGGTGAATAACTAGATTACGCTAGGACGTCTTCTAATTTTGCCGACAACAACTACTGCGATGGTAAATACCCCTTCCGCCATTGAATAATGTCAGTACCTAAAATTTCGCATTTGCACAATATTGCATAATACCACTACAAATGTTCAGACTGATTACCAAACAAAGCAGCGCCACCAAGACAAATTGCCCTAACAGTTGTTGACGTTATTCAATGGCAGGAGGGGTGTTTGCCCTCGCAGTAGTTGTTATCGGCACAGTTAGACGTCCTAGCATAATCTAGTTATTTATCAGAAACGGCTGATATTATATAATCATCTAGATTATGCAGCAATTGAAATATATTCAGAAATATTATAATTTGATTGGTACAGGATAATCTTGAATTAATCAATTCCATTTGCTGAGTGTTTATATCCACCCACTATACGTGTTCAATGCATCGTTCATATTGGTCTCCACCGTCAGTGGTACGCTGAAGATCGATACTAGTATGAGTTCAAAATAAGGATTGATTATCAGACACGAGTCTACGCTCTGCGGCAAACTGAAGTTAGGCAACAACCTTGAAATGATGATATTTGCCGCAGTATTTAAGTTAATGTCGTCATAGGATTCATATTAACAATCAATGTTGGTACCTAAAGTATGGGAAAATATGAGCACAAAATGTGAACAACATAGTTGGCGCAGTTTTTTTATTGTGTTAATTATTATTTTTTTCTATTGATACATATAGGAAAAGGCAGATCAGGATATCAAGCTCTCAGATATTTTTTTATATTCATGATTACCCAGCTGAAAATATTAATAATTGTATTATAAAAAATACCATTTTTGAATCTTAGAGAGAACCTCATTTTTATTGTTTATTTGTATTGTCATTAGATTTTGATAGCTATCTACTTCTGCAAAACTTAAATTTTTGCTATTTCTATCATTGGAAAAATTCGAGTTTCATTTGTTCAGGCACTAATGTTGATTTCGAAATATAAAGCATAACAAGCGTTGTGTTTATCAAAACCAATCGGCCTTACTTTTAAACACATATATCAGAAATTTCACATTTAGTCAACAAAACGCTTGTTGCGCTTCCATATCGAAATCATCATAAATTAGATAAAAGTCAACAACATTGTTTCGAAATTTCAACAAAAAACATCAAAACCGGTGGTATTGTATTTATAATTTTATGTTAAATACTTAAATATTAATTTGGAAAAATCTAGAATCTAGCAAATATCAGTTTGAATAGATAGATTTAGTTTAAAAGTACTGAAATTCAGAATTCTTATTAATTGTCAGAGATCAGTTAATTACTAGTTTGTCGTTACATATTTGAGAGCATACCTAATTTGAACGGAGTATTGGGCGTCAATAACATTATGTATAGGTACTGTTATGTACATAGATACATAATAAAATTGAGTACTTCTGCTAAAAATACTTTTGACTTAAATTTACTTTATTAATTTCACAATATGTTCCACAGCCTTCCATATTTTTATATCATTAACCACGTCATCTAATCATTAACTATTAAAGCATCTAAAATGCAACTAATAATAATTCGAATTCTCTTCATTCAAAAACAAAAAAATTACAAAGCACTAAATTAAAAACATAATACTGAACTGAATTTTACCATTATTTAGAAGAAACTAGATGACAAACAACGAGTGAGGAATGTGTGTATTTTTTAACACAAAACGCGCGAAACGAAAAACTCAAAGAACAAACAAGAACGTCAGCTTGTACAATAATTGTTATTGTATCTTCCAGCGAAAAGTCATGTGCCGTTTTGAGGTTAGGATATAGAGTTTGGAGGTTATGAGCGATCGTTGCCGACAACAGCTTAAGGCTCTGGCGTCCATGCAGTCACTGGTTGGTCAGATGATATTATTATTGTTGCAGGGAGCGCCCGCGGCCGTCGGCGCCGCCGTCTTGCGTACGGCGTCGGGGCGCGCAGAAGAAAGTTGGAGTGATTGCGAGGCGGGAAAACGGCATCGGGCTGATCGATATGGTGATGGTGATCCCTCTCTGGCATCTAATATTAATGATGGACATCGTGGTCAGCCCACATTGTTCAAGGACACAAATTAGTATAAAAAGTAGGTAATAATAAGCACTTTTAGTAAATATGTATACTTCTTCTTTCCGTTTCGTACTAGTATTCGAGAGTACGTGGCTGCTCTGCCTTAGAAGTATTAACATAGACAAGATTACTTCTAGTTTAACGTGGAATCCGAAGCACCATCATGTCTCTATATAAAACTTATGACATATATTCTTGCTGTATTTCCGCTGCTTTGTCGGAGGAGGAAAAGTACAAAAAGGTGATAACTAGGAATATTAATGCTCGCCCGATTTATCACCACCAGCATGTTTTTGCACAAATTATAAAATTCGTATTTACATTTTCTCAATTTTAACATCTAAGATTCATATTTTTTAGTATAACTCAACAGTGCATTTAGAAAACCCCTATTGTCTTTTGTTTCTCAATTACACCCTGTAACTTTGTTATCTTCTATAGCCATGTTGTATTTCTTATCTAATAAAAACTGGTTTGTAAGTATTATTATTATCGAATAAGGTAGGTACATTTGTCCGACCAATTGTAGTTTAAATGAATATTTATAATAAAACTGTTTTGAAAATTGTCTCCTTTACTATCACAAATGGGCTTTGGGAATTTTGCAATAATTAAACTATTTTTTCACGTACCCTATACATTTAATTTATAAATTTCCAAGTAATCTCTATTACCATCTTATTTATATCATAATCTTGAGATAACATCAGATTCGAATATCTATAAGTGCAAAAACAAATATTTGGCTCATTTTATGACCAAATATGAAAGAAGTAATTTTATTTCTTAGTGCAATAATTAGTTATTCATCTGCCGCTGGTAAGATTTCAACTTAGTTTATTTAAAAAATTACATATTTTCACGAAAAAGATTAAAAAGAGACCATATTTCTTAACTTAATCCAAAATTCAATAATTTTATCCAAAATATTGATGTCGTCCTAATATTTAAAAAATATTGAACTTTTGTATTACTTGCACATTTTTTTATTAGGTACTTTCAGTGTGCATTGTGATAGTTTCTGATTGATTACAATGTAAAACCAGTAAACCTTAATCTTACCGTTTCTTTATATAACCGATATTCACCGATTTAAAGAATTCGTATAAATCAATCATCTTGAATAATAAATAAATTACTGAAACTAATAACTCTGGATAAATACATCACCATTTTCAATCAATACTGTGTGTTATCTCACGTTACATTAATTTTATTACATAACTTAGCGATTATTTAGGGTAGCTGTAGGAAAGTAAATCATCTTCAAAGTTTTTTTTGGGAAATAACATGTAAGATATAACAAAAAATATATAAAACGCTAAAATCCAGCATATCTACAGTAGAATTGTTGATCAAAAAATCCCCAATTCACAATCACAATCAAACAGTTCAATCTTATTTGTTTTTATAGATTAGGTAGAAATCGGAATATGTAGGTAAATAGTATATAATTTAGATAGGAATCTCAATTTTATATGATAATGATAACGAAAATTTCTAATATATTTATCTATGTTCTTCCCCTATACAAGTGCTAGAATTTTCTTTGATGTTCTATTTAAGTGAACCACTGCGACGCCCTAAACTGAATAATAAAGACCACCACAATTCTTTAAGAAAATAAAAACATAAAAATGTTAGACGCGCGACCTGAGTTTCCTCTTTAACGGTGTTTCTAATATTTGCTTTAACTGCGATTGTCATTGAATATAGGTACAATAGACGACAAAGGGGCTAAATAATATCTAGTTATTTAATATATAAGGGAAAAAAGTATTAGATTTTAGCTCAAGGTCAAATAACCGAGATCTCAAAAAATCGCGACGCAGATATACGTATTTCAGACTTTACTGCTGTAACTCAATAACCTTAACTTTTTTGAAATTTAAATGTAGTTTCATATAATCTCTTCTTTGATTTGGCTCATAT
The DNA here is from genome assembly GCA_958507055.1 of Crioceris asparagi. Lineage (NCBI taxonomy): Eukaryota > Metazoa > Arthropoda > Insecta > Coleoptera > Chrysomelidae > Crioceris > Crioceris asparagi. Next base: position 79,597,886 of record OY293826.1, on the reverse strand, counting down.
TTTCAATTTTCGAAAAAAAATTGCCGTATACGCATATAACATATTTCAGACTTTATCATTGCTGAACTCGAATACCGTAACTCTTTTGAGAAAACGTTCAATTTGAATGTTTCTGGACATGGTCCCATCTTTAATTCTGCATTCTCAGATTTTCTAGAAAAATCTCCCCTCCACCCTCTTCGGTGGTGCAAAATTTTGAAACAACGTAAACAATCGTACATAGATTAGGATTTTTGGAAGCTTGCATACATTTTGATATGAATATACGTTTATGTTTTTGAGTTCTGTGTCATCTATAATATCTAGCGTTAGGTATATGTCAAATATAACACTTCTATGTTCTGAGTAATCTTGATCCCCAGCCAGTTTTCGAACAATTGAAAAACTTGAGAAAACTGTTTGAAATATTTTCTTGTAAATTCCTTTTTCTTTTTGTAATCTCCTCCAGATAATGTAGTTGTTTCTAGAAATGTGACAGTACTATCAAGAAACTTGTAACAGTGTGTGATATTTTGTTTACTGTTTTTAATGTGTAATTTGATGTATTGACCAGAACACAATACACTCCTAATGAACGTTCTCGCTGAGACGGACTGTATATGCATATGAATATCCTTTACTTATAGAGTTAATTATTTATCTTTTTTTGCTGTTTCTCAATATGCTGCTTTTAAATCTTGTCTGACATTTTTGATTTTTAATTTAACTTTTGTTGTTTGTTGCAGTATTGGTTTGTCCCCCTGAATTAGGAGAAAGCGTCTACTATGAAACCCATAACGACTGCACCACATATTTCCATTGCCATGATGGGAAGCTGCATATAAATTATTGTACGGATGATACATTCTTTGACATAATCCTTCGAAAATGTGTTAGTTGGCAGCCAATGAGATGTCAAATACCATCAACAACAGGTAAGGAGAAACCTAATGTTGCATAGTAAAGTAAAACATAATTCATATACTCCATTTCAAAAAGAGAGAGAGAGAGTAATAAATTATGATAACGATATACTAATTTGTATTCTGTTGTATAAAAGACCATGCACACGATGTGGGTCTGAGCAGGTCGAATATATACTAATATAAATAATTATAGGTCTTGGGGTGAATCTCATTATATCCAGACTGAAGCTGTACCATAAACCATAAAATGAGCTCTGTGTGCTTCGCAAGCTCTGACTCACGCCATGTCTTTAAAGGCTAAAAATAATATAGATCAAAATTAATTACTCTCTCTATCTCTCTCTTTGCCAAAGATTGCGCAAACAACAGTATTTATTTGTGGCCACTACTCTGGAGCACACAAGTCGGATGCGTGTAAAAAGCGACCCCCTGTTGCGCTAATTGCAAAGTTACTTCGAATAGACTTGTTTGCGGAACCGCTCATGCTGCGTTTGACAAGGCTAAAAGCATAATTCTAAGAAATAAACTACAGCAGAATATCCGCTCTATCGACTATCGCTCCTAAACGCTCTATTCTTAGAGTTGCCCATATAAATGCATAGTCGGTTGGTGCACATTTATTAGACATAAAGAATTTCCTCTTTTAAAATTCTGGCTGTGAGTGAAGCTGGGTTCAACATGTCTACTGATCGACGAAAGTTGCGATTCCTTACTATAAATTATATCACAATGACAGGCGCGGTAAAGTTGGCGGAGGAGTTTGTTTTTATGTTCACCGTAAGATATGCTCTCGTAATCTCGGCTTCTCTTTCTATAGCGATCGTTATCTTCTTAGGCCTGAATTTTTACTTATTGAGATCTCGATATTTTCAAGCGTAGTTGTGTATAACCCTCCCAAAGCCGGTTACTGGTCCGAGATTGATGAAGCCATAACTAATTGCTCGAATAGTTTAGACAGCATATTGCGTTTTGGTGATCTTAACATCGACTGGCGTATCGATTCATAGTATCGTAACACTCTCCGGGCTTCTTTTGACACTTTTGGTCTCCAAGTCCTGCCGTTCGAGACTATATCTGCATTAGCGATCCAAGTGCTGTGTCTCAACACTGGCACATTGGAAGTTCCAAATATCTCATGGCATGATGTACGGTATTCTTCTTGCTGACCTTGAGCAGCTTGACTGAACTTCAGTTGAACGCGAGCCTTGCGTCAAAATGTTTAAATCGTTTCTCACAGATACATACGGTCGGCACGTACCTTTTATTACAATCTCGCCGAAACGTCGGAAACCATCCTGTCTAACTCTTGAATTCGTTGCACTTATGAAGTCAAGAGATCGGGCTTATCGCAATTGTCTTAGGCATAACCGAGCCCTGAGCTACGTAACACCTATAAAAGGATGCGTAATCGTGTAAAAGTCGCTGTAAGCAATGCTAAATTCTCTTACTTTCGAAGCAATCTTCAGTCCTGCACTGACCCTCGGTTTATATGGTATATTGTCAGCGATCTCGGTGCCAAGGGCAAAGCTGCATCTCTTGACTCCTTACCAGTCCACACTGATGAGTTAAATAAATACTTTATCGGTAACTTCCCTGCGCCATGCGAAACTTTATTTTTATTTGCAGCAAAAAATCCAGATGACTGCTTTTATTTCTCGCATTTCTAAGCTGACTCGCTATTGAGAGCGATCTCTAAGTCCTAGTCTAATGCTCTTGGTCCTGACGGCATTCCTCTTAGCCACATAAAAGAGTGCCTTCCAGTGATATTTCCAATCCTCTTACATATATTCGATGCCTCATTGCAATCTGGTATTTATCCCAAACTATGCAAACGCGCCATCGTAAAACCTATCACGCAGTGCAAACAAGTATCGCGACCTCAGGACCTTCGGCCTATCAACATTCTATGCGCATGTTCCAAACTTCTCAAAGCGGTGGCTCTTGGGCAGCTTCAAGCTTTCATCGATAAGCACAACCTGCTCGATGAATACCAGTCCGGCTTTCGAAAGAATTTCAGTTCGCAGACTTCTCATACCTCTGGTCGACGACTTTCACGTTGAAAACTCTGAGCTCACCTAAGCGTCGCGATGGATCTCCAGCAAGCATTTGATAGCGTTGATATTCCTCTACTAGTCGGCAAGCTCAAAGCGCTTGGACTCTCTTTTCCATCATGCGACTGGTTGGCTTCTTTCCTCTCAGATCGCACACAAGCAGTATCCGATCCACAGGGTGGCTTCTCGGCCTCGCGCACTTGTTCCGCCGGCGTGCCGCAGGGCTCTCTCCTAGGTACGATTCTCTTTATTCTATTTATCAACGATCTGCCTTCTTGCTTAAGAAACTGTCGTTACGATCTCTATGCAGATGATCTAATCATCTATATTCGTTTTCGTTTCGCTGCTCTTAGGAGAGCAATTAGATTCATGAATATTGATCTTCAGCACCTTTCCCTCAGCTCAAGAAGCCACGAACTTGTTGTTAATCCCACAAAAACGAATGCAATGTGGGTGGGTTCTACAAATTTCATATGTAGGCTAAATCGTCTTGTACTGCCTCCGATTGTCCGTGATAACGAGATATTTGTAGTCTGTTCCTCACTACCGTTAAGAAAAGTTTTGCTGCTCTTAACAGGCTAAGGAGGTGTCGCGATGCACTACCTCTAGGCATCAGGACTCTACTTGTAAAATCGCTCGTCTTGCCGTACTTTGACTACTGCGCTGTACTTTCTTCGGGGCTCTCGGCCGAGCTAATCACGAGGATGCGGCGAGCAATGAACGCCTCTCTTAGATTCATTTCGGGCAAGATGACATTCGAACACATCTCTGCTGAATAACTAAAGCACAAAATCATACCGTTTGAGAATCGCGTTCAATACCTCACTATCACTCAATTGACAAAAATATAATGTACGGGCGAGCCACATTACCTAGCAAAAAGACTTGCGTTTAAGACTCCTGAACCCTATACTCTTACGAGTTTTTGCGAATTCGACTTGCAGATCAACTTTTGCCATACTGTTACTTGCTTAGATGCGTTCTTCATTCATGCGCCGCGCCTTTGGAATACGACTCCGAGCGACTCCCGACCGCTGTATTATAAACCTGCGTTCAAAGCTAAAATATATACTTCGACTAGCCTCAGCCGTAGTCTTCGCAGCTTTTTCTTAACCTGTTTTGAAAGACACGTTTCATAATGTATTATGCGCTTTTCGATCTTAATTATTTATATATGTTATCTTGTTTCGTTTTTATTCATTTATTTCATTGTATCACCACTTGAGTTTTTAACGAGCCCTTTGTTCAATATTACTACTTGTACTTGATTATTTAACCATTATTTATTTATTTTATTTATTTTTCATTTTACTTTAGTTTAATTAGGTTATATCCAAAATTTGTATACTAGGCACCTGTGTCATTGCGGCGTTCATATGCATTGTAATTTATTATGTATTGCCCCGGCCAAATAGGACCCTGAGTCCTTGGAATGTTCAATAAATCATACTCATACTCTTTGAAATGGAGAAATCATAGACTAATAATACAGTAGTTGTCCATCTTATCTTATTTAATAATTATATTCATGTAACCTTAGATCAATCAATCAAAGAGGATTATTAAAGCTTGGTAAAAATTAAAAACAGATTCTTATGTTTATAACATTAAGACGACCAGAGCCTTGCTAAAATCTTCAGCAAGGTATACATTACTAAATTTTAATGATTTATCTTCTTTTTAACAGAATCATCGGATTATACGACGAATATATACACATATGAGACCTCGACCGGTGCCTCATCTTCCGGTTATAGGATACAAAGTTTTCTATCTACTCTGTTTATCCTACAAGTTTTAATATATTGGTCGGATGATTTTAAATTGCAGTAGAGTCCTTTTTCACAATATGGAGATATGGAAGACCCATTTGGTGGATGACAAATTTTCCAACATCTACTGCCCAACATTATTATTAAGGATAAGATTAAGATATTTATTTTAATTTATAATCGAATATATTTTTAAAAATATTACGAATCTTCTTTGTAAACAAAAGCTCCGGATAAAATGTAGAGAAAATCTTGCTGAATACTCCTTGAATTAACCTTTTACTACTATATAGTATTTTTCTGGTATAATATTAGATATTTACTCTTACTATTATAATATTCTTAGATCCTGAATTCTACTAATTAATTAAAGATGAACCTTCCGGTAAGTTCGAAATTTATTTCTGATTTCATCTCCATACAAAGACAAAAACGGGATCCAGACAATGTGACAAATCATGTTTTATAGCAAAGTTATATGACTTGTCAGGGAAAGTAGAGGAGAAATGTTATATAGGTATCACAGTGTTGTACAACATTTTTTTTTTGTTATATAGCAAGCGTTATGCCACAGCTTACCTAACGGTAAACTTGCTTCCAAAGCATTATAAGATGCAAGATCGTACATAAGATGCATATCTGTATACTCCCTAAATGTGTATCCCATTTTCGAATTAAATTTATCAAGATATAAAAAATTCAATAAATTAATATCGAAGTAAATGATCAATGTTAAGCAATATGAAAGATTTCAAGATTTAAAATGCACACGTCGATGCAAGATATTTATTAATATTTCGTAGGTAGGTACTATAGTAACGTGTGTAAAAACAGCGCGTTTTTAATACCTACTGATAAAAGTTTTCTTTGTTGCAGACAAAAAAATAATTAGAAATCATGGTTCTTCTACTATGTTTTTTCTCGAAAACGGTTAATTTTATCGACCATGAACAAGAGTACCTTTTCTTTAGCTTAATGTTCATGTTTTTTTTAACTTTTCACCATACAGGGTGTTAAAAATGTCAGAATTAAAATGTACAACCTAGTCTGCCCCTGGTAAACTAAACAAGGTAATTATGTTTTAAGGGCAGTATATTAAGAGATCCTTACTACTATTTATTATATTAGATTTTCTTTAAATTATATTAAGTAGTCTAAACGTTATTCAAGAAACATTGTTTTCCAGTGGTGTCTTTTAGGAGGCGGTATCTCCGTGGGGAGGGCCGCTAGGAGCTAGGACAAACATTTATGGGAACTTGTAATCTTCTTTATTAATGTTCTATCTGAATCCCAGAGATTTCTCACATTTTCCTGGACATCCTGTACGTACAGGGTGGGGCAGCTGGCGGTATTTGATGGATCGTGGCTGATCTATTTGAGATAGAGCCAAATTGTTTTTATAAAAGCTGGTCATGAATAAATCGACTATATTTTAAAAATATTTTCAAATATGGCCGACTTCCAGTTATAACAGAAACTGGCCATCACTTTGTTATTTTAAAAGAACACCCTGTATTTTTTTACATTTATGAGTTCGTTTTGAAAAATAAAGAGCAGTTTGTTAAGCATTTATTGGGCATAAGCCTGAAGGTTTCCAAGATATTTTCAGTTTTCTGAAAAAAATGCAAATTGCAGCATCCTCCGAAAATGGCAATAACATGAAAAGTATGAGAGATTTTTAAGTACGGTTTTTTGAAATTAATTAAGTTGAAATCGTTCTCTTACTCAAGGTTCATTTGAATGTTCTAGGACATAGGGTTGTTTTCTTGAGGATTGTTCCAGATTAAAATTTCAACTACCATTTTATTTTCTCTCAACGATGCACCTAGTGCTAACGTTGATCGAGGTTCCCATTTTAAGAAAATCGTCTTCGCAGACTTACTATATATAATATTAATATCATTATAAAATATGTCTTTTTTTAGATTTTGTCAAATTGTAGGTCAGTAACACAAGTTAACTCTACAAAATGTTTAGGTTGCTTTAAATGTTCCGCAATGCCAGGGTGATCAAGCCTGTCATTTTCATTTAAAGTGGGGATATATGTTTGACTCCTAAGCTGTAATTTGATCTGAGCACGAGTTATAGCAAAAATTGTGTTATTGACACATATCTTTTAATTCATTAGACGTCATTACAATTCACAAAAGTGCATCTGCACCCACGTTATCTCTACCTCTATTCTACAGTAAAATTATATTCTTCAAGAATCAGGAGAAATTTTTTGAGTCGACAAGGTGGGTTTCTCATTCCAAAAAGATAAACTAGTGGTCTATGAACCGTAAAAATTTAGAATTTTCTCTCGTTATAAAAATGGCCTAAAATGTTTAACTGCCCAAACAATCGCTAGAAATTCTTTTTCTATTGTACCTACAGTAATTTTTCTCTGCTTTATTTAACGAACAACTAGCAAAGGTTATAGGTCTGTCATCGCCATTTGAAAGAACTGCACCAAGAGCAACCGGATGCGTCTGTTTTCATGATAAAAGTATTATTTAATGAAAAATTTGGATATTGCATAATTGGTGGTTGAGGTATTAACTGTTTTAAGTTTTCAAATGATTATTGACATTCTTTTATCCAATTAAATTCTATACCTTTTCTTGTTAAATAATTCAAGGGATGAGCAATATATCACCAAATACCCCGACTAACTGATGCAATATTACCCAAAAGGTAAGAATAACTTACCAATTAATTTCAATAACAAACAACACCGACAAATAAACATAAATATCGAATGACGTGGAGGATAAGATTCTTCAGCGCGAGGTCGAGATGAACCTTACTGAAGTAGAGCCCGTCGGGCACACAAACAGCCAACCATCAATAACAAATCAACCACCTACTACTTATTCCTCAATCGTCAGCAATCATCAAGCTCCAAATTTCCTAAGTAGACTGCAAGCAATCCTAATAGACTCACTAGATGGAATAAAATTAGAAGACTACTTACTCCAAATTGGTGCCAAAATCGGACCCAAAAATATCCTATTCGCATAACGTGTATTCAACAATCGTATTTCTGTTTATCTTGCAAGCAAAGAAATTGTTGATAAATTCATGAATGACCACAATGGCCTTATTGAAATCAAGAACCAAGTTCTGCAGACACGGAGACTCATCACACCCAATGAAAGACTTATATTATCTAATGTATGCCCTTCAATATCCCATTCAGTCCTAGTAAATGAGCTCCAAAAATTAAATATAACAACCAAGTCACCCATATCCTTCCTAAAAATCAACCCTATCAACCCGGAATACAAACATATTCTGAACTTTCGCCGTCAAATATACATTGAACCACCAAAAAAAGATACATGAAGATACATCATACCGCATTTTCCTATCACGAGACACATTGCGGCGAAATGTAACTCGAATCAAACTACATTTGCTCCGATAGAACAAAATACTTCCAATACTAGTCTGCATATAGAAAACCCATAAACTCAAGAACAAAACTGAGAAGGATGCGCCGCACCACAAATAAACAACCCAGAAATTAACGAAACTAACCAGCACCACAACATCCCTCTTTATGAAGATGGCGGGCGGAACAGGTCGTTCTGAAGCCGAGTCATTCGAAGAAAGTGAAAATGAAGATGTTCAGAAAACGTGCAAATTCTGCAAACGAGTAATTGTGAGAGATAAACACCAGTGTAAAAAGTGTAAAGCAACTTTCCATCCAGAATGTGTGAAATTGGGAATTACAGCAAAGAATAACGATTGTCAACACTCAATCGACAATAAAAATGAATTCGCACATGAAATCCCAGAATTCAATAACATTCTGGAGAGTATGCTTTTTCAAGAAATCGTAAGCAAAAACAAAATCTTAATGGAATAGAATAAAGTACTGCTTGATAAGATATCATTTTTGGAAAACAAAATTAGTCTATACGAATCAAAGAAAAAAACAACTACAAAAAAATATGTAAGCAAAGATGAATTGATAACTCAATTCATCATCAAAACAACAACAGGCGGACAAACTGACTAACACTACCAACATAAAATGGCTAACCCAAAGAATACTCGGCATTACACTTACGGAAAAGTCGTCTCCTGAAGAAGAAGAAGAGGACTCGGTTACACAGACTACTACAAATAAGAAATGGTATGACAGCAAACCTAACACTCAAGCACAAAATGAAACTAACTTCACATCCACAACATCGGAATCAAAACAAAACATAACCAAGAAGACACTCACCTCGGAGGAAAGCGGATTTAAAGTCGTAACAAGAAGAAGACAACGCAAAACCCGAGTTGGTTAGCAAAAATACGAACTCAAACTTGAAAGCAGTGCCCAAGATGGTTTCCGTATACATAAGTAGGATCGATATAAACAGTACCGTAGAGTCCGTTGGTAAACACCAACAAGAAAACAATTTCGAAAAGTTCGATGTGAAACAAGGTAAATCAAAGTTTCCTGATATTTACAAATCTTACATTATTACAGTTCCACTAACATCTCTTGAAAAAATCAAAGAGCAAAATCTACGGCCGGATATATAAGCAATTTTTTATACAGTCTGACAAAAATAGGGAAAACGTCATCAGACAAAAGAACTCAAAATGTAGCATAATCCATTACAATTTACATTCCATCGGAAATTGTGTAGACCAGCTCCATATCCTACTGGAAGAAAACAAGGACTGTTTATGTATTTGTGTTTCGGAGCATTGGAGATCATCCATTCAACTACATCTGTACGAAGTGAGGAACTACAAACTCATATCATCCTTCTGCAGAAATGAGGGTCGACATGGTGGAACCGCAATGTACCGTAGGGATGATATTAATGCAATTGGAAGAGACGATATAGTGCATCAATCAGTGCCCTTCATTATTGAGGTGTCAGCTATGCAATTCAATATTGAAAAAGTAAAATTCCTAGTGATTTGTGCATACAGAGTTCCGGATTCGGATATCAATGTATTTTTGCAAACAGTGGAGAGTATTCTAAACATGATTATTCAAGAAGGCTGCACCATATTTTTATTATGTGATTTTAATATTAATTTATTGGATGGTAATAAGGAGTCACGACAATTCTTAACACTTCTGAACTCGTACAACCTAAAGCAATCCATATTCGACCATACAAGAATCACACCACATTCACAAAAATGCATTAAGAATATTTTCACAAACTTAACAAATTTCGAAGCGCAAACATTAAACTATCAAATTTCTGATCACCTTGGAAAAACAAATTTTTTGAGGACAATCATAAAAAAATAACCTCAATAATCAAAAGAGAATTCAGTCAAGACAATAAAACGAATTTTGTAAATACATTAAAAGAACAGAATTGGACAGACGTGTACTTATGTCAAGTCGAAGACGTTCAAAAACAATTTCAGAATTTCATGAACATCTTTAAACTGATTTTCAATCAATCTTTCCCAAAAAAAATCTACAAACCTAAGAAAAGCAAAATCTCTTATAATTCACCGGAAATTAAAAACTGTAGGGAAAACTTGATATTCTACATACTCTAAAAACAGTAAATAGTGGTTATACGAAACAATATAATGACACAAAAAAATCGTACAATCAGTTACTAATCGAATACAGAAAGCATATTTATTCAGATAAAATAAATAAAGCAGAAAATAAAAATAGAGTAGTCTGAAATATAGTGAAAGAAATCAAAGGTGACGAGAGGGCAACTAATATTGAAATAAATGGAACACCTTCACTTACTGCAAATAAATTCAATTTATTTTTCTCAAGTCCGGCGACGAGCACAACTCAGAAAGATACTGTGGATAGAAACAACCCATGTTCCAAGTCGATTTTTTTGAGTCCGGCCCTAGGGTTTGAAGTTCACGACATAATAAGAAGACTAAAAAACAAATGGACAAGTGGTATTGACGAGGTCCCGGTGAGCATATTGAAAATATGCTCCCAAGAAATTCTTTCGGGTTTTGAAAATAAAGAATATATACTAGGTATATTTTTACGACCTAACGAAAGCTTTTCACAAAATCCTATTGAGAAAACTAGAGATATTGGGAGTGAGAGAAAATGCACTCAAATGGTTTGAATCTTACCTTCAAAATAGGGCACAGAAAGTAATTGTCGAATATGAAGGACTAGCCTACGTGCCGGAAATAGAAATCGGTCAAGGGGGGATCGTCGGCCCACTTTTGTGAAAACCTAAAATCTAGTGAACTTTGCGGACGATTTTATTCTTCTCATACATGAAAAAATAAAGAACAACTTGCGCAGACTCTTCAAACATGCAGTGATCGCCTTGTAAAATGGTTTAGAAAAAATAATCTAACCTTAAACACTACAAAAACCAATCCAATTTTGTTCGAGACTACCAGATCCAATATAAATACACCCAGAGAGATCCAATTTGCAAATGATACTTTGAAAACAGTAAAGTCGACTAGATTCTTAGGATTAACTATAGATGAATATATTCAATGGATCTTGCATATTGAATATTTGAGTAAGAAGTTGAACTCCATTCTATATACCTTGCGAGTACTGAAACCTCACTCTGACATAAACACAATGAAAAACGTGTATTTCTCAAATTTTCAGTCAGTTGTCAGATTTGGAATAATTTTCTGGGGAAACAGGTGGGAAGCAAACGACTTATTTATAATACAAAAACGAACACTCAGAACCATTTTGAATCTGGGGTACAAAGAATCATGCAGAACCCACTTTCGAGAAAATAACATGCTCACATTGACAGGGCTTTATTTATATGAAATCATCATATTCCGGTTCAAAAATAAAAGTTCCATCAGCGGTCTAAAAACACGAAGTTATTGTTATTAATCCCTCCACCACATCCAAACGACCCATTTCCGACATTAACCCCCCACCAACATCGTCATTGTCATTTTCACATCGATTTTTCTCCAATAATCTCTTAGGAAATTAAAAAAAAATCATAACGAAATCTTCTTAATAATATACAGAGATTCCAAAAATTGCTACTCCATGTTTGTCAAGCAAATAACAAAAAAAATATGACTTATTTTCGATCAGCATTTGTCGATTTTTAACGAAAAAAACTAAATAACCCTAAAACTAATAACTTTAAGTATAGGGAAAGGTATATCCATTTTACTCATAATTTTCTGTAATCTCAAAAATGTATTGACATATGGGGTATATGAAATAACAAGTTGTTACTATTTCCGGCAAAACCGGAGGTGTTTTTTTTTAAATATTTTCCAAAGGTAGTTAAATTGTCTAATAAACGCCATAAAGTTTTTAGATCGATAGCTTTTGTCATTCTCCAGATATTTCTAATAGGCCATGACCGTGGGACACCCTACATATATATAAACTTTTGAACCAAATGTATTTTCGACTTTAGACATATAACAACATGCCGTTGAAATTTTTTCGAAATTCAAAAGTGAGAACGATCGCAATAGGTACATTTCTATAAGAAATTTACCTAAAATCATTGTTATATTATGTGCTCGCCACTTGAGATATACTTAAATTAAACTGATTGATTAGAACATTTGACGTCCAAATGGAATGTATTATGGACTGTAGAACATAGTATTACAGTCTGTGATAGCTCATAGAAGAGAGTATGGGACTAGTCTAAAGCCCGCTGCAGACGGAGTATGTTTTGCTGCACGATTGCTTGCTTGTTTTGCTGCACGGTCTGATAAATGTTGCCGCGCATGGTGTGTTGATGGCTCCCTTGCTTGTGTTGGCTTCACACGATGCAGGCCATCATGTATGTAAAATGTCAGTTCAGAGAAATATAACTGTGACAAATGATACAAAATATTGAACATTCTAATCAAGCTCTATTTCTAATCATTGTTACAACAGAGAAAATGTCCCAACAATCAAAAATTACATGTTATCATGTGCAAAATAACTTCTGAGTACGACTCGACTAGTTCCGAGTGCTCCGACAAGGCACGATGCGTAAAAACAATCATCGAAAATAGCACCGGTTCTATCATCAAATCATGCACGATTTCAAGCAACCAACCGTGCACGCGATGTCATTTTCTTACACGAAAGCATGCACAGCACCAATCCTAGCTCCCATCAAGGAAACATGCAGCAAAACGTACTCCGTCTGCAGCGGGCTTAAGGTATGGGAAGAAAGAGTACATTTTTATCCTCCGTCACCTTGGACCTTATATCCATGGACTGCTAAGCGACAGAAAATCTCGGGCCCAATATGATAGGCTAGAGTTACGCAGTTCATGCAAATCCGATGTTTTACGGGCAGTTACGACCAGAGAACAGAGATACGTCTATGTTCTCGTTACGACTTTACGACTCTGATATATCCATGATATATCAGATGTCAGAAGCAGAGAGAACATACAATAATACAAATATAGCACAGACCCAATTTGGAGGTAGTGCCCTCTGCCACTTGCTACCAATATAGAATTTTCTCTGGTCAAAAGTCATAATATTTATATTGTTTTTGTTGACATCGAAATAATCTGTGGAAATATCCCTACTAATGCTTGTGCTCTCGTTGTGGTTAAACATTAAAAATGGTGCTGAAATAATTGATTTAATCAATATTATGTGCAATGTGTAAGGATCAGTAGTGAAAAATGTTGGACACTTTTGTCTCATTTGTGGGCATATACTCAACAGTCTGCTCCGGGGAATTTCTTGCCACATGTATGCATTTTTCCTCTTTTAATTGTTTTGTTTACCTATCTCAATGTTTCTGTCCTTATTTGAACTTTGAACTTTTATATGTTTTTTGAAAAATAAATGTTATTTTTACAACAAATTTATTTACAACCTGAATCCTCAATCCCACTTATTACCGACTGTAATGGTTAAAGCCTGTCTGATGGCAGAACTGTAGTAGTAGGTACTATAACATCTATGGTATCATATATATGGGTCAAACAATGTTTCACATATTTAAGCAGCATCCTTTGATTATTATAAGACTCAATTATAGATTTACAATCCTAATAATCCCAAATGATTATTTATCATTGATTTACGATCCTAATAATTCCAATCTTAAAAAATTATAAAAGTATACATACTTATTCGACTAGTTTTGTAAATTGAAATATTTTAATGAAATAAGATGAACCAATATTATTTTTGTATTATTTGAATAAATCAAGATGAACCAATATTATATCTTGTTTGAATGAATTCACTGCAAAGATAGTTACGCAAGAGTCGGCATCTACGCGTAGACCCAATGCATATACGTAGTTGTTACGACCATGGTTTGCCTGAAACACGTCACTAAATCCTTGTATGTTGGGCCGCTACCATTTGCTGGGAAGCATAGAGGATTAGCAGTCCATGAATTATAAGGTCTATGTCTGTCACAGATTAGACAGGGACTCTGTCACTGAACTATGGACCGTATACACTGAACTGAATTGAAAACTGTTATATCCGCCATCTAGTGACCAATGATATCGCTATTTGAGCTGTAAAATATTAAAGAACTCATTAATTCTGATAACCACCTTAATCAAAACAACCTAAAAAATAATGTTCAATTCCACATTCTTTTCTTGTTAGTGACGTGTTTAAATTGTATGTAGCTGTTTGCTTACGTATACATTTCATACTGTTCGTTGATTATCGTTTTGTGACGACCCCTGGGAGTTTATTTAAATGCTGCAACCAATTTAATCTCAGTTTACGAGTTTACACGAGGTCAAAGGGAAGGACGTCCTGCTTGTGTGTGTCAACATCCACATTAACAAATCCGAATATAACAAATAGTCCGTTCTTTAGGTCAGTCCTGTAAAGTGTTTCTGCATTTTTCCCACTACGCCAACAACACACAAAATGGTAAGTACGTGGTACAATATAGTTATAATTTATTTGTCCTCATTCACCTTGCCGGCAAATTACAACGATTATGTAATTGGGCTTGTTAGTAATGTACACAAAATGCCCCATGGAGTGCAAGTATGTAGAATTGTGTCTTTATTATCATAAATTTTTGAACAAAGGATGGCAATAGGAAAAACTTTACAATCACAACACACCTAAACATGAATTTAAAAAATCCAAAATTAGATCAGTTTTCATCAAGATATGATTGTTTACTTGAAATATCTTTTTTTATTTTAGTCTGAACCAATCCGTGTTCTTGTCACTGGCGCTGCGGGCCAAATCGCCTATTCGCTTCTGTACATGGTAGCCAAAGGCGATGTTTTCGGCCCCAATCAACCCATCATCCTTCACCTCTTGGACATCCCACCCATGATGGGTGTACTTGAAGGCGTCGTAATGGAGCTAGCCGACTGTGCCATCCCCCTGCTTCAAGGTGTTGTCCCAACAGATGATCCAGCCGTTGCCTTCAAGGACATTTCAGCGGCTTTCCTTGTCGGTTCGATGCCCAGGAAGCAAGGCATGGAGCGCAAAGATCTTTTGTCTGCCAATGTGAAAATCTTTAAAGTACAGGGCGAAGCCTTAGACAAATATGCAAAGAAAGATGTTAAGGTTCTGGTTGTGGGAAACCCGGCCAATACCAATGCTCTTGTATGCTCCAAATATGCACCTAGCATTCCCAAAGAAAACTTCACTGCCATGACTAGGTTGGACCAAAACAGGGCGCAGTCTCAGATTGCTGCCAAAATTGGAGTACCAGTTGGTAACGTAAGTATCAGACTTGCATCAGGAATAAGCTTCTCTTCTCTTCTTTATACCATTTAAAAAAACTACAGGGTATAGTAACCAACCTTCTGGAATAATAAGTAATTTCATTAATTCGTCGTAAAATAATTTAACATAACATATGATCGTCTTTATAAGATGTAGTATAAACTCTACAATAAGTGGCCACTAACGGCGAAGTTTAGCTAAGCTACTGTTACACTTAACCACTAGAGAGAAAAAAGATAGTGGTGTTACCTGCTACGAGAAAGTAGCTTACAAAAAGAAAACACTATATATAACTATCTTAATAATAATAGGTCAACATTACACATTATACTAGGTGCTGAATTCATTAATTATAATTTACTACGAACTAAGTAATATAGTTTGATTTGCTTTCTGAGGTGATACTCATTTTTTTGTAGTGGAGGGTTAAGGTGTTATAAATTGTAGCATTATATGAGAAGCTTCTCTCAAAAAGCAAAGTGGAGTGTTGAGGTATCCTAATTATACTATTTCTAAGACCTCTATCATGTATATTGTGGGAAAAACTATTTTTTCGTGAAGATACTTAGGCCAAGCATGTAACAGTAAGTTATGGATGAAGCTTAAATAATGACATTTGACTATATTTTCAATTTTCAGCCAGTTCAATGTGCTGAATTTTCTCGAAACGTGATCATACTGTCTTAAGCCATCAGTTGTTCTGAACAACTGGTATACGATTTTTGGCAAATTGCTCTAGACATGGATAATATACGATATCACAGTAATAAAAATTGGTAAAAGCCTTTACCTATGACTTCCCTCGACAAACCACCCCGCTTCGAGATGGAAACAATCTCGTCGCTTCTACCGTTCTTATATTGACACAATATTTTGGACACCCTGTATATATGATTAACGAAAACCCTTACATTGCGTCGCCGGTAGTCCTTCAATATGCATACCAAAATTCGTTGTCCTAGGTCAAGCCGTTATTGAGCTACAACGCCAACAGACTCCAGTTACTAGAGATTCACACAACTTCTTTATCAGATTGAAAGACAAAACTCTTCTGTTAGCATGCAGTAGGCGCTCTAAGATAGTTTGTTTGGAATACTGACAAGCTTATTACATGTATCGGAACAAAATAACATGATTTTTGATTTGGATGAGTTAACCAGTAAATTGTGATTGAGCGAATATATGTATTTATTGTTAATGTCACCTTGAAGTTCATGTGTAGCACTTATTATCATCCACTTGTCTGGATGGAAGCGGTGAACTATTTTTTGTAATAAGCAAATGAATAAACATTAGAAAAATTAACTGTAGGATTTATTTTCTATATTTAGTTATCTTTAGTACCTCACAGAATATGTAATGTTTGTCAACTTTTAGATATTTATAAATAGATAACAGAAACTTGCAAGGTCATTGTTGTTGTCAACATCTTTGATAATTTCAAACCATTCTTACTATTTTAATCTAAAACATCACATTTAATTTGTACGTGTTAGTTGAATATTTCGTTTTTGAATTTAACATTTAACCCTAATAAAACACAATAAATAAACAGAATGAATTATTTACAAGCTACAGATGAAGTTGATACTTCGGTAGTTTTGACTATTATCTGGTGCCTCAAATCCTACACACTTTTGAGATCTTCCATAACATACAACTGTTTACATTATCTGATTCCTCCCAGACCTCAACTGCTCCTCATACGTTTCTTCAAAATAAACTCTATCGCTTTGACTAGATCTTTGACTATTTTTATTGTAGGTTACAAATGTTATCATCTGGGGTAACCACTCTTCTACACAATTCCCAGATGCCAGTCATGCAACCGTCAATGTTGGGGGAAAAGATGTAAAAGCAACTGATGCAGTCAAAGACGATAACTGGATGAGGACTGGTTTTGTCGAAACTGTACAGAAAAGAGGTAGGTTTGGTCTTATGTAGAATGAAAAAACTTCGTACTTACCGATTTCGTCATGTTCTTATCAAATACTGACTCATACTTGACATGTTATGACAGTTGCTCTGTGTATGTTTTAAAAAACAAACGATTAACGATATGCATTTGTTAATTCACAGGTGCCTCTGTCATTGCCGCCAGGAAAATGTCATCGGCCATGTCTGCTGCCAAGGCGGCCTCTGATCACATGAGAGATTGGTTCACTGGCACCGCATCCGGCAAATTTGTCTCCATGGGTGTCTTGAGCGATGGCAGCTACGGCATACCCAAGGATATTGTATTCTCTTTCCCTGTAGCCATCAAGAATGGTAAATGGGAAATTGTTCAAGATCTGCCAGTGAATGATTTTGCCAGGAAAATGTTAGACACAACTGCCAAGGAACTGGAGGAGGAAAAGTCTGAGGCTATGACCGTTATTGAGGCATGACTACTAAATAAGCTTTGAAAAGTTAAACTGAAAATGTAAACAAAAATAGAAACGCATTTGTCAACGACATCCTAAATGTTCGGTACTGTCAGAAAACTTTTTGTATCAAAATTATTATATCATTACCCGTTGACCAAAATTTAGGGGTTTTGCTTTCTTTCAATATATGGAGAAATTATCACGTATTGTATTTCGAAACTTTCAGTTTATCGTTTTAAAGCTGCAGGAATTATTGAAATGTGTGTAGTCTTTTAAAACTTTTGTTAAAGCATTTATATTCTAATTTACGGTGTTATGTGGTAATGGTGAAATATTTTTGGAATCAGAATGAATTTGTTCCAGGATGTATAATTTTATTTTTCTTTGTAGAGGATAATAAAGTATTTTTGTTATTTGTTGTCTTTTAATTTCTTGAAAAAAAACTAAAAGAATACACGTAAACCGATTATTAATTAAATCAAAATACATATTGATTGAACTATTATAATTTCAGGCGGCGCATCTGAAGACGAATAGCTATGATTAAATTAAATCAAATTCATATTGAGCTACTATACTTTCAGTCGAGGCATCTGTGGACGAGTATCTATGATCCAGAAGCTCACCACCACAGAATACTAATAAATACTCACCACCCTAACACAGCTCAACCATATACAGAATAGCCAACACGAATTTGAAAAAAATATATTCTTTAATTTCTGTTCATACAGATCGTGAAGTGTTTTTTTTGTGACTCAATATTTAATTAAGTTATTAGATTGTTGAAAATTAACACCGATTAGCCAACACGTCTTGAAAATAGATCTTATATTCTCTATTTTGTCTCAATTTATCAGAAATCGTTTATGAAACACAAATATAATAATGAAATCCATTGTGACTATTGTTCAAAAAATATAAATTGATTTCAAAATTTGTGAGCTTAGGCAACTAACTAGTCGTCTTGGTGCAGGGTATGCCATCTCAGATTGCCTAGTCTGTTATTGATTGAGCTGGCGCCATCCCACAACTGCGCAAAGAACTAGAGGAAAGCAAATGTATCTTTTACAGGAATCTGCATTTGAGCATGTCATGATCATTTACGGTTGTCAGTGTCAGTATTGGCGAATCCAATTATCACACTACGTGGGAGGACGCCACTGTAGATAGGTAATGTTTATGGGGAAGAACAGCTGACTCTATGCACCTATGCACTTTATGAGAGTACGTTAGTGTGAGTTGTTTGATCTGTTTATGAGGACAATTATTGTGTTTTGGAATAAAAATAGTCGTTGGTTATTATAATATAAGGATTCAATAATGAAAAGTAAGTACAATCATTCATTAAAATTTCAAAGCGAAACCAGTATGTACACGTGAATTTTGTTTATCTTGCAGATATAGTTGCTGGTATCATGGAAGCGGAGATACAAGAAGTGTTTTTATGTTTATGTATCTTATTTCGATATTTGGAGGCTTCCCCCATGAATTTAGTAGTAGTAATTATCTTCGATAGAATACAATTTTCAAAAATGAGTAGGTATCTATAATAGGTGGTGATATAAATAAAATTAAAATGACTTGCCATACCTGCAGTTTTGTTTATATATTTCCGTGTAAATGATAATAAACGAGCAGTTTGAAAACAAGTGTGTTTTTATTCGTCGTTCTAAAACAAAAATATACCTACAAGAAGTTCTATGGATTCTTTATAGTTATACTGGACCGCTTTCACTAGAGATATTTTAAAGCTGAGTGAATCAATATACATAAAAAAGTATAGTAAAATCTAAAGAAATACAATATAAGATGTTTATCGTATTTCCTGAAACGAGCAAGTATTTTTATCTGAGAAAACAGTTCTGTTACAAATTACAATACATAATACATTGAAACAAAATATTAATAAATTTCCTCTTATATATTGAATACATGACAATTGTTTCGGCACACTGTGTCTTCATCAAATGTCATTCTAAACTAAATCTAAGGGAACAAGGTGCCTAATTAATTTATCAACTTTCTCGAGCACTCCATAATTGTTCTTAGTATAGACAAATCCTGATCCTTTATTGGGAAAACGATGAAAATGGATTGTCCTGTACTTATTTTTCTACTGTGAAAATTATATTACACCATAATTTTTTTTAAAAAAAAAACAGTTTTCTTCGGCATGATGAGTGAAATTCACGTGTTAACAAATACGAATGTAAACAAACGATTACCTATCTGTTCTCAATTGGCACATTTACCAGCAGAGGGCGAACGCTTGGCTGGATCCGCCTATAATTTGTATTAAAACAGTTTTTTTACGGCATGATGAGTGAAATTCACGTGTTAACGGAAATTGGCACTTTTGCCAGTAGAGGGCGTACGCATGCCTGGATTTGGCTATAAATTTCTTCTTTTTTGACCGACTTCAAAAAAGGAGAAGGTATACAATTCGGTTTTAAGATTGCTTTTTTCTTTTTTTTTATGGCTGTTCGCGCCTTTAGCACACTAGTTTCATTTGAAAGAGAAGACTTGAAAAATGATTCCATATTGAGAAAAATCAAACGACATTACATTTGTCCAGTAAGTATTCTTCCTACTTTCAATATAGATTATTAGTGCTATGAATATTTCTCATTTTATATGCACATATATATATATTAATTATTATATTATATTTGTCAAATATAAATAATGACATTTGTAATTGAGTAATTTAGTAAGCCGTGATAATATCGAAAATGAAGAGAATTCTATCGAAATCGAATCCAGTTGAAAACCATCTTAAATTGTTACTACCTACCCCGATTAACCATGCCACCCGAAAACAGCATTTGCTGAATGAATAAGAATTAAATGGTAATCCAAAAATGTATTAGGTAACTATCTATTTCTATGAATTTCCTAGTAAAACTATTCTGGAATAGTAGGTTCTCTTTTCTCTTAGATAATTGGTAACAATGACAGAGAACACACCAATATGGCCCTTGAAAGTTTTATCATATTGTTTGTGAATTGTACTTGAAGTTAATGTTTTTAGTTATTAGTAACTTATATGTAACAAAAATGGCATCAATTTGTTTGTATCTATCTCACATAATGAAGTTTCAACTATACCTGATATCCATATTAGGACATCTAATTATGTTCTCAAAACATATGCATCGGCCTTGTAATTTTATTTATAAGAAATTGAGCTAATATTTTTCAAGATAGAATTTCACATATTTATCTTTCTCATAACGACAAATCATTGCTGTAAGTTATTCTGAAAATACATAATAATTTAATGTAATATGTTTATTAGTGATTTCACTTTTCACCCAAATTAAACTGATACCTTTTATATTAATATGTACATATTCCTCTATTATACAATTTTGAATATATCAACAATTTTTCGAAAAATAGCTAAGTTGAATTATTTTTTATCTGTAGAACGGTGGACATCATTTAGTTGATTCTTGTATTAATCTATTTTCATTTATTTAAGTTATTTCTAAGACTTAACCAAGGAAAGGTATTTAACTTTAAACTTATCTCTGTTCCTTATGACCATAATAAACTTTTATTTCACAAAATAAAAATATGTTTGAATTTTTGTAAATGAATTAATTATTGTTTAGTAATTATTGCACATATAATTTGTTTTAAATAGAATTCAATAAATATATATTAATAAAGTCTTTTTTATTTTTCCGGTATTCATCAATATTGTTAATTCTTATATCATATTAATAATTAATCTCATAGATTTCTTTATAAAGCTAAACAATACAATTTTACTTTATGAGAAACCTACGAAATTAATTGAGAATATGATTTATGAAATAACGTGAGATGATTTCAAATTACGAGCTATTACATTTCAAATTTACCGCTGGCCAAAAATTTCTCATTTAGTTCTTCGGGTCATGCAGAGATGGCAGTCAAGTACTTGAATTTGAGACAATTTTTACATCATAGAGTTGCTACTCTATATTCTATTTATTACTCTAAGGTTGTGTATGAAAAATAAGAATACAAAGTAATTGTAATGTAACGTGAAAACTTACCCGAATACACACACACGAACGAAAGAACAACCTGGAACGGAACTCCAGAAGCATTGTATATGCTGAACTGAATTACTCTCGAAGGAATATGTTGAGAAATAACACCCAGAACAACAAAAAGAACACACGAGAAAAACTCGAAGCATCGAGATTGGAGGTTAAGTAGATATAAACCGCATCAATCACAGAAGAGTCAGTCAGTCATTTAGCGTGAGTCTACACTAGTGCATAAATAGAACACTGAATATAAACAGAGCGCTAAGTAATCCTGTGAATATAAATGTTTACATACAGAGTGGTTATCTCTGTTACATAGTTGTGTAGTTATTAGTGTAAATAAATAAGTGGAAATAAATCGAACCCAGTTTAATTAGAATTCCCGTTAAAGTAATTCTATTGGTGCTGATATTTGAATTTGGTGCCAAAAGTCTTATATCTAACTACAATTGCATAACTTCAAAAGTACCAGCACCAATAGAATAAATATTATTTTGTGTTGTGACGTTAAAATACACAAATTTTATTTATTTATGATTTAACACTGATGTGTACTTAGTTGCCTGAACCTAAAATTTTGAAATCAATTTGGGTTTTTCTAAAACTATAGTCACAAACGATTTCATTATTTTATTTGTTTTCACAAATGATTTCTGATAAATTGAGTAAAGAAATAGGGAATGTAAGGTCTATTTTCAAGACGTGTTGACAGTGAACACAGTATATGTCTCTGTTCTCTGGTGTTGGCTAACCAGTTAACTATTTAACAAATAACTCCGTGTACATTTATATTGTTCTATGCTAATAACTCATTTAATATTGAGTCACAAAAAAGCAAATGCGTCACAAACGGTCGGTATCAACAGAAATTTAAAAATAAAAATTTTTCAAATTCGTATTGGCTAATCGGTTCATGGTCACAGCCATAGAAATAATATTCTCTAGACTACGCCTAGCGATTACAAGCTGCTGTCATGATGGTATGCATCATAGACATCTGAACACCTAGACCAAGCATTTCATTCATAACATGTATCCAAAGGCGATCTGTTATTGTTAGAGGATTGTTTTGGTATTTTCCATGTGTAAGAGAGAGACAAAATTTTCCTATAGGAAATTTTGGCAACAGTGTACCTCTGTAGAAGCTTCTAAATGCGTAAACCGTAGTAGCAACACTCAATTGGGTACTTGAATAATTTTTTGAACAATTTTATTTTGTAGTTAGACATTCAATTGAGCTAAAAAAAATTACGAGTTTATTTTGTAAATAAAAAAATATATTCAAAAATTGTTTATTAAATTTCCCGCTTGAATTCTAAAAACGGCTGCAACGTCACAATCTCCCTTAGTTAATGTCCCATGGTATTAAAGAAAGGAGAAATAGAGCAGAGAACACTATCTGACCAGAGAAAAGATACAATATTGTATGTTCTCTATGAGGAGGATTTGTTCATCGACTTGATTACTACGTCACTATCTTGGTGGATTTTGATAAGCATTCGCAGTCACGTGATATTGGGTTTGAAATTACAACTATTTAAATTGATTTTAAAAAACGTTATTAACCGATATTGCTTTACGTTAATAAAGTTGAGATAACGTTTCCTTAATAAAGGAAATTGATTTTGCCATGATGCCACCTGTAGAAAATGTATATTCAAGTTTTATCTTAAACTCCAAAGTCCATGATAAATACATGTAAAATTAAGAAGATTTGAGTAAATCTGTATTTTCGCCATTTCTACCACTGTTTTTTGAGTATGAAGTGAAAACATTTTATAAAATTAAATGCTATGTCAACATCAGATATGGCATATGACTACTGTCCGTCTTGGGAGTAGTGTTTTCTGCGTCCGTCACATTTAAGTCTTGTACCTAACCTATCTTTTGTAGTATTTGTCTATATTGATGTTTTCTCTAGTATGTATGTTTGTCTCTGGTATATTGTATATGTTTTACTTAAGAAGCTCTATAGACAGGAGATATAACACCTGAGGAGGGGTGACGCTGTGAACGACGGCAGGGTCGTGGCCTAAAAATCGGGTTTGCGCATAACGAAAGTGCGCACCTCCATGTGTCTTCTCTGTCTTCGTATCTATTTATTTTATCTATGATCTCTGTCTCTTCTCTCTGTGGAGTGAAATAGTGAAATTCAAATAAGGTTAGATAATTGAGCTTTTAGAAGTGAAGATCCACATAAGCTTTTAGAAAATTACATTCCTCATTGTCTATTGATGATTGCTTGTAAAGCATGCTATATTTGAAATTAGACGCTTGAGTGTACATGAAACAAGGCGCGCTGAACTGCAATATAAAACAGGCTCCAGAAAACTTTTAAAAGTATCATTGACAAGTGGGCGACTTTTAGGTAAATTTCTTATAGAAATGTACCTATTGCGATCGTTCACACTTTTGAGTTTCGAAAAAAAATCAACGGCATGTTGTTATATGTCTATAAGTTAGTCCAAAAAAAACATTTGGTTCAAAAGTTTATATATATATATATATATATATATATATATATTGATTTTGTATTTTTGACTGGATTTATAATAAATAGAAAGATGTTCTTGGGGATGCAGTCATATATTCAATAAAATTCTTTGACTGAAGCCGAGCTTTCGAGAATGTTTATTCTCTTCTTCAGGGCAAAAATCGTGAATTTAGAATAAATTAACCAAAAACAGGAAAGATTTCATAACCATCAATTACAAATGTCATTATTTATTTTCTGAAGAAGATAATAAACATTCTCGAAAGCTCGGCTTCAGTCAAAGAATTTTATTGAATATATGACTGCATCCCCAAGAACATCTTTTTATTTATTTATATATATATATATATGGGATATTACGAAATTTGTTAACACGATAGAGGTCGCAGTTTTGAAGGTATCAAGTTCAAATTTGCTATAAAAATCAATCTTTCAAATATCTCGGTCGAGTTCGTTGTTGGGCAATATCGGGTAAGAAGAAAATGGCGACCGTTCAAACATTAAAAAAAATATCAAAAAAGAGCCGTACTGTAAATATACTAAAAAATAATTTTAGGTTATAGATATAATCAGTACCTACAACTTTTGTTCAAAGCAATTTTTCATAAAATACACAGGTAAAAAAATAAAAATTAATAAAGAAAAATAACAAATATTGATAAAACATGAACACTCAATATAAATTTGATGTAATTGTACATTTTCTGGAGATCTTAATATAGACCCTGAGTAAAAAAATATATAGTAAATTTATTGAAAAGAAATAGGCGAAAAAAAAATTCTGCCTGGAAGTGGAACTCGAACCCTGTCTGCTCTATATATTCAACAGCCAAAACAAAAACCTCTAACATCAAGGCTACGACACATACGACAATTTTATGTAATAACATGTATGTATACCAATGAAAAGGTTGTTCAAATTTCACTTCAATTAATTTTGAAAAATTTACCTTTCCGCTGACTACAGGCCATCGGGATTTTTTTGTCTATGGAGTGACTTGAAATGTGGTACAGCGGTGATTATGCGGAATACATAGAGTAAATAGGTTAGGGCTGAATATGAACAGATTGCAAATGACCTTCTTGTATTATAATATGTGAAAATCGTTTGGATAGAATAACGCATATGACGAAAATTGTTATAGAAATAACAGCTGCTTTAATTATCTATTCTCATGAAAGTAGTTTCGTTGGATAGGATATTGAATAAGTAGGTATATTTAAGTAGTGTTTCTTGTCTTTATGGGATTCCGAATTTAAAAAAACGATCCAAATGTATTTATTGCGCATTTCATTACAGGTTCTAAACTAGTATTGTAGTTCTCGTTCAATTTGCCCTTAATCTCTTTCTCTTCAACACCGTCTCTCAATATTGTTACAAAATTTTTTGGATCAAAGCATCTGTCCTTGATATGCAGATCTCAAATAAATATTTTTTTCTTAGCCGCTCTACTTTTTTTGATATGTTTGAAATGATGACCGACAGCATCAAACCACGTAAGATATTTTTGAGAATTCTGCAGGTAACTATTAACTATTCATTACAATTAACAAAAATACTGATATAAAGTTGAAAACTAAAAAACACCGAAACGTCAAACAATAAGATTTGCCTTGACATGAATTTGAATTTAAAAATACATCAAAGGCAAATGACACGTGCGCACTAACGTAGCGCGCATACCCGATTTTATAGGCCACGACCCTGTCGTCGTTTGCGGAGTCAGCGAGTCACACGGTTTTGTATAGACAGTTGAATCTCCTGTCTACAGAGCTTCTTAGTTTTACTCTTCTGTGGTACCTGTTTGTTGCTTCCTGCTTTTTGGTTGTGTGTTTGTTTTTCGTTTGTTAAATGGCAAGTTGGTTTTTTGTGTAATAGTCACTTATCACGTAAATAGCGGCAGAATGGGATGGCTTGAAAACTCATTTTTAAACTACGTTTTTAGCGTAGTATATTTACTTTAATAGCGGATAAAGGGATTTAACGTATGATGCTCAAGTTGTGGCTTGAAATCTCCCTATTATCTTTCATAATCACTCTATAAATCAGAAGTTGCCATGAAACATAAGAAGTTTGGCAAATATGTTAATCGTATCAGTCGGACACGAACCATTATGGACCAGAAGAATAATGGTCTTGAGATGTTAGATCGCTCTGAAAGAGGCTCTGCGTGGTCTAGGTGTTCAGATCAGAGACAACATACCTCCTTGAGATATCTATGGTATGCAGATAAGAGAAGCTGCATTTATATTAATAGATAGAGACGACACTAAAGTGCACCAGAACCTCCGCATTGCCAACGCGAATTATTTAGGGGATAATGCAAAAGTCACTAAAAAAGAAATGCTCACTAGGTCCCAAGTACCGCTAAATTCAAATTATAAACTCACTGACTTGATACAAAAAGTGACGCTCCTAAAATGTTCACAAAATTTTTCTTATTATATGCGGCATTACTGCTTGTAATGCTCTTTAACTTTAACTTTAAGATCCCCATCGCCTATTCGTAGATCCACTACTGTCCTTTAGCTCATTTATATTAAGATCGGTTGTTAAATAAAACGCAAAAATTTAATATAAAATTAGAAAATTTATTTGAACAAAAACACCAATTTCGGTTACTGCTTGTAAGAATCTTACAAGAGTTGAAAAATTATATTATAAGTATTACACATCACATATATAAGAAACATGAGACACACTTTATAATTAGGTACTATACACATGACCAAAATGAGTCTTCTGTAAGGTGACTGTTATGTTGCCTGTAATAGACAAAAACGTAGAGACCTGTTAGAAACACAGACGGGGCGGCATTAATTACCATTTTCAAAAAATCCTACTATCAATAATAAATGACCAATTCCCTGCAACTTAATTGTCCCTCCACCCTCCCGATTTTTCTGTTCTCTTGGTGTTATTCTTCTTATATCCAAAAATATTATCATTAATACCTATGCGCAGGATTAATACATTTTATTACCTCGGGTATCACTTCTGTTGCAACGATATTCCAGTTATTTCGTATCATCGATGTTTCTTGTCCTGGTCATATAATTACTTGCAATCTCCGATTCCATCCAAACCTCATAATGCTACATCCCGAAACAAGAAAACATTAATTTTTGGTAACTTACTTGGTGATGGTCCTCAATGTGTTTGCTCAAATTATTATAGGTATCTCCCGAAAAAAAGACTTTCAAAGCTAGGGCTAGGACATTCTTCTTCACCTTGGTCTGTACACTTTCCTGGTGACCGTTTCTGGTGTGCCTTTTTAATTGTAGCAAAATGTTTCCCAAAATATGTGCTTCTCTTCTCGTCCGAATTTGCCATATTTTCAGATGCACTAGTCGGCGATAAATCTATACCTACTAAATGACAGATTAAAGCTGGAGATTTATCAATTATAATATTTGAAATATGAACAGAATTAACAATCAGAACTATCAGAAATTCTAATCACTCAATAACTATTCTAACACAACACAAATCACTAGCAGGTACAACAAAATAACATGTGAGCACAGTAGCAGCAAAAAGATAACCTTTTAGATTGTAATTGAATAGCAAAGAGCAGGCAAAAACATCACAAATCAAACAACCTATCAGCCGCCAAAACAATATTATTATTGAATTTATAATTTGAATTTAGCGGTAATTCGGACCTAAATAATTCACTTTGGCAATGCGGAGGTTCTGGTGCGTCTTAGTGTCGTCAGAGAATATATACCTACAAAGTGTCGTCTAATAGATAGGCAACTCTGGGCGGAAACAACGTTCATTGATACAGCGCCATAAACTTAGTGTTTGCAGGACGAACTACAAATGAAATGGCGGGAATGTATCAATATTTAAATTTAATTTTAGTGTTCATGGTTTTCAAAAGAATATTCGACTATTTATATTTTCAAATTAATATCAATTGCTCACAGTAGCAACTAATTGAATGAATAAATAGAAAAATATCACTATGAAACACTATTCCCAAGTCTAGGCTTGTGATATTTAAATGAAATCAAATGACAATCATATTTATTACAATTTTTATTATTCTTCTCATTTGAAATATTTGTAGAATATTAAAAAAAAATCAATATATTCAATTTGTAAATAAATAACAATCATACATATAATTTCTTAAATTATATCTTAGAACTAACAAAATAATGAAAATAGCAAATACAGACTTGCCAACTTTACACTTTTGGTGCTAGATTCAGTACTTTTCCAATATTGTAACTCTTAAATCTAACATACAGCACCTAGCCCAAAATCTAGCTCTGAATACCAATCATACTTACATTATATTCTGGTTATTGTCTAGCTGTATATCATACCTTCATAAATAATTAAAAACAAAGTGATATATGATTATAATATATAAATGCAACCAAACAGCCGATAGAAAGAGTGATATATATACATTCAAACTGAAAAATTCGATTGAAATTTCAAATCAACATACACCTCGGCCATCCACTTCAATGGAGCGATTACAAGCAGAAGAGAACACCTGAAGTTGTGACTGATGACATGGAACATGAATGGATTTAGTTATTAATTATTATTTTGGGTTATTTACTTCAAAATTTCATAGAATATATATGTAATTTTATTGTTTTATTTTGTCAGATAAATTTAGCTCTTTTTTAAAAAATCATAGTAATCACCTTTTGAGATTTCTTTTAGCTCACATCCGTGCTAAAGAGTTGGCAACACTGCCGAGAATTCACTTTGAGCGGAATCTAAAAAATATGATCAAGATTGATTCTCCGTGTTAAAATGTACTGTACGTACCCAGGTCAGAGAAAACATACCTCCAAACCCAGGTTCACAACCAGCTGCTTGATTAATAGGAAAAAGTTTGAGTATCAACCATAGTCTAAAATTATTTTCGTGTTTGCATTTTCTGTCAGTTAAATCAATACTCTGCATCATAGAAAATAAAATAAAGGCTTTTTAAATTACAGTTCATAGTTCCATAGATAGAATATATCATAGTTCGTGTCAGAGTAAATTCGTTCAAGTATTCGTGGCATCTTCGTAACTCTTCGCCATCAGTAGCACCATCTTGTTTCTTGTATCATGGCACTTATCCCTAAAGTCCCTAAATATGACTTATCCCTCTACAGATGCGATCCTGTCGGGTCAACACTCAACACGTTAACAGTCCCATTTACAAATTTACAAAGCTCCAGTCGGAAGACCTGAGAATGATCGTGGTCACAGCTCATAGCTCATCTGAATGATTTGGTGTTAGAAAATTCACCAATGGATGTCGCTAGCAGCAAAGCAAGCTACTCGCATTTGTTTATTTTTACCCCACAAAATTTCAATAATCGGTCAACCCTCAAGAAGCTGTCAAAACTCGATCAGCTGAGAAAGATATTTTAGAAATTAAACTATTCTAGTCATGTAAAGTCTTTTTGCTTTTAAAAAAGTTATCTTTTCCGCCTTAAAATGTCCATAGTTTGTGAAGAAGTATTTGATGAAATAAGTCATCCCTCTGAAGAAGGTACGTTTTTAATTTTCTGATCTAAGATCTAGGCCATCAGATGCATCAATCATTTTTGTGTTTTTTTACGAGTTCTTTGTTAGTATAAGTTAAGAGTAAGCATTATTGTTTTAGAAATAAGAGATTATGCCACCAAAATTGGCATCGATCCCGATTCGGAACCTCAGTTGCTACCCCTTGCAGCTGAGGGGTTGATGAAGGCTCTGCCCGCCGGTTGGAAGCCCTGGTAAGTCATATTTTCCTCTTTATTTCCTACAAATCGAAGTATTATATATTTTTAAACAAGAATTATAAATAATCTTCTCTGTAGAAGTAGATATAATTTAAAAATAATATTCCTTATCTGTTGTTTATGCAGGTTATAAATATTCAAATAGGTAGGTATTTATACACTAAAAGTGTTATAATTGTTAGCTATTGCTGCAAGATGATCCAAAAAAAATGCCTAAACTAAATATTCTGTTATTTACTTCGGACAAAGTAAGTACCTACTACCTATAAATTTTAGAGCTCTTTACATAAACTGTGAAACGGAACACTTGTAGAATCTTTCACGTTTTTGTTTGTCTATCACAGCCTAATTCACGAATGTATACCGAGTCAAAGATAATTGAGTTCCATTATCTTTGACCGAGTGTAACCAAACGATTTATAATTTTGGAGAGCAATTTATAACAAACAACATTAAACAAAATATGTAATGGGTCATTGCAAGCGGAAATATATATCGAAATTTGCACAAGTGCGATTCATATTTGTAACAATTTTTAGCTCACATTTTTCAGGTGCATCGTATCTCAAATGAGAGGAGTTGTGATTAGTAAAACAAACATTTTTTCTCTAAAATTGTAGATTATTAAGAAAATATAGAAAAACTAAATACTACCTATCCTTCTATCTCCCACTTTACTAATCCTTAACATTTTGAAATGTGGCGCGCTTACTCATAGTTTACAGATAACGAAAATCCTAAATCTCATGGGGTAGTATTGTATTTTTAACTTATATCTAAATTGCACAATTTTCATTCTTTTGCTGCTTAATTGCTTTCAACTAGAGATGGAACGTAAATTCATTGCGCCGGACTTACCATCAGGTGAAATTTCCGGAAGTATCTATAATATTTACTATTATTGGTAAATATGAATAAATCGACTTTCCCGTATTTTCGTCTCTGTATTATTACAAATAATATACCCGTATATACCTCTCTCCATTAAAACTGTTTTAATAGCGGTTCTGACTAATCTAAACCTATAATAAAACAGTAGAGCCCGGTGTATCTGTACATTGAAGGATGTATCAAAAACGGAGAAGAGCCGATAGGAGAAAGGTAATAGAAGAGAAAACAACAATTTTTATTTAAATCGGATGTCAGGAAAAAAGTTACTGTCATTTGAAGATATTGAGATGAAACTAAATTCCACGCGAACGAAGTCGAGGGCAACAGCTAGTTTGTAGTTATATCCTATCGGTGCGCATGCTTTCTAGTATTTTGAATTGGTTTGAATTTTGAACTGCTTCATGAACAGCCTTAATAAATTATTTTTTATCTGTAAATTAAACAGGGTAATAAATTCCAAAAATATTCAAATGTTTAGAAGCTGGTTATATTTCAACGGTTATTCATCGCGTCATTCATAGTAGTTATTGTAAGAAATTAATTTAATAAAACTTAAGTTTTTTAATAGTATTAGTAAGTATTTACTACTACTACATATTTGTGCAAAATACATTTTATTTATTTGTTTCTTATATTCAACCAGCTTTTTTCATAAATACGGCCATCTCTACTCTCAACTTGTAATTTAAAAAAATTTGATGACCTGCAGTTTTCGGAAAATTTTGTACAGTGAATGGATTGCCAAAGATCCTTTTCATCGATGACTGATTTCCGACATTTGAAATAGATTAATTTTACCTAATACTTAAATAACTTAAAAACTACCAGACCGCGGCACTCAAACCATGTATCTTGTGACTAAAAAGACCATCTCTCAACCATTCTCTTTCATATAAAAGAATAATCAAAATCGGTGTACCTTTATAATACGCAACAAAATCAGATGCATAAAAAAATATTCATTCAAATTGTATAACTCCTTTTGGGAAGTCGGTCAAAAATAATAAATGTATGTTATTATTGGAACTGTATCAATTTATAGAATATAAAGAAAACTATAAATGGAAGGAATATGAAAATTGAGAAATATAATAAAGTTAATAAGGGCTACTAATATTTTCAACAAGATGGCTCATCAAGTTTTACCAAAAGTAGATGCAAACTTTGTTATTTCAAATGGAACTCCCTGTATATTATTAAATTATCATCTAATATAAAATGAAGAATACAATTTTTATTTTTTTTTCAAATAAATGTACCGAAATCCATTTTTCTATAACATAAAAAGCTATAAAAATAAGGCTAGCTTTTCTAAAAATTTTTACTTCTGAAATACTTACCTAGTTGACAATTTCATATTTTCTATGGAAGAAAACTACATAACATTCAAGTTGTGTTAGAAGTGGGCCTTGATTGTGATAGAGAATATAAGTGGTTGACGACAATGCTTCATAATCATGAGCCGAATAGGTTTAAAACAATGTAATGATATCTGATCATATCAAATGCACTATAACTTTTCAACAAATTCAAATAGAATTGTATCTGATATATCTCTGCCTATTTCCAAGATGTTGTTGCAAATAATGTACACAAAAATTCGCCAAATAAATGGATTCGCTTTTTACAACTAATAACACATTTAGCTAACGAAATAAGATAAAACTGAATCTTAACCAATTTTATTTTCCAGTTTTACATCACTTTCTACATTCACTTTACTATTATTCTCATCGTTATTACATGTTTCTTCAACATTATTTTTTATACTAGTTTCATCATCATCTTCGTCGTCCGCACCGCCTCCTTCATCGTCACTTTCATTTTCTGTCTCATCATACGAATGTTTCGACAATTTCTTTGCTATCCAATTAACCATTGGCTCTTCTCGAATCTCTGTATCAATTATGGTGGGATATATGTGACTCTCCTTGAACGCTTGCACCTGATCTTCAACTTCATCCCATGTAAGCGTCTCATGAGAACCGTCGCTTCCATAGCGGAAGTTATATCTGTAATATTCACATCAAAGAATATGGTACCGCTATAAACGGAAATTTATTAACACTCACCGGTCATAGTGTACATATTCCAATACTAATCCCAATCCTGGAGCTCTTGGTATACAAACCTTTTCCATTTTGAAGGCTTTATCCATTGTTTCCATATTTGTTTGTCTTCTCGCTATTGCCAATAACAATCCCACCATTTTCCTGATTTGATGTAACATAAAACTTTGTCCTTGCACTTTTAGCACCACAAACTCGATATCTTTTCTTATAATCGGATCCTCACAAACAAAAGATTTCATGTAACGTTTTGCACTTGGATCATTCGGTTTTTTCTTGGAGGTGAAGTTATGGTAGTTTTTTGTGCCGACATAACTCGATAAAATATTATTGATTTCCTTCAGTTTCTCATTGGTGAGCCTGTAATCTTTTTGTGTTACATTTTCATTCTGATTGGCAAAAGCCACTGTTGGTAACATGTAAGTATATGTACGACTGTCACATTGGGATTTGCTGTTGAAACCTTTAGTTACCCGCTTGCAGGCGAAGACCCTTACATCTTCTGGTAGTACTTCATTTATTTTGGTTATATCGATATTTTCTGGGAGTTTCAACGATACAATTTGTCGAGCTGCTGATACACCTAAAAAAATTTAAGATTAGCTGATATTTATATATACAAATATCGTTCAGAAAATTACCTTTATCAGTCCTTGCAGCTCTTTGAAATTGCATGTTTTGCACTTGACTAAAACAACTCTCATTTATGTATTGTTGCTTGTATAATGCTTTAAAAAGTTCCTCTTCGATTGTCTGACTTCCTGGATTCCGTTGCATACCGAAATAATTAACACCCGAGTATCCCATTAACAAACAATATTTCCTCCTTTTTATCTTGTCAACTTTTTCATGATCTTCTACCTTAACCTTCTTAATATCTGTTAAAAAGGGTTCACCTTTATCGCTTCTCCTCTCCTCCCATTGACGTTTTTTAGAACGGCCATCATATTTTTGTTTCTTGAATGGAAATTTGTTGCTCATTTTTGATATATCATCGATTAGTACTTTCAGTTCAGTAGATTTTGGGGCTGGCAGAGCTGAGGAAAAAACTATCCTAATTATATTTCTGTATGCTCGTAACATTACATGAAGGTAATGCAAGACTTCATTCCATCACTAACCAATAGATCAACAATAAAGAATATCCGTTTTACTATTCAGGTTTCACGCCTTCACTTGATATCATTAAAAATGTTTTTAATCCCATATAAAAACATAAATAAAATATGATAATGAAACATGGAACTGAAAATTAGGTTAAGTTTCGAATGAGGTATATCCATCATTTGTCATAGATATGCCATGTCAAATACAGGACAAAAAAATAGATATAGAACCAAGAAGACTGGAAACAGGAGAGTAAACTTCCTATGCTTTACGTAGCCACATCAGAGACAAGCATGCTACATAAGATTACAGAAGTTTCATATCAGGGGCGTTGCCTACTGTACTACAACATTGGTCGTGTTCATGGAGTCACTATCTAGCACTATCATCTGTCCACGGAGCTCAGTTGTAGTACTTACACATCACGGTCCGTAGAGAGATACGGTTGTCTCGATCAGCAGTTAACCAATCAGGAGCGAGCGCGCGTCTGACGTATGCCGTAGACCTAAATTTAAATCGGTTGCCACTCTCACTATGTATTGCCTATATGTTTACTACATATATCCTTGTTTTTACATATAATAACAGTAACAAAAGCAAGCAAACCAGTATTTTATTAAGGTAGGTACATATAAACATAAAGAACGGTAGTAGTAAATGATACTGGCAGACAAAAAACCGGCATCCTTGATAATTCCATGCAATCCGCTTAAAGCAAAAACTTGCCCTACAATTTCGGGAAGCATTGCTCATAAATTGTGGAAAATCAATCAATAAACGAAAAACAGCTGAAAAGGAAATCACAAATTGTTGCAGTTCGAAAGTTTGAGGTGGGTACAAATCGAAAAACAACAGGTCGACAAGTTTTCCAGTTTAAAGAAGAATAGGTACCTACCTCATTGAAATTTTGATTCAGGTATCTCTTTATATTACAACTTGAATGACCAAATTAGCTGAATTGTGCGAAGGTATTAATTAAAACTGAAAAGTCAGGTTTCCGTTTTTTGTGTGTGAAATCAAGTCACGATTTTTTTCATTTTTAAGCGACAAATCCCGAACGGAGGAGGTATTCAATTCGAATGGTTGTTTTTTTTTTTGGTTCGTACGCGTATTTTATAGAGTACCTAAACGTAGTCTGATTATGGATTTTTGATTGATGTTAAAATCTGAAATATTTGTATTTTCGCTATGTGGAAGAGGCAATCTCTTTCGAAAACTGAAAATCTGAGAATGGGAAATCAATGACCAGATTATTCTTCTTAGTTTTCTGAATAATAGCAAATACAAGCAAAGTATATATGGATAATGGCGAACGTTCAACGATTTTCGTGGCAAATGTACCTAACATTCAAAAGTGTGAAATAAATATTTTTATAAAAAAATTATAGTTATCAGTTGATGCACTGAAATGTATAGTATAATTCTATTGGTGCTGGTAGATACTTGTGAAGTTGGTGCCAAAAGTTTTCAACTGCACAACTTCCAAGTACCAGCACCAGTAATAGATTTAATATTATCAAAGTCTATCTAGGTTGACTTTGATATTATTTTGTACATTTCAGTGCACCAACTGATAACGTCGGTAATTTTTTTGTAAAAAATGTTTATTTTGTTTCTCCTTGAATACTTGTTACGCAATTGCATTCTTATTTAAGTTATCTGTAGCAGATATGATTGTAATACTTCTTCCGGTAAATGTGGATAGATTACTTTTTCCAATATTAGTCATTTTCTTCACAATATTCTTGGTTTTTGAAATGGAATGGTTTTATTGAAAGTCAGAAAAAAAACGTCTAAAAGCTTCGCGCCTGCCGCCCGTTCACCTATTGTGATTTGTCACTTTTTATTACATTCAGATTAGAAGTATATATGTATATCATAAGTAAAAACATTAATCAGACAAAAGTGCCAGTCGAACGCCGAAGCCCAGCCTAGATACCATAGATAAAATATGGTAGATTCCTTAGATAAACTATTTATATACGGAACTAGATACGCAATCGCTGAGCTCGGGTCTACCGGCTACGTCACAGGTTGTTTGCCACACCGAACGCTTCTCTCGCCCTAGTACCCAGGATTGAGACAACCGTGTCTCTCTACGGACCGTGCTTACGCATCTATATAGCGCTCTAGTACTACAAACGCTATCGTGACGTCAAGAATTTTTTTGTCTCGTCATAAATGAATTGCTATCAACGCTATTTCTTCCGAAGTAATGTATGGATGGTGTTTTCGTTTGCAAGCTCCATGAACAGGAATATTGTACAACTGACATCGACGTCATACTAACACTGACATAACACTATGGGTGCGGTCGAGAACACACTTCGTTCACTGACAGCAAAAAAATTGGTGGTCTAAAATTCACTAACGCAAGTTTTGTTTGCTATTAGATGCGATACTGCGCATGCGTTAACTTTACTGCAAATGCTAAATTTGCTTTTCCCTTTCCCGTGGAGGTGGTGTAAACAAGTGCATTGAGAGTAGAAGCAGAGAACACTACCCCCAAAGTAGTTTTATGTATAGATGATCCAATAAAAATATTTTTTCATTCAAAATAATAGATATAATGGAATTAATCTTGTTGGATGAAAGTACCGGGACAAATTATAAAATCAAAGTGACAAAAGAGGAATTTGATGGAGCTAATAATGTTAAAATTATACCTATTGATTTTTAACGGTTGTTTATGGCTTTGAAAATTCAATGCCAAAGGTAGTATCTTAATATAAATCAACAGTTCAATTTCCCTGTAACTAACAGTTTCATGGTTATCTATATCTTAAACAATTTCAGCCATCCTTCCTTTATTCACGGAATGCGATTTACAGCTTGTCAGTCGGAAACAAATTTGCATCAAATGCTGCCAACGACTAAATTTAATAAAAAACCGCTTGCTGTGTCTACTTCAATTTTATTGCTGCAATTGCTTACAGCGTGTTCTCGACCGCACCCTATAATGGTGATTTCGAGATACAAAACGCAACTAGCGTTGTGTTTAGCGAAATCAATCGAAACCAGCCCAACTTTCAAACGCACCAATCATGTATCAGAACTTTGACATTCAGTCATCAAAACGCGTCGTGTGTTTCCATCTTGAAAACCGAAAACACCAAAAATCATAAAGATAATCATATATAATCCGCTCCGCCCAAAGTATTTTGAAGCGTATAAGAATGAGTCTCAACTTTATGGGATAATTTAAATAAATATTTAAAAGAAATATTTTTATGCGATGAGAAATCTCATGTGCAATTCAAGATGCAGCGGTCAACAAATTCTGCTGCAAGCTTAGACTATGAAAGACTGTGTCTAAGGCTGCAAGAGTATACTCGTATACCGGTATGTCTGAGTTTGATTTGTTCCATTTCTTTCAAAATCATATCTAATTTATTCAATACTGAATATTATTGGAATTATTTTCAATCGAGTTTTTGAGATAAGTACCTAAAAACTAAAGTTTTCTGAAATTTTACGAGTTTATTAAAAAATAATGAAATTAGTGACAAATATTATTTATTTAAACTAAAATTTAATAAAAGTGTACAGTCTGTGCAAAACTAAAAAGATGCATTAAGGGCTGCACATAAGTGATGGTTTCATTTAGACAATTAGGTATAAGGATAAACCAGATATTTAGGAAAAGATCTTTGCGCAAGTTTGAAAGTGAAAGTCTTTTCTCAATCCATAGTATGGCAAAAAGATATGCTAGTCAATACTAAAGTGGTTTCAATGTGTACTTATTCTAGCTTTGGTGAGAATGCGAATAAAATATAAAAGCTATCTTAGCTATAATACCGCTGCTCACCATTGGGGATCTCGTAAACCGTAAGAGCTACGAAGAAGGTTAAATTGGGGCAATGTTGCGAAATGTAATGGGGAATAATATGCCATAAAGAATTTTGAAGTATCATTTTCAGTTTTTGAGTTTTTTTTTAAAAACCAAATTTTCACATTTTATTTCTTTAATAACTTAGTTGTTATGAAACGAATTGAAAAACCAAAAGCATTTCTTCATAGCAACTTTTTCTGTTGTATCCAGTATGTTATGGAAACAAGTGGAATTTTTGAAAAAAAATTAAAAATAGTTTTTATTAGGCGTCTAAGATTTGAACCGTACCGATTAGTACCTACTATTGCTCTCCTTCTCTCGTTGGAGGTATGTTTTCTCTGTTCTCTCGATTTGAACTATATTTATGTATATCTGTTTGCCAGCAACAGCAATTCCATAACAAATTACTGTTTGTCTACCACAACAAACAAAACCAAAATGTAATATATACGACGATCTGCCAGAGAGGACCTATATACCAGAGAACAGATACGTATATATACACTACATGCTCGTGCGTAATTCCAGTGACGGATCCCATTGTCAGACATTGTTGTTCCATGTCGAAGATAAAGTGATCTTGCTTGAATGAAATAATTATAATTAATAAATATTGGCTCATATTGGGTCACACTTGGAGCTTAACAGGCGGCGAGATGTCAGCGATCTAAGTTCGAATTCGAAATTTCAAGTCTCTAGACCGTATGGGGCCTGAGAAATCGCTGCGGAGTCCATTGATACAAGAACCGAAAGTAATAAAAACTATTTAATAAGTAGCAATCAGAAAAGTAATTTTAAAATCCAGGTCCGTATTATTATTTTTTTTTGATTTGCTGATGGTTGTGAAGTGACGAAACGTTGTACCACAAAATGGTAAGCACAACTGGATGCAACAGAAAAAGTTGCTATGGAGGAAGGCTTTTGATTTTTCAATTCGTTGCATAACAACCAAGTTATTAAAAAAATAACAAAATGTGAAAATGTTTTTTTTATTTCTCTAAAACGAAAAATGATACTTCAAATTTATTTGTGGCATATTAATCCCCATTACATTTCGCAACTTTGCCCCAATTTAACGTTGTTCGAAGCTCTTACAGTTCACGAGATCCCAATGGTGAGAAGCGAATCTGAATAACCCGGTATACTAATATACTTCAACCACAGTATAAAGAAATATATAGTAGTCCAACTCTCGGCGGAGCCTTTGATTTTATTGACTCAAGGTCAAGAGCTGGCGGCCATGTTTTAATCTTAAAAAGTCATGTCAGTACTGGAAATCAACATGAACTGTGGCAGGACCGTAATTAAAGCTTATTGATACGAAATTAATTAACTGAACGGATACCATACATTTTATAAATTGGTCCATAAAATAATGTCGTCACTATTTGTTTTAAATTTGAAATTGTTGGTTATAATTTTCAGAGAATGTATAATACAATGAATCCCAGAAAATTAATTTCAGTTAACAGAAAAAAAAAAATCAAAAATCACGAGGATCTATAAAATCACAAGTTGTATTTGTTTTGATTGCTTTATTTATCGTTCGCAAAGTAAATTAATAATAAATTCTAGTGGAAGTTGTAGTCAGAGCCATAGTGAAAAATTGCAAGATTAGTAACAGTTCTGTAATTAAAACTTCCTTAATACAAAAACAATTTATTGGAGAAATATAAATACAAATTGTTCCATAGAATCATTTTTCCTCTATTTTTAATTTAAAATTCTATTTTATAGTTCTTAATGTATAATATAATGAAACACAGAAAAATAACGTCAACAAATAGTTATCGGGCAAAAATTCAGAAGGGTCTTTAAAATCACATGTGGTACATTCTAAAAGAGTTTTTACAATATTCGATTTCATTACATCATGAAAAGATGTTCTAAAAAAATAATGTTTACTATTCAGTGCTACAAAGTTAATCAGGTATCATTAAACCCCCAAAGCAACTGGTATTTTGATGATAACTTTTGAAATAACAAAATATTTGGTCATCATCAAGCTCATCATTTCTTGATCAGGTAACCTGAAATATATGTTTAATATTTTTTTTTCAGTATCCAAGGTTTGATAGTCATTATTCATTATCAAAATGTTGTAAAGGTTCAGTTTTTTCTACGGTGTCACGGTGTCTTTGATATTATCTTGAAAATCTACGTTTAATAATCTTAATAGCATTCCATCGGTATCCCCTTCACAATTCTCTGTTCCAGAACTGCTGAAGTTATTCAAAAAAGCCTTATTTTCAAAATATGCCGAACACAGTTTGAAGGAGGTTAAACACCCATTACGTTCCAATCTGTCAAGCAAATCATTTATATTACAGGCCAGTTAACAAATTTCTCACCTTGAGAAAGAAACAAATTATATCTAATTAGTTCAGAAACGTTTATATTTCAGTAGACACGATAACACCAACAAATAAATGTAAATTTAATTTACCGGGAAATCAAAAAAACTGAAGTCACAATTGTAGCTTTTGTTGTTACAGTTCTTCGCAACACACACATTGCCACCTTTCGACATTTTGTAAAAACAAATAATACTTATTATAAAATACAATCGAGATGATAATATGGTCAATCAGTATACAAAAGAGAATTCACGGACGTCACTGTACTAGCACGTAGGATAGCAGCAGAAATTCTACTCATACGCATCTGAATTCTCAAGGTTCTAAGATTTTACCCCTTCCATGAGAGTTGGAATACTGTATAGTTCTTTATACTGTGATTAAAGATAGATAGAAATGGTTTGCTTTGCTCCTAATGCGCGTGCGCGACACCTGCTTCATATTTGATATGTATATTCAAACATGCGCTGGCAAACCACATAACATCTATAGGTATTATGTGTTGCAGACTATCCCTATGTATGATACGAGATGCGCGAGAGGATGAGCAGAAACAATTGTGCTAGAGAGAAACGATTGTCTGTACCGTATTAAAAGCTTAAAGACCTCTCTCTTCACTGGCCATATAGGAGTATTATATATACGACTGTACATATAGGCGCTGCAGTATAGAATGTACTCAGTTAGGTAGGAGGTAGCGGGAAGATTTAAAATGTTGATGTTGGAATGTTGATGCAAAGTGCTATCAATTGTATGTTTTTTTTATATACGTCCGAGAATTTTGCATACTACTACTACTGATTTTGATTATCGAGAATGTTATTTCATTTGAAAATGCCTTGCAAAGAGAGTAGATGTGTTTTTTTCGTGTTTGATAGAAATAAATTAGATTGCGAATCCAGTATATTATTTTTTTCAGCAGTATTTACAACTCGGAATCCTCTAAAATATTTGTGTGATATCGATAAATATATCGAGCGATCCAAAAAAAACTCATACCCAGTAGGCATTTGAAAATAAGAACATGTCTTTGCCAAATACAGATAGAAAGCTATAAGTGACGAATGATATTTCAATCAATATAAATACAATTACAGATGATTCACGTGTGGCTCCCCATTTCAAATGCCTACAGCGAACGTTTTTTTTGGATCACTCGATGTAATCACTTATCAAATAAATTTATCACTTTTCTCTCAATTAGAGAAACGAAAATGCATAAAATATACATAATATCCAGAGAACATCTAATAAAAGTAGCATAGACATATATAAATACATATCCAATTTGTTGTTTCTTCCTTTCGTTGTTCTAGTACACTATAACCAACCAGCGCTATGCGGATCTCTTAGGAACCCTTGTTAGTCCACTATTTTGGTACCCTCTTTTTAGCACACTTGCCCATTGAAGATTGCAGTCCTCTTCTTCTACAGTTCATAGACGGTAGGGTCGTGGTCTAGTAAAATCGGCTGCGCGCTACGTTATTGCGCACTTGTCATTTGCCTTTGATGTATTTTTAAATTCAAATTCATGTCAAGGCAAATTTTATTGTTTGAAGTTTCTGTGTTTATAAGTTTTCAACTTTATATTATGACTCACGTTTGTTGCATTGAACAATGTTCTTGCAAGTCGGAGAAATATAGCAGTAGAATCTCATTTAAATTCCCCAAAATCGTGAGTGAACTAATGGCATTTTGTTTAAAAAAATCTTCTTTATATCAGTATTTTTGTTTATTGTAATGAATAGTTAATAGTTACCTGCAGAATTCTCAAAAATATCTTAATCTGGTTTAATGCTGCGGTCATCATTTCAAACATGTCAAAAAATGTAGAGCAGCTATGAAAAAAAATCCCGATGGCCTATAGTCAGCGGAAAGGTAAATTTTTCAAAATTCATTGAATTGAAATTTGAACAACCCTTTCATTGGTATAACTACATGTTATTACATAAAATTGTCGTATGTGTCATAGCCTTGCGGTTAGAGGTTTTTGTATTGGCTGTAAAATATAAAGCAGACAGGGTTCGCGTTCCACTTCAAGGCAGAATTCTTTTTTCGCCTATTTCTTTTCAATAAATATACTATATATTTTTTTATTCAGGGTCTATATTAAGATCTCCAGAAAATGTACAATTACATCAAATATATATTGTGTTCATGTTTTATCAATAGTTCTTATTTTTCTTTATTAATTTTTATTTTTTTATCTGTGCATTTTATGAAAAATTGCTTTGAACAAAAGTTTTAGGTACTGATTATATCTATAACCTTAAATTATTTTTGATGATATTTACACTACGGCTCTTTTTTGATAATTTTTTTAAATGTTTGAACGGTCGCCATTTTGAAACTACTTACCCGATATTGCCCAATAACGAACTCGGCCGAGATATTTGAGAGATTGATATTTTTAGCAAATTTGAACTTGATACCTCCAAAACTGCGACCTCCATCGTGTTAACAAATTTCGTAATATCCCATATATATATATATATATATATATATATATATATATATATATATATATATATATATATATATATATATATAAATAAAAAGATGTTCTTGGGAATGCAGTCATATATTCAATAAAATTCTTTGACATTTGTAATTGATGGCTATGAAATCTTTCCTGTTTTTGGCTAAGTTATTCTAAATTCACGATTTTTGCCCTGAAGAAGAGAATAAACATTCTCGAAAGCTCGGCTTCAATCAACGAATTTTATTGAATATATGACTGCATCCCCAAGAACATCTTTTTATTTATTATAAAACCAGTCAAGAATACAAAATCAATACATATATATATATATATATATATATATATATATATATATATATATATATAAACTTTTGAACCAAATGTTTTTTGGACTAACTTATAGACATATAACAACATGCAGTTGATTTTTTTTCGAAATTCAAAAGTGTGAACGATCGCAATAGGTACATTTCTATGAGAAATTTACCTAAACTATTTATTTGAGATCTGCATATCGAGGACAGATGCTCTGATCAAAATAAGTCTATAACAATATTGAGAGACGGTGTTGAAGAGAAAGAGATTAAGTGCAAATTGAGCGAGAACGACAATACTAGTTTAGAACCTGTTATGAAATGCACAATAAATACATTTGGATCGTTCTTTTAAATTAGGAATCCCATAATGTCAAGAAACACTACTTAAATATAACTACTAATTCAATATCCTATCTAACGATGTTGCTTTTATGAGATTAGATAATTAAAGCAGATCTTATCTCTATAACAATTTCTGTCATATGCGTCATGCTATGCTAAAGGATTTTCTTATATTATAATACGAGAAGGTAATTTATTACTATCTGTTCATAATCCGCATAATCGCCACTCTACCACATTTCAAGTCACTTCGTAGACAAAAAAGTCGCCCACTCTTTAATGATACTTTTAAAAATTTTCTGGAGCACGTTTAATATTGCATTTCAGCGGGCCTTGTTTCATGTACACTCAAGCGTCAAGTTTCAAATATAGCATGCTTTAATTTTCTAATTGTTTATGTTCATCTTCACGCATTCTAAAAGCTCAATTCCCTAACCTTATTTGAATTTCACTTCACAGAGAACATAGATAAAATATATAGATACGGAGACAGAGAATACCCATGGAGGTGCGCACTTAACGCAAACGCAAAATAGTGCTCATGGAGCTTGCTTTCACTAACACAAAATTAGTTCCATGAACAGCGAACAGCATCGGTAGTGTTTGCATTGATAATGCAGATAGCGACTCCATGAACACATCCAATGACGAACATCTTGACATATTTGTTCTCATTATTTATCTAGATATAGTTTTTTTCAAGAATGATGGCTATTGTATGTAATTATTCACGAGCTACGTACATCACACTATACTTCTCATCTTATCTCATTATTATGAAATTCTCTTCTGTGTTTGTCGGTCTAAGCCACGTCATGAGAATTTCAAGCTTATC
The DNA here is from genome assembly GCA_958507055.1 of Crioceris asparagi. Taxonomy (NCBI): domain Eukaryota; kingdom Metazoa; phylum Arthropoda; class Insecta; order Coleoptera; family Chrysomelidae; genus Crioceris; species Crioceris asparagi. The sequence continues at coordinate 79,553,639 of OY293826.1, read as the reverse complement.
TCTTTCAGTACGCGTAAAGTAGTCGTATTCTGTACATTTGCGTAAAGCCCGCTGCAGACGGAGTATGTTTTGCTGCATGTTTCCTTGAAGGGAGCTAGGCTTGGTGCTGTGCATGCTTCCGTGTAAGAAAATGACATCGCGAGTTATGTTGTGCAAGCCGAAATTACTTTTTTAAAAAAGGTTTATTCACCTACTTTACAACAGACTTTATAAAATTGAAGCTTGTCGACAATTACGGTACACAGTAGTTTGCGATTCTCGTACAAAATTACAAGTGGGGCATAGCCCAAGGGAATATGTCTTATATACTAAAATACTGTTTGGTTAGCGTCTTGACACGTGCAACAATTGAAGTGTAGACGCTTACCATGCAATTCTTCCAGAATTCAGGCATGTAACTCACGTGCACGGTGGGTTGCTTGAACTCGTGCATGATTTGATAATAGAACCGGTGCTATTTTCGGTGATTGTTTTCACACATCGCGCCTTGTCGGAGCACTCGGAACTAGTCGAGTCGTACTCGAAAGTTATTTCGCACATGATAACATGTTATTTTTAAATAGTTTTTATTACTTTCGGTTCTTGTATCAATGGACTCCGCAGCGATTTCTCAGGCCCCATACGGTCTAGAGACTTGAAATTTCGAATTCGTACTTAGATCGCAGACATCTCGCCGCCTGTTAAGCTCCAAGTGTGATCCAATATTGGTAATTATAATTATCTCATTCAATCTCATTCAACCAAGATTTTTATTTTGTCGACATGGAACGACAATGGGATCCGTCACTGGAATTACGCACGAGCATGGAGCGTATATATACGTCTCGCTCTCTGGTATATAGGTACTTTCTGGAAGATCGTCTATGGTTATGTCGCAATTGTCAGACGTCAGACGTTATTGTTAATTTAAAGTTTAATTTTGTGTTGTGGTAGACAAACAGTAATTTGTTATGGAATTGCTGTTGCTGGCAAACACATATACATAGGTATAGTTAAAATCGAGAAAAGGATAGCAATAGTAGGTACTCATCGGTACGGTTTAAATCTTAAATGCCCAATAAAAACTATTTTTAATTTTTTTTCAAAAATTTCACTTGTTGATTGTTGGGACATTTTCTCTGTTGTAACAATGATTAGAAATAGAGCTTGATTAGAATGTTCAAATTTTGTATCAATTGTCAGTCATATTTCTCACTCACTGTCATTTTACATACATGATGGCCTGCATCGTGTGAAGCCAACACAAGCAAGGGAGCCATCGACACACCATGCGCGGCAACATTTATCGGACCGTGCAACAAATCAAGCATGCAATCATGCAGCAAAACATACTCCGTCTGCAGCGGGTTAAGTCTCAGAACTAAAAGTTGAAAGTCAGAATACAACAAAAATTGTTGAGTTTTTGATGTATTCTGACTTTCAACTTTTAGTTCTGAGACTTACGCTAATGTACAGAATGCGCCTACTGGGGCCAGGCTAATTGGCAGAGAACAGAGACGTATATAGAACTGCAAGAACGTGTAATAATTTGTTCCTGACCTTGACTACCCCGATGCGTAGTTATTACCCCCGATACAGAGGGCACTAATATATCATGCCAAGAACACGCCCACTCATTCCCCCGTCCCTCAAAATTTGTGGTGCCTTGCTACCAGTTACAGTGACTCTAATACCAGTGTAAATGCAACATCACTTATCTATGTCTAATACTCTAATGACAGTGGCGACACAAGCATGTCCTATTTCTGATTGGCTGCTGAAGTTACATGGGTTGGTCCGCCATTAGGAGGCTAATTCTGCGTTTTTTTACATCGGTTGACGTAAGATTTTCGTGGCGTTTTATTTTATTTTTGGTTGAAATTGTGCATTATTTATTATTTCATAACTGTTAAGACCAGTTAGGCTGTACTAAGTGGTTGAGCTTAAGCAATAAACGTGTAAGCTCCTGACATGTGGGAAAAGACTCGTGAGGATGGACGCGAAAATTGAAAATTAATGCTGTTCCTACAATCTTCGATTTTGCCCTACTAATAAAGCAAAGAACCACCAAAAGTACGTCGAACCTCCTCGTTAAGAAAGGTTAAGTCTTATGAGCTGTCCATAACAATATTGTAACGTTTAACCCTGTGCTAAACGTTGTGGGGTGAGTTCACTTGCGTAAGACTCAAAAGTTCGCAGATTGCTTCCAATGATCGAGAACAAATCTACTAAAATTCCAGAACTACACAATGAAATACACAAGCAACACTACTGCAAACAAGGTAGCAGAATGAGTACAAACTAAAAGAAATAATAACAGTAAGTACATGATAAACTACCCACGTAACACTGCCCCCTTCTTAGCTTTGATCGTCCCGATCAAATGTAACCTCAGTCCCTTTGTACAGTGAAAGTCTGTCGATATGAACCACTTTCATTTAACTGCGTGGGGATTTCTGAATTCTATATACCACATCGTTTATCCTCTTCATAACGGTATATGGTCCCTCCCATTGTTTGTCAAACTTTGGAGAACGACCTTTTCGTCTTTGTGGATTGTACAACCACACTTTATCACCAATTTCAAATTGTCCGGTTTCTGCACGAATATCATATCGGGCCTTCATTCGATCACTAGAAATCTTCAACTGTTTTCTAACCAGATTGTGTATTTCCTCGAGTCTTCGCCTCAAACTCTGAATGTAGGCATCTACAGATGTGGGAGGTTCGCTTGGTGAACCAAACAAGATGTCAGACGGAAGTTTCAGATTTCTACCAAGCACAATGCCAGCTGGGGATTCTTTGGTCGATTCATGAGTGGAAGATCTATAGGCCAGTAGGAAGAGCGGTATACACTTATCCCAGTTTGTTTGGTGTTCATTGATTGCTGACCTCAAATAATTTTTTAGTGTTCTGTTAAATCTCTCTACCATTCCATCGGATTGTGGATGCAGTGGAGTTGGACGAGTTTTCTTAATCCTCACTAGGTTACATACACTCTGAAAGATTTCCGACTCAAAATTTCGACCTTGGCCCGAGTGAATTTCTAACGGCACACCAAACCGACTTATCCAATGTTCAATTAGGGCATCGGCCACTGTTTTTGCCTCCTGATTTGGAATTGCGACTACCTCTGGCCATTTACTGAAATAATCCATGATGACCAAGAGATATTTATTTCCAGAGCTGCTTATTGGAAATGGCCCCGTGATATCGATGGCTATTCGCTCAAATGGGGCACCCACATTGTACTGCTGCATCCTATGGCGGGTTCTGGTATTTGGGCCTTTACTGGTAAAGCAGGTATCGCATCGCCGACACCAGTCCTCTACGTCAGCACGGCTTTCTAACCAGTAGAACATCTCTCTAATCTTCGATAAAGTTTTATTGATACCTAAATGGCCACCACTTGCTCCACAATGAATCTCTTGCAGTACTTGTGCAATTCTTTTCCGTGGAAGAATTATTTGCAAATGAACAGACTTACCATCATTACTTTCCCATTTTCTTTTTAAAACGTTATCATCAATTACTAAAGATTCCCAAAGTGACCAGTATCCTTTTATGACAGGAGACAAATCTGATATCTCCTGCCAAGAAGGTCTTGCTCCATCCATTTTCCACCTCATCACTGGTCCAATATCATTATCATCCAGTTGGTCTTGCTTTAGTACTTCCGAACTCCAGTTTGGATCGCCATTTATCAAAGTTCGTTTGACTTTAAGAATTTCTGGCAAATTATTTTCAAGTCTTGAACAGTTTTTAAAGTCCTCTGCACAAGGCCGTCTTGACAGTGCATCAGCGTTTCTGTGGTTAATACCAGGACGATGTTCAATTTTGAAGTCATATTCTTGAAGTTGTTGGAGCCAGCGCGCTACCTGACCTTCTGGGCTCTTGAACTGAAACAGCCATTTAAGTGATGCGTGATCGGTCCGTAGAACAAATGTCTGACCGTATAAATATTTGTGGAAATGTCTTATTGCCTTGACTACAGCTAGTAACTCCTGCCGCGTCACACAGTAATTTTGTTCAGCCTTTGATAAATTCTTACTGTAATATGCTAGTACATACTCCACTCCTTTTATTCTTTGGGACAAAATTGCCCCAATTCCTGATTTACTGGCATCAGTATCTAGGATAAATTCTCCTTCTCTCTGGGGATAAGCCAGAACAATTGAAGAGCACAAAGCACCTTTCAGATATTCGAAAGCATTCTGACATTCTGGAGTCCAATTGTAAGGTCTTTCCGTCTCAGTTAGTCGATGCAATGGACGGGCAATACTAGCAAAATTCTTTACGAACCGTCTATAATATGAACACAGGCCTAAGAAACTTCGCAGTTCTGTTTTGTTCCTTGGTACAGGCCACTTATGAACCACTTCTGTCTTTTCCGGATCTGTTCTTACACCATTTGCGGATATTATGTGTCCTAAGTACTTCATCTCAGTTCTTAGGAAAGCGCATTTCTCGGGATTAAGTTTAAGATTTGCTTGTGAGAATCGTTGAAATACCTCTTCTAGATTTTTCAAGTGTTCCTCAAATGTTTCACTGAAAACGATTACATCATCAAGGTATACTAAACATTTCTTTCCAATGAGTCCACGTAGTACTCTTTCCATCAATCTCTCAAAAGTCGCTGGAGCGTTGCACAATCCGAATGGCATTACAGTGAATTGCCATAGACCAGTATTGGCTGAAAATGCTGTCTTTTCTTTATCCTCAGGGTGCATTTCGACTTGCCAATATCCACTTTTCAAGACCAATGTAGAAAACCATTTCGCTCCTGACAACCAATCCAGTGTATCGTCTATTCTGGGAAGAGGATAACTGTCTTTTTTTGTGATTTCGTTTAATTTTCTATAATCAACAGAAAACCTAGTCGAGCCATCTTTTTTTGTGACTAAGACAACCGGTGACAACCAAGGACTGTTCGAAGGTTCAATTACCTTTTGTTTTCTCATGTTATATATAAGTATTGCCATTTCATTTTGTTTTGCTAATGGTACCCTTCTAGGAATTTGTTTTATTGGTTGTTGGTTGCCTGTGTTAATGCGATGTTGTACCATATTAGTTCGTCCTAGATCTGTTTCCAAAAAAGAAAATAGTTCTTTGTATTTCTCCCATAAATCACCAAATTTCGCCTTCTGTTGGTTAGGAAGTTGAGAAATGATTCTCTCTTTCAGCTCTCTTCCTTTCTGTCACAGGGTTTTCCCTTGACTGCTTGAGATTTTGACAGATATTATAGGTTCCGCACAGGCAATTACTTCATTTTTCATTAAAACTCTAGGTTCTTCGGACAGATTTAAAATTCTCACCTTAATTAGATGCTCACTTGATGGATTTATTAATGCGTTTTCTATAATCATTTCCTTTGGCAGACATTCTGGATTACTTTCCAGTACCAGTGCCTCCTTGCACTTAGAACCTTCTATTTTAACATGGATGAGATTGTCAGACCATCCAGGTATCGTAATGGTCCTGTTTACCTTAATTTTTCTTATTCTAGATTCAGATGTTGACATAAACAACTCTGCTTCATTAACTTTGAGTATTCGGTCTTGGAGGGTCAGATTGAAGCCAAATTTATTCATGATGTCTAGCCCAAATAAAAATTCGTCCAAAATCTCGGCAACAAATACTTTATGTCTAAATTTTGATTTTCCCAGCTGAATATCTGCCTCGTGAGTACCAATAACGGGTATTGTCACTCCATTTGCAGTTTCAAGTATATAACTTCTATTGGGATGATCAATTTTGCAAGCAGGAATAACATCAGCTCGCACAATGGTAGAACATGAACCAGTATCAATAACAATATTACAACCAAGCTGGATACTTCATGACTCAGTCGGGAAATTTTGATTTTTAATGATGTTGGGGCTTGGTTGGAGTAAGCCAGTCTTCGCCCCGCAAAACTGGCTAACTGGAGTTTTCCTGCACATTGCTATTTTGAGGCTGTGGACAATTCTTCTTTATATGTCCTTCTTGTCCACAATTCCAACACAAAGTCTTAGTTCTTGGTTCATTTGTTTGCCCATCCAATTTTTGTAACATTTTAATAATGTGCTTTATGGAGTTACCATTGCCATACGACTTCTCTTGGTTTGAATTGACCCATCATGTCTGTCGCAGTCTGAGATGACTTCTGGACGCCTGCTTAGCAGCTTCGTATTCAAGTGCACGTGCAAGGGCATCTTCAATTCTTGTAGGACTACTTAACCGAAGGGCTTGTTGCATTTCAATGTCTCTTATACCATCAATGAATGTTTGTACCGTTAACCTATCAAGAAAGTCTTTTGGTGCTGTAGGATATGCCAGTCGAAAGAGCCTGGCAACATCAATTTCATATTGTTGTAGTGTTTCTCCAGACCTTTGCTGCTTATTCTTTAACTATGCTTGGTAAAATTGTTGTAGATGTGGGTCACCGTACCGCATTTCAAGTTTATCCACTAAAATCTCATACGAAGGTTCGCCGCCAGTTAAGGTATTTAAAATTTCCAAGGCATCACCACGGAGAGCCAAGATCAATGCGGTGGCCTTCTCTTCATCTGACCAACCACTAGCCAAAGCAGCAGCATCAAATTGCTATTTATATGTAGACCAAGACTGTTTACCATCGAATTTTGGGGCTTCAATTTTTACTGGATTAACTACACCATTTTGAATTTCATTTGAAGATCTTCTCAGAGGCACTTCAGGATTCGTTTGCAACATCTTTTCTTCTATTAACTGAAATTTTTGATCAATACTTTCTCGAACTTTTTCTAATTTCTGTTCAACTTCTTCTTGAACTTTCTCTAATTTCTGGTCAACTTCTTATTGAACTTTCTCTAATTTCTGGTCAACTTCCTGTTTATCTTCTTGTCGCACTCTTGCTTGTTCTTCTAAGATTTGTCTTATTCTTGTTTCTTGATCTTCTTTTTCCTGCTTTCTAATTCTTTCTTGTTCTTTATCTTGTTGCCTAATTCTTTATTGTTCTTCTTTATCTTGTTGCCTAATTCTTTCTTGTTCTTGTCTACTTCTTTCTTGATTTTCTAGAATTTGACTTATTTTTGTTTGGTCTTCCTGTTTAATTATTTCTTGTTCTTGTCTACTTTTTTCTTGATTTTCTAGAATTTGACTTATTTTTATTTGGTCTTCCTGTCTAATTCTTTCTTGTTCTTGTCTACTTTTTTCTTGATTTTCTAGAATTTGACTTATTTTTGGTTGGTCTTCCTTTCTAATTCTTTCTTGTTCTTCTTTTTCTTGATGTCTAATTCTTTCTTGATTTTCTAGGAACTTAATTATTTCTGCAAAATTTGCCATTTCGTCGTAATCTTTCGATCTGGTATTCACCATATATTCTCAGCAAAATGCGAAGATCCCTTTTTCTGACACCAATTGTAACGTTTAACCCTGTGCTAAACGTTGTGGGGTGAGTTCATTTGCGTAAGACTCAAAAGTTCGCAGATTGCTTCCAATGATTTATTTTCAAACACACTGTACACAGCTTTCTGTTGTAGTACAACTGTCACTACTTGTCACTTTGACTATCGCGTCCCAACTACTTTCGAGTTATGTCTCCAATTGACTGATACAATAAACTAACTATGTCCCATGATCGTCACGGCTTTATATATCTGAATCATGATATGACATTCATCGAGAATGTTCTATGATTATCTAGACGAACATAATTAATGCTCTAGATCCTTGTCAAGGTGACAATAGCACGACAAATTGTACCTCACATACAGTTTCTGGAAGGATCGAGAACAAATCTACTACAATTCCAGAACTACACAATGAAATACACAAGCAACACTACTGTAAACAAGGTAGCAGAATGAATACAAACTAAAAGAAATAATAACAGTAAGTACATGATAAACTACCCACGTAACAATATGAACATTCTTTAATAACGGTGAAGGTGAATCCCAAGATCCAGTCGAAGTCCAGCTACATACAGTTACAGGTGAAGGTGAAGCTGGATTGGAAGAACGTTTTATTAGCATAATTGCCACCTTATTTATTTTAGACAGAATAGGACTAGACTTTTTTTAGGTGCTGCAGAAGTTTTTGAAACTGATGAACAGGATACGAGCCCGACAGAAAGTCACTGCCCCGTCAATGTGTATATTGCTTTGCATGAGAAACTGATAAAGTATGCGCGGATGTATTTGTAGTAAAGATCTGAAACTTTTAAATTACGTTGGCTGGTTATGCCTTATGAAAGATTTAATTAGTAATCTGTAGGATTTTTTTAATAAGAATAAAAATTTAAGACGATTACCTATCCGATTTTCATTTCGCTAAATCAATTCTGGATCATTTCTGTCACTAATATCACCATGTTTCTACCTACTTCATTTCATCTGATTTCAAACAAATTTGTTAATTTGGGAATAAACTGCGAGATATATTGAAGCAAAATGGGGTCTTCTACAGTGACTATACAAGAATAAAGTCACTGTAGGGTCTTCTAGCTGTAAACACTGTAAAATAAATGTATTTGTTGAATCTGAGTTGCAGCATATGCCGATTATTATTTGAAAATGCCTCGTCGTAGCGGATGGGGCGGAGCTTAAGCACGTTTGTCGCCACTGTCATTAGAGTCACTGTACGTGTGATTCCCATAGTAGGAGTATTAATTATGCTGATTCCTGATTGCTCTGCCACCTCTTAGTAAATAGATGCTTTAAATGTGATCAATTTTATCGGAACACATGCTGCCATCTTGCAATAAGGATTGCAGTTCTATATTATACGTCTCTGTTCTCTGCTAATGGTTTGTATTTAGGAACACGCTGACAAATAATAATTATTCTATTGGTATTGGTCATTTTGAAGTTGTAGTTAGATCGAAGACTTTTAATACCTGCTTCAAAAGTACCAGCACCAATAGATTTTTTTAGTGCACCCATAAGTGCACTAATAAAGTCGGTCCTATTTTTTGTAAAAGATATTTATTTCATACTTTGGAGTGTACAAATAATTATCAAAATCATTCCACGTTTACCAAAGAAGATAATACATTGCTTAATTATACTTATTCAGATTTCAAAACATCACGGAAATACGGAAATACACTATTTCAGACAACCACTGCTGGTAGGTACTCGGTAATCGTGTTTTTTTTTTAAATGTCCAATTTAAATGTTGTTGCATATAATATTTTCTATAATTTGGCCGTCTCATATTTTCAATGTCCCCTCCACATAGCGGAAACACAGATCTTTCAGACTTAATCACTGTTCTAACTCTGAAACCCATGAATTTTTTGAAAAATGTGGTTATTTTCTCAAATTTTGTAGCCCCAAATATTCCATTTTCGAAAAAAAAATCTCTTGCACGCCTTCTTTGGGAGAAGCTTTATCTATCTAGTTTTAAACTATAATAAATCTATAATATAATTAATCCATCCGTTTAGGAGCTACCATGCCTCAGACATTCCCACAGATACACATTTCAAATTTATAACACCCCTTCGTTAGTGTCGGGGGTTAAACAGACATGGGACGTCTTTCAGTTTTCAAACGCATATTAGGTACTTACTTATTTTACAATACAACTAAAATGTGTTGTGTTCTCGGAAACAAAAAATTTATATTGAAAAACTATTGTTTGATTGTTATAAATTATTATAAGAATGTATAAATAGACCTGTATTAACGTATTATTCGTTCTTTAAACTCAATATTTTATTTACTATTTTCAGCTATGATGACAAATCGAAATCCTATTACTACTATAACAATATCACCAAAAATACACAATGGGAACATCCCCTCGATGATATCTATAGGGGATTGGTTAAAAAAGCCCGAACTGAAAGTCAGTCAATCAGTTTACAAGAGAACAGAGAAGATGCAACATATGTTACAGATGATATTCTGAGTATCGACGAACCTTATCCGAATTCACTACAAAAGAAATTAGATCCACCTATGTTCAGACCAAAGAAAGCAGATCTTCGACTATCTCCACTCAAATCGAGTCCAAATGTCAGTCCAAAGAAAGAAATAAAATTGTTCAAACAAAAATCAGAAGATGCCGTTGCTATACCAAAGAAATTGTCCTTGGGTTTCAGCAGCTTTGATAATGATAAAGATATGTTTGAAAAACATCCGCGCAGTATTGATAAATCAGAACTAAAGCTACTAGGAGGTGGAAGTATGTTTCTGAAATCCAACACAAAAAAGCAAAGTGATAGTCCTTTGACTCCTTGTACAAGTGTAGCCAGTGCAAAGACTGATTTATTGCTAGGTAAATGATTTCCTCTTATAAGTTATATTTCAGTATTAAACTATTTTCAAATTATTTCAGAATCACATCCAAAAGGTATTTTGCGAGAAAAAAATACAATCGAACATTCCAAAAGCCTAGAGTTTGATAAATTATCCATAATTGATAAATCTGATCGAGATGATGATGATAAGAAAAGTGTTCGATTCAATTTAGACAATAACACCGATATAGGCATAACATTTTCAGATAAAAGTTCGAGCGAAGAAGAACTTGTTGCAAGTGATAGAAACGACAAGACGGATGACATTATCAACGTTAAACTTACACCGAATAAGCATCGCTTTACAGTGGCTCCTGTTCTTGAGCCATTAAATCGAATGAATCAGTTGAAATTGGTTAAACCGAACCCGAAGGATTTCATCAAACCCAAATTGACGCTCAACAAGACCTCAGACTCGGATGAGGATACCAGAAGTATTGAAAAAGTGGCCATCAATAATATCGATTCATTTTTTGATAGTGATAATTCAGATTCTAGTCCCGATGAGAAAATCAACGATATGGCTAGAAAGCTGGAGGAGCGGGCCGAGAAGAAGGTGAATGTAATGAAGCAAAATATTTGGGAAGAGAAGAACGAGGAAGTGGTCAAGTTTCAGAACGATTTAGAGCAATCACACAAGGAAGAACTGCAACGACTTTTAAGTGACGAACAGTCAAAATATGTAGAAACTATAAAGACTGAATTGGAGAAGCTACGACAAGAGATGGAGAAACAAAAGCAGAATAAACTGGAAGAAGAAAGAAACGTGTTTATGAAGAGAATTGATGTATTGCAGACTGAGTTGGAAAACGAATTCAAAGATGAGGAGGAAAAATTGAGGTGCCATTATGAAAAGAAGAAAGAAGAGCTGGAAAAGTATTATGAAGAAAAAATGGCTGAAACTGAGAAAGAATTGGCTGATCGAGTAGATAAGAATAAAGAAGAGTTAATTTATATGCACAATGCCAATGTTGAACAATTGAAGCAGAATCATTCTATAATAATTGAAAAATTGAAACGTGAATTCAAAGTTGAGGTAAACTCTAGTTTAGTTTTTGTCTTTATTACTGAAAAATAACAGAAATCCTAAACAGCACAATTCATCCATCTATTGATACTTACTTTGATGTATACTTTAGGAGCAAATCTTGCGCAAAGATCATCAATCCCAAATGTCAGAGTTACGAGCCAAAATGAAAATTGAAATAGAGCAACATGACAAAACCAAGTCTTCATCGTGCGATGAACTTACCTATGAAAAGTTACGTTGCGAAAAGAGATTGCTGGAGGATAAGTATCGTTGTTTGAAGGAGAAATATTTGCGATTGAAGACTGAAGTGAAATTATCCATTGAAAAACGGAACCGACGCAAAGAACAAAGTACCACAACAAATACTACGGGATCGGAGACTGAACAAAGTAATTCTAACAATAAAGATAGGTAAATGTTATAGTATTATTTGTTTTGTTAAATATATTATATTGACAGAGAAAACTATTTTCGTTTCAACTGCATTTTTTGTAGAACTCCCTTGAATTCTCCATCTAGGAAATTTACAGAAAAGCCTCCAACGCCCAAACATAGCCGATCATCGGTGGATGGAGGAGGCAAAGGCAAGTCAGAAAATAAGAATCTAAAACAAGTTGTTATTCAGGATATCGATACTTCCATCAGTGATAATTGTTATCACAGTGATGAGAAAAACCAAAATGACAGAGATAGTTCTGACAGCACGAATCCTGGACGAAGCCGTAAGAAGTTGTTTTCCAGGTAAAATAATTTTCCGAAAACTTTTTTAACTCAGTATTTAAGTTTTGCGCCCAAAAACCATTGGATCTGACGTCAAATGAAATCACTACGCTTCAGTTTGAAATGTTTCATAGGTCATTCTGCTTTAATTTTTAGATTAAAAAGCTCATCAACAAGTCGCATCAACAACAATTCCAAAACACGTAAACCTCCACGCTCATGTTCACCAGTGGAAAATCTGCGACGGCAACTACAAAAACTGGAAGATTTGGAAGATCAGTTCCCTCAAAACTCCCAATCAGACACCTACCATCTACGTTATCCATTTTCCGATGGACAAAAATTCGAAGGTAGCTCAGAACTGGAATTTTTCCGACATCGCATTCATCTAGAGCGTGATTCTATCAAGAGAGCCAAGGAGAGTTTGAGGAATCAAAAGTCCCTCTTTCAACAGCGTCAGAAGGAGCTGAAGCTGAAACATGGCACCATGGCCAGACATACGTTGCAACAATTGTGTCAGGTATGAGCGAATATTAATTCGGACAACGAAATAATTTAACGTCTCATTTAACAGGAAGAAAAGGAACTCACTGACATGGAAGTAAATCTACATAGAACCAGAAGTCTTTTAGGTGAAAAAGTCATTCGGTTGCGTCACCTGGAACAATCGTTACAAAGAGCCAATGTTCAAAATGATCCCAAACAAGATGACACAACATTGAGTGACATCTCATCTCACAGCGCCAGCTCGGGTATAAGTTCTACAGAATTTGCCACTGCCGATAATTATACCAAAGGTCTGCTGGTGCCGACTGAAAATTTTCAAGAGCCATCAGAGATTATTCAGAGCTTGGAGAATCTGAATTCAGAAATACGGGAGATATGGGATGTGCTGCGTACCCAGCATCAGCAAACTAGTATGCCAAAAGGTATGATATGAATAAATCTTATAGAATTAAGACCTGGAAAGTTTGCAGATGCGTAATTATTCATATTCAGGGTTAATTGAAAGCACAGATTATTCAGTTTCTACTCTTTCTGCTGAACATCGCCCATTAGCTTAATGATATCTTTGTATCTTTTTTGGTAATATATTAATCTATTATTTATCTCGCATTGTTGTGATGCTAATAAAGAATATTATTATATATGCATATGAAGTGAGTCGGAGAATTACTTCGTCTAATTCGATTTTTTTTTAATTTTTTTATTTGTCGGCTCATCCTTTAGTCCTTTAGTTTTATCCTTCTCTGTTATTCGGCCTAGCTCTTTAATTTAATTGTATATACTTGTTTTTGGAATTGATTTATAATAACTATCAATACTGGGCTTAGGATGTTACCTTGCACAGGGTATTTCCTCATAATTAAACAGCTTCTGCTGGTTTTATTATACGAGATGGAAAAAACTTTCAAAACGAAAGTTGTAGGGTTTATCCTGAAATATCAGGAAAGTATTATTGCTTATACTGGGTGAATCACAAACATCTGGTGAAACAAACTTGCCTTTTTAATGGAACGTCCTGTATTTTATGTTCCATGATGATAGCGCTTAAAATCCTCTTTTCGGATATATATATATATTAGTTTTTGATATATTTAGTATTAATGCATTAATAAAATAATATATCGCATTAGCCATGTATAGCCATGGAAGCAACAAATAAACTGTCAAATAATAACAATTTTCTTTGTTGATGCGGTTCACACTGAAGAAGAAAAGTGTGAAATATGGATTGGAAGGAATGGAAATATTGAATGGCCGGCCCATGAACAAATATAGGGAGGACGAGTAAAACGAATAGTGGGAGTAGCACAAAAACATTGGGTTTTCGTATGTCATTTCGGTGTGTTGTGCAAAATGACGCTGCGCATCCTTATGTAGTATGGGCGAAGGAAGCTTAAATACAACAATAGACACTCACTGAAATACTGCGCAACATACCAAATTGACAACTTATCACGGGACGTTCTTTGAGCCACTTCTGCTTATAGAACAGGATACAGAGTCATCCTCCCCTTGGGGCCAGCCAATAGCCCCGATTTAACGCCTCTCAATGCTTTCTTATGGAACTACTTGAAAGCTGAAGTATATATAAAGAAATAAGTAGGAAACGGGAACAAACGCCATAAATATTTTAAATTAAGAGAATTGTTAACTCTATCAATAAATTGGTTGATGATTATAGAAAATGCATTAACAATAACGGTGGTTATATAGAGCATTTATAATTTTAGGGTTAGTTATATTATGTTACCAGATTATAACACTTTTTTGACACCAGTTTATTTGTTTGTTTGCGTGTTTTTATAGAGTTCTGGATTATGCGATATACTATTATTTTAGAAAAGAAAATGTCAAAAACACTTCATTGTAGTTATGCCTCCACTGGTTTACCCCGATGCTGGTTGGCCAATATTGGCTGGTGCAGCAGCAGCTGTCAATATGCCTGCACCACCGTCAATTCCCACGTTGGCTGATCGATTGCACAACTATCGGCAACACATTGTGCTGGCGAATGCACAAAGCACAGTAGTGACACATGCTGCCAATCAAGGAGCCACCACGACATTGGTGGAGCGTACAAGAAACCTGAGGCATTGGCTGAGGCAAACTGGTAGTGAAGCTGGCAGCCCAGAAGCTGGGCCACCACAGGCAACTCTCTAGGAAGAACAAGAAAAGGGAGGAGGGTTTGGTGAAAGTGATAATTTTGATGGGGTATATGACAATGGCTTGACTGGTAGACCAACATTAACCTGAAGCCATTTAGGAGATATGGGTACGTTGTTGGTTTTCTGTGTGGTTTTGGCCAAGAAAAACGTACGCTTCAATTATTGGTTCGAGGTTTTTTTTCACATAAAGAGTTATTCAAACTGTCGTTATGTATTGTATGGATCTCTTTCAAAACTTGGGGAAGTATTCTTAAAAAATATTATCCATTACTAAGAAAAAAATAATATAACGTATACTTGTTGATTGTTGGTTTTTGCAGAGTTTATTGTGTGGTTTCGCATATAAGGAAAATAATGTTCGATTATTCACATGGATTACAAATCCACATGTACGTTTACAAATATGTATATTTTGCACATTGATACGGTCTAGTTTGATTTATACTGTATCAAAGCACTCTTAAAGATATTTTTTGCAAATTTGGTTTGAAAAATATATTTAAGAGTATATAAGTATTAGGTGACGCCATAGAAATTAAGTATTTATTAATATGTATTTTACTAAATTTAGTCCCGAACCAAAAACTGTTGCCAAGCATTATAATATGTTATTTACAAATAATTTTTGGAAAATTAGTATTACTAGACAAAGTATTATTTACCAGTAACTATTTAAAGAGAACTGATGCTATGGAAATTATCAGTCTTCTTTAGGACTCTTCTATATACATTTGCCGAGCATGCGAAAGGTTAGAACAAACCAGTTGGGTGAAATACTAACACTTTAACGGACAGATCATCGTTTAAAATTTGAATGTTTGCGGTTCAATTCATAGATAATAGACCTAGAAATTGTCAAAAATATTGTGATTTGGACGAGTCAAGCTCCGTATGCTTATGTAATTTTTTACCAAATCGAATTTCATGAAAAATGATTCTATGAAATGTAATTGACATGTGTAGGAAACTCAACAAATGAAATTTCATGTAAAAAATGAGCCTTCCAAGATGAAATCGAAATGTTACCATAATTTCATATTATCAGTACTTATTTACTGGGTATGTATTACATAGAAAAAAATCTATGGTTAAGGGCTCAAGATCCTAGAGCTCGCTCTGCGCAAAAGACAATCGGTTTTTTGTTGGAATCATCTGTGGCGAATAGGTTAAAGTTAAGGCTTATTTGGTACGATTCATCCAAACCACTATCACACTTTCTAGGTCTTTATAAATTTTTATACGTTAGGCTGGCAGTCTAATTCTTATAAGTAGTACATAATATTGTAATAAAATTGTCATCTCGGACTTACAAGGCTGCATATTAGAAGACCTGTTTTATTGTATTCAATATTATTATTCCTAGTGAATTGGTATGATCGTGCAGATCAATCTTAATCTAGATATATAATTCAAATGTTATTAATAATAATAAGAATTAACTGTGTTTACCAAAATCAAAGAGAAAATGGTTTGGTAATAGGATACGGGGGGCATAGACATAGAAACTATGATAAACGTTTTGGCTTAATAAAAACAAAAACAAGAACTAAGACAGTTTTCAAGTCAGTGGTTTCGTAGTCTCTCTGACTTTCTCCAATTGAATATTCTATAATCTTGAGAAGTAGAATAAGACAAATATTCATGTATGCCTCCTCTTGCGAGGGGTGTGAAGTTGATTTTTTTCTAAAGATTACGATCTCTATAAAGTCCTAAAGATTTGTTGAATTTTCTTCAAAGTGGGAATAAAATTGGCGTGAGATAAATGTGAGGGACCAAATAATAAAAAAAACATACAACCAGTTTCTCAAATCAAAAGCAATCAATTATTTAATGAATTCCAATATTTTTATCATTTGTTAAGTCCTCTTTCCACATTGTTGGAGATATACATATATGTATTTTTCCAACTTGATTTTGAACTTCATGTAATTGCTAAGAATATTTTGAAACTGTGTTCTCAATAAATTGATGGTTAAGGAGTATAATGAAAATAATCTATGAATTAAAAACATGAACTAGCGACCAGTGAATTTGATATAAAACTATATTCTAAAATCCTCCCATCTTTGTACTGACTCTTCTTTGCCTTAAAAGTAGTAAAGGTTTGACTGAAAAGTTTTTGATGTGATATTATGTTTCTAATAGAATGTCTTCTTCATATAATAAATACTACTAGGCCCCCAAGGGGTTTTTAATTAACCAATATTACACTTGACTTTTTCGAAATAGATGAAGTGCTTAAGAGTTTTTGTCTAAGCTTTACAGTTTATAAGATGTAGGGAACAGTAATAAATATTCAGGTAAAAGTATCTTTATATGCTGACACTAATCTAAAAATTGCTTAAAACAAAGAAGTCCCACACAACTTCATGTTATGGTCAATTAATAAATGAAGAAATAGAAATGCCGATGTTGACATTTTGTAGCTTTGATCGATCAATTCAAAATTACTAATCGAAAGCAATCAAAAAAACTGCAAATCATATACATTCTTTATAATTGATAAGAGTGAAACTTTGCCAACTTATTCTAGGAAGTACAAGCTAGTGCCAATTTTGTAAAGATAAAGGATTTAGCCACATACTTTATTAAGTATGACATCTAGACACGAGATTTATTTTCCGTTTGATTTCAGATATTTCTTTTGTTAAATATGCTCAAATTTTATTAGAAATAAACTTGAAATAGATCTGTTTGCTACTAGCACACTCTTATATGTCTCTTCTAGTTGTCTAAAGAATGTTTTAGCTTTATATTTTCTAGTCATCTTATGTAATCATTTGCACAAAGTATTGTAATCCACAAAAATGTTAATTCAGTGTAATAATAAAAAATTAAGATGTTTTCTTAAAAAAATGAATCAATTTTTCTTTTGCATCATTTTATTCTCAGGATATAAAATTTACGAGAGCTTGAACTTTGAGGATTCTGTAATCACATTACAGTGAAGCATATTATAGAAAATAATTCATACTTCAATTTTATTAATAAAATTTATGAATTGATTGTGATAACGAGATTCGACAGACTATTGAGATACCTATTAAATAAAGATGACAAAGTAATTAATTACAATCATCTAACTCCGAACGAATTGATTATCAAAATTTAAATAAAACCACCAATCTATTGTCATTCGGAGATGTGTCAAATCATACGGACTTGAAAAACCTAGCGTATGAAAACATTAGTAAGAGACACAATTGGATATTAGAATTTTATTATTAAACCTTAAAACATTTACAAAGTAAGAACGGCTGACGCCTTGAGTGCCTTACGTTCCTTAGCCTTTATTTGGGCTGCAATACGGTCAAGATCTCTTCTACCTTGAGTTGTCAGCTTTCTACCACCGTCAGATGATTTCTCGATAAGCTTAAGGTTCTCCAAGCTTTGGAGGGCTTTCCTGGCAATACTTCCGGCCGACCTGCAGAAGTGGGAAGGTTTGGTGCCGTTACGTTTGCGAGTACCAAAGATTTTGGTAACGGATCCTACTCCGACTGGGGAACGGATGTAGATGTGCCTGATGATGGAGGCACACCTTACGTAGTACCAGTCAGGGTCGTATGGGGCTAATTCCTTGGCACGAGATGTCTTTACAAGGTCTATCCATTCTGGTACACGTAGTTTACCAGTTCTGAATGTAGAAATAATGATCTTTTATCAAGTAGGTATACAGATAACAAGTAATCACGAATAACGAGTCTTTATTTACTGGTGAAACTTGTAGATGATATACATACAAAAACTAAACAAATAGAAACTATCTGAACTAAGCTTAAAAAATAAACTAAAGAAGAATACTCACTTTTTGAGGAATGAGGCAAAAGCCTTCACGAATTTGTGTTGGTCAACGTCTTTAAGCGTCACAGAAGGCATGGTCTGCAAAAAAATGAAATAAATAAGTCTAATGAAACAAATTTACACGTGTGATGTTTGATGGTAACCATCACATATTACATGGGTGATTAAGTTTCGATTAAGTATACTAAATGAAATCTAAGGAAGTATATACTTTTATTGTAGTGTAAACCTTCTAAATTGATAAAGTTGTTATTATTTTAATGAATAATACCTTTTAATTTCTATAAAATACAAGAAAAAGTTAACTAACCTGTCTGTTGTCATACAGTGACAAACGGAAAAGGAAACTTCAAAATGGCGATCGCTTTCTAGGTTAGAAAGTGTCCAAGAATGTGTGAAGTGTGATCTATCATTCGGCGGTAGCCGCGGGAACTTTGAATTTCCACGAAACGATAAAAATATGATCACGTATTATTATTATTATGTTATGATAAAATATATAAACTCATTTATAAATGTAACAAACAAGGTAAAATTTCGTCAATGCCATGGAATATGAATATATAACTTAATGTAATATTTTTGAAACTGGTACAACGGCGCCATAAGGGAACTATTTTAGTTACTCTATGATCAGCGCTAGATACGCATGAGTTGTTTTCTGTTCCTATGAAATTGTCAATCACTGGCATAGATGGTGCTGATATAAATTTGATATTTAAAATTAGAGAGGTCAAAAAGCTGTTTTTCAATAATATATTACGTGCAAGTACTTCTTGAACAAATAACATGTTTTAAAAATCATTTGCACTGATATTTATATAGCAAATATCCTGGTATTGCTTGAATCTGGAATATTGTAAAAAAATCTCGATGACAGGTTTTTCGCAAAGAGGACAATATTTTTTTAAAGCTATAAATAAATCACACGAGTAAAAATATAACACAAACATTTTATAACAACCGCTCTCGTGAGTATAAACTTTATATTTTATATCAGTTTTTATATTGATGAAAGGTTTTAATATTCCTATTACATGTGAATAATGGATAGTCATAAATACTATTTTTTAATACCGAGGTAAGTGCACATATATGCTTGTGAGAAGTAAAATAATCTAAGTATTCTTATTGCTGATGTACTTTGGAGAAGCGCTGATTTTCCGCTCTTATGTAGAAACTAGTGCAAGCAAAATGCCTAATCTAGTCACGGGTGAGCGGCATGGGCATCCTTCAAAACAAAAAAAAATAATTAAAAAGATCGGTCATTTTGTTCCTAGTATATCTTGACAAAGACAAACATACCAATGGCCTAAAATATAGGTATTCTTTGAACACAGGAGACCTTAAAACTTAAGAATCTTTAAAAAACCGGACACCTAATATTTTGATCGAATAAAATATAATAGGTATGTACTTACAATAGCTACTTGGTGTATTGTAGTATAGAAAAGTAAAAATCCATTGTGTCCACCCAGACTAGATTCTTACCGTATTGATTTTTTCAGCGTGATAAGACAAACAATAATACTAATATTACCTTTTTTCGCAAGTCGAACCGTTTACCCAGAAGATGAATAAAAAAGTGGCGAATATGAAATTTCATTCGATAATAGATTTCTTATATTTTTTCTCTTTTTCTCAGATAAACCTCTAAATATGAGTTGAGTCTTCTACTCAATAAAAAATAAAAAGGCTGTACATCGTTTAAATAAAAAGAGAAGCCAGTTCAGCCAAATTCATCACCTTTAAAGTAACCTAGGAAGGGAAAAACCACATTTCTCCCATATTTTTTCCAAAATGCCCTTTCGCCCTAAAGGGTGTAAGAGATAAATTTGTTTGAATAAAAGATCATTTCCAGCAACATTTTAAATTGATGTTTTTTTAAATTAGGGATTCCTGATGTACAGCACCAGGAAAGTGCAACTTCAAAATTACCTGCACCAATAGAATTAATATTATTTTAAAATTTTCAGTAGTCCAAGTAATAAAATCGGTCTTACATTTGTAAAAAAATCTTTTCCGTAACTTTTGTTAATGATTAGGAGATGTAAATTTTGTATTTACCCACCGATGTTTTTTATTTATCTGAATATAACCTTTGTCCTGCATACTGAATTTTGATCTGGATGATTTTGATCTGTCGAAAGAGGGCTGCTGAGAGATGATCAAGATCATGAAGATTTTTTTGAAATTCAAAAGTTAAAATTTAAGAAGACTTTCCTGCTGAAGATAGTTGTCATTATCTTATTTTTATTGTTGTTTTTTAAGAGGAGTTCCCGAGCTATGGTTTTATGAATATCCAAACCAATTTTCATTATGTGATGGCTTGCAAATTCGGCCGATTTCAAATATGATGCAATAGAATCATTGAAACTAGGACTAGGATAACCAACAAAGGTTATAGGAAAATAGGAAAAAATACCAAAAAAGGTTGAAAATTAGAATGTTCATCTATCAGGTTAGAAGAAAAGATATATTTCAATTAAATATTTTTCAAAAATATAAGGATTTCCGAGTTAATAAGTTCGTTACATCAGCAATGTTGGTAGCTAATGAAGCAGAGAAACTCAAAAATATATACATTAACGCGTTAAGATAATATTCTGGACTTATTCTAAAGCATATTGCGTTCACGGATGAATTTGTGATTTGAAGTTTATATGAAGAATGAGCGCAGAAAGCTAAAATTAATATATAATAGGTGTTAGGTTAAGTAAAGACCGGATAACATTCGGATACATGTTGTCAACATTCCTGTCAACATGTATCTCATCAACTCGAAACAAGTTGGCAGGTACTAGTCAACATAGTGCCGATGTTGGGCGGCATGACATCAAAGAATTCTGTTGAGTGTTGTTTGTATCCGTGTTT
The DNA here is from genome assembly GCA_958507055.1 of Crioceris asparagi. Taxonomy (NCBI): domain Eukaryota; kingdom Metazoa; phylum Arthropoda; class Insecta; order Coleoptera; family Chrysomelidae; genus Crioceris; species Crioceris asparagi. The sequence continues at coordinate 79,532,293 of OY293826.1, read as the reverse complement.
TCAATCTGAAATTGAAAACAGCGCTCTTCTAGACGATATTGTCCACAAGAAAGTCAAAACAGCATATAGTGAGGTTGACTTTCAGTGTTATTTTATTTGCTACTGCTAGCAGGTACGTTAAATAAAATTATGTTTATTATTAAATTAGTTATTATTTTCAGCATAGGGCACGTAGTCTTTTTTTGATAAAACATATTCTAGTTGTTTAAAAATTATTCAAAGCATAAATGTAAACTTTTTTCTTCTTTCTTCACAGCAGATGGAATAAAAAGTACAAATTAAAAGTTTTGAAATACCAATGGTCAGCAATCGCGATTTTGGTTTGGACGAGCAACACTGTTGGCCACATGTATCCGGATACAAGTTGGTGTGTCCATCAAATATGTTGCCAACATCCCTCAACGTGTTGCCAACAGTTGACAACATTTTGTTATTTAGTTTTACAATTCATTAAATTAATCAAAGTAAATTTACGTCGATAAGTCGTTTATAAATATGGAAATATCGGATAGTCAAGTAGTCAAGTCAAAAGCATAAGATGGTGTAGCGGTTAGCGTCGTTGTCCTTCTGAAAAAGCTTACATAATTTTTATTTAAAATTGATAAACAAAACTCAACAATATTATATCCAATTATTACAGATGGTGCACTGGCAAATACCGAATAATATAAATTTTACTGGTGCTGGTACTGTTGAATTGACTTTCGTCTATATAATAAATATTTCTTATAAAAAACTGGACCGATTTTATTAACTGGTGCACTGAAAAATATAAAATAAAATTAATTCTATTGGTACTGGTAATTTTGAAGTTGTACAACTGTAGTTAGATTGTTTTGTTGAACGTCTCATATTTTCTCTTTTCTAAAAAATTGCCCCCACCACATAGCAGAGACACAAATATTTCATATGGTCTCTTCTTTAATTTTGTAGCCTCAAATTTTCGATTTTCGAAAAAATGCCCCTCCATCCCCTTTGGGAGGAATGTGGGTTTTTGAAAGGAAGGGACATGATGAATGTCGATTTACCATTGGGATCAACTCTCAACAGACCTCTATCAAATTAAAAAAAAATCGTGAAAATCAGTGTAGGTTTACTATTTAAACGGTGCGAAAAAACATGCATTCGTATGCATTGTATACTTCCACCGTCTGGTTCGTCGGTCAAAAATGCACAACTTCAATAATAAATTCGGTCCTAGTTTGTGTAATATTTGTTTTTATTTTTTCTTCCATTCATCTAATGAACAATACTGATTATGGTTTTCACTCTAGAGTCGTTCTTCTGAGTGATCGGACCAACCAACCAGGTCTGCATTTCTTTCTAATCACGTTTCTGATAATTTGATTTTGGTTCTAATATCATTAATTGTGACTCAGGGATAATTTTGAGTTATTAAGACCTAAGACCAGATTTGTAGGATACACATATACTTGGAGTATTAGATTTGGCCGGTGGCGTATCAGACCCTTCACAAAAATTATTCCGTCTATCCTATTGACAGGGTCGCAGAAATATTTTCCAGAGTATTCCTAGTTTTTTCCACCCAGGATCTTTCGTCATCGAATAGATATTCTAAGATTTCTATTACTTATGGTCGTTTGCTTTCAGTCCCTACGTATGAAGAAGATACAACCATGGTTCTTATTAAAACTGAATAAATACGAAAAAAAATCTGGTTTGTCCACTCACACGCGAAGTACACTGTATATAAAAATCGTCCGATCAAGTATGACGTAAGTGGAAACGTTTAGTCATAATAATATGAATAAACAGACATTTTAGTTTTCCGCTTTTTCTCAGAGATGCGTTGGACAAGGGCATTTGGAAAAATATTTGAGAGAAGTTCAATAAAAATCGTTCGATCCGTTTTCATGTTTTCGGTATTGGTACCCTACAAAACAGACCAATATCTGTTGAAAATCAGACACTGGTATATGGGGAGCGATAGGAAAGTATTAAATATCATTTTGGTTTTGAGACAGTTTTTATGCAGATGCTTGGGTAAATGTTTGTAGGTGTGGACTAGGCTTAAGAGTAGATAGAGTAGGCATGACACCTTTTGAAGGAAGAAGGAGCGGATTTAGGGCAAACGTTAGCAGAGTGTGGCTGCGGCAGCAGCGCCAACGACTGAGACAAGTAGATACAAAAAGAGAGAGATGAAAAGCGTGCGGCTTGATAGGGGCACGCGTTCCAGCATCCCTGTAAGGACTTATTGATCACCACGGCGCCGCGCGTGAAGAGTGCGAATATAGGACCAGAGTGACTGTACTGTCTGTGGTGAGTGTCTGTGCGGCGGGTGGCCCCCTTTATCTATATATATGTACAGCCGTGTCCCGTGTACTCCGGCATCAAACGGCGTATTGCTGTCGCTGTCCAACAAGAGATGATGGACGACGCGGTTGTTGTTGTAGTATCCCATTGGAGCAACTCGATGGGCGCTAACGGCGTCGCGACGGCCAACACCACCTCCACGTAACACACCAGCAGCAGTACTTGGTAGATAGAGTTTGGTGAGTGTGTGGCCCCCCAAATGTTATGTGATATGATATGGCGGATACGCCGATAATATGGCTACATCATCATCCAGTGCCATCATCGGTAGTAGTCATCATGGTAGTGCTCTTCTGCTGCTGCTGACTGCCACCCTAACCACCTCAACACCAACAACAGCTATCGGTAGTAGTATTATCAGTGGTGGTGCCATGGGACTGAAGAAGCGATTCAAATGGTGGAAGTTTTACGTACACTCGGACTATTATTGTTGTACGAAAAAGTCCCGCATCGCCTTTGTTGACATTGCCGTTGTTTCATCGTGGTGGTGTACCTGATCCTGCTGATATTAGCGCGCCGGTTATATTATCTTAGTATAATACATAATTATTAAAATTTTCACAAATATAGAAACAGAAGCGCACAAAAACTACTTCAAACCTCGTCTCTACATCAAATTTCGAAGAGATACCTCAAAGAACGAGAATAAATCATTGTGATATTATTAAATCATTATTAAAATAATCGGTATTTGGTTATGGTGCTTCACAGTGCTTATTTCTGACACAGTACGTATATTTCCAATATTATTTCATAGTTTAATACCAGCAACTACCAGAGCATAAACACGCCTAAATCAGATGATCTTGGCCTACATTGTATGTTGGTTACCTACCTATGCTAAGCTAGGTCATCTGAGAGGGTGCTTTTAATTCAATTCATGCTTGTTTTTTGAGCTGAAGTTCATGTGTATCCCATGTTTTTTGATCTGTAGGTATCTACCGTTTTGGCGGCGGTTAGAGCCATGCCCGATGTTTTTTGTATCTGTTGACTACGTAGTTGGGTTGTTAGACACTTTTGCGTTGCATCTATTAATAGTTATTTACATGTAATTCCAATAATGAGATGCATAAACTGGATACTGATGATGACTGAAATTGTATCATCTGGAAGAATACTTAAGGTTGCTTCAAATCATTCGCATTTCACCTCCTGAAATTTCATACGGATTAAAATTCCTATGCTTTTCTTCAAATATATTTTATATGTATCAAAATATTTTAAAATATACTTATATTCAAATTATTCGTTTTGATTTATTCTCAGAATTTCCAATATTTAATATTGATTAAATATGTCTGTTAGATTTATTGGCTACATCTAGTTAAAATAAATATAAGACCAGCAGGTAGAGGTTCCCACAGCGACCTTCCCAGTAGTTTGAATTGATATGAATCAAGCAAAGTTATTTTCAATGTCATTAAACTCATGGACAAGTTTTTTAATTTAAGTTTTTAAATGGCGCAATTTTGAAACTGCAAATCCAGTCAAACTAGTCAACGACTGATTTTTGTACCAAGTTTGATTTGATTATATATCTCTGTAAACGTAACAAATTTAAATTTTCTTTGATTAATAAATTCTAGGAAACTATGCTTTGATGGATGAACAGATAGAGCGACACAAACATATTCTTGTGTACCGAGAGTATTCTATCTACAGCTCATCTTTTGTACAACTTCAGAATCCTGTAAATAAATTTCATTGGATTCACCCAATACCATCTTTGAGAATCTAGTAGCTACCAGTGAACACAGCCGTAGATAACGTATACAGAGATTGATTTGACAGTTTGAATAGTAGATACGATTTTACAGAGTTGAAAAAACAATCTATTATTGACGTTTACAAACATGTCAAGGGTTATGTTTTATAATTCGAATTTTATTATGACGTTACTTCTCAATACCAATCCAATCACAATACAAGTTTGTTTATTTATGTCAAATAATTCAAAGGTCAAATGTGACAAATGATTACTATATGAAGAAGTGATCAGCTGATTCTAATCATTGTCAAATTTACAACGCTGGAAACTTCAGGCTCCTAGTACATGAAATAAATTCGTAAAAAATCATTATTAAGTACATTTATTTGATGTCACAAATTTTTTTCATTTTTTTTTTTTTTTCACCTCCAAGTCCAATTTTCTATTTTAGGGTTCCGTAAATCTGATGAAAAACGAAACAATCACTCTGCTGTTTTCTGTCTATCTAATTGCCTGAGTCAGAGTTTCTCTGTCTGCTTGTCCGTTTGTCTGTCATAGTCATTAGGTCATTAGGTAATCGCTTTAGGATCGTATCAAAGTCTACTTAGATAGACTTTGATCGTATAATGTAAATAAATAAAATCTGGTAGATAGCAATTTGTGGGACAGACTAGAAAATTTTATGAACAAGTTTTTCAAGTCCATCTTTTGCTATATCCAATGAAAAGGCTCAAAATGTAAGAAAATACCATTATATCTTTGAAACTACGAAGCTCAAAATATTAAAAAAATACACATCACTCAAAGTTAAATCTTAGCGAAAATTCTAAGTACAGAACCCTTTCCATGTGAGCCTAATACGCACTTGAGCGTTTTTTGTTCAGTAAAGAATAAGTGAAAAACTATGAAAATATCTTAAATTGATGAGTCGTAGAATTTATATCTAGATAAGAATCACGATTTAAAGTAACATATATGATTGAAATTGAACATCTTACTCGTTTAAGTATAAGAAATAATGAATATTTTCGTATTAACAATGGATTTGATCTAAAACGTATTGAAAACATATGGAATGCTATACTGAATAGTTATAAAATGTTGTGCAAAGCAGAAGAAACAAAAACTATAATTTAATTTCTAAATTCTTTTTTTTATAGATTCTAAATTTACTTAAAATTCCATACTTACAACAATTTTACCAATATTTGTTTCCCTAAAGATACTAATGTACCTTAAATTAAAAACAGATTGATATGAATGATACTTTTCAATAATACTCAATTGTTTTATAATAAATATATTTGGTGGCAGGTGGCTGTGCGCAAAAAACCATCATCTCGAACTTCAACCGCTAATTAACAAAGTTCATTTAGCTTACAGCTGCATATAACTCAGTTATCTAGTACTCCAGTCAAGGTATGCATAGGAAAATATCCACATATATTGTATAATATTATTATTCGCATTAAGGCTCCCACAACAATGACACATATGTCGTAATTAGAAATAATATGTTAGCATTAATAATTATTCATAGGTATACCTACATGATTCATGATTTCGAAAAAAAGATCCCCCAAATAAATGTAGAATTAAAATTCTTAAAATCCAACTTTTCAAAAACGACCTTTATGTCATCACCTCGAACAAAACAGTATCATAAAGAGCATAGAACATGATTTTATGAAGTTTCGTTAATTAAATACTTGTTCATTGATTGGTTTTTCAACACCGAATTCAAATAATATAGGTCGACACTCACTTCTAGGGATCTGCGTTCGATTCCCAGCTTAGATAAGCTTTTCTCATTCTTCAATATATTTAATATAATAAAATAATAGTATGAGAAAGTATAGGTAATAATATAATTTAGTGATAAATGTGGACTTTTTAGAAATATGTAGATATTTATTAAATTGTTAAGAAATCATGATTTCTTCTATAAAATCTATTTTTTCACTAGGCTTTACCGTATTACCAATGCAAGGAACACTCTGAGTATGAGTTCTATTTCTAAATTTTTTGATAAAAGATATGTCAAAAATATTTTTTAGAAAAAAATGTTCCGACGTTATTAGTTGGTGCACTGAAAAACACGAAATAATATTAATTCTGTTGATGCTGTTACTTTTGAAGTTGAGCTGTTGCAGTTAGATTGATAACTTTTGGCACCAACTTCACAAGTACCAGCACCTATTATTTCGTTTTTTTAGTGCACCAACTAATATCGTCGAATTTTTCGTAAAAAATATTTATTTCATCTTTTTGAGTAACAGTAGTCACGAAAGTCGTTGAACGTTCATTAATACCAAAGAAGATAGTACTTATCCTATTACCCACGTATATTCTTTGCTTGTACTTGTTATTATGTAGAGTAGAGTAAAACTAAGGAAAAAATATTGATTATAAATCTTGCTACAAATATTCTTGTCTTTCATGTGGTACGCTCAGATTTTCAGTTTTCGGAACTAATAGCCCCCTCCACATAGCGAAAATACACATATGTGAGATTTGAACATCAATGTAACTCAAAAACCATAACTCTTTTGAAAAAATGTTCAGTATAAACGTTTCCAGATATTTTGTTATATATAATTCTGCCATCTCGGATTTTCGATATTCGAGAAAATTTCCATCCTCCCCCCTCGGCGGGGGTGGTTTTCGGAGAGAAGGGGATTTCGGATTTGCATTTTTATGAAAATGGGACCATTTCTCAAGTCTCTCTCTCAAATGAATAAAAATCATCAAAATCGGAGTACGTTTACTATATATGACAGTAGAATTGTATATCTTCTCCGTTTGGGGTTCGTCGGTCAAAAATTAAAGAAGGTCTCACTCTCAGTAACCTTTAAATCGAAAATTTTATTTATCTTAAATCATAGAGATACAGCCGTATTTGCATACAAAACTTAGTATTTATAGCTACTAAACTAAAGAGTGTGTTAGTTACTACGGTTACGATAACTTAAAACGTGAACGTTAGTTTATATTTTCGAAATAAATAAAAATAGTCAATAGTAAGTCGGCCTCGTATGTTCCATACTCAATATACAAATTATTTTTGACCAACTTGAAAGAAAGGAGGTATTTATTGTTTGTCTGCATGTTTTGCATATAAAACGAGCAACGATTCTAATGAATCTTTTCTCATTGAAAAGTTGAATAGGTAGGTACCAAGAGATGTTACCTCCATAAACTTTTTCAAAATTCACCTCTTTTGGCTCAAAAAATGTCCCCAACAGGGGGTTAGGGTGCATTTTTTTTAAGAGAGCTGTTGAGAAATGGCCCAATAAAAATTAAGAAATTCATCATTTACATCTCCTCAAAAATACTTGCCAAATGGGGTAGATAGAGATTCTTTCCGAAAAATGAAAATTTGATTTGGAAAAATTAAAGTTGAGATCATTTTCATTATCTTGACAAAGCGTATGGGAAAAGTGGTGTTTTCACTATTTTCCTCGCAATTCTTACGATTTTTCTCTCCACAAGAACCTTCCTTATGCCTTAACGAAAATATTAAAACAAAAACTATCCGAATTGGTCGAGCCGTTCTCGAGTTTTGCGCTTAGCAACGCACTAAGCGATTCATTTTTAAATAGTTTTTATTACTTTCGGTTCTTGTATCAATGGACTCCGCAGCGATTTCTCAGGCCCCATACGGTCTAGAGACTTGAAATTTCGAATTCGTACTTAGATCGCTGACATCTCGCCGCCTGTTAAGCTCCAAGTGTGATCCAATATTGGTAATTATAATTATCTCATTCAATCTCATTCAAACAAGATCATTATTTTGTCGACATGGAACGACAATGGGATCCGTCACTGGAATTACGCACGAGCATGGAGCGTATTTGTAGGTCTCGTTCTCTGGTATATAGGTACTTTTTGGAAGATCGTCTATGGTTATGTCGCAATTGTCAGACGTCAGACGTTACTGGTAATTTAAAGTTTAATTTTGTGTTGTGGTAGACAAACAGTAATTTGTTATGGAATTGCTGTTGCTGGCAAACACATATACATAAGTATAGTTAAAATCGAGAAAAGGACAGCAATAGTAGGTACTCATCGGTACGGTTTAAATCTTAAATGCCCAATAAAAACTATTTTTAATTTTTTTTCAAAAATTTCACTTTTTATACTTATATGCACTAAATTCGAGATTCAAAAGTCTATTTGTTCCGTTCCTGTCTTCAGTAAGAAACAAGAGCAATATACTTTTATATGCTTTCATATGTATGTATTTAGATGTATAATTTTAATTATAATCCATTTCCCAGAGGTACCTATGTCGTTTTGAAATCTTTTTTTTTAAATTTCACTTGTTATTTATATAGATAAAAACCTTCCTTATGCCTTAACGAAAATATTAAAACAAAAATTATCCGAACTGGTCGAGTCGTTCTAGAGTTTTGCGCTTAGCAACGCATTTGGCGATTCATTTTTATTTATATAGAGTAGCAGATCCGACAGACGTTGTCCTGCCTTAACAAAAGCAAAACAATATCTTGGTTTTCTAAATTTTCACCCATAACAACAATCGCAACTTCATCAATTGTTGCCGTATTATAGCGTCTTGCGTGTTGTCCTGCAGGCGTCTTATCGGCTTTGCTGACAATTTTGTGGCAATCAGATGGCATGCGGTTTAATGCAGTCTTGAATAATACAACCAATTCGTTGTCTGATGGAAAAACATTTGAAGTTGCTCCACACTTGGTTTGTTCACCGATTTATTGTGTGCATAACGCTGATCGACTTGTTTTGCTGAATCGCCCATGAAATAAATTTGCAAAAATTGTACCACCATGTGACTTTCAAGATACTTTGCCAGCACTGCCATTCCCCCATCAGACTTTTGTCTGGCGTGTTGTCCTGCAGGCGTCTTATCGGCTTTGCTGACAATTTTGTGGCAATCAGATGGCATGCGGTTTAATGCAGTCTTGAATAATACAACCAATTCGTTGTCTGATGGAAAAACATTTGAAGTTGCTCCACACTTGGTTTGTTCACCGATTTATTGTGTGCATAACGCTGATCGACTTGTTTTGCTGAATCGCCCATGAAATAAATTTGCAAAAATTGTACCACCATGTGACTTTCAAGATACTTTGCCAGCACTGCCATTCCCCCATCAGACCTTTGTCTGGCTGCTTTTTTTATTCACCTAGCTACGAACCTACTGTACGCTACTTTTAATTGATATATGATTTCAATTGAAAATTACCAACGTATTCAGGCACGTGGTGGTAAAAGTTTTTTGTTTTACAATATAGTTACCTTGATAGTTAGCATAAAATTGTCTTGAATAACTTTTGTTGCGCCAAATGACTTCATTTGAAAACAATTATTGTATTCCTGTATATGAGTTAAAAATGTATAGAATATGTCCCATTTCCGTAAACCAATGAATTTAGAGCCTCTGGTGGCAGTATAAATGGCGTCAATTTGACTTTACCGCTCCCGCAACACAATCCCGGGGCTTCATTTTTTCAGTATTAGATTTGATTGATTTTAACTTACCGCGATGAATAAACACTCCTCAAAAACTCACTGTATAATAAATTGAAATGAAACTATTATTTATCAACCGATCCATCTATGTTAAACGATATTTGCAGCGCACGTTCTGTCACTTTCTGACAGTTATTTCGAACAACTGACAGTTGTCAAACAACTGTATGTACTGTATGTAAAATTAATATTGTCTTTAAGTTCCGATTAATTTCTTATTTTTTTTGTTCATAAGAACCTTCTTCTGATAATAATGAACACAACAAAAAAAGAATTAGCGAAATCGGTTCAGCTGCTCTCGAGATTTGCGCTTAGCAACACATTCAGCGATTCATTTTTATATTATAGAAGATAAGACATTTCGGCTATTCGGTAGATAAAAGGATTAAAATGTAAACAGATATGCTACCAATGATGAAAGCAACTACTCGGCGAACTAATACTTCAACCCACATTGAATTCTATTATCGTTATATTTTTCAAAATAACAAAGGTTCCGAGTTACAGCAGTGGTAATTTCTGAAATATGTGTATTTTCAGGATGTTTTCAAATCTCAGAATAACAGTATTTGACTAATGTTGATACAATTAAAAGTGTGACATTAAAAAAAACGACCGACTTTATTAGTTGGTGCACTGAAAAATACAAAATAATTTTAATTCTATATTTGCCGCAAAAAGTATCCTCGTAAAATTTGACATATCGTTGTAAATTTAATATTTTGTTTTACTTACGAAGAATAAGTGAAAATTCCGACCTATCGATTGAAAGAATATCAGATCGATTGCTTGAATAGACGGAAGATATGGTGCTTGCAATCACCCCTGTGTAACCCTGTATGTGCGTTAATCTAGAATTCCATTTATTTATTTAATTATTCATTAGAGCATACGAATTGCTATATTATGTGCATACAGTTTGGATTATTAGTTATTGGATTAGATTAAACATAATTTTAGTTGGTTTAATTCCGTATTTTGTGAACAGAATTGTAAATATATTTATGAATTAAAATTATTAGTTTCGATGTTACTTTACTGGTTGCAAAATGAAATTGCTATTTGAATTATTATGTTATAGTAATACCACAATCTTGGGCTGATAATTCAAATTTACCAGTACTTAGTTAATACATCCAATATATGTAATATAAAAAATAACTATTCAATAGTTATTTGTTCTAACCATTTCGTGTGAAAACAGATTCGCATAAAACTTTCAATGAATAGAATGACTGGCGAGTATGAAAAAATGTCATGGCACAAGTGATGGATTTATGTAAGATATTATAAGAATCACATATTTCTACTATTTTTTTCATATTTCCTTCTTTGAAAATAACAGGTTCATTATACTTATAGCTTAAATATATTTTTGGCATAAGGAACATTAGTTTATTGACCGACCCCGAACGGAGGAGGTATACAATTCGATTGTCAGTTATTTTTGGTTCGTGCGCGCTTAAACGTACTCCGATTTTGATCATTTTTGATTCATTTGAAAGAGGAGATTTGAGAAATGGTCCCATATTCATAGAAAGGTAAATCCGGAATCTCCTTCCCTCTGAAAACCGTCCCCGAACTGCCCCTGAAGGGGGTGGAAGGGCGAAATTTCTCGAAAATCGAAAATCCGAGATGGCAGAATTAAAGGTAACAAAATATCGGAAAACGTTTAAATAGAACATTTCTTAAAAAGACCTACGGTTTTCGATTTACTGCGAAGTTAAAAATTTAAATAAATGGAGATTTTCGCTATGTGGACGAGGCAATTTCTTTCGGAAATTGAAAATCTGAGAAAGGAAAATTAATGACCAGATTATTTGTAGCAACATTTATAATGATTTTTTTTCCATTGAGTTACGGTTTTCGAGTTAACCGCAGTGGTAATGTTTATAATATACGTATTTCCGCGACGATTTTCTTAGATTTCTGAATAATAGCAAATACAAGCCAAGCATACATGCTTAATGGTGAACTTTTAACGATTTTCGAGACAAATTTAACACTCAAAAGTGTGAAATAAATATTTTTTACAAAAAAAATGGATCGATATTATCAGTTGGTAATCTGAAAATTACAAAATAATATTAATTCTATGGCTGAAGTTGGTGCCAAAAGTATTCAATCTAACTGCAACTGCATAACTTCAAAAGTATCAGCACTAATGGAATATTATTTTGTACTTTTCATTGCACCGACTGATAACGTCAGTCCCATTTTTTTGTAAATAATATTTTTTTAAGCTCCATGGACTTCTGTCATTGTGACCTTATCAAAAAATTATTTAAGAAATAACGATTTATCATTCGATATGCTTTTTATGTCTCGCACATAAAATTAATATTTCCTGGGAATATCTTCATTAAATAGAAGAACCACAGATACCGCTTAAATCTTCTAGATCTTCTCTTATTATAATAGAATATATTGCTATAGATCATAAAAATGTCTCGAACATATACCTAGGATGAAAATAAACTGTTGCGTCCGAAGTTTAATAAAATGACATCTCCCTCAAGCTGAGCATTTAATAAAAGCTAAATTGGCTATGAGTTAAATTGCTCCATAAGTTTGATAAACTTTTTGATAATATTGCGACTGGTGCAATGTGCTGTTGAAATGAATAAGGTTCATTATTTTCTTAATTAAAAACGACACTTTGTATATAGGTATCTCTTTTATCTACCTTAATAATGTTTCTCTTTTCTTTACAGATTATTCGATACACGAATCATGGTGGATTTAGGAGGCTATGTTATCATACTGGTAGAGACCAAAGATAAGAAAATCAAATTATACGGTAAGAGGGACAGAATATCTTTTCTAAATTTTAATAATGAGAATTAGCTGACAACGATTTAACATAATTAATCAAATAATTTGTTTGCCTACGTTTCGTTCACTTATCTCCGTAGATTTTGAGGAAATAGGTTGTGATAGACGGACATAATGATTTTATAATGGTTTCGTTTTCTCATCGGATATATGAAATGGATATTTCATCTTTGGAACTTCTTATGCTTAGGAACTTAAATTTGATACATTTTTTCTCAACCAAATTTATAGAAAAGCTAAAACGTACTTTGAATGTACATAGGTACCTACATAAAAAAAGATTTTGAATCCCCCTTCATTCAGTTTCCCTAACAATACAAATTGTGTTAAAACTATTAATATCCGTTAAAACAAACTAAACTTTAATAAACATTCTGCTTCTTGTTATACTTTTTAATGAATAAATAAGTAACTTTGGACATATCATAAAAATCTGATGTGAATATTTTCAAATATGATTTCCAGGTTCACCAGCTGATAAGGATAACTTGGAAGTCGGCGATGAAATTCTCGAAGTTAATGGAAAAACTTTGGAAGACGCAACGCATACAGAAGTTATCAGCCACATACATCAAGTAAGTTTTAAAAACCTTGTTACAGAGATTCTTGAGATGCATCAAGTTATGTTGGGTTAGGTTAGTGGTGAGTTTCTTTGACTAACTGCATAGAAAGAAGAAGGTATATAATGCAATTATATTTTTAGATTTAACATGCTCATTCTTCACAGTAGACATTCATCAGTTTTGTTGATTCTTTAATCATTGACAGACCAATGCTAAGAGATGGTACCTCGATCAAATTATTCAAAATTGAATATGTCATTCATCCCAAAAATACCGTCCAATCGGGATAAAGGCAGATCTTTATAAAAAAATTATGTAACTTGAGGAAGGAGATTATAATTCCATGCTACAAATCTCTTGAAGAAATAATACTGAATAAATAATACAGTTTAAATTTACTCCAGCAGATAAGCATGGATCCATTGTAATAGTAAGGGTTACAGTTATTTATCCCGTCCTATAAACCATGTCAAGTGTTGACATAAGCATGCCCAGAGCAGAAATATTAACAAAAGAACGCCACCAACGACATATCCATATATTTTAAAGTAAATAAAGTAAAATTAATTCGAAAGAATTTTGGTTTTGACAAGATGTACCCAGAACTTCGTACAGATTGTGAAACAAAATCAAAGAATGACTGGAAATATTGTCACAGGAATTCAAATGCAAAGATTATTACCGTTTCTATACTAGGAAAGCCTGAATACAAAACCGAGAATTTCAGATCCACAGCTTCTTTGAATACAAAATTACTAAAGAGTCTCAATATACAATATATTGAATCATATTGGAACATTACTCATCAATCAAGCGGGGGTTTGAACTGATCGTAGCTGTAAAGAGAAGGTCCTTTTACAAACGAACGAGCAACTTATGACATCGTATATCTAATCAGAGTCTTCCTTGACCGCTGAGCTGTTTTGCATAATATCTGGAATAAGGACTTAGAATATATATTCCTCTTTTAAATTAACGAGTAGGATTCTGCAGGTCACGATGGATTGGTTATTTGATCAGTAAAACAAAACCTTTCCAAAGGGTCAGTACTGGTACCACTTTTATTTAATCTATACCTAGCTATTCATCTGCTGAAAACTTGAGAAGATTTTTCTAATATGCTGATATAAGATATCACTCTAGGAACTAAAAATTCTAAACCTAAAAATGACGAAGTGCTCCAAACATTACCTATAGAAATCATCTTCCATATCTTCAGTGATGCGCCTATTAATAAATCATTCCCATCCAGAATAGCAAGTTAGACACTATATACTCTACTTTTTTAAAAACAGGGAATCATTTGTCAAATAGTATTTTTAGCAAAAATTCTAGTACCCTAGTTCCTTCAAACAAAAACCTGTTAGAATGAAGTCTTGCAGAAACTACCTAGTAAAAAATCGGGAAATCAATATTTTCTGGAAAAATCAGTATCAAGGCAATTAGACTAAATTGCTTGGGATAGTTCACAATAGTATTTATTCTCTTTGAAAGGACTTTTCTTTTCTTTGTTAAAAATTTCTAATGGCTTATGGGAGTGTGATTAAATTTGGTACGGAGATAATGCTGTGTAAATAAATAAATTTCTAATTTATGAAAAATATCTATCCATTGGTGTAGAAGATTATTTTTCTAGTAATCCCATATTTACAATTTTTTTCTAAAAGAACAGAAAATAGTTTGTCTTAGTGGTAGAGGAAAAGTTATTTTAAGGGATTTGTTTATTTCCTCCTTTATATAAAAATTATAGGTATATGAATCATTATCTACCATTTTATGACATATTTTAATTATTTGCATTCAATTTTCAATTGATTATGTATTGAATGACTTACTGCAAATTATAGGAATCCAAATCCTACAAAAATGATAAGTGTTATGTATTTTTAATGGAAATTTTATACTTAAATTAATTTTTATGTAATGGAGTAGAAATTGTTGCTGTAAAATTATTGACAAAATCTAGTTTTACGCCTACGGATCAATATTTTGATTATTTTAATATAAATTTGTCTGTCCTATTTATCATTAATCACCATTACAAATTTCAGCGAAATTCCAAAGCCCCTTAGATATTTATATAAAAAAACGATTTCAAAATTTTAACCGTAAAGCGCCCATAATAACCAACTTTGTACCTATTTAGTTACGTTTGTTTAAATAAACTTATTTTGATTTCAGGAATATAATGCAGCATTAGTAACACCCTGTGTAATAATATTTTCTATTACTAATGTGATTGTAAAACGATTGCTTTCATTATCAATTCCTGTAATTTTTATTACATTATAAACTAATTAAAATCACAAAAAATCTATCTCATTCGTGTTCCTAAAAATTGTATTGTATTGTATTACAGTGTATAAGATCCAGAACAATATGTCTTCGGGTAAAAAGAAGAAGTGGCGCTCGATTAGGTAAGTAGATTTTCCATTGTTTTCATTTTTAATTATATCAAGTATGAGTTGCTGTTATTTTTATTATTTAATTAAATTACTCCATTCCAATTTTGCTGCCTATGTGGAGATTATTTTTTGAAAGCGTTGTACGCTCCAACATAGTTCAATTCAATATTTTTATTAAATGAAAGTTGATTCTATTATATATATATATATATATATATATATATATATATATATATATATATATATATATAACGTGAATCAACTTCAATTGGGGATTTCTGCCGAAGTTTGAATGGGGCTTAAAAAGAACACTCTTTATGCAGTCCAAGCTTTCGAAAATTATTTCTTTTCTTTATCAAGGCTAAATAAAATAAAACACATATTAGTTTGGAGTGGTGACAAACAAACTAAGATATTGAACTTACATGGCATGTGAGGATTGAAATATTAAATTGGCATACCACTAACAGTGACAGAAATTCCTTCATTATAACACTACACACTTACAAAAACATTTTAAATAAAAATAAATGTAAAAATTTTCAACATTATAAAGAATTATACAAATTAAAAGAGGAGTTACATACTGCGTGTTACTTAAAAATCACCATTTTACAGATTAGGATATCCGCGCAAAGAAGACAGAAGAAAATATTTTTTATTAAGAATATCAACCAATTTATTCGCTTATTAGGTAAAATTATCTGTTTAAATGATGGGCGGGAGTTGGAACTAACTCAGAACATATAAAAGGTAGAAATCCCCAATTCAAGTTGATTCACTTTATTATTATTATATATATATATATATATATTTAATTCAAGATTATCCTGTACCAGTCATATTATGATATTTCTGAATATGAATTCAATTGATACATAATCAAGATGATTATATAACATAAGCCGTTACTGGTAAATAACTAGATTACGCTAGGACGTCTAACTGCAGTAGTTGTTGTCGGCACAGTTAGACGTCCTAGCGTAATCTAGTTATTTACCAGTAACGGCTTATGTTATATAATCATCTTGATTATGTATCAATTGAATTCATATTCAGAAATATTATATATATATATATATATATATATATATATATATATATATATATATATATATATATATATATATATATATAACAAAATGATTCTTAAAGAAATTGGGAATTCTGCCGACTTAATTTGGGGCTTAAATAAGTAGACTCTTTCTGCTACCCAAGCTTTCGGTAAATTTATATATATATATAGAGTTATAATATCACCACCAACTATGTAACATCATACACCACTTCCATATCAATAATTTTAACTGTTTTTTAGTTTAATTTTAATCTGTTTGTGATGTAAGTTGTGTTTTAATTGTAATTATGAGTGATAATTCTTTCTTTGTTAGTCTGTGCCTGTTTAAATTATGATCCTCACTTGCATTCCTTGATAATGGTAATAAAATTTACCGAAAGCTTGGGTAGCAGAAAGAGTATACTTATTTAAGCCCCAAATTAACTCGGCAGAATTCCCAATTTCTTTAAGAATCATTTTGTTATACAACAATTACTGCCGTACTTCCATTTACTGTAATATATATATATATAGAAATTCTTGAACCATTTATTAATATTCAGGTGGAAAATCTTGGGCTTCTGGTTCGTGGATAACAAAAACAAAGTTACTTTCGGTTCTTGTATTAATGGACTCCGCAGCGATTTCTCAGGCCCCATACGGTCTAGAGACTTGAAATTTCGAATTCGTACTTAGATCGCTGACATCTCGCCGCCTGTTAAACTCCAAGTGTGATCCAATATTGGTAATTATAATTATCTCATTCAATCTCATTCAACCAAGATCATTATTTTGTCGACATGGAACGACAATGGGATCCGTCACTGGAATTACGCACGAGCATGGACCGCATATATATACGTCTCGTTCTCTGGTATATAGGTACTTTCTGCAAGATCGTCTATGGTTATGTTGCAACTGTCAGACGTCAGACGTTATTGTTAATTTAAAGTTTAATTTTGTGTTGAGGTAGACAAACAGTAATTTGTTATGGAATTGCTGTTGCTGGCAAACACATATACATAGTATAGTTAAAATCGAGAAAAGGATAGCAATAGTAGGTACTCATCGGTAAGGTTTAAATCTTAAATGCCCAATAAAAACTATTTTTAATTTTTTTTCAAAAATTTCACTTTTTATACTTATATGCACTAAATTCGAGATTCAAAAGTCTATTTGTTCCGTTCCTGTCTTCAGTAAGAAACAAGAGCAATATACTTTTATATGCTTTCATATGTATGTATTTAGATGTATAATTTTAATTATAATCCATTTCCCAGAGGTACCTATGTCGTTTTGAAATCATTGTTCTACAGTTCCTTGTTAACAAAGATCACGAAACAACAGCGTGGGGCCCAAGATCCATATCCACGTTTCTGTAAGTATGGCGGGCCTTAAGTGACGCCATTTTGGTGTGGCATATTGAGTTCGCGGACTTTGGCGACCTCCTTGACGACGTAAAACAAGAATGAAAGTGGGGCCTATGATCCTGTGGCATGGATATTAATTACACGTTTGAAAATCCCGCCCCCCTAAAAGCTACACTTAAGTGGTGCCATACACCGGGAATTCAAGTGGGGAATAACGTTGTCTACCAGTCCCCAAAGTCTTGGCGTGGGACCTATGATACAAGCAAAAACCCTTAAGGCTCCCGATTTATTAGGTACACGCTATCACACTGGAGTAGCGAACGTGAACTGAGAAAGATGCATGCATGTGTTCCTCGGAAGCATAGATAATTGCGTTGTTATATAGCGATTTATTTAGAGTTTCCCGTTTTCCCCATTTTCTTTGTTTATTTGATAATTTAATCTAAAAATCTAATCTTTTGAAATAATGATTTACTTTGCAAATTTAATTTATATACATATAGCTATCAACTGTTGAAAAACGGCCAGCGAAAATTTGAAACGATTACAATACTTTCCATAGTAGGCTATTTAGAGAAGGAAATTAAAGAATTCACGGCTCAAGTCTATATCCCAGAACACTCAAGATAGGTGAGAAGACCAGGGCTCCGATTATGGGATGACCTAAGAACAGAAATCTGAAAACTCGGAGTCATGAATTAATAAATACCCAAGATAAAAAAGCCTAGAAAAGACTTTCAAGTGATGCTTTGGTTTCCAAGGACTGTAGAGCGAAAAAAAAAACAAGGTAATTTTAGGTACTGCCATCTTGCTAACAGTACTACTAGCATGGTGTCCCATAAGTAGTAGAAAGAACGATATGGGGGTAATGGAAACAATAAAATTTATTTTCGTAGCCCTAGTAGGTAACTTTGAAATTAGGAAGAAAATCATAACTGAAACTTCTTGGTCTATGAAATTGTAATCAGATAATGGCCTACTCTTTCTAACATTGGTCCACTACTTATTTAATGTAGAATCGAGAGGGATAGTGAATTTTCAAGAGAATCCATTATGTGATGTTCCATATTATGTATATAGAATATCGACAAAAATATAAAAGATAGAGTTTACATGGAAATAGAAATAATAGACAGTTTCGTAAATTTATAGATATGACATGGATAACTTTAAAGAAGGCAAAAAATTAACTTAAATAAGTTAGGACGGACTTAATTGGATGTTGCTCTGAAAAATATTGAATAACAACACATACATGAAGCTGGAGCCGAGAAATGATGTATTTTGAACCAGAGTATGTCGGTCCTAGTTTTATTCGTCTTTTGGTTAAATATATCTATTAAGTCTATAAAATCGTGAATTTAAAATTTTTGAAAAATAGTTTCTTAGCATTCGAAGGACTTTTGAAGGTCTAAATTTGATAAAGCGTTTATTTTAAGAAAACATGAAAAGAAAAACAAACATACAAAGTATTTCCCTCCTTCTTCTGGATATAGAAGGTCAAAAAATATCTTGCCAATTAAAATATGAAATTTTGAAAACCGATTGAAAGATTCATGGGGACATGGGGTTCATGAGGCTATGGAAAAAAACTAAAAATGAAATACTAGATAGAAATAAATATTTTCTACCAAAAATTTATTCTATTGAAGAAAAAAATACGGTTTTAGCGATAGTTCATAAAATGACCGCATATGCAGCATGCTAATTTAATTGTCTCAATAGGTGCTAGTAGGTACTTTTGAAGTTTGTGCTAAAAGTCTTATATCAAACTACAATTGGTCAACTTCAATAACAGTACCAATAGAATTATTATTATTTTGTATTTTTCACTCCACCAACTAATAAAGTTGGTCCAATTTCTTTTAATATTTATAATATACCAGATTTATTTTAAGTAACATATTTGTAATATGAATAAATATCCAAAACAACATAATACCCAGTATATGCCCACATATTAGTTTCCGAAATAGGCTCTTATTTCTGTCAAGGTCCACGACTATTTAATTTTCATTGATAATAATAATTATTTTATAGAATACAAATATAACATGTGAATCATAGGTATGTACACAACTGGTTGATGAGTAATAAATAGGAATTATATAGTGTTTAATATTCAAGAAGTTTGCAAGAATTATTATTATGTCGTTTGTTGTTGTTTAATGATTTCACTCATTGGCCCAAACCAGTTAGAATGTTTACGATGGGTGATTACGATTACAAACTCGTTCTCGTTTTAAAGTGGCGTAAATATATATATATATATATATATATATATATATATATATATATATATATATATACAGGTAGAAAATCTTGGGCTTCTGGTTCGTGGATAACAAAAACAAAGTTCTCTATGGTATGTTTATTGAAATGCAAGACGTTTCGTTTGGGGCTCCAATCATCGATTGGCACAAAATACCATCGCAACATATTGATTGTGAACAACGTGACAAATACTATTTTCCGTTTTTGGTTCCTTTGTTTCCATCCTTACAAATTCGTGGAATTTCTCTTATAAAACCTTTAAAAAAATGTTGCCAACAACAAAGATGAAAATCTAACAACATAGTTTTCTTGGCCATAATAAAATACAAAAAAAAACAGTTATTTGATAGATGATATACACCGCTTAAACATGTGTCACATGTATCTCATTAATTACAACTGAAGAAGTTTGGAGCCCCAAACTTAAACGTCTTGCATTTCAATAAACATACCATAGAGAACTTTGTTTTTGTTATCCACGAACCAGAAGCCCAAGATTTTCTACCTGTATATATATATATATACGCCACTTTAAAACGAGAACGAGTTTGTAATCGTAATCACCCATCGTAAACATTCTAACTGGTTTGGGCCAATGAGTGAAATCATTAAACAACAACAAACGACATAATAATAATTCTTGCAAACTTCTTGAATATTAAACACTATATAATTCCTATTTATTACTCATCAACCAGTTGTGTACATACCTATGATTCACATGTTATATTTGTATTCTATAAAATAATTATTATTATCAATGAAAATTAAATAGTCGTGGACCTTGACAGAAATAAGAGCCTATTTCGGAAACTAATATGTGGGCATATACTGGGTATTATGTTGTTTTGGATATTTATTCATATTACAAATATGTTGCTTAAAATAAATCTGGTATATTATAAATATTAAAAGAAATTGGACCAACTTTATTAGTTGGTGGAGTGAAAAATACAAAATAATAATAATTCTATTGGTACTGTTATTGAAGTTGACCAATTGTAGTTTGATATAAGACTTTTAGCACAAACTTCAAAAGTACCTACTAGCACCTATTGAGACAATTAAATTAGCATGCTGCATATGCGGTCATTTTATGAACTATCGCTAAAACCGTATTTTTTTCTTCAATAGAATAAATTTTTGGTAGAAAATATTTATTTCTATCTAGTATTTCATTTTTAGTTTTTTTCCATAACCTCATGAACCCCATGTCCCCATGAATCTTTCAATCGGTTTTCAAAATTTCATATTTTAATTGGCAAGATATTTTTTGACCTTCTATATCCAGAAGAAGGAGGGAAATAATTTGTATGTTTGTTTTTCATTTCATGTTTTCTTAAAATAAACGCTTTATCAAATTTAGACCTTCAAAAGTCCTTCGAATGCTAAGAAACTATTTTTCAAAAATTTTAAATTCACGATTTTATAGACTTAATAGATATATTTAACCAAAAGACGAATAAAACTAGGACCGACATACTCTGGTTCAAAATACATCATTTCTCGGCTCCAGCTTCATGTATGTGTTGTTATTCAATATTTTTCAGAGCAACATCCAATTAATTCCGTCCTAACTTATTTAAGTTAATTTTTTGCCTTCTTTAAAGTTATCCATG
The DNA here is from genome assembly GCA_958507055.1 of Crioceris asparagi. Classification (NCBI taxonomy): domain Eukaryota; kingdom Metazoa; phylum Arthropoda; class Insecta; order Coleoptera; family Chrysomelidae; genus Crioceris; species Crioceris asparagi. The sequence continues at coordinate 79,510,617 of OY293826.1, read as the reverse complement.
TCATATCTATAAATTTACGAAACTGTCTATTATTTCTATTTCCATGTAAATTCTATCTTTTATATTTTTGTCGATATTCTATATACATAATATGGAACATCACATAATGGATTCTCTTGAAAATTCACTGTCCCTCTCGATTCTACATTAAATAAGTAGTGGACCAATGTTAGAAAGAGTAGGCCATTATCTGATTACAATTTCATAGACCAAGAAGTTTCAGTTATGATTTTCTTCCTAATTTCAAAGTTACCTACTAGGGCTACGAAAATAAATTTTATTGTTTCCATTACCCCCATATCGTCCCATCTACTACTTATGGGACACCATGCTAGTAGTACTGTTAGCAAGATGGCAGTACCTAAACTTACCTTGTTTTTTTTTTTCGCTCTACAGTCCTTGGAAACCAAAGCATCACTTGAAAGTCTTTTCTAGGCTTTTTTATCTTGGGTATTTATTAATTCATGACTCCGAGTTTTCAGATTTCTGTTCTTAGGTCATCCCATAATCGGAGCCCTGGTCTTCTCACCTATCTTGAGTGTTCTGGGATATAGACTTGAGCCGTGAATTCTTTAATTTCCTTCTCTAAATAGCCTACTATGGAAAGTATTGTAATCGTTTCAAATTTTCGCTGCCCGTTTTTCAACAGTTGATAGCTATATGTATATAAATTAAATTTGCAAAGTAAATCATTATTTCAAAAGATTAGATTTTTAGATTAAATTATCAAATAAACAAAGAAAATGGGGAAAACGGGAAACTCTAAATAAATCGCTATATAACAACGCAATTATCTATGCTTCCGAGGAACACATGCATGCATCTTTCTCAGTTCACGTTCGCTACTCCAGTGTGATAGCGTGTACCTAATAAATCGGGAGCCTTAAGGGTTTTTGCTTGTATCATAGGTCCCACGCCAAGACTTTGGGGACTGGTAGACAACGTTATTCCCCACTTGAATTCCTGGTGTATGGCACCACTTAAGTGTAGCTTTTAGGGGGGCGGGATTTTCAAACGTGTAATTAATATCCATGCCACAGGATCATAGGCCCCACTTTCATTCTTGTTTTACGTCGTCAAGGAGGTCGCCAAAGTCCGCGAACTCAATATGCCACACCAAAATGGCGTCACTTAAGGCCCGCCATACTTACAGAAACGTGGATATGGATCTTGGGCCCCACGCTGTTGTTTCGTGATCTTTGTTAACAAGGAACTGTAGAACAAAGATTTCAAAACGACATAGGTACCTCTGGGAAATGGATTATAATTAAAATTATACATCTAAATACATACATATGAAAGCATATAAAAGTATATTGCTCTTGTTTCTTACTGAAGACAGGAACGGAACAAATAGACTTTTGAATCTCGAATTTAGTGCATATAAGTATAAAAAGTGAAATTTTTGAAAAAAAATTAAAAATAGTTTTTATTGGGCATTTAAGATTTAAACCGTACCGATGAGTACCTACTATTGCTATCCTCTTCTCGATTTTAACTATACTATGTATATGTGTTTGCCAGCAACAGCAATTCCATAACAAATTACTGTTTGTCTACCACAACACAAAATTAAACTTTAAATTAACAATAACGTCTGACGTCTGACAGTTGCAACATAAACATAGACGATCTTGCAGAAAGTACCTATATACCAGAGAACGAGACGTATATATGCAGTCCATGCTCGTGCGTAATTCCAGTGACGGATCCCATTGTCGTTCCATGTCGACAAAATAATGATCTTGGTTGAATGAGATTGAATGAGATAATTATAATTACCAATATTGGATCACACTTGGAGTTTAACAGGCGGCGAGATGTCAGCGATCTAAGTACGAATTCGAAATTTCAAGTCTCTAGACCGTATGGGGCCTGAGAAATCGCTGCGGAGTCCATTGATACAAGAACCGAAAGTAATAAAAACTATTTAAAAACTGATCTGCAAATAACGATGAACCTGTAATAGTTTGTGCCAAAACATTAAGAGAGACTTTTTTCAGTTGATATTTGTATGAATTGTTATAAATACAGCTTCTTAGAAACTTTGAGAAATTTATAGATAACGTATATATGAGAATATAAAATATAAATGGGGACCAACATCATGGTAGTAAAACTACTGATAAAGCCTGAGTGGGATCAGTATGTTTCTTCCATCACTTAATAACCAGACAAAAAGAGCAACCATACCCCACGCGTCAGTGTATATGCGGAGTGCATTGCTCTTAGAATCAGCATTCTTTATGTAAATGTCGTTAAGAAGATTTTTGATAACCTCTGGCTAATTTTTTTTTCAAAAATAGTCTTCAGAAAATATAAAAAAATTTGGTAAATACTGGATAGGTATGAATTTTATATATGAATTTATCGTTTTGTTGTCTTGTTTTCATGTGATTTGTAATATCGTTTGTTTTCTCTAACTTCTTAAACTTTGCTGATATCTCAGACCTCCTCTATATACTCCCTTATTTGAAACAAAAGTACAAAACGCTTGGAAACCTGAATTTAATATTCTAAGCTAGGCATTCTGTATGGTACAAACATGAATATTTTCTCCGATTTTAATTTTTTTTAATTTGAATGAAGATTGTTGAGATTTTGTCCCATAGAAAATGAAATCAATATTCAACATGTCGTTCCCCCCAAAAACTTCTCCTAAATGGGTTGGAGGGGGGATTTTTTTCTCGAAAATCCATGACGGCAACGTTTAAATTGGACATTTTTCAAAAAAAATCATATTTTTCCCAGTTACAGCAGTGGTAAAGTCTGAAATATGTTTATTTTCGCGATGTTTTGAAATCTCGCAATAAGTATAAGCAAAATATCTTCTTCGGTGAACGTTGAAAGATTTCTTTGACTAATAATACATTTGAAAGTGTGAAATATTTTTTTTACAAAAAAAAAGGTCCGACTGCATTAGTTGGTACTTTGAAAAATGTAAAATAATCTTAATTCTATTGGTACGAGTGCTGGTTATGTTCAAGTGGTGCAGATGTGATTAAATAGAAGACTCACCAATAAAATTAACCTTATTTTGTATTTTTCAGTGCTCAAACAAGTGAAGTCGGTACTATTTTTGTAAAAAATGTTTATTCAGATTCTTTGAGGGTTCTACTATTCATTAAAATTCTTGAAAGTAAAACACTTAAATTCATTGATTTTAGAGCAGGAACAATCTTGAATGTTCTTTGTTTAAACGTTGCAGGAAATATGGTGGCATTTTTCAGGGACAATGAAATGTTGGTTTTAATTTTCGTTTAATTTGGGACTATTTCTCAACTTCCAATGAAAAACGAATAATAAAAATAAGTGCACTTTCATTATGCAAAAGTCGAATACAAACATAAAAAAGCATACATACAAATGCATTGTGTACCTTCTTTGTTCTGAAGAAGTCTATCAAAAACTGTCTTCTTTTATACTATTCACGTGACATCCACCCCCAATATTTTTTAAGCAATGAGGTAGTCAAACTTCAAGATCAGTTGTTGTAATTATGGGAAGATACTTCGTAATGAATGAATTTGTTGTTGAATAATGAAAAAACTGAGAATGTGCTGAATTTTTCATGTCAGAAATGCCTCACGTAATATAAAAATTTCGGAGGGGAAGGCATGTAATTTACAATATCCCACAGTAGAAAAATATAAAGGAACAGGAACGATTGCGGACTTTCATATATGGCAAAGATTATTTTTCTTGTCTAACATCTCATTCCTTTCCCGCGATATTGGCTAGTAAGTGGACACCAGGAGCCGCCCCATCACTATTGCCAACACATCTGTTAGACAGCAGCGAGAGGTGGTATGGCACGTGCCGCCTCCGACGAACCCGCAATTATCTTCCTCGCATCGGGCTGTTCCACTTATATACGTCGATCATTGTTGCTTGCGTCCTTCTTCTGCTTCCTGCTGTCCGACACTCTTCTCCCTCATCCATCGACTTATTTACGTCCTTTTGCTCATATTTTGTACCTATTTCCGCAGCTTTTCCATCCATGTATACGATCCGTCGTAGAGGCTACGCCGTTTCCATTACGTAACGCGGTCAAATGTGGTTTTAATAAGGCTCTAATTAGATTTCCTCCATTCGTCGTCTGAATTCGATGGTATCCGAGAGTGGTCGTCGCGGATCAGATAGGTATTATGTACAATGCGAAGAGGTGAAACCGCTACGTTGTCGGATTGTATGGAAAATTCGAGTAGCTAGGAATTAACATAGAAACATAAAATACTTTTTTAATACCCATAGCGAGAAATTATATGACTAATCTTATTCTGAGTCTATAAAAGTGAATGCCAGTACCTTCGAGATCAGTTTTAATCTTCAAAATGCTGCACAGAAACACGTCAATTTTTTCAATGATTCAATGTGTCACTGCGCAAGTTATAGACTTGGTCTTAATTGCGAAGTCTGTGTGGTTTTTATAATAAAAATTGGAAAAACTCATGACTTTTAATTTGTCAAGCGTTGTTGCCGAATCGCCTTTTTTATTTTAATAGCCACAATGCCACTAATCCGCTGCGCTGGGATCAAAAGATTCTTGGAAGCCATATGTTTGCAAAATGTTCCTTGTAACTAGATCATAGAGAACAGCAGTTCTTTCAGTTCTTAGACTGCATCATTTAGAGAGATGAGACCCATCAGTTTCTGATTTATTTTGTATCAGAAAAAAAACGTAAAGAAAAATCATACATTCAAGCATAAGTTTCAGTTTATAAGGATCCACTTTTAGGATTTTGTAAAAATTTTCTCAACCCTGTTCATATTGATTGATAGCGGAATAGTGTTGCTTAAGTTTTTATTTCTCTGAAGAACTTATTATGGACATCAGTAATCCTTGATATTTCAGGTCTTGTTAGGTCGGTTATGACCCTGTTCTATCAAATTTGCTAATAAAATCACAGCACTCTATCATTTGACTGTATCCTGCTTTCTAAATTTTTAACCTATGTTAAAATGAGTTTAATTGTTAGAATAGTATTCTAAATCGCAATAATAATGTTTGACAACTATTTTGTTTTTAAAAATATATAGTAAAATATGTTTTTTAGAAAAACTAGTGCATCATCATTCGATGAAAATATATAACTCAGATTTTTGTGCCCTTATCTCAAAAACTTGATTATTGATGGGAAGGTAGTTACTTATACTTTTATATTGAGACAACTTTATTATAAAAATATTTCAAATTATAAGCAGCTGTTTCTGAAATTAGTGAAATACATTTTAGATCTTCTCAGAGCCCTAACTAATAAAAAACGGTTAGATTGATCGAGATGTTTTCATGTACACATATTTCAAGAAGTAATATGTTCTACAAGTTCTAATAAATAATGTTTACATTTTTGGAAAATTTGAATATGGGATCATCGCTCAATCGTCCTTTTTCAAATGAAATCAATCAATATCGGTCCACGTTGACTGTACGAATCAAATCAAATCAAATATACTTTATTATCGGAAGATTTCCATCTCATTGATAAAGTCAAAATAAATGGATGAATAATTACACGTACACATATACGCATAAAAATATAAAAAAACATGTACAACAGGTAATACAACCTTGCCAAAATAAATAGTCTTCACGAAAACAGATCAACTATAACTAATGTATATAATAATCGTTTGAAGCGGGTAAAATAACATTGTTACAATTACTAAAATGTATAAATGAAAACAGATCAACAATTACAAAAGAGAACAATTAAGTGTAAATAAGGTTTCTATAAGGAACAAATACGGATCCACAACTGTCTCAACCTTACCAGTCTTTGTCAAGAAACTCACGAACAATAAAACAAACACCTCATCAATAAGTATACATTTCACTGATCTCCTGAAATGAGTTGGCGAAACAATCTGTTTGGAGGACGGAGGGAGATGATTGTATAGCTTGACTGCATTATAGATCAGAGAGTTTTTCGTTAAATTTGAAGACGGAATCGGTAGCCTCAAATTGTTATTTTTGCGAGTGATACCAACTATTGCATCGTACGATGCTTTATTTTTATTTATTCGACACACTGTTTCGAGGATAAATAACGATGGAAGAGTATGTAAGATACTCTAGGTCCAACTTTGTAAAGATAACGAACTGCTCGTTTCTGAAGTACACATATTATATTATTGAAGTCTCGATATTATATATATCTGATGTGAGACTCAATCATGCCGTTTTATACTACCTTCGCAGTGGTTGCACCAAGTTCTCTTGACACCAACCGCATTGCATAACACCCAGATGCTAGTTTAGCATTCAATGAGTTCGCGTGGTTCCCAAATCTCAGGTTGTTATCCAGATGGATTCCAAGAAATTTGCTCGAATACGCCTGCTTATCGACCACTTCAGTACTCAAAGGAATATCGGGTAAATCACACATGAACGATAACAGCTTGGTTTTATCAACATTTAAACAAAGCCAATTAGAGTTAAACCATGTTTTCACACTAGAGATATCATTAACAATTTTTTAATGAAGGCTATCAATCTCGGTCTCATGCCACAGGATGGTTGTGTCGACTGCAAATACCTATAGTAAAAATGTCATCAATCTTGAGATTTGCCAAATACAATAACAAGATAGATCCCATGGTTGAGCCCTGAGCTAATCCAATTTTTGAGTTAGTATTTGTTCTTAAAAATTATGTAAGCTCACTTAGGTAGTACACAATCCAACTGAGGCTCTGATTTCTGAAACCATAACGTTAGAGCTTGCGCAAGAGAATTCTATGATTTACACAGTCGAAAGCCTTCGTCAGATCACAAAATACTGCCGCTCAACCCATTTTGAGATTGACTCTTTTAGAAACGAGAATACTGCGTCTCCCGTAGGTACTTTTTTGTTGTTGGAAACCAAATTGTTCAGGACTCAGAACCTTTTGACCTGATGGAAACTTCATCAGTCTTGTTTTGACCAGTTTCTCTATAGTTTTTCCCAAGGTTGGAATAAGAGAGATGGGTCGAAAATTTGAGGGATCCGAAATATCTCCACCTTTGTGGAGAGGAATAATCACACTAACTTAAAAGAAAGTCGGAAAAAATCCTTCATTTATTAACTGGACCAGAATTTCTAGTATGAATATAGGCATATTCTCGAGGATTCTTAATAAAATATTATCGATTCGAACCTACATAAAAAACAACCAAACATACAGTCGAATTCTATACCTCCCGTCTTTTGACAAGTCGGTCAAAAGTCCAATTGCTGAAGTAACTACATTCAACTTACTTTTTGATAATAACTTGATTACGTAAAACTGTATATATCACTATATTAGTGGAATTGAATCAGGTTGTCACCAATTTAATTTTTGGGTCTCCAAATCCTTTGTATCTAACTCTAGAAACCTTGAAACTTGAGGACGTGTTAAAATTATATGTTTGGAAAATTATACCTACCCATTAGAAAGATTAGAAACTTTCTAATCTTAGCCCGTTATTATTCCCTTGAAATTGGATTATTAAATAGTTCATTTGGTTCTAGTGACGCTGATTTTATCCAGCAACAAAAACTCAATTGCTGAATTAATAGTTTGATTGTTATCCAAAAGGAATATCTGCTTGGCAAAAGATATCCTTTGCTCCATGAATTCCACCACCTTTGCCTTGTGTTGTCTTTGATTCAAGGAACGTTTATTAGTTTTATTTTAAAATACCAGCTGTGATATCATTCTAAATTTCCCATAGTCAGTTGAAAATGAACTTCAACTTCTAGATGTATGAATAAAAGCACCAATACTAAAGTAAGCTTAAATGTTTCTATATCAGCTCTATGTTAACGTGAACGTTTGCCAAATTTATAAATTATTGGCTCAATATTGGATAAAGAGATCTCGAAATTGCTGAACATCTAAGCAGTGAGCCAAAAGAGCAACACGTGCAATTTCCTTATAAGAAATAATAAATTTATGGACACATATTGTGTTTTCAATATAAGCATGAAAGAATATTATTAGGAATTTTCTTCAATAACTTACACTGATACGTTGTTTTATATTATGCTGAGCTGATACTTCAAAAAATAGCTCCAGTGTGCTATGAAATGTAAGATTATGTCATCTGACATTACATAATTCTCAAATATTATATCTTATCATCTTATAGATAAAATCGTTTGTTAATTGAATTAATTTCATTGCTGTCGTAAAACTATAAAATCGATTCTCAAATACGCAACTCCAGCTTAATTGGTCCTAATTTGGTAAAACAAGTTTCACTTCTTTCCGAGTAACTTGTCGGTTCCTATTGCTATCACATCATTTTCCAGGATTGCTGAATACAGCTCGACATCAATATTTACTGAAATATTCTTTCAAATATATGTCTAAGAAGTTCTAAGTTATTGTTATATTTTTAATTGGTCCGTTTTCATGAATTCTATTTTTTTACATATCCTCTACATTATGTCCGTATTTACGGGTGTCAGTGAAATTTCTTCTCAGCTATCTCTAGAACCAAAAATAATATTAACTCTTTCATTGAGATGCTGATTAGGTTTCCATCAAATTCTATAAAGCAGTATTTTATTCATCAAATTTCGTTGATGAACGCAATTGTTTCAAAAGAGAAAAGTGGGCGATATTCAAATACCACTGAAAATATTTTTTAGAAAAAATCGACAAAAAAGAATTTAAAAATCGAATTAATCCATGATTAGGACAGACCATTTATGTATGATTTTCTTCATCTAATTTGAGGTGGATCTACATCTACTGGGTCACGAGGGTCACATCCATCCATTTCATTTTGATAAGGATACTGAATGTAGCTTGATGGACTTCCCTATTATCAATTGTATCGTTTTGAATGTTTTACAAACAAGCAGCAAGTATTGAATTTAGTTTAGTTGGGTTATCCTCTACATTATGTCATTATTTAGGGTGTCAGTGAAATTTCTTCACAGCTATCTCTAGAACCAAAAAATATTGACTGCTTTCATTGAGATGCTGATTAGGTTTCCATCAAATTCTATAAAGCAGTATTTTATTCATCGAATTTCGATGATGAAGGTAATCGTTTCAAAATAGAAAAGTGGGCGATATTCAAATACCAGTGAAAATATTTTTTTACAAAAATCGACAAAATAAAATTTAAAAATCGAATAAATTCATGATTAGGACAGATCGTTTACGTATGATTTTCTTCATCTAATTTGAGGTGTATCTACATCTACTGGGTCACGAGGGTAAAAGAAACATTATTTTCAGAACTAACCTATCAAGAATCCAAACTATTTATTGTCGCTGATTTCAAGTTCAAGTATCCATACCAACAGATGAACTGGAACTGAATATCCGATAAAAAACGAAACCCTTGAGAGATCAAGCTCTGGTATCTGAGTATCTGTCTGTCATCTGTCAAAGTCTATTTTCTCCGAAACTACTGGACATCAAAACTTTTATATACAAAATAATATTAATTCTAATAGTACTCGTAATTTTGAAGTTGTGCAATTGTAGTTAGATAGAAGGCTTTTGACACAAACTTCAAAAGTACCAGCATCAATAGAATTAATATTATTTTGTATTTTTCATTGCACCAACTAACAAAGTCGGTCCAATTTTTGGTGAAAAATATTTATTTCACACTTTTGAGTGTAACATTAGTCATAAAAATCGTTGAACGTCCACTAATACCAAAGAAGATACTACGTATCCTATTACCCATGTATATTCTTTGCTTGTAGGTACTTGTTAATATTCAGAAATGTCAAAAGATCGCGGCGGAAATACCTACACATATTTCAGACCAATCTTACTCGAGAACCGTAACTGTTTTTGAAAAATGTCCAATTTAAATGTTGCTACATATAATCTCTTCTTTAATTTGGTCGTCTCATATTTTCATTTTTAGAAAAAATAATGCTGCCTCAACTCGAAAAACGTAGCTTCTTTTAAAAAATGTTTAAATGTTGTTACATATAATCTCTTCCTTAATTTGAATGTCTCATATTTTCAGTGTTCTAGAAAAATCCCCCTCCACATAGCGGAAATACACATATTCAATCTTTACCATTGCTCTAACTCTTTTGGAAAAAATGTTCAATTTAAACATGTCCCTTCTGGGGCCTTTTTAGAGGGAAGGATATTTCGAATTTAAGTTTTTCTAAATATGGGACCATTGCTCAACTCTATACTTTGATATGAATCAAAAAATCATCAAAATCGGAGCACGCTGACTATGCAAATCGCGCAAACATACAACCGAATCGTATACCTCCCCCTCGCTCAAAAAGCGCGGATTTTAAGCAGGTAGCTTCTTCATATTATGTAGTTATTTAAAGTGAATATTTTTCATGCGGCGATTATAAAGAATACCATGCGGTACGACTTGGCATCCATGCCTATAATACCGGACAAGCAGCAAATAATAATAATGGAAAAGCTGAAATACCTGTGGTGATCGGAACGTACGTGGCTCGTTCACTGGCTTAACGTCGTCGTCGCCGTCCACGGTTCACGCAGCGACTTTCGCGGGTTGGTGTTTAAATGCTGCACATACTACTTACAACACGGTACCAAGTTTCAAAGCCGACCTGGATTTTCTAGTGGTGATGACAATATAATAATAATTATCGTGTGTAATATCTAAGATTAGTGTTTTGTTTCCAATAGAGACTGGATATTGTTTGTAATTAACTGGGTTGATGAGTGTGTGTGTGTGAATGTGATAGTGTTTTTTGTTTGATTTTGAAATTATTTTGATTGTGCAGTGCCGTAGAAAGACACGACAACGTGTACCTACCTATAAGTAATATTATTATGTGTTCACCTTGAAAACTTGTAGGATTCCTATTGGATTTCGAACGAGCCGTTGGTGTTTGGATTTATTACATTACTTTTTCACAAATAGGATTTGCCCGAAGGTAAGTAGTAGATTTCATTCAAATGAATAAGAAACATGTGTGTGTGAGAGAATAATAATTATTGAAGCTATCGACGTAAAAAATATTTTCTTGTGATTATGTTTAGATATAATTTAGCTTTTATGACAAGATCTAGTTGCGACTCTATTAGATGATGGATGGATGCATTTGGTAGGTACCGGTCATTTTGAGATTGTGCTAGAGATGAAGTTATTGGTGAAAAATTCTTGTCAGTATGTTCTAATAGAATAAATAATATTTTATATTTTTCAGTGCATGGTCGAATAAAGTCAGTGAAAATGACATTTTTTTCACATTTTGGATTGGCAACAAAATAGCAGAAAAGTGTCAATTAATATGTGTGTGTACTACTTACTTCCAAGTTCCCGCCCAAGACCTATAACTTGAAAATCGTTTAAACTCTTGAGAAATTTAAATTTGTATGTTTCAAAAAATTAAGCTATATAAAATATTGAAATTTCCAAAAAATCCTCTCCACCGTCATTATTTTTTATATTCATTTCTCAGCCTCCCTCTTTCGAATCAAATACTAATTATCTAAATGCAAAAGGCGCGAATATTAATATTAACATAGAAAAAGCAAATATTGAAACAATTTTTTTTAATCGGTAAAATATGTATGGTGCTATTTTTGGCCACTATAAAAATGTTACCTTTTTTTGAAATTTATATAATATTTCTATTGGTAAGTAGTGAAAATTTTAAAGTTGTGCTGTTATAGGTTGTTAGAGGTTTTTTGGCATCAACTGCACAAAGCTGCACATTCATGTTTTTTTTCTTCAGTTATATATGATATATTAAACAACAATTGGGCAATATATTTACAAATAAAACAATCTACATCAAAAATACTGGCACTCTTTATTTTTGAACGAACCCAAACGGAGGAGGTATACAATTCGACTGTCTGCCTTTTTTTGGTTCGTAGATGTACCTACTCCAATGTTAATGATTTTTGATTCAATTGAAAGATGAGACTTGAGAAATGGTCCCATATTTGTAAAAACTCAAATCCGAAATCTTCTTCCCTTCACAAAATACACCCAAAGTGGAAAGGGGGCAATATTTCTCGAAAATCAAAAATCTGAGGTGGCATAATTAAAGACAGGACGATATCCGGAAAAGTTTAAATTGAACATTATTACATTACAAATATGTGATTTGCGTATTTCCGCTATGTGGAAGAGCAATTTTTTTCGAAAATTGAAAATATGAGACAACCAAATTAAATAAAAGACATTTGTAAATAGACCAAAAAAGCGCTTCAAAAGTAGATCTGACTGGATAATACCGGAATTAATAATTGCTTGTAATAAAAAAAAGAAATTGAGTAGTTTAAAAAAGAGATTCCCAAATAGGTTGGATATTAAAGAAGAATATAATGCTTTTGTAAAATCTCTTAATAAAAAATTAAAAATAGCAAAGTGTAAATATGATAAAACTAATTTCAAAAAATTCTGTAATGATGCAAAGAGTATGTGGAATTTTGTAAATAGTAAGTTAAATGCAAAAATTAAAAAAGATAGGGTAAATATAAATGAAATATTTGATACTAAGAAAGAAGTATTAAAGGACCGATTTGAGATAGGTCAGGAGTTCAATAATTATTTTACCACGGTCTTTCGGATAAAATAGTGTCTGATTCTATGTATGTTCCACTTAGAGTTTGGAATAATAAGTCATTGTATTTAGAGGAGACAAACGCAGGGGAAATAGTAGATATTATTATGTCAATGAAAAATAAGAAGGTAGGTGGGATTGATGGAATTACCATCGCTGTTTTAAAATGTATTGCTTTGGATATAGCTGAACCCTGGGCAAAAATAATTATTAAATGTATGCTATCTGGTATTTGGCCTAATCATTTTAAGAGAGCAGAGGTTGTACCAATATATAAAACTGGTGATCATGAATCAACAAGTAATTATAGACCAATATCATTATTATCAAATTTGGCTAAAATATCTGAGAAAGTGATACACAAAAGACAATGATTTTCTAGAGGGAGAGGGAATGATAAATGGGAGACAATTCGGATTCAGAAAGAATAAATCGACTAATGATGCCTTAAATTATGTCAATAACTTAATATGTAACCAACTTGACAATAGCAGATCGGTAATAGCAATATTTCTCGATCTAGCGAAGGCTTTTGACACGGTAGTACATGAACTTCTATTGATTATATTGAATGATATAGGTATAAGATTGTTAATGATTTGATGCGTAACTATCTATCAAATAGATTTCAGTGTGTTCTCATTAATGGTGTTAAAAGTTCTTACAGCTTAGTTACTTGTGGAGTCCCTCAAGGTTCAATTTTGGGTCCATTATTATTTAATGCCTATATTAATGGGTTATTGAATCTTAATTTACCGGGTGTTATTGTATCTTTTGCGGATGACACAGTCATTATGTGTAGTGGTGAGAGTTGGAATGAAGTTACAGCCAATGCCAAACATTCCTTAAAAATTGTAGGGAAATGGTTTAATTATCACAAAGTGTCTTTAAATATGTCAAAATCCAGTGTATTATATGTGTCTCTATATGCGGATAAGCTCCCTGTTACAGACGGACTCACAATACATGATGATGTTTGTTATAATAATTTAAACTGTGGATGTGATAAAATAAAAAGAGTAAATGAAGTTAAATACCCTGGTGTTATACTAGATGAAAATTGGAATTGGAAGAAAAATATTTTTAGTATTGTTAAAAAAGCAAGATACCTTCTTTTTGTTTTCTATAAAATGAGATATATTGTTGAAAAAAATTATTTATTAAAATAATACCATGCTTTGTTCTGTAGCGTGTATTTTATGAAATTATTTGTTGGGGTTCAGCTTATTCAAATACATTAAGGCCGATAGAAAGAATACAAAAGCGTGCTATCAAAATTTTAACGTTTGGTAAACAACACAACCTTTTTAGTGAGGCACGATTGCTAAATATCAATCAAAAATATATTTTGGAAGCACTAATAAATAATAATTGTAATCTACGGGAAGAGTATACTATTGCTGAAGCATGTTTATTTTCTAGACATAAATCGCTTACAGTAAGTAAAACTAAATTAAATATTGGTCAAAAAACTAGTTTATATCGATCCAAACTTGTCTACAATAGATTAGATAACAATATAAAAAAATTAAACTTCTCTAGAGGGCGTATTAAATTTCATATTAAGAGTTGGATTTTAAATAATTTGAAGTTATAATATACATAGATATTGTTATATTACTTAAAAAATCTGTTTTAATATTCAATACTTCCTATATCATGTGTCTTATATACATTTGTAGTTGTATTTATAGTTTTGTTGCATTTTAATTTTATTATTTGTTTATTTATTGTATATTTAGAATATGTTAAGCTTGTAGATTTTAATACATTATTAAGTTCAGGTCTACACACAGATGCTATTTGCATCTCGGTAGGGGATTGTTGGACTTTATAAGTCAGACAATCTATTAGCATACTATTTTTTAATCAAGATTTGTATGTTGACCTGAATAAAGATTATTATTATTATTATTATGAAGCCACATTTAAATTGAGTTACGGTTTTCGAGTTACAGCAGTAAAGTCTGAAATATGTATATTTGCACGGCGAGTTACAGCGATGTTAAAATCTCAAATATGTGTATTTTCGCAATATGGAGGGGGCAGTTTCTTTCAAAAAGACCAGATTATTTGTGGCAACATTTATAATGAACATTTTTTTCCTTAGAGTTACGGTTTTGGAGTTACAGCGGTGGTAAAATGTTAAAAACTAAAATACTTATGCGTATTTCCGCCGTGATGTTAATATACGTGGTTTATAGGATAAGTACTATCTTCTTTGGTAATAGTGAATGTTCAACGATTTTCGTGACTAATGTTAGATTCAAAAGTGTTAAATAAATATTTTTAACAAAAAAATTGGACCTACGTTATTAGTTGTCAGTCCAATTTTTTGTAAAAAGTATTTATTTCACACTTATGAGTGTAACATTAGTCAGGAAAATCGTTGAACGTTCACTTATAACTTATACCATTACCCATGTATATTCTTTGCTTGAACTTATTATTCAGTAATCTAATAAATATTTTCTACAAAAAAATTGGACCAACTTTATAGTTGCACTGGAAAATACAAAATAATATTAATTCTATTTTTGCTAGTTCTTTTGGAGTGGGTGCCTACAACAACAAACTACAACGGCACAAATTCAAAATTACCCTTCGAGGGGCGGTTTTCAGAGGGAAGCAGATTTTGGATTTGTATTTTAATGAATATGGGACCATTTCTCAAGCCTCCTCCTTCAAATGATTCAGAAATCATCAAAATCGGAGTACGTTTACTATATACAGCGTGCGCACAAACAAAAAAGAACAGACAGTCGAATTGTTTACCTCCTCCGTTTGGGTTCGTCGTTCAAAAACAGTCTAATAACAAGAATAACAGTTACTAACACACTCTGATTTCGTTACAATATAGCAATAGCCTATGAATTCCAATAAAAGAACCAATCACGTCGTGCTGGGGAATCACCGGCAGCGACGGGGAGTTACCGAATGTGTTGTTCATATAATCGAGGTTGCTGCTGTTCACTTTATAGAATCTGCCATGTTAAGTTTTTGCTTTTCATGGTAATGAATAAATTTATACAAGAGATTTTCTCATATACGAGCGTCTACTGTATTCTTGAATGTAAATATGTAGATGACCTGTTTGTTATTACAATCTCTTTTTGATGAAAGAAAACCATTTCCAGCAATATATACTTCTGGCAAAGATTTGCTTCTGGAGAATGATTCGTATCTCTATACTATAAGTAATATATCTTCATCAGGTGAATTCCATCCGAATAAAATTCTATAAGGACATGAATGTATTATCGTGCTTCCTCATCTGTGAAGTACGCGTATAACGTACCTACTGCAAATCCGGCAGAAGTCGTAAATAATCTCAAGCGCATAAATGGCTTTTCGCTGATGGTAAAAACTGGAGAAAAACTTTTATTGAGTGTTTCTGAAGCATGATTGATATTTGGTATTGCTTTAATATAAATTAGAGTCATTCATATAGGTACGGAAAAACTTATTTTAGATAAATGATCTCTATGGATCATGTCAATTTGAAAGGACATGAAGTGATAGACAATAACTGCTTACATTGGTACCGGCTATGCCCCCGTTTTTGTTTGCAACTTCACAAGTTTACGAAAAACAAACAGCTTTCCACAAAAACTAGGAGCTTCCCCAATTGACAATTTGATTTCTGATTTTGTTATCTAGCGTAATTGTCAAGCAAACGATTTCGGAGACAAGCTATAGTTCTCTTGATTACTCAAATAAAAATGTTTGTTCTTGGTTTTTATGTGACTCATTGCAAAATAATGTCGTGGCATTTATTATTCATGCCTGGAGATAATTATTAATATTGTAGTCGTTGCTGTTTAATGTTTCTCATTATCGTGGACTACCACATTCGGAAATATTTTTACGGTTTTGTATTTATTTCTTTTCTGAGTTTAAATGACGATATGTTATAGCTAGTCATATCATTCAAGAAATTGCAATAAGGTTCCATGAAATTGTCGGACCCTGTATATAGAAAAATGAGTGTCCTGCTTTCTGCTGAGTGTTGTCGGTGAAACAGAAGCTTTTTTCAAGCTATCAGAAAAATATAGATTGCAGAATGTTATTATACATTATACTTTAGATTTTCATTAGAAAAATATATCATTTTCTTTGAAGGTGCTAAACACAATTTTGGATTAATTGTTGAAGCATTAAGAAAATTTCGAATTGTATGGATGTTATTTTCTATCGATTCCTATTAGATCGGTAAATAGAGTGAATTAAAGAATGACTTTTTACCAAAAATATGTTGACTTGATTAATTGATTAGATAAAAAAAACAATAAAAAATAGAAAAAATCCTTATTGGTGAACAGAAGATCATTGGCACGTTTTTCAAAATTAGAGGAAACTCGCTTAATGTTGGATACTTTTTTATTAATTTTTTTTTAAGGGAAAACATAACCTATTTTTGTACCCAAGACAAGCTTTGATATACTTAGAAACATTACCCACACTCAAAAAAAAAATGGTTACCCAAAATTGGACATCCTATTCATAATTGGAATCCTATATCTTACAACATATATTTCACACGTAAACTATCTTTTCGTCATATCCTGCAGAATTAGGTATAACGTGCCCATCGGAAATTCCCAAGCAAAAAATACTCGTCGGTATATCAAAATCGTATAAAAGATCAAGATTTCTAAAGAAAAATTATGATGACGTATGAATAAAGTTACCTATTATTGTTTTAACCAGCACTTGTTTGGCATATGGATGAAGAGATTTATTCCCTATCCTTACAGCAAGCTGATTTGCTAATCTGCCAATATTAGGTATACGAGCCTAAGGCCATTTTTGTCCATTTCCAAACGGAGTCTTCTCACAACTTAGGCTGTAAAATTTGTTTTTCACTGCTTTCTAGCATCTATTTTTCATTTAAGAGTTTCTTATGAGTCAGATTTAGTTCTGTGATTTTTTTTAGAACATTAAAGCTCTTTGACGCAGTAACATACCCCATTTTATTAATTTTAACAGCGTAATAGGAATTCTTCACGTTTTATACATATATGAGAGTATTCCTTTTCAGGCATGTTACTGAAAACAGAACAAATTTCTGTGCATATGCAAAAAAATTGTCTACTTATACAAGTTCCTAATTTTAGGATACCTAACTCTTGTATCCAAAATTAGGCACCTCGGATGTTCAGTCGTCAATACCAAAAAAATCAAGATAGTGTTTTCAATTTTAATCATTCCGACTGATTGTACAACTATTATAGTACATCTAGACTACACTTTCATTCGTTAATTACTTAGGCATTTTTCAAGTTATATTACCATCAATTCAGCAATAGCAGAATCATTTGTCTCACAAAGGATCAAATTAAAATATGTTTAGACTTTTTGTTCCAGTCCATTAGGCAGTATTTAAAATTAGGCATTATCCTTATATTAGGCGACTTTCTTCTATCAGTACTAATTGAATAAATATTATCTTGTATTTTATGTGTATTATTTAGTTTTTGTAAAAAGTTTTATTCAAGTTTTTGGTCATCAAAATCGTTGAAAGTCTACTTATTTTAATGATTTCAAAATTTTTCACTTCCCTAGTGCTCTGAATAATGGGCCAAATTGAAGTCTCACAAATTTTAATCACTAATATCTGTTGCAACTATTTATTAATTTTTGAACGGCTTGTAGGCATAGACATATTCTCAGCAAAATATCTATTTTTCTCTAAAGGAACCGTATTTAGAGTTTTTTTCTACATCAGTTCATTACAACGTTGCATAAGAGCTCGGTTTTATCTCAAATTGAAGTAATTCTTTTTTTGGTAGATAAACTATTGGAAATACTACCATAAAAGAGAAACTGCTTACAATATTGGAGTTTTGTAAATATGGTTTTATACGTTTTTGAAATCATTCAAAAAAATAACATTTATAAATTATTTAAGTTAACAATTAGAAAGCACCAAAATGACATGGTGGCATTTTTTACCCATGCAACTTCAAGCAGTTCTTAACACAGTGGACATATTCACAGATATTTTCATTGATACTGTCTTCTGTTATTATTATTTCTAGTCTTAGTTATTTTCAGTTATCGTTGGAGTCAGCTCCTTACTTTCCGTTATGTATTAAAACATAATATTTAAACAATATTATTTCATTTGATTCCCAAAATGTCATGTCCATTCGTATTTCCTAACATCCAGAATGTTTCTCATTCTCCCTTTTATGGCAGTACCTATAACTTAGATATTTTACTGAAAACGTGATAGCTTGCAAGACCTCTAATGATTGTTATATTGAAAACTCATGATATTTTTTCTGGGGAAAGTCATTATATTTTTAAAATTCTAATATGGGAAAATCTCACAGCACTTCTATTTTCAATGTCCAAAACTAGTGCAAGTTTACATTACAACAACATACCAAAAAAATATTTGTATACCTCCTCCTTTTGGGGAGTCGGTCAAAAATATTAGTTACTAGTTCCCATTATATCGCGTAATAGACCACTTACCACAATATGTGAATGCCTCACCTAAACTGTTGCTATTGAAACTCAATTCTATTATTTGTGGTTTCGATTCGATTTGTGAGATGAATTAACATTGAAGATGACTGGTTGCAGCCACATCATTTCCTATCAGTCGAGATGACCGTTAATTGTTTGTTTCCATTTAGATTAGAATTCAATTGTATTCTGTATATGCTATAGACACAATAGTGTAGAAGATATGTATTTCTAGGCAATTTGATGGGCTACTTATTTCTGGGAAAACGTTGACAGTTATATTTGTAAATTGAAATTAATTGTAGGTGTGACTAGGTATATATTTTTTTACAAATCGAGGAAATTTCATTTCCTGTCAGTTATTTCTAAATATATATTTCTTATTAGCTCAAGATCTGCCCTACCCTGCCTACCCTGGTTAATTTTAAAAATGACTTCCCAAACGGAGGAGAGGTAAACAATTTGATTATCTGTATTTTTGGCTTTTACGCGTCTTTTGCAAAGTAAATGTGCTCCAATTTTATGATTTTTTTTCCATTTAAAACAAAAGTTTTGAAAAATAGTCACAAATTAAAAAAAACAAATCCAAAATCAAAGAAGATACAAGGCAAAGGTAGTGAAGTTTATCGAGCAAAAGTCATCTTCTGCCATTCTATATGTCAACCGACAAATATTCTTTTTGGGTAACTCCCAAAATATTGATTCACTGATTGAGATTTCGTCTTTGGATAAAATCTACGTTATTTGAACCAAATCAACCATTTTATAGTCCAAATTATAATAATTGTAGTTCGCTAACATTAGAAAGTTTCTAATTATTCTAATGGGTAGGTATAATTTTCCAAAGTTGCAAAGTCTTTAGAGTTAGGTACAAAGGATTTAATTCCACTTATATAATGAGTGATGTACTTCAAAGTTTTATACAGTTTCACGAAATCAAGTTAGTAATGAAAAAAGTAAATTGAATGTAGGTAGTTGCTTCAGCAATTGGATTTTTGACCCAAAAGAAGATGTTTATTTTTTTCATGTAGGTATGTAACATCGGTTTGCATCGGATCGATTTTGATGATTCATTTTAGATTAGAAAGAGGAGTGTTAAGAAATATTTCCAAAAAATACCAATCTCCATCCCCTCAAAAATCAACCCTGAAAGAAGGAAGAAAGCAATTTTTTTTAAAAATCCAAAATCTCAAACTGCAAAATTAAAGAACGGTTTATATCAGAAAACATTTAATTTTTTTTTAAATATTTAAAAAAAATCGACTTTATTATTTGGTGCACTGAAAAATACAAAATAATATTAATTCTATTGGTGCTGCTACTTTTGAAATTGTGCCGTTGTAGTTTGTTGTTGTATGCACCAACTCCAAAAGTAGCAGCACCCATAGAATCAATATTATTTTGTATTTTTCAGTGCACCTACTGATAAAGTCAGTTAATTTTTTTGTAAAAAATATATGTATATTGTAACATTAGTAATGAAAATTGTTGAACTTTCACTAATACCAAAGAAAATAGTACTTATCCTATTACCCATGTATAGGCTTAGGTTGTAATTGTTATTATTTAGACATCTCAAAACATCGCGGCGCAGATATACATATTTCAGACTTTACTGCTGTAACGCGAAAACCGTAACTCTCTAATAATTAATTAATTAATTAATAATTTAAAAAATAAATAAAATTAGAAAATCTTAAAAAAATTAAAATTTCTGAGCTGTCAACCGCTGTTTGTAAATTTCGATTAACCTAGGAAACATTAAAAGTTTAGCAGTATCAGTAAATTGGACTATACCTTTCACACTTGCTTTCATTAGAAGGTTAGAGAAATTTTCAGATCTGACAATAAGGAACATTTAAATAATGAGAAGAGATACCTCCATCTATATCTCACTAGCTACATCTTCATTCCATGGCTATGGAATTCCCAGGTCACAGGCGATGTATAGTGTCTGTCAAGACACAACAGAATAGCTGAATGACAAAGAAACTTGCTCATAATTTCTTTAAAATAAAAGTTATAATTGTTATTCTTGATTAATAAATTAGCACTAAATTATTCCTAACGAATAGTTTTGGATTTTCTCCATATTTCATTCAAGTGTGCTGACTTAATATTAAGCTAGCACACTTGCCTATTAATTTCAAATAATGTAGAGTTATAATATTTTTTCAAGTGTATTAAAATAGCACTAAATTATTTAAAGCAGATTATCTCAAATTCGATCATATTCAGTTTAAGTGTGCTCAATTAATATTAAGCTAGCAGTATTGCCCATAATTTCAAAAATTGAAGAGTCATAAATTTTATTTTTGCGTACTAAATTAGCACTAAATATACTTGAATTTAGTACACTAATTTTATTGATGTATGTCACTTTTGTTGTGCTAGCTTAATGGACATATCATTATTGTTGGAATTTATGTCTTCATAAAAGTTTGTTACATACATGTCACCTAAGGCAATTTTAGCAAAGGAATTATTCAAGAAAAGTTCGTATTTTTGTTTGACGGCACATAAATGCTTATAATTTTGTCCTCCTTGACCAAAATAACAGGTACAACTTCAGTTTCAATACCTACTTCGAAATAGTCACATTTTTGTTTCACACCATAAATGGAATCATTAATCTGTATTATGTCTTTAATATTTCTTATATTCGAGAAAATTTATGATAAGTTAAGGTTAAATTTCGTCCTCTTGTGTTAGCAAATTTTATAAGTCTATTTTTGTGATAGTGTTCGAAAATCCTTGTGATGAAATCAATAAGTGCACATATGTTAAATGCTTTCTATCTTTGCAATATAATGTCCTTGAAAATTCTGATGGAAGATTCACAGTAATTATTTGCATTATAACCCCTGTGCAAAACGTCACTATGGAAATGTAAACACCATGCTTCTCGACGGCTCCAAATATGTTCTAAATGCGCTTTGTCGTTTTTATACTTGCTTAATGTTTGATCATTCAGTAACTGAAACATAAAGTGGTCTGCCTCTGAAGTAGTTTTAGCAAACAAAACATGGCGGAATAACGTCATTAAGGTTCCATCGCCAGCGCCACAAGGCTTGTGTTACATGAAAGATACACAGTAACAAACGAGCTTTTGGAAATACTACTTACTCTAAGTGCATTCCTTTTTGCAGAATATCGTCGGTCGGTCATATGAGTCATGTATGTCACTTGTGGCTCAAATAATTCATCACAATTGGCTTCTAAATTTTGCTTCGCAATTTTTAGAGCGAATAATTAATCATTTTCAGACTTATTTTTCTGAACTATGAAAGCTATTGATAAGGCTCCAATTTTCGTTGCCGCAAAAATAAAAGTCACAGGGTGCTGCTTTGATCACAAGCACCACTGGTGTCGATGAAGATCATGTCATCTCCATGACCTGCTTTGAGAACCCTTTCCATAACGGCGATTATTACTATCAATGGATTTTCGTTAAGCCACAACAGGATGTCTTGTTTTTGTAAGTCTTTAACTTTATTCTTTCTATAACACTTTGGTCGTCCTTTCCCCCATATTTTTCAGACCTCCATTGTTGTTAAAAATAGGTTACCTAGCCGTTTATCTGTTGGGTTAATCTGCGCATTGGCCAGAAGCACATTAATGTCGCCATCACAATTTTCAGATAAAAAAATCATGACAAGTCTTGGCGGCAGCAGCTGCCATTCCAGATTCAAAATAACGAAGAAAAGTTTTTTTGTATCTTCATTGCATCGTAATAGGCCAAATGCTCGAGCAACCTGTATTGGATGATGATGTTACATATAAAATTTGTAAGTAAGATCTTCTCAAAGTAACTTTAATAATTTTTGGAAATTTTATATTTATACATTCTGAACACTTATAATTTTTTGTACAACCTTTTTTCTTAATAACTGCTTATTCTTTTGGGCTAGATGACAAACAGAGTTTGCAAAACTCATAACGAACACAGTTTGTGCTAGGCGAAAAGTCCTTTATGAAGTTTTCACACTTTTCCTGATAATTTCTTCCTTTTGTTAAATTGCACTGAAATTTAGTCACAAATTTTGATTTTTCTCCTTAAATTCTAAATAATGAATGTCACTACCCAGAATACTACTTATTACGGTTTTAGCCATTTTAAGGCAGAACAAAATCGTTAAACTTATTCAAAAAATATCATAACCTTAGAAAACCACGGGGAGGGGAGTCGCGACGGAATAACAAATTGCGCGCTCACGACGGACGTTTGCAATAACTGACTCAAATGGGGTAGATTTTATAATAATATGCAACATGCAATTCTATACCAATAATGATAAATTTCTGCAGTGTAATAGAATTAGAATATGTAACTATTTTTTTGCAAATACTACTCGATTTCAGTCACCGTTGTGACTGTATCGGTATTGGTATAGGAAATGTAAATTCGCTTACGGGCTTATGACTCTATTCAGCAAAATCGATTTACGAGTATAATATATAGCAGCAGCCAATAGCTTTCCAAAAAACATTTAAAAGATCCCAAGTAAAAGACCTCCAAAATATTGGTCAAGAAACATTAAAAACAGTGACATTTACTTTTCCACTGGCTTCGCGCTCTTTTGTATATATATATATATAAAGATGTTCTTGGGGATGCAGTCATATATTCAATAAAATTCTTTGATTGAAGCCGAGCTTTCGAGAATTTTTATTCTCTTCTTCAGGGCAAACTACAAATCGTTACAAAATTATTTCAACAACAACTTAATAATATTATAAAAATACTTACAATCGTGAATTTAGAATAAATTAGCCAAAAACAGGAAAGATTTCATAGCCATCAATTACAAATTATTTATATTTGTCATGGTAACACAATAAGAATCTAGATTTAGTGGATAAAAATGAATATTACTGAATGATCTTTATATGTTTGTAGCTATTTGAACAAGGAGCACAATTAAATTAAAATTATTGTTAAGGCAGATACAGGTTAGTTTAAAAAAAAATCTAATTTAAGAATATTGCATAAATACTTACATTTATACCCATACATAGACTAAATTACTTTTATTCTGGTCTTGAACTGACAGTTGAAAGAAAAAGATATATAATATTATTTAAAATTTCTATATAAGTGTAATCATATTCTCTCACAATACGAAACATATAAACATGATTATTCTGAAGGTGCACTGATACTTATTCACTCAAAAAAGGCCGATTTCTCTCACTAATCAACCTCTAAATTTATAGGTGAAATAGATGTTTTGAAATCCTAAAATACTCTTTAATGTTCTTTCAAATATTCATAAATATTCAAATTAATATATAAAATCATATTCTCTCAGAATACATGAGAATGAAACATTTTGAAAATCATTCACTTTTCCAGAAACAAGCTGATATCTCTCACTAATCAGCATGCATATTTTCGAAAACAGTAAATGTTATGAAAATCATTCATAAATAGATTATACATTTAATCTCAAATAAACATATAATGAATTTTAAGAGAATAATTCTCTTTGATTAACTAAATTTCTCTCACTAATAAGTTGATCTAAATATTTCTATTGTTTATGGAAACCAAAGATTCTAAAGTTAATTGCTATAAAATCAGTTAAGACCAGTCCTTCATCTATATATAGGTACGTATATCCCATACACATTAATCCATTTATAACTAATATACATATATATACACATATATACACATATATACACACACATACATACATATATACATGTTATATGCTAACAACATCTTGTATAATATTGATTATACTTTGATTAATTTGAGTCACATACTAATTTTAATTGTTACTTATCTAAAATAATCTTCTACGTTCTTCTCTCAGACGCTCATATCAAGTTTCCTATTGTTTTAATGTTTCTCCTTGAAACCTGCAAATTCATCAAAGACGCAATATTTGGTACTTTATTACTAGAGAAACTTCTAGAACCTTTATTTGTAAAATCATCAAAAAGGCACCTGCACTTGTTTACCATAAAGGTTCTGAAACGTAATTAGTGACATCATAACACAGAAGGTATAAATATTGGATCCTTCTCCACTTCAATCACTTTTGAAGTCACCTTTTAAGTCAGATTGTTATTTTCAAAATTAAATATTGTAAAGTCAAACTGAACAACAAGTTGTGAAACAAGTTTAAATAAATAAAGTTTTTAAAAAAGTTTTAATTGTTACAAATCCCGTAACATACATAAATACATATATAAACATAAAATAAATATTAGATTATTAGGTACCTATCTCTTTTCAAAATAATAAATTGTTACATGTCAAGTATAGGTACATATTACATACCTAACTATACATAAATATCTATACATATTAATTTTGAGATACATCTGGCGAAAAATTATTATAATTATCATTATATAATTTTAGAATATAAGAATAAATGGAACTAAGTCCTTTTATATCTGAGCGTTTATTCATAGTGTTGTTATGTTTCTTAATATTCACCATTTCTAAGAAACCACGTTTAAAATAATTTTTCTCAGAACATAGTGCTAGTATTATCAAAATCAATACTATGTTTCTTACTGATAGCATGTTCTGTCAAGGCACAAGATTTTTTATTTCGTCTAATATCACTTTTATGAGATGTAATCCTTCCCGAAATATTTCTGGAAGTTTGACCAATATATGATAATTCACAGTCTAGGCAATTTACTTTATATACTACTCCAGATTTTTCTTTAGTCTTTAATTTAGAAAATAAACTAGATACTGTTTTTACATTCTTTCTCGAAATTATAACATGATACCCTTTCAAAATATTAACAAGTTTACTAGTGAGTTCGTTGATTTAATGTAGAGATCTATAGATAGGTAAAATATTATTTGCATTAGAAATATTATTAGGATTTGTTGCGTTATTGGGAACTATTTCATTTATTTCAAGATTAAGTTCAGGATGCATCAAACATTTGTTTATCAATTTTAGAGGAAAATAATTTTCTAGTAACATTTGTTTTAATTTAGTTAAACTTTCATTTCTATATAACTTATGTGAAAGTTTGATAGCTCTACTTTTCAATGCCATAATTAAGTTAATTTTCATTTTTTGTGGATGATAGTTGGAATAGATTGTCTGTGCCATGACAAATATAAATAATGACATTTGTAATTGATGGCTATGATATCTTTCCTGTTTTTGGCTAATTTATTCTAAATTCACGATTGTAAGTATTTTTATAATACTATTAAGTTGTTGTTGAAATAATTTTGTAACGATTTGTAGTTTGCCCTGAAGAAGAGAATAAACATTCTCGAATTTTATTGAATATATGACTGCATCCCCAAGAACATCTTTTTATTTATTATAAAACCAGCCAAGAATAAAAAATCAATATATATATATATATATATATATATATATATATATATAATTACAGAAATGGATTGGGGATACTGTCGGAGGACTGGGACTTAAAAAAGCATACTCTGTTTGCTCACCGAGCTTTCGAGAAAATTTATTCTCTTCATCAGGGCTAAAATTAATACAAAACGATGTATAAATTCAAAAAAATTGGATAAATATATATTAGACTTACTGTGCAACTTGAGGTTTAAAATATGTTAGTTAAACTACAGTATGGAAAGAGCATCCTCATTACATATAATTACAATATTGGTATTGAAACATCTAATAAAATAGTGAAATAAAAGCGAGAGAAATTAATAATACACTCTAAGGTAATAAACACATTGATAAAACTAAGAATTGTCATTACAGAATGAGAGGGAATTGAAATATTTCTTTTTTTTTTTTTATCTATGTATAGTAGAGGGAAGAAATATGAAGAAAAAAGTAATTGTTTTGAATTTGCAAATTGTATTTTGCGGGTAAAATGTGACAATTATGACAGTTGATTTTATACCTGTCACCTTTCATTCAAACTATCTTGAGACATCACAGGACGAGAAAATTGTTATAAGACGAACCAAAAACAAAATAAACACAAGGTTGCTTAACCACAAAATTTTCCTTTTAATTTTGAACGCAATATTTTGCAATTAGATATGCGTAAATCGAGCTGAGCCCGCGTAAGTCAGAGCATTTGTTCATTGCTTGGGGTTCCTTGCTAATATCTATCATTTCGTGTATCAGTCTTTTTTTGTAACAGGACTCGGTTTTTAAGATACAGGCCCCATCATAGTTAGGAGTGTGCTGTTTTATATTGGAATGTTGGGCTAGGGCACAATATAGTTTTTTATTCTTACAGTCACTTTTGTGTGAGGTGATACGGTTTCCAAGTTGTCGTTTGGTTTCTCCAATATATACAGAATCGCAATCATTGCATGGAATCTTATAGACCACATTTCTCATTTTTCTTGTGGGAATCTTGTCTTTTATGGTAGAGAAATGATAACCAAGTAAGTTTACATTCCTTTTGGCAACCTTCTTGGTAACCACCACGTCCCTTATGATACTGACCAATTTAGGTGTGAGATCCCTTATCCAAGGAATTGTGAAAAAACCCTGATGCTGCTGAGATACGGGATTGTTTAAGATGTTCTGGTTGTTGTCAATGGAAGGATTGCTGTATAGAAGCTTACGTAGAAGTTTGTTGGGGTATCCCCAATCCATTTCTGTAATTGTTGTGATTAACAAGCACTGTCGTTCTTCCACCTACTATATATATATATATATATATATATATATATATATATATATATATATATATAGTCCGTGCGTTATGCAACAGTAATTTAATTTAATGTTTATTACCGTGTAATTTGCCGTGCGAGAACATACTATATACATACCTACCTACTTCCGTCTAAATATCAAAACCAAGGAATTATATAATTTTCCACGATATCATACCTCCACATTTCATTATACTGCACTGGCCAGAGCAGAGAAGAATCAACGGTAAATGTGTCCATATCCGGGATACGTAGTTTCTGGTCGATGGATATGGCAAAGCAATTTGCATAATTGTGTTTGTTCCTCTAAATCTAACTAAAATGGTCGCACTTGGTGTGACTTGCTCTTTTGTAGACATTTAATGTACAAGATTTAACGGGATACTCAAATATATTTCTTATCTGCTCAATATATAAATAAAGATTTAAGACTCGATTTTTCTTAAGTTCGCAGCATTTCCACCTGTTACTCGATCGGTTAGGTTTTTGCAGTTTTTAGACTATAATAAAAGTCCTACTCACCCTGCAGTATTTTATTATTTATTTAACGTCCCTAAAGCTAGCAGAGCAAACTTTAAAAATCGACTTTTTAGAGAACTTCTTTTTTAGTGCTTGTAGGGTTAATTAAGTGCTGTATTCCGAAATTAATTGCTCTTATAGTTTTTCGGAAAATAACTGCTTTGCTTTTAAAAATCAACTTTTCTGAGAAAATCTTATTTGTTACTTGTAGAGCAAATTAGGTGCTGATTAATTGTTGTATTCCGAATTTACTTGCTCTTATAGTTTCTAAGAAAATGGATGCATTGCAAGCTTTAAATCTAAAGCTAGCACAGCATACTTTAAAAATCTACGTTGTTTGAAAAAACTTATTTGAGGTAATTTGTATAAAAAATTCGATAAAATTTACATATTTCTTATTTTAATTAATTATGTGTAGGATCATATTTGGTTAGCAATCAAAAACAGTCCGGCCCTACAAAAAAGTTTTTTCCCTTAGCTCTCCAGTATCAGAATTGTACATTTCTTAATTGGGTAAGACAATAAATTTAAAACCATTAAAATCTCAAATTTGGAATTCAAAATGGATTACATAAAATTAAGTAGGTAAGTAGGTAAAATAACATAAAAAAATCTATCTTTCTAAGGTCTTTCAAATTTCCCGTTGTACCTTTAAAGCTATAAATATCCCCACAATAGCAAAATTGTCCTTTTTATTGTCTTGAAAAAACTTTCTCAAAAAAGTTGATTTCTAAAAGCAAAGCAGCCATTTACCGAAAAACTATAACAGCAATTAATTTCGGAATACAACAATTAATTATCACTTAATTAACTCTACAAACACCAAATAAGATTTTAATAGAAAAGTAGATTTTGAAGAGCAAAGCAGTGATTTTCCGAAAAACTATGAGAGCAAATAATTTCGGAATACAGCACTTAATTAGCACTCAATTAACCTTACAAGCACTATTAAAAGAAGTTATCAAAAAGTTGATTTTTAAAGTATGCTCTGCTAGCTTTAGATCTAAAGCTATCAAAGCAGCCATTTTTCAAAAAACTATAAGACTCATTAAATTCGCAATACAACAATTATTTTGCACTTAATTAGCTCTAAAAGCACCAAATAAGATTTTCTCAGAAAATTAGATTTTTAAAAGAAAAGCAGCCATTTTCCGAAAAACTATAAGAGCAATTAGTTTTGGAATACAGCACTTAATTAGCACTTCATTAGCCCTATAAGCACTAGAAAAGAAATTCTCAAAAAACTTGACTTTTAAAGGTTGCTCTGCTATCTGAAGCTAGCAAAGCAGCTATTTTACAAAAATCTACAAGAGCAATTAATTTCGGAATACAGCACTTAATTAGCATTTAATTAGCTCTACAAACACCAAATATGTATTTTGGATTCTGCTCACTTTGCTCTGCTAGCTATATGGCGGTATTTATTTATAATTATTTACTTTCATTGAATATACTTTCATTACTAACGCCACAATAGAATTGTGGATAGCGATATTCCATTGAAGAAATCTAATGATGTTATTTATGAGTTCCAATTTTCCAATAAAAACGTGCCGTCGAATAGAAGTTATATTTTTAATAATTCTTATTTAGAACAATTAAAATTCTAATTAATATTTGCAACATACAATGTGAGACATAATTAGTAGACATTTTCTCACTGATTAATCCAGTGAACATGGTCGGAAGTATTTTTATGGTCCATACTCATATGAGGTTGAGGGAGAGATACATCATGAAAACAGATACCTAATATATTTTTTTTACAAAACTAGGACTGGCATTATAAGTTTTGTTTCAAAAAATACAGAATAATATTAATTCTACCGGTGCTGGTACTCTTGGCGTGGTGCAGTTATCGATAGAAAACTTTGGACACCAACTGGAATAAATGCTTTTGAGAAAATAAGATGAAGTAGAAAAAATAGGAAGATATGTTATGAATTAACACAAAGTAAGGATGCATAATCAAAAATTCACATTATTTGAAATAAAAGTACCAACATCAGAAGAATTAATATTATTTTGTATATTTTAGTGCTTAAGCAAATAAAGTCTTCTTCTCTTTAGCTCTTTGTATGTCCACTATTGAACAGGCCTTCCTTTCACTGACAAGAGGACCTACATTTTAAGGTAGTCTCGAAAACACGTCTCCAAGGACATACCATTATGTAGCCGCATAATTATTTCAGGAAATTTTCATGAAAGGAAAAACTCCTTGATCTAGTCGAGTTCGAACTCAGGTCACCACTTTTGAAAGTCAAGCGTCTTACGCACTAGATCACCAGTCACTTCTAATTTATGTAGAAAAATATTTCACATTTTGTTGTGTATTATAGGTAATAACTTATAGTTAGATATTCGAAATATAGCGATAACACACATTTAGGTATTTCACTATTGCTGTAACTCGAAAACTTTTAAATTATAAAAGAAAATCCAATTTGCCCGATATCGTTTTATCTTTAATTTTGATGTTTCAAGTTATCGATTTTGGAACATAATTGCCCCCTCTACCCACTGTGGGGATAGTTTTTAGGGAGCAGGAGATGTGGGCTTTTATTTTTTTCAGATATGCGACCTACATTTACTATGCGAAATGCGCGTACGAACATAAAAAGCACATTCGAAATATATAACTTCTCCGTTTGGGAACTCGATCAAAAACACATGCTTCTAATGTGGAATCATTGTTTCCTGGACGTCAAAAGAAAGTAAAAAATCATAAAGATACATATGTCTTGAGTTAATAGTTTTATTAAAAGCCAAGCTGTCGAAATTAAAATTACAAATGGCTATCCTAAAATGGCAACCTTCCCATTCTGCTTAGAATCAGAACTGTTTCTAGAATTACGTAGGGAGTGAATCAGATACAAATTCGTTCTGTTTACTTTGGCGTTTTGGCAGACTCGTAACTCTGTAAGATTGATATTGATAACTGTAGCAAAAAAATGCAATTTCTAGAAAAAACTGAGTGATTTCGCAATTTACCATTCTTGGAAGATTTTAACTGGCGTCTACAAATATTTATGATATAACTAATCCAGAAAATAAATCTCTCTGGCCCCTGTTAGCTACAGACCCTCGTAATTTTGGATTTTCTAGTGAATTCATTCACAACATCGATTGCAATTCCATAAATGATGACCATCTAAATTTCATCATCAATCAACATTCATTTGACATAGATAGTTCAATCACTTGGACTTGGAATACATCAAAGCTGCCAACTGTAATAAACATTATTAACAAATCTCTAATCGAAAGTAGGATACTTTCTACAAATGCAATGAAATACTTCTGTCTATAGGAGAAGAAGAAATAGTAGGTAATGGTAGAGTGATGATTCTATCGTGTTTAGATATGACCAACTCTTGCAGCCGTAGAAGGATTGTGAAACGAATCCGACATGCATGTGGTGTGTGTGTGAATGGAATGAAGAATCTCTTACTTCTCTGCCTTCGGATTTCGGATCTTCTTCGCTGGGTCTGGGGATCAATGAACTTCAAAGTGGAGAGAAAATGTATTGCCAGCTAATTGATTTGAAATGATTGCGGTACTTCTATCAATATTTTCTTTATATGGAACGAAGCTGTTTTTCATACATATTTGCAATTTTATGATATCCATGTCGATTCTATGTAATTGAATGTACCAATACTAGTTTAGTTAGTACTACCATCAAATTATTGCATCAAATCTGAGATGTTTTTCAAATAGTTTTTTTTTTCTGGTACATATTTTTTCAATTTTGCAGTTGTGTAAGAGATAGTAGCTTCAATAAATTTTTGTGACATATTCTAACTGTAAATAGGCTTATTCATAATCAAAACGTTGTGAGTTAATATATTTAGTATTTTATTGATGGCTGACACCATATCATCAAAAGATACTCATTCCCACAGTTAATAATTGATGTCAAAGGTATTAGGATCTCAGAGATGGGAGAAAACGAGGCTGGGATAAGGGAAAATTTCAACAACAAGAAATTCTCCAAACTAGTCCGCAAATAAAATGTGAAAAAATTCCAAGAAGATTTAGAGCGCAGAAGTAGTGAGATTCACAGCATAATTACCTTAAATTCCGACAAAATTTGCCAAGAAATAACTCAAAACGTTGATATTTAATCCGTTCAATGCCTTTGCAGAATTTAATCACACAATTACCTACTTGATTTTGATCTGTATATATATGATAAAATAGATTTTTGTTGGGGATGCAGTCATTTAATAAATAAAATTCTTTGGATTATGCCAAGCAATGTTTATTCTCTTGGTCAGGGTAAAATTCGTGAATTTATATAAAATTAACCACAAACAGGAAAGATTTCATAGCCATCAATCAGAAATGACATTAATTAATTGATTGATGGCTATGAAATCTTTCCTGTTTGTGGTTAATTTTATTTAAATTCACGAAGAGAATAAACATTCTCGAAAGCTTGGCATAATCCAAAGAATTTTATTTACTAAATGACTGCATCCCCAACAAAAATCTATTTTATCAAATATTAAACCAGTCAAGAATTCAGAATCAAACAATTTATATATATATATATATATATATATATATATATGTATTTCTTTGGGTTTCTTTAGCTTTTAGATTAATATTCTTTGTAGTTTTATTGGGATTGATAAATAATGTTAAAATTAAATATGAATTCCATAAGTTTAAAAAATAATAAAACAAGACGTTTCGACATTTACGTGGTCTTTTTCGATTGAACTGTAAATTAAAAGATAATATGTTTTTATATTCAATAGATATTACATGTAAGATTAAAAGTTTTCCTTACCTAAAATATAAATTCGAAAATGTTCTGATAATTTAACAGATAGGCACTATGTATAGGTCGGCATTGATTTTTTTAAACTGTTTTCTCCTCTTATTTTATGTTTAGAATTTCTTATAGGATGTTATTATAGATTATACTCAAATTATTGATGTCTGTTTTCGAATTAATTGAGTTTGTACTTTTCTTAATGTAGATCATTTCTAGAATTTTTCGTTTGGATAAGTTTTTCTCAGTTGTTAATATTTTGGTTTCATCATAATTGAATTAATTTTTTTCCTCTATTTCGTGATTTTTAGCGTTGTTTGGTTTTTTTCTTTATCATATTTATGTCCCTTTATTCTATTTTCAATATATTAACTGGCTGGTCCGATGTATGTATTCTTACAATTTATCGAGCAATTTATGCATAGAATGCGAGGGGATCTTTTTTTTGTCGGTTTTAGATTTTAATTTGCTGAAAGTATTTTTTAGAAAGTTGTTTGCTTTGTGGCTGACTGGTAAGTTATAATTTTTAAAAACTTTTTGTAAACTTCTTGATAAGCCGTCTATGTATGGTTGGGTAAGGTAGGTCTGGTTATTGGTTTTGTCGGTTTTGTTTATGTTTATGAGTTTTTCTGGATATTGGTTTTGTAGTAGTACTGATTTTGCTTTTTTAATAGATTTTTCGCGGTGTTAGGGGTTTGAGAGTTTAATTGATCTGTCTGCTAAACTGTTTTTAACTGATTTTGTTGAGATAAGGGGTGCTTTGATAGAAAATGTAAGTATCTTCCGAACCACGTATTTTTGGTGTACCATTCTGTACGTATGTTGTTATTATGATGCAACGTTAGATCAAGAAAATTTATGGGGTTATTTTTTCAGTTTCTATTGTGAATTTGATTTTATTGTGATACGAGTGAAAGTTTAATATTTCATTTTCTTCCTTTTTCGGAATAGCTCTCAAACAATCATCAACATACCCATAGGAAAAAGGTATTTGGAAATTCAATGCAGGTAAAATTTAATTCTCCAAATCTTCTAGTACTAGTTGCGCAATGCAACTGGATATATTAGATCCCACTGCGCATCCAAATATTAGTTGGTAGAATTTGTCTCTGTATTTAAAGTATGTGGAGTTTAGTGTCAGTTTTACTGCCTCTTTAAATTCTGTTTTGGGTATTTTGGTGTGTTGGTTTATTTCATTCCACTTCTTATCGACGAAGATATATATTAGCTATTATTTTAATTTTCAAAATCAAAATTTCAGCAATATACAACATAAAAACACCACAAAACCGACAAAAACTATAACCAGACCTACCTTACCCTACCATACATAGACAGCTTATCAAGAAGTATACAAAAAGTTTTAAAAATTATAACTTACCAGTCAGCCAAAAGCAAGCAACCTTCTAAAAAATACTTTCAGCAAATTAAAATCTAAAACCGACAAAAAAAAGATTACCCACGCAGTCTATGAAATGCGATGCATAAACTGTAATAGTAGATACATCGGACAAAATAGTCAATATATTGAATTGGTACCTACAACAACAAACTACAACGGCACAACTTCAAAATTATCAGCACCAATAGAATTAATATTATTTTGTATTTTTGACCGACGAACCCCAAACGGAGGAGGTATACAATTCGAATGTGTGCTTTTTTTTTTGGTTTGTGCGCGCCTTTCATATAGTAATCGTAGTCCGATTTTGATAATTTTTGATTCATTTGAAAGAGGAGCCTTGAGAAATGGTCCCATATTCATAAAAACGGGAATCCGACATCTCCTTCCCTCCGAAAACCGCTCCCGAAGGGGGTGGAGGGGGCAAATTTTCTCCAAAATTGAAAATCTGAGGTGATATAATTATAGATAGGACAATATCCGGAAACGTTTAAATTGAACATTTTTTCAAAAGAGTTACGGTTTTCGAGATAGACGCATGTATAATTCTCAAATGTGCAATGTGGAGAGGGCGATTTCTGTCGAAAATTGAAAATCTTTGGGCAGTACATGAAGGACATAATTATTTGTAGCAACATTTATAATGAACATTTTTCCCTTAGAGGTACTGTTTTCGAGTAAAATCGATGTTAAAAAGGTAACAACTAAAATATTCAATCGTATTTCCGCAGCGATGTTTTGAGGTCTCAATAATAACAACTACAAGCAAGGAATATACGTGGGTAATAGGATAAGAACTATCTTCATTGGTATTAGTGAACGTTCAACGATTTTCGTGACTAATGTTACACTCAAAAGTGTGAAATAAATATTTTTTACAAATAATTGGACCGACGTTATTAGTTGGTGCACTGAAAAGTATAAAATAATATTAATTCTATTGGTGGTGGTACTTGTGAAGTTGGTGCCAAAAGTTAGCAATCTACCTACAACTGCACAACTTCAAAAGTAAACAGCACCAAAAGAATTAATATTATTTTATACTTTTCAGTGCACCAACTAATAACGTCGGTCCAATTTTTTGTAAAAAATATTTTTCAGTGCAACAACTGATAAAGTCGGTCCAATTTTTTGTAAAAAATATTTATTTCACATTTTTAAGTCTAAGATTAGTCATGAAAATTGTTGAACGTTCACTAATACCCAAAAAGTTATAGGTAGGTTTAGCTTGTACATAGCGGAAATACGCATATCACATATTTCAGACTTTACCATTGCGAAACTCGGAAACCGTAATTCTTTTGAAAAAATGTTCAATTTAAACGTTTCCGGATATGGTCCCCTTTCTAATTTTCAAACCTCAAATTTTCGATTTTCGGAAAAAATTGCTTCTTCCACATAGCTGAAACACATATTTCAGGCTGTAGCGCGGAAACATATGATTATTTTCAAAAATGTCCAATTTAAACATTTCCGAGTCTGGAATTTTTATTAAATCTGTCTTCTCAGATTTTCAATTTTCGAGAAAAATTGCCCCCTCCACCCCCTTTGGGCGGCGGTTTTTGGAGGGAAGGAGATTTCGGATTTGATTTTTCTCAATGTGGGACTATTTCTCAACTCTCCTCTTTCAAATGAAACAAAAATCGTCTAAATCGGAGTACGTTTACTATTCAAAACGCGCGACCAGCCATAAAAAAGCAATCTTACAACCGAATTGTATACATTCTCCTTTTTTTGAAGTCGGTCAATAAAGGGACATAAATATGATATAAAAAAAACAGCGCTAACAAATCACGAAATAGACGAAAAACATTAATTCAATTATGATGAAACCAAAATACTTACAACTGAGGAAACGAAATATTCTAGAAATTATCTACATTAAAGAAAGCACAAACTCAATTAATTCCAAAACAGACATATATAATCCATTACAACATCCTATAAAAATGTCTAAGCTTCTTATCACTATCCTATATTTAAAATAATATATTGATCCAACTGGTCTAAACCAAAATATCAAAAATCCCCAGATCCTCAAAAACTTAACCTCACAAAAAGCAAATTCTTACACACATTTTCCGATAACGCCTTTTGTAATTCACTAGTTTCAAAAAGCAATAAGAATATATCTTTCGATCCAAGAAAACAATTCAATCAATACAGGCTAAATAACTAACAGCTATTTATAATATGCAAACTAAAAAGAGAAAGAGGAAACATAAAATAAGAGGGGAAAACAGTTATACGAAACCCAATGCCCACCTATACCTACATAGTATGTGTTAAATTATCAGAACATTTTCGAATTTATGTTTTAGGTAAGAAACACTGTAAATCTTACATCTAATATTCATCTAATACAAAAAATATATCTTTTAATTTAAAGTTCTATCGAAATAGACCACTTAGATGGTCAAAACGTCTTGTTTTATTATTTTTTAAACCCATGGAATTCATTTTAAATTTTAACATTATGGACCGAATGGATTTTTAGTTTTTTCATTAATATAATAATTCCATGGTTTTGAAACCAAAGAATATAATATAATATATATATGGATGAAAAATGTAATAATATTTCAAGAATTATCATCATGAGGTTCGGGAATTTGTATTGCCAGAATTGAAATACTTCCATCCATTCCGGTAATGAAATTTCTAAGAAGCCTCTTCATGAACTCTAACTATTGAAGAGGCTTCTTAGAAATTTCATTACCGGAATGGATGGAACCATTTCAATTCTGGCAATACACTCAATTGCCAATTTCCCGAACCTCATGATGATAATTCTTTGAAATATTATTGCATTTTTCTTTCATTCGTGTATTTCTCCCAAGGTTGATCAATTGTCAATCTTTGTTCAATAGTGATTTGTAATTATTGTAAAGTCGAATCAAAAGATGTTAGTTTTTAAAACTGGAAATATATCGGCATGTTCTAAGGTTATTGTTGTGATTCCTACCTATCAAGTTGATTAGTCATTTTGTCAAATTATCTGTTTAGTGTTTTAAAAATAAAATAGGTTTAAAACAAAAAATCCTATAATGTGGAAAAGTCAATCTTGAAAACATGCTGTAAAAGTGATGCTATAAACAAACGAATGTGGAAATGTTGGAGTGGATTTCTTAATTTGGCGAAAGCTTTTGACACTGTTCCCCTTGATAAAGTTCAAAAATGTGAAATCAGGAGAGTGGTGTTGAGGTTGATCCAGAAATATTTAAGTGATAGCTAGATTGGAAATATAGTAAAATAAATCACAAAATTAGGCAGTGACAGTGCTTTCATTTAAAAAAAAACACCCTAAGTATCTTTTGACTGAGAGGAAAATGAAAAAAAAAACAAAAAAACATATCAGTTTAGATATACAGTGGGAAGTGTATTTTCATATTCAATAAAATTTTATCAATCAATGTTGATAATTGAAGAGTTTATCGAGTTCGAATAATTTATTTTATCAAATGCTCACAATGTGTGCCGTTATTGGCGAGACAATAATAAAGCCTATTTTTATCCTGTGTATTCATTTCACAAATAATTGTGTGTGTAATGACAACAAAACACTTCAATACTTAAACCAGTTTTCAAGAGGTTTAAGAACCACTTGAGTTATTGATAGAATTGTAATTTCGGCAACGTTAGTTTGAAAGCAAGAATATTAATTTTGAAATATCTAGCCGAGAGAACAGAAAAAAATTCCTTTATGGGGCTGAAAATCGATTCGCGCGTAGAACCACCAGAATATTCAATGAGAGACATCCAGATAAAAACGTGGGGCTTAATTATGTGATAGAATTGGTGCGTAAGTTCAAAGAAACTGGGTCTTTATGCAACAAAAAACTAAAGAGGCAACAGTTCTAGACAAAGGCTACCAGATTCATGCACTAGAACAGTTCGTAATAGACCCAAATTTGTCTATTCCGAAAGTGGCTGAGCTCACCAATGTTTCTACCAGTTCCGAACTCAAAATTTTAAGAAGGAATAAGTTTTTTCCATACAATATTAAAATTTTACACGACTCAGCGAAGACAATTACGAAAGAAGACCCCATTTTTGCAAATTAATGTGCCAGCGAATTGACGAACACCCATAATTTATTTGTATTTGCTTACTGACGAGTCAACTTTCTACCTAAATGGATTAGTTAACAGACACAACTGCAGATACAGTATTTCGGGAAGATCATACCCAACTTCCAGAAAAGATCAGTGATTGGGCAGGTATTTATGGAAACCAAATTATTGGGCCATTCTTTGTGGAAGAAAATTTCATTGGGCAACTGTACCGGACACGATGGTTGAGTGGGCTAAGGCGCTGAGAATTCGTTATTAAAATAAAAAATAAAAAAATATAATACGGAATACGGAACATACGGAACCTATTAGAAGAGGCAAAATACTCTTCAATCCTTCAGTTTTGGAAAATCAAGTGGATAGCAGTTCGAAAATGGCCAATGATAAATTTCCGGGCAAATGGATTAGCAGACAAGTAGCAGTGGAATGGCCCGCACGGTCTCCAGATTTAAGTCCTCTAGACTTTTTTCTCTGGAGTTATTTATAAACCAATGGGATAGAACTCCACTTGCAAATATTCAAGAACTTAAAAATACAATAGCTCTGGAATGCAGAGGTATTGCCAGAAAAGCTTACACTAACGTTCGAGATGAATTTCAAAACAGGCTTTATTATTGTCTCTCCAATAATGGCGTACATTTTGAGCATTTGATAAAATAAATTATTCGAACTCATAAACTCTTTAATTATAAACACACATTGTTTTTCTTCTAATTCGCGTCTACGTGCAACGATTTCATGTTTTTTTTTACCGTTGGATAGCAAATTGTATCCCCTTTAAAATGATGTGTCACACTATGGGGACTGCCATTTGGTATATTAAAGTTAGGTTAGCTAGAGGTGAGGAGGTGACTGAAAAAATTTTATCATATATGAAAATACACTTCCCCCTATATATCTAAACTGACATGTTTTTTTTGTTTTTTAATTTTCCTCTCAGCTTAAAGATATTTAGGGTGGTTTGTTTTGAAATAAAAGCACTGTAGCTCTGCAATATGGATGCTATCCTCAAATTGGATTCTGGTGACTTGACAATGTCATATGCTGCTGATACGGTACCTTTGTTTACTGAAAGAGCTGAAATGAAGCAAGGAATGAAGCTCCAAAAGGATTAGACTTATGTCTCCAAGATTTAAATTAACAACTAATCTATCAAAAACAAACTATACAGCTTTTTCATCAATAGAGGCAAATATTTCACGGTTTGGGAATATTTTATTAGATAATCAAGAAATTTTCATTTCATTGACCGACGAACCCCGAACGGAGGAGGTATACTATTCGACTGTCTGCTTTATTTTTTTTTTGGTTCGTGCGCGCCTTTTATATTGTAAACGAGCTCCGATTTTGATGTTTTTGGATTCATTTGAAAGATGGGGATTGAGAAATGGTCCCATATTCGTAAAAACGCAAATCCGAAATCTCCTTCCCTCCGAAAACCGCCCTCGAAGGGGTGGTGGGGCGAAATTTTTTCAAAAGTGTTACGGTTTGCGAGATAGACGCATGTTAAATATGTATTTTTGCTATGTGGAGAGGACAATTTCTTTCGAAAATTGAAAATTTTTTGATACTACATGAAAGATATAATTATTTTTAGCAACATTTATAATGAACATTTTTTCCTTAGAGTTTCTAGTTAAATCGGTGTTAAAATGGTAACAACTAAAATATTCAAGCGTATTTCCGCAGCGATGTTCTGAGATCTCAATAATAACAACTACAAGCAAGGAATATATGTGGGTAATAGGATAAGTACTATCTTCATTGATATGGTATAGTGAACGTTCAACAATTTTCGGGACTAATGTTACACTCAAAAGTGTGAAATAAATATTTTTTACAAAAAAATGGACCGACGTTATTAGTTGATGCACTGAAAAGTATAAAATAATATTACTTCTATTGGTGATGGTACTTGTGAAGTTGGTGCAAAAAGTTATCAATCTAACTGCAACTGCACAACTTCAAAAGTACCATCACCAATAGAAGTAATATTATTTTATACTTTTC
This sequence comes from Crioceris asparagi, assembly GCA_958507055.1. NCBI lineage: Eukaryota > Metazoa > Arthropoda > Insecta > Coleoptera > Chrysomelidae > Crioceris > Crioceris asparagi. Next base: position 79,470,191 of record OY293826.1, on the reverse strand, counting down.
AGTGCATCAACTAATAACGTCGGTACAATTTTTTGTAAAAAATATTTATTTTGACTCATGACTCATGTTTCTTCTCTCTGTATATGTACTTATTTTGAGTAAGTTGATTGTAGTTAGATAGAATTCCATATATAGACGCGTCGGTCTATATATGGAAAACGGTAAAGTCATTTTAGAAACCTGTTTACTGGAGATTATCCAGGTCCGCTAGGACCAGTCTCTAAATTTATTTTTGAATATACTAGGTGGCTCAAAAAGAAACTACATATCAAAGTTATGAAATTTCAAATGGGATACCTTGTATATTATTGCTTATTTCGATAGCGCCTAATAAATAAAGACGAGTTACTGTTTGGTTCCCTATACCTAACTCTGAAGATTTTTGAGTTATTTGAATATTTTTGAAAATAATGAACAAAAATTGAGCCCCGGTCATATTTCATACGATTGCTTTGGGCGCTCCAAATAATTATTGTTTTGTAGCAAAAGCTTGAGGCTTATTACTTAAGTAAAGATTTTTGATAAATATTATACAGGGTGAGTATCTAAAATAAATATTTTTATCATGACTAACTTTGAGGCCAAATATCTTTCTTATTTCAAATTGAACACCCTATACATTTCATTATTCTCTCGATTATAATTTAAATTATCTGTCAAGTGGTATTATGGTGCTCTGTCCCTATCTCTTATAGTTTTTCGATATAGAATCAGATATAAATAAATACCATAAACTTGATTTTTGATATATCCCCACAGAGGAAAATCGAGAAAGGTTAAATCAGGGGAACTTGCGGGCCAAATATGGGGACCACCTCGTCCTACCCATCTGTCGCGAGCACCCTCTAACTGTAGCCGCATTCTTTGGCGACACATTTTTTGAAAGTATCGGAAGGCAGAAGAAGTGGTAGGGTCCATTCACTTAGAGAAAAGGCCACCGCGTCATCAGCGCAGAAACCAGTTTTAGTCATTTTGTCTCGTTGCCTAGCAACGATCAGCAGCCGACACATTCCAGTGGCGTAGCATGGGAAGCGTAATTTTGACGGTGTACACGAATCAAGAAAACAACAAAAGTCTTTTCGTAATCTGTCCGTTTTTAAATTTGCCTGACAAGGAAAGATTGCATATGAATTTCCCGCGTCTGAAGATATAGCCAGTTCTCACACGAAGGTACTTGGACAGCCACATGTTTTAAACGGTGAGTGGTGCATGGTATCTAGGGTCACTTTTCTGTTTGTTTAGGTTCCGTTGTGCGCGTACGAGCTGAATTCATCCTTCACATGTGTGTAGAGTGTGTTGCTTTGAAAATGCTATTTTTGTGTATAATGATTTATTATATTTTCTGGAAGGTGAGTTTCCACACTTTATATGTTCCACAAATTGTTTTAGAACATGCCACCGAAGAAGCTCGTTGTTTATTCAGAGCCAAGTCCGTGATTGCCACTTTTATGCAAGACGAACCTGAACGGAGAATTCAGATACCGCTGAAACATAATATATAGAACAATCTGGTAACGTGCAATGATGTAAATAAACGCTAAATTTTGTGTGTTTTCTATCTTACACTGACATTTCGTCCCACACGCCAGATGTTTGTTTACCTATTGGAAATGTACACCGTACGACACTGACGTGACGTAGGTGGCCATTTCTCTAAGTGAATGGACCCTAAGTGTCAGAAATATGTCACTGTTTATGTGACCAGCAAAAAAAAATTGGACCAATGACATGTGTTCCGATAACACCACCCCATACATTGGCAGACCATCTGTGTTGGCGATCAATGGTTCTGAAATAATTGGGCTGTCTATCACTATAGTAGTGAAAATTATGCCGGTTCACTAATCCATTATTGTGTAAGGTTGATTCATCCGAGAACAGCACATAATCCAAGAAATCCATATACAAAATTCAAGCCGTCGATGATGATCTTCTTCATATACCTAGTTCTTGATGCAACTGAACGTGATAGGGGTGAAATTTATATATCCTTATTATCCTTCCGATGCTACGTCTACTAATTCCAGTAGCATTACGTATTTTTTGCTGACTTGTATGCCGATTTTCTAAGAGAGATCCTAAGATAAGGAATTCATTCTCCTTATTTCCGGTAATCGGCTTTCGCCGGTTTTGTTTTCTGTAGTTCACATTACCACTTTCTCGAAACCTTCGAAGCAACCTTTCAAAGGAGCGCTTGTCGGAGTGACTTCTTCCAGGGTACTTTTGTGCATACATTCGGAAGCCAGTGGTGGCAGTGATTAACAAGAGATTCATGGAAAACAGTTTTATATATTTTTTCTACACTTATTTATAACTGATTCAAGCATAAACTTGGAGATATAAGTGCTAGCATGAAATAATGTCAAATTACCGAAAAACTATAGGAGATAGGAATAGAGAACCATAATACCACTTGACAGATAATTGAGATTGTAATCGAGAGATGATGAAATATACAGGGTGTTCAATTTGAAATAAGAAAGAAATTTGGCCTCAAAGTTCGTCATGATAAAAATATAACTATTACTCATTTATGACAATTTGCTACAAAACGATAATGATTTGGAGCGCCCAAAGCAATCGTGTGAAATATGACCGCAGCTCAATTTTTGTTCAACATTTTCTAAAATATGCAAATAACCGAAAAATCTTTAGAGTTAGGTGTAGGGAACCAAACAATAATTTGTCTTTAATTATTAGATGCTATTGAAATAAGCAATAATATACAAGGTATCCAATTTGAAATTTCATAACTTTGATATGTAGTTTATTTTTGAGCCACCCTGTATATTCAAGAATAAATTAAGATGATGCTCCTAGTGGACCTAGATAATTTCCAGTAGATAGATTTCCAAAATGACTTACCGTTTTCCATCTATAGACAGAGGCGTATGAGGTGCCCCACCCGGTATATTATTTCTCAAGGCCTTTTTTTGTCGGTACGCCATAACTTCCTTAATACCTCATCAAATTTCATAAATGAGGCATCATTTTGAAGCTTTCCTTAACCACTACACCGGAAAAATATACAAATCACTCTCGTTTCAATTGTTTTTCGAAGGCAGACCACTACGAAGAAGAAGAACACAGACCCTCAACAGTGTTTCGGAAAATTGCAATTGAAAAAAATCCCGATGACCTGTAGTCAGCGGAAAGGTAAATTTTTCAAAATTCATTGAATTGAAATTTGAACAACCTTGTCATTGGTATACCTACATGTTATTACATAAAATTGCCGTTTGTGTCATAGCCTTGCGGTTAGGGGTTTTTGTTTTGGCTGTTGAATATAAAGCAGACAGGGTTCGAGTTCCACTTCAAGGCAGAATTTTTTTTTGACTATTCCTTTTCAATAAATATACTATATATTTTTTTCATCATGGTCTATATTAAGATCTCCAGAATAGGTACAATTACATCAAATTTATATTGAGTGTTCATGTTTTATCAATATTTGTTATTTTTCTTTATTAATTTTTATTTTTTCACCTGTGTATTTTATGAAAATTTAATTTGAACAAAAGTTGTAGGTACTGATTATATCTATAACCTAAAATTATTTTTGATGATATTTACACTACGGCTCTTTTTTGATATTTTTTTTAAATGTTTAAATGGTCGCCATTTTGAAACTACTTACCCGATATTGCCCAATAACAAACTCGGCCGAGATATTTAAGAAATTGATTTTTTTAACAAATTTGAACTTGATACCTCCAAAACTGCGACCTCTATCGTGTTAACAAATTTCGTAATATCTATATATCTATATATATATATATATATATATATATATATATATATATATATATATATATATATATATATATATATAAACTTTTGAAACAAATGTTTTTTTTGGATAAATGTACTATTATTTAAACACATTTTCTTAAAAATTATCAATACAAGAAGCCCAAATCCCAAGAATCATAACAAGAATAAATTACACAAGGCTCAAGAATTCCTATAAACAAAAAAAAAAAATATATATATATATATAAACTTTTGAACCAAATGTTTTTTTGGACTAACTTATAGACATATAACAACATGCCGTTGAAATTTTTTCGAAATTAAAAAGTGTGAACGATCGCAATAGGTACATTTCTATAAGAAATTTACCTAAAAATCCTATCCACATGACGCACTAAATACGCAAGTACTTTTATTAAGTGGGATTTGAGTAGGTTAGAATGCTAATGCTTCGCACGGGTCAGTTAGTTAATATTATTTTGTATTTTTCAGTGCACCAAAGTCGGATCAATTTAAAAAAATATTTATTAGGTAAATTTCTTATAGAAATATACCTATTGCGATCGTTCACACTTTTGAATTTCGAAAAAATTTCAACGGCATGTTGTTATATGTCTATAAGTTAGTCCAAAAAAACATTTGGTTCAAAAGTTTATATATATATATATATATATATTTTTGTTTATAGGAATTCTTGAGCCTTGTGTAATTTATTCTTGTTATGATTCTTGGGATTTGGGCTTCTTGTATTGATAATTTTTAAGAAAATGTGTTTAAATAATAGTACATTTATTTCATGTCATTAGTAATAATTAAAAATTTTCAAAAAACTAAAATAATCACATACAAATAATCAAGAAAAACAATACAACAAGTTAACATGACAAACAAGAAAAAAAGAAAAAAACCCATGGAATAATTAAGTGAAAATATGGGGAGTTAATTGAATTATATTTTATTTTATTATACGAAATATCTGAGTTGTTTTTAAGTTACAATTATCTATTAATATTACACATAAAAGGATGAGAAAGAAGAGTTTTTTTGATTTTTTTTGATTTCATTGTTGACTAATAGAATAAATAAAAAAAATACTGGTTTTCCAATGCATGTCGTAGTTCATCATTATATATTTTTATCTTATTTTCTAAACTTATAATTGAAAAAGACCACAAAGTGGATCGAAACGTCAAATTTTATTAATTTCTTTTTTTAATTATTACTAATGACATGAAATAAATGTACTATTATTTAAACACATTTTCTTAAAAATTATCAATACAAGAAGCCCAAATCCCAAGAATCATAACAAGAATATATATATATATATATATATATATATATATATATATATATATATATATATATATATATATATATATATATATATATATATATGGGATATTACGAAATTTGTTAACACGATAGAGGTAGCAGTTTTGAAGGTATCAAGTTCAAATTCAAAAATCAATCTCTCAAATATCTCGGTCGAGTTCGTTATTGGGCAATATCGGGTAAGTAGTTTCAAAATGGCGACCATTCAAATATTTAAAAAAATTATCAAAAAAGAGCAGTAGTGTAAATATTATTAAAAATAATTTTAGGTTATAAATATAATAAGTACCTACAACTTTTGTTCAAAGCAATTTTTCATAAAATACACAGGTAAAAAAAATAAAAATTAATAAAGAAAAATAACAAATATTGATAAAACATGAACACTCAATATAAATTTGATGTAATTGTACATTTTCTGGAGATCTTAATATAGACCCTGATTAAAAAAATATATAGTATATTTATTGAAAAGAAATAGACGAAAAAAAAATCTGCCTTGAAGTGGACTCGAACCCTGTCTGCTTTATATTCAACAGCCAAAACAAAAACCTCTAACCGCAAGGCTATGCCAATTTTATTTAATAACATGTAGGTATACCAATGAAAAGGTTGTTAAAATTTCAATTCAATGAATTTTGAAAAATTTACCTTTCCGCTGACTACAGGCCATCGGGATTTTTTAACACTTTTAAATGTAACAGTAGTCATGCAAACCGTTGAACGTTCACTAACACCAAAGAAGATAGTTCTCATTATCCATGTATATTCTTTGCTTGTAGTTGTTATTATTCAGAGATCTCAAAACATTGCGGCGGCACTAAACATATTTATTTCAGACTTTACCACTGCTGTGACTCGCAAACCATAACTTTTTTTGAAAAATATCCAACTTAAATGTTGCTACATATAATCTCTTCTTTAGTTTGGCAACATCATATTTTCAATTTTTGAAAAAAATGGCCCCTTCAACATAGCGGAAATACACATATTTCAGTCTTTAAAAATGAAAAAACTGTTCAATTCAAACGTTTGCGGATATGGTGTCATCTTTAATTCTGCCGTCTTCAATTTTCGTGAGAAATTGACCCGTCGGCACCCTTCTGGGACGTTTTTTTTGAGGGAAGGATATTATAGATTGGAGATTTTCTCAACTATCTACATTCAAATGAATCAAAATTCATCAAAATCGGAGCACGTTTACTATGCAAAACGCGCGAACAGCCATACGTAAAAGAAAACACTCAACCAAATTGTATACTTCCTCCTTTGTTTCGGAATTCGGTAAATAATATGAATTTCTCAGCTATGATATTGCTGAAATATCTCATTTCAGAAAAAAATAACAATATTTAAAAAAACAAGGAAATGTGTCATGAAAATTATAATAAATCATTACGAAATGAGGTTAATAAGCCTTTAAATATATTATGGTATATAATAATATATAAAATAGAAGTTGCCAAAACATAAATTAAAATCGAAGAAAATGCGAAAAATAAATGTGTTTTCTCAACAAAGTATCTTCTCTATGAAATCAGTCATCTAGTTATTAATTGAAACCATCAGAAAGGGTGTGCCAGCAGGAAATTGTATGTAATAGTAATTGAAACAATTCATCCGCAAAAAATTATCTTGAAATCGCTTGAATCAATAAAACATATTTTCAGCAGTATTTAAATCTCTCGAGATAATCTACTAGAAAAAACATTATATTATATACCCATTACTGTTCATGAGATACAGCCCGTGCACATACGAACGGACGAACGGATTTAGTATTTGTTGTTGTAGCGGCAACAGAAATACACATTCTCTGAAAAGCTCTCTACTTTTGAGATAGAGTCGGCTGAGAGACGGGCGGACGGACGAACAGGCGGAGTCTCAGTAATATGGTCTCATTCTGGCCAATTTGGACGGAACCATGAAATCTATTTTATATCTCTTTATATAGGGACGTACAGATATTTTTTTAGTTACAATTTCGGAAAATCTGACCCATTACAATAATTTCCAACTGTATGTAATTCAAAAAACAAGAATAATCTTAGTTAATCATTTCTATCACTTATTATGGTTCAGAACGTGTCATCAGATTCACTGGTGCGATTATGCAATTCCTTATTATTCGTGGTAGATACGTAGCTCTTTTACTTTGTGGCAAAAAAAATTTCTCACTCTTTCTCTCTCATTGTTTTCTTTATAGATAGATGCAGTATTTAAAAGCCGAAAATTCAACAGCCAAAACAATGACTAAACTTAAAGTTTTTTCCATATTTATGAAGATAAGTCTGTGCTGAGTTCTTCAAATCTTCAAGTCCATTTATTTATATTTTTTATCGTTTCGCATCTAGCTTGGTATATATAATATGATGTCCTCTAGTCATGAGATATACTTTCTAATATACAAGGATTTATTACATAAAAGTAGTGCAATTAGTTATATTAATGGATAATTCAGTTACTTGAAATTTATAATTATTAGAAGCGATTGTTTTTTTAATTGCATTTTTTACTTACCTCAAGCTGAGTTGTTTGATGATGTCTAAGTTAAATAGCTAGAAAACTTTTGGACTAGGTACCCTGCAAATTTCATTTTCTGAACTGATTTTTTAGATATAAAAAATGCGGCCAAGTGCAGGACAATCTCTTTCACGAAGGGTTCAATAGGTATCATTGTAAAAACAAAATTTATATTACTTTACATAAGATGCAGACGGCTGACAGACGGGAGGACTGATGGAAGGTCCAGAGAGAACAGTATGTTCTCACATGAAAGGTCTAAAACCCTCTTGGTTCAACATTCAACAGAATGTTTTTGATAAGGTTGAATTTATTCAAATCATTTTTTTTGCTGCAATCTATATAATCATTCAAATCTCGTTGTTATGGCAAATTTTCAGTACTATTTCAAATTCTATATCGTTTAAAATAATATCTAACAATAATTCAACTACTTATAATCAATTTATGTAATTAGGTAGTATTAAGTTGGTACGTCTGAAATTTTCAACGTTTTATTTAGTAGGTTATGATACCCATTTGCCACATTTGACGTTTAAAATATTTGACATAAAAAAACGAACTTGTATTATGATTTGTTTAGCATTGACAAATAACGTCATTATTAAATATGAATTATAACCTACAAACATGAAAACTCCCCATGATATGTTTGTAAACGTTAGTTATAAATTGTTTTAACAACTTTTTGAAACTACTGTTTTATTCAAAATGATATATTTCAAAACAATATCTGTATATTAACATTATCTATGAATTAGTCAATGCCTAATGATATTGGAAGGTCAATAAAAAAGTCACTAAAAATGCCCTAGCTGATGACGTTATCAGATTGCTCACTTGAATATACTGTACATTAAAAATTAGTCACACATTTTGGAATATTGAGAAGAGAGAAAATGGGAGTTAGAGATATTAAATACTGGAGTCAATTTACAACATTTTGTAATCGTATATTTCCACCAGTTTATGGTTTGGTGTTGAAAATAAATCTTTTATCGACTGTACAATTCGATATTTAATAATAGATATGTTATCTGAATAGATTGATAGGTATTTGATATCACTGAAACATGGCAGATTTTACGTTCATTACAATGTTAAGAGCAAACAATAATGACGGTTTAATACGTAGTAAGAATATAATGCAATTGTTTACATTTTTTTGCATTTCCATAACGTATAAGTATCTTTAACTTTATAACAATAATAATAAATATAATAGTTTAAAAAAAACTAAAAACACGCTTTAATAGCAAACTAAACCAAAAATTAGAAAAAATCTCCCAACCCACATACAGAGAGAAAGTTCCACGAATATGCATCCAGAAATCAAAAACACCGATAGGTCTGGAACCCTCCCCCAAAGAGTACCACTCGCACTTACACACCATCACGTATCCTCACATACATATCGAAAATTCCACGAGAATCCATCCATAGAACTCAGAGATATAAGTATGGAATTCCCCACCAAGGAGTCTCACTCGCACAAACACACCACGAAATTATTTTATTGTCATCGTCATTTAGAAGTATACAAAATTTCAAGTCGATCCTATGTTTTTATGTGGGTGAAAATCGTGTCCAAAGATTCTGTTACATACATACATACATACCAAGCTAATAAAAGTGTGTTAAAAATAGCACCAATTTTATTAGAATCAACTACTGAATAAGTACTATCTTCTTTGGTATTAGTGAACGTTCAGCGATTTTCGTGGCTAATGTTACACTCAAGAGTGTAAAATAAATATTTTTTACAAAAATATGGACCGACGTTATTAGTTGGTACTCTGAAAAATACGAAATAATATTAATTCTATTGGTGCTGTTACTTTTGAAGTTGTGCAGTTGCTGTTAGATTGATAACATTTGGCACCAACTTCACAAGTACCAGCACCAATAGAATTAATATTATTTCGTATTTTTCAGGCACCAACTAATAACGTCGGTCCAATTTTTTGTAAAAAATATTTATTTCACACTCTTGAGTGTAAAATTAGTCACGAAAATCGTTGAACGGTCACTAATACCAAAGAAGATAGTACTTATACTATTAACCGCGTATATTCGTTGCTTGTACTTATTTAGAGATCTCAGAACATCTCTGCGGAAATACGCATAAGTATTTTAGATTTAACTATTTTACCACCACTTAACTCGAAAACCGTATTTCTAAGGAAAAAATTTCTGCATAAATGTTGCTACAAATATTGTTGTCTTTAATGTGGTACCCAGAGATTTTCAGTTTTCGAAAGAAATCGCCCCCTCCACTTAGCGACATACTTATTCTATTGGTACCGGTAATTTTGAAGTTGTGCAAGATATGAACTATCGGTTCTAGGTAGATTTTTGCCACCAACTTGAAATGTAGTTACCTAGGTGGAATTAACATTTTTTCGAATTTCTCATTTTTCAGTGCACTATTTAATTCAGTCCTATTTTTTGTAAAAAGCTATTTATTTATCAGTTTTAAGTATTAACCGGGTCACACAAAACTTTCAATAAATACAATGATTTAAAATTTTTGAAAAGCTGTCCCTTCCAAGAGCTCTTACTCGGAAACCTTTGAAGTTTTTTGAAAATGTCCATTTCAAAGGCTTCCAGAAATGGTATAATCTCTTGTGCACTTCAAGTACTTCAAAAATGCCAGCACCAATAGAATTAACATTTTATTGAGTTTTCCAATGTACCTAGGTACCAATTAATAAATTCGGTTTTATTGTTTTGTAGATAAAAAATATCTATTAGTATTGTTCGGACCATAATGATACGTTGATGAACAAACAACGTTGATAAATAAAATACAGCCGAACTAGCTGGTCATTTTATAAAATGAAATATTTCACGATAGGTATGGTCGACCACTTTTTGAAATAATATTTAACAAGAAACCTTTCTGTCTATTATTTACATCTCCTTTCGAATTGTGTTTAAACGATTCACCTTTTCGCTGAAGAGTTAAATATAAAAAAGCACAGTAGGTAGGTATATACATTTATTCTGTCCTTCGATTGTAAATTCCTCGAACATTCCGCCAAATACAAGTAAACAACAAACTCGCAAGGAAGACATAGCTGAACCCAGAGTCAAGGCTAACGGGTCGTGCAATAGCGAGAAGCAAGGAGAAGAGGGCGAGGTCCATCGCCAGTTAAAAATTAAAACTACTGCTTTCATCCAGCAGCGTCTTTTCATAAAGGAAAGAAGTTTTTCAATAAAATAGTTTGTTGGAGAAAATCTGCCTAAGAAAAGGTAACTCAAATGAGTCTTTGGAACGATTGCATAAAAGCCTCTGGAATGATAGATAAATTGAATGAAGAAAATGATAGAATTCAGATCTTTACAAAGTCGTCGACCCTAATTCTCCCTGCGGAAAGTAGCGGTTGTAGGGTTTCGTACACGCGATAAAATATGGCACCATTCTATAATCACCTATGTATGAATAAACAAATTCGGATACTGGGGGTTAATTTAATGGAGCAAATTAGAAAATTACCTTCTATTTTCTACAATTCGACTAGTTTAGAGATAATTGGTTATGGTCGTAAAGTATTTCATTGTATTCTACTACTAAATTTATTTTACTAAGTTTGTTTTAATTTCATTACTTATTAGTTACTTAGATTTAACTAATAACTAATAATGACATATTTTTAAAAAAAATCTATTCCTCACACGGAAAACATTTCACGATCATTTTCTAGTTATTTCAGTGAATTTAAGAGAAATCGTCATCAAATCCTATTATTTTGACATTGAATGAAATTGACCCAGAATCAATATCACTATCTTTTTTCAAGTCATTGAAGATGAAAATATTTTTCAATAATTTATAAAAATTTATTGGTAGTTCAAAGAAAACTTTAATTTAAATTTACTGCAAACCTCATAACGATATCAATATCATTCAAATAAAGTTTAGTTCCTATGTCGATGTCGATATCACTATTTGTTCCCGAAAAGGATAATAAATCATTTCCGACGACTCGTTTCAGTATGCAGTAAATATTTATCCCAAAATCGTAAAATATTTGAAGATTATATATCTACATATTCATTATTTAAGTATTTTGGAAACAGTTCACTTATTTTGTCTTGCGACTATACAGGGTGATTCACGGTGACCATCCATTAGAAGTTTATAGAGAACCGAGTAAGATAAAAATCTGAAATTTTGTGTATAGGCATAATAGGTAGGGATCTATCCACCTAGAATATTTTTATTTATCTGTCATTTCGTGTTATACAGGGAGTTGCCATATACTTTGTTACTTTAAATGGAACACCCTGTTTATTTTTGCATTTTTTGATAGTCTCAAAAAATTCGAATATTTTTTTTGATACAACCAAATGTCCGTTTTTATTAAAAATTGCAAAAAAAAAATTTTAACTGGAACTATCCGTTAAGGTTTCAATCGATGGACAACAAAATTTCCTACAAATTGATAATACATGTCCCTATACCTTAGTCTAATATTTTTTTAGTTATTCCAAAAATTCCGGAAATTCAATTTAATGAAGTCACGGCCAACTTGAGGAAAATCAAGACGGCCATGATTCAAACTAAGCACATTATAATCTTGCAGACCAGGACTACGGTTCTTGCCTTCTGATCCACCTGCCTTCAAACATCAGAGAAAGTTCTTGGCTAACTTCCTGGGTGCAATGTGCTAGAGCTCCATCCAGCTGAAACCAGCAACTTCTTCTGAAGTTTGATGGCCCAGCAAATCTAACACAGTTCTCAGGATGTTGAGATATAATTCTCCGGTCAAGTACGTGAACAGGTTGTCCATCAACAAACCAAAAACGTTGATGTTGAGCCTCTGCTGGAAGTTTCTTCTTCGAGTAGCATGGGGATTTTCAGTAGTCCATATGTGATTATTGTGTCTGTTAAATATGCCCTACTGGGAACTTAAATTCGACAGTCCAGATCATGCGTTTCAGAAACTTATCTCACATCTCACATATGTTTACTCTCTCTATGGGATCTTGAAGGTGCAGACTTGAACAAGTGTAAACTTGAAATCGTAAAAATGATGTTTCTTTAAAACTCTTTGAATTGAGCTGAAACGTATGCCCAAATTATATATTTACATCTGTATCTTCGTCACTTGTATTATAGGCTTTGGAAGAGTTCTCCAACACATTTACTGCATTGTTGTTTTCATTTTCATTGTCATTTTCTGCCTAAGTGTCAGATCGAAATTTTTAAATAATATTTGACACATATACATGGCAACACAACCATCATAATGAGCTTAGTTTGAATCATGGCCGTCTTAATTTTCCTCAAGTTGGCCGTGACTTCAATAAATTGAAATTCCGATATTTTTGGAATAACTAAAAAAATATTAGATTTAGGTGTGTGGACATGTATTATTAATTTGGTAGAAAATTTTGTTGTCCATCGAATGAAAAGCATTAAAAAAGGGTAGTTCTATTTAAAATAAATTTTTTTTTGCAATGTTCATTGGGACATTTAATAAATTTGGAAGTACTTGCTGAACAAAATTAATATATTTAAATGTATCAACAGGTAGAGGCAACCTTTAGCTTCAATTTGAATCAAAATTTAAACATCATACGGTCTTGAAATAGAATTTATAGTCATTTCACTAAATGCATTTTGGCTGTCAAAATTTCAATAAATAATTTTTATCTCAAAAAGTAGAACAAGACAACAACTGTATGGTTGTATCTTAGTCAAAAATATAAAAATTTATCGAGATAATCAAAAAATGCAAAAATATACAAGGTGTTCCATTTAAAATAACAAAGTAAATACCATCTCTCTGTATAACTCGAAGAGACAAATAACTGAAAATATTTTAGGTGGATAGATTCCAACCTGTTATGCCTATGCACAAAATTTCCAATTTTTATCTTACTCGGTTTGCCATAAACATCTTATGAACGGTCACCGTGAATCACCCTGTATAGCCTAATATTTCCTAGAACCTGCCCCCTTAGTACCTGCTGCTTGTGTTGTTTTACATGGCTACCTAAAAGAGTTTTTTTCAAGTTTCTTTCCAGTTAAAAGGACGTGTGAGTTTGAGAAGATTTTAATACTCAACTTAAATGTGTCAAACCTGGAAGTAGCTAGTGTTGAAAATTTAATGGAAATGACATCAAACATGCTTGGATTGGAAAATATATTATCTTTTACGTGAAGAGAAGTGTGGTAATTTAAAGGAACTGAAACCGGCTCCAGGAAGACCTAGGTGATTGTCTACGACTTGGCCAAAAACGAGATAAGAAAGAAAGTGTATGCGTTTTATTTTAATAAAAAATCCCGACCTTGGATAAAGTCCTAACAAACATTAAAAGTAATGAAAATGTGCCTGAAATCGGGAGAGATATGATGTGAAAGATTCTACTGGAAATAAACTTTAAGTGGGAAAAATAGGAAATCGCTGTTGATTGAGAGGTCTGAAATTGTGTGTTGGAGGAGAAAATACTTACGATATGTAAGAAAATTCCAGAATGAAAATAGAAAATGTATTATCTAGATAAAACCTGATTGGATGATGGTTATATAGTAAGTAAAATGTGGCAAGATAAAAATATAATTTCGTTTCATCAAGTTTTTATAGAAGGTTTATCTACCGGCCTAAAAGTACCCTCAGGAAACGGAAAAAGGATCATCATTACATAGATTGGCAGTAGTGACGGCTTTCGTAAAAGCTGGTTTATTAACATTCCAGTCTAATCGAACAGGTGATTATCATGAAGAGATGAACGCAGATTTATTTGAAGAATATTTTCAACAAATGCTGGATTTAATTTCCTCAGGATCTGTAATCGTTATGGACAACGCCAGCTATCGTTCAAGAAAATACCACTGTGAACAAAACCCGATAGAGTTAATATGGGCCCAAGTAAATGGTTACGTGGCAAGACATAATACCACATTTGAAATGAGTGATGTTACGTAAATGAAATAGATGGAAAAAAGTGGTCTAAATGTATCGCACGTGTAATAATAATAAATAAAGTGCGATCTAGATCAATGCATAGACGAAAAGATCGAACCACTGATTATAAACGTAGGAAACGACGAAAGTTCCTCCGATTGGTCTCTTTCCGATAACGAGCATGAATATTAATGAACCTTTTTATATGTGTACTAAATATAATATTTTATAAATAGATGTTTCTAACATAAAATCTACTTTTATTTCAAAGAAATTCATAATTAAAAAAAAACGATTTTGCTTTCTCATTTTTGGAAGCGTACAACTTTTCAGGGAAAGGTCTAAGAGCTTTTGTTTACATGGAAGACTCTCTTTAATTTATTAAGGATTTAGCCCCTAAAAACTTTCGCACTTATTTGGAAACAATCTGTATACATACACACAGCACAGAACACAATTTATTTTTCCATAAGAAGAACCATCCTTCCAACAGTAGTAGGACCTAACCCAGATTTGCCAGCAATTTCCATAATTCTTCCTCTCCTTTTCATCTTAGATAAGATGACCAAGTTACAAGTCATACCTAGCGAACACTGCCTCCGGTACTAGATATATACTAGTTAAATTTTCACATGGAAGTCAAGCATGTGAAGCTATTATTTCCAGTAGTCTCATTCAGTACGATAGAAGCTGTTCAGTTGTTTTTGTCTAATCATTATTGAGCCTCTCATCAGTTTCGTTACTCGGTAATACGTTTTATCAATTATTATTTTGGTGAGTTATAAGCGATGTAATTACCCCTCTACCAACTGCTCAAAGTATGTGATAATACCAACGGCCAACCAAACAAAAAGGATAGGAGCCATGGTTTGATCGGTTCCTGTATGCCAAATTCTTATTAGTTAATGTATTGCCAAAACATATCCTACAATGGTGTTTTCGCTTTATCAGGTAAAGTTAGTGCCATCCACACATAGCGGAATAAAGACGGAGGCGAATTTTCGAGGATTTTTTTCACTTCCACTTTACTAACCCACACAACCAACGGAATAAGTTCCACAAGGCGCATATAAAATTAAACTTT
The DNA here is from genome assembly GCA_958507055.1 of Crioceris asparagi. NCBI lineage: Eukaryota > Metazoa > Arthropoda > Insecta > Coleoptera > Chrysomelidae > Crioceris > Crioceris asparagi. Next base: position 79,454,579 of record OY293826.1, on the reverse strand, counting down.
CTGGGTGTTCGTATATATATCTACTATATAAAAATAAGTCGGGTTTTCCTTCCTGACGCTATAACTCCAGAACGCACGAACCGATTTCCACGGTTTTGCATTCGTTGGAAAGGTCTCGAGCTCCGTGAGGTTTATAGCAAAGAAAATTCAGGAAAAATTTCAACAGAAAAGCAGGAAAAAATTTTTTTCACATACAGCGCCATCTCTGATATATAGCATGTACTACAAACCAATATTTTAAGTAGATGGCGCCGGTGCGTGATACATTGTTTGACAGCTACTCATTGTTCTCTGCTCAGTTAATTTCATGTGACAAACCGGTATTGTGTTCACTGTGAAATTGTGAAATAAAATATTTTTTACAAAAAAATGGACCGACTTTATTAGTTGGTGCACTGAAAAGTATAAAATAATATTAATTCTATTGGTGCTGTTACTTTTGAAGTTGTGCAGTTGCAGGTAGATTGGTAACTTTTGGCACCAACTTCACAAGTACCAGCCCCAATAGAATTAATATTATTTTATACTTTTCAGTGCACCAACTAATAAAGTCGGTCCAATTTTTTGTAAAAAATATTTATTTCACACTTTTGAGTGTAACATTAGTCACGAAAATCGTTGAACGTTCACTAATACCAATGAAGATAGTACTTATTCTATTACCCACGTATATTCCTTGCTTGTAGTTGTTATTATTGAGATCTCAGAACATCGCTGCGGAAATACGCTTGAATATTTTAGTTGTTACCATTTTAACACCGATTTTACTCGAAAACCGTAACTCTAAGGGAAAAATGTTCATTATAAATGTTGCTACAAATAATTATGTCTTTCATGTACTGCAAACAGATTTTCAATTTTCGACAGAAATCGCCCTCTCCACATAGCGAAAATAGGTATATTTGAGAATTTAAAATGTATCTATGTCGAAAACCGTTACTCTTTTGAAAAAATGTTCCATTTAAACATTTCCGGATATTGTCCTATCTGTAATTATATCAACGCAGATTTTCAATTTTCGACAAAATTTGCCCCCCCCACCCCCTTCGGGGGCGGTTTTCGGAGGGAACGAGATGTCGGATTCCCGTTTTTATGAATATGGGACCATTTCTCAAGCCTCCTCTTTCAAATGAATCAAAAATCATCAAAATCGGAGTACGTTTACTATATGAAAGGCGCGCACAAACAAAAAAAAAAAGCACACAGTCGAATTGTATACCTCCTCCTTTTGGGAAGTCGGTCAAAAAGTAAAACAAATAAGTTATTCGTTTCCTAACATTTCAATTGGAAACCATCAAATCAATCACGTGTATTGTGCAAATTTTTATTCAATTTCAACGCAGGCATTTGTCTTTAAGGTGGTAAGTTGAACTGTGTAAATTATGTGGATCGTGCATTTGAGGTTAAATTCACCACTCGGTCCATAGTCCAAAATGCCTAGAGGACAACGTGCGAACATCGGCCACCGCACGAGACATGCAAGCCAGCAACAAGTGTAATCACAGAACTTAAGCGAAGAAAGACAAAATATAATAAGAGAAAATGCCCGATTGAGACAACGCGTGAGCACACGAAGATCATTGGCATCATACAATCGCTTGGCATTCCAATATGATCCCACTGCGAACTACAGTGATGATGAAAATTTAGATATTGGACCAATGACGACTATATGCCGATATTGCAATGCGTTAAAGTTCAAAAGAGAAACGGCTGGATTGTGCTGCGCAAGTGGAAAAGTCAAACTGGATCCATTACTTACACCACCACAGCCACTCAAACCATTTTTCGATGGAAGTGATCCCGATTCCAGCCATTTTCTTCAACACATCCTTGAATACAATAACTGCTTTCGCATGACTTCCTTTGGAGCTAATATCATTCGAGAAGGCGGCTTCATGCCGACTTGCAAGGTAAAAGATACAACACACATAACCAATCACTCACACCAACACAATGAATTGCAACACATAACAACTACATATACACCACACACTACACCATCACACGATTAGAAGTTACACCGTATTCTTCAACAAATGATTGTTTGCAATTACAGATACAAGGACAAATATATCATTTGCATGGTTCAATGGTGCCAACACCAGATGAACCGCATCAATTTCTGCAAATATATTTCATTTCGTCGATAGTGGATCAGCTGAATGTGCGGTGCAATATACAGGGAACACAGCAGTTAAAGAGACGAATTATTGATTAGTTGCAAGCATTTTTTCACGCTAATAATGCTGTGGTTAATATGTTCAAAACAGCATTGGAACGAATGCCATCGGATACGCACAAATTTGTCATAAAAGCGGATTGTACCCCAACAGGTGAACATGTGCGAAGATTCAATGCACCCACCTTTAATGATGTTGCTGCAATTATTGTTGGCGATCCAACTAAATCGCGAGACATTGTCGTTCAGCGAAGAAGCAATATCATGCATCGTGTAAACGAGACACATCGTTTGTACGATGCGTTACAATATCCAATCATTTATTGGCAAGGGCAAGACGGATACGACATCACGTTGATGATGGTCGATCCAATCACAGGTACAATATTCACACACTAATTATAGCTATTATTGCTATTATTGGTTTCCATTAACAATTCATTTAATTTTGCATTTTCAGGCGCATGAACGAATAAAAATCTAAGCGCAATGAATTACTATGCGTATCTTATGATGATTTGTACACATGAGGAGAATGTCATTCTGAACTGCCGTCGGCTATTCCAGCAATTCGCTGTCGACATGTATGTCAAAGTCGAGACCGAAAGTTTAGCGTTCATCCGATTCAATCAGGCAAAGCTACGATCTGAGGACTATATACACTTGCGTGATGCTATTCATTCAGATGGTGATGTTCAGAATATTGGACGTCTGACGATTCTCCCATCATCTTATATCGGAAGCCCACGCCACATGCATGAATTCGCTCAAGACGCTATGACGTACGTGCGAAATTATGGAACTCCGGATTTATTTATTACGTTCACATGTAATCCGAAGTGGACGGAAATTGAACGTGAGTTGGAACCGGGCCAAAAACCGCAAGATCGCCATGACATAATCCCCAGAGTATTTCAGCAAAAACTCAAGGTTATGATGGATGTGCTTACTAAGTATCGAGTTTTTGGTGACACACGTTGTTATATGTACTCGGTGGAATGGTAGAAGCGTGGACTACCGCATGCTCATATCCTAATTTGGTTGCTGAACAAATTACATTCAAATGAAGTGGATGACATCATATCAGCTGAAATTCCTGATCCAGTCACTGATCCCCATCTACACGACATTGTGACGACACAAATGGTGCATGGAGCGTGCGGTGCATTAAATCCATTATCGCCTTGCATGGCTGATGGAAACTGCACAAAACGATATCCGCGACCGTTAGTTGTTGAAACAGTCACAGGGTACGATGGATATCCAGTTTATCGTCGGCGTTCAAAAGAAGATAATGGTCGAACTATCAAAGTTAAAGTTCAAAATCAAGAGATTGAGATCGGAAATGAATTCATTGCACCATATTGCCCGCTGCTATCACGAATTTTCGAAACACATGCAAACGTTGAGAGTTGTCATTCGGCCAAATCAATCAAATATTTGTGCAAGTACGTCACAAAAGGCAGCGACATGGCTGTGTTTGGTATTGCCTCGGAAAATGCGAATGACGAAATCAGCAACTTCCAAATGGGCAGATACGTCAGTACTAATGAAGCACTGTGGCGATTATTGTCATTTCAAATTCATGAAAGATATCCCACAGTTGTACATTTAGCAGTGCATTTGAAAAATGGCCAAAGAGTTTACTTCACTGAGGATAATGCGGCACAACGAGCTGAGAGACCACCATCGACAACATTGACTAGCTTCTTTGCAATGTGTGAAGCAGATCAATTCGCAGCGACGCTGATGTACGTTGAAATGCCCAAGTATTACACTTGGAATCAATCAATAAAGAAATTACAACGTCGCAAACAAGGAACCCCAGTTCCAGATTGGCCACAGGTGTTTTCCACTGATGCACTAGGTCGCATGTATACTGTTCATCCTAGAAATGATGAATGTTTGCGACTGCTGTTGGTAAATGTACGTGGACCAAAATCATTGGCGCATTTGAAAACTGTGAATGGCCACCAATGCCAAACATATCGAGAAGCATGTCAACTATTGGGTTTGCTGGAGAACGATTCTCATTGGGATTTAACACTTGCGGATTCAGTTGTTTCATCAAATGCATACCAAATACGAACGCTGTTCACAATTATCATCACCACATGTTTTCCTTCACAATCAATTCAGTTATGGAACAAATATAAAGACGACATATGTGAAGATATCTTGCATCGCTTGCGCATTCAAACGAATAATCCTGACGTCCAAATAACCGATGAAATCTACAATGAAGGATTGATTCTGATTGAGGATCAATGCTTGACTATTGCAAACAAGCTACTGATTGAAGTAGGAATGGTTGCGCCAAATCGATCGATGCACGATGCATTCAACCAAGAATTAAATCGAGAGCTGCAATACAATGTTGATACATTGCAGGAATTCGTTCGAAATAATGTGCCGTTGCTAAATGAACAGCAAAAACAAGTATACGAAACATTAATGCAAGCGGTGGACAATAATAGTGGTGGTCTATTCTTCCTGGACGCACCTGGAGGAATAGGGAAAACATTTGTCATTTCATTGATTTTGGCCACTATTCGATCAAGATGTGACATAGCTTTGGCGTTAGCATCATCTGGAATTGCGGCGACTCTTCTAGATGGCGGTCGTACTGCACATTCTGCGCTTAAGTTGCCACTCAATTTAAACACAATTGATACTCCAACATGCAATATTTTCCGATCCAGTGCAATGGGAAAATTGTTGATGCAATGCAAGCTCATTGTTTGGGATGAGTGCACAATGGCACATAAGAAATCACTTGAAGCACTTAACTTCACACTGAAGGATCTTCGGCGAAATAACAACATCTTTGGCGGCTTGATGATATTGTTGGCAGGCGATTTCAGACAGACGTTACCAGTAATTCCCCGTGGAACGCCTGCAGATGAATTGAATGCTTGCCTGAAGGCATCGCCTTTATGGAATAACGTAAAAACATTATCGCTAACCACTAATATGAGAGTTCAACTTCAAAATGATCAAAGTGCTGCACAATTTTCCAAACAATTGTTAGCTGTTGGAAATGGAAAAGTCCCAGTTGATGCGGCATCTGGATTAATTACTCTTACCAACGACTTTTACCGATTTGTAGACTCTCAATTAGCTCTTATTGAAAATGTTTTTCCAAACTTTAGTGAGAATTATCAGAATTAGGCTTGGTTAAGTCAACCAGCAATTCTTGCCGCAAAGAATAATGATGTACACGAACTGAATTTCACCATTCAATCAAAAATTGCTGGCGATTTGGTGACATACAAATCCGTTGATTCCATAACAAATCCCGATGATGTAGTAAATTATCCAACGGAGTTTTTGAACTCTCTGGAGTTACCAGGATTTCCACCACACTTGCAACTCAAAGTTGGTACAGTTATTATGATATTGCGTAATTTGAATCCACCGCGACTTTGCAACGGTAAAAAGACTTATGCCGAATTTGATTGAGGCAACCATTATTAACGGAAAGTACGCAGGTGAAAATGTATGTATTCCTCGAATACCAATGATTCCGACTGATCTTCCGTTTGACTTCAAACGATTGCAATTTCCATTTCGCCTTGCGTTCGCAATGACAATTAACAAATCGCAAGGCCAATCGCTTAGTGCTTGCGGGATAAATTTAGAAAATCATTGTTTTTCACGTTGCGTGTTCACGAGTTGGGAAACCATTCGCTTTTTTTGTGTTAACGTCAGACGAAAAAACAAAAAATGTGGTTTACCAAAGAGCACTTCAATGAAACGGATAATTTGCGGACACGTATAACGCTTCGATTCAGTATTTACTTTGGATTCACTTTCATTTAACTTAGAGAAGTTCAACTAAATAACACTTCATTTTTGTAATCGAAATGAATTCATTACTGTTGTGAAATGAAATAAATTTTTTCCTTTTCAAATATATAAAAAAAAATTCACCAAACGAAATGTTACATAAAACGAAGCCATCTGGTGGCGAAACGGAGTTCGCCGGGTTTGCTAGTATATATATATCCTACCTTCAACGACACACAATCAGGTAACTACTTGTCTGTGAGCCGTTTATTCTGTTGTAACGGACTGTGTGGGATTCCCCCTGCTATGCTTTGTGTTCACCCTTTTCGTCAGATATTTCGAAGTGATAACTCCGCTGCATGCAGCGGAGAATTTTTTCCCGCCGGCGGGCCAATTCCTTCTTCCGCAATTTGTGGGATTTTCCATTTAATCTGCTGTGCTGAGATGTACCGACGGATTCCGCGGCGGATTCTGCCTACGGAAATTCCGTCTTTATTCCGCCATGTGTGGGATGGCACTTAGTTGATAGAACTTCGTGAACCTGTTTCAAAATTCGGACTCAATGCAGTAGATACAATACCCAAATTCTGCCCGTTATATATTTGTTAGTTCAGTGTGATGTCATCAACTTACTGCTATTCCGTTCCAAAATGAAACCTGTCTAATAAACCCTGACTTGTTTTATTGATTGACTTCCCAAAAGAAGGAAGTATACAATTCGAATGTATGTTTTTCGTTTTCCTGTATGTAAGTTCGGTTTGCATGCACCGATTTTGATGATTCTTTTTTAATTTGAAAGAGAAAGACTGAGAGATTGTCCCATATTCAAATATGGGTTCTATAAAGCGCATCCCATCGAGAAAGCCCTTCCAATGGTAGAAAAAAACTGTTTCGAAAATTAAAAGGGCCGAAAAGGTTTTTCTCTCATTTCAGAAACAGCTGCTTATAATTTAATAGGTAAATTTTTATGATAAAGTTGTAAGTATATTGATATAAAGGCGACAAATCTGAATTACTTTACTTAGATTTACCTGTTCTCATAATACATAGTTCCAGAGTGAAAATCAAGGTCAAAGAATACAAGATTCAGGGGTGGATTTGACTGAGTTAGAATATAGACATTTTAAGATGCCTCTTTGCAGACCGAATATTTTGTTAAATATTTAATTTTCAAATACCTACATGTATAGTCGTCTTCCATTCTACTATCAATTCAAATTCAATCGAACGATAGATTTCATTACGGCACATCAATCTAACTTTTAGTTACGGAATGAAATAGGTATAGTCGCCTTCCACTTAACGAGGCGGTTGATAATTTCCGAATCAAATCACTAGCATCAGAGGTTCCAAACAATTATATAAGGTAATAACCAGTATGGCGCATTGGGAACATCTGATTTTCTGTAAGGTTCAATAAAATAGGTTAAAAATTACATTAAACTGACAAACACCTAATGACAAATTGGCATCTGTCAAAATATGTATGAAATTATTTCAAAATGACAGTGACATATTATAAAGCTCATTTTTTGGCAACCAGCACATTTTTGTAGCCCCTGGAATTTGTATGTTTTTCTCTCTCTTATTCATCAAACACGGATGTCTTATCTTTTTTAAAATACGGCTTTCTTTATGACGTTATTTTTTCCAGAATCCGACTAACATAGCAGAGATTAGTATGCCGTAGATAAATTCATATTCCGCCTCGTTAAGTGGAAGGCGACTAGTCTAAGAACATTTCTTGATCTATGATTTTAAATATAAATCTCTCATAAAACACTGCTAGCCTTATTCATAAAAAATCTAAGTTTGATGCTAGCTTAGTTGTGAGCTCAAGAATTTTGAGCGAAAACACCTTTAACGATTTTGATGAATCTTGTCTAACATCTAAAATATATTCTTCTCTCTGAAAGAAGCAGGAAAAAAACGTTATGCTCAAATACACTGTCAAACTTTTGTTTGTCTTGGCCTGCTGAAGAAAATCTCATCCCCAAGAGAAGTATTCTAATAGTCTAAAATTTTCGATTTACGTTTTATGTTTACGATTTTTAGACTCAAATTTTACTGTTTATTCATAATATTCGGACAAAACGGTTCTCTCTACATTAAAGGTGGTAGGAAATTCGTGTGGAGTGGACACACCAGATTTGTTATTCGTTGAATGAGCCTCAGTCCTAAATTTAATTTAAATATTAAACAAATATCTTGTTTAAACACTTTATGTATGATTGAAGAAATACCTTCATATAAAGACTAGTGAATAGTAGGAATTCAGGTTGATTTTGTATTCTTGATTGGTTGATATTGTAGATATTCTTGATTGGTTGATGTTGATATACTTTTCATGAGACACAATTTCACTGTATACAAACCACGATCTCGTGCTCCACGGTGATGCTGTTATCTGTCTGTCCGATGCCTATGGCCTATACGAACGTTCTGGCAGAATAAGCGGCGGGTTCGGCGACCGCGCGGGGGTCAGAGTGCCGCCGCCTTCGTTCTTGGTGCCCTGCTGCCTGCCGAGCCCACCGGAGTACCGGAGCTTTTGTCCTGACGAGATAAAGATAACGAAACAACAGTTACACCATTCATATAAGGTGAAACAAAAATGATAATATGTCTACACATATGTATATAATAGATAATTTTGGAGATCTTTAGAAAAATGTCATTACATATCCAAATAAATTGGTTCAAGTGGATAACCCATGAATTAATTCATTGGTTTCGGCTTATCGTTCTAATAATTTAATAGACACAGACGCGTCGTCTTTGCTGAACGCACCGAGTATTCCCGATCGTACCTTATAAAATGTCTAATCTATGTAAAATATGCTATTTAACTTACAGCGGAGAACAGATATGTATACTGTTCTCGACTTATAGATTATTCTTTGTCTAATCTATTTAAAATGTGCTGTCATCCGTTGGGCGCAAGGCCAAATAGATCTAAGAATAAATATTACGGTATTACATACGATTAATCAATATTTAGGTAATTTAGATACCTTTCGATCAATCTGCATGCTGCCAGCTTTAAATTGTTTTATTAAATGTGTGAATTTCCTTGCTTAGCGTCTTAATAATATATTAATACATAACCAAAATTACCTTTATTGAAAAGTTGGGTATTTTGTACGCTACACGGTCCTCAAGTTATAATTTAAAAATCGCGATAACGCAAATAAACCCATATAAAATTTATAAAAAAGGGTAGTAATTTTTTTCAATTTCTACGCCAATTGCTAGAAAATAATTTAGAAAAATTCTGATTGCAATACAGACATGCATTAGTAATTTTGTCTGCTATTTAAACGATAATTACTCCAGAAAGACCCAGTTGGTCTAGTTGGTAGACGCTGGTCTTCTAATTGAGAGGTATGGGTTCGCGTCCAACTAGATCAACAATTTTTTCCTCAAATGAAAATTTCCTGAAAAATTCCGGCCGTAGAAGGATCATGAAATGGCAGCGTTCGACACCACTTGCCCCTTAGCAACCCGAATTGAGGCAGCGTGGTAAGGTACGCCTTAAAATCCTCTGATCTGGTTGAATGGTATGTCTCTTAGAGACACATCGGTAGGTTCGGAGTCCACCTTAAAATGTAGTTCCCCCTTATCAGCTGAAAAAACTGACAAGGCAATGAAGGGGAGGCCTTTACAGTAGTGGACACACAAAAGGGCTGACAACTCCAGAACACTTCTTATAAATGAAATAGTAACTTTCCTTGCTATCCTAAAAATAAATAATGTTTGGTATGATTTTCTGAAAAAAAAACAACTCGAAGAGTATGCTGTTCAATATACAGGGAGGATTCATAGGTCGGAACAAATTTATTCAAAATTCAGAGAAATGTTTTAAAAAAAACGTTCGGGCATGTTGATTTTCATTTTTCTGATGGTAAATTCATGTAAACAAGGTGATCGAAATGTGAATTATAATGACGAAATTATTTATTCTAAATAGAATACATATATTTTTTTAAATAATTCTATCGAATTCTCGGTATCTTCCATCTAGCTGTCAAAATAACTGAGATCGTATCCGATTCCGAATTTCAGTAACTCTTAAAACGACCGATTTATAAAGAAAAATAGTTGTCCATCATATCTACCTACTATTTCCATGTAACAATACGGAGAAAAGTTGAGAAGTCAACAATCAACATAATTATGTCAGTTATTTTGATACGATCAATCTTAAGGTGAGTTTATACAGTAAATAAAATAAAATAAGAAACAAATTAAGATAAAATAAGAAATTTGAACATGCTCATTTCCATGGGAGCGTTTATACACGAAATAAGCTATATTAAGAAATAAGAATAAGAACTAAAGATGGCCAACTTTCATCTTTATTTCTTATTTTATTTTACTTTGTTTGGGAACTGATAATGCGCATGATCAACCACCAGAGAACACTTAACTTGCCTACAACACAAAAGTTTTTGTCAAAATGCTGTGATTTTATTGGTTCATTATTATTTCTTATTGTATTTTCGTCATCTGTAAATCTGTATAAACCAATCTTTTTTGAGGTTATTCTTATTTCAATTTTAATTTGTTTCTTATTTTATTTTATTTACTGTATAAACTCACCTTAAAATTTCTTAATGCCTGTTTGTGTTAGGTATGTATAAGAGATTGAATATAAAACATATTTAGAATTTGATACAGAATTTGAAAATGACAAAAAAAATATATATCTACCTGAATTTACCATCAGAAATATTACAGACTAAAATAAAAATCGACAGGTCCAAAAGTTTTTCAAAAAACAAATCTCTATATCAATAATATTTATTATACCACAGTTTTTCCATTTGATTCAGAATGATCATCTTTACTTATTGCCAGTACGATAATAATGCATAATTTTGATTCGTTATTTTTCACGGTTTAATGAGAAAAAACAGCTGTACTTCTCACTATAATCTAATCATAAACAATGGTACTGACATGATTTTGATTTGGATGTTTATAATAAATCACACATAGACACAAACCAAAGTGTAGACGCCAAAGAATCATTATTTCAGACATTTCGAAATTTAATTACTATTTCTAGACAGGTTTTTCTCACCACGATCACCTCGTGATCAAGAACTATTTATTCTTGTCTCACTTTCGTGATCACTCGTGAGTACATAAAGTTGCATACGCCTCAGGGGCGTTCCATTTCAGGCGTTCTCGAGTATGCAGGGTCGTACCTGAGATTTTCACTTACTACATTGATTTCTATCTAAGGAAAGAAACGTTCCAGATTGTATATTTTCAGGAAGAAAGGATAAAATCATAATGTTGTCATACTTTTCTGTTGTGTAATTCCTCGTTCCAAATTAACTTTGTTCAAGTAATATGTCTAAGCTATTCCACTTTGATTTGAATAAATATAGAATAAATCTCAGAATAACTTTTGCCTACTTAAATTTTTAATATTTTGCTTTTTTAAATCACTTGTCGAATTTTATGCATACTTCTTGTAGCTAAATTTTATTTTTGTTTCAGCTGTGGACTTGGATTTGTGTTCGAGCAACGTCCAAGATGCGTTTGTCATCGCTGTCGAGCAGCAGGCTCGAGAACGCCTCGAGAGGCTGTCGGCCCTCAAGAGGATCACACCCATCGATATGACCAAATTGTCGCAACAGGTGGGTTAAGATAGTTGAGAGATTTTTTCAACGAGTTCATAAAAATGAGGACGAATTATCAAAAAAATATATACCACCGTGAGAACGACGATACTCTTGTGTGTTAAAACATGTCGTGCCGCCACTACTGACAAAATTTGGTACTAATAGGAAAAATAGATATATTGTAACGTGAGAGAATACCCAGTAGGTATATGCCTAAGAAGGTGAAGCCACGCTGACAATTGGAGTGATGTTTGTTGATAATCGTCAAGCTAAAAATTATGCTTCTGGAAAGTAACATTTTAATACAAAATGATGTGATTAGTACCTAGATTTCAGATTATTCTCGATTAATTAGGCGTTATTGAGGCGTCATTATTAGTACGGATATGAATTAGTGCACTTCTAATGTAGTTGTTAATATAAATCTCTAAATGCCTAATTGTGAAAATAAATCTGGTGAATATAAATTGCAGTTATTGCAGTTTCCGTATGATTATGTTCGAATTACAGATATAAGTTACCCGAGAAACAAATCAAATCATACTTTAATATCCGAAGAATATTAATCTCATTGAAAAAGTCCATAACAATAAAAAATAGAAACAATACTATTTAGAATATACTAAAGCTAATTTTCTTTGACAAAATGCACCCAACAATCAAGAAGTTCTTTCGTTCTAAATTCTAACAATGAACAAATTTGTACACGTAGGTACAATACATACATTATATATTACAATATCCAATCGGAAACAGTATCTCAACAATAAATGCATGTAAATGGAAGTATAATAAAAAATAATTGTAATAATTCAATGGATATTTTTTTGGCTTGAATGCACATTCTGTGTCACAGGCAAGCGTTATCGAAAATCAATAAACAAAAAAGAAATCAACAAAACCGGTCATAGGCGTGTAGTGACAATTACACGAGCCCAACGCCCAACAGTGAATTTGACATGTACCTATAAGCGAATGTTATATGATTGTGAGTTTTACCATTTTGCTTATTAGAATTTCATTATATATCAAGGTTCGAGATATCAAATTCTAACATAACCATATTTTCGGAATAATAGACTTATAGAGTTAAAAATATAAACAAACACTAGAAAAATGAAGGGAAATCGAAAAACATTGAGTTATCAAGGATTTCGTCTTATTGAGGTTCGAGATATCGAGACTCGACATAACGAACTATTTTATCAATGATGCAAAAAGTATTTTATAGCTGAAACAGCATTTCTGGAAACAAACTTTTTATGGTTCCTGCATTATGAGTAACATTTAATGAAGTCTGTCCTAGATTTTTAAAAGCTGTTTATTAATTTATATACACTATTGAACGATTGAGATTCTAGTAAATTATGATAATGATGAAAATAACTTTCGAAAAGAATGCACCCGTTCAAGGCTGACTTGTGATGAGAGTTTACAACGTTGGGATCAACTTAGAACTATTAGGCAGGTAGTAGTAGGTAAAATTTAACTAATAATTGCAAAAAATATTTTTTCGAAAAAACATATAGGTAGGTAAACCATCAGTTATTTTTTTATGGAAATCATTGGAATATGTAAACATATATTGGTCGGTTGATAGATATACATAAATACAAGAACTGCTTTGTTTAATAGAATAAGATAGCTGTTACGATGTACCTAGAAAATATGTATTTATCATATAAATAGTTAATGGTTCCCTTCCAGTAGCGCTACAGTTATAAAGATCCCATTTCCATTTCCAATCCATGACATATTGTTACCGAAATATCCTTGCTGTATGTTTTCTATATACCTGTATGTGACAACTACACATACATAATACGCTATGTTCTGATTACCATTTTGTCATTTTGTATGATGTGGAAATAACTTTTATTGTTGTGGAAACCAGCTGTTGGTACTTCAGTGAGTGATTCCATCTAGCTTTTATAGAGCAACTTCGGAAAAGAGTAGTGGTTTTATGATAAAACTTAATAGTTTAGGTGTATGTGCATATTTCAAAATGATAATTTAGACTGCGACTCAAATATTTCTTGATAAGGGAAAAGTATTTTTTATATCCACGATGTATATCTGCCAGCTGCCATTACGAACGAGTTTTTCATGTTCTTTATGGAGATAAATACCAATAAATTTATATCAATGCAAACTGTAGTCTGCAGAGGTGAGGGGTTAAATTAATAAAGATATGTATATAAATTGAGACGGAAGTGAACAAGCGTGTTTTTCACCGACTTCCAAAATGGAGCAGGTATACAATTCGACAGTTTATTGGTATATTTTTTTATGTCTGTTCGCGCCTTTTCAATAGTAAACGTGCTCCGATTTTTATGATTCTTATTTCATTTGAAAGAAGTCAATTGAGATTTGGTTTCAAAAATTTAACATTCAATATGTACTTTCCCAAAAGCTTCTTCTAGAGGTCGTGGCGGGGGCATTTTTTCGAAAATCGAAAATTGAAGACGACAAAATTAAGGAAGAAACCATATCCGTCAACGTTTGAATTGGACATTTTTCAAAATAATCTTAGGTTTCCGAGTTACAGTAGTGGTAAAGTCTGAAATATGTATGTCTCTGCTATGTGGTGGGGGCATTTTTTCGAAAATTGAAAATATGGGACTGCCAAATTAAGGAACAGATTATATGTAGCAACATTTAAATTGCACATTTAAAAAATGTACGGTTTCCGAGTAACAGCAGCGGTAAAGTCTGAAATATGTGTATTTCGGCGATGTTTTGAACTCTCTGAATAAGTGTACCTAAGCAATGAATTATCTTCTTTAGTGAACGTTGAATGATTTTGATGACTCAAAACTGTGAAATCAATATTTTTTACAAAAAATTGGACTAACTTTATTTGTTGGTGCACTGAAAAATACAATGTTTTCAATCTAACGACAACTGCACAACTTCAAAATGACCGGTAGGTACCAACAGAATTAATATTATTTTCTATTTTTCATTTTTTGCACTGAAAAATACTAAATAATACTGATTCTATTGGTTCTGGTAGGTACTTTTGCAGTTGGTGCTAAACATTTTCAAGCTAACTACAACTGCACAACTTCAACATTACCAGTAGGTACCAACAGAGTTAATATCTATTATTTTGTATTTTTCAGTGCACCAACCACTAACTAATATAGTCCAATTTTTATTAAAAAATTTATACATTTTTTAGATTCATATTATATGAATCTCTGCCAAAGTCAATGCTGGGTTCATATTCATCGCGGTGCTGTGGTAAAAACACTTAAAAGCCAGCTCATAAACAAGGCGTATCTCTAAAAATTCTCACACGTAAAACGATTTTAAAGCATCACCGAGTGAAATATTGGTGTGCTTATCTTAAAAATAGCAGAGTGCTTAAATGTAAAGAAGAAATATGTTAATGTAAAATGCGCTTAATAGTTGTGTTTCCCATCTTCTTCCTAAAGACTCAAGTCACTCCTTGAAAACGCATTTCATTTCGAAAGCAAAACCATCGCTATAATATAGTAAAATAGTCTCTTGTTAATATGGATTAATGGTTAGGTTGAATATTTTAATTTATCATAAGTTTTGTATAAAAATTATATTGGTAATAGTATTCAATCAGGCAACGTTTTAAACAAGTGTATATACGAACGAATGTCTTAGATATATACAATCTGATTATATGATTATAAGTTTTTTGACCAACGAACCAAACGGATGAGGTATACAATTCGACTGTTTGTCTGCATATTTTTTTATGGATGTTAGTCGCGCCTTAATAATCAACGTGCTCCGATATTCATGATTCGTCTTTCATTTCATAGACTATTGAGAATAATTGGTACCATTCAGAAAAAAAGATCGACATTCAACATTTCCTTCCCCTCAAAAACTTATCCCAAAGAGTGTGAAGGGGGCAAGTTATTCCGACGATTAAATTAAAGAATGTTTGAATGGGAAATGTTTCCCAATTATGTATTGGAAAAATATGTGTATTTCTGCGATGTTTCGAAACCGCTCAATAAGTATAAACAATGTATTCTTCTTTGGTGAACGTTGAATAATTTTGATGACTAATGCTACAAAAGTGTGAAATAGATATTTTTTACAGAAAAAATGATAAGACTTTATTAGTTCACTGAAAAATTCAAAATAATAATCATTCCATTGGTTCTGGTACTTTTGAAGTTGGTGCCAAAAGTTTTAAAATTTTCTTGAAATCGAAAATCCGAGATGGCTGAATTAAAGATACCAAAATATTCGGAAATGAGTATGGAAAATTAATGACCAGATTATTATTAGCAACATTTATATTGCACATTTTATCCATAGAGTTACGGTTTTCGAGTTAAAAGAGTGGTAAAGTTTATAAAATGCGTATTTCCGCGACGATGTTCTTATATTTCTGAATAATAGCAATACCAGCAAAGCATACATGGATAATGTTGAACGTTTAATGATTTTCGTGTCAAATGTTTCAATCAGAAGCGTGAAATAAATATTTTTTACAAAAAATTGGACCGACGTTATTAGTTGATGCACTGAAAAGTATAAAATAATATTAATTCTATTGGTGCTGGTATTTATGAAGTTGGTGCCAAAAGTTTTCAATCTTACTGCAACTTCACAACTTCAAAAGCACCAGAACCAATAGAATTAATATTATTTTTTTGCTTTTCAGTGCACCACCTGATAACGTCGGTCAAATTTTTTGTTAAAAAATATTTTTATTATTTCTTGAAATTGAATTGAAAAAATTTCTTTGTCTTTTTTCCCCTTCCGTCACATTCAATTTCATAAAAAACATACTCTGTCAGGTAAATATCTATTCTTCTTTGAGTACTACAAGAAAATCATAAAAATATGATTTTCTGAAACAGTAGTACTCGAACGTAGGTAATTTCATGATTTCTAAAAGGACCTTTAACTCCATACCAACAATACCGGACAATGATACAATCGTATAATGAAAGAAAGGATCCATAAAAGCCTTTATATCGAACTGCCCCTCGGCATGTCGCCACCCACGTTAGGTACCTTGCCTCGCCGCAAACTATTTCTTCAACCGAGTTTATTTAGAGAAGGAATCTATCTTGTTATAAAATATCTGTTGCCCACGACTTCCCGCGCGTGAAATCTAGTTCCATCCTAATATTTTTTCTTTACATCCGATTCAAATGAAAAATAGTCCATATTCTGCTTCAAGCTACTACCCGTGAAAACTGCATGGAAATCCGTACAGTAGTTTTGGAGAAACTTCCAATAAGCTTCTTTATGAAATAAAACAATTATATTGAATATTATCCATCATATTTTAATATGATGGGTCTAGATTCAAATTGCTAGAAAATCGGACAACGAAGAATTTACTTTTATAAAATAAACTAACGCAGAACGCAGCACGCAGCCTATTCATAGGTAAACTATTCTCAGTTCGATACCTACTAGTTTAGTTTGTTTGATACTTACTATGGAAATATTCTAATCCATTAATTGCAATACAATTCTATATGAGTTTTACTGAAAACTTCTGATAGTTTTCAAGAATTCTATTTAAAATAATGTCTGCTCACTGTTGCACTGCCCTTCCGGTTTCCCTACTTTTAGGTGTGTGTTCTAAACTGTCAGACACCCTGCTGCGTTCTGTTTAGGTCACTGGCGCCATTCCAGATTCAACCTGTTTCAAGTGCATGTCTCTCAAAGTTTATTATTGTCTATTGTGCACTCGGTAATATATATTATGCACTTGAAAAAGGTATTAAATAATGCGAAACAGATGGTAAAATTTGAAGGGACAACTTCATATAGATCTAATATAGGGTCACTTTTGTCTTTAGACACATCCTCTTTGTTCTTATTTATCGAGTAGATGTGGGATTATGTTACACCCTGGAAAAATATGACTATTATAATTATCAAGCCGATCGTACAACAAGTCGATGTTGCTATTAAGTAAAACTATTGAATTTAAGATTTTGAAGAAAATGATAATATAATTGTTTAAGCGGTAAGAGATAAAAATATGATTAAATTAGAATAAAGGTGCTTTATTTAGTTATCTCATTTGCAAACTAAACAAATTTCAAACATACCTCAAATGTTTTGCAAAACATGAATCCATGAAATTGTACATACCTAATTCTGTATTTTTGACGGACTTGCCAAATGGAAAACATAAAATTATTTAAATTATTTCTTTTTTAAGTTCCTTTGCTCGTTTTGCATAGTATAAGTTCTCATTTTGATGTTGTTTTTTAAAGAAGGGGTACTGTGAATAATTCCCATATTAAACAAATTTAGAATACAACATTTCCTTCCCTCCAAAGAGAGTAGATGGGGCATTTTTTCGGAACTATGAGATGTCAAAATTGGGGAAGAGACTTTATCTGGCATCATTTAAATTCAAGATTCTTAGAAAAATCGAATGGTTTCTAACTTACAGCAATAGTAAAATAAATATGTGTGTTTCCGTAATATTTTTATATCACTACCTAAATACATATAAGTGAAAGTTCAACGATTTTGATAACTAATGATGCCTACACTCAAAAATTTCAAATATTTTTCTTACAAAAAGTACTTGGTGTATTGAAAAATAAAAAATAACTAATTCTGCTGGTGCTTGCACTTTTGATGTTGAGGCCAAAAGTCTTCTATCAACCTAAAACTTCACTTCTTCAAAATTACCGGCACTAGCAAAATTAATATTATTTTGTATTTTTCAATACAGTGTGGGCAAATTTAGATCCTTTTCTGGAGTAACTTTATGTCATACTTTGAAATTGCAAAAGTAAATTTAAAAGATATAGGCATCCATCAAATACGCAAATAAACGAATTTTAGGTTACAAATCGAAAACAAAAGACGATAGCTAACATTTGTCCTCGCCGTTTAGTTTATCTCAAAAAAATGTTTCGAGACTATGCCATTGAATTTTTGCTATTTCTAATAGTTACCGACTTACCCTATAAAAGCATCGAAATTTGCCCACCCTGTACATCAACTAATAAGATCGGTTCTAGTTTTTGTCAAAAAATATTCAGATCATCTTCAAAGAAAGCTAGCACCATTTTTATAATCCACAAATAAAAATAAGACATACGTTGAATTGTTTACGTCCTACATTTTTCAAAGTCGGCCAAATTTATTCCACTATACATTCTTTTAATAGATTTCCAGAAAGGTTAGATAATGTGATTATATAGCAAACCATATTTTATTACAGAAAAAAATGTGGGATAAGTAACTTTTATCAAATAAGTCGCACAATAAATAAGGGCCGACATTATTAGAAAATGCACTAAAAAAAATCTGGTGTGTCCACTCACACGGGTTGCCTACCGCTCGCAGGAAAATTCCAGTGAATGAAAAATTTTACACTATTACAAAAGGTACTCTCACAGCGACGATAATAGCGGTAGTAAAGTAAGAATCCTCTGGTCAAATCGTGCTACCTCTCATTTTTTTCAGCATGTCAAGACAAACAACAATGGTCATGTAACATTTTTTCGCAAGATGAAACGTTTAGCCAGAAACTGAAGAAACTTGTGGACAGATGGACCAATGGCTGAAAATATGTTTATTAGGCTTAGAAAACTCAGAAACGTCAACATTTGTAAAAATCTCGATACCGAAAATTTGACACGATTACAATACTTTCCTTATACAGCTATATAGTAGCATAGTAAGGTAATAATAAATAGTTATTCGTGTACCAAGGCCGTAAAGTTGATCTTTTTTGTCCGAATCAGAAATTTGCAAGCAATTCTCTATTGAGGCCAAAAAAGATCATTGGGCCGAGGTACATACACATTTTTTTAGGCAAGTGCCTCATCAAATGGAAAACCACAATTTTTCCATTCTTGTTCAAGAAATGTAAGAGTACAAGAGTAGTTTCGCATCTTTATTAATCAAATGAAAAGAATGATAAAAAATAAACTGCTTATAAATAATAATGTTATAACAAATTTACTTATTTACAATTAATTTTTATGTTAAATGTACATTTATTAGATTTTGAAAATTTAATACCACTTTTATACATAAAATTATTGACAGCTAGTTCATTTTCTACATTTTCAGTAATAATATTTTTTTTCTGAAAAACTATTTACTATAGTGCCTTAGTCCAATTTCTTTGAAATTATTTCGGAAAGGAAAAAGCGACCCTGAAGTACCTTCCCCTCCTAAAAGTATTCTATTTGATATTTCTTTTTTTCTAGAAATCGAATTTTTGATGTGGCCTTCCGCTACAGAGTTAGATTTCCAACCTCCGTGGCTTTTTAACATTAAAATGTCGGCCCCTATTTCAACAAAAGAGAGGCTGAACGTATAAAAAAATGACCTGTACCTATACCCTTTAGCATTTGGTGATTGTAGATACTGTGCAATAAGTGATGGTATTTTACCAAAAGTATGAATACCAACAACTTATGATGATTATTTTCCATGACGACAATTGATAAAAAACGTTTGATTACGCACACTGAAAGGTCGTAAATTTAAGTATTTTTGAATGAGCTGTAAGACACGTATACTCTCTATTATTTCATCAGTTATGATAAATACTTATGCCAGTTTTTGTCTACAGAATTGTGATTACTAACACGTCTCCTTTGTCTTGAATATCATTGATAGACATTAGTCTTAGTTCATTTCACCAACAACCACCAGTCAATTATCAAACGTACCTACCTAAAAATACCACATTATAGTTATAAAATGTTGCGATGTATTTACCATCCACATTAAATAGTTGTCATCTGGAGCATCTGCTAAGAATTTATTTTCATCATTTCTTGTAAAAACTGCTGACTTTCTTGCGTGATAACCCGCATTTTGCTTTTTTTTAAAAGCATTCAGTTTTGAAACGTACTTATATCAATGTTATGTTTGACCATAACTGTAGATTTTAACATCGAGTATAAGGACCATAACGTTGATGATTTTAAATCTTTGTCTTTTTCCAGAAAGAATGCTAGAAATACTCTTAAATTTTTAGTATTATGTATATTGCACCTTTCCATAAAAATATCGTATTGTTTTAAGTAAATCTGCCGGGATTTTCTAGGTAATAAATTTAAAATTGCTGCATTGGCGGCTTCATAAATCTCAGAGGGATTTTCTGAAGGTATCACTATCACTCATTTTGCTTTCTTCTTTGATATAATTATTCTGATTATTACTGACAGAAACGGTTACCTTGTAAATAAACTGCCTAGGAATACTAATAAACTTTCCAGCAACACTAGCTCTCTACATGACGATGACAGAAGAGGCCGTAAAGTAAATGCGGCCACAAAAGTGACACTTTAGGGACTTTAATGAATCCATAAAACGAAACATTTTGTCAATGGCCTAAAAAAAATATTTATTATATTGATACTCGAATTATTCGTCAATGAAAAAAAAATGTACAAATACAAAATGTTTTCCATTCCAACGCTCTAACGGTGCCTTTGAAGACAGCTGTACAACTACTTTCCAAAATCAACCTCCCCCAGATCTTTGGCTTTGTTAGTGTATCCAAGTGACGAATTCCTTTGAATTCTGTGCAATCTTTCCTTAGCGTGATTTAGAGCTGGCTCAGAACCAATAGAGGGTATCTCTGGTCCTTTTATAGCCATTACATCAGAAAAAATCGGTACATATATCCATTCCAAGCGTAATATGTTCTGTTTGACTTGGATCATCTTAATATTTTTTCAAGAATATTCTATATGTTTCAGCTGAATCAGACAACGACATCAGCATCAGGTGAAGAGCTCAACGGCTTCATCAAAAACTCCCCCATTTACGTGACCTCGTTGACGGCCACCGAAAACCTCAACAACAATCCCATCACCAACAACGCAACAACTACAACAACCAACAACAGGCAGCAACCACTTGGTTCTTCAACGGCTGTGATAGCCTGCAATCAGCAGGAGGTGTTGAATACTACGCAGGTTGCGCTGCTGCAGAGGACAGCCACGCAGCAGCAGTTGCCCAACGGCAGAGGAGCAGCTGTGCCTGGAGGTGGAGGCACCATTAGTGCCGAGCTGCCCCCCTACCTTGGCCAGAACGCTATTGTAGATAATTTCAAAAGCAAAGATACCAACAAGTTGGCCAATGATGTCAGAGTTGTTGCACAACAGGTGAGTATCGCTGGTTTCTACAAAGTTTTGTTGAGTAAGATGTTGAGGTTGAGCTTTGTACATTTTTTGATGATTTAAAAATGATGGGAAAAGAAATCAAGGCAGCAACATGAAACCACCGATTTGGAATGTTTACTGAAATTAGAAGAACAGTTTTAGGTAGATTAAAGAACAGCATATGACGCCATTCATCTTATTAATCAAGCTATTGTCACCATCAAAACCGACTATATCTAAAAGCTCAGGTATTAGGTACATTAGTAATGTAAAACTGTGATGTATGACTTATGGTTTCTTAATAAATAGATCGAGGAAACATAAAAAGCGAAGAGGCTGCTGAACATAAGTAGCTTCCTCAAATGAAATAAATAAAGGAAAATGTAAGTGGTAGTAAGAAAATGTGCGAACACTTAGGAGAAAATAATAATATGGGGAGAACTAGAAAGCAAGTACCGGCAAAAAATGAGAATGAGGGTCAGAGAACTTAAACTATGGATGGAATTTTTTGGATCCTGAATAAAGATTTATATAGTAACATTAGAGATTCAATACCATGAGACACAATTGAGGAGATAATTCAGTTAAGCGATGCAAAGTTTATGATGTGCCAAATCTGTACAGAATAGATGGCCTTATGTATATATATATATATATATATATATATATATATATATATATATATATATATATATATACATATAATATATATACATATATATATATATATATATATATATATATATATATGTGTATATAGAGGAAACTGCAAACTATGCTTATTAGTTCAACGATGAAGAGATGAGTTTATTGCAGACGATGATCGAGCTTGATCGCGCGCCCGCCCGCCCAACGTAATTGTTTTACTATCCAGACATCCAGAGTACGATAGAGAGAGAGAGAGAGAAAGAGAAAGTTATGCAAGGAGACTGGATGTAGCCCAAATGGAGCGATGATGTATGAAAATTATTGCATGTAATAATATGTGGATGTGTCTGATGTTGAACTTTGGATATATTGATTTATATATGAGTATGTGTATATGTGCCCCGGAGATTGTTGGTGACAGAAGCAGCAAACAACTTTGCTTGCTCCACTAGTAATGATGAGATTATGAGACTGAACACCGCTTGGCAATTTTACTTTTTTTCCATTATACAGCGAGGGCGTCGATTTATATCCTATTATTTACATTGGAGCTTTGGTTGTAATGTTGTTATGGGAACTAAAACATTTAGAATAAAATAATCTTTCTAGCGTCGACGATGGCTTCCCATATTCTTCTAGAGTCGCATTGAGCAAATTCAGGCCAATGACATATCCGCCCATATCCGATCTCGCTAATTCGTTGGAGATAATCAAACGAGCGTGAAAGAGGTAGAATAATAATTGTATTGACCTACAGTGTATCTGTTTTGCTGTTGTCCGAACAGTGATAACAGTTAGTTATGAGAAAATTGTTCAGTCCCATTCTCTATGTTAATGATTCTGAAACTGGTATATTTTACATCACTAAACTTACAAACTACTAAATATTTTTTACAAAAAATTGGACCGACGTTATTAATTGATGCACTGAAAAGTATAAAATAATATTAATTCTATTGGTGCTGTTACTTTTGAAGTTGTGCAGTTGCAGTTAGATTGATAACTTTTGGCACCAACTTCACAAGTACCATCACCAATAGAATTAATATTATTTTATACTTTTCAGTGCATCAACTAATAACGTCGGCCCAATTTTTTGTAAAAAATTTTTATTTCACACTTTTGAGCGTACCTTACATTAGTCACCAAAATTGTTGAACGTTCACTAATACCAATGAAGATAGTAATTATCCTATTACCCATGTATAATTCTTTGCTTGTAGTTGTTATTATTGAGATCTCAACGCATCGCTGCGGAAATACGCTTGAGTATTTTATATGCTACCATTTTAACACCGATTTAACTCGAAAACCGTAACTCTAAGGAAAAAATATTCAATTTTCGAAAGAAATTGCCCTCTCCACATAGCAAAAATACATATTTAACATGCGTCTATCTCGAAAACCGTAACACTTTTGAAATGTCAAATCCAAACCCATCACAATACAAGTTTATTTATGTCAAATATTTTCATATCGTAGGTATCTAAATCAGAAAAATATTCCTCACATTAAATCAATCAAAATTAGGATTTATTATATTGTGAATACTGGATCACTTTTCACGATAATAGAAATTAAAATCCTTTATTTATATCGTTTTTAGATACTTAGATTCTCTGGACTTCAAAATTTCTACTAGGTATACTGGATATACCTACTATCACTATTTAATTGAAGGAACTTGATTGATCTTTCAACAACATTAGACATTGAAAATGCTTAAATAATTAGATACCTAAACAAAGTTTATCAAGATCTATCATTTTGAATAATATTGTTTAAAGTGGCCAATCGCATCGTTGAAATCTATTGTAATTAGCTACCTAATTCTGATCAATTCGGGTTTGAAATTTCCGGCATACCAATCCAGCTTTAACGCAATCCCACTGGTTACGTACATAGAATATAATAGATATCAGTATGTATCAATTCCAGTTAATATCTCTTAATTTGTTGGCATTTATTTCTTCCAGGTTGATTTGCTAAAAAATCGAGTTGAAAGTCCGACACAGCAACTACAGCACCAGGTGAATAGGAAAGCTGGAGACAGAAGAGGCTCCTCCCCATTCCAGAATGGGCGAACTGAACTACTGATTGGCGCCGATGACAATAAACTCAAGACGACCGCCATCGTCGAGACCAATAACAATAATAAATTGGCCATCGAAACCGAAAATAGGTGAGTTCTTAAAATAAATCCCCCCTAACAAGTAAATATTTTCCTTATATCGGAGAGAAGTTATTATTATCCTTTATCTTCAATTCAATCACTGAGTGGCTGTGTGATTCCTGTGGACTGCGCCGTCTTCCTTGGCTATTGTCCGTCAACATAAAATTCAGTTAAAAGGGGATTTAGAAGAGTTTTGCTCGTTATTTCTACCTTCTTTGTGTAGTTTTAATGTTTACAAACAGAAAGCTTTGTAATAGAACTGCGCATATACCTACTCAGTAGATGGATATTTCTTTTTTGAAACAAGACATAGGCTAATTTTTTTATCTGAAGACAGACTAGAAGGTAAATTTAAACGAAATAATAATGGAATGAGATGAAAAGAAAATGTTTATTTCTTTCATTGTTGTCAGATTTCTCAGAAGCAAAGACAATATTTTTTAAATGGCATCACCATATTTTTCTATCAACATTCACATTATCTCTAAGATAAGTGCTTTTTGACCAACTTACCAAACGGAGGAAGTATAAAATGCGACTGTTTATCTGTTTATCAATATTATCTTCTTACTTTAATAACAAAAGTAAATTATGTCAGGTTGTAAATAATAACAAATATTAATTACAAACAAAATGTGTTATAATCAATGCCTCATTCTGAAAAGCGGAACTAACTTAAACCAGAAGATGCTCTGATTCTAATGGATATACATAAATGTATTTACTTTAAGCCACAGTGCAGTGATATCCCACCGATACTATTTTGTGAGATCGAAAACGGAAATTAATACAATTAATATAATTATTCCAGTACTACAGTGAGAACACACCGTCATGAAAATTGTTCTCCAACTACCTGTATCAGTTTGCCTGTTTCGGAATTTGTAAAAGACACGGCCCTCTAGCTAACCTCACCATCTTAATCTAATGAGCTAGGTACTAAACTATCCGCTAATTTCTTTTTTTTTCGCTAAAGTTTTTCTTCATTATTTTCAACACTCCATTTATTTTTACATTCTTACTGCTAGCACAAATAGCTTAATACCTAAGGAAAGTATTGTAAACTATGTCGGTTTTTCAACATATGTTTGCCTTTCAGAAATCCCTGATTCTAAAAAACATATATTCAGCCATTGGTCTGTCTGTCTGTGAGTATGTCTGTATCAAGATTATCTCGAATACGGAGTGGATTTTTATGGAAATTCCCAGGTCTATTTTTAATTCAAATTTTCTATTTTTTTAGATAATAATTAAGTATATTGAGTAGGTAAACTACCTTCATGTGATGACGATATCACCAGTGTTTTTTTTAAAAATAGAACACCCCTTTATTAATTTCCTGATTTCCCTTACTGAGCTGAATGAAGAAAAAAATATATTTTTTTCACTTTTTCATTAGCACCCACGAAATTATTCACAATGCATTCACAATATCCGTAAATAAACACCTATATAGCCACAGTATGCTTGATGCTAAACGACATTGGACATTTTGAACTTGAACATGTTGTTAATTAATTAATGGGAAAATCCTTATTCCGCGGTTATCGGATGTCGTCTGTGAACCATGAAAAAACGCATTGCTTTTTTTAATCTACCAGCAATAAATAAATATGACATCCTTGAACGGGAACGATTTACCACTTTTATTTCTTCTCTCGTTTTTCTTTAGTATTCAACCAACACCTTCGTAGTTGCGATTAAAAAGCGATGATATCAAACAACTTCGTCTTCTACCACCACTTACTCTGGATACGATGATGAATGAGTATTTTTCCCGTAATTAATCCACAACAATAATAATGAACCTGCCGTTCTCTTCTCAAGCGGAAATGTCTTCACACTCGAATTGTCGCCTTAATGCCCTCCATCCGGAATATACAGTGTGGATGAGCCAATCTATTTAAACTGTTATGCGTAGGTATTTATAAAGAAAGATCCCCGGACACGTCACTTTTAGTTCATGAAATGACATTATGCAACGAAAAAAATTATCCCTAAATTCTGTTATCTTCGAATGACAGTTGTAACCTATAACCCCCTGTTTTCACTTTTCCCAAGCACCTAAGTATGATGGTGTGAAAGTTTAGGTGTTCATTTACTGATTTTAGAAACATTCATCTTGCTGGAACCCTCCTAAGAATATATAATATATATCATTATAACCAGTTTCAAAATATTTTTTTTACAAAAAATTGAACCTACGTTATTACTTGGTGCACTGAAAAATACAAAATAATATTAATTCTATTGGTGCTGGCACTTTTCAAGTGGTGCAGTTGCAGATAGATTGAAACTTTTGGCACCAACTTCACAAGAACCAGCACCAATAGAATTAATATTATTTTGTATTTTTCTGTGCACCAACTAACAACGTCGGTCCAGTTTCTTCTCAAATTGGGCTGTGATGGTTTCTATTGTTTCCGAAAGCCTTTGAGCAAATCCTGTTTGAAGTGAAGTAGACATTTCCACAATACAATAATAAAACGGGATCGGGAAAAATGTACGTTACATATTTAAAATCAATACCAGAACTTAAATTACACTTGATAAAAACACGTACAAAAAACAAGCACTTTATTTAATGCACCTGTTTTCAAAATCAACTAACCAAACCTTTAATATACAGCATTGACCAATTGTTTGAGTATATTCAGGAGAACGTCCTGTCCAAAACTATATATCTTTGGCCAAATCAAGTGTTAATTGAAATCTCGGCCAATGATGTGGAAGGCCAATGTGCCTGGGATTTGACGTACATAATATATGGCCGGCCATTGACGTCATTTTTTCTTCTAGATAATTGAAATAACCATTCCATCTGGCTGTTCACCACGGTATATGTAGAAGTTTGCTTCTTCCTTTCTTCCAACATCTCTGGAACAACAAAAACTGGGTGAATTCTATTATTATTTGCACACAGGTAATTGCAGTTTATAAAATGAAGCTGTACATACGTAGGTATGTATATATAAGGTTGAGGGATGTTTATGACGACGAGTAGTAATTTTTGCTTCTAGGATTTACGCTTTGCCGAGGTAAATAATTACTCAGCGGAATGAATACATTTAGCAAAGCCACGTAATTTTAATAAACACATTCCGAAATTTGCTACAAGATTGCTTTTGCATTCAACTTCAAGGTTTGTTCATTAGAGTAGTAAGTAAAGCAACAGCTAGATTTTCATCATGTCATAAATTCAAAAATGGCGATGAAATAGGTACAATCGTTTTATTGACAGACTTAAATCAAAAACCAGCCAAGTGCGAGTCCAACTCACACACGATGGGTTCCATACCCAAGTAACGGACGGTTGGATGTATGGACTTAGTATTTGTTGTTACCAGGATCACCCGGATAAAATAAAATAATTTTAGCTTTATTACAGATTATGTATATACTAATCAGTCTTATTCATGATTTGATTGATGGCTCATCAAGAGGTTATATTTTTGACCGACTTCCCAAATGGATAAGTTATACAATTCGACTGTTTTTCTGTATAATTTTGCTATGTCTTTTCGCGCGTCTCATGATTCTTTTTGACCGACTTCCCAAAAGGAGGAGGTATACAATTCGATTGTGTGCTTTTTTTTTTTTTGTTTGTGCGCGCCTTTCATATAGTAAACGTACTCCGATTTTGATGATTTTTGATTCATTTGAAAGAGGAGGCTTGAGAAATGGTCCCATATTCATAAAAACGGGAATCCGACATCTCGTTCCCTCCGAAAACCGCCCCCGAAGGGGGTGGAGGGGGCAAATTTTGTCGAAAATTGAAAATCTGCGTTGATATAATTACAGATAGGACAATATCCGGAAACGTTTAAATGGAACATTTTTTCAAAAGAGTAACGGTTTTCGATATAGAGACATTTTAAATTCTCAAATATACCTATTTTCGCTATGTGGAGAGGGCGATTTCTGTCGAAAATTGAAAATCTGTTTGCAGTACATGAAAGACATAATTATTTGTAGCAACATTTATACTGAACATTTTTCCCTTAGAGTTACGGTTTTCGAGTAAAATCGGTGCTAAAATGGTAACAACTAAAATATTCAAGCGTATTTCCGCAGCGATGTTCTGAGATCTCAATAATAACAACTACAAGCAAGGAATATACGTGGGTAATAGAATAAGTACTATCTTCATTGGTATTAGTGAACGTTCAACGATTTTCGTGACTAATGTTACACTCAAAAGTGTGAAATAAATATTTTTTACAAAAAATTGGACCGACTTTATTAGTTGGTGCACTGAAAAGTATAAAATAATATTAATTCTATTGGGGCTGGTACTTGTGAAGTTGGTGCCAAAAGTTACCAATCTACCTGCAACTGCACAACTTCAAAAGTAACAGCACCAATAGAATTAATATTATTTTATACTTTTCAGTGCACCAACTAATAAAGTCGGTCCAATTTTTTGTAAAAAATATTTATTTCATTTGAAAAAGGACTATTGAGAATTTGTCCCATTAAAAAATCGACATTCAACATTTCCTTTCTCTCAAAAACTCCCAAAGCTGGTGGAGGAAGCATTTATTTTTCGAAAATGGAAAATTTGAGACGAAAAAATTAAAGAAGACACCATATCTGGGCACGTTTAAATTAGAGCTTTTTTTAATCATAGTGTTCCAAGTTACAGCAGGGGTGAAGCCTGAAATATGCCTGTCTCCGCAACGTGATGGGGGCAATTTTTCTCTAAAATTCAAAATATATGACGGCCAAATTAAAGAAGATAATATACGTTGCAACATTTAAATTGGAGGTTTTTCGAAAAAAAAAATACGGTTTCCAAGTTACAGCTGTGGAAAGTCTGAACTATGTGTATTTCAGCGTTGTTTTGAAATGTCTGAATAAGGAACATATCATCTTCTTTGGTAAACGAGTGAATGATTTTGGTTACTAATGTTACTCTCAAAATTTTGAAAGAAATATTTCTTACAAGAAACTGGACCGACTTTATTAATTGGTGCACTGTGAAGTACAAAATAATGTTATGCTGTTGTAATTAGATAGAAGACTTTTGGCACCAACTTCAAAAGTACCAGCACCAATAGAATTAATATTATTGTGTATTATTCAGTGCACCAAATAAAAAAGTATTTGTCATCAACGAAATAGATGCAGAATCTTTCTGGCCACAATCTAAAATTATTTTTGTGTGTACAGGGTGCCTCAAAAAAAATATACATATCAAAGTTATGTTTTTTAAACTGAATGCCCTATTTTTTCAATTATTTTCGGATATAAGAGCCAAAATAAAAGTGAGTTGTTTCAGTATTCCCTATACCTATTTCTTCATTTTTTACTTGAGCTATAGGTTTTATCATATTGATGAAGGTCAAGGTTATATATCATATTTCAATGTCGAAAAACATGTAGGGTGTTGGAAAAATATGGTTGTAAAATTTCAATATAAAATATTGAAAAACTTCGTTCTTTCTTTCAAACTGTATAAGGTTTCCCTATACTTAAACTCAACGCATTTCTTGAATTTTGCTTCTTTATTACAACAAAAACATTACCCAACTAATCTGGGCAGCTTTGACACTGTTGCCATGGAAATGTTATTTTAACTGACAGTTTTAAAGCGTTTAATTTATAAATACAATTTCAATCAGTGTACTATTTAAATAAAGCAAAATGAAGACTTATCCTATCGAAGAGAGAATAAATATGCTCCTGATAATAATTGCTGTGTCATGAAAATTGCCTGTTGGCTTCAATAGTAGAGGTATATGCTGAAAGATACAAATAAAAAACTACGCTAAAACCTATTGTAGATGATGAAGAAAATGTGTTTTAGGTTATTGGATCTGATATAGAACACCCTCATAGCGGTCAACTCAAAATAGAAAGAGAAGCAGGTATTATTAGTAGGAGAAGCATTTCAAGAATATTGAAAAAATATAGGTTTCATCCTTACCATACTCAGTGCACCAAGAACTTTATTCAATGGATTTTAATCACAGACTTGAATTTTGTGTTTGGATTCTAGACATATTAAGCGATGATGAACTCTTCCTAGATTCAATTATGTTTACTGATGAATCCACTTTCTATAATAACCGACTAGTGAACAAACATAATTTCCATTATTATAGTGATGAGAATCCTCGAATTTTCCGATATATTAATCACCAACATAGATGGTCAGTTAATGTGTGGGGGGTGTTCTAGGGTCCCAATTAATAGGTTCTTACTTTTTTGATGGCATTTTGAATGGACAAAAATTTCTAAGATTCTTACGTGATAAAATACCCGATCACTTAGAAAATTTTCTGCTGAATATTAGATTGCAGATGTGGCTACAGTTGGATGGTGCTCCTGCCCTTTTTTAAAAGAATGTGAGAGAATTTATTGATAGGCGTTTTCCAAACAGATTGATAGGAAGAAGCAGCTCTCAGAATTGGCCACCGAGGTCTCCGGATCTAACCTGTGTGGATTTTTTTTATGGGGACATATTAAAAATATTGCATATGATACCCAGCCCACAAGAGCTGAAAATATGAAAGAAAGAACAAGAGCCGCTTCGCGATCCGTGACACCACAAATGTTAAGGAAAATTAAAAGATCTTTTGAAGAGGGAGTTCAATTATGTATTCAAGAAAATGGACGACATTTTGGAAATTTACTTTAGAGTTTCTTATATTATTATATTTTTTATACTGTTTTAATTTTTATATCATTAAATAAAGTTCTTGTTCGTTTTACTATTTTGCCGCTACGCCTAGTAGCTGTGTAAGAGAGCTATTGTATTCGTGTAAAATTTTAGGTACTCTTTACCCAACAGATGTTTACGAATCCAGGCTTCTTGAGTCCAACAAACATATTTTTTTGCCATTGATCTTTCTGTATGTCTGTCTGTATTTCTTTGAGAGTGGTAGAAAAGTAGTGTGAGTGGACAAACCAGATTGTTCCTTGTGCTTTCATATTATAATATGTTATTAATAAATCTTATATGTATTTATTTACGTTTCACAGTATCTATGTGTAATAATGGTATAGTTGTCTTTCAAGCGTAAAACCGACATCAGTAGAAATAATTGTATCATTACCCGTCAGTTAATTTGTAGAGTTTTGGATATGATATGCAAAATTTAAGGAATCATTTCATATGAGTTTTCAAATTCTAGGAAATTGGATAATACTCGTAAATCAATTAGTACTGAAATAATGATAATCGAATTTAACTATAATCTTTATTATCTTAAAAGGTGACCCAATCATAATGCATTGGGAATATAAATATAAGTATGAATTATTAGAAAAGTACAGAATTCAAGAAATGCGTTGAGTTTAGGTATAGGGAACCCTTATACAGTTTGAAAGAGAGAACTTTGATACCTATGTATCTTTTTTTTGAAGCACCCTGCATATACAAAAATAATTTTAGATTCTGCATCTATTTCGTTGATGACAAATAGTTTTTATTTTATGGATTCTCCTTGAGAGATCGTGGCGTATACGGTGCCCCACACTGTATATAACAAGTAGTTTCTTTTCAGTGAGGAACTTCAATTCAATTTCACTCATTTATGACATCGAAAAACAGGGTTTACAATACTCTTATTACAATGTAGCACCGATTTTGATGATTCTTTTTCATTGGAAACTCAATAAGCTCTTTCCGCAAAAAAATACCTTAAAGGCAATTCTTCAAAATTAGAACTAACATTATTTGTTGGACACCACCAAACACTATATCATTTAATGTTTTTAATAAGTGAGTATCTGAATGGGCCAAAATATACAGGATGGTCAATTCGAAAAAACAATCGATGACGTCATATATCTCGAAAAATTATCGTAACTGTTGCGCAACTCTTTCTGTAAACTCTCAAAATTGAATGTCTGGAACAATTTTGATGATTGAAGAACTAAATGAATTTCGATGCGGAGTACTTTTTATTCAGGATATAGAAACAGCGAATATCTAGTGCCTAGTTGCAAAAGGATTTGTTTTTCCATCTACTATTTTTTGAATAATCGAGTAGTAGTTCTGAGGAAAAGTACACAAAAAAACAATTACTCGAAGTTTTACACAGTTATTCGATACCAAAGAAATATTATTGTGATTTATTGGCTGGAAGCTTGGGACATACGGTGCTCATACTTCCTCCTTATCACTGTATGTTTAACGCAATTGAACATTTATGGCATCAGCATAAATCACCGTTCGAAGAAATAATACTCTAACCTTAAGTTCATCTGTGGTAGGTCTTATTCAAAAAGAAACTACAACATTCCTGATAGTAGCTGGGCCAAGTGTGTTTGCCGTATTAAAAAGATCGAAAAGTCATATATCGATTTAGAAAAAAATCCCAAAGAAAAGTTAAAATCAGTTTGGATGACAACAGTGAAAGTGAAACTGATCTTCGTGAGTAATTTTGTTTATAATGCAAAAAACGGCAACTTCACAAGTGTCTGTATATTAAATTTAATTCTAGAGAACTTATTTTATTATATATCATATATATTGTATATATATTGTATATACATAAACAATTCTCAATTACATTCTAGTGATTTTTCTTAATAATTATCTTAACCCATTATACCTATAAAACAAAATGTAATGGCTAGAGCAAGTACAATTCTGCGTAGACAGCCTGCTGGTGATTTACAACCTTCTTAGATTTCTGGTCGTACTATAGGTATATTGGAATATAACAATAAAACCATAAAAAGTAATGTCTTGAAGCAGACAGAGTTATGGCTACTTAAAGATTTGAAACAACAATTTAATAAATTAAAAATACATTTTTAATATGAAAACGTAATCTAAAAACATGTCGAATTACTCTAATTAATTGTCTTAAAAAATTCTGATATTCACCGAATAGCCATACAACAATTTCCATCGCAAAGGCAAAACATTATTACCAAAAACATGCTGCATACACTAGGAGATCTAAAGAAACTCATTCATTACTTGTACACCGTTGAATACAATTATAAGAAAATATTATTTTTCCTCTTTAAAACCGTTTCTAACGCCTGTTATCAAATTTTACTTCTAATCAATTATTTCATGGGATAGAATTGGTTTCCAGATAATCGCATGTTATTGCAATGAACGTAATCATGCATTTCTATTAAGATATATACTACATAACATTTTGAATTTGAAGAATTCCAGAATTATTATGATTTTCGCAATTTAGATGATTCCTCATTAAATTTTGTTTTATTCACACGTTATATTTGACTTTGTGATTCGAGTAGTTACTGAAAAATAAAAATAATTTGAAATTCTTAGGTGAATTATCTGATGAAGTCAGACTTATTTAAGAAAAGTTACTTAGTACATAATATGTGTTGTCTATGAATATATTTTGCTTTATTCACACGGTACACAAACACATGTTTTCTAATAACAATTTTATTGAAGTAGTTATTTTCAGTTAAACATATAATGTGATATTTATTAATTTATTTCTGAAACTTATCAAGTAAAGCTTTTCGTCTTGGGTATGTTTACATTGAAATTACAAAAGAACTGAGTTTTGATCCAAGGATAAAATTACGTATAAAGAAGTCTTATTTTCTGAATGAATTTATGTCTTCAATCTAATATATAAGTTACAAGAACCAAACCCCTGGGCTCGAAGGTTGACTGAACAATTACAATGAAACCGAATAAGGTAGGTAGAACGTAGAGTCATTGAAAAATAGAATTCAAAAAGAGAAAACACAAAACCGTGGGAGTCCTCGTCCGACGGGGTTGTTGAAGTGACCTGTGATGATATTCTCAATTCTGGCACACATGGAAGATATATGAAATGGTATTGTGGATGAAGGTATTTGAAAAAGAGATGAAGACGATGAAAGGAGGATAAAATTTCCTTGTCATTCCTGATGGTGCAAACATAATTTTACATATTTGCGATGATAATATGGATGAAGTCATATTTTTTTCATCCTGATTAGATAAATATAATTGTAAGATCATACCTATGATATGAGGAAGAATTTTCCAATTTTACTTGAGAATACAAATAAGAATGATTTCTTTTATTTATCATAAAAGACCCAAAGATGTTGAATCCTTGAAACATGGATAATAATATTATGTCGAAATTAGTAATTAGCTGTCTATAGCTTCCTACTGAAAAGTTGATAATGGAATACTTTTATTTATTTAATTTTTAATCCCATATCCTACGTGATATGACCAGGTGCTAGGTAGTTTCTGAGTACAATAATCCATGTATCGCTCCTAGTTTCAATATTTAACTGCACTAGTTTCCTTTTACTTATAGTATAATACCACTATTGTATATAGTGACTCATATTTTCAACATTGACTTTTGCGGGTCTAAGGGGAAAGGAAATCGACGATTCATAGGCGTGCAAATATTCTTAAAAATATTTTTTGTGAAAATCTTAGTGTTTAGTGTTGTTGTGTACTTTCATTATGGATTTCCATCAAGTATCGGCTGCGTCTATTCAAAAAATGTGATTGAAACTGAATTACTCACAATTCACAAAAAGTAACCGTAAACCGTAACCTTACACTAATATTAACAAACAATTCCGGTCTCTGCTTTATGAAATCCCTATCAGCACGCCCAAACATGAGTCAATATCTACTATTGTGGTCTCTGGCTTTATATACGGGCTAACCTAAATTTCTGTAAAAATAGGTGGTTTTATTAAGAACTAGCTGTTGAATGAGAGAGAGTTCCTTCGAGTGGGATTTAATTTCATCTTTAAAAGAGGATATTCTCCTGATCTCCATTTAAATGAAATTTAGTTTTTAATATCCTCCGTCATAATAACTGTGTATAGATGTATAGTAGACATATTTAACCATTTTGGCCGACGAAGTATACAAATGGACTGTCTTGGACTTTTTTTGTTCGTCTTTCGCATAGTAAACGTGTTCCCATTTTGATATATTTTTTTCATTTGAAAGAGAAGGATTGAGAAATGGCCGCATATAGATATATATATATATATATATATATATATATATATATATATATATATATATCTTTCCATTGTCTTAAACAACTTCAACTAGATACAAAAGCATTTTATACACCAATTTATTTTACTTTCCATACCTATTAGCTTTCTTCTGAAACATGCGTTGTCTTCAAATATAGTGATCTATGGCTTTACATAACTTTCTCATTCCTCGTCCACACCCTGATAACTATAAAAATAGCAATACATGCTTACACGCAGTATATACAATAATATGGTCGTTTGTGTCTAGACCAGATTTTTTTTTCTTTCTGTAATTAACACAATACACACCTTATTTGTTATTTGTCAAACATTGTACTTATAGCTTCACCGGTTCATATCTCATAAATATATTATGAATGTTAAATCTTTCTGTACTTAGATAAGTCTGCCCACGGCCTTATTGTATGGAGATTTTAATCAGGATTGAGACTTATGGAAGAGATAGAGAACGGCTTGACGGGAATTTATAATTAGCTGAAGTCGTTTCCTTTACTTTTCTACAAATAAAAGCGTGATGACATTTTTTCCTATCTTGTAGGGTCAATGTGCCTGTTCTCGGCCAGTTAGTGAAGTGAGGAGCAGAAATCGATTATAAAATATTTATTTTTGCAAATATGGTACTCATATTTTAAATGTAATGCTTAGAAATCCTTAGTCTACTATTATGAATCATTATCAGTTGGATAACTTATTGCTTTCACCTTCAAAACTGATAAAAACGAAAATTTCCTCATTTTCCCGGTTTTCGGCCACTAGTTTCTCAATTCCGGCCAGTACGATACCACTTCTCGGCCGGCGGCCGGAAAATAGGAGATTGATTTGCTGGATGACCGGCCATGACATACCTACTAGATGTTATTCAATGAATACACCACGGAAAATACAAAATCATTTAGAGGTACGAAACTATGGTAGATATACTTTGGTACGGTCTAAAACATAAGATAATTTAATCACTCGTTATCACAAAATATAGAAACTCAAACAAAACAATAAAGAAATCGATTATTCTTGAAACAAGTTGGTACCTATATTTCATGAACAACACTCGCACTTATATTGTTCGTAAGGCGTTCCGAAAAATTATGTAAGTACACCGTAGGTATGTACCGTATGTGATCGCTTCTTATGTTTTTCTCGTCTTCATCTTCAGCATCGCTGAAAAGCTCTTCTGAACAACTGCCGCAACACATGATCTTCTTTTCAGGATCTGATGGCGGCTGCATGTCAGCTTCTTCAGCTTCTTTCGATTTTTTCCTGATGTAGCGTCTCTTCTTCACTGCAGTTTTCTGCTTCTGTTGTCTTGTAGTCATTTCTTTTCAAGGTCTTTTTTTCTTTCAAATCATCTTTTTCCTTATAGAATTGTCTCCATGCGCTTGATGATATATATTTCTTTAGTTCTGGATAATTCAGGTGTTTAGCAAAAGGGTCTTAAAATGTAAGTAGGTTGCTAGTGCTGTTATTAATCTCTCCTAGAACATCCACACAAGTTGGTAAAACGTTCGTTTTGCTAGCGCTTTGTAGAGGGTCATCTTCAGGTTCCACCACAGGAAGTGCTTCAGAATTTACACTATTATCTCCATTTTCGCTGGTAATTGTTAGATTGTTATCACTAGTGTCCTGAACAATTTGCAGCATTTTTGCAGGGATTTACCAAACTTTTGCCATTTAAAAAATCTTGAATGGTAGATTTTGGAACTCCAAAATTGCTTGCTGCCCGAATGCCCATTTTGTTTTCTCGAATTACTCTTAAAATTGTCAGAAGATTTTCATGGGAATATTTAAGAAGCTGCCTTCTTCAATTTCAATACACCTTTCTTTGTTTTTTTATATTTCGGTGATCT
This sequence comes from Crioceris asparagi, assembly GCA_958507055.1. Classification (NCBI taxonomy): domain Eukaryota; kingdom Metazoa; phylum Arthropoda; class Insecta; order Coleoptera; family Chrysomelidae; genus Crioceris; species Crioceris asparagi. The sequence goes on along the minus strand of OY293826.1, from coordinate 79,417,215 downwards.
AGAATAGTTATTAGTGACTTTTTGTACCTAGCAGAAGGCTTTAATGCATAAATATAGAGTTGGCCGAACTAATGGGGAGCAGGTCAACCCTTTCTCGGCCACAAGTTTTCAGTACATTTTCAAATATTTTGGGCAAATAAACAGTGGCCGGAAACCGGCCAGAAGATTCAAATATCATTGCTGACACAAGCGGAAAAAGGACAGACCCATATAATTCCGCATACATTGAATAAAGACATCAGAAGGAACAATAGTGTATACCGGTTCTCGGCCACCCTGGCCGAGAAAGGGCTATGACAAATTTTTGATATACCCGTTACCGGCCACTTTTTTTTTCAAAACCAAAATTGATTTTAGGCCGTTTTCTTGCACAAATCGATAGATTAATATGTAATAAGCGACACCAATCGCAAAAAACAGATTAATGGTTGAGATGTAATATATTATTTGCTATTTGCGCTGTACCCAGACACTAAAAATTTGGTAACTGCTGCTGCGATCTGCTATTCACACCAACATGGCCATCTTGTAAGTTTTCTTTTAGTTCAATATTCCACCTTAAGAGAGAACCACATTACCATTCACTAAGGGAATAGTGGCCGAACATCGGGCAAACGACAGTGAGTACTATTATGAGATTTGTGGGTTATTTTACATGTTTATACATAAAACTGGCCGACAACCGGGACTGGCCGGCTAACCGGCGAAATGACCCTATGTTTTATTGTTTTTGTTTTGATGTATTTTTAGATTTGTCGCGACGACTTACAGATGTTGAGATGTTGATTTAATTAGAAACGTTTCAAAAATAGAACGCTGCATTGGAATATTTTTATGTGCTTGATGATTCAAGTTCTTTATTATACTCATGGAGAAAACAAATACCACCGGCTAATTGGAAAGCCTATAGGAATATGAAGTTGTCTCGCTTAGTTCAAAATAATTATTACAAAAAATAGGAGACCAACTTTATACATAAAATAGAAAATAAAGTATTTTTTTTGGTGCTGGTAATTTTTAAGTGTTGCAGTTGTGGGTGAATAGAGAAGACTTGTGGCACCAACTTCAAAAGTACTATTGAGGATTTTATTAGTTATGAAAGCCTCCTCCACCCCTTTGGGGTTGGTTCGCGGAAGGAAGAACATGTTGAATTTAATATTTTTATTGTGGTGCCTATTTCTTCATACTCATCCTCCCAATAAAAAGAATCATCAAAATCGGTGCACTATTATCGGTACTATGCAAAAAGGCCGATATACCTACACAAAAAAGCAAACATACAGATGAATTGTGCCTGGTGCAGTCTTTCAATAAATTATACGAGGACATAGAAGAACGGATGAGTTATAAACAAATATCAATACTTTTTAAAATCATATGGAAATCAATTTAGGAAATTTCCTTCTATTTCTGTAATTATCTCGTAAAGCAAACGACACACTATTCTCCATAATTCCGTCTTTCCGCTGGTAATAATAAAAATAATGGTATTTTTTTCTAATACATTTTCGACTAACTTCCCAAGCCGAGAAGGTATACAATTTGACTGTGTGCTTGTTTAGGATTCCGTACCACATTGTTGAAAACATATCCCTATTACTAAGCCTATGCTGTCTTTACGTCCCTCTGTCAGCGGGCTGTGAATCGTAATAGATAGAATTTTTAAACTTTCATAGAATATGTAATTCTATGTTCGCTATAACAAGAAATAGTTTATTATTCATTATAAAAATTGAGGTATTGTTATATAGATTAGTATTTCTTTATATCATGACTAAATTTGGTATAAATATAAAAGTTTTACGGTTACCAGAATCAAAGTTTACCTACAGAATACTAGTCTGAAAAATGTTGTCAGAATAATAATAATTCTAATAACAAAACAGCAACATCGGTTCTATCTAATAAACGATTTCAAGGCTTCAAAATAAAAAACAACCAACTGACTTCCCTAATCCTCCTCTATCCGAGAACACTACTAGTTAGGTATCATATTACAATGTTGTCGATACATGCGGTAATTCTAGACCAGGTAATCTGCTACACATTCTTTTAATATGCGATTGTTCTTTAATATTGTCTATTACATTATAATCAAGTATGAATGAGTAAAGAGTCTCATATGTCCCTGAAAGATGAATAGTCGTGAATTAATAGTTTCTCATTGCGAACGCTAGTCAAATTTCATAATACTTCCGGCATTTTTATATCATATTATGTTTTCATGACAGATTCATATGCGGGTTATACCTATTATATTTTAACGCGGAGATTAAATTATAGATTATACACGAACATTCATGTTTGTCGACTATAGGTATATATAGGCATGTATGTGCTCGGAGATCGGTAACTGAATATTAAATAGTTTTTGTTGGAAAATGTTATTGTGAAGGTGGCAAGAGATACGAAATATGTATATATATGTAAATCCCCAAAGAGAATAATATTAGAGTTAAATAAATTGTTAAATTTATTTTTAATAAAAAAAGTTGTTCGATTTGAGTCGGAAGTTATGTGGAATGGATTTTCCCTATGGTTTCCCTTTAAACTAAATATGTGTATTTTTTCAAAATTATCTTTATTCCATCAATAGTTTAGGAGAAAATAGGCGGTGATAAACGGATTCAGACAGACACTAGGAGTGATATTATGTTCCGTTCTTCCATCAAATGTACGGAATCCTAAAAACTTAACATGTTTTATAATGTTGTTTGCATAAATTCGGAAAATATCATAAATTTGCGAAACTAAACAAGAATGAATGAGAAAGAAAAACTCAACCTGAAATGAAAAGAGCGTTCATATGCGAATCAGGCTCATATGGAGAGACGTTCCAAAACTGGGATTTTTGTTTAAGCTTTCCCCTATATCAAAATTGACCATAACCATTAATTTATTCTTCTCTTGTCATTCCAAAAATGTAGTCTTAATTACGTATCATAAACACAATGCAACCAGCACCCTGGGCGAGATTTCTACGGGCGCCCACTAACGGCAATTCAAACCCATACGAAAAAAAATCCCGATGGCCTGTAGTCAGCGGAAAGGTAAATTTTTCAAAATTCATTGAATTGAAATTTGAACAACCTTTTCATTGGTATACCTACATGTTATTATATAAAATGCTGTAGGTGTCATAGCCTAGCGGTTAGAGGTTTTTGTTTTGGCTGTTGAATATAAAGCAGACAGGGTTCGAGTCCACTTCAAGGCAGAATTTTTTTTTGCCTATTTCTTTTCAATAAATATACTATATATTTTTTTAATCAGGGTCTATATTAAGATCTCCAGAAAATGTACAATAACATCAAATTTATATTGAGTGTACATGTTTTATCAATATTTGTTATTTTTCTTTATTAATTTTTATTTTTTCATCTGTGTATTTTATGAAAATTTACTTTGAACAAAAGTTGTAGGTACTGATTATATCTATAACCTAAAATTATTTTTGATGATATTTACACTACGGCTCTTTTTTGATAATTTTTTTAAATGTTTGAATGGTCGCCATTTTGAAACTACTGTCCCGATATTGCCCAATAACGAACTCGACCGAGATATTTGAGAGATTGATTTTGTAGCAAATTTGAACTGGATACCTTCAAAACTGCGACCTCTATCGTGTTAACAAATTTCGTAATATCCCATATATATATATATATATATATATATATATATATATATATATATATATAATAAAATAGATTTTTGTTGGGGATGCAGTCATTTAATAAATAAAATTCTTTGGATTATGCCAAGCTTTCGAGAATGTTTATTCTCTTCGTCGGGACAAAATTCGTGAATTTATATAAAATTAACCACAAACAGGAAAGATTTCATAGTCAGCAATCAGAAATGTCATTAGTTAAATTTCTGATTGCTGACTATGAAATCTTTCCTGTTTGTGGTTAATTTTATATAAATTCACGAATTTTGTCCCGACGAAGAGAATAAACATTCTCGAAAGCTTGGCATAATCCAAAGAATTTTATTTATTAAATGACTGCATCCCCAACAAAAATCTATTTTATTAAATAATAAACCAGTCAAGAATTCAGAATCAAACAATATATATATATATATATATATATAAACTTTTGAACCAAATGTTTTTTTGGACTAACTTATAGACATATAACAACATGCCGTTGAAATTTTTTCGTAATTCAAAAGTGTGAACGATCGCAATAGGTACATTTCTATAAGAAATTTACCTAAAAGACAAACGATATGAATGATAAGGCAAATGAAGTGATAATGAAATAACCATTTATTAAAAGATATTTATTTATTTCATTATAACAGAAAGGGCAGAGGCATTAGCCTATTATACCCGTTAAAAATAAAATTGAAATTCTAAAGAAGAAACAAAAATAAAAAAAAATATAGACTTCTAGAACAACACATTTGGTAACGAACTATTAAAAAAAGCTAATAAAATTTTACGTTTCTAGCCTTCCTATCGGCGAACTCTTTTATTAGGTTATCAAAGTCGATGATTTCAGCAATATCATTCTCGATTGACAAAGTTGCCAAATTTGTCAATCTAAATCAGCTTAAGCTTAGAAAAGTTCCTCTCCCCACTAGCAACTGTTACAGGTATAGTCAATAAGATGCGCAATGCTATCCATACATTTGGAAACAATTCTTGTAAGTTGCGATCTTTTATGAAATTTAAAACAAAAACAGGAGTAATTACATTCTGATCAGGCAAAAAAGATTTCAGACTTCCAAGTTCATCATACAACATACAACCATCTATATCTGATTTAGACAGTTAATTTCAATTGGAGATCAGTAGATATGCAAGGCGGGTTCTGGAGCGGAAGTGACCTGTCAACCACAGAACACAAACTGAGAACAGCGTAGTGACAGTGACACGGAACACAGTGACAGATGTGACACGGAACACAGAGACAGTCAGCATGAAACATAGCAGCATCGCAGAGTGACAGATGACAGATCGCAGAGTGACGTACGACGCCATGTCAGCATGGGGCAGTGATGACTACAAATTTTAACAAGCTCAGGTTTTTCCGGAATCTGTTTTATATTTTACAAAAAAGACCAAGATTCCGAGTACCTATTTAACTGTTCAAATCTTTAATTGATTGAAATTCGGATTAGTGTGTTTGTTTGTTTTAAAATTATTGGAATAACTAAGTATTTTAAGTTGGTGAACCGATGCGATGTAATGCTGAATGAGAAACAGCTGAGAGTATTCCGCTTCGTCCAAATTAACACCAACTTTTTTTAACTCAAATGTTAAAAAGAGATAGATAATGTGTGTCACTATGGTCGGGGATTCCGGGTAAATTGAACAGGCGTGCAATGCTCCGGAGCCATATTGTTGAAGCGGTTTCGCATGCGAAGGTCGCATGCCGTCTTTTTTTATTCGCTATATCGTAAGAAAGAGACGGCACGCGAAAATACGACTCTTGATCAAACGCATTCAACACTTTTTTTTTTTGGTTTTGCTACTGGGCCTTCATAAAGCCGGATTGAACGCTGTGTTCCATTCTAGTGTTGCCAACAACGATTTTTCGGAACATTTTGGAAATTTAAGAGTTAAGTAAGCCTGGCTCACTCAAAGATCAAGGGCGGTCGCACAACCAGGCCTCACCCTAACGCCGCCACTGCATAAACCATAAACATAATGTCAAAATTTCTTTTACGGTGTATAAATCAATAGAAAATGATAGATATATGATGTATCTAGGTAATCATCAGTAAACCATATTAAATTCACAATATTATTATTTGTCTCGTCCAATTTTTCCTTCAACAAAAACAAACCCTGCCTTTCCCGCAACACCCTGTACACGTATATACCAAGTCTCATAAGTTTATTTATTATTACCTTTTGCTGCCCAGTCATCGAGTAGACATACTTTACACATACCACAGAGGAATGCCCTGACTAATTGTCTGGTCCGTTCTCGAAAGATATAAAGTATTGAGTCGCTTATATGAAGACACAACGGACACGTACGAATACAGTGAATCAAAACTATCTTCCTTTTGTACCTGCACACTACTCCCACTTGTTCTTGAGAGAAAGATCTTGCTTGAGCACCTCGACAACGGTCTGCTGGGGCTCGCTCAAGAATCAAGAAGAGTGGAAGAAACCACAACAACGGTCATTGCGAGTCAGCGAAGAACGTCAACTAAATCACTCGTTAGTTTAATGTGTCTGTGTTTTTATTAAACAATATATCAGTGTGTGGTGTTAGTTTAGTTCCGTTCTGTGTTTTGTTGAATGAAATTGAAAGTGATGAAGATAATTTCACCAAATAATACCTGTCTAGCGAAATACCTGTTAAGTAGTGCACTTAACTTTTGAACATAAAACAAAACCGTTGAGAATTAGTCCGACAAAAAAGATGAGGATATTAAATTTTTATTGGTAAGACTGAGAAGCACTCTGTTTTTGGCATTTGTTGTGTTGATTTGAATACGTTGCTATAGCAACGTTGATTCCTTGATCGATAGCATATGATTCTGGGGTACTGGGGTATCCTATAACGTGGAGGATTAAAAATACAATATATTTACCTATCAGTGAAATTGTGGACGGCTAGCCAATATAGGTACCTAATTCATTGTTAGTTCTTAAATTTAAAATTAAATTACATAGAAATTCTATATAGGTATTTGAAAAGGGAGGTTTTGGTTACAGGGTTAAGGCCCTATTTGCTAGCAATAATGATCAACAATATAGATTATATTGTTTTTTGTTTTAGTTTTGTGCGTGTTGAAGAATTCTAAAGTCATCACAATATCTAAACGATTCGAGATCCCTGAATAAAGTATGTTTCTATTGTAATTAAGAAAGATGATATCGAGTCGGAACCAGTTTCAAGTGAAGTACCTACAATCATGAACGTGTTTAAGTTGTCGTTGAATTTGATTTACATGTGCCGGAACTACAAACATGTGAATAGGTAACAAATTGACTGGCAAGATGTTATCAAACATAGGAGTACCTCAAATTTTCGATTTTAGGGAAATAAATCCCTCTTCCCCTTTGGAGGGGATTTTCGGGTAGCAGAACATGTTGCATTAAAAACAAATATTTCACCACTTTTCATCTCTCATCTTTCCCTTAACATCACCATCGAAGGAAAACGCGCGTTCATCTGAACTTATAAACACAATAAATTAAGTTGAAAATAATTATTTAGGTACATCCGTCATATGCGCGAAATTGGTAAAATCGTACTTTTACAAAATATATTGTATCTATCAATTATTATAGGTATGTGGGAGAATATTGGCAGCAACTTAGAAAGCTTTATGATTCATACATCATGTGTTATCCGTAATTGGGTACATTTTGATTTACGCGAAAAACGTTTAAAGCCACTGCCTTAAATTTACAATAAAAATTCGCGTTTTGAGAAAAATTTCATTCATCACTCTCTTTAGAGAGTGTTTTTGGATAAAAAACAGGTTGGATTAAAAAAAATTATTAAAATCTGCAGATTTTTTGCAAAACTAAGGCGGACGAACTAAATTTATTGAATATTTTAATTTTTAAGTTTGGTTTTGTTGTGTTTATAAAATGATGTAGTTTCTGAATCAGGTTTAATCGAGACATGCTCATTATAGCAACTTTTCCACTCTTCTAGTTCTATTTCACGTTCAATATTTCTAATGAGGATTAAATAGTTCTATACTTGAAATTGTCTATGACTTAATAATATGAACGAACCTACATTAACTGGTATATTTCTCAGAAGTAATTTCATTTGGTCAAGTGTAGAATGATTTAATGGTAATATGTATGTAGTTAAAAAAAAAACGTTAAAATTCATTCATAGAAATAACGTTTTCAACGAATATAATATCAAACTAAATAATATATAAACATGCTTTTAATTATATTATGAAAACCAATATTCATCTGCATATAATCATTAAATTCAAAAGCTATTAAATACCTGTTCCCAGAATAATAGCGTAATATTTAATGTAGTCCCAATACCAAATTATGATGAGATATAATTTGGTTGTTCTATTCAATTATATTTGAGTATTATTCATCATCCGCATTATTTGAGCTATAATCTCCTCAATTATTTGAAAATAGCCTTCTTGGAATTGAAATGCAAATGGAAAATGATCAGATTTGCGAAAATCATTTTAATAACCGGCACAATTGAAAGAAAGTTGACAATTTATAATATATGTAAATATTTCTATTTACTTGTATTACAAAAACGTTGTCTAAATACCACTGATTAAAATAAAATTAGAACTGACTTCATATGAATATAGATAGATACTTATGTACAAACATATTAGGCAACTTTGTTTTGTTAACAAAAAATAGAACTGACTTTATCAGTTGGTGCACTAAAAAATAGGTGGAAGGAAGACTTTTGGCACCAGCTTCAAAAGTACCAGCACCAATAGAATTAATATTATTTAATATTTTCCAGTGCATCAACTAATGAATTCGATCCTATGTTTTTATATCTTTAGTCAGCAAAATCGTTGGACATTCACTTAGACCAAAGAAGATTGTACTTTTCTTCGACTCATTCAGAGATTTCAGAACATTGCGGAAATACACATATTTCAGACCGTAATAAAACAGATGCATTTTGTCACAGTTTAGATTTTTTTAATTAATCATCAATTATCGATATAATTTATCTAGACTTACAACATTTTAAGAATTTCGCCATTACGGAATGTCATAAAATTCATCTAGTTCAACACCTGAATGATAAGGCCTTCCTTTTTGTATACTGATATTAGTACAGTACAAAGATAAGAAAGTGCAGTAACCTCTGAATTCCTCCAAGAGTCCTCATTTGTTGATTCATTTGGTCTCTGCACAGCTAACCACTTAATGCAGCAAATAATGGTATCCATCAAGCCTTATCATCAAGTTTGAGTTATGTTAAAAGAATGTGATCAAAATTGTTTATTTTATTCTCGAATATTTTAGATTATACAACCGATAATTTTCGAGGTAGGTAGATTGTTTTGTAATTTCCTATAATATAAAGGTACCTCGACACAATAACACTAATGTCGATTCGTATTCCGTAGATCTCTTATCAAAGATAAGATCTTTTTTCTTATCTTTATTTTATTTTTTTGGTTCGTGTGCGCCTTTTATTTAGTAAACGTACTCCGATTTTGATGATTTTTGATTCATTTGAAAGCGGAGACTTGAGAAATGGTCCCATATTCATAAACACGCAAATCCTAAATTTCCTGCAGATTTTTTGCAAAACTAAGGCGGACGAACTAAATTTATTGAATATTTTAATTTTTAAGTTTGGTTTTGTTGTGTTTATAAAATGATGTAGTTTCTGAATCAGGTTTAATCGAGACATGCTCATTATAGCAACTTTTCCACTCTTCTAGTTCTATTTCACGTTCAATATTTCTAATGAGGATTAAATAGTTCTATACTTGAAATTGTCTATGACTTAATAATATGAACGAACCTACATTAACTGGTATATTTCTCAGAAGTAATTTCATTTGGTCAAGTGTAGAATGATTTAATGGTAATATGTATGTAGTTAAAAAAAAAACGTTAAAATTCATTCATAGAAATAACGTTTTCAACGAATATAATATCAAACTAAATAATATATAAACATGCTTTTAATTATATTATGAAAACCAATATTCATCTGCATATAATCATTAAATTCAAAAGCTATTAAATACCTGTTCCCAGAATAATAGCGTAATATTTAATGTAGTCCCAATACCAAATTATGATGAGATATAATTTGGTTGTTCTATTCAATTATATTTGAGTATTATTCATCATCCGCATTATTTGAGCTATAATCTCCTCAATTATTTGAAAATAGCCTTCTTGGAATTGAAATGCAAATGGAAAATGATCAGATTTGCGAAAATCATTTTAATAACCGGCACAATTGAAAGAAAGTTGACAATTTATAATATATGTAAATATTTCTATTTACTTGTATTACAAAAACGTTGTCTAAATACCACTGATTAAAATAAAATTAGAACTGACTTCATATGAATATAGATAGATACTTATGTACAAACATATTAGGCAACTTTGTTTTGTTAACAAAAAATAGAACTGACTTTATCAGTTGGTGCACTAAAAAATAGGTGGAAGGAAGACTTTTGGCACCAGCTTCAAAAGTACCAGCACCAATAGAATTAATATTATTTAATATTTTCCAGTGCATCAACTAATGAATTCGATCCTATGTTTTTATATCTTTAGTCAGCAAAATCGTTGGACATTCACTTAGACCAAAGAAGATTGTACTTTTCTTCGACTCATTCAGAGATTTCAGAACATTGCGGAAATACACATATTTCAGACCGTAATAAAACAGATGCATTTTGTCACAGTTTAGATTTTTTTAATTAATCATCAATTATCGATATAATTTATCTAGACTTACAACATTTTAAGAATTTCGCCATTACGGAATGTCATAAAATTCATCTAGTTCAACACCTGAATGATAAGGCCTTCCTTTTTGTATACTGATATTAGTACAGTACAAAGATAAGAAAGTGCAGTAACCTCTGAATTCCTCCAAGAGTCCTCATTTGTTGATTCATTTGGTCTCTGCACAGCTAACCACTTAATGCAGCAAATAATGGTATCCATCAAGCCTTATCATCAAGTTTGAGTTATGTTAAAAGAATGTGATCAAAATTGTTTATTTTATTCTCGAATATTTTAGATTATACAACCGATAATTTTCGAGGTAGGTAGATTGTTTTGTAATTTCCTATAATATAAAGGTACCTCGACACAATAACACTAATGTCGATTCGTATTCCGTAGATCTCTTATCAAAGATAAGATCTTTTTTCTTATCTTTATTTTATTTTTTTGGTTCGTGTGCGCCTTTTATTTAGTAAACGTACTCCGATTTTGATGATTTTTGATTCATTTGAAAGCGGAGACTTGAGAAATGGTCCCATATTCATAAACACGCAAATCCTAAATTTCCTTCCCTCCGAAAACCGCCCCCGAAGGCGGTGAAGGGGGCAAATTTTCTAGAAAATCGAAAATCCGAAATGACATAATTAAAGATAACCATACTCCATTTGAGAATGGTATAGAGTAATAAATTATGATAATGAAGGGATCGCTATTGTATTCTGCCATATAAGCGCCATAATACAATAGAGATCCCTTCATTATCATAATTTATTAGTCTACACCTTTCTCAAGTGGAATATAAATATCCGGAAACTTTTGAATTGAACATTTTTTCAAAAGAGCTATGGTTTTCGAGATTCTGCGATGTTAAAATTTGATATATATGTATTTTGGCTATGTGGAAGAGGCAATTTTTTTCGAAAATTGAAAATCTGAGAAGGGAAAATTAATGACCAGATTATTTGTACCAACATGTATATTGAAGATATTATCGGTAGAGTTACGGTTTTCGAGTTACAGCAGTGGTTAAGTTTATAATATGCGTATTTCTTAGCAAATACAAGCAAAGCATACATGGAAAATAGTGAACGTTTCAACCATTTTCGTGATAACGCTCAAAAGTGTGAAATTAATATTTCTTACAAAAAATGGACCGACGTTATCAGTTGGTGCACTAAAAAATACCAAATAATATTTATTCCATTGATGCTGGTATTTGTGAAGTTGGTGACAAAAGTTGTTAATGTAACTGCAACTGCACAACTTTTCAGTGAACCATCTGATAACGTCGGTCCAATTTTTCACAATGTACCATGTATAATAAATAAAGATAATGCTTATCTTGAATTAAAATTATTAACTTCCCAGAGGAAGTTAATGTAATGGGGCTGATTTTGTGAATCCCCAGCTTTTGCATATCTCCTCGTTTCAATAATATTATGGGGGTGGGCTTATTCGACGCGTAATTAAGCATTTAAGAACTGAAAAAGTTTCCAGCCGAGACACGTTGGCTGATTTTAAACAGCAATTAAAAAACTAATAACTAACTAATAACCTGTAGCTGGCGGAAAGGTAGATAAATGCTCTTACCTTCTCAAATTTGCAAGATGCAATAGCCTAGTGCCTAGTGGATAGAGCATCGTAGTGATAAGCAAGTGCCATAGTAGAGAGACGGGTTCAAATCCCTCGCAAGTACGTTTTTTTCGCTTATTTACTAATCAGTATAATATTTTTATACAAAATTTTAGAAATCAAGATCTATAATAACAACTAACAACTACTGAAAATTCGTTTTGAGTTTCTATGTTCGTCCGAATATTTTCAAATCTACTGGGAAGTTCGTCGTGTGGACCTCGAGGGTTACACTCATTCTACTGGCTTCTTATAGTGACTGGTAGTTACCAGTTATTACTTAATAAGAGATTTGACGATTTTCTTACTTTTTTACTTTTCAAATTTTGAGTAGGTATTGTATTGGTATTACTGAAGCGTTTAGAAAAGTATCGTGAGAATTCTAGTCAATGACAAACTACAAAGAACCCTCGTAAAAAAATGATAATAATTGCCTTCTTTCTCTGCATAGATATCTACATAATGGAATCAAAACTATATCGTATTATTTTTGATGAATGTGGTTCATGATAAGTTAAGAAAAATACTTTTAAAGTTAAAACCTCAACAGTGACTCGTCGGAAAATTCAATATACTCTGAATGAATAAATATGTGGAAAACCTGATGAGATATTCGTTTTTAATTGAGTCTTGGTGTATAATGCGATAAGAGTGCAGTAGATACAGGAAATGAACTAAATCGAGAAAATTAAAAATTCCAATCTCCAGTCACCACTAGAAGGTAAATTTCCTAAAATATATTATATTGTTGGTAGATTAGATTAGATTAGATTTTTTATTGGTCAAAAATTATTACACCTTGGTGCTATGACAAGTCAATAATACATACAATGGAAATATAAATTATGATTAAATATTGTTATAGTAAATAGTAAAACGACATATAATTGTATAGGGTACATGTACAGGATAAAATCAAAAACAAATGGCATATAAAAGTACTGATAAAGGTGTATTCTAGAGAAAATATATTGTAGCTGTTCATTCTGTGAAGCTAAAGTCAGACATATCATAAGCATTCTCTAAAAGGTGTTTTTTAGCTTTCTTTTGAAACTGTTGATGGTTGCATTTTTCAGTGATTGAGGAGTTGTATAATGGTATGTGGGTGTTGAAGCTCCTTGTAATTTCTGATCTGTAGATACTAAAATATATTATATTGTTAGTATATATTATATAGGTTCTGTAATATTAAGTTTAATCATTGTTTAACTAGTTATACTTTTGAATCAGTTGAAAATAATATTTGGAATGTTCTTGGCACTAGTTTTTTGTCAGGTTTAAATATTTTTTCTGATTTTGTCTATATTAGTCTATGTTTTTCTGTAAGAAAGTAATGGACAGAAGATATATTCAAATCTATTAATCAAACATATTTTACAATAATATCTGCTTAATAGACTTTACATAATATCTATCTACATATATCCAAAAGTTTGGACGGCCGTTTTTTTGGAATTACTTGTTCAATGATGTTCATTAACGAACTTGGATACCAGGAAAAAGGAACTGAAACCATCCAATCGTTTTAAACTGGAAGAACATAGAAAAACAATAATGACAGGTATCGATGCTTGTGTTTCTAAATTCGAACCAGTTACTGATCAGTGATTGTAGATGTTATCATTTGACACTATACTGGTGTTCCGTTCCAATATCCTTCCAGTGCCGGATATCATCCCCTTGACTCCTTGCCAAACGCTGACAGCTTCTCCTTAGACAGGTTAGAGATATGAAGAAAAGAAATCAGTCGTCAAGGTGCGCTATTGTCAGTATTTTTTTGAGGAAAAACAGGTTGCTTGTGTGAAAATAACAAAACCAACATTATGGGGCAATATAAGTGTCCTAGTTCTGAACTCCAACAAGTATACATTGGTACTTTCAATATATACCACTAAGGATTTGTGAAGTAATATTTAAGGCATATGGCAGCTACGTATTCTTTTGATAAACAATTGAGATATCTAGTTTTTGATGTCAGCCACACCTGGACTCAATTGAATTTCATTGATAGTCATTCGAATAGCACATCGTAGCTTCTTAGCAAAACCCTTACTTTCTGTTAGCTTCATAAAAATCTAGTAGTGATAAAGTACCTGGGTGGATAAATAAGCTCAACATTACTTAAAATTGTCACCTTAAAATCGTTCTCTTAACAAAAAGGTGATTTCCAGTAAATCTGCATTGCCTTTTGTAAACCCAGAAGTCTCTAATACAATCTAAGATAGATATATTTGGTAATGACTGTCGGATATCTTTTACCGTTGACCATTATTACAAGTATTTGCGTTCATTTGGGAGAAAATATGGTTCAATTATTCCTCCATCCTAAATCTGCGCCATCTCTTTTTCTTCAGAAACGTCTATTCTGCTTGTTTATCCCAGCATTCTTCCTCCTCGCTCAAGGTGATGTTTCGACCTAATAGGCTGGTCGTAGGTTTAACGGATGAAAGAACCATTTTGATGAAAAAATTAACAATTTGATAATTGGGTAGAGATGACTCTAAAAGCATAATATGATAATATTATTCCAGTGAATGTGTTAAAAATATGCCATTGTTATTAATGCTCCTATATTACAAGTTAGTTTCTTGTCATGATTATGGCAATTAGAAATGCAAGAGGTCAGTTTGTCTTAAAGATTGTCACATTTCTATTTTCTTATTGTTAACCAGTTTCCGAAAGGATCAACCACATATTTATAGTACTACGTGTCAGCATTCCTCAATAAAATAGGGAATATCAATTTGTATAGGAGGGGGTATACAAAATCTCCTTCCCCCCCAAAAAAATATTTCCTAAGGCATGAAAGGAGCATTTTTTGCAGAAACTTAAAAAATGGTTTTCGACAACTGTTCAATCGGATATTTTTCTAAAATTCCACGACCTTTCGAGTTACAGAACCATAGTATCTACATATAGTATATAAGTTCACGTTAAACGATTTTGATGACTAATGAACTGCTCAAAAAGGTGAAATTAATATTTCTTAAGCTGGCTTGACATGGAGCAATGCAACCTGCAAGAAGTTGCATGCAATTTCTTGCAAGCCATAGTATTTCCGATGCCGATCTGGCATGTCGTTTGACATTCTGCAAGTCTCTTGCTATTGCAACATGGCCGCCAACCCCCAAAAGAATATTGAGCCGCCGGCCCCCAAGCCCCTTTTTAAATTATTCTAAAAGGACCGATGCGGCGGTTCAATAACAATTTTTCTAACTTCAAATATCTTTATTTGTGATAAAATACAATGAAAATAAACGAAAATGCTCATGCTAGCCCAAATGTGTCAAATGACAATCCTGAATCCTGACTGACAAGGTGACAAGTGAAATCTGGTTTGTTGGTAAATCAAAAAGTAACTAAATTTCTCCCTAGAATTGCACGTTTTCACGCAATAGAAATGGCACGAAACCGATAATGTTGCAACGGCAAGCTCTTGCACAAGTCGATCAGCTGGGCATCAACTGCGCATGCCTGTGTGCAAGACATATTGCGTCTTGCATGGCGTTGCATGATCTATTGCTCCATGTCAAGCGCGCTTTATAAAAACTCGAACCGACTTTGTTAGATGGTGCACTGAAAAATACAAAAATATTATTAATTCTATTGGTGCTGGTACTTTTGATGTTGGTGTCAAATATCTTCTATCTACCTGCAAAATTAATATTATTTTTTACTTTCTAGTGCACCTTGTGCCTTGTTATAAAGTCGTTTCTAGTTTTTGACAGACGAACCCCGAACGGAGGAGGTATACAATTCGACAGTCTGCTTTTGTTTTGTTTGACTGCGCGTTCTATATAGGTAGTAATCGTACTCTGATTAAAAGAGGAGGCTTGAGAAATGGTCCCATATTCATAAAAACGCAAATCGGAAATCTCCTTTCCTCCGAAAACCGCCCTCAAAGTGTGTGGAGGGGTCAAATTTTCCCGAAAATCTAAAGTGGTATAATTAAAGATATATATATATATATATATATATATATATATATATATATATATATATATATATAATAAAATAGATTTGTGTTGGGGATGCAGTCATTTAATAAATAAAATTCTTTGGATTATGCCAAGCTTTCGAGAATGTTTATTCTCTTCGTCGGGGCAAAATTCGTGAATTTATATAAAATTAACCACAAACAGGAAAGATTTCATAGTCAGCAATCAGAAATCTTTCCTGTTTGTGGTTAATTTTATATAAATTCACGAATTTTGCCCCGACGAAGAGAATAAACATTCTCGAAAGCTTGGCATAATCCAAAGAATTTTATTTATTAAATGACTGCATCCCCAACACAAATCTATTTTATTAAATAATAAACCAGTCAAGAATTCAGAATCAAACAAAATATATATATATATAGGACAATATTCGGATACGTTTAAATTGAACATTTTTTCAAAACAGTTACGGTTTTCGAGTAAGAGGCATATTATTTTCTCAAATATATATATTTTTGCTATGTGGAGAGGACGATCTATTTCGAAAATTGAAAATCTGTGGATTCTACATGAAAGACCTAATTATTTGTAGCAATATTTATAATGAACATTTTTCCCTTTTTGAGTAATAGCAAATACAAGCAAAGCATAGGTACATGGATAATGGTGAACGTTCAACGATTTTCGCGTTACACTCAAAAGTGTGAAATAAATATTTTTTACAAAAAATTGGACCGACGTTATTAGTTGGAGCATTGAAAATACAAAATAATATTAATTCTATCGGTGCTGGTACTTGTGAAGTTGGTGGCAAAAGTTGTCATTCTAACTGCAACTGCACAACTTCAAAAGTAACAGCACCAATAGAAGTAATATTATTTTGTATTTTTCAGTGCCCCAACTAATAACGTCGGTCCAATTTTTTGTAAAAAATGTTTATAAAATCAGATTTACTTTGTATTTTTCAGTCCAAGTTTTTGTTAAAAGTTATTTATACATGGGCAAAGTCTCTAGCGGCGGGTATGATTTGATTTATACATTTGTATTATGTATATTATTATTTTGAACAGTGTATGGTACACTAATGATTTTCCATGGTGAAATCGTTAAACTCCCGTCAACAATGCAGCATTTCACATCGTATCAGCGGACCGCATTCCACATTCAATTCTACCGCTGCATGTAATTGCATTTGTCCATTATAAAATATACATAATTCTATAATATTAGGTCTCTCATATATTTATTTACTATATAATATACCGAACAGGACTGTGACGTAACGTCATAGTATTCGTTGTATATGAAAATTGATATTTCTACCAGAGATAGGGAAATGACAAGATCATAGACAAAAAAACTTATTTGAAAAAAAAAATTGAAATATTGACTCGTTTTCGTGCTCACCAGATGGCACAAAAGGCGCGTGAGGTCCTGACAATGTTGTTAGTTGTTAGGTTATATTTATAGGTTACTCTCCATTCACATTGATGATTGATCAATTTTCTCGTCTATCAATTTCAATGTCGTTTCCATTTACACTTCTTAATGTCAGAAACGTTGTCACAATGACGCTCATGTAAATAAAACCTGACATTTAAGAATTTACCTGAATTTTAGAATAAGTATTTATTCTTGGCCGCCATTTTGACTCCCATCCCTCCCTATACTATCTACAAGACTTCGTGCTGTCAATAGACAGCATATTGAAAAAATAATTTGGCTGTCATTTGACAGTTTTTGTGATAAAAATGGCGCTAGAGAATACCGCTATATTCTAGTGCCTTAACCTAACTCTACTCTAGCGATTATGCGGGTGAATTCAAGCGCAATAGCCCTCATTGTGATTAACTACAAACTTGTCAAGAAATTAATTTAGCCCGTATCATGTATAGCCACGGTAGTGTACGGCCATTAAAAGATCACACTAAAAATTCTCGCATTTAGGTACCTATGACGGCATATTTTCCTCTAACGACATATAATAACGATAACTTTATTAAATCTATAAAAAAAGGAAAAAGCATTTTAATACTTGTTTGACATTACACCACATCATATTCATCTTGTTTCATCATTTTGTTTATTATGACGTCATCGATATTTTTTGTAAATGACATAGTATGTTTTTTAATACTGAATCTCTATTAATTTTTTCAAAGGTAGGTATAATTTTTCAATATTTACATTTGAAAGAAAATTTTATTTAATTGCTGTTCCTATAAAGCAGAAAAATATTTGTGACAGTACTATAGAGTCAAAAATCAAATAAATAAGTAAAATTGCTTCAAACTTGATACTTGAAGTTTCTGTCAGTTTTTATATTTTTTTAAATGTCGCATAATTCTGCGAGCCCGTTAGAAAGAGAATACGAAATAGGTACTACTAAGATTAACATTGAAAAATACAGGTCGACATTTAAAAAGATATAGGTTAAGTCATAATTCAAAACTAAAAAATGGCGAAATGAGGTAAAAATAATGTAACATAACGTCGAACTTTAAGTTAGACTTTCATCTAATACATATAATACATACTTATAATGTGCACTTTCATATATATATATAGGTATAAATTAATATGATATTACGTTCTTCTTTTTCTTATATCCGAAGTTTTGCTGGTGTGGAATTTCGTCGCGGAAATTCTGCTGTATGCGATGAATAGCAAATGTTATTGTCTGAATACATTATGTACCCCTATAAAAAATAATTTCGACGGCAGGAGAATTTGAACTTTTTTAATATTCTTTCGTCAAAACACCGCTCGAGTAGGTTACGTTTCTATCCATATTATATTTTTCATAGAGCATAAAGGGTACATAACACATGAAAAAGGAACTGACGAAACAAACCTAAACCCAAAAAAGTATTTGCTTTTTCAGATTCGAAAGCTTTATCAGAATTACGCAATAAACATCATTTCGTTCTATTAAATTAATTTGGATTTAATGGCAACTTTCCAACACATTTCAACTGGTATTATTGGAGCTTAATTGGAAGAAGGATTAATTATTAATACTTAACGTTTAATAATGAATAAACTTTCTTCATCTACAGAATGATTAATCAAGAATGAATCGTAGCAAGCTCCCATAGCATACATACATCCCTATTGTTGTGTATATGTACGAGTATTTCACCTTAATTATTTCAAAACTGCAATATGCCGTTTAAAAACCAACCAGTCATTCTATTTTTATTGCCTTATTAAGAGATGTATATTATGTACTGTTAAAATTCCAGCTCTTTTCTCCATACGTATAACCATAATTTATTCTTGAACCAGATATAACAAGCAACGTTCGTAAATGCGACCTAATTTATGAAATAAATGCCAACTTTACATTTATTTTAAGTAAATAATGGGGTGCTATTTCCTTATTTTGAAAGAAAAAGAAGTTGCGTATAAACGCCACTGGCAAGAATAAAAAAATATGTTGTGCTTTTTGACGCATAGAATATATGCGTACTATGTTTCCCAAAAATATCTAGGGCCAAAATTGTCATAAAAAAGATTTTCCGCTCAAAACTTTAGCATGATGTAGTTCAAAAGCTAAGACCTTTGAGACATATGTTCGTATGAAGGTTTGTGCTCAAAATAGGTCCAAGAATAACTTCTTCAAGTATTGGCATGATATTAAGAAACACCCTGTATATTTGTTTTGTGCCATGTTGTGACTTATTTTGTGCATTGCTTATGGTATCGTATTTCAAGATCCGTATTACTCTTGAACTACCGATGTATAAAATGTTTGGATGTTGTTCCATTTCTGAGACAATAAAAGATAATCTTTTGTATTATACATGAAGATGTAATTTCCTTTATGAAAATAAATTGAATTCACTCCTGAATAATTGTTAACTATATACTTAATTTCATTTATACTAATTTGACAGTGTAGGTACATTCGTTAAAGAAACGATGTTGCACGTCAGCATATACAATGTTTATGGCTTTAGGCTTTGGTCATTCTTGTTTTTGACCGACTTCCCAAAAGGAGGAGGTATACAATTCGATTGTGTGCTTTTTTTTTTTTCTTTTTTGGTTTGTGCGCGCCTTTCATATAGTAAACGTACTCCGATTTTGATGATTTTTGATTCATTTGAAAGAGGAGGATTGAGAAATGGTCCCATATTCATAAAAACGGGAATCCGACATCGCGTTCCCTCCGAAAACCGCCCCCGATGGGGGTGGAGGGGGCAAATTTTGTCGAAAATTGAAAATCTGCGTTGATATAATTAGAGATAGGACAATATCCGGAAACGTTTAAATGGAACATTTTTTCAAAAGAGTAACGGTTTTCGACATAGAGACATTTTAAATTCTCAAATATACCTATTTTCGCTATGTGGAGAGGGCGATTTCTGTCGAAAATTGAAAATCTGTTTGCAGTACATGAAAGACATAATTATTTGTAGCAACATTTATATTGAACATTTTTCCCTTAGAGTTACGGTTTTCGAGTAAAATCGGTGTTAAAATGGTAACAACTAAAATATTCAAGCGTATTTCCGCAGCGATGTTCTGAGATCTCAATAATAACAACTACAAGCAAGGAATATACGTGGGTAATAGAATAAGTACTATCTTCATTGGTATTAGTGAACGTTCAACGATTTTGGTGACTACTGTTACACTCAAAAGTGTGAAATAAATATTTTTTACAAAAAATTGGGCCGACTTTATTAGTTGGTGCACTGAAAAGTATAAAATAATATTAATTCTATTGGGGCTGGTACTTGTGAAGTTGGTGCCAAAAGTTACCAATCTATCTGCAACTGCACAACTTCAAAAGTAACAGCACCAATAGAATTAATATTATTTTATACTTTTCAGTGCACCAACTAATAAAGTCGGCCCAATTTTTTGTAAAAAATATTTATTGATAGTGTTGGTTGGTAGTGTTGTATCTAGTGACGTAATGAAGCTTCGCAAAGGTATTTGTTTTGAATCACTTAGTTTTGGAATGTTTACTGACTCGTCCACCGAATGTGATACCTAATTAGTTTAGACATTTTAGTAAATTCATACATTTATGTATTTTTCATGTGTTCTTGTGTTTATCTTTGAAAAATCAAGCTGTCATGGATATTTCATTATATTCGGTGATATACCTACTAAATGGTTGATTAAAAAAAAACTATGATTAATATAATATGTAAGTGATCACAGACTCTATGGACTTTCCAACCGTATTTAATTATTACTTAATTTTATTTTTAAGAATCATTTACTTAGTAACGAAGATAATTTTATTTTCTATACATAATATGCCATTATAAACTCTTGGAAATGCCATAAAATATATTTAGAAGGAAATTCACGTTTGTTGCCAAATACTTGACAGTGCCTCCATTTTGACCGACTTCGAAAAATAGATGAGGTATACAATTCATGTGCATGTTTGCTTTTTTATGTAGGAATAAACGCGCAAACGCCCCCTTCCAAGAACTCTAACTTGGAATCCGTTGAAATTTTTGAAAAATGTTTAATCTAAAGGTTGCCAAGAATTTGACCATACAAACTGTTTAATATCAAGACGGGAATTACACATAATGATTTATTTTATGTAACAACCAGCTTTCGCCCGCGTTAAAAAAACTGCATTAAATTTCATGCAGTAGTTCTTGCTTGATGCGTGTAGAAACATACAGAAAGAAAGACACATGCGGTCAAAAAGAGCCTATATTTTAAGTTAATCCTCTAGTCATATATTGGTGAAAACTGCATTCAATTCCAAACAGTAGTTTTTGCGTGATGCTCGTTCAAATATACAGACAGACAGACAAACATTATAAAAACTGTTGTTTTGTTGTTGCTCTAATATTAGTTTTTCTATAATGTAATATCTATAATGTAGAGATATCGGCCTGTTACAGTTTTACTATTATATGTATAGAGTCATACTAAATATATAAAAAACAATCGCATAGTAACGACTATAATTCGGCTATAATTTATTTTAAGTAGACATTCTTTTGAGTCTTATCATTAATAATCTATGAGCTGAATGTTGACATTTTATTAAAGTTCTTGAAATTCTGATCCTCTCCAATTTAGTTGGTATATTAACACTAGCGCTATAGTCTCTTTTCCAATTAATTTAAGATTATCGCCATCATCTCAAGATTAACGCTACTAAATTTGATAGTACCTACGTTAACACTCTTATGTATCTACAGAAAAGCTTCTCATATTTCAATACGGATACACGGATATAAAGTACATTAAAATAAAAGCTTTCCTTCATTTTACAAACAGTAAACCCAACAATCTCCCATCTCGATAATATTTCGGAAGCTTGTTCTTGAAGCTTTTCAATGACCCTTGAAAATTTGTCATCAGTCACCAGCTCGTCAACCTCAATTTTGTAACCAGCTATCTAAAAACGTATTAGTAATAAAAACCTTGTCGGAATATCAAGAATCTATGGTAGTGTTCACAAACATCATACATACTGAAAATACGAGATTTTGAATTATGTGTATGAATGTTCATTCATTCGAGAAAGTTTGGTGTTATGACCTGACCAGATGAACTCCGCGTGCCCACAATTTAAAAGCATCAACATTATATTAGGTATGTTGCTAAACAACGTTACTAGAAAGCTGGTGCTTGATACAACATAGCTCAGATGGACTTTTTATAATTACCAAAATTAACTGATAATTAATTAATGATTAAATATTCACGTAAACAAAATCTAAATTGATAAATCATCTATATAAAAATAGGTGAAGACAAAACAGTTCAGCATGCTTTTCTCCTCCGTTTTTCAACCGATTTTCTTTTCGTTTTTTTGTTTAGTAACTATTGACGGTCTTGAGTATTATCAATGAAAAAATGTTGGGAACAGTTTTTCGCTCCACCTTCGAAGGAGCTGTAATCTTGGCAATGACCGTCTCAATGGATGTGACTGATTACCAATCGCTTAGTAATACGTGATCACTAATCATACTCTTATGGACACGACATCGCTTAGCCCTGTTGTCCTAATATAATTGGGAAATAACAGACAAGTAAGTTAAGTACCAGCACCAGTAGAATTAATATTAGTTTTTGTATTTTTCTGTGCAACAACTAATAAGGTCGGTCCAATTTTTGTTAAAAAATATTTATTTATGTCTGTTCGCGTCTTATAAATAGTAAACGTGTTCCGATTTTCGTGATTCTTGGTCCCATTAAAAAAATACAATCAACATTCAATCTTCAATACACTTTTTCATAGAAAAACTATAATATTATAATAATATGGCAGAATATTATGACAAAAAAAGATTCCAACCTCAGGAATCTTATTTAAGTATTTTTATAACTGCTGAACCTAGGGGTATGGGTTCTATTCATACTTGCCACATTTTTTCTTCCTACATTTGGTACAGAATCAAAGCCGAACCATTATTATATATTTTTATCTAATTATCAATAATGATTATGAAACACTAGTTATCTTTAAACTTTAAATCATTTCTTGCAGATGACTTGGTAACTGACTGCTGAGGTAGCAGATTAGTCGGGATATTGAAATTTAATAAAAATGAGTAAGAAATTTTCAATTCAAACTCCACTTCTGCTGCCTCCGCTGGACTTTAGTATAACATGCCTGCCTTTCTTTGGCATGACCTAACTCACAAACTTTCCTCGAAATAGGAAATAAGAAAAAAAGTTCGTCGCCGGTCGACATCTTCTTGTTGTCCAGGAACAGCGGAGCAACGGCGGTCGGTGACAGTTTTCAGTTTATGCTTTTTACGAATTAGTTCTCGTATATATATATATATATATATATATATATATATATATATATATATATATATATATATATATATAGCTTTTTTCCTTCCAATATTTTTGGGTCGTTGATGTTTTTAGTTTCGCAATTTTGCCGACGACGAAGGCTATATCTACTGTCTCTTTCTACGCTTCAACAACTGCTTTGGAATTCCGCATAGTCTGAACATTAATGTGCTGGTCTGTGGGTGTATATAGGTATTTTAACATTGTAGGGGGAAACTATGACGGCAGTCGTATTTTTACTCGAATAGGTGAATGGATGAATGAAAATGATAGATACATTCGGCCGCCGCGTTGTAGGCCATCATGTAACCGTGACGAATTTCTTGTTGTTGCCATGATTTCAGCAATATCGACATACCAATGTATATTATAGAGAATATAATTTATATAGGTATATTGTTTGGTTGATTAATACGATGGCGACCTGAAAACCGGCCTCAATATCCAAAACAGCACTCGTCAACAATTATTGCTAGAGAATGACGTCTCTGCATTTAGCAGAGCAAAAGTAGATAACGAAACATTAATTTTATAGGTGGACATTGAAGGCTAATTAAGTGCCCTAATGAGAAATCAAATGCTCCATGTATTTTTCCGAAAATAACGGTTCTGCTAACTTCATCGAAAGATAGCAGAGCAAAAGTAGCAAAACGAATATTATTTGGATGAAACATTTAGAGCCAATTAAAGGCTTATTGTGCCCTTCTGAGAAATAAAATGTTCCATGCGTTTTTTGAAAAATGACAACTTCTCTATTGCTAACTCGCCATTTTTTTTTCATTCCTATACCAATTAAAATGCACCAATTTTATGAATTTGTGTCTGCAATATTATTGTAAACATGCTCTGATTTTGATTATTCTATTATTCAAAAACGATTTACAGATAAATGTTTTCATTGAAAACTTCAACTAACAACACATCTAACTTCCCAAAAATAGCTTATAAACGGGTTGAAGAGGAGTATTAGATAGAGTATTAGAAAACTGATATAATATATTTTTTAACAAAAAATAGGACCTATTGTCCCACGTTATTAGTTGGTGCACTGAAAAATACAAAATAACATTAATTCTATTGGTACTGGTAATTAAGAAGTTGTGCAGTTGTAGTTAGATAGAATAATTTTGGCACTAACTTCAAAAGTAGGTACCAGCACCAATAGAATTGAATATCGTTCAACGTTCACCAAACAAGATAATAGTTTGCTTATATCTGCTTATTCAAAGATTTCAAAATATCGCGGAAATACACATATTTCAGAATTTAACACTGGTGTAAATCGGAAACCGTTCATTTTTGACCGACGAACCCAAACGGAAGAGGTATACAATTCGACTTTATGTCTGCATGTTTTTTTATGGATGTTCGCGCCTTTTGCACTGTAAACGTTCTTCGACTTTGATGATTTTTTCTTCATTTGAGAGAGGAGTACATATTGAGAATTGATCCCATATTCATAGAAACTCCAATCCGAAATTTCCTTCTCTTCCTTTTCTCGAAAATCGAAAATCTGAGAAGGCAGAATTACAGATAAGACAATATCAAGAAACTTCTAAATTGAACATTTTTTCAAAAGAGTTACGGTTTTTGAGTTGTAACAACGTTAAAATCTGAAATATGTGTATTTCTTCTATGTGGAGGGGGCAATTTCTTTCGAAAACTGAAAATCTCAGACGGTAAGATTAAATACTAAATTATTTGTAGCAACATTTAAATTGATTTTTTAGAGTTACGGTTTTTTAGTTGGAGCAGTTGTAAAATGTAAAATAAGCGTAAGTATTTTTCTGAATAATAACAAGTACAAACAAAGAATATACATGGGTAATAGGATAAGTACTATATTCTTTGGTATTAGTGAACGTTCAACGATTTTCATGACTAATGTTACACTCAAGAGTGTGAAATAAATATTTTTTACAAAAAATGGACCGCCTTTTTTGTTGGTGCACTGAAAAATACGAAATAATATTAATTCTTCTGGTGCTGGTAGGTACTTGTGAAATTGGTGCCAAGAGTCTTCTATTCAACTACAATTGCGAAACTTCAAAATTACCAGCACCCATAGAATTAATATTATTTTGAATTTTTCAGTGCACCAACAAATAAACTCGGTCCATTTTTTTAATATACATATATTAAAAAAAATGTCCAATTTAAATTTTGCTTCATATAATCTCTTTTTTTGGCCGTCTCTTATTTTAGATTTTTGAAAAAAAAATCCCTCTCTACATAACGAAAACACATATTTAAAATTCTATAACTGCTGTAACTCGGAAACCTATGATTTTTTTTCAAATTCTAATTCAAACAAATTTTCGATTTTCGGAAAAGATTGCCCCCCACCGCCTTTGGATAAATTATTGAGGGGAATGACATGTTGAATGTCTCAATATTCTTCTTTCAAATGAAAACAGAATCATGAAAATCGGAACACGCTTACTATTTAAAATGCGCGAAAAGACAAAAATAGTCGAGGTCAAGAAAATATCGTTTCCAGAAACCTTTACTTTTTGTATTTCTCAAAAATTTCAACAGCTTTCGAGCTAGAGCCATCAGAAGAAACCCCTGTCAAGTTAGCACCCTGATTTTCGAAAACTTTTTTCAACGTAAATCTTTTGTTTGTCGTTTGTTAGATGAAAAATTTCTTTTGTTAGTTCCATTTTTTTTTGTTATTAACAATTGAAATTTTCGATGTCAAGTTGGCCCCACTTTCGAAAAATGAACGTTTTTTATGCAAATCGACAGTTTTTAATTCGCTTTTGTTTGTCAGAATGATCTCGCTGTTTGTTAGATCTTAATTAAATAACTACAACAATCTTTATTACGGTTGCTAAGCACGCGCATGCGCCTTGATGTGCACGATCATACCGGCATAAAACTAAGCCTGCACTCACATGGACGTCTATGACGTTTATATGCAATTGCTGAAATCTGAAATATTTCATTTTTTTACTGAAAATAGGAATAGGAAATGACAGCTGCTAACCACAAGAAAGGAAACTTCGAAAATACGTCGAAGTTATGATTAAAGTTCAAAAATGTAGAAATGAATATATATCAATGTGCACATTCAAATATAATTTAAAGATGAATTGCTGATACGAAGTGTTAACACAAAAGGTACCTACTGACGAATTTATAACGACAATAATAATGTATGATTGAAAAATAATTTTTAATAAAACAACATTTTTTTTAGCATACATGCCATACATAACGGATATATAAAGAATCAGAATTTAACAAATGGTATATGAAAATGAATTGACGACAATTTTTGTATATATCAGCGCGTGAGGGCAGATTCCCGAGCTGGCCGAACAGTTTGATGCTTTTGGTTTCAAATAGTTGTATTGTTCCCAAAGATTATTCTTTCTATAGCAATATGCTATGAAATGCGAATTATCATATCCAATTGCTCGGTGCAATCAGCAACCAAAAATGAAACATATTTTTCTTGCTTTTATTGCCTCCTACGGAGAGTTGAATGTTGAATTTATCGTGGCCAAGTTTGATCATCGGTGAAAAGTCTCAAGGTTCGGCAAGCATTCCTTGACTGAAAATTCTCACGAATATCAAGTTGAGGAGCTAAAATAAAAATTGCTGTAAATATTTAGGTAATTAAGATCTAACAAACCGCGACACCATTC
Source organism: Crioceris asparagi (assembly GCA_958507055.1). Lineage (NCBI taxonomy): Eukaryota > Metazoa > Arthropoda > Insecta > Coleoptera > Chrysomelidae > Crioceris > Crioceris asparagi. The sequence goes on along the minus strand of OY293826.1, from coordinate 79,389,772 downwards.
TAACAAACAAAAGCGAATTAAAAACTGTCGAATTGCGAGAAAAAAACGTTCATATTTTGAAAGTGCCAACTTGACGTCCAAAATTTCAATTGTTATTAACAAAAAAAAGATCAACTAACAAACAAAATTTTTCATCTAACAAACAATAACAAACGAGAAACAAACGATTTACGTTTGAAAATGTTTATTTCTTGAAAGTCAGGGCGCTAACTTGACAGGCGTTCGGAAGGAGGATGAATTTTCAAGACATTTAAAAATCGTATTTATTGAAAATTCTAATAATACGATTTTATAGAGGACATTTAAGATCTGATAGGTAATTATACTTACTAAAAAATGTAGAATAAATAACAAAAATAGTACCAATTTTATTGAAATGTATATAATAATATTTATTATAATGGTAGTCGAATAGTAATAATTTTAAAAATATTTCATGAATTAAACAAAACCTATTTACCAAAAATCCGACGGCTCATTACAGTCAGATTGGTAAATCACACAATTTTTAATCTTAAGTATTTTTTACCGACATCTCAAACACAGGAGGTACACAACTCGACTGTCTGTATAAAATTGGACAATCTGTTATTTTTAATTATTTTGGTTCGTACGCGTCTATTGCATAGTAAACTTACTCCGATTTTGATGCTTTTTTTCATTTCTTTCCGCTAAAATATCGCGGGTTAATTTTGTTCGAAAATCGAACAATCTGAAAGGCAAAATTAAATAAGGTACCTTATCCTGATTAATTTAAATTAGACATTCTCCGACATAACAGCAATATGCTGAAATATGTTTCGACACGTTTTGAGGTCTCTTTGTATACTTGAATGTTCAATGATTTTGATGACTCTCTGACTACACGCAAAATGTCAAATAGATATAAAATATAGGAGTGATTTTATTAGATGGAGCACCGAAAAATTGAGAATAATATTATATTAATTCTACTGTTGCTGGTACTTTTGAAGTTGGTGCCAAAAGTCTTCTATTTACACCTGCAAAACTAACCATTCATGTTTTTTGCTAGAAATATTTTTTCTGATTTCATTTTGGCTAAATGCTTCTAAAAATAGTTCAACAATTTTACGGATTTCCTTTATACATTTTCCGATTCGTTTTTATTGAAAACAGTATCATTGAAACAAAATATTAATAAATTTCCACTTATATATTAAATAACTCAGTTTAAAATCACATTTGATAAAGACACAGTGTGTCGAAGCAATTGTCACGTATTCATGTATTACACAGTGTGTCGAAACAATTGTCATGTATTCATGTATTTAATATATAAGTGGAAATTTATTATTTTGTTTCAATTTATCATGGATTTCCATCAACTATCAGCCAATGAGCCAATACAATTTTGTTATGAAAAGTATCATGTTTATTCATCATTCGAACGGTGGGTTATGGTCTGGAGTTTATAGAAAAATTCCACCGTAAAAGACAATTTCAGTTTTTCTGGAATCTTCCAATTTTCTGATCAAAATTATTCGTAGTATTATGAACATTTTCTCAATAACCTATATCTATTGGACCGTTCTCAAGGGATGCGCTTACCAATAAACAGCATTTGAATTTTATTTGTATACTTAGATAGATTTTCATGTCTTCACTTTTTTCTTGACTCTACTCGCCTTTGGCTCATAATAACATATACCTACCACAATCGTCCTTCAGTGAATTTTGCAGATATTCACTCCTTCACACAATTAAAGCATAAAATACCTGCTACAAATTGGTAGAATGACAAGGAATAAAATATTCATTATATATTTTTTTTATTTCAGGCCCCGCCGCCGATCAGGCAGCAGCATCGTCGTATTGGACGGCTGCGATTTGGAGCCGGTAAAGAAGCATCCCGACGACGACAACGACAGCATCAACGTTGACGATCTGGACCGCGACTACGTGGTGGGCGATATGGTGGCGGCCGTGCTCGCCACTGCCGCCGGCGGTGGCGATAACGAGGCAACCGTTGGCGGCGGCGGCACGCCAACCCATCGAGAGATGGCAGTCGATGTGCCCGATACATTTGTGGCGCGCAACAAGACACCGCCCCGATACCCACCCCCAAAACCGATGATGCCACAGGTAGGAATGATAATAAAAGTCTCTTCACTCTTCGACCACCACAGGCCGAAAATCAGCTCTATGTGAAATTAGCACCGCTACTAGGAGAATTGTTTGTTATTGGAATATGCCAGAATTGGAGGGTGCTAATTAGGAGTCAAGCTCAAAAATTGTGCCAAATAAGCCAACGCTTATGCTCATGTCATTTGAAGTAATGGATCATAAACCCTATTTTCATTTATCATCCATTGGGTTGATGCCACTGCCCCATAGGGGTTTTAGCGGGAGATGTAAATTATCCTTCTGGAGCTATCTTTTAGGTGTTTGATATCGGACATTTTTGCGAATTTAGAAAAAAATTGCTTATATTTCAGCAAAAAATGGTTGCTCATCGAATTATTCGAGAAATACTCCATTTATATTCCTGGACTTTTCTTGTTTGGGAGCTACAATGCCACAGACAGATAGATAGATAGGTACATATATTAAAGTAAATTAAAAAAACTAGCTAAGAACACTACCGATCAACTCATTTTTCGAACAAAGAAAACATAATACACCTGTTTAACATAACACTCCTTTGAGGTGAAAAAATAAAAAAGACATATTCACCTCAAAACTAATGATTACGGATCCTAGTGTTTTTGCATAATCTTATTTACGTATGCAAACTAAACTTGTATGGAAATATTTCGAAGGGCAGCCCGGAGGTTTAATGTTCTATAGCATTTCTCAATGATGTCACTCTAGAATCAACAGACTACCACAGTTTGAGTTTGACACTTGAATAGCTCCTAATTCTGACATATTCAAAATTCACTAGTCGGTGACCTTCTGGAAAGAGCCTCGAATAGGCGACGAAGTGCAACTTCTCCGAGTTTGTCACGTTAGAATTTCCTTAACGAATAGCTCTTCAAATTTTCCCAAATAAATAACAAAATTGATATACATCAAAATAGTCTATTTAAATGAATATATAAAAATTAGTACATTGGTAGCCTATAAATAATGTATCTGTATATATAACTTTCTTGTGCAATTTATCAAACTGAATAGTATAATTTTACACAGTTGTCTAATGGATTCATTATTGAAATCTTATTATACAGGGTGTTTGAGAGGAAACTGAAGAATTTCAAGTGCATGTCTAAGAAGTGTAAGATGTATTTTGTGACTTATTGCAATAGTTCTTTAAATAGACTATATTTTTTACAACTATCAATAACTTACCTACCGTCGAGCTTATCGTCTTTATATAACACATTCAAAAAACAGGTTTTTTGAAACTAACTAGTCATCTTTACTTTGACATTCAGATGAACAACAATATTTTAGTGATAGGTATAAAAGGTGTTTCAAACTCGATGGACTATAAGACGTTTATGGTTATCTAGATGACATACAAATTAAAAAATTTGGTTGTTGTCACATCTACCCGTAACTGATGTCAACACTATTTTTCACGGCACTTCATATATTTTATTTTATTTTTTAATATAACATTAAATTTGAAGGTACTTTTGTTAATGAAGTTTTGACTATAGTTACAACCAAAATTTTAAACTCGTTCATCTTGTAGATCTCCATAAATGTCTTATAGTCCATCGAGTATGAAACACCCTTTACATTTCCATCAATTATACGAAAAAATTTTGGTTGAACTTTAGCAAATATCACATGAGCGATTCTTTGAATCTGAAACTTTACAGAAATTATTACTGTTGGCGAACTACATATAAGGCGTTCCCTAATAATATATAAATATTCAAGAATGTGATTCTAATTGTAAAATTAACAAAGCAACAATTAAAAATAATGCTGCTCATGTTTTATTTATATTTCTTTGACCTTCGCGTCATAATTCGTCTCGAATTGAATTTTCATTACATAGTTTCATGATTAATCAAATTGCTGCTTTATTGCGTCTTTTAAATAAATGTAGGAAGAATTTTTCTTTGTTGATTTGAAAAATATTGTATGTTAAAACCTTAATCAGATCCATACTAAACGATTGAACATGTATACATTTGGACACTTTTTAATTCTCGTTTTGTTTTTCATCAAGAAATCCAATATTACATGCCGTCTTCACACATCCTTTTGTTATATCTTGCGCCCCATCTTCCCTTCGCGCTCTTTATTTTTTGTTTATTTTTATTTTTTATTATGATGATACTTCCTTCAAGGTGACATACAACAGACTTTTGGGCGTCACTTTTGGCGACGATGCTCAAGAAAGAGCGATTGATGTGCCAGATAACTTTGTCGAAAGAAAAAAGACGCCGCCCAAGTATCCTTCACCCAAAACCATTAAGGTAAACAAAATATTATTGAAGAGGACAAATGAATGGTGTTGTGGCTTAGTACTCTTTGGGTTTTTTAAATGGGAACTTTAGTTAGTGGGAAATAATGACATTCTGAAGTAACCTCGACTTAACATCTTGTTTACCACCACAAGACTCGTTGATATTTTAACTTATTGTGGCAATTTGGAGCTCCGATTAAGTTTCAAATGAGCGTTTATTTGTTACTCTTTTCAGTTAAATATCTCATGATTAAATTGTTATTTCATCAAAAAATACATTACACGTAATCTTGAGATTTGCAAAGAAAAACTATAGAAAAACACGTGAATACGTCATCATCTAGGAACTTTTTAACCCCGACAACGTATAAAAACCAGCGTATTAGTGCGATTAGATTTTAATGTCAAATTAAATAAAGATAATCATCATTGGTACATAATGCTCCATAGTGGTAGATTTGATTATATTTTTTTCAATGAACTTGACACCAAATTCTAAGTGAAAATAATATGAATAAATGGTCCGATCACAATCAATAACTAAATGTAGGTACCTAAAAGCTTGACGTTCTGCTTGAAGAACTCTGTCGAGTTAAAATTTGAATTTTTGGCCGAGGTTACGCAATTCGAATATTTTTTTATGTTTTTACGTACAGTAAAAGTGCTCCAACTTTGATGATCTTTTTATTCATTTGAGTGAGTAAAACTACTACATATTTCAAAGTGAACTCTAGTACATTACTTACCTATACATTATCAATATCAATGTATTGATAAAGTCACTAAAAAGTCTCTATATGATGACGTAGACGCTTTCATTTTTTCTAAAACTAAAATTAAAGAGCCAGCAATTTTCTTTATGTTCTCTTGGATACACCGTGAAAAACAATTTGTGATTTCATTTGATAAGGCGTCTTGATTATGTCTGAATTTAATATGGATTCCAAGCACGTTTTGATATAATTACATTCTTGGAGAAGTATTAAAAAAAACTATTTTTTTGTCCACATCCTCTTTTTTTTCTTGTTTAAGTCGTTTCATTTTCAAAAGAACTGCCGCTATCAATTCATGATCCGCTATTTTCCAACTGAGTGTCACTGTAAACAAGTCGATATGTCATTGAGGACATTGTCTGGATTATCATACCGTAATCTCGTCTTGTTAAAGGAAAACCAACGTAATAGATTTCATACTCTATCAAATCTGATAACTATCTCTTCAGAGGTTAATTCGTTATTGTCATATAGCCCCTCCAAGCTGTAATTATAGTAATCGATCCTTTCTAGTAGTAGCTTTCTGGAGGTAATAAAGTATTTGACTAACAAAATTGTAGTTTTGTAATTAACATAGAACTAACATTGATTTAGTGTAGATGTGTTTATTTAATAACCCTATGGAATGTTAATGAAGTTGATTGAACAAAACAAACTAGGTATATATAATTTGTACTAATCTCTGTTTGGGAATGGAACAGAGTAAAGAGCTGTCTATTTTGGGGTATTTATTGGGTCAGATGGTAGAAGGATTTGTAGGTTGTTGTTTCTGATGTAGAATCGATTTATTTAGTGTTTACCATGTAAATATTCGAGAATCTATTTTGACTCAATCACTTTATAACCCTTAATTGCTTGAGTTGCGTAGTTTGTATCTTTTGAAAATTTATTTAGACTTTGACGCCTGTCGTTGCAATATGCAGCGCAAGGTCTACTAACAAAAAATTCGCAGATACATACATGTACCTACACAAATCTTAAAAGTTACTTGGATCATAGAACTCTTGGATTTGGATTGTTCCGTATATATTATGTTGATAATTATAGACTAGTTTATGACTTTTTGCAATTGTGGAGCCCTTCAGTCTTAAAATCTGTAACGAAAAAAAGTTCATGAAAGATTGATAAAGATGAAAATAAATAAAATATTTTCAATAAAAAAATTGATCGAAATTGGAAAGAAACACTAAGTTATCTCCACATGTATTTGTTGAAATTAAAATTATAGGGGTTGAGACATGTTTCGGGAATATATATTCCCATTATCAATTTTGACAAGGTTATTGAGGAATGTGGCACATACTACCGATAAGGAATAAATAAGTAAAATGTAAATTATAATAATATAAGAAAACTTAAAAACTCTTTACACAATAAATAAATTAAAAATTCTAAAAATTTGAATTAAAACGACATTCTAAAATAAAAAGAGGAAAGAAAAAACCAAATACTCTGTATTGACTATATTGTATTCCTATGGTGGTCGTGTTGAGAAAGAGTTTATTAGTTGTTACTGAAAAAAAAAGTTAATTCTGTTAGTGCTGGTAATTTTGAAGTGGTGCATTTGTGAGTAAATAGAATACTTTTGACACCTACTTCAAAAGTACCAACACCAATAGAATCAACGTATTGATTCTTTTCATGCATGATTTAAATAAAGTCGGTCATATTTTTTTGTTAAAATATTTATTTCACAATTTTTATGAAAATTGTTGACGGGGCACACACACACATTCAGTAATGTCAAAATATCTTGCACTTTTTGACCGACGAACCCCGAACGGACGAGGTATACAATTCGATTGTGGTCTTTTTTTTGGTTCGCGCGTTGTATATAGTAAACGTATTCCGATTTTGATGATTCATTTGAAAGAGGAGGCTTGAGGAATGGTCCCATATTCGTAAAAAAAGCAAATCCGGAATCTCCTTCCCTCCGTAAACCGCTCCCGAAGGGGATGAGGGGGCAAATTTTCTAGAAAATCGAAAATCTGAGGTGGTATAATTAAAGATAGGACAATATCTGGAAACGCTTATATTGAACATTTTTTTCAAAAGAGTTACGGTTTTCGATCTAGAGGCATGTTAAATTCTCAAATATGTGTATTTTTGCTATGTGTCGAAAATTGAAAATCTGTATGTACTTCATAAAAGACCTAATTATTTGTAGCAACATTTATAATGAACATTTTTTCCTTAGAGTTACGGTTTTCGAGTTACAGCAGTGGTAAAATGGTAACATCTAAAATACTTATGTGTATTTCCGCAGCGATGTTTTGAAATCTCAATAATAAACTACAAGCAGACAATATACGTGTATAATAGTATATCTTCATTGGTATTAGTGAAACTTCAACGATTTTCATGACTAATGTTACACTCACAAGTGTAAAATAAATATTTTTTATAAAAAATTAGACCGACATTATTAGTTGGTGTACTGAAAGATACAAAATAATATTAATTCTATTGGTGCTGGTACTTGTCAAGTTGGTGCCAAAAGTTACCAATCTAACCGCAACTGCACTACTTCAAAAGTAACAGCACCAATAGAATTAATATCATTTTGTATTTTTCAGTGCAGAAACTAATAACGTCGGTCCAATTTTTTTTGTAAAAAATATTTATCTAGTGTTATAACTGTAAAACCCTTGATTTTTCTGGAAATGCTCCAATTCCAACATTACTAAAAATAATCTGTTCTTTAATCCAGTAACTTGAAATTTTAAATTTTTGAAATTGTTTGCCTCCTCCACCCCCTTTGGGTGAAGTTCTCAGGGGGCAGGAGATCTCGGTCTTCATTTTTTTATATATATATATATATGTATATATATATATATATATATATATATATATATATATATATATATATATATATATATATATATATAATATAATTTCAAAACATCGCGGCGGAAATACACATTTCTATAACTTGGAAACCGTAACTCTTTTGAAAAAATGTTCAATTTAAACGTTTCCGGATATGGTCTTATCTTTAATTCTGCCTTCTAAGAGTTTCTATCTATGGGAACATTTTTGAACTCTCCTCTTTTAAATGCATCAGACATTATCAAAATCGGAGCACGTTTACTATACAAACGCGCGAACAGCCATACCTACATAAAAAATATAAAAATAAAAAAGCAAAAATACAAGCGAATTATACCTACCTTTTTTAAAAAAGTCGGTCAAAAGGCAAACGTACACATGAACAACTTCTTCTGGCGCTGTTGGTCAAATATACCTACCAGTGTATTGAATTCGTTCTCATTCATTTTCGACGGGCATTGTTGGTCCTATTTTTTGAATAAAATATTTATTCAAGTAACTCATTCCTCATTTTAATGTTGTTCGATAAGTGATAAACCTTACAAGTGTGATTCGAACCCACAACATGGATTATACGAGTCAAAAGTTATTAGCTCTCCGCCACTATGTTTTTTTTATAGGATGGTCAACTCAGAAATTCTTCAACAAATGCGAAGGCAATTACACCAACTGTTTAATTATATAATATAAATCAGGTAAATTTTAAATTTTCTCATTGCCCAAACCACGAAAACGTTCTTAGATTTAATAAAAAAATAAGTACAAATGTTGTAAGGAATCATATGATTGAATAAAAAAAATATACATTTACAGTAACTATAGTCATAATAAATATTAGAATAATAATATCTCTCAGTCGTCCTTTTGCAAAGAAGAAACATCAAAATTAGTGCACATTTTCGATCTATAGGTTATTTATGGCATACGTTCTAGTTCTGCTCTAAGCACTCCAGAAAATTTATCTTGTTATAAATGTAAAATATATTGCGAGTGGATTTAAAAAGCTTGGCTCGCTGCACTCAGTAATATAATTGTTACTCTCAAACTACATAATCACATTTTGTCAATTAACATTCAACATAGTGGTGCAACTAAAATCACAGATAATAATAATCAGAGAGAAAAACAAAGATAAAACACTAAAACACACTTTAGGGACGCGCAACATTTCCCATTTCCCAGATTCTCGGTGTCATGTTTCCGGTGTGTATGTAGGTATGTATGTAGGTATGTATGTATATATAACGAAAACGGTTGTGTTATACAGTGTGTCCAGGTTGTGATTCCATTTAGATAATGGATACCGACTACGTATCCATTATTAAAATTAAAATTAAATTTCGAGATTGAGCATTATGGTGTTGTATATTGTGAATACAGAAATTCACTAGTTTGTTTTTTTTTCGAGATTTTTTTAAAGTATAACTGATTTTTTAATATGAATCAAAAAATGTGTACCCAGTATTTATTATTGTATATCCCATTTCATTGCCAGATCAGGAATTTAACACATCATTAGTCTATTTTTGGTTTTCATACTGAACAAGTTCTGTTTCTTATTACTGTTTAGTAGTATAGCAGATATTTTTTGATAAAAGGCGATGTCATATAAAAAAAAATTAAATCAGTTGTTTTCAAAAACGACTTTTAATTTTATGAGTATTGTTAAATATTATACGGCCTCCCCGATCAACATCAACTGATTGGACACCTTCGGAGTTTTACCTTTGGGGTTTATCAAAAATTGAATAGGTATACCAAATTAATCTTCACACGAAGGAGAACAACGTCAATTGGTTTTGGTGCGTTTTTGAATATTACATCAGATGTACATAACAAAGTCCTGGATTCCTTTGTCAGACGATGTTAGAAAATAGAAATTAGAAAATAATATTACAAAAGTATAATATAAATTAGTTAAATTCCACAACTGCAAAATTGTTTGTAAATATTGGTCCTATTTTTTGTCAAAAATATTTAATTTATATATTTCAGTATTACGTTATCAAATTTGTTGAACATCCAATTTAAACGTTGTTGGATATGCTGTTCTTTAATTTTGCCACTCTTTTTTAGGAGAAGTTTTGGGGTGGAGGAATTATTTATTCATATTTTTTGATTCAATGGGATGGGACCAACTCTCAGCCATTTTCTTTTAAATGAAAAAAGAATAATCGAAATCGGAGCACGTTGAATATGTTAAACAAGAAAACAGATCTTAATAAAGAAGCAGACACAGTCGAACATACCTGGCTCTGTTGGGAAGTTGGCTAAAAAACAAAGCTGATAACGGTTCCTCGGAAAGAGAACGTCGCATGCATGACACTATTATGATCGCTATTTTGTAGAGCTGAAAAAGTTGTTAGAACAAGGAAGAAGTACTTTTCATCTTCTGTTAGCTTTTATTTCAGCGAACTTTATAAAACAAACAAAATTAAAAATTGCACAAATCTGTTTTTTAAATCTCGAAAACCAAAAGAGTTTTTCTCCATTTATCTGACTTTGTACCTATTTCCATTTTCGAGAGTCTCAACCGTATCTTGGACAGAGTGTATATTACATAATATAAAAAGAAGAGTTGGTGTTTTTCCACACAACACAACACACAACAAGTGGACAAGTGAATGAACATCCGCCCACCGCCTGGGCAAGTACATTGGCGAATTATTATCATCGTTCACTATTCATTCTATTCTATTCGAAATATGTGAAATCATTTCCGGGCACACCTAAGTATTTGACCGCGACACATTTTTTATCTATGCCGTATGAGAGAGCCGAAATTTTATGTCATTGAATTTTTAGACTCACCTATTTATGCAATTCTGAGTTTGTAAACTGCCATTTCAATCAATTTAATAATATAATGGATAAAAAAATCCGCGAGGAAAAAATACCTAGGAACACTCTCAATCAATTCATCTTTCAAAAAAAAATTAAATCGGTTTATCCGCTTGAAAGCTATGCTTTCAGACAGATACGTTTATAAATCGGATCTATATCGTATTTACAAAACAGAACTTCACTAACTCACCGCGTAGATATAAAAATGCAAAATAGTTTATTGTTTGATTAAAATTTGCAATTGCTACTTGGCAGTAATTAAGAATGTTGCATTGATAATAGCGGGCTTAATTTGTATAAACAATAACTAATTTCTTTCAACGATATTTATCAAGGTAGGTATGTAGTTACCTATCAAAAATGCTAACCTAACCCGTTGTAAAACTGCCGATGCAATTCTCTTGTTAAGTTCAATATTACGTAAATATAGGATAAAATATTTTTTACAAAAAATTGGACCGACTTTATTAGTTTGTGCACTGAAAAATACAAAATATTATAACAATTCTATTGTGTAGTTATACTTAGATTGATATTATTTTGTATTTTCCAGTGCACCGACTAATAAAATAGGGCCAATATTTTGTAAAAAATATTTATTTCACACTTTTGAGATTAACAATACTCATCAAAATTACACAACGTTCACAAAGAGATAATAGGTAGGTTGCTTATACTTATTCATAGATTTCAAAACGACGCGGAAATACACATATTTCAGACTTTACCACTATTGTAACTCGGAAACCGTATTTTTTTTGAGAAATATCCAATTTAAATGTCGCTACCTACAGTTTTCGAATTAACTTGCCCCCTCCACATAACGGAAACACACATATGTAGACTTTGCCACTGCAGTAACTCGATTTTTTTTTTAATTTCCTCTCTAAACGTTGCCGAATCTCAATTTAAAGACCATGACCGGATATGGGATCTTTAATGGGATACTGTCTCAAATTTTGGATTTTCGAAAAAAATGCCCGTTTGGAAGAAGGTTTTGAGGAGAAGGACATGTTGAATGTTGATTTTTTTCAATGGGACAAACTCTTAATTGTCCTCTTTCAAATAAAACATCATGAAAATCAGAGCACGTTTGCTATAAGGTTTGGACCAGTTTCAAACTATGTTTTTCGTTTGTGAGGCATACGCATTTCAATTTTGGTCTCCTCAAAATTGAAATGCGCATGCTTTTTACGGTTTTAATTTCTTTTGAAATGCTGCTCGAACACCCTTAATTTAAAAGACGCGAACAGCCATAAAAACATGCATGTCTTGGTCATAAATGGTCGCATTTTACCATCATTTTACGATCATTCTGGTAAACTGCTTATAACAGCCTATTTACTTAACCTAAAAGAAACAAATTGAAATTTCAAGTCTGACGTCTGAAATGATTAAGCTCCTTATGACGAACCTGAGGGCAACAGCTACTTATGTCAAAATTATTATTTTTTTGTTTAATGAGTTTCCAAAAGAAGGAGGTAGAAAATTCGATCATATATCTGCATTTTTCAATATAAAAAAACTACGCAAAGATCTTGATAAAAAACTTATATATCGTAATTGATAAGAAAATTATCCGAGGGCAAAATTAGCCAAACTCCCTGCTGGAAGATTGAAAATAGAAGCAAATAAAATAAAATATTATTTACGTTAGGCATACACATAGGTACACAAGTTTTGGTTTTTCTTAAAGCTTTGATTTGATCAGGACGTTTCTTCGTTGTAGACACCACTTAAACTCAAATTAATTTTTATTTTGATTAGGAAACCCTCCAAGTTGTATACAACCTTTGACGTTAAAAATGAATGTTTACGGAATTCTTCGACTTTAGAGATCGAGTTCAACCTTCGAAGAAGGCCACGAGAAGCGGGTCGAAAAGTTAGGTTTACAACAAATTGTAGGCGGAAGAAATCCCAAATATCTCCATTCTTCACAAAATAATGCTTCAATTTTTCTTCACACTAATCTATTTTATATTTAGCCTTTCAAATTAGCTTCCATCTTCTTAATGCCATTTTCCTAATTTTCCTTTAAAAATTCGTTGTAATCTCCATTAACTCCTCCAAAATAATCTCCAAATCTCATTGGCGCATCTTCAAATACATACAAAATTTCCTGCAACACATTATAATTTTTATCAACTAAACAGTTATTTTTTCATAAAAAAAATCTCACTACGACCACACAATGCCATTTATCAACCAAACTCTCTCATTTGTTTTGGGGTTACAAAGTGAAATGTGGAAAATTTCTCCTTTGCCTTCTTCCTCTAGTCTCCATATTTTTCTCTTTGCATTATTATCTTCCATGCTTTTTGTCAGCCCGCTAAGCGCTACTTTAAATTTCAACAAGTGTGAGTCGTAATACGATATTCCATTTCAGTTACGATGTAGAGGAGTAGTATAGTTCAGATAAGGTTTGTTGGATGCAAGGGGAGTGGGAGGGTGGTGAGCCAACCTCCCTCACAGCAGCACATCATCTTGGCACTTCGCCAGAGTCGAGCAATAGTATTCAAATGGAGATGTGGTGGTGATGAAGATTCACACAGAAGAGCAGACTGAGGCTCTGTTCCAACTGTTCACCTTCAATGCCCCTGTCTGTCAGATAATTTCGACAGTGGCTGGAACAACTGATAACTTTTGAATTTGAATTTTAATGTTACCTTAAAAATAACTTCTGTATTGATATTATCTTGAGTGAAACATTTGAATACTTGCTAAAACAACTCAACTTACAAATTAAAAGAGAAGCCAATTGAGGCACTTTGGAATTAATGCAAACATCCAGAATTTAAAACAATAAAAAATGGATGCTGAACTCGCGTGGAAAGGATTCCGACCGACGGACAGCGGACAAGACAGGATAGAGATCTTAAAATGTTTACATTTTTTCATCGGATGTACTGAACACGGAACTCCCAAAAGAAAATAGAAGCATCATTAGGTATTCAATTTTCAACTAGTCATAACTCCGAAACCAAATGGAGAATTTATTTTTCTAATCTCATTGTAACTCAATGTTTTTATACCACGATAAAATTAAATTTTAAGCTTCTATTTGAGATGCAATAGTTCTAATATATGCATCAGGACCAATTGTTTGAAAACTGTCTCAAATCTTAAGTGGCACAGAAAACCAATAGTAAAGATTAGTTGTATTGATTCTTTACTAATAGACTGCTTATCGTCAGACGCTTGGTTGGTTCACTGCGCATTATCCTTACTGTATAAAACTGTTCCGGATGGAGATTGGAACAGAGCCAGATACGTCTTGGCCTCACTACCCGGTGATATCGTATTTCCATTATATCTCCTAAATTAATTAGCCTACTTGAGTAAAATTGTGTATGATTACTGAGAAGCCTAGGGAAAATCGCGGATCATATAGGAAAAATAAGAATTTCAAATTGTCTCTCTTTTTTTTTAAATATTTTTTGCCAACTATCGTTATACCCGCATTACATCACTTGTAATACACACAATAAGGGTTTTGTAACATTCTTACTAAACCTTGGGGATGTTAAATGGAAAAAAAATTAACTGGGTAGCGAGGCCCCTTAACTTGATAATCTGAGGTTTAATTGAGTTATTTCAATGGATACGAATTGTCTTTGAAGGAGCATTTTTTAGTAAAGGGATCAAACATTAACTTGAACGTTCGACTTACCGATTCAACTGAATTGAAATTTGTTCTTTTACTCTTTGATTCTCGGCTACCTGGAATCTATAGGATTCGAATGGGAGATAATGCGAGCACATAAAAACCTTCTTTCTTAACTGTTATCATGTCGGTAACAAGTAGTTTAAAATATTACAGGAAAACTCTTCATCTATTTTATATGTTTGAAGTGAATTTGTTAGAGAAACATTACCCATGTGCCATCAAAGCAATTAAGATAAGAACACATACTTTTAATTTTGCATCATTGTTTCATAGTCGTCAGAAGATTGACAACATAGTAACGTATGTCTTTAAGCAAAGAACTACATATAGTGGTTTTCTTCATCGATTTACTTCGAGTGAATATCACTGATGACTTATAGGTAATCTTTTGCTGACCGATTTATATATTCGTACAGTGCGCCCCAGAAGTATTGTCTAAATTCATTCCCACGCACAGGCTTGAGGTAGGTTAAAATCTCAAATATGTGTATTTTTGCTATGTGTAGAGGGCGATTCCTTCCGAAAATTGAAAATCTGTGGGTACCACATGAAATACCAAATTATGTGTAGCAACATTTATACTGAACATTTTTTCCTTAGAGTTACGATTTTCGAGTTACGGCGGTGGTAAAATGGTAAAATCTAAAATACTTATGCGTATTTTCGCAGCGATGTTTTGAGATCTCTAAATAATAAAAAGTACAAGTACTATCTTCTTTGATATTAGTGAACGTTCAGCGATTTTCGTGACTAATGTTACTCTCAAAAGTGTGAAATAAATATTTTTTTACAAAAAATTGGACCAATGTTATTAGTTGGTGCACTGAAAAATACAATATAATACTATATTTAGTATGGAGACCGAGCTTTGCTCGGGTAAAACAGGATTTAAGATGGGTCTATAAGAGTTACTAAGGATATTTAAACTTATTAAAAAATGTGCATATTTCTGGTTAAAATGTATTGCGATCGGTAAATACTGCTTTTATTGTTCACATATTCGTAAGTTATATGATTTCGAAATAAATATGAATGATAAATATACCAAAACTCTTGAAGTAGCTAGTGTGGACCCCGAGGGTCACACCGATTAAATATGAAAGTTTCGTCCATCGATTCCTTGACTCCGAAAACCCCTTTTTGCTATTTTTTACCAAAATTTGCTAACCCTTCCTTGAAATAACTAATGTGTACCTTTAGGGTCGCAATATATTAGATATGTAAAAATTTTCATTGAAAATTTCCGATTAAATTATTAGAAACTCATATTAACATATTTTATTTAAAAAAATGGGATTTGTTAAAAAAACTTGAAGGTGATCAGAATTCGAACCCAGGAACTCTAGATTTATACCCCGAAGATTAACTATTTTTTCCTATGATATTATCGGGTTCAGATTGATATCTGAAATATAATCTGTAAAACTCCTAAAATGGGAATATTAATTGCTGAAAACGATTTTCCTTGTGAATGTGAATACAACCAATAGATTCAATACACTCTAAAACCCATTCATATGAATTTTCATCGAAATCGGTAGACCAGATTCCTCTGTGTCCAATGTTTAGTTTGTACGGTCTTATTATGTTCGAAATTTTTTCGGAGAGTCCTTTGACATATGGTAGCTATATGAGTATTATTGGGGGAGGTATTTTGCTTTTTTTCCTCGATTGGTTGTAAAATGCATATATTCTCTTTTTAAAAATGTTATTTATCATGGAAGGGGGGTAGTTATTATTTATTAATGCTTTTTTTGCTTTCTCAATTGCATTTTGTCGGAATTCTGTATCTGATAGATTTATGGCAAGATCTGCAAGGCCCATAATGACCAATTTTTTTTGGGATAATGGATGGTGTGATCTAAAATTGAGGTATCTGTCAGACCAAGTCTCTTTTGTATACCAACATGTTCTTATTGTTGTATTTGTTCTACTTAGTGACAAGTCTAGGAAACTGATTTGATGGTTCTTTTCTACTTCGATGGTGAATTTTAATTTTGGATGGAATGAATTGAACATTTCTTGAACGTAGTTTGTTTTATTGTCTGGTATTAATTGTATGCAAATATGAAATTTAATTTGGGTATGATATTATTTTCTTCAAGAACAAGTTGTGCTACAACACTTGATATTGCAGCTCCCATAGCACAACCATCTATTTGTTTATAATATTTATCTTTATATTGAAAATATGTAGATGTGAGGGTGATCTCTAGTGCCTTTTGAAATTCATTGAGTGGTAGTGTGGTATTTTTTTTAATTCTTCCCAATGATTCTTTATTATGTATTGTGCTAGTTTTATTGGAATATTTGTATACAGTGATGTGACGTCTCAAGAAATGAGTATATGGTTTAGTGGTACTTTTATGTTTTTTATTTGAGATTTGAATTGGTACGAGTCTTTGATGAAATATTTGTTTTGGCACGTTATTTTACTTATGATGTTTGCTAGGTATTTTGATAATTGTTCGAAAGGCGATTGAATACATGATATAATTGGTCTAAGTGGCATGTTTTGTTTGTGTAGTTTTGGAAGGTCGTATATTTTTGGTGGTAATGCATTATTTATTTTTAATTTTGATGCTATTTTTGGAGAGATATATTTGTTTTCTTTGTATAAACGCTAAAAATAAAAATAATTAACCCAGTCTCGAACAAAAGATCCTAAAACAAAAGTTTAAAAAACCAGACAATTCATTAAAAACAATGACGACATAGTCATTGTGAATAGATGGTTGTGCTATGGGAGCTGCAATATCAAGTGTTGTAGCACAACTTGTTCTTGAAGAACTTGAAAATAATATCATACCCAAATTAAATTTTACCCTTTTTCGAAGATATGTTGACGATTGCATACTATTAATACCAGACAATAAAACAAACTACGTTCAAGAAATGTTCAATTCATTCCATCCAAAATTAAAATTCACCATGGAAGTAGAAAAGAACAATCAAATCAGTTTCCTAGACTTGTCACTATGTAGAACAAATACAACAATAAGAACATGTTGGTATACAAAAGAGACTTGGTCTGACAGATACCTCAATTTTAGATCACACCATCCATTATCCCAAAAAAAATCGGTCATTATGGGCCTTGCAGATCGTGCCATAAATCTATCAGAGTCAGAATTCCGACAAAAAGCAATTGGGAAAGCAAAAAAAAGCATTAATAAATAATAACTACCCCCCTTCCATGATAAATAAGATTTTTAAAAAGAGAATATATGCATTTTACAACCAATCGAGGAAAAAAGCAAAATACCAACCCCGATAATACTCATTTGTCAAAGGACTCTCCGAAAAAAATTCGAACATAATAAGACCGTACAAACTAAACATTGGACACAAAGGACACAATACTCTCAACAAAACATTTTTTTTTAATTAAAAACAGATAATTCGCTATACAAGAAAACAAATGAAGTATATCAAATCCCGTGTAGCGAAGAAACGTGCAACAAGATATACATAGGACAAACATCACAACATCTAGAAAATAGAATAAAGGGGCACAAATACACAAAAAATGCTACAACAGCCCTCAACTAACACAAGAAAGCCACCAAACATGAATTTAACTACAAAAAACAACAATTCTAGCTACTGAAAAAGATACCAAAAAAAGAGAATTTTTAGAAATGATACATATAAAAGGCAACCCTAACGCACTAAATGATAAAAAAGACAAAAAAAACCTCAGCACGATATACCACAAAATCATTTAGACATCTACCCAAAAACCTTAATTACCATATCAATACTTTTCGCCCTATCTCATTCAAATAAAACCATAACACAAAAGTTTTTCTTTAATTGGACTTGATGAATAAAAATCAAAGAACAAATAAATAAAACGAACACAGAACAGAACAATTACAAAGATAATTTTCCAAAGAAGTCATGCGTACTGACATCATACGTCATATGTCTAAATCCTGCAACTCCTGCAATCTGAAAAAAAAATGATCTGTAACAAAAATCAAATTTCCTTTTTGTGGATTTAATAGATTTAATATTATTCCGTATTCTTCAGTGCACCAACTAATAACGACGGTGCATTTTTCGTAAAAAATATTTATTTCACATTTTTGAGTGTAACATTATAAATGTTGCTACAAATATTCTTACCTTTCATGTGGTACCCTCAGATTTTCAGTTTTCGAAAAAAATCGCCCCCTCCACATAGTGAAAATAACATATGTGAGATTTTAACATCAATTTAACAGACAGTCGACTTGTATACCTCCTCCGATCGGGGTTCGTTGGTCAATAAAATAAGTTTATTGCATATAAACCGAGGCACGTAACAGGCCAAACAGAAGGAGGCAAGGGCCATTAACTATAGAGACAAAAACCGAGGCACAGTTTAAATTTTTGTTAATTTTTCAAACCAGTAATGCATTTTTTTTTAATTTCATTGGATATCACTCAACCAATTTCAGTAGAACCAATCAGAAGACCATGTAGGTAAACATGAGTGTTACCGAAATAAGCAACAAAATTTGTTTGTGTAACTACCTAATCAGAACTAATTTCCCAAAATAGGCCTTAGATTACAGAGCAATTTTGCAAAATATCAAACTCATAACTTCACTAACCACTGACTACAGAAGACGAGGGCTCTGTTGCATAACCCTGTATAGTTTAGACGTTATTTGAATAATTAGGTATGATATAATTTCCAATCCTTACCACAGGAAAACCAAAGCAAAAATCCTAAAACCAAACCTCTATTATTCCTAGATAATCCAATACTTTCAGCAAAGATTATGACTCATGTTCCTTATCAAATCATTAATACGTGTCGTGTCTCATATTTTCCATACATTATCTTCATATTCCCGGTATCATGCATGAAAATGCTGTTCACCAATTTATTCTTGTTAATCTTGTTATATCACATAAGATAATTTAAATATCTTAATGGCCTCAATATGTTTGCACATCGAACACGTCTGAGAGAACAGCCAATCGCTATTATCAACACAAAGATAAACAAAGCCTGTTAATATTATGTAAGTATATTTTTATACATACATACTTCATAATCTATCTGCATTGCATTTCTTATCTTAACTTTCAAAACCTATTCACATTTAGTAGGTAGGTATGCATATGCAATAATTCTTCGCGCTTATCTACTACGTCGCTTTACAACTCGAAAACATCCATGATCGTATGATCACACTGCTTTGGAATATAAACAAATATTCTCGAGTATAATAAAGTAAAATGTGTTGCCACTGGCATACGTACAATCAAGTTGTGGGACATAAATAGAAACGTAGAAATCATCCTCCCATTATATAATAATTATCAATCCTCACAGTGGCTTATCAATTCTGCATAGCTGAATAATAGTATACCTGTCTAATGCCATTTGAGATGGCGTCTGTTCTGTTCTTGTCGTGTTATGGGGTTTGTTTTGTCTCTCCTATATACCTACCTAGTAATAACGGACGCGTCATGTCGGTGCGGACACAATAGAGTACCTTTATGTGACGCTATATGCGCTAATATATTCTTATCTCAGCAGTCATTTCTATGTTGGATGAATGAATGGGGCGCTTTGTGTATGTATGTAGGTATGTATGTATGTATATTTCTTATGGTTGTAAGATTATTATTCAATCTTAAGCTTTGTTGACTCAGATCGGAAGTTTTGATTTCTAAAATGTTAATGAATCAGATGCTGATTTGTATATTGGCCAGCTAGGCTGTATATGGCTGTCAATTTTCATGGTTGGAAAGTTTTAGAAGGCCAGTAAAAGCTGTGTATTGACGAATTTTATACATATGTATCTATTAATCTCTCGTATTCATTATTCTTGACTGTTTTTATCCACAGCACAGGGTTCTATTTTTCTGAATTTGGTCAAGTTTGTTGATTCATTTGAGAGAGGACTGCTGAAAGATAATTCCATTGTTCTATAAAAATAGTGAGGATTCGAATACGTCCTTCTACTCTTGCGAATGATTGCGAAAATGGCATTTATTGACCGACGAACTCCGAACGGAGGAGGTATACAATTCGACTGTGTGCTTCTTTTTTGTGGTTTGTGCGCGCCTTTTATATAGTAATCGTACTCCGATTTTTGATGATTTTTGATTCATTTGAAAGAGGAGGCTTGAGAAATGGTCCCATATTTATAAAAACTCAAATTGGAAATCTTCCCTCCAAAAACAGCTTCCGAAATGGGTGGAGGAGGAAAATCTAAAATCTGAGAAGGCAGAATTAAAGATGAGACTAGGTATATCCGGAAACGTTTAGATTGAAAATTTTTTCAAAATATTTACTATTTTCGAATTACAATGGTAAAGACCGAAATATGTGTATTTCTGCTATGAGGAGGGGACATTTTTTTCTAAAATTGAAAATATAAGACGGCCAAATTAAAGAAGAGATCATATGTAACATTTAAATATTTTTCAAATAAAGTTACGGTTTTCGAGTTACAGCTTACTGCCCTGGTAAAGTCTGAAATATAATTTCCACCGCGATTTTTTGAGATCTTTGAATAATAACAAGAACAAGCAAATAATATACATGGAGAATAGGATAAGTTCTATCTTCTTTGGTATTAGTGAACGTTCAACGATTTTTATGACTAATGTTACACTCAAAATTGTGAAATAAATATTTTTTACCAAAAATTGGAACGACTTTATTAGTTGATGCACTGAAAAATACAAAATAATGTTAATTCTATTGGTGCTGGTACTTTTAAAGTTGGTGCTAAAAGTCTTCTATCGAACTACAATTGCAAAACTTCAAAGGTACCAGCACCAATATAGAATTAATATTATTTTGTATTTTTCAGTGACCAACTAATAAAGACTGTCGAATTTTTGGTAAAAAATATTTATCATTCAATGGAACCAAGTCACAAATTTTGACTATAAAATGCTTTTATAAAACAGCGGAACCCTTGGGGTATGCGTTCTACTTGTACTTACTACATTTTATTTTGCATAGCTGGGCGCGTTTTGCATAGTAGTGATGCTCTGATTTTGTTGATTCATTTGAAAGACGACTGCTGATAAATGATTCCATTGTCCTATACATTTTTAAAAAACTTCAGCGGTTTCCGTGTATGAATATGCAAGGTTGCTGCTGCTATAGTTTGTTTCACGAATGACGCATCTGCCTTAAAAACATGAGAAACGGATCAATTCAACTCACGGGAGTAAATCAGTGGCGTAACGATTTCGAGATAAAATATGGTATTTCAATTTTTTATACGCTTGAAGGAAGTTCATATAATTAGAAAGAAATATCGATTGATTGAATAAGCAAATAATATGAAAGATTTATTATCAACTATAATGCAGATTATAAAATAATAATTTATTGCTTGAGTTATAAAATATAAATGTATTCATCTGAAATTTCACTTTGACGTTGTGACGACTATGAAATAAATATTGCGTTGCCTTCGGACATACGAGCAGCGCTCTATCATGGTATGAAGGAGATAAGCTCGAAATACTTATGTCGTAGCTTAGACCGACAAACGTACTAGAAAATTTCATGATAATGAGATGCGACGAGAAGAATAGCGTGATGTACGTAGCTTGTGAATGATTACACGCAATAGCCATCATTCGTGAAACAAACTATATATTTATAAATCATTGAATATAAGTACGTTCTACAATTATGTTAAGTAACAAAACTCTAAAAAATATGAAATAAGTATTCCGGTATACCTATATGAGGTTCAAGTAGCATTGTACTGAAGGGATTGTCAATTATTTTCTTAATCTTTTTGCATGTGGAAAATCCTTAACTAAGAAGGAAAAATAAACTATATCTTCCTAGAACCTGGATTTCAATCAGAAAGTATTAGGACATATACGGATTAATTCAGTTAGCTACTCCGTGTTACTCAAGTTCCCCATGATAAATGAATAACAAACCTATCATCGCTTATGATTATATTATAAAAAAATATATCATCCGGGCTCTTGAAATCCAAAGCAAATATCTGTGCATTGATGAAATCTCGGTTTATTATGAGAATCAGAACTCTGCTTGTAATGAACTATAAAGCGGTAAAGCGTACAATTTTATCGAAATCGTATACCTATACACTTCTTGGTTACGGATTTATCTTCAACGTCTTTTTGTTGCCAATGTAATTGGATTATCCATAAAGAATTCTCTTCGACTGACGGGATACGTATTTCTAGAGAAACACTTATATATGTATATATATATTTTACTATATAGGTACCAATTGTGAGTTATCCTCTGCACGGAGCTTGGGCTACTTCTTTTTTTCTTTTGCGGGACAGGGTCAACCCAGTTGTGTTCTTTATTACTTATGTCGGTTTCTGATTATTTCAATAAACAATGACGTTGGTTGTGGATATAAGTTTGTATTTAGGTGGATATCAGAAGACGTGTGAAACACGCTGTGTGAGATTGAATTTGAATTGTCACGACCAGTAGGTAGGTATGTGCAACGAAGTACATTATATTTATTGATACCTGTTTGCTCAGTGGCCTACCTAGTATGAGAAAATACTGAACCTTGATATTTTGCCTTGAAATATTTAAATTAGCTATATTCTAATAAGTAACGCGTCATCATCGAGAGAATTTTCATTAACTTTTCTATAGACTTTCTAAAGTCGATTTCTCATTGAAAGCTATTGAAGATAGCGTTAAGGAGCACAATATCGGTGTAACAAGAAGTGTTCCCCTAAATAACCTGAAATAAAGCTGGCGCTGCTGTACCAGAGGACCATTTATTTTCATACTTCCGACTTCAGATCACACAAGACTAGCTTTAGACCATTGACCATAGGTACTCTCCGCTACAGGAGCGCCAGTCTGGCCCCTTTATTCAATGTAGTAGTAGAAAATATTGTGGACACTTTTCGAGATATATCTTCTACCATATGAGATTGTGCAGCTTACCTCTTGTATTGATTGTAGATTAAGTTAGGTATTCGCATAGACATGGTATTAGATGAGTAGACTGCGGGTAAATAGTATGTATATGGATTCATTGAATTGCGTATTCTTTCTAGGAGTAAATTTTAAATTCAAATAGACCACCGAAATCACTGTGATCCAGATCCACAAGAAGAGCAATTTTATGTTCACTGCTTTTAGAGCCTAAAGCAGAAGTTTGGACGACTATTAGTTACATAAAAGTCAGTGTACTGCAAATGCAACAGATAATCTGCTGAAGTAATGTCAAAAAAAACAGGTGCGACTCAGGCTCACGTGATGATGTTTCGTACTTTGTATCTCTAGTATCTAGTTTCTTATGTTTTTCTGTATTTTACGATCATTCCTTTCGGAGATAAAGAGAAACAGTCTTATTACTACCAAACTGTTTATTTTCGAATGAAAAAAATATTTGAATTATTTGTATAAAAAAAATCTTTTAATTATATAATTTTCGCTGAATTAATTTTTGCCTCGTATGCTCGAAAACAAAAAAGTTGATCATTATCGGACCGGTTTCATTCGATGCGTAACTTACTATGTTATTACAACCTGAATATTTTTCAATAAAATGTTCAATATGAAATGACTCAAAATATAGCTCAAAAGTGCGAGTTGTACCTACCTGTATAAATATTTTTACAAAAAATAGGCCGACTTTATTTGTTGGTTCATTGAAAAATACAAAATAATATTAATTCTATTGGTACTGGTAATTTTGAAGTTGTGAAATTGAAGTTAAATAGAAGACTCTTGGCATTCTGTCCAATTTTTTGTAAAAAAAAAATTACACTTTGAGTGATATTACTCATGAAAGTCGTTAAACGTTCACTTATACCAAAGAAGATAGTACTTGTCCTATTACCCATTTTTTGCTTACTCGTTGTTGTTCAAAGATCTAATAAAAACACCCTTGCTGAAATACGCATCTGATAGATTTTACCACTGCTATAATTCGAAAGCCATAATTACTTATATGGAAAAGATGTTCAATTTAAATGTTGTTTGGTCTTTAATTTGGTCGTCTCAGATTTTCAATTTTCAAAAAAAAACCTCCACATTGCGGAATATATTCAGAAACATATTTCAGATTTTAACATTACTGTAACTCGAAAACTGAAACTCTTTTGAAAATATGTTCAATTTAAACGTTTGCGGATATTGTCTTATCTTTAATTCTGCCATCTCAGATTTTCGAGAGAAAGCAGATTTTGGATTGGAAGTTTTATGAATATTGGACCATTTCTGAAGTCTCTCTTTCAAATGAATCAACATCGGAGTACATTTACTATAGGTACATGGCGCGCTCACAAACCAAAAAAAGTCGAATTGTATACCTCGTTCGTTTGGGTTCGTCGGTAAAAAAGAAGCAAATAATAATAATAATAATAATAAAGTTTATTTACGTAAATGTAGAGACAGTTACAAAAGTATAAACAAAAATAAATATGAGTAAATAAACAAAATAGTACAGAAGCAAAATATGCTTGTTTGTGATTTAATGACTAATGTAGGTAAAATGTATATGTATATATATGTGAATATGGAATAAAGTACAAATTTCTAAAAATAACTGTGTAGGTACGGACAAAACGTTTAACTATAGACAAGATTTGGAAAACCATAGGTAAAACTTTGTAATAGTTTAGACAAAATTTGGTGGATATTTGACAAAATCAGGTATTTATAGAGAAAATCAGGTACTCACGGACAAAATCAGTTATAAATATGCTCAGTTTAGGATATTATAGACAAACTGTTCATTTTAAGACATAAATATCTGATATTTTATAATCAACATTTATCATCTTAGATATTTTAAATCTACCAGATCACTGAACATTTTTCTTCCAGTTGCATTAATCCACATTTTGAGTCTGTTCTTGAGTCCATTGTAATAACTCCGAATGCTCTTTAGTTCGTTTGGCAGTATATTCCAGAGCCTTGGAGCAAGGTATTCTACAGATCGTTGTCCAATTGTTTTATTTCTCGACGTAGTGTTGTACTGTGTTTTTTTTGTTCTTGTTTCATATTTATGTGTGGGAGATGTTAATGTTATTTTATTTTTATGAATATTTATTATTATTCGTTGGCAGAAAAGTTGTCGGATGTCCAATATTTTTGTTTCATCAAAAAGTCTGTTACTTGAATACGTGATATTTTTTTAAAATATTATTCTAAGTATGCATTTTTGAACAACCCCTAGTTTTTGAAGATGGCGGTCTGTCACGACTCCCCAGCCTAGTATACCGTAAGAAAGTTGTGACTGAACAAGTGCAAAATAAGTAATCTTCAGATGTGTACTATCTAAATAATCTGCAAGAGTTCTAAATTTAGTTAACAAACCCCTTAGTTTATTGGTTAGATGTTTCATTTGTATGTCCCATCTGAGATGTTTATCAATGATGATTCCTAAATAATTCACTGAGTCTCTTTCAATGTAACCTTTTTTCAGATAATTATGGATTATTTAACAGATTGTTATACCTACATCACGGATAAATAAGAAATCTGGTCGGCCATATCTCGGGAACGGCTTACAGTATTTATAGCTTCGTTATTTGGCCACCCTGTATCTACATAATTCTAAGAAGAAAATATTAAAAATTTTCAATACAAACAACTTCAGTAAACAGGAAACCAATGTAAAGTTTTTCCTATACGGCTGATCTCCAAATAACCTTATATGGAAAGAAACAAGGAGATCAAAATCGTCCTTGATTCATTTCTCCGAATTTTTATATGTTGGTAATTATTGTTGCTCATTATTGCTCACCCTTAGGCCTCGTCTTCGATTTTGACTTAAAAAAGTCCATTTGAAATAAATTGCTGTAGGTAGGTAATTTTTGAAATTTGACAATGCTTCTTGGTTGATTGTCCTTTTTGTCAATTCATATATTATATCTATCTTAATAATGCTAGAATTCTGTCATATTATATAGTATCTAACGCCAAAAGTAGAATTAATCCAGATGCATGTTTTGCCAAAAACCAATATAAATATGGTATCAATTATTCTTCTTCCCATCTTCCACGTCAACAAAAGCTATACCAGCAATTGAAATGTGCCATTTGCTTTTATAGAGTGGTCTGAATGGTACCGCCACCGCCGCAACTATCCCGCCGCCCCTCATCGCCACAGCGAGCGAACTACCTCCCATATTGACACCTTCGAAACCAGTGCCACCCCCACGAGACCATCTCAAAATTGAGAAGGATGGGCGGCTGGTAAACCGAGCGCCCGCCCCCCAGGTGCCCGCCCGCATGGTCAACAATAATAACACCTCAACGCCTACTGCCTCTGCCGTCCCCATTGCCACCTCACCGACAGCGGTCGTCGAACCTACCAGAGAGCAGCTGGACAGCATCAAGAAGTACCAGGTTGGTGTTGATTTATCAAGTTTTACAAAGTGAGGTCATAAAGTCTGGAGCACGTTCATTACTTCTGGAAATGATTTTCATTGTCGAACATAATGACTGATTATCGTAAAAAAAATATATTTTCCATAACCCCTCCGTAAGCCACTGTGTAAATTAATCTGCACCGTGTTTTTTTAATAAGTTGTTTTACAGTTATTGAGGATGTTCCAGACGTTACGATTTCAATGTACTTATATCTATATATAAATACTAGTAACATTTTTGATCGTTAATTAATAATAATACATTAAAAGTTTCAATAAACTTATTTTAAAAGAAATAATATATTATTATGTACGCTGACTGGTAAGCAGGCAACTCCATTTTCTTTATTAACCCTTATGATTGACTAAGGAGGGAAACCTCCATCCTGCCATATAATAAAATAAGAAAATAACAAGCGTCCTTACATGATCATGCTACCTTCAATTCCATGATTTACGAATTACTAGTGACTGATGGACTGATAACTATATAAGGACTCATCTCTGTAATTGGTAGAAATATTTAAGTTAGCATCTTCAGTTATCATATGTCACCAGCTGCTAAGTAAAGCAATCATAATATTTCAGACGCTTGTTTATGCCGCACATACGTGTAAAGAAAACTCTTCTTCTGTGAGGCAGTCGAATTGTATACCTACCTCCTCCGTTCGTGAAGTCGGTAAAAAAAGATTACAATCATTATTGTTGCCGAAGTTTCCAACGAAATATTTCTTAACATGTACGAGAACTTTTCATTCCATTGATGCGGTAATAACTTGTTTTATCCCGAATTTCACGTATTCCCATAATTTCCTAACTTTATTCCAAGCTTCTTTAGGTACTTACTACCTGTTCCTTTAGAAACAGGTAGTAGACATGATATAAAAATACAAGAAATTTGACCCAAGACGAATGCAGCAGCAGTTTTTGTTTGAACCATGATGGTAGGGACCTCTCGTTTTTATTTTTGTAACGGTAACATACATTATCTAACTTTTTCAAAGAAATACGGTCATAAATTTACCTGTAGTTTCTTTTCTAAAATAGCAGGTAAACCACCCTCCCCTTTTTGGTATTTTAAAAGGCATGTCAATAATAATCGTGAAATGGGTAAGTAAGCGTGTGAGAAATACTGGAATTCGGTAAAAAAGGGCCATGTATGAATCACGAATGACGATGGCTAAGAAATTATAGAGGTTTTTATTATGAATATTATTTGCGGATGAACTTTGGTTCATATTAGTGATGGGATATAGATTCTTAGAAAAAAAAAATATTTATTTGTGGTACGTATATTCAAGGTGACAAAAGGGAAAACATCTCAAAACCTTGGTCAAATTCTAGTGCATGTAAAAATATTCCAAATTTTCATTGCGGTACAAATCAAGAACTAAGATTTGATAAGATTGCCAGGCCATCCAATACGAACTACTGGAGTGAAACTGTATTTATTACTCAATGGCAATGCAGCTTTTCTTGATATGATCGTATATCGTGAGGTTGTTTCAAAAGTTTTTTTTATGATCTAACTCATCTATAGCAAGGTCTGCAAGCTTTTCAAAACGACTCAAATAATAAATGCGTTCAACGTTTTTCATGAGTAATGAAACGCTAAAAATCTGAAATAATTATTTTTACAAAAAAAATTAATCGACTTTATTAGTTGGTGCCTTGAAAAATTCAAAATAAGGTTAAATCTATTAATCTGTAGGTTCTGAAGTTGGTCATCTATTTACTCACAACTGCTCTACTTTGAAATCACCGGTACCAACAGAATTAACCTTATTTTGAATTTTTCAGTGCACCAACTAATAAAGTTTGTTCTATAGAATTTGAAGCAATATATTAAATTTCCACTATTATATATTTTAAAAAACAAATAACATTTGTTTCGGCACACTGTACCTTTATGTATCTATAAACAGTAATACATACATTTGATAAAGGTACAGTGTGCCGAGACAATTGTTACCTACGTGTTTTCTAAAATATATAATAGTAGAAATTTAATACATTGTTTCAATTCCTATCTAATATGGATTTCCATCAAGTATCAGCCAATACAGTTATATGTTATATCTTTAAAAGTTTGTTCTGTTTTTTGTAAAAAAAAACATTTATTGAATAGGTATGTACAGAATGTTATCTTACCAAGTAATTATTTGAATACTTTAGCCAAGAAAATATGAATACAACAGCTATTTATGACATTAAACTTAAATTCAAATATTCTTATAAGTTATCAGTTGTTCCAATCACTGCCATGTTATAATGATCAGAAATTATCGATAGGTACCTATATCTTACAGACATGCGTATTGAGAACGGTGTGCAAAATGTTAGTAATTAGAATTAACTTATGAACAAACTTATGAATTTCCGAAACTACCTTGTACACATTTCCTGCTCGTATACATATGACTCAATGCATTGATTAATAAATGCAGAACTGCATCTCTACTCCTACTATAAAAACCCCACACTTCGCGTACGCGTGCGATGCGTCATTCATTTTCCTGGAAATAAGTTTTGACTTTGGGTTAATCGAAGCTAGAATTGCAGGAATAAGTCTTATTTAACCCACATTTATTTGCCGACGTTGACTTAAAAAGATCTTAAAGGTTATTAGACCGCGTGGAGAACGCTCGCATCTTTATCATAACATTCAAAGAATTTAAAGTTTCAGTTTTTCAAGTTATAGTCATAGAAATTCTAATATTCATAATTCAAGAACATTCTGCAGACCCGCTTCCTGTTCTAACCACTCCATAAAATTTGGTGGTAAAAAGCTTCTTTAACATCGGTTCCAAAATTTTGAAAGAATGATAATATATCTACGAGATTTGACCGTTTCTGACCCTCAATGTTTCAAACTTATTATTTCTAATGTTGAAGCTTTGCACCTTCTTCATTTTATCATCTAATCAATGTTTACATAATTATTGCGTTCTAAAAATAGATCTGGATACGTGCTAAAAAAATCTCATATAAGTACCTACATATCATTATGTTAACGTGCTAATTATCAAGAAGACAAGTTTTAATAATATACAAAAAATGCCAATACTAGTTTCCACAATAAACACAATAGGTACCTATAGTTGAGGCAACAATAGTACTCTGGTGCGTCATCAGTGATATGCACCTGAAGTAAGTCGATGATTACTTCGTCTAATTAGGCGAAATGTCCGACCCGTATAAAGTTACAGCAACAATAGATTCCCGCGGAGAATATCTAGCCAGAGACAACCATCTAGCGTTTCTCCAAAACCGAATTATTCTGATATTACAGCAGCTTCCTCTTAATTTTGTGTACATTTGGTTTCAACAAAGATATCGGTGAAAATATCAGAACTGTGTGTCAAAATTCCGTCAAATCTACTCAAAGACTTAAGAATATCTTCACAAATTACCGAATCATCGATCTGGCTATACTTTGTCACAACACACATTGTTGATTTGTAGCTTTGAATCATTTCTCGCATGCCAATGATATAATTATAGTGAGTTTGGACGTGCGCAAGTGGAATGATTTTACAGTTGTTTCAATTTTCAATTGAATACTTGACACTCTCGTGTACTTCACTGGTCAACTTCCCAAACTATCTCAATGTAAAACATATTTTGCGAGAATTTTAATCCAATTCTGGATGTATTGATCTCTGCATCCAATCATGATAAAATCAGACAAGCCTCTGTTTTTTAACATCTACTCACCAGCAAACTCATATCGCCTCAACTATAGACGTACATAATTACCATGCGATGGGGCAGGTGGGAGTCGAAACAACGCAAACACCTTCACAAATGTTTCACCCATCATATACATACATACATACCATATTATATATTAAATATTATGAACAATATATAATCAACGACACCGGAACTATACTTCCATCTTTGTTTGATACATTAGGCACCGTATGCTTCCGGTTTATAACGTTAACAATTAGGTACATATACGTAATGTTTTTCTATGCGTTCAAGCATTCTTTTAATCATTATTATTTTAAATTCGATTGTATTGTGTTTGTGCAAGTTATGAACGTTATGTGATGTGTGCGAATTAGTGAAAAAACTTATTTTGCGGCTGATTATTCATCATATTATATGGAATTGAATGGAAATTCGACAAAAATTTACCTAATGGTGTCATCAATGCACCAAACTACAATTATCAATGATTATTATGAGCATTCCTTTCCAAATAAGGTTGGTATGAGGTTTCCTGAAGTTGTCCTAGTTTATTTAATATTTCTCTGCAGTAGTACCTACAACTGATTTCAGATTTCAAAGTGGCATTGCTCATGATTTCTTTATGAAGAATGTAACATTGAAACGCCGTACAAACCTATCCAAAAACAAATGTAATTTAAAAGAATTTTTGTCGAGCAAACAAAGAAACAACGAAATATTGTTTGTCGAGAGTTATTATCGTATGTTATTTGCGCAAACATGAAAAAAAGGACGCAGCTTCAATATTCACTATTTCTTCTCCTCTAACTGTTTCATTAAGACCTTATAGAATTTCGAAAGATATTTATAGTGACACTGAAATCAGCATAATATAGGTACCTACGAGCTATGCGCTTTCTCGGATTGAAATGCATGATTTAAAATTCATCACTAATTACGCTAATTTGCTACAATCACGGTAACAGTCTACACTCTAAGATATATAACAATTTGATGGTCTTCTAAGTTTTATTTTCTCTGAAATTCCCGAAAAGATAGCAAAAAACTAAAAGTACTTCTTCACAGCATCTTTTTCCTTGTTCAACTCTATATATAATGGTGTTTTCAATATTATGGTGTATTGTTTTGTTTTCTTCAACCATCATCAACTTTGCGCAACCTGTATTCGATAGCCATTACAATGCCAAATCAAAAATGTATCACATGATATGCCTTTTTGTGTGTTTTTAGCAATAAGTATATGATTTTTGTTAGTAGGCGATTTTAAATGAAAAATAAAATGATTTGATGTGTCAAAAACATTAATTGAATTGAATATTTATTATTATTTCAAGTTGCAAGCTTTTAAGACTGGCATCTGAATTTGTCTTCTTTGAATCTTGTCTCACAATATATAATTATATACATTAAATAAATACTTCATGCATCTGTTGTTCTTGTAATAAATTATGAATTATCAATTTCTAAGAAACATAACTTGACAAGTTACATAAATATATAAACAAAGATGATTTCTATTCAAATTGATTTAATTGTTTATCGTAAACAAACTACTTGTCTCATATGAACCATACATACTAATGAATACAAACTGGTATTTTTTTCAAATAAATATCACATATTTTTCTTTATTTTTTTACATATCTAATATTTACGCTACCAGAATTAAAAAAGTGGAACTCTCACACAGTTTTATAACAATCTTGGTACTACAATGTTGTGTTATTTGTTTTTGTAACATTTTACTTATTAATAAAGGTGTTTTTGTAGTGTTTAGAATGGTGTTGTATCCAATCTACGAGACTGTTGTTAATACTTACTATCATCGGTTTCTATTCTCTGAGGTTAGTAATATGATAAAACAGATTTTTGACCGACTTCCCAAAAGAAGAAGGTATACAATTCGACTGTATGATTTATTTTTTGACCGACGAATCAAAACGGAGGGCGTATACAATAATTCGACTGTGTGCTTTTTTAGGTTTGTGCACGCGCTGTACGTAGTAAACGTACACCTATTTTGATTGATTTTTGATTCATTTGAAAGAGGAGACTTGAGAAATGGTCCCATACCTATTCATGAAAACGCAAATCCGCAATTTCCTTCCCTCCGAAGGGTAGTTTTTCTCGAAAATCCGAGGTGTCGAATTGATGATGAGAGAATATCCGGAAACGTTTAAATTGAACATAAAGAGCTAGGGTTTTGGAGTTTCAGCAATGTTAAAATTACCTCTTTGAAGTTGGCATGGCAAATTTGGCTGGCAAACAAACAAAGTATTGAATAATTAGCCGTTAATTAGCCGCAAATTAACCGTGAAAATAAAAAATTATAATATATATTATATAATATAAAATAAAATGCAAAGAAACCCGAAAATTGGTTTGCATGCTAGCTTCAAGTGAAGTTGGCATTTAAAAACCGTGAAATCGGTTAGGAACGTCCCAGCCAATTCCACCCAGGCTCATAATTTGCCGCTAATTAACCGCTGATGATACAGCCTCATACTTAAGGCCAATGAATTTTTTTTTCAAAACATCGCATGTTTTTCATACGTACGATAAAACGAACGTTCTAAAATCATGCAAACCAATTTTCGGGTTTCTTTGCTTGCGGTTGATTTTTCTGTTTCACGGTTAATTAGTACGATAGTTGGAATAACATTACGGCCCATCTACAGGTAGCCAAAACGATCCCGTTAGATTTTAGAACGTTCATTTTATCGTACGTATGAAAAACATGCGATGTTTTGAAAAACATGCGATATTTAAAAAAAAAATCATTGGCCTTAAGTATGAGGCTGTATCGTCAGCGGTTAATTAGCGGTAAATTATGAGCCTGAGTGGAATTGGCTGGGACGATTTCACTGTTTTTGCATGCCAACTTCACTTGAAGCTAGCATGCAAATCAATTTTCGGGTTTCTTTGCATGCGGTTAATTTTTTATTTTCACGGTTAATTTGCGGCTAATTAACGGCTAATTATTCAATACTTTGTTTGTTTGCCTGCCAAATTTGCCATGCCAACTTCAAAGAGGTGTTAAAATTTGTGTATTATCGCTGTGTGGAAGAGGCAATTTCTTCCGAAAATTGAAAATCTGAGAATGCCAAATTAAAGACCAGATTATTTTTATCAACATTTTCATTAGACATAATTTTTTTTCCATAGAGTAGACTGTGATTTCTTTCTCCTTCTCCACTCCAGAACCTAGAATACGCGATATTATACGCTTGGTATATGTATATGGTATATATCCGCTTTGCGCTACGCTCGTGACTCTTCTATCCTCTACGCTACCAGTACTTTGTGTGGCCGTACAGTTATATGTTGAGTTTCCCCAAAAAATTATTCCATATGCTATTCTCGAATTAACAAAAGAGTGATAAGCAATTTTTTGCCAAATTTGTCGTTCGTTGCTTCCTATTAGTAAGATAAGATTTGAATAAATTGAGTTGTACTCCTCTTATTCAATAACGCTCCAGTTTGTTGCAAAGATTATCATGATCAACAGAATCGAAAGCTTTAGAGAGGTCTAAACAGACTGTTGCAGTTTCCTTATCGCGATCTATGGAGTTCAATATGTTGGATAGTGCCTGATAGATAGCCCTGTTTGAATTTGTCTCTTTCTTAAAGCCATTTTGATTAGAAATGAAAATCTCGTTAGCATCCAAAATTTTTGATAGTCTATATTATAAATGATTTTTTCAAATATTTTGTTCACATTCGATAGTAGTAAAACTGGTCTGTAGTTTGTCCAGTCGTCCTTGTCACCTTTCTTGTAAATAGATCTAACATGTCCTACTTTCAATTCATCTGGATATATTCCTGTACATAAGGTTATATTTATAATATGTTCTAAAAGAATTGATATTATATGAGCAATTGCTTTAAGAAGTTTAACTGGAATTTCATCTTCTCCCACTAAATTTTTATTTTTCATTTCGCGGATTATTTTCACTATTTCTGCTTGATTTGTTAAATGAAATCTGCAGCTGTTATTGCAATAAGTAATTTTGCTATAATCTACCTGTCCATTCTTGATGTCGGGTGCTGAATTTAGAAAATAATCATTTGTTCTCTTCAAATGCTGAGGTTCAAAATACTTATTTATTTTCCATTATTAGAGGCACTTTTTGTTATTCGATTGACTAGAGACCAAGTTGCTTTTGATTTGTTTTCTGCATTGGCAATGAATTCCTTATTGACCATACACTTTCTTGTGACTTATCTCAAAATACTAGAATATTTTTATAATAATCCCTGGTTACATGACCTAGTAGCATTTGTTTGTACAAATAATGTTTTTAGCGCAAGATATTCTGATTCCATATGAAACCCATGACTTTATATTTCTTACATTTTTTAATCGGAAATAACATGTTCATCAGCGTACGAAATTTATTTACAAATATGGTATAGCTTTACATACGTCTGTACAATCCAATATTTCATCACAGTTCTCGCATTCTAGTTCTTCACCGAAATATCTCAACCTTTCTTCCGAAAACACTCTCCTTTACCTGAATTGATTATCCTTTTTGTTTGAGTTGAATTCAAATTCCAAAACAGAGCGTAATGATCTGATAGAGCCAGAACTATAACATCACAGCATTTATACTCTTTAAAATTAGTAAATATATTATCTAAAAGTGTGCTTGAATTTTAAAAATCAATTGTTGCATATTGTGAGAAGATAAAGTGTCTAAAAATATTTCGGATATTGGGTTTTTTAGTAGAAGATTCACATTGAAGTCTCCACATACAACTATTTGACAATGTTTAAACTTATTATTACCATATACTTAATAGTTTATCAATTTTTGTTATGAAATTATCGAAACTACCTAGATTTGTACGGTGAATACAAATGATGATTTGATTGCATTCACCTCTAAAATCTGACTCAACAGCAGCGCACTCAATTTCACCTTCCACACTCATCTCTTTTATTGACTGCACCCGCTCGCACTCATATTCTTTTGACGCAAAGATCCATGCACCTCCAATGATTGATTTTTTTCTTGAAAAGCTGGACTGGTTCTTCCTCCTGTTTCAACCAGTGCCCGGAAAAGCACATTACTTGCGGCTTATTTTCCATTGTGTCTAAATTTACCTCAATATCTAATTTATTACGAATACATTGTATATTCTGACGTATAATTTCAACACTACTTTCATTTAATTTAGCTTATTTAACTTTTATTCCTCCTTTTTCTATTTTTTGGATGCTGCCATTTTTTGATACAACATATTCCACACTGACTTCATCTGTTGATTGTTAGCTATGTAGTTTTTTTTTGATTCTGCAGCACCTCAGTTATCTTTGGAATATCTTTAAAGTATTTTATTCTCAGATTTTCCTCACCTTTTTCTATTCTCTGTAGCATTTCCGTTTTAAGGTCTTTGTATTTCTGAATTTGCATAATTGTTTTGTCAAATCCAATAGCCAGAGTTTTATATTCAGTTATTTTTATTAACTCCTTTGCCATGAAGAATACATTTCTTGCTTCTTGACGATCAGTATTTGGCCTACCCACTCTTCGTACTTTTATTTGCGAGTAATTTATATTTGGGCATATTTTATGGATGTTCTCTTTTACGTTGATAGCGTCACTCTCGTTCTCATCCTGTGCCTCTTTTTCAATGCATCCAAATATCATGATGTTATTTCTCCGTCCCTCCCTTTTGCTAATTTTCTTAACAGAACCTAGTGGCTTCTGTCTCTCCTCTACTTTAGAATCCATCATCTGCTCTTTCAATAATTTAATCTCTTGCCTCAGTCCATCATTGATTAACACTTGTGCCTCATACATTTTCATCATCACTGTGTATTTGTTATCCATTTTATCGTTTCCTCATCAAATCTGAAAGATTGATTTCTTTTGGTTGCTCATCTGTTGCAGAGCTGGTAGCTGCGTTGTTTCTAGTCTTCTTTTTGATAAAGTATTATGTTGATAATGAGTAGACTATTAAAATTATAAATATATTTTTTAAAGACGGATCAAAAGTAGTACAAAATATTGTTAGAAATTGGTTCCAGCAACTGACGCAGCTGTCGACTAAATAATGTGTCAGCTGATGGCGTAGGTAGAATTTTATTTTTTTTTACATGGGAAACTGTGAGAAATCTTACATCAGTTTGGGTTAACTCGTGAGAGTCCGCCCAAACCGCCTATAGCCCACTGGCCTAGGAGAGTCCCTCATGGATTGCGCACATGAGGGGACTGTCAGATTCTTACTGACTAAAACTCACAAACCCTTTTACCTACTCTGCTTCGCCTTGTCCAAGGCTTGGAAGCTTCGTCCTCGCGGGTGCTCCACTCCAGCACCTCCCTTCGCTTCTTGTAGTGGTTCGCTTTTCTGGTCCTTGCCTCCCCGACCGGTTTTCCACTTTTCCTGCCTGCAAAAGATGTCTTTATTATTTTATTCTTACTGTATTTTACTTATTAGTCCTCTAGGTAGAGTTGGTTTCTAGGCCTTCTTTTTCTTTTGTCGATGGTCCTTCCGTCGTAATCGACGAGCTCTCTCAGTTCCGCGTTTGGGAGTTCTCCGGCTCTGTTGTAGGTAGAATTGGATCTGATTTATATTCACAATTTATCTCAGTATTCTTTGCATTCCAAGGGATCAAAACTATTATAATTTGTGCTTGCAATAGAGTAATAGACTATTATACTGCTATATTATGATCCGACCCTAACCGACAGTTTATTGCATGTTTATGGCCGACCTCTTGTAAAACATCCCAGGTAAAAAACCTAGTCAATTATTTTTTGTGAAAAGGACTAGGTATAAGTATTCCTGCCGCGATATTTTGAGAACTCTCCAAATAATACTCGTAACAAGTACAAGCAAAGAATATACATGGGTACTGTTTTGGTGTTCACGTTCAACGATTTGTGTGAATAATGTTAAACTCAAAAATGCGAAATACATATTTTAAAAAAATTGGACCGACTTTATTAGTTTGCTGCACTGAAAAAACAAAATAATATAATTCTATTGGTGCTGGTAATTGTGAAGTTGGTGCGAAGAGTCTTGCACAACTTCAAAATTACCAGTACCAATAGAATTAATATTATTTTGTATTTTTCAATGCACCAACTAATAAGGTCGGTCCAATTTATTGTAAAAAATATTTGTTTGTATATAAACTCGGTTTACATACTAAACGTAGACCGATCTTGATGATTCTTTTAGATACATTTCTTATAGAAATATACCTATTGCGAACGTTCTCAGTTTTGAATTTCGAATATATGTTCAAAGGATATTACGAAATTTGTTAACGACAGAGGTCGCAGTTCTGGAAGAATCAAGTTCAAATTTGCTACAAAAATCAATCTCTCAAATACCAATCACGACCAGGTTCGTTATTGGCCATTATCGGGTTTGTTTCCAAATAGTGACCGTTCAAACATTTATAAAATGGCCGTAGTGTTAATATCATCAAAAATAATTTTGGGTTATATTGTATATATACAACTTTTGTTCGAAGCAATTTTTCATAAAATGCACAAAAATATATAAATTAATAAAGAAAAAAAATGTAGGTATTAAAGAAAACATCTGTCCCTCTCTGCTTTATATTTAACAGCCAAAAAAACAACCTCTAACCACAAGGCTATGACACATACGGTTAAATAAGGGCAATTTGCATGTAAGGACATGTTAACATAAGGACTAATTAAAGGTTTTTCAAACTTCAATTCAATGAATTTTGAGAAACTTACCTTTCCACTGGCTACAGGCCGTCGGGATTTTCTTCTTTTGAAAGAGGACGATTGAGAGATGGTCCCTTATAATCTTCTGTAGCTGATACCTAACTCATTTCTTGGCACCAACTTAATTTTTTTCTTCTTACGTTATGTATTGTTATTTTATTATTTGTAGTACATTATCGAATGCACTACTCTAAAGATACTCTATAGGTATCAATAAAGTTATCCAATCATACTATCTTACTATATACATTTCATAATGAGAATACAGTGTGGGATCGAATAGGCAATGTATTTTAAAAATGGAAAAACAACACACAGTTTTGTTGTTCGTTAACTGTACTTGTAATAATTTTCATGAGACACGGGCCTGATTGTTGGTAGATTCCTGGAATAACAACGCGCTGGCAACAATGAGCTCAATAAGACTCCACATAGCATTATTATTTTGCTATTACTATACCTAGTAAAATAACAACGGATAGCTATATACCAATAGAATAAATATTATTTACAATTCTCCAGAGCAAGTATATCCTAGTTTATGTAAAAGTGTATTTCATTGTTAGAAAATACCTACGCTTCGCACGGAATGTTTCAATCTAAATGTTCCACCAAAATTCCAGGTACCTACATGTACATAAATAATCAAAACTGACGGCTCAGTGGAAAGGGAAAATATTACTATACTCGATCTTTGTGTCACAAGTCATGGCAGCCCATTAATTTTATTCTTCCTTAATTATTTAAACTTAAGTGTAACGAGGTGATACCCCATTCTGCTTACATATCCCATTCGGCTTCCATTTCCCCCATATAACTAAACTATTAATACTCACATTGCAGTCCTGAAAATTGTGAGTAGATGATAATAGCGATTCACAGTCGCTGACAATTTCTGAAAAAAAAACGGGCTTAGCTAACAAAATTCTTACTGATATTCACTGTGATCGATTTAATGGGATAAATCTTTCAATACTCATACTTTATAATGAAGTATAATTATTTTGCTTTGATTAGACACAGAATGGAATCGATCACATATAAAGATGTGTTCAATAAAGTGGGCACCATATACAAAACATTCTTATTATTCTTTTGAATTTATTTACTCTTAAACATTGTCAATGACAATGAGTTCAATGAAATTAATGTTATGGCATATTTCGAAGCCTAGTCTCAATCCTTTAATTACAGTAGGTATACTCTTAGTGTGGATTTATGCAGCCTAAAATAACAAATAGCAAATAACAATTATCACGTAACAAATAACAAGTAACACGTATAGAAAAATTTACCATTTATGCAGATCAAATTAACAATTAGCAATAAGAGGTACGCATGCGTATAAGTCATTTTCGAACCATTATAAATTTAAATGAATCTAGCTCTACCTACTTCATAAGAAACAACTTTTAAAATGTTCAGTGAAATGGAAGAGGTTGCGGCATTTTTTTCTCTGTTAATTATGCTGACAGCAAGTTTTTTTTTAAATAATATAAATAAGAGTGCGGACTGAAAAGAAAAATGGTTTTTTGACAACCTCCTAAAATCAACGATTTTACAAGATCATGAGGGATTTTTTTCATAAACTAGGATGACTCCATAGCACTTTGACGTATTGTTATGTCAAACCACCGTTCACAGATTGCTAATTACTCCACAGTGTATTCACATATTTTGTTTTCAGAAGTTGATTATTTTTTGAATTATCTTTCGGAGGGATGTTCAATGCAAGAAATTGCTCGTGAAAATGTCTAACAAGGTCCAGAAGAACAGCATCATCGATTATTAATTTATGGTCTTCAATATCCATTTTGAAATAATACCTATATTTCAACTAAATCTCTGATAAACAACAAATGCACAAAACGTAACCTAACCTCATGAATTTGTTTTGGGTTTTGACAGGAATTATATTAAATTTCGTCATCTGATGGGCCAATCGGCGGTCATCTGCGTATTAGTTGCGCACAATAACAAAATCTCGTTCCATTAACGTAGAAAGTTAAAAGTTGGTTAACTTCTTATTTGTTAATTGATAATTGTTACGTGGCTGCATAAACACTGTCATTGAAAAATAAGAACTTCAACTCATATTTGTTATTTCTTAATTGATAATTGTTATTTGCTATTTGTTATTTTAGGCTGCATAAATCCACACTTAGTTATGATCTAAATTATTTTTTTAAACTATAGATTCCATAACTTTATGTATATGTATACAAGTTTTATACCCAGTTTTACTGAATAGTTCTGAACTTTGTCGAAGCAGATCCGAAAAAAATCAATCAAAGTTTGACTTTGAATATGATAAACTTGTTTATTGGTAGTAGATATTAATATAGATAAACAAGAGTGAATATCATGACGCAATGCACGAATAAAGTATAGAATTATCCATTGAAAAGATTCAAATTAAATCATTTCTCACACGATATTGGCTTACTCTCTTAAACACTCTGTATATTTTATCGAGTGTTGTGTATAGTCTAAACATAAGTGAAAATTAGTATTTTTATTAACATACCCTAGTTTAAACAAAATATTTTGATAAGTATATTTTATATAAATATACTTATATACTATTTAAAGTAAGAAAGTAATTGCCTAGTACCGGTCGAAACGGAAGTAACTGTCATTCAGTTGAAGAATTCACAACAAATTAGAAATGCAAATTAAAAGAAAATCCAGGCTGCCTGTAGCCAGCGAAAAGGTAAATTTTTCAAAATTCATCAAATTGAAGCTTTAACATCCATAGATTTTTCTTTATTATTTTTTTCTTCAGTAATTTTTTATTCTGTGCGCTTTATGAAAAATTTATTCGAACAAAAGTTGTAGATACTCATTTTATCTACAAACCAAAATTATTTTTGATGATATCTTCCTTGATATTTACACTACGGCCATTTTTTGATAATTTTTTAAAGGTCTGAACAGGCGCTATTTTTAAACTAATTACCCGATAATGTCCAATAACGAACTCGGCCGAGAGAGATTGATTTTTGTAGCAAATTTGAACTTGATACCACGACCTCTATCGGGTTAGAAAATTTCTTAATATCCCATATATATATATATATATATATATATATATATATATATATATATATATATATATATATATACATGTATATACATAAATATTAATT
This sequence comes from Crioceris asparagi, assembly GCA_958507055.1. NCBI lineage: Eukaryota > Metazoa > Arthropoda > Insecta > Coleoptera > Chrysomelidae > Crioceris > Crioceris asparagi. Next base: position 79,348,337 of record OY293826.1, on the reverse strand, counting down.
CAAGATTATCCTGTACCAGTCATAATATGATATTTCTGAATTATGAATTCAATTGGTATTCAATTGGTACATGATCAAGATGATTATATAACATAAGTCGTTTCTGGCAAATACTAGATTCCGCTAGGACGTCTAATTGTGCCGGCAACTACTGCGAAACACCTCTTCCACCATTGAATAACGCCAAAAACTGTTAGGGCAATACCTACAATTTCATATTGTCACATTATTGCATATTACCACTATAAATGTTCAATCAGATTGACTACCAAACAAAGCACTGCCTCCCAGACAAATATAATGATTTCATCTATCTTCAGTTTGCCGCAGAGCGGATTGATTATTAGACACATTAAATGAGGAGTTATCCGTATATCCGTAATAATTAATTATTTACCATTGCCGATTGTTCATATCCACCATTATACTTGCTTAATATATCGCTCTTTCTGGTATGAGTTTCAAATTAAGATTAATTATCAAATATGGCTCTTCGCCCTGCGACATACTGATGAGAGGCAACAACTTCGAAATCATGGTATATGTCTGGGAGACTGATGCTATGTTTGGTAATCTATCAGATTGAGCAGAATAGTGGAAAAAATGCATACAAACGCAATATTTCGACGAAAACAATCGTTCTTATTGTGGCAACCTACGAAATGTAGGTTCAATTTACCAGATAGGCGTTATTTAAATTCATAATTGAAAAATGAAGAGGCCTTACCGGATTGTCAAACTTTGGGTAATTTAAACAAACTTCAAAACGGAAAATCCAAAAAATGCATTCATAAAATCAGGCTTATAAGATTTCAAACCTCATTATAATTTTTGTAATACTCGTCGACTTTTAGCATTCCATTTTAATTATACACTTGTAAGGCTCATGGCTTGCTTGAAATATCGGCCATGTCAAATATGTTCCTACACCCAATTAAATATCATTTACAACAAATTAATTATGCAATATCTAAAAAAAATTATGGACGACAGAAATACTCAATCGAATTGCATCGCATTTGCATTCCAGAAAAACTGTCGCGTATGCATGTTCCCCTTTATGTGGTACCTATGATTAACCTACTTTTTTTGGTATCGGAAATGAAAACAAAAAAACCTACCATCAGCATTGTTATTGTTTGTTGTGAAGTAAGTTTGATTATAATTAATTAGTCAGTGTTGTGATTCATTGTGATGACAACAAGTATCTTTTTTGTTATCAAAAATTTGCTTATTCTTAATTGGAAAAAAACTTTCAATGGCATAAATTATTATCGAAAAATTGATGCTACCAAATCTTATATTCATCTTTGACCGCATTATGCTTCCAAAGAATTATCTTCATGTGTTAATATAATATAAGTAGTTTATGTTCAGTAGATTCGTATATAAGTACATTTCGTATATTTTCCTTAATATCTTCTGATAGGATAATGAAATAAATATATTTAATTTACTCATAACGAGCCCTTTTATTTGATATGTTACATGATGCACGTGTAGATTCGAAGAAAAAAGACTGAGACAGACGGACAGACAGACATATATCAGAGTGATTTTGTAAGGGTTAATTTGATGTACGGAAGCTTAAAAAAAATAAACAATATATTTTTCATATCAAATTGATATGCTACCCATTAATTCAAAGATAACTTCTTATTTTATTTTATAAAATAGAATGTCATATTGGAAATAGAGAGATTTTCCTTAGGATAACTACATCGTCGTCGTATTTACTCAACCGAGATATAAACGAACGGAAAACTTTGTGTATAAATTTTACTCATACTTGCGACAACTTATTGTTTCCTGTTAGAGCGAGAGACCTGTTACGCAAAAACACTTGCGTAATACTGTATTCTTTCTTGGTCTGTGGATGAAATTTTTTACGATTTAGTAAATATATATTTGTAAGCTTTGTAAAAATATATTTCAAATAATGTAACCGTTATTTTAGCCATAATCTGTCATCAAAAGTTATATTAATATTCCAAAGTCATTATACTATTTATACCACTTGTTCCAGGAGCAAATACGCAAACGTAAAGAAGACGAAGAGCGTCTAGCAGCTCAAGCTGACTTCCTCAACCGCTCATTGAGAGGTAGCCGGAAACTTCAAGCTCTAGAAAGTAAACCACATGGAGCCATCAATGATGCCTTTATGTCAGAAGATGATGATGTCGCAGCGACTAGCAGACCGACGACGCCAGGCGTCGAACGAGAACAGGAATTGGTTCACGTCTCATACGGTTAGTAAATGAATCATAAATAATGAATTAACCGTCTTCTTCTCTCTTGAAAGCTCGTTTTAATCTCTAAAATAGTCAACTGTTCTCACTCTTCAACCATCTTGAAGGTTTGTGTTAGGTTTTCCACCATTATATTTTTACTACAAAATCCGTATCGGCAAGTTTTTTCTTTGATTGTTGTTTGTAATCTTTAATCCCTATTTTTTTATTTTTTTCTGGTATTCTAAACCAGTAGGGGATTTCGAAAACAGCGGTTGTCTTTTTTATTTGATTATTTCAATGTCCAGCATTCTGAAGCAATATGATTTTGGTGTTTATAGAGAGTTTGGATTACTCTGATCATTTTCCAAATTCTTGATAACTGATCATGGCTTCCATTTTATCTCATAACTAGAACCACCATGTTAGATAGACAAAGATGAACAAATTTATTGTTGATTTTACTCCTATTGTTATTCAGGTCAGCCTCTCTGCTAGGCAGTTCCAATAGATCCGTTTTCCAAGCTTCCGAAGCAACAATAAGAATAATATTGTAAGCATATCGTATGTTGCTAATTTGGTTGCCGCCTATTATTTATTCTTCAGTACCCTTCACATAATTCATTAACCATGTTAAATGACCTAAGGCTTAGAAGGCAGCCCTGTATGACACCTGTTCTCATAGGGAATGGTCGATTGTATCAAAACCGTCTGCTCATCACATAAAAAACATACAAACCGAACTCAATACTCTTTAAAATCAATAGATTTTGTTCATACTGTAAACGTATCTGACATTTTGTTTACCAATAGAAGAACATTCTACGTTGTGTACAATTTATCAAGTATTGGAATATTTACTTAAATCTTCTTGGAAATCAACAACAATGACTCACAAATACCTCACAGGTGTGCAATAATAATGACGCTTAAACTTATTATGTATTATTTATATATATAAAAAGTGAAAACTCTCCGCAATTGCCATTCAGTACTTGTCACCAAACGCGACAACTACAGAAGTCCAAATGATTATTTATCGACAATACACATAATGTCTCTCTAGTATGTCCAGCAGCGACTCATCATCTGTCCATCTGTCCTTATGCATATTATACCTACACAGCTCGTTAGGAATGTTAATTTTCTTTATACTATACTGTAACTTTTTCAATTACGATTTATGGACACGCAAGATGTTTATTTCTTTATTCAATAGTCAAGACGAGCAGAATACATCAACTGTTTCTTCAATATTGAACAACACCGTCGCTGCCTTAAGTCCCGAGATTTCCGTTTAATTTATACTTTTTTAGTAACCAGTAATCTTTGCAAAAGAAGCTTCTCATGTAAGTGATCAAATAAATGTTCCGCCAAGCTCAATCCTCTTTATAACTAATACATTTATTAAGGCCTCAAAAAATAAATTTACATATCAGTTAAGTGTGGAATCAAATCGCACGGTGAGTTTTTCTATTTATTATTCTATTGTTATCTGCTATTTGGTTTACAAAACACTTCTTCAAATTACTCCTTCCAATAGAGGTTTAGTTTACACAACTCAACAAATCGTGTTTCCAATTCCTTCTTGTTTGTTCTGTATCTGTAGTATCGCAGAATCTCGTAAAATTGTTGATATTGTACACTTTTACATAACACTTTCAGTTTCGGCCTGAATTGAGTATATATCCTCAAAAAATATAATCTAAGGATAAAATTAACGCTAAAATCACAATAAACGTTGAAGATCTTCCTCAACGATTTCATTTGGATTATCTGTTGACCATATTCTGGAGCTTGGAGTATTGCTGCACTATTTAAAGATATGTCTTTCCATAAAATATATGGCATTACCAATCGGGTTTAACTTGCATCTGAGCGCAAATTCAGAAAATTTATACAAACCATGAAATATAGCATTTGCAATCGATTTGATATCGAACTCACAATACTGTTTGATAGTGATTTAAAGTTTGGTTTTGCTGTAGTCAGCACCTTGGATATCACTAATACCTGGCCTGCCTTACATGGTGTCAGTTATAGACCTTGCTATCAATATCATTTTCGTACAAAATATCAATAATCCAGCAGTGTTATTTATACCACATTCTTAATAACTTTATACTGATCAAATTCTTGTTTGTAGACCCTTGTTACAATGTACTTTTATGTGAATTTTATTTTAAGACAATCCTCAAATTGCGATGATTCTGTTTGTGTCAGCAGTTGACACAACTCTTTTGTTTTCAATAGATACATAGATATATGTAGTTGGAGTGGATTTTTTCAACTATCCCACTGCTGCCTTTAGCTTTATTGTGGGTCTTCATTGAATTAGAGCTCAGTATGTACTTTTATCCTTCCTCTTCAGGCATAGTAGCCTAGACTCCTTCACGTTAATCTTTGCCTTCCATTTTTCTTTCTCGAGTTGGTGTAACCACACCCCAAGCAGGCCTGTTCATGTGTTTCCTAAGCCTGCAGTGTCCTGTCAGCATACCCACCAGATTTCTCCACGTCTTTTGACTCTGACGAACTAGTTCGTGTGAAGAATGGCTCCATAGGAATAATTTAGCTTATTAGCTGGAGTTTTTTTGCCACCAACACTGCGCTTTCTTACTTATCCCCTGATGGATATATGTTTCTCAATGTGGCATTTAGCAATTCCACAGAACACCTCGGGTCCAGTCATGACCTGAGCAGTTCCCTGCTTGGCTTCATAGATAATAAATAAAATCCATTGATTCATGTCACTGTAGATTCCATTTAATTTTTGCTAATAACTTTATCTGTCAAAACTATAAGACTAGTAAATTATACGCCTTACTTTGAGATGACCTCATATTAATATGATTTTTTTTACCTAAACAGCGTACGGTGATCTCGTTGCTGCCGCTCAACGCCTACAATTGCACCTTAAGAAAGCCACCATTGGCACTGCAAGTGCTGGTGGCCTCAGCGGGCTCGAGGGTCGCGTCGCGGCCGTCCAGTCCCTTCTGCTGTCACCACAATTTGGTCGCGCCCTTGCAGTGCACAACGCAGTGCAAGCGGCCAGGGCTCGCGTAGCTGCAGCCGCGGCTATCGTAGTGGCCGCTGGCAACCCTCAGCAACAGAAGGCCCAACAGGCGCTTAGGGACTGCTTGGACGCCATAGGTGGTTCACAGAGCGCGTGCGCCGTCGAATTGGCCGCTCTGCTCACCGGATACGAGTTTGAAGCCCTCATGGTGGCACACGATGGTTTAGCTACTACACTACCTGCGGATTCTGGTGCCAGCATCGCGACACCGACGGGGACGACAACGTCCATGGATATCTTACCGCCGACCATCTCCAACCATCGATATGGGGAGGATAATATCAAGATAATCAAGATTGAAAAAAGTACTGAACCACTTGGTGCCACTGTTAAGAATGAGGGAGATGCCGTAGTTATAGGTGAGTCCATCAGCTGATTATTAGTATAGTCCAAAACGTTGAACGCCATGGTTGACATAAGTACTCTTTTTGAGTGCGTGAGCAATCCGGACAAACCCAAAAAAATATGAGAAATGCTGCCACATGGATTAATCGCAAAGAGAATCCCTTCCTTATCAATTTTTCAAGTTACAGAGTACCACCCCAGTAAGAACATCACCGAAATTACCCTCCTACAACATTCTCTTCAGTCACATTTAATAACAATTATTTTTCGAGTGATTTTATTAAATACACTGCTATGTTTCCAGCTCAAGACTGACCATTTTGAGTATATTTTATTTGACATGTCGTAACCATTCTGTATAAAGATAGCTACAGTAAATTTATCTCTAAAGAAAATGCTTCTGCAATCCTCAAATCATTGAATCAACAATGCTCCTCCTATCCTCTCCCACTGAGTTGAATATAACATTTAAATCTGACCCCGTCTATTTTGTAGGTAGGATAATAAAGGGAGGAGCCGCTGAAAAGAGTGGTCTTCTTCATGAAGGTGATGAAATCCTCGAAGTCAATGGAATTGAGATGCGCGGCAAAAGCATCAACGCTGTTTGTGACATCCTCCAAACAATGGAAGGCACACTGACCTTCTTGGTAGTACCTGCGTCGCAAGTTAGCGCCAGGCATAATCAAGTCAGGTAAGTAATCACATGTTGTCTATTTGAAAATGCTGAAAGTTTTCAAAAAATTGTCAATATATCTGACTTATTTTTCTAGGGATTCCTTCTTACATGTCAGAGCACACTTTGATTATGATCCCGAAGAAGACATGTACATCCCGTGTAGAGAATTGGGCATAGGTTTTCAAAAGGGTGATGTGCTTCACGTTATCAGTCAAGAAGATGCCAATTGGTGGCAAGCTTACAGAGAGGGTGAAGAAGATCAAACATTAGCAGGTAAACTTGATGAACAAAATTTAGTAGACTCTGAAACTGGAAAAATCACAAAACCAATCATACAGACATATTTCTATACTCTCTAGGTTTGATTCCTTCGCAAACGTTCCAACACCAAAGAGAGAGCATGCGCTTGGCTGCCGAAGAACGAATGACTAAACCCCAAAGAAAATCCACAACATTATTGTGTGGTAAAACCAACAAACGAAGAAAAGGAAAAAAAGGGGCCTACGCAGACGGCGGTTATCCAATGTATTCGAATGCAGCTGATGAATACGATCCCGAAGAGATACTCACCTACGAAGAGGTGTCACTGTACTATCCCAGGGCGAATAATAAGCGACCTATTGTTCTCATTGGACCTCCGAATATTGGTAGACATGAGCTGAGGCAAAGGCTGATGGAGGATTCGGAAAGGTTTGCGGCTGCAATTCCTCGTAAGTATGAGTTTTCTAGTGATATTTTTCTACTCAAAATGTCCATATGACTCAATATTTTCTTTACTCTATATAGATACGTCTCGAGCTAGGAAAGAAAACGAAGTCGACGGTCAAGACTATCACTTTATTACGAGGGCACAATTCGAGGCCGACATTCTATCAAGGAAATTTGTCGAACATGGCGAATACGAAAAAGCCTACTATGGCACTTCATTGGACGCCATTCGATCGGTGGTGAATTCTGGAAAGATATGTGTTCTAAACTTACATCCGCAAAGTCTGAAAATTCTTAGGACTTCAGACTTGAAGCCATATGTAGTGTTTGTGGCGCCACCTAGTTTGGAAAAGTTGAGGCAGAAGAAAATTAGGAGTGGTGAATCTTATAAGGTATGCAATAACATGAGTATCTACTAAACGAAATTCACATTTTTATGTTACCAACACGTGTTGTTGACTAAAATTTCTGATATAATTTACTTAAGTTACTATCAAAAATTTCTATCATTCTATCATTTAGCGAGAACAGTGTTTCCATTTTCAATGGTAAACAGTAAAACAGAAACTTATTTCACGTAGACAAGTGAATTTACTGATTGATTTAGGAGACCAAACCGATAAAAATCTATATTTATACTAATGAATAAAATCGATGTGTCTGTTTGTGATATCAAAATAACATGTTTTTAACTAATTGCATATGGAATTATGTGTCACTGTTGACAAAACAACAATTTTTGTAATTTTTGTCTGTCTGTTCCGACGACTCTCCGTAACGGCTAAACCGATTCCGACAAGATTTTCACTGGCAGGTAGCGCGGACGAAGCCGCGAGTAACAGCTAGTTATAATAAAGTCGTTTCAAAATCAGAATTAGTTATATTAAGGAAGATTCGAATTTGTCCATCCTCTATGTACGTTTTTTCAATATTTATTCTTCCGTTTCTTTTTGTTTGAATAATAAACTCTGCAGCTGTCCGTATTAACGATGTGTTGTCAACTGAATATTCTTGATGGATACAGCAAGTTGCCAACTGAAATGTTCCTCAAACTATTGACAACTTATTTTAATTTCATGCGGACAAGATGGAAACAAAAAGTTGTTTGACTTTCGGAAGCGTTGTAAATTGTTGTCAACAATTTTTATGGATACGCGCTTTTAGAATTGTGCTTTTTGACTTTTATTACTTACCCGTTTTTTATGCTAGGAGGAAGAGCTGAAAGATATAATAGAAAAAGCGCGCGAAATGGAGGACAAATATGGCCACTTCTTCGACATGATAATTATCAACAATGACACGGAACGCGCCTACCATCAACTGTTGAGCGAAATCAATAGTCTGGAAAGGGAACCACAGTGGGTTCCAGCAGCATGGGTCAAAGCACTCTAATACATTCTGAAATGGTATGTTGGTTAGGGATTTCGATAGATTCTAACAAATAAAAATGGTATCGTGAGTCAGTTCATCTGAATAAAACAGAGAAAATTGAATGTTAAATCCTTCATAGTCGCAGATTTTTTTGTAACCAGAATTTTTTATTTTTGTTAGTTGTGCAGAACAATCTACAATGGCAATCATTTATACAAAATATTTTCAATGACTTTAAATCCCATATCAATTATTTGTAACAATCCAATTGAATTTTGTATGAAACTGCCATTTTTATCATTTTTGACTAGCATCTGTGACTGGTATGGAGAAAATACATACAATAAGACAAAAACGTATCATGCCTGAATATAGAGTTCGAAAGAGCTGTACATATATTAATTTTTTTATATAATATATAATTAAAGTGATATTATTGACTGATATTTCTTATTCAAAGAAAAAACAGAAGTTTATGAAAGGAAAAGATAATTGTGTGATAATTGAGAATGAAAATAATCAATTGAAGTGGATGGAAAGTCTCTTCTTCGAATGTATTGCAAGTAAAAAAACGCAAATAAATTGAACTGTATATATTTTTCGAATGTGCCAATTGAAATTTTGAAACAACAAACATGAGCACGTTAAAGAATGTCAAATCAAAATGTATTTTATTCTCTCAAAAAATGAAGTAGAAAGGAACAATTGCATTCGAAATTGTTTGCTATCGACATCTAGGATTAAAAAAACGTGCTATATTTACCTTTGTATTTAAAAAAATAAGAATATTTCATATTCTATTTACAACCTGTAAATAAAGAGGATATTTTGTGAATTTTACATGATCATTCTTTGTAAAAAATGATCTTTTGTGATTATTTTTGTTAGTATATGCTTTAGTCATTTTTATATGAAAAGGTTAATTAATGTTGAAAACATCTTATATAAAAAAAATTGCTTCTCAAGAAAAAATGTTTAGAGGAAATTCAATGAAATTCTCCAGTGACCCATATAACAACGGAGTTAAATATAAAAAAGCGAAAAAAACTCACTCTATATCACAGTTACAATTGAAAATTATGAGGGTGCATTTTATAGCACTTTTTTATGTCAAGTGCCAAGAAATCCTTTAACAGCAAATGTTCCTTTCGAAAAGCGTGTGCTCATAAATTCAAACCAGAATACCGACATGTACAGAGGGACGTTATCAACCAATTCCATAATAGTCTGCTACAAAAAGCTCCTGTCTAGTATAGGTACTAGTTCTATTTCCTAAAGATATAGTAGTAGACTATAGTGGCAGTTGAGGACGTCAAAGTCTACACGCCAGTACAATGGATCAAATTTAAGAATACATTTATAGGCTTATTTCATGAAAGATATAATTTAGAAATGCAGCTGCTGTCTCCTCGGATGTTAATTAAATAAAATAACTGTAAAGAATGTTGCGACGGAGAATTTTTGTTACAGTGTGTAATTTTAATAATATTTCTTTGAATAAGTATAGTTAGCCAAGGTATATGCAATACACAGTATAATTGAATATGAATAAAAGGTTCAATATGTAGGTATTTAAATTTTATAAGATAGTTTGTCCATCGGTTTCAGTTATCTAAGTCATCCACAGGTCAGTTGAAAGAGAGATAAATTAATGAAAATAACAAGATAAAAATTTTTTAGAAGAAAAACTTATTACTTGTTATTTTCATCAATTCAAGCTCTAATCCCGTTGAAAAGCGAGATTAATAAATTTAAATATAGGTACTCATTGACTCATTGAAATGTTGTTAATCCTACACTCTGCGCTAATGTGATACAAATAAAAAGAAACAAAAATGGAATTCACTGTAACCTAATCTTGTAAAAGGTGCTAGTTTGAAAATCTATAGATTCTTCTTGTGTTTCGACCAATATATTGTTTTCGTATATATGTGTCTACTTAAAAAAGTGAAACCTGCTCATATATTGTATTTGATAAGACGATCAAATTGAATTAATAATTATATATATATATATTATATGATGTTATAGAGACGATATAAATGGACTCGACGATAGAGATTTAGAAGAGACGGCAATAATGTTTGTAAATCAATAAAACAAATGTAGTATTATATATAAATATCTATCGTATGAGATGAAAAAAACGTATTTAAAACTAATTATTTATATAGCTATGTACTTAGCATCTCGATTATGTATATATCAAATGAAATATAGGATGAAAAGCAACCAACTTTTACAATATATCTGGTCGTAGATATAAAAAAAACTATCAATTTTGACTTTTAATCGCTCAGAGATTTTAATTGATGTTAGGAAAGTTTTTAAATCTATTAAAATTCAGAATAGTTATTTTATGGCGAAAGATACATAGAATTATAAATATATATTATATTATAGCAATTACTCTTATTATTTTAATCGATTTATATTTTTTAGACTAAGTTTTCAAAATTAGTAATGCATAGGTGCAATCTATAGCAATTTTTTTGTTTTTATTTAACCCAGATCAATGTATTATATATATATATATATAAATATATATATATATATATATATATATATATATATATATATATATATATATATATATATATTGATCTTCTTGTTTTATACACTTACTAAAAACTACTTAATTCTAGAGAACTGAAGTCAACAATATTATTATTATATATTATCTGTTTTATTTATTTGTTATTGTTTAATGTATATAAGATATATCAAAATATGTATATAACATTAGACCCTATGGTGTCTGGTATAGCGACTTATACGTGTATAAATTTACTATAGAATGTGACTTCGGGGTTCCTTTTTATTATTAAATATTTTATTATGCATAAATCATTGTTTTAGAATAATTGCAGAAATAAACATTTCTCACTACTATCAACTTTATTTATTCCTCCATCTTCAAAGAACTAATATCAATATGATTTTTTTTTTTAATATCTGGAATACAATCCCGAAGAGGTATACAGGAATACCTGTGCACGGGTCCAGTTTACAAACAAACATGGCTCTGGCGGGATTCGAACCCGTGCTCACGATGAGCTGTGGCAAGCTACGAACGCTCTTCCAGCGCCTTAGCCCACTCAGCCATCGTGACCCCAATTTACCAAACAACAGCTTGAATTTTGATTAGTGTTTCGAAGAAAATGATAAGGAGAAATTTGGAACATCCATTATATCGCCAAACAGTGTAACGTTATAAGAAAAAAACCGTCTGAATAATTGCTTCTTATGCTTGGGAATCATGAGCATATTTCTACGACTCAAATTCAGATTATGTACATCCGTTCTAAATGTTATTCTCCGGTATAAATAGCCCGGTACTTTGCTTTTCAAAATTTTATAGAAGAAGCATGCCATATGAAGTTTACGACGATTGAACATGCTAAGCCAGCCAGTGTCCTTTAGTTTGTGGGAAATACTCTGTGGTCTTCTAATCCCGAAAATTAGTCTCAAACATGAGTTTTGTGTTTTCTGGATTCTTCTGGTATCAATATCTACTATCGATACATTTATTCTCTATATATTTATTTTATTTATTTCTATAACGTATATACTGAATATCTTCGCCAATTTCTTTCTTCTCTGTACTAGTTGATTTCGTAAACATATTTGTTGTAACTTTTCGCTTTTTCTTAGTACTTTGAAAACGCAGCTGTTTGTCAGCTTTTTTATTTGTAGGTTCTTTTGATTTAACTTTTTTATTTCATTTTGTTTCGCAATACATAAGGCGCTATCTAACAATTTTTCAAGTTTTATGCAAACACTTTTATCATCTCCGATACATATTTATACAGCATGTCTAGCTTTGATTTTATTTTTAAATTTTCATTGTCGATTGTTCGACTTGAACATTTTCAGAATTTTCGGAAGATATTTCAGAAGCAGGTGGTTCACAATTTACATTTTTGTTAAATCTACATACTAGATGAATGTGCTTGCAAATATTGCCTTTTACAAAGTTGTCAAGATATGTGCATGTATAGGAATGGACACATACATTACAAGATATGCAACATTAACTTACAATAAGAACAATAGTTTTGTTTCTGGAAAAAACATTCATGATTTTCCGTTGTATTAGATTTTATTTTCCATGTATTATTAGATGTTTCTGTAACATATTCTTTCTTAATTGGCATAAGTATTATTGGCTATTTTGATTCAAACTTATCCTATAAGTAACGTACTTTGCCGTTAATAGTTTTCTTTAATCTCTTGAACATACCATCACGAACCATGATCATTAACGCTTGAATACATTTATCAACTCTTTTACACTTTTTCCCTTCAAGGTATATATGTTTCAATATTTTATGCATTAATGCAAGAAACATATTTGTGTTTATTCCTTGTCCATAACGAAAACAAAATGCCCACTGCTGCGGTCTCTTATATAATGTTCAATAAAAAAATTGCCAAATTCTTTTGTATTCTTATGAATGAGCAGATTATCCAAAACTTCAGTCAATAACTCATTAAATTCAGTTTGATATTTTTCATTCCATTCAACATCGCACATGTTTATATATATTAGCTTTTACTACATGTTCTCCATGAACTCTTTGAGAGATATTTGTCCTCTAGTTTTTTCAACATGTCATATACACAATAAATGGTTTCTTGGTATTTCCATAATATTTGACCAGGAATTATAAAATTCTGGAGCATCATCGGACATGAATGTTTCAGTTATCAAAGAAAAGCCACTTATATATTAAATACATGAATACATGACAATTGTTTCGACACACTGTGTCTTTATCAAATGTGATTCTAAACGGTATCTTCTTTATTTGAAATTAAAAATGCTAGAGCCCTTCTCCATATTCATCTGCTGTTAAAATTGTGGTGGAATCTACACAAATCTTTGCAAAACCAAACTTTTTTGCCAAAGATACTTGAAAATTTGTCATTATAGGAAGGAAAAATCTGACACCCCAAAAATATGCTTCACTTCCCCTTGTTTTTTTATAATATAGTATTGAGTAGATATACTTGGAGAGTTCTGGAATGGTCGTCGCAGTAAGCATGCTTTATTTTTCAAAGGGGTCCCGAATAATGTAATAATGGCGTGTGGGAAGTGGGCGTGCTGGATATTTTTCCAACGGGGTTTCATTATTTATTAAATGTTACGTTAGATTCCTACTTTTCAAGAGCGCCATCTAGCCGAGAGGGGGATAAGTAACTGCATTATTTAATTTTTTATTTTTAATATCTGGAATACTATCCCGAAGGATACACAGGATACCTGTGCACGGGTCCAGTTTACAAACAACCATGGCTCTGGCGGGATTCGAACGCTCTTCCAGCGCCTTAGCCCACTCAGCCATCGTGACCCCAAAAAATTATTTAATTTAATTATTTTAAAGCTGAGGAAAAAAGTTCACTATCGCGCGGGATCGAACAAACAACACACACTCCAAAACGCTAACAAGCTAGAAGTTTTCTAAACCTGCCATCTCGGTACCCGTGTGAATGCGAGAAATCAGAGAATATATGTGAGAGATTAGCGGCGGCGCGTGCGCACTTACATCACAGATAAGACGGGAGCTCATAAATTGAAATGTTGTCGATGTGTTAACATCGAAGTCGACACCGCTTCGACGTAAGAAAGGACGATAAGCCGTTTGAGTCGCTCGGACAGCTCTTATCGTTTCAAGCAAACGACTCCCAAAATCGTCTTCTGCCGAAAATTTGATGGCGATTCAGTTCTTGATTCGTTTAAATCGGTCAAGAAATAGCGAAGATTTGATTTTCGTATAGAATATATATACAAGTTAAATTGCAAATTATTTTTATTCGACACAATGTCAACAGCATCATTAAAAGTGCTTAAACAAGAAATCAGGAATCATGAGTGAAAGAAAATGTGTTATGTTTAATTTGATTGATAACAAAACTTATGTGTCAGTGGATCATGATGCAGGTTACAGAGAAGCAAGAAAAGGAGTATGGATGCAAATTGAGAGACCGGTTGCGGTTTCAACGACGCATTTTGCTTTTATCGAATATTATTAATAATGTGTTAGATAGCAATCATAGACATTGTATTTATCAAAAAAGATTTTCTGAATAAAACCACATTATACTTAACATTTGTTTTATTTAATATATGATTTTATCAAACAAAATTTTTAAATAGAGTACGGAGTGATTCATCTTGATGGTATCTCATCAGGTTTGTTGCGTTGACGAAAACGTGTAGGATTTTTGAAAACCTTCTCATTCCAATCGTTTTCACTGAATTGGGTGATAGGATTGATAGTCATATCATGGAACAATGTAAATACCTTTTGTTTTTCAACAAAAAAGTTTATAATGTTTCTTAACTCTTCCAAATGTCGAATGTGTTGCCCTAACCTTTCTTTCAACATGATCGCCATCGTAACTCTATGACTCTCAGATTGAAAATACTGTTAGACAAAAAAAAACTTGTCGATTCTGTCTCCCTCCCTTCTCTCCCCAAAAATAAAAAAAAACATTTTTTTTAAATTTCTCTATTGCTTACATATAGGTATTGTATTAGAAAACCATTTGTACAATTCGTCAACATTTCTAAGACTACAATTATAGAATTGACTGCTGCTACGTGTGTAGTGATTCATACATGATGTAAATTCGCTGTTGTTGAACGCTGGAACAGTGTGCCATGAGTCATCAAATTCCTCCAAATTCACGACTCTACTAGCTTGCTCTCCGTAGAAAGAATGAAGTTTGTCATCCAAAAATTGCTTCTTCTGATGTCCTCGCACATTTCGTTGAGATTTTCCTTCAGAATATCATCTAGCGATTCGTATGGTATAAAGCCGGAAGAATATTTGAGGTTATGTACATTCTTCTCCAAATAACAAACGCCATATCGGTCTGCTTTGCTTAGCGATGAGAACGGTATTGGTGGTAATAGCAAATAATTACTACATCGACGTCCAATCCTTAAGGCAATTTCTTTGGGGTGGAATTGACACTCCACATTGAAGCCTTGAATGTCTACGAAAGCTATTCTCATCTCTCCCCTCGACGATGGTTGAACTTAAACTGAGAAGTGATAGACAGAGGTCTTGTGTAATACATCATCCTAGTTCCACCTCTTTATAATTTCACTGAGAGGATGTTGTTCAATTATGTTATCGTGAATGATGATGCAATAGACACAAGTATTTGCTGGAAAACCTTTAGACTACGCTTCTATTTCAAGCTTGACATCAACACTTGAACTTTTCACGCTTTCATCTCGGTGAGAACAATCGATGACAAATAGAGGTTAATTTGCAAATTCAGAGTAACTTAGGAGCGGCGTATGTAGATAAGAGTGTTTGTAGCTTTTTCCAAATTGAGTGTAGTTGAAGTAAGCTTCGTTAAAATCCCCCTTTTCAAAGTCCAAATGCATCTTCTCCTTTGGATAGCTGTCTCCGTTCAGCGTCAAGGTGATATTCATAATGTTTGCATAATTAAATTTCGTAGGATCGTTATTCACTTGGTTCTCTTTGTGGTTGCTCTGGAAACAAACGATGACATAGCGAGGACTTTCTAAAAATGATGAAGTTTTCACCGACCAAATTTCGTTGGTGGCTCCTGTAGTGAGAGCAGGCAACATGTGAATTTCCCATTTTCTAAACGGTATGGGAGTGTCAGCTTTGATTGCTTTTAAAAGTTGCAATTTAATTTGATCGTTTGGATGCAATCTTTGCACTTTGAGCTCGATATTTTCAATTTCCAATTGTACTTCAGTTGTTGTAGGATTGGCGATGGTAAAGCATTGATTGTCATTTTGAGCACGCACCAATCGAATGGTATGTTTTCCATATACGATATATTCGTAGTCACTGAAAATATTCAACAAATGTTTCAACGGAATGAGCATACTAAATGACAAAGTATGCGCATCTGCCTTGATGATATCAACATCTTTATCTGGACTCCAAGTCGCTATACTCAAGGGTTTCGACTCTTCTTCGCTATAGCATAAATACCATCGAACGGTACTCACAATTCCAACGTCACGCACTGATTCCAACTCTTTACCATTTTGTTCGTAGCTAATGGATTGGAACATGAAAGCGCCAGCATTATTGACAAAATATATTTCTCCAGTACACTTAGTGCGCTTAATTTTTCCACTGAGATGTAACAGACTTGCGTAAAGAGCATCGAAAGCATCCGATTGATTAATGTTAATTTCTATGACATCATTGGTGCGGAATGATTTAACGTATGGATAGTAGGTACGCCATTCATCTTTTTGAATTGATGTGTCCATTTGAGGTTTTTGGAAAATGTTGAACACTTGCGGAGATAACATTGTAGCCTAAGGATTTGAGAAATCGGATATTTTTCACACTAAGTTCACGATGACTATCACGGTGGTGTTGGATGTTCTTTTTCTCGAAGAAGACTGATGGTCTATTCGTAGGTAGATGTATTTTATAAATACCTAGTACCATAATTCTTTGAGATGTAATCGAATTATGATTTCTTCACCTTGGAAATTCACCAGCTGAAAGTTTTGATCCAAAATTTTAAGTGTTATATTATGAATCTCGTCTGTAATGATGGGTAGATAAATGAGAGGATTTGGACTTTCGTCGATAGCGTAACCAAGATCTTCTCTGATAGCAAATTCGTAGATTGTGTGCGAAGGTCTATCGTTGTAGAAGGCTCCCGTAGTAATGCTGGAATCGATGTGTATGGTTCATACTTTTATTGACAGGCTGATCGGACATGTGAGTAACATTTTTTGGTAGAATCTTAGGAGAGTATCCCAATATGTGTGTCAAATTATCGTTCGGAGTGAAATCAATATCAAAATCTTTACAAAAAATTTCACATTTCAATGTATTATTATTCGGTTTGAGGTAGAAGTAATCTTCAGGCTTTACCTTCGTCGTCGTCGTTGTCTTTGGTACGATTGCTTTCTGAATAAACTTTTCAATATCCTCAATTTCGTATACTCTCGTTGGAATGTCGATGCTTTTTTTCTTACCCTTTCCATCTACATAGTGGAACTTTGTACCTTCATCGATGTTGGGTATACTATTGTACTAATGAAAACTTAGAAGAGCCAAACCGTATTCACTGTCACGCTGCAAGTGAAGCGGCGGTGATAGATCAATTGAGAGAATCGAAGAATGACACTTCAAAGTCAGTATTGTATCACTTCGTTTCATCGACATGACTGATACACAAGTAGTTGTGGTAGTATCTTTTATTGACATAGAAATGCTAAACACAAGTGTCCACAATTGTTTTGACCATATGTTTGATATACATCATAATTATAAAATATCTTGACGCACTGCTGCTTTCCAAAATAATCGACCAATTTCTTGGGCGGCTTCAAATTTCCAAAACTATCAAAATGTTGTACAGTGTTATCATCCTTTTTGTAAGCTACCCAATGTGTACCTCGATTGATGGAGGAATCTAAATTCACTACGGCACATTCGCAACGTCTAGTATGGTCAGGAAGAGTGTCATCTTTTTCGCACATTCCATAATCTCCCCGTCGTACAGAGCTCTATTGGGTAGCTGAGCTAGTAGTTTTTTTGTTTCTTCAAGTACAATCCTTCTCCTCCTTTATGCTGTTTCTTCAAGAAAAGCCGAATCCGTTACGCGTTTTTCGTAGATACAAGTCGTGTATCTTCTTCCATCTTTTTCTTTGCATTTTTCGTGTCGATGATGGTCTTTGCGATGGCGCTCGCTCCTCCAGCCACGGACCCTAGAGTCGAGAGACCGGCAAACAATGGAATTAGAAAACCGCCACTTTTTGGCAATGGTATAATTCGAGGTACTCGAATACGTTTTCGACCTTCACATTTTTTGACGGCTAATCGAGCTGCTTTCATAGCAGCAGCAGATGACTTTTTCAAACTGCCACCTTCGTGATGAGGAGACTTTTCCATAGCTTGATGAATCTTCTTTGCAATTTGGGAGAATCCATACTGTCATCGATTCTTCATTCCCATACCGAGTTTACGTTTCGCCTTCATAGCGTTGGTAATGAACCAAGCAGCAGATTTTTCACCAAATTTTGCGTCTTTCGATTGGACTCGTTCCCAAGCTCTGTGTTCCAACACTTGATCGGCTTTATGACGTTCTTCCAATGATTTGTTTTGAGAGTATGTAATATCGTGTTCCCTGCAAGCTTCGTCCAACGGATTTATACCTCTATCTCCACGTTCTAAGCGTTCTTTCAATTTAGTTCCTGGTCCACAATATGAATAGCCTGGCAGATGTAGTTCGAATGGTGGTTATTGATAAGCATATTAACCACACCCTTTCGGTGATGAATCAACATTGAAAATGATGTTAATATTGAAAGACATGAACATTTATACAAAATCCTAAACGTTTCATGGTATCGTGCACAACATGAGGGTCGTTCAACAGAAGCATACCTTACCGATCGAAAATTTAGATTACTTAAATGAAAGTCAATCTACCAGCAGTAAGCATGGTACATTGCTACCACATTCATTTCGTGCAATCATATGTGGACCGAGTAGATGTGGGAAAACAAATGCAGCACTTTCACTGCTCCTCCACCCGAATGGTGCTAAATTTGAAAACGTTTACGTGTATTCAAAGTCATTGTATCAACCTAAGTATCAGTTACTCGAAGAGGTGTTGAAAAAAGTCAAAGGAATCGGATATTTTCAATTCAAAGAGAACGAGGAAATTATAAGTCCCAACGAGGCTAAACCAAATTCCATCTTTATTTTTGATGACATATCTTGTGATAAACAGCAGAAAATCCAAGAAAATTATTCCATGTGTCGACATCGAGGTATAGATGTTATGTACATTGGGCAAACGTATAGTAAGGCTCCAAAGCAAATGTTGCGAGACAATTGCAATCTAATTGTGTTGTTCAAGCAAGATGAAATAAATTTAAAGCATGTGCATGATGAACACGTTTCACCTGATGTGTCATTCAACGATTTCAAGCGTATGTGTGCTGATTGTTGGAATGAAAAATTCGCTATCGATATGGCTTCGATAAGTTTAAAAAACCATGAACTTATCATGATAAAGTATATTCGTCAACATGAAACCACCCAGCAAAGAGGTTGACATAGTTCGCAAAACGAAAATCAATGAAATCGCTAGGATCATAAAAAAGAAATACTCATCATTGCAATTAGATAAATCAGAAGAGGATGAGGCATTACAAAAATTTTTCAAACCCATATCGGTTCCACTGAAAAAGCAGCTGGCAGTAGCTAAAAAATCGCTCAGGAATGAACATACCACCACTGTACCAAAAAAAGAAGTGAAGACAGAGGATGCATCGGTCGGCAATGCTGAAATTCTACCACCATTCCAGAAACTTGAACCTATTGCCAGTACTGATGGAGATGATGATAATGAAGTGTTCGATTATGATGAAGAAGAAGGAACATTTGACGAAGATACAATTGCTCCTCAAGTCATTCAAGCATATATCGATCAGTATCCACCAATGAGTCATAAATTCTTAACACAATATTGGAGCAATGATGAGAAGATAGACAAAGTATACGGACCCATATATTATTTTACAACTTCAAAATGGCGGCTTGGTTCAAAACAAATCGATTTTGATAAGCAGCACATCAAAGTTGCTGGACAGCAAGCAGCAAGTGATAGGAACACCTGGGCTATATGAACTGATATTCTACGATGATCCAGAAAATTTCAACAAGGACGATCTCGTTACGTACAACCACATTTTAGAACTGTCGAATGTACATAAAAAAGCAAATAATGCATTGAAAGGAATTAATAGACGCAAATATATGGAAATCATCAAACCAATGTTTATTCGAAAGTCGTCGCGAATATCGGAGGGACGGGGCTTAATGTCGTCAATGTCTTACAATTCTAAACCTATGGAATACAATTATTAGGAATAATCCGAACGAATTGTGTGAGCGTTTACGATTGTTGTTAGCGTCTAAAATTGCTGGAAACACTTCACTTGACAATGAAATTATATCCATAATCGAAGAATTGAAAGAGGCCAACATCATTCAATAGACATCATTTCCAAGATGACCATCGACAAGTTCGGACGTAGTTCTTCTTCGAGAAAACGATTGCGGCGACCGATGATTGAATTTGGTGATGGTTTAGCACATACTCCTGACGGTAATATTGATTTAAAAAAATTGAAGCTGTGTAACGTAAAAATGCCAACTAATACTACGGATGCTACCAACAAGCAGTACGTAGACGATCAGATGAAACATTAAGCTGATGTGTTTACGAAAACTATTGAGGACCTCACCGAGATTGTGAAACAATTCGAAAAAAAAATTGAAATTGTTACTGAAACATTCGGTGACTTTCGTAATCGAATTAGCGAGCTGTCTGCAAAAGACGTTGAATACAGACTTTCGTCGACATTCTGGCTAAAAAGCTTAATCACTTGCAGAAAGATGTTAAAACACAATTCTTTAAAATGAACTTGCTCATATCAGATATGGAGCGTGCTTACAAAAACAATTTGAAACAACTCACTCATGCCATCAACAAAAAAATTGAAAATGTGACTGAAGCACACACCTTAACCAAAAATGTGAAAAGAGAGTTGAATCAGTTTCGAACGAATGTCGTCTACAAAATATCTGAAGTAGGACTGGATATTACAAATTTGAATATAAGCATAAAAAAAATCCAAGCATCCATAATAAATTTAGAGCAACTCATCAAAAGAAAAATTAAGATAACAAAATAATGTCACGTGATTTAATTTGAATATAAGCATAAAAAAACCCAAGCATCCATAACAAATTTAGAGCAACTCATCAAAAAGAAAAATTAAGATTTTTACCATCATTCGCAGTAATGACTTCGAAAGAAAAGGTTCAAATTGTCAACGAGTTGCATAAACCTGCTCGTAAAACATACCCCCGACGACGTACAATCATCAAAGGTTTGGATGATTTATGGCAAATGGATCTGGCTGAAACGCGTCAGTATGCTGGACAAAATCGAAATTTTAAATTGATTATGATCATAATTTATTGCTTCTCCAAGTACATATGGACTCGTCCATTGAAAACAAAAACCGGTGAGGAAATAACTAAAGTATTTACAGACATTTTGATGCACACGAAACGTTGCCCAAAAAATTTACAGACAGACCAGGGTAAGGAATTTTATAATAGTAAATTCCAAGAACTTATGAAAAAACATAACAGCAACCACTATAATACGTACAGCGTCAAGAAAGCTGCAATAGCCGAACGTGTAATCAGAACGCTGAAAGAAAAACTTTTCAAATACTTTAGTTTGAATGGATAGACATATTACCTAGCATTACAAAAGCCTACAATGATACACGTCACAGCAAGACTGGTTACAAACCATCACAAGTTAATAAATCCAACGAAAAGCTCATTCTCAATAGCGTACACGCACTTGAAGATTGTCGGCCCGCGAAAATTAAAAGTCGGCGACATTGTTCGCTTGAGTAAGACTAAACACCTTTTCGAAAAAGGATACACTCCCAATTGGAAGACAGAACTATTTAAAATTGTCACTGTCAAGATAACCAACCCCGTTACATATTTGCTGGAAGATATGCATGGAGTAAAAGTCAGTGGGGCTTTCTACGAAGAAAAATTGCAAAAAACCTCAAATCCCAACATCTATCTCGTGGAAAAGGTACCCAGGAAGACAGGAAATAAATTGTATGTGAAATGGCTTGGGTTAGATAAGAAACACAACAGCTGAATAGGAAAAGACGCAATTGTGTGATTCGATCTAAAAGGCCCCCCAAACTCAACGATTTGTGCGTGTTTCACATAAGAAACAATGCATTTTTACCACTTTCTGCAGATGTGACCCGTTTTCCCATTTAAATACATGTAAAACTAGAAACAAACAAAAATGATGTCACTTGATTTTCGAATATAAATAACGTGTGATTTGGAAAATGTTTGTTAGTTGATGTGAAAGTATGTCTGACGACAGTATGCGAGGAAATGATTATAGTGATGAAGAAATTCTCCAAGCCGTCGATCGAATTCTAGATCAATACGAAGATGCTGCCCAACGAGAGTATGACGATGGGGTCGACGACAGAGCTTTAACCATGTTCGAAACAAGAGCTCAAACCGAAAAGCCATTACTTTTGATGACTTTTCCTCTACCGCAACCAAGTAACTACGAGGTGCGATGTGGTCTGAGTCCTACAAGAGACTTTAATGCATGCATTATTCTGAAGCGAAGGTTTACGCCTTGGGAAATTTCATTCACAACCTACGAGTGGGCTTCAATCATCGCCTTCTTACAAGAAATACATCAAAATGTCGAAGACAACGAAGATCGTGCTGCTATGGACCCTCTAGTGGCAAAATGTGGAGACTTTGTGAAAATGGTTCAATATCAGAATGGCAGCTATATGAACATCCTGTCTGTTTCCAAGTTCAATGTCAACATGAACCTGTACAAAGAAGATATTGCTGTCATTTTAGATGTACAGCTGCATGTGATTTCGGATCGACTTGCCATGTTGGAATCCATCAATTTCAACGAATTTTATCGAAATGTATTTGATATTGTTAGAAATTGGTTATGTAATGGAAATATGAGTGTTTTAGACCTACTTTATGGATTTTTTGAAGCATCCTCAATCGATTGTCTATATACTAATGCTTTAAGGGAATATCTCTTATTATACGAAGTTTCAGGTGGTCTACTAGACGTATGTCCAAAAATCAGTTCATATGAGGTAAAACCAGTTGTTTTGTTTTTAGTATTATTATAATATATAAACCGCATATGGCAAAATATTAAACGGATGTTCGTCTGGATTTTCTGTCTTATGTGCACGTATCATGTCCACAAGTGTTCCGTGAAATCTTTCTAAAGAACCATTCGATTGTGAATGGCCAACGCTAGAAAAGGTGAGCTTTATGTCATAAAGCGTACACAAATCTTGTATTAATGAATTATCAAATTCTCGACCATAATCGCAATGAATTCTCAAAGGTGTTCCAAAATGTTGAAAGAATATTAATAGTGTATTTACAACTGTTGAAGCTTTTTTATTTGAAATAGGATAAGCTTGAGTAAATTTAGTTAACTCATCTCGAATCCTTAAAGCGTAATTTCTTGTTGGATACTCAAAAATATCAATATTAATTCTTTCAAACGGAGTTTTTGGTGTTTCTGTTATTACCAGAGGAGTGCTTAAATTCTTACGACAGATTTTTACTTTCTGACAAGTTTCACAGTTCTTAATAAATTGTTCCACATCTTTTGTTAATCCTGTCCAGAGATTTTATCCGTCGTATAGTTTCATTTATTCCGCGATGTAAATTACTTTTGCCTTTATGATACTGGTCCAATATGATAGGTATTGCATCACGGTCAGGTGTTTTAACAATATTTTAACAGACTACAAATTTTAAATCAATATTAGCAACATTAAAAGAGAATATTTCTAAAATAGGTAAATCAAGATTATTTTCTATATAATAAGTTTTTGAAGGATCAAATTTACTTTGTTCTTTAAATAATGTGTAAAATAATTGTTGAACTACAAACTCTGGATCGTAAATAAGAGGTATTATAAAATACTTGCGATCTTTTTTACTAGAAACAATATTTACTAAATTCATTTGAAAATCAAAATTTTCTTCAAAAATATCTTCAATGATTTTATAATGTAAATCTTCAAATTCATTTTGCCAAAATAAAGTAACAATATTCTTATGAGCCTTATCCAGTAACTGGTCATTTGATGTTTCAATTTTTGAATAATCGATTATTGATTTTTGTAAAGGTCGACAAATCTATTAAATTCGTCTGTCATTAATTCGTCCTGTTCATATATAAGTGTTTCACTTTGTTGTGGTTCTATAGGATCATTAGGGTCTTTACTTGTTGATGGTATAACCTCATTAGTTTCATTAGTTGCCAAAATTGTAATTTTAGATTGTAAACTTGCACATTCTTTAAAATGATTAATTTTAATTCTTGAAAGCGTATCTGCATTTTTATTAATTTCGCCTGGTTTGTACTCAATTTTCTATTCATATTCTTCCAATTTGAGTCGCCATCTAGCTAGTCTGCTTCCGGGATCTTTAATGGAAAAAAGCCATGTTAATGGACGATGGTCAGTGACTAGCGTAAATTTTCTTCCAAATAAATAAGGACGAAAATGTTTTACTGCCCATACAATAGCAAGGATTTCTCGATCTATTGTCGAATACTTTGTTTCTGCACTACATAATGTTCTAGAAGCATAACTTACTGGTAGATCTTTACCAATGGGACCTTGTGATAGAACAGCGCCAATGGCAAATGCACTAGCATCAGTTGTGAGAATAAATGGTTCTTCGAAATTTGGGTATCACAGAATAGGATCTGAAGTAAGTGCAGTTTTTAGATCGTTGAAAGAATTTTTACATTCAGTATTAAAAATAAAAGAAACATCTTTCTGTAAAAGGCTTGTAAGGGGTTTAGAAATTTTGGCAAAATTTGGTATAAAGCGACGATAATATCCTGCTGAACCAAGGAAAGATTTTATATCTTTAGGATTTTTAGGTTCCGGGAAATTTTTGGCTGGATTTATTTTAACACCATCTTGGGTAATGATATGTCCAAGATAAGCGACTTCTTTTCTAAGTAATTCACATTAATCTGGTTGAATTTTCAGGTTTGTTTTTCGAAGTCTGTTGAAAACTTCAGTCAGACGAGAAACATGTTCATGAATAGTTGAAGAATAAATTATTATGTCATCCATATAAACAAGACATCTTTCATTTTGAATGCCAAGTAAAATGTTGTCCATGACGCGTTAGAAAGTGGACGGGGCATTTTTGAGTCCAAACGGCATTCGAACGAATTTATATTGACCGTTATCAACTGAAAAAGCTGTTTTGGATATATCTTTTGTTTCAATTTCGATTTGATGGAAACATGAGGCTAAGTCAAGAGTGGTAAAATATTGACATCTTCCTAGTTGGTCAAGGAGATCAGAGATGTTGGGTAATGGATATTTATCATCTACCGTAACTTCATTTAATTTACGATAGTCAAGAACCACAGGCCATTTTTGTTTTCCTGAAGCATCAAGCTTCTTTGGCACAACCCAAACTGGGGATGACCATGGTGAAATAGAATGACGTATAATACCTTGCTCCAACATTTTGTTCACCTGAGTTTTTACCTCTTCTTTGTGAATTTGGGAGTATCTATATGATTTAGTAAATATAGGTCTCGCATTATCATTTTCAATTGAATGTTTAATTTCATTAGTAAATGTTAGTTGGTCTCCTTCCAAATAAAAAATATCAGGAAATTCTAAACATACATTTGTGATAATTTCTTTTTCTTCTTCGTTGATATGATCTGTACGCAACTGATCCAAAATTATAGTTTTTCTATCAACAGGTTGGTTAAATTTAGCTTTATTTTCATTAACTCAATTAACATTTTAAAAACATTCGGAATGGGATCTAGATTCAGATTAGGAAATTCAACAATTTTTGGAATAGCATTCGAATTAATAATTGAAGTAAAGAATTCAACTTCTTCATTTACATGTACCAAAGCATTTGGAATTCTAATATTTTCTATTGCTTGTCCGAAAAGTAGTGCATCTGTGTTTGTTAATTTACATTTCAAATTTATAAATAGATAAGATATCATTTTTTTAACATACGTCCAATCTAACTGGTCCAATCCACACCCTATTTTTGGCATAGCTAATTTTTGAACATTGTTTTTACCAACATGATCTCTCAATTTGTTTAAAGATGACCATAAAGTCTGACAAGTGGGTTTTCCGGTTGAAGTTTCTTTTGTTACAAGATAATAAATATATCTAGTTGTATTTGCATTCTTAATTTTCAAACCTGCTAAACCACCTAGTTTTTGATTTTGACTTAATAATTTTTCTATATTTCCAAATCGTTTCTTAAATTCCGCGGCAATGCTTTTTTGCATTTGCATATCTTCCGCCACGCAATGAGCTAATGAATAATCGTCAGGCATGTCATAAATATCAATGTCTTTCTCAGCTATTTTTTTATAACAATTTTCAATATTTTGTTCAAATTCTAAGAATTCAGAATCTTGTTCGCAAATTTGATTATTTTGAGACAATTGTGATGTTTCGGTAACCTTAAACAGAGGTATAGTTTTAAAATTTGTTATCAATTGTTTTGAATTCAAATCAATTATACAATTATAATGTTCTAGGAAATCTGAACCCAAAATTACATCAAAATCAATATTAAGATTATAAATAAAAACTTTATGGGGATCTTTTGCAGCAAATGGAATAAGAACAGATTATTTTAGTAAAATTTTTGCAGTTATCCCTTGAATAGTTACATATTCAGTAAATCTTTGAGGAAATACTGTTAAGAATTTTCTTTAAAAATAGAAACTCCTGCACCTGTATCAATAAGCAACTTAAACTTCTTAGAAGCATCTTCAATACAATAAAGATTTTTGGAATTAACAGTCAAAAATGGATTTAAAGAAAATTTTGTTCGGGAAAATTTACATTCGGGTTCATCTCTTCGAATTTCAATGTTTGGATTTTGGTAACTGTTTCTGAAATTGAATTCTGTGTTGTCGGACAATCTGGGGGATGGTCTTTGACTGGGGCAATAGGAAAATCCTGAAAATTTGAAATTACCTCAGCAGAAACAAAATTTTGAGAATCTCTCTCAAACTCAGAAACGTGTTCTTTATTTTGAGCAATTGGTAATTCTTGGAAATTTGAGATTACTTCAGCAGACATAAAATTTTGAGAATCTTTTTCGAACTCAGAAAGATTATCAAATGAATAATTATTGTCATCTTCCTGGAAATTATTTCCAAAATTGTCTTGAATATCATAAAGATTATGATCCAGATCAGAGCCTAAGTATTCATCATAATAATGAGAATTATCGCTCTTAAGGCCAATTAAATGAGCTCGTTGGAAATTAGGATTCTTTTGAATCACCCAGGATCTTACTTGAGATTGTCCCTGTGGTTGAAAAGGTCTTTGCTGCGGAACATTACTTTTGGTCTATTTTGTAAATTATTTTGTAGTTGATTTTGGAAATTTAATGGTCTTTGAAAATTTTTATACAAATTTTGATTGGAGCTTGGAGTAAAAGCTCTTTGCTGTTGAAAACGACATTGATTAGAAGTATGACCATTTTTACCACATGAAAAGCATTTTACAGTTTTTATTTGGGGTTTTCTAACATTTGATATATTTTGAGGTTTACTTACAATATTAGAAGCAGGCTTTTTAAATTTTTGGTTCTCAAAATATGATAATTGCAATTCTCTTCGTATGCGAATTTGTGCTTCTAATAAATTTTCAGGCTGACTAGCACGAATAAGTTGTCCTAGACGGGGTTCAAGTCCAGTTAATAAAGTATTAAGAGCCATAGTATCAATAAGAATTTCTTGTGTAACCTTTTGTTCATTTGATAAATTTGCTGTTTTTGTATATTTGCATGCATTTTAGCATTTAAGACTTGCACTCTATAGAAAAATGTAAGAGCTGACTCATTCGATAATTGTTTTAATCTTTGTTAATCATGAATAAGAGAAGTAAGGTCTCTTGAATCACCGAAATGAAGATTTAAAAGCTGTCTTATCTTCATGTAAGTCTGAGGATTTCGTGAGCTGATTAGTTGGGCCTCAACCTCTTGAGCTGGATTTCTTTCATTTGCCATTTTGATTTAATTAAATATAAAATATCAAATATAGAAAAAATATGATCAAAGGAAATCGAACTGTTTAAAAACTTTTCCTTTTTATAGTAATACATTAATTATACGTGATAATTCACTTACAGTAAGATGTACATTGATTTGTCTTGTTCTCTGCGATGTGGTTTACAAAGGAGTGAGGAAGCCTCGTTGGACCTCTTCTGTAAGTTGTTGAAGAATCTGCCGTCGATAGTTAGGCCAGTTCCTTGTTCTCCCCACGTGCTAGATTCTTGATACTTCTTATTTCGTATTCTTCTTTCGTCGGAGTTGTTGGTTCTTTTCTTTAAACGTTAGGAAACCACCATTGATAATGAGGGGAAACTTGTTGTTGAAGTAAGCCTTGTTTTACCAACGTTGAAGAATCCTACCGACTGCGCCAATTTGTTAAATCACACAACTTGGAATTAACTTTTTAAAAACAATTATTTATTAATAAAAAAAACAAAATATAAATAAAATACCTTCCATTATTGAGAAATATTATCCAGAAACAATTTATCAACCATACTCTGAAATCAAAACATCTATAGGAAGTAAGAAAATCAGATATAAAGCATTAATACCAGCTTTTCAAGAATTTAATTGCCATTATAAAATAGACTTCATTTTATTTGACTTCCACTATTATTTTGATGGAGTTATAGGACTCACAGATTTAATGAATATGATTTTCAACATCGATTTAACAAATCAAATGCTATGTAACGAATATGTGGAAATCCCTTTTAAGTTTAGGAAACCTTCAGATGTAAATTTTTCTTTTTCATTAGATGCTCATGAGAAAACCATTAAAAATATTCCAGTCAGCATATATGAAGGAGAAATAATAATAAATAAAGGTAATTTAGGAGAATTAATCATTCCTCAAATTTTAAGTATTGATGGATATGCTCCAATAGAAATCGAGAATCCGGCAGATAAATCTATAACAGTTAGAATTGATAAACCCATACCAGTTAAATCATTTGATTCTAATCTATATGAGATTTTCAATTGCGAACAAATATATAAAAGAGACATCCGTAGAAAAGTTCATTAACACGTGTCATATGAATTCCGAGGAACGAACAGCTATACATAAACTCTGCAAACAGTATAGCGACGTATTCTTCAAATCTGATGACAAATTACCTTTTACATCTCGAACAAAACGTACTATTAACACAACAGACGAAATGCCGATTCACGTGAAATCTTATCGCTATCCGCATATACATAAGAACGAAGTACAAAGACAAATCAAAAATATGCTAGATAATGGAATTATTAGAAAATCTACTAGCCCATTCTCATCACAAATGTGGATAGTTCCCAAGAAAATAGATTCATCCAACAAACAAAAATGGAGACTCGTTGTAGACTACAGACAACTAAACAACAAAACAATAGACGACAGATACCCCATCCCAAATATTAATGACATACTGGACAAATTAGGAAGATCGCAATATTTTTCAATATTAGACCTCGCTAACTCGCTAGAAATGAACGAAGACTCAATTGCAAAGACAGCGTTTAGCGTCGAACACGGTCACTACGAATTTTTAAGAATGCCGTTTGACTGAAAAACGCACCCGCCACATTTCAACGTGTAATGGACGAAGTTTTGAAAGATCTTCAAAACAAAATTTGCATGGTATATATGGATGACATAATTATATTCAGTACAGGGTTACAAGAACACATTCAAAATTTAAAATTAGTATTTGATAACTTGCGAGATGCAGGCTTTAAGGTACAAAAGCAAATCAAGTCATTTCTTGGACTCTTAGGATACTACAGAAAATTTATAAGAATTTTTTCAAAAATAACAAAACCTTTAACGAATTGCCTTAAAAAAGATAACAAGATAATACATTCAAGAGAATTTATTGAATGCTTCGAGACATGCAAAAATTTACTAATTTCAAAACCAGTCCTTGCTTACCCCGACTTCGAAAAGCCCTTCGAACTCACAACAGACGCTTCAAACTATGAAATTGGCGCTGTTCTCTAAAAATAACCATCCCATCTGTTATGCTTCTAAAACCTTAAATCTTTCAGAAATCAACTATTCTACTATCGAAAAAGAATTGCTTGCAATTGTATGGAGTTGCAAATACTTCAGACCATACTAATTTGGTAGAAAATTTATTATTAATTTAGACCACAAACCCCTTCAGTGGCTATTCTCAATGAAAGAACCAAATTCAAAACTTATTAGATGGCGACTACAGCTTGAAGAATATGATTACACCATCAAGTATATGAAAGGTAAATCAAACGAAGCTGCAGACGCTCTATCACAAAACCCACCCCAATATGAATATAACGGTCTCGAAACAGCATCCCTAGATAACAATACAGGTGATATGGATGAAATTGTTCAGCGAGAATTAGATAGAATAGGCCCCCTCCCAAAACTAGACAACTCAACTATAACAGAAATTTTAGGCGAATGCTCAACTAACATTGACAACGCAAATACGAATCCAACAAGACCTAAGATAAATATAATTAATCACTATATAATACCGTCCAATGATGGACTAATCGAAGATTACAGTAGTACAAAAACAGCCCACACTACTGACAGTAGTACGGAAACTGCCCATACTTCTCATGAAAATCCCGTATTAGATATTCCAATTTCTGAGAGATCATTCAATATCTATAAAAATCAACTGTTTTTAATGATAGGTGACATCTCAGAAACACAATCTAGAAGAGAACACGAGAACATATATAACTCTATCAAAAAATAACACCGAATTTCAAATAGCTGAATTTATCAAAAATTTCCTCAACCCAAAGCAAACTCACGCACTATATTTCCACAACCCCTTATTATCCCACATTTTACCACCTGTAGTTCATAGAACATTTACGAATTCAGCGTACAAACTCAACCAGTGTACTAAAATACTAACGGACGTAGAAATACAGGAAGAACAGAACGAAAAACTGAACTATTACCATGTAGGAAAAACGTCATAGAGGAATGAATGGAATGAAAGCTTCCCTTAGTAAATTATACTATTGGCCGACTATGAACTCTGACATAGAAAAATACGTTAACAATTGCGAAATTTGCTTAAGAAATAAATATGATAGAACACCACCCATCATTAAGTTTAACCTAACACTTACGACTTCAAAACCCTTTGAACATATACATATGGACACATTTAAAATTTCAAATGAAGCATTTTTAACGATAATTGATACATTTTCACGATATGGACAAGCATATCCGATGAAAGTCTTAACAGGAGTTGCTGTAGTTGATAATTTAATAGATTTTATATCTCACCATGGAATTCCAAAAAAAATAACAACAGATCGAGGAACCGAATTTAATAATTTTGATCTTGAAAATTTTTGTAAACTACATCGCATCGAACTACATTACACCACAGCAAAGAATAGTAATTCGAACTCACCTGTCGAGAACACTTCAGATGCTTAAGAGAAGAAAACAAATCTTTCACTACACAATAATTAATAAAACGGGCAATATTAGGATATAATAATAGCATTCATAGCGTCACAAAATTTACTCCTTTTGAAGTCATAAAGGGACATATCAATAACATTAACACATATGACTTAAATGATCATCTCGTGATTTCAGAGTATGTACAAAATCATAAAGAAACTGCAAAGAAAATCTACGAAAACATAAAACAAATCAACGAACACACAAAAGATAAAATAATCTCTAAACTAAACCAAGCTAGAAATGATCCACCTAATTTTGACAATCAAAGAATCGCCTTTAATAAAACTAAAGCAAGAGATAAAAAATTACCTAAATTCGAGAAATTGAAAATTATAGACGAATCTAGGCTAAAACTCACAACACCCAAGAAAACTTATCATAAAAACCTTGCTAGAAAACCACCAACAAATATAAAATCTTTGTTACAGGAAGATAATGAAGATCCATTATCAAGTCATATCAACCCTCAACATGATTCTTCAGATAATAGTAGTTCATAGTTTGGACTCTGACATACAAATGACAGCAGTCGACAATCCCGTACTCCCTATCCAATTAAGTTAAATTAATTTATACAAAACATACATTTTTACACTATATCGATCTACAACCTATAATTGACCAAATAATTAACTTAAAAGATACATTTCGAAGAATTAAAAATAGCATTGACAATGTAAATTCAACAATGAGCAGAAATATGATATCATATCACGGCCTAGCCGACAGCATGTTGGTGTACGGCCACACAAAATACTGGTAGCGTAGAGGATAGGAGAGCCGACAGCGTAGCGTAATGCGGATAATGGCCATATACCAAGCGTATAATATCGAGTATTCTAGGTTCTGGAGCGGAGAAGGAGAAAGAAATCACAGTTTCATTTTGAAAAACTGAGAGAAATGTCTACTTCACGTTTGCTCCTGTTTGAAAATTCAATGCTTAAATTTCGTATGCTACGGAAAAAACGTGAGGTGTGGGTACATGAAGTAAATAGGACAAGGGAAGTTTATGGCGAATTTCACCATTTATACCAGGATCTCAGACAGAATCCGCAAAAAATTTTTGAGTATACGAGAATGTCGATTAGAACTTTTGATTTGTTACTATCAAAAATACGAGGCAAATTAAAGAAACAAACAACAGGATGGAGAAGACCTATATCACCAACAGAAAGACTTATTGTGTGTTTAAGGTAAGTGAATTAACTTAATTATTGAACAGTAACCTCAAAACTTTATTCTTTATCAAAACATAAACTTATCCTGTTTCTTTGGTAATGGTAATATTATTAATATTACATATACATGTTATAGTATGACTGATGATTTGATTGTAAGGCTTGTGACAAAGGCACAAATGTTGGGTTTGTGTAGGATGTCCCACATTCATATTCTTCTGGAGTTGATCGTGAAACATCATATGAGCCTGGACCTGGAGTCGAACCTAGCGATCTTGTCAGAGTTGTATTCATTTCGTCCATAATGAGTTGTTGAATTTGCGTTCTTATCTTCAATTTTTGAAAATCTGTGAACTTCTTCATCATTGGAAGAAGGCTCATTAGAAAATGGTAGTCATCAGATTTGTTTTCCTCATTTGAGGAGCACTCTTTAGAAAGCAATTCTAGTTTCCGTTCTTCCAGTTTTAAAAGTTTAGCATTCATAGTACTTGTGGTAATTCCTGATCTTGTAGACCTCTTGTCTTGTCGATGAGTCGATGGTGTAGTGGACTGTTTTTGGGCAGCTGCCGATTGCTGTAGCGGTTCATTTAGCTGTTCATTTTCATCCTCACTGCTTTCATCGTAGTCTTGAGTAACTTGCAAAACTTTTTGTGTCGGTGTAGATTCAGATGAACAATATGATATGTTACCAGTCATCGCATGTGGTGTCATCTGTTCTTTTAGAAATAATAATAATTGAAAGTAAGGCCAGGTTGGCTCATAGGAGGGACCACCTTCGCCTCCAGAAGCAACTCGAGGAACTTTCTTGAGTTCTTTTCTATACTGATCTCTCAAGTATTTCCATTTTTGTTGAATTTCTTTCACTGGAAAGAAGAGAAAGTTCATTGAAATAAGTTAGATCATCAACAATTATTGTAAATAGATTAAAATGTTGACAGGTTTTATGATACTGGCCCTTATTTAATTTTTGTTTACAGATATCTCGCAACCGGTGCCTCTTTCCGATCACTTGCATTTACATTTAGAATGGGAAAATCTACGATAGCGAAAATTGTAGAAGAGACATGCAAAATACTGTGGGATGAGTTACAACCCCAATACATGCCAATTCCGACAAAAGAAATACTGAAAGATGTTATAAATCAATTTTACACACGATGGAATTTTCCTAATTGCTTTGGGGCAATCGATGGAAAGCACTGTAAAATTAAATGTCCTGCACATAGCGGTTCAACATATTTTAATTATAAAAGCTATTTTTCGATTGTCTTACAAGCAGTTGCAGATGCAGACTGCAAATTTATTGTGATAGAAGTCGGAGGAGCAGGAAGACAGAGCGATGGAGGTACATTAAGTTCTTCTACTCTCTACCACCTCTTGGAGAGCAATGAGTTTAATGTTCCCGAAAACGACTATCTTCCAAACTCAGAAATTCAAGTTCCAAATGTTTTAGTAGGAGACGAAGCATACCCTTTAAAAAGTTATCTTTTGAGACCATATCCACGCAATAATTTAACACCGGAACAATCTGCCTTTAATTATAGACTGTCAAGAGCAAGGAGATGTGTAGAATGCGCGTTTGGGATTCTTTCTGCAAAGTGGAGAATCTTAACTAAAGACATTGAAACAAATACAGACACAGCTTGCTCCATAATAAAAGCAACATGTATTTTACACAACTTAGTGAGAGAATTGGACGGAATCAATGATACTGATTACATATGTGTTCAAGCAAATGTATCTCAAATGCAATGCAATACCGTTGGCAGAACAAACAATAACCCCAGTATTATAGCAAAAAATATTAGAAATTGTTTCAAAACTTACTTTAAAGATAATCCGATAAATATTTATGGTTAAATTTTGATTGAAAATTATGATAATAGTTATACTATATTTGCAATAAAGTTTTTGAAAAACTTACCTGGAAACTTCATTATGGAAGAAATTTCACTCCATAATTTATCTAACACGCCTCTATTATGATGTTGGTGGTGGGAAATGTCCCAAAGCGGTTTCCTGGTGAAAACTTCACTTATTAAAATTTCGCAATCCATAATTACTATTCCTACGTTTTGACCGTTCACCCACAGATTATATAGGTTAGGTTAGCATTCACCGCTCAAGTACGCTCGAATATTTCAAACAAATTTGATATCTCCGCTACCAGCCGGCAGGTCCGCGCTTGGTGCGCGTTCCTCTCTGCTGGATGTGTGGACAATCGCATATGTAGCTTTAGATTTAAACGCTCCGCTATTAAGCCTGCTCCGCTCTCCGCTACGCTACGCGCGAGATGTTTGGCCGTGGCCTTACTCAGAACAAATTATCTCATCAAATCAGCTGAGAGAAAATATGATAATCTTTACCCACAGAGACGTAGCAAGAGATGCTTATTTAATATTGTAGGTAAAATTGACAAATGGATATTCGGTACTTTAGACGCTGACGATGGAATCAGATACGAAGATGCTATCCAAACACTTAAACAAAATCAAAAAAGTATTATTCAAGAGAGTAATTTACAGATATCATTATCGAAGAAATTCATTCACAGTTACAATTATAGTATGTTTAAACTTATATAAAATCAAAATAAATTATCTCAGCAAATTGAATTATTCCAAACATTTGTTCAAGGTACGATTACTAATATAGATGAATATTTGAATTTCCAAGCAATTATTTCTCAAATGAATTTGGATTGCCAAAGTTTGATAAATTTCATGGACAATAAATATAGAAAATGCGGTAGTATTTTCCAAACTTCATGTTCTACACAACTCAATAATATCCAGCTCTGAACTTCAAGAAATGCTTAAATATCTCGAAAAAATATATAGTTCAAATCAAATTCCACAATTCAGAAATATTCTTACTTCCTATCAGTTTTTGGGAACTCAATTTTTTGAATCATAAGCTTATCTTTGCCTTAAATGTCCCAATACTGAATAACATTACATTGAACCTATACCACCTATATCCTGTTATCCAAAACCATCAAATATTTATCCCAAAATACCCATATTTGGCACGATCAGAATCAAAAACACAATTTATTTAGCATGAATGTCCTAAACTCGAGGACAAATACTTCTGTCAAGAAAACCATTTGCCTGCAGATATTTGTACACTAAAAATTCTAAATGGAAATCCTACTCAAGAATGTCGAACCATTGAAGTGAAACTCACCGAGACTACTATTGAACATCTCACAGACGAAGACCTACTAGTTACTCCAGTAGAAGAAGAAATAATCTTTTCAAAATGTAAATCTGATAAATAATTTGAAATTTATAAACCAACACTGTTAAAGATCCCACATAGTTGCGAAATCCATATAGACGATCATTTATATAATTAAATAAATCTTTTTTTAAAAAGTCTCTTGTGTCACAAACATATAGTTACGTCATGTTTTTTTTAAGGTCTGCAGTCCTGGCGCACTCTGTGTTTATGCAACTTTCATTGCGGACTGTAAAGCAACACGCAATTAAAAATTAGACTTGTGAAGTTAGCACAATTCAATTTTTAAAATGGTTTATATTGAATAAAATTTTTATGGGATGATTGCAACACATGCGCATGTTTGCACCACTTTTATTTTGTTTTCCGCAAATTGCGTTTTCGAGAAAAAAGCAAATGAAAATCTGGATTTATTGTGCAGTGCTGGAATTTGTTTTTTCATTTTCTCAGATTAGAGTGCATCAAATTACAAATTACAAACTGCGTTCAATTGCAACCAACTTGCGCCTTTATCAAAAGTATATTTCATCGCTGGAATATTTATTAATCTAACGAAAATTGGTTTATTATAAGGGTGTTCGAGCAGGATTTCAAACCAAACTCAAACCGTCAGAGGCATGCGCATTTTAATTTTAAGAAGACGGAAATTAATATGCGCATGCTCCACAATCACGGAACACAGTTGGAAACTGGTCCAAACTACTGCTCGAACACCCTTTATATTTGATTTTCTGCATATGCGACAGGCTCAGAGATTATTTATGAAATTCTGACGTGGCATGCTGTATTGCCAATTAAGTGGTAGTCTCTCTAAAAATAATAGTCTTTGGTCAAGCATTCTAAATAGTTTTTTTTTTTTTGAATATTGGTGCCACTCCCTAGAGCGTAGTTATTTCGTTCTCTTTTAATTTGTCTACCTATGGGTTGTACGGTTATATTCTCATATGTCTCTGTTCTCTGTTTCTTCCATTAAGAGTATTTTTCCATAGTCAAAGATTTATCTGTTATTCTGTGAACTGAAGACACATATGTCAGTCCAAGACACGGTCCGTAGTATCTCTCTACCAGAGAAAACATACCTCCAAAACTCCCTACGGACCGTGAGTCCAAGATGCTACTTCAGAAATTCATAGATAATCTCTGAGCCTGTGCGCATGTGCAGAAAATCAAATATAATAAACCTATTTTCATTAGATTGATAGATATTCTATCAATGAAACAAACTTTTTAGAAAGGCGCAAATTGGTTGCAATTGAACGCAGTTTGAAATTTGTAATTTGATGCACTCTAAGATGAAAAAATGAAAAAACAAATTTCAGCATTGCACAATAAATCCAGATTTTCATTTGTTTTTTTTTTCTCTCAAAAACGCTATTTCGGAAAACATGCGCAAATGGGTTGCAACCAACCCATATAAACTTAATTCAATATAAACCATTTAAAAAATTCGATTGTGTTAACTTTACAAGTCGATGTTTTCATAGAGAAAGAGGAAATAGGTTAGGTTGACGGTTCACAGAAAGGCAGAGAACATACTCTCAAGGCTTTTTCCTTAAGACAGACGGTCTCATTATATCCTCATGCATCGGCGACGGTGGCGCTCCGACTTTGTCCCACTGTCAAAATCGATGTCGCCAGCTTTTTCTATCCATCGGATACTCTCTTTACTATATGTTCTCTCTGGTGGAGAGTTTGTTCTGGTTTTGGTAGATATTGTGTATGTATTTATGGAAATATTGAATTTTTAAATTGGTGCTCACTTCCTCTTCAACCTCGGTAGAGTTCATTTCGGGTTGGAAGGAAAATGAACCAATTTTCGTAGGGGCATTTCACGTGGTACGTAGAAGACTCGGCAAAGTTGCAGTTTAGTCCGCCTAAATAGTACCCATGCTATTAATTAACCTTTCTTATGAAAATAAAAGTGGATTCGTCTATCTGAGGGTGAAGTAATGTTTGGAAACACACTTAAATATCTTTCCCTTTTTTATTGAAAATATTAATAATAAGTGTAGAAAAAGGTTAGTGGCTGGAGGTATGGCTTAGAGCCGAACAATCCTCAGTCACACGAACATTGAGCTTGACGTGGCAATTGCTTCGTAGCTTGGAGGTAGTCAGTGAACAGAGGCAGTGTTCTCTGCTCGTAGCAGCGCCATAAACAAGCAAGAAAAAGAAGAAGAAATCGGTGCTGTATGCTGTAGTGTGTTTTGTGTTTTCTATGAAAGAAATCAACAGACAAGTCGGACAACTATAAACAGAGACACTTCTATAAGACACTAGGGTAAGACACCCAATTATTGGCACCTTTAGGACACTATTACAATTAATTCTTTATCAAAATCAAAAAACGAACATTTCAGCACCGAATCTGCCAATATGTCATTCCTACATCTTGTAGTAACTGAAAAAATCCTTTTTAAAATGTTAGTTTATCAGGAATTTATGGGAAAAACTTTTTGCTGAAAGTTGTGGTCAGCCCGTGGCACTTCTTATCGGAAAATTTTGACTGTAAGTTGCCAAAGTGTACCGATTGATCGCTAGCATCGCTTCCGACAATTAGTGGCGGTAACATTCAAATACGTAAATGTTCTATTATAAATATGTTATCTGTCTAAAACCTCTAACCTCATTTTTCTGAAGCGTTGTTTGTATTTGTATTTGTGGTATGTTTTGAAGGTACGTATCTGAGAAATGAGAGAATATGCACGTTTTCTATGCAATTCTCTTTTGTTGAATGTGAATTTTATTCTCTATTACTATTGTATTATCTTATTCTTATCATTCGTATCTCATTTATTTCAGTGTTGGTATGGCTCAGTGGCAAGAAAACTCCACTAAAGACATGCTGTAAGACTGCCGAGAAAGCTGATAAAACCCAGGAAAACATTTGTAATTAGGTATGGCATGAAGAAAATACGAAGGAAAATGGAGAGCAACCCAATTTATACATACCAAGTATTCAAGCAAGTTCATCCTAAAACTGGAATATTAAGCAAAGGTATGTGTATCATGAATAGCTTTTTGATTGACATTTTCGGACGTATTATTGCTTAAGCTTTCCGTCAAGCTCATTAAATAGAGATCAGTGTAAACAAAAGAGATCGCAAATAACATATAAGAAACAACTGTTAATTTACTTCTACCAGGTAAATTAGGGTACCATGTTGTAGGTGAAAGAACCAACTAGTACTCCGGTGAAGCTAAAAATATAGAAAAGTTGTTGAATGTGAATTTTATTCTCTATTACTATTTTAGTATCTTATTCTTATCATTCGTATCTCATTTATTTAGGTGTTGGTATGGCTCAGTGGCAAGAAAATGCCACTAAATACATGCTGTAAGGCATGATTGATAGTTTATAATGTATTGTTGTTTAAGATTGTCGTCTAACTCATTACACAAAGAGATCAGAGAATACTCAATAGATTGTTTGTCTTGTGAACTCTTTTCCGAGCATGCTTCTCTGATATCAGCCCAGATTTGTAATGATGTATTTTTTATTGCAGTGAAATGGTGGTGCACAAGGCAAAATCGAATGTTTGCAGATGAACAACGGAAGAAGAAGGCTGTGGCAAAAGTAAAACACCTCAAAGGAATTTGAAGAATCTAGTTTCCGAGTCCTGGTGGTATAGAGAGAGTATAATGAGTGCATAAATGTGAGTATAGCTGACTTTTGCTTGTAATTATTTCAGTTTACTTGTAATATACGGTGCAGATGTTTAAAATTTGTTTTTTTATTTACATGTCTAATTAAGGGGCAACAGAAGGCTGAAGGAGAAATGGAGTAATGCAAGGGCAGATGAAGTATCCAGCGTCCGAGTCCTGGTGGTGTAGAGAGCATAATGAGTGCATAAATGTGAGTATGGCTGAATTTTGCTTATAATTATTTCAGTTTACTTGTAATATACGGCGCAGATGTTTAATTTTCTATTTTTATTTATTTGTCTAATTGAGCAGCAGCGGAAGAGGACTGAAGAAGAAATGGAGCAATGCAAGGGCATATGAGGTATCCAGCGTCCGGGTCCTGGTGGTGTAATAAGTGTTTTATAAAAGCAGTTATTTGGACAGTGCTCTGGGTAATAAGTATATTATATAAGAATATTGTTATAGTAATGTATGTTGATGTTCACATTGGCGACCTTCAAGTTATTAAAAAATTTTTTCTAACTTTTCGTGTATTCATTATGACTTTATTAATTCCCCTTAGACATAGTGAAAGGAGTGAACCTTTCAGAAATTGTTGGAGAACACTTCTATGCTGCATTCATATAATGTTTTTTTAACTTTCTTCAACAATTTCTGAATGTTTTATTCCTTTCTCTACTTTGCGCTACTTTTATATTCCACCGTTAATTTGAATGTCCGATTTAAATCTGCCGCCACACGTAACTTCGTGAGTGTACCGATTGAGCGCTAGTGTACTCAAGGTCAAAACATGGTCAAAAAGATTAACATGGGAGTTACCATTCTCTTGGAGGTATGTTTTCTCTGGTTTTGGTTTTCCAGTCATTGGCACCTAAATGCTAATAATTGGCAGGCCAAAATCACCAATGATTGGCACGAAAAAATTGACGCTCTCACGTTGGCACTCTAATGATTGGCACATTAAGGAATGGTGGATAGGATGGGTAAATTAAAAATTAAGTCATTTTTATATACTATATTCAAGAGAAACAATTAATTGAATACACATTTTGAGTAAATTAACAGCTAAAACTAGTTATTGCACTTTTGACACAAGAAAAAATCAGTTTATTTATGTTACGTGAAATATCCTCTGGCATTTTTGGCACTTGATACTCAAATTGGTTAGATATATATTATGTGTACATAAAAACACAATCCTCGCCTTACTATTATTTTTAGGTAAGTCTACCTCCATAGTTTGTTTTTGGTTATCAGTTTCATTTACATCTGTAGATTCTTTCTGGTTTTCATTTTAGTCTTAAATAAATTCGTATATGTTTTTGGTTTATTTTCCTTTGAATCTCTCTTAAGCGTTCTTCTTTTTTTTGTGGCTTTTTCTGCAGCAATCGTAAGTCTCGTTAATTCTTCGGTCCTCTTTTTTGTGTTCAACTTCTCGTTTATCGTCTAAAATGTTCTTATATGTGGATGATGTAATTACTTATGGCATTCTTTCCGTATTTCTTTTACTTACTCTCACAGGTATTTTTGGAGCAAGATAATGTAATATGTTTCCGTTGTTCGAGTACTTCACATATTTTTTCTAAATTTGCTTTCTTCAGTATTTGTTCTGTAAGACTTTCATTCTTCCCTACAACAACTTGTTCTGTTTTTTAGTTGCAGCCACGAGATCCATTTCAACAGATTCCTCTTCCATGGTTTTTCCGAAATTATCATCGGCAGTGGCAAAATCTTTCCTCCGAATTTTATTCTCTATGATTTGTGTTTTTTTTCAGCAACAGTTTCTGAAATGTTTAAATAAGCATTAATAATTATCACAATTTTCGTGCTGTGATATTTTTTTCCATTTCCGAAAGTACTGTATCACCTACAATTGCACAGAACCTCTTGACCGTTAATACATTTTCTTCCACTGTATCAGGTTCCACAATAGATATTATTTCAGAGTATGTTTTGCCTAAACATTTTCCAGGATTCCAAGGATGAAGTTCACAAGCTTGAAAACTATGAGAAATTATATCTGTGAGGG
This sequence comes from Crioceris asparagi, assembly GCA_958507055.1. NCBI lineage: Eukaryota > Metazoa > Arthropoda > Insecta > Coleoptera > Chrysomelidae > Crioceris > Crioceris asparagi. Next base: position 79,306,630 of record OY293826.1, on the reverse strand, counting down.
CTTTCTCAATCGTTTTTTTCTCGTATTGTCTTACATATATTTTTTTTGGTTTCACCTTTGGCATCTAAATTAACCAAAAATATAATTAATAATCTCATCAAAGTGGAAGCCAACAATTAGCATCTTCAATATTTACCACAATTCAAATATTGGCATGGGTGGCAACTATTGGAGTTTACGTAGAAAGAGCTGCTAATTGTTGGCAGATATTTCTCACGAACAAAATAATTTCTTGTATCTAACCTCTAAATACTCTTCCACAAACATTGTAGAATAATGTCAAATTAATAAACAAACACAATATTTCACAGAAGCTAGGTAAAATCACTATGGAGAAATACAAGTTTCTTAACAAGATAGCAACTTTCCTACCTTTTTCCCGAAGTGAGAAACCATTTTATATCACAGCACAGCCATTTGGAACCAGAGAACACCTTATTTGGAACCTTGAAGTCGGCACATCTACACCTTTTCCAACTCTAATTCAGAAAGCATCAATTTAACTTCAGAATATATCAAATGTAATTCAGAATAATCAGTTAAATTTTAGAAAGCGTCATATGCATTTCATATTAGTCAATTGTAATTCAGAATTCGTCAAATGTTTTTCATATTATTGCATTGTTATTCAGAACTCGTCAAATTTAATTCAGAACTTATCAACAGTAAATTAGAACTCATCAAATGTATTTCAGAACATACGAGTATCAAATATAAATCAGAAAGCATTAGACTGGTAATTTGGAACATATGTATCAAATCACAGGTACCTAATCGTGTCGATTATTTTTGTCAATCGTATTTGTGCATTGTTTTTGATTGTAAAAAGCGGCTATACACTTACCAATTTGCCAAAATGAACTTCAAAGACAATTGTGGAGTTTGCAGACCTACAATGATGAGAAATACATCTGATGCTTTCTGTTTTACATTTGATATGTTCTGAAGTAAATTTGACGAGTTCTGAATTACAATTCACCAATATGAAATACATTTGACGAATTCTGAATTTCAACTGACCCATCTGAAATTCATCTGTCTAGTTCTGGATTTCAATTGACTAATCCGAAATACATGTGATGCTTTCTAAAATACAATTAACTATTCTGAATTACAGTTGACGACTTCTGAAATACAATTGAAAATGGTGTAGTTCAATGGTTTGGTAAAGGTTGCCAGATTTATTATAATTTAACACATGTACCGAAACAAACATGGGAAATTTGAAAATCGATCCTATGTTAGTGGGGTGCCAATAACAGGTCGAGTGCCAACAATTGGGTACTTTACCCTATATAAACTATAAATAAAAGCCTTTTAGAGGTGAGAGAAAAAAAAATAGTTTTTGGTTTATATTACAATGATATTGGTTTTATAATAGTAAAAACAAAATGCAGAATGTTCACAAGTCTCAACAGACAAAGTCTAGAAAGCTTTGTTCAGTCCCTCAGTGCTTTCGCTTCATTCATTCCCATCCGATCCAAACTTCTGCCAAATCTGGAAGAATGTCTTGAAAATTTGCAAAGCCTGTGACTAAATATATGCCACTTTGTAGTTTGCCATTTCCACTTCACAGAAACTGATTTTAGTTTGAGTAAGTTCAGTATTCTATATTCTATACTTCAAATAATCGTAACTCATTTCAAAGACGTTTATATCATAGCAACAAAGAGAAGGCGAAGATTGATTAAAACTTTAATCTCTAGCAGAAAGATACCGAAAGGTTCATATTCAGCAGAGAAGGTTGTGAGTGAGAGATCTCAAAGAGTATATGCGTATTTTCACTAAACTGGGGTATTTAGATAATAAAACTATTTTCAATTTTGAAGGTTACACAAATGTAATCTGAAGGAACCTGAGGAAAATGTAGAAGATAATCAAGAGATTGATGACATGATACTGGTCGAGAAGTAGAGCAAGAAATAATAAAACCATCGATTCTTTAGTAGTTTTGTTCAACCTAAGCCACTGTAAGTGTCGGGATATATTTTATTCAACTGTAAGCCTTTTAGCTGTTAGTTTGAAAACAATATAGTGGCCGAGTAAGGAGGCAACTTTAAATAATATGCCAAAGTGCTTCAAGAAGTATAAAAGTACTAGTAGCATTGGAGTGCACTAAAATCAAGATACAAAAACTGAAATGTTTGAAATGTAGAGTGATGTCATCTTATAATATAAAAATGAATCGCTAAATGTGTTGCTAAGCACAAATCTCGAGAGCAGCTGAACCGATTTTGCTAATTCTTTTTTATAATATTCCTTGAAGTACGAGGATGGTTCTTACGAACAGAAAAAATTAAGAAAGTTGAGCGGAACATTAGAAAATTTAAGAACATTTAAGAAAACTTAACGACAATATTAATTTTTCATACAGTATATACAGTTGTTTAACATAAATGTCAGTTGTTTGAAATAACTGTCAGCAATTGACAGAACGCGGTTGATAATAGTTTCATTTCAATTTATCATACAGTGAGTTTTTGAGAAGTGTTTATTCATCTCGGTAAGTTAAAATCAATCACACTTAATATTGAAAGAATGAAGCCCCTGGATTGTGTTACGGGAGCGGTAAAGTCAAATTGACGGCATTATGGTACTGCCACCAGAGCCTCTGCATTCATTGGTTTATACATTTTTAACTATATTGTACAACAATAAACTTTTACCACCACGTGCCTGAATACGTTGGTAATTTTCAATTGAAATCATATATCAATTAAAGTAGCTTATAGTAGGTTTGTAGCTAGGTGAATAACCAAAAGCAGCCGGTCTTGAAAGTCACATGGTGGTACAATTTTTGCAAATTTATTTCATGGGTGATTCAGCAAAACAAGTCGATCAGCGTTATGCACAAAATAAGTCGGTGAACAGACCAAGAGTGGAGCAACTTCAAATGTTTTTCCATCAGACAACGAATTGGTTGTATTATTCAAGACTGCATTAAACCGCATGCCATCTGATTACTACAAAATTGTCAGCAAAGCTGATAAGACGCCTGAGGACAACACGCAAGACGCTATAATACGGCAACAATTGATGATGTTGCTACTTGTCATGGGTGGAAATTAAGAGAACGAAGATATTGTTTTTGCTTTTGCTAAGACAGGACAACGTCTGCAGGGTCTGCTAGTATTTTCATTATAAGGGATCGCATACGATTAAATTTTTAATGGATAACTTGATCGGGCTTGATAAGCCTTGATATCATATATAAGTGCTGGATATGATAGACGCAGTACAGAAAAAGCTATTTTTATTAATGAGAATATCATTGATAAACTGGAATGTCATGATGCAGTTGTGGTTGACAAAGGCTTTTTGATAGAGAAAGAATGTAGTGAAAAGTTGGTAAAGTTAGTAAGACCCCCGTTTTTAAAAAACAAAAACAGTTTTGCAAGAAAGACACTGAAATTACTACAGGCTTCGCGAGAGTTCTTGTAGATCGGGTAACTCAACGAATAAATGTATATATAAGATTTCAAATGAGCAACTTAGCTGGTCTTTAATACCATATGCTGATGAAATCATGACAGTAGTAGCTGCTATTGCAAATTTATCGATACCAATTTACTGGCTGACGGCAATATGTCGTGATAGTGAATTACCAGAAACTATATTGTTATTGTATTTGTCTGTTATTTGTAATATTTTTTTATAAATTTGTTTCAAATGTATTGTTGGAGTATTATTGTCATTGCATAAATGTGAAATGAAACCCTTGAGTTTATCTTCATCCTTTATTCAAACAATAATAATGTAACATAATATTCTTCATATATAGTTTTCAGAAATTCATAGGATCAAATCCTCTGCATTTTTTCATTGAATTCTACGTCAATATCTACAGTCTTTAGAAAAACTAGAATAAATCAAAATTTTGGCTTTGTCTAAGTTCAAAAGAGGAGCCATTCCTGAACTTGACCATAATAGCTGTGTTTTCTTTTAAGGTACGGTATCGAACCACATTTGTCAATGAAATCGCAAGACTCCGAAAGAGATTCTGAAAGATTGGTGTTTGCCGAAACAAACTTAAATTTGGCATTCTCAGAAATTGCCTCTTCCACAGCGGAAATACACATATTACATATAGTAACGTTTAACACTGTCCTAAGCGTTGTGGGGTGAGTTCAATTGCTTAATACTCAAAAACTCCCAAATTGCTTCCAATGGTTTATTTTCAACACTCTGTGCACGACCTTCTGTTGTAGTACAACTGTCACAACTTGTCACCTTGACAATCTAAACTGTCACTGTCTTTACCGACCGAACTACTATTAACATCTGATTCCACAGACTGACTCAATGAACTGACTTTATAAGACTCATGGTACAAATAGACTAGGTATGTTCATTAGACGGATGATTTGCCTTTATTGCCTTTATCCCGCCTTCCAATTCAAATGTGAAAAATGTAAATATATTTCTTGCAACGATTCTTGTGTATATCAATTAAACAGATCTCTCTTCTTTTGCATTTATGTATCTTAGATGATCAAATATTTATTCTTTAAATTTAATTGGCAATAGAAAGATTTCTTATTAGTTTATGAGAAAGATTGTTAATACAAATACATAATTAGATCAAGAATGCCTGCCCAACTATTCGAAAACGTTAACGTTGAATAGATATAATACTTACAAATAAAAAAATTGCATAAAAGAGAACATAAAATGAATATATTAAGTTATCCCTGTGATTGAAAATATTGTTATCGCCAAATATGTAGGTACACAGTAGAACACAAGACACACGATAAACCCAAAAGCAGATAAACGATAGACGACAGACGTAAACAAACAATGTGGCGGCGGCTGGTTAACGGAACGGTCGAGAAATTTCATCCCCCACCACAAAAAATCTGCGCAAGAACATACCTAGTGTATTTGTACCATGATAAGACTGAGGGTGCGGTCGAGAACACGCTGTAAGCAATTGCAGCAATAAAAGTGAAGTAAACACAGTAAGCGGTTTTTTATTGAATTTAGTCGTTGGCAGCATTTGATGCAAATTTGTTTCCGACCGAAGATATAGATAATAATGAAACTGTTATTTACAGGGAAATTGAACTGTTGATTTATATTAAGATACTACCTTTGGCATTGAGTTTTCAACGCCATAAACAACCGTCAAAAATCAATAGGTATAATTTTAACATTATTAGCTTCATCAAGTTCCTCTTTTGTCACTTTGACTTTATAATTTGTCCCGGTAGTTTCATCCAACAAGATTAATTCCATTATATCTTTTATTTTGAATGAAAAAATATTTTTATTGGATCATCTATACTTAAACCTACTTTGGAGGTAGTGTTCTCTGCTTCTACTCTCAATGCACTTGTTTACACCACCTCCACGGGAAAAGCAAATTTAGCATTTGCAGTAAAGTTAATGCATGAACAGTATCGCATCTAAACTTGCGTTAGTGAATTTTAGACCACCAATTTTTTGCTGTCAGTGAACGAAGTGTGTTCTCGACCGCACCCTGACTGTTATTAACTGACTGTGACCCGTGATCGACACGGTTTTATATATCTGAATCTTGTTAAGGCATTCATCGGGAAAATTCTATGATTATCTAGACGCACATGATAATGTTCTAGAGGCTTGTCAAACTGACAATAATGTGACAAACTCTATCCCACATATAAAGTGTGTTCCTAAATACAAACCGCATTAGCTTGTAGGCATATTCTGTGACTTACGCAAATGTACGGAATACGCCTACTGCTGGCCAGACTTAAATTATGTCATCAGTCAATGTCATATTCCTATATTGAGTCCATATATATGTCATATGTCAATTTTCGACGGTCATTTTAACCCTGGCCAGGCTAATGTTTTGAATTTCGGAACAGCCAGTTAGTTTCTGGAAAGATCGAGAATAAATCTACTAATTCTAGAACTACTTAATGAAATGTACAAGCAATAACTATTGTGAACAAGGTAGTAGCATAAATAAGCTAATAAACGAATAACAACCGTAAGTACATGAGTACCTATTCACGTTACAATATTTCAAATTTTAACATCGCTGAAACTCGAAAACCGTAGCACATGTTCTATTTAAACGTTTCCGGATTTTTTCTTATCATAATATCAGATTTTCGAGAAAAATTGCTCCATCCACTCCCTTCGAGGGCGGTTTTCGAAGGGAAGGAGATTTCGGATTTGAGTTTTCATGTATATGGGACCATTTCTCAAGTCTCCTCATTCAAATGACTAAAAAATCACAAAAGCGGAATAGGTACGTTTTCTGTATACAACGCGTGCATTAACCAAAATAAAAAAGCAGAGTCGAATTGTATAACTCCTTCGTCTGTGTTCATCGGTCAAAAAATTCACATAATATCACTCACCTATAAATATGGATTAGAGTAGCCACGATATGCTTGCACAAATCAGACAATCCAGCCTTACAGTACAAACAAATTTCGATTCGTTCACATTCTGATTTAAAATCAGTGTTATTTCGTGAGTTCGCGATGTCAAACTTGATGTTTGTAAACACAACATTTTTATTTGTACAATATTCACAGCATCTGCACCACACAGAATGATGCCCCGCTTTGAAAACTGCCTCACCTTCTTTTAGGTGTCTGCTTCTGTTACCAATATACTCCAATAGATCGGAAATAGTTACTTCCACTTTCAACATTTCTTCCAAAATTATCAACGAGAAAACGATCACCAAAGACCAGAACAGTGACTGAATGGCGAATGGTACTCATAAGCAACCCCTCTGATATCCCAAAATCCCAATTGACAAAAAAGCAAAGCACATTTCTTTGTTCAATAATGTTTTCATTTTTTACTGGTATTTCACTCAGTATGTGGTTTGTTTCTGTTATTTTGTTAGACAGATTTAAATCTTATAGAAAGAGATCCTTTGAGTTCACCTTTCAGTGTTTGTATTCTCACAAGAAGATTTTTAACTTTAGAGTTGTTGGCGCCTAAAATGCATTTGCCTTAAATTCGCTTTGCCTCCTCTGAGGAGCCGCCACTGTTTTGAGTAATTCATCCTGATTATAGATAACGTACTCTTTGTTTACGGATACCTCAGTCAGATACATTCTTAAGGCACCATAAACCGAATTTCAAAAAAATATAAAATTTCTGTTGATACAGATCGTTTGTGAACGTTTGTGACGCTTTTTTGTGACTCAGTATTTAATGAGTTCTTAGATTGTTAAATAATTAACATCGATTACCCAATATGTCTTTAAAATATATCTTATATTCTCTATTTTTAACTCAATTTATCAGAAATCGTTTGAAACACAAATATAATAAGGAAATTGTGACTATCTATTGGTTTAAAATTCAAAATTGGTTTTAAAAAATTGTAAGCTTAGGCAACTAACTATACATCAATGTTGTATCGTCATCTGCAATAAATATAATTTGTGTATGGACCGTCGTGACTTAATTTATTTATTCTGTATACGGTCCATAATTTATTCATAAAGTAAATTTTTCATCAACAGGAATATCAAAGAACAGACGTCACTCTTCTCTGGTGATAGAAACATAATCTGTGCCTGTGAATAAAGAGACAATCATTAGTTCATAAATATCCAGACATTAGTTGAACAAATATATCTAATCTATATCTAACAGAGATAAGACTTCTGGCACCAACTTCAAAAGTACCAGCACCAATAGAATTAATATTGTTTTGTATTTTGACGTTCCATACACAAATTATATTTATTGAAGATTTAACAGGGATGTATTGTTAGTTGAACCTACATATTCTAAAATCTATTTATATTTTCTTCTGAAACAATAGAGAGTCACAAACGATTTTATTATTATATTTGTGTTTCACAAACGATTTTTGATAAATTGAGTAAAAAATATAAAATGTAAGGTCTATTTTCAAAACATGTTGGCTAATCGGTATTAATTATTTAAGAATCTAGTAACTCATTAAATATTGAGTCACAAATAAAACAAATGCGTCACAAACGATTTGTATCAACAAAAATATAAAAATATAAATTTTTCAAATTCGTGTTGGCTATTCGGTATTTGGTTTGGCGCGCGTTTGGCGCACGCAGATTGCTTCGCGCACCTAAACAGATTAAACGTATGGTGGCAAATAGGATCATTCCTCCTTCATCTGTGGGATCATTTAATCTAATACTCTGTACTCTGTGGAATCATTTACGATTTACGAGTCATTTTAGCGTGCGCCACGGTCCGCTTACGTGAGATGCAGGCGCACTGTCAAATATTTCCCCTGACAAATAATACAACGCGCGCGAAGCTCTGCCTGGCGTAAAGATATGGACGACGTGATCACAGCGACCAATCACGATTAGGTATTCGACAAATCGTCGTGCGGCACTAAGTTCTTGGAAATGGTGATGACGTTAAAGTGATTATCTAGGACTTCCAGTGGCGTACGGAAAACTTTATATGAGGATGAAGCAAGGCTACTGTATTGAAAAAATATGTATCGAGCGATCATAAACACTATTCTTCCTGAGTAGGCATTTGAAAGTAAGATGGCGTATCGTTTACTTGAATTATCTGAAATGGCATTGACCCTGTCTACAACAGACACCTGCTAGCGGAGCAAATTAGCGGTATATCTGACAGCTAGCAAGAAACTTAACCCATATTCACACGATATCATTTCAAACCCTTTATAATTTCACCACCGTCGTATACGATTCCTCTTAAATAATTAATCATTTTACATTCGTGAATTTAGAATAATTCAACCACAAACCGGAAAGATTTCATAACCATCAATGAGAGATGTCATTAGTTATTTATAAATAACGGCATATTTAGAGTTGAAAGTGTTCATACCTACATTAAAAATAGAAATATTAAGGCAGATACAGGTTCAGTGAATAGAAAAAAGTTGTTAATTAATTAATTCAGAAACACATTTATAACACACAGAAACATCATTTTTCTCCATCCGTTTGAACCCATACTTGAGCTAATGCTTGCCAGATTGCACGTGAGTGTAAGTAAATGTGGTTGTATTGTAATTTTATCATATATCTATATCCGAACAAAATGCATACCATAAGTCTATTAACAACTTATTTTTATTAAAAAATGTTATACATATATAAGTGCATATGTACTATTTAATTCCATATATATATATATATATATTCGTCATCTTTTATATATTTATAATTTTCAAGTATTTATCTAGCAATTTATTTACTTCATTCATATATCGAAGCGGTGAATTCCTGTAGTTTTCAGTTGTGTTGTGAGTTTGTGAAAAATATGGAAGACAAGAGTACCTAGTCAAAGTAAACGCCGCCGTTTTTCGAAATTTTCGTTAGGTTGCCACACAAGACTTGTACTTTAATATTTTATCAAAAATAATATTGACAATGCCCTGAAACAGTAAATATGTTAACATTCCTTATAATATATAAACATTTTCAACACTTCAACAGGTATACGGTCCATACTTCAACCCATTTCATTAAAAAGTAGCCCGCTTACTATAACGTGAATGATACACTACTGAATTTTCAGCTGAGCTGATAGGTGGTGCTATGTCTCTTTCTACCTTACGACAACTTTCATCTATTATTCTTTTATCTTTTCTAAGTGTCAATAAGGGTGTTCGAGCAGCGGTTCAAACCAATCCCAAACCGTTAGACGCCTGCGCACTTCAATTTACGATTAAATAATTTATTCCCAACTACTAGTAAGATGTTCGAGCAGTAGTTTGACGATTTCCAAACTCAGTTTGAGACAGGCGTAGTTGAAGCGTCTTCTTCTTCTTAGAGTATAGTGAGCATAGACATCTGAACACCCACCCCAGATGTCTATGATAGTGAGTATTGTAAGAAAGTGGAAGGGGTAGTTTGCAAACTGCAGTTTGGTGTTCGAGCAACAAAATCTCAAACCACTTGGAAACTGTTTCAAACCGCACATGCGCATTTTAAACAGTTATCAAACCGTCCCAAACTACTAATATTATTTAATAAATAAATATTGATGTTACCGAATACATTTTATTAGCAGAAGGATACCCCCAGCAAATATAACCTTTATACGCTTAACTATATGTGGTAGTATGTATATTTTTTGTTAAAATTGAAATGATCAAATAACTAGCATCACAACCCGGCAACAATGTTTTCGTTTTTTGCGCAGTTGACGTCACTGTGTACAATTTACGAACGGGGATAGATTAGATTTCATCAAAATTATAAAGTGCAGTTTTGATTTAGTTTATTTTGTGTATTTGTTTCTTTGATATACCTAGGTACAATACGACGACGTGAATATCTATCGTTTCTTCAGTAATATTAACAAATGAGTCAAATTAAGTATCAACTAATAAGTTTCAAATATTGTTGAGGTTGATTCATATTCGTAACAAATTATCGAAGCTCTTCTTCCAAAGGTTTATTACATTCCGTGTCACTTCGTTTTGACAGTCGCAGTCGATTAATAAAGCGCGCTATGTACGTTGTAGATAAAAACTCGTAGATGGGTCGGCGCAAAATGGTTGCGCAAACCTGTTCAACATACGCGAAGCAATCTACGTGCGCCAGCCCGCCAGCCTCACACGCGCACCAGTAAGCTCGTAAGTCCGCACTAAGCAGTAAAGTTCCAATGAAATTAATAATATTCAAAGCATATTTCTACCAAAAGATGGCAGAGTAATCGGATTTCGAAACGTTACTGTTCTGTTCTCGTTCTCTAATATTGTTCCATAGTGTTCTCTGGATGTTGGTGCTGTTCAAACAGCTGTGTGTTCAAACTTCAAACTCCCAGGCTATAGTTCAAATATTAAAACCAAAGAATAGATATTTATTCTTTAATTAAAACAGTGTGTTATGCTAGCATAGTATTCTTCAGTAATATAGCTATTGACATTAACCAGAGAACACTATCTCCAAACATTAGCATAGCCCAATGCTGACAACGCAAATCATGAACAAGTAGAAATTAGAAATACAAGAATGCATTGAAAATCTAAAATCTGACAACTTACAAGTCATTCAAGCCGTTCAAGCCGTAGGTCGGCCGTCAATAGCCGACTGCTGTTATTGCATTTATATTTATTATAATTTTTGTCATCTATCAACATGGCTGATCCAGCATTAAAGACGGGATTACTAACAAACATTTTTTTGGAAATCGTACAGAGCCCTTTAAACGTTGCCCTAGTACTTCTCATAGTGTTTCTAGTGTACAAAATAGTGAAAGGTCGCCAAGATGATAGGCGTATTCCGGCACCGGTACCAGAGTTGCCGAAATTGAGAAAGAGAGATTTTACAATAGAAGAATTGAAAAAGTACGATGGTACCCAAGAAGATGGTAGAGTATTGGTAGCTGTAAACGGAAATGTTTACGATGTAACAAGAGGAAAGCGATTTTACGGTCCAGGTAATTGAACAAAATAAGGCACGTATTTGCTGTTCGACTGCATAAGATGATGTCATAGCCTTAATGCATATACCCATACTTATCATTAATTATCTCATCACTGGCCATTTCGTTTCTAATTTCTTATGCGTAGGAGAATATACGAGGACCTAGATAGGTTACTACAATAGAAACCTTAGATGGTCAGTGACATATATGAGCGAATGATACTCTTATATTATAGGTATCATAAATGAACATACCACCGTTAATGCAATGTCCTTAAGAACTCAATTCAATGGTATACATGTCAGTATTTATATCAAATTACCTATTTTGACTTGAATATTGTGTGAATATTTTTGTAATTTTTGATTTCACAGAATTAAACATGTAATAACCGTGAATTGTATTGGTGTTGCATCATGTACTATCATGTTTTACTTGAACTCCATTCTTCAACTTGTGTTGCCATTGATCTTATAGTTTCACAATTTATTAATTATAGGCGGGCCATATGCAGCTTTTGGCGGAAAAGATGCCTCCAGAGGCTTGGCCACTTTTCAGGTTGCCGCTGCAGGCGAAGGTTACGATGATTTGAGTGATTTAACCACTGAGGAAATGGATTCGGTCAGAGAATGGGAGTCGCAATTCAAAGGTGAGTTGCAAAATAAAATAAAATGATACGAAAATACAATATTGCATTGAAAGTTGCGATATATATATTGTTCAAATAATATGTTTATTGCACGCATCCCGTTCTATTTTCAGTATTTGTGTTGGTGGTCAAGGTTATTATCGCTAATAATTTTTAATCGTGACAAGATAAAAAATATAAGTATCTTTTCATTGTAGGTATATTGAGTGGAAGTTTATTCCATTGATAAAACAAAACAACCTTTTCGTCTATCTTAATTTCGGCAGTATTCAGATTGTTTATCAGTTGTTAGTTAAATGATTTATTAATAATATGCAGAGAAAGCTAAATATGTACCAGTTAAGTGAGGATGCTTCTAATTCTAATTTAGGTACAGATAAATTATATAATTATTTTGTATGGCCTCCGAGAATATAACCTACGTACCTATATGTACTTAATTATTGCAATTTATGGAAAGTTCGTTCGACGTTCTTATGTTCATTATAATTAAACTAGGTAGACTAATATTCAGGCTTAAGTTACATAATAATGAGCTATTTGTTGATTCCTTGAACTTGTATTCAATTCAGTTATTCTAAGTACCAACATTTCAAAAACTATATTGAACTAATGATAACGACCACTGTAATCTGTTTCTGTCTGGGTATGCAACTATTGTTAACATTGTATTTACCTGAGTGACCATTAATAAAAAGATTTTTTTATTATGGAGACAAATCCCATACATTCTTAAATTGCTATGCCGTAATAATTATGTTAGTATGTTCGAGAAATATTAATGAACTTTAAACTCCGGATAAATGAATAACCTTTGATATAATGTAATTTCGTTTATATGCGTAAATTTTATATTAATTTTATTGAAGATGATTTTATATTAATATAATGACAATAATAAATTGTTTTATTTGAATACCGGGCAAGGGGAAACTAGAGAATTTCATTGGAAGTGTTATTGTTGAAGAGTATCTGAATGAATTATATTTGTATTTTAATATATACAGTGTGTCCCAAATATATGAGCTAAATATATCTGTATCTTGATAATTAACTATCGAGTATGTTAAATAGGAAAGTTGTTCAGAAGTTAGTCAAAAACTCCGAATTAAATGTTTTTTTAATAAATCAAAAATGTGTAAAAACTTATTTTCTTTTTAGTTTCTGAGACACAAATTTAATAGATATGAGAATATTACATTCTTACTACACTTTGAGGAACCATTCTAAAATTCGTTCTTAAAAATTCAAAATTTCAAATGAGACGCTGTTTGTATTTCTTATAGCCGTCATGTTGGATTTCTTAATCTGTTTAATAACGCTAATAGCTCTTTAACGATGTAAAATATGGTACACTTGTTTTAAATTTAAATAAAACTGTTTATGACATAGCAGACTTTGAAATTATAATCTGTAACAGTTACACTGCTTACCACAATTAAAAACTACTTGGAAGATCATGATTTTAAGATGATTATATATATATATATATATATATATATATATATATATATATATATATATATATATATATATATATACTAAAAGTGAGCCAGGTGCACTTGATATAAAAACAGAATCAGAAAATCGAACAAGATGGACTAAGAGAAACGTTCATCCATAAAATTTAGGAAGAATCGTCTTTGGAGCTTTGACCTCGTTATCATCAAGTACATTTGTTATCGGGGTCCTGACGCAATCTCGATCAGATAAATAAAAATTGAAAATAATTACGTAGGACCAAACTGTAGAGATATATATTATATCGTCAGGCTCAGCTCCAGATATTGCAGATGCTACCGCTTTTCGTTTTCTGTCCGGAAGCAAGTCCGTAAGAAATTAATTCGCATAATTTTCGCCTTATTGAGGTTTGCTATTCTAATTTTAACTTCCAAAGACGAAGATTTTGATTATAATTTATATAAGTTTGCAATTATAAATTAATGTGCATACGCATGTTCAGATTTTAGATCTAAACATACTTGGATAGAATCAACAAGCGGTTAACCATGAATTTACAGGTTTCACCATATTATATAGATACGTTGTCGTTGCTGAACGCACCGAATATTTCTGATCATACCCTATCAAATGTCAACTGTATGCAATGTGCTATTTAACAAGTGCTGCCATCTATTGGAAGCTGGCCTAATAGAAATAAAATAGTTATTATGGTGTTGAAAATGATTAAGATTTAGGTAATTTAGATATTTTTCGGCAAATCTGCATACTGACAGTTTTAATTTGGTGTATTATATTTGTGGGCTTTCTTATGACAAAGGGTCTAAAATAGTGACCACAGTTTAACGCTTTTAATAATATAAATAATATTTAACATACAAAAATCATTATTGTTTCAAACTGAAAATAGGCACTTGAATTTGAGGCTCTTAATAATAATATTAAAAGAGATACATTCAAATTCTCAAATGCTTCGAATATTGTAATAGCAGTTTCAATATACCTATTTTTTAGTTATTAATAATAAAATCTATACTTATATATATCTACTTATCTTATATCTATACTTCTATACTAATATAATAAAATTTTAACAGGCCGATGTCTGTACATTAAAAATATTTAAGAAAAAATAATATGGGAGTCTTTATTAGAGCAACAGAAGCCAAAACAACATTTTTTGAATTTTTGTTTGTCTGTCTGTATGTACGCGCATCACGCAAAAACTACTCCATAGAATTGAATGCAGTTTTCTCCGATGTATTAATAGTCTAACTTAAAATATAGGCTACATTTTATCACGTCTGTCTATCTTTCTGTATTTTTGTACACGTCTCACGCTAAGTCTACTACATTTGTCTGTCTGTATCTATGTTTGTACACGCAAAAACTACCACATGGAATTGATGCAGTTTTCCACGCGCACGAAGTAGCGGGCAAAAGGAAGTAAATAATAAAATCTTATTTTTGATCTGAATCAGCTATCAAAATTATTGTTATTATTCGATTTTGAAAGACTGTCAAGTCAAAAACAGTTTTATTCAAATTCAAGCGAGAAGTGGTTAAGATAAATATACCTTATTATACATAATGAAAAGTTCTTTCAGAGCAATTTGCAACAGATTCAAATCTATTTATTTGGAACGGTTTGCCATACGAGTAAACAGTTACGAAATTTAACAGTTCATTAGAGCAACTTTTAGTCTATTTTTTCCTTAGAAGTTCGCCTTAGGGCAGGTAGTAGAGGGTATTTAGCAAAATGTTTTAGACAAGTTTCATCGAAATTGTAAGAGCTGTTTTCGATTGACATTCTTGAGAGAAACACTGTTACAGCTATTGCCTGGCAACTAGTGCTAGAAGGAGTCCAATAAAAAATCTTTCAATACGTTCAACAAATTAATGTCTAAAAATATGTTTTTTATACTTCACTGTTAGAAAACTCGATGTTCGAACGTGTTTAGAGGTTCGAAAATGAGTATTTTCTTACCTAGGGCCGAAAATAGTTATCTTTTTGTTTTTTAGCGCTCTTCATTTAATAATAATACAATTTATACTTCCACATTATTTTTAAAGTGGAAGAAATATCTGAAATAATATATTTATCGTTGTTTGTAATTTGTTAAACATAGATTGAGTCTATTCCACCATTCAGTCATTACATTACTGATATTTTCGAAACAAAAATGCAGTTTCCTGTGACAAAATGTCAATGACAGATTTCAAGTTTCCAGTAAAATCAATCTCTTGTCAATTGTCATATAACCTAGAGCTTACGCTGGCAGCGCATTACTCGCACTCGCTACTTGTAAACAGTTTTCAGTAAACAATCACACCTCAAAGGACCTGAGTAACTTCTACAGTCCATAAACCCTCCATTGGAAGATATTGACAGGCATCGATATATGCCGAATATTATATATAGATTACACATATAATCTAGATGAATGAGTACTTTGACTTGTTCTAAGATAGATGATATAATCATAGACATGTCTAGGTGACATTACATACCAACTACTGTAACTATCTTTATTATATTATAAGATTCAGAGACAAATTACTCTGATATGATTCCGAAATTGTGTTTATGCCACTTTGTAAAAGTGGTTTTCCATGCTTCAAGAAGTATTCAGCCCGGAAAAGATCCAATTTCGCACCGTGGGTAAGAAACTATTTTAGAATTATGAAACGTAAACTTTAGTTAAAAACCGAACACCGTAAATTTTAGACGATTGTAATACTAACCTTAACATAGCTACTTAGGGTAGCGGTAAGAAAGTAAAATTCATTACTAGAAACTCGTATAACATGTGGTGTATTTCATGTATATTATTTGGTATGAGGTATGAAACTGTACTATTTTTGTACTTGATTCAAACATTAATGTGGAATGTATTGGACAGTTCAAGGTTAACTAGTGCTACTTTATATATCTAAAATTAAGTTCCTCACATTTTTATGTTTTTAGTTTCAACTTAACATCAATAAGGATTACACATTACTGCAAAATTTATTAGATATTCGCATTACCTCTAAAATATTTTCATCCATATCATTATGTCCGTTCTAAGTTGTTATAAATTACTTCTGGCAGCCGAGACTAAAAACAAAAAAAAATAATTTCGTATACTCACAACCATGACCTTTTTATCATATATGTCAGCGGTACTTTCTCTTTTGCTTTTGTCATATATTCTGTCTGAAAATGGATAATTTTAAATATGTATTTATTTATTATTAATGAGATAATTTCGATTAGAAGTTTTGTCTTTTTCCTACTATAGCCGTGTTCACGGTCGACAACTCGCGTTATTACAGAAGATATCAAACAAATTATATAATATACACAAATTTTAGGCACTGTTAACATTAATATCTTTAAATTATCTAGAATTATACAGCATGGTTTCAAATGGAACACCCTATATTTTATTTTAAATTCAGAATTTGCACTTTGCACGCCGTGTCATATCTAGAAATATTCAAAATCATCTACTGCAAACTTTAATCAAAACCACGGTTGTACAAACAGGTCTTGAATCGATAGTCGAATTGAATTACATAGGTTGTAAGTGGGTCGCTTAGCGTCTTGTTCAAATGTCAAAATCAACGATGGCACTGCGAAATTGAGAAAAGGGGATGTTACTTAGAACATAAAATACCTTAATCCTATGAGTTTATGAGCGCAGAATACTATGATGAATAATGTCAATACCTATCGAGATGGAAATATGTTAACGGAGACAGCAAGAAGAAGAGACAGTGTGGATCTTCTTACAAATTTGCAGCATCGTTTGAATTGGTATTTTTATGTTTTAAGCAACATCCCCCTTCAAATACGAACCACGCGGGAGAAATTGGAAACTGAAAAAAACTGGGCGCTAAGCGAACCATTTTTGACCGACGAACCCCAAACGGAGGAGGTATACAATTCGACTGTGTGCTTTTTTTTTTTGGTTTGTGCGCGCGTTTCATATAGTAATCGTACTCCGATTTTGATGATTTTTCATTTGAAAGAGGAGGCTTGAGAAATGGTCCCATATTCATAAAAACGGGAATCCGACATCTCGTTCCCTCCGAAAACCGCCCCCGAAAGGGGTGGAGGGGGCAGATTTTCTCGAAAATTGAAAATCTGCTTTGGTATAATTGAAGATAGGACAATTTCCGGAAACGTTTAAATTGAACATTTTTTCAAAAGAGTAACGGTCTTTGATATAGAGACATTTTAAATTGTCAAATATACCTTTTCGCTATGTGGAGAGGGCGATTTCTGTCGAAAATTGAAAATCTGTTTGCAGTACATGAATAAAAATTTTTCCCTTAGAGTTACGGTTTTCGAGTAAAATCGGTGTTAAAATGGTAACAACTAAAATATTCAAGCGTATTTCCGCAGCGATGTTCTGAGATCTCAATAATAATAACAACTACTAACTACAAGCAAGGAATATACGTGGGTAATAGAATAAGTACTATCTTGATTGGTATTAGTGAACGTTCAACGATTTTCGTGACTAATGTTACACTCAAAAGTGTGAAATAAATATTTTTCACAAAAAATTGGACCGACGTTATTAGTTGGTGCACTGAAAAGTATAAAATAATATTAATTCTATTGGGGCTGGTACTTGTGAAGTTGGTGCCAAAAGTTATCAATCTACCTGCATCTAAGTATATCGAATACCAAATTCAAACTCATTATAATTATTCTTACATTCGTTCCCTGATTTTTTTGTTATTTTGAGTTATTGCAGTTAATAACTCAGAGGGATCTATTTTTTGGTGATGGTAATAAATTTGAACTGATGAGTTTAAATCGTCATCAGAAATTATACACAACGTTTGTGTGTATTCGTATTATTGCCTCATCTAATGAATTCAGTTCTACACTGGTTGCCGCACTGAGAATGTAGTGTGGTCAGGTATAGGCAATGTATTACAAACAGTGTTGCCGTTCTTTAATTTGACCTGCAAAATTTATATTTTTTCGGTAATTTCATGGTTTAATATTGTTATTTAATATTATATATAAAAATGTTGAGATAAAATTTAAACCCAAGCTGCGAAATCTGCATGAGACAAGACCTGATGGTATAACTGTATTCTTTTCAAGTTACTTATATAGGCACAATTGAAAAAAAGTGTTGATATCATTGAACTGCCTTCAACTAATCTCTCAACGAACAAGTCTATTTGCCAAATTAGGAAGTTTCGGAAACATCATTATTTGTAGATAGACATTTATCTAATCATGACAAACAAATATTTAAAGATTAAGAATCTCGAATATTTCTTCTTTCTAGAAAAATATGAATATGTGGGAAGACTCCTGAAGCCCGGTGAGGAGCCCACCAACTATTCCGACGAAGAGGATGAACCTGCAGCCGGTGACAAATCGAAAGATGATTAAAAAAACAACAAAATTGCAAAAAAGGTTCTGAGTATCCTCTCACGAAACAAGGCTGAATATAAGGTTAAAACCGTTCTGTAAAGATATATTATTATTATATATATATGTATACAAAACAAACACAAAACAAAAAAAAACACTTAATTTTATATATGTCATTGTTGGCTTTATTATATTTTTTATATTAACGATGAATGACTGAGTCCTTGAATATTCTAAATAATGTTGCTTTGTTTTTTAATTAGAAGAATTAGAAAAAAGAGTGAAAGAGTAAAAAAAAATATGTATATGAAAACGATTATATTCCATTTTAAATTTCGCAGCTAAATAAATTCACTTCAACTTTTTAATTCAGTTTATTATTACTTCTTTTTGTCTATGCCAAAGTAGAAATGTTTTATGGATGATTTTCATCGGGTCGGCATACATATTACATATTAATTGTGTGTGTATATCCAATTCCGTATAGATTTACATTATCAATATTGATTTATTCAAAGCAGTTTTGTATGATGAGGATGGCCTTCCCTTCCTCTTGTTACAAAATAAATATATTATGCAAATTTTCAATATTAATTATTTTCGAATTTGAATCAGTGAACTGCTCTGGCTCTTGTGTCTACTATCTTGACATGTAACACATTCAGTTCTGTGATATATAAAAATAATGAATATATTTTTTATTGTTTTCGGTTTTCTAAAATGTAAATCATATATATTATTTTTTTGGCCTAACAGATTACGAAAAATTTTATTCCAACATTGTTGAAATGTATTAGATTTAAGCTTTTTTTAATATCATCTATTGTTAATTTGGTGTATGTGTTTTAAATGGTAGTAGTCCAGCTATTATTTTTTTGTAATCAGTTTTTAGTACTTAAAAAAGTCTTCTAAAATATCACTTCTCCTATCGATCTTAAATAAATTTAATGTGAGAAAAAAATAATTGTGGTTATAATATTTGTTATTGTTAAAAGAGCAACAGGTATAAGTATCCAGATTGTAACTGGAGTTATATTTTTCTCCTATATTATCTTAAACCCAGTACACATTATTGTTTTTTGAGAATCATTTGAACTATTTATTTGTTGGATGATTTTTGACGGTCTTTTGCAAAATGAGTTTGGTATAATATAGGTTGTTGAGAGTTGGTTACAGTTTTATGGTAAACAAAAGTACCAAAATAATGACATCATTGGGAAACTTATACCTTTTGTTTTGGTTTACTTTTAAGGATCATATTTGTCAAGTCGATTTTGTTCCACTTCAATTTAGAGAATGTATAATATCATTAATTTAATAAAAAAATCATACTTTTGAGTTTGTCTAACTGAATTGTGAGTCAGACAATGACAACTAATGCAAATTTATGCATTATTGGTAGTGTCTCATCCATTTCATTTACGCACTAAATGACGTCAGAATCGATAATATCGTTAGAATAATATGATGTATTATAATGTGCTCAATCAGCATTAGAGAATTGAGTGTGATTTCGATACTGAATTGAATAATATGTATTCATATTATGACTTTCAAATTTCAACGACTTGAATGTCATTGAGAGAGCGAAATCCCGAAAACTTTGTTGTGGAGTAGTGATTGCTGAAAGATATTACTATCTTATCAAATGTGTCAAGATCTCCGTTGAGTTCATGCACGCATCTCACGTTATCTATCGTTGAAGGTACAACTCTGCATCAGAGTGTCAACACTGTCTAAAGGATATGTCTTGACACTGATCTAGCTAATAAGGTATATTCCTAATCATTGCTCGGACACTTGTGTCAAAACAGGAAATAGTTATGCAACTAGTCAAGCCTAATCGTAGACACCTCTTTAAGTTACTTTGACATGTAAACACGGCACAAATTTGACTAGTCTAGGTAAACGTGTCGCAGCTTTAGGGTCTCGATAGTATCCTGTAGCATAAAAATTGTTCATAACAGTGACGGAAAAATAGAAAATCCCCATTTTTACGGAACATCTTTGATAGTGGGTACTTACATATTGTTTTTATAAAAAAACATGATTCCAGTTTCAAATGGAAAATAATTGTAGACATATTTACAATATAATACAAAATTTTTCTTATCGTCTGAAATCAAGTTACAGTAAAAATACACTTTTGCCTATCCTTGATATAGAAGCAACTTTTCGCCGAAGATCTCAAACATTATTCTATCGAATATTTTGTTTGATTTCAAAGACTCATAGTAGTAGGCCGTTCCCCTTCTTAGATATATCTTATAATTACAATTTTAAAGGGAGGTAATTTACTGTTTCAATTACCACGCAAACGCTCACTGAGGCTAGAAACGAGGGAAACTGCAGTAAACTTCGTCCATGACAAATTTACAGTAATCAGGAACCTATGGGGATCTTTGTTCGCCTGATGGCAGCATCGTGCGATTCTTTAGCCTCAGGTAGCGGCGCCTCCATAGTCTGGAGCAGGCAGGTATAACCCTCCTGGTGAATGTTGGCTAGCAAGATCAGTGAAAATGCAGGATATAGGTCTTCTCTTTCAATTTACAGGAAAAGCTATTCAGAAATCGGAATACAGAACCCTTACCACGCGAGCCTGACTCACATTTGACATTTTTTTTCTCACATGAATGAAAACTTTAATATAATTGTCAATAATTTATTCATTATTAAAATACATCGTTAACAAAATATATATAAAAAGATACAAATCAGGCTAATCTTTATGGCAAGAATTTCAATAAAATCAAAGATATTGCCAGAGATGCTGCAGCATATCCACAAAATTTTACGTGATTGAGTGATTTGATTGGTGTTTTATTATTCCTAGTAATTCTTGACTTCAATTTATTTAAAGAATACAGTCTATTTTAGCGAAGTTGGAATTAATGTTCAGAATTCAGCATGGATTTTTTTTGGTCACAATTTCAATGATATAATAAGCCAACTAGCATATAGAAAGTTACGTATTTAGATATTAGATATCTCAAAAAAAATGATAACCATATCATGACAGCATGAACTTCGCGCGAAGGACAAGAAATAATTATTGAATTTTAAATGTACGGCGCAATAGCAAAGACAGGCATATATGCTTTATGTTTACAAAATAGAGAGATAACATAATATATGTTGAATATTATTATAAAAATCTCAATTTTTCACTTTGCCTGGAAACAGTAGTCTTCTTTGACATGATGATGATACTGTCATTAGCGCAGTAGCAGCGTCAACTACCTTGATTTCCGATATCAAATCAGAAATACCTTTTCCTCAACAAAACGGAAAGGATATCAATTTAATTATTACGGTATAGTTATTCTCAAAATTTTGTAGTACATAAACGTTTACGTTTGTCAATGGTTGCGGTTAATTTGTATAGTTAGCAAAATGATAGCCTCTGTTTCACGCAAAATATGTAACTTTGTACGTAAGTAGGCTTTCTTAAATTCGCTCATCTTAATCTATGGAATATGTGTGCTATTTGCCAGCAATATGTCACTTAACCAAGTCAGATCAATTAATAAAAAATCTCTTGATCATGTGTGATACCCAACCTAAAACATACTTCGAGTATGAACTGATAAAACTGTTCGGTGAATTTGTCCACTAATTACAAAGGCGAAATTATTTACCCAAAAGCCTTTTTCATTACAGAACTTTCGATTTATTTAACCCAACATTGAGAGAAGAAATTAAAAAAACAAAAAATAGAAAAATAAATCACGGTATCTTAATTCCGCACACTGACAAAACAGTATGGCGATTCTTCAGTGAGATGACAGGTACTAGAGTGTAACTTATAACTAAGTCCTTGTATGAGGTGGTATTAGTGCTGGATTCTTGATCAAAATAGCTTGTGAACATTGTCGACTCCATATTCTTGGTGATGGAGTAGAAGATTTTTATATTTATCACCGATGTGGTATCCTCTTCATGACCCTGTTTCAATTTCTGTATGGTATAATCCATGGCCTCTTTGAAAACATTACTATCGAATACAATGTCTTCGGATGGATGATCGACGTGACATAAGATGGCTGCTATGTTGTTCTCATGGTTCCATCGTCGGTATATTGAGATGGAAAAGTCGTTGATGCATTTGCCTCTCTCCTCATCTATAAGAAACAAACACATAATTTTTATTTCGTTCAAATATCACACAAACTCCATACAATCTATACTACTAGACTACATAAAAGAAAGTGTACTAAATCTTAACTCAGTTCATTTGTGTAACGTTTGGTGTTGAACTGATTTTCCAATAAAACTTTTTGATAAAAACTAGGAAATTAAGTCATGGAGTTATATGTGTATAGATGACTTCAAAAGTACAAGCAGAAGTAGAAATAATAGTTTTTATTTTTCAGTGCACCAACTGAAAAGTCGGTCCTAGTTTCTGTCAAAAGTTTTATTTCACATTTTTAGATGTATCATGAGTAATTAAAATCCTTGAACGTTCACTTATATTCAGAGATTTTAAAACATAGCGGAAATACACATATTTCAGACATTAACACTGATATAACTCGTAAACCGTCACTTCGTGAATTTTGCAAGTCTCATTTTTTTATTTTTGAAAAGAATTCACCGTTTTACCCCCTTTGTGGGAAGTGTTCGAAAGAATGTAAATGTTTTTCTCAGCACTTTGAAATGAAAAAAAACATCAACATATTTTCGCAATACGAAGCGCACATACGAACATAAAAAAGCCCACTGGCGAATTGTGTCTGAAAGTCACAAAAACATATTCAGGACATAGAAGGAAACGTGGTGTTATTGTTCATATAATGCGTTCTCAGTTGGAGGGAAGGATAAGTCTGCTTTCTATATGTCACATTAGATGCTGTCAAGTCTATTATTGTCAAAATTCAGTTTGCAGGACATTGAAACACTCGGATATCAAAATAGTCGGTACCCGAATACGATCCATAGCGGCGCATTGGCCGCAATATACTGAAGACTCTCAGTATTTTGTCATCTGAGTAGACTATGTATCGTCTATGAAATGGGTCAAATTTTAATTCTGGTGCTGTTTATTTTTCACTGTTATTCCAATTCATATTTAGTAGGGAGAAATTTCAAAACTTACAATCGAACTGATTATTGTATTTGTGTGCCCAGACATGCCATTCAACCAAAGCATTCCTCGGCAGCCCAGTAACCACTACATAATCGACGATGGCGTTGTTGGTTTTACCTTCCCAAAGTTTTCTTGCCGGTTCAATATACGAAATATCCGTTACATAACATATACCCTGAAACACAAAATTAATAAATCATATTTCACTACAAATTTACATCAAATACCCTTACCTGAACTACATTTCTCAAATTGAATTTCGAATCCACAGCCTTCAACAATCTATTCAGATGCCGTAATGTCAGCATACATTCCGCTTTTATGCCTCCTTTCACCATGTCCATAGAACCTGGAACCAGGCCGATCTGTCCTGCTAGATGGACAAAGTTTTGTACTCTCACACTTTGGCTGTAGGGGCCAATGTTGGCCGGGGCCCAATGAGATCTACTTTGAACGTGCATCGTTCGCCTGGAAATTGAAACACTTTTCGATACGTCTGAGAAAGTATCAAATTCGCTTCTAGAGATGCCAAGACACTGTTCGATTAGAGTAATTCACTCACTTAAAAGTGTATAACTGTATTGGCGGATGGAAATCCATAATAATAATAATAATAATAATACTTTATTTGTTCCATTAGTAAAAGAAAATTTATAATAAATACCTCATTGAGAGGTGTGGAACTTGTCACATAATATACATAAATAAATTTAAATTCAACAGGTCACAATATAGATAAAAATACACACCACAACTTATGTATAAAATACGGCTTATAAAAGATGAATTTCAAGTAGGAAAATTAAAACATAAATAAAAAGAACAATCAAAATTTTATATCAGCATTGAAGAAATCTCCCGTAGTATAAAACGGATTTTCAGTTAGATATGTCCTAAGTTTATTTAACATCACTTTATGTGGTAGTGTTGTAAAACTGTCTGGGATTTTGTTCCAAATTTTTGTCATACTATACTTGACATTTTTTTGTACAAAAGTATAATTTGCTTTATCTGATACAAGATCATTTCTTGTTCTTGTATCGTATGGGTGTTTTTTATAATGTCCCTCGAATAAAGGCATGTTTTGAGATATGTACTTTATAGATTCAAAAATATAAAGGTTGGTGAAGGTAAGCAATTCATTGTTTTTGTAGAATGGTTTACAACTATCCCGGGGTCGTACTTTAAAGATTATTCTAATAAATCTCTTTTGCATAATCTGCACCCTTTCTGCATTCACTGAATTTCCCCAGAAAATGATACCATATCTGATTCTGGACATGACATGAGCATGATATATACACAGAGCTGCCTCCATCCCTACTTCATTCACAATCACTCTTAACGCATAGCAATATCTGGATAATTCACCAGACAGTCTCTCCACATGCGCTTTCCAGTCAAGTCTTTGGTCTATAGTAATGCCTAGAAATGATATATTTGGTGATGTCTGTGTTTGATTATTGTAGACATTATATGTTTGTCTATTATTTGCTCTAGCTGCAAACTGTATTATTTGCGTTTTATCAACATTGAGCAATAAATTATTACTGGAAAACAATGAATGTAAACTGCCTAATGAATCCTCAATATGTTGTCCCATATTCCATATTTATCAAGCTTTTCAATGAGTATACCATGGTCAACACTATCAAATGCTCTCGACAGGTCTAAACATACTGCTAAAGTATGTTTTTTTTGGTTTACTAATTCCAGGATTTGTATCAATGCTGAGTAGACTCCTTTAATTGTCGAATAGCCCCTTCGAAATCCAAATTGATAGTTGTTGATCACCTTACACGCATCCAAGAAGCTTGTAAATCTTTCATATATTAATTTTTCAAAGACTTTACTTATGTTAGGTAAAAGTGACACTGGCCTGTAACTTTTTTCATTATGACCTTCTCCTTTATTTTTATATATAGGTTTTACATTAGCCAGTTTTAGATCATGTGGGAATACGCCAAATTGGAAGCATAGGTTAATTATGTGTGATAGTGGTTCCCATATAGTATCAGCTACTTTTTTCAACAGGGAAATAGGAACTTCATCGTCTCCAACCGATTTTTTATTTTTTAACCCTTTTATACATTTGTAGACTTCCATGGGTGTAGCACTCTCTAAAAAAATAGACCGATTGTTAGGTACTATTTTTGAGAAGTCTGGAGATAGTGCTCCCTTAATGTTTGGACATGCGTTTATAAATGTAATGTTGATTGAATCTAATAGTTTTTTTTTCAGATTTTCCCTTATCTCTTAGTTTATCAAAGATAGTGGTACTTCTGGATTCTTTTTTAGTTATATTATTAATTAGAGACCACGTGGCCTTGCAGTTATTCTCAGCTTGGATTATATAGTTATTATTATGTAACCATTTAGCTTTTCTAATTACTTGATGTAATATTTTTTTATATGTTTTGTAATAACATTCGCTTACCTCGTTATTCAACCATTTATGGTAAAGTTTGCGCTTTCTGGCACATGATTTTTTTATACCCACTGTGAGCCAATGATTAGTTTTGGGGCTCTGATTCTGATTCTTTACTTTACGCTTGGTAATAACTCTGTCCATCACTGTTTTAATCCTATAAATAAAGTTTTCATATGCTCTATCAACGTCATTCACGCCCATCACATTTTCCCATGATTCACACAGCAATTCATACCGATATTGCCCTAACTTAGCTCCTGAGAATAATCTCTTTGTTAAGGGGTGTTGTGATTTTTCATTTCTTTCTAGTTTTATTACAAACTCTAAAAATTGTGCATAATGGTCAGATAAAGCCGAGGTCAAAATCGAGCTATCTAAATATTCAAAATGAACAAAAAAATTATCAATAAGAGTTGATGATGTTTTGGTTACTCTAGTGGCTTCATATATGGTTTGTGTCATATTAAAAGTTGACAGTAAATCAATAAAGAGATATTTGTCATTGCTGGACTCCAGCAGATTTATATTAAAATCACCACACAAAATGATATTATAAAACTTATGGTTTACCTGAATATGTAAGAGAATCTCCTCAAGCCGCTCCAGAAAAATATTAAAATCTCCAAGGTTGGTACGATACAAACATATAACAATAACTTTTAAAACTTTGTTTATAATACAGGCACACTCAATATGTCCTTCAATTGATTTATTCACTATATCATCCACTGTTTCGAAAGTAGTATTTCTAGATACCAATATACAAGCCCCTCCATGCTGCATGTTCTTTCTGCAGAAGTATGATGCTTATAGTTGTTAATCTTGATAAATTCGGTTTCTTCTTTTCTCATCGAAATTTCAGTTAAAAAAACGATGTCAGCTATGTCACTTTGATCTTCAATAAATGCTTCCAGTTCGCCTGTTTTGTTTTTGTTTTTGGTGAATTATTTTAATTCTATCAGAAGTTACTATATCATTTTCTAATATTTTCCTCTGCATAGCAGCATTCAGGAATGATTAGTTTTTTGATTTTATCACTTTGGGTTCACGTTTAAAAAATCGAATTTTTAAATTTTCTTCCCCTTCCTCGGTACGCCTAGTCAATTCTACTCTCTTCTCTTTATATTGGATCAATTGGTGTTTTGTTTTATCATTATCCAAAACCACACCTTCAAACCTTCTAACTTTTTTAATATCCTTAATCTTCTTCAACACATTTCTAACATCCTTCTCTGACTCCATTACTATCCTAATTGGCTTTATTTTCCCAGGAGTCCTTTTGCCTATTCTAAATACTTTTCTATTGTTGGCAAGAGAATCTGTGCCGGTACATTTTATCATATCGTTGATGTAACTAATGTCGTGTTGCTTTCTATCCTCGGCTTCATCTGTGTCCATTTCTGGGACTCCAAAAACTATCAAGTTTTTTTTCCTGGCCTCTCTTTCATTTATCTCTTGGATGAATTCTTCCGTGTTTTTTAGCGGTGTTGAAAATTGAATCTCCTGTCCCTCAAGCTTATTAAGTTTCACTTCTAGCTGTTCTATGTGTGATATTAAAGGTGTTGTTACTTGAGTGTCATGTCCCTCAAGTCTGTTAATTTTTAATTCCAGCTGTTCTATCTGTAGTTTTAGGGATGTTGTATCTTGCGTCTCCTGTCCCTCAAGCCTATTAATTTTTACTTCCAGTTGTTCTACCTGTGATTTTAGATTTTCAATAATATCACATTGTTCATTAAATTTTTGAAGCAATAGTTTATATTTCAGGTGCATTTCTGATGACATTTCTTGTAGCTTTTCCATTACGTCATTTATTGTGTACTCCGCTGTTTTGGTATGGGTAAGTTGATCTGTGGATGACTTTTTATCCTCAGTATTGACACATAACTAGCAGCTCCATCTTTTTCCGTTTGGTTTTTTGTTTTCCTTCTCTTGTTCCAGTAGTATTGCTTTGGTCATGTTAATACACATTATATGAGCCCATTTTTTGCATTTGTAGCACTGTATTGCATAGGTATTTACCGTTGTTATTTTACAATTCAAGCACTTTGCATCGACCATTATAATTATTATATCGTCTCTTGGATTATATTGCTCGAAATCAGCTCCTTAGCTACTATGTTTTGGTAAGTTTTACGTCAAAAGACTAAACCAGCTGTCTAAATACAAGTGTCGATGTTCAGTAATATATTACTAATAAATTTGGAATTTATCAGCGATAAATCTGTAGAACACACGTTGTCCGTCTTCCGATGTTATTAGATAGGAATTGAAACAATATATTAAATTTCCACTATTATATTTTAAAAACACATAACAATTGATTCGGCACACTGTACCTTTATCAAATGTGAGTATAAACATTCAGTGAGTATAGACTGAATGTTTATACTCACATTGTACAGTGTGCTGAAACAATTGTTTTGTGTTTTTAAAATATAATAGTGGAAATTTAATATATTGTTTCAATTCCAACTTAAAAGTGTGTTGTAGTCGTCAAAATGTCTATTATACATATGTTTTAGTGTTCAGTCTTCATAGATCTATGTTCGCTGTAAAGAATATTGGATGATCATACTGATTTGAAAGTTTTTTTATTGACTTTTTGAGAAAAATATAATTAAGTTGAATGTGAAAGCAAATATCTTTCTTCACAAACCACTCTTTTTACACTAATGAAATGTATAGATGTAAATGTCATATGTTATTTTTTAATGGAATAAAATTTGATCAACACATAGGAATATGTTGAAAAATATATCAACAAGTTTTCCTTGAGAAGGAGATAGATCTTAGAACTGATACCTATTTCAATACATCATTGTACTTTATGCAATATGTGGGTACTCCTGGTCATTTGAAAACGTCCAGGACATTGAATAT
Source organism: Crioceris asparagi (assembly GCA_958507055.1). Taxonomy (NCBI): domain Eukaryota; kingdom Metazoa; phylum Arthropoda; class Insecta; order Coleoptera; family Chrysomelidae; genus Crioceris; species Crioceris asparagi. Next base: position 79,277,361 of record OY293826.1, on the reverse strand, counting down.
CCCGAAAGAAATAGAAGATTTGATAGGCATCTTTTATAACGAATAAGCATTGTTTACATGCTATTTAACAGTAACAGATCCAAAGAAATGCTAAGGAGCACCGTCACGTAGGTGTCATTTTTATTGTCTCTAGTTTTGCAAAAATTTCATGTTTAAATATCGCCTAGTTTGTTTTGTATCGAAATTCAAATAATAAAAAGCATTCAAAAAGAGCTGATAATTGGAAATAATATTTCAGATAAATACCATTTATCCAGGTTCTCAACAATCCGTAAGATATTGTTTTGGTTGATAATCGAGATTAATAAACAAATCAAGAATTCCACACACACACACTCATTTTCTTCTCATAGATTTATCTAAACAAGTACTTAAAACTTACCGTTCAATAAGATTATCACCCGATATATGCATTGATTGCTTCCATGATAGAGCCTCAATCCTAACAGGGCACTCAGTGTTGAAAGGTACTTGAACACAAGCCCTTGTCGGTGGATTAACATGATTGAACATATTAATATAGAGATTGTTCAATTCAGTATACTGAGCCATATCGTTCACGAACATCGTTATGGAACATATGTCAGTTACCGAGTGATCGTTTGCATCCAGTTCAGCTGTAAAATCAAGCTAATGGGATCACATTGAATATGAATACAGTATTTTCTTAGATATGTTTCACGTAAATTTCGGACTTTAGTATTGCATACCTACACTTTAATATACTTAATGCCTCCCCCATAGCCTCCATAGGATTCGATGAGCAGCCTTGAATTCCTCCAACCCATAACCAACCATATTTGCTTTTCACTGAAACTGCTTTTTGAATTATGTTCAACGGCAGATAATTGACATTGTTGCTAGAGCTATTCTGCTGAATTTCTTCATTATCTTCATCTGAAAATAAGATAATACCGTACAAAAATACTGTATTAGACGGAAAAATAAGAGATCTCTTGCATACCTAATTGATTTTCGATGACCTCAAATGCCTCCTCACCTTGGTCAGTGATATAACCATCGCTATCTTTTAACGGTAAGCCTTGTAAGCGACTAAATAGATCGAGTGCTGGTAATTTAACTTCTAAATCTAGTTTCTTAAAAACTAGATACCCTACAGGGGCAATAGGATCGTCAGAATGAATGACTACATCTGAATCTTCTCTAAAATTGTTGAATGCATTTTAAGAACATCTAATTAGGAGAAACGGACATTTTGATAAATTGATACTGAAGAAGTTCTCATTGAAACAACAAGACACAATTGTTTACATTACTTACATAACTATTCTACTCCTAAATAAAGGACAATCTAGGGTAAGCGTTTCATATTCGCCACCTTCACCGCATACATTCAGACCGTACTTTTCATGCATCGCAAGCAGATGTGGTTGAAGCAAACTCAATGATTTGCCTAGATGTTTGATTTCCAAACCCAAACTAGCCACTTTTATGATAATTGCATCGACTTCACATTTGATCATCTCGTCCAAAAGTTCTTCTTGATCTCTTTGCCATAGATAAGTTAAAGGTACTAAACCTAATCTAATGCATCTGGAAATTATAATTGGTTTGTAAATATGGAATCGACTAATTGATGAGACGATTGAACTTACACATTTTCTACTCTAACTCTTTGGTAATCGGATAGAATGGCACCCACAGAGACAGCCTCTATATCTAACTCAGTTTTGATTTGTTGAAGTAACATGAAAAGATCTTCGACCTCATCATTTTCAGCCGGTTGGTATGTTTTGCCCTTCTCAGTACTGATACCTACATCAATTAACAATGTTAACATTTTGGAAACAGTAGTTTACCCCTTTAATAATTGGTCTCAGTTGTTGGAACTAATTCAGTGAAGCAATTAACATTTTTGTTTATGCTTGGTTGAATGTCGTTATATATATATATATATATATATATATATATATATATATATATTTGGACAAAATATTGTATTGTAACTCCTTCCAATAGATTTATAATCGGAAAGACAAAATGGATCATTCAGACTTGCTCACTATTGCAATGCAAAGTTTTTTTGTAACCTTGGCCTTATCAAATTGAAACTCATTAAAGTAAGTTTGAATTCTTATTATTACTTACCCAGCGTTTCCCGCTTATACAGTGGCAGATCCATAGCCGCTGCGATTAGGTCTATAGCCTCATGCCCAACACTCTGGTACATAAAGCTGTCTATTTCGGTCTTACTGTGTGGAATAAGATTTGCTAAGGCTATTATTTCATGTCCAGCAGCTATGCACTGCATCATATTGAATGTGCTATCTTTGCCGCCACTTATTAAAGCTACTACCTTCATTGCAAGAGCTTTTACAAATCTATTTTGGAATGGACAGGAAAAACAAACTACAAGATCATCGACATGCTGCCAGCACTTGATAAATGGTTGGTATTCGGTATCAACGTATTTGTAACTGAAACTAAAAATATATTATCGAATAAACAATGTTAGTATTCAGGTAGTTGTATTGGCCAAAAATAGTCATTCACAACGTCTACATTCACTATCAATTCTATAGTGGTTGAATTCTTATGAGTATGAGAAAACATGCGTTGTTTATTTGTGATACTTACATAATTTTTCTACGCTATTCAAGCGTGTTGTTTCTAAGCTTATGAAAAATAAAGATTATTGGCAGACATGTTAATGAAAGGTCAAAATTTGCTTCAAGTTTTGAGGCCGAACAATTTGACAGTGACAGCATTTGCAAATTCTTAGGTTAGGTCGACCGGCACGTGATAAGAGTGGACGTGTATAATGGGTCGCCTTTATTAGTAAGAAAACTGAATATGCATTATTATAAGGATTTTTTTAGTCTTTTTCCATCCAACAAACCAGGATACTAGGACTAAAAATGATAATTAAATCCCAAAAGATTAGATAATATTTTCCAAGAATATTAGCAAACACATTAAAAAAATCCCGATGGCCTGTAGTCAGCGGAAAGGTAAATTTTTCAAAATTCATTGAATTGAAATTTGAACAACCTTTTCATTGGTATACATACATGTTATTACATAAAATTTTCGTATGTATTTTAGCCTTACGGTTAGAGGTTTTTGTTTTGGCTGTTGAATATAAAGAAGACAGGGTTCAAGTTCCACTTCAAGGCAGAATTTTTTTTTCGCCTATTTCTTTTCAATAAATATACTATATATTTTTTTATTAAGGGTCTATATTAAGATCTCCAGAAAATGTACAATTACATCAAATTTATATTGAGTGTTCATGTTTCATCAATATTTGTTATTTTTCTTTATTAATTTTTATTTTTTTACCTGTGTATTTTATGAAAAATTGCTTTGAACAAAAGTTGTAGGTACTGATTATATCTATAACCTAAAATTATTTTTGATCATATTTACACTACGGCTTGATAATTTTTTTAAATGTTTGAAAGTTTGCCATTTTGAAACTACTTACCCGATATTGCCCAATAACGAACTCGACCGAGATATTTGAGAAATTGATTTTTGTAGCTAATTTGAACTTGATACCTTCAATATATATATATATATATATATATATATATATATATATATATAAACTTTTGAACCAAATATTTTTTTTGGACTAACTTATAGACATATAACAACATGCCGTTGAATTTGTTTCGAAATTCAAAAGTGTGAACGATCGCAATAGGTACATTTCTATAAGAAATTTACCTAAATTCACTCAATGAAGCCCTGGTTCACTGGGAAAAATCTAGCACGAGACATTGTTGTGACAATCAATAGATGTCGCGCCAACCATTATAACCTCTCGGCTTCTCTCCACAGAATAGGCTTTATAGAAAGCCCAGTTTGTAAATGTGGTATGGCTGATGAGGACCTAAATCATGTTCTATGGCAGTGCAACCTCTACAATGACCAACGAGCCAGACTTCTCAACAAGCTTAAGAAAGACAACCTCCAAACTCCACTCTGCATTGAAATGTTTTTGGCCGAACCAGACGTCAGAAGATGCCAAATGGTTCATCGCTTTTTCTGAGAATGTTCTTTATCTGTTTAATTTCTTGTCAATACTACTAGCTGTAATACCAATTATTTAACTATGTCAATATTTAATTGAATATGTACTTTGTATAGCTGTAATAAACTTCTCAAGAGGTTTTTGGCTCAATAAAAAAAAAAAAAAAATTACCTAAATATTCTATTAGGAAGCTGAACCATTAGTTACTGCTTTTTTATTTTCTCCAGATAAAGATGAAAGCTTACCAACAAAATATGTAATACTTGGTAAGGTTTATGATTACCCCAAAGTAATTAGAGAGAGCATAATATCTCCTAAACAATAATAATGGTATTCAGTTGTTTTTCTATTGTGCAATATTATGATAGCCTGATGGCTGATAGATATATTAAAGAATACCCATCAATAATTCGGATTAACATACATTACCTATCTATGTATACCTAACCTAATCCATTGCATACCTAACCATCATAAATATGGCTTAAAAATATTAAAAAAATGGTTATTAGTTGGATCAAGGAAAAATTCTAAATAATGTTAATTCTATTGGTGCTGTTTCTTTTGAAGTTGTGCAGTTGCAGTTAGATTGATAACTTTTAGCACCAACTTCACAAGTACCAGCACCAATAGAATTAATATTATTTTGTATTTTTCAATTTTCCACTAACTAATAACTTCGGCCCAATTTTTTGTAAAAAATATTAGTTACGAAAATCGTTGAACGTTCACTAATACCAAAGAAGATCGAGGCAGAAATACTCATAGTATTTTAGATTTTACCGTTTTACCACCGCTGTAATTCGAACACCGTAGCTCTAAGGAAAAAATCTTCATTATATATGTTGCTACAAATAATCTGCTATTTAATTTGACATTCTCAGATTTTCATTTTTGAAAGAAATTGCCTCTTCCACATGGCGAAAATACACATATTTCAAATTTTAACATCGCTGAAACTCGAAAACCGTGACTCTTTTGAAAAAAATTTCAATTTAAACGTTTCAGGATATTTTCTTATCTTTAATTCTGTCAACTCAGATTTTCGATGGTTGAGAAAAATTTCCCCTTCACCCCCTTCGGGAGAGTTTTTGAAGGGAAGAAGATTTCGGATGAGTGTTTACGAATATGGGACCATTTCTCAAGTCCCTTCTTTCAAATGAATCAAAAATCATCAACGGAGTACCTTTACTATATACAACACGCGCACGAACCAAACAAAAATCGAATTGTATACCTCCTCCGTTTGGGTTCGTCGGTCCAAAAAGAGAAATCTGTTCGCTGAAAAGATATCGTTGCACTTCACAAATCCAGGTTTGTTTATTTTGAAAACAATATTTTGGTTATAATTTTGTTAAACGTTTACGGAATAACAAATATTTGAATGTCTTTTGAAGCTGTTTTTTTTCACTGGCTTCGTTTTGTTTAAGATAATAGTGTGACCTAAATCATATCTAATTTAAATTCCCAAGCCGTCTTAATCATCCGTAATTATTCCATCAGATTACAGTCAAGGATTATGTGTCAATGTTCACGAAGACACATTTCAATGGCAAATTTTAGAAACACCCAATGTATTAAAAATCCGCTGGTGAAGTTAATATTCGAGTTTGGCTTTATTTAAGGAAAATTATTATAATGATGTTTTATTATCAATTTAGTTCAATAAAGACACTGACCAAGTTAATAAAATAATTAAGGTTAGATGAATCTAGTTTTTCCTGGGTGCACCAAGTTGCTTGTCCGTATGTATGTATCTCAGTAATTATAATAGATAGAGACAAATTATTCGCAATTTCTCGGTAATAGTTTTTGAAAAAAAAATGACCGTAATCATTTTTCTGCCTTTTAATTTTCACGGCATATGCATTTTTTTATTTTTCGCAACTCCGAATCAGTCTTATATTTCTAATAAAATAGTAAGCTGTGAAGACATTCTGAGGGCATTTCTTTCTGGTACGGTTGACAAATTATCATCTAACGAAACTTGTATTTTCTCGAATGTAAATTATAAAAATTATTTTCATTATTTTTGACCGACTTCAAAAAAGGAGGAGGTATACAATTCGGTTGTGTTTGCTTTTTTATGACTGTTCGCGCGTTTTGCATAGTAAACGTTCTCCGATTTAGACGATTTTTGTTTTTTTTGAATGAGGAGAATTGAGAACTGGTCCTATATTTAGAAAAACTTAAATCCGAAAACTCCTTCCTACAGGGCGCAATTTTTCTCGAAAATCTAAGAACGCAAACTTATAGATGGGACCATATCCGGAAACGTTTAAATTGAAATTTCTTTCAAATCAGTTACGATTTTTGCAATGGTAAAGTCTGAAATATGTGATATGCGTATTTCCGCTATGTGGAAAAGCAAATTTTATTCGGAAATTGAAAATATGAGACGGCCAAATTAAAGAAAAGATCATATGTAGCAACATTTAAATTGAGCTACGGTTTTCGAGTTACAGCAGTAAAGCCTGAAATATGTATTATATTATTGCGCCGCGATGTTTTGAGATCTCTGAATAATAAATGACAAGTACAAGGCTAAGCCTATCTTTTCTTGGGTATTAATGAACGTTCAACGATTTTCTTGACTAATGTTACACTCAAAATTGTGAAATAAATATTTTTTACAAAAAATTGGACCGACTTTATTAGTTGTTGCACTGAAAAAGACAAAATAATATTAATTCTGTTGGTGCGAGTACTTTTGGAATTGTGCCGTTGTAGTTTGTTGTTGTTGTTGTTGTAGGCACCAACACCAAAAGTACCAGCACCAATAGAATTAATACTATTTTGTCTTTTTCATTGCAACAACTAGTAAATTCGGTCCAATTTTTTGTGAAAAATATTTAATATAAATCTATTTAAAGAATGTGCCATAAAAACGATGTATTTATATTTTTTGTCTGTAACACTGCCTATCCTTCTGTCCGGCTCTCATAGCCTATTTTCGCGGAATCTACAATATGAAAAAAAGAGATTTTGCCCTTATACTGGGTAATTAAACCCAGCCATGGACGAAAAAAATAAAGTAAAATTATCTTCAACTGCATCATCAAATAAAACGGCGCGTTATGAATAATTTTAAAAAAATGAACTGTTCTCATTCAATAGATTTGGAGAAAATAAGCTGTGACCGACGGACGGACAGACAACAGAGTGATAACATAACGGTTCCGTTTTTTCATCTATGTTCGGAACTCAAAAAATACAGAATATAGATCTTCACTCAAAGTTAAAAGAACAATCTATGCAAAACTCCTAAAAACATTACCCTAATCGCATAATTCAGGTAACTACTTTTCGATTGAGGTAGGTATCTTTTCAACCAAGGATTTTCCCTTCTGGCAACAAACTCTAAATACAGCTCCAGAAAACATCATCATCCAACACTGTTTTCCTATTATAGTTAGCACCTTCAAATGCGAATCTATCTGAAGGAAGGAAGCTTAAATGCGTCAAGTATTATTAACTTCCTATTTCCTATTCCTCGTGCGTTTAGAGAGTGCCGCCAAATTAGTTGTTGATTGCACAAAAATGCACCAGAATGCGTGAATTTTCAAAACATACCATTTACGTAACACCTGTGCCTAATAACAACAACAAACAACATTAGATAAAAGAGGACAGTCATAACCCCGAGGCCCGGAGGTGGTTCTTTCTTGATGTCCAATCGCCCGATGGTCGGGGTCTTTCATTCATTTCAAGTCACTGTGTCTTCGGTGTCAGGTCATGGTATTGGTAGTTTAGTGGCTTAAGGCGGCCTTCGAGAAAGCTAAAAAGGAACCGGTGAAATTTGCAGCACGGCGTGGCTATTGTGTTCGCGATACAATTTCTTGTGTCTGTGTGTGGATTATGTCAACAAAATAGTTTTGTATTGATCGTGAAAAAAAGAGTGCCAGCCAATAAAAATTATAGAATAAGAAATGGTAAGCATTATTTCGTGCTCTTTATTTTTTTTGAAATATTTGATTTCATCTCTCGTTTTCTACAGTTTCATAATTTGTAAGTACTTGTCCTGGTAAGATAAAAATTCATTACGCATAGATTTTCTGTAACATTTGTGTGAAGTTATTTTTTTCAAAATTTTATTCTTAGGAATTAGATTCTATATCAGGCACGGGAAAGGGTTCATGTTCGTGAACTTGTTTGTAAATTTGTAAATGTAAAAGTAGCTTACACTACACACAAGAAGAAGCAAACTCTTTTATAAAATCGTTCAAAAATGGACATGAGTTTGTAAAACGAAACATACATTTTCAGTGCTAGTTTTGAAATCCAGCCTCAAAGTCCTTTCAGATTTCGAAATAATGCAATTAAATTCAGGAATAAATCTACTAGCTATTATTGTAATGCATATTCAAAACTTTTACAATTATTGGAAATATATCACATATTTTTTTGGCGACGCGGTGAATAAGTAAAAGTAGCTTTTGATAATATTCGGAGTGAACGTTCTAATCCTAATCATTAGAAGGTTTTTCAATTTTTTTCTTGTGAATACCTACGTTCACTATGCAAATCAAGTTGCCATGATAAATTCTATTGGCAGCCAATTAGAATCAATGTAATATCTATATATTTCTGTTTATAATGGTTCTTGAAAGTGTAAAATGTATCATTCAGTAGAAGGTTACAGAAATAATTTGTGCTATAAATGATTTTTTTAAGAAAGATTCAAACGTATTCAAAATTATTCAAATCTTAGTTCCGTATTAGTTTAGTGTATTTTTGACCGACATTTCAAACGGAAGAGGTCTACAATTTGACTGTGTGCTTTTTTATGTTCGTACGCGCGCTTCGTATTGTAAACGTACCTCGATTTTTTTTTATTTGAGAAAAGATAGTTGGCGGTGGCGGGAAATTTTTTTTAAATTGGAAAATTTGTTATGTCAAAGTTAAAGAAAAGACCATATCCAGCAATATTCAATGAAAATACGGTTAACGAGTTACAGCATTCGTAAAGTCTCTAATATGTTCATTTCCGCGATGTTTTTAAATCTCTGAATAATAAGTATTACCAAAGAATATACATAGGTAATAGCAAAGATAATGTTTTTCTTTGGTAATAGGTACCTACTATCTTCTTTGGTATAAGTCAACGTTCAAAGATTTTAACTAATGAAATTCTTAAAAATGTCAAATAAAAGTGTTCTACAAAAACTAGGATCGACTTTTTTAGTTGGTGCACTGAAAAATACAAAATAATATCAATTCCTTTGAGGCTGGTGATTTTGAAGTTGGTGCCAAATGTCTTCTATCTACCTATAACTGCCCAACTCCAAAATTACCAGCACCAGTGGAATTAATATTATTTTTCAGAGCACCAACAAATAAGGTCGGGCCCAAAAAGATTAAATCGTAATCAAAATCAAATCTTATTTCTGTATTAGTTTTGTTTGCTTATAAGTTACTATGTTACGATACTATCAAATATGGCAGTTTTAGTACCAGCTTTGCTGGTTACATTATGTTTTGTTTTCCTCTAGTACACTATCAAGCATTTCCTGGACACTTATTTGTTCCCCATTTTGTCTATCTATCTGACACATATTTTTGGTTGATTTCAGGGATCAAATTATTTTTTAAATATTAGTATGTGTAAAGTAAAAGCGTTTAAAGCAACCATTTTATAATAAATATCTATGTTCAAATTTGTTCACCATTTCCTAGGAATTCCTTCGAAATTTTCCCCAGCGGATATCTAGAAAAGGTTTCAGTAAAATCAGAAATAAATATTTTGAAAACACTCTTGTGAAGATGAACATTTTTCACTGCTCTACTTTCCCAAAAAGTAAATAAAACTGTGATTAAATATTTCCTTTTTCCTTGTTTGCTTGGCCGTTCTACAGAAGTTTTCCTTCATTATGAGGTTTGCTTAGAGTCAGCATATTCAGAATTTTCCAAAACTCAACATTTCCTTATTCCTAATGATCTCCTCAAATATATAAAATAAGTGAGGTCAATTAAATTTAAATGACTAGATATCTTGATAAATATTTTTTACAAAAAATTGGACCTAAGTTATTAGTTGGTGCACCGAAAAATAAAAAATAATATTAATTCTATTGGTGCTGTTACTTTTGAAGTTGTGCAGTTGCAGTTAGATTGATAACTTTTGGCACCAACTGCACAAGTACCAGCACCAATAGATTTAATATTATTTTGTATTTTTCAGTGCACCAAGTAATAACGTCGGACCATTTTTTTATAAAAATATTTATTTCACACTTTTGAGTGTAACATTAGTCACGAAAATCGTTAACATTACCCAGGTATATTCTTTGCTTGTACTTGTTATTACTTAGAGATATTAAAACATCGCGGTGGAAATACGCATAAGTATTTCAGATTTTACCACCGCTGTAACTCGAAAACCGTGACTCGAAGGAAAAAATGTTCATTATTATTTTTGCCACACGTAATCTGTTCTGGAATTAGCCAGATTCTCATTTTCGAAAGAAATTGCCCCCTCCACATAGCAAAAATACACATATTTGAGATTTTAACATCGCTGTAACTCGAAAACCATAACTCTTTTAAAAGAAATGTTCAATTCAAACGCTTCCGGATATTGTCCTATCTTTAAGTCTGCCACCTTAGATTTTCCATTCTCGAGAAAAATTGACCCCTTCACCTCCTTCGGGGATGTTTTTCGAATAGAATCAGATTTCGGATTTGAGTTTTTACGAATATGGGACCATTTCTCACGTCTCCTCTTTCAAATGAATCAAAAATCATCAAAATGGAGTACTTTCACTATACACAAAGCGCGCACGAACCAAAAAAAAGCAGACAGTCGAATTGTATACCTCCTGCGTTTGGGTTCGTCGGGTCAAAAATTGTCAAATGCGAGTCGAATTCGCATTTGACTATTAGTGGTGAATTTTCTCGAATATATTTAGACCATACTTTTAAAAAAGTTTTCTAATTTACCCCAAAAAACCTCCCAGTATTATAAATTTTTAGTTACGCTATAGGTACAAACTTAATGCGATCACCTAACTATGTAAAAGTAGTATATATGAACATTTTTCATTCAGTAGTTTGGGAGAAAATAGGCCACAGAAACTATAATGATTTTACATGGGTTCCGTTTTTTCATCGGATCTACGGAATCCTATGAAAGTCTAAATCCATCAGATGATGCAATACAAAATATAAATAGTTATTTATTATACAAGGGAAAAAAGTACTAGATTTAAACGAGAGCTCAAATCTAATATTTTTCCCGTGTATAATAAATACAATATTTTTTTCTGCGATGGGAAAGACGATGATTTAATGTTGAAAAAATATTACAACATATTATAGTCAGAAGATTATCCAGGTAAAATTTGATGTTTTAAAGTGGTAGGCGGAAATTAAACATGCGTTGCTAAGGAAACCTCTGAAGTAATCAAATATCTGTCAGTTTAATTACAGAATTTTGATTCATATTCATGTATATATATATATATATATATATATATATATATATATATATATATATATATATATATATATATATATATCTACCCGGGAAAAAAAGTACTCAGTTTTTTCCCATACTTTGTCACCTGTCAACAACAGAGATAGAATGTCAAACTTTTTTCCCGTCACAGAAAAATTGTTATTTATTATACAAGTGAAAAAAGTACTAAATTTTAGCTCGAGAGCTAAAATCTAATATTTTTCCTCTATATGATACACTATTTTTTTCTGGGACGGGAAAAACGATGAATTGGACAAATATTACAATATATTGAAGTCAGAAGATTATCGAAGTAAAATTTGAAGTTTTAAAGTCGTAGGCGACAATTAGACATGTGTTGTCAAGGAAACCTTTAAAATAATCAAATATCTGTCAGTTTAATTCTGTGTTTTGATTGATATTTGTGTGTATATACATCTACCCGGGAAAAAAGTACTCACTTTTAGAAAGTGATACTTTGTCACCTGTCAACAGAGATAAAATGTCAAACTTTTATCACGTCACAGAAAAAATAATATTTATTTTATCATTACTGAAATTACCAACATAGGTATGAAGGTATGGAGTAAATTAAATAAAAAACAATTATGAATGATAAAAATCGTAATTTTGAAAGTCCTCTATTTAACCATAACAGATACATATCTCTTTATGATCTTTTGTTTTTAAACAATTATTTTTATTACTTTCGGTTGAGCGGAAAAGGTGGATTCTCGAGTTAAGTACCTACTGATTCAATACAATTTAATTAATATTATGTATAGAATAACTCAAGAAATCATTATTGGGACATGAATGAACCGTAGTGACTCACATACATTTATGCAAAGAACAGTAGTTATAGGTTCGGTCATTGGAACAACGCAAGTTCTATCTACACGTTGAAGACAAATTTCTTGATTCGTTATGCCAAGTCAATGCTAAATGTCAGCTATATTCTTTGGGCCTTTGAGTATGTTCTTATCTGTGTTTGATAAACCCGTGTTTCTCTGTCTAACATTCTAAGTATTCGACGATAAGTATGGTAGGGTTCAAATCAAGTGAAGTATGAATGAGTGCAACTGCTTTTTATAGTTTCACTCATTTGCAGCTTTTTCTTTCAAAATGCCTGATAAAATCTATTTTTAATTCTTTTCTAAAAAAATACATCAGTTTTTTTTTGTTAATACGTTCTTAGATTTCCGAGCAGCATTATTTGATGCAATAGACAGTAAAGCTTTTAATAAAGTTGTGCAAGTGCGAGTGTGGCTCGTCCACCATTTTGAAGCATGCTTTCAAATGACTGAGACACTTAAGTGTTTATTTATACTATGACCATTCAGTCTTAAGTGTTTAGATTTTAAATCGTGTAAGCGGTTTCAGTGCTCACATTGCTCTACAATGTGTTTTAATGAACTTTTTTAAAACTGTCCGATCATATATCATATAGCGTATATTTTTCCTAAATTTTCAAGAGGAATAGAATTTTTTATGGTTCTGTGTCGATGAAAAAGCATGAATCGTGTCGGATTTTTTTATATTTTATCTTTTATTTTAATATATGTAAACATATAGATAGATAGATAGATAGATAGATATGTTAGTTTTTTTCTTCTGTACTGTAGATTCGAAGAGAATAGGCTGTCACAGACGAACAGACATCAAAGTGATTCTATAAAAGGTACCTAAATTTTTCCATCAGATGTACGGAACTCTAAAAATTTAAACTAAATACCAGTATCAAGGAAAACATAAAAACAAATGGTACGGTTTGAAAATTTCACTAGCATGATGAGAAACAGATTGATATGTGCGATAACAGAAGGAAACAGAATAGAATTCGAAAAAAAGGATGGATTAAGTTAAATATAAAATCGGGAAAACCAACACACAAAACACTTGAAGAGAAAGAAGAAAGAACATGGAAAATCCGATATCCTAAAAAAGGGGAGAAGGCAGGAGTAAATACATTAATGATCAATTTTTAATTCAATTAGTACTAGAGACAAAGTCTAGTGCTGAACAATTCCGAAATGCCATAAGATGATTTCCATAGAGCAATTAAGCATTACTTAAGTATGTCGTTAGAATTATATTGGTAATGATGATCAGGCTATTAGGGCATACCATTAGGTGGAAATCTCTTGAATTTGTATTTTATTAGAAGTTTTGGTAATGCACAAGTAGCAGATTTTGAAAATATTATCCTGTACCTATCCACTTTCGAGTACTGATTCAAATGATGAAAATATAAAAAATGATTGTAATAACGAATAGGACATAAAAGCAAAAATAAAAGATCAACTACATTTTGTAGATTTTATTGCAGAATGGTAAAGCGTTTGAAAATCGCAAAGTTTTTAGTTTCATTTTTTATATTTATCTAAACAGAAAAACTGGAAATACTTTTGTTATGCTCACAATACTTTAAAATTTGTTTTGGGAGTGTATATTGAAACAAACATAGATGTAAATTAATATATAAATGTCAATGTGCATATGATAGCGGAAGTATTCCGTAGATATTATAGTCATCTTTAACCGACAGAGAGTATGAAGAAAGTTAGCCAGTTTAATGTAATTTAATTTCAAGAAAAAAATGCAAATAAGGAATTTTGATTGATTGATTTCCTGGCAGAGATTATAAATAATGAGTGAAAGAAATCTAGGAAGTGCCAATTGAATTGTTTTGCGTTATACAGTTATTTACTGAAATTGCATATATGTAATTGCATTTTCACACAATTTGTATAAACCTTATAGTTCTCACGGTATTATAATGGAATAAAATCTTCCCATTCAATTTTTCTGTTGAAGAAATTATGATGAGAGGTATGTGATTTCATTCTGTAAACAATGAAAGGTATTTGAAAAGAGACATTGCAGGGGCAGTAGTCAGTTCACTACTTTATTGTGTTTTGATCGACGGACCAAACGGAGGTATACAGTTCGATTGTATGTTTACGTGCTCCGATTTTCATTTTTCTTTTGATAGAGGACGATTGAGAGTTGGTCCCAATAAAAAAAATGACATCCGACATGAGTTATGGGAGCCACAACGCTGACGGTATGAAAATCATCGTCCGTTCTCACACTAGAAGTGCTGACTCCGTGAGACCGTCCGAAGAACATTTTCGCATGCATTTACTAATAATACGTCATTTTATCCTATTATAAATATATGTAAATTAGATCTAAGATTCATTCTGTTCTTTGCTTTCTTGCTTGTAATAAAACTTTAAAAAAAATATTTTCGTTAACCGAAAACCATTATTCATGTCCTCTGAAATATATGTGTCTCCGCTATGTGGTGGGGGCATTTGTTTTGAAAAGTGTAAATTTGAGAAATTGGATATTTTTCTTATTGCGGTTTTCTACAGCACTTGTAAAGTCTTAAAAATGTGTGTCCAAGCTTTTATTTAAGAAAATTTATTTGTCAACTATCTTAATTGGTGTTCCTCAAGGGTATGTTTTTGAACAACAATTAAAGTTTGTGAAATAATTTTTTCTCTGCCCGGTATATAACTGGGTGGTAACCATGTTTTTTCTAATATAAAAAAATAAACTTCAATTTGGTCATAGTTTGATAATGTTGCTCGGTAGGTACAGTAATGCACCAACAAAAAAACATTAAAAAAGTTGAAACAAGATTTAACGGGGCACCTGAATATATTTCTTTTCTATCGGTAAGTACTAAGTTTCAATAGTAATTTCAAACTGTTACTTCATTATGCTTTGGATGCTGAACAAAAAATAATGTTTTCTTTATGTTGGCTGTGAAAACTATAAATATTTTTTACAAAAAATTGGGCCGACTTTATAGTTGTTGCACAGAAAAATACAAAATAATATTAATTCTATTGATGTTGGTTCTTAATTTTGGAGTTGGTGCCTACAACAACAAACTACAACGGTACAACTTCAAAATTACCAGCACCAATAGAATTAATATTATTTTGTATTTTTCAGTGCAACAACTATAGTCTGTCCATTTTTTTTTAATATATAAATTTCACATTTTTAGGCTTAGCTTGTACTGAGATCTCAAAACATCGCCGGGCAAATATACATATTTCAGACTTTACAATAGCGAAACTCGGAAACCGTAACTCTTTTGAAAAAATATTCAAATTAAACGTTTCCGGATATGGTCCCCTTTCTAATTTTAAAATCTCGAATTTTCGATTTTCGGAAAAATTTGCCGCTTCCACATAGCTGAAACTCATATTTCAGACTTTAACGCGGAAACCTATGATTATTTTAAAAAATGTCCAATTCAAACATTTCCGGATATGGAATTTTCATCAATTCTGCCGTCTCGGATTTTCAATTTTCGAAAAAAAATGCCCCTTCCACTCCCTTCGGGGGCGGTTTTTGGAGGGAAGGAGATTTTGGATTTGATTTTTCTCAATATGGGACAATTTCTCAATTCTTCTCTTTCAAATGAAACAAAAATCGTCTAAGTCGGAGTACGTTTACTATGCATAACGCGCGAACAGCCAAAAAACAAAGTTAACTTACAACCGAATTGTATACCTTCTACTATTTCCAAAACCGCGGACCGACTTTATTAGATATTAGAACAGTGAGAACTTCCTTGAGAATTTTAATCCGTACAGAGCTAGGTAGCCCCGGGTCTTTATTTGGAAGTGATGAAATTTATGTAGGTATTTGTTGCAGCCCATGCTTTTGTTGCTTAAAATTAGCATTACCATTATTGGTATTTTTCGTTTGAACCAACAGAATCGATCATAGTATTTGCAAAATAATGTTTACTGAATATCTTATAAATTTATTTCTTGCAATCTTAGGAGGTTATTTCTGGATAAGCACTTGTCATGATCTAGCTACTTTCTTCATATGCAATGTTATTGAACTCGCAATTCACACAAAAACATGACATTGTTGCTGCATTAGGTGATAATATAAAAATAGTGTTAGTGCTGCTAAGTTGATGACACAAAAACACACATATTTTGGTCATCCTAACGGAATATAACTATTATTAACCTGAGGTGACTTTTATGGATTGGTTACATAAATATGATGGGTTATTAATTTTTATAGCTTACAATTCATACAAGTCAATTCATTTCAATTTAGCTAATGGTCTCCTGAGGATCATTTGGTTGGTACGGTAGCTTGATGAAATAAGTTATTGGATAGTACCACGCAATATACCTACCTAATTATTCAAATTATATGTGAAATTTCAATACGTAACCAGAGCTATTATGCCCCAGTATATTTTGAATACGGAAGAAATTGATCAATAGCATCTGTAATGACAAATTAATTCAAATATTGTGACAAGGAAGTAAGCAGTAAGCAAAACATTTTCTTCTGAAAAAGTCCTGTAGGTAAATAATTTTCGTAATTTTATCCCACTGGACATCGAACAGTTTATGTACTCAAAACCGAACTAAGATTTGTTTATTAATAAGGCTGTAGCTTTTTACAAAAACTATTGTCCTAGGGCTCAAATTATTTATTGAAAACATTCGCAGGTATATCGCTACATTATGTTGATTAGGACGACTTTTTTATTTGCGAAAATTCTGTGTAATGGGGCGTCTTCATTCTCAGTGAATTTGGACAGCTCCGATTTCCCAAAAAATGCTTTCGGAACAAGTAAGTATTATTATTTTCTCAACTACTCACAAAAGTTGAGCCTAGTGGTACCTAATAGTCAGATGTGATATCAACTCAATAAAATTGCAAAGTACGCAATTTATATAAGTACCTATAGACAATATAAGTATTACGTCACTGTTGAGTTGGTACCCCAGTATTTCCAACGTTGTAGTATCCTAAAATTGACACTGATTAGAATCAGCTGATTACCTATTTATTAGGTTATGATAATCATTTGTCTCATTCGACGTTCAAAATATTTGACGTCATAAGTAAACGAACTTATATTGTGATTGATTTGGTAATGACAAGTAATGTCATAATTAAATAAGAATTATAACCTACACGAATGCCCTTGACATTTTTGAAGAGGTCAGTAATAAATTTGACAACTCTGTAAAACTATACTATTCAAAATAATACATTTCAAAACAATCGATGCATACATTCTCAATGTGAAATGATGTTGGAACGTCAATATATAAAAGCCACTGAAAAGTCCTTAGCTGAAGACGTAACACATTGCTCTAGTTTTTTTGTGTAGTTTTTATTCATGTGTTTGTAAAAGTATCGTAAAATTAAATTAAAATAGAATAAATGCACTATATTATTTTTTATACTTTTCTTCTTATCTAGGGCCAAAGATAGTTTTCGTTTTGTCTTACTAGATGTGGCTCTTCATTTAATAATGATACTGCCACAATCTATAATTTTTAGAGATTATCTGCGTGTTCCTAAATACAAACCATTAGCCTGGCCAGGCTTAAATTATGTCATCTATCCATGTTATATTCCTATATTTAGTCCAATATCAGTCAATTTTCGACGGCCCTTTTAATCCATGTGTCAAAATGACAGTTTCCAGTAAGTTCAACTGTAACTTGTCATATGACCTAGAGCTTAAGCTGGCTGCACATTACGCGCTACTTGCCCGCAGTTGTCAGTTAACAATCACACATCAAAGGACCCGAGTATCCCTTCCTTGAAAGAGATTGACATGCATCGATACTTTCGAATGTTGTGTATAATTTACACGTATATAGTAGATGAGTACTTTGACTTATGATTAACACTTGCCAAGTGGCGTGTAATGTGTAGCCGACTTTACAACGTTCTATATAAATAAATCATGAAGGAGATAAATATAAAGATAGTTTAATGACAGTTGATTTCTTTTTCCTACTGCTCGTTAAAAAAAAAGAGCAATCAATATCAGTAATATCTGAAGTATTTAAAAAAAAAAGATGAGCTATAAGGATACCAGAATGGTATCAGTAGTAACAGAAAAAAGAAGAACAAGAGAGACAGTTGATTTGTAATTTCATATGTCATCCATCTAAGAACAGTTGTAAAGTACACATTTCGCGCAATTTGGCAAGTGCCAATCACAATTCAAAGTACTCATCTACAGTATATGTGTAAAAATACGTAATATTTGGCTTTTTTGATACCATATCTATCTCATTCAACTATTGGCACGTAATGCGTAATGTATAGCAGGCTTAAGTTCAAGACATAATATGACAATTTACAGTTGGAAACTGCATATTGGCCTCGAAAATATTACTCATTAATATAATGTCGAATGAACTCAGTATATGCTTAATAAATACAAATAACGATAAATATATTATTTTCTGATAAATTCTGCCACTTTAATAAATAATAGACTGTAGTAAGTATACATTTTATTATTTGGAAGAGCGCTATCTGCCAAATAATTCCTTTTCCGCAAGAATGTAAGGTTCAGATTGACTTTTAAACTAAATTTAATGCCCAAATTCTTTAAATATTAATTTAACCAAGAAACATATTTACACATATTCTCAGAATTTCCAAATAACAACTGTTGATTCAGCCCATCGGCCATATATATCTCTTCGAACCTCTACTTTCTAAAGACATAAAATTGCCATTATTTGTTATGTTTGTCATAAATAATATGTCCATGAAAATATTAATTTTCTAGAATCATCCACACTTTGAATGTTTGAAGACGAGAATTATAAAAAGAATACCTTTTTAAGTACATACCAACATTGAATAATTCAATCAAAATTCCTCAACAATTAGTCTCGCATTATGTGGTAAAAAGTGAACTCGAAAGAGAAAGTAAAGTTCGTCAACCGAAGGAGCAGCCTTGTGAAGAAAGTCCGTGAAAATTAAATGATAGGGATAACAAATATACCTATTTGTCACCATTATTACTTGTCATCTGACTTTCCAATGTTGTGTTGGGAATTCAATTGTTGCACACACATTATTTGAAATAATTATACTGATGTAACTATTCTATATTACATTCGTTATTCACAGACATCAAATAATATTGTCGCGAGTGGTGATAACGATACAAAAGAATATGGTCGTCTCGGGCATCTCAAAATGTAGGTCAGTAAGTTAATCTGAAAACCGGTATTGTTATCTGGTTTTAACAGTTTTAATTTGTTAAGCAAATGATGAGACATATTCGAATTCATTATTTTTGGTTGAAATATTAGCACTGTCAGAAATATTCGTGGTGAAAATTAGAATTTCCAAGGAAAAGTGAAGCCGCCATCACATCACAGGAGCTGACTGGGAAGTGACAATCATTTCTTACAGATATGCGAAAAGAGAATGAAACTTTTGAACTACCGCCAGTTCTTAAATCTTATAATTACTTCTGAATAAATAGATAGATATGTGAAAATTAATGCCTGACTATATAAAATTGAATGTATAAAAATAGATTGATTATGAAGGATGACTAGTTTTTTTTGGCAAATTTATTTATTTAAACTAACACAGTTGCGATTTTTCTGTATTCTGTATTTATAGGAAAAAATCAAAATTTCAATAAATCCTGTAAAGAGAAATATTTATAAAACAAATAGTCTTTGAATTTTAAAAATAACCAGTAACAAAGTAACTAACTAACAAAAATAAAATAATTTGAAAGTGGCAAAACAGAAAAGAAGGATTTATAAAAAAGACAGCGACTGAAAGTAAAAATGTTAAAAAAACCAAATTAATCAAAACTTTATGCATAAGTTTATTTTTGTCAATTAGCTTAAAGCTTTGCAAGCTGAAATTATTGAAAAACTCTACTTCTGTGGATAAGTAAAAATATAAAAAAGTCATTCATGAAGTTTACTCATATAAAAGTCAATTTCATGGAAACTTTCGATCGTTACAATAACATCCCATAGGGAAGTTGAATATTTAAAACAAAAATCTACTTCATATGGCACACAGGAATAAAAGAGAGCTAGTTTCTACAATTATTTTATGTAAATAGGTTTCCTGCGTTTGATGCTAAAATGCTGAACCCATTTTGAGTTACCTATAACATCTATTTAAGAAAATTTTAGCAAACAAATCATTCGTAAATCCGGAAAAAATAAATGAGTGCAGTATCTGAGTATTTCTCGTCACTTACGTAACTGTATGCCTGATTTTCATGCTATAGCTTTGGCTTGAGCTCGCATCGTCTTAATATCTTTGATGAAGCAACAGTAGACATATCTTCTTATTACTCTTCATTTGCTGAAACTTCCATATTGTTTATATAATAAAAACGAAACAGAATTATTATAGAAAAAGTCTATTTGACTCTAATTATTTTTTTCTCACCTCATTCCTTATTATGTCATCATGGTCTTCTCTAAGTGATATTTCAAAATAACCTCTTTTTTTAATTACGGAATTGCACCATCAAACATGTAGGTACCTAACCTACTACCATTAAGTTTCACGCTATATTAGATGTCGCATTCTCAATAATTTGTCCTTTATCAATTAAATGGTTTTTGGTGTTGAAATCAGTTGGTAAAAAATACATTTTGCGGTTTGCTTAAGGCTGGATGATATTTTGCGTCGTTTCGTTCTACAATAAAGCACGTGAAATTATATCAAAATAGGTCACGTATTTATAATGCAATAGAATATATAAATATTTGTCGTTAATACTATAGTACAAAAAAGAAAAGTTTATCTATTATCTCCATATGATGATAGAAAATATTTTTTTTATATTTTTGCAATATCCTATTCTAATTTAATTATGAAAAAGCGGTTGATTGCGAGTTGTACTCGCGTAATGAGAGCTCCGAATTTTCGCCATAGAAGTAAAGCCGCTTATTCGTTTTTTTTCAAATCTTACGCAATGTAGATCCGGACGGGCGAGAACGGTCAATCATTGTAGATTTTCTTTACTATTTTCTTCATAATTCTGCTAGAAATCCTACTTCCTGATAATCACATGAACAAAAGACAATTTTAGTTTTTATAAAAAAATCAATTTCTAGCATTCGAAGGGCTTTTACGAAGGGACTAGCTTTAAGAAACCATGAAAATTTGAATATGGAACATCTCTCGAACAGCCTAAAAAAAAATCATCAAAATCGCTTTACGTTTACTATGTGAACCAAGGTTACGTGCATAACTAACAAACATACAGTCGAACTGTGTACCTCCTTCTTTTGGGAAGTTGGTCAAAAATAATGAAGATTTTTTTCAAACTGTTCGTCTTAACTTGGTCGTTTCATTCATTCGAATAATATATACTAAATTGATTAAGAAACGGTATCACCGGAAATATGTTACCAAAAAAATGACCGACAATCACTGCTAGTTGCATTTATTTATGAATAAAATTGTATAAAAGATAAACAACTTGATAAATTTAATCAATATACATAAGTTTTGGATATCTTTAAAAACAACTGGGAATTGTAAATCGATATGTAAATAGAAATGGTGAGACTTTCAGAAAAACGAGTTGCATGTTTGCTTACCTGATGCTTGTTTTTATTTTCGTTGTACCCTATGGTGAGAACTACTACCCTAAATTCACTCTAAAAGCTGCCGGTTACCTACCTAGGAAATGCCTTGTATAGGCTGTTTCACACTAACCTTTTGAAAGTTATCAGGAAGCCACGGCAACTCTACGTTTTTTGTCTCTCTCTTCAAAGGGTTTCATTTTCTATTTGCAGGAATCGAAGCATTTCGCTATTCTTTTATTCGTTGCTGTAACTCATTGTTTTCCACAAAACAACCCCAACATCCCTGCCTTCATTCCCATCCCAAGTGAAGACATCGATGATCTCCCCATCATTCATCAGCATACCACACGGTCTATAGCCTCACCACAGCTACCCTCTCTAAACGACGTGCAGGCCACCGTTAAAGAAGTAGAGGCCATGATCCAGGCCAATCCTGAACTGCCCAGACTTACCAGAGGAGAGATACTGGATCTTTTGGAGAACATAACCAAGACAGATTTCATAGAGGCTCAACACCTATCGAAAGATAGCCACAGAGATCCGAAGGCAATAATGGTGGTGCAGGCTTATACACCCGAAACAGTTGATAATAATATGGAGGATCTTTTCACGAAACCTCCAGTGACGCATATTGTGGCTGCACAGCCAGATAAGAAATTAGAAGGCAACTTGGACCATGGATCTTTAAATAAAGATCAATACAACTCAAGTACGTACAATATTTAAGCAAAATAAATGATTATTTTTAAATATTTCTTTAATTTTTTATAGACCAGAACGACATTCACAAATATTCTCACGAAAAACCCAAGAAAGCCAAGGCCAATCCTCAAAGAAGAAGACCATCTACCACTATCTTAACCACTTCGATAAGTACAACGACTACAATGCCATTATCATCTCCTTCGACAGTTATTTCTGAAGAAACCTCACGTCCACATCATCGAAGAAGGCGACCTCAGATAAAACCAAGTCAGGTTACACGGGAGCCTCTTGTAATAACATATGCACCAAAGTATAGAAGACCAATATCAAGGAGGCCATCAACTACTGAAAAACATCCTAATCATAGGTACGTTGATATTTTTACCCAATATTCTATATACAGCAATACAGATATCAGACATGATGAGCGCGTGGCTTTGAGCTAGAATTGTCCGATTTCGATCATAGAAATAGAAATTAATCAGAGCTGTGCATGGCGAAGGTTTGAGCAAGTTACCGGTGATGGACCGGGAGCACGTTCATATCTCTGGCTGCTGTATTGTCCACTCTTCCTCTCTCAAGGCAATGCGAAACAAGCGAGGATATAGTTTCTTTGGAATGGCTTAAAATTTATATTGAGAAATATTGGTTGCTCTGAATCATTATTAAATTGTAGGTCCCCTTGTCTGTCGGAATACTTTTAAGGCAGATAAGTCGCCTATACTCGAATAAGAGAACGGCACTTGAAGGGAAATAGACTGAATCGACTTATTTGAATCATGTTTATATTCTCCCCAGATATCCTGAAGATAAACCTGAGGAGCCAACAACTTCAATCATATATTCCAATCAAGGTATCGAGGTCATAACTGCACCAAAACTTCCTTCACATAATTTAAAAGGGCAAGACAATAAAGAAGCAATACCTGCACCTGTTTTTAGAAGCAAGTTGCCTACAACTACCTTAGCTAGACCTACGGAAGCAGTCAACAATCTAGCTGATTTGGGCATCGAAGTACCAGAACATCTTAAAGGTAGATACATGATTTTAACTTTTGTACTCTGATTTGGTTTGATGATCAATAAAAAATGGTTCTTTTGTATGCAGTTGTTTAATAAATTATTTTTTAATCAAGCCGAGCTTTTGAAAATATTTGTTTTCTTCGTCAGGATAAAAGTCTAGTATTTAGAATAAATTAGCCAAAAAACATTATTATTTATGTAGCTATGAAGTTATTCCTGTTCTTTCTATAATTTATTCAAAATTCATGACTTTTGCCCCGACGAAGAGAATAAAAATTCTCGGAAACTTGGCTTATCAAAGAATCTAATTTATTAAATGGTTGCAAAAAATATCCTCTTTTTTAATTTTCATGATTCTAATTATTAAACATCTTTCAAAATTTCAAACATATACAGGGTGTCTCTAAAGAGCTTTCTACATTTAAGCAAAGTTAATTAATTCCTCTTCGTTATCAATTACTAACCGATGCGCTAGATCTCAATGATAATAAACACCCATTAAATTATAATTACAAAATCTTACATACCAAAAAGAAATGATAGAAACTGAATTTACTTGAATCATTATAAATAAAGAAAGGTAAACATTCGGATAATCTCCTCAATGACCAGATCGATGGTATGTCCAGCCCCTTACTGTATATATAATTGTTAATTAATTAGATTATAATATTGTAACGTGGATAGGTAGTCATGTACTTACGGATGTTATTTTCGTTTATTAGCTATTTATTCAACTACCTTGTTTACAATAGTTGTTGTTTGCATATTTCATTATGTAGTTCTAGAATTATTGTAGATTTATTCTCGATCCTTCCAGAAACTATATGTGAGGTACAATTTGTCATACTATTGTCAGTTTGACAAGGCTCTAGAACATTATTATGTTCATCTATATATTCATAGAACATTCTCGATGAATGTCATGTCAAGACTCAGGTATATCACGGTCGTATAATAAACAAGGTCTTGCAACACCACGGAGTTTGGGTAGGCCAAATTGTCATGGATATTGAAAATATTTTTAGTTTGCATTATAGCCATTTTGGGTGAGGCGCTAGTCGCTAGTGTCAATGTGTCAGAGTCAGTGGCTGGTATCTGTTTAAAATTAATCTCAGAGACAATCATTCGTTTAATCGCTTTTAGTATATAATAAATAATTCGCTTACCGTTTCTGAAATTAATTTGCATTCAGTACAGTACAAATTAAGAATCATATTTAAGAAATTGGCGACGACACTAGATTACAACGATTTGCGCGGCCAAACCTAGAATTATGAAAAATGCCTTCAATAAGTGTGACACTTTTCTAAGTGGAGTTGCAAGACCTTATATTATACGACCGTGAGGTATATAAAGCCGTGTCGATCACAGGACACAGAGTGAGTGAGTCAGTTGATAAAAGTCAGTCTGTGGAATCAGATGTTCCAGTCGGTAAAGACAGCGACAGTTTAGATTTTCAAGGTGACAAGTTGTGGCAACAGAAGGCCGTGTACAGAGTGTTTGAAAATAAACAATTGGAAGCAATCTGCGAACTTTTGAGCCTTAGGCAAGTGAACTCACTCCACAACGTTTAGCACAGGGTTAAACGTTACAATATTATTAGTCATTAAAATTTATATAACCCTCCTTATAATTTAAGTAGGCACTTGGGATTCAGTTAATAATCATTTGAGAAAAGAGTGCCGAAACAATTGTCACGTTCAAACAATGTATTACATACATACAGGGTGACCCGATAGTGCGATCTCGGTTGATATTTTGATAACGGCTACTGATAGAAAAAAAAATCAAATATAAAAGTTGTGCAGCACCATTAACTGCATAAACTAAATTTATTTTCATTTATACAGGGTGTATCAAACATTTTTAAAGAATCAAAGTTATGTTTTTTCTTATGGAACAACCTGTATATTTTTGCATATTTGGATTCTGCTGCTAATTCTAGGCATAGTTTATGTACAATGTCCTAGTCTGATAGTTTTTCTCTTATCCGCCATTTTGATGAAATTATATGATTTTTTTCAAATGTCATGTTCCATTTGCTTTTTGATACAGGATTATAATTTTTCGCAGGAATATCACTGAAACTGTGACTTAACTTTTAACGTCAACAAAAGTTGTCTGCGTTGTACAGTGTGCCCCAGATAAGTACCAGAAATAAAAAAATCCAAAATCATATCTTATTTTTTTTAATGGAATGTCTATCTTTTGTTTATTTTATACTATTGGTATATGTCATAGTTTTCGAGATTTTTACATATTTGTTTTTATTATTTGGTTTTCAGTGGAATTTGCCTTAGATTTTGTTTTAATATTTAGTTTTAGAATTAATACACAGTAGAAGATGGAAAATAAAAATATAATAAAAATTCAGTCCAGTATTGTACTGAAAATCGTGACCTAAAGAATGAGAACAGGTACTGGATGGGCTAGATAATCCGAAAGTAAAAGCAAATGAAAAAAGAATGTTCTCATTACGAGGTGTCAAAATAATTGTGTAATAAATGATTAACATGATTTATGCGCAAATGTTCCCGAATGCTAAACGTCATCCTAATAAGTTAGCGTTTGCTCGACTGAAAGAACGATTTGAAAGAACTCGATGCGTCGATTACGAACAAAAAATGGAAAGGCAAAAAAGAACCATGAATGAAGAAAATATCTTGTCCTTCAAGCTGTAATTGAAAAATCCCAGTACTTCAGCTAGACAGATAGAAAAATAGATAGAGATACCATATTCAAAAACTGGAACAAAATGATTTTGAATGAAGACTTGATTTTTGTATGTGGGCATTACAAAAATATAAAGAAAATGAGGATTTTGAAATGAAACTTTCCAAAATATAGCTACGTTAACCGACATTATTATAGCCCTGAAAACCCTAGAGTTATTATCCCTTTGTGGTGGCCACTTGACGTGTGGGCTGGTACATTCGAGAACCGCATCATTGGACCATTCTTTTTTGAAGAAACAGTTAATGTAAATACTTTTCAAGATTTTCTACAAAACCGTTTTCAAGAGTTGATTGACGAATTACCTTTAAATGTCGTGAGGCGGATGTGATTACAGCTAGACGGCGCACCGGCACATTTTAGCAGGCAAGTGAGGGAATTTTTATACGTTAATTATGAAAATGAATGGATCGGTAGATGAGGTCCTATATCATGGCCAGCAAGATCTACAGACCTCACAAATTATATTTTTTCTTGTGGGTTTTTTTAAAAGAGCAAGTTTACCAGACGCCACCTACTATATACTATAGAGAACATGAAAGTCAGAATAAGATGTGTTTGTGCAAGTATTAATGCCGCAATGCTCGATACAATCAACAGTTCCTTTGAGAATCGACTGCGAGTAGGTATGTATTGAAAGAAATGGTAGCCATATTGAACATTTAATCTAGCAATTTTACTGGTTTCTTAATTTGTTTTCTGTTAGAAGTATTGCTCTTTGTGTCAAGTATTTATCAAGCTGTTTATTATACAGAAAAAAGTGAAATTCCATTTCATAAAAGTTTTTCAATAATACAATTACGTACATATGATGGACTGAATTTTTTTATTTTATTTTTATCTTCTGCTGTGTATTAATTCTAAAAGTCAATAATAGAACACAATCCAAAGCAAATTCAATTCAAACAAAATAAGTACCAATAGCCAATACCAATAGTATAAAATAAAAAAAGATTGACATTCCATTTAAAAAAATTAAGATATGATGTTTTGGATTTTTTCTATTTATGGCACTTATCTGGGACACCCTGTACAACGCAGACAACTTTTGTTGAGCTAAAAGTTAAGCCATAGTTTCAGTGATATTTCTGCCAAAAATTATAATCCTGAATCAAAAAGCAAATGGGACATGACATTTGAAAAAAATCATATATTTTCTTCAAAATGGCGGATAACATAAAAACTATCAGACTTAGGTACAGGACTTTGTACATAAACTATGCCTTGAATTACCAGCAGAATCCAAATATGCAAAAATATACAGGTTGTTCCATAAGAAAAAAACATAACTTTGATTCTTTAAAAAAAATTGAGAAACCCTGTATAAATGAAAATAATTTTAGTTTATGCTGCTAATGGTGCTGCACAACTTTTATATTTGAATTTGAATCAGTAGCCGTTATCAAGATATCAACCGAGATCGCACTATCGGGACACCCTGTATATATACAGGCTGTTTCAAATTCGACTCTCACCATTGGGATCTCGGAAACTATAGGGAATACGAAGATGGTTAAATTGGGACAAAGTTGCGCATTTATGTGCTCAACAATACGCCGTTTAAAACATTTGAAAATTTCTAGTAGTTCCGGAGATATCCGGAAGTTCATGATAGTTACACATAGAGGAAACGTCAGTTTACAAAACTATTAACACCATTGCAAAGAGTGAAAAAAGTGGCAATGTAAATGTGCTATTTATTTAGAAATTCATTAAGAAATAAAGCAAGGAAAAAAATAAAATGATTTCCTGAAAATTTGGTTTTTCCGGATATCTCCGGAACTACTCGACATTTTCAAACTTTCTAGACGGCGTATTGTTGAGCACATAAATGCGCGACTTTGCCCCAATTTAACCAACTTCGTATTCCCTATAGTTTTCGAGATCCCAATGGTGAGAGTCGAATTTGAAACAGCCTATGTATATATATAAATATTTGAGAATTATTTGCTGAATAATTGTAAAATAAAACCAATGGGTTTAATGGGAATGCAGCTTTTAATGTAAAGAAAACTCTATAAAGTTGTTTCGGAAATCTTTAATAATTTCCATCTTCAGGGAATCTCAAACCGTACATAAATAGTTACATATTCTTTCGATCAATTAATTTAAAACTTACACTTTGGTGAGATTGTTCTGTTGTTGTTGGAAAATAGTACGATTTACACATGACACAGTTATAAATATACAATATATATTATAAAATTAGCATTACATTCACAACATATTAGAACTTTAAAAATATAATTATTATGACTAGGTAGATAGAGAAACAAATCTACTTTGCCTTACTCTGATTTCGAGTATTATTTATATGTGAATTATCTTAGAATCTGTGAAACCAATTGGATATCACACAATGTTAACAATATAGAGCAACCAGTCATTTATACCTCCCTACCATACCTAAGGAACATTACCCCAAAACTAACAAGAATTCTACAACAAGCAAACCATTACAAAATAGCAAACCAGACTGTTCTGACGATACAAAAATTTTTTTCCCGAATGAAAGGGAAAGTTCCCATTATCCAACAATCTAATGTAGTATATTCTATACCTTGCGGCAGTTGCAATAAAAAATATATTGGGGAAATCTCAAGAACATTGAGAGGGAGAATTACTTCTCACAAAAGTGATTCTAGATTGTATCCTGATCGATGTGGGCTAGCGAACCATGTCAGTCAACTTAAACATAGTATGAATTATGATAATATTAGTATTTTATACAATGAACGCAAACTCCATAAGAGACGTTTTGTTGAAATGGCCTTTATAAATCAGAAGGAACATTGCATGAACAAAAGGGTTGACATCAATAAGCTAAGCGAGGTATACTCTTATTTGTTTGCAATAAACAAAAAATTTTTCAACAAGAGTGATAATCAAATGAATCATCCTCCAACTTGATCGATTATCATTCGCAGTAGAACGAATAGCATATTGGGTGGCATAAATATCCAATTGGTTTCAAAGATTCTAAGATAATTCACATATAAATAATAGCACTCGAAATCAGAGTAAGGCAAAGTAGATTTGTTCCTCTATCTACCTAGTCATAATAATGAAATTTTTAAACTTGTGTGTGTGTCATGTGTAAATGGTACTATTTTCCAACAACTATACAGAACAATCTCACCAAAGTGTAAGTTTTAAATTAATTGATCGAAAGAATATGTAACTATTTATGTACGGTTTTAGATTCCCTGAAGATGGAAATGGAGTTTTCTTTACCTTAAATGCTGCATCCCCATTAAACCCAAACATATATATATATATATATATATATATATATATATATATATATATATATATATATATATCTCAGTGGAAACTTATTATAGTGATTTAGCGCAAATAATAGAAAGAGACAAAGATAGAGAGAGCCGGTGAAAGAAAGTCGCATTGAAGGAGCGTACGCGTGACGATTTCTGCTAGTTCTACCGGAAGCCGAGTTAGGGAACTTTGACTTTGAAAAGACTAACGATTGTAACTTTAGGATCGCATAACGCCCAAAATATCTAATATCTAACTTTGTACAAAGGTAGGTAATAACTGATATGTTGTTTATCTAGGCCTGTTATCCCAGATGATGTTAACCGATTCCGAATCAGAGAATCCCTCCGTACCCATCGCAGATCCACCTATCCTTACCACTGATGATGCACAAATTCAGAATATGGTAGCTGCCTTCCGTAATCCCACTTTCTTAGCATCCCCAACTACAACTACAGCTATGCCAGATATTAGTAATGTTGCTGAGAACTTGACACCTGAGATGCGTGACCTTTTGATGAGTTTCGGACTCATTCCCAATACTCACGAGCAGTCTACAGCCACATCGCATATACCAGAATTTTTCGGTCCGATGAAGGCGGAAGTGAAGCCAGAGTCATATGTGGGTTTCAAACCATTGCCAGAAGATGCTCCAACTCGGGAAGAGATGGAGGACTTTTTGGCCAAGTTTGGACTGGGAAGAAGTGGTAGAAATGCAAGACCGGCTTTGAAAAATAAAGAAAAAAACAGTTCGGTCATCGATGTTGTGCCTGAGGATTACAAGAGTGTATTGGAGAACATTGGTATTTCTACGAGAGAAGGTATAAATTGAATGAATTTGTAAATTGAAACCAGATGATAATAAATTTCCAATTACATATTTAAAACATGACAAATTTGTTTCGGCACACTGACCGTTTTTCAAAGTTGAGTCTTAACTAAACTAATTCTAAGAGAAAAGGTATCTAATTTATATATATATATATTATTTATATATTAAAGACGCACACGGTAAGTAATTAAAAAAACTATAAATACAGTAGGGCGCTGGAATTTCCTTCGAGCTGGTCATTGAGATTACCTGAACGTTTACGCTTGTTGATCTCTAAGGACTCTAGTAAATTCAATTTTAATTTAATTTTTAATATATAAATTAGACACCTTTTCTGTTAGTTTAGTTAAGACTCACATTTGAAAAAGGTATAGGGTGCCGAAACAATTGTCATGTGTTTCAATTTCAATAATTTATAATGGATTTATAATGGATCTCCATAAAGTAGGTATCAGCCAATTCAGTTTTATAAATGAATTTTTTTGATTTTTTCCAAGATATTAAAAAAAAGTTGGGCACGTGTAGGAATCGAACCTACGTCCTTTACGATCATCAATTGAGTGTAACGCTCTATCCACTGAGCTAACGTGCCGACAACTTCAAAATGCGATGTGGATTTATTAATCTGCTGTTTCAAGGTCGTACGTTTTATAGTACAGTAAAAAGAGCGAAAAATAATATATACTTAAATTATTTATGATGCAACTAGAATGGCTCGATATATTTAAAAATATTTATTTGTGAACTACTATTTCATTTTGAAGCTTAATTATATTTCAGGTAAAAAGATTAGATCTGAATCTCTGGTTTTGGAGAAACAGCAACATGTTTTCAGTCCAGATCATTTCATGAATGCTACCGCAGAAGACATTGAGAAACTAAATAAACTAATCAACATAATAAAACAACTAGAACAGCTCAACAGAACTGTTACAGATGAAGATTTGAAGAAAATCGACACGGAATCTTTGAAAGAATTAGTTGAGAGCTTCAATGGGGACGATCAAAGAAATCACATCATTCCATTAGAGGAACAGGCTGCTCCGAACCCGATTTATTTCGATTTAGGAGTGGATAAGAATGAAGTGAAGCGACAGGAAGAATCTATCAAGACTGGAACCAAATCAGATGAAACCAAAGATAACAAAACTGAACCGGAAACAACAACTGCCAAACTAATCACCACCACTTCCTCAACTAGTTCAGAAGAGAAAAAAACACCAAATATAAAAGATCTAGAAGATTCATTTGGAGGTAAAACTGATTCACCCACAGAGCCTCCAGTGATTGAAACTACTACACCTTTACGAAGAACTGGTTTCTATATGCTGGTCGACTGGAACTCATTCTTAGACATTGACGACCAAAAAGGAAAACGTGTCAATTTGAGGTTTCAACCGAGAATCGGTGACCCCAAACGTTTCTACTCTGTATCAGTGCCGTAATTTATCTGGGATTTATTTAGCTAAGACTACTAATTAAAATATAACTTTTTTTGAATATAAAGTGTATATAAAATTTTGGATTAATTCAATTTATTTGCTCATTGTAGTTATCTAGATGATTAATTTATTGTTAACGTGTAGATGAGATTGTATTATCTATTTATAGCAATGTTGTGTAAATACTATTTAATTAAATAAATGGAACTATGTAATAAATAATCACTTAGTCTGATTATATAATGAAGCGTTGCCGAATCTTGTAAAAATCTTGAATACAATGTTAATTCTCCTTTATTTCAAATCAAATTATAATTATAAACAATATTATTTAAATAAACTTAGCGCGGTAAAACTCAACAATTTCCACATCTAGTTCAGTTTGCCCTGTCAGTGAGATGGTCTTGATAAACTCCTTAAATGCCTCAGTATCATCTTCCTTTAATAAAGAAGTCAACTGGTCTTGCATTTCTTCAATTAATGAAGGCACATCTTTCTCAGCATATATTATGTTATTACAAAAGGCAGCTGCTTCATTTTCCAAGTTAATGGTGTTTGTAAGTGCACACATTTGTGATTCCATTGAATCAACATTTTCCTCGAGATTACTTGCAATAATTGAATCCGTCGACCTGATTTCAGCCAATGAGTTGTGGTGTTTCA
The DNA here is from genome assembly GCA_958507055.1 of Crioceris asparagi. Classification (NCBI taxonomy): domain Eukaryota; kingdom Metazoa; phylum Arthropoda; class Insecta; order Coleoptera; family Chrysomelidae; genus Crioceris; species Crioceris asparagi. The sequence goes on along the minus strand of OY293826.1, from coordinate 79,244,828 downwards.
GGAATCTTGTACGAGAGGCACAAGTTTCACAATAAGAGACTTCTCGCGAATCGATGTTTGTATGCTGGGTACCATCATTCTGATATTTAGTAGAGTGGTGGATATTCGGTTCAAGTTGTTCTTCATTTATTATCTGAAGAGCTGAATTTGTGTTGATTTGCAAATAGTTCTTTCTCTTTGAGAATACTATATCTCCTGAATAGAGCCTCATTTCCTGGCAAGTATCTATTGGTTTGTTGTAGTTTGGCATGTAATGAATACCGATACTATGATCGGACTTACTATTTCGGTTAGTTTGCTGACAAGGAAGCAGTTCACAATCATCTTCTTCCAAGTCATAGTGAGATATGTTTACTTCAGTTTCACTTATATTATCATTACACTGTATGCATTTGTCACAAGTTTCACATATTTCATCATATTCATCATCTTCCTTGATTCTTTCTTCCAAAGCAACAACGTTGCAGTGAGAGGTGAGTGCACTAGGATAATCACTGCATGATCTTGGAAATATTTTCTGAATTGAATTATGATCTGTGAGTAATATTCTACTATTATCCATATCACATTGCACACAAGTATTTATGTAATTTTGCGCAGGTATTGGCAAATTAGTACTATAATTGCTTCTTTTGAGCAAATAATCATTCAAATTTTTAGTACGATGATGATGATTATTTTTGCTTGTATCATCGACTTTTTCTGGTTGATATGAATTCAAGCAGTCGAGATTGCAAATATCTCTAACGTGTCCACTGGAACAACCCTGATTCTGTTTTGAGGATTCACTGGATGCTGCTTTGCTCTTTTCCGAATAGTAGTTGTGCTTTTTCCAAAAAGCCTCCAGCATTGATGTAGTACGAATATTACCGAGATCACTATTAATGAAATTTGGAGTCTTCTTTGCGTCACGTTTTAAATGCCAGAGCTTTCTGTTGGTATATTTACTTTGGATTAAATTATGTTTAGGTTCGTCAGTTTCATTTCTTTCTTCCAGCCAAGCTTCAAATTTTTGTTGTGTTCGAGCCTCAGCTTGCTCAAGACCACCCTGAAGATGGAATGACTCACTTTGGATATCTTTCAATTCAGCCAATGCTCTCTTGTATGCGTTCTGTTGTTCCTCCAACTCGTTTATCAAAATATTTCTCTGTGATTCATTAGTATGACTGTCTAATTTCCCTTTCAAGTACAAAATATTTCTTTGGCAGCGTTCAATGGCTTCTGCGCAAACTTTCGCCATTTCAAGCTTCTTTTCCAGTGCATTTCTGTAGATACTTAAGGATGATGCAATATCTGGACGTTTGAGAAAATCTTCAAAAAGCCTTTGGATATCTTCCTCGACTAATGTCTTTTCATCTGAAGATTCAAGTTTTTTTTCGGAAGGGATTTTTTTAGATTTTGGTTCAGGAGGAGTTATTTTGTCCATTATAGGCTGAGGAAGGTCGTATTTGGGGTTGACTGGTTCCTCGGGAATATTATCTATAATGTTTTTCAATGAATCTATAAACTTATTAAGAAAATATAGGCGTCGTTCGAAAGTAGTCATTAAAAAAATTGTAGGTACAGATTTGATCAGAAGGATACTAATCTCTTGCTCTTTCTTGTCCACAGTTTTCTCCAGCTCCATTATCTTTTCCTTACTTTTCTCGCATGCTTGTAAATGTTCATCAAAACTTTTTTTATGCGTTTCAAACTGATTTTTCATAATATTGAAGCAAAACTGTATCTGTGTCAGATCTGGTTCCAGGTTCAGTTCTTGTGCTGTACTAGTAAGGTAGTTCTTGATTTGCCATCTGCATCTTTCTTTCACATCTTCGGTCAAGCTTTCACTTGTCTTAAAAAATGGAATTTATTCATAAGAAGTTGGTAATATTGATATAAAAAAATATAACTGATAGGATTGTGGTATGATTCTTACTTTAAAACTTGTTAATATTTGTATTCTCTTCTCTAATTCATCAACTCTATTTCTAAGGAATAGTATTTCTTCTGCAGGATCGACGATTTCGTTGACAATAGGATCTGTCGTTAGTAAGGAGACTCTTTGGGCAAATCTACAAGTACTGATTGTCTCCTAGAATAAATGTAATCAAATTCCAGAAGACTATTATGAATTACAGTAGGCCTTAACAGTTTTGGGCTATGAAAAGTATATTATCAATAAAACAGCCATCTTACATCGATGTTGTCCTTGGTAACTGCCAAAGTAGCCAACATAGTAGTAAGACAATTCCCGCACAATGAATCTCTTAAAATGTAGGTCATCATACTGTTTCTGTATGGTATGTGAGTTCTTTTACTTTCAGTCAAAGCCATTATCACCTGCTGGAGGAAATGCAATGACAAGTTGATGTACTTTGCCTCACCGAGGGCCAGGCCTGTCGACATTGTCTTGCTCACACGTTCTGATCTATCGATGGGTAATGTGATTTATTTGAAACTTTACGGGAATGCAGTGCATAGTGAATTATCGTTGGTCTAGAGGCGGTATGAAACTTACCCTGCCAAATCTACAAGATGCAATTTGGAGAATTTCATGTTCTCACTAACTGGATCTCGAAAAGTTATGTAAATGGTAAAAATACAGTGAGATCTGGATGAGTTTTCATTCATTGGAGTTTCTGCTATAGTTCTGAAAAAAATACATTAATAAAAAGTGAAATTATTAGAAATTAACTGAAGATTAAGGAATAATTTTAACGTTATTTCATTATATCTTATTGAATATAATAATAATAACTTTGACTCAATAATATATCTATATCTTTAGTGAGAAGAGATAACATAGATAATACATTGTAAAGTGGCAAATTTTTAACGTTGCAAAACCTGATAAATTTCAAAATGGTGTTTATTTTTACTTATAGGTTGTCAGAGTCGATATTTCTAAAAGGTCTAGTGAAAATTCACTAAAAAATCCCTGTATCATAGAGACTATACTTTTTTCCAATAGATCACATAGAATTAATTTCAATACTTTTGAATCAATTTTATATTATTAAGTTCACAGGGAAGATCCCCTCTATAGACTGTAAATGAGATTCGTACGTATTACTCATCAATCAACACTTTATTATCGAAATCTCCAAAATAATTTCCCGTCATTCCTTTAACCCGCTATTGATGTTTCTGCAAATGTAAGGGCTAAGAGGGTCCTCTAATTTCATATTCCACCCTTCAGTCCAGTGACTCATAACAATCCTAATCCTAATCTTCACTAGAGAATCAATTACAACGTTCCTTTCGATATAGTAAGCAAGAAGTAGTAGCAGAGTATATTTGCGAAGGTCTACTTAATTACAACAGACACGAACCTATTGGTGTCTCCAAGGAAAAGTAATCGCATGGCTTCTTGTTCTGTATTCACAGCTCTAACAGTAAGATTTCGTATGTGAGCTTCGCCGCTTTTATTCTCCAGCAAGGCAATCTTTCTGTAAAATTTTTTGTATAACTATAATGTATTGAAACTGTTAAGAAAATAAAAATAAATCAAAACGGGGCTCTTTAGAATACCCGTTTTAATGGGATTTTCGAATTTCAAATCCACCAAAATTAGGGACTACGCGAAATTCGAGAATTTGGTAGGTACTGATAAACTGACTGAGGTATTAGATATGGAGAAGTGTTGAAATAGCTATACGGGAAACCAAATATTATCACTATATAATCAAGAGTTAATTAAGGACATTGTTATTGTAGTTTTATAAATTTCACATTTACGAGGAATAATACATAGCCTACCACTATAGTTCTGAAAATGATGACATTGAGGTACAATTCAAAACTTATAAGAGAAATAAAAAAAAACTTGAACACAAAACTTCACGTAAAACTCGTACGAAAACATATTTTCAGCCCTTGATCTGCCTGTGTCCCAGTACCAAGAATTATCTCATGAACGGCTGGATCGATTGTGTTGCTATCTGTTTTGTTTTGTAGGATATTGATGAGGCTCGCCAGTAAGTCAAATTGAGTATCCTGCTCGCACTGGTTGTTAGGTAATAGCGGAAAAACGTGCTCGCCCGCCCAAAAAATTAATGGTCACAGGACCTGTTCAGATGATTTTTATATTCCATGGAATTCTCAAGAAAGTCGTATGGGTGGACGCACCAGATTTTTGACCATCATTTCTAAGCTTTTTCATATATATTGGCGCATTTCACATAAAAAACGTGAAATTTTGATGATTCTTCATTTTAAAGAGCACTGCTGAGAGATGGCCCCATTTTATTACAGTTATAACTGCACATATTCAAAACCACCAGTAGCAATAAAATTAACATTATTTTAATTTTTTTGTGCACTATTGAAGAATGAACAATTTTATTCTTTATCAATTCTTTTTAAGGTCCCGTTCATCTGATGAATAACCGGCGTTTGCCTGTATGTCCTTTTGTTAAATCCTATTTTCTCCGAATCTGATGAATGAAAACAGCAGCAAAATTTAATGCTTATATGGTGTTAGGTGAACAAACCATGGAAGTAAAGCTTAAATAAACGAGTGATTCAGATACATTTTTATTTTTGAATAAACAAGGTGTTTCCTAAGTACTTGTAGAAAATTCAGGAGCATGTTGCTGACGTCAAAATAAGAAGAAAAGTTCCTATAAACATTTGCCCGCAAGTTTTTCGTTTCTGAGATACAGAGTGTCAAAGTTGAATTCATATTCTTATTTTTTGTGGATACATTTCAAAAGAATTGTGATATTCGACTGAATTTTAGTATCTTGTAGTATTTTTTAATGACAAAATCAAATTTCATGTTAGCTTGTATCTTTCGTGGGAGTGGCGCCACCTACATGTCTTGTCAGTCATTTGAAATGTAACTTTTTTGTATGTACCTGTATTAAGTTTTCTAGTGAAAAAATCGAGAAAGATACTCTTGGTAGAGGTCTCTGCAAGTAACAGTTTTCGAGCTATTGGGATTTGAAATAATCGATGAAAGTGATTTTGGATTACAAATTTTTTAAATTCAAAATTTATAATAAAATAAATATATTTTTCTTCAATTTCTTTTCAGAATAGGAATCGGGTGTTATTGAAATTTAATACTAGTAATAATAATAACAGTGATTAAGACCAATTTAATACTAAAACATTTACTTGAGGGTATTAATCAAACTAATTGTTGAAAATGGCCATCTTGCACCATTATGACACTCTGTATCTCAGAAACGGATAACTTGCGGACATATGTTTATAGGAACTTTTCATCTTATTTTGGCGTCAGCAACATGCTCCTGAATTTTCTACACTTACTTAGAAAACACCCTGTATATATACCTATTTATATTTTGACACCCACCTACAGCTCTTATTACGAGTTATAGAAAGAAACTTTAGAGACAAAAGTTTTAGGTTCATTCATATAGTATCTTTTGGTAAAAGAAACAATAAAAAATTGACTTTACAACATTGTAAAAATTAATTGTGTCATAGTTTTTTCAATGGAACACCCTGTATATTATTAGCTCAAATGAAAGATCTATTTGTTCTGATATCAAATATATATATATATATATATATAATTTGTTAGCATTTGGTTCAGCCACTTTTGAAATATTTGAGTTTCAAAAAATACTTTAAGCTACAACAAATAATTACAATTCTATCATAACCATATATAGATTTTTATAATTATATATTTATATAAAAACAACGATAACACCAAACACTAAATACGAAACTAAATGTTTTCCACATAGCCCCCGTTGTTTTCTAAGCACTTGCGAATATTACTTAATAATTTATTATTTATGCAAGAGGTAATAAAATTTGGATTTTCTATGTTGATTTCCAATAAAATGATATACTGTTGAACTGGGATTTTCTAATAATTGTTCTATTTCCGTCACCAAAAAATTCAGATATCGTTCACCATTGAGAGATCCTTCGTATATAATTGGTCCTATTACCATATTATTTATGTCACTCATCATGGCTGACAAGGACAAAGTTGTTTCAGTGGCTCCTGATGAAAGGAACTGTTCTTACTGTAAGAATGGCTTCAATACAGGTGTTAAGTGCTTTACATGTAAGGGATTATATCATAATTCCTGTGCTGCAAGAATCACTGGCCTAAAAGTCCTCAACGGCAACAGAGGAATTGTTCAGTGCCCATGCCTTCAAAGTGAGGTTAAACAAACACAAACAACGAGTACCAGCTCCATGGAGATGTCTACTAATACACAGACTGAGTATGTAAAATCTGATATTCATTTACAACTGCTAAATAGCAAGGATGTCATTATCAAGGAATTGCAAGAAAATAAAATTCTACAAAACAAAACAATAGCCCTTTTGGAAGAAAAAATCTGTTGGTTACAACAACACAAAAACATTAAAACTGATTCCGAATTGTCAACTGATAATAACCACAATCTTTATGTAAACAAAACAAATAACATAATAAACTCCGTCAAGGTCAACAGGTCTACTGAAAATAATACACTGCTCAAAAAAATGAGGCAACTGAAATTCGGAAACAAAATAAACCTGAAAGGATAACAACCAGTGGGTATGAATCAAACAAAACTAATCTAAAATTATCGAATCAACAAGATATTTCCGAAAACCCGTTTCAGCAATACGACGCCCAACAGAGGAATATAATGAATGGTATTATTAACTTGACTACAACACCAACGACACCTGTAAATAGCAAGGTCCAAGATGATTTTAAACTGGTAACATATAGGAAAAAACGATCCCTAACAAAATTTGGCTCGTGTGAGACGGGATGTCAAATTGCGGCAGTAGAAAGTCGTCGTGAAATTTTTATTTCAAGACTGGATCCCACGACAACTAAGGAACAAATTTTAACCCACCTGAAAGGAAAAAATATAGCACCCTTGAATGTTGAAAAATTAAAAATTCATTCTAGTGAAATTGCTGCCTACAAAATAACAGTTACACTTTCTGAGTCTAAAACTATCCAGGAACCAGAGGTGTGGCCAAGGTATACAATCATACGACCGTACAGAAAACCCAGAAATTTTCAGAAAGCAGCCTTGGACAGCAGGGAAAACTCTTGAAAATAAATAAAAACAACTCAAGTTTAAACTGTAAGTTAACGATAACTCATATCAACATACAATCACTCAAAAATAAAATATCGGAACTTGAATTTTGTGTGCAGGATTGCACCAGTGCTCATGATGTGCTATGCATAAGTGAGCATTGGATGACTTCTCACGAGATAAGCTCCTTGAAAATTACTAATTATAAAATTGGTTCTTACTTTTGTAGGCGAAAATATCTGCATGGTGGCACTCTCATTTTATGCAGAAACGACATTGACTTTATCGAACGTCCTGACATTATATCCTTGAGCATCGAAAAGGTATGTGAAATATCCGCACTTGAAATTTCAAGAAGTGGTTTAATTGTAATAACATTATACAGACCACCAAACACAGATAGTAACTTGTTCATTCGGGTTATGACTCAAGTCTTGGAGGGGCTGAATGGAAAATCATATAACGTTGTAATAAATGGCGACTTTAACTTCGTCTTTCACTCTAACACAGAGCTTAATCTAAATTTCAAAAATCTGCTTAATTCCTTTAATTACATTCCATGTATTAAAGAGGGCACACGGGGAAACAATTGTATTGATAATATCGTTATTAACTTTCATAAGCAAATTAATTATTCGACTTCTGTAATAGACTGGAAAATATCAGATCACAAAGCAATCTCCATTGATCTTGAAACGTATAAGGGAAAACCCAGTACTGAACATAAAATAATTATGCCCATTACTGCATGTGGCATAAATAACTTTTTCAATGTTATAGACGAAACAGATTTTTCTTTCATTAGTTCTCTTGAATGCTTACATAAAATATCAGAAACATTTCTTGAAATTATTGTGAACGCAATAAATGCCTCTTTTGAACCAAAAACCATAAAAATTAACAAAAATAAATTGGTTCATGTATCCTGGTATAATGAAGAGTTAAAATTTCATAAGGAACAACTAACTTTTCTTTATGATTGTTACCGGCAATTCCCATCTCATATTAATAAAGAAATTTACCTCAAGTTTAGAACTCTTCATAGAAATAAGGTAAATCAGGCAAAAAAAGATGCAAATGAAAAATACATAGGTTCTAAATCTAATAAAATTAAGGCAATTTGGAACATTGTCAATAGCTTCAGACCTACAAAAAAACGATCCGAAAGCTCAAAGTTACTGGATGCAAACACAATCAATGATTTTTTTATAAAACAACCTTTAAACATTATAAATAATCTAAATAAGCACACGGTATCGCATACCCGTTTCCTTACAAAATATACACAACAGTTTTCCTTTTTAGATATTACCCCAAATATTGTAAGAAATGCTATAGAGAGTTTAAAAAATTCTGATAGCAGAGATATTTACAACATGAACGTAAAATTAATTAAATCTATTAAAAATCTACTTATATCTCCCCTGACTCGGCTGTTCAATAAATGTCTGGAGCAGGGCGTTTTTCCGGACTCCTTCAAAATATCCAAGGTAATTCCCATACACAAAAAAGGCTCTCTTGATGATTGTGAAAACTACAGACCCATAAGCATTATACCAGTCATATCCAAAATTTTTGAAATAATTCTATCAAAACAGATTTATCGGCACATGGAATCACATGGACTTTTCGACCCCTCTCAATATGGTTTCCGAGCAAAAAGAAATACTGAACTAGCTGTTCTTAATCTGGTGGAGACCATTGTTTCGGAGTTTGAGTGTGGGGGTTTTGCTGGGGTCACATTTTGCGACCTCAGCAAGGCCTTTGACTCGCTCTCTCATGATATTCTATTAACAAAACTTGGTTATTATGGTTTTTGCCCACTGAGCACATCTCTGATTCGATCTTATTTGAACAACAGAAGACAAAGCGTTTTTTACAACAGCTCGTTCTCAGAATCTCAAGTTGTTGGCGTCGGCGTGCCGCAGGGCTCGGTCTTGGGTCCTGTCCTTTTTATCATTTATATAAATGATCTTCCGGCCAATATACCTCGTGTGAATGTTGTGTTGTATGCTGATGATACAACCTTGGCCAGTAGAAATACCGATGCAGCTAACCTTAAACTTGCCATGAATGAGGCACAATCAACAGCTTCACTTTGGTTTGACGTTAATCAATTAAGCCTGAATATAGATAAGACCAAAAATATCATATTTACTCAAAGAAACCTAAATGATGCGCCACCAGCTGTAAACTTCTTAGGAATATCCATAGATTATAAGTTATTGTGGAATGAACATATTCAATATGTTGAGGGCAAATTGTCAAGAAATCTTTACCTCCTGAGAACATTACGACCGATTGCTAACCAGGAAACGTGTATGATCGCCTACTTCAGCCTCTTCCATTCTCATCTGTCATATGGAATTCTTATTTGGGGTCATTCACCCCATTCAGGCCGACTGTTTGGCCTCCAAAGAAAAGCAATTAGGATAATTAACTGTCTTCATTTTCGTGCAGATGTCAAGATACATTTTAGAAAACTAAAGATTATGACACTACCTTCCCTATACATTTTCAAGTGCTTGATATGGATTTATGAGAGGCATAACCTTTTCATTTGTCACAGCAATACACACCATCATAACACACGTAATGCCCATGATATAGTGCCAGATTTTGTTCGCCTAACAAGGAGCCGATACTCTAAGAACTACTATGCTCCAAGATTTTATAACAAACTTCCCCAGCACCTTAGAGTCTTATCTCTTAATCTATTTAAAGACAAAACTAGGAAACTCCTTATAAAAGCAGCTTTCTTTTCAATTGATGAATCATTAGATGCAGATTGGAATATTTATGATGGTATGTTGATATGAAATTAGTTTATCGTTAATATAGCTGTATTTTAATATTCACATGTACTTACTTGTCTATTTTGTGTGTTTACTATTGTAATCCTGTATCTTGTATTTTAGATGTAATTATTAATGCTGTTTATTTTAATTCTACATATACTTCTTTTTGACGTGTGTAAAATCAGTATTGATTGGTAACACAAATAAATATCTATCTATCTATCTATTTAACATACCACACCACACATTAAGAGATCTTCGTCCCTGTATTTTAACAGGCTGTATTTGGTGTGGATTTGCCATTCTCCAAAAATGATTATTTTTCCGGTTAAATACCCCCGCAGTTGTAAAAGACGCCTCATCGGTAAATATTATTTTATTGAAAAAATCCGCATCTTCTTGATATCGTCTAAGTATTTCAGCAGAATATGTAAGCTTCTGTCTTCTATGTTCGTCGTTTAAATTTTGCACAGGAAGAAACCTATAAGGGTGATATTTATGACGTTTTAGCGTTCGCTGAATTTTGCTATATAACTTGCCCGTCATCTTTTGCACATCAGGTATCGAATATTCAGGGTTTTCTAAAACATAATAAGTAGGTATTCTAAAAAGTATGTAATGGGATATTTCCATTACCTTGACAGTAAAGTAAAATATCAAGTTCTTCATCTGAATTTCTTTGAACTGTCCTCTTCTTTCGTTCAACGCTTTTGCGCTCTTCAAAATGCCTAATAGTGTTCTTAATATTATTTATAGATGGGATCCTTCTGCCCGGGTATATTTGATGATATTCATGTGTAACTATTGCAATGCTGTTATTTGAATAAAATAACTTTATTATTTGACTTTTTTCCGCCGAGAAACCCATTTGAGATATGTTTGAAATAATTTTCAGAGTAAATCAATTTAAGCAATAATGTTCAATAATGAAATAACAAATGACATTGTTTCGTTGCCATGATTACGACAAACGTCGACATTTTCGAGGCAACTTGATAATATTGAAGCAACAAACTGTAATATTGGGTGATGATCTCCAATTGTGGAAAAATAAGTTATAAACTCAAATAATTCAAAAGTGGCTGAACCAAATGTCAACAAATTATATATATTTAAAATCAGAACAAAGAGATCTTTCATTTGAGCTAATAATATATAGGGTGTTCCAATTAAAAAATATGTCTCAATTAATTTTTACAATGTAAAGTCATTTTTTTATTTTCTCTATTACCAAAAGATACTACATGAACGAACATAAAACTTTTGTATCTAAAGTTTTTTTCTATAACTCCTAATAAGAGCTGTAGGTGGGTGTCAAAATATAATGAATAACCCTGTATACCGGGTGATTTATTAAGACTGTCCACTCTTCAAACCATAGATTCTAGACCGCAAAATATGATGACTTAGATCAATAGTTCCTATACAAATATTGCAGGTTTCCGAGATACAGGGTGTTTAAACTTGAAATTTACTTGTTGAATTTTGCAATAATTCTTTATGTTTTTATAGTTTCTGCTAGAAAATTTGTAGTTTTATGTTTTTTGGCATGGTGATTACGAATAAAGTGCATTGAAGTAAATGGTGGGCATTTTGAACATTTACTTTGAAGTTTTTTATTTTTGCCTTTCAATTTGGTATTGTTACATATTTAGAGAATACAATTTTTTCATAGTAAAATTAAAATGTATTGAACTTTTTAAAAGCAAATAGCTCAAAAACCGATCAAGAAAACATAAAATTACATATTTTCTAGCAGAAACTATTAAAACATTTAACAAATAAATTTCAACTTTAAAAACCCTGTATTTCAAACACCTGCAATTATTTGTATAAGGAATATTGAGCTAAATCCTCATATTTTGGGGTCTATAATCGAAGTATGATTTGGAGATTGGACATTCTTAATGAATCACCTTGTATATGTTTGCGCAGTATAAATTTATTATTAGTAAACGAGTATTGAGAGTTGGTCTAATTGAAAAAAAAAAATCAATATTCAACATGTCCTTCACCTCAAAAACTTCTCTCGAAGAGGGTGGAGGAGTCAATTTTTTTAGGCGACAAAATTAAAGAAGAGACCATATCCGGTAAAGTTTAAATTGGACATTTCTCAAAAAAAACATAGGTTTCGGAGTTACAGCAGCGGGGAAGTATGAAATATAAGTATTTCCGCGTTGTTTTCAAATCTCTGCCTAAGTATTATCTTCTTTGGTGAACGTTGAATGATTTTGTATTTTTTTACAGACTTTATTAGTTCATGTACTATGCACTGAAAAATACAAAATAATATTAATTCTATTGGTTCTGGTACAGGTTCTCAACCTAAGTACAACTGCGCAACCTCAAAATTACCAGTAGCAATTATTTTGTATTTTTAGTGCACCAACTAACAAAGTTGGACATTCTCTCAGGTATTTTGCATTTTCAGGTGATACAAATTTTTAGATTAGTTTCAATTGATGTAAGCAATGATGTTAACTGGTTAAATAAATGATAATTTTGATGTAGCTACATGTCTCATCAACTTTCACTGATATTTTTTCCTTTATTTTTTAATGCCTGGAAATATTGATGGTGATTATCAATAGTTCTTTGTGTTTCGAACAGACAAATAGTAATAATAATAATAATCAACCAATGAATGGAATACTTCACAGGATTATTTACTTTGAACTAGGTACGCGAGAATAAAATAAATAGTCATCTTGTCAATTAGATAAAACAATGGTGTAGAGAAAGTTTATGTAAGTACATACACATTTTTTCATCTGATGCTTTTACCATCCCTGGAAGACAAGGATGGTTTTCTTCATATTACATGCATTTTGATAATAGTTTTCAGGATTTTATTGACTTTAGTCAGCTGAAAAAACCAAACTGAAGCGATGATAATACTTTACTAGAGACAATAATATCTAATAAAATCAATTTTTCGGCCAATAAATGTGCTCTCGTCTAGTTTCTGTCAATAAAATTTGATAAAACACTTAAAATAATATTAACAGTTTGCAATATGCAGGTGTCTTCAGAAAGTCCTCAAGAACATTTACCACATATTGTTGGAATTGAATGAACGGATTAAAAAAAAACTTTGGTTTGGTATTCCCTTACGAAAGACTTATTAGCGATAAGCGATACCCCCTATAATTATTTAAAGCCATTACAATATTCTTGTGAATATTTCCAATTGTTTATGTAAAAATATTTCCATTAGGGAGTAATTTATCTGATGGTACCTACGGTAAGGCTTCCAAGCCTTTCTTCGATTTCTCCTGTTTCGAAAATAACAGATCATATCCGTTCTCATTATATATTTCCATATATGAGATGTATATCGTTGGTTTCAAGGTTACCTGAAATGAACCAAATTATTATGTAATCGCAAGAACAAACATTTCAATAGCGAATTATCTCGAGATGAAAAATATTTCCCATATTTAAATAGAAGTATTTTTATACTTCAATTCATTATTAATTTTTTCAGTGTTTCTTAAACACTTACGAAATAACCTCGGTGTCTTTTGGTCAGCCAAAAATGTTGTGTCCAAATCATTCTCAGAAGCACTTTTCATAAAACTCAGGTACGCTGACATAGAGAAATCGAACTTCAACTCTTCTGCACCAACATTTTTTGAAGAATTCTTAGCTATATCTACATTTAACGTATTCAGTACCTATAGTCTAAATCTAAACTTTTGGTAGATTATTTGTTTGATTCTGATTTTAATCATGGTGCTATACCGTTTAAATGTGGTTATTATTGAAATTCTATTTCAGAAGGTAAAGAAATTATCATAGCTGCGAAATAAGACAAAACTCTCATTTTTGACCGAAAAACCCAAACGGAGAAGGTATACAATTCGACTGTGCACTTAAGCAATAAAATTAATTACAGATACACCTGGAAAGATATAGCTTCAAAATTTGGTGTGAGTGTAGCCTAAGGTTCACTGTAGTGATGATATCCGGTGGAAATAAATAAATTGATGTTAAGCCGGGAATGTAAAAATATACATTTCAAAAAACGTTTGTGTGGCATTACATTGAGATTGAAGAGGTCCTGGTCAGACAAATACTCAAAACACTATATTTTTAGGTCTCATCGAAGATGAGTGAAGCTGGGACATCAAGATCATTAGAGGTACAGGAGCCTGGTACCGTACCCGTGGAATATAAGGATACCCAAGCTATTGGTTCTACGCCCTCAAATGAACAATGTTCGGATATTGATACCGTTGACGTGATTCTTTGCGGTGTAAAACGCCTCAGTGAAAATAATTGTTCTGGACAGGGTCCCTCTGTTGAAGCAACGCATGAACAAAATTCAAGTTTCGATAGTGAACTGTGTGATATTTCAAAAAACATACATTTTCCAGATGATAATCATTTGGGAAAAGATGTTAGTAACAATTATTGTGAAGTCACTGATGTAGCTCATATAAGTCAGGAAGAAAGCACAAGCTTAATTATGGAGGAACCATCAACTGAAACCTCAAATAGAGAAAAGGGCAATAACGATGAAAAAATCGAACTCGAAGGACGGAGAATAGTCAATATTCAGCATTTTATCGACTCCCTTATTGCAATAAGTAATCATGCTCCCCATTTCGGATGCTATCTCATAAACCTTGAGATAGTAAAAGAAACTAGAAGGGGAGTAGCTTCTAAAATTACATTCAAATGTAATATGTGTATGTCCATGGAGACTGTAACAACTGTTTCTAATTTTGAAGACGTTAATAATAGTGCTGTGCTTGGAATAACAATGAATATACCAACGTTATCTTCCAAAACTTACTCAAGAATCGAAGAAAATCTAGCTGATCTGTGGGAAGAAACTGGGAAGAAAAATAAAACAGTTCTATATCCAATACGTTTTACCTGAAATTGTAGATAGTAGGGCAAATAGAGGCATGGAAGTACGAGATAGAATAAAAAAATAAAATGAGAAATGAGTTTTATTAAAAATATTACTTTTCAATATTTATACTGACGCAGAACATTTTATGAAATCGTCCCTTCTAATGTTATTCGTTTCCTTCTGGTATATTTTGTCATTTTACACTTTCACACAATCAATAACCAAATAACATTATCCTCACATATACGTACGTTAATATTTTTTGGGTCAAATGTCATGATCTAATATGTGTATATTCTGAGAGGGTTTCATATACTAACACCTGTATCTTTTTATCTATCTATGTACAGAAATCTTTGAACACTATTTTCAGATGTCTAAATAAAATGTTTTTTTAACATGTATTAGAATCCGTTGACAATACAATAAATTCATGAATATATATTTTTTAAGCCAAATTTCTTGAAAAATATTTCATGATCGTTGAATTATCGCTGTGCCGCCTACATGAACAAACAACAACACAAGAGGTGCTTCATAAATAATAAGTCAAAAATAAAGAATATTTAAAAAATATTATTTTGAAAAAATTAGTCCGACTTTATTAGTTGTTGCACAGAAAAATGCAAAATAATATCAATTCTATTGGTGCTAGTTCTTTTGGAGTTGGTGCCTACAACAACAAACTACAACGGTACAACTTCAAAATTACCAGCACCAATGGAATTAATATTATTTTGTAATTTTCAGTGCAAGAACTAATAAAGTCGGTCCAATTTTTTGTAAAAAATATTTATTTCACATTTTTGAATGTAACATTAGTCATGAAAATTTTGAACGTTTAGTAATACCAAAGAAGATAGATACTACCTACCAGTATATATCTTCTTTGGTAACACCCAAAAAGTTATAGGCTTAGCCTTGTACTTGTTATTTATTATTCAGAGATCTCAAAACATCGCGGCGCAAATATACATATTTGAGACTTTACTGCTGTAGCTCGAAAACCGTAACTTACTCTAAATGTTGCTACGTATAATCTTTTCTTTAATTTGGCCGTGTCATATCAATTTTCGAAAAAAAAATGCTCTTCCACATAGCGGAAATACGCATATTACATATTTCAGACTTTACCATTGCGAAACTGGGAAACCGTAACTCTTATGAAAAAATGTTTAATTTAAACGTTTTCGGATATGCTCCCCCTTCTAATTTTCAAATCTCGAATTTTCTGTTTTCGGAAAAAATTTGCCCCTTCTACATAGCTGAAACACATATTTCAGACTTCTTCGCAGAAACTTGTTTAGCTATACAAAATGGCGTTTACATTACTAGCAGCTACTTCGTTTCTTACAATTACTTTATTTTGTTTTCTATATCGCCACAAAAAAAGCGCATCCTGTATTAGATTGTCCTTTTTATACCTAAATGCTATGCTATATATTTTTTTTCTTAGGGTTAGGCACCAATTTGTAAAGTGCTGAAATTTGCAGAAAATGTTTATTTCTATTAGCGCTACAACAATACTACGTCCACTTGGTTGCATTTTTCAAAATGTAATTATACGTTTTTTCTTGATAGGCCATGATTAATATAAAATTAAATGACGATATCGATAAATAATGTTTTGGATATTTGTATTTTTTTCAGGTTGCGATTTTTTAGCATTCTCATGAATATTTGCCTGGCTTTCAGGGCCGCAAAATCTGATTCCTGTTCACAGTTAGACAATGTTGTCTATTCTTGAAAAAATAATGGTCATTTGTTTGAACATGTTTATGTAATTAAGAATGAAAATAATTCTATAACTAATATTAATTAGTTAATCAAATTCCATATTTATAGCACAACATATCGCAATTGATTGCTTGAATAATATCACAATCACTACAAATAAAAATGTGTTTTGAGTTAAAAAAAAACATTGATGATTTTGTATTAAAATTAATACAGGGTGGGCTTTTGTTTCGGTCTATATAAAAGACAAAGTTGATCATGGTTTCTATAAAACAAAACGTGGCATGATAATATTGTATACAGTATTTGGTAGATTGGTAGAGATGAAAACGTTGTATTGAAAAAGCATTTTTATTTTTTTGGTAACAAACCAAAAAAAACCAAACAAAAATTGTAAAAATATTTTTTTAAATCTCGAGAACCAAAAAGTTATTCAAATTTTGGAACACTGAGGTAATAACTACAAAGTCATATAAACGAGGAAAAAGTTGTGCAATTTGTTGGTCTTCTTTAAATATGTTAAAAAAAGATCTTAATGCTATCCCATCTTTATCTTGGACACATTTTATAAGTATATAGAGTTGAAGCGAAAATACCATAACATTACCTTCTCATTAAACTGGAATATGTATTGCAAACTCCTCGGGATAATGCCTCTGTCATTATAATTCTTTGGTGAGCCGGTAATGGTGTACGTTTTACCACTTCCTGTCTGAAAATAGTCATGATAAACTTGTTAGATTACAACAATAACTTTTTTATTTTTTGGTATGTAGCATTGAGAATAAGCTTTACACACCTGGCCATAAGCGAAAATTGTACCATTGTAGCCATCTATTACTCTGAAATTTATAAAATTTCAATATAGTACCTACTGACAGGACAACATAATGTTGGCAACTTTTTGAATGATATTGGCAACATATTTGTGTCAGATACAGCAATTTGTATATGGATACATGTTTTGAATAGTATTACATGTCCAAAAAACTCAGTTTTGAAAAAATAAATGGAAGAAATTGCTGCTATAAAAGCAAACATGCGACCGAATTCTATACCTCCTCCTTTTTTGAAGTCGGTCAAAAAACCAGAAAGATCGTGGAAGCAAAGATCCTTTCAAGAAAATTGGACAACCTTCGGCGACAACTTAAATATCTAATTTACTATTGTAGATTATTCCTCAGTTTTTTTACATTAAAAAATGAGATTCCGACGAAATTAGTCGTTTGAAATTCAGTAAAAATTATTGATAATAGAGGATTAAAGAGAGACCACAAATCTTTACTTATGCTAGAATTGACAGCTACACATAGGCAGTCCTAGTCCGGTAAGAGCACAAGATCTTTTTGTGGATAAATTTCCTAACAATATAAAAATAATTAAATATCAGTTAACACATCAAACTACTCTATTGCATTCTTGGAAAAATTTCAACAACAAATAGGGTTTTCAAAACTGTGGCCTTGTTGCCGGATTTATCAGTTTATCGACGAATGATAAATTATATTAATCTTAATTAGTTCTCAAACTACAAGAAACGGATGGTTATGTAAATTGATTGTGAGTGAACCGACATAAAAATATTTAGTTTTTACTACAAATGTGAACAAAAAATAAATTTTATTTGAATTGAGCTTTTTTGCCGCAATCTTTCCAAATTCTCAGTTTAGAATAGACAAACTATACCTATACGCATAGACTGGATGCATATTAATGGGATATTCAAAGATAGACCGGAACCGGAAGTACATGTCCGGAAGTCTGACAAACCTATATCGATATGCTTTCACAACAAACTTTTAAAAATTCAACATGTTTTAGAAAAAAAGAAAAATTTATAAGGAGAACGTAGAGAAGAGATTTTTTTCTAGTAACAGTCAAAAATTCTAAGGTTTTCACCCAAAAAATATATATGTAGTTATAAATTTAATCTTACCTGTCTATAACTGGTTTTGCCACTTCCTCGAAAATAGTAGTTTGTTGACAATTTTGCTGAAAAACCTTATGAAATCTGAAATGGATGATGAAATAGAAAATTTTCATTCAATTTTAGATTAGGTTAGGTTAGGTAGTACTTAAATTAGAAATAATTGAAGCGATTTCTTAGTAGCTGCTGATATATCACAATACTATAATCTTGTGGGGTCTAAAACACCATTTATAGCAAAAAGGTTAAGACCACTTCGAAAATCTGAAAATTTGTGTCTCTCTGTCTGAAATAAGTTCTGGAATTTAAACGACTGATGCATGTTGGGACTAAAATCGATAGGGGATCAAGAACGCCTTTTCGCAGATATATTTGATTTGATAGGAATCTGATAAAGCAAAATTGGTCTTATCTTCCTACATATGTCTAGTAACCCAGGTCCGAACTTATTCTTTCAGCTTACTTTAAAGATAATATAATTTTATTCCATTTTAATTTGTTTTTCCCTGAGAATTTTATTATTGCTCAAAATACTGCAAGTCATGATTATTTCTACTTTTGAAAAATTATCATAACTTCATTTTAAATTCCTTGCAACAATCATTGCAGTGGAATCGTCAGTTTTTAAGTTATTTTAAGTAATTTTGTTCTGTTGATCATTCCCATCAATGGGGAAAATTCAGTTTTCAAGTGTTAAAATATGTTTTTTAATATTCATAAATGGAATTTTCATGATAATTCAAATATTTTCCAGTAAAATAGAGTTCCTAGGGATGAATTTTTTTCAGTTTTTCTTGTATGCGACATGAGGTTTTAGAATATTTTTTTATTGTTAAAAAAATAGTAAAATAGTATCTTGATGTGCATTTAAGATGGGTTATCATTAATATCATTTAATTTTTGTTTTCATACTTGTATTTCTTCGGACATACGAATGGACGTTTATTCGTTCTGAATGTTATATTATCCAAACCATCTTTTGCTGGTGTAACTTCATAGCTCTATGGATAAATTGTTAGTAATCGTGATGTATATAGATCGATTTTTCAGTACTTACGGCAACTTTACTAACGTCTTTTTCCTTCTTTAATCGGGCAAAAACTTTTACTGAATAATTTACCATCGCGACAGTGACAGCTTCTTCACTGAAGGATATGCGCACATAACCAAAAAAAATCAATTAGAGTGACAAATTTTTACATGACAGTAATTATAAAAAAAATCGAATTGCAAAAATTATCATCAAGCGACTACAACACCGATTCTATAGGGCATTTCACACTTAGAATGCTGAGTGGAGTTTTATGGAGCACAAAGTGGTCTCTCTCAAACTTCGCTTGGGCTTAAAGTGTATCTCAAGAAATGTATGTTCAATAATTAATAATAGTAAACAATGAATTTTAAAATAGCAAACAAAATTATTACACTTAACAGTTGAAGAGCGGCAATACTGTGTGCCGTCAATTTAAAATATATTGCCTATTCCCGACCACGCTGCATTCTCAGTGTGAAACGCACTATAAGGCCATTATGTGGTGTATATTTCACAATATTATCTATTTAGAGAAGTTAGAATGACTCTTCTGATAGACTTACTTTTTATGCGTGTATTTTTAATTTCCTAACAATACTCTAAGTAGCCTAGTAAGGAAAGTATTGGAATCGTGTAAAATTTTCCGTATCAGGGGTCCCCACGTCCAAATTACCCTAGATGCGAAAGTGAATCTTTTCCGCGGAATACTTCTTGAAACCCAGAATACTACTTTCGCAACGTGGCCTAAAGAACTTTTTGTATTCACAATTTTACAATCATGGATTTAAATATTGGTTAAGTATTCTACTTCTACTTACAGTTGGTACCTATCTCATCTATCTCAGAACAAGCCGGCCTCACATTACGCGCCATTTGGCAAGTGCCAATCACAAGTCAAAGTACTCATCTACAATATACGTGAAAACGATACAATACAATATACATCAAGTATATTTACTCATCTCATCTGATGGAGGGGTAAATGGGTACTTTGACGTGTGATTATTTACTGACAACTGCTGGCTGGCAAGGAGCCTGCAATGTGTAGCTGGCTTAAGCTCCAAGACATATGACAATTGGCAAGAGACAGTTGATCTAGTGGATATTTTGGAAGTGTTGGAAACTGCATTATCGCCTCGAAAATATCAAACTTAATTTCTGAATGAACATGATTTTTGCTTCATAAATGACTTACGATAAATATATTAGGTATTTTCAGAATTTCTACAACTTCAATAAATAATAAATTGTGGAAGTAGAAATTCTATTATTAATAATTAAAGCGCGTAAGGATAGAACGAAAATTGTTTTTAAACCCTAGGTAAGAAAAGACTAAGTTTTGGCACAGGGTGGAAAGTCGGATTTCCTAATAGTCTCTAAGTATAAAAACATATTTCAGTCTCTGTCTGTCTTGTGCTAAGATTATCTCGGGAACGGAAGGACCGATTTTGCTTCTGTCTTTTTTGTTTTATAGGGTACCCGTGAATGTCGCCGGTAAGTCAGAATGGGCATCTTGCTCCCACTGGTTGCTATGGCTCCAATGATTTTGATGAAACTTCTGTAAGAAATTCGGCTTAAAGGCCTTAATCACCTACTATAACGCGTATCTTCAAGAAAAAGCGGGAAAATAAGTTTTTGATATTATTCTGGCTAAACGGTTCCCCCTAAGATACCTCATGCCTTGTTTGTTAAATTTTGAATATGTGGACAATAAGTAACTAATTTTCTTATCTACTATTTCAGATTACTTTTTACTTGGGATCATTAAAAAAAACATCAAAATCGATGCACACACATAAAAAAGCAAACATACAAATGCATTGTGTGCCTCCTCCGTCAAAAATGAATCCAAATTTTAGGTAAATAGGTTGAATTTAGAAAAATTTGTTATAAATAAATTATTACTGAGCTTTTTTAAGAAAATACGGTTTAAATTGACCAAATTATTTTTTTATTTTGAAGAGAAATTCCATAGATACCGATTAATAAAAATATATCTTTACTTTGACTACAACATAGACACCTTTTATTCAAAACTTTTTTCTTTCAACAACTCTCAAAGGATTACAGTACATAAGTAGTACATAAGTACATAAAATACACAAGCTGTCGATCCGCAATAATACGTAATTCCCATCTGTTAAATTATCGCTGCAGCGCAATATAATCCTGCCATAAATTTCCTGCAATGCCACATTGTTTGCATCAAAATTTTGTTCGAGTCCAGCAATTGTGCAGCGAGTATATACCACACGAACAAAAAATTCCTGCCAGGATAGCGTAGAGGCCTCCTTCCGCTCCTGCTGCAATTTCCTCCTCAGGATCCAAGTGAGAGAATAGGCGCGTGAACGACGTCGTCATCTGTCTGTCTACTACTAGATCTCAGAGCAGCGCGACTAAGGAGGGAAAAATCGATTATGACGTGCGCGGATGGTGCGGAAAACTCCGGGCGTGCGCCACGGCGGTGCCGCTCTATTCCACCACGGTTGGCGGCCAAACGTCAATCTCCACCACTTTCACTACATGCCACGGAATGGGATTAATGGTAGAGTAGACGTTATAAAAAAGGTAGAGCTGCCGCTACACGCATATTTTTCTCTGAAGTGAGAGGTTGAACACGCAACGCAAAAGGGTTGGTAGGTATTGTGAAAGTAGCGAAATAACTGTAAGTGTAAGAAAATAACAGTTTTAAGGAAGGAAATAATAATCGTGTTGTGGATATATTTATATAGATGTATAAAAGTTTAAAGATTTAAAAAAACAGCTGTCACGTATCGCCCTTGGAAATAGCTAGGCGACGATTCTGCTGTCGCAAAGGCCCTTCTTAGCCTTAATTTTACACCCAGTTATCTCTACATCTATATATTATACATATATAATATTAAAAATAATATGGGGAGTCTTCATTAGATTAACAGAAGCCAAAACAACTTTTTTATTTTTTTGTCTATCTGTATGTTTGTACGCGCATCACGCAAAAACTAATGCATGGAATGGAATGCAGTTTACACCGATGTATTACTAGAGATCTAACTTAAAATATAGACTTCATTTTATTGCGTCTGTCCGTCTTTCTGAATGTTTGTACACGTATCACGCAAAGACTACTACATAAAATTGAATGCCACCGATGTAGTGTTAGAGGTCTAACTTAGAATATAGGTTCCATTTTACCACGTATGTCTGTATGTTTGTACACGCGCACGAAGTAGCGGGCAAAAGCTAGTATATATCATAAATTCGCATTGTTTGTATTGCTGTTTTAGGGAACAATAGATTTTGAATGTCGTTAATTCATAGTTTTAAAAGATTATAGAAGATCCAAGAAAAATTTTGAGAACGTAATAAAAAAATCATTTATTTGCGAATCGGGCTGGTAGTGCTAGATTTCGTACTCTAGAAATGATTCCTCTAAGTACCTTAATCTAAGAAAAAAGGAAAGCTTATGGTGTTGCTAATGATTTACTTATTCAGTTTATGAAAGATTATTACAACTAATATTTTTGTTTTAGTGTGCAATTGAATTATTTTTCCTTACTAGCCATTTCATTATTCTTTCAGTTGATTTAGTTGGTTAGTTTTATTCATTATTCGCTTTTTCCATTTTAGTTGTGGTCATTCTATTCTATTATTCCCTCTTGTGTTCTAGTTTCGTGTACTTCTTTTTTGCTATACTCTATTTAAAAAAGATAGAGAGTAATAAATTATGATAATGAACGGAATATATATTGTATTATGACGCTTATGTGGTAGAATGCAATAGAGATCCCATAAGCTTCTAAATTTTGCTACAGTTATTCTTCATTTCCAGCAATCAATATCATAGCGTCGTCTAAAGGTGCTTCTAAAGGGGCAACATTTCTAATGCAAGATGTGGCTGTAACACAGTGGCCGGCAACATTTTCAGGATTATAGCTAGATCATGCACTATTTGACAATATTTTTGGAATGTTCCGGCCATATAGCCACACATGTTTGATATCGCCGATGCATTTTTATGTGTTGTAGAGAGGTTGCCGGACCATCGCTAGGTGAGCGAAAATACTCTGCAATATTGCATTGTTTTGGTGTTGATTGTTGTTGTTTTGAACATTTCTGAGATTATAGTACTAAAAATGACTCATACTTGGTCTAATGAGAGGAACATTGACTTTATTAATGAAGTACATTCACACCCTGAGCTATGGAATCTGGAAACAGAAATTTTATAAAGACAGAAATGTAAGAAAGATAGATGGGCAGTAATCGCTATATCAAGTGATGGTGCTTACAAAAAAAATTTAAAAGCTTGAGAATTTATGCGAAGAATTTTTGTATCATTTCTTTTTATTCTTGGTTCAATTATGTTTAGAAGAAATTCAACGTCACTCTGTGACATTCTTGAAAATATTTTAGTTTTGTATACACGCTTATTTTAAAGCTTATGTTATCTACGTTTTGACGCCTATTAAAGTAAGGTCTAATCCATATTCTTTTTGATTGACTTTAAAAAAAGGAAGAGGCATACAATTCGGTTGTACGTTTGCTTTTTTATGTATGTCTGTTCGCGCGGTTTGCCTAGTAAACGTACCTATATGGGACCATTTCTCAACTCTCCTCTTTCAGATGAAACAAAAATCGTATAGTTACCAATGTTATAGCCACATATTGCAGTAAAAATGTTGCCCGTTTAGAAGCACCTTAAGATTATCGAAATTAGGAGAGGACTTTGAGTAAGCCCGAATGTTGTTTCAAATTCTTGGTTGTGAATACTTATTTTGTTTGTGTTATTTTATACAAAGCTTTCACGTTCTCTATCTCATATTCTCTCCAACTTTTCTTATTAGATACAAATTATTATAAATATCGTTTCTTCCCACATAATCAAAAGCTATTTCATGTCTATCAAGCTTAGGGTCTCCCTGACATCTCACTTATTTGTCTTAGTATAGGTAAATATAAGATCCAGTCTACTCGTTCCTTGCCTAGATTCATGTTGCGATTCTTTTGCTAAAGTTTCTACCTTAATCTGTTTTCTATTTTTCTTATTTAAACTTTATAAGGTATCTCTTTCTAGAGGAATCACACTCACATCACACTATAGTTAGAGCATATTTTTGGATCTCCTTCCTCAATCATTGGTAACATAATTTTTTCAATCCTTAGGGATTTATTTTTTATTAAATTTAAAGTTACAAGTACTAAGTAAGTAGGTTATATTTTGTCTTTTCTCACTTTAACCTAAACTATCTATTGCCTCTGTGTACTTACTTCTTTTATTTGACATTTATTTGTATTTCTCTTCTATTTTCCAGGTTTTGAGATTATGATATACCTGCTATCTCATAAAATGTATCAACATCTGAAGACCCGTTTTCAAGATAACCAGTTTATCAATATCAGTTGCTCTTTAAATATAATAAAAAATGTAACTAGGGTTAAATCATATTTGCCACTTCATAAGATTTCCCGTCATTAACATTTGGTATAAACTCATTGCATATATGTATTCAGAATCTCGTTTGAAGATATTTTACTATAATATGCCATTACAATATAATAGATGCATTAAACGTATCTCACCATCGTATTTATATATTGGGATCGCGGTGTTCCTCTTTTTGCATTCATATGCGACTAGAAAGGAGAAGAGTTGCCTAAGCTTACCGTTAAGCCAGATTTGTCGTACCTACGTGAACCCAGTGTGCCCCATTTTTTGAAAAGAATGTGAAATCATTGTTAATTTGATTGTGCTTTAAATATTATTCCAATGTACTATCCTTAATTAAGGTAATGCTTAATTTGAATTATAATCATTGTAATTATAATAATAAGTGATATATGATTTACCTGATCTCTAGACTACCGGGAGTTTCACTAGTAATATCATAATAGGACAAATCCGAACATTAACCCCAACACAAATCAAAGCACACGACCTGTCAAGACAGCCGGCGTCTGAACCTTGGTGGAATAGACGTTTACGCCGCCCGGCGTATAATACCGGGCCAGACATGCCGAATATTATATTATGTATGTTGAATTTGCTGCTGGATAGTGAAAACCCTCAGTGAAAACATGCAGCTGAGTCGGTAAACGCATTTCCCGTGTTTCGTCGATATAGCAAAAATACTGTTGCTATTGTTTATGTGTGTCTAGTGAGAGATAAGATTAAATGTGTATATTCAAAGCTTATGAAATCCTTAACGAAATTAGGGAATAGAAATCTACAAAAGTAGAGGTGGAACAACTACCCTCAAGGTGAGTATTTTAATTGATTCTGTTTGCAAAATATTTTGTCTGTGGTTTCCGACGACTGATGTTCTTCCGGAAGGCTGTCCTGGTATTTAACTACTCATATATCAGGAAAGCAACAAATATGGAATATCATCAAAAGCCGTTTACAACCATTAACGATATTGAGGAGATGAGATTATCATAAATGCTGTTTTTTTAAAGCTGTTTCCATTCAGTAGCCCAGATTTCAATCCTACCAACTACACTAGGACAAGATAGTCAAGTATAGTTAGTAGTTTTGTTTAAAAATCGTGGGAAAGTTATCAAAATATGGAATAATTTTCCGACTGTATTCTGAAAAATTCACTACTGAAGCCTTATATACTTTAAAAAAGATTATGGTTGTAGGACAATGACTTTAAACCCTTTATCTATTCTTCGCAGGATACATTTATTTTTATATTTTTTTGGCATGTACTCAACTAAAGGACACTTTTATGAACACGGGTCATGTAGAGTTATATTTATAGAATAATTTGACATGGACATGGATAATTTGATATTGATATGTTATAATCTAATCTTTAAGTCTACTTCTACACATTGTTTTATAGAAATATTTTTTACAAAATATTAGACCGACTTTGATGCACTGAAAAATACAAATTAATATTAATTCTATTGGTACTGGTAATTTTGAAGTTGGGCAGTTGTAGTTAGATTGAATACTTTTGGCATAATCTGCAATATTGATCAGTTGTACCACTAACCTAACAGTACCAACTCATCTGTAACGTGTGTCAAATGATTATTTGTAATGAGTTGGTCGTGACTTTTAATTGTATTTAAAAGTCTTATGTTACCTATATAATCAAAAACATCAATGAGAAAATTTGTGATTCCACTTCAGGAATAAAAATGAAATGTCGAAAATAACATGTTTCTTACTTAAAAAAATATACAAGCGAATTTTATAACGCCTTATTTTCTGAAAGTTTTTCAAAAATGGGATGTGATGAAGTTGAAAATAAATATAAAATGTTTTTGTTATAGTTCTATATGTAGGTTAAAGGTTACATTAATTCGTTTTAACTGCCAATTCAGATATATAAATAAAAAGTTAAAAAGATAATACCTACTGAAATTTTCAGGTCATTGAAAATATAGACAAAAAGTAACCTCATTCGAACTTTTAACAACATATTGTACCTACTATAAAATATGGATCAGTTAAGAAAAATGCATCAATAATAAAAATGTATGTGCATTCAAACAATGAAGAGCGTTTAGTAAAGAGAAAATAGGTCATAAGGTATGGGAAAATACTCGACAAATACGTATTATATAGATTTGATATTGTGCTGTTTCTATAAAAAGAAAAATTACTTTTTTATCGCATTATTAGTTGAATACCAATACTTATTCGTTTACGTATTACTTTTTTATAATAGTCCAATCAATATCCAAAGCTTGATTTGCAAAATATGTAATTTGCGAGGTAATTTGTATTTGACACAATATAGATAACAATACAGGAATATATTAAGACAACATAATCAGTGCTTTGACAGATTAATAGAAAACCTCAAATACAAGACCGGGAGTTATCAAAAGCGTATGGTATTGGTATTTCTATATATAATTCCAGATTTGGGAATAACCATGAGAAAAATTTACACGTCAAAGATGAAATGGTCATAGTGAAAATGTTCAACGTTGCCAACTTGTTGCAAAGTAATATTTGATTTAAAATCAGCTGTGATTTTCATGTTTCAAAATGTATAATGTAAATAAAAAGAATAAAATAATACCAAGAACCTGCATTACACTATTAAGAGTAGTTTCCAAGAAAATTGCTTGGTGTTGTCGGGATTTCATTTTTGGTGCATTTATTTAAGTGAATAATAGGGTGATCCAAATAGCAGATATGTCAAAATTCTTTGTTAATCATTTGTTTGGTCTGATTTCAAGAAAGTTCTAAATGGAGATTATTAGTCAGCTCATTCAAATCAGTTTTGCACTGAAAAATACAAAATAATATTAATTCTTCTGATGCTACTTGCGAAATTGCGACTATCCCCAATTGCTTTTATTTCGTCGGACACAGCTTCCACTTGATGATAGCAAACAAGCTTTACGTTTATAGGGTACAGCTATATCCGACGAAATCAAAGCATAAGGGTTGAGAGCATCCTCATTATATATTTATGTATAATATATATATATATATATATATATATATATATATATATATATATTATAGAAAATGGAAGTACGGCAGTACTAGTTATATAATGCAGTAATTCAAAGAGAATTTGGGAATTCTGCCGAGTTGATCCATAAAGAACCCATATCTCTCAGGCCTATTATATCCTCAATTGGTACCCCGAACTCAGGTTTGTGTAATTACATCACTCTAATATTAACCAACTTCTACAATAAAAATAACAACTATTTTATAAAAGATTCTTTTCACTACGCAAGTTTTATTAACAATTTTCAATTACCACCTGTATTAGTGAGCCTAGATGTTTCTTCTTTATTTACGAACATCTCATATGAACGTGCGGAATCCAGTATCAGGAAACATTGGCATGAGATCCAGTCACATTGTGAAATGGATATAGTTTCCTTTCTTCAAGCGCTAAAATTCATATTTGACAGTACAGTGTTCACCTTTCAAGGAGAGAATTACCTTCAAGTCTTCGGAACGCCAATGGGTTCCACCATTTCACCTATTATCTCGGCTTTTGTAATGGAGGATCTTTTGGATGATTGTTTACCTAAACTACCATTTCGGTTTCCATTCATTAAAAGGTACGTTGAAGACATAATTTGTTCTATTCCGACGGATTCTTATGGATCTTTCTTACAAGTTTTCAATTCCTATGATGATAAACTTAAGTTTACTTTTGAGAAAGAACATAACAATTCAGTACCCTTTCTGGACACTAGAAGTATTCGTACTTCCAATTAGACCATCCTTCTTGATTGGTATCAGAAACCCACCAACAGTGGACGCTATATGAATTATCTTTCCTATCATGACGATAAAATTAAGGTTAACTTAGTTCTAGGATTAAAGAATAGGATCAAACAAATATGTCACCCAACTTTATACAACGATAACATTAACAAATTATATCATATTCTACTCAACAACTCTTACCCTAATAAACTTCTACGTAAGTTATTGTATAGCAATCCATCCATTACGGGTCGTCCAGACTCTCCTACTAATCGCCTTCCACCAGAACAACAGGGACCTGTAAGCTATTTCTCCACTCCGTGGATAAGAGGCCTCACTCCCCAATTGACTAATCTTATCATGGAGGTCTTGAGTAACTGTAAAATAGCTAAAAGAAGCGTCAATTTATTAGGCCAACATTTTTCCATTATTAAAGAAAAAATACCTACCGAAAAAAGACGTAAAGTCGTATATGATATTCCGTGTCATGATTGCGATCTTGTGTACATTGGTAAAACACAGAGGCTACTAAAAAATAGAATCACTGCACATAAATGTTATTACAGGAAGGCACAAACAAAAAAATGTACCTTAGCAAGACATGCGAATGAAAAACGGCATACTCCTAATTTTGAAGGTGCTTCAATTCTTATAAATGAATCTAGTACAGTTAAAAGAAAAATACATGAAATGATTGAAATTACCAAACATCCTCAAGCAATGTATGTATGTATGTACCGATGTTCGTGGACTCAGCTCTATTTATTCATACTTGATTTCAAAATATTGCACTGAAAACATAAACAATCCATCATAGGTTATGATTGTGTTGAAGCTTGCATACTGTCTGTATCAAATACGGTTTGTGTGTTTTGAGATCTTTGACATAAGTAACGTCATGCATCATTTGTCCAATCTGCGATCTATATGTTTTGAGCAGTTTTGAGTTGACTTAAATTTCCCACCCATTTTTTAACAACAAAATTGTAAATGTTAAAAAAAACTGAAATATCTTCTCATACATTACTTGTTTTTAGCTTCCTTCAGAGAGAGTATTTGTTTCCACTAATCTCTTCTTATTTTACCACCAACCATGTAACATCGCATATTTTCGTGTCCATTTTAAGTTTAAAGGTTTTTAATTTAATTTTAATCTGTTTGTGTAGTTAGTTATGTAAATGTAATTATGTGCGATACTCCTTTCCGTGTAGTCTGTGCTTGTTGAAAATTATTATCCTCAACTGCACTGTAAGTTTTTTTTTCATTGTTAGGGTAGAATTGGCACTCTGTACTATTAATGACACAATTTTTTCAGCCTTTAAAAAGGTAATAAATTTGACCGAAAGCTTGGGTAGCAAAAAGAGTCTACTTATTTAAGCCCCAAATCGACTCGGCAGAATTCCCAAATTCTCTTTGAATTAGTGCATATATATACAGGGTGATTCATTGGGAAATGGGCATACGCTAATGGTAAATAGGGATGACGTAGCTGGTTCTAAAAACCTATATTTAATGGGTCTCTGATTCTTTATAATCAAGATACAGGGTGATTTATCCATTATGTCCGTTTTTTCATTTAGTCATTACTTCCGAACCTCATTGTATATTTTTTCATATTCGCAACAAATACTCTTCATCCTGTATGGTACCGAATACCAGACAAATAAAAATTAAAATCCAGGTACGGATTTGGAAAAAATTAAAAAAATTGAATTACTTTCAAACAACACCCCGTATATCAAAATTTTGAAAATTTGTAATCAGATTTGGAAAGAGCAGAGAAAATTATGTCGGACCAAATGTGTTTGTTACTTCCTCATACAATTCTAGTACTTGTTAATTTGAGTCAAAATTAATATTTTCGATGAATGTGTGGTACAAAATTGAAAAAAATCATTTTCTGCTATAAAATGTAATCTTTCAAATCTAATCGATAAAATCATCAAGCATTTCATAATCTCCTAATGTTTGGATCCCAACATTTTTGTAATATGAGTCGACAGGTCCGTATTTAGGACAAAATTCTAATTGCAACGATTAAGTAAAAACACCCTGTATGTGTAATACAAATATGATAATTGTATTTTTTCATTATGCTATACTTCAAACAAACAATAAAATGATAAAAATACTCTATCCTGAAAAAAGTATACGTACCTTTATGGAAAGAAATAGATACTAACTCGTTGAAATTGTATTATGTGAAAAAATAACTAAGAATCAAAAAATTAGAAGCGGTTATTATTTATCCCATTATACATAATTAGTCTTTCAGTAACAGCTTGTTGGTCATTTCTTAGGGACGGTAATAATAATCTACGAAATTCACATGTTTGGGCACAACAAAATCCGTTCGCTATCAAACAGACACACTCACAAACAAGATTCTCCTTCAGTGTATGGTGTGGTGTTATTAACAACCGTTTAATTGGTCCGCATTTTTTCCACATTTACTAACTGGTGAAGTTTATTTGGAATATCTGCAAAATATTTTACCGATATTGCTACACGATGCAGATGTTAACGTTGGAGGCATGTACTTCTAACATAATGGTGCTTCACCTTATTTCAGGGCAATAGTCAGAGACTTTTTAAATAAAAATTTTCTAAATAGATGGATAGGCAGAGGTGGACCTTATAACTGGCCTACAAGGGGACCTGATTTTAACCCAGTCGACTATAGCGTTTGGGGTTATTTAAAATCGAAAGTTTATGCAATTGAAGTAAATTCAAGAGAAGGCCTTTTGCAGAGAATCGAACAGGCGTGCGACGAATTGAAAAATAATCCGGGTATGATTAGTTGATCAATTAGAAGTTTAACAAAAAGGGCACATAAATGTAGTGAGCAAAATGGTGGCCACTTTGAGCATCTGTTGTAGTTTAGTTTTCTTGGAATATTTTATTTTAAAGTTTTCAATCTTATTTTTATTTCTTTTCTTTTCACTTAATAATATTAATGAGTTAGTGTTTCTTAAAATAAAGTTATACTTTTTTGGAATACAGTCTTTTTATTATTTTATTGTCTGTTTGAAGTTTAGCATAATGGAAAAATACAATTATCACATTTGTATTACACATACAGGGTGTTTGTTACTAAATCCTTGCAATTAGTATTTTGTCCTAAATACGGACCTGTCGAACCATGTTACAAAAATGTTGGGATCCAAACATTAGAATATTATGAAATGCTTGATGATTTTATCGATTAGATTTGAAATATCAGATTTTATAGCAGAAAATGATTTTTTTTCAATTTTGTACCACACATTCATCGAAAATATTAATTTTGACTGAAATTAACAAGTACTAGAATTGTATGCGGAAGAACCAAACACATTTGGTCCGAGATAATTTTCTCTGCTCTTTCCAAATCTGCTAACCAATTTTCAAAATTTTGGTATACTGGGTGTTGTTTGGAAGTGATTAAATTTTTTTAATTGTTTCCAAGTCCGTACCTGGATTTTAATTTTTATTTATCTGGTATTCGGTACCATACAGGATGAAGAGTATTTGTTGCGAATATGAAAAAAATATACAGTGGCGTTCCGAAGTTATGACTAAATGAAAAAACGGACATTATGGATAAAACACCCTGTATCTTGGTTATAAAGAATCAGAGACCCATTAAATAACCCATTAAATATAGGTTTTTTATAACCAGCTACGTCACCCCTATCTACCATTAGCGTATGACCATTTCCCAATGAATCACCCTGTATATATATATATATAAAATTAAAGAGATCTGTTAGTTCATTAATGAATGAAATATATAAAATATAATAATATGATGAAGCTCTACACCTTTATGCTTTTGTTTAGTCGGACACAACCACCCAATAGAAGCGGATCACGTGATTTCAAGCTTGTTAGCTTTCATCAACGCCACATAAGTGGAAGCTGTATCCAACTAAACAAAAGAAACTGGAAGTAGTCAAAAACTTTGAGACATAATCTACCAGTGGGACACAATTCGCGCCACCTAGGTATTGAGAGCACTTATGTGGCACTGATGAAAGCTAACAAGCTTGAAATCACGCTTCTAGTGGGTGGTTGTGTCCGACTAAACAAAAGCATAAAGGTGTAGAGCTTCATCATATTATTATTATTATATATATATGTATATATATATACGTACCCGCCTACCCATACGAAGCCCGGTACATACTGCAGGTCTATCGAAGCCCTACAGAGTGCAGTGAGGAGGGTGTACATATATTTTTGTCGCAGTTGGTCTATATTTCAGTTTTCTCATTCTGTTTGAATCCTAAGGTACTTACGAGTCCCACGTGCATATTTGCGTTGTTGCCGCTAATATAATTGAATTTTGGTCTATATAAACGCGATTATAAAGAAAAAATGAAGCGAACCGAATTTCTGTGTAGACTTTCTAGAGAGAATAAATTCGCTTATGTTTCGGAAAATGTTGAAGTGATAAATATTCCTATGAATTTCACTACTGATTCAAGTTCGGAAGACTGTACGTCTATATTTGATAAGCCTCAAGAAAACCATTGGGACATAAATAATATAACTTGTCGTGGATCAGGAGATCCAAATTTATTAATGGAGTACACAAGACCAACAGAAAATAAAGAGAATGAAGATCCAGTTACGTCAGGAACATCTAAAGGTGTCATGTCTACTATGTCTAATGATTCACAAAAAGAAGTATTTTACCAATCTTCAGATGATTTAACTCCTCTCGAACCAGTGGATCCAACTTTATTGACAAAGTTTATCAAAGATCAATTGGACATAGATAATCTAACTCTAAAATCAGTTGAATCAAATAAAAATTTAATCTCGCCACTGGAAAATGAACAAATAATTCATTTTCTGGAAAATAATTCTTCTTTTGATTCAGTAAGTTCGAAAATACAAGAAGAACTAGATTTGCCTGGATCATCTGCCTTGGTTTGTGACAATTTCTTTGATAAGAATACAATAAATGAACAATTATTTTCTGAAACGGAAAATATGGTAACTACTGATGTAATTTCATCCAGCATTATATACGCTGAATCAGATTTTAAAAGTTCTGACTCTGAACAGAATAACTCCGAAACCTTTTCTCAGTACATTCCATCTGATACATCTACTTTGTCTTCTTCTGATTCTGAGTCGGATGGATCTGAACTCGGATCTGAATGTAAGAAAACTTTTGATGAAAACGAGGTGAGAATCTTCTTTTTGAACTATAATAGATAATTTTCTTTCCTTTGAAGTTACTCCACAAATAATTTGAATTTTAAAATTACATTAGCAGTTTTTAAAATAACAAACCATAATTTTAATATTAGCAAGCAACTCACATAATTTATTTGAGTTTATTTAGAGAAAGCTACAAAAGTTGTTAATACATTTACAGATACCTAAGAAAAATAAAAACCAAATGAGAAATGACGCTAACGCTGGCGGCACAGGTCAACAGTTTGTATTAGATGCTCCAAGACCAGATACCAAATATAATTTGAATGAAAATCAATTTTCATCATATACAGTAAGTCCGCCTTGAAGATTTCTTATACAAATTTTATTGAACCTTGTGATATTTTCTCAATTTACGAAAAACAGCTTTATGTGGTTCCCCCGCATAATTAAATTGTCTTATTTAGTTTGAATATTTTTTAAATAAAAGGCATAGAAAATTAATCAGTTGAGAGGTTTCTAAACCTTGTAAGCTGAAAGAAATAAAGAGTGTGTTATTGAGAATAGTTTTCAAATCAATGGCCTAACTATACCATTTGAGGCCCTTCATAATAATCAAATTAGGTTTCTTCACAGTGAAGACTTTCTTACTTAAAAATAAATAAAACTCTGCGACCATCGCTAGCTCGCGCCATGAATGACAGAAATCGGGGATTTCCCGAACAGTCTCACTAGGCCGCGTAACCAAAGATGTGCCATGGCAAAAAAATGAGCTTAGCGCAGAGGATGCGTTATGAAACGAGATCTTATTCTCACGATTGTGTTTAATGCTTGATACTTTTTATTCGTGTATGTTCTTGAGTTAATGCCTAACCTGAATTGATTAAATACAAAATTAATATTTCTTTGTAATTTTTATAATAAATGTATTTTGCCCGCTCTGCCATCCTATTATGGCTCCTATGAATATCAAAAAAACTTCAAATTAGAACAATCTATATATATAACTAATGGAGAAATTTCAGGAGAGCATCTTAATTAGAAATAAATAGTAATTTATTATAAAGCACTATACTTTTGTATGTAAAATTAATATTAACTGAGATATTCACCAGTTCTATTGAGAAGTATTGACAGGTAGAATTTTTCTTAGAAAGAATTTAGAAAGTTTCTCAGACACTTTTTAATTGATAAGCAAATAGTTGCTTTTTGTGTCTGTTATAAACAGTTTGTTGTATAAAAATAGCTTAATAGCGAAATATAATGTGTCATTTTAGGTTGCTAAAGAACAATACATAAAAAAGCCATCAGCAAGAGAGAGACCAACCATTTGCCCTTTATGTTATCAAGATGTTGTGACACATTTTACAAGACATTTATTTAGGCATCATGCAAATAATGAAGAAGTGCGAAAAATTCAGAGCTTGAAACCAAAAAGTAAAGAGCGCCTAACGATGGTGGCATCACTTAGAAAACAGGGATATTTTCATCTCTATATTGAAAAAGACATAATGCATCCTGTCAGGTCTTCTAAGAATGATAAAACAGTATGTACCTATTGTCTAGGACATTACGACAAAAAAGTTCTCTTTAAGCATGTGAGACGTTGTAAAAATAGACCACTTGACGTCGCAAATCCAGGAAAGAAATGCACATCAAAGTCTCAAACGTTTATGGCTACAATGTTGTCCAAAAATCACGAATATTTATGATCATCTCGCATAAAAAAAGAAGTTTTTGACATAATGCGTGCAGACGACATAAGTGCTGCAGCAAAAACTGATCCACTAATATGCTTATATGGTGAAACTCTCTTAGCAAAGCACAAAAGACAACAAATAGCGACAGTTATTTCCAATAAAATGAGAGAAATGGCGAGAATGTTGTTGGCAGTAAAATCGATAAATAGTGACGTTCGTGGAATGTTTGATGTTCTTAAACCAGAAATGTTTAAATCATTAATATTGGCAGCTAAGATCATAAGTGGGTATAGCGAGGAGGACAAAAATTTTAATGCACCTTCCTTAGCTTTACATATGGGTACAAGTTTGAAAACCATATGTGATGTAGCATATAAACTTGTTGTTGAAAAAAGAAATATTCCTAATTTGACATGGGATAACAGAGATGAAAGAAAATCAGAAATAAAAGATTTAAAAAAGCTTATAGAGGGACACTGGTGTAACGAACTTTCGAGTATAGCATTGAAAAGCCTGAAAGAAAAGCAGTGGGAGAAGCCCACAGAGTTACCCCTCTCAGAAGATATACTTAAAATGCAAACATATCTTCAAGAACAATCTGAAAAAGCATATAACTTTCTAAAATCTGACACTGAAATTCCACATAACTATAAAGTTCTAACCGAATGCGTACTAGCTCACACAGTCATATTCAATCGTAAAAGAGTCGGCGATGTTCAGTATTTGCAAATTAAAACATATAAAAAAGAAAACTCCAATAGTAATCAGAATGCTAAAAAACCAACTTTATTGACATCGATGAAATTTAGAAAGCACATTGCAACGACTTTGCAGTTAATGAATATGGAACCAGGAGAAATGGAGCAAATCGCTAGATTTATGGGACACACCAAAAAAACTCATGCTGAGTTTTATAGGTAGGTATTTGAATAACGCTTTTATTTTACTTTTACTTATAACGTAAATAGCAGCTATAAAAGTATTTTTGAGAAATCTTTCGGTTTTCTCTATATATGAGCATTTGTTTTAGGTTGCCCCAAAATATCTACCAAACTGCTAAGGTTGCTAAGGTCCTGCTTTTATTGGAAAAGGGAAGAGGAAAGGAGTTCAAGGGAAAAAATTTAAATGATATTGAACTTGAACAAAGTATATACTACAGCTCTGAAAGCAGTGAAGAATCTGAAATAGAAAACATTGATGATACCAACAAACCGCTTACAAAAAAAGTTTTGAGGAAGCAAAAAAGAAAAAATGTATCTACTGAGTCTATAGAAATTGAAGAACAAAACAGGTCAGCTGGAATAGAAGATGCCATAAAAATGAGAAATTTTGAAACTGGAGATAAGATGTCAAAAAAGAATAAAGCAATTTCGAAGAAAACAAAAATCGTCGAAAAAAAAAACAGGAAAAAAATCTCAAAAACATGTGTTGAAAAAAATACAGACGAAGAAAGTAGTTCTAATGAATACTTAAAATATGTAGCAGAATCTACTAAGGAAACGAAAATTTCACAGACCAAAGGAATTCAACAAAAATCGAAGCAAAATAGGGTGCATTGGAGTAATCAAGAAAAAAATCTTGTATTAAAGTATTTTCAATCTCATGTTAAGAATAAGGTAACCCCAAAAAAATATGAATGCGACCTGTTCCTGAATACTTACAGTCAGCAATTGTTAAATAAAGATTGGATCAAAGTTAAAACTTTGGTATATAATACTTTCAGGCTTAGATAAGTTTTCGTTCTATATGTACCTATAAGTCTAACCTTTTCGAACATTTATTTTTTCTTTAAGAGAATTGGAACTTTAGTGTGTCTTTCTTATTACAAAGTATTTTTTTTAAGTATATTACCTAAATGTTTAGTTTTATGCATGTTATTGTTTAATAAATGATATATATATATTTTGATTTGATTTTGCTTACCTAACTACTTCGTGTTTTCTTAATCTTTATACAGAGAAAATATCTTCTATTATTTTCCGAGTTCCGATAAAAAGTAGTTCGGGCCTGTCCGTTCGTCGTCTGCATGTCATATCCCTGTAATTCTCTAATCTGTTCATTTGCTTAGATACAATTTTGAAACTACAGTAAAGTGAAAAGTATTTTCCTATTTCATAGATAGATTAAATTTAATTTTGATAGTACCATTTTGTTTTGATTCATTCACTCACGAAATATTTGTATTTCAAGTTATTTATTAGAGCTTCCATCTTTAATTTCTACCCATTCAAAAAATCTGAAGATAGTAGTAGTAATAATAATAACATATTTATTTGAAATGATAATATAAGCAAATCCTATCATTGAAAATATTGTTCAAATTATAATTCGTCAAAAGGTAGCCTATATTTCGTAAAAATCTGTTCCAATTATGATTATGATAGAACCAACTCCAAGAGTTCATTATATTTTTATAATTTCAGTCCACCATAAAACTCTCTATCTTAAAATTTGATACATAAGGTCTGGAAAATCTATTGGATTAATTCAAACATTGAAATACATGGTTGCCAATACTAGGGCTTCGTATCTACAGTGAAATGCATAACTTCTTGAATGAAACATACGCGGGACTCCTAGTAACAGCAAAATATATACCGTATATGCATATGGCGCGCTACGCCCTCTACAGTGAAAGGCAACGTACTAAGCCTGTATAAATTGCGATAAAATCATGATTTATGAGTCCCTACCATTTTTTGAAACGTAGTTTTTACGAAGCCCGATTTGGGCCTCGTAAAACCGGGCCGGGCGTCGGATGAACAGCGAAATGTATCATTTCGGGCTTCCTAATGCACGTTTATACGTATATATATATATATATATATATATATATATATATATATATACAACTTCGAGGGCAAACACCCCTTCCACCATTGAATAAACAAATCCGTATTGAAATTCATCTCGAAAGCGGCTCTAACGATTTTGATAAAATTTGGTATATAGATAAGGTTCTGATTTCTAAGATTATCTATATAAGTGGTTTCCCTGACAAAACGCGAGGGTGTCACCTTCGAGGTCCATAAACTTTTTAACTTTTTATTGAATGGGTCGGCAGAATTGGAAAAAAAATTACAAGAAGGGGTTTTAAGACCCGAGAAATCGATTGGAGATACTTGCATTCTCAATGGGTGTGACCCTCGA
The DNA here is from genome assembly GCA_958507055.1 of Crioceris asparagi. NCBI lineage: Eukaryota > Metazoa > Arthropoda > Insecta > Coleoptera > Chrysomelidae > Crioceris > Crioceris asparagi. The sequence goes on along the minus strand of OY293826.1, from coordinate 79,206,265 downwards.
TGTCCACAGTAGCTATTTCGGGAATGACTCTGCAAATTCTGATACAAATTCGAATATGGAGTTTCGGGGTCGAGAATTCGAATTTGTGATAAGCTGAGCTCTGGTATGTGAAATCAATTGGCGATACTTTCATTTTTTAATGGGTGTAACCTTCGAGGTCCATCTAGCTATTTCGGGAATAGCTCCGCAGATTGCGATAAAAATTTCAATATGGGGTTTGCGGGTTGAGATGGCGATTGGTGATAAACCTGAGTTCTGGTATGTTTCACATGCATATTTATTTTGAAATCACTAAATTATTGGCTATGTAAACGATAAAAGCAATATTTACAGATCTACCGATCGCAATATATTTTAACTAGAAATATGCACATTTTTGAACTAAGATTAAATATCCTTAGTAACTCTTATAGACCCACTCTAAATTTTGTGTTACCCGAGCAAAGCTCGGTCGCCCAGATATTTATAATTAATAATTACAAAAAAATAGTTACGTCCTTTAATGTAATTCGATCATATCCAGATGTTGAATTCTTTTTGAGAAAAGAAATTCAATTTTATTGGTTGATACTTGATTGAAATCCATATTAGATAGGAATTGAAACAATATATTAAATTTCCACTATTATATATTTTAAAAACAAATAAAAACTGAGTTTATACTCACATTTGATAAAAGTACAGTGTGCCGAAACAATTGTTATGTGTTTTTAAAATATATAATAGTGTAAATTTAATATATTGAGAGAAAATAAATTATTTCTTTTTCATAGGTTAAGTCTAAGAATATGCTATTGTCATTGTACATCTCACTAAATTTAAATTTATTCACCTTAGTCGGATCTAAATTATTAATCTCATAATCTATGTATTTCATTTATAATATTTTTACCAACCATAGCAAAATGTTTGTTTATTTGGTTAACAATATCCTAGGGATCGCTGCTGAGAGTAACGTCATCCACATTTAAAACCCCAATTTTGGTTTGACACTTTCCTACAATTAATCTTCATTGTTAGGTAAATTTCTTATAGAAATGTACCTATTGCGATCGTTCACACTTTTGAATTTCGAAAAAAATTCAACGGCATGTTGTTAATATGTTTATAAGTAAGTCCAAAAAAATTTGTTAACACGATAGAGGTCGCAGTTTTGGAGGTATCTAGTTAAAATTTGCAATCGATCTCTTGAATATTTCGTCCGAGTTCGTTATTGGGCATATATTTTCAAAATGGCGACCGTTCAAACATTTAGAAAAAATATCAAAAAAGGGCCGTAGTGTAAATATCATCAAAAATAATTTTGGTTAAAGATATCATCCGTACCTACAACTTTTGTTCTAAGCAATTTTTCATCAAATGAAATGCACAGAAAAAAAAATTATAAAGAAAAAAATAAGAAATATTGGTACTTAAAACATGAAAAGTCAATATAAATTTTATGTACCTAATTGTACATTTTCTGGAGATCTCAATATAGACCCTAATTAAAAAATCTGGTGTGTCCTCTCACACGACTTTCCTACCGCTCGCAGGAAAATTCCATTGAATAAAAAATCGTCTGATCCAAACGAACAACAAGTTACATTACATTTTTTTGCAGATGAATAACAATGACAATAGTGCTAGTACAGTAAAAATCCTCTTGTCAAATTGTGCTACCACTCATTTTTTTCAGCATGTCAAGACAAACAACAATAGTCATTTAACATTTTTTCCCAAAATGAAACGTTTAACCAGAATCTGAAGAAACATGTGGAAAATATGGAATTCTATTCAAGCATAACTTTTTTTGTGCTTTTTCTCAGAGATGGCGCTGTGTGTGGGTGGTAAAGGGGTCTCAGAAGAATACTTTAGGCAAGTTTAATCAAAATCCTTAAAGCCTTTTACCCGCTACAGTCTTGACCAAATCACGTTTTTTGGCTATAGCTCAACACCCAGTGTATACAGGATTTTCATTCAGTGCCACCGGCGAGTGATATTGGTACCAAACAAAATAAAAAGAAAGCAACAAAATACACCGATCCGTTCCCGAGATAATGCTGTCACAGACAGACAGACAGACAGACAGACCAATGGCAGAAAATATGTTTATTAGACTTAGAAAACTCTGAAACGTCAACATTTGTAAAAACCTCGATACCGAAAATTTCACACGATTACAATACTTTCCTTATACAGCTACTGTAGTAGCGTAGGAAAGTAAACAATATATATGTAAAAGAATACCTATGATCATAAAGTACTCGCGGTTCAAAACATTTCCTAAATATTATTGATAGTGCAATGTGAAGTTGAATATACACACTAAACAGTGAGTACATTTTCCATTCCATCATAGAAAAGCATAAATCTAAAATAGAATCAATCAATTTTCAAAACAATTACCAACTATAGTAGACTGTCAACAACCTTATCTCGCGTATCTGAGATTCGCCAGGGGGCGGATTCAGAGCACGCATGAAATAAATTAATTCTGGCCAAAAATATGGAACAATCCACCTGTCTAACTCTAACTGAAATGGTCACGGATGTTGCGAATCATGACATCAACAGTACCTCAAATTCAAAATCATACTCATCTGCTCTCACACAAACATCAAACCAACTGCCAAACAAAGATCAAGCCATTGTTTTCACCTCCCTAGAAGGACTCAAAATCCAAGATTACCTACTGAAACTTGGGCCCATTGTTAACCCTAAAAATATAACCTTCTGCTCACACATATTAAATAATCGGATTTGTGTATACCTAACCAAGAAGGAACTAGTAGATACATTTTTGGATAACCACGGTGCAATTACAATCAATGGCACAATAATCCCAGCACGTCGATTAATCACCCCATCAGAGAGACTTCTCCTTTCAAATGTGAGTCCTACTATTCCACATAAAATCCTCACAGATACTCTCCACAATATAGGATTAAAACTTATGTCTCCTATGTCATCTCTAAAGATAGGGGCCACTGATCCGGCATACAGTCACATCCTCAGTTTCAGAAGGCAAATATATATTTCTCAACCCGAAAATATACAAGTACCACAACATATTGACTTGGACTACGATGAAACATCATACAGAATATTCATTTCATGAGAAAATCACAACTGTTTCAAATGCAACCAAGCCGGTCATAATGCATCACAATGCGCAAAGCCCATGACTACCCAATCTTCCTTCCCCATCTCTGAATCTCCACCCACGCATTATTCACAAACTTCACATCAACACTCTAATCCTTCAACACAACAATCTCAACTCATCCCACAAGCACCACAACAAACACCTGAGAGTAATCTCAACAAAAACATCACACATGCAATTACTCATACTTCACATTCATCACAAGTTATCTCACAAGAAAAAATCGATCGCGCCAACAAACCACAAACATCCATCCACGAGGAAGAACTCCCTGCTGATGACATCCATATAGATCCTTCTCAAACTACCCCAACAGATACTATGTCCCACAAACGGAACGTCTCAGATATACTAACACCCACACCAGTGGACAACAACAAAACCTTTGCTATACCAACAAGTAACCAGAAAAAAAAGTACAAATCTGAGAAAAACCAACCAACAGCTATAGATTCCCTAATAACATTAAAGAATTTATAGATAAACATTCTCCACAATATCCTCTCAACAATCAACAGCTCGAAAATTTTATAGAAAATTCCTTTGGATCTAAAAACTTATTAGCTCTTGTCAAGGATTACACCAATGAACCCCAAAAAATGATTTCAATGATTGAAGAAATTCGTCCCCAACTATCAGAAAAAAAAATCAAAGTTAGATGTACCAAGCTGAAAACAAGACTACTAAAACAAATTGCTACAGGAACCATTGATACCGAAAGTGACTCATCCACTTACTAAACTACAGTATTTCTCTCTAAAATTAAATAAATGTACAGAACAATCATGCAATGGAATCTCAACGGATTCCGAACACGACTACCAATGACTCAAATTCTCATTAGTCAACATTCTCCAGATGCCATTTGTATACAGGAAACAAATTTCAAGGGTTCCAACTATCTAAACCTGAAATCGTACAACATATATTACAAAAACCGAGCAGACAGAAACCACGCTTCGGGAGGAGTCGCCATCTACCTGAAGTCTCATTTAATTTCAAGACAGATCCCTCTCAAGACAACCTTAGAAACCGTTGCAGTAAAAATTGGTAACACAAAAAAAATCATCTTTGTAATATATATATTCCTCCAAACTATGACCTAGATGAAAGCGATCTCCAAAACTTAATTAATCAGATGCCTTCACCTAGAATGATCTTAGGAGATTTCAATGGACACAATATTATTTGGGGATCACAAAAAACTACACCTAATGGACGAAAAATTGCAGCTATAATCAACAGTGCCAATCTTGCACTTTTGAATAATGGTTCCAACACACATTTCAGTCTAGCCTCAGGAAGTTTGTCAGTCATTGATATCTCCCTTTGCAGTCCTTCTATCTTAATTGACCATACATGGGCAGTTACTAAAGATCTATATGGAAGCGACCATTTCCCAATTATAATAACCAACAATAGATGCACCAAAACTCCTTTCTTACCTGAACCAAAATGGAAACTGGACACAGCCAACTGGGACCTCTTTCAAGAACTTATTAAAACAAAAATATTGACTATATCCATGAACGACACCATTGATAACATCTTGTCACAATTCAACGCAATCTTAATACACTCAGCCACACAGGCTATAGGTAAAACAAAATATATCGACAAGGATAAGATAGTACCATGGTGGAACCCTGATTGCGATCGAGCAATAAAACAGAGTAAAAAAGCCCTAAATACTTTCAAGCGCAACAGCACCACAGACAATCTGATTGATTTAAAGAAAAAAAGAGCGATTGCTAAACAAGTAACTACCAAAGCTAAGAAGGATTCTTGGTATAAATATGTACAAAGTATTAACACAAATACTCCAGTCAGCAAAGTTTGGAGGAAAATCAAGAGAATTACTGGTACAAACACCCATCACGGCATTCAAGAACTAGAAGTACAGGGAATGTCAATTACCAACCCATCTGACATCGCGGAAGAATTGGCCAAAAGCTTCAGCAGAATATCAGCAAATCACAATTATGACCCGAGATTCTTATCATATAAAGAAAAAGAAGAAAAGAATCCATTACAAATAATTCCAAATAATGATCCCATCAATACAACAATCTCTAAAACCGAGCTACTTGAAGCCCTTGCTACATTAAAAGATACATCCGCTGGATCCGATGACATGCCTGCCTCTTTTCTTAAACATCTGCCAGAAGAATCTCTCGACTTTTTACTTGAATTTTTCAACAAAATTTGGAAACAACATGCATTTCCAGAACTATGGAATTCAGCTAATATAATTCCAATATTGAAACCGAATAAACCACCCAACGAAGCTGATTCTTATCGACCGATAGCTCTCACATGTGCTTTATGCAAACTTCTTGAGAAAATCATCAACAAGCGTCTTATATGGAACTTAGAGAAGAACAACCAATTGATCAAGGAACAGACGGGTTTCCAACCCTTAAAATCCACAACAGATAATCTCGTTGACTTTGAAACCAACATAAATGAAGCCTTTGCAAATAAACAGAAATGTATGGCAATCTATTTTGACTTATATAAGGTGTTCGACATGGCATGGCACCACAAAATATACAGAACCTTGGAGTCCTGGGGATACCAAGGCAACATCTTGGCCTTCATAAGAAATTTTCTTTCAAATAGAAATTTTCAAGTAAAAACCAATGGCACTCTATCAACCGTTCATCATCTACAAAACGGTACCCCACAAGGTTCTGTGATAAGATGTTATATTTTAAACAGGATATTTGATTCCCGGAGAAATGTTATTACATTGTCTGCAGTACAGGAACTGAAAATTTCGCCAAAGTCACTGGGAATTCCATTATTTAGTCTTTCTATTTCGAATCGAGGACACTCCACTAATATGTGCTTTATGGTTAATGGCACTTCACATGCGAAACATTCCGGCTGAGGTTCCTTTTTGAGTAGGTGTTCGTGTGTGAGGCGAGTGTGTCCTAGTCGGAGTCTAGTGATGACTGTTTGACAAAAACGATTGGTTGTTGGGATGGTCCATGGTTGAAAAACTGGTTTTGATCTCTTTCAGTTTTGAGATTTTGGTTTGCCAGTATTGAGTCCATATATTAGTTATTTTAGAACGGAAGTAAGGTTTCAAGTCCACTGCGAATGTTCTCATATAAGGAATGAGTGCTGGGTTCTCTAAGGCTTTGTTCGCGTGCTTGTCAGCTAATTCGTTTCCTCTTATTCCAGTGTGAGAGGGAACCCATATAAAAGTGACTAGTTGGTTTTTGCTGAGTAGGTTTAGTTCTTCTTTGATCAATTTTCCTAATGGATGATGGGTATACACTTTTGATATTGAGTATAGTGAATTTAGAGAGTCAGTGATGATTAGAAAGTTTCTTCCAGATGTTGGTTTTATGTAACATAGAGCATTGTAGATTGCATACAGTTCTCCAGTGAGGATGGAAGCAGTTTCTGGTAGTTTGTATTCTTTTGTCACGTTATCTATCACAAATGCGCAAGCCACACCACTATTTGTCTTGGATGCGTCGGTGAAGATTTGTAGATGTGAAGGATATTGGGATATTAGGGTTTGATAGGTTACTTGGATCAGCTGGGTATTTGATTCCTTTTTGTTTAGTGAGAGTAATTGGGTGTTTATGGGTGGTGGGGAAATTAGCCATGGTGGAGTCGTGTGAGTACTAGGATGTTGGATTGGTGGTATTTCTTGAAGTTGGATGAGAGCTAGGGAACGTTTGATTCTTTCATAGAACGGAAGATGTGTTTTTGCGTGCTGGCTGATTGGAAAGTACCTGATTTGATGAGTGTTCTGTTCATGTCGCGTTGCTGCATATGATAGGCTCAATTCTTGTCTCCTCAAGTTCAATGGTAGCTCTCCGAGTTCGCAGAGTAGGCTATCAATGGGAGTTGTTCTATAAGCACCAGAAATAATGCGGAGTGCGTTGTTGTGAATTGTATCCAACGCTTTGAGAGTAGTGGTGGAAGCTGATGAATAGGATATGCAGCCGTAATCTAACTTTGAACGGATCAAAACTCTGTATAATGTCAGTAGTGTTTTGCCATCTGTACCCCATTGTTTGTTTGAAAGACATCTAAGAAGAATTTGAACTTGATACCTTCAAAACTGCGACCTCTATCGTGTTAACAAATTTCGTAATATCCCATATATATATATATATATATATATATATATATATATATATATATATATACCACCAAATGTTTTTTTGGACTAACTTATAGACATATAACAACATGCCGTTGAAATTTTTTCGAAATTCAAAAGTGTGACACGTGCGTTTAAAAATGGGTAATTTGCATGTAATGACGATGATGTAGGTATACCAATGAAAAGGTTGTTCAAATTTCAATTCAATGAATTTTGAGAAATTTACCTTTCCGTTGGCTATAGGTCGTCGGTATTTTTTTTATCTAACTTCCAGCTTTCCCCCACCTAGTTCAATAATATTTCATTTTCAGTGTTTTTATCTTGTTGTTTACTTTGTATTCAATTCAATTAATTACTAATAAAACATCTCTATTACCTTTAATTATTTGTTTATAGAGTATCACGTTTATTCATCATTTCTAATAATTCTTTTGACATTCAAAAAATATCTTCATGGCACTAACTGAATCAAATCATCATCGAGCTCAAAACCTTTTATAATAAAATAATTGAAGCATGCAGCTAAAACACATAAACCTTTTTTTTCATTTTCTCTTAATTACTTTTCAACTTGCGGGGGAACTACTACTGTACTAATTTGTTTTCTTCACTAAAAGGTTTCGTCGATTGAAACGTATCCAATATATAGTAGGTACATATTAGGTACCCATACCAGCTGTCGTATATTACAAACAGAAAGACTATATTTTTTGTGGCTATGCATGCGACCTAAAACTCTCGGAACGATGTTAGCTAGCATGCCTAGAGTCATTTTGTTTGTTTTCTTTTCAGTATACAAGGAATAGAATGTACAACAATAATAATTATAGATACACAAACATCTATAACTGATGGTATTTCTACAGATGCGCAACCACAACAGGAATTATATAATCATGTTTTATTTATTTTTTCTGGTAATGTTTGGCTCGAGATTTCCAGAAAAGATTTCTTTTTATTTCAATTTAAGCCAGAAACACTCGAATTCTTTCATATAGAATATTGAGCATGAATTCATTCTGTGGCGAATTATGAAATGTTAAATAAATTCAACTTATTAAGTAATGAAATTGTATACCTCCTCCGTTTGGAAGTCGGTCAAGAAATATGGTGTAACCGTCTCAGGAATGGCCGAGACAAGAGAAACTTCTTTATGAATTACTAGACATGTCTATCCGCTTCGCAGGCGGAAAAAACAGACTCTGGAGCCAGCGATCTCATAAATATATATGTCGCAGACACTTAGCGTAATTGGTCATTTTATGAAACGCTAACGGATTATGTAAAATGAGATTTCATCAAATCTATACATCTATAAATCTACATATCTATAGATACATCTATACATATACATATAAATATACATACAGTGCTTTTCTTCAATGCCCCCCCGGTTATTTTTTGAACAGGTCAACTCAAAAAATTAAAATGGGGGTCTTGTGAAACATCTTTTTGAAGCTCCTGACGAATAATTCACAAACCTAAAATATAAAGTCAATATCTTCACCTACTACAAAATGGCGGAACATTTAATAATTGCCTAAATACATTGACGTTTAACTTCATACTTTCAAGAAAGAATCTGAGTTCAATTCAGAAGATGCTCGAAATCGTTGCTTTGAACTGCTTGACAGAAGAACAGTCTATCTGATATTTCACACCGAACACAGTAACGTCGATATTTCTACAAATATTTATTATTCTCTGCCGTATATCCAATATTGAAGCAGGTTCAGTTTCGTACACCTTTTGCTTCAAATAGCCCCATAAAAAAGTCTAAAGGTGTGAAATCTGACGAGCGGGCTGGCCATTCCGTAGGACCTCGATGGCCAATCCAACGACCGGGGAAAGTATTATCCAAAAAGTCCGTAGTAATGTGGTGGTGCTCCATCTTGTTGGAATACAATATCCATATCGAATTCATCAGGATTCGCTTCGACGATTTCGGTGATTAGATGGTCAACAGTATTTTCCAGCTTATTCAAATACAGCTCCCCTGTTAAATTTTGTTCAATGAATAGAGGTCCTACAATGTGGTTTCCCAATATTCCTGCCCAGACGGTAATTTTTTCTGGATATTGAGTATGAGTTTCCCGGAAAACGTGAGGGTTGATGGCACTCCAATAAGGGCAATTTTGTCTGTGAACTTTGACGTCGAGATAAAATGTACATTCGTCACTGAAAAAAATATTGTGGTTTCCGGTCATAATTTCGCAGAATTCTGTTCTTCGCTCAGGGTCATCTTCAGTTAACTGGTGTACCATTTTGATTTTGTATGGATGATATTTATTCCTCTTCAAAAGTCTCCGCACAGTAGAAGGACACACCTCAGAAACATTCGCGACGGAGGAAGTAGATTGTTGCGGATTTACTATCATCTCACCAATTATTTGAACCGCCATTTTGTAGTAGGTGAAGATATTGACTTTATATTTTAGATGTGCTACAAGACCCCCCCTTTTAATTTGTTTCCCAGATGGCGCCCAGTCGCCATCTTGAAAGTTTCATCTGTCAATTTTACTCCAAAATATTAGTATTCATGCATCAATTTTATTATCCCAAGTTTCTTTTTTTTTAGTTGACCCGTCCGAAAAATAAACTGGGGGGGACATTAAAGAAAAGTACTGTATATACCTGCATATATTATAAAATTGTAACAAGCCGATGTCTGTACATTGAAGATATCGAAGAAAAAATAATATGGGGCATCTTTATTAGAGCAAAAGAAGCCAAAACAACATTTTTTTGAATTTTTGTCTGCCTGTCTGTATGTTTGTATGCGCATCACGTAAAGATCACTATAAAGAAATTAGAATATAGTTGTTTCATTTTACCGCATCTGTCTGTATGTTTGTACACGTATCACGCAACAACTACCGCATGGAACTGAATTGAATTTTCCACGTGCAAGAAGTCGCGGGCGGTCTAATAATTTTGGACAGTTCATGAACTGCTTAACTGTCATAACGGTTTATGAGATAGATTGCATGCGCGAAGTGTCTGGGCAGTTGCAGTTCAGATTCAGTACCTAGCACCACCGCAAACTTAACCATACATGAGTAAATTCGCCTTAGTATTTTATGTAATTATAAGTAGGTACTGATTTAAATAAAGTTGGTGTTTAACATCATGTGTCCTTTATAGTAGGAGGAAATAACGGTGAATAATAAAAAGGTCTTATTGACTTTCAGTCTATGCCAGATGGCCTGTATAAATGGATCCTGAACTATCAGACCATCCTACAAAATTTTTGTTCTTGCTATCATCGCAGTCTAAGATAGTCGAAGAAGTGGCTTCTCAATTGCTTAGCATACATATTTCTGCTGATAGATACCCACACTGCTAAGGAAGCATAGAGAGGTCTAATCATGACGTGAAACATATGATAGGTGCTTGGTTAAGTGATAATAAGTCGAAGCAGTCGTCAGAACTTTACTTTGTGTAATGGCAAAAAAACATATTGTAACAGGAATTTACATTAAAAACTGGGTTCGATTTATTTTCACTTATTTATTTTCGCTCGGAAACGCAACCGACAACTATCGGTAGACTTAAACGTCACTCGTTTCGGTATGTTCTACCAATGAGCGTTGAGGCGAGCTGTGAACGTCTACCGAAACGTCAGCTTTTGCGATTTTAAATTGGAGGTAGTGCATAGAGGTAGATAAACCATTGTTGACTTTAATTCCTAATCTCTTTAAGAATAAATAAAAATATTGCAATATGTTGACTAATAATTTTTAACTACCTTATACAACGCTAGTCACTACATTGTGAATTACCCTTCAAATAGTCCAAAAGTTCAAATTCACTGAAATAATCCGCAATTCAAACTTAAAGAAAACATCAACAAATCATGACAATTCCAATACACATCGGTATCGGTTAGCGTGGGGTTCACGAAGGCACGGTAGAGATACCGACTCTCATCGACTCGTATTCGCGATATCGGTCGGTAACAGAGCATACAGAATGCCGCACAGTGCGAGTTACCGACGACTGTCGGTAAGTAACACTTACCGATACCGACGGCTATCGGAAACGTGTACAGAATAGCGCTCCAGGCACAGATCGACGGACGAGTAAATCCGCGGTTTTATGACTCACCGGTGAGGCTCGCCCGTCGATGAGGCTGAAAACAACGCGCCGTGAGTAGGCTCGTGGCTCGTCATGTTTGTTTGATATTTTGTAGACGAGCCAGACACACACAGAGCCGAAAGCGACCCAAATCGTTCAGACTCTCTAGGACAGCGGTAAAGATGAGTAACTTCCAATTAATATACAACATATTATAAGAAAAAAATATCTTTGAGATGGATTTTCGATATTATAATCGGGAATATATTATCTTAGAATTAATTTATTGTTACCGAGACAATCCTTGTCTATGGAATACTACACTGAAAGATTATAGAAATAAAAATAAGAAATCGGAGGCATACAATCAGTTGTTAAAATTGCCGTCTCCGAATTACACCTATATTTTTACATTTCACGTCTGTTTCCTCACTCACCGGTGTTAATAACTAGACCACAGAAACTAGACTGTAGGCTCGCCCGTCGAACCGCTCCAACGATGACGAGCCAAAATTTAGTCCGCGGTGTTTTGAATCGTACGTCGATCAGGGCCTAAAAGAAGGTCGTAAATCCATAATAGCCGACGATCCTAATTATTACCTATTGTTTGAAATATAGATAAGCAATAAAAGGAGTACGCAGCTGCGTATCGAATTCCGAGGAGAATGAAATCCTTGTACATCGAATTCCGAGGACACCGAATTCCGAGCTGACCGAAACTTATCCCCGCTCCAACAGGGCCATTTGACATATGTATACCCTCTTAGAGGCTAGAGAGGAAACCACGCCCACCAATATGAAGTTGTTTCCAATCACAAAAGGCTTTGGATTGGGTATCACAATACAACGCAAATTAGAAAAAAATGGATTGGCAATAAACATATTTTGTAAGAGCTTGTTGCTACTCTACTTTAACATTTCATTTTACAATCAACATTCTCAATAATTGTGCATAATAAATTAATATGCACACAATGTAATAAAATGAGACAAAAGTTCATGTGAAACTAGCAGGTATGAATCCCGTTGAAATTATTCAATACCTAAAAATGTCCAAGAAGATTTTTTTAGGTAAAGTAGTTCTTGGAATCGGACTGAGAAATCAATATTTGAAAAAAATGGTAAAAGCCTTTACCTATGACTTCCCTCCACAAACTACCCCGTTTCGAGATGGAAACAACCTCGTCGCTTTTACCGTTATTATATTGACACTTAATATTTTGGACACCCTGTGTATATGATTAACGAAAACCCTTACATTGCGTCGACGGTAGTCCTTCAATATGCATACCAAAATTCGTTGTCCTAGGTCAAGCTGTTATTGAGCTACAACGCCAACAGACTACAGATAGACTACAGACTACCGACAGACAGACAGACCGACGGACTTGAGATACCATTATTTTCGTGATCTAGGAACCCCAAAACGTAAATATCAGCAAAAATCTCGAGGTCGATTTTTTACGTGAATACAATACTTCTCTTATTGAGGGAAGTAAAAAGGAATAAGGTAAAGCCCAAATTCTAATAAACATCTGTCTAAAAATGCTCGGTATTAGATATACAAACTTGGTATGATCAGAGACATGTTGAAATTGATTGTCAATTGATTTACAAAAAAAGATGTATCTATCAGATGACATTCTTGTAATATCTAGAAATCCCACACCTGGTGTTGAGAAATATAATAACTTGATAGAACTACTGCAGTGGATACCAGACTTTTTTGTCAATTTGCCCCATTGCAATCAAATACAAGATAATGAAAATGATGAAGATTTTAATTAAAGCTACCATAAGAGTGTGATAATCAGCTACAATTTTAGAAATTCTGGCTAATGTTTATGTTCGTTGCTTTCTTATGAGTTATTATAATTTTTATTGTTCATTATATAGTTCGAATTTATGATTTTTTTATTAAACTGTGTAATTTTTTTCTATAAACATGCATTAAGCACAATATTTCTTAAACTTTATTTTTGTGTGTCGGAATTTTCTTAGTTTTTGAATTGATGTTGAAAATTAACTAACGTGACTCGGTTGGAAACTTTTTCAGTTCTTAAATACTTACCTAATTACGCGTCGAATGAGCCCACCCCCATACAAATATCGTCATTGATTCTCGAGGTAATGGAGACGAAAAATTCCGAACGTACATACGTACATACGTATGCACAGACATCCCTATAAAAACGTTGAATTTGGATTCTGGTGATTTTGAAACGTGGAAATAAGCAAAAGCTGGGGATTCACGAAATCGGCCTCATTACATTAACTTCCCCTGGGAAGTTAATACATTTGAGGAAAAATGGAGAATCTTCATGCTTATTGACAATAATGCATATAAAAATTATTTCTGGTCCTCTCCTTAAAATAGTAGTTTTTTGACATCGGCCCTTAGTGCACTAAACCACAGACATAACACAGCAGCTTCTTCTATATATTTCTACTCTACTCTCTACACAAGGTACTCATATGTTAGCGCAGTCGGTTTGAACGACCGAAACATATCCCCGGTCACCTCGGATTTCGGTGTCCTCGGATTTCGATGCTCAAGCGTTTCGACCTCATCGGAATTCGACGCACAGCTACATCCTTGAAATATCCCCAGGTCCGGATTAAGATATCTCATGAAATATTTTGGCATTCGGCATAATCGGTTTCATCATCGTGATGTTTATAAATGTTTTTGTGTTATATATCATAATATATTGTATATACATAAACAATTCTCAATTATAATTGAATATATTCAAGCGATTTTTCTTATTAATTATCTCAACCTATTATACCTACCTACCTATAAAACAAAATGTACTCGCTAGGGCAGGTACAACTCTGCAAGATTACCTGCTGAAAGCTCAAGTGATTGATGATTTACAAACTTTTTACATTTCTGGTCGCACTATAAGAGCTTTGGAATCGAAGGGAACAGTGAAGTATAAAAAATATTTCCAAATCCATCATATAAGCTGACGAAGCAATAAGTTCCATACATTTCACCAGAACCCTGAACTATTACATTTCTCAAGTACTCTTGAATCAACGCACTGGAGATGACATATTTATTTTCAATTTCGTCTTGAAATCGTCTGGGCTCCCTTTTCGTCCAGAATCACCCTACACCCTTCGGCGATATACTTCTGTTTCTGCTGCACGCGTGCCACCACAGCATTTATTCACTTTTGAGCTCTTTCTGCTTTAGAAACTGATGTGTATTCATTAGCATAGTTAACGTGGCTTCAAAATCAAAGGCATTCATATCGAGCGATCCCAAAAAAAATATCATTTGAAGTAGGCTATTGAAACGGAGACCAAGTCTCTGCCAGAGTGAGATGGGGATGAGTTGTCAATGAGCGAACGGCCGACAGCAGCAATAATAATCAAACATAATAAATCAACCACTTAGTTAAAATATTGTTTAATTTCCATTGAATTCAATGATAAAAATCTGGTGTGTACACTCACACGACTTTCCTACCTCTCGCAGGCAAATTCTAGTGAATGAAATATTTTAAGCTATTACAATACTTTCCTTACATAGCGACGATAATAGCGGTAGTAAAGTAAAAATCATCTGGTCAAATCGTGCTACCACTCATTTCTTTCAGCATGTCAAAACAAACAACAATGGTCATGTAACATTTTTTCGCAAGATGAAACATGTAGCCAGAATCTGAAGAAACATGTGGAAAATACGGAATTTTATTCAAGCATAACTTTTTTGTGCTTTTTCTCAGATATGGCGCTATATGTGGGTGGTAAAGGGCTCTCAGAAGAATACTTTAGGCAAGTTTAATCAAAATATATAGAGCCATTTTCGCGCTATAGTCTTGGGCAAATCACGTTTTTTAGCTATAGCTCAACACCCAGTGTATACAGGATTCTCATTCAGAGTCACCGGCGAGTGATATTGGTACCAAACACAATAAAAAAGAAAGCAAAAAAATACACCGATCCGTTCCCGAGATTGTTATTGAGTTTCCTACGCTGGGATCGGCGTCGACAATTATAAGCAGGTAGTTTCTGAAATATAACGATATCGAGATCTTTAGAAACGTTTTTGAGATATTTTAGTATAAATAGGTACATATTTAGATATATCTTTTATAGATTGATAAATACCATACGCTTCTAAATTCTCCACCACTGTTTCCCACCCTAATTTGACTGTAATATTGTGGCCTATGGCTATCTTTTTCTACCACTGCGCCGAGTCGCTGTGCAGCTGTTTTACAGAAAAAGAGGTGGCGCGTGCTGTCTTTTGTTATTTGTTATCCTCCTGGCAACATTATTATTATTGCGACTACAAAACGATTCTAAGGCCCACTTCCTGGTTATACGACGCGCAATTATTGTTTATTGTTCCTCTATGAATGATGCAGGGATGAGTAGAGAGACTGGTCTACCACTCAACATGATGGAGTGGAATTGCGTAGAATATGTTCAAATAGATATGGTGAGCTCTCGAATATTTGTTTTCTTCAAGAATGTTTCTATTTGGGCGTTTGAAGATGTCAGAATATCTTCAGACATTTGGCGATATATGTCATACTAATTCCGATTGTCTTCCAGAAGAGCAGCATGAAAATTTTATCCTCCAGCTCATATATTTTTTTTTTCAATGAGAAATTTGACTAAGTACTTCTATTAAAGATAAAGCTTTGCCATTTCCCAAAGGCCTGAAAGTTTACGATAACAAAGTAAACTCGTTATCGTGATTATACTTCAATATGGAAAATTCATTATCAAAATTTTTACTGTCATAGCTTCATTCAACTGTTCAGAAAATATATATCTAGTTATCTATAAATAACTTTTTTATAAAAAAAATAAACCTAGAAATACTCACATCTTAGATACCATTAATTAATAGGATAATATATATAATTTTGATTAAGATAAATACAT
The DNA here is from genome assembly GCA_958507055.1 of Crioceris asparagi. NCBI lineage: Eukaryota > Metazoa > Arthropoda > Insecta > Coleoptera > Chrysomelidae > Crioceris > Crioceris asparagi. Next base: position 79,190,000 of record OY293826.1, on the reverse strand, counting down.
ATACATGGTTAGAGATTTTCTAATACTCTAATTAAGATATCAAGCCTCATTTATTAGCTTCTTTAATCGATTATCTAGTTCTCCGCCTACCAGAAATATCAAAAACTAATTGGAAATAACTCATTAGACCTATATGCAACATTAATACATATATGTATGAAAAAGTGTCTGGACATATTTTCACCCATAAATAAAAAACGGCACGTGGGCGTTTGGAAAGACACAACCGTTATAGGAATGAATAAATGTTTAAACTTAATTAGTATTTGCATAATTTTTACATATATCTAGACCGTTTATCGCATTGAAGGGGCTTCAGTAGTCTCAGTAGCTCATGCCTTAACTTAATATTTTTGTATATTTATAACGATCCTAGCAAAGGGATTAGTCGGGAGTTCCCATATGGTTTGGACTTATGTAGGCGGTGAAAGAATGGACTGGTGAGTAGCAAGGGTCCAAGGTTGGGGTGTCATTGGCGTCACAACGGGGAAATATTTTGGTAAAAATTTCGTTATATAATTTGTATTTTTAACGGCGTAGTCTACGTCAAGAAGAATTCCTTAAGGGCCAGACACATGATCGAAACTATTGATGAACTTAGTTGATTTACACGAAATCAGGTTCAGCAAACCAGTTGGAAAATATCGTTTGAACATTTCAATCCTGGAAATGATGATGAAACGGCCAGAAGGGCCAATGATTTACCTGGTATATTGGAATTTCTCATCACCCAATATAATGCTGAGTTTTTTCAAACAAGATTAGTATTATTACCTAAATTTCAAATAATGTAGGTATTTCTTCCCGCTACATTAATTTAGAGGAATATCATTAAATTGTAGTGAATAATTGACATTCAAGCACCTATTTTGAAATAAAATTGAAATGTGGTTCCAATTTTCGTTACTTCGGCGACCGTTACTCAAGCAAAATTATGTTGAGAAAAAGGTTTATCAACTTGCCTATACAGACTCCAACACGTTTCCAGAACCCTAAGCTCTGCCCACGAGTCTCAAAAGCGTTCCTGGTCTCCTAAATAAATTCATCAACTTTGATTTGTTCACTTGAACAATATACGAATCACCATTTACCTGGACTCGATCAAGTTGAGGGACATGTCTGACTGGGCCTCATTAGTTTTCATAGATCGAAATAGACTGAATACAAAACAAAAGTAGATAAATAGAGCAAAAAGCCTATACGTGCCTACGTATATGTATGTATATATACATGTAAAACAAGTTTTCGCGTTTACATACTCTATCTAATTTCCAAAATACCATCTGTATTTGTCAATAGAATTAACTTTACCCATTAGTAGATAAGCAATTCTGCTAATTTGTAGGTACTATAATTACTATAAAATGATTGAACAATCAAAATAAACTTTGCTGAGTCTCTCTTAAATCCCAAATTTCAAATTACTGCTTATTATTTTTCAATTATATTTGTAGAATAATTATTTCTTCTTATTCAGCCAAACATAATAATAGGTTTAATGTTAACGAAAAATTCAAATTCCTTTTTAAATACATATACATAGCCGAAGTATATTACCGGTGATTTACTAAAAGAGAAGAAGATATAGTCGATTGATTTATTAAAATTCAACATTTCGATAATTGAAAAATAATATACATAAATAGGCCAAACTGTTTTTAAATCACAATAATTTACACATTTTTACTCAAGTGTGAAGTTTCCTTTTAATTTATGAAAAACTATTTAACTACGATAAAAACCTTAATTCCGATACTGTAATTGACGATATCCTGATCTAAAAATATAACAATTATATATATTTTTTTTTTGGGTTCCTTAAATTAAATGAACAATGGAAATATTAAAAGATCTCACAGGAGTCTGTATATCTATCTGCCTCTCTGTCGGTCAGTTTGTCTGTCCGTCTACGAGAGCCTCTTTCCTTCGAATATCCTGAGCAAAATAAGTTGAAACTTGGTACTTTTACTGAGTTGGGAACGACTTTATTCAAGTGCATCAAGTGAGATACCAAATGAAGAGGCTTATTAGAGTCATTGAAATATATTTTCTAAGGGAAAAAATAGAGAACAAAGGGTCTCACCCAACTTAATAGGAAACCTATGTGAAAACGCCCCTTCACACGAGCCCAACCTCACACTTGATTACTTTTTTCCTTTTATAATGTCGTGCTCTTTGAAGATACATGATGAAAAATATAAGAAATTATAGTTTTCAAATACGAGCGAAGTATAAGTAATAAATAATCAAAAGTATTCTATCTTACAGAGATATTATTTTTAGGGTACCATGCATTCGATAAAAAAAAGAAACCTTAGATTTAAGATTTGGCAGGCGAACGCCAAAAACTATTTTCGCCGAACAAAAAAAAATGGTACTTATAGATAGATAGATAGTGTTCCAATTGACGAATAACGTAAATTCACGAATTCGGATTCTGGGGGCTACTCTGAGTTATGCGTGTTTATATTTTCTGGCACCGCGGCTTCCATACCGATAAATCGATTTAGATTTTTTTATTTGCAAGGTGATTTGATCGAGAGTGTTTTTATCTAGTTTTTTGTGTGTTAGGGTTTTTTTCATCCAATATACTATTCTTCAAAACAACACACATATATATATATATATATATATATATATATATATATATATATATATATGTATATATATGTATATATATATATATATATATTTATTTATTTATTTAAGTATATTAAATAATACAAGTATCTGCAGTCTGAGTTGTTTATCGAACTTCATTTTCCATACTGAGGTACAAGATCCTTTGGAAATTACAATTGGCTTCGCCCATGGAGGGTGATTCCTTAGTGCGGTGTGTCAGACGGCCGGGAATATCCAGAGGGCTGTGCCTGTGTGCCTTTTATTTACGCCCAAAGAGCAACGACGAAAACGTCAAACAAATCCAGTGCTCTGTCGTAGTGTGGCTTTCAGCTTCAAGTCTTCAACGCACAGATATGCATCATCAGTATTATAATACTCTCGTTGTAGCTGCAGTTGCTCACGTTTCCATTCCATATTTGTAATATTTAGTTTTCTTTACATATATGCGCTCAGCATCCGAGTGCATTTACGTATCTGACCGTCTGTTTTCGGAGATTGAAATCATCATCTCTTGTGTGGTAATTTTGAAGTTGTTACGGACGTCGACATGCACCAACCACAACGTGAGTGTTATTGACGTTTTGCCCGGTAGTTCCGTAGTTTTGTAGCGACGTTCAGAATATACATAATAATTATTTTGTCGGTGTCTTCAATGTCGCAATTAATTGCATAAACATATGTGGGTGTGTGTGTGTATGTGTAATATGTATCGATATTGTTTGTGCTAGTGATTAGTTTGTTATTGTCACATCTATAAGTTTTTTTGGCTGCAGTTTATACCAGAGGAAAGGAAGGTAATTGTGTTGATTGGTTTATGGATTGGGACAGGGATTTTCAAGAAAAAAATAATATTTACTCTATTTGTAATGGTAATTTTGAAGTTGGCAAGAGATGAAGTACGTATCAGTTGTAGATCTTAGCACTTATTTTTTAAAGGACTAGTTAGTATAAGTAGAGGAAATATTATTTTATAGATAAGTATTTTTCAATGCCTCATCTTACAAAGTCGCTCGTAGTTATTTTCCAAAAAGGTGTTTATTAAACATTTTTAAATGTCAATAAAAATTTTAAACTTTTAATAAATATGATATTTACACATTTTTCGAAAACTTTCTCTTTCAAGGTGTCGGATACTAGTTCAATTTAAAGGGTTCCAAAGGGTAGCAAGGGTTCATAATATCTAAACGTTTTAAACGCACTTGAAAAGCGATAAATTATTGCTGCATATGTAAGCAAAGTTTACTTAAATATTTTGTAACTTAAATAAATTTTAACTGAATCGGTATATTTGAATTCCTTTAACTTAATTGTTAATTTTTAAAGCCCATTAAAACTTAACTTACCTTTAATCTAAATAGCTATATTTTTGTAACCTGTATCCGATCATATTAAAGCTTTATTTAAATTCATAACGTTAATTGTTATTCTACAAGCCAAAACTAGGCTTTAAATTTAGAGTCACTTGTTGAATTTAACAAAAGGAGAAACATTTTTAAGGTTTGCCTATTTTTTGACCGACGAACCCCAAACGGAGGAGGTATACAATTCGACTGTGCTTTTTTTTGGTTTGTGCGCGCCTTTCATATAGTAATCGTTCTCCGATTTTGATGATTTTTGATTCATTTGAAAGAGGAGCCTTGAGAAATGGTCCCATATTCATAAGAACGCAAATCCGAAATCTCCTTCCCTCCGAAAACCATCCCCAAAGGGGTGGAGGGGGCAAATTTTCTAGAAAATTGAAAATCTGAGATTGTATAATTAAAGATAGGAGAATATCCGGAAACGTTTAAATTGAACATTTTTTCAAAAGAGTTACGGTTTCCGAGATAGACGCATGTTAATTTCTCAAATGTGCAATGCGGAGAGGGCGATTTCTGTCGAAAATTGAAAATCTGTGGGCAGTACATGAAGAACATAATTATTTGTAGCAACATTTATAATGAACATTTTTCCCTTAGAGTTACGGTTTTCGAGTAAAATCGATGTTAAAAAGGTAACAACTAAAATATTCAAGCGTATTTCCGCAGCGATGTTCGGAGATCTCAATAATAACAACTACAAGCAAGGAATATACGTCGGTAATAGGAGAAGTACTACCTTCATTGGTATTAGTGAACCGTTCAATGATTTTCGTGACTAATGTTACACTCAAAAGTGTGAAATAAATATTTTTTACAAAAAATTGGACCGACGTTATTAGTTATATAAAGTATAAAATAATATTAATTCTATTGGTGGTGGTACTTGTGAAGTTGGTGCCAAAAGTTCAAAAGTAACAGCACCAATAGAATTAATCTTATTTTATACTTTTCAGTGCACTAACTAATAACGTCGGTCCAATTTTTTGTAAAAAATATTTATTGGTCTTAATATGTGCTAGGAGCATTTAGAGATAGTTTTCTGCATATGACCTTTATATATAAAACTTGGGTTAGGAACTTGAAAAATGGTTGAAAGACTATCAAATTACTCATTTATCAGAAAGTTTTGATAAAAGCATTGCATCCCTATGATTAGCATGTAGATGTTGCTGAAGTGTTATTCAAAATTGCTCAAAAATATTCTCAAAGCGACCGACCTCAATGTATTTGTGTACGCACCTAAATAAAAAAAAATCCGGATGGCCTGTAGTCAGCGGAAAGGTAAATTTTTCAAAATTCATTGAATTGAAATTTTAACAACGTTTTCATTGGTATACCTACATGTTATTAAATAAAATTGCTGTATGTGTCATAGCCTTGCGGTTAGAGGTTTTTGTTTTGCCTGTTAAATATAAAGCAGACAGGGTTCGAGTCCACTTCAAGGCAGATTTTTTTTTGCCTATTTCTTTTCAATAAATATACTATATATTTTTTTAATCAGGGTCTATATTAAGATCTCCAGAAAATGTACAATTACATCAAATTTATATTGAGTGTTCATGTTTTATCAATACTTGTTATTTTTCTTTATTAATTTTTATTTTTTTACCTGTGTATTTTATGAAAAATAGCTTTGAACAAAAGTTGTAGGTACTGATTATATCTATAACCTAAAATTATTTTTAATAATATTTACACTACGGCTCTTTTTTGATAATTTTTTAAAATGTTTGAATGGTCGCCATTTTGAAACTACTTACCCGATATTGCCCAATATCGAACTCGACCGAGATATTTAAGAGATTGATTTTTGTAGCAAATTTGAACTTGATACATTCAAAACTGCGACCTCTATCGTGTTAACAAATTTCGTAATATCCCATATATATATATATATATATATATATATATATATATATATATATATATATATATATAAACTTTTGAACCAAATGTTTTTTTGGACTAACTTATAGACATATAACATCATGCCGTTTAAATTTTTTCGAAATTCAAAAGTGTGAACGACCGCAATAGGTATATTTCTATAAGAAATTTACCTAATACTGATAACAAAGTACATAGACAACTACTCAGTAAATAGATGATTTTTAATTTTTTTTCTCTATGCTTAAGTTTATTCTAACATTAGGAAACATTAAATATACCCCCATCATTTTATATAATCACTTTAATTGCGATTAAGAAATATAAAAATAATAATAATAAAAAATATAAAATGAAAGAAACTAGTTGGACTTCTGCAGTTCTACATTTACGTCTACAATATCAGTCTCAAGTCAATCTTCAAAATATACCCGCTACTTTCTGTCATCACCTCAGATCATTCTTTTAATGAAACAGTAACAGACAAATAAATTCTTAGAAGAACGAATTCAGACTTCAATGATTCTCAAGGTTCATTATTAAGAAGATTTCCAATGTTGATCATATAATAGGAAAAGAGTCGGTAGATCTTAACCAAATATTATTTCAACATAACCTTAAAATCAACACAAGACTTGAAACTGAGATCACCTTCCATACATAACAGCGTGTTGCATGGCAACTCGAAGAAGATTTATCGGATGTCCTAAAATATTATATTTTATTGGATGCGTTAAATGTTAAGCTTACAAAATAGCAATTTACTTTAAAAATAAAAAAATATTAACGTTCGATAATTTTTAATGGTTGTCACTGAATAAATCCAAATGAGTTCTTTGTATCATCCATGATCAGTATAGTATATTTAATTTCTTATCGAACCAGCAGTGTGGTATCAGTTTATAAGTTAACACCGTGAGTGTACTGGATCAAACTTACCCGCTTTATTATAGAGCTCTAGTTTAAATAAATAAATATTTTCATAATGACATTCTGACATGAGCCTCAGTTATATTATGTCAATTATTATGCTCTAAAGGGTATAATGTACTTAGCTGTTTCTAATGTTTGATTTATGTACTGAATTTAAATTTGTTTTGGGTGTTTCATGGATGCGAAGAATAATTGAATCTCTGGTAAGCCGATTTTATTTAATTTTGACCAAATTTTATATGTCACTCTATTTTCTAACAACAGCTTCAAGTTCATGAAAATTCTCTATTATCTTCGAAAAACTGTTGATCATTTTGTCCTAATTTTGTCTAATGATACAGTTACGGCTTTCTCTGGCATCATTTCTGAATACCGAACTTGTGCGGTAAGTCATATTTTAACGCAGAGACATGGAACAAACTGATATTGCTTTTAAATTGTTTTCAAACCAGAGTATTCCAAACACTAATCACTATTGAATTGATTTTATAAATTTAATCTCAAAATATTCGCTTTAGCTATTTTATATCTAAATGAATGTCTATTTAAGAATCCAGTTGTATTACGTCACAGATTATGCAGGAAAATATACTTATATAATAAAAAAACAAAAACATTGCTAAGTTTCCATAAAAAATTCAATAAAAGGTATTCAGATGATGACTCGCATACATTATTTAATTACATAGAACATTTTACATAGTTATGTGATTATGAAGTCATCTGCATTTTTTTATTCGAAACTTTTGAGTTGTTTTCCCTGTTATTGTTGAACTTCATAGTATTTTACACTTCAGTACTCTTAAATCCGAACTTGAATCTTTTATGCTACTTATTGATAGGGGTGTACTTCAATTTACGATAAAATACTTTATTCTTAACTATTAGTAAGATGTTCGAACAGCAGTTTGACAATCCCAAAATTAGTCTGGACCAGAGAGAACATTTATTGTATGTTCTCTCTGGTCCGGACTCAGTTTGGGAGTTTGAGACATGCGCAGTTGGAGCTGGTTGGCTTTGTAAACCAGATGAAAACTGTTTCGAACCGCACATGCGCTTGTAAGCAGTTAACAAACGGTCTCAAACTACTGCACGAACACGAACACCTCTCATACCAAGCTGTATGATCGAACGTTTATTTTATCTCTGTCATCGCTAATAGTCGATACCAAAGCATAATATATTATATTGTCCACCATGATAATCTCCAGTGCTGATAAGTCTTTGTGAATTAATGGTAATCAGATAATGATTCGCATTTCTCAGGACACCATTGCACTGCACACATTGCCTGTGCATACGTTGATTTGATCTATCATAGTTTCTATCTCCCATCGTCTTGTTGCTTTCGGTAGTAGATACCTAGTAGTGGCTGCAGTTGCTGCTGCTGGTATGCAACGGAAGTACTTCGATTGCGATTTTTATCTGTATGAAACAAGGATGAGGAAATGAGAAATAGCAAAAGGTGTTGATGATAATGAACTCCGTGTTCAGTTGTATTTTCAGAAATGGTGAGTTTCGCACGTACATACGCAGTTTGTTACAATTTGTTTAAAATCTAAAATATAAAAGCTTAGTACATAATGTGTTTCAAGAAATACAGAGCGTTCCAGATGTAATGTCTAAATTTATTTGAAATTCAGCCCGTGTGTTTTTCGTTAAAAAATTGGGACCCGTCGACTTCTATTTGTTAATGCGTTTTTTTAAATGTCAAATTCATGTATACATGGTACTGCCATCAATTTCATTTTTTCAAATGAAATCGTCAACTTTTAATCTAATTTTGGATTTTTGCTGCAAATTCAAAGTATGTTTCATGTAGGTACCATGTCCTACACTTAAACCCAACAGCTTTCTAATTAATTAGGTACATTTGAACATGTCAGAAGATATAAGACTTAAAAGTATTGTGTAAATTCATTTCAAATTCACCAATGTTTTTTTTGGATAAACACTTGGAGACGTTGATTATTGTTTTATAATGCGTTATCATTTTGATGGTAAATTTATGAATACTGGGTAGCATAAAATTAAGTTACCACTACCAAAAGCCAATCTTTTTAAATTTTTTAATCTTGCTTCGAATTTTAGGCATTTTTCATATACCATATACCTCCTCGTATTTTTTTCATTAACTGTTGAGTTTAGATATAGGACATAGCAGAGAAACCATACTTGGAGTTCGAAGCAAGATTTAAGAATGACATAAAAGGCGCCCAAGTGCGAGTTCAACTCGCACACGGAGGGTTCCGTACCATTGTAAAATAAAAATCCTCTATCGTTATTACTGTTCATGAGATGAGTTTTCTTAAAATTTACTTATTGTCCCTTCAACTCTTGGTTACTAGAGACAACTTTACTTATATGTAGGTACACTAAGTATGATTCAGATGACATTGATGATATTTATGTCTATTAAAAAGTTCAAAATTTTCACTGAGGAGATCATGTAAAATTGAAGTGAAATAATGGGTAGTCACGTAAAATGTGCCTAGTTGTCAGGTTGCATTGGCATGCTCTGCAAATTGCTTCTTGTGTCCTCTTGATCAGCAGGTGGGTATGGGATAGACTTTGTTTATTTTTTTGTTTGTTGTAGCGGCAATACATTCGTTGAAAATGTCTGCTCTCTACCTGTTACGGTTCATAAGATAGAGCTCATAGACGGGCTGAGGGACGCAGCGTAGTCCTGTTAATAGGGTCCTGTTTTCACTATTTTAGGGTACGGAACCCTAAAAAATAGGGTGAAGTTGATGGTTGTAACTTATTTTTGGGCTACCCTGTAAACCTGAATATCTCATCCAAAATACCGCATTTGGAAATAGAAATCGAGTGGTCCTGACCGACTTACAAATGGTGGAGATATAAAATTCACTGTTTGTCTGCTTTTTTATGGCTATTCGCGCCTATTAAAGATCTAGTAAACATGCTCCGATTTTCATGATTCTTTTTGTATTTAAAAGAGGACTATTGAGAGTTGTCCAATCGAAAAATCGACTTTGATCATGTCTTTCCCACAAAAAAATCTCCCAAAGGGGTGAAGGGGCAATTATTTTCAAATAAATATCAAAAATTTGTGACGACAAAATTAAAGAAGGGAGACTATATCTGGCTACGTTTGAATTAGACATATTTGAAAAAAATCATAGGTTTGTGATAAATTCTGAAATATGTGTATTTCCGCGATGTTTCGATGTTTATTAGGTATTTAAGATTTGAACCTTACCGATGAGTACTATTGCTATCTCTTCTTTTCTTGATTTGAACTAGGTATACTAATGTACATCTGTTTGCCAGCAACAGCAATTCCATAACAAATTACTGTTTGTCTATCACAAAACAAAGTTAAATTTTAAATTAGTATTATCAACGTCTGACAATTGCGACAGCCGACTGTGAACAGCGCGACATAACCATAAAGTAATATTGTCACGTGGATAGGTAGTCATGTACTTACGGTTGTTATTCGTATATTAGTTATTTATTCTACTACCTTGTTTACAATAGTTGTTGCTTGTATATTTCATTATGTAGTTCTAGAATTATAGTAGATTTATTCTTGATCCTTCCAGAAACTATATGTGACGTACAATTTGTCATACTATTGTCAGTTTGACAAGGTTCTAGAACATTATTATGTGCGTCTAGATAATCATAGAACATTCTCGATGAATGTTATGTCAAGATTCAGATATATAAATCCGTGTCGATCACGGGTCACGGTCAGTCATATAAAGTCAGTTGATAACAGTGAGTCTGTGGCATCAGATGTTAATAGTAGTTCAGTTGGTAAAGACAGTGACAGTTTAGATTGTCAAGGTGACAAGTGGTGATAGTTGTACTAAAACAGAAGGTCGTGTACAGAGTGATCGAAATAAACCATTGGAAGCAATCTGCGAACTTTTGAGTTTTACTCACCCCACGTTTAGCACAGGGTTAAACGTTACAATTGGTGTCAGAAGTGGGATCTTCGCATTTGGTGAAATGGCAACTGTTGCAGATGTTATCGAGTTTCTTATGAAGTGGATATTGGAAGACGCAGGAAGTAGACTACGAGACAGAGAATATTGAAGATTTAGTCTAGAAAGTAAGGAACGACATACAAGAATTATGCTAGAATATAAAGAACAGAGCAAAATCAGACAAGATAAGGAAGAACAGGAAAGAATTAGACAAGAATATGAAGAAGAGCAGGCAAAAATTAGACAAGAATATGAAGAAGAACTAGTAAGAATAAGACAAGAATTTAAAGAAGAACAGACAAGAATTACACAAGTATATGACGAAGAACTGACAAGAATTAGACAAGAATATGAAGAAGAACAAGCTAGAATTAAACAAGGAAAGAAAACAGTGTACAAAAGAAACCATTAGAAGCAATCTGCGAACTACGTTTAGCACAGGGTTAAACGTTACAATATATACGACGATGTGCCAGAGAGTACCTGCATACCAGAGAGCAGAGACGTATATATACGCTCCGTGCTCGTGCGTATTTCCAGTGACGGATCCCATTGTCCGACATTGTCGTTCCATGTCGAAGAAATAGTTTGATCTTGGTTGAATGAAATAATATAATTAATCCATATTGGATCACACGTGGAGCTTAATAAGCGGCGAGATGTCTGCTCTAGGCCGTACGGGGCCAGAGAAATCGCTGCGGAGGTCATCGATACAAGAACCGAAAGTAATAAAAACTATTTAAAAATTGCACTGACTTTATTAGTTGATGTAATGAAAATACAAAATTATATTAATTCTATAGATGCTGGTACTTTCGGAAGTTGCCAAAAGAATTAATTCTAACTACAACTGCACAACTTCAAAATTATCAGTACCAATAAAATTAAGATTATTTTGTATTTGTCAGTGCACCATTTAATATAGTCGGTACAATTTTTTGTACTTTCATTTTACAAAAATCAGACTGTTGAATTTTAAATGAATTTAGACATCACTTCTGGGGCGCACTGTATATAAGATATTTATTATATAGATTACTTATAATATCTAAAAGTTAGGGGCTATATTGAATTATAGTGAATGTTTTTATCCCAAAGCACAAAATAATTTCACATTGAACTGTTCTAACCTATTGTTAAGAAAGTACCTACCTATGTATCTTGTAATCGTGTAGATGATTCAATGTCCGATTATCAACAAATGTCCACCTTTCAAGTTCCCCAGAGTATAATACAAAATAAGTCATTTGAGTGGACCCTCAGATTTTTCCTTTGTTATATTAGCATACTAAAGCTACTGAATTTATAGAAGTTCTCTAGAGTCTAGATCTTCGGAGCTTGAGGCTGGCGCATTCCAATCTAATCTAACCTCAATCCTCTATCCCTGATGAATATAGATTTTTAAATCCAAATAATTTCCATACTCTGACACATGCGTACATATGTTATGGTAAAGTGGATATAACAACTCATGAGTTAGTGCCCATTTATAATGGACGTAAGACATAGGGCTTCATAACGCTTAAGATAGAAGTAACATTTTTCTATTTATAATGAACGTAAAAACTTGTGTTGCTACGTAAGAGTGAAATAATTTGACGGCTATAAGTAGTTCATTTGGAGATTTTCTCTGGTTTAGGTACACTAACTTTAACGCCATGGAGTTCTCTAGAGTCTAGATCATCGGAGCTTGAGGCTGGCGCATTCCAATCTCATCTAACCTCAATCCTCTATCCCTGATGAATATAGATTTTTAAATCCAAATAATTTCCATACTCTGACACATGCGTACATATGTTATGGTAAAGTGGATATAACAACTCATGAGTTAGTGCCCATTTATAATGGACGTAAGACATAGGGCTTCATAACGCTTAAGATAGAAGTAACATTTTTCTATTTATAATGAACGTAAAAACTTGTGTTGCTACGTAAGAGTGAAATAATTTGACGGCTACAAGTAGTACATTTGGGGATTTTCTCTGGTTTAGGTACACTAACTTTAACGCCATGGAGTTGGAAGGAAGATAATGTGTAAAAAAATAACTAGGCGATGGAGTGTGCGTCCAGTAAACAGGGATCAAGAAAAGAAAGCTGAATACCGACGTTGATTACTAGAACTAAAACTTCATGTTGAAGTATGATTCTTTAAATATACAAGAATGCTAACCGATACTTACCAACCGACGAATAATTCAACCAAGAAAACCAAATCTCCTAAAAATGTTCCTAAATTTCCCATAAGCCGCACGTAAAGTTGAACATTGTCTAACTTTATGTCCGCCTAACGTTCGGCCGTAAGATCTTACGTTCGTTTATTGTGAACGATCCCACTTATTTTTCAGAGCTCAACTTTATCCATTACGCATATCTTACGCCTTTCGTCCATTATAAATGAGGACTTATAGGCAAATATCACATAATGATAGAAAAATTATCGTGAATGAAGAAGATCATCTTAATAACTAATAATGAATTGGCTGGTTGAAAATGATTTTTAATCAATAGGTACCACTGGTTCGATCTCAACTTGAGGTGGAAGTTTTCCTTGTGAATTTATTTTCTTTGGTAATTACCAAATTTCAACCGATTCACGACAGTAGATTAAGTGAAATTAGATTGTAACAGTCATACAGATACAAAAGTGATCAAATTTACAGATGGAACATTTCATGACCTTTTTATGCCACGCATAGAAAATAACGCTTGTCGCCTTTTATCGAGCGATCGAAGAAAAACTCATTCGAAGGGTAGAGCCATATAAATAAAGGAACAAATAAAAGCATGTATTTACTTAAATCGTTTAAAGTTTATAATGTTGGAAAATTACTTGTCACTTTTGGGAGCAGAAACATTATATTGATCTGAACTGATCTGAAATGACTGAACTGAACTGATAATTTCCAGATTGCTCATAAATTCTCAGTATTCTTTTGAGTCATTTTGTAATTCTTGTTCTAAAAACTTACAATACTCGCTTTCTGGAATATGTCCAATTCCCTCTCAGCCTCGTCTTGTCGCTACTCGTCGATGACTCGTAGCAGTCCTTGTCATTCAGCGAATTTGACGTACACCTAGACTAGACCTAACCTAACCTAACCTAGACTTAGGCTCACGTTGCAATATCAAGATTAGCTTATATAAGTACTTGTAGAATGAACTACTAATTTAGACTCGGTGGACAATGACACATGACGATAATTTGTTAGTACGAACTCTATTTGACCCATCATCATACATTATCTATTTTGGTAAAAAGAAAAATGCATTTTTCTCATTTACCTATTCAGTCCTTTTTTATGTCTATACTCTATACTGTCGCTGTCATCTTCAGTTCAATGCACCTTGTATATAAAACAATATCCATTTTCGACGATGGACAAAACACCATCAAACAACTGCTGCAATACATTTCAACAATAAATGGCATGGTATGTATCTGTGAAGCTGAAAGCGACAAAACAATTCTGCAAAACGATCTCTTTCGATATTAAATACCTAACAAGAAAAAATGCAATAAATCCTTTTTGACCGACGAACCCCAAACGGAGGAGGTATACAATTCGACTGTGTGCTTTTTTTGGTTTGTGCGCGCCTTTCATATAGTAATCGTACTCCGATTTTGATGATTTTTGATTCATTTGTAAGGGGAGGCTTGAGAAATGATCCCATATTCATAAAAACAGGAATCCGCAATCTCGTTCCCTCCGAAAATCGCCCCCGAAGGGGGTGGAGGGGGCAAATTTTCTCGAAAATTGAAAATCTGCGTTGGTATAATTTGTAACGTTCCCAACGTTACCATTCACTTATTATTAACATTATCCTTACCTTATACCCACGTTAATCTTTGTTTGAAAGTTTCAATACCTTGAACTCCTTGTTATACTGATTTTATTCAACTTACCTCGATACCTACCAGTCTTGTTAGGATGGATAAATGTTTGTACTTACCTTGAATATCTTCAGTTATTCCCTTATCCTCTCTTTCTCTTCCTAAATGGATCCGTTTTTCTTTTTGTTGATATGGAACCCACAATTTCAAATCCTGCATTTATTATAAGATACTGAGTTTTTATATTATAACGTAAAAATTAACATACCTTATTTCCTCATCATTTTACACTTTTTGGAGCCACAATCATCACTTTTTAGGCGATAACACTTAATGCCGCAATACCGAAATTTAAATTTTCTAAAAAAATATTTGTTTATATTTTGATTTCAAATTATCGACGGTGACAGAAAAGTCAAACGTCTCTCAGAGAGCATAACACTGCTTGTCGGAAACAGAGAACATTACCTGCTCGGAGACTGTTTTGTGATCCATGTTGATAGGGTATTCTGTGGTTTGAAGTCGGTGGTAGGGGTACATGAGATTTTTTTAAAAAATTTGGTTTTTGGTTAAAAGAGATGGGATGGCGGCGGCGAAAGTGCTATGAGCAGTTTTGAAAATCTGGAAAGATTGAAGCCATCTCATTAAGGGTGCCTTTGTCAATATTTTGTGTGCACGTGCCAGTATCTATTAGTTCCTGCCGTCTCGATATTTTTTAGAAACTTGATTTAAAGGTATGTTTTTTTATTAATTAAGATGACCAATAATTTCTCATGTTCCGGAACTTGATTTAAAGGGTTGTTCGGAGGGCCGTTCTCGTTGGAGAGCCGTTCTCGTTAGAGAACGGCCTGAAGAAATTTTTTTGGTGAAGATCAGTTTTTTTTAACAAAAAAAAAAACATATTTTCTTACTTGTCGGCCGTCTGGAGACGCCCTTAGCTCGTTGAGCGTGAAGGCTAGCAAAGAGTACCCTGCCTGTGTCGCCGTGAGGGTAATCGGTAAGAGAGGTCCCGGGGCGAGCCGCTCCTTTAGATAATTTATACCGGCCCCACTATAATTTGGGAGTTCAATATTTTACTATTTGGGGTTCAATTTTGCAGTTTGCTTTTCCAATTATAAAGATATTAAATTTTTTTTTTAGTTGGCAAATTTGTACAAAGCATTTTGTGGAAACTGGTTTTAACGTTATCTGCCATAGGGCTTAAAGTTTTATTACTGTTACTAGTTAAATGCTATAATTTCATTACCTACGAGTAACTAGATATACTTACATTGTTTTACGTTGAAACTGGGGGTTATTTTTTATATTTTTACCTAGAATAAAATGTCATTTATATTTTTTTATAACATGAACTTTCACCTCTCTGTTACTGGTACTGCATTCAGAATTTTATTTATTAATTTTTTACTGTTAGTGTTAGTTTATTTTTGTGACAAACTGATAAAAAAAAATAAAAACCACTGAATAAATACTTTATTATAACTTATCTATATATTTTCTTTTGGTGTAGTCGATTTGTTTGAGTGCATTGGTTATCTTTCTTCAGCATTTTAGGTCCACCAGATTACTTTTAAGTGTTTTGTAAGCTGGTTATCTGATCTAACATTGATCAAACAAACACTTTGGCGCCCACTGCTAAACTGCTTCATTTGAACTTCTTAAAACCCACTACCTTTAACCGCTCTTGATCTAGCCAGGGTAGTGAGCGTTCAAAAATAACGTTACAAATTACAGATAGGACAATATCTGGAAACGTTTAAATTGAACATTTTTTCAAAAGAGTAACGGTTTTCGAGATAGAGACATTTTAAATTCTCAAATATACCTATTTTCGCTATGTGGAGAGGGCGATTTCTGTCGAAAATTGAAAATCTGTTTGCAGTACATGAAAGACATAATTATTTGTAGCAACATTTATAATGAAATTTTTTCCCTTACGGTTTTCGAGTAAAATCGGTGTTAAAATGGTAACAACTAAAATATTCAAGCGTATTTCCGCAGCGATGTTCTGAGATCTCAATAATAACTACAAGCAAGGAATATACGTGGGTAATAGGATAAGTACTATCTTCATTGGTATTAGTGAACGTTCAACGATTTTCGTGATTAATGTTACACTCGAAAGTGTGAAATAAATATTTTTTACAAAAAATTGGACCGACGTTATTACTTGGTGCACTGAAAAGTATAAAATAATATTAATTCTATTGGGGCTGGTACTTGTGAAGTTGGTGCCAAAAGTTATCAATCTACCTGCAACTGCACAACTTCAAAAGTAACAGCACCAATAGAATTAATATTATTTATACTTTTCAGTGCACCAAGTAATAACGTCGGTCCAATTTTTTGTAAAAAATATTTATATCTGTCAGAATTCGAAACAAGTGACTAACATTCTATAAATAATATACCATGTGATGATGCCAAGGCGCTGGACACATTATTATTATTCGTTCACGACCTTTTATGGGATATAATGCTGAAAATGGAAGAAAAAAAGACCGGTGCCGAGGAGTAAGACAGAAAGATATTATATAGACAGAGAAGCCAAAGATCACGAAGATGAGGTAACAGACGTTTAATATGATTTGTATTTAAAAGGACATGTCACACTGGACGACTTGTTCTTCTTCATTTGTTCTCCTTCGGTTGTCTGCTGTCTTCTGTTATATAGGTTTTTTATTTTATCACATACACACTGCACATGATGTTGTTTGTGTTCAATGTTCAATTCACTTTAGGTCGATATGTTGAGTAAAAAGGAGTGGAATTTTCCTCGATAATCTAAAACTCGGAAAAGTTATTCTTATTTCTAAAACACGAGATGTCACAGATCCAAATAAGTATAGACCGGTTAACGTCCCAATTGTTTTTTCAAAAATATTAGAATATGCTTTCCTAGAATGCCTTATACTTCATCTGGATAAATATGGGTTACGCGAAAATAAAACCACGACCACAGCAATCCATTCCTTCCATGAAATAATTATCCAACTGGTTGATACGGGTGAATGCCCTATAGGAATTTTCTGCGATCTCAATAACGCTGTTATTAATACGGCCCTCCGTTGGATTGAATCGTTCCTCAATCATAGAAAACCTATATGTGAGCATCAACCATACAGACGACAACAATTTTGGGAGAAATGTAAAATCTTCATTACCTACGTGATATATCTATTGGTATACCACAAGGCTCCATCTTAGGTCCAATACTATATCTGAGCCATATTAATGATCTGGAAGAGTATTTGGATGATATATACTTTACCTTCTATAGCGACGATACCTCGGTAGTTTCTGATAGATCAAATATTATTCTTAAAAATAAAACTAACAAAACATTATGTGACATTTCTGCTTGGTTATCCAGAAACTATCTTTATTTAAATGAGACCAAGACACAGTGTATGAGATTTAAGCCGACAAAAAGAATATGCGATGATACAAAAATTACCACCAAGACGAATATCAGTTATCTCACAGTCCCAGTATTCAATTTCTTGGTCTATACCTAGTTTGCAATCTGAACTGGAAAACCCAATGTACATCTGTAGTATCTAAACTCTATTCGTTTAACATTCTGATGAAGAACCTGAGAACAGTTCTAACCACAAGACAATTACTTACGATTTAAGTCAAGTTGAGATAGGGTTGGTATTCTAACTCGGATGTTGTGTTTTTTTGGGTCGATAGAGAACTTCAGTGAAATTTTTAATGAAATTATGTACAAAATTCTGACCTTGAGAAAATAGCAACAATTTCATCATAAAGATTTTGACTGAAATTTTCATCGAAAAAATATAGAACGTGTTCTATATTTTCATAATAGACATAGAGAAAATGCGCGGTATGTCCCCGCGAAGATTGTCGGAAAACCTCACTTTTAAACTTTCGTCGAGAGTTGGTTCAAAACCTTCCATAATAGTCATGTCTGTCTGGACAAAGGAGGTTGTTTCTCTTTCGATAGGAGCAAGCCAGAAGTGGCCGTGCTTATATAAACCAAAATTAGCAGAATATGGAAATCTGAAAATCGCAATTTGCAAACAAGACAACTTACAACTATACATACTTTGCTCCTGGAACTGGTACCGGATGTCAGTATTGCAGAAATCAAAAATAAGTGACAAGCATTAAAGCAAAATGCAACTAAAGAACTGAAAAAATATTGTCTGTGGTCATAGTTGTCATATTTTCTGTTTGAGCGCAAGCGCATGAACATATTTTCTGCTAAATTCTTGATGAAAATAGATCCCCGTGTAAAACACAAATTATTTTTTAATAGTAAAGTTTTTTGTACCATTTCTTGCACAGATTATTGAAAACAATTTTACAGAGATTCTCTATCGTGTCAAACGGCTCTTATCCAAAAGCCCCCTTAGGACAATCGGTAATGTATCTAGAACCTTTAGCTGCCGAACTCTTTTAGAAAATTTGGGTATACTCACAAAATTATTCATAAGAAAAGTTGTTAAAAAATTACGGCTATCATAATCGGAATACAAGGATAGTGGGCAATTTCTATAATCATAAAACCTCGATATCTTACAAGTCTTCGAATAACATAGGCTTACTTATAGGTAATCAAAATTATATTTCGAGGAAAAACTATGGTACTAGAATATACGAGTATTCTCGAGCGCCAACTGTCAAATATTCTAGTGTCAAATGATAGCACACGATACTGTAAAGAACATACCTCCATCAAATAATGATCCGGCTCGAATTCTAAATGATATAAATTCATCAGAAATGTCTTTCTCTTTCTCACCTGTATCTTTTATAGAAATCCGGGATAT
Source organism: Crioceris asparagi (assembly GCA_958507055.1). Taxonomy (NCBI): domain Eukaryota; kingdom Metazoa; phylum Arthropoda; class Insecta; order Coleoptera; family Chrysomelidae; genus Crioceris; species Crioceris asparagi. The sequence continues at coordinate 79,170,607 of OY293826.1, read as the reverse complement.
TATAGATAACCTAAGAAATAAACCAACTCGTGATATTTTTGGCCTAAATGTCAGACTAATTGAATCAGTTAAGAACATTATTATCAGCCCCCTTACGAAACTAATTAACCGATGCATCAAGGAAAGTATATTTCCAGATTTAATTAAGACTGCCCAAGTAATACCCATATATAAAATGGGAGATCCTGATAAACCTGACAGTTATCGTCCTACCTCTCTGCTACCTGTAATCTCAAAAAATTTTGAAAAGTGTATGGCTATCCAAATAATTTTTTTTACCAGAATAATCTTTTCACAAATTGTCAGTTTGGTTTTAGGACTCCTTCAACAACCTAGAGTTTAGTAGCGTTTTATTTTGTGACTTAAGCAAGGCATTTGATTTTGTCCCTCATAATATTCTATTGCGTAAACTTACTAGATATGGATTCTGTTCTAAGAGTATAAAACTTTTGAATTCCTAACTAACTAACAAGAAGTAAACTGTACGCTTTGGTGGAGTAACGTCAGCAGAAAATACCATCACTATGGGTGTACCCCAAGGCTCAGTTCTTGGACCTATATTATTTCTAATATATATTAATGATCTGCCGCTAATAGAACCAGTAGGTAAATTTACACTTTTTGCTGATGACACAACTATTTCTTGTGCAGCTGATTCTCTTGAAACAGTTGAGATTATGATGAATAACTTGCATAGTAGAGCAGAAGAATGGTTTAGTTTGAATCAATTGAAGATTAATAGTGACAAAACGAGGAAACTTATCTTCACTCTAAGAAACACTGAAAATCCAAATGAAACACCTGTTAAGTTTTTGGGAGTTCACCTTGATCCGCTTCTTCAATGGCACTCCCATATTGATTCCATTGCTTGTAAATTGTAAATGTAGGAGTACAATATATGCTCTCCGTTGCCTGGCAAATTGTTCCTCAGATAGCGCTTTAAGAACAGCATACTTTTGCCTCTTCCATTCTGTGGCTGTGCTATATTAGCATGGGGCCATGCTCCTCAAATGAAAAGTTTGTTTGCATTACAGCGAAGGGTGATAAGAATACTGGGTGCGTTAAGTTATAGGGACGACTGCAGACACATTTTCTCAAATATGGAGATACTTATCTTACCATCAATGTATATTCTTGAAAATCTATTGTGGGTGCATAAAAATAAAGCTAAGTATCGGGTACATGGGGAGGTCCATAATTATACGACCCAAAATAGGAACAAATTGGTTCCGGTATATCAAACATTGACCAGATGCCAAAATGGTAGGTACAGACTTTCTGGCTGTCAAATTATTCAATAAACTACCTTCCTGTTATATCAACTTATCTTGTATAACATTTAAAAATAAATTTAAAAAACTTCACTAATTAACAATCTATTCTACTCCGTAGAAGAGTTTCTCAAATTTACTTTTCCAGAGTGTACAAATGGAGTCGGTGTATTGCTGTGACATATAGAATCTAAGTATAAACTGTATTTTTTAAATTATTTTACAAATAATATATTGTTTGTCCCATATTCTTATAAAATTTATGTAAGCAATTTTAAATCTATTTTATGAGTTATGTGAATATTTTGTATTGCTGTGACATATAGAATCTAAGTGTAAACTGTATTTTTTAAATTATTTTACAAATAATATATTGTTTGTCCCATATTCTTATAAAATTTATGTAAGCAATTTTAAATCTATGTTATGACTTATGTGAATATTTTGTATACTAACATACATAAAGGAATTTGAATTTTGATTTTGAATTTGAATAGCCAATTTAAAGGTTGTTTTTCGATGATTGAACTTGAAACTAAGCTTTTCTAAGTGTCATTTGCCATTCTAAAGTTGACACTTGCCGCGGAGCGAGCGGAAAATCGATGAATTCAAGCGACGAAGTGATGTTAATTGTACGACACCAACAGTTTTCAATCTAACTACAACTGCACAGCTTCAACAGTACCAGCACCAATAGAATTAATATTATTTTGTATTTTTTAGTGCACAAACTAATAACGTCGGTCCAATTTTTTGTAAAAAATATTCATATATGATATGTCCTTAATGTAGATACTTACATTTTCTTATTAACTTTGAAAAATTCTGTGTAAGTACCAAATTTATTTTTATTATTTAATAGAGTGATCAGATATCCAATTTTTTCATCGCATGTACGAAACCTTAAAGATATAGTAATTTCAATGAAAATTTGTGTTGATTCTTTAAACAGTCAACAAACCCTATATATTGAAGATTCATTGTAAATTCAAGTCAATATCCCTGGTAGACATTTTTATCAATCTCTTTCGCAAACAGGTAATAATAAACTTCCTTGGCGACGAATCACACACTTTCGGTATATTTTTCTCCTGTCTGATAAAATATTTATTTTAGATGAGATATTTGAACCTATACCTATGAATGTCACGACCTCAAAAAGATAATGATTTGTATAATAAAATGGTCTGGCAAGCTATAACTTACAGGCCAATATCTTGGAGTGCAATGATTTATTATTGAAGGTGTATATTTGGATCATTTAGTGATTCGAAGGAAGTCTACGCATCTGGTTCTACGATATAGGTATAAAATATTAAATCATATAATATGCGAAATTGTACGATGGGTAATAACAAGTTAAATATTTTTGACAAAGAAAAAAAAAGAAAATCTAGCTAATTTCGAGAGATATAAAGTTTATGTAGTTTCATGGATACATGATTAAATAGTTTTGTCAACTTTATAGGCACTTTGTAATTTATCAATCTGTTTTATTCCATACAAATTTATTAATTAAACACACCGTATGTTAAAGATGGGATGTTGAAGAATTTTTGAGCATTGATCATTGAAATAATTATTCCAAACATTTTCCACAAGTGCTGGACTCAATTCTGTCTACCTGTGTTACGAACAGAATTATGAAGTAAAAGTTTATCTCATCTTTCTTGAACATTATCTAGATCATGATACTTATTAGCCAGCTTGAAAGGTATTATCATCATTCACTAACTAATAAAGCAATTGCCCATATCCTATTTGTCCTGAGCGTTTAAAATTCCTTAAATTATAAAAAACAAGGTTGGCTGTGTTATCAAGACGACTAGGGGATGTTGGACGTGACAACGTCTACGAATTGAAAGTACATAGTATTTTCTTATAAAATAATCAGTTTCTTCATATTATTTAGATAGTTTCACAATGATATGTTACAAATCAAATGCAGACCAAATTGAGGAGGTTGCTAAAAATATCATATACTGCTAAAACAATATTTTTTACTACTAATTGAATCAAATCAATAATTTTATAATGATGAATATTATGTAATTAACCATCACAATAACCATACCATAGCATATAAATACTATTTCCTTAAAATGTTGAAACTATTTCTGGTATCTCTTTCACAGTTGACAGGAAGTGTAGGTATGGTTCACCATGCACCATTTTAAATAAAATCAAAAAATAGCATTATGTATTCTTTACCTACATTATTTTATATAGATATGGCTGAATCTTAGAGGCCGGCCCTTCCTAATCTCTATGCATTTGGCATAATTGTCATTTTATTATGTCAACCATCTGTAGATTTATGTCCCAAAGATATGCCAAGTGTATTTTTCTATATCGCACCAATACAATAAAAGCCTACTGAGAAGTCATACACCCTTTGTTTAGGTAAATTGTTCTATTGATTTGTGCAAAAAATTATCTAAACAAAAGTAGTAAGCAGGAAGAAAGTATTTGAATGAAATTATGAAATTTGCATCAAAACAATAATTTTTCTATAGTTTGGACAGAATATGGAAATTTTACCATTGACTATCTCGCGTTAACTACTTTAACCAATAGGTACTCCACATATATTGATGAGAAACTATTCGGAACTATCCTACTTGAATATGAAACGAATAAAACTAGCTCGATGTTGACATCATTTTTCCTTCCAAAAGTGAATAATATAAATTAATACAACACCCTGTAGGTAAACGTTATTGATTCACGCGGTGATTGTGTAATGTAAGACTACTTTCAACCCCCCGATGCTGACAACCATACACCTTGTCTAGACCCTAGTATAGACCCCCTACTCGTCCTTCTTTTTAGCAAACTTTAAGCGTGATCGACCTTTAAAGAAGCACCTCATGATACGATCAAGGTTTTTTTTTCATTGCACTCCCCTCAATATCGGAACTTCTAACGTATTTCACGGTTCAAATGTCAATGGATAATGAGTAGGATGAGTTTTCGTCCTCAAGTACTTAGGTAAATATGTGGGGGTCAGTAAATACTCCTTTGAGAGAACCGTTATTAAAAGTTTGATGTACGTTAAGGCAGATAAATAATATACAGTAAATATGGGATGTACTGGTGGGATGATTCTGATTTCAGAAATGTAACGAAATAGTGTATTTTTATTCATTATTTAATCTCGAGGAAAAAAATCCATGAGTATTCCAAAATGATCAAACCATTTTTGACCAGAGCTTGTGTCTACAAGGAAAATAGAGTGTTTTAATATCTCAAACAAATATAATAAATTTAAAAACCGACTAATTTTGAATCTGACTTGCATAAGAAGGGTTTCGTACCACCGTACAATAACCTTTTACGTTTCTAAAGGTTATTAACATTCAAGCAAAAACAAAACTTTATACAGATCTCCTTTAATTTTTAACTTTATTTTATTTATATCTAGAGATAGAGCAATTGCTCAAGTCGAGCAAAAAACGCCCTAAAGATTATGTAAGGCGGACCCTTTTTTTAAATTATACTCAATTTTTATTACTTGCTATACCAGCAATAGCTGAATATTACAACTGTCTAAATATTACGGTTGATGAGATACAACTTGCTGACAGACGGATCAACAGACAGCGGAGTCTTGAAGGCTCCTATTGACACTCAGTGGGTAAGGAACCCAAAAAATCCAGCTTGAATGAATTAAACTGATTGTCGTAGCTTTTTCTTTATATTACATTTTTGAGTGTTGCATTCGTCATTAAAGTCAAAGAAAGTCTGATATAACCGTGATGAAAATGATCTGATCTTTAATCTTGTCAAACAATTTTTTCAGTTTTGAAATACAAATATCCCTCTCAACTACCAAGGAAAGTGTAAGTCAGGATAGTAAATCTGAAGGGGAGAGAATAGTAAATATTTCGTCAGAAAACATTAACTTTTTTCTACGTACTTGAAATAATAGCTTTCAGCTGAACATATAAACGTGCTTTTACAATCGGTTGCTTTGTTTTATTAAAGGACCATATGGGAAAACATTTGTGGCGGCACATATTTATTTTATGAATCAGAAAATCGGAAATCTGTCAGATACTTTTCCTTGTGATCTTCGTCATGGTGGCCGTGGTCGAAAATCGCCGACATTACAGTCATGGTGGTCCCGCAAGAGGTGAAGATTGGTATCTCGAAGAAAAAATCTTAATGTGTCACTTATATATGGTAGGCAGAGTTTGTCCCAGAAGGCTATTAAATTGATATATCAATTACTATTTAGTATGTATTCCTTCTTATTCTGCATTATCATTATTATGTGGATAAATTTTCAATACAAATTAGAGCCACTGTAGGGTGGGCAAATTCCGATGACAGTAATAATTTATGTTTAAACTTAAGTTCAAAATCCAGATACGCCACTGGATTCAACTGTAGAATGTGTTTGAAGAAGATCAAAATAAATTTTCGATAACTTTACAAATGAATAAGCCTGCATCATATATGCACATAATGAAATTTGAGTTTATAATTCGAAAACAAAAGACGATAGCAAATTTTTATTATTGAGTTTATCTCAAATAAAGAGATCGAGACTGCGCCAATGATTGTTGTCTATTTCTTATAGACCTCAAGCATTGCAATTTGCCCACCCTATACAGGGTTGGTCATATGTTCCGGGACACCTGAATTATAGCCAAACGAAAAATGATATCGATCTCGGGTTTTCACTACCTTATTATGTCTCAAAAAATCTATGTTTGGCAAGTTACTTAATAGTGATGATATCATCAGTCTTGGAGTAATGGCGGTCACTGTCTTTTTTTAAATGGACCTACAAACTTTTTTTGTTGAATTTGGATTCCTCACGTAATTCTAAACATTTTTTATGTAGCACACCCTATAACTAAATCTAATAGATTTCTACTTATTTGAGATCAAAAGTTGAACATTGAAATTTGAAAACAAAATAAATAGGGTTTAGTGTTTTGTTGTCATGGATATAAAATAAATTACATATAACCTTTTTGAAACAAGTATTAAAATCAATAACAGAAAAATTAAATTATACAACCTAGGTTCAACAGTTTTACTGAATTAGATGTTCGAAGTGGATGCCGGCAACTGCCTGACAGTGACCGAGTCTTTCCACGAAATTTCATCTAACATTTTGCAATGTTTGTGGAGAAATTTGCCCAATTATTTCCTCTATGCCGTGTTTTAATTCGGGTAATGAGTTTGGTTTCATTAAATAAGCAATTGACTTAACATGTCCCCATAAAAAAAAGTCAAGAGGCGTGAGGTCGGGTGACCTAGGTGGCCACTCAATACTACCTCGTCTTCCTATCCATCGTCCTGGAAAAAACTAGTTTAAAATTGTTTTAACTTCTCGACTATAATGTGGAGGCGCTTTATCTTGCTGGAACCAAATAGCAGGACTAAGTTGAAATGGGCTTTCGTTATCCGGAAATAATCGTATTAACGCCGGCAAAATCTTCGTTTGCAGCAAATTTAGATACCTTTGAGCATTTAATGTCTCTTTCAGGAAAAAAAGGTCCGATGATGTGTCTTCCAATCATTCCTACCCAGACATTCACTTTCTGTGGATATTGCGTGTGGGTTTCTATTGTCCAGTGTGGTTATTTCTGGACCAATATCGGTTGTTATATTTGTTCGAAAATCCATTGAGACAAAACGTCGCCTCATCGCTGAAAAGAATATTTTCCACAATATTCGGAGTTTCCTCAATTTTATGCAATATAAGGACGTATTTTATTTATTTTTACAATTCGACGCACGGAAGCCTGACTAATTTCTCTTCTAGTGCTAGTCTTGGGACGGATGTCTTTGGTTGTTCTTCAATCGAAAGAAAAACATTTAAAGCTTTTTCCTCACCCTTCGCAATTCTCTTGCGTCCTGGTTTTGCAGAATTGGTAACAGAGCCTGTTTGTCTATTTTTGTGAACAATTCTTTGAGCTATGGATTTGGAAATTGGTTGTCGATTTGGAAAATGTTCATTAAAAACTAATGCGGCTTCACGAAAAGACCTTCGATGGTCACCGTCACCTACTATTACCAGAAGCGCAATACGTTCTTGCATATTTAATTGTACCATATTTGCGATTTCTGACTTAATTTATTAACTGACAACTTTCCAAATCCATGTGTACATTTTATAAATATAAAACAATAACATAATGGCAAGTCACAAACTACATTTACTACTCAAATAGATTAAAATTAGAACAAACGAAGATATAATATGAAAGTCAATTTTTAAATTTCATTTCCTTTATACTCAGAGCAGAATAGCCAAGATTTCTCAGGAAGATTACTCCCATAATAGTAGGACTTTTCTCAGTAAGACTTAAGCTATGATCAGGAACCAACGGATCATTCCTGTACCTGGTATTATAAGCATGAGTATCAGAGGTTTTTCTATATAGATCTGTATTGATCTTCGCTTCACAAGTGACAATATAAATATACTGATTTATAATAGTTAGAATTTTAAACATTCTGAAGCATGCTCGACAAGAATCTCTATTTTTTACATTAGCCAGACACCGCAATATGTTCTTCTGAGCTACAAGTACTCTATCTGCCGCAGAGGTACATCCCCAGAAAGATAATCCATACAGAAAACGGGAATGAATCTCGCTAAAATAAACCGAACGAAGGGCACTATCATCTAAAAGAGGTTTTGCATTTCTAATAAGATATATATATATATATATATATATTTATTATTACATATTATATATTTATACATTTGATTGTTGTATTTATTTTAAATCCATGACAACCAAGCACTAAACCCTATCTATTTTGTTTTCAAATTTAAATGCAAACATCTGTGTCCAACTTTTGATCTCAAATAAGTAAAAATCTATTAGATTTAGGTATAGGGTGTGCTACATAAAAATTGTTTAGAATTAGGTGAGGAATCCAAATTTAACAGAAAAAGTTTGTAGTTCCATTTTAAAAAATACAGTGACCATCATTACTTCATCACCGTTAAGTAACTTGCCAAACATAGATTTTTTGAAACATAATAAGATAACGAAAACCCGAAATCGATATCATTTTTCGTTTGGCTATAATTCAGGTGTCCCGTAACATATGACCAACCCTGTGTATCCCTTAGGTACCTATATTATTCCAATTGATTTAATAATGTATTCCTAATTTTGTTTTGTAAATTGGAATATAAGTATGTTTTTCCCCTGCTTTTTATAAAGAGTCATAGGTATTGAAGTTTTGCTTAAAAATAATTAGAATCGGCTTGATGAGATGAAGCAATAAAAATAATAAAATAATAATTAGTAATATACGAATCATAAAGTTTTGAATTTGGTACCAAGAGATGAATATCAGCAATGGAATACTCTTGACCAACTTCAAAATCTTTATGATTCTTACATAATGTATTATTATTTTACTCTGCTTAGACCGACTTTAAAGGAGAGTGCGTTCAGTAACGATGCCTATTATACATTTTATTATACCCGTAAATTCAAAACCGTCGAATTTCGCCCAGAAGGCTTTCAAACGTAAAGACATGTTGAAAAAAAGATATAAAAAAGTATTCAATCACAATACTCTGCTATCACTTCCCTCTTATTCATAGTTTTCCCTTTATTATAAAGTCCCCTAAACGCGTCTTTCTTCATATATACATTTGTCTGCTTTTTTGACCGACTTTCAATTGAACGTATGCTTTTTTATACATGTTCGCGTATTTTCGATACTAAACGTGTAGAGATTTTGATAATTATTTTTCTCGTTATTAGGTAAATTTCTTATAGAAATGTACCTATTGCGATCGTTCACACTTTTGAATTTCGAAAAAATTTCAACGGCATGTTGTTGTATGTCTATAAGATAGTCCTAAAAAACATTTGGTTCAAAAGTTTATATATATATATATATATATATATATATATATATATATATATATATATATATATATATATATATATATATATGGGATATTACGAAATTTGTTAACACGATAGAGGTCGCAGTTGTGAAGGTATCAAGTTCAAATTTGCTACAAAAATCAATCTCTCAAATATCTCGGTCGAGTTCGTTATTGGGCAATATCGGGAGAGTAGTTTCAAAATGGCGACCATTCAAACATTTAAAAAAATTATCAAAAAAGAGCCGTAGTGTAAATATCATCAAAAATAATTTTAGGTTATAGATATAAGCAGTACCTACAACTTTTGTTCAAAGTAATTTTTCAAAAAATACACAGGTAAAAAAATAAAAATTAATAAAGAAAAATAACAAATATTGATAAAACATGAACACTCAATATAAATTTGATGTAATTGTACATTTTCTGGAGATCTTAATATAGACCCTGATTAAAAAAATATATAGTATATTTATTGAAAAGAAATAGGCGAAAAAAAAATTCTGCCTTGAAGTGGACTCGAACCCTGTCTGCTTTATATTCCACAGCCAAAACAAAAACCTCTAACCGCAAGGCCATGACACATACGACAATTTTATGTAATAACATAAAGGTATACCAATGAAAAGGTTGTTCAAATTTCAATTCAATGAATTTTGAAAAATTTACCTTTCCGCTGACTACAGGCCATCGGGATTTTTTTAATTAGAAAATAATAATGCTGAATGATGATCCCATAAAACATAAAACTCCCAAAGTCTAATATATCCTCGAAATCACTGAATATAAGTGAACAACAATTTTGATTACATTAGAAAAATTGAGGAATTGTTAGATTAAGCTTTTTGTGGAACACATGACATTTTTGTGTGGCCTTTATGCTTATTGTCTCAATTATAAGGACTGGTTCGATAGTACATTGAAATGTTCTTTCTTATACATTACTATTGAACTGGCTTCATACTGATGCAAATGTGTGATCTCACAGGAATCTAGGTAAGATTTTATGATATTGATATGATATGTCCACTGGATTCCTTGCTACGTTTGAAAAACGGAACTATAGACAACAACAATGTCTTAAAGGGCACACCTTACATGCTTTGCTCAATGACATTTCAATAATTAGATCTATTTACAAACAATGCCCACTGCATATTTTGTATACCATAAAATGTACCCATGTAGACTTGATTTGATTCAGTGCACTATAGCCTAACTATGCATATTATTATTATACCTTCTATAATATGTCTCTAGTCTATATACGTCTTTCGAATAATTTACTGTGTCATTTTTATTGTGCACTTAGTTATGGGTGAGAGCTTCTTATTTTGTATTCATCCAGTACCTTGATGCGTATGACCTCTCACCGATTATTATTATTGTAATACATGTAACAATAATAGGTAATGCCTTTTCCAATCGTGAACTCGAATGAGCACAGAATTAGGATGAGAGGCACAGGTGCGGAGTAGCGCCAAAATCACTTTTCCAAAGAAACATAGAAGAAAAATAAATATTTCTTACAAAAAATTGGACCGAATTTATTAGTTGGTGCACTGAAAAATACAAAATAATATTACTGGTGCTGGTACTTTTAAAGTTGAGGTGCCGTTGTAGTTTGTTGTTGTAGGCACCAACTCCAAAAGTACCAGCACCAACAAAATAAATATTATTTTGTATTTTTCAGTACACCAACTAATAAAGCCGGCCCAAATTTTTGTAAAAAATATTTATTTCACAGTTTTGAGTGTAACATTAGTCATGAAAATTGTTGAACGTTCACTAATACCAAAGAAGATAGTACTTATAGTATTACCATGTAAAAGGCTAAGCTTGTGCTTGTTATTATACAGAGATCTCAAAAAATCGCGGCGCAGATATACATGTTTCCGACTTTACTGCTGTAACTCTAAAACCGTAAATCTTTTGAAAAAAAAAATCATTTTAAATCTTGATACCTACATATTATAATCTCTTCTTTAATTTGGCCGTCTCATATTTTCAATTTTCGAAAAAAATTGCCCCTTCCACGTAGCGGAAATACAACTATCACATATTTCAGAATTGCTCTAACATGAAAACCGTAGGTAAATCTTTTCTAAAAATGTTCAATTTAAAAATATTAGGAAATGGTCCACGCTCTATCTTTCAAATCTCGAATTCTCGATTCTCGGAAAAAATTGCCCCTTCCACATATCTGAAACACATATTTCAGAGTGTAACGCCCCCACCACCCCCTCCGGGGGATGTTTTTGAGGGGAAGGGCATGTCTAATATCGCTTTTTTTAATGGTACCAATTCTCAATGCTCCTTTCGCAAATGAAAAAGAATCATCAAAAATAATATTCCTCTACAAATGTTAACTTAACTACGCCACATCGGTTAGACTATAGTCAATTTAAATACCTAAGCAATTTGACTCGGAACCTTTATTTTCATTTGGAATTACTTTATTTACCTAAAATATTAAAAAATTGCGGTGGTGTAATTTGCTGTCCTGTTTAAAGGATAAATAGAATTGAATTAGTATACTTAATGTGAAAAAATAAAACTAGAATTAATTGAGCGTTCGACTTATTCCATTCCATTTTTTTTGATTTTCTGTTATTTTCAATCATGAATATTATTTTGTATTCTAATAGAATAATGTATTGAGATATATAATAAATATAATATTTTTCTTAATTTAAATTGATATTCGTGCATAGGTAGGTACCTTGAAATTCTTTCTATGCGGATCTGATATTTACTTGGTTTCTTTGTGATATTCGGTAGGGAACCCTTAGGTCATGCGTTTTACTCGTACTTTAAGTTTTCTTTCAATATACGTGCTGCAAGTCATTTGCATACTCTTCAAAACATCAAAATATAAAGCTTTGTCATTTTAACATTAGATAATCATGCTTTAAAAGTCCTAGTATGATGTCAAAGAATTCGCCTTAACTTATTCTGAGAATACTTAGAAATTTGATGGATTGAAATCTAAAGGTATCTTGCCATACAATGAGGTATTTTACCTTTCACGTTAACACAATGAATAAACTTAACATAAGATTAAAACGTACCCACTACGTTGAGGCTCAGCCTATGAATATTTTCACCGCCTGGTGAAACATCTTTACTAATCTTAATGCTTAATTATCAATTTATAGTTGACTTCCAAGAACAAAATCAATAAGTTGCAGTTATATCTATCCACTGCACCCTCTTTATAGTTTACATAAGTTATTTCACACAAATTCTTCTGGCTAATACCACTATTAATACCACCCATATAGAAATACTTCCTCTAAATAACATGGGAGGTATACTGATACTGAACCGATAACGGTTCATAAAATACATGAAACATCTCTCTAATAAATATCAAAGCGATCTAACATATTGTCATAAACTTGAACAGAGATAAAAGTAGATGAAACTCAATATTATGAGTAAAATACTCTGATTTAAAGCAATTCTGACACGACCACACATATTTTTGAGTAGATAATATGCGGCCAAGTGCGAGTCTAACTCTCACACGCTGTGTTCCACTTTCTACCTATTACGATTCGTGAGATACGGCCCACACACAGACGAATGGACGGACGGATTTAGTAATTGCTGATATACTGAAAGTAGAAATACACATTCTCTAAAAATTTTCAGAAGATATACCCGCTGACAAACGAACAAACCGACGGACATAGTATTTGTGGTTGTAGGGGTAACAGAAGTATGTAGATACATATTTTCAGGAAATTTCAGCTTTCTACCTATTACAGTTGAAGCCTACTGACAAACGGTCGGACGGACGAACAGCGGACTCTCATTGGTAGGGTCCCATTTTCACGAATTTGGTACGTAACCTTAAAAACTGACAGGTAGAGTTCAAATATGTTTATGTACCTGATGATGGAGTGCTGAAAAATGATCCTGTATAAAAAAAACAACATTATCTTTCCCTCGACATTGTACCTCAATTAAAGAAGATGCCATATCCAGCAACATTTAATTGGATATTTTTCAGAGAATTTGACGGTTCATCAGTTACCTCAGAAGTAATCCATGAAAGATGTGTGTTTCCGCTATGTTTTGAAATCTCTGAATTTATATGATCGTTCATCGATTAGAACTGACTTAATTAGCACTAAGAAGTGCTTAAAGCTTCTGGTGCTGGAACATTTGAAGTTGGTGCCAAAAGTCTTCTATCTACCTATAACTGCACTACTTCAAAATTATCAGCTGCAGTACAGTTGATACCAAATGATCTAACTTGGAAAACCACTAATTTTTCAAAAACGGTCAGTTTTGTAGCTGGAAACATTTCACCTACAAACTTAAGAAAAATCTGTTTTTGACAAAAATTTGGTTAACCAACCCTTTTGAGGGGAGGTTTTGGGGGACATAGTTAATGTTATTTTAAAAAATTCAAAAAGTTATCAACAAACAATAGAGAGCAGACAGGCAATCGAATTTCATTTCTAACAAACTAAATCAAAATGGTAATACTGGATCAACAGGTAATTTTTTTCTCAAATTATGTACAATTAGTCACGCTATTATTAAGACAGTGTTGGAAGTTTGTTCAATGGATTCAATTCTGAAAATACGAAATATCATTTTCTTTATTCATATAGCCTAATTGTCACAACAATACCGTTTGTTTCTATTGATCAGTTTGTTCGAAAAATAATCCGAATACGGACCTGGGTCATGTTGTAAAATGCCCTCAATTTTATTCAATAGGCTATATATCTTGAAGGAAGTGGGTGTCATCTATAAAAGTATACAACAACTATACATTTATAGCTGTAATTAAAGCCTTATAATATTAATTAAAAGTACATATATTGAAAAGCAACATATAGATTTGCAATATCTCATCTTCTTCTCTATTGCATTTATAATTTCACCGGAAATATGAGATATTTCATAAATATATGCAGGATGATAAGAGGAATGTGGCAGAAATATTCTTGATTATATTCAAATACGACTTTGAGTAATTCGATCTTATTTCAATGCTTTGTTGGAAAGTTTTGCTCATTATTTATTAGAATTTCATTTGAATTGCCTTACCTGATAGAAATTAATTCCAAAGATTAGGAAAATAGAAAACTTTGAAAGGTATGATGTTTGATTAATTTCAGTGAAAGGTATTTGATCACAAATCAGCTTTGCTATTAAAGCGTATCAGAAATCAAATTAATACATTTTCTAAAAGAAAAGTTTTTTTTTCGAAGTGATGGAGTATTAGAAAAACAACAACAAAAATAAAGTTTGATCCGAAATTGTCGGTCATTTATATACTATTCAGGACAAGAAATAGGAATCATAGAAATAGGGAAACAGAATCGCCAAAGTACATGTTTCAATAGGAACTTGAATAAAGTTAAAAAAACATTAAAGAACAAATCGACGGTTGATATCTATTAATAAAATATCTAAGAAAAACATTACAAAAAAAGGACCGACTCTACTAGTTGGGTCACTGAAAAATACAAAATAATATTAAGTTGTGCTGTTATAGCTACAGAGAATATTTTTTAGGCACCTAATCCGAAAGTACCCGCACTAACAGAATTATATATGAATTTGTTGTTTGTAAGCTGTGTCAATGGCCATTGCTGCCGAGACACGTAAATTCTTATAAAAATAAAAAAAAATTATTATTTTGTATTTTTCAGTGGACCAACTAATATATATATATATATATATATATATATATATATATATATATATATATATATATATATATATATATATATATATATATATATATATATAATTATATATTATATATATATTATATTTAATACACAGTTGAAATTCTGAGTTTTCAGTGACTACTGAACCGATCTTCAAGAATTATATGTCAAATTAAAGGGGGTAATGCCGTAGGTTTTCCAAATTTCCTCAAAATTTACGTTTTTCCTAAGGGCTACGCCCTACAGCCCTTCAAAGGTTGAGTCAATACAATTCTTACGGAAGAATAATGAGATTATTTCACACATTTAATTGAATTATTAGTCTTCCAAATCTTGGAACGTTCACTAATGCTAAAGGAATAGTACTTTGCTTATACTTATTCAGAGATTTCAAAACATCGCAAAAATGCTCATATTTCAGACTTACTACTGCTGTACCTCGGAAAATGCTCGGAAACTGTATTTTTTTGACAAATGTCCAATTTAAATGTTGCTACATATTGGTATCTTCTTTAATTTGGTCGTCTCATATTTTCGATTTTCAAAAGAATTTACCCCCTCCACATAGCGAAACACATTTATTCCAGACTTTACCACATAGATATATTCCTTTACTACTGCTGTAACTCGGAACCCATGATATTTGTTAAATTTTCTTGATTTTTGAGAAAATAGATTTCAGTGAGACACTACTATATTGTAAAATAATTTCCAAAACATACATATTTAAAAGCTAAAAGCATTTCATAGTCCCGTTTTTTAAATGTCAGTATTTGAATCCGAGTAACACTAGAAAGTAGAAGTGTATGTATCATAAACCCTGTCGATTAGAAGTATTTGATAATAGATCTTAACCTCTTTGCTGTTAAAGCATCGTAGTCGTAGGTACAAGGCCACCAATAAACGAAAAACCTACCTGGGATTCAATTTTGGTCAAATTTCTTCCAATATCTTGACATTAAAAATTACTTCATAAAAAGTTCCTTCTTTAGGGGTCGGTTCCAAAATGGTGGTAACGTGATACTCTGCTGCCCGTATGATCTGTAATAGATAGAGAGTTGAAATTTTGGGAGAATATGTATATCTATTAGCGCTATAACCACAATAAAGTCCATATTTCTTTTCATTCCTCTATCATCCATCTGTATCTCATCAATGGTAATAGATAGACAGTGGACACTTTCTTTTACAATGGTACGGAACCCTTCTACTCGTACTTGACTTCATTTTTTATTTATTCAAGCTTCCGTAAATATTGTAAAAATATTATAAACTAGCTGTTATTCGCGGCTTCGTCGGCGCTACGTGCGAGTGGAAATCCTGTCAGAATCGGTTTAGCTCTTACAGGGATTCGCCGGAACAAACTGACAGACAAAAATTATGAATTTTTTTTTGTTATTAGTGACACGTATACTTCCATATGGAATTAGTTATAGCTTGTTACTTTGAAATTACAGAAGCAGAAGCACACTTCGATTTTATTTATTTGTATAGATTTTTTTTATACATTAAAAAGTTATTGCTCAACATTAGCTACCCGCAAGTGAAAATCCCGTCGGAATCGGTCCAGCCGTTACGGAGATTAGCCGGAACAAACAGACAGATATACAAAATTATATATGCAAATTTTATCTCGGAATCTGGTCTATCGATGTCGATGAAAATTCATATCTATGGGTTTTAGAGTGTATTGAATCGATTGGTTGTATTCACATTCACAAGAAAAATCGTTTTCAGCAATTAATATTCTCATTTTACGAGTTCTAAAAATTATTTGTTAGATACCAATATGAACCCGTTACCATCATAGGGAAAAATATTCCTCCCGGTTAAGCTTCCGGGTATTAATCTAGAGTTCCTTGGTTCAAATTCAGATCACCTTTGAGTTTTTCTTGTAACAAAACCCATTTTTTTAATAAAAGATGTTAATATAAGTTTCTAATAATTTAATCGGAAAATTTAAATGAAAATTTGTACATATCTAATATATTGCGACCCATAAGGTACACATTAGCTATTTCAAGGAAGGGTTAGCAGATTTTGTTAAAAATTAGCAAAAAGGGGTTTTCGGAATCGAGAAATCGATTAACGATACTTTCATATTTAATCGGTGTGACCCTCGAGGTCCACACTAGCTATTTCATGAATGGCTCCGCAGATAAAAGTTTCAGTATATGTATAGTGTTTGGGGGTTGAGAAGTCGATTGGTAATACAGTTTTGATATATTTATCATTCATATTACACATTCATATTTATTTCGAAATCAATAACTTACGAATATGTGAACAATAAAAGCAGTATTTACAGATCGCAGTACATTTTAACTAGAAATATGCACATTTTTGAATAAGCTTAAATATCCTTAGTACCTCTTACAGACCCATTTTAAATCATGTTTTAGCCGGTTCGGTTTCCAGATATTGTTATTTAACACATGATAAATTATCAAATGTGAGTATAAAACTAGTAGAGTTTAAAAATACTCAATAGGAATATTCATCATTTTTTATAGTGCATTTACAGTGTATCATGTTTATTTCATTATAAAAGGATTTGCACACATATCCTTGATAATCAATGCTACGTTAAAATTCAATCACCCTACTTTGAATCATATCATTATCATTTCACGAATCGAGGGCTTTACGATCGGAACTAGTGAAATTGTGGATGCTTGTACTACTAACAATTTGAATTATTTATATTTAAATTTAGATAAGAAAGTAAAAAACCAAAGCAACTTAACCGTATTATATTCCAGCTGGAGATAATAAATAATTCCATCCTCGTACACAGTCGTCGTACACATCCTTCTTCAGGATAAAATTTACCGTTTGGTCTAGTTTGTCTATTAGCAGCGATAGATAGTGGCTAAGGACGGCAATTAATTGTTTCGTGAAAATATTCGGATGTTTACTACTACTACAAGTATAGTATCAATTTATAGTATAAGTAATTGGTATTGGGCCTATGTTTGACATGACAATGAGGCAACAAGATAGGATATGGAGAAGGCAATCCCAGGATTCTCTGACGTGTTACATTGTACGTTTTATGATCGTCCAGAACTTATTAGATTGCTATACATTATTACCAAGAGACAAATTTGATTGGGTTTCTTTCTGTCAGGCCTTCCCTCAGTAAACCAATAACTGAAATGGCAATAAGGGGATATTATTTTCAGTAATTGATTTGTCTTAAGAAATTGAGTTTAAACACTTTTCATATAGGTATCTACCCGAAAAAAATGACTTGACAAGGAAATCTTTGATAGTTCCAATCACTTTTGGTAAAAAATGTAGCTCAGAACTCAATGACAATGTATTCCATGATATATATACCTGTATACATAGAGTCCCATTTTTAACTTCTCAGTAAGAAAATTTTGTAATGGGTGTGATTTTAGGATATTATACTTTTAGCTCTTGTTTTTACTTTCCTAGGCTACTATAGTAGCTGTATAAGGAAAGTATTTTGTAATCGTGTGAAATTTTCGGTATCGAGATTTTTACAAATGTTGACGTTTCAGAGTTTTATAAGTCTAATAAACATATTTTCCGCCATTGGTCTGTCTGTCCGTCCGTCTGTCTGTCTGTGACAGCATTATCTCGGGAACGGATCGGTGTGTACGTGTGAGTGAACACACCAGATTTTGTTTTATTCTAATTCATTCCATAAAATCAAGCCCCCGTATCAGCAAGTATTTATTCTCTCTCTGTATAATTAGCAAATTTCAAATTTTTTTCGTCGAGTAAATTGTTAAGAAATAAACTGTGACAGATGACAGAAACAATAGTGATTAATGTATTCCATTATTTATGTATGTTCAGAAAATCCTGGAAATCATTGGAAAAATGCTGAAGGCAACAAGTTTCAAGAATTCTCGAGAAAGGCAATCATATCTTTACATTCATCCCGTTCAGCTGAATCTCATTGTTTACGTCTTAATCAAATACAGTCAATTTTTCTAGCATTTCAAAATATTCTAGCATAAATGTTATTACTTCTTATTATTTTCTGAACATTCTGGGCCTCTTGACCGCTTGCTGTATTTATATGAGTATAATTACCCTTTTCTGTCTTTTTAGTCCCACACCTCAACCTTTAAAGAATAATCGTTTTTGTATCTGTTTGTAAAGTCTCGAAGTTACTATTACAATTTCATAATCCTACACTGACTAAATAGGCTTTAGTGAAATTTTCTCGACGCACCTGTTTTGTTGGTGTTCTCAAATCACCCACGCCTCATCGTCCGAGGGCCGGTATATCAATTTTCTATTGTTAAAATAAACGTATTATTGATTTAAGATGATATAAGTATCGTAGTCGTCAGCCTTTTTTGGCATCCACTCCTGAACAGGCCTCATCTTCACTGCCGTATCAGTATTACAAATGATAAGGGGACCTCAGCTTACAGAGGATTTTTGAGGCGTACCATACCACGCTGCCTCAATGGGGGTTGGCAAGGGGCAAGTGATGTCCACAAGTTCTTACCGGGGAGGACCCTGATATACCAAACAGCAAATAGGAAGTTACCGTTAGATTTAATTTATTAATAATGATTGAAGATTTTCTAAAAAGAAATCATTGATACTAAAGAACTACTCCCAAATGCGCATGTGCTTCGGTAAGTCACTGCATATTTTAATTCACGAGCTAGTTACTTTTGTTGATGAAATTTCATTACATGAACCGGAGGTGACGTTATATTTCATTAAATCGCAGTATCTGCCATTTTCAAAGGTAGTTTTCTTTAGTTCTGTCATTGTCTTAGGGTCAACTTCGACTTTCCGTATTAGAAATCCTCAAACAAATGAGAAACTAACAGCAGCTGAAATTTCAATCGACGATTTGGTTTCAACCGGTGGTCAAATAATCGACTGTTGAATAGACCTTTATAAAATTGGCACTTATTCAATCGTATTCTTGTATCATAGTCATATGAAATTCATTCTTCCGGCACCTGGACTAAAAATGTTTATTTACGAAATTGTCGATGTTTATCCGATTGTGCTCGGAAAGCCTTTTCTTTCTTTTTTATAACTATATAAATCTCTCTTATGCGTGGGTGTGAATCATGTTAATTTTTGATAAATATTTGCTAAATACCATTACTTTGATTGTCCTAGAACTTCCATATATGTACAGGTTGTCCAGAATAAGATTCACTACCCCCCTATCTCAGAAACTATGAGAGATAAGAAAAAAGTATTGAGATAAACCACTTATGAATTTCTTTGAATTTTTTTGACTGTCAGTTGGGTCAGTCCAACAGATTCCCGCAAAGTCATTGTGTTGAAATTGACGGTCCATCAAGGTACAACAAAATTCCAGTCGACGATCCGGATCACCAATCTGCAACTCTTGTAGCTTTGCAAATTTATACGACTCATATCCGTTTATTTTTAACGATGCGTGGATCTAGTGATATCCAAATATCTGCTTGCATTTTTTAAAGAATTCTCGGGATTTTCTTCAAAATACAGTGATATATTCTGCTGTGTTTCTTTTGTCAAAACATAGGTAATTTGTTTCTCTTTTTATATTTTAGAACAATGTGATTTCTTAGGTCTCGTTCGATTCGCTGATTTTTTAAATGCAAACCCCATTTTTTTTCTGTTGCGCTGTAGGGAGACCGGGGATAGTTGGCCAATTTCTCAGATTTGTATTTTTCAATAAGTAGGTATTATATTTATCAACGCAAACTTAGGCCTGTGTTATTTTTCAGACTGTTAGCTAATGAAGTTTACTTTCATAGTTTCCAAAATGTATTCATTCACTTGTTATTTGACATTTTTTGAACAGACTGAATCTTAGTCAACCAGCCCCGCACCCGGGGTGAGTTGACACATAGTATGGATGACTTTACGGAAGAACTTCTAAGAAATAATACAAATATATTCAGATACAAATATATTGAAGAAAAACAAACATATATTCTCTTAAAACAAAACAAAATTATTATAAATATGTAGGTATATATATACCTATGTGCATACAATATTGATTATTAGTCATCAGTGTCGTCGTCAGAATTACAATTAATACAATTGTAAAACAGTAGATTTCCCGAAGCACATCTAGTATGGGCCCACATCTTGCATTTGGTGCACTGGATTCAGTCGTCTTCGGGATGACTCTTAGAGTAGAATCCCATGCAGACATGACACAGAACGTCTTCACCTTCTTCTGAAGAGACGTCAGACGACAGTTTTTCGCATCTTCTTTCTTGCTTTGTTATTCGTGTAGCTATTATTGTTTTCCCCACTGTCCTTGCATATTTTCGGTCCAATTCCTTTTAATTTCTGTGCTGTTTTCTTTCGTGCAACTACCAATTTTTGTTCTAGGAGCCTATTTTTCCAGAGGTCTGTATAAATTGTGCTCGTACGATTGCGCTAATTCCTTTTTAAGTTTTGCCTTGGTGCCGCTTTCGGCAACAGCCTTATCATTTCCGGTGTTGTTTCAAATAACATGGAGGTGGAAGGTTTATGCGAAGTGTGTAACTGTGGCGTCGTTAAATTTTTAACTGGAGTGTGATGTTCATGCAGACTATCTTGAGGTGCTTTTTGAATTGGCTATCCAAGGATTGCCTCACTTTCTGCAAATTCCGGATTATTCTCTACCTGAAATTCTCGATCATCATCTGTTGGCGGTGTTGATGCAGTAGGTCGGTTATTAATTTGTTGAACTAAACTGCTGCTATAAGCGATTTGGTTCGAGTTTGTTATGGTGTTGTTGGTGATAGTTTCTGGCCTGTCGGTAACGTAAGATCCTGACAACTCCGAATCGCGGAAAATGTTGACCGGTGACGTGAAAACCAGCTTGAATATTTTCAATTGTTGTAGTCAAAGGAAGTGCCGTTTTAACAATCCCAGGGATACCGCATATTGACATAGGTTTCCCTGGATGGTTTGTCATCCAGTTGTCGCTTGCTGTCTTAACAAATTTCTTAAATGGGCCATACACAGTCCTATCCAGTGGCTGGAGCTTATGACTACAATGCGGGGGGAACGACAATACCGTTACCCCATTTTCCTTGAAGTAACCTAGAGTCTTTATTGAGAGATGTGAGTCGTGGTTGTCTAGCAATAAGAGAACAGGTCTATCTCGAGTAGGTCTGGCGTGCAGGATAAAATGTTTGGCAAATGCAAAAAATTGGTCTTCCTTCATCCACCCCGAAGGATTAGCAGTCCCAACTGGTCTACCATCTATAAAGTGAGCTTTGTAGTTTTCTCTCGGGAACACAAAAAGAGGCGGTATGACATTTCCTATGGCAGAAACAGCAACTGCTACAGTTACCAGCGTGCCCCTTCCACCTGATGTCATCATTCCCAACCGCTTCACTCCACGGCGTGCTACAACTGTATTAAGCGTGTGGACTGTAGTGACACCGGTCTCGTCTACATTCCAAATGTCACCTGGAGTTAATTTTAAGCGGTGGTAGACTGTTTTCAGATTACTGAAAAATAAAGAGATGTTATGTTTATTAAAAGAAGTGGCTCTTGATAAACTAGTTGGTTGTGGTGATCGTATGGACAGGGTAGCATTGCGTTTAAAAAAAATTACAAGCCAATCTTCACCCACGAGTTTGTTTTTAGACCAAGATTCAGGGACATTTCTTTCATTTCTGACGGAATTTCCTCACTTCTTTTATAGTTAATCCGTAGTAAATATTTTTTGATGTAGTTAGCCAACTCTGATTCTTGGGCGTCAGTGAAGACTTGACGATTTCTGTTCAAGTCGGACTTCCTTACTGTCATCCAAATTTCTTCTCGTTTTGAAAACGTAGTGGTGTAACGTTTTATATGGTATGCCATGTTCCGTTGAAAATTATCTCGTGGCATGCCCGTTCCATGACTTCCTTGGATGTTTGGCCTCTTTTGGTTTTCCGTTTGTAGGTCCTCATTGCTCTGTAAATCAAAATATAATTGAAACCGATATACAAATTCAGTGGGGCTGGTTGACACACAGATAAGAGTGAGTCAACCAGCCCCTGTCCAGTGCTAGTCACCCAGCCCCTTACGTTCATTTTCATTTCAAGTCGTTATAATTTTTAGTTGAATCTATTGAATGGGGAAAAATAATCGTAATCCTTCAAAGGAATGACTAAACTGATGACTACATCCAAACCGATGTCAATTCATGCAAGTTTGAAGAGTGAAGTTAAAAATATTTACTTACCAGTACAAAAACACAACTTCTCATAACCAACAAGTGACAAGTGCTAGCTACCTAACCGTACGGTGAGATGTGCGCATGCGTCTTCCGCGAATGTGGGCGAGCTTGCACGAATATACTGTTTATATTTTCTGAGTTTATTTTAGTTAGTCAACCTGCCCCTAGGGCCAATCATCCCCGGTGTCCCTATTCTACGACTAAAAATAAGGGTACTTCCAGTTTACTTCCCTATACTTAATGTCAAGAGTTTCTGAGATATAAGCCGAAATTTAAAATTCTGAGAAATATGAGATGCTCATTCGTTAACGTAGTCGTTGCTATGGTAAAAATGACATCTTGTGTGTTTAATTAGGTATTTAATGACATTTGTCAGATAGTCAGTTGTGTAAGCCTCTGTAGAACCTCATAAGTTTATCATAGCCTTAGAATATGTATTCTCAACAAGAAAAGTTCGATTTGTTTGAACATGTTATTAGAAACAATATAAGTATTGCCCTGACAATTAGAGAATAGCGAAGAAATTTCTCTGAAAGAAGAATTCTAGAATAAATATTTTTTACAAAAAATTGGACCGACGTTATCAGTTGGTGCACTGAAAAGTATAAAATAATATTAATTCTATTGGTGCTGTTACTTTTGAAGTTTCGACAGAAATCGCCCTCTCCACATAGCGAAAATAGGTACCTATATTTGAGAATTTAAAATGTCTCTATCTCGAAAACCGTTACTCTTTTGAAAAAATTTTCAACGCAGATTTTCAATTTTCGACAAAATTTGCCTGCTCTACCCCCTTCGGGGGCGGTTTTCGGAGGGAACGAGATGTCGGATTCCCGTTTTTATCGGAGTACGATTACTATATGAAAGGCTCGCACAAACCAAAAAAAAAGCACACAGTCGAATTGTATACCTCCTCCGTTTGGGGTTCGTCGGTCAAAAAACAATTTTTCGGCAAATCGAACGAGACCTAAGAAATCACAGTGTTCTAAATATAAAAAGAGAAACAAATTACCTAATGTTTTGACAAAAGAAACGCAGCAGAATATATCAGTGTATTTTGAAGAAAATGCCGAGAATTCTTTAAATAATGCAAGCAGATATTTGGATGTCGCTAGATCCACGATCCACGCATCGTTAAAAATAAACGGATATGAGCCGTATAAATTTGCAAAGCTATAAGAGTTGCAGATTGGTGATCAGGATCATCGACTGAAATTTTGTTGTACCTTGATGGACCGTCAATTTCAACACAATGACTTTGCGGGAATCTGTTGGACTGACCCAACTGACAGTCTGAAATTTGATTAAACAATCAAGATGCTATTTTTTCCATAGCAACCCCTACGTTAACGAATATGAACCTCATGTTTTACAGAGTCTTAAATTTGGGCTGTTATCTCAGAAACTCTTGATATTAGGTATAGGGAAGTAAACTGAAAGGTATATGAAAAATGGCTTAATTGAATGTTTATACACTGATAACGACATTTCATATGGATAGATGACTTTAGTAAGTTCAGATAAAAAGTTGTTTGTTTTTTGATCAATTGATTGGAAAAGTCACAGGGAAATTCAATAAATGTTGTTTGAAAGGCTAATTATTTCTTGATTGTTTTAGTTTTCATTACTAGTAATATTTTCAGGCTTGAAAGAAAACTTTCAAGCTAATTTTGTCAGCCTACTCATAAATTCAAATATTATTTTAATGAATAAGTATGAAACTTTAGAAACCATCAGTTTAGCTTCATAAATAACCAGGTAGAAATAACGACGAAGTTTGTGAACCCTGCATTCTTCTTCTGTACTATTCTAAACTACTTCAAAATTGCTGCGCTAAACGACCCATAACATTTCTGATTTTGAAACATTGTTTTGAATACTTTATCTATATCTTGACAATTTCATTTTAGTATCAAATGAAATCTTTGCTGATTTTAAATGTAGCTCGTATCTCTATTGATCAAGATCAATGTTGTCCTTAATTAAAGATGGAAAACTGCAAATTGTTCGTAAACTTTCAGTGGTCCGTATAACCAACAAATAATTTAAAAAAAAATTGGCACCAACTTCAAAAGTACCATAAACAATAGAATCAATTTTATTTTGTATGTTTTACTGTACCAACGAATAAAGAAGGTCCATTTTATGAAATACTTAATTTTTGAGTGTAACATTAGTCATCAAAATCATTCAACGTTCACTAATGATAATACGTTGCTTATTCTTATTCAGAGATTTCAAAAAATCACAAATATACAAACATTTCGAACTTACCCACTACCGTAACTCGGAAACCGTATTTTTTTTGTAAGAAATATTTATTTCACACTTTTGAGTGTAACATTACTCACGAAAATCGTTGAACGTTCACTAATACCAAAGAAGATAGATAGTAATTATCCTAATACCCATACATATTCTTTGCTTGTTCTTGATATTGTTTAGAGATCTCAAAACATCGCGGCGGAAATACATATATTTCAGACTTTACCACTGCTGTAACTCGAATACCGTAACTGTATTTGAAACATGTTAAATTTAAATGTTTCCGTATATGGTCTTATCTTTAATTCTGTCGTCTCAGATTTTCGATTATCGAGAAAAATTGCCCCTCCATCCCCTTTGGGGGCGGTGTTTAGAGCTAAGAAGATTTCGGATTTGAATTTTTCTAGATAAGGCACCATTTCTCAATTCTCCTGTTTCAAATAAATCAAAAATCATCAAAATCGGAGTACGTTTAGATCCTATATAATACTATAAAATAGCAGACACTCGAATTGTATACCGTCAACTAGTATACGTCAGCAACATCCGATCAGCAAAACCCCTAAAAATGAATAGTCATTACTACAATCAAACCCAATTCCATTTAAAAATCATAAAGAGAACCTCCGTGCAAAATTTCAGCTTTCTAGGCCAGTGAGTTAGTCAGACCTTTTTTTAGATAAGTTGATAATTCCATTCAGTCTATATGGTTTATTCTAGATTTTATTGTTTCTTATACTCCCTGAAATGCAATAGTAAATAGCAATTGAAATGAAATTGTATGATATTTTTTTTTCATGAAGTTCGCGCATTTTGCATTTATGATCCATTTATCATAACACTTCTTTTATTCCAAAGAGAAAAGCTGAGAAATGGTCAAATACGATAAAATTGACGAAATCCTACACGTATTTCTTAAAAAAATACCATTCGAAGAGGTTGGTGGGGATTCTTTTTCAAAACTCGAAAATTTCATGTGAAACACTCTACTGATTACAAAAACTGAGACCGATATTATAAAATAATGTATTTCATCTTTCACAAGATCAAAATTAACAGTACAAAAAGAAGAAATATGATATTGTATTTTCAACAATTTCATGTCATTCCTAGTTCATGTGGAACATTGATTATCATATGAAATGTTTAATAATGTCTTACAGACAATAAGAAGCAGTCAAGTGTGAGTTCGGCTGGCGTAGAAAGTGTTACATCCTAGGATTTTAGTTTAGTTGTTAGTATAACATCCGAGACAAGGGTGGGGTGAATTCATGTATTTTCTAAACTATATATTCTTGAATGATAGAGAAAATATATTAACATTTCCAATACATGTTTTTCTCAGTTGTCCCTTGCAACTTCACATCAAGCTTTAATAAGAAAAAAATGTTTGTCTATTTTCAATCATTCACATGTTATGAGAAAAACGTGTTTGACATATTTCGATGCATCTGTGTTCATATCTGCAATAATTGCATCAAGTTAAACAAATAAAATAATATTCAAAACAGCTACTTTAAAGACTCAAGTTACATCACGAACATAAAAATAAATAATTTCAGTCATTGATTGACGTATTTAGTCACAGGCTGGTGAGGAATTTTTGCCTTGAATGTAATGCGAAGAGATTTGAAAGTAAAAGTCGTGTGTCTTGTTATTTTTAATCTCTTTGACAATATATATTATGTAGTATCGACCATCATTTACAAGCGGATCTATGGGTTAGGTATTGTCGATTTGTGAATGTATGATTGATTGTTCGGATTTTTTATTCTTTGCAATGGTTGGTGAATTTTCCATAAACTTTAATAAATACACAAATTACTTCAAGGCATACGGAGAGAAGGATTTTTTCTCTTTCATAACAAATTTTAGAAACTTTTTTGAAATATAACGCCGAGTTCATTAAAAAAGTATTGCTCCACAGTATTTTTTGATGTAATTTAAACTTTTGAAAAGGTTTGTAACCAAGATAGACTCAAAGACGACATTTTAAGCATCTCCCCAATCAATTTTAGGGTGTCGCTAGGAAGCTTCCTAGGCCCAATATAGTACATTACATGTGATTTATGATTAACTGCACACATAATAACAGGATTGTTTGCCGATGGCACAACAATTCTCGTAAGTCATCAAGATGCTGTAATAGCTGCCACCTACAAACGAGAACATCTAGATCGACTTTAGGAATGATTAAGCCATTAAGCAAATGGCGAATCAAGAAAAATAAAAATAAGTCATGTAAGCTTTGCTTGATATTAGAAATTTCTACTGAAAAGCTATCAATTAAATAAAATCTTGATTTGTTTGTTATTGGGGTTATTCAAGTCATTCAATTTCCTTAACCTTATTGCTAGGTTATAATTCCCAATTCGATAAAAAGTTCAAGAGTATATATTTACATATAAAAAAGTAATTTCTCTTGATCTTGATGGCGTTTTAAGAGCATCTTGATTTACGACTGTAGTAGACTATGAAAGCGTTTATAGCTGTTTCTATTTTGGGGAGTGTTTAAGCTTCTTGACCTACCGCGGAAACTAGAAGTTGATAGTAGGAAATGTGTAGGAGGATTTTGAATATTCTCTTCAATTGACTGAAACTCAATTATAATCTATAGTATTGTTATTCTACTGACAAATGAAAAAGAAACGATACTTAAACTTACCAGATATTACGGAACACCTTTTAAATATCTTGGCGGTATGTGATACAATACCTACCGAGTATTATTGTTTATCTATTCTTTAAAACCTAAAAAAATATAAGTTTAATCTGTTATTTTGACTTCTCAAATGAAGGAGGTCGACAATTCGACTGAATTGAATTTATTTTTCATTTGAGATGGTTCTTGTTCAAATTTTCAGGGTTTTATCCAATCTTATCAAAATTCTTTTGCGAAGAGAGTAATACATAATTGTGAATATATTTCTCAAATGAATTGTTGAATACATGTAAAAATATCCAAGATTCTTCAAACAATTAAATAATTTAGAAACTTCCAATGGAAGCTTTCAGGTGATGTATCAATTATTGATGACGTCGCGAGCATCTGATAAATATTTTAGGTACACGTCAAATATGAATTATTAATACTTTCTATATTCAAGTTGATTTGTTTCTTAATTTGCTTTGATTTAATTAATTGAATTATATCTTGGTTATTTATGCTTTTAGATTATTCTCAGCTTTTTAGTACCTAAATATTATACAGGGCCACTATAAATTGCTACTTCTTATACCGAGATTAAACAGACTCTCCTTAGAAGAAGGCAATGAATGCCTATCAAAATTATAAAAGACAGTATTTATCCATAGGCGTAGAATTTTTTTCTTAATAATTACATACTTCAAGTTTCTTCCTTAGGATGGAAAAAGGGCAAATAGTTTTTCCAGCATTTTTATTTTTAGAACACTCTGTTTTTGACCGACTTCAAAAAAAGGAGAAGGTATACAATTCGGTTGTGTTTGCTTTTTTCTATGGCTGTTTGTCCGTTTTGCATAGTAGACGTGCTCCGATTTAGACGATTTTGAGAAATGGTCCCATATTTAGAAAAACTCAAATCCGAAATCTCCTTCCCTCCAAAAACCGCCCCAAAGGGGATGGAGGGGGCAATTTTTCTCTAAAATTGAAAATCCGAGATGGCAGAATTAAAGAAAATTCCATATCCGGAAAAGTTTAAATTGCATATTTTGAAAAATAATCATAGGTTTCCGCGTTACAGTCTGAAATATGTATTTCAGCTATGTGGAAGAGCAACTTTTTATCGAAAATTGAGAATATGAGACCAAATTAAAGAAAAGATTATATGTAGCAACATTTAAATTGATTTTCAGTTTTCAAGTTACAGCAGTAAAGTCTGAGATATGAAGGTATATTTGCGCTGCGATGTTTTGAGATATCTGAACAATAAATAACAAGTACAAGCTAAGCCTATATCTTTGTGGGTATTAGTGGAAGTTCAACAATTTTTATAACTAATGTTACACTCAAAAATGTGAAATAAATATTTTTTACAAAAGATTGGACCGACTTTATTAGTTGTTAATAATAATATTAATTCTATTGGTGCTGGTTCTTTTGGAGTTGGTGCCTACAATAACATACTACAACGGCACAACTGAAAAATATCTATTTCTATAATAAAATCAAATAATTAAGAAACAATTCAAATTTTATTATTTAGAGAGAAACATGATTTTGTATCAGTCATTTCCTCAAGTTTTAAGGTAATATTGTATGATGATATGATGTTTTGCCTTAGTAGTCATAGAAGATTAAAAAGTTATGTAGTTCTTATAACGCTTTAAATGTGGGTTGGTTTGCGCTTTTTGCATGGTAAACCAGCTCCGATTTTGATGATTATTTTATTAATTTGAAATGTGATTGAGAAAGCGTAAAAAAGGGGCGTTTTCGGAAAATTTGTAAATCGCTAGGTACCTACTGCTTATTTTGTTATTCTGCTGACATTGAAAAATGTGAAAGAAATACAAATGCTAGGACCGACTTTATTAGATGGGGCATTAAAAATACAAAATAATATTTATTTGGTACTGAATTAGGTGCTAAGGGTAGTCTATAAGTGATACTTATCTTCCACAAATTCAAAATTCCAGTAGCTACTAACAGTATTAATATTATTATTCTTTAACTTTTCTTGTCTCACCTAATAAAGTCGCTCCTAGTGAAAAGTTCATTTATTATGATTTCAACTGAAACTTCAATCCACGATAAAGAAGATCAACCAACCTACATTAACTGAATGCTCTTTAGTTTTATCTACCCAAAATGATTACAAAATCTATGCGTCTGTATAACACAGATAAAGAACAACAACACCATCGACGTGAAATTCTGACTGGTCATTAATCTAAGTTGATTTAATAAGAGAAAGCATTGGAAAAATTCGAAGAATTTCATCGATGCCATGGCAGCGTGTCATTTCTTTTCATATACTTACGTCACAAAATATTTAGTGAACGCAAAATGAAGCAAACTAGCAAAAACATTTTACTGTTGATTCCTACCTTCCGACGACGATACGAACGCTATCAAAACAACGAGCTATCTGGCGTAAGTTCTGTAATCTGATGTAGTTGTACTGTACATATAGTAGATTTTATTGCATATGTTAAGTAAATATTCAATTAATCAATAAACACGTGTACCTGAATCATACAACATGAGAGAGTATCTCAAACTTAAGCATTAGGTTCATATAGTAGTATAATAATTTTGAATACCTACTTAAATTCTCTTCAGTGAGGATACAACAATAGGTTACAATGGTAGGTATGTGGTTTAGTGGTTGTCCAACTTTTTATTTTTCATATATTTCATATATTTCATATTACAAAAAATATTTTCTTTCTTTTCAAAATTTTTAGAAATATATCCTTGATGTTAGGCAGCTATCGTGTTCTGTCCGAAAGCTTTTTTAGCGCTAGCGGCAATAGCTATTTTCCGCCCAACGCACCCTCTGTACAAGATGTTTCTTAAGAATATGCTAATATCCGAGGAAGTTATTCTTGGGTCTATTTTGAGAAATAAACTTGAAATGAACATAATATGTCTTATAGGTCGGCGTGTTGGACGTGCCATCGACTACGATTGGTTTGTACTGAAAATATATATTGTTATTTTATAAACTAATTATTTTTTTCTCATTATTCAATCTATCTAGGTATGTTCTTATATCAAACAATAACGTTGAAGTACTTTGTAAATAAATAGTATAGGTAGTTATTTCCGAAAGTTAAATCTAGTTAGATAGTTTCACAATGGTATGTTACAAATCAAATAATAACTAATAGATTAAGAATCAGAATGGAGGAGGTTGTTAAATATAATATACTGTTAGGGCTATGTTTTCACTACTAATAAAATAATCTCAATCATTTTCTAACCTTTCAATAGTACGATAAATATCGAGTCATTAACCACCACAATAACCATATGATAACATAATAAGGACTGTTTCATTAAAATGCTAAAACTATTTGTCGTATCTGTTTCATACCTGAGAGGAAGTTTAGGTGCAGTAGGTACACAATGCCTTATTTTAAATAAAAGCAATGAAAATACAAAACCTTTATAAAAGATACCTGCAGCTGCATCTGAGAGACTGACACTTCCTAAACCCTACGCCCCTGCCACAATTGTTATTTTATTATGAATTTTCTAAAACTTTCTAGATAAATAACCTACCCATTCTACTACAAAATATTTAAAAATGTTTTAATATCTAAGTAAAACACCCAGTAACTTTGAGCAATATTATTTTTAGATGATTTGGGTTACATCATCATGTTTTGAGTCCAAGACTTACCAGGTAGAATATTTTCAATTGTTATTATGAACCACCCTGTATGAATAATGTTAAACGTTGACATTTTATCTCTTTCATTTATTTTTTCTCTCTCATCGTTTTTCGATAACAAAGAAATATATTTCCTTTCGAAATCATCTTTTTCTTTGTACACTCATTTTATGAATTTCTAAAAATGTACCTTTTAGCTAAAGTATAAGTTCACATAATAATATAAAGATATTGAATGTATCAGTTATAGTTTCTAAGAAAAAGGTGATGATAGACATGTAATTTTTAGGTTCAATTTCAGAACATGCTACCCTTAGAATAGAGCGTCACGTCAAAATATTTTTTTATATTCTTTGGTATAACCCTAGATATTTTTGTGAAACGTAGTACGCATCTTATATGCATCGAAATGATTTCTTTGCTGTACAACATTATTTTGCGCTCTTGCTAGTAGCGTTCATACAGGATCTGCATTGAATCTTAAAAATCTAACTATGTAACTTTAAACGAAGAAATATTTAAGCTAATAATTTTTAATCTGTAAAATTATAAAATTAGAGTACCCTCAATACATTTCGGAATGGCATACTAAAGTTATCATGAAAAAATATGCTTTTTCTTAGAATTAATAAGTTCAAAAGTTATATCAGTTTTTTACTCAAAATGAGCCCAAGAATAACATCCTTAAATAATAGGTTTTATTGAGAAACACCCTGTATTCATTAAGTACTCCTCCAATATTATTAGGTTATGTATTGTTTTAAAATAGGTACCTCCATTTGAGAAAACCAACGATGAGTTAGTATCTCGAAAATAAGCTCGGCTTTAGAAAATCAAAGAAAGTCATTGAGAGAAAATAAGTACTTTAAATACCTATGTTAGTGTAGTTTTTCAATATAACGTATAGTCATAGATAATGGAACTTCCATTATCTTTGGTATAGTTTAAATAAAAACCTAATAATCTATTCTTAAATCTTTCTTTAATTATACGCAGGTAATATTCCAGAAAATATCGTTAAAGTTGATAAAAAATATATGTATCTATATTTTTGACCGACGAACCAAACGGAGGTATACAATTCGATGATTATCTCAATGTTTTTATGGATGTTCGCGCCTTATATACAGGCTGTTTCAAATTCGACTCTCACCATTGGGATCTCGGAAACTATAGAGAATACGAAAATGGTTAAAGTGGGTCAAAGTTGCGCATTTATGTGCTCAATAATACGCCGTTTGGAAAATTTGAAAATTTCGAATAGTTCCGGAGATATCCTGAAAAAAACGAATTTTTGGGAAATCATTTTATTTTTTTCCTGGCTTTATTTCTTAATGAATTTCTAAATAAATAGCACATTTACATTGCCACTTTTTTTACTCTTTCCAATGGTGTTAATAATTTTGTAACCTGATGTTTCGTCTATGTGTAACTATCATGAACCTTTTTTTTCTTATGGGAGCCATATTGGCCTTCCACAAATTTGAATTTGAAACAGCCTGTAGAGTAAACGTTATCCGATTTTCTTTTTTCATTTGATAGAGGAGTATTGAGAATTGTTGCTATGGACGAAAATCGACGTTCAACATGTCATTCCCTCCAAAAACGCAATTTTTCTCGAAAATCAAAAATCTGAGACGGTAGAATTGAAGATGAGACCCTATTCTCAAACGTTCAAATTGAATTTTGTTTCAAAAGAGTTACGGCTTTCAGTTTACAGCAATAATAGTACAGACTGAAATATGAGTATTTCCTTGTGGAGGGGGCAATTTTTTTCAAAATTGATAATGTGAGCCGGCCAAATTAATGAAGAGATTATATGTAGCAACAGTTATATTGGACATATGTCAAAAAACTGTACTTCCGCGAGGTTTATTTTTATCTATTATTTATTATCTATCTTCTTTGGTGAATGTTGAATGAAAATTATGAAATAAATATTTTTTACGAAAAATTAGAACTTTCTTAGTTGGTGCACTGAAATAGAAAAAATAAAATTAATTCTATTGGTTCTGGTACTTTAGAAGTTGGTCGGTTCAATTGTTTGTTGTTTGTAAAAAATATTTACCGGGTTATTCAGATTCGCTGCTCACCATTTGGATCTCGTGAACCGTAAGAGCTACGACGAAGCTTAAATTGGGGCAAAGTTGTGAAATGTAATGTGGATTAATATGCCACAAACAAATTTGAAGTATCATCATCATAGCAACTTTTTCTGTTGCATCCAGTTGTACTCACCATTTTTTGGTACAACGTTTCGTCACTTCACAACCATCAGCAAATCAAAAAAAATTAATACGGACCTGGATTTTAAAATTACTTTTCTGATTGCTACTTATCTCCATAACATACTGGATGCAACAGAAAAAGTTGCTATAAAGAAAGGCTTTTGGTTTTTCAATTCGTTTCATAACAAACAAGTTATTAAAGAAATAACAAAATGTGAAAATTTAGTTTTTTTTAAAAAATCTCAAAAACTAAAAACGATACTTCAAATTTCTTTATGGTATAGTAATCCCCATTACATTTCGCAACTTTGCCCCAATTTAACCTTCTTCGTAGCTCTTACGGTTTACGAGATCCCAATGGTGAGCAGCGAATCTGAATAACCCGGTATTTACTCCTCAAAATGTCTCGCAAATCGTCAATACAACATACCTGAAGAGATCCAATAGTTAGGTCATAGCTCTGGTTTAAAAAATCAGCATATTCAAACATTTGATTCATTTCATTTGACTAGTGTTAATTTACTTTTGAACCTTGTATAAATACTTGAGTCAGTATATGTATTGATAAAAGAACAACCACTTCCTTGCTATTGGGTATAATACAGTGCCGTATCGCAAAAAAATCCCTCAATTTCCACATGAGTTTAGATACAATTCTCTGATTTGATTAAAATACTTAACCCAACCTAACTTAACCTTTATGAATTTAATAGGAGGACATACAAATATGAACACGAAGTGAGTTTAATTTGTGTGTAATTATAGAAAATAGCTCTTGGCAGTTGTAAGATGATTATAAATTGGAACTGGGTGGTAGGGTTACTTTCTCATTTATAATTTGGTAAGTCTCAACTCTCATAAGCTTGATATCATTAGATGGAAAATCACTAAATGGACATGGCAAAATAATTTCCTTCAGTAAAATTCATAGCATATTGAATGTTACGCCAATGAGCAGTTACTGCCTCGTTATCGCAATTTTGTAATCGAATATCGAAACATAATTTGTGTAGGTAATAAGTGACTATAGAACAAAACTGGTCGTGTGTTATCAGCAAATGGAGGTGAATATTTTTTTCTCGATAAGTTAAAAACATTTTTGGTGCAGTGTAAAAAAATCCATCTACGCGTTTGCATTCGGAAAAAACTCCGCTGTCATCATCCATCATCGAACCGAAAAAAACAACAATCAAAGAAAAGAGTTGTTGTGTGAAAGTTGGCTTGTATTATTTTTATTATCGATTGTTATTAGTGCTTTATTGTTGTTGTTTTCATTTTGAGGAATGATATATATCCAAAGTGACGGGCTTGTATACATATATCTGGTGAGTCAGTCACTCACAGTTTGTTCATTTCTCTCTTAGAAGTTGGATTGTATGGGTATTTATTTGATTGATTGCTTTTGGTTATAGATCATAGTTTTGCGGCTTGAATGAGTGAATATGTCAATTTTGATGAGTATCAGTCATGTTTCTTCTGCAGAATCGCCGTTGGTTTCAATTAAGTGGTCAAGAACTACTTCGACTAATACAATAATAATCAATTCTATTTGCCGTGATTGACAAAACATAGTACGTATGAGCTGAATAGTTTTATGGTGCTGTATATACGATGAAAGATCGTATTTCTTTATAAGATCACTCTGGCATCTATAGGTCTGTCCGTAAGACTGACAACTATTTACTGTTATACTGTTTGGTGACTGCATCACGGGCCTATAGCGTAAATAGACTACTTCCGATTCATGGGTTAAGTTTTGTGGGGATAATGTGAAAATTAAGAGAAAAAAGCTCATATAATCAAACAAACTAGGTGTCGCAGTTGTATTGGTCCAAAACAATATCTGGATTGTTAAAAAAGTTGTCTGAAACGTTCCTTAGGCCTTTTCTCCAACTCCATTTGATATAGAGATCTAGTTATAACTGTACTAGCTGTTTCTCGATGTAAATCCATAGTAAATTAAAATTAAAATACTATAATAAATTCTCACTAATATATTGCTTAAAAATGAGAATTGTTGTTTTTCTCCAATGTATCAGTATCAACAAAATTCTATGAGGATAACTCCGTACTGAAATGAAAAGGATGGTTAACATAAATCTTAATGACTAATACTCTAAACTAATTAGGTAGATAGTAGATGATCTGGTCATTGAAGAGATTACCCTATCCGTTTATTATTTTTATGACTAGTAAACTTTCGGGCAATCACCGCAAGTGAGTTCCTGATTTACAATTGCCTGGAGTTTTTGATTTATTGTTCTTGATAAAGTTACCTAATTAAAATTAGGCGTAACGCTTTTTACTTACGAAACGATTTCTGTTGGTTAACTCTTACCAAAACCTGCGTAAAGGAATTTCATTCTGAAAATAAATCATCAGATAAATTATCAACCTTCAGACACTTACTGTCAAACTTACCGCACTAATACCAAAGTTGCTATGTTATTTTGATATATTTTTTAATTTGATTAATTTGGGGTAGGTACTATACCTCATGGAAAAGGGCATTATGGATATAATTAAAATTTTAAATCAAATATACAGTGTGTCATTCAAATTAAAAGTTCAATGCGTTTCCGGCATAGAAATTATATTTCTGTGGTTTCCGGTCAAATCAGAGCTGACTGAATAATTCGATTACGATTATTTCAAAGAACATTAGGTCTGCATAAAACTTTTGAATTAATTTTCTATAATTATCCATATATGGCGTTGGAACAATCAAACTGCGACACCCGTTATATTTTTATAAATTTTAATATTAACGATTCACAAAACATATTCGAAAATATACAAAGGTTGACCATTCCCTCCGTTACTGCCGAAGCTACTAAGCGTAATTTAACACAAAATAAATGCGAATATACGATTCGATTCTTAATACACTGTCGAAACTAAGCGAATAACTCATAAGTTACGGATCCCTTTGAAAGCGAGTCCGACTTACACTTGGTCAATTTTCTACCGCTACCCAAGTACCTATGTAAAGACAGTAGGTATTGTAATCCGGTCAAATCCGGGTTTCAACAGATGTGTCACAGATATTTTGAGCCATTCTGTACCAAAATAACACCATAACATTTGTATATGACGTTCCGCTTAAACCCCTTCCCAAATTGTTATAAGGCTTATCTCTGAGACAAGGCAGGTAAAAAGTCATGCTCAAATGAACTGTCACATTTTTTAACTTTTCAATTTTATAATGGCTAAACGGTTCATCACTTTCACTATTTTTCTAGTTTTTGAAATGTTTTTTATTTGAACAAATATATGGTTATAAATTTTTATTTTATTTCAAAAACATGAGTTTTTGAATAAATACATAAAAATTAACATATTGCAATATTTTGCATTGACAGGATTGAATTTAGATTTTGGTTTAATAGGATTATAAATAAAAATAATAAAAACTTATATAATTTTTACATCTTATGAAATATATTTAAGTGCCTATATGTATTTAAAATGTGTTAACGAATTTTACTAATAAATTTCCCTATATGATTTCTGTGCCACATCGTGAATGTCAAATTTTATTAATAAATTCAATCTATTTGTAATTCACCATTGCCCAAATTTGAGCACACAATTCAGCCTCCAAAAAAGCACATTTAAATGAAAAATCATAAAACTTCCTCTGAATTTAAATGTCCCAAAAATTAACTATGACTAATCAATTCATAATTAAAAAACAATTTAGCCATGTTTGACGCCTGTAACCAAACATTATATAGGTACTTATATTATTTTCAGTGAAAGTTTATACGCCATGTGTCTATTATCGTTTATGAAAATTATGTTTTATACGAGTTGATAATTTATTATAATCCTTTGTTGATGTAACAACTTCTACTATCGAACAGGAAATATCATGCTTATTTGTGTAAATCACTTGTTAGTTTTCTGTTAATTACACTCGAATGGCAAATGATCTTCTATTAAACTAATCCTCTACGAACACGTTGACTGATGGTTTAAAAGTTTAGGCGGTTGTCATCATTACCACAGGTATGCTGATTTGTCGCAACGAATTATTATGATATTTCGAAAACGAATTATTGATGTTTTATGCCGCAGGCTT
Source organism: Crioceris asparagi (assembly GCA_958507055.1). NCBI lineage: Eukaryota > Metazoa > Arthropoda > Insecta > Coleoptera > Chrysomelidae > Crioceris > Crioceris asparagi. The sequence goes on along the minus strand of OY293826.1, from coordinate 79,132,688 downwards.
AGGTTAGCTGGTATGCCATCTGTTGCAATATAATTTTCAAGACGATGAAGAAGCTGAGTGAATATTGAATATTTCACACTAATTTATTTTGTTTTCATTCTATTTATAGAATACTTACACTTAAAAAAGTTGAATTGAATACAGCATGAATTTAAAAGTTATTTACAAAATATTCCCGAGATTTAAAAAAGTTTATTTAAGCGAAATTAAGTTTATCAGTACAATGTTTAGTATTTTGTGCTCTACACGGTCCTGAAGTTATAATTATAAAATAGGCTTTTGGTTATAAATTTCTAAGGATTCTCAGGATTTTACTGAAATTTGGTAAGGTGGCATTGCTAAATACAGCAAATAAATGATAAATAAATAGTTAGTTTTTTATTAGTTATTTCATATTTCCCATTTCTACGCCAATGGATAAGATAAAAATTAAATAAAGAATTTTTAGCATTTTAACCCTGTAATTTTAAGAAAAAATATATTTCTTCTATTTATTATAAAGCATCTTGTGTGACCGTCCACTCACACGACTATCCTACCGCTCGAAGGCAAATTCCACTGAACAAAAAAATCGTCAGATCAAATTGTGTGACCATTTATTTTTTCAGCGTGTCAAGGCAAACAACAATGGTCATATTACATTTTCAGAAGAATACGTTCGACAAGTTTTATCAAAATCCTTAGAGTCTTGAGCAAAACAAGTTTTTTGACTATTACTCAGCAACGAGTGCTAGCAGGAATCTCATTGTCCCACCGGCGAGCGGTACTGATATCCAGCAAAAAAAGAAAGCAACAAAATCCGTCGATCTGTTCTCGAGATAATTGTATTACAGACAGACAGACCAATGGCTGAAAATATGTCTTTTGGCCTCTGGAAACTCTGAAACATCATTATTTGTTAAAATCTCGACATCGAAAATTTCACACGATTACAATACTTTCCTTACATGGCTACTATGGTAGAGGTAGGAAAGTAAAATTGTGCAGAATTTTCGCGAACCGGTTTTCAAAAGATGTTCACGATGTACTGCTCGGATGTGACTCAAAGATCTTTTTTGCTCAAGACTATTATTCAAAAGGGGTTAAAGTTTATTGAAACTTATCTAGAACTTTCTTAGCTTTGAGAAAAAAAGGAAACAGTTGCTCAACGGAAGTGTCAAATTGTATATTCAGATTCCAGCAAAATGATTATTGGTGTTTTTCTTGAAATTTTTAAAAAGGTCAATGGTCTCAAGATTGAATTAGGTAATTTTTATATGAAATTTGAGAGCGGCAGGAATGTCGTGTTTTTGTACTGTTATTTCTGGGTTTAAATTCAGATTCTGGAAATAATTGATTAGTGCTCTAGCACCGTAGGTATTTAGGTGCGCATAAATGGGAAGCGCCCTTCCTAGGACCCTGTCTTTTATGCGCTAATTTTTCGCATTCAGTTAGTAAGTGATTTACAGATTCTGCTGCTTCTGTGCAAAATTTGCAGGAATTATCTTCAAGAAAACACATCTTTTTTAGATGGGTTTTGAAGGGATAATAACCTATGGTGATTCCAACCAAGTTTCTTAGATCATTTCTTTTTTAGGAGAAGTAGGTTATTTTCCTTTGAGCATTGCCAGTCTAGTAGGCGTTTAGCCTGACTGACTTGCTCTAGGTCGTTCCAGTATTTGGTTTTCAGGCTTGGTTAACACTTTTTGTTTCTGTGGAACCGAGGACACCCAGGCCGGGTTTTCGATCCCTCAGTGAACCATCCCTATACCAGGTAAGGTCACCCTTTCCTTTTCCACAGGTAGAGGAGTCTTTATCCATTCGTCCCGTTTTGGTATTTTTATTTCGTAGTTTCTGTTAAAATAGAGTTGTGTTCCCATATCATCGACTGGAATGTCTTTAAGATATGGGATTCTGTCTAGAATACTCCAGTGTCCTGTCACTCACATATCTTGTTTTGCTTTTTCTGTAAATTCTTAGGGCTTTGTCTAATTCACACCTATGAATATGCAAATGCAGTGGAGTCAAGTTCAGGATGATTTCCATTGCTGCAGTTGGAGTTGTACGCATTGCCCCTGAGATTACTATGCAAGCTAGTTTTTGATTTTTTTTGAGGTCATTTTGAATTGAGCTCTGTTCTGTTGTAACATAGGACAGTAAGCCATATTAGAACTGAGACCCCATGTTTTTCCCAGTAGCTGCCTGCATACCTTGATATTTATTAGGGCTTTTTCCTTTATATGTGTAATTTGTCTATTTCCAGTTCAGTTTTTGATCCAGGTATACCCTCAGATATTTATCTTCCCTGAAAAGCATTATTTCTTCTCCTAAAAGGATAGGGACCTCAGTTTCGACCTTCCTTTTTTTTGGTAAATGATATGATAACCGTCTTATTGGGATTAATGTTGAGTGTTGAGTCCCCTACACCTGCACCAACTTAGTCCAAGTGCATCTTCCATCAGTCCTCTTAATGTTTTCATATCTTTTCCTGAGATTATTTGGGTGATATCATCAGTATATCCGATAACCCCATAGCCCATCTAAGCTAGTGGGCAAAGGAGTTCATCCACTACGATGGACCATAGCAGAGGCAATAGGAGGCCACCTTGAGGGCATCCTCTAGCTGTACTTATCATTTTGGTTTCTTCTTCCATTTTTGCAGTAATTTCTCTGCTTGTCAGCATTGATTGTACCCACCTGACAGTAATTGGATTTATTTCCTTTTGCTGGGGGCGTTTTCAGTGGCCTCAATTATTGTCAAGGCTCCTTGAATATCCACAAATTCACATAGTGCTATTTCTTTCCTCACTATTACCTTTTCAATCCTTCCAGTGAGATCATCATGAGCATTAATTGTCGATATGCCTTTTTGGAAGACATATTGATTTTTATGGAATGGCTAGGCATCCTTCTCTGATATGAAGGTCCAGTACGTTTTCCATGCTTTCTAGGAAGAAGGAAGATAGGCTTATCTATCTAAATGACTTAGGCTGCTCGATTGCTCTCCCAGCCTTTGCTCCTCCCAATACTTTCGGTACCCCGGTACCCGGCACTTCCCGGGCAAACAATTTTGTAGATTGTGGTACGAAAACATAAAGTCATCAAAAGTCTTGAGCATGGAACCCTTCTATGAGACCCACGCGCACGTAGCACTAGTCCAACCCAGATTCATCCACAGACATGCTCCAAGAGAGAACAGCATGATAACTTTCCCTACATGTGTCTTTGGGATTTTCCGGTATGAAACTCTTTACCTACCCTTAAATTCCACTCGCACTGACAGACTTTCACAAAACAGTCCAGTGACATACTACACACAAATATATACCGAAAAATCCAGGAAAATTCAGCCATAGAGCTCAGATATACTTCTTTGGGAATCACAGAAATGGAACCCTCAATCTAGGAGGCCCAGAAACACTTACAGCCACTACCAGATCATTCTAATAACATTCTACATACATACATGGTAAAAATCCAAATACAGCCATAGAGTTCCAAAATATAAAATAGACTTTTATATACGGAACCCACCACATAGAGTCCCACGGGAACCGATAGTTTAACAGTTCTTTTACTATGGTATATAATAGTATATGTAAACTTTGATAAGATAAACACGTGTGCAAAATTTGTAAAATTATTGAATTTTGAATACTGTGTTGAATTCTCAGTATTTTGCATTGGAAATTCAACTTTTTTTTATAGTGTACACAATGTATTAACCATGGTACCTTTATACATCATGGTGTTAACCTAATACTATGAGGCTTGCTGCAGCAGTCAGTATAGTAAAGACTCGTACATATCACATTATAACAAGTGAAATTAAAAAAAAAATTAAAAATAGTTTTTATTAGGCATTTAAGATTATAACCGTATCGATGAGTACCTACTATTGCTATCCTTTTCTCGATTTAAACTGTACTTATGTATATGTGTATGCCAGCAACAGCAATTCCATAACAAATTACTGTTTATCTACCACAACACAAAATTAAACTTTAAATTAACAACAACGTCTGACAATTGCGACATAACCATAGACATAGACGATCTTCCAGAGAGTACCTATATACCAGAGAACAGAGACGTATATATACGCTCCATGCTCGTGCGTAATTCCAGTGACGGATCCAATTGTTCGACATTGTCGTTCCATGTCGAAAAAATAATGATCTTGGTTATATGAGATAATTTATAATTACCAATATTGGATCACACTTGGAGCTTAACAGGCGGCGAGATGTCTGCGATCTAAGTACGAATTCGAAATTTCAAGTCTTTAGACCGTATGGTGCCTGAGAAATCGAGTCCATTGATACAAGAACCGAAAGTAATAAAAACTATTTAAAAAACATTCAACTAAAAAAAACATTTTAGAGCAAAAATTATGGTTCAAGTAGTTAATTTTTGGTTTCAACTTCAGTAAATTGAAATAAACAAAGTAAGATATAAAGGAAGAAAAAATATCAATAACAGTCATTATTTGCAATAGAAATCACGTTTTTTATTAGCTGTTGATAGATGCTGTCGCTAGGCAATACTAGGCATTATCTACGCCGCTGAGAGGTAGTCCCCGCGCAGATATAGAAAATTCAATAAAAAAATTATTGAACTCGGATAAGTAGTTTTTGAAATTTTCTGGGTCATACGAAAAGTCCTTATTCGTATATATATATATTAGTATAGATTTCGGGTTAGAAATTAGAAGAGACTTTCACATCTATAATATATGTTTGAACATCCCAATGCCAAGTGATGGGCAGTTGCGTCACAGCCGATAAGAAAGATCAAGTTTTTTTAGTATACAGTAATTATTTAATTGATTTACCTCCTTCGGTGGGGCCTCTCGTGCTTCTCCCGGGAAGTAAGCTGAGAAGCAGATGGGCTGCATTTTCTGTGCCATAATCACCAGATCAACCAGCTCTCTCCCAACAAACTGGGTTACGGGTGTAAACTTAATTCTGCTACTTACGGCCGCGCGCGGCCTTTCTCCTTTAATGTACTGTACTATTTGGGATCTTTCTTATTTGGCCCCCGTTGAAGTTTGGATCCTGTAACAAACCAATGTTAATTGAATCAATATCAACCACTGACTCTAGGGGATTCATGGCGCTTGGTCCGTAGTGGTTTATATGGGAAAATTCAATTGCCTTTACATTAGAATTATCCTTATTAAGGAACCTTCTTCTAGTGGCTCTAGGCCCTATATCCTTTGAGCTGTCCGCTCCCGCGACCATCAAGTGGGATTTTTTCAAGTTAATAAATATGTCCCATACTATTGTTGTTTTTATTGCTATCCCTAAGGTAGCCAGTCAGCACCGTTGGCCGTGGAAAATTTTCCTCTCCCGCGACAATACCTCCTCCTTCCTCCATCCCAGGGTTTAAGGTCTTGGCTTCTGAGCCACACTGCAGTTGCCTTATAGTTGTATGAAATAAGGATCCAAAAGGGTTTAAAGTTGGCAGAAAGAAAGCAGGGTTTCTATTGGTCCGTGGTCAGGAGCTCGTCTGGATACTGGGCATGCATGATGCCAACCCTAACACCCGCGTTCCTTTAGGGCCAATTCTTCCGACCCTCGGCTGTCCTCCTAGAAGCAGCGACTGCTGGACTGTTCGAGGGAGTCGATTGGGCTTTTGACCCTTGTCGGCTTTCTCCAGAACTCATCCTTTTGAATATTTTTGCTGAAGGTGAGTGTTTTGCATAGGCATTAGGGCATTTTTACGTGCCTCTTTAATGCTGTTGGGGCTCTATGGGCTCACTTGCCTGGAGGTGGATTGCTTAAGGATAATTTGAGGTGCACTAAAACACCTCTGTGGTGATCAAGTTGAGACTGACCCCACTCTGCATTGGGTTCCTATTCAAGGGAAAGATCTATTTATATGATCTTCCTTTCATAATTACAAGCAGCGCCCGTTTATAGGGATGCACATTTACTCACTCATTCGCCCACAACAGCACGGCGTCAGTAGTCAGTATTCCTATAAGAAACCAGGCCCTCAAACCAACGACAAGATCCTACAGCCCCTATTGGAGGAAATCCAATTTTATATAGTAAATAAACTGCTCATTCAGACTTATGCACAATTTTGTTTCTATCCGTTGCCGTAGAAATTGCAGATATGATTTATATATATATATATATATATATATATATATATTCATAATTTTGATATAACAAAGCAGATTTGATTTCAGCAAATTCAAATGAGCCGTTATAAAATTATGAATATACGATTTTAAAATTATATTTCGAGGACCGCATAGGGCCCAAAATATCCAACTTTCAACTAATGTTAGTTTGGTTGAATCAACTTATTTTGATCTCGGCTACAATTTTGTGAAGACCTTTTGGAGATACTTTACCCCATAGTTTCATAAAAAAATGTATAGATATAAAGATATTTTGTTTCAGACTATCAATCTAGCAATTTAATTTTGTGCCGTTATGATCAATCCATCATTATTCAAAAGGCGGATTTTTAACCGGTAAGACGGAAACATAATGAGGACCGGCACGTTTGAATAGGCTCGATTGACGCTCGTCCTAGATCACGTCGCGATGCATTTTCGTTACTTTTTTAGTAGGACATGTGTTTACAGTGAGTAGGTACGAACATGAGTATAATACAAGAATAAAATGTCTGGCAAGGATATCTTGAATAAGTCAATTAAATTTGATTCGGAAGAAGAGCGAGCATCTCAATGTTTTGAATGCAGATGAGGCAATCGAGTATTCTCGATTTCTGGGTGTTCTTTTTTTGATTACAAAACAAGCTAAATTGATGTATTTACAAGATTGATTGGGATTGATTTTATTTTTTACTGTTAGCTTTTATGTTATTATATATTTCAATCAATCCGACTTATGGTCGAATTTATTTCGGATCTTGAACTAAGACATGTTTACACTATAACCGTTCACTGATTCTGACGATTATTTTATTCATTGGAAAAACGAGTGCTGAGAGATGATCCCATATGAAAATATTCATAACTCATATGCAAAATTTCTAATAGGTAGAAAGGTCATATTTTCGGAAATTTCAAATTTTACCTTGGGGGAATATAGGACAGATAATTTCCAGCAACATTTAGATCTGATCTTTTAAGAAATAATTGAACGGCTTACGAGCTTTAGGAAAATGTAAGATTGTTGCCGCTATATTTTGAAATCACTGAATATAAAACTATTTTTTGATAGCTCATGTAGTTACTCAGAAATGTGAAATAAATAATCTTTTTCATAAACCAGTGCAGACTTTGACTTTGAAGATGTACTTGAAAATACAAGATATAGTTATTTATTATACAATCGAAAAAAGTATTACATTTTAGTGTGTTGTTGACTGACGCGAAGCAGAGGGAGTCAAAAAACCGAGAGCTAAAATCTAATATTCTTTCCGTGTATAATACACAATTTTTTTGAGACGAGAAAAACGATAATTTAATAATGAGAAAGTTTTACAATATAATAAAGTCAGAAAATTATCCAAGTGAAATTTGAAGTTTTAAACTGGTAGGCTGTTGTACTTTTAGTGAAAATTAAACCTGCGTTGCTAAGGAAACCTTTAAAGTAATTAAATATTTGTCAATTTAATTGATAATGATAACTGTCCATTCTAGTTTTTAAAGAAATATTTATCGCTAATGCTTACGTAGTGTTAAAGGCGTATTTCTCGCGATCACACACTTTGTGGATTGAAAATCTGACGTTTTATGCCCTTACCAATTGTTTAGTAATTTTGTGGAAGATTTTAAAATGGAAACAGATATTTGTTATAGTCGATGATTAGTTTTTTTAATTCGATGTTGACAAATCTTACATGAAAAAAATACCCGAATATGTACTGCTAAGAGATACGAATTGATTTATTCAAGAACAATTTCAGGTCCTTTAATTTACCACAATGATTTTATCGAACTTCAACAATTGACAATAAAAAATATAGGTTGGCTATTCTTACTTGGAGATGAGATTAATAACAAAAAAATCCGACAGCTTGTAGCACGCGGATAGATAACTTTCACGTTTATTAATTTTTATTATTTTTTTTATCACCCCAATGTTAACGTTATTCTATGACGCAAGGGGTATTTGCACTTGCAATAGTTGTTTCGCACATGTTTTTTCACATTAGACTTTTGCAAATAGAATTCGTCGAGAATTACTAATGTCTCAACTGTAGTAAGGGCGTATGAAATCTGAGAATTACTAGAATATAGGTAAGAGCTTGATATATTATGGGTGAGAAAAGCATTTCAGATTTCTATAAATATTTTTTACAAAAAATTGGACCGACCTTATCAGTTGGTGCACTGAAAAGTATAAAATAATATTAATATTTCATGTAAAATAATATTCTCCTGGTAATCACCTCATTGATTCGAATGGATATTGAATTAATGAGTAAATCTCTGAATCATGTTCAGGATCAGTGACATGTTTTTCATCAATTTTTTTCTAAGGAAGTGGCACTTGATGAAGAATAAGAAGGCAGTAGGGACTAAGGAAATATGGAAAGTTATTAGAGAATATTAATTGAGAAGCTAAACTCTAAGTTCGATACTAGTTAAGTTTATTTTTTAGTTATTATGGTAATGTTAATATATTATGTGACAGTTTTAGTATCAAGCTAAGCTAGTACCGAAGTAAGATTTGTTTATGTATACGCGGCTTCAACTATTTCACCTAACTTTCAGTAACTTTATCATGCATCACACATAGCCATATATTGAATTTACACTCACGTCCGATAGAAAGTACAAATAATAACGAATTCAATATTCAAGTTCGACTTGTGATTGCCATCTTATAGGTAAATATATATTTATTTATATGTGCACATTTCAGTACCGTTACAACGGGTTTTTTATTACTTTCAACTGAAATTTACTGCGTATGTATCGGCCCCACCCTCATCTTTTCATGCTCGGTGTGAAAATGCAACTATCGTCTGGGGCTGAGTTTTTCTTTTTAGGTGAGGAAAAAACGGTAATTATAACGCAGTGGAAGGTCTCTTGCAAAAGCATAGGTACAGTTTTGGAGGAGGATGAGACCGCTGAGAAAATAGCAGGAGTGTCCCGAAGGACGTCTGAAGGAGCACCGTCACACATTTCAAGTAGGCTACGACGCGGACGTGAACAAGGTTGAGACGTGTACGTGTGTCCTACAAACTACCTATTTATTCTTTCTTAGTATCAAATTTTTGTTTTGACAATAAAATGTTTTGGAGAACCTCATGTTGAGACATCCGGTCATTAAACGCTCTCAAGAAAGAATTTGTCTTACACGGCGTGATTTTTGTACAGAATTGGATAAAATATATTTGAAATATGAAAATTTGGTTTTCTGAGTTAATTAACGACATTGGGTTGCGATACAAAATTTTAATTTTAAAAGTAAATTTTCATTACTTATGATCTAGCTTGCCTCCTATTTCACCCACGGAAACCCAAAATGAACCCGACAACTTTAAAATCCATAACATTAATCCAAAGCCAAAACCTTAAATTTAACTTCAGTCGATACATTTTAACATAATATTCAGAAACATTTCTAAGGTTCACGTATTTGTTTGTCTTATAATTTCTTAGGGGCATTTAGAGATACCTAGTTTTCTGAGTATTAGAATACAAATTATGGTGTTAGATGAAAATAAAGGAACTTCACAATGGTTGAAACAATAACAAAAAAATTTGATAATAGTTTCGCGTCTCTTTGATTAGCATACAAAATAATAGAAAAAATAGACAAGTAATTAGTAAATAAAATTTGATTTTTTTCTATATGCTCAAGTTCATTATGACATTAATAAAAAATATACCCATTATTTTCAATAATCATTTTTGATTATTTATTTTATTAACCAGCAGCAACTAAATCTCAAAAGAAATTAGTTCAGAGCTCTGAAATTCTGTTCAAGTTTAATTACAATACCAGACTCTGATCAATCTCCAAAGTATTTGATAGGAGTAGAGTATATCGTAATCACATATTAATTCAACAACCTTAACAACATAAGATTGTGAGCTGTAATCACTTTAAATACAAAACAGCGTGTCCATGGCACCTCGGAGAAGATTTTATCAGATACCTAGAAATATTATATTTTATCGGATGCGTTAATTGTTGAGCCTACAGAATACATTACATTGTTTTGCCCCGTTCTAACTTCGTTCTTCTTAATTTCTCAGGATTCCGATTCATTCTAAGAAAGCACTTCAAGTTCAAAATTCATTCTACCTACGAACATTTTTCCTCCAAGCTAAATTACCTACACTATATCCAAGACAAAAAATGTTGCGGAAAAACCGCGCTTCCACAATCTTCAAAAACAATATATTTGTATGGCGAATTAAGTAACATAACATACTTGTACACACCAAGATATGTCTGTCATTCCCCCAGCAAGGTACATTGTACCTCGTCTTGCTTTCGCATTACAATAACATAAATAAATAATAAATGTAATTCATATGGATATACAAAGGCGTGTATGTTGTTGTGGTAATTTGTGAGTGCAATGAGAATATTATTTTTGTTTTGAAACACGTCGCTGCATTAAGAATATACAGTGTGAAATAGCCAAATGGAATACATTCTTTATTTGAGCTATTGTGCAGATTTATCAAAAATCCTGAGACCAATCGGTTATCATGAAATGAACTTCAGTAACAAAAAATAACAAAAAAGCAGACAAACAGTAGAATTTTTTTTTGAGTTTCAGTAGGAAAATGTAATTGTTTTTTGACGTTTTCGCAAAAATTAATTAAAAAAAAGTAGCTCGTTCGTGGGACCCCCGTCAAGAACGAAGTTCCCTCCGCCATTTGCCAATTCCGAATTTCATTTGATCTAGTTATTCTAGTTATAACTGTAATGGCTGGAAATCCATTAGTGATTATTGAAACACTATATCAAATTTGGACTAATATATTGTTTAAAAAATGACAATTGTTTCGGCACTCTGTGTCTTTCTCAATTGTAAGTATTAAGTAAATTCTAAGACGATAAGTGCCTTCTTAAATAATAAGGACTCTTAACATAAATCTTATTAACTAATTATAACCGAATTATGTAACAATTAAATATACATTAAGACGCTGAACATACCATAGTATGGTATGGTTTGGTTAGTTTATATTGAAAACATTAGACTATATTGTTATTAAAAATTTGGAAGAACCTACATAACCAGCATTTTGATTATCTCCTGTAAGAACATTTATATTTGTTGTTTCTCACATTATCAAGAAATAAACCATATTGCTTATGATGTTTGGAGTGTGTTGTAGTGAATTTCGTTCATCTAATGATTTCATTTTCTTACTGCTAGTTTTTGCGATAGTTTTAAAAATTAAAAACAATTGCGCATAGAGAGAGAGAGAAAAGACCGCTCAAATTATGTGTCACGAATTTCCATTTCCCATTTCAAAAATTGCACGTCATGACTCTCATTCGAAGTGGTTTCAATGAAGATATTTTTTCGTTGCAGAATGTAATTTTATGATCTATAATTGGCGTGTGTCAGGCTGTGGATTTTTTATAAATATCCGCATTACTTTGAATCATGAATTTATGGCATTGAGCTGTTCCTCACTGTATGTAATTTCTTTCTGCTTGCTGCTCTCTTATAAATTTTAATGTGATCTCTGGTTACACCTTCTTGAATTGTTATTATGATAATAAATACTAATTTACTGATGACGACGGTGTATTTTTATTTATATTCAAATATAAATCAGAAGATGACGTTCCATATTTAATTATTATTGCTTATGAATAAGAACTATATTAGTACAATTGAAATACAAATGATATCCCCCCTCATATCTGTAAAAAAGTGGAACTTTCGATCAATAGTTAGCAGTATGCATCAATTCACCACAAAATTAAAAGAAATTGTCATACGTGCTTAACGAGGGCTTAAATAGACCCGTAAATTTATAATATAACTTGTCGGTATGAAAATTATATAATGAGGCCAAAAGTTATTCCCTTGAACCTTTAAAGCACGATTTTAACTCTTAAATCTCGCACTAAACAAATGCCCAAAACTTTCCACTGTTCCATCTCTATGGAATCTAATTTCGTTGCTTAAAGGGCTAACTTTTGTTGATCAGTACGTGCTCAATTATAAGAACTTTTACAGGCCTAGTGAGTAAACTGGTCCCATTTTGGCCGACTTGAGGGATGAGGTGTAAAAATAGACCCGTCGGTTTTTTTATTTTTGTTTCTACGTGTCTTTCACATAATAAACGTGCTCCGATTTTGATATTTTTTTATTTGAAAGGAGAGAGTTGAGAAACGGTCCAATATAAAAAAATCTAATCCAAAATCGCCTTCCCCGAAAAAAAACGTCCCGAATGGTGTAAAAGTTTTTTTTTTCGAAAATAGAAAATCTAAGATGGCGAAATTATAGAAAGGAACAATTCCGGAAACATTTTAAAAGAATATTTTTAAAAAAATCACGGCTTCCGAGTTACAGCAATATTAAAAGGTGAAATATATGTGTATGTTGTTTAAAATTCCTGTCTATAAGTTAACGTTCAATGATGACTATGAATACACTCAAAAATGTGAAATAAAAATTTTTAACAAAAAATTGGATCGACTTTATTACGTGAAGCACTAAAAAATCCTAATAATATTAATGCTACAGGTTCCGGTACTTTTTAAGTTATACAGGGTGTGTCATAATCTATGCGGATGATTTGAGGATGTCCAAAAATATGAAAGTCAGTTTATATTAACTTACTCTCTACAATGCACCATTTTCGAGATAGAGGGTGTTGAAATTGAAAAACAAAGTTTTTTTGTGAATATCTTCGGTACCGAAAACGGCATTTTCCACTCAGAATAAGATAACTTTTGAATCTGAACAAAATTTTGTTAAGTCATAAGTGGTGAACATTTCGAAGCAGTAGTGGTTGTTTTTCTTCCCAATTTCTACGCCATTGGAAAAAGTACGGTTTTGAGGTCTATTTAAACCGCCAATGTTTTCTACACAAAAAAGGTACATACTATTGGTCATGAGCTTTAAAGTCGACCGTAATCGAGAGAAATCAACTTTTATGTTGAAAAAAACACGGTCAGTTTTAGCTTTTGTTACTTGTTCTAACGTTTACATACATTTTGTTTAATTATTAAATAAAAAATGTATTTCAAGTTTTTTCTACATAAAAGTTGATTTTTGTCGAGAACGGTCGACTTTAGAGCTCACGACCAACAGTACCATTTTGTGTAGAAAACATTGACGGTTCAAATGGTTGTCTCAAAACCGTAATTATTCGATTGGCATAGAAATTGCTGAGAAAAACACCGACTACTGCTTCAAAATCTTCAAAACTTAGCTTATTATGAGTGGAAAATAATTTTGTTTTTCAATTTCTACACCCTGAGAATTGTGCATTTTATAGGGTATGTTAATATAAACTTTTTTTCATATTTTTGGACAAGCTATCACATCCTCAAGACCTGGGCATATATTATGAAACACCCTGTATATACCTAAAACTGCATAACTTCAAAATTACCAGCAACAGTAGAATTAATATTAATTTGAAATTTTCCGTGCTCCAGCTAGTAAAGTTTTTTGTCAAAAATATTTATTTCACTGACCTCACGGTGAAACTATATGACATAATCAAAATAGAAAACTGAAAATCAATATTACACTACAGAAGATTTTGCCTGTAATTTGAAAACTAAGGAAAATCAAATTCACCATCATATATAATGTTGATTACAGGAAATAAATAGGTACAAACTGATCATTTGATTATAAAGAATATGTTTGAAAATTATCTGCTTAAGTGTTATCGGTTTAAAGTTGTTCCATTCAATCTTTTGTTTATAATAAAAACAGTCAATTCGATTTCCTGTTAGTCTTATCAATCTCTTCATCAGTAAAATTAAGAAAGTTTCTATTATACTCTTCGTGATTCCGTCGCTGTGAATTTCTTTTAGAGCCTTGCCTTGCATTGTTGTAGACTTAAGAGAAAAAAATCATAATTACAATTTGAGATTTGAAAGACTATAAAATAGTTCAACTCACCTGCGACTACGTATTGTTTGTCGCTGTGGGATATTGACACAAATTCATTGTAATGATATTTTTCTTTGACACTACTGAACTCTTCATATTAATATTAATGCTCACAGTTATTCTAATTTCTAATGGATTGTTTCTTTATCTTGATAATATTATTCCTCTTATTGAATGAGATATACTTCGTTATTTGATTAAAATCAATCCGCGCGAAGCCAAATCAACAACTTCAGACAGAACAGTGAAGGAAGACATGTAAAAGACGAACTAACAAACATCTATTTCTGTTTTTATTACTTAGTTTTTTTAGATAGATGTCAAATTCACATTTATGCCTCTATTTGTTTCTATAAAATGGGAATAAATATATAGTATATTATAGTATTCATTAAATCCTGTATACGGAGCGTTTCTAGAGCTGAGCTACAACAATTGCACCCTGCGTTATAATGGTTCTGAAGAATTGAAAAAAGAGCAGTCGGCGGACCCCCGTCAGGAGCGAAGTTCCTTACGCCTTTTCTCTAATTCCAAATTTCATTTGTTATAGAAATCTTTTTATAAATGTATTTGCTGTTACTTGATGGAAATTCATAGTAAATTAGAATCAAAACACCATAATAAATTTCTACTAGCATATTCTTTAAACATGGCAATAGTTTCGGCATTTTGTGACTTTCTCAAGTGAGTATTAACTACTAAATTCTAAGAATATGAGTAACTACTTAGATAATAACGATAGTTATTATAAACAAATAATGTAACAATTACATATACCTAAAGCAAATGTTGCTTCTAATCTTTGCCTACAGTATCTAAGGAGTTGGACATACCATCGATCTGGTCATTGAGGAGATTACCCGAATGTTAACGTTTGTATTAAATTATCCATTTACTCGAACAAATTCAGTTTTTCACCGACTTACCAAACAAAGGAGGTAAACGATTGGAATCTTTGCCTACATATTCTTTGTATGACTGTTTGCGCCTATTAAACAGTAAACGTGCTTCGATTTTCATGATTCTTTTCTCATTTGAAAAAGTACCAAAATCTCTCAAACGGAGTTGAAAGGGCAATTTTTTTTCGAAAAACGAAAATTTTAAACGACGAACTTAAAGGAAATACCATATTTGGCAACATTTAAATTGGACATTTTAAATAAAATCATAGGTTTCGCGTTACAGCAGTAGTAACGTCTAAGGTATGTGAGCTTCCGCTATGTGGAGGGGCATTTTTTTTCGAAAATTGAAACTATGAGATGGTCAAATTATAAGAAAAGATTTTATGAAACGACATTTAAATTGGATATTTTTCAAAAAAACAAAAATGTTGAACGTTGAACTTGATGACTAATGTTACACTCATATTTTTTTAAATAGGACCGACTATATTTGATAGTGCACTGAAAAATACCAAACAATAGTAGTTCTATCGGCGCCAAACGTCTTCTATCTAACTTCAACTGCACAGCATAAAAATTATCAATACCAATATAATTAGTATTATTTTGTATTTTTCAGTACACCAACTAATAAACTCGGTCCTATTTCTTGTAAGAAATGTTTAATCCTTTCTTGCAAGTGTGTAAGATGTTTAAATTATCATTGAATGTATAATTATTATCATTGAGATGCAGCGCATCATTTGAATTAGTTTTATGGTCTATGAATTATCTCTTGTGTTTATTAAAATTTTCTGCCAGTTTTACTTATATGTCTTTATACTCACACTCGCACACACTCTATTGTATATAACAGAGAAAGCAGAGAGACAGATACTGAAATTTATTGTATAGAAGTTTAAACAAAAAATACGTGAAATAGAAAGGTTGAAATTAAGATAATAATAATAATAATTAACAATAAAATAATACTCACAGTGTTGTAGAGATTGTATATATAGTTATCAATGATAAGTTATTTAACAAGAACGCAAATTACAGAAGAAATAGATAGGGACCGCAAACCGCGTTAAGGAACTTTGCTCCCAACAGATAATTTAGAGAACACCCTGTATATATTGACATGTAATAGACTACTCACTCAAACGAGTTGTCAGAAACTAGAAAACTATTAAAGAGTAATCTTAGTAATTAGATAGTTATCTTTGTTATATTACATCCGCTCCATGTAAATCATTGACAGCTGCAGTAAGTAAGTATAAAGCCAACAGAGCGATTTCGCCTAAAAAAATCCCTCAAACACAGCCGATAGTTTCAATCAAAACCGTGTATGCAGTTTTTGTCTTGTATTTTTGACCGACTTTTCAAACGGAGGAGGTAAATAATTCTAGTGTATCTGTTTTTTTATGAATGTTCGCTCTGTTCTCATGATTTTTTTATCATTTAAAAGAGGACTATTGAGAGTTGGTTCCATTGAAAAAATCAACATTCAACAATATTCAACATACCCTTCTCCCCAATCTTTTTCCAAAATGAGTGGAGGAATACATTTTTTTCGAAAATTGAAAATTTGAGACGAAAAAATACAATATCCGGCAACGTTTGAACTGGACATTTTTCAAAAAAATCATACGTTTCCGTGTTACAGCAGTGTTAAAGTCTGAATACGTGTGTTTCCGCGATGTTCTGAAATCTGTGAATATACGGGATCGTTGAACGATTTTGATGACTAATGATACACTCAAAATTGTGAAATAAATTATTTTCACAAAAAAATGTATCGACTTTATTACTTGATGCACCAGAAATAAAAAATCATGTGAACTCCAATGGTTCCGGTACTTTTGAACTTGATGCCAAAAGTCTGCTATCTACATATATCTGATTTTTTTTTGAAATTGGTACCAAGAGATTATTATCTGCTATAGAAGACTTTTGACACCGCATCAAAACTAGGCAACAATGTCATCTATTTTATAATAACACCATATATTGCACTAAATTCGTCAATTATTATAATTCTCTAGGTACCGTTATATCACGGTTTCCCTTAGACATTTTTCAGTGTGCGATCGGTTTGGAAAAACCCCTCAGTTGATAATCGGATCGTGTAAATTACGTAGGTAGTACATTCCAGCAGAGATGTAAAACGTTATCAGCTGAATAATCCAAGACGATAATAAGTTGAGAAAAACACAACAAACAAAATGCAACAGGCGTATTATAGGTAGTGTAAATAAAGTAGCAAGATTATTTGTATGTTGATGAACCCGGTAGAGATTGGCAGTGGGCCAAAGTTATAAAGTAAAACATAGACAACCTTGAAGACAGGACTGGCCTAAGTTCACGGCCGATGTGTGATATTTTATATATGGAATTTGATTAACATTTCTTCAGGATTCTTCATTTTTGTCCTGTGATATATTGTCCGCTTCCGCCTTGGTTCTATTGTTGCCACTTGAGGGAATACGAAAGGTTAATTTTGTTCATCTGTGATGTACAGTTTGATGAAATACATATAGGTAATTCAATTCAAAATGATAAACTAACCTGTAATTGTCAAATGAACATTTTAATGTAAAGATCCGTCCATCACAATGTAATATTTACATATTAATACGTGCAGATAATTCTTTGGACCGCATTTTAAGAATAACGCGGGCACAGGGGAATATGAAAGAAAAGCTAGAATTAATTAGTTCAATGTGTTACAAATACAATAAATTAAAGCTTATTTAATAAAGTAAATTTACGTTTATTCATTTAGGTATATAATCATGAAAATAAATGCCGTGGTGGTGCAATCTCGTAACAATTATTTTGTGTTTTCAGTACATAATTTAATAAATTCAGTCACAACTTGTAAAGCCTTATTTATCTTCTAGTCTGGAGTGATGCTGATTAAAATCCTCAAAAAGATATCTTGTATAGGTTAGGTTAGGTTGTGTACAGGGTGTGTCATTTATGATACATTTATATAGGATACCCTCCTATATAGTGCTAGTGAAGCCGCAAAACTAGTTTATTCTTTTGGAGTAAAACTTTAATTGATGAAACAAAAATTCAAAAATGTTCGCTGCACTCTATTGAATGAGATTAAATAATGAAGATATTGAAAAGATTCGATGTATTTTATTCAATAAAATTTATGAAATATGTTGTTTCAGAGTTTATCTAAGAAAATTATTGTTACGGTGTTTTCAGAATGATAAAATTTGGCCAGATAAAAAATGGATTGTCTGTTAGTATACCTATCTAATAGTATTAAGAAGTGTGAAGTGACACAATGTTAAAAAATGAGTCATAGATCAATCTGAGACTGTTGAAGTTTTAAGAAAATGTTCAATTCAATTACAGAAATGATCTCTTTTTGCCCGATTATTTGTTCAAGTAAAACCTCTGGTCTTATTCGGCTGAAGCAGATAATGATTTGAAAAAAATATGCACGACCGGGCGATAAAGTCCAGATTCTAAATACCTTTAACGGGCGTAAAGAGCCGTTTTACCGGCCGTAGACTATTTTAGCGCCCGTGTGCGGTAACCTGTTTTTATTATTATTGACGTTGTTTTTATGGTAACGCGTTCGTAGTTAATTTTATATAATTATACAAATGATTTGTTAGATTATTATACAGGGAGAGTTAAAGAATAATATCAAGGTATAAAATTCATACAACTTGAAACAAACTTTATAATCATTTATAATAATAGTTACTAATAAACGATCATTCAAAGGGTCATGCATAAAATTTTGTATGTATTTCGAGCGCAAACAGCGCAACAGGGCTTTTACTTACACGCTTGTTTTACGCCCTTGATACATAAATAACTATTATAGAGCCATTTCTTAGCATCCCTCTACCACCAGCGATAACCTTCTTCCTTTTTTTGAAGTTGTTCAAAAATATACTTATTCATAGTTAATAGCAAAACATTTGCCCTTTCTTTTTACTTCCCTCAATAAGGGAAGTATTGTATTCACGTTAAAAATCGACCTCGAGATTTTTGCTGATATTTACGTTTTCGATTTCCTAGATCACGAAAATCATGGTATCTCAAGTCCGTCGGTCTGCCTGTCTGTCTGTAACGGCTTGACCTTGGACAACGAATTTTGACTACCGGCGACGCAATGTAAGGGTTTTCGTTAATCATATATACAGGGTGTCCAAAATATTAAGTGTCAATATAAGAACCGTAGAAGCGACGAGGTTGTATCCATCTCGAAGTGGGGTGGTTTGTCGAGGGAAGTCATAGGTAAAGGCTTTTACCAATTTTTATCATTTGGGCATTGCCAACACAACATGTTTGTCATATAAATTTGAAATGCTAAACTTTGTATTTTCTCCTTCAATTTTCTCAACTTTTAAGTTTCTGATATAAGTACGCTTATACATACAAAAGCTTTTCATGATCAGAGTTTATTAGTCACCCCATAGAAATATTTGCAAGGTGAAACTGTTTCTCGTGAGCTATTTCCGTATTCTTGTCATGACAAAATATATTTTTTGCACTGGAGCAATTGCCCTTATCATTCGCATATATTTAGTCTATAGAGCCGCACCTATATAATGTATAAAATATTAACGTTAAACCAGAAGGTGCACAAACACAATGAATCCACGCGAAATTAGTATGACAGACAGCAGATAGTAATCGACAGTCTTGTGGAGGAGAAAACAACTAAAAAAACATGAACGTGAGAAACTACTTACTCACTTGTATATATAAACAACTACAGCACCGGTTTTGGAGGATAGCTTTGTATTCTTTTTAACGTGGTATTCATCTATTAAGGTAAATTTGGAAGTTAACTTTCAATTGATTTTTCACACGGGGAATGAACCTCGAGGGTAGCACGTATTGTGTAGCTATATAATAAATAAAATAATTATCTGTGTTCTATCTAGATGAGCTACGCGTTTATATTATCATCCAAGGACTTTATAATGACTTTCTTAATGGCATATTAAGAACATAGACTTTGACTATCTATAAATCTGTATACATATATAGAAAACAGAGGGGTGTTAGTTACACATTTATAACTCAAAATTGGCTGGACCGATTTTAAATATATCTTATTTTTTGAATTCCTCTTCGCATAGAATAACAGAATAACTATCAAAATATCAGAAAATTAACTGAAAAAATGTATATGTAATTAATTTTTAAATAAATTAAGATTGGACATTCGCCATATTCCTTGCCGATTCGTCAAACACCACTATCATATCGAATCGTGATTTTTATCTAATCCTCAAACGGTGACACTACCAAGAACAATATATTTATACGTTAATAAATTAAGTATAGCAGAAATGTAATATTTAATACAGCACTCATTGACTCTTAGGCGGTACAATGTTCGTTGAGTCAGCTTGTTATATATAAAACATTATTCTGGATTCTGCTGAACTATGAACTAGGGAACTATGACAGGTAAATAGCTGATTTTAATCAATGCAAGATTCCGTTTGGCAACATTTTTGAGTTTTAGCTAATTCTGGAGTTTTCATTCATTGATGACGTAATGCAAATGGTTCTTTGAATTGACTTTAAATAAAATGGCCAACTACAAATACACGTTCCTTAATTTAACACAACACAAATAATAGTAAAATGTTCTATCGCTATAAAAGCGATATTATTTATAATATGAAACAAAAGCTTTGAATCCCTAGCCCTAATATGAAATTTTAGACGTACAGGGTGGCCCGTTTAAGAGGGGTCTATACCTTATCTACGGGGGTTACAAGAAAAAATCCAAATTCAAAAGTTGTTTCCACTTAAATGATCTTTATTTTTTTTAATTCTTCTAATCGTCAATTTGTTATATACAGGGTGGTGAAACAAAGTAAATTCTTTTTAAATGGAACACTCTATATTTTATTACATTTTTAGATTGTCCTTTCAAAGAGAAATTCAACGATGTATGACTATAGGTCTGTGATGCGCCGTTTCGAACTTATTAGCGATCATCTTCAGAATTCATGGTATGTTTAAACCATCATTGTTGGGTTGGTCATAAACATTTTAAACTTTTATCCACGTGTTACTTTTAAGAAAATAATGCTTTTTTTCAGGCAATGATCAAATTTGAAATATTTTTGTAAAATACGCGGTGTTGCCACGATTTGCACAATGATACATTTCTCAATTTTCTTAAATAAGACACCCTGTATATTATTGGATTTTAGAATAGCCATTTGATTGTCAATTTCAAATATATAACATAGTTCGGGTTTCTAACTTATCGTTTTGGCTTAATTGGCAAATAAAATTAAAAATTGAGGATATCTAAGATTTAAATTATTCAGATATGAAAACGGGAATTAGCTCCTTATCAACTTGTTCACAATAGTTTTAGGGCGTTGTTAAGAAGTCCTATTATAAACACAATATCAAGCTTTGCACAATTTTATTTCTACGTCTAAATGTCTACATGACGCGCGAACTCGTTGCTGCGCTTCCAAAGCTGTTGACGATTTATCTTTGTAAACCATATATTTCAATGTGCCCCACAAAAAAAGTTCACTGGTGTCAAATCTGGACTCCCTGCTGGCCAGGAGATGGTTCCGTCGTCACTTCCGCCCCAGAAACGGGTTTGTATATCTACTGATAACATGTTTCCAATATCATTTGGACCGATGAATCATTATTTACAACGTATACGGTGTTATTTAATAGAAAAATACGCATTATTGGAGCCAGGATCTAGAATTTTAGGACCCATATTCCACCAAGAAAATTTAACATCAGTACGATATTTCAGCTTATTAAGGAACCAAATTTGGCCACTTTTTGACCGACGAACCCCGAACGGAGGAGGTATACAATTCGACTGTCTGCTTTTTTTTGTTCGTGCGCGCCTTTTATATAGTAAACGAGCTCCGATTTTGATGATTTTGGGTTCAATTGAAAGAAGGGGATTGAGAAATGGTCCCATATTCATAAAAACGCAAATCTGAAATCTCCTTCCCTCCGAAAACCGCCCCCGAAGGATTGGTGGGGGCGACTTTTCTCGAAAATCGAAAATCTGAGTTGGTAAAATTATAGATAGGACAATATCCGGAAACGTTTAAATTGAGCTTTTTTTCAAAAGTGTTACGTTTTTCGAGATAGACGCATGTTAAATATGTATTTTTGCTATGTAGAGAGGGCAATTTATTTCGAAAATTGAAAATTTTTCGATACTATATAAAAGATATAATTATTTGTAGCAACATTTATAATGAACATTTTTTCGTTAGAGTTACGGTTTTCGAGTTAAATCGGTATTAAAATGGTAACAACTAAAATATTCAAGCGTATTTCCGCAGCGATGTTCTGAGATCTCAGTAATAACAACTACAAGCAAGGAATATACGTGGGTAATAGGATAAGTACTATCTTCATTGATATGGTATAGTGAACGTTCAACGATTTTCGGGACTAATGTTACACTCAAAAGTGTGAAATAAATATTTTTTACAAAAAATTGGACCGACGTTATTAGTTGATGCACTGAAAAGTATTAAATAAAATTACTTCTATTGGTGATGGTACTTGTGAAGTTGGTGTCAAAAGTTATCAATCTAACTGCAACTGCAGATCTGCAGATCCTCGGTTCGTATCCTGATCAAGTTAGATTTTTCTTTTGTAAATTAAAGGTGTTAATAAGAGTTTCTGATAATTAATCGGAAATTTTAAATGAAAAAATTTGTACATATCTAATTTAATACATTGATACGAGTAATTCTTGTATATATACATAAAAAAAATCTCAGAATCTCCAACGATTTTGATCAAATTTGGTATATAGATACTGTTCAAAAGTAGAAGTGGCTTTCCTGACAAAACGCGAGGGTGTCGCCTTCGGGGTCCATAAACTTTTTCTTGAATGATTCGCAGATTTGGATAAAAATGTGCAAAAAGGGGTTTTAAGAGCCGAGAAATAATTGATTGGCGTTAGTTGCATTTTTAAATAAATTTCCTTATAGACTCACTCTAAATCCTGTATTACCCGAGCAAAGCTCGTTCGCCCAGATATTTTGCCAATTAAGCCAAATCAGAGACCCATACTAGGTTATATATTTGAAATTGCCATTAAAGTGGCTATTCGAAAATCCAATAATATACAAAATTGAGTAAAGTATCATTTTGTGAATAGTGGCAACACTGCGTATTTTAAGAAAATATTTCGAATTTGATCATTGCCTGAAGAAAATCATTATTTTCTTAAAAATAATACGTGGATAAAAGTTTAAAAAGTTTATATGTTGAATTTGTCTTTGAAAGGACTATCTCAAAATGTCATAGAATATAGGGTGTTCCATTTAAAAAAATGAAACTTTGTTTCACCACCCTGTATATAACAACGTGACGATTAGAAAAATTAGAAAAAAAAAATATTATTTTCATAGAAACAACTTTTGTATTTAGATTTTTTTAAATCCCCGTAGGTTTTGAGATAAGGTATAGGCCCCTCTTAAACGGCCTACCCTGTAACTACCTAATCGTTCGTCAAAACGTCATTAGACATGCACGTTCCACCTATGATAACATGGCTATTTCGAATAATTATAATTACAATTACCTTAACGTATTTACGGTATCAGGTGCAGTTGCACCGATATCTTTTTACCTGACTATTAATATAATAAATAAATCCATCTAATGCAGCTGTTTCTAATTTATTTTCCCTCCATTGCAGGTTACCAATCATTGAAACATCTGTTGCTGAAGGCAGGTGTAACTGCCAAATACCATATTAGTGAGTATGCATTTTTTCAAATATATTTCTGTGGTTTTTAGATTTTGCCGAGCTTTGAACTTCCTCAATATATTATAACTTCAAACAGTTACCACAGTAGGGAGTATCTAAATTGATTTTTCAAATTGCATAATGCAATTAATATTTTTATAATATTTATATTATATTAATATATAATATTTCTATAAATACTTATTTAAAAAAATGGTGTTGATGCCTCGGTTGGTGCTTTGGAAAATACCAAATAATTTTAATTTTAAATTCAATTTAAATGTTGCTACATATAATCTCTTCTTTAAGCACATAGCGGAGACACATATTTCAGACTTTACCAATTCTGTAACTCGAAAACCTATAATTTTTTAAAAAAATATCCATTTTAAATGTTGCCGGAAATGGTTGTTTTTTCGCCTCAAATTTTCAACTCTCGAAAAAAATTGTGCCGTCCACCCTCTTTGTGATAAGATTTTGAGGGGAAGGACATGTTCAATGTCGATTTTTTTTGGGGATCAATTCTTACTAGTCCTCTATCCAAAAATAATTATAAAAATCGGTGCCCGATACTTATAAAGCGCGAAAATATACTAAAGAAAACATGTTGTTTTGTTCGTTGATCAATAACAGATTCTTCCGTTTGGGTGCGCCAATACGACAAACACACTCAAATACATAGGCCAAAATTACCCTCTGTTTACGTCGGATATTAAAATAAAATGGACTGTGGGCCTACTTAAAGTTCCATACTTTTCTGTCACAAAAGAAATAACCAACTACGTAATAAATCATTTTCGGAGAGCTTTTTAGGTTCACATAATAGATGCAGATACACAGAAGGATTTTCTGAAGAATCTGATACGTCACCGACCAAAACCGCTGCTCTAGTATGTTGAGGGTCTTAACAACTAAAAGTTATGCTAGACTCACGGTAAAAGATATTGAAATTACATTCAAAACATGATAAAGCTACTAGGTATATATAGAAGGAAATTCATACCTGGTCCAATACCTCAAAAAGTATCCCCGTGTATGGTCACCTATTCTCACTGGGATACAATAGTTTGATCAAAAACATTAAACTAGTTTTTCGGTTGCCATACGATCAAAACTAGTGCCAAGGAAAACTTCAATAATTTTGGTATTTTAAAAATATAGTGATATTTGAAAACTATAAATAAAAAAAATATTGGAAAAATATATTTACTTATAGTTCAACACCGTCAAAATCGAAAAGTTTGCCGATCGATGTTTATGTGAATCATTTGCTAAAGTCTGGGCACAGAAAATGAAACACCCTGATTTGTATCACGTTTAACAAATAAAAATTCTAAATATTTTAGATATACCTGCATGAAAGTTTAAGTCCAATGAACTGATCTAAGTAACATAATTTACAAATACATATAAAATTCTAATAAAACTGGTCACAAATCATTTGAATTATTAGCCACTAAACCATTCAAAATAAAAACTCAATACGTTTTCGCTTGTTAATTATAGCTAAAATACTGTTAAAACATGTCGTTATTTAAATTTGAAATAATATCGAATGATTAATAAATTTTGGAATGTTTAACGACGACACTTTCATTACAACTATTAACATTTGATATCCTCCAAACGCGTAGGTTTCAATTACTTTGCTGTGTTTTTTTAAGTAAATGTTAAAAAAATTAATAATTGATATGCCCACAATTTCCTTTCTAAGAGCTTGTTAATATGTCTCATTAATATAGGAATAAATTTCCATTATTCTTTTTCTTAAATATTAGGGTGTCTCTCAAAGTTCTTAACAGAATCCTATCACATATTCCTGAAATTATTTTGAGATGATTTAAAATGAATTAGTTTAGCAGAACATATGTCTGCTATATGGTTTTAGAGGCATAATTCTATTTAACTTTAAAAAATACGTCTATAGGTGATTGTTATATCTTTTTGCATGGGTTAAATATTTCCACAGTGTTTCAAAACAAATGCGACAAACTTAAAGGGTGATTCCTTGTTCAAAATGGTTGTTTGTCATATAAACGTTGGGTCAAAAGTTAACCATTAGGAAGGTATAATAATAATTTTATTCAGGCTAACATAGAAATTTTTAAATTAAAAATAGTACGCTAATAGATTTTCTGACTTATTATGAGTCCTACAAACCCCTACCGAGATGCAAATAGCAACTGTGTGTAGGCCTGAACTAAATAATGAATTAAAATCTACAACATTAACAGCATGTAAATCGATATATTAATACAATACAGATAAACAAATAATAAAATGAAAGTATAACAGAACTATAAATAGAACTACAAATGTACAGATCATCATATTTAATAAAAAAATATTAATACAGAAATTCTATACTATTACAATATATTATAACTTTAAATTATTTAAAATCCAACTCTTAATATGAAGTTTAATACACCCTCTAGCAAAGTTTAACTTTTTTAGATTAATATCTAATCTAGTGTAGATAAGCTTGAATCTATGAAAACTTGTGTTTTGGTCAATATTTAAATTAGTTTTATTTACTACAAGCGACTTAAGTCTATAACATACAGATGCTTCAGCAATAGTCTGTTCCCGTGAAATACATTATATGCTTTATCATCAATTGTTACTCACCAAAAATTTTGTTTTGCTTATTGAATATCAAAGTTTTGATAGCACGCTTTTGTGTTGTGGTTAACGGCCCTAATGCACTGGTATAGGCTGAACTCCAACAAATAATCCCATGAAATATTATAGTCTTTTTTGTGGGTAGTAGGAAAATGCATTTATGCACACTATACGGTTTGGAACTTCGTACAGTAGTGCAGGACTTCTATCAGTTTTTTTAAAAAAAAACGAGATCTCATAGAATACCTGCTAAAAACCCTATCTTCTCTGATGATACTAACCTGAGACCGTTCGACACATTATCAAGGTTGGTTCGATGATTGTTAGCCCTTAAGCTCGACAGCTGAGAACTTTGAGAGATTAGGGCCGATCTAGATCAGATTTTTGGTCTTGAGCAGGGCTTCAGTAAAATAGACTACCCTGTTCCATGTATCTTTATCACTGAGCATGACATCCACGAGAGTATTCGGATTACAAGGTCCTATCACAGACACCAGTGAGGTTCGGCGGTAATGCCACCTACTGCAGGAAGGAAGAAGGTGTGCTCTGCGGTATCGGCGACACCCGGGCAATAAAGGCAATCTGGACATTCAGACCTTCCGATCTTGTTCTCTCTCAGCCCATGGTCTATTGTTTGGTATTAACTTTGAGGTCCATCGTCCTCTTGACTCTTCCTCCTAGTTGGCCTGCGGTCTCGCTCTTCTGCAGCAAAAGTATCTCTGTCATTTTCTTTGGTAGGTTGCTTGCCCTTCACGTGCTAGTATGGGAACTATTCCAGCTATTACTGGTGTAGCTAGTTCGGAAACCGTATGGTACGCAGAGGCAACTCGTAGACCATCTAGGCGCTGCAATCGTGAAAGCTGGTTCCGATAGCACACTTTGTTTAGAAAATGCGCCCAAACCTCTGATCCGTAAAGAAGAACAGTGTTGATAAAAGACATAAGAAGCCTTCCTTTACTAGAGCTTGGGCCACTAGTGTTGGCCATGAGACCACAGAGAGAAGCTACTCCTATGGCGGCTTTTTCTGCGATGCGTCGAATCTGCTCTCTGAAACTCACCTTACTGTCGATCATCACTTCGAGGTAATTAGCTGAGGGTTTGGTCTCTATCTGGAGTTCCCCTAC
This sequence comes from Crioceris asparagi, assembly GCA_958507055.1. Lineage (NCBI taxonomy): Eukaryota > Metazoa > Arthropoda > Insecta > Coleoptera > Chrysomelidae > Crioceris > Crioceris asparagi. The sequence continues at coordinate 79,105,266 of OY293826.1, read as the reverse complement.
ACGCATCGGGACCATCGTCTCTATGTACTTTTTCGTGAGGACAACGATTTCAATTTTGCTAAGTGCCTGCGACAAGCTGTGATGATCTTGCATCCACCAGTTGATTCTGTTTATGACCTGGTTCAGCTTAAGCTGAGATTGGTCCAAGTCTCTAGCTACAAAGAGAGCAGCGACATCGTTAGCGTAACTAACAAGGCAGGACTCGTCGGGCATGTCACATTTTAGCAGATTGTTCTAAAAATATTCCAGAGGTCTGGCCCTTGAGCAACACCAGAAGTGACAAGAATCGTCCGATGTTCTTCAAGGGTTTCCTACACTAAAGAATGGTTCTCCAGATACGAGTCGATCATGCGAATGAGATACGGAGGTACATGGAAGGTATGCTCGAGTGCCATCAACATGTCTGTCCACTTGAAGGAGTTGAAAGCAATACGAACGTCAAGTGTGACCAGAAGAACTACTCAGCGCGACCAGTGGTTGTGATCTTCAGCCCTTTGCACCGCGTCGACTACCTCCTGAATGGCGTCAATGGTCGAATGGCTGGGTCTGAAATCATGTTGATGAGGTCACCGGTAGCGACGATGGCTTTGTTGATCCGGGACCGGAGCATATTTTCCAGGACCTTGCCAGCTGTATTCAGTATACACAAGGGGATAAGATGACAGAGCCCCTGGTTCGCCTTTCTGCTTAGGGATGAGTACAAGTTGTGCTTCCTTCCACGAGGAAAAGTTGTAAATATCCAAGAGTAGTGTTGGATTCACTTCGTCAACGAGCTTCAGCACCTGAGCAGGAATATCGTTGGGGCCCGGGGCTTCCTTGTTGCTCAAGGACTAGACAATACAATTACGACCTAAGCCATGGCGTTTGGCTCCATGAGCGCAAACGATGTCCGTGCGCTTAGCTTTTGGGTTACTATCTTGTAGCCCATCCCCCAGGGATCGTTGTTGTAAACTATTTTCTTATCTTATTGTTTAGCATTGGCTGTAACTTCATTCCAACTTTCACCATTACATATAATGACTGTGTCATCCGCAAATGATACAATAACAGCCAGTATATTTATTTGCAATAATCCATTAATTGAGGCATTAAATAATAATGGACCCAAAATTGAACCTTGAGAGGCTCCAGAAGTGCCGAACTGTAAGAATTTTTAATATTGTTTATGATAACAGTGAAATCTATTTGAGAGATAGTTCCGCATCAAATCATTCTCAATGCGTCTAATACCAAGATCACTCAAAATAATCAATAGACGTTCATGTCTACCGTGTCAAAAGCTTTCGCTAAATCCAGAAATACAGCAATTACCGATCTGCTATTGTCAAGTTATTGACATAATTTAAAGCATTTACTTTTTCTGAATTCGAATTGCCTTCCATTTATCATTCCCTCTAGAAAATCATAATAATAATGCTTTCATTTTTTATCTTAAAAACAAAATGTGATAGAACAATAAAATATTGTTGTAAGCTAAATTTAAAGAAAACTTATGAAATGACATGGAAAAATTAAATTTTGATAGCCTGGTTTATATAGGAAACTTTTGTCTGTTAGAATTTTCTCATAATATTAACCGGTTTCAAATATACACATACTCTTAAAAATTAAAACCTTGTCTACATACTAAATTTGGTCAAAATCGTTAGAGCCGTTTCCGAGATAAAATTTATATACGTACAGGGTGTTTCATAAAGAATGGTCATACTCTAAATGGCATATTCTATGGTCAACTTTGAGTCGATTTAGCAACATTTATCTATATACAAAAAAACACCATTGAAAAGTTACAGCCCTTTAACGTTGCATTACATTGATAAGTTTTTTGGCTGTAAAATCCAAACAGTACAAAATGTCAAAAATCGTTTGCAAACATAGTTGAAACCTTCCAGTTAAGGCAAGGGTGATATTGACATAGCAACCCTTTTCAACTCCCATATTTTTAGTTTCCTTAAAATCCAGCAAACTTTTTTAGACATTTTGAAAAGATTAATCCTTAATTAAACACCCAAAAAACTTATCGATTCAGATCAAATTTTGAAGGACTGTAATTTTTTAAGGGTGCGTTTTTCTATATAGATAAATGTTGTCAAATCAACTTAAAATTGACCATAGAATATGTCATTCAGAGTATGACCATTCTTTATGAAACACCCTGTATATAAGGTGGGAGATTAGTGCCATAGTATAGTACTTATACTATGTTAGTGCGTATTCGGACGATTTCGAAAAGATTTGGAGAAAATGTATATAACTAAACCCATTTTATTTTAAACATTCTACAATATAAATATTTTCAATTATTATTATTTTTCAAATCAAAATCTCGTATATATCTCTGAGAGTTGAAATTTTTGTGGACACTATTTACTATCGAGTAATATATTACGGTTTATTTATATGTCCTTGATATTATAAAGAGTGTGCTCAAAATATATTTGTATGAAGTTTTGATAAAATCAGCTATAACTAATTTTTTTCAAATATGACGTTATAATTTGGACCCTGTCGATGGAAAGATCGGATAATTTTACATGGGAATAATCGAACATTTAACTAGGCCTCATGATGATTTTTCAGAAATATTTACGATTTTGTGATTATTTGATAGATTAATCACGTAGTCCTTGGATTCATTACTAAAATTAAGTTGTCAGTTTGTTAATTAAATAATCAATCGAATACATAAAATTATTTAATAAATTGAACAATTGAACTTGAGCTAAGGTAAATTAATTAAATAAAAACAGAAAATAATTGAATACATTCAACAATCTTATTATTAGCCTTATAAGTGTTCAAAGTGGTTATCAGTTACACATACATAAGCTGACACGTCTAATAAATAATGTTTTCGTATTTTGCAGCATATTAGGTGTAATTGACCTAAATGCATTGGTAATACGAATTTTCATATTGTCTTGGTAAGTGGGGGGGCTGCTGGCATACAATATAATAAGAAAAAAAAAAAACTACAAACACTACATTTGTCACCGAATGTCAAATAATTCAACGCGAAGCTTGTCTTTTCCGGGGCTACTATGATCTCAAATTCTTTGATTTACACTTCAGACAAATAATAAAGCTTTTGAATCGATGTTATTAGGAAACGGTTCATCCTACTGAGGTTCGATAAGAGTACCTGTTTGTAGTAGAAAAGTCCAATTTTTCACGAGAAAATTTAGAAGAAGCCACAAACAAAAAAGTTAGGGTTGTTTTTGTCCTATCGCAACCCTCTTCATGCGCGAACGTTAAAAGGGCTGCAACTCCCTTAACGACCTGTGTTTATTGAAACTTTTTGCATTATTTTTAAACTTAGAATCTGCTGGTGAACTTTGGCAGGATAATTTTGGGACACCCTGTATATCTACGTTCACTCTTATCTTGAAGATATTAATTATTCCAGATACATATACAAATCTTAAGCAACTTTTATGAAATTTAAGATGTTAATCACTATACGAGTAAGTTTGATGACACTTTTAACATGTGTGATATATTTTTGCATTATGCCGTATTGTTAAAAGATATTGCCATTCTTTCATAATGATAGCATTTTGTGAACATTCTATAATAATGATTAAATCCACGCTGAAACACAAGAAGGGACTGTTTCTGGTTATGTTGTTATTTTTACATTCACATTAGATGATTTTTGCCAGGTTCGTACCCGGCGGCGCCTAATAATTTTTCAATTATCCGCTTCATGTCAGCGAAACACACGTGTGTCGCCGCCACCGAGTGTTACAGAAAAGAGAAACTTTCACTGTGTTTCTCCGATAATAATGAGACGCACATTCCTCTGATGATATACACAAAATCAATGAAAATATTTGTGTAAACATAAATTATTATGGTGCTAAGTGCTCATCTTGGCTCAGACTAATTATTTTTTAATTTTTTACCTTTGCACTTTGGACATTGTACGTTGATGCCTCAAAGGTACCAAGAACCTAATTTTCATTGTTGAAAATTTCGTGTGTTATTTAAAAAATAAATATGTCTTCAGTTTTTTTCACAAATTTTGTCCAAACCTGAACCTATAAAACTAAGATATTTGATAAAACCAATTCGTTCTTGGCTGACGCACTAGACGTCGCTAATTTGATATAATTTTATATCTGGTAGTTATTTTTTATTCATATAGCCAAAATTATTGATTATATTTTTTTTTCAGTGGACTATGAGAGCATTGATCTTCAATGGAATTTGAATTGATTGAGGTTAGTTTATACAATTTTAATCGCTGCATGAGAAAGGCTTGAAATAATTCCTTGATACCTACTTCACTGTTAAAAAACTGGATTTTCGCCCTGTTTCGTGTTTCTTTTCTCACCTTGGGCCAAAAATAGTTTTCGTTTTGTCCTCATTTAATAGTAATACAATGTATATTTTCACATTTCATTATTTTATATTGTAGTAATGTCTGAACATGATATATTTATCTTTGTTTTGTTTATTAAATAATATTTTTTGTAGATTACACGTATACTGTAGAGGAGTGTTTTGATCACAGCTTATTCAATACTTTGATTAGTTTGGCACTTGCCAAGTGGCGTGTAATGTGTCAGATAGGTTACATATGACCATTGAAACATGTCTCAGAAACATGTCTATGCAATAAAAAACGTTGTTTAGGCCAAGTTTTGAACGCGGTTTTTCGGGCTTCAGCCACTTTCGCACCTAGGGTAACATAATTCCATTATTTTTTTTCTTTATCATTTATATTGAAAAATAGTTCATGCCACTTTGAAATTTCTGAATTATATATTTTCTATCAAAATGTATCTTGTTAATGAATTAACCCTGAATCAAACACAATAACTTTGTCGAACGATCTTCGTCGTTCTCGAAATCAATCTATCTAGCGATTGCGTGATATTCCTTTCGAGTCCATTAGATTTTTCAATCACGATAAAAGTTCGTGTCAATTGCACCTGACATTTTACCAACGGAGAGACACTCAAACTTTTCTATGTGTACGATGCCGTAATTTCCGATCAATTCTATTTCGGTCTTGTGGCTGGCTGCCTTTATTACACAGTTCTTGACGTTTCCCTATGACCAAATTAATCTCATCTTAGAACGCTGATAAAAAATTGATATTGAGTGAAAAGTCTTCTTAGAAAATAAATGAAACAAGTAATTAGAATGCAACAATATATAGATCAAAAAATGTAAGTAAATAAAATGAAAAATGCTCTCAAGAAACTGATAATTCAATATTTTTCTTCTATTTGAAAAATTATTTTTCAAATTGGTGTAACCAATGTACACAAACTGAACGTATTGGACAAAAAATTATAATAAATTTGGGCCATACGAGGCACCTCAATAATAATTATCATGATGAAAGTAAAATTCATAAAATATTTAAGTATGCAACTTTTCTATAGGACAAAGTTATCTAAACTGGTGGACACTTTGCAACATGGAATTTTTACCTAAATTCAAATCTCGATATTTTCGGAACGGAAAGAGATATCGAGTTGCGGTATTCGAGTGGTTCTTGACCAGCTCTTTGAGAACAAATGCAGTTTTCGACCGGTATATTTTTTTATTTTTCCACTTATACAAGTCGAGCAAAGGAAGGAAGATGTTTTTTATCAAAGTTTGGGCTATGTCAGATTCTCAATTTTTGATCTTGGAATTTTTTCTATGCATCTTTTTGATCTTTGGACTGAAAAAGTAGTATCTTTAATTTTTCGAAGATTAGCTATAACTCAAATTATGGAATTTTATTTATCCCTAAAAAAGGACTTTTTCGGGGTTTCTCTTGAGAATGGGCATTTTTCTCATACTGTTCAATAAAGTGGATTTTTTTGCACCCCGAAAAAGATTGAAGCACTCATTGAACGTTATTGCCTCCAGTGGTGTGTAGTTAAAATATTCCAACTTTGACATTATAATTTAAACCGAACTTATAAATTATACTATGCGATTAAACAGCGTAATGAACAAATCCAAGTTACCATTCTTAATATAGGGGTGTATTCCAATAGAGTAAAAACCTAAGTATTTTTTGTTTTGGTAAGAAATGCTATTAATATAAAAATTGTTATTTTTCGAAATACTATACTATACTGGTCAACACTGCTACTCATCTTTTATCTGGAATTTTTTATCTTTCTCATTCAGCATTGGTGTTCGCGTCTCCATTGGAGAAGATCTTTTCCAATAGGTAAAAAACAGTTAAATACCTATATAACAATGACAAAAGCGAACTTTTCACAAAACAGCAACAGTTATTATAATCAATATTGTCAGACAGCTCTTCCATTATCTTAGGAGCATTTTGTCTTGACCGCACTGCAAATATTAGCCGAACCCACACATGCTCAATTATGTTAAGCTCTGGAAACTTTGATGGCAGAGGCAATAATGTACCATTATTTTATGCAAAAAAGTTTATTACCGTGTTACGCCACTGGAATACACCCCTATATTAGGAGTAGTAATTTGGAATTGTTCATTAAGCTGTTAAAATGCATAGTATAATTTACAAATTCGGCTTAAATTACGTAATGTCAAAGTAGCAAATTTTTACTGCACACCACTGGAGACAATTACGTTCAATGAGTGCTTCAATCTATTCTCGGGAGCAAAAAAATCCAATTTACGCAACAGTATGAGAAAAAATACCCATTCTCAATGGAAACCTGGAAAAATCCCTTTTTAGGGATAAATGTAGGTAACCCTTATTAAAAAATCCATAATTTGAGTTATAGCTATCTTTCGAAAAATATGAGAAGTTACTTTTTAAGGATAGTCCAAACATCAAAAATATACATAGAAAAATTTCTAAGATCAAAACCTTGATAAAAAACATGACTTCCTTTGCTCACCCTCTATAAGTGGATAAATAAAGAAAATATACCGGTCAAACACTTTACGTATTCTCAAAGAATCAAGAACCTTCCGAGTACCGCATCTCGATATCTCTTTCCGTTCCGAAAATATCGAGATTTGAATTTGGTTAAAAATTTCCATGTTGCAAAGCAACTCTCCACCAGTTTGTATCTATATACTGTATATATTAATAAATAAAATCTAAGTGTCTGTAATATCAAAATAACAGGTTTTAACTATTTGCATTTATTTTGAAGTATATTACGTGTCACTAATAACAAAACAACATTTTTTTTTTAAATTTGTCTTTTTGTTTTCTGCTTGTTCCGGCTAATTCCCGTAATAGCTGAACGGATTCCGACGGGATTTTCACTGGCAGAAAGCTATTGTTATAAGTAATAACTTGTAGGCGTCAATTCCAAAAGAACCAGCACCAATAGAATTAATATTTTGTATTTTTCAGTGCAACAACTAATGAAGTCGGTCCATTTTTTTTGTAAAAAATATTTATTGTTTGTCTTTTTGTTCCGGCGAAGCCGCGAGTACCTAACAACTAGTCAATTAATAAATCTCAAGAATTCTGATATCACACTCCTTTTCCATCAGAGAGAAGAGATGATATTGTGTTTGTAGACTTTAAATCTCTACTCTTGGCCTAAATAAGCTATGCCTTGAGAACCCTTATAAGGTACTGAGGCTGATCTTGTGAGAATCTTTTGAAACTTACTTATTCATGTGCTATCTCGATTACCACTCGATGTATTGAAAAGTGTGAAAGATGATGCTTGATGATACAGGTATATGTTTTTTTTTCGTTTTCCTTATTTAGGCAATATACAAGAGGCTAAAGTTTTCTAAAGAAATCTGTAATTGTGGTATAACTGTGGAATCCAGAACATTGTTAAGTAATTCTTATGAATCCGCTGAAATATTTCTAAGACGATGAACTTATTTTTTCTCTGTTTGAAATGAACGTTGGTACATATAGTTTTTGATGTATGCACGCACAAAAGTTAGGAGATGTCAGATTTGATGGTGGGGAACTGGGAAAATCTGCAAGAATAACTCCAAAGCTCGCAAAAAATTACAACAGCCGTATTCATAAACAAAACAAATCAGTTTGGTACTAAAATTGTTGCGTTGTTGCGTTTGATATTAACGTTACCATAGTAATTAACAAACAAACTAGTATGGAACCTAGAGTTGTCTATGAATACGGCTGAAAATATTACTAACAAAAATCATATACAAAGTGCTCAAAAGCACAAAAAGGGAGGACTTATATACTGAAAAAATATATTTAGCACATTATGTGATACATTGTAGATTTGGTAATAAAAAATGCTTCCTAATAAGGGGTATGCGCTTTATTTCGGTCCTCAATATGAAAAAACAAAGTTGATGAATGTTTCTAAAAATTAAAACGTCGATTATATTGTTAAAGCCATTTTGCAGATGTAAAGTTTAAAATATTACGGTGAAGTTTTTAGATCCATTTCTTGCTAAGTGCTAAATTCGGAAATAAATTGCTCAGATCTCTGATATTTCGAAAATCCAAATAGCTCTTACATCTTTATAAATATAATAAGATCATCAAATTGTATTCTCGAGATATTAATGCTATATCATCCCTATATTGGACACACTGTTCATATGGAACAAATAACATATGATACAGGGTGATTCAAAAATGGATACAATCTCCACTTTTTGAAATGAAAATACCTATACAAATCGACTTTTTATTAGGTACCTGTAAAAAAGAGATATCAATATCAGTTGAAAAGCAAAATGATTTTCAAAGATCAGACTAGGCCTATGGTAGGTACAACAAAAGTACCAGCACCAATAGAATTAATATTATTTTTTATTTTTCAGTGCACCAACTAATAAAGGCGGTCCAATTTATTGTAAGAAATATTTATTTCACACTTTTGAGTGTAAAATTAGTCATCAAAATCACACAGCGTTACCCAAAGAAGATAATACGTTGCCTATACTTATTTAGAGATTCCAAAACATTGCGGAAATACATATATTTTAGATTGTACCAGTGCTGTACCTAACTCAGAAACCTATGATTATTTTAAAGAATGTCCAATTTAAACGTTGCCGGATATTGTATCTCCTTTAATTTTGTCGCCTCATATTTTCGTTTTTGGAAAAAAATTGCCTCCTTCACCCCCTTTGGGAAAAGTTTTTGTTGGGAAGGACATGTTGAATATTGACCAACTCTCGATAGTTCTCTATCAAATGAAAAAAAAAATCATGAAAATCTGAGCATGTTCACTATATATAAGGCGCGAACATCCATTAAAAAAATGCAAACAGTCTAATTGTAGGTATACCTACCTCCTCCGTTTAGTTCGAAAATATTCTAAGTTCAAAGTTCTATATTCAAAGTTCTCAATTAAGAAAATCTCTTTATTTACCCCAAGAAGTTATCAATGATGAATTTTATGACTCGTCTCTATTTCCTGTAGTCAGTTTATTTTGATTTTGAAAATTGAGGTATTTAAATAATAAATAATTCAATCTACCCTTTAGCACAAATATTTACCAAATTTTCATTAAAAAAAATACATCTAGTTTTTGAATCACTCTCTTTGAAATTAATTTTCAAGAAATATCTTATTTGAGATCTCATCTAACCTATAAATTTTCTGTAACTTTTGCGATGCGATAACCTTAACGAAACAAAAAGACAAATCCTGACAAAGTCATCGTAAAAACAATTCACTTACAAACTCGTTTGAGCTAAATCTGTTGGTAAAATTGTTGCAAGACATTTTTGCTTCAATCCGAAGAATTGATTGAATGTTGAATGTAAGATAGGATTGTATAAATTATAGATTTATAAACTTTGTGTCGCGCGTCTACGAAGTGATCGACGACACAAAAATGTACCGCGCGATTATTTTTAATTATCTGTAAATATGCATTTCGTTACATATACAGAGAGAGTCTGTAACTTGGAATACATTCAGAAGTTCAAATACTATTTTCTTTTTAAATGCTCGGACCCTTCGATTAGTGTTTCCAATAGAGATTGTTTAAATACAATAATAATGTATACAGGTTGTCCCAATTTAGAGCTATGACGTTACACTTGATTTTTTTAATGGTAACACTTTTATTTTAATGGCTGTTTTGAAAGGGTTTGTAAAGTTGTACATAACTGCCAAATATCACTTTTCTATTTCTTACCAATTACAAGATACAAAGTAACAAACAAGTAGTGCAATTTATTGAATTTAATTATTTCAATTAAGCAAATGCTCTTAATGTTGTCCGTTCACTATTTGACAATATCCTAAACGCGATCGAAATTCATTTGTAACATTTCTAATCACTTGGGGAGAAATGAATCTACACTCATTTCTCAGTCGTGTTTTTAAATCCTCGCCATTTGCTCTATCTCCATATCCAATCATTTGTAAAATTTCAATCTTGTGCGTTTCAGTTAAATAAACTAGGTATACTAAACGATTTCTCCAAAGAACTGACTTTTAAACTTCAAAACATTTGTCGAAAACTCAATAATTAAAAACCATAGCAACAGATTACTTGTTTTTCCATAACATTAAAATTACATTGTTGCCATTTAAAAAAAATCAAGTGTGACGTCATAGCTCTAAATCTGGACAACATGTATACATTATTATTGTATTTAAACAAGCGCGATTGGAAATACTAATCGACGGGTCCGAGCATTTTTCAAAAAAGAGATTCGTATGTAAACCATTGAATTTATTTCAAATTACGGACATGACATTTTCCATTTGATTTTTCTTGTAATTGGTAAGGAACAAAAAAGTTTTATTTGGCAGTTATGTACAACTTTACAAACCCTTCCAAAACAGCCAATAAAATGACAGTGTTGCTATTTAAAAAAAGCAAGTGTGACGTCATAGCTCTAAATCGGGACAACCTGTATACATTATTAGTGTATTTAAACAAGCGCGATTCGAAATACTAATCGACGGGTCCAAGCATTTTTCAAAAAAGAAATTAGTATTTGAACTACTGAATTTATTCCAAGTTACAGACTCTCTGTATATGTAGGTATATTGGTTTGGCTTTGCTCTTCTTCTTCGATTGTAGTTTTTTCTCCGAGGTGCAGACGCTGCCTATGACATTTAGTCGTTCTCCTCTTAGTATAAAGTTGCCCAAGAATATGGTGTTCGTTGGTGCAACGACATTTTTACTCTATAAATAATATAATATTGCACGCTGCACCCACATAAATACAATGGCACTGCACAATATGAAAGCGATTATCATCGATATAAAGAGGATATATAATAGTGATTTGGTTGGGAATGATCAAAAAAGGCCGCCACAGAATTTTTTGAGAGATATCAGTACCTATTCTTTTGTTGTTACATCACGCAGGCTGGCTTTTCGCAATTTCAACCGTCTTATTTCACATTACTTTATGGTTACAAAACTTCAAACGAAAAAATCGAGAGGGATTAGGTCTGGTGAGCGTGTTATTTAAACAAAAAAAAATGGGATAAACGTAATGTTTTGTACATGTAGGATAGGTACCCTAATTCTCAAAAAACTCCAGGCACACAAATTTTAATTTCCATATAGAGACGCCTCAGTGTTCAAATAATATAAGCATAAGGGTTATAAGTTTCTGCAATATTTGTATTCAATAAATTTTCAGCCATATTGCACCTACCAGCGATAATGTAATGCAATGCGTGATGGAGTATTTTTGCTCACAGAGTAGTTGTTTGTTGGTAGACACGTTAATAGTATTACCTATTTATCTACTGCTGATCAAAGTCATTTTTATTTTAATAATAAACATATATGCATCGTCATTGCTGAACGCATCGAATATTTCCGATCGTACCCTATAAAATGTATTCTAACATGTGCTGGGAGCTAGGCCTAGTGGAAATAGAAATAATTAACCATTATTAATTTGGATTTAGGTTATTTTGATAGTTTTCGGCAAATCTGCATAATGTGAGCTTTGATTTGGTGTATGGTATATGGATTTTTTATGATAAAGGGTCTAAGACAGGGATAACAGTATATGGATAATAGATTTAGTATATTCATTCTTCTTGTTTTTCCTTTGCTTACCAAGGATTGAAATAATCTAATCGTTCTGATTGATCCATACGTCTGATAAAAAAAAGAACAGACATGATCACTCTTGTATATGTCTGCCTGTCTGTTACAATATATTCTCTCCGAACATCGAATTTCCTGAATGGAAAAGGCTGAACTTAGGTACTTATACAGGGTTAGCTAACCAAACTGACATATAGCGTGAATATTTCGGATTTTGGAACATAAGGTAATAGAAATAAACTTTCTTTGAAACAATTATTGTTTTTGCTGTAAAGTAAAGTCCCCATTATTATAATCGTTTAAAGTTTTCGGTGTCCGGTTTTCATCAGATATTTACAAATTAGGGATCCCTGAGTAAAGAACATCTTTTCAGGCATTCGTCTGTCTGCCTCCCTGTCTACCTCCTGCTATAATGCCTTTGAGAAAAGGCAAGAGAAAAAGTTATGGTCAAATGAACTGTCGAATTTTCTAATTATGCTAATGCCCAAATGAATTGTTACACGATCTGATCAGACAATTTTTATATTTGGTGGTATTCGTTTGCGAGCGGTAAGAAAGACCTGAGAATGGACTACTCCATATTTTTTCCTTTTGCTAAGGATTCTCGTATAGAATTAAAAAAATCAAAGTGTCCAATTTTATACCAATTATATGGCTTAATGGATATAATCAGATTGTATCAATGAAAAAAATCAAGCAATACATTTACATATCGATCCATAATTATCAATAAGTTTATCAAACTAGTGGCATCAGTATCCAATTAAAATATAATTGGATAAAACAACTGCAAATTAATCTGATTATACATATACAGTGCGTTCATAATGTATGGAAACGCTTCAATGACTTCTAAAATATTAACATAGAGAGAAAAAGCTCTGATAGGTCGATTTTTGATTTTCATTTTCTACTTTTTTTGTGCAGACAGCATCATTTTATCCCCTCCACCTTCCAAATTATGACGTCATCATTATTTTTTTAAAATGGGACGGCCATAATTTTATATTATAAACGGCAAACTGGCAATTTTCTGAGCTCAAAAACACTAAATACATGGGTATTAACATAAAAGTATATGAAATAAAGATTGATATATTTTTATTTGCTGCTTTCAGTTTTCAATAATAACAATAATATTAATACGCAGTGGTAACTAAGAACTTAATAATTGTTGGTAAGGAACTCCGATTCAAAAGCATACCTGTTTTTATCCATAATTTGTATAAAATTGAAAGCACCAAATGAAAATATATTAATTTCTAGCGCCCTGTATTTAATATTACTTTTATGTTAATACCCATGTATTTGATATTTTTGAACACAAAAAATTTCCAGTTTTCCGTTCCGTAATATAAAATTGTGGCATTCCCATTTGAAAAAATTAATGATGACGTCATTACTTGGAAAGTGGAGGGGGTAAAATTATGCTTTTTACATATAAAATAAGAAAATCAAAATCAAAAATTGACCTGTCAAAGCTTTTTCTCTATATGATAATATTTCAGTAGTTATTGAAGCGTTTTCATGCTTTATGAACACACTGTATATAAATATGAAACATTTATTGATTTTTCCTCGGACAGATTTTATGTCGCTCTCGAATGGCATCTGCACTTTGCATTCAATATTATTCATTACCATCAATAACAAGGTTATGTCTGTGCACATTTTAAATGAATTCCATGCAGAAGTGATATAACCTTTTGATTGATTTATTTGTGAATAATGCTGAATAAGTAACATTCCATGAGAATTTTAAAGGAAAATCTATGGAATCCATCCACCAATAATAATCATGTGCTTGCAGTAGGTCAGTTTATTTTCGATTAAAAAATTTCGAATTGAATTAAAGTTTCATTGGTAAGGAGACACTTTTTCAGAGTTCCGTATACAAAAGGGTGAAAACATGACCCTATAACTAAGATTCCGCAGTCCATCAGTCTGTTGGTCTTCAGCAAGCTGTTCCTTATGACTCGTAATAGGTAGACAGTTCAGATATTCACAGAATGTTATATTTTCGCCATAATATAAATATTAAATCCGTCTGTCCGTTCGTCTGTGAGCGAGCTGTACCTTTCTCATTATACAGAAATAGAAAGAGAACTGAAATTTTTAGAGATTGCAAATTTCTGTTACCGCTAAAACAACAAAGTCCATTCATCCGTTCGTCCATCGAAATGGTACGGAACCCTCCGTGTGAGAGTTCGACTCGTACTTTGCCGATTTATTTATAACTCACAAATTCAATTTCGATCTCTTACGCAGGAATCATTTAAAATTGGAATAGAATAGTTTCCATGTTTATCTTCTAATCATTAAAAACGGAACCATTATAGCATCATTCTGAAGTATGTCGGTCAGACTATCTGTCTGTTCTTACTTCTGTCACAGTTTATTTTCTCCGAATCAGCAAAATGGACTAAGTTGAAATTTGGCACTGATGCAAAGTTAGATGACCGCAACACAGGCATATAGTCAAAATAAAATATCGTGTACCTAAATCCTTTGAATCCTATTCCAGTCCATGAAGAAAGATTCCTTTCTTCTCAGTTGCTAAACTAATACAAATCAAATTTAACAAAGAAGCACAAAAGTGTTCAAGAGGGAAACCACTGAACAGTGTTTAATTTATTGAATTAATTTTTATAGCTTCATAGATCTATGTTGTGGGGTTCGAAGACATTTTGAAGAAATATTCTTGAAGACATCAAATAACTATGAATATGCCGTACAAACGCATTTAGCAATGATCTAGAATGATCAAGGAACACTAAATTGTCTTTATGCTATAAAATACACGATACCTCAATACTTAGATTATTTTCTTAATTTCCTATCACTTCTCCTATTTGAGCCGCGTGACATGAAAATGTTAACTTTCTTTCTGATCTGGACAAATTAACCTGAAATTATTTGAATTCTTTATAAATCATTCATCTCTCGATATCTTCAAGCAATAAGTATGACAACGTTTTTTACTCTTAATACAACACCAGCATCTTTTATAACACCAATAATTTCATTTGGTAACCAACAATAACGATAATGTTTCATCTGCAAATGATTACTGCACCAAAAATGTGTAACAATTAAAGTATTTAACGATATACCGAGAGAGTCCAACAAGTCAAGGTCCTCTTCTCAATGGTTTACCATAAACAACAAAACATCGCCATAGGAATGATATAGGCAAACGCATTTTATTTGTTCGTGGAAATTTGAAAAACTCGTTTTGCGCCACGGAAATACCTGTTAGTAGTGGATTATTCAATGATCAATCTGTGGTAATAAAATGTAATAGATATCCACTGATTTGTCTAATGTAATTGAAGAAGGTGTGTTATTTTTTATATGAGTGCAAGCTTTGTGTTTTTTGATCAGAAAACTTGAAAATTGTGAGTACTAAATATTATCCAATATGTTTTTCGCTATAATAATTGTGCATCTATAAGGCTCAGTTTGTTAGTCACGGTTCTAATATATTATATTCTTACTTCCCTCAAATCAGACGACCTCTCATAGTACAAGACTTTGGTAAAACAAGCAATGATTGTAGTAAGTTGTAAGTTGTTAGTGATGCTACAAGCAAGTGAGATAATTATCGTACGGTGTAGCCAAAATTATCGGTTTTACGTTAAAATTATGTTACAAATATGATTTTTTTAAATTAAAGTAGAAATAACGTATAATATCTGTATTATTGTTGAAAATATACATTTTATGACAGTCAAGTAGATACATATAAAGAAAAACAAGAACTTGAAAACATATACCTAGCTCTAATGATTTCTAACGTCAGTTTTTGTCAAATTCACTTTTGAAAATTTCCTTTTACCTACTCTAATGGGGAATTGCATAGACAATTAATTAAAAAATCCATAGAATCTGTTGACATCAGAATGTCATAAATTTAGGAAAGCTTGTGCCAGAATTCGTCAATTGATTTTGCATTCATTAGTTCCTTGTTATAATTGAAGGCTAAATGGCATTACAATCGCCACTGATCATCAACTTTTGAATAAGATTGAAAACTGATTTTATTGAGAATAATGGAGTAATAATTATACTTTGCTCTAAATTCTGAAAGTTACACAAACTAAGGGAATATAAAAATATGTTACAATTATCAATTATGTTAACTATTATTTTTGGCATCGTCTAGAGAGAAAAATATGTTACAATTAGATAATTATGTTATGTTATACGAATGGCAACACTTTGATTCCAATCAGATCTTTAGAAATCTACAGTTTGTAATTATTCTTTATGTATGCGGCAACAATGCAGAATAAAAATATTCTCAGAATTCGAAGATTCATAAAACAAAAATTTTTTTAAACGATCCATGGCGATAGCCCGTTTTCCATAAATATATTGTCTAAAGTTTTCTCGAACTAGTTTACCGTGTAAATTCTCTTCTTAATCAGAGAGCTCAAACAATCCGAATCCCAATAGTTTAAAGAAAGTTGACACGGTGTTTCCAAACATACCCTTGAGGAACACCGAGTAAAATAATTTATGAAATATAACTATTTTTTCAAAAAAATTGGACCCCAAAAATATTTATATTTCTAAATGTATAACATTAATCATCAAATTCATTCAACGTTCACCAAAGAAGATGATAGTTCTTATACTTATTTAGAGATTTAAAAACATCACCGAAATACACATATTTCAGACTTTACCACTGCTTTTTTTAATAACCAATTTAAATGTTGCTACATATAACCTCTTCTTTAATTTAACTGTCTAATACTTTCAATTTTCAAAAAAATGCCATCACCACATACCGGAAAAACACATAGGTATTTCAGACTGTACTGTTTTTTTTAAATGTTCAATTTAAACGCTGCAGGGATATGGTCTTTTCTTAAATTTTGTCGTCTATAATTTTCAATTTTAGTAATGGCTGATTTTAGACTTAGAGCCTCTAAAACTTAAAACATTATTGAAAATCGGACAACGAATATTTTAAACGATTAACTTCTCTGACAAAGCTACTAGGGGTGGCGGTAGGAACTAATGAAGAAAATATTAAGTATATTCGGTTCTTTACACCCACAATGGCGTCATGGCGTTTTGGATCAACAGATGCCTCCTCATTTTACGTCTAAATCACAGTTCAGCACTCAACAGTAGCGACACAAAAGTAATTAGCAAAGAAGATAAAGCTTATCTCTATACAACATGCCATTGATATGAAAAATATATGGATGCAATAACTTTTGTCAATAAAATAACAAAATTGTTAGGGTTGAACAGTCCCAAAATGTATTGTGTTGTTATTTTGGGTATTTGAGTATAAAGAATTTTATATAATCTATATGTAATAATATGTGAATAGAATTAATTGGGTCCTATTTTAAGAATAATACGGACACAGAAGAATATCAAATTTCGCGCAGGCGAGCACCAAAATTAAATAATGTTTATTGATGTATAGGATCCTGGAAATAAATGCTCTGGTGGTGCAGTGGTAACGTATTTGCCTTTTGTGCAGCTGACCTGCCTCCGTCGGGGTTATCATTTAACTAGCAACTGCAATCTGTAATGCGACCACGACTATCGCACAATTGTGGCTGTCAAAACGTCGATTTTGTATGGCATTGTCGATCATTCAATTTAGAGCCTAAAATGATGCTCGAATAAAAGTATCAAAGCGAAATTGATTGCATGTTTTTGTGAAAAATTAATGATTTTTTATCATATTCTTTATAACATGCTGTTTTCACTTATTTATCCAATATTTTATAGAAAGGATCTGATAGACTACAAGTAGGCAGTGGCAACACTGAGACAACAACGCGGTTGCAACTCGTTGCTAAATTTTACATGATACGTTTCGGATTTTTGGCCACCGCATTTTTACTCTCCTACGCTACTATAGTAGCTGTATAAGGAAAGTATTGTGAACGTGTGAAATTTTCTGTATTGAGATTTTTACAAATGTTCACGTTTCAGAGTTTTCTAAGTCTAATAAACATATTTTCAGTCATTGGTCTGTCTGTCTGTCTGTGACAGCATTATCTCGGGAACGGATCGGTGTATTTTGTTGCTTTCATTTTTATTTTGTTTGGTACCAATATCACTCGCCGGTGGCACTGAATGAGAATTCTGTATACACTGGGTGTTGAGCTATTGCCAAAAAACGAGATTTGTTAAAGACTGTAGCGTGAAAGCGGCTCTAAGGATTTTAATTAAACTTGCCTAAAGTATTCTTCTGAGAGCCCTTTATCACCCACACACATCGCCATCTCTGAGAAAAAGCACAATAAAAAGTTATGATTGAATAAAATTCCATATTTTCCACATGTTTCTTCAGATTCTGGCTAAATGTTTCATCTTGCGAAAAAATGTTACATGACCAGAGGATTTTCACTTACTATCGCTATTATCGACGCTATGTAAGGAAAATATTTTAATATTGTAAATTTTTTCTTTCACTGGAATTTGTCTGCGAGCGGTAGGAAAGTCGTGTGAGTGGACACACCATGTTTTTTTAATAAAAGTCAAAATATTATATGCAATAATAATTACAGAGGGTTACTCTTTGATAGAAGAGCCTCAAATTTAAATTTAATGAATTACGGTCCAATCTCGACGAGGGGGAAATGTCGTACAATATTTATTAGGGATATTTTTCACATCTGAAACTCTTTGCGTCAGCTTTTAAGTAATGTATTTTGATGAATTAATAATGTCAGACTTTCTTATCCGTATGAATTAATTTTGAATTTAAATATTTTCTAATTATTTCCCATTCATCTATTGAAAAATATTTCTTTTTTATTGTAGAGTTTTATAAAATATAAGATAATGGATTATTTTTATTTTCGACTTTGACTTTCGATAAACTCTTTCAAAAATTTTCGGAATGTTAAAGATTATTTAAAACAAGTGAAATTTTTGAAAAAAAATAAAAATAGGTTTTATTGGGCATTTAAGATTTAAACCGAACCGATGAGTACCTACTATTGCTATCCTTTTCTCGATTTTAACTATACTTATGCATATGTGTTTGCCAGCAACAGCAATTCCATAACAAATTACTGTTTGTCTACCACAACACAAAATTAAACTTTAAATTAACAACGTCTGACGTCTGACAATTGCGACATAACCATAGACGATCTTCCAGAAAGTACCTATATACCAGAGAACGAGACGTATATATACGCTCCATGCTCGTGCGTAATTCCAGTGACGGATCCCATTGTCGTTCCATGTCGACATTTTAATGATCTTGGTCGAATGAGATTGAATGAGATAATTTTAATTACCAATATTGGATCTCACTTGGAGCTTAACAGGCGGCGAGATGTCTGCGATCTAAGTACGAATTCGAAATTTCAAGTCTCTAGACCGTATGGGGCCTGAGAAATCGCTGCGGAGTCCATTGATACAAGAACCGAAAGTAATAAAAACTATTTAAAAAAACAAAAATATTCAATCAGTCCACTTTGGATTGCCTCCAATTTGCCCCTGTTTCTCATTTTTTTACTCAAAAATAAATCTCAAAACATAGTCAATATCAATTCATTCTAAACATAAAAGTATCCAAAATTTAAATACCCATAAAAAATCACAATGCTTCAATACGTCTGTCGGCATACATATTACCTACGCTTTTATTGCTGAAATTACCACCAATAGATAACAATATATTATATATATCACATGTCACCTATTATCAGTACCTTGTTTAACCAAAATAGCCCAATTCATTAAACTACAACAAAAACAACTATATCATCCACACTTCAATGATCTCGAAATTATGCTTCGTAAAATGTACAATAAACAATCACATTTATTTTAGAACACTGCATCTACTTTTATGCAATTGATATTCATATGGTGGGTAATATTATTTTAATACACAATGCTCTTTCTCTGTCATTGTTTGAGCAATAATTTTTAATCCGTTGTTTGATTAAATTTACCTTATCAAAAACATATTTTGATGGCACAGTCTCACATGTATTCGCTTTCTAAGATGCAGAGTTTGTGTTTTCGGTGAGAAAAGTTATTTTTTGTAAATACGAAGCAACATGTTCGAGTGGATATGCATTGTAGTAAGTATTTTTTATTAAAACAGCAAGTATCTAATATTTCACTATATGTATTTCCAAATCTATTATTGTGACAATTCACATAAAAAATGTAGCACAACTGTCACAAATATTTCACGATAAATGTGTATTCTGTAAGAAAGTATTACTGAAATTTACTTAAAGGATCAAACATTGAAACATTTAATTCGTATTTATATTCTTGATATCATATAAATACTATTTTTCATAACTTCATTAGTAATATGATAAATTAATGTGCTAGCAATATGCAACATTGTGTGCTCTGATGATTTTCAGTGATGATTGGTAATTTTTCAGAGTTTCGTAAATCCGTTTAAAACCAAAAGTATTAAAAGATCACTCTGGTATCGGCTTTTTGTCAGTCCGTCTGTCACAGCTTAAAAAATTATTTATATACGAAAGTATCAGCTATTGCATTGCAGACTATCAATAATAGATCTACATATCATTCTCTAGTAAATTTGAAATATCTACCACCTGATAAAATTTAGATAGACGATTAGAGGTCCTTGCTCAATACTTGGGAAAAACATGACTTATTACATGCCTGTGGCTGTATCGGCTTTATAATATAAAAATCGATTTTATTGTGGTTCCAAATTTGATAAAATTTCGATCCTTAGATGGCTTTATTGCTCGATTTGGATTGTCTTTTGTGTTGCACCTCGCGAGATGCAGGTTTTATCAGATATAGCTGTGTTGTTTACGACGACGATGATGATGATGAAGACGCACTTTCACGATGTTGGCGCCAAAAGTCTTCAGAGTCAGTGGGCTCATCTCTTGGTTTGCTTTCTGTATGTAGGTCAAAGACGCTTACATATACAATAAAGTAGAAGATGAAAAGGTAAGACGGGAAATCAAATTGAAATCGACGTCTCTACAATCTTAACTTTGTTTGAAATACTACTCTACGTATATATAATGTGTTCAAAGTAAGGATGGGATAGCATTTGGATCTCAAAAAATAGTAATAGATAAGGAGTCAACATTTTCAGTTTTACAAACTAAAAAAAACTACAACAGCTATCAAATTTTTGTGAACATGATATAAAAGACCATCAAACTGCTCATCTTCTCATGTCTATATATTACATTTTTTCGAGATCTAAATTCTATCCCATCCTTATCTTGATCACACTGTATATATAGTATAGGTACATAAACAATTTCAATCTTCCATCAGTTTTACTGCTGCCACTGTACACGCAGTTGATACTTATTTTTTCTGGTTTCGTAATAAATAGACATGAAAGTAAATGAGATAGATAGATGACGAACATGATTAATTGTGTGGCGATTCGATGCATCTTTATGCTATTTATAGTAGATATTTTACTAGTTAGTTATGGGAGAGTAAGATTTCGGAATGTTTTGGTATTGTGTTATCAATCAATTTATGTTTGGTAGTGGGGGAAGATGAATAGATAGTTCTCAGATCAATTTAACAAGTCATTTATTTTTTATTATTGAATATCTCTAATCAAAGAATTGAATAGTTTAGTTATTTGAAAATTTGATGGAATAGCGTAAATTTTAATAACAATGTTGTTAGTATTGTTGCGATTAGATTAAAATTTGATTGAAAATACCCTTAGCGACCTCGTTTTTAGATAGGAATAAAGTAACACTAGCTTATTTTGATAGGTACCTACTAAAACTTCACGTATATTAACGTCACCATAGTATGCAACAAACTAAACAAGGAACGAACTTACACTTGTGTATGAATACGCTGTGGAAATTTACTACTCGACTCGCATTGGTATTAACAGATGTATTACTGATCATGCCAACTTGATTAGTGAAACACGTGTTTAATTGTTTAGCTGTAATATTAGTGTGCAATGATGCCATATTTTTATATGAATTGTGTATGAATTATCGTGATATCTATACCTATCTTAAAAAATTGAGGGATATTTGTAGCTTGGTAGCATTTGTGAAATTTTATTATAAGGTATTAATTGTGCCTTCGAAAAAAAGTAAGAGGGACACATTTTTCCTATGTACGGATGTTACATTGTAAACTTGCCCCGATTTTCATCATCATTCTCATTTTATTCGAATAAAAAAAGGAAAAAATGGAGAAAATATAAGGATCTAGGCCTAACTTTATATAACTTTATTGGACATTGAAAATTTGATGTCAAATCTTCATCTTTGTAGTATTTGGAAAGTCTGGATTAACAATCTCGAAATACAATCTCAGTTAACCTAGTTTCAAATATAAAGGTATATCTAATATATAATTGCCTTTTACCAATGAAAAATCAATTTTATAATTGAAACAATTACAAATGAAAGAAATTACATTGAAAATTACCGTTTTTCATTGCATTCCTATATAATAATAATAACGATTTCAATTGTAGGATAATTGAATTTGTGTCTATTTCGATCGTATCGATTGTTCAGAGAAATGGGTAAATATATGAAAGTTATTAGATTCTTCGGATATTGTTGGGACAAAAATATGAGACTTGATTTAGCAGCAACAAGATGATATTATAAATTTATATTTTATCACCGACAAATCAAAGGGACCGCCTGCTTGTTATAAATAGTAAATATTCTCCGATTTTCATCATTCTTTTCTTATTTTATTGAGGACTATTGAGAATTGGCACTTACCAATAAAAAAACGACATGTATCATGTCCTTTCCCTCGAAAACTTCCACCAAATGGGTTGAAGGTGGCAATTTTTCAAATGTTAAGTGACATATTTTGTTCTAGATTCTTGTAGGACTCTCTTATCTAAACTTAGTTGTGTAGAAATAGTGTACACAATTTTACCGCTCTTACGCATATTCCACTTAATACAAAAGTCGTCCGACTGACTCGTGCAACCATTCATTTTTTCAGTCCCGAGACAAGCAATAATGATCATATTATATTTTTATGCAAGAAGAAACTTTCAGCCTGAATATCAGTAAGTAAGTAGTGAATATGAAAATTAATGTGAACATAACTTTTTTTCGGCTTTTTCTCAGAGATGATCCTCGTATCAGATGGTTGATGACATCTCTAGGATAATAATTTAGGAAAGTTTCATCAAAATCGTTGGAGCCGTTTTTGCACCACAGTCTTGAGCGAAGCACGTTTGTCAGCTATTGCTTAACAACCAGTGCGATTACTGCGATTAGTATACCCAATCTGTGTCACCGGCCCCCGTATCATGTAAAATTTAGCAACCAGTTGCAATCGCGTTGTTGTCTCAGTGTTGCCACTGTCTACATGTAGTCCATTACACCTTCTCTATTAAATATTAGATAAATATGTGAAAATCCACAAATACATGTAATCAAATTCGTTTTGATAATTTTATTCAGGCATCAATTTAGGCTCTACATTGAATGAGCGGCAACACTGTACAAAATCGACGTTTTGACAGCGACAATTGTGCAATAGTCGCGGTCGCATTGCAGTTGCTAGTTACATGATAACCCCCGGGCAATGCAATGCGACCGCGACTATTGCACAATCGTGTCAAAACGTCGACTTTGTACAGTGTTGCCGCTCATTCAATGTAGAGCTTAAATTGATGCTTGAATAACATTATCAAAACGAAGTTGATTGCATGTATTTATGAATAGTTGAGGATTTTTTTACATGTTCTTTATAACATAGCAATTTTCACTTATTTATCCAATATTTAATAGAGAAGGTCTAATGGACTACATATAGACAGTGGCAACACTGATACAACAACGCGATTGCAACTGGTTGCTAAATTTTACATGATACGGGGGCGGCGAGCCATATCTATACTCTATACTCTGTACCCTAAAAATCACAAAAGAAAAACGAAAATCGGTCCATTTGTTCCCGCGATAAACCTGGCACATACCTATAGACGAACAGTCTGATAGACATATTTATATCAATAGCTGAAAATTTGTTTTTTGGACTCAGGGACCCCTGACAAGTAAACATTTGTTGAAATTGGATACCGAAAATTTTACACGATTACAATCATTTCCTTACTTGGAGTAGCGGTAGGAAAGTAAGAATGTGAAAATAAATAAAATATGAGAAAATTTAGTTTCAATTAGCTCCATACGTCTACATTTTCAGTTGGTGAAAACGGGACCATATTGCTAAGACTACGCTGTTCGTCCGTCCGTTCGTCTGTCAGCTGGCTGTATCATGTAAACCATAATAGGTAGAGAGTTGACATTTTCAGAGAATGTGTAGGTAAGTTATATTTAAACAATAAAAAATACTGTCCATCCATCCATAGACAATTTTTCTTACTATGGAACGGAACCTTTAGTGTGCTAGTTCGATTGGACTTTGTTGCATTATTTCGTTGCTCAAACGCCAAGGTTTAATTAACGCATTCATTATATTATTTCACAGATGATTTATGTCAAAACTTCATCAGACAAGTTCCTTCTAAATGACATATCCTACATATTTTATTCTAGATTGTTCTAAGCCCATTTAGATATACTATAGATATAAAATTTATCGAAAAACAGAAATCTGAAAATAAATTGTATATTAAATATTATTATCGCTAATTGCTGAATTATTGTATTAATATAACTCATATTCTCATTGTTATTTCAAATTGGTTGAACAGATTACTTAATTTCACTCACTGCGCAGATATCCAAACTTATGGATTTTTTTTAAAAGATCCAATAGGGAATATATCATTTCTACTTATACATATAAACATTGCGAAATATGTATTTGTATTTTAATTTGTTATCCATGGTAAGTAGCATTGCATTGCAATTATATTGGTCTGAAGATAGGCGTAATTCTCTCGAAACACGTCGTGTTTTTATATTTCCAATAAAGTTTAACAAAAATTGTTTTCCTGTTCCTCTTTGTGGCCCAGCTCGAAATCTATAGTAATCGTTGAAAAAAAAAAATTATTTATCAAGACAGAAAAGAATTCAAATGAACTTCGTCAATGTGTATTGATATCATGAAATATATTTGCCTACAGTATAGCTACTATTGATGTGCTTCAATGAATATCAAATAGATCAAAACGAATAGAAAACTAATTATAAAAACAAAACGTCCTGCATTATAGTGACTCAAATAGATTTCCGATTAGTGTCACTAACCCAAAACAAATGTTATTATAATAATTCAAAGTGGAACGAAGAATCGTTTCAAGCCTGTCATCCTTGTCATCGACATAGTACCTAGTTGATAATCGAACGAATTGATTATTTATTTTTATCTGGCATTTCGATCGTTTTGATTTTCTCCACAATGATTTCATCGGCATATCTAGATAGCTGCCGACTGTGAATGATAATTTTGTTATTCGGTAAAATAATTAACAAGCATTCGTAGAGCAGCCTAAGTAATGATTTGCTCGAGAGACCTTGAAAGAAATCTATTTGACCTTGACAAATTCAGGTTGAAGTGTTTTTCGAGCTTTTCTTTGGAATTGATTTGATTAAAAAATAAATAGAATGAGATATCAATCACTGAGTTTCTATTTTTGGCTGGATATGGGAGTAAGAAAAGTACCTTATAATATGGTGTACCTATTAGACAAAAAATATTTTTTCGTTATTTTATTTGAAGAAAAGCTAAAAAACCTAGCTGAGTAATGTTCTTATTATTTCTTGATTATCAATTTTTTGTTTCTATGTTTCTACCGCACGTGTTTTTAACCTTTCTTCTTTAATCATCCAACCTTCTCAATCTCTTATTATGAAGTTATATACATTACGAAGATTACTTTAGTCTGTTCCATCATATCAGTATCGCCTCAAATGCTATTGGACAAAGTCAGAAAACTTTGTACTCAGATTAAGGTCCGTAGCGGCTACCGACCTAGAAAAATTAACATGGACAACGTTTTCAGGACAAGCACATATGTTAGTCACTTTAACTTCAACATGTTTACGTTTAAGTTTCCATTGAGTCTAAAAAAGACATTTTCAGCTGTTGGTCTGTGTGTAACAATTACTGTAAAATAGCTAAAAAAATATTCTGCTCAAGATTCTACCGCTGGAAACGGCTCTGAGAAAAAACGACCACGTGCGAGTCGAACTCGTACTCGTACATGATTTGTTATCATAGCAGCTATACTTTTTGGAAATGTCATTTTTCTTTCTGTTAAATTTCTTATAGAAATGTACCTATTGCGATCGTTCACACTTTTGAATTTCGAAAAAAATTCAACGGCATGTTGTTATATGTCTATAAGTTATTCCAAAAAACATTTGGTTCAAAAGTTTATATATATATATATATATATATATATATATATATATATATATATATATATTTTATTATTTTTATATTTTATATCTCATTCATTAATGAACTAATAGATTTCTTTCTTTATATATATATATATATATATATATATATATATATATATATATATATATATATATGGGATATTACGAAATTTGTTAACACGGTAGAGGTCGCAGTTTACCGAGTTCGTTATTGGGCAATATCGGGTTATTAGTTTCAAAATGGCGACCGTTCAAACATTTAAAAAAATTATCAAAAAAGAGCAGTAGTGTAAATATCATCAAAAATAATTTTAGGTTATAGATATAATCAGTACCCACAACTTTTGTTCAAAGCAATTTTTCATAAAATGCACAGATAAAAAAATAAACATTAATAAAGAAAAATAAGAAATATTGATAAAACATGAACACTCAATATAAATTTGATGTAATTGTACATTTTCTGGAGATCTTAATGTAGACCCTGATTAAAAAAATATATAGTATATTTATTAAAAAGAAATAGGCGAAAAAAAATTCTGCCTTGAAGTGGAACGCGAACCCTGTCTGCTTTATATTTTACAGCCAAAACAAAACCCTCTAACCGCAAGGCTCTGACACATACGAAAATTTTGTGTAATAACATGTAGGTATACCAATGAAAAGGTTGTTCAAATTTCAATTCAATGAATTTTGAAAAATTTACCTTTCCGCTGAATATAGGCCATCGGGATTTTTTTTGTTGTAATAGCAACATTAGAAATACGCAATCTGTGTCTCCAAATATTACGGTTCATGAGATACTGCCAGCTGACAGATGGACGGACGAACGGACAGCGGAGGCCTAATATTAGGTTCGCCTTAGTACCCTTTGGGGTACGGCACCCTAAAAAATGAATCGCACTATTTGATCGGATGATTTTTTATAGTTGGTGAAAAAGATAAAAATCAATAAGAACTCATTAAGCTACTATTTTGGACAAACGACCCAACAGGAAGAGGTAAACAATCCGACTGTTTGTTTGCATGTTTTTTATAGATGTTCGCGCCTTATAAACACTAAACGTGCTCCGATTTTCATGATTATTTTTTCATTTTAAAGGAAACTATTGAGAGAGAGAGAGAGAGAGAGAGAGAGAGAGAGAGAGAGAGTTGGTGCCAAAAGTCGTCTATCTAATTATAATTACACAACTTCAAAATTACCAGCACCAATCGAATTAATAATGTTTTGAATTTTTCTGTACACCAAATAATAAAGTCGGCCCAATTTTTGGTAAAAAATATTTTTGCATATCTTTTCGCTTCTTAGATACATCGAAAATACATTCCAGGAGACGAGAATTTGTCGATACATCATTAAAGCAGATTAAATGATAAAACACATTATTTAAATGCAGTACCTATAATGGTATCCTAGACAAAGTTGTACCAAAGACACCAACCTTTGGTTGTACCATACTCGAAAAGTTGTAAATGACATATTCACAGTATAAACATCTCATCAGAATTCTGTCTCTCTATTTTTATATGATCTACTTCCTTCAAATAGAAATTTCCCCCTTAAATACAACTGATTTTCCATTTCAATCTTTCTTCAACACTAAACACTATGGACATTTCCTCGATTGACAGCTTGCAGGGGTATAATCAATGTAACATGTGACATCTAAATATGTAACTTTCCACCCTCAATCTTTTTAGTCTTCCCTGAAGGCCTGATTTGCTCACGCACTTGCCACTGGCACACGCACGGTTAATAGGTATGCACTGCACACATCTTACACCTCGCATAATTTTCTTGGTGCAGGCACACCTGTCATCCAAGCAAGAAGAAGATGACAAAATGGGAAGCGGCATCAGCAGCGGTACCTACTATGGCTCGTGCATGCAACGTTGTCTTGGCTGGGGCTTCGATGTTCACCTGTTTCTCAGCCAGCGTATTTCTCTTGGCCTTCTTGATTCTTGCGTTGCGTTTAGTCAGATACTCGCGGCCCGTCGACTCGACAAGAGGAAAAGCAGCAATCCATAGTAAGCTGCGAAATCGAGCGCGCATTTTGTTTCTTTATCTCGTCGCGAATTTTGCGATTTGACAACAATAAGTGTGCTTAGAATTTTCTTCTGGTTATTTGGTTAATTATGAATGTATTAAAGAGTGATATTGTTGAAGTGTTTTATTGAGGAGGATATTAATTTTTTCGACCTTTGTTATTTTGTTTAATTGTGAATATTGAAGGAGACAAGACAAAATGTGCAGCAGAGAGCAGATCTCGGAAATTATGGATAAAATCCATTCGGTATGTAGATATTTTGAAAACCAGAAAATATTTTTCTTAAATCGGGAAAAAATTTCGAATTTGAATTTTTGGAATACAAACATAAAATAAACAATCTTCTTCTAAATTGGAATGAAAAATTTTAAAATTTTTCTAGAACGTGTGTCCAAGGACACATGTATAAAATCTTCTATAACTCGAAGGAATTGCAAGGTTAATAAAAAATTGAAATAAATATATCTACCATTAATATTCTAATTCCGTTTTTCTTTTTAACTAATAATCGAAAAAATATTCATATAAATCCAATTTTAGATGATAAAAATATAATATTCTAGTTGAATAATGTACTGCTGAAACCGCAAAAATGGTTCAACTGCCATAATCTTGTTAATAATCATGTTAAATTAATATTATTTGGTCCTTGAACTATCTCAGCTTCTATTTTTAGATTTTCTCTACCTCAATGGTATTATATTACATTTCAGAAATAGATTTAATACAATCTATGTAATACTATTGGGTGTTATTTTTTTATGTAACTTTTTTCTGATAAAAACAGAACCATGATTGTGTTGAGATATAATACATTAATTGATTTACTTTTATTTTTAAGTAATCTTTTTTATTCTTAATATGGAGATCATACTGAGAATACTTCTATACATACAGGAAAAACAGAGTGAGAAAAAAACATATAAAAAAACTCATAGTATGTTACTCCTCCGATTTACATTTTTTCTTATATTAAACCAATGCTCCATTTTGTATAAAATTTCAACATTACCACCCTTGACCTCAAATCATTTTCATCATAGTGTCCTGTTTTACTTTATACAGTCCCGTCCTGAACCAAGTTTAAAAAACAATTAAGATTTTTCACATTTACATTGATTTTAGTCGTATTCACCATATAAATTATTAATTTAGAATTGAATTTATCTGCTGAACTAAATTCTTCTACATTCATTTATGTGACTTTTTTAAAAATGTTATAAGGATCGGGAACTTGTTCTAATTTTCACTACTGAAATAATTGGTTTTATAGAAACAGTGTATTGATCTACAACAAATAGAACATTCTTGAAAAGTCTTCAGCATCCTCTTGTAAAATTGTTTTTGTTACCGGAAATAAATATTTCCATGGTTGAATACTTAGTGATAAATTCTTTGTGAGATCTTTCAATAGCTCTCAGTTATAGCTTCTCTAAATCTTGAACGTTTTCGATTGGAATCTATGAATATAAAATATCGGCAAACATTGTTAATATGCAGTTTAGAGTGTGATTGTGTGTTGCACTTACGTCAAGCTCTTTATGTATTGCTTTTGACTTAGGTCTTAGAGATTCTTTTAACAAAATTTTATAGTTTGAAGTTATATTGGCTTGATGCCAGGAAGAGCGGAAACTGTCAATTTAGAGAAAAATGGTAAGTTCTTGATGGCTCTTTTCGAAAGAACAAACCGCCATTCCTGAATGATTATCACTTGAAAGCAGGAAATGATCATTATTACTATTACTTTACGAATAATTGGCATCCATAAGAGAATTAATACTTTATACCATAGCTAAGTCGGTAAGTGTATTTTAATATTCGCATTAAATTATAAACTCCTTGCCAATTAGGCACTAATGATACTATGAGGGCTATTTATATATTTAATGTTGTATTGTAAAAAAATTAAACACTTTGGTGCATTCATATGAAGTCTCTTCATATTCTTACTTTCTTATAGCTACCCCAAGTACTTATGTAAAGAAAGTATTGTGATCGTATCGTAATTTTGTCCGGTTTTCAAAAGATGTTCACTTTTTAGGGTCCCGTGAATCCAAAAAAATATATTTCGGCCTTTGCTCAGTCTGTCTATTTAACGATTTTCATGAAACTTATCCAAAACATTTTTGTTGCAGACCGGCTCAAGTTATTGAGAACTCAACTTTCATCAATAAAATAACTTATATGTTGCAATAATTTAATTATTTATTTGATCGTTCATCAAAAATTTAATACCAATATCAACATGACAAGAAAAGCACAATTTGGGCAAAGATTAGAGAATTACCCTTTGGGATCAAAACTGCCTTTTCCATTTGTATGTGTTCCTAATCTGGTTTAAAAAATAATTGATCGACTCTCCAATTTTGTTATGGCATTGATTTACCTAAAAGTTTTTTTGTTATTATGAGATAAATCCATCATCTAATATCCAGGAACATCCGCATAGTTTTCCTAACCAATTAACTTTTTCCAATAATCACTGAAGTGGCAAAATACCTGCGAGATAAACATATATTACAAGTTAATTTCATATACAATACAACAATAAAAAGTTATTATTATTATACTATCATTACAACGGTGAGTGCTGAAAAACAAAAGTGCTGTCGGCTTTTGGACTAATTACTTGTAGAGTTTCGAATATGAAGGAGTTGGTCAATGTGAAATATATTCAATTTTTTTCGGTTAGATGTATTTATTTATGTCTATCACGATAGGAAGGTCGCTCTCTGATTTTGGAGGTCGTATTTTGGTTTGGGAGTGAATAATAAATAATGTGTTTTGTGCATTTATATTCTTATATAATAACTTTGTTCGCGTTTTGGTATTACGATTGTGTGTGAAATTTGTTTTGACCGAACCACAATTAGCGTTTGTTAAGGAATAAAATTCTAGATCTGATAGCAATTATTATTTAAGCATATCCATGTTAACCTGTGTTAGTATTTAAATATTGGAGAAATGCTAAAGGTTTTTGCACAATCAATGTTCCGAGTGGTTTGCAGTTAATTTGATGAACCTCTTATTTGTAATCTTTTTTAAAACTTTCTTAGTGATTGTATTGGAAGAACAGGGGCTCCAAACCTTTTTTTGGTCAAACGATAAGGGAAATTAAACACAAATAATTGTATTTTTATAAATTGAAGCTTCTATAAATAGTCTTTAGAAAGCTTCTAAGCTCTAAATTTGTAAACAATAATCTGGATTGGCGGTTTCAACCCGTAAAAAGTAAATTTTTGTCATTATATCCATATTTGGGAAGCTGTTTTGTAGCATTGTGTGAAGTAGTTTCTGTGGCCGAAAGATCGCCGATGTGGTGATACGATTTGGAAATAGTAATAATGTAGAATCCTAGAGTATGAAATTAAGAAATATTAGAGAGAATGAACTACAGAATATATATAACGTTATCACCTTATCTTGCGTTAGATTGTACTACATTACTCAGCTCATTTCAAAACTTTTTGAAGCTACACGTTTAATGGACTCATCTAAAGTGCCTAACTGTATATGATGATGAAAACTTATTATTGGTTTCCTATTTTAAAGTGCGTTTAATATTATATGTATAATAAAAGATAATAGATGCGGAGACGGTTAAAAGATTCCGCAATCTGCAGAATCTAAAGAATATCAACAAACTGGTTATGTTAGCACTTTTCATTACCGAATCAACCATGCCCTTTTTGTGTTTTTTAGCAAAAAGATTGTATAATTTGTTATTACGTGAGAATCAAGAAAAATGGATTCGTTGTCAAAATTATATTATTTGTTATCATATTTTAAGTTAATTATTATATTTTATTTATAGTGTCTTTTTCATTAGTCTAACTGCGGAAGTCATGGTACTCATAAAATTTGATATAGGTACTCGCAAAGACAATATTCAACAATTGTTAAACTCACAAGACAACATTAGCAAATATTCGACACATTAGTTGCTGACATCAAAGTTTATGAGAACTTCTAGAAAATAAAATGTCGTTTGATAATATTTTAAATGTCCTATTCTGTATGACGTATGTATTTAATGTTCAAGAAGAAAATTATAAATAATTTTTGCTAGTTATTAATATTTTTGAAGGAAAAGCTGCCTAAGAGTACGTCTGCTCCATACCAATGCACTTGATTCAAGAACCACACCAAATTATCTTCGAACGTTACATAAGGCAGAGAACCACATATTAACAAACGTGCATACTTCCTTAAAGAATATTACGTTTGACATATTATTTGACTTGACATAACGAATCAAAATATCTGCCTTAATAGTGTAGATAGAGTTTAAGAGGTTTAGGGAGTTATTGGTTCCAGGACCATGCACTGCCCGATTGCATAATTGTTTGCGTGAATGTAAATGAGTCTCTATGGGTCCATAAAGATCTTTTATGTTATTCTATGGATATTATTAATATTCTTTATTGGATCACTATCAAACTTGACCGGCAGCGAAATGCCTCCAATTTAGGTATGAAACCCCCACCTTTTCCATTTAAACGAAAATAACAAAAACTATTTCAAAAAAATTGCATTTTGTATCTATTGTAAATATGTCTATACAGTTTTCGAGATCCTAATGCTATCTCATACATATCTTGGACATACTTACTGTGTTCATAGATATGTATTAGGTTCATATACCTATAGAAGAAAGGATGACCCGGATATTTATTCATTCAACATACTGAAAATGTTGAAGAGTATGGAAATGATGTATGGTGAGACTGTGGTAGCTGCTTAATTTTTGTCTTGATAAAAAATTTGCAAATGTTGAAAGTTCCATTTTTCAACTCAAATAGAAATATGGCTATATTAAGATAAAATGCGGGCCATTTACAATGTGTTGTTTACTATATGAGTTGAGATAAAAATTCAAATGAGACACATTAATCCTGTTATTTATCTAAATATTTGCGTAAAATGGTGTCCTTTCACTATTTCGCATTGTTTATTCATGAGTTTTGTGGAAATACGCAGATGAAAAAAAATTATATATAGGAAAGTGAATTGTTAGATAGGTAGATATCAACAGTTTACTTATTCTATTTCTCATTTCCAAGCTTATTTCGATCAAATCGAGTGGTCTAGAAGGGTTAAGAAATACAACATATTTCTGCACTTAGATGAGGAATTTATCTGTGTATAATAATTGAAACTGAAGCTTGATAAACTGAATAAACATAAATTGATAACATATTCTATTCAAATTTAGTTGATGCACTGAAAAATACAAAATTTACTTAAGAATTCTACTGGTGCTGATAATTTCGAAGTAGTGCAGTTGTGGTTAG
Organism: Crioceris asparagi; assembly: GCA_958507055.1. Classification (NCBI taxonomy): domain Eukaryota; kingdom Metazoa; phylum Arthropoda; class Insecta; order Coleoptera; family Chrysomelidae; genus Crioceris; species Crioceris asparagi. The sequence goes on along the minus strand of OY293826.1, from coordinate 79,071,654 downwards.
ATAGAAGAAAAGGTGCAGGACCATCAGAATTTATATATATATTTATATTATTTTGTATTTTTCAGTGCACCAACTAATAATGTCGGTACCAAATATCTCCGAAAAACACATATTTCAGACTTTACTATTGTTATAACTCGAAAACCGTATTTTTTAATATCCAATCTTCGAATATACAATTCATTGCCTCCTTCATTCCGTTTGGGAGCAGTTCTTGGGGGAAAGGAAATGTTGGATAAAAAAATCATCAAAATCGGAGAAACTCGCACACGAACATAAAAAGCAAACAGTGGAATTGTATACTGCCTGATACTCTGAAAAGTATAAAATAACATCACATAATATAAGAATTATGAATATTTTGAAGTTAGTTCTCAGAGATTATGTAACAAGCTATTGAAGAAGTTTTCAAAATCCTTTTAATTCTTACAATATGTGTTGTTTTTTAGATACTTTCCGTATGCAACTAATACTATCCTTGCCTTTTTCCTAAAATTATTTATTCTACAATTTCGAGTAATCGTGGTTTTTATAAAGAAGTTTTTTTGTTTGAAAATAAAAAAAACGTGGGAAAAATTTCTACTAGACATTAATTATAATCACATGAAAACATAAAGGTATAAAAAAAAGTATACAGAACTCACTAACTCAAATACCCTATTATTTTCTTTATAATTCTATAACATACGAGAAAGAATATTTTATGTTATGTTGTTATTAGATAATTGATAAACATTTTTTATAAAAAATTGCATCGACTTCATTTGTTGGTGCACTGAAAAATATAAAATAATATTAATTCTATTGGTGCTGGTACTAGTGAAGCTGGTATCAAAAGTCTTCTATTTAACAACAATTGCACAACTTCAAAATTACCAGTACCAACAGAATTAATATTATTTTCTATTTATATATATAAAAAAGCAGACAGTCGAATTGTATACCTCCTCCATTTGGGTTCGTCGGTCAATAAAAGTGATTTGGATGGAAGAAAAAAATCGTGCCCTGGAAAATTCGATCTGTGGATTGCTAAGAGAATAGACGATCACACGAATGTCATGATTGTACAAATGGGTCCTTAACTCAGAAATCAATTCTTTAATGCGAAAGCAATTAGTTCGGATTTATAGCTTTTGAATTTATTCACAACTTTATTATGGAAATATTTTGAAATATACCCATTTGTTTCCGAAATCGGTATGCCAAATTTTCGACCTTCTCAAAATACTAACTACAAAACTGTGAGATTTATCAATATTTTTTTAAGAACAAATGATTCAAGAAAGCACATGTCTTATAACTACACACAATATATCTTATTGATTGGGTCACCAAACACTTTATAAGACAGATGGACAGACTGACATGCAATCACGGCAACATTTCCTTACTAGTTAAGTCTAAATTGACGGCTGTAATCTCAATTTGAAATCTTCAAGAATCTCAAACAAACGGATAGCAATAATGGAATATATTAATTTAACAAAAAAAGATACCGCTGTTAAGTCAGATAAATGAAAGTAATATGTAACTGTTGTTCACCAAGCGTTGTTAGTTAATAACAAATAAATATATCAACACATTATTAATTAACATCCAATCAAAGAATCAGCTACCGTTTTACCCAATAAATGAGCGAATCTTATGACTTATATATGAATATACAGCTTTCTTCGTTTAATTACGATCAGTTTGAAAATAAACAGTTACCACAATAATGACTATTTGCTGTTTATTCTGTTTTTTTGCGAATGCTCTGCGAAATCGATTTATTGGTGAAGGAGATTTTTGTTCACGTAGATCTCTAGAAATTATGGGAATGGATGGATATTGTTGGTTTTATGTCTCGTCAAGTGTTATTTTATAATAAATAAACAAACAATACATAGCAAATGTAGGGAGAGCTTTTACTTTGCCATGGTTGAAATTGAAAGCAATACAATTGATTGCACGCTATAAAGACATTTATTATTATAAAAATCATCATATGAATGATTTCATAGCTTAGTCATAGTTGATGTCGACTCATCCATCAACCAGTGGAGTATATAAATTTCGTTTTTGCTCTCATTGGTCACATTACAGCTCCATCGATATTATTTTTATGCATCTTATCGTGCAAATCTCTGACGATCTAATAATACAAAAAACTTTCACATTTGATTTGCTTTCATTGTAATTATTCATCAAATCAGGTTATTGAAGACTCGAGAAAAGTAAAATTGATTCTTACCTGGAAAAGTGATGCAAATATATTTATCTTTTTTTAATAAAAATAATGTGGAAGAATAAAGAAAGAATAAATATTTTTGGGGCAAATTACAGCCGATTTCATTATTCAAAAGTACTAAATGTTTTAAACTTACTGGTACACACAAAAATTTTAATAGTATTTTTTAACTTTATTTATGTTTTCTACATTTGTTGCCTATAAATAGGTACCTACATTGTGACCAGCTAAAAAGCCGCATTTTGCAAATTTTCTCTTGAAAAGTATTAAAAAATATTTAATATTCTTTGGTTATAATCTTGTGAAGTCAAGTCTTCTTTTAGGAAAAAACGGTGAGAATTGGTAATAACAACATATAAATTTGACAGATTTTAGAGGATGGAAGATGACCAGCCGTAATCCTAATAAGTCTTAGTTTGGTATTAGTTTGATACTAGAAATGGCACGTTTGATATAATCGTTGCTATAGTAACTAAGAAACAAAATAAGATTCATTATGAATATGGCTGATAAATATTCCTTCTTGCAAAAGTTCTCTCAGATCTACATTGACTGAGCAATGTTATAAATAAATATACACAATTATATTCTTTTTCCTCATGGAATTAACCAAAAAAACATCAAAATCCAGTTCCATCTGATGTCACCCGTGTAAATATAAAAAATTCAACAAAAAAATGTTTGAAATCGGATAAGTAGTTTTCGAGATTTTTGTGGTCATACGAAATGTTGTTACTCGTATATATATTAGTATAGAACATTGTTAGAGATTATTTGAACGAAGTTTCTCCCAATAGGTGGATTGGAAGACGTGAAACGATTGAATGACCGCCTAGATCCCTCGATTTGACTCCTTTCGATTCTTATTATGGGATTATTCAAAATCAAAATTACATTTCAATAGAACAGACAACATTGCAAATTTAAAAGTTAGGATAACGGAACAAACTTACAACATAACCCCAGATGTCGTACAAAATGTTCTACGAGAATTCCAAGATCGCCTTGCGTATTGTCAAGAAGTGAATAGTGGTCATTTTGAAAATTTAATTTAACTGTAAATAAAATTGAAAATAGTTCCTAAACATTATGTGACATTATTTCCTCCATATTACTTGAAGTATAAAAAAATTTAAAATAAATTATCTCACTTATGATTGCACCAAATTTGAAAAACAGTATTGCTGAACAGAGAATGAAAATCCCTTTCGAACAAGATGCCACATGACCCCTCTTCTCATTTAATTTTTTTTGAGGGGTGCACATAATTCAGAGGGGGTGCAAGAAGAGGGTAATATTTTTATACTATAAATTGTCGAATTGAGAATAGAAATCGACCTGTTTTAGTTTCTATTCAAACAAATACATAAAACGTCCAAAATAATTTATTTCATACATATGAACCGCACTCAATAGATTTAGTGTGAATATTTAAGAGTATAATAATCTTTTTTTTTTTCGCGGGACATACAATCTCAATAATTGAAAGAATCTATCATTCAACTTCTCAATTTATTTTCGTACATACCTACCTATTAAAGAAAAATAACATTTATTATACAGGTACAAAAGCAATTTCCATTTTCATCTTCAATTTTGCCTCAGGCAGAATTTCTAACATTCGCTTGTGATAATTCTATATCATTGCATCGAGACACACAAAGAAAGTGTTTACTTAATGGCCGATTTGACTATTAAATTGTCTTCTATAACGGGAAAGTTCAAAGTTAAGGCCTACAGAAGTGCATAAATGTTTTTAAGATAGCAAGTAGGTAAGCCTAATGTTGCGCTTGCAGTAAAGGCGAAATGTCTGCTTAATCTTGAATGGTGTGTTGAGTGAAAATGCCCTTGTTCGCAGCTGATATTACTTCAAATCAAATTTGTCTAGTTTAAATGCTAACTTCTCTGTTGTTTGGAATATATTCTCAATTTTTTAATGAAAAACGCACATATGTATACCCGACAAAGAGTCTTTTCTCCCTTTATCGTTTCTTTTGTATGTTTATTTTTTGCTTATGGATGAAAGTCTTTTTGATTATTAAATAAATATGTGTTACAAAAAACTTTTGTGGTCATCACATGATCACTCTGTCTGTTCAATAATCGGAATATAGTTTAACTTCATTAAAAAAAATGGAAATTCAAGTGAGATGCGTCCTGTGTTTTTAGATGATACCCTAGAATACCTAATAAAGATGAAGAAGATTGGGTTAGATCAGAGTTTTCTTTCTCATAATTAATATTGATTATTTCTTCTCACAACACCTAAACACTAAAAGTTCAATTTTGGAGCACTGTAAGTACCGTGATTGATAAGTGGTTAACAATATCAATATGTAAACCTTGTCAATAACTTGGAAAGCGTGGAAGTGAACGACAGGTATCACTCAAACATTCAACAAATTATGCTTTCAAACCAAAATATTTCAGAACTGATGTATCCTTGATGGAATTTAATAATTTTGATTGTGAAAAAATCTCTGTTGAATTTTGACCACATTCTCGATTATCTACGGAATTTTCAAAAATCACTACGCAGAAACCCTATGAATTGTTGTCTCATAGAATAATAATAGCATAATATAGATTTGGAACAGTTACCTTAAAAGTCGTTCTCCATTAATAAAACAATATAATTTGAACTGATCTGTAACCTACAGAATAAAAAAACAACAAAGTTTAATATTCGTAAAATTAGTTGAAATGGTAACGTAATTAAGCAAGCCCTTTAACTTTCGTAGCGACATCCTCTTACACATTTGTACAACAAATTACTGCTTCAGTACATATTCCTGGAACTAGAAATGGTTTTTCAAAAAAAAGTTAAAATTGATTACCTACCTTTCGATTAATAAATCATCCAAGATCTTAACTGAAGTTAGATCATTTGTTTCTCAGTCGCTTGCGTAGAATGAAATTGACGAAAGTTGATATAATTATTATAGTCGATGTTTGAAGTGTTTTAATTTGACACTTATTGCTAATTTAGTTGCATAGTTTATTGCAAAATAAAAAGCCATTGGCATAACATTCTATAGCATCGTTTGTATGTATATGCTAATGACTGCACTCAAGACGAAAAAAAACAACTCAAACTATCGTCAACGATTAGCCAACTTTCTCAATGATATTGAGTGCAGATTAGATATATAGAATTTAATATCTTCATCAAATATTTTTGATTGCCTTATAAAGTACGAAGATAGAAGTGCCATAATTTCATTTTAAATTATCTCCAATAGTATTTTGCATTCTAACTAATTATGAGAAGGATTTGAAGCTAACTTTCTCAAATACATATTATATTCTTAATATATTTGTGAGTGAAGTTTTCGTTGTTAATTAGTAATTTCAGTACAGATAAATAGTTTGGGTCATTCACGTCGGCTTTTTGACTAGCGTTAATAAGACAATACAAGTTATACATGTGTATTATATGCATTTGCTCTTATATAATCGTGATTATTTTATTTCTATATAATTTTCATAATAAACCTGTTGTTATATATGAATGGGACTTGTAGGTAATATGGGACATAACTCGTGTTCATTTACTTGAAATTTGACCGATGACTCTATAGACTACCGTTGAGTGAATTAGGTATGGACTTTCTGAGAACAGAAACTTCCATCGGAGTTTATCCAAAATTTTCTAATTATCAGAGTTCTGAATCTTTTTTTCTCGTGGATCACTTTCAAAATTTTACTGGTTTCGGTGGATTCCCTGGTGCTACATTTCTAGTATATTTCCGAAAATTAACAAAAATATAAAGATAAGATCTAACGATGGAAATTTGCGTCGCGGCTGAGTGCTAATCCTGAATTCGGAGTGGTAAAATAACGAAAATAGTGTAAATAGTGTTCTCTTTATTAAAGTAATATACCAGACTGTAATTTCATTAATGCAAATTAACAAATATTCATAATTTTAATTTAAATTTAATATTTGGCTTTTTTCTGTGATGTTCAATCTGCTGCTTTTTACTTCCCTCAATAAGGGAAGTATTTGTTAATAGGTTTGTAATGACATTGAAACTTTTTTCCATAAAGTATGACGAGGGAAACGCTATCAAAAGTTTTCTCGCAATTTCCCATATCCCAGGATATTTTTCTGGTATTTCTGCCTACAGCCAAAATGTTTGATAGCCTTCTTTGAATCTCAATTTCAGCTCCTCATTGTTGCTCGAGTATCTCTTCTTGTAATATCACATTCGCCATTTCCATTTTATCAAATGGATTTATGATCCAAGGTGGTTTTCCATCGCCAGAATATCCTCAGATCTATTTTTGAAGTCATCTTTCAGAACATTTAAATGTAGAACGTATGTCTGAATATCCTCATAGAGACATTCTGCCTGTGACAAGTTTGGATTGACTAATATTTTGCTTCATTAATTTCAATTTTCCAAGGAAAGCCGAAATACCACTCTTTTTTTTTATTAAATTTAGGCTACCCCTTGTAACTAATAGTTAATGTTATTGATTATTTTTTCACAAATCTGTCAAATAGGCGATGTCTGCTTTCCATTTGATCAGGTTTTCTTTTAAATCTGGATTTTGACTTTTCGGAAACTATAAAACTGATTCAAAATGTAGGTAAAATCTTATTAAACATGTCGCTTTCGACAAACTGTATACTCCAGTTTAAGAGCATTCGTTGGAAGTCTTCATCATTTTCGTCGCACAATTGTGAAAATAGACGGGTAGGTATTCAACGCATTGCTTCTAATTTTAACTGTTTTAATGACAAATTATTGAAGCGATTGGTGTAATCTATCACTCAAATTTTTCGCTACCAGGTATTGTCGATGGATGACACAGTGAATTGCAGTTACTACTGGTAATAATTCTTTTAAGATGGCTTATAAACCCACGATATCACCCGTACAGGGCAGGAGCTCCACCGGATGCCACCAAAATAATGTTTGTAAATGGAATCGATTTTCCCTTAAAAAATCACTCAGGACATTAAATAGTGACTCGCCTTTAGTATATATTGATAGATAAAGCCAAACCATCATTTTTGTTCATTACTATCGAAATCACTGGGAATCACTGCGTCTAACTTGAGAAAGATATTCTTTTCAACTTTTCAAGAAGTTGGTTTGGAAAATTTCAAATCTAATTATTACCCTAAATCTTGCGAACAAAATATCTACTTGAAAGTTGTTTCAAGGTAGGTTCTTATAAAATTAAGGGAATAGATATTTCCACATTTTGATTAAAAATAATATGCAGCAATATCGAGAAACTCTCATCAGAGCAAAATACATGAATCGTCTTTAGTATGCCATCTCCATTAGTGGAGGTTGGAGATCACTGTGGTAAATGCTTATCTGTTTTCGGAGGTTCTTCATAATCAGCTGTGAGTATCGATATTTATCGTTCCTCAGGATGTGGTCCGAATATGCTGTTTTACGGACCTTTATGAGTTTAAATAGCTCTCGTTCTGATCCCAACCTGCGCATAACTTCGTTTGTGGTATGTGACGTCCAAGGTATTTTGAGGATCCTACAATATGTCCACATCTCAAAAGCTTATAATTTATTGATGGTTTGTGCTTTGAGTGTCCATGTTTCGGCTGCATACAAGAGTGTAGACCAATTGTAGCATTTTGAAAATCTTAATCGCAGGGCGCGGCTGATTCGTGTATTGCAAAGGAGCCTTTTAAGTCACACCAAACAGTTTCTGGCTTTCTTGATCTTATTTTCGTGTTGGGATCCAATTTGCAGTCTGCCGAGCAATCGAAGTTCTGAAAAATATACACTTGTCCTAGAACCTCTCCGTTTATCTGAATTGGTTGTGGGACATTCTTTGATTTTTTATGAACATTACTTTGATTATCTTTAAGTTTGTTTTCATACCAAACTCCTCACAAGCCGTGTGAACATTAATGAGTAGTCGCTGCAGACCTACATCTGAGTCGGCAATTAGGGCAGTATCGTCAACGTATCTGATGGTGTTAATATTCACACCATTATCTTTGACTCCCTCCGAGATATCCGCCAAAGCTCTGCTATATATGAGGTCTGAGTACAGGTTGAAAAGTAACAGTGATAAAACACAGCCCTGTCTAACTCCCTTGTGAATCTCTATCCATCTGGATGTGGATTCCTCAATTCTAATTTTAGCACTCTGGTTCCAATATAAGTTTTGTTTCATAGTAGTATCTTTCTCGTCCAGTCCTGTGTCACGAAGACAATCCATCAACAGATCGTGTCCTACTCTATCAAATGCCTTCTCGAAACTTCGAAACCGACAAAGACAGACATGAATAAGATGAAGCTTCTTACTAGAAATTGCAACTCTCTGTGTCATAGAGTAACTGTCAACTAGTCTCAAACTGTTCCCCCATATTTTATCAAAGTTTTGTTTTTTTATTCACGTGATTATATCAGTTAATAAGTAATATTGGAACCTACATTGAAAAAATATTTTAATTGTTTATAAGATTCTGTATGTCACCTTCTGAATCAAATAAAGTGTTTTCTCTCTTGTATACGCCATAGAAACTGAAAAAAAGGCAATCGATGAAAACCTTCCACCACAGGCACCCAGTTAAATAGAAACTTAAGCAATATTTGTACCTACCAACCTATAATGTGTTCCCCATTCGACCATGATTTTCACACGTTTCATTTAGCAGCAGACCTCTTTATTTAACAAGAAAATGCTCTTTGCAGGCCGCAGGGAAAGTTCCGGTAGGTGCCTAGCGCCGCATGTCTTTTTTAAAACGTCGCGCAACCGTCAACCTAATTAGCTGGAAATCCTTTGATCGACACTCTTGACAAATAATAAAAAGAAAAAGGTAGATATAAATATATTCATTATCACAACATCAGGACGTTTCTCAGATTACACAATTTTCATTTGCATCATGTTACAAGCCAATGGTGGTGGCGGTTTGTTTACACAGTAAACAGATTAAGGAAAATTTCTCTTGTTGTTAGGCAGCTAAAGTGTCACCATGCAGTTTAATCGAGTGTTCTGAGAATTTCAATATAGAGCATATAAAACATTACAGCTAAGGCGAGCGAATTTCATTTCCAATGTTCCGCAGTATCAAATTTCTCCAGACGAGAAACAAATGCCTAACCCCTTAATAAATAACAAATCCAAGCGCGACTACATGGAAAAATTTAAATATTAGATACGTTTGTATATTACGCTGCAAACGAATGTTCTTTAATGTCTTTTAGATAGGTCTCTTATCGATGCTTAAGGACTTCACGTCGGGAGAGGCCTATTTTGACAAATATGCAGCGAGCGGTTCAATAAATTTGGTCATTTGTACAAAAACTGGAGCCTTATCTTCTCGCCGAAACGACAGATATTCAAAGCTGCACCGACCAGTTCAGCCCTCCACAAAAAAAAATTGTACATATTTTTTTTACAATTATTACAATCTGTTACAAACAAAAGAACATTTATTACACGTTTCGGTGTCGAATTACATGATGGATGCCAAGCTACACCATCATCTTGTTCTTTCAACCTATTATAAAACAAATGGTTAATATTTTCTACACCTTCACTACAACATATTGCACCAAAAAACATTTCTTACACTTTGTTTATTGCTAAGTTTTCGCTAGATAACGAATCCGGCTAATTGCATAATTCGTAATTCTCAGGCTACAAGTACCAAAGTGTCGAGAGCCGGTTCAAACCATTCATTGGTCTCAAGGCAATCTTTTTAGTACAAGGACTAATGTCCAATGTGTGTATAGTTATTTCACTTTGAAAAGAACAGGCCAATATAGGGGCGCAAATGACCAAAATACGTTCAAAAGATTCCATTTTCAAATTCGGGGGAAGGAAAGTATGAATTAACGGCCGGTAAAGTTTTCTCGACTCTCTTACTTGTTATCCACCAGTGCTTGAAGTAAAATAATCATAATCTGCACCACCGCGATATGGAAGCGGTGTTTTTGACGCGCATTTCTCATGCGCCAAGTTGCACCTTTGAAGCGTCAATAAGAAAAAAAGATTTGTTTAGTTCAATAAGTTGTTGAACTAAAAATAATATATCTGATCTTGGAGCCCAGTGCTAAGAGAAATAATATTCCTCGATTCAATACCATTTTGATTTGAAGAGTGTAAATCGCGCACATTAGTCTTGTAAGATAGGCTGACGCTCGGGCCTCCCTATTAAAGTGCAAAGTTGGTAGCAGAAGCCTTTATTCTATGCCAGTCGTAACTTGATTAGTTAAATGGGCATTATGTCGCGATTTCTGGGAGATGTGATAAAAATGGATGAAATACGACGACTTAAAGCCCAGTAAGAGTTGGCCTGGGAAAATTTCATCCGAAATTGAAATATGTTTAATAGTCCTTTTTTTAATAAAGATGAATAAATAAGTTTTATATTGCTTAATAATAATAATACCTAATAATTTCTGTATTAATGGGCGATGAAACATCGATTTATTACTCGATCGGCTCTTGAAAGATTCCTTTCGAAATGTTTAAGTCCACGTTAACTCTCTAGTTTTGTTACCTAGCGAAAACTTAGAAATAAAAAAAGTGTAACAAATGTTTATTTGGTGCAATAAAATGTAATAAATGTGTAAGAAAAATATGGACCACTTGTTTTTTAGGTGGAGTGAAAAAACTAAATTGCTGTGTCGCTTGGTATCCAAGCTGCACCGCCACCCTGTAACTCGACACAAAAACCTGTAATAAATGTTATTTTGCATGTAATAAATTGTAATAAATGTGTAAAAAATATGGATCACTTGTTTTTTTAATAGGGCGAGAGAACAAGGTGGCGATGTAGATTGGTATCCAAGCTGCACCGCCACCTTGTAATTCGACACCGGAACGTGTAATAAATGTTTTTTGTGTGTAATAAATTGTAATATTTGTGTAAAAAAATATGTACCATTTTTTGTGGTGGGCTGAAATGGTCGTTGCAGCTTGAAGTCACTCGGAAATACTTATGAAAAGCTTCAAAATAGCGAAAATGCAGCTATCAACAAGAAATTGTTTTGGAAAATTTGGATATACCTACGAGAACTTTAAATTGTTACAGAATTCTATGATCAGTATCGACATTGACTTGATATATATCTTTGTACTTTTGAAATTGTCTCTTATATTTTTTTACTGTTGTATTTTTATCATAGAATACTTCACTATTTTCACAAGTAGTTATTGATATTTGAAACAAATAATGAAATATAATATTTAAATTAAATTTAACTTGTATTTTCACATTACAATAAAATATGCACCTATACATTTTTTGAAACTTTATCAGCCGGACTCATAAATAATCTTTCTTATTTCATTACTAGTTTATGTTTGCTAGCTAGTCAAACTAAACTAGCACCGTACTAAGATTGATAGGACAGACACACCTTACACTATCCTAATTGTTAAATTCTCATTTTTGGATATGATTCATGGTGTAGTTCTAGAAGAGAGGTTTCACATTAAAAACATAACAAAAAACTTTACGGACTCAATTTTAACAGCCCCAGCTTGATAGTGAACTCACTTATCCAGCTTTCCTTATCGCTGAGAATCTTCCACCGAGTATTAGCTTACTTACAGTCTTCCGTGTAATAGATTCAACATCCTCTTTAATCAATATCTAGATACACAAATCTGATTAAGTTCATTTCAGTGCACATAATTGTCAGCATCATCATTGAGTATAATTATTACAAATAATCCAACCAGATCACTGTAATTCGACATTAAATTGATCGAAAATTACGTACAATTGAGAGTTGATTTTATTTATTATAAAACCAGTCTTGTTTTTGATCTGTGATAAAAATCCTACTGCAACGGTGAGGAATCTTGTGCTCAGGAATTTGCAGGATGCGAGGAAAATTTCTCTTTGTTTCTTTTTCTGAAATTATAATTTATTATCTGAAAACAAAATACTAATTTCTTCAATTGCAAAATGTAATTTTGACTTTCCAACCACTACCCAAAGGACGTTTTAGAGACACCTGAGGATAAAGAACATCTTCTTTGCTATTAGTCTGCCTGTGTCTGGATTATACCTGGAACGGATTGACCGATTTTGTTAGTTTCTTCTTTGTTTTATAAGTTATCAGTACCCTCCTGGTCGCACAAGTTGCTAGGCTGGATAGCCGAAAAAGACTGATAACTTTGAAGTTGTGCAAGAAATGATGTATCCATTTTAGGCAGATAAACTCTGATTAGATTTTAAAATTAAATCTAACTATCAAGTAAACTCAGTTTATCACACCTCTGTGAAATTGGATACTTAGAATCTGTTCAAAGATTTTAAAAAACCTCATTTGCAATGCAATAATAAAATTCCAAGTTTATCCTTCAAGAAATCGTGTATTTTTAACAGAGATTACAAGAAGTTTTATGCTTGATACTATTATAACATAGCTATAGTATGTTCATTGAGCCTTGACAACATGATTTTTGATTCCTAAAAGTGATCGTAAGTTTCTCTCTGATAGGTTAGTATATATAAAAGCCCGTTTGTGATTATAAACAAACCGATGGACCTACCTTATTTAGTAGGTTTCTATGTTCACGCTTCGGGCACATATTATAGCTTTAATGACATGCATGCATTCTAAAGCAACTGTGGCATTTGCAAACAGTGGCGCACCAGGATGATTTGACATAGGATTTGATGTCACCAATAATATTTACAAAATAGAATAGAATAGAATCAAATTATTGTCTTTTTAATATTTTGATTAGCTCCCATTTAGGTACTACTTGTTAGCATGACTGAGATTATTACAAGACGATCTTGTGACATATGTAAACATGATAACTTTTGAAAATCAGCTCTTATAATTAATCCAATTATTTCATTGATTTAATTTAGAGCTAATCTGCTGTTAATCTTTTGAGATTCAATAATGTAATTCGATGATTGCATTTTCATTATATTCTGCATACTTTTATACTACTCGTCTGCGGTCGCGAATGCTATTAAGTAAAGTTGACAACTTTTACCTTGTGCTATTGGATTATAAGTATATGTACAAATAATACAATTATACTAATTACCATTAATGTATTGCACTTGAATGGTTTGTTTAAATTGACCCAATATAAATTGGAGCAACTAATAACCTTTGGCCTAATGAACCATGCAATTGTGACTTATTTATAACAAGTGGCTAATCGTGAGTTCAGTGCTACCTGTTTAAATACCATAATGAATCTATCTAAGGTATTTTCTCAAGTTCGTAGAAATGTAGAAATAGTTTGTGTTTATATGCTTTTATATGGCTGAATATTTTAAATTTTTGGAAGTTAGGGAGGTACTCCTTATACGAGCCACTGCATGACATTGTGCTTTTTTACTTAGAAAAACGTGCTTCATTTTGATAAGAATTTTTTTTATTTGAAAGTGGACTGTGGACAAAAAGTCTTGTTAATAAAATGTATAAATCACCTATTCCTCCCAAAACCAGCAAAAACTCGTAGACGTTTTCAAAAATTTTGTCTTTAAATTGGTTATTTTTCATAGGGCTTCCTATGCTTCTCTATGAAGCCACATGATATTACAGAAATTGTATATCATAGCTTGGCCTCGGGTACGACGGTCTTATTGTACCATGCGTACGACGAACATTCACGAACATCTTGACAATTACCTTAAATATTTGTTCCAAGAAAACTGAAAACAAGGAGAGTAAACTTCCTATGCTTCTCTATGTAGCCACAGTCGTAGATTACAGAAGTTGCTTGGCCTCGTGTACGACGAACATTGACGAACATCTTGACAATTGCCTTGTTCTCTTTATTTATCTTCGTGATCATGATCTGCTGTCTGCTCTCTTTTTTAAGCGTTAAAGCCATTGGAAAGGTTAGCTTTCGGAAAATTTGTTCATCATTGTACATATTTGTAGAAAAAAATATTAGATAAATATCATTCTAGAAAACTAGAACCAACTTTATCAGATGGCGCAGTGAAAATAGAAAGTGATACGTATTCTATTGGTATGGTACTGGTGATTTTGAAGTAGGAGCCAAGAGTCTTCTATTTACCAAAAACTATTTTATCTCTTGCACAACTTCAAAGTTACCAGTACCAATAGAATAAATGTAATTTTGTATTTTTATTTGCAAGTTATTTTTTAAATCAATTGAAATCAATTCAGAACTCTAAGCTCAAGTTTTGATATACCTAAAACATTTTATGGTAATATTTATTATTCGGATATGTTCCTGTCCTAAACTCAAATTGACCAAGAAATGTAGAAATCTTCAGATCTTATGCGTGTATAACCCGGATGCATCATGGAAAGTTCCTGAATTAACCAAATTTTCTCCGATAAACAACAAGTTCAATAAAATTTCGCCCGTATCTCCAATACTAACATTATTAACATAACCAGATCAAAAACCTACTAACTACGAAGGTATTGCGGAAAGACACATTTTTTTAATGTAATGTAGGTATAAAAGGCAAATTTATAGGAGGCTATGAAAAAGTCGTAAAATGAGAAATGTTTCGGTGAAGGTGAAAATACCTACGTCGTAAAATGAAAGATACCAATGATGCCTATATATTTGCCTGATAGTATTTAATACAAAATGTGAAATTTATAAACAATCCGAGCTTTTACAATATCGTTACAAACTTAATTATACGCATTTAATAAACTGACCCGCCATAGTTGAAAATTTGCTATTGAATCATGCTAATTATCATTGCTGATGGTTCTTAAGAAGGTAGCAGATCATACTCAGTTTAGTTTTTTGACTTTTGTATTTTTATCTAGATAACAAAATTTATTCCAAAAAAAAAAAATCAGCTCGAAAGGACCTAAGTATAATGAAAGGTTAACTATATACCTTCATCCTAATATTTAAATGATCCCGTCTATTTCCCTCAGATTATGATAATAAAAAAAATAACCTTGAGAGAGACAGAAATAAAAGTTTGGAAGTTGAGAGTTTGACGTATGAAGTGAGGAATGGAAAATTGAAGAATAGACAATGAAAAAAAATATTTTGTATAAGCTTAGATTACTTGAATAATAATTAGTGAAATATAAACTTCAAATTTTGTCTCTATACTTTTCAGGTAAGTTCATAATAGATGGTTAATCGTAATTGTAACTAAGATTGTAATTTTAAGTAAAAATAAAAATCTCTACTTTTGAGAGCAACAAATTGGTTTATATTTCAAAACCAAATCCACGTTATGTAAATTATAGCAAAATACTTTTAGAATCAATTGTATAATAAGTCTTTTATTTTCATTTAATTTAATTAATTACCTTTCAAAATTAACAGCAACAAATCGTGTAGTTAGTTCATAAGATCGTCCGTCAATCTATTCTCTAGCAAGCTTTATAGACCACTCGTTGTGTGATTTCTAAGTAATAATATTTAATCACTTCTAATTCATCATTAATTTTAAAAAGAAATTCTAATACTAATGGAGGTCTTATACGATTTCACTGTATGTCTTCTTTTTCCCGCGTTTTTGCATAGTAAACCTGCTCCGATATTTCATTTGAAAAGGGACTGTTGAGAGTTGGTCCGTTTGAAAAAAAACACGACATTCAACATAGAGTAGAGGCGACATTTTTTCGAAAATCTAAAACGGCAAAATTAAAGAAGATATATCATATCCAACATTGTTTAAATCTGACATAAAAAAAATCTGGTGCCTGAGTTACAGCAATGGTAAAGAAATATGCTTATTATACTATATTTTAAAATCTCTGAATACAGATGACTGTTCGACGATTTCGATGACTAATGATACACTCAAAAATGTGAAATACAGATTTTCTTTGACTATTACTTTCCTACGCTACTATAGTAGCTGTATAAGGAAAGCATTGTAATCGTGTGCAATTTTCGGTATCGAGATTTTTACAAATGTTGACGTTTCAGAGTTTTCCAAGTCTAATAAACATATTTTCAGCCATTGGTCTGTCTGTCCGTCTGTCTGTCTGTCTGTGACAACATTATCTCGGGAACGGATCGGTGTATTTTGTTGCTTTCTTTTCTATTTTGTTTGGTACCAATATCACTCGCCGGTGGTACTGAATGAGAATCCTGTATACAGCCAAAAAAATGATTTACTCAAGACTATAGCGCGAAAACGGCTCTAACGATTTTGATTAAACTTGCTTAAAATATTCTACTGAGAGTCCTTCACCACCCACATATAGCGCCATTTCTGAGAAAAAGCACAAAAAAAGTTATGCTTGAATAAAATTCCGTATTTTCCACATGTTTTTTCAGATTATGGCTAATGGTTTCATTTAGCGAAAACATGTTACATGACCATTGTTGTTTGTCTTGACATGCTGAAAAAAATGAGGACCAGAGGATTTTTAATTTACTACCGCTATTATCATCGCTATGTAAGGAGTATATTGTGAGTGTAAAATTTTTCAATCACTGGAATTTGCCTGCGAGTGGTAGGAAAGTCGTGTGAGTGGACACACCAGATTTTTTTTGATACACTGAAAATACAAAATAATATTAATTCTACTGGTGCTGGTTCCTTTTAAGTTGATGCCAAAAGTCTTCTATCTACCTATAACTGCGATACTTCAAAATTACCAACAACAGTAGAATTAATAATAGATTGTATTTTTTAGTACACCAACTAATAAAGTCGGCATTAAGATTTGTTCGTGATTTGAAATATCTCCATTATTTTTTAAACTTGAATCATCTCATTCTTATTTCTTCATGAACAGTCTTCAACCCTTAAACAAATTTCATAGCAGCTTGAATTTTATCACCGTTCACAGTTTCATATCTTGTTTTTCTTTTAACCTCCTGGGTAAGGAAGTAAAGTTATAATATTATACGGATATATTATGTTCGCATGCACAATCTTCCAACTCCAAGATGATTTTTCTCTTTCTTCATTACAATATATAATAACATATTTACAACCGCTTATACTTTAATATTACTCGGTACGATAATAAAGTGGTAAATATATGCATTTCTATATATGCCGAAGGGATACAACATACCTACCTACCTACTTGGTCGACAAGATCAGATGAAGAGGGAAATGAAGGAGAAGATGAAAAACACCCATCATCATACCCACAGTGCGATTTCTAACGCCTTAGCACCTTTGCTTGAGATAAACAGGGAGCTACCTACTTTATAGAGAGTGAACACAGCCTCAGGGCATCGTACAGCAGTTCAAGCTCTTGGCTGGACTTGATTCCTGCTAGCAGGTCATAAATTTTGCTTATCGAGCATTACCAACGCGTTATAAGCAAGAACAATATACATATACCTACAAGTATATAGTGAGGTAAAATGTGTTATCGCAACATCGTTAGATGGATTATTGTTTTTCTATATGGTTTTTCCTCGCAGTTTAGCGATGCGTTGGCGAGAGCAGAGCAACAGATTGGGTTAAGAGATGAGAAAATACATTGAAAATAATATTAGTCTGGTTGAGAGAGTAGTGAAGTTTTTAATGTTTCGGTTTGCTCATTGAGTTTGTCTCCACACATTTCCATGTTATTAATATTGTAACGTGGATAGGTAGACATGTACTTACGGTTGTGATTAGTTTTATTAGCTATTTATTCTACTACCTTGTTTGCTATAGTTGTTTCATGTTATAGTTCATTATTTTCTTCTAGAGTTGGTAGAGTTATTCTCGATCCTTCCAGAAACTATATGTGAGGTACAATTTGTCATACTATTGTCAGTTTGACAAGGATCTAGAACATTAATTATGTGCGTCTAGATATTCATAGAACATTCTCGATAAATGCAATGTCATGATTCAGGTATATAAAGCCGTGTCGATCACGGGACAGAGTCAGTCTTATGAAGGCAGTGATCTTATAAATTCAGTTTATTGTATCAGTTAATTGGAGACATAACTCGAAAGTAGTTGGAACGCGATAGTCAAAGTGACAAGTAGTGACAGTTGTACTACAACAGAAAGCCGTCTACAGGGTGTTTGAGAATAAATCATTGGAAGCAATCTGCGAATTTTGAGTATTACGCAAGTGAACTCACCCCACAACGTTTAGCACAGGGTTAAACGTTACAATATATATACGATGTAAAGTAACGTCAAAATAATTGTGAAGATTACGACATTTGTATTACAAGTGGACTAAAAAACTTGATGTGAGCAGTAAAAGTGATACTACATCTCTCAAAGATATACCTAAATCAACGAAGCGTTATAAATAACTTAAAATTATTAAAGTTCATGAAGATGAGAAGCTTTTAAGGTAGAAGTTGCGCTAGCTAGGAATAGGTTCCAATTTCTACATAATTTTAGGCTCAGTAGATATTGTGTAATGGTGGATTTTTGTATATCTATTTTCTTTACTAGGTACATATTACAGTTGTCAATAAAAATATATTTATTTGTATTATTCAAATAAAAAGTTGTTTTGATTTCCTCTGCAATAATGGAATTATCGAACGTCGAAACACTGAAATCTCACCTTGTATATAAAAAAACAGTAGGTTATTATAGATATTGTGATCAGGTAAAATTATCGGTATCAGGTCTTCTACAGATTTTCATGTTTATGAACCTCCTGAGTTCTAAAAATGTAATTTCAGGTATTAGTTTCACAGTTGCCCTCGATCGCAGTAGTCACTGCGAAATAATTGAATTGAGAGTTTTGTTGAACACTGTAGCGCGAAAACGGCCTCAACTACTTTAATGAAACATACCTAAATGTTCTCCGGGAAGCCTTCCATAAAAATATTCCAAGTACATTTTAAGAGCTTTGTAGCGGCATACTTGATTTTGAACTACATAAATATGGTAGTATGCGAGAAAACTATAGCAACTTAATTTTTTCGTATGGATGCCATAGTGGATTATTACATTTTTCAATTCAGAGATTTTTCTAATAAACAACCGGTTTATATTTTCCATCTCTTCGTGCATATGCTGCTTAAACGTTTTGGTGATGATCATTGTTGTTAGTTTTGGAACACTACAAAAAATTAATGGTTGTGCGAGTCGATTGAGCGATTTTCTTATTGGCTTATTTTAAAGAATACATTTTTTTTTCTAATAACTAATAACTTGGTGTTGAATTTGGGTAAATGTAGAAGAATCATGCAATGTTTGAAGTATTTCAAAAAATAAAACTGATCAGTTATTTACAATTCTATCGAATTATTTGTCTGTGCAAATCGTGTCAGAGTGACAAGACAAAGAACGATGGTGATATTAACTTTTGACATAGGAGGAATCGTTTAGCCAGAATATTATTTATTTAATTTTTGAATTCATTTGAGCATTTCTTTCTCCCCGCTTTTTCTCAGAGATACAAGTTATAGCAGAACTTTAAGTTGAATGTTTAAAACATGTTTCATCAAAATCTTCAGAGCCGTTTTCATGCCACAGTCTTGAGCGAAACACGTTTTTCAGCTATTGCCTAGCAACCAGTGCGAGCAGGATGTGCAATCTGAGTCACTGGCGTGCCATATCGAAACCTTACAAAACAGAAAGAAAGGAACAAAATCGGTCGATCCGTTTCCAAGACAGATAGAGAGACAGACAAGCAAGCAGACAAACCAATAGCAGAGAATATGTTCATTGACCTCTCTAAAGGAAACATCTATTGAAAACTGGACACCGTAAATTTTACACGATTACAATAGTTCCCCTACTAGGCTACTTAGGGTGGCGGAAGGAAAATAAAAACCATCTGATTCTATTCCACACCTATGCTGGAAGCAAACACCTAGTATATTGTCTAATCTTTGCTGAAAATATTATATCTGCATTATGTAGTTCGAGGACAAGCCCTGCAATCGTGCTTCAACATCCAATATTATCCTGTGGATGAATCTCCTGAATCTTCTTCGACTGTTAATTCTTCTTACGATTACTCGACGCAGTAATTACAGAGCCACAATATACCGACGATAAACACCTGCTAATAGTGATAGTATTTTTTTACTTTTCTAGTTTATGTGGGTACGCCTAGCTGGCTTAGATTCTCGCATTTTTATCTAGTCTTGTTTTTTCTTTTTGGTCTATCATCGTAGATCATGATTTTTGTTCCTGAAGGCTATATTATGGAGTTGCAGGTTGCGCTGCTGTTTTTTTAATTATACCTATCGACATCGACACACCTGAGTGAAGTGAAGGAATAATTTAGGACGTTGAAGATTTATTTCCAAATAGATTTCCATAAAATTTTCCACGGACAAAAATGAATAATTACACGAGTGGTAGGAAAGTCGTATGTGTGGACACACCAGATTTTTACTTTCCTACGCTACTATAGTAGCTGTATAAGGAAAGTACTGTAATCGTGTGAAATTTTCGGTATCGAGATTTTTACAAATGTTGATGTTTCAGAGTTTCCTAAGTGTAATAAACATTTTTTCAGGCATTGGTCTGTCTGTCTGCCTGTGACAACATTATCTCGGGAACGGATCGGTGTATTTTGTTGCTTTCTTTTTTATTTTGTCTGGTACCAATATCATTCGCCGGTGGCACTGAATGAGGATCCTGATTACACTGGGTGTTCAGCTGTAGCCAAAAAACGTGATTTGCTTAAGACTATAGCGCGAAAATGGCTCTAAGGATTTTGATTAAACTTGCCTAAAGTATTCTTCTGAGAGCCCTTTACCACCCACATATAGCGCCATCTCTGAGAAAAAGCACAAAAAAAGTTATGCTTGAATAAAATTCCGTATTTTCCACATGTTTCTTCAGATTCTGGCTAAACGTTACATGACCATTGTTGTTTGCTTTGACATGCTGAAAAAATGAGTGGTAGCACGATTTGACCAGAGGATTTTTACTTTACTACCGCTATTATCGTCGCTATGTAAGGAGAGTATTGTAATAGTGGAAAATTTTTCATTCACTGGAATTTGCCTGCGAGCGGTAGAAAAGTCGTGTGAGTCGACACGCCAGATTTTTTAATTACCAGTAGGAAGTTATGGTAAAGTTTCGCATTTTCAAAATTCTAACATTTGATAAATATCCACGTTTCAAGGTTCTCACAGTAGTGTTCTCTTGTTTTTGTTTGAAATTAATTTTCAAAAGCAAATCATGATATGGACATCTAATTGCTTTCATTCGCATGGCGAGTTAATCTTGACACAGACAACACTTACTGGCATATAGACCAATGACTAGATGCGTTCTTTGAATTCAGGGTGATCTGAATCGTAAAGCTTAGACTATACCGACAATTGAACCTTATTAAAATAATATAATATAAACATAAAAATGATAACGAGATTTTTTAATAGGATATACGACACTGGAAACATCCCCACAGACTGGCTTCGTTCCACATTTATAGCCCTACCAAAATCGAATGACGTAAAAAGATGTAAAGACTATCGGCTCATTAGCTTAATGAGCCACTTTTTAAAACTGCTTCTTCGAGTCATGCACACTCGACTTTACAGAAAATGCGAGGAGGCAAGCGGGTTCAGTCAGATTGGCTTTAAGAAAGGGTTTGGAACCAGGGAGGCCATTTTCAGCCTGCAAGCGTTGGTGCAAAACTGCCTTGACCAAAGAAAGAACGTCTTCATATGTTTCATCGACTATGAAAAGGCCTTTGATAATGTGAGACACGAACTCCTGGTAACATATCTTCAAGAAATTGGACTGGACGACAAAGATGTAAGACTGATTGCGAATCTATATTGGCACCAGACAGCTCAAATACGACTCCAAAACTTAGTAACAACAGAGGAGTTCGAAATAAAGAAAGGAGTCAGGCAGGGCTGCATTCTATCCCCAATGCTCTTCAATCTCTATGTGGAAATGGTTTTTGCTGAAAAAGTGTCTGAGAAACCCATGGGTATTATAGTCAATGGTACTCCAATTAATAATATACGCTACGCGGATGACACCACAATAATAGCCGATAATGCCAACGATTTGCAAATCCTACTAAATACTGTAAATGAGGCAAGTCAACAGAGGGGCCTAAAGATTAACACCGTTAAAACAAAGTTTATGGTCGTATCTAGGGATGTTTTACCAAACGTAAACTTACAACTCAATGGAGAACAGACAGAACTTGAAATTGGATGCAGAATAGAACAAGCAAGAACAACTTTTCTAAAGCTAATAAAAATCCTAACCAACCGGAATTTAAACTTCCAACTCAGGTACAGAATGGTTAAATGTTATGTCTGGGGGCTTACTCCCGACTGGATCGAGTACTGAATCAATCGAATTCGATCTCAAAACAAATGACAATCGCTACCTATCACGATGGTGGATCGAATAGGAACTAAGTAGGATCGAGATGCGGAGCCTATTCTCGGATTCCCATTCTATGACTTGGTGTCAGTTACTTGTTATTTCTAACCTCTAACCTAAATGATAACAATATAATATAATGAGAAGTGTTATTTGTTAGAATTCAACTTTATTATGGCTCATTTTGAGTTGTTGTAAATTGAAATCATATGAAGACAATCGTGTGTACAAGTGTGCGAGAAGAGATTCAGTGAATAATTGGTTATTATATTAAGAGATATGGATATTATAACGATTATAGATATGGATTCTGAAGAATTGTAGAGAAATTATCCACGTCTAACAGACGAAATCATATTTCACTTAAATGCAAGGTGAGTGTCGTTCTCATTACCTAAACTATGTTATCAAGTACAAAAATTTCATTTTATATACTGTGATGTACTTATAATTGGTTGAAGTGTTTATAAATTAGAAAATGAACTAGTTTACAAACCTTCAACTGTGGGTAGGTACACAACAATAAATTACTTTAAACATAATGAGTATATATATATCATCATAAAAATTTTGTTTTCAGATTTGAATGGCATTATCTTCTTATGGTTCTGGCTTCTGGCAGCCACGTACTTATAGGATGAAGCATTGGCACTATTAAATGACATCATTCGGATTCAAAAAGCATTCAGTCACCAACTGAAGAATGAAATGTTGTTTATAAAGCTAAATAGAAGATATGTAGAGCTAGATGGTGGCGATTGTTTCACTGTGTATTGTACTACAATCTACGTACTGACTGCAGCCCAAATAATCAAGACTTGTTGCACAACAAATATGATCACCACAAATAACCACAAAATATCTGATAATTACAGTGAAGCCCTTACATGTGATAAAAAAGTGCCTTGTCGTATGTACACACTATAAAATTTAATCTATTATGAATAAAGTTCGACTCAACAAGACTGCATGAATTTTATTTTAACAATTTACACATTTATATCTAGTTTATAAATTTAATAACCGCGATTCAAAGCTTGCCCATCCTCACCATATTCAGAGTGAGTATTTCTTATCAGTCCATATCTGAAAAGGTATACATTTTAAGAAATAATATATACAAAATCAAAAAGTTTACTGTGGTGTTCTTACCTTTTTAGCTCATTAATTTGCGACTTCTGTTGTGCCTTTCAAGGAATTCAATAAAAATTTGTTTCGAGCCATTTCAGTTTCAATCGACTGCAAATGCCTTGAACAATTTCAAGATCTTTGAATCTTTAGAATTTCAATTATATTTGCATCTGTGTGTTGTACTGATAAGAGGTTTTAGAAGTACTAAAAATATGTATTATAATATTAATTATTCACAAATTCAAATGTAGGCGACACTATATTCATTAATTTAAAAAAATACTTCGAGTAAAAATTGTAGGCACTTACTCATGTTTTCTCAAAAATATTAGGATTAATTAAAACTTTTTTGTGAACTACTAATAAAGACCTTGAATATTTTGATTTTTATTAAAAGTCTTCAATCACTCATTGTCACTGCGCCTTAAGTATATGACGTGACACTTGACAATTTATTTCAGAGAACGCGAATTTCACATAACTCGATTGTGTTCTCGATCGAGTGAAAGTTTTGGTATTTTGGTGGATCGAGTTCTAAGTCGAAGAGAGAATGGAGTAGAGAATCGAATCGAGTTTCAGGAGTAACCCCCCTGGTCGGTACTTCTATACGGAGCGGAAGCGTGGACGCTTAAAGCTGCATCTATGAACCGAATTGAAGCGTTCGAAATGTGGATTTTGAGACGTATGCTGAAAATCCCGTGTTAGAAATGATGATGTGCTTAGGATGGCTGGATTGGAAGACCGAGAACTCTTAGAATACATTAAGAAGCGTAAGATCTCGTACCTGGGACACATTATACGGGGAGAGCGGTACGAATTCCAGCGTCTGATACTACAGGGAAAGATTGAAGGAGGAAGACGAGGCATTGGAAGGAAGAAACTATCCTGGCTCAGGAATATACGCCAGTGAACGGGAATTAGTGACTTTCAGTCGCTCCAAAAAGCCGCAATGAATAGAATCATATGATAAGAAGAACGGAGGATGCCGTACGCAGGAATCTGCAGGGCACTGAAAGAAGAAGAACAAAATAATATCTTTATCCATCTAACTCGGATAAAAGTAGTAGAGTAATTAATCAGCAAGAATACCTATATGAAATGGAACCTAGATAACAAAAAACAATAAAAACTAGGTACTTCTTTGGGAATATTTTCTTCCATTGACTTAGCATGATAATTATTTATTTTTATGCTTGTTTTTGAACCTCATCTTCGCTTCGAATGTCTAAAGAAGATATCTCTATCTTCGATGTCCATCTGAGCGGAAAGTATTGTGCTGCAGCTACTACTGTTACTGTTGGCATAATAATAAATCATTCATCCAACAATCGCAACCAATCTTTATCCTCCATCAAAAAGGCTAATAACATGACCAGAGTATATTTACAACAAGAAGACGTACTCATCGAAGCAATCTTTCTTCAATATACTGTGTCTGTGAAAGGTCTTCAGAAAAGCTACCACATATTTCTGAAACTAATCTAAGCTTTTTTTTACTGAACTTGCCTTAATGTAGAGTTGCTTTATTTAGATGCTGTTTTTCCTCATGTCATAAGATTATCTTTTTTATTTTAAATTAGATATGTATCATGCAATTTTTCTATATATGTTGACATAGATTTGAAAGGGGAATGAAATCATATCTAAATTATAAAAAAGTTTATCCGTAGGCGTAGAAATATGGTTTTTTCTTCTAAATTTCCCGTCTATAATTTCTGCGACAATTGATGGAAATAGAATTAAGTATATAGTGTAACTCATTTACTAGAAGAAAGGGGATTCTTAATAAGACTTGATAACTCTCATTCACATTATTTTGGATATAAACGTCTACGAGCTCTCAGGATACACTTTTTGCAAAAGCGATTTTGAAGATTCTTTCTTCATTTGAAAGGGGACAATTGCGAAATGATTCAATATTCAAATTTTCAGGGTTATATAAAGCTCATCCTTTCGAAGAAGCCCTAAGAATGCATAAGAAAAATATATGTTTTTTTATTGAAACTTCCTTTGTTAGATCTTGTAGAACATATGATTTCTTGAAATATTTGAACTTGAAAACTTTTCGATAATCTAAGGATTTTGTATATATTTCACTAATTGCATAAACAGCTGCTTATTATTTGAAATATTTTTATAATATATATATATAATAAACTTGTCTATCAATATAAAAGCTATAAATATGAAGTAAGTGGATTCCCATTAATAATCGAATATCTGAGATAAGGGCACCTGAAAAAATCTGAGTTATATATTTTCTCTATATTGAACTAGAGAATTCATTCTCCTCAAACATACGGTCACTGTGGTGCAGAGCATAATAAGGTGTATGGATAGATTACCAAATGATGCAGGTTCGATCCAACGCGCCTGTTTCACTCACTTTTTTTTCATGTTCTTTACTAACTAATAATAACATTGCATAAAAAATATTTTAATATAGACAATAAAATTATTGAGTAAATAATAATTTCTTATCTGAATTATTAATGATGTTTGATTTTTTTTAGTATTCCTTTGCGTTTTCATGATTGATAAAATTATTGTTATTTACCATGATCATTCCAAATTATGAAATAAATTATAAAAAAAACTAGGATTGATTTCATTCGATGATGCACCAAAAAGAATAAAATATAAATATATAATGTAAGGATCATTAAGATTTTGCAGTTGTTGCACCAACTTCAAAATCTTAATGATCCTTCCATTATGTATTGTTATTTCATTCTTTTTAGTGCATTATCGAATGAAGTCGATCCTAGTATTTCCTAATTATTTATAATAATAAATAAACGATTGAAACAGTAACTTATTATTGAGCCTCTGTTACTCATTTCAAATAAAAAATAAAAAAACGATGTATAGTTATTTATTAAAATTTTTATATAGTTTTATTTACATCATTTCACTATTTCAACATACCAAATTTAAAAGAAATACCAAAGGTGGTTTGAAATGTATTGCTAAAATACTATCTTAAAACCATAAGTTCAACACCATAAAGTGCCAAAAATACCCAACGTCTAACCTCCTTAAATGTTAGAATGTTTTTAAAAAACACCCTGTAAAATAGAAAAACAATTATTTCACGTTCCAAAAGAGTTGTAATTAATTAATTGCAATTTCAACACTCATATTTATATAGACTTCTTGCCGAATTATTCAATGAGGTGAAGAACAAGTAATTAGTAATTAGTATGTGTTGAGCGAAGCAAGAATAAAAAAAATGTATGTGTTATTTCGCCTGTTTATGGTACCTCGGGTCGAGGTTACCTACTTTTATAATCATAATTATTATTGGCGAATTGAAATTCATTCATTATTGATTTTAGAGATCGAAAGTTCCGATAACAGGTGATTGCTTATTAGCAGTTGATGCCTCATACTAATAAAAACTTATTTTGTGGTGTTTGGAGAATTTTAATTTGATTGATATAGTCATGAATTTGAAACTTTAAGTAGATTCATTTGGTATTGGAGCTCTGAGGTTGATTAATTAGTTGTAGATAAAGAATATAAGTATTCAATTTCATGCCCAAAAAAAAATAGAAAATAAAAGGTGTAGGTACCTACACTTGTGTAAAATACTCAATAGTTCACAGTTTGCCTTCAACTTTTATTTTCAACACTTTGTAAACCACTTTGCATCATAGTACTCTTTGTCACGACTTATCACCTTGACACGAAGAGATATCAGTTACAGAAGATTATTTGCACCAACTTAATTCAACTTTATTCTTTTTAGTGCATCATGGAGTAAAGTCAATCCTAGTTTTATTTTTAATTATTTATTCCACAAATTTGCGTGTTCATGGCAGGTAAATAACATTAATCAAGAAAACATAAATTAATAAGATAACATATACACAATCAATAATCTCAATAATCCAAATAACAAATTTTTATTTACTAAATAATTGTATTTCCTACAAAAGAAAATATTTTTTAAGTAATGTTGTTATTAGTACTGAACATAAAAAAATTTGTGAATAAAACAGGCGTGTTTTGCGAATCTATTTCATTTGATATTCTAATCATACCTACACCTTGAGCTCTGCTACAGTGACTGTAAGTTTGATAGCCAACATTATTATAAAAATATTTTAAATTAGAAGCAGCGGCTTCTGAAATTAATGAATTATATATTCAACCTTATCTAATTACAAAACCGTTAGATATATCTTTTAAATAAAAATCGTTCCACGTGTACAATGGGAACTGAGGATGCATACATAAAAAAGAATATTTAGTCCAATTGTATACCTTCTCCTTTTGGTAGTCGGTCAAAACTACAAGTTTACCATACAGTGCGTTCAAAAAGTATGGAAACGCTTCAATAACTTCTAAAATATTAACATAGAGAGAAAAAGCTGTGACAGGTCGATTTTTGATTTTCATTTTCTACTTTTTTGTGCAGACAGCATAATTTTATCCCCTCCATCTTCCAAATTATGACGTCATCATTATTTTTTTAAAATGGGAACGCCATTATTTTATATTATAAACGGCAAACAGGCAATTTTCTGAGCTCAAAAATACCAAATACATGGGTATTAACATAAAAATATATGAAATACAGGGTGATAAAAAATTAATATATTTTCATTTGCTGCTTTCAATTTTCAATTATAACAATAATATTAATATGCCGTGTTAACTAAGAACTTATTAATTATTGCTAAGGACTCCGATTCAAACGCATACTTGTTTTTTTTTGTTTTTATACTTTATGAACGCACTGTATAAGAAATATCTCAATCAATACATACACAAATTATTTCAATACAATATCTACAATACATTGTGTTTGTAATAACATGTTTACCTATGTTCTAACCTTTATTACATCAAAAGTTCAAAGCCTTAGAAAAATCTAACCTAGTCTTATGCTTATGTAGATATACAAATGATCGTAAATTCTTGGCACTGGGGTGGTCGTCCTTAATCCTGTTGTAAACTAATCGAGAGACACTATTCTACGTTTAATAGGTAATATAAATAAATATCGTGTCCCACATTTTATTATGCACATTTTATATAATAATCCTAATTGACATCTCACTGGATTTTCCCTAATGATATTAATCGCCTACCTACTGGAATACAACGCAAGAAGAAATTTATCCGAAGGAATTACAAATAAATAATAAATATATCTACATATTATTTCTAAGCGCATCTAAATAGCAGTATATTTCATATATTTTTAACTTTCATTTTTCCACATCTGCTTTGACGGTCTGTTTAATCAGTGTTGACGTTTATACTGTATTAAATCATAACTTATCAATAGATTTCTCATTTCTCCGGCTACTCTTCATTTATTTTCATAATTTATATTAATGGAAATATAGCGTAAAACATGATGGTGCAAATTACAGAATAAAATAAAATACTGAATAATGGATAGAAAAAACTATAATTTAAATGATCATCTTTCCTTAATATCTCTTATTTAGTCTCTTTGGAAAAAATATATAGTTTTATCTAGATCAGATAAGAATCAATTATTACTATCTTATTTCACGCCTAGATTATGAAATCATGATTTTTGATTGCCTGTCTCTGTCTTAATTAACCTGTGCTTTTCTCACCAAAAACACTATTTATATTTTCATAAATATAACAATATTATTTCGAAAATGCAACTGAACTTATTCAAATAATAACGTAATACATATGTATTTGTTTTAACCAAAACAGACTACTTTTTATGCTAAGCTGAAACAGAATAATGTACAATATTTAAATTAGATAATTTTATCATATTCAAGGTTTCGAAAACCCGCTACAACCGCAATCCATTCAAGTAAAAGTAGCTTGACAATTAATTAAATAAAACCGTAAATTTGACTGTTCTATTCCATATCCTAACGGATCGTAGGTAAGTATTTAAAATTTCATAGTCCTGTTAATCAGAAATCGTTTATAAGACCTCATAAAAACTTTATTTTCATTCTTATATAGCTAATTAAACTACGAAATATCTGACTAACCGTATGTAAATAACATTTTGTTGATAAATATTCAACATGAATCAAATAATTTTTTTGTGCAAAAGTATAATAATCACAAAAACTCATATAACTGACTTGAAAAAAAAGCCCCCGCTACAGTAACCGTAATTCATCCACAAGTAAACGTAAATTGATATTTCTTATGAATAATCAAACGTAAAATCTACGAAACCGTAAATTGAATCTGTTCCATTCCAAATCCTAACGGATTCGCAAAACAATTATTTCATTACAATCATAATTTATAACAAGTGGAATTATTGCAGCTCCTGTAAATGCCTTTGCTAAAACACCCACTTTCATCATTTCAATATCAGACAACTGAAAATACCGCTAATCCATCTTGTTATATCTGTACGCATTTTTGCTGAATTCCTCACATCGAATCGAAGCACTACTTATTATTACAAGAACACGTGATATGCGTGAAGGTCATAGAGCACCTATTCATTATCTCTATCAATAAAATTATTGTAAAAGTTGTGATTGAGAATGTCAACGCCGCGCTATGCACTTTTGAATTCGACCTTTGCCAGCCGCACGTTTTTGAAGCAAACGCCACTCGCCATTATATTCTAAACTAAAGGCACATGTTGGCGGAAAAATCTTCTTTCAATTCATTATTGGTAAAGAGAGATCCGTTGTACAGGCAAAGATTAAATATACAGGTACAGGTTCGTATATCGAAGGTGTCTGTGACGTCATTTGATATTTAATCTTGGGCTCTTCTGTTGTTCTTCTTGTAGTTAACTGTTTTACAAACACTGCATGGAATGCAGTTTCACCATTATAGTGGTTATAGTAGTGGTAGTAAGGATCATCAATATAGAAGGACCAGATAAGAGCATATCGAATTTTAAGTGTTTGTCAATAATAAAAAAATTAGTAGACAGAGTGCTTCCTCTTTACGTTTCACCTCAAGCTATAAGGCCTTTAACGCTCTTATATCATCGTTATTTACGTTTACATTTGCTCGGATGAAAAAAGTATATTTATGCTTTAAATTATGCTTTAAAAGCTCATTGTGATTCACAGAGATTTATTAAATGCTTAAGAACGATTTTTTGGACCCCATCTATGGATTAATAATCAATAATAGGTATGTGTTACAAATACATTAGATTGAATAAAGAAAATTTACGTTGACCAGCCGCAGCCGTTTATATTTTTTATTGATAATTATATGATAATCAAATAAGAACTCTGGAGGTATAGTGGTAACGTTTCGTATAGGAATCTCGTTATTATCTAATTTTATAAGGCACGTCAAATAGATTTATGTCAAATATCGATTGATATATCTACTAGAAGATACCATGTATTCTGTTCGTAGGGCTTCATACTTTCAGGTACGCGAACATAGAAAAATCTAACAGATTTATTATACGTACACATAACAGATACCAGTAGATGGCCGTGCAAATGAATCATACGGGGGATTTATTTCTATCATCACGGGAATGATATTCAATAAACTTATACGGGCTGTCAAATCGACCACCTGAAACATGTATCATTCTAGAAATGAGTGGGTATTATCAGCTCCGTAAATATTTATACCAAATATTTCTCTAATAATCCATTCACTGCTACCGTTTATCTATTTCCACAGCATGTAGATATTCAATTTTCATCTTGTTTTTTCTGTTCAAGAATATTATAGAGTATAGTCCTGAGCCATATTTAATATTGTCTGGAATATCGTAGTACAAAAGTTCTAATGAGTCACCAGAGAGAAGCGGTTTTAGCAAAAAAATAATTCTTAGACTCATTTCAACTTTTTGTTCATAGATCACCAGACATTCTTCGAATGCCCCTTTTGATGGGAGCAACTTAATTGATGCTCTGTTCTAATGTGATCTGCAAATTATCACATTGAACACTTCTCGGAATCCCTACCTATTCTACAAAGAAATAAACTCTTAAAAGCAAAAAAACATTGCTTCATAATTTGCTAGAAACATACAAGCCTGGTTAATCTTTGTCTTGTCCTTGTCTAAAATTCCCATATCGCCACTCGCAAATCTAGAGTTATATCATCATCAACTTGAAAATTACTATATACATAATAATATGTCGTTTCATCTTCCTTAATCTATTCCTGGTTGCTTCCTATAGACAATAAGATTATATACATGTGTAGCGGGTGTATCATTATATTTGTCAAGAGCACCGAGCAGCTAGTTCAGCCCATTGTTGTGCACCTATATATGTACCTAAGTAACAAACGATCTTGAATCAGATAGATATAGACTCTATATATAAGCATCCAGGAAGACCATGAAGAAGAATCCGTAGAGTATGTATCATCGACAGTCGACTGTATCTTTGGAGATGATAAAGATCACCGCGTAATAGGCCAGGAAAATTGTCCAGAAGCTATGTATTCTGAGTGGTAATATTACATGTGGAAGTTTTATTCAAAACGGAGATATTACTTAGATTTCTCAGGATGATGATGTTATATTACATACAGAGTCAGTATTGCAAGTCAAAATGTTCAAAGGACTGAAGCTTAGGAACGGTCGTAATGATTATGATAAAGCTTGCTTATACTATTTCCCTCAAGGTGCATTGATGGGAAAAAGTTTGGAACTATTATTTTCTGCATGTTTATTCGTTTTCTGAAAATTATCTATGGGTGAGTCTACAACATACGACTGCAATGTCTTGAGATCCCCAAAACGAAATAGTAGTAATAATAGTAACATAACAGATCTCTACCAGAAAAATGTTAAGACTTAATAATAGTATTCTTATAATGAATAGTGCCAGTTCCACATTGTAGACAGTAGTTGATCGTTTCGAAATGAATTAAACAATAATCTTAGCTATGTAAATCTAATAAATAATAAATACTGTTTGCTTTTTCATGTCAATAATATAAAGTGATCGCAAGGTGGATTCGAGAGAAGAGATTTACTAGAACGAGAATGATTACTAGCTCGAATAGATTATACTCCTGCAAATTTCTAAATGCAATTGTTTCTTATACCTCTCGCATTTGTTATTCTGACTTGGACTGAAGGAAAAAGCTAATGTGATATCAACTATACTAAATATTAAGATATATTTTTTATGCTGAATACTTAATTTTAAATATTCCACAATAATATAAAAAGGACTATCCAGCACTTTCAAGTAATTGGTAGGAGCACGTTTTTTCTCAAAATTTGATAAAGGCCCTTTTTTCTATTGGAATCGACTAGAAATTACAGAGGCAAAGTTGTACGAAATAATACAGGTAAGAAGAACATTTTGTTCCGGTGTATCCAGATTTCAGAGTTAACAGAAATTTGCTTCTCTAGAAAAAAAGATAAAGTAATAAAATTTGGGAAATAATAAAAACTAGTCATTCAGCTTTCCAGAAGGACACTACATCATCACAACATTTGACTTTGCAATCCAATATATCGATAACTATCAACGGTTGTTTGATATAAATTTATTTTATTTTTTATTTAATTTATTGTCTTTATATATATATATATAGCTATCCCTCTTCTGCCGTTAAGTGTGGAGGGTTGAATATTCAGTGTTTCTCATTTATCAATTTTCTCCATCATTTTCTGTCTTTTGATATTTATTCAGCTTCCTTCCTTGTCATTTGTTTTCCTATTAATAGTTTTGTCACTTCATTGTTCCATGTCATCTTAGGTTTGCTTCTCCTTCTTTTGACTATTTTTGATGAGTTCCACATTTTTGTTATCTTTGTAACACAAATTATAAATTAATTTTAGCTTTTTACACACCTTCTCCATATAAACGTTAACTAGATATGCTAAATCACATATTTCTCCGTGAAAACGATATGCTTGGATTGTGCAATGATACATACAAAAACAAATTGTACACGAGGAGGACTTTGAGGGTTCCAAACAGTTATTCTAGGATACAGTGTAATTGATTGATAAAACTTGGGAAAAAACAAATAATTAAGCTTTAGAATTTCATAATCTTGGGCATTTCTTAGAAATAACATAATATGTACCCACTAAAAGTATGTAAATGCAGATCAATTTTTCTATGTTAAAATAGATTCATACCTGATAATAGCTAATATAAGTTTGTCTCTGTTGTTATTTTGTTATTAATCTTTGAAGTTATGCACCGTATATTTATCAGTGGTAATAATCTGTTGCCGATGGAGAACAGATCAGTTTTTCTCTATATTTATAGGTATGTTTTTCGAATTTCTGTTTTTTACCAATCTCATATCTATTGAATTTTTATCAAAACGAAAAATTTATCTTAACGAATTAATTCAAAGTTCAATCTTTCACATTCACAAAGTACTTATCTGCCATTTGCTGTAGACATGCTTTTCACATGACTAGATTATCAACAGAAAACTCAATTACGATCATCAAATTCGCAAAAGTAAATCAGTTATCAATGCAACAACCTTATATCTTTTCTCAATGATCCTGTTTTGTATTTTGTAGGTGATTATGGCGATATTTCTAAGATTGTTATTCTAGTACAATAGAAATACTATTTCATTGAATTTTTGACCGAGGAACCCAAACGGAGGTGGAGTAGGTATACAATTCGACTGTATGTGTGCATTTTTTATGGATGTTCTTGCCTTTTGCATAGTAAACGTGCTCCGATTTTGATGATTTATTTTTCCATTTCAGAGAGGAGACTTGAGAAATGGTCCCATATTCATAAAAACTCAAATCTAAAATCCTCTTCCCTACGAAAATCGCCCCCGAAAGGGGTGGAGAGGGCAATTTTTATTGGAAATTGAAAATTCGAGACGGCAGAAAATCTGAGAATGAATAATTAAAGACCAAATTATTTCTAACAACATTTACAATATGTGTACATGAATATTTCTGCCGCGATGTTTTGAGATCAACAACTCGTAACAAGTACAAGCAAAGAATATGCATGGGTAATGGTATAAGTGATAGTTCAACAATTTTCGTGTCTAATGTTACACTCAAAAGTATGAAATAAATATTTTTTACAAAAAATTGGACCGACGTTATTAGTTGGTGCACTGAAAAATACAAAATAATATTAATTCTATTGGTGCTGGTACTTGTGAAGTTGGTGCCAAAAGTCAATCTTACTGCAACTGCAAAAGTATCAGAACCAATAGAATTAATATTATTTTGTATTTTTCAGTGCACTAACTAATAACGCCGGTTAATTTTTTTGTAAAAAATATTTATTTAGTTCATAATCAGATTATTTTGCGATTAACATCTCAAGAATCAAAATTGACTTTTCTAAAATCTATCATATAAACAGATGGATAATTTAGATAAGACATAAAGATTTTATATTATCATTTGAATAATATGCAACATCAAAACAATATCTTTTTGACCTACTTCCCAAACGGAGGGGCTAAAAAATTCCATGTCTGCTTTCTTATGATTATAGAAAACGATGTTGAAGATTATCTTTATTCTTCATTGGAAAAAACATTTAAAAAATATCTGACAAGATTAAAGACAAGATCATTTCGGAAGTAGGTACAGCAACTAAAATGTGCAAAATTGCTAAATTTAGATTTTAAAAGCAATGAATATAACTGAAAGTGTAACAATATAAAATAAATATTTTTACTAGAAATTGGAAATTTAAAATACAATATTACCGCCTGGAAGAACTAATTATTGGTACCAAGGAACGAAGCCAAGACATTGTAGCATTCCTCAATCATCTTCAGAACTGCATATAAAACTTACTTCCTACTAAATTTAATTCAGTCAATGCACAACAATATTATGGAAGTATTTGTTATCTTTACTTGTATTCACTCAACTGTTCATGAAATGTACTGAACCCTGCTGATGACCTCCATGGTTGAAGCAGTATATGAATAAAAAAATACAAAAAACTGGGTCTGCGTCGGACCTGACGGTGGAAGTTATACTTCTTTGGCTATTCGCACACACCAACTAACACACACAGGCAGGATATATAAATGAAATATAAGACATCTTTCTCTGTTATTTAATATATTTCTCTTCCATAAATTATTATTAATGACTTCATTATTATACAATAAAACTATATATTATTATCATTATCAGTAATTTCTTCCCAATCTCGTAATCACACACAGACAGAGGGGCAGCTGAAAATCAATACCATAGGAGGTATTACCCTTACGTATTTGTGTACCAAGTTTGGTGTCGATCGGTTAAGTATTTTCAGAGATATCGTGTTGACAGACACACACAGACAGACAGCTGAAAATCAATCGCATAGGAGGTATTACCCTAACGTATTTGTGTACCAAGTTTGATGTTAATCGGTTAAGTATTTTCCGAGTTATAGTGATGCCAGACATACAGACAGGATGATGAAAACAATAACCACCTCAAAAAAAATTCGGTAGTTAATAAGGAACTTTCATATATAATTTAATTATTAAAAATTTCTCTAAAAGCTAGAACGTACAAAAAAGTATACGAAAACGTATAATAGATTTTTCTCACTTTTAGCGTGACGCGGTTTCTCGACCAACACACCATCCCAACGAGCCCAAAGAAGTATAACTTCAATAATATTAATTCCATTGATGCTGTGGCTTTTGAAGTTGAAACCAAAAGTATTCTCCCTATAACTGCATAACTTGAGAATTACCAGCACCAATAAAATTAATATTATTTTGTATTTTCAATGCACCAATTAATAAAGTCTGTCCTATTTTTTAAGAAAATATGTACTTATTATTCTGTGTATGAAAGAGTATAGGTATTCACTTTGACATGAATAATAATAACTCCAGAAAGCAAGTACCGTTACCGAAAAAAGGGCAACCATATAACCGTATTATAATCATATTATCGATATTAGAGGCAATAAAATGATTACGGGTCCGCATATTTTGTTCCATTATAGTTAATACCAATGTTTTGCTCCTTTGGAAGTATAAAAGCAATCTGCTCGATTTATCAGCAGTACCTACAGAACAAAATGCCTTTGATAACGGTGAATTTGATGAGAGAGAAATATTTCGAGATCATTATGTTCACACATGTTCCGCAAGAAACAAGAAATACACATTATAAGAACATAGTGTATGTTATATTATTCAAATTATCTATAGAATTCAATTGATTACATATATCATATAATGTGGTCATGCAAGACGGTAAAAATCAAATCATACTAGTCTTAATTTGTCAAATATTTTCCAAAGGCTTATTAAAGCTCAAAAGATCGTTAAAAAATGGCAAACAATTAATTCAAAAGTGACCAAAACCCCTAGATGAAGAATATGATACAAGCTGAATTCAGTTCAAGATATTATTTTCCAGAAAGAAAAATCATCTCATCGCATCAAAAACAGATAGAAATGTTTGCCAATTTCGTTTACGCTTAAAGAAATGTTATATCAAATATTCAGTTATCAATTGAATTTATTTACATCTCGTAAGACAAGCTTCTATCTTGACGATAGTCAAAATCAAACGAAATCAGTTCCCGTATGTCAAGAACTCTTCAGAATTTTTCCATTCGCTTCTAGTATTCTCTACTGCAAAAATATTTTGAAATCCGGATTTACTTTACCTTACCAGAATAAATGTGAAATAACCATGGCGTTAAAGTTTGAAACAAATAAGATTATGGAACATATGATTATTTTTCCTATGCTCCTATTCCCGATGCTTGACGTAAAGACAAGTTCTTATGCTATATAGTGCATGAACATTAATCAATCCATTTAATTTTAGATATGAGATACCAAGTTTAAGCAGGTAAATGAGCTAATAGGTAGAGACGGAAACAAATTGCCGTTGCAAAAATTTTCATTTGGGAAAACTTCATTAGTTCTGTTATTATAGAAACGCGTCTTTAACTTCTGACGTTCTCAGGGTGGATCTCGAGGATCATCCCATATTGCTGGTTCGACTTGTTGTTGGAATAATAGTTTATCTATACTCTTCGGATAAAAAAAAACGTATATGTATTTGTACTAACGATAGTTTTTGACGATGACTATTTTTAGGTATTCATAACATATATTGGTCAGTTTAGTGACAGACAGTATCATCGACTTTTATTTTAATCATATAGGATTTTCCATATTGCATCATACCTATGGTTAACATAAACTACAACTACCACTATTTTCCTATGTTCAAGAGAATTTTCACATAATGAGGGTCATAATTTTCGAATAGAACAATGTATTTGTAAAATTTCGATTCATAATTTTCACATACGATATTTTGGGTCGAACGCGTTCTTGATCCTCTGGTGCTTATGCTAAAGAAATGGATGTCACAAGAGTTTGTTCTCAGATTCTTATTGATGTCTTCTCTAAACTATAACTAATACCTATCGAAAAATTAAATTCCAACTAATTAATCAGTTGTCTCTGTTCTAAGGCTCCACATCTCATATCAAGCCTGTGTTCTTAATCTCAATCTACTGTATTGACCAAACATTATCAAATGAAATTTTATATTGTGATGGTATTGCGATACTACATCCAAATATTCTTAAAACTACTGTCAGGGCTTGATTAACAAGCTCCTTTGTAGTTAACTATTTTCATTTAGAAACAGAGTGTATTATAGTGTCAGTTGATGACGTTACCCAAAAATTTCTGCATTAATTTTCAAGTTTGTATCGTTTTGAATTTGAATATTAGGTATATGTTAAAGCTGGAGTTATACTAGGGGTGAAATCATTCGACACATTTCGTCAGCTTAGTGATCTTTCTGGCTGCTGGACTAAGAAATCAACTACTCCAAACTACTCCGGTTGTGATGCGCTTCTGTGTAAAATATGTATATTGATACTACTATGCGTTACACTGGCATAACGTTGGAAAACAATTTCCGTTAACATAGAAATTCATGTTTTTATCGTTCTTATGTCTCTTGAATATCTACATAATTGCATTCCGATGGTCTTATCAAACTTTTAATGGGAGAGTATGTGTCTGTGGTTATTTACAGAGTGTCCGGGCAACATCTGGTCGTTGAAAGCTAAGTTATTGATCTGTATATAACACGTAGGTAGGTATATTATATTCACAAGGATTCCTTGTGGACGATATCACTAGGCTTTCTAATAATTGTCCATGATATGGATTAAATGTATATCAAACTGATTATCTATCCATACAGGATGTAATACAATGTTTTGCAAGTAATCAGAGTTTTCTGATTTCGAAATGATTATGTTACCTTTACTAAGAAACATAACTTTTTCTTTATATTTGTAATTAACGTTGCGCTAAAGATATGCTTATAGATATATGCAGGGAACTAAAACCTCAAAATTTTCGATCTGATTTTGGATAAAGGGGAAGGAGGGTGGGCAGAACCGGGTATTTAAGAAAAATTAACTGTAAATAAATCCATTAACTTTTATGTTACAAAACTACACTAATGGTATCAAGGATCACATCAAAAATAAACAGAATTCGAATTGGTTAAGTATTACAAAACACTCTAATAAAATTAACAAAACAAAAATTGCATTTTAGGGCTTTACCCCTACCCTGAGGCAGAAGCGTACGGCGAACGAAGCATGACCTGCTACCTATTTAATGCTATTATTCAATTTGCAGACTTGGCATATGAAGTCGTTGCACTGTGCACCCTCCATAATTATTGCAGTTGCTGTGCACTTCACCCAACCATCATTTCTGTTGGTTTTGGAGTATGCATCTTTGCAATAAATGCAGATGGAGTCTTGAGAATCTTCAGCCTCTTCTTTTGAATTTGACCTAGTAGATTTCTTACTGGTGCTGGTTTTCTGAGGTACGATCTTTCTTAACGCCTGTTCAATTCTCACCGGCTTGGTTTTGGCGGCATATTGTTCAAACTCATTTTTGTAGGGAGACTCCGTCAAGATTGCTGTCTTTTCTCTAGCGCGCCGGACTGTGGAACAGGTAACATATCTTTAGGAGAGAAAGCAAACGAAGATGGTCCATTCTTACTGTAAAAGCTGGAATAATTGAAGTGGGCACTTCAAGCATTGGAATGAATAGAAATTCGCTTGCTCGTTCTTCAAATTCCATGGCTTTAAATAATTGCTCCACATTCATTTGAGATGGTTGAACTGTAGGTGGACATATTGAAGCATCCACGTAAAGGTGGTACATCCTCCGGAACATCATTGTTTGCTGCTTGCTGTTCACGTTCAGTGGTTTCAGCTGGAGCGTGCGGGGCCCTGTATTGCCCAAAACATATGAAATTACATTATGGAAAACTTCTGACAAACACATAACCTACAAAGTCTTGTTTTTCCCATAGACAGGTTTACAATTATCGTACTATCATGGAAAATATAGTAAAATAAGATCACGTGTCTCCAAGTCTCAACAAAACCTTTTTCAGCCGTGCATCTCACCGATCGGAACGAAACATCACCAGTGCATTGATTTTAATCAGCTGAGCGCTGAGCTGGTAGTCATGTGTTTTACGTAAATCTCGCCAAATTCAAAATGTACTCCCCCTTACGGAATACGTATTTTTCTTAAATTTCAGAGTCTCTCCAAAACCCACAAGTTTCCTGACTTAGTCCAGACCAAATCTCTTGTGTGATAATAAGATTTCCTAATGATATGAACTAGCAGTAAAGGTGCGGCCATCGAATAATCTTACATAAGAGAACTAGTGAATTCCATAAAATACCTACATCCAGTTTACAATTTTAGGTAAATTTCTTATAGAAATGTACTTATTGCGATCGTTCACTTTTGAATTAGGAAAAAATTTCAACGGCATGTTGTTATATGTCTATAAGTTAGTCCAAAAAAACATTTGGTTCAAAAGTTTATATATATATATATATATATATATATATATATATATATATATATATATATATATATATATATAATAATGGAGATGCTCTACACCTTTGTGCTTTTATTTAGTTGGACACAACCACCACTAGAAGCGGATCACGTGATTTCAAGCTTGTTAGCTTTCATCAGCGCCACATAAGTGGAAGCTGTATCCAACTAAACTATCACGTGATCCGCTTCTAGTGGTGGTTGTGTCCAACTAAATAAAAGCACAAAGGTGTAGAGCATCTCCATTATTATTTATTATATACTCTTTCATTTATGAAATATAGAAATCTTCAATTATATATATATATATATATATATATATATATATATATATATATATATATATATGGGATATTACGAAATTTGTTAACACGATAGAGGTCGCAGTTTTGAAGGTATCCAGTTCACATTTTCTACAAAAATCAATCTCTCAAATATCTTGGTCGAGTTCGTTATTGGGCAATATCGGAAAAGTAGTTTCAAAATGGCGACCATTCAAACATTTAAAAAAATTATCAAAAAAGAGCCGTAGTGTAAATATCATCAAAAATAATTTTAGGTTATAGATATAATCAGTACCTACAACTTTTGTTCAAAGTAAATTTTCATAAAATACACAGGTGAAAAAATAAAAATTAATAAAGAAAAATAAGAAATATTGATAAAACATGAACACTCAATATAAATTTGATGTTATTGTACATTTTCTGGAGATCTTAATATAGACCCTGATTAAAAAAAATATATAGTATATTTATTGAAAAGAAATAGACAAAAAAAAAATTCTGCCTTGAAGTGGACTTGAACCCTGTCTGCTCTATATTCAACAGCCAAAACAAAAACCTCTAACCGCTAGGCTATGACACATACAACAATTGTATATAACATGTAGGTATACCAATGAAAAGGTTGTTCAAATTTCAATTCAATGAATTTAGAAAAATTTACCTTTCCGCTGACTACAGGCCATCGGGATTTTTAATTTGGTTTCTGGTCTATTTTATCGGAAAAAATATTGCTAAGAGCTGTAACTCCAATTTATATAGATCAGATATAATTTTGATAAAATTTCAATATTCAACTTTCAGATAAATGGGTTGATACTCTGATATCTTGAAATGTATTTTTGAGAATTTATTGTCAAAATTATCATAATCAATAATCTTTGTGAATAATATTGTGAATGAATAATATAACATAATAATAGACATTCTTTCCTTGTTACAGGGTCTACCGAAGTGTTCCTTAAAACTTCCAGCTTGGGATAATATAAGCAACGCCCTGCCTCGATTACACATCCCAGCCATGCCGGCCGTGCGATCAAAGCGCGGTTGGTGCGGCTGCCTACAAGTAAGTCAAAAATTGTTATTTCTACATATACAGGGTGTCTCTTTAGTGCGATCTCTGTTGATATCTTGATAACGGCTACTGATAAGAAATTCATAAACTGCATAAACTAAAATTATTTTCATTTATACCGGGTGTCCCATTTTTTTTTAAAGAACCAAAGGTATCTTTTTTCTTATGGAACAACCTGTATATTTTTGCATATTTGGATTCTGCTGGTAATTCTAGACATAGTTTATGTACAATGTCCTATACCATTTTGAAGAAAATCTATGAATTTTTCAAATGTTATGTCTCATTTACTTTTTGAGACAGGATTATGATTTTTGGAAAGAATATTACTGAAACCATGGCTTAACTTTAAGCGTCAACAAAACTTGTCTGCGTTGTACAGGGTGTCCCAGATAAGTGCCAGAAATAAAAAAATTCAAAACATCATATCTTAATTTCTTCAAATGGAATGTCTATCTATTTTTGATTTTATACTGTTGGAGTCTCGAAATGCTTCGTTTTGGTATAAATATGTCCTATACCTATATGTCATAGTTTTCGAAATTTTTACATTTTTGTTTTTATTATTTGGTTTTGAATTGAATTTGCCTTGGATTGTGTTTTATTATTGACTTTTAGAATTAATACACAGTAGAAGATGGAAAATAAAAATAAAATAAAAATTCAGTCCATCATATGTACGTTATTTTATTATTGAAAAACTCTTAAGAAATGAATCTTCACTTTTTATCTGTATAATAAACAGCTTAATAAATAGTTGACACAAAGAGCAATACTTCTAACATAAAACAAATTAAGGAACAAGTGAAATTACTTTATTAAATATCTAATATGGCCACCATTTTAATACAAACTCGCAGCCAATTCTCAAAGGAATGTTGACTGTAGCGAGCATTGCGGCATTAATACTTGCACAAGCATCTCTTATTCTGACTTTCATGTTCTCTATAGTAGTATGTGGCGTCTGGTAAACTTGCTCTTTTTAAAAACCCTTAATAAAAAAACTAATTTTGTGAGGTTTGGAGATCTTTCTGGCCATGATAAAGGACCTCCTCTACCGATCCATTCATTTTCATAATTATCGTCTAAAAATTCCCTCACTTGCCTGCTAAAATGTGCCGTGGGGCCGTGTAGCTGTCACCACATCAGCCACATTTCTTCAAAAAAGAATGGTCCAATGATGCGGATCCCGATTATACCAGCCCACACGTTAAGTGACCACCTATGCTGGTGATATAAAGGGAAAATAAGTCTAAGGTTTTCAGATCTATAATGATGGAAGTTATGTCGGTTAATGTAGCAATTTTTGTAGAAAGTTGCTTCATCAGTGAATAAAATACAGTTGAAAAAGTCATCATTTTCTTCATATTCTTCTAATGCCCACTTACAAAATTCAAGTCTTCGTTCAAAATCATTTTGTTCCAGTTCTTGAACCAATTGAATATGGTATCTCTATCTCTTCTTCTATCTGTCTAGCTGAAATACTGGGGTTTTTCAATTATAGCTTAAAGGACAAGATCTTTATTTATGGTCCTTTTTTGCCTTTCCAATTTTTGTTCGTAATCGACGCATCTTTCAAATCGTTCATTCAGTCGAGCAAACGCTAACTTATTAGGATGACGTTTAGCATTCGGGAACATTTGCGCTAAAATTCGACTTGCTATGAAACAATCACTTGCGCCCAGAACATAAATCATATTAATCATTTCTTGTCTCGAAAAATTCATTTTTCTAATTTTAACACCGTTACTACACAATTATTTTGACACTTCGTAATGAAAACATTCTTTTTTCATTTGCTTTTACTTTCGGATTGCCTAGGCCAACCAGTACATGTT
Source organism: Crioceris asparagi (assembly GCA_958507055.1). Lineage (NCBI taxonomy): Eukaryota > Metazoa > Arthropoda > Insecta > Coleoptera > Chrysomelidae > Crioceris > Crioceris asparagi. The sequence goes on along the minus strand of OY293826.1, from coordinate 79,028,105 downwards.
CTCATCCTTTAGGTCGCGATTTTCAGTACAATACGATGAACAGAATTTTTATTATATTTTCATTTTCCATCTTCTACTGTGTAATTAATTCTAAAAGTCAATAATAAACCACATTCCAAGGCAAATTCCAGTCAAAACCAAATAATAAAAACAAAAATTTAAAAATCTTTAAAACTATGACAGATAGGTATAGGACATATTTATAACAAAAGGAAGCAATTTTGGTCACCAATTGTATAAAATAAAAAAACGATATACATTCCATTTAAAAAGATTAAGATATGATGCTTTGAATTTTTTTTTATTTCTGGCACTTATCTGGGACACCTTTTTCAACGCAGACAACATTTGTTGACGCTAAAAGTTAAGCCATAGTTTCCGTGATACTCCTGCCAAAAATCATAATCCTGTATCAAAGAGCAACATGGTGGACATGTCATTTGAAAAAACTCATATATTTTCTTCAAAATGGCGGATAACAGAAAAACTATCAGACTATAGGACATTGTACATAAACTATATCTAGAATTACGAGCAGAATCCAAATATGCAAAAATATACAGGTTGTTCCATAAGAAAAAAACATAACTTTGATTCTTTGAGACACCCTGTATAAATGAAAATAATTTTAGTTTATGCAGCTAATGGTGCTACACAACTTTTATATTTGTTTTTTTTCTATCAGTAGCCTTTATCAATATATCAACCGAGATCGCACTATCGGGACACCCTGTATATATATTCAAATGCAAATGAGAAATAACAAACAAAAAAAGTTCCAATGTAATATAGTTTATGGTGATTGATATTCAACATTTGATGCTTTACAACATAGCTGTCACAACCTATAGGTATTCCCCTAGCATTCACTGTGTATTAATACAAAAATAAGCCATAGCGCCATATTAGAAGAATACATCGCCATTGCTACAAAAGCTATTTCACTAATAATAAACACAAAATCGTAAACACTTTATTACATATTAAACCATAGGTAGAAGTCATACGGATCAGATCTCGAGATTTCTTTATTAAAGATTTGATTTCTTTTTTAAAAATGGTCTCGTAATATTCATATCTATAAATCTCCAAAAGAATTTGGATGTTTTTCAGTGTAATAATAGTTGTCTCGCCCCATTGAATTTCTGTTTCCAGACACCATGAATTACTAAAAATAAAATAACTCTAGTCTCTAGTAATTGCTGAAGCTGACCTTGTCCGAAGTCAACCACTGCGGTGGAATTTTTAGACCTACTTATAAGAATTTCGTTCTCTCTTATACTTCAACAATAGCATTTTCTTTATATCATACTGTATTAAAAATTCGCATGCATTTTAAATTCACCCTTTATATTGCCATGAACACAATCCACATATAATCTTTGATGTGAGAGTTGCATGAAAAATTCATGCAAGGAATGACCCTATACCTTCAATAATAAATTCGAAAATAGTAAGTACCTACTTTTAAACGTGTTGCTCTGGTTGGTTATTAGATATAGGTAATATAAAATTTAAAAAAGCCTTCTTAATTTCCATTTGTTCACATACTAAGACGATATTCCATCTTTTATATATCATAAATCATAAGGTAATCAATACAAATTAACCTAAAATATATGTTAATTCTCATGAGAATTTAAAGAACATAATATTTAGCATTATCGTCTTATGAACAATAATTGCTTCTATGGTTCAAAGCAACGCGTTCATGCCCATTTTTTTATTCGTCTAGGCCACCAAAGACCATATATATAAAAAACAATCTTTAAGGTTGTCGTTTGTTAGAAGAAAACAGTTTTTGATGATCCAACAATTTTTCGAGTGAACGCGCTATGACAATGAAACATGCAAAAAAGTCATGCTTTTTAATGATGCTTGCTCTATTTTTGACCGAATTCAAAAAAAGGAGAAGGTATACAATTCGGTTGTAAGATTGCTTTTTTTATGGCTGTTCACGCGTTTTGCATAGTAAGCATACTCCGATTTAGACAATTTTTATTTCATTTGAAAGAGGAGAGTTGAAAAATGGTCCCATATTCAGGAAAATCAAATCCGAATTCGCCTTCCTTCCAAAAACCGCCCCCAAAGGGGGTGGAGGGGTCAATTTTTCTCGAAAATTGAAAATCCGAGACGACAAAGCTAACGAAAATTCCATATCCGGAAATGTTTAAATTGGACATTTTTAAAAATAATCATACGTTTCCGCGCTACAGTCTGAAATATGTGTTTCAGCTATGTGGAAGGGGCACATTTTTCTGAAAATCGAAAATTCGAGATTTGAAAATTAGAAAGGGGATCATATCCGGAAACATTTAAATTGAACATTTTTTCAAAAGAGGTTTCCGAGTTTCGCAATGGTAAATTCTGAAATATGTGATATGCGTATTTTCTCTAGTACAAGCTAAACATACATCTAACTTTTTGGGTATTAGTGAACGTTCAACAATTTTCATGACTAATGTTACACTCAAAAATGTGAAATAAATATTTTTTACAAAAAAATGGACCGACTTTATCAGTTGTTGCACTGAAAAATACAAAATAATATTAATTCTATTGGTGCTGGTTCTTTTGGAGTTGGTGCCTACAACAACAAACTACAACAGCACAACCTTAAAATTACCAGCAATTTTTTGTAAAAAATATTTTTTCTATCCATTTTTTATACCTACCTTTATACGTATTTGAGAACGTTTTCATTGCCGAATTAGTATCGAGTGATCAGAACAAAAATCGTACGCCTTATGCTATTGAAATAAATATAAGACAATATATACCTACTTGACTCAGAGTTGATATTAGATGCATTTTGACAACACGGACTGCGATCAGCCAATGTGATCCATAAATAACGAGTGAAATGTTGTTTCTCTTAAATTATAATTTTGATAATTCTGCGGTTTAAGTATGTCTCGTGTTTACGGAGTCAAAGGACATGTTCTTATTAATAGGTGAATTCATTCATTTGAAAAGATTTTTTAAACATTTCAAAGAACATTCTTCTTACAGGCCAAAGAACAGATTACAGGCTTCTTTTGAAACTACATACTAGATTAGTAGACAAGGAACGAGATGCCGAGTTCATAGTCGTTCCTTAAGGTCAAGCTCAACCTTAACCTTAAATTGCCATTTCTGTTTCATAGATATTCCTTGTTTATGAATTCAAACCTAGCAAAAGGTCAAACACCTGAAGTAAGGACAACTGGGAAAGGAGTCTTTCAGGTAAAGAGTGAAAATGAATTATGGATCCAAGAGGACATAAATTCAAATATATCAATAAAATTCCATGAGTAATTCCTCTGGCATCTGCATGATCTGAATAATTTTCTTAGGTCTTTATGAGAATAAGACTATTCAAGTGATTCAAATTAACCGAAATTTAGAATTCATGAACACCATCGCAGTAATTACCAAATGTTTTGAGGCATGAATGGAAAAGTTGCAAACTACTTGGATGGGGTTATACGGCCATCTCCAATTTTATGTTTATTTAAATTAATCTAGTTTATGCAATCCTTTCATTGTTAATCTCATATCCTAAAATTAACAAGTTATATTTGAATATTCCTTTATATCAGGTAATTCAAAGAAATACATGATTTCAAAAAATAGTCATACTTAATATCTCCCCTGAAAAAAATCAACCACGATTTAAAAAAAATGGTCTTATAGGTACATTAATAGAGAATACCAACTTTAGAAAATATAAGAGATTGTATCGGAGTCGTTGTAGTTAGATTTCGTATTTAGAGTTCTTTTATTTCCAGCGAGAACTATTTTTTTGTCAAATAAAATATAAAGTAATGTACCTACAGGGTGTTTCTGAATGACATACTAATATTTAGGCAGGGTGCATTTTGAGAAAAATACTGTATAAATGTTTTAACTTTTCAACTACAGAGTGCTAACATTTTGAGAAAAAAACTTTTTTCCTGATAACTTTTGTAATAGCATTACAAAATGTATTTAGATTATATACTTTAAAAAATATTCCCTTGAAAAAAATTTGTTTAAAGCGTGATGCGGATAAAATAATTTTATTTTTGAAAACCCTATATAAAACGAAAAAAAAAAAAAACAAAAGACCATATTTGCTCAGAAAGAAATTACGATTTTAAAATAATGTTTCTTTTAGAAAAAGCAATGGCGTATCACATTTCTCTTTAAAACAATTCAGAAAAAACCCAGCAGGAACACCACTGGCAAAAACAAATATATGTTGGACAGCAAAATGCTTCACAAAAATATCTCGGGTTGTTCCCAAAACATTCTTTTTTTAAAATCTTATCATGTTATTAAGAGACACTCTGTATAAAAATATATGAAATTAAATAAATATTTTTCTCTTTTTGAGCTTCTCCACCAATTCACTCAGGGGTCACACTTGTTTTGAATATACATATATGCAAAAGCAGTTCTTTAAATAAACGTCAGTTATTTATAAATAGTTCTTGAAACAATGCCTAATTGTTACATAGAGATATATTTATTGCATGTAAGCAGGTGCTTAATCAGATAAACAATGAATAATAATTTCATCCTTAAAAGGATTTGGTGAAATCGATATCTCCTTAATGGTCACTTTTACTACACCCATTGAAATAAAATAATTGATGTCATACTTCAATATAGCATTCGGAATGCTGTTATTATGACAATGGGGTCATGATAATCATTGAAATAAATGTCGAAAAATTGGACAAGTTCATATTATTCTTGCTCAATGAGTTTTCCGTACTTTTTAACCGACTTCCCAAATGGAATAGGTATAAGCAATTGGACTGGCAGATTTTTTTATGTTATATTCACGCCATTTAAATAATAAATGTGCTCCGATTTTCTTGAGAAAAGAGAAATATAGGGAGTTTGTCCGATTGAAAAAATCGACATTCAACATATCCTTCACCCTAAAAACTTTATCCAAAGGGGGTTGACGGGTCAATTTTTTTCGAAAATTGTAAATTCGAAACAAAAAAATAAAGAAAAGACCTTATCAGGCAATATTTAAATTGGACTTGTTAAAAAAAACATAGGTTTCCCAGTTACAGCAGTGATAATGTCTGTAATATGCGTGTTACCGCTATGTGGAGGGGGCAATTTTTTACGAAAATTGAAATTATGAGACGATCTGAAATATGTGTAGTGTGTATATGCGCGATGTTTTGAAATCTCTGAAGTATAAACAAAGTATTAGTATCTTCTTTGGTGAACGTTGGACGATTTTGCTGACTTATGATATTCTCAAAAGTTTGAAATATTTTTTCACAAAAAATTAGACCGTGATTAAGTTTGTGTACTGAAAAATACAAAGTATTATTATAATTTTATTGGAACCGGTACTTCTGAAGTAAGTGCCAAAATTCTTCTATATAACTACAACTGCACGACCTGATCAGATGAGTTTTATATTCAAGCAATTTCGTTTGAGAGCGGTGGGAAAGTCATTTAAGTGGACACATCAGATTCTTTTAATTCTGAATTTTTGTAAAATCTGATATTTAGTAGGTATACGTATAAAAACGAAACATTTGAAAGATTGTATATTGAAATGTTTATCGAAAGAAATCATAAAACTTTTTACGATCAGAATAACAATATTGTGAGCAATAACCAAATATCCTGATGTTAATATTGATGTATATATATATCTATCTTATCCTTGCTGTGGCCATTTAGTTGGTATACTTAATTTAGCTTTTATATCAGATAACTTGACAAACGATGGAATTGTGGATACCTATAACTTACAGATATATATTGAAAATATAGCTGTAAATGCGGTTATTTATAAATAAATATTTTTTACAAAAAATTGGACCGACTTTATTAGTTGGTGCACTGAAAAGTATAAAATAATATTAATTCTATTGGTGCTGTTACTTTTGAAGTTGTGCAGTTGCAGGTAGATTGGTAACTTTTGGCACCAACTTCACAAGTACCAGCCCCAATAGAATTAATATTATTTTATACTTTTCAGTGCACCAACTAATAAAGTCGGTCCAATTTTTTGTAAAAAATATTTATTTCACACTTTTGAGTGTAACATTAGTCACGAAAATCGTTGAACGTTCACTAATACCAATGAAGATAGTACTTATTCTATTACCCACGTATATTCCTTGCTTGTAGTTGTTATTATTGAGATCTCAGTACATCGCTGCGGAAATACGCTTGAATATTTTAGTTGTTACCATTTTAACACCGATTTTACTCGAAAACCGTAACTCTAAGGGGAAAATGTTCAGTATAAATGTTGCTACAAATAATTATGTCTTTCATGTACTGCAAACAGATTTTCAATTTTCGACAGAAATCGCCCTCTCCACATAGCGAAAATAGGTATATTTGAGAGTTTAAAATGTCTCTATGTCGAAAACCGTTACTCCTTTGAAAAAATGTTCCATTTAAACGTTTCCGGATATTGTCCTATCTTTAATTATATCAACGCAGATTTTCAATTTTCGACAAAATTTGCCCCCTCCACCCCCTTCGGGGGCGGTTTTCGTAGGGAACGAGATGTCGGATTCCCGTTTTTATGAATATGGGACCATTTCTCAAGCCTCCTCTTTCAAATGAATCAAAAATCATCAAAATCGGAGTAAGTTTACTATATGAAACGCGCGCACAAACCAAAAAAAAAAAAAAAAAAAAGCACACAATCGAATTGTATACCTCCTCCTTTTGGGAAGTCGGTCAAAAATAGGTAGAAATAATTCAAAAAGAGTGATCCCATTAGTACTTTAGGATTGTAAAGTAGTGAAATACAGGCAATAATAAATTTAATACATAATATATTAGATTAAGAAAGTCAAGTCACTATTTAAATAAAAAAGTTTATTAAAATCGATCAGATACACATATCAAGATTAATTTTAAAAAAATGTGGCTAAGTGCTAAGTCGAACTCGCACACGAAGGGTTCCGTACCACACTGTCTACCTATAACTGTTCATGAGATACAGACGGCTTACAGACGGACGTACGGTTGAATTGGCTTTGGTACGGATCACTGAAAATAGTTAAAAACACTTTCGATCATGTTACGTGTCAACTAAAATAAAATTGGTTCATCCGTTTTGAACCTACATTACCTTAAACAGACAAACAGATATGCACGTTAAAATTAATTAAAAAAAAAACTAGCTAAGAACACTCCCGACCAACTTACATTTCAATAAAAAAAACGAAATCAAAATTCTTTGGGGTTTCCGATGGCACCGGTATCCTCACAGATAGGTACACACCTCTAATTTATAACACCCCTCTGTGTTGGCCGGGTATTAAAAACACCATAACAACATTGCGAAGTTATTAATATCATTGGACCTTATTTCTTAGAGAATGATCAAGGAGAGCGTGTCACCATAACCGTACTTCGCTATAGAGCAATGTTGAACGAATATTTCTTCCCAATTGTCATTGAAAACCAAATTGAAGAATTTTGGTTACAATCAATAGTTTTGTGAGAAGAAAATTATTTTCATAAACGGTCCTGTGAAGTATCTAGCAAGATCTTGTGATTCTACGCCATGTATTTCGTCTTTTGGAATTATGTGATATAGAAGGTCTGTCTATACACTTATTATCTAAGAACAATTGAGGATTTTAAAAATAACAGTAGAAACGAGATCAAATGTGTGGATACGTATTATTTATGTTGGTCTTTCAAACAAAATGGAAACAGCTATGTAGGAAGCTATTGTAAGGGGTCCAATTTTCGAAATTGTAATTTTAACCAGTCTTGAAATTTTAAGGTACCCAAGTCATAATATAAAATCATTTTTTAGGAACCGGACACATATACGTCCGGTTTTGTGTTTACGTATGTACGGTGTATGTAGTTATTCCTCAATTACATTATCTGGAATCTCGAAAACGAGAAATGACAGCGACACAGCTTACCTAACAAACTGTGGGTAAGCTGTGGTAATAGGTACCTTTAATCGATACATACTCATATTGACGAAAAAAAAATACCGGGGGAATGGCGGCGCTAGTATTCCTGATTAAAATTTGAAGCTATAGCGACAAATGTCAGTGCGATTAAAAGGAAAAAGGCGAGTTTGTCGGTTGTAACGATAGCTCGTAAAATGACCGCATATGTCGCATGCTAATTTTATTGTCTCAATAGCAACGAGATAATTAGTTTTTATCCAAAATCTCTATGGCAGTATTTTGTTAAAATAAAAAAAGGCCGAATATTTTGTACTATCGTAACCAAACATTGTACAAAAATCAGTCGTTGACTAATTAAGAAAAAACTATATTATCAATATGATTGATTTTGTAGTTTCAAAATGGTGGCTCTGACCTTCAAAAATTAAAAAAAAATCAAAATATGTCCATGACAACAATATTGAAAATAACTTTGATTGATTCATACGACTTAGCGCTACATTTTTTCAATAGAGGACTTCTGGTAAGTTCGTAGTGTGGACCTCGAAGTTCAAACTCATTCTGCTGTTTTCATTTCAAAAAAATCCCGATGGCCTATAGTCAGCGGAAAGGTAAATTTTTCAAAATTCATTGAATTGAAGTTTGAACAACCTTCTCATTAGTATATCTACATGTTATTACATAAAATTGTCGAATGTGTCATAGCCTTGCGGTTAGAGGTTTTTGTTTTGGCTGTAAAATATAAAGCAGACAGGGTTCGCGTTCCATTTCAAGGAAGATTTTTTTTTCGCCTATTTCTTTTCAATAAATATACTATATATTTTTTTAATCAGGGTCTATATTAAGATCTCCAGAAAATGTACAATTACATCAAATTTATATTGAGTGTTCATGTTTTATCAATATTTCTTATTTTTCTTTATTAATTTTTATTTTTTTATCTGTGCATTTTATGAAAAATTGCTTTGAACAAAAGTTGTAGGTACTGATTATATCTATAACCTAAAATTATTTTTGATGATATTTACACTACGGCTCTTTTTTGATATTTTTTTTAAATGTTTGAACGGTCGCTATTTTGAAACTACTTACCCGATATTGCCCAATAACGAACTCGGCCGAGATATTTGAGAGATTGTTTTTTGTAGCAAATTTAAACTTGATACCTCCAAAACTGCGACCTCTATCTTGTTAACAAATTTCGTAATATCCCATATATATATATATATATATATATATATATATGGGAGTCATATAATCAATAAAATTCTTTGATTAAAGGCCGAGCTTTCGAGAATGTTTATTCTCTTCTTCAGGGCAAAAATCGTGAATTTAGAATAAATTAGCCAAAAACTGGAGAGATTTCATAGCCATCAATTTTGTAATTTTATTGAATATATGACTGCATCCCCAAGAATATCTTTTTATTTATTATAAAACCACTCAAGAATACAAAATCAATATATATATATATATATATATAAACTTTTGAACCAAATGTTTTTTTGGACTAACTTATAGACATATAACAACATGCCGTTGAAATTTTTTCGAAATTCAAAAGTGTGAACGGTCGCAATAGGTACATTTCTATAAGAAATTTATCTAATTAAATTAAAGCACTAATTGGATCACATATTATCCGAATACATGTAGGATTGACAAGTTTGACTTCTAGATTGGAATATTTCTAAATATTTGTAACTTATTATTATATTATTGGTTCCGTACATCCGATGAAATAACGGATCCCTTATAAGATCACTCTAGTGTCTGTCTGTCTGTCCTTCTGTATGTCTGTCTATCTGTTCGTCAGCCACAGCCTATTTTCTTCAAATCTAGTGAACGGATATTGTTGGAATTGTGAAGTTAAAACTGAATAGTTATGTGCATGTGTATCCGGTGTAAATGAATTTTATCTCAGTACTAAGGGCAGATTCGCTTGCAAACAACTGTAATTTATTAAATAAACTCAGAAATGGCCCATAGTATCTAACTATTATACTACATCAATTTATATTTTAATTAAATTTCCATCAAAGGAAATTTCCAAATGTGCTATAAACGTTCAAAGTTTCACAGTACCAACATTATGCCATAGCATTTGCTTTTAATACTATCAACAGGAAAATATAGGTACATCTCTTTCCAATTAATTCTAGTTCTAAAATTATTCATTCGAGACTTATACTAACAATTTCCATCATATTTATTACAGGTATTAGAAACTCAATCATCACTGGGTATATATATAATATATATATATATATATATATATGAACCATCGAGTTAAAATTTTCTCTATATACCCACCTTGTTTCTCCATTACAAACGAAATAAGTTCACGATACCCATCAGGCATCAGGTGTGTTGTGTATGTTCCGTATATCTTTCTCGATAACATGCTACTAAGGTCATAATTAAATCCTATAGGTGCGAGGAGAGTAAAAGTAATGTGACGGCAAAACGTCCGAACAAGTGAAAGTACCTACAAAATTGTACACCTATTATTGGCGAGCCGCAGCAGCATCTTTTGATTCGTAAATGTTTGAGCTTTAAATTCTAAAGTACCAGAAAACGTCGCTTCTCGAAGTTTCTTTCCGGTTGTATTATTTTGTGGTTTATTGGTTTTCAAACGAGATGAAAATATTTGTTTTTATCCACGATATTACTGAAACAGATTATTTTTGGTTCAGTGTCAGTTTTGTTTTAAATGTATTTGGAGGTCTGATACAATTTTCTTATGGACTGATGCATCAGCAAAAATAAGACAAATCAAAACCCATGCGCATCCGACTTCATCTTTATCTTTTTTATGTAAAAAACCTCTCTTGACATGAAAACACGAAAATTGAGCCAACTTTTGTACGTCAACTTAGTCTGACGATTATGCATTACGTTTCATATTTGTTTTACTCTAATCTCCAGTAAAATAATTATGTACTGTCATATAAAATATTAATCTAAATCTTAACTTAATATTACATTATAATCACAAACATTCTTTCATGGAGTAGGAGTAGTAACTTTAACGGACATTAAATTTTTTCAACTTTTTTAAAATAGTTTTGTTTTACTTTCGGTTGTTTGGATAAGTTGAATCGGCAGCCATTCGACCTGTTCCCAATGGGCTAGACTTGAAATTACAGATTCATAGCTAGATCGGAAGCATCTCGCTGCCTATCAAGTTTAATACTGATCTAATATAAATATTTTTTACAAAAAATTGGACCGACGTTATTAGTTGGTGCACTGAAAAATACGAAATAATATTAATTCTGTTGGTGCTGTTACTTTTGAAGATGTGCAAATGCAGTTAGATTGATAACTTTAGGCAACAACTTCACAAGTACCAGCACCAATAGAAATAATATTTTTTCGTATTTTTCAGGACACCAACCAATAACGTCGGTCCAATTTTTTATGAAAAATATTTATTTCACACTTTTGAATGTAACATCAGTCACCGAAAATCGTTGAACGTTCATTAATACCAAAGAATTAATTACCCTAGTATATTCTTTGCTTGTACTTCTTATTACGTAGAGATCTCAGAACATCGCTGCGGAAATACGCATACGTTTTTTAGATTTAAACATTCTACCACCATTTAACTCGAAAACCGTAACTCTAAGGAAAAAATGTTCATCACAAATGTTGCTGCAAAAATTATTGTATTTCATGTGGTACCCAGAGATTTTCAGTTTTCGGAAGAAATCGCCCCCTCCACATAGCGAAAATACACATATGTGAGATGTTAACATGAATTTAACTCGACAAACCGTAACTATTTTGAAAAAATGTTCAGTTTAAACGTATCCGGATATTGCCCTATCTTTAATATCTCGAGCTTTGGATTTTCAAGAAAATTTGCCCTCTCCACCCACTTCGGTGGCGGTTTTCAGAGTGCAGGAGATTTCGGATTTGAGTTGACAAATATGGGACAATTTCTCAAGTCTTCTTTCAAATGAATCCAAAATCATCAGAGAACAGAGCATAATATACTTTTACATATATATCTTTTTCAGTGGGTGTTAAATTGAATATTTGAAGATACATCTCATTGAACATTTATTGTTCTAAGGCTAATATCTTCCGTCAAAAAAAAAGAGAAAGATTATTATCATAATATTTGTTATAATAATAATCAAACAGAAATCGCAGTAGCCTCAGGCTAGCTAGATCCAAATCCGCAAATGATAAATCATCATCATAGGGTAACGCCTATATTACATGAGGTCGATTAAGCACATGGCATTTTCTCGCAATTTACCATATCATTAAGTCTATTGAATAGGCTAATAAAATAGAATGAATTCTCAAAAAGTCAATGGTTAGGAAGGCACCTAATAGAAAATTGCAACAAAAGTTTAAGTCAAGTTGGTATTATTAACTATTTGAATGGACACGTACACTTGACCTGTGGCCATTATGATCATATAGGCAAACTCTTGCCGGAAGGAGCATAATAATAATTTTGTATGAGCAAAGAAAAATATATATACGTATACATCTTTATTGGTATGGGTATTCGTTCTCGGAGATATTGAAAGGCTTTCTTTTATTCATTGATTGACGAGAAAAATCTTTTATTAACTCTTTAACGATTGGTGGATATTGTGAATTATTTTGCACCGTTGGAAAAAAATAATATAAAATTCCCACTACTATAACAGATGATTTGGTTTAATATTCGCACCCATTACATTTTTTATTGCAACAAATAATTTAGTAAACCTTAAACATGTTTTCAAGTGTTCAACAAATTCTATTAAATTTACGCAACAAATTATCTGTACGATAACTTATGTTAAAACTGCAGTGGTTAACTGTTTCTTTCACACTACCTACATGTTTTTTTCTAGATTTTTGTTGGCATCTCTATTCTAGATTAATCTTTGTGAAACTAGCTTAAATTTTATCTGAAGACAATAAGAAAAATAAAGAATACTATTAAATCTCGTTAATTCATTTATATCATAAGAACACTCTCTTTAATTTGAGAAAATAATAATGATTAGATTTAGATTTAGATTTAAGAGGGGTTACATTGCACTGCGACCATAAGGTCTATTGTGCCCCCTACCTGAGTTGCACTCGCCTATACGCGGTCTACAACTCGCCTTCCAGTTCCAGAGTTCTAATGAACTCCAGTATCTGGGTTGGCTTCAAGGAGGATACTTCCTCACTACTGCAGGTTGCTAGTCCAAGGCACTGTTTGCGTTGGCTAGCAATGGCGAGGCATTCCGTCACCAGGTGATCCGGAGTTTCCTCCTCTTCCCCGCAGAATCTGCACTCGTCATCCTCTGCTAGACCTAATCTCATTAGATGCTTCTTGAGGCGACAGTGTCCTGTAAGAAATCCAGTGAGTAGGTGTAGCTTGTTCTTGCTGAGATCCAAATACCTTTTGGATCTTGCAGTATCAAAGTTTTTTAGGAACTTTTTGGAATGATCCAATCCAGGGGTATCCCGCAAGAGTGTTTCTCTTACGGTTTTTTCCTTCTCCAGAAACTCCTTCTTGTAGGTGCTTTTATCTGTGCCACAGAAGGGTTCTGGGCCAGTAAATGGAGTTTGTGCTCCTTTCCTGGCAAGTGTGTTGGCCTCCTCGTTGCCTTTGATTCCCGAGTGGCCGGGAACCCAGACTAAGTAGACCCTGTTGTTCTTGCCTAGCTCATTGAGCTTCCTTCGGCACTCCCATACCATTTTAGATTCAATGGTATGAGAGGTGCTTTAATTGCAGCTTGACTATCAGAATGTGTTGCAATGTCACATTTCTGATAGTTTCTTTCAAGGTTCACCTCCATGCATCTCTCAATTGCAAGCAATTCTGCTTGAAAGACGCTTGGGCAACGGCCTAGCGCAAGTGAGCATTTGGTGCGATTCCCAAACACTCCAGCGCCTGTCCCCGCCGTGGTCTTAGAACCATCAGTGTACCATTTAATGGTATTCTTTTTGAGAGCTTGGGTTGTGAGCCCCCTGTCCAAATAATAATGATAATAACGTAGTTAATATTAATATATTCAACAGGTGTGAAAAGCCTCACCTCTGCAAACTACCTTTTGCAGTGAGTTTTTTCACATATTTTTAGATAAAGTGATCCTATTATCACGTAGCTAAATGCCGAAAAGAGAGGTCTACAAGAATCTATGAATATTTTTTACAAAAAATTGCACTGATCTTATTAAAATATACAATAATTTTAATTCTATTGGTATTGGTAATTTTGAAGTTGTGCCGTTGTAGTTAGATTGAAAACTTTTGGCACTAACTTCAAAAGTACCAGAACCAGAAGAATTAATATTATTTTGTATTTTTCATTGCACCAACTACTAAAGTCGGTTAAATTTTTGTAAAAAATCTTCATTTCACACTTTTGAGTGTAACATTAGTAATCAAAATCCTTCAACGTTCACCAAAAAAGATAATACGTTGCTTAATTCAGCGATTTCAAAACATCGCGTCTTTACCACTGCTTCAACTCGGAAACCTATAATAAAAAAAAAACATTTCAGACGTGACTGGATATGGTGCCTTCTTTAATGAAATTTTTGATATCCGAAAAAAAATTGTCCCCTGCACCCCCTTCCGGAGAAGTTTTTTGACTATATTACTAATATAAACTATCATACCATTTTTTTCGAAATTCAAAAGTGTGAATGGTCGCAATAGATCATTTTTATTATTTTCCTCAAAATAGAATGGAGCACATATCTTGATAAATTTAATCAAGCATTATGAAAAGTTTATAAAAATAAGAAAATTATTCCATGTAGATATTTATATTTAGGGTATAAGATGCTTGATTGTGATGTCATTTACTCAAAAGATCTAAAGCGGCAGGTGAAATTAAATTGTGGTAGGTGTAATTGATAGATCAATAATAATGTATTTACAAAATCATTATCCTAAAATTTCAAGAAATTATACTTTAAATAAAGGCTGTACAGAAAAAGATAAAATTACTAAAGGTAACTAAGTAGGTATTATTAAACATTGCATTATTTTAATTTGTTATGTATCGAGATTAGGCTATGCTCTGCTTATAAGAAATAATATAGTTTATCTGATATATTAGTTTGATTTTCACTTGTATTTGCATCATTTGACCGTAATGCAATTAAATTAGAATCTTTGTGTAACCCCGAAGATGCCCAATATCTGAAACTCTTTATTATTTGGAATAATGGGACTTCTTTACAATTATTATCTTAAAAAAGTATACAAAATGAGTCGACTTCTTCTGCTATTGCTCAAACGGACTTGTTAGATTATTCAATTGAACTAATTCATCCGTTAAATGACCTGCATTCAACATCCTTGAAAGGTATACCTAGGTAACCGTAATAAATCAGAGATTCATATTTCTCAAGAATAATGACAATGCCATAATGCAAATATTCTATCGCCTACTTCAAAACGTAGTAGATATTCCATTCGCAATAAAGGCTATTATATGCATCGGATGAAAAATTAACAACAAAGGCAAAAAATCCACTCACGCACATAGACAGTTCATTAAATAATATGGTTAATACAGGGTGTCCAGATGTCCAGTGATTCGTCTGCCAAACAATAAGCTTAGTTGGGAGATGAGAATTTAGTCGCAAAAAGGTAAGATATAGGTATTATTTCCAATAAGGATTTTTAGGTCCATTTTGTCTTGGTCGTCAAAATTGAACGTCGTCCTGTTTTATGCGTAAAAGAAAGACGAAACCGTCTATTAGTTTTCGGAACAACCACAGTCTGAAAAATTAGCCATTTACTCAGCCGTTAATAACCTGGAGGCTTGAGGGGGGGTAAATTTTCAATTAAACATATATGTTGTCGCCCCCTTGTATTTGGACTTATTATCTGCGGGTAGTAGGCTTTGATGCTGAGTATGAACTATTTAGATTTTTAGATTGCTCTGAGATGATATGTTGTAAAAATTATTTGCCAGTGCTGTCAATCAAATGTTCTTTATATCTTACTTAGAGGACATTTAAGTATTAATGTAATTTAGGATACCTTGTATATGAGCAACGTCATATCCACATACAGCAATGACAGAGCAACGATTTATTTTGCCCCTACAAACTTCCTGCTCAGCCTGCTGCTGCCTCCCAACAACTTCACCTTCTTACTGAATAAAATAGAGATATCGGATCAGGGTGTGATCCTGATATAAAATAATAATAAATATTTCTTCGTGCCAAGCCTTAGTATTATATTTTCTTTTAGAAATTTGTCCTTGTGTGCAGCATCGGGGATTGGACATTTAGTTGCCTTATATATCGAACAGATAGAATATTACGTGGAATAGTTTTTTTGCGCCATTATTTGGTATGCTATTGTGTTTCATCCGAACTTTATTATTACCGAAATATGTATCAAAAGTAAAAGGCACAATCAAATGTTGTGGAACAGAGCCTCTTACACCATTTAAGATACTTTTAGTATTGATATTTTGATTGATGAAATTAGGAAAAGTTTTACGCGAGAATTAATTCATATAGGTATATGTATATTTAATAAAATACAAAATAAAAAGCTCCATAGTATTTTTGGGTGTTTATTTAACGACAGAAGGCATATTAATAAGGTATTTACGAGGTTAGACTTCAATCTGTCTGCACCACCAAATAATTTTTTGCAATATGCGATTTGTAAGAATGTCCAAGCGCTTCTAGAAGATCATTAGGCCGGTTTCATCAGCATCTTTAAGACCGTTTTTGTGCTACTGTTTCTATAAAACAAAAAAGAAAACTACAAAATTGACCGATTGAACCAAGTTTCATCAAAGTCCTGTTTTCGCGGTACAGCGTTTGAGCAAAACATTTTTTTAGCTATTGCGCAGTAACTGCTGCAAGCATGATGCCTATCTTGTGCCTCAGAAAAATGACATCGATATACTATAGAAGAAAAAGAAAGCACCACAATCAGTCCATCCTTTCTCAAGATAAAATTGACACAGACAGACAGATTGACCAATGACTGAAAATACGGTTTCTGTAGAAAACCATAGTCTGAAAATATTACTCAATTAAATTTCTTTCCTTACGTAACTGCGTAGCGGTAAGATAGTTCACGTTCTAAAAAAGTTTGAAGCGGAACGTCCCTCTTCAAAATACGTCAACGTTTACGTCAACAATAGTAGGAAGACGAAAGTGGAATTTTTATTTTACCCTCCCTCCGTGTGTGAGTTCGACTCGTACTTGGCCGCATTCGAGTCTCACTTGGCCGCATTTTTCAACATTTATGACTTTTATACTGAATCTCAAAAAACTGACTATGTGAAAATATTGTTTCGTGGGTAGTTTATCATGTACTTACTGTTATTATTTCTTTTAGTTTGTATTCATTCTGCTACCTTGTTTGCAGTAGTGTTGCTTGTGTATTTCATTGTGTAGTTCTGGAATTGTAGTAGATTTGTTCTCGATCCTTCCAGAAACTGTATGTGACGTACAATTTGTCGTGCTATTGTCACCTTGACAAGGATCTAGAACATTAATTATGTTCGTCTAGATAATCATAGAACATTCTCGATGAATGTCATATCATGATTCAGATATATAAAGCCGTGACGATCATGGGACAGAGTCAGTTTATTGTATCAGTCAATTGGAGACATAACTCGAAAGTAGTTGGAACGCGATAGTCAAACTGACAAGTAGTGACAGTTGTACTACAACAGAAAGCCGTGTACAGTGTGTTTGAAAATAAATCATTGGAAGCAATCTGCGAACTTTTGAGTCTTACGCAAGTGAACTCACCCCACAACGTTTAGCACAGGGTTAAACGTTACAATTGGTGTCAGAAAAAGGGATCTTCGCATTTTGCTGAGAATATATGGTGAATACCAGATCGAAAGATTACGACGAAATGGCAAATTTTGCAGAAATAATGAAGTTCCTAGAAAATCAAGAAAGAATTAGACATCAAGAAAAAGAAGAACAAGAAAGAATTAGAAAGGAAGACCAAACAAAAATAAGTCAAATTCTAGAAAATCAAGAAAAAAGTAGACAAGAACAAGAAAGAATTAGACAGGAAGACCAAACAAAAATAAGTCAAATTCTAGAAAATCAAGAAAGAAGTAGACAAGAACAAGAATGAATTAGGCAACAAGATAAAGAAGAACAAGAAAGAATTAGGCAACAAGATAAAGAAGAACAAGAAAGAATTAGAAAGCAGGAAAAAGAAGATCAAGAAACAAGAATAAGACAAATCTTAGAAGAACAAGCAAGACTGCGACAAGAAGATAAACAGGAAGTTGAAAAGTTCGAGAAAGTATTGATCAAAAATTTCAGTTAATAGAAGAGAAGATGTTGAAAACGAAACCTGAAGTGCCTCTGAGAAGATCTTCCAATGAAATTCAAAATGGTGTAGTTAATCAAGTAAAAATTGAAGCCCCAAAACTCGATGGTAAACAGTCTTGGTCTACATATAAAAAGCAATTTGATGCTGCTGCTTTGGCTAGTGGTTGGTCAGATGAAGAGAAGGCCACCGCATTGATCTTGGCTCTCCGTGGTGATGCCTTGGAAATTTTTAATACCTTAACTGGCGGCGAACCTTCGTATGAGATTTTAGTGGATCAACTTGAAATGCGGTACGGTGACCAACATCTACAACAAGTTTACCAAGCACAGTTAAAGAATAAGCAGCAAAGGTCTGGAGAAAGACTACAACAATATGAAATTGATGTTGCCCGGCTCGTTCGACTGGCATATCCTACAGCATCAAAAGACTTACTTGATAGGTTAACGGTACAAACATTCATTGATGGTATAAGATACATTGAAATGCAACAAGCCCTTCGGTTAAGTAGTCCTACAAGAATTGAAGATGCCCTTGCACGTGCACTTGAATACGAAGCTGCTAAGCAGGCGTCCAGAAGTCATCTCAGACTGCGACAGACACGATGGGTCAATTCAACCCAAGAGAAGTCGTATGGCAATGGTAACTCCATAAAGCACATTATTAAAATGTTACAAAAATTGGATGGGCAAACAAATGAACCAAGAACTAAGACTTTGTGTTGGAATTGTGGACAAGAAGGACATATAAAGAAGAATTGTCCACAGCCTCAAAATAGCAATGTGCAGGAAAACTCCAGTTAGCCAGTTTTGCGGGGCGAAGACTGGCTTACTCCAACCAAGCCCCAACATCATTAAAAATCAAAATTTCCCGACTGAGTCATGAAGGATCCAGCTTGGTTGTAATATTGTTATTGATACTGGTTCATGTTCTACCATTGTGCGAGCTGATGTTATTCCTACTTGCAAAATTGATCATCCCAATAGAAGTTATATACTTGAAACTGCAAATAGAGTGACAATACCCGTCATTGGTACTTACGAGGCAGATATTCAGCTGGGAAAATCAAAATTTAGACATAAAGTATTTGTTGCCGAGATTTTGGACGAAGTTTTATTTGGGCTAGACATCATGAATAAATTTGGCTTCAATCTGAACCTCCAAGACCGAATACTCAAAGTTAATGAAGAAGATTTGTTTATGTCAACATCTGAATCTAGAATAAGAAAAATTAAGGTAAACAGGACCATTACGATACCTGGACGGTCTGACAATCTCATCCATGTTAAAATAAAAGGTTCTAAGTGCAAGGAGGCACTGGTACTGGAAAGTAATCCAGAATGTCTGCCAAAGAAAATGATTATAGAAAACTCATTAATAAATCCATCAAGTGAGCATCCAATTAAGGTGAGAATTTTAAATCTGTTTTAATGAAGTTTTAATGAAAAATGAAGTAATTACCTGTGCGGAACCTATAGTATCTGTCAAAATCTCAAGCAGTCAAGGGAAAACCCTGTGCCAGAAAGGAAGAGAGCTGAAAGAGAGAATCATTTCTCAACTTCCTAACCAACAGAAGGCGAAATTTGGTGATTTATGGGAGAAATACAGAGAACTATTTTCTTTTTCGGAAACAGATCTAGGACGAACTAATATGGTACAACATCGCATTAACACAGCCAACCAACAACCAATAAAGCAAATTCCTAGAAGGGTACCATTAGCAAAACAAAATGAAATGGCAATACTTATAGATAACATGAGAAAACAAAAGGTAATTGAACCTTCGAACAGTCCTTGGTTGTCACCGGTTGTCTTAGTCACAAAAAAAGATGGCTCGACTAGGTTTTGTGTTGATTATAGAAAATTAAACGAAATCACAAAAAAGACAGTTATCCTCTTCCCAGAATAGACGATACACTGGATTGGTTGTCAGGAGCGAAATGGTTTTCTACATTGGACTTGAAAAGTGGATATTGGCAAGTCGAAATGCATCCTGAGGATAAAGAAAAGACAGCATTTTCAGCCAATACTGGTCTATGGCAATTCACTGTAATGCCAACGCTCCAGCGACTTTTGAGAGATTGATGGAAAGAGTACTACGTGGACTCATTGGAAAGAAATGTTTAGTATACCTTGATGATGTAATCGTTTTTAGTGAAACATTTGAGGAACACTTGAAAAATCTAGAAGAGGGATTTCAACGATTCTCACAAGCAAATCTTAAACTTAATCCCGAGAAATGCGCTTTTCTAAGAACTGAGGTGAAGTACTTAGAACACATAATAGCCGCATATGGTGTAAGAACAGATCCGGAAAAGACAGAAGTGATTCATAATTGGCCTGTACCAAGGAACAAAACAGAACTGCGAAGTTTCTTAGGCCTGTGTTCATATTACAGACGGTTCGTAAAGAATTTTGCTAGTATTGCCCGTCCATTGCATCGACTAACTGAGACGGAAAGACCTTACAATTGGACTCCAGAATGTCAGAATGCTTTCAAAAATCTGAAAGGTGCTTTGTGCTCTTCTATTGTTCTGGCTTATCCCCAGAGAGAAGGAGAATTTATCCTAGATACTGATGCCAGTAAATCAGGAATTGGGGCAATTTTGTCCCAAAGAATAAAAGGAGTGGAGTATGTACTAGCATATTACAGTAATAGTTTATCAAAGGCTGAACAAAATTACTGTGTGACGCGGCAGGAGTTACTAGCTGTAGTCAAGACATTTCCACAAATATTTATACGGTCAGACATTTATTCTACGGACCGATCACGCATCACTTAAATGGCTGTTTCAGTTCAAGAGCCTAGAAGGTCAGATAGCGCGCTGGCTCCAACAACTTCAAGAATATGACTTCAAAATTGAACATCGTCCTGGTATTAACCACAGAAACGCTGATGCACTGTCAAGACGGCCCTGTGCAGAGGACTGTAAAAACTGTTCAAGACTTGAAAATAATTTGCCAGAAATTCTTAAAGTCAAATGAACTTTGATAAATGGCGACCCAAACTGGAGTTCGGAAGTACTCAAGCAAGACCAACTGGATGATAATGATATTGGGCCAGTGATGAGGTGGAAAATGGATGGAGCAAGACCTTCTTGGCAGGAGATATCAGATTTGTCTCCTGTCATAAAAGGATACTGGTCACTTTGGGAATCTTTAGTAATTGATGATAACGTTTTAAAAAGAAAATGGGAGAGTAATGATGGTGACTGTTCATTTGCAAATAATTCTTCCACGGAAAAGAATTGCACAAGTACTGCAAGAGATTCATTGTGGAGCAAGTGGTGGCCATTTAGGTATCAATAAAACTTTATCGAAGATTAGAGAGAGGTTCTACTGGTTAGGAAGCCGTGCTGACGTAGAAGACTGGTGTCGGCGATGCGATACCTGCTTTACCAGTAAAGGCCCAAATACCAGAACCCGCCATAGGATGCAGCAGTACAATGTGGGTGCCCCATTTGAGCGAATAGCCATCGATATCACGGGGCCATTTCCAATAAGCAGCTCTGGAAATAAATATCTCTTGGTCATCATGGATTATTTCAGTAAATGGCCAGAGGTAGTCGCAATTCCAAATCAGGAGGCAAAAACAGTGGCCGATGCCCTAATTGAACATTAGATAAGTCGGTTTGGTGTGCTGTTAGAAATTCACTCGGACCAAGGTCGAAATTTTGAGTCGGAAATATTTTAGAGTGTGTCTAACCTAATGGGGATTAAGAAAACTCGTACAACTCCACTGCATCCACAATCCGATGGAATGGTAGAGAAATTTAACAGAACACTAAAAAATTATTTGAGGTCAGCAATCAATGAACACCAAACAAACTGGGATAAGTGTATACCGCTCTTCCTACTGGCCTATAGATCTTCCACTCATGAATCGACCAATGAATCCCCAGCTGGCATTGTGCTTGGTAGAAATCTGAAACTTCCGTCTGACATCTTGTTTGGTTCACCAAGCGAACCTCCCACATCTGTAGATGCCTACATTCAGAGTTTGAGGCGAAGACTCGAGGAAATACACAATCTGGTTAGAAAACAGTTGAAGATTTCTAGTGATCGAATGAAGGCCCGATATGATATTCGTGCAGAAACCGGACAATTTGAAATTGGTGATAAAGTGTGGTTGTAGAATTCACAAAGACGAAAAGGTCGTTCTCCAAAGTTTGACAAACAATGGGAGGGACCATATACCGTTATGAAGAGGATAAACGATGTGGTATATAGAATTTAGAAATCCCCACGCAGTAAAATGAAAGTGGTTCATATCGACAGACTTTCACTGTACAAAGGGACTGAGGTGACATTTGATCGGGACGATCAAAGCTAAGAAGGGGGCTGTGTTATGTGGGTAGTTTATCATGTACTTACTGTTATTATTTCTTTTAGTTTGTATTCATTCTGCTACCTTGTTTGCAGTAGTGTTGCTTGTGTATTTCATTGTGTAGTTCTGGAATTGTAGTAGATTTGTTCTCACCTTGACAAGGATCTAGAACATTAATTATGTTCGTCTAGATAATCATAGAACATTCTCGATGAATGTCATATCATGATTCAGATATATAAAGCCGTGACGATCATGGGACATAGTTAGTTTATTGTATCAGTCAATTGGAGACATAACTCGAAAGCAGTTGGAACGCGATAGTCAAACTGACAAGTAGTGACAGTTGTACTACAACAGAAAGCCGTGTACAGTGTGTTTGAAAATAAATCATTGGAAGCAATCTGCGAACTTTTGAGTCTTACGCAAGTGAACTCACCGCACAACGTTTAGCACAGGGTTAAACGTTACAATATTCAACAATTTTAGAGATCGATAACTTCAACCCCGATTGTCAGATATCAAATTATAGACTACTAATTCTTCTTATTTTCAAACCAATAGTTTCAGAAATTCTATCTTATTACATTGGCTCACATGGCCTTACGATAATTGCTTTTCCTTCTTCATCCTATAAACATTAACGATCTTCTTTTGTCATTATTGAGGAAGTTTTAGCCGCTATCAGTAAGATGTATTCTCATCACGACTTAACGAACTTAAAAATTCCTTCGAAATACCTCGAGTATGTCATCGACTTTCTCATTATCGTAAAATATCACTTCAACTATTTTAAATCCGTTCACAAAATTAAATAGAATCGACATCATCTCTCTCCTCTCTCTCATCTTTTGCATCTCAATGTTTTGTTTTGGGACTTACGCATTTTTTCATCAAAAGAAGCCACTTAATATTTCGATAAAGGAATGTTATAGGTATCTTATGATTGAATAGATTTTTATGTTATTGCTCAATAGATTTCGATATCAGCACATATGCGTCATTGGTGAAATAAAAAACACATTAGTCTGCAGGCCAGAGTAATAAATTATGAGGATGTTGAATTAACCAAACCATAAACTGAATAAATAAATGAATGAAAAAATATTTAGTTCAGTTGAAAAGAACTGGATGAAATTATATTATTTTCGGGATATGCCTACTGATTTGAACTACTGAAATTATTTATCTACACGTAAATGACCATCGATCATGAGATTCCAAAGCTGATGTTTTCAAAATTGAAATCAAAGAACAAATTTGTCTCGATATCTGTAATTCCACTTCTTACTTTTTGAAGCTTCTATATCTAAGGTAAGAAGAAACAATGGAAATGTACGATTCAGTCATTGAAGAGGTAGAATGATAAGATTCCACGATAAGTATGTTAATAGAAGTTGTTGGATAACCAAAATTGCTTCTGGGCTTCTTAATATAACTGATAATTCGCATCAAATAACTCGTACCTACGTTGCTGCAAACAAATCCAAAGAAACCAGATTAGCTGCTCTCATTGCTCTGTCTACTGGCACAGCAGTACACCACCATAGTTAGTTTTGTGTTTCTGAATCTCAAACGATTTTTTGAGAGGGAGAGATCTTGGAAATTTGTGGAAATTATTTTTCCCAAGGAGTGTAGGACTGTCAATAGAGACATGAATTAGTTTATATAACAAGGTTATATCAGCATTTCTCCTTCTATCTTTAAAACTACATTCAAAGTCCCTATAGTTTATGTCTTGAATGGGAAAATCTAGTTTGTACGCTATATATCGAATAAATCTTCTCTGGATTGTATCGAGCTTGTCTATATGAAATTGATAAAATGGAGACCATATCACAACTGAACTTCAAAGTGTGATCGTACGTATGAGGTGTATAGATTCTTTAAACAATCAATATTATTAAAATCTTTTGTATTTCGTTTGCTAAAACCTAATATGTTGTGAGCTTTTAAGCAGCAAGACATGATATGTTGATTGAAGTTAATTTTGCTATCAAATAAGACACCTAAATCTCTTACAATGTCAACTTGTTCAATGACTTGATCATTAAACTTGTAGATATTTAGTACATATGATTTGGACCTATTGAACTGGATATATTTACATTTGCTTATATTAAGATAAAGTTTTTTTCTACAATACACTGTTCTGAGAATCTATTAAGATAGTATTGATTTTTTACATTGCAGTTATTATCAATCAGTTATAACTTAGTAAAGGAGTTATCTTGATGAAATATAGATAGCGACACGTATTTGTGCATATTAAATTGAGTCTCAATAGTATTTGGAAAATGAAATAATTTTCGACGTGCAAAACTCATTACTTTTTTAAGTCAGATTATACTTTAAACAAAGCTATTTTTGAAATGTTCTAATCCGTTTTCAAGAAAATTGGAAAGTAAACATTATCAGTACTAATGCTTAATTTATTAATTATCGATTGAATCACAAACTTTGAGATTATTATCGGAGCCCTTTGTATGCTTTTCGAAATTTGAAGCTTGATCGTGATCATAAAAATGGTACAATAACAAAAAATTAATTGCATTTCTTCTCTATGATACCCTCCAAAGGGGGTTGAGGCATTTTATAAGGCAGAATTGAAGAAAACTGAACTGTATATATTTCAAAAACTTTATCAGTTTTCGAGTTAGAGCCCTTGGAAAGGGAGCTTTCGAGAAATTTTAAATAATTTTATGTGATTTTGCTTCCACTCAAAATTGTTAAATAAACTTTTTACAGTAGTTAAAACTACGTTTCATAGATGATGTATTGAGAAAAACGAAATTATATATATGCTATTGGTATTGATTATTTTAAATTAGGTGCCAAGAGTATTCTGTCTTACGAGAAATTTAATTTCATTCCTTGCCAAACTTCCAGTCCCAATAATATAAATGTATCTTAATATATACATATGTATTTTTCTAAATTTTGTAATCTTTATCTAACGAAAGTAAGAAGGGATTCTCTTAAGTGAAGTGCGGTTAGAAATTGATTGACATACCATTTTTCCCCCTTAGAAGCCCTTCGCCCGGCTAGTTTGATAATTTACGAGAACAAAAACGATAGCAAGACTCCACCTTAATGATATTCGTTAGGGCATATTCTCGTTATCTCCCATAGTAGGTTATATACTTATATTTCATAGCGATCTATTTCAATTTCTTCAAACAGACAAGAATCATTTATCTATATTCCTCGGGGATTAAATCCACCAGACATTAATCTTCAGCTGTGCACATTTTCCCAGCAAAATCTATTAAGAGAACACGCTCATTGCGTTCTTCATTTTCGCGTGATTTATCATAATATCGGGGTTAAACTAACTTAGCCTCTTCCATGCTATACATACACTTAAACTAAACTGGCGGTCGCTGCTGCAACGGAGATTTACGAGCATAACCAGAAAAAAAATGCGCCAACATATTATTTCGTTGCGCGACTTTGTAAATTCTAATGAATGTGTTTTTGATGAGAGATGAGTGCAATTGTAATTGTTACATCGCTTCAAGCAAAGGAGATTGTTATCAACTTTGTCCTTCCATGAACGGCCCGAAGTTTTGGAGCCAAAAGGGTTAAATAATTATGTCTCTGATATAAACACTACCTCCATGAATGGAATAGTATCATTCCCACATTTCTTATAAATTATCATGAAATTGTACAACTAAATCCATCATTTGTTCGATGAAGATATTGACATGAAACTAAAACATATTCGCTATCATCACGATAGAGTTTAATTTATAAAACTTAGAGTTAATCTGATCCTTACACAATTAATGACCGAACACACCAAATGTCTTATTCCCGATAATAACTACTGTACCTTGGAATTATATCACTCTATATATTTACTCTTGGATAAATTAGAGAGTTAAAAATATTGTGTGTCAATATTCTTGAATAAAATTCCGCCAGTAACTCCCAGATAAGCGTAGGGCATCCGAGAATGATCTTCATCCAGTTTTATCAGCGACTAGATTCTTGATTTCATTCCTTGTCTTTTCAGCTGCCAGGACCTCGTCTTCAACCGTGCTTCGCCATGCTTTCTTTGGGTGTTTTCGTGCACCCTGTGGGTTCAAATATGAAAACCGAGCTCTCGATGGCTCCTTATTGTTTTCGTAGTGTGTGGCCAATCTGCTATCACTTTCTGTCTTTTATTTGCTGATCAATAGATCATTGGTTAGTCACTTCCCATAGATCTATTTTTGTAATGACGTCTGGCCACCTTACACCAATAATTCGACGGAGACGTCTGTTTATGAACTTTTGAAATTGTTGGGTGACTGGCTTGCTGACTTTTCATGATTCACGTCAGTAGAGAAAGACTGACTGACAAATGCATCATTTGCTTTCTGGATTCAATTATTTACATCCTCTTCCGCATTGTCGTTCTTCATCACTATGCTTCCCAGGTAAACAAAGGAGTCCACTTTCTCCACTTCGGTGCCATCTATGACAAACCTTGGCCTAAATTGATCCTCATATCTTTTGTCTTCTTTACATTAATTTTGAGCCCGGTAGTTGTTGCTTCTTGTTCAAGTCTCCGCAAAGTTCATTCCTCATTCATTCATCACATTGTCCAGTACAAGCGTTGGTGACAGAATGCATCTCTGGCTTACACCGGAGTTGACTGGCTTAGGTTCTTTTATTTTACCCACGTGCAAGACTTGGCATTCGTAATTCACATATATTTCATTGATGATGTTTACAATCTTAGACGGAATGTTATATTTCTTCAATTTTTTTCCCTCTGGTACACGGATTTGCTGGCCTTACTTAGTCTCTAATTCATAAAGTTGACGCGTTTCTCATTTAAATAGACATTATTTATTTATTTCATTGTTATGAAATCTTTGCACCCTAAAATAGGATAATAGAAATTGATTCGCAAAACACAACGCAGACCTTACTTCAATAAAAAATCTGGATTTATTTGAGATTTATTAATTACAATTTACTCTTATCATGGAAAATGTCTATCTCATCTAAGAATAATGAAGATGAAGAAGAGACAAAGAGAATGATTTCCAATTTAAATAATAATTCCATACATACCTTCAACTTCTTCTTGCTTGATAATTTCACAGTCTAATCCTTCAAGTGTACCGCCAATGATATCTTATAACATCGTTCTTATTGTCATTATGATTTAATCAAAGGATATACATCTACACAGATATATGACTTGCCTGTAAATTGGTATCAAAAGCAGATTGTCCGTAGGTACGTACGTACCAGCTTATTAATGTTCTGCTTCTTTTCTATATTTTTTTTGTTTTCTTTCATTCGTTATTTGCAGTTGTGATACTGCATTTGCTGAGGATTGCTTTTGCTTTCCTCCACGTAATCATCCATAATATCCCATCACGGCTGTGTAGTTGAGTCCTTGAAATCCTTCTGACCGATCATCAATAATTTAAATTTCAATATACATAACGTGCTTTGTAACTGAATAAACTTGTGTTTGAAAATAGACGAGGTTGACTAGTACACCAATTGCGCCGATTATATATCATATTTTTTGGATTGATTGTAAAGATAAAAAATAAACGTGAAAAACAGAAAAATTATGAGTAGCACTAGTAGATCGAATATACGTTTCTAACAATTTGTAGCACGATCTGTTTAGATTTTTATTTTTGCTACCGCTTCCTTGAAAATTATATTATATCGATCTATTCTAATACTTAATACTCAATAATAATTTTGGAGAAATTTTGTTTTCTTTAGAATCTGA
The DNA here is from genome assembly GCA_958507055.1 of Crioceris asparagi. Taxonomy (NCBI): domain Eukaryota; kingdom Metazoa; phylum Arthropoda; class Insecta; order Coleoptera; family Chrysomelidae; genus Crioceris; species Crioceris asparagi. Next base: position 78,999,835 of record OY293826.1, on the reverse strand, counting down.
AACGGGTATCTCATGTGATTCAGCGTTGAAAAATACATAGGTAACTATCATGTGTCACACGTTGTCAAGAGATCGTAGAAGAATTCTTTAAGCAAGATTTATCATACTCGATAGTCATTTTCACACTAAAATCTCTAGAAAAAACACGTTTCTTAGGGTGTTGCAGCAGCTATCGTGGCTCTAGTTTGAGACGACTCGATACCCTACAAAACAGAAAATAAATCAACAAAATCATCAAAAGTGGCATGCTCGCGTGATTATCTCAGCACAAGCTATCTAAGGGATAGGTGGACGGGCAGACAGACAAACAAATGGGCCAATGGCTGATAATACAATTTTTGGACTAATAATGATACTTAAGAATAATTATTTCCTTGCATAGTTACCTTGGGAGAAGAGAATGAGAAATATTTCTCTAACCCGGGAGGTCCAAAGTACAAACTAACCAGAAATGAACTGAAAAAATAAAGTGTTCTTCTTCACTTTCATTTTACCATTTTCTACTTGCATGTCATCTTATTATCAAACACATTATCAACAATATTTTGTTTATATGAAATTGTCATAAATAAAATAAATGTCGTAATTCATATAATATTGATATTAAGTGTATAATTAATTGTTCAGGATTTAAATTTAGTCATTATATTGGCAGTTACTTTAGTCCCGCAAATGATAATATTGTTTGATAACTTATTTCAGTTGTTTTGTGTATCAGTACAATTAAGATTATTTTATATCAGCTTATAAAGTCCGTCGCAATTTTTCTTATAATTATTTATTTAACATTTATGAATGATGACAAAATCAAATCATTCACTCATTAAATTGCAAAATTAAATGTATCATTGATGTTAACACAGATTAATGGAATTCAACTTTTATTTTTGCAATCACAGTCCAGCTTCTAGTTAGTCTTAATTGTTTCAGGATGATGAACCCCCTGAAATTACCTATTGTGTGGTGGACACAACAGGCAACCTAACCCTACAAGCAATAACTCCCACACAACCGATGCCTTCACAAGAAGAATTAGATGCCAAATTTGCTGAACTTGTGGTAAGTTTTTCACAACAGTTTTTTTATAAATTAATTATTTTCCATATATAAATAAATGGATTGATATTATGTCCGTAACAAAGTGTGAAAATGTAGTTATCCATCCAGTCATCCTCGGTTTCAGTCAGTAATGTATGACCTATTAGATGATGGACTGGTACTATTTTAGGCTAAAAATCGATACTTTAGGCTTTTGTGAGTATGCTCTGATATGAATATGCAATATTGAACTCTTGCCTGTGCTTTTTTATCTTTACAGCCTGAAAGATTCATCTACTTCTAACAAATATACTTTGAACACGACAACGAAGTCCTCTCAACAAATTTCTGCAACTATCTATAAATATTAATTCGTCCATTTATTATACCACTTCAAAGAAGGATAGGTCGGAATTTTACATAACTTGTACCTCGACTCGGTATATATTTTGTTAGGTATACCCACTTGTTACAAATAACTTCCCATTCAAATGCGAATACCTATCTCCATCCATAGCAAGTACTGTAACACACAATATTCTTTAAATGCAAAAGTATTAAATGAAAGAAGTATCATTTCAACCTTGGATGCCAATGAATGCTTTGAAAGGATGTGCAAGCACAGGTGGCTAGGATGAATGCGATATTGCGATACTCTTCATAGTAGCTATAGTTGTATATGGTTCTAAATAAAGACTATGAAATATGTAAAAGCTTTGAGCTCATTGTATACGAAAATGAATAGCAATAAACAGTTAATAGGATAATAACTGAAGAAAAGTATAGTTATTTCATCAAATTTTCTTTATTGTCAGATATTAATCAAATTATATCATTTTTGATAGGCTTTGTAAAAAAAGGAAGTTTTATACGTATAATTTTAAGTAACCTCTTCGTTACTTGTTTTTTCTTCAATAATTTATAAAAATTAAACTAAAATAATTCAAAATACCACAACTTGACAGCATCATCAACTAACATTTTCAAAAAATGTCCTACTTAGCATTAGTTTAAAGAAAGAGTTTTCATTGCCACGCCTGACAGTTCCTTATTTTCATAATTGTAGCGTGACTTGGCTCTGCAGTTGGGAAGCGAGAGTCACGGTATAAGTGGAGTGAGTTGGGGAATTAATAAATTAGGAGCAAGGACAAGGGGGAAAATGAACTTCAACGTCAATCAAAATGTTCATTATCATTATTTAGTACCGTCGTAATTACTCATAATTAATCAACTGCCACGTAAAACAGTCGAATATCTCATCATTTTTTGATTATTAATAAATTTATTTTTTGACCAGAAATCCATTTTTTAGAAAACGAAAATGTTTCTATAATATACTTGTATGTTTTCATAATAATTTCCAATACAATAAATCGTTGAATGCTTGTTCCGATATTATCCTGTTTTCTTTAATATTTGACCCACTTTTTGAAGTTTTTATTCTCTAAAGTAGAAGCTTTCAGAATTTCCAAAGAATTTCCTGGGAATATGAAATAGTTTACTTTGTTTTATATAAATTCTTAATACTTCTTTGTGAAAGATTCTTTGTCAGGACATTTCAGGAACATTGTGGAGCTTACCTTTCTTTCTGGCTACGATCTGGTGAATTCTTCTTTCAATCCATTTTAGATATCAACACTTCCATAACCATATTTATATAACAATGAAATATGCACTCTCATACGCAGAATATTATAAATGTATACCCATTTATTCAACTTATGTTGTTATCCCCGCGACATATTTCTGCTGCGAATGATAGACGACAATTGCGAGTTCCAAAAAAGGAACTAGAAAGTATCTGCTGCATAATACAGTGTAATAGTATCATTGTATTGATTCGTAAAAAGCCGCCAGTGTATGTGTACCTACGCCCTTATAAGGATGCTCAATTGACAAAGTGATTACGTTACAAGTAAATATTATTTAACACGGAACGCTTGGTGAATATGAAATTCACATGAACTGGATACCCAGAAAGCAATATTGTGTTGCAAGGGTTGAAAAAACTCTTGTTACATTTTCTTTTGATTTTTATATTTTCCTTAAAAATAACGAACATCAAAATTGAAACATAAAACACCTATAAGAAGTATAGTAATATTTATGCGAAATTGCTGAAATCATCTGCCATAGCCTTGCTAACAATACTAAAATAGTCCCTATCAGATACTAGACTTGATGATTCTAGTTTCTTAGTTAATCAGAAGTTTAGATAAACTTTTCTTAAAATAAATAATATTCGCACAACCAAATGAACTAATTATGAAGATGATTCATATTTCAAACAGCTTGTAACAATTTACTCTATGCAATAGCATGGATCAAAAAAAGGAAATTCTTGTGCGCACTGAGACAACGTACGACGAACGACGACTGGGGCTCCATCTTCTTACTCGACGCCTTTGTAGCGTAATGAAGAGTATTCTGAGCAGTTCTAAGAAAATCCGCTAGCTGGCCGCTGTTGTTGGTGGACTGTCAACAATAGGTTTTTTGGGTGTTACAACAGACAAGGGGAACTACAATTTAACGGGGATTTCAAACTACCAATATGTCCCAATATAAATCTGATGGCATGCCCTTCGAGAGAGCAGTACTAGGAAAATATTCTCTCGCTATTTTTCCGTTGCCCTGCGAAAGAAGCAGAATGCAATGCGACATCTTGTATAAGATGTGACGTCATATGTTTATTATCTTTAATATGTTGCGCTGTTTTAAAATGGTGGTCATATTATGTAAAAAATACTTTTAGGGGTACGTACCAAATTGATGAATGTTCATTCAATGTATGTGTATTTCTATTTTCAGAATAAGAACAAATATTGGAGCCATTCGTCTGTGAGTGAGCTGTATCTCATGAATAGTAATAGTTAATAGTTAATAGTTTCGTGTACGTAGTCTTGGCTGTATTTGTTTTAGCTATTGAATAAAAAATCAACTAAGAAGATAAATATATTAATTATTTTCCGACTCTAGTTGCCTTAAAATGGGAAGAGATATCAAAATAAGAACGTTTTAAAACCAGACCCCGCTACCATTATTGTAGCATATAATTATTTGTCTTGAACTTGATGTATCAGAGCATTTTTATTTGCGTGTATACAAACTCTGATGTTCGTATTCCTTATGATGTTTCTATAGAAAGCGGTTTTCCTAATTTTGGGTAAAGGGATCAAATACTTTTTGTTCATTCTTGATAGCATCATCGTCTCATGGGTTATCCAACAGCAGATACAATCATGACTCAAAGGTATTGAGTTTTTTGTATAGATTGTTTAATGGTCCATGTTTTGCATCCATATAAAAGACCATAACAGTCTTTAACATTTTATATAGTAGGTACTCGCATTCGTAGCTATTGATTGTTTTGGATGGCATTTAATATTGATATTGATTTCTAGACTTATTTTTGTGGCAAGCTGATAACCTTTAAAATTCATAACAAGTTTTTCTTTATTTTATTATCAAAGAAACCGACTCATTTTAGGCTAAGTGGAAAGTTCATTCGCAATATTTTTTTACTCAACGAAGCAGACCATCACTTTAGATAGACTATTTTGAGTTTTCAATAATATACCTACCAAGAACAATATTTTGGCAAGTACCAAGGTGAGTGAAATACAGAACTCGCTGGATGATCATGGTAAAGGCTCTTTCAGTGGACGTATTGATTGCGTACCGCAGTTATTCAACGCTTCATGCTCTATGACTTCGGAAACAATACAATCTAAATTAATGTAACACATAATGCGAAAGCAGACTATCTACAATATTGAGAAACATTCGATGATAATGTTCATAGTAGGTAATGTTGGTTATAAATATTAATAGATAGCATATAAAGGTATGCGCTTTTTTTGGGTGACATAACATCAACGAAACAATTTTGATACCTCTGCCACAAGAATGCTGGTTATTTGTGTTGTGAGTTGTAACGTTTGAGATATATATATATATCTTTTATGATTTTATATAATACCAAGAGAATATGCATCCCCAGTGATCATAATATTCAAACATCACTTGTCAGTCGGATCAGAAATATTTTATTGATCAACATTGAAATAATTACACAGACTTGACGTAATGTAGATGGTGATCATAAAAAGTATTAAAAATGTTATCCATATTCGTTAACAAATCTCAATTCGATACTAGTTTAGTTTGTTGGTTAATATGGTAACTATATTTCTTAACTTCATTTTGCCATATTTGGTAATAATTCTGACTGACTGACATATCAACGCACAGGTTGGAAATTCAATTCCTAATGTAGTTAGTGCAAAGGGGATGCAAGTTTGTATAAGAAACGCATGTCGTACCGCCAAATGTATTTGAGAGAGCATTTCTGAATTTTCTTCCTTTACGAAAAGAGAAAGTTAAAAGAACACAAAACGAAAAATAAAAATTTTGTTTGTCGGTCTGTTTGTTTGTTCGTACATTTGTCCGAATTAACTGAATAGATTTTAATGAGGTTTTCACGTGTAGATATAACTTGGCTTGGAGCAGAATAAAGATTTAATTTCATTCAAACCGGATGTCAGGAAAAAAGTTTTCACCATATAAAAATATTAAGATGAAACTCAATTCCACACGTACGAAGTCGCGGACCACAACTAGTAATTATTATATTGGTACGGGTAGTTTTGCAGTGTTTACCTATAGAATAGATGTTATCTTGTATTTTTCAGTTATATTAACATATAGTAAAGTCTTCAAGAAGAAGACCTCTTATCCCAACAAATCTCCCAGCAAAAAAATATCGCTGAACAATTTTCTCTTGTATATTTTATAATCAAAGGCTTCCAACCAACTGACGCACAAACAAAAGATACGTAGTGAATAGCCTCTGATGGTCACACCACATCATCAACAACTTGACAAATGTCTCAATAAACCAATCCAACCATGATAATGAATCATCTTCATCAAGACAGCCAGTCAGTCCTGGCTTTGCTATTATTACATTGACAGCCTTTTACTTCCTCTTGGTGAAACTGCACTCAAAACAAATTCCCAATAAATAATAATCTTTACTCTCGACGAAACGGTCAATTAGCTCATGAGCGGAATAAACAAATAACATAAAAATAATTTATATACATATAATATACCATTGGGGAAATGATGATCTCGTTAATTATAGTCACATAATGGCCTTTCGTAATGGACGCAAATATACAGGGTTGCTTTGGTATAAGTAAATAGGAACAGTTGAATATTTCTCTTTTAAAGAAAAATGTTGAATACAAACTAAGATAAAAATTAGTATTAGTTATCAAAATTTTAATTATTATCTTTTCTCCGCCATCCAAAACCAGAAACAAGGTTGGTTATTGGGACTATTTTTCCACGAATGTCTTTATGTTCTCCAGAAAATTAGTCAGAAGATTCGATGGATATCATATAAAATGAAGAGGTAAAGTCTGAAATCACTGATCATTAGCAGTGTGTATTATTAGTTCGAAAAACTTCTTATAACATTATAAGCCTTTCAAAATCATTGAACGGATGAACTATCAACAGTTTATTGATGATATTCTCATAATCATCATAATGGCTCCGCAGATTTCGATAAAAATGCACAAAAGGGGCTTCGGGGTCGAGAAATACTCACATATCTTGGGGTGTGATCCTTAAGGTCCACATGAACTATTTCAAGAATGGTTCGGCAGATTTCGATAAAAATATACAAAAGGGGTTCTCGGAATCTCATAGATCAGTTGATTATATGTAGGTACTTTTATATTTTATGGGTTGCCACCCTCGAGGTCCATACTGGCTACTTCGGAAATGTTTTCGCATATTTCGATAACAATTTGCTGATATTTGGGTTCTGGAAAACGGTCATAGATCCATATTTTATGGCTGCGACCCTTAAGGTCCTCATTAGCTAATTTAAGAAAATTACCGTATTCAAATTTCTTAGTGCAACAACCAAAATAAAGTTGGTCCCTTTTTTGTGAAAAGTATTTATGACCTGCGACACCTCTCACTTTTTTATAATCTAATAGATATATGTACTATTTTTTAGGCTCTATGGTATCTGAGTTTCAGAAATATCAATTAGCCTGTTCTCATACATACCAGCGCCCCTGTATATTTAAATGTACAGATTCATATAATGCTCACGAGACAAACAGCTATTTACACTCACACACACATGTCAGTGTGCCGTTATCAATTTTACTAGGTATATAATACGCGAGCTATTATTATTTATTTATGAAATACTTTCATTTTTCCATTTCCATTAATGCAGGAATCGGAATCCATGCATGATATTATTGTATTATGGGTAAATGGATGGCAATTGCTTCTCAGAATTCACTGACTGACGCTTGGTCACGTGTAATGGCACTAGTTGCAGTTGCAAGGTACATAGTTGATGTAGCGGTTCTGCAGATTATTCTACCTATTTCTTATATACTATTTATTGTATATTACGGTGTTCTTGGGATTTTTATCGTATTTTATTTTATTTATAATTAATGAGAACCGTAATTAACAGGAACTGCTACGCACCTAAGGTTGTATGGATTCTAATTTAGTTTTTCTATTAAAACCGTAATACGAAATATGTTTGTAAATAAGAGAATGCACAAATTTTTGTTACGCTTGAATTGAATGATTAATAAATTTCGATTAGCTTATTTTTTTACTTAGTCTCTTCTTAGTTAACAAGAATAGGTACAAGTGCAAAATATTTACAATTTTTAAAATTCATTTGGGCTATAATTTTCGGTTTATAACCGTATCAGCGTAATGAGTGTAAGTAACCCAATCCTGATATAAAGAGTTCATTTTGTGGAAATAATTACTTTTAGAATTGAAACAATAATTTTCTTCAAGTGCGATATGTGATAGGTATATCAAATAGAAGGGCTTTTTACGATTAATTCAAATATATCTATTATTATCGCAGTATAAAAGGCTTAAGTTGAACGAGGAAAAAGTACGAAAATTGACTGTTCGCCATCTTATCTCGATGTTTGGCATCTGAGCTTTAAACGGATGAACCAATTGTGATTTCTTTTTTAAGGCGATTCGATCGAGAGGAGGAATCATAGCATGCAAAATATTAAACTTAAAAGGCGAATACATATTTTGTTTTACATTTTAGGTTTTTTTTTTCTTTTGTCAGGGTTTTTGAAATTTTAAATTAAGTATTATTTTACTAGTAATATTATAATAAAAGCGTTTTTTATAATTAATAGTATTCAGGGTACTTATCTTATAAAAAACGTTACCGAAAATTACTCTTCAATCCAAAACCATAATCCTGCATGTAAGTTCCACCAGTTTTATATGAAATCTCCTCTTTAATTGAGCTCCCCAAAATGTCACACATTTTCATCAATTTATACGCAGAAATTTTCAAGCATACCTAATAAAATTTCAGAGTAACAATTCTTTAACTGTATATCTACAACTCTACAGTCACGTGTTTGGTGTCATGTTAGAATACAGTTGGCTAGAAGTGCCTATGTATTATTACTTTTATTTGTTTATATAAATTACACGTTTGAAGCAATCAAGCTGTTCAACAGTGTCCTCTGGTTTTTTCATATTATATTCTATTGTAAAACTTATGTATTTGTATGTGTTTGTGTGTGAATGTTAATTGCATTTTTTCAGATTTGAAAGTATTATATGATGTAATAAATATCAAATATGAAAGAAACGAAGCTAATTCTAAAACAGTTAGAGAACTTGTTATTGTAAATACAAGCAGAAGTCTGTTTAAGTATATTCAGCTGTAGGGTCAACGCAAGTCATTGAAAACAATTAATATATTTTTTTATGAAAAATTGGATAGACCTTTTTAGGTGGTGCACTGAAAAATAAAAAATAATGTTAATTCATCAACTAATCAATTCGGTCTTATTTTTTGACCAACGAACCCCGAACGGAGGAGGTATACAATTCGACTGTCTGCTTTTTTTTGTTTGTTCGCCCGTTGTATATAGTAAACGTACTCCGATTTGGATGATTCTTGGCTCAATTGAAAGAGGAGTCTTGAGAAATGGTACCATATTCGTAAAAACTCAAATTCGATATCTCCTTCCCTCCGAAAACCACCCCCGAAAGCGATGGCGGGGGCAAATTTTCTCGAAAATGGAAAATGTGAGATGCCAGAATTAAAGATAGGATAATATCCGGAAACGTTTAAATTGAACATTTTTTCAAAAGTGTTACGGTTTTCGATCTACATTCATTTTAAAACCTCACATATGGGTATTTTTGCTATCTGGAAGGTGTGATTTATTTCGAAAACTGAAAATCTCTTGGTACCAAATGATAGACAATAATATTTGTAGCAACATTTATAATGAGCATTTTTTCCTTAGAGTTATGGTTTTCGAGATAATCGGTGCTAAAATGGTTAACGTTCAACGATTTTCGTGAGTAAGTATATTACACTCAAAAGTGGGAAATAAATATTTTTTTTAAAATTGGACCGACGTTATTAGTTGGTGCACTGGAAGGTACAAAATAATATTAATTCTATTGGTGCTGGTACTTGTGAAGTTGGTGCCAAAAGTTATCAGTTTAACTGCAAGTGCACAACTTCATAAGTTACAGCACCAATAGAATTAATATTATTTTGTACTTTTCAGTGCACCAACTAATAACGTCGGTCCAATATTTTGTAAAAAATATTTATTGTGAGAATTTTGCTCTTTCCTATTGGTGTATCTCGGGAAAATTACAAAAAATTGGACCGACGGTATTAGCTGGTGCACTGAAAAATACGAAATTATATTAATTCTGTTGATGTTACTTTTGAAATTGTGCAGTTGCAGTTGGGTTAATAACTTTTGGCACCAACTTCACAAGTACTAGCACCAATAGAATTAATATTATTTCGTATTTCTCAGTTTACCAACTAATAGCGTCGGCCCAATTTTTTGTAAAAAATATTTATTTCACACTTTTGAGTGTAACATTAGTCATAAAAATCGTTGAACGTTCGCTAATACCACTACCAGTACCCTATTACTCACGTATATTCTTTGCTAGTCCTTGTTACTATTATGTAGAGTTCTCAGAACATGGCTGCGCAAATACGTATAAGTATTTTAGATTGAACCATTTTACCACCGTTCTATCTCGAAAACCTACTCTAAGGAGAAAATGTTCATTATAAATGTTATTACAAATATTATTGTCCTTCATGTAATGCCCACAGATTTCTCTAAACTTTAGTTTTTGCTCAATCTTAACATGGGCTGTATCTTTTGAACCGTAATAGGTAGACAGTTCATATATAATGTTAAAGAACGCTTCGTGAGCGAATCCTCCTCAAACTTGGCAAACTTTTTTCTATTGTACTATTGTATTTTTGCATAGTAAACTTGCACCGAAAACCACTTCCAAAAGGGGTTGGATGTGTAAAAAAATTATACGACGGGATTACAGAAAAGATGTCTATTAATTTAGATTTTTAGATGGATTTTTTGACCGACGAACCCTGAATGGAGGAGGTATACAATTCGACTCTCTGCTTTTTTGATTCATTCGCGTTTTTTATATAGTATTCGTACTCTGATTTTGATGATTTTTGATTCATTTGAAAGAAGAAGCTTGAGAAATGGTCCCTTATTCATAAAAACGCAAATCGCCTTCCCTCCTAAAACCGCCAAAGAAGGGGGTGAAGAAGGTAAATTTTCTCGAAAATCGAAAATCTGAGTTGGTATAATCAAAGATAGGACAATATCCGGAAACGTTTAAATTGAATTTTTTTCAAAAAAGTTACGGTTTTCGAGCAAGAGGCATGTTAAATTCTCAAATATGGGTATTTTTGCTATGTGGAGAGGGCGATTTCTTTCGAAAATTGAAAATCTGTGGGCAAAACATGAAAGACATAATTATTTGTAACAACATTTACATTGAAAATTTTGTCCTTAGAGTTACGGTTTTCGAGATAGAGCGGTGGTAAAATGGTTAAATCTAAAATACTTATACGTATTTGCGAGGCGATGTTCTGAGATCTCTACAGGGTCAAGCAAAGAATATACGTGGGTAATAGGATATTAGTGATATAAGCGTACGTTCAACGATTTTCGTGACTAATGTGTCACTCAAAAGTGTGAAATAAATATTGATATGATTTTTCAATAGAAATAAATAATATGAGTGGTGGAGAGAAGTGGAATGAAACACATTAGGATATGACTAACTGACATCTAGACGATCGGCTTTATTAACATCTATCGGGCACGTTATTATACAATAAATCTGGTATAGTGCTTGAAATATAAAAAGAAAATTTGTTGTAGCAACATGTAATGCGGATATTGGAAACTTCAATTGAATATTTTAATATTTTAACAGTAATCATTATTACGAATTACAGTACACATATATATATATATATATATATATATATATATATATATATATATATATATATATATATATATAATTGACTGCTTTCTAATGATGAATTACCAAATGAGGTAAGAGTTGCCTGGAAGGAGGAAGGAAGAGCAGCATGTGAATGTGTCGATAATGTAATGTTATGTAATATGACTTTTATGGCGGAAAATTGACTTGCTACCTCAATTAACTTCGTCTGCTGATATCTGCTTCGATTATATCGTGATTGAGATGTGCACAGAGTCAATTAAATGGGAAGTCTGTTAGTAGGTACTAGCGGTAATGCACACAATTTATTGTAAACAGAAAGTAGTAGCTAAAAATAAAAAAAATAAATGTCTATACTTACAAACGCTATAACATTCAAGCGAACTTGAAGTCATTTCATATTACTTTTTAGAAAATGTCAGCGGGGCTACACGTTGGGAGAACAAGAAATAAATATACTATATTATGCGGATGACGCAGTATTAATTGCTGCGAGCGAAGACGACCTACAGAGACTCCTACATCAGTTTACTAACATTAACAAAAACATTAAACATGATAATATCTGCAGCCAAAACCAAATGTATGACAACATCAAAAAAGCCCATTAGATGCAAACTCGATGTCGAGGGAAAAATGAGATTCAGTTACCTTGGCATAGAACTTTCAGGATATGGCGATGTTGAGGAAGAGCTGGTAAGGGAGCAAACAACCAAGGCAGCAAGTGAAGCAGGTTGTTTAAACAACACAATATGGCACAACAAAAACTTAAGAAGTGAAACCCAAAACCAGAATCTACATACATACTGTGCGGACACAAGACCTTATATTGCAAAGACTAAACAGCTAGAGACAATAGAAATGAGAGTGCTCAGAAAGTAAGAAGAAAGAACGAATGGAACTCACACATAGACAGAATGAGCGGTGCAAGAATTGTCAAAATAGCAGCACGTGACAAATCCCCACTAGGCCAGAGAGATCGGGGTCGGCGGCCTAGAAAAAAATGGCAACCTGACCGCACTCTAGGCAAGGGGAAGAAGGAAGAAGAAGAGGAAGAAAATGTCAGGAAACTGGAGAAAAAACTTAGGACATATTTACGTTTCCGCTATCCTTATTAAAGATGTATTAGATTTTATTACTTTTAAAAGGACATGCGAATGAAACAATGCAATAGGTATATATGTATAGTATATTAGAATAATAGTAACAGTACAGTAGTAACATAAAAAAGCTTAATAAACATTGAATTAGTTTGACGAAAACTTGTTTTATGTGGTTTAGGCTGTTTTATGTCAATCTATGATAATATTTCCTAGTTTAAATTTCACTCTACATATTAAAAGTACTTCTGAATACAAAAGTTTGTTTACGGAAAATCTAAGCGGAAATCCTAATTACCGACAGAACAATGTCCACGTTAGTCCAACTCGTACTTGGCCGTAACCTACAAGGTTAATGTTTAATATAGTTCAACAGAAAAAAGGGTGGCTGCATTTGTTGTTGACCTTATTTATGATAAATATTTTTTACAAAAAAATGGACCGACGTTATTAGTTGGTGCACTGAAAAATACAAAATAATATTTATTCTATTGGTGCTGTTACTTTTGAAGTTGTGCAGCTACAGTTAGATTCATAACTTTTGGCACCAACTTCACAAGTACCAGCTCCAATAGAATTAATATTATTTTGTATTTTTCAGAATACCAATTAATAACGTCGGTCCATTTTGTTGTAAAAAATATTTATTTCACACTTTTGAGTTTAACATAGGTCACGAAAATCGTTGAAGGTTCACCACTATATTAACTTATACTATGCTGATACCAATGAAGATAGTACTTATCCTATTATCCACGTATATTCTTTGCTTGTAGTTGTTATTAGTGAGACCTCAAAATATCGCTGCGGAAATACGCATAAGTATTTTAGATGTTACCATTTTACCACCGCTGTAACTCGAAAACCGTAACTCTAAGGAAAATGTTCATTATAAATATTGCTACAAATAATTGGGTCATTCATGTAGTACCCACAGATTTTCAATTTTCGAAAGAAATCGCCCTCTCCACATAGCAAAAATACACATATTTGAGAAGGTAACATGCATCTATCTCGAAAACCGTAACTCTTTTGAAAATAATTTCAATTTAAATATTTCTGCATATTATCCTATCTTTAATTATACAAGCTCAGATTCTCGATTTTCGAGAAAACTTACCACATTCACCCCCTCCGGGGGCGGTTTTCGGAGAGAAAGAGATTTCTGATTTATGTGTTATGAATATGGCATCATTTCTCAAGTCTCCTCTTTCAAATGAATCAAAAATCATCAAAACCAGAGTACGACTACTATATAAAACGCGAGAACGATGCAAAAAAAGCATAGAGTGGCATTGTATACCTCCTCCGTTCGGGGTTCGTTGGTCAAAAATTGCTTTTTTTAAATCCCTAATATATTATTTAATAAAATCTACTATAATACATATGTACAGAACCTCGGGGTTTGAGTTTTACTCGAACTTTTCAGAATTTATGATCGGAATTATTATTAAAAACCTTCAACCACTTCTTTTACAATTTCAGGAGGAGCTCGATTTGACGGCCCCCAACAAGGCAGCCATGATGAGTCTACCTCCACAGAAAAAATGGCAGATTTATTGCTCAAGAAAAGGTGGTGAAGATACTGTGGACCAAACACATGCACCCGAACACTATGTTGAAAGACTGCGTACATTAGCTACAGTAAGTTGCAAATAAATGTTCTGTTATACAAAATAAATTAATGCATTTTCAATTTGGCGCAGATACAATATCCAGAGACAAATACTGAAGAGGAGATTAGATCTAGAACCAAAATAATAGACGGCCTGAAAACTGCATTAAGGACGTCGACGCACAGCTTTGTGATAAAATTCATCGAATTAGATGGTCTCGTCGCCATATTGGACTGCCTGGAGAGAATGGACTATTTCACAGGCCAAAGTTCAGTTCACACTAGCCTCATTGGATGCCTGAAAGCGCTGATGAACAACTCTGTAAGTTGACCACATAATTTATTTTGTCACAATTGCAATTGTCTTGGGCATTGTCAGTTCAAGCTGTGAAATAATCTGTAAGATTGTGCAACTGAACACATTCTAGAATATCCTTCATTCATAATAAATTTAATGTCATTTTCTTATGTATTTTTAATTATCAAAATACTTATATATAAGTATTCACGTATTCAGTAGTAATCGTGGATCATCACGAACAACAAACATTTCAAAGTTTTTCTCTCTCTCTCTCTGTCTCTCTCTGCTAATATTTTGACTTATCCACTATATTCTTGAAACAAGAAACAAGAAAGTAAGTAAATTTCTTTACAATAATTACAAACACAATAATCTCTTTTATATAGTTTATATTTTATATTGAAAAATCTCTTAATATTAGATAAAAGTATTCGAAAATTATTGTAATCAATTTCAGTTCATATGGGAATAGAATATTCGAACATTTTTCCTTACAGACTGGTCGAGCTCATGTCTTGGCCCATCCATCTAGTATCAACATTATCGCTCAATCTTTAAGTACCGAAAATATCAAAACAAAAATCGCAGTCCTCGAAATACTTGGAGCTGTTTGTCTTGTATCTGGGGGACACAAAAAAGTCTTGGAAGCAATGCTTCATTACCAAAAATATGCATTCGAACGCACCCGATTTCAAGGCATCATCAACGATCTAGACAGATCTATTGGTATGTTGACTTCTACTGTGTTACATTTCCAACAAAACTAATCCATTTTGTATTTGTAGGCATCTATCGAGACGAGGTGAATCTTAAAACTGCCATCATGTCATTCGTGAATGCTGTCTTAAACTACGGTCAAGGACAAGAGAATCTTGAATTTCGCCTACATCTCAGATACGAGTTCCTCATGTTGGGCATACAACCAATAATCGACAAGCTGCGTGGTCATGAAAATGAAACACTCAACCGACATTTGGACTTTTTCGAAATGGTGCGAAATGAAGACGAAAAAGAACTGGCTAGGAAATTCGAACAGGAACACGTTGACACCAAAAGTGCCACTGCCATGTTTGATCTGATCAGGAGAAAGCTATCACACACTGCCGCTTACCCGCATCTGTTATCCCTTTTGGAGCACTGCATCCTACTCCCATTGGACTATGGTTCACACCCGCAACATTGGTTGCTCTTTGACAGAATAGTGCAGCAAATTGTGCTGCAACAAACTCAAAATACCAATGAAACTCCCACCGCGAAAAATCCAGATGTTTCACCACTAAATATCAACGTAAAAGAAATTGTACATCTGTTGGCTAAAGAGGAAGAACTTGTTGCAGCAAGGAAGAAGGCTGAAGAACTGGAGAAGGAGAATGTGGAGATGTCCAATAAGTTGGCCAAAAAGGAGCAGGAACTGGATCAAAGACTGCAGGAGAAAGAAGA
The DNA here is from genome assembly GCA_958507055.1 of Crioceris asparagi. Classification (NCBI taxonomy): domain Eukaryota; kingdom Metazoa; phylum Arthropoda; class Insecta; order Coleoptera; family Chrysomelidae; genus Crioceris; species Crioceris asparagi. The sequence continues at coordinate 78,983,970 of OY293826.1, read as the reverse complement.
TATTGAAACTGCATTGGCAAGAATCAAAGAAAGGCTGGAGAAGGAGACCAGTTCACACATAGAAACAAGGCAAAGGTATGAGAACATATATTAGCGAATTTCATATATGACAAATATACCTATTTTCAAAAATAAATCTCATACTTGTTTTCCTTTTTTCAGACTTAGCGAGCTGGAATACAAAGCAGCCGACTTGGACAGACAGGTGAGCTGTGAGCGGGGCGAGCGTCATCGCTTGGAAAGATTAGTAAGCAGTGGTTCTATACCGGATGACGCAAAGGCCATCGGCCTGAACAAAAATCTGGAATCAATCAAAGCAGCCGAATGCAAAAATGAATTCATTGGTGTTCCTCCACCACCACCACCTTTAGCTCCACCTCCACCACCTCCAGGACCACCTGGTCCTCCACCACCGCCATCTGGACCCCCAATGGCACCTCCTAGTGAACCCATGAAAGTGGAGGTGGTGAAAAAGAATGTGCCACAACCTTCAAATCCATTGAAAAGTTTCAATTGGTCCAAATTACCCGATACCAAATTGAATGGAACCATTTGGAATGAACTGGATGATAGCAAGTTGTATAACACCATGGAGTTGGAGAATATTGACAAATTGTTCTGTGCCTACCAAAAGAACGGAGTAGCAGTAAGTTATTTGTATTTATCATTAGATAGCAGTCATTTATTGTATGATTTCTTTTTAGAATGAAGGTTCCATTGAAGATCTCAGACAGCTAGGTAAAAATCGCACCAAAGTCCTTTCAGTGATTGACAGCAGAAGAGCACAAAACTGCACAATCCTGTTGTCCAAACTGAAGATGTCTGACGAAGACATCACCAAAGCCATCTTGAGTATGGATAGCAAAGAACAACTGCCCATTGATATGGTTGAACAGCTGCTCAAGTTTACACCAAGTTCTGAGGAAACTGCTCTATTGGAAGAACACAGTGACGAGATTGATTCACTGGCAAGAGCAGATCGTTTCCTCTATGAGATTTCTAAGTATGTTAAGTAGAAAAGAATAGATATAAATATCACAACAATTGTTTCAATCAATCTAAACTGATTTCGCTTTATTTGGCAACCAAATTACATGGATTGTTCCTTTTGCAGAGTTCCTCATTACGAACAACGTCTACGTAGCCTGCACTACAAGAAAAGATTTCAAGTCACCTTGAATGAGATTCTGCCAAGGATAACAAGTGTTATGGAAGCATCCAGAGAAGTATCCCGTTCTCGGCGACTAAGAAGGTTGTTGGAAATTGTCCTGGCACTAGGAAACTACATGAACAAAGGTGCCAGAGGGAATGCATCTGGCTTCAAATTAGCTTCTCTGAACAGATTGGCAGATACCAAGTCAAGTGCTGCAAAGGGTACAACTTTGCTGCACTATTTGGTGCAAATACTTGAAAAGAAGGTAAGTAGAGCTTCAGAGTGATTTCGTTTTGAAAAACTGTGATGCAAACTTTTATTTCAGTTCAAAGATGTTCTTCGTCTAGACGAAGATCTGCCACATGTTCGCGATGGTGCCAAAGTATCCTTGGGAGAGTTGAATAAAGACATGGCCCAACTTAGAGCTGGATTGAAAGATGTGACAAGAGAAATTGAATTTCACAGAACTCAAAGTCCATTAGCTAATGATAAATTTGTACCTGTAATGAGAGAATTCCAAGCAACAGCCACTTGCAGATTGGGTGAAGTTGAGGATCAGTACCAAGATATGAAGGTAATATTTTCAGCAGTAATTTTTAACGTGATCTTACTTATCTAAAAATGTTTCTTATTTATCGCAGAACCGTTTCGAAAGGGCTGTCCGTCTATTTGGAGAAGATGCTTCTAACGCTCAACCAGACGACTTTTTCGGCATCTTTGACACCTTCCTAACAGCTTTTACGGAAGCCAGACAGGATAATGAAAACTTGCGGCGAAGGCAAGAGGAGGAAGAGAAACGTGCTAGACAAGAAGCTGATCTCAAAAAGCTAACGCTCGAAAGAAAACACAGCCGTGAAGGTATATTGACATCGATAAACAAGAGTATGAGCTTGAAACGGGGCGAGAAGAATGCTGATAAGGGCGAGTTTGATGATCTGATATCGGCACTACGGACAGGTGATGTCTTTGGTGAAGATATGGCGAAGTTCAAGAGATCGAGAAAGAGCCGAGTTGGGGGTAATGGAACCTCACCACCAAGGCGGAATTCCACCAATAGGGAAGATAGTAGAGAAAGGGTAGTTAGTAGTGGTAGAAAACAGTGATCGAAAAAAGCGAAAGAAATATAATAAACTATTATTATATGTATAATGGATGCGCAGAACTTTGGTCCAATATGATTTGACTAATACGACTATAAAAACCGTAGTTTTTTGTATCTTACTGTTTCGAAATGGAATAGTTACTTTAAAATTTTAGTAAATTATTTATATCGCTAAAAATCAAACGATATCTCTAGAATATTATGTTTTTTGTGTATCTAATTGACGATATTGGACCTGTTTTAGTTTCGTGTACATTTCCATTAAACAAATGTCGATGGCACTGTACCCCAATATTTACTTATTTATTTTTTGGCATTTATTGCTTACGATGTGATGATATGATTAGATGATAGATTTTTATAAATGGTCCTAATTTCTAAGGTGTAAATGCATATTAACACAGTATTTATATTAGGAAGTTTTATAAAGAATATGTTTGACAATTTCGAACTTTCGCAGATACCTATACTTTTTAGTGTTGATGTGGAATTTTGAAATTTGTCAGAGTTGTATATCGATAGTATAGTAATCAATTTTATATAAATATATACTTATTATGTAACTATAGCTGCGTTTTCTGTAATGCAGACACAGTGCATTTTGTAGTTTTTACATATGTTTATATACATTACATTTACATTGACGAGTATGATACAAACATTGAAATGGAACTGATATATGCATTTTAATGTTGGAATATATTACTGTTAATTTATTTCAATTGTGGTTTAATTTACTCCATTCCTGTTAGAAGAACATTTCTGTATAATACTAGGAGGCTCATAAATTCAGAAATAAGTACATAAATTGGATAAAAACATAAGACTATGGTATTTTTTCCTAAATATCTAATAAAGGTTCTATTATGTAACTGAAAAGCTATTTAAACGATCGAATTCATAGTTTACGTTTATAAATAGAAATAGCAATATATTGTTGTCTCTGGTATCTAATATTGACCATGACACATGACTGTGAAAAATTTATTTCACAAAAAATTGCACTCACTTTATTAGATGGTGCACAGAAAAATACAAATTAATAATTCTATTGGTGCTGGTAATTAACATCTGATTCCGCTGATTGACAGTTATCAACTGACTTTATAAAACTGACTCTGACCCGTGTTATAAACGGCTTTATATATCTGAATATTGACATGACATTCATCGAGAATGTTCTACGATTATTTAGACGCACATAATAATGTTCTAGAGGCTTGTCAAACTGACATTATTGTGACAAACTTTAGGTAAGTACATGACTACCTGTCCACGTTACATTATTTTGTATTGTGACGTTTCATAAAAAAAATATATTTATTGACGATTTAACAGTGATGTAGAGGAAAGTTGCCTAATTTCGGATACTGTTTTGAAATTAGCAAAAAAAATAGAAAAAAGCATAAATATTTTTTTTGTGTGCAACCTGCATGCCATGGGTTCTAGTAAAACAATAAATAGTAACGAATTTAATTATCTTTATTTTTTTATATAATAAGAACTATCAAGTATATTTATATCAAAATAAAAAAGAGGTTCTAATTCCGGATATAGTGTCCGATATTAGGAGACATTTTTTGAAATCAGATTATTTAGCTAAATGCTCAAACAAAAGTCACACAAATAGTTTTTCTTCTTGTCTGAGTTAGCACATTCTTCATGGCTCCACTTAAAGCACTTTATGCATTCTCACCTTGTACGTTTCCGGAGTATAAACCGTTGCAAAACATGCATTCTGTGTCCTCATTCCTCATCGTCAACGTCCATATTCCGTCATCCGACCTGGCTCACTTTCAGAATCTGATGAATCATCATCGCTACAATAATTCTTTCTTTTTAGTATTTTTTTATGTTTTCTTTGTTTTAATGTATTTTGCCGCCTTCTTTTTATTGTATTCTGCTAATTCACAACTAAGTTTTGGTTTTCTGACCTTCCCTTTTAAATCTTTTTTTCTCTTGTTCTCACATGCTTTCTTCAAGTTCGTCTTTGTATGGGGTGCTAGTAATTATGTATCTAGACCTTATCTAGCTTTTCTTCCTTTGTTTGATCCTTAAGTGCCACTATGGCAAGGTAACGGGTTGATATCCTCCGGTCCTACGATTTTTTTTATGTGCCTCTGTCCTATTTAGTGTATTTCCCAGTTGTGAAGGGATTTGTTCATTTTGTTCGTGGTTGTTCAGTCAACACGTCTCTTCTTCATTGTTCTGTAAAATATCTTGTGGTGGTGTCCTCTCTCATTGTCTCCCAATCATCATCCCAATCATAATCAGAAAACATATTCCTGTTAAATGGACATATACTAGATTTGCGAAATCCATTGACACAAATCTTTGCAGTGGAACTTTTCAAATATGCAGGACACATTAACTTACAAATTTGGAAAGAGTTGATAATTCGGGCAGGATTTTGCTTCAACCACATTTGTATTTGCTGCGAATACAAATTTTTAAAAGGTGACATAAGTGATACGTCCAGAGGCTGCATCTTATGTGATGTATGGGGTGGTATACACAATATTGAGCGTAGTTTGTTCGTGCCATTTCTATAACGTCAATATCGGAAGAACTGGATCATCATATGGGATGTCTTAACGAACTGAACTGAAGTTTGTAACCAATGAATAAAAATATGCTGTTGAATCCAGCCGGATGGATGACACACCGCAATGGATCCAAGGGGCGCTCCGTCTAACCACTCAGTCTTTATATTTTTTCTAGGGAAAACGAATAGAGAAGGAACAAACCCACGAGCTGCGTTCAAAAAACGACAATTACCAATGACTCTCTTTCAGCAGCAGTAACCGCTCCAACTTGCCTCTTTCCTTTCAAAACTATAACATGAGTATTTTTTGATTGCACCGTTCTCATAAACGTTGAAAACTCTCGCATGATTATGATTATTTTTTGCATTTGTGGTTCAAGCAGATCAAAAAATGTATTCACGTTCTCTGGAGTAAAACCTTTTATACTAGCTTTTGAGATACCTTGCGGTTTCCTAATACTCAAATTTGGATGGCATTTAAAGATCTCTCACTTTTTTACCAGTAGCTCAACTTTCATGAGCCATTTCTGATGGCTAATTGGTAGTCAAGTCTCTTAATATAGCCAAGACCGAGTCCGTAGAACTGCCTTTCCATTGCCAAGCAATATGAAACCCACTCTTCTTCTAATTCAGTAGAAAGTATCGGCTTTCTTCCAAACCTTACTGCAACTAGCTGCTCAAGCGTTTTATTGGTTCGTTTAACGTAATCCTCTATAAAGTAGTTTTAGGAACAGAAAACAGCTTAGAGGCTTTAAGGTCCGCCATTTTTTTACTTCGGGCCGCATTTATAGCCAATTTCATTTGATTAGGATCCCATTTCTTACGTATTATGTTGACTATTGGCATTTTGCTCTGAGATAAATAAGTTGGGGCTTATTTTGGATTACTGGTAGACGTGACGATAGGGATACTTTTGGGTTCCTAATTTCGGATACCCGAAATTGGAAGCACTCGACTAACTGAAAGTAGGCAACAAAAATATAATAATGAAATCGTTTCTGACTATTGTCTTAGAAAAATCTAAATTGATTTAAAAATTAACTATGCAGCATTGTTGAAGCTTCAATAAATATAATTTGTGTATTATGGAACGCCACAATACAAAATTATATTAATTCTATTGGTGCTGGTACTTTTCAAGTTGGTGCCAAAACTCTTGCATCTAACTACAATAATTGCACAACTTCAAAAGTACCAGTACCTATAGCACAGATAACCTCTGCCTATAGTGGGCACAGATGAAGGTGGTTAGATCAGAGAAAACATACGGTTAGATAGTGTGTTTTTCTATTGTGACGTTCCATACACAAATTATATTCGTTGACGATTTAATGGTGATGTATTGTTAGTTGCCTGAATAGATAAATGTTGAAATCAATTTAGATTTTTCTAAAACAATAGAGTCACAAGCGATTTCATTATATTCGTGTTTCACAAACGATTTCTGATAAATTGAGTGGAAAATAGAGAATGTAAGGTCTATTTTCAAGACGTGTTGGCTAATCGGTGTTAATTATTTAACAATCTAATAACTCATTACTCATTAAATATTGAGTCACAAAAAAACTAATGCCTCACAAATGTTCACATACGATTCACAAACGATCTACATAGACAGAAATTTAAAAAATATTTTTTTTCAAATTCGTGTTGGCTATTCGGTATATGGTTGCCTGAACATACATAAATTTAAAGAGTTACAAACGATTTCTGATAAGTTAAGTAAAAAATAGAGAATGTAAGGTCTATTTTCAAGATGTGCTGGCTAATTGGTATTAATTATCAACAATCTGATAACTTATTAAATATTGAGTCATAAAAAAACAAATGTGTCAAAAATGTTCACAAACGATTCACAAACGATCTGTAACAACAGAAATTTAAAAATATATTTTTTCACTTACATACTGCAAATGAAAAATTCTCGTTGATCTACCAGTACATAGATGTGATTTTTTGGCATTGAATTTTATTATTATTATTTCTATTGTTAGACATTGATTACAAATATTGTTGTTTCTGTACTTGCGTTATGTTGAACTTATATTTAAAACCTGTAAACTGGGAGAGACTAGATATACCAGACATACATTCTCAGTGCGAAATTATGATCATCTGTCGCAATAATAAATAATACTCACTCACTTCTTACCAGTGAATTGTTCATGTGTCAATTAAGGAATTGTTTATCGAAAAAATCATGACACTTTTTATATAGCGTAAAAAACTGCATATAATATTACAAAGATTTTAATGAATTAATTCTATAACACTTTATTTTATTTCACACGGTAGACTATCATGTTGTGATTTTTTTGTCTTATAGGTAATTTATGCAAGTATTTTATTTTACAATATAATTTATAAATCATTAATGACAGTTTCCATATGACGAATGATCATAATACTGTTGTTGAATATTCAATGAAATAAAATGTATGAATTGGATAAAACAGGGACACCACGTGACTTTTTGTTACAAAATCATATAGCTACATTGTTGTAAAAGCATCATTTATTAAATGGTTAAAAATCTCAACTATACTTTGTTTCACGAATGTTGGCGTCTACCTTGAAAACACGAAAAATGGATCAATCCAACTGACGGGAGATAAGATATGGCATTTAAGGAAGTTCATATAATTAGAGGAAAAAATAATGATTGATTAAATAAGCAAACATAATATGAAATAGTTATTATCAACAATAATGCAGAAACATAAAATACAAATTTATTGCTTGAGTATAAAATATAAATGTATGTACCTGAATTATCTGAAATGTCACAATGACTTTGTGACGCCTATGAAATAAAGATTGCATTGCCTTCGGAAAAACGTGCAGCGCCCTATATAATTGTATGAAAGAAGATAAGCTTGACATACTGATGTTGTAGCTTAGATCGACAAAAGTAGTGGGGAATTCATGGTAATGAGATGCTGTACGTAGCTCGTGAATGATTACACACAATAGCCATTATTCGTGAAACAAACTATATCTACCTATTACTGTTAGCCCGCTGAAACGGAACGGAACGGAAAGACCGCTGACTGACGGACGGACGGATGGACAGCAAAATCTCAGAAATAGGGTCCCGTTTTCACCCATTTTGTTAGGGTAGGGAACCCTAAAAAGGTGAATATGAACTTTTCCCGCCCTTAATTCCTTGCAACCAAATGTCCCGGCGTCCAAGTCGCGCGTTTAAATGTCTGAACCCGACATATTATACAGAAGTTATTTTAATATACCTGATGGGTCGCCTAGGTCAGGTGGGCCCGTCAATAAGAAAACTACTTGGATTCATATAAAAAAATATGGAATACGTTTTTTACACCTAAAAGAAGTTAAACTATTTATTTTGAGGTTGGCCCTTTGGCCGGTCCATTATGACGTAACCAAAACAAATAATTATTATATATATTATATTATCTTTAAACTTTGGACCTTAACGTATACAGTGTGTCCACATTTGGATAAAAGATAAAAAATGGTTCCATGGGGAAAGTATTGGCTACTTGGTTTTATTAAATATTTGAAATAACCAAAATTAACTGATTCAGAAAAAGTCTTATAATTTATTTTTTTTAAGACATTTTTATTGCAACTTAATCCAATATGGCATCTTCAGAAAACTGAGAAGTTGAAATCAAAAAGTTGCTTTTAGAATATTTTAGCTGATTTGAAATTTTTTTTTAAATAGGAGATGTATACATCACAATTTCGAATACACTGTATAAAATAAATCCCTTTATAGATGCCATAAAACAGTTATCTAGAAGAAGTTGATAACTTTTTTAGCAGTTAATAATAATAAACTCGGATCTGTGTACTTGTATGTATTTGTGTTAACGGTTTGACTCTATAACTCTATAACCAATAATTTATAATAATGTTATTATTATTATTATATTTTTTATGCATATTGAGGTGTGGGTGGTTAAGTTGGAATCCGCAACAGCAACGGAACTTGATCTGGGTGTAAAATATGCACGTGTGGAAGGTGTAAATATTCGATAAATAGCACAATAAAATGAGAGAGAATCATCACCCTCGAATGGTCCGAGATACGATTTTTTCTACAGGGTGATGCAAGTTCATGGCCATTATTACTATTTTGTATTAGTTAATAGGACTTTGTCCTGTCCAATTTTCCATACTAGCTATATCGTGAATGGTATCTGAGATTTCGATTTTTTTTTTCATGAAAATGAAATATTCAATGAGTGCGAATTTTAAATTCCACTCTAGCGTTTTAGAGAATGGCTTCGCAGATTTCGATGAAAATTTGCATCAAAGTGTTCTCGGGGTTGGGAAAATCGATTGGTGATACCTATATATTTATGGATGCGATCGTTAAGTTCCACACTATTTCGAGAAAATTGCCAGCTCCAAAAGAATTATTATTATTTATTAGTTTTCAGTGCACCAATTAATAGAATGGGTCATATGCTTATAAAAATATTTATTAGCACATTTTTCAATGTTTCATTAGTCATCAAAATTGGTGAATGTTATATTCAAAGATTTCATTATATAGCTGTAATAATCTTGCACATTCCTAGTGCTGAAAATAGCAGGTGACTTTTTGAATTCTGCCAGAAAAACTTTTCAGTTATCGAAAAGAAAATCATCCCTATCACTTTGCGGATATATGTTTCTGGGAAGGACATAGATTTATTAAAGTTTAATAATGGAACTCTGACATAGATATTGTAATGTATCCAAGGACCCCTAGGTCCGCGCTACAGTTTACTTCTAATTGACTATCTAACCTTGAGACTCGTCTCTTGGCATCATCTAGTCTAGTGGATTTTAGGACCCACCCGAAGTGCCATGCACTCTAATATTATAAGAAAACACGTTGTGGTTGTCATTGTAGGATACATCGGAGTTAACGTAGAGAAAAGGGGTAGACAGTAATTGAAACAACAATATTCCTTACCAGTCCTTTTATTTAAAAAGATCATTTTCCACCTGAATCAAATAGGAAAACATTTGATAATTTAAAATAATACTGCCAATTTGAAAAGAAAGTAACATTTGTAATTTAGACCAGGAAGGTCGCTCTTAATATCTTCATAACATGGGAAAAAGAGCGAATAAATCTGGTATGTCCACTCACACGACTTTCCTACTGCTCGCAGGCAAATTCTAGTGAATGGAAAATTTTACACTATTACAATACTTTCCTTACATAGCGACGATAATAGCGGTAGTAAAGTAAAAATCCTCTGGTCAAATCGTGCTACCACTCATTTTTTTCAGTATGTCAAGACAAACAACAATGGTCATGTAAATTTTTTTCGCAAGATGAAACGTTTAGCCAGAATCTGAAGAAACATGTGGAAAATACTGAATTTTATTCAAGCATAATATTTTTTGTGCTTTTTCTCAGAGATGGCGCTATATGTGGGTGGTAAAGGGCTTTCAGAAGAATACTTAAGTTTAATCAAAATCCTTAGAGCCGTTTTCGCGCTATAGTCCTGAGCAAATCACGTTTTTGGCTATAGCTCAGGATTCTCATTTAGTGCCACCGACGACTGATATTGGTACCAAACAAAATAAAAATGAAAGCAACAAAATACACAGTTCCGTTCCCGAGATAATGCTGTCACGGACAGACACCCGGACAGATAAACAGACATACCAATGGCTGAAAATATTTTTATTAGACTTAGAAAACTCTGAAACGTCAACATTTGTAAAAATCCCCATACCGAAAATTTCACACGATTACAATACTTTCCTTATACAGCTAGTATAGTAGCGTAGAAAAGTAAAAACCCATGCACTATCAAATACTTTATACTGGACATTCTCTTTGTCGTGAAAATTCACAAAGGTTTGACACTATTAACTCTTGACAACTCTTGATGAATTTACTGTTATTAACAATAATAAATAATGGTATAAAACAAACGAGTTAAGAAAGAATCACTCACCACCGAAGACAACCATCTCTCAAATATACTTCGAAACATGGAAACAACATTCGAAACCGAAGGGTGGTACACTTTTCTAACACGGAGGGACAGACCCGCTGCTCGATGTCAGTCTGCTCAATTTGGGATTCAAGTCCCTGGGACAAATTCTTTTTGCATGTTGATGTCAACGGTTAATACCATTTACGATGATATAGTTTTACAAACAGTACACTATATCAAAATAAAGTGACAAACATTCATAGGGTTGCGGCACTATGGGCTGTAGGATTATGAAAACTCTTTTTCAATTACCAACGTTTCGATAGCGGTGGCTATCGTTTTCAAGGCTGTATTAAAATAAAAGAAAGTTACAAAGAAGTACTTAATTAAAGGGATATAAGAATCATCGAAATAATAATCAAGAAAAATAGTTATATATAAAAACACGTTATACCAATTCCAACTTACATTGATTTCAGTGTTAAATATAGATAGGTACATCATTCATTCTTATGTTATCAGAACTAAATTGAATTTCTACATCTAATATTAGAATTATTAGAATTTAGTTCTGATAACATAAGAATTAATGATGTACCTATCTATATTTAACACTCAAATCATTGTAAGTTGGAATTCGTATAACGTGTTTTTATATATAACTATTTTTCTTGATTATTATTTCGATGATTCTTATATCCCTTCAATTAAGTACTTCTCTGTAACTTTCTTTTATTTTAATACAGCCTTGAAAAAGATAGCCACCGCTATCGAAACGTTGGTAATTGAAAAAGAGTTTTCATTATCCTACAGCCCATAGTGCCGCAATGAATGTTTGTCACTTAGGTTATATATATATATATATATATATATATATATATATATATATATATATATATATATATATATATATATATATATATATATAATATATATGTTATATCACTCAACTCCAAGTTAACTTTTTAAAAACAATATTTATTAAATCAAAATACAATATAATAATTCGAACTTAATTTTACATTACTGTATGAATCTAGACTCACAAGTTGACTGACACATTCGCCAGAAGATTCACAAGTGATGTCGTTAGCTGGAGATCTAGTATTTATACAATCCAAAATATTTAATCATCAAAAAAATATAAAAGAACGTAAATAAATACAATAGGTCTTTTCTCCTAAGATTAAGTCGAAACTTCTAGATATGTTATAAATAAAATACTTAGTAATGTCTTTTTGGAGGCCAAACTGGATTAATAACTAACAATGGTCTTTATGGTAACTTGCTGACTACTGGTCGGCATCTCTGGCATGTAAACATCCTTATCGTTTCTGTTATCTTCTTAAAAGTGAGTCTTGCAGATGTAATATGATATGGTGTAATACTACTGCGTCTTGCAGATGTAATATGATATGGTGAAATACTGCGTCTTGCAGATGTAATATAATATTATGAAATATAATATTTAAAAAATAATACTTTGTGACTATGACTTTAAATAATATTGCAAATATAACTTCATATAACAACTCCCCCATTTAAGAAAAGTTGGTGGAGTTTGCAACAACTTTTTAAGTTACTGATTTATTTGAATTTAATTCGATGTTTTCTTCTATGTGTTCTCCGACATGGATACTTGCTCTTCTTTTAGGAAGAATTCTTCTAATACTTTGCTGGAATGAAACACTGGGACCTGGTCCTGGTGGTGATGGTGGGTAGTCGTTGGATAAAGCTATTCCAAGTCGATGATGCTTTCTTCTACATTTTCAGGCCACATAAAGTATTACCAATAAAATTATTATTACAATGGTTAAAATGGTAAACCAATGCGTATATTTACTCATCGGAGATTGTTTCATCATTTTCTTTAACTCTTCTGAATACTGATTTAGTTTGTGTTGTGCAATGTTCAAATCTTCGGAATCTGTTGGATCATCTAATATTGGTATTGGATAGAGTCGACATAATATATAAGCTCCCGAATCAGTGAGAGGAATTTTGAGCACAAATATTATTTTACTTTCTGATTGATATACTTCTAATTCAATAATATTGAGAAAATCAGCTATATTTGATATATACGGTTGTAAAGGTAAATTATTTCTTACAAGGGATTTTGCTATATCTTGTAATGAATTGATTAAATCTGAAGGTGCTATTATTGAGCTATGTAATAATCTTATTCGAGCAAAAATGATATAATTTAAAATTCTATTAAAATAATCTTCTAAGAGAATATAGCTTTCCGTTAGTGATTCACATATATTCAATATCCTTATTTGTGCTTCATAAAATACATCATCAGCAATATTCATCAAAGTATTTTGAATTTCTTTTATATCATCATTAAAATTCTTCTCATCAATTTGTAATTTTTGAACAGTATTATTAAAATTTTTAATAACAGAAGTTGTAACAGAAATTTGTTTTTTAAGAAAATTTTCCAACTCAAATTCATGAGATAATTTGTTAATACAATCGTTATAATATTCTCCATCTGATGCATCTAAATTACCAGTAATAGTTTTCCATACAGTTCCGATTCCATTAAATATACTTGGCTTGGCCCTGGAGTTATATGATTTAGTTTCTCCTAAAATCAGTTCATATGGGGTAAAACCAGTTGTTTTGTTTTTGGTATTATTATAACATATAACTGTGTATGTGCACGGATCATCTTCACACGTGTTCCGTGAAATCTTTCTAAAGAACCATTGGATTGTGGATGGCCAACGCTAGAAAAAGTGAGCTTTATGTCATAAGCGTGCAAAAATCTTTTATTAATGAATTATCAAATTCTCGACCATAATCGCAATGAATTCTCAAAGGTCTTCCAAAATGTTCCGAAAATATTAATAATGTATTTACTACTAAACTAATTGTTGAACTACAAACTCTGGATCGTAAGTAAAAGGTATCTATTATAAAATACTTGCGATCTTTCACAGTCTTATTAGAAACAATATTTACTGAATTCATCTGAAAATCTAAATTTTCTTCAAAAATATCTTCAGTAATTTTATAATGTAAATCTTCAAGTTTATTTTGCCAAAATAAAGTAACAATAATCTTATGAGACTTATCTAGTAACTGGTCATTTGATATTTCAATTTTTGAATAATCGATTAGTGATTTTGTTTTGTAAAGGTCGACAAATCTATTAAATTCATCTGTCATTAGTTCATCCTGTTCATCTGTGTTTCACTTTGTTGTGATTCTATAGGATCATTAGGATCTTTACTTGTTAATGGTGTAACCTCATTAGTTTCATTAGTTGCCAAAATTGTAATTGCCCATACAATAGCAAGTAGTTCTCGTTCTATTGTCGAATACTTTGTTTCTGCACTACATAATGTTCTAGAAGCATAACTTACTGGTAGATCTTTACCAATGGGATAGAACAGCGCCAATTGCTAATGCACTAGCATCGGTTGTGAGAATAAATGATACTTCGAAATTTGGGTAAGTATCTCAAAATCGGATCTGAAGTAAGTGCAGTTTTTAGACTGTTGAAGGAATTTTTACATTCAGTATTAAAAATAAAAGGAACATCTTTCTGTAAAAGTCTTCTAAGGGGTTTAGAAATTTTGGCAAAATTTGGTATAAAGCGACGATAATATTCTGCTAAACCAAGGAAAGATTTTATGTCTTTTGGATTTTTAGGTTCCGGATTTTTTTTAGACAGTCTATTTTGGCTGGATTTGTTTTTACACCATCTTGGGTAATGATATGTCCAAGATAAGCGACTTCTTTTCTAAGAAATTCACTTTTATCTTGTTGAATTTTCAACTTGGCTTTTCGAATTCTGTCAGACGAGATACATGTTCATGAATAGTAGAAGAATAAATTATTATATTATCCATATAAACAAGACATCTTTCATTTTGGATGCTAAGTAAAATATTGTCCATGACGCGTTGGAAAGTGAACGGAGCATTTTTAAGTCCAAACGGCATATGAACGAATTGATAATGACCAATATCAACCGAGAAAGCTGTTTTGGATATATCTTTTGGGTAAATTTCGATTTGATGGAAACCTGAGGCTAAGGCAAGAGTGGTAATGGTAGTTGGTCAAGAAGATCAGAAATGTTGGGTAATTGATATTTATCATCAACCGTAACTTCATTTAATTTACGATAGTCAACAACCACACGCCATTTTTGTTTTCCGGAAGCATGAAGCTTCTTTGGCACAACCCAAACTGGGGATCACCATGGCGAAATAGAATGACTTATAATACCTTGCTCCAACATTTTGTTCACCTGAGTGTTTACCTCTTCTTTGTGAATTTGGGGGTATCTATATGATTTAGTAAATATAAGTCTCGCATTATTAGTTTCAATTGAATGTTTAATTTCTTTAGAAAATGTTAGTTGGTCTCCTTCCAAATAAAAAATATCAGAAAATTCTAAACATAAATTTGAGATAATTTCTTTTTCTTCTTCGTTGAGATAATCTGTATGCAACTGATCCAAAATTATAGTTCTTCTGTCAACAGGTTGATTAAATTTTGTTTTATTATCACTAACACAATTAAAAAAAACATTCGGAATTTGGAATGGGATCTAAATTCAAATTCGGAAACTCAACAATTTTTGGAATAGCATTAGAATTAATAATTGAAGTAAAGAATTCACCTTCTTCATTTACATGTACCAAAGCATTTGGAATTCTAACATTTTCTATTGCTTGTCCGAAAAGTATTGCATCTGTGTTCATTAATTCACATTTCAATTTGAATTTTTTTTCTGTTCTTGGTTCATAATAAAATTCGATTTTGTATTTTTTGCGAACAAATAACAATATTAACCCTAAGTTTCTAAAAAGATAAGATATGATTTTCTTAAGATACGTCCAATCTAACATGTCTAATCTACACCCTATTTTCGGCATAGCTAATTTTTTAACATGTTTTTACCAACATGATCTCTCAATTTCTTTAAAGATGACCATAAAGTCTGATAAGTGGGTTTTCCGGTTGAAACGTCTTTTGTTACAAGATAATAAATATATCTGCTTGTGTCTTCATTTTTAATTGTCAAAATTGCAAGACCACCTTGTTTCTGATTTTGACTCATTAAATTTTCTATGTTTCCAAAACGTTTCCTAAATTCTACAGCAATACCTTTTTGCATTCTGCTAGGCAATGTGCTAATGAGTAGTCTTTAGGCATGTCAAAAATATTAATTTCTGTTTCAACTATTAATTTATAACATTCAGTACTTTGTTCAAATGCTAAAAATTCAGAGTCCCTTTCCAAGTTATCTTTATAATTTTGAGATAAGTCTGATGTTTCAGTTGTACAATTTTCAGTAACTTTATGATAAGGCAAAGTTTTAAAATTCGTTATTAATTGTTTCGAATTCAAATCAATTACACAATTATAATTTCCCAAGAAATCTAAACCCAAAACTCCATCAAAATCAATATCAAGATTATAAATATAAACTTAATGAAAATTTTTTTTAGCAAATGGAATAAGAGTAGATTCTGTTATTAAAATTTTTTGATTAGTTATACTTTGTATAGTAACATATTCAGGAAATCTTTGAGGAAAACTTTTAACAGTGTTTTCTTTAAAAATCGAAATTTCTGCACCTGTATCAACAAGCAGCTTATATTTTTTTGAAGCATCTTCAATATAATAAAGAGTCTTAGAATTAACTGTTAGAAATGGGTTTAAAGGAAAATTTGTTCGGGAAAATTTATATTCGGTTTCATGTCGTCTAAATTCAAAGTTTGAATTTGGGTTGTTATTTCCGTAATTGACTTTTCCGTTGTTGGACAGTCCGGGGGATGGTCTTTGATTTGAGAAATGGGAAAATCCTGGAAATTTGAGTTTTCAGGAGATTCAAAATCATGTGGATGATTTTCAAAATCCGGAAAAAAATCTGATGATTCGGAATAGTTAGTATAATTTTCTTGGAATTCATTTTAAAAACATCTTGATTATTTTCGAAATAATAATCTGAATCGTTGTCACCACTAAAGCCGATTAAATGAGCTCTTTGTTGAAAATTTGGATTCTTTTGAATTATGGATGGTCGTATCTGGTATTGTCCCTGCGAATTTAAAGGTCTTTGTTGAGTAGGAACATTGTTATTCGGTCTATTTTGCATAGTATTTTGTGGTTGATTTTGGAAATTCATTGGTCTCTGGAAATTATTATTGAAATTTGGGTTATAGCCTGGAGCTGATGCTCTTTGCTGTTGGAAACGACATTGATTAGAAGTATGACCATTTCTACCAAATGAAAAACATTTTAGAATTTGAACTTGGGGCTTTCTGTTGGGTGATACATTCTGGGGTTTGCTTGCATTATTGGAAACAGGTTTATTAAATTTTTGATTCTCAAAATAAGACAATTGCAATTCTCTTCTTGTGCGAATTTGTGCTTCCAATAAATTTGCAGGCTGACTAGCACGGATAAGTTGATCAAGACAAGGTTCAAGTCCGGTTAACAGGGTATTAAGAGCCATAGTATCAGTAAGCATTTCTCGAGCAGTTTTTTGTTCTACTATCAAATTTAGGGATTTCTGTATATTAGCATGCATTTTAGCATTTAAAACTTGCAATCAATTAGAAAATGTAAGAGCTGATCATTTGATAATTGCTTTAATCTATGTGTCTTGAATAAGTGAAATACGATCTCTTGAATCACCGAAATTAAGATTTAAAAGATGTCTTATTTTAGTATAGGTTTGAGGATTTCGAGAGCTAGTTGGACAGCTCTTCCCGTCAATTTATTTTTCATATGAATCACTAATAGAGCTTTTTGGTCTCTAATAGACATATTATATACGCAATCACATGCATTTAGAAATGTTCCGAGAAATATTTCCTTCAAATTCAGGTACGATAAAAAATATTTCTGAAATCTTATATGGTTCAATCTCTGCTTCATTATTTCTGTTTTCATTGGCCATTTTGACTTAATATTTAAAATAATAATAATAATAATAATAGAGAATCGAACAGTATTATACAAGAAAAATATTTCTTTTCAATTATAACGTGATAATTCACTTACAGTAAGCTGTACATCGGATTTGTTTTGGTCTCTGCGATGCTTTCTGCAAAGGAGTGAGGACGCCTCCCTGGACCTCTTCTGTGAGTTGATTGTGGATTGTAGAATCTGATGTCGACAGTTAGGCTAGTTCTCCCAACGTACCAGATTCTAATACTTCTTTTGCTTCTTCTTTTGGAGCTGTTGATTCTTCACTTGAAGATTTGGAAACCACCGTGATAATGAGGAGAAACTTGCTGTTAAAGTAGGCCTTGTTTTATCACGTTGAGTTGATCCTACTGACTGCGCCAATTTGTAATATCACTCAACTCCAAAATAACTTTTTAAAAAAACAATATTTATTAAATCAAAAATACAATAAGTATAATATGAACTTAACTTTAGATGACTGTATGAATCTAGACTCACAAGTGATGTCGTTAGCTGGAGATCTAGTATTTATACAATCCAAAATGTTTAATCATCAAAAAAATATAAGAGAACGTAAATAAATAAAATAGGTCTTTTCTCTTAAGGTTAAATCGAAACTAGAAATATTATAAATAAAATACTTAATGTAATGTAATGACTTTTTGGAGGCCAAACTGGATTAATAACTAACAATGGTCTTTATGGTAACTTGCTGACTACTGGTCGGCATCTCTGGCATGTAAACATCCATATCACTTCTGTTACCTTCTTAAAACTACGTCTTGCAGATGTAATATGATATGGTGCTTGTTGCAGATGTAATATGATATGGTAAAATACTGCGTCTTGCAGATGTAATATAATATTATGGAATATAATATTTAAAAATAATACTTTGTTACAATGACTTTAAATAATATTGCAAATATAACTTCATATAACATATATATAAACTTTTGAACCAAAAGTTTTTTGGAACTACCTATGTAACTAGATGACAGATAAAAATATAAATATAGTGTATCTAGATGAGTAATGTACTTACGTCATCAGCAGAGAGAAAAATTGTATCTTCTCTCTGGTCATCAGCAAGAGACTTTTTAGTGACTTTTTCATTAACCTTCCAACATCAGTTGACAAATATAAGCATAGATAACGTGTTCAGAGATTGTTTTTAAGTTTGTCAGTTTGAATAGTACCTGTCCAAAGTTTTACAGAGTTGTCAAATTAATTTACTATTGACGTCTACAAACATGTCAAGGGGAATTCTCATATTTGTAGGTTATAATTTGTATTTAATTATGATGTTACTTGTCCATATTGAACCAATCACAAAACAAGTTTATTTATGTGAAATATTTCAAACTTCAAATGTGACAAATAATTATCATAACCTATTAAATGGTTATCAGTTGATTTTAATCAGTGGTCGTGTCTACAGCAGAGCCTGATTACCCTTCGCTTACTAATCAGTAAACAAAAAGTTGATGTCTTTAATATGACAGCTATCAGTAAACAATTATAATATAATCCACATTTTTATATCTTTTATTTTTGCCGTTTGAATCTGAGATTTACTGAGACATATTCAGAATTACGTATTACTTTTTGAGAGATGCTCTCTATTTGTTGTGAAATATCTTCTAACTCATTCTAAATTTTCATTTATAACTTTGATAGTTTGAAAAAATCTTTAATTATTCTTTCTCTTATGGATAATTTATCTAGAATTTTAGGTCCTGGAGTTATTCACGAAGATGAAATGGAAACGCTGGGAGATTTTGTAGCGAATATACCTTCCACCATGTACAATGTATCGACAGAAGCACCAATAATTGCAGGTTATATTTAAATAACTGAAATTTCCAATAAACAAGAAAAACTACCTGTAGCAATTCTATTACGGACATCTATTGTACCTTGCACTAAATAATCTTTTTCTTTATAAATATATTCTACCTACAATCAATCGTTTTAATATTTCTAATAAATAAAATTTGCGAATTTAAAACATATATTTCTATTCATTTTCAGTAATCAGTCGTGTCCACAAGATAATATTTTGGATTACTGATTAGTAATCGATCGGTAATCAGACACTGCTGTGGACACAACCAGTGTCAACTCTATGATTTAGTTCGAAATGTCAGTTGTATCAACTTCAACTTACTTGTGATGCAATACAAATAGTTATCAGTAATATAAAGGGTTGGTGCTGTCCAACTTGCAAAAGATCTGTTGTCCTTTGTATTGTTCTTCATTTATTGAGTGCAGGTTTTGAAAGGGTCGATGCTTGGGCTCCACAGGATCGAAGATTTTTGTGCGTTTTTTTATTCTTGATAATTTTTATTATTTGACGTTTTCTTGTAATGTGTTCACAGTCACTATTTTTTATAGACACATAATTTTGGTCATCTGTAGACTGATTGTATTGCAACTTTTTTTGAATTTATGTTTACTTTTGTCGAGACATAGTCAAAACCAAGAAGACGAAACATGAGATTAGACTCGCCCTAAAAATCGTGTAAAATTCCATACACATATCTTTTGTAAATACGTCTTTGCGCAACATGCGGCTCTCGCTTAAAAAAGACAGCAGATCATGATCACGAAGATAAATAAAGAGAACAAATATTTATTGTAATTGTCAAGATGTTCGTCGTACACGAGTCCACGCCCCTGATATGCAACTTCTGTAATCTCATGTGGCTACGTAGAGAAGCATAGGAAGTTTAGGTACTCTCCTGTTTCCAGTCTTCTTGGTCAAAACTATACCGCTAGCAATTAGTAGTGTTAGCGCGATACTATTGAAAACCGCTTTGGAAAATATCACGGCTAATCGTAAAAAAGAAATTCATATATGATGATGATTTTTCTTCAGAACAATTGGATGGAAATTAAACCCGATTGGTTATCCTATATTTTATGGAAATGGAAGGTTGGAAGTAGCACTCAAACTACGTGACCAATATAACAGAAATTAAATATATCAGAAACCACAACCGAAAGTATTGAATTTAAAATATGTACATACCAACATGAAGAAAAATACTCCACATTCGACTGAAATAGGACTAGGATGGAGAGAGGCAGGTTGATGGAGAGAATAAGGAAAGTAAAAATAAAGTTAAATAGAAGGGAAGCTACACCCAAGAGACCATGGATACAGCAAATAAAATAATTTTGTAGATTGCACTGAATAAAAAAAAATTGGAAGACGTGGTTTCAAAACACTGAAAATCCGAAGGGTTCAAAAGAAGAGAATAAGATACAGAGAAACCTAGGAAATAGAACTAAACCAAAACTAAGTTCGTTTTTTTTTGAAAAAATATATTTTTCATCTATAGTAATTTCTTTTAAAATTTTACTTTATTTTGAACATCAAATCATAACTTTCAGCTCTCGATGCATTTTTTAGATTACATACTATAATAATTAATCCAGCTCAAATGCACCTGGTCGTTTTCCAATACAAATATAGGTATAAAGTTATTCCAGGAACGTAAACCTATACACAGAAATAAACCATTTACGATATATATATTGCATATTTTAGTTATAAATGGATTTAATTTACTGACTCAATATTTCAAATCACATAAAGAAGATGCGGGCTGATTGTTAGGTACTTACTTATTAAAAATGAGAGAAAACGCGCGATACTCACCGACCCTGAATAATATAAATATGCGGAATAAGGAATACGTACCCACTTTGTTAATCAATCATTCGAAGAACTCGTTCAAAGTTTGATTCATTATGTTATAATTATACATTTAATTATATGACTTAAATATTCTCACATCATTATCTACAATATACAAGAAAATATACAGAACTAATATTTGAAATGATAATTAAAGGTGACGAGAGTCCACACCTAGGTCCACACCATAGCAAAGCTAATTAGGTATATAATACTATATCCCCAGCGCGGAGCAAAGGGCTTTTGCGAAAACTCTCCATCGGGTCCTGTTCTTAGCTGTGGCTTTTGCTGTCATCCATGTTGTCCCCGTTTTTTGGAGATTAGATCTCATGTAGTCTTAGTACGCCTCCACATTTGGAATGGTCGATCTCGTCTCCTTTTGCCTTGCGGATTCCAATCTAAAGCTGTTTTTGCAATACTACTTTGGGGTTTTCTTAAAGTGTATCCAATCAATCACCATTTTCTCTTGCGAATCTCTATGTGTACTTTTGGCTGGTTTGTAAGATATAGTAGATCGCTGTTGTGAATTGTATCAGGCCAAAATACTTTAAATATTCTTCTCAAACAGCAATAATTAAATATATTAGGCGGTTAGTGAATGTTTTTGTTACTCTCCATGTTTCACAGCCTTACATTAATACTGATTTGATGTTAGAATTAAAGATTCTTAGTTTGGTCTGTGTGGAGAGTTGGCAGGTGTTCCATACTGATTTTCTAATCCTGCTAGTTAGCAGTTACATTGGTATCTACGCCAATGTTTTCTGCGATAATGCTTCCGAAATATGTAAATTGACTTACGTTGTCTATGTTGTTGTTCTCTACAGTGAACAATAAGTTGTGGGTTGTATTAATGCGCATGGATTTGGTCTTACTGATTTTAATATTCAATCCTGCTTTTCTGGCTTCTGACGTTAGGTCTCTGAGAAAGGATTCCATATGTGCGAAATACTGCGTTATAAGGCAGAGGTCATCAGCATAATCAAAGTCCGCTAGGTTTGATGTTAAGGTTCATTGAATTCCCCGAGTACTTGTAGTGGCTTTGTTCAGTATACTATCTAGTACGATTTTAAAGAGGAGTGGTGATAATGTGCAACCCTGTTTTAATCCTCTACCTGCTGGTTCTACCGTTGTGCATAATGTTGTATACCGTACTTCTGCAGATACCCTTGATTATTTTAACTAGCTGTTCCGGAATACCTTTTTCTTTCCATACAATCTGGTGGGGGGTGCTACCAAAGGCTTCTTGGTGGTGACCTAAATTCAGTTGACTGTTCTATTATAATTCGCACTGTACCTATTAACGCGATCAATGCACGAGTGGTCCGGCTGGAAACCAGCTTTCTTCTTTCTTAGGGCAGGTTAGGTATATGTGTTCAATCTTGAATGAATTGATGATCTTCTGAATTATGTTTAATAGAACAATTCCTCTCCAGTTGTGGCAGACTGTAGTGTCTCCATTTTATGAAAGTTTGATAATCATATCCTGCTTCCTTCCATTCATCCGAAACGAATTTACTTTCTCATGCTTTTGCTATAAGGGGATGTAGTATTTCTACTGTTTTGTCTGAAAGACGGAAAAATGATTACCTACAGATAGAATGCCTTAGGTCTTAGACCAAAGAACATTCGTTAGGTTGATGGTTATACTTAAAAATCCAATGCTTATGATTAATTATAAATGATTTAACAACATAATGTTCAAAGTAAACTCCATTATTAGCAATACATGCGTTTCACATCGACGTTCCAAAGAATTCGGTACCTGCTACTTTCTGGTCTAAACATCACCTGCTCTATTTTAAGTTTAAAGTTAGAGATTACTGGTTATGTAATATGCTACAGCTATGGTTCAAGCTGAAAATCTAAATAAGTAAATAAGTATTCGGCATATTTTTTCGGAATTTCCATCAAGTCGACTTTATCGAACTAATTCGATTATTTGCAAAAATATCAGTTGGCTTTAATTATCCACAGAATGCCTGGGAAGGGTTTAGATAAATTAACCTCTTTAATTTAATTACACAGCAAAATTGGCCATTTATTGGAATAACTGCTGTTCCCACAACGCTCATATCCGGTCCAAAAGGGGGAACTACAACGGCGTCAGAGTGACATGTGTGTGTTTAGTGTATGCGTTTGTATCAGTTGAGGTAATTAGATATGGATGCACATATATATTACATATTATATAAGCATGTTAGCCCGAAAGGTAACCCCAGTGTCGCAAATTGCCCACCTGAAGCTCGTGGGAAAAGCCAACAAGATATAAAATTATTATCCCGTCATACCCATACTGCTAAACGATGCCTCGTTGGCTAAATTGGCCTTCTTTTTGTTTACTTTTGAACATTTAGCACCTTACATATCGTTTGTTCAACAGAATATTTTTATGGGTATCTAAGTCATAGTAACATGATAGGCGAAACGAGTATGGTACTAGGACTCTGGGACATCAAATATTTAGTAAGAAATTCTAGAATTATTTGTTTTAAAACCTGTAGTTTATGATCACAATGATGGAGATCCTCACTATGTAAAATAGCTGGTAGTTATGTTTCATAAATAAAATACAAAGTAATAGGTAATAATTATATTGATGCTGGTACTTTTGATGTTAGTGCCAGAAATATGCTATCTACCTATAATTGCACAACTTCAAAATTATCAGCACCAATAGAATGAGTTCTCTTCTAGGTAAATTTCTTATAGAAATGTATTGCGAATTTCTAAAAAATTTCAACGGCATGTTGTTATATATCTATAAGTTAGTCCAAAAAAACATTTGGTTCAAAATATATATATATATGGGATATTACGAAATTTGTTAACACGATAGAGGTGGCAGTTTTGGAGGTATCAAGTTCAAATTTGCTACAAAAATCAATCTCTCGAATATCTCGGCTGAGTTCGCTATTGGGCAATATCGGGTAAATAGTTTCAAAATGGCGACCGTTCAAACATTTAAAAAAATTATCAAAAAAGAGCCGTAGTGTAAATATCATCAAAAATAATTTTAGATTATAGATATAGTCAGTACCTACAACTTTTATTCAAAGCAATTTTTCATAAAATGCACAGATAAAAAAATAAAAATTAATAAAGAAAAATAAGAAATATTGATAAAACATGAACAATCAATATAAATTTGATGTAATTGTACATTTTCAGGAGATCTTAATATAGACCCTGATCAAAAAAAACCCGATGGCCTGTAGTCAGCGGAAAGGTAAATTTCTCAAAATTCATTGAATTGAAATTTTAACAACTTTTTCATTGGTATACCTACATGTTATTACATGTAAATTGCCGTATGTATCATAGCCTTGCGTATAGAGGTTTTTGTTTTGGCTGTTGAATATAAAGCAGACAGGGTTCGCGTTCCACTTCAATGCAGAATTTTTGTTTTCGCCTATTTCATCTCAATAAATATACTATATATTTTTAGGTAAATTTCTTATAGAAATATTGCGAAAAAATTTTAATGGCATGTTGTTCTATGTCTATAAGTTAGTCCAAAAAAAGATTTGGTTCAAAAGTTTATATATATTATATATATGGGATATTACGAAATTTGTTAACACGATAGAGGTCGCAGTTTTGGCGATATCAAGTTCAAATTTGATACAAAAATCAATCATCTAAATATCTCGGCTAAGTTCGTTATTCAGCAATATCGGGTAAGTAGTTTCAAAATGGCGACCGTTCAAACATTTACAAAAATTATCAAAAAAGAGCCGTAGTGTAAATATCATCAAAAATAATTTTGGGTTATAGATATAATCAGTACCTACAACTTTTGTTCGAAGCAATTTTCCATAAAATACACATAAAATAAAATAAAAAATAATAAAGAAAAAATAAAAAATATTGATGAAATATGAACACTCAATATAAATTTGATGTAATTGTACAATTTCTGGAGATCTTAATATAGACCATGATTAAAAAAATATATAGTATATTTATTGATAAAGGCGAAAAAAAAATTCTGCCTTGAAGTGGAAGCGAACCCTGTCTGCTTTATATTCAACAGCCAAAACAAAACCCTCTATTCGCAAGGCTATTATACATTCGGCAACTTATATGTAATGACATGTACGTATACTAATGAAAAGTTGTTCAAGTTTCAATTAAATGAATTTTCAGAAATTTACCTTTGCGCTGGCTACAGGCTATCGGGATTTTTTAATCAGGGTCTATATTAAGATCTCCAGAAAATGTACAATTACATCAAATTTATATTGAGTGTTCATGTTTTATCAATATTTCTTATTTTTTCTTTTAGGTAAATTTCTTATAGAAATGTACCTATTGCTATCGTTCACACTTTTGAATTTCGAAAAAATTCAAACGGCATGTTGTTATATGTCTATAAGTCAAAAAAACATTTGGTTCAAAAGTTTATATATATATATATATATATATATATATATATATATATATATATATATATATATATATATATATAATTTTTAATGATTGGGGTTGCAGTCAAAATGCCAATAAAATTAAAATCTCTTTAATCAATGTCGAGCTTTCGGTAACGCTTGTTACCTTCATCGGGACAAACTAAAATAAAGAAATTAATTATAACGAAAAATATTAATAATATGAACTACTTACAATCGTCCATAAAGTAACGTGCGTCCATAAAGTAACGTAAAATAATATTATAAAATTGCGAAACAGGTCGATTTCTTATTTTAATTTACTGTTGTTCAAATTATAATCTAACAAACAGGGTTAACCACCTTCGTGTGATGACGTCATTATCATTTTTTTAAATAGAACACCCCATTTTTTCAATTTCCAGATTTCTCTTGATAAGCTGATTTCAAAAATGTATAACACGTTGCTTCAACTTGGTACAGGGTGGGCAAAAATACAAATATTCCAAGATATTTAAAAAATATTAAATAAATGAACAAACGTAATAGTAAGCACATTAAATGGAATTACGTATTGTTATACAACTACTTTAATAAAATATTAAAAAACACCCCGTATAATTTTTAACATTGCATCTAATATATATCTTGTCAACTAGACTGCAGAACAATAGTTGGAATTATTTACAATATAAATCCTAACAGCCAATTTCATTATACAAATAATGTTTCAGGAAAAGCTACTTTAATTTAAAAAATTGCGATTCATAAACAATTTTTAAAACATACTCTACCTAAAGGTTTAATAAATTTTGAATAATCATATACATAATTATGTTTTCTTTTGACCTTATTGTATAAATAATAAGGATATTTTCATAAATTTTGTGGATACCAACTTCTACAATGAAGTTTCTCTGATATATCACCAAACTATAATATTGATTATTACAAATGTTTGTTCACAAGTAAATCCACAATGTCAAAAATGATTGAGCTATTATCCTTTATTTATTCTGATAATGATACTGTTATTAACGATTTTTTTGTTATAATAGCTAATACTTGTTTTGAAATTTGCGTTCATAAATTATATAATTCGAATAAATTATGGAATATAAAAATATTGAATTCATATTCACAGACCTAGGAATTATGTTTTTTTTTTGGCCGACTCCGTGGAATCGACGGAGGTATACATTTCAGTTATATATTTGCTTTTTTATTTCGATGAACGCTTGTTTCGCAAAATAGGTAAACGTGCTCCGATTATTCTTCATTATTAGGAAAAATGAGTGAAGAAACTTGAAACTCAACATGTTTTTCTCACAAAAAATCCCCTCCAAAAAGGGGAAGCTGGAAAAATAAAAAAAAATTTTTCCAGAAATGTTTAGATGGAATATTTTTCAAAAACAACTGTTTCAGCGTCAGAGAGTAGGAAGTTTTCGAAAGAAAAAGAAACATTGTATGGGCATATATATTGAAAGTCTCATATTTAATTTATTTGCTGTTAACATAAGAAGTGTAAAATAATGGTTTTTACTAAAACTAAAACCGAGTTCCTTATTTGGTGCACTTAAAAATACGAAATAATATTAATTCTATTGGTGCTGGTACCTACTTTTGAAGTTGTTGCCAAAAGTCTTATATCTAGCTATAACTGCATATAGGTATGTATAATTAATATTATTTCGTTTTCTTAAAAGCACCAACTAATAAAGTCGTTCCTGTTTTTTTTTTTAAAAGTGATTTATTTAGAGCTCACGGAAGAAGTAAGTGTGATTTTTATCTACTCTAAGTTTCACACTTTTCAGTTACTATTAAAATTTTATCTTTTAACAAATACGTAAGTCATTTACGGAGAACTTAGAGGCTGATATTTTCCCACCAGAATACATTTTTCTCTGACAGGACTGAATCTACATTGCTTTTCCTATTCGGTCAAAACAATTTGGGTAAGTTAACTATCAAAAATACTGCTATAGAAGGAAAACTGCCACACATTTGGGAATTCAGAAGATTTATTCTATATAAAATTTTCAAAATCAAAAAACAATAAAGTTAAAAAATAAATTGCTGTAAATAAGGAAGCAAAAGAACCAGCATCAATAAGAAATAAATATTAACATAAAACAAATATAAAAGATTAAATAAATAAGGTTACAAGATAGGTATAGCAAAAGTTATCTGTGAAAGTGACCGTTGCGAGTGTTAAAAAAATACCAACGAGTGCGACTCGGACTCGCACATGAAGGGTTCCGTACCATCCTACAACAACTGTCTATCTGTTACGGTTCAAAAGTCATTATTAATATCGAGCAAAAACAAAAGTTTATTGTATGGGAACCACCTTTAATTTTTAACTTTATTTTATTTTAATTATTTGTTATTATAGTTTGGAGTGTAGATGCATTGTACCTACTTTTTCTTTGTTGTAGAACTAATTTTGCACACTGTACATATATGGCGCCGAAAAAACTACTATTCGAGCTAATATCCACGTCAATTATATTGATATAATCAATATTATTTCAGAATTACTTCATGAACTTCTAAAAATATCCGATTAACTCTAAGTTTTTTTCTAAGATTTAGCTCTAACTAATGAAAATAAAATGTGCCAAATGTAATTAGTGGATATCTTTCACGATGTCACATCAAGATGTTTCCATTGCGATTTCTCAAACGCACAACATTCACTCACTCTTTATTGCCCATCTACAATGACAAAGCAAATACTGGTAGGTACCTATCTAGTCTCAAGCATCATCAATTTGTTAGCTAATTAGTAATTCATTGAAAGTAAACTATTGTTTCCTTTACTACACAATTTCCTATATACTTACATGTTTCCTTCTATCTAACCTTGCTGAGAGCCTTATGTCATTCAGGTTGTATTTATGGCTACTCAACAATTGATCCGATGACAGATATATGCGTCAGGTGAGAGCACTTACAAGAAAATTCTACTTCTTTGTTTTTTTAATCTCCTGTTTTATTATCAACACAATTTACTACACTGTTGAAATCTATTCGCATCTTCATTAAATTCAAAGATTTCAAAGTCAGTTACGCAAGCACATAAATCACAAAGTTAGAACGTAATGTAAAGTATGCGCAAAGTTGTTATCAAATCGATCTCGTGGTTTATTTCGTTTCAAGATTAATTAACATTTGGATTGAAGGTTATGATGCAAGTGAAAGTGTAATATTGTTGTTGGTAATAAAAGTTCTCATGGCACATACCCAGAGAAAAATAATTGAACTCTACAATAATTTAATACTGCATTCAATATATTCGTCAATGATTTTTACTTCTCATTTTCATATGATGAGGCTTTAGCTGATTTTCGCGTTGTGAGAGCTAAGAGAAGTGAAAACATTAAACATTAGAAAGATATCCATGCATTTCAAATCAACCTCCAAGAATATAATTTGACAGTAGACATAAGTAATATTATTATCGATAAGTAAGTTCATATTTTATCTAAATATATTTAATCTAGAAAAAATACAAATTTCTACTATTTCAATGGAAAATTTGGTTTTCCTGCTTGGGTTTAAACTCCCTATATCAGCGTAGCAGATCGCAACCGGTAAGCTTGATTTTTTCGTAAAAACATACCAACACTAAAATTTGTTTTTTTCAGTAGAGCCTACCTAATGTCTTCTATGATAAATAGTTTAACTTTAATTTATTTATGTCTGGAGGTTTTTATAAACCTTAAAAAGCTTAGTGGCTTGAGAAGTACCTATACTTAAACGGCGACTTTTGGGATTTTTCCAATATGAGGAGGTATATAATTAACTTCTATGTTTGCTTTTTAGGATTCCGTACCGATGAGAAATCGGAACTCTTATTAGGTCATTCGAATCTCAGTCTGTCTATTTGTCCGTTGGTTACGGCGAATTTTTTAAGAATCATCAGAACGAAATAAATAAGAAACGAAATTGGTATTTATTTTGAATTTGTATAGTTTTTGGCAGATAAGAAGACCTTCGGCATTAAAAGTTGTGAGTGAGTAGAAACTGGTTGATTTGAAAAATATTTATAAGCTAACAATACCCCAAGTACAATAAGGCACCAATAGAATAATAATCTGGAGGTTGGTTCAAATATCCTCTAAATAACCTGAACTGAACCATGTTCGCATTTGCAGGACTGAAAAAAGTCTTGCGTTTCATTTATAACGACTCTAACACGAGAATCTTGTTAACGTACTTTGTGCTCCGGAGAAACTCGACTTTTTACTATACACAATTATCCTGGCAATTATCACTTTTCGTATTATAAATTCCCTATCTAAGGTTGAACTGACAGTTCTTTTAATCATTTCCACCGTTGGTTTGACATCAACGGGTTTGATGGGTTGAACTTAAAACCATTCCTAAACCTAAATACGAAATACCTAATGTAAGTTCTATTGTTAGGTACTGGTAATTTTGAAGTTGTACAGCTATAGTTAGATAGAATTCTTTTTACACCAACTTCAAAAGTAGGTACCAGCACCAATAAAATCAATATTATTTTGTATTTTTCAGTGCACCAAGAAATAAATTAGGTCAAATTTTTTGAAAAAAATATTTATTTCGCACTTATCACTTATCACAAATCATTCAACTTTCCCCAAAGATATATCTAGTATGTTATACTTATTCAGAGATTTCAAAACATCGCAGATATCCACCCATTTCAGACTTTTCCACTGCTGTAACTCGGAAACCATACAATTTCATATTTGCCGGATATGGTCTCTTTTTTAATTTTGTCGTCTAAAATTTTCAATTTTCGAAAAAAATCCCCCTCCACCCCATATGGGAGAAATTTTGGTGGGAAAGAACATGTTGACTGTGGATTTTTTCTATGGGACCATCCCTCAATTGTCCTTTTTCAAATGAAAAAAGCATCTTGAGAATCGGAGCACAAAAAAAATAAAAAAGTAAAAGACAAACAGTCGAATTGTATACCTCTTCCGTTTAGGTCGTTGGTGTATAAAAAGCAAAGATAGCCTCACTTGAATTGTAAAGGAGGTACCTCGTTTTCGATGGTATATAGTGCTCCAGGGTAAAGTGCATTTCTTCCCTTTGATTTTAATCAAACTGTTGAATGGAAGAAACGAAGCACTTTCCTCCATTGATTTGTTGATATTTATAGATACTGTGAAATTTTATTTAAAATGTTTTAGTCTCAAAAACAAAATTAGATGATTCCTGTAGTTATTCATTCAAATACTAGCTCTTCGGTAATAATAATAGTTGTACGTGCATAAATTGGATTTCTTCAAGTTATTAGCAATGGCAATTTGAATTTGTCATCTAAGTGTAGTTGTGATTTTTACCGGTGGTTCTTATTATTTAATGTCCTTCTTTAGCATATAATGACAAACGAGAGTCTCTACTAACCAGGCGCTCCACACATTTTCAAGAAGTGCGAGTGGGGACAGCTTTTTCGTTCCATTGAAAGCACCAAAGCGATCGGCTTCAGTCTTCATTCAGACGCGTCCGTGTAAAATCGTGTATACGTCGCGAGTGTGTTTTGTTTTTATTATAGATCTGTTGCGAGTTTATAAAACGTGACATTATATATTTAATTTTCCTTCTCTTTCAACTGTGAATGACAGGCTGTCATTTATGATCGTGGATACAGTTGTTTGGATTTAATTCTGATTGTATTCAAGGTAAATATTTAATATTGAATAATTTTAATAATGACCCAATCCAATATAATTCTTGAAATATTCATCAATCATAACTTGCGATGTCTATGTTTTTTACTAAATACCTAGCTAAATTGTTTAAACACTTTCCAAACTATTCAAAAGAAGCAAGAAATCTGTATGCTTCCGCTATAAAAATATTTAACGTATTAACTTTCATTGATAATTTTTGCTGATATATTTAAATGAGTTGGTATAACATAAAACTGATCATTTCGTGTAATTTATACAAACTAAAAGATTTATTTTGTGAGAAGCAGAGATTGACTAGCTCCATAAATGAAATTATCGGCTACAGCTGTAGAAACATATTCATGAGTTGGCGACATTAATGTTCCGAATTTTCATAATATGTTGCTGAACGGACAAACAAATAAATTAATAATAATTAATAACCCAAATACCTATACCTACCTGTATTGAAAATTTGTATGTTATATTTACTTTTGTTTATATCAATAGCGTAATTAAGAAGTGGGTAAAAAACAAAGATATCGAATATCTTTTATAAAAATGAAACTTATTGGAATAGATTGATATTTTGGATTTAGAATTCTGAACGACCACCCAATTGGAAAAGGGAACCGTTATAAGAACACTTTTGTGTTGGTCCGTCCGTCTGTCACCTCGTGTATCCTTCGAATCAGCTGAAGGCAAAAGATGAAATGCGTTAGCATGATCGATTTATTGACGTCTGCACATGTTATATCAAATTAAATATTTTTAAAACATATAGGTAGATACTTTATAAGATATTAAAAAAATATACAAATATTGACCGTTTTCCTTACTAAGCTTAAATTCGGGGAAAACTGAGAATATAGGGCTCATTATTTAAAAGAAAAAAATCAGCAGCGCACCCTCGATCACTTGCCGCACTGAAATATCAATTGGAATGTCTTTCTATAATATATTCATTCCTACACATCCAAAATTCGACCAGTTCTCCACATTTACCAAAATTAATTTTGACATAATTCAGACACTTTTTTGAGTAGAATCCAGTGGCGTAGATAAATTTTTAATTTGTTTCTTGCTGCCCCTGTACAGTATTTTTGCCTCTTTATTCAAAAACCTCGTATCTGGATATACAAACAAATCATGTCACTTTTTGATATTGTAGATGCTCAGAAACTGTTGATCTAATGAGAAGATAAATAAATTTGAATGAATGAAACGCTAGATTGTGTAAGAGATTCAATTTCCGTAGTTTAGCTACATAGTTTGCTAGCAGAAATTTTCGATATCAAAACGACGGGTTCACAAACCGTGAAAATTAATCTTCCAAGTCGCATCGCATTTAAAGGATTAAATAGGACACTAGTGAAATCACTGACGAAGAAGTATTTGAAAAAACAAACGGTTCCTTACAATTTCAATTACACGGTTATGTAGTGCATTTGAGGAAAGCACGGTGAAAATTCTCGCGCGTGGTGGTCTATCCATTATTTTTGACCGACGAACCCCGAACGGAGGAGGTATACAATTCGACTGTCTGCTTTATTTTTTTTTTTTTTTTTTTTTTTTTTTTTTTTTTTTTTTTTTTTTTGGTTCGTGCGCGCCTTTTATATAGTAGACGATCTCCGATTTTGATGATTTTGGATTCATTTGAAAGAAGGGGATTGAGAAATGGTCCCATATTCATAAAAACGGAAATCCGAAATCTCCTTCCCTCCGAAAACCGCCCCTGAAGGGGTGGTGGGGGCGAATTTTCTCGAAAATCGAAAATCTGAGTTGGTATAATTAAAGATAGGACAATATCCGGAAACGTTTAAATTGAACATTTTTTCAAAAGTGTTACGGTTTTCGAGATAGACGCATGTTAAATATGTATTTTTGCTATGTGGAGAGGACAATTTCTTTCGAAAATGGAAAATTTTTCGATACTACATGAAAGATATAATTATTTGTAGCAACATTTATAATGAACACTTTTTCCTTAGAATTACGGTTTTCGAGTTAAATCGGTGTTAAATGGTAACAACTAAAATATTCAAGCGTATTTCCGCCGCGATGTTCTGAGATCCCAATAATAACCACTACAAGCAAGGAATATACGTGGGTAATAGGATAAGTATTATCTTCATTGATATGGTATAGTGAACGTTCAACGATTTTCGGGACTAATGTTACACTCAAAAGTGTGAAATAAATATTTTTTACAAAAAATTGGACCGACGTTATAGTTGATGCACTGAAAAGTATAAAATAATATTACTTCTATTGGTGATGGTACTTGTGAAGTTGGTGCCAAAAGCTATCAATCTAACTGCAACTGCACAACTTCAAAAGTACCATCACCAATAGAAGTAATATTATTTTATACTTTTCAGTGCATCAACTATAACGTCGGTCCAATTTTTTGTAAAAAATATTTAGGTGAATTCAAAAACTAAAAGAAAGAACAAGATTACTTACCGAAAACGGTAATAAGCTGAACAGTTACAATGACTCATTCTTCCGGTAGTAAATCGATTATTAGACGAGACATATAGGCATTATGGACTATGATAATTGGATGTGGGAATTTTTTTTTATATTACTGGAATTTGGGTCTTGGTAGTTATCATCGATTATACACTTTATAGGCATAAAAATTGATGCTAAGGTTCGAATAGTTTCAATTGATTTGAATGATTTCACTAGGTCGGCTATAATTAAAGAGACCTAATTTTTTCATTTTTTTATGAAAGATTTGTCAGGGATCTGCTCTATCCTAAAATAAAACATCTACAGGCGTATTCATAATAAAACTTGTATCCTACTAAATTAAGTGCGGAGATCTAACCTTAAATTATCTTTATGACTCTTATGTCAGTGTTATGGTAGAATAGTGTTGTGTTGTTTATTTTAATACGGTACTAGCTAGTACCAAACTAAGATTGGATTATGAATGAAAATGAATGAAAATGAACTGTTAGAATAGAATAGAGTTACGTTGAATGTCTTAAGGGCTGCATACATGATCGAACTTGTTAAATAATCAAGTTGGTAATCCTAAATAATCATTAAGAAATCAGGTTCAGCAAAGCAGTTGAAAAATATCAGTATTGTGAGGGTTTTTGAACGTTTCAATCTTAGAAAAGATGACAAAAATTCCAGAAGGGCGAATGATTTAAGTGGGATATTAGAATTTCTCATCACTCAGTACCTCATGCCTATTTTTCAAGTTTCAAAAATTTCATCTTCATCCCAATACATTCAAAAAGATTCGATTTCGAATATGAGAATGGATGTTTATTGAACAGTGAGTGTAATTTAGAGGAGTATCATCAAATCCAATTTATAAGGATAGCTTATTTCATCAAATGACGGCATATAATTATCAAATATTTTTCTTGTATAGCTATGGAAAATTTTTGTGAATAATTGACATTTAATCACCTATTTTGAATTGTTATAAAAATTGAAGGAATTATTATATATATATATATATATATATATATATATATATATATATATATATATACAAATTTATTATTTGCTGAACAGTATTAAAATTTGCAGAAGGTATATTGGGATGCAGCAATCATAAAGAACACTCTATAAAGTTGTAGGACAACTTTATAGAGTGTTCTTTATGATTGCTGCATCCCCAATATACCTTCTGCAAATTTTATATATATATATATATATATATATATATATATATATATATATATATATATATAAGGTAATGTCGCACAGAAATATTGTTCCAATTTTTGTCATTTTGGTATAATAGTTTTTCAAGCTGAATAAATGGCTGTTTTCTACAAATCACGAAGATATTGGAACTGAACTGGAACTGATCTTGAGAGCCCTCAAGTTTAAAAGGCTTTATAGGTCTCCTCAAAAATTCGTCAACTTTGATGTGTCTCTTCAAGCTGCCCATACACGATTCAATATTTATCTGGACTCGAACAAGTTAAGGGACATGTCCGACTGTGTATGGGTCCCATAAAGTTCTGTCAAACCCACTTAGACTAGATAATCCTCGCTACCTACACAATTCTTCGGAATACTCTGTCAATCAATGTTCTGTAATACACAGATTCCATAAAAAATGTGCTTAACTTTCGGCCTCTGTCGTTGATTTTACTATTGATTTTAGATCAAGCGTTGTACAAGTTTTACATGTCTGAGTGTATATAGTTGTCCAAAATTTTAGTTCAGCTTAGGTTCTTCAGTCTTCATCTCGACTATTTGAACAAGTGATAAGCATAACCAGGTTTGGTTGATATTGGCTCGACTTGTGTTTTTAACTGACTTCGAAGAACGGAGGAGGATTCTCTATGAATACCTAAGCGCTTTTTGCTTAGTAGGTAGTAGGTTTTCATTGGAAAAATGAGTGTTGGAAATGGAATCGAACTTTCCCCTGAAAACCTTTCCAAATGGGCAATTTTTTTCGATTACTGAACATTTTATATGACAAGATTAAGAAATTGGTTTCAAGAGTCTTCTTTTTACGCACAACTGCACCATTTCAAAATTTCCAGCACCAATTATTTTGAATTTTTCATTGCACCAACTAATAAACTCGGTCTTATTTTTTGGGAAGAATATTCTATAACTTTGACTTTTGAATCAATTTTTCCCAAACTGCATACGTTCTGCCTCTATTGGTTATTCATACCATGTGTTAAATACGTGTTTTTCAAACATATTTATCCATTCATGAATTTTGAATTGTCTATTATACTCCTCAGGATATTTCTATCAGCTAATGTTAATCTCAACTCAACAATAGAACGTTTAAGAAGAAGTGAATGAGGTGCATACTTATTAAATCTTCGCATTGTTTCAAATATGATATATCTTCTTCATATAAATATAAGAACTTTCACTTTACATAGCAATTGGTTTCTAAGGAAATATCTACGATTTTTATACTGCATTATTATTGTATTTGGCGTAGGTATACAAATTATTTTCAATCAGCTTCACTTGAATGGAATGTTAAAGTTTTCCCAACCATGCTAATTAAGAAGGCATTGATGAAATATCTCGATTAATTGATGTTGTTTTCACTAGATCTTGATTAATATTCAATATGTATTCTAAACACTACACATGAACCCTAGGATGTTCATATCCATCTCATTCATCCATATAAAATCTTCAGTATCCTATTCTGAAAAGATGTGTACGTTTCAGAGGTGCCTGAATCCAAAAAAATATATTTTCAGCCATTAGTCTGCCAGTAACAATAAGCGAAATCCCTCATCTTTATAGCAGTCAATAATGAAATCACCGACAACTAAGAGTATAAATTCATGAAAACGTTTTTTCAACTGTTTTGAACCCTATTCTGAATATGCTAACAATATCTCGTGAAGAAAATCTATTTTGACAGTAATGTTCTGATTGACAGAAATATAAACAGTGTCCATAAC
Source organism: Crioceris asparagi (assembly GCA_958507055.1). NCBI lineage: Eukaryota > Metazoa > Arthropoda > Insecta > Coleoptera > Chrysomelidae > Crioceris > Crioceris asparagi. The sequence continues at coordinate 78,947,118 of OY293826.1, read as the reverse complement.
ATTTTTGTTTCTTCATAATTTGAACTAGTTTATTCCGTATCTTCCAATATTTGATTAGTTTATTCACTTCACTGTATGCAAATATAAATATCAAAATCAATAGATAGGTATAAGAATGTAACCAATTCCAAAGCTCCGCAAATTATTTCCTGATATTTGCATAGATCAATGATAACTGATATTATTCTGAAGAATAATATACGTTCTGCCATCTATTGTCAAGTACTCATGTATATGTATGTAAAAGTTATTTTGAAATATTCTGATTTGATGGCGCCAACATTATTGCATTTATAAAAACATAACGCTTTTTGTTAACGCTCGATTTCAGTGCCCATCAAATTTTCGAATGAAATGGATTCTTAAGAAGTAAACTCCAATGAGTTATGCTCAAATGAACTGTCAAACTTTAAAACTATTTTTTGTTGAATCACACGAACTAATCAGACGATGTTTATATTCGACGGGATTCGTTTGATAGTGGTAGGAAAGTCCTGTGAGTGGACACACCAGATTTTATATTTGTAGTCCATGTAGTTCCATTCATTATTGTGATAATCATGAAACAGAAATTATCATCCTGAAAATTGAGGAGGAAATAACATCTATATATTTATAGGTATTATATGTATGCTTAATTCTGTTAATTAGTATCAAAATCCGATTCAGAATATTTAAAACTATGAATGTGAATAGCTCCAATCTCATAGAATTCTGCTAATATAATTTAAGAAAATGTCAGAAAACAATAAAATGTTTATGTCAGAAATCAAAATTTTTCAAATTATCTATTTTGAAAAGGCATTGGATTCTTCTTTTGAACGTTTGAAATCGATGACAAAATTGTCTAAATATTTAAAAACTTCTATTGAAGTTGTGTAGTTACGTATAGGTAGATATTATCGAATTGACATAAAAAATACGAGCAATCGGTTCAATTGTTCAAATGTAAGGAACCCAGAGTAGGTTAAATTGATGTCTATATTCAAAATTATTCTATAATTTTATCTATCGAAATGTTTTTTTGTTATACTTGACCTAACCTGGTCCAAAGACCAACATAGAAGGTACTAACAACAAACATTAAAGATGTAAATTAAAAATTTATATAAATTCCGCTATCTCAATCAGCAAAAATAAAATCGATGGCAAACAGATAAAAATGTGAAAATATCAATCTATTTCATGAATAAATTTTGAATTAATTTCCGTACAAGGTAGATATTTTATTTATTTCACCTGTTCCGAATTATTAAAAATATAATAATAAAAAGTCAATTCAACATAATAAATATCAAACAAATCAGAACAATTTATTTGAAAGGATTATTTTTTTTCAATAAGGCTCGTCTTTTAACAGTTAATTTTATTGATGTATGATGTATTTATAGAACGTAGAAAACGTTGAGTTGTTAATATACCCGTTATATTTGTTTATGGACACAACATGAATGTCACATAAAATGCATCAAACATACATTGTGTCTATCCACGTATTATTTTATCATTATATCACATCCACAAGGATATTATTGCCATGTCGGACGATAAAATCTGTTTTATGAATTTAATGTAACTTTTGACACCAACGAAATGTGTGACTGTTGTTCACGGACATCAATTATGGTAATACCCATTTTAGTATGCTGCTGTATCATGATAATGTATCGCCGATGAAGACGGTGAATGAAAAACCATCAAAACATTCAACTAGATCTAGAACTGGTGAAGGATTTGTTCAAATGGGTATTGTTAATAATTTCAGCAAGCACAATCATCCCAACCACATCAAAACATATGTATATCGCGTTCAGAAACAAACAGAAAGATATCTCAACCTCTTATCTCATTGAAAGTTAGCTGAAAAAAGAGTCTTTCTGATACGCTACAAAAGAATTTCAAAAGGGAATGCTCCAACCCGACTTATTGATAAATATTTCATTTCTCTCCCAATTGCACCATGAAAGCTATCTCAAAATGAATTTCAACATTACCAAAGAACTTACATGGCGCTCAAAAATAAATAATTTATTTTTTAATATTTATTACTTTAAACAATTAACTATTAGAAGTGGTATGTGACATGGAAGATTTTTTATTATACATAAAGTTTCTGTGCAATATGATTGGAGATTTATTCAGTAAAAATATTACAAACATTTCTAATCCTTATGTTTTTATTTTATTTGGAACACATCACAGTTGAATCAAGTCTTTGATTTCCAATTTTGTTCTCTTTAGAACTCATCAGATACACATATGACTTGAAGATTGTGTTAGAAGAAGTTGAAGCACCGCTGAGAAGTTTTGCAATATTTTAAATGAATTATGATGCTGATGTAATTCAATGCGGGATGGAGTATTTGCTCAATGAGTAGTTGTTTTCATCGTTGGTAGGCAAGGAAATAGTATTACCCATTTATCTACTGTTGATCAATGTCATTTATATTTGAACATATTTCACAGTAGAAATACTTAGCATATGATTCCAGAAGCTTTTGTTCTTTGGAGTCTGATAGGTTACTTTTGGATGAAATTTTACTCTAGAAAGCATAAGTTGATTTAAAAAAATAACTTGAAGAACATGGCAAATCAACGTTATTACACACATTCTCAGAGAATGAGTTACAAAAATATCACAATGTGAAAAAACAAAATTTAGCAACCTTCTTACAATATAAATAAGCTAGCTGCCATATAGGGGCAATAAACCTTGGCGTTTTGAATAAATTAATCAAGTTGCAAACCATACAAACACAATTAAATTTTATAAATAAGGAGAGAACAGTATGTGTATTGCGGCTGTTAGCATACATACAAGTCTTGACTGATTCATAATTGCAAGAAAAAAGAACAATAAAAACAGTTTCAAATATGCCTAATTATAGCACAAAGAAGTGATTTAGGAGATAATAAAATAAACAGTCACAATACCATAAAGTACAATAATACCTACATACATTGTTTTTTAATAGTTGATTCCACCTATAAAAATGCACTCGAGGAATTTCATAGTATTTATAGTAAATCACAGTTGCAATGTCATTTTAGACTGTTCGAAGAAACCAATTTCAGACATTAGCCATAGTATGTGTATGTTTGCGCGTAAACGCGCGTAAACCAGCTCCGTTTTGGTGACTCTTCTTATATTTTTGACCAACTTCAAAAAAAGAAGAAGGTATACAATTCGGTTGTATCTCTCACAAAAAAATAACAACTTCAACATGTTTTTCTCCACAAATATAACTTCTAAAGAAGGTGGCAGACTGATTTTTTTTAAAGTTTTCCAATAATTCTCCTCTGAATTTATTAGGTATCTCATTAACCAATTCTGAAAAGAATGAGGTATTCTATTCGATTGTATATTGTATGTTTGTCCAGCAGAAATCGTTCCAAGATTGTCTAAGATTGTCTATAACATAGTTTTCTTAAGATGTTCATTATAAAAACTACTTTGTTAGTTAATAAACGAAAAACACAAAATAATATTTATTCTGTTGGCAGATACTGATAATTTTTGAAGTAGGTGCCAAGAGTATTCTATACCTAACCATCTATAAATGATAGATACTTACATACATCTCAACGTAAAAATTGACATTACCTACCAATATTTATTTTATATTATGTATTTTGTTTCTCATTGCATCATCTAATAGTTTTTGTAAAATATGAATTATATTCAATATGATTTATCTAATATCTTATTGACTTGCCTTCCCTAAAGTTTAGAAATAATTATTATTTCTGCTCTATGATATGAAGATATAATTAATGATAGTATATATGTGGAATGGACACTGCTAGTTCGGTGCTAAACTCTAAAACTACGACATTTTACAAACCTGCCATTCTCTTGTTTCAACGGTGATTCATGTACTGTTACCATCAATTTAAATTGATTTAGATATATATGTATACAAAGTATAAATAAATCTCGAAGAGGAATGACTGGTTTCCTAATGGATATCCATCTACTAACAGTAGCAAATGTGAGACAAAACACTGGAGAAAGAAAGAAATAAGTACAAAGAGACTTCGATGATACGTCGAACATGAAACCTCACTGACCACACGGTAATAATTGCTGATAGGACAAGACAAACATCATCCATCTTTCACGTAACATTAATGATGTTATCGATTGATATTGATAGAAAGTCAAGAATAGGTATGAAGGTGCTATCCATGAGGTTAAGACTACAAAGTAGGCAATGTCAAAAAATATAAAAACAGGAAACCTGTAATTATGGAAACGTGATTCCTTTCATCCTTTCCCCCATTTTTTGGCACTTTTTCGCTATTTTCTTGGGATAATTGTAGAGTAACATTTTGATCTAAATCAAAAATTTTATTGAGATATACATTCACTGCAATTTTATTAACAATTTAATCAAGATAAAAGTACGTACATAATTATGACACTATCTCCATATCACGATTCTATCACGAGATAGCTGAGAAGAAAATCAGCCTAGAAAAAAAAACCTTAAAGTATTAATACAAATACACAATCATATCAACTCATTAGAACCATTCCATCCCACTCTAGGATCTTTGGATATATTTCATTTTCCACTTACGAGAATTGGGAAAATTTCAATAACCCAATATTGGAAAATCTGGAATATTTAAGGGAATGACTCAATTTTTGACCAGCTTCCAAACGGAGGAAGAATACCATTTGATTGTTTGCACAGTAGACGTTCAACGATTTTGATGATTCATCTGAATGAGGAATGCTGATAAATGATCCCTTAAAAATTCGGAATTCGCCCAAAAATTCACCCAAAAGAGGTTGAGGGTAGGTATGTATATAGATATTTATTTTGGTACCGGTACTTTTGAAGTTGGTGTCAAAAGTCTCCAACCTTAAAACTATTATCAGTATAAATAGAATTAATATTATTTCTTTTTTTTTTCAATTTCAACATCTAATAAAATCAGGTCCTGGTTTTTGTAAACTTATATTTATGCTATAAAATTTCAAGCTTCACCTTGTATTTACTACTACAGTGCCTCGCTTGGTAATCATAAAGCTTTGCTGTTTTCGTTTTTGATTTAATTTAACACAAAAGTGTATTTTTCTGTGAGTTTATGAGTTATTTCACAAGAACCCCCACTAAAGATCATAGTGAAGGCTAAGTAGTTCGATTTCCTGACTTTGAGGCGCTTGAACATTAGTTTCTATATGAGCAAAACACACTTCCATTTATAACATTTTGTAGATATTTCAACCAACCAAATCCCGCAAATTATCCTAAAAATGTGTGTTTCTGTCAATAAACTACACTTTATCTGTGTAGTTTTCACAAAATATATTATTTTGTGTCAAGGTGCAGCCCTAGAAATGTTGCTATATGGACATATGAACATATAAAAAAAGCGATTTTAGTACGGAAATTAATAGAGTCGGTCTTTCAGCTTAGGAGCAATATGGATGTGAAATGTTTCATTTGAATATGGAGGAGAAACATTTATCATGTTTTGACTGACTCCAAAAAAAGGAGGTAAACAATTCGGTTGTATGTTTGCTTTTTATTTTCTTATCTTCGCGCGTTTTGCACAGTAAATATGGTCCGATTTTGATTCAATGGAAAGAGGAGAGCTGAGAGTATTTAGAAAAACTCAAATCCGAGATCTTCTCCCTTCCAAAAACTGCCATTTTCATAAAAATCGAAAATCTGAGACGGCATAATCAAAGATGAAACCAAAGAGTTACGATTTTAGAGTTGCAGCAAAGGTGAAAACTGAAATATGTGTATATGATAATTGAAAATATGAGAGGGTCAAATTAAAGAAGAGATTATATGTTATATGCAACATTTGAATTGGATATTTTTTAAAAAATGTTGAGATCTCCGGATATGACAAGTACAAGCAAAGAATATAGGTACATGAGTAATAGGATAAGTACTATTTTCTTTGGCATTAGTGAACGTTCAACGATTTTCATGACCAATGTTGCACTCAAACGTGTGAAATAAATATTTTTACCAAAAATTGAACCGACCAATTGGTGCACTGAAAAATACGAAATAATATTAATTCATTTGAAGTTGGTTGCAAAATCATTCTAACTACCTACAATTGCAATCTTCAAAATTACTAGCACCAATAGAATTAATATTATTTTGTATTTTCCAGTATTCCAACTATTTAGTAAAAAAATATTAATTAACAGTCTATCTGGTCTGGCCATTCAGCAAGTTGGTGCAATGTTTTTAATTGATTATAGAGTTTAAACTTTTAAAGGCTAGCATAATTATGATTGCTATTTGCTATTAACATGAAATTTAACATTTTATGTATACAGACTGATTCATTGTGAGTGGCTTAATGTACATTTTGGGAAAGCTACTGATAGGTATTTAATTTTGAAAATTTGCAGTGATGGCTTTATGAGTTGTATCTATCACTTTCGGTTATTTTGGAAGTAAGATGAACTTTCTAGTTTCAAATAGAATAAGTAGTAAATTATTTTTATTTTAATTTGTAGTTTTTGTCCTTTTTAAAGAAAACTTTTGTCGGATTTCATTACTGTAAAAATCTCAACTTTTTGAGATAATTACCTATTTACTTACATTTTGGTAAAATGTTGATAAAATCTACCACTAGTATCAGAATGTGTTAATGCTATACGATCTTGTTACGATCACTCAACTGTGTATAAATACCAAACCTGAACTTTTTCTTTGTAGGTTCGGAGTAAATAGGCCCTGACAGACGAACAGACAGAAATATATTCATCTTAGTGATCCTAATAATATGTAGTTCCATTTTTCATCTGTTAATTATTTTTGGTATCTACATTCATTTAAGATCTGGCCTTAAAAATTTTTTGGACCCGTATCTTGAGCGCATAAGTACCAGATACATAAGAGAAATAATATTTCAAATTTTATTGTAATCCATCCGGTCTTTTTGAAATAATCGTGGTATATGATCGAACTCCAAATTCCGTGGGTGGTTCTCTGATGACCTTGAACTTTATTTATAAAATGGTGTTGAAAATTGTCTAACGAGTATTTTTAAATTATGTATCTCATTTGAGCCTTTTATTCTACTCAGAAAATAATGACGTTAAGATTGGAAAACTCTCATAATCTTCTGTGTACATATTTTTTCATAGAATGTCATTAGATATTAATTATACTTATAATCCTTCGTTTGTTTTGGTACCGTCTAATGAACTTTCGATGTTGTCGTCTTCCAGCACTAATCTCCGTATCCACTGCAACGGTTTATTTTGATATCATTCAAAAGAGAACATGACATGTCATTTCTAATTATAAAAGATGACAGTTATTTAATTAATGTACAAGATGAGTGCGTGAATGAGTACCTACACCAATGTGAAGTATTGTATATTAATAATTAATACCAATTAGACGATGTTGAACGCACTATCAGGATGTCAGTGTTAATTTTTTTTGTTTTTTGATGTCGGATGTCGTGTTTGATGGGCTGGAGACTTTTCAAATTAAAAATTATATCGAACAGTAGTTTAGATTTCAGTTTGGCATATATTCCTCTCCTACATATGAATACATTACTTTTAACAGACTTCTTCTTTCTAAGTGCTTAGAAAATATTTTTTTACCGACTTCCTCATAGTAAACATGCTCCAAATTCGATGATTCTTTTTTATTTGAAAGAGTACTGCTGAGAGAAATCTAACATGTACCTTCTTCCACCTGGAGGGGGCATTTTTTGATAATTGAAAATTCGATATGGCAACATTCAAGAAGAGACCATTATTAGAAAGCAATGAATTGAACATTTATCAAAAACTTCAACGGTTTCTGAGTTACAGTATTATAAATGTGTAATGTCGCTAACGCTATATTGTGAAATCGCTGAATTGAGTGAACGTTCACGTCCATTTATGATGACGCAGTAATTGAGGATCTTGATAATTCTTCAAATACATCTACGTTTTATTTGCTTCACCATGATGTTGAATAATATTATTTATAAAAATATATATAATAAAATCTATATCTTATTCAACAACGAAACACACAACTTTATACATATCTTTCCTTTTCTCTCAAATGCAACATACACATATCCGCAACGCATACGAAGATCCGCACAAAGAGGAGATGTCGATTAGGATACGTCATGTAGTTTATTATTTGATAATCCCAGAGAAAGCAAACATTTTTTCGGGATAAACAGTATTCTATATGTTAATCCAAGTAATAAGCTATTTTTGTGCCAAATTTCATTGAAATGCGTTTTTCCATTTTTGCACGATTGAAAAACTGACATCCAAACATTTATTATGTTGGTATGGAAGTATGGATTAACCAGCAGCTGTTATTTTGAATTCAGTGAGGTTTGACATTCGCGTATAAGTGCAATGGAATATGGAATGGAATGGAATAGTGACATTGATCTTTGAAGGTAGGAGTGCAAAAAATTAAGTGCTATATAAATGAGATAGTTGACTTTTATATAAACATTTCCGTTCTACCGCCATGCAGAACTACCCTCAGGGGACTGGACAATTCAACTTGGGTCACACTGTATATTATTTATTTATTCCGATTTAATGCAAGCCATATCATCACTTTCCTATGTGTTAATGTCTGTATGAGAAAAGAAACTTTTATCATCATCCTAGATTGAATGATAACTTCTGAAATGTAATATTGTTAAATAAGTGTAATCATCTTATGTATTATTCATTTTATATTGTTTAATAGTATTACTTAACGTCAAAATGGCAAAAGTTGCGAAAAGGTATAACCACCAGCAACAATAAGAGTTCTCTTTCCCACCAAAGAAAATGTTAGTCACCGAGACATTCTCAAATAGATTAAATATATATACAGGATGATTTACTTCAGATAATATCTTGGAATTTAAAGGAGAACGTTCATCGGATCTTTCTGAAAATGTTACTGAAATTTTGGTCATAGCTTTGAAAAGGCTGGTTATTAGTGTAAGTTATCATCAGTTGGTAATTGATTCTAATGATATTCTAAAATAGTAAATATAATTTTCATTATATTCACTCAATTTATTTGTCAAACTGCTATTCAATATTGGACATAATTCAAGAGCTGTGACATTTTAATAATTGATTTATATAGCGGTTCAAGAAATTTTCTTAATCTATGATTAATAATAATTAATCAACTTTTGAAAAAAGAAGGACCGATGATGCATTGAAAAATACAAAATAATATGTACTCGTATTATTTAGATATGCATGTAAGTAGTGCAAGAGATCAAGTATCAGTAAAAGGTAAAATACTCGTACCTACTTCAAGATTACCAGCGCCAATAAAAAAAAAACTGTTTTTTTTTTAATTCCTCTTCTTTCGAAAAAAGTTTTTTTTTCGGAAATGATCTCTTCTTTAATTTCATTGTTTCAAATTAAAGTAGAAGGAAACAACTTATTTGTTTGTTCGCGAGTCCAAACCACAAACAGCCCATGTTGTTTTGGATCTATTATTTACATTCGAGATGAATACAAAACGAAAATGATTTATAATATTATACCAATTTATTTGTTAAGATCTTTTCTGTTTTGTAATAAAGGTGTGAACGCTAGAATATAAGTAATCTAGAAGGGTGTTCGAGCAGCGGTTCAAACCAGTCCCAAACCGTCAAACGCCTGCGCACTTCACTTTACGATGAAATAATTTATTCCCAACTACTACTGAGATACTGAGATGTTCGAGCAGTAGTTTGACGATTTCCAAACTCAGTTTGAGACAGGCACAGTTGAAGCGTCTTCTTCTTCTTAGAGTATAGTGTTCTCTGTTTTTGCTGTTGAAGAAATCCCTTTCAGAGAACACCACCACAGTCCTAAAATAAACCCTGGTTTTGTGTTTTGTCCATCAGTCTTTCATTGATGTTCTCTCTTATCTTTGGTCATAAAACATATCTATCGGCATAGTCATTTGTTCTATGACGACAAAATTGTAAGAAAGTGGAAGGGGTAGTTTGCAAACTGCAGTTTGGTGTTCGAGTTATCAAACCGTCCCAAACTATTGCTCGAACAGCCTTTATGTATATACATATATCTACATAATATATGTTACTGGACAGTAGCACAAATAATATGATTACTAATATACCAAGATTGTGATACCACATCTTTATAACTCCGAAATGCTTGGCATGTTTTTTCTCTCATATAATTTATGTTCCTTTGATAGTAATTTGAATTTTGACATTTGGACCAGTAAGCAGTAGCTATAAAAAAATGATTTACGTTCTTATGTGATTCATTAAACGCTTACGATGATAAAAATCTAAATACTTAATATTAAAAACAAACGCAAACGTTTATCTTATTTGTGATGTTTTTTATGATGTTAATTTGTGAAGAGAGTAATAAAAAAAGAGATAGACCATAAAAGGCTTGATATGATCACTGTCTGATAGGGAAGTAAACAAGAATAGTTAAAACATATTTGCACCCACGTGTTCGGGGCGTGAAAACGTATACCCAGGACAATTTATTAAATATTATTATGGCTGACCATTTTTTCTTATGATGAGAATATAATATAAATATATTTTACAAAAAAATGGACCGACTTTATGAGTTGGTGCCCTTAAAAATACAAAACTATATTAATTGTATTGGTACTGGTAATTTTGAAGATGTGATATATTCAGATAGACGACCAATTTCAAATGTACCAGCACCAATAGAATTATTATTATTTTGTATTTTTCAATGGACGAACTAATAAAGTCAATCTTATTTTTTGTAAAAATAATTATAGTGCGGCAAATTGCAAATACTGGTGAATGAAAGCCATGAATCATAGAAAAATCTCCTTGAAAGGGTTTGGTATTTTTAGTTTCTGGAAAAAAGTTCTAAATAAACATTGGAAATAGTCAACAAACACCAAATGGATATTATTTTTCCAGAATTTGAAAAAATCCTACAGATGTGCAATCAATTGGTGCCAATACTCAAAATTATGAGATTTCTCAGAAGGTGGCCAATAAAAACTAGCCTTTCTTGATAGAGGTATCGTCAAGCTAAATTTTAGCTCAATTAGATCACGTTATTGTAAATTTAGCATGAGAAAATTATCAAATTCAAAGAAATCATTAGCAGTCGCTATTCTTTTTTCTGTGATCTGCGATCCCGCATAAGTTGAGTCTAAAAAAAATGGTAGCAATTCAGTTATGACGGTCTAGTCCGGGAACTGGAATTACTTTTAAAAAATTTACAAGAATGTTTCATAGGCTCACCCTTAATAGATTTATTAATTTCTCAGATAGCCGTAGACATGAAAGTTTCAATATTCTAATGTATCGTCTGGAGGAGAACAATTCTCATTCATCTAAAATAATCCATCAGCTCAAGGACTATATACCCACTTAAGTACCTCTTCATCGGTTTCACAGTTAATAGTAGTAGTAATCCCACTTAAGGTAGTAGTCGGCAGGTTACAAGGTAATTTCTTTGTTCAGGAATAATTCGGGTTACCCCACTGCTCTTGCTGTTAGCTTATAATGAATTCGGCCATAGTTGAAATGAAATTTGACTGAAAATAATCACTCAACTCTCAAACACACAAAACTCATCTACCTACTAATCTTAAGGTTTACCGTTAGAAGTCCGCCGTTAGTAGTAGTCATAATGTTGTTTGTTTATTTGATGATTTATCAAACAACAAAAACTATTTTCTCCTTGATTGACTTAACTCTTCTTTTTGACGATGTGTTGTAGATTATTACAACCGTTTAATTGAATCTGCCTCTTTGAATCAACCCTGTTAGGTGAAAAATTAATGCTTTCAAAATATTGGAGCAGTTTATGTAAAAAAATGTTTGTTTTGTTAATGATTTTAACTATTTCACAGCTCAAGTTGATCTTGTAAGACTGGCCCTTTGTGACCTCAGTAAGGCTTCCGATTCTGTTTCCCATGACCTGTTGCTACATAAAATTTTTCAATATAGTATTAAAAGCGTTCACTTCAGCTTGTGTGAACTTATTTATACCAAAAGCCAATGTGTGCGACTTTAATTTCGTAAACTTCTAAAAAAATGAGAGCGGGGTACTCAAAGGATCTGTTCTTGAACCGCTTTCTATTTATTATCTATATTAATGACCTACATTTTCATTTACGACCACAGAAAATGTGCATTACTTACTTCTTCTATTACAAAAAAAAACATAAAAATTCCTCGATATTAAAGATATTGAACAGTTTCACCAACAAGTATTTGTAGTTTTCTAGTAATCTACTTGAACCTAATTGAAAAAACACATATTTTTTTCCAGCTATTTTTATTATAAATTATTCTTAACAAAAGCCTTACTTGAACTCCACAAAATGGGAGATTAATGATGAATATTTCATTACAAGGAAAATAAATCAACAATCCTTACGTTGCGTCTACTTCTTATTGTTCTATGTCAATAATTTTTATCGGGTTTCATACTGGGGTAAATAAGTACAGTTTGAGATATTTTCTATTTGAATGACCACTACCGTCAACGTTTTGGTATATTTATAATATTCATTATATCGAAAAGTTGGTTTCAGCCTGAAATAAACCAACATGACACAATTTTCTTGTGGATAACTCACTGGAACGAATTACAATAAAAGAGCACAATTGCTCAAATTCAACAAATAATTTCCTTTTTTAAAACCGACAACATTACTGATCCAACTAATTACATAACCAAATAGCACCTGTTCTGTGTACGGTACACAGAGTATATACCTACCTATTGTCTTCGCATCCGTCCTTTTTCTGTTTTGTAACCACGTCTTGGCCGTTGGTGGAACCGTTCTTTGGAAACATTGTAACGAACTTTCTTGTCTGCGGTAGCTTTAGTTGTGCCATGCAGTGAATGTAGAAATAAGCATATACATATATACCATCAAATTGGTTCTTTCTCTTTTGGTTCGGGGGGTAGGTATAAGATCCCTTCTGGTGCACCTGTGCGCAGCTGTTGCTTTGTGTATCAGGAAGAATAATTAATTATTTCTTTGATTGTGAATTGGAGGTCTAACTTGATGAGAAACCGTTAGGTATATTAGCCACATAGAAGTCCAGCCTTCCTACTTAATTAACAAATAAATATTTTGAACTGCTGTCTTTTCAAATAGTTTATTTACTACATGTTTGTATACATATACATAAGGTTCCGTACCTAACAGGTAACAAACGGAACACTTATGCTGTCGCTTTTGTCGGTCAAATGTCATCCTTCCCCAAATCTTAGCAAAATAAGACCTATGATAAAACATAATTTAATTTAATTTAATGTGTAGGTTCTAGGAAAAAAATGATCTCGCTAAAAAAAGAACTTAAATTCATAAAAAAAAATGTCAAATAAGTCATGTAAAAAACGATCACCATGCTATCTTGTTTGTCCTAGAGTGTCATGGTTAATTAATATCTAACTAAACTAGTACCAAAGTAAGATTTGATTGTGAACACAGATGTTCATGTAGCACATATTATAGATTATAGAGCTTCATGAATATAATGCTTGGTTATTGATACGTTTTCAAAGAAGCTGAGACGTTAGCTTAGCGATAGAATGCTGCTTTCCAAATGTTAATTATAAAAACTTTACAAACGTAAACTGCTTTAAAACAATCAAAAATGTTAATTTTGACTTGATCTAATGTATTGATGATATCCATACAAATTGTTAAATACCTGGAAATAATTTGGTAGTGATCTGTCAATAACTGTGAGAGTGCGCTTCAATTTTCATTTATTTCAATTCGGTTAAATTCTTGGTCTAAGGGCGTCTAAAAAAATAAGTTAGTGTATATTGTATCAATATTATGTCGAATAAGTTTAATCAGACCAATTTTAATTGATGTTTTTGAATTCTCTTCATTTCATGGTCAAACACTTTCAATTAAAACAGCTAATATTTTATTAGGCCTACCAAACTAATATTCTTCGAAATACCATATTTCCTTCAATGAACTCATCAAATAACAACAAAAGATCTGCTAGATAGCATTTGTCCTTTCTCTTCCATTTGACAAGGTCATATAAATATTCCCACCTACACCTGACAATATGACATACCTACCTTCTCTCTCTACTCATATGTTCACATACTATTTTAAAAGTAAAGATAGACAGAACACATAAAACTCTTTAGCATAATTTGATAAAATAACCTGATAATGTTGCAGTAATGTCATTTGTGTGTACGTCGATGTTACTAGCAGTCGATGTGAATGAGACAATCACATTATATTATAGCCTTGAATTGTTTGATGTCCTGTTCCATTTTATTAATATCTTCAATTCAATCTACTTATATGAATGTGAGTTTCTACTGTCGAGTAATCTAACAACTCATTAGCCTGCTCTATTTGGTAGCAGGGAAATGATTATTAGTTCAACAATGAGAAAATAACGTCACGTTAATTTATACTCTCAAATACATCTTGCACCTTTATGATAGAGAACAATTATTTGAAGTTCAATAGAGACTGGAAAGTTTTACATTTCTAAAGAAAAATCGTTAATTTGTTTATTTCTTTGAGAAATTATTAAATTAGAAAACAACCAAAATCTGGATAAATCTCATAAACTATATAAAAATTCACAACTATCTCATCAGATAATATAATTTACTTATACAATTGCAAAATACTTCGAACAGAATTCTCTTATAGATTAGGAAAACGCTTTATTTTGTAAAATAATACAAATAAAAACATAGGCATAGAAAATATTTTTGTATTGGTCAAAGAACTTGCTGTTTGCTGTAAGAAAACCTTTAAATAGGATACAAGCACTAACTGCGCGGGAGAAAATAGTCATGAAAAATTTATGCCTTTGATATTATTCAGTTTTTGGAATATCGATTGACAAATCAGATTGGTTTGATGAAAACTTAAACGTTTAGAAAAAGATAACATTTACGACTTAGGCTTAGGAACAGTAGATATATAATAAAAAAAAACATATATACGTGGGTCAGCAAAAGATTACCCATTAGTGAATATTTACCTGAAGGAAGTCAATGTACATGGGTAACCGTAGGCAAAGTTGCACCCTTGGCGGTTAAACATAATTTCTTTCAAGAAAAGTGTGTTGAAACTGCTTTTATCTTTTCTTCTTATAGTTAACCTTCAATATAAAATATATATTCTACATATTTATGCGTAGGTATGAGTACTTGCAATTCCATTAAATATTATTGCTAATAATAAACTCGTGCCCTTTTCAGCCATCACCCGCATCAACAATTTCAATAATAATTTCCTAGTTTTTATGACAAGTTTCGCATTGGTATGTCGCAACATATAATTTTTATATTGGTGTCTATATCTTGCGTTTGATATGTTCTAACCTTTTAGAAATGCCAAAAGGGATATAACGTTTAATAATTTCCAGAGAAAAGAGAATATATTATATATATATATATATATATATATATATATATATATATATATATATATATATATATATAAATATATGAGTTGAATATGTGCCTTTACTATAAGTATTGCGCCAGGTTATATGACTATAATTATTATGTATTAAATTTGTTGTGTTTATATCATAATAATTTTGCAATAAGATTATGAAATGTATGTTTAATAATAAAGTTAGATGGGAGGTTAAGCTGCCTTGTGTTGAAAAATCGAATGATGAAACTGAGCACTGCGATACTTTAATTATTAGTTGAATAGCTTTTCATAGCTGGCCTGTCATGGGTCTTGGACTACTGTAACTTGAAACATGGATAAGGAACAGTTTTTCTTCCATTTGCCATCGTTTGGATAATCATTAAATTTATGTAATAGCGTCCAGGTAGTTATCTTACATTTTTGACCGACGAACCCCGAACGGAGGAGGTATACAATTCGACTGTCTGCTTTTTTTTTTTTTTTGAAAACCGCCCCCGAAGGGGTGGTGGGGGCGAATTTTCTCGAAAATCGAAAATCTGAGTTGGTATAATTAAAGATAGGACAATATCCGGAAACGTTTAAATTGAACATTTTTTCAAAAGTGTTACGGTTTTCGAGATAGACGCATGTTAAATATGTATTTTTGCTATGTGGAGAGGACAATTTCTTTCGAAAATTGAAAATGTTTCGATACTACATGAAAGATATAATTATTTGTAGCAACATTTATAATGAACATTTTTTCCTTAGAATTACGGTTTTCGAGTTAAATCGGTGTTAAATGGTAACAACTAAAATATTCAAGCGTATTTCCGCCGCGATGTTCTGAGATCTCAATAATAACCACTACAAGCAAGGAATATACGTGGGTAATAGGATAAGTATTATCTTCATTGATATGGTATAGTGAACGTTCAACGATTTTCGGGACTAATGTTACACTCAAAAGTGTGAAATAAATATTTTTTACAAAAAATTGGACCGACGTAATAGTTGATGCACTGAAAAGTATAAAATAATATTACTTCTATTGGTGATGGTACTTGTGAAGTTGGTCCCAAAAGCTATCAATCTAACTGCAACTGCACAACTTCAAAAGTACCATCACCAATAGAAGTAATATTATTTTATACTTTTCAGTGCATCAACTATTACGTCGGTCCAATTTTTTGTAAAAAATATTTTTTACCTTCTCTATTTATAAAAAGCTACTTTATTCCGGAAATGTTTATTAAATTATTAAAGATGTTGTACAAACACTGATTAAATTTACGATTACAATTTGGTACACAATCTATAAATAATTAGTTTTTACTGTTTGAGTTTATTGCGCAGTAACAGGGTCGAAATGGACTTACAGTGTCTGGACATTTTTTACCATAACTGCTTTCCTTTGTGATTAAATTTTTGCAGGATTATAGATCTGTGATATTTTTTTGAAGAAGCTATTCTAAACAACGGAATAACCTACCGTTTTCAAGAAAATACATTCGATGTCTTTACTTCTCTTAACCCCCAATATGTTCTTTACGTAGTTACATGACAACTTTAATATGTAGTTTTTCCTATGTTTATTAGCTTTTTACTTTTGGGGCGCCTTCTTTAAAGTAAAGAAGCAGTTCCAGAGCCAGGATGATAGTGTCGTTTTTGCTTACTTTTGAATGTAGAATTACTCCTTTCAGTCATGTGGGGTTGTTTCTTCTTCTTCTTTAATGCAAGTTACAAAGCACAACACATCTGGCATTCTTTGGACTTGATCTATGTCTCAAACTATCCGTATGATTGATTTGCAGTGTATCTTTCATTATGTCATTATGCACTTGATATCTTATTGATTTATTTGGGAGTATTCTCCAAAAAATATTTCTGTTCTATTATATCTCTTCTGTACCTGTACTACTTCATTATACTTATTCATTATACGTAATACTATGAATATTAATTTTATTTAGATGTATTGGAAATGTCTGGAAAACCTCCGTACTTAATTTTGTCAGTAGCTAAATTCAAAATAATTTTTGGTTGAAAACACTCACTAAAATTATTATGCGTTTCACCCTAACATTGCAGTGTGGCATCTTATGGAGCGCATCGTTGTAAGAGCGTTGTTATGCCGTCCTCTGTCAGGATAATTTTGCTGCTTGAGTTTAAATTTTACCTCAACATTTTAATGTTCAATAGTTAATAATAATAAACAATGAATTTCAAAATGCCAGACAAAAATATTACAGGTCAATTTAAAGAACGGCAATACATGTGCCGTTTCTCCCATTGCCTATACCCGGCCACACTGCATTCTCATTGTGAAACGCACTATAGTTGATTATACAGTTCCATTATATTATATTGCAATATCAAACGTCAGTCTTGATTGAATATTGACCATGAACAAGAAAGACTGTTATGGAATTGTCAATGGTCGTGATCCATAGAATCAACAATAATTGTTGGCTCATTGAATGATAATGTATTGTTTATTTGGAACAGGTAACTTGAACAGTTCCATATCTCTCTAAAATTAAATGTCAAAAGCAGGTGTTGCAAAAAATAACGCATCTTTCTTTTTGTAAAGTGGTGAAAATTGACGTTAGATAAATAACGTTCGCTGGAAGGTACGTGTTATAATTTTGTCAGATATTCGGCCTCTTCGCACATTTGCTATTATTCTATTATTTCAAAGTGTATTTCTTGCCAATTCATGTATAACAAAAAACTAGTCAATGTTCATTTCAAAGTATAATTACATATTTTCCAAATAAGTAAAACAACATAAAACACGAGTTGTGTCATATTTCATCGTGTAATTAAACCAAAAACTTCATAAATCAATCAAGATGTAGGAACCTATAGTCGATGAGAAGCAATCTAAAGAAAAAATCATTAACTTGCAGTAGGTATACACATTTAACTGATTTACGTTTGTTGTTTACCGCTGCGTAACAGTTCTAGTTAAAAATGTAGGCTGTTAAACGAAATTTATTGTATATTTATCGATAAACATACAGTAGCTACGAAAAAAAAACACATTTAATCTGATTGATTTTTTCCCAACTATATCATTCAAACGATGATGGTTAAATATTATGTAGAGCTAATATACCAGTTAAATGTTTCGAAATTCGAACAGTACCTACCTAAGTAGGCAGATATTATATATGTACGTTGTACGTACAGTCGTACCCATACTATGTAATACCCACTTGAATTATGAACGCACATAATCGATTTGAAAGTGGCATTATTATGATAGAGTTAGGATCCGTTCAAGATTTACGATTTGTTTGTTATTATATTATATCAGTGTAACTTACATACATAAGTATGCACCATACAGGGTCCTGCATCTCAGTTTCTGTCATCTATAGCTCAGTTGTTAGTCATGAGTTCTATATTTTGTGAACTTCATTCCCATTTTCTTCTGGCATGTCGTGTTGCTGCAGAGCACCAATATCCGGAATGATTTCATCGAGACAATCAGAACATTGATTAAATAATTTTTTCACATTTGTACAGGGTGAACTAAGAAGCCAACCTCCTGCTGCTGTATCTCAGGAAGGTTTTTTTTATCGTACAAGTTTGAGAATAAAAAGTCTGTAGCATAAAGTGCCGAGAGAAATCTCTGTAAATAACATTCTAGTGTCCAGCTCTACCGCTAGAGGGCGTAATCCGTAAGAAAAAATAACATTTTCTTTAAAATCTGCCGAATTTTAGTAGTCGTCAAATAATAAAACTAGACTAGACTAAATTATTAACAAAATTTTGTAAAATACTTTTCTTAATTTTTTCTCAAATAAAGAGTGAGGGCTACACCGATTCCAACGAAATTAGTGTCCCATGGAAGAGCGTAGTAGCGTAGCCAATGATATATTACATAAAACAATTCGATTTAGTTCCAATTGTATTAGGTAGGGGCATCTTCGAATTAAAAATATTAAACCCTGTTTCTCTGTAGAATTTCAAATTTAAACAACCATCTATTGTACATCACAATGAAAACAGATTCAGTTATATACAAAATATCAGAAACCACAGGACGATATCGTCTATCCTATCCCCGATATAAGTAGAAACGCATAAACGTGATCTGTTAGTGTTTGCTCACGCTAACTTATAAATTAAATTCACAAATATATCACTATGTTTGTAATATTAGACATAACAGTTGCTTCCATCCTATTTATTGCTTTTTTAATACATTCCATCATATCATGCTAACAAGAAAGAAAATCCTTCAGTTTTTCACTTAGATAGAAGTTCAGATAAAGTCTGGTGATCTACCATGGAATGAAAGTATACTTCCCTTCCGAAGGTGCCCCTGCCTAGCTTAATTGGAACTAAATCGATTTGTTCTATATCATTCATGATTGGCCGATCAACGTTCTTTCACAGGTAACCAGTTTTGTTGAAATTAGTCTAGCCAGACCAATTTTGTATGAATTTACTCATAAACACTTCTCCACTCTCCCTAACTCTTTATTTGAGCAAAGTTTAAGAAAAGTATCTAACAACATTTGTTCAGAATTAAGGCTTTATTCTAGTTTACTTATTTCAGATATACCAAAATTTGGCATTTTTTATTAGAAGATTCCCCTTCACTCAGAAAATTGGAACTAAATATATCATATATATCATTGGCTGATCTAGGCTCTTCCAGAGGAAACTAATTTCGTTGAAATCGCTTCAGCCAAACTAAAGCTGTATGAATTTCATTGTAAATACTTCCTTTGATTTCCCTTGCCGAATTGCTAACGATTTCTTTTTCAAAGTTGTAAAATGAATACTTGAGATACATCCATATGGTCCACCCGGTACAAATCGATCTAATAAGTTTAGCAGATAGCATTTGTCTAGATGGCATCGTTCCAGATAATGTTCTGCGTAATTTCGCCAACAAATTATTAATCTGAAATTTTCTTGATATGGAGGTCTTCTCGGTTATAAGCTAACAATTTATGAATATTTTTGACCGACGAACCCAAACGCAGGAGGTACACAATTCGAGTGTATGTCTGTACATTTTTTAAATTAAAAGAAGAATTAAAAATAAGAACATATCCGGAAAAAGTTTAAATTGAATATTTTTTCAACAGAACTACGGTTTTCGAGTTTCATCAAAGTTAAAATTTGAATTATGTGTATTTTCGCTATGTGTAAGGGGCAATTTCTTTCGAAAATTGAAAATTTGAGAATTAAATTATTTCTAACAACATTTACTCTGAACATATTTTCCATAGAGTTACAGTTTTCGGGTTACAGCAGTGGTAATGTCTAAAATATGTGTATGTACAAAATTATTTCCGCCTCAATATTTTGAGGTCTCCAAATAATACTTGTAACAAGTACTAAGCAAGAAATGTACGTGGGTAATGGTGTAAGTGAAATTTCAACGATTTTTGTGACTAATGGATATATATTTTTAACAAAAATTTGGACCGACGTTATAAGTTGGAGCAATGAAAAATTCAAAATAATATTATTTCTATCGGTACTGGTATTTGTGAAGTTGGTGCCAAAAGATTTCAATCTAACTGCAACTTCAAAAGTGCCAGCACCAATAGAATTAATATTATTTTGTATTTTTCAGTGCACCAACTTATAAAGTCGATCCAATTTAAAAAAAAATAGTTATTTCTATTATACTCCGCTGAAGTGCAAATGTAATCTGATAGTTTAATAAACATCAATGTTAATCAATTAGAACCCACCATCATTTTTTCTTCAAAACTGCTACGCCACTGTTTAAACTTGGTTAAAGACACTGATACTTCTTTTTCTTGAACTTTGGATGATTTTATCTCTGGGGTACTATTTCTATGTTGTAATTTCTCAGACTAGTGGAACTATTTGTTTTACTCCTATTTTTAAATAGTTTTTATTACTTTCGGTTCTTGTATCAATGGACTCCGCAGCGATTTCTCAGGCCCCATGCGGTCTAGAGACTTGAAATTTCGAATTCGTACTTAGATCGCAGACATCTCGCCGCCTGTTAAGCTCCAAGTGTGATCCAATATTGGTAATTATAATTATCTCATTCAATCTCATTCAACCAAGATCATTATAATGTCGACATGGAACGACAATGGGATCCGTCACTGGAATTACGCACGAGCATGGAGCGTATATATACGTCTCGTTCTCTGGTATATAGGTACTTTCTGGAAGATCGTCTATGGTTATGTCGCAATTGTCAGACGTCAGACGTTATTGTTAATTTAAAGTTTAATTTTGTGTTGTGGTAGACAAACAGTGATTTGTTATGGAATTGCTGTTGCTGGCAAACACAATAGTAGGTACTCATCGGTACGGTTTAAATCTTAAATGCCCAATAAAAACTATTTTTAATTTTTTTCAAAAATTTCACATGTTAAATAGTTTTTATTACTTTCGGTTCTTGTATCAATGGACTCCGCAGCGATTTCTCAGGCCCCATACGGTCTAGAGACTTGAAATTTCGAATTCAAACTTAGATCGCAGACATCTCGCCGCCTGTTAAGCTTCAAGTGTGATCCAATATTTATTAATTATAATTATCTCATTCAAGCAAGATCACTTTTTCTTCGACATGGAACAACAATGTCGGACAATGGGATCCGTCACTGGAAATACGCACGAGCATGGATCGTATATATACGTCTCTGTTCTCTGGTATATAGGTACTCTCTGGCAGATCGTCTATATTACTCTATGGTTATGTGTGTTCTGATAGACAAACAGTAATTTGTAACGGAATTGATGTTTGCTGTTGCTGGCAAACAGATATACATAAGTAAAATTATGTTCAAATCGAGAGAAGCAGAGCAACACTAAGTACTCATCGGTACGGCTTAGACGCCTAATAAAAACTATTTTTAATTTTTTTTTTTCAAAAATTCTACTTGTTTAAAGTGAATATTGCTGAAGCGATTTCTATAAAAAGTTAGGACCATCTAAGTAGCCATAGGAGCTACCAAAATAAGCAACAAAATATATTGCATTTAATTTAAAAAATGCAATACATCAACATGCCGTGACAAAACTTTTGGAACACTGTAATCCAGAATTTTGTCCCGAAATGCGCCTTAGATTAAAAATGAAGTTTGCAAAGTATCAAACTCATTACTTAACTAATAACTGACCTATCGGAAGACTGTAGTTAACATACAGGACCCTATATAAATAAATTGACACAGATTAAAATGCTTTACGTTTGTGATGAGATTGAAGAGGTGAATTTTCTTTCACACATGATGGTTTTAGGTCTCATATAGGTTGAATGATTAAGTAAATGGTGGATTAAGATGTATTAGTATATATATATATATTGATTTTGTATTCTTGTTTTATAATAAATAAAAAGATGTTCTTGGGGATGCAGTCATATATTCAGTAAATTTCTTTGATTGAAGCCGAGCGTTCGAGAATGTTTATTCTCTTCTTCAGGGCAAAAATCGTGAAAGGAAAGATTTCATAGCCATCAATTGCAAATGTTTTTGTTTTTGGCTAATTTATTCTAAATTCACGATTTTTGCCCTGAAGAAGAGAATAAATATTCTTGAAAGCTCGGCTTCAATCAAAGAATTTTATTGAATATATGACTGCATCCCCAAGAACATCTTTTTATTTATATATATATATATAATTCTGGATAACTGTAGTTAAGACTCACAAATCATACCTTGGTATTGAGGTGAAGGTTCAAAAGTCATATTTTATCTATCGAATGTTGATTGATCGTAATGTGAAATGTGTAGATACAAAAAAATTTTAACTAGCCATTTGCAAAAAAATAAAATTGAGCAATTGCGATCATGATCTAGTAATGCTTAAAAAAAATCTTAAAAAAAAGATATTGAAATTGAACTGATTGACATCCAGCATCTGTAGCCATGATGTTTTCTGTGGTGATTACAGGATTACTAGTATCATATTATTTAGGAAAACTCCAAAGTTATTAGGATGAAATCTCCAGAACTCCTAAGCGTACAATTTTTGAAGAATAAAAGAATATAGGAATTGATTCAAAGTTTTCAAGAAAAGCTATGTGAAAAAGTTCAAATTTGCTACTTAACTTTATTAGGGAAACATAGGGTATATAAATGAATCCTAATTTTGGAACGTGAATCAGGGAGTAAAATCAACCTTGAAGTGCATCAGATATTAGAGCGTCTATCAAGAAATACAAATATATTATCTACAATTTGAAGACGCATCATCTTAAGAATGAATTACCAAAGTTTACAGAATACTGTAAGCTGGGTCAGTCTCACCAAAACGCACATCTAAGAAATACGCCGATCTTTGTTATGGGCTTGTGTATGTGTATATACAGTCTGTCTCATTTCCATGAGTTCAGAACATATAGTGTGGCCCCGTGCGTTGTGAGTTTTCACAGAAAATTTCTCCAATATAGTCAGAAAGGATTTACAGCAGTATTTGAAAGAATAAAACTCCTTTCTCTCATTCTTGTCAACAATTTCCTTTTGATCTTTATTTGCAAGGCTTCGTATACCTATACCTATTTTACTTTAAAATTTAGAGATAAAGTTATTAAGCAGGTCATAGGTGGTGGCAAATTAAATGTTAAATTCAATATTTTAAAACGTAAAATTTGAATAAGGTCTACTTGTAGATGTTTTCTATTAATAAGTATTTTTCTCTATTATATACCAAATAAATACAAAATCTAATTATCTAAGTATTCTTAAATATACTTATCTTGTGAGTTATTAATTATGTATCTCTTTAATTTGTCTCCTTTGTGTTATGTATACGTATCTATATTTTTTGATAAAAAAAAATGATAAAACGTGATTTCTCTGAAAGTGATGAATTACACATTGATTAGTTAAACTATAATGATACAAATAGATACAAACTGAGTATACTTACCTAATCAGAATATGGGCAAATCTAAAATGTGTTATTATTTATCTTGCATAGATATACGACATCCCTTGTAGGTTTCATTGCTTCGGCAAAGATTAAATACACCGTACCTTCGAGCTACCGACAAAGGAAATTTCAAGAGTGGCCCAATTTCTAGTATTTTGTAAACTTTGGAGTTACGTTCGAATTGCGACCACTGAGCCATCTCATATTTTATATTATATATAAGTATATAATTATTCTTTCGTAATATAAATTAGATGATTAATAATATGATAACCTTTTAGGCTTTATCTGATTCTGTTAGGAGTAATGATATAAGTAGAATTCTTATAATTCTTCTCAAGTACACGTGTATTAGAGAGACTATTTCATTTTTTCTAAAAAGCCAACCAATCCCTATTTTAGAATCTATGGACATTAAAGGACAAAGATAGAACGATGATTTTTAACATCATAAGGGTTTATTTTGTCATCTTCAGGTAAGGAAC
Organism: Crioceris asparagi; assembly: GCA_958507055.1. NCBI lineage: Eukaryota > Metazoa > Arthropoda > Insecta > Coleoptera > Chrysomelidae > Crioceris > Crioceris asparagi. The sequence continues at coordinate 78,922,373 of OY293826.1, read as the reverse complement.
CCAAATGAAATGTGTAAACACGATCGCGGTCGCATTCTTAAGGCTATCAAGTTCAAATTTGCTGAAATATCGATCGTACAAATATCTAGTTCGATAACGGACATGATCGGACTAGTAGTTTCAAAATGGCGGCTGATTAAACTGGTAACAAGTTTTTTTTTGATAGATAGGTATGATGTGTATCTGCAACTTTTGTTTGAAGCATTTTTCCTTAAAGGTTATAGAAAAAATAATAGAAATTTAAAACCATAAAATGTACCTTTCTACTGGCTATGAGCGGTCGGATTTTTTTTGTTTGCCACTATCGCGTGTCTACTGTACTCACAAATGTTGGAGTATATTCAATAAACTTTTAACAAGAAATAATTTTTACCGCGAAATTTTATGTGCCATGTGTGTATTAAAAGGAAAGGAAATGTATGGCCGTTAAAACGGCAGAGGGGCCCATAATATAAGATACACACACACACACACAGGACGAATACTTGATGTGATGTAATCAGCACTAGGAACATATCTTCCTTAATACATTATAACACCTGCTGTCTTCCTGTATCATAGCACAACTGCTGTTGCCTTTTCAATTGAAAATGCTTATTTTAGGTGTGTAGAAGAACATCTTGTTGGGTTTTATTGTGTCTGTCGTTTGGGACGAAGCAGCCCGCCATTTATTCATAGGTCAACGCATAAACATCCTCTAAATCTTTGATATAAGGTGGTTTGAATGAATATTCTCAATGTATGTATGTACGTTGCACAATATCCATATGAGATATATGTTGGTGGAATATTACTAGTTAGAAAGAACGTTATATGAAATATCTACCAATATATTTGATTTTATTTAAAAAATATTCAAATTTGTATAGACTCTCAAGATTCTTTATTAGTTCCAAACGAAGATGTATATAGGACTTGTGATCGCCTGTTAAAAACGTTTCACTATGTTACTCCGATTTTGGTGATTTTTCTTTTATTTGAAATTACGCTATGGATGAAAATTATGAAATCCAATAAGTCTTTCACCCCCCAAAAAAAACTCAAAGCGATATAGATGCTTCTTTACGGACACTATGCCCTTTACAATGAACGTTACGCCTATGATGCTACAAACTGGGGGGTAAACGCGAAAATAATAATTTTACAAAGATTCTTAAAATGGCTCTGATGATTTCATAGACAGAAAACTTCAACAGAATTTCCGCTTATTACAAAATACCATAGAAATAATTTAATTCTATGCAACATACCAATGTAGAACTCGCAGTCGAATTGTTCATTTTATGCACTGTTGGTAGGGATGTTCCGATACCTACTAGGTATCGATACCTACTTATATAAGTAGTACTCATAACAATTTTCGATACTACTCATATGAGTAGCTTCAAAGTATCGATACCTACTCATATGAGTAAAGTACTCATGAGTAGGTATCTACAATTGACATTCTAAATCCCATTATAGAGATGGAATATATTTGCCAAGGTGGAAACAAGATTATTTTATTTAACTTTTGCAATTTGTTATTTCATGAAAATGGAAGATGAATTGATGAAATTATTACATAATAAAACTTTGCTTTTCCTTTTTATCACATAACTTTAGTATTTGTTTATTTACCACAGCTTAGTGTTATACAAAATGGTGATATGTTTGAAATTATTATATTATAATCTTATAATCTATCATAAGAGCCAATAAATCGCCTTCAACGGACAGTTGAAATGATTGAAGTAGGTATCTGAATATATAATTGTAAATGTAGATAATTTAATTATTGAATATTTTTATTATAAAAAACCATAAATAAAACAGTGGAAGTAGTTATTAGATGTATATTTCTCCAAAACACTCAAATATGATAATCGGTACTAAAAGCAAAATATTTACAAATATTCTTCAGAAGAAAGACAAGACAGTATTCTCTGGTACATGCCATAGAACATAAATAAATTGATAGAAACGCTCACAGACAGCCATTAGCATGGAATTTTATAGACACAGGCATAGTACATTCTGTTCAAAAGTGTAACATTTCAAATGAAATTATCCGTTGAAACTTCCCGCCGCGCATGCTGAGAACAATATTCCCTTAATGCAATCGGTCTATAGACAATATCTTGTCAAACCTTTTGTTGTCAAAGTTAAATTAATAAACGTTAAGGTTAAGAGTAATTAAAGGATCGAAAGGGTATCGAATACAATTATATAGAGTACCAAGTAGTATCGAATCGAGAATATTGATACCAAAATTACTTGGTATCGAATCAAAAGTATCGGGTACATACTCGTATTTACTAGTATCGGAATGTCCCTAACTGTTGGTCAAACATAGAATTGACTTATGGTTTGTTCCAAAGCCGTCTCATATTAGTTTCCTAAATAGTTTCTAGAAAGAAATTCACTTTTTAAAAGTCAAATCAAGTATCCCATTTTGTCAAACTAGACAGGTAAAATGGGACAACTTGGTTAGGCAAGTCAGAACACTTAATAAATGTAGAATAGTATTAATAATATGCAATAAAACTCTATCTTAATGGAAAATGATAATAAACCAGTAGAATGAGTGTGACCCTCGAGGTCCACACGACGAACTTCCCAATAGATTTGAAAATATTCGGACGAATTTTCAGTAGTTGTTAGTTGTTATTATAGATCTTGATTTTGATAAATTTATGTGAAAATATTAAACTGATGATTTGAATCCGTCTCACTATGACCCTTATTTATCACTACGAGGCTATACCTACCTATATTAGGACGTTAATCTAGCTTTCCGCTAGCTATAGGTTGTTGGAATTTTCTTACTTGTTGAGTTCATAAATACTTAATTACGCGTCGAATGAGCCCACCCCCATATTAATATCGTCATTGGTTCGTGAGATAATGGGATGAAAATTCCGAAAGTACATACGCACATACCTACGTACATACGCACATACGTACATACACATACATAGACATCTTGATAAAAACGTTGAATCTGGATTCTGGTAAATTTGGAACATGGAGATATGCAAAAGCTGGGGATTCACAAAATCGGCCCCATTACATTAACTTCCTCTGGGAAGTTATTAATTTACTGTAAACAACAATAATTATCTTCAAAAACCTGTTTAAATAAAGCAAAAACAATATTCTTATGATAGTTACGAAAAAAAATTATCAATAGATATGTATGCAATGAATAAATTACAAATTATTACGAATTTTCAAATTATTTTCTACAGTATTTTGTACTTTCCCAATAAAATTTTGTGAAAACAGTTGTGCTATGATTAATGTGAGTATGAAAAAAAGGCACGATCGACCAAATAGGTTGATAATGACCGAAGGTTTTTATATTAACAGTTTTTCAATCTCTTAGAAGTTATGAAAACCAATAAAAAAAATTAGGAATTGAAAAGAGATGTAAATAAAGTGAGAAAGTTCATTCCTTTCTAGTTACAACTTTCTTAAATATTTTTATAAAAATATGCTTTCAATGAAATCTACCTGAATATATTATGTTGTCGGATATCTAATTCCCTTGCATTCCCTGACCTATCGGTTCTCGAGAGTGTGAAAACAAAAGTCAACCACTCAAAGACAATGTCGTCACCAACCTCCGATGGCATTACAATAGCTATTAACATAATAAATATTAAACACAATGCAGAATTTATTAAGATGACAAACAATGGAAACAGACAGGCAGCAGGAGGTCCAAACAGGATCTCGAAGATGACTTATACGTAATTCCAGTGCCATTAATTCCTTCAATAATCCATGAAGAAGTCTCGACGGTAGCTCTTTTCGTTGTTTTTTTTTTTTCAAGGCACCTTCTATTTTTAGATCGAAAGATGTGTCATTTCCGTTAAGCTGCTATCAAGAAAAGAATTGCATATATTTATTTGAAATTACCACATTGAAATATATAGAATATATTTAATTCAGGGCAATAAACCGTCAATGAAAAATTTTAAATACCAGAGTTCTGAACGACTGGAAGATATCTAAGGTGATTTCAAAATTCTCCTAATTTTAAAATTCTTCAGCAGCTATGCTTATGTTTATTTTACGATCTATTGTGAAGATTACAGAAGACGAATCCGGCATCTTGATATATGGAACTAATGCGGATTTTTCGCGGTCTTTACCAATGCTCTAGCGGATATTAGGTGAGCAATTATAATGAATGATAAGTGTGTACGAAAATAATACGTGGAGAAAGAAACTATAATTGAAAATCGTTTTCACAGAAAATTCATTACTCAAGCGTTTAAGTTTGACCTCGATATTAGATAAAATTAATATACCTAATACGTATGTACAGGGTGGACCGATAAATCGAAAGAAAAAGAAATCGCTTGAAATAACTTTGAAGTCTTTAGCTTTACCGGACATAATCCTTGAGGAAATGTTGGAAAAACATTTTTCTCTAAAATATACTCAATTTTAGAAGGACTAGTATAAAATAAGTATGCTAGAATATGGTCTAAATTATGGTTTAATTTAAAAATAACATTTTTTTAAATAGTTTTTTTTCAGTTTCCCTCAAATAAAGGTTGGGGGAGAGTGGAGATATGTTTATGAAGAAATTCCCACAACGAAATTAGTTTCCTGTGGAAGAGCGTAGATCAACCAATGATATATGATATAAAACAATTCGATTTAAGTAGAGGGCACCTTCGGTTGGGAAATATTAAAACTTGATTATGTTGATAATTTCAAATGGAAACACCCAATTATTGTTATTATGATGGGTGAAATTTTTTTTTTTTTTTAACTTCAACTTGAATGTAGCATCAAATAAAGTTTCTACATTCTTTTTTTTAAATTGTATCCCACATATTTGCCATGTGAACTATTATATTCACCACGTCATATGGTTCAGTCACTGGAATAATAATCATGTGAATATTCTTTAACAGTAATAAAATAAATGGCGTGAATATTCATGACGTAATATCAATTCATCTGGCGACCAACATACCTACCTACCGTCCATATTTTTTCATTGTTCCATCGAGACACAGAAATGTCATTCAAACGTATTCAGATGTATCAGTAAATATTTATGTCAGCGTATGGATTTTCCAACAATATGATTCTCTTTATATGTGTGATTTTTTCCTCATCTTTGAAACTTTGATTGAAAATTAATCCGTCTCATGAGATAAGCATATTTTCTTATTTTGTAGATATCTTTAAAGAGTATCTGTCATATTCAAGTACTCTAAGAATTTCAGTAATTCATATAGATTCATTCAGTGAAGATGCTACACTTTGTTGTATGAAAATAATAGGATGGATTCAAGGAAACTTTCTAAAATTCCTTGTGTTTAGTTCTGATAGGCCCTACCTTGAGAGAGATATTCATAATTCTTTTGACAAAAATAGTCCCACCTTTATTAGTTGGTGTATTGAAAAATACACAATAATATGAATTCTATTGGTACTGCTATATAGAAGACTTGTGGCACCAAAACCAAAAGACTTTACCACTGCTATAACTCGGAAGCCCATGTTCATTTTTGAAAAATGTCCAATTTCAGCATTGCCAGATATGGTCTCGTCTTTAATTTTATCGATAAGAAGACAGATCCATTTCTCAAAGTGGAAGACGTATTGAAAGGGGGAAAAAGGTAACGAAGTCAACCTTCCACAGTTAAAGGTTCTTTATTGATTAAAAAATTGTAGGACATGTTTCGACCGCTAGGGTCATTATCAGCTAGAAGCAAGGTCTTATAAATTAGATACAAGAAATACGTTCAATCGGAAGACAATGGTTTTACAAAATCATATAGGGCAAAATGATTAAATAAATTGGGGAGTGAAGTACTTATAAAAACTTAATTATAAGAACAATTTTATATGAGGAATTTCATAGCCATCAGTTACAAATGTCATTTAATTGATGGCTATGAAATCTTTCCTGTTTTGGCTAATTTATTCTAAATTCACGATTTTTGCCCTGAAGAAGAGAATAAACATTCTTTAACATTTAACATTATTGAATATATGACTGCATCCCCAAGAACATCTTTTTATTTATTATAAAACCACTCAAGAAGCAAAATCAATATATATATATATATATATATATATATATATATATATATATATATTGATTTTGTATTCTTGACTGGATTTATAATAAATAAAAAGAAATAATAAGATGTTCTTGGGGATGCAGTCATATATTCAATAAAATTCTTTGACTGAAGCCGAGCTTTCGAGAATGTTTATTCTCTTCTTACATTTGTAATTGATGGATATGAAATCTTTCCTGTTTTTGGTTAATTTATTCTAAATTCACGATTTTTGCCCTGAAGAAGAGAATAAACATTCTCGAAAGCTCGGCTTCAGTCAAAGAATTTTATTGAATATATGACTGCATCCCCAAGAACATCTTTTTATTTCTTTTTATTTATATATATATATATATATATATATATATATATATATATATATATATATATATATATATATATATATATATATATATATCTTCATATTAAAAGGGAGTCAGTCAGACATTTGTTTCTTGTCAGTTTTAGTGAATTTCCACTTGAATTATCAGACATATAAACGATAACACTTTATAAATTCTAGAAATATCTTAGACGATCATCGGCTCGATTGTTTTAATGATTTATCTATTTTTCAGATCGACTACCTGATCTTTTCAGAATTATAATATATAATCATATAATTAAGGCCATTTACAGTAAGTAACATTATGAATGTACTCTTTGTATCCACCCTTAATGGATAATTCTTTATGCTGTGCTTATTGAATTGTACTGCATTGTAATGTTGTTTTTTGAAACCTCAGTTAAAGTGCCAGACACATAATTATATTTTTTTATCGAAAATTAAGGAGGTATATAATTCAGCTGTATACGTTTGTTTTTTCTTAATTTTTTGCTTGGTAATTTTTGTGATTTTTAATATTCGTTTTTCACTGGAATGAGAATTTTTGAGAAATGATACCACATTGAAAAATAATCTCCTTCCCCACCTCAAAAAAACCATATCCGGCAACGTTTCAGTTGTACATTTAAAAAATATATAGGATTCCGATTTACAGTAGTGGTAAAGTCTGAAATATGTGTATTTCCGCGATATTTCTGAAATCTCTGAATAAGTATAAGCATCTTGTTATCTTCTTTGGTGAAAGTTGAATAATTTTCATGACTAAAGTTACACTCAAAAGTTTGAAATAGATATTCTTTACAAAAAAATTGACCGACTTTATTAGTTGGTCCACTTAAAAATACAAAATAATATTAATTATATTGGTTCTAGTACTTTTGAAGTTGGTGCCAAAAGTTTTCAATCTAACTACAACTGCACAAATTTAAAATTACCAGTACTAATATATTTTGTATTTTTCGGTGCACCAATTCATAAATTAAGTCCAGTTTTTTAAAAAAAATATTAACTTGTAAAAAATATTTATTTAACAACGATATCGTCACTCGAGTGAAACTCGATTGTATCAGGTCTTTTCTACAGTCTATATTGCACCTCTAGCAACTAAATGTAGGTACTTAATAGACCTGTGCTAAAATTGTACCTTGGTATATAAAATACTACTACCTATATACTGGATGTTTTTTTTTATTTCTAAAATTACTGTGACTCTACACGGTTTATTATTCCCCGCAAGTACCCTATGTACGGGAATATGGCAGCAATTCAACAGACGATTGCTTACGTAACTGTCCTCGGCCCACGCTGCCAACGTTATACCCATAATAAATATACAGGGTGACCCACGGGGCGTCCAAGCTACAAAACTTTTTTCCATCCACACTATGGATTTGATTTTTTTTAATGATAAGTCTGACAATGAGGCATATTCTCAAGATATTTTTATCTATATACAAGGTATCCGAAAGTGAAACAAGCAGTTATGGTTTTTTAATTGATAACCCCTTATTTCTTAATACATTTTTAGATTTGTCTCCAAAATGTCGATGTAACATGCTAAGGTTTCTTAGACTTCTCTATAATAGTTATTGACTAGCCAATATTCAATTTTAGTATTAATAAAGCTCCGCGCATAGACCCTCATAAAAGATTAACCCCGGAACCATTTTAGATGACTATAGGTACCAACTTCTTTTAGTCAATTTCTTGAGCTTTAGTGCATTTTCTCATATATATTTTGTTGAAATAAGAATCAATGTTCCGTCACCTACTACGATTTTTTAAAACTGAAAATAATATCAATAACTTTTTCAAATGGTACACCCAGTGTTTTTTATTGCCGCATTGTAAAGAATTTTATATCTGTTTGAGTTATTGGCTGTAGTATTTTACCTTTTTTTTAAATTGTTGTAGGTGACGAAACATCGATTCTTAGTTCAATTATGTTTTGAAAAAAATGCGATAAAGTTTGAAAAATCAACCAATAAATGTTGATCCAGTTTTCTTGAATAATTCCGGAGTTATAAATTTCTTGAAGGGTCTATGCGAGGGTATTTTTGACACTAAAATTGACATGTGTCAAAAAACATTTCTAGATGAATAAGTTATCACCTAGGTATTTACGCTTATTATTCGTTTTAGTATTTATTTGTTCTACTGTCTTGTTTACTATAGTTGTGGCTTGTATTTCATTTATTAATTCTAGAATTAGTAGAATTATTCTCGAACCTTTCAGAAACGATATGTGAAGTACATTTTCTCACAGTATTGTCAGTTTGACAAGCGTCTAGGTGGTCTAGAGTCTAAGACATTATCAATGGATGTCATGTCAAGATTCAGCAAAATCAAACCGCGGCGATCATGGGACACAGTCACACATGGAATCAGTCAGAGTCAGATCTTCAGTAGTTCAGTCGGTACAGACGGTGAAAGGTGATTGTCTATGTGTGGACTTTGTAGTGAATTACCCGTTACACTATTACAGAAAAGTCTAAGAAGTTTGGGTGCGTTATATCGACAACCTAGTGACAAATCCAAAAAACGTACCAAAAATAGGGTGTTGCCATTCAAAAAATTTGAATTTAATTTATTTTCTCACTCTAGGACGCCTTTGGATATAGATAAAAATATTGAATGAGGCATACTGTCGGACCTAACATTTAAAAAATTCTCAAATCGATAGGTTGGTTAGAAAAAAGTCATGGAGCTTGCACGTACCCCTGGGTCACCCTGTATGTATGTATATTACCTCGAAATTCTTGGTAGATACTTTTCACTAGAATATGTCCGTCTCGATGAATTGTCGTTAGAATATTTTATAGATTCACAACACATATAAAATAGATAGGAATATGCTGACTAGAGGAGGAAAACTTAAAATTGATAGATTTTAATATAAAATCATGTTTGATGTAAAATTTAAATAAGTTTCTACATCATGTGGATAATATAGAGGAATTCGCGATTATGTTGCAATTTTGAGTCGTGATGAATCTCAAATATCATTTCATTAATTAAAAATTCTACTAGTAATAATTTCATATTATTGAAAAATAGATTTTCTGCAATTATTCATTATTTTATAGAGGAACCCGTATAGTCCCGTTTATTTTTCGTCCCATCTTTCCTCCCCGTAATCTCCAAAGATAGAAAGTAAAACCTCTCAAATAAATTGGGGTGATATATTTTGACTCTTAGGTTCCAGGAAAAATTAAATGGTATCCCTGATAAATGTAGTGGAAGATAATTTTAATTCAGAAAATCAATCTTTCTCTAAATATGATATCTTGGCAAAAAAACAATCATTATGTCATTACCAAAAATAGAATAATATAGAGTCATAAAACACAATATTGAAAAGCTCCATAAATAGAATGCTTGTACATTGATATATCAGCTATACGAGCCCGATACAAAGTGTCTCAAGTCTCAATAGGTAAAGGAGCCACCCGAGTCACATCTCGATCTTATTTGCTGCAGGTGGTCGCAGATCCAATTTCAAAAAAAAACAAAGATTATGATCAAATGGTATCTCCACACTTTATTGATATTGATCAAACTATAAAGATTCATCTTCTGTCGAATAAGGATGTGGAGATAAAATTAATCAACATCAAGATTGTTTCAGAAAATAGAATAAACTTATTCTTCCAAGAAATAAAAATTAAAAAAAAAATACTTTAACTACCCTCTCAAAATAAAATAAAATAAAATTCTAACGTGAACAAAAGAGCAAATATTAACAGGACTACATCGCTGTTGGAAGTTGAAGACGAGAGACTTAGAGCTTTATTTAATTCAATCAATTCCACTTCACTTCGAGAAATGGACTTCTTCCTACAAAAAATATGATAATATTTGAAAAGATTGAATAATGATAGAAATCAAACATATTCCTGAGATGAATCCATAACTTGGCAAACACTTATCTGACATACAAAAAAATAGTTCAAATACTCCATGAATAACTGATTTGTAGCCAAAAATACTTCATGAGATACGTTGCAATGTATGAAAAACATTAAAAAATATAGCTGAGGAATATTTAATTTTTATTTATTTATAAAAGCATACAGATTTCTACAACAAAAAGGAACATCATGATCTTTTTTTTATTGAAATAGTTACAAATTAAAAAACAAGCTAAACCTGAAATTGTGTTACCTAACCATTATGGAAATCAAAAACACAATTTGTTTCTTGCACTAGGCATAATCTAACTAAACATTTTTTGCATTTAATAATAGTTTATCCGTTTAGACAGTTCCTGCATCTTCTTTTTTTGGTAAATATTGGGAAATGTCCTGTCAAATCCTTGCGAATATCTTCACTTGGCAGTGGTTTCAGGGGCGTCAGAATCTTATTTTTCGGCACAGGGATCTCATTTGCTGATGGTCTACCTCCTTTCTTCCCTCTGAGTAAAAGGCCTTTGACAATCTTATACGTGAATGGTTTTAAAGCCATCGTTTTTTCGATATAATCAACATCTCTTAGATATAAAAGCCAAGCATTATTTATACATACTTATATCCAACACTTGAGATTCAAAGGTTTTTAAGAGTTTTCTTTCTTTGTGTCATCTTTTTCTGGTCCTGCTTCTCCAATTTCTGTCTCATTTTCCTTCACCTGTTCATTTCGTTGATCACTTCCTATTTCGATCATCATCATCCTTGTATCCAAAATAATTGGTCTGTATCTCGAAATTGTCTCTGGACTCCTTTGCAGAGTAATTTGAATTTTCATATACAGTATTTTTAAAATCTACAGACAGAAGATTTCGAATACTTATCTTATGTTTCTGAGACTTCACCATCAGATTCAGATTCAGCATCGGAGCATTTATTTGCGGTATCAAAACATCGACTTCCTCATTTCGCTGCTCTAGATTATTTTAAATGAGCTTTGTTCGATTGGAAACTGAAAACTGAAAGAAATAAATATACTTTATTTAACAAATGCCAGGGTATCTCTCGGGATATCCTGAAAGAGTAGGTACTATATACCAAGCAAAGAATCCTTCAAGGAACAACGTCTTAAATACTAGACAGCGGGCAACGTATCTTCTTGTATTCAATTCACTTTTCTCTTCATCTGGCAATGTTTATTATGAGATACATTTATTTGAATCGCGTGTAAAATTTTTGTGAAACAATAATCGATATAATGAATATATGCTACTAGTTGCTTATACATTGTATAACATTTATGCGCACACCAATGCTCAGAATAAAATCTATTTGATATTAAAATGAACGAAATTCTTACCATAGGATCAATCGTTCGTTCACGACACTGTCGGAATTTTATGGGGACCGCGGGACCATCTATACGGGAAATCTAGTAGTCCACACATTTTTTTTCATAGAAATGTTTCGATAACAGGAGAAATCTGACCGTTTTATTACAAAAAGGTATATTTGATAGATCCCAGCAGATACTTATTTTATTTATGGAAATATATTAATATATCTGTAATTAAATCTTACTACAAAATCCTGGGTCCGCTATATTTTATTGTAATGTACTTTTATGGTATCCCCGAGCTATGAGGTCTACTACTCGTACTTGCCACATTTTCTATTTATTCAAACCAATTATCTTCCAGCTTGATCCTTACAGTCCTCAGCGTAGTTAAACTCTCCCCACGTATAAAAAATGTATTTGCACTACTCGTATCCGATCCACTTAATATTATTGTAACGAGGATTTATAATAAAACTGGGTTCGATTTATTTCTACTTATTTATTTACACCAATAACTACACGACTATCTACACACTTATATTCACACTTATTTCTCTGACTATATACGACTTTCTGCTGTCTATGATCTATGACCGATTGTGATCTATGACTGACTGTCTACTTCCGTGGTCCGTGTGTTTATATCCACTTAACCTCCTATCTCGAAGCTTCTCGTTCGCTATAATATATTGTTCTGGATGTATTTCCCAATATATTCGTTCGAGAGTAAAAGAGCTGCTTCCGAGGCTCCAGAGTTCTTCCAGATATTTGTGTGTGTGTGTGGGTGTCTTTATTCGGGTAAGTCTTAACGTTACACTGCCCCCTCCTTAGCATCAGATCGTCCCGATCAGAATCATCCTTGGTAGTACCTTGCTGAATTTCCTTTCCATGGCAGAATCTGCACTTGGTTCCTGCCAGGCAAACACCCTTGTTGAAGAAGTAACAGTCTATCGTCTTTCCCGAGTACAGTACTTTTGGATTGAAGCAAAAGGAAGATGTATTTGATCATGCTCCTTACAATCTTCCAATCTAGCCCGTCGAACCCACAGCCTATTTTCGGAAGACCCAACTTCTTGATGTCATAATTCCTGACTTCATTCCTTAAGCTCTTCAGTGCATGCCAGATGTCCTTGTAAGTGGGATTTCCTCTAGAAATCTTCTTCGTAACCAAATAGAAGAGGTTCCGATTACCATCTGCTAGTCGCAGAACTTTTCCTACTCTTGGTTGTTGGGCTGACAATTCATCCAGTCTTCCAAACTTTATTTTAAACACGAGAGCAATTCCTCGGCCCATACGTAGATCCTCCGCTACACAATGGCCAATAGAAACGTCGGCTGGTAGTTTGAAATGGTCTTGTTGAACCTCAACTGTCACACCGAGTCTGACCTTCTTCCGATCCGCGTAGTTGGACATGAAGTCGTTGAAACTGACATTTCGCTCCTCAACGTTCTTTTCTTGAAGAGCCACTCGTGCTTCCTCCTGGTTGTTCGATCCAGCCTATGGTGCGAGTCGGTTTATGTGCACCACTCTAGGTTTTCCCCTTGGTAACTTTCAGATACGATAGATGACGTCATTTATCCTGTTCATAACTTCATATGGACCTTCCCATTGCCTTTGGAGTTTGGGACAAAGGCCTCGACGTCGTTGAGGATTATACAGCCAAACAAGGTCCCCCACGTTGAAGACTCCATGTATATAGTCGTGTAGTTATTGGTGTAAATAAATAAGTAGAAATAAATCGAACCCAGTTTTAATATAAATCCCCGTTACATTGGTGTCAGGTGTGGAGTCAGTCAGTGAGTGACTGTAAAATTGGACAGACTTTAAGAGACTGTGGTTTCGTGTAGAGTTGAGTGTTTTCGTGACTTTTTGTTAGATTTAAGTTTAAGTTTAAGACTCTTTTGTTCGTTTTTGTGTTAGTGTGAAGACTTTTTAGTTCGTTTTCGTGTCGAAAACTTTAAAAACAGTATTGACTCTGTTAATAAAGATAATTCAAAATGAAATTAGTGCAGCTAACATTGAAACAATTCAAAGAACAGTTGGTGGAGCGGGATTGTGATAATTCCGGTGATAAAGTGACCCTCCAGAAACGGTTAAGGGACAATATGATTGAAAATGGAGATCCTGATGTGTTCGAGTTCCACTCTCCGGAAGAACTGTTATCGAAAAAATTTGAAGAAGTTTCTAGAACTCTTCAAGATGAAATTAAAAATGTTTCCAGAAAAAGTTTGAGGAGGTGACCAGAACTATCAGGGAAGCTGGTAGATATAGTGACAAGAAATTCGAAGAAATTTCAAGAATAGTTGACGAAAACTTTGTCACGACAGAGAAGAACATGGAGCTACTGCAACAAAAAATCAAAGCACTGGAAATGTCAGTTAAGAATGGTAACTGCAGTGGGAGCTAGACACTCAAAGGTGAATATGACTTAGCCGCAGGTAGTATGAGGGTTAAGCTGCCAAACTGCTCCTGGTCAACCTATCGAAAGCTGTTTGAAGGAGTGGCAATGGCTAACCAGTGGACCGAAGAGCAGACAGCTGTTTCGTTAACTGCTGCTTTACTAGGTGATGCAGCAGACATCCTAAGGTCTATTCCAGCTGGCCAAGCAAACTATACAAAGTATACAAAGCCCAATTACGATCTCGGGTGCAACATGCAAATGAGAGTCTGCAAGAGTTCGAGGGAGAGGTAGCTCGGATTGTGCGACTAGCATATCCTACAGGCGTTGAAGCTGGCCAGACCTAAATTGCTAGAATAAGCACTAGCTATTGCTTTGGAGCATGAAGCTGCTAGCCAAATTTCCTGAGGGCGCCGTGTAAAAGCAATCGAAGAAGAAGACCAATCCAATAGAGAGTCCCTGTTAGACATGATAAGGAAGCTAATGACGGGAGTGCATTCAAAGAAGAGAGAGCCAAGGTGTTGGAACCGTGGTGAGCTAGGAAACGTACGCCGCAGTTGTAAAAAGAAGGCGGCGCAATCGGAAAAACTAGAACGTGTCGACATGGAAGACAAAGTTTGTCCTATACGACGAACAACCGTAGAAAATGATGATGATCTGCTGTATAGAACCTTTTAGTCTGAAGATGGCACTGAATCCAGATTGCAACTAGTTGTACCAAGAAGCAAAGTGCCGGGGATACTACGTCAGCTACATGACGGAACCTCGGGTGGACATTTTGGAATCACCAAAACTCTGCATAAGGTTTGAGAGCGATTCTATTGGGTGAATTGCAAAGAAGATGTGAGACAGTGGTGCCGTAAGTGTGAAGTGTGTGCAGCCAGCAATAGACCACTTGGCAGAAAGCGGGCACCTATGAGGCAGTATGATGTTGGGAGTCCCATGGAGCTAGTTGCTGTGAATATTGCGGGGCCATTTCCTGAAACCGACAATGGGAATAAGTATATTCTAGTAGCCTTGGATTATTTCACAAAGTGGACAGAGGCGTACGTAATCTCTAACCAAGAAGCATCGGCCGTCGCCGAGGTGTTGGTGAAAGAATTCTTTTCACGTTTTGGCGTTCCTCTTGAAATCCATTCAGATCAAGGAAGAAACTTCGAGTCAGCCCTGTTCCAAGATGTGTGCAGACTAATAGGTGCGAACACGACCAGAACGACCCCATTGCATCCTTAATCGGACGGAATGGTAGAGAGGATGAACCGAACCATGGGCAAGCACCTCTCTAAGGTTGTCTCAGAACGAGCGAGATTGGGATCAGTACATCCATTTGTTCCTGATGGCCTATCGGGTGGCTGTGAAGGAAACAACTGGTCAGACTCCTGTTAATTTAATGTTGGGGCGCGAGTTACGCTTACCCTGTGACCTGGAATTCGGCCGCAGAACTACAGAGAACAGTGTCGCAGGAGAAGGATACGTCGACCAATTGAGAGCCAGAATGGATAAAGTCCATAAGTTAGCCAGACAGAACATCCAGCTTGCCAGTGATCGAATGAAGCACCACTACAATATTCGATCAGCTGATGGAGTCTTCAACGTGGGGGACCTTGTTTGGCTGTATAATCCTCAACGACGTCGAGGCCTTTGTCCCAAACTCCAAAGGCAATGGGAAGGTCCATATGAAGTTATGAAGAGGATAAATGACGTCATCTATCGTATCTGAAAGTTACCAAGGGGAAAACCTAGAGTGGTGCACATAAACCAACTCGCACTTATTTCTTTGACTATATACGACTTTCTACTGTCTCTGATCTATAACCGATTGTGATCTATGACTGACTGTCTACTTCCGTGGTCCGTCAGTTTATATCCACTTAACCTCCTATCTCGAAGCTTCTCGTTCGTTCTAATATATTGTTCTGGATGTATTTCCCAATATATTCGTTAATCGAGGTGCTTCCGGGGCTCCAGAGTGTTCTTCCAGATATTTGTGTGTGTGTGGGTGTCTTTATTCAGGTAAGTCTTCACGTTAAATTATTATATTTATGCGAACCTGATGCGATCATCTAGATTAGATTAGGTTAATCTAACCTAACTAAACCTAACCTAACACACTGCGACCTATTTAAGTCAGTTGTGATTCTTCAATGGATTAGTGCTTGGTATCTATTCTTCTATCCATTATAAGGCGTATCAATCTAGATATGGAGTCCTAAATTATGAGAATATAGGCTTTGACAGACAGATAGACAACAGACTCATCTTATAAGTGTTAGGATGTAAGAAACTTACAAAAATATTCGGTGATTGATTATAAATCCTTGTGATAATTGAGGAGATATTCTTCGGATAAAACGGAGATATACTTCAACCCTTTCTGAGTTGTTTTTGTTCCCAAAATTCTTTTCGTTGGCATGTATCATCACCCCATCTGATCTGATATAGATAATTAAACTTAGTCCAGTAGATGCCTTCTCCAAAAAACTTCTGTTATTGTTAACTTGTACTAGGTAGGTACCCTTTTAAGCTCGATGTACTCTTATCGATAGTGATACTTTTTTAAATACATTCTAGTTCCATCTATTGATCAGTTCCAACTTTCATTTCTTTAAAGTACTTTAAAGCTTCAGATTTCACTTCTCGTTAAAATAAATGCAGTATGAAAAGAATTATAGAATCCATTTCAAATTCTACGAACAAAAAAATATTCATTAGTAGATAAAATTATCTATATCATTACTTATTATTTGGACTATTGAGACGCCATCTTGAATGTGAAAGTATGAAGAAATCAAATACCTAATGCATTTACCTTATTCGTCAAGACTGCACAAAGACAAAGAAATACATGAGATTACACAACAAATGAATCACATACCAAATAAAGTCTACTACACTATATGATGCAAGGCAAGACAAGAAAAAAATAACCGACTACATAAAACACTTATAATTATCACAATTTCCCAACCAGGACGCGATGGATTCATGTATACTCTTCTTCTTCACTTTTGCGTAGATACCTTCACGCAATTATGGTTATCATTAACAATCCTCATATACTATACGAGATATACACGGTGGACAAATTAAGTTTAACTCTACTTGATCACTTAATTTTTTTACCGAGCCAAAAAAAATCATTCGAAGTGTGCCATGACCTTAAGGTCTTTTTGTACCATCCCGTGATGTTGTACTATTGTACATTTATTTCTGGGCTTAAAACCAGCTCTTTAAAATGTTTAATTAGTGCTCTTGCACCACCGGCTTTTAGGTCCTCATAGGTGGGAAACGCCCGTCCTAGGACTCAGTCTTCTATGCGCATTCATAGTAGGTAAGTAATTTAAAGATTCTGCTCAAAACCCATCTTTCTTAATTGTTTTTTGATGGCATAATAACCTGTGGTGAATCCAACCAAGTTTTTCAGATCACTTCTTTCTATGAGAAGTAGGTTATTTTCCTTTGAGTATTACCAGTCTAGCAGGCGTTTGGCCTGAATGGCAGTATTTGGTTTTCAGCCATGATTCTCATTTTTTTCTGTTTTGACATGTTGTTATCCATGTCCACAGAATGGCTCGAAGCTTTGTCGTTTCCATAAATGTTCTTGTGTCCTGGTTCCACATGAGGTAAACTTTGTTACCTTTTGTCAGTTGCACAAGACCTTCATGGCATTCCTTTACTAATTTTGATTTCTTAGCACTAGTTGCCACTGCTTTGATGAGGGCTTGACTATATCACTTGCTATATAGATTCTAGTCCCTATGTGCTTCCTCTTACGGATCGCATGGGTGCATTCTATAATAGCCATTATTTCTGTCTGAAAAACTGTGCAACTCCCGCCCAGGGATATGAGTGTGCCATGTAAATATGGGAACATGTCTTCCAATTATTTGAAATTGCACGATAAGTATTACAACAGTACTTGTCACATTTTGGACCAGATATATTTTATTGGTCATCAAATACACAAACCTGAACTAATGTAAGGGCTTCTGTTACAAAGTGCATTTTTTTCGAAAATCAAAAATCCATATCCATATCCAGTAAAGTTTAAATCGAACATTTTCATTTCAGCGGTGGTAAAATCTGAAATATGGATGTCTCAGCTATGTGGTGCGGGCGATTTCTTTCGGAAATTGAAACTATGGGATCGCCAAATTAAAAAAGAGATTTTATGTAGCAACATATAAATTGGACATTTTTCAAAATAAATATTTTGTACCAAAAATTGGACCGACTTTATTAGTTTGTGCACTAAAGAATACAAAATAATACTAATTCTATTGGTGCTGGTAATTTTGAAGTTTTTCAAATTGTAGACTTCTGGTACCAACTTCAAAGGTACCAGCACCAATATAATCAATATTATTTTTTATTTTTCAGTGCACAAACTAATAAAGTCGGCCCAGTTTTTGATAAAAAATATTTATTAACCATAGAGTTAATAAAATACAGTCTCGGTAACTAATGAACGTAAAATTTTGTAAAGAATATATAGGGCTAAACTTTATAGGAAAACATAACCAAAAAACCTCCTCCTCTCCACGCGCGAGTCCTACTCGCATTGACCATCATTTTTATCTATTTACATAAATTCTAGGTGTTCAATTTTTTTTCTTAAAAATCATACAAAATAATCTAATCAAAATATTTCAAGTTTTTTTTTGTCTATGGACTTCTTCCCTGTTGGATCTAATGTTACAATAGTAAAGAAGTGTTACGAGTATGACTGATTGATAATATTCATCTAATTTGAAGTGAAGATTTACTGAGGAGTTCATAATTTGTACCTCAGAGGTTGCACCCATATTTTATAGTAAAAGTGGCCTTGATACTTTTCTATCACTCTAGAATAACATAATAATATCCTTATACCTAACTACTTTTCTCTGTAAAATGTAATAAGATATTAATAATCCATAATATTGCTGTAGATAGTAAAATTCACTTTTATCAGACATAAGAAATCACATCTCAGAAATGTCTCACTTTATAGCAATATTATTATACTTAATTGAGACAATAAAAAATAATTACAGTTCATTCAATTCTATTGACACCTTTCCATTGCCGACAGAATAAAATGTTTTTAAAATGCTAAACTGCGATTTAATTTACATTTCCAATTTTGTTGTAAAATGAGGTGTAATTTGCAAATTTAAATGCAATTACACATATTATGTATATGTATATACATTTAGTTGAACGTTTAACTTAGCTGTTCGTTGTTTGCAATCTAGTAAAGTGTTTCAGGTAATGTCAATAATAATTCCAACATCACTGAACTGATAAGACAGGTTGTTCATTTTTGTGATATTATTATGGAAATTATTTCCTCAAAAGGGAGTACCTACGACATATTCTGTATTTGAATAAATATTGATCCAAAAATATCTCCAGTGTGCGATGGAATTTGAGACCATGTCTTTGTTTAAATCATGTAAAATTATTTTATATTAAAATTTCTTTTTTCATTTTGTAAAAACTGAAATATTTTTTTCGTAACTCTCAAATTCCTGTCATGTTTGAATTATTTGGATAGCCTCAGTGTAGATGCTCTTAAAAGATAAAGACTTGAGAAAATGCGAAGCTTATGGGTTCACTATTGAATATGAAATATTTTTA
Source organism: Crioceris asparagi (assembly GCA_958507055.1). NCBI lineage: Eukaryota > Metazoa > Arthropoda > Insecta > Coleoptera > Chrysomelidae > Crioceris > Crioceris asparagi. The sequence continues at coordinate 78,902,688 of OY293826.1, read as the reverse complement.
CTGAAGTAATCAATTTGATATACCTATATTTACAAACTTTCAACTTAAGAAATATTGAAAAATTCAATCATTATTATGAATGGCTGTAAAGCATGTGTTATTATGCTATATTCGCCAAAACAACTTTCAATAGCATTTGGTGTGGCTTTGCACTAAATACAAATCATTTTCTTTCCTTCATAAAAAATATCTTTGCACTGTTTCTTATTCTATCTTTACTTATTGTTTCTCTTTTATCATTTCAACGATCGCATGATTTCCTAACCATTTTTATTCATTCCCATCTATTGTTCGTCTCCTCATTATTTATATCTTTAGTAGCTTTCCTTTTTTTTAATCTATTACTAATCAATATCTGAATGTATATCTGAATGCTAGATCCACACACCATCAGATTTTTTGATTATTGCATATTAGTCTCACTGAACAACAGTAGATAATAATAATTTTCATCTAAATTTATTATATAAAAAAGTATCTACCCTTGGTTTGAATATTTAAATCCAAAGTCATAAAAACTGATTTGTTCTTAGCCTACATGAACATCAAAATAGTGCTCGCTATCCTCAAGAAAGATAAACATATAAATACAACGTTGAATTTCTTTGAAACTGGCAAATAATAACACTTGTATAAAAATATACAGGGTTAACAAATAGTGCTGGAACACACAAATATTTTCCAGACAGCTAGTGGAATTCAGCACTCATATTGAAACTGTTGCTAGATTTTAAATTTGTCCGTTACATTTAGTAACTTTGTTATCTCAAAAATGTCCCATTTATTTTTATAGCCATGAATTTTGTGTTTCAAAATTAGTAAGATCTCAAGTGTTCATTAGATATTGAGATATTACAGCACCGACTTTTCAGTAAGAACTACTTGTCGAAAATGCCCAAGAATATTAAAAGCTCATAGACAAGTAAGCATCGATTCTTTTTTTTTCAAGATTGTTATATTACATACTGAGGAAATCCTTATGATTTAATTGCTTTCCCGCTCACTTTATCCAGCTATGAGACTGATTAAAATACTATTAATTGAAAACCGCTGCTGTCATAGCTCAGTAAGTGATATATGTAGATTTAAGTGAGCCATGTGATTACATCATCAGCTAGAGACTTTGTAGTAATTTTTTTATTGACCTTCAAACCTCATTTCAAATTGAGATAAAGTGTACACAGATTGTTTTGGAATTAATCAGTTTCTACAGTTTTACATAGTTGTCAAATCAACTTATTATTGACGTCTACGAAGATGTCCATGGGAACTCTCATGTTTGTAGGTTATAATTCGTATTTAATTATGAGATTACTTATTGCCAATACCTAACCAATGATATTATAAGTTCGTTTATCTATGTCAAATATTTTGAACGTTAAATGTGACAAGTGATTTTCATAACCTATCAAACAGTTCACCACTTTGAAAATTTCAGGCGTACCAAGTTAGCACCTGTGATGTAATACAATGGGTTACTTAAATTGACTACTGCAGAATTAACAAATTCCTAAGCCGCGATGATATAGTGTTGAATTACTCTTGGTGAAAAACCTCTAGATATGTACTGTGTAACTTTCGCAGTTAAAAATATACTTGAGTTTTTCTATCAGCCCCGTATCGTAGGTTCTCTTTCTCAACACCAGATGGAGACGTGGTACCTTACCACAACACAACAACTATCATATGTAATAATGGAGGCTGTCTAAAATAACATAAAAAACAATAGGTGTCTACATATCAAATACCGGATACAGAATCGCGCACACATTAATACAAATTATGTTTGCGTCAGACGGGCAATGTGCTTGTGCAGAATATATATTTATATAAATTTAATATATGAGTGATATGTATATAGGTATATTCCTAGTATATAAAACTATAAAGGAGCTTTGCAGTAACCATTTCAAACACCTGTTGTTTTTGAAATGGCATAGCGAAAGTTCCTCTTTTTGCATCACACTGATTTTGTTTATGATAAAACTAAAAGCCTTTTATTACATTGAAATTGTTTCGATCATGTATCTCCTTTAATCTTTTCAGATAGAATATTTGACAGAATTTTTCCCCTCCATTTCATTTCGTTTGAGTTGTTTGAGAAAAGGACATGAAATATTTTGAGAAGTTCAATATGCGACTATAGCATTGCTCTTTGAATGAAAAAGAATCATCTAAATCTGTCGCACTTTTTCTATTAAAATTTGCGAACAAATATGAAAAAGCAAAAATATACAATAGAAATTATATTTCTCCTGTTTATGAAATCATTAAAAAATACTAGTTTACGGAAGCGTCTCAATATCCCCTTTTTCTTATGCACTTCCGGTTGTCTAATCTTGAAAAATAATTCCTATAGTCGATTTGAGATTGACAAATTCTGGTAAATATTGTGATAATATTCGATAAATATAGATTCTAATTATTTTGATTTATATTTATAAAATAAACACGTTGTGTGGAGACCTAAACAGCGAGGGTCCTAAAAGTTCCAATATTTAAAGTGTCTTTTTTTTCGTTTTTCACTATGATATTTTTTTTCTCGATTCGACAAACATACATTTAACACTGTATGATTATTTAAGAAGTAAATAACTTAAAAAAACTACAACCGACTTCATTAGACGATAGTATAAAATAACATATAAAGTAAGAATTATAAATATTCTGAAGATTATGTATCAGCTATATAAGTGAATCTTTTAATAATATTTTTTTATGCTATTCAATTATTGAGACTTACTCAAATACGACAATATCATTACCTTAATAACTCTATTATCTACAAAAACAACAAATATTTTTATAAGTTGTATATGTATTATACTCTAAAACTAAAACTAAAAAAAATTAAAAAGTGTTTTCTAGGAAGAAAAAGTGCCCAGAAGGATTCGTTCCGTAGATGCTGGTGGGTACTATGCTACAAACTACAAACCAAATGCTACATTTGAAAAAGAAATCATTCGAGGGGCTTTTTTGAGGAAAGGATATTGATTGAACGCTGAACAAATGGGAACATCTCTCTGTACTCGATTCACGTTAGCAAGAAGGTAATATCCTCTCTCAAGTTTACCTACTAGGCGAAAGGAGTTAACATACATAGAAATCGAATCCTTTTGGGAAGTCGGTCAAAAATAGAATGAGATGAACTTTATAAAATTGGTAGGTTACATTGTTCCATGTACTGCAAAAATAAGCATCAGCAAGCTAGTCTTTACGTCTCGAGTAATATCCCTATTAATAAAAAAAATAACCAAAACTTCATCACTTTTGATGATCCTGATGTTCCAACAGTAGGTACATACTTTCTTAAAATAGTTATAAGCATCTGTGGAGATTATGCTAAGCCTCGATAATCAAACATGGCAACTAGAGGTGAATTGCTCGTCAGATCACCCAACGTTGTACACAAAAAAATACGGTCGACTAGGCAAAACTAATTAAGCTCTAATTAAGAGTCAATATGGGAAGTCGCTGAAAGAAACCCGATTCGAAAGGAAGCAGCGCTCATCTAGCGAGTGGCCTCTTATCAAGATCGCACGGTGACCGTGGAGCGTGTAGCCGTGCAGATGCTCCTCTTAGACCAGAGAATAAAGCACAGAAACAAGTCAATTTTACAATAGCTATACATTGCTCTACCCAAGCGATTCATCGATATACTCCGCATTCGGCTTTCACGCTCATATTGAAAATGTTTTCATTTCTGCCTGAGAAAACGACAAAATAGTAGAAGTATATATTTCCAATTTTCATAATTTCCTAATATAATAATACTGTTTTGCTAGATGGAACCTCACAAAAGCCAACTGGTTAAGTTTTCCGAAATAATTGTTGAATTTTAAATATTCTATTTTTTTGGTATCTGCTTAATGCTTTGAGTGTCCATTTTTTTTCTGTGACCGAGTATCTATTAGATATCTATTACATTAATAAAAGGCAAGCCTTAAAATAAGATCACTGTTTTAGGCCCTTTATCGTAAGAAAACCCAAACATATAATACACCAAATAAAAGCTGACAGTAGGTTTATTTGTTATCTAAATTACTTAATCTAATTAATCATGTTCCAAACCATAATAATTATTTCTATTTCTATTAGGACTAGGTCCCATTGAATGGGAGTACTTGTTAAATAGCATATTGCATACAGTTGACATCTTATAGGGTACGGTGCTTTCAGCAACGACAAATCTATGTCTACATAATAAATTATAAAGACGCTAAGCCCTCTTTATATCGTGTAACCCTTGAATTCATGGGTTAACCGCTTGCTTGTTTATTTTTATTGCACTCGGAAACCTCTATTCCCTAGCCTATATTCCTACCATAGAATAGTTGTTATTTATACTTTGTCCCTACCATTCTGATGCTGTGAATATGATGATGCGGGTATCTGATATCTGATTTGCTGTTTGAATTCGTATCATATATTATAAAATATGAGCTGCCAGAACATACTGCGGCTGATTATGAATGTAGAAAATTGTTCAATTATGGAACGGTAACTGTTCTTCAGCGGAAATTCTTACGCTATCACTGTCTGCATTTCATGGAATGCGATTAGATTTCTCTGATAATTTTAACGATAGAGCAAGAAGATTTTATCAAATACAGAGCTTTGCTATAATTGGATCACAGAGGGCGGAAGAGAATAAATCCAAAAATGTATTGACGTATTGAAAATTATATCAAAAAAATAAAAAACCATCAAGTGGGAATCGGAATCGCTTAGAAGTTTCAATTTTTAAGCTCAGTACTTTCTTTAATAAGGGAAGAAATTCTATGTTTTACGTTGTAGACCGAGATGTCGATAAAAATTTTGCTTCATACACGTTCTAACTGTCTCTAGAAGTAAGGACAAAAATTGTTGAAATCACATGAAATGCCAGTATAACCAAAGAATGTAACGAATCATTTGTATTTTTGATAAACAATTTACAAAATGAAGCTTTGATACCAATCTCAATTCATTTATGTAAGTATTTTTTGGAAAAATAGAACCACAGAAAATTTTGGGCCAAACTAAAAATAGATTGATCTTCTAGTACTTTAGCTGACGATAACATTTGCGATTTCAAAAGTGCATTCGGTTATCCGAATAATATATTTTTTTTCACATCCAATTCCAGAAAGCCCAATTCGTTCGTCAAAAAAAAACAATTATCCTGTCTTTTGTTACCTCAATGTTATTGTTGTTAACAAATACTTTATGCCAACTTCAACCAACCACTCACGTTCTAAGCTCACCCAGCTACCCTTAGATAAGGAAATTGAGCAGCTACATGTTAACCTAACCTAACAAGCCAATAATATATCGTAGGGACACTAATACACAGTACAAACAGCATATGACCCTGATGACATAATACCCACACATTCAATGTGCTACATTCCTCCCGCACATAATGTAGGTAAACTACACCGTCCATTTAATACGAATTAACTCCATTCCTTATGTAACCTCCAACAGTATTATCAACAACAACATATGTATAGTGTGAGTCTGAAGAAACGGACCAAAATCCAGGAGTACATCGTATACGTGTAAATAATATAAAAAAAACTCATATGCTAATACCAGATTTTTAGAGTTGTTCTATTTGCATCCAAAGTATGTCATGTTCGAGGTTCAAAACCATACATCATAGCATAAGATTATATCGAGCGATCCAAAAAAAACTAATTCCCAGTAGGCTTTGCTAAAAACAGATAGGAAGCTAAAAATCACAAGTGATGTTTCAATTAATTTAAATTCAATTGTATTGTATCATTTGAGGTGCCTATTGCGAATGCTTTTTTTGATCGCTCGATAATTTTTGTGGTATATAGCTGGTTTGCATACGCAACACGAGGCTGGTCGGGAGGTTATCGTATCGGAGTAACGTGACATAGTGACATATGATATAATATCAAGTTTCTACCAAAGGCACTCTTCGTAGACGGAGCTGTATATCTATTAATGTCGGTATTTTCGAGCATTTATTAAAAGAACGTTGTTATAAGTCAAATGCTAAATTAATACATTTGGTTTATTTGTAATTACTTAGGCTATAACTTGAAAGCAAATGATAACTCACACTGTAACGATATGAGTCAATTTGGCTCGTGCTTAAATCGCGTCCTCCTAGTAGGTGGTTGAGTATCAACTATAGATACCTATAAATAAGAGAGCATCAAGTTTGCTGCAACATTGTAGCAGATTTTTCAGTGTCATTGACTCTTTATGCTTTTATTCCCCACCCAGTCAGATATCACAAAACGATATGTAATTTCATGGACATCCAGTTAACATTGATGTCAATGAGGCAATGATTGATTGAAGATGATCCTGCTCCTGCTGCTACTTCAGCCGTCAATGATTATTATGGATTAACAGGATTTTGGAAGATTACAATGTTTGCAACAGGTGTGGATGACAAGTTTTGCGTTGTTATGGATTTGATTGCTTTTAGAATTGGAATATCCAGAAACATGTAAATTCATCAGGAAATTGTTTTATATAGTCTATTGAAATGAGCAATGTGATTATGCGTCATCAGCTAGGGTCTTTTTAGTGACTTTTTATTGAAATTCCAATCTTTTGACATTGAGAATCCATAGATAATATATTGTTTTGATATTTATCTATTGAATACTGTAATTTTATAAGGTTGTCAAATCAATATACCTACCGTTGACGACTACAAATATTTCAAAGAGCATTCTCATATTTGTAGGTTATAATTCATATTTAATTATGGCGTTACCTGTTGAATGTCAAATGTGCCAAATGATTATCATAACCCAATAAATAGAGGCGTTCCATCTTACCTGTGACTTAGTACAACTGGTCATTTAAATTGACTAGCAAAATAATTTGCATCAAAAAAAGTTGGGGAGACTTGAATGAGTGAACAGAACAGTAAACTCCAAAACCAAATATGAAAAATTTTATTATTGTAAGAATAGGTCAAATGCGATTTCGGCCTTTGCAGAGAGGGTTCCAAACTTAGGCTTTTTGTATAAATTTTCCTGTTACTTTTGAAAAAGGTGCTTTATTTTTTCATTTTGGAAAAAGATGAATTTGTACAACTCATAAAAGGCTTCTGGCAATCTGTCGATTTCGAACGAAACACTTTCAGAAAATGTCCATTCATCATCTTTTGGACAATATCGTCATGTTATTCCAAATAAATTTAAAAAATAGTAACAAAAAATCCTATAACTCAAGCTCAACCAGCCAGCAACCATATTTCCAAGTTAATTTACGACTATTCATTACCATTCGAGGTGCTTAGGTTTATTCCAGAAGCAAGACAAATTTGATTTATACAGCATGGACACGAGAGACGTTAAAACCATCCATATATGTGTACCTATGTATTCACTGAAAACCACACCTGTCAACCAGTTAATGCCTGTAACCAAACTGACATCTCTCGACCGAACCTAGAGAGACTTAAAACATCATTAATGTCACACTGAATCGATGGCTGAACCAAGAAGAAAACCCGTCACTGACATATTCATTTCGATCGATAAATGTATGTACAAATATATATATTTGCGATGCTGGTAGGATCATTAAACATCACAGTTTGCTTGGATTTACTCCAATCAAAATTGCAAGATTGCAACACAATTTCGAAAATATATATGCATATGGCAATAAATAGTTTGACTACTTGATATGTTCTTAACGATACAAGTATGTTTTATGTTTATGGTCTGGTATAGGTTTATTTATTTGAGTGGTTCCCAGCGGGATTTAGTGCTCGAGAAAAGTGGAATAAAACTTTGGTTGTGGTAAAAGTGAATTCATGTAGGTGTTCAAACCAAGTCAAGGTGTCTCGTAAAAAAGGAAAGGACAGTTGAAAATTATTGACTGCTCCTGTATCACAGATGATCAATATAAGACTGCTTGATTGATTATCAACTTCAACGGCAATGACTGACCCTGCTAGGCTCTTGAAGAGGGAGAAGGATTAGATCAGACACGAAGAGATATGTAGCTATAGATATTTTTCATTCAACATGTTTTTGTAAAAAAAACTAATTGCTGTATTGGCAGTACAGATACACTGTCATGAATATTTTACATGAGTGAGTGATAAAAGCATTCATAGTAGGTTCAGAAGAAATCCCTGGTCCCTAGGATTATTATTGAAAACGTTTGCAACCAACTTCAAAAGTACCCGAACCAATAGAATTAATATTATTTTGTATTTTTCAGTGTAAAAAATATTTATAATAATCACTGAAGAAAGACTTTGTCAAAAAAAATATCGAAATAAAATTCCAAGTCTTCCAAATAAACGAATAGTTCCATACTCGACAATCAATTAAAAAAATCATACGAGGGAATACCCCATATTCGACACGATGAAATGGTATCTCCAACGCCATTCCGCATTATGCTCACTACTGATGGAATGAAAAAAACTAAATGACCCATTCAAGATTAAGAAGAAGTCTCACCTCGACGGTTATATACGTGGCTGTAATAAAAATGAAGTGTCGCCAGTGCGGAGAAACAGCGTATTATATTATATGCTAATGCGTTTTCTGACTTTTTTTGTAGTGACTCATAGAAATAATAATAATATGGTAAGCAGAGTCTAGAGAAGGACCTTACTATACCAGGTGATACAGTTTGGTATTAGCGGCCATATGATTTTTTTTTCAAGTGTAATAAACAACTTTTTGAAATTACAGGCCAAAATTTATTAAATGCAGCCAGCAAATTATTTTTGCGATGACAAATGTCAAAACTGCAATATTCAACTTTTTTAAACAACGGACCAAACGGATGAGTTTTAGATTGATTGCATGTTTTTCTATAAATAGTAAACGTGCTCCATTTTTTATTTGGTGGAGGACTATTGAGAGTTGGTCTCTGCATTCAACCTGTCCTTCTCCTCAAAAACTTCTCTCAAAGGGGGTGGAGGGGCAATTTTTAAAAAAAATCGAAAATGACTATATTCGGCAACGTTTAAATTGGACATTTTTGAAATATGTGTATATCCGCGATGTTTTGAAATCTCTGAATAAGTATAGGTAAGCAACGTATTATCTTTTTTGGTGAAGGTTGATTGGCCTTGATTAATAACGTCAGAAGTGTGAAATAAATATAAACAGAAATTGAACCGACTTTATTAGTTGTTGCACTGAAAAATACAAAATAATATGAATTCTATTGGTTCTGGTACTTTTGAAGTTGGTGCCAACAGTTTTTAATTTAAAAACAACTGCACAACTTCAAAATTACCAGTACCAATAGAATTAATATTAATTTGTATTTTTCAGTGCACCAACTAATAAAGTCGGTTAAATTTTTTGTATAAAATGTTTACTGAATACATTTTTTCCCAGATATTATTAGGCTAGGTACACTTTATAGAAAAAAATATGAAAAAAATACTTATTTCTTTTTGTTTTATGCGAATTATATTTTTGTCCAGAACTTTTGTACACAGCAAGTAAATTTAAGTAATTTATTCAATAATTTAATGAAATAATACCTAATGATAATAAATGAATCTTATGTGTTTTATTTTGGACTTCCAATATGTAGGCGTCTTAGTTTTTGTGATATTTTAATTTTATTCCTATTTTTATGTTATAGAGTCAATAATTTAATTTTGTTTCAAAATTTTCTGGAATGTTTTGAACAATTTTCAATAATTTCCTCTTTACGTGAGTAATAATCTTTAGAGTAGCCATTTTGTCACATTCTTATTTATACATTATTGACTGAAGATGAGTTTATATAAAGTCGAAAAATGTCTCACCCCCCAAATCTCAATATAATTTTCAACAATAAAAGCGTAGAGAAGACTTTGACCTTAATTTTCCACTTGAAATTGACTCCTTTCTACAACTCTTCTTGACCCACAAATTTACTCGGTATGAGAGAACAAAACAGTGTTCATCAACTAAATTCACCATTTAAATACGTGTATTGATGTCTTCGTGATCAACGAAAACTAAAATGTCGGTAGTCTTCTTAATATGTGTAATAGGTCACTCATGGTGAATCACCATGTATATGTTGTATATATAAACACATACAACAAAGACATGACGCATTGTTTAAATGAAAATAAATCATTCAAAAGTGTCAGGTGGAACACGAGTTCGCCTCAACACGGATTCTTTTTTTCTTCGCTCTTTCATATCATTCTCGACTTCTAGAGAGACGAGAGTCGTACACTGAGCTGTTGTAGATTAAGATGCAAAATTTTTGTTTGAGTACGTAATAAAGTTGCTTTCTTAAAAAGCATACCCCTTCACATATATAAAGATGGCAGTGTGCGAGAAGTTATGGTTTCCCATAATTCTGTATAACTTTGTCACCAACGACCTCGTTACAATGTGTGTTTATACGGACGGAAGACATAGTATGAGCAGTGTGGTAGTTGTAATGTTAGGGTTAAGAAAGAACCTGGTGACAAGCTTTGTATGATGCATGTTTTGGAGAAGTTCTTGTCTACACAGAGGTCTAGATTAAATGTTCGCGTACCTACTACGTAAAAAAAACTTCATGAATTTTGATAAAACTATCTATACATTAACATTAAGTATAATTTTTCAAAAATAATCAAAAACAAATCCCAAAATTAAATTGAAAGAATAGTACTGTTAGCGAGATATGTTGATGAAAAGTTAACTCAGAAGCTCACAAAGCCATAGGGCAACAATAAGTATAATATCAAACCAAAGATTATTAATTGAGTTCACACTTGACTTGGATGATAGAGCCAAAATGATATCGACGAGATTGAAAGATAACTTTGTTCGCAAGCAACAAGCATAGACGGGCATTTTCTAGTAAGGAAATAAATTAATTTATTTAAAATATACCAGTCTAGTAGAACCCGGCAAACGTTATTCTGCCTTAAACACTTAAGTATACCAATTTTATGGCGATCGCTTAAGCGGTGTAGGAGAGTGCCATCTAGCTGCAAGTTACAACAAAGTAAAGCAAAGCAAAGATAATGGAAGACCACCATTATCTTTGACCAAAGCACACAATTTTCGTAGTAATCTGTTGAAGTTGATTATTGCAATGCCATCTAGTGGCGAGATATGACAAACTAGATAACATAAAAACCTTCTCCTTGAAGGATTATAAAAATATTTGCCGGCTTTCATGGTAATCGGTGAAACAGTGTCGGAGAACACAGCACAAAAATACCAATATCCACTTTTAGGGTTCTTTACTAAATTAGTGAAAATGGGACTCTATTATTAGTACGCCTCCGCTGTCCGTCCGTCTGTCTGTCAGCGCGCTGTATATTATGAACCGTCATAGTTATAGGCAGTTGAAATTAATAAAAACTAAATCCGTCAGTCCGTTTATCGGTGAGCGAGCGTTATATCTCATGAACCGTACTAGGTAGAAAGTTGAACCTTTCAAAGAAAGAACATAGTATTGAATCTTTCACAATGGTACAGAATTCTCATATGTATACATGGACAGATAGATAGATTTTGATGTCAGAAGTCTTTACATAGAAAGTATGTTTAATACAGATGTAATGATGAAAACACATGGTGAAGTACAAAATGAAATCTTCATACTGATTCAAAAAAATCAGTAAACATAAAAAGGGGGTAATTATCAATTGTTTCCTATGAATTTTCACGAATAAATATTTGTACATTTCAAACTGGGTCGTTTAAGGATAATAGGCAAGAAAATTTTTAATGGTAGGCTTATGTAAATGCATTAAAACATCTTTATTTGAACAGGATAGATGATTGCTGAGTAAAGCTATAAAAATATTTTATGATTTATCAGCATAAGAAAGGTAGATACAAGCTCTATGGCTTTTATGATATTTTCCAAGAAGCTTTTGAATTTCAGAATCATTTAACGTGTGCACGTTTTTAGTAACTATAAACTATTTCCGTTATTATCTTTACTTCCAGAATCCAACTATTATATCAAATATTTAACGGCTTTTGGCTTTTAACGAATACCATCTCATAACTACCTACTCAAAGAATTCGTTCTATCAATTTAATCCAGCATTCTTTCTATTTTTTACATTTTCCCTTCTTTGTTCTACATTTTTGCATTAGTCATTTTAATGGAATTGCTGGATAAGTCTTTTGAGTTATCATTTCAAAAGTCGTGACAATTTAGATTCTTGATAACAGTCTCTTAAATGAACCAATGAATAATCAGTGTGTCGTTCATAGCATAAATACATTTTTAATTCGCAATGATACTGCTTAAAAATTTAAAAGACTCGGAAAATTTTGAAAAAACGTGATAAAACGTGACGATATGATCGACATATTTGGTGGATTTTTTTGTTTAGTTTGTTAACTTTACAGGAAGGAAATAACTCAAATCCATGTTTTCTGTTAAAAAAGGATTTGGAGAAAAAATCTTGCATGCCATTCACTTTTGTGTTATTACGCGATCTGTACATACACATTTTTATTGAAATTTGGACTAGACAACAGATAACATCTGTCAGGATAGCTAGTAATTAATATTAATTTATCTTGATTCCATAAATATTTTCGGATACATTCGATTTTTCAATGCCCACTGATTGAATAATTAAACATTTTGTTGTTGTAGGTTATCATAATAGACGGAGCTTTCTCAAAATCTCTTTTTGTTATCCGATTGGAAAATACTAGTATTTTGAAATTCAAACCTCAGTGTCTTTGGCGGACATGTTGGATTCTCACTTCTCCTCATATTCCAAATTCCTATCTATTTATCATTCCAAATCTAATTTCTAGTTTCAACTAAATTATTTCAATATTCTCTAGTTATCATTGCTATTATTGTCATTACCAAAGCCCTTAACACTATGTGATCTCAAAGAGGACCAATTTTGTCACTGATGCTCTTTCCTTATTTCCTTATTTCTTCTATCGTGAGAATACTATTGCTTCGAGAATAGGAGCAAATAAAAGAGAATCTCAGAAACCCACAAACTTCGCCGATTATGCAACAGAGACATTAGGTACATTACATTCACGTTTTCCTTACTGTAACTAGATATTAACGTCTTGCAACAAACACAACTCTTCAGCAAGACTGTCTCATAAACATAAACTGCGTGAATTAATTTAAAAGACACAAATGTGAAAATAATTACACGGTGTGTCTCTCTTTCAAAGTAAACAAGCCAGGTTAACTTATATAAATATCTAGTCACATTATAAGCCGGTAACCGTGGAATCATTTTTTCTTCTTCATCTGAACGTTTACGGTCGCACTGTAAATTGTGGGAAAATCTCTTAATTTATGGTAACTTAATGGGGACAGACGAAACTATAGAGACCAGTTGTTGCAAGTAGTAGTACTTACTACATTTGCGTTGATGTACATAAATAATATATACACTGAGTGACCATCCGATAAAAAGCATAAGGAAAACCACTCCGACTACTCGGGTATATCCAATTATTTTCTTGCGGTCAGCCTCCAAGGTCCGCATGTGTGTTAAACACAAACGCAGTAAGAGGTCTTGTTCGGTATTAGATAATTAAATTATCGCTGTGTGAATACTATATAGATTATAGATGATGCATTTTGTGGTCATTGGATGGTTTTGGAATTGATTCTCTCACCATTTTCACATACCAATAACAGGAAACGCAATAGAAAATTGAAAAACGATGTGAATATATTATGTTCTTTAATAACCTATATCCTGTAATCCTGAGGGGACGTTAAGGGAAATTTATGCTAACGACTGAATTCTTTCCACGATTCATTCACTTTCATATTTTTTCCAATATTTTTTACTTTTCCATTTCCTTGAAAGTTCCATTTAAAGGCCCCATTAGCAATATGGTTTTTTCTTCTGAGTCTCTAGCGCATCCAAATCATACTTCTGCTGTTTGATTATTACTATGGCTGATGTTTGATTCAACAGGTATTCTTTGGAGATTTCGTTAGGTCATAGTTGAGACAATTGTTGATTTTTGTAAGTTTTCTGGGAAAATCTCCAGGATTTATACACATACAGAGGGGCAGTTTTTACATTGGTCGCAAATATGTGGAAGGAAAAGAATAAAATAATACCAACATCGCCAGAAAGACTAAAACGGATTTAAGAGTTCCAATATTTAGGCAGTACCTATTGTATTAAAAGAAAGTGCTGATGTAGACGTCTAGTAACAAAAAGAGACAGCAATAGGAGCCTTGCCTTAATATCCTATAATTAAGATGAAAATACGCACAGGAATCAATAAATAAAGAAAGTATCCTAGATCCATCCAAATTTGTTCTGCCGACATGTCGATGGAATTATCTTTGTCTCCAATACGAACATTTTACATTTACAAATCGAAAACTATTGATGTTATCAGCTCCAAATTTTGTAAAGTGGTTGTGTCCTGAATAATATAAAAAAATCGTTTCTTTTATGATGAATCCAATTTCACTTCATTTATTCATTTGATTTATTTATATTCCTTATTTTATGTATTTGTTTTAAATATTTAAATGTGAACTCAGCTCAAATTGCTTTCATCGTTCATAATCAATATTATATTGTTGTTTAAAGTATCTACTTGAGATAAAAATGTTTTATTTGTTGTAGAAATAATATAGTTATATTTTACTATAGACAACCTGATTTTAACCCTGTTTAGATGGCCAAAAATGGGTCTTTTCTTAACTAAGGCAGAAAAGCAGTTTTTGGTTCGTCCTACTGACGGCGCGCTTCAGTTAATAATAATTAATTATGCAATTTATAGTTTCTCAATGTATTATTTATTCAAGGGGTAGAAATACCTGAAAATAATATATTTATTCAAAAATCATATAATTAATATTTTGAAAGGAAGATGCAATTTCCAGTTTCTCTTTTCAATAGTCTTATGACTTAGAGCATTGACAAGCTTAGAGCTTAACCGGCTACACATTACTTGCCAGCAGTTGTCAGAAAACAATCGTATGTCAAAGATCTCCAGTTTCCCTCCATTGGATAAGATAAGCATGCATCTATACTTGCCGAATATTGCATGTTGTTTACACGGCTACTGTTAGATGAATAGTTCTATTTGTGATTGACACTTGCCAAGTGGCGCATAATGTGTAATCGGCTTTAGAACTTTTCAAGATAGATGACATATTTACAACTGTAAGTGTGACTACTGACTACCTTCAAATATCTAATATATTCATATCTATGATTGTGAAGAATGAAAAAATGCTTAGGCCACGTTGCAATAGCGGTTTTCTCGGCTTCAATAAATCTTCAACAATGACTCTTCTTTCAGACCGAAAAAGATCCACTTTGACACCTAAGGTTGAAAACTAATTTTATCCTTAGAATTTTGTTTAAGAAAGTTTTGAAATTATTGTGAATGAAAATTGTTCTCTGATCCTTTTCATAAGCTACTAGACTAATTTCTCCAAAATCATCCACTTCTAGAGACCATGAAACGTGATGATTTGGAAAATTCGGATAAGAAAAACCACATCTGACAGAGTATTAAGCTAAAAATACATAAATATTAAAATTAATTGTAGATCGAAGACATGAGAGGGGTTTTCTATGGGTTTGCAGATAGTTGAGGTTATGTAGCAGCAAACATTTGAGGACACGAAATTTCTAGGTTTTATCTCGGTATGTATTCGGATTGAACATTTTATCAACCTGAAGAAGCCTCGAAATGTATTTCCCTCTCTATATCATCATCTCACCCATGTTTTGACTAGTCTTCCTGTTGCTTCCCTCTTTCTATACTTTTTACTTAGATCAAAATTGCTACTTCAAGGTTCAATTAAATAACAACTTGATAATCTTGGCTGATTGATTATATTGTTGCTGCACTTCCTGTGGAATTAATTGAACCAAAAGGCGTCCAGCTGTTTGAAATGATAAGGACAATTTGTACGTACACTCTCAGCTAAAGCCTCTTCATCGATTGCTGCTGCATCTCGGCAGTCCTGCAAAGATGTAACACACTTTGTAGGTACCTACTTTCCTACTATCATATAGACACCATAGATAACATCGTCTTCAGATTCTAGTTTTAATTACAACTCATTAATATTAACTCTTGGTTATTTATTAGCTACCGGTTTCCATGCTAGTCATCACTGCCTGTTGACTGCTGATGTTCGTCTCGAATATGACTTGATTAATGCAGTTAGTCTGGATTCACACTAGAATAAGTGACATGCGTTTGGCGAAGATTCTTATTAGCTACTAATACTTCTTATACTCTTGTTTTTGAAAGATTTTAACTCTTTAACTTTATTGAGTCCATTGAATATGGATATACATTATGTAATCTTCTACTCAATGACATAATTTCTCTTTAAACATACTAAGCTTAAACGGTATGTCCTTAATCTTAGCAAATGATTTGGACTTAAGTAAGAAAACCAAATCATTTTCCAAATCAAAGTATTTATTATTATCAGGTAACTGACTTTATAGCTCTAATCTTTAACAATATACACATACATACGGGTAGAGATTTGGTAAACACTAAAAGTAAATGTTGAGCCTTTTCTTTTATGTTATCCTCCTCCTAATCATCATTGATTTTAAGACTTGAGATTGATGTACCTATCCCGTGAATCATCATCTTCAGGCCTCTTATCAGAGTTTCCTACATCCGATGAAAAAATAACCTGCAATTACAAAATAGATCTAGAAATATCGTTTAGTCAGATATTTCCTTCTAGCTGCAAAGATTTCAGGAAATATGAAACATTAAATCACAAATTTTGTTGGTACTTAATAGGGCTTGAAATAGTACTACTATTAAAATAATGAACAAACCTTGAGATGGTACAATATACCTCAATGTGGAGGTGTTGTAGAGATTTCAAAAAACCCTCTCTTTTATTTAGCCAATAGAGAATCTATCGCCAATCACATTAGTGTGATTCACGCATCAGTTGCAGTGCATTGCATTCGATGAAACCATTTATTATGTGGCGTCGAATAAATATGTGTAGATAAACTGCTCGCTAACTGTTCTTTTTTTTAGTTGGCGAAATGGCCATAAAAAGCACATCGGATTTACTCATTTGCAATGTGTTGGTTATCCACATGTCGTCATTGTTGCTTTACATTCAATAGCTAGTACTTAGAAGCGGAATCAGGAATACAGCAAAATAATTCTTTAATATCTATGCTTGAATTTCTTAAAAGGATTAATGATGAGTTGATTTATACTATTTACTATTTCCGATTCAGAGGCAACGTAGAGTTTATTTGTAGTTAATGAAGCTGAAAAGAAACCAAATATAATCTATTTGAGAAATATTTTTTTTACTAATACTTATCGAGATTTTTTTATTCTTCAAAGATCTAATCCTTTTTATCAAGTTCAGTCTGTATGATACAGGCTATTATCATTCATAGAATTCAGCCATGGCTAAGAAAGCCTGCTTCACAGATTTTTATGGAAATGTTAGTTTCATAATAATTATGCATCAACTCAGATCAACTGAGAAGTCTGGCGTCGATATCATTTTTGGTTCCAGAGATGTCAAAAGTCACAAAAACTATTTTGATAAGTTGATATAAATGTGTGAGCTGTGTTTTTTGGTAAAATATGTACGTTTTAGTTTTGGTTACAGTGATGTAGTATCTAATGACTAGTTTACTTTTGTATAATTTACTACCAAAAAAGACTGAATAATCCTGATTGTATCTAGGTATCTATAAGCCTTGTACATTTTTTATGAGTTTTCTCATAGTCCAAATATTGATATACATTTTGGGTTTTCTCCTTCTGAATTGCAACATTTTGTAGGAAAATCTAAGGGAGATAGTCCGGGATAAATGTACCTTTCTTTTTGTGAAGTTTTAGAAAAAACTAAAATAAATTATGACGCAGTATGGAAGTCCTGTCACAACGTCAGTATTTTTGATTGATTGGAAATTGTTAAAAATCCTCGAAAGTATGTTTTCAAAACAACTACTTGAGAGGTTTTCGGGTAAAATCAAACTCTACGTGATACAAAATGTATTTATTGTTCAACATTTTTAAGTTCAATTTGGACACTGTTGTATTTTCAAAAGAGAGTATATATTTGTTCTTTTCATTTCAGAGCATCATTATCAACACCATACCATATTTATGCCGACAATATTATAAGAGAAGTATCGGTAAGTATCCAAAATTCTGACTAAGTAATTGTTATATATAGAGTGAATCATTCAATAATTTAGTTTCAGTTCAGTTCTTCAAATTACATATAATTTCTCACTGAATTGTTTTCTTCTAGTATAAAATATATAGGCTAAGTTGTTGAAGATTTGATGTACTTTCATCTGCATAAGAAGTTTTTCTGTTAACATTTTCATGTTTAATTTAGTCACTTGTAATGAAGTTTGCTAAGGTGTCAATTTTGGAGTATTCCTAGTATATCAGATGTATCTTTTACTTTCTAATTAGATTAGGTACACTTATAATAACACAATTTATGAAAGTCTATGATTTTTATGTATTAAAATATAAATTTGAAATGTTGCTCGACAACAAAAAAATTTCATAGATTTAACTAGCCCTGTATAATTAAACGAGAACGTTGCTCATTAGTACAAAGTTATATCCTAAACAATAATACCCATTATCTTGGCTAATAATCATTTTGAATAGTTATACGAAGAATCAACAGTCAGATACTTACGATTGTACTACATAAAAAAAGAAACAACACGTTTATTAAATTCGTGATCGCCATAGCAGGCTGACATTTTGTTAGTTCACTTCGCTCTTGTCATGTTGTAGGTGCTACATTGGGAAAGGTAATACCTGTAAATGTTTGAAGTTGGCATACAGTAGGGGAATTTATCAAAATAGAAATAAATTAAATGAAACCTTTGATCCTTGATTTTTGAATCAGTGTTACTAAGCCTGCCAGATGAATATTATTTCAAACAAATCATTTCTAAAATTCTAAAATTTGAAAATAAAACATTAACAATGATAGGGCGGATTGAGAAATGAACATAACAATTATGGTATTTTTATATACATAAGCGCAACTAAACTAGGCAGATGTTAACAAAATTCAGAAGAAAAAATACAATTATTATCAGCAAATATATTCATATGGACCAATCAATTTCCCTGTTTGACATATTTTGATTTTAATGGAATTGTTTGATAAGTCTTTTGAATGAATCATTGAACAATTTTTTGTTGTAGTTTATCATAAAACACGCAACATTTTCAAAATCTCTTTTCGTTTTCCAATTAGGAAAAACTTTTATTTTGAAATTCAAACCTCATTTTCTTCGGCGGCCATGTTAGATTCTCATTTACCCTCCTTTTTCAAACTTCTTTCTATTTTCCATTCCAAATCTAATTTCTAGTTTCAATTTAATTATTTCGATATTCTCTTCATTGCTATTATTGTCATTGTCAAAGCTCTATGTGATCTGAAAGAGGATCCATTTTGTCACTGACGCTCTCTCCTTATTTCTTATATCGCGGGAATACTATTGCTTCGAGAATAGAAGCAAATAGAGGAGCATCTCAGAAACCCACAAACTTCGCATATTATGCAACAGGGAATTTAGGTACATTCACGTTTTCCTTACTCTAACTAGATAATAACATCTTTCAAGTGTTATTAAGCCTGCCAGATGAATATTATATTCATATGGACCAATTAACTTCTCTGTTTGACATATTTTGTATTTTTGAAAAACTTTCGTCAGTTCAAGATACTGAAACGGTTGTCTGGACGCATCCAATGTTTTACCAAAACGAGGACTTATAAAGTGTACCTACGTTACCTGGAACAAAACCCCTTGGGATTAATTATTTTAGTGTAGAGAATATTTGTGGTAATTTTTATTATGTACGAAACGCGATTGTACGAAACAAGAATGAATCGACATATTCTACAGGGTAATTTGTTTTTGCTTTTTTTTTGGGATCATTAAATAGTATCAATTTGAAAATACTGAGCCGCCACTGTATCTTTATCTGATTTCCTTACAATGAGAACACACAGATTCTGTGTTAATGAGTCACAATAACATCCCGATCATGGCCATTTTACATGCAGTGATCGACAAAGTGAAAGATGCACGTTTCAACCTTACCTTTTTGTATTTATTGTGTCGAAGATTTACTATTGTGAAATTCTTATGTAGTGATCTAATCACATCAAAATATGTTCAAGAATTTCGCCGAAATTTCAATTCAATTCATTTTCCATGAATAGTTCCACTCTCCATAAACTTATGGGTTGGGTAGATGTGTTATTTTTGGGGAGAGTCTGAACATCGGCGAGTATAATGAGATTATAATTTAAGGATTTGTAAGTCATGTAAAAACGTATGTTGTGCTGGTAACCTCCAAAAATACAAAGCAAATATGCGTAGGATGGGGTTAGCACCATGTTTAGCGAGAAACAATGCATTGACATGAACTGGTGATTCATCGCCATGCAGAAATTCATTCGCTTTTTAATTCCATTATTGAATGCTTTCTGTTAAATTTGAAAAAGATTTATTCATCCTTTGCATAAAAATGAAAGGATACAGCATTATTGTGCCAAAATTATCAATGGATATTATTTTTAGGATGACGCATCAGTCCATATGCGAAGAATATGTGAAAAGTATTTTTTTAATTCGATAAGAATGTCTTTTCTACATTTGATCGTTTTAGAACACGATCTGTCTACAATTACCGGTATCTACCTAAAATGAAAGACAGAAGAAATGTATTATCAGATTTTAGAATTTAAACTTTATCAGTAGAGTTTTATTTTACACTTCCTACTATTTTTCACTACCTCATACTTTGTAAGAAAAAGGGTTCGGAGAAGAATGTTTTACTGTTGGATCCTATAAAATCAAACATGGCGCTCATATGATAAAATATTATTATTATTTTGTTAGGAAGTTTGATTTCCTTCACTATTGAACATTAATTTCAGCAATACCTACTATTGTTAATATTAAAAACAGTGACTAAAAAACGGAACACGAACGTCATAAGATACTTGATTTACGAATAGTGAAAACATCGCATTATCTCTATTTCAAAAAAAGAGAGAGTAGGTATTTACATACGATAATGAAGAAATCTTAGTGTATTCTTTCGTATAAGCGTCAGAGTAGAATAGAAATTCATTCTTTTTGAAATAGCATCAAATCTATGATGCTAGCATAATTTTTTTATACTTCAACTGGTTTCTCCCATTTCTTACAATATGCAAGTTTAATTCCAAAGCTCCACAAATTTATTTTTGATATTTATTTCCATCTCGGCAGACTGTATATGGCTTTAAAAGAACTCGTTATTAAATAGCTATTGTATCTTCAATTACTTACTATAGATAGTGCGTTTCAAACTGAGAATACAGTGTGGCGTCTTATGGACCCTATCGTTGCCAGCGCATTGTTATGCCGGGCTCGAACAACCATCAGGTCCTGTCTCCGGAAAATTGTATCTAAACAGTTTTAAATAATAAATAATAATAAACAAGGAATTTCAAAATTACACAAGAAAATTTTACAGGCAAATTGAAAGAACGGCAACACTGTGTAATGTTGTCCATTTAAAATACATATCCAATACACGACCACACTGCATTGTGAAACGCAGTTTAAAAGGGGATGGTACTGATTATAATTCTTATTCACATTCACGCAATATCTTAGACAAAGTAATTATAAATGTATTAGGTTTTCTCATTTCGTTTTTTATCAATTTGGTTTTATTTACCGAATGTAACTTGGTATATATTTTTCTCTTAAGTTAGTTGCTGGATTAAAAAATAGTTACTATTTCTCTTTTACTTTGATCTATTTTTTGAGGGAAAAAATTAAATTTTGGTTCGAAAGTTGGAACAAATATTTGGACCAGTTACAACGAAGAAATATGATAACTTATCCAACAAATAAAATCATATTTTGATACCATAAAGACTTTAGACACTCTTATTTCTCATAATATATGTACTCAATAATAATTGTATAACAACCACCGTCGTTTCACCTAAGGCTAAATGTGCCATAATTATCGGTAGCAAATGAAATAGATCGAAGAAAAAGTTACCTACAGCCTTCCAATTGGAACACCTGAGCTTGTTGCCTCAACACTGCTACAGGCCGACTATATAATAGTCACATGTGAGTGTGTGTATGTATGTGTATGTGTGAAATTTAAAATCACACACCAATCCATTGGCGATATATACCTGTAAATTATCTTAAGCGATCTGTAAATGATGCCAATCGTCGTGCGGTAAATTGTATCTTGTATAAGTCTTTTGATGGAGCAGCATATGTCTTGTCGGGCGGATGGAAATGTACCACCAAACGTACCTGGTCAGAAAAAGGTATGGGTAAACGTGCCACCAAACTGAAGGGTGCAATGAAAAGGTTATAATGTTTCACCGGCTTAAATTATTATATTTCAAGAATTATGTGCTTATGATGAATAATTAAAAGATACATAGATACCTATAAAAAATAAACTTTATTTTAGTTTCTCTCGTAGAATTATTATACAATTTCTTAAATACAAATTATCTAATATCCCAGCTACAATTATTGAAAATGAATTAATATAAACATTTACAAAATATAAAAACGAAACAATATCTGAGTTAGTAGTAGTCAATCATTATACAGGACATCAATCAAAACATGATTCAATTTCTTACACTATTAATCTGATATTCTAGATACAATGTAAAATAAAACAAAAAGACTGAAAATGAACCTCAAATTATAATTAAAAAGCCAAAATTTGAGTTTTTTTCTTTCAATTTGTCACTTTGTTTCTAACAGTGCTGGCCTTTATTTCTCCTCTGGTATATAAACTTTGAATTTTTACATGTCTCAGTCTGAAACTCCTCTAGTTTTTCAGTAAATAGATTGGCGGATGAGACGAGTAAAAATAATTCTTAAATCTTTAGTGAAATGACTCGCATACATTGGTAGTCCGAATTACTGAAGAACTAGACTCAGCCCACAAACTTGGTTGGAACGCAGTAGCACAGTATAAACTGTGGTAGTAGCTTCTTCATGAATCTATGTTTGTACAAGGTAGTCTGAGTATTTGTCCAAAAGGGCATTATTTGGCTTCATGGAAAACAAATTAAAGACGAAACAGTCTCCAACATCATTTGGATTTAAATGTGTAAGGTGTACCGCAGCCATTTACCATTCTCTGGTTCTTTGTCTTATACTGATCAGTTAAACCTAAAATTCTTATTTCACAGTACCATGGTCGGTGAAGGTGGAATCGACATTCGTTAATTTTGTACTGTAGTATGTATTGCTTTTTCTAAATTAATAAAAACTTCAAATGGCTCAAATAGTAGACCACATTCATTTAAAATCTTAGATTTAATTAAAGAAAATAGCTTCTCGTACGTACGCATTTGTTTGTTTCTTAGCAGGCCTGTAGCCAGCGGAAAGGTAAATTTCTCAAAATTCATTGAATTGAAATTTGAGCAACCTTTTCATTGGTCTACTTTTAACTGCATGTGTCATTGCCTTGTGGTTAGAGGGTTTTGTTTTGGCTGTTGAATATAAAGCAGATAGGGTTCGCGTTCCGCTTCAAGGCTGTTTTTTCTCTATTTCTTATCAATAATTGAAATATATATATATATATATATATATATATATATATATATATATATATATATATATATATATATATACATATATGTTTTAATCAGGGTCTCTAATAAGCTCCCCTGAAAATGTACAATTACATCAAATTTATATTGAGTTTTCATGTTTTACCAGTTTTTCTTATTTTTTTCTGTGCATTTTATAAAAAATTGCTTCGAACAAAAGTTGTAGGTATTGATTATATCTATAACCTAAAATTATTTTTGATAGTAGTACAGTTGCCAGACTATCTGGTGAACTGAATCTCGCCCCACTGATATTCTCTATCATGTATATATTTTCTATGTATTATTTTCTATTTAATAAAGACCTATTGTTGTTATTATTATTATTATTATTATTATTATTATTATTATTATTATTATTATTATTATTATTATTATTATTATTATTATTATTATTATTATATTTACACCACGGCCCTTTTTGATAATTTTTTAAAATGTTTGGACCGTCGCCATTTTGAAACAACTTAATACCAATACCAATAATGCCCAATAACGAACTCGGCCGAGATAATTAAGAGATTGATTTTTGTAGCAAATTTGAACTTATACCTCCAAAACTGCGACCTCTATCGTGTTAAAAAATTTCCCATATATACCTATATATATATAATCTTTTGAACCAAAAGTTTTTTTTGGACTTGCTTATAGACATATAACAACATGCCATTGAATTTTTTTAGAAATTCAAAAGTGTGAACGATCGTAATAGGTACATTTCTATAAGAAGTTAAGAAATTTACCTAAAAGCTGGTAAAAAATTTGGTGCAGTATGAAAACGTACCTACCATCCATATACGCTCGTTGTATTTAACAGATTTCTTGAATATTTCTTTCACTCGTTAAAACTATTATAGGATCTTCCATACTATTAATAAATAAAAAGTTCTCGCCCCTACATGTTGTCGGCTTGTATTTCTCCAGAACTTGTTGAACTTAACTTGTAATTTTATGTAAGGGTCCTGGTAGCTATTTATAGGGTTCCGTACGTCCGAAACAAAATACGGAACACTTAAAGGATCAATCGTGTGTCCGTCTGTCCGTCGTTCACAGTCAATTATCTCCGAATCTACTCGACCGATTGAATTGAAATTTTATGCAGATATCAATTTATGTGACCCAAATGCAGAGGTGTGACATGAATAGATGAAATCTGTATAAGGGTGGGTATTTTGGGGGGTATGTGGAAAATTATTTTTGAAAACTGCGTGTGACGTATCAAATGGAAGGCCTTGCTGTGAAGATCTTATATATATTTTTTTGTAATTTTAAAATAAATAGTTTCCAAGCTATTCAAGAAAATAGACGAAAATTGACCATTCCCCCTCCCTTATCTCCGAAACAACTGAACCTAAAATGTTGAAAAAATACAGAAATTAGTTTTCTACCTATAGATTATGGGAAAACCTATAAGTCCATAATATTAAAATAACATGGTATATCACTCAATATTGACAAATTTGAGTTAGATTTAAAAAAAAACATGAACGTACGGAACCCTCTGCATGCGAGTTCAACTCGCACTTGTCCAGTATTTTTTTCCTCTTGTGCATATTTCTTCTCACATATTCCATATCCTGTGTAGTGAATGTATCTGGTAGACTTTTTTCCAACACAAGCCGAATTATTTCGAATGGTTATTCCGTTATATCTTCGACAAAACCATTTTTCGGTGGCACATTTACTCCCGCCGGTTTTGTCACTTCAGTATTGTTCTGAGGATTAGATCATATTCCTATTTATTCATTTGAGATTTTTAAGATTTTTTTTTATTTTTAGATATAGTTTGTCTGTTCTAAACGAAGTACTAGATATAATGCGGTAAAAAACTCAATTTTATCTAGAGGGGAAATCCATGTTGCCAGATTATTTTTTTGAATATTCAAATAGAATTTATGTCGATTGTGTATGTGCACGAAGAGTAGGTTATAACAAATGAATATTTTTAAGTCGGTTTACTTGCTAAGGGAGTAAGCTTAGGTACTCTAACAATAAATATGTAACATTATTATTATCTATTTATACAATAGAAAGTATTTACCAATATCAAACTTTAGCCTCATGTTTTATGTAAATTTAGTTTTTTAATTCTCGTTACTTTTTATGGAAGAAGTCACACTCCTTTAAAGGAAACACTTCAGATGTATAAAAAACTCAACTAATACCTATTAAAGCGTACGTACTAAAATATAATAAAAACACGAAAACTAAAACGAATATAATATAATATTAATATTCATTTCCTTGTTCGCTTTTTATTGGAGACGAACTTGTAATTCCTCAAGCTTTTATTACTAATCTTGTTAATTCGATACGTCGGTTGAATGAAGTTATTTTGGCACATCCAATATAAGCGCATTAGATTTTATCTAGGTTTAAGAGATTAAACGGAAAATTCAATAATACAAAAGCTACTGGAAATATCATTTAGTTTTATTCTATCAAAGATGATTTACATAAACTTTTTCTACAAAAAATTGGACCGACTTTATTAGTTTTTGAACTGAAAAATATAAAATAATATTAATTCTATTGGTACTGGTAATTTCGAAGTTTAGCAGTTGTAGTTAGATTGAAAACTTTTGGCACCAACTTCGCAAGTACCAGCACCAATAGAATTAATATTATTTTGTATTTTTCAGTGCACCAAAAATAATAACGTCGGTCCAATTTTTTGTAAAAAATATTTAGTTCACACATTTGAGTATAACATTAGTCACGAAAATCGTTGAAGTTCACTTATACCATTACCCATGTAGGTATATTCTTTTACTTACTTATTATTATTCAGAAATCCAAAAACATCGTCGCAGAAATACGAATATTTTAGACTTTACCACCGGGATAACTCGAAAACTGTAATTCTATGGAAAAAAATTCAATAGAAATGTTGCTACTAATAATCTGGTTGCCTCAGATTTTCAATTTTCGCTAGAAATTACACTCTCCACATAGCGAAAATAAACATATTTGAGATTTTAACATTGCTATTACTCAAAAACCATAACTCGTTTGAAAAAAATATTCAATTTAAACGTTTCCGAATATTTTTCTATCTTTAATTCTGCCCCACAAACAAAAAAAGCAGATAGTCAAATTGTATACCTCCTCCGTTTGGGTTCGTCGGTCAAAAAATGGTCGTCATCACATACATCAATACATTGATAGATAATATTTTTATGCCAATATTCTGAATTAAACAGGTGTTTCCGAAATAAGTATGATCATTTTTTACCCCTTCAGAACCTCAACTACAAACCCGTGAGATTTATCAGGTTTTTCAAGTACAAATGTTTCAAAAGAATGTGCGATCTATAAAATGAACATAAGAAATTCTATCAAACCCTAAATATTTTAATATGGAACGATCTCTTAAATAAAAAATAAATCATCAAAATCGGTGAACGTTTACTATAAGAAATAAGTTTACATGCCTACACAAAAAAATAGGTACTGTCATGTTTTATACCTCCTTATATTGGGAAATGCTCATTTATTAAAGTCCATGTGGTAAAATTTAGTTGATAGAGACAGACTAGATAATAGATAACATAAATAAAATGAATGAAAATACTGATAAGAACTAGCTTTACAAATCAATTATGTATTTCTTTTAAGACTGATTGATAGTTTTCAAAAATTATGAATGCAAAATATATAAAAAGAGAAAACCTCAAATGAAAAATACAATATAAGCTACATAGATAGATAGATAGATCGTTTATTTAACCAGATTACAATGCATATTTGTAGCAGATCAGGATAAGGTAGATATAGCAATACATATATGTAAAATTATAAGAGTGTAAATTCGTAAATTGACATAAAATATTTAAAATACATACAGAAATGCATCATATGTGATGCCTTATCTTAAAACAATTGAAACATATATTTCGCTTCTCCAAAAAGTTGACTGATTATATCATTACAGTTCAAAAATTTATATTAATAATTATTGTAATTTCTTTTAACAAGAAATCAAACACAAGTTCCTTGCCATTATCGTTGTCCTTGCTCATACAAATTTTAATAACCAAGAGCTTTTGTATAGAAAAAGTGTTAAAAATAACTACTCTTCACTAATTATAATAATCTTCTTTACAAACAGATACATAATTTTGTATTTCCTGCAACATGTGCTTTAACATATAATTCTTCATTGTATTTACACAAAAAAGTTCCGAATAGCGTGCAATATCTCATTGAACGCATTTCTTTTTGAGGAGAAAAACCGATGTCGACTATTCATTAATTCCCCTCAAGACGTTTTGGGAACGACTGCAATAATAATTGGCATCAACAGAGAAAAAACGGGACTGGTTCAGGTCACATGGAGCATGAAAAACATTATCTACTCGCTCTGTGTGTGTGCCTTTAATTTTGTTATCGAGGGACCTTATCTCAATGTGAGGCATGTTTTGAAGGAACTTCTGGTCACGCGACGTTTGGCGACAACAGGGAAAATATCGCCTAATTGCTCTCCAAAAATGATAATACGTTTATTTTCCTTTTATAGAGACAATATACATTGTATAAGGAATAGTCAGAAAAAATAAAAAAGGTTTTCCCGAACCGGATATCAATGTGCCGACCAGCACATTCACAGGAGGATTTGAAGAAACTTAGATGATAACACAAAAATGATGTCACGTGTACATAAGGAGAATAATTCTTAGAATAAGATAAAGACGATACCTCGGATTTTTTTAATATAAGCTAGAGTGCCCCAGTGAAAGGTATTAGGACCACTCTTCTTTGTATTATATAAACACAGCATTTGCTACTGGCGACACTTCATTAATTTAATATCTATCTATATCAAATACAAAACTGGTAACGAGTAAGCCTTCATGGGCATATTTACACTATATATATATATGTATATTCCTTGTACCAACAATTTGAGATTTTCGACGATTTTAGTTAAAAATTGGTCTGAAAAGCAGGGTTTTTCAACCGTAACACCGGAGTATCTAAACTTCACCAAAAACAATAGGGCTCTTCCTTGAGCTGATAGAAGCCAACAGCAAAGAACCCTTGATCGAAATCCGGTTCCGTTTTGAGTTATCGTGCGGATTAACTTTCTTGCTTGCTTGTTTGCTTGCTTACCTACAGACTCATGTTTTTTGCGAATATCTCAAAGGGAAATGAGTATTTTTTTTTGACTTCTTTACAAACGATAGACAATTTCAGGCACAACATTCGGTAAGTATATTCAACACTTTTTGATTGGAGTGGTTTTTGTGGGTCAAAATTACGAGTAGTTACGAATAATAAATCATAAATGGCGGAATGATAAACTTCATAGTACGCATAAGTTTCTACAACATCTCAATAATTTTCTATTTCTATTCAATTACCAAAAGTAGATACCTACCTATTGAGCCATTAAATCAAACTAATATCAATAAAGACTTATAGATCACGTGATAGCCTGCAGTGATGCCTTTTAAAAGTATTCCATATTACAAGAAAAAATCATCAACCTTTGTACAACTTTTTATTTTATCTAGTCAATTTGCTACCGATAATTATATCCTGTATAGCCTCTAGTTAATTTGAACAATTACAAGTTTTGAAGTAGGTATGAACAAAAACACGTCCAACAATATTGTAAAATCCACTTCACAGTTGCCATAGGTGATTTATACGTATATAAAAAAAAATTACTTGTAATTTGCATAAACTAGCTGAATATATTTGATCGTAAATCAATTGCAATATACCTTAAGTAGTGGTGGATTTTTTCATAAAACTGTCACCTGACGCATGATTTACTCGCATTGCACTGAAACTTACTTAATAGTAATTTCAGTAGCGTTTGTTGTTTTTTTTTTTGTTTTTTATTCATATTATAAACTTAATTATGGGTACTATACCATTTATGGTCACACTTAATACGACCTTATTCTATTCATAAATGGTGATCATTATTCGCTATCTTTCGATCATATTATTATGGAAAAATTGCAGTAATTGGAGCAGTTTTACGACAATGAAAACGATATTTATTTATATAGATTTAATTATTTTTTGTTCGATTGATAATTAGGTTCTCGTGATTTACGTTTATTCACGTGCTACTTAAATTGCAATCGCTTTAATTAGGCCTCTTTTTTTTCTCTTAGTATATACTTGCAATAACTATTTATTATGTAGGTTTTAAGTTTCTGTAGTATCATTGGTCTTTCGAGCCATTGCCTTGTAATTTATCATGTTCAGTTTTCCTTTGATAATCTATGTTTTTATTCAAATTTATTGTTATTGTCTGTATTTTATATTCAGATAGAAAAATCGATTCGTATTCAATCATTATTTTTTTTGTACAAAATAGAAGACCTGAATGGGAATGCCTTATAATCCTCTTAAAACTCGATTTTTAAAAACGCAAATAAAGTAGATATTATTTGCAGAAACTTTTTTCCCTCGAGTATCTTGAGAATAACATCGAAAAGAGTCGAAGATGGCAATTTTTTTCGAAAACAGAAATTTTTAAATCTTAAGAACATGCCATTTCCACCAACATTTAAATCGTATATTTAAAAAAAATACCTACCGGGAAAGTGCATTATTGTTGTCGCTATATTTCTAAATAAATTATTATACGTGATCTTTCAACAATGTTGATGGCTACTAACGTGAAATTTATATACTCGTATGTTTTTTATATTTTATTTGAGTCTTTGCAAGTTGGTTCCAAAAGTCTTCAATTCACTATAGGTCTATCTGACAACTGCAAAATTACCAGTACTTATAAAATTAATACCATTTTGTATTTTTAGTTTAAAAATTTTAAATTCCACGGAATTCTTTTCAACGGTAGGAAAGTCGTGTGAGTATACACACAGATTTTTCAACTTGTGAACATACTATAAGAAGTAACAAAAAGATTGAGTAGTGATATGACGTGAATAAACAACAATTATTATTCCTATTATCTTTCATCACAAATTTATTCAAAGAGGGTTTCATGAAAATTATCCGCAGCTTTTTTGTCTAGTGTCGATAATTTCATTACAATACAAGTCTGTCTGAAGCTGGAGACGCATGTTTTCCTCACAATCTCATTTCACAAAGTATGTCATGTTTTGACCTTTATAAAAAAATCCACACACACACACACCAAACAATACCGCATTAATTTAATCTGAGAACGCATTCAATATCGTAATACTAATAATAATTGTAGGTCTACATTTAATAATATGCGCTTTTTCTTCTATTCATATACTTATGTACGTACTATGTTTGCGCAATAAGACGAATGGGATTGAGGTGTAAGTATGTACGTTCGTCGGACATCATTGCGGATAAGATATGAATGTCGCGGGCTTACATACAGGTTATCTCCAAGAAATCCTTACTAAAACCATAACACATTATCTTACTACCAACTTTCTTAGCTTGAGCGCTTTAAGTATATATATCATCTTGAAATAAAAAATTCGAATCGATTTTCAAGTAAAAATTTAATAGTGATATATTCAAGACAGCTTAGATAATTTAAATGAAATTTTATTGCTTTTGACCGACGACCCAAATGGAGGAGGCATACAATTCGACTGTTTGTTTCATGTTTTTTTTAATCAGTGCTCCCAGAAAAATGTACAGGTTACCGACATGACAAAGACTCACATTTTGGATATCTGGCTGGTTATTATGAGCTCTCATAATGATCATCACTTTAGTTTGTGAGTAGTTGATATCTGGGTCAAGTTACGGCTTTTTTCAAGTTTACGCATGATCTCCAAAAGTTTGTGTTGGGTGCTGGTTAACAGGACGCTATTATCTGCATATAAGAGATTAGAGAACTTTACTCCACCAACCGCAAATCCTCCCTCCCATTTGTCTGTCTCCCTTCTCATAATATATACCCCATGGATGTTAAGCAGAATTGGCGACAGGATACATTTCTGACTGAAATTTTTTTTCTATTTTACAGATTTTAGATAGTTGATTGTCGATTTTTACATCTGCCTTACTAGTTACGTATAAATTCTGTATTAAATGTGACAGATGGACTCCATTTAATTCTATCGAATACCTTCCGATATAGTCGGCAAAAAAGAAATTAAAATTACGACATTTTTGTAACATGATTTAGCGAAGATTTATTATTTGCTCTCTTGTACCACGATCTCAAACAAACCCTTTCTGCTCTGGTGGGTCTGCTTTGAGGATGAAAAGTTCATGCATTCCCCCTGATTGCCCATTATTTCCATCTTGGAACAGGCTCTAGCAGTACTTATCCCAAGTTTCTAGAATTCCATCCAAGTCAGTGAGTGCCTCGCCGGTTTCGTTCATTATGACCCATGATTTTGGAGTATCTTCTTATGTTGTTCCCGACATGCTCTGGTGCTTTTTTACAGATGTTACCTTTCTCATAATAGGACACCTGGTACAATAGTGTTTTATGGGTTTTAATTGCTACTCAAAAATACATATTAACTTAAAAAAAACCAGGATTGATATTAATGAATAATGCACTGAAAAGTTAATAAAAATATTTATTTTAGGTATTTAATTTTTAACTAGATGCCAAGAGTTTTTAATAACTTATACAACTTGCTCTTGTTCTATTCAAAAATTGTTAGTACCAATAGAATAAATAGTTGTTTATGTTTCTTCTAATCATCTGTAGATATTCTAGTATCAGATAATTTTCTAATCCAAGCTTTAGCTCAGAAGGTGATGATTTTCCTTCTTCCAAAAGTTGGTTTTGGGAAAAAATGCAGTTTGACTTCGGTGTCTTTCCTACGATCCAAAAAAATACTAACAAAATGGTCCTGGAATAAGGAATTTATTAGAATATGAACCAAACTAGGTAAATGATGAAATATTTGTTCACTACTTACCATGTATCAAATTATTCTATAGTCAAGATTGGAGTACATGTGCTGGTAAATTAGAATTCTAATATCTAACGTGGAGTTTAAATACGAGAAACTTTTAATATCACCAAGAAGGTTGTGAAATCTTCAATGACTTTGTTAACAATACTTCTTGCGATTTATTAATTTCACTATACATAGATAATTCATATAAATATCATACTCGAGAGGAAGTAGATCATAAAATCATCCTACCACCTTTGCACGTCCCGTTATTAAATATTAAACCAATACATTGTTTAGAGTTAATTTTACCAGTTTTACTGTTTTCTTTGATATTCTTTCTCTCTCTCCAAATCGTGCAGTTTGAAAGTTCCACTTCTATGATTTTATGATATGGCCAAGTTATTCCATATCTCTATCTACCTATATATAGGTGGTTGGTCTGTGTTAATCTTTAGTAGTAATTTGTGCATTTCACATAATATTTCAAGTTCACTGACATCATCTTGTTGGTTGGTTGCTCTGGTGAAACGGTGCGTTATGTTTTTGTCGATTGTTAAAGGGGAGAACTTATTATAACTGACAAGAAAGAAAATGGCTTCGAAGTTGGTTTAATCTAACCAAGGAAGCTCAATATCAAATAATAAGTGATATATATATATATATATATATATATATATATATAATGAGCTTCTTTTATTTAATTAACGTGCCTCGGCATCTTTGGCCATTGATACTACATATATATCTACCAATTATTTTGACAATTAACATTACGTCTCGTTAGTTCCTGTTCATTCACACAATAAAATAATCTTTCAGATGAATTAGACTGACATCTTCTAAAATGTCTTTAACAGTGGGAAGATTTTGCTAAGGTCCCTTCTATGTTGTGTTGTAGTTGTCGTAAAGGTTGGTGGATTTGGTGTTTGATCAGGATATGGCGGATGGTGAGTACATTGTTGTTGCAGATGGGAAGATTTTCCAAGGTCATATTTCCGTTGGTGAGTCGTCAATGTCCTATGCATAGTCTTCTTAAAATACCTGTCTTCCTGCGGCCTGTTGCTGGCTTTTTT
The DNA here is from genome assembly GCA_958507055.1 of Crioceris asparagi. Classification (NCBI taxonomy): domain Eukaryota; kingdom Metazoa; phylum Arthropoda; class Insecta; order Coleoptera; family Chrysomelidae; genus Crioceris; species Crioceris asparagi. The sequence continues at coordinate 78,869,171 of OY293826.1, read as the reverse complement.
GATGTTGGACTGATGGGCTGAATGTTTATAGGGTTGACTGAGCTTACCCTCGAGAAAACGCTTCGAATGGTGATTTTTAAAACTGAAAGTTTCTAGATATTATTTTATAAAAGGAGGAGAAAACCATTTTCCTACTAATACTCACGATATTATAGCAGAACTTTTCTTCATAATAATTTGTTCTTACCTCTGTGATATATATCTAATTATTGATAAGACACTTAGGTAATAAAATAAGGAAATAATTTGAAAAAACGTTCAAGTATCTTCTGACTCAATCAATCACCGGACAAGTCAAATTGCATACATAGAATAGCTTCCTGCAGTTGTATATAATAAATAAAATATTATATAATGATACCTATAAGATTAAATTCCAAGTACTTGATAGGTCTTTTTTCCATTGTATTGTAAGTATGAGTTTCTAAATTCCTTGTAAATATGCTTCGATTACTGTGCACATAATATGTTAACATTTATCTAATATTTTAAATTAAAACTAATAACATCGGTCCAATTTTTTGTAAAAAATATTTATGTACTCTTCAGCCCTAGATTTTGTAAAAAAAATATTATCTTCAACTGTATATAAGTGAACAAATATTTTCGATCCCAAATGAACGCCTGTCAATCGAAGTTGCAATGCAACATTTATTGCTCTTATATATCGATAAGTAACTATAATTTCAAACTTAAATACCACACAGACACTCGAGTGTGTAATAGATGTGGCAGTAATTACCAATGATATGAGAGAAATAATTGTGGAGAGCAGAGAACCGCGGAAAATGCTTCCGTGTTGAGAGGCTACTTCCTCTTAGTTGCGTACACATACACATAGATATTTATATTCAGTGGTCATATTTGGGTTCACATGAACTTATTACTGCTAGAGAGCTTTGTTCCGAAATTATGGACTCTAGAGGATAGTTAGGTATAATATAATTATTGTTTCATTTCCTTTCAGTTGTGTTTCTGAATGATTCATGTAATTATGAATCATTCATTGGATATCATCTTTCAGAAAGTTTTTTTGCTGATAAAACTTAGATATGATATATATTTTTTACAATAACTTAAGAAAATTATAAAATAATATTAATTCTACCGTGTAATTTTGAAGTAGTGCATTTATAGTATTATTAGATAGAAGACTTTTGTCACCAACAAATATATCTACATTTTTGAATGTATCATCAGTATCGTTGAACTTATATATTCGATGATTCCCAAAGGTTACGGTAACATACATATTTCAGACTTTTCTATTGCTGTAACTCTTAAACCATTACCTTTTTTTTAATTTACAATTTATATGTTGTCGAATATGGTCTCTTCTTTAATTTTTGCAGTCTCCAATAATTATCATCGATTTTTAAAAAATGCCCCCTTCATCCCCTTTTGGAGGCAGTTTTTGGAGAAATTTGAATTTTAAATTCGTTTAATGAGGGAACATTTCTCAGCACTCTTCTCTTAAATGAAAAAAGAATCATCAAAATCGGATCACGTTTATTATGTGAGACAGACAAACGAACATAAGAAAAGTATTGTGGTATACAATACTCCGTTTGGGAAATTATTCAGAAATTGAAAATCTCTGGATTATACATTAACATGTTGGCTTTAATGGTAGAACTTAGTCATATGTGTGCACTCGGAATAAGAGGTTACTATCTGTGAGTCACATAAGATAATACCTAATAATAATAATAACAATAATAATAATATTTATTCATGTAAAAATAGCAGTGAATATAATTTAGTGTAAATATTTCAAGTAACGTAAATAAATAGGTAATCTTACTCCAAAAGTGAAGAACATTTGCTTTGAGCCATAAGATAGCTAAGTTAAGTGGAAATAAATTAGTTGTCATAAATATACTACTGAGATAAATGTCATTATTTGATCAATTTTGTTTGTATTAAAATGAAAAAAAGTTTAGAAGAAACGACTCTTTTGCCTTATGACTTTTTTTCTACAAATCAGTACTCACGATTTCCAGATATTGCGGTCAGCTTGAATCGATTTTTCTAGTGTTTTGAGACACACAGTGGTCGTATTCAATTTCATCGTATAACTGTCGGAAAATTAATAAATAAATGCGAATTTCCATAGAGATCGAACTACATAATTATCAGCTGTTATTTCAATCTGATTAACTTTTGGCATTACTGTGGCTTATGAGTAATTTATGGCGATAAAGTCGCGTATAAGATTCATGGATTATGTCATGTTATAATTATTTAATCAAAATTATTAAATCCCATCTCTAAGACACGTTATTTTTTGTATATCCGGATTTAAGAGCATAATTTGAGACATTAGTAAGGATGAATTGTTTTCATTGACCGACGAACGCCGAACGGAGGAGGTATACAATTCGACTGTCTGCTTATTTTTTTTTGTTTGTTCGCGCCTTGTATATAGTAAACGTACTCCGATTTTGATGATTTTTGATTAATTTTAAAGATGAGGCTTGAGAAATGGTCCCATATTCATAAAAACGCAAATCCGAAACTCCCTTCCCTCCGAAAACGGCGCCGAAAGGGGGTGTAGGGGGCAAATTTTCTCGAAAATCGAAAATTTGATTTGGTATAATTAAAGATAGGACAATATCCGGAAACGTTTAAATTGAACATTTTTTCAAAAGAATTACGGTTTTCGAGATAGACGCATGTTAAATATGTATTTTTGCTATGTGGAGAGGGCGATTTCTTTAAAAAATTGAAAATCTTTCGATACTACATGAACGACATAATTATTTGTAACAACATTTATAATGAACATTTTTTCCTTAGAGTTACGGTTTTCGAGTTAAATCGGTGTTAAAATGGTAACATGTAAAATATTTAAGCGTATTTCCGCAGCGATACTTTGAGATCTCAATAATAACACTACAAGCAAAGAATATACGTGGGTAATAGGATAAGTATGGGTATTAGTGAACGTTCAACGATTTTCGTGATTAATATTACACTCAAAAGTGTGAGATAAATATTTTTTACAAAAAATGGACCGACGGGCTATTAGTTGATGCACTGAAAAGTATAAAATAATATTAATTCTGTTGGTGCTGGCACTTGTGCAGTTGGTGCCAAAAGTTATAAATCTAACTGCAACTGCACAACTTCGAAAGTAACAGCACCAATAGAATTAATATTATTTTATACTTTTCAGTGCATCAACTAATAGCCTCGGTCCAATTTTATGTAAAAAATATTTATTCTGTGAATGATACAGGAACTAGAGTGTGCGTCAAATCGTTTACTTTCCACACTAGTATCATAAAATAAACAATGGTTCGAACTAGTAGCTACTTTACTCACTAGAGTGAGCTAAAAGCCATTTTTGTATCTTACACATTTTTATGATCATTTACATTCAAGCTTTTCCATTTATTATAGACAATCTACTCCATCATGTAATCACGTATAACTTGAGCTAAATTACATGTGTGTCTGTAGAGTGTGAGTGTGTGTGTGTGTGTAAACTCGATTCGACACAATCATTCATCTAATAACAAACTATCAAGAGTTAAATTAGGCAGAACTGCTAACGAGCTGTTACAAACAGGTAAAATGGATCGTTATGTGTAAAAATTAAATGAGTTCGGAAGCAATCAGGCTAACAAGTTCATCAAAATACGATTAGACATTGATTGGCTGTATATAAAGTAGGTAGCAAACAGGTATTGAGTATGTAGAGAAGTCGTTGCTATGAACATTGAACATTAAGGAGACTATAGTGTCCCCTCAAATTGGGTTAATAATGGTGATAAATTTGTTTTGCTTGATTAACTTTGGTCATATAACGTAAAAATCTGTTTCGGTTTGCTGGAGCACTTACAGTTTTGTCTAACCCTTTTTGCATAAAATATAAAATCATATAATATATAGTCTAAATCCTCCTGAATGGACAAATACCATCAGTATGGAACAACGGAGTAATCAAAATCATGCACAAGAAAGGAGATACCTATTACAGATTTAAAAAATTACCGCCCTATCAGTCTGCTATTGCATCTATATAAAATGTTCATGAAAGTCATAACAAAGAGATTGACAAAGAAACTAGACTTTTATCAACCTGTTGAACAGGCAGGTTTCCGAACGGGTTTTGGTTACAACGATCATCTCCAGGCAATGAAAACTCTTGTTGGGAAATGCGTGGAATGTAACCAGCCTCTAGTCCTTATTTTTGTAGACTTTGAAAAAGCATTCGACACAATCGATCAGTCAAAAATGTTTGTATCATTAAGAGAATGCAGGATCGACCAAAGTTATACAACTCTGATAAAAAATATCTATGCTGGAGCAACAGCATGTGAGGAACTATACAAACAGATAAACAAATTTCCGAGATGTTTGGCAAGGCGACACCATTTCACCGAAACTATTTACCACCCTTCTAGAATATATGTTTAAGAGAATTGACTTCGATGGGATTGGTATTAATATAGACGATCGAAATTTAAGTCATCTGAGATTCGCGGATGATATCGCTCTAATAGCCAATAGATTAGACAGAGCGAATAAAATGCTTGATATAATGCTTAAGGCTTCATCAGAGGCAGGCCTAAAAATTACCTTGGACTGCCTTTGGTATATTCTTAAAGAAAACATTCCTCTCTGCCATGAACGTAAAGTGTTTGAAAGTTGTATCTTGCCAGTTATTTCATATGGAGCTGAAACCTTAACACTTACTCACAAAACTCAGTGAGGAAAATAAGAGTAGCTCAGAGAGCTATGGAACGTTCTATGCTAGGAATATCGTTGAAAGATAAGGTTTCAAATGAAGACATTAGAAAACGAACTAAAGAATAGCTTCCTTAAAGTGGAATTGGGCCAGACATACAGCCCGAATGAAGGATAGACTAAAATATTATTAGAGTGGAGATCACGACAAGATGCCACAAGAAGCAGAGGACGACTTCCAAAGAGATGGCAAGACGACCTGAAACGCTATAAGGCCGACTGAATGCAGAAGACACAAAATAGAAGAGGCTGGACAAAATTACGAAAGGCCTATTTTCAGCAGTGGATAACTTGGCTGTACGATGATAGCCTCCAAATCTTCAAGTTTTATACATTTACTACATTTTGCTCTGCTGGTTGAGCGGCTAATTAGACCCTTTTCAGTATTTGATAAAAATTATAAACTATTAACAAAATCGATCTAGATCTTTAGATTTTTTGTAACAATCTTCCTCATAACCTAAAATATTTTTTTAATTTGCATTTTTTGAATTGACAAAAATTGTAATAAAAACCTAATCATCTACAGTCCAAAGTTGATATAGTTTTTTGTCTTCAACATATTCTTGAGACAATAATTGTTATAAACATTTAAAAAATGTCTGATTTTTTTTATATGAGGAATAATTGAAAAATCGTTAAAATTACATATAAAAGAGAAACGTGCTAGTCGGACTAGCATGGATATGGTTCTGAACTTGAGATTTTTGCATAGGTTTTCCTATAAACTTTGGATAAAACGTTATATTTATCAAAAACTTTACGCTCAGTAGTTTCGGGGATAACATGTCGAAATTGGTCAATTTTTGTAGTGTATAACATTTTCAAGAAAAAATGTTATACACATTTCAACATTAGATAATTTTGGAGAATGAAACTGTATTGCCCTGTTTTGCTAGGTTTTTCGAAATCAAAATTATATAATATTACCTTAGTATAAATCTTCTAAAACTAGGTATTCTTTATTGAAATTAAATATTCATAATAATTCATATTATTCCATTAGTTCAAATATTAAACTTTTTTTACTTTGAATCCTTCAGAATTCGTCTTATCTTTTAGTATCCTTTGAACAGATAATAACTTTTCTACAAAAATTAGGATCGACTGTTTGTGAACTGAAAAATACAAAATGATAATAATTATACTGGTGCTGGTTCTTTTGGAGTTGTGCAGATATATGTAGATAGAAAACATTTGGCACCACCTTCATAAGAATTATTACTATTTATTTTGCAGTACACCAATTAATAAAGACAGTTTTTCTAAAAAGAACAAATTTCACAATTTTGACTGTATTATTAGTCATCAAAATCAGGGAACGTTCACTTATAGATAGTACCTACGTATTACGTAAGTATATTCTTTGCTTATACGACAAAACACACGAACACGGACTGCTATTGCTAAAACTCGGAAACTGTCCAATTTAAATGATTTTGCACATGGTTTCCTCTTTAATTTAGCCGTCTGAAATTTTCGATTTTGGAACAAATTGCCCCTTCATATAGCGGAAAAAAACATATTTCAGACTTATCACTGCTGTAACTCACAAACCGTAGCTTTTTTGAAAAATATCCAATTTAAATGTTACTACATATAATCACTCGTCTCATATTTCCAATTTTCGAAAAAAATTGCCCCCACCACGTAGCAGAGACACACATATTTCTGACTTGACCACTGCTGTAACTCAGAAATCCCATTTTTTTAATTATCCAATTTATGTTGCTAGATATGGTTCGTCTTTCGTTTTGTTGTCTCAAATTTTGATAAAAATGTCCTCACCGCCACTTTCTGGAGAAATTTGTTATGCGGAAGGAGATGCTAAATTTAATATGGGAGCATTTCTCAACTTCTCTCAAATAGAAAAAGAATCAACAAAATCGTACTGCGTTTATTATACCAAGCGTACGTACAAACATAAAAAAGCACACAGTCATCGAATTGAATAACTCCTCTGTTGGTCAAAAACAAAATTACTGATGAGAGGCAAAGATCAAAAGATATAAAACGCTTTCCAATGGAAAACAATTAACAACCATTTGCAATAGCCATTGTTATTATGCTCAAGAAAGCGTCAAGCTTTACTGCTACAATAAAAATATTGCAGCTTGTTGCGACGGTTTTTCCGCACCATCATGGGCGTTACAGAACAATGTAGCGTGGATTTTGAAATGGGTCGTTTCTCGTTGTCTTAATTTAAGTCGGATATATAGAAATATTTGTTGTTGTTCTCTTATGACGCTATTTCTAGAAAGAAATTGACTTGCTGTATTCCCGTTAATCATAGCATACGTAGTGGTTTTGAAATCTAAAATATATTCAAGGTATATTTATTAACTATGGATAAATAAAGATAATTTCATGTTTTCTAGTTATCAAGATAAATCTCACTTCTTTTTTATTCATACATTCTATAAAAGAAGAGCCAAAGGGAATCACGTGTGTGAACAAAATTAATACAATAAACAACTTCAGAGAATGAAGAACATCTTAGAAATTTTCCAGCCCATATTACATATCTACATATTAAAACCATAGATGGATATCCTCAAACGAAGATAGACTAGCATTAAATTTTATTATCTGTTACCTTCACCTTTATGTTGTTGGAAAATAATAGCATGTATAATATTTATTTATATATAATATTTTTTATGACATGATATATTCAATTAGACAAGAGCAAATATTGCCATACAGGAGTGGCGTGAATTCTTTTGAATCATCAAAAATTACTCGTAATGCACCTACATACAAAATTATCAAGTATTATTTCACTGTAATGAAAATTTTGTTTCTCATACCCCAATGTCTCAGGAATATTTATTGTAAAAACTTGGAGCTCCCACATGCAACTCACGCTCATAGTCTTTGATTTTATTAATTTATCATGATTTTCAGATTAATTCTCAGTATCGCTTCCAATACATGTCACCAGATTTCGAGCAAATTCAATCCCATCAGGCTGTAGTAAAGTTAATGTCGATCTTGGCTTTGAAAATACTTATTTTCCTTGCACGAATTCAATTTCAATAAATCTAAAATTTATTCCACCTGTTTCTACTACAAGAAATTCAAAATTGCGAAGGCTAATGTGTCAATTTGTTTGCTGGGTTTCTATTGATAAGTGATTAAATTATCTAATTATTCTCGAGCTGCGCCTACTGATATCGGCTGTAGAATAATTCAAGCAAAAGAATCAAATGATTGGTTAAAATGTTCAGTCAGTTTTTATAATTTTTATTATTCATGTATTTTTTCTGCATTCTTTTTTCTTTAAAATTATCGGATGCAGGTTACAGAATCGGTTTTCAGATCTATGCTCTGTTATTTTTATAAACTGAACTTTTAGCAAAGATTAGAAACATCAAAATACTCCAAATTGGAACTAATTTGAACATCTCGTATACTCAGCGCAATAAATAGAATAGTAGTCTACATTGTGAGACCCATACACAGTCTTCTAATATACCCGTCAACTTGACACACGAATTTACCTGAGCTCGTGCCTTCGACTAGGTTCGAGAGAACAAAACAGTATCGTGTTGATCAACTAAATTCAGGAACCTGGTTCATGAACATGTTGAACTGTGTATGGCGCCCATTACTGATCTAGAAATGCCTTGAAATACTGTTCTCTTGCACGCCACTGACCCATCCTCACGGCACGTGCCCAATTGCTGGGCTTGGAACACACCGCCGCCTACGCTGATGTTGGGTTTCTTCTTCTTCTTCGAGCACCTGGAAGGCATCATGGTCTCTAGCAGATCTCTGTGATCGTTATCTCTCATATACTATACAAGAGGTAAACTCTTTTTGATTTCGCTGCATGTGCATTGAACATAACAAAACCTGTGTGCAGTCCTCGTTCTATTTGAATTTCTTCATCATTCGATGTGTTTGTTGTCGGCAAAATACAGTTATAAATTGATGATTGCCTTTGTTTTGTTTGTATATGTAAACACATTTATATATCTACAGGGTGTTCAAAGACTAGAGTCGGAAAATTACATACATTCTAGCAAAACCCGTCCAACTTCGCATCTACAAGTGATAAAACAAATATAATTACGTCCCTCAGTTCGTAGATGGAATTATACATTAAAGAGGATTCTGCGTGCCACACTAATTCAAAGTAAGCGATTTTTTTTGATAATGTAAGTCAACGTTAAACCTAGCTCCCAACTATGTTAAACAGCCGTAATCATAATCAATCTTACTTCGGTACTGGTTTAGTTTAATACGAAAACTGTCTGGGTTTATAGATATGACTTTTATTATAGTAACTAACAATCAAAATAAAATAATACTGAACTAATATTAATTATGAATGACTTAACCCTCGACCTATTTCGACTGACTTCCAAAAGAAGGAGGTATACAGACGAATTGTATGTTTGTTTCTTTAGAACAAAGTTCTAGACCGGAAAAGAAGAGGTAATTGGGCCAGTCGACCTTCCTTTCGCTTCTGGCGTTCACGCCGCACATCAAAGCTCGCTCTGCTCAATATAGGAATAACTGAGTAAGGCTGTATACAACATTTTCCAGAAAATTATTTGTTAATAAACGTTCTAATGGTTTCTCTGAGAAACACACGTGCTTTAGTTCAGTTTCTATTGAATAGTAAATAGTGGAAATGTAAATTCTGATGAATGTTGTGAGGATGAACAATAAAAACCTAAGCCCAATGCAGAAAATGTCAGGAATATCGTGAAAGGCAGAAAATAACGAAAGAAATCTAATTACGAAAAAAAGCACAAAAATTACCATCCCATGCATCTTGTTCTTTAATCATCATTTTATTGATATTCAACGGTTTTTCTAATGAATCTGTTTTATAGTGCTCATTAATTGTATACTTCACGATTCCATGTTGGGTTAGCCCCGATTTTGATAAAATGGTGCCGATTCTTCATTTTTATCTCCATTTGCATACCTTCAGAAGGTTTCTGATAAACAAAAAGATTCTAATCCATTACCCGAGGAAAAAAGGAGTCGAACTTTTTTTGACAAAGATGAGAATCACTCTTCAATCTAGGGGTACATACGAAGAATGAATATAATCATGAGCATTTGAAGAATTGAGCACGGGACACCCTGTATATATTATTGTTTATAAAGCTACAACGCATTCGATTGAAATTGTACATATATCTCTTGGTACTCTCTGCTTAGAAGATATTATAACAGTTTATCAGAATTGATATCTAATCGATTAAGGATTGTGAAAATCGTGATATGAAACAATGGCCGAGTTTCAAATATTAAAAATCTTTATATGCCGCAATAGGAATCAGAGAGTCCGTTGTTTGTGATAAGTTTTTTATATAAAAATAAACAATTTATCTTCCTTGTAAGTTTTAGAGTTTTTGACTCGTTGATTACTCATCAAAATTATATACGTTTTAAAATGTGGCATCAGTCTTACAGTTTCCAAGTGGTCCTACTCAGAAAACCTTAAATTTTTGCAAAGAGTCATATTCAAATGTTAATGGAAATGAATTCTTCTTTCATACCGTTAATGCTCAACCATCAAAGATGATGAGGAGGGCATTTTGGATTTTGAAATTATCGATAGAGAGCACTTCAGATTACTCGTTTTTCCATTGTTAAAAGAATCTTCAAAGACGATGCAAATTTACCATACAAAAATGGCGAAGAAGTATACAACAAAATTAAATAAACAATCGAATCATAAACCTCAATTTTATGAAAATTTTCCTAGCCATTCCTCTAGTTTCCGCCACACTTCTTAAATACCATCTAAGCAGTATATTTATCCATGTTGCATATAACAGAAAAAAGTGTCATTCGATTTACATAACTGTCCAGATGTCATCATCCACTTTACGAACACGTTTACTTACATAGGTACTTATTATATAATCAGAGTTTGATTTACATTAGATACTAACATAAAAATGTCGACAGGTTAAAATTACGATTACATTTATCTATCTAGATCGAATATATCTCAATCTTGTATTATTATTATTACCTCATAATAATGTTAATAATTGTTATGAATAAAGGTAGAATGTGTTTTCACTAGAAAGAATATAAGTAGGTTTTGTTTTATTATCATTATCATATCCAAGCATCAGTGCATTTCATATATTTTGTAGTATATATGTGTATTTCTCTGCATAAATCCATAATTAATTGGTATTTTTATTATTATGTGGTCACATATTAAAACTAAATCAGAAACACTTTAGTTAATGTAATGGTTTTTGTTGAAGACAGCTATTTGTTTTAGTACTGTCATAAATATCACGTCCTAGTGAACATTTCAGCGGAATGAAAAAAAATGGGCTCTATGAAAGAATAGACCATTTCCAGCTACATTGAAATCGAACATTTTTCTAAAAGTTCTAGCATTTTGAAAATAGACCTAGGAAAGTGCATTTTGTTGCCACTATATGTATTTTCAAATTACTGAATTTATTTGAGGCTTTTGCACTCAAAAATATGTAGTACTTTTTTGACAAAATCAAAAGTTCAGAGGACCCCCGCCAGCAAAAAAGTTCCTAATGCCTTTTCTCCAATTCCGAATTTCATTTGATACCTATAGAGATATAATTATAATTAATTATATTAGCTATTACTTGGCGAAAATCCATAGTAAAATGAAATCAAAACATTTTTTTTAATATATTGTTTAAACATTTATTTCAGCACACTGTGCCTTTCTGAAATAGTATTTATTAACTAAATATTCTCAGAGGACAAGGGCCTGCTTAAATAAAAAGGATGGTTAACTTATATCTTAACGACTAATATTAAAAATTAATTGGGTAAAAATTATATATACACTTAGAGGTTGGATATACCATTGATCTGGTAATTCCGGAGAATTTTAATTCTTTCTATTCGGTACGTAAGATTTTGAAGTTATCATTGAATGTGTGATTATTATCTTTCGGATGTTACGCATAGTTTCAATTAGTTTTTGAAAGACGAACCCAAACGGAGGAGTTTTACTATTCGACTATTTGCTATTTTTTCTCAGAGACAGAAATAAAGATAGGACAATATCTGGAAACGTTCAAATTGAACATTTTTTAAAAAGAGTTACGGTATTCGAGTTACAGGGATGTTAAAATCTCAGATATGTGTATTTTCGCTTTATAGATCAGATTAATTGTAGCAAAATTTATATTGAACATTTTTTTCATAGAGTTACGGTTTTCGAGTGACAACAATGGTAAAGTCTAAAATATATGTATTTCCGCGACGATGTTTTTAGATTTCTGAATAATAACAAGTACAAGCAAAGAATATACATGGGTATTGGTATAAGTGAACGTTCAACGATTTTAGTGACTAATGTTACACTCAACAGAGTAAAATCAATATTTTTTACAAAAAATTGAACCGACGTTATTAGTTGGTGCACTGAAAAATACAAAATAAAATTAATTCTATTGGTGCTGGTACTTGTGAAGTTGGTAAACCATAAATCTCAACAGCAAACAATATAAGTCTGCATTTTTTACGATTACACTACATCAACATATCCACGATCTGCATAAATCCATAATTAGTAGATAGTCATGTATCTTAGGTATATACTCATATAATTTTATTTGTGTGTTGCGCGATTAAAAACTTTTACTTTTAAAACAACTAATGCCATAATAATATTTACGATTTGGAATAGCTGATGGCTTTATTTATTTGATCAAGTGAAATCAATAAACCGGTGATGCTTTTTTTCTTTCATTCAGCTAAATTACATGTTACTATGTATATAGTTTATTACCATGTGTTGATAGATGGAGTATGTCGTCATAGACCTTCTTTGAAAGCCTTGATGCATACCTCTACCTGTGCCTGTAGGAGCTGAGTTTTTTTATCTGCGTACTTTAATTATATGTTGTTAGTGCGTAATGATATTAAATAGGTATAAATTAATCTTTATATCGGCTCTTAATACATGGAAGTTATCTTGAATCAACAGGGCACACTGAAAAGCGAAAGAGGTTATGCAATACGGACGTCGTGAGCTCAATAGAATATTTTCCTGCTAGCAGGAAATTTGCAGGAAAGTGCAACAAATTGTTCACTCAGTAGACGTTTGGAAGAAGGCAGATATTTCTAATATAATTAGTTCCAGTGTTTAAAAACTAGAAAAGTCTATAATAAATTCATCATTTTTTGATAGAAAGAATTATATTTGTGCCTATTTTAAGATTTTTTTGGAAATAATTTAAAACAATTGTTATTACTTTCGATTAAGTGGAATTGCACTGCAATTTCTTTGGCCCCACATGGGCTAGAGACATGAAATTTCGTATTCTTGACAGGATCAGAGACATCTCGCTGTCAAGTTTATTACTGATCCAATAAAGATTAATTAATATAATCCTTAAAATTATATATCGTTACACACGGAACCATAGAGACTCGTATACAGTTTTACAAAAGACAGGTGTGGATTCGGTTACTGGAACTACCCAAGGGCATGGAAAAGTTACGCCCCTCTAAACCTCTGAGTTCGATCTATACACGATAAAGACAGATTTGATGACTCGTTACGTTAAGTCAACGAATATATCAAACGTCAGTAATATTCTTTGAATATGTCTTTGTGTGTGACCAATAAATCTATGTCTATCTGAGTAATAACGGATGTATTCGAAGATGAGATACCATAAGTATATTATGGTTCAAATCAAGTAAAGGGGTAAAAAGCAGTTGTTATCTTTGACAGCTTTTCCATAAAAACTTTAATGCATAATAAAAAATATTTTCAATTGTTTTCTTAAAAATTACAAAGTTTTTTAATTCGAAAATTCACTCGTAAATTCAGGCTTCAGTTAATAAGCTAATCTAACAATCACATAGACAGAGGTAAAGAGATTAGTTCGAATTTATTATTATGATTATGGAGGAATATTTTTATGAAATAATATAAATATTAATAAGATTTAGAAGAAGTAGTCACCGGAAGGGGTTGTGAGATGGAAATTCGGCCTTCGACTCATAAGCGCAAAAATCACAAAATCAGTCACACCCTTCGTAAGCCAGTTACTATCCGTAAACACCAGCTGGTGTTTTATCTGCCCAATTCCGAATTTGCGCAATGAAACACGTTGGAACTCCAATGGTGTTTTTTTCATCTTTAATAAAAAACAGCAACATAAAGCTCGATCGATGGGAACCTGTGATATTCTCGCTATATAAAGAGAACACGTAACGTCTCGCCGGAAACACGTACCTACTTCAGCTCCCGCGCCGCGCCCAGCACCGCCATTTGCTGCCGCCTAACCCATTCACCGTCCTCTGAAGATCCGGCCACTTTATGAATGAAAAATCAATTATGTATCTTTTTCGAGAATTTATAAAAATAATTGTACAGGGAGGTACTTGAAAAGGACGGCACTGGCATTTCCATAGAAAGCTCCTGAAGTTAAAGAAAAATTAGTTCTAGTTTCGTTAGTGTATCCAAGACAAGGTTGGGATAGTATTAAGATCTTGATGACGTTCAAAATTCAAAAGTAGTCCATTAAATTTGGGTAAAAGATGAAAAATTTGATGTTCTTTTATATCGTAACTGATATTTGACATTTGGAAGTTAATGACAAAGTTAAATATCCGTCTTGGATTTCGAAATTTTAAAAGAGATCCATTTTTTGTAATTTTGAATTCTATTTTTTGCATGGAAGCTAAAAAAATCGAGAAATCCTCACAGCAACTTTTTCAAGTCTACAAAATGGCAACTATTATAGATACGACGTTTCGTATTCTAGAAACCACCATCATCAACTTTATTTTTTGTATGGATCGAAACAAGAACGCCCATTTCGTATTTTTTCAAAATAGTAATCATATAAGTCAAGTTTCTAAAGTCAACTCTTCCGTAATTAACCTTATGGCCTTTCTTTCCCTGTTTAAATAAAATAATCCTATGACTTTTCTTAATATATCATTCCACATGGATTCTCTTCAATTCATAGTGGTACTTAAACTTCTAAATTGGTTGTAGTTTCTTTTCATATTCAGCGGTTATACCATATCATTGGTAAACTTGAGTCCTTTGAGTCTAAAACTGTGGAGAATAGTACAAGTCATACTACATCAGTATCTGATAGAAGTATTCTTAAGCTTTCCCTACCATGAACTTAATCGTTTCAGGTCTAGTGACATTACCTTTCTTCAATTTACCTATTACCTGATGATTTCTTCCATTGTTGTTGGTTGCAACCGATGCTCAACTCCGCTACTCTCTCCGTTTTGAATATTTTCCAATTTTATTTCTGTTAGTTGTTCGTAATATTGCTTCCACCCATCTATTTCTATGTCCTAGGATGCTTAATTATTAATTAGTTGAAAATAAAAGTAATAAATTAGTTTGAGAAATTACTAAAGGCGGATTCTTAATAAATAGTGGAAGAAGACGAGGAATATTAGGCAAACGAGGTCACGCGTACAATAAATTTGATAAATACAAACCTACGTAAACTTTAGAGTTAGAGCAATCACAACTGAGTTCGTAAACTCCTGATTTACAATTATCTGGAACTTTTGATTTATTGTTCATGCATGATAAAGTTACCTAATGTAAAAATTATATTCATACACCATTAATAATTCGAACTATGCGCTTCATCTCAATGATAATAGTAAAATATTGAATGATAATCTCAAAATTTTTAATACTGAAAAGTAAAGAATTTAAATTGCATGTACTTGAGTCATTATATTACTTTTTAATAAACGTAAAAATTCGGATAATCTCCTCAAAGACTCTTGAATAACTGAATGTTTATGATATGAGAAACTTTCCAAATAAAACAGTAAATAACCTTACAGTCATATTTATAACCATTTCAAAATTCTCCTATAGGTATGTTGTCCACTTTTCATCCATCGCAACGTATTTTCATTTTATAAATGAATATATTTTTATGGGACCTCAAATTAACGTGTTCCAGTTGTTGTTGTTAACTCGAGGCTGTCAATTACAACGATCGCGCGATTGTTATGTGATGATTATCGACATTTCCTCGACGTTGCTCACGAAAAAACAATTTGCCAACATATTATTTTTTTTATTTTTCATTACTTATATCTCTCACACGCGATAAATTGTTTGTCGCTTCTCACTGTCGCCCTCAAGCTCAAAAGTGTGCCGCTGGAAATTCTCCAGATAAACAATCGACCAAGAGGAAATAATTGGTGAGATATATGCCACCCTGGTGGCGATTCAGTGACCGAACAACGGAGATAAAAAAATATGACGACGACGTCGACTGGCTTTCTTTTCAAAAGAAAGTGATAATAATAATTATGATCGATCGGACTGAAAGATCTGTGTTATCTGATATAGGAACTGGTTGTAGATATTATGCATGGATGCATTGTAGGAAATTGTTTTGTTTCACTTTCTATTCAAGTATAACCGTAACAATTAATTGAAAATGAACTTCATGTCTTGTGCAATGCATATCCATAATTAAGCCACTATGTTGAACCAATATACTCATATTAATGGGCGAATGATGAGAAGCCCTAGCTGGATAGGGAAGAACTTTTACGTTAAAGCCATGAAGAAACCTGCTGCTAAATGAGGTCTGTATTATCTCACTGAAGAATTTAAACATAAAATAAATATAATTTTCAAAACAGGAATAGTTCCAACTCTATTTAAAATATCTGTGTTGACTCCAGTTCATATATCCGGTGATTAAAGAGCAATAAGCAACTATCGTCCAATAAGCGTAATAAATAATTTTGGCAAATTCTTTGAGAAAAGTCTCAGAGATAGGCTTGTTAAATTCTGTGTAATCACGTAGGACGCTATCTACGAAGTGGTTAATCGAGTAACATAAAGCTGGTTGTAATTAGGTAATGTAATGAAACCTGAAAGCCACACTTAAATTTAATTACTTAGTTTATAGTTTGCCCATACAGATTCTGCAGCATCTAGGGATTATAGAATATTAGTTTATTTCATTGTTACTATGTATATAACTAATTGTGATGGTGATAATAATTATAATAAATAATAAATAATAATAAGTGTATGGCAGTATTTCTAGATTTGGTCTTCAATACAGTGATTATACACTCCAGAATAACTACATTAGAGGCATCATTTTAAAATTATTTCGGTCTTTTATCTATCTGGTAGGAAATAAATAGTCAAGATTCGGTTTACCTACAGCATAGCAAACATAACAACATAACAAAATGAATGTTCCTCATGGAACAATGTTAGATCCAGTTCTCTTTAAAGCGTATATTAATTAATTCACTACTTACATTAGATCAGGCCGGTATACTTTAATTTCCAATATAGTCTTACTGGAAAATTGGAACGTTATTGAAAATATTTTTAAGGCGTGTTAATATGGTAAAAAAATGGCAGAATGTTCATAAGAATACTGTCTACCGTCCCGACTTTACGCATATTAGAGTTAACTATATGAATGCTACCATAAAAGAAGTACCAAGCCCAATATATTCACAATATTCAGGTATAATTATTATAGACTATATATTGTAAATTGGGGCGAAGTTGCCCATTTATATGCTCAACAATACGTCGTTCAGAAAGTTTGAGATATTCGAAAAAACCATATTGTATTTGTAAAATTGTTTAATTTATTTATTATTTATTTTTATTTATTATTATCATCAACGGGCAAGTGCCCTTTTAAAGTACAAAATAATACATAATTTGAAATCAACAATTTTAATTCAAGTATAAAACAGCTTATATTTTAATTTATGGTCATCAACTAAATCCATGATTTATGATTTTTGAAAATTTAAATAAATAAATATTACTTCTTGTAATAATATTAGCGAGCCACCTTCAAGTCCATCCGCCAGAATTGAAATGCGTAGAAAAATGTATCTGAATGTATGTACCTACTTACCTGAATACAAGTACAACAAATTCCTAAAGAGGAGTTTATCTGAAGAATTATAGTTTTATCGAAAACAATAGTAATTTCTCAATTTGAAATATTGCGGCATTCATTTTATCGTACATAAAATATTGGTACGTCAATTCTTCAGTAGGCGAAACCTGAGCATAAATTCAATTACGGCTCAGAAAACTTTAAAGAAATGAGAATTTCTGAACCAATTCTGATGATTCAAAAAGCAATCAGAAATTATAATCAGTGAATATCTGTTTGCTTGAAGCATAATATGTAGAGTTTTTACAAAACGCTCAAATGAGACTCAAACTCGCACACGAAGAGTGCCATGCCATCGAATCCAGATCTGTTTGTCTATTATGGTTCAAAATATACAGAAATTATTAAGATCAAGCCAAAACAAGTTTATTGTACGGGGACCCCCATTAATTTTTAACTTTCTTCTATTTTCATTATTTGTTATTATAGCAGCTATAGTATTACTTACCTACTTATTGAAAATTTCATATGTCTACCTATACGGTTCAGGAGATACAGCGATTGTTAAGGGCGAGCAAAAAACACCGAAAAAATTACGTTTCTTGTACGAAAAATTCAGTGAAAATTTCAACTGTCTATCTATTATGATTCATGATATACAGCCCGCTGACAGATGTACGGATGAATACCGGAGACTTAGTAATAAGATTGCGTTGGCAGCCTTTGGGTACGGAACTAAAAGTTATGAAACTTGGCTGATTATAAAAATAATAAAATTTGAGTTAGATATAATTTGACTTAATTCAAGTACATACTACAAAATTAATTAGATAACATAAATAAGGGAGATTCAAATATACAAAAAAAAAGAAAATCTGAACTTACTTTTTGAACTGGCTCAGAAAACTTTAAAAAAAGTTATGGTATGTATAGCTTCCTAGCAAATAAATACGAAATTAGCTAGTCCTGCAGAACTCTAATACGATACCTTCACCATCTGCACTGTTATTTCAGATAAAAATAGTTTATTCATTCTTTACACTGTACGTTCTTTCTTCTAGTTTGTCTATTTTCTTTGTTAATTTCACGCAAACAAGCTAAGAGAAAAAGCTTCGCAAAAAGTCACACTACAATCTGTCTTGCTTGATTAAATTAATTATTAATATCAAATGTTCGCAATATGATATACTAACCTCAGCAAATTTAGTGGGTGTGGTTTTTATTATTCACTTTCTATTTCGATCAACAAGAAGAACAAAAAAGCACTTCGTACTTGTCGTATAATATTCTTGGTCCTCCATGTTAACAGCTTTACAACAAAAATAATTATTAGTATATCAGAACCAATTAAGTTTGCGATTATCTATTACGTGAATGCAATGTATTAATAATACTGAAGTGAGTAGACATTTCAACATTATAATATTTCAATTATGTACTAGGTAATTTAATATTTATGTATTGCAGTAAGTTGTTTTGTTCCTTTTCAATTAACCGACATCAAAATAAAATTACAATTATTACAATTGTTTCTTACAGTGAAATAAAATGGCAATAAATATTTTCTTGTTGACAGTTATACAAAAAAAATTAATTACTTAAGATTGCAACATAATAATCTGTCAGCAACAAAGCTCAATAAGTGCTTCGCATATAAACATCATACTGGAAACAACCCTCTATTGGTGTCCAGGGGTTAAAAAGAAATTGAAGAAAATATAAATAAATAAATTAGTGAGATGAGATATAAGTAATAGACAGAAGAAAGAACTTCAGACATAAGGAAATAAATAAATAATAGAATCAAGCAAAATTAGATAATCTGTTTATTCTAGGCTTTCTTCCAATACCCAATCCGTTTCTAAATACATCAATATTTTGGAAAGTAATTACTATTCTTATACTAAAATTTAATTACTATTAGCAACTCCAAACTCAAGAACATGCAATCATTTTCCTTTCTATTCATCGAGTAATAATTGATGCCTCACCTTGTCTACGTCAAAACTAGATTACTTATATACCACACATAAATGAAAGTGAAGAGACATTGAAACTACATTTTAGATGAAATTGAATCATCTAATTTTGGGCCATTTAAAATTTACTTTCGATCAAGGGGTGTGATTCAATAATGTTAAAAAGCCGTATGATTGGCATGAAATTTAAATCAAGCTGTGTTCTAAATAAAAAAATTAAAAGTCATTCTATTGATGATGGAACAAGTAACGTAACAAGTGACTTTAAAGTTTACCAGCTGCAGGCGTTGTGTATAGATTAATTTATATTATGGTTTGCATCGAAAAAATATTTGTACGTTATTGGTTATGTCCTCGTTGTGGTAAATTGCACTGATTT
Organism: Crioceris asparagi; assembly: GCA_958507055.1. Lineage (NCBI taxonomy): Eukaryota > Metazoa > Arthropoda > Insecta > Coleoptera > Chrysomelidae > Crioceris > Crioceris asparagi. Next base: position 78,849,177 of record OY293826.1, on the reverse strand, counting down.
AGGCCGCTTAAGAACTTATCTAATTAGGTTAATTATCTACTTGTATTTCCTGTTTTAATGTCTAATAATATTGCCAGGTGGATTGTTTCATTTAGAAGCGGAAGTGATCTATTCTATAGAAGTAAGAAAAGTAGTCACTTTCTGGGATAGTGAAAGCCATGAATTTTTACTTTGTTTCATGATTATATACCATAATTATTGATAAATAAGTGTTGGCAGTAATAGGTTAATCTAGATTACAATAATGAAGTAAGATAATGAAAATATAGAGATATATATAGTCCCTCTCCAAGTGCACGTGCGTTTTAAATTCATTAAACGTAGAGCTCTTTTCGCTTCTTTTATTCGAAAATTCGCTATTCTCTTGCATGAAGTTGGCCAAAACCTACATTGTCAATGAACAATGAACAGAATTATTGTGACAAACATGATAAGTTAAAAAATCATATCATATGCACATGCAAATCGTGACCTACTTTTGAGAGCAATGCAGCATTTCACTCAAAGCCTTTAATATTATTAATAAAACTCATAACCATATACATATATCAGTTATTGAAACGCGTAAAGTACAAGATACATTTCCGCTTGTATATGTCTGCATAATAAATTGTTATTTGTCATACTTAAACAAATTCAAAATGAAGCATAATGTTTCGAACATATCAATACATTATCCTAATTAAATTTGTCATTTTAGCGATAGTTATGAGAATTAATTACGACTATACAGTTAATTGCTGAAATGGGATTTGTCAATAATGTAGCTGTTTGAGCAAAAAAGCCAATAGGACAAGGAAATATGTACATAGTTCTTGAAGTTGATGGAGTACATGGCTAGCTCAAATTAATAGGCATAACTGATAAGGGGTGTATTTTGAAAAATGTTGTGGTTATGAAGCTTTCTCTTTTCTCCAATATAGTCGGCAGATTTCATAATGACACGCCCTAAATCTAGCAGAACTTGTAATCTAGCCCAGGGAGGTACATGCCTACCTACATGTTGAATCATCCAGTAACTTTCAAATCGTCACTAGGTTATTCTTACCAGTAATTGTCTTGTGGTCGAAATTCGACCGATATTTATTAAATTGAAATTTAAGTTCTTTTTGTTGAGAATACCTTTATAACTTTTTAATTTGGTTTATCAATTTCAAATAAGAATAATGAAGAGAAAAAATGTGATGGCCAAGAATTAAACCCGGCTCGGCTTTCTAATAAGGGCAACTACTTTAACCACCATCAGAGCATATGACTAGATTCTCCGATAGATTGATAACTATAAAGAGCTGACCAACGTGAATTAGATACCCACTACTCATTCATCATAGACTTACTCATCGAGTTCATCAAAGATTTATTCGGATGAATTCTATCAAATATATTTCTTTCAAAACAAATGGTAGGTATTAGGCCAAAAGGAATGACTAAATCTCTCCCCAAAGTTCTATGTCCTGGCCTAACGAGAGTAGTTTTTTTTAAGTTGGTGCAAAAGTGTTTTATGTATAGTTTACCTATAATTACACATTTTCAAAATTACCAGCACTAGTAGAATTATTATTATTTCGTTTTAGTTTTAAATGGATTAAATTTTTTTAGGGAAATATTTTCTCAATAAACAGTTTCAAAATAATCTGTGTGAAATAGAAGAGCAAATTAAGTGTTGTTCTGCTGTTGAAAATTATGATAATTGATAGAAAAGTCGTGTGAGTGCAAGTTGGGTAGAAAAATTTTAAATGTCAATTATTCTCTTTATCTATCAAGCAATGACTTCTTGGATGAGAACCTTGAACCAATTCGTAATAAGACAACTATTGGTAATAAAGATCACGGCATATTAAATGTAGGATAATCCTGGTGCGGCTATCAATCAAAAACCTCAATCTAACAACCATTACCGTGATGCGCGATGTAACATAATATACAGGGTCCTGCATCTATCTCAGCCTCCGTATTCTATAGCTCAGTTGTTAGTTAAGTTAGGATTTAGATAAGTCACAAATTTCATTTGTGTCCTAAAAATGTTTAGACAGTATTTTTTAAATTTATTATATTATGTTGCTCATTTTGGTACCTCTTATGGTTACCTACAGGGTCATATAAATTTATTGGAATCAGTTAAGTAATATTCAGGAAAAATAAAAACAAGAAAATATTTTTAGTACCACTGGTGTAAGAAAATAATGAAAGTACAGTAAACTCTGCATTCAATGGCATAAACATATAAAGAGGGTCTATTTTAAAATAAAAGTGTTAAAGTATGAAATTGTAAAGTTGGTCACTAATTTTTGAACACTCTGTGAACAATACTTGATTTTATCACCGAGGTACGTACGTATTTATATTTTCATTAATTTTTAAACCAGTGGTGTTTTCTATATTTTTTAATGATTATTACTGAACCGATTTCAATAATTTTTAAGAACCTTGTAGGTAACTATAAAAGGTACCAAAAAAAGAAACAAAATGTATGGTATGATGAGCTCATAAATCGCTCCGATAACCTGACAAACATTCACAACTTGGGCGGTAATGCCTTATCCATTGTGAAAGAGTGGCTTGCAGCTAACCGTCTGATATTAAATACTAGCAAGACCGAAAACATTTTGTTCACCCTGAATCAAATTACCGATCCATGGTTTAAGGATAGTCTTAATCAGATAAAATTTTTGGGTGTAATAATAGATATAGATGCCAAACTAACTTGGTTAACTCAAGCTTCGTACATTAGGAAAACTATACGTAAAGACATTTACCTGTTGAGAAACATATCTAACAAACTTACCACTAAATACTTGCTCAGTGTTTATTACGCACAAGTTCACTTCAAGATAACTTATTCATTATTAGCATGGGGACACTCATCTCATTCTGAATCTATTTTTTCATTACAAAGAAAAGCAGTTAGGATTCTAGCTAAAGATCCTGACATTGCCTTGTTGTTATATTTTACAGGCTCTAATGAATGTAAATTGATTCTTACAAAAAACACTTCCACATACATGACTATCAAACCAGAGGATCAAGGAATCTTATAATAGATTTTCACAGAGTGAACAGATCACGAAATGGTGTCAACTACTACGGCCCTAAATTCTTCAACAAATTACCTATGCGTCTTCTAGAACTAGATATGCCCGCTTTCCGGTGTGAAATCAAAAACTTTTTTGCTGAGAAAGGCGTTTTGCTCGCTGGATGATTTCTTGTTATGTAATTGTAATTATTTGTAAATTTTATGTTTCTGTGTTTCAATGTATGCATTTATTTGACTTGTGCAAATAGTTTATTTATATAAAACACCAATAGAGATATTATTATATTATTATTATTCAAGAAGGAAGCTGATACGCAGTACCCTGTAGAATTCATGGCAAATACGTGACAACTTGATGGATCACCGCCCAACGCATAAGGCGGCCTTCTTCTTCTTCTTAGCCTTATTATTCTTCTTTTCGCCTTGCTCTTCTTCTTCTGCATCCATTCGCGAGTAACAGTTCCCCACTTTGTTGTTGTTGGATCTTTCGTTTAAGAGTAATTTTTAGGCGGCAGATCAAATCATGGACAAGGTACTGCTCAGGGCAGTCGTACTGGTTTCTTATTACAATACTAAATCGTATGGTAATAAGTAGAAGGTGCAATGTAGGCCCCATGTATCACACATATCATGTAGCAAGCAAGCAGTAAAAGCGTTTTGGCTCAAGGGTATTTTAGATTCTTTTTATGTTGGTGTTGGTATAATGCTATGTTAATAGGGCATTTTATTGTTACAGTTTTGTAACAGAAAGGTGATAAGAATTTTGATGTATGGCAGTTTTTATTGTGTACAAAATACGGCAACCTTTGCTTTGGAGTAGCAAAATATTGAAGGTTGGGTACAAGCAATCTTAATCTTAATAGAGAACACATACAAAGGTCAAATCTTGAACCCCTTCATAGCGTTTTTGAAGTACAAATATAAATATAAATTTTGAAATTTAAATTGATGGAACTTCTTCAACTCTACAACATTATTTGTTTAAATAGATTTTCGAAAGTTTCATATAATGTCCGAAATAAAATATATTCAATTCTAAGAAGCCCCTTGTGAAATACTGAGAGCTTGGTTAATCATACAAAATAGACTATAATATAATTGTACGATAGTTTTAAAAATGAAATATTCGGCTATTATAAAATGACAATAGCATGGACTAAACTAATGGCTGAAAATGATCGTTTTCTTCGATCCTAACATCAGATAATCTCTACCCTATTTCAACGAGGATATCGATGGTATCCTTTCCCAAAATTGTGTTGGTTGTGTCCATGTCACATGTCATACAATACGTATTCAGTTTTCTCTTTCTTCCTTGGCTTCCGAATAAAATTTCATCCTAACTGCCAACTACTGATGCAACATATATTTTGATTGAAAAGTTATCCCTGAATTATCATTTTTAGGTAAATTTCTTATAGAAATGTACCTATTGCGATCGTTCACAGTTTTGAATTTAGAAAAAAATTCAACAGCATGATGTTATATGTCTATAAGTTAGTCCAAAAAATTATTTGGTTCAAAAGTTTATATATATATATATTTGATAAAATAGATTTTTGTTGGGGATGCAGTCATTTAATAAATAAAATTCTTTGGATTATGCCAAGCTTTCGAGAATGTTTATTCTCTTCGTCGGGGCAAACTAAAAATCGTTACAAATTTTCTTAACCACATAATAGATTATTAATTAAAGTACTTAAATTCGTGAATTTACATAAAATTAACCACAAACAGGAAAGATTTCATAGTCATCAATCAGAAATGTCATTAGTTATTTATAAATGTCATGGTAACGGCATATCTAGAGTTGAAAGTGTCTAGATTCAAGTTTTCTTAGAAAAGATCATATAGGAGTTATCTTTGTGTTTGTAGCTCTTTTTTAACAAGTCACACATTAAACTTGAAAATATTGAGGCAGATATAAGTTTAGTAAAAAGAAATCTTTCCTGTTTGTGGTTAATTTTATGAAAATTCACGAATGTAAGTACTTTAATTAATAATCTATTATGTGGCTATTTTATCAAATAATAAACCAGTCAAGAATTCAGAATCAAATATATATATATATATATATATATATATATATATATATATATATATATATATATATATATGGGATATTACGAAATTTGTTAACACGATAGAGGTCGCAGTTTTGTTTCAAAATGGGGACCGTTCAAACATTTGTAAGAAATATTGATAAAACATGAACATTCTATATAAATTTGATGTATTTGTACATTTTCTGGAGATCTTAATACAGACCCTGATTAAAAAAAATATATAGTATATTTATTGAAAACAAATAGGCGAAAAAAATGTTCTGCCTCGAAGTGGAACGCGAACCCTCTCTGCTTTATATTCAACAGCCAAAACAAAAACCTCTAACCGCAAGGCTATGGCACATACGGCAATTTTATGTAATAACATGTACGTATACCAATGAAAAAGTTTTTAAAAATTCAATTCAATGAATTTTGAGAAATTTACCTTTCCGCTGACTACATGCCATCGGGATTTTTTAGCTTTTTCTCTTCTTATAGAATGTAAATCACCCGTAAATGAGGGTTTCTTTGTATTAACTCATGAGATCTTCTTCTGAAGTATTTTTCTATGAATCATTCGGCTCAAATGTTCTACGTTTTCTTATCCAACTCGCTACGTCAGGTTGGTACATTCCAGTATCTTTTATGTTAGGTACTGTTGTTTCGTTTCTTTTCTCTACGTCATAATTAGTCTCAGAAATGCTTTAGAAGTCCTAAATTGACAACTGATGCTAAGATGTTTTGTTCATCCCAGATTGTTTTTTAGAAATGTCCCGATATTGTTGCCGCTGTGTCGACTTGTCTGCACTACACTACATGTGCAGCTACACTGAATTCTACTTATGTAGACTGATAGATATCTACGCTTATGGCGATTCTAGATAGCATACACCAAGAATACAACAATATACACAAAAACAAATCGCTAACACTCGTGTTATATTTTTTGCAGGTGTTCTGCCCGCCATCAAGAAGAACAAGAGCAGCAAATAAGTGGTAGACGAAACAGAAGAAGATCACGCGATCATATTCACCAGGGCAAAGTACCTACAGAAGAAAACAAAAACACAGTGTGTTGTGGCTACTGGGCAATTCGATGGATCACCTGTGGCAGGCACACTGAGTTTCTCCGCCTCAAATTAGCCAACTGAGACCTTCTCTTTGAGGAGTACCCCGCTGGTAGCTGAAGAGCGCATGACGCTCTAGTCATCCTGATTATAAGGTACATGGAAATTGAAGACACACCAGTGGCTCGACTGTAAGGTATTGGTTTCACATACATTTTCCAAGGGCGTGATTAAAGATTTTTAACTGTCAATAAGTAGAAATGAGACCCATCCTAATTGGAAGTTAATTTATTAGATTGTTTCCTCCATGGGCGTGATTAAAGATTCGAATTTTTAACTTTCTTTTCTGCATATTACGTTTTCTCTTGGAATGTCGTACTCATACGACTTCTCTGTATACACTAGGGATTAAACAATTCAAGTACTTCCTCGATACCTAAAATTACTTTTGAACTAAGTATATCAGTACTTATTTGTTTTAAAACACAATCCGTAAGGTTGAAAAGCTTATTTAAGAGATGAAACTTGTTGAATTCATTCATCTCCTTTCATGAACGTCGTGACCAAATACTTTCTCAGTTATAAGTAAGTGTAAGCTAACGAGTCCAAACAAGGATGTAATCACAACCGTCCTTCACTTAATTCAACTGTGTTGTATTACAAAAACCATAAGGGCTTATAAAATTGTATCAACATTATTTTGCTTGAAATTTCGATCACATTGCACCTGCCAGCACGATGATGTAGGTAATCCAATGTCGGTTGGGAGTATTTGCTCACGTTGTAGCTGTTTTCATCGTTGGTTTTGTGAATGATTCAAACATAAGTCTGAAAAGTCAAATAAAAGATTACCTGCATCAATTAAAACAGGCAATGAAATAAAAAGGATTCAAATACACCAATTCAATTAAAATTCACGTAAGTTACGGACTGTTTAGAGAAGCTTTGCTTAAAATTGCAGTAATTTCTTGCTGGATGCTTTTAAAACATGAATTACAATATGATCCAAATGAACACAAACTGACAATTGATTAACAGTCCAAAAAATATCATTTAACTTCGGTCAAGTCCAAATGTTATATGGAATACAAAAATATTTCTAAGGGCGTTAAGACATTTTAAAATATTTGTTTCATTCAATACAGAAAATTCAGGTTTGTGTTTTTCTTTCGATATTGATCAATTAAATATTTCGGCTTCAAAAAGTGGAAAGTGTTGATTCAATATTATGCAATTTCAGATGATTTAAGTGAAGACAGCGATGATATGTTTCCATATTTACAGGGTCCACTTCGAATGTGTTTTTTTAATTGTATTTACTGGAGACCAAAGTTATCTATTTGAAAATACCATATTTTGTTTAACATTAATCAATAAGCTATTCAAGGACTTTTTACTGGAGGATACGCTTTGTGAGGTTTTCCTTTCTTTAATCGAACTCAACGAATTCAACTACTACACCTCTGGCTAGATATAACATAAAAGCAACTAAAAAAAAAATTCGACTCGACCACCACGTGTTGCTGAATAGCCTGGGGAGTATTTTAGAATGCTTAAATGTTTTCGTGCGGTTTTTTGTCTCATTTCAACTCTTCACAACGTTTAACACATAAGAAAAGTTGAATGCCTCTTTATTCCTCTTATGTGTATTACAATGTATTTATATAATAACTTCATTCTTCTGTAAAGCATTGGAATTTTCAAATTGCCGTTTCACCTAAGGTTATACACACATATCTTAATACATAAGTACTAATCATTACTTTGGTTGGCATATAAGATAATGGTGGACCTCACAAGTAACATGAACAACATGAAATCGAAAAGATCTCAAATAGACGTTTTTCCATATATCAGCATATTTATATCTGTTGGAGGTTTCTCTGATGTTCATGTTAAATTTACTCAAGACATTAGAAATTAATGAACTTAACATTCTGGTAATCTCTTTAAAGACCAGATCGATGATATATACTGTATATATAATTGTTACCTAATTAATTTATAATATTAGTCATTAGGACTTGTATTAACTATCCTTATTATTTACGAGGCACTTAATCTCTTTATTAGTCAATGCTCACTCACATTTGAGAAAGACACAGTGTGCCGAAACACTTGTCATGTCACACTATGATAGTGGACATTAATTATATTATTTTATTTTAATTTTGAGATCCAGTATTAAGGTTATGCAACGGGCTGTGCACCTGAAAAAAATGGATGCTCATATGATCACACTATTTCGTGGACACACCAGTTTTTTTTAGTATCTTCTATAGTTGAATTCGAAAATTGTTAGCATTAAATTATCAGAAATGATTTGACTTTCGGTTTTCTTCTGACTATTTGACTCATTGACCTATGTAGCCATGTGCATATCAATTTATCAAAGCATTAAATAATCTGGCATTATTATCACACGGTTTTAAATTTCTATCAATTTAGAGCCTACAATTAATCTTAAAATATATTTTAAATCTGAAAACTTAGAAGAACAACACCACTTTCTTCGCAAAAAAGACAAAAAGGGAAAATGATGTTTTTTTAAGCATAAGAAGCCTTTGCATCTGATCCGATGAAAATCATCGAATTCTCTCATATTCTCAACAAAATGAACCCTAACTTGACTTGCAAGACTCTTGAAGTTCCGTAACCAAATAACAAATTGGTAGGAAACATATTTTTTTGCTCAATGATTAGATATGAAATGCTAGTAAATAACCTAATTAATTTAATCTTTGAACTCCCTTATTATCAATTTTTATTTTAAAAATTCTAAATGTATTGAATTAAAAATTGTTGGATGAAAAGCGAGTTCATTTTACCCTTCTAGGATTTGTGGATTTCAAAAAATTCTGAAGTACCCTATACCGTAATCTCAACCCTTCCAGGATTTCCCTTAACGAGCTGTTTTCAAAGAATCTCGACAGTTTGTAGCCAGGGGAAGGTAAACTACACGGTTTTTTATTTTTATTATTTTTTCTATCGAGCAGAATCTTTTAAGCAAACGTTACAAATCATGTATAAATCTGATATATTTTTGATGAAATTTATCCAGTATCCACTTTTGGAGATTTTTGAAGTTTAAGATTGCCCTTATTTTGTAACAATTTTTTCGATTATGCTCATTAACTAACTCAACTGAGATATTCACACGACTGATTGAAAAATCTCTACCTGCTTTTAATTTTTAAAAAAAAAAGCTCTATGCAAAAGTTGAAGTTAGTTTTATAAACCAGAAATACTTTTAATCGCTTTCACACAATATCCACTCTGGGAGATTCGTTCTATTTTATTAAAGAAAATGGTACAAACCATTGAAGAATAAGCGAGAGAATGAGTTATGAAATAAAAGTATGATGCATGTTGTAAAATAAGTAATCAGTTGCAACGGATGATACCAAAAAAGCACAAGCAGACTAAGTCGCGCCAGTAAAATACGATTCTCATATGTGAATGGTGATTATTAATTTATAAACTTTATTAATTAATTACGCATCTCACTTGTCCTAACTTAATTCTACGCACCTAGTTTTATTCTCATTACTTATTCTAGAATAGTTTGGTACCATTACAATACCAGGCGTATTTGTTCTGGACAATGTCATTTTTCTTAAACGGTCGATATTTATCCATTTCGAATAATAATATCATTATAGGCAATCTTATAAGATTATGAATTACATACTTCCCATACATATTGCAGGGTTCTTCTCCATTTGAATTAAGCAATTAGGGTTTAGAATCGCAACAACTTTTCACACTTATGAAAAGATCCAAATTTGTGCAAGAGTCTTGCGAAGTCTTGCTAGTCTTGCAGCAAGACCAAGACCAATACCAAGACCGTGTATTCAAGAACAAGACCCAAGACGAAGACTAAGGATTTGATGCAAGACCAAGACCAATACCAAGGGTGCAAGACCAAGACCATATCGGTCTTGGTCTTGGTCTTGCTTTGCGCATCACGAATTGACACCCCATTTTACCTCTTAGACGTTGAATTTTGGAAAATTCCGTCTTAGTGAGCACCTATATTTTGAAAGGAACCCTCATGCAAACTTTGAGACTTCTAGCACTTGTAGTTCATGGTATATGTCTTTAATTTATAAAAAAAAACTAATGATTTTGAAATTGGTGCCAAGAGTATTTTATTTTCTTATTCCTCTCATGGTAAATCTTTAAGATTCTTATATCAATCTTTCAAAACACATTTTGATTGATTTACGCACTAATGCGATAAGTAAATCATGATTCACTTCAAAACTACATATATAATTTATATAAAATTTGTCAACGTCCTCGTAGAACAACAATATGCTTACTTTCATTGTATTTCAGAAATTTGCATAGGCCAATGTCCCTTATTTTTTATACGATGAATTTGTATGTGTGAAAGCAATTAAGTTATTTTCGCATCTGTGTCTTGGTAGTTAAGCAGTTATATGTTGTCTTACATATTTTATATTTACAGTACCTAGGCCTGAAATGCCACAACATTGAGATCACTTCTATTGAAAATTCTGATAGAAAACTCCGCTGACAAAACAAATATTATTTACGTTCTCACTTATATGAATATGTATATACAACAGCCATTCCACTGTTGTGGTAGATGAAATGTAAGATATTTGACTAGTATTTGTTTACTTCAAGCTTCCAGGTTTCGATATCTCAAAATTAAAATTATGTCACACCTAAATTATCTATAAATAGAAACTAAGGTGCCTACCTTTAACTTAGAAACAAACCAAAATGTCCGATTGAAATGTTACCAGAAATAATCTTTCAATTTATTCTGTTAAGTATATATATGTTTTATTTTTTTGAAAATGTGTAGAGTGGAACTATGTAAGGTTTGATTACAAAAAAATCATCAGAAGGTTCCACAAGGCTCAGTCCTTCGTCCTTTTTTAGGAGTTGTTATATCAATAACATATGCCAATATACTAAACTTACAAAATGTGTCTTATTTGCTGACGATACCAATCTTATATGTTCTGGAAAATTTTATAATGCTCTTTCTGAAAAACAATCTGAATGTCTTGGTTTAGCCAATAAATGTTTCATTCAAAATAAACTCAAATTGAAGGGTATTAAAACTTAGAATATGATTTTTTCTTCACACAAAAATTACCAAGAAGGAACATTCGTTAACTTTCTTGTTCTAACCATCGATGATAGGTTGATCTGGTCTAATCACATTAATCAACTAGTCCAAAAATGATCCCGTATTACTCTGAAATACGCAGCAAATGCTATTGCATCATTTAGATGTAAAAAAGCTATAAGCATATTCCCAAACTTGGGTGTCCGAGATCACTGTCATCAACATTTCATACAGCTTGGTGTTATGCCACCGCCTACTTTATACATCTTCACAATATCATTAGAAATACATCAAAATGTGAAGAAATTTTTCAGATCTTCGGAATCATATAATAATTATAACACAAGATCAGCTGATTTACTGTCTATTCCACAACATAGATTAACTGTAACCCGCAAAAATTGTCTGCATCTCAACCTCTACAACATTCTCGATAACTCAGAATATTGGAATTCAATAATGAGTGATAAAAAGTTTCTACTTAGTCAATGTTTTTATGACATTGATAGCTATATAGTTTCAGCCAGTTCATTATGTATTTAGTTTTTAACATTTTATTTAACACCACTCATTTGTATTTGTAATTTCCATTTCAAATTATTTTATTTTATTATTACTCATGTATTAGTATTAGCATTAGATAGTCTTTCGAGACCTGCAATACATGTTTTATTTACATAATATAGTTAAATAAAATCTCTACTTTACTCAATCAAATCAAAGAGTTCGTTTTGATTGATTAATTTAGGCTTAGAAGATAATGAGAAAAATATAGAATCCCCCCTTATCTTCGAAAATACTGAGAGTAATTTTTTTTAATTCACAGGAAAGAAAGTACGGAATCCTTTCCTCCTCCTGATAGATTTGCTCAGACTTTTTGTAAGCAGTGATTAAAATTAAGCAATTTATTCAACTAGTATGAAAAATAATAATGATAATAACACTAGTATTAATACACACATGAAAAAGACAAAATAATACTAATTCTATTGGTGCCGGTACTTGTGAAGATAGTGCTAGTCTTCTATCTAACTACAATCACATCAAAAAAACTAGCACTTAAAGAATTAATATTATTTTGTGTTTTTCAGTGGTGCTAAAAGTCTTCTATCTAACTACAATCACATCAAAAAACTAGCACCTAAAGAATTAATATTATTTTGTGTTTTTCAGTAGACCAACTAATAAAATCGGGCCAATTTTTGTTAAGAAATATTTATTTTACAGTAATACCAAAGAAGATAGTAGGTACTTATCCTATTACCCATATATATTATTTGCTTGCACTTGTTAATATTCAGATACATACATATATACATATATTTTAGACTTCACCACTGCTGTAACTTGAAAACCGTAGCTTTTTGAAAAATTTTCAATTCAAATGTTGCTACAAATAATTTCTTCTTTAATTTGGCCGTCTCATATCTGCAATTTTCGCAAAAAAATACCCCCTCCACATAGCGAAAGTATGTATTTTTTAGCCTTTACCATTGTTGTAACTCGAAAAAATTGAAAAAATTTTCATTTTAAACTTTTTCGGATATGATCTTATGTCTAATTCTGTCTCCAATTTTAAATTTTCGAGAAAAATTGCTCCCTCCTCTTTCGCTGGGCGGTTTTTAGAGGAAAGGAGATTTTGGATTTGAGTTTTTCTAAATGTTGGGACCATTTGTCAACTCTCTTCTTTCAAATGAATAAAAAAATAATAAAAAAGCAAACATACAGCCGAATTGTATATCTCCTCCTTTTTGGAAGTGGGTCAAAAATTAAATTTTGTCATTCATATTTTATTATTAATAACAACAAAAAGTTGACTATCGCAGTTTTGACATTACATCGTAGAGATTGGTAATTAAACCTATGACAACGTTAATAAAGTTTAGCGGACAATTAAAAAATGAATGATGTTTACACTTTCTTGTTAAAAAATACAAGCATATTTTTTTATGAAGTAATTCTACATTAAGTACTGGATACAAAACTAAATCACCTGATTTATTATATATGCAATTATGATAGAAATAGAAGAACATGAATTATTTTAGATTTTGTTTTATTATCCACAAATGGCAAGTAATGTGGAATTATTGCATAACACAGTGAACAGCTCTGCTTATTGAGTTGTTAATCACATAACTGTGTCATATCAATTTTCTTAATTAATATCCAATCAACACTGTGCTTAATTAGTATTTCACTTGTTGAACTAGATTGCTTAATGGCTTGATTATAATCACTTTTTCCAGTTGGACAAGACGTAATACAAAAATACTGTTTTTGATAACTGATGGACAGCGTTAATTTATATACCTAACAATAATTTAATACAATTATTGCAGTTGTTACAGCCGAATGAACGTTATCTGAAATATAGGAGTATTTAAATTAGATACAACTTGGATTAATTGAATTTGAATAATTTATTGGAAATTAACATAAAATCGTTCACTATATATAAACTAGTATGGAAATCAATTGCATTTACTTTATATTCCAGCTGTCAGAAATTAAATAGAAATTGTCGAGTTTTAAATCTGGAGAAAAAGATAGTAATAAATATAAAAAAATCAAAATTCTAATACAGCTGTTTTTTCTCAACAACCTGTGTTTCATTTCACTTCATACAGGAATGGGTTAAATTGAAATAGAGACATTTAGTATAAGATAAGCTGATGCAAAAGAATATAGATAGAATAGAATAGAATAGCTAAGTTACGCGAAAGCTAATGAATTAATTAATAAGATAATTGTAATGCAGAAGTTAAAGTCATTAGTTAATTATCTATAATATCAGATTATCGATGTCTCCCTCCGTACGCCTGCCTGTTTTACAAGTCAACCGCACTCGTCGAACTTGTGCCCAGTGCGCAGAATAATACACATTTACAGAGATCCAGGCTATTGCACAGAAGGTAATTAGTACCCCTAACAAGATACTGGAAATTTAAAATGAACTTTCACCAACCATCTACAATTATTATAATTAATGCTTAGTTTGAATTAAAATATTTCTTATGCGAACTAATATAGATACCTACTGCGTTTCACACTGAGTACCTATGCTACAGTGTGTTCGCGTTTAGGTAATGAGAACAAACAGGGTTATTCATTCAAAATTACCCACTCCTTTTATTTTGTCGTTTCTAGTCTATTGGGATCTTTCAGATTGGCTAAACATGTTGGTTAAATTAATACAATTGATAGAATCCTCATTGAAATCTATGTTTATTTTAATTTAATTTTTTTATGCCAACAATTTGAAGGATGAACATATTTTTGAATATTACACTGGAGACCACCATGTTTTTTTAAAGTTCCTTCCCAGATTCCAATAAAAAATATTATTATTATTATAATTATATTTTTTGAGTGAGCCTTTTTTCTTGATTTCCCTAATATACTATATGTTAGCCTTATACCGTTTTTGAGTTAATAAAGATCAAATGTCTTAGAGGCTCGTTGCTATAAATGTAGAAAAGTTAACATTGTTAAAATACCTATGCTATGAAAATGACAACTATAGTCAATTTAAGTAACCAGGTGTATTAATATTGATACGCCTGAGCCTGAACCGTAATTTAGAAAGCAGTTATTTCAATCTCTAAGATGCAGAGTATTGATTTGGTTGACAAAAAGGGCAAATACGAAAATAATCTTGAACAGTGGTTGATACTCAAACTGTTTCCTATTAATCAGCGGCTTGTTATGAACCTAAGTACGCACAGTGCATTTCAACAGAGAATCAAACATAATGAACATATTTTTTAGATTCCGCTCAAAGTGAATTATCGGGTAATAAATCATCCTTTTACAATAGAAATAGAACAGAAGCTGAAAATATTTCCAATAGTACCTTGAATTTAGATTTAAGAACTGCAAAAATGAATTAGTCACTGATTATAAAATTGATAAGTTATGTTTATTGTATATGTATGTGTTCCTAATTTCTCATTACGGTATTTTTTATTTTGATCCCAAGATAGCAATGCTACCTGGTCTTTGGCTCATTAACTGGCTCACTTTCATAGCATTAAGTAGATAGAAAGATGCAAGACCTGAGTAAATGATCGTGTTTATGGTAATCATTTGTCACATTTGACGTTTGAAATATTTGACATAAATATTTTTTACAAAAAATTGGACCGACGTTATTAGTTGGTACACTGAAAAATATAAAACAGTATTAATTATATTGGTGCTGTTACTTTTGAAGTTTTGCAGTTGTATTTAGATTAATAACTTTTGGCTACCAGCACCAATAGAATTAATATTATTTTATATTTTTCAGTGCACCAACTAATAATGTCGGTCCAATTTTTTGTAAAAAATATTTATTTCACACTTTTAAGTGTAACATTAGTCACAAAAATCATTGAACGTTCACTAACACCAATGAAGATAGTACTTATCTTATTACCCACGTATATTATTTGCCTGTATTTGTTATTATTGAGATCTCAAAACAACTCTGCGGAAATACGCTCAAGTATTTTAGATGTTACCATTTTAACACCGATTTAAATCGAAAATCGTAACTCTAAGGAAAAAATATAAATGTTGCAACAAATAATTGTTTCGCCCTCTCCACATAGCAAAAATACATATATTTGAGAATAACATGCCTCTATCTCGAAAACCGTAACTCTTTTGAAAAAATGTTCAATTCAAACTTTTCCAGATATTGTCCTATCTTTAATCAGACCACCTCTGATTTTCGATTTTCGAGAAAAATTTGCCTCCTCCACCCCTTCGTGGGTGATTTCTGGAGGGAAGGAGATATTGGACTTCCGTTTCTATGAATATGGGACCATTTCTCAAGCCTCCTCTTTCAAATGAATCAAAAATCATCAAAATCGGACCTCGTTTACTATATAAGACGCGCGCACAAACCAAAAAAAAAGCAGTCGAATTGTATACCTCCTCCGTTAGGGGTTCGTCGGTCAATAAATATAATATATTTGTAACTGTACTATTCAAAATGATAAATTTCAAAACGATCTTCGTATAAATTATTTATGCATCAATAATGTGAAGTGATGTTGGAAGGTAGGTAAATAATAAGTCACTAAAAAGTCCCTAGCTGATGACGTAATCACATTGCTCATTGCTTACATACAATGTTTCATATAACATTGCCTTAATTTCCGTAGGATACTTCAATAATATTAACTTTCCATATTTAACTAATTTAACTAAGAAGTTTCACGTTTAATAATTCAAGAACGGATATAACGATCTCTCCTCCAAATGTTTCTCATTTAACAAAAAACACATTTTTGTTATTCCCCAAAATCTGCTCGCTGCTGATTATTTAATATCATTTGAATAAAATGCAATCATCACCACATAACTTTTATCTGAAACCTTTTTTTCCAATGACAAAAATAACGATGATAAGAAGTGGCCAATTTATACCATACCACCATTAGCCCCTAAATTTGAGAGTATATTTTCGGGGAAGCACATGTTTGATTAAATTCAATATTAGAAGATTTGTCAGCCAAACTTTCATAAGGAAAGGTTCATTCAAAATACTTAGAATCAAATTGAATATCTTTTAAATTTTTTAAGAGTTCACTTAATATAATATTCTGTAGACTGATAAATTGTCTGAGTTGTACGAGCAATATATAACTTCGGACATAGTCAACAATAATTTAATCAATACTCTTGTAAATTATTAGCTACACTTAAATTATAGCTACATGCTACATATGAGGTACAATTTTATCAGTGTTAAACTTCACGTTCTGTTGAACATAATCAATTTTAATTAATGTTTCGAGAATTAAGCAATGTGTAATGTGATCACAGAGTTTTTGATAACGATATATTATATATGCAATGATTTATTGTAGAATTTTAATTACTGATTCAACTTTGGCTTTTACATGGACGTTGACGTGTTCTAATTCTTCGTTAATTTGATTCTTAATATTAATCATTGAGTGAATGAATGATGGTAGGTACTTGTCAATAGGTTAGTTGATACTATTGTAACGGGAATTTATATTAAAACTGGGTTCGATTATTTTCACTTTATTTACACCAATAACTACACGTCTATATACACATTTATATCCACACTATATATCTTGGACTATAACGACTTTCTACTGTCTATGTGATCTATCACTAACTGTCACTGACCGTGCTCTATGACTAACTAACTATCTTGTCTATGCCATCAGCCTTATATATCTAACCTAAAAAGCTCTAGATGATTCCAGTGTTGTTTTCGTTGTTTCTGGAGGTTATTTCTCAATATATAGCTTCGAGAATAGACCACGACTTATTCTCATTGCTTTTGATGTCTCCCGTGTTTTCTGGAATGTTTGTGAGTGTGTATAGTTCATTTGTAAGTGTAGTTTATTATTTGGGTAAGTCTTCACGTTACATGGCCCCCTCCTTAGCATCTTATCATCCCGATCAGAATCATCCTTGGTAGTACCTTGCTGGATTTCCATTCCATGGCGGAATCTGCACTTGGTTCCTGCCAGGCAAACACCCTTGTTGAAGAGGTAAGAGTCTATCGTCTTTTGGATTGAAGCAACACACGGTAATTTGCACACCAGCGTCCTGGAAGATGTATTCGATCATGCTCCTTACAATCTTCCAATCTAGCCCGTCCAACCCGCAGCCTATTTTCGGAAGACCCAACTTCTTGATGTCATAATTCCTGACTTCATTTCTTAGGCTCTTCAGTGAATGCCAGATGTCCTTGTAAGTGGGTTTTCCTCTAGACATCTTCTTCGTAATCAAATAGAAGATGTTCCGATTACCACCTGGTAGTCGCAGAACTTTTCCTACTCTTGGTCGTTGGGCTGACAATTCATCCAATCTTCCAAACTTCCTTTTAAACACCAGAGCAATTCCTCGGCCCGTGCGTAGATCCTCCGTTACACAATGGGCAATAGAAACGTCGGATGGTAGTTTGAAAAGGTCCTGTTGAACCTCAACTGTCACACCGAGTCTGACCTTCCGATCTGCGTAGTTGGACATGAAGTCGTTGAAACTGACATTTCGCTCCTCAACGTTCTTTTCTTGAAGAGCCACTTGTGCTTCCTCCTGGTTGTTCGATCCAGCATATGGTGCGAGTCGGTTTATGTGCACCACTCTAGATTTTCCCCTTGGTAACTTTCGGATACGATAGATGACGTCATTTATCCTCTTCATAATTTCATATGGCCCTTCCCATTGCTTTTGGAGTTTGGGACAAAGGCCTCGACGTCGTTGGGGATTATACAGCCAAACAAGGTCCCCCACGTTGAAGACTCCATCAGCTGATCGAATATTGTAGTGGTGCTTCATTCGATCACTGGCAAGCTGGATATTCTGTCTGACTAACTCATGGACTTTATCCATTCTGGCTGTCAATTGATCGACATATCATTCTCCTGCGACACTGTCCACTGTAGGTCTACGGCCAAATTCCAGCTCACAGGGTAGGCGTAACTCACGCCACAACATTAAACTAGCAGGAGTCTAACCAGTCGTTTCATTCACAGCCGCCCGATAGGCCATCAGGAACAAATGGATGTACTGGTCCCAATCTCGCTGATGTTCTGAGACAACCTTAGAGAGGTGCTTGCCCATGGTTCGGTTCATCCTCTCCACCATTTCGTCCGATTGAGGATGCAAAAGGGTCGTTCTGGTCTTGTTCGCACCTATTAGTCTGCACACATCTTGGAACATACAAATACTTATGAAAGTGTTCGCAGGCTTTCACTACTCCCAACAGTTCCCTTCTAGTAACACAATAATTCCTCTCCGATTTTGACAAAACCTTGCTGAAGTAGGCAATCACTTTCTCCTGCCCGTCTTGAATCTGAGAGAGGACAGCACCAATGGCTGTATTACTGGCATCTGTGTCCAACACGAATTTTCCGTCATTCCTCGGATAGCCTAAAATTGGTGCGCTGATAAGAGCTTCTTGCAGTTGTTCGAAAGCCCTCTGACACTCATCATTCCTGGAATATTCTTTGCCTTCTTCTGTTAGTTTAGTTAGAGGCTTAGCGATGTTGGCAAAACCTTTCACAAACCGTCGGTAGTAGGTACACAAGCCCAGAAAACTTCTAATCTCATGCTGGTTCTTGGGAATAGGCCATCCCTTAATAGCTGTTATCATTTATGGGTCTGCCGTGACGCCGTCCCCAGATACGATGTGACCCAGATATCTTACTTCACGTCGGAACAGATAACATTTCTTAGGACTCAGCTTCAGGTTGGCCTCATGTAATCGTTGGAAAACTTCTCTTAAATTCTTCGAGTGTTCCTCAAATGATTTTCCTACCACGATTACGTCATCCAAATACACTAGGCAGGTTTGCCATGTCAGTCCTCTCAAAACTGCTTCCATGAGCCTCTCAAATGTAGCGGGAGCATTGCATAGTCCAAACGGCATCACAGTGAATTGCCAGAGCCCTGATCCTATCGAGAAAGCAGTCTTTTCTCGATCTGCGGAATCCATTCCAACTTGCCAGTATCCACTTTTCAGATCTAGTGTAAAAAACCATCGTGACCCCGAGAGAGTATCTAGGGTGTCATCTATTCTGGGTAACGGATAACTATCCTTCTTAGTGACTGAATTCAGAAGTCGGTAATCTACACAGAATCTTGTAGAACTATCCTTTTTCTTCACGAGCACTACTGGCGAGGTCCACGGACTATTTGACGGCTCAATGACTCCTTGATTGTTCATTTCTTGAATCATTTTCTCGGCTTCATCTCTTTTGGCCAATGGAAGTCTTCTTAGCTACTATCTTATTGCCTGAGCATTCCCCGTGTTTATCTTGTGAGTCACTATACTTGTTTTACCTTTGTATTCTTCTTCCATCGCAAATACGTCCTGGAATTCCACAAGCATATCTCTCACTTTTCGTAATTGTTTCTCGTCTAAGTCCTGCACAGTCTTGATCACCACATCAATCAGCTCTTTCAAATATCTGGTCCTGGATGGTTTACTAATCGTTCTTACAGAGCATATCGCTGATACAGTAACACAATTTCCAACCATACTTCCCTTGCTCAACTTGATGGGGCTCTGCTTTAAATTCATTACTCTGACAGGAACGACATCTCCTACACGAACAAGATCTTCATTTCTTCTACCATTCTCAGATTTCCAGATTTGCAGTTTCCGTCCGGGTTGGTCATCAACATTTTTTCACTATAGCCGGGTATTATTACGTCACTAGTCGTTATTAATCGGACAACATCTTTGTTATCCTCGTGAAAGTGCAGTTCTTCATTATCGACCTTCAAAACACCATTTTTGACATCCAACACAGCCCCAAGCTTCTTCAAAAGATCCATTCCCAAAATAAACCGATTAAAACTCTGTGCTTGGTGGTGATCTTGCCAATGCTGATGGTCATGCTTGCTTTACCATGTGTTCTTATTTTCTCTCCAGTCGCTGTTCGGAGTTGGACCTTTGTTGGTAGTATCCGGGAATGATCTGTGATGAGCTCTGGCCTGGCTATTGTTCTTGTTGCACCGGTGTCTATTAGGAGTGTTCTGCCTTCTCCATTGATTCGACCATCGATGTGTAAACTCAAGGTTCCGCCAGAAGATGGCACATTGACCGTAATTACTGGGGCACTATTTCTACAGGTCGACGATTGCCCCCTCATCTCGACCCATTCTAGTTTTCCGATTGTGCAACCTTCTTCTTACATCTGCGGCGTACGTGTCCTAGCTCACCACAGTTCCAACACCTTGGCTCTCTCTTCTTTGATTGCGCTCCCGTAACTAGCTTTCTTATCATTTCTAACAGAGACTCTCTGTTGGACTGATCTTCTTCCTCGATTGCTCTTAAACGGTGCCCTTGAGAAGTTTGGCTTGCGGCTTCATGGTCCAAAGCAATAGCTAGTGCTTCTTCTAGCAATTTTGGTCTGGCCAGCTTCAACGCCTTCCGCAGATCGCTCTCCCTCAATCCATTTACAAATGTGTCCACCGCAATTTCATCAAGGAAGCTATCGGCAGCTGTAGGATATGCTAGTCGCACAATACGAGCTACCTCTCCCTCAAACTCTTGCAGTCTCTCATTTGCATGTTGCACCCGAGATCGTAATTGGGCTTTTTATACTTGCTGAAGATGGCTGTCTCCATAACGATTCTCCAACTTAGAAAGCAAGACATGGTAGTTTGCTTGGCCAGCTGGAATAGACCTAAGGATGTCTGCTGCATCACCTCGTAAAGCAGCGGTTAACTTCAACTATTCTTGAAATTTCTTCAAACCTGTTCGAGACTTCGTCGAATTTCACCCCAAATGTCCTGGTTACTTCCTCGAATATTTCGTCACTTTTTCTAGAAATTTCTTCGAACCTTTTCGAAACTTCATCGAATTTCACTCCAAATGTCCTGGTTACTTCCTCGAATCTTTCGTTATTATTTCTCACCTCTTTCAGTAACAGTTCTTCCGGAGAGTGGAACTCGAACATATCAGGATCTTCTCCATTTTCAATCAAAATGTCCATTAACCGTTTCTGGAGGGTCGCTTTATTACCAGAATCATCACAATCCCGCTTCACCAACTGTTCTTTGAGTTGTTTCACGTTTAACTGCACTAATTCCATTTTGAATTGTCTTTATTAACAAAGTCAATTAATCAATACAGTTTCCAAGTCTTCAACACGAAAACGAACAAAATTCTTCACACACGAGAACAAAAATGAACAAAAAGTGTTTAGACCAACACGGAAACGAACAAAAGAGTCTTAAACTTAAACTGAAATCTAACAAAAGTCCCAAAAATACTCAAATCTACACGAAAACGCAGTCTCTTAAAGTCTGTCCAATTTTATAATTCTCACTGATTCCACACTGACACCAATGTAACGGCATATAAAAATGACTGGGAATTATTTATTTACATTTTATTTATTCACACCAATAAATACTCGTCTATATACACATATATCCACACTATATTTCTTGGACTATAACGACTTTCTACTGTCTATGTGATCTATCACTAATTGTCACTGACCGTGCTCTATGACTAACTGACTATCCTGTCTATGCCATCAACCTTATATATCTAACCTAAAAAGCTCTAGATGATTCCAGTGTTGTTTTCGTTGTTTCTGGAGGTTATTTCTCAATATATGGCTTCGAGAATAGACCAGGACTTATTCTCATTGCCTTTGATGTCTCCCGTGTTTTCTGGAATGTTTGTGAGTGTGTATAGTTCATTTGTGAGTGTAGTTTATTATTCGGGTAAGTCTTCACGTTACACTATTAATAAGATAAAATAGATTAATATATTATTCAAACAGCATAATTTAATGAGCAAGAAATCAAAAATGGCAGGTTGCTATTGACAAAATTACTAATTTTATAATACCGATTCAAAAGTTATTTCCACGACATATTTCAAAACTTAATGTTGGGTTTCAAATGCGAAGTCAAGGGTTAATAATAAGACTTCTAGCAAGTGTTCCTAAATTCAGTCGAGTACGTATTGTAACGGGCATATAAAAATGACTGGGATTTATTTATTTACAACAGTTTATTTATTTCTACACTAAGTATTTATATCACAGACTAAATATCCATAACTATATACAATTTATATTCACTATTTATCTAACTTAACAGTATTAATATTTACACTGCACTATTTACAACTATGTACAATTTATATTCAACTATTTACAATTTATATTCACTGCCCCAGACTTACTTGTCTGTACCGGGCGATTGCCCCTGACTGACTCACTGATTCCGCAGCACTC
Organism: Crioceris asparagi; assembly: GCA_958507055.1. NCBI lineage: Eukaryota > Metazoa > Arthropoda > Insecta > Coleoptera > Chrysomelidae > Crioceris > Crioceris asparagi. The sequence goes on along the minus strand of OY293826.1, from coordinate 78,826,177 downwards.
CCCAATATATAGGCAAGCAGATTGGCTCTCGTACTTTCTACACCCATCTTCCGATGCCAAGCGAACTCTCCCGAACTTGCGCGAAGTTACTAGAAGCTTCGGGAATATATATCGACCCAGGCATGCATGGCTGACCAATACCAATAGCGGTATGCAACACACCACCCGGGTCCGACCAACGTCCGCACTCGCTAAGGTGCTCCGCCTTCCGACGAATCGCACACGCCAATCTTTATGGCACCGATCACCGAAGCCAAGTTCGTAAACAGTATACTGACCAGTACCAAAGTCATCATCGAACACATTTTGTTGCAATGGTGTAGATCCAAAAAGACCTTAATACGAACAGCAATAGCCTGTCAGATGATGACATCACACTGCAATACCGGTATATGGGATCTAATTTAATAGCGCACACCTTAACATTAACATGTGACACAATCTATAATACATAACGACAACAGCAGACAAGCGTGGATACGGACACTGACGTATTGCTAAATTTATTGAATCACTTTGATTATTGTAAACTTCTATATATATTTCATGTTATTGAAAAAATGGATCTTCCGTTTGTATATCCAAGCGGGCGCCTCTGCTTATCAATAATTGTGATATCTATCTACAAATAAATCGCAAAAGAAGCGATTACCTAGTTTAAATTGTAATTTTTCAGAAATACTTTATTTCCGATATTTATTGATGTACCTATTCTTTGTTCTCTCTCTACAGATTATCAAATATAGTCGGTTCTTTTTGTTTTTGTTTTCCAACAGAAACTCATATTATTTTGTCCAATTTCAAAACTTATGTTCTTGGAACAATTGTGGGTTATAACTCTGCTAGTCTTATATAATTATTCTGAATAAAAAAAGTATTGTCTGCCATTTTAACTACTTCATCTCAAATATTGTAGTATAATGGCAGATCTCAAGTGAAAACTTCGCTATTAGTTCTCCGCCATATTTGTTAATAGGTTTTATTTTGGATCTCTAACCTCTGCATGAACAATTATTCTGATCTTATGAAATGAGTATTTCACGATTTGGGACCTGTTTGAATATTGTAACGGGAATTTATATTAAAACTGGGTTCGATTTCACTTATTTATTTACACCAATAACTACTGGACTATAATCACATTTATATTCACACTTGTACTTGTCAATAGGTTAGTTGATACTATTGTAACGGGAATTTATATTAAAAATGGGTTCGATTATTTTCACTTTATTTACACCAATAACTACATGTCTATATACACATTTATATCCACACTATATATCTTGGACTATAACGACTTTCTACTGTCTATGTGATCTATCACTAACTGTCACTGACCGTGCTCTATGACTAACTAACTATCTTGTCTATGCCATCAGCCTTATATATCTAACCTAAAAAGCTCTAGATGATTCCAGTGTTGTTTTCGTTGTTTCTGGAGGTTATTTCTCAATATATAGCTTCGAGAATAGACCACGACTTATTCTCATTGCTTTTGATGTCTCCCGTGTTTTCTGGAATGTTTGTGAGTGTGTATAGTTCATTTGTAAGTGTAGTTTATTATTTGGGTAAGTCTTCACGTTACATGGCCCCCTCCTTAGCATCTTATCATCCCGATCAGAATCATCCTTGGTAGTACCTTGCTGGATTTCCATTCCATGGCGGAATCTGCACTTGGTTCCTGCCAGGCAAACACCCTTGTTGAAGAGGTAAAAGTCTATCGTCTTTTGGATTGAAGCAACACACGGTAATTTGCACACCAGCGTCCTGGAAGATGTATTCGATCATGCTCCTTACAATCTTCCAATCTAGCCCGTCCAACCCGCAGCCTATTTTCGGAAGACCCAACTTCTTGATGTCATAATTCCTGACTTCATTTCTTAGGCTCTTCAGTGAATGCCAGATGTCCTTGTAAGTGGGTTTTCCTCTAGACATCTTCTTCGTAATCAAATAGAAGATGTTCCGATTACCACCTGGTAGTCGCAGAACTTTTCCTACTCTTGGTCGTTGGGCTGACAATTCATCCAATCTTCCAAACTTCCTTTTAAACACCAGAGCAATTCCTCGGCCCGTGCGTAGATCCTCCGTTACACAATGGGCAATAGAAACGTCGGATGGTAGTTTGAAAAGGTCCTGTTGAACCTCAACTGTCACACCGAGTCTGACCTTCCGATCTGCGTAGTTGGACATGAAGTCGTTGAAACTGACATTTCGCTCCTCAACGTTCTTTTCTTGAAGAGCCACTTGTGCTTCCTCCTGGTTGTTCGATCCAGCATATGGTGCGAGTCGGTTTATGTGCACCACTCTAGATTTTCCCCTTGGTAACTTTCGGATACGATAGATGACGTCATTTATCCTCTTCATAATTTCATATGGCCCTTCCCATTGCTTTTGGAGTTTGGGACAAAGGCCTCGACGTCGTTGGGGATTATACAGCCAAACAAGGTCCCCCACGTTGAAGACTCCATCAGCTGATCGAATATTGTAGTGGTGCTTCATTCGATCACTGGCAAGCTGGATATTCTGTCTGACTAACTCATGGACTTTATCCATTCTGGCTGTCAATTGATCGACATATCATTCTCCTGCGACACTGTCCACTGTAGGTCTACGGCCAAATTCCAGCTCACAGGGTAGGCGTAACTCACGCCACAACATTAAACTAGCAGGAGTCTAACCAGTCGTTTCATTCACAGCCGCCCGATAGGCCATCAGGAACAAATGGATGTACTGGTCCCAATCTCGCTGATGTTCTGAGACAACCTTAGAGAGGTGCTTGCCCATGGTTCGGTTCATCCTCTCCACCATTTCGTCCGATTGAGGATGCAAAAGGGTCGTTCTGGTCTTGTTCGCACCTATTAGTCTGCACACATCTTGGAACATACAATTACTTATGAAAGTGTTCGCAGGCTTTCACTACTCCCAACAGTTCCCTTCTAGTAACACAATAATTCCTCTCCGATTTTGACAAAACCTTGCTGAAGTAGGCAATCACTTTCTCCTGCCCGTCTTGAATCTGAGAGAGGACAGCACCAATGGCTGTATTACTGGCATCTGTGTCCAACTCGAATTTTCCGTCATTCCTCGGATAGCCTAAAATTGGTGCGCTGATAAGAGCTTCTTGCAGTTGTTCGAAAGCCCTCTGACACTCATCATTCCTGGAATATTCTTTGCCTTCTTCTGTTAGTTTAGTTAGAGGCTTAGCGATGTTGGCAAAACCTTTCACAAACCGTCGGTAGTAGGTACACAAGCCCAGAAAACTTCTAATCTCATGCTGGTTCTTGGGAATAGGCCATCCCTTAATAGCTGTTATCATTTATGGGTCTGCCGTGACGCCGTCCCCAGATACGATGTGACCCAGATATCTTACTTCACGTCGGAACAGATAACATTTCTTAGGACTCAGCTTCAGGTTGGCCTCATGTAATCGTTGGAAAACTTCTCTTAAATTCTTCGAGTGTTCCTCAAATGATTTTCCTACCACGATTACGTCATCCAAATACACTAGGCAGGTTTGCCATGTCAGTCCTCTCAAAACTGCTTCCATGAGCCTCTCAAATGTAGCGGGAGCATTGCATAGTCCAAACGGCATCACAGTGAATTGCCAGAGCCCTGATCCTATCGAGAAAGCAGTCTTTTCTCGATCTGCGGAATCCATTCCAACTTGCCAGTATCCACTTTTCAGATCTAGTGTAAAAAACCATCGTGACCCCGAGAGAGTATCTAGGGTGTCATCTATTCTGGGTAACGGATAACTATCCTTCTTAGTGACTGAATTCAGAAGTCGGTAATCTACACAGAATCTTGTAGAACTATCCTTTTTCTTCACGAGCACTACTGGCGAGGTCCACGGACTATTTGACGGCTCAATGACTCCTTGATTGTTCATTTCTTGAATCATTTTCTCGGCTTCATCTCTTTTGGCCAATGGAAGTCTTCTTAGCTACTATCTTATTGCCTGAGCATTCCCCGTGTTTATCTTGTGAGTCACTATACTTGTTTTACCTTTGTATTCTTCTTCCATCGCAAATACGTCCTGGAATTCCACAAGCATATCTCTCACTTTTCGTAATTGTTTCTCGTCTAAGTCCTGCACAGTCTTGATCACCACATCAATCAGCTCTTTCAAATATCTGGTCCTGGATGGTTTACTAATCGTTCTTACAGAGCATATCGCTGATACAGTAACACAATTTCCAACCATACTTCCCTTGCTCAACTTGATGGGGCTCTGCTTTAAATTCATTACTCTGACAGGAACGACATCTCCTACACGAACAAGATCTTCATTTCTTCTACCATTCTCAGATTTCCAGATTTGCAGTTTCCGTCCGGGTTGGTCATCAACATTTTTTCACTATAGCCGGGTATTATTACGTCACTAGTCGTTATTAATCGGACAACATCTTTGTTATCCTCGTGAAAGTGCAGTTCTTCATTATCGACCTTCAAAACACCATTTTTGACATCCAACACAGCCCCAAGCTTCTTCAAAAGATCCATTCCCAAAATAAACCGATTAAAACTCTGTGCTTGGTGGTGATCTTGCCAATGCTGATGGTCATGCTTGCTTTACCATGTGTTCTTATTTTCTCTCCAGTCGCTGTTCGGAGTTGGACCTTTGTTGGTAGTATCCGGGAATGATCTGTGATGAGCTCTGGCCTGGCTATTGTTCTTGTTGCACCGGTGTCTATTAGGAGTGTTCTGCCTTCTCCATTGATTCGACCATCGATGTGTAAACTCAAGGTTCCGCCAGAAGATGGCACATTGACCGTAATTACTGGGGCACTATTTCTACAGGTCGACGATTGCCCCCTCATCTCGACCCATTCTAGTTTTCCGATTGTGCAACCTTCTTCTTACATCTGCGGCGTACGTGTCCTAGCTCACCACAGTTCCAACACCTTGGCTCTCTCTTCTTTGATTGCGCTCCCGTAACTAGCTTTCTTATCATTTCTAACAGAGACTCTCTGTTGGACTGATCTTCTTCCTCGATTGCTCTTAAACGGTGCCCTTGAGAAGTTTGGCTTGCGGCTTCATGGTCCAAAGCAATAGCTAGTGCTTCTTCTAGCAATTTTGGTCTGGCCAGCTTCAACGCCTTCCGCAGATCGCTCTCCCTCAATCCATTTACAAATGTGTCCACCGCAATTTCATCAAGGAAGCTATCGGCAGCTGTAGGATATGCTAGTCGCACAATACGAGCTACCTCTCCCTCAAACTCTTGCAGTCTCTCATTTGCATGTTGCACCCGAGATCGTAATTGGGCTTTTTATACTTGCTGAAGATGGCTGTCTCCATAACGATTCTCCAACTTAGAAAGCAAGACATGGTAGTTTGCTTGGCCAGCTGGAATAGACCTAAGGATGTCTGCTGCATCACCTCGTAAAGCAGCGGTTAACTTCAACTATTCTTGAAATTTCTTCAAACCTGTTCGAGACTTCGTCGAATTTCACCCCAAATGTCCTGGTTACTTCCTCGAATATTTCGTCACTTTTTCTAGAAATTTCTTCGAACCTTTTCGAAACTTCATCGAATTTCACTCCAAATGTCCTGGTTACTTCCTCGAATCTTTCGTTATTATTTCTCACCTCTTTCAGTAACAGTTCTTCCGGAGAGTGGAACTCGAACATATCAGGATCTTCTCCATTTTCAATCAAAATGTCCATTAACCGTTTCTGGAGGGTCGCTTTATTACCAGAATCATCACAATCCCGCTTCACCAACTGTTCTTTGAGTTGTTTCACGTTTAACTGCACTAATTCCATTTTGAATTGTCTTTATTAACAAAGTCAATTAATCAATACAGTTTCCAAGTCTTCAACACGAAAACGAACAAAATTCTTCACACACGAGAACAAAAATGAACAAAAAGTGTTTAGACCAACACGGAAACGAACAAAAGAGTCTTAAACTTAAACTGAAATCTAACAAAAGTCCCAAAAATACTCAAATCTACACGAAAACGCAGTCTCTTAAAGTCTGTCCAATTTTATAATTCTCACTGATTCCACACTGACACCAATGTAACGGCATATAAAAATGACTGGGAATTATTTATTTACATTTTATTTATTCACACCAATAAATACTCGTCTATATACACATATATCCACACTATATTTCTTGGACTATAACGACTTTCTACTGTCTATGTGATCTATCACTAATTGTCACTGACCGTGCTCTATGACTAACTGACTATCCTGTCTATGCCATCAACCTTATATATCTAACCTAAAAAGCTCTAGATGATTCCAGTGTTGTTTTCGTTGTTTCTGGAGGTTATTTCTCAATATATGGCTTCGAGAATAGACCAGGACTTATTCTCATTGCCTTTGATGTCTCCCGTGTTTTCTGGAATGTTTGTGAGTGTGTATAGTTCATTTGTGAGTGTAGTTTATTATTCGGGTAAGTCTTCACGTTACACTATTAATAAGATAAAATAGATTAATATATTATTCAAACAGCATAATTTAATGAGCAAGAAATCAAAAATGGCAGGTTGCTATTGACAAAATTACTAATTTTATAATACCGATTCAAAAGTTATTTCCACGACATATTTCAAAACTTAATGTTGGGTTTCAAATGCGAAGTCAAGGGTTAATAATAAGACTTCTAGCAAGTGTTCCTAAATTCAGTCGAGTACGTATTGTAACGGGCATATAAAAATGACTGGGATTTATTTATTTACAACAGTTTATTTATTTCTACACTAAGTATTTATATCACAGACTAAATATCCATAACTATATACAATTTATATTCACTATTTATCTAACTTAACAGTATTAATATTTACACTGCACTATTTACAACTATGTACAATTTATATTCAACTATTTACAATTTATATTCACTGCCCCAGACTTACTTGTCTGTACCGGGCGATTGCCCCTGACTGACTCACTGATTCCGCAGCACTCCCCAATATATAGGCAAGCAGATTGGCTCTCGTACTTTCTACACCCATCTTCCGATGCCAAGCGAACTCTCCCGAACTTGCGCGAAGTTACTAGAAGCTTCGGGAATATATATTGACCCAGGCATGCATGGCTGACCAATACCAATAGCGGTATGCAACACACCACCCGGGTCCGACCAACGTCCGCACTCGCTAAGGTGCTCCGCCTTCCGACGAATCGCACACGCCAATCTTTATGGCACCGATCACCGAAGCCAAGTTCGTAAACAGTATACTGACCAGTACCAAAGTCATCATCGAACACATTTTGTTGCAATGGTGTAGATCCAAAAAGACCTTAATACGAACAGCAATAGCCTGTCAGATGATGACATCACACTGCAATACCGGTATATGGGATCTAATTTAATAGCGCACACGTTAACATTAACATGTGACACAATCTATAATACATAACGACAACAGCAGACAAGCGTGGATACGGACACTGACGTATTGCTAAATTTATTGAATCACTTTGATTATTGTAAACTTCTATATATATTTCATGTTATTGAAAAAATGGATCTTCCGTTTGTATATCCAAGCGGGCGCCTCTGCTTATCAATAATTGTGATATCTATCTACAAATAAATCGCAAAAGAAGCGATTACCTAGTTTAAATTGTAATTTTTCAGAAATACTTTATTTCCGATATTTATTGATGTACCTATTCTTTGTTCTCTCTCTACAGATTATCAAATATAGTCGGTTCTTTTTGTTTTTGTTTTCCAACAGAAACTCATATTATTTTGTCCAATTTCAAAACTTATGTTCTTGGAACAATTGTGGGTTATAACTCTGCTAGTCTTATATAATTATTCTGAATAAAAAAAGTATTGTCTGCCATTTTAACTACTTCATCTCAAATATTGTAGTATAATGGCAGATCTCAAGTGAAAACTTCGCTATTAGTTCTCCGCCATATTTGTTAATAGGTTTTATTTTGGATCTCTAACCTCTGCATGAACAATTATTCTGATCTTATGAAATGAGTATTTCACGATTTGGGACCTGTTTGAATATTGTAACGGGAATTTATATTAAAACTGGGTTCGATTTCACTTATTTATTTACACCAATAACTACTGGACTATAATCACATTTATATTCACACTTATTTCTCGTACTATATACTTCTTACTACTGTCTGATCTATGAGCTATATCCGATTGTGATCTATGACTGGCTATCTATCACTAACTGAACTCTGTCTATGCCTTCAGCCTTATATAAATCTAACCTAAAAAGCTCTAGATGGTTCCAGTGTTTGTTTTCGTTGTTTCTGGAGGTTATTTCTCAATATATGGCTTCAAGAATAGACCAGGACTTATTCTCGTTGCCTTCTGATGTCTCCTGTGTTTTCCGGAATTTGCATTGTGTGTGTATAGTTCATTTGTGAGTGTAGTTTATTATTCGGGTAAGTCTTCACGTTACACTGCCCCCTTTTTTGCACACCAGCGTCCTGGAAGATGTATTCGATCATGCTCCTTACAATCTTCCAATCTAGCCCGTCCAACCCGCAGCCTAGTTTCGGAAGACCCAACTTCTTGATGTCATAATACCTGACTTCATTCCTTAGGTTCTTCAGTGCATGCCAGATGTCCTTGTAAGTGGGTTTTCCTCTAGACATCTTTTTCGTAACCAAATAGAAGAGGTTCCGATTACCCTCTGCTAGTCGCAGAACTTTTCCTACTCTTGGTCGTTGGGCTGACAATTCATCCAATCTTCCAAACTTCCTTTTAAACACCAGAACAATACCTCGGCCCATACGTAGATCCTCCGCTAAACAATGGGCAATAGAAACGTCGGCTGGTAGTTTGAAAAGGTCTTGTTGAACCTCGACTGTCACAACGAGTCTGACCTTCTTCCGATCCGCGTAGTTGGACATGAAGTCATTGAAACTGATATTTCGCTCCTCAACGTTCTTTTCTTGAAGAGCCACTCGTACTTCCTCCTGGTTGTTCGATCCAGCATATGGTGTGAGTCGGTTTATGTGCACCACTCTAGGTTTTCCCCTTGGTAACTTTCGGATACGATAGATGACGTCATTTATCCTCTTCATAATTTCATATGGCCCATTCCATTGCTTTTGGAGTTTGGGACAAAGGCCTCGACGTCGTTGGGGATTATACAGCCAAACAAGGTCCCCCACGTTGAAGACACCATCAGCTGATCGAATATTGTAGTGGTGCTTCATTCGATCACTGGCAAGCTGGATGTTCTGTCTGGCTAATTCATGGACTTTATCCATTCTGGCTCTCAATTGGTCAACATATCCTTCTCCTGCGACATGGTCCACCGTAGGTCTATGGCCAAATTCCAGGTCACAGGGTAGGCGTAACTCACGCCCCAACATTAAACTAGCAGGAGTCTGACCAGTCGTTTCATTCACATCCACCCGATAGGCCATCAGGAACAAATGGATGTACTGGTCCCAATCTCGCTGATGTTCTGAGACAACCTTAGAGAGGTGCTTGCCCATAGTTCGGTTCATCCTCTCTACCATTCCGTCCGATTGAGGATGCAAAGGGGTCGTTCTGGTCTTGTTCGCACCTATTAGTCTGCACAGATCTTGGAAGAGGGCTGACTCGAAGTTTCTTCCTTGGTCTGAATGGATTTCAAGAGGAACGCCAAAACGTGAAAAGAATTCCTTCACCAACACCTCGGCGACGGTCGATGCTTGCTGGTTAGGAATTGCGTACGCCTCTGTCCACTTTGTGAAATAATCCATAGCTACCAGGATATACTTATTCCCATTGTCGGTTTCAGGAAATGGCCCCGCAATATCCACAGCAACTCGCTCCATGGGACTCCCAACGTTATACTGCCTCATAAGTGCCCGCTTTCTACCAAGTGGTCCATTACTGGCTGCACACACTTCACACTTACGGCACCACTGTCTCACATCTTCTTTGCAATTCACCCAATAGAATCGCTCTCGAACCTTCTGCAGAGTCTTAGTGATACCAAAATGTCCACCCGAGGCCCCATCATGTAGCTGACGTAGTACCTCCGGCACTTTGCTTCTCGGAACAACTATTTGAAATCTGGATTCAGTGCCATCTTCAGACTCAAAGGTTCTATACAGCAGATCATCTCTTAACACAAGAGATTGTCGACCTTCAAGACACCATATTTGACATCCAACACAGCTCCAAGCTTCTTCAAAAGGTCCATTCCCAAAATAAACTGGTTAGATATGTCAGCGATTAAAACTATGTGCTTGGTGGTGATCTTGCCAATGCTGATGGTCATGCTCGCTTCACCATGTGTTCTTATTTTCTCTCCAGTCGCTGTTCTGAGTTGGACCTTTGTTGTTAGTATCCGGGAATGATCCGTGATGAGCTCTGGCCTTGCTATTGTTCTTGTTGCACCGGTGTCTATTAGCAGTGTTCTGTCTTTTCCATTGATTCGACCATCGATGTATAAACTCAAGGCACCGCCAGAAGATGACATATTGACCGTAATTACTGGGGCACTATTTCTGCAGGTCGACGATTGCCCCCTCATCTCGACCCATTCTAGTTTTCCGACTGTGCAACCTTCTTCTTACAACTGCGGCGTACGTGTCCTAGCTCGCCACAGTTCCAACACCTTGGCTCTCTCTTCTTTGATTGCGCCCCCGTAACTAGCTTCCTTATCATTTCTAACAGGGGCTCTCTATCGGACTGGTCTTCTTCCTCGATTGCTCTAACACGGTGCCCTCGGGAAGTTTGGCTAGCGGCTTCATGCTCTAAAGCAATAGCTAGTGCTTCCTCTAGCAATTTTGGTCTGGCCAGCTTCAACGCCTTCTGCAGCTCGCTCTCCCTCAATCCATTTACAAATGTGTCCACTGCAATTTCATCAAGGAAGCTATCGGCAGCTGTAGGATATGCTAGCCGCACAATACGAGCTATCTCCCCCTCAAATTCTTGCAGACTCTCATTTGCATGTTGCACCCGAGATCGTAATTGTTCTTTGTATACTTGCTGAAGATGACTGTCTCCATACCGATTCTCCAATTTAGAAGACAAGACTTGGTAGTTTGCTTGGCCAGCTGGAATAGACCTAAGGATATATGCTGCATCACCTCGTAAAGCAGCGGTTAACGAAACAGCTTTCTGCTCTTCGGTCCACTGGTTAGCCATTGCCAATGCTTCAAACTGCTTTCGATAGGTTGACCAGGAGCACTTTCCATCAAAGTTTGGCAGCTTAACCCTCATACTACCTGCGGCTAAGTCATCTTCGCCTTTGAGTGTCTGACTCTTACTGCAGTTACCATTCTTAACTGACATTTCCAATGTCTTGATTTTCTGTTGCAGGAACTCCATGTTTTTTTCTGTAGTGACAAATTTTTCGTCAACTGTTCTTGAAATTTCTTCAAACCTGGCATCACTTTTTCTGGAAACATCTTTTATTTCATCTTGAAGAGTTCTAGAAACTTCTTCAAAATTTTTCGAGACTTCATCAAATTTTACCCCAAATGTCCTGGTTACTTCCTCGAATTTTTCATTATTATTTCTAGAAACTTCTTCAAACTTTTTCGAGACTTCATAGAATTTTTCATTATTATTTCTAGAAATTTCTTCATACTTTCTCGAGACTTCATCAAATTTTTCATTATTATTTCTAGAAATTTCTTCGAACTTTTCATTATTATTTCTAGAAACATCCTTAATTTCATCTTGAAGAGTTCTAGAAACTTCTTCAAACTTTTTCGATAACAGTTCTTCCGGAGAGTGGAACTCGAACACATTAGGATCTTCTCCATTTTCAATCAAAGTGTCCCTTAACCGTTTCTGGAGGGTCGTTTTATTACCGGAATCATCACAATCCCGCTCCACCAACTGTTCTTTGAGTTGTTTCACGGTTAACTGCACTAATTTCATTTTGAATTGTCTTTATTAACAAAGTCAATTAGTCAATAGAGTTTTCCAAGTCTTCAACACGAAAATGAACAAAATTCTTCAAACACGAGAACGAGCAAAAGTCTTCACATTCACACGAAAACGAACGAAAAGTCTTCTCACGAAAACGAACTAAAGAGTCTTCACACTAACACAAACACGAACAAAAATTCTTTACACCAACACGAAAACGAACAAAAGAGTCTTAAACTTAAACTTAAATCTAACAAAAAGTCACGAAAACACTAAAATCTGCACGAAACCGCAGTCTCTTAAAGTCTGTCCAATTTTACAGTCACTCTCTGACTGATTCCACACTGACACCAATGTAACGGGAATTCATATTAAAACTGGGTTCGATTTATTTTCACTTATTTATTTACACCAATAACTACTGGACTATAATCACTACTTACTACTGTCTGATCTATGAGCTATATCCGATTGTGATCTATGACTGGCTATCTATCTCTAACTGAACTCTGTCTATGCCTTCAGCCTTATATAAATCTAACCTAAAAAGCTCTAGATTCTTCCAGTGTTTGTTTTCGTTGTTTCTGGAGGTTATTTCTCAATATATGGCTTCGAGACTATTCTCGAAGCCATATATTGGTCTATACCAGGACTTATTCTCGTTGCCTTCTGATGTCTCCCGTGTTTTCCGGAATTTGCATTGTGTGTGTATAGTTCATTTGTGAGTGTAGTTTATTATTCGGGTAAGTCTTCACGTTACAAAATTATATTGAATTTTAATTCTTATCGTACCTAATTAGTGGTTAAAATCAATACAAAATGGATATTTCAATTCAATTTTATTCAACTATTGCGTTATAGTCAGTTTATCTGCAATAAGGTCATAGACTGGTTTTGGGAAAATCAAACATGAGTAACATGAGTCATGTCTCTTACAAATATCATATCAAAATACAACAAACAAACTTTTCATATATACAAAAACTCTACAGATATTTATACATTATAACTTCTTGAAGAAAAAAATCCTTTCGGCTTAAAGGAATCGCCTTAAAGCCATCAATCTTGCGGATGAACATATTAAAATTGATAAAAAATCTTAAAGATGACAGTCCATATGGCACAATATGACCTCTTCTAGCTGTTCAGCTATAAAATTATTTCCACGTTCTTATTTCTGCCTCATAAAAATATTTTTCACAAAAAATTGGACCGACGTTATTAGTTGATGCACTGAAAAGTATAAAATAATATTAATTCTATTGGTGCTGTTACTTTTGAAGTTGTGCAGTTGCAGTTAGATTGATAACTTTTGGCACCAACTTCACAAGTACCATTACCAATAGAATTAATATTATTTTATACTTTTCAGTGCATCAACTTATAACGTCGGTCCAATTTTCTGTGAAAAATATTTATTTCACACTTTTGAGTGTACCTTACATTAGTCACCAAAATCGTTGAACGTTCACTAATACCAATGAAGGTAGTACTTATGCTATTACCCATGTATATTATTTGCTTGTAGTTGTTATTATTGAGATCTCAACGCATCACTGCGGAAATACGCTTGAGTATTTTATATATTTCCATTTTAACACCGATTTAACTCGAAAACCGTAACTTTAAGGAAAAAATGTTCATTATAAATGTTGCTACAAATAATTATATCTTTCATGTAGTATCGAAAAATTTTCAATTTTCGAAAACCGTAACACTTTTGAAAAAATGTTCAATTTAAATCTATCTTTAATTATACCAACTCAGATTTTCGATTTTCGAGAAAATTCACCCCACCACCCCTTCGGGGGCGGTTTTCGGAGGGAAGGAGATTTCGAATTTGCGTTTTTATGTATATGGGACCATTTCTAAATCCTCTTCTTTCAAATGAATCCAAAATGATCAAAATCGGAGTTCGTTTACTATATAAAAGGCGCGCACGAACCAAAAAAAATATAAATAAATAAAGCAGACTGTCGAATTGTATACCTCCTCCGTTCGGGGTTCGTCGGTCAAAAACTGAAGAAATAAGCTGATTTAATCTACCTGTACGACTAATAATAATATATATTTTAAATTGTCATAGGTAATAGTCCGTGAGCCATCGAATATATTAAATATGAGTGATTTTTGTTTCTTACAATAATGATAATCAAAATGTCGATCTAGATGATGATAATTAGACACAGTATGAGTTCCATAGTAAATCTCGTGAAAATTGAGTCCATTTATGCAGGTGATTATGAAACTTTAGCTCCCTATCTATAAATGCTAGTTACTTCGCTTTCATTACTTGCTGCTAGGAAGTGTGATAGTTTTGATAAAATTATTTAATATGCGCAACCAGGCAAGAAAATACCTTAGCGACATTCGACGCCAAGCGTTCATTGACTCTTTTTTTGTCTTGTTCATTGCGTACGTCGTAAGTATTTAATCAAATGGAAGAACATGTCTACAGTTGAGGAAAAGTACAAATATAATATACCATACCAGGAAGGTTAAAATATCTACCTTTTGTGGCATAGGTACATCGAAAAGTGAATGGACTGTGTTCTTAAATGGAGCAACAGTAGTTCATTCTGTTGCTCTCTTTGTTATGAGTTAACTAATAAATTTGATTTGAGATCCTCTTTCGGCCATTTCACAACAAAAAATATTAAATATTCAACATAGAAGCGAAAGCTGTAGTTCCCCTTTTTAGGACGATTTAAATCCGACATTTTTCAAAAATTCTATGCTTTCCGAGTTACAACACCAGAAGAGTGCATGACTGCGGGCAAACATTCTGAGAAGCATTTTCTTTGTTGTACTTGAATAAAAGAACGGAAATTTTCGGTAGCTTATCTAGAGATAAAACAAAACTGAGTAACAAGTATCAAACATTTAACAGACTCTTAAAACGTGTTAAAACCCACAACCGACTATCAAAATATTTCTTCGAGAACATGCAAAATAAGGAAAAGAAGATGCCTGAAGACTCCACTGTATCTGCTATGAACCAACAACATCGTGTCTTGCCCTTTGTTCAAAACCTATCCCCAAGGTAATCATGCCTAAAGCTTTTAAGTTATATTTAAGCTCCACTTCAAATCAAATTTAGTTCAAAGAAAATTTAAAATAACTCAATCACTCAAAATTTTAATAATTTAGGGAAAGAATATTTATTATATTGGTCTAGCCTAATATTATATTTGTTGTATTTTTTATTGATTTATCAAAATTAAATGAACATTAACAAACGAAAACATTTAAACAATATAAAAAATACACCAAGGTATACTGAAAGCACTAACAAAAGATTATCAAAATAGACTGAAAAATATCTTCTAACAGTAGGTAGGTTCTGGTAATTTTGAAGTTGATGAGTATAAGAAAAGCGCGAACAAATATTTTTTAAAAGCTGACAGTCGATTGCTGTTTGTTAAGTCAATCAAAAAAATTTGTCAGCTATCCCTAGGAGATAGGCCGACTTTTTTGAATACCTTATTATGAAAAAAAAATATACATTATCTTCGATCAAAATTTTCAAAAAAAGAAGTTATACAATACAATTGTTTTCTAAACAAACGTTCAAGTTTAGGTAAACGTATTTGATGATTTCTAAATCCAACAAATCTTTCCCCCAAAAAAGGGTTGGAGGAGGTTATTTTTTCGAAAATTGGAATCTTTATTTGACATGGATTAAATAAAAGATCTTGGAAGGTAACATTTCATCGGTTTTTTTTAAAATACAAGTTACCGTTTTAGGAAAGTGTATAGTTGTTGCTGCTGAAATTACTGAATATAAGAACGTTTCAACAATTTTGGGAATTAATTAATGAAGCACTTAAAATATTAAAAAAGACCGATTTGATGCACTGAAAAATTCCAGATAATTTTAATTCTATTGGTTCGACTACTTGAGAAGTTGGTGCCAAAAGTCTATTAGGTAGGTACTTCATAAGTTCAAAATTACCAGTAGGTACCGATATAATTACTATCTAATAGTTTTTATTTTCCAGTACACGATCTAATTAAGACTTATTTTTTTCTGTCAATGATTATTAGAAGTTACCCAGATCCATGGTCGTATAATATAGGGTCTTATAACGAAGTGTCACACTTCGTGAAAAGATTTTGGTAATTGAGGGTCTGGTCGCTGTAGTCGAGTGTGCTTGCCGATGGCCGAAATAATGATTCTTGGCATTATTTTATAAGAAATAATATATAAAATCAACACAGAAAACAAGATCAGCATGATGCTAATAAAGAAGAAGAAGAAGACGAAAGTGTAAACAATAAATACCCACAGCCATCGACACTAGCGCCACATACGAATATGGCTATAATACGAATTTAAAAAAGCTTTTATATGCAGAACGCAAACACAAGTAGCATATCCCAACTCCGTAGTTTTGCAAGACCTCTTTTGTACGAGAGTGTCCAGATCTATGTTGATACATCATTAATTTATACAAACGAAAAAGATTTAAAAAATCTTTTTCATTAATGGTTTTATTTCCTGCATTAGTAAAATAAGATTCACATTCTTAACCAATAATCTTTCACAAAATTAATTTCTTCTACAGAATGAACGAAACAATCGCCATCCATCATTGAAGTAGAGCTCAATATATATACCTAATAATTACAGGTTATACATTTTCGGTAGACATAAACTAATAAACATCACCGTCCGAAAGGAACTAAAATAAAAAATATATATAAAAAAAAAAACTTTCCAATCTTGAGCGGTGGGGCACACCATATTAGCCTCTTTAATTTCGACAAAAAGAAGGCGACGCTTTAATAACACAGTCTGCTGTCCCAGTCTACCGTCTCGAAAATTGCTACCAGCTAATAAGTCAACACGATTATATTAATTAAAAACGCATCAATGTAAAGACCCCTTGTATATAGATCATGTTGTCTGGGATCTGCTGTTTTATACACCAGGCAATAGAGCGCAAGAACAGCTCGTTTCACAATAAATAAAAAAATCCCGATGGCTCGTAGCCAGTGGATATAAGTAAATTTCAATGCTTTAAACAAAAGTTGTAGGTACAGCGTACAGCTCAAATGCAGAACACAGGGAATATTTTTATTGACATTTAGTCAATGGCTAGGTACTTTTCTAGATGTTGATTTTGAAATTTGTCCGATCATGCCCGTTAAAGAACTCTATGGAGATATTTGTACTTTCGATTTTCACAGCAACTTTTAACATGATAGCTTTATAAATACGAACTCTGTCGTGTTTCCAATTGTCTTAATATCTCATATATTTATATAATCTTTAAAAAAAAAGATGTAGGTCTTCTTTATTAAAACATAACACCGTTTGCCTTTATTAAATTTAATTAAAATAAATATTTTTTACAAAGAATTTTACCGACTTAGATGGTGGACTGAAATATACAAAATAATATTAACGCTATTGGTACTGGTACTTTTGAAGTTGTGCTTTTGTAGTTCGATTGAAAACTTTTGGCGCTACTTCAAAAGTACCAGGACCAACAAAATTAATATTATTTTGTATTTTTCAGTGCAACTAATAAAGTCGGTCCATTTTTTTAAATATTTATATCACACTTTTGAGTACTTATAATATTAGTCATCAAATTCATTCAGCGTTCACCAAAAAAAATAAAACGTGGCTTATACTGATTCAGAGATTTCAAAACATCGCGGAAATACACTTATTCAGACTTTCCCACTGCGCTGTAACTCGGAAACCGTAATTTTTTTGAAAAATGTTAAAATTCAATGTTGCTACATATAATCTCTTCTTTAATTTGGCCGTCTTATTTTTCATTTTTCGGAAAACCCCTACCCTTTGGAAGTTTTTGCGGGGGGGACATATTCAATGTCGATTTTTCCAATGGGACCAATTCTAAATACATAGTCCTCTATCAAATGAAAAAAGATTCATAAAAATCGAAGCACCTTTACTATTTATGAGGAGCGAACATCCATAAAAAAAAAACAAAAAAAAAACATGCAGACAAACAGTCGAATTGTATACCGCCTAGAGACTGAATTTTTCTGTACCAAGCTTGATGTAAGTGAAATCTGCAACCATTTATTTTTGTTTTTGGCAAAACATTTCTTAATGCGATATGTATTCCAATTCCAAAATCTACGAATGCCACCGTCGGTTCTAACACTATATGAAAAAGTTTAAAAATTTTAGATTTAAGCAACAGAAGTCAGCAGTCTTATTTGGTAATAGAGAATATAAATAGGAATATAGTGCCCGTTTTCCAGGCCATGAATCGTAAATTGACAAAAATATTTCGTAAAGAAGAAAATGTGCCATCCGTGTATATAACATTCATTTTACACAACGTAGTAATATTTGTTTGGCACGAAAAAACAATGATATTTTCAGCTGAACTGTTAATAAACAAAAAAAATCACCTGTTGTAGTTTTAGTTGAATGCATGTCAACTACAGTATGTATTTTATGAATATCTTTAGGCAGGGCTGGCAAAAGCTTGTGACGACTGTTATACACATTTCTTCTTATGAGATTTATATCTGTTATAATCAATTTCTCCGGTACATTTATTGAAAGAACGCTTTTTATAATTTTCGAAGGTTTCTCCGATATGTCCTGGATATTTTGCTTGCAAGCAGTTGTTACAATTTTTCTCTTCAAAGAACGTGGATCTGGTTCATGATTGTGAGTTAACTCACTCCTGGTTACTGTAAATTCGGAACCAACAGTGTACAACTTAGCTAAACACTTCAAATTTTTCTGAAAATTTTCCAACGCACTTAATCCATCGGCCGAAATTGCTTATGACATTAGATGGTCCTTTGCTTTGAACAGGTAGGAACAGGAACAGGATTACCGGCCAAAATTACGCCCGCCGAATAGAATAGAGTTTGTTTATTAAATATACATAAACAGAAATTAACAAAGTTAAAAAGAAGAAATAATTGTATTAGAATATCATCACTCAATCGGAATTCAAGTGGGCACTAGGCTGTCGGTACATAGTAATATTTCGTTCTCATAAAGTCAGATATTTTGATTTGAGGGCCGTAAGAAGTTTCACATCTTGAAAAATATTATATAGAATTTGATAAAACAAGTTACAGCCATAGCTTATATCCTGAGTTGAATTTTAGGATAATTTTTATCCCAAAGGAAAAAGTTTCTGGAGTGACATCATCTGTTGAATAAATAAGGCCTCAGAACCATAGGCCGACACGAAGTATGGGTCTACGTGGTCTAAGCGCTAGTACAATGTTCTAAATTTTGATCAAGAATATGGCTGAAGTTGATGATAAATAAAAGTTTTACAAAGGGAAAATTGCAATGGAAGGACTCCAAAACTTCAAAAAGTACAGACAATACAGTACAGAGCAATAATCGCGTGATCAAAAAAATGTTCTCCAATCTGATATGGAAATAAATAACAATCAAATCTTTACTTGAGTTAGAGATGACAATTACCTAGTTGCCATTTCATGAACGAATATAACATATTGGATAATTAATTCAGTCAAAGACAACGACTTCAATGTTATTCACAAATAACGAATTAAATTTTATTTTTCTTTTATTGTAAGATTGGTTGAATACATGCCTATTATTTATTTACATCCTTACTCAGCTATTCTTATATTGAACGGAGCGAGCTGTAGTGAAGTGCGTCCTAAATGCCTGAAGCAAAGGAACGTCGACTTGCCCAATTACCTGTCTTTCTAGCTCACTGCAAAACCGATCACAGTACATGCAAAACTGTTCTTCGGGTACCTTTTCCCGTTTAGCTCCCATTGCTCGATAAAGAACTTGATTCTAATAATTCAAACGATCTACAATTAAGGTTTGAAGAAAACTAAAAAAATTAAGAATTCACTTCAATTACTAGCAAATATTTTGACTATAAAAAGAGTTCTGAAATAATTGAATGGACATCTAAGCATTTTTAATATTTATTAATTACTATTATATTTTGGACTGTGCATTTTTAGAGGTTGGTCTCAAGCTTCAGTCTCTTTACCAAACTCACAGCATACTATCCCAGATTATAGTAATGATTGATGTTTACTATTCCAGATTCCAATTCAATACAATTTCAATGATATTACAATGTTAACCTTTTAAGCAATAACTGTTAATATGTTTTCTATCGTTTCAAATACAACTTTTCCTAATGACTATTGCGAGTATTTATATTATTATTATATATTTAATCGGATTATTGCACCGTGCTTGAATGGATATGTGCGGCTACCGGTTTTGACATATTAATCATTCGAGTTGTGACAGCCCGATAGCGATCGACTCTTTTTTTTCATTTCATTGGTTTTTAATTTATAGGTACACACGATCATCGTTAATCAGCCGAAAGAGATGATCAAAAGTTCAGAAGCAACATTTGGAGGCAGGAATATTATTTATCTTTAATTGTTGTATCAAGCTGATAGATTTCTTCTTTGGAGGCCCGAGTTTACTGGAAAACATTAATTATATCTACTAAACTTTGAACTTGATTGAAAAAAAGGCTTCAATTTCAAGGAGCAAATAGTAAATTCGCCTATTGTTTGATGTCATTTTTTTGCAACATCTATTAAATTTTCGAGTACCTACTGAGTTTTCAATGTTCAATATCTTCCACTTCTCATTTTATCACACTAGTGTTTAAAGTATTGAATACTCTAAATAAAAAAAATTAACATTCGCACTATTGCGACACATCATTATTATTCTTTGAAACAATGATTTCAAATCAGAATATTCAAGAACTGAAATATTATGCAAATGTGATTTAATATTGATCTAAAACATTTACTATAATTATTATTATTTTAGTAGGTAGATTATTTTTTGTTAAGATGTCAAATTCCTAACTTCTTCACAGGAATGTATAACTATCGGTAAATTTTGAACCAAAAACGTCTATACTAGGTATATTGACCATAAACACGTGCACGAATCAAGAAAAAGGAGATAAAACTCGCCATAAAACAAATGTCAAATTTTGTGCGCATATCTTTCGAGAAAATGCGTATTTGCGCAGGTTAAATGTGCAACAGGCTAATTTCGCACAGCTTGGAACGCCTTTGTTATGCAACTTCTATGATCTCATATCCCTATCGTTACATAGCACTCTCCTGTCATTTCTAGCCTTCTTGGAAACGACTATCTATGAAATTATCACTAAGCAAGAATTGGTTTGGTTGCCGCTACTCACCCTGGATACTAGAAAAAGAAGATATGTCCATGCGCATCCTCGATCACGTCAGTCCGTGATAAAACGTCAGGGTCAATCATAAAAAAGCATATTTCAAACGATAGTTTCAAAAGTTTGTGCTCGCTTGCAGTTTGGGTTACGACAATTTGGGTCTTTCAATATGTGGAGATACTGACACGCATGCTCATTACTAGCACGAAAGCATGCCATACTAATGAGCAACTGCTACTTAGTGGCATGTGTGAACTAGTAGTAAAAATGATTAGGCTCATTTTGAGAATGCTTAAAAAGCACTAATATTTTTTAGCATGTTTTAATTTTGGCTGAAAGCATGCTTATGTAGGAGTATTTTAACTACAAGGATGCATTTTGCTATCAAATGTGAAAAGCTATAATCATATGTGTCAGTATCTGTATACACAATTGAATGAAATTTGTGACCTCTTCTATCATGGGGGAGTAATGAAGCAAAATCTAATAAAATATAGATAAATTTAATTTGCAAAAATATGTCAATCGTTTGTTTGATACTCCAATGCGCGCAGCGGTCTAAATTGCATCCACCAACCGAGCAAGCATATCTTGTTTGTCCTAGTATCATTTACCAAACAAGCCTTTCAGAAAATTGTACATATATCAGAGAGCAAAAAAGCAGACATTAAAAAATTTAAAGTTGTACCTAAGAATGTTCTCTTTACAAATTCATGCCTTCTAACAGTTCCTGTGTAGATGTCATAGTTATAAATTAGATTTAATCCATATAATCCATTGAACATCTGCACATAGGTTGTTAAACAGATAATATATATTTCACTAAAGCTCACAAACTGATGATACCTACATCTTCTCATCGTTTTTCTTACTGACATTTTATCTTTTTTATATCAAACAAAAGAATAAATCATGATATATTTGATCTGTGAAACTGTTTTAGACCTGAGGATGTTTGAACGGGCAATTCGTAAACGTGCTCCGATTTTGATGTGGAATTACAATTTCCTTTCCCCCAAAGGGCAGTGGAGGGGGCAAGAGAGACCATATCCAGAAAAATTTATATGGAACATTTTGTTTAAATTAAACGTTATCCAAATTACAGCAACAGTAATGTCTGAAATATGTGTTTTGAAAACTCTTTATATGTGAACGTTCAATGATTTTGATGACTAATGATAATTACATTCGTTAACATTAATGTTATTTTTTTATTTAACATTTCATTGGATTTCCCGATAAGGCATCAAAATTGTCGTTCACTTCTGTTCAGTGATCTCAAAAGAAAGCGGCAACAAATAATTTGAAAAAAAAAATATCCCTCAAACTTCTCTTCCCAATGAAATATGCGTCATCAAAATCGATGTAAGTTTACTATACAAAACGCGCGAAATATAAAAAATGTGGAATCGGCTAGCTAGTCATGTCCAATATACAAAATGATTTATAGTATAGTTATACCTCTTATGGTATTAAGGATGTTCGAGCATT
This sequence comes from Crioceris asparagi, assembly GCA_958507055.1. Lineage (NCBI taxonomy): Eukaryota > Metazoa > Arthropoda > Insecta > Coleoptera > Chrysomelidae > Crioceris > Crioceris asparagi. The sequence continues at coordinate 78,803,678 of OY293826.1, read as the reverse complement.
AGTTCAAACCAAACTCAAACCGTCAGAAGCATGCGCATTTTAGTTTTAAGAACCCGGAAATTAAAATGCGCATGCTTTACAATCACGGAACACAGTAGAAAATAGGTAGTTAGAAACTTGACCAAACTACTGCTCGAACAATCTTTCTATATATTGTAACAGGTATATAGAAATGACTAGGAATTATTTATTTTTTAAGTTTATTTATTTCTACACTAAAATATAACATATTTATATACACTATTTATATATCTTGCAGTAGACTATCGACTACTATGTACAATTTATATTTACTATTTACAACCGTATTAGGACCGAGCGTTATTTATTCATGTTGTTGGTGGCCCCCTACTAGGGATTCACCGAACTGCCGGACTGCACCGTACTCCGGTCTCTACCGTACTGCCGGTCTCGACGGGTTGCACAATATTGCCGTTATCAATCTACCGCTAGGCTCCACTACACTATACTGACTGACTCACTATTTGACTGACTCACTCGACCGCACTATCTGACTGCTGACTCGACTGTGCCAGGCTGACTGCCACGGACTGAGTACCGCAGCAAATCCTCTCCAATATATAGGTAAGCCCCTCCTTCTCGAATCTTCAAACGAACATTCCACCTCTAACGCGAGCTCACTAGATGCTTCTTGACCTTGGCATGTATCGTTGACCAATAGCAGTGCGTATAACTTACACTCATACCACTCAGGTCCCACTAACGTCCTTATTCGCCAAGATGAGAACTTGAGGTTCAGCCATCTTGTCCACATGACTTTTTGGCTATAGTTGACACATACCTGGTGCCAATAACAACAGCTACATATTATCGCACCGTAGGCGTAACAGTACCGCCTTAACATTGACAAACACTCGCTGGTTTACACCAAGTTCAACGGCACTTCCCTGTTGAACTTCACCACCAGGCTTCATTCACAGTCCAACATGTTCTCTCATCCCAGAATGAGTAATTGTAAGCTCGAAACACTGGAATTTTCATGGCCATGTCGCCATAACCACCAGCAAGTTCAGATCGAAGCCGATCTCTCCGTTCACTTCGTTGAAGCACGTATTGTCAAACGACGTTCTCGAATGTTCATCTGCAATACCTTGGATCTCGTCGACAGAGATGGCTGATTTTTAATATGGAATTTTCATGTTGCCAGATACTGGGAGTTGATGCCCACAGCTACTACGGTCTAAATGCCATGCCTAAATTCTGCTCGATGACCACATCAGTTTCTATATTGTCTGTATCTTCGGTCCATCTCTCGATGCCCATCTATACTGTTCACATCTTCACAGGCAATTCTTGGTGACACCGACAGCAACCTGCACAGCAATAACCGGCAAATTGTCATGTCATCCGGCAATGCAGTACCACCGGGAATGCATCAGCACCACCAGGCCCTTATGATCGCTCCATGTCCAGCGTCGATGACCCTCTCCATGCCTTCGTAGACTTCTAATGTGCCAGCAACTAGATCCCAATAGGTCTCAAATGTTCAGAAGATGACGGTAATCACACCGTTTAGGTTCTTCAGGTTCAATGGTACCTACGCCACATGGTCTTCGAAAACTGGATACTGTCCTCAAATTTCTGCAGGATGACCCTCTCAGCTCCTCAACCAACTACGAGGAGCATCTACAGCACCGTGCTCGGTTCTCCTTCATTCTTCATATACAGGCTGTATCGTAAAAACGCCCCAAACTGTAACTTCGTTATTTATTGGAGCATTTTAAAAATTCAAAAAAACAAATGAATGGTTTGATATGCTCTACAAGATGACACCGACACTCATTTTTTATCTTTGCCCTCAGTGACAGCGATAGTCAACAATTTTTTTAATAGAAACATGTATTTATTTTTACGTCATACTGAAGACAATGATTTTCTGAATTCAACATTATAATATTTATCCAATAATTTCTGAAAAAAAATTGAGTAATCCGTAATTATTAACAAATGCCATTTAAATAAATAGTGAAACCTGCATCACAAATATTGTTCAAATTGTCTGCCGCGTTGACGAATACACAGCTCGCACCTTCTAATCACTCCATAAGTAGCGTTAATTATAGCATTTGAAAGTATTTCTCGACAATCCTCGAATATTTTTCTTCTGAGGTGGTTTTCATTCTGGGGTCGATTCAGATAAAGTTGTTCTTTAAGGTAACCCCAAAACCAAAAGTCAAGCGTGAGGTCAGAGGAGCGAACAGGCTACCAAACAGGTCTCAATACACCTTGCACCAAATATGTTATTTAACCAATTTAAATTTACATGTGCATTATGTGGAGAAGCCTCATTTTGTTGAATGTAAATTCTATTGAGTTCGGCTAGGGGCAGTTCATCTAAAAAGTTTTCGATATTTTCATTCCAAAGAGATATTTCTCTCACGTGAGTATTCCTTCGATAAAAATTGGCCTAATTAATTGATCGCTCAAAATACCGCACCAGACATTGGCAGTAAATCTTCATTGAAAATTATTTTTTCTATTATAAGTGCCATTATTGCTAAAGGTCCACTCATCAGACCAAATTATTTTTGTATAGAAAGTTTCCCTCGAAACGCGTTCAAATAAAAACGGCCAAATTAAATTATTCGATCGAAAATCATTTTGCTCCAGAGCTTTTCGTGTAACGTACGCTTTAAACCTTTGTTTTTTTAATATTCTATGTACAGTATCTTTGGATGTCATGTTCAAATCACTAGCAATTTCACGTGTAGATGTTCTCACCACTTCCTGTCAATTAGGGTAAAGATCAAAAAATTATAGTTAAAGACATCTTGTAGAGTATATCAAAACATTCATTTATTTTTTTTAATTTTCAAAATCCACCAATAAATAACAAAGTTACAGCTTGGGGTGTTTTTACGATACAGCCTGTATAGGTTTTCCAGGTCAGAATTGTCGCCACAACAGCTCATAATAGCATTTATCTCAATATCAGTTAAACTACCAGACGCACTCCGAAGATACCGAGCTGCACATCGTTTCCCAGCCATCTCTTTCTCGATAACGTTTGAAAGACTATTTCGGAATTTCTTAAACGTCCCTATCTAAATATCGTGAAGCCCGACACAATTCCTCGTGTAATCTGCAGTCACACAGGGCAGTCCGATAGTCATTCATCCCAGTCACATCACCTAAAAACCTGTTTAATACACCATATTACGCCACACCTGAAACCAGTGTAACAGGCATATAAAAATGACTGGAAATTATTTATTTTTTAAGTTTATTTATGTTGTTGGTGAACCCCTACTTGAGACCCACCGGACTGCCAGACTCCGCCGTACTACGGTCTCCACGGATTGCACCTTACTGTCGGTATCCATCTTACCGCTGGTCTTCACCGCACTACCATTGTGGTAGTCACTGGTCACCGTACTGACTCACTCGACTGTACTATACTGACTTGATTGCACCGGGCTGACTGCCCCGGAATGACTCCCGCAGAAAATCTTCTCCAATATATAGGAAAACCCCACCTTCTCGAATATTTAATCAGAATCAATCAGAAATGATGACTATGAAATCTTTCCTGTTTGTAGTTAATTTTATGTAAATTCACGAATTTTGCCCCGACGAAGAGAATAAACATTCTCGAAAGCTTGGCATAATCCAAAGAATTTTATTTATTAAATGACTGCATCCCCAACAAAAATCTATTTTATCAAATAATAAACCAGTCAAGAATTCAGAATCAAATATATATATATATATATATATATATATATATATATATATATATATATATATATATATATATATATATATATATAGTATAGTATAGAGTATAGTCAATTTAAGTAACATGTTGTAATACGTCATAGGTAAATTACTACGCCTGAAATTTCCAACGTTGTAAAATCGTTAAATATATACTGATTAGAATTAGATGATTATCTATTTAATATGTTGTTAATTTGTTGATATCATTTGTCATATTCGACATTCAAAATATTTGACATAGATAAACGAACTTGTTTTGTGTTTGGTTTGGTATTGACATGAAACGTCTTTATTTAAAACGAATGCCTCTTGACATGTTTGTAGCCGTCAATAATAGATTGATTTGACAACTCTGTAAAACTGTAATATTCAAACTGATAAATTTCAAAACAATTTCTTTATACATTATCTATGCAGGCAAAAAGTCACAAAAAGTCCCTAGCTGTTGACATCATCAAATTGCTCTTTTAAATACACTATATAGTATATTATTTTTTTTTTCAAATATGAAGCAAGTGAAACAATGTCAATTCCAAAGTGCAAACATTCCTAATTTTCCTAGAAGGGATGAATTCAAAACGTGTTTCGCTCTCTAAAGTTACATTTAAAACCATGAAAACTCACTTTATAAATATATCAACAAATATAAAAGTAGTTTCCTATAGAAATTTATTTAACTTACAACAGTTTCATTTGGTCTTTTTTGCAGAACCATGATGTGGTTAAATGACTCCAAAACATTGGACGATACCGACGATACGGACACTAGCAATAGTGGTGAAGAGTTGCCCATATGGGTGCGAGGTGAACAGAGATGGGTGTCGGGAATAACCGAGGAAACGACATGTCTGGATGTTGTTCACGTCTTATTACAGAACGAACAGGCTAGAGTGAGTAATAGTGATACCTTCTTATGGATGAAACTGTTTTACTAAACATAACTAAAAATGTCTTTCTACCAATTATTATAAAATCATAATCTGATTTTCGGTAAAAGTCTAGTTTAGCTGCTTTTGTTATAAAAGCTTTGCAAAACTAGGTGTATTTTAGTATAATTTTTAATAATATTGAGAAATATTAAGACTTTTGGCACCAACTTCAAAAGTACCAGCACCAACAGAATTAATATTGTTTTGTATTTTTCAGATAACCAACTAATAAAGTCGGTCCAATTTCAGGTAAAAAAAATATTTATATATAGATTTTGGATTGAAAAGATACTACCAAATCGAAAATTAAATCCTAAGTCCTAAGAACAACATTTCTCTCTTTTATTATTAATAAACCATTAAAAATAGCGCCTTCTGCCTCAATTTTATTAAAAGTTATGCTAAAATACACCTATTTTTGCAAACATTTGATTTTTTAGGGCTTTTGATTTCCTTTCTCCAAGATCTAAGGCCTAAAAAGATACGTAAGTCCTGCTTGAATACAAGTTTGAGTTTGACATTTGTATTCAGGAATAGAAGAATCTCTTTCATTTTCTTAAAAATATTTTAGGAATATACGTATAAACTAAATAACAGTGATAATACACCAGATAATCCAGGTAATGCCCCAATTATTGGGACATATCATTGGACCCCCATTGTATAATGCGTAATGGTATCATTATCACAAAATATCATACACCAAATCACATGGTATACTTGTCGCCTAACAGGCGCAATAACTTCTGATCTATTTTTTATTCGTATATAATCTTATTTCAGTCTTATTCAAAGTAAAAGAAGCGACAGCACATAAAACCAGTCATAATGTGTAATATCTCGATTACGTTCACCAACTTTCTTAAATAAATGGACAAGCGGCGGAAAAGAGGAAAAAAACTAAAAAGTACCTATACGAACAACGATTACATTGAACGAACGTGACATATCTAGACGCTATTTTCAATTAAGTGCTCGTTTTATGAACGTTATTAGCGATATAATCGACGTCCTGTTTATCAAGGATCCTCGTGAATATTGTTTATGACTTTGTCGAAGATAATTTATATTGTTGGTAAATAGTGTGAGAGTTTCACTGAAGGCATCAGTGTGGAGTCTTAAGGAAATAACATCCTTATGGTGATTTTCAACATTATCCTCTATTTAATTAAAATTTCCTCTGATTCAACTGCTACATTTTTTTGCATATCATACTATGAATACATTGCATTACATCTATCAAGGTTGCGGTGTAATCTTTCTCCTTTCCGTCTATTATAATAACTATGAAAAAAGCATTCAAAAAATTATTTCAGTTCAATATACAAATAAAATACCTACAGGCTAAGATTCAGATCTTGCGGGTTTTCCAGTAATTTCATTTTTTTCTCTATCCAATGAGCGCTATTCATTTGTTTCTTTATCTAATGATTGCCTTTCTCTTTCTAAAGGGTACTTATCAAAAAATGAAAAGGTAGTCACTAGTCACAAGGGATGATGGGTCCCCATAGAATTAATACAATAGAACAGGAATATTATCGGCACTACTGTATCTAAGTTGAAATAGTCCTCCTTCAACAACAACAAATCACGCATGTTCTGCATTCCATTTCTTTTTGGACATATATTAGTAAAGCCTCGATTATCCGAACTATTTTTGTCGTAAGTCGTCCGGATAATCAAAAATAACGATCACGGAACCTGTTTTTAAATTACAAAGAATACTTTCCGATCTTTGTCTCGTTATTAGATTTGTTTGTATTTTGAGAAAATGAAATTTGCCTAACCGTTCATCAAATAAAGGCAAACTTGGAAATGATATTAGGTATTCATCTATTGTCCATATTGCGAGTATCCACTTACAGAGGCGCAGAGGACTTCCCTATTCTCTGTAGGAATAATAAACTCTATGATCCTGCCATTTTTTTAATTCTGTTAAAACTGCTAATGACTTATGTAGTCACCATCAATGGATAGATAGATTGATAATGCTTTTATGAATCTCTCCTAGAGAAAAAGGCTCTCCCAGACACGTGCTTTATAAAATGCCGATATTATAGCATGCGTTATCGCAATATTTGATTTCAGCACATTTTGTATAAGGACGCAAGCGATCTTCTACAACTGCTGCGATAATAACACGGGATATAAGGTCTCTTTTATGCACGCGTTTTTTGTCGTTTGTCGCGTGACGACAAAAATCGCGGCGTTTTCTAAACAGATTGTTCTATATGTGTGCATTTATGCATCGAAGTCGTTCAGCTACTCGTCGCCCGTGTCGCGGTGTTCTCAATTTCTGTCGCCTTGAATTACAGAACGCGTTGCGACCGGCGTTCTAAAAGTACATTAATATAAATCGGTGCTTTTATGCAACGCAATTTGCTGTGGCTAGTTCGATAGAGTAGAATTTATTTTAATCTGTATGGTTTGAACTAACTCCAATTTTTAATATTAGTGTTTTGTTAATTTTTCACGTAGCTCATCAAAGGAGGCTATCAACATACGAGAATTATTCAATACATTCTTGTCTTGTCTTAATTCCTCATGAAGTGTATAATATGCGCCCCTGAAGATACTTACACAATTTACTGGATGAACAGCCCATTGTCTTTCACGTCTCTTTTGAACTGAATGTTTGTATACTATTTGGATACTGCAATCTTGGCGTAGATAGAATCAAAAAATAATAAACAAAGAATTACCACATTAAACACCAACACTATATTTTGCCAAACCCGACAATTGTTTCGCCAACAAGGTTTTCATCTTCAGATTAACCCCCGGGTTTGACAAAATAAAGTGTTGTGTGTTTATTATTTTTTGGTTGTATGTTTGTATATCAAATATAAAACACATAGATCCATTTTTGATCAAGACACCCTTTGTTGTTGTGTAAGTACGATGTCAGCTCATCTGATCTATTCTAATTTAACAAATTTTATTTGGAAATAACACGCGACACGGAATGCAACAAAAGTTTCATTTTGTTTCATCTAAAAACTCCGCGATTTTTGTCGTTGCGCGACAGACGACAAAAAAAGCGTGCATAAAAGAGGCCTAAGTAGAAGTAAGACGTTTGTGTTACGTTTACTATGGGAATGTGCATGCGATAAAATCGATCAATATAACGTGACTGCGGCGTTGTGAGGTGTCCAATAAATGTGAAACACATTTCATTTCATTTCTACTACTACTACTACTACTCATACACCTCTTATAAATTCATCACATCATGAGTTAGTCTCATCCACATCCTGTGAATACGACAAACTGTTCTGTGTAGTGCTGTTGATCTTGCATTAATTAATTTCAATCAAGGTAAATAAAATGAAATTCCATCACTCAAAAATCTTCAACCGGTTACATTAGACATTCCCATATCGGAAAAAATACTCCTATCTAGGCACTACCGAAGGTTTATTATTTTCATTGCTGAAACCTCTTATTCTCGATACAGTTATTTATTTATTTTAATCGTCTGACTATGTATTTCATACGTCAACATCTTCCTCCAGCATATCATAATCAAATCCCAAAAAAATACCTCGAACCAGTTCTATAGTGCAAAGACCAGGACTACAATTACAGCAATCAATCGACAAGTAGCAGGCAATAAAAATAAATGAATAAATAAGAAATAATAGAAACTCGTATTAATAGATAATAATGAATCGTGTAAACATGCAATATATCCATCCGGATATATGATGAGTTACAACCTGTTGATGTTGAGGGTTGAGGTATACAACACAAAACTCTAGATTGGAGAATTATCGTGTATATGTGTGTGGGTAAAATGATGTTTTATGAGATGCAACTAGACGCGCCAATAATAAAGTGCTCAAAAGAGCTTAGCACAAAGCGACGGATCTACATATATATGGTGATCAAGTCACTGTCATCAATTGAAAACGTTTGAATCAATCAGGTATAATCAATAATTTGTTTATGTGAGATGTGGGTAGTTGTACATGGTTTAATGTAGCTGGGCATTTGTGTATCTCAGGAAGGATAAGGATAATATTATATAGTCTAGTTTACAAGTTCAAAGCCGTGTTAATTTATTTAATATTTCAAAAAAGTAAGAGCTTGGCACAAATAAATAGATAAATGGTGATTAACTTACATTGTTAAACGTTTGAATCAATTAAGCAGATGCAATAATTCGATTATATACGATGAGTGATATTGAATAAGTGGGCAGTTGTATATGGATGCAGCAGGGCATTTGACATTTTGTCAATCCCTAAATGGTATCTCAGGAAGGATAAGAATAATTTATTATAGTTTAGTTTATAAATTTAAAACGGGGTGTGTAGGATCTTCAAAAGTTATAAAAACGATTAAAGATCCATAATCCATAATTAGGAACCTATGCAGATGCAGATTTTCCATGTACCCGTCAGAAACAAATACATCATTTTGCGCAGTTATAGACATCTTCATTTTAATCATATAAAACACCAGAAAACTCTTAAATTATATTACCATCTATTGGTCAATAGCAGAATCATTTGCCGCACACAGGGTCAAATTATGTTAGAGATCTTCCTTTTTGTCCCGTCATTTATGGAAAACTGTTAATATGTTGAGACAAAGAAGCTATCTTCTTTGTTTGAGATCAGGCAACATCCAAAATTGGGAACTAAACTAATATTAATCGACTTTCCTCCAAAGGAAAATTCTTCAACCATTAATCAACTGACAATATTCATTTAATGTAAAATCAGCAAAATAATTTTTCCTGTGTAGTTTTTTTTTTCTAGAATAGTTTTTTCAAATAAATATTTCAAAGTATAATTTTCATTGCAACGGCCAATTTCAAGCCAACGTATCGGCAGAGCGTTTTTTTTTTTCAATGTTCGGGTCGGTACTATGTGAAATATAGGTAATTCATATTTTGATGAAATGTCTCTTAGTCTTATTATTATTTCTACAGTAGGACTCGAAATCAACAGCCAGAATTAAATTAAAATAATAGCATCGGTTGCGACATCTGTTGCTGAATAGTTAACTCACAAGCTCATAAAACAAAGTTACGGGCGTCTTCTATCTAATAATAAATGAAATTGCGGCAGTCGTCATTTTTGTTTGGAAATTTCGCCTGAATGATATTTTTTATTTATATAACCTCAAGATGTTTTAAGCAAAATTTAGTTACATCACTTTTTTGGATTTTTTTCTTGTTTATAACTTCTGCGATTGCTTGTGTGCAAGATTGAAAATTTCACACATTTTTCCAGCTGTTATTACGAATCCAATGAGCGCGCATTTTAATTAGTAGTAGCAACAATTAGGCCAGTTTTGAACGTGAGTTAGAAAAGCTTAAATATAATATCTTAAACTATTATACAGAAATATCCATTTTTTTTTTTTTCATAAACATTAATTGTATATTATATGTTATTACAAAACAGTATATATGTACAGGGTAGACCAACCAATCCTGCCGAAAATTACCAAATAACTGAACGATGGAGAGGTGTCGAGCAACCGTTGGAGGAGTCATCCAAAATACTGGATATTTGGAATGCCTGGGGTACAGCACAATCAGAAGTAAGTCATTGCACATTGAGTTGCATATTCTCAATTACATATTATAAATCATGTAATATTTTGGAAAAATCTATTGGAATTATTTAGCTCTAAAGCCTGAATTAAACCAATGCATCAGATTATCATTTTAACACAACAAAATAATTTTTTTCGTGAGTTATAAAATATAACAGTATCAAAATAAAATTATTAATAATGTATATGATTTCATTCTACTGTGATAATATCGTACATACAAATAGAGATGGAAGATGGTGTTGTGTACTGTGACTGTTCCTTGTGGAATATTGAGCCATTCTCTTTTTTTCTTCCTTATATTGACGTGGCTACTGAATCCCATTTCTGATTCTTGAAATAATTTATAATAACCCGAAAACCCACATCTTTTATGTAATCTGAAGCGACTGTTAATTTCAAAAAATAACATCTTGATGAATTTCTTTAAAATACCAATAGCGACAGCCTATACTGTAGCCATGTTAAGGCCTGCCAATTAAAACAGGACTCTTTTGTTTTTCCATATATTTATTTAAATCGTGCCCCAGATCATGTTACGACTTTTAGCAATATCCTGGTCTTATTGGAGAACAGACCCCATCTCCACTGCTTCAGTAATCAATTCCAATGATCCCATATAAAAATAGAACCCAGCTGATCTTTGTCCATGAACTAGGATCTTTCCAACTGCTTGAAAGCATTATTCTTGACAATTTTCACTGACAAATGTTCCCATTTCATTCACTCAAAATGCATCAAGTAGATAGTTTCTTAATTTACTTCAGCAGTACCTACCATGTTAAATGCACATACGGAGGTGGTTTAGAGACCATAATCTATTTCACCTGAAACTATAATAAAAAATTATTCCATCAATTTGGTATTTATAGGTTTATATTTATTTAAATTATCATCCAATAAACTGTTATTATGATAACAAGTCCAAGAGGCTGCCGTTGTATCAAGCACTAGCTTTCCGGTAACGTTGCTTAGCAACATAACATAATTTTGATGTAATGGAATTAAGGGAGCGTTTAATAAGTCTAGTCTTTCATAACACCTCACTGTCCCGGTTGAATACAAAACGTTCTACAAATCATAGATTTCTAACGTTATTCCAAAACGATCCTAGATTCATACACCAAGATACAAAGAGATTCTTTTTTCTTCTGTCAGCTTATAGTAAGTAGACCGAAGGTCTATAGTTTACAAAATTAAGGTCGATATATAAAGTTTCATGGCACCTTCTATAAGGCCGCAAAAACAACTGCTGAAAGTTTTATCTCCGTCTGCCCTTGGTCACTTCATAAAGAAGGCGTATTTTGGATAAAAATATCGATAAATAAAAAAAACGTAGTAGGCCGACTCTTTATATTAGGGTATTTTTCAGGTCAAAATTTCCTTGAGGAGGATAAAGCATGACCTTCACCGACCACCCAGCCGTAGGACCAGATGCAGATCCGACTCCAGTACATGGTCAGATAGAAGTGCCTGGAAAACAATACATCCCAAACGACTGCAAGCGCTACAAAATGAGAAGCAACCCTCCAGTACAGAGGAGTTGCTCAAGCTGGTGCTGGCCCAAGGGGAAGTGATACGGAGGCAGCTCAAAAAATTAAGGTACGAGAATTTAGCTTTTTTCAAATTCGCGACCGCCAAATCCTGTGGATCCTATAAGCATCCACAGCTCTCAGTTTCAAATGGAAAGGTGAAAGTCACATAAAGAGTTCGATCATGATAATGGAAGTGAAAATAATACTAAAATAATTAAAAAACCTTATACTAGGTTCATCGGACCCCTGATAAGTGTTCATAAGTTGGGAGCAAACGCGTACTCAAGGCTGAACCCATTTAATTATACAAAATATTGGGAAGAACGTCAAATGATTGTGTGCTTTTGGTCTTTAATAAAAATGATCTAAAACCCTTTGGTAGAATTGATGGGATTTCTACAATTTCTGAGAAATAAATAGCTTGTTTCAAGATTGACGTTAATTATTATAAAAGTAGTGGAACTCTTCATTACTACACTGCCGAGTTTTCAGGATAATTGGATTCCGGTACAAGTTGATTATTCTTTGACAGTTTCGATAAGATTTAAGAATGCAATTCGATGATTAGTAATGGTTCTATACAATTTAGTACACTTTTATCAAGAACTAATTGCTGTTTCAAACAGCACCTCTCCGAAGATTCAACTTGGGAGCGACTGATTGGTTTGCTTTCGCAAATTATTCTTTGTCGGCAGTTGAAGTTGAAACTTACAATTTTTCTCAAATTTTTCCAGGCATAGCGAGCACCAGATAGGCCACTTGGAAGACAAAACGCATCGGGCAAGGGTGAGAAAGCATGGTAGCAACTACCTTTTGGAAACGTACCTTCGTGGACTACCAGACCCAGTGGATGCTGATACTGGCAGTACATTGGCAGCAGACAAGAATAGTGACAGTGGTGTTATGACAGAAGGTGATAGCGAACAGTCTCACGCCAACAATAACCCGAAAACTTCAAGGACTGTTGAGGTAAAGCGATAACCATTTTTTATACTCTCTAGTCCATAAAGTTTTGATTGAGGAAGGTTTTGGTAGAGTCTTAAATGTTGACCCTTAATATTCTTTGGCTAACTAAATATGAGTCTAAGGTTTATTTCATCCGATTTGGCGTAGAGGTTTAGGTAAATTTCTTGTAGAAATGTACCTATTGCGATCGTTCACACTTTTGAAGTTCAAAAAAAAGATAGATAGAGATGGTAGTTTTGGAAGTATCAAGTTTAAAATTGCTACAAAAATCAATCTCTTAAATATCTCGGCCGACTTTATTATTGGGCATTGTCGGGTAAGTAGCTTCAAAATGGCGACCGTTTAAAAATTTAAAAAATATATAGTGTAAATATCTTCAAAAATAATTTTTGGTTTTAGATATAATCAGAACCTAAAACTTTTGTTCGAAGCAATTAAGAAGAAAAGGAAAATTAATAAAGAAAAAATCTGTGATTCAGTGAATTTTAAGAAATGTACCTTTCCGGTGGCTATACATTTTAGTATTTACTTTATCCGAAAGTATGCGTTTTTTTCAAAAGTAATATTTATGAAATTAAAGTAGAAAACGTTTGATATATCTGACATTTAAGGGGCCTCGCTACCATCTGATCGTTTTTGATGATTTTTTTCTGTTAACGTCCCCGAGGTGAAGTATGAAGGTTGATCCATATGAAATAATACCCGACAACCCTTATTAAGTGTATTACATCTAGTTTGAATGAACAGTTGGGGGTTCAGCAATAGTTAGCTGAAAAATGTAGTTCCACTATAACTCTTTTGGTTTTAGTTTTTTTTCAAGAAACAAATATTCCTGGAATCCACTCTAGAATCGCGGGTCATATTTTTTTATTTTTCATAAAAAAATAATAACAAAGTTTTCAACTTAAATTTTAGAATTCTTATTTTTCCTATGTGATCCGCGGTTCTCCATACTCTTCTCTCTTTAAGCCTACAAAATTTTACCTTGATAGAATAATTAGTTTAGGAGATATAATGGAACTACGATATCACTGGTTAGCGAACCCCCTTAAGTGAACAACAAATAGGGTTTTCTTTTAACTTAAAGCCTTACCATCTGGATAAAAGAAATACGTTCAGATGGTTAATTTTTTCTTCAATATGTTCTTAACCGTTTAGTTTGAAAAGGAGGATAATATTTGTGATGACGTGATATTCAAAAACAAATATTTTTTTATGCAGATACCTTTTATAATTTTATATACGTATTTAAATATTAATGAAGTATTTCATCAGATTTGATATAGTTGTAGTGGGATTGATAGTATCCCATTATTGGACGGGAACTATTCTCAATAGCGTTTGTTGCATTTATCGCAGTCAAACAAATTGGGAAAAATATAAAATGTTGGAAATTCCGTCTATTTTACTCTTAAGGATAGCCTTTAGAAAATTAATAGGGAAAAACAAAATGAATGCCAAAATATAACGTTATTTGAAGAGAAACACATAGTTTTGATAGAATTAGGAGAGGGCAAACCTGAGAGTCGTGTTCCAAAAAGGGCGGAGAAAAATCACGACACCACCTAAACTTTTCCCTATTTAAACTAATTCTTATCGTACATTGCAGGTACCTTCTGAGAGATTCTCCCCATCCTCAGAGGAATTCAGCAAAGATATTAAGGACGACGATACCAGCAGCAACGTAAGTGAGACAACGGTTGGAGAGCAGCTGGAATTATTTGAAAAGATCACCAAGTTGAACAAACGTCTACTCAAAGAGGAAGAAGCCCTGGTGCGACTCGACGCCAATCTGAAAAAGTACGACAAGGACAAAGCCGTCACGGATGAAGTGAGCAAGGCATTAATGAAGCTGCGTACTGACATGACGAAGAGCTCGTGTGAGATGCAACACAACGAGATTGTGCTTGAAGAAACTATAGAAAAGTTGGACAACAGAAGAATGTATCTGGAAAACCTGCATCATGATCTGGCCAATGAGGATAGAGAGTATGAGATGTTGCAGGCCTTGCTGTTCAGCAAAGTTCATCAGCACGAGCCCCAAAGAACCAGGCTCAGACCGTCGAATTTGTTCCAAGCCAAAGAAATGTTAGATACCCTAGTTTAGACCCATTTTTCTCTTCAGGAGGATAATCCTTCAAGAACGGGCATTTTAAATTTTTGTTTATTTGAAGTGCTACACACACACCCAATTGTAATTAAGTACTTAGTTAATATTGTTTGTTAATTTAATACCAAATATCGTGTACCTAATAGATTTTATATCATGACAATTAACTTTCTAGTTTTTATTTAATTTGAAATGCTGTTATAGTTTGTTGAGAGTTTTGTAATATATTTAAACATTATTTTGAATGTTGTCTATTTTCGTTTTAGTTTGACAGAAAAACATGACATGTTTCCTGTGAAAGATACAAGCAACTAGTAGACATACAAATGTAGGGGATAACAGCAAAAATGCCTTCGCAAGCTCAAGCCATTCACAAATATGGATTTGGACATTAGCAGATTCTCTGTGATAAGTTCAGAATAACTATAGAAACGTTGGGAGTTAAGAGACAAAGAATCAATGTTTCCGTAAAAAAATCTCTGTTACTATTTCATAAGCGTCTTCTAATCAGACACAACCAGCATTCTATTAAATGCTGATGAGGTCTAAAAATGCAAAATCGAACGACAATCCACTTCTGGTTGCATATTGTATAAGAAGAAAAGAGTATAATGTTAATATTGAAATGAAACATTAGTAATAGTGATAATGTAATTCAACGCCAAACAAGACCGGTATCTTTATTTTTAGGGTTCTATAAGAAATTGTTGAAAACGGGAACCTATTCCTAAGACTCCGCTTTCTTGTCAGCGGACTCTATCTGATGAACCGTACTAGGCAGAGATTATTATGATTATTATTATTACAAAAAAGTGAGGGCAGAGGTAATTACCTATGAGCCCATATTTACAAGAGAAAAGAAGTTATCAAACTAATATATAAAAAAGTACAATTCTAAAGTGAATAACAACAAAGGTGAACAAGTGAAGGTTGACTTAAGCAAGAAAATAAAAATAAGATAACAATAAAAATCATAAAAATAAATGTAGTCTATTCTTAAAACCATTGATGAAAGTAGGACTAATCACTTCAGTTGGTAAACCATCCCAATAATCAAAAAAGATACGTTTGTACAGGAAGTATTGTCTATTTTTAGTATCTAAAAGATCTTTTTTGAGTTAAAACTTGGGACATGTAAAACCTGTGAATTATGGATTCGGAAGGTTATTAGAAGTTCCCACGAAGACTTATTTTAAGGAAGTGATCAATCTTTAATCTGTCCTCATATGGAGACCTCACATGATTGTAAGGTAACCTAGTAGCGAGACGTTGCACATTTTCAACCTTAGGTATGTTGGTCTTTTTAATTCAGGACACCAAAAATTCCCAGCATATTCCAATATTGGACGGACATATACTTTATAAAATTTCTTATAAGTGGCAGACGATACAGACAAAAAAGATTTCTTCAAAGCATAAAGTTTTGCAATCTGAAATTTCCAAAGAAAGTGTATTTCTGTTTTTGCAACAAATACTTGGTCCGTCCATCTGAGAGTGGGGTAGAGAGCTGAAATTTTCAGAGAATGCACATAGTGTTGAATCTTCTACAATGGTATATAAGTAGAAAATTTAAATTGATAATTATATGTAATAATAAATAATTTTGTTGAACTACATAATATAGATACAATACGCATGCTATATTTTCAAGGATATATGACAAACTTTTGTTTACCAATATGTTATCTTATCTAACCGCATTGCAAGAAAAATCATAGTCATTGATAAAATACATAGGTGCCTTAATACAAAATTTCATGATCATTTTATACACATTTTCATCAAAATGATAAGCGTTCGTTTATGTTTTTTCCTGGTTTTTATAATACGTTCCTTCAGATTAAGTAAGTTAACTAGGTTATCAGGAATCTATCAATCACATATTAAAGCTTGAACGATTTATTTTTCTCAATTTGTGTGTTGGTAAAAGCTTAATATTTAAGTCAAACTATATGCTACTTAGCTACTTAAGTAGGTATTCAGATAGACCAACAACAGATGAAATAATCACATATATTTATATTGCAGTGAATGCCTTAGAATGTTACCAATGTAGTGAACAAATGGATAAAAGTCTACATTGTGAGGTTAATGTTAGAACAGTATTACATGAGACATGCACAGAAGGTTTTGTTTGCCACAAATACGTCAAAAACTGTAAGTGAAATTATTTGAACATCAAATAATGTACACAGTGAGCAAAATTCAAGATTTATAACCTAATACGCCATACAATTATTAATTACAAATATAAACAGCTATAAAACAGCAATAAATAATAATGTTCGACTATACTCAGTATGTAAGATTCATATCTAACATCTATCTCTCCCATTCAGCCATTCTGACACCTCCTCGGCTGTATCTACATTTCGTTTTCCTTGAATAGTGTGTAGTTAATCAAAAATTTCTGAATATCATTCTTTATGCTGTCCTATTCAGAGGTTCAGTTGAGCTACATCAATTTTCCACAAAAATCAATAATGGACCGAATTAGAAATTAAAAAAATAGACCAAATACTGTACTCGCCAGTAATCACTTTCCCCTTTTACTTAGTATTAATGCATCAGTTTGATTCACTATTTGCACAAAAATTGACCTTAGCCGACATTAGCAGTATCCATGACTCTGCCTGTATGTAGTAACCCACATACTACATACAATAAAAACAAAGTTGCTACAATGACACCATCGCCACATCTTCAGCTTCCCATCCCACTTCTAATGTCAGTACAAAAAATCACTGAATCAGGTGTTGGAATCAAAGTCACTTTCTTTCTATCATCTTTTATCAAGCAATATATATCATAAATAGTTTATTCGATTCACGGGATTCCGTCTTCTGTCGGAAATCCAACCATATTCTTCATACAAAACAACACCACTCGAGTATTTCCTTCACTTGCTCTTTTGCATATATTATCAAAACATCATAAAAGATTCCCCTATCCCGAAATTTTGTGGCTCCTCTGTGACAAAATACTCCCTATCAAGTTATTTACAACCTGAACAGCTTTAAAGCGGCAACAAATAGAATTCAAGTATTTATTATTCATATAAAAACATTGATTTTTCTGAGTCTGTGAAACGCATATAGTATAACCTCTGTCTCCGACATATACAGGGTGTTTCATTAATCATGGGAAATAATTAAACTGGAGAATCTTTGGTTCAAAATAATAAGATTTAACCCAATTCACATAGATAAAATGTGTCTCCTGTCTGAGTTATAAGGTGTTTTACTTAATTATTTAATAATAATTTTTCCTCAATACTTTTAAACTGTTTGACTAATCTTTATCATGTTTGGCAGGAAGCGGCAGCAAACCTTACTAAATTATGGTAAATAAACGTTTCTGGGTACTACCAGAGGCGTACGACAGGGGTAGGTGAATGGTTAACCTTTCCAAATTCTACCATTTACCATTTTAGCACAATTTTTCGATTCTCCAATACTTTCAGTGTAAATGACATACTCTACCTTCGTAATGACAAAGGCATTATTTGTCGAGATATTTAAAGTTGAACATATCGCTGCACTGTTGCACAATTTTAAGTGTAGGTACTTATCATGGAGATGTTTTTGAGTCATAGGTTTGCATTTATTACGCAAATGAAACTTACAGTTGATTTTTTATGTTTAATAAGAAGATTAACATACAATTTTACTAATATGTAATTATCAAAAAGTCTCTTGCACATTTTGGCTATAATAAATAATATGAACAAAATTTAAAAATACTTAACCTAACAAATGTTCAATGTTACCCTCATTTACGTCAATAAGTTTATCTATTCTTTCACGAAACGATCGTCTAACGTTGAAAAATATGTTTGTCTGATTAACAATAAAATTAGCGGAATTTACTATTTGGTGGCATAGCTCTTTTCGATTATTTATTTCTTGTGAGTATACCAATGTTTTCATATGCCCCCAGAAATAGAAATGTAAGGGATTACCTTCGGGAATTCTAGGCGGCCTCGGGAATTTAGTACCTCTGCCAATCCAACGATGAGAAAATTGCTAATCTAAATAGTTCCGTACTATTAAAGGATAATAATGTGGTGCTCTACCCTGCATGAACCACATGTCTCTTCTCCGGTCAAGTGTTAATCCCTCTAGTTCGTCAAAAAGTCTAGTTTTTAGATACTTCAAATACGAGTTACCATTCAAATTTGCTGGTGATTCATAATGATCCAACAAACTATCTCCAAATATACCGCATCATACATTACCGTTTAATTCATGTTGGGAATGTGATTGTCGAAATAGATGCAATGAATGGACTAAGCAAGCCATTTGTCAGTTTTTTGCTTACCGAAAAAAGAAAAACAGGATCAGTTTACACCTGTACAAAACTTATTACCTACAGATTATCCTTTAAGATTAAATTTTGCACAGTGGATCTCAAATAGGAAAAATCTATTCCGACAATTTTATTACTAAACAGACAAACATATTTCTAAAAGTTAGAAGATAGTTTAGTGAAAGAATAGATAAACTTATTGAGGTAAATGGGGGTGACATTGAACATTTGTTAATTATTTTTAAATTTTGCTCATATTATTTAATGTGAAAAAGACTTTCTGATAATTACGTATAAGTAAAATTGTATGATAATCTTCTTATTAAACCTAAAAAATCAACTATACGTTTCATTTGCGTAATAAATGCAAACCTATCACTCAAAAACATCGCCATGATAAATTACTTGCACTTAAAAATGTGCAGCAGTGCAGCATTATGTGCAACTTTAAATATCTCGAAAAATATTGACTTTATCGTTACAAAGGAAGAGTATATTATTTACATAGAAATTATTGGAATATAGAAAAATTGTGCTAGAATGACAACTCTGACAGTGGCGTAGAATTTAGGAACGTCAACCTTTCACTTACCTCTGTTGTACGCCTCTGATAGTAGCCAGAAACGTTTATTTACATAATTTAGTAAGGTTTGCAGTGTCTACACTTCCTGCCAAACATAATAAATATTAGTCAAACAGTTTTAAAGTAATAGGGAAAAATTATTTTTAAATAATTGAATAGAACACCCTGTAGCTCAGACAGGAGACACATTTTATCCAAGTGAATTGGGTTAAATCTTAAATTCTTTTGAACCAACGATTCTCCAGTTTAATTATTTCCCGTTATTAATGAAACACTCTGTATATTATAAAAGGTGTTAGGTAAACAGGCGGCAAAAATTTAAGGAGTTATTCCTTGGCATATACTAAAAATATTTTGTCCTATGATGATTTTTTTTAAATCCCTTTATTTCGAAGATACAGAGCGAATAAAATTTGAAGAAATGTCTTGAAAAATAATCTCGTTCCATTGATACCTATGACCTTTTAAAATATTTAAAAAAAAAAATCAAAAATTAATAAAACTTGGAAAATGCAAGTTTAAAACATTATTAAATTGTATCTTCAACTTCCAGTAATTTGAGTCAACTCGTAGTATCAGTTATTAATTAAAACATTTCAAGATTGATAATTTTTTAAAAATACAAAAAGTGAGGTTAAACATGCCGTGTGTGAAGTGTAAAACTTTAATAGACGACAAAAAACAACAATTATTCTGCGACTGCTGTAGAGTAGTATTTCACCTGTCGGAAGCATGTTCAGGGCTTTCTGCCTCTGAAATTAGGGCTGTCACGCTCCAGAAGAGAACTCTGACGTATCTTTGTGTCGACTGTAGAAACGCATTTAAGTCGGCACCTATGGTGATTCGTAAAGTGCAGGAACTGCAGGAAGAGGTCAATAAATTAAAAAATGACATAGAGCAGCTTAAACTGAACCAAGGCACAAATATTGAACAAATTTTGCTGGAGGCTCATGAGCGATCCGTACGGTCAAGAAATCTAATGGTTTTTGATGTCCCAGAATCATCAGAAACTAATCTTCCAGACAAAATTAAGCATGATACAAACATAGCTCAAGATATATTTGGAAAGTTGGGCTATCAATTAGAGATTAATTTGATACATAAGGTCATTCGAGTTGGCAAGAGAAGGGTTGACGGGAAGTCTAGACCAGTAAAGATTATATGCAGAAATTCAGACATTTTTCAGAAAGCATTGCGAGCTAAATCTATATTGAAAGGAACTCGATGTTCGATTCGATTCAACCAGAATGCAACAGGATGCATATAAAGCAGCACGGGAAGAGCTCGAGCGCAGGACGGTTAATGGGGAGGATCTGATAATTAAATACCAGCAGGGAATGCCTAAATTTGTGACCAAACACAACACAAGAAATCAGGAAAACCATATGTATCCCCATTTGCAGTATATGACCAGAATGTAGGAGGTTTACGTACTAAAATTGAAAGACTGAAACTGGCTGTGAGTAGCTCTTTGTATGATATGATAATCCTTGTAGAAAGTAACCTGAACTGTGATTTTTTGGACAGTGAATTAGAGTGTCATAACTATAATTTATATCGGAGTGATCGATCCGAACTAGCCATAAGTCTAAGGGTGGTGGTGTACTTATCTATATTAAAAAGTCAATTAAGTCTTTAAAGGTCAACATAAGACAGCAGAGTGTGGAGCAGTTGTTCATCTTGTGTGAACATAAAGGTTCCAAATTCGTGATAGCTGGTGTTTATATTCCGCCAAATATGCCTGAATTATACTACATCACACATTGCGAGACAGAAGAAAGTATATTTCAGAACTATAAATTTCAGAAATATTTATATATATGTAAACGTAGGGTTAGTTACCCTCAATAAAAGTCTAGATTCACAAAATACTTTGTTTATTACACAACTGGTCTATATTCATAATATGTGACGCAGTAGGTCTCTCCGCTATTGATGGCGCGATGAGAGTGTCGAGTCTCGAAGTGCGCCTCTCACACTTCCTCCGCTCGCCTGTCATGACTTCGCAAAGTCAGCAAATCAGTCTCTACAGTGGTGTAAGTTAGATACCGCTAACACGGCCATCCTGTAATAGGAGCGTCCTCGCTCCATTTCTGAAATTTAGAAAGCAGGAACAGTTTTTTTTTATTATTATTATTGCTTATGGGATCGCCATTATAACTCCATTTAGACATTTTAGATACTCCAAAATATCATTATCCTCTTTATCTTTTTCTCAGTTGATAATGGGATTGCCATTATTACCATAATATTCAATATTTTAAACATTCTAAAATATTTTCAATACATATTGTGTCTGTTACTACAAAATACATTTTATTACTTCATACTTATTCTCTTTGTTAAGAATTATTACATTTTTCTTATTACTGCTAATGGGATTGCCAATATAATTCCATTTAAATATTTTAGATACTCTAAAATATCATTATTCTCAATATATTTTTCTCAGTTGATAATGGGACTGCCATTGTTACCATCATATTCAATATTTTAGACATTCTAAAATATTTTCAATACATAGTGTGCCTGTTATTACAAAATACATTTTAGTACTTCATACAAATTCACTTTGTTTGTTAAGAATTGTTTCAGATTTCTCTTTTTAATGCGCATAGTGGGATTGCCACTACATTTCTCTTTCTATAGTCTTTTCGTGGGATTGCCACTATTTGACTTTAAAATAGAATCACTATTATTTTTATAATTATTACTCTACTCAACTAGTAGTCGAGCTCAAGCCAAGTTTTAGTTGTTTGCCAAATTAAAATTTCTTTACTGTCAATATACAGTAATATCAATCATAAAATTGTAAGAATCGTTACTCACTTTATTTTATTATTGGATAGAAGGCCATGGACGTAGTTGTTCATGAGCGGCAACAGTGGTCCGCAGTCCTTGCTTATGTAGCACATATCTCTCATTGGGCAGAACTGCACGGACAGTAAATGGTCCTTTGTATTTTGGCTTCAGCTTTCCGCCGCCAGTCAGCTGAGAATCTTCCACAGCCACAAGGTCTCCAATTGGAAACAAGCTCGCTTGATGGCGCGAAGCATTAAAGTGCTGAGCCTGCTTATTGGCACTATTTTTCAAACGTTCTTGAGCCTCGGCAACTGCCTTGTCTGGATCAACAAAGTTATCACTCGGCGGTGCGTCAGCTAAAAAATGTTGAGTAGCCAATAATCTCGGATTTGTACCATGATGTAATACTTTGGGTGTATGACCCGTTATTGAATGAATAGTGGAGTTTATATTATCTTCTATAGCAGGAAGTACGATGGTCCATTTATTTTCCTTTTCGGCTGTCAGGGTTGCTCGCATTAAATTGAATATTGTCTGCATAAGGCGTTCGACTTGACCGTTGCCTCTCGGAACTCCGGTAGCAATGTGGTGAAGTTCTACTTTTCGTGCACTCAAAATATTTCAAAACGTGATCGAGGTAAATGCAGCTGCTCTGTCAGCAATTATTCTTCTCGGGGTTCCCAGTTCATCAAAGATGGAAATTAGTGCACGGATAGAATATTCTGATGTTTTCTTTGGTATTGGCATTAAACGGCAGAGTTTTGAAAATGCGTCAATTACTACCAAAATTTGGGTGGCTCCATTTGATTTAACCAAAGGGCCAGCGTGATCAATATGCCATGTGTGTAGGATATCGTCGGGTTTATCTCCATGTTGCCACTTTCCTGCTCTACGGCCAGTATGCGATTTTCCCAAAACACAAGCTCTGCAGTTTCTAATGTACTTTTTTAGACACTGTCCCATTTTCGGCCAAAATAAGTCTTCTCTCATTTTGGAAATACACTTGTACCATCCGATGTGCGATGATTCATCGTGATAATGCCGCATCACTAACAATCGGGCAGCAACTGGCACAAAACACTTTGGGGTCTTCGTGTTTGTTACAACTATATTGTTTATGACAGTATATTCCACATTAAAATTTGGGTCATTAAATATTTCAGAACAAAAAGTGTCATTTGTCTGGAATTCTCGCAGAGTGTTCATATTGGATATTTTATCCGCAGCTATTGTCTTAAAATATTTTCATTGTCTATTGGATTTCTGCTTAAATAGTCCACGTGAGCCATTTTATTTCCAGGTCGATATTCGATCGAAAAGTCATAATCCTGTAATTTGACCCACCAACGCGCGACACGAGGATGTAAGTCTTTCTTTAGAGCAGTAGCACGCACTGCATTACAGTCGGTGTATATGGTAAAATATACTCCATACAAATAAACTCTGAAATGTTCAACAGCTTCAACAATAGCTAATGTTTCTAAATCATACGAATGATATCGTGTCTCATAATCAGTTGTACGACGACTGAAAAAAGCAACAGGGCGAACTACACCATTTTCATTTTGCAACAGATCAGCTCCTAGTCCAACTGAACTTGCATCTGTATGCAACTCACAAGGTAAATTCGGATCATAGATTCGTAATACCGGCGACTCGGTCAATTTATTTAATATTAATTGTCTTGCACTCAGGAGACCAATTAAAAACAGTCCTTTCGTAAGAGAGCTGTTATTGGTGCAGCTAACTCTGAGAATCCTTTAACGAATCGGCGAAAGTAACTGGCAAGTCCCATAAACTGTCGTACACTCTTAACATCGGTCGGAATAGGTGCTTGCGTTAAAGCATTTACTTTACGCTGACTGGGTCGCACTGAACCGGCACTCAAAATAACACCAAGATATTCAGTCTCTCGGGCAAAAAAATTACATTTATCATAGTTCAACGCAAACCCATGAGTAGATAGAGCATTCAGTACTTCATCCAAGTGTTGTAATCCTTCTTCAATACTCGTTGAAGGTACCAGTACATCATCTAGGTACACGAATGCTTTTGTTCCCTTTAAATTATCTAATGCTTGTATCGATGGAGCGCTGATATATCGCTGGAGCATTAACATAACCAAAAGGCATACGACTGAACTCATAGTGCCCATCTAATGTAATTAAGGCCATTACGTGTCTTGATTTTTCTTCTATTCGTATTTGATAGAAGCCGGACTTCATGTCTAATGTAGTAAAGTACTTGGCATGGCAGAGGGAATTGATCTGATCTTGAATATGAGGCAATGGATATCTTTCTTTAACTACTTTCTTGTTGACATCACGCAGATCCACACACATTCGAACCTCACCATTCTTTTTCGAAACTAGCACTATGGGGCTTGCGTATTCTGATCGACTTTCACGAATTATTCCTGCATTTAAAAGGTCATCAATTATCCTTTTAACTTGCACTCTTTCTTGGTAAGCCAATCTACGAGGACGATACGCCACTGGAGTAGTGTCTTTTAAGTTAATTGTCATTTCACCGGTTGTAATATGATCGGGTGTTTTTCGTTTATAGAACAATAAGAGGTTCTCTATTTTTAATTTTAAGTCCTCTTTCAATTCAAGCTGATTAATCACAATATTATTTACACTTTTCAAAGTTAATACATTAGAAATGTTGAGCAGGTTATGATGTAACTCGAGACCATGATCGTTTTTCAGGATTCGTAAACAAGGTCGACTGATCACATCCCATCCAATAATAAGGTCAATGTTGCCTGGAATAACAATATCCGGAACGATTGCATAACGAATTTCTAAAGTTACTGTCGGCATAGCAGTTATCAGATCACATACGCCGATAGCATAATCAATTTGTGCCCCAAATCCCGAGAAAACACGGCACTTATCGTCTGTTTTGATTATCGCGCTTAATGTTTTTGCTACAGAATGTTTGATAATTGATTCGTCTGCACCACTATCAACCAGATATACAAAAGAAGGAGCACTGTTTTTACACAATAATGTCGCCATTGGTGTTGTGTTCAGATGGCGTCATTTTTTAATTAAAAATGTCTTTTTGGGCCTCCCATTTTTAGACCAGCAATCACTTTCGATATGGCCGATTTTCTTGCAGTGGTTACAAGCTGGGATTTTGGAGGAACCTGGAATGTCCTTTTGAACTTCATTTGAAGTTTCTTGTTTATTACGACAAGTGTTACTTTGGTGCCCTTGACGACCACAATTGAAACATGATCCTTTGAATATTTTCTTTGAAGTTTCATGGTTTAACTCTCGTCTGTCCCCTGATCGGTATTTTCTTTTGAGCGTCTCTTCTACATCTAGGGGCCGTTTTGCATTGCGTCTTGCATCAAATTCGCTCAGTATGGTCATGACTTCGCGATCAGATTGCGGCAGTTGTATATGCAGCGATGCACGTGCTTCGGCGTGGTCTAAGCCATATTCGATCATACTAAGTACCTTATCCCAAGGCAATTTTTCGTAAAACCTGTGTATACTTCTGATTCCCATAATCACAAAGAGAATCACAATCACGGCTTCGCAGCGTGGCAGCTTTAAATGCTCGAGCCCCTGGTGTTTCTTTGTCAGGAAAAGCCGTAATGAGGTCGGCACAAAAATGTTCCCAAGTTCGGCGGATTGGTCGCCAGTCACAACAGTATCGATATCCTCTATTTTTCAAAGCCTCACCCGCTTTAGCGATCATTAAATTATCGCTGACGCATAATTCGTCTTTTAATTTCGTAGCATCTTCTAACCACTCGTGGATTGCGTAAGCGCTGTTATCCGGATCGTAGCTGGTTAGTTTGAATGTTGTGTAGCCATGCATTGATGCTGACGCTTGCGCACTTATTCCATCTACTACGGGAAGGATGGGCGTTGTCGTGGGCTGAGAAGGTGACGATGACATCATCGCCATCTTTGTTTGTTTCGCTAGCTCAGCAATTTGTTGTTGTTGGGCAGCGATTAAATTAATTAAAGTTTCTTGCCACTGTATACCTTTTGGAATTTCAGAATTAGGCTCGACGCTTGACAAAGCACTTGGAAGTTCACAACGCTCGACACTTGGTGACGTACCGTCTATAACCGAATTTGATGCAACATCCGGCAAGGCACCGTTTGCATTATTTTCAGCCTCCATTTTGGGCGGACACTGTTTTTCATAAATAGTTCGTATTATCTGTGGGGTGGACACGGAACAATCCCACTTCTGATGTAAACGTAGGGGTAGTTACCCTCAATAAAAGTCTAGATTCACAAAATACTTTGTTTATTACACAACTGGTTTATATTCATAATATGTGACGCAGTAGGTCTCTCCGCTATTGATGGCGCGATGAGAGTGTCGAGTCTCGAAGTGCGCCTCTCACACTTCCTCCGCTCGTCTGTCCTGACTTCGCAAAGTCAGCAAATCAGTCTCTACAGTGGTGTAAGTTAGATACCGCTAACATATATATATATATATATATATATATATATATATATATATATATATATATATATATATATATATATATATATATATATTTGGGGATTATAATCTTCCAGAAGCCCTTTGGTCAAATGACGAATTTGGTGTACAAGTCGAGTGTCCAGTATCCTCATCGGCAGTACACGTAGCTCAATCTTTTGGATATTTACAGCTTTTTGAAAAGATAGGTATACCCAATAAAAGAAATATTTTTTTTGGACCTCGCCTTCACAAATGACGAAAGTTTAAATGTGGTTTTAGCTGGTGACCCAATTTTTATGGGCAGCTTGCATCATCTTAGTTATGAATGTGTCACAAATATCTCAGTTATAAAGCAGATAAACAATAATAGTCTACGAAGATCTTTACTATGACTATGAAAAATAAAAATTAAATATTTTTTTAGCTGGTATTAACTGGGAACAGTGTTTGTTAAATCTTGATACATGTCTATCACTTTTCCAAAATGGTTATCGTCAGAGTTGAAACATCTAACCATTCAAAAAAGAAACAAACATAGAACTTATATAGAATCAAAGTCTGCTTTAGACTATAATGAGTTTTTCAGGCTAAGGTCGGAGTGTAAACGGGTTCGAAACATTTGCTGGGTTCAGTTTATGTCCAAAGTGGAAAATGAATTTAAAAAATCCTAAATACTTTTGGAAGTATATAAGAGATTTAGAGTCAAATCATGGTCTTCCTCAAATTATGAATCTGGGAGACAATGATAATGGTCAAGATATTTTTACATTATTTAAAAAGTATTTCGAGACTGTTTACGCCCCGGGAGGCCTGGACGATTCATTAGACTTATTAGGAACGCCGCTAAATATTTCTGATAATTTCAAACTTGCACACATTTCTATGGAAGATATCTATAATAAAATAGTTAGCTTACCAGACAAAGATACATTAGGTCCAGATGAGATTCCAAATAGTTTAATAAAACATTGTATTTGCTCTCTAGTGACTCCCTTGCACTTACTTAACAAATCATTAGTTTCTACATCTTTTCCAGACAGATGGAAACATAGCTTTATAGATTCAATTTTTAAAAGTGGAGACAGGAACAATGTAGCTAACTACTGAAGTGTGTGCATACAATCATCCATTCCTAAATTATTTGATTGTTTAGTGAGTGATCAGCTAAAGTGTCTGTGCCGTAACCAAAGAAGCCAGTATCAGCACGGTTTCTGTGCTGGTCGTTCAACTGTAAAAAATTTGGTGACTTACCAAAGCAGAATAATTGCGGCTTTAGAGAATTTTAAACAAGTTGATGCCATCTACACTGATTTCTCAAAGGCATTTGATCGGGTAGATCACAGCATTCTTCTCAAAAGTCTTTTACATATGGGTTTCGGCACAGATACAGTAGGCTGGATCAAGAGTTTTTTGACAGGCTATCATCAGTCAGTAAAGTTGGGCTCTTTTCTATCTGACTCAATCACTGTTACTTCAGGAGTCCCGAAAGGGGGCCACAGTTCACTCTTATTTTTTTATTTGTTTGTCAATTCTGTCTTTGATTGTTTTCAGAATAGTGAAGTTCTAGCCTTTGCTGACGATTTAAAAGCTTTTAGGACTATAAATAGCATAGAAGATCAAC
The DNA here is from genome assembly GCA_958507055.1 of Crioceris asparagi. Taxonomy (NCBI): domain Eukaryota; kingdom Metazoa; phylum Arthropoda; class Insecta; order Coleoptera; family Chrysomelidae; genus Crioceris; species Crioceris asparagi. Next base: position 78,775,051 of record OY293826.1, on the reverse strand, counting down.
AACTTTTGCAGGAAGATTTGGATAGATGTCAGACTGGTGCTCTGTAAATAAATTAGGCTCTAAATGTTGTCAGATAACTTTCTTTAAGGGTGAAAGAAAGTTTAACACCTCCTACTCTTACTCTTTGAAAGGGAAAGCCTTAAGATATGTCTCAAAAATAAAAGATCTGTGAGTAATTTTTGACGAGAATCTAACTTTTGTTGAACATATCAATAGTATAACAGTAAAATCATCAAAGATTCTGGGTTTTATTTTAAGAAACTGTGGGCGTTTTTCGGTTGACACTATAAGAGGGATTTATTCTTCATTAGTAAGGTCAACCCTAGAGTATGCCTCAATATTTTGGTCTCCATATCAGGATGCTCATGGTTATACAGTGGAAAAAGTTCAACACATGTTCTTACGATTTTGCGCGTTTAAATTAAAGATTGCTATACAAGACCATAATTATGTGTATTTGGAGAATATGCTAGGTTGAGTACTTTAAAGGATAGGAGAACCTTTTCGGGATTAATGTTTGTGCATGGATTTGTCAATGGGAGAATTGATTCCATGGATTTGTTGGAACGTATAAATATTGAAGTAGCTACTAGAAAAAGAAGGCAAGAATTATCTTCCTTCTATATACCATTTCACAGAACAAACTATGGCCTTAATTCCCCAGTGGATAGGTACTGTAGTGTTATAAATAAAAACCATCTAGAAGTATCTGATATCTCGCTTGACATGTTAAAGAGGAGCTTTACTAGGGTATAATCATAAATAAAGAATATATATGAAGTTACAATTTACTTTTAGGATTGATTACATAATATACTTTTTTAGTGTTAATATATAATTCAGTAAAAAATAATTGTCAATTGTAAACTGTTAATGGGGTTATCCCGTAAATAAATAAATAAATAAATAAAACTTAATTAGCTACCGAATGAATTAGTTCAATTTGAGATATAGGTAACCGAGTTCTTTTGCAATGATGTTAAATGCACTCTTAGAAAATATGTTGTAGATCCCATCTTGTTAAAAAATAGTTAATCAAACTTGGATATACTGCTGAGAATATGTCAGCCAGTAAGCCCTCAAAAATTAAATTATATATCTGCAACAGATAGAAAATTATTAGTGATTAAAAATGTGAAGCTTTAATTTGGCACACAAAGTAGAGTGGCAAATGTTGTACAATGTTTTTTTTGTTACAGATGATGGCTACAGAATGGTGGAAAGACACTGTGCTCCAAAAAGTAAATGCCAAAACATGAAGCGTATTGATAGGGACAAACAACTAGAGTCTTGTGAATCATGCGATACTGACCTTTGTAATTCAGCTCCAACATTACACTTAAAGTTTGCAACAATAAATACGATGTTTATTTTCTTTCTTTCAAAATTATTGAAATGAACATATTTTGGAACAGTTATATTTATTGTACTTTGCCTAAATATATGATTATTTTTATATACTGAGTTATAATCTCGGTTTTTTGACCGAATTTCCAAGTGAAGGGGGTACACAATGCAATTGTATGCTTGTTAAGGTAGAACCCTTATAGACGACCGATCTCCCCCCCCCCACCATAATCTTCGAAAATAGCGAAATAGAATATCTGGAGAAAATAAAGTGTTATAGTCTAAAGTGTAGGTAAAGCGATATCTTCAATAAATATACCTACCTATTTAAAAAGAATTTGAATCCAGAAAATCTATTTTGACAAATATGTCATATCTGCGTAAAAACAACATTATCCCATCGGAATGTTCCAACAAGAAAGAATCACTTTTTCTTATATAAAAATTAATACATATACCTAATGATAATGTAGCGTGACTCGGCTTGCCAATTGGAAATCAAAAAAATTTTGACTTGAATACAATTATTTTACCACGTAATTACATACACACACCGATTACAATTTAACAAACTAACTTGTACGTAATAAATTGCTCCACGTCAACAGTTAACCCCTTAGATTGATACGTCGCTGGTTTTGGTCTTCCGTTCACTCACCAATGAATAATACTCCTTGGCCCCCCTAGCCAATAGTTCGCGGCATTTCTTCTCCAGAACAATCGAGAGACGATGTTCGATATGATGGCTGCTGTTATCGGATTTCTTCCGGCTCACTGCAATAATATAGCTTTTGTATCGGTTATCTTTAATCTAACATATTGTGCAAACAAGGATGGCTCTTCATATAATTACATTTATGTTTTCTTGGAATATAATTAATTTACAGTTGGATGCAGGCTGGCCAAATAAGCGTGCAATGTACTGAATCTCAGAAACCACTCGCACAGTAAAGACTTGCGGTAAAAAGTTTTAAAGTGGTAAGCGACAATTAGACATGCGTTGCTAAGGAAACCTTTAAAGTAATCAAATATCAGTCAATTTAATTCAGTGTTTTGATTTATGTTTATGTATATATATATATATATCTACCTGGGAAAATAGTGATACTTTGTCACCTGTCAACAGAGATAAAATGTCAAACTTTTTCAAATGTTTTTTTAAATAAACCTCTGTAACTTCAAAGCCGCTGGACAGATTTTTAGCAAACATGGTGGCGTTAAATAGAGTTTTCCTTAGGCAAACAAATCTACCTTACTCGTTGTGCTTGAAATTTCGATATTAGGGCAGAAATTATTGCTAAATTTCTCAAAGAAAGTAAATCTATTGATATTAGTTTTTTGCCACAATAAAATAGAAAAATATATTTTTTTACAAAATAGGACCGACGTTATTAGTTGGTGCACTGAAAAATACGAAATAATATTAATTCTAATGGTGCTGCTACTTTTGAAGTTGTGCAGTTGCAGTTACATTGATAACATTTGGCACTAACTTCAATTTTTTGTAAGAAATATTTATTTCATACTTTTGAGTGTACCATTAGTCACCAAAATCACTAATACCAAAGAAGATAGTACTGATTCTATTACCCACGTATATTCTTTGCTTGTCCTTATTATTATGTAGAGATATCAGAACATTGCTGCGGAAATACGCACAAGAATTTTAGATTTCACCGTTTTATCACCGCTGTAACTCGAAAACCGTAACTCTGAGGAAAAAATGTTCATTAAAAATGTTGCTACAAATATTATTTTCTTTCATGTGGTACCCAGAGATTTTCAGTTTCGAAATAAATCGCCCCGTCCACATAGCGAAAATACACATATGTGAGATTTTAACAGGAATATAACTCAAAAACCATAATCTTCTGAAATCATTTTCAATTCAAACGTTTCCAGATATTGTTCTATGTTTAATTCTGGCATCTTGAATTTTCGATTTTCAAAAAAATTTGCCCCCTCCACGCGGTTTTCGGAAGGAAAGAGATTTTGGATTTGAGTTTTTACGAATCAAATGAATCAAAAATCATTAAAGTCGGAGTATGTTTACTATATACAATGTGCACACAAACCAAAAAAAACAGACACTCGAATTGTATACCTAATCGGCCCTCGTATCACGTAAAATTTAGCAACTAGTTGCAATCGCGTTGTTGTCTCATTGCTGCCACAGTCTATTATACACTGTCTATAAAATATTGGATATAAAAGAGAGAATAGCAATTTCATTGAGAACATGTTAAAAGTAATTTATTATTCACAAATACATGCAATCAACCTCATTTTGATAATTTATACTCGAGTATAACTTTAGGCTCAAGACTGACAGAGCGACAACACTGTACCAAATCGACGTTTTGACAGCGACGATTGTGCGATAGTCGCGGTCGCGTTGCAGTTGCTATTTACGTGATAACCCCGCAGTTCGGAGTTCGTCGGTCAATGATCGCCAACGCCGATATATTGCACCTAACCTAAAATATTGGAGAACGAAAATAGAATGAGCAAATTCAATTCAATTTTTTCTCCAATTTTTAAAATTAAAAATTCATTGTTTTGAGATCTATCCAGAAAATGTAACGATATTAGATATAAGTTGATCGATTTTAATAAATAATAAATAAATAAAAAATGAGAATTAGCAATTTTGTTTTTATTTTACTTAATTTTGTATTTCCCAAGTAGGAAACATAAAAAATTTAAAAAAAATGAATTGTTATCAATATTAGGTCAGAACTTTTAATAGAAATGAATTTCATATAACATATTCAACCCGGCTTCACCGGAGTATAATATATAACTAGTATTATAAGCATTGTTAGCCAGTCAGTTGTATATTGTATATTTTCATGTCGATCATAATTTGTAAATTAGTTAAATAAATTGTTTTTAAAAAGTGTTTTCTTAGTATCTACGAGTTATTTAATGTTAATGCCATAATAAATATAATAAATATACAAAGGGTTCATTCTAAAACTTCCCACCTCGGATTTATCGAAATGTGATGATTCAAGAAATAATACCGAGGAGTAAAAAATTGAAGCAAATATTCTACACACTTTTTCGACTAATGCCCGAAACAGCTACCTTTTTAAATACCTACCTCAAAAACACGGGTACGTGGGACAGGTGCATCATACGCCAGAAATACATATGTCGAAACCTCCTAATATTTCAGATGTTCAGGAGAGTAGCTCCTGGGGCAGGGGTAAGAAACAGCAAAAAAACGAAACAAACTAAATGATTTATGACATTCTTATTAAAAGTTTCGACCTAACATTGATAAAGTTTCAAGTTATTTATATTTTTTATGGTTCTTGGTTTTGAAGTAGAAATCTGAGTAACAAAAAAAACTGTTTTTTATTATATTTCAAAAATCGATCAACTTATACCTAATACCGTTGCATTTTCTGAATGATTCTCCAAATATAGCAATTTTATTAAAATATTTGGAGAAAATAATGAAAAATTTAACAAAATCCATTGAAATTTTTCATCATTTTTTGTTCTACAATATTTTAGGTTAGGTGCATTATCAAGGCGCGGTTTCCAGTTTTTCAGTAAGCTGTTTGGGCATCATTTCTATTCTATTTTTGCAGAAAACTAATATCATTTTTTTGGAAATTTCTGTCCTAATTAATATTAAATTTATGGTGGCAACATAATAAATTACAAAAACAACGATTAAGGTAGATTTGTTAGCCTCAGAAATGATCTTTTCAACGACACCAAGTTTGCTAAAATCCATCTAGCCGCTTTGAAGCTGGGATCGACCAACCATCATGTCGGTCTCTGACAAAATTCGCCGCTTAGGTTTAAATTTTATCTCAACATTTTTATGTTTAATTATTAATAATAATAAACAGTGAATTTCAAAATTACAGAAAAAATACCTATAACAAGTAAATTTAACACTGAATTTTTAAAATAAATAGCCCAATTGCCTATACCTTGCCACACTGCATTAATTCTCAGTGTGAAATGCAGTAGGTATTGCAGCAAATTTCCATGTTTTTCGATAAATCTATTTCGACTTCACTAACTTAAATAAAAGAACAATAATTAAAAGCAGATACTATTTTTTCAGTCTTGGTGATGAAAGTATATTCTACGTATTTAACATGCAGATATACCTACCTAAGCCTAACATTATGACTCAGACATAACTAAACTGTTTACTTATCGATTGGACGGATATTTGATCAATTGGGGAAATTTTATAACGTTTATAAGATTATTTCAATCTTATCTATCTGTTCCACTACTGATAAAATATTTAATATTGCTTACAATATAGGTATTTGTAGTCGATTCATTCCACCATTATAGGGGCGTTGTTGTTGAAATTGTTGATTACTTACGTTGAATATATATAAAAATTGAAAAAATGGAGAGAATTTTCTATATTATGCTCTTTACCATGTGCCTTGCATACGGTAAGTCAGAGGATAATATCCTTGGATAAATAATATAGGATTTAATCATTATTTACTTTGTATAATTATGCTGGTAATTTTTATGTATTATATAGTCACTGGCCTCAGATGCTATGATTGTGACCCGCAAAATGACAAGGAAAGCTGTTGGGATCCCAAAGAATCTAATGCAAGAGTTTTGGATTGTAACCAGGATCAAAATGTTTGTGTTGCATCGTTTCAGAAATACTCGGGTAAGCTAGAATTAGCTTATTATTTGTATTTATCTCGTGAATCGGGTTCAAAATTTTAAGCTCGAGTTTTTGAGGAGAGAACGGTCGATTTTCATTTATAACCAACATGCGTTGCGGAAAACACTGTATTTTATGTTTGAATTAGGTACCTATATTATTTTTTTGTATATTGTTTTCCCTATACCAGATCGATAGATTTTCGAGTTATATGACAAATTTTGAAATATTTACACAAATTTAATTACTAATATATAGTGTGCCATAAGAACATGAACTGAAATAGTCGGTTTGATGAGTTGAGTACGAATTGGCACCAATGAATAGGATAAGATTTAATGATATTAAAACAATCACTTTTTTAATAGTTCTGTATAAACAAGATTCCAACAAAATAAATATTAATGTGGACTGTTTCTAAATTTAACTGCAAAACTTTTGAACTCTCATGACACACTATTTATAAATGAAATTTGTGTCAGTTTTTCCCAGCTTGTCATATACACAAAAACCATACGATACCAACATACAAATATACAATACAATGTGTTCCATTTGAAGTAATTGATTTTTTATGATGAAATAAGTGCTCTAGTTTGACCCAATATTTTGAGCATGTTGTACATTTGACTGAGCTTCCATCTAGCCTAAATGTAAGACTTTTATTTTGTAATTAGGTCGTCTAAGAAAACTTGAAAGATAAGCTCGTTTTTGGAAAAAACATCTGAATATCTAAAAAATCTGTACTTTTTGGAATTCCGCTAAAAATTGCCATAGAAGCAGGTTCAAAATCACAATTTTAAATGAAAATTATAGCAATCCATTCCATTGTTGTATCTACTGGAGTTGACTGTAGATTACCATTTTGTTACGTTATATAGAAGCCTTCTCATATCATAAAGCCCCTAGGGCAAATGTTCACGACAACCTAGGCAACCAACTAGACTAAGATATCAGAATTGCATATTTATCAGATTTTTTCATTAAAACCAATTTGACTGAATGGGAATAGAATGTGAAGAAAATTCTGGGTGTGACAGTCCACTCTTTTCTCCGAAACAACTAAGCCTGAAATTATGAAGAAAAAACAATATAAATGTTTACAGGAAAACTTGAGCGAAAATTCTACGTACGGAATCGTCTACCAGCAAGCCCAACTCGCACTTGACTGATTTTATTAATTCATTTTTTAAAATGATTCGAAACCTCCGTTAAGCTTGAGACTTGAAACTTTTAACATAACTAACAAACATTGAGACTTGCTCGTCAGGTATCAAAATTGTTAGAAAAAATATGCATTCACCGATGATTATTCAATATTACAACTATTTGAAATAATTCTTATCACAAGATCGTTATTAAATTTTATGAAACAATTTCGGTTTTCTCAGATTATTTCGACCACATGCCCTTACATTTTAATATTACCTACAAACTTCTGTTTCTAGAGAATGCCACTATCACTGGAGTTTACAGAGCATGCGATACACTGAATAAAGATGTAAAAGATCACTGTGAATTTCTGAAAGAGCAACGCCCAGAAATTGGATTATGTCGTGCTTGCACTGATGATAATTGTAATTACATCAAAATTACTGAGAATGGTAAAAGTGCAGCCCCAACAATCCATACATTTTTATATGTGAATCTTTTAGCAATTATCATCACTTTATTGTCAAATGAATGATTTCATATAAATGTTTAAAACATAATATATAATTTTATTATAATTACAAATGAATCAAATAAAGTATAAAAACGATCGTTCTAATAATTTATTTATATAAAAGGTCTATATTAAATAAGCAGATACCTGATGATCAAAAATTGATGACAGGAAATTGGTAAGGATTCGGTTTAGCGACAGCCGAATTTTCCAAAAGAACTTATGTCAATCGACTCTGTTTGACTACCACTCCACTATCTGCGCTGATTACTCAGCTGCTCTCTTCTCCTCTTCAATTTCTTGAAGACGTTTCACAATATCCTTCACATCAAGATTACGATCCAAATTGTATTTCAAACACTGTCTCAATTGTGCTTCTTCTAAACCTTCAATTCGGCTATACAATGACTTTCCTAATTCCACATCAATATCATTTTCTTCTCTCAATACACAAAAATAGATTAGAAATACCGAAATACTGGCCATGATAATGTAGGGTTCATACCAAAGTCTTGAATCTGAATAACCACGTCTACTAAATTCAGCTTTAAAATTGCTGGCTTTGCTTGAGGAAAATTTGATAGGTGTCTCATCCTCGTCATCGGAATCGTTTTTGGTGTTCGATTTTCTTTGTGGAAATTTGTCAAAGCTACTTAACCTAAAAGTAGATATATCACCCTCAAAGTACCTCAGCAATAATAAATATATTTTACCTTTTGATATTTGAGATAACAATTTGATGAACAAACGGCCTTAACCTTAACATTATACGAATTAATATAATAATAATAAATATGTAAGTACCTGTGCAAAAGAGGAATTGGAATACTACAATTTCACAACTTTGTTCAACAATATCTTGTTGTTACAAAGGAATTAGGGTAATCCGGCAGATGAGGATTCCTAATTTGAGGTAGGCGGGACGCCGATGAAATGTTCAAGCGCGGTTGCCAAGCTTTCTGTTTTACTTCGCCTTATATACTTTTACTTGTCGCTTACGCGAATGCTAAATGTCTCTCTCAATTGTAAGTTTAGAAGCAAAGGAATTATTTTGAAACCATTATTATTATTTTTCGTCATTAGCGAGAACATAATCTTCAAAATGAAGTCTCAGTCAACTGTTTTGATAAAAGTACAAAAAAAACACTGATGAGAAATAACATACATAATTGTTTACAAATTCCGCATTGGAGTTTTCGAACGTCGCGTCGATCCGATTTTGAAGTGAGCATGCTAAGGTATTTTTTCAGATCAATATTTTATGAACAGATGAAACCAGATTTACAAACATTTGGATTTTTAAAAGAAAAAAATGCTGCCAAGTACAAGTCGAACTCTCGCACAAAGAGTTCCGTAATATTGTAAATGCAAACTTTTACTGCTCTCACAGACATACGGAAGAACAGCATTTAGTATTTGTTGTTATAGTGGCAACAGAAATACATATTCTCTGAAAATCTCAGCTTTCTGCCTATTATGGGTTCATGAGATAGAGAGAAAATTCTAATGAATAAATGAACTACTTTATGAAATAATGACAGAATATTTACCATCATATTATAAAAATATTATCGGCAACACAGTGGACAAATCACGGTCATATTTGTATTATTGCGCATGCGCCAAATAGCTCCCAAATTAGGAATCCTCATCTGCCGGATTACCGGAATTAGAATACAAAGTATACTACTATACTACTAGGTACTACTTACAACAGACTATATTCAGTAAAATTTTAAAGCTATTCTTGTTCTACTAAAATTAGAAACAAACCTGTCTCAAAAATCAAAAATAAGGAATATGCATCTTATCCAGAGAATATATACCAGAGAATATATATCTTATCTTAGTGTTCCATGTCAGATGTCAGTCAGCAAATCATAGATTTACAGCATGTTCCTAAATACAAACCAATGAGAATATATACCGTGTCAACCTCAGTAGAGTTCACTTCGGATCTGAAGGAAATCAAAAATTTCTGTTCGGGAAGTAAGCGCTGTCAGAGGACGTGAGAGCTGGCCCCCCGAGGTGGATAGGGAAGTCTCGGCCGTGATAATCGAGGTTTGCATTCGAAAAGAGGTCGATTACTATTAAACTTTTGAGGTTAGAAGCACGTAGCAGCTTCGTTTGAAGGAGACAAGAGGGAAAACCTTGCGGATAACCTTAGGAGCGTGATAGAGAAGGTTATACTCGGATCGAAGCACATTGCTGGTCGCACTTGGGCACGTGCATTGAAGAACAATTATATTTAGCATAAGTAATTAGTTAAGCACAAGTGGTTTCCGGTATGGTCTAGAGCCAGTCAACACCGAGGCCACATCCCGCCCTCGTATCACGTAGAATTTAGCAACTAGTTGCAATCGCGTTGTTGTCTCAGTATTGCCACAATCTAGTATACGCTGTCTATAAAATATTGGATATAAAAGAGAGAATAGTAATATCATTGAGAACATGTTAAAAATAATTTAATATTCACAAATACATGCAATCAACCTCATTTTGATAATTTTTACTCGAGTATAACTTTAGGCTCAAGACTGACAGAGCGACACTGTACCAAATCGACGTTTTGCGATTTGTTGCTATTTAGGTGATAACCCCGCCGAATTGAGCTGGCAATTGCCTAATAGCAGCGCCATAAACAAGCAAGCAAGTAGCAAATATAAAGGGACGACGAGTAACTCTCTGTATGCAATCTCTAATGCAGTGCTTAGGCAGCAATGGCTAAAATAATCTCCACCTCCAGTAATCCAGTAATAAGTTGTCAATTTGGAATTTGGGGTCAAGAACTAATATAGGGAAGACGAGGAACACGAGTAGTGGTGGCACAAAAAACGGAGGGTTGTAGTATGTCATTTCGGGGCGTTGCGCAAAATTGCATTGCGCATCATTCTGTATCGGGTAGCCACGGTCGTATAATACAAGGTCATGCATCTCCACCAAATTTGGGTAGGCCAAATTGTCATGGATATTGAAGATATTTTTAGTTTGTAGTATAGCCATTTCGGGTGTGGCGCTAGTGTCGAGTGTCAATGTGTCAGTGGCTGGTATCTGTTTAAAATTAATCTTATTGACAATCATCCGTATAATCGCTTTTAGTATATAATAAATAACTTGCTTACTGTTTCTCAAATTAATCTGAATTCAGTACAATACAAATCAAGAATCTTATTTAAGAAATTGGCAACGACACTAGATTACAGCGACTTGCGCGGCCAAACCTAGAACTACGAAAAACGCCTTCAATAATGACACTTTTTTAGGTGGAGATGCAAGACCTTATATTATACGACCGTGCGTGTGGCGAGGGTGAGTGGCCGAGTGAGCAGATTTATTATTTATTGAACGTTCGAACGTTACCATTGCTGGCGAGGTCTTGTTCAATGAAATATATTAACTACTATGAACTATCACTTATTCCTTATGTTGCAGCAGGAACAAGAATTATGAATAAGGCAGTCATTCACTATTTCCAAAATGTGTTCAAAATATTTGATAGAATTCGGAATACCCAAGTATGAACTGTAGAAGATCCCAAGTCATCCAGGTTAATAAATCTTCAAGATGATACAGGTTGCCTCGCATCTTTTGAATCAAATGAAAGAATTATAGATGATACCATATTTTCCGAAATGTCAACAGGGCATCTTGATCTAGAGTTATCACCAAATGCTCGCTTGGTAATTTTTTTAAATTAGTTCAAAAAGACTTCGTAAAGATCATGTCCTTGGCAATGTAGTAAGTTGGTATAGTAAATAGGATAGCCATTACTTTATGGATGAGCCCTTAGACTAGGAAAGAGAGGGGACTCGTAACATACATTACCAGCGCGTGTTGCGTTTTGTGACCAAATTATGAAGAAGCCTAGTGAAATTGGAGAATGTGCCATAAATTATTCTCTTTGAGTTTTTCGATACTGCTCTAAAAGATGTAGCCGTTTAAGCTCTTTGGTTGTGAGTCCTTTTGTTTTCATTTGGCTCGTACTTTTCTGTTGCTGTATTTTTTTGTTGGCAGAAGGGATTCGACAGTCTTGACAATACTGTATTGTGGTTTGATGGCTGATTCAATCTCTTCTTGCCTAGTAGAATCTTCACGCACTCCATGCTGAGTAGGTCCATCTTTAATACCAATTTGCAGTGTTCCTCCTAGAATTACTGTCGCCTTCCATAGTCTTCAATAACTTTTTCTCCCATTCCAACAGTTTTATTATTTTTTTCGAGTCAGTTTTTCTATCGTACTGTTTATTTTCTTTAAAAAGAAGTGCTTTACCAAATGTCACCTCGTACTTCCTGGTAACATTTCTAATAGCCTCATCCTTTCTAGCTTTTATTTTTGGTGATTGGGAGTTTTTTCAAAACCACAGTAGCTTTGGCAATTTCATCTGCCATGAACTGCAGTTCACACAAATGCCAACAACCTTTTACTTATTCTTGGAGGATATCCTTGCAAATATAAGGTAATCATTATGAATACGAAAAAAAGGAAATGCTTATACTCCTTACTTTTTCTTCAACTCAAAACATTATACTTCTACCTTATACTTACAAGGATATCCTTCAGTTCAGAATACGGCCAAATGTATAATTAGAGTTCTTGGTTACAAAATTCAAATTTATTCCGTTATTAACATATTATTTTGTAAAAGAACTATAATTCTAGTCAGGCCATACCCAAAACATCCCAGTCCTATTCATTTTAAGTTGTATTTTCTGTTCAATATTCTAGTTAGAAATCACAACTTAGAATAATCATTCATGGTTTCTACAGTGGCGTTGCACCTACATACCTATTTTATTATGATAAAATGATAAATCAATATAATAATTTTTCTGACAGTTTTCAGGGCTTAAGACATGCAACTGTAATGTAAACAAGTAAAATATTTTTTGTTTTAGATTCAATCAGAAGTAATGGATTCTGTAGGGAATCAGGTAACAAAACTCATATTATTTAAGGGCCAATAATGTAAATTATGAGTAAGTTTGATGAATTGGAGAATAATTGAACTTGCTGAAAGTCTTTTTCTGTTGATATTTACTCTTCCATATTGTTATATATTATTTTATACTATTGTTATTTACTGTTTTATAAGATTTGAACTGTATATTCTACCTTTGGATTGAACCACAATTTTTACCATCACATTAGCTACTAGAAATAATTTGAGAGCGTATTGAAGTATTTATTATGTGACACCATTTACTCCAATTTCCAAGGATTAAGTGAAGTATAAAATTCTGTTGGTTTATTTCGCATCTAACCATTCTCATAAAATTTTACTTCAGCATTTTAAAAATCTCTACCTAGATGTCACTCAATGGAAATTCTATCATATTGTATAAAATTTAATTTTAACAGATTCATATTAGGTATATTCCAAATTCAGACGCTACGTGGGTTACGCCACTGGCGAACCCCCTTTTGGTGACAAATTGGTCGTGTCCACAGCAGTGTCTGATAACCAATCGATTAGTAATCAGTAATCAAAAGATTTGTTCTCACAAAAAAATCCATGACAAGTTTGTGATAGTTTTCAAACCAACGTAAATGCGCATATCTGTTTCTGATCGGTTTTAAATCTGTTTGTGTGAACAGCTGGCAGATGAATGATTCAGCAGCTAACTTCAGATTTATTAGTTGACAGATCGGTTTATAACTGAAGAAACAAAAGATAACCTATTTCCAATATTCATTTCAGAATGTTGTTTCTTAATTCAATTGTATAAGAAATGGATGACCACGGCTACGGTAAATATAACTTTTATGTCTTACAAAATTTGACAAAGATTTTTCCTGCCAAGCTTCTACTATGTACTGCGCATGCTTCGGACAATTTGCTGTTAAAATATCCGCAAACTCTCCTGACAGTTTGAAAACTATCAGCAAAACCTGGGTGAACACTCCCCAAATGTTTTCAAACAATCCAGAAACCTTTGTGTGAACGCGGATAATTGACTGCGCAGAATCCTGACTGATTCTGACTGTCCCTGACTACTGTGGGAATAAACCTAAAAAGTTTACGTCTTTAACATGACAGCTCTCAGAAAACCATAGTGTAACATAACCAACATTTTGTTTCAGATATTTCCCAATTCTATCGTTCCGTTTACCACATAATCTTTTTCATTATTAACATATTGAATGGAAAATACTTTTTCTTCTTCCATTTTCAATTCATCTAAGATGTGTAATTGTAGAATTAAATTATTTCAAATCTTTTGACTGTCAGTTTGACAAATGAACTAATCAGTAATCAGCATGGGGATTCTCATTACTCAGGACGTTACGTCCCGACTAGGTATATACCGTTCGGTAGCCAACTCGGTACCGAGAAGAAGTGATTCTGAACATTTCGCAAGTCGTAGTACCGATTTGCTACGAATTTTTGGAGCTTAATGACAAATACAAATCTATATTTATTTTTTTCTCGCATATGTGACATATTTCTAAGTCCTAATTTTTGTTTTTGTTTCATATATTGATATTGTTAAATACTAGACATATTAACAGTTTTCTATGAAATGTTATGACATGAAGATATACGTCGCGATAATATAACATTTCGAAGAAGGCGATCAATAATAATATTACTACTATTGGTGATAGTACTTTTGAAGTTGTGCAGTTGCAGTTAGATTGATAACTTTTGGCACCAACTTCACAAGTACCATCACCAATAGAAGTAATATTATTTTATACTTTTCAGTGCATCAACTAATAACGTCGGTCCAATTTTTTGTAAAAAATATTTATTTCACACTTTTGAGTGTAACATTAGTCCCGAAAATCGTTGAACGTTCACTATACCATATCAATGAAGATAGTACTAGTCCTATTACCCACGTATATTCCTTGCTTTTAGTTGTTATTATTGAGATCTCAGACCATTGCTGCGGAAATACGCTTGAATATTTTAGTTGTTACCATGTTAACACCGATTTAACTCGGAAACCGTAACTCTAAGGAAAAAATGTTCATTATAAATGTTGCTACAAATAATTATATCTTTCATGTAGTATCGAAAAATTTTCAATTTTCGAAAGAAATTGTCCTCTCTACATAGCAAAAATACATATTTAACATGCGTCTATCTCGAAAACCGTAACACTTTTGAAAAAATGTTCAATTTAAACGTTTCCGGATCTTGTCCTATCTTTAATTATACCAACTCGATTTTCGATTTTCGAGACAATTCGCCCCCTCCACCCCTTCGGAGGGAAGGAGATTTCGGATTTGCGTTTTTATGAATATGGGACCATTTCTCAATCCCCTTCTTCCAAATGAATCCAAAATCATCAAAATCGGAGCTCGTTTACTATATATAAGGCGCGCACGAACCAAAAAAAAAATAAAGCAGACAGTCGAATTGTATACCTCCTCCGTTCGGGGTTCGTCGGTCAATAATAATAAAGTTTATTCATGTATAATAAAAAATAAAATAAAATGCATACATAAATACCAATGAATTATTACAAATGCGAATAAGAATAAGAAATCAGTTTAATTTGGCAGATTTATCTAGCGCACGTTTTATAGAACTGTTTAGAATCAATAAAATTATGTATGGACGCTTATGTCCGATCTTGACAGAATATCTAAAAATATGTATCATTCGGGTATTTCTGTTGAAACGAAAATACTGGTGGCATTATTTTTTTATGCTACAGGTTCAAATCAGAGGGTGATCGGAGCAGATTGTACATAGTATACAGTATTTAAATATTTCTCGTTAATTTTATAAGATATTATTGCTGATAAAATAAACCCTAAAATAAAAAAGCAGTACAAGACGACGTCAAACAACCGAATAATTTTATGTAAAATGTAAATACAAAAATTATGTAGAGATGTAGTAAGTATGTAAAAAAGAGACAGAAAGATTACTGTACTGTACTGTAACCCTACTTTTTATCAACTCGGTACATTATTAGGTACCGAGTAGATTTGACAGATCAGCTCGGGATCTATCGAATGCGTGAGCGAATGAGAACAGATGAGAATCGCTAAAACGTCCATTCGGTACGTAACGTCCCGAGTTCGTGAATCAGAGTCCCACTTGAATGTGACGAGATAGTGTTCTCTGGTTCCACTGCAGCTCGGGAGATACCGAATGTGTAGAGATGGGAATCGCTTAAAACGTCGACTCAGGACGTGACGTTCCGAGTTTGTGAATGAGAATCCCACTGCAGTCGTGTCCACAAGATACATATTTTTGATTACTGATTACTAATCGATTGGTAATCAAACTCTGCTGTTGACACGACCATGGTACACTTATTGTACCTCATTTTCGGCAGCATCGTTAGGAGTTAGGAGTCCCCTCTCTTTCCTAGTCTAAGGGTGAGCCATAAAGGTTGTTCTAGCAGCGGTTCAAACCGTCAGACGCCTGCGCACTTCAATTAACGATAAAATAATTTATTCCCAACTGCTAGTAAGATGTTCGAGCAGTAGTTTGACGATTTCCAAACTAGTCCGGACCCCGTAGGGAATTTATCTATGGTCCGGACTCAGTTTGAGAGAGGTGCAGTTGAAGCGTCTTCTTCTTCATAGAGTATAGTGACTCTGTTTTTGGAAAAATCCCTTTTTTTCTTAAACTAAAGACTGGTTTTGTGCTTAGACTAAGAAAGAGAGGGGACTCGCAACATCCATTACCAGCGGGTGTTGGGTTTTGTGACCAAATTATGAAGAAGACGCCATTTTTTGGTGACAAACATTGGTGGTGACATCATTCGAATTTTGTGACTAAATTTGTTATAAAAACTTCAATATTTTTTTCATTGGATTATTATAATAGGATGTTCTACTTATGGCTGCAAAAGCCGCAGTGATCAAAAGGAGCCAGGAATTATAGTTAACAGGTAAAAAGCAATGTATAGTTGGTTTTCCTGGTTACAAAATTCAAATTTATTCTGTTATCAACATATTATTTGGTAAAATAATCATACTTCTAGTCAGGCCTTACCTAAAACAGCCTATTCCTATTAATTTCAAGT
Organism: Crioceris asparagi; assembly: GCA_958507055.1. Classification (NCBI taxonomy): domain Eukaryota; kingdom Metazoa; phylum Arthropoda; class Insecta; order Coleoptera; family Chrysomelidae; genus Crioceris; species Crioceris asparagi. The sequence goes on along the minus strand of OY293826.1, from coordinate 78,758,376 downwards.
TGTATATTTTGTTAATTATTCTGTAATATTAGTTAGAAATCAAAACTTGAACTAATCGTACATGGTTTTCCAGTGGTGTTGCACCTACATAACAATTTTATTTTAATATAATGATATATCAACATAGTAGCTTTACTGCCACTTTTCAGCGTTGAAAGAAATGTATCTGTAATATAAATATGTAAAATATTTGTTTTTCAGATTTGCTATCAAAGATCCCAACAGAGTTGTACTTTGGACTCAAAAAAAGGAAAGGGCTGCTTGGGTAGTCACCCAAAATAACAAAATTAGCTCAAAGCACTTCATCATATCTGGGCAAAAAAACTCGCCTGTATAATGATGCAGTACCTGTGATTTTTGATCAATTGCTAATTCAAAATTGTTGTGTAAGTATATTGCAGGCTTTGTGACATGCCAGTTATTGAAAAAAATGTAAAGAGAGTCAGTTATTTCTAAGTATATAAATGTAAGATTATATTTGTGATGAATAGATAATCTGAAGTAATAGATCCTGTAAGAATTCAGTTCACTAAACTTGTATTATTTAAGGGACAATAATGTAAATTATCAGTAAGTTTCACGAATTGGTAAATAATTGAACGTGCTGAATATCCTTTACTGTTGTTATTTAATATTTTATATAATTGTTATTTCTATTTTATAAGATTTGAACTCTATATTCTTATTTTTATTTAAATAATTACAATAGCTACAAACAATCATGTAATTGGCGAGTCACAAATAAAGCTTTCTGTCTACCTATGTGAATTTGAATTAAAATGTATGAAGTATTGTGTGATACCATGTATTCCAATTTCCAAGAAATAAAATGAAGGATAACATTCTTAGTTATCTTATTTCATAACATTCAACGCCAATCTATTTGGATATATCTTAATGCATTTAACCGTTCTTATAAAATCTATATTTTAATTCAGTATGTTAAAAATCTAAACCTTGAGGTAAACTCAATGGAAATTCCGTCATTGATCATTTCAATAGATTCATGTCATGGGCAAACCCCTTTTGGTGACAAATTACCTCATTTTCGGCTGCATCCTTACGAGTCCCCTCTCTTTCCTAGTCTAAGGTTTTGTGTTTTTTTCCGTCAGTTTTTCATTGATGTCCTCTCTTATCTTTGATCATAAAACATATCCATTGGCATAATCATTTGTTCTATGACGACGAAATTGTAAGAAAGTGGAAGGGGTAGTTTGCAAACTGCAGTTTGGTGTTCGAACAGAATGAAATCCCAAACTTGGAAACTGTTTCAAACCGCACATGCGCATTTTAAACAGTTATCAAACCGTCCCAAACTACTGCTCGAACAGCCTTGATTACAGCGCAACACCCAAATGGACATCTTATTACCAGACGTTATTTGTTATTTCAGTCATTGCTGCCTATTGGTAATACAAATAGGTACCTCTATTATTTGATGAGGGCGGCCGCGAATACGTGGGAGATTACCTTACACAATATAAGAAAATTCATATATATATATATATATATATAAATAAATGAAGAGCTATCCGTTCCAGATGAACATATTAGAATATGAATAAATATTTCATGCCTAGCTGGTAAATTTGTCGTCTACATATTGCGTTTGTATGCGTTTTTTCCACTATACTGCTCAACGAGATTGATTACCAAACATAGCATCATTCTCCCAGACATATATCATACAAGTATGAGTTCCAAATTAGGATTGATTATCAAATATGGCTCAGCATACTGATGAGAGGCAACAACCTCGAAATCATGATATATGTCTGGGAGACTGATGCTATGTTTGGTCAATCTGGTTGAGCAGTCTAGTGGAAAAAACGCTTACAAACGCAATATGTAGACTACAAACCTCGTAGGTTCAATTTGCCAGCTAGGCATGAAATATTTATTCATATTCTAATATGGTCATCTGGTACGGATAGCCCCTCATTTATTTAATTAATTATTCACCTTTGCCTATTGTTCTTATACACCATTATACATGCTTAATATATCGCTCATACTTGTCTCCACCGACAGTTCTACACTGAAGATTGATACAAGTATGAGTTCCAAATTAGGATTGATTATCAAATATGGCTCTTCGTCCTGCGGCATACTGATGAGAGGCAACAACCTCGAAATCATGATATATGTCTGGGAGACTGATGCTATGTTTGGTAATCAATCTGGTTGAGCAGTATAGTGGAAAAAACGCATATTGATAGTAATTGCAAATGCACGTTTAACAGGAAATTGTAATCATTTGAATTGAAAAGGTAAACATGTTGTACCGTTGCATAGAGTAGGTGGATGAAGATTACGTAGTAATATTATTGAAGCTCCAACTTTTAGTTTTAAAACATGAAAAGGAAGCCCTGAAGGATTAAGAGAGTGTTGAGGATAGTGTACGGACTCTACAACTGTATCAATGGAGCGATATTCTTTGCAGTTATTCTAAAATAATGTAACGTGAAAACTTACCTGAATACACCAAAACACACTCACAAATGTCACAAACATCCTGGGAATCCAGAAACATGGAGAATATACTGATTTGGACTATTCTCGAAGGAATATATTGGGAAATACATCCAGAACAACATATTAGAAAGGACAAGAAGCTGCGAGATAGGAGGTTAAGTGGATATAAAAACACACGGACCATGGAAGTAGACAGTTAGTCATAGATCAAAGGTCACAGTCGATCATAGACAGTAGAAAGTCGTCTTTAGTCAGAGAAATGAGTGTGAATATAAATGTGTATATAGTCGCGTAGTTATTGGTGTAAATAAATAAGTGAAAATAAATCGAACCCAGTTTTAATATAAATCCCTGTTACATTGGTGTCAGTGTGGAAACAGTGAGTGATTATAAAATTGGACAGACTTTAAGAGACTGCGGTTTCGTGCAGTTAGATTGAGGTTTAAGACTCTTTAGTTCGTTCTTCGTGTGAAGAATTTTGTTCGTTTTCGTTTTAAATACTTTAAAAACTGTATTGACTAATTGACTTTGTTAATAAAGACTATTCAAAATGAAATTAGTGCATTTAACTTTGAAATAACTCAAAGAACAGAGCGGGATTCTGATGATTCTGGTAATAAAGCGACCCTCCAGAAACGGTTAAGGGACACTTTGATTAATAATGGAGCAGATCCTGATATGTTCGAGTTCCACTCTCCGAAATAACTGTTACTGAAAGAAATTTCTAGAAATAATAATGAAAAATTCGATGAAGTCTCTAAAAAGTTTGAAGCAATTTCTAGAAATAATAATGAACAGTTCGATGAAGTCTCGAAAAAGTTTGAAGAAATTTCAAGAAATAACAATGAAAATTTCGATGAAATTTCTAGAAATAATAATGAAAGATTTAATGAAGTAACCAGAACATTTGGGGTGCAATTCGATGAAGTCTCGAAAAGGTTCGAAGAAATTTCTAGAAAAAGTGACGAAAAATTTGAGGAAGTAACCAGGACATTTGGGGTGAAATTCGATGAAGTCTCGAACAAGTTTGAAGAAATTTCAAGAATAGTTGACGAAAAATTTGTCACGACAGAGAAGAACATGGAGCTACTGCAACAGAAAATTAAGACATTGGAAATGGCAGTTGAGAATGGACACTGCAGTATACAAAAAGATGAAAATGCGAGTAAGACCTTCAAAGGCATGGATATAGGGGACTTAGCTGCAGGCAGTATGAAAGTTAAGCTGCCAAACTTTGATGGAAAGTGCTCCTGGTCAACCTATCGAAAGCAGTTTGAAGCAGTGGCAATGGCTAACCAGTGGACCGAAGATCAGAAAGTCGTTTCGTTCACTGCTGCTTTACGAGGTGATGCAGCAGACATCCTAAGGTCTATTCCAGCTGGCCAAGCAAACTACCATGTCTTGCTTTCTAAATTAGAGAATCGGTATGGATAGTCATCTACTGCAAGTATATAAAGCCCTATTACGATCTCGGGTGCAACATGCAAATGAGAGTCTGCAAGATTTTGAGGGAGAGGTAGCTCGTATTGTGCGACTAGCATATCCTACAGCTGCCGATAGTTTCCTTGATGAAATTGCGGTGGACACATTTGTAAATGGATTGAGAGAGAGCGAGCTAGAGAAGACGTTGAAGCTGGCCAGACCTAAATTGTTAGAAGAAGCACTAGCTATTGCTTTGGAGCATGAAGCCGCTAGCCGAACATCCCGAGGGCACCGTTTAAGAGCAATCGAGGAAGAAGATCAGTCCAACAGAGAGTCCCTGTTAGAAATGATAAGGAAGCTAGTTACGGGGGCACAATCAAAGAAGAGAGATCCAAGGTGTTGGAACCGTGGTGAGCTAGGACACGTACGCCGCAGTTGCAAGAAGAACGCGGCACAGTCGGAAAAACTAGAACGTGTCGAGATGGAAGACACGGTTTGTCCTATAGGACGAGCAACCGTAAAAAATGAGGATTGGCAGCCCGGACGAATGAAAGTGGCCCAAGAGAACCACCCATGTTTGAGAGTGGTCTTGGAGTGGATGCGTCGTAAGGAGAGGCCGTCTTGGAAAGATTTAAGCTTACGAAGCCCAGACGTGAAAGCATATTGTAGCCAATGGGACAGTCTTGGGCTAAGAGATGATCTGCTGTATAGAACCTTTGAGTCTGAAAATGGCACTGAATCCAGATTACAACTAGTTGTACCAAGAAGCAAAGTGCCGGGGATACTACATCAGCTACATGACGGAGCCTCGGGTGGACATTTTGGAATCATCAAGACTCTGCAGAAGGTTCGAGAGCGATTCTATTGGGTGAATTGCAAAGAAGATGTGAGACAGTGGTGCCGTAAGTGTGAAGTGTCTGCAGCCAGCAATGGACCACTTGGCAGAAAGCGGGCACCTATGTGGCAGTATAATGTTGGGAGTAACATGGAGCGAGTTGCTGTGGATATTGCGGGGCCATTTCCTGAAACGGACAATGGGAATAAGTATATCCTAGTAGCCATGGATTACTTTACAAAGTGGACAGAGGCAATCTCTAACCAAGAAGCATCAACCGTCGCCGAGGTGTTGGTGAAAGAATTCTTTTCACGTTTTGGCGTTCCTCTTAAAATCCATTCGGACCAAGGAAGAAACTTCGAGTCAGTCCTGTTCCAAGATGTGTACAGACTAATAGATGCGAATAAGACCAGAACGACACCTTTGCATCCTCAATCAGACGGAATGGTAGAGAGGATGAACCGAACCATGGGCAAGGACCTCTCTAAGCTTGTCTCAGAACATCAGCGAGATTGGGATCAGTACATCCATTTGTTCCTGATGGCCTATCGGGCGGCTGTGAATGAAGCAACTGGTCAGACTCCTGCTAGTTTAATGTTGGGGCGCGAATTACGCTTACCCTGTGACCTGGAATTCGGCCGCAGACCTACAGAGGAAAGTGTCGCAGGAGAAGGATACGTCGACCAATTGCGAGCCAGAATGGATAAAGTCCAGGAGTTAGCCAGACAGAACATCCAGCTTGCCATTGATCGAATGAAGCACCACTACAATATTCGATCAGCTGATGGAGTGTTCAACGTGGGGTACTTGTTTGGTTGTATAATCCCCAACGGCGTCGAGGCCTTTGTCCCAAACCCCAACGGCAATGGGAAGGTCCATGAAATTATGAAGAGGATAAATGACGTCATCTATCGTATCCGATAGGGGAAAACCTAGAGTGGTGCACATAAACCGACTCGCACCATACGCTGGATCGAACAACCAGGAGGAAGTACGAGTGGTTCTTCAAGAAAAGAACGTTGAGGAGCGAAATGTCAGTTTCAACGACTTCATGTCCAACTATGCGGATCGGAAGAAGGTCAGACTCGGTGTGAAAGTTGAGGTTCAACAAGACCTTTTCACAATACCAGCCGACGTTTCTATTGCCCATTGTGTAGCGGAGGAGGAGGTTTGGAAGACTGGATGAATTGTCAGCCCAACGACCAAGAGTAGGAAAAGTTCTGCGACTAGCAGATGGCAATCGGAACCTCTTCTATTTGGTTACGAAGAAGATGTCTAGAGAAAAACCCACTTAGAAGGACATCTGGCATGCACTGAAGAGCCTAAGGAATGGAGTCAGGAATAACGACATCAAGAAGTTGGGTCTTCCGAAAATAGGCTGCGGTATGGACGGGCTAGATTGGAAGATTATAAGGAGCATGATCGAATACATCTTCCAGGACGCTGGTGTGCAAATTACCATGTGTTTCTTCAATCCAAAAGGAGTATACTCGGGAAAGACGATAGACAGTTACTTCTTCAACAAGGTTGTTTGCCTGGCAGGAACCAAGTGCAGATTCCGCCATGGAACGGAAAGCCAGCAAGGTACTCGGGACGATCAGATGCTAAGGAGGGGGCAGTGTAACGTGAAAAATTACCTGAATACACCAACACACACTCACAAATGTGACAAACATCCTGGGAATTCAGAAACATGGAGAATATACTGATTTGGTCTATTCTCGAAGGAAAATATTGAGAAATACATTCAGAACAACATATTGTAACGAACTTGGCTTCGGTGATCGGTGCCATAAGGTGGGCGTGTGCGATTCGTCGGAAGGCGGAGCAGATTATCGAGTGCGGACGTTGGTGGGACCCGGGTGGTGTGTTGCATACCGCTATTGGTATTGGTCAGCCATGCATGCCTGGGTCAAGACATATTCCCGAAGCTTCTAGTAACTTCGCGTAAGTTCGGGAGAGCTCGCTTGGCATCGGAAGATGGGTGTAGAAAATACGAGAGCCATTCTGCTTGCCTATATATTGGAGAGTGCTGCGGAGTCAGTTAGTCAGTCAGGGGCAATCGCCCAGTGCAGACGGGTAAGTCTGGTGCAGTGAATATAAATTGTACATAGTTGTAAATAGTGCAGTGTAAATATGAATAGTGTTAAGTAGGATAAATAGTGAATATAAATTGTATATAGTTATGGATATTTAGTCTGTGATATAAATACTTAGTGTAGAAATAAATAAACTGTTGTAAATAAATAAATCCCAGTCATTTTTATATGCCCTTTACATTGGTGTCAGGTGTAGGGTAGTATGGTGTATCAAACGGGATATAAAGGCGAGGAAGTGCGTCACGCTTCACGGTTTTTCGGTAGTGACTTTTGAAAACGTTCCGGAATTCTCTTTCGAACATTATCGAGAAAGAGTTCGCTGCAATAACGGGGTGCAGCTCGGTGCTCTGCTGGATGTTAAAATAAATACTGTTATACCTGCTGCAGCGACGATCCTGAGCTGTTGACGAATCACAAATATGAAGAATAGAGGAAAGCAGGGTACGGTACTGAAGATGCTCCTCGTAGTTGGTTGAACAGAAATTTGATGACAGTATCCAGCTTCCGAATACTATGTGGTGTAGGTACCAAAGTGTCCTAAACGCTTTGGCTACCGTCATCTTCTGAACAGTCAAGAGCTGCTAGGATCTGGTGGGTAGAGTGATAGAAGTCTACGATGGCATCATGAAGAAGGTCCTCGACGTTGGGCATGGAACCATAATAAGGATCTGGTGGTGTTGATGCAATCCCGCAAGTGGTGCTACATTGCCGGGTGATGTGGCAACTTGTTGGGTATTGGTGACCAGTTTCCTGTGGGTGTCACCGAAAATTAAATGTGGAATAGCGGAGGACGTGGAGATGCTGTGAGTGTAAGTCCAACGGAGTAGACTAGTGCGTCCTGGAGGAGATCTAATGGTACAGATGTACTTAATTTCGAAAGCTGTAATTCATGGCCGGATGGCATGGTAGCTTGCTAGAATTGGTGAGATGATTCCTGAGGGTGCAACCGAGAAATCGCTCTGAGATGGGTACGAAGTGAAGATGCCGACGGTGTAGATGGGTTGTGGGTACTAAGCCGAAGATACAGACAGTATAGAAGCTGTTATGGTCATCGAGCTGAGCTTAGGTATGGAGAACGAGACCGTGGTAGCTGTGGGCATCCACTCCCAGTATATGGCAACGTGAACATTCCATGGTAAAAATCAGCCATCTCTGTCATTGAGATCCAAGGTGGTCTATTCGAGAACACAACGTGGCAATACGTGTTTCAACGAAAAGAACATGCTGCATGAAGAGATTGGCTTCGATGTGAACTTGCTGGGGGTTATGGCGGCTTGGCTTGGCGCAAATTCCTGTTCTTCGAGTTTGCAGTGGCTCAATCTAGGATAAGAGAGCATGTTGGATTGTGAATGAAGCCTGGTGGTGAAGTTGAACAGGAAGGTGCCGTTGAACTCGGTGTAAACCAGCGAGTGTCCGTCAATGTCAAGGCGATGCTGTTGGGCCAATGGTTGGTGACGATAATGCAGCTGTTGTCATTGGCACCAGGTAGGTGTCAATTATAGACAAGAAGTCGTGTTGCCTGCATGGTCAAGATGGCTGAGCCTTGAGGATGTTTCTGATCGGGACGATCAGATTTAAGGAGGTGGCAATGTAACAGACTGACCCAATAAAACAGAGAATGGTTGTCTCTACTGACTGTGACCCGTGATCGACACGGCTATGGAGGGTCCATAGTCACGGCTTTATATAATCTTGACATGACATTCATCGAGAATGTTCTATGATTATCTAGACGCTTGTAATCTTAGACTAGGAAATAGAGGGGACTCGTAACATCCATTACCTGCGCGTGTTGGGTTTTGTGACCAAATTATGAAGACGCCATGTTTTTTTGTGACTAAATTTGTGATAAAAACTTTTTCATTGGATTGTTATAGTTGGGTGTAGCGTTCATTAATGATCAACTTTATAATAACTCGCAAATATGTGTACAGAACATTATAATAATTATAATAATTATGATGCTTTGTTCGGCACTCTTTATCTTCATAGACGACGCTAGCAGCAGAGCAAAGTGCCTACCAAGTGTGCCTACTACCATGGAGTGATAGGTTAAGTTGACCTACTACAATTCTCTACATCTCCGCCCTAACTTCTCTATGGCTGCGGCGCAAGACTTGAGGTGACGATGACTTATTAGGCGGGGCCAAATTCAAGAATTTGGCTCAATTTTTATTGGAAGGGTCACCTCTGGATCCTGAACTTCTTGCTGGACTTCTATGTCTCTGTGTGCTTCTTATTGGTTAAATTCCGTATCGGTTGTGACGTTAGGAGGAAGCGGATGTAAAAACTTTTGATTTCTTCTATAGACACCAGCCGGACTTCGAACCATGTACGAACGTGGCGATGAGTGCTGCTCTTCAACAGTTCCTCTTTGTCTGAGATCAGATATCCAAACTTTTTGACCAATCGGAAGTTCAAACAATTCAGTGATGTTCTTTCTATCATCGAAATTCTGTTTTTGCTTTTCTGTTCTCCTCTTCTCCCCCTCCAAAATCGTATTTCGATAAGGCAGGCAAGGATTTAGTTGTTTTGATTCGACTGGCACAAATCCTCGTAGTTTCCGACCCATTAATAACTCGGCAGGACTAACACCAGATTGAAGTGAGTTATTCGTAAAGCTAAAAGCATTTTATATGGATCTGGACTCTTCTTGAAGTGATTCTTGACGTTTTTTACTTTGAGGATATCGAGGACTTGACGTTACGATTTGGAATCCATATTCTGTTGCAAATGTCTTGTAACTGGACCCAACTGTTTGCAAATATTGAGTACCATTATCGCTTCGAACTATCTCTGGAATCCCATGTCGTGCGAATATCGATTTTAAATGAAGAATTACGCAGTCCGATGTTAACTTTTCCAATTTAGCAACTTCAATATATCTCGAAAAATACTCGGCGATGATCAAGTACCATGATCCTTGTAGTTTTAACAAATCGGTTCCTACAATTTGCCAAGGTCTTTCTGGGTATTCTGATGGCATTAAAGGTTTTACGTGGCTCTATGCATACCGGATCTCGTAGCTGTTCTTTAATGATTTCAGCCAACCTCTTATCAGTTGATGGAAACTGTTTAATTACTAGCTGAACAAACGCTGTAACTTCTTCGGCTAATTCTTGACAACCTACAGTTGTGAGCGGACCTCTCGATAGCGTATCTGCTATGACTAACTCTTTGCCAGGATGGTAGACAATATCAAAATCGTATCTCATCAGTCTCATACGAATTCTCTGTAATCTCGGAGTCAGACTATCTAGTTCTTTCTTTCCCAGAAGTGAAACCAGAGGTTTATGATCAGTTTCAACTGTGATTCTTTTCCCAATGATGAATTTCAAAATTTCTCGCAGCCAACCACGATCGCTAAGGCCTCCTTTTCGATTTGAGCGTACCTGCGTTCAGTTGATGATAAGGTTCTCGATGTGTATGCAACCGGCTTGATTTCTCCATTTGACTGTTTCTGCATTAACACTCCTCCCAAACCAAAGGATAATGCATCTACAGAGAGTATCACGTCTTTTGATACGTCGTACAATGACAAAATCGGTAGGCTCACCAAAATCGGCTTAAGATGTGTATAAGCATTCTTTTGTGAGTCACTCCAACACCATTCCACGTCTTCTCGTAACAATTCGTACAACGGCTGGGCAATTGTTGACATATTTGGGACGAATTTCGAAAAAAAAGTTACCATTCCAAGGAATTTTTTCAACTCACTTTTATTTTCCGGCTCAGGAAACTCATTTATCGCTTCTATCTTTTCTTTATCTGGAGCTACTCCTTTATCCGACACGATGTGACCCAAATGATTATCGAATTTTTACGAAACTGACATTTTGCTTTGTTCAACGTCCAACCAGCTGTTTGGATTTTCCCCAACACAGTATCTAGACGTTTGTCATGCTCTTCGAGTGTCTTTCCATGTACGATGACATCATCAAAGTGACATATCACGCCGTCTATTCCATCCAGTAATTGGCTAATCTGTTTTTGGAAAACCTCTGGTGCAGATGAAATACCAAAGGGAAGTCTCTTAAATCGGTACCTTCCAAACGGCGTTATGAACGTTGTCAATTCCATCGATTCTTCATCCAACGGTATTTTCCAGAAGCCATTATTCGCATCAATTTTGCTAAAAACTCGAGCTTCTTCTCTGAACATTCTTGTTTAACTGTGTCAGATCAATGCATAGACGAATAGTGTTGTTTTTCTTAGGAACTATGACTACTGGCGCACACCAGTCTGATGGTTCATTTACTGGTTCGATGACTTCTCTCCTGCAGAGAGACTGAAGCTCTTTCTTTAATGCTTCTCTTAAAGGTAACGCTACTCGCCTCGGAACGTAAACTGCATACGGAGTTGCATTTGGTTTCAGCCGTATTTTATACTTCTGACGAGTGTTTCCTAATCCACGAAACAGTTTGTCGAACTTTTGGAAGGGATCGAACGAATTTTTCACTTCAAATAGGCGCTTAACTAGGCCTAACTTCTCTGAAGCGTGACAACTCAATAGTGTTTGTTTCGCTGATGATACCACATAAAACTTATCTTGAACAGTTTTATTCTTCGCCCATACTTTCGTTGACAGAACTCCAGTCACATCAAGTCTGTTGCCTCCTGGACCCAAGATTAACTTAGTTGCTCTTTGTAAGTGATTTTCTGTAAACAAACGTTTGTAGACGTTTTCTGGCATGATACTCACATCGGCCCTCGTATCAACTTTAGCAGTTATTTCTTTGCTCGAAATAATAACTTTCGTTTGCCAAAGACTACCATTTGCTTGCTTATGAACTTCACCTACGAAACTCTCATCTTCAGTCACAACTTCGTTTGCATTTATTGACTTCTTCTGACTCATGCAAACTCGTGCATAATGACCTTTTGTGTGAAACTTGTTACACAGAGCAAATCGAGCTGGACACTTTTGTTTGTCATGACTTTCTGGACGTCCACACCATCGACAACTCTTCAACGTGTTTTTGCCTGCTGTTTTTGTAGCTGCTGATTTTCTCGATTTGAACTTGATGGTATCTACTGATGAACTAGCATTTCTAAACGTTTCTTGCTGCTTCCGTACAGATTCCGATTGACGTGCACTTGTAAAAGCTTTTTTTAGGGTTAAAGTAGCATTCAGTTGTAACTTTTCCGATAGGGCTCTATCGGCTATTCCAACTACAACTTGGTCACGAATGGCTTGATCCACAAACTCTGGTGGAAAATCGCAATTCTGAGCTCTGGCATGCAAATCGGTCACGAAATCCTCTACACTCTCTCCCTCTTCCTGTCTTCGCGTGTGGAAATAGTATCGATCATAAATTATGTTTCGTGAGGGTATGTAGTGATTTCTGAACCTCTCTAAAACAGTTTTGAAGCTGGCTGCATCTTCGGCGCTTAGTTTTAACGATGCAAGTACCTGTTCTGCCTGTGGTCCCATTAAGTAAATTAAAGAATTGATTTGGTTTTCATCGGACTTCTTGTTCAAGCCGCTAGCACTTCGAAATCTCTCGAATCGCAATTCCCAAGCTTCCCAGTCACCTGCTTTAAACGAAAATTGGACCGGAGCTGGAATCTGAAACAAAGCCGGTACTGTCGCTTGACTTTCCATCTTTTTCTTTACTTTTCTCCCAAGACCGCTGCCACCATGTAGCGTTTATTAATTATCAACTATATAATAACTCGCAAATATATGTACAGAACAGAATCTAATTATAATAATTATGATGCTTTGTTCGGCACTGTTGATCTTCATAGACGACGCTAGCAGCAGAGCAAAGTGCCTACCAAGTGTGCCTACTACCATGGAGTAATAGGTTAAGTTGGCCTACTACAATTCTACTTATGGCTGCAAAGCCGCAGTGAGCAAAAGGAACCAGGAATTACATTTAACAGGTAAAAAGAAATGTATAGTTGGTTTTCCTGCTTACAAAATTCAAATTTATTCTGTTATCAACATATTATTTGGTAAAATAATCATACTTCTAGTCAGGCCTTACCTAAAACATCCTATATCTATTCATTTCAAGTTGAATTTTTTGTTCATTATTCTGTAATATTAGTTAGAAATCAAAACTTGAACTAATCGTACATGGTTTTTACAGTGGCGTTGCACCTACGTAACAATTTTATTTTAATATAATGATATATCAACATAGTAGCTTTTCTGCCACTTTTCAGGGTTTAAAGAAATGTATCTGTAATGTAAATATGTATATACAGTATTTACAATAACTATATTATATCGTTGGAAGAATGAATGAAATGAATCATCTTTATTGATGTCAATAACAACTGGATCAATCATGTCTTCAGAAATGTTATCAATTTTCCACATATCATGTTCTAGGGTAATAACATGGTCAATACATTTTTTCCGATTATCGCTGGTCACTTCAAACAATAAATTTTATTTTTCACTTGAGCCCATATTAGTTTTATGGTATTAAAGTTCGCAGTGATATGGGGAAAGTCGAAGTACTGATGTTCCACGTGAAGCGGCTAGTTAAACTTTTTACAATTGTTCTTGTGGATTTGAGCAATACTAGTTCCTTTTTAATGTATCATTGGGAAAAGCAATGTTTTTCGAACTAAGCCACTCCATAGTTTACCTTTAGTCCAATTGCTTGTGGGTAAATATTCTTGTAATCTAGAATGGTAACTTGCATAATCCATAACAATAGTAGATCCCTGCGGAATAGTGCGGAATGAAATCGATCATTTGTTTAAACAATTCTTCAAAAACGTCACCATTCATATCTTCGTGATAGTCACCGCTTCGTTTTGATACAAAAGACAAACGTCCTCTTTCCACAAACCGTTCTGAACTACCGATATGAACGATTATCAATCTTTTACCATTTCCTGATGAGAAATTATCGAATCGTTCGAAATAACAAATTTTAAATTTTTACATCGCCAGAGACAACATCACGGGGGAATGGGACACCGGTACTGCAAGCAACCGCTCCTACTGTCCGTGCGGGACTGGTACCGGGGGCTATATCTCTCGGGTAGCCCTGGCGCTGATACAGCGTCTCCAGTGCGGGCTCCGTGGCGGGTGGGAAGCCCGAGGGATGAATACAAACAAGGATCCGTGAACACTTTAAAAACTTTGGAGCAGCAAGAAGGGGCTGCGGGCCAGACCAGTGGTACCGAAAGACCCTACGAAGAAGAAGAAGCTGTCGGGGGCAGCAAGGAGGCAGCCGCAGAAGCGGAAGGCGCTGCAGCAGAAGGAACAGGGACAGAGAAGCTCTACCATCAAAACACAGCCCAAGTCGGGCGTGGCCACTGAGGTCACGAGCGGGGGTAAGACCCTGCCGGCTCAAAGTGGTGTGGCGACCGGCACGCGCCAACGCTCGCCCTGTAACACGCCCTCACCTGGGACTCGTCCTGGAAAGAAGGCGAACGTCGGGGAGCAAAGGCGCGCCCGGCAGACAAAGGTTGTCTCGGCGGCACGGTCCTTCTGAGAGGCAGTGGCCAGCCACCTCAGGCTGGCCATTAACGACCGGTCGGACCAAAGCTGCCCCCTCACCGAGGAAAAGGCAACCCTTATCAAGGAGGATCTCGGCCACATTGTGGCTAACGCGCTGGACACGGCGCAGGAAGCTCCCACTTTCTGGTTAAGGCGCTCCAAGCCATGAAACGTCTGTGGGAGGGAGCAAGGCTCACCGTACTCCCAGAAGATGAGCTGCCTGAGCTAACCAAGGCCACTCTTTGGATCCCGGCCCTCCTGTCGAGACTGGGGTCCTGAGGGGGCGCCTGGCTGCTCAAAACCCATGGGCAGACATACCAAAGTGGATCCTCTTCAACGAGGTCGTCAAGGAAGAACCTCAGGGCAAACTCCGTGTTTTCTGACTCTTGAGAAAGGAGAGTGACGCCTCAGCCGAAAAGCAGGTAAATTATTTTACCTGCTTGGTTGAAAGAGGGAGGTGAGACTGCCTCGGCTGAGGGAGCGCCTATGCAAATGGATGCACCGGAGTCAGGTGGGATTGTCGACCCACCAGTACAAGCCTGATGGCCAAAACCACCGGTTTGGCCATAGTTCAGGCAAACCTGCACCACTACCGAGAGGCGACTGTTCTCCTACGTCGTCACCTGGAGGCTGAGCTCTTATCCAAGAACCCTGGAGCACAGGCAACCGGGTATGTGGATGGAGTGACAACTCCTCCCAAAGGAAAATCTTTGTTGGAGCAATTAATGAAAGAATAAGGACATGTGTTTCCCTTTCAGTTCATATCGAAGCCATCCTAATGACAGGACTCGACCTAACGGCTGTCCAAGTACACCTGGACTTCGGAGAGGGCAAAGAAAAAGGTTATTGTAGCATCATCCTACCTGCCAATAGATGCCACCGAGCCACCCCCAGCAAGGAGCTGACGATGCTGGTTGACTTTTGCGAGCAAGGGAGAAAACACCTCATAGCAGGGTGTGATGCAAATTCCCACCACTACGCTTGGGGCAGCGAAGACTGCAACAGCGGAGGTAGGGCATTACCAGACTACTTGTTAGGGACAAATTTGGAAATCCTTAACCAAGGGAACGTAACCTCTCGGTGTCAGACGGTGATTGACATCTCAGTCGCAACACAAGAGATCTCCAAATCAATCGTGGAATGGAGGGTCAGCTCCGAAGCCACCCTCTCCGACCACAGATGGATAATAATGATACTCTTAGACATCAAAAGAGCCGCACCGGAATCCCAGGAAAACAGAAAGCTTACCTAATGCACCTGGAGTCTTCCATGGGCAATGATGGGGCTGCCACTCAGATAGCGTCTGTAAAGGACACAAGCGAGTCAACGCACTCACTGGGCGGATTACAAGTGCTTATGAGCACGCCTTGTACCTGAGAAGAGGGCAGCTCAGACCTGGCTCCGCCACATGGTGGACCATGAGTCTTGAGATCAAATACGTTGGACTGGGAGGTCTACAAACTATACCAAAGGTCTTATAAGAAGGAAATTCGCTCAAAGCAACGGGAATCATGGAGAATCTTCTGTAAAGAGACAGAAAGCACACCTGCAGCATCCCGACTGCTTAAGGTGATCTCCAAAGATCCTAGACAGGTGGCCTGTGTCAGAAAGGAGGACGCTACCTATACTGACACTGCTATAGACACAGCAAAAACACTTCTGTCAACACACTTCCCAGGGTCGATTTTACTAGGGAACGTTACGAAACTTCCTCACAACTCGAGATGTCCCTCTACGGAGGACTGGCAATTGGCGAGAGAAGTCGTAAATCGAACCGGAACAATACAGGCGGTCAAGGCATTCTCCCAATATAAGTCACCTGGCACGGATGGGATTTGCCCGGGTCTCTTTCAGTGGGGACTGTGGACTGTACTAGATGAACTGGTGGCAATGTTCAGGGTGTGCCTTGCATTTGCACACGTACCCGAGAAATAGAGAATAGCCAGGGTAGTCTTCCTATCGAAACCAGGCAAGAGTGACTACTCATCTGCCAAATCATACCGTCCAATTTGCCTTACCTCGTTTTTACTGAAAACATTGGAGAGGCTATGCGACGGCTGGATCAGGGGTAACGTTTTAACCCAAAGACAGTTGCATCCCAACCAATTCGCCTACACACCAGGGCAATCTACGGAATCCACTCTCCACGTTCTGGTGGGCAGGATAGAGAGCCCTGGACAATGGCGAAAACTCCCTTCGAAGCAATCAACAAAGCTCTTCGGGACAGAACCGTACCGCCAGGTTTGCGCAGGTGTATTGGAAATGTACTCGAGAGCAGAATAGTTGCAATTAGTATCGCAGAGGAGCGCGTAGCTGCCGGTTAATACTGACCAACTTCGATTTATGAAGTTAAGCAGCGCAATACGATAGAAACGGCTTGGACGAGTGACCGTTGTTGCGGGCGCGCGTTCTTGTCTCTGTCGCATTGCATTCTCCTCCTCTCGCAAGGCAACGGGAAACCAGTAAGAGTATATATTCCCTAGTTCAGCTCTCTGGAAGGGTGTGCCCTTAAGATTTATCTTGAGACACATCGGTGGTTCGAAATCCACGTTAAACTGTAGGTCCCCTTGTCTGTGGTAACACTTTCAAGGCAGAGAAGCCGCCAATGCTCGGATACGAGTACGGCACTCAAAGAAGAAGAAGTATCGCAGGCGCAACTGTCTCAGGGAATGTTACGAAGAGCTGTCCTCAGGCAGGGTACTCTCCCCCTTGCTATGGAACATAGTAGTAGACGACCTTCTAACGACCTGTACACCATAGGATATGCGGATGATATAGTCATACTGCTGAAAGAGAAGCACATTGGAGTGCTATGCGAACTGCTGCAAAGGGCACTCCGCATCCTAAAAAAGTGGTGCAGGGCAACCTCTCTTTCTGTGAATACCCACAAAGTAGAGGCTATGCTCTTTACCAGAAAACGAAAGGTGGGCGACATAAAAATGTCTACACTAAATGAAACCCAGCTTAAGCTATCAAACGAGGTGAAATACCAAGGGGTGGTTATCGAGAGGAAACTGACCTGGGGAATACATCTGGACAGCAAGCTGGACAAAGCCAGTGTAGCTCTATGGCAATGTCGAAGACTTGTCGGTAAAAGCTGGGGCCTATCGCCAAAGGTCACCCTATGGTTGTACATAGCGGTGATAAGGCCCATGATATGCTATGGTTCAATAGTTTGGTGGTGACGCACCAAATTAAAAATTGAGAAGGACAGACTTGCGAGACTAAAGAGATCAGTCTGCATCGCAGTCACTGGTGCCATGAGGACCACAACATCTGCTGCGCTAAAGCCGTTGTTGTGCTTGCTACCCCTAGATCTATATCTGGAGGGCGCAGCACTACTGTCCGCCCTTCGTTTGAAAGATGGTGGATTATTAACGGGGCACAAGAGCGCGAAGAGTCTATGCAGCCCTATTCAGCAAATGCAAATGCCACGTTTGTTGGGAAGAAACAGACCCACGCGCTGTGACGACAATAGACGTATACACTGATGGGTCTAAAAAAAGGGACAGTACAGGCATAGGAATCTTCAGCCAAGACCAACAACTTTCTCTACAACAACCGCTCGGAAAGTATGCCACCGTATTACAAACGGAACTAATAGCACTAGCTCAAGGGGCTAATGAGGTCTACATGAGCAAGGTGCGAGCACGAGTAATACGCTTCTTCACAGACAGTAAAGACGCCTTAAAAGCGCTTGAAAAGGGCAGGTACGACGCGAGAACCACGCTGTTACCGCGAACTGTCGGAACTAACGAATGAGAATGTGTTGGAACTAGCTTGGGTGACAGCACACGATGGGATTGAGGGTAATGACAAGGCGGATAAGCTGGCGGATGCTGCCTCGTCGGGAACAATATATGGGCCCGAACGGGCAATACCCATCACACCGCACATCATGGCCTACCTCATTACAGAGGCCAGACACTGTCAGAGGTGGAACTCAATTATGGGCTTTCGACAGAGCAAGAACTCCATGCCGGAAACGGGTCGAAGACTGCCTAGCTTTGCCCCGGCCAAACTACGCTCACTTGTCAGCATCTGGACCAGGCATGCTGCGCTAAAAAAACACCTACATACAGTGGTGTCATCGACGACCCGACATGTCGGGCATGCATGGAGGAGGAAGAAACAGTGGTGCATCTCTTCACAGAATACCCCGCTCTATCCGACGTTCCATCCTAGGACTGTAGTGGCCGGATCTGACCAACATCAGAGGCACCTCGCCTGCGGCAATCCTGAGGTATCTGGACCAGGTTGTCGAGATACTCGGGGAACCGGAGGTCTGAGGAGCAAGGGGGAGAGGCACAATAGGCCGAATTAGCCTAAGTACCCGCTTTGGCACCCCTGCGTCAAATAATAATAATAATAAAAAACTCACATGAACACAGATGGTCTACCCAAGACAATGTTGTTGCTTTTGCTTTGTTTATTGCCCGAGATGTTCCAATTTACTTCGAAAAATAACGGTAAGACAATGCAAATAGGTCAAAACTTCTCAAATTCTTATTTTTATGAGTTTTAGGCATATGTCTTATCGAGAATTAATTTGCATATTGTCAAGCATATTGGTGAAACAAAATGATGAAGACTTGTGCCTTGCTCTTCGACGAGGAACATC
Source organism: Crioceris asparagi (assembly GCA_958507055.1). Lineage (NCBI taxonomy): Eukaryota > Metazoa > Arthropoda > Insecta > Coleoptera > Chrysomelidae > Crioceris > Crioceris asparagi. The sequence continues at coordinate 78,739,456 of OY293826.1, read as the reverse complement.
TTAAATATAATGAACAGGAACACCGCATTTTAGCATACTGAATGTAGGAACATAATATTCAAATCCCAGTGGAAGTTGGTATGTATTAGTGGAAGCATGCTTTGGAGACCTTCGCAAATCTTAACATTGACCAGTCAACAGCGCAGATGTTTAGATTCCTGCATAAGATCAAGGATCACCACCATGCACCAAAAATGAAATATGTGATGAGAGTGAATATTGCTGCTCAAGTGATGAGCCATACTGTTGCAGTATTATTGTATGCTTTACTAATTCAAGGTGAGTTATAAAGCAGTTTCATGTATATTTAAAATGAGATTAATTTAATAATTTACCGAATTAAATCAATTTATACTACACTGCATTTAAAAACATTCATCAATCTAAATTGTAACTAATGATTTCAGGAGAATTGAAGCAGCGCTGCTTAGCAACAGATGCATTCGTAGCACGGGTTGAGCTTTTCGATAGTTTTAATGGCAGCAAGGTATCTCCACCTGATAGAAATCTCGTGAGTGAGACATCAGCTCACCATGAGTATTGGAAGAAAGCTTTTAAAAATGGTAAAGCGGTGGCATAACATAAAGAGGAAGAATTATGAAAAAAGTCTTATGGCTACTAACTTGATGAAATATCTATCTCAGTCGAGGTATTTTGAAATGATGTCTATGCCAATATAGGGTACAGACTGAAGTAGCCTTTTTGTTTCAGTTTCTTATAGAGATGTCTATAACCTTCTGTAGTGTCAATAATTACAATGCTTTTGTAAGGGATGTACCTCATTCCCAGGAGCATTTGAATTATGTTAATCACAATAACATCCTCACTGAATCTATAAATAATGCAATATTTTCAAATTTTTACTAAATTTGATTGATAATAGTAAAATAATTATAGAAGAAAAGTGCAAACCACAACAGAATTAAAAACTGCTATATCAACAATGACATCTAAATTTCAAATTATCAGTTTGCCAAAATTGCGAAAATCTAGGTACTCTAGATGGAATGGCTGTTTTAGACCTTTCCTGCTACAACCTTTTCAGATCTATTATGGTTTTAGAATACTGAAAAATAGTCTAATGATTCCAGAATATTAGAAAAGTAAAGTTTTTTCTTTTTCACCAAGGGAAATTGAATCAATTTCGTTAGCTGATAACTCCTAGGTATATATAATATACTAAGGTGGAGAACAGCGAATACTATTTAAATTTTAATTTATAAACTTTATTTTTGGTCATTTCTTTTAGTACCTAGTTCTATGAATTTTGAGTTTGTAGATAATAATACCTATATGATATTTGTATTGAGATACAATTACAACAATATTAATTTAAAGTTCTATTAGTGCATACGTTTACTCGTATATTTTATATTGGATTCTTCTTTGAAGACTTTTAAAAAAAATATTTACTTTAACAAATTTATTAGTCGATTTAATTTTGAAATAACAGGCCGAAAATGAGACAAGTACAGCAAAGAGTAAAATTAACATAATAGTTTGAATAACTGAATATATAAGTTGAATTACTTGGTTACAATATTAAATAATTAAAAATAAAAACGTTAAAGTTCATAACTGAAATTAATGTGAGCAGTCTAAAGCACTAAACATCAGTTGAGTTCGATTTCTTCGGTATCGGGTTCCTCAAGGGTTGGTCGTTTCCGGGGCAGGTAGCGGCGAAATGACTCGTGGAACTTTCTATTTGGTGAAGGATTGTTGGTCTGGATGATGATGTCCGTTTTCTTATTTCTACATTTGATAAAGATGTAGACAACCAGTAAACTGATAACTAGGATGATGGTGAAGATTGTTATCCATGGGATGCTTCTCTCGATGAGGGGTTGGTTTATTAAATTATCAAGATCTCTTGAATATTGCTCCATTTTATCTCTGGAGATTTCCAAATCATCGATATTTAGATTGTTGACTTTGAGTGGCTTAAGACCAATTAATTTTACTTTATCTGGTATTTCTTGACAACAATTTTACTTGAGCATGATTGGATGGTGACTGAAAGTGAAATTTGTAAACTTGCTTGCTTCAGTCTGAATTTTGGTTATACCAATAAATGCGTAGCCGTTTGATTCCAGTTTCAGTACTGAATGTTGTTGTATGACGATTGATTTTGGGTGTTGACCTGGACAATTGATGGTGGAGTATGTAGTTTCGGTTAATATGATGAGCCAAAGGTTTGATTCAAGTTTCTGGATGTTGTAAACTTGTCCATATATTATAGAACTTTGACAATTTTTGGAAATTTTGTTGTAGCTTCTGAAGAGGAGTGCTTCACAAGCAGCGTTGTTGTCTATTGGATAAGCATAGAGCCCTGAGCAAAGTTTTTGTCTTGGTGCCAATGGTATGCAAACACTTAAATCCTTTATGGGTACATACATCAAAGAATCATCGTCTCGCGCAAGATATTTTTGTGAAAATGATAAAACATGATGTAAACCAGTTCGTTCATCAAATATCGGAATAGGATAGAGATGGAATAAGGTGAAGGTCTGTTGTTCTACTAAAGGAATTTTAAAAACGAATACAAGGCTCTCTGAAGTTTGAAAGGCCTCTAATTTGATAATTTCCAAATATTGCGCGATCTTGGAATATTTCACTGGCAAAGGTAAATTACTCCTAATCAAATTTTGAGATATTTCTTTAAGGGAGGATATAAGGTGTTTCGAGAAGATGATGGAGGTGTGGATAATTTGAAGACTAGCAAAGGTAATTGAATTTAAAATATCATTCAAGTTGTCTTCTAGATATAAAAAGCTTTCCATCATTTCGCAACTTTCGAAAAACTTTAGCTTTGCTTCAACTAAAGATACTTTGTTATTAAGATCTCTTGCTGATCTTTCTATTTTTCAATATCCGAATTAAATGTTGCTTCATCGAATTGAAGTTTTTGAAGTGTTTCATTAAGGTTTTTGTTTACTGATGTAGTTACAGAGATCTGATTTTTCATAAGATTTTCTATATGGTGTTGGTCTTCCTGTATTTTATTAATGCAAGATGTGTAATATTCTCCATCAGAAGCATCTAGATTTCCTGTAATTGACTTGAATATTGAACCTAAACCATTAAGAATACCTCTTTTCTGACGTTTGGTGTCTGCAAATAGTTCTTCAAATTTTTCCGCAATCGATCTCGATATTTGTGTCAATAAACTGACGTGGGTTCTAACTTCTGATTTGAAAGAGTTCATTGAATGAAAAGTTGATCTCAAAGTATCGAGTATAGCATCAAGAAATTTTGTTGTTGTTATCAAAGGTCTGTTTCAGTAATGAAAGTTTCTTACTAATAAGTAATGTCCACTCATCGTTCGTAATCGAGATTCGAGTTTCGTCAGGGTAATAGACTCCAATCGTATTGTTTATTTTTTCTATTGTGAATTGCCTCAATACTGATCCGAATAGTGTTAGGATGATTCTGAAACAAATTATGCTTCATAATATGGTTTGAGTCGATCAAAATTTACTTTAGTATTTTCACTAGTTTTCTGATTTTTGAGAAGTGCGGAATTTTTATATATTTCTACAATTCTACAAAGGTCCGTTAAATTTATTTTGGAGTTTGTTTTGAATTTGTGCCTCTTTAACGTAAACTTTATCACCAACTCTAAATTCTGGTAATTTGTTTGAAACGTGCTTATCGAATCTCTCTTTAGCTTTTCCTTTTGCTATTATTGTTCTTTCTCTAGCTACCTTGTAGTAATGCGATATTCTGTTGTTGAGGTCGCGTGTGTATTTTGTAATCAATTCTTCTTGGTTATAGAGGGTTTCTGGCGGTCTGCTAGAAGTATGCCCAAATATAAGTTCATATGGCGTGAAACCGTGTGTCTTATTTACTGAATTATTATAAGCGATAACTGCATATGGTAATATATTGAATGGGTGTTCTCCGGGATGTTCGGTAACGTGAATTCTAATTATCTCTAGGAGGTTTGAATGGAATCTTTCTAATGAACCGTTTGATTGTGGGTGACTAACGCTTGAGAATGTGAGTTTAATATTGAACATGTTACATAAATCTCTCATAAGTGGGTTATGGAATTCTCTACCGTAGTCACAGTGGATTCGTAAAGGTGTTCCGTAGTGTTGAAAGTATAGTAAAAGAGTTGTGACAACTGATTTGGCTGATTTGTCAGGAATTCCATATGCTTGTAAAAATTGATTGTAAATAGATTTTTTGTACGTATAGATTTAAGAAATAGATTGTAAATCCATTGTTTTGTACATATAGATGCCAGCACAGCTCTTTAAATTGTAAAATATTGTTCACAGAGTTATTGTAGATACGTTCATTTTCGAGAAATACAGCTGGGAAATATCCAGCACAAATACTTTCATATGTTCTATACATTGGAAGGGTCGGTAGAGATAATAAACAAATAATCCAAATTCCAATAATTGCCTTAAAAAAGGTATTTATGAATAGTAAAAGGGATCAATGACCATTGTCTTATTTATGATCTTCAATCGAATCCGACCGTTGTTCAGTTTATTGGGATACGATCTGCTAGTATTAGTTATGTGCGTTTCCTTTCTCAAGATTATTCCTGTTTAAGTTATATGGCAAATGACCAGTCACGTTCACTTAAAATTTTATGACAGTATCACACTGAAGTATAGCAATAACAAATTACAAATATTTTATCTGATGATTGATTGTAAAATCCCACTTCTTGAGATAGGTACGCCCCTTTTGTTAATGTGAAAATAATTACATTTCTTAACCAATGAGAATCCCTGAGTTCCTACCAATTTACTCTAGGGATTATATTCAATATTTAGTTATTTAAGGTGCAGATTGTTAATTTTTAGTCAGTAGACATAGCAGACCCAGTCGAAAAGGTAGTAGAACAACTACCTTTGCCGAGACCCAGCAGAAACGTAGTACAACAACTACGACAAAGTATCAGCTATGCGGTAGTTACACATAATCAAATTGTTACCAAGTTTTACCAAAGTGTTACTACGCATTCCACCTAACCTGTCTACTCTATTTGTATAATCGGTTACAAATATATCAACAATAAAAAATAGAAAACGAAATAAGAGTATTTCATTGAATCACCACTTCACGGTAAACTAATCGAGTAGTATAAAAATTTACATGGTCCTTCGAGCCAGATCCTGTTCATCTCAAGTTCGCGAGTGAGTGCATGAAACAAAGTGACTCATCGTATCTTCAAATCCAAAGCAGAACAACGTGGCCAAGAGTACCAAAAGCTTTCCACCGACCAAGGATTGGATTGCATAAGCTACATCTACACCTATCGAGGACGTCAACAGGACATCAGAAATCAAGGTTAGTTGGTCAATTTATTTTAACCTATTGATAGGGCCAATCTGTCAACTTCCTATACAGTCCACTTACATCCATACATTCATATCAATATATATTTAACTATGGCGGATCTAACAATATGGAAAAGAAAACGCGGCCACATCATGGCTACAATAACAAGTCTTAAAAATCATCTAGATGCATGGGATGAAGATATAACTGTTCGCAATGTAGATCGTATCAGAATAGCATACGAAAGAACGCAACAAGCCTTTGAAAAATTCGATGCCATACAAGATGAAATCGAAATCCTTGATGAGACTGAAGCAACACGCCGTATGGATTACTATGAATCCTTTGATAATGAAAAATTACGTGCAATCTGTATTATAGCAGTAAATACTATAAACTCAAAGGAATCGTCTAGCTCATCAAGAAATGATTATATACCAAAAATACAACTTCCAACAATAAATCTACCTAGTTTTGATGGTACGGTAGAAAAATGGGCGTCTTTTTTTAATGTTTTTTCAAAATTAATTGATGAACAGAATTTACCGCCAATTAAAAAACTTCAATACCTTCGCTTATCTCTAACCGGAAAGGCGGCAAATTGTATTGAAACCTTAGAAAACAACGATGAGAATTATCATGTTGCTATTCAGATGTTGAAGGACAAATATGAAAAGGTACGCCGCACAACACGTCGTCATTGGATAATAATGCAGGATTACCCTAAATTACAAAAGGACACGCCTACAGCTATCAGTGAATTAATTGATACATTCACCTTATGTATTGGGGCATTGAGAAATTTGAAGGCACCTGTGGATCAGTGGGACATTCCATTAACTTATCTAATTTTGTCAAAATTAAATTCCAATACAGTTTGGCAATGGGAGTTAACACTCTGTGATAATGCAATACCTTCCTTTAAAGAATTGTTAAAATTTCTTGACAAAAGAGTTAGCTGTGCCGCAGATGTAGCCACGGATAGCAATTCTTCAAAGGGTAGAAAAACCGACAATCTCATCCAACAGAAGGTACCTTCCAACCGTAGGCAGTCGCAAACATTTCTAACAAATCAACCTCACAAAGTAAACAAACCTTCATCGCATTATGGTTATACTTTAATTCCTAACAAGATTAAATCCTGTATTGTCTGCGACAAATTTAAAGAAATGGATGTTCAAAATAGAAGAAGTTTTATTTCTGAGGGACATCTTTGTTTCAACTGTCTTGGAAAGGGAGATGGAGTCGGGCAATACAGGTCGAAAGCGTCATGTCAATTGTGTAGGAAGAGACACAATACTCTCTTACATATTGACCCAATCGATACATATCCATCCACTCAGACAATTCAGGAGGAAACTTCCGAGGACACGTCAGCATGACTAGATCAACAAAACCACTATCCTGTCCGGAACTATCCAGTTAGCTTTGTAGTCAATTCAGTATCTAATGATATTATGGTTACTGCAAGCATTCCCATACATAACAAGGATAACCAACTGATCCGATGCCGAACCCAGCTAGATACCTGCTCAACTACCAATTTTATAACAGAAAGACTGGTAAAAATAACGGGATTAGAGAAAAAGGTTTGTAAAATACCTATTGGCGCATTGAATACGATGATGACTTATTCTAAGGAGATGGTGACTACGACTATAAAATCGCGAATCAACAATTATGAGAAACAGCTCACATTTCTAGTCATACCTTCTATATCAGAATCTGTACCAGATAGCAGTATTGATAAGACCATATTACCGCTCCCAAAAAATTTAGAACTAGCAGATCCGGAGTTTCATAAACCATCACCCGTTGACTTGTTGTTAGGGGCAGGTACCACACTATCATTATTTTCTGTAGGACAAATTCGTATACCTCTGCCAAATAATAGAGAGCTATACATGCAAAAAACCTTACTTGGATGGATTGTGGGAGGATCCGCACCAGCTGTCAAACCAACCAACCAACGAATGTGTCATCTAACATCTTTAGGAGTAGATCTCAACAAATTTTGGGAATTAGAAGACTGTCCTACTGAGCGAAAGCTATCTGTCGAAGACGAACAATGTGAGAAACATTTTCAAATAAATGTTAAGAGAACACCAACAGGTAGATATATAGTAGCACTACCATTTAACGAGTACTCAAATCAATTAGGTGAATCATACCAAGCTGCATTAAAACGATTGGAATTAATACAACGTAAATTGAACCGTAATGAAAATCTGCGTCAACAATACACCCATGTCATGAACGAATATATTGAACTTGCCCACATGTCCCGAGTCCCGAATGACACTACCAAATCATCAAAATACTACTTACCATATCATGCAGTAATTAAGCAATCCAGCACGACCACCAAGGTGAGAGTCGTCTTTGATGGTTCAGCAAAAACCACCACTGGTATTTCACTAAACGACACACTTCTAACTGGACCAACCATACAATCTGATCTATTTTCACTATTAATAAGATTTAGAAAATATCCTATAGTTCTCACGGGAGATATTGAAAAGATGTATCGCCAGTTTCTGGTAAGAAAGGAAGACAGGACATATCAACGAATATTGTGGCATCACAAAAATAATATCGTTCAAGAATATCAGTTAAACACTTTGACATTTGGATTGAAACCTGCACCATACCTCGCAGTAAGATGCCTTCATCAACTTGCTGAGGATGAAGGTCAAGCCTACCCGAAAATATCAAATATAATAAAGGAAGATTTTTATGTCGATGATCTACTCACCGGCGCAAACAGTACGAAAGAAGTAAAACATATAAGGAGACAATTAACCACAGTTCTGTCAAAGGCAGGTCTCGCCATTAGACAATGGGCATCTAATGATCCAAAAGTATTCGAGAACATACCAAAAAACAATGTCCATCGACAGTTACAACTGGGCGAAACATCTACGTTGAAAACTCTCGGTATTTATTGGAATTCTGCGACAGATGAAATCACCTACATGGTAAAACTTTCAAAGGGGAAAAATAAAATAACTAAGCGTTACATATTGTCAGAGACTGCAAAAATATTTGATCCTCTTGGATTGTTAGCACCTGTCATAGTTACTGCAAAGATTATACTCCAAGAGTTATGGAATCTCAAGGTTCATTGGGACGAGTCATTACCTCATGATATTCACACAAAATGGCAAAACTATTATCATCAACTATCAAAGTTAAATAATCTTGTTTTCCTCCGAACTGTTATCTCATCCAATTCAATCAATATGCAATTGCATGGATTCTCGGACGCCAGTCAAAGGGCGTATGGCGCATGTATATATTTAAGATGCACTGACAAACAAGGACATACAAGAATCCAATTACTATGTGCGAAATCACGCGTAACCCCACTGAAAGCTCAAACTATACCTAGATTGGAATTATGTGCTGCACAACTCCTTGCAAATCTGAGTAAATCTGTTATTAAAGCCATAAAATTGAAATTTGATCAAATATATTACTGGTGTGATTCTACCATTGTTCTACATTGGCTGAAGACGCCACCAATTCAATTGAAAACATTTGTTGCCAACCGCGTTAATGAAATTCAACAAATATCAGACATAGAACATTGGTATTATGTTAATACAAAGGATAACCCTGCGGATTTGGTATCAAGAGGTATTACGCCAGATGAGTTAATATCATCGAAATTATGGAGATCTGGACCATCTTGACTACTTGAACCAAGAAAGAATTGGCCAATCGTTCAAAATAATCCAATGATTAATGTACCCGAAGAAAAGACGTCAACATGTTTTGCTACCATTACAGAGATAGTGGAAAACCCAATTTTTAGAAGATTCTCATCGATTACAAGATTAACGAGATCCTTAGCGTATTGTTTTCGATTTATAGAACGAAAGAAATGCAAAGGGCCAATTACAGCAGAAGAACTACACAACGTTCTCAATAAGATCGTAAAAGTCGTTCAAAAAGAATCATTTCCAGCGGAACGATGATTGGCTCTTCGGAACAAAGGAAACAGAATTAATACATCTTTAATAAAGCTAAATCCCTTCCTAGATAAAGATGGACTTCTGAGAGTAGGAGGCCGATTATCACTATCAAACTTACCATATGATGCTAAGTACCCCATAATTTTACCGAAGAATCACCAGGTAACCAAACTGATGATTCAGAATGAACATAGAATCCATCTTCACGCTGGTGTTCAACAAACACTTTATTTATTTCGAAGAAAATATTGGCTGATCGATGGTAAAAGCCAAGTTTTGAAAATTATTAGGAACTGCATGGAATGTTGCAAATTAAATCCATCACCGACCAATTATTTGATGGGCAATCTACCAAGGCCACGAGTTACTGAATCAAGGCCGTTCAGCCACGTAGGGATCGATTATTGTGGTCCTTTCATAATAAAGGAGAAGAAATTTCGTAATAAATCAGGTATTAAGGCATATGTGGCAGTTTTCGTATGCCTTGCCATAAAGGCAGTGCATTTGGAGTTAGTAACTGACTTATCGACCGAAAGATTTATTTCCACTCTTCGTCGATTTATTTCAAGACGAGGTCCATGTCATGACATTTACAGTGATAATGGAAGAAATTTTGTTGGTGCTAATAATGCATTGAGAGAATTACACAACATTCTCCAAGGTTCGGAGAATGAAGAGAAGATCCAGGGATTTTTAACATCCAAGAAAATTCAGTGGCACTTCAGTACCCCTCAAAAGCCTCATGTCGGAGGTTTATGGGAAGCGGCAGTAAAGTCATTTAAAAAACACTTGAAACACGTTGCTGGTGAAAATATGTTATTCACATATGAACAATTCAATACACTCATAGTTGAAATTGAAGCTATATTGAATTCCCGTCCCCTCACAACCCTCTCATCAGATCCTAATGATCCTTTAGTCTTGACACCTGGTCACTTTCTAATAGGTGACTCATTGACCAACTTGCATTCCGGTGATCATACGATCACGTCGACAAATCTGTTGTCAACTTGGCAACATATTCAAAAAGTTAAACAACACTTTTGGAAACAATGGAGGCAAGAATATCTAAACGAATTAACAAGGCGAACCAAATGGGAGAAGAGTCAGCCCAATATCAGCACCGGAACCATGGTGTTACTGAATGAAGAGCCTCTACCTCCAGCACAATGGGCTATGGGTCGCGTAGTGGAGTGTTACCCGGGTAGTGATGGTGTAATCCTAACAGTGTTGGTGAAAACTGTGACCACGAGTTTAAAAAGAAACATTAAAGGATTAGTGATACTTCCCGGACCAGTATTCAAGCAGGCAAATGTTGAGAAATAAAAAGGGACAATATTATTTCTCAACGGGGGGAGTGTTTTGAAATTGATTGTAAATAGATTTTTTGTACGTATAGATTTAAGAAATAGATTGTAAATCCATTGTTTTGTACATATAGATGCCAGCACAGCTCTTTAAATTGTAAAATATTGTTCACAGAGTTATTGTAGATACGTTCATTTTCGAGAAATACAGCTGGGAAATATCCAGCACAAATACTTTCATATGTTCTATACATTGGAAGGGTCGGTAGAGATAATAAACAATTCTCCAAATAATCCAAATTCCAATAATTGCCTTAAAAAAGGTATTTATGAATAGTAAAAGGGATCAATGACCATTGTCTTATTTATGATCTTCAATCGAATCTGACCGTTGTTCAGTTTATTGGGATACGATCTGCTAGTATTAGTTATGTGCGTTTCCTTTCTCAAGATTATTCCTGTTTAAGTTATATGGCAAATGATCAGTCACGTTCACTTAAAATTTTATGACAGTATCACACTGAAGTATAGCAATAACAAATTACAAATATTTTATCTGATGATTGATTGTAAAATCCCACTTCTTGAGATAGGTACGCCCCTTTTGTTAATGTGAAAATTGTTACATTTCTTAACCAATGAGAATCCCTTAGTTCCTACCAATTTACTCTAGGGATTATATTCAATATTTAGTTATTTAAGGTGCAGATTGTTAATTTTTAGTCAGTAGACATAGCAGACACAGTCGAAAAGGTAGTAGAACAACTACCTTTGCCAAGACCCAGCAGAAACGTAGTAGAACAACTACGACAAAGTATCAGCTATGCGGTAGTTACACATAATCAAATTGTTACCAAGTTTTACCAGAGTGTTACTACGCATTCCACCTTACCTGTCTACTCTATTTGTATAATCGGTTACAAATATATCGACAATAAAAAATAGAAAACGAAATAAGAGTATTTCATTGAATCACCACTTCACGGTAAACTAATCGTGTAGTATAAAATTTACAAACATAAATTGTTTGATTGTGAGGTAAAGTGTTTTTATTTCGGTACAATGATCCAAAAAGATATTCTATTGAGGAATCTGGATTGTATGGTATTGGAATTATGTAATACTTTCTGTTTTTTACTGTTTTGCTGGAAAATACATTAATAGTCAGATCGAAAAATTCTGAGTTTTCTTCAAAAATGTCGTCTATTATTTTATGATGGTCAGTTAAGTTGTTTTGTCGAAAGAATGTCAAAATATGTTTTTTTCTACTGTCTAAAGTTGTCCGTTAACAAAATCAATTTTTGAATAATCAATCAAAGATTTTGTTTTGTATAAGTCATTGAAAGTAATAAATTCTTTGTATATTGAATTACTGTCCAGTTCTTCAGGGTTATTATTTCTGGAAGTCCCTGATTCAGTATCTTCATTCATTGGGTAGAGTGGTAGATTATATTCGACTTGGAATTTTGAAAAGGATTTTGCATTATGGTGGTTTATTTCTTGACAGAACGTCAGCGTTTTGATTAATTTTACCAGGTTTGTATTGAATTTCGTAGTTATATTCCTCAAGTTTTATCCTTCGGATCACTGGCTCTGATTATTTGTCCTAACTTATATTCTAAGCCTGTTAAAAGTGTGTTTAACATCATTGAATTTATAAGGGTTGTTTGAGCGTCTTTTTCTGGTTGGGACATTTTCTGCTTTTCAAAGCAAGAGAACATTTTGGCCTCGTGAGTCTGAAGCCGACTCACAAAACTAAGAGCATATTCTCCTGGAGTTTGTTTAAATCTTTGGAGGTCTTGTATCAGTGAATTTAAATCTCTGGTGTCACCAAAGTTTGTTTCGAGTAACACTAGGATTTCTTTCCATGTTTCAGGGTTTCGCGAGTTGATTAGTTCTGCTGCGCGACCAAGTAATCTATTTTTAATATGTAGGGTTAACAAAATTTTTTGTTGTCCTACAGCCATATTCTGTGCTGTTTTTCAGGCGTTAAGGAAGGTGTTTAGGAAAATTTGAGTTCCATCGAATTCTGGGATTATTGAAAATATCTCAGATAATTTATAAGGTTCGACGTCTTGTGAACTAGTAGTGCCAGTGGTAGCACCTGATCGTGTTTCTGGCATTATTTATTTATTTATTTAATAAGCGTATTGGAAATATATCAAATCAGATCAAAAACAGATATAATAAAAAAATATTAACGAACTGATTTCTATCAATAAAACGAGTTGTGAGAAAAATAAAAATAATATTAATCAAACGAGATGATTCTTTAAATAAAATGTACCACAGTTTGTGGAGCATTTGTTGGTTGTTGGTGGAGATGAAATCCTACTCCGTAAAGCTCGCTCCTTCGGGTTAGCGTCCGCGTTTTCCCAAAGTCGGAGAGATCGTCTCGGCACCAGGGGTTTCTGTGATTTCGGTGGGGATGAAATCTGGCTCTTCAAGCGTAGCGCCAAAGGGTTAGCTTGCTATCTGCTGCCTGTTCCCGATGTAGGAGAGACCGTCCTCTGCACCAGTTTCTTCTTAAACTATGTAGTTGATTTCTTCTTTGTAATATGCTTCTTTCAGCTTGGAGAATTGGTTCTTCCTTAAAGGTTAGGAAACCACCGTTGATTGGATACCAACGTTGAGGGATCCTACTGACTGCGCCAAATTTTTATATTGGATTCTTGTTTGAAGACTTTTAAAAAAAAACTTTATTTACTTTAACAAATTTATTAGTCGATTTAATTTTGAAATAACAGGTCGAAAATGAGACAAGTACAGCAAAGAGTTCTACTCTACTAATTTTTTTACGTACTAATCCGACGATCGCTCTTGGATGTCTACTTAAATAGTTTTTTAGGTGCAAGCTAAGCAGTTTCCAGAATGTTATAAACGATTTAGATTGCACCGTTACAATTTCTAGGAATAATCCTATGTTACATGATATGATTGTTAATACAGGAAGCTGAAATATGAGGTTTCATACTGTAAGTCAATATGTTAGCTTTGAAAGATGAAATTTAATAGTTGTACGTGACTTTTATAAAAATACCAGCGACAGACTGTCGCGACGGATAAATCGAGAATATTATATATTTAAAATATAATATTTCTGGATATTTCTAATGTAATGTAACAACTATCTGAATATTTCTAATAATAATATATGTATATATAATATATATTTAGATGAAGTGAATAATATTTGATATTTTATTTAATAAACTGTTCATTTTTGTAATTTCTATTATAGTTCTATTAATTTTGATTTTCTTATTAATAATACCTATATGATATTTTATATAATTAAGGAACATGATGATGATGATGTATCTATTTTATGTGATAAATTACAATGAAACATGGTTTTATAATTGATAAATGTTATATGTAAATTTTTGTGAACGCTTTTTCTAATTGGAATTAGCATTGAAATATAGAGAAATATAAATAGGACGTTTTGAAATTTCCGTGGTTTCCAAATTATCGCTACCAGCGCCACCTACTTGATGTGGACCAGTGGATTATTGGACATCAAACTTTTAACATTGAGTTGACCGTCTCATGCTTGTCTCTGATCTGGGCTATATATTTATGAATTATGTATTTATATTTTTAGTAACAGAGATTTTTTATCACGAACGGTTGCAAAAATCTGGCTAACAAAAGACAAAAAGACTTATTTTATATACCATTTGCTAGAAGCGTCATGTCTGCTAAGTCAACTAAAATTATTGCAGGTCTTCGTGTTTTCAATTTGTTGCCAGAAGAAATAAACAACTGCAAAACCATAGATTCGTTCAAAAAAAATAACAGTTCTTTATAGACAAAGTTCTATACTCAGTAGAAGATTTTTTTAAATGTTGTATGTGTGTTTGTTCTTTAAAAAGATGTTTTCCTTACAATTCGGGATATTTTTTGTTCTGACTATTCCTTATACAATGTCTCTATAAAAGGAAAATAGACTTATTATTATTATTATACAGTGTGTTCCTAAATACAAAATATTAGTCTGGCCAGGCTTGAATTATGTCATTAGTCAATGTCATATTCCTATATCGAGTCCATATATCTGTCAATTTTCGACGGCCATGTTAACCCTGGCCCGCTAATGTTTTGAATTTTGGAACAGCCAGATGGTTTCTGGAAGGTTCGATAATAAATGTACCAATTTTAGAACTAATTAATGATATAAAACTATAGTAAACAAGAGAGAAAAACAAACAGAAACTCAACGAAAAATAACCGTAAGTACATGATAATCTATCCATGTTACAATATATTAGTATAGACAAAGAATATACTACTACTATAGATAACCCCTATACCCTCTGCCCTCCATAAGATAACCGATAATTGCTTCGGACTTTCTATTTGAGTTTGGATGAAGGCTGATTCGGATGACAAATAGGTGCAGCAATCCATCGATCACGAGTATACAAAATAAAAGAGATAGATATACTTATGGAGGCTTCTACAGTCCATAGATATTCTCCTACTCCTGCCTCTCCTGTACATTGCAATATTATATACTACCTATCATAGAGGAGTATAGAGTTCATAGCTTCTGCCTTATTTTCTTCTTTTCTGTTTCTTTCTATTGAGGGTACGCACAGAATACCATGGTACAATAAGACATGTATCATGCAGAACTAGAACATATTCGTTGATAAATTTTGCAACGATGCCAAATTTATTCTTCGTTCAAAATGAGCGTTCTTTCATTGGAACTAGTAGTTGAAGTAGAGAGCTATATTAGATGTTGACATAGAATTAGTTCCAATTCTATGGATGTTGAAGATATGCTCGAGAATTGACTTAGTTCCAGAGAATATATACCTACAAGAGAATGGTAACTCCCATGTAAATCTTGTTGACTATGTTTTGACCTTGAAACACTAGCGCTGTGACGGCTGCCCTGCTAACATTGTAGAGCCGGCAAATTTAAACATACTGATGGCGGCAAATTCGAAAGTAACAAGCTAGCTAGAATTAAAGAAAGGAATGGAAACCTTCAGAAATTGTTGAAGAAAATAGATAAAAAATAACTTTGGAGACTTTTCATTTAACTTTTCATGATAGTGACCAAAAAAAGTAATGTGAATGCTGGAAATATAACTCTACTCCAACAGTTTCTGACTGTTTCATTTCTGTCACTATTTTTTTTATTGGATTAATAAGGTCATAAAAACTGAACAAATTGTTAGAAGTTCATTCTTTAATATTGCATAAGTTATCACAAATAAAGTAAACAAAGTAAATTGTTCAAAATAATTAATTGTATCATTTTTAAGATATAGTTATAAAGAATTTCAAATATATAACATATATGAGCTCCCTAACATAAAACATATTAACACACACAATACACAGACGAATATTATGGGCTTTATTTGTTTCGTCCTTCATTCTCCGTTGTTCTTCATTGGACATATCAATAAAAAATAATAAATTTTAAAAATATAATATAAGCAAGTAAACACAAATATTAATATATAATATATATTCTACTATATTCACGGTAGATATATACTTACACATTCAATGTGCTCTCTCGCCACCAGGAAGCATGATGATGGCCTGTTACAATTTTATTATACGTATATGTAAAGGCTGTTCAGAATAAGATTCACTATTCCCCTATCTCAGAAACTATGAGAGATTCGAAAAAAAGTATTGAGATAAAATATTTGTGAATTTCTTTGAATTTTTTAATTTTATTGCTGCCATATTCACAAACCCTATACCTAGTATTTATAGGTTTTGGGATTTTATCATTTTTGTGAAAAAAATGACAGTTGCAGGTGTATGAATAATGCATCATTAGTAGTAATTCATACGCTAAATTGAAGAGTCACTATCATAAATCTAATAAGCAGAGGCGAAAATTTGTAACCAAACTAGAAACAATATCTGGCACTATACAGGGTGAGTACGAAAGCGATGAAAACTTTGAATTGAATATTATTAATTATCTCCGATTTTTTTCTGTTGCACTGTATTCTATGCCTAAAAATAGGGATACTTTCAGTTTACTTTCATAATAATAATAATAATAATATTTTTTTATTCACAATAAGGATCAACATAAAAATTTACATTTGTTTCGTCATTATAATACAAACTGGAATCTTAAGAGAGAGAAAAACTTACCGTGGACTTAAAGTTATTAAAACTAAAACAAAGCTAAACTAAAAGCCGATAACTGATAATCGGTACTCATACACTCGCCCTTCATTCACTTGCTCACGCATTCTTTAATATTCCCAAAGCTGAACCCATCCCGTCAGAGTTTGAAATCGAAAAACTCCCCAAGGGAGTAAAACGTTTGCTGTAATAACAACGCTTTTAGCTTTGACTTATACATGGGCAGGCTTTAATAGTTTCAGGCAGGTGATTATAAATTTTGACTGGCATAATATAATTGCTTTTAGCCGTTGAAGATAGTCTATGTAAAGGCAATCTCAGGTGGTCACCATTCCTTAAAGAATAGTCTAAGGCAACTTCCCTTGGAATTACATGACTAGCAATGTTTCTTCTGAAACATAAAGCACACTGCAAAATATAGATAGCTACAGCAGTAAGTATTCCCAATTCTTTAAATAGCTCACGGCAGGAATATCGAAAAATTTTAGATAACATTGTACGAACATTTTTTTTGGCATATCAGCACCTCGCCCATCCGCACAGCATTACCCCAAACAACACCACCATAAGACAGCGCTGATCCTACATACGCGTGATAATATGAAATCAAGATGCTTCTGTTTTCTTTATTTCTCAGGTGCCGTATAACATATAGACTGAGAGCAAGCTTATTTAGGATCATCTCAATATGAGCATCCCATGTTAATTGTGAGTCAATGAAAACCCCAGAATATTTAGTAATATTAGATTGTGCAATACATTTATTGTTAGATTTTACATAAATGCTGTGGTTTGTTGGTCTGATTGAAAAAGACAGTAATTCTGTCAGTATGATATTAACCAACTCCTATACCTAATATCAATAGTTTCTGAGATATTAGCCAAAATTTAAAACTCTGTAAAACATGAGGTTCATATTCGTTAACGTAGGGGTTGCTATAGAAAAATTGCATCTTGATTCTTTAATTAAATGTCAGATGGTCAGTTCGGTCACTCCAACAGATTCCCGCAAAGTAATTTTGTTGAAACTGACGGTCCATCAAGGTACAACAAAATTCCAGTCGACGATCCTGACCAATCTGCAACCCTTGTAGCTTTGCAAATTTATACGGCTTATATCCGTTTATTTTAAAGGATGCGTGGATTGTGGATCTAGCGACATCCAAATATCTGCTTGCATTATTTGAAGAATTCTCGGTTTTCTTCAAAATACAGTGATATATTTTGCTGCTTTTCTTTTGTCAAAACCTTACGTAATTTGTTTCTATACTTTAGAACACTGTGATTTGTTAGGTCTCGTTTGATTCGCCGAAAAATTGATTTTTCTGGAATTCTTATTTCAGGAAAGTTTCTTCGATATTCTATAATTGTTAGGGCAATACTTCTATTGTTTCTAATAAAATGTTCACACAAATCAAACATTTCTTGTTCAGAATACATATTCCAAGGTTATGATAAACTTCTGAGGTTCTACAAAGGCTTACAAACCAGCACTACGCCAGCCGATGAACTCTCGTATATTGAAAAACTTTTGATACCAATCGATGTATTTTTAATTGCATTTTACAAAAATATAAATATTAAAACTGCATACTCCACCGTTTTTGAAATTATTGTGATCAAAGTTGTTAAAGTTCAAGTTATGATATCTTTGAACCTGATCACTCTGGATAATCAAAAACTCATTTAAAATTGCCAAATTTTCCAAACTTAAAGGGTGTTCGAGCAGCGGTTCAAACCAGTCCAAAACCGTCAGACGCCTGCGCACTTCAATTTACGATGAATAATTTATTCCCAACTACTAGTAAGATGTTCGAGCAGTAGTTTGACGATTTCCAAACAAGTCCGGACTCAGTTTGAGACAGGCGCAGTTGAAGCATCTTCTTCTTCTTAGGGTATAGTGTTCTCTGTTGTTGGAGAAATCTTTTTCAGAGAACTACCACAGTCCTAAACTAAACCCTGGTTTGTGTTTTGTCCGTCAGTCTTTCATTGATGTTCTCTCTTATCTTTGGTCATAAAACATATCTATCGGCATAGTCATTTGGTCTATGACGACGAAAATGTAAGAAAGTGGAAGGAGTAGTTTGCAAACTGCAGTTTGGTGTTCGAGCAACAAAATCCCAAACCACTTAGAAACTGTTTCAAACCGCACATGCGCATTTTAAACAGTTATCAAACCGTCCCAAACTACTGCTCGAACAGCCTTTTAATTGACAAACCCTTAAAATTTCCATTTAATGAATTGGAAATTAGTTTATTCCATTCTTTACGTCATCTGCGCTATTTTACGTCCTATGCTATGCTCTCAAAAGTCTCCATATTGACTTTTGAAATCATAGCATGGGACGTGAAATAGCGCAGAGGATGTGAAGAATATATAGTTTATTAATTTCTTAGTCATTAAATGGAAATTCTACGCGCCGATTTCATAATCGAATTTAATCTCCTATTAATTTTAATCCTAGATTAAAATTTTCATATTTTTTTTGCTTGGACACATAATTTAAAGTTACATTAAAATAACGAAAGGTGACTGACGTTGTAAGAGTTATTGAAAAATGCACTATTTTTATTCCGTCATCGAGATATGAGTTAAACAAATTGATGAATTAACTAACCTCCCATTAAGGATTCATTATGAAATCGGCCCTAAGGGTTTGGCAATATTTAATTTACTTTTTAATCATCCGGAGTGGTCAGGGTCAAAGATATCATAACCTGAACTTTAACAACTTTGATCGCAATTATTTGGAATATGCAGTTTTAAATATTAATACTTTTGGAAAATGCAATTAAAAATACATCGATTGGTAACAAAAGTTTTTCAATATACAAAAGTTCATCGGCTGGCGTAGTGCTGGTCTTACACCACTGACCATCTTACAAATGTCATTAAATAATTAAACACACAAAATGTCATTTTTTCCATAACAACCACTACGTTAACGAATGAGGACCTCATATTATACAGAATTTTCAATTTTGGCTTATATCTCAGAAACTCTTTGACATTAAGTATAGGGGAGTAAACTGAAAGTACCCTTATTTTTAGTCGTAGATACAGTGCAACAGAAAAGAAATGGGGTTTGCATTTAAAAATCGGAGATAGTTGATAATATTCAATTCAAAGTTTTCATCGCTTTCATACTCACCCTGTATATTGCCAGAGATGGCTTGTGTCCAACACACATTTA
Source organism: Crioceris asparagi (assembly GCA_958507055.1). Lineage (NCBI taxonomy): Eukaryota > Metazoa > Arthropoda > Insecta > Coleoptera > Chrysomelidae > Crioceris > Crioceris asparagi. The sequence goes on along the minus strand of OY293826.1, from coordinate 78,719,542 downwards.
GCCAAAAAAGCGCTGCAACATTTTTGACAGATTTTTGTGTGAAATGCTTGCGCTTTTTAAACTGCAACATCAGAAAAAACCCCGACAGTTATTTTTTAAAACTCTTGCATAAACCAACTTAAGAGCGCAAGAGTCTTACAGCAAATTCTGTCAAAAATGTTGCAGCGCTTTTTTAGCTAGATATGTGTTGGACTCAAGGAATGTTTCTAGTTTTGTTACAAATGTTTACCTCTGCTTGTTAGATTTTTGATAGTGTCTCTTCAATTTATCGAATAAATTACTACTAATATTATTCATACACCTGCTACTTGTCATTTTTTTCCCAAAAATGATAAAATCTCGAAAACTATAAATTCTAGGTATAGGGTTAGTTATACAACGTTAACCTAAAATTTTACGAAGAATCCAAAAATCAAAAAACATAAAATTTAAAATAAGAGTTTATACCTGTATCAGATATATGAATATGACAGCAATAATAATAAAAAATTCAAAGAAATTCACAAATCTCAATACTTTTTTTCGTGTCTCTCATAGTTTCTGAAATGGGGGTAGTGAATCTTATTCTGGGCAGCCTGTACATATAGATATGTGTAGATGTATAGATTAGTGTTGAATTTTATTTCAATTGAATAAACTATAGAGATGAAAACGGAAAAATTAATTATATTTTACAAATATTGAAAAAGGAATAAATTTAACCACACGAAAAATTGCAATAAAAAAATAATTCTTGATTGATCCTTATTGTATCATAGTTTTGGTAACTTTTTTTTCATCGTTTTCATATTGTTTTTTTTTCAAAATAAAATTACTGAGATATATTTCTTCGTGTCCTTAACAATGGATGGATGATATTACCGGAAGGGTTTTGCATTAGGCTAAGAGAAATTTTTAACAAAACTGATTTATGACATTTTGTTTTATATACCTATTTGATAAAATATTGTTGTAGATAATATTTGGTCTATTTATATCGGTTTTATAGTTTACTGTATTTTTTATCTTCTTTATATATTTCGTTTCCAGAATTACGCGTTTTTTTGTGGTCATATATATGATTTATGAGGTATTGGCTAGTTTGCCTGATATATTGCAGTTATTGCATGGAATTTCATATACGCTGTGGGTAATCTTATTCTTTTCGCTTTTGAATTTTAATTTACTAAGTACCTATTTGATTTTTTCAGAAGGTTATAAGCTTTATGATTAACCGGTATATTACGCTGTTCGAAAACTTTCTGTATGCTTTTTGACCGACTTCCCAAAAGGAGGAGGTATACAATTCGATTGTGTGCTTTTTTTTTTTTTTTTTTTGGTTTGTGCGCGCCTTTCATATAGTAAACGTACTCCGATTTTGATGATTTTTGATTCATTTGAAAGAGGAGGCTTGAGAAATGGTCCCATATTCATAAAAACGGGAATCCGACATCTCGTTCCCTCCGAAAACCGCCCCCGAAGGGGGTGGAGGGGGCAAATTTTGTCGAAAATTGAAAATCTGAGTTGATATAATTACAGATAGGACAATATCCGGAAACGTTTAAATGGAACATTTTTTCAAAAGAGTAACGGTTTTCGACATAGAGACATTTTAAATTCTCAAATATACCTATTTTCGCTATGTGGAGAGGGCGATTTCTGTCGAAAATTGAAAATCTGTTTGCAGTACATGAAAGACATAATTATTTGTAGCAACATTTATACTGAACATTTTCCCCTTAGAGTTACGGTTTTCGAGTAAAATCGGTGTTAAAATGATAACAACTAAAATATTCAAGCGTATTTCCGCAGCGATGTTCTGAGATCTCAATAATAACAACTACAAGCAAGGAATATACGTGGGTAATAGAATAAGTACTATCTTCATTGGTATTAGTGAACGTTCAACGATTTTCGTGACTAATGTTACACTCAAAAGTGTGAAATAAATATTTTTTACAAAAAATTGGACCGACTTTATTAGTTGGTGCACTGAAAAGTATAAAATAATATTAATTCTATTGGGGCTGGTACTTGTGAAGTTGGTGCCAAAAGTTACCAATCTACCTGCAACTGCACAACTTCAAAAGTACCAGCACCAATAGAATTAATATTATTTTCTACTTTTCAGTGCACCAACTAATAAAGTCGGTCCAATTTTTTGTAAAAAATATTTTTGATAAGTTTTTTTATATATGGAAGTGTAAGGTACTTTTGTTTGTTATTAGGGAGATTTTAAGCCACAACTTGAGCATCATACGTTAAATCCCTTTATCCGCTATTAAAGTAAATACAGTACGCTAATAACGTAGTTTAAAAATGAGTTTTTAAGCCGCTATTTACGTGATAAGTGACTATTACACAAAAAAAAACAACTTACCATTTAACAAACGAAAAACAAACACTCAACCAAAAAGCAGGAAGCAACAAACAGGTACCATAAAGTAAATAAAATATACAATATACCAGAGACAAACATACAGACCAGAGAAAACATCAATATAGACAAATACTACAAAAGAGGTTAGATACGAGACTTAAATGTGGCGGACGCAGAGAATACTACTCTCAAGACGGACGGTATCCATATGCCATATCTGATGTTGCCGTAGCATTTAATCTTATAAAATGTTTTCATTTCATATTCAAAAAACAGTGGTAGAAATGGTGAAAAATACAGATGTGCTCAAATCTTCTTAATTATACATGTATTTATAATGGACTTTGGAGTTTACGATAAAACTTGAATATAAATTTTCTACAAGTGGCATCATGGCAAAATCAATTTCCTTTATTAAGGGAACGTTATCTCAACTATAATAACGTAAAGCAATATCGGTTAATAACGTTTTCCCTTATTTCACCACTATTGCGCATGCAATTTATAACGGATAAAGTATATTGCTGTTCAAATAGGTGGCTTATAATCTCCCTATTTTTATTGCGTCTTGAGAGTTTGTGTGTTATGTATGTTGCATGTATTTTGGCGTTTAAAACTGAGTGAATAAGTTTAATCGGATAGCTGTCTTATGTTAGAATTGATTTTGTTTTAATTATATTCTTTGCGATATTCTGGATTTGTAAAATTAAGTTGATCTGTCGGCAAGATTACTGATTACTGATTTTTTTGGGATAATGGGTGTTCCGAGTTAAAATGCAAATATCTCCCAGACCAAGTATCTTTGGTGGACCATTTTGTTATTATTATGTATTATGTTAAATCTAGAAAATTAATTTTAATGTTTTGTTCAGTTTATATTGTAAACTTTATTTTATTGTGATATGTGTCGAGAAGATCTAGTATAAAGTTTTCTTCACCTTTGGGTATGGTTGTTAAGCAATAGTCAACGTATCTAAAGAAAAATGATAGTTGGGCGATGCAGCTTGAGATGGACAAACCCATGGCACAACCATAGATTTGTTGATATAATTCTTCATTGTACATAAAGTATGTTGTGCTTTGTTTTATAGCTTCTTTAAATTCAGTTTAAGAGATCGGGGGCATCCAGAAGAAGGGAGCAGGCTCTACTGAAGGAAGGGCTTGATAACACCAAAGCTAGCTTCAGAAGAAGTAAGCAACCAAAGGACGCTTCTATTAAGGCTAAAGAAGAGAAAACGCCCAGCAGAGGCTATTGACAGCAACAGATAACTCCTCCACAAGTAAATATTGACTAAAAGGCCCAGAACAGAGGGTACACCATCCTTCAGTGTTGCGGCCTCGTCCGAAAGGATAGCCGTAGTGTAGGAAGGGTATTCTGAAAAACAGATAGAAGCGAGTAGGCTATAAGCTCTCCAGCGCTCCAATGTGAAAGCCATTAAGGTAGTGCCAGAGGTTGGACAACAAGTAAGGTTATATTCTAGTGACTTGCGCAGACTGGTAAGAGGAAATAGTTACCCGGCTGGTTCCCTGGGATACTGCAAGTCTCAGGGTCCTGCGGGTAATTGACCTGCCAAAGCCGGTAGCTTGCTACATCTAAGTCCCAGATGAAGATGGCGAGAGATTCTACCAATGCTGAAGGTTAGCAACCGGAAGGTAAAAACATTCCATTTGGAGGAATACACCAATGGAGAAGGGGCAGATGTGGATCTTCTCCATGGCTGAAGAATCCTTAGAGGAGATCAAAAAACTAGACATGAGTCCCTACTACGGAATGGGCCGAATTAAGTTCCAGCTCAAGGGGCAGAGATCCAAGTCCGAGGTAGCAGAGTTGGTAAAGGTTACAAACCAACATCCTCCAAAGGCAGCACTGCGCCACGTCAAAGGCAGAGAAATCGAGGGCCAGGAAGTAGGATCCAGGACAAATGCAGAAAATGGCAGGAGCTTGCGGAAAGGCTAAATCCGGGGTAGCTCACCAGCAAAGCAGTATAAGCCCTCTAAGACCATATCTGGTTAGAGAGTAGGTGTAAAACATGAAGCAGGGTGAGCCAATCAGGCAGAAGAGCCTCAGGAGATCCAACCATCTTCAATCTAAGCCAAAGATTCAGGTTTCTTCAGACCAACCTGCAACACGCCAAGGTAGTTATTGCCGTACTGTGTAGGACTGGGACAAAGAAGATGTTGACGTAGCCTTCCTGCAGGAGCCGTGAATATATATGGTAGCACCACTACCTGTTGTCCCGCATTCTCGCAATGTGTCTCGATCAGTTTACGATTGCTATTTGCTCTAGTGAGTCTGTGTCCCTCTGATTTTCTCTACAGCCCTTTTTGTTAATGTCAAGGTCTCAGTAGAATAAGTAAGGACAGATAAACACACTGGTTGAAAGCCTTCCTTTTTTAAACATATTAGCAAATCCGCCTTGAATATATGTATCAGGTTCCCATATGCGGCCCAAGTTAATCCTATTCGTCTAAATAGTTCTCAGGTTTGATTATCTCTATTTATACGGATTTCATGGCCGAGATACTTATAAGACGTAGTTTATTCAACCTGGGTTCCATCTATGTACACACCTTCACTGAGTACAAGGTTTGACATGAGCTGGGTTTTTGCCACATTCATTTTTAATCCGACTTTCTGGGAGACAGCATTAATTTGCTTCAGCATGGTCTTAACATGATCAAGACGATCCGCTATTAGGACAAAGTCATCTACAAATCTTAGGTGTGTTAAGTTTTCACCGTTTATGTTAATATGCCCAACCCCTACAGATCCACAGACTTAAACATATACTCGAGCCGATTCGTGAATAATTTCGGCGAGATAGTATCGCCCTGTCTAACCCCTCTGTTTATGTTGAATTTATTTGTGCTCTCCTACGCTAGCTGTGACATTCTTGTATATACTCTCTATTAATAATGTATACCAGTGGTCTATTCTACAGTCGGACAGTGACTTTAGGGTGAAGTTTACATCATATTTATTTTGCAATTCCCTTCTCTCCTCCATCATGTTCTTGGTTCTATCACTTACTGCTTTATTTCTCTGGTTCCTTCCAGCACAATCTGTTTTTTTCATTTAAATCATCTATATCTACATTTAAAGTTGATGCAGTCTTTTGCTTGTTCAGGTGATTATCTATATCATTTCGGAAGGCTACTGTGTTATTGGATGACGCCCATTTCTTGTCCTTTGTCCTCCTTCCTCATCATCTTCATTCGTTCTCTTCCAATGTTGATGGACACTTTTGATCTTATCATTCTATATGATCACTGCCTGCAGAAAAGTTGTTTAGAGCTGTTACATCATGGACTATCTCTTTTTTCTGGAGATAAAAAATTCTTTATACTCTTGTCTGGGCTAATCCATGTCCACTTTTGCTGCGGTTTTTTTTATTAAAGAAAGAGCTCATAGAGAACCTACAGACCATTTTCCTGCAAGATGAAAGGGTTAACTGTGTTCTAATCTCGGGGTTAGGTTATAGGTTAGACTACAGGGAATGACCATTGCGATGGAAACGCCCACCATACCATCTGAGCAAGCTCGGATATCAAACGAGGTGAGTCGCTCAGGTGAAGTATTATTTATTGCCAATCAAAGTACATAGCCTTCGTCACTGCTACTAGGCAAGAGGTTTTAGATCTGAACTTGAGTACCAGTAGAATAGTCGATAACGTTGTAGCCTGATGCGTATCGCAGGAACCATCTTTTTCCGACCATAGGCATATAAGGTTTGACATCAAGACAACGGCCCTTGTAGTTAAAAAGTTCAGAAGCCCAAGAGAAACAAACTGGGAAGGATACCTCATATCCCTCAGAAAGTCGTTCAAGGACGGGACAGTCATTATGACGGGTAAAGTAAGCCCAGAAGAGGCAGTGGACCAGATTAATGAGGCGTTAACAAATGCCTATCAAGAAAAATGCCCAAAACGAATAAGGCAACACAGTTTGGTGGAGGCTCGAGGCTATAAGAACCGAGATAAGAAGGCTATTCAACAGAGCCATATCCAACGGCAAGTGGGACCTATATAGGAATAAATATTAACTCATTACAATAAGGAGCTCCGGTAAACTAAACGAGACCGTGGAGAAGGTTCTGCGAAGAGATCCATGAGACCTCAGCAGGTGCCCGAATCCACCAGGTCATAGCCAAGGACGGCAGTAAGGACAAGGTTAGTTTCCTGAAGAATGCTGACAGGAACTACGGAGAAACGGCCAAGGGCAGTTTGGATATGCTTACAAAAGCACACTTCCCGGGATCAAGGTCGATCTGTGGCCCAAGCGAGGGGACTGGCAAATTGCCACTGCCATCGCAAGGTCAGATAAAATAAAATTGACCATAGAGGAATTCCAAACCTTCAAATCACCATGAGAGGATGAAATCTTCCAAGCGCTACTACAGGAGGGCAAAGAGGTACTAGTGCCACACCTAAACAAAATCTTCAAAGCTAGCCTAGCTTGGAGACACACCTCAGCTGTATGGAGGAAGATGCAGGATATTTACCTACCAAAGGTGACTGGTGTAGGTAGAAATAACTTTCAGTGAATCGTCACAAAACCACACTGCGTTTATAAAAAAACGGAACCTGCAAGGCCTACATAAACCTCAGATTAACGGGGAGGAGTTAAATACCTAGGGGTAACCTAGGACCCGAAGCTAACACTCACACATTGGAAAAACCATACACACGTCCAAAATTGCACTAGGAAGGTGTAGAAAGATATATGATAAGAACTGGAGACTAAACCCCTGAATGACCAAATGGTTATATAAACAGGTCGTGAGGCCAATGATAACCTATGGGTCAATAGAGTGGTGGTCTAGGACACGACAAACAGGAGCTCAATCGTATTTAGAAGCAGGCCTGCCTGCCACTACATATTTAGTCCAAGGGAGCGCTAGATCTGTCAGTCACAAATTACAGCAAGGACCTAAGAAGGACCTACACTGATAGTTCAATAATACGGTAAGGTCTACGAAGCGTTATATATAAAGAAATAAAGGCCGATCCAATATTGGGAATGCCAACGGATAAAATGGCCCCACAATATTACTTCAAAAAAGAATATGCAGTAGTCGTACCAGATAGGAAAGACTGCATAGCAGGACCGCCCTTGAAGCATAAGTTGGAAAAATTGGTAATGAACCGAATATCCCGAAGTCATACGTTCGTCGAATACTGGCCGTTAATAAATATCATCCCTACAAGCCTACGATAGTACATGGTTTATCGGCAAATGATTTTCCCCGACAAATAAGATTTTGTGAATGGTACATTCAAAATATGCGAGAAAATGACAATTTTTCCAGGAACATATTATGGACTGACGAAAATCGTTACCAATTGCGGAGTTTTCATTAGGCATGGCATAATACCCATCATCATTTGAAATGTGTTGTGATCAAAATGGTGGCCACATAGAACAATTTCTCTAAAATTTAAAAGAGAGTTTATATCTGATAAAATTAGAAAAAAAATGGTTTAATTTTGGCCTTATTTTAAAAGAAAATACCATGTTGTGATTCATTTTGGAAAGGGAATTAACAATGCTATTTAATGCAATAAAAATCCAAAATGGCGTCCATAAGAATAACAAAAAAAAATTCTAGGATGTGTAAAGAAGTTCATGCTTCTGCTTGTAAGAAAACTGGGTATTCCTGCTTCTATCCTAATATTTTATTCTCCGCAGAGTTAAAACAAGGACGTTAAATAGAAATATATTTATCAAATGTCCTTGCGAGTTGAATATTTTATTCTTGAGTCATTTTTTTACTAATGAGAATATACAAAAAAGTGGAAGACTCAGAATATGGACCAAATTGAAAGTTTTCAATATTTTCAAAAGTTTATTTAAAATCAACTAGTATCATCGATATCAACTTTATTCAAATCAATCTGCAATTTTCTGACCCAAATCGGAGGTAGAGTAGCGAAAGTCAAATATCCGGTATGTCCTGGTATGCTTGCTGGTGGAATACCTGACACAACTTTGATAACCTCTCGTTCTTTTTTCTCAACTTCATTACCATCTTTTTCACTTTTCAAAAAATCCAAATTCGTCACCGGCACACTACGCTGCTGAACTGCATATTGTGTTTGAAGCACTTCTATTGTCTGTATTTCTTGAAATCCTAATTGCAATAAAGCCAGGCAACTTTTTTGAACTTGTTCAATACACGGCGAGAAAGAGCAAAGTCTTCCTCCCGAAGTTTTGAATGACTTTAAAGTATGTGGTATGGCTAGCCATGGATGTGGTAGATCCAGGAAAATAGCATCTGCTCTGTCATCCAAACCGTCACCAAAACCACTCTCACACACGTCTCGCTGATTGACAGTGACGAAAGCTTTTAGGCCATGTTCACTGAATTCGTCAGACGCGGTTTTGGCTCGAATTTCATGGAAATCAAATGTGTACAAATGACCGTGAGGTTTAACAGCACGAATAAGCGCATGTGAGAGAGATCCACTTCCTGTGCCACTTTCAATAACAACCTTTCCCGGTGATAGCTCTAACTGTAATATAATCATACTTGCATCGGGTGTATAAATAATTTGGGTTCTGTGTGGTAATGTGAGTGTCCATAATTCCGGATTCGGTTGTAAAACGTAACCCCATCCTTTACTTAGTGATATTCTACAGCCATATTGCTTCCCAATTATATCTGTACATCTAAGTGCTCCATAAGGAGTTTGGAAAACATTATCAACTATATTACCTTTTTTGTTTAATATTTTCGGTTGAGCTCGTATAGAATAAATTTGTGATATAGTCAAATACAAAATAACGGTGTCTCCTTCTTCTATCAAATCTTTGTACCCATTAAAACTCATTGTATCTTTTTAATCAATTCTGCTTTGATTCATCAATCCAGCATAAATCAATGATCACGATCAACAAAAAAAGACTGAAAACTGAACAGAACAGAACTTATCTCAATACTCAATGATTATTGTGATATTAAGTGATATAGTGATATGTGACTGTGATCAAATACAGTGTTGTTACAGCGGAAATATCAATTGTACTTTTGTCGAACATAAAATTCTACTTTTTGAGGAGAAATTGTACTTTTTGACGTTCCATGATCTTGAAACAGCACAGTTAATTTGCGATAGAAATGAAATCGAAGGATGCATAAGAAATAATTTTTGAAAATATTATTATGAAACATAAGTATTTATAAATATTTATATATTTTCAAATTAAACTTAACAATGTTTTAATATCTAACAGACAAGAAATTAAAATTAATAAATAGCATGAACATTAGGTATATGTATCTCAAAGAATGTTGCATGTTTGACATTTAACATTGACGTGAGATCACTGTCATGACACATGACTTACGACTTTGACAGTAACAGCTGTGATGAGTTTGAAAATCTGAAATTGTTTTTAGATGTGTAAGTTAGAAATGGAATTAAATTATTGAGTCTAAAAATAAGAATTGGTTCAATATCTTAATTCTCCTCTTATATTACTATATCAAGTGAGCTGCTATTATAATTTAACATTTTTTATCTGGCTTTAATTGTATAGATACCTTTTCCGTTTGGGAATTCGATAAAAAATGAATCAGAATAATCTATATTATAGCTATTAATTTAATAATTCCGACATAATAGGTAAAATACATAATATCTCCAAATCAATGATGGTTGTTCATAATCACAAACTATTAATTCAAAATGTGATCCTAAATGTATTATATAGTAAATAAGTAAAATTGTATATTATAATAAAAGCATAAATGTGCAATTTTTATTGATTTTCTATATGTGATTAATGTGATGTATCGTTAGGGTTAGCATAAGATGAAGTACTATGGCGTATGGTGTAAATTGAGCGTAGAGTAGATATGGAAGACGGAATTTGAATTTACAGATAACTGATAACTTCTCCATTTTACATTACATAAAAATCATAGATCATAGACATAGGACATGGCAACTCATTGTATGTCCTATGGTATTTGCGCTATGCATAGAATTTATACTCCATGCGTATGACGTACGACATATGACAGCTGAAGTAACAAGAAAATAATTTTGCATGTTATGAATCTACACGGTCCATAGAGAGAGATACGGTTGTCTCGATCCGCAGTTAACCAATCAGGAGCGAGCGCGCGTCTGACGTATGCCGTATTCCTGAATTCAAATCGGTTGCCACTCTCACTGTCTATTGCCTATATGTTTACTACATATATACTAGTTTTTACATATAATAACAGTAACAAAAGCAAGCAAACCAGTATTTTATTATGGTAGTACATATAAACATAAATTGTGGAAAATCAATCAATAAACGAAAAACAGCTGAAAAGGAAATCACAAATTGTTGCGGTTAGAAAGTTTGGGGTGGGTACAAATCGAAAATCAACAGGTCGACAAGTTTTCCAATTTGAAGAAGAATAGGTACCTACCTCATTGAAATTTTGATTCAGATATCTCTTAATATTACAACAACTTGAATTAACAAATTAGCTGAATTGTGCGAAGGTATTAGTTAAAACCGAAAAGTCAGGTTTCCTTTTTTGTGTGTGAAATCAAGTCACGATTTTTTTCATTTTTAACCGACATACCCCGAACGGAGGAGGTATTCAATTCGACTGTTTGCTTTTTTTTGGTTCGTACGCGCATTTTATAGAGTACCTAAGCGTACTCCGATTATGGATTTTTGATTGATGTTAAAATCTGAAACATGTGTATTTCGCTATGTTGAAGAGGCAATCTCTTTCGAAAACTGAAAATCTGGTAATGGGAAATCAATGACCAGATTATTCTTCTTAGTTTTCTGAATAATAGCAAATACAAGCAAAGCATATATGGATAATGGCGAACGTTCAACGATTTTCGTGACAAATGTACCTAACATTCAAAAGTGTGAAATAAATATTTTTATAAAAAAATTAGAGTTATCAGTTGATACACTGAAATGTATAGAATATAATTCTGTTGGTGCTGGTAGATACTTGTGAAGTTGGTGCCAAAAGTTTTCAACTGCACAACTTCCAAGTACCAGCACCAATAATAGATTTAATATTATCAAAGTCTATCTAGGTTGACTTTGATAATATTTTGTACATTTCAGTGCACCAACTGATAACGTCGGTAATTCTTTTGTAAAGAATGTTTATTTTGTTTCTCCTTGAATACTTGTTACGTAATTGCATTCTTATGTAAGTTTTCTGTAGCAGGTATGATTGTATTACTTCTTCCGGTAAATGTGGATAGATTACTTTTTCCAATATTAGTCATCTTCTTCACAATATTCTTGGTTTTTTGAAATGGAATGGTTTTATTGAAAGGTAGAAAAATTTCGTCTAAAATCTTTGCGCCTGCCGCCCGTTCACCTATTGTGATTTGTCACTTTTTATTACATTCAGATTAGAAGTATGTATGTTTATCATAAGCAAAAACATTAATCAGACAAAAGTGCCAGTCGAACGCCGAAGCCCATCCTAGATATCATAGATAAAATATGGTAGATTCCTTAGATAAACTATTTATATACGGAGCTAGATACGCAATCGCTGAGCCCAGGTCTACAGGCTACGTCACAGGTTGCTTCCCGCACCGAACCGCTTCTCTCGCCATAGTACCCAGGAATGAGACAACTGTGTCTCTCTACGGACGGTGATGAATCTACACAATACACGAAAGAGGGAAAATACTTGGAGTATAAAATTGTAACTCAATATATGAAAATATATAAGTAGCTATTTAATCTACGAGGATGATTGTACTATATTTTACTCAATTGTACCAATGTTCTCTCCAATTGCCAATTGTACCAAAAACGTACAATTGTACCACTTGTAACAACACTTATGGACATATGAATATTGAAAAATTGAAATATTGAATTGTGTTTGTCAACTGTCAAAATTGGTCATGTCAGATCATTGTCAGATGTCATGAACAAACCAGAGAGAACATGCACAGCCTGTTCCCAAATACAAAATACAAACCCAGAATGTATACAGGAAGGACGAGTAACACGAATAGTGGGAGTGTCACAAATAACCTTAGAGCATGGAATTACCAAGGAGACATCGCATTCGGAGAGCAAGTGAAGCCAAATGAGGAAAAATCAATGGACGTAACACCATATTCTTTTTTTAACAGAAATTCTTTTATTCAAGAGCATCGCATTTCACCATTGTGTTAAGATAAAAAAATCGTCGTCTTCATTAAAAAATAGCACAAGAAATTAAAATCAAAATAAGCTGTAAACATTAAGGTGAGAACAAAACTAATGGCGGCCAACCTACGAAAAATTGGCTTCACTTTCGTTTCATGGCGACTATACAGAGCAGAATCTCCTGTCATGTATACACGACTTTTCCCTACTCTAAGCTCTCAAATATCGAATACCATGTTGCCATGGGCTGTGTTAATTAAGAAGGAGAATAAATAAATCATGTATTGAAAACTTTCCACACCAACAGATGTAGAGTTCGTACAAGAATTAAACGACCTGTTGGTAGATAGAGTGGGAGCAATCACGAGAGAACACGATTCCATTGAGCAGCATCGTCATTGGTTCGCGAGATAATGCAGACAAAAAAATACATACATACATACACACACAGGCATCTCGATAAAAACGTTGAATTTGGATTCTGGTGATTTTGAAATGAGAAGATGTGCAAAAGCTGGGGATTCACATAATCGGCCCCATTACATCAACTTCCCCTGGGAAGTTAAAAATCGCATAAACTTAAATCGAAGTTGACAAAAATAAAAGTAACATCTGAAGCACCCTGTATGAACATAAATGGTGATCGGAGTAATAAACCCTACTTTGGTGTCCTCTACGTCACTGCACCAGACAAAACTCAGATCTTTGAAGAAATAGCTTAATCACTGTTATTTGTCAAGAGCCAGTAATACCAATATTTTCGTGTACGACGAACATTGACAAACATCTTGACAATATCCTCAAATATATGTTCTCTTTATTTATCATCGTGATCAAGATCTGCTGTCATTTTTAGGCGAGAGATGCTTGTTGCGCACAGCAGGGTGCGCAAAGACGCATTTACAAAAGATATGCGTATGAAATCTTACACGGTTTTAGGGCATAACATGTGTTGTGTTTAACGATACCAATCGAAAACAGCCCAACTTTCAAACGTACCAATCATATGTCAGAAATTTGACATTTGGTCAACAACACGCTTGTTGTGTTTCCATCTCGAAATCACCAGTAGATGTGTGAATTAGCAGAGATAGCCTTAGTTGGCAATAGAGAACATTACCTCCAAGTTGTCAACACGCCTTAGAAATATTAGAAGGTGTATTTAATATTTGCTGATAGAATGGACTAAGAAGCTAAATAGACAGGAGATTCAACTGTCTATACAAAAACATGTGACGCACTGACTCCGCAAACGATTGCAGGGTCGTGGCCTAAAATCGGGCCTGCGCGCTACGTTAGTGCGCAAGTGGAAGTCATGAACAAATATAGGGAGGACGAGTAACACGAGTAGTGGGAGTAGCACAAAAAACATTGGGTTATCGTATGTCATTTCAGTGTGTTGCGCAAAATCAAACAGCGCATCCTTATGTAGTATGGGCGAAAGAAACTAAAATACAACCATAGAAATAATACTCCGGAATATTAATTCTATGAATACAACAATAGAAATACTGCGCAACATCCCAAATTGACAACTTATCACGGGACGTTATTTCAGCCACTTCTGCTTATAGAACAGGATACAGAGTTAGTCATCTTCCCTTTATATATTCTTGGCACAGCTTGGTGTAAGTTTTCAAATTTATATTATGGCTCACGTTTGTTGCATTGAACAATGTTCTTGCAAGTCGGAGAAAGATAACAGTAGAACTTTATTCAAACTCTCCAAAATCGAGAGAGAACTAATGACATTTTGTTTTAAAAAATATATCAGTATTTTTTTTATTTTATTGAATAGTCAATACTCATCTGCAGAGTTCTGAAAAATAACTTACGTGGTTTGATGCTATTGTTCATCATTTCAAACATGTCAAAAAAGGCAGAGCAGCTACGAAAAAAATGTTTATTTCAGATCTGCATTTCGAGGACAGTTGCTTTGAACCAAATAATTCTATAACGAGAGACGTTGTTGAAATAACTGCATCCAGTAAGAGGAAGAATTGAGCGAGAACGACAACACTAGTTTAGAACCTGTTAGGAAATAACGCAATAAATACATTAGGATCGTTTTTTTCAAATTCGGAATCACATATAGACAATAAAAACTACCTAAATATAATATCTTATCCAACGACGCTACTTTCATGAGAATAGAGAATTAAAGCAATCTTACCTCTATAACAATTTTCGTCATTTGCTTTATGCTATTCAAACGATTTTCACACATAATACGAGATCATTTGCAATATGTCCATATTCCGCATACTCGCCGCTCTACCACATTTCAATTCACTCCGAAGACAAAAAACGCCCACTTTTTGATGGTACCTACTTTTAAAAGTTTCCTGCCTGAAGCCCATTTTATAGTGCAGTTCAGCACGTCATGTTTCATGTACACTCTAGCGTCAAGTTTCAAATATAGCATGCTTTACAAGAAATCATCAATAAAAAATGAGGAATGTAATTTTCTAAAAGTTTATGTTGATCTTGACTAAAATCTCAATTCTCTAACCTTATTTGAATTCCACTATTAGGTAAATTTCTTATAGAAATATACCTATTGCGATCGTTGAATTTCGAAAAAATTTCAACGGCATGTTGTTATATGTCTATAAGTTAGTCCAAAAAAACATTTGGTTCAAAAGTTTATATATATATATATATATATATATATATATATATATATATATATATATATATATATATATGGGATATTACGAAATTTGTTAACACGATAGAGGTCGCAGTTTTGAAGGTATCAAGTTCAAATTTGCTACAAAAATCAATCTCTCAAATATCTCGGTCGAATTCGTTATTGGGCAATATCGGGTAAGTAGTTTCAAAATGGCGACCATTCAAACATTTAAAAAAATGATCAAAAAAGAGCCGTAGTTTAAATATTATTAAAAATAATTTTAGGTTACAGATATAATCAGTACCTACAACTTTTGTTCAAAGCATTTTTTCATAAAATACACAGGTAAAAAAATAAAAATTAATAAAGAAAAATAGCAAATATTGATAAAACATGAACACTCAATATAAATTTGATGTAATTGTATATTTTCTGGAGATCTTATTATAGACCCTGATTAAAAAAATATATAGTATATTTATTGAAAAGAAATAGGCGAAAAAAAATCTGCCCTGAAGTGGACTCGAACCCTGTCTGCTTTATATTCAACAGCCAAAACAAAAACCTCTAACCGCAAGGCTATGACAATTTTATGTAATAACATGTAGGTATACCAATGAAAAGGTTGTTAAAATTTCAATTCAATGAATTTTGAAAAATTTACCTTTCCGCTGACTACAGGCCATCGGGATTTTTTTACTTTACAGAGAGAGGAGACAGAGAACAAAGATAAACTATATAGATATGGAGACAGAGAAAACACATGGAGGTGCGCACTTTCGTGATGCGTAGACCCGATTTTAGGCCACGACCCTGCCGTCGTTCACAGCGTCAGCCCCTCCAAAGGTGTTATCTTCTGTCCAAATAGCTTCTTAGAATATGGCCACTGAATCAGAGACAACCTTCAACCATACTGAATTAAATTTTGTTGGCGCGTTTCAGCCTGGAGGTATGTTTTCTCTGTTTCAGCCTCACCTGAGGGTTTGGTTTTAAAGTTTTCGGAAGAGGCGGGAATTTGGAAATATAGGTATTGTAGAAATTAGTATATTACATCTTTTCAATTTAATCCATTGTTTTTTGGAAATCTCGGATACTCTAGTAGGTAGGTACCTCTTCTGCTGTAGTAATTATATTTTTAAGAACCGGATAGTTTATCTATTAATTCAATTTTTCTAACAAATATACCTACATAAATATAAATTATACAATATTTTCAGAATATTTTCTAACAAGAGGACCTATAAAAGATTTATCATTTGATAACAACACGTAATACACGAAAGGCAGATACAAAATCATTAATGCGAATAGTCATACTGTAGATTTGTGTTCACTATTCGGTTAACTCAATATGATTTGTTAATTTCTCTTAATATATCATACAAATAAAAAATATATCTATATATTATCTAAGTAGGAACTTGATGCCTAATTATTTTATGCATGCAATTAATTAAAAACAAAGTATGCACTGGTTCTTTCTGGCAAGGCAATTTTTGAGATGGTGTAGCGTTTATTAATGATCAACTATATAATAAATATGTGTACAGAACAGAATCTAATTATAATAAAAATTATGCTTTGTTCGGCACTCTTGATCTTCATAGACGACGCTAGCAGCAGAGCAAAATGCCTACTACCATGGAGTGATAGGTTAAGTTGACCTACTACAATTCTCTACATCTCCCCTCCTAAAGATCGAGTCGACGATGAGCCCTAACTTCTCTCTGGCTGCGGCGCAAGACTTGAGGTGACGATGACTTATTAGGCGGGGCCCTTGAATTTGGCGGGTCACCTCTGGATCCTGAACTTCTTGCTGGACTTCTATGTCTCTGTGTGATTCTTGTTGGTTAAATTCCGTATCGGTTGTGACGTTAGGAGGAAGCGGATGTAAAAACTTTCGATTTCTTCTATAGACACCAGCCGGACTTCGAACCATGTACGAACGTGGCGATGAGTGCTGCTCTTCAACAGTGCCTCTTTGTCTGAGATCAGATATCCAAACTTTGTGACCAATCGGAAGTTCAGACAATTCAGTGATGTTCTTTCTATCATCGAAATTCCGTTTTTGCTTTTCTATTCTCCTCTTCTCTCCCTCAAAAATCGTATCTCGATCAGGCAGGCAAAGATTTAGTTATTTTGATTCGACTGGCACAAATCCTCGTAGTTTTCGACCCATTAATAACTCGGCAGGACTAACACCAGATTGAAGCGGAGTTATTCGTAAAGCTAAAAGCATTTTATATGGATCTGGACTCTTCTTAAAGTGATTCTTGAAGTTTTTTACTTGGCTTTCGATGAATCCGTTAATTTGAGGATATCGAGGACTTGACGTTACGATTTGGAATCCATATTCTGTTGCAAATGTCTTGTAACTGGACCCAACTGTTTGCGAATATTGAGTACCATTATCACTTCGAACTATCTCTGGAATCCCATGTCGTGCGAATATCGATTTTAAATGAAGAATTACGCAGTCCGATGTTAACTTTTCCAATTTAGCAACTTCAATATATCTCGAAAAATAATCGGCGACGATCAAGTACCATGATCTCTGTAGTTTTAACAAATCGGTTCCTACAATTTGCCAAGGTCTTTCTGGGTATTCTGATGGCATTAAAGGTTCTGTTGAATCTGGTTCGTTTTAGATGCAAACTACACAGTTTCTTATTAGTTGTTCCATTTGAACAGACAGCCCCGGCCACCAAACTGACTGCCTGGCCATTGATCTGCACTTATTGATGCCTTGATGACCAGTGTGAGTGCGGTCCAAGATGTCTCTTCTCAGACGCTGTGGAGTTAATATTCTACTGTCTTTCATAAGAATATCTTCTTGTAACGTGATTACATTCCGGTGTTCCCAATATGGAATAGCTTCTTGTGAAATTTTGTGACGTTCTGGCCAACCTTTTTCCACGTATTTACGTAGCTCTATGCATATCGGATCTCTCTGTTCTTTAATAATTTCAGCCAACCTCTTATCAGTTGATGGAAACTGTTTAATTACTGGCTGAACAAACGCTGTAACTTCTTCGGCTATTTCTTGACAACCTACAGTTTCGAGCGAACCTCTCGATAGCATATCTGCTATGACTAACTCTTTGCCAGGATGGTAGACAATATCAAAATCGTATCTCATCAGTCTCATACGAATTCTCTGTAATCTCGGAATCAGACTATCTAGTTCTTTCTTTCCCAGAAGCGAAACCAGAGGTTTATGATCAGTTTCAACTGTGATTCTTTTCCCAATGATGAATTTCAAAATTTCTCGCAGCCAACCACGATCGCTAAGGCCTCCTTTTCGATTTGAGCGTACCTGCGTTCAGTTGATGATAAGGTTCTCGATGTGTATGCAACCGGCTTGATTTCTCCATTTGACTGTTTCTGCATTAACACTCCTCCCAAACCAAAGGATGATGCATCTACAGAGAGTATCACGTCTTTTGATACGTCGTACAATGACAATATCGGTGGGCTCACCAAAAACTGCTTAAGATGTGTATAAGCATTCTTTTGTGAGTCACTCCAATACCATTCCACGTCTTCTCGTAACAATTCGTACAACGGCTGGGCAATTGTTGACATATTTGGGACGAATTTCGGAAAAAATTTACCATTCCAAGGAATTTTTTCAACTCACTTTTGTTTTCCGGCTCAGGAAACTCATTTATCGCTTCTATCTTTTCTTTATCTGGAGCTACTCCTTTATCCGACCCGATGTGACCCAAAATGATTATCGAATTTTTACGAAACTGACATTTTGCTTTGTTTAACGTCCAACCAGCGGTTTGGATTTTCCCCAACACAGTATCTAGACGTTTATGATGACATCATCAAAGTGACATATCACGCCGTCTATTCCATCCAGTAATTGGTTGATCTGTTTTTGGAAAACCTCGCATCAATTTTGCTAAAAACTCGAGCTCCGTCTAACTGGCTCAAGGTTGATTCTACATCTGGAATTGGATACACTTCTCTTTGAACATTCTTGTTTACCTGTGTCAGATCAACTCATAGACGAATAGTGTTGTTTTTCTTAGGAACTATGACTACTGGCGCACACCAGTCTGATGGTTCATTTACTGGTTCGATGACTTCTCTCCTGCAGAGAGACTGAAGCTCTTTCTTTAATGCTTCTCTTAAAGGTAACGCTATTCGCCTCGGAACGAAAACTGCATACGGAGTTGCATTTGGTTTCAGTCGTATTTTATACTTCTGACGAGTGTTTCCTAATCCACGAAACAGTTTGTCGAACTTTTGGAAAGGATCGAACGAATTTTTCACTTCAAATAGGCGCTTAACTAGGCCTAACTTCTTTGAAGCGTGACAACTTAATAGTGTTTGTTTCGCTGATGATACCACATAAAACTTCTCTTGAACAGTTTTATTTTTCGCCCATACTTTCGTTGACACAACTCCAGTCACATCAAGTCTGTTGCCTCTTGGACCCAAGATTAACTTAGTTGCTCTTTGTAAGTTATTTTCTGTAAACAAACGTTTGTAGACGTTCTCTGGCATGACACTCACTTCGGCCCCCGTATCATCTTTAGCAGTTATTTCTTTGCTCGAAATAATAACTTTCGTTTGCCAAAGACTACCATTTGCTTGCTTAAGAATTTCACCTACGAAACTCTCATCTTCAGTCACGACTTCGTTCGCATTTATTGACTTCTTCTGACTCATGCAAACTCGTGCATAATGACCTTTTGTGTGACACTTGTTACACAGAGCAAATCGAGCTGGACACTTTTGTTTGTCATGACTTTCTGGACGTCCACATCATCGACAACTCTTCAACGTGTTTTTGCATGCTGTTTTTGTAGCTGCTGATTTTCTCGATTTAAACTTGGCATCTACTGATGAACTAGCATTTCTAAACGTTTCTTGCTGCTTCCGTACAGATTCCGATCGACGTGCACTTGTAACAGCTTTTTCTAGGGTTAAAGTAGCATTCAGTTGTAACTTTTCCTATAGGGCTCTATCGGCTATTCCAACGACAACTTGGTCACGAATCGCTTGATCCACAAACTCTGGTGGAAAATCGCAATTCTGAGCTCTGGCATGCAAATCGGTCACGAAATCCTCTACACTCTCTCCCTCTTCCTGTCTTCGCGTGTGGAAACAGTATCGCTCATAAATTATGTTTCGTGAGGGTATGTAGTGATTTCTGAACCTCTCTAAAACAGTTTTGAAGATGGCTGCATCTTCGGCGCTTAGTTTTATCTATGCAAGTACCTGTTCTGCCTGTGGTCCCATTAAGTAAATTAAAGAATTGATTTGGTCTTCATCGGACTTCTTCTTCAAGCCGCTAGCACTTCGAAATCTCTCGAATCGCAATTCCCAAGCTTCCCAGTCGCCTGCTTTAAACGAAAATTGGACCGGAGCTGGAATCTGATACAAAGCCGGTACTGTCGCTTGACTTTCCATCTTTTTCTATACTTTTCTCCCAAGCCACCATGTAGCGTTTATTAATGATCAATTATATAATAACTCGCAAATATGTGTACAGAACAAAATCTAATTATAATAAAAGTGATGTTTTGTTCGGCACTCTTGATCTTCATAGACGACGCTAGCAGCAGAGCAAAATGCCTACCAAGTGTGCCTACTACCATGGAGTGATAGGTTAAGTTGACCTAATACAATTCTCTACAGATGGCGTAGCTGTTTTTATGCTGAACATATTTGAAGATGTGTACTGAACACAGGGTTGCCAGAGCTATTACTATAGTAATAGATCTATTACCTTTTGAGACGATCTATTACTTCATTACTCGTCACCAAAAATCTATTACCTTTTCAAAGTCCCAAAGAATTATTGTACTTTTTTACTATTTGCAGCGTTTTGACCAATAATAATTGTCCCAGTGTCATCTATTATAATTAAATTACACTACACTGTTTCAAAATCCTTAGTGGTAGTTAATACTAGAAGTTTCAAAGTAAAAAAGGTATCGGTAAGTATCGGTATATTCAATATTTCACTTGAAATTACAAATTGCATGGTTTTTTGCGTTGTAAGTATTTTTGATCATTTTACTCTTTTTTTCTGTTGATTGTATTAGGTGATGTGATTTTTATTTAGATACTATTATTATGTTTATTATTGTGTAATATTTTTGACTGGATCTGTTATTGTTGCTACTCATTAATATATAATACTATATTATATTTTTTATATTAGTTTCTGTTTTTTTTTTCATATTAGTATTCCATTTTTCATGTAAATAAAATGATTTTCCAGAAGCTATCTTATTTATCTTCCTCTAGCGGCTGGTGATAATAACAAAAAATTTAATCTATTACTTTTTCCACCGCTTGTCTATTACTTATTCTGGGCAAGCACTGGCAACCCTGACTGAACAGTAAAGTGTTGATGACATACTCGGAAAGATTTCTAAATTCTTTCGGAGTCCATCTCATCTTCGGATTATTTACCAGAGAAACCCAATGAGTGAAACAATACATATATTTGTTAGGATTTGGAAAACGCTGTCTGGGTGAAATTCTGTCTTCACACATGGAATATAACCCCTCTTCAAGTTAAAATTAAAAAAACACTTCATAGCTATTATTTAGATATAACATTTCTAAATTTGAAATCTGTAGCAGTATAAATAAACTGTACGATTTCTTAAAAAAATAATAACTTACCTTGAATACAAAAAAACAACCTGATAAACACCTTGAACACAATGTCTTAAAAATATCTGAATAAATATTCCAATAGCTAATAATAAGACGATAAAAAGTATAACTTAAACCATAAACAATAATAGAAGAAACTGTCGAAACACTTTTTGATATTCAAAAAATCAAAGGCAAACGAAAACCAAGTTCTTCTGTCAAATTTAATAAAATTGCACACAATTAGGTATCAGCAGACGTTTGTTGCAACGGATTTTGGTGAAAGATTTGAAAATGTTCCCCTACAAAGTGCAAACTGTTCATGAATTGCTACCGTCGGCCAAGGTTAATATACTGTCCAGATCGCCAAATCTAACAGCACCAGACTTCTTCCTTTGGAATTTTAAAAATCTCGCGTTGACCACAACAAACCACGAACCTTGCAAGACTTGAAAGCTAACATTGAAGAAGAAATCGCCAATTTGGAGCCTGATGTTATGCGAACAACAATTCAAAATGCCGCAAAACGAGCGCAATTATGCATCAACTCGGGAGGTGGCCATTTGAGCGATCTATTTTTTTCCAAGTAATGTAACCAATGCACTTTCAAATAATTTTTTGCTGAAAACAGAGCTCTTTTTTCATTTATAACAAAATGGCCGTTAATTCAAACTATTACATTACTATTATGCCACCTTTTATATTAATATGACGACTAATCTGCAGGATTGGCATATTGGTACTAGTGGAACCCGGTTGACGTTGTCTTGTTCATGAAATAAAAATACCAATTGTCATGGCGATTGATAAAACTAACAAATATATGGGATATCACAAAATTTGTTTACACGATAGAGGTCGCAGTTTTGAAGGTATCAAGTTCAAATTTGCTACAAAAATCGATCTCTCAAATATCTCGTTCGAGTTCGTTATTGGGCAATATTGGGTAAGTAGTTTCAAAATGGCGACCATTTAAACATTTAAAAATATTATCAAAAAAGAGCCGTAGTGTAAATATCATCAAAAATAATTTTAGGTTATAGATATAATCAGTACTTACAACTTTTGTTCAGAGCAATTTTTCATAAAATACACAGGTAAAAAAATAAAAATTAATAAAGAAAAATAACAAATATTGATAAAACATGAACACTCAATATAAATTTGATGTAATTGTACATTTTCTGGAGATCTTAATATAGACCATGATTAAAAAAATATATAGTATGTTTATTGAAAAGAAATAGGCGAAAAAAAAGTCTGCCTTGAAGTGGATCTCGAACCCTGTCTGTTTTATATTCAACAGCCAAAACAAAAACCTCTAACCGCTAGGCTATGACACATACGACAATTTTATGTAATAACATGTAGGTATACCAATGAAAAGGTTGTTCAAATTTCAATTCAATGAATTTTGAAAAATTTACCTTTCCGCTGACTACAGGCCATCGGGATTTTTTTTTGTTTGCGCGAGGTGGAGGGAATCCTCCTTATGGACATCGAGTGGACCCTACCCACTCGATAGCGTGAGGCTCTCCAGTCCATAGCCTGGTATACTCACTAAAACCTCCACCCGGTCTAGGTTTGTCTGACCATTACTGGTCAATCAATCAATCATCTTCGCAGCGCAGATTCTAACCGAGTCCAGTGCCTCAAAATGCGATATTTAAAGTACCCAATCCAGAATAACGGTATCTTGTACAGGCTTGTACAATTCCTTTGCTGGGTGTGATCTTAGAGATTTTGGGTCACGGTTTGGTAACCCAAATTATTGTTCTTTTTTGCGATCTAGCCATCCGCAATCACACAGTATGTGAGAAACTGTTTCCGGTTCCTTACCGCATAGTCTGCATGTTAAGTCCCCGTTGTACAATGTCATTTTGTTGAAGTGCACCTTGACTGGTGCATGACCAGTCATAAGCGCCGTTACAATTTTAAGCTGGTTTCTGTTTAACATCAGCATTTCCTTTGCTTTCTTTTGACATGGGCTCGGAATGTATTCTGTCATGTGTCTGTTACCTGGTGTGTTGCTCCAGTCTTGTTTGTGTTTCTCCAAAACCCA
Organism: Crioceris asparagi; assembly: GCA_958507055.1. Taxonomy (NCBI): domain Eukaryota; kingdom Metazoa; phylum Arthropoda; class Insecta; order Coleoptera; family Chrysomelidae; genus Crioceris; species Crioceris asparagi. The sequence goes on along the minus strand of OY293826.1, from coordinate 78,695,712 downwards.
TTGGTTGACTAATACTCGTACTGTGCGTTTAGGCACTCCTAGTATCATTCTTTGGTTTTGGCTTTTTCGTTGCCTGCCGTGCCCTGATGTCCTGGCGTTCAAATCAGTTTTACGTGATTCCGATTCGCTAGCGTACTTGGATTCTTAGAAAAAACTCCTGAACCAAAACCTTGGATCCGTCAGTGTACCAGACTCACCCTGAAAGATTGTGCTGAGCTCATTATCAGACCGTTCAGTCCTGCTTGGTATATTTATCCTGAATGTATTTTCAGAGAATTGTCGTTCTGAAATGTGATCAGTTTTCATTTTAACACATCCCCTGTCACAGCTTCGACGATACTCATGTATTGACATTAACCAGTGTGGTGCTTATTCTGAAAGCACCTAGTCTTGCCTCACCCTACACAACTAGATGCAATGGAGGCAGTCCCAGAAGCGCTTCCATTGCCGCGGTGGGTGTTGATTTCATAGCCCCCGTGATGCCTAGACATGCAAGTCTTTGCACCTTGCTTAGCCTTACCATAGTTGTACTTGTTGTGTTTTGTTCCACCACACCAAAGAAGCATATGTTAAGGTTGGTTTTACTATCCTGTTATATACCCAGTGTGCCATATGTAGCTTAAGTCCCCATTTCCTTCCAAAGGAGCGTCTGGTGACCATTAATGAGGTCTCCGCCTTTTTAATGGTTCTCTCTAGATGTTGGTTCCAAGTCAGTTTCGAGTCTAATATCACCCCGAGATACTTAACTTCACCTTTAATCTTTATTATTTCTTATCGAAGTGTAAGGGGACTGAGTCTTCGAGTGAATGCTACTATGGCGGATTTGTGAACACTGATATTGAGTAGTTCCTTGTCCGTCCATTTTGTTACCAAGTTAAGAGCTTCTTGCATGCGATCTCTGACAATGGTGTTATACTTCCCTTGGTTTAAGATGACCAAGTCAGCATATCCAAGGGCTCTGTGGCCTTTATTGTTCAGATCCATGAGGAGCTCGTCCATTACCAGATTCCACAGGAAAGGAGATAGCACTCCGCCGTTTGGGCTTCCTCTGGTTGCCCGAGCATCTACTGTATCGCCTAGTAAAGTCGAGGATACCATCCTATTTTTCAACATGGAGTCTATCCAGGCCACCCACGTTTCCTCGACCCCTCTATGTCGGAGTGATAGAACAATTGAGTTTATTGAGGTATTGTCAATAGCTATATCTATATCTAGAAAGGCTGCTAATAGTACCTCTTTGTTTTCCAGCGCATTTTCAATTCTCACAACGAGTTAATGAAATGCTGTTTCTGTAGAACAGCCGGTCTTGTATGCATATTGATCTTTCCACCATCACACCATCTCTTATATGTCTATCTACCAGCTTTTCTAGAGTTTTAAGCATAAATGACATAAGACTTATTGGTCTTAGGGATTTTGCCGTTTCCTGTCCAGTTTTTTCAGGTTTTGGTATAAATATGACCCTAACCTTTGTCCATTGTTTGGGTATGTATCCGAGTGCCAAGCTACCTCTGAGTACATTACAAATTATTCTGTGCAGTGGTTCTGTTCCCTGCTGCAGCAGTGCTGGATAAATCCCATCTAAGCCGGGTGATTTGTAAGGTTCAAATGAATTAAGTGCCCATTGTGTCTTTTCATAGGTTACCACCTTTTTTGCCACATGCCAACCTTCTCTGGTTCCTCTGATAAGAGTTACCAATTTTTGGTTGTTCTCTGAGGCTGGTGTCTGTACTATTTCAGCTCCAGGGAAGTGGACTCTGAACAGTTCTTTCACTGTTTCCTCTCCCATGGATGTTCATTCTCCTCATTCATTTTTGAGTGAGTGAATAACGTTAAATTTTTCTTTATATAGTATCTTTTGAAGTCTAGCAGCCATTTGAGTACTCTCTAGATCCTCGCAGTGTTTGCTCTATGAGTCTCTATTTGTTTTTTCAAAGCTTTTTTGTAATGTTTCAAGGTGTATTTGTAAACTTCCCATGAGCTTGGCTCTGTTGAATTATTTTCTTGTTTGTCCCAGAATTTTCACAAGTTCTGTATTCCACCAGGGTACATTCCTATTGGAGCACCTTATTGTGATAGGAGGACAATTATTATTGAACGCAGAGATGACGATGTCACTTAATTGTACCACAGCCACCTCCAGCTCACTGTTTGAACTTATCCTTGATGGAAATCCCAGTAGTTTACAACCTAGGTCTGTTCTTTATCCTTCCCAGTTCTTTTTCCACGGATTCCGATAAGTTGTTGGTACAACTTTGCTGTTTATCCTGAATCTTATACATCTGTGGTCTGAGCAACTATCATCATCAGATACATGCCAGATTGTTACGAAAATGCTGACAAATGCTGTAGCCAATGTCACATCAAGTACCTCCTTTCCGTGTTCTTGTTACAAAGGTTGGTTTATTCCTTACGTTGAGTATGTCGAGGTCGTTCGCCATCACAAACTGTAGTAGATGGTGACCTTTGTTGTTGGTGCTACCCCAGCTGGTGTGATGCGCTGCAGTCCTTTTTGCAGTCTCTCACTAGTTCCTCCACAGCTTTGGTAGGTGGCGGTTCAGGATCGTCTGAGGGGAAGTAGGCTGATCCGAATACACGAATTACACGTTTTTGGATAAAACTGTCTAGCAGTTTATACACTGCAACACCATCTGGCGGCAAGTTACAACACACTGGACAAAAATATTCTCAACTCTTAACCATACAGTTAATAATACAATAGAAAGAGAATTTAGTAGGCACTACTGTAAGTGGAGATGCCATAGCAACCTAGATAACTTTGCTATGACCCTAAATATTTTTGGAAACATAGCACTCATATTCTATGCATCAAAATGCTTGTACAAACATTTTTTTTTTCTTGCCAGTCGCGTTCGTGCAGACTTTGAATTGAATCATTATAAAGAGAAAAATGACACGCCCAATTCCATACCAAAATTATCATTAAACAATTTTTCTTAAAACTTTGTCACCCCTTAGTTCAACCATTAGGACATATCTTCATATGAAGTTATTCTTCCCTAAATCGTCCAAAGAATAACCTTCTTAAGTTATTAAAAAATACCCTGTATATAGATAAAATACAATAAAAATTGTGATCTCCTTTTTTTACCAACCACTAAAATAATTTGCGGGTCGTTAACAAAATACCTGGTAACTCAAATAAGTCATAGATATATGGATATATTTATTCATATTATAATTGGCATAAATAATAATGATTTTTCGAGTAACTCCTGGTCAAACGAAGATGAGTTGAGTTGAAAAGATCATTCATTAATAAACAATTAAAATTTAATCGAATATTTTTTTTTGGGAAGGGGTCGTTGATTAATCTTCTTAACTGAGCAGTGTTGAAGTAGAATTAGTACTCTTGAGGAAATAAAAAATAATACGACTTATTTCATATAATCGAAAGATTTTTGTTCTAAACATGCCCTCAGTAGAGTTGGGATATTTTTTCTGCTAATATTTAACAATAATCCTCACACACTGAAGAGGGGCTGCTGGTTACAATAATTTAGAGGGCTGTAGTGCTTTTTTTACAAAGCAATTTCTTCAAACCCGTTGTCCAAACAAGTTGTTTGCTAATAATAATGACACTCAACAAATTTAATAATAATAAAATATAATATATATATATATATATATATATATATATATATATATATATATATATATATATATATTTATATATATATATATATATATATATATCCTAAATACTAAGTAGAGTCAGAATCAGCACCAATTTTCCTTCTCAAATTCATCCTGGAACGTTTGACACGTTTCCTAAACTTCTCATACTGATATTCATCATCCGAACTACCATCACTAGCACCAGCATTGTAATTATTCACACTAGTACACACTGACTGGTGATAATGATGACGATTTGTGATGCTGCGGCCATTTCTGTTGGTGAAATGGTGATGTCCATTCTTATTGTTGTTGGCTGTTGAATACGAGCTGGCACTTGAACTAGGTCCCGATGTGGCACCACAGCCGCTATCTGAAACGCTGGCTCTACGTTTTGCCGGGGTTCTCATGAACTTCATCACATTGATGTCAACATTATCACTATTGTTATTATCACTACTAGTGCTGCTATCAACTGAGAGGCCTTCATCATCATCGTCATTTTCATCATCATCAGGTTCATGGAAGGAGAGTGGACGACTACTCATGCATGATGGTGGTGTCTCCGAAGATGTAGCAGCGGCGTTAAGGGGTGAGATGTTTTCATCAGACAATGAATGGTGTTCGTGCAACAGTTCTTCCTCATTCTCCTCCTCGTCATTTTCAATTGAACCGCCACTACTGTGTGTTTCTTCATCAGGAAAGTGACAACTGGAATTGATAACATTTTTTTGTGATTATAAAAACCGTCTTCCAAGGTGCAAAGAAAGATTAAAGTGTTTTTGAATCATAAGAATGCTATAAAAAATTTAATTGAGAAAAAATAATGTAACTGAAAAATTACCTGTAATTAACTGGAGTTTCTTCATTGGAAACATCTACAACATCAATTAAAATTTCTCTAGAACTGTTCGGTGTTGGCAAAATATCTAAAATATTCTCTTCTGGAACAATTTGATTGTTCTGTTGAAAAGCATTATCTGAATCTACAGGGGCATATTGCATATTTTCATAGTTGATAAATAAGACATTATTAGCATCTATGCCATCTAGTCCTGTACTCGTAGTTGGAATACTGTTTGAATGGTCATCTGGGAAGAAATTAAGTTTGATCAAAAGCGAATATATTAGATCAATTCCAAAAAGCGTTAATCTAGAAGCATATGGAATGTTCAAAACAGATGAAGGAGCATTGGATGTTTTCAAATAATTGCAAATTATTTACTTCAAATATAAAATTCGGTGCAATGAGCTGAGTAAATATTTGGTTCGATCAGTCATTCCAGACAGAATAGACATAATTTTACTTAGCTTTTACGCAACTTACATTGTTCATGTGTATGTGAGTGCCTTCTTTTTAAATATTTCCTAGGTCTACATCTACTATTGGTAGATGATGTATTCTGCCCATCACGTAAACTTGATCTTATCGGCCTCTTCTTATGCACACCATTCGACTTTCTGTAGGGACGAGAAATAATTTTAGAAATTTTGTTCTTTAAATGCGTTTCTTTCCGACATCTGTAAAAATAATATGAAATGGTAGACATATAGGTACTACATACAGTACCGTCGATATGCCACCTAGACCTAGCAAAGCCTCTAAAAAATATAATATAGCAACAAAAAGAAGAGAAACAATTTTTCTATCAACCTTTAAAAAAACAAATGGGAAACAAAAAATAAGAATATTCAAAAAAACATGTTAACCTAATTGACTAGATAAAAAAATGTAGGAAATAATCTATAAAGATTGACACAGATGTTTTTCAAAAGCGTAAATAATTTAACACTTTAATCGTCCTTTCCTTATTATCGTGTCTTGATAGGTTTTTGTTTAAGAAGAGTGAGTTATCAACTTATCAGCCTTCCGTAAGGTACTAGGAGTCGTGAGCGATCTAGAGGAACATGAAGGAGAAATCTCGAGGACGAGATCAGACAAATAGATAGCTGAATTAGCTGGAGTCAAAAACATGGCCGAAGACAGGAAGGTCTGGAGGGAAATTATTACCGCTGACGAAATTGAAGAGTTACTAGATAATGAAGTAGGCTAGGTCAACCTTTATTTTCTGCATTTTATTGGACAAAAAATCACCAGGTTTGTATTGAAATTTGCATCTTCTCGTATTCTTAACTCTGTAGGTAGACTATAACTATTTTACTCGACTATATCGTGGAATTATCACTTCGATGTCTGGTTGGATATTAGTGTTGTGTTTATTGTCTAAGTAATGACCAATCTTTTATAGACGGCGCGTCAAATTCTGTAGTTAAATAAGGGTACAAACACAGAACATTTTAAGATCTGACAGAAGACCGAAATAGCAACGTAACGCTGATTGATACGAAACTGAATGTTGATGATAGTCGTACTTATATTTTCGTCAAATACGAAGAACGGAAACAGTCATGAAATGCGGTGTGTGATATAAAATTATTTAAAAACAAATAACTATTAAAATTACCGAAGACTATGAACAATTTAACCATACCACCCTTATTTGCACCCAGAAACAGCTCACTTTTTACCAACCCGAAGATATCATATATTCAATTGTGACGTGGAAGAAACCGTTTAACCACAATATAAGTAAAAAAGAAAATTGGGTAGTTCTTTTGAGCATAATTTTTATAAAAGCAGATGTTAAAGGGCTTTGAACGGAATGTTTCAGACATTTTTTAAGTTTAATCAAAATCTTGAGAGCCGTTTTCCAACTACAGGGATTCAGGAACTTCTGAAACGTAAACATCTGTTGAAAATCGGAAATCGAATATTTTACACGATTACAATGCTTTCCTTACTAGGCTACTTAGAGTAGCGACAGATAAATAAATATGTGCTATTCTTGATGTAGAAAAATAGGTATAGGATTTCAATGACATACCTTTGCTGATAACTGGACGATTTATTGTGAGCTAACTTGGCCAGATGATTCTTCTTCTTTGATATCAGTTGTGTAATTCTATTGGCTTTATATCTCCTAGGTACATCAGAATGATGCCTACCATTTCTATATATCTTTGATATAATCTTAGGGTAATCCTAGAGAAAATTATAATATAATAAAATTAATATTATTTATACATAGTGTTCAACTTATACTGGGGAGTTTGATATCTCCGTTATCATGAGATATACAAAAACAGGTATACTCAGAGTTTGTCTTCAAATTTGAGAATTAATTCGTAATATAAAGAATGTATTTTAAGTTTTTCACATCATATCAAAGTTATATACTAGGTGACTGTATTTGGATTTTTTAGTTCAAGAGCTCAATTTAAAAAAAAATATTAAATTATCTCCACGACGACATATAGTAAGTGCTACATATTTTGTTCTTAATTCTTGTTGGCTTCTCTTATCTATTAGAAAAGGAAGGCATAAAGTTTATTAAAAAAAAATATTGAAAAATTGACCTTCAAAAAGCTTAAGCGTACGTTCTTTTAATGCGTCTGAAGTGTTTCTTTTAAAAGATTGTATCTTCATCAATAACAAAGATAATGACGTGAATAAAAAATCAAAATGTTCATAAAACAAGGGTTTACAGTTTGACACACTATGTTGTAGCTGCTGTATATTAAATAGTGTAGTGTAGTAATTCTTGGATAAACAAGTTGTTCTCATTCTTTTAACACGTACTTTCTCAAATTAAACTTTGAATCAAAATTTCTTACAGTTCACAAACAAAATCATCCAAATCAAATAAACGGTTTGAGGGATAGCCGATTATGAAGATGTGTATTTTTTACGGCCAATGAACTTAAAAAAATCATAACTTTGATGTGCTAACCTTAGGAAAGAGAATGTATGATCAAAGTTAATTTTAAAATATGAAACTTGACACAACTTTCATTTAAAACTTCTTTAGTATATCTTAAGACAACGGAGAAATCACACTCAGGTTTATGAATTAATCAAATTAATATAAACATATCTCACCATATCTTCACTATCACTGTCACTAGCCACTGATGAAACAACAGACTCAGAATCCCAGCCTTCTATCTCTCTCTGGATGAGGGAATCGAAGAAAGCCATCATTTTGGCATCCTCATTTGTAGATTGGTCGCTATAGTCATGATTGATACGCTGAAGAAGAAACAGAAAAAAATTCACAATCATCAATAATTCCCACAATTTTTGCTTTTATATATTTTAACTCACATCATTAGTGCCTACTAAACTAACATATTCTTCATGAGAGTAAATTGGACGAGAAGTTTCAGTGTGTTCTTTTAAAATTGAACCTTTCCAACTGCCTACCGGTATTACACTCCACAACTAGAATAAATGTATATATGTAGTTGTATAGTTTAATGGCTAGAATACGGAGTATTCACAGTCGATGGTAACTTAGAAGATTAAGAAAAAAGGTCCATAGAATCGTCCCGAAAATCTTATTATTCAAATGTTACCTGCTGAACTATCATCGAAGTATTCTCTCCAGGTATTGATATATAAATAAAAATATATTATGCAAAATATATCAGAAAACATGCATTAGGAAATCTAATAAAGTATTACTTTACAACTATATATTCTCAGTCTGTAAACCGGTACCAATAATTGAGTAACAAAATTTTCGGAACAATCATATGGACCGTTCGTTTTAATTTTTCGTATGGAATCAACATAGTACTAATTTGAATCTCCCTGTTAATTATTACAGCAACTACTCACTTTGACCATTTTCTCCACGCCTGAAGATGCTATAAAATTATTATGTACATTATATCTAACTTGATTAACAATCGAACGATGCCCACTAAGGACAATATGTGAAGAACCCCATTCACCTAAAATCAGAGTATATTTTTAAGAACGTTTCCTTAAAAAAACAAATCGACCCACACTTACTACCATCTGTTGGGACTTTCCACATATACAAGTTGAAATCATCTGAGCCCGAAAGAACATATTCGTCATTGATGCCAGCAAAGCAGCAAGTTTTCATTGTACAAGAATTGTAATATTGTGGATGATAGAATTGGCAAACAGCTTGTTCATAGTCAGTAGCATACATGACTGGCGGAAGGCGACGCCGCAATGCCAACACTTTCTTTCCAGATGAGTCAAAGCAGGCGCTAATGCCACTTATCTTGCCGCATTTGGAATCGTAGTGGATCAGTTGGCTGGTACAAATAGGAAACATTAAGGTTTTGTATTATTCTTTGACCCTAATATTCAGACAAAAAACCTTCAAATTCCCTTACAGTGTACTCAAGTAGTACTTATTGAATTCATTGAAATTTAGTCAAATGATTTACGTTAAAAAAACAAGATGATGGGAGTATCAAAAAATGAGCTTGAGAGAACTGAACCCAAGCTATCGGTAGTCTGATATTTGTTCTCAGTTATCTTCTTGATCTAAGTCTCAAACCCCTAATGCAAGATTAGTTAATTCTTCAATTTGTTTAACTCATATTTTGGTAACGGAATAAAAATAGTGCATTTTTCAATATCTTTTACAACGTCCCTCACGTTATCTTTCGTTCCTTTAAAGTAAATTTGAATTATATATCAAATCAAAAAATTATGAATTTTTAATGTGGGATTAAAATTAATAGGAGATTAAATTTGATTATCAAATCGGCCTTTATTAAGTCACCTTGTAGCTTGTAGTACTGGTAGCACTCAATATCACAAAAACAAGAATACAATATATGGTAGCGAAGGTACTGAATATGGATTTTGAGACATAACAACACAACATTATAATTTATAAATATAATTGAGCTTACGATTTAGGTTTCCGGCAATCCCACAGCCCAATACCTTCTACTGAATTAGCTGTCACCATATACCTAGGATTCGTTGGATTGAACATCACTGAATGGAAGCCACTGCCTTGATGTGCCATCACTTGAACATCTAACAAATAATATAGTAAAAAATAATAAGTACTGTAATGAGATGTTTTTCTAAATGTTAGGTACACACTTAATAATTGTTCACCTTGCATCACATTCTCACGCACATCAAACATCAGAATTCTTCCATCTTCACCGGCAGTTGTGAAGATATTGTGATTGTGGGGATTTATGCTGATGCCATACACTGGACTTTCATGTGGTACGGTGGCTATAAGGCCCCGGCTGCAATCACCGAAAAAAAATGCTATGTCAGAAAAAAGATTTAATGGTCTTACTTCTTTATTTAAATTTTCAAATTCTTGTATACTCTGGAACAGATAAGAAAGAACGAAGACAGAAAGCTACGTGAAGGAGCCTGTATCTATCAGTAAAAAGGATAAAACTAGATACTGAGCTCTAATGAAATGGAGAACCTAATTAGATCTGAAAAGGTCCCATTGGGATAGGGCGAAAAAGCCAGTCCATCTACATCTATCTAATTATAAAATATTTCTAGCCCTTACGTGTATATCTCGTGAATGAGAACTTGATCATCGTTACCACCAGAAAAAATTGTTCCATTGTGTGAATCAAATGTTAAACAAAATATATTACTGCCATGTGATGTCTTCATAGCAATGGGGGTTCCTTTGTCATATATGGCCCCAGCAACTGACCACAGCAGTACACGTTTATCATCACCACCTGCAACCAAAAGTCGTGGTAATATTTCCGGTTTTCTATCATATCGTAAGCAAAGCTATGGATTTTATTTATCAGTTAAAGATTCAGACTTCACTATAGCGAAATCCTTAAAGCGTCTTAAAGAACATAATATTGTTTATGTATAGAAAGTTTTTGCTCTTTATTGATTTTACACATCTAACTGCGAAGTGCTTATAAATTATGTACAATTGTTTAAGATGAAATCTTTACTTCGAATAGACAAATAATTGAGATAGTTATAGAAATACAGTCAATTATGAATCAAATAATCAAGTTAACTTATAATGAGTAATTTCTGCATATCAAATATGTACCTAATCAATACATTTAAAAAGCAAATTTGAATAGGTAGATAATACTGATTATTTAAATTTGTGCTAAATAACCAAATTGAATAATAAACTGAATAAAATGGCAAATTCTATGATTTTGATACCAAAGACAAAATAATCAATATAGGTGTAAAAAATCATATATAAGTATTTAAAACTTGTATTAGGTCAATTCTAAAATTAAACAATGCCTAACTATCTTAGCCTAAATTACTTTCCAAATTCACGAATGATAAAATATTCTCGAGACATAGGTAGGTATAATGTGTGAACAGAAAACCAATTTGGTTTAAAGATATAAATATTGATGAAAATTACCATTAGACTAACATTATAATTCTTAACAATAGCATTTCATAATCAGGAAATAAACTTTGAAGATCAAATTTTAGAATATGAGCCATCAAACTAAAAATATCTTGTCTTACCTGATATAAGAAATTCTCCATCATCAGAAAATTCTATAGCGTTCACACACCCGTAATGAGCAAGTAGATCCTTCCTGTATAAATTTCTAGCCTTATTCAATCTCGCATTGAACAATTTATTCTTGATTACAGCGTTATTTTTATATTGTCTATCAACTATATAATGCAAAGGGTTGATGGCTGCTGGCAAGGCCATTTTCTTATTATATAAAAATCATACACAATGAAGTGCAGTTTTGTTGACAAAAATTCACTACTTGACTTTATATGTCACGAACAGCTGATTGAAAAACCATAACACTCGACTCAGATTCACGCCGGCAAGTAGGCTGGTTGTAGTTGTTATACATGACGACACCACGATCTTTATCTTGGATTCATTTTTGTTATGTTTCGTGGAGCTTATGTCAAGTAGTTTTTGAAACGAACTTGGCTACTTTGGCCTTTGTGTTATTTTTTAGGAAAATAAAATATTCCTATCTTCTGAAAAATAAAAATTTTAAAAAATTCAAACCTATACAAGGTAACTTTCTTTAAGTTTAGCTGAAAGCAATAAAAATAATGGATGGAAGAGATTATAAAAAAAAATCATTACAATCATTTTATGAATCGTATACTTATTTAATTTGAAACAATAAATAAATTATGTCTCACTTATATATAAACATTTGGGCGAATTTCATTTGATTCATTCGATTTTCAAATTATATTTCTTTGATTATGAAATAGACTGTGGTGCAGTGATATTTCTTGGATTTAACCATAGACAAGATTTAACTGATCTTAAGGAGGGTATCCATTTGTTGCATTTGCACGTATCGTATCAACGTTTTGTATCCCCGTATCGTTTCAAATAGTTAGGATACGCTGCAACGTGATGCCAATTTTTGAAATGGAATTACAAATGCGTATCCGTATCATTTGCGCGAACGGTGATAAGACGAACAAAACCGGCGTAGGTTCGATGGTATCAAAGATTAAATAAACGAATCTTTGACAGTATTCTCCAGCACCATGCAGTACACTGCAACAAGCAGCAGCCGCGTACACGTACAATGCAACGACAACGACTTGTCGAAGTCTCGTCCACATACAACCATGATATAAAAGCTTTTTTCGGGTTCGAATAAGAACTGTTCCAGAACCGTCAGGAGTGTGCGCAGTTCAAATATACATGTTCGGGTTTCACCGAACTAATTCAAGTACGGTTCTCGAACCGACGCTTCACGATCGGGTTAATATTTGAACTATTCTGGGATGGTTCCGGAACTATCAGAAACGATACCAGGATTATAGCAAGAACTGTTTTTCGCTTATTGTTCACACATGCGCATTACATGGGCATGTTCATGTTTGACAGACAAGGTTATTATTTATTATTGTATTGGAGTTGCACTTGTTTTAGACTTTTGTTATTATATATTTATTTTGGCTATACTCAAGACTTTGTGTTGATTCTTTGGATTGTGAATTGTTGACATTCAGTCTATAGATAATATGGATCCGATGAAAACATTTTTCAGTTTGAATTCACCGTCGCCATCAAGTAGTGAAAGTGAAGAAATTTGTCTCGGAGTTATTTCGAATGTAATAATTCCGGAAGTATTAGGAGATACACCCAAAAATGAAAATTTCTTCGAGGAGACTGTGCCCCTCTATAGTGAGCAACAGTTCATTCAACATTTTAGGTAAGGATGTTTCCTAAGACTAAGATGTTACCCATTTTGAAGATAGTAGTAACTATTTTCAATCTTAGAATGTATTTATTGAGAGATTTTTATCCATTTAGGGTTTCTAGAAGAATTGTAGAAGAATTGAAGGATTCCTATGAAAATTCAGATTGGTACCCTAAGAAGGATACAGGCTACAAAAGAGTTGAAAGCATAAGATGTATTCTAGCTTTCTTGTGGTATGCGAGTAATGAAGCAGCATCTATAAGGGATGTCGCTGACAGATTTAACCTTGCTATAAGCACCTTGCATGGCATAATTGAGAATGTCACTAGGTTTTTATCTGATTTGTCTTGCAAATTTATAAAATGGCCATCTGTAGAGGAATGTAATACTATATCTCAAGAATTTGCTGAGATGGGTTTTCCTGGAGCTATTGTATGTATCGACGGAACACATATTCGGATTGATACCTCAAAGGAAGATTCGGACTCATACTTGAATAGGAAAAAATTTCATTCAATACAGGTATGAAAAATTTAATTCGATACCTTTCTAGAAAATGATGCAGATTTTTTGTTAGAAAGAGGTGTAATGTAATAATGTCTGGCTATATATTCTCAAGTGAGGATTGAATTGAAATTTTGTCTATTCACTGATAATTTTTTGTAATTTCAGGTGCAAATTGTTTGTGATGACAAAAAGAAGATTCGGGATGTATTTATAGGATACCCTGGAAGCGTACATGACGCAAGAGTGTTTCGCAATAGCCCCTTATTTGCAAATTTGGCTGAGAAATGTGGAGATAAGTTTATTTTAGGAGACAGTGCCTATCCATGTTTGAGAAATCTTCTAACCCCCTATAAAGACACGGGTAATTTGTCAAACACTCAAAAGAATTATAATAAGAAATTAAGCCATTGTAGGGTGTTCGTTGAGCATACAATAGGATTGCTCAAACAAAGATACCAACAATTATTTCATATAAAATCAAGGAATATTGATTTCATTTGTCATTTTATCCGGGCTTGTTGTGTGTTGCATAATATTTGTACTGATAATGAGATTTGTGCAACTGAAAATTACGAGGATTTTCCAATTGAAAATCCCGAGAACCATAATATACAAGAAGATTTTAGAGACGAAATTGGGCAAAATTATAGGAATTATGTTGCAGCAATGTTAAATATCTGAAAAATACTTGTAACAATACTGGTTCACAGATTTCATTCTCATTTGTAAATTATGTCCTGTTTTTTTATATTTTTTAGTTAGTTTCGTTTTTCATATAAATGCAGTATTTTTTTTTCATTATCCGTATTTCTGGTACTTATACGAAAACTGATCATTTTGTTTAAAAATATTGTCGGTCTTAATATAATTTCTGATATATCTATATTGTTTTATTTTAACTATAATATCAATATATATTTTTCTGTCCACTACTACGACAGTCTTGTTCACACATAATTATTAATTGAATCTCAAAATTGTAAAAGTTTTAATAAAAAAAACGTTAATTTTAAAAACAATTGGACGCAAGCCATATATACTATTAAATTAATTAAAACAATAGCCTACAATACTATATATTATTTTATTGAATAAAATGATAGTTGACATTTTTATTCAACTATAAAATATCTAAATAAACTAGAAAAATAACAAACTTAAAACATACAACTTCTGCAAAAGAACATTAAATATTTAAAAAAAAACAAATGAGAACAACCAAAAATATATTCTTTAGCTGACTAGAAAACAGTCTTAAATTCACAGTCTACAAACGGTAAATGTTCTTATAATAAATAAAAAAAAGTCTAAACTACATTAACATTAAACATACATAATATTGGCACAGTAAAATAATAAATATTCTTCAGTAAAATAATAAATATTCTTAGACTTTAAAAACATATTGAAAAGAAATAATCAGTCTTGAGGCAACAGTTTTTAAATTTGAATAACTTTAAAGTCAAATGTTCTCTTTTCCATTCTTTTTTAAAAAATTCATGTATTCCTCAGCCAATGAAGCTTGTTTTTCCATTACACAAAGCTTCTTCTTCTCTATTTCCAATTTTTCCTTTTCTCTTTGCTCCCTTCTATCATAAAATTCTTTCAAACCATTTTTAAGTTCTAGCAAAATATTATTTCTTTTTTGATATGTTGAACTTGCGATTCTCTTTCGTTTCAATAATCGTGGAGTTTCTTCTTTTTTTCTATTGAAATCTGATGAATTGCCAACATTTTCACACACATTTTCCGATATTGATGAACATGATGGCCCATCAGATTCATTAGGAATATGTACAGTTATTATATTGTTTTCTTCTGGTACTGACCTGTTGCTCATACCATCACTAGATAACAATGTTGTTGGATGTATATTTCTCTTTTTGTTAAAAATTTCATCCATCTCTTTTTCAAATTCAAACATTTTTCTTCCTCTGCCGGTTCTATTGTTGTTATCTACAACTTTTTTATAATTTCTCTCTAGAACTTTAAATCGATTTTCGCATTTATTGGGAGCTATAGTTATTTGGAAAAAAACCGATAAATCCCGGGCTACCGTCTCCCATAACTTTTTCATGGACTTAACTTGAAACGTCCCTATTTTTTTCACGTATATCCCGTATAATTCAATGAGTTTCAGAGTTCTTTCTCTTGTGAAAAATTTATCCTCTTTGGGGCCTTCTCCATCTCCAATAACAACAAAATCATTCATGTTGAAATCTGAAGTAGCAAATTTATCTTAATAACCTGCAATAACTAAATAGATTCACCACTTACATTCGCTATCCATTTTATTTTGATTTCTGATCCTCGAAATGTCTAAGTTGATGGTCAATATCTGATAAAATTCACAAGCGCAACAAACCAGACAAATCATAAAACCAAAGAGTATATAGGAGAACATGAAACTAACAAACAAGCCATATCTATATACCCAAAACAAGCCAAAGAACATTTGATTAGTCTATGGCATCTTATTAATTGAGGTTAATCTTCTTGAAATAGTTGTCAAAGTTTTGTCTTATTCCGTGTTCCAGTTTTTTATTTTGTTGATAGTTTATGAACTATCAGAGAACAGTTCGAGGTGTTGAACGATTGAGCAATCAGTTCTGCGCAGTTCAAGAATCGTTCTAGAACTATCCAAGTATTCGAACCCGAAAAAAGCTAAAAACAATGTATCGTGCATAGACATGTGAACAGATGTCTATGGTATCGTGCATACAACTAACTACGTATCGTATCATTTCTTTGATGTTTCGGCGAAAAACCGACAATTGGGCGATCACACTCATTGCGTTTCTTTGTATCAAAATTTGATACGTTAACGGTTCGCGTATCCATTAATACGCAACAATACGTGCAAATGCAACAAATGGATACCTTCAGAGTCGCTATCAAGGATATTATCAGAAGGAAAAGTGACTCGGGGTCAGGGATGTCAGACAGTCAATCAGAAATCCTTGTTCCAAGATCGCTCAAAGCTGGTACTAAAGTCGAAAAACTGGTACGGTGTCGGTATCGCTAATTCTCATCCTAGAGAATAAAGTGTAATTTACCGCTACTAGATGGCGGTACCCCTGAATATCAGCATGATCAAGTTAACGCATAACCAACAAAAATTTGAAAAATTGGAATTTTTGCGGACACCTACTAATTATTTGCAGCTTTCGAATTGTTTGAGACGCTTTTATTGTTGGTGACTAATGAATAATTAGGTTTTTGATAATTTGGTTTCTATTACCAACAAGTTTCGAAAATTAATCGTTATGCACTCTATTCTACTCTTAATTTGGTAGGTAATTTAACTGTGATAGATTGAGAAAATCGAATGTAAGAATAAAATCGTTTGTGAATATTATTTGATGAAAATTTTAATTTCAGATTTGAAATATTAGGCAAACAAATCATCAATAGGAAGTTAAGCAGTAAGAGCTGTCTATTTAGAAAAGAGAATTAAAATATTTAAACTAAGACAAGATTGAAAGGAACCACTAATCCTATTCAGTGACAATAAGGGTGTTCGAGCAGCGGTTCAAACCAGTCCCAAACCGTCAGACGCCTGCGCAATTCAATTTACGATGAAATAATTTATTCTCAACTACTAGTAAGATGTTCGAGCAGTAGTTTGATGATTTCCAAACTCAGTTTGAGACAGGCGCAGTTGAAGCGTCTTCTTCTTCTTAGAGTATAGTGTTCTCTGTTGTTGGAGAAATCCCTTTCAGAGAACAACACTACAGTTCTAAACTAAAACCTGGTTTTGTGTTTTGTCCATCAGTCTTTCATTGTTTTCTCTTATCTTTGTTCATAAAACATATCTATCGGCATAGTCATTTGTCCTATGAGGACGAAATTGTAAGAAAGTGGAAGAGGTAGTTTACAAACTGCAGTTTGGTGTCCGAACAACAAAATCCCAAACCACTTGGAAACTGTTTCAAACCGCACATGCGCATTTTAAACAGTTATCAAACCGTCCCAAACTACTGCTCGAACAGCCTTAATATATAATTGGTTGATTGCTGCGCCATCCAGTGTTTGTTTAATCAACTGTACAGTAGTACCACGTTACCGATAATGACAATTGAAATAACGATATCTCACTCTATAGAATAATATATGGATGGCGTGAAAAATACTAACTATGAGGCGAGAAATGTCGCCAGAATCATTTGACAAATAAAACAAATATCAACAAGCCAAAAAATATTCAAAAAAGATTGCGTTTTCTGAAAATTGTATTTATGCTGTACTCTTGAAATCCTGGTACTTTTGAGTACAAGGACAGAACCTTCCTTGTACATTGTACATGATATTAAAAACTAGTACGTGTACCAAGAAACTGGTACGTCTGACAACCCTGGCACAGCTTAACCCAACAATCGGCTAGCAAACTCTTTAGGCGGGAGAGCGTTGCGCCGATTGTCGCGCACCCAACCATTTGCGGCATTTGCGAGTACTGGACGACATAGTCGCCGCACAGTGTTGCCAGACGCCTGGTAATTACCAGAACCTACGGTAATTTGGAACCTTATTTGGTAATTGGTAATAAGCTCCCGGTAATGGGAAATTTACGGTAATTTCATTGTTTATAGATAATATTTAAGAAATGACGACATGAAAGACGATTTGTGTAGAAGGATGCAACATAAAAAAAGGATAACTCTAAATGCCAGTTGATTAGACCATAATAATTTGAAATATTTATGAAAATACTTATCTGAATGTCCGTATTATTTCATTTAAGTTATGTTTTTTTTTCATTGTTGTTATGTTTGATTTAGTTTTGTTTGTTTCAAGTAATTTTTTTTTATTAATATATGATAGTCAAAAGTAAAATATTTTAATGTATGGTCCTTCTTAGAGTCTTTTATCTTTTCTGTAACATAGATTACGGGCAAGATGCCCTTTGCAGGTTTATTATGTATTTTTTGTATGTTTATATTGTATATAAAAATAAATCTGGTAATTTTCCCTGAATTCTGGTAATTTCAAATTTAGGCTCATTCTTCTGTTATTGTGCAGCAGTGCCAGTGGCATTGTCCGGAGAATTAATTGTGCAAGTTTGGCTATATACTGTGTTATTACAAAAATGAGTAAATCTAAAGGTAGACATGTTTGTGCTGCTAAGGGCTGTTTGGCAAAAAGTGACAGCTCAAATAAGAAATTTTTCGTATTCCCCAGAAATCCCTCAAGGTAAGATTTTATTTCATTCTTAAATATTGTATATACATAGATAAGATAAGAGAAGTTTCTAGGTACCTACATTGTTTTTTAGACCAAATTATATTTCTAATGATTTTATAAAAGTTATTGTAGATAATTCAAGTTGGGTACAATTAACAAGCTGTTTAATATTGTTTTTTTTAATTATATAATGTTAAATGATAAGTACAGGAAAATAATAATTACATTACAATTGTAAATACTTTGTTTTAATTAATAATCTGAATATATTTCACAGAGCAAGAACGTCGGCCATTGCCCACAGAGAGGATTTGTTGGAGAAAAATCTGGAATTGCTTCATAATAGCTATAGGGTTTGCAGTGACCATTTCGAAAAAAATAAAATGTTCACAAACCAGAGTTATAATCGTCTCAATTACAATGCTTGTCCAACCATATTTCCGTCTCTAGAGGGCTCATCCTCACAAAAAGTATCCAACGTTCTACCTGCATCTCCATTAGCTAATCCGGATAATGATTCTAAGAAAATTGTAATTCTTCAAAACACCGTTATACCCCCCCCAGGTAAGTTTTCTTAAACATATAATTCTGATAACCTAGCTACTTTTTCTGTGAAGCGGTTATTTATTTGAATGATCTTGAAGAGCTATTTATTATTTAGTGTATGAATCTTGAACACATTATCTTAGTGTATACTGTCCCACTCTCTCTTTTTGACCGGCTTCAAAAACGGAAGAGGAATTCATTACAATAATTGCTTTATTTATGTACCTATGTACCCGCATTTTGCATAGTAATCTTGCAGCGATTTTTTTCATAAGAAAAAAAGAAAAATATAAATTTTGTAGACAAAACAAAATAAAAATATCAAAATCAAAATCAAACAATACACAAACAAAGTCAAAACTGAAAATTAAATTGAAATTAAATAAATTTATATAATATAAAACAAAAATATAAAAATATAAAGATGTAAAAATATAAGATAATAAGTATAAGAATGTAACCTACAGCTGTATGTTCGGTTAGAATGTAAGTTAATATACTGCTGTAAATTCATTCAGAAGGTAAACACTAACTAAATCACAAAAAACAAAAATAAATTGTGTAGAAACAATAAACCAGTGCGTGAGCTGAGCAGAAACGTGCCGTAGTGAAAAAGTCGTTAACTGCATAAAAGGCATTATCTAGGTAGTAGGTAATTTAATTGAAAGTTTGGCAAAATCTGGGAAAAGCCGTTATAGATTTAATTTCGTGTGACAGATGATTTTACATTACAAAAGACCCTTAGGATATCAAACATCAAATAATATTCACTAAACCAGTGGGTGTAAGAAGCTTAATATTATGTATTAACAATTTTTAACAAAAATGTCGCTTACTGCATACAAGGCTCTCTCCAGTAAGTATGATTTTAAAACCTTTCGAAATTCAGGAAAAGATCTTATGGACTTGATTCTAAATGGTAGATGATTGTGCATTTTTTTTGCATTGTACAATATAAAGCTTTTAACCAACTCTGAGCGAAGTGTTGGCAGATAAAGATCATGCTCCGTATTTCTAAGCGGATAGTTGTGAGATGCATACAGATTCAAATATGAATAGGGACGGAAGAGTTAATATTTTAAATTTTTTAAAGTAATCCTGGCAGTGAGTCCTACTGCTAAGTCTCAGTGAATACCGAACAGCTCTCTTCTGCAGTTTAAAAATACGTTCAAATTGAGTCGCACAACACGTACCCCAGAATGGAAGGGCTTATCGGAGGTGCGATTCAAAAATGGCATAATAGACTGTTCTAGAAGTAGACAAGTTGAGCTCCTTGGAAACTGATCTCAGCGCAAAGCAGGCAGAACTTAACCTTTTTGATATAGCATCGATGTGCGAGTCCCATTTTAAACGGTTGTCTACAATAAGCCCCAAGAATTTCACAGATTCAACAGCCTCAATAGTGGTGTTATTAAGCACAAAAGATTGCAATGTACTTTTATATGACAAAACTTTTGTTTTAGAAACGTTGAGGCATAGGAGATTTGAATCGCACCAAGATTTAATCGTGACTAAGTCTCTAGATATAGTCCTATGAAGTGTCGTAATATCCGGCTTGCTCCACGTAAAACTAGTATTATCCGCAAAGAGATAGATTTCACCGCTAATGTCCAGACTGGCAATGTCGTTGATAAAAATCAGAAACAAAATAGGACCCAGTACTGAACCTTGAGGCACTCCATATTCAATTGGCTTGCAAGAAGACATCGACGTATCAACCCTCACGATCTGACTCCTGCTGTTGAGATACGATTTAAACCATTCGAGAGACACTCCTCTGAAACCGTAGTACTGCAATTTATTAGTTAATATATTATGATCTACGCAATCAAAAGCCTTAGAGAAATCACAGAAAATTGTTGCTCTAGAGTGATGATTGACAAGTGTTGATGGATCTCCATATGTTTTTTGTCGAAATCCAATATGTGAAATAAATATTTTTGACAAAAAAATAGAGTCGACTTGATTATTTAGTGCACTCAAAAATACAAAATAATGTTATTATTTTCTTACATTTGCACCAGTTGAAAATTACTAGCACCAATAGATTTTTTTTTCAGTGCACCGGCCGGACAATAATTAATGTAAAAAATAATTTATTATTAATATTGTAACGTTTAACCCTGTGCTAAACGTTGTGGGGTGAGTTCACTTGCGTAGCACTCAAAATTCGCAGATTGCTTCCAATGATTTATTTTCAAACACACTATACACGGCTTTCTGTTGTAGTACAACTGTCACTACTTGTCACTTTGATATCGCGTTCCAACTACTTCCGAGTTATGTCTCCAATTGACTGATACAATAAACTGACTCTGTTCCGTGATTGTCACGGCTTTATATATCTGAATCATGATATGACATTCTTCCAGAATGTTCTATGATTATCTAGACGAACATAATTAATGTTCTAGATCCTTGTCAAACTGACAATAGTATGACAAATTGTACCTCACAAATTGTTTCTGGAAGGATCGAGAATGAATCTACTATAATTCTAGAACTACATAATGAAATACACAAGCAACACTATTGTAAATAAGGTAGCAGAATGAATACAAACTAAAAGAAATAATAACAGTAAGTACATGATAAACTACCCACGTAACACTGCCCCCTTCTTAGCTTTGATCGACCCGATCAAATGTCACCTCAGTCCCTTTGTACAGTGAAACTCTGTCGATATGAACCGCTTTCATTTTACTGCGTGGGGATTTCTGAATTCTATATACCACATCGTTTATCCTCTTCATAACGGTATATGGTCCCTCCCATTGTTTGTCAAACTTTGGAGAACGACCTTTTCGTCTTTGTGGATTGTACAACCACACTTTATCACCAATTTCAAATTGTCCGGTTTCTACACGAATATCATATCGGGTCTTCATTCGATCACTAGAAATCGTCAACTGTTTTCTAACCAGATTGTGTATTTCCTCGAGTATTCGCCTCAAACTCTGAATGTAGGCATCTACAGATGTGGGAGGTTCGCTTGGTGAACCAAACAAGATGTCAGACGGAAGTTTCAGATTTCTACCAAGCACAATGCCAGCTGGGGATTCTTTGGTCGAAACATGAGTGGAAGATCTATAGGCTAGTAGGGAGAGCGGTATACACTTATCCCATTTGTTTGGTGTTCATTGATTGCTGACCTCTCTACCATTCCATTGGATTGTGGATGCAGTGGAGTTGTACGAGTTTTCTTAATCCCCATTAGGTTACACACACTCTGAAAGATTTCTGACTCAAAATTTCGACTTTGGTCCGAGTGAATTTCTAACGGCACACCAAACCGACTTATCCAATGTTCAATTAGGGCATCGGCCACTGTTTTTGCCTCCTGATTTGGAATTGCGACTACCTCTGGCCATTTACTGAAATAATCCATGATGACCAAGAGATATTTATTTCCAGAGCTGCTTATTGGAAATGGCCCCGTAATATCGATGGTTATTCGCTCAAATGGGGCACCCACATTGTACTGCTGCATCCTATGGCGGGTTCTGGTATTTGGGCCTTTACTGATAAAGCAGGTATCGCATCGCAGACACCAGTCCTCTACGTCAGCACGGCTTCCTAACCAGTAGAACCTCTCTCTAATCTTCGATAAAGTTTTATTGATACCTAAATGGCCACCACTTGCTCCACAATGAATCTCTTGCATTACTTGTGCAATTCTTTCCGTAGAAGAATTATTTGCAAATGAACAGTCTTACCATCATTACTTTCCCATTTTCTTTTTAAAACGTTATCATCAATTACTAAAGATTCCCAAAGTGACCAGTATCCTTTTATGACAGGAGACAAATCTGATATCTCCTGCCAAGTAGATCTTGCTCCATCCGTTTTCCACCTCATCACTGGATTATAATCCAGTTGGTCTTGCTTGAGTACTTCCGAACTCCAGTTTGGATCACCATTTATCAAAGTTCGTTTGACTTTAAGAATTTCTGGCAAATTATTTTCAAGTCTTGAACAGTTTTTACAGTCCTCTGCACAAGGCCGTCTTGACAGTGCATCAGCGTTTCTGTGGTTAATACCAGGACGATGTTCAATTTTCAAGTCATATTCTTGAAGTTGTTGGAGCCAGCGCGCTATCTGCCGCTAGTAACTTCTGCCGCGTCACACAGTAATTTTGTTCAGCCTTTGATAAACTCAAACTTTGATAATATGCTAGTACATATTCGACTCCTTATTTTTATTCGTTGGGACAAAATTGCCCCAATTCCTGTTTTACTGGCATCAGTATCTAGGATAAATTCTCCTTCTCTCTGGGGATAAGCCAGAACAATAGAAAAGCACAAAGCACCTTTTAGATATTCGAAAAATTCTTTACGAACCGTCTGTAATATGAACACAGGCCTAAGAAACTTCGCAGTTCTGTTTAGTTCCTTGGTACAGGCCAATTATGAACCACTTCTGTCTTTTCCGGATATGTTCTTACACCATTTGCGGATATTATGTGTCCTAAATACTTCACCTCAGTTCTTAGGAAAGCACATTTCTCGGGATTAAGTTTAAGATTTGCTTGTGAGAATCGTTGAAATACCTCTTCTAGATTTTTCAAGTGTTCCTCAAATGTTTCACTGAAAACGATTACATCATCAAGGTATACTAAACATTTCTTTCCAATGAGTCCACGTAGTATTCTTTCCATCAATCTCTCAAAAGTCACTGGAGCGTTGCACAATCCGAATGGCATTAAGTGAATTGCCATAGACCAGTATTGGCTGAAAATGCTGTCTTTTCTTTATCCTCAGGATGCATTTCGACTTGCCAATATCCACTTTTCAAGTCCAATGTAGAAAACCATTTCGCTCCTGACAACCAATCCAGTGTATCGTCTATTCTGGGAAGAAGATAACTGTCTTTTTTGTGATTTCATTTAATTTTCTATAATGAACACAAAACCTAGTCGAGCCATTTTTTTTGTGACTAAGACAACCGGTGACAACCAAGGACTGTTCGAAGGTTCAATTACCTTTTGTTTCCTCATGTTATCTATAAGTATTGCCATTTCATTTTGTTTTGCTAATGGTACCCTTCTAGGAATTTGTTTTATTGGTTGTTGGTTGCCTGTGTTAATGCGATGTTGTACCATATTAGTTCGTCCTAGATCTGTTTCCGAAAAAGAAAATAGTTCTTTGTATTTTTCCCATAAATCACCAAATTTCGCCTTCTGTTGGTTAGGAAGTTGAGAAATGATTTTCTCTTTCAGCTCTCTTCCTTTCTGGCACATGGTTTTCCCTTGACTGCTTGAGATTTTGACAGATACTATAGGTTCCGCACAGGCAATTACTTCATTTTTCATTAAAACTCTAGGTTCTTCGGACAGATTTAAAACTCTCACCTTAATTGGATGCTCACTTGATGGATTTATTAATGCGTTTTCTATAATCATTTCCTTTGGTAAACATTCTGGATTACTTTCCAGTACCAGTGCGTCCTTGCACTTAGAACCTTCTATTTTAACATGGATGAGATTGTCAGACCATCCAGGTATCGTAATGGTCCTGTTTACCTTAATTTTTCTTATTCTAGATTCAGATGTTGACATAAACAACTCTTCTTCATTAACTTTGAGTATTCGGTCTTGGAGGTTCAGACTGAAGCCAAATTTATTCATGATGTCTAGCCCAAATAAAACTTCGTCCAAAATCTCGGCAACAAATAGTTTATGTCTAAATTTTGATTTTCCCAGCTGAATATCTGCCTCGTGAGTACCAATGACGGGTATTGTCACTCCATTTGCAGTTTCAAGTATATAACTTCTATTGGGATGATCAATTTTGCAAGCAGGAATAACATCAGCTCGCACAATGGTAGAACATGAACCAGTATCAATAACAATATTACAATCCCGACCGCATATTCTTCCTTTCACAACCAAGCTGGATCCTTCATGACTCAGTCGGGAAATTTTGATTTTTAATGATGTTGGGGCTTGGTTGGAGTAAGCCAGTCTTCGCCCCGCAAAACTTGCTAACATTGCTATTTTGAGGCTGTGGAAAATTCTTCTTTATATGTCCTTCTTGTCCACAATTCCAACACAAAGTCTTAGTTCTTTGTTCATTTGTTTGCCCATCCAATTTTTGTAACATTTTAATAATGTGCTTTATTGAGTTACCATTGCCATACGACTTCTCTTGGGTTCAATTGACCCATCGAGTCTGTCGCAGTCTGAGATGACTTCTGGAGGCATGTTTAGCAGCTTCGTATTATAGTGCACGTGCAAGGGCATCTTCAATTCTTGTAGGACTACTTAACCGAAGGGCTTGTTGCATTTCAATATCTCTTATACCATCAATGAATGTTTGTACCGTTAACCTATCAAGAAAGTCTTTTGGTGCTGTAGGATATGCCAGTCGAACAAGCCGGGCAACATCAATTTCATATTATTGTAGTGTTTCTCCAGACTGTTGCTGCTTATTCTTTAACTGTGCTTGATAAACTTGTTGTAGATGTTGGTCACCGTAACGCATTTCAAGTTGATCCACTAAAATCTCATACGAAGATTCGTCGCCAGTTAAGGTATTTAAGATTTCCAAGGCATCACCGCGGAGAGCCAAGATTAATGCGGTGGCCTTCTCTTCATCTGACCAACCACTAGCCAAAGCAGCAGCATCAAATTGCTTTTTATATGTAGACCAAGACTGTTTACCATCGAATTTTGGGGCTTCAATTTTTACTGGATTAACTACACCATTTTGAATTTCATTGGAAGATCTTCTCAGAGGCACTTCAAGTTTCGTTTGCAACATCTTTTCTTCTATTATCTGAAATTTTTGATCAATACTTTCTCTAATTTCTGTTCAACTTCTTCTTGAACTTTCTCTAATTTCTGGTCAACTTCCTGTTTATCTTCTTGTCGCACTCTTGCATGTTCTTCTAAGATTTGTCTTATTCTTGTTTCTTGTTCTTCTTTTCCTGCTTTCTGATTCATTCTTGTTCTTCTTTATCTTGTTGCCTAAATCTTTCTTGTTCTTGTATACTTCTTTCTTGATTTTCTAGAATTTGACTTATTTTTGTTTGGTCTTCCTGTCTAATTCTTTCTTGTTCTTCTTTTTCTTGATGTCTAATTCTTTCTTGTTCTTGTCTACTTCTTTCTTAATTTTCTAGAATTTGACTTATTTTTGTTTGGTCTTCCTGTCTAATTCTTTCTTGTTCTTCTTTTTCTTGATGTCTAATTCTTTCTTGATTTTCTAGAATTTGACTTATTTTTGTTTGGTCTTCCTTTCTAATTCTTTCTTGATTTTCTAGAATTTGTGTTATTTTTGCTTCTTGTTCTTGTCTACTTCTTTCTTGATTTTCTAGGAACTTCATTATTTCTGCAAAATTTGCCATTTCGTCGTAATCTTTCGATCTAGTATTCACCATATATTCTCAGCAAAATGCGAAGATCCCCCTTCTGACACCAATTGTAACGTTTAACCCTGTGCTAAACGTTGTGGGGTGAGTTCACTTGCGTAGCACTCAAAATTCGCAGATTTCTTCCAATGATTTATTTTCAAACACACTGTACACGGCTTTCTGTTGTAGTACAACTGTTACTACTTGTCACTTTGACTATCGCGTTCCAACTACTTTCGAGTTATGTCTCCAATTTACTGATACAATAAACTGACTCTGTTCCGTGATCGTCACGGCTTTATATATCTGAATTATGATATGACATTCTTCCAGAATGTTCTATGATTATCTAGACGCACATAATTAATGTTCAAGATCCTTGTCAAACTGACAATAGTATGACAAATTGTACCTCACAAATTGTTTCTGGAAGGATCGAAAATAAATCTACTATAATTCTAGAACTACATAATGAAATACACAAGCAACACTATTGTAAATAAGGTAGCAGAATGAATACAAACTTGCTTGTGTATTTCATTGTGTAGTTCTGGAATTGTAGTAGATTTGTTCTCGATCTTTCCAGAAACTGTATGTGAGGTACAATTTGTCGTGCTATTGTCACCTTGACAAGGATCTAGAACATTGATTATGTTCGTCTAGATAATCATAGAACATTCTCGATGAATGTCATATCATGATTCAGATATATAAAGCCGTGACGATCATGGGACACAGTCAGTTTATTGTATCAGTCAATTGGAGACATAAGTCGAAAGTAGTTGGAACGCGATAGTCAAAGTGACAAATAGTGACAGTTGTACTACAACAGAAAGCCGTGTACAGTGTGTTTGAAAATAAATCATTGGAAGCAATCTGCGAATTTTGAGTATTACGCAAGTGAACTCACCCCACAACGTTTAGCACAGGGTTAAACGTTACAATTGGTGTCAGAAAAAGGGATCTTCGCATTTTGCTAAGAATATATGGTGAATACCAGATCGAAAGATGAGAAATGGCAAATTTTGCAGAAATAAAGAAAAACAAGAAAGAATTAGAATGCTGGAAAAAGAAGAACAAGAAACAAGAATAAGACAAATCTTAGAAGAACAAGTAAGAGTGCGAAAAGAAGATAAACAGCAAGTTGACCAGAAATTAGAGAAAGTTGACCAAAAATTAGAGAAAGTTCAAGAAGAAGTTGAACAGAAATTAGAAAAAGTTCGAGAAAGTTTTGATCAAAAATTTCAATTTATAGAAGAAAAGATGTTGCAAACGAAACCTGAAGTGCCTCTGAGAAGATCTTCCAATGAAATTCAAAATGGTGTAGTTAATCCAGTAAAAATTGAAGCCCCAAAATTCGATGGTAAACAGTCTTGATCAACATATAAAAAGCAATTTGATGCTGCTGCTTTGGCTAGTGGTTGGTCAGATGAAGAGAAAGCCACCGCATTGATCTTGGCCCTACGTGGTGATGCTTTGGAAATAACTGGCGGTGACCAACATCTACAACAAGTTTACCAAGCACAGTTAAAGAATAAGCAGCAAAGGTCTGGAGAAACACTACAACAATATGAAATTGATGTCGCCCGGCTCGTTCGACTGGCATATCCTACAGCACCAAAAGACTTTCTTGATAGGTTAACGGTACAAACCTTTATTGATGGTATAAGAGACATTGAAATGCAAAAAGCCCTTCGGTTAAGTAGTCCTACAAGAATTGAAGATGCCCTTGCACGTGCACTTGAATACGAAGCTGCAGAACAGGCGTGAAGGAGTCATCTCAGACTGCGAGAGACACGATGGGCCAATTCAACCCAAGAGAAATCGTATGGCAATGGTAACTCCATCAAGCACATTATTCAAATATTGCAAAAATCGGATGGGCAAACAAATGTCAAAGAACTAAGACTTTGTGTTGGAATTGTGGACAAGAGTACATATAAAGAAGAATTGTCCACAGCCTCAAAATAGCCATGTGCAGGAAAACTCCAGTTAGCCAGTTTTGCGGGGCGAAGAATGGCTTACTCCAACCAAGCCCCAACATCATTAAAAATCAAAATTTCCTGACTGAGTCATGAAGGATCCAGCTTGGTTGTGAAAGGAAGAATATGCGGTTGGGATTGTAATATTGTTATTGATACTGGTTCATGTTCTACCATTGTGCGAGCTGATGTTATTCCTGCTTGCAAAATTGATCATCCCAATAGAAGTTATATACTTGAAACTGCAAATGGAGTGACAATACCCGTCATTGGTACTCACGAGGCAGATATTCAGCTGGGAAAATCAAAATTTAGACATAAACTATTTGTTGCCGAGATTTTGGACGAAGTTTTATTTGGGCTAGACATCATGAATAAATTTGGCTTCAGTCTGAACCTCCAAGACCGAATACTCAAAGTTAATGAAGAAGAGTTGTTTATGTCAACATCTGAATCTAGAATAAGAAAAATTAAGGTAAACAGGACCATTACGATACCTGGATGGTCTGACAATCTCATCCATGTTAAAATAGAAGGTTCTAAGTGCAAGGAGGCACTGGTACTGGAAAGTAATCCAGAATGTCTGCCAAAGGAAATGATTATAGAAAACGCATTAATAAATCCATCAAGTGAGTATCCAATTAAGGTGAGAGTTTTGAATCTGTCCGATGAACCTAGAGTTTTAATGAAAAATGAAGTAATTGCCTGTGCGGAACCTATAGTACCTGTCAAAATCTCAAGCAGTCAAAGGAAAACCATGTGCCAGAAAGGAAGAGAGCTGAAAGAGAGAATCATTTCTCAACTTCCTAACCAACAGAAGGCGAAATTTGGTGATTTATGGGAGAAATTCAAAGAACTATTTTCTTTTTCGGAAACAGATCTAGGACGAACTAATATGGTACAACATCGCATTAACACAGGCAACCAACAACCAATAAAACAAATTCCTAGAAGGGTACCATTAGCAAAACAAAATGAAATGGCAATACTTATAGATAACATGAGGAAACAAAAGGTAATTGAACCTTCGACCAGTCCTTGGATGTCACCGGTTGTCTTAGTCACAAAAAAAGATGGCTCGACTAGGTTTTGTGTTCATTTTAGAAAATTAAATGAAATCACAAAAAAAGACAGTTATCCTCTTCCCAGAATAGACGATACACTGGATTGGTTGTCAGGAGCGAAATGGTTTTCTACATTGGACTTGAAAAGTGGATATTGGCAAGTCGAAATGTATCCTGAGGATAAAGAAGAGACAGCATTTTCAGCCAATACTGGTCTATGGCAATTCAATGTAATGCCATTCGGATTGTGCAACGCTCCATCGACTTTTGAGAGATTGATGGAAAGAGTGCTACGTGGATTCATTGGAAAGAAATGTTTAGTATACCTTGATGATGTAATCGTTTTCAGTGAAACATTTGAGGAACACTTGAAAAATCTAGAAGAGGTATTTCAACGATTCTCACAAGCAAATCTTAAACTTAATCCAGAGAAATGTGCTTTCCTAAGAACTGAGGGGAAGTACTTAGGACACATAATATTCGCAAATGGTGTAAGAACAGATCCGGAAAAGACAGAAGTGGTTCATAATTGGCCTGTACCAAGGAACAAAACAGAACTGCGAAGTTTCTTAGGCCTGTGTTCATATTACAGACGGTTCGTAGAGAATTTTGCTAGTATTGCCCGTCCATTGCATCGACTAACTGAGACGGAAAGACCTTACAATTGGACTCCAGAATGTCAGAATGCTTTCGAATATCTGAAAGGTGCTTTGTGCTCTTTTATTGTTCTGGCTTATCCCCAGAGAGAAGGAGAATTTATCCTAGACACTGATGCCAGTAAATCAGGAAATGGGGCAATTTTGTCCCAAAGAATAGAAGGAGTGAAGTATGTACTAGCATATTACAATAAGAGTTTATCAAAGGCTGAACAAAATTACTGTGACGCGGCAGGAGTTACTAGCTGTAGTCAAGGCAATAAGACATTTCCACAAATATTTATACGGTCAGACATTTGTTCTACGGACCGATCACGCATCACTTAAATGGCTCTTCCAGTTCAAGAGCCCAGAAGGTCAATAGCGCGCTGACTCCAACAACTTCAAGAATATGACTTCAAAATTGAACATCGTCCTGGTATTAACCACAGAAACGCTGATGCACTGTCAAGACGGCCTTGTGCAGAGGACTGTAAAAACTGTTCAAGACTTGAAAATAATTTGCCAGAAATTCTTAAAGTCAAACGAACTTTGATAAATGGCGACCCAAACTGGAGTTCGGAAGTACTCAAGCAAGACCAACTGGATGATAATGATATTGGACCAGTGATTGGGTGGAAAATTGATGGAGCAAGACCTTCTTGGCAGGAGATATCAGATTTGTCTCCTGTCATAAAAGGAGATTCATTGTGGAGCAAGTGGTGGCCATTTAGGTATCAATAAAACTTTATCGAAGATTAGAGAGAGGTTCTACTGGTTAGGAAGACGTGCTGACGTAGAGGACTGGTGTCGGCGATGCGATACCTGCTTTACCAGTAAAGGCCCAAATACCAGAACCCGCCATAGGATGCAGCAGTACAATGTGGGTGCCCCTTTTGAGCGAATAGCCATCGATATCACGGGGCCATTTCCAATAAGCGGCTTTGGAAATAAATATCTCTTGGTCATCATGGATTATTTCAGTAAATGGCCAGAGGTAGTCGCAATTCCAATTCAGGAGGCAAAAACAGTGGCCGATGCCCTAATTGAACATTGGATAAGTCGGTTTGGTGTGCCGTTAGAAATTCACTCGGACCAAGGTCGAAATTTTGAGTCGGAAATCTTTCAGAGTGTGTGTAAACTAATGGGGATTAAGAAAACTCGTACAATTCCACTGAATCCACAATCCGATGGAATGGTAGAGAGATTTAACAGAACACTCAAAAATTATTTGAGGTCAGCAATCAATGAACACCAAACAAACTGGGACAAGTGTATACCGCTCTTCCTACTGGCCTATAGATCTTCCACTCATGAATCGACCAAAGAATCCCCAGCTGGCATTGTGCTTGGTAGAAATCTGAAACTTCCGTCTGACATCTTGTTTGGTTCACCAAGCGAACCTCCCACATCTGTAGATGCCTACATTCAGAGTTTGAGGCGAAGACTCGAGGAAATACACAATCTGGTTAGAAAACAGTTGACGATTTCTAGTGATCGAATGAAGGCCCGATATGATATTCGTGCAGAAACCGGACAATTTGAAATTGGTGATAAAGTGTGGTTGTAGAATTCACAAAGACGAAAAGGTCGTTCTCCAAAGTTTGACAAACAATGGGAGGGACCATATACCGTTATGAAGAGGATAAACGATGTGGTATATAGAATTCAGAAATCCCCACGCAGTAAAATGAAAGTGGTTCATATCGACAGACTTTCACTGTACAAAGGGACTGAGGTGACATTTGATCGGGACGATCAAAGCTAAGAAGGGGGCTGCGTTATGTGGGTAGTTTATCATGTACTTACTGTTATTATTACTTTTAGTTTGTATTCATTCTGCTACCTTGTTTTCAGTAGTGTTGCTTGTGTATTTCATTGTGTAGTTCTGGAATTGTAGTAGATTTGTTCTCGATCCTTCCAGAAACTGTATGTGAGGTACAATTAGTCTTGCTATTGTCACCTTGACAAGGATCTAGAACATTAATTATGTTCGTCTAGATAATCATAGAACATTCTCGATGAATGTCATATCATGATTAAAATATATAAAGCTGTGACGATCATGGGACACAGTCAGTTTATTGTATCAGTCAATTGGAGACATAAGTCGAAAGTAGTTGGAACGCGATAGTCGAAGTGACAAATAGTGACAGTTGTACTACAACAGAAAGACGTGTACAGTGTGTTTGAAAATAAATCATTGGAAGCAATCTGCGAATTTTGAGTATTACGCAAGTGAACTCACCCCACAACGTTTAGCACAGGGTTAAACGTTACAATATTACTGAATTAGCATAACTCCAAAATACAACATAAATGGAGAAGTGCGAGCAGGGCTCGCGTAGAAATGATAACGCTCAGATGTTTCACAAAATTTTCATATATTTTCTTTAATATCTTGTAGGTAATAGGTAATAACAAAATATTGGAATTACCCATATTCATTAACTCTTAGAATTACGTCCGTTATGCGATTATTTAAATCTATTTAATAGGTACCAAATCCCAAACATTCCCTAGATTCGGATAAACTTATAATTATTTTAAATAATTAATTTATTTTAATAAGTATATAGTATTTGTAATTTCTTAGTTCAGTTTTATCTAATAAAATATATCCTCATTAATAATAATTAATATTTTCAGATTTATCCATCGAGTTACCTTCTCTAGATAAAGAGTTATTGCAGTCTCCTTCGTCAAGTACGCAGACATTGACGTTTAATACACCAAGGAAAAGAAAATATAGGGAAACCATATCGGGGCTCAAGACCGAAAACAAAGCCTTGAAAAAGCAAATTGAAGAGATGGAGAGCCATAGGGACCATATGTCCTTAGACGAGTACAGAGCTCTAACTTTGAAATTTTGTAATGATGAAATGGCCGATTTCATCACACATTTGGTGTCACAGTCACATAAAAAACCTCAAGGTAGGAGATATTCGGAAAAATTCAAAAATGAATGAACATTTTTTTCACTGGACCAAAAGTATATCGCCAGTATCTGATGAAAAAGTTGTATCTACCAAGTCCGGAAACTCTCTTGAAGCAAATTCGTTTCATTAAAACTAATTCCGGATTGCAAAATTCTGCACTGTTTGAAATGCTGGATGCAAAAGTTCGCTCATTTCGAAATGAAAATAAATATTGTGTTCTTTTATTAGATGAAATGAGCATTAAGGCCAATCTTTTTTATGTTGAACATGGACTGTAGTTGGATTAGCAGAGAATTAAAAAAATGAAAAAATATTTAAACCTGCCCTTAGTGCGTGTGTCTTCATGGTGAAAGTTATTGCAACGAAATGGAAGCAGCCAATAGCCTACTACTTTTCTCACACTGCAATTGCAGCCACATCATTGAAGGACATTTTATCTGAGGTAATTCGGAAGGTTACATCAATAGGAATTCGAATTTGTATGGTGACCACTGATATGGGCTCCAATAACAAACAACTATCAAAAATGTTAAATATATCACCTGAGAGACCTTTTTTGATGGAGAACCAAAAAATTCTATATATGTTCGATATACCTTGTATTTTTAAGGCTATCAGAAATATGCGTTTAAAATATGACTTTGTTGTTGATAATAAGAATATTTCGTGGAGATATATCCAAATGTTCTATGAACATGATAGAACATATCCAGTAAGAGCTGCCCCCAAACTGACTTCTGTACACTTAAATCCAAGTAACTTTAAGAAAATGAAGGTTAAATATGCCACACAAGTTTTCAGAGCTACAGTGGTTGCTAGTTTGAACTTGTATATAAGATTCAAGGCCCTTCCTGAAGATATACGGCTTACTTCCGATTTTATTGATAAAATGGACAAACTATTTGATTTGTTCAATTCATCCCACACTTCTGACACAAAAACTATAATAGAGCATTCAAAGGTTGTGATTATCAAATTTCATTAATAAGAGAATGTTTTCAACTCTTTGACAAACTTGAAGTTAAAGATAGAAACCAAGTGAGCATCACAAATAAAGTTAAATGCTTAAAATGCATCAAAATATCCATGAAAAGTTTGTTGTGTCTTTGGGATGAATTAAGTGAAGTCGGAAAGTATGAGTACATCTTCCCAAGAAGATTGAATCAGGATGACCTTGAGAATCAGTTTGGTCAGATTCGCCAATTGAATGGAAATTGTATAAATCCCACCCCCATTCAGTTTTAAAGGTCATTCAGGAAAATACAATGTTCGAATTTGCTCCATTCTGGTACAGAAAACTGTGAGGCAGATATGACTTCCCTTCTGGTGAAGCTCAAGGACATTCCTCAAGAGCCAGCAGATATCACAGAGAACTCTCCAAAGCAGCAGATTACAATAGGTGCGGAATGCCAAAAGATTGATCAATTGCAAACCAATTTTGTAAGATATGTATGTGGCTATTTATAAACCAATTCTATGAAAATCTACAGTTGTGCAACGTGTGTAAACTATTCAAAAGCACACCAAGATTTAGATGACTCATCATTATACATATTCTTACGAGCATATGAAAATTCTAATAATGATTTATTTGGGCAGTTGAATAATCCTGATAATGATTTTGTATCATTTATAACGAATATAGAGACAATTTTTCAAAATAATTTTGAACATTTCGTTACTCAAAATGACATATGTCAAAATATTTAACTTTGGTAAAAGAAATTCCTTTTCATCATCCATGCCCAAATTTTACACTAGATTTTGTAATAAAATTATATATAAGGGTACGAATATATTACACCCTGAAAAATATAAATAGGAATTTTAAGATTAATAAAAATAAATTAATTATATGGCGGAATTTGTAGCTATATTTAATTTTGTAATGTATAATGTTAATAAAATGTTATGTCGTTAATTGCAGTTTTTTTTTACTTAAGAAGATAACATGTTGGGTGTTTTTGGAAGAGATAGCCGAAATATATATACCTACTCATATTAATATATAACATTTATCCAATCATATTATAGACATACAATAATGTAGCAGACCGAAATAATCATATCGTCATATCATTGTTCTTTTCAATACTTTAAACGCATATGTGAACAGAGCATTTCATAATGATTTAAAAAGATCTATTTCTCTTATTCATTCGTTATAAATTTTGAAATACGGACCAGTCGTAAATACTTAATAGGGTTCTGGCATGTACCCGCATAGGGCGTCGTCAAGGTCAAATTTTCATGCTTCCGCAGATCAGAGGTACCGACGAGAGTTTGTGAGCTGATTGTTTGGTAAGCTGTGGTATAGGTCTAGTTTGGACCAGTTTCAATCTGTGTTCTGTGATTTAAAGCACGCGCATTGTAGTTTTGAAAATTGAACTGCGCATGCATATGACAGTTTGAGCTTGGTTTGAAATGTTGCTCGAACACCCTTAAGCTTCTTTTTGTGTGTTGGGGATTCGGGTATTTGGAGATTCACGTCATTGGCTGAAATGGTCACGTGACTATAGCGAGAAACGTCAAAATCGCCAAATCTCCAAATACCCAAGAAGTTCGTTCAAATTCAACTTTCTGACTGTCTCCACAATTACGCGCATGTGCAATTTTCGATTGGTTTGTTGGCGTCGGCTTTCGGATTGCTGTCATCTCATCAGGGACAATTTACATTAGATTAAATTTATAAATATTAACTGAGGACTGTGGTTTTAGAAAAACAACTTCAAATATAGAAGAGAAGTTGATCAAACCACAAACATCGTCTGCTGAACCGTCTTCATCAATAGCTTTTGACCTAAATAGAAAATTTAATACTAAGAATGATTTTTCCAGGGAAAAGGTAATTAGAATATAGTGGCAGATGTCATTTCTGTAAGATGTTAGCCCTTGCAATGAAGAAACTGGGTGGTCGCAAAAGATTCATATATCTGTCAAGTCAAAATCTCTTCCCAGATAACCAAAGCTGTAAAAGGCGGATTCACATGAGCCCGTCATCCGGTGATCCGATGGAATTTCTGACGTACGACATCTACGAGATAAAAACGATCATTCACATGCGTCCGAATCTTTGTCGGAATATTTAGTTCCAAAACTAGGAACTTTTTTGAAACGTTGGCTACAGATTGATATTTTGTCATTCTGTCTGCTGTCTAATATCAATATCTAACCTATATTTTTGTGTATTTGCGGTGCCTATAATTTTTTATTTAAACTTTTACGAGTACTTTTACTTTTTTTCTGTGATTTTCACTTCATTATATGATATGAATATAGAGTCACCTGAATTGTCATTAGACGATAATGCTTTTGAGTGCTTTCAGGTGCAAGAGGTTAGTAAAAAAATTAATAATTGATATGTTGACATTAAAAAATTAAGTTACTGTTTTACTGTTAGACACAAGCACAAGATGAAGTGAGCATAGAAGAAGTTTTGATAGGATGCGTACAAGCTAGACCTGCATTATGGGATAGCAGATTACCATTGAAAAGCAGGTCGAAAAATGTTCGGGACCAAATGTGGATGGAGATCTACAAGGAGTTTGGAGGTAACTTCAATTTTTTTTATTATTTATGGAATATTTCATCTAGCTTGTAAAAAATGATGAATCTTGAAAATCTGCATGATCATCTGGATAGCAGTCAATCTCTTCTACTGAATGTATATTTATTTCTAGAGCAACCTCGGTACTCTGTAGAAATATTGGTGAAGAAGTGGAGGAACTTGAGAGACACATACGTCCGCCTGAAAAATGATGCTGATCAGCCCAGCGGCTCTCAAGCCAAAAAAAAGAGGAAATGGGAATACTATGAGCTTATGTCGTTTCTCAATGATACTATTTCTTATCGACCGTAAGTTTAACTAAGTGTAATGTGATTATTGAAACATCATTCTATTTACAGGACTGCGTCAAATCTACAGCCATCAACTGATGAGCCGAATTTAAGCAATAATGAAGACAACAAAACACCTTCTCGAAGAAGAAAAGTCAGTGATGGAATGGAGACCGCTGTGGTTGACGCCATCAACCGCATGACTAATGCACCGCCCCCGAATTGCCAAAAAAGCATCAATCCAATTTGTCAAAAACTTTCAGATATTCTAGAGGCTCTACCCATGAGAGAGAAAACAGAGCTTGAAATTAAATTATTACAATTAGCTTATAATGATTCTTATAATTATTTATAAATAAATATGATATATATCAGACTTTTAGTTTATTTCTATTATAAATATTATATAAAATTATATGTTGTGAAGAAATTATAAATAAAACTGTGCAGAGGCCAGTCTCTTAACTATTGGTTCCATTGAAATGGTACTGCCCCTCCAAACAAGAAATGCTGCGTCAATTTTTCCCTCATTTCTTGTGCTTTTCTTCCATACATGTTGCTGCTTACCCGCTGAATATTCCTTAAATTATCAATCTGTTCTTCGCGCCATTCACCTTCATTTATATACAAATATGGATTGTCTTTATTTGGATCATTTAAAATCCAATTATGTAGACAAACTGTTGCTTTAATTATGGCTTCTGCTGTAGACAAATTACTTATTATTGGCTTTCTGAAAATTCTCCACCTAGCAGCCAAAATGCCAAATGCATTTTCTATTACTCGGCGAGCCCGACATATCCTACAGTATATAAATTGTATATTTTGCTGTTAACTAAATTAAAATTGTTTAACATACCGGTAATTAAAGATCCTTCTATTTGGAGTTAAGAAACGACCAGGATAAGGACGCATCATATATGTAGTTAGCGGAAATGCTTCATCTGCAACCAAATAATAGTTTATAGGTTCTCCTCTCTCTTCTATTACAGATGGTGGTGGTAAAAAAAGATCATTTTTAGCAAGCTGTTTGACCATGCAACTATTTTTAAATATACCACCATCACTATGGCGACCCTCTGCACCAATATCAACAATTGAAAATTTATAGTTGGCATCGCATACCGCTAACAAAACTATACTGTGGGTGCCCTTGTAATTATAAAAAGTTGATCCAGATTTTGATGGCGCCTGAAATCAACCCTGGTTTGATCTACACGACCAATAAAATATTTTGCTCACCTGTAGTATTACGTGCTTGCCATCGATAGCTCCAATACAGTTTGGAAGTTGCCACCTTTCATGAAATTCTTGGGCTTTCTTCAACCACGTTTGTTCTGAAGGTTTCTCAAACACTATTTCATAAAGAGATTCCCAAATGCTACTGCATGTCTCAGTAATAATTGCTGAGACAGTGCTGGCTCCTATCCGAAAAGCATAGGACAAAGATATCATGCTGTCCCCACTCGCAAGGTATCTACAAATATCTTCAGATATTAATTGTTCTTGCACCCGCTTGAGATTTGTCTTACCTTAGAGTCAGGGTTAATCTCTCAGCGGGTGAAATTGGCTCACGTACGCAAAACAGTCTTTCAAGTTTAGGACCTACTATCTTTAACAACCTATCAAATGATTCCGGTGACATTCTTAAATAATTTATATATTTAACTGAGTCATTTAACCTCATCTCATTTATCAAATTACTGTAAGCACCTTTCTGCTTTCTCTTTTTAAAAATATCACGAATCCATAGTCTTCGATTATTCCGCTTTTTAGAAAGTCTAAAAGCTACTACAGACAACAAAATGATATTCATTTGATTCTTTCGAGTTTGAATACAAGAACACACTTTCATGATTACGGATTAATTAAAATTTAAAATATATCAATAGCTCCCGCTCACTTAATATAATTCTGAGGTTAAAAATCATCCGACGTCGGATAAAAGTTGAAATTATTTGAACTCATCCGATCATCGGACAAAAGTTGAACATATCGTGCAAAATATTGGCGCCAACTGAATTCAAATTATTTCGACCAATAAGATGCATTTCGGAGCATCGGATCATCGGATGACGGACGCATGTTAATTTACCTTAAATACCGTGAACATTGACGTTTCCCCCACCACTCTGAATCTCATAATCCCCAAACAAGGATGATATAAGAAGGATAATCAACTCAAGATCTTTAAATGTGTCAATGTGTATCTAATGATCTTGTAAGCAACTACTGTTTGAGAAAGCATGCCCTATATTGTCGAGTCGGTGGGCGGGTCTACTAATGAGTCGAGGCAATCGCTGTTAGCTGGTGTCGGTGACTAGTGAAATGTCATTCATATCATGGTACAAAAATCACATAATTCTATATACCTATAATTTGATCCTTGACTTTTTTTGTGAAGCTCACTATGGGGATTGCGAGTTTAGTACGCATGCGCGAAAGGGGAAGTTGGGGGAGGTGGCTTGGAGTCACATATGTATGCCATATATGGTATCCATGTTATTAAAATAGGGACATGTCCCTTCTCTTACCAAAAAAGTTCATGACGCATGCGCCAGCTATCCCCAGGTCTTTGACTTCATTTTTGCGTAATTTTTTCCACAATGCTAGCGGTATAGAAGTTTAAGTATATGACAAAAATGTTCTACATTCGTGACGGAACCTAAAATCCTAAAACCTGACCTATTTACTCGACGTCGTACATCGTATCTTCCACATAAATTTTTTTATTTATGTTTATGATACTTGTTATAGATAATGTAGCAAGGTTTAAACTAAATGCAACGAAGCAACAGTTATTTCTTTCAGAATAATTTACAAGTTGCATAATTTGAGTCTGAACAAGCAATAATTTGTGATGTCTTCCGAAGTTGATTAAAAGCAGAGAACACTACCTCATCAAAAGCGAACGAAACGGTTTTTTACAGAGATAAATTGAGAAAGATTGAGGTACATACGAGAGAGTGGGAAGTTAAGCCACACCCACCTCGTCGACTCTAGAAAGCATATTTCCTAACACAGTGGAATACACTGAGCAGAGAACACTACCTCCAAGAGAATG
Source organism: Crioceris asparagi (assembly GCA_958507055.1). Lineage (NCBI taxonomy): Eukaryota > Metazoa > Arthropoda > Insecta > Coleoptera > Chrysomelidae > Crioceris > Crioceris asparagi. The sequence goes on along the minus strand of OY293826.1, from coordinate 78,655,953 downwards.
GTAACTCCCATGTTAATTTCGTTGACTATGTTTTGACCTTGAAGTACAACTAGCGCTCAAGATGTTGACTCACAAACTAACTTGTTTATGGCGGCAGATTCAAAGTATAGTGAAAGTATTATGGTAGCTTATTAGTAGAGAGGAATAAAATTATTCAGAAATTGTTGAAGGAATTTTTTTGAAAATAACTTATTCATTTTAATTTTCATGATAGTCATCAGAAATGTGATATGAATGCTGAATGATTTTTTCAAAAAACACTCCAAAAATTTCTGAAGATTTTTATTCCTTCCTCAATAGTTCTGATCTATGAGAGGTAAATAAGAATATAAAACTGTAAATATTTCTAGTTCATATTTTATTATTGCAAAATTATAACATAAAAAGTATAAATAAGCAAATAAAAAATCCACTGAAAATATGGTTATTTGTAAGTAAACACATTATTATAATAATTTATAGAAGTAACTAGTGCATTGTCTGAATAATTATTTGAAACAAACAATAATTAGGGCAAATTTTGATTAGCCAAAATCTGATTACTCATCACAAAATTATATTGACAAAAATATGGACATATAGAAGTTAGATAGAAAATACTTAATATCAAAATAGATTTTGAGTAGAACAAGTAAACTATTTTATGAGTAGACAGTGCATTAGTCATCATCTATATATATTAATGTATAATCCAAAATATATAAAATATACCGGTTCACTAACACTAATTACACATACAATCCACAAACGAATAACACGTGTTTCATTGTCGCTTCAGCCTTCTTGAGTTGTTCCTCATTTAGACATAAAAATAAAAAGAAACAAAGATCAGTAAAATATATAAAATCTAAGCCAGCAATCATAAATGAAAACATGCAATAGATAATCGAATATACTCACAAAAGCATATAGGTATTCACACATTCAACGTACTCTCTCATTACACCACCAGGAACTGGATACTTCAAGGCCCTTCATTTTTGGTTCGTCGTCTTCTTCAGTAGTTGTTCCTTATTTGGACATCAAATTAAAAAGAAACAAAAATCAGTAATGTATAATAGCAAAGCAAGTAAATTTAAAATTCAACTATACTCACCAAAATATACTGACACATTCAATGTGTTATTTCATTACCCAAATAGTTACCGGCATGTAGAAACTGAGGCACTTCAAAGGCATATCACTTTCGTTTCGTCTTTCTGTTGTTCCTAAGCAAACATCCAATTCCTTCTAGAGCACCACCACTTCACTGCAATCTAAAAACATCATAACAAATCTGATATTCTATAGAAGCATGATAAATTTACATTGGGAACGAAAGGTTAGACCACAGATAATCTAGTTGGAATAGATTTTCTGTGGTTAGACTAATAATCAAATTATTAAGGTTGCCAATCGATTTTTAGTGCAAAAAATTCCAGATGCTAACTGAAGCAATCCTTATAGGCATTTTGGTGATGGCTGTGCCTTGTACTTGTATATCTAGTTTCCCGGAAGACATACATATATTTCGTGATAGCATTATATCTTTACTTACAGTTTGCTTAGTTATAGGCCGGATAGAAGAACAGCTGGAAGTTCTAAGTATATTATTGATTAAGCTTTTAATGATACTAGCTTTAATGGATACTCCACTATCAGGATGAACTTGCTTCAAAACATTGTATAAAAGGGTAGCTCTTCTCGTTCTTCCTTCTTGCAATATCCCTCTTCGCCTTACAGACATTCCTAATGGCCTTTCCATATTTACTCGGGGGCATTCTCCTATAATTAAGATAAAAATAACACCCGAATGATAAGAACAAGATACTAAATACGTACTAATAAAGAATGATAATCTTTCAATCGTAACAATAGACAAATAGTAAGTTTCCTATGAATATGAAAAAATTGATTCAAATCTAATATAGATAAACTTTAACACTCAACAAAGCTATTTATAATAATTAAAAATAATATAAATTAAAACAAACACATCGAATTGCCGGATGCAGCCATTTTAAATATGACATTCTCATCCAAATTCTGCGGTTCACGCCCATTTTGGTGAACGATACTAGCGCCGTGAATGGGAACTTTGGCAACAAACGGTCGAAAATTTCCCATAAGAGTTGCCACCGCCTGACACTGAGTCACTTATCCTCCTTATAACATCCTTGTCCCCAAATAGCCAAATAACCATATAATTCTATATGGCTGAATTTTTATGTGAAGCTTCTTTGTCTCTGGTGAAGCTCAGTATGGGGATTGCGAGTTTAGTACGCATGCGCGAAAGGGAAAGTGGCTTGGAGTCACATCATATGGTATCCATGGTAACATCACAGCTTACCAATGGTAGGTGTGATAACCTAACCTAACCTAACCTTTTTTTATCTCTGGGTAACATAACGACATGTCCCTCCTCAACTTCATGACGCATGCGCATATGGCCAGCTATCCCCAGGTCTTTGGCTTCATTTTTGCGTATTTTTTTCTACAATGCTAGCGGTATAGAAGTTTAAGTATATGCAAATAACCAATTCTCCCTCGCACAAAAGGCAGCTCTAATGGTTATAGATTTTTTTAATTTATGCTAGCCAGAAAACACTACCTCATGCTAGCTTTGAAACTGATATGTGATATGTTCGTTGCAATAATATTATATAAAGTTCAGAGAGTTGATATAGTACAGGTGATTTTGAATTTGAACTTTTCTTCGCTAATGTTGGTACTTGTTATAGCACAGCGCCCTCTAGTATCCAAACCGTTTTCAAAGACGAAGATCGGATGAAGATGATTGGATAAAAATGTTGTCATATGAATTTTCTATTTATAGACAGCGCACGCGTAAAGTCTTTTAAAATCGCCATATTTTTATTTTATTGTGGAAACATCAAAAAAATCATCAGTAGTAGTATATGTTATGTAAAAATTGATCCATGATGATGGTTTTATGATAATGTCACATTAGGTAAGGGCTGAACGAACTAACTGGCCTGTCTGGTCCTATCAGCTCTATGTATTTTGTTTACAATTCCGTTAAATTCTCAGGAAAAGATGAAGCTGCGCTAAGTATCTGAACGTAGGAGTGAAAAAATAGGAAATGGGTGCTTTTCTGGATAAGCCAAAGACGGACAAGTTCCAAGAATGCGGAGAGGGAAATGGTATCCGATATGGTGTGACCAGTATGCAGGGCTGGCGTGTCGAAATGGAAGACGCACACATGGCCAAAACTAACCTTGGTGGGGCTCTTAAAGATTGGTCCTACTTTGCCGTTTTTGACGGACATGCAGGGGCCAAGGTATCGGCGCATTGCGCTGAACATCTTCTTGATACAATTATGGCTACAGAGGAGTTTCACGAGGATGTCATGAAAGCTATTCACAAAGGATTCTTAGGTAACCTCAATTATCATCGTGATTCGCATTAATTAGTTCGCTGAAGAACTGAACACTTGAATAATTTAGTGATTGTGCTGTAGCCGACAACCGAAAATGATATCAAAGAAATGTAGTCACCTCAAAATATATTATCCGTTTATATTTAAAAAAACCGCCTTCAAAGATACTTATTTCACTTGTCCATAGGACACTTTTCCAGGATGGCTTATATTTATCAAAACACATTGAAATCTCGTACAATTAATGTCAGTGTGAGTTCCTTTGCATTTTTATGTATTATTCATAAAGCTGACTGGGTGTTGGGCTGAACAAGAGTTCGGTTAGTTTAATGTAAATTATAAATAAACACTGAATGAGTGACAGTGTAAATATATATTCCAAGAATTTACTCAACGTATCAGAAGCGCATATGAAGTATTGGAAATACAAAACTCGCTGCTAGGGTGAGTTGTAATGCTTGCATAATATCGTCACAGAAAAAAAATGTACATTATTTTTTGAGGTTATTACACTACATTTTTATAAATTTATCAATTTGTGAAATAAATCCCATCATCTATACTATACTCATGAATTTTTAGTACTCTTCACTTTAGACTTTTTTTAAACCTTTCGTAGAGTTGGATGATAAGATGCGTTCATTACCAGAAATGACATCTGGAGAAGATAAAAGTGGTACCACAGCTGTCTGTGCGTTTGTCTCACCTCGCCACGTGTACATAGTAAATTGTGGAGACTCTCGTGCTGTACTTTGCAGAGGTGGTACGCCCGCTTTCACTACTCAAGACCATAAGCCTGGACTGCCTGCTGAACGAGACAGAATCATGAAAGCAGGCGGCAGCGTCATGCTCCAGAGGGTGAGTTACTACAAATTGGCAATGAGAAATTATAATTATTTCGATCAATTTGTTATTTTGTTCTAGGTGAATGGTAGTTTGGCTGTTAGTCGAGCTCTAGGTGATTTCGAGTACAAGAATGTCGAAGGTCGAGGTCCTTGTGAGCAGTTAGTGTCACCGGAACCGGAAATTTTCGTCAGAGAACGAGACGATCTCAGGGATGAGTTCCTAGTATTGGCATGCGATGGTGTTTGGGATGTGATGAGCAATGAAGATGTGTGCTCCTTCATTTCGGACAGACTCAGAGTGACTGAGGATTTAAGGGAGGTGACAGGGCAAGTTGTAGATACGTGTTTGTACAAGGTATGTCATCAAGTATTATTTTTAGGTTGATTCTGTACTGGTACCTATTCTCTATTTTCAATCGAAATTGCTCCGTATGTTGAGTCTTTTACTTGAATACAATTTTGGACTTTACTGTTAGTGTGTGACACGAAGTCTGAATGAATAGTAAAAAAATCATATAAATTGATATTTTTCATCACTGTACGAAATCTAGACGCTGTGAATTGGAAGAAAAATATAAAGTTCGTCTTAAAATAATGCTGCTTAAGAATACAACTTATTCATGTATTTTCAAATATAAATATTTCCATCGTTTGTAAGTTGTCGATTGATATCAAAACTAACCAATTTTTCAATGTGTTCTGTATCCAAATATAACAAAAGCTTAAAGGCTATCATACGACACATATTGAAGAGATCAACGGTAGCATTTTTGAGTAGCATAATCCACCCATGATAGGATCAGAGCCATACTGTGGAATTGCTAAATACCACATTAAGGGACATCCAACAATGGTGACAACCCATAACAAGTTAAATTGTTTCTAAAGAGCACTTAGGTCAATATGTCACGCGAACTACTGAGTCAAAGACGAAAATCGAGGATACTGGAGAAGATGCTGGCTGACATGGCACTGTAGGCTTGGAAAGCACATCTGGATGAGGAGTGTGATGGCCTGGTTTGGGTTTCAACCTAGATTAATAAGACTAATAATCAGGTCGCAGTGGCATAGGACATAGAACCAGCGGTCGGTATTAGTTGTGGGACGACTTATGGGCACTCTTTCGTTATTTCTATATTATCCCCTACCGAATTTCTCGGTTATCATTGTATAATATATCCAATACCGACCTCTAACGGTTTTCGAAAAATAAATTAATGTCAAACTTTTTTGGCTAGTAAAAGGTAACAATTCGTCGGCAAGTTTGCTTATTTTTTGATAGCACCATACTAAAAAAATTAAATCCCGCAACTGAAAACCGGGGGACAGGATTTTAAAGGAAGGATCATTTCTAGCAACATTTTTCAAAAAAAACAAAGGGTTTCTGAGCTACAGCTGAAATTCTTGACGCTATCAAATCACTAAAACTATACGTTCACCAATTTTCATTCAGTTTTCTCCAAAATGTGAAACAAATATTTTTGACAAAAAATAAGACCGAATTTATTAGATGGTGCACTGATAAATTGGTGGTGCTAAAAGTCTTCTCCTTATTCATAAATGGACCACATCAAAATTAGCAGCACGCATAGAATAAACCTTATTTTGAATTGTGCAGTGCACCAAATGATATAGTCGGTCCTATTTATTTTGTAAAAAAATATTTAATAATGCTTCTATTCGGTTCCTATGTTATACTTATATAATTTTCATCAATTATTTATCTGGACTTTGTGTCAATATTTTTTTTGTGAGTGCTTACTTGCATATCAATCATTTTTCTATTTTAGTCACAAAATAGTACCTACATTTTTTTTCACTTCTAGGGTAGTCGAGATAATATGAGTATTGTATTAGTTGTATTCCCCGGAGCACCAAAACCGACACCTGAAGCTCTTTTGGCAGAAAAAGAGTTAGATGCAAACATTGAAAAAACTATTAGAGGTGATTATCGTATTTTTCTTCATTCGGACTATGTATTGGAATGATTTTTTTTCAGAAATAATAAAACAAAGTGATGATACGGAATTTGGGCAAATCTTGCACAAATTGTTATCAGCAGATATTGAAGGTTTACCCCCAGGGGGTGGATTAGCATCTAAGTAAGTACTTCTTTAATCGATGCTACTTAAATTCCTCGGTAAAATTGTTTCTGCATGAATAGAATATGTTTAATTCTTCTATTAAATCTTTTAACCATTACGAGTATGTATGTACTTATATGTATAATATATATTTCGTTGCCAAGAATAGAAGAACCTATAAACTATTGAATAATTTTCAAAATATAGTATATTATATTTCTTTAAATAATATTATATTATTCATGAAATTAACTTTTTTCTCACTTCTTACGTCTCTAATTTTCAGGCGTGGTTTGATCGAACGAATTTACAAAGAACTATGTCCTGATCAAGCAGAAACTGTAAGTTCTACCTACATAAGTGATGATCCTTTTAGTCCCATGTTGTTGAAAAATTTATACTCAAATATGACAATTTGAAAAATATCTGTAGATAAAATTATCATTTTGTGTGGAAAGATGAACTTTCCTCTTTATCTGCTTTATAATTATTGTTATATTATTTACTTTATGTATTATTATTTACATAATAGTGGTTCTAAATGTTGATAATGGCTGCTTTTACTTTATTGGACAAATTTTTAAAAGGGTATAAGTAAAATAAGCAGTTTATTGGTTGTTGAAAAAAAATATTTATAGGTGTTGCCGAAGTTTATTTACTTATTATGTTATTTTTTTCAATATGTACGTAGGTAGTTGATCATTTTATATTTTTAAATAAAGGTACATTTGCTCTATTATGTTGTTTATTATTATTTTTATATGCTTAAAAGCTTTTTTATTGAAGCAATGTACATTGAGACGTAAGTTTATTTATACATATTTTTTCTAAATTATATTTTTTTTGTATTTCATTAGTTTCGCTGGACAACAAGACAAACAATTACTTTTTTTTCTCATTATTGTGAATAACTTTTCAAATTCGAATTTGTTCTTATTAAATCTAATTTTTTTGTCATTTACAGGTATTGGATCCTTACAACTAAGTATGGGAGAGAATCTTTATTAAAAAAATTGCTCGGGAATATTCGAATAAAAAAATTGTAATTTAAATCATTGAAATTTTTTTTTTCATATGTTTATACATGTATGTTTTATTCATCGTCGTTTTTTACAAAAATTTTATTGATGAGATGAGAAACTTTGTCAATGTTATAACCGATTTTTTGTAAGGTATTTTTTTACGCAAACCCTTTGTAATATTTTTTTGTCTTATCTACACACTTTGAATTTACCATTTTATAAAAATACATGAAATTAAAAACATAATTTTAAGTGAACTCTGTACAAATTGTTGAAAATAATTACTATAAGATAAAGTCGACTGAATTTTTTGTTTTAATAACCGTTGAAATCCTTCTTCCTCTCATGACGTCTATCTAAAGTGCCGCTGAATTTCTTAACAAATTAAGAAATAAAACTTGACAAAATTGAGAAACATTGCGTGAATAGAAGTAATTGTATTTACAAACTACACTTTAACGTATAAATAATGAAGGTTTTAGAGTTATGCAAGATACAAAGATCAACTACAAAATGATTCATTACACAAACTTGAAATTAGTTATTACCTGGATACTGGATATTGAGTTTTAAAATTCATATTTGATGATATATTTCTTTGTAATTCAAGCACCTATCACTAATAATTTTTCTTTAGTTTTCAGTGACAGGTCCGTTTTTTGACAGACGAACCCCGAACGGAGGAGGTATACAATTCGACTGTCTGCTTTATTTTTTTTCTTGGTTCGTGCGCGCGTTTTATGTAGGAAACGAGCTCCGATTTTGATGATTTTTGATTCATTTGAAAGGGGAGGCTTGAAAAAATGGTCCCGTATTCATAAAAACGAAAATCTGAAATCTCCTTCCCTACGACAACCGCCCCCGAAAGGGGTGGAGGGTTCAAATTTTCTCGAAAATGGAAAATCTGAGATTGCATAATAATTAAAGATAAGACAATATCCGGAAACGTATAAATTGAATTTTTTTTAAGAGCTACGGTTTTCTAGATAGAGGCATGATAAATTCTCAAATATGTATATTTTTGTTATGTGGAGATGGAAGAAAGATTTTCTCTAATTTTAACATTGTTAAATAATCTCCATCTACAGCGGTTGTATGTTTCTTTGAAAGAAATACATGGATTTCTCCATCCTTTCTACAGAACCATCCAAAGGTACATTTTTAAAAAGACATTTTTTGACTACATATCAGGTAGCCAACACAAATGTGAATTTCTGTTGTTACTAATCGTTTGTGACTCAACAATTTATTAGATTGTTAAATACATATTTAACACCGATTACAGTTTTAACGTTGCTTTATTGGTGATGTAAAGTTGACTGCCTAAACGTACAAATTTTGAAATAAACTTAATTTTAAAAAAAATTGTCAAAACGATTTCTTGTAGATTTTTGTGACTCAATATTTAATGCGTTATCAGATTGTTAAAAATTTAACATCGATTAGTCAACACGTTTTGAAAATAGACCTTACATTTACCTTTATTTTTTACTCAATTGATCAGAAATCGTTTGTGAAGCTAATAAAGTAATGAAAGCGTTTATAACTTTCTTATTCACACACAGACAATCTATTCCAAATAGATTGTCTGTGCCAAAGCATTACAGCTGTGATTTTACAGTGATTTATAGTTAGTTGAAGGAAATAATCAAATCACAGTGTGTCAGGGGTTTTATTAGTACAGTACAGTATTCTGTAGCTCCTATGGTGTATAACCGTGCTTCAGTAAATTGACAAGAGATAGCACTATGTGCTCTATAAATTATGGAGTGTGATTATTGTCATAGCTATAAGCAAAGATAATGAGTTTGAGTTCCATTATCTTTGCTATGAGCTATGATTATTGTATACAAGACCCCTAAAATTGCTTAGAGAATAAAAATGATATCAATATTAAATGGCTGGATTAAGTAGCTATAATGTGCATAGAAAGTACCTAATGTATTTCAAGGTTCAGAGTCCAAAAATACATTTTCAGCCCTTGATCTGTCTGTTCAAAATTATCTCGGAAACGGAGGGAACGATTTTTATGCTTTTTTGCTTTGTAGCTCGCTGCTGTCTTTGCTTGATCTGACCATTTTTATATTCAGTGGAATCCGCTTGAGAGGAGACACCCGATTTTTTGTATTGATAAGCTAATATCGCATGGATCAACAGGCAGTCCCTTTCTAAATGTTCATCTTTTACCACTTTTCAGTTCCACACCAATTGCTTTACATCTTTACTATTTTGAATATCAAAATTTCGATATATCTTATATCTGAAAATTCGGATGTACAAACCAATTGTTTGTAAGAGAGAAAGTAGTAATAGCACAACACTTTTGCATACCTCTTATATCTTGGTTTACTACCACCAAATTGTCGTAAATAGCCCTTTGAATATTCGGAGAAAACATACCTCCAAAAGCTAGCTTAACAGAGCTAATAGTCATTTATTGCATGTGAGTCCTACGCCAATATAACGACCTTGAACTTCTCTTATCAGTACCTATACCATCATAAATTCATTTCCATATTTACCCCAGAGCGTTTGCTGCTTTCGTCTTCGCCACGCTCCTACCTGCAGGGGTGTTACGGAAGCCGGCGGGCCACAGTATTCTTCTTCTAAATGACCTGCAAAATAACGACGCCATGTGACGTCGCGTGCTCGCGAAACAACAGAAAAAGCATCGCAAGACACACGCACACTGTCGGCCCGCTGTTGCAGTAGTGTTTCAAATACATCAGACACATATTAAGTGAGTAAAGTTGTTCCCCGGCGTTCTCCGGTTTTGATAATACAACTTACGAGCTTTTCTCGCAGCTTTTCTTCTCAACCTGTCACATTTTCCAATCAAAATTTACGATAAAAACTACTCGATCATTCTCCACAAAGTGCAAAATTGTGCGGTAACTTTTTTTTGTGGAAATTTTTGAAAAAAAAAACAAAAATATTCACTTGCATGATTTACTATCATAATGTTCGAGGAATGTTTCGTTGAATAAGTTGTAGATAGTAGCGCTGGTGACAAATATAATACAATATTTTATATTTAGCATTGGCATTTTGGATTTGGGCCATAGAATTTTTGAATTTTTGTTCAGTTCTGTGATAATGAAATGTGCGTGAATTTTTGATTTCTTGTTTATCGTTTCCTTTTTTCATTGGTTTGGCGTTCAATGACTTTGAGCTTTATTCCGACCTATTCTTCGTTTCAATGGATCCGCAAAGAAAACTCAACAGTAAGTATGATTTTATTATATTATTGACAAAAGACCTGACAAACAAATAATTTAAATTGTTTACTGTGGAGTATGGGAACTATTTGGCTTCGATTCACAGGCGAAAACATTAAGAGGTAAAGGATCGAAGCGGATACGAAGTTAAATTGAAAAATTATTTTGAAGTATATTTTATAATTCAACAAGAAGTTTGTATATTTTATAAATACATAGGTAGAGATAGAGGTCTTATTGATAAATTTTCTGAATTCGTTCTTTAACAATTGGCCATATTAATTCAAATGAGATTGAAATAGGTGGTTTTCTTTATTGGAGAAATATAACGACCCAAACAGAGGAAGTGGGCAATAATTTCAATGTTTGTTTTTTTGATGGCTGTTCGCGCCTTTTATATCGTAAACGTGCTCCGATTTTTCATGATTCTTTTTTCATTTGAAAGCGGACTATTAAGGGCTGGTACCATTGAAAAAAATCGATATTCAACATGTCCTTCCTCCAAAAAACGTCTCGCAAAAGGGGTGGAGGGGACATTTTTTGAATATTGAAAATTGAGACGACAAAATTTAAGAAGAAACTATAACTGGCAACGTTTAAATTTAAAAAAAATGATAGAGTTACAGCAGTCGTAAAGTCTGAAATGTGTGTGTTTAAGGGATGTTTTGAGATCTCTGAATAAGTAATTAGGTATAAGCAACGTATTATCTTCATTGGTGAACGTTGAATGATTTTGATGACTAATGTCAATTTTATTTTACTGTTAAAACGGTCAAATAAAATTTACAAAAAATTGGATAGGCTTTATAGCACTGAAAAATACTATATAATTAATAATATTAATTCTATTATATAAAATAGCATCCCATAAAGATTTTTAAATTTTGCAGGAAATAATTTATCATCTGTAGGTAGATAGAAAACGCTTAGCACCAAGTTCACTATGTTTTCTTAAAGTATCGATCTGTCTGTCTGTGTCAAGCCAACACGGGAACGGAATATCCGATTGTATTGCTCGCAATAGCCGAATAACATATTTTGCTTAAGACTGTAGCGCGAAAGCAGCTCCAACGTTTTTGATGAGACGCATCACTAGGAAAAAGCAGAAGAAAGAGTTATGCTCAAATGCTCTGTCAAACTCTTGTACATATTCTGGCTAATCTTTTTCGCCTACAGCAAAATGAAATATGATCATAGTCATTTGTCGCGACACGCTGAAAGAAATAAATGCACGCATAACTTTATCAGACGAATTTAACATTCGATGGAGTTGAGTGGACACAACAGATTGTTTTCAGCGCATCATCCCCAAAAGATAGGGCTATGTTTTTTTGAATTATTTATTTCCCAATTTGTTGTCTAGGACCCGAATGTGGAATACAAAAAACATAAGGGAAATAAAACAAACACCAAAAAGATACCGATATCATTGGGGTCTAAAAGCTAAGATACAATCTTAGCAGCGTAAATGACGAGAGTACTAAAATACTAGATACTAGACCTAAAACTGATAGAAAACTATACCAACCAAATGCCAGAAGTAATATAACAACATATAAAATAGGTGATTCATGCGGCTGCAAATGAAACCCTTAGGGCTTTAGGATAAAAAAAGATTCAGAAACAGAAACTATAATAATAAATGGCTAATAACCAAGGATGAAGATGATCACCAAGCATACAAACTTGAAAGGGCGAAATTAACGTTAAAAACGATACCCAGAACTAGAAAACCATATAGGCAAAAAAACACATCAGAATCACGGAATTTTTTAAATTCTCCCGGCAACAAAACAAGACGAAGCTGAAACTAGAAGTAATTACTAAAGCAGACTGGAAAGAAAACTTTTCAGTAATGCTGAATAAAAAACCAAATGAATAAAAAACACAACTGGAAGGAAAATTGAGATAATACAAGAACAACTTACAAAAGCCAAAAAACAACGTAAAAGTAGAAAGTTTATGTTCTACTTTGGACAAGGAGAAATCTCTAATGAGCTGAAAGTCTGGCATCCCAAAATTATACAGACTGATAAAAAATACTAACTAAATTCTTCGGCCGATCGAGTATTGACAACATTTTATGCCTAACTCAGCTAAATAAGAAAATAATATCTACTGAAGGCGATGTAGTTTTATTAGATCTAACAAAAACATATACGTGCCAATAAAACAACTATTCGCAGTACTTGATAAATCCCCTGTACATATCACTGTAATTAAAGCGGCCAAAGAAATAGATGCAACTAATTAATAATAGGTAATTGATGGCCATGAAATATTTCCCGTTTTCGGCAAATTTATTTTAAATTATCGATTTTCGCCCTGATGAAGAGAATAAATATTCTCGAAAACTTGCCTTCATTCAAAGTAGGTATATAGGCATATTTCAATACTTTTATTATTTGTTTACCTACCTTTTACCATTTTATAAATTTTTAAAAATGAACATGACAGCTGATTCTACATCAATTCTAATTTTATCATTTGGCAAACTTGAACAGTCTCAGCATTACCAACAAAACCACTGTTTATTTGGATAAACGTACTTAGAATACATGCTCTTATTTGAATTCTGAATAGCAGGGTCCGATTTGTTTAAGTATTTATGTGAGTACCTACTCCACGTCACATAGGTACGAAAACTTCAGAAATTTCAAAATCTAAATCAGCTAATAATTATTATTATCCTAAATATACTTTGAGATTACCTCATAAAATATTGCAAATCCAGATACCTAGTTAACAAATTAGGTGTGTACTTATTCTTAGCCAACAATAGCGGGTCAATATTTCTGTTATGTCAACCTGAAATTCGGCTTAAAAAACTAATCTTCCTATGTAAATAATTATTCTCTTCACTTTTCTTTCATTGTATACATTTCAATTTTCAAAGATAATTGATCTAATTTTTTATTAGTAATTAATAATTATTTTATAATACACATTTAGATTTTGTACATTCTTGGCATATTATTGGGAGTACAATCAGATTTCCCCAGCGTTCATAAGGGACCTACAGGTGAAAAATCTGAGTCGAATTCTTTAAAGGTATATATTCAATACTTCTATATTGCTAGTTGGGTCTAAGCTTCGACCGCAATGGACGGTTCTGACATACATATCTCTGTCCTTATCTATGTATTCGATTACACCTCCCATTAACTGACCAATCAGTGTTACTTCAGAGACTCCGCCATAGCCGTAGCCCATAGCCAGAGCCAGAAGTTTATCACTCATCTATAAGGACGTGTTTCTTGGCATGTCGGCAAATCTTTTTATTAGTTTACAAGGTACATAGTACATAGGAAGAGACAGCAGATCCGTGATATCAACGTTTATAGACGCTAGCTGTAAAGGAGTATTAAATATATGCTTTAAGGAAACTCAGATTAATCTATGCATATGTTCGATGTTCAGGTACTACTTAGCAAATAATTTATAGATTTTGTTGAAATTGGTCACAGTTATAGCACAGAATAACTAACTATTGGTAGGTTGTATATTTTGTGGTTATACCTAGCCTACATTCGAAGTTAAAGTTTAGGATAACTTATATCTTAGAGAAAAGTATCGTTTCTAGAATAGGACTCAAAAATCAACAGCCCGAATTAAGAAAATAGTACCTACCGGTTGCGACATCTATTTCTTAATTGTTAATCCATAAGCTCACAAAAGAATATAGCGCAGCTACGTTTGGGTTCGCTGCTACAGTCCATAGTTTGTATCATAAAAACATAAATTCGTACACGTACACATCTACTAATTCAAAATAAAAGCGGTTAGCAAAAATTTGGTCAGTTTTTTTTTCATAAAACAATTGGCAATAAAATAAACCGTTGATATTTAATTAAGAAAATATTTTACAAGATTGAAGAAATGATCGTTTATTCTGATAACTAATAAACCACTAGATATGTTCTTTAAAAACTAAGAGCGAGTTTATTGTGCACTGAAATACAGAATAATAATAATTTTATTGGTGCTGGCACTTTTGAAATTAGTGTCAAAAGTCTCCTATCTACCTATAACTGCACCACTTCAAAATTACCTGTATCTAGAATTAATATTATTTTGGAGTTTTCAGTGCACCATCGAATCAAGTCGGTCCTAATTTTTGTACAAAAGTTATTTTCAATCTTTACTACAAGTTACAAATGCCACTCATAATTATTGCCGTATTTTGGAAGGAAGTATGTAAGTACGTAGGTATGTTGTTTTTCAGGCGTGATATAAGCAATCAATATCGTTGAATTTTCTCTTGACTTTGGATAACAATTATTTCCTGCAGGTTGCTTATTCAGACCATGTTTAGATTTTAAAACATTAATAACCAGAAGGGACTGGGGGTTATTCTATAAATATCATCAATGCCACATTATAATCAATATCCGCGATATGTTTAGTCCTGGCACCTGGTAAAAATAAAACATTTTTCATTTTTTATTCTAAGTTAGTAAATATGTACCTCTGCTCAATATCTCAATGAATAAATTAGTTTTGATATTCGTTTATATATATCATGAAGAGAAAATATTTAGATAGACAGCCAGAAGTCAGTGGCGTTGAGAATTGATTTTCAGATACATACATTTTTTTTTTTAAAAATTGGTCCAACGTTATTAGTTGGTGCACTGGAAAATACAAAATAATATTAATTCTATTGGTGCTGGTACTTGTGAAGTTGTACAATTGCAGGTTGCAGTTAGATTGACAACTTTTGGCACCAACTTCACAAGTACCAGCACCAATATAATTAACATTATTTTCTATTTTTCCGTATACCAACTAATAACCTCGGTCAAATTTTTGTAAAAAAATTTATTTCACACTTTTGACTATAACATTAGTCACGAAAATCGTTGAACGTTCACTTATACCATTACCCATGTATATTTTTAACTTGTACTTGTTATGAGTATAATTTGGAGATCTCAAAACATCGCGGCGGAAATACTTTTGTAGGTTAGGTACCTACACATATTTCAGACTTCACCACTGCTGTAACTCGAAAACCGTAACTCCATGGAAAAAATGTTCAATGTAAATGTTGTTAGAAATAATCTGGTGTTTAATTTTGCAGATTTTCAATTTTCGAAATAAATCGCCACTTCCACAGAGCGAGAATACACATATTTCAAATTTTAACGTCGCTGAAACTCGAAAGCCGTAGCTCTTTTAAAAAAATGTTCAAATGTTCAACGTTTTCGGATATTTTCCTATCTTTAATTCTGCCGTCTCGGATTTCACAAAAATTGCCCCCTCCACCAATATGGGACCATTTCTCAAGTCTCCTCTTTCAAATGAATCAAAAACCATCAAAATCGGAGTACGTTTACTATAACAGCGCGGGCACAAACAAAAAAAAACACACTCGAATTGTATACCTCCTTCATTTGGATTCGTCGGTCAAAAAACAACAGCAGAACTACGCGTTGTATCTCATATTCCTTGGATTGTTAAGTGACATTATAAGTAGGATTATTGAACAGATGGAATTGTTAATGTTTCTTTATCTTTTCGGTGACATTTTGTTTCTTTATTTCTCATTGTTTTTTTGAATCATGAATATAATCTATAAATATAATAAAATTGTAACAGGCCGATGTCAGAACATTATAGATATTCAACAGAAGCCAAGACTACAGCTATTAAAATTTTTGTCTGTCTATCTTTCTGTACACTCATCACGCAAAAACTATAGTATGGGATTTAGTGCAGTTTTCCACGCGCACGAAGTCGCGGGCAAATTAGCTTTTTTATATAAATATAATCAAAATAATTCAATATTAGTATTCAAATTTAACGAAAAAAAAAACACAGTCGAATGAGCAATTGCTCTTTCTTTTGCTTTCATTTTAAATTATTCCATCTAGAACAGACTACAAGTAAATTAAAAAACTTTTATTTCTTGGAAAAATGTGATGTGAAACTGTTTCAATTCAATTTTTGCGCGAAAACGAGCCAATATAGTTCCGAAAACATCACTCCTGTTATACTGTTATGACAACTTATTTGAGGTTATACTTGTGAGACGGTAAACTTTATTCTGTTACAAAATTAATTGCATATTTTTTTCTAATCAAATGGAAGTTGAGATCATGAAGGCCGACTTCAGGGATTTATCAAAAGTTAGTGTCAATAGCTACACTTGCGACAATATGCAGAAATCCTTTACTACAGATAAACCTACGAATATTTAACTTAACATTTTGTTATCCTTTTTTAAATTTTAAGGCTTGAGCGCCCGGTATGACCAAAGATCAGTAATAAAATCCGTCTAGTACGAGCTGTGCTTGTGGGGAGAGGGTTCCGTACTTGTGATTTTTGCCCAAATTTTCCTATAAAACCATAAATTAATTGTTTTTATTTTGGTATATTCATAAAATTAATTAATTAATCAGTTAATCAAATTAACTGCCTATCTACAAGGAAAAAAAGAGCTATCCTTCAGAGCATTCATGAAAATAAACAGATACCATAAAAGCTGATAAAGTGCTTTAGGATTTTGAATTCTTATCTACTATCGTTTTTTTTCAATCTTCCCGTACAACCATGACCTTTTTGACAATAGCGCGTTGGAACAATATATTCTCATTTGAAGTTTCCTTCAAATCCTCTGAAGTTCATAACTAGTCCTCTTTCACGTGAGGAGCCCTAAGCTAACCAAACCTATTTATTCTATGGGAGTCTTGTTATAAAAATTGTTCATGTATTGTTAATTTACATTAAAATTTCCTTACGATATTATGAAATAATTTGTTCATTTGGTCGATAATGTTATATACAACTATTCAAGATATTTGAGACAAATTTCCTAGGCTCTTTATTTGAAACTAATTTACCTATATAATCCGTTCCATTTCAGGTATCATAATATCTATACACATGATTAGATATTTCCAGGTATATTGCCCTCAAATTCTGTCTCAGTTATATTGGATTGCACAATATATGCAGTAGTGTAGTAATGTTTATCATCATCCACGGATAATGCGAATTTGCGTTTTTATAAACAAGATTTGAAATTTAAAAAAATATCCACATCTCTAAGAGAAACTCAGAGGTTTATTAGAATTGGTTAATTCTTTAGTTTCTAAAACCTTGTAAACATATTCTTTAACCGAGTACCAATCAGGGTCAGGAAGAGTTTTTTTTGTATGCCGAGATTTTTATCTTACTTTAAAATGTATTAGGTATATGCTGAAATGCATTTCAAATTAAACTTAATAATATACTATCAGCACGCTAGCATTCGTGTTCTCAGTAATGGGATTTTCACCCAGGTAGGTAAGAGTTAGTCCGACAATATATGAGAACAAACATTTCTTCAATATGTATAACGATTTTGATTTTATTTTGAAGCAAATTTATAAGAAAATAGAGTAGATATTTAATGACGATAATCTTGCTACAAGAAAATTATATTTGAAAATTTAAAGACATTATATTAAACGTAAAATAAAATAGTATACCGCTATTCCAGATATATGAGACAACATTTCAAGGGTCTATACTGAAAAATAATCAATTGTCAATAGATCATGACAACTTGCAAGGATGTTTTCCATAATAGGCAACGCCTGACCATAGTTCATTATATAAAATTCTTGATTGTTAACGATGATAGGTCAGTTTCAGATAAATATTCTTCAAACTTTGTCTCAAATTTCTTGAATAGCGATGTAACTATATTGATATCGTATCCGTACCTAAATATCATCTCGCGTGCTCCAAATAAGCAATGATAATGATATACTCAATTTGCAATTAAAATCCAACGACAAACAACAATATAATGGTTTTAGGGAGGAACAGTTCGAACAACAACCTCATTGTGTGCATGATTTATGTGCAAGAATTTCAGTCCCACTCACTCACTGTCCAAAGTCTCGTTAGAAAGAGACGGGCTGTAAGTAGGTTTATTTGAAATATTTTTAGTTCATCTGGAACTATTTTTGGTTTCCACAATTACATGTATTTATATAACATTGGAAAAAAGGACTTTGAAATAAATCTCCAAAGGCTTTTTTGAACTTGGTAGCAGAATACCATATTTCTTATTAAAATTATAAATACATTCGTTGCTGAAACTGTTTTGTTTTGAGTACGTCAATAACAATAAGAACAAATAGAAGAATTTGGACTAATTAGTGACATTATTCGGTCAATACCCTAAGTGAAACATTTGTGCTCAAAATAAAATGTTAGATACATATAATTATATTCAAAATTTTGAAAGACTAAGTAACACGGCCGAGGGGAGTTGGCCATGACAACGTGTAAGATCTGTTTGTAGTGAAAATACATACTATTTTCTTAAAAAATAATCAATTTTTTTACATTATTCGTTCTATCTGGGTATTTTCTTGGATAAAACAATAAAGTTGAACTAGGTACTTTGTATTTGTATATTTACTATAGGTATAACGCACAATTTAAAAAAAAGCAGACAGTTGAATTGTATACCTCCTCCGTTTTGGTCAAAAAGCAAAGAAAATACAATACCTTCATATATTCTCTCCCTTTTTTATTTTATCTAGATACAGATGCATCTGAGAGGTTGACCTTCTTAAACTCTAAGCCTCTTGCACAATTGTCATTTTTGAACGACGAACCCTGAACGGGGAGGAGGTATACAATTCGACAGTCTGCTATTTTTTTTTTGGTTCATTCACGCCTTTTATATAGTAATCGTACTCTAATTTTGATGATTCAGTTGAAAGAGGAGGCTTGAAAAAAAAAGATCCCATATTCATAAAAACACAAATACGAAATGTCCTTCCTTCCGAAAACAGCCCCAGAAGGTGGTGGAGGGGGCAAATTTTTTCGAAGATCGAAAATCTGAGATGGTATAATTAAAGATAGGACAACAAACGTTTAAATTGAACATTTTTCAAAAGAGTTACGGTTTTAGTGCTAGAGTCATGTTAAATTCTCATATATGTGTATTTTAGAGAGGGCGATTTCTTTCGAAAATTGAAAATCTGTGGGTACTATATGAATGGCCTAATTATTTGTAGCAACATTTATAATGTATATAATGTATAAAATATGTATTTCCGCAGCGATGTTTTGAGATCTCAATAATAACAACTACAAGCAAAGAATATTCGTGGATAATAGGATAAATACTATCTTCATTGGTATTAGTGAACATTCAACGATTTTCGTTAAATACATATTTTTACAAAAAATGGACCGACGTTATTAATTGATGCACTGAAAAATACAAAATAATATTAATTCTATTGGTGCTGGTACTTGTGAAGTTGGTGCCAAAAGTTATCAATCTAACTGCAACAGCACAACTTCAAAAGTAACAGCACCAATAGAATTAATATTATTTTGTATTTTTCAGTGCACCAACTAATAACGTCGGTCCAATTTTTTGTAAAATATACCCCAAAAACATTCCCAATGTAAGACTTTTGAAGGTGAGAGCTATATTCTGCAAAACTCGACAAAAAAAATCTCAAATCTTTCGCATACGCTCAGTAAGAGCTCCACACCCATACAACTTTTTATGTTTCTTTGTATACGAATTTTCCTTTAATGGTACATTTTCATCAAGTGATTCTATCGCTTCTCACCGCCCCCAAAATTCCTTCCATGAAATTACAACTTGACGTATTATATTCATAACCCATAGTTCCCCTGAATATGGACTAGCATTTCCAGTCACTCACCTGCTCACTTTAAATGATAAAATTGTCACTAGCTTGCATACATACTTGAAATGAATGCACTATATTCCGTCTTGGAAAAAAAGATGAAATAAAATAGAATTAATATTGCATTTGAACTTTTATTCGTTTTTACGAACTACATGTGTATATTTAACTATATGGTCAAGTTCTAAGGGTTCTATTGGGAGAAAAAATCAACTTTGTTAGTGATCTACAATATTTTTACACACACCAAAAATACAAAGTGCAATACAGTGCAAGTTCTTAATATACAGGGTGTTTCAAATATATTCACAGGACTTGAGGATGTTATAGCTCGTCCAAAAATATGAAAAAAAGTTTTTATTAACTTACACTTTAAAATGCGTCATTTTCGAGGTACAGGGCGTTGAAGTTAAAAAAAACCTCCTGAACCGTTTATCGTACAAGTTTTGAGTCAGAACAACATTTTCGTTAAGTCATAATTGGTGAAGATTTTGAAGGAGTAGTGGGTGTTTTTCTCTCATTACGCTAATGGAAAAAGTACGGTTTTGAGACGCCCATTTGAACCGCCAATTTTTTCTACACCAAAAAGGTAGGTACTGTTGGTCGTGACCTGTAAACATAAAATTGATTTTTCTCGAAAACGGTCGAATTCAGAGCTCACGACCAATTGTGTTTTTTTTGTAGAAAACATTGGCGGTTCCAATGGGCATCTCAAAACTGTAATTTTTCCATTGGCGTAGGAAATGGGGAGAAAAACACGCACTACTCCTTCAAAATCTTCACCAATTATGACAATACAAAAATTCTGACTCAAAACTTAGCTTATTATGAGTGGAAAATGCTTACAAAAGCTGTTTACTGCAAGATAAACGGTTCCAAAGATATTCACAAGAAACGATTTTTTTCTATCAATTTTAACACCCTGTATTTCGAAAGTGGTCCATTCTAGAGGATAAGTTATTTTTTTTTAAATTTTTTTGGACGAGCTATCACATCCTCAAGTCCTCCGCATATATTATGAAACATCCTGTATATTTAAACCTAATGAAAACAATTGCTAATCCCGTATTAAGGAGACTTAGAATGGCGTGGAGTATCTATAAAACTTATTATGAGTTAAAGAAAAAAATTAACAACTTATGTTTCAACGTCATGGAAGGAATTTTGGGGGCGGTGAGAAGCGATAGAATCACTTGATGAAAATGTACCATTAAAGCAAAATTCGTATACAAAGAAACATAAAAAGTTGTATGGGTGTTCTGTGTGGAGCTCTTACTGAGCGTATGCGAAAGATTTGAGATTTTTTTTGTCGAGTTTTGCAGAATATAGCTCTCACCTCCAAAAGTCTTACATTGGGAATGTTTTTTGGGGATATGGATTTTCTTTGGAAGTCGCTCAGCTGTCACGGACTAACTTTAATTTTCAATAATCATATTAATTTTAATTTTAATCATATTAAATTTATATATACACATACAAGATGGCTCATGGTCGATGGTACCTTAGACGTTTACGGTTAACGGGACATAGGATCGTTCTTAAAATATTGTTTTGTTTTCTGTGATGCTAATAAGCTTACATAACTATGTATGCCACTCCATATCACCAACTATAACAGCAAACAACCTCAAAGACTGATGTAAATTGTTTATTCTTAGGAATTAGTGTGAATTATGGAGTTATATAAATTAACAGCTTTATATTCATTGTAGCCCTGATGATGAAAAAATATATTTTGGAAAGCTAGGACCTAAGTCAAAAGAGTTTACTTTTTGCTTTATGCCGAAATCCCAATTAACCAAATATTATTTATCTAACAATAATCGGCAATTTACTTCATACCTATTATATATATATATATATATATATATATATATATATATATATATATATATATATATATATATATATATATATGCCGTAACTTTCTTTTCAGCGCTTGCCAAGAAATGAAATGCAATGTTACTTGTTTCTCCATTTTGATTTGAAAAATAAATTAAAATTATAAACATTCCTAAGAAAAAACAAAGTTGTGTAGACTTAGAACTATTTAGAAACAGCCGGTATAATTGAAAATATTTTTATGTTGTAGAATTTTTAAAATACGATTGGGTTGGTTATAAACATTTTCTCCTAATATTCACAATAACCTCGTAATCGTCCGAATACCTACGCACCCCTAATCTCCAACCTTGTATTTCATAACTTGACATGTACCTAGATATTTATCACCAGCGGGCCGCGTCTAATTATAAAAAAAGCTATATCGTGTGATCTGAAGCAAAAGCAAAAACCAAAAAAAAATATGCACGAGTAGGCAATGTTAGAAGAAATATACCTAGGTATCAAATATTAATAATAATTAATAATATAACCCTCTGCGTACGAAAACGTCTAATTCCTGATCGCTATGCCATCTCTTAGTAAATAGATGTATTAAAACGAACTGCTACATCTACCTCATTGTTGTCATTTAGTTGGAGTTGGAGTATACGTTTGACAAATATTATTAATGCGTTAAAAATGTACCACTTTCGAATAAGAGTGAAGTAGTTTGCATGCTTCTTAAATAATAAATGATTTTACAATCATGATCATAATTAATTTGTTAGTTTCACTTAGGTATTTATGCGATATCTATATCAGTTAGGTATTTAAAAACAGGTAAAATTTTAGCACCGGCAACACCGTAGAGTCTTGAAAATAATAAATTGTGAAATCCGTCTATTTGGCTCTACATATATTGATAATAATTATTACAGCCTTTTACGAGTTGAAAACATTTTCAAATGATTACTTATCATTGTAGGATTGTATTAAATACAATACCTCGTTAATTTCAAGCCATATTTTTAAATTAATCGGGAAAAACCATTACGTAACCTTGAAAATCCAACATTTTTGACCGACGAACCCCAAACGGAGGAGGTATACAATTCGAATGTGTTCTTTTTTTTTGGTTTGTGCGCGCCTTTCATATAGTAATCGTAGTCCGATTTTGATAATTTTTGATTCATTTGAAAGAGGAGCCTTGAGAAATGGTCCCATATTCATAAAAACGGGAATCCGACATCTCCTTCCCTCCGAAAACCGCTCCCGAAGGGGGTGGAGGGGGCAAATTTTCTCGAAAATTGAAAATCTGAGGTGGTATAATTATAGATATGACAATATCCGGAAACGTTTAAATTGAACATTTTTTCAAAAGAGTTACGGTTTTCGAGATAGACGCATGTATAATTCTCAGATGTGCAATGTGGAGAGGGCGATTTCTGTCGAAAATTGAAAATCTTTGGGCAGTACATGAAGGACATAATTATTTGTAGCAACATTTATAATGAACATTTTTCCCTTAGAGTTACTGTTTTCGAGTAAAATCGATGTTAAAAAGGTAACAACTAAAGTATTCAAGCGTATTTCCGCAGCGATGTTCTGAGATCTCAATAATAACAACTACAAGGAATATACGTGGGTAATAGGATAAGTACTATCTTCATTGGTATTAGTGAACGTTCAACGATTTTCGTGACTAATGTTACACTCAAAAGTGTGAAATAAATATTTTTTACAAAAAATGGACCGACGTTATTAGTTGGTGCACTGAAAAGTATAAAATAATATTAATTCTATTGGTGGTGGTACTTGTGAAGTTGGTGCCAAAAGTTATCAATCTACCTACAACTGCACAACTTCAAAAGTAACAGCACCAATAGAATTAATATTATTTTATACTTTTCAGTGCACCAACTAATAACGTCGGTCCAATTTTTGTAAAAAATATTTTTCTGTAAATAATGCTTCTGTAGCAGAAGTGAGAGATACCGCTCTCACCTCTGCAAACTACAGTTTGCATTGATTTATGTTATAAATTTTCAGTTCTCTAAAACTTTCTATATGCCCATTCTACTTGTCTAAATATTTCTGATTTTTCGACTAGAACATCCTGTTAACTCTGCTACATATTATTTTTAGGTGATTTGGGTTAAATCTTCACATTTTGAGTCCAAGATTTACCAGTTAAAATGCTTTTACAATTATTATTAACATTAATGAATTATATATGGATTATGTTGAACGTTGACACTTCATGTTATAAAATTATTTTCTGACAGCCTTTGGCAGCACTTATCTCTTTTAAATATGTACATATATTTTTCTCTCTCATTTTTTCTTCACAATAACAAAGAAACATACTTGCCTTTGAAATCATATTTTTCTTTATACACACATCTTATGAATTTTCCAAAACGTATACTTACCTTGTATCTAACAGGTCATTTTTAGCTGGACATGCTACTTTCAGAGTAGGACTTTGTCACGTCAAAACTTTTCTTCTGGAATTATAATCTTGTTAAAGGACATTTTGTTTTTTCTAATAAAAAGTAGGTACTATTGTTACAAGTAATTTTAAAGTTTTGTAAGAGATAAAATATCAGTTATAGTATAGGTAGAAGAAATACCTTTAGAACCACCTTATTCACAATAAAGTTAATTCTATTGGTGCTGGTAGTGTAAAAGTACCAGCACCAATGGAATTAACGTTATTTTTAATTGTTCAGTGCACCAACTAATAAAGTCAGTCCTATTTTTGTGAAAATATTTGCTTCACATTTTTTAGTTTTTCCTACTTATTCATTAGTTAAAATTTACGAAGTTTGTAATTTAATATTTTCTCCTCATATTTTACACATTCTATGTGTGACTTTATTTCCTTCGACTTTGAATTATTTATTTATTATCTCTTCAAAAATCATTAAAACTCATATTTTATTAGCTATTCCAGTGCCAAAATTTTAATTATTACAGTCTAACATAAAGGAAATTTCAATTATTGTTTGCACATGCGTGAAATTAAGAATGCCGGATATACCGAAAATTAAAAACGTATTTTTATAATATTCGACAATATTATTGACTTCTAGAAATGAATAATGATGGTGAATAAATATTTTTTACAAAAAACTGTATCGACTTTATTAGTTGGTGCTCTGATAAATACAAAATAATATTAATTCTATTGGTACTGGTAATTTTGAAGTTGTGCAGTTGTGATTAGATTGAAAACTTTTGGCACAAACTTCACCAGTACCAGAACCAATAGAATTAATATTATTTAGTATTTATCAGTGTACCTTCTAATGAAGTCGGTCCGATTTTTTGTAAGAAATATTCATTTTACACTTTTCAGTGTAACATTAGTCATCAAAATCATTCAACGTTCACCAAAGAAGATGCGTTACTCATTCAGAGATTCCAAAATACACATATTTCAGAGTTTACCACTACTTTAACTCGGAAACCTATGATTTTTTTTGAAAAATGTCCAAATCAAATGTTGCGGGATATGATATCTTCTTTAATTTGGTCATATCGAAGTTTTGATTTTAGAAAATTGACCCCTCTACATAGCGCAAACACATATTTCAGAATTTACTATTGCTCTAACTCGAAAACCTATGATTTTATAGCCCTATTTCTAATTTTCCAGCCTCGAATTTTCGATTCTCGGAAAAATTTGCCCCTTCCGCATAGCTGAAACACATATTTCAGATTGTAACGCGGAAACCTATGATTATTTTAAAAAATGTCCAATTTATACGTTTCCGAATATGGTGTTTTCTTTAATTCTACCGTCTCGGATTTTTAATTTTCAGGAAAAATTAGAAGTTTTTGAGGGGAATGCCATGTCTCATATCGATTTTTTTTCAATGGGGCCTCTGTCAATTGAAAAAAATCATCAAAATTACAGCACGTTTCCTATGCAAAAAGCGCGAAGACCCATAAAAACAGACACAGTCGAATTGTATACCTCCTTCGTTTGGGAACACGGTCAAAAATAAAAGGTAAACTTCATAAAATGGAGAAGATATACGAATCCCTTGTGAAAAAGCTAGAATGCTAGCTTATATTTGTTTTCGTGTTTTATTAATTTGTAACTGCACCATTTTCTATGATTCATATTTTTAAAGCGAACGGCTACCCGGTCTTTCCATTTAACAAATTTCTGATTCTAATAAGTTTTTCCCCAAAAACACTCCCCATAATACTTAGTTTTTTTCAATTCATACTCATCATTGTACGAAGTTGCACAGATTGCGCATTTTAGCTTAATAGATCTTTAGATTTTTTATATATACACATTTCTACATTCTGCAATAATGGATAGAAAGGAGCTCAAGTATTAACTCGAGTAACTTTTTTACTACAATAATGATATTCATGGTAACACTCGAAAACTCTTATAACATCCAATATCTACAAGAATATAAAGATTTAGGTAGGTATATGACAAAGAAGAAAAAAAATCAAAAAGTACGTTGATTTTTTCAAAAACGCTGAAGCTAATCATATAATTCTGGATCGTAAAACCTGAGAAATATAATGAAATAATTACCCAAGTGCGAGTAGAACTCGTACCATTATGACGGACGGACGAATGGATGGACTGTTGTTATAGCGGTAATAGAAATACACATTAAATTTAAATCCCGCTCACAGACGAACGGGCGGACGTATTAATTCTAATAGTGTATTTGAAACTGAGACTTCTGCGTGGCATCTTATGCAACCGATCGTAGTCAGCGCGTTGTCATGCCGGGCTCGACCTATCATCCTATTCTGTCAAATTTCGCCTCTTGGGTGTAAATTGTATCTCAACATTTTTATGCTCAATCATTAATAATAATAAACAATGAATTTCAAAATTACAAACGAAAATATAATAGGTAGGTAAAGTTAAAGAGCGGCAAAACTGTGTCGTTTTCCCATATTTAAAATACACTGCCTGTACCCGGCCACACTGCATTCTGAGTGTAAATTTTTACCGACAAACCCTGAAAGCAGGAGGTAATCAACAATTCGACTGTCTCCTTTCTTTTTTTGTATTTATTTGTTTGTTTGCGCGTTATTTATAGTAAACGTACTCCGATTTGAATGATTTTTGATTCATTTGAAAGAGGAGGCTTGGGAAATGGTCCCATATTCATAAAAACGCAAATCTGAAATCTCCTTCCCTCCGAAAACCGCACCCGAAGGGGGGTGGAGGCGACACATTTTCTCGCAATTAAAAATCTGCCGTGGTATAATTAAATATAGGACAATATCCGGAAACGTTTAAGTTGAACATTTTTTCAAAATAGTTACGGTTTTCGAGTTACGAGTGGTAAAATGATAACATCTAAAATACTTATGCGTATTTCCGTAGCGATGTTTTGAAATCTTAGTAATATCAACCACAAGCAAAGAATATACGTGGATAATAGGATAAGTATTTACTATCTTCATTCGTATTAATGAACGTTCAACGATTTTCGTGATTAATGTTACACTCAAAAGAGTGAAATAAATATTTTTCACAAAAAATTGGACCAACGTTATTAGCTGGTGCACTGAAAAATACAAAATAATATTAATTCTATTGGAGCTGGTAGGTACTTGTGAAGTTGGTGCCAAAAGTTATCAATCAAACCGCAACTGCACAACTTCAAAAGTAACAGCACTAATAGAATTAATTTTTCAGTGCACCAACTAATAACGCCGGTCCATTTTTTTTTTTTTAATATTTATAAAGTTGTGTAGTTATAGGTAGATAGAAGATTTTTGGCACCGAAGTACCAGGGAATTGAAATTATTTGTGTTTTTCGTTGCACCGGGTAATAATGTCGTTCCTATTCCTTTCTTACTGCTAGAGCGCTCTACTACTGCTACTCTAAACTATAAAGGAAAGTATTGTTATCGTGTAAAACTTTCGGGATCCGGTTTTCAACAGGTTTTCACGTTTCAACAAACATATGTTCACCCATTGGTCTGTCTGTCTATCGATCTGTGACAAGATGATCTCGGGAACAGATGGACCGATTTACCGATTTTATTGCTTTCATTTTTGTTTTTAGGGTATCGCTAAGGCTCACCGTTGACACAGATTGGGCATGCTGCTTACACTAGTTGCTAGGCAATAGCTGAAAAACGTGTTTCGCTCTAGAGACTGTAGCTTTAAAACGGCTCCAACGAATTTCGTCAAACTTGTGCAAGGCATTCTGCTTAAAGTCCTTTATCATCCACTGTAATACGTATCTCAGAGAAAAAGCAGGTGAAAAGTTATGCTCTAAACGATTCCTCTTACGGCAAAATTCAATAAGTCCATCATTGTTTGTCTTGTAGCGTTGAAAACAATGAATGGTACCTTGACCCTTGTCCCTTATTCGATGGAATTCGTTTGAGAGCTTGGGAAAAGTCATATGGGTGGACACACCAAATTGTTTTCTTTTTAATATGCACTTTCATCTACAAAATAAAAGATAGTTTCATTCTGTCTATCATAGAACCCAAAATTATAAGCGTTTTGCTGCAGCGTAATTTTGTGATGAAAATAGTGCTTGTGGAGAATCGTAAGTCTATATGCTAAAACCATTCGATTTTAGAGTCCTTGAAAAGTGGAAATATCTCAAAATAACATTATTCTGAGTTATAAAAAAGTTTGTCTATTTGTTCAACTAACAGCATAAGCCCCTTAACATATGCATTGCATTTTTATAATAAGAATGTGAAGTTCGGCAACAAAGCTTCTACACACCCACTTTGTTTCCGTTAAGAAAGGAAGCACAAGACCATAAGGATTTCCCAACAAGGATAACTAGGTAAATCTTCATAAGCGCATTTTTAATAAACTGTATGATAAATTTATGTGTTCTTCCCAATAAAAGTAAATATTTTTTATCGTATAAACTGCAAACTCAAGGGAAAAATGATGCGGAGAACGACTTAAAGCTTTCCAGATTTATACCTAGATAGACAATAAATTACACAGCACATAGATGAACTATCCAATTATTTAGTTTGAAAATAAATTAACTGTATTATATAGCTATTGTCAACAATTAAAATAGATCTTGCTTGATTAGGTGTTTCGTTATTCAAGCGGTGGAAGCGGACGGGAAGTTGAGTTGTGGAAAATTAAAATAAATATTTTTCACCTCATTATTTTGGCATATAAATGAGCATGTGTAACCTGCTTTAAATTGTAAATTATAATATAGGCTATTATTTGTTTTGAACGTGTCAATCTTGTTATAGAAAGTCGACACATTATTTCACAGTTAAAAGTCATTTTTCAGTGATAAACTATTTTTAAATTAGAAAAAATGTAAGGATGTTTTTTCCTTCACTAAATACACTTGACCCAGTCCTAGTTTCTCACCTCTAGATATAGTTTAATTATTTTTTGTATGCCTGTTACAATTCGTCTTCGATCTGACTGTGAAACATCTGGCTGATTAAGAAACAGTATGAAATGCATTGGAAATGTTAAAATGTTAATCTTCACAGCAACAGGAAAATTACCTGGTGCCTGGCCTGGGCAGAATTAGCCCACATTAAATTCACCCAAATAAACGTATGTATGGCGGTATCATTTGTCAAAAGAATTTCATAAACTGGAAATGGAAGAAGAAACTGTATTTTCTGTTCACTGTATGTATCCACCAATCTGAATGCAGGACGCAGCAGTGGTTGCACGTTTTTTGGATGTTTATTTGCCAATTCTCTTGTTTTCTTAAATAAAAAATAGGGGGAAGGAAATGTTAGATTTCATCTTATTTATGTGAGACCATTTCTGAACACTCCAAATAAAAAACATAATCGGAGCACCGGAGCACGTTTACTATAAAAAACGCGCCGACGAAAAATAACACAGTCGAATTATATACCTTCTCCGGCTTGAAAGTTGTTCAAACAATATTATGTTGTATTTTTCAGTGCCTTATGTAGTTGGTCAGACCTACTCGTTATTATATAGTCATATAAACTTATCAAAAACCGACGGCCCTTTAACGGTTTTAAATTAGAATCGCTAAAAAGTGTGGATAACTAAAAAAAAAAACAGTCCTGACTAAATAATAAGAAATATAAAGGAATATCGCGTGAATGAATCAAATTGTTTTTGTAGACAGAACACATTGTGAAAATTAAAATGAAAATTTTATACTTCCTGTTGTTCTAGGTTTACAAAAATTGCACCTCGAAAAGATTTTCGGGAATTATTCAGGCTCTAGGGAGATTATAAGTGAAAATTGTATACCTCTTGTTTTAAGCAAATCAGATGCCTTGCAATTGACAGGTTGGTTGCTACGACGACAACCAAATTTTTTTCGGTCGCTAAGTTAATAAGTGATAATTTCCCTGGCTTGACAGCTGTCACGTGCAAATATCAGAATAGCAAGCGTAGATTGTCAAAAATTGTATTTACTTTTAAAAATAATTTTTGATTTAAAATTTTCTTACCGAATCTCCCTCGAGCTTTAATTATTCTCCATAATTTTTTTCTCATTTGCGAATATTTTCATGAAAATTGCACCTCGAAAACAAATTCGGAATTTATTAAAGCTCTAGGGAGATTATAAGTGAATATTATGTCGGTGCCAAAATTCATGTCTTCTTCTTAAATTCAACGTCTTGACAGACGTGTAGTGACATGCTGGAGTGTTGCCTCTATTCGTTTACATCATCAAGTGTGGCAACCACTTTGCCGCGCCATCGCGATCTGTTGGCCGTTTCTCGTACTGCGGTCTCCATGTCCGTGTGGAGATGGTGTAGATCCAGCGGCAAGGTGACCGGCCTCTTCTTCGTTTGTCGTCTGGTTTACCTTGCACGACAAATTTTGTTTAGGTTTAATCTCATCGAGAATGAAGGTATTTGTTCGTCGTGTAGTCCAAGGTATTCTCAACATCCTCCTCCAACACCACATTTCGAATGCATCTACTCGACGACGGTTATCTGCGCGCAATGTCCATGTCTCAGCTGCAAACCCAAACACAGAGAAAACGAGCGCCTGGACAAGAATGATTTTGGTATGGCGAGTTATGTTCTTGTCCTTCCATATTGAAGCAAGCTGGGTCATGGCAGTCCTCCCGAGCTGGATTCGTCGACGTATTCCAGCTTCGCAACATCCCATGTTGTTTATGCTTGCGCCTAGATAGATATATGAAGTGGCCAAAGACGTCGTATTTGCCGACTGATAGCTTGTATGTCCAGTTTTCGTTCTCGCGGTCAACGATCAAAATTCATATATCTTCTCCTCCTCCTTTGTAATTCTAGTATCATATTATAATAATACTAATCCTTTCCCTATGGGGTTGGCCATATTTTTTATTGAATAATAAAACTCACAAATAATCGTAGGCATATCTGTTCAATGAGAGACTGTTGTAACAATGAAAATTTTTTTGTTTCTGCATGTTAATCGTTTATCTTTCTCGATATTCTTCATGATTTATACATTAACTATTCTAAAAATAAATTCAAATTACAGATGTAAGAATCTAATTTCAGAATCAATAATAAGCATTGAAAACAAATAAGTATAAAATTTTAATTGTCCATCAAGTTCAGTAACTGCCTAAAACAAACGGTGCAGGATCTATAAGCAGAAGTCGATTTTTTTTCTGTATATAACGGCTTTGGAAGTATTTTACTGGTTTGTAAAATTTTAGAGATTGGTTGTTTTCTATTGACCAATTTTAAAAATTTGGTGCCCTTATGTCATGTCTGTTCGTCGTGGGCATTGGCACGGCCTTAACTATTGATACCTAATATATGAGATTAAAAAATCCTCACCAACAAAACTTTTGAACAAAACAAACTGAATCAAAATCGGTTCACCCGTTTTTTTTTCAAGATGAAAGACAACCTGAAGATTGAAGATCTAGACAAAGAAATGCAAAAACCTATTCTAGCATTAATTGGTTGTTTTCGAGCTGTTCAACATTTTATTTCTATAATTTCACGATCACATTTTATTGAAATTGGAATAGACGATCTATCAGGTCAGCTAGTTAAAACCACAGAAATATAATAAAGACTATATTTCTATGATTAAAACATGAAGATAAAGGGTACTTAATATGAAAAATAAAGATTGAGATGCGGTTGAGGCCACTATTTCTGCTGCACGCCTGATTATAGTCCAATTAAAGGTACGGACACATTATCTATTAACACGTGTCGCGTTAACACGTATTCACACGACACGTCAGAATACGGCACATCAGAATCAGACATGCCGGTCACATCTCTCTGTTGTGAAACGAGTGTTATGCTGACATTTTGATGTATTTGGGAACTGTGAAGAGAGAAGTTGTTTAGTATCTCTGCCCGAATGGTTGCATTTAAATCTTCCAGTTTTCTAGACAATTTAAATGGAGACCTGTAACATTTTTACTACTAGAACACTAAGGAATAATCCCTTATGATGGAAATCTAGAGCATAGGATATTTTTTCAGCAGGATGGAGTTCCTCCCCATTTTGCAAGAAATGGGTGGATAGGACGGCGAGGATTTATAGATCCCCGGATATTACGCCATTCGATTTTTATTTATGGGGCGATTTTAAAACTAAGGTCTATGTTAACAGAACTAGAAATCTGGACTTAAATGCAAAAAGATTAGGGCAGAGATACGTTTAATCCCGCCAGAAGTTTTGAGGAGAGTATGGGAAGAGTTCTACTATCGGTTGGGTCGTTTGTGCAACAGGTTAATGGAGCACATTTTCAACAATTGTCTCGCTAAAAAGGTGAAATTCCAGCATTAATGTTATTATTAATGTAATTGTTCATTAAATAGTTAAAAATCAGTTCTTAGTAAATTTCTGACACATGGTTTGACAAATGTAAAAAAATGTTATCGACAAATTTCTTTTTCAGTAAGCTATCTAAAGAGGTGTCACAAGTGGTATCTTCTAATTTGAAAAACAAAGTTGCTTGCACCCCCTCTTTGGGGCCCCAATTTTTTTTACAAGTCGAAAATGAACTCCATAAAAAATCTTTGAGGACGTGTTTTTGGATTTTTGAAAAATCTTATTCCCAGGACCGCTATAAGCAACGTTCCATTTATAGTCCCCACCCTGTATTTATATGTCTATGGTCCGTACCTATCATCCTTTCAAACAAATTTTGTCTATACGGACTTAAATAATATTCCTCAGTGAATTTCATATTCTGAATAGTTGGTACAAATTATTTTTCACATACGTTTGCTTCTATGTTATTCCATATATGTATGTATACGAGAACATTGATATTGAATACGAATTTCAGTTCTCAATATCGGTCTGAAATATATATCCAGACAGCTCCAGAAATGGGCGATAAAATAAATTTTGCAGCGAGCTGGCCTTAGGACTCGATAAAAAAATATATTGCAGGAACACACCACTTCGATTTCAAATGGAATGGAAAAAGGGAATGTTCTCGAATTTCGTATCTGCAAGTGATTCTCTGTTCTGCCGTGTCTTTGACGAAGTTGAACGTGTATCTGTATCTGTTTGAAAATGAAATAAAAATTTAGGACTGTCAACAAAATCATGATATAATATTTTACTGTTGATCAAAGTCATTTATATTCTAACATATTTCACAGTAGAAATCTTCACATCTTTCATTATTGAAAAGTTGTATCGCGTTCAACTTCTAACTCTAGGTGATGCTAAAAGCGGTACCCCGTTGGGATTCAGTGGATCTAGTGTCGACTTCTCAGCAGTGCTTTGACTTCTTCGGACACTTCCACGAGTCATATGTGCAGGTATATATGTTAGTTTTAATGAGAACGAAATTTTATACACTTGATTTATCTGTGATGTGTTCCGAATGAATTAAAAGAATAAGGTTTAGATGATTTTGCAATATTTGTATTGGTATTGAATACTATTTCAGTCATATTTCACTTATCGACAATGCAGGATGGAGTATTTATTCACCGAAAAGTTGTTGTCATCGTTGGTAATATTAAGTATTACCCATTTATCTAATATTGATCAAAGTTTTCATTATTAAAATAATATTTCACTATACCCGAGGACTAATAAGCTGTATTTCAGGAAATATTCATACAACTGGGATAATCTTTGGAAATATTTGAAAAAAAAATTAAGATCTTTTTCTTAATATTCCGAATTATTGTACATTTTAAATAAGTATGCTATGTACCTACTATTTGAGGCCTATTTTTTTATATTCTTGTCTTCTATTTTTACACATAAAAGATGGGGGAGAGCGGAAATTTTGTTATGAGGAAAGTCCTAAGAAGTGGGTTTAGTTCAAATTAATTTCAGCCTTATTCTAGTTTATTCACCTACTA
Organism: Crioceris asparagi; assembly: GCA_958507055.1. NCBI lineage: Eukaryota > Metazoa > Arthropoda > Insecta > Coleoptera > Chrysomelidae > Crioceris > Crioceris asparagi. The sequence continues at coordinate 78,621,607 of OY293826.1, read as the reverse complement.
TAATTTTGAAGATTCCGGACTCTAGCGGTAAAGCTAGATATTCAAAGCATTTTTCCAAATATTTCTCTTGGTCCTTTTCACTCAGGAAACCTTTATCCCAAACATGTACGATGAACATTAACAGATACACAGCCGAGGGGTCGGCTTATTAATATAATAATATTGATGCCACTGCGCAAGTAATTTTCAAGCTTTGCAAATGATGAAGTATCAGCTATAGGTAGATAGAAGACCCTTGGAACCTATTATAGAAAAATATAATTGATAAACATAATGAGTCCTTTCCATTATATGCATCTTATAAGCAAATTAAAAATAAGTTTTTTCTTTAAACTCTCTAATTTGAAGGAACTGTTGTGTCTTCATTGGTATGGATACCTCTCATAAAATGTAAAAAATAACCGGACTAAAAATTCAAAACTTACAACGCCTTAAAAATACCTATCCTAAAACCTTCTTTTTCTTTTTATGAATCGCTATAAACATAAACTATTAATGATCAACGTCAATTTGAGATAGTCCTTTCTTCTTTTTTTAAGGTATACATTCCTCGCAGCCGAAGTCATCGCCACCTGTGCAGAATGCCAACAGTCAAGGCGTTGCAACGCTCATCGTCATGCTGGCTGTGCTGACTATCATTATCCTGTTTTGTTGCTTTGCAGCACCGGGTATACGTGGTATGTGCAAACGGTACATCTTCAGAACGTGTACTGTCGATGATCCAGAAATAGATAACGGTAAGATTTTCTTGCTTTCAGAAAAAATGAGGTGGAAAATATTTTATTCACTTCTTCGATTCAGTTTATTAATTTGTCTCTATTCCTTGTCTTCTTTTTCCATTTTCAAAACCCAATTCCTTCATATTTTCTTTTACTTGATCCATCCAACTCTTGGCTTTCTGTTCATCTAAGTTCCTCTGTTTGTAATAGATACTACAGTTATCCATGCCTTAGCCAGTCTAATTTTTTGCTTTTTATTTCTTTTGATATTGGTGGTCTATTAATGTTTGGCCGTAGTACTTTATTTAGTCTTATTCTCCTCTTTAGATTTTCATGCAATGGACCATATGTCTTCCACAAAATATCCCTCTCCCAAAATCAACCATTTTTGTCAAGCTCTTGGTTACAGCTGTCAGCTGCATAGCTAATAAAATAACTGGTTTTAAATGATTCTGGAAAATATATTTTCACTTGTGAATTTGCGGATAGTTGTGGTGACTTGGAACTGTGTAGGTTAGGATCATAGACTAATATAAAAAGTGAAGATTACCGCATGATTACCAATTCATTGACCGGGCGACATATTTACAGAAGCTAGCGTGTGTTGACACCAGAGTGTTGAAATCATTGAGGGTTTGTAAAAACAGAACAAATGCTAGCAGATTTCAACACTAGAGGCGATCAGAGTCATAGATAATATCTAATCTATGATCAGATTGTTATAACCCGTAAGCGTTTGTAGTGCCGTACATACAGATGCTAACATATACATAGGTATAGTGATGGCATCTAAATAGTTTATAATAAATTGAAGTTTTATAATGTTACATACCTAACAATGAGTGGTGTAGGAAAAAATATTTTAATAGTTCTTGTCATGTTTAACATTTTCAGTTTATCAAAAAATAACATAAAGAGGCCTCATACTCTTTACGTTACGTTACTGGCTTCTTGACATTAAAAATATGACAGGTAGTGTAAACTATTTAGATTCCGTCACTGTCGGGCATAGATAAGTTAAATTCAGCATTAGTTTTTATTTATTTAGCAGAAGATAACCTTTTTCCATGATTGTACGTGTACAGAAAATAATAAAACGTTGTTAGAATATTGAAAAAAATGTATTAAAGCAAACGAAAAAAATAAAAATAATAATCAGCAGATTCATGCCTTTAGCGATAGCCTGGGTTTGTGCAACGTTTCTCATCAAGTTCTTTTTTTCCTTTTACTATTTCTGTTTTGAACAGTCGTCCAGATTGAATCGTACGAGATCCACAAGACATTCCTTTACGATGTTTCTTTCTGCTGACGGCAGTTGGTAGAATCTTTATTTTTCTGCTTCTGAATAAGGGCTCTTATGAATATTATTAGGTGCCTTATGTTTTCTATATTGCTCTCAAATTTATTCAGTTCTGCTGCACAATTATCGTTATCCGTATTATAGGACCTTTTGAGATTTTTTTTCAATCTCAAATCACCAAGCTTGCAGAACAATTAAGATTTCTGTTGCGTAAACGGTTGCTATCTAGAGATTTGTTCCTTTTAGAATGGTGACACACAAAATCTTTGCGGAAGACGATTTTGGTTACATTTGGATATGTACGATTAACAACCCAATCTGTTTTGGCCTCCGTTGAATACTTCTGTAGACAATCGTTACCTACATGTCGACTCACAGTCACCGGAAAATGTTGTCTTTAATTCAGCACTATATTGGCTATCACTTACAACCACAGATGACATTGTTTTTCACAAAAGATTAATACGTTTTAAAAAAAGGACACATTAACATCGCTCTTCTCAATATTGCCAAGTTTAACTATAAAACATTAAAACTGCGGGACATGAAGTAATCTTAATTAGCAATTGCTTTTAATAATAAGAAAGTTTTAAGTTTTAAAAGTTGAATCCCTGATTGCAGAATTAAATAATTATGTATCTGTCAATTTAACGCCGGTGTCAGCTTCAGTTAGCATCTATATATACAGCACTAAAAACTGTCACTGGTTATAACACTCTGATCATAGATTAGATATTATCTATAACTTTGATCGTCTCTGGTGTTCAAATCTGCTAGCATTTAAAAATGTTCCCGTTTTTCGAACCCTCACTGATTTCAACACTCTGGTGTCTATACACTACACACGCTAGCATCTGTAATTATGCGGCCGGGCTATAATCATTAGTGAACATTCAGATGTCAGCGGCCAGGATTTTTAATTTCGTTAGTCACTTTGAGATTCCATTTTTGCAGTTTTTTTGTCTTGGATTCCATCTTTGCAGATTTTTTTTTTAAATTAGATTACCTTTGTATCATGAAAATATAAAGGTTTGAGGGTGTGGAGTCGGGAATTGCTAACCGAGGATTGCTTGTCTGGTGTGACTGGAAACAAAACGGGCAACACTATTTACATTGAAGTCCATGGAATTTCTCTTTGAGTTGACTTTTCCAGATCACCATATGCCAGAAATTAAAGATTATGCCTTCACTTTGTCTATGGAATTTCTTTTTGATAAATATTTTTTACAAAAAATTGGACCGACGTTATTGGTTGGTACACTGAAAAATACGACATAATATTAATTCTATTGGTGCTGTTACTTTTGAAGTTGTGCAGTTGCCAGTGGATTGATAACTTTTAGTACCAACTTCATATTTGTATATAAATAATGACATTTGAAATTGATGGCTATGAAATATTTCCTCTTTTTAGCTAATTTATTGTAAATTCACGACTTTTGTCCTGAAGAAAAGAATAAACATTCTCGAAAGCTCGGTTATTTTGCATATGCAAGTAATTCACCAAGATAAAGATGATGGAATTGTTATAAATATATTCTTTCCTATTTTCAAAGATATGCTATACGATTTTGTTTTTCTTATAGGCGCCATATTTGTTTTTGTACCATTAAATGAAGCCAAAAATCTCCTTTGCAACAATGTACTTATAATATGTTGACATTTAATAAAGCCAAAGAGTCATAGAGAAAAGGTAAAAATATGTGGTAGGCCATGATAAGAAAACCAAAAAATATTTCAGTTACCATGTCAGCATCGATATGTAACTTCTTTCACATTCAAAATACACTCTGAGCTTTCATATATCATTTTTAGTTTTCTCCAATTTAACCATCTCTTTATCCCTTAAAATCGTCGGGACCCTGTATTGGATCGAATGTCGAAACACACTCTTCAGATAAGAAGCATTTTGCAGCATTTTGAACTAATTTCTGTGTTCCGTGATTATAAGATTTTCAATTTTTATGTCTAAACTATAATTATCTCGGGAACAGATACATCGATTTAGTTTCTATTTGCTTTGTAGGTTACCAATACCGCATAACTGTGGCTGGTTTACCGCACGCACTTATTGTTGAGATAGCCGAAAACCGAATTTTGCTCAAGATTGCAGCGCGAAAACGGTTTTTATAAAAAAAAACAGAAAAAGGCAGAAAAAAGAAATTGTATCATCTACCTGTTTATTCATATCCTGACTGAATGATTTTACCTACATCAAAATTGAAATTCATTATTATTATTTGTCTTGGCTTGTTTTAAATAAATAATTAATTCGGAGCAAGTGTTTCAAATTATTTACGCTCCTGAGAACTAGGAATACCTACCTTGAGTCAAATTTGAGTATGCTGTCTATACTCTATACTTATAGAAATAAAACAAACGAACTAGATTCACGGAATTATTTGGCACAAAGACCCCAAGCCATAAACAAGCAATGAACGTGGCGTCGAGAAGACTTGCATTAAACAGGTCTCGCTCTTTTTTGCTATTTGAATTTTCACTCAACCAGAGTATAAAAAAAACTTTGATGCTTTCGACCTGCGTCTTGCTGTCATTTTTCATCACTCACACAATCTAGTTTGCCAGGAATATACCAAACATCTGGAACATCGACAGCAAAAACAATATTTCAAGTTTTTGCTCTAAAAACACCGTTTAAACTGCAAGGTTACCTCCAATATGATTATTTTAGAATTTATTAAAAAAATATATTAACCATATTATTTTATTCAATAATTAATTAGCACTGACCTTGATAATAGTAGAACTTGTGGTTAAATTTCTTTTTAAGTGGGTTTGAAGGAATTTTTAGTTGTTTTTGTAAATACGATGCACAGACAGATGGACAGATACCCACATAAACTCAACTAGCTAGAGAACTCTCTCGATCAACCCAAAATCGATCCATTTGTTTGAGCGCTACGATGCCGGACATCCTCACAGATACATACCTCAAACGTATAACAACTGTTGTTTGCGTCAGTGGTTAAAAATAGATAAAGGTATATAAGTACTTGTTAACGGAGGATACTGCTAACGTTGATGCCCTGATGGCTGTTAGTAGGCGAGATAATATATTTTTTTTCTTTTTGTGAATTTTCTGTCACTGCTGCATTGATAATGACTGATGATTGAAGTATCGAATTTATTTTGTTTAGTTCAATTATTTTACAATGTTGATACATCATTATTTAATCATAACGGCCTTTGCAAAGGTTTTTGAAATGTTTAATATTATTTTATTCAAGGTAGTAGTAGTTTGTATTTCTCATTTTTATTTCACCGTCATTGAATATCAAGATAAATAATAATTACCAATAAAATAATATTAAAAATCAAATAAAGGTAAACATTAAAGGGGTTCCCCATAAAATAAAATTTAGTTTTTGCTCGATCTTGATCTCGGGTAGACAGTTCTTGTACGATACGATCGAACGCAACCCTTTGTGTACGAGGCCGACTCGCACTTAGCCATTTTTTATACATACCTTAAAATAAAATAATTTATTTACGATATACCTAATGTAAACATATACCTTAGGATGTATGACAAAAATAATTATAATGGAAAGTACACAAGGATATAAGTAAAATAGAACGTATAGATTGAATAGGCAGAAATTCGGTTAAGACCAATTTAGTAAGTATTTCATAATCTAAAGATTGCTGTTACATTTATTTGTAGTCTACAAATTAAACCATTTATCTTCCATCAAAGATATTTATTTGTGTCTGGTGATATCATGCTGTTTGCTTTTTATGCTATCTGTATCAAGAAATCTTTGGCAGCAGTCATTGTTAACAACCTCAACATTCCATAACAAAACAAGGCATTAGAATGGTGGCTATTATGTGGTGTGGAATAATTATTTTCCAATTTCCTTGTTTCCAATTTCATTGACATGGTAAGCCAAAGTAAATAGGAGGAGAGAGCGTTTAAAAATAAAAATCTTTGATGATATCTATGTGTTGATTTCGTTTCAGTTGCACCATATTGATAAATAAATTTGAGCTAATGATGATAGGTGTTGAGATATACAGGGTGTGTCATAAGTCATGTTCCAAACGACTGGAGCTGATAGAGTTGGTCATTTCGATTAATTTTGATTTTTGTGATTTTTATTAAAACCTTGTTTTTGTTAAAGGCAAAAATAATGTAAGAAACCCAAGGACGTATTTAATGTTTTTTTAGAAGTAAGTAGCAGGAGTTTTGATCTTTCATTTGCAGTATGTTTGTAACATGTCACGGTTTATGAGAAAATCTGAAAGCCTAATTTTATTTTTAAATTTCTGTTAAATGCTTTTGTAACTGGAGCCAACACAGCCAAAAGTCCCTTGTGGTAAAAACTAGTGCATGTTTTGTTAATTAAAATAAAATATTAATGTACGCAAAATATCTTGTAACTTCAGTTTTTTAAAGTAATTTGAATCTTTAGTCTTTAGTCAATATTTTTTTAACTCTAACCTGGAATTAGGGTATGACAATAAGAAAAATCTGGTGTGTCCACTCACACGACTTTCCTACCGCTCGCAGGCAAATTCCAGTGAATAAAAAATTTTACACTATTACATACTTTCCTTACATAGCGACGATAATAGCGGTAGTAAAGTAAAAATCATCTGGTCAAATCGGGCTACCACTCATTTTTTTCAGCATGACAAGACAAACAGCAATGGTCATGTAACATTTTTTCGCAAGATGAAACTTTTAGCCAGAATCTGAAGAAACATGTGGAAAATACGGAATTTTATTCAAGCATAACTTTTTTTGTGCTTTTTCTCAGAGATGGCGCTATATGTGGGTGGTAAAGGGCTCTCAGAAGAATACTTTAGGCAAGTTTAATCAAAATCCGTTTTCGCACTATAGTCTTGAGCAAATAACGTTTTTTGGCTATAGCTCAACACCCAGTGTATATAGGATTCTCATTCAGTGTCACCGGCGAGTTATATTGGTAACAAAAAAGAAAGCAACAAAATACACCTTTCCCTTCTCGAGATAATGCTGTCACAGACAGACAGACGGACAGGCAGACCAATGGCTAAAAATATGTTTATTAGACTTTGAAACGTCAACATTTGTAAAAATCTCCATACCGAAAATTTCAAATGATTACACTACTTTTCTTATACAGCTACTATAGTAGCGTAGGAAAGTAAATATGAGTTCAATGGTATTATAATAACGTGGTTTTAATAAGCACAGGTATACATAATACAATGAAATGTTACAATAAACGTTCGAAATGTCTCCCCCCAGCTCTAATGCAGAGCCTACAGGGTTGAATATAATTTCTTTGGAAATTTCTAATTGCTGCCTGATTATTTCGTATTTTTGCACCACATCATAAACTCGTTCTTGCAGTTCTTGTTCATTCTCATTCATAGACAGGTTTTCTTATGTAGCCCCAAATAGAAAAATCAATAGAAGTGAGATACGGGGATTGCAGGGGTCAGATTCTTCCACCCCTTTGCTAAAAATTGCCGTACTTGGCAGGTAAAATGTGGGGGAGCGCCATCTAACCGAAACCACATATTCAAAGGTATTTCTATCAAGGCCGGCAGATCATTTTGCAAAAATCTGCTGCTCTTTTATTCGTCCAGCTAGCTCAACTAGGCCTAGTAAAATTCCATGTAGCATACCAGACGATAAATTAATTACAAATTGTTGTTAAAGGCGATCATTTCTTAATATATGTGTGTTTTCTATTACCCAATTATGTGAATTGTTTATATTAAGTATGCACCTGAAGTTTTATTAATCATAAAATTGGGGACTTCCTTCTCGATGTGATTGTCCTGGGATATAGCATTCGGAGTTGGTGTGCTAAAAAAATGAATTAAGGTTAATTCTATTGGGGACGTCAAAAGCATTCAATTTACCAACAACTGCAGCACGTCCAAATTACCAGCAACAATAAAATTTACCTTATTTTAAATATTTCAGTGCACCAACTAATGAATTCGGTCCTATTTTTGTGCAAAATATTAATTTACGAAATGTGTTTCATTAACAATTGAAAATGTTTTATCTGGAAAATCTTGCTAAGCCCCTCAATGTCTGAATTAGCCCCCTAAAACGAAAAAGTAAATATTGTCATGTACATGTGAAATATAAATTAAAACCTAGCAAAAATAAGAGAGATGCATACTTCTGCCTTTTATATGCATTGATGGCGCATAGATTAAACTATTAGTAACTGACTTATGTAGTGAAATAGACAGTGAAAAACTTCGTTAATACCCTTGAAGCACTTTATGTACACTTTCTGTCCCCTGGCAGTCAGAATGTCCTTATCAAAATCCAAAAAAATTGGTCTTAGAGAGAATTTGTTAAATCGTTTATAAGATACTAGATGGAGTTGTCGTAGTACGAACTATCAAGCCGTAAAAAATATTCGGCAATAAGAATAAGAAGCCCGTCAATTTGAAATCCAACAAAACTCAAACACAAATAATGTGGAAGCGATTGACTTGCTGTCCAATATGAAATCTCCGAAATTTTTAGTTAGCTTGGATAGATTTCATTTTAACAATGATAAATATTTTTAGCAAACAATTGTAATCTGAAACCGGAACTTTGGCTGAATCTATAAATATTATTAATGAAACCATAAAGTCATTGGAACAAAAACACGACAAGTTTTTTGTACGATTGTGGTTAGAGATAGCAGACTTGGCCAAGAAAAATGACATTGGCCTCGATTTACGTTCTTCAAAACGTAAAAAACTGAATGTGCGTCTTAAGGAATACCTACGTCGTAGACGCTTCAATACCAGCAGTTGAGGACTTTCAAGAAACAGTAAATGGAAAATTCTGTGCAAAATTTTTCGGTAACTACGGTGTATTATCAATAATTATAATAAACCACATGAAAATCAAACATTGGCTTTAGCTGTGCATAATTTTTTGCAAATGAATTTTAATCAAAGTTTGGAATTAATTCAGCTCTACGCAGACATTTTTTCAATTGATAGAGAAGTGTTAAAGTCTGAAATAACCGCAATAAAGAAATGCGTCGGTAAACAAGGCAAAGATAATGGCATATCTCATATCACTTCTGTCTAGAAAATCACATTTCCAAATGCATACTGATATTTGCAAATTGCGTTAACATTTCCAATTTCACCTTCTTCATTTGAAAGGTAATTTTCAACAATTAGAAGGATCACAAATTGGCTAAGGTCAAGCATGGGTCAAGAACGATTCAGTGTTTTAGCTCTTACAAACATTGAAAATGGCACTACCAAATTTCTGGTATTGGATGATGTTCTAGAAGATTTTTTTTAAACAGGAAATCATAAACTGCTGCTTCATTAGGTGAAGCTCTACTCCGTACTATAAAATGTACCAATGTATGAAATCAATAGAAATGTTTTCACAATCTCATTTTGAATATACTTTTCTTACATTCCAGTTGTTTTAGTTTCTAAGATTATTAATGAATTGATTTCTTTTCAGTGAAAAGTATGACATATGGACATTATATACCTAGAAAAAAAGAAAAATATATTTACTTCTTTTCATAGAAAGGCTCTAGCCCCCCCAAATCTGATGACCTAACTTCGCCCATGTCGGAGCACGATCACAAAGCGAAAAATCATCGAAATCAGAATACGAACGTATAGAACATAAAAAAAACCTTCTGTTTGTCAGAAATATTCACTGAATAACCATATCAAAAAAAAACATCGTAACCATATAAATTTTATAGAAAAGCAGAAAAGACGAACAACATTCCTTAATTGGATGAATATTAGAGGAATGCATAGGTAACAAACAAACCAACATTCATCTTTTATCAGATTGTGATTTGAGCCAAAAAACACACATACAACCGAATAGTATACCTCCTCCTTTTTTGAAGTCGGTCAAAAATGTATGATTTCCGAGTAACAGCAGTGATAAAATCGAAATATGTGTATTTCTACGATGTACTGAAATCTCTGAATTATGAAGTATATGAAGTATAAACAAAGTATTATTTTCTTTGGTGAACGTTGAATGATTTTGATGACTAATGTTGCTCGCAAAAATGTGAAATAAATATTTCTTACAAAAAACTGGATCGACTTTATTAGTTGATAGTTGGCGCACTGGAAATTACAAAATAATATTAGTTCTATTGATGCTGGGACTTTTAAAGTTGGTTCCAAAAGTCTTCTATCTAACAACAACTGCACAACTTTAAAAACTAAGGCAACAATAGATCATTGCGCTCTTGTACCCCTTTTCAGTTATAAAGAGCGTGAAACTTGTTAGGACTTTCATCTAAAATTGGTTATCACTTATTAAATACTTTATATATTATATAACACATTATAACGTTATGTTGTTGTAACAGAGGAGAAGTGGATATTAAATTTAAAATAAAATATAGGCTGTTTTATTTTAAAAAAATGTTACTTTAATCTGGCGCGGTGTTATAGAACAACCTGTAATAATGTGACTAATTGTAAAATGTGAAATGCCGAGCTGGCTACAAGTTTTGTACATAACTTATTTCGATATATTTTATAGTAACAGATCTATATGGAGCTTTATCACACCAATGATTCGCCCTGCATATACCTACCAATTTTTGGCTTGGTATATTGGTGGAGGGCATTGGGGTAAATATTTGATTTAATGAGTAAGGAAGTAATGATTCGATTGGAGAAAACTGGACCCTTATACTAAGACTAATCTTTTTTCAAAACAAAACCTGGGTTTCTCGTTTAAAAAAATCATAAAATACAAATTTGTTTATTCCAAAATATTTTTTGGTACCACAAAATATATTTATCGTAAAAAATAAACTCGCGCTTGGCTCTATAAGTTGAATTTATTTGTTATTTATTTATTTTTCACAAACAAAACAATGTTTCATTTATTCATCCTAGAAAATATTTTTTCAGTCTACACAAGACGTTATGGTTATGACGAACGTGATGAAATAAAAGAAGTCTCAGAACTGAAGAAGAAGGTAAACAGTGAATGTTAGTGTTATATTATGTCTTGTATACCCTACGCCCTACATCTTACCCTATAAATTTTTAACTAAATTCAAGCATGCAAATTAACAAAACTAATTTTTTGTTGGGATGTGTTTATATATATATATATATATATATATATATATATATATATATATATATATATATATATATATATATATTAATTCAAGATTATCCTGTATACCAGTCATATTATGATATTTCTGAATATGAATTCAATTGATACATAATCAAGATGATTATATAACATAAGCCGTTTTTGGTAAATAACGATTACGCTAGGACGTCTAACTGTGCCGACAACAACTACTGCGAGGGCAAACACCCCTTCCGCCATTGAATAATGTCAACGACTGTTAGGGCAATACCTACAATGGTACATTGTCACAATATTGCATAATACCAATATAAATGTTCAATCAGATAGATTACCAAACAAAGCACCGCCACCCAGACAAATATCATGATTTCAAGGTTGTTACCTATCTTCAGTTTGCCGCAGAGCGTCGAGCCGTGTCTGATAATCAATCCTTATTTTCTTATTTTGAACTCATATAGTATCAATCTTCAGTGTGCCACAGACGGAGACCAATATGAGCAATGCATTCAACAGGTATAGTGGGTGGATATAAACACCCGGCAAGTGGAATTTATTAATTCAAAAAGGATGTTTCCTGATGTCTCTATCATGCACAGGGGGCGGTATCCTGCCGCAAGATTTGGTTCGCATTTCCCTTTGCTAATGAGAATTATTTTCTGTCTTTTCCATCTCTTTGGAATGATTCTGGTCTTCAGACACGAGTTGTACAGGGTGATTCATTATAAATTACTAGATGGATATTTTCGTGATTAATGATCCTACGATAAAGTTTAAATTCGCAAATTCGGGACATTTTTTCTGAACCTTTGAATATGTGATCAGCAGTTTCTTTTTTCGCTTAGAAATGTAAAATTTTGACCGTTAGGCATTTTTCTAAATGAGACACCATGTATTTGAAGACACCGTTCGATGTCGTTGTTTACCCTGATTTCAAATATATAAGGTTTGTTAAGTTTAATTTCACCAGATTTTGACATATATATGAATAACTTTATTTATAACTAGGTATTATTTATAACTAGATATGAGAAGCCTTGTTTGCCTATTTAAAATTTCAATTTCTGCGGCAATTCCGTTTTGAATGTCTGATATTGCTGCTGGTCTTATTGTGTAAACCCTGGATTTTTAATACCCCCATAAAAATTAGTCAAGGCGGGTAAGATCTAGACAGTTAAGTGGCCAATCAATCATATCATTTGTTCCTATAAACATACTTCCCTCTGTAAATATTGTCTCATGCCTTGAACCATATAAAGAGGTAAATTACTGATATATTTCTCAATTTCATGTCCAAGGAAGTTTTCATAGCGATCACCCCGTCATACTACCGCGATACAAATAATGTTCAATAATTCTATTTGAAATAATTCCGCACCAGACTCCTATAGATTGACGTCCAATTTTCTTTATAGGCAAAGTCTTACGGTCGTTTTCATTGGGCCAGAAAAGCGTATTTTTTTAAGTTAGGCGGTGCAGCGGAATTAAATGACGCTTCCTTTATCCACTGAATTTTCTGTAAGAAAATTTGTTTTTCTTGTATTCTTTCAAGCATATCCCAGCAAAGCTCCAAACGCCTTTGTTTATTTCCATATGAAAGATGCTGAACTTTTGTAAATTTGTAATCGTGCATTTTATGTTTCTTTAAAGTTCTTTGGATTTTGCTTTCACTCAAATTTAAATCTTGCATGCAATCTCTTGTAGACATTCTCGGATTTTCTGAAAATAATAAAATTAGTGCAACTATGAAATAATATAGTTTTCCTATTAACTTGCGTAAAATGCATATTTCTTACCTTGAAAATATAACAAGATATTTAGTTCCTCATTAACATTAGGCACAGCGTCGGATATTTTCTTGAAGAATACTCGTCATTTCTTTGTCTGGACCTTAGCTTTCCACCAAGCTTTTCTGTATGTTTTGCACCTGCCTGTTCTAAGCCGATGTTTGGTCAGTTCATCTAGTTCTCTTACATCTGCATAAACTATGCATTTTACTTCATATGTGCAGTCTTTTGCTTTATGTCACTTCTGGGTATACTTATATATCTGTTCTATCCAACCCTGCACAGTTCTGTGAAGTGTGGCCGAATCCAAGGCACTTCTTGCTTGCTTGCATTGCCTTATTCTGTAGCTAAACGGGCCCATTTTTAAGAATTTCGCCTTTACGAAAGTATAGGCGTCTTTGACTGGTAAAGCAATAATTGCTATATTTTGCTCTCTTGCGTTAGGGTAAGAGAGTTACTGCCGGCTTTTCATACTCTAACAACGGTCATAGCAGTTAAGCTTTTGAATTTGCCTGTGTTTTCAATAGCTTTTTTCAAAGCTTCCGTCGTAGTCGCGTTATTGCCAACTTTCCCTTTAAATTTAATCATCGTTGATTATACCAATTATTGAACTACATAATATATACATACTAAAAAATACGGAACAAAAATATAGTAACACAAAAAGTACTTATTCTCATTTAAAGTTCCCACAATTTTTAATAATAATTGTTTACCTGTTGTAATTTCTAGCAGAGGCATTTTGTTATTATGTATTTTGAAATATTTTTATGTCCAGTTTTAGTTCTTTTCAATTCCTGTTGAAACTAGCTCCTTACATTCTATATTTAAAAAAATAACTTTATTGCTTGTTTGGTTCTGAAAATTGCATGCAAAATCATGCTGAACTTCAGTTTCTCTTTTCTGTTCGTATTCGTGATAGCTTGGCCAACGAAATCAACGAATTAATTATATTTTAGACATAACAAAGTTCTTTTGCATCGATGGTAAGTGCACCGTTGTAAAAAAATACCCTGCAGATCCGGTCCTGTTCAAAAATTGTTGTCCAAACTTAGGTATTCTAGTAAAAACATGTCAGCCTATACGCCCTCCAAAAATAAAAGAAGATGCACATTATTGATGGTCACAGTCTCCTAATTGTCGTTTAAACCAGTAGCAAAGATTAGAAACATCAATCTTTGCTAGTTATGAACTTAACCGTCCTACACGGCCTAATATAGTTGGCTCCCAATATCTTCTTCATGATACCATATAATAGATCTTCATGATACCAGATAATAGATAAGCAACTGTCTTGAGAGGCAATAAATCTATTGCTGTTAATCATTGGACCTGTAGTTATTGAATATTATTGATTTAAAAAGAATCATGTATTTTATTTTGATGATACTTTTTGCATTGAAGGAGAAATGCTAAGAAATTGACTCATAATGAACTTTCTAAAACAGGCCCTTCTTCCAAAAATAAACTCCTCTCTCATTTGATATGGTAGTGTTGCGTATGTGGGTTCACAGATAAGTGAGACTAATTTAGAGTTATTAAATTAACTTTATTTACACTAAAATAATATAAATTACAACTTGACTTTACTATATTCGCACTACCTTACTCGGACTATTCTATTATTCACACTGTCTTTTTACATTCTGTCTTCTTGCCGACAATTCTCCCATATATATATTCGACAAAGGCTACAGATCATTCGAGCGGCTTCTGGTCTTTGATTCGGAAGCCGCCACTGGACGTCTCTCGAAATTCCTTTGTCGGCATTTTTAGGAGTAGATGCCGACATGCTGCCGTCGCTCTCTTTGTCAACGCCGCTTTCGGTATTTCCAACCACAGTTTATATCTCGGGTTTACTTCAAACGGATGCCGCCACTTTGTAGCCAATACCGGCGGCTGTTCCCCTTGCACGTTACACTGCTACCTCCCTTAAAGCTGTTCGCCCCGAACAGCTTCTTCCGTTTGTCTCCAGACCGGTGGATTATCTCCTCGATACGGACTCAGTCTTTCCAGGTGCACTACTTTTGGCTTGGCTCTAGGCGAAAGTTGGATCCTGTACACCAAGTCATTAATCTTTTTGACAATGCGATATGGTCCTACCCAAGGTCTTTGCAATTTCGGACTTAATCCTCTCCTTCACTGTGGCTGGTACAACCAAACTGCATCGCCTTCGTTATAAGAGTTTAATGACTGCCTTTTGTCAAGTCTCATCTTCATTTTGTCGCTCTTCAACTGAAGCTTTTGTCTGGCGGAATCTTGGACCACTCTTCGCTCCTGTAGGTCGGCTACATAATGTGGAAGAGACACTTCTTCATGATCGTCGGCTGATGGTCTGCCAAACATCAGATCTACGGGGAGCTTCATTTCTCTTCCAGACAACAACATTGATGGTGTATAGCCAGTAGATTCATGCTGGGAACTGCGGTAGGCCAGGAGAAAGATAGGTACCAGTTTATCCCAGTTACGTTGGTGCTCATCCACAAATATTGAGAGGTATTGATTGATGGTCCTATTGTGCCTCTCAACCATTCCATCTGACTGTGGATGAAGTGGGGTTGTTCGTGTTTTTCTTATCCCCAGCAACCTCATTAACTGCGTCCATCCTTCGGATTCAAAGTTTCTGCCTTGACTCGTATGCAGCTCCAAAGGGCTTCGGTCACTGTAACTGCTTTCTGATTCGGCATCGGCACTACTTCTGGCCACTTCGAGAAGTAGTCCATGGCAACGATGATGTACTTGTTTCCCGAATCTGTCGTAGGGAATGAGCCCGCAATGTCCACCGCAATTTTTTCCCAAGGTTCGCCTGACAGATACTGCTTCATTTTCCCACGGGATCGTGTCTTCGGACCCTTCTTAGAAGCACAGAGGTCACACCTTTTGCACCATTCTTCCACATCTCTTCGACAGTTGATCCAATAATACCGCTCTTTCACACGTGCCAGTGTTCTATTTACTCCAAAATGGCCTCCACTGCGACTGCCATGCAGTTCACGAAGGACTTCAGCTACCATCGTTCGGGGTACAATGGTTTGATACACAATGCTCCTACCATCTGGACTTTCCCATTTACGAGTGATCAAGTCATCCCGTAAGCACAACGAATCCCACAGAGCCCAGTACCCCTTGACTGTCTGATCAAATCTGGATATTTCTTGCCACTCAGGTCGTCGCTTTTGATCTAGCCAGCCCCGTACTATCGTCAAATCTTTTTCAGCGATTTGTTCTCTTCTAAAGTTGTCTCTGGTGATTTCGTCGGTATTTTCGGTTTCCTTATTCCTAATCTGCATTTGTTGGATATGTAGAACATCCTTGGCTATTTGTCTTTCCTTGCCTTTGACAGAATTTACAGGAACTGCCACAAGGTCTTCGTGACAAGCTGTCAGCGTTGGCGTGACTTCTTCCTTTTCGGTGTTTAATTTGAAAGTCGTAACTCTGCAGTTTCTCCAGCCAACGCGCTATCTGCCCCTCCGGATTTTTGAAATTCAGCAGCCACTGTAATGCAGAGTGGTCTGTTCTTACTAAGAATTTCCATCCATAGAGAAAACTGTGGTAATGCTCTATGGATCGTACAACCGCTAGCAGCTCCTTCCGGGTCACATAGTAGTTCCGCTCTACTTTTCCCAACGTTTTGCTGAAATATCCAATTACAGCTTCTTCGCCATTCCGTATTGGGAAAGAACAGCTCCTATTCCACTTTGTGAAGCGTCAGTGTCTAACACGAACAATCCTTCATCCAAGGGATATGCAAGAACAGGAGCACTGATCACCAGTCAAAGTGGGAGTTCTTTTCAGTTAATTGATGTAGTGGCTTCGCAATTTTCCCAAAATCCTTAACAAATCGGCGGTAGTAACTGCTGAGTCCCAAAGCTTCTAACTTCGTGCTTGTTCTTTGGTCTGGGCCAATCTCGCACTGCCTGGACTTTTTCTGGATCGGTCTCAATTCCTTTCGATGATACGACATGTCCGAGAAAGTTGACTTTTTCCTGAAATAGAACGCCTTTCTTTGGATTCAGCTGGAGATTAACACTTCGGATCCTGGCGAATACTTTCTTCAGATTCGATTGATGTTCGTCGAAATCTTTGCCAATCACCATTACATCATCCAAGTACACCAGGCACGTCTCCCAAGTGAGTCCTCGCAGAACTAATTCCATTAACCTTTCAAAAGTGGCAGGCGCATTACATAATCCAAACGGCATGACATTAAATTGATACAGGCCGTTTCCAGCTGTAAAGGCTGTTTTCTCTTTATCTTCATTGTTTACCTCTACCTGCCAATATCCACTTTTCAGGTCCAGAGATGAGAACCACCTGGATCCGGCTAAGGTATTCAAGGTATCGTCAATTCGGGGTAATGGGTAGCTGTCCTTCTTTGTTACATCATTTAACCTCCTGTAATCCACACAGAACCTCGTCGAACCATCCTTCTTCGTCACCAGCACAACTGGTGATGACCAAGGACTGCTGGATTCTTCTATGACGCCATCCTTCAGCATTTCTTGAACCATGGTGTTAACTTGCTGTTGTTTTACGAAAGGGAGTCTTCGTGGAGGTTGGCGAATAGGTACAGCATTTCCCGTGTTGATCCGATGTTCGACTAAATTCGTTCGCCCTGTAATTTTTCCTTGTACGAAAACATCAGCTTCTTGCTTTACAAACTTGATTGCCTTTTTCTTTTTCTGTTCGCTAAGATGTTTCCAGGTCTTCTTGAAACTCTCACATCTTGTTACACGGGAGACTGGCGAACAGGTACCGATTACTTCCCCTTTCTTCAATGTCATTCTGTTTACAGATAGATTGGCTACCCTCATTGGAATAATGTCGTTGGCATTAACTAAGCACCTAGCCAAAAGAGCTCCGTTCTCTTTGTTCTCGTTTGGTTCAAAAACCATAGTGTTAACTCCTTCCAGTTGTTTTTCTAGGTGCGCCTTCACGATCTTCTCACTATTTCCAGGTTTTCGTGTATCTTCGGTGACGATTATTTTAACAGGACAGTTCTTGTTCGAAGATGCTGAGAAAAATATTTCCTCGTTGTTCACTCTCAACATTCTGTTTTTAAAGTCACTGTGATAAAATTGAAGGTTTCCAAAACATCTAAGCCTACTATAAATTCATCCACTATGTCGGCCACGATTGCATTAATCTTTACTTGTGCCTTGACAATTTCCAAAGCGGTGGTGGTCTCTCCAAAAACATTAATCAAATCTGCTTTTGCAGTTTTCAGTATTGGCTTGATGTTGTACTGCACGATAGATTCTGTGGAAACCATGTCGAGGCATACCACTGACCTTGTTGCCCCCGTGTCGATGGTCAAATCACATTTCTTGCCGTTGATAAAACCTTGGACAACGAGGCTCTCACAGCTCTTCTTGATGGAGCACAAATGTAACTTGGGGGCTTGATAATCAGTGGTCGCCAGTGTAAGGGGGCGAACGCTGGCGACCACTGATTATTAAGGTAGAGTTTTCCTGAAGTCGGGTATTCTCTCTCTGAACATTTCGTTCTTCAGATCTGGGTCGTCGCCTGCAGTTTCTACTTATATGTCCCTCTCGGTTGCAATTGTAACACTTAATCGGTTTTCTATATCCGGACTCCTTGCCACCTCGAGAGCAGAATTTCTGGAACATCGCCTTCAGCTTTTTAAAGAAATCTGCATTGTCTTGCGGCTCCTCCGACACCCTGACTTCTCTTAATTTGCTGTGACGATTCATCGAAGCATTTTTGGCAGCTTCGTATTCCAGTGCCTGGACAACTGTTTCGGCTAAGGTGTTATGCCTACTCAGTCTCAACGCTTGCTGCATATCCGATATCTCGAACTCCATCAATGAAGTACTGGACACAAATTTGCTCGATGAATTCGTCCGGGGCCTGTGGATAAGCCAGTCGTACCATGCTCTCAATGCTACTGCTGAATTCCTCCGTTGAACCATGAATTCTGCTCTTCAGCTGGCTCTGATACACTTGGCTAAAATATTTGTTGCCGTATCTTAGTTCCAAAGCGCCCGCAACAGCCGAATAACCAGTTTGTTTGGCTTCAGGAATGTTTTGAAGTATCTCAAGCGCCTTTCCTCGCAAGGCCAATACCAACGCCGTCGCTTTCTGCTGCTGATCCCATCCATTTGCATTGACTGCAACCTCAAATTGACGTTTGTACATGGCCCAGGATGTTTCGCTGTCAAACGTTGTTGGTTTAAGATTTTCGTTGGCTGTAGTGATCCTCGACATGTCCAGTTTGCTGCTTTCGTCTTGGTTAGTATACCGTATTTTCTTAATCTCTTTCTCTAGTATTCGGTACTTTTCCTCAAACTCTTCTCGAACTGTCCCAACGTCTGCTCGTACTGTTCCAATTTCTTCTCGAACTTCTTGTTTTACGGTCTCGATTTCTTGATGGACATTTTGGAACAATCCTGCAATCTGCTCGAAATCTTTCTGTCATCGTACCTCTTCTTCTTTCTTTTCTTGTTGCTGTCGTTCTTCTTGTTCTTTCTTTTCTTGTTGTCGTAGCTCATCTTGTTTTCTCGAAAAATCGGAGAGTACCTTAATTAGTTGTTCCTCTTTTTTCTGTTCTTCTCGCAGCCTTCGCTCCTCCTCTTCTTTCTTTTCTTGTTGTCGCAGTTCTTCTTGTTTACTCGAAAAATCGGAGAATAACTTAGTTAGTTGTTCTTCCATTTTTTCTGCCTGCTTACGGGTGTTCACCATAGAAAAAAGCCTCTTCACTCACTTATCCCTCTTCTAACATCAAATTGTTGCGTATGCAGGTTCGAAGATAAGTGAGACTAATTTACAGTTATTAAATTAACTTTATTTACACTCAAAATAATATAAATTACAACTTGACTTTACAATATTCGCACTAGCTTACTCGGACTATTCTATTATTCACACTGTCTTTTTACATTCTGTCTTCTTGCCGACAATTCTCCCATATATATATCCGACAAATGCTCCAGATCATTCGAGCGGCTTCTGGTCTTTGATTCGGAAGTCGCCACTGGACGTCTCTCGAAATTCCTTTGTCGGCATTTTTAGGAGTAGATGCCGACATGCCGTCGCTCTTTTTGTCAACGCCGCTTTCGATATTTCCAACCACAGTTTATATTTCGCGCTTACTTCAAACGGATGCCGCCACTTTGTAGCCAATACCGACGGCTGTTCCCCTTCAAGTTACAGTAGAATTGAAGAAGGGATCAAAAGAAAAAGGTCAAACACTGAATATAAAACAGACTTGAATCAAACAAAATGTTATTATACGTACAAATTTGAAATTAGAACACTTTTCAATTAAATAAAAATAAGCAAATTAACCTTAGTATAAAGATATTCAACATGTCCTTCCCCCAAAAAACTTCTCCCATAGGGGGTGGAGGAGGCATTTTTTTATCTAAAATCGAAAATTTAGGACGACAAAATTAAAGAAGAGATCATATCCGAAAATTTCGGCGCAAACGTTTAAATTGTAAATTAAAAAAAATACGCTTTCCGAGTTACAGCTGTGGAAAAGTCTAGAATATGTTTAGAGATATTTCCGCGATGTTTTGAAATCTCTGAATAACTTTAAGCAGTGTATTTATCTTCTTTGGTGAATGTTTACACTCATAAGTGTGAAATAAATATTTTTTGGTGCCAAAAATTCTCAACTTAACTACAACTGCACAACTTCAAAATTACCTGTACCAATACAATTAATATTATTTTGTATTTTACGGTCCAATTTTTTATATTTTTTTTATATTTGAAAGTTTCTCAGAAGAAGTTTCAAGTATTTGAATTTATATGTAGTGGAATAATTGAAAGTACACATCTCATAAACTCATAACAAATTAGGTAGATACCTAGATACATACAAATTTAATAACAGGAGAACTCGCTTACATCTATGCTTATTTATTTGATTTTCAATACTAGTTCATTGTTCAATTTTAAATAGATATAGAGACAGCATTGGTATCGTGTGAGCATAAAAGTCACTGTTACAGTCTGTCAATAAGTTCTAAGCGGTAGGTCAAAAAAACAAAGCCTCAATCAAAAGCGACATTGATAGAATCCACCATGTTCTCACATCATACAAACTCAAATACCTACACATAGCCAATCTATTTTCAATTGTTTACGAAATGGTATCTGGATTTCGTCGAATAAAGCAAATCAAAATAAAAATATATACGAAGCGGATCTATTTAAACTGGGTCTGGATCTTTTATCTAGAGGCTAGCCTAGCCAATGACAGTCGGGTGATTCTCAATTGTAATTTCATACCGCACAATAAACAACTAGCTTATGTGATGACGATGATATTGTGTGGCAATTGAATCACGAGCCAAATTTCATAAATGCCCAGTACCTATCTAAGTACCGCCCATTGTTAATTATTGCCAATTCGATAGAAACGAGAGGTCAAATATTTTGAGAATTAATTTCATATCATCTAAAATAGTGCAATATAAAGTTTGACGAGTTGATTAAGTAGATCTTCATATATTGCAACGATTAAATGCAGAAGTAATAGTACAATTTCGTCTGAATTATCGAAACATAAATATTTTTTATAAAAAATTGTACCAACTTTATTTGTTGGTGCACTGAAAAATAAAAATTAATAAATATATATATATATATACTTTTTATATATATATATATATATATATATATATATACACATAAATATAAATCAAGTCACAGAATTAAACTGACAGATATTTGATTACTTTAAAAGTTTCCTTAGCAACGCAGGTCTAATTGTCGCTATAAGTACAACAGCCTGCCATTTTAAAACTTATAATTTCACTTCGATAATTTTCTGACTTTAATATATTGGTATATTTTTTCATTATTGAATTATCGTTTTTCCCGTTACAGAAAAAAATAATGTATTTATTATACACAGATAGAATATTAGATTTTAGCTCTCGGTTTTTTCTGTCGACAACACAACCTCGTGCTAAAATCTAATACTTTTTGCCCTTGTATAATAAATAACTATAATTCTATTGGTAATGGTAATTTTGAAGTTGTGCAATTGTGGTTAAATAGAAAACTCTTGGCAGCAACTTCAAAAGCACCAGCACCAATAGAATTAATATTATTTTGTATTTTTCAGTGAACCAAGAAATAAAATCGGTCGTTAAGAAATATTTATTTTACACTTTTGAGTGTTACATAAGTTACGAAAATCGTTGAACATTCACTTCACTTCCTATTACCCATGTACCTACATTATTTACTATTATGTACTTGTTATTATTCAGAGATCTAATAAAAACATCGTCGCGGAAATACGCATATTTTAGACTTTAACACTGCGGTAACTCGAAAACCGTACCTCTATGGAAAAAAAAAGTTCAAGGTAGGCAAATGTTCTCCGATTTTCAGTTTTCCAAAGAAATTGACCCCATTAAATAGCGAAAATACACATATTTCAGATTTTAACAATGCTATAACTCGACAACCGTAACTCTTTTGAAAAAATGTTCAATGTAAACGTTTCCGGATATTGTCTTATCTTTAGTTCTGCCGTCTCAGATTTTCAGAGATTTTGGATTGGAGTTCTAATGAATATGGGAACATTTCTCAAGTCACCTACTTTCAAATGAATCAAAAAATTATCATTATCAACAAACCAAAAAAATCAACATTGTCGGTTTAACGAAGCCGTCACTAAATCAATCCGTACAACTTGCAGGTAGATTTAATTAAGAGTGGATTCATGCACTCAAATTAAGAAGTAAAAAGTAACCATGCGCACAAGTCGTTTTCAAAATAACTTATGTCCCCGCTGGATAACTGAAAACAAGTGTTTAGAATTCCATATTTTCAATAAAAATGGAAAATACCGAATCATTTTTCAGAGTACCCAGAGAAATACACAAATATTTCAAAATATGAGGTTATTTACATCATCGGCCTGGCCAATCCGCGTTCACCTCGTTCAATTAAAGTAAGAAAGTTAAAAGTTGGCCAACTTCTACTTCTTATTCGTTGATTGATAATTGTTACTTGGCTGCATGAACACTCTCATTGAAAAATGAGAAGTTCAACTTTTACTTGCTATTTGTAATTATTAATTGTTACTTGATACTCGTTAATTTGGGCTGCATGAATCCACACTAAGTGTGGATTCATGCAGCATCATGTAAGAATTATCGAGTAAAAAGTATAAAATAACAATTATCAATTAATAAATATAAAAATGTAGCATTCATGCACTCAAATTAAGAAGTAAAAAGTAAGCATGCGCACATGTCTGACATCCGCGGTAATCATTTACAAAATAACCTCTGTCCCCGCTGGATAACTGAAAACAAGTGTTTAGAATTCCAAATTTTCAATAAAAATGGAAGATACCGAATCATTTTTCGAGGTACCCAAAGAAATACACAAATATTTCAAAAAGTGAGGTTATTTACATCATCGGCCTGACCAATCCGCGTTCACCTCGTTAAATAAAAGTAAGAAAGTTAAAAGTTGGCCAACTTCTACTTCTTATTCGTTAATTGATAATTGTTACTTGGCTGCATGAACACTCCCATTGAAAAATAAGAAGTTCAACTTTTACTTGCTATTCGTAATTGTTAATTGTTACTTGTTACTCTTTAATTTGTGCTGCATGAATCCACACTAAATTGCTTTTGCATAGCTCAACTGGTAAGATCAGTTAAAAACTTAAGTGATAAAAGTTAGACATTTCATATTATTTAAAAACTGTCGAGAAAACCACTTTGACACATGAATTGACATAGGAAATAAATAAATATAGTTTTTCCATCTTTGGAGAGATTAAGTATAGATTATTTTTGACCGACTTCCCAAAAAGACCAGGTATACAATTAGACTGTTTGCATTTTTTATGTTAGTTTGTGGTTCAATTTGGATTGTCACTTTCATTTAAAAAAGGTGTGTCGTGAAATGATCCCCTCTTGAAGAAAGCTTAAATTCAACAATTCCTATCCCCAAAGGGCGACATTTTTTTCGAAAATCGAAAAATTCAACGGTTTCTCAGTTTCAGCAATAGTTAAGTATAAAATATGTGTATTACAGCTATGTTCTGAAATCTCTGGATATAAGAGAACGTTCAACGATTCTTGATGACTATTAATAAATTGAAAAATGTGAATTTTCTTCAAAAACTAGGACCGACATTATCATTTGGTGCACTTAACCATACAAGATTTTATTTTTGTTGTTAATTTTGAAGTTGGTCCCTAAAGGCTTCTATCTACCTGATAAATGCACAACTTTAAAATTATCAGCACCAATAGAATTAATATTATGTATTTGGATTTTTCAGTGCAACAAATGATAAGGTCAGTACTAGTTTTTGTAAAAAAATATACATAACGGTATGTTGGATACTAGGTAGAAGATTCGCATCGGGCACACTGTGTTCCAAGAGATCTCCAAATGTCCCAAGGAATTGCCAAAGCTTTCAAGGCTTCGTTCGGTCGTGTAGAAGAGCTTCAAAGGCAGAATGGTCAGATCGGACAAGTATTAGAGTTAGCCAGGGCCGAGAGATACCTGGTATCCAAGAATTTGTCGTACCAAAAACCATCTTATAGGACTGTCTGGGAAACGATTCTGAGACTCAGGAAAAAACTGTTGGTTGATAACAAAGCTGGCCTGTGGACTAGGACTAGACGGGTTGGACAGGAGAATCATCAGGAACATGCTGGAAGTTCTATTCAGGTTCATAGGGATAGAGATTTTATTATGCAGCTGGAATCCAGAGAGTGCGACGCGACCAGAGAGAACATTATTTATTGTATGTTCTCTCTGGACGCGACAAAAGATCGTAGTTTTTTAATCGCACTTCCCAGTCTAAGAAAGATATACGTTGTACGTTGCCGCTTTAGACATTGTCCGGAAGAAAACTAGAAAAAGTTTCGAGGGCGAAACGAACTTAAGGAGGGGGCAATGCAATATTCCAGACACCCGTTCTCGAGTGTAGTCGATGTACGTCGGGAGCTTTCGAGAAGCATCTCCGTGGCTTATTCGATAGTCAGTTTTGAACGTACCAACTAAGTGAAATATATAGTGTGATATAAATTGTATATAGTTAGTTAGTTAGTAAAGAACAGTAGTGTATATATTTTGTATTCCGTGTGTTTGAATTGTGTATTTTTGTTATATTAAATTAATAGACTTTATTAATTAGTGTGTATGTGAATTTATATCCACATAAGAACGTTATCTGCCGCTCCGCGCATGTCGTAAGTCCGTGATAAAACGGGAGAATCGAACATAAATATCGACATATTCTGGCAAATTAAATAAATATATATTACTAGATCTTGGTTCAGTATTCCCTCATATTGTTATGCTATGTATTATGAATAGAAAAAACCAAATTGCCGTAACCCAAAGTGCAAGCGAGCACAAAATATGAGATTATCGTTTGAAGCATGCGTTTTATGGGGGATGCACCTGGTCATATCTTCTTTTCGTAGTATCACGGAACGTGTGGTTGAAAAAATTGAAACCATAGAAACAAATAACTAAAAAGTTGATTCATGGTAATCTCCGAAATTACTGAACGGATTTTAATGCAGTTTTCACAGGTAGCTTGACTTGGAGCAGAATATAGGCCATATTTTTGTTCATGAGGTCCTTACGACTGACAGACGGTCGGATGGATGGATGGACTTAGTATCTGTTGTTATCGCGGTAATAGAAATAAATATTCTCTAAAAATTTCAACTATCTACCTATAACGGTTCATGAAATACAGCCTGCACACAGACTTACGGACGGACGGATTTAGTATTTGTTGTTATACTGAAAACAGAAATACACATTCTCAGAAAATATCAGCTGTCTACCTTTTACAGTTCATAGAATAGAACCCACTGACAGACGGACAGACGGAATTAGTATTTATTGTTGTCGCTGCAACAGAAATACACATTTTTTGAAAATTTCTACTGTATTCCTATTAATTTACGGTTCATAAGATAAAGTCGGCTCAAAGTCAGACCGACAGAGGAGTCTTAATAGTTTGGTTCTGCTCTTACTTTTGGTACGAAACCCTAAAAATCACCTTGCGCAGACTTCTTAATTTTAAGAAGTACATGTTGAGTAATGTACTTCCCATGAATTAATTTTAAATCTTCACTTAATAAATTTTATCTGAAACTCGTAGAATTGCTATTCTTCCGATCTCATAATAGACTGGTTCTGTCAAATGCTCGTCTCTTTTCATTATCGGTCAAGTCATGTACTTCTCACAATGCGCGAAGTCAACAGCTAATTTCAATTCAAACTCTTTACAAAGCTTATCAACAACATTCTTGTGGATATAGCTTGATCAAATGTAAATATATATTTTTTTCTTTATTTTCAGTTAGCGGACTCACAGAAGAAGCATCCCCAACAGTAATCCTCCTACCATATGGACGCATGTTGGTGGTTGATCGCAGAGCCATCTCGCGGCTCCACAGTCACAACCACCACCATTATGGCAGCGGCAGCATGGAAACGATGGAGATCAGCGGCAATCTGTTGCATGAACAACGTCCACGAGGCGGCCTGTTGCAGGATGGGGGTAGCACACCCAGCATCCTGCTGGACTCTAGTGAGACCACCAGCAAGGGCATCTCGCCCATATCGCTTGGCTACCCGCCACCCTCTTATGATGAGGTAATACCAGACTTTCCACCCTCGTACAGTGAAGTCAGCCTTATGTTGAAACAGCAGCAGCAAACATTCGAAATGATACATTTGAATCATTTGAGGACATTTGTTATGGATGAGACGAATAATGTTCGCGAACGTGTTTTTTGTGATAACAATCATAGACGTGATGGTAATATGAACACGGAAGGGGATACTAGTTTTTGTCACGTGGATGATGATAATAATAATAATATTAATAATGATAATAATAATAATAGTATTGAAGAGGAAGAGGAGGTTGCGAATAATCAAGATCAAATGAACAATAACAATATCGAGCACCACGGGCATATTGAATTTGTTCAGGAACTTTAAGTTTTTAGAACAAATTTCTGAAGTATTTTTAAATAATTTAAAGTTGGTTCGCATTGTATTTCTGTACTATCAATGTTTTTTGGCAAGAGTAGGATTTTTCAAGTTCATTCGAATGTAGAAGATCTTTACAGAACGTTACCACTGATCAAAATATGTTGATTTACAAAAACTTTACATTTTTTTCTACTGGCGTAGAATTTGGTATTTTTTATAATTTTGATATGGTTTTATTAGCACTTTTTCTCTTGACAATTTTTTACCGCAAGTTGCCGAGATACATCTCTTTGCACGGTTATTTGGCCACCTTGTAGGTACCCTTCGATTTTTTTAGGTAGTGCTGCTCGCACAGCTTACCTAAGCTGCGCTGTTAAGTAATGCTCTGACGTACTTTGATTCTCAACAGATTCCGGTTTGTCTCCGACTGTAACACGGTAAAGTCCTATAGGTACTGGCAATGTGGTCAGAAATTAAATAGTTGATGACTGAAAATTAACAATTTTGTTTACTCTTCCTTACGATTCCTACTCTTTCTACATTTACACTGATGAAAGAATTACAAAAAAATTATCCAACTGAAAACTATGTATGTGTATTGTATATAAAAAAAATTGAAACAATAATGATATTTTACCGTTTGAATTTGGCGCTGCATTTTGTTAAATGAAGGAGTTTTTCTACCTGTATATATATATATATATATATATATATATATATATATATATATATATATATATATTGATTTTGTATTCTTGACTGGTTTTATAATAAATAAAAAGATGTTCTTGGGGATGCAGTCATATATTCAATAAAATTCTTTGATTAAAGCCGAGCTTTCGAAAATGTTTATTCTCTTCTTCAGGACAAACTACAAATCGTTACAAAATTATTTCAACAACAACTTAAAGTATTATAAAAATACTTACAATCGTGAATTTAGAATAAATTAGCCAAAAACTGGAAAGATTTCATAGCCATCAATTACAAATGTCATTATTTATATTTGTCATGGTAACACAATAAGTAAGAAAGTATCTAGATTTTGTTGATAAAAATGAATATTACTGAATGATCTTTATATGTGTGTGGCTATTTGAACAAGGAGCACAATTAAATTAAAATTATTGAAAAAAAATAATAATAAATAATGTAATTTAAGAATATTGCATAAATACTTACATATATACCCATACATAGACTAAATTACTTTTATTCTGGGCTTGAACTGACAGTTAAAAGAAAAAGGTACATAATATTATGTAAAATTTATAAGTGTAATCATATTCTCTCACAATACGAAACATATAAACATGATTATTCTCAAAGTGCACTGATACTTATTCCATCAAAAAAGCCGATTTCTCTCACTAATCAACCTCTAAATTTTTGGGTGAAATAGATGTTTTGAAATCCTAAAATACTCTTTAATGTTCTTTCAAATATTCATAAATATTCAAAATAATATATAAAATCATATTCTCTCACAATACGACATGAGAATGAAACATTTTGAAAATTATTATTGTGTTACCATGGCAAATATAAATAATGACATTTGTAATTGATGGCTATGAAATCTTTCCAGTTTTTGGCTAATTTATTCTAAATTCACGATTGTAAGTATTTTTATAATACTTTAAGTTGTTGAAATAATTTTGTAACAATTTGTAGTTTGCCCTGAAGAAGAGAATAAACATTCTCGAAAGCTCGGCTTTAATCAAAGAATTTTATTGAATATATGACTGCATCCCCAAGAACATCTTTATATATATATATATATATATATATATATATATATATATATATATATATATGATATTTCTAAATATGAATTCAATTATTATATAATCAAGATGATTATATAACATAAGCCGTTACTGGTAAATAACTAGATTACGCCAGACTACTGCGAGGGCAAACACCCCTTCCGCCATTGAATAACGTCAACAACTGTTAGGGCAATACCTACAATTTTACATTGTCAGACATGGCTCGACGCTCTGCGGCAAACTGAAGATAGGCAACAACCTTGAAATCATGATATTTGTCTGGGTGGCGGTGCTTTGTTTTGGTAGTCATGCAATATTGACAATGTAAAATTGTAGGTATTGCCCTAACAGTTGTTGACGTTATTCAATGGCGGAAGGGGTGTTTGCCCTTGCAGTAGTTGTTGTCGGCACAGTTAGACGTCCTAGCGTAATCTAGTTATTTATAATCATCTTGATTATATATCAATTGAATTCATATTTACAAATATCATAATATGGATAATCTTGAATGATATATATATATATATATATATTTGATTCTGAATTCTTGACTGGTTTATTATTTGATAAAATAGATTTTTGCTGGGGATGCAATCATTTAATAAATAAAATTCCTTGGATTATGCCAAGCTTTCGAGAATGTTTATTATCTTCGTCGGGGCAAAATTCGTGAATTTAGATAAAATTAACCACGAACAGGAAAGATTTCATAGCCATCAATCAGAAATATCATTAATTAACAACAAGAGAATAAACTTTCTCGAAAGCTCGGTGAGCAAAAAGAGTATACTCATTTAAGCCCCTTATCGTTTCGGCAGAATACCCATAAATAACTGATTGTTATATATATATATATATATATATATATATATATATATATATATATATACGGGTGTCCCACTAAGGTCAGCGAGGTAGGATAATAGGGAAACCGGGAACCCTACGACTTCGGGAAAAAAAAATTCATGAGTAAATCGGCTAAAAGAAATTCAACTAAAATATTTCCAAGTTTATAAAATGGCCACTAGGTGGCGTAATTACCATGGTATAAATTAAATTCAACTTTTTCTCAAGAAATCGATACATCAACTTATTGTTCTAGTACCGGAAATGGAAAGTTCACGAAATTTAGCGTAATTTTGGTCTTCATACTTTTTCCGTATTTTTGATTATAAGGGTGGGGGAGCTGGGAGACAGTACTTTCTTAAAACGCTGTAATTTCCTAGACGCGTTCTCCAAATTTTTAACGAGTTTAGTCTTGTTTGAAGGATAATTCAACGCTCATTTCAAAAATAATATCGGAGGTGTTCGCAATTTCACAATTTTGCTCCTAGAGGGCGCTGAATAATCAATAACCAGTTTTCATCGTTTTTTGTAAAAAAATTAAATAGTACATTTTTCTTTTATTGGTATTGAAAGCCATATAAGTAGCCACAGTTTGACGAAAACCGTGACTCGATATCATTATTCGTTTTTGAATTATTGTAAAATGTAACAAACATACTGACAGACTGATTAGAAAGAAAATAAATAACAATGTTTTTCTGTTTTTGTTGGAAAATAGCAAATCCGAATTACCAGTAAATAGTTGTTATCATAACTTGTTGTTATGAGCAGTGGCGTGCGATGGAATCTTAAGTAAGAGAAGCACACAGAGTACACATTTACAAACACTCTTTTTACTTAATTGTCCAACATTTTCAATGTTATCCCCAACAGTCGAAACTGACGGTAGTTTTGTGTCCATGTCCGTATTATTAAAATTATTAATTCACTCAAATAACTATTTTTATGTTTTACCGTTGTTATTAATCCACTAATATTGCTTAAATAGATAATTATATATTTTTTCTCGTTTTTTTCCTTGATCAAAAAACCCTTTGTTTCTATAGCCCCAATTATTTTTTATCAAGAATTAATTTTACAATAACTTAAGAACGAATAAAAATAATCTAGTGGTCTATCGGCAAAATAAAATTGCGCAGCTATCAACATATTTAGGGATATTATGATTAAAGTACCTAAAGGAATAGTTATAATACTATTTCTTTACTCAGTGCTAACCTAACCTAACCTAGCTGAATAAGCAATAAGTAACTTATATCTTTAAATAGGTAATGATAATGATTATTAGTTTCTTAATAAAACAAAAATATCAATTTTACAATAACTCAAAAATGAGTAAAGATATCGAGTCTCGGTTTTCGTCAAAATGTAGCTTATTATGTGGCTTTTGATACCAATAATTAAAAAAATGTATCACGCCATTTATTTTTTTACAAAAAAAGATGAAAACTGAATATTGGTTATTCAGCGCCCTCTAGGAGTAAAAGTGTGAATTTGCGAACACATCCGCCATTATTTTTAAAATAAGCGTTGAATTATCTTTCAAACAAGGCTAACCTCATTAGATTTGGATAACGCGTCTAGGAGATTACAGCGGCTTAAGAAAGTACTGATTCCCAGCTCCCCCACCCTTATAATCAAAAATACGGAACCATAATTACGCAGAATGTCATGAACTTTCCATTTCCGGTACTAGAACAATACGTTAATATATCGATTTTTTGAGAAAAATTAAATTTTTATTTATTCCATGGTAATTACGCCACCTAGCGGCCATTTTAGAAACTTAAGAATATTTTTGCTGAATTTCTTTTAGCCGATTTACTTATGATTTTTTTCCCGAAGTCGTAGGGTTCACGGTTTCCCTATTATCCTACCTCGCTGACCTTAGTGGGATACCCGATATATATATATCATCTTAAAAAGTTTAAAATTCCTTGCCAGACAGCCATTATCTAATAAAATAGTCAAAAGATACTAGTCATATAGCAATACTTTTAATAATAAGTTTGGTCTGGTATTTTTTGTAATATGTATTTCATTTTTATTTTGTATTTTCTTACAAAAGATGAAGTCTTCCAATAATTTCTATATACATATCTACTAATTAGTCCTTTATCAGAATAGCCAGGTGCGTGGTTTTGATATGTTCCCACATTAATCAATATGTTGTTTCTTATTTATATGTTTATATTTAGGATGATTTTCATTTTCGTTATGTGTATATGATTCATAAGATGTGATATGTATAATAACAATAGGATTTTATTTCATGTAATATTTCTATATATATCGTCTTTTCCTAGTCATAGTTTTCTAAAAATAATGATCAATTGATGAAATATCTGTAAATTAACGTATCAAATGATTATTCTGATAATGCAGCCACCATTCTGTTAGAACAGTCCAAAGAAAGAGTAGCCTTAGGAAGCTGTGAAAAAAGATATTATGTCTTTAATCCACTCACCACTCCTTTGAAATCAACAATGGCAAGAAGAATAACATTTACAGATAAAAAAGAAATTGTGATTATTGTAAATTTAGAGAGACAGTGATTGGTGAAATTAAGAGAAAAATTACAGTTATTTTTATTTGATAATCTAAAATTGAAAAAAAAACAAATTGTCTTAATGAAAATTCATAAAATTGAATTTCTTTGGAGTGGATGACAGGGCGCTCTCATTTTGTCTGTAAGTAGGTATGTAGTACAAAAGTACAAGATAAATACTTTGTCATGTTCCATGCTATAATTAAAATAAAAGTATAACCGGAGCTTTATTGTTTTATTTTGATAGATTATCTTATAATTACATTGCAAAGTTACATGTAGAATATATTTCATATAACTATTAAGCCGATACATATTAAATTTTAAAATATACAATGTACCAGCATTATCTGAGGAAATGCTCATCGTATAAAATCTAGAAAAAATCCCTTGTATCAATAGGCAACAGGAATAGTTATAAGCATGATACTAGGACTAGGCTGTATATATCATCCATAAAAAGGAGAAACAATATAAGCTCAGTTGGTGAAAGCGTTCAAACTTCGTATCGTAAGGCCATCGCGGAGCAAGTCTGGACGGCACTGCGTAACTTCGTAACATCGAGGCATCCCATCGGTTGTCGGTTTTTTGACGCCGCAACAATGAAATGAGACGCACTGATGTTGCACCACTTGCTAGCATGTTTGGACAGGTTTGCGGTACACAGTTGCGATTTATTTTTCGTTTTATTTATTCAGTTAAAGACATAGCTATTATAAAGTGGACGAAAGAATCTACCATTCATTTTATAAACGTAGTAAAGAAATTTTATGGGATACAAAACATCCCAAATATTACAATTAAATTAATAAAGTATTCGAAGTCTGTTGGGGACATTCTGGTAAATTTTTTGTAAAGGCCACTAATTGCCTGAAATTTAAAATCCAACAAGTAAATGATTTCCGCTGTATACTTCTACTAGTATAAAACTGGGTCTGGCACTAGCACCTGTACGTCTTTTGTTATTTTTCTTAATGAAGTAATACATGTATATATAAGCTACCGCAGCAACCTCCATTGTACACAAGAAAAATACAATTGTTCTATTTTAGTAAAAAAGACGGAACGACAGCATGTTCCGTTTATAAGATACGCGACGATGTATTGATAAACAATATTTGTTGACACGCTGTATCTTTGATGTGTAACAAACAGTTGTTATATATCTGTACCCACTTCAAGAAAAATGCGTGCGTATGTCGTCAGTCCGTGACAAAACGAGAGATTCGAACATAAATATCGACATATTTTGGCAAATTAAATTTAATTTTTAATTGTTCTTGTACCTTGTATTATATCTTATTTCCTCATGATGTATGACATTATAATACAGAAGCCACAATTATCATAAACTAATTACCTAAGTATAAGGGAGAGAAAAACCCAAATTGCCACAACCTTGCAAGCGCGCACAAATGATATGAAAAGATCGTTTGAAACAAGCTGGAAATAACTTTCAGGTCTCTAGTTTTACCACTAGAGGGTGTTGTCTCTGAAGAAAATTTAGAAAACAGTTTTTTAAATATACCCAATTATATTAGTAGGTCCTAAATAAGTTAACTCGTATATGACCTGAATCCTGAACAAATACTTTTTTCTTTTGCTTTAAATAGAATTTTGGAGACCGTGAAGAAATACCTACAATTTCAGTTAATAGAGAAGAAGAGAGAAGTATGGACTCCATACGGAGAAGCGTAGAGCGGGTACATTCACATATCGCCTGCCTATAGTTTGAATACCCATCGAGTGGGGTTTTGTCACGATTCCTGACTTCATCTGCCATTTTACGCATGTCGTAAATAATTTAAATTAAATTTTAATTCCTAACCCCAAAACACTGACATGTTTGTAAAGGGGCTAAACACAGACATATATGTCTGTGGGGCTAAATCACTTTCAAAAAGAAATGTTTGACATTAAACGTCAAAGTGAACAAGAACAAACGTCAAAATAACAATCAGCCGATCTGATCGAAGACATGTGTTTATGACGTCAAAATTTTATTTCACCTAGTTTACAAACGAAAAAAGAGATAGACAAGGTATGACGAAACCCCATTCGATGAGTATTCAAATTATAGACCAATTATACTTAGTTCCAACTATCGTAGGTAGAGGGAATCACGCACTAATAGATGGCGATTAGGAAACACGCCGAAAATATTTGCGGTATGTGTGTTGTCTCTGATGCAAGAATATGTTTGATCGACGAATCCCGAACGGTGGAGGTATACAATTCGACTTCTTATTTTGTTTTTTTGGTTCGTGCGCGCGTTTTATATTGTAAACGTACTCCGATTTTGATGATTTTCATTTCATTTGAAAGAGGAGGCTCGAGAAATGGTCCCATATTCATAAGAACGCAATCCGACATCTCCTTCCCTCCGAAAACCGACCCCGAACGGTGTAGAGGATGCAAATTTTCTCCAAAATCAAAAATCCGAGATGGCAGAATTAAAGATATCATAACATCCGGAGACGTTTAATTTGAACATCTTTTCAAAAGAGCTACGGTTCTCGAGTTTCTGCGATGTTATAATTTTAAATATGTGTATTGTCGCTTGGTGACAGAGGCAATTTCTTCCAAAAGTTGAAAATCTGAGAATGGAAAATTAATGACCAGATTATTTGTAGCAGGATTTGTATTGAACATTTTTTCCATAGAGTTACGGTTTTCGAGATAAAAGAGTGGTAAAGTTTATAATATGCGCATTTCTGCGACGATTGTTATAGATTTCTGAATATGTAATTGCAAATACCAGCAAAGCATACATGGATAATGGTGAACGTTCAACGATTTTCGTGACAAATGTAACACTCAAAGTGTGAAATAAATATATTTTAGAAAAAAATGGACCGACATTATCAGTTGGTGCACTGAAAAGTACAAAATAATATTATTTCTATTGGTGCTGGTACTTGCGAAGTTAGTGCCAAAAGTTTTCAATCTAACTACAACTACACAATTTCAAAAGTACCAGGACCAATAGAATTAACATTATCGTGTACTTTTCAGTGTATCAACTGATAACGTCTATCCATTTTTTTGTAAGAAATATTTATGATAAAACAAACACCGAAAGGTGAACTCAAATGATATTGTTGCGTATGCGGGTTCGCAGATAAGTGAGACTAATTTGCAATTATTAAATAAACGTTATTTACACTCGAAAGTAGAATAATAAAAATTACGACTTCACTTTACTATTGAATATTCTTACTAGCTTACTCTGACTCTTTTATTAAGCTGTTATATTGTACACTGTCTTTTTACTTTGTTTTTACATTCTGTCTTTCATGCCGAAAATTCTTGAATATTCTTACTAGCTTACTCTGACTCTTTTATTAAGCTGTCGTATTGCACACTGTCTTTTTACTCTGTTTTTACACTCTGTCTTTCATGCCGACAATTCTCCCGAATATATACCCGGAAAAGTATCTCCAGATCTTTCCAGCCTCCTCTGGTCTTTGATCATTCCAACCTCCACTGGACTTTTCTCGAAATCCTTTGTCAGCATCCTAGTGAGCACATTCACCACACTCTTTGTCAGCGGCCGCTCTCGAGCTTCCCATCACTCGCGCATAAGCATCAAAAGGACGCTGCCACTTTGTGGCCCAGTACCGGCGACTGTACTCCTTGCACGTTACACTGCTCCCACCCATAAAGCTGTTCGCCCCAGATCTCCTCGATACGGACTCAGCCTTTTCACATGCACCACTTTTGGCTTGGCTCTCGGCGAAAGTTGAATCCTGTACACCAAGTCATTAATCTGTTTGACAATGCGATACAAGGTCTTTGCAATTTCGGACTCAATCTTTTTCTTCGCTGTGGCTGGTACAACCAAACTGCATCGCCATCGATGAAAAAGTTTAACGGCTGCCTCTTGTCAAGTCTCATTTTCATTTTGTCGCTCTTTAACTGAAGCTTTTATCTGACAAAATCGTGGACCACTCTAAGTCGCTCCTATAGGTCAGTTACATAATGTGGAAAAAACACTTCTTCATGTCGGCTGATGGTGTGCCAAAAATCAGATCTATGGAGAGCTTCATTTCTCTTCCACACAACAGCATCGATGGTGGATAGCCAGTTGATTCATGCTGGGAAATTCTGTAGGCCAGGAGAAATAGAGGTATCAGTTTATCTCAGTTACGTTGATGCTCATCCACAAATATTGAGAGGTATTGACTGATGGTCCTATTGTGCCTCTTGACTATTCCATCTAACTGTGTCCACCAATGTCCACCGCAATTTTTTCCCAAGGTTCGCCTGACAGATACTGCTTCATTTTCCCACGGGATCATGTCTTCGGACCCTTTCTAGAAGCACAGAGGTCACATCTTCTGCACCATTCTTCCACATCTCTTCGACAGTTAATCCAATAATACTGCTCTTTCACACGTGCCAGTGTTCTATTTACTCCAAAATGGCCTCCCCTGCAATTGCCATACAGTTCACGAAGTACTCCATCTACCATCGTTCGGGGTACAACATTTTGATACATAAGGCTCCTACCATCTCGATTTTCCCATTTACAAGTGATCAAGTCATCCCACAAGCACAACGAATCCTACAGAGCCTAGTACCCCTTGGCTGCCTGATCTGGAGATTTCTTGCCACTTAGGTCGTCACTTTTGGTCTAGCCAGCCCCGTACAATCGTCAAATCTTTTTCAGCGATTTGTTCTCTTCTAAAGTTATCTCTGGTAATTTCCTAGGTAATATCTGTTTCTTTATTCCTAATCTGCATTTGTTGGATATTTGCCACATTAGCTGTTTCTCTTTGTTCCTGACTTTGACAGAATTTACAGGAACTGCCACAAGGTATTCGTGATAAGCTGTCAGCGTTGGCGTGACTTCTTCCTGTTGTTTAATTTCAAAGTCATAGCTCTGCAGTTTCTCCTCAATAGAGCGCAAATGTAACTTGAAGGCTTGATAATCAGTAGTCGCCAGCGTTGGCCCCCTTACACTGGAGTTTTCCTGAAGTCGGGTATTCTCTCTCTGAACATTTTTCTTCATATCTGGGTCGTCGCTTGCAATTTCTACTTATATGTCCCTCTCGGTTGCAAATGTAACACTTAATCAGTTTTCTATATCCTGACTCCTTGCCTCGTCGAGAGCAGAATTTCTGGAACATCGACTCCAGCTTCTTAAAGAAATCTGCATTGTCTTGCGGTCCATCTGACACCCTGACTTCTCTTACTTTGCTGTGACGATTCATCGAAGCGTTTTTGGCAGCTTCGTATGACATTACCTGGACAACTGTTTCGGCTAAGGTGTTATGCCTACCTAGTCTCAACGCTTGCTGCATGTCTGTGTCTCGAACTACGTCGATGAAGTACTGGACACTAATTTGCTCAATTAATTCGTCCGGGGTCTGCCAGTCGCCCCATGCTCTCAATGCTACTGCTGAACTCCTGCAGTGACTCCTTTGACCCTTCAATTCTGCTTTTCAACTGGCACTGATACACTTGGCTAAGATATTTTTTAACGTATCTTAATTCCAAGGCACCCGTAATAGCTAAAAAATCAGTTTCTTTGGCTTCAGGAATGTTTTGAAGTGTTTCAAGCGCCTTTCCTCGCAAGGCCAATACTAACGCCGTCGCTTTCTGCTGATGATCCCATCCATTTGCGTTGGCTGCAGCCTCAAATTAACGTTTGTACATGCCCAGGATGTTTTGCCGTCAAACGTTGATGGTTTAAGTTTTTCATTGGCTGTAGTGATCGCCGACGTGTCCAATTTGCTGCTTTCGTTGGGGTTGGTATCCCGTATTTTCTTCACCTCTTTCTCCATTCTTCGGTACTTTTCTTCAAACTCTTCTCGAGCTGTCCCAATTTATTTTAGAACTGTCCCAATTTCTCCTCAAACTGTCCCAATTTCTTCTCGTACTTCTTGTTTTAAAGTCTCGACTTCTTGATGGACAATCCTGCAATCTGTCTGTCGTAGTTCTTCCTGTCTCCTCGAAACATCGGAGAGTACCTTAGCTATGTGTTCCTCCATTTTCTGTTCTTCTCGCAGTCTTTGCTCCTCCTCTTATCTCTTTTCTTGTTGTCTTCGTTCCTCTTTCCCTTATTTTTCTCACAGCCTTCACTCCTCCTCTTCTTTCTTTTCTAGTTGTCGTAATTCTTCTTGTTTTCTCGAAAAGTCGGAGAATAGCTTAGTTAGTTGTTCCTCCATTTTTTCTGTCTGCTTTCGGGTATTCACCATAGACAAAAGCCTCTTGACTCACTTATTCTTCTTCTGACACCAAATTGTTGCCTATGCGGGTTTGCTGATAAGTGAAACTAATTTACAATTATTAAATACACTTTATTTACACTCTTAAGTAGAACAATAAAAATTACAACTTCACTTTACTATTGAATATTCTTACTAGCTTACCCTGACTCTACTATTGCACACGTTTTTTTACTCTGTCTGTACACTCTGTCTTTCATGCCGACAGTTCTCCCAAATATATACCCCAAAAAAACTCTCCAGATCTTTCCAGCCGCTTCTGGTCTTTGAACACTACAGCCGCCACTAGACTTTTCTCGAAATCCTTTGTCGGCATCCTAGTGAGCACATGCGCCACACTCTTTGTCAGCGGCTGCTCTCGAGATTTCCATCACTCGCACATAAGCATCAAAAGGACGCCGCCACTTTGTGGCCCAGTACCGGCGGCTGTACCCCTTGCACGTTACAATATCTTTATATACGGCATAAATCTGTACAACAAAATAACAGAAATAAAACACTTAGTTACTGATAGTATTATTAAAAAAATTTATATGCGTAAAAATATTATTTAATGAGAAATTTAACTTTGCTTCTTTGTCACTTGGGGTACCATAAGGAATAAGGGGTTTGGGTGAATAATCATATAAGAATAATGAGATAATTAGATCATTGAGGTAGTTAGAATGAAGGGGTAGCTAGACTAATATGAGATGATTATTATGAGTATAAAGGTAGTACTTTCTTTATGATGACTACTCATTTGGTGTTCTCGGGTTTTCTGATAGTTTTCTTGTTGATAATTTTTAAGAAATGTTGAAAGTAGAAGTAACTATTTCAGATATATTGGAGTATATTATTTGTAACAGAAGCCGACCTCTAAAAGAAGGTGAGGCAGTTTTCAATGCGGGGCATATAATATTGTGTGCTGCAGATGTTGCGAATTTTGCAGAAATTAAAAGTTTCTATCTACAATAATATCAGCTACTACTAGTGTCATTATTTCATCAGCAGTATTAAGTACCAGCTATACACACGAAAAATTTGATATATTTTTATTCTTTGAATTGCCAGTCCTACATGAACTTAGGCTCTCGCGATGTCAGCAGTAACATCAGCGTCTTTATTGCCAAACAGTGTTTTTTTTAGAGGGAGTCTTACTTTGCCAACTTTTCATTACATTCATTATCTATTAAAAATCATTTGTCAACCATAACTGCATCATGACAATTCAGTTTATTAATGATATTCTCATTATTGAAAATAGCTTTGTCTGTCTGCCTCCGCCATATCCAGCATCATATCAAGCCCGATGGAGTTATTCCTGTTGAGGTCATATTCTTAGGTTTAATAAATATTAACTCTATATGACACACGTTTTGAATTTTTATTTCAACTCCTCTTTTGTTTTACTTAACAGCTTATATCAATAAATACTAATAATACAGGGTGACCAAAATATATAAATGGTTAAATTCAACACCTTCCCTCATTGGCAAATTTTGGAGAATCCCATTTTATCCCGTAAGATGTCAAATCAGGGATTAAACAACGGCTTTGTCATTAGGTCTGCAAGTTGATGCTCTGATGTCACTTTTTCAACTTGAATGGTACCATCCAGTACCAACTCTCGAAAAGAAATATCTTATATGCATATTCTTTGTTCGTCTATGGAACTCTGGATTTTGAGTCAATTTTATGGCGGCTTCATTGTCTACTTTTAATAAGGGAGCTTCCTTTAAGCCTATAGCTTCTTTATACAAACTATTTAGCCAAACCATTTCACGGGAAGCTTCACTCGCAGCTACAATCTCAGCTTCCAGTCCATAAAGACTTCGCTGAAGTTTGCACACCATATCACTTCCATTCTCGTACCCTTCTGGTTGCTTCATATACACCTTTTCGCTTAATTTGCCCTAGAGAAAAGCGGTACAAAAATCGAATTGTATGAGTGTCATTTTCTTGCTGGCAGCTATACTTAGTAGCGACCTTATCGTTCGACCTTTAGCTACTGGACTATATGTCTGATCATAATCATCACCTTTTCTTTGCGAATACCCCTTGATGACTAGTCTAGCTTTATACTTCTTTATACTATGGTTCCATCTGGATTGGTCTTTAGTTATTAAATCCACTTGCAGGGAATTGCCTTCTTTCCTTGAGGTAAATTCTTCATTTCCCAAGTGTATTTCTTTGTTCATAGACAAAATGCAGTTTTCTCGGTCCTTGCAAGTA
Organism: Crioceris asparagi; assembly: GCA_958507055.1. Classification (NCBI taxonomy): domain Eukaryota; kingdom Metazoa; phylum Arthropoda; class Insecta; order Coleoptera; family Chrysomelidae; genus Crioceris; species Crioceris asparagi. The sequence goes on along the minus strand of OY293826.1, from coordinate 78,581,120 downwards.
ATAGCTTCCTTGTAGCTTAGCGGTTCTTTTGGTTCAATAATTTCTGCAGCAACTGACATAACATAATCTTCAAAACGTCCAGGTTTTCTTATCGTTGATCTCTGTCTTAGTTGACATCTAATCTCTTCTACTATGTTGGGCTCATTTTCAGCTGGTGTCGGGTCTCTTATCTCCAGTTTTTGATCGATATCGTCATAAATTTGATCTTCCTCTTGAAACTTCTCTTGTTCTATATTATCTTTATCTGCGTTGATTGATGAATTTGCTGGTTCTTCCGTCTTTTGGCTCGTAAAATCAAGTTTAAGTGGTAAAAAAGGAAAACCACTATTTTCTGCTTGTTTTGAAGTTTCTAACGGTTTAAATTCATCAAATGTGATGTCTAAAGATCTAACAAGTTTCCTTTCTGTAGACCAAATTCGATATCCATCATCGTTTTCATAACGTAAGAGTATACCCTTCACAGCCTATTTGTCCATTTTCTTTCGTTTGCTTTTATGAACATGAGCATAGCAAGTACGACCTATAACTCTGAGATGCTTCAGATTAGGCTTCCTCTTGTGCCAAACTTCAAAAGGAGATCTAACTTCTACGCCTGAATGTCCCGTTCTGTTTCGAATATATACAGTAGTGTTCACCATCTCTGTCCAAAATTGCTTTTCAAAAAGTCATTCTCTAGCATGCATTAAAGCTCTTGCAGTCTCTACAACAGTTTGATGTTCTCTTTCACAACAACCGGTCTGTTGAGTTGTGTAAGACATAATTAACCTCTGTCTTATTCCATGATGGCCTAAAATTTTTCTAACCTGGTTGTTGTCAAATTCACCACTATTGTCTGACAAAAGCTCCGATGTACTACCTATACTTTGCTGCTTTAATTTCAGCTAAAACTAATGCCAGTTTTTCTGCCACTTCCGATTTGTGCTTTATGAAATAGAAGAAACGGTACCTGATAAAGTCATCTTTGAATAAGACATAATAGCAATAACCAGACATTGACTTTTCAAAAGGCCCACAAACATCCGTATGTATAAGCTCACCTGGTGTTTTGGCTCGTTCCTCGTTCTCCAGTACCAAATTTTAATACACATGAGCTTTCCCATATACACAGCCTTCACATAGTTCACTGTCGAGGCTAATGTCTATTCCAAGTTCACGTTTCAAAACCTTCTTCACATGTCTCTTATTTTGGTATTCAAATCGTTCATGATTTAACTATAACATATATTTTATCTGCTTACTAGATTTACTTCTTTTGGAAAATTGGGCTTTATGGTTCTCATATTCAACTTGTATAAGTCTCTATATTTTCTATATCCTACTAAAATAGTTTTTCCTGATAAGATAAATTTACATTGTTCCGCCATCGAAACAAACTGACTTTCGGGATTCCTGTCTTGAGCTGAGCGTGGAAAACAAATTTTTCCGTATAACAGGTACATACCATGTTTTTCTGAGTATAAACTCATTCTTCTACTGTGGTCTACTGCGTGACCGTTTGCGGCAATAACTTGGTGTTGGTAGTCAAATGGTTCATAGCTTTTAAACCATTCACTTTGGTTGGTGATATGATTCGTGTCACCATTATCGACATACCAAATATTCTTATCACTCTCACAGAAGATGACATCACTTGGCACAGCCAGTAAGAAATTCATTGTTTTACTCACTTTATTTTTGTTCTGTTTTTCCGGCTTTGGTGGCTTACCATCTGCTTTCCAATTTGGACAAACTCGTACTCTGTGAGCTTTTAATTTGCAATAATTACAGGTAAAATTAAAATTAACTCTTTTACTTGTTACTTGCAGAGCCTCTTGCTTTGTTTTTATTTGACAAAGCTTTCTCATAAGCACAGAGTTGATTTGTTAAATTGTCTATAGTTCTTTCCTTTCTTGACATTAAATTCCAGGTAGATACAAATGAGAAAAATTCAGGAGGTAACGTCTCTAGAATCTTGCAAATTAGGAGAATTTCGGGTAAGTCGCACTTGCATATAATTTTTTCAGTTGTCTTGTCTTTGAGGATTTCTTTTTGGAGATTATTCCACAGATTTTTCAACGTTGAAGTGTGTGTAGCAATATCATTATCTTCTTGTCTTATGCAACTAAAAAATTGCATACATATATCATACGTCTTATCCTCGACATTGCCATCTTATAATCTGTATAGTTCTAGCCAAACTTCTAGCGAAGTTGAAAAACGCATAACTTTTTCTAACGTTTCTTGTGTCATATTAACAGTCATAATTAGTAAAACACTACTATCAGCCCGATTAAAGGCTGACAAACTCTTGTCGTACCTGGATTTTTCTTCTGTTGATGCATTTCCTGCTACAGGTACAGGTGCAACCAATTTACCTTCGAGTACATCCATTCCACCTTTGATACCTCGTAATAAAATACACAGCTTGTATTTCCAAGTAACCCAGTTCGCTTTTCCTTATTAGTAATCCAATCTGCAGTTTACTGGCGTCCATTAGATTCATATAAAATGCTTCTTGCTGGTTTTAAGGATGACTTTTCTGACGGACTTTACTACCTTTTGACGACTGCTTTCTTTATTTTCTTTATTTGAAATTATAAAATCTTAATTTCTGAACCCAACCATGCTCTGCTGCCATGTTGAGGTCATATTCTTAGATTTAATAAGACTTTTATCAGGAAAATATTAACTCTACCTATATGATACACGTTTTGAATTAATTTTTATTTCAACTCCTCTTTTGTTTTACTAACAACTTGTATCAATAAATACTAATAATACAGGGTGTCCAAAATATATAAATGGTTAAATACAATTCCAATTAAAAATTTAATCGTATGCGACCCCTTATAATGTATGTTTGACATCACTCTACTTTTTAGTTTTTATATCATGAGTTCAATGCAGTAGATTAAAAAAAACTGCTAGAGAAGCGAATTAAATATTTAGTTTTAATTTGTATAAAATAAAATAATTCTTGTTTCTATGTTGTTTCAGTTGCATCCATTAAAACTCGCTGTCCTTTCATTAGAAAACTCACTATACACCAACTAGGTACTTAAAAATAATTTTAGGTAAAATCACAATATTTTATTAGATAAACACAATATATCTCCACTAAAACTTGAGCGATTAGCCAACACGAATTTGAAAAATTTATATTTTTAAATTTCTGTTGATACAGATCGTTTGTATGTTCGTAACGCATTTGTTGAAGTGAAATTTCTTTGGTGACGTTCTGATATTTGACGAGAATGGAGAGTGAATTGGAAAAAATGTTACGTTTCAAGATTTCGTTCAACGAGAGCGAAAAAATATATAACGTAAAGATATGGAGAAAGAGAGCTATACATTTTGTATACCTAAAACACAGGCTTCGTTACAAGAGAGAGTAGACAGAACTATAACATAGACATCATATATATCACTTATGGCTATCCGCGTCTTTCTTTTCTGCGGCCCTTCATCTTGAACCGCACTCATAAACTAAGTCCAAGGTTCAAGTTGCTTGAAGGGGGAATAGTTTAGGAAGCGTCGTACGAGAGAGATAGAGATACGTATTTCGTTGGCTATGGAGTTGGGAGTTGGTAGGGAGTTAAGAGAAGGTGTGTGAGTGAGCGTGGGACTGAGTAGTTGTGTGTTTCATACTTCAGACATGTATAAGTATCTCCAGAGTGTAATGTAAAAGGCGCGTATAGAAACGCGGGCTGCGCAACAAAGGCGCCTGTTTTGCGCAACGAATTCGTCGAATGTGTACAGGTCTTGACCCATCTGCTGTCGGTTTTTCGACGAATCCTTTGAGTGTTTGCCGTTCAGATTTGGACGGGGGTTTGGCGCATTCGTTGTTAATACGCTTTCAAATTTTCACGAAAGTTAGAGATCGGAAATTATGGTTTTCCACAATATTTTGTTTTATATGAATACATTATTATTGGATGTTTTATGAAGAGATTATGAATAATCCTAGATTTTGAAACTAGAATTAATGAACAGAAGAGATCATTTGTTAATCAGAAAACAGATTATAATTATGCATTACATCATATAGAACATGGTCATACATTTAATGATAATTTTAAAATTCCGAAAAATGTTGAGAATAAAGGATTAAAATTAAACCTATTAGAAGCATTAGAAATTATCCTATAGATACACTCGGGTAGTGATGCTGCGAGACTGGTCTTGGTCTTGCAGTCTTGGTCTTGGTCTTGCAAAATTGCAAGACCAAGACCGAGACCAAGACCGTCTATGCAAGACCAAGACCCAAGACCAAGACCAATACTGGGATGCAAGACCAATACCAAGACTAACCTGGTCTTGGTCTTGGTCTTGCTGTAAGACTTGCGAGACTTGCAAGACTCTTGCATTTCCGTAACCAAACACCAAATTGGTAGGAAACATATTATTTTGCTCAATGATAAGTTAAGAAACGCTAATAAATAACCTAATCAATTTAATCTTTGAACTCCCTTATTATCGATCTTTATTTTAGAAATTCTAAAACTATTGAATTAAAAGTTGTTGGGTGAAAAGCGAGTTCATTTTACGCTTCTAGGATTTCCGGATTTCAAAAAATTCTGAAACACCCTATACCTATACCGTACTTTCAATCCTTCTAGGATTTCCCTTACCGAGCTGTTTTCAAAGAATCCCGATAGTTCGTAGCCAGGGGAAGGTAAACTACACGGTTTTTTATTTTTATTATTTTTTCTATCGGTCAGAATGTTTTAAGTAAACGTTAAAAATCATCTATAAATCTGATATATTTTTGATGACATTTATCCAGTGGCCACTTTTGGAGATATTTGAAATTTTAGATTGCCCTTATTTTGAAACTATTTTTTCGATCATGCTCATTAACTAACTCAACTAAGATATTCACACGACTGACTTTCTAAATAGATACCTAGTTTTATAAATGCGCGTATTAACAAATCTCTACCTGTTTTTAATTTTCATTTTTTGGAAAAAGCTTTCTAAAAATATTTAAGTTAGTTTCATAAACCAGAAATACTTTTGATCGCTTTCAGAGATTCTTTCTATTTTATTAAAGAAAATGGTACAAAACTATTGTAGAATGAGCAAGAGAATGAGTTATGAAATAGAAGTATAAAGTGGAAGTATGTAGTAAAATAAATGCTCAGTTGGGACGGATGATACCAAGAAAACACAAGCAGACTAAGTCGCGCAAGTAAGATACGACTCTCATATGTGAATGGTGATTATTAATTTATAAACTTTATTAATTAATTACGCATCTCACTTGCACTAACTTAGTTCTACAACCTTGTTTTATTCTCATTACTTATTCTACAATGGTTTGGTATCATTACAATACCAGGCGTGTTTGTTCTGGACAATGACAATTTTTTATACGGTCGATATTTATCCATTTCGAATGATAATATAATTACAGGCAATCTTATAAGATTATGAATTACAAACTTCCCATACATATGCATGGTTCTTCTTCATTTAAATTAAGTAATTACGGTTTAGAATCGCTACAACTTTTCACACATTATAAAAAGATCAAAATTTTTGCAAGAGTCTTGCGAAGTCTTGCAAGTCTTGCCGCAAGACCAAGACCAATACCAAGACCGTATATGCAAGACCAAGACCCAAGACCAAGACTAAGGATTTGATGCAAGACCAAGACCAATACCAAGGGTGCAAGACCAAGACCAATACCAAGACCATGTCGGTCTTGGTCTTGGTCTTGCTTTGCGCATCACTACACTCGGGTAATCTCAACGATTAGTTAGATGGGTTTTCCAGCCCTTTATTAGCATTAGAACCTTAATATGTTTTTAATATTTTACAGTGTATAAATATGCACCTTAGCAGTTAGTTTGCACCAATATTTGAAAAAGACTCAGTGTGTCGCAACAAGTGTTATTACTGTCTTCTGTTATACCTAATTTGATTTGTATTTATGTCTCGAAACCATGTCTGGTAACAAATGTGCTTATTTAAACTGCGGTAAATCCAAAAGGAAGTATCCACAGTTAGTTATGTGTCGATTCCCCATCGAAAATAAAGAGCTTGTAACCTAATGGATCAAAAAGGTTAACGAAATCGTAATTTAACCCTTTCGCTGCGGACCAAAAAAAAGTTATCTTAGCCATTTGCGGAACATATATCTCATTATAAAATAAAGTCATAAGCAAAAAGAATAATAAAAAAAACTAGAACGAAACTAATTTTTCGTAAGCCTAAACCTCTTCATATGCGTATAAAAATACAACATACCACCGTGAATGCGAAAATCGTACCGCCACGTTAAATCTCAACCGACCTAGGACGCACATGTGCACTTTCCGCAGCGAAAGGGAGAAAAGACTGGTTTGAACAGAATAGCGACTGTGTTGAACACAAAACCTTTCTGTTACAAACCTTGATAAGGACAAATTTGTTTAAATATTGTGAATGGAAAATATTAAACAAAAGTAAGGGTTATAAGGAACACCCAAAAATGAAAATTTTGCGGCATAAATAACTTTCATTAGCATTAATTCCACACTGTTTTTAATTTAGTCTGTTTTATATTTTTTATAGCGTTTAATATTGTGTATATAATATATATTTTACATGCTTATTACAATTTTATATAGTTTAAATTTTGTATATTGTTTCTTATTTTTTAATATTATCTAATATTAAAGAATCCAAAACAACTGCATTATTTTTTATTTTAACTTGGTTTTATTTCATTGTTTTTACTTTCGAGTGAAAATTCATTATAATGTTGTATTTGATTGTTAGATAATATGTTTCTATTGTCTATGTTTTGAAATCGAGGTCGAAATATTATCAATGAGACTATTGTCAATTTTTTAGTTTTTTAGTTTTAAGATATTTCGAAGTTTTTGATAATTGTCGAAAATTCTGGGATAAGTCGAAAATATTGAAAACTGACCCTTTTTTATACATTGAATTTTCAATTTTCGAGAAAAATTGCCCCCTCCACCCCTTTTGAGGGCGGTTTTTGATTTGATTTTTCTCAATATGGGACCATTTCTCCACTCTCCTCTTTTAAATGAAAGAAAAATCATCCAAATCGGAGTATTTTTCTATGCAAAATGCGCGAACAGCCATAAAAAAGCAATTTTACAACCGAATTGTATGCCTTCTCCTTTTTTTGAATTCGGTCAAAAAATACCCTTTTTCAACGGTATTATTTTTGCAGCAGAAAAATTAAAAATCTCATCACAAAGTACTGAACTTGATTATTAAAAACTTTGAACAAATAATATACCTACTTATTTCAGTTTCTTATACCTATATCAGAACATATACTGGATCGAATGTATTACATCCATCACTTTTTTTACTGCGTCTGTGATTTTTGGTTGGAATGGTTTTCTCTGGTTGTGGATTGACACTGTAGCCGCAAGCGATATGAGCTGCAGCACAATCCAGCGCTCAGCCACTGCCAGAGGCTCGGTCAAACACGTCCCGAGAAAAAGCCGTTAGCCGCCATTGAACAGATTTGTCGGTGAGGTCAGAGAGCGACGATTACTGAAGTGGAGAGAAGAGACGCGCGTTAGAGAGACAATTTTGGAGAGTTAAATTTGGTGTAGTTCTGTTGTTACGTAATAAACTTCTTATAGAGAATTACTGGCTATTTTCATTAGCGCATAATTAATTAATAGGATACGCCTATAGCAAAATCAATCAGCTAAAAATCCTATAGTGGTGACTTCCCGACGTGATCAGTGAGTTAATAGTTGAATTCGCGAAGAAGTATTTTTACTCGGTGTTAGTTAACAGTGTAGTGCAATTATGGATGAGCTGAAGGCACAAATTGCAGCAATGCAACAACAGCTTGCACAACAACAGGCACAGTTTCAGCTGCAGATTCAACAACAGCAGCAGGTACAACAGCAACTGCAGGAACAACTACAAACAACACAGATCCAGCTCACCGAGGCACGGCAACAACAACAAGCTCCACCAGATAACAACAATCCCCTGGCTCAGTTAACCCCACCTGATATGGCTGTTGGTACACATGAAATATCCACTGAACAGGTGAACAGAATTGGTTTTAGGGCACCACCGCTCTGGCCCGACAACCCGTCACTCTGGTTCTCCCATATTGAAGGCCAGTTTGCCTTGTCAGGCATAACACAAGACGCTACAAAATACTACCATGTTGTGTCTCTCCTAGACAGCCGAGGTAAGTGACATAATCGGTAATCCACCCGCCCAAGACAAATACGTGCGACTGAAAAATGAATTAATTCGCCGTATGTCCGCGTCACAAGAGCAACGGGTAAGACAATTACTAGTGCGCGAAGAACTGGGAGATCGGAAACCTTCACTGTTCCTGAGACATTTACGTTCTCTAGCAGGTCCGGAAGTTCCATCCGAGTTTCTACGATCAATTTGGTCATCTCGCCTTCCTGCCAATTATCAGGCTATCATTGCTGCATCTACCGAACGGGACTTGGATAGATTAGCCGAATTAGCAGACAAAATTAATGATGTCGCCCCTCCCCAGCAACACGTTGCGAGCATTGCGCCTCTCGAAACGGCATATGTTACTAACCTCACCTCAAGACTTGATGAACTTTCTCGCCAAGTCGCTGCTCTAACTACCGAGCACCGTCGTTCACGATCTTCTACGCCAGGAGCCAGGTCATCTCTGCGACGTTTTGAATCTCGTTCTCGTAGGGACGTGAATGACGACGACCGCGATGGTAACCGATCTACGTTTTGTTGGTATCACCGTCGGTTTCGCGAAAAGGCTACCAAGTGCACCCGCCCCTGTAGTTGGTCTCAGGAAAACGACTCCGGCAGCACCTAGTGGCGACAAGTGACTGCCTACCGTCCTCCCGCCGCCTCCTAGTAACTGATGCTCAGACAAAAATAGCCTTTTTGGTGGACACCGGTTCGGACGTGTGTGTGTACCCTCGTACTCGGCTCCGTGGATCAAGACCTCGAACTGATTATGAACTTTACGCAGCTAATGGCACAGTGATTCCTACTTTCGGCTGGATCACTTTGTCTATCGACTTTGGACTTCGGCGTGACTTTACCTGGAAGTTTGTAGTAGCCGACGTGTCAAAACCTATAATTGGTGTCGATTTCTTATCGCACTTTTATCTTCTGGTTGACCCTCGGTACCAGCGCCTCGTCGACGGCGTTACCGGCCTCACCTCCTCTGGTCAACGCATCCCCGACCATCTCGTTCACATACAGTCCGTTCGCGCTGTTTTTGGAAAGTCCCGCTATCACAAGCTACTCGGTGAGTTTCCCTCTATTACCAGTCCCTCTGGTTCACCTCGCCCGCCCGTACAGCATAATACTGTACACTACATAAAGACCACGCCTGGCCCCCCAGTGTTTTGCAGACCGCGCCGCCTCGCCCCCGACCGCCTAGCAATCGCTCAACGAGAGTTTGAAGATATGCTGCGTTCCGGTATAACCCGCCGCTCCGACAGTCCGTGGGCCTCTGCCTTGCACCTGGTTCCAAAGAAAGGTGAAGGTTGGCGTCCATGCGGAGACTATAGAGCCTTAAACGCGCGAACTATACCCGACAAGTATCCAGTTCGACACATAGCTGATTTTACAAGCCAGCTCGCAGGATGCACCGTGTTTACTAAGTTGGATTTGACCAAGGCATACCACTTGATACCCATCCATCCTGATGACATTGCGAAAACAGCCATAGTGACGCCGTTTGGATCTTATGAGTTCCCGTGCATGTCTTTCGGACTCCGAAATGCCGCTCAAACGTTCCAACGTTTTATGGACGAAGTGCTTCGCGGATTGACATTTTGTTTCGCATATATCGACGATGTTCTTGTTGCCTCGCGAGACAAAGATGAACATGAACAACATCTACGAACAGTGTTCGAAAGGTTCGCAGAACATGGATTAGTGTTAAACGTTTCAAAGTGTGTTTTCGGCGTGGAAGAACTGACTTTTCTTGGTTTCACCGTCTCTGCGAATGGCATACGTCCTCCTAACGACCGCGTCGCTGCTATACAATCTTTTCCCAAGCCAACCACTATGCGCCAGTTGCGTCAATTTTTAGGTTTGATCAACTTCTACCGTCGTTTTCTACCAAACGCCGCTGAAGATCAGGCACCGCTTCATGCCCTCCTTGCTGGTCCTAAGACCCCTGGCAGCCGTCCCATTCCTTGGACTCCAGACCTTGATGCCGTTTTCACACGCTGCAAGGACAGACTTTCCCGTGCTACGCTACTGGTTCATCCCGATCCTACAGCAGCTCTAGCCGTAGTTACCGACGCCTTCAGTGTTGCAATCGGAGCAGTTCTTCAGCAGCTCGTTAATGACGATTGGCAGCCGCTTGCGTTCTACTCCAAGTCACTATCCGACTCCCAGAAACAATGGAGCCCTTATGATCGCGAGTTACACGCCGTATACAGTGCAGTGAAACATTTTCGGTACATGTTAGAAGGCCGGCATTTCACAATTTACAGTGATCATAAACCTCTGGCTTATGCCTTTCGACAAAGAACTAGTGATTGTTCCCCAAGACAGTTCCGGTATTTAGATTTTATCGGACAATTTACTACAGACATTCAGCATATCGCAGGTAAAAGCAACGTCGTAGCGGATGCGTTATCTCGTGTCGAAGCAGTTAGCAAACCAGTAGACCACGATGTCCTCGCGCGCGCTCAGACTACTGACGACGAGTTGAGAGATATCATTAGTTCGCCCGACACAACATCTCTGCAGCTACAGCACATACCGATTCCGGGAACCGAGATATCCCTCTACTGTGACGTGTCAACACAGCGAGCTCGTCCTTTTGTCACCAAGTCCTTGCGCAAAAGTGTGTTCGACTCTCTACACAAGCTTAGCCACCCTGGCGCCCGCGCAACCGCACGCCTAGTTTCCAATCGCTTTGTATGGCCTGGAGTGCAGAAAGATTGTCGAACCTGGACACGGACCTGTTTGCAGTGTCAACGCGCTAAGATCGTCCGACATGTCCATTCTCCTGCAGGATCCTTCCCAACCCCGTCTCAGCGATTTCGGCACGTACACCTCGATATAATTGGACCGATGCCACCAGCTTCAAACTATCGGTACTGCCTCACCGCAGTCGATCGTTTTACTCGTTGGCCTGAAGCATGGCCAATGACTTGCATCACCGCCGACGCAACAGCAGACACCTTCATCGCTGGTTGGATATCCAGGTTTGGATGTCCTGAGCTGATCACTACTGACCAAGGTAGACAATTCGAGAGCCATTTGTTCCAAGCGTTAGGCAAACGTGCTGGATTCCATCGCTCTCGCACAACCGCATACCACCCAGCCTGTAATGGACTCGTGGAACGGATGCATCGTCAGTTAAAAGCCGCCATAACTTGCCACCCTGACGATAACTGGTTAACATCCCTACCCCTTGTGCTTCTGGGAATGCGTGCAGCATTCAAAGAGGATATTCGCACCACCGCAGCTGAGTTAGTATATGGAGAACCGCTACGTCTACCTGGAGAGTTTTTGCACCACACAGATCGTCATGCTACAGATCTGGATACCACCAACTTAGCCACTCAACTAAGCAGTGCCATGGCGAAGCTCCGACCTGTTCCCACTGCACATCACTCTCGCCCTGGAGGTTTTGTTTTCAAGGACTTGAGCACTTGTACTCACGCTTTTCTTCGAGATGACACTGTACGTCCATCACTTACACCACCTTATACCGGCCCATTTCCTATAACGAAGCGTGATGATAAGACTTTCACCCTACTCATACGTGGTTCTGAAGTCCGTGTCACAGTTGACCGTCTGAAGCCAGCCTACATCGTGGCAGATGACATGGCCACTGTATCGCAGCCTACTCACCCTTCTCCCACGAACACTGCTAGACCTCTTCAGCTGAGAGGCGACTCAGCCGACACCGCTCAAACACCACCAGTCCGTCCGTCTGTTGTGACTCGTGCTGGCCGCCGTGTCCGCTTCACCGATTTCTACAGACCTTAATTCAACATATATTTTTTTCTCTAATAGATTGACTTCCAGTCCCAAGTGGAGGGCGCCTGTAGCCGCAAGCGATATGAGCTGCAGCACAATCCAGCGCTCAGCCACTGCCAGAGGCTCGGTCAAACACGTCCCGAGAAAAAGCCGTTAGCCGCCATTGAACAGATTTGGCGGTGAGGTCAGAGAGCGACGATTACTGAAGTGGAGAGAAGAGACGCGCGTTAGAGAGACAATTTTGGAGAGTTAAATTTGGTGTAGTTCTGTTGTTACGTAATAAACTTCTTATAGAGAATTACTGGCTATTTTCATTAGCGCATAATTAATTAATAGGATACGCCTATAGCAAAATCAATCAGCTAAAAATCCTATAACACCAACTGACGCATCGCCATGAATGAATGAATTAATAAAACATTTATTGATTGCTATTTGTATATTTCTAATATATTTCATTTATTTGATCTCTTCTGTCCTGGTAGGGAGCTGTCCCCCTTCTCAGGCTCACCCTATAATTACAATATTAGAAGTAGCAGTTTACTGCAGCAACTACTAAGGGATTAAGATGCCACGCAGAATCGCCCAGTGAAGCTCGGGACGAGGGAAACTGCAGAAATCCTCGTCGATGACGAATTTACAAAGGTCCTATTGATGGTTTCGCTATCGGATGGACAGTGGCACGGTGTCGAAGAGGTTGGCAGCTTCAGGAGGCGGTGCTTCCATGGCCTCAAGCAGGCAGATGGTTGGATGTGGGTACCTGATGGCTGGCCTTCTGTTGAAGGTGAGCCGCCTGGACTAGTGTGAGAGAAGGGTGTCCCTGATCTGGTGACCCTCTGATTGCTCGAAATCGCAGCTGCAGTAGTTGTCCTGAAGCTCTTTGAGTCTGAAATTAATGGGAGTAATGTTATAATGCCATGAGGGGTTGCTAGTCCCCCATCAGGCGCCCCCCAGGTGTCGGATAGGGGAACACCTCCCAGATATGGGTGGTACCGGTGAAATCAAATAACCGGGGCGGACCAAAACTAGTACTGCTGCGTCTGACCCAGATTGAGCGGCTGAAATACATGCTCACCAAGACGTCTAGCCAGCGTGGTGTATAAATACTCAAGTACCCCAGACGAGTAGAAGACTGTCTTCAGAATCTCGCACTGACGCTAAATCAGTCTGTCCCATGGATTCTGGGGGGGGCAATCATCTGGCCAATACGTAGGACATAACGAAAGCTCAGTGGGAGGAACTGACTTTCTGACTCATAAGCGCCACAGAACAAATATTCTGTCTCTGAAGAAGACCTCCACAAGAGTGATATGCCGTGTCCTCAAACTCAACACCAGATATAATATCAAAATTATACAAGTTTACGCACCTACGTCAAATCATACCGACGAAGAAATAGATTTGTTCTACGACGACATCAGAGATGCTCTCAACGATCAACAAGCACATTATACTATCTTATGTGGTGATTTCAATGCCAAGGTGGGAACAAGATCGGAGACTGCTGAGTTTTCACTGGGAAACCACGAACAGGAAGGAAGAAATGATATGGGTGAATCATTGCTTGATTCCCTGCTGCAAAATAACTTATTCCAGATGAATAGCTTCTTTCCTAAGAGACCAAATAGGAGATGGACATGGAGAAGCCCGGAATGGACGAACAAAAAATGAAATAGATTTCATAATCACCGATAAAAGATACATAATTAAAGACGTGTCGGTACTTAACAAGGTAACCACCGGAAGTGACCACAGGATTGTACGAGCCAAACTGATGATTGACATTGGCAAAGAACGACATAAGCTGATCAGGAAGACCTACAGCAACAGATCATGGAAGAGCCCATCGGAAATGAGTGGCTTCCAGCAGTGCTGTAGAGCAAATCAACAAAGAAGTATCAAAAGCTCTAAGACGTGACATTAGAGCACACAACCAAAATCAGATCGAACAAATAAAAGAAAACAATAGAAGCATGAAGGTCTTACGTAGACAACTGGAAAGCGGAAAAAAGCAAATGATGAAAGTAAAAGACAAACAGGGGCATTTTACAACAAACAGGGAAGGCATTCTAAAAATAGTTGAGGACTTTTACTTTATAAAAGCCACAATGAAGTTAATATGGACTCAGAAGCAGAACCAGAGATATTGACATGAAAAAAAAGCATTGTTAATCAAGGGTCAGAATCACTGCCTGATATTACTCTGGACGAAATAAAGCTGGCACTGAGGAAAACAAAAACAACAAGGCCCCTGGAGAGGACTGTCTACTCAAGAAAATACTAAAACTTTTTAATCTCTGCCTCTTTAATAGCACCATACCAGATAAGTGGTACAACGCCATCGTGATCTTGATTCACAAGACAGGAGATACAGCCAAACTGGAAAACTATCGGCCAATAAGCTTACTCAGTCACCTCTATAAACTCTTCACGAGAATTATGGCTACACGATTGGAAAACAAATTAGATTTTTACCAACCAATAGAACAAGCCGGATTCCGCAAAGGATATGGAACCAATGACCATCTTCAAGGCATCAAAACCGTGATCGAAAAATCAATCGAATACAATAGACCGCTTGTCATTGCTTTTGTGGACTTCCACAAGGCCTTTGACACTGTTGAGCTGGGTACAGTTTTAGACTCCTTACAAAAATGTCGTGTCGACTATCGCTACACTAAACTAATATATAATATTTATAAAAATGTTAAAAAAACTACATGAAAATACCAATCCCATAATAATCGGCAGAGGAGTACGACAGGGTGATACTATGTCACCCAAACTGTTTATTACCGTTCTACAATATGCTTTCGGAATGCTTCAATGGAGTGGAAAGGGGTTGAATATAGATGGCTTAAACCTAACAGATCTGCGCTCCGCGGATGATATAGCTTTGTTTTCTGACAACCTACAAGATATCAGGAAAATGCTGGAAGATCTCCAGGAAGTATGTGCTTAGCTCGAGCTAAAAATTAATATGTCAAAAACGAAATTTATGACGAATTTAGTCCCGAGTGGAAGTATTGCTGTCGGTGACGGCGAGGTGGAGCTGGTGGATAGGTACACATATCTTGGTCATGAAATAAGAATCTCGAAAGACAATCTCTTGGGCTGCATATGGCAATCTGAGGGACGTATTCAAGAGTAATCTCCCAATTTGTCTGAAGCGAAAGGTTTTTACTCAGTGCATTCTACCAGTTATGACCTACGGCGCCGAAACATTAACTCTGACTGTCACATCTGCTAGGAAGCTTAGAATAGCACAACGCAAGATGGAAAGATGTGGCCCGCAGGACAGATGGACAGTGGACAAAAGGGCTGTTCGAATGGAGACCATGGGCTGACAAAAGAAACAGAGGAAGACCTCCCACGCGATGGACGGACGATATCAAGAGAATAACCAAAAACTGGATGCAGAGCGCTCAAAATAGAGGACAGTGGGCAGAAATGGGGGAGGTCTTTATCCAGCAGTGGATACAAAGGGCTGATTGATGATGATGATGAATGTTATAATTAGTTACAGTGTTGTACAATTATACAGATGGGTGGTGCCATTCGAGATAAAGGCACCTGCGTAGCACCCTCCTCTCAAACCGTACCAGTCGTCTGTTTTCTATTGGTGTTAATGTGGAGAATGGAATCATCTTATAATCAATCACCGGTCTCACAAAGGTTTTGTAGGTGTTGATAAGAGTATCGGGCTTACATTGGCCGAAATGTCCGCAAAGTGCTGTGATGAGAGATGCTCTTTGCTTCACCCTGTTAAGGGTGAGTTGGACTTTCTCGTGCCAGTTGAGTGTGCGCGTGATACGCACCCCCAGGTATGACAAGCTGTCCTGGAGCTGGATGAGCCTCTCTCCCGACAAAATCAGCCTAATTTCGCGTGGATCTTGATGTCTATTCAATGTGAGAAGGTGGTGTTTTATAAGGATGTTTTGAGTCTTAATAGGATTTGGTTTAATAGGCCATTTCTGGTAGTATTTAGTGAACGCGTTCAATAGGTATTGTCCATGCGTGCTTAGGCTGGCTGTGTACCTTGAGGAGGAAAACAGGACTGTATCGTCTGCGTATAGCAGAACATTTCTGAGACGCGGGAAATCTGCTGTATAATAGAGGTACAGCAAATGTGCAATTGATAAGCCTTGTGGTAGGCCGGTTAGTGGGGTGAAAGATTGCGAAACATAATCTCCGATTTTGATTCGATTATTACTATCATTTAGATAGGATGCAATGAGATGCCAGGATTTTATCGAAAATCTTTCCAATACAATCTAGTAAAGAAATGGGCCTATATGAATTCGGATTTTCGGCTTTCCTATTGATGGCGTTCGGGTCAGGTGCGTTGTTAGGTGCTGATCTGATTATTGAATCGACCTCATTCGCGGTGATACGTTGGGTGAGTGGGTGATTAATTGGCACGAGCAAAGGTCCAGGGCCCTGCTCAAGAAATTCGTTAACACGATGTGAGTGCGTCTAAAATGATTATCATCGAACATTTGATCAGTTGGTATTTGGAAAATGTCTTGGAGATGGTTTTTGAAAGTATTCGCCTTCTCCCGAGGGTCGGCGGTAATTCTATTATTGAGGGTTATATGAGATGGTTCATTACGCTTAAGGCCAGAAATAAATTGATACTGTTCCAGAACTTGGATTCGTCAGAGGAATTGAGATCGGCAGTTGTTTTTTGCCATTGGTATTCTCTGAAACGAGTTAGGAGGGTTTTGATTTTAGAGTTGAGACGGTTCCACTGATTCTTAAGCAAAGGATCACCGTACTTTCGGAGTTCTCTAAGAGTTTGTCTTTTGGACTTTATGAGGTTCAGAATATATCACGGAATTGGTCGCTTGGTGGTGTCGATTCGACGGATTTTAATGCACCGCGTTTTGGCGTTTTGGATTGTGTTCTTATGTGCTGAGATCGCAGCATCAATTTCGACAGGATTATTTACAGAAGGGTCTGTGATATTAATGTTGATATGATCTTCGAAAGCACCCCAATCGGTGCCTTCTTATTAAAATACTGTTCGGAATTCGGAGGGTTTTTGAATCGGAGCTTGTAAGCTGGTGCTGATTAATAAGGGTATATGGTCCGAGCCGATGGAATCGCCGGTGAAACAATCCCAGTCCAATATTCCTACCAGATTAGGCGTGTAGATGATGTGATCAATGATCGAAATTCGTCCATTTTTATTTGTGTTACTGTCTCCGAATTCTGTGTGCCTGGCGTTGAAGTCGCCAAGACTCAGATCGCGGTTGAGATTGGCAGCCTATTCGAGAAGATCTCGCGAGACCGCCTCACTCGGTCTGCAATAATATGATATGGTGGTGGTGATTATCAGAATGTAGATCTAACGCGGTGCATTGGACTCGTTTAGAGCTGGAGGAAGCTCGTGTGGAGAGGGTATTGCCTATATGTTTACTACATATATCCTAGTTTTTACATATAATAACAGTAACAAAAGCAAGCATACCAGTATTTTATTAAGGTAGGTACATATAAACATAAGAACAGTAAATAAGTAGTAAATTACACTGGCAGACAAAAAAACCGGCCACTTTGAAAATTGCATGCAATATAACGCTTAAAGCAAAAACTTGTCCTACAATTTCGGGAAGCATTGCTCATAATATTGTTGAAAATCAATCAATAAACGAAAAACAGCTGAAAAGGAAATCACAAATTTTTGCAATTTTTCAGGGTGGGTTTCCAGTTTAAAGAAGAATAGGTACCTCCTCATTGAAATTTTGATTCAGATATCTCTTAAAATTACAACTTGAATAAGGAAATAAGCTAAATTGTGCGAAGGTATTAGTTAAAACCGAAAAAAGTCCGGTGTCCGTTTTTTTGTGTGTCAAATCAAGTCACGATTTTTTTTTTTGACCGACAAACCCCGAACGGAGGAGGGATACAATTCGACTGTTTGTTTTTTTGGTTCGTGCGTGCATTTTATATAGTAAACGTACTCCGATTTTGGATTTTTGATTCATATCATATTGACAAACACGCAAATCCGAAATCTCCTTCCCTCCGAAAACTACCCTCTAAGGGGGTAAATTTTCTCGAAAATCTAAAATCTGAGATGGCGGAATTAAAGATACCAAAATATCCGGAAACGTTTAAATTGAACATTTTTTCAAAAGAGTTACGGTAAAGTGGTAAAGTTTATAATATGCGTATTTCCGCGACGATGTTCTTAGTTTTCTGAATAATAGCAAATACAAGCAGAGCATAAATGGATAATGGCGAACGTTCAACGATTTTCATGACAAATGTAACACTCAAAAGTGTGAAATGAATATTTTTATAAAAAATTGGAGTTATCAGTTGATGCACTGAAATGCTCGTTGTTGTGTTAGTGTGAAGATTCTTTAGTTCGTTTTTCGTGTGAAGACTTTTTGTTATTTTTAGTGTGAATGTGAAGACTTTTGCTCGTTCTCGTGTAAGTGTGAAGAATTTTATTCGTTTTCGTGTTAAATACTTTGAAAACTGTATTGACTAATTGACTTTGTTAATAAAGACAATTCAAAATGAAAGTAGTGCAGATAACAGTGAAACAACTCAAAGAACAGTTGGTGGAGTGGGATTGTGATGATTCCGGTAATAAAACTACCCTCCAGAAACGGTTAAGGGACACTTTGATTGAAAATGTTCGAGATCCACTCTCCGGAAGGACTGTTATTGAAAGAGGTGAGGGAAGAAATTTCTAGAAATAATAATGAAAAATTCGAAGAAATTTCTAGAAATAATAATGAAAAATTCGAGGCAGTAACCAGAAAATTTGGGGTGCAATTCGATAAAGTCTCGAAAAAGTTTGAAGAAATTTGTAGAAATAATAATGAAAAATTCGAAGGAATTTCTAGAAATAATAACGAAAGATTCGAAGAGGTAACCAGGATATTTGGAGTGAAATTCGAAGAAGTCTCGAAAAAGTTTGAAGAAGTTTCTAGAACTCTTCAAGATGAAATGAAAGATGTTTTCAGAAAAAGTGAGGCGAGGTTTGAGGAGTTGACCAGAACTATCGAGGAAAAGGTTAAAGAAGCTAGTAGATATAGTGACAAGAAATTTGATGAAATTTCAAGAACAGTTGACGACAACTTTGTTATGACGGAAAAGAACATGGAGCTACTGCAACAAAAAATCAAGACATTGGAAATGGCAGTTAAGATTGGTAACTGCTGTGTAGAAAAAGACGAAAATGCGAGCCAGACACCCAAAGGCGAAGATATAGGGGACTTTGCCGCAGGTAGTATGAGAGTTAAACTGCCAAACTTTGATGGAAAGTGCTCCTGGACAACTTATCGAAAGCAATGTGAAGCTGTGACAATGGCTAACCAGTGGACCGAAGAGCAGAAGGCCGTTTCCTTAACTGTCGCTTTACGAGGTGATGCAGCAGACATCCCAAGGTCTATTCCGGCTGGCCAGGCAAACTACCAAGTCTTGCTTTCTAAATTGGAGACGCGGTATGATGCAGTCATCTCCAGCAAGTATACAAAGCACAATTGCGAACTCGAGTGCAGCGTGCAAATGAGAGTCTGCAATAGTTTGAAGGTGAGGTAGCTCGTATTGTGCGACTAGCATATCCTACAGCTACCGATAGCTTCCTCGATGAAATTGCTGTGGACATATTTGTAAATGGATTGAGAGAGAGCAAGCTGCAGAAGGCTTTGAAGCTGGCCAGACCAAAATTGTTAGATGAAGCACTAGCTATTGCTTTGGACCATGAAGCCGCTAGCCAAACTTCCCGAGGGCACCGTGTAAGAGCAATCGAGGAAGAACACCAATCCAATAGAGAGTCCCTGTTAGACCTGATAAGGAAGCTTGTTACGGGAGCACAATCGAGGAAGAGAGAGCCAAGGTGTTGGAACTGTGGTGAACTAGGACACGTACGCCGCAATTGTAAGAAGGTGACACAGTCGGAAAACTAGAACGGGTCGAGATGAGGGGGCGATCGTCGACCTGCAGAAATAGTGCCCCAGTATTTACGGTCAACGTGTCATCTTCTGGCGGAGCCTTAAGTTTATACATCGATGGTCGAATCAATGGAGAAGACAGAACACTCCTAATAGACACCGGTGAAACAAGGACAATAGCAAGGCTAGAGCTCATCAAAGATCATTCCCGGATATCACCAACAAAGGTCCAACTCAGAACATCGACCGGGGAGACAATAAGAACACATGGTGAAGCGAGTATGACCATCAGCATTGGCAAGATCATCATCAAGCACAGAGTTTTAATCGCTGACATTTCTGATCAGTTTATTTTGGGAATGGACCTTTTGAAGAAGCTTAGGGCTGAGTTGGATGTCAAAAATGGTGTCTTAAAGGTCGGCAATGAAGAACTGCCCTTTCACGAGGATAATGAAGATGTTGTCCGATTGATAACGCCTAGTGACTTTATGATACCCGGCTATAGTGAAAAAATATTGATGACCAGCCTGGACGGATACTGCATACCTGGAAGTCTGAGACTGGTAGAAGAAATGAATAACAAGGAATTTCTGACAGCTAAGCTCTTGTTCGAGTAGGAGATGTCTTTCCTGTCGGAGTAATGAATCTAAAGCAGAGCCCCATCAAGTCGAGCAAGGGAAATATGGTTGGAAATTGTGTTCCTGTATCACCGATATGATCCGTAAGAACAACTAGTAAACCATTCAGGACCAGATATTCGAAAGAGCTCGTTGATGTGGTCATCAAGACTGTCCAAGACTTAGACGAAAAACAGTTACGAAAAGTGAGAGATATGCTTGTCGAATTCCAGGACGTATTTGCGATGGAAGAATACATAGGTAAAACAAGTATAGTGACACACAAGATAAACAAGGGGAATGCTCATCCAATAAGACAGCCAAGAAGACTTCTATTGGCCAAAAGAGACGATGCTGAGAAAATGATTCAATAAATGAGCAAACAAGGAGTCATTGAGCCATCAAATAGTCCATGGACCTCGCCAGTAGTGCTCGTAAAGAAAAAGGAATGGCTATTAAGGAATGGTCTATTCCCAAGGACAAGCATAAGATTAGAAGTTTTCTAAGCTTGTGTACCTACCACCGTCGGTTCGTGAAAGGTTTTGCCAACATCGCTAAACCTTTAACTAAGTTAACAAAAGAAGGCAAATAATATTCCTGGAATGACGAGTGTCAGAGAGCTTTCGAACAACTGCATGAAGCTCTTATTAGCGCGCCAATCTTGGGTTATCCTAGGCACGACGGAAAATTCGTGTTGGACACAGCTATTGATGCTGTCCTCTCTCAGATTCAAGAGGCAAGAGTAAGTGATTGCCTACTTCAGCAAGGTTTTGTCGAAATCAGAGAGAAATTATTGCTAGGTGCTACCAAGGATGATTCTGATCGGGACGATCAGATGCTAAGGAGGGGGCAGTGTAACGTGAGAACGCACTCAAATAATAAAAGACACCCACACACACAAATATCTGGAAGAACACTCTGTAGCCCCGGAAGCACCCCGATTACTCTCGAAGGAATATATTGGGAAATACATCCAGAACAATATATGAGAACGAAAGAGAAGCTTCGAGATAGAAGATTAAGTGGATATAAATAAGGTCGATCACGGAAGTTGATAGTCATAGATAGTCAATGAGTTGAACGCCAGCTAGCAGATAACACTGAATATAAAGGCTAGGTGGCGCTCTGAATGGAAATGTGTATATAGTTGCCTAATTGTTTGTGTAAATAAATAAGTGGAAATAAATCGAACCCAGTTTTAATATAAATTCCCGTTACAATAAAATATATAGGTAGGTAGGTTGGTAGTTACCTACTTATTTAAATTAAATCACGATATTATAATGGTTTCCTTTTATAAACTATAAGAACATTGAAATCAATTTAAATATAAATGATGTATCTTTTGTTTTATTGATTATCAAGGAAATGCCATTTAAAATTGTAATAATTTATCAATTTTAACCATTCTAATGTGTATCCTGCTTCGTGTTGTGTATAACCTATAAATATATCAAACCCAGTCACGGTTGTCTCGTCGATAGTAAGATGGGATGCTCTTAACATCGATAAACCATATTTTCAGAAGTAATTCGGATATGTGTTTATGTGAGTTCACAGAATTACAATAATATTTAGGAACACCTCTATGGGAACACCCTTTTCACTACATTGACTTTTATAGACATTCTACTGTATACTACAGTGACTAACTGTACTCTACACCAGATAGTTTGATACCAGTTTACAACAACAAGGCTGTTCGAGCAGTAGTTTGGGACGGTTTGATAACTGTTTAAAATGCGCATGTGCGGTTTGAAACAGTTTCCAAGTGGTTTGGGATTTTGCTGCTCGGACACCAAACTGCAGTTTGCAAACTACCCCTTCCACTTTCTTACAATTTCGTCGTCATAGAACAAATGACTATGCCGATAGATATGTTTTATGACCAAAGATAAGAGAGAACATCAATGAAAGACTGATGGACAAAACACAAAACCAGGGTTTAGTTTAGAACTGTGGTGGTGTTCTCTGATAGGGATTTCTCCAACAACAAAGAAGGCGCTTCAACTGCGCCTGTCTCAAACTGAGTTTGGAAATCATCAAACTACTGCTCGAACATCTTACTAGTAGTTGGGAATAAATTATTTCACCGTAAATTGAATTGCGCAGGCGTCTGATGGTTTGGGACTGGTTTGAACCGCTGCTCGAACACCCTTTATGTCACCTACCAAGCTGAGTGAAAGCTAGCTTGCTAGCTAGCTCTTTTCGTTCTGTTCTACTGTTCTCTCTACTCTCCGCTAGCAAGTTAGCGGCTAGCAGAAATCTAAGCTACAATCTTGAACACAACTTTGGTGAGCGCAAAGTTAGCAGTCATTTTAACAATTTAAGTTGAAAAATGTATCAAGAAAAAGGCGGAATATTTGATTTCAATTCAATATACCTACGAATAGAGGAATCGTATACATGATGGTGACATAACATGTTCACAAATCAAATTAAAAAGGGTAATTTTGAAATTCTGTATGATGGATATGGGTTAGGTCCCTTGCTTACTGCCAGGTATGCCGCTAATTTGCTGGCTAGCAGGTGTCTACTGTGGACACGGGCCTTGTGTGCAAGGAACAAGTTTCAATACTGTCAATGTCAATTGTCTATCGCCCGTCTGTTTTTTGTTTACAGTCTTGTGGTTTTCGGAATCGACGGAATCACAATCTGACAGTTTCTAAAAAGTACTATTATTTGTCGATTGTTCTAGTCTTGATTGATGCGAAAATTAAAAATATTTATTACCTAAATTCTCGAAGTGATGTTTTTTTAATGTTGAATTGTTCCCAACAATATTTTGAGAAATCTGGAAGATGGGCAGCACAGCTAAAGCCATAATGACAGGATTCATATGCAGGCTTTGTTCTGAACAGAAAAAAGTAGTGATACATCTATATACCGAAAGAGCCAAAAAACTCGAATTACTGGAGAAAATCAAACTGTTACCTATTTCCGTAAGGCTAATAAATATCTGTGAATCTCTATGAGTATAACGTATTTTCTCATTGTAGGTTGATAAATACGATAACTTGCCAAAGACAATCTGTGAACAATGTGTTATGAGATTGGAAGTTCAGTATAATTTGCTACTCAAAATCAAAAACTGTAATGCTATCCACAGATGCCATAGATATTATCACGTAAGTATTATATAATTCATATGGATGAGAAGGTCGTTTTAATATTAGTTCTGCGAACTTAATACCATATTGGGAAGTCAACTCGTGATATAACTCATTTCACCTTTTGTTGTTTTTCAAACAGATGATTTAAAAATTAAACTAGACTTATGTATGTATATTAAATAGACTGATAACAATACTTTCATTCTAATTTTATTCTCAAATCATTGTATAATCTGTTGCATCAGACTGGTGAAATTTTATTTATTTTTATTTCAAAAAGAAATGGTTATTATATAGATAATATATCTTTTCAGAGCAACGGAAGGTGTCCAGTTGATTGTCCCTTACACGGTTTAGAAGATGCTTCTTGGACTGATATGTCAGATTCTGATTTGTAACATAAGGGATATATCTTGTTCAAATTAATATCAATTTAAGTGAATCTGATAGTGATTATTGCTATTATTATTAATAAGTCTTAATAATTTCCTATTATTGATTATCTATGTATTTAATTTAGAATGCACATATAAGAGCTTATTTGTTGGTAATTTTTTTAAAACAAATCTCGTAGTGGTTGTAGTTTGACAAAAACACTCCAGTAAAATTATATTGTTTGACAGGTAACTTATTTAGTCAAACAGGATTTGCATCTAATATTATAGCAAGTTTTATCTTGAGCTGACATTTAAAAGAGATGAGGAAAACAAAGTTAATTTAAATTTTAGAAATGTTTTTTGTAAATATTGATGAAAACAAACACTATTGCATTACAATTTATTTTCAAAACAAGACGCAATATATAATAGGTAATAATATATACAGCATTATAAAATGTCAATAAATATCTCTTAATTAATAATATTAAAAACGGAAGTTACAATAAATTTTATACGTATTCTAAAAATATAATTATTTACAAAGCTGATATAAAATCATTTTTGTGCACAAAATTCAATCGTATTAGTCGAAACAAGCTTTATTAGGTAGATAAAATTTATTTTCAACTATGCTAAAAACTTTTATGAAATGGCAGGCGCTCAGAAAATGGATTAAAATAAAAATCCGACTAAAAATTATCATCATGACTGGGATTTTAGATACAAACAAACTATAAAAACCACAGCTCTATTATTCTCAAGTTTAGATCTTATCTAAATTATTTTCTAATTCTAATAAGTATTGCCGTTGCAATTATTGTGACAAAAAATTCAGCTATGACAACTAGTGTGAGATCAGTTGAAAAAAATGTTTTTTCGTAAAAGTGCTTTTCTGTTGTAAATATGTAAAAATGTCACTCTAATTTTCATCCAAATACACTCAGACAAAATATTGCATCTATAATTTCAAATCTTTCTTTAATTTTCCCTTACTTTGAAGATTTAGTTTTGAATCTGTGTGTTTGGGGACTGAAATTTCATGGTACGGAGATGTAGAAACTTAGACAAAACAATGAAAGTGACAAGAACAGCGGCTTGCCTATACCATCCATCCATAAATCTGTTGTATTATTATATACACCGCAGAAACCTAACACATCTATAACAAAAATCTGTTCCCAATCCAATAACACGACTTTCCTACCAGTCTCAAACTAATTCCTTTGGATATAAAAATTGTCTGTCAAGGTCGTGTGAACGTTCAGCGACAAGACAAACAAAATGGACAGGAGGAACCGTTGGCCTAGAGTAATGAAAATGGACCATTCATTTGAGCGTTACTTTCTTTCGGCTTTTTCTCAAACATATGCTTGTCGTAGTAGGTAGTGAAGGACTTTAAGTAGAATGTTTTATCAAAATCGTTAGAGCCGTTTCTCGTCACATTCTTGAGCTAAACACGTTTTTCAGTTATTGCCTAGCAATCAGCGCGAGCAAGATGCTCTATCTGGAAACGTAAGCATCTGCTGAAAACCGGACACTGAAAATTTTATTACAGTAGGTACTTACCTTACTAGGCTACTTAGCGGTTGGAAAGTAAACATGTGAATGGAAATATCAACGGATAAAGCTTTGGAAGTAACGGGAAACCTAAGGAAAAGATAGAGTGACATCATGGAAAACGAATGAAAGCATAAAGACCAAGAAATACTAGGCAACATAGGAAAAACAGAAGAGAAGTTTTATGAAGCTTAACAATAGCTTTATAGAGAGATTGATGAAATATCCCCATTTGGGTAATAATTAATACGGACCACAAAAAGATAACATTTGAATTGATTGAATCTCCGTGAAAAGAAGCATACTGTAAAGCGTTTCCATGTAGAGAACTGTATATTCGACCACGTCCATCTGGCTCCCATAAAGATATATTTGGATTGCCATATGTTCTTACAAATTGTGACCGTCTATTTAGGTAACGTGTGAGAAGTTAAGACAGGGCTCTAAATTCTTTGAGTCTTCTTATCACAGGTTTTGCCGCTGTGATTAGTAAATCATTTCTGAGATGCAGAGCTCTATTGTACATACTACACACATTCCATCATTCACGCCTTTTGCTTTCTGCGCAGTTACATTGTATCGTTTTAGTTTTACTACACGACAAACTCTATTGAATAATTTGCAAACCTATTAAGACCAAAGTAAAAATTTTAACACATAATAAATAACTTGTTTAAATGTGGCATTTTACTTAACTAAATTAGAGAATTAACATACAAAACACGAACGTTGATGTCTTTAATTGTAAATTCGTAACATGATCTCTTCTCTGCTAAAGCTAGGAATACAGAAAATTTTTTAGCTTTACTGAATCCAACAACATAGGTCAAATATTCCAGTGTAGGACATTTTGGAAAAACACTTGTGTCCAAAAAAATAATACAAATGAAAAATGAAGAACAGGAATATAATATGCAATATTTTTGTGAGTGTACAATGATCTCGTCCTATATAAAAATCTTTTTCGTAGTGACCTCAATAAAGTATCGATCGACTTGAATTCTAGTTGAAATAATAATACATATTTCAAAATATCTACTGTCTGGCACTTTTTTCTATAAAAAAGTATTCATGTGATATTTTCTCGAAAACATTGAAAATTACACAAGCATAGTTAATAAATAAATGCCGCCCTTTACGATCAGTTGCACGGTATAAATATCAACAAGTTACCAGTTCTTTTTGGTCAGAAGAAAGTGTGAAAAAACTAGCAAGCGATTTGGTCAAATAGTAAATTTGATAGGAATATTTTGCTTTGGCATTAACAAGTACTAGGGTACCTACATTTTAAATTTTAAGTTTTGAAAATTTTAAATATTACTTGATACATTTTTTTTTCAACAATTTTCAATAGAATTGAAAGCTGTTATCTCTCCGGACATCAAGAATAATTGATAATTCAAATAAAATATTTCTCGATGTAAAAATTGATATGTTTCTTTATATATGAAGAGACTCAACTTATAAACTAGGGTGGTTTAAACAAAATTAGGACAAGAATATATTATTTTATCGAAAAAAATTTATTAACAATATTTGTCTACTATTTAAACAGTCAGTCAGTACATAAAATCTATGTATTCATACCTTTATGGCCTATTTATTAGATTTTAAAAAACGAAAATGAACACTGCTCACCTCAAAACCTTTTCCTAAATATACAAGTTTTTTTAATCCAACAAACCTTACTTGGAAATTAACATTTAAAAAACAAATTATTCAATTGAAACATGTTCATTCAATAAATAAATGAAAATTTAATGAATAATTATATTAATAAAATAGTTTGTCTCACACAAAACTCTTTTTAAGGATATCTCTAAAATGAAATGATTAAATTCTATATCTGACTATATGAGAACTTTATTCATACTCAATATTAAATTTTAACAGCATTATTATTAAATCATTTTATTTAGAATTCAATTAATGAGCAAGCTGGTTGTAAAAAAACATTAGGACAGTTGTAAGTATTTGGAGAGAGAGGTAAGGAAAAGAATCAGACTGTCAACCACTACATATAAAAAAGAGGAACAATTGAACCCAGTATGCCTTTAAGGGTTCTTACAATTATATAGAGTACTATTCTTTTTAAACCACATAGCTCAATTTTTTATTTAAAGAAATGTACTTTCCAAAGGCAAAATTGTAGCTGATTAGTTAACTAAAGAAAGAATGCCAAGTTCGTAATAAAAAACATCAATAACCACTTGCAGAACAGCTTCGGTAATACAAGTAGTGAAATCTAACTGGATACCAAGTAGTCTCGAAGTTCCTTAGATCTTAGCTCCTGACATTTATAACCACCTTCATTTGCTTTAAAAGAAAATATATTACGTTCTTTGCTACTCAATAATGCGACTTGAAAATTTGAAGATTAAATTTGGTTGGTAAAAGCTTCCCACATCGCACTATTGAGTAGCAAAGAATATGACATGGTTTCTTTTAAACCAACTTCGAAAGAACATGGTATCCAGTTAGATCTCACTTCTTTTATTAGCGAAGCTGCTATGCAAGTACTTATTGAGACGTACCAAAAAAAACATTTTTCAAATGGCAACACTGTTTTCCTATCCATTTTTGAGCACTAAGTCGAAACATACCGTCAACCAAGGGTTATATCGGATCGTAGGGGTAATATCGAACGACAAGGTTAAATTTCAAATTGGGCGCGCTACAGCTGTCAGATGTATGTCTGGTTCCAAAACAAAAATATCCCTAGATTGCCAGATAACTTCCCAAATTGGGAAATAAAACAAATATTTTTTACAAAAAATTGGACAGAGTTATTGCAATGAAAAATTCAAAATAACTTTAAATCTATTAGTATTAGTAACTTTGAAGTTGTGCAATTGTAGTTACATAGAAGACTATTGGCACTATCTTCGCGAGTACCAGCACATGTTATTTTGAATTTTTCAGTGCACCAACCAATAAAGTCGGTCAAATTTTTTGTAAAAAAAAATTATTTCGATTGTAAAATTAGTCACGAAAATCGTTGAATGTTCACTTATACCATTAGCATGTCTTTGCTTGTACTTATTATTCATAAATCTAAAAATATCACCGCGGAAGTACGCATATTTTAGACTTTACCACTGCTCTAACTAGAAAATCATAACTCTATGGAAAAAATGTCAATATAAATGTTGCTACAAATACCTAATCTGGTCTTTAATTTGGTTGCCTTAGATTTTCAATTTCCGAAAGAAATTGTCCCATCGACATAGCGAAAATAGACATATTTGAGATTGTCGAGATGTTACGCTTTTGAAAAAATATTCAATTTAAACGTTTCCGGATATTTTCCTATCTTTAATTCTGCCGCTCCAGGTTTTCGAGAAAAATTGCCCCCTCCACCTTCTTCGAGGGCGTTTTTTGGAGTGAATGAGATTTCGGATGAGTTTTTACGAATGTGAGTCCATTTCTCAAGTCTCCCCTCTCAAATGAATCAAAAATCACAAACGAAAAAAAAAATAAAACAGTCGAATTGTCTCCGTTTGGGTTTGTCGGTCAAAAATACCAGATTATGAAGAAAATCCTTTCATGTAAATATACTCAATTCAAAAATTAAGAATCGACTAAGTTATGAGACGCTTGTGTCGATTATTTATACTCGTTTAGGGCTGGAAAGACTTCAAACATGTGATACATATGCAATACCAGATGACAGCGAAAAAAATTAAAACCAAAGAAACATATGATCTTTGTGACTTAATACCTGAAGATTTAGAAGTAAATTTAACGGAAGATAATATATTTATGTAAAAAATATTTATTTGTATTTTGCTATTTTTTTAAATATTTTTTTGTTTTTCTTTTACGGCAATTTTTGGTTCTATCAGTATTTATTTAGGGCCCCTTCACACTAGGCCGCTATGGGGCGACACAAGGCGTTATAATTCCGTAATTCTGAAAATATTAAAGGAGTGAAAATTGAAATCACAGAAGAAACGACTAAAGATTTGAGCATTTGAATGAGACAATTCAGGAGGTTCCACCTGAAAATATTGTTAATATGGATCAAACAAATCTAACAGATGATCCACGTAAAAAACTAGTTTTTACTCCTCGCTGAGAAAAGCATTCACGTAGGATAATGGATTTTTTCAAAAAGGTCGACGTCTGTTATGTTTGCGGTGGCCGAAGATGGCACTTGTTTAACTCCATACGTTATGTACAAAAGTACAAACCTCTACCCAGACTGCATAAAAGGTGGTCCCGAAAACTCGCAGTATAACAGAACACAAAATTTTCCTCAAAACAGCGCTTTCCTATGTGCGACGTAAGGAGGGGACCAAAGTTATTATTTGCAAGTCACCTTCTCTACCACATTAGGTTTGTATTCCTGCCGAAGAATTCGACACACTTATGTAAGCACCTTGACGTCGCAGTGTTTGGACCGCTCAAACGGGTGCTGCGAGAAATTCTGACCGAATGGAAAAGGGCCCATAAAGGAGTCGTACCGAAATTCGTCTTTCCTTTTCTGCTGAAGAATCTTGTGAAAAGATCGAAGGATTGCATGTCTAGTAATATTAGTGTCTGGTTTCCAGGCAATGGACATAATCCCATTCGATCCAGAAGGAGGTCTGAAAAAGATTCAGAGGTGACCAGCAGGAGGCACAGAAGATGCAAAGAGAACGTCGTTTGCATAAGTGATGAACACGCTTGTTGCTCCTTCAGAGCAACCCACGACAGCACCTAAGCGAAGATTAACGTACCTGCTGGCAAATTGGTGGGTCTTCAGGACCTGTGCGAATTGAATGGTGGTACGTCAACTCCATCTACCTCCCAAGAAGATGTAATTACTGGAAACGCATCTACAACCCAAGAAAATGCCAATAATGACACTACAGATTCTGTGATCTTATCAGAAAACGACAGTATTAACAATGATTCCACGTATGAAATACCGGACGATGATTCCACGTAGGAAGTGCCAAACGTCGAACTTCCAGTTACCTGTGATACATTAGAAGAAGGTTGTTTAGCTTTAGTAACATTTTTGTATAACGAAGGGACCAAAAAGAAACTACTAAAGAATTCGTTGCACAAATTGAGAAGATTGGCAAAAAATATATTGATGTCAATTGCCTTAGATCCTATAAGGGAAGGGACATTCAGATTCCTTTGTCTTCCCCGATGTTGAATACAAGAATAAGATAAAAATTCAGCCGCAGTTATTTTAAATGCCCCGAAAATTAATCGCGACGTTCATGTGTTTGAAGTTCTGCAGTTCTAGAATTTCGTCAATGTTATTTTTCATTTTTTATCTAATATTTAGAGCTTCTTTTTCTGTTTACCACATTTGTTGTATGAATTTCTTATTATTATATCGATTTTACTCATCCAAAATCCAACACGATTTCGGCGATTGTCATTTAACAGATTGGTAACAATAGGAAGAATGATTCTTGATTTCATGAATGAAAGAAACAAGTTATCCATGGTTAGGTACTTTCAATTGTCGAAGTCTCAGAAAACACGTGTCGGACTTGAAAAATCCTGTTATTGATTTAAGCAATATTCTGTTCATATCGGAAACATGGTATAATGGCGATGAAAATAATGATATTTCGAATTTTGCTTGTATTGCCAAATTTAAGCGTAAAAATGTGTCAATTTATCAAAAGTTACATGATACAACTAATATAACTACTTCGAACATAGACATTTTACTACGACATATTCGAGAAGTAAATATTAGTCAATCATCAATTACTGATATGTGCCGCTCACTTGGAAGATGGAACAAACATCATAATCAGTTGTTAACATTTCATCCAATGATACTGTTCAAAATATTATAAAAAATGTATATAAAAGACTTCTTATTCATGGTCGAGTGTACTCTGAAGAATTAGGAGAAAACATCATACGCAGCAGGAGATTTCAATGTTAATTTTGCGTCCAATGATGGATATCTCTTGATACAATTCCTCCAAGATAAATTAAAATTACAAATGAATAACAATCCGAATGAGCCTACTACAAGGCATGGAACAACAATCAACGCAGTTTTCTCAAGATATCTTTCAAATATACATTCAAAAACATACATATCTTATTTCTTTTATCATAGGCCTATTGCCTCAGTCTTACAATCAACTACTGTAATCACTGATGTATCCGATAATAAAAACAATGTAAAAAAATAAAAAATCAAATCCACCATATTGAGTTATCAATAAAAACCCGTACGATATTTAATAGTTATTATATGTATTAAGGGCGTAAAATAGGCCTTTATTGACCGCAACCTGTAAGCAAGAGCCCGAGCCGCTAGGCAAGGGATGTTAACACGTATAGTTTTTTTCACGAATAATGGCGTCTGCCTTGAAAACAGGAGAAACGGATCAATTCAACTGATGGAAGAAAATCAGAGGCGTAACGACTTCGTAAAATATAGTATTTCAATTTATTGATAAGCTTCAAGAAATTTAATTTAATTAGGGAGAAAAAAATATCGATTGATTAAATAAGTAATGATATGAAATATTTATTATTAACAATAATGCAGAAACATAAAATATCAATTCATTGCTTGAGTTATAAAATTTAAATTTATTCATCTGAATTCTCTAAAATGTCACTTTGACTTTGTGAAGCCTATGAAATAAAGATTGCGTTGCCTTCGGACATACGAGCAGCGCCCTATCATATTTTGAAGGAGATAAGCTAGAAATACTGATGTCGTAGCTTTGACCGATAAACGTAGTAGAGAATTTCATGATAATAAGATGCAATGAGCACTAATGAGCAGTATAGCGTGATGTACGTAACTCGTGAATGATTACACACAATAGCCATCATTCAGAAAAACTATAAGGTTTATAAATGCTGTTTACGCCCGAAAAACATACAAAATTTTATGACTGACCATTGGAATTATTGTTTATTAATGAATGTTATTATAAATTAGGTATTATAAATGTTGTTTCAAGTTTCTATACTTCGACAATTCTACCCTATACAGGGTTATATATTAAAACTATAATTCTATACACCTTTTCGAAAGCATTACCATAGAAAATAGAAACTAAGTCAATAAGACAAGAATAGTAAGTCAACATTTTGTATTTCTTGCATTTTTTGTGGAAAAGTCCAAATGCCAATCAATCCGACATAAACAGTTTTATTTCATGTATTTAGTAAAATTCACCAAATATCAAGAAATTTTCAATGTCAAAACTCTGTCAATATCATGTCATAAAAAGCGGAATGTGTATTGCTTGATATTTCAACATGTTTGATATCGATGAATTGTACCCATTTTAAAACGTAATACACGTTCTGATTTATTATTGGATCTGTCAAGTTATAATACAAAATAATGTTTTTCTAGCGGTCTGCTTAATTTATCCTTACATAATGTTGTGTGTGATACATTAATTGAGCTACCGAAAGTAGATTAATATCTCGACATGTACTCAAAACCCAAATATACTACATAACAGTTGACTGCAACTTTACTTAGAATACTGTTTCTGGTCAGTATTCTTCAATTTTAAATGTTTGTAATATATGTCATTTTCAAATTAAATTATTTTGCCAAAAGTCAGTGCAATCGGCAACGACGGTCGACTACAGCGACCTGTGCGACCAGACCCCCCCTGACTTACCAAAAACGCCTACAAGAAGTGTGACACTTTCAGCCTGTTATAATATATATCAATATAGGAATATGACATTGACTGATGACATAATTTAAGTCTAGGCAGGCTAATGGTTTGTATTTAGGAACAGGCTGTTATACTACCAGAGTTGCAAGACCTTATAATATAGGGATATAAGTGCAGCATATTATACCAAGCCGCTAAGTGTGTGACTTTATGTACTTTACGCATGCGTATGAAAGTTGAAATATGTAAAATAATTTAGTTGAAGTTGAAATAGATCGTAATTTACATGCGTACGTGACGATCGTTTAACTCATCCTTATTTTTCATTTTTCTATTCCTGAGTTCATATTTTGTTGTTTATTGTTTTTATTTTTTTTTAATTTCAGCTGCTATATAATTAGTAGTTTGTTAACGTCTACAAATTTAACAAAAGTATATCTTCCAGTAACTTGTTATTG
This sequence comes from Crioceris asparagi, assembly GCA_958507055.1. Classification (NCBI taxonomy): domain Eukaryota; kingdom Metazoa; phylum Arthropoda; class Insecta; order Coleoptera; family Chrysomelidae; genus Crioceris; species Crioceris asparagi. Next base: position 78,547,526 of record OY293826.1, on the reverse strand, counting down.
TTGTCGTTCAAATTTTGAGAAATTTACCTTTCCGCTGGCTACAGGCCGTCGGGATTATTTAATGTTTTATTTTATTGAGTTATTATCCTCACCAGGAAAAAAGTAGTTATTATTTGATTGAAAATGTCTTATCAATTTTAAGTACTTTTGTTCAACTCTGTCTAAATTTAAATATTAGCTGATATTTAAATTAAATATATTGGAAATATCTTTATTTTCTAAACCAATATAACAAAAGAATTTATTTTTTAACAAACTGGCTTAAACCCCATAAAAACTTTCGGTATCGGTAGTAAAACGATCCAGTCTGGGTCCCTGATTTATGTATATACTTAAATAATATATACATATATATGCATATATATTTAGTAATATTTATCTACCAGGTAAATATACAAAAGTGGCGATTTTTTTATTATGTTGGAGCATATAACGATTAATCAATAATCTTTATATGTGGTAAACACAATGGAAATGTTTTACAGTTTAAAAAAAATAAAAAATAATATTTCAGTATGAAAACAAAACTTTTTTTATTGACCCCTGGCCCTATCATTTCTTTCTAATACATCGATTTGTTGTCTCTCTTTCTTCGTGAGTAGATCTGCTTATATACTCTTATATATTAGCCTTCTAGGAGTATTAATTCTATGGACCTAACTCTACACCAACGAAACTGGCGGTGAATTCAAGCGCGATCGCCCTCATTACATATTTTGCAATCGTCGCTGTCAAAACAACGATTTCCTACAGTGTTACCAAAAAGCAAATGTTTAGCCCAAACTTATGTTCTGAAAAATTATTTTTCAACCATATTCATTATTGAATTGCTGTTTTCAGTTGTTTATCCATTATTTTATATAGAGGGTATAACAAACTATTTTTGGACAAGAGGAAACAAATATAGATGATATGTTATTGCTCAAGCTCCATCGTAAATAAACTTTCATTCTTGCGAGACGAATATTCGACAGGGTACCTACTAGTTATTGGAACATCGAAATTATGAGTATACATAAAGGTCGCAGAGAGTACCAAAAATGTTAGCGTTGTTGCATATCAATGTAATCTTAAAAGTACAAAAAATGATACACCTACCTTCTACCACTGCGGCAACACTGAATACAATAATGTGCTAGCAACTGGTTGCTAATTTTTACAGAATCAGCCTGCGGCGTACGATTCGATCTTAGACTCTTTAGGAGTATTATCTAAAAATTGGTATCGCAATTATTCTCCTAAGACATACCAGGTCTTTGTTTTCTTTTTTATACGATGGGTTGACCGTTTCAAAATAGGTATTCAATTCTTAAGATATTATAAATATAGGAGAATTAATTCGTCAACAATTTAGCGAGCAGTAGATAATATTATTTATATATTATAAAGATAATATCAAGGGTGATAACATACACATAATCAACTACCTTCCAGTAAATCCACGCCAAAATGAGGCTATGCTAGCCGCAGCACTGTTCACTAGACCGCCAGCCATGCTGCTCGCCTGTTGTGTGCTAAACATTTGTTGAGGTGCAATAGCCGGACCAGCCGATATTTCCGGACACTGAACGTGAGGAACCTAGAGGAAAATATCAAAATTTATAGCGTATCTTTAATATTTCTTTTTTTTGTACTTGCAACTATACAGAAAAAGCACTGTCATAATGATATACAGATATTTGATGCGCGGGTCAAATTTGTTATCATGAAGCTCCCCTACGGATTTCCATATAACCATAAATACATTTTTCGATACGTATGTCATATATCATTACCGCTCTGTCGCACGCATTCAGATTTGTAAATTGTCTATTAAAGATGTCATTAATAAGTTGAATTTCGTAAAATACCAAATTCAAATAATCCAAAAGAACAGCTGGCAGAGATTAATCAACAAGCTCCTCTTCAAGTTTTATTTACGAACGGATTAGTAGTATGATGTCAGTTGATTAAGTCATTCAATACTGGTTAATAGTATACTGAATCGAAGGAACACACGACTTATTCCAGTAACTTGTGATAACATAGACATGAAAAACGCACTATATCACATTCATTTTTCTTACATGCGTTATGAGAAATGGACGACAAACAAATTTATAAATTTAATAACAACCACTTAAATGCTCAAAGGTAAAAATCAGTTACAATAATTTTCTGACGAGAGAATATCAAGACAGTTTCAAATTTATTGTGGTTTATTGTCGTCATCCTTTTTACCAGACTTAATAGCCTAGATACGGACTCTTGGTGGCGTGGCAGTAATAAGCCAGGCCGACATAATAGATGTACTTCCTAAGCCTGTAGTGTTTTGACAGCATCGCCACCAGTTTCCTCGTTGTTTCTCGACTTTGTGTAGTTCGCGTTGCAGTTTGTCTAAAATGTTTTTTAGGAATAATTAAGCTTGTCCCTATCCTGGAGTTTCTTGCCACCAGCACTGTGCATGGTGATTTATAGATATGCCCTTTAATGTCGCATTTAGCAATTCTACAGGAAAGCTTTGATCCTATCATGGCCTGCTCAGCTCTGGTTATCCAGTTTATCGGGATTTTCTTTCCTTCCCCCACGCTAGGATCAATCTGTTGTGACTACCTACTCTGGTAATATTTTTTGTGATTCTTAAACTTTAGATACGTTTTTCAACGAACATGACCAAACAAAACTAACCTTGTTATCTTATTGTTCTGTTAAAGATTTTGGCATTTTTATCAGTTTCATGCTTTAATTTTCCATTTTATTATTTCATGATATATATATCTAACCCCTATTCTTCCAACTCGTGTTAGCCTTATGATTTTAATAAATGTCACATTTGGCTTTTTGTATAGTTGGTACAGATCTATATCAAACACATACTAATGTCAAATTATTTGTTTTGTTCAGAAAGGTGTGGTACACGAAGACTTCAAAAGATAGGTGTCAAAAACGACAGCTAATTATTCTCATCAGTAAACTCCTTTCATATGCAACTTCTTATTAATTACGCTGCCAAGCTTGCACAGTATACCCTCCTTCGTGATTTGGTGGTTTCCAGAAATCCATTTTTAATCAAAAAGTTAAATTTAAGGTCACCAAGCAGGCTATGATATTTTTAAAAATCACACATGTCAAATATAGAAGTTTTTTTACACACCCAGTTAATAGGAGATTAGGTCCTTTTATCACCAACGCTAACCTGGCCACTGAATGATACTGGTATCAGATGTAAATCAAATTGATTTCAAAGATGAGGTGAAACATAGAATTCTTATTTATGCCGAAGAAAAAAAAATTAGAACTTACAGCCTCCCACTCAACAGGAAATGAGTCTCCTTCCTCAGAATCCGAATCACCACTAATCTTCAAATTCTCCGTCAAAGGTTGTTCGAGTGCATTGGCTTTATGCAGATCAAACTCCATCGGACCTTGTCTGAATCCAAAACAAAAAACGTGAAGCGACAATTAGAACGGTTTTGATAAATTGTAAATTTAAAATTACCTTCCCAGAACGGCATTTTGATCTTCCAACAATTGCAGAATATTGTGAATTGTCTCACTTGAACGCAGAGAACATACATCGACATTTTGTGAAAAACACAGATAGAGAATGTTGGCATTCAAGCGGGCTGTTCTTCTGGCAAATTGCTGTTCGTTCATGTAACCGCTGCAAAAATCACTGCAACAAATACGATATTTATATTAAAATTTCATTCATTCCAAGTTTTTGGTGATTTCTATCAATATTGTTTCTTTTCCATTGTTTTTGACCTGGTATCCCCATCATATACATTTTGGATAACAGGAATTATAAAATTTGAAGACGTTTGTTAGAAAACCTAGATTTTAAATAAATGAAAAAAGTATTTTTTATATTAAAAAAATAATAATAACGGATTATTTCCCAAGAAACATAAATGTTTATAACAAGGAAAGTAAAAAAAATATATAATAATAATTAAAAAAAACATAAGTATTAGAATAAACAATGAAATCAGAAATGTAATTAATAAAGCTATATGAAACTTATTTATTATAATAAATATTTTTTCAAACTATTTTTGAATCTTGTTTTGCCGATTTTTTTAAGAAAATCCGGTAAGTCATTATATAATTTTATGCCGTTATAAAGAATTGATTGTTTGCCAATTGTTGTTTTTAATTTTTATTAATACAAGATTATTGGAACACCTAGTTAAATAATTGTGTTGATCACAATTAAACCGAAAAACTAAATTTGAATGTTTTAAATGATTTATGACCAGATGAATGAATATACAAATATTAATTTTATACAATGAATAAATGTCAAATAATTTCCTGGGTTTATATAAATTAACTGTGGGTTCTCTGAAATTCAATTTGAATATGCACTTTATAATTTTATTCTGAAGTATTTTGAAAGGTTTCAGTAATGATTTTGTTGCTGAACCCCAAACTGAAATTAAATATTGAAGCTTTGAATATACTAGTGAAAAGTATATTAATTTCAGGTATTTTAGAGGGAAATAATTTCTAATTTTATACAGAATTCCAATTATTGGAGCTATATGTTCAATTTTTCAATGTTTTTGGACCATGTTAGATTTTCATCTATGAATAATCCAAGAAACTTTACAGTGGAAGGGTATTTGATATTATCATTATTGAATTTAATTTGATTTTTTAAATCAGTAGATATATTTTTTCTGGCTATAAAAGTAAAAGATGATTTTTTATAATTTAGTGTTAGCTTTTTAACCAACTAGAGATTTTACTTATATCCCGCATCATATTAGTTTTGATTTCTTGTAAATTACTTCCACTATATTCTATAGAAGTATCATCAGCAAACAAATTTATTTTTCCATTCAATTTCAAACTTATCAACGAATTTATATACATAAGAAAAAGAACCGGTCCCAGTATAGACCCTTGTGGAACACCACATAATAAGGTTTTTTTCTGAACCAGATACTTCTCCCATGCATACAAACTGTTTTCTATTAAATAGATAATTTTGAAACCATTTGCAAACTAATCCCTTAATTTCCATATGATACATAATATTCAACAAAATTTTATGATCCACTGTATCAAATGCTTTACTCAGATCCAGTGATAAAAGTCCACCATATTTTTTAGAGTCTAGATCAAGTTGGAACTGAGTTATCACATCCAAAACAGCTGATTCTATGTCACTATATTTTCGAAATCCGTATTGAGCGTTATGTAATAATTTTGATTTATTAAGGTATTCCAATAATCTTGAATCTTGAAGTTTTTTTAATAATTTTAGAAAGTACTGATAATATTGAGATTGGTCTATAATTTGTCATTTCATATTTATTGATTGTTTTGAAAATTGGTTTTACTTTAGCAATTTTTGTTTTATCTGGAACTATGCCCGTCAAAAAGGAAAAATTTATTAATTTGCTCATCAAAGGTGCCAGTTCTGATTTCACTACTTTAACAATTTTGATACTTATTTTGTCTAACCGTGGAGCTTTTTTTGCATTCAGTAAACTGATTATTTCTTCAATCTCTTCTGGGGTGGTAGGTTTCAGGTACATGGAAGTAGACTTTGACTCCATCGGATATTTTGCCTGGGAATTTTGGCAGCTAAGCTTGGACCAACACTGATGAAATAATTATTGAATTTCTCAAAAATTTCATGTGGATCTTGTATTATATTTCCATCAACGGAAATAAATTTTGTTTTCAGTATTATCCTTACTATTGTTATACAGGATTTCATTTATCGCATTCCAGGCTAGTTTTGGAGTAACATTTTTGAATTTTTCGCCGTAATATTTTTCTTTAGATTTTCGAACAGTTTGTTTTACAAGTTTATTGAAAAAATTGTAAGAATCAATTATTGATTGTACATTGGGAAAACACTTTTTTATAATGATATTTATCTCGCTGTTTTATCAATTTTGAAATCTTTTCATTGAACCATGGCTTAGAATTTTTATTGCCTTTTCACAGGAACAATCCTCAAATATTTTCAATATTACATGATACATCTTGTTTACTTCATCATATTTGTGAAAGTTTTCATGAAAAATGTTCAGTTCTTCTTTCAGTTTTACTTGATCGAAAACATGAAATTTCTTATAAGAAAACAGTTTTTTTGATTGCGTGTTTTTCATACAAATGTCTGTAACTATGAGTTTGCGGTCACTCAGGGCACTGTTTATAATAGAAATATTACATTCTTTACTTGAGTTTGTCAATACATGATCAATTAAGGATGATGTATTCTTAATGTCTCTGGTAGGTATTTGATCATTGCAAATTTTGAAATTATTTGAATGGCAGATATCACTATAAAAATTTGTTTGATCGTTATTCTTTAGAATATTTATGTTCATATCACCAAATATAAAACAGTCCAATTTAGTTTCATTTATACTATAAAGTTTCTTATCAATTTGGTTTAGAAAAGTAGAAGCGTTTTCTTTTGGGGAACGGTATGCACCACCAAGAATAAGGTTGAACTCTGGTAATTTTACTTCAATATAAGCATTCTCAGTATCCTTGTCCATGATTTCAAAGTCTATGTTTACAAAAATTCCTATGCCACCTCCACGTTTCTCTCTTGGTGAATATAATGAATTATAATTATTGAAGTTATAATAAATTTCTTCTTCTTTACTCATCCAAATTTCGGAAATGATCACAATATTTGCTTTTATTGTATTAATGATAATTTCTATTTCTTCCATTTTATTTTTCATTGATCTAGCATTAAAGTAGATTATTTTAAGACCCTCACATATTTTAGTGCGATAATCTGATATTGAAGTGTACTCATAAACACTGATATTTTTTTGTCATTTTTTTTTATAAAAATCACTTATGCGAGTATTTTCCAGAACCATTGATATTTTGAAAATGGTTGGAGTCGAATGTGGTAGTATTTCAGTTGCTGTAATCGATTTGTGATTCAAGCTGATTTCGATAATGAATATATGTTGGACACTCTCTATGTGTGGCAAGGTGACTGATATCGTGACTGGTTTTATATTTAGTATTTGAATAAAGACAATTGCTGCATTTAAGAATTCCAATATTTTTGCAGGATGATAATTCATGTGAGCCTGAACATTGTGGACATACAATATCGTTTCTGCACTTCTTACCAGAATGCCCAAATCGAAAACATTTATCGCATTGTGAAAGTTTGTTGTTCTGATAAACTTTCAGATTCTGCCAGCCAATAAATAATTTTCCTTTACCAATTGTCATAATTTTATGAAATAATCTTCCACTGACTTCCACAAATGCAGTCAGGCAATCTTTATGTTGAAAGGTTCTTAAATGTTCAATATTAAGCAAATCTTCTTCATCAATAAAGGAATTTTGATCTATTATCATTTGTTTAATTTCTTCTTTTGTAATATTACTGTCTAGTTTCAAATTTGGTATTTTTATTCTTAGTTTAGTTAACTTTTTCACTTCTGTTTTATATTTGTTTGGTAGTTTTTGTTGTATTTCCTCTTGATTTTTTTCAATTTCTTTGCTACCACATTTTATGACGACATTTCCATTCGGCATTTGTTTCAATGAATTTATTCCTATATGTAATTTGTTAACTACTATTCTGGTTTCCAAATCTTTCTTAGTTTGTGCTGTGTTGATTAGGTTTTACCACCATAGTCTTATTTACGGAATTATTAATTGAAACCTTCAATTCCTAAGATTTTTTATTGTTGTCTCGGGAACGACTCTAACTGTTCAATTTTTGTGTTAATTTTCTCTAAATTATCCATGATACTCTCTTTATCTACTATATTTGATAACAATAAATCATAGTTTTGTTGAAGCTGTTCATTTTCTTTCAATAGAAGTTTTATGTTTCTTTCTTTCTCACTAATTGTACATTCCTTGTCTTGAACACTTTCTTCAAGTAAAAGTATTTGTCTTTTCAAACTTTCTATGACCACTAGTATTCTTCAGACTCTTCTTTAAAATAATTCACCTGTGTGAGTTGAAATGCCGAGTCCCCAACAAGATCCTCTGAACTTCTGCTAACATCGAAGGTTGAATTTTCTTTTTTATCCATACTTTCACTCAGTCTTTTTGTTCATATTCACTTTACAAAACTTAATTTGACAAAACTAACATCAAGAGAATGTCAATTAATTTAAATGCAGAAATATTTGGATATGAAAATGATATTACCTATAGAGTAGTTTGTATGGAAGTCTAACATTCAGATAAAACGACAAAATGCTGACCAATTGGGCAGTGTAGGTAAGGGCAGCACTTATGCTGAACGCTGGATTCGGTTCTACTGAACTAGAAATGTTTGAGCTTGGTACGGCATCTTGGTTCTGGGCAACTGAAAAATAAATGAAAAAGAACATAGAAAACGTCCCATTTATGTTTTTGAAATCGGCATGACATTTTTGAAAAAGCAATGAAGGTCCTTATAACATTTTTTAAATAATATATCTATCTAACAAGAATTTTGCTAAGGGCTGCAACACTTATATTTTTCTTAAAGTTTAGAGGAGAAATTTTGAATTTTCTGAAACTATTGACAGTGCAGGACTTATTTTTTCTGTCAGGAACTCTAGAACCATTACCACATGAACTTTATTACTTTTTCAAAATTTAAAAAGAATGCCAACTTCTCAGGCATCAATATAATATAACTTAAAAATTATATTTGAGTGAATATCTTACCCCAAATATTGTAGGCCGAGTAATTGCCAGTTGCTGGCAACGTTGGTCCACCAATTGAATATTTCGTCTCACCCCAATAATCTGAATACTCCCATCGATCTCTGATGAATGTAGTTTGTGATGCTTCAGCCAAGGCACTCACTGTACTGTCTGTTGAGGATTCAGTGTCGCTGGAAATATACAATCTTCAAAGAAATCATCTTTATATATTTATATTGAACAAGTAATTTTGTATGTAATGAAAGACTCACATGGTTGGTTTAACAGTGGTAATGGGAAATATATATTTGAAAAGCTGTTGAATTCTCAATCGAGTTAAACGTTTAATTTTATCGTGATGGTCTTGTATGGATCTCTTTGTTCTTTCTACTTTCTCTCTACGCACAGCCACATTGTTCTCCAATTCTTGGACTTTTCTATCGTACATTGGTAGGGTCCTGTTTCGTTTTTCATTTTTACACCTCAAATCCATCAACTTTTCATTGCAAGGGCTCTTTTTCTGCCTTTTCTCTTCGATGGCTAACTTCAAAATTCTATTCCTATCCTTTGCCTGTCGAATCTTTGAACGCTATCCAACAAAAAGTTAGCAAAATTGAAGTTTTTTACAAAAGAATAACAAAGGAAGTCAAAGATACAATATTCATATTAGACTTACCAGAATATCACATTTAAGTCTATTATCCAACAGTACATTGCAATTTTTCTCTAACGTTTTCGTATTATCTTCCAATTCCAATAATGTCCTTTTCTTGTCAAAGAACCTAGAATCAACACGACTAAATTTTAAAGCACGATGTTGTTTACAAAGCTTACCCCTCAGTAACCTTAGACCTTGAACTATAAAATAACCCACTGTGAACACAATCTTTGCAATAGAAAATTTTGCGTAGTCTACGGCACAAAGGGCACTTTTGCCTGTTGGGACTCAATCGACTGCCACTATCTGTGGAAGTAGAAATATGGAAATCTTTGGGAGCTATGCTACTGTCGTCAGAACTGCTGGTGGTAGCCATAATAGATAAGGATATACAAGTTTCAACGAATTACCATGTTAACCGCTTTAACTGTTGAAGAACATGATTTCCTCAACATTTGAAAATGTTTGTAAGCTCCAGCATCTGTTTGTGTTGATATACTATTTACAAATAAATCGTCAAGGAGTGAATCATATGCGAAAATGCAAGAACGACGCAGGCGGGAATTTTGAAAGCATAATTAGGATCTCAGGATCTGTCAAGATTAAATTAAATTCTAATTTTACTATAATTGCAATCCAAATGAAATCCAAATTAATCAAAAATATAACTTATATTCTTGTACTGAAAGGTGTTATAAACAGTTAGAAAATAGTTGAAAATGTTAGTACCAGAGCCGTGCCGCCGTGTAGCATGGAATAACATTACTTAGTGACTTTATCATTATCAGGAAAGTGAAATTTTATTAATGTTTTGGTCTCCCTCATCTATGTATTTTTTCGGCTAAAAAACTCCATTTTCAGACAAGCTCTTTAAAAAATTTAAATGATATACATTTTAGAATCATATTAATCAATATCAATATCAACAACTGTTGCTCTTTCAAACCATAGAATACTAATTTTCAAACTAAAAATTTTCAGACATGAACATGAAACAGTAAAATAGTTGGAACCATGATATCATCATCATGCTTGGAACAAACATTTATTTTATGCGTTATGACCGCAGGTATGGACCCAGCCGACTCAGCAATTAAATGATTTTTAAAATTTGCCAGGAGGGAACTGTTAGATAAAACGACTTGCATATAAAATATTTTATTCCAGAAAAATTATTTTTATTTTAAATAAAAATAGAAAAAGATGAATAAGTTTAAATGTTTAGTATTATATAGGTAGGTACAGGTACTTTATTAAGAATAACTAATAATTATTATTCTAGCGAACACTTTATATGGATATAAGAATGTTGATTTCAACTATTGCATTATATGTGAAAGTCATTTACATTTTTATTATCTCTCATATTCCTAGATATGTAGACTGTAAACACGAAGTAGATATCTAGTTTATATTTTCAGCAGTTGATCGGTAGATAAGCAAACAAAACTACAGCTAAGATATTTTTTTCACAGAATTCATATATTTTGTAATTCATTTGGTTACTTCCGGAGGACAGTCGGGTTGATTACTCGGATGTGAGGCTCTGATAGCAGGATGATTCTCCAATTCTCTATCTATTCTCAAAATGGTCGGGTAAGGTCTAAGATCTACGTGGAATTTGCGCGCATTAAAAACTTGCGGCACCAAACAGCAATCTGCTAAAGTAATTTCGTCTCCAACGCAATATTTTCCAGCACAAGAGGAAAGTAGTTTTTCCACTGCTGTAAATCCACGCTTGATCCAGTGTTTGGCCCATTCGTTTTTCTTATCTTCACCGACGTGTATTAGAACTGTAAGGTTTTGCAACGGTTGGATGCCTGAGCTGATTACCTCGCAGATTTCTCGTACCTGGAACAATTTTACATTTAAATTAATGACGAATAAATAAATATGTAGAGTGTTATTTTTTCAAACCTGACCTAGACCATTCTATTGAAGACATATACTATTACTTCCTGGGACAAATTTGTTCGAAATAACTAAGAAAAAATTTAATCCGGTGTTGCCTGATTTCTGAAATCGGATTCAAAGAAAATACATGTATGCGTCATGTTTTTCTATCATCACTCAAAAAATCTTAGACAAGTTAGGTTAGGTTATCTTCTTAGACAAATAAGCCGATTAATATTTTTTTTGTGACGGGAAAAAAGTGCGTACATTTTTCCCGGGTAGATATATATACATACATTTATATTGATTTTGTATTCTTGACTGGTTTTATAATAAATAAAAAGATGTTCTTGGGGATGCAGTCATATAATCAATAAAATTCTTTGATTAAAGCCGAGCTTTCGAGAATGTTTATTCTCTTCTTCAGGGCAAAAATCGTGAATTTAGAATAAATTAGCCAAAAACTGGAAAGATTTTGTAATTGATGGCTATGAACAAGTTGTTTGTTGACTTGTGCGGTAGGCTTTATCGTGCTTCAATGCTGCCAAGTACTGCCAACACTACCAACGTAACTTTTGTATTAGACCATTTTTAAATTTTAGATGATGTGCAATTTTGTCGTTTTTGTCCTGAAATGAAACTAAAAATCATCCAATAATCTAACACCGCAAAAGTTACGTTATATTAAAAAATCATGTCTTGAGAACAAAATTTTTCCTTTTTTTCATTAACAAATTGTAAAAAATACAGTAGCCGCTAAAATAGACTATTAACAATTTTTTATCTAAAATTCTAATGGGAGTACAGGGGAATTTTCTTTTAAGGCCTTTGAAAATAAATGTTCGAAAAAATTATACATATTTATTGAAGGCTTTATATAATTTTCCTGCCACTCAAAAATGTGAAATAATTTACTTTTTCTAAGAGGTAGAAACAACTTTATTAGATGATGCTATACTAAAGTAAGTGTCCCCATAGATAAATACTTGCCACAAGTATGCCACGCTGTGATTGCTATTCAATGACATACAAAAAAATAATAATCGAAAATATTTGAAAACAATTATTAACAAGAAAATTTGTATTCATAAAAATAAATTACAATTATCTTAAAGCATAATTGCAATAGAATAATTTAAAGTGATTCTTGGAATAAATATTTCTTACAAAAAATTGGACCGAAGTTATTAGTTGGTGCACTGTAAAATACGAAATAATATTAATTCTATTGGTACTATCACTTTTGAAGTTTTGCAGTTGTAGTTAGATTGATAACTTTTGGCACCAACTTCACAAGTAGACTTTTGAGTGAACATTAGTCACGAGTCACGAAAATCGTTGAACGTTCACTAATATCAAAGAAGATAGCACTTATCCTATTACCCACGTATATTCATTGCTTGTACTTCTTATACGCATAAGTATTTTAGATTTAATTATTTTACCACCGCCTAACTTGAAAACCGTAACACTAAGGAAAAAATTATAAATGCTGCTACAAATATTATTATCTTTCATGTGGTACACAGAGATTTTCAGCTTTCGAAAGAAATCGCCCTTTCACATAGCGAATATACACATATGTGAAATTTTAACATGAATGTAACTCGAAAACCGTAGCTCTTTTAAAAAAAATGTTCAATTTAAACGTTTCCGGGTATTTTGTTATCTTTAATTCTGCCATCTCGAGAAAATTTACCCCTTTCTGGGGCGGTTTAAGGAGGGAAGGGGATTTCGGATTTGCATTTTTATAAATATGGGACCATTTTTCAAGTCTCCTCTTTCAAATTAATCAAAATCGAAGTACGTTTACTATATAAAAAGCGCGCACGAACCAAAAAAGAAAAAAGCAGACAGTGGAATTGTATACCTCCTCCGTTCGTTCGTTGGTCAGAAACTGTAAATTATAGGTTTATTGCTCGGTAATGAATTTAAATTGAGAAAATTATTATTATCATATCATTTGACCCTTCAATTATTTTAAATTCTATTTTCTATCCATTCCGTTTATGTTATGGTATAGAATAATAAGAAATTAAAGCTGTATGCCTAATTTTTATTCTTCCACTAGATTTATATTTATATTAGAATTATGTACACAAGAACACTTGATAGGATGACCGAATAAAATTTATTATAATGTATTTAAAATAATGTTGAATGTTTTGAAGTTTCTCTCGATTCCTAGAGCCCCCTGTATGTTAAATATTAATTGTACCTAGCCTGAACAAAATAGTACATATACTTCGTTATAACGTGTTTAAAAAACAACATTTTGAATTTTACAGCAGCCATAGTTATCATTTCTGTTGTTAGGATATGTTTTCGCAATATTTTCAATAAAATCAAAATATCTCAAAAAGTAAGAATTTTTGATATAGAGAATCCCGATAAAACTTACCTTAAAACAGGAAGTAGAAAAATATAGCATTCTATTTGAAATAAGCAAGTTAGTGTCTACTTCCGGTATGGCCGGAAGTGACAGTGAGTCGCCATTATTTTGGGTTGATAGAGCATATCCGAAAACTTGTTATTGCAAATTTGCAGCTCCATATTCCCTGAAACGTTTAATAGGCCACTCATCGTGAATAACCCGGTTTATTGTATGTGATTAAATTTTGCTCGATTCACTTGATAATCCCAACATAGTAATTTTATGGGCAATAGGATAAATATTTTTTTGGTATTTTTGACTGCATGTTTCAGTCGGTCTTAATTTTTTAATATGTTATTTATTTAAAAAAAATAACCAAGGACTCTAACTCGGAAACTGTCGAAGTTTTTGAAAAATATTCAAATTAAAACTTTTCGGAACTGATCACTTATTTTTTGAGGAGGAATAATAAAACATGTTGAATTTCTTATTTTTCCCAGTATGTAGTACTAATTCAAAAAAAATAATCATAAAAATCTGGGCACGGTTACTATGCAAAATGAGTGATCATACATACCTACATAAAGAAAGCAAACATGAAATCGAATTGTATATTTTCTCCTTCTTTTTAAATCGGCAGAAATTATATCAGATCCCATAGACCTCATATCGAGGCCTCTGGGACTTAAATAACATACAAATTAAAAAACATCCTCGAAATATTTATGAATTGAACTTACCAGTTCCAGAATTTCCCATCCATCATGATCTTGAATAAGCTAGCTATTTGTATAGACTATATATTAAAACCGGTCCGGGGCTTATACTTATACCCTCATTTGTTATCTAGATATTTTCAAGCAAGAAGAATTCAACTGACGCCTTTCCAAGAACAGTAGAACCTGACTCTATGGGACTACGGACCTCAGCATGCATATTTATGAAAATTTCATGCTGTTTACTGTTTAAATCAAGCCAGTTGGAATATACACTTCCTTAAATATTGAACGGGCATCTGATTGAGAGAGGTCGAACAAGCTGTATTTCCGAAATTATTTATCGTAAAAATTAGCGTAATTTTTTTTATGACAAAATCACACACAAAAGAGTGCTGGGCATTATTTAAACTTGAAATATTTGTAATAATTTTCAGATCATTTTATGTGAATATGCTCCAATACCTTTGTATAAATTTCTAACAAAAATTAGGAACGGTGTTGGTAATTTTGTTATTTAAATATCACTCCATGGTGCATCTACCTAAATTAGTTACACATAAAATTACATGATTAATGAACAAAAAAATAATTTCGTACCTATGAATTGACTATTGACCTAATAAAGTAGGGATAAGATACTGCTCGAAATGTATTGCCAAATAACGTTTAATTTTCTAATTAGTCAAGTACCTATATAAAAATAATTGCTTGAAAAATAAATATTGATATGCGGTTTGGACTGTCTTTTTAAGATCACTTTACTTGAATGATTGAAAAATATCGTATCGCATAAGAAAATATCCGCAAAAACTTGAAAGATAAATTTGTTCAAACAATGTCGTCTAGCGATTGTTAGATGAACTGAAATAAAACATTTATCAGAGACGTATCTGTTCTCTGCCACTGATTCCCTTCGAAACGATACAAAGTTTGTCAAAATCCAGAATGCGGTATACAAAAGCAAAGAAAACAGATAGTCCTATGTATATTATTTGACAAAAGTAACAACTATTCTATTGAATTAGCTTTCCCACTCACCACTACCTGTTACCTTAACTAGATACAAGAAAATGTATTTAAGCAAACTCTGAAAATTACAAATATTTTAATTTTTTGGCTGTATTACTGGACAATTATTATGGAAAATTATTTTTGTTTCAACTAATGTTAAATAAGAGGTGGAGTATTATTCTCCCAAATTATTTCTAGTACTTTCTTCTATACGACTTTGTCAGACAATTTTTTTACATAAGTTGAATGATAGATAGTTTCATAGATATAGTAGGTTACCTCTTTTAATCAGACACACGGTACATTGGACATTTCCTTTGAAATATGATGACAGATGAACTTAAACTTACTCTAGCCCTTTTCACACAATCATTGGGCAACAAAGGTCTATGCGGTCTGGTTTCTTCTAAATATTGCATAATGCTCAATGACTCGATAATAGTAACACCATCAATATGCAAAGCTGGTACTTGTTCCATAGGGTTAATTTCTCTAAATTCATTCGAGTGCTGTTCTCCACCGGCTTTGATCAAAGAAACCGGTTTGATGTCATAGGGTATTTCCTTTAAATTTAGGGCTGAAACATTTGAAAGAAACAATTAGTCATCAGCTCAATTATAAATTAAGAAACAAATTCATTATTCATAAATTATGTTATGCAGTTTAGTTTTTTTTTTGTTTCGTATTCATTTGTTTTCTTTTATATTGAGGGGATAGGTAAATATTTAATCAAAAAATGTGTAATTAAATGTTCTATATATGGTTTCTTATAGTTTGGTCATTTGTAGACATTAATTTTAATAATGTTTTATAATATTTGAAATTTTACTTTGTTGAAGAAATTTTTTGGTTGAAAAATGGTCTTCAAATTTTTAAAATATTGTTTTCTGAACTAAAGTTTCTTACAGAAAAAAGGAATCTGAAACAAAAGAACTTTATCGAGATGTTTTCCAGTGATGAGCCATTTTTAGATTTACAGTCTGATTTAATCATTCTACCGGTGCTGGTAAATTTGAAGTAGTTCAATAATTAGCATGCGACATATGCGGTCATTTTACGAACTATCGCTACAACTAAGAAATTTATTTCCAATTAATCAGAATGACATTTTTGTCGCCAGTCGCTTGAAATTTCAATCAGGAACACTAGCGCCGCCATTCCCGCGGTGGTATTGGAAGAAAAAAGACTTTTGGAACTTCAAAAGTAGGTACCAGCAGCAGTAAAATTAATATTATTTTGTATTTTTCAGTGGAACAACTAATAAAGTAATTAAAAAAATATATTCACATTTTTGAGTTTGTTATGTCATGAAAATTGTTGAACGTTCACAGATTTAGATAACACAAATATTTCAGAATACTCTTGCTTTAACACAAAAACTGTATTTTTTTAATGTGTCCAATTTAAATATTGCCAGGTATGGTCTCTTCTTTAATTTTGAGGTCTCAAAATTTGGATTTGAAAAATTTTTGAGGGAAAGGAAATGCTGGATTTAGTTTTGGATTATGGGACCATTTCTCAGCATTCTTCTTTCAAATTAAAAAAATCATTAAAATCGGGGCACGCAAAAAAGCCCACAGCCCCATTGTATACCTCCTTTGTTAGGGAAGTCGGTCCAAAATAAACCATTACGAGGAATAAAATAAATTAAGTTTTACATTATCCTAGACAAATAGCTTGAGAAAACTCACATATTCCAAATTGAACAGGGTGTTCAAAAACAAAAGAAACTATTTCTTATTATTAAACATTTATTTTAATGCGTTAGGATAATATTAGTATCGATAAATATTGATTTTAATGTATTAATTGTGAAAAATTCCTTCATAAATACATAATATTGTATCCTTTTATTATACAATAAAAATCTATTCAGATATGATAGTTAATTTATTCCGCATTAAAATATTATAATACAATGAAAATAAATAACATACCTATTCGTACCCTCCAAGAACAGGAACTCCTCCAGTATGAATAAAGTATCGGCTAAAATATTCAAATAGATTCAGAATATTAATTACTTCAAACTTCAATACAGGTTTTCAGTTTTATAATTAATTCTTGAACATATTATACGTAAATAATAGCAAATGTTACAAATTGTATCATGCTAATAAATATTGTTTGTATTTCACACTTTGCTAACAAGCCATAATATCGCTTACCCTCGGTAACATTGCTGATGACATCGTCGCAAAATAGTGGCAAATTTAAAATTAAAAAAGAAGCAAGTTGAATGTTTTTATTTTTATTCACCGCACTGCTGGACCTAACCTCACTAACGCGTTATGGGCGAAGACTGTGTCACGATATTGGGATTAGATCAGAACAGAACTGAGGAGAAAATCTAAATGTTCTAAGTTCTCGGTTATCTGGTGGTAACGTCGTAAGATCTGTAATAAAGAAGACGCCGCGAGACCTGTTTTCTGCGCAACAGCGGCGCGGCAACTTGTTTGACGAGGTTCGCGAATCGCTGCAATTTTTTATCCCCCACAATAAATATATATATATATAGGGGAACTTGTCTACTGTGAATACACCGGTTTCCCATTGATGCGTTTTCCATAGGAACAACTTTTTTGGCACACCGCGTTTTCATATTTAAATAATCGCTGAAAGCATTATACGTTTCTGCAAAATGGATATAAGGGATGAAGAAAAATGAATTGGAGAAGGGTTGGTGCATTCAGGTTGCAGACAATTATAATAATAACATCTCAGCAGCACCTGATGATTTCGATCGTGAGAGAAATTCACAAAGTTGCAAAGGGGTCGCGAATATATTATGTCGCGTCGGTTGGTCAGTTCAGGATGGACCAACCCTTTTGCAGACCACAGCTTCTTTTAAATTCCCAAGATCATCTGTAACGTTCATATATTTTTTGTCAATTTATGATTTCAACTGTTTCTTCTTTCTGTCTCGTTATACATGACTGAATTTCCCATCAAGTATTCTGGAAATATTTATTTATCATTTCATCATTCAATTTTACATTTTTGAGAAAAAACTAAGCTGTGACAGACGATCAGACAAATGGAAACACAGACAGGCTCTAGAGTGATACAGATTTTAACGGCATCCTGAAACCGATTCCATATTTCGCTTCCGTGAAGGTTTACCTAAATTAACACGTCGGTTAAGTGCGAGCTAGGCTCACCTAAATCGGTTTCCGTGCTTAGTATTTTTGCTTAAATTTTCCTATAAATCATAAGTGAAATTTTAAATTATTTGTGTCCATCAAAATTTTAAGCTCAATAGTTTCGGAGCTAAGGAGGGATGGTTAATTCACGTGTTTTTCCTTTATTATCTTATTTTGAAGAAAAAAACTATATTTGAATTTCACATAAGGATACACTCAAAGAAAGTGTTTATTTCAATTTTCCAGTTTGAACCTCAAAAATAACCTCCATAATTAGAATTCTGTTGTTATCGCTAGAACTACAGGTACTAGAATTCCAAACTTAGTATTTTAGTACATAGTAAGTATTAATAGTTGCGTAGATAAGGCAGGACAGTAAATTTTCTGGACCTACATATATCTCTCAAGATAGTATTCTTTGGACAGACGTATCAAGATACAGACAACACTGAGTTCTTATGAGGCTGTTTTAGGTGATACTGTGATACGTGTACAAACATACAGAAAGACAGACAGACGCGATAAAATGTAGCTTATATTTTAAGTTAAATCTCAAGTAATACATCGGTGAAAACTGCATTCAATTCCATGCAGTAGTTTTTGCGTGATGCGCGTACAGATATACAGAAAGACAGACAAAAATTCTAAAAATCTGGTGTGTCCACTCACACCTACCGGTCGCAGGCAAATCCCACTGAATAAAAAATCCTGGATGGAATTTTATTCAAGCATAACTTTTTTTTGCTTTTTCTGAGAGATGGCGCAGTATGTGGGTCGTAAAGGGCTCTCAGAAGAATACTTTAGGCAAGTTTAATCAAAATTCTTAGAGCCGTTTTTGCGCTACAGTCTTGAGCAAATTACGTTTTTTCGCTATAGTTCAGTATCCAGTGTATACAGGATTCTCATTCAGTGCCACCGGCAAATGGTATTGGTACCAAACAAAATAAAAAAGAAAGCAACATAATACCCCGATCCGTTCTGGAGATAATGCTGTCACAAACAGACAGACCAATGGCTGAAAATATGTTTATTAGACTTAGAAAACTGAAACATCAACATTTGTAAAAATCTCGGTATCTAAAATTTCACACTATTACAATACTTTGCTTATACAGCTACTATAATAGTAGCCTAGGAAAGTGAAAAATGTTGTTTTGGCTTCTGTTGCTCTAATAAAGAACCCCCATTTTATTTTTCTTAAATAGACATCCGCCTGTTACAGTTTTATTATATATGTATACATGTATACATATATGTATCTATGAATTGTTATGTGGATATGCTATCCGATTTCTCAGGAGTCAAAATAACTCTTGTTAATTTATAATTAAACATTACCCCGCATAAAATTCATCCATCATAGTCTTTGAATCATTAAAATTGGTTTTGTCAATCTCGCTCTAATTTTTTTTGAATATGTTTTCATAAGGATCACTAAAGGTGTACCTACTCATGCTATATAAACATAGGCCATGGTACCTACTTACTTAGGTTTTTTGTCTCACCTAAGAAAAATATCTTTTAAACAATGCATCTGGACAAATAACTATGTTATAAGAAATCCAGACTTCTTAAAATTCATAATCCAATTCCCCATCTTAGTGCAGAATTAAAAGGACCAATCGTACCTCGCCCACAATTTTTTTTTTTAAGAAAATAAAAATTTAATAAAACTTTATTTCATATACAAAAACTTAACAATTAACAAGTTTCCATATTATATCATCAATAATAATTTCATCGAACAATGCGAATTGAACATTCTAAATTTAAAATGAGAATAGAATAAGATGCAGACACATTAAAGTATGTTGTCAGTGAATTTATAATCAAAGATACCCTAAGAATCATTTCCGCATAATGAACATGCACTATTATGAGTGAGAAAATGAAGAAAGATGAGAGATTGTTTATTCAGAAAATATCAGGCATCTCTGATAAAGAATCACTGAGCGCAGTAGTGGAGATTTTTGAATATATGGAAAATGGGTAATGATAAAGATGAATAATACGTAATATGGCACTACGGATTTATTGAATAATATTTAATGGTTAACAATAATTCATGTGATTTCTTTATTATTATTATTATATTATATTATCTATAGGTAATTTTTTTATATGCCAGAACATAAAATAGAAATAATGATAGAGTGTGAGAAACAAATAGTATAAGCAAGCAGGTCATAAAAATAATATATTGGGTTGCGTTCAGAATCAGAGTTCATGAAAAAGTCATCAAGTTACCCAAGAGATTTTCCAACAATTGAAGAAAAAAAGGGATATTTGGTGAACTACTAATTTGACACTTGACGTTTCTGATTTTGCATTATTATGAAATATGTTAAGCTACATAGGCTACTTGAAGATTGTTTCAACTGTACTGAAACTGAAAACCCAACATTATTAGACAGATAAGCTTTTATTAAATATTGTGATTGTAGATGTGGTAGCAAGAGGCAATTTTTGACTGAATACGATATAGAAACCCAACAAGATCTCTTCACAATCATGTTCCAATCTCATTGCAAACTTTGTGGAACAAATTTGAGTGATGTGTAAACAAAAATATAAATGGAAACAATTACTATAAAAGAGAGAAGAAGATAAGATATAAAATTTCACATAGTAGAATGAACAACACTATAAGAATATGTCAATGCCTATATTATGCAAAATGTCTAAATTCAACGCTTATTCTTTTATATCTATTAATTATATAGGCCTTTGCATTTAACAATCAACTGTTGATAAAGATTAATTCAACAATAATTTGTATGTTCAATATCAAATATATATATATATATATATATATATATATATATATATATATATATATATATATATATATAAAGATGTTCTTGGGGATGCAGTCATATATTGCAATTGATGAAATCTTTCCTGTTTTTGGCTAATTTATTTTAAATTTACGATTTTTGCCCTGAAGAAGAGAATAAACATTCTCGAAAGCTCGGCTTCAACCAAAGAATTTTATTGAATATATGACTGCATCCCCAAGAACATCTTTTTATATATTATAAAACCAGTCACGAATACAAAATCAATGTATATATATATATATATATATATATATATACTATTAAATGAACATAAAGTTTGCAATAACAATCATTACACTATTCCACTGGCAACATTTTCTACCTTCCACTCTCCAAATTTGGCATGCTGACACCAGCAAGAAAAATAAACTTTTTAACAAGCAAAAGCCACCACCAAGGTAAAAGGGGTAATTTTATAATAGTTTGTATATAGCATATTGCACAAATTAAAAAAAAAATCAAGAAGTTTTTTTTATATAAATAGTGTCTCTAAAAAGTTTTTACACAATAGGGCATTGTGTGAAGACCTTTTAGAAACACCCTGTATATATATATATATATATATATATATATATATATATATATATATATATATATATATATCTATGAACAGACAACGATTGAATAAGGTGACTCAATAATGTGAATATCACAGCAACAGTATGTTTTTTTTCACTATAATTTTATAAAATATGAATGATGTGAATGTGTGAATTTGAATCGATCATATACAGGATCCCGAAACATGTCTGACCACTTTTTATCACTTTCCTAACAAAAAAGCTCAACAACTCCAATATGGTGCATATAAATGATAATTCTTCGAGCTATGTTGGACATACATGAAATATACCATAGCAATTTTGATCAAAATATTTCTAGAACTTTTTTTTTGTTAATTTATCACAGTTCACTCTCAGAGTTGTACAAGCTATTCTATTTTCAACGTCCCACCTGGTTAATATAGACATTTATTAATATTTTTCATTAATCTAACCAAGTTCAACAACAAAACTTACTTATTATACGTAATCACACCCAGAACCAGTTTCAGTTGATTGAATAATCCGACCAAGTTGAGAATGGGACAAACAACCTGGCGTCGATATCAAAATACGCACTTTCAAATGTGTATTGATCTTATGACTTATGACATCTAGTCAATATCACAACATCATGTTTCTGTACTCATCACAACCTATTTATAGGTATGTTATATATTTATATTAATTGGAATGCTCTACCATCATTAGCAAAACGATAACATTAGAATCTTCATTCAGCATAGAAATGATGTAAAAAGTGGCCAGACTATATAAGACAATGCTATGTTTCTGCAGTAAAAACTAAGACCCATCTATAATAGTACAAATATGCTCGAAATTCAATTAAATCAAACATTATTTTGTTCTAATATACTGGGTATTCTATATGGTAGTGATGAAACATTCATAAGCAAAGTAACTTATTTAAAACCCATTTTTTTCCTATCTACATAAATATATATACGTTTTTAGACTACTGTAACTTTTTTTTTTCATTTTACATATATATGCGTTTTCGTGAATTATATGGCATTCATCACAAACATTTAAGACAATAATATATATTTTTATATATATTATATTATTGTCACCCTTGTTTTAATTTGCTGACCACAATCGAATATAAATATCGTCAACCTATATTTCAAATGATGAATTTAAAATAAGCAAAGAAAATGAGTTGGTTGATATATCATTATCGCGATAGTTAATAACAATTCATCTTCAACGATCTGAATAAGCTTTTCTATTCATTTTAAATTTGCAAACAGAATAAGTAGTCAAACCAAACTGCGAATAGGGGTACCCGTGGCGCGCAAAAGAATGCAGAATTGTCGAACTGTTCTTATATACGGCATTAAGAATGGATTAGACAATTAGACAACACATCACCGTATGGTGGTCACGACGGTCACATTTGGTAGACAGCAAGTGGACGGGAACATTACATCAAGAAGGTTTGAAGTAAATATGTAA
This sequence comes from Crioceris asparagi, assembly GCA_958507055.1. Taxonomy (NCBI): domain Eukaryota; kingdom Metazoa; phylum Arthropoda; class Insecta; order Coleoptera; family Chrysomelidae; genus Crioceris; species Crioceris asparagi. The sequence goes on along the minus strand of OY293826.1, from coordinate 78,524,236 downwards.
TGTTGAATCTGCTTTGCGCATCTAACTGGATACAATTCTCAGCATGGTTGGACTAGACGAGTAACTATCCAATCAAAGTTGAATAAAGGTTAAGAACAAATAGTGAACACACAGATACTGGAAGAAAGGATAACAAAGAAAGCGATTGTTCAGCCGTTTAAAACTGATGGTGCGCCATGTTCAAACATTAACAATATTAACAACATGCTATAACAACAATATATGATTTGAGTCACATTTACTTTTTGTATATATTCTTTATATTTTTATAATATAATAATCGATAAAAGATCTGTATGAAGACTTCAACATTTTTTTAGAAGTAAAATATTTATTTATATTTATAATAAGATGACTGACTATCCTCCTATTGTGACTATATATACAAAATTATATTATATATTTATTTTATATACCCATTCATTTCCAACAAACGAATTATCCCGTTTCATGATTGGTAACACAATATGATTAGGTACCTATTGATAGACTGTTCTTTTAAATAAAACATATTTGACCGGGCAAATACTTTCTAATTTCTCAAATATACATAATATATTTATATTGAGGTTTCTTATGCAGGTACACATTTCGGAAAATTTGACCAACACGAAAATGAACCTGACATAGCCTTTTTGTAGCTTCACCAAGAAAAAATATACATATATAAATTTTATTTTTTATAATCAAACATAATGAGACCGAAAAAAATGATAACAATGTAAAGGTTACGCCAGATTCACATCCTAAGATCATTACCAATCACAAAGATTCTATCAGCATTTTAAAGTTAACAAAATATATATATATATATATATATATATATATATATATATATATATATATATATATATATATATAGTCCAGCAATCTTCGACCTGAGAGAAAACAATTGAAATATGACCTATATATTTGTTTTGTTGTATAAGCTAACTGAGGTTCTGATTATGAATTTGTTAACATAATAGCATTTACATTGACAGTGTGGGATTAAAAACGGCAAAAGGCATTCTATCAATCCAAATCCATGAAAAACGGGAGTTACGCTTTCGTGTTTTTACCAGCAAAATCATTGTGTTTTTTTTATTATTATATATATTTTTTTTTACTTTCCCTGTTATAAACATTTATGTTTCTTGGGAAATAAACCGTTATTAAATATAAAGTAAAGATAAAAAACGTTCTATTGTCTATACGAGATGTATATAATGGTGGCATATAAATTCAACATGCTTCAAATAAATTTATAAAGGTGATTTTATTAAGAGAAAATATTGTTTTAATTTCTATCTAGTGTCTGGATAATTATTTTGAATCACGTCAAACCTCAGCTAGAAAACTATTACATGTTTTGATTTAAATTTATCTTTCAAAGTCAATTGACACTATATGGCTTATTTTTTAACTACGGAATTGGGAAGATTAGTTTCCTAAATATGTCAAATATTTTAATTAATATTTATCGCTGAACATTTTTTTATCAATAAAGTAATTTGAGAATGAATAGACTAACTACTACTAGTCAAGTTCCAATTCTGCCTTATATAAGATTGCTAGAATTATTAACAGCTAACTACACTACAAGAAAAAATATCATTAAAGATAAAACAATGAATTAAAATAGAATATGTTGTTATTAGAATAGACCATTTTTTGGTAACAATAAAACTATGTACATATTATGTGAATGAATGGTGCTATAACACCTGATTTAGATGGAAACTGCATAAATGATTTCATCACAATTTCGATTTAAAATCTCAAGGTTTTTTTCTTAATATCTGAAAACAATCAGATCATTTTCAACAAAAATATATTCTGAAACAACAAAAAACAAAGCTTGATAATGCAACAAAAATAGCACTAACACAAAAATATATTTTCCAGTTAATATGCAACTGACTCTAGAGGTTATATTAATTTGATTTTTGATTCACCTTTTTAGCATAAACTGATATATTGGTCCGCTACATAAAAACTAAAATAACAAATATATATATATATATATATTAATATTAATGCCAGAATACAACTATTATAGACAAAACACGGAATCCCAATAAAATATATACCATTGTATATCATCATAACAAACATCACAAGAATATATATATATATATATAAATTATAAAAATATTAGACTGTACTTGGACAGTATCATTTAAAATATATGATATATACAATCAAATAGAACGGAGAATCTCATGTTGATTGTAAAATTTCTTCATGCTTTTCTGTTCTATAATAACCCAAGATTTCCGTCTTAATATATAATATTGGTAACAACGATTTTTAAAGTGTACCGAAAATATGATAACTCAAATGGTGACAAGAACAAATTCTGCAAGCATATTTAAAAAATGATTGCCGGATATTAATTTTGAAAGAGCATATTAATAAATTGCAGAAAGACTATTAATTATATAGGTACAGTCGAATACTGTCAAGGTCAATTAAAAATGTCAATATCTATTTTTCTATTTCATATGCGCAAGGTAAGCCTACTATTTATCATTTCAACAATAACGTGTAAACTAACTCTCATTCGATAACAATACGTTTTTTTTAAATAAAACTCTGCACTTAATTCCTACGATTGAACATTTAAGCATGAAACTAACAAGTGCTCTTCTATAAGGCACAATATTATTTTAATATAATAATATATGTATTAATTAATTGATTAATTCTCATTTAACTACAAGGTGTCTCACGGTTGATGGAACGTTAGACGTTTTGGAAAGTAGGAATTTGCTAAAAATCTGGTCACACAAGTTATCGACATTGTTCTATCGATTTAAAATATTTTCAGCGTTACAGTGTTGCCGCTTATCGAAATGTTGAAACAACTTTAATTTGTTTATTATGAAGAGTGTAGACGAATAAAAAGAAACAAGAACATGAAGAAAGTTCAACGAGGTGTATCCTGATTTACCACCAAAGAACATGGCATGCATCAATATAAATTCAAAAAAGTTCACTCACTGAAGCAAGAAGATTATCTAAAAAGGATCAACTTTTGTGAAACCATCCTGATCGCCACCCAAGAGGATCCTAACTTACTTCAAAAAATAATTTGGACGGATGATGCCAAATTTTCAAGGGAAGGCCTTTTCAATCAATACAATGAACATTTTTGGGCTGATCAGAATCCCCAAGTTGTAAAGGAGATGAGATTTCAACTAAAACTCATTTTCAACGTTTTTTTGTCTCCTTAAAGATAATAAAATACGCTTCGTAATTTACGATGAAACTTCAAATTTTACAAGAAATCTAAAAATGCTAAGGACGTCTGTGAACGATTTTTTGAACAAACTTTTTAGGTTCAATGTTTGTAAATTAGGGTAAGATTCATTGAACTTTTGATATGTTGTAATTTCGAAATATTGTCCATGAATCTTAAATAATGTTGCCAAACTTTAAGTTCAAAAGTATTTTTTTAAAGAAACTTACTTTTATTTTGAAAGCCTCATCATTAAGCTGTAGAACATGATATATTTTTGAAAGGGACTTTAATTATCTAACAGAATATCTGTTAATATACACGGTGTTCTACTTGAACAAATGCACTTTTTACCATTTCTGTATAAGGCGGTAATATCAAGATTTTTGATGCTCTCTGTAAATTGGAAATATGGAAAATAATTAATATGTCGAAAACCGCTAGAGATAGGTAAAGGAAAATATTTTACAAATATGTTCAAGAACCAATAGCGGAGTGGAAAATATAGGTGAATATATAGGGTGTCTCATTTAAAAAATCAAGTTACTCCTACTTTTCGATATAAGCGGCAATAATGCAATGCAGGTGAGACACCCAGTATATAAAGATATAAGTATAGACCAAAAAACACATATGCACGCATATAGGTGTTTAAAAATTTTTCAACTTTTAATTATTCAACTGACCTTAGACAGTATTATGCAAACATTTAAATAATATTAATATAATTAATAATTATATTTGGTGGAGACAAACACAATCGTTAACAATCTTTCTCTCTCTGGCAATTTCTAGAGGAGAATTCGTACAGTACTTAGGTTCTTCTTAGGCTCATTGCATAGCAAGTGCTCCGACATTATTGCGAGCTCGCTTTAATTCCTCTTCACCAATACGCTGTTCGATCAAATATTGGGCAGTAGTTATGGCATGTGGATTACCGGAAATGGTCACAATTCTGTTACGAGTGCCGGGAGCAAAGATGCCCTTCTTCGATATCTGTATGTTGGCTCCACTAATTTGTTGGATTTCAATCAAGGAACGGCCGCCAGGACCTGAAAAAAAAAAAACAAAAATAAGCGAAATATTACATGTCTTTATAGTGGCGCCATCTTGTGAGTGGACCAGAACAATAACTGATTACTTTTCTTTCGCTACTTTAAGCAAAGAACGTATCATAACAGGACAAACAAGATATGCTCAGTTGGTGAACGCGTTTTAGATCGCTGTGCACATGTCATTAGTCCGTGACAAAACGGGAGAATCGAACATAAATATCGATGTATTCTGAGAAATTAAGTTATACTGCAGAAGCCACAAATATCATAAACTTATTATGTATAAAAAACACAAATTGTCGCAAACTAAATTACTAGTGAGCACAAAAAATGAGACTATCGTTTGAAACATGCGTTTTATGGATGTCCCTGAAGTTTCGAACGGACTGACCTGACGTCATTGGAGATGCGCGTGGTCATATCTTCTTTTCGTAGTATCATGGGAAAATATTGTAACCGTGTAAAATTTGCAGTCTCCGGTTTTCAACAGATTTTCCAGCAGATGGTCAGTCAGTCAGTCTGTCTCCAATATTATCTCGGGAGTGGATAGTGCGATTATGATGCTTTCTTATTTGTTTCGTACGGTATCGATACCCCTAGCCGTTGATAAAGATTGGGTAGGCGCAATGGTCGCAATGAACGTATATTGCTCAAGACTGTGGCGCGAAAACGCCTCTAAGGATATTAATTCACCTTGTCAAAAATAATTTTAAAAATAAATTAAATTTTTCGAGTTAATAGTGATGAACGTTTTCAATGAATAATAATAACAATAACGATTTATTTCCCAAGAAACACAAATGTTTATGACAGGGAAAGTTAAAAAGAATAATTTAAAAAAACATAAGTATTGGAATAGACAATGAACTAGATGTTCACATAATCCAGTATCAATAACAATTAAAACGATAACTGACAAACAATCAAGTCCTCACAATGTATAAAACTTTATAATGATTCAACGAATTTTCCAAGGAAATACACAAAGCGAGATTTGAAAATTGTTAAGAATATATTTATTGTTAATGTAATACAATAATTATCTGTTCTATAGTTTCTTTTATCACATTTTTCATTGCTTATTCTAATAATTACATAGTTTTTTCAATAACATTTATGTTTCTTGGGTAAATAAATCATTATTATTATTGTTAAGTTTCATTACCTAAGATGGCACCAACAATAACTTCCGCAATTTCCACATTCTTGGAATCCTTCGGTCCACTCAACTCTGCTGGCGTGGGACTTTTACTGAGCGAAGCTGCAGCTGCTGCAGCCGCCGCCGCTACAGCCATCTGTTGCCCAGCCGTGGTACCGAGGCCGAAGCTGTTGTTATTCAATGAAATTGGAGCCGTGGCAGCTGCCTGATGACGGAATGGATCAAAGGCTGATTCGTAGCGATCCAAATTGGTACGTGGTGTGGGTGAACTTGCCCCTGAAATGATAATAATATGATAGCTTCAGCTGGTTGACAATGTATACTTGGATCATGTAAAAAATGTAATTAAGATTAACATTAAGTCAACTTGTTTGTAATCTTCAGTAATTTCACCAAAATATTGCAGCTACATAGTGTATGTGTGTTAAAGCTGCCAGGAAGTACAAAAAATCAAGCAAATAAATAATAATGCTTAGAAAATGAGCCTGATGAAAGCTAAGATTACAATTTTCCCGATGAATTGATTCACGTTACTTTGAATCAATTTAAATCATTTGTCCGATATACGGAACCCTAAAAAGCTGTGCAATTGTCATTGGACCAACATATATATTTTTTGAATGGTTGTCTATTTCACTTATTTTTCATTAATTTCTCATTTGAACAGCTGTAAATCTTGATAGTATCCTTAACACGTTCTACGATCCTGACTAGAGATGTGGAATATTTTCCAAACTTTCTATGAAAAAATCTGGTGTGTCCACTCACACGACTTTCCTATCGCTCACAGGCAAATTCCATTGAATGAAAAATTTTACACTATTACAATACTTTCCTTACATAGCGACGATAATAGCGGTAGTGAAGTGAAAATCCTCGTGTCAAATCGTGCTACCACTCATTTTTTTCGGCATGTCAAGACAAACAACAATGGTTATGTAACATTTTTTCGCAAGATGAAACGTTTAGCCAGAATCTGAAGAAACATGTGAAAAATACGGAATTTTATTCAAGCATAACTTTTGTTGTGCTTTTTCTCAGAAATGGTGTTATGTGTGGGTGGTAAAGGGCTCCCAGAAGAATATTTTAGGCAAGTTTAATCAAAATCCTTAGAGCCGTTTTCGCGATATGGTCTTGAGCAAATCACGTTTTTTGGCTATAGCTCAACACCCAGTGTATACAGGATTCTCATTTAGTGCCACCGGAGAGTGATATTGGTACCAAAAAAAATAAAAAAGAAAGCAACAAAATACACCGATACGTTCCCGAGATAATGCTGTCACCGACAGACGGACAGACAGACAGACAGAAAGACCAAAGGCTGAAAATATGTTTATTAGGCTTAGAAAACTGAAACGTCAACATTTGTAAAAATCTCGATATCGAAAATTTCACACGAACACAATACTTTCCTTATACAGCTACTATAGTAGCGTAGAAAAGTAAAAAGAAATGAGCTTATTGCTCTTTGGTCAATGTTTTCAAAGGACCCACACACGCTGTAACTTTTCGAACACCAGTAGGTAGGTAAATATGGCGTATTCTGAAAAAGATTTGCTCGACTTAAACGATTTCCGGCTAAGTTCAACAGACGACGATCCATCGTTCAACAGACATACTCAAATGATCACCATTTATATATTGAATACTGACCAAAAATTTGAATCGTGGCTGGGGCTCATCATAGACACCAAACAGTCTTGAGAGGTGATAAAAGTAGAGTGATATTTAATTATCTGTATTGTAACCACTTGTTGCATTTCGCAACGCCAGTGTAGTTCAGAAAATGAATGATCTATAACTACATCAAAAGCGACTCCATGTGGTAAGGCAAGTAAATTTGAAATTCACAGGTGTTGATATTAAAATTATAAGCCAACCATTGTCTTGTCATGTTATTTCTTTAACTATATTCAAGAGAAATACCTGTTTATGGTAGAAGCACTCGGCGCAATATCTTCGTTAGTTATTTTTTGTTGTTTTATGTCTCGTTTTCATTTTAAAAAATCTCTCCGTTTAACCAATTATATAATTGTCTTCTTTCTACTTACCAAGACATTCGCCTATATTAACCTGACCGATCGGCCCAAAAACACCGGCAGTATTCGTTTGATCCATCATACTCAGATAGTTAGGTAAACCACCATGGTGTGCTCCACCGATACCTAAACAGAGATGTGTTTTGATAATATAGTCAAAAAATTACTTCTTTTCCTGAATCATGATGCAATTTTTTATTGTGTGGATTCTTCTGCTTGAGGTGACTGGTGATTTTTTAAGATTAATGTTAGCAAAAGTTGACGACGGATGTAGAAATATGTATACCTATATAATAGATATGATGAGAGTATTATATATATATATATATATATATATATATATATATATATATATATATATATATATATATATATATATATATATATATATATATAATATATATATATATAACTTTGATTCGTGAAAGAAGTTGATAAGATTTTTTTGGATAAAACCTTTTTGTTTCTAAGAATGCTTGATTGGATGGAATGGTTGGTTTCTTTGAAATAGTTTGATACACTTGTCTGAACTGGGATGTTTGAATCATTGTTAATTGAAAACTTTTTTCTTTGGAGTAGATTGATCACTGAATTCTCCTCCTCTTCAAAATGAAAATAAATTAGAACTAACAGCATCAATCTTATTATAAAAGAAATACTGGTAGGTAGACGTTCTTCCGAGGGGGAGAGACATTTTTTTCTTATAATGCGACTTAAAGCTAGTTGTCAAACATTGCTAATTGTTATTAATCTCATTTTGAGAAATTGAAAGTAAGATTGCATTAGACTGTCAGCTGTCACCGTTTCAGAAAGAGACTATTGGAGCCCAAAATGGCTTTAAGATTAATTATAGGGTAGGACATAAGGGCTTATATCGATATCATATGTGCAAAAAAATCTGGAATGACCACTCATACGATGTTCCTACCGTTCACAAATTCCACCAAATATGAAAATCGTCCAATCGGCCCCCGCGAGCATTCAGTTTCAAAACAAAAATAAATGGTCATGCCGACGAACCTCTTAGCCAGAATATGAATACACAGATAGAATATATGAACATTTATTTGAGCATACATTTTGAGAGGGTGGTCAAGGGCTTTTGGAATAATACTTTAGGCATATATCAATACCCTTAGAGCCATTTTCGGGCTACAGTCTTAAGCAAAACACTTTTTTCGGCTATTGCACAGTAACTATTGAAGATATTGAAGGTTATGCTCAAATAATATGGAAAATTTTCTGGCTAAACGGTTCTTCCTATAGGTCAAAGGTGAATAAATCAAAATTGTTATTTGTCTTCGTAATCTGAAAAAAATAAATGGTTATCAGACGATTTTTAAATGCAACAGATTTTGTTTGAGAGCGTCCTTGGTGTGCTTTTGGGCTTTGCTCAAGACTGTATCGCAAAAACGAGTCTTCAGAATTTTGATGAATCCTGCCTGAAATATTCTTCTAGAAACCCTTGACCAACCTTTCAAAAGTAATGCTGAAATGAAATTTTATATTTTCTACCACCAGATTTTTTAAATATGTTGAGCTGACTGTCTATGGTAAAGAAGTGGACATCAAATATTTTTTCTTATTTATCTAAAGAAAACATGGAAGTGAAGGGCAGAATATTTTTTTTTCTTTTTTGTTTCGATGTAGCACATCATGGCGTCCACCACATAATACAGTTTACATGGTAGTTGGATGCGTTGATCTATATGGCTGAATTTCGGTTGATATGAAATGCTTTTCAGTCTTTGGTTTAATAAAGAGCAGATAAGTCAACTAATTTTGAGCTCAAACTGTTCTGCAATAATACTGACACTTGAAAATTTAAATCATTAATTTGCTATTCTGTCCAAAAAACAGGAATAATTTACAAAAAATAAACCAAAACTTATAGTACTAAAAGTCACAAAACATGTTTGGGTTTAAAAAAATATTTATACAGGTTGATTCATTGGAAATGCGAATACAGTAAGGGTAGATGGAGGATACCGCAGTGCTTCTAAATAACCTATTAAGGGTCTTTCTTTATAATCAAGATACAGGGTGATTTAATAATTATCTTCATTTTTTCAATTAATCATAAATTATGAACTACCCTATACACCTTGTATATAAATATTTTTAAATTTTATTAATTTATTAATTTTTTCAAGGTCAGACCTGGAATGAGACTTTTGCTTTAATGGTCATGTACACCACTTTGGTGAAAAAACATACGAACCAATTATTACAAACATGTATACGGTGATTCATAAGTTATCATTGATTGAAAAAATGGGGGAATTGTATCTTGGTTATAAAGAACGATATACCTTTAAAGATAGGTTATTTAGAAGCATCACGGTGTCCTCCATCTAGTCTTACGGTATGCGCAATTCCCAATGAATTATCCTGTATAGCAATAAAAAAATAATGATGCTTTTCAACAGTTTTGTGTATTTCTTGTTTTAGCGCACTGCCTAATTTTGTATGGGAAAATACGAACCTGATAGTGGATAAGTAATTATAAACACTTTGTTCTATCTACTGTGTGTGACAAAAAAAACGCAGCAAGGTGATTAAGCATTTCTATCCTAGATAAGTATGTTTGAGGTAGACTTCGCGCACCGTAAGAAGTACATGAATTCAAATAACAAATCAGATTCCAGAATTCATCTGAACCGGTGTCTATTATGAGAAAGACAGAATAGGAGGAAGTAAGTTTGAGATGAATTTTAAGATGTTTAAATAAAGTTTAATAAGTGAAGAACAATTTCGATACGAATCAACATGTACATCTTAAACTGCGCACAGCCTTGTCTTTGGTCGCACTGAAAAAGCAGAAGGTTAAAAATAGTGTTGATTAAAATGGATATGGGGTTTGACACAAAAGTTTTGGTAATGGATAACAGAAAAATGTCAATATGCCTGTGGTTATTGTGATATCTGATAAAGCCCCTCATTGGAAATTTTGATTAAATCATTTTTATACAACTGAATACAACTGAACTTGAAAGGAAATGCCCAAAAAAAGACATTTTTCTATAGGTATATTTTTGGTGGACTATCGAACTAATCGTTCAAATGTCAAATGCAAAACGATGCTTGAGTTTATATATACAATTGATTTACGTCATATTATGATTTGGCAATTATAAAACCGTTTAACGTTGTCATGCGGTAGAATCAGAAATGAAATGATCCAAATGGAAAGTTTATGCTCTCATTTTGAAAGTCTTTTCCATTTCCATTTCTTTTTTGTAACGGAAAATCAAGACTAGTAACAATATACATTGAAGAACACATGGATTGGTTGGTAGTACTGGAAAGGTTTAGAAAAATTAAAACTTGCTAATAAAGACCCTTCAAAATAAGTAAATTTAACAAAAGGAATAATACGAACTAGTTAGAAATAAACGTTTGACTTGAAAGATTAAATATTCGGCAAAGTGAACGGAATAAAAGCAACAAAGTAATAGAAGGAATGAGGAATGAGAAAGTATTGTGGATAACAAAAACCAAGCGCTTAATTATTAAGATACTTGATTTAAGATAAATTAAATTTTGTAATCTGTTTCTTGTAATTAGATGAAAAATATATTATTTCGGAATACCTACTTCACAATACATCATATCCCCTTATTAAGCTTCTGTTTTTGGAACTAAGCTATAATCTTTTATACTTCTAATACTGATGAATCTTGATGAACAGATTTAAATAAAACACTTTGGTTGTTTGGAGTGCATATTATATAATTTTTCACAAAAATTGGAACACTATGAATAAATAACAAACACATCAAATATCGATATTGGAATGTGAATGAACCATTGATGGAAACGGTGTACGAATTTTTATTCAGGAATAATTATTAACATTGACACATAGACATATATAACTTATAGACAGCTGAATTTGAATTTCATGAAAGATATAAGATATGTCGTAGTCATTGCTTCAGAGGGTTGGGTAAATCATACAGTATTCCACGAATATTTAAACAAAAACATCAAAAATGGAATGTGATTGACAGACGATGTTTTTGAAAATTTAGACGAAATCCTGGAAGATATTTGGTGTCAATTTACCCAATCCCCACTTTTTCCATAATGTTCTTAGATCCGAAACATTATGATCAGCGCCATTTATACGACAAATTAGTAGCCATTTACATTATAACAGCTTTATATTGAAATGTGGAATGTCCCAATGAAAACTTTCAATTTCTACACAAGCTGTAGTGATACTAGTATGAGTTATTATTGTGATATGAAATTGCGAAATTCAATATTTTGATACTAAATAAAATTCAAAAAATAATTTCCAATGGAAACGACGAGTATAGGTGCTCAATGCTCAAAATATAATTTTTTTTGATAAATATATATGTATATATTGATTTATTTTGAAGAGATAACAATCTGAGCGTATATGCAGTGTGTCCAATTAAGTTAGTACCAGATGGTAGACTTTGTTATTATCCGGTTTATGGAAAAAATATTCTCTATAAAAAGTTTTGTATGGCGTAAAACCCAAAATGACTTTTCTTGCAATCTTATACGCGTTTTGTCGAAAAAATTAAATTTTGCACAAGAATAAAGTACCTTTACTTTTTACAATGACAATCTTTATTGAGAAATGTTGTTCTCAATCCAATATTATCCACCTAAAAATATATTTTCTTATTTTTACTAAATCCTCTCTGGTATTAGCATTGATAATTTATGTCTACAGATTGAAGTTCAATCCAGTTTGCTATAAGAAATTCATTTTTCAGTGTATCCTATATTAAATGTCAATCTAAATACAAATTGATACCAGACATAATATTTGTCAGTGCATAGTAGAATCAGTGTAGATCTGTAGTCATATAATAATTATCAATGCTATGACAAAGAAGACTTGTTACAAATATTAATTAATTAGGATCAACTCTTCTTTACAAATATTGTCGATATTGTAAAAAATAAAGGTAAAATTTACAATTTTCGATAAAAATGCAAAAAAATTATATCTAATTAAGTATTTCATTTTGGTTTTTAGGCCATGTAGAACTTTTTATGAAAAATCACTTTTTTACATAAAAACGAATAATAAAAAGTTTTCCATATGGTGCTGAATTTATTGGACGCACCGTATATTGAAATGAAATTGTGATTGGAGAACTGAACAATAATAATAATAATACAAAATGGTGACCCGATTTTGTGTTTGGAAACTTACTTTTCGATAATTTCAACACCTTGTGTGGACCTTGAAGAAGAATCGAGGTTGATTTTTTTGCAGGGACCTATACAATATATTATTAAAACATTCAGTTAGAAATTTATAATTCAAATATATATATATATATATATATATATATATATATATATATATATATATATATATATATAAAACATATATGCTAAATAGCGTTGCCTCCAAAATATATAATAGGTATTATTATGACCCACAAAAAATGAACTGGGAAATATTGAGCTAGAAGAGCTCGCAAATAAAAAAACAGACTCTATAAAATTTTTGTGTTATCCATTCTTTTCTAGTAGTGTCAATCATTCTCTCAATTAATTTTACTCTAGAAAATAAAAGCTTTTTTCTTAGAAGAAAGGCTTTCTGTCATTTCGCTTATTTTTAAATATTCTATTTCTGCTGAGATCAACTTCGTTTGTTTCTAAATCAATATCGAAAGCCATTCTCCCAATCAATATTTCATCAATAATAAGGTGTTTACCTAAACCTACGCCAATGATACCATACTTGGCCAGCACTGTCACAGCCGTACAAATTTCCACAATTTGAGAATCAGTGAAACCAGAATTCCTCAATTGGACCTACAACAAAAAAAAAACATTTATCAAAATAATTTGTCCAAATAAGTAGAAGAAGAATAAAGAGAAGATAGATTCGTAAAAGTAAGTATTAAAAAATTAAGTAGCCTGTGTTCGACCATGATTTATTTAGGTGAAAACTTAGGTTATGACATAAGTTTATATTTTTCAATTTCTATGGGTTACCCTGTAAATGTATCGAAATTTATCTACTCTACATACATATAAATAAAAACACACACATACATCCTACAATCCTACCAAAATATTAAGAGAAACGAACGCGTATTGAATACTTCTATGGAGTTTTTGACCGACGAACCCCGAACGGAGAAGGTATACAATTCGACTGTCTGCTTTTTTTTTGGTTTGTTCGCGCCTTATATATAGTAGTAGTAGTAGCTCCGTTTTTGATGATTTTTGATTCATTTGAAAGAGGAGACATGGAAATTGGTCCTATATTCGTAAAAACTCAAACCGAAATCTCCTTCCCTCCGAAAACCGCCCCCGACGGGGGTGGATGGAGCAAATTTTCTCGAAAATCGAAAATTCGAGATGCCAGAATTAAAGATAGGACAATATCTGGATACGTTTAAATTGAACATTTTTTCAAAAGAGTCACGGTTTTCGAGCTACACTCATTTTAAAATCTCACATATGGGTATTTTTGCTATGTGGAAGGGGCAGTTTCTTTCGAGAACTGAAAATCTTTTGATGCCACATGAAAGACAAATGTATATTAACATTTATAAAGAACATTTTCTCCTTAGAGTTACGGTTTTCGAGGTAAGCGGTAGTAGAATGGTTAAATCTAAAATATTTGAGCGTATTTCCGAAGCGATGTTCTGAAATCTCGACATAGGGACAAGCAAAGTATATACGTGGGTAATAAGATATTAGTTGTGAACGTTCAACGATTTTTATGACCAATGTTACACTCAAAAGTCTGAAATAAATACTTTTTTACAAAAAACTAGAACGACGTTATTGGTGCACTGAAAATTACGAAATAATATTAATTCTATTGGTGCTGGTACTTGTGAAGTTGGTGCCAAAAGGTATCAATCTACTGCAACTGTACAATTTCAAAAGTAACAACACCAATAGAATTAATATTATTTTGTAATTTTCAGTGCACCAACTAATAACGTCGGTCCATTTTTTTGTAAAAAAGTATTTATGTGAAGAGATAACGGTCGTACATAAAGACATAAAGGTCTAGCGTAGCGTAGTTAAATATTCTTAATATTCTATATACCAAGGGATGTGTATCGTGCTATATACCTACGCCATAGGTATGTATCGAAAATTTTATAGTTTTGTTCGGGGAGATAAAATAAAAAAAATGCCGAACGAGCTTCTCCATTACAAATAATGCTTTCTTGGACTAGCCGGCTAGCGCTGACAATAGCTATCTAGCGCCGAAGATAGATAGCTGCGTTCCGCCGAACAGAGCCTTTGACATATACTCATTACCACTATACCACAGTAAAAGGAACTATTGAACTATATAGTTCTTTATACTATGACAATACCATAGGGGTGTTCGAGCAATAGTTTCAAACTGTTTCCGACTGTTTTCTGTGGTTGTGAGGCATGCGTATTTCAACTTCCGCCTTCTCAATTGCTGCTCGAACACCCTTCATCTAATCTAGGGTTCTAATTTTTGAGATTATCTATATAAGTGGCTTTTCTGTCAAAACGCGAGGGTGTCACCTTCGAGGTCCATAAACTTTTTCTTGAATGGTTGGGCAGATTTGGGAACAAATTGCAAAAAGGGGTTTAAAGAGCCGAGAAATCGATTGACGATACTTGCATTTTTAATAGGTGTAACCATCGCAGTTCACAGTAGCTATTTCGGGAATGGCTCCACAGATTGCGATAAAAATGTCAGTATGGGTTTGGGGGTCGAGAAGTCGATTGGTGATAAAGCTGAGTTCTGGTATGTTTCACATTCATATTTATTTTTAAATCTGTAAATTATGAGCTATGTGAACGATAAAAGCAATATTTACCGATCTACCGATCGCAATACATTTTAACTAGAAATATGCACATTTTTGAACTAGGGTTAAACATCCTTAGTAAATCTTATAGACCCACTCTAAATCCTATGTTAACCGAGCAAAGCTCGGTCGCCCAGATATTGATACTAGGAAAATAAGGTATTTCCATGCGCATCTCCGATGACGAATACTATATTGTATGAGCGTAATATTTGTGGCTTCTGCAATATAATGCCATAAATCATGAGAGCATAATGAACCAAGATATAGTAAAATATAAATTTATTCCCCAGAATATGTCGATATTTATGTTCGATTCTCGTTTTTACTAAGCATATCTTGTTTGTCGTAGTATCATACTATTGTATAATCAAAAGTATACGGGGGCATTTCGTATACTACAAACGTTCCCTTTGCACAGCCCTTTTTAGTTTATGAGGCAGGTTCGAATAATCTAATATCCTACACTGCCCTCCATATATAGGAGAACTGAAAACGCTTCCGTCTTCCAGACCAAAAACATTTTATTCGGCAAAATTAGAATGTTGGAAAATCGGACCCTTTAAATAACTTCCTACTAGTAAATTATTAGGATAATTTCACATACCTTAATGTGATCCAACATCTGTCCCGTCAAATTCGAGATATTCTGTCCCGATGTGCTCAGATTGAGACTCAAATTCAAACCTCCATTCAGCATGAGACTCTGACCAAGGCTGCCATTGAGGGCAGCTAGGGCAGCCGCACTAGCTTGATTACCAAACGTGCCAGCGGCTCCAGCTCCAGCTGGGGCATTAGCGAATGGTGAACCAGTGGGATTGAAATTTGCTACAGGGCCATTAATGTCCGAATAGGAGACGTTGAGGCAAGTGCCACTCTGCGGGTCTTCTACGATTTTACTCAAGATCATCATGCACGCCTTCTTGTTTTGATCGCGCTCACCTACAAATACAAATATCAATCAATGGTTATTATTTGCATTTTGTTTGAACGACTTCATAAAAACGAGCAGGTACAATACAATTTGTATGTTTGCTGATTTTCTATGTATGTTCGTGCGTTTTCCATAGAACTTTCTTCATTCAAAAGTGCCATTTACAAGGAGAGAGCTCTTTACGTTTCGAAGGTACAAGAATCAAAAGAATATTACCTATAGTAAAGTTTTGTGGATGTATGTACAGGAAAAGAATGAATATTACCTCACCTTAGAATAATGAATTTCTTCGTCTGAAAAAAAAACTTGACAGCTAAAATTGACTTCCAGTATCAGAAGGCAAAAAAAATCGTGCGAGTCTCGTGTGATATAATCATTATCAAAGATTTTAGTGAAAATAGCCTCCGATAATCTTGTAGCGATTATTGCATGTGATAGTAATGTAAATGGCTCTTAAATTTTATTTTCTAATTTTTCGGTGCATATCGCCTATCTAATGAATTCGATCGTTTTTTTGACAAACAAATCACTTAATCAACATATTTTTTCTATACGTACCAATGACTGTGATACATCTCTCTTGCAAACTGACATCTTTGGATTTCTGTGAGATCTGCACGTACGATCCTGTTGATTCTTTGATTTGTTTAATGTAGTTGCCTCCTTTACCAATGATCATGCCAGCCGTGGAATTTGGTACGAGGATTTTTACTTGTTTGTCGCGTTCATTCATTGATTTTGCATCAGAGTCGAATATATTTTTGGATAGATCAGGTTTTTCGCGTATCTTATCCATTATGAATTCTATCACAGACATAATAGCTTCCACACTGCCCGTGATTAGGCAGACTCTTTCAGATGTACCTGAAAATAATCAAAAATATTTTGATGAGTAACGAATTTAAAGACTAGACAAAAAAACAAATACGGTTTAAACAACATGATGCAGGAAATAAGTAGGCATATTTTCAATTCAAGAAAGTCCTCACTTGAAACAACAGTTTGTAGGGTTCCGTACCAAATTGGTGAAAACGGGATCCTATTAATGAGACACCGTTGTCCGTCCGTCCGTCTGTCAGCGGACTTTATATCATGAACCGTAATAGACAAAGAGCTGAAATTTTCAGAGAATATGTAATTCTGTTGCGGCTACAACAACAAATAGTAGGTCCGTCCGGCCATCCGTTTGTTTGTCAGTGGGCTGTATCCTATGAACCTTAATAGGTAGATAGTTCAAATTTGTGCCCCTATTACCAAAATTTATTTATCTAGATTGATAGCTAGTGTTTTTGGCCATTTGCGGGATAAATATTTATGTTGCTTGCTGTATGGATTAAAGTAACTTGTACTTAGTTAGGTTATGATGCCTAATTTTTTAAACATGTCTTAACAATCATCCCTGTACTCCAAGCCTCCAATAACCCTGACACATGACCTCTATACGTCTTTTTTGACTGCACTTTTGACACATTACCAAATTTCAACTTTCGCAGAAAATAGAAAACAGAGGCACATACCGACAAACACCAGTGTGATCTTATATTGCATGGCGAAATCATGTGTTATAAACAAATAATAAATAAATTTATATCATTACTTTATTGTGGAATTAAGTTTCATTTTAATATCTTAAGAGAGGATAAATTTTTTCCTGTCTTCATCCAATTTATATGCTCTAAGCCAAGCTCTATCTACCTGTGAAAACAGCATCAAGATCCGTTCAGTAATTTCGGAAATTATCGCAAGCAAACGTACTCCGATTTTGATTCATTTAAAAGAGGAGATTTGAGAAATGGTCCCATTAAAACTCAAATCCGAAAACTCTTCAAAAAACGCCCCCGAAGGGCTCGAAGGGGCAATTTTTCTCGAAAATCGAAAATCTCAGATGGCAGAAGTAAAGATAGGACAATATCCGGAAACCTTTAAATTGAACATTTTTTCAAAAGACTTACGGTTCTCAAGTTACAGCGATGTTAAAATCTCAAATATTTTTCTGCTATGTGAAGAAGGTAATTTCTTTCGAAAATTGAAAATCTGAGGCCACCAAAGATTAGCAACATTTGTATTGACATTTTTTTCATAGAGTTACGGTTTTCGAGTTACAGCGGTGGTAAAAACTAAAATATGCGTATTTCATCGACGATGTTTTAAGATTTCTGAATAATAACGAGTAGGTACAAGCAAAGAATATATATATATATATATATATATATATATATATATATATATATATATATATATATACATGGGTATAAGTGAACGTTCAACAATTTCCATGGTTGATATAACACTCAAAAGTGTAAAATAAATGGACCGACGTTATTAGTTGGTGCACTAAAAATGGTGCCAAAAGTATTCAATCTAACTGCAAATGCACAACTTCAAAAGTACCAGCACCAATAGAATTAATATTATTTAGTATTTTTCAGTGCACTAATAACGTCGGTCCAATTTTTTTTAAATATTTCTATCTTTACACTTTTGATACATACCTTCAATGTCCGCGGGACTACCCTGTTCTAAAGAGAATATTTAAATAGGTTGGCTTTTAAACTATTGATGGCGTTACTTCATAGATTCATTTATATTCAAACGATAAATATGAAACATTTTTTTTTAATAAATCACCTTCCTTATCAACATACATTTAAAAAAAAAACAAGTTATTTTTTATATCCAGATGTATTTGCATTCAATGAATAATTTCCCGGTGACAGTATATTTATAAATACAACCCACTCTTCACAAACGAGTGTGTATTGAAAGAAAATGAAAAACAAGAAAATACCTGAGCCACTCTTACTGCAACCTGCCACCTTGTTGTTGCAGAATATCATAATAAATATGGCAGGAAGCCAGCAGGATTTCGCAAGAGCAGACAGAATGTACCTCCACCACTTTTTCCTCTACACCTACAACACAACGCTGCAACCTACAATTCAAAGGAGTGCGTTCTAATTTCAGTGTTGAGTCGTCACAATTTCATATGCCAGAACTAATAGGAAAGAGAAGTGGGTGGATGCAGTTGTTTGTTAAGTTGAACCACGGGCATATTACGTATGAGAAACCAACAGATGGAACAATTTCTTAACCGCAACTATGAATTTTGAGTAAATAAAAATCTGGTGCTTTCGTCTGATCAGGTTGCGTATGACTGACCATTCATTTTTTTTCGCGTGACAAGAAACAACAATAATCATATTCAATTTTGACCTAGGGGGAACCTTTTAGCCAGAATAAAATTTTGCGTTACGCGTTATATAGCAGTTGGTGAATGGCTTCAAGCTTATACAAGTTTCATCAAAATCATTTTTGAACCAAAATCTTGAGCGAAACACTTTTTTTAGCTATTGCTTAAACAATCAGTGCAGGATGCTCAATCGTTGTCACCGTCCAGGATTGCATAAACCAAACCTATAAAAACAATATAAAACAAAAAAAAGCAACAAAATTGTTCTATTTGCTCCCGAGATAATCTTGTCACAGACAGATAGACAACGGCTGAAAATATACCGAGATAATTTCAAACAATTAATAAAGAATCTGCTTTTCTGTTTAACTAACTGCCTACACTGGTATCTTGCCAAAATTTTAGCAGTCGTATTCATAATCAATCTTAGTTCCATTCTACCTTAGTTTGTTTGTTAATAAATATACTGTGACAATAATTTCAAACGTGACAGTTTTACTATCAAACTAAACTAGAATAGAGCAGAATCCGGTTGTTTATATTGTCATTTTAAGGAATGTTTTTAGGGTGTCGTACCAAATATTAGCAAATAAAGATCACTAATCCGCGAGGTTTCTTTTTAATCTTACTTTATTTATTGTAAACGCTTTTTCTTCGTACAAAATCAACAAAGTTGCATTACTTTTGTCACGCTAATAAAGTCTAATGCTATAAGAAATTTCTGTGTACCAGATGGTTTAATAGTATCAGAACAGGAAAATCATAATACCGAAGACACTTCTCCCAGATGCGCATTTGGATTGGTAGTGATGTGCTAAATCAATGTTATTTTTGTATACAAACAAATATTGATGAGTTGAAACTGTCGAATAATCATGTACCTAATAACTGTTTTTTCAATCAGTCTGTCATTCAGGAATATTTGATACCAAGAATAATAAAGCCATAAGATTCTTCACAAAATTAGCTTGCAATGATAACTAGACAAAGAAGTGTAGGAAGGAGCTCGTATTTTTGAACCAATTTCATTAGAAGCTTATTTGATTCAAATAGGCTACAAAGATAATTTAAATTTATTTATTATTACAAATGGGATAGAGTCAAGAACAAGTAGGTAATAGGTACACCAAAAAAATAATAATAATAATAATAATAAAAATATTAAATAATAGAAAACTTCGAGAGCTTTTGATAAACCAGTTGTTGATACTGAAATAGAAATTTAGCGGTAACAGTTCAACGGATTTTATCGAATATTTTATTGAAACATTATACTAATAAATAAAATCAGTGTTTGTTTGTAATATCAAAATAACAGGATATGAGATATAGACAAAATATTAAAATTATCAATTTGAGCTGAGTTGATTTTCTAATCAATTACAATATTCAATAATTTATTTGAGTCTCTGTTTTGGAAAATTTAATGTAGGTATTCGGAAAGCCAGGTTTCGCTTCGCGTATCGAAAAAACGCCCCAAGCTGTAACTTCGTTATTTATTGGTGGATTTTATAAATTCGAAAAAGCAAATGAATGGTTTGATATATTCTACAAGACTTCATCAACTTTAATTTTTTTTATCTTTGATAGTCAACTTTTTTTCTTAATGAAAACATGTGGTTATTTTCACGTCATATTGTGGACAATTTTTTTCTGAATTCAACAGGATAACATAACCTAATATTTATTAAACAATTTCAGGAAAAAAATAAGTAATTCATAATTATTAACAAATAACATAAAAAATAGTGAAATCTGCATCAAAAATATTCTTCCAATTGTTTGCCGCTCTCACAAATACACATCGCACCCTCTAATCACTCCATACTGACGTGACGTTCATTACAACATTTGGAGGTATTTCTCGAAAAACCTCGATTATTCTTCTTATGAGGTAGTTTTCCTTCTATGACTGCGTTGGATTAACTTGATCTTTCAGGTAACACCTAATGTCAAGTGACTAGAGGTCAGGGGAACGAGAAGGCCACCGACCAGGTCCATTTGTCCCAATCCTTGCGCCAAATTTGTTGTTTAACCAACTTAAATTCTCATGTGCATTACGTGGAGAAGCCCTATCTTGTTGAAAATAAATTCTATTGAGTTCATCAAGGGGTAGTCTATATTTATACAAACGCAAATCCGAGATCTCCTTCCCTCCGAGAGGGCAAATTTTATCGAAAATCGAAAATCTGATGTTGTATAGTTAAAGATAAGACAATATCCGGAAACGTTTAAATTGAATATTTTTTCAAAAGAGTTACGGTTTTCGAGATGGAAGCATGTTCAATTCTCAAATATGTATATTTTTGCTGTGGAGAGGGCGATTTCTCAAAAATTGAAAATTTGTAGCCACATTTATAATGAACACTTTTTCCTTAGAGATACAGTTTTCGAGTTACAACGGTGGTAAAATGGTAACATCTAAAATACTTATGCGTATTTCCGCAGCGATGTATTGGAATCTCAATAATAAAAACTACAAGCAAAGAATAACTGCAACTGCACAACTTCAAAAATAACAATAGAATTAATATCATTTTGTATTTTTCAGTGCATCAACTAATAACGTCGGTCCATTTTTTTGTAAATAATATTTTATGATCTATAGAAAGTACTCCCTCAAACCGCGTCTAAATAAAAACAGCAAGATTCAATTCTGAGATCGCCATCATTTTGCTCCAGAGATTGCACTTTTTGCGGAACGTACGGTTTAAACTTGGGTGTTTTTAATATTCTATTTACAGTATCTGTAGATGCTTTGTTCAAATCATTAGCAATTTCACGTGAACGCCAAACTCCACCTCTTCATTAAATTGACGATGATTTCTTGTAGGCTTCTTGAAACTACCATAATTTCTTAAATTGTTTTCAACTCTTCAGAATTTTCGTTGATCTGGAATTTCTCTGTACGGAAATCGATTGATGTAGATACGCACTGCTCGCCCACTATATTTATTACATTCAAAGTACACTTGGAGCATGTCGGTCAATGTGCTATTATCCCTCATAGAAAGTAAAGTGATCTTTTCACAGTATTATAAAAATAATCAAAAAATTGTTATGTTGACAATTCAGTGACACGATCTGACATTGTTCTAAAGGCAAGTCTTCATGTGTGGAAATGAATGCGAAACAAAAAGCGACTTATTAAATTATGTCAAATCATATGCAAATGTTAAATAAATATTTAGTTATGTTATACTCTTGAATTCAGAATAAAATTGTCCACATTATGACGTAAAATTAAATACATGTTTAGGAAAAAAAGTTGACTATCGCTGTCACTAAGGGCAAATTACTGATATCTTGTAGAATATATCAAACCATTCATTTGTTTTTTTTGATTTTTTAAAATCCACTAATAAATAAGGAAGTTACAGTTTGGGGCGTTTTCTACGAAACAGTCTGTATGTACATTGTATATGCATATGTGAAATTAAAACTTTTATTGAGATATATCTTATTTTTTTTTAGAACCTGATTACTTGATGCCACACACCTGTTCTCTGATTTAAGTCATTGAAATTAGTAATGGGAGGGGCAGATCACATATGTGTTGGAACTCATTTACAGGAATAGCATCAATTCAGTGACGCATTTTATATTGGGTATTGTTTAATTTTATGGATTATTTTAATTAAAGCTTATTTATATTGGATTTGTCTTTAGTTATCAAAGTAGCAGCAGAATCAATTCAGCAATTAATTCACAATATAATTTTTTACACCCCGAGAATCATTTAAATTTTCTAAATACGACTCTGAAATTTGTTTAGACGTAATTATTTACTCATATTTATTATTCATAGAATATCCATTAAACATGGAAACATAGTTATAAGATCTGTTATTGTTATTCCCTACAAAAATTCTAATTCAGTCATTTTCATTTCATTTTCCTCATGGAAGCTTTTCCATTTATTCTGCTATCTCAGTAAAAAAATAACCTATAGGTACCCTATTAATAATGCCGCACAAAAGAAAAGCAAATGGAAACAATATTTTTTTGCAGATAAGTGGTTAATGTTGAAAATGATTATTCCACGTTTGAAACAGAGTTTTATTTAAATTATGTTTCGTACATGAAAACAGGGATTAATTTTCAGTTTATGTTTTGAAAGCAATTTAATTTAATCTAACTCTCAGATGAAAAATGGAATCGGGTATAAAAGACCGTTAATGGAAAAATCTTTTACTTTGCGGGTAAATAATTTAACCAGAAAAATTTAATTTCTGTATACACTGTATCCCTCCGGGAACTGCATCAATAAATTTATATTAAAAAACTATAAATGGAACCAAATTTGAAAATTGAGAAAGATTATGGCACTTCCGATTATACCGGAAGTAAATGCGAAATTTGTTATTTCAAATAGAATCCCCTATATGCATATTAATAAATGTTTATATTCTTTCTTCAATTCTATAAACATTTCATGTATAATGTTCTATGCCTAAGTTTATCCGTTTTTGACATATTTCCTAATTTTATGTGCAAAATGACGTTGTTCGCACACCAATACATAATTACCATTTTTTCTATAAGGAAGCCTTTTTTGTTAGGTAAATTTCTTATAGAAATGTACCTATTGCGATCGTTCACACTTTTGAATATCGAAAAAATTTCAACGGTATGTTGTTGTATGTCTATAGGTTAGTCCATAAAACATTTGGTTCAAAAGTTTATATATATATATATATATATATATATATGGGACATTATGAAATTTGTTAACACGACAGGTCGCAGTTTTGGAGGTATCAAGTTCAAATTTGCTATAAAAATCAATCTCTCAAATATCTCGGCCGAGTTTGTTATTGGGTAATATCGGGTAAGTAGTTTCAAATTGGCGACCGTTCAAACATTTAAGAAAATTATCAAAAAAGAGCCGTAGTGTAAATATCATTAAAAATAATTTTAGGTTATAGATATACTCAGTACCTACAACTTTTATTCAAAGCAATTTTTCATAAAATGAACAGACAAAAAAATCCCGAGGGCCTATAGTCAGCGGAAGGGTAAATTTTTCAAAATTCATTGAATTGAAATTTGAACAACCTTTTCATTGGTATACCTACATGTTATTACATAAAATTTTCGTATGTGTCATAGCCTTGTGGTTAGAGGTTTTTGTTTTGGCTGTAAAATATAAAGCAGACAGGGTTGGCGTTCCACTTCAAGGAAGAATTTTTTTTGCCTATTTCTTTTCAATAAATATACTATATATTTTTTAATCACGGTCTATATTAGGATCTCCAGAAAATGTACAATTACATCAAATTTATATTGAGTGTTCATGTTTTATCAATATTTGTTATTTTTCTTTATTAATTTTAATTTTTTATCTGTGCATTTTATGAAAAATTGCTTTGAACAAAAGTTGTAGGTACTGATTATATCTATAACCTAAAATTATTTTTGATGATATAAACACTATGGCTTTTTTTTGATAATTTTTTTAAATGTTTGAACGGTCGCCATTTTGAAACTACTTACCCGATATTGCCCAATAACGAACTCGGCCAAGATATTCGCGAGGTTGATTTTTGTAGCAAATTTGAACTTGATACCTCCTAAACTGCGACCTCTATCGTGTTAACAAATTTCGTAATATCCCATCCATCCATCCATATATATATAATATATATATATATATATATATATATATATATATATATATATATATATATATATATATATAAAAAGATGTTCTTGGGGATGCAGTCATATATTAAATAAAATTCTTTGATTGAAGCCGAGCTTTCGAGAATGTTTATTCTCTTCTTCAGGGCAAAAATCGTGAATTTAGAATAAATTAGCCAAAAAAGGAAAGATTTCATAGCTATCAATTTTGACGATTTTTGCCAGGTTCTAGCCGGGAAACATTTACAACGCAGACGAGAGCGGCCTGCAGTTAAACACCAGGACTGATGCAGTACTAGCCGAGAAGGGTTCAAAAAGTGTGCCAGTTCTAAGTGCTGCAGAAAAAGGCAAAACCATTAGCGTGCTGTGTTGCTGCAATGCCGAAGGAGTGTTCCTGTCACCAAATGCCATCTTCAAAGGTAAAAATAGGAAAGAAGATTGGTTGGATGGCATGCCTCCCGGATCTTCCATTAAAATGTCCGAAAAATCAGCCTACGTAAATTCTGCGATTTTCTTTGACTGGTTACGAACACATTTCTGTCCACGAAAGATGCCTGGGAAAGTGCTGCTGATTGTAGATAGCCATTCTTCTCATACAAAGAACTTGGATATGCTGGAATTCGCTGAACAAAACTACATAATTTTGTTGTGTTTGCCTTCACATACGACGCACTTCTTACAACCACTCGACCGGTCATTTTTTAAGGCCTTAAAATCCTACTTTTACGAGGCATGCAATCGATATGTGAGATCAAATCCTAATCGCAAAATAACCAGGTTGCAATTCGGAACGCTGCTTGGTGAAGCTTGGAACAATTCAGCAACTGTTCAAAATGCATTCCGAACGACAGGTATCGTGCTTCTAAATCCGGATGTGATTCCGGCCTACGCATTTCTAGAAAACGTACAAACTTCACCAGAAGTACCCACCACAGTACATAGGATGGAAACAACCCCTACGAGAGCTCAAACTACATCGAATCGTAGAAATCAAGACAACGATGAAACGGGAACCCCAGGAAAACTCTTGGATAACATCTCACCTGTAACTCCGACTATTGCCTCTATCAGAAAACGCTCAAGGAACGTGGCAACAATTTTAAAATCTATTTCAAATATTGAGAAACAACGCGATCTCGATGCAAGAAAAATTCAGAAAAAAGTAATCAAAGAAAACCCAAAAGTAAGCCGAAAGAGCAGGTCAATAAAGGAAAGAAGAAACCGATGAGTAAGCGCAAGAAGACAAAGCCGTCGTCGTGGTCTTCGTCTTCATCAGGGACGTCTGAAACAATCACCGTCGATGATTCGGTTGATGAGAGTGACGCAGAAGATTACGAAAATGAATGTGCAGGGTGCAAGGAGGACTTCAGACAGACTATAAGTAAGGAAGACTAGATCATGTGGATCATTTGCGGTCATTGGATGCATGAGACCTGCACAAAATATGTTGACAAATGCCTTATAAGCGGGAAACATGATAAGAAATAAGTATGTGTAACAATTATAACATGTTAACTTATCGGACCATCTCCCCTCCAGTGCTTCGACCATCTCTCCTCTGGTCCAGAACAAAGGATTTTTCAATATTTTTGACCGACTTCCCAAAAGGAGGAGGTATACAATTCGATTGTGTGCTTTTTTTTTTTTTTGGTTTGTGCGCGCCTTTCATATAGTAAACGTACTCCGATTTTGATGATTTTTGATTCATTTGAAAGAGGAGGATTGAGAAATGGTCCCATATTCATAAAAACGGGAATCCGACATCGCGTTCCCTCCGAAAACCGCCCCCGAAGGGGGTGGAGGGGGCAAATTTTGTCGAAAATTGAAAATCTGCGTTGATATAATTACAGATAGGACAATATCCGGAAACGTTTAAATGGAACATTTTTTCAAAAGAGTAACGGTTTTCGACATAGAGACATTTTAAATTCTCAAATATACCTATTTTCGCTATGTGGAGAGGGCGATTTCTGTCGAAAATTGAAAATCTGTTTGCAGTACATGAAAGACATAATTATTTGTAGCAACATTTATATTGAACATTTTTCCCTTAGAGTTACGGTTTTCGAGTAAAATCGGTGTTAAAATGGTAACAACTAAAATATTCAAGCGTATTTCCGCAGCGATGTTCTGAGATCTCAATAATAACAACTACAAGCAAGGAATATACGTGGGTAATAGAATAAGTACTATCTTCATTGGTATTAGTGAACGTTCAACGATTTTGGTGACTACTGTTACACTCAAAAGTGTGAAATAAATATTTTTTACAAAAAATTGGACCGACTTTATTAGTTGGTGCACTGAAAAGTATAAAATAATATTAATTCTATTGGGGCTGGTACTTGTGAAGTTGGTGCCAAAAGTTACCAATGTATCTGCAACTGCACAACTTCAAAAGTAACAGCACCAATAGAATTAATATTATTTTATACTTTTCAGTGCACCAACTAATAAAGTCGGTCCAATTTTTTGTAAAAAATATTTTATTTTACCTTTTTATCGTCATATTTTCTTCATTTTCATAGCATTAACGTGTTGCAGAAAAAGCAAATAATATAAATATGTTATTTTTAGCAAAAATATATATTTGATAAGAAAAATTGAATATTTTTTTTACAAAATGTGATCCAACTCTCCTCCAATTACCCTAATGTTTATTTGTAATTTTTCAATAAATGTCATGCCCGAAACGATTAATTGATACAAAACATACTTAAATGTTTTAAATTTATTTATTACTAGCTATTACTCGTGGCTTCGTCCACCCTACTTGCCAGTGAAAATCTTGTCAGAATCGGTATAGCCGTTACGGAGATTCACCGGAACAGACTGACAAAAATCATAAAAATTGTTTTTTGTTATTAGTGACACGTGACACATATACTTTCATAAGCAATTATTTAGAACCCGTTATTTGGAAATTACAAACATATACTTCGATTTCATTTATTTGTATAGTTTTTTTCTAAAATAAAAGTTATTCCTTATAACATCAGCAACCTGCCAGTGAAAATCCCGTCGGAATCGGTTCAGCCGATTAGCCGAAAAAACATACAGACAGACAAAAAATTATACAAAAAAGGTTGTTTTGTTAGTCGTGACACCTGACACATATACTTCCATATGCAATTAGTTGAAACCTGTTATTTGGATATTACAAACAGACACTTTGATTTTATTTATTAGATAATATCAACAACTGGTTTATTTTTACTTCAGCTATTACGGATATTTCCGCCGCGATGTTTTGAGATCTCTGAATAATAGCAAGTACAAGCTATACATGGGTGATAGGATAAGTACCTTACTATCTACTTTGGTATTAGTGCAAGTGCATCGATTTTCATGTATAATGTTAAATGTCAAAAGTAGGAAATAAATATTTTTTACCAAAAATCGCATAAACTGAAATCGAAGTCGACAAAAATAAAAGTAACAATTGAAGCACACTCTATGAACAAAATATATCATTTTCGGATACATTTAAGTATGTCATTGGATACTCTTGAGGGTATATTTGTCTGTCTGAAATATGTGATATGCTTATTTTCGCTAGTACAAGCTAAACCTACCTTTAACTTTTTGGGTATTAGTGAACGTTCAACAATTTTCATGACTAATTTTACACTCAAAAATGTGAAATAAATATTTTTTACAAAAAATTGGACCGACTTTATCAGTTGTTGCACTGATAAATACAAAATAATATTAATTCTATTGGTGCTGGTTCTTTTAGAGTTAGTGCCTACAACTACAAACTACAACGGCACAACTTCAAAATTACCATTACCAATAGAATTAATATTATTTTGTATTTTTCAGTGCAACAACTGATAAAGTCGGTCCAATTTTTTGTAAAAAATATTTATTGCTTCTCTCTGCTCGCCTTCTGTTGGACTTGGGTGTGTAGGTATTATTAGTATTAGAATAATGCTGAGAACTGTTCACGTTCACGAGTTCAACTAGCATGGAAATATTTTCTTAGCATTCTCGTTTAGGTATAAATGTAAACTGTACTGGGTGTCCCAAAAGTGCGTATTTGCTTGATATATCAATAATGCTGATATAGGTATATAAAAATAAGTCTGTCATCATAAAAGTTATACGGTACCAAAAAGTCCACATTCTAAAAGTCGTTCTATGTGTACAGGGTGTTGCATTTTTTCATAATAGCAAACATTTTTTTTTCATTAACTAATCGGCACATTTTTTCGCTACAATGTGCTGATGCGAAGTTAATTTTTTTGAAAAATTTGGGAGTGATGCAGGTTCTTAATAAAACAACTGTGATTAAGCTATTTCTTCAAAGATCTGAATTTTGTCTGGCGCAGTGCTGTAGAAGACACCAACCAAAGTAGTGTTTATTGCTCTGTTCATCATTTAAGCCCATACAGAGTTCTTCAAACGTTACTTTCATTTTCGTCGATTTCGATATAAAATTATGCGATTGCTTTAAATGGAACACCCTGTTTATTAGGTAGGTACTTTATTTTCGCATAAAATACATCTCTGAGGATACTAACATGTTATAAGTTATTCCTAAGAGTTCTTCGATTATTCGTGTTTTTCAAATTGTTTCTACAAAATTAAAGAAATATTGCCTTAATTTTCCAAGCTGGAAATAGAGAAAACTTTGTTTATTCATATCCGTTGAGTTGAGTTGTTAAGGAAATAAGCAGATATATAAAGATATCGAAATCTTCAATGGCAAGAAGTTTAAAATGTAACAAATGTCAACCTTACCACGTGCAGCTGCACCAGGAGTTGATAGAAGCAGATTTTTTAGAGAGTGTAATTTTGTCAGACGATGCAAAGTAAAATCGCGGAAAATGCGCGGAAGATTCCTGAAGAGCATTATGTTCACCGACGAAAGCGCCTTCTGCAGGAACGAATTCGTTAATGCGCACAACTATCTATCATTATTGTATGTACAAATAGTTCCGAAAATCCGCATATTCTTCGTGTTAACAATTATCAATATTGTAAAGTGAAGACTTACCCGAATAAAGACACCCACACACACACAAATATCTGGAAGAACACTCTGGAGCCCCGGAAGCACCTCGATTACTCTCGAAGGAATATATAGGGAAATACATCCAGAACAATATATTAGAACGAACGAGAAGTTTCGAGATAGGAGGTTAAGTGGATATAAACACACGGACCACGGAAGTAGACAGTTAGTGATAGATAGTCAGTCATAGATCACAATCGGTCATAGATCATTGACAGTAGAAAGTTGTATATAGTCAGAGAAATAAGTGTGAATATTAAATGTGTATATAGTCGTGTAGTTATTGGTGTAAATAAATAAATGAAAATAAATCGAACCCAGTTTTAATATAAATCCCCGTTACAATATAAACGGAGCATTAATTTATAGGGTGGTATTGTGGATAAATATGTTGTCAGTCCATATTTTTTTGAAAGAAAATTGAATGGACAAGAGTTTCTTCGATTTCTCAGAGAAGACTTTCCTAAAATGAAATGTGATTTCAGCTAGTGGGGCACCCGCACACTTTTTGAGAGAAGTACGAGAGGAGTTGGATATAATGATTCCTGATAAGTGGGTAGGACGACAAAAACCTATTCCGTGGCCCCCGAGGTCTCCAGATCTAACATCAATGGAGTTTTATCTTTGGGTAACAGTAAAATAGGAGAGGCTCGTACGCTATTACACGGAAGGACATGAAATTAAGAATTCGTGACGCATTTCAACGCATTATGCCTCTTCATTTGAGCATAGTGAGAGCAAACTTCGTGGAGAAATTGAGAAAATGTATTGAAGAGGATGGAAGACATTTTGAACATATATTATAAGTCTAATTACTGTCGTTCGTTTTATTTGAAATTTAGAAAATTGACCAAATATTTCTTAAATTTTGTAAAAACAATTTGAAAACACGAATAACCGAAGAACTCTTAGGAAAAACTTATAACATGTTTATATCTTCAGACAGGTAATTTGAGGTAGAATCTGAAAAAAACTAGTATACAGTGTATTCCATCTAAAAAATCGCATAAAATGAAATCGTAGTCGACAAAAATTAAAGTAACAATTGAAGCACACTCTATGAACAAAATATTTTTTAGAAAAAAATTGGACCCACTATATTAGTTCGTATACTGAAAAATACGAAATAATATTAATTCTATTGGTGCTGTTACTTATGAAGTTGTGCAGTTGCAGTTAGATTGATAAGTTTTGGCACCAACTTCACAAGTACCAGCACCAATAGAATTGGTCCAATTTTTTGTAAAAAATATTTATTTCACACTTTTGAGTGTAACATTAGTCACGAAAATTGTTGAACGTTCACTAATACCAAAGAAGGTAGGTAGTACTTATCCTATTACCCACGTATATTATTTGATTGCACTTGTTATTATGTAGAGATCTCCGAACATCGCTGCAGAAATATGCGCAAGTATTTTAGATTTAAACATTTTACCACCGCTTAAATAGAAAACCGTAATTCTAAGGAAAAAAATGTTCATTATAAATAATGCTACAAATATTATTGTCTTTCATGTGGTACCCAAAGATTGTCAGATTTCGAAAGAAATCGCCCCTTCCACATTGCGAAAATACTCATATGTGAGATTTTAACATGAATGGAACTCGAAAACTGCAACTTTTTGAAAAAAATGTTCAATTTAAAAGTTTCCGGATATTGTCCTATCTTTAATTCTGGCAACTCAAACTTTCGATTGTCGAGAAAATTTTTCCTGTCCACCCCCGTCGGTGGCGGTTTTCGGAGGGAAGGAGATTTCGGATTTTTATGAATATGGGACCATTTCTCAAGTCTCCTCTTTCGGATGAATCAAATCAAAATCGGAGTACGTTTGCTATATACAATGCGCGCACAAACCAAAAAAAGCACAGTCGAATTGTATACCTCCTTCGTTCGGGGTTCTTCGGTCAATACAAATGATGATCAGAGCAAGAAACGCTAGTTTGTTGTCCTCAACGTCACTTCCCCAGACTAAATTCAGATCTTTGAAAAAGCAGCTTAATCACAGTTGTTATATTCAGAGCATGCATCATTAATTTTTTTTCGAAAAAACTAATAACTTCGCATCAGCACATTGTGGCGGGAAAGAAAATTAGTGCCAATTGGGTACTTGACTAATTTAAAAAAAAATATATAATTTATTTGTATTTAGACATTCAATTAAACCAAAAAAAATTCCAAAAAATATACGAGTCTATTTTGCAAATAAAAAAATATATTCAAAATGTTTTTAAATTTCCTGTTTGAATTCTAAAAACGGCTGCAACGTCACAATCTCCCTCAGTTAGTGTCCCACGATATTAAAAAGGAGGAATAGAGCAGAGAACACTATCTGATCAGAGAGAAGATACAATATTCTATGTTCTCTCTGAGGAGGATTTGTTCATCGACTTGATTACTACGTCACTATCTTGGTCGATTTTGATAGGCGTTCGCAGTCACGTGCAGTGGCGTAGCTAGGGGGACAAGGGCCCTGGTGCATAGGCAAAAAATCGGGCCCTCCTCCCCTCTTTTCGCGTAGTTTGAACTTATATTGGCCTTCAACTTTTCCCTAGTAGGCTAAATCCATACGTCGTATCTTTAGAATCTCCATGTGTTTAATAGAAGAAAAAGGGAATTAATGAACAACGACGGACATGACAATATAGAAACATTTTTTGTACAGAATACAGATGAGATTAGTTAAGGGAAAAAACGATTTTTAACCGAATTCCCCTTCCAATTCATAATCTCTTGCGCGCTTTAATTTTTGCGAAAAACGTTTATTTCTTCTGAGGTTAGAGGCCCCCATGAGCTCCGGGGCCCTGATGCACTGCACCACCTGGCCCTATGGCCACTGGTCACGTGATAATGGGTTTGAAATTACAACTACTTAAATTGATTATATTTTAAATTCCAAGAGAAATTTACCCTGCATACTGTGATTTTTGGTATGTGAGCTCCGGGGCCCTGGTGCACTGCACCACCTGGCCCTATGGCCACTGGTCACGTGATAATGGGTTTGAAATTACAACTATTTAAATTGATTATATTTTAAATTCCAAGAGAAATTTACCCTGCATACTGTGATTTTTGGTATGTGAGGACTACCTAATATCGTCTGAAAATCAGTTTATATTGAATTTCCATTAATATCAAGTACCCAATTAGGAAATAGATGGACTGTCACAATGACAAAAAATTGAGCTAATTGTTCTATGCATCACGCTGTGCATCTGCAATTATTTTAAGAAGATTCTCTGGTGGAGTATAACTTTTTGACCGACTTCAAAAAAGGAGAAGATATACAATTCGGTTGTATGTTTGCTTATGTTTATGGCTGTTCGAGCGTTTTGTATAGTAAACGTACTCCGATTTATACGATTTTTGTTTCATTTGGAAGAAGAGAATTGAGAAATGGTGCCATATTTAGAAAAACTCAAATCCGAAATTACCTTCCCTCAAAAAACCGCCCCCAAGGGAGTTGAGGGGGCAATTTTTTTCGAAATTCGACAATTTTTTGTAAGAAATATTATAAAATACTTTTTTTTATATACATATCACAGCATTATCCATATATCCAGCAAATACGCACTGTTGAGACACCCAGTATATTTGTAATAGTCATAATTAACCATAATATGTCCCGTACATTTTGTTATTTACGATTTACCCCCAAAGTTAACCCCATAATCAGAGACCACCTGACACTTAATTCCAACCAAAGATATATAAAAACAATAATCATTGACTCCAACCAGTAGTTTACTCATAAAACACATTACCTATTTTATTTCGGTAGGTATATAATACTTAGGCCTACAAAGAATTTCTATTAATAAATACATGTCAACTTACCTGGGTAGTAATCATGTGTTTTGGACATTTTAACTCGGGCACCAGTTTCTTTTTGTAATTGTGCGATCGTTTCGCCTCCTTTGCCAATAATGGCCCCAGCAGCCGCGCTCGGTACCAGCAATTTGAAATGGAAGTTGCCATCTCCACCAGACCCTAAAAAATTAGAGAGAAGAATGTTCATTAGGTACATGTATTTTTATTATTTACTATTCTATGTAGTCTAAATAAATATTTATCTACTACAGCAAACACAAAGACGATAACAACATTCTAGTTAGCTTGAAATAATAATTAACATTGTCAATACATAATAATAATACAAACAAAACATGTTAATAACTGAATAGTGAAGAGCATAAATTTAATATGAACTAGCCAAGTAACTAGCTCAAAGGTGAAGAAAATGATTAAATAACATAATAAATATTTTTGTAGAAACAAAATCTGGTGTGTCCATTCACACGACTTTCCTATCGTTCTGATACAAATTCGATCCAATACAAAAATCGTCTAATCAACTCAGTGACTATTAATTTTTTATATACAAATTTATACGTAGGAAGAACCATTTAGCCAGAATATGAATAAACAGAAAAATTGACAGTTCATTTGAGCTTACAGTTTAACGTGGAATCCAAACTACCGATATGTCTCAAGATGAATATTAAGGCACACCCACAGAGATATAGTCTTTATTATATTTCTATGGACACACCTTTCCAGAGAAGCTGTACCTTTCGCTATGCACTGCCCTGCTTAACTTCGATGATTGAAGTCCACCAGTGTCAAGCATCTTTTACAACCAATTCGATTCTAGCACAATTCGTAAGCCAATTGCGAATTTTGCTGGGGTTTAATTTTGCCCATTTACAATTTACAATTTAAATTCATCATCGGATCTTGTATAAAAACATGTTTACCGTCAATACTACCAAGACAATTAGGTAATTGCCATCGATTGTTAACTTCAGACGCAATTTCGAGAATTTTTTGATGTTAGGACATTTGAGGTATGTTGAAGATGATATATCCCATATAGCTCAGCATCTTTCATTAATTATAAAATGAATTGTGGCTACCCCTAAACGAAAAGCATCCGCCAAACTAGGGTAGGAATCACCGGTCGCTAAAAATCTCAGCGTTACAACCAATCTACATCCGGGGGATATTGATTCTCTTTTCGAATGTTCTTTTGTTAGGGGTCCGACTTTCCCGAACAATTTGTCAAAAGAAGCAATAGACTGTCTTGTAAAGTTAAAAAACATCGTTTCGTCAAAACTCTGCATTTCCTTTACCAAATTGTCATAGTGCCCCTGTTGCTTTCTCTTTATAAGCACGGGGTGAACCCAGTAGCGTCTTTTGACTTTTTCGACCGACGAACCCCGAACGGAGGAGGTATACAATTCGACTGTCTGCTTTTTTTGTTTGACCGCGCGTTTTATATAGTAATCGTACTCTGATTTTGATGATTTTTGATTCATTTGAAAGAGGAGGCTTGAGAAATGGTCCCTTTTTTTTATTCAAGTTTCAACAGGGCAAGCCCTATACATAAATATAAATAATTTTTTATTGTGTAACTTAAAATTACTTAAAAATAATCAATACAATATTCATTCATAGCTTAACAAAATCTTTGATTCACGTTGTACTTGGTAGAGCGATAAACAATATAAATCAAGCCAATGAGCATTATCATTACAAAGTTCTGATAACCTACATACAATTTTTTTTTCACCATTTCGTAAAACAGGAATTGAAAAATAATAATCATTTGCTCTGAGCATCCTCGGAGGAGTATAAAAATTAAATTTCCCTAAAAGATCTGAGCAGTCGATAGAGTTCGATAAAATTTTGTATGCAAAAATTATATCTGCTCTATCCCTGGCAAATTCAAGAGTACTTATATTAAATAATTTGTATGTTAATGAAAAGTCATGATCTGTAAAATGGAGTACATTACCTGCTTTAAAAGCGGCATATCTAAGAAAAAGGGTATTAAGCGACTCGATCTTTTTATAAGACCCTTTTCATTAGATCTCCAAATTGTTGATGCATACATTAATTTCGAGTAAACAAAAGAGAAATATAGTGTTCGAAAAGTATCTGTTGACTTAAATTTAGAAGAAAATCTTTTAATAAAATAAATCTTCTTACGAATCTTCATATCAAGGTACTCAACATGATACTTGAATGACATTTTAGAGTCAAATATAACTCCAAGATCTTTAATATTATTTACTCTCTCGAGCAAGTTGCTGTCAATTGAATAGTCAGAAAACGGAATGGTATTACTTTTTTCAAATCTTATTACAAAACACTTTTTGGCATTGTAGACCATTTAACCTACACCATTCAGCAAAGGAATTAATATCTTGCTGAAGTAATAATGAGTCATTAGGTGACTCAATCACCTTGAATAATCATCCGCAAAAAGAGAAATTGCACTGTACCTTATGGAATAAACAATATCATTCATGAATAATAAAAATAATAAAGGACCCATATGAGTTCCTTGTCCTACTCCGGATAACACTTCACTAGTAAATGATATAGAATTTTTTATTTTAACTATTTGCTGCCTTTCGCTCAAGTAAGAGTCACACCATAGTCCAGCTATTCCATAAGTACTGAGTTTTTTAATTAATAAATTGAGATTAACTAAATCGAATGCCCTAGTAAAGTCGATGTAAATCGAATCAGTAATCTTTCTTAAGTTTAGGTTTTCCAATATGAATTCAGAATATATAGAAAGGTTTGTGACTGTAGATCTACTATCAAGAAAACCATGTTGGTTCGGTTTGATATACTTACGAAAATATGGATATAACTTAGAAAAAACCAGGTAATCTAGCATTTTCGCGAAAACTTTATGTTTATTGATTGGTCTATAGTTGTTGAAATCCGTTGGGTCTCCCCCTTTAAGTAATGGTGACAAAAAAGATATTTTCCAACATTGCGGGAATATGCCAAGCTTAAGTGAGATGTTAAACAAATCTAATATAGCCAAAATTTGAGTGAATCACTACATTTGATAACTATTATGGGGTGTATTTTATCAGAACCAGATTTTAAGTTACTTATACATCCTTCAATATCTTCAATTGTTAACGATAAATATATTACTATAAGTGTCATTACATTCGAAAGGTAAATCAGTATAGCTAAGGTCGTTGTTGCGGTATACACTACTAAATTTTTTTGCAAATAAATTTGCAATATCCTGATCATTATCAGCAGTCTGACCATCCAAGTGAAGCATCGAAGGAATGGAATTACTCGAACTTAAATTGTTTACATATTTACAAAATTTTTTTTAATCATTCCTAATTGATTCTTCTGTAGAACATAAGTAAGCTTTTTCATCTCATCTTGCTAAAAGTTCAGCGTGAGCTCTATCTTTTTTGAAAAGATTAAAGTAATATTGAGATTTATATTGTTTATATAATTTATGTGTTCTTTTTTTATTTATAATTGCTGCTATCAACTCATTGGAAAACCATTTAGGAAAGGATCTCGTTTTAAGACAGAATGTAGGAACAAATCTATTTATCAGGTCATGAAATTTAAATACCCATCAAGCTACCGCACTCCAAACTCATACATTTAGAATAAATACTAAGATAGGACAATATATTTCGAATTCACTTTCTTGTCAGAAACTCGTCAAACATTACAATTATTTCTAACTCAAAAACGGCATTCAAGGTCACAAGTATCTAACTTGAAACATCAAAGGAAATTCGTCAGAGGTCCTTACTACTCCATAACCTTTGCTAGGTACTTTATCATAAGAAATAACAGTTTTCAATTTCCCAATGCAACAAAACTATAATATTAATTATATCTTCAAGGTCAAGAACACTTGTACCTACTAGTGCAGACAGCAAAATGAAAATCTGGGTAATGAGAACGTATACCTTAAGCTAAACGACAACCAAAAAATATAAATTGTCTCTCTTTCTCATTTTCCTCAGGTTACGCAACAACATGTTTGCGCCATGTATTCGCATTTCATTAGAAAAGGAATGTTTTAAGATGATGGGCGTACATAGGATATTATATACTGTACGACATCGAAAATGCAACACCCATTAAACATTAAAATATTAGTAATTAGTAATTCTCTAAAGACGTGGTCTTAGTTCTGAATTATTCACAAGATTATGTTCTGTGCTAAAGTGTTGCCAGATATATTACCAAATTATATTTTTATATGACATTTTATTTGAGTTGAGTAGTTCCAAAGAAACAACAGATATTTTTACTCGTTGTACAGTGTGCAGTAGGTCGATTAAATGAGGTGACAAATGAAAATCGATCGATTATGCGCACTAAAATCATAGAATTATTAGCACGTTTTTTTAGGATTACCAAAATATGTATTTAATTATATTTTTGGTTAATCGAAGGGTCTACGCAGAAGATCAAAAAATCAAAGTTTCGAATCGATTTCCCTACTCCTTGCCTGAAAATTTTAATAATGATTGGGACCCCCTCTTAATTTGTTTCGAATAAGTTGATCAATGTCTGCTTAAGGATTTGAGTCCTAAGCAACATGAACTTCATGTCCTAGGCGATGCAAATGATGCAAGACCAGGAAGTTGCCTAAATTCTCTAATTATCAAGTTACATGTTAAATGGGTGAAAGATCAGGAAACCTAGCCAGCCAGGTAAGACTGGCAACTTGAGAGTCATGAAGGAACTGAGGGAACCCAGTAGTAGGTATCCTGTTGGGGAAAATTGGGTTTTCTAGTTGCTGAAAATATGGAATAGCAACTAGTTCTTCTTTTCTTCAATAAATGCTAATGGAGACCGTCAAAAATTTCGTCAGATTCCTTATGTTTTATGGGGCGTTACGTTTTTAGTGTCACACAGTATAGATTTATTAGTCAGTTAAGTAGGTATCATAAGTATTGGCCAAGTGCTCCATAACATAAATTATTTATTTTTGGTCGATGAGTAGATGTGTGTGTGTCGCAACTATCGCATCTAGTTAGCCATGTAAATGATAGGCGGGACATATGATGAAGTCTTTGGAGATGTAGAGGCATTAATAATGTGGAAATGAAATATAATTAACTATGTCTTTGGTTACTTTGGTTAAGTAAGTGGTTTATGCTACTAGGGCAAATATCTGACAATCCTGTCATTAAGAGGCGAAGGCGAGTAGTGACTATGGCACGAGTCCGAAAATGCGAAATAATTGATGTGTAATCTTGTAGCCTTTCTCTTTGTCATTGTTTTCCGATCGCACAAGTTTCTCTCACATGAGGACTTTTCATGTATTATATGAAGCCAACGACTTGATATTATGCTTTTCTAAGCACGGATCAGACAGAGTATCGAAAAAAACCCATTGGTGTTATCGGGACTCTAAGCCTGGTCTTTTAGGTGATCACTTGTAATTATTATATAATCTACTATTTAATAGGTATAGTAGTTTGACACCTGATTCAGAGCGTGAACAAAGTCATCACTTTCTGCACCAGCACCGTAAAATAACAAATAATTCGGCAGATTACAATTTCTATTATGCTTTTTATTTATAGTATTTGTTTAAACATGTTACATTAAAATTTGCCTTTTAAATGGGAGAACTGTTGGTTAATAAAGGCTATTATTATTATTACACATAAAAATCAACAATCAAATATGATTTTCAAATAACTCTATGAATAGATGCAATTTAACTGCGTGATAATAATGACATATGGTTACCATTAGTAATAATTTTGAAATTATAATTCTATTTGCAGTAAAGGTACTGTATTTATAATAATTGTCGGATGAGAAAATACTCCTAAGTCATTAGTATAATTTCAAAATTATAATAAAAGTACCCTCATTACTAACCAATTACATTTATAGACTTCTAGACGTTTTATTTCTTCCGGATGAAACCTCTTTTTGCTAATGTTACACAAAAAACACTGTTATGGAAATCGGTTTCACTCAAAAATATTTCAATTTTTCAGCAAGAAAGAGAACATCAATCAAAAATAATAGAAACTACTTATACCTTGCATAATATTATATATGTCATTTCATCAGATAAAAGATGAAGATGATTCTTAAATATTATAAAGTGAAAGTTATTTAATTAATCGTTCTTTAGACATTCACAAACCCACTGATAAACATTATTTTTGTCGAGCTAAGTAGTACTTATGTAACTTGGCTGACAGGAGAT
Organism: Crioceris asparagi; assembly: GCA_958507055.1. Taxonomy (NCBI): domain Eukaryota; kingdom Metazoa; phylum Arthropoda; class Insecta; order Coleoptera; family Chrysomelidae; genus Crioceris; species Crioceris asparagi. The sequence goes on along the minus strand of OY293826.1, from coordinate 78,484,128 downwards.
AAATTAGCATTCAAAAAATGTAAAATATATTATTTGGGAATGATATAAAAAAAATCTAGTGTGTCCACTTACACGACATTCCTACCGCTTGAAGGCAAATTCCACTGAACAAAACAGTCGTTGGATTAAATCGTGCGACCATTTATTTTTTCAGCGTTCTTGCGCTACAGTCTTGAGCAAAACTATTGCTATCAGGAATCTCATTCAGTCCCACCAGCGAGCGTTACTAGTACCCAACAAAACAAACAGGAAAGCAACAAAATTCGTCGATCCATTCCCGAGATGATCGTGTAACAGACAGACAGACCAATGGTTGAAAATATGATTTTTGGTGTGTCCAATTACATAAAGTTTCATCAAAATCTTTTCAGTCAGTTTTGGCGCTACACTCTTGAGAGAAACACGTTTTTTTGGTTATTGCTTAGCGACTAGTACGCAGCAGGTAGCAGGTAGTAGCAGGTTGCCCAATTTGTGCCATAGGCGGGACTGATCGATAACCTACAAAAAAAGAAGCAAGAAATCCCGGTAATGCTATGTGAACTCTGGGGCGCGATTAAACGTAAACATCTCTTGAAAGCCGGACACCCAAAATTTAATTACATACTTTCCTTACATGGCTAATGGCTACTCGGGGTAGCGGTAGGAAAAGGAAAGTAATAAAAGGAGTACACATTTATTTTGTTCGTTTTCGGTGGAAAAAAGTATTATCTTCTGTGTTTACAAAAAAGATAAGACATAACTGCCGACAAATGAAATGAAGAAACATCATTCATACAAACATTCAAACCGATAAATTTTAGCAATTTATCGAATTAGTTATTCGAAAGCGAAATCCTCGAACAAGCAGTCAGTCATACAAAACAAATTTCTCTTCGGTTGTGGTCGTGATGTTAACAACACCAAAATCATAATTCTTTCGTGGTGCCATTGTAGGTAAGTATTATTATGTATATTTATTGCACTGGTAAATTCCCGATTATGTTATATAAAAATTGAAATACAGCTAAGAAAAAAATTAGACGGTTAAATACCTAAATAATGTTTGTTACAACGATTTTATAATCAAATAAGGATCGTAACAGGAGCATAATATTTCTACTCTGTCTCATAACTAAGCATTAAATTGAGATAAAACCCAACATTGGATTTGGAATTAAATTACTGAGTTCGAGCACTGCAAAAAACCGACAGTCGCGCTTTGACCGATCGAGCCAGGCGCATATTTGAAAAAAGCAAGAGAAAAAGTTATGTTCAAATGAAATGATCGTCTAGCAAAGTAATGAAATATGACCATTGTTGTTTGTCTTAGCAAGCTGAGAAAAAATTAACTGGATGCTTTAATTATTGTCAATTACTTCATAATGTTGAATCATGACAAATAGTTCAAAATCACCCTGTATACACAGCTATAGTTTTAATTATATACACCCTACTTACTGTCAATAAACAAAAGCTAAATCGATTATGCATGTCTGTTGTAGGTAGATGTAGAGAATATCAGTATCCAGAATGTTTATAGACGACTCAAATTCAATTGTTTATTTTAGTAATGAATGTCTCTCTTTATCTTCTATGTCGCATTGAAAGCATTTAATTGAAATCAACGTCGTAGGTAGCAGGTATAGGTATGCAGAGAACACAGAACACAATCAGTTTCGGATTGTGTCAGTTTGGTTAATGTGGGTATTTATGTCAACATTGGGTATTGGGTATCGTGGGTATCCCGACAAGAAGAAGCAGAATATGTATGTTATATATTTCCTCGTTTCAACATCCAAGTATCTAGCATAATTATATAGGTATAGAGAGTTGTACATATGTATATGTTTTATTTATAGCATATTATGTATCTTTGTACATGTAACTTGGAAGGCATATATTGCTTGCGCTATGTATATAAATAATAAATATGTGCACACCACGAGTAGCCCGACCTTGCATGAATCTGGGCCATTCATGAAGTGCTTCACAACGCAACATGCCAGAATGCCAGTGTATGTAGGTATATAGTGTTAGTTAGATTAGTGTTATGTAATGCGGACTGACGACGGTGGAGCACATAAAACAAATGAACACAAAAAAATATTTTTTACAAAAAATTGGACCGACGTTATTAGTTGATGCACTGAAAAGTATAAAATAATATTACTTCTATTGGTGATGGTACTTTTGAAGTTGTGCAGTTATGGTTAGATTGATAACTTTTGGCACCAACTTCACAAGTACCATCACCAATAGAAGTAATATTATTTTATACTTTTCAGTGCATCAACTAATAACGTCGGTCCAATTTTTTGTAAAAAATATTTATTTCACACTTTTGAGTGTAACATTAGTCCCGAAAATCGTTGAACGTTCACTATACCATATCAATGAAGATAGTACTTATCCTATTACCCACGTATATTCCTTGCTTGTAGTTGTTATTATTGAGATCTCAGAACATCGCTGCGGAAATACGCTTGAATATTTTAGTTGTTACCATTTTAACACCGATTTAACTCGAAAACCGTAACTCTAATGAAAAAATGTTCATTATAAATGTTGCTACAAATAAATATATCTTTCATGTAGTATCGAAAAATTTTCAATTTTCGAAAGAAATTGTCCTCTCCACAAAGCAAAAATACATATTTAACATGCGTCTATCTCGAAAACCGTAACACTTTTGAAAAAATGTTATATAATGTGATATTGTCCTATCTTTAATTATACCAATTCAGATTTTCGATTTTTGAGAAAATTCGCCCCCACCACCCCTTCGGGGGCGGTTTTCAGAGGGAAGGAGATTTCGGATTTGCGTTTTTATGAATATGGGACCATTTCTCAATCCCCTTCTTTCAAATGAATCCAAAATCATCAAAATCGGAGCTCGTTTACTATGTAAAAGGCGCGCACGAACCAAAAAAAAAAAAAAAAAAAGCAGACAGTCGAATTGTATACCTCCTCCGTTCGGGGTTCATCGGTCAAAAAGACGACTTCGAACTTGTTTGTCATTTTAGCGATGCGCTGCTAGCTGTGGTTCTTCTGTGTACCTAGTTGTGGAATGAAGCTGCCAGAGATTCTTGAGTATAATATTCGAATGACTTGTACATAGGGTACGTTTGGCGGAAAGTAGCTATCGTTAGCGCTTTATAGCTATCTGTGGCACGTGAAAGGAAATAATCTAATTAGCGCGTTCTCTCCGAAAACGTTTTCTTAGTGCTATATTTATAGCTTAGACAATAGCTATTTTCCGCTAACATCCATTGTGTGTCCAAATTTTGGAATCATGTTTAATATACGGAAGTATAGGTACCTGTTACACAATACTGTGATACTAGCAGAAATTGTCGCGTAAGGAGAAAATATTTTTTACAAAAAATTGAACCTTATATCTGCATTCTCGTTTCCTTTCACGCCACAGTGGGATGGTACCCATAGGAAAAGGATTGATGGATGGTTTTTCTGGGATTTGAGGAGTTCAATTTTTATGTAGAGGAGGATAGGGTGTTTGGGATATAATTCTCCTGGTGCTGTTAGAGCACTCAAGGAGTCACTAATAATCAATGTTTTTTCCAGTTTTTCATTATAGGAGAACGTTATGGCTTGTAAGATAGAAAAGAGTTCTCCAGAGAAAATTTAGGTATGGTTGGAGAGTTTGTACGAATATTGCTGGATCTCAGTTACAAAGGCAGCCCCAACTCTTGTTTCTGCTTTTGATGCATCTGTATAAATATGTGCGTAATTTCTGTATTGTTCTAGCTTCAATAGGAATTGTATTTTAGAGTAGGATGGGTTTGTGTCTTGTTTTTTGCTTATGGTAAGGCTTGTGTCACATCTTGTTTTGTTAATTGTCCAAGTTGGAGGGGTATTTACTTCCTTCACATAGGAATTTGGCATTCTCATACCGAGGTCACTTAGGTATTTCCTGACTCGAATATAGAAAGGTGGGTCCAGTCTCTTCTTTGAGGTAAAGATGGATTCAAATCTATCAGCGAATGTGTTCCTATAAACTGGAATTGTGGGAACGGAAGATATCTTCGAGGCATATGAGAGGCTGATATATTCTCTTCTGGATTTTGGTGGTAGCTCTCCAGATTCGCAATATAGGCTCTCGATAGGGCTTGTATGGTGTGCTCCCAGACCTATTCTTACGACTGAGTTGTGAATAGTGTCTAGCTGTTTTAGTATCGAAGGTTTTGCCGAGTTGAATGTTACTGCTCCATAAAGCTTGGAACGGATCAAGGTTCTATAAAGGGTTAAGAGGGTTGCGCTATCGGCGCCCAGTGGTTATGAGATACCGTTTTCATTAGATTGAGTCCGTTTTGGGAGGTTAAGCGAAGATATTGAAATTTATTTTTGATTGATCATTGTCGATATATTTACCTAACTATATTCGATGGAAGTCTAGCCCCTTAGTGTATATTATATAATTTTTATCTAATTAATTTGTAATATTAGTCATTAAAATAGACATTTATGTTAACCATCCTTATTATTTAAGTAGGCACATATCCTCCTAGAATTTAATATAACGTGTCGAAACAACTGTCAGGTTTAAACAATTTTTAGTAACAATTTATTCTAAATATATTTTTTTCAATAGCCAATTTATCACCAGATCTGTATATCAAATGAAATTCGGAATTGGAGAAAAGGCGTAAGAAACTTTGTTTCTGACGAAGGTCCCCTGACCAAATATGCCATAAACAGAACAAACCTATTAATCTATCTAACCAACTTAATAATAATTAACATAATCGAACCTGAGGAGTATTCATAGGTATATTCAGATCTAACGAGTATTCAGTGCTGACCAGATTTAAATGTGTGGAATTTTGGGAAGAACATCAACAAATTGTTTTTGCTATTTGACTAAATTATTATTCGAAACACAGATCTGTTTTGATTTCCACTTTATCGGGATCAACGTTAATATTGTTAAATTATTAACAGTATGGGGTCTTGTAAGTTTGAGGTGTGTATCTGTGAGGATGTCTGTAGCATCGTAGCTCCCAAACGGATGTTCCAGTTTTGATTTAGTTTTTTTTGTTTGAGAGGTTACTTGATTGATAGTGAAGATCTGTCACATGTCACATTTGACATTGTCAAGTATCACCTCTCCGATGGTATTTACCAGAGGACGACTGATTTGTTGGCGGTCAAGGATAAAGTATGAGAAAGTAGGTAGCTAGATAGAAATTTATAATGAACAGAACCTATTTAACAAGTTCCCCATATAACCTGGCTAGTTCATGTTATGGTAAGAAAGTATATGGAAAATAGAAATAGGTTTACATGCAACTGTACTTTTATACCATTCATTATCTGTTCTTTTTCACAAATTCATTTCCAGTTTTGTAATGCAGAATGCATAATAGACAAAAGATGTTTGGTTAACACAGGAAATTAAAGATGACAAAGAATACACCAGGTTACCTAGTAACATACATATTGTTGGAACAAGTGCATAATAAATAAATATATAAATTATGTATTATGCGTTATTTTATGCTTAATTGGAAGCTTAAGATTTTTTGCTTATCATTTTGTGAAGAACCTTTCTTTAATTTGACATTTATCGACAATAAATAATAATACCTACATATATAGACAGTAATAATAATACAATGGAAGTGAGTGTTGTCTTTCAGAAATCATTATTAAAGATATTCAAGTGTAAAGCACAGCGGTATTTTGCTCCCATTTCCATTACTATTCTCGATCGTGAGAGCGTTGTTTCATGGAGACTGAATGGTCTGAACTAATATAAAATATTGCAGTTACAACTGATATAAAAGTGCCAATAATAATGAATAAAATACAAGCAATGAATAACAGAATCTATTAAAGTTCTATTTATTGTAGCTATTGAAAGCAGTTACTTATTTCACAATTTTGAGTGATTTTGATTATTATCCCATAAAGAAGTATTTTGTTTGATGATAGTGTGGATGCGAAATCATAATAGCTCTTCGACAGCAGTTAATTAAATTTCACGGTTTGTAATTTTATTATTTTTCTATCACTTTTTGGGACAAATGTTTCAAACAAATTTAAGGGGACCATCAGAAGTATAGCTTAAAAATATTTGTGATGAACTTTAATCAACGCCTACTTTTGAGATTTTTTGAAAAGTTTGGTCGGCCGCCAATTTGACATCGCTTATCCAACCGTGCTCATCTACGAACCGGACCGAAATATTTATGCGATTGATTTTTGTAGCAAATTTGTGACTTGATATCTTGACAAATGCGACCTCTTTGGTATTTACAAATTTCATAATATCCCATATTTATACCTATATAAACTTTCGAAAAAAATAAAATAAAAAAGCAAACATACAACCGAATTGTATACTTTCTGCTTTTTTTGAAGTCGGTCAAAAAAGCGATTTTATCAGTTGTAGCAATAGTTCGTAATGACCGTATATGACGCATGCTCATTCAATTGTCTCATTAGCTAATATATGTTTTTACAAAAAATAGGACCGAAATTATACTGAATTATTTTTGCAGTTGCAGTCAGGTCGACGACTTTTGGTACCAACTTCAAAAGTACCAGCAACAATAGAATTGTTAATAATTTGTATTTTTCAACTAAGTCGGTCCTTTTTCTGTAAAAAAAATTCCACACTTCTGAGTGTATCTAGTCTTCAAAATCGTACGTTCACCTCATGGAAATAAACGAATTTCAGCGTTTGCCACTGCTGTAACTCGGAAACTGTTTAGTTCTAATTTAAATGATGCTACACAATCTCTTCTTTAATTTGTCCGTTTCGTATTTTTAATTTTTTTTTTAAATGCCTCCACCACATAGCGGAAACACGCATATTTCAGACTTTTCCAAAGCTGTAACTCGGAAATTTTTTAAAACGTCCACTTTAAATCTTGCCGTATATGATTTCTGCTTTAAATTTGTTGTCTAAAATTTTTGACTAAAATTGCCCCTGCACGCCCTTTGAGAGAATGACATGTTGAATGTCGATTTTTTTTCCAATGGTACCAACTTTAAATAGTCCATTTTAAGATGAAAAAAGAATCATGAAAATCGGAGCACGTTTACTTTAATTAGAAAGCGCGAGTCGACATAAAAAACATGCAATCACTCGAATTGTATACTTACCTCCTCTGTTTGATAAGTCGGTCAAAAATTCACTGATAATTCAATTTAAAGCTACTGGTATTGATCAATTCTTTCATTTTGCTTTATAAAATTTTTGAAATCTGAGAAAAACACATCACCACCCCTTCCAAGAGATTGATATGAGACCATCTCTCAGCAGCAAGCTTTCAAATAAGAAATAATCATCAAAATTGGTGCAACGTTCCCACCTCTAATTTTCGTTATTATCGAGATAATTTCAGTTCGTTTGAAACCAAAAAAGGATAATATTAAAAATTAAAATTATCACAGAAGCTGTCAAAGCAATATGCCTGTAACTAAATAATATCTGTATCTGTATTTTAAATTAAACTCAATATCAGCGATATAGTTACATATTATATAACCAATGGGCGGACTGTAAATAAAGCTACCAATTAGAGCAAGGGCTAACTGCAAAAAACCTAGATGAGCGACTAACGGGATTAAATGCTTTGGAAATATCAAGTGACCACAACTAGGACCACAAGGTAAATCATGAAATGCCTAAGCACATTTGGCCTCCATTTTTTTCATGACTTCTCTACAAAACATTTAACCATACTAATTTCATTTTATCCTGTTAATCGGTTAGTCCCGATTTTTTTCAGTTAGCATCTAGACTAATAACTACATATTTATGATCTGCATTTGATTTAACGCTGTTGTTGTGTAATGGTAACGTAATGGATTCCCTGGAAATAAATTAATCATCGCATGGATTCAATCAATGAAAAATATACTATACTGTATATATTATTGGAAATACTGATAATAGAAATATATAGCTATTAAAAATATAAACTCCCGGTCCTGACCCTGGTCGAATCACCACGTACGTCAGATTACCGAGTAAACAAAGTGTTTTTACGCGAAAATAAGCAGTATAAAAATAGTGCCTTTATAACTGTTTCACATTTAAAGTGCCCAGTACATGTACTGAATAGAAAACTAAACAAACAATAAAAGTGTGTGATATATTTTCATTTATAAACAACAACGGAACCCAGAGAAGAGATTCGGCCTTGACCGTATCGCCGAAATTCTAACGGAGGCAGGTCAGGCTTCGAACTAAATTTCAAACGGAATGGGAAAATGTCAGCACAAAATCCAAATGAGATAATCAATCCACCTCAAAATACCTCCACCAAATCTTACTCAAACATCGCAAATACTCCGAAAACACCAACAAGAGATCAAGCAAAAATTCATGATTACATTATAGCAATCGGCAACTTAGTACAACCAAAAAATGTACTATATGCATCCAAAATTTCCAACAGCAGAATATGCATCTACCTATCTTCGAAAAAAATAGTAGATGAACTCTTTCACACTACAAATGCCATCAATATCAATGGAACGCAAATGGAAGTTAGAAGACTAATAACCCCAGCACAAAGATTGGTTATATCCAATATTTGTCCCACCATCCCAAACACTAAAATTGAAGAAGAGCTAAAACGTATGGGCTTGATTGCAGTTTCTAACATAACCTATCTAAGAGTCGGTATGCCAGAATCAGAATATAGTCACGTGCTGAGTTTTCGTAGACAATTATATATAAAACCACTAGAAAATGCAAGTATCGCAGATTCCTTAACAGTTACACATGAAGACACATTATATCGTCTCTTCCTCTACATAGACAGCTTCAACTGCTCCTATTGTAAAACCATAGGACACCGAGAATCAGATTGCAAGGTAAATTCTGCTTCATCTAATGCACACGCACCCGAAACTGATATGGATCCACATGATGCCACACCTGTAACGCAAATCACACAAGCCCCCAACATTGCAGAAGACACCATCTGTCAAGTAAGTCCATCCAACGAATCATATCCAGTTCCTAGTCCTACTCCAAAAAATCAATCCAATTCTAAAACCGCCCAAATTTCTTCACTTTTATCACAAACTGTTCCATCCCATACTACGACCAAGCGGCAAATCTCAACCTCACCAGAAATTAGAGTAGATTCAAACGATCCCCCTTTTATCACCCCGAAAACAAATAAACACAGAAAAAAAAAGCCAAAGACGTCCGCAGAAACCATATCCCTCTCACTCTAAATTCCATAAAAGATAAAATAGAAAATAAAGCACCCCCTTTTATACTAAATTTCACCGAAATATGTGATTTCTTAGAAAACACCATACACGCAAAAAATCCAGAAATAATATTCCAGAACTACACCGACAAAACAGTAGAACTTACAGAAATATTAAACTTTATTTACTCCAGTATAGAGAACAAGACGTTGAGAAACAATATAACAAGACTTAAGAAGAAACTGTCTCTTTCAGTCCTATCTTCAACCGAAGAAACCGACGGCGAACCACTTTCTCAGTTAGATATTTGAAATGGCTGATTCGTTGATCGTTCAATGGAATCTTAACGGCTACTACACTCACATAGAATCACTGAAGTTACTTTTAAACAAATTCTCGCCAATAACTTTATGCCTGCAAGAAACCCACTTCAAAGCGGAAGAAACAGTGAACCATAAAGATTACACTAGTTTTCTCAAAAATAGAGTCACTCAACATTCGAGTGGAGGCGTCGCTATTTTCGTGCGGAAAGACGTTGAATCCAAACAAATCGCCATAAATACCAACTTGGAAGCTGTCGCAGTATCAATCACTTATTGTAAAAAAATAATATCTGTAATATCTACTTACCCCACCCCTCTGAATTAGACATCCAGGAATTAGATGATTTAATAAACCAAATACCAAACCCTAAAATAATCATAGGAGACATGAACTGCCACAACGTATCTTGGGGTAGTTCGAGAACAGATAAATATGGTAACCTTCTACTAAATATGATAAATAATACAAATCTAATTCTAATGAACACGGGAAAGCCTACAAGATTTAACTCCTCCAATGGTACTTTCTCTGCCATTGATCTATCATTATGCAGCCCCTCAATCGCACCCTCCTTACACTAGAAAATTATTAGTGACCCGCATGACAATGACCACTTTCCAATTTCTATTTCTATAACGAAAAACGAAAAATTAGAAATTCCAATTTATCAATCTTGGAAAATTAAAAATGCAAATTGGGAAAAACCAACACTCTGTAGAAAATCAAGTCCAAAACTTTGTTGCTTCCAAGAATATAAACGACTCTATTACAGCCTTTAACAATATAATAATAACAGCCGCATCAGATGCAATTGGAAAAACAAAGACTTGTCGACGCCCCCCAGTACCCTGGTGGAACAACGAAATCAAAATAGCGAGAGCCGCTAGTAACCACGCCCTAAGCATCTTAAAACGACATAATACGCAAGAGAACCTACTAGAGTTTAAAAAACTCCGTGCTAAAACGCGATATCTCATAAAAAAAGTACAAGGAACTCTTGGATGGATTACATCTCCACCATAAACCAATCTACTCCAACTGAGATTATTTGGAACAAAATACGTAGATTAAAAGGGCTTAAGCACTTTCCGTAATATAAATACACTTTCACATGAAAATAAACTCGTGTCAAACAAAAAAGATATTGCTGAAGTTCTCGCAGATATGTATCAATACAACTCGAGCGACGAAAACCTTGACCCTACGTTCGTAAAATTCAAAAGAGATAGAGAAGCGTCAGGTATTTTCATACAGGAATCGGATTGTTATTTAAATGATTCAATAACTATGCAAGAACTGGAGTCCTGCCTTTCCAACTTGAAAAATTCTGCCCCTGGACCAGACGATATACTCCCAATATTCATACAAAACTCCCATACAAAGCAAAATTGATCTTATTAGATTTATACAACAATATATTCCTAAATCATAACTTTCCTGAACTCTGGTCTAAAGCAATAATAGTTCCAATCTTGAAGCCAAATAAACCAAAAGATGAACCCACATCATATCGTCCCATCTCACTAACATCTTGCTTATGCAAATTATTGGAGAAAGTCCTAAACTATAGATTGTCTTGGCATATGGAAAATGAGAGTCTCCTGTCCCCGTTTCAAAGTGGTTTTCGTAAAGGCCGATCAACTACAGACAAACTAGTAACATTGGAATCGGAAATACATGAGGCTTTCTTGCTTGATCAAAAACTAATTGCTGTTTTCTTTAACATCAATAAAGCATTCGATAACACGTGGAAATATCATATACTCAGAACCCTTCAAACTTGGAATATCCAAGGACACATGCTAGCTTTCATTAGCAACTTTTTGAAACACCGAACCATTCAGGTTAGAATAAACAACAGCATCTCCACCTCTAAATGTCTACAAAATGGCACCCCCCAAGGATCTATTTTAAGTCCTACCCTATTCCTAATAGCCATAAACAGTATTCTGAATAAAATGAGATCCCCTGTACAAGCTAACTTATATGCCGACGATTTAGTTATTTACACAAAAAGCAAGAATACTCTCCTAGCCAGCCAAATATTACAAAACTTCATCCATGAAATAGAAAATTGGACATCCAAAACTGGATTCCTGTTTTCAGCGGAGAAAACTCGTTATATGGTTTTTAGTAAAAGGAAAAATAATGAACATACTAATTTGACGCTAAACTGATTTATCTTAAAAAAATAGAAGCAATACATTTTCTCGGTCTGACCTTTGACCCTGCTCTCAAATGGAAAATACATATTGATAATCTATTACGATCTTGTCAAAGACAAATGAACATTCTCAGAATGCTATCGAACCCTAAATGGGGTGCTGATACATCACACATTCTCAACCTCTACAGAACACTAATAAGAAGCAAATTAGACTACGGTTGCATTTCCTACAACACTGCAATTAAAACTTTGTTGAAAAAACTAGACACCATTCAATCTTCAGCCTTAAGACTTGCCCTCGGCGCTTTTCGAACGACTCCTGTCACCAGTATGCAAGTAGCGACTTGCGAACCTCCATTACGTTTACGATACCAACAACTAGCTCTGAACTACGCTGCTAGAATTTCTTCAAGTGAACGTAATTTCATGTTTTCAACCATTCTTAAAATGAGTGTGGTACGTCAAGATTTCTATGAACAAAAATCGATAAAACACATCCCATTTCGAGAAAGACTTAAACGCATTGGTTTCGACATTGATCAATTTAAATCTTCAATAATTAATACATCAGTCTACCCCCTTGGCAAATCCATATACCGAAAATCGATAAATCCTTATCAATTTATCCGAAGAAATTTTCAAACACACTCCTCATTCAAACCGCCTTCCTGGAAACCGTTTCAAAATACCCTAACTTCAGCCAAATTTACACTGATGCATCGAAAACCACACAAGGACATGCAGCGGCTTATATATGTGGCAGCCACAGCCACTCCGTACGCCTACCCCAAATAAGCAGTATCTTCACCGGTGAAACTACAGCCATCTTAGAAGCTTTAAAAATGTGCATAGAAGATCCCAGAAATAAATTTATTATAATCAGCGACTCACTAAGTGTAATTGACGGATTAAATCAGTTATACCCTCAACATCCAATTCTTCTGAAGATTAAGGATGTGCTCTACCAATTACAAATCTTAGAAAAAAATATAATATTTCTATGGACTCCTTCCCACATAGGGATCAAAGGAAATGAGGAAGTTGATACTTTAGCCAGAAAAGCAACTTCAAACATGGACACTCCTCAACAGAACAAATTTCCATCGCCAGATCATATACCACTAATAAGAAGTTATATAACTAATCTCTGGCAATTAAATTGGAACACAACAACATCAAAATTGAAAGAAATCAAACCAATAGTCAATGAATATCTACCCCTTCCAACAAAAAAAAGAGATCAAGTCATCATCAATCGCCTCCGACTAGGACATACACGCCTCACTCACCTCCACATCTTAAAGAAAACCTCAACTCCTCTTTGCAACAACTGCAATACACAACTCACTATCAAGCACATTCTAGTGGAATGCTCACTCTACAATAAAGAATGAAAATCCAACGACCTCTGTGATAATATCAAAACTATACTCAACCACGATCAACATAAAGTATTGAAATTCCTAAAAGACATTAACATGTATTGTAAAATATATATATAAATATAATATATAATATATAAACTGTCAGCTGACCTAGAAAAATTATTGATAATTTTTGGTGGAATATGTGTAGGATGAAAACACCTAGTAGAGCAGATTTGTATCTTATCATGAAAAATATTAAGTCTATTCTATTTTAAATATATTTGATAATAATATCATTGTGAACGCCATGGAATTCATCTCAGTCGATTAATCTATCTATTTGGCACGATTGTGCTAATAAATATAAAAAAAATGGACCGACGTTATCAGCTGGTGCACTGAAAAATACAAAATAATGTTAATTATTCTGGTGCTTACACTTTTGAAGTTGTGCAGTTGCAGTTAGATTGTAATCTTTTGGCACCAACTTCACAAGTACCAGCACCAATAGAATTAGTACCTATTATTTTGTATTTTTCAGTGCACCACCTGATAACATCGGTTCAGTTTTTTGTGAAAAATATGTATTTCACACTTTTGAGTGTTACATTAGTCACGACAATCGGTGAACTTTCACGTATACTAGTATTACCCAAGCATTACTTTAATTGTATTTATTATTATTCAGAAATCTACAAACATCTTCGCGGAAATACGCATATTTTTGACTTTACCCTTGCTGTAACTCGAAAACCGTAACTCAAGGGAAAAAATGTACAATATAAATAATGTTGCTACAAATAATCTGGTCTTCAATTATCCTTTCTCAGATTTTCAATTTTCGAAGGAAACTACCTCTTCCACATAGCAAAAATACGTAGGTATATTTCAAATTTTAACATCGCTGAAACTCGAAAACCGTAGCTCTTTAGAAAAAAAATCAATTTAAAAGTTTCTGGATGTTTTCTTATCTTCAATTCTGCCATCTGGGATTTTCGATTTTCGAGAAAATTTTACCATCCACCCCCCTTCAGGGATGGTTTGCGTATTAAAGGAGATTTTGGATTTGAGTTTTTATGAATATGGGATCATTTCTCAAGTCTCCCCTTTCAAATAGAACAAAAATCATCAAAATCCGTCAGTCGAGTTGGGTACTTGACATTAATGGAAATTCAATATAAAGTGATGTTCAGACGATATTAGGTAGTCCTTACATACCCAAAATCACATTATGCAATTTAAATTTCTCTTAGAATTTAAATTATAACCAATTTAAACAGTTGTAATTTCAAACCCATTATCACGTGACTGCGAACGCCTATCAAAATCGACCAAGATAGTGACGTAGTAATCAAGTCAATGAACAAATCCTCATCAGAGAGAACATACAATATTGTATCTTCTCTCTGGTGAAATAGTGTTCTCCGCTCTATTCCTCCTTTATTAATACCGTGGGACAGTAACTAATGGAGATTGTGACGTTGCAGTCGATTTTAGAATTCAAGGGGGAAATTTAAAAACAATTTTTGAATATATTTTTTTATTTTCAGAATAGACTTTTTTGTATTTTTTTGGCTTAACTGAATGTCTAACTACAAAATAAAAATTGTTCAAAAAATTAGTCAAGTACCCAATTGTATACCTCCTCCTCCTATTTGAGTTCGTCGGTAAAAAAATTGGACCGACTTTATTAGTTGGTGCAATGAAAAATACAAAATAATATTAATTCTATTGCTGCCGGTAGGTACTTTTTTTTTAATAATAATAACGGTTTATTTCCCAAGAAACATAAATGTTTATAACAGGGAAAGTAAAAAAATAAATATATATATATATATATATAATAATAAAAAAAACACAAGTATTAGAATAAACAATGAAATCAGAAATGTAATAAAAAAAAAGTTGAAACTTATTTATTATAATAAATATTTTTTCAAACTATTTTTGAATCTTGTTTTGCCGAATTTTTTAAGATAATCCGGTAACTCATTATATAATTTTATGCCGTTATAAAGAATTGATTGTTTGTCAATTGTTGTTTTAATTTTTATTAATACAAGATTATTAGAACACCTAGTTAAATAATTGTGTTGATCACAATTAAACCGAAAAACTAAATTTGAATGTTTTAAATTATTTATGACCAGATGAATGAATATACAAATTTTAATTTTATATAATGAATAAATGAAGTTGTGCAGTTGCAGTTAGATTAAAAACTTTCGGCACCAACTTCAAAAGTACCAAGACCAATAGAATTAATATTATTTTGTATTTTTCAGTGCATCAACTAATAAAGTCAGTCCAATATTTATTTTACACTTTTGAGTGTAACATTAATCATGAAAATTGTTGAACGTTCACTAATATCAAAGAAGATAGTACTTATCCTATTACCAAGTACAAGCCAATACTTGTTATTATTCAGAGATCTCAAAGAATCACGGCGCAGGTATACATTTTTCAGACTTTACTGCTGTAACTCAAAAACCGTAACTCTTTTGAAAAAAAAAACAATCTAAATGTTGCTACCTACATATAATCGGTTCTTCAATTTGGCCCTTTCATATTTTGTATTTTCTAAAAAATGCCCCTTCCACATAGCGGAAGTACACATATCATATATTTCAGACTTAACCGTTGCTGTAACTCGAAAACCGTCACTGTTCTTAAAACATTTTCTATTCAAACGTTTCCGGATATGATCCCTTTCTAATTTTCTGATCTCGAATTTTAGATTCTCGGAAAAAATTGCCTTTTCCACATAGCTGAAACGCATATTTCAGACTGTAACGCGAAAACCTATGATTATTCAAAAAAATGTCCAATTTGAGTGTTTCCGGATATGGAATTTTCTTTAATTCTGTCTTCTCGGATTTACAAATTACTGTCAGGTTTCAAATGGTAAAAAAGACGGTCTTGTGTACCATATTCTGGCTTAAATCCACTTTTTTTGATTGATATATTTATTAGACAATATTTATTATTCATCTAAAGTTTCCACACTTAAGGTTTTGATTGACTGATATAATTTCATATTTGAACCAAACAAAACTTTAACTATTCGTATATTTTGTTTGGAATGGTAACTTCAGCACTTAACTAGTCTATTCATGGAGTTTCCTATCATTCGTTGACTGTTAGTTTATTTTCCTTGTCCTCTATACACCTCAACACCTTACAAAATAGTTTTACATCCTACATGAAAGTCCAAAAAAGCACTGTGCAAATTGTGCATTTACAGTGCAAGATCGAACTAAGTCTGATTTTACAAAATAATAAGCATAGATAATGAATAAAAAACAATATTTAGATACAGGCTGAAATACGTACAAAATAATATCGACGGCGACAACTTTTGAGTCAAATTTGCTTCACCCTTCTTTTTTCAACCCGCTGCCACCATGAGCTACCCTCTTAAAAATCCTAAATTTTAAGAGGTGATATCTTTTTAACTGTTTTCTGCTTTATTTTATTTTTTTAAACAAATAGTCCGATTTTGAGGACTCAAACAAAAGACCTTTCCAATAAGTTATCAGTCGATACCTCCTTTATCTACTAAAAAATCGATCCATGTTTCACATGTGTGATAACTTAATTAATCTTCCAAATGTTTAATTCAATGGATAAAAATAAATTAGTTTTGTTAAGCTGAACGCCATTACAATGCTAAATAATTATGTAATTAAACAATTAAATACATAAACGATATCTTTACTAGATAATATCAACAGGCTAAACCAAATAACTTGTCAAAAACAAATACATACACACAAACTTTACAATATTTGAATGGAATTGACAGTTTGTTATGTAGTTCACATATTGAATTGATTACATCATATTCAAATTTAATAGGAATTATCAGTGAAGGTTATAAAAGGTTATATAGTCAATACTGTACAGAATTGTACTTGATGAGTCAATATAATTCAATTTACAATAAAACTTTATATAAAACTAGCCAGCACTTCCCGGGCAAACACTTTGGTAGATTGTGCTACGAAAAAAATATTCATAAAAAGACTTATATCTTAAGTATAAAACCCTTCTACCTCAGAGTCCTACCCACGCAGAACCAGTCCGAACACCATAGAAATAATAATAATTAATTCTATGCCGAACACCAACCCAGATTCATCCAGAGACATGCACCAAGAGAGAACAAACAGCATTAGAATTTCTCCAATATAATATGTCTGCATTGTCCGGTATGGAACCCTCCACCTTTAAGTACTGCACAATCGCACTGACAGACCCTAATAAAACAGTTTTGGTGCCAAAAGTTGTCAATTTAACTACAATGGCACAGATTCAAAATTACCAGTACCAATAGAATTAATATTATTTTATATTTTTCAGTGCAGCAACTAATAAAGTAGGTCCAGTTTTTTAAAAATATTTATTACTTTATATTTCTTCGTAACTCATGATTTCATATGGAACCCTAAAAACGCATGAATTTTCCAAACCCAATTTATTATGGAAGGCTCGTAATAAAAGTTCTTCATGTACATTATTTTTCATGTAAGTTAAACTTACGGGCACAATAACGAAAATAGCAATTTAACAACCTATTTGCGTGTTTTGTTTGGTATACAAAAGTCAAAAGCATACGATCGAAATAGTACCTAATAAATAGAACAGTTTCCTTGGTATTGCAACATAATGCAAGTTTTAGAAACAGCGGTAAACAGACTACCGCAAGCGAGTATCTTCTTAACCGACTTCACAGATGAAGGAGGTATACAATTCGATAATTTGAGAATCGATAATTTGAGACGGCAAAATTGAGACCTGAGACCATATTCGGTAACATTTCAACAGAACATTATCCAAAAAAAAACGGTTTCCGAGTAACAGCAATATTAAAGTACGAAATATGCCGCTGTTTTAAAATCTCTGAATATAAGTGAACCTTTCACGATTTTCATTATTAATATACTCAAAATTATGTTTTAACAAAAACTAGAGCCGACTGTATCAGCAAAAACACCAAATTATGTTAATTCGACTGGTGCTGGTACATTCGAAGTAGATGCAAGTTTTTTTTTTATCTAGGTACCTATGGAGTTCCAATTTAAATAATACCAACTGCAAACACTGCTAATCACAGGAAGAATTTTATGTAATTATGATAAAGAAGTCAAAATTCCACAGCACAACACTTTTTTCTTTCACCCGAGAATTGTTTTGCCACTGAGGTTGGCATCTTCTCTCACTAAGTGAGAGATCTCTTTTTTTAGCTAAAAGAGGATGTTGAATACTGCTGTTAATGTTAATGAATAACAAATGTCGAATGTTTATTGGTTCAGATAGCAAAGTTCAAAGACGGATATGTTTTTTTGGCTCATATTCAAATTATAATAAAAGAAACAAATCCAAAGTTTGTGTTGTCTTTTGTTTAATTACTGAACTAGATCAATATCAACATCAACACGGAGAGTTTGCAACTACTAAATTGAGGTGACGTATAGATGTCCATTGATATTTAATAATAACTGAAGAGTTCTGTGCAAAATCTACAAAATTGCAATAATAAAGATCCTCCTGTATCATCACACGGATATCAGATTTCTACTGAAGTGGGAAATAATAATATAAATATATTAAATATTCTTAATCTGCATACGTCCAACTTGATTATAGGACATTCATCATAAAATATGTTCACAATTTTCTGTTCAATAGAAAAATGAGTCTAATGTGTAGGGTGTTTTATTTAAAATAACGAAATTGAGGTCCAGTTTCGATATATTGCTACGTTCATGAAAATACAAATGCCAGTTGCTTAGTGAATAGCGGCAAGCAAATTCGAAAAGTTGTTTCGGGGGATCCCTGCCAGGATTGAAGTTCCTCACGCCTTTTCTCGAATTCCGAATTTAAAAGCTTAACTATATAACCCGAATTAACTCGGGTTAGGAGTTACTTTTTTTCACAGACCCGAGTTAACTCGTGTCATTTATCAAACGCTGCCACATAAACTATAACCCTAATTTATGCATGTAATATGCGTGACCGTATTCGCGCTAAGCCGAATTCGAATTATCTCTAAAAAAATTGGCCATTGAAATTTCATACTTTCTGGTGTGGTGGGGTGATCAATTACGCGCATATCTACCTACATGCATAAAGGCATTGCTTTCGGCTGTTCTGCTAATAAATATGATTTGTTGAGAACCTACTGCTGCTTAGTCGCGCGTTTATGATGGTAAGGTACTTTTTATTACGAAAGCAAATTTTGCAAAAGTTTTTTTACTAGAAATGGAGTCTGATAAAGAAGATGATGTTAGTTGTGAGTCTAATAGAAAAAGCGATGAATATGAGGTTTAGGGGTGGCTCAAATATAGAGGATGATATAGAAACAAGCAGAAGTGAATACGACGAAGACGAGAGGCAAGACGAAGAAATTTCAAACGTCGATGAATACGAGGAACTACTTGAATCTGCTAGAGTATGGTTTGAAATTGGGGAAGGTAGGGGAAGGTTGCCTAAGAGTGCGCGCGTTCTAAGAGCGCGCATTGCCTGTAACGAGAAGGTTTGTGATGTTGCCATCTTTGTTGACAAAACGAGCAGAATATACCAAAGTAAGTATTTATGAAGTTTGGTTTCGTGTAACTATGTGGTACGTGTTTTATGTCGCATTGAAGGATTTGTGCTGTCAAACTATAATTTTCTTCAAATTTGCATCCAAATTTTCTCTTAAATGTGAGGTTATACTGTGCGTTGCCGCTAGTTCTTAGAAGGTAATTTTGATAACGTTAAGGGATCCATTTCGTCTGTTTGTCTGGCATTCAAATGAAACAAGAAATAAACGTATTTCTTCGAACCATCGAATATTCCAAGACTGCGCATTTAGTGTTTCCCCAAGAGTGCGCACTGTTACATTATGCGCACTCTTGGGATTTGCAAAATTCTACGATACATCCTTTCTTTTCTCTTTAATTATAGGTACAGATGGGAGGGTATAAGCGAAAAACTGATAGAAATCTTGGTTTTACTCCTGAATTAATGGAGCGAATTCGAGATAGATTGCGAAATGGGGAGTCCAAGAGATCAATTGCAAAAGACCTGAGTGTAGCTGAATCTACATTACGCAAACGTTTAAACTCTAACACCATCCCAACGTCTCTTGGGCGATTCAGACCTACTTTTTCTGTGGAAATGCAACACACATAACAAAAATGAATAGAATGTTTGACGGAATAAATAAATGCAGCATAGATAATAAAAAAAGACTGAAGATCTCCAAGAAATCTAAAATATTGACAAGCTCGCCTTATAAAAATGAGCTTATTGAGAAAACAAATACTGCAGAAACTAAAAAGGTCAAGAAAACTGTTTTTAGAAGAAGTAAGGAAAAAAATCTTCCAAAAATTCCACGAAATTTGGAAAACAGAATGCTCGGGAAAGGAAACTAGTCGTTGCCTCTACAGGAATTGCAGAATTTTGCGATGCGTGCGGGGAAGCATATTCAGATTCCCCAGAAATCGACCTTATTGATTGCCAGAAGTGTAAATTATGATTCCACGAAGTGTGCACTAGTTACACAGATTTTGGATTGTTTACATGCGATTCGTGCTTGTAAGAATTGTTGCGCACTTTTGGATCGCAAGCGCACTCTTAGATGCTACTTTTGCGTACTCTTGGGACACGTTGGTTCCAAGAGTGCACACTTTCAAAGTTCCCTTTTTGTTGTTTTTTTTTTCAGATAGTTTATGTGCAATAACATTATTTGTATTATTTTTTAATACAAAAATGTATAAAGAAACTATATCGAAATTTTGATGTATTTATTTTCAAACCTTTCTCTAGTGTGTCCCAAAAACCAAAAACTGCGCACTCTTAGGCAACCTTCCCCTACACCTGTCCCACCGGAATATCCTTTTATGGAAAACGTTGGCGTTGCATTTTAAACTGTTCTGGAAGATTTACATAACGAACTCTTCTTTTTTTAAAAGCTCGTTGATCATGAACTGGTAAACCTGATAACTGAGGAGACAAATATGTGACCGATAGGTAACGCTCCGCATAACGCAATTGGCATATGAACCTAGCCATATTTTTCTATTTTATCTAAGTAAGAATCATTTATATTATATCTTATTTCCAATCATATACTTTTCATTCAACCTTTTCGTGACCCGATCTGTACCAAAGTCGAGATAATTACACACTACTTGTTGTTGTGGTATTTTGTGATGCTATAACGTGCCTATTAGTACCCTAAAACGAAACACCTTTTTCACAGCTTTTGAGTCACGAGGTATTCGTTTTTTTATATCGTTGAATTTTATCGGAACCAAAGCACGGATAGGTGCTACGACACGTTTTAGTTTTTTAATCACTTGAGTGATAAAATAGAAATAAATAGTTGAATAAATAATAATTATTTACAAGTTAAAGAAACACATAGAACCGACTTCATGTAGAACTGAAGTAGGTAAAAGAAAAGTACAAAAAAAACTATCGAATTGTTATTTCACTTAAATTATATAGACTGATTATTTTAGAATAAAATTGGCTCAACTATATTTTCCAATTTTATTTTTGGAAGTACAAAATGTGAAAAGTATTTTGGGAATAAGATTTTTATGACCGACGGACCCAAACGGAGGAGGTGGTATACAATTCCAGTGTCTGCTTTTTTTGGATTATGATGATTTTTTATTCATCTGAAAAAGGAGACGTGGGAAATGGTCCCATATTCGTAAAAACTCAAATCCGAAATCTCCTTCCCTTTAAAAAGGCCCCCGACGGGGAAGGTAGAGGTGGAAATTTTTCTCGAAAATCGAAAATCTGAGGCAACCAAATTAAAGATCAGATTGTAGCAACATTTATTTTCAGACTGTGTAACTATCGTTTGCTCACAATCGAGCGATGTCTTTATCTTATTTAGATAATATTATACTAGCTGTTACTCAGACAGACATAAAAAAATACAAAAATCAGTGACACATATACTTCCCTATGCAATTAGTTAAAACTTGCTGTTTTGAAATTCCTTCGATTTTATTTATTGGTATCAATTTTTTCCTAAAATAAAAACGCAAATTGGAGAATAACAAAGTCGAACATCTACAAAAGGTTATTTATATTGAAAATTTAGTCCATGTTTCGACCCTTCAGTAAGTTCATCATCAGCTAATTTATAAAGCATATTAGAAAATGAAAAACACATTAAAATTAAAGAGGCTAAACAGCCTAGGTTATACAATTGAAATTACATGTGGAAAAAACTGATAATATGTTTGAAAAGGGAAAAAAAACCAAGACCGTGAAGCGGAATTGGATCAGGAGTGATTCCTGCTTTATTAATTAGCTGATGATGACCTGAAAGGTCGAAACATGTTCTAACTTTTCAATATTAAATAACCTTTTGTAGAAGTTCGACTGTTTTTCTCTAATTTGCCTACCTCACACCTTCCACTTTGAGCTATGGATCTCTCTTCTATTTAAAATAAAAACAGCCTAAGTTATTCCTTATAACATTAGCTATCTGCCAGTGAAAATCCCGTCGGAATCGGTTCAGCCGTTACGGAGATTAGACAGACTTAACAGATTAACAGACACAAAAATTATAAAAATTGTTGTTTTGTTATTCGTGGCACATATACTTGCATACGCAATTAGTTTAATCCTGTTCTTTTGATATTACAAACAGATACTTCAATTTTATTTATTAGTAAAGAAGTATAGATATGGTTCAGAGACAAATTACTCTGATATGATTGTGAAATTGTGACGAATAAAAAATGTTGCTCGGCTGGAACAACTCTTCTCGAGATCGAGATTTTCAATAAAGATTATAGCTATGCTTTGATAATTCATTAACACCATTATTTAAAAAGTTTAATCAAGTTTGCAATTACATCATGGAATGATGTTTCTATTTGGTTCAAAGACGTTTGGGAATTATCCAATTTTTCATCAAATTAATCGTTATTTTATTGCAACTTATTCCACACTTCATCGAGCGTAATTTTTGCTCAATGTTCGATGTCCAGTTGGATGGAAGTAATGCTTGAAATGCCGAGAAAAATGCTACACTTCAAGATAGTGACAAAAACTCAAATTTATATACACGGTGCCCTGACGGGAACTGAATGGATTGACATATCGTTTTTAATATATTTCAAATTTTATGTCAAATATATTGTTTGCAGACCAATACATAATTATCATTCTTTCATGAAAATGGAAACTTATTATTTAATTTGGATATGTAGGTATTGGTCTACAACGTAATTTTTCACATAAAATTTGAAATGGGTATATCAAAAAAAGGTTGGACTTAGGTATAGAATTATAGAATATTATACATGAAATGTTATTAGAATTGAATGAGGAATCTAAAAATGTAATAATATATAGGACGTTCTATTTTTTAATAACAAAATTGGCATCAACTTTCTATATATCAATCGATGCAGTTCCCATTGGGACACTTAGTATAGTTCTTATTTCTCTAATCTATCAGATTACACTTATTACTATATAGTCGCCTTCCACTTAACGAGGCGGTTGATAGTTTCCGAATCAAATCACTAGTATCAGACTTTCAAAATAATCATTTCATGTAATAACCCGTATGGCGCACTGGGAACACCTGATTTTCTGTAAGGTTTAATAAAATAGGTTAAAGATCCTACTTCAAACTGACAAGCACCTAATGACAGATTTACTAGGAATAAATATATTTATAACATTAACTAACAGATCTGTCAAAATATGTATGAAATTATTTCAAGATGACAGTGACATATTAAAAGAAACATTTTTTTTTCCGTGACGGGAAAAAGTGACATTTTATCTCTGTTGACAGGTGACAAAGTATTACTTTTTCCACCACGGGAAAAAAGTGACTACTTTTTTTCCCGGGTAGATATATTTACACATAAATATCAATCAAAACACAGAATTAAACTGACAGATATTTGACTACTTTAAAGGTTTCCTTAGCAACGCATATCTAATTGTCGCCTACCACTTTAAAACTTCAAATTTTACCTCGATAATCTTCTGGCTTTATTATATTGTAATATTTTTTCAATATTAAATCATCGATTTTCCCGTCACAGAAAAAAATAGCGTATTATACACGGTAAAAATATTAGATTTTAGCTCTCGGTTTTTGTTCCCATCCCTCTCTCTTATTCATCAAACATAGATGATGTCCTATCATTTTTAAAATACGGCTGTCTTTACGACGTTATTTTTTTCCAGGATCCGAGTAACATAACACAGATTGGTTTGTCGTAGATAAATACATATTCCGCCTCGTTAAGTGGAAGGCGACTATAACAATAATTATATCCAGATATTATTTCCAAGTCAATGTCAATAGCCACGAATTTAAATTAGTAAGAGAAATTTCGACAGATTTCAGGTACCCAGATACCTTATTGTGGCTGTCCAGAAAGTCTTGTCAGCGTATTTTGCATGAAAACTTGAACTCCCATCCAAAAAGTCATTAGACCATTGTTGCTGATTTGCCTTAAATTAGTATAGAGTATATTATCTTCAGTAATGCACCTAACGAATGACGTTTAACCACCTTCAAACTTTTCTCATGGGATTCTTTAAGGTAAATTGTAAGTGAGAACAAACCAGAAACAATTGAAGCAATACAACTGACATTCGTAACATAAGGCTTTATTTATTGAAAATAGAGAAAATTATGTTCATCGACAAGGTAATTTAAATGATATTACTTCAATTTGAAAGCATATCATACCACAAATGAAAAAATATATCCGGAGCGGATTAGGCTCCCGCATAAAAATTGAAATGACAGACAGACGTTGAGGCGATACACTAGAGCTTCTGGTTTCTTCATGCTCATTTGAGTAAATACAGGCACATGTTAAGACAATTTCGAAATATCAAAGATATACATAAATAGTTGTCAACAACGCCAACCAGAAGTTAGAGGTGATAGCTTGTCACTTACCTAAATGTCTCTATTTCCACAGTCTATTTTAAGAGACAGTGCTGTCACTGTCAATGTAATCATTAGATATAGGCTGTGTTCGAGGAGTCGCTATCAGCACTATCTCGCACTATCAGCTGTTCACGGAGCTCAATGATAGTACTACAAACGCTATCGTGACGTCATTAATTTTTGTGTGTCACGTCATAAATTAATGCTATCAACGCTATTTCTCCCGAGGTAGTGTATGGATATTGTTTGCGTTTGCAAGCCACAATGACAGAAATACTGTACATCTGACAAAGACGTCATAATGACACTGACATAACAAACCGATAACCGTTAATAATTCGGACAGTTTTCTAAAGCGGAGAAGGATAAGTGTCTACTCATTGGGATAAGTTAAATAAATAATTTAACTGAAATATTTTCACATGATGGGGAAACTCAGGTTCAATTAATACTTCAACCCAAATTTATCCCATGTATTGACGCCGGTTCTATTCCGGATTGAAAAGCATTTTCAATTTGTAATATTTCTCGGACGTGTCTCTTTATAGACAAAAAATAAGTCAATTTTCTTATTCATATTTTTGTGCCTCGACTCCTTAACCTCAACTGACGAAATCGCGGTGTCCTTTGACGAAATCGCGGTGGCCTTTGACAAACAAACAACCGCAAAAAATGATGCTCCAAAACTATCATCTAAGGCGGCCGCCGTTGAGATACTTTGTGACCTATATAGTGTGATTCCCTCTAAAACAAAACAGAAAGCAACAAAATCGGTCCATGCGTTCCCGAGATGATCATGGAACAGACATACCGATGACTAAAAATATGTTTTCGGACTCAGGAACCTCTGAAACGCAAACGTTTGACAAAAACCGGACGTCGAAATTTTTACACGACTAAAAAATTGTTTGCCGAGAAATATTGTCTCAAGTATGGTCGGATTATAATACTTTTGGAATTTTGGAGACATCTCGCACAAAACAACATAACCTTAGTATATCGAAACATTTTACGCATGTCGTAAATAGTTTGAGTTAAATCTTAATACCTAACCCCAAAACACTGACACTGACATTACTGACATATTTGTAAAGGGGCTAAATCACCTTCGAAAAGAAATGTTTGACATTAACCGTCAAAGAGGACAATAACAAACGTCAAAACAACAATCAGCCGATCTGATCGAAGACGTATGTTTATGACGTTAAAATTTTACTTCACCTAATTTACAAAAAATAAATATTTTTTACAAAAAATTGGACCGACGTTATTAGTTGATGCACTGAAAAGTATAAAATAATATTACTTCTATTGGTGATGGTACTTTTGAAGTTGTGCAGTTGCAGTTAGATTGATAACTTTTGGCACCAACTTCACAAGTACCATCACCAATAGATGTAATATTATTTTATACTTTTCAGTGCATCAACTAATAACGTCGGTCCATTTTTTTGTAAAAAATATTTATTTCACACTTTTGAGTCTAACATTAGTACCGAAAATCGTTGAACGTTCACTATATCATAACAATGAAGTACTTATCCTATTACCCACGTATATTCCTTGCTTGTAGTTGTTATTATTGAGATCTCAGAACATCGCTGCGGAAATACGCTTGAATATTTTAGTTGTTACCATTTTAACCCCGATTTAACTGGAAAACCGTACCTCTAAGGAAAAAATGTTCATTATAAATGTTGCTACAAATAATTATGTCTTTCATGTAGTATCGAAAAATTTTCAATTTTCGAGAGAAATTGTCCTCTCCACATAGCAAAAATACATATTTAACATGCGTCTATCTCCGTAACCGTAAACCGTAACACTTTTGAAAAAATGTTCAATTTAAACTTTCCGGATATTGTCCTATCTTTAATTAAACCAACTCAGATTTTCGATTTTCGAGAAAATTCGCCCCCACCATCCCTTTGGGGGCAGTTTTCGGAGGGAAGGAGATTTCGGATTTGCCTTTTTATGAATACGGGACCATTTCTCAATCCCCTTCTTTCAAATGAATCCAAAATTATCAAAATCGGAGCTCGTTTACTATATAAAATGCGCACACGAACCAAAAAAAAAGCAGACAGTCGAATTGTATACCTCCTCCGTTCGGGGTTCGTCGGTCAAAAAGAGATAGACAAGGTATGACGGAACCCCATTCTATGGGTATTCAAACTATACACGTGCCTGACAGGCAATAATGCAACAAACTGGGATAAAATTGATCATATTTCTATAGAAACGTATCATAAATATATTTCTAATAAAATTACACTCAGTGGCAGGATGTTTTAATCGACTTTATCAACGACCAAACAACTCCAATTTATGATTAGCAAACATAATCCAAAATATATATAATTATATAACATAACACTACATAAAAGTTATCTTCTCATATTAAACGTAGGTATGTCTATATAACATTGATTTAGAAATATACAAAATTTTTATTATTAGAGATTAGATTTGGGAATTGAATTTTTATATAATATATAGACCGCACAACTCGGCTTATCAGTTAATGATATTGTTTCTTTTAACTATATTGGACAAATAAATTATAGCAAGAATAAACATTATAGCATTCATGCAATTCGAGATTGAACACTTAAATCCTCTCATGGTATAGGGCAAGGTAGTGACTAGTGAGAACTCTATGAGTCCCGAGGGCGAATTTGATATACAATATACCTAGAAGGGAATGTTGTATCACGATTTTGGTTTGGCTCACGTGTAGGATACATTATTTTGGCTACATCTACTTTCAAAGTTCAATTAGATCATTTGAAATTAACAAATGTTCGTAGTTTATTTAGGTGCTTCGAAATAATGCATCAGATTGCATGCAAGTCCGATAAAATAAGATGTATTATTCGAAAAAAGTAATAAGGTATATGATCCAACTCCAATTTCCCAGAAAACAGTAAAAAATACATATTTAATATAAGTCTTATGAATACAAATCATGCCATTTCAAATAAATTTGTATCATCACTCATTCACTAGGTATACCTACATAGCATTTTCCTAGTGTATTTCTTTACTGATGCTCTATCGTTTATTTTTAGAATTTCATTTAAAGTGTTTTTTGGCACTGTTACCTACTTGTATGTAATTGTAGGTAAGAATGCGTAACGCTCCCCAGGGTCGATGAGTGTGTGCATTATTTGTTTACCAACACTAAATTATCCAATGCCACAATTTTAGATTAGAATTGAGGTATCTTAAATAATAGATAAAAATAATATATATAATAA
Organism: Crioceris asparagi; assembly: GCA_958507055.1. Lineage (NCBI taxonomy): Eukaryota > Metazoa > Arthropoda > Insecta > Coleoptera > Chrysomelidae > Crioceris > Crioceris asparagi. The sequence continues at coordinate 78,455,886 of OY293826.1, read as the reverse complement.
GGAATTACATAATTGAAACCTGTAAATACATAAGCAAAACTCCTATTAATAATCTAAGTAATCATCATATTTTTGACCCTAAATAAATAGTTCTTACAAAAAATTGGACCGACTTTATTAGTTGTTGCACTGAAAGAAACAAAATAGTATTAATTCTATTGGTGCTGGTACTTTTGGAGTTGTGCCGTTGTAGTTTGCTGGGCACCAACTTCACAAGTACCAGCACCAATAGAATTAATATTATTTTGTCTTTTTCAGTGCAACAACTAATGAAGTCGGTCCAATTTTTGTATAAAATATTTATTTCACATTTTTGAGTGTAACATTAGTCACGAAAATCGCTGAACGTTCATTCATACCGAAGAAAATATAGGCTTAGCTTGAACTTGTTATTTATTATTCAGAGATCTCAACACATCGCGCGCAAATATAGATATTTCAGACTTTACTGCTGTAACTCGAAAACCGTACTCAATTTAATTGTTGCTACATTACATGCTTTAATTTGGCCGCCTCATATTTTCAATATTCGAAGAAAAAAAATCTCTTCCACATAGCGGAAATACGCGCATTACATATTTCAGACTTTACCATTGCGAAACTCGGTAACCGTAACTCTTTTGAAAAAATGATCAATTTAAACGTTTCCGGATATGGTCCCATCTTTAAGTATGCTTTCTCAAATTTTTGATTCTCGACAAAAATTTACCCCTCCGCCCCCTTCGGGAGCAGTTTTTGGAAGGACGGAGTTTTCGAATATGAATCTTTCTAAATACGGGACCATTTCTCAACTCTCCTCTTTCAAATGAAACAAAAATCGTCTAAATCGGAGTACGTTTGCTATGCAAAAGGCGCAAACAGCCATAAAAAAAGCAAAAATACAACCGAATTGTATACCTCCTCCTTTTTTGAAGTCGGTCAAAAACGAATTCTATCGAGTAAAACAATCAACTTATCAATGGTCATATTCAATTTTCACCTAGGAGGAAAGGTTTCAGTTCATTTGAAGTGCTCTTACTCAAAGATAATCTTACAGGCACTTGGTGAAGCGCTTTAGGCCGAATGTTATAGACAAGTTTCATCAAAATCGTTTTCGAGCCACAATCTTATGCGAACACCTTTGTCAGCTATCACTGGCGAGGGCATCGATGCCTTACATAACAAAAAGAATGGAACAAAATCGATCCAGCCATTCCCGAGATGATCTGTGACAGACAGACCTATGACTTTGGATTCCGGGATCTCTGAAAAATAATGTTATAATATGACAGGAACGTTCCTATGGAATAAAATATAGCATATTATCTATTAGCGGCCGAGGCTGAATAGAAAATTTGTATTGAGATAACAATACAGAATGAAATTATTATTTAGACATAACAATATATCTTCTAAGCAGGCCATAGGTAAATAGATTATTGCTTGAGACATTTCACTCAAACAAAGTCATCATCAATATTCGAAGGATTTTCATAACACTGGCCCTAAAACCTTGTGTTATTATTCAGTGTATTTATTATTTAAGGCCTACAAAAAGAACAAATACTATTTTTCATAGTTCTGGCAAATGAAAAAATGCTCTTCCAATCAAATTTTTCCCTCAATACTTCAAGAGATGATTTATAATCTTTCTATCGATTTCTATTATTCATTTTACATATACCCTACTTACGTCCAAATAACATATTCATCATTTATTGAAGTTTTTTATTGATGAAAAAAAAATGGTATACGTAGGGCAAGGGTATTCCGTAAGACCTCCCTTTACCGCAACTAATATTGTTCAATGACAGTGGTTTTTAGTTTTGTTATAAAAAACATGGAGAAAATAAAACAGCAACCCACATCCACAATCACGTTTCATGAGAAAAGCTGAACACAGTAAGTTTTCCACGACATCTGGAACTTCGGAGTACAAAGTACACAACGAACAGTTAATGTATCGTGGTAATTGTTAGCACTGAGTTTGCTCTAAATCCAATAAAAATATATGGTTTAACATTATCTAACAGGCGGATAATAAAGATATAATAAGCTGAGAAAATTATCTACCATGGAAGCTCTTTACTCAGTTTTTCAAAAAAAAAAACATTAAGGATAATGGAAGTAGTAGGAAGTATTCACACGTCCCCTTTGTAATTTTAGGAATATTGATTAGCTCTTCTTTGGATTGTACAGTTTTAAAATAAGAGTAAGAACTCGAACATATTGCCCTACCAGCGATGATTTAATTAAATGCAGGTCGGAATATTTGTTCACCGAGTAGTTGTATTCATCGATGCTAGTCTTTTGACCGACTTGAAAAAAAGGAGAAGGTATACAATTCGGTTGTAAGATTGCTTTTTTTATGGCTGTTCGCGCGTTTTGCATAATAAAAGTACTCCGATTTAGACGATTTTTGTTTCATTCGAAAGAGGAGAGTTGAGAAATGGTCCCATATTGAAAAAAATCAAATCCAAAATCTCGTTCCCTCCAAAAACCGCCCCCAAAGGGGGTGGAGGGGGCAATTTTTCTCGAAAATTGAAGATTCGAGACGACAGAATTAATGAAAATTCCATATCCGGAAATGTTTAAATTTTTGAAAATAATCATACGTTTCCGCGCTACCGTCTGAAATATGTGTTTCAGCTATGTGGAAGGGATCAATTTTTCCGAAAATCGAAAATTCGAGATTTGATAATTAGAAAGGGGACCATATCCGAAAATTTTTAAATTGAACATTTTTTGAAAAGAGTCACGGTTTCCGAGTTTCGCAATGGTAAAGTCTGAAATATGTGATATGCGCATTTCCGCTATGTACAAGCTAAACCTACCTATATCTTTTTGGGTATTAGTGAACGTTCAACAATTTCCATGACTAATGTTACACTCAAAAATGTGAAATAAATATTTTTTACAAAAAATTGGACCGACTTTATCAGAAAAATACAAAATAATATTAATTCTATTGGTGCTGGTAATTTTGAAGTTGTGCCGTTGTAGTTTGTTGTTGTAGGCACCAACTCCAAAAGAACCAGCACCAATAGAATTATTATTATTTTGTATTTTTCAGTGCAATAACTGATAAAGTCGGTCCAATTTTTTGTAAAAAATATTTATTTGGTTTCATTGTTATCCTTCATCTACAAGACCGATAGCCTTTTATTTGATAAAAAAAAGAAATTAAATCAAAATTGGTGCATCTGTTTGGAAGCTGCGTTGCCTCAAACAGACAGGCAGATACACACGTTAAGCTTAATTCAAGAAAAACTAGCTAGGAACATTCTCAATCAAGTCACCTTTCAAACAAAAAACATAACACACACACGTTAAACTTCATCCCCTCTTTTTTGCCGGATTAGAAAATGAAACCTGTCAATTCTGCTTTTCAAATGGTAATTATTTCTAAATGAAAATTTCCACAAAACTAATTATTGTTGCGTTGTGAGTTTCTGTGAGAAACGATTGATTAGAAATAAGTTTTCTGGGAATCATACAATAGGTAACAATGTAACAAGTTTAAAACCATCAAATTACAAATCATTGTTTCTGCTCTCAAAGTGCTGGATCTGACACAACATCACAAGTTTATATGAAAGCTTACATAAAAAATCCTTCGAACTAAAATTGTAATAAGCTAACTTCACAGAATACCTACAAAACTAATTTTTGATTACATAAAACGGAAAATAAAAATAGTCAATTTTCTTTTTTCCTCCAATATACAAAATGGAAAACCTACAATTCGGAAGACATCCTAGAGAGTAAACAAAAATTTCATGATTTTTTATCCAATTTCAGTTTAAAAAAGCTCTATTTTTTCACAAACAAAGGAATACATGACATTCCAGGTGGCTGAATAAGAAAATTCTTTCGAAAAGAATAACAATCGAAGTATGGAAACGGAAAAGGAAACGTTCATATGAATGCTATGGGTATCTCGAAATCTTAGAAAAGTATCACTAACATTCATGAACTTACTTTTCATCCCTAAATATTGAGGATCATCATCCATTTCATTTTATAACCTCATTTTGAAATCTAACCCTTTATAACGACAAGGTGATGAACCATCACCAACCAATAGATTAATAAATTGATACCACTAAATATATATGTACATACAAATCAGATTATTGATGCAATAATAACAATAAAAGAAATGCTTTTCACATCGAAGTATGCGTGCAACTATTAATAAAAGTGAGTAATAAATATCAATTGCAATAATCAACTTGAAAATAAAAACAAATGATTTCATATTTGAATTTCCACTCAATATTACTTAAATTTCTATATATTGTTGCTAATCAAATTACAAATTGCGTGAAATGACACTATAAAAGATGATAAAATAACAGTTAAAACAGTCTCTAAAGATTAACAATCAATTTATACAAATTATCACATAAGCACCAGATGATGATTTTCACACGATTTTATAATTTAGAGGCACTTTATATTTGTAATATAACGTTCAGAAAAAAAATCAATGTGGTGAGTTATCACCAAAAATAGTTTCTTTTTAAAAACAAGTTGATATGATTAATATCTTTTCAGTTTCGACTTGTGGCTAGGTATTTAGGTATCCTCAGAAAATAACTTTTTGACCGATTTCCCAAACGGAGGAGGTACTTATACAATTTGACTATTTGTCTTCATGTTTTTTTATGGCTGTTCGCGTCTTTTAAATAGTAAACGTGTTCAAATTCTCATGACCATTTTTTCATTTGAAATATGAATGCTGAGTTGGTCCCTTTGAAAAAAAATCGACCTTCATATGTCAGGGTGCAATTTTTTTCGAAAACTTGAGACGACAAAATTAAAGAAGAGACCATATCCGGCAACATTCAAAAAAATCACAGGTTTCCAAGTAACAGCAGTAGTAAAGTCTGAAATAAGTGTATTGAGTATTTAGTATTTCCACGATGTTTTGAAATCTCTGAATAAGTATAAGCAAAGTATTATCTTCTTTGGTGAACATTGAACGACTTATGATACAGTCAAAAGTCCGAAATAAACATTTTTAACACCAAATAGGACCGACTTTATTAGTTTATGTTTCGCGAAATTTTAACGGCACCGTGGCCGTTGGGATATTCATCTGGCTGTTAGTTAGCTGGGAAGCAAGAACCGTGAGTTGGGTGTGATATTTTTTTTCTTCATCGAAATAACTTTTTTTTTATTTTTATGTTCTAGAGTACACCTAAATTACATTCTAGATTATACATGTATTTATTAATAGAGCCAAATTAGCGTTTCATCAACTTATTATTGCAAAAATCAACAACAACAACCATCAACAAACTACTTCTGCTGGCTGCTGCATGCAAATTTTCTCAAATTTGATCGAGAAAAGAAGAAGAAGAATATCAAATAAAAGCGTATTATATATTCACCTGCCATCCCCTTATCCTCCTCTTCCTCATCTGAAAGAAATCAGAGAAATGATGAATTTTCTATTAACAAATGTATCATCTTATGTACATAACATTATGAACAGCAATAATAGGGAACGTGCATAAAATAGAAAAAAGAACTCATTAAAACTTAAATACATACACATACATAACATAAATGAACATTTGGATAAAAAAAGTATTGTTCAACACAATTGCTTATCGACATATATTTTTGATAGGACACTACACAAACTATAACTCGATGTTATTGTAAAGCCATATAGCTGATAAGAATTGGGCATTTTCATAGCGTTTTGTAAGTAATTTACAATGTGTTCACTCAAACGACTTTCTTACCGCTTTTGTGCAAATTCCAATAGAGTTTTTGAGTTTTTTCTAATCGTAAATTAGAGCAGAAAGGAGCATAAACTAAAATAATGTTTGATTGAGTATTAAAAAACATAGAACATAGGAAATTTACAATTCAGTTATTAGACACCATATGGTTTTAACCTCCGACGTAAGCAGATGGGTATTATAATTTTGGGGTGTGTACCTATCTATCCTACAGCTTCCAGAGAGATGGAATGATTTTGATTAATTTTTTTGTCTGAAAGGTGATTTGATCCAGAGTTAAACTGAAAGACAAAAGAAACATACTTGCAACGCCAATTTTCCCAATCAGCTAATTAAAGAAACAATCGAAATCAGTATTAAAAGATGTATGTGTCACCATCACCTTATATTATGTAACGAGGTATATTTGTCATCAGAAACAACCGCAAGAAGGCATAATTTTGCAACCGTCAATTTACCAGAAGGTAGGTAGGTACTCATCAAATATAATCAAGTCATTGAAATTATTTGTGATGTTTACAGTATTGTTATGCAATATAATTTACATACTTAAGTATGTATTAGTGTGTGTTATACATTTTACTTATAATAACACACAGGTACCGTCTTCTGTCAGAGATTTAATCAATGTCTTTTTGGCCAACTACCAATTAAAACAGAATTCGAGTGTTTGTTTGTTTGCTTTTCTCTTTACTATACTACTACCAAAGATTAAATACAATCAATCTTTGCTACGTTCTCCAAAGTACCGTTATTAATTTCTACTATATTTTCCACGTGAAATTTAGTTTCATCTTAATATCTAAAAAATGTATTAGAATTAGAAGCAAGTGACTTATGTATGTGTATATATGTAAAAACAGCTTTCAAATGATAAGATAACTATCAGTAAATTTTGTATCCACTCCACATTTTACTTTAATCTGTTTTAGGTAAAAGAACATATAGTAATGTTTTTATTGTTGCGATGTGACAAAAAAAGAATAAGAATAAGAATAAACAATAGAATCAATATTTTTTACAAAAACTTGGACCGACTTTATTAGTTGGTGCATTGGAAAATACAAAATAATATTAATTCTATCGGTACAGGTAGTTTTGAAGTTGTGCAGTTGTAGTTAGTAGATTAGTAGAAGACTTTTGGCACCAACTTCAAAAGCACCAGCACCAATAGAATTAATATTATTTTGTATTTTTCAGTGCACCAACTACAAACTAATAAAGTTGGCCCATTTTTTTGTACAAAACATTTATTATACACTTTTGAGTGTTACATTACTCTTCAAAATGTAGATAAATGCATCCTATAAAGGTGAGCTTCGATCATCGTTACAAATTTCCCGAATGTAGGCCACAACTTTTAACTGCAAAAAACATCAAAAATAATTTCTGTTCACATTCTTCCAGCCAATACATTCAGCAGCATTGCAGCATAGCCTGTGGAATTTCTTATCGGTTATTTCAGGCGTCATTTATTTTTCTTGGTGGGTTATCCTTGGATACATTACTCATCAAATTAATATCCTCACAAGAAAAAGTGTGAGGTTTGGTGAACAGGTAGGCTCGTTTAGCAGATCTAAATCGTACGATTTTTTCTTGTGGAGTCATTTGAAGTGTAAAATGTAATTTTGACCCACTCAGACAACAAGTCCTGAAGAAGAAGTGGTTCAAACTCTCCAGACAACACTGCAGAACGACATCTTACCGGAGTGTTTTTTTCTTTAATACGTTCCCTTGAAGTTGAAAGTGGCAAGAGACTTTCCGACAACGCTCTTAATTTAGATTCACACTGTTATTATAGATTTACAATTTTCAACATTACTCAATTACATGGTAGATGAATAAAGATGATGTAATATAATTTGGAAATTTTGATGTAATTTCTTCCGGAAATCTAATCTGATCCCCCACACACCCTGCAGCTATCCGAATTTTAGCATCAAAGTGGTTTGAACCACCAGACTGTAACGATGATATTTGCCATCGAAGGATAGGTTTGAGCGATAAAGAGAATCATCAATCTTTTTCCAATGTAAATAATGAATAGTTGGTATGGTATAAGGTCGAGGCACTCATTGATAAAAGCAAAAAAATGCTTTGAATAAGTTCATTTTAACAGAATAAAGTCAAAAACCTTAATTTGCCTTGAGTCAGATTGACGTTTCAATAGGGTGATTCACGTATATTGTACAAAGAATTTCAGATTTCAGACACAGGTAGCCAAAAGAAAATACTCTTCAATTTTGAAAAAGATTTCGTGAAAGTTCCAAGAGAAAATCAATCTGGACATTTCAATGACAAGTTGCATCAACGCTAATAATAATAGATTTATAATGATGATTCATAAGATTTGCAGTAATTTTGCAGCTAGATAGCAGCTACACTAAGTACATAATATAAATTAATATATATTATGCATTACCGCTTGAGTATTTTTAATGACAAGTAAACACATATTATACATAGGTACACGCAGATTTGCATATTAAATTAGTGACAAGGTCAAACAAGGTGTATTAAGAGAATAACCTTAAACTCGTTCTTGTGTTTCAAGGCTCGGATGCATGAATATAAATTGGAGATAGATCAGTGGGAATGTCGAGGAAGTTTCCGATGCTATTTTACAGTTTAAAAGCTAAAAGCTATATCATTAATTTTACTGATTATTTTATGGATACAGGGATTGGGAATATGCAAGTCTTTTGCTGTCATGAATTGGTTCATTGTTTTTTTTAGAAGGCTATATTTGTTCTGTGTGCGGTGTTAGATATTCTGAGCATTTTTCTGCCGCAAATCCTCTCGAAGGCCTCTATTCTCCTGCAACGGACAGCGTTTAGCGTCCATGTTTCCGACTCGTATTTCGCTATAGGGAATATTAGCGACCACACTAATGTCAACTTTATATCTTTCCAGATTTTGGTCTTCCAGGAGCTAATTGCCATTCCAGTCCATGCATTGGCATAATTTCGTTACATTTGTAGATTCGCCAATAACAATACAGATACGGAAACTTCATTCAGTATATTCTCAAAACAAAATATTCTCCGCAAACGCTGACTTTATTGTTATGTAGACCTACTTGAATGATTTTATGTTAACTATGTGGTGACCAAATTCTACAGTGATGACTTAATTTATTTATCAAAAATGGCTTAATTTTTAAATAAAATACGAAATAACCATTTGGATTCAGATGTCAATATTCCCAATTCAGTGTAGATTTCACAGCATTCTTAAGATTTGTAGATCAGTGTTATTTACTCATTTCAATGGAACGATTACAAGACTCCAAATTGCTAAGACATGAAATTTTCTTTTATTTTCAATGGATAAAGTGAATTCTATTTATTTAAGCAACTCGATTACATTTAAATATTGTTTTGTAACTAGCTGGATTTCTTAAAATTATTTATTTATGCCCAAAGCTCGATCCAATAACAGTTTTCTGTTATGCACTTTTAAAATCGCAATAATTTTCCACCGCTTTGTATCACTTCAGATTTGGTCTGTTTATCGTCTTATTCAACATTATACATCGTTCATTACTTTTTCACAGCAGAAGAACTCGTAGAAGCATATAATGCTGATGATGACTTTTCCAATTATTTCATTATTGTCTAAAACCACCTACCTACCTTCTACAAGTGCCATTATACAGCGTGACATATTCAGATAATAAATCATGTGTATATAGTATAGTTTGTTTCACGAATGATGGCGTCTGCCTTAAAAAATACGAGGAAAAGATCAATTCAACTGACGGGAGTAAATCAGTAGTGTAACGATTTCGAGATAAAATATGGTATTTCAATTTTTTTATACGGTTCAAGGAATTTCATATAATTAGGGAGTAAAAATATCGATTGATTAAATAAGTAATAATATGAAAGATTTTTTATTAACAATAACGCAGAAACATAAAATACAAATTTATTGCTTGAGTTATACAATTTAAATCTATTCATCTGAATTCTCTGAAATGTCACTTTGGCTTTGTGACGCCAATGAAATAAAGATTGCGTTGCTCTCGGACGTACGAGCAGCGCCCTATCTTCGTATTGAAGTAGATAAGCTTGAAATACTGATGTCGTATCTTAGACCGAAAAAAATAATAGAGGATTTCATGATAATGAGATACTATGAGAAGTATAGCGTGATGTACGTAGCTCGTGAATGATAACAATTACAAACAATAGTTATCATTCGTGAAACAAATTATACATATATATTTCGAAAATGTATTGTAACCTATTTTTTGTTTTTAAATACATTGTTTTGTCTATTTAATAATAAATGACTAATTCTTTCAAAACGCACAAAATTTGCTTCTATTCTAAATTTACCTTTGGTCATCGGAGGTAAATGTGGATAGCTCTCGTTAAACATTCTACTGAGAATTTTGTCGCACTTTCCATGTATAAAAAATAAATTAAGAATTTCTGGATTGGTATAGACATTGTTTTCATTATTTTTATCCGTTTCAAGTCTTAACAGATTAATTACTTTGTCGTTTGACTTTGACAATTAATCATTGAAAATGCTTATTTATTTTCCATGGCATACTAGGTAAGTATCGACGAGATATTTGTGAATTAAAAAAAAAACTTAACTATCCCCTAAGCTATCAATGTCAGGTATAGGACATGTGGGGACTCAAAAGATATAAACTTAAACGCCGAAGACGACTAAACAATAAAATACGGGGGGTGGTGTTTAAAAAATTATGTATTATTAAGTTATGGTTCTTCAAAATTTCGAAAAGTTTACGTGTCATAGTAAAGTAAACCCATAATGTAGACAACCGTTTTCGACCGCAAAACATATTCCAACATTTTGTTTAACATAGTTTGAATCCTAAATTGATATCCGAAAATTCTCTGATTTTTTGTCTGCTACCGCATTTTTTTAGAAAAATATGAATCACTCCAAAACAGCTGGATCAAATTGAAAAAAGTAAAAGTATTTATGAAGCTTAAGAATAGGTGAATCCAAATATATAGGGTGTTCCATTTAAAATAACAAAGTAGATGCCGGTATAACCGAAAGCATAAAAAATCCAGAAATATTTTAGTTGTACAGAACACAATCGATTATATTTAACTTTCAAATTTTTATCTTGACAAGAACCCAATAAACTTCTAATGAACGGTCTCACTGAGACACCCTGTTTATACGATTATATCCCTCAATCAACATTTTTTTAAATTTAAGTGGGTATCATTATGCTCTCAAACAACAGCTTTCCAGGAACTACCTTGTCAACAATTATCAACTCCGACCCGGCAAGGACTTCCCCCATCAGAACGGATAAGCAAATGCAGAATATGACAAAGCAATACTTTTTCATGTTGTAAATGATTTTTTTTATTCAATCGAAGAGCTTCTGACAGTCATTATTCATTATAATATTTCTTTATTTGTTTATTTTATCAAAGACAACAACAACCTACTCCATAGGATAATTAACAACAGATTTAACAATACCTTTAACTATTTTTACCTAATATGAATAGGGATGTTGACTCTGGTTATGATTTTAAATAAATTTATGTTTAATGAATGATAATATTTGAATACCTACGTAACATATTTTTTTTTCGGAACATATCTAATTGTAAATAATTGAATAAAACCAATTTAATGTGCAATAAATAATACACTTTATCAAGTGACTGCGAACACAAATCAGAGCGCATTACGTCATGGACCGCTAAACAAACTAACCAGCCAAAGTCTTACGCTTTTGTCAGTGTATTTGCAATAATGGAAGTTGGATTTACCAAAGCAGACAGCCTTAATTTGCCAAGAATAGATTCTTTGATGGTGGCAAATTTCTTTACCAGAAACAAGGATTATTGTTCTGCGGAACTTAGGAACGTAAAATTGTCTTTTTCTGATGAAATAAACAGTGACTTCTATACAGGATGATTCAGGTTTTACTAGAACTTCAGGGATCGATGAAACTAACCAAAATCATGATAGTTTGTATTATAAACCATACTCTAAAAACGCTACCGTTTGGAGTAAAATGGCGCCGAAGTTTGAATTATTTTTAGGTTATTATTTTATTGATTGCTTGATTATGTAAATACAAAAGTGCTTGGTTAAATGCTAAGAGTAATGTGATCAATAAACGTTCAAAATTTTAGATTAATTGCTATATAAGGGTGTTGATTTTCTAGGGGTCAACTGCACGGAACTTTTGGATTTTTTTATCTGAAATTTTCGTCTTTTAACTATTTTTCTATATTCTTAAACTTTTTTGATACGTCGCATAGTTTTCGAGATATTCCACAAAATTCCGAACCTTGCAATATTGGGCAATATTGTTATCTAAATAGCAGCATGCATTGAATAACAAGCATCGGCACCATTTTACTCCAAACGGAAGTATGGTTTATAATCCAAACTATCATTATTTTGGTTAGTTCCATCGATCCCTGAAGTTATTCTAATAAAACACGAATCATCCTGTATAACAGGCATTGTCAACATAACCCAACCAATCTGCATCTGAATTTGAAATCAGTTAATAACGTAATTTTTTGTTTATTATAATCAGAACTTACATCAAGGTGATCTTCACAAAAATAAATTTTAGATGTTGTTGTTAAAGATGCTGGATCTCTTCTAGCTAAAGTTAATCGCCTTCTACTTATATCTTTCTTTTTCGGAACGTAACTAAATAGTTTATCTGGTGTGCTAATAGCTGTGGAGTTACACATGGGAGCTGCACAATATTATAAAAGTTTGTATTCATTTTTGACCGACTTCAAAAAAAGGAGAAGGTTTATGTACAATTCTGTTGTATGTTTGCTTTTTTATGGCTGTTCCCGCGTTTTGCACAGTAAACGTACTCCGATTTAGACGATATTTCATTATTTGTAAGAGGAGAGTTGACAAATGGTCCCATATTTGGTAAAACTCAAATCCGAAATCCCCTTTCCTCCAAATACCGCCCCCAAAGGGAATGGGAGGGGCAATTTTTCTCGGAAATTGAAAATCCCAGACGGCAAAATTAAAGAAAATTCCATATCCGGAAACATTTAAATTGGACATTTTTAAAAATAATCATAGGTTTCCGTATCACAGTCTAAAATATGTGTTTCAGCTATGTGGAAGGGGCAAATTTTTCCGAGAAACGTTTGAATTGAACTTTTTTTCAAAATAGTTACGGTTTCCGAGTTTCGTAATGGTAAAGTCTGAAATATGTGATATGCGTATTTCCGCTATGTGGAAGAGTATTTTTTTCGAAAATTGAAAATATGAGACGGCCAAATTAAAGAAAAGATAATATGTAGCAACATTTAAATTGAGCTACGGATTTCGAGTTACAGCAGTAGATAAGTCTGAGATATGTATATTTGCGCCGTGATATTTTGAGATCTGAATAATAAATAACAAGTTCAAGCTAAGCCTATATCTTTTTGGGTATTAGTGAACGTTCAACAATTTTCATGACTAATGTTACACTCAAAAATGTGAAATGAACATTTTTTACAAAATATTGGACCTACTTTATTAGATGTTGCACTGAAAATTATAAAATTATATTAATTCTATTGTTGCTGGAAATTTTGAAGTTGTGCCGTAGTAGTTTGTTGTAGTAGGCACCAACTCCAAAAGAACCAGCACACCAATAGAATTAATATTATTTTATATTTTTCAGAGCAACAACTAATAAAGTCGGTCCAATTTTTTGTAAAAAATATTTATTCATATGATAATCTCAATTCTCCAGCAAATTAACACTGAAGAACCAACAAATAGAAAAAGACCACAGAGGTAGAGTAAATATAAATCACATATATATGACAGATCGTATGTGTTGCTGTTGCTAGCGAGCCGTGACGTAGATTGAAGATCGTGAATGATTTACGTGTTTCAGGGGGAAAATTAAAAAAAAATTATTAAAAAAAATATTTTTTTTAGTAAAAGATTTTTTTCGTATCTATGAAGGTTCGATCTGAAAGATAGGAACGGTTCGAAAAAATTTTCAACATCCCTATTCTAGTTCTTATTGAAATAAATGGTTCTATTGAAATTAAATAAGAACATATATTTACAAATATAAATGTGTCCCACTGTAAAACACGTAATTACTTCTAAAATGATTTCTGATGTTATGTTTGTTCCAAAAATTAGCACAAATGACTTCTAAGGTATACCATGGCTAAAGTGTTCGATGACCTTTATTACTTGTTGCAGTGTGAAGGAAATATAATTTTAAGATTTTTTCATTATAAATACTGAGAGGAAATCTATAGAGGATTTTAAAAGATTTATTTGACAAGAGACTTTTTTCAAAATTCTAGGGATCTATAAATGGCAACTGGTTTCAGTATTCAGAAGAGACCAAATACAAAAAATAGCAATTCAGCAGGGACTTGCGAAGACAAAGGTGTCCCTGGAAGAAGTGCTTTAAAAATCATTAATTTTCTGCTGTGACACTGTTAGGTATTTAAAATGAAAGTTATAAATATAGATAATGTTTACATTAACATTTAATCATTATTCATTAAAGAATTATAATAACAAGACCACTTGATGCCTTGATGCATCAAGCGCTAGCTTTTCGGTGACCTTGCTTAGCAACATAATATAATTTTGACTCATTTGAATTGCGGAAGCGCTGAATTCGTCTGGTCTGCTTTCATTACATGTTCACAATTGAATAAATCTAAAGAAAAACGATAGGAAATAGTTTTTGTTTCACATAATTTAAGAACTTGAATCTTCTACTTTCCTTCTGCTGTTTTTGAAATTCATCATCAGTGTCAGATATATTGAATGGGTAAGCTGGTCTCAAATTTTCAAACCCACTTTTATAACTTACCCATACCTGCCCATACAACAAACTTTTATTTTTACCTGAAATCAACCAAGCTGAGCAACACGTTGATGTGAATTTGTATCTCATTAGCATTTTTCTATTTCTGGTCACTGGTTCACCTTGTACGTATTTATACAGCATGATTCAGGAGTAAATGATTTTTTTAAAGTCTAGGAAGTCAAAATAAGCTCATATGTTCAAGTTTGATTTTAATTTGTTCCAGAGGTACTTACTTTGATTAGTATATAAAAAATATTACAAAACCAACAAAACAAATAAATGGTTAAACAAGTTAACCTTGTCCCAAAGGACAATTTGAGACTCATTGAAGTCAAGTATATTAAAAACTTTGTAAGATTATTAAAATGCCCCAATGATAAGTTGAATTGGTGTATGGTATTGGTATTTTATTAGATTGTCAGAATGCCTTATAAATTTAGTCATAATGAAAATGCAGTACAAGAGAGGCGTTTTCCACATCGAAGAGTTAGTTTTCTGATATTTTTTCCGTTTTTAAATTGCAACTAATCAAAGTATCTCTGGAAAAAAATTAAAATCAAGCTTGAACATTATTTTGCTTATTTTGACGTCCTATAGACCTATCCTTAAAATATTTAAAATTTTCAGAATCACCCTATAACTTCGAATCGAATTCCTCTTATCCAGTGCACATCATGAGCGTAAAAAAACGTGGAACGACAAAATATTCATCGTTTTGCCACAAGGCCGTGGTGCTGCTAAATACCAATTTGTATGCTAGTCGGCGATCATAGTTTAAACACACATATATATTTTCGAATTGGTACCGATTTGCCTTCAGTCAAATGATAGCCACAGACCACGTTCATCGTTACCGTAATTGGGACGGTTCTAGCATCCGATTTTTTATCTTTATTACTGATTATCTAACAATAAAGTTTCGACAAAATATTAGAACTGACTTTGTTAGATGGATGATGCACTGAAAAATATAAAATAACTACCAAAAGCCCGCGGCTCCGCCCTCAGAAATCAGAGGAATCCCTTTAAAATGACTGTTCAAAACTTTATTCATGCCTTCGTATGAATGAAAACTATTGAACTCACTATAGGGTTTTAGTTTTTTGTTATGTTCATTATCATTTTCGCAATCAACGTCTCAAAAACCTCAATGACGATACCCATATCAAAAATCACAAAATACGTGTTTGCTTCTTTTTGACCAACGAACCCCGAACGGAGGAGGTATACAATTCGACTGTCTGCTTTTTTTGTTTGACCGCGCGTTTTATATAGTAATCGTACTCTGATTTTGATAATTTTTGATTCATTTAAAAGAGGAGGCTTGAGAAATAGTCCCATATTCATAAAAACGCTAATCCAAAATCTTCTTCCCTCTGAGAACCGCCCTCGAAGGGGTCAAATTTTCTCGAAAATCGAAAATCTGAGGTGGTATAATTAAAGATAGGACAATATCCGGAAACGTTTCAATTGAACATTTTTTCACAAGAGTTACGGTTTTCGAGTAAGAGGCATGTTAATTTCTTAAATATGTATATTTCTGATATGTGGAGAGGGCGGTTTCTTTAGAAAATTGAAAATCTGTGGGTAATACATGAAAGAACTAATTATTTGTAGCAATATTTATTATGAACATTTTTCCCTTAGAGTTACTGTTTTCGGGATAAAAGTGTGGTAAATTTTATAATATGCGTATTTCCGCGACGATGTTTTTAGATATTTGAATACTTAATAGCAAATACAAGCAAAGCGTACATGGATAATCGTGAACGTTCAACGATTTTCGTGACAAATGCACCTAACACTCAAAAGTGTGGAATAAATATTTTTTGTGTTCTATATAAGAATTGCTCTTTCAGAAAGGACAAATGATTTGATACTATTTTATAATTATTAATTATTACTACATATCTCAGTCGCATTTACATGTTTCGGATATGCACGCTCCATGAACGGCTAGCGGATTTACGAAAAGCAGCTTCACACCCCTTACTAAAATATCGTTTTGATGTGGAGATGGCCAATAGTAAACTCGACCTTTTTATAGACTAAGATCCCAGTCGGCTGATTCTATCTGTATAGTGTGGACAGTAGCTGTAATTTCTACAACGCAAAATGTTTCGCGTTAGAACTTGGATATCTACTGGACAAAGAGCATGTTAATAGCTTCTCTATCGCCATAACAATGGAATTTAATTAGTGTTAATTAATGTTAATACAACCTGAAACAATTTGGAGAAATTTCATACTAATACTGGACCTTTATCGGTTACTCCAAAAGAGGCAAACCACATCCGTTTAAGCATTTAATTAGCTAAATATGATGAGTTGTTGGCATCAGATCAGGAGTATCATTGTAGTTAATCTAAATATCATGTAACTAGCAACTGCAATGCGACCGCGACTATTGCACAATGGTCGCTGTCAAAACGTCGATTTTGTACAGTGTTGCCGCTCATTCAATGTAGAGCCTAAATTGATGTTCGAATAAAATTATCGAAGCGAAGTTGTATTTGTGAATAATTAAGGATTTTTTTAACATGTTCTTTATAAAATAGCTATTTTTACTTATTTTTCCAATATTAAATAGAGAAGGTCTAATGGACTACATGTAGACAGTGGCAACACTGAGACAACAACGCGATTGAAACTGGTTGCTAAATTTTACATGATACGGGGGCCGATTACCTACCTAACCTAAAGAATAAGATAAATAGCAGCTACTTTATAACATTAGAGATACTAACAAAATAAAGACTGGCAAATGGACTTAGAAAGAGAAAAGAGAAACAAGAAAGCTCCACATAGACAAAATTCCTAAGTATATCTTTGAGCAGGTAGTCGTGCGCAATAAGCCACTCTAGCTTAACATACACAATAGATTATTGTCAGCAGTCAGCAGTGAACGCCTCATTCTGTAGGAATTCGAATCGTATCCTCAATTTACAAATTGAGTTATGGTAGGTCGAGCTGTAACAGCTGCTAGCCAATCAGAGAAGATTATCCATGCTAATGTGTATTGTCGTTCTGAGATTACAGCTCGAAAAAAGCAACTTATTTCGTAAATGAAGTTATGGATCTTCTATGATCTCATCTGATTAGGTACGTAGAGAAACATAGGCAGTAAACTCTTATCTCATATGACAATTGCAACAGTTGACTGTGGACTGCGCATTCCTTATCTCGCTAATAAGTGGAAAATTACCAGATTAGTGTGGGTGAGACAGGTTAGTGGTTGTTTTTTAAATTATTGGCCGCCAAGTCGCTTTGCCTCTTCCAAGGTGGATATCCATTTGTTGCATTCGCATGTATCGTATCAATGCTTTGTATCACCGTATCGTTTCAAATAGTTAGGATACGCTGCAACGTGGTGCCAATTTTTGACATGCCATTAAAAATGCGTATCCGTATCATTTGCGCGATAGTATTCTCCCGCATCGCAATGAGCAAGCAGCAGACTGGTACGATGCAACGATGTACATGCAACGACTTATCAAAGTCTCGTCTACATACAACTAACTACGTGTCGTATCATTTCTTTGATGTTTCGGCGAAAAACCGACAATTGGGCGGATCTTTGTATCAAAATTTGATACGTTACTATGCAAACGGTTTCCGTTTCAATTGATACGCAACATTGATACGATACGTGCAAATGCAACAAATGGATACTCACCTTTACAACGGTCAATTTTGTGATGCCAATGCCAATTGAGATTTTGCCAGTCTCTCTTCTCACAGGGTCTCTATTTTATTTATATTATTACTGTTCCCCCTTATTCATATCGCAACATACCGGAAAAGCCATAGAGAGAATATTGTTCAAATCTGCTCAATTTAAATGATACTATATTAAAGAGCACAACTACTACTACTACCTACATCGATACATCACAATAAAATAATGAGTACCTTTTTGATGACTTGTATCCAAACGCCCCCGTAGACAAGTAATTTACCATTCGTTTGTGCTACTTGGACAAGAAATGGTTAGTAAGTATAGTTATCAGTAATTGCATATATCCAATTATTGGTGACTTTTACAAGAACTGTTTAACCATTAAAACAGTTAAAACAGTGTTGCAAAACTGTATTTCGACAACAAAGAACAATTATTGGTGTTCTTCAAAATATTGTGAAGTAATAGAAAGTTAAATAACCACTTCAATTAAAAAATGTATGTAAATAGTATAAATAAGCACGCTATTTATTAAAAAGTTGTGCAGTTGCAGTTAGATTGAAAACTTTTGGCACAAACTTCAAAAGTACCAGAACCAATAGAATTAATATTATTTTGTACTAGCTTTTACTCGCGGCTTCGTCCGCGCTACCGGCCTGTGAGAATCCTGCCAGAATCGGTTACGGAGATTACTCGGAACAAATAGACAGAAAAAAAATAATAAAAATGTTTGTTTTGATATTAGCGAGACATACACTTCCATATGCAATTAGATAAAAACTGTTATTTTGAAATTACAAACATACCTTTCGTTTTTATTTATTTGTATAGTTTTTTCTAAAATAAAAACAGTTCAAGTTATTTCTTGTAACATTAGCTACCTGCCTTTGAATTTCCCGTCGGAATCGGTTCAGCCGTTACGGAGATTTTCCGGAACAAGCAGACAGACAGACAAAAACAAAGAAAAAATCCCCTCCATCCTCTTTGGGAGAAGTCTTTGAGAGGCAAGACATGTTGAATGCCGATTTTTTTCAGTGGGACCAACTCTCAATAGTCTCTCCGTTTGGAAAGTCGGTCAAAAATATATTGGAAATTGTTGTGTTAAAATTATTAGCATTTTAATTTTCAATCGTACCTACCTATTTGTACAGTACAAATGTTAATAAAATAATTATTTATATCAAACAAGAAGCATTTTTTAGATTAAGTAGCAGGATCAAATAAAACATTTTCTTAAGAAACAAAACCGACATTATTAGTTGATGCTCAAGGCACGAATTCATGGTTATTTAAATGTTACTAGAATTACAAATATAATTTTAGGTAGATAACTTGTATCGAACAAAAATGTATTAACAGATTATGTAACAATAAGTCTTTAGATTGCATAGTCACAGCAGCATAAAAGTCAAACTTATATCTACTGAGAGAATATCAAATCTTTTAAGGACCTGTTCATAAACCAACTTGATGAACCTAAATGATCAACACAAAACCAGGTTCAGCAAACGAGTTGAAACATATTACCCACCCAATTTCTACATTATTTGAGAGAAATGTGAAAAACGCTAGGACCAGTCAATTTGTATTTTTATTTTTTGTAACAAATTAGACGTTGAATGTAACACATTTTCCAATTCTGCTTTTCAAGCCCCTTTAATTTTTGTATTGTCATAGAATGCCTCGTTTGAACCAAAAATCAAGGGGTCCAAATGTTATTCAACTTTGTTTCGAATAACTTAGCTTATAGGGGGTAATACATAATTATTAAATGAGGTATAAAATACGTTATAATATTTGAAAATTTTAGTTTGAAATCCTCAATTTTCTAAAAAAAACGAAACATACATGTATGTGTAAAATTGAAGAGATGTTTCAAAAATATTATTTTGCACATTTTAGTGCATGATATTATGAAGACGGTGCATTTTTCTTCCAAAAATACTATTTTGTTGTTATTTGTGAAATTGAGAGATCAGGTGAGTACGAGAGTCACAACCCAACGATTATGTGACAAAATTATATCACATCACAACAGTGATTTTTTTACATTTTTAAACATATCACACTTTTCCAAGAATATTATTATTAATATTTTCCTACTGTTCTGATTCATAAGCTAACTGATTTCGCATTGTTTTTACAATAGCAAAATTCGTTAAGCATTACGCATTGCTTATTTATCAACAGAAATATGGAAACTGTCATAGGACAACTTGTATTTCTTTATTTATTTCCACAAAATTGGTGATATTTCAACAAATAATGGAATCTGTTGTTTCCTAATTAGCTTATTAGATGCCATTCCATGCCATATAGAAAAGGTATAGCAGGTAATTTGTTTCACAGTTTTAATTAGATTTCAAGGCCCAACTCCGATTTTGCTTGCAAAAATAGTTATTTATTATACAAGGGAAATATTCTTCCCGTGTATAAAACACTATTTTTTTCTGTGACGGGAAAAACGATGATGTAATATTAAAGAATATTACAATGTTTTAAAGTCAGGAAATTATCGAAGTGAAATTTGAAGTTTCAAGCTGGTAGGGTAGGTACTTATAGCCACAATTAGGCCTGCGTTGTTAGGGAAACCTTTAAAGTAATCAAATATCTGTCAATTTAATCATGTGATTTAAAAATTGCGAACTCAGTGGTTGTTTGTTTGTAAAAAATGTCTAATTTCGAGTTTTCCCTGACTTCACCGGAGTTAGTAGAAGCACCGAAAAGAGCCAGAAAATTATTGCCAGCTAAATAGCTATATTTTTGTGTATATATACCCTGGGAAAAAAAGTAATTTTATAAAAAGTGATACTTTGTCACCTGTCAACAGAGATAAAATGTCAAACTTTTTTCCCGTTACGGAAAGAATATTCTAAATATTTCTTAGAAAATATCTGATATTTCCTCTCACACGACTTTCCTACCGCTCTCAAACAGATACCAGAGAAGATAAGAATCGAATGATCAGAGCTGGTTTTCGAGCCAAATTATTGAGCGAAGAGCGAAGCACATTTTTACTTATTGCCTAGTAACTGGAACAAGTAGGATATCCACCAGCAGGCCTCGATAACCTGCACAACATCCATCCCGAGATAATCTTGACAGACGGACCAATTTTGAAAATATTGATTTCGGGACCTCTGAATCGTAAACATTTGTTTGAAAATCGAATACCGAATATTTTACCAGATTACAATACTTCCCTCACTAGGCGGTGGCGGTAGGAGAGTGATAAAACAAACAATTCGATTTTATGCTTCCTTCTTTTGGTTAAAAAATATGCTAAATATGCATACTTTTGTAGGGAGAAAGCGGCATGAATTTTATTCCATAGCACATAACATTTGCATCCGATAGTACCTACGTGAATTCCGGTAATCGAAAACAGAAACATCTCATCACCGTGAACGTAACATTTACATCAGAATGATTGCTAATGTAACAAAATTGGACACAAGTAATATGTAGTATAAATTCATGAATTTACTTCACAGAGATTTACGCATGGTATCGTGTCTCAATTTTCGGACAAAAATCAATAGGCTTGAAAACGGGTCATTGAATCAACGCTGAGAGGACAATATTAACATACAGTCATCTATATCAAACAACTGACTATATGTGGCCAAAACAGAAACCGTTCAAATGTGTTAATTTAATTGTTTGAGTGTATCACATTACACCATTCCTATTATTATTATAATAATTATCAGTGATTCTATGGTTCGCAACACAGCACACAGAACATCAAAATTTATACATTTGAAGATAGCATATTTTAATATAATGCATTATCGTTTATCTTCCCACAAACAGAAGCGGACCAAAAAAAAGTCATGTAGTTTATGTCCATTTGCAGACCTTAACAAAAAATACTAGGTACTTGAAATTGAACATTTCCGCACTATTCATTTTGATTTTTATGTTCAGTTCGTGAATTATTTGGCAATTCTTGTTTTCAAAGCTTCTAGAAATTGTATTGGTTGATTGTCTAATAGTTTCAGTCAAAGCAGTTAATTATTTGGCTTTTCAGACGGATTTTTTAAAAATATTTACAACATCGTTTTAAAAATGCATAGATTCAACTTGGAATTTTATCTAAATCATCTTCCGACATACTCACACTCTTAAGGACATTATCAGACAACACAATAGTTCTTTTTGTATTAAGTGCTTAAAATGAGTGTTTTTAATGGTACATGAGAGTGTGCCATAAAAACACGAATTTTATACACGAAGTACAAACATTTTTTGTACAACTGTCAAAAAAGCTTGACATTTCTGCATCTCTATTGATGAAGTAATTGTTCACACTTTAGTATCAGTTATTATTCCAATAAATGAAATTGTTTCATGATGAATAATAAATTAATAATTGACTCTATTAAAAATAAATCCTTCAAAAAGTAATATTTCATGTTTATTTTGTGAATTATTTTGGCAGTGAAAACAGTAAACATTTACTCATCAATAGAGATGCAGAAATGTCAAATTTTTTTGACAGTTGTACAAAAAGTTTATTTTGCGGCAGTGACAATCAATGACATCACACAACGGATATTCACAAGATGAGAAAAATAACAACTATTATCAATATATACACAATTTATATGGTGCAGTTATCTTTTTATGTCGAATTCAAAAGAAATTAAAAAAATTTTCAACATCAGAGCAAAGATTAAATCTTTGACCAGAGCATACAGTTTCATTTTTTATATGTGATTATTATTGCTGCCGTCGACCGCTGGCTCATTTAACGAACACACTCATTGAATATGACAACAACTAATTTCCATCTGACGCTAGCAAAGACATGCCCAGGAATCGTTCTCATCTGCAATAGCCTACATGGAATGACTTTTTTTAAATTTCTTCAGAAAAAGTAATAATATTTTATAACGGTACTTTTTGATACAAACTTTCGCTTTCACTATTGGTACGATCATGGAAGATTTATGGGAGTAATTTTTTTTTGCAATATTTTTTTGAAATCTTGATAGGTATCTGGTTATTGCTCCATCAATAGCCGACAAATTAAAGTACTAATATGTTCCATTCGGGCATACATTTTGTGAATCACTTCCCTTAAAACAATGCAGATTATTCTTCGTAATTCGAGTTTTGCTCTGGGAAACTTTGGCAGGCATATTGCTTCAATATTCGATCTTCCAGGTTGCATAAAACAGAATTAACCACAATAGCACCAACATTTTATTTGTTAAGCCCAACAATTGTTTCGTCAACAAAGTTGGCCTCTTTAGCGGTAAACCTGTACTTAAACATGCTACGATTTATGATGATTGTTTTTTCATTGGAAATGACACATGAAAAAATATACTTTTCTTTTGCTTTTATGTGAATTCACGAATTTTGCCCCGACGAAGAGAATAAACATTCTCGAAAGCTTGGCATAATCCAAAGAATTTTATTTATTAAATGACTGCATCCCCAACAAAAATCTATTTTATCAAATAATAAACCAGTCAAGAATTCAGAATCAAACAATATATATATATATATATATATATATGTATATATATATATATATATATATACATCTCGGTATCATTCTGGCGTCCTTTCAAAAAACAGTAATGAAGCGTCCTTGCCGTATATATTTCACTTCGCCATCAATGTGAGCTCCGTTCATTCTATAGCCGTTTGGGCGTCCAATGTATATAATAATTTCAATCTTACAAACAATAGAGCGTCCATACGGTGTATATTTATTTCATTTACCGTAAATACAGCGTCCGGCGCTATTGCCAAATGTGCAGTGGAATGGGATGATGAAATGTGATTTTAAATATATTTCTCGTATTTTGAAACTACCAGCGACTGCCTAGCATTGGTTGTTTCTCCGAATAGTATTTCATCTGACTTTTTGTTCCTTAAACTTTATTATAATTACTCAATTGTCATATATTCTATAATTCAATTTATACAAAATGGAATTGTAGATGCTAATGATTTTAAAATGTAAACTCATTTTCATTTTTGTCATTATTTCTGTCTCCAACATCAAATAGAAATAGAAATATTTATTTCATGTAAACAATTAGGCATGTATACTTTTGTCCTGGATAGTGATATAGATCACACCAAATAAAATTAATTAAAATACGCTTCAGATGAAGACATAATAAACATACAAGTGACAAAGTACATATAACTTAATTCAAGACAAGGATTATGAACATGTTAAAAAAAGAAAATAATAGTAATAACAATCTAGAAAAAAGAAGTTAAAACGGTGTTGTGTTAAATATTTACGGATCTTAATTTTGAGTGATGCACAAGACATCTTTGAATTGTTTGGCAAAGCATTATTCAATTTTATGCCCAGAAATTTATAGGAATTATGGGTCTATGTCTGAATAATGGAGGACAGATATAGTTTTTTTTCTCTTGTATTATAAGAGTAAACATAATTGTGCTGGATTCTTTGGCATGTTTTTTATATGAAGCAGGCACTGCAAAATGCAGCAACATGGTAATTGCAGGATGTTCAATTTTTCTAACAATGGCTTACAGTGATCATCATATTTGCTGGATGTTATTATTCGAATGACTTTTTTTGTGCAATGCATATTTTGGGGCTGTAACATGTGTTTCTCCAGATTATCAAGGCATACGGTCACTATTATGCTATGAAACATAACAAAATATGCCATTCTTAGATAATCTTTATCTACATTCAGCTTCAGTTACCTGAGAGTATTTCCCTTTTTATAGATAGGTGTAACTTTGGAAACCTTGAGAATATCTGGAAAAATACATGTACTCATACGAAGATTAAATAGATTCGGTAAAGAAATCGCTACATTTTTATTTATCTGCGGCTCTAGAATTTTTCAGTTTATGAACAATGTTCAATATTTCTGATTAACTTGTTGGATGTAGGTAAGAAGTCAAATGGTTTATTGCTATTTTTTGCATGCAAGAATCGAAGGGATTTGCAATATAGTTCGCAGAATTTTGCATTAAATTGTTTATGCAATGTTCAAAAGAGTTGGCAAAGTCCTCAGCGGATAAATTGCTCTCATTCCTTAGGTTATTAGTTTTAACTAAATTTGTATTTAATATTCTCCAGACTGACTTTTGCTTATTTTTGATTCAGATATTATCTTATTATTAAACTCCACTTTTTTCGATTTGTTAATGTTAAGTAATTCGAAGCTATCGAGCGTCCTGGTCACTTCGGCAATAGTATGAACCTGGGTTAGTTGTGACTTAAGATTTTTAATATCAGGAGAATTGTCTCGTCCTTGAAGCTAGCAGAGCAAAGTGAGCAGAATCAAAATTACAAATTTGGTGCTTACAGAGCTAATTAATTACTAATTAACTGCTGTATACCGAAATGAATTGCTCTTATAGTTTTTTTTAATGGCTGCTGTGCTAGCTGTAAATCTAAAGCTTACAGAGCAACATTTAAAAATATTTTTTGAGTACTTTTTTTGTGTTTATAGGGCTAATTAAGTTCTAATTAAGTGCTTTATTCAGAAATTAATTACTCATATGGTTTTTGGAAAATGGCTGCTTTGCTTTAAAAATCAACTTTTCCGAGAAAATTTTATTTGGTGTTTGTAGACCGAATAAAGTGCTAATTAATTGCTGTATTCCGAAATTATGTGGTCTTACATTTTTTTAATGGCTGCTTTGCTAGCTTTAGATCTAAAGATAGCTGAGCAACCTTTAAAAATATTCATTGAGAACTTCTTTTTTAGTGCTTAAGGTCTAATTAAGTGCTGTATTCCGACATTAATTGTTGTTTTATGGTTCTTAGGAAAATGTATGCTTTGTTTTTAAATATTATTTTTTTCTATAAAATCGTAGTTGATGCTTGTAGAGCTAATTAAGTGCTAATTATTTGCTTTATTCCGAAATTTATTGCTCTTATAGTTTTTTCTAAATAGCTGCTTTGCTAGCTTTAGATCTAAGTCTAACAGAGCAGCTTTTAAAAATCAACTTTTCGAGAACTTCTTTTAGTGTTTATAGGGCTAATTAAGTGCTGTATTCCAAACTCAATTTTTCTTAAAGTTTTCGGAAAATGACTGCTTTGCTTCAAGAAACACTTTTTCGAGAAATACTTTTTTCGTGCTTGTAGAGCTAATTAATTGCTAATTAAATGCTGCATTCCGAAATTATCGGCTCTTATAGTTTTTAGAAAATGGCAGAGATTGTCGCTATCCGAGCAAAAACATATAATCTATACACCCGATATATAAACTATATCGGTAACCATTATTTGAGGTATTTTTTATAAAAAATCAATAAAATTTACATATTTCCTATGTTATTTAATCAAGTGCGGTTTCCCGAAATTAATTTCTATAATTTCTATAATATTTCGGCCAATACAATTATATCCGTAAGAAAAGTACTTACCGACGTGGTTAGTAATGAACTTATCCACCGGTAAACCTATCTTACAGTCATAGGAACATATACGGTTAGCAATCGAAAACCGTCCGGTCCTACAAAAATTAAGTTTTATCCCTTAGCTTTTTAGTATCAGAATTGTACATTTCTTCATTGGGAGAGATAATAAATTCAAAAACATTAAAATCTCAATTTTTAAATGGAATTAAAAATGGATTACATAAAATTAAGTAGTTTCAAGTTGCCCGGTGTACCTTTAAAGCTATAAATAACCCCACAATAGATAAATTGACATTTTTATTTGTCTTAAAAGAACGTTCTCTCTCAAAAAATTATTAGAGCAATTAATTTCGGAGTACCGCACTTAATAAGCCCTACAATCCCTAAAACAACAGTTCTGAAAAATTATGATTTTCAAAGGTTGCTCTGCTAGCTTTAGATCTAAAGCTAACAAAGCAGCAATTTTTTAAATATCAGAGCAATTAATTTCGGAATACAGCAGTTAATTAGCACTTAATTAGCTCTACAAGGACCAAATAAGATTATCCCGAAATAATAGATTTTTTAAAGTATCCATTTTCCGAAAAACTATAAATAAGAATAAATAATTTCGGAATACAGCACTTAATTAACAATTAATTAACCTTAACAGCCCTGTAAAAGAAGTTCTAAAAAATAAGTTTTCAAAGGTTGCTGTGCAAGCTTTAGTCTAAAGCTAGCAAAGCAGCCATTTTCCAAAAATAAAAACTATAAGAGCAATTAATTTCGGAACACAGCATTTAATTAGTTCTACAACAGATTTGTATTTTTGATTCTACTCACTTTGCTCTGCCAGCTTTAGGGACGTAGAAATCTCAACATTTTAAAGTTATTTTCCGGGATACATAACTTTTTTTATGGAAAACGAGATGTTTAAAGATCTGACAGAGTAAACTAAATGAGCAGCTTTTGTTTCTGAATCTAAATGGCATATATTTCAGATCATTTCATCTAATGCAGCTGTGAAACCTGAGATAGATTTTTTTTGACATTGGTCGACAC
This sequence comes from Crioceris asparagi, assembly GCA_958507055.1. Lineage (NCBI taxonomy): Eukaryota > Metazoa > Arthropoda > Insecta > Coleoptera > Chrysomelidae > Crioceris > Crioceris asparagi. Next base: position 78,428,213 of record OY293826.1, on the reverse strand, counting down.
ATGATAAAATTCCTTTATGGTCGGACAAGTGCGGCTCTATGACTTCAAGAATGAAAATGTTATCATCTAAATTTGTGAACAGATTATCGACTCTAGTTTCTCTAGATTTAGTTATCCGCTGGTGTCAACAAAAACTTTTTCTAGCATATCATGTGATAAAAAATATGTTTGCATTCAGTTAATTTATTGTCACTGGTTTTAAGTCTTAAAGCTATAATTGAAAGTCACCGACAGCCTGTACCTTATTATTGGAGTTTTTTTCTGATAATATTCTGTGCAGATAATATTAAAAAAAAATACTATCACCATCCGGTGATCTGTAGGCACAACAAAAACTAATTTTCATATTTTTAAGCTGTGTTAATTCTGCATCTATCTTCGCGCAAAGATCTTTTACACAAATGTTATGGAAATCTAAATTGGTCTTAGTATAAATGCCACCATGAATACAAATCTGTCGAATATGATTTATTAGTCTATATCCTCGCGGAATACGATACGATAGAGTTTATGTCCTCCATTTTAAATGAAACGTCTGTCAGTAGTAGTACGTCAATATTGTTCGTATTGTTAGTTCACTTTGTTCCCAATACATTGAATTATGATTTAAAAAAAAAAAAAATTAAATATATACTATAAATAAAAAAAATCAAAGAATGTTTTTTATCTAGAGCGATTTTTTCTTCTATTGATTCGAATGGCACCAGGTTTATCCACATGATCACAAACGAATAATTTATAAGTGCTTCGAATATATATCAGGAGACCCTATATGAGTGTAAAAGTCGTTAAAATGAAATTCATGTGTTTCGTTGTTGCCAGATTGCCGGACGCCCAATACGCGATGGAATGAAAGTTAACGTATTCAAAATGAATATTTTAGCGCCGCGCTGCGCCAGATATATCGAACTAATTATATTCGAATATCAATCAAAAATCTCTTGGGACGTGCATGGAGCGTCCTTCCAATTTTTGTTCCATCGGTTAAGATGATCATCTTGACCAGAATTACACTGATGTGTAATAGAGCGTCCGTATACGGACGCTCAATTACCACGGACGCTCTATTGAATGCAATTCGTCAATGTACGGACGCTCTATTGATAGGAAGATATATATATATATATATATATATATATATATATATATATATATATATATATATATAACATCTGCATGACATAGTTTAGATTACAACATATTCCGTTACTTTTCTTCGAATGTATTCTATTTCCAAAATTAACAAGTTAATCGGGAACTTAAAATTCTCAATAATAACTATCTAACTATCATTCAGCTACTATCTAATTAATGCATATTTTTATACACACACTTTTTTTAGAAGTGATAACTGTACATTAGACGAAATCAAACAGATAGTATTAATTATTAATTATTATTCTTCTAAGCTAAAGTCATAAATTATTTTTCGGTAAACTAACACTAACTATTCTACACACCTTTAAAAAAGAACTCAAAATATTTATTCGGAATGTCTAAAACAAGTTTTAGGACAATCTATTTTTATGGTGAAATTACCATTATTAGGCAATCATGTTATTTATGCTTATATCGTTTCACTATACGTGCTGGACTTTTGACTCTGAGCAAGCATTGTATACGGGGTGAGTCGGGTGGAACGAACTACAGGAGTATACAAAAAACTCATATGTTCTTATTCGATTTTCATTTGTTTTCAAGTTACAGGGTAAAACCAAAATTTCATATATTGACACTTTTTTAATCACAGCGTTCTTTTAATAAATTTTCAAAAATGCGGCCATTGACCTCTAACCATTTTGTGCTTTGTCCAATATCGCTGCGGTATTCCCTTTTACTTTATACATACACCTCATTTTTGAACCAGTCCCATAAACAATAATCTAGAGGTGTCAGGTCTGGGGATCTTGGAGGCCAATTAACAGGACCATCTCGACCAATCCAGCGCCCAGGAAACCTTTCGTCCAAATGTTGCTTACCTGATTGGCCTTTTTTAACACTTTAACTTAACAATTCGGAGATGAACGTTCAATTACTGTCACAACACACTGACACATTATCAAAATAACAAAATTATCAAATGTTTTTGAGCCTCGAGCATGGCATACTCTAATTATCTTTGCGAAAATGCGGATGCAAGTAGAAAGCTAGATACATTTTTTTTAAATATGATATAACTTGAAAACAAATGAATATCTGATAAAATCATATGAGTTTTTTTACATTATTTTCAAGTGTGTAAGAACACTCCATTAGTTCTGTCCGTTTGTTAATAGAACGCTATGATTAAAACAAAAGAAAATCGAATAAGAACATATGAGTTTTTTTACATTATTTTCAAGTGTATAATACATTCCTGTACTTTGGTCCGTTCCTCCCCACTCACCCTGTATAAAGCAGTTTGACACGGTTTCTGTATGAATATTAAAAAATATGTAATCACGAATTCTAAAAACTCATTATACACTCAAAAGAAAAATGATGATAGATAATGATTAAAATAATTAAAAATAATTACTACTCCTTCACCTATATATTAAACTGTTTATCTTTCGTTGGAATCCAAAAACGGCCAAGTGCATATTTTTATCGAGTGTTTTCCACATGGAAATAATTACATGTTCCTTTTTAAATTCGTAGTCTCAAGGCCGTTAGAGATGATCGCGAGTCAACGAGATTCGGAATATCACAATTAAAACGCTAATAAGTAAGTATGCAGTACCGAGTACTTTTTTACCCTAGGTGAGAAAGTAGATTTTTTCCGAACTGAAAGAAGTACCATCGTAATTACTCATCTACAGTATCGATGGATGCCTATCTCTACTAATTTTCAGCCCTCTAAATCGGGTTTTCTAATGTAGTATAAAAATAATTTTATCATTGCAAACCGCTAATTGAATCACATATACTGGGTTATAGTCCATTTTAAAAAGATAGACATTAATAAATTATGATAATGAACGCATATTTATTGTATTATAACGCTTATATGACAGAATACAATAGAGATTCATCAATCTTCCTTTTTTTCAAAAGGAGTACAGTAAACTATCTCACATATTTATAGTGATCACGCCACCTTATTTTACCCGAAATTTCGTTCTATTTCATTTTATTTTGATATTTGCTTGACATCTGATGAGAATGTTTTCTATGAAGTGTAACTTTACTAGCCGATAATCAGAACATTCTGAAATATGTTTTTGAAGATTGCACAAAAATGACTAATCGAATTGAAAATGGTATTCAATTTATTTAAAATAATTTTGAAATCTGTTGAATGATAGAGATGGTTTTGCCATTAAAAAATGTTCTATGGTCTGACAGGAATATATTTGTTTAATTCTCTTCTCAGTAAAATTAATCTCGTACAATGCTACTTTTGGATATCTGGTCATCTCCTCAAATAAATGATTTATCTAATGACTTTTTTTAAAAAGAAAACTAGTACTGTATACCTAGTCTGTATATTTACGGGAAACCCCTCGTATCTGCAACTAGTTAAACTATTTTGAAATGCAGAAACAACCTTGGCCGCGTAAACGTCATGGTACATCGTTTGGAAAATACACTCATACACAACATAATATTAATTGATTACATCAGTGCTACTGGTGGTTCGTCGTAATTTAAATATACAAACGAGTAAAAGCATTTCAACAGCTCTAGATATCAGTAAGTAGATGATGTATTGTTTCGGAAATATTTTTTACATGCTGGGTTTTTGTAAAAAATTTCAATAGGCACATGCGATATTTTGAGCAGTTTTTAAACATATTTATGTAGCAAGTAGCCATGAAATAAAACAAGAGGAAAAGGGCTAAAACTAGAATTGTAGATAGAGAAGAATGTTTTAAGTAATTACTTAATGCATAGCAATTCACATAGTTCTACAGCCATTTAAAGTCGACTGAGAAACATAGACACCTTATGCTATATAGCCTGTACATTAATGTGCAGCTATCGGAAAAGAGAGAGGTTGAAGAGACAGATGGAGGTGGAGCTAAGAAGGTAAAAAGACGGTTTAAAATTTTGAATTGAAAAATAGATTGAGGTTATAGCATATACCAAGGACCAAAGAATAAAAGATGTTTTTTATTCTTTGCCTAAGACCAAGGCATAATGTGTAGGTATTATGTTGAGTCCATGGTACAAGATACCTACCATAATTGAGTCTATGAGTGTGAATTGAAAGTTTACTAAAGATTACTTATTTATTCTCCTTGGTCAGTAATATTTATTTTTATCAATGATTGTTTTGTTTATAAGGTTTAAATATTCTGCTTCAAAGGCCGGTCCATGGGTCATTATGTCTATTATGCTGAGAAACACGCGTTAAACTTATATTTGAAAATACAATAACACTCTCGATCAAATAACCATTCAAACAAAAAATTATTAAACCAGTTCATCCGTTTGGAAACTACCATGCCATAAACAGACAAACACTAAACTTAAGTATAGCACCCCTCTGTTTGCATAGTTTTCATCGAGGTTATAAAAAAATCACACTGTTTAGTTTTTATTCAAAAAATTCTAATAACTGAAATGATATTTTATCAATAAAATAAGCATAATGTTCTAACTGATTTATTGAACTAATTTTTGTATGTTTAATAGTGTGAATAATCTATAACTTAATAAAACATATCTCAATAAATTTGAAAGAATGAATTTTAGAACTCGTTTCAAAATTCATAAGAAATCTCCAAATGAGCATAATTTTCTTCTAAATTAGTGCAACTCTATGGATTGTATAGAAATATTTTCATTTAGAACTTCAACCTTACTGTAATTTATCTGGTTACACAATGCACACAGGCGGTATACCTACTATATAACGAATAATAAAATACATTATCATTTTATAATTTAATATACCTTACTTCACTTGTTGAACATATTGTTTTCTTATTGGAAGTAAGTGAAAAATCAAATTATGTACTCGTATTTAGACAATCAATATTTAGCATAAGAAATATATTGACGATTCAAAGTAAAAACAAAACTAATTTGAAAATTTTACCAACCTTTATAATAAAAATAATATATAGATTGTTTCTAACTGATTTTTATTTGAATATAATCGATCTTATCGATTGTTTTCAAATAATAATTCAAAGTTGTGTGTTTAGCAGAAAATACTGCATCCTGGGTTTACCTTCTGGGGAGGTTTGTGGAGGGAAGAAAATTTTGGATTTGAGTTTGAGTTTGAGTTGTTGGCGACTCGATTTTGTGTATGAAAGTGTAAATAATAAATATTTTGTAGCTTAATGAAGTGAATATGATTGATATTCATTCTTGGAATCCAAAAAAAATATATTTTTGATTTTCTCGTAAATCTTTAAACTTGTTAGGTAGTAAGGCGATGATTAAAAAATAAATATTAAATAACTAATTTTTGTGGCTTTTCCAATGTTCTTTAATGTAGAATGATCCTGGTAAGGCGTTAAGAATATAATTCTGAAATGTTTCTCATATTTCTGAGACACTGACTAAAAACTAGAAAAGAAATACTTTTTTCGAGACAAGAATCTTGATTATAGATGAGTTTACTCAAAATTATTTTTTTTTACATTTTTTTAATTACAATTTATAGTAGTAACACATTATTATTTAGCTTATATTCTTTAACAAGAAATAGAGATATATTATAATATTACGAAATATTTGATACCACAAACATTCATTTAATTCAGTCAGACGTTGGGAAGTTAAATTTTATAGGTTATCAAGCAAGTTCATGTCAAGATTAAATATTCCAAAATAATATTTGGTTAATAAGTTTATTTTATTCATATAGTGAATATATAACATTCAATACAAATCTAGAGATAAATCACAGCTACAAAATATTTTAATTATTCTGATGCAAATGAGTTTATTCTTGATCATACTTCAACAAGAATCTATCTATATAAACTAGATGTATAGGTAGGTACATAAAATATTTGTTAGATAATATTTATATGAAAAGTCAAGGTCTCTCAAATACAACAGGTGAATAATGTATTAGTTTATGCTACAAATGGGCTAAGTAGCAAATCATTTGATCTAGATATCTATATAAATTAGCTTATGTAACGCTAGTAGTTAACAGGCAACCAAATGAACTATCTATAAATACTTTTGCACAAAAAACTGGACGACGTTATTAGTTGGTGCACTGAAAATTACGAAATAATATTAATTCTATTGGTGCTGTTACTTTTGAAGTTGTGCAGTTGCAGTTAGATTGATAACTTTTGACACCAACTTCACAAGTACCAGCACCAACAGAATTAATATTATTTCGTAATTTTCAGTGCACCAACTAATAACGTCGGTCCAGTTTTTTGTAAAAAAAAGTATTTATTTCAGACTTTTGAGTGTAACATTGGTCACAAAAATCGCAGAACGTTCACCACTAATATCTTATTACCCACGTATATACTTTGCTTGTCCTTGTTATTATGTAGAGATCTCAGAACATCGCTGCGGAAATACGCTCAAATATTTTAGATTTAACCATTCTACCACCGCTTATTTCGAAAACCGTAACTCTAAGGAGAAAATGTTCCTTATAAATGTTGATACACATATTATTGTCTTTCATGTGGCATCAAAAAATTTTCAGTTTTCGAAAGAAATTGCCCCTTCCACATAGCAGAAATACCCATATGTGCGATTTTAAAATGAATGTGGCTTGAAAACCGTAACTCTTTTGAAAAAATGTTCAATTTAAACATATCCGGATATTGTCCTATCTTTAATTCTGGCATCTCCAATTTTTGATGTTCGAGAAAATTTGCACCCTACACCCCGGGGGCGGTTTTCGAAGGGAAGGAAATTTCGGTTTGAGTTTTTACGAATATGGTGCCAATTTCCAAGTCTCCTCTTTCAAATGAATCAAAAATCATCAACATCGGAGCATGTTTACTATAATATATAACGCGCGAACAAAAAAAAAGCAGGCAGTCGATTGTATACCTCCTCTGTTCGAGGTTCGTCGTAAAATATGATGTCAGAATTGACTAGCAATCAACAGTGTTCGGTAAAGTCGTTTTTCGACAATTATTTCTTTGAAAATTCATTTAAGAAATTAAGATTCAATTACCGATTTTTAGAATAGTTTGCTCTTGTTATTCTCTGGTGAAGTACTGTATTCAAATGAATTTATAATAAAACAACTCACTATCAGATAACCTTAATATAATATTAACCGTGTAATTTTCTTTATTTTCATCAGTTATGTTATCTTAAATACTTTGTTTACTTTGATACTGATTGGGCGGACTTTTCGGAATGAATAAAATCTATCAAAAATATATAATTATCTTTTGAATAATTAAATACTTTGCACACTATAGCTGTTAAATAAAACTTGCTTCTTCTAAAATTTAATGTAATTAACTTGAAATCTGTCAAATTATAATAAACTGGCGCGAGCGACTAATAATTTAGGTCACTTATTTGAATGCTATTTTAGAAATAAAATTCTTTAGGGAGTCATTGTCTTAGTAGGCGGAAAAGTCGATGAATCATTTGTTTTTCGAGTATTACTTTCGGCAATACTTCTCATCTGCCGAGTGGCCATATTTATGGTTATTATGAGATAACATGAACTGGATCTAATTAAAAATTATTATTTCTTTGCCTATTTCTAAAGTTAGTCTAAAACCTCAATCATTTGTGAAATGTAATGTCTGTACTGTATATTTTCTGAGATTTTCTGTCACTTATCTGTGAATCAGAATAATGGAATGTAAACGAAAAAGAATAAATCCAATATCCATGTAGGAAGAATCAAAGAAAGAAGCTTTCTATAAACTAAATTGAATTCGATAACGAATGAAGATTGATCAGCTAGCTCTGGACTCTGGATGAAAAGATTGTTTCAAAATAATAGAATTAATATCGCCGCATATAAAAAAACAGACAATATCCACATGAAAAATAAGGGAGAAAATCACAAATATTGCAATAAAAATATGATATCCCTGGAGCTCATATCACATTGGCTTGAAACTTAAACGGCAGTAAGCGAAAAGAATCTGACAGCTGTGGCGAATTGGATTCTGGATTGGATTGGATATATAATATATAGCAGCGAGCGGTCCAAAATAATAGATATCCCCCTTAACATGAATCCGTTGTCATTTCATAAACAAATGTTATGTTTAGAGACTTCATTTATGTCCAAACATGCTTTTTGAATAAGAAACGTGCTCCGATTTTGATGATTCCTACGCTAAAAGTAGATACCTAAGTATCGGGTAAAATTTTTTGTGTCTGGTTTTCAGCAAATCTATACGCATAGCTTACCTAACAATGGTAAGCTGTGGTTTACGTTTCAAAGGTCTCGGAGTCAAAAAAAATGTGCGGCCTGGGGACCCCATCTCAAGAACGAAGTTTCTTATGCCCTTTCTCTATTTCCGAATTTCACTTGATATCGAGATCTACTTATAACGGTATTGATTTTTATTTTCAATAATACATTGTTTAACATTCTGCCTCTGTCAAATGTAAACATTAACTAAATTCTAAGAAGATAAGTGCATGCTTATACTATAAGGATGTTTAATATAAATTTTATTGAGTAATATTACAAACGGTATAGAAGATAAACCACTGTAGCAAACGTTCAACGATTTTGATGACTAATAACACAATGAAAAATGCGAAACAAAACTTTTGTTTTATGAAAACTAGGGCCGACTTTATTAGTTGATGCACTGGAAAATAAGAAATAATATTAATTCTATTGGTGCTGGTACTTTTGAAGTTGGTTCCAAAAGTCTTCTAACTATCTACAACTGAACAACTTCAAAATTTCTAGTATCTACCAATAGAACTAATATTATTGGGTGTTTTTCAGAGCAGCAACTAATAATAGTCAGTCCTACTTTTTTTTAATAGGTAGATACATATTTATATTCTTTTCGGTACATCGTCTAATTATGTCGTTATTTCAATGTTATTACTCCTCAGGTATTTTTATTAGAAATTTCGTCTGTAGAAAGAGAGAGAAATTTTATTGGAATTATTTTGCATAATTTAATAAACTTAATTGCCCAAAAATGATAATTTTGAAACGGTGGATTCATCAAGACGACCAGTTTTCGGCATTATAAATGAATCTTTCTGTCAGAATCTACCATAAGTGGATCCATTCGTGTTTTTATGTGCGCGTTTTGCTTATTATTTTTTTATTCAATATACCGCACGTGATTAACAGGCTAGAAGAAAAGATCAAGGAGTTTTTAGTTAGTGCGGTTATAAGAACGAAGGTTTCTTTTTAAGAGATACTGTGACCTTTCGCGAGACAGCTTTCACGCTGGCGTATTTTTCGACTATTGAAATATAAAATATTTGACTGTATAGCCTACTAATTGAGCATATGATGAAACCCAACTGAATGGTCTAGTATCTACACATAACTAATAAATCGGGGTTCACTCCTTGTTACCTACCAGGTAAGTCAAAAATAAGTAGTTATATTCTAATCCTAAATATATATCCTATAAATAAGGTTATATCCTGAGGCACATCATACCTAAGATAACTTTTATTCCAAAGAAGATAAGCGTCTTTACAAAAAGAATCAAAAGCCACTGCCAGGGTTAAATTTAAAGAATGGTACTGGTAGCGACGGCTGTCGCTTAACAGTTAATCCATAAGCTAAAAAAACAACAGGGCACAAATTATTAACTTAGTTCAAGCTTCAATGGATGACAGATTAACTTCATATACAAGCGACTAGCGCCACAAATAGTATGCGTGAACGTAGTTACGTGCATCTTCTAGCAAGTTATTTATAAAATACAACTTTTATTGAGAGATTGAATAGATATTCGATCTATTAAAATCTCAGTTTTGCATAATTTTAAACATCAAAAGATATCAAAAGGCTTTAAGCAGAATGTTTTAGACAAGTTTCATCAAAATAATTAGAGTTGTGTTCGCAGTCTTGAATATTTTCTAGCCACCAGTGCGACCAGGATGATCAATCTGTGTCACCGGCGAGCGGTATCGATACCCTTCAAACAAAAAAATGAAAGCCACAAGATCGGTCTACTCGTCCCGGATATAATCTTGGCACAGACAGACATTCCAATGGCTAAAAATATGTTGTGTTCTTTGGACTCATAGACCTATAAAACTTAAACACCTGATGAAAATCGGACACAGAAAATTTTACTCGATTACAATAAATTCCTTAACCCATTTGTGCCCACAACATTTTCTTCTTTGGAAAAACGATGAATCATATATTTTTGGGTCGTATTGTGTTGGAAAAGAAGACGTCCATCAAATTAGGAGTACCAAATTGGATTTTCAATAAAACGTTAACTTCATTAAAACTTAATTTTGTCGCGCTCATAGTTTTTAAGTTTAGCACTAGTACTGCTAACTTTACGATCAAGTTAGCAGTACCACCCCTTCAAATTGATCAAATCGACCCAAATTTCTGCATATGTATTACATTAATTTGTCGTAAATTTGTCGTGAAAGAATCAAAGCTCTAAAATAATTATTTATAACAACTTCGGCCGAACAATTTGTTTTTTATATCATATCTATTACTCAACGTTATAGAATGTTGGTTGTTGTCCAACTTTTCAGCAATATTTACCCACACAGTGTCCGTTGCTGGGACGATCGAATCATTTCTGATAATTTCCTCTCGGAACGATAATATTGTTTCAATTAATGTTTCACCAGCCACAGGAGGTTTCTCACCTTTCGTGGTAATTTTTCGCGAGATATCAATATTAAACGATTTCCGCACACAAAAAGATACCCGGGAAAACTTATAGGTCGAACTAAAACACCGTCAGAAAAAAAATGAGCAAGTTTAATTTCTGGAAATTACCCCCATTTGTCGACTAGACGATTCTATTCGACACATATAATCTCTTGTGTATCTATTTCCTCAACATGATTCATATTATTTCCATGATCACCGAAATTCAACAATAGTATGTATTGCGCTAACACAAAAAAAAGCAATCTTACAACCGAATTGTAGGTATAGGTATTTTTGCTATGTGGAAGGGGCAATTTCTTTCGAAAACTGAAAATCTTTTGATGCCACATGAAAGACTATAATATGTGTATCAACATTTATTAGGTAGAGGTAAGCGGTGGTATAACGGTTAAATGTAAAATATTTGAGCGTATTTCCGCAGCGATGTTCTGAGATCTCTACAGAATAACAAGGACAAGCAAAGTATATACGTGGGTAATAAGATATAAGTGGTGAACGTTCAACGGTTTTTGTGACCAATGTTACACTCAAAAGTCTGAAATAAATACTTTAAAAAAAAACTGGACCGACGTTATTTGTTGGTGCACTGAAAATTACGAAATAATATTAATTCTTTTGGTGCTGGTACTAATGTTACACTCCAAAAAGTGAAATAAATATTTTTTACAAAAAATTATCATTATATTAATTCTATTGGTGCCAAAAGTTATCAATCTAACCGCAACTGCACAACTTCAAAAGTAACAACACCAATAGAATTAATATTATTTCGTAATTTTCAGTACACCAACTAATAACATCGGTCCAGTTTTTTGTAAAAAAGTATTTATTTGAATGTACAGTGTGACTCATTTCAGCTTTGGTTGTATGAAGTTGGGTGAGAAATGAACTTTTTTATAGAGAAACAATTCAAATTCATTACTCTACAGTTACTTGATTGAAATGGTCGCTATCTGAAGACTTGAGGAATCGTTAGTCTAGGATTTTTTAGTTAGACTCTATATTTCACTTCCATACGCAACCACGTCATATTAGGTATTTTAATTTGTTTGTTTTGGTAAGCCGAAAAAAAATGGTCGCACGAGATAATCGAATTAGTTTCATTTTAGTAGAATTTGCGTTTTTTGTATTTAAAATTTTGATTTTTATTTTGAACAAGTTAATTAAATCGGCTCATTTTGTTTTAAGAGTGGTTACTCCCTGGGAGCATTCGCTTGTTAAGTAACAGCTCAGATCTGAGCATTATATCTGAGTGACTACATCAAGACGAGCAATTAATATGCAAACTTTTGCAGTATTCTGATGTCATGCTCGAAAAATTATTTTACAATGTTAAATTACAACTTTTACAAATACTTTATCTAAATTATTCTCATCGAATTTTAAATGATGAAATTTAAAGTGTTTGTTTAATTCTCCTATGATCCTTTACGGAAAAGTTGATCTCATCCGCTGCGCATTTACATACCTATGTTCTTGAACATGTCAAGTATCACTTGATATTGACTTCAGAGACCTTCTACTGCGCATCTTCTATGTTCCATGAATCCAATAATAAGCTTACCATTCATCTAATATTTTATATTGCCATATTTTGTTGATCAAATATTTATTCTTTTTTTTTCTCCGGCTAACATAAGTAGCCTGTTACTATCAGAAAATGTAATTTTCAGTATTTTCGCAATTTAATTTCTATATAGGGTCAATGTGCCTGTTTTCGGCCAGTTAGTGAACTGAGGAGCAGAAATCAATTATAAAATATTTATTTTTGCAAAATGGTACTCAAATTTTAAATGTAATGCTTAGAAATCCTTAATCTACTATTATGAATCAGTATCAGTTGGATAACTAATTGCTTTCACCTTCAAAACTGATAAAAACGAAAATTTCCTCATTTTCCGGCCAGTACGATACCACTTCTCAGCCGGCAGCCGGAAAATAGGAATTTGATTTGCTGGATGACCGGCCATGACATACCTACTACATGTTACTCAATGAATACACCACGGAAAATACAAAATCATTTATAGGTACAAAACTATGGTAGATATACTTTGGTAAGGTCTAAAACATAAGATAATTTAGTCACTCGTTATCACAAAATATAGAAACAAACAAAATAATAAAGAAAACGATTATTCTTGAAACAAGTTGGTACCCCTACATTTCATGAACAACACTCCACCTATATACTGTTCGTAAGGCGTTCTGAAAAATTATGTACACCGTATGTGATTGCTTCCTATGTTTTTCTCGTCTTCATCTTCAGCATCGCTGAAAAGCTCTTCTGAACAACTGCCGCAACAGATGATCTTCTTTTTAGGTTCTGATGGCGGCTGCATGTCAGCTTCTTCAGCTTCTTTTGATTTTTTCCTGATGTAGCGTCTCTTCTTCACTGCAGTTTTCTGCTTCTGTTGTGTTGTTGTCCTTTCTCTTCAAGGTCTTGTTTTATTTCAAACCATCTTTTTCCTTATAGAATTGTCTCCATGCGCTTGATGATATATATTTTTTATGAGCTAAGATAATTCAGGTGTTTAGCAAAAGGGTCTTAAGATGTAAGTAGGTTGCTAGTGCTGTTATTAATCTCTTCTAGAACATCCACACAAGTTGGTAAAACGTTCGTTTTGCTGGCGCTTTGTAGAGGGTCATCTTCAGGTTCCAACACAGGAATTGCTCCAGAATTTACACTATTATCTCCATTTTCGCTGGTAATTGTTAGATTGTTATCACTAGTGTCCTGAACAATTTGCAGCATTTTTGCCGGGATTTACCAAACTTTTGCCATTTAACCAATCTTTAATGGTAGATTTTGGAACTCCAAAATTGCTTGCTGCCTAGAAGCCCATTTTGTTTTCTCGAATTTCTCTTAAAATTGTCAGAAGATTTTCATGGGAATATTTAAGAAGCTGTCTTTGTTTGGCCTTCTTTAATTTCAATACGCCTTTCTTTGTTTTTTTTTTTAAATTTCTGTGTCATCTAGAATAGTTATTAGTGACTTTTAGTACCTAGCAAAAGGCTTTAATGCATAAATATAGAGTTGGCCGAACTAATGGGGATCAGGTCAACCCTTTCTCGGCCACAAGTTTCAGTCACATTTTCAAATATTTTGGGCGAATAAACAGTGGCCGGAAACCGGCCAAAAGGACAGACCCATATAATTCCGCATACATTGAACAAAGACATCAGAAGGAACAATAGTGTATACCGGTTCTCGGCCACCCTGGCCGAGAAAGGGCTATGACAAATTTTTGCTATACCTGTTACAGGCCACTTTTTTTTCAAATCCAAAATGATTTTAGACCGTTTTCTTGCACAAATCGATAGTGTAACGTGCAAAGGGGAACAGCCGCCGGTATTGGCTACAAAGTAGCGGCATCCGTTTGAAGTATGCGCGCGATATATGCTGTGGTTGGACATACCAAAAGCGGCGTCAACAAAGAGAGCGACGGCAGTGTCGGCATCTTCTGTTAAGCTGCCGACAAACGAATTTCGAGAAGCGTATAGTGGCGGCTTCTGGTCTTTGATACCGAATGCTCTGGATCCTTTATCGGGTATATATATGGGAGAATTTTCGGCAAGAAGACAGAATGAAAAAGGCAGTGTGAATAAATAGAATAGTCCGAGTAAGTTAGAGAGAATATAGTAAAGTTAAGTTGTAATTTATATTATTTTGAGTGTAAATAAAGTTAATTTAATAACTCTAAATTAGTCTCACTTATCTGCGAACCCGCATACGCAACAATTTGGTGTTAGAAGAGGGATAAGTGAGTGAAGAGGCTTTTGTCTATGGTAAACACCCGAAAGCAGACAGAAAAAATGGAAGAACAACTAACTAAGTTATTCTCCGATTTTTCGAGAAGACAAGAAGAATTACGACAACAAGAAAAGAAAGAAGAAGAGGAGCGAAGGCTGCGAGAAGAACAGAAAAAGGAAGAACAACTAATTAAGGTACTCTCCGATTTTTTGAGAAAACAAGATGAGCTACGACAACAAGAAAAGAAAGAACAAGAGGTACGACGACAACAAGAAAAGAAAGAAGAAGAGGTACGGCGACAGAGAGATTTCGAACAGATTGCAGGATTGTTCCGAAATGTCCATCAAGAAATCGATACCGTTAAACAAGAAGTTCGAGAAGAAATTGGGACAGTTCGAGAAGAGTTTGAGGAGAAGTACCGAAAACTAGAGAAAGAAGTGAAGAAAATTCGAGATACCAACCAAGAAGAAAGTAGCAAATTGGACACGTCGGCGATCACAACAGCCAATGAAAAACTTAAACCACCAACGTTTGACGGCGAAATATCCTGGGCTATGTACAAACGTCAGTTTGAGGCTGCAGCTAATGCAAATAGATGGGATCAGCAGCAGAAAGCAACGGCGTTGGTATTGGCTTTGCGAGGAAAGGCGCTTGAAATACTTCAAAACATTCCTGAAGCCAAACAAACTGATTATTTGGCTGTTGCGGGCGCCTTGGAACTAAGATACGGCAACAAATATCTTAGCCAAGTGTATCAGAGCCAGTTGAAGAGTAGAATTCAAGGTTCAACGGAGTCACTGCAGGAATTCAGCAGTAGCATTGAGAGCATGGTACGACTGGCTTATCCACAGGCCCCAGATGAATTCATTGAGCGAATTAGTGTCCAGTACTTCATTGATGGAGTTCGAAATATCGATATGCAGCAAGCGTTGAGACTAAGTAGGCATAACACCTTAGCCGAAACAGTTGTCCAGGCACTGGAATACGAAGCTGCCAAAAACGCATCTATGAATCGTCGCAGCAAATTAAGAGAAGTCAGAGTGTCAGACGAACCACAAGACAATGCAGATTTCTTTAAGAAGTTGGAGGCGATGTTCCAGAAATTCTGCTCTCGAGGAAGCAAGGAGTCTGGATATAGAAAAGTGATTAAGTGTTACAATTGCAACCGAGAGGGACATATAAGTAGAAACTGCAGGCGACGACCCAGATCTGAAGAACGAAATGTTCAGAGAGAGAATACCCGACTTCAGGAAAACTCCACCTCGCCAGTGTAGGGGGCGAACGCTGGCGACCACTGATTATCAAGCCCCCAAGTTACATTTGTGCTCCATCAAGAAGAGCTGTGAGAGCCTCGTTGTCCAAGGTTTTATCAACGGCAAGAAATGTGATTTGACCATCGACACGGGGGCAACAAGGTCAGTGGTACGCCCCGACATGGTTTCCAAAGAATCTATCGTGCAGCACAACATCAAGCCAATACTGGAAACTGCAAAAGGAGATTTGATAAATGTTTTTGGAGAGACCACCACCACTTTAGAAATTGGCAATGCACAATTAAAGATTAATGCAATCGTGGCTGACATAGTGGATGAATTTATAGTAGGCTTAGATGTTTTGGAAACCTTCAATTTTATCACAGTGGACTTTAAAAACAGAATGTTGAGAGTGGGCAACGAGGAAATATTTTTCTCAGCATCTTCGAACAAGAACTGTCCTATTAAAATAATCGTCACCGAAGATACGCGAATACCTGGAAATAGTGAGAAGATCGTGAAGGCGCACCTATAAAAACAACTGGAAGGAGTTAACACTATGGTTTTTGAACCAAACGAGAACAAAGAGAACGGGGCTCTTTTGGCTAGGTGCTTAGTTAATTCCAACGACACTATTCCAGTGAGGGTAGCCAATCTATCAGTAAATAGAATGACATTTAAGAAAGGGGAAGTAATCGGTACCTGTTCGCCAGTCTCCCGGGTAACAAGATGTGAGCAAGAGGAACCCGTCTCAAAAGATGTACATTTGTCCCAAGAGCTAATGGAGAGTTTCAAGAAGACCTGGAAACATCTTAGCGAACAGGAAAAGAAAAAGGCCATCGAGTTTGTAAAGCAAGAAGCTGATGTTTTCGTGCAAGGAAAAATTACAGGGCGAACAAATTTAGTCGAACATCGGATCAACACGGGAAATGCTGTACCTATTCGCCAACCTCCACGAAGACTTCCTTTCGTAAAACAACAGCAAGTTAACACCATGGTTCAAGAAATGCTGAAGGATGGTGTCATAGAAGAATCCAGCAGTCCTTGGTCATCACCAGTTGTGCTGGTGACGAAAAAGGATGGTTCGACGAGGTTCTGTGTGGATTACAGGAGGTTAAATGATGTTACGAAGAAGGACAGCTACCCATTACCCCGAATTGACGATACCTTAAATACCTTAGCCGGATCCAGGTGGTTCTCAACTCTTGACCTGCAAAGTGGATATTGGCAGGTAGAGCTAAACAAAGAAGATAAAGAGAAAACGGCCTTTACAGCTGGAAACGGCCTATATCAATTCAATGTCATGCCGTTTGGATTATGTAATGCGCCTGCCACTTTTGAAAGGTTAATGGAATTAGTTCTGCGAGGACTAACTTGGGAAACGTGCCTGGTGTACTTGGATGATGTAATGGTGATTGGCAAAGATTTCGACGAACATCAATCGAATCTGAAGAAAGTATTCGCTAGGATCCGAAGTGCTAATCTCCAGCTGAATCCAAAGAAATGCGTTCTATTCCAGGAAAAAGTCAACTTTCTCGGACATGTCGTATCATCGAAAGGAATTGAGACCGATCCAGAAAAAGTTCAAGCAGTGCGAGATTGGCCCAGACCAAAGAACAAGCACGAAGTCAGAAGCTTTTTGGGACTCAGCAGTTACTACCGCCGATTTGTTAAAGATTTTGGGAAAATTGCGAAGCCACTACATCAATTAACCGAAAAGAACTCCCACTTTGACTGGTCACCAGAATGTCAACAGTCGTTTCTTGAGCTGAAAAACCGGTTGACTATTGCTCCTGTTCTTGAATATCCCTTGGACGAAGGATTGTTCGTGTTAGACACTGACGCTTCACAAAGTGGAATAGGAGCTGTTCTTTCCCAAATACAGGATGGCGAAGAAGCTGTAATTGGATATTTCAGCAAAACGTTGGGAAAGGCAGAGAGAAACTACCGTGTGACCCGGAAGGAGCTGCTAGCGGTTGTACGATCCATAGAGCATTACCACAGTTTTCTCTATGGACGGAAATTCTTAGTAAGAACAGACCACTCTGCACTACAGTGGCTGCTGAATTTCAAAAATCCGGAGGGACAGATAGCGCGTTGGCTGGAGAAACTGCAGAGTTACGACTTTCAAATTAAACACCGAAAAGGAAGAAGTCACGCCAACGCTGACAGTTTGTCACGAAGACCTTGTGGCAGTTCTTGTAAATTCTGTCAGAGGCAGGAACAAAGAGAAATAGCCAAGGATGTTGTACATCTCCAACAAATGCAGATTAGGAATAAGGAAACGGAAAATACCGACGAAATCACCAGAGACAACTTTAGAAGAGAACAAATCGCCGACAAAGATTTGACGATAGTACGGGGCTGGCTAGACCAAAAGCGACGACCTGAGTGGCAAGAAATATCCAGATTTGATCAGACAGTCAAGGGATACTGGGCTCTGTGGGATTCGTTATGCTTACGAGATGACTTGATCACTCGTAAATGGGAAAGTCCAGATGGTAGAAGCATTGTGTATCAAACCGTTGTAACCCGAACAATGGTAGCTGAAGTACTTCGTGAACTGCATGGCAGTCGCAGTGGAGGCCATTTTGGAGTAAATAGAACATTGGCACGTGTGAAAGAGCGGTATTATTGGATCAACTGTCGAAGAGATGTGGAAGAATGGTGCAGAAGATGTGACCTCTGTGCTTCTAAGAAGGGTCCGAAGACACGATCCCGAGGGAAAATGAAGCAGTATCTGTCAGGTGAACCTTGGGAAAGAATTGCGGTGGACATTGCAGGACCATTCCCTACGACAGATTCTGGAAATAAGTACATCATGGTTGCCATGGACTATTTCTCGAAGTGGCCAGAAGTAGTGCCGATGCCGAATCAGGAAGCAGTTACAGTGGCCGAAGCCCTTCTGGAAAACGTGATTTCCAGACACGGAGTACCCTTGGAGCTACATACCGATCAAGGTAGAAATTTTGAATCCGAAGTATGGACGCAGTTAATGAGGTTGCTGGGGATACGGAAAACACGAACAACCCCACTTCATCCACAGTCAGATGGAATGGTTGAGAGGCACAATAGGACCATCAATCAATACCTCTCACTCTTTGTGGATGAGCACCAACGTAACTGGGATAAACTGGTGCCTCTCTTTCTTCTGGCCTACCGAAGTTCCCAGCATGAATCTACTGGCTATACAACATCGATGCTCTTGTCTGGAAGAGAAATGAAGCTCCCCGTAGATCTGATGTTTGGCAGACCATCAGCCGACGATCATGAAGAAGTGTCTCTTCCACATTATGTAGCTGACCTACAGGAGCGACTTAGAGTGGTCCATGATTTTGCCAGACAAAAGCTTCAGTTGAAGAGCGACAAAATGAAGATGAGACTTGACAAAAGGCAGTCATTAAACTCTTTCAACGAAGGCGATGCAGTTTGGTTGTACCAGCCACAGCGAAGGAGAGGATTAAGTCCGAAATTGCAAACACCTTGGGAAGGACCATATCGCATTGTCAAAAAGATTAATGACTTGGTGTACAGGATCCAACTTTCCCCAAGAGCCAAGCCAAAAGTAGTGCACGTGGAAAGACTGAGTCCGTATCGAGGAGATAATCCACCGGTCTGGAGACAAACGGAAGAAGCTGTTCGGGGCGAGCAGCTTTAAGGGAGGGAGCAGTGTAACGTGCAAAGGGGAACAGCCGCCGGTATTGGCTACAAAGTAGCGTTTGAAGTATGCGCGCAATATATGCTGTGGTTGGACATACCAAAAGCGGCGTCAACAAAGAGAGCGGCGGCAGTGTCGGCATCTTCTGTTAAGCTGCCGACAAACGAATTTCGAGAAGCGTATAGTGGCGGCTTCTGGTCTTTGATACCGAATGCTCTGGATCCTTTATCGGGTATATATATGGGAGAATATTCGGCAAGAAGACAGAATGAAAAAGGCAGTGTGAATAAATAGAATAGTCCGAGTAAGTTAGAGAGAATATAGTAAAGTTAAGTTGTAATTTATATTATTTTGAGTGTAAATAAAGTTAATTTAATAACTCTAAATTAGTCTCACTTATCTGCGAACCCGCATACGCAACAATAGATTAATATGTAATAAGCGACACAAATCGCAAAAAACAGATTAATGGTTGTGATGTAATATATTATTTGCTATTTGCGCTGTACCCAGACACTAAAAATTTTGTAACTGCTGCTGCGATCTGCTATTCACACGGACATGGCCATCTTGTAAGTTTTCTTTTAGTTCAATATTCCATCTTAAGAGAGAACCACTTTACCATTCACTAAGGGAATAGTGGCCGAAAATCAGGCAAACGACAGTGAGTAGACCACCGCTTATTTCGAAAACCGTAACTCTAAGGAGAAAATGTTCCTTATAAATGTTGATACACATATTATTGTCTTTCATGTGGCATCAAAAAATTTTCAGTTTTCGAAAGAAATTGCCCCTTCCACATAGCAGAAATACCCATATGTGCGATTTTAAAATGAATGTGGCTTGAAAACCGTAACTCTTTTGAAAAAATGTTCAATTTAAACGTATCCGGATATTGTCCTATCTTTAATTTTGGAATCTCGAATTTTCGATTTTCGAGAAAATTTGCCCCTCCACCCTCTTCGGGGGCGGTTTTTGGAGGTAACGAGATTTCGGTTTGAGTTTTTACGAATATGGGACCGATTTCCAAGTCACCTCTTTCAAATGAATCAAAAATCATCAAAATCGGAGAACGTTTACTATATATAAGGCGCGAACAAAAAAAAAAGCAGACAGTCGAATTGTATACCTCCTCCCTTCGGGGTTCGTCGGTCAAAAATCAATAATTCAGTTTTTAACACGGAAATTTGATTTTCGAATCGGAGCTAAATGTTCTTTCGTTCATTAGAATCATATTCAGATTTTGTGCAAATAGACAAATATTGATGTAATTAGTATAGTGGTACATAATATATGATAATAATGACATCTTCGTTAAAACTGAGATTATTATCACCGTGACTGTATTCAAGATAAGGAAAAGTAAGATGAGTAAAATGCTCGGATCTTCTAATTGAAGTAATTCAATAGGATTAGTAAGAAGCTTTCTTAATTGATAATATGTATTTCAAAATCAAAAATAAAAATACTGAACAAGCTCGGGGAATATTGATTTCTCTGTATACTCATTTAACTTATTTAATTTTTGACCTACATCTCAAAAGTAGTTAGGTACAATAATTCAACCGTTTGTCTGGCTTTTAGGGTTTTGTAACCAAAGGATGCCAACGGGACCCTATTTCTAAGCTGTCCGTCCGTCTATCTGTCAGCGGACTGTATCTCATAGGTAGATGCAATAGATAACAACAAATAATAAAAATTCAATAAATAATGGGTGCCCATACATAAAAACGTAATTTTTTTCGGCGTTTTTGCTCGACCTTAACAATCACTGTATCTTTTGAAACGTAATAGGTATAAAAATGAATTGATACAAAAATAAGTAATGCTATTACCGCTATAAATGAAAACAAATAATGAAAATCAAATAAAATCCAAAATTAAAGGGGGTCTTTATACAATATACATTTGCTTTTGCTCTATCTTAATATTGGTTGTATCTTTAGAACCGTAGAAAGTAGGACAGTTCCAATACGATGATACGGAATCCTTCGTGTGCGAGTTCGACTCGCACTTAACCGGTTTTTATATCTTCAACCATTTTGTATAGTAAACGTGTTGCTATATTGATTAACCTTTTTTCTTTTGAAAGAGGAGTGCTAAGAGATAGTCTTATATCAGACAAATTTAAAATAATTATATTCCCAAGAGCGATTGAGGCGGCATTTTTTACATTCCTACGCTACTATAGTAGCTGTATAAGGAAAGTATTGTAATCGTGTGAAATTTTCGGTATCGAGATTTTTACAAATGTTGGCGTTTCAGAGTTTTCAGAGTCAAATAAACATATTTTCAGCCATTGTTCTGTTTGTCTGTCTGTCCGTCTGTCTGTCTGTGAAAACATTATCTCGGGAACGGATCTGTGTATTTTGTTTCTTTCTTTTTTATTTTGTTTGGTACCAATATCACTCGTCGGTGGCACTGAATGAGAATCCTGTATACACTGGGTGTTGAGCTATGGTCAAAAAAACGTAATTTGCTCAAGACTATAGCGCGAAAACGGCTCTAAAGTATTCTTCTGAGAGCCTTTCACCACCATCATTCAGCGCCATCTCTGAGAAAAAGCTCAAAAAAAGTTATGCCTGAATAAAATTCCATAGTTTCCACCTGTTTCTTCAGATTCTGGCTAAACATTTCATCTTGCGGAAAAAATGTTACATGACCATTGTTGTTCGTTTTGATCGGACGATTTCTTATTTACTGGAATTTGCCTGCGAGCGGTAGGAAAGTCGTGTGAGTGGACACACCAGATTTTTTTTAATGTAAAACGAAGTTTTTTTGCAAAAAATTCAACGGTTTCAGAGTTACAGCGCCAGTGCTGATAGTGTGAAAGATGGTTACCGCTGAAATCTCTTAATATAACAACAGTTTTGATGACTATTGACACACTCAGAAATGTGAAACAAATATTTTTATTAAATGGAGCAGTGGAAAATACAAAATTATACTGATTCCACTGGTGCTGGTACTTTTGAAATTGGTGCCAAAAGTCTTCTATCCAACTACAACTGCATTATGCAGTCAGCATAACTTGAAAAAATTTAGTACCAACAAATACAAATTTATATTTTTTAGTGCACCATCTAATAAAATGGGCCCTAGCATTTGTAAAAAAAAGTATTTATGTTGCAATCCGTCATTTGTCTTCATTATCTATTCTAATATTACAAAGGAGTGAAATAAGTTTACAGAATACTTTAAGTACTATATATAGTAAGATGGAATATTGAACTAAAAGAAAACTTACAAGATGGCCATGTCCGTGTGAATAGCAGATCGCAGCAGCAGTTACAAAATTTTTAGTGTCTGGGTACAGCGCATATAGCAAATAATATATTACATCACAACCATTAATCTGTTTTTTGCGATTTGTGTCGCTTATTACATATTAATCTATCGATTTGTGCAAGAAAACGGTCTAAAATCATTTTGGATTTGAAGAAAAAAGTGGCCTGTAACAGGTATAGCAAAAATTTGTCATAGCCCTTTCTCGGCCAGGGTGGCCTAGAACCGGTATACACTATTGTTCCTTCTGATGTCTTTGTTCAATATATGCGGAATTATATGGGTCTGTCCTTTTGGCCGGTATCCGGCCACTGTTTATTGTATTTGTAAAAAAAAGTATTTATGTTGCAATCCGTCATTTGTCTTCATTATCTATTCTAATATTACAAAGGAGTAAAATAAGTTTACAGAATACTATAAGTACTATAGTATTCTGTAAACTTTGGTGCTAGTTTGTATGCAAGGAGTTATCTGCGGAACTAATGATCAATTCCGAAAATCCTATCACCGACAGATAGCTATTGGCTATCAATTATATCGAGCGATCCAAAAAAAAGTCATTCGAAGTAGGCTATTGCAGATGAAAACGATTCCTCGGCATGTCTTTCCAATAGTTAGATGGGAATTAGTTGTTATGTCATATTCAAGAGTGTGTTCGTTAAATAAGCGAACTTTCGACTGCAGCAATAATAATCACAGATAATAAATGAATCTGGATGTTCTTGTGTTGAAGGATTATTTATTTTCTTATGAATTCAATATAAAAAAGTAACTGATATTGATAATAACTAGTTTATATTTATTATAACTGCGTACAGACATTTTCCCGTATCTACATGGATATCACACTCACTTAGAATTACTTCTTTTTTTTGGATCGCTCGATGTACCTAAGTACAATTTGTTTTAGACCAGCTTTCACAGGCTTTATCTTGCAAATCTGTATATGCTGTACAGTGATTTAAATTCTTCAGTAATCTGAGGGTACGTGTTCCAGTCGCACTTGGTGCTATATATTATATATAGTATATATTTCAACAAGGAATTCGACTAACATCCGGGATATTTTTCGCCTTTTCAAACTTCACAGTCACCTTAACTCAAAAATATTTATCTTCCAGATCAAAGTTTTAAAACTCTTTTTTTTAACGGGAACAAATATTCGTCAACTTATTTTGGCTAGGCTCATGCCATTCTCGCATTAAAATCACAGCCCACTTTATTAACACACAACGCCTTTCGATGAGAGAATTTCGCAAATTTCTTTGTACAACCCTAATTAAGAGGGCATTTACAAATTGAATGCCACTACAAAGGAGAATTTCTCCTGTCTCTCCCAAACTCATAACAAAGGAATCTAGAAGAAATGCAGGGAATTTTCCTCTCTAAAGGTATACAGGGTCTTGCATCTCACTTTCCGTTTTCCATGTAGCTCAAGCTCAAATATTAGTTATAGTTATATATAAGGTATATTTGTGTACGTATCGATTAAAGATTATGTCGCTATTATTTTGCGTTCTCGAGATAATGTAGTTAGTATAAAATCCCCACGTAATTACAAATAAAAAAAATCCCGATGACTAGTAGTCAGCGGAAAGGTAAATTTTTCAAAATTCATTGAATTGAAATTTGAACAACCTTTTCGTTGGTATACCTACATGTTATTACATAAAATTGTCGTATGTGTCATCGCCTTACGGTTAGAGGTTTTTGTTTTGGCTGTTGAATGTAAAGCAGACAGGGTTCGAGTTCCACTTCAAGGCAGAATTTTTTTTTTCACCTATTTCTTTTCAATAAATATACTATATATTTTTTTAATCAGGGTCCGTATTAATATCTCCAGAAAATGTACAATTACATCAAATTTATATTGAGTGTTCAATATTTGTTATTTTTCTTTATTAATTTTTATTTTTCTATCTGTGTATTTTATGAAAAATAGCTCGAATAAAAGTTGTAGGTACTGATTATATCTATAACCTAAAATTATTTTTGATGATATTTACACTACGGCTCTTTTTTGATATTTTTTTTAAATGTTTGAATGGTGGCCATTTTGAAACTACTTACTCGATATTGCCCAATAACGAACTCGACCGAGATATTTAAGAGATTGATTTTTGTAGCAAATTTGAACTTGATACCTTCAAAACTGCGACCTCTATCGTGTTAACAAATTTCGTAATTAATATCCCATATGTATATATATATATATATATATATATATATATATATATATATATATATATATATATATATATATATAAATAAGATGAAGCTCTACACCTTTATGCTTTGATTTAGTCGGACACAACCACCCACTAGAAGCGGATCACGTGATTTCAAGCTTGTTAGCTTTCATCAGCGCCACATAAGTGGAAGCTGTGTCCAACTAAACAAAAGCAACTGGAAGTAGTCAAAAACTTTAAGACATTATCTACCAGTGGGACACAATTCGCGCCACCTAGGTATTGAGAGCACAATTACGTTTAATGTAAGTATGTATAATAATTAAAGAAATCTATTAGTTCATTAATGAATGAGATATGAAATATAAAAATAAGATGAAGCTCTACACCTTTATATCTCATAACTAACTTATAGAGATATAACAACATGCCGTTGAAATTTTTTCGAAATTCAAAAGTGTGAACGATCGCAATAGGTACATTTCTATAAGAAATTTACCTAATTGACACACAGACATTTTAATAAAAACCATTTAATATGTATGACCCTGAGTACCTTGAAAAGATTCAAATTAATATTTAAGAGTTTAGTATATTAAACTGCCAAGACTCTATTTAATATTTAATAAAGTTAATGTTAGAAAAATTGTTAACTTATATTTTAAAAGACGTGGAAATAGACTTTTGAGAAAAATAAGTTATCTAGGTAAGTACGAATAATTTTGAATGGGTTCGGGTAGTATATCCTCAATAACGAAAAACACTGCTGAACAGGATTCGGATGAAATTTTTAGTTGAGATGCAGAACCCTATATAAATATAACATGTTCTTGTATTGCTAACGTTGCTCTGTATAAACGAGCTGGCTTGATAATAAGCACGTGTCATGAAGGGCTTTCTCGATATATTTGCGGGAAAGCTAATAAAAGATTATAATAGAGGAGAAAAATAAGGTGATGTGGATCTGACAAGTAAATTTGCTCTATACCTATCGCTTTTAATCAGCACAATCAAGATCAACTTTTGTTCAGATGCAGTGGCGGCTCGTGACATTTATACCAGAGGAGGCCAGCTCTACAAAATTACTAAAATAATACAACTTGCACTTTTCCCCACTCCTGGACGTATTGCTACGGCGCATTACATTTTTGTGGTGGTTTGGAGGCATTCAATAAAAATTAATCTACTATAGGTCATCAATAGCAAGCAAAATCTATGAAATTCTCATCTAGAATACTCTTTTTCAATCGCCTGTTAAATATTCTAATAAAATAATCAAATGATATACCTATACACTTAACTTATTACTCGCGGCTTCGTCCGTGCTACCTACCAGTGAAAATCCTGTTGGAATCGACTTAGCCGATATGGAGATTTGTCGGAAGTTAAAACCTGTTATTTGAAATTACAAACATAAGCTTCGATTTTATTTATTTGTATAGATTTTTCTAAATCAAAAACTGTCATTACAAAGTTATTCCCTTTAACATTAGCTACCTGTTAGTGAAAACCCCGTCGGAATCGGTTCAGTCGTTACGAAGATTAGTCGAAACAACCAGACAGACAGACAAAAGTTATAAAAATTGTTGGTTTGTTATTAGTCACATTTATAGGTACCTACTTATATATGTACAAATATGCAATTAGTTAGAAGTTGATATTTTGATACTACAAACAGACACTTCAATTCTATTTATTAGTATAGATATAGATAAATACTTTCTAGTGATAATAAATTAAGTTACTTTCACCCTCACTCACTCTTAAAGCACGGCCGTAACCTTAAATAAAACACGCGGTACCCGAAATTTGATATACTATGACTAGTTTACTGTTAACCGTGTGATTTGCGAATCAGTCCGACAATGATCGATGGATGATGCAAAGTGGGCGTGTCGGGTGGAGGCCAGACTCCTCAGAGTCCGTAAAATTTCATACGCTAATATCGACAATCATCGACAACCACCAAATTCAAGGTCACACTGCAATAAGATTTGTATATGTTGAACGGAGGCAAATAATTTTCAGCCTCCTCTGCTCGAAATGTTGTCGGTTCGACGTCTAATTTTTTCGGTGTGTACTTAGAAATACGCTGGGGCGGTGGCGCTCATTTAGTGATGTCCATGATAAGTTAATATGCACACATTCGTTTTTTTCGTTAGAAATATAACGATCCTGATTTTTTATTTTATAAATTATATAAAATATACCTTTCATAAAATGTTTTAGATTTGATACGCTCCTACATCAAAAATATGAATTTGCCTTAAACTGTAGAGGAGGCCCGGCCTCCCCTGCCTCCTCCGAGGAGCCGCCACTGTTCAGATGTCCCCTGAAGATATCAACTGCTTCGACATATTACTTACCCCTAATATACAAAATATGTTGACAAAACAAGTATCGAATTATGGTTTGTAGTTGTAGTGTCATGATCTTTGACAGATTTCAGAAAAGTAACTATTTATAAAAAAAATTGTTTGTTGTGTTTTTAATGGAGCAAAAATGAACTTCGTTCCTGACGGGGCTTCACCAACCTTACAACTTTTCACAGTTCTGAATGTATTCATAAGTAGGGAGTAGGTACTCATAAAAAACATTTAATTTTACTATTGCTATAACTGTAACGACAATGGGTTTGACAACAGAGCCTGTTCAATGAAAGCATCCGAATTAAATTTGTATGAACAGGTGACCTACAGAGACCACGAAGACCAAGGATTAGTCACAGCCATGAAAATTGCAAAATTTCTTTAGGAAAAACAAAACAATATTTACTAATCCGTTTGCAAACAGGAGAGTGAACACGATATCCAAATAATAATAGTTGCAATGCCTTATCCTATCAAGTATGATT
This sequence comes from Crioceris asparagi, assembly GCA_958507055.1. NCBI lineage: Eukaryota > Metazoa > Arthropoda > Insecta > Coleoptera > Chrysomelidae > Crioceris > Crioceris asparagi. The sequence goes on along the minus strand of OY293826.1, from coordinate 78,400,470 downwards.
TATCTCTAAGTTTACTTGCTCGGATGAGAATTGATAAATGCAAATGTTCCGAGATTATGCCATGCAACGGATAATTTTATAAATACATGACCTCCCAGTTCGCCTAATCTTAACCCTGTAGATTACTGGCTGTGGGGTTGTTTAAAAAAATGTTTTTTAAAAGAACGACCAACGCTGGAATCATTAAGATTCTACAAGGAAACAAACTGCTAAAATGCAATCAGAAATGTTGTGAACAATTCGGAAGAACAATTGTAAATTATAAAGCAGCAAAATGATGACATATAAAACATTTGTGTTACTTAACCAATTTCATTCATATCCTGTTGCTAACTTAATTTATTGGAAATACAAAAGTAATAGGTACCTGAAATTTATACTTCAAGATAACCTTGTAAGTATAAGAGTTTTTTTGCCAAATAATGTTCAATTTTACGAGTAAACTGACAGATTCAAATCAAAATCATCAACACAACAAGTTTAGTCTCTCTAGCCATTAACATATAAGTCAGCAATGCGCTCGACAGCTATTTCGTTGAGTATAATATGTGGGACAATCATCGAAACTTTCGATGAAATCACCACAGCTCAGTATCGGCGCTTTCTTATGTAACAAAACTATAATGGCGCTATCGATTGCTGCTGGTGCAGGCAGGGAGTCCGGGAGTCCCGAATTTTTATGGGAGGAGGCAAGACACGAGCAGCAGCAGGAGACCACCATCGCCGCGGCGGCCTCGTAACCCCGTTTTCGCCTTTTGCTCGAATATTAATAATGATCTTGCTTGCTCCAGTACTCCAGTTCCTTACCCAAACCCAGTCAGCTGAAGGCCGAAGTATGTGGTCGTTTTCACCAGATAAGTAAGTACATGAATATCATCTGCACTGCAAGACCAATCAATTTTGTTCAAATTTTCAAACAGTAGTTGGCTCAGAGTGAGCTTTACTTTAATAATACTCATCGATGAGCACTTATTCGCATATAGACAGGAGTCCGTATAGATTAATATATAGATCAATGACGTGTCATGTTTCATTTATCAATTAAATTCAAACACGCTGAAACTTCCTACAGCCATATCATTGGTCAGTGTTCTCAGAAATAGTCATTAAGGTAGTTATTCCAACATTTTCATTAATTATATCTTTAATACATATTATCCCTTTCGCTCATACTGTCCACAATTGTGGACATCGACATCATTTATGTTAAATGGGAATATAGTGAAAATTTTAACTACTTGTTCACAAGAGGTATATTTGTGGACATCATAATAGACACATAAGACATAAATCGCCACCTATTTATGAAAATTATAGCTTTTTCATAAAATAGTTCAGTGATCTATCACTAGTCTACCATTTCTCTATGACATGCCTCCTTTCTATGTTCTGCAGTCATTAGTATTTGAAGATTCTGTGTTCAGAAAATTATTAGATGTCCAGAAAGTGTTCCTTTCATAATAAATGAAATAGGATTTAGCCAAATATATATAGTAGATACTTTTTTATGTGTTTGAAAGTGTGTCCACGATTGTGGACATTGTGACCAAAAGGTTGCATAAATTATGGCGGGTAAATATAAAATAACTTTCCTCATATTTCGAAATACAGCAATATTTATAGGTTGTAGTAAGGATAGGTCCCTAAATCGACCATTGACAGAAAATGAACTGTTGAAAGCATTGGAAAACTTATCAGATATTGGTGATCCTGCTGAAACAGCTAACTTTGAAGACAATAGTTGGGAAACGGACACTCCGAATGTTCACTCATGCTATAAATATAGCATGTGTGAATTCCTGACTGCAGTACAAGCAAAAGACTTTGCTATTAGGTGTAGAAAAAAAATGAATATTAGACTTGCTTCATTTCAAAAGCTATATTGCCGAATCATTGATCTTGTCACACATCAAAACTAAAACACCTACGGGAAGAAGGATACGCCCAACAGCGACTGCTCTTGAAAATATTGAGAATACGCCAAATTCTTCAAGAAAATTTCATGATGTTATACCAATTCCGGATATCTGTTTTGACAGAGTGGATCATTTTCCTAAATTTCATAGTGGAAAGTACTGGGCAAGGTGCAAATTCTCGAATTCTAACGGAAAATCCTGAACCATGTGTTCAAAATGTAATGTACACTTATGTTTAACCAAAAAAAAAATTGTGTTTTGAAGTACCACCATGAATATAAACACTTAATTGATATCAGTGGTCTTTTATTTATGCTAAATTAATATGTATTTTCCATTGTACCTATTCTTACATGACGCCTTATACCGTTGCAATCCACAACCCTTGACTCACGATGTCCACATTTGTGGACATGATCAAAACTCAAAAAAATCCCGATGGCCTGTAGTCAGCGGAAAGGTAAATTTTTCAAAATTCATTGAATTGAAATTTTAACAACCTTTTCATTGGTATACCTACATGTTATTATATAAAATTGTCATAGCCTTGCGGTTAGAAGTTTTTGTTTTGGCTGTTGAATATAAAGCAGACAGGGTTCGAGTCCACTTCAAGGCAGATTTTTTTTTTTCGTCTATTTCTTTTCAATAAATATACTATATATTTTTTTAATCAGGGTCTATATTAAGATCTCCAGAAAATGTGCAATTACATCAAATTTATATTGAGTGTTCATGTTTTATCAATATTTGTTATTTTTCTTTATTAATTTTTATTTTTTTACCTGTGTATTTTATGAAAAATTGCTTTGAACAAAAGTTGTAGGTACTGATTATATCTATAACCTAAAATTATTTTTAATAATATTTACACTACTGCTCTTTTTTGATAATTTTTTTAAATGTTTGAATGGTCGCCATTTTGAAACTATTTACCCGATATCGCCCAATAACGAACTCGACCGAGATATTTGAGAGATTGATTTTTGTAGCAAATTTGAACTTGATACCTTCAAAACTGCGACCTCTATCGTGTTAACAAATTTCGTAATATATATATATATATATATATATATATATATATATATATATATATATATATATATATATATATATATATATAAACTTTTGAACCAAATGTTTTTTGGACTAACTTATAGACATATAACAACATGCCGTTGAAATTTTTTCGAAATTCAAAAGTGTGAACGATCGCAATAGGTATATTTCTATAAGAAATTTACCTAAAACGATAAGTTTTTAAAAGATTATATCTGTACTAAAAATTATCTAAAAAATCTAAAGATTCAATTGTAGAGTTTTAATTTTTTTGCTCTAAAAACAAAAAATCATGAGTGAAAGGGTTAGGGGGTATTTTAAAAGATGTAATTATGATTTGTATTTTGACATTTTCAAGATACAACCAGTTAAAGACGTTTACATTTGTAGGTACAGTTCAATTCAGACACAATTCTGATAAAAACTCTATTAAAAACAGATTTTGGCAACATATTATTATTTATTTTCAAAATAACTTTCAACAATGTGTATATATTATAATATTTTGTTCTGAAGCAACATAGATTAGTTGCCTCTTACGTCAGGAGAAAATTTTAATATCACTGAATGAAGATAACTTTAAAGTCTTTTGACCATACCTCCGAGTCTTGTGTATTCCTATAATATTTTCCGTTTCGCCATTGATTTAGCATAATGACTTCATATTGAGCTAGATACTTTAAATTTCATATTCATACTAAGATTGGAGGCATCTCACTGCCTGTCAAAGTTTAATACTGATCCAATAAAGATTATCCGTAGAACTATATATAAAAACTCTTTGAGTATTTCCTTGTGTGATGAATTTGTGGTTCTCTGTCTAACATAAGTAGTCGAAAATACGTGCACTGAGTAAATATGTTAGGTTAGGTTTAAAACAAGTGAAGAGATAAGAAGCAATAAATGTAGTCACTGCCATCTTTTTTTAAAAAAACTTGTTTGGACTAATAAAAACATTTTTTTAAATGCGACATATTGTCGAACATTTTGTAGTCGAATTACCAACCAACCGGTCACTCTTCTGCCATTAACATATAATGCAAGTGAATTTTGATTATTTTACACTATGGCATTCAGACAAATATTGCTAAGCTATATTCCAGATGATCAGATATCGAATAAGTGTATATACTTGATATATATATTTTATATAAATATTCATAGATGCAGCGTATGGTGTCATGAATACAGTATTAAGTATTAATTACACTGGCTATAGTTCAGTCAGAACAGTTGTGCTGTTACGTCATAGCATGACATCTCTATCTAGTTCATTAATGTCGTAAAGACAAAGATGTCATACTATGACGTAAAAGCATAACTGTTGTGAATGAACTATATATACAAGACAGTGATGACAATAGGAATTAAACTCCGCTCACCCGCCATTTTGAGGCAAATTTAACATTAGCAACATATAAGAAAAGCTCAAGTTTTAAGTAAAATGTTCAATATAAAAGAAATTATTGGAAAATATCATAATTAAAAACATATAATTAAGTATATTTAATGTTTATTTACATAAATCGCTCCCGGAATCAACAATAAACCATTTATACCCCATTACAATTTACAATTCGGGTGCGTTGCTAAAATAAGACTAGTCTAATGAGCATAAAAACAAACTAATTTCATTTTTTTAATACACATATTTATTATTATTATTAAAATTTCGGTATTATTCATAATTAAACGATATTGTTCACTATCACTGAATAGACGGGGTAATAAATAAGCGTTATCAGCCTAGCCTAAACATTTAACTATAATTTTTAGATTTATTTTTTACCAGCTGTTTTACCCGGCACTTCCCGGGCAAATACTTCAGTAGATTGTGGTACGAAAATATAAAGTCATAAAAAGTCTTGAGTATGGAACCCTTATAACTCGGAGTCCTACTCGCACGTAGAACCAACCAGTCCGAACACCAACCCAGATCCATCTACCAAGAGAGAACAGCATGAGATTGTCTCCTACATATGTCTTAGGGATTTTCTGGAATGGAACCCTCCACCTTTAAGTCTCAGTCGCACTGGTAGACTCTCACAAAATTGTTCAGTGCCATACTACACACAAACAGCGAAAAATTCACGAAAATTCAGCCATAGAATATTTCTTTGGGTACTACAGGTATAGAACCCTCCACCTAGGAGGCTCAGTTACACTTACAGCCACTACCAGATCCTTCTAATAAATTCTACAAACATACACATACATGAAAGACCAGCAAAATCCAGCCATAAAGTTCAGAAATATACAACTTTCAGGTACGGAACCCACCACATAAGAGTCCCAAGGGCAATGAAAGGTAGCCTTTCCCAAGGGCTAGTCTATCTCTGTACCAAATTTCATCGATATCAGTTCAGTGGTTTAGGCATGAAAGCGTAACAAACAAACTTAATTTTGCATTTATAATATTAGTTAGGATAACGAATACAAGCTTGCAAAAAAAAAACAAATAGCTTTACTGAGATTCTTATGGGAAACGGTTTGACGTTTGATATCGACATAAAATGTCATATTTCTTCACATTAACAGTCTGACTCTAATATTATGGTGAGTTAGTTAGTAAGTAGGTAATTCAGAATCATGTTAGCCTTAAAACTAAATTTAAAAACAATTTCTATCAAGACTTATTCTCTTTCACTCACACTTCCACTAACGCCTCTTAATATACGTCGTTTATTAAATTCTCGTAGGATTGATTAACAATGTGACCCTAGAATGCCTTTAAAAAAAATTCGTATGAAAATAAGTAGGTCAAATGTGGGAAAAGCACGATAGAAATTAGTTCAAGGTCAACCACTAGGTATAACCTTACTTTTCAACTTCAATTTATCCTGTAACCTATTAGGAATAAGCAAGTTCAACAAAATAGCATTGACAAGATGCGAATTTATAATCTAAAATCATACTGTGATAAAAATAAATCAATGTTTGTTTAAATCAAAAATTTTCTCTCTGACGTCATAATTTAGGTTTAGATAAGTAAACAAGAACAGAACGTGTCTTGATGAAATCTTAAAATGGAGTAATGAGGAACATAGAAAATAATTGAATATAAAAAAGGGTACTCTGCATACTGAAACGTCAATTCAGAATAACATGCACGCAAAGCAAGGTGTATGAAAAAGGATATGAATAAAAAATGCTAGAATATACTAAAGCGCAATGGAATAATTATTAATTATTGTGAAATATAAGTGAACAATAAAGTGTGTCTTTACCCATCCGACTCGAAAACGTAACACAAACTATGCCAGTCGGTTAGTCGGGATATAATATCGATCAGCTGATTGTATAACAACGCGGTGCCGCCATAATTACGCGTTATCGAGCGAATTTTTCCTTCTCCTTCTATCCGGCTAACCTTGGCAGAGTTAAAATGCGAATCGTCGTCATCAACTACTGCTGGAGAATGGCATAATAGTTACAACCACCGTACCTACTGGCACTAGCTGCAACCTGGCTAGATTCATTCTAAAACAATCATAATTGGAGAACCTTCGGCGGAAAAGCGCATTTTAACAACTAGACCGACGACGGAGATTATTGCGCTGCTGCTAGCTGCTAGTCGTCGTCGATTGTTGCGTTCCGTTTGACATTGAACGCTGTTGTGCAGCGTTGCCGCAATGTGCGTCTTTTCTGTGAACTATAGACAAGATGACTCGATAAATAACCAAAGTTTAAACATTAGGGCAGAGATTAACAATCTATACTCAAAGATAATATAAACCCACCACTTGGAAATGCTATACTATAACTATGATGGTATAAAAACTAATAACATGTGTAACTAGGCCCTGGTACTGACGATATTCTTCTAGGAAATAAATTATCGGTATTCCCTGTTCATTACGACTAGACTAGACAGAACAAAATAGTATTAATGTTGAAAGGTTATTTACAAAGGTACCTGTGTACTTACTTTATCTTGATTTTTTGGTTTGGAGGCTGAAGCTTGTTTGTTTTTCCAATCTCACTTCACTCACCTAGATCATAATATGGTCTTTTATTTTTATTCCATAATATTTGATACTGATAACAATAATTGTTATTGTTTATGGTTTTGCCTTTTTAGGTATATAACAAATTGTAGTTGAGTTTGTATCAAATTTCCGGCAGATGACATAACCCTAATGGCAACATTGCACAATACGTTAAGTTGTGATGTCACAGTGGTTGGTTATTATTTGTCGCAATGTTAAATTCATAATCTCACATTGAATAAAACAAATGACAGCGCATAAAAATGTGCTTTCGATATAGGTAAAGTGTTCAACAAGCTAAAGCATAATAAAACTAGAAGCGTCATTGGCAAATTTTGGCGGCTTACCTGAGCTGAAGTGCGATCGTTTTGAATCTCCGTTCTCGTTCTCGCCGTCCAAGGGCCTCTTTCTGGAGTCCGCGTTTTCGGGTGAAGGACACGTATCCATACCGGAATCAGCGGCCATATCGGCAAAAGAAGCTCGAGTACAATGTATGTTCCTGTCTTTTTTTTTCGAGTCTGTTGTGGATGTTGTTAATGTAACAAAATTAAAACGCGACTGACAGCAGGCGCGCTCTGTACCCTTTGTGCCCGTGACGTTTATTGAACGCAACTGCAGCAGCACCTCTGCGTTTAGCGCACGGAATACGGAATGATGGAATATCAACAGAGTGTTGTAGCGGCAGCAGGAATAGAAGGAAAATCGAAGCGAGCTTCAAATTAGAGACAGAGAGGGGGTACGTTATATGTTCACTGACACACACACACTCACAAACACTACACCACACACAGCAGTTTTTGAAATTTATATACGAGGGTAAAGCACGGCAAACACTGTTTAATTTTAATAATATACAAAAAATGTGCGCTGTACCGACAAGCTGACTCTCGATGACTGGCGCGAATGCGCTTTGTTGAAAAGTCCGACCGTCGAGTCAAGCAGACTTGCCAAAGTCGATTACATCGACAAACACAGAATTAAGTGGGGCGAATGCGGACGGACGCTGTGTATAGAGATTAGATAGCTGCCATATTTACACACTTCCCGTCGATAAAATTGTAGTTATAGTAGGTATGTATACCTGATCGTGCATACGAACGTTTGTAATGGACGACCACTTGACCGACCCGCCGATTCTGTCCACTAGAGGTAGTACCTTTAAAATTGCGTAATGGATAGGTAATTTGGCATCCAATCGCGAGTTGGAATCAGTTTGAGATGCGGCTCTCTTTTTTTTCATCAGTAGGGCACAGGCTGAAACAAAATATCATTATAACTGAAAATTCGCTTCATCTATATATACAGTATGTCAAAGACAAGGATGAGATAGTACTAACAAAGATTTAATCTTCGTACCTACTAATCTACTAAAATCTCGAAAACGGTAATAGATACCTACGGAGTTGGTGTGTTCACTCACACAACTTTCATACCGGTCTGAAATGAACCCCCCCTAATATACTGGGTGTTTATTAAACATGTGGCAAAAATTTAAGGGTGATTCTTTGAACTATTTTAAGGATATTTTGTTCTTTGATAATTGTTGAAAAACAGCTTCATTTCAAAAACTCAGGGTGAAAAAAAAATGCGAGTACAATTTACTATATTTCTTAAAATTATTAATGTAAATAAAAGTATGGCGTACGGCAATGGTTTTACGAAGTAGAAAACAGATTAAGTACAAAAACAGATTATTTCTTGTGGGGTTATCTAAAGTCATTAATTTACGCGACTCTAGTAGAAAATTTGGATGTTACTCTATTACAAATGAACCTGGTGTGTTTGAACGAGTTCTGCAAACACTGATGAGACGATTGCGTCCAAGCTGGTGGAAGTCATTTTGAACATTCATTGTAGATTAAGCAACTTATCATATGCTTTTTTATAATAAAGTGTTGTAGCTCTCGCATTTTTTTTTCACCCTGTTTCTTTAAAGTGAAGCGGCTTTTCAACAATCATCAAAGAACAAAATATTCTTAAAATAGTTCAAAGAATCACCCTTTAAATATTTGCCGCATGTTTAGTAAACACCCTGTATATAAATCATTTGATTAGGTCGTGTGACCATTACTATTTTTCTATGAACCGTTTAGCCAGAATAAGAATAATGTGCAATTTGAGTCACCGGCGAGCATCATCGATATAGAACAAAAAAAAGTATCAGAATCGGTCTATCTGTTCCCGAGATAATCTTGGCACAGATAGACAGACCAATGGCTGAAAATATGCTTGTTTGGACTCCGGGGCCGCTGAAAAGTAAATATCTGTTGAAAACCGGACACCGACTGTTCTCCACAATTGAAATACTTTCCTTACTAGGCTACTTTGAGTAGCGGCGGGAAAGTGAAAATAGTTTTGAAATGGAAAATAGTAAAAAATAGGACTAGAATTATAAGTGTTGGTAATTTTAAAAAGGTGCAGTTTCAGGTAAATAGAAGACTTTTGGCACCAACTTCCAAAGTACCAAAACTATTAGAATCAACCTTACTTTGAAATTGTCAGTGTACCAACAAATAAAGTTGGTCCTATGTTTTGTAAAAACACACTCGCTTGGAAAGTTCAAATTTCGAGAACTGATTATCGTGGTGAAAGTACTCGATATAAAGTATATACATATATTAACATACAACACACATTCTTCATTCATAAGATTCCTGAAAAATATGATGTGGCAGCTGAATGTACAGACAGACACTGAAGGACCAGAATGATCTTAAAAGGGTTCGGTTTATTTATCAGATACAGTTGGCCTTTTCTTATTTTCATTAACTATGCAGGAACCATCAAACGAAACATTGAATCAAAACTGAAAATGGTTTTTAGTTTATTTTTAATGTCAATTTTTAAGTCAAAGACTGTTTGGTCGAATGGCCATTCTAAGTTAATAATAAAGAATATGATTTCATGCTAAAATTCAAATTAATACATTCATTGAAAGCGTTAGAAACTCAATTCTGAAGGAATCTGAAATATTTATGTCTGTACCAGTATAACAACTACTATGCAAAATCGAACATTTCAACAGTCGACCTACTACGGTTCCTGATATACAGCCCGTTGACAGCCCGGGCAGACAGCGGATACTGATTTAGTCCCGTTGGCACCCTTTGGGTACGAAACTCTAATAAATATTTTTTACAAAAAATTGGACCGACGTTATTAGTTGGTGCACTGAAAAGTATAAAATAATATTAATTCTATTGGTGCTGTTACTTTTGAAGTTGTGCAGTTTCAGATAGATTGATAACTTTTGGCACCAACTTCACAAGTACCAGCACCAATAGAATTAATATTACTCTAAGGGAAAAATGTTCATTATAAATGTTGCTACAAATAATTATGTCTTTCATGTAGTATTGAAAGATTTTCAATTTTCGAAAGAAATTGCCCTCTCTACATAGCAAAAATGAGAAACTAACATGTCTCTATCTCAAAAACCGTAACTCTTTTGAAAAAATGTTCAATTTAAACGTTTCCGGATATTGTCCTATCTTTAATTATACCAACTCAGATTTTCGATTTTCGACAAAATTTGCCCCCTCCACCCCCTTCGGGAACGGTTTTCGAGGGGAAGGAGATTTGGGATCTGCGTTTTTGTGAATATGGACCATTTCTCAATCATCCTCTTTCAAATGAATCAAAAATCATCAAAATCGGAGTTCGTTTACTATATAAAACGCGCGGTCAAACCAAAAAAAAAGCAGACAGTCGAATTGTATACCTCCTCCGTTCGGGGTTCATCGGTCAAAAACCAAGCTTAAGCTGCAACATTGTAATCTTTTAAAAATATTGACTGTCTGTGAGGTCACTTTCACAGTCAATTTCAAAACTGTCCAAAATGAACAAAGACTGAGGGTAGTTTTACCCGTTTTTTCAAGACACAATAAGAGACGATTTTTTTACATTTGTAATGATCTATTATAGCCCTGAAGAAAACAAGGGCACAGTGGTAATGTTTGAAATGTTTTTACATATATATATCTATATATATATATATATATATATTTGTCAACGTCTCTTTAAATATGTAGAATGCAGAAATTTGAAAAATTAAATTGTTTTTGGCATTGTCACTTACCTCAGAGGAAAAACAGAACACGAAATTTCACTGTGATATACACAAATGGTAAATGGAAAGGACACAACAAATTTTATGAAGCGAAAACGGAGATGGACGAGGATGTCACAGCTACAGACAGGATATAAAAACAATCATGCTGTCAAGATTTAGATAGAAATTATCAGTATCGATTCTAATTGAATATACAGTAAGATTTTTGACTAATTACAAATCAATGATGGAATCTTTTAGTTTGAATTAAGAGTTTCAAAATGAAATTTATTTCATTAATATGGTTCCATTTCACATTGTGATATCGTCATAAAAATATAGGTTAACTTATAAACTGTCATGTGTATAGACTAGTTGATTCTAAAAAAGATTATTAATTTTATTTTTAATTCAAGAAAATCTCCTTCAGACGAGGAAAAAATGTTGCTAAGTCTTCAGTAGCTCATATGTACATCATCTCTTGGCACTTCAAATTCTTTATTCCTACATTATGTATTGTTAAGCCATAGGTACTTTTTAGTGCATCATCTTATGAAGTTGGTCCTTGTTTGTTATTACATTCATTGTTAACACTTGAAAATGTGAAATAAATGAACAAAACCTAGGGCTGTCTCTATTGGATGGTTCACTGGAAAATATGAAATAATAGAATTATTAGTGCTTGCACTTTTCTTGTTGATGCCTTAAACTGCACTAAAAACTGATTACTTCTGTATTTTAACAAAAGTTCTTTATATTTTAATGTTTTTCAGAACAATCTCTGATTTATTCAATTAATTTAGAAAATAATTAAATTTTAACAAATAAGTAATAATAAAAGAAAATATTAAAACTATAACAGAAGAGAAACATGACCTATTGTCAGCTATATATGAGGTATATACCGGGTTATCCAGATTCGATGCTCACCATTGGGATCTCCTAAACCGTAAGAGCTACGAAGAAGGTTAAATTGGGGCAAAGTTGCGAAATGTAATGGGGATTAATAAGCCACAAAGAAATTTGAAGCATTATTTTTCGTTTTTGAGATTTTTCTAAAAAAAAACAATCTTTCACATTTGATTAGTTCTTTAATAATTTGGTTGTTATGCAAGAATTGAAAAACTCAAAGCTTTTCTTCATAGCAACATTTTCTGTTGCATCCAGTATGTTATAGAGATAAGTAGAAATCAGAAAAGCAATTTTAAAATCCAGGTCCGTATTTAATTTTTTTGAGTTGATGATTGTTGTAAAGTGACGAAATGTTGTACCAAAAAATGTTGAGCACCACTGGATGCAACAGAAAAAAATGGTTTGAAGGGTTTTGATTTTTCAACTGGTTGCATAACAACCAAGTTATTAGAGAAATAACAAAATGTGAAAATTTGTTTTTTTTAATTTCTCAAAAACGAAAAATGAAATTTTTTTGTGGCATATTAATAGCCATTATATTTCACAACTTTGAGCATCGAATCTGAATAACCCGGTATAGCTTCCAATCTCCTTTCGGTTTTAACCAGGCAGTTTGTCCTATTTAATGCTTCTATTTCCAGTCTTATTTTATTTCTTAAATCTTACTTGTCACGGGTTTGGTTCTGATGAACAAAGAACTCAAAAAAAATCAAATCAGGAACTCTGGGTGGACTTGCAACAAGTTTATTTGGTCTAATCCAGTCTACAATACAAACCGCTCGGTAAGATAATTTTTTAGGACTAATGCTGTATTGTGATATGGAACTCCATCAATTTGGCATACCTTTTTCATTGTCCAATAAAGGGATTACTTGATTTTTTAATAAATTGAGATATTGATCTCCATTTAAATAAAAAAATAGTGGTCCTAAAATATACCCCTTGTGGCTTATGGATCTAGCAATGCGATGTCATTTATACAATTTCAAAAAGAGAGAGAGTGATAAATTATTATAATTAAGGGATCTTAATAATTTTACAAAACCATTGAAAGTTATCGAATATTGTCAAGAATACATGTTTTAGTAAATAAATGCTTATTAAAAAGGTCCACGCCTATGGATAGATATTATTTAACAGTGTTGTTGAGTGTGAGTTTGATCTCAGGAATATGTGATAGGATTCTTTAAAAACCTTTATTCAATCAGTTTTTGTTTTCATCTGAATCAAGAAAATATACAAAAGAGACTCGAAAATCCAGATAAATGAATATAATATGAAGAAAACGGAGTTTTGTATTATTAACTCTAGAAAAATATCACACTTCGCTAGTGAATAGTTATCCTGTCATTTAGGTCTCGTTGTAGTGTTAATAAATGTTAGGTGTTTATTCAGATTAACAAAAACTAATTAAAAAAAAAATATTTTACACTTTTGAGTGTAATACCATTCATGAAAATCGTTGAACGTTGTTTAATACCAAACAAGATAGTACTTATCCTATTACCCATGTATATTCTTTACTTGTAGTTGTTATTATTCAGAGATCTCAAATCATCGCGGCTGAAACACTCATTTATTAGACTTACCACTGCTGTAACTCGAAAACTGTAACGTTTTTGAAAAATGTTCAATTTAAAGGTTGCTACATATAGTGTTTTCTTTTTACCGTCTCATATTTTCAATTTTTGAAAAAAATGCACTCATCAAATAGCGGAATTACACATATTTCAGACTTACCTACCATTAATGTAACTCGAATACCGTAACTCTTTTGAAGAAATGTTGTATTTATGTGTTGCTACAAATAATATGGTCTTTAATTTGGCCGTCTCAGATATTTGGGGTGATTTTCAGAGAAAAGGAAATTTCTGATTTGAGTTTTTTAAATATGGGACCAACTCTCCTTATCAAAAATGATCAAAATCGGTGCACGTTTACTATGCAAAACGCGCGAACAGCCATACATAAAAAAAGCAAACATACAACCGAATTTTATACCTCCTCCTTTTTTTGAAGTCGGTCATTAAAATAAAGTTGCTTCATTCTCCAGAAAACGTTGGATATCAAATTTTGTAAGGAGCTGAGCTAATGTATTTCACATATAGGTCGGATCCCTGAGCTGGATAACTATGTACATCCGACCCTTGCCGACCCTTTAAGTGGTGCCGCTTTTGAATACTCATTATCAAAGAAGCTAAGCGAAGCAATGCTACTGTTCAGTTTTTGACCGACTTCAAAAAAAGGAGAAGGTATACAATTCGGTTGTATGTTTGCTTTTTTGAATTTTTTTATGGCTGTTGGAACTATGTGTTTCAGGTTTCAGCTACGTGGAAGGGGCAAACGTTTGAATTGAACTTTTTTCAAAACAGTTACGGTCCCCGAGTTTGCAATGGTAAAGTCTGAAATATGTGATATGCGTATTTCCGGTATGTAGAAGAGCAATTTTGTTCGAAAATTGAAAATATGATGCGGCCATTAAATAAATGATTACATGTACCAACATTTAAATTGAGTTGCGGTTTTCGAGTTACAGCAGTAAAGTCTGAAATATGTTTATTTGCGCCGCGATGTTTTGAAATATCTGAATAATACATAACAAGTACAAGAAGCTAAGCCTATAACTTTTTGGGTATTAGCGAACGTTCAACAATTTTCATGACTAATGTTACACTCAAAAATGTGAAATAAATATTAAAAAAAAATTGGAACTTTATTAGTTATTGCACTGAAAAATACAAAATAATATTAATTCTATTGGTGCGGGTAATTTTGAAGTTGTGCCGTTGTAGTTTTTTTTTTGTAGGCACCAACACTAAAAGAACCAGCACCTATAGAATTAATATTATTTTTTATTTTTCAGTGCAACAACTAATAAAGTCGGTCCAATTTTTGGTAAAAAAATATTTAATCAAGGCATGGTGACTGACAATCCGTAATAATTAATTATATATATATATATATATATATATATATATATATATATATATATATATATATATATATTGATAAAATAGATTTTTGTTGGGGATGCAGTCATTTAATAAATAAAATTCTTTGGATTATGCCAAGCTTTCGAGAATGTTTATTCTCTTCGTCGGGGCAAACTAAAAATCGTTACAAATTTTTTTTAACTACATAATAGATTATTAATTAAAGTACTTACATTCGTGAATTTATATAAAATTAACCTCAAACAGGAAAGATTTCATAGTCAGCAATCAGAAATGTCATTAGTTATTTATAAATGTCATGGTAACAGCATATCTAGAGTTGAAAGTGTCTAGATTCAAGTTTTCTTAGAAAAAATGCAAATAGGAGTTATCTTTGTGTTTGTAGCTCTTTTTTAACAAGTCACACATTAAACTTAAAAATATTGAGGCAGATATAAGTTTAGTAAAAAGAAAAAGTTATTATTCAATTATATATAAAAAAAAAATATATTCATAACATAAAGCGTCAATTACATAAAAAAAAAAAACAAGTCAATCTCTCTCCCAAATTAACCTGAGAAATTTATTAAAATAAGATATATCTAATAGAGAAATATTAACATATATCATCTTTATCGTATTCTCTCACAATACGATAAATACACAATATAAAATATCCTGAAAAGCATCCATTCATTCAATGAAGCTAATAATAATGATAAGAATACGATAAAGATGATATATGTTAATATTTCTCTATTAGATATATCTTATTTTAATAAATTTCTCAGGTTAATTTGTGAGAGAGATTGACTTGTTTTTTTTTTTTTTTTTTTTTAATGTAATTGACGCTTTCCATTATTTCATTTTAAAGTTATGTATGTCGTATTGTGAGAGAATATGATTATATATAATTAACAAATAATCTGAATGCCTAACAATATAGTAAATAATATTATTGACATAATAAACTTGAATTTATACTGCAATACCTACGAATTCAGATAGTCTAGTCTGTGTACGGGTATATATTTATTTATATTATGTGTTTCTAAGTCTGTTATGAATATATTTTTTTTTTATATATAATTGAATAATAACTTTTTCTTTTTACTAAACTTATATCTGCCTCAATATTTTTAAGTTTAATGTGTGACTTGTTAAAAAAGAGCTACAAACACAAAGATAACTCCTATTTGGATTTTTTCTAAGAAAACTTGAATCTAGACACTTTCAACTCTAGATATGCTGTTACCATGACATTTATAAATAACTAATGACATTTCTGATTGCTGACTATGAAATCTTTCCTGTTTGTGGTTAATTTTATATAAATTCATGAATGTAAGTACTTTAATTAATAATTTATTATGTAGTTAAAAAAAATTTGTAACGATTTTTAGTTTGCCCCGACGAAGAGAATAAACATTCTCGAAAGCTTGGCATAATCCAAAGAATTTTATTTATTAAATGACTGCATCCCCAACAAAAATCTATTTTATCAAATAATAAACCAGTCAAGAATTCAG
Source organism: Crioceris asparagi (assembly GCA_958507055.1). Lineage (NCBI taxonomy): Eukaryota > Metazoa > Arthropoda > Insecta > Coleoptera > Chrysomelidae > Crioceris > Crioceris asparagi. Next base: position 78,384,084 of record OY293826.1, on the reverse strand, counting down.
AATCAAACAATATATATATATATATATATATATATATATATATATATATATATATATATATATATGTATATATATATATATATATATATATATATATATATATATATATATATATATATATATATGTTATATTAGATTATATGATGACATAACTTCTATAACAGACATTGGTTGCCTCAGATTTTCAATTTTCGAACGAAAGTGCCCTCTCCACATAGCGAAAATACACATATTTGAAATTTTAAAATCAGTGTAAATCCAGAACCGTATCTCTTTTGAAAAAAATATTCAATTTGAACTTTTTCAGATATTATCCTATAGCTAATTCTATCGTCTTATTTTCGATTTTCGAGATAAATTGCTCCCTCCACCCCTTCGGGGGCTTTTTTAACAAGGAAATTTCGTATTTGATTTTTTACGAATACGGGACCATTTCTCAAGCTTCTCAAAAATCATCGGAATCGGAGTAGGTTTACTTTATTGCAGCACGCGCACAAACCAAAGAAGCGACAGTTGAATTGTAGACATCCTCCGTTTAGGTTCGTCGGTCAAAAATAACATTTTCTTTCACGATTACTTTTGAAAATGTCCAATTTATACGTTTCCGGATATGGAATTTTCTTTAATTGTGTCATCTCGGATTTTTAATTTTCGGGAAAAATTGCCCTCATATCTAATATTGATTTTGTTTGCAATGGGACCAATTCTCGATACCTACTCTTCTTTCAAATAAAAAAGAATCATCATAATTGGAGCATGTTTACTATGCAAAAGGTGCGAACAAATATAAAAAGAAAAACATGCAGACATACAGTCGAATTGTATACCTCTTCTGTTTGGGTTCGTTGGTCAATAGACGAAAAAGAAATCGAGTAGCTATGACGCATGACGTTACCATGGCAACCAGCTTGTATAACTTCAAAACAAATAACAAAGTCAGAGTTTAGGTACATTACGGCAGTGACAATCGAGTAAAATGTTTTCTGCAAACATTATAAATGACGGCGATTTTACAAAAACAATTTACACATTGGTGAGTTTTACTTTGTTGTATTCAGTTTCCAAAACAATTCGACAGAGATACGATTTACACAAAAACAGAATAGTGTAGGTATCTCGTCAACCTTTGCAATGTCATATTTTTTTTCATTTTCATTATTTTTTTCATTTAATACTTGACGCAACCAAATCATATTTTTTATGTAATAATTTAACGTGCTTGGAATTGGTCCAGTTTGCCCTGTTTTGCGTAAAAAGCTGTTCGTTTGCTTTTGACAGCTGCGTTCACCGCTATGCCACGTGCTTTTCTGGTATATCTCTACTACGTTTACGGATGTGTCGAAAACAGAAGAAAGCTTAATTAAATATCTGTGACCTGTGATAATATTTCTTCCAAGTCTCCGTTCAAAATAATGTAGGTACAGCGTTACAAAAGAGATAAGCGATGCATTGTCGTGTTCACAATAGTCTGATTAATGATTAGGTACTGATTACGAGTGATGATGTCGAGATGGAAATACAAGAAGCGTTTTTTGTTGCATTGTTATGTTTTATATCACAAAATCATCATAAGCGATTGGTAATCAGTCATTTCTCTGAACACGGCCATTGATTCCAAATATATACCATATGTTACCCTCACCTTATATCTTAAACTAGTTACATTAAACATGTAAAATATTATTGAATCATGCTGTACCCCCTTCCTTCTCTCCAAAAGTAGTAAGTGATTATTTTTTAATTTAAAAATCAGTCTAAGAATATCATAATAAGCGATGGAAACCAAGAACTTATATTTGGTTGCTAAGAAATACAATTCAGTCGCTTACTTGACTGTATGCGTTATCATAATATTATGTGGTGAGTCCTGATATATATCCATCCGCAAGCCGATGTTAGTCCTTCATGGCCACCATGTTTCCCGACCAATAATGATCGAGATGATACTCGCGAATACAATAGGCGCTCCCCGAATTTCTATAAATGCCCACCTGCATGTATTAAATAGAGAAACCATTTTCTAGAAGTCTGGAGATGAACATTATCTCTCGAAAGTGACGTATCAATTCAAGAGGGTTAACTGTTGAAGTAAACCAATTTATTACTATTATTATTATTTAGTTTATCAAATGGTAATCGTTGTGTTTATTTATTTAATTGGTTAAATAACTTTTATTCCAAGTCCACCAATTGTTTGCTTCCCAATTGGCGAACCAGAGTCATGTTACAATATGTATATATAATATTGACAATCTTGAAAATTTCAGCACCTACTATTTTATATTTCTAAATCTTAATAGCTATAGTCAGTTTGAAAAGGATAGAGAGTAATAAACACCAATTAAATATGCAAAACGTGTACAAGGTGGTCCTAATAATTCTTGGAACTTTTGAGGAAGTTTTAAATACCTTTAATGGTTTTGTTTATTTTACCAGTCCAGCTGACCCAGTTAAGGGTCGGAATACAATGGAAATCGTTCATCATATTGCTTGTAAATAAGTTCATAAGCATACCTTCATGTAAGAGCAGTGAATAATGAATGTATTTAATTTTTAGGATAGAATTGCTAAATGAACCTCCGGAGTATAATTAAAACTACAAGCAATTTCAATTAATAAATTTATTAAAAATTAAAAATATTGTATTTTGTTGACTTACAAATATTCACTCATGTTCATTATCGGAAAGAGACCAATCGGAGGAACTTTCGTCGTTCCTAAGTTTATAATCAGTGGATTGATCGTTTTGTCTAGATCCCACATTTTTGACCAACGAACCCCGAACGGAGGAGGTATACAATTCGATTGTGTACTTTTTTATGGTTTGTGTGCGCGTTGTATATAGTAAACGTACTTTGATGATATTCGTAAAAACTCAAATCCGAAGGAGGGAGGGAGGGGGAAAATTTTCTCGAAAATCGAAAATCTGAGGTGGTATAATTAAAGATAGGACAATATCCGGAAACGTTTACATTGAAAAATTTTTCAAAATGAGTTTTGGAGTTAGGGACATGTTAAATTCTCAAATATATGTATTTTTGCTATGTGGAGAGGGCGATTTCTAATGGTAACATCTAAAATACTTAGGCGTATTTCCGCAGCGATGTATTGAGATCATAATAATAACAAGCAAATAATATGCGTGGATAATAAGATAAGTATTAGTAAACGTTCAACGATTTTCGTGACTAATGTTACACTCAAAAGTGTGAAATAAATATTTTTTTACTAAAATTTAGACCGACGTTATTAGTTGGTACACTGAAAAATAATAAATAAAATTAGTTCTATTGGTGCTGGTACTTGTGAAGTTGGTGCCAAAAGTTATCAATCTAATTGCAACTGCACAACTTCAAAAGTAACACCACCAATAGAATTATTATTATTTTGTATTTTTCAGTGCACCAACTAATAACGTTATTATTAATTAATTATTAATTAATATTATTTTCTTCAATTTTTACTACATGTGCAACATAAATTTAGACCACTTTTCTCCATCTATTGCATTTACGGCCTTTTTGAACAGCACCTGAAAATCATTCATTTCAAATGTGGTATTATGTCTTGCCACGTTACCTTTTGTTTACGCACATAATAACTTTAACGGGTTTAGTTCACAGTTGTGAGGGCACTTTGCCATTTCATCGATGACGTATTTGGTTAAGCGGTGTTTATGAGCCTGGACTATTTCAAGAAGTTTTTTTTACCATAATGACTTCACAGTTGATTTTTTTTCCAAAAGCCACCGGATGATATCTGCTTTTCTCCATGAAATAGTCGGTAGCTTTTTGTATTTTCTTGAATGTTAGCTGGCGTTGTCATAACATTACAGAACCTGAGGGTATTAAATCCAGCATTTGTTAAAAATATTCTTCAAATACGTCTGCGTTTATCTCTTCATGATAATCAACTGTACGTTTAGACAGAATACAGATATGTTAATAAACCACTTTTTACGAAGCAGTCACTACTGCCAATATATGTGATAGTGTTTTTAGGCCGGTAGATAAACCTTCTATAAAACCTTGACGAGACGAAGTTATTTTTTTATATTGCCTCATTTTACCAACTGTATAGCCGTCGTTAAACAAGGTTTCATCTAGATAATATATTTTACTATTTTCAATTAGGAATTTTCTTACAGATCGTAAGTATTTTCTTCTCCAACAGACAATTTCAATACTCTCAATGAACAGCGATTTCCTATTTTGTTTTCTCACTTAAAGTTAATTTCCCGTAGATTTTTCCAAAACTTATCTCTTCTAATTTCAGGCACATTTTCATTACATACTATTAATGTTTGCTAGGATTTCATCCCAGGTCGGGATTTCTTTCTTATTTCCTCATTTCGTTTTTGGCCAAATATTTTTGAAGATAATGAAGCGTTTCAATTTTCCATACCATTATTATGAACACAATGTTGCATATCTTCATCGAAAAATATCTCAGATAACATCTTCAGAGAATTACGTAAAAAGTGACAAAAAGGCATCAGGTAGGGAGATACCCGCTTTTGCGACTTGTAATCTTGTATCCCAGAAATTTCCGATGTAGGTCTGGGTCCGGGTGGGCTACTTCAGGGCACATAAAATTTTATGCGTTATGTGCTTCAGAGTTCGAGCGGCACTGTCTGAGTTCTCATGACGGCCACAGCTGGAGACAATGCCGTCATCATTTAGGTCATCCGCAAAATCGAAACCTGCGCCACACACAGAAGACAAAAGGGAAACCAGTATGTTATAGGTGAGGCGACGAGTGTCATTGTGGCGGATATGATAAAATACATGCTTTTAATTGGTACAAATGTTTTAAAAAGCGCAGATGGGAACTTAAAAGGCTAATTCAAATGATATCAAACACAAGAACCCTTTTTACTTTCCTACGCTACTACAGTAGCTGTATAAGGAAAGTATTGTAATCGTGTGAAATTCTCGGTATCGAGATTTTTATAAATGTTGACGCTTCAGTTTTCTAAATCTAATAAACATATTTTCAGCCATTGGTCTGTCTGTCTGTCCGTCTGTCTGTCTGTGACAGCATTATCTCGGGAACGGATCGGTGTATTTGTACCTTTCTTTTTTATTTTGTTTGGTACCAATATCACTCGCCGGTGACACTGAATGAGAATCCTGTATACACTGGGTGTTGAGCAATATCCAAAAAACGTGATTTGCTCAAGACTATAGCGCGAGAACGGCTCTTAGGATTTTGATTAAACTTGTCTTAAGTATTCTTCTGAGAGCCCTTTACCACCCACATATAGCGACATCTCTGAGAAAAAGCACAAGAAAAAGTTATGCTTGAATAAAATTCCGAATTTTCCACATGTTTCTTCAAATTCTGGCTAAACGTTTCATCTTACGAAAAAATGTTACATGGCCATTGTTGTTTGTCTTGACGTGCTGAAAAGAATGAGTGGTAGCACGATTTGACCAGAGAATTTTTACTTTTCTACCGCTATTATCGTTGCTATGTAAGGAGAGTGTTGTAATAATGAAAAAAATTTCATTTTCTGGAATTTGCCTGCAAGCGGTAGGAAAGTCGTGTGAGTGGACACACCAGATTTTTTGTTTATTGTCTTTATATATATATAAATCTTCTGTTCGTGTGTATGTGACTAAGCTCCTCCTAAGCGGCTGAACCAATTTTAATGAAATTTTTTGTGAATATTTAAGGGGATTCGAGAATGGTTTAGATTCACAATAGGATCTGATATATGGCGCCGTTGTCGGTATGTCAAACGGCTGGACCGATTGGGATGAAAATTTGTGTGTGTGTATTGGAGGGGTTTCGAGAATGGTTTAGATTCACAATTGGACCTGATAGATGGCGCCGTTGTCGGTATTTCAAACGGCTGGACCGATTGGGATGAAATTTTCTATTTATATTCCAATTGGTCCCTGGATGATTTGAAAACACAATTGAACCCGGTAGGTGGCGCTGCTGTCAGCATATCGCTTAAATCTTTTCCGGGCACGACGACGTCTGCCGGGACAGCTAGTAGGTAATGTAAACAAAAAAGCAGCGACTAGAGCGAGAGAGTAGTTATTTGAAAAGTGTATTGCAATTTATAACACTTTTGTTTTTAGAAAAAGATAACTTTTTTAATTGAGCAAATATGTCTAGAATTAAAATTCGAATCGCGGATCATATTTTTTAATCCAAATTTACAACATCCTGTGGAATAAAGCAACTATAACGAGATGTGTCAAATAGTCTCAAACTGCATCCCCATGTTTTATGAATATTTTGGTTTTTTATTCAAATTAATTGTCTTTGTTATTAAAGAAGTTACACTATTTTAAAATGATCTAATCGAGGTGATATCGAATTAACAAGATTAGTGATAAAAGCTGGAGGAATTGCAACCTAATTCTTCATTTAGAACAATACGGGACTTCTGGCGGCTATCAGGCAAATCAGGACGAAGTTGATCCCAGAGATGTATTCGATGGGATTGAGATCATTGCTGCAAAATGGCCAAATAATTCGTTCATCACCTACTTTATTCAAAAATTTGTGCGATGCGGTTGTTTATTATCATACATTAACACGAAATCATCTCCAATTGAATGCGAATAAGAAATTGAATTGAATGAAGTCATTTTATTCTTTTATGAAATTTCATGTTTTTATCAGTTTTGAAGGATTCACAGCCGGTTTCACAAAGCTCTGTTAACAGCTCATCATCGTTGATGAACCGCTAACAGTCCGTTATCTTAAATTGCAGTTTCACAACTGAATGTTAACAATCCGCTAACAATCCATTAACAATTGACGACTGACGAGACATTAAACCTCGGTTAACTAGTTTTTCCGTTAGCTAATGAACTGTTAACAAGACCTTTCTGAAACCGGCTGTAAACGTACGTTTCAATATTACTTGCCTTTTTTATGTATCTGAAGGATTTACTTTAAAAGAATGTAACTTATTTAATAACAGAGATAATAACATGAATAAAAAACGAAAATGTTCACAAAATATGCACCACAGGGTGTTGAAAATATGAGACGGCCGGAGTTACAACAGTCGTAAAGTCTGAAATTTAATGTGTACTTAATGATACACTCAAAAGTGTATATAGTGCATAAGTACATAGTGCATATCAGTGATGACACATCAGCAAACTTTCGTTGCCTCCACCATATATCTAATCTAATTGTATTAAACGAGCAATGCTTTTATATATATATATATATATATATATATATATATATATATATATATATATATATATATATAATTAAAGATATCTCTTAGTTCATTAATGAATGAAATATATAAAATATAAAAATAAGATGAAACTCTACACCTTTATGCTTTTGTTCAGTCGGACACAACCACGTAATTGTGCTCTCAATACCTAGGTGGCGCGAATTGTGTCCCACTGGTTGATTATGTCTCAAAGTTTTTGACTACTTCCAGTTGCTTTTGTTTAGTTGGATACAGCTTCCACTTATGTGGCGCTGATGAAAGCTAACAAGCTTGAAATCACGTGATCCGCTTCTAGTGGGTGGTTGTGTCCGACTGAACAAAAGCATAAAGGTGTAGAGCTTCATCTTATTTTTATATTTTATATATATGTTATATAAAGTTATAATTGAACTATTTTCAAAGTCATATAATAACAACAAAGTATTATTTAAATATTATTTCATACTATTATATTACATCTGCAAGACGCAGTAGTATTGCACCATATCATATTACATCTGCAAGACGCAGTTTTAAGAAGATAACAAAAGTGATAAGGATGTTTACGTGCCAGAGATGCCGACCAGTAGTCAGCAAGTTACCATAAAGACCATTGTTAGTTGTTTATCCAGTTTGGCCTCCAAAAAGACATTACTATGTATTTTATTTATAATATTCTAGAAGTTTCGATTTAACCTTAGGAGAAAAGATCCATTGTATTAATTTACGTTTCTTTTTATATTTTTGATGATTAAACATTTTTGATTGTATAAATACTAGATCTCCAGCTAACAGCATCATTCACTTATTCACTTACTTACTTGTGAGTCGATACTTGTGAGTCAATATTATATTTTATTTGTACTTTAATTTTTTTGTGTTAATAAATAATTGTTTTTAAAAAGTTAATTCCACGTTATGTGATTTAAGAAATTGGCGCAGTCAGTAGGATAACTCAACGTGATAAAACAAGGCCTACTTCAACAACAAGTTTCCCCTCATTATCACGGTGGTTTCCAAACCTTCAAGTGAAGAATCAACAGCTCCAAAAGAAGAAGAAGAATTATTACAATTTGAAGGGTAGGATAACTTCAACGTTGGTAAAGGTGAGTTTATACAGTAAATAAAATAAAATAAGAAACAAATTAAGATAAAATAAGAAAGTTGAACATGCTCATTTCCATGGGAGCGTTTATACACGAAATAAGCTAAATTAAGAAATAAGAATAAGAACTAAAGATGGCCAACTTTCATCTTTATTTCTTATTTTTTTTTTTTTTTTTTATTCGAAAAATTTAATGTGTCTCGACAACATAATGGCCATTGACACAGGTACAGTTTATAACAAATAGATTATATAACAAAATCTATACAAAAATATGTAAAAACATGGACTTTACATTAAATTAGTTGGTATAATTGACAGTCTTTTAGGAATTTTATTAGGGCACTGTAATCACTGGTGGAATTAAGGATTTCCTTTAGCGTTCCTTTTATGGCATTTTGTCTTCGGGCGTATGTGTATTTGGTACATTCCAATAATATACGACTAATAGTGATCGGTTTGTCGCAGTCGTCACAACGTGGGGGGTTTCCAGCACACATTAGATATCCATGTGTTAACCTTGTGTGTCCTATTCTCAATCGATGGATGATTGTTTTCCATCTTCTGTTCAGGCCAGGTATTCTAAATGAACGGATGTTAGGTTGGATACTGCTGAGTTTGGAACATGATCTTTTCCATTGATCAGACCATTTTGCCGATATGATATTTTTCATTCTCCTTCTGAGGTCATTTTCTACTTGTATGTTATCTATCGGTAGGTTTGATGAAGATGTTAATTTTGCAATTTGGTCTGCTTTTTCGTTACCACAAATTCCTACATGTGACGGGACCCAGATTACAGTAATAGAAATAGCTGCGTTAGCAAGATGATCACAGATTTCATGGATTTTTTGAACTATTGGATGGTTGGTATATATACATTTTATGGAATATACAGAAGATAAGGAATCTGTACAGATTGCCACTGTTTTATTTTCATGCGTTACTGTTTCTAGGGCTTTCAAAATCGCATATAATTCACCTGTATATACACTGCAGTAAATAGGTAAGGATGTGTTAAATTTGGGAAGTATTTTGTGCCATGGTGGTGTATTTGAAATTGGTGTTGGGACTGTATTGAACAAATTAATATCTTCTGATAAGGTATTTATAATTTGGGGTGTTGATTCTTGCAGTAGTGTGTATACAGGGTTCTTTGGAGAGGCTGATACTCTAGAAATATAGGAAAGTAGTAGCTGCTGGCGTCGGAGGGAGAGAGGCAGTTCGTGTGCTTCACAATAGAGACTTTCTACTGGGCTCGATCTAAAAGCTCCGAGGCAGATACGTATAGCGTTGTTTTGGATGGTGTTCAGGGCTTCTAAATTAGATTTTGAGGCGTTGAGAAAAACCTGACTACCATAATCTAACTTGGATCTAATTAGGGCTCTGTATACTCTTAACAAGACTTCCTCGTCGGCACCCCAGCAATAGTGAGAGAGAGATTTTAGGATATTCAGTCGGTTTGAGCAGCTTGCTTTGAGTTCTTGTAGGTGTTTTCTCCAAGTGAGTTTACTATCAAAGGTAACTCCTAAAACATTATGGTGGTCAACAATTGCCAACAGCTCACCATTAATAGTGATGTATGGGAATTGGACACTGCTATATCTTCTGCTAAATTTAATTACTTTGGATTTGGAAGCTGCAAAATTGAATCCAGTTCTTCTTGCCCATTCGGTTAGATTGTTGACGGCGTTTTGAAGTAAGTTACATGTGGTTGATGTGTATTTTCCTGAGCAGAACATGATGAGGTCATCCGCGTAGAGTGAATATTTTATCGGTTGTTTTACGGAGGAACATATGTCGTTGATAGCCAAAAGAAAGAGTATTGAACTCAGAACCGAGCCTTGGGGAACTCCGTTTGTGGTAGAGAGGGACATGGATGTTTTACCATTCACTTTCACTTTAAATGTTCGATCTGTTAGAAAATTTTGTATAAAATGAATGATATTCCCAGATAGGTTGATCTCCTTAAGTTTCTGGATTATACCTGGTCTCCAAGTTGTGTCAAAAGCACTTTCTATGTCAAAAATTACCGCAATGACGTCTTGCTGGTTACACATAGCGTTTTCAATTTCTTTATGTAGAACTATTAGGTTGTCTGTGGTGTTCCGGTTGGGTCGAAATCCTGACTGAGATTTTGATAGAATGTTGTGCTTTTCGAGATACCAAATTAAGCGTTTATTGATCATCTTTTCTAGAAGTTTACATAGTGTGCATGTGAGTGAGATAGGTCTGTATGAGTTCAATATTCCAGATGCTTTATTCGGTTTCTTGATAGGAAGTATGATTGATTGACGCCATATTGATGGAAATTCTTGATGTGACCAGATACGATTGTATATCTCATTTAGTTTGGTTAGAGAATTGATAGGCAATTGTTTCAAGAATATACCCGGAATGTCATCTGGTCCAGCGGCAGAATTTTTAGTGGAAGTAAGAGCAAATGTAAGTTCCTCCATGGAAAATGGGCTGTTGAGGAATTTGAAGTCTTGAGATGGTATCGTTGGTTGTTGTTTTTCAGGTAGCATAACCATAGTATGTCTTGTATTGGTTTTTTCTTGAAAGTGTTTCGCAAAGTTGTTAGCGATACTTTGACTGTCACTGATGACTTGGTTTTGAAAAGTGATGGCTGGAATTTTGTAAGTGGTGTTCTTGCCTCTCATTTGTTTGATTTTAGTCCATATTTGTCCAGAAGGGGTTTCAGTCGTTATTGAGCTGGTAAAATTGTTCCACAAACATCTTTTAGATTCTTTAATTATTCGTTTGCATTTGGCTTTTAGTTTTTTGAAGTTAATTAAATCTTGTTGGCTTCTAGTTCTTCGGTATTTGTTAAGAGCCCTATTACTTTCTTTGATGGCTGTGGCACAAGATTGATTCCACCATGGGACTAGTTTACTTCTTGTGGTTGTTGTAAATTTCTTGACGTGCATTTCTGCGGAGGAAATAATGCAGCTTGTAAACTGGTTTATAGCTTCATCAGTGTTTTCCGAAAAATTTATTAACTCTATTTCATTTTTAATATAAGAACTGAATTTATTCCAGTCAGCTTGAGCTATTCGCCATCTTGTTGTACTGTCGATTAGTTCTGGTGTATTGTCGGAGATAAGGATTGGGAAGTGATTACTGTCAAATAAGCTATTTAGTGGATACCATGAGATTAGTGTGGCTGTTTTCGGATCACAAAGGCTTAAATCTATTGAAGAGAAATTGCCAGAAGAAATATTGAAATGTGTGCTACTTCCATTATTAAGTAAACATATATTCAGGGAATTTACAACTTCTTCTAGAATTTTACCTCGACCAAAGGTGGAATCTGAGCCCCACATAATGTTGTGTGCATTGAAATCTCCAGTCAGGATGAATGGTGAAGGAAGCTGTTTTATTAAGTCAGATATTTCGTTTTTTGTCAGATTGTGGCTTGGTGCAATATACACATTACAAATAACGATTTTTTGAGGGCACCATGTGGTGACTGCAACTGCCTCTAAAGTAGTGTTTAGAGAAAAACTTCTGGAATATTTGTCGCAAGAGACAAATATTGATGCTCCTCCACTGGCTCGAGTACAATCAGTTCTAATATGGTGATAGCCAACATAGTTTTTCAGGTGAGGATTGTGAGAGTCTTTGAAGTTGGTTTCTTGTAGGCAGAAAACATCAGGAGAATGCTCCGATATCAACTGTTGGATCCGTTCTAAGCGTGGATAGAATCCATCGCAGTTCCATTGTATCACAGTGAAAGTTTTTTTAAATGTTAGTTAGAATGAGGAGGGAATAGATGTTTGTGATACTTGAGATGTGTCAGAAGAATATTCGTCATCGCTGTTTTTCTGGGTTTGGGACTCTATGCTTATTATACTTTCAGTTTCAACATTTTCTTCTTTGAGATGCTGTTTGAGTTTCTTGGAGAGCCTTGTGAATCTGTTTTTCATTGTTCTTTCTTTCAAAAAAGGGTATATCGAGTGGATGTTTGACAGCAGGGTTTTGGTCTCAGTTGTAAATTTAAGAGCTTCGTTATAGGGTGTACTGCTACCATATGTGTTTTCTAAAAAGGCGAAGAGGGTATCTACAGGAAGGAGGAATGATTCAGTGTTATGTTTATAGGCTTCTATGATATTCATTTTGGTTTGTTCTGTAAGACCCGATTCAGCAGGTGATTCTGTTTTGCGTTTTTTCCTTGTTTTTTTACAGGAATCAGTATTCTGTACCGGATACTCTGGAGGAGGCATTTCTAAGGGTGATACAATGGTTTCCTCTTGGGTGTTGTTGTCCTCGCTAGTAGTTAAGGTATCTGAATGGGCTCTTTTTTGACTGATTGTTGGTAGAGTTTGATGTGGCTGGGAGAGCATTGGTGGTTCTAGTAATTTTGACCTGTTACTGTCCTGAGATACTTGGTTTGTGGTTTGTACTGTACTATTGTCACGAGTGGTGTTTGTACAGTTTGCTGTAGTGTGGCCTGTTTGTTTGCAAAGGAAACATTCCATTCTATCGGAAGATAGAAAAATTCTGTGGTCGACTCCATCGAAATGAATTACTACTGATGTTTGTAGTTCAAAGTTATCGGTAGGTGGAAAAACATAAGCTTGACGTCTAAAACTAAGGATGTGGCTGAATTCGTCTCCTGGAATACCAGCCTTCAGGAAATAAATCGGAGACGCAAGAGTAAGGCCTAATCCACTGATTACATTTGCAGCAAAGTCGTGGGGGATAGACGGAGACATGTTGGATATAAGGATTCTTTTGGTAGGAGAGACTAGCCTTCTTATATTTAAGACGACATTTCCTAGTTGTATAGTTGGGTTTGATTTGATGATTTGGTCCACTAGTTTTGTACTGGCGAGATATATACAAATCCTGTTATTCGATATTCGGGATGCAAAAGTGATATTTTTGGTTCCTATGATGTCTCCAATGGCTTTCACTTAATCGTATAGCTTCAAGCTATCTTCTGCGTGTACAACTATGGCTTGATCTTTTTTGGGAAATGTTGGTTTGGGAACTGTTTTTGCTGCTGTTACATATGATGTGCTTGGTGTATTACTTTGGTTTTCTGTTTATGTGTTTTGAGACATTGTGGTTGTACTAACGGTAAATGTATTAGTAATTGAAGGGTTACTCATGTAGTCAAAAGCAATCTTCGTTTCAGTGATGAAGCTTTGATTAATGGTTTGTTGTAGATAACAAGTATCGGCAACCAATTACAGAACATGCTGCAATTATGGTTGCCGTATATCGCATCGACAACGATGTGTTGTTGAGGTATTTCACTTTTCACAACAAAGATTATCAAATAAAAATAGTTTATCGTGATAAAGTATAGTTCAATAATGAATATTCACAAATTGTAATTTCTTCAGTCACTTACATTATTGGAAACACTATTCACTTTTTTTTTAAAGCAACTCGCGAAAGCTATTTAAAATAGTTTACAAACGGATCAACTCGAACGTCCCAATCGAGGGTACAATCGGACGGATCATCTATTTTATTTTATTTTGTTTGGAAACTGATAATGCGCATCATCAACCACCAGAGAACACTCAACTTGCATACAACACAAAAGTTTTTGTCAAAAAAGCTGTGATTTGATTGGTTCATTCTTATTTCTTATTTTATTTTCGTCATCTGTATAAACCAATCTTTTTTGAGATTATTCTTATTTCAATTTTAATTTGTTTCTTATTTTATTTTATTTACTGTATAAACTCACCTTAAAACAAGGCTAACTTCAACAACAAGTTTCCCATCATTATCAACGGTGGTTTCCTAACCTTTAAAGGAAAGAACCGAACAAGACAAATGTACATCTTACTGTAAGTGAATTATCACGTATATTAATTTTTAAATTTTTAAACTGTTTGATTTTCGTTTATCATATTTTTTTATATATTTGATATTTTATATTTAATTAAATCAAAATGGCAAATGAAAGAAATCCAGCTCAAGAGGTTGAGCTTGAACCATATAGAATTTCGGAAATGTTTTGTATCGTGCCTGAATTTGAAGGTGATCAGATATTTCTCGGAACATTTTTAAATGCATGTGATTGTGCTTATAATATGTCTACCAGAGATCAAAAAGCTCTGTTAGTGATTCACATTAAAAATAAATTAAAGGGAAAAGCGGCTCAACTAATCAGCTCGCGAAATCCTCAGACTTACGCAGAGATAAGACAACTTCTAAATCTTCATTTTGGTGATTCAAGAGACCTACTTCTCTTATTCATGATTTACAAAGATTAAAACAATTATCGAATGAATCAGCTCTAACATTTTTCAATAGAGTGCAAGTCTTAAATGCTAAAATGCATGCAAATATACAAAAAACATCAAATTTATCAAATGAACAAAAGGTGGCACAAGAAATTCTTATTGATACTATGTCTCTTAATACTTTATTAACTGGACTTGAACCCCGTCTAGGACAACTTATTCGTGCTAGTCAGCCTGAAAACTTGTTAGAAGCACAAATTCGCATACGAAGAGAATTGCAATTATCATATTTTGAGAACCAAAAATTTAATAAGCTAGCTTCTAATATTGTAAGTAAACCTCAAAATATAGTAAATGCTAGAAAACCCCAAATACAAACTGTAAAATGTTTTTCATGTGGTAAAAATGGTCATACTTCTAATCAATGTCGTTTTCAACAGCAAAGAGCTTTTACTCCAAGCTCCAATCAGAATTTCTACCAAAATTTTCAAAGACCATTAAATTTCCAAAATCAACAACAAAATAATTTACAACATAGACCAAATAGTCATGTTCCCCAGCAAAGACCTTTTCAACCACAGGGACGATCTCAAGTAAGACCCTCGGTGATTCAAAAGAATCCTAATTTCCAACAACGAGCTCATTTAATTGGCCTTAAGAGCGATAATTCTGACTATTATGATGAATACTTAGGCTCTGATCTGGATCATAATCTTTATGATATTCAAGATAATTTTGGAAATAATTTCCAGGAAGATGACAATAATTATTCATTTGATAATCTTTCTGAGTTCGAAAAAGATTCTCAAAATTTTATGTCTGCCGAAGTAATTTCAAATTTCCAAGAATTGCCAATTGCTCAAAATAAAGAACATTTTTCTGAGTTTGAGAGAGATTCTCAAAATTTTGTTTCTGCTGAGGTAATTTCAAATTTTCAGGATTTTCCTATTGCCCCAGTCAAAGACCATCCCCCAGATTGTCCGACAACAGAGAATTCAATTTTAGAAACAGTTACCAAAATCCAAACATTAAAATTCGAAGAGATGAACCCGAATGTAAATTTTCCAGAACAAAATTTTCTTCAAATCCATTTTTGACTGTTAATTCCAAAAATCTTTATTATATTGAAGATGCTTCTAGAGAGTTTAAGTTGCTTATTGATAAAGGTGCAGGAGTTTCTACTTTTAAAGAAAATACTGTTAAGAAATTTCCTCAAAGATTTACTGAATATGTAACTATTCAAGGGATAACTGATCAAAAAATTTTACTAAAAGAATCTGTTCTTATTCCATTTTCTGCAACAGATCCACATAAAGTTTTTATTTATAATCTTAATATTGATTTTGATGGTATTTTGGGTTCAGATTTCCTAGAACATTATAATTGTATAATTGATTTGAATTCAAAACAATTGATAACAAATTTTAAAACTATACCTCTGTTTAAAGTTACCGAAACAATACACTTGTCTCAAAATAATCAAAGTTGTGAACAAGATTCTGAATTCTTACAATTTGAACAAAATACTGAAAATTGTTATAAAAAATAGCTGAGAAAAACATTGATATTTTTGACATGCCTCACGATTATTCATTAGCTCATTGCGTGGCGGCAGATATGCAAATGCAAAAAGGCATTGCCGCGGAATTTAAAAAACGATTTGGAAATATAGAAAAATTATTAAGTCAAAATCAAAAACAAGGTGGTTTAGCAGGTTTGAAAATTAAGAATGCAAATACAACTAGATATATTTATTATCTCGTAACAAAAGAAACTTCAACCGGAAAACCCACTTATCAGACTTTATGGTCATCTTTAAAGAAATTGAGAGATCATGTTGGTAAAAACAATGTTCAAAAATTAGCTATGCCAAAAATAGGGTGTGGATTGGACAAGTTAGATTGGACGTATGTTGAAAAAATGATATCTTATCTTTTTAGAAATTTAGGTGTTGAAATTGTTATTTGTTTGCCAAAGATACAAAATCAAATTTTTATTGAGCCAAGAATTGAAAAAAAATTCAAACTGAAATGTAAATTAACAAACACAGATGCACTACTTTTCGGACAAGCAATAGAAAATGTTAGAATTCCAAATGCTTTGGTACATGTAAATGAAGAAGGTGAATTCTTTACTTCAATTATTAATTCGAATGCTATTCCAAAAATTGTTGAATTTCCAAATTTGAATCTAGATCCTATTCCGAATTCCGAATGTTTTTTTAAATTTTAATTGCGATAATGAAAGTAAAGCTAAATTTAACCAACCTGTTGATAGAAAAACTATAATTTTGGATCAGGTGCGTACAGATCATCTCAACGAAGAAGAAAAAGAAATTATCACAAATTTATGTTTAGAATTTTCTGATATTTTTTATTTGGAAGGAGACCAACTAACATTTACTAATGAAATTAAACATTCAATTGAAACTGATAATGCGAGACCTATATTTACTAAATCATATAGATACCCCCAAATTCATAAAGAAGAGGTAAAAACTCAGGTGAACAAAATGTTGGAACAAGGTATTATACGTCATTCTATTTCACCATGGTCATCCCCAGTTTGGGTTGTGCCAAAGAAGCTTGATGCTTCAGGAAAACAAAATTGGCGTGTGGTTGTTGACTATCGTAAATTAAATGAAGTTACGGTAGATGATAAATATCCATTACCCAACATTTCTGATCTCCTTGATCAACTAGGAAGATGTCAATATTTTACCACTCTTGACTTAGCCTCAGGTTTCCATCAAATCGAAATTGAACCAAAAGATATCTCCGAAACAGCTTTTTCAGTTGATAACGGTCACTATGAATTCGTTCGAATGCCGTTTGGACTCAAAAATGCCCCGTCCACTTTCCAACGCGTCATGGACAACATTTTATTTGGCATTCAAAATGAAAGATGTCTTGTTTATATGGATGACATAATAATTTTCATTTTCAACATGTTTCTCGTCTGACTGAAGTTTTCAACAGACTTCGGAAAGCCAACTTGAAAATTCAACCAGATAAATGTGAATTTCTTAGAAAAGAAGTCGCTTATCTTGGACATATCATTACCCAAGATGGTGTTAAAACAAATCCAGCCAAAATAGAATGTCTCAAAAATTTCCCGGAACCTAAAAATCCTAAAGATGTAAAATCTTTCCTTGGTTTAGCATGTAATGTAATGTAATGTAATGTAAAAATTCTTTCAACGATCTAAAAGCTGCACTTACTTCAGATCCTATTTTGAGATATTCAAATTTTGAAGAACCATTTATTCTCACAACTGATGCTAGTGCATTTGCCATTGGCGCTGTTCTATCACAAGGTCCCATTGGTAAAGATCTACCAGTAAGTTATGCTTCGAGAACATTATGTAGTGCAGAAACAAGGTATTCGACAATAGAACGAGAACTCCTTGCTATTGTATGGGCAGTAAAACATTTTCGTCCTTATTTATTTGGAAGAAAATTTACGCTAGTCACTGACCATCGTCCATTAACATGGCTTTTTTCCATTAAAGATCCCGGAAGCAGACTGGCTAGATGGCGACTCAAATTGGAAGAATATGATTACAAAATTGAGTACAAGCCAGGCAAAATTAATAAAAATGCAGATGCGCTTTCAAGAATTAAAATTAATCATTTTAAAGAATGTGCAAATTTACAATCTAAAATTACAATTTTCGCAAATAATGAAACTAATGAGGTTATACCATCAACAAGTAAAGACCCTAATGATCCTATAGAACCACAAAAAAGTGAAACACTTATAGAGGAACAGGATGAATTAATGACAGATGAATTTAATAGATTTGTTGACCTTTACAAAACAAAATCAATAATCGATTATTCAAAAATTGAAACATCAAATGACCAGTTACTGGATAAGGCTCATAAGAATATTGTCACTTTATTTTGGCAAAATAAACTTGAAGATTTACATTATAAAATTATTGAAGATATTTTTGAAGAAAATTTTGATTTTCAAATATTGTTTCTAGTAAAACTGCGAAAGATCGCAAGTATTTTATAATACCTCTTATTTACGATCCAGAGTTTGTAGTTCAACAATTATTTTACACATTATTTAAAGAACAAAGTAAATTTGATCCTTCAAAAACTTATTATATAGAAAATAATCTTGAGTTACCTATTTTAGAAGTATTCTCTTTTATTTTTGCTAATGTTGATTTAAAATTTGTAGTCTGTCAAAATATTGTTAAAACACCTGACCGTGATGAAATACCTATCATATTGGACCAATATCATAAAGGCAAAAGTAATTTACATCGCGGAATAAATGAAACTATACGTTTTGGTCCATTGCTGGCTACACACACTTTACACTTCTGGAACCAGTGTCTCACATCTTCTTTGCAATTCACTCAATAGAATCACTCTCGAACCTTCTGCAGAGTCTTGGTGATTTCAAAATGCCCACCCGAGGCTCCATCATGTAGCTGACGTAGTACCTCCGGCACATTGCTTCTTGGCACAACTAGTTGTAATCTGGATTCAGTGCCATCTTCAGACTCAAAGGTTCTATACAGTAGATCATCTCTTAACACAAGACAGTCCCATTGGCTCCAATATGCTCTCACTTCCGGGCTTCGTAAACTTCCTGCCAAGACGGCCTCTCCTTACGGCGCATCCACTCGAAGACTACTCTCAAATATAGATCGTCCTCTTGGGCCAGTTTCATTTGTTCGGGCTGCCATTCCTCATTTTCTACGGCGGTTCGTAGTATAGGGCAAAGCTTGTCTTCCATCTTCGAACAGTGGGTGCAGTTATAGTTGCACTGTCTTCTGGATAGGCCATCTGCGGGCCCATGAATTTTTCCTGCCCTGTGCTCTATGTCATAGTCATATTCCTGAAGACGTTCTAACCATCTTGCCACTTGTCCTTCAGGATCACAGAATTGCAGGAGCCACTTCAACGCGGCATGGTCAGTTCTAACTAACTTCCGTCATGCCTCGAATAGCCCAAGATTGGTGCGCTGATAAGAGCGTCTTGCAGTTGTTTGATAGCTCTCTGACACTCGTCAGATCCAAGGATCCAAGGATATTCTTTGCCCTCTTCTGTTAATTTAGTTAAAGGCTTAGCGATTTGGGCAAAACCTTTTACGAACCGTCGGTAGTAGGTACACACACCCAGAAAACTTCTAATCTCATGCTTGTTCTTGGGAATAGGCCATTCCTAGCTATCTTTTCTGGATCTACCGTGACGCCGTCCCCAGCCACGATGTGACCCAGATATCTTACTTCACGTCGGAAGAGATGACATATCTTAGGACTCGGCTTCTGGTTGGCTTCATGTAATCGTTGGAAAACTTATCTTAAATTCTTCGAGTGTTCGTCAAATGATTTTCCTACCACGATCACGTCATCCAAATACACTAGGCAGGTTTGCCATGTCAGTCCTCTCAAAACTGCTTCCATGAGCCTCTCAAATGTAGCGGGAGCATTGCATAGTCCAAACGGCATCACAGTGAATTGCCAGAGCCCTGATCCTATCGAGAAAGCAGTCTATCTGCAGGATCCATTCCAACTTGCCAATATCCACTTTTCAGATCAAGTGTAGAAAACCATCGTGACCCAGAGAGAGTATCTAGGTTATCATCTATTCTGGGTAGCGGATAACTATCTTTCAGAAGTCGGTAATCTACACAGAATCTTGTAGAACCATCATTTTTCTTCACTAGCACTACTCGCGAGGTCCATGGACTATTTGATGGCTCAATGACTCCTTGTTGGCTCATTTCTTGAATCATTTTCTCGGCTTCGTCTCTTTTGGCCAATGGAAGTCTTCTTGGCTGCTGTCTTATTGGCTGAGCACTCCCCGTGTTTATCTTGTGAGTCACTACATTTGTTTTACCTTTGTATTCTTCTTCCATCGCAAATACGTCATGGAATTCCACATGATGACCACATCAAACGGCTTTTTCGAATATCTGGTCCTGAATGGTTTACTAGTCGTTCTTACAGAGCATATCGCTGATACAGGAACACAATTTCCAACCATATTTCCCTTGCTCGACTTGATGGGGCTCTGCTTTAGATTCATTACTCCGACAGAAAAGACATCTCCTACTCGAATAAGAGCTTAGCTGTCAGAAATTCCTTGTTATTCATTTCTTCTACCAGTCTCAGACTTCCAGGTATGCAGTATCCGTCCAGGCTGGTCATCAATATTTTTTCACTATAGCCGGGTATCTTTACGTCACTGGTCGTTATTAATCGGACAACCAAAACACCATCTTTGACATCCAACACAGCCCCAAGCTTCTTCAAAAGATCCATTCCCAAAATAAACTGATCAGATATGTCAGCGAATCAAACTCTGTGCTTGATGGTGATCTTGCCAATGCTGACGGTCATGCTCGCTGCACCAAGAGTTCTTATTATTTCCTCAGTCGCTGTTCTGAGTTGGACCTTTGTTGGTAATATCCGGGAATGATTTTGATGAGCTCTGGCCTTGCTATTGTTCTTGTTGCACCGGTGTCTATTAGGAGTGTTCTGTCTTCTCCATTGATTCGACCATCGATGTATAAACTTAAGGCTGAAGATGACGTTGACCGTAATTATTGGGGCACTATTTTTGCAGGTCGACGATTGCCGCCTCATCTCGACCTATTCTAGTTTTCCGACTGTGCCACCTTCTTCTTACAACTGCGGCGTACGTGTCCTAGCTCACCAAAGTTCCAACACCTTGGTTCTCTCTTCTTCAATTGCGCTCCCGTAATAAGCTTCCTTATCATGTCTAACAGGGACTCTCTATGGATTGGTCTTCTTCCTTGATTGCTCTTACACGGTGCCCCCGGGAAGTTTGGCTAGTGGCTTCATGCTCCAAAGCAATAGCTAGTGCTTCATCTAGCAATTTTGGTCTGGCCAACTTCAACGCCTACTGCAACCTGCAACTCGCTCTCTCTCATTCCATTAACAAATTTGTCCATCGCAATTTCATCAAGGAAGCTATAGGCAGCTGTGGGATATGCTAATCGCACAATACGAGCTACCTCTCCCTCAAACTCTTGCAGACTCTCATTTGCACGTTGCACCCGAGATTGTAATTGTGCTTTGTATACCTACTTGTTGAAAATGACTGTCTCCATACCGATTCTCCAATTTAGAAAGCAAGACTGGGTAGTTTGCCTGGCCAGCCGGAATAGACCTAAGGATGTCTGCTGCATAACCTCGTAAAGCGGCAGTTAAGGAAACAGCTTTCTGTTCTTCAGTCCACTGATTAGCCATTGCCACTGCTTCAAATTGCTTTCGATAGGTTGACCAAGAGCACTTTCCATCAAAGTTTGGCAGCTTTACTCTCATACCACCTGCGGCTATATCTTCGCCTTTAAGAGTCTGACTCGCACATTCGTCTTTTCCATACTGCAGTTACCATTCTTAACTGCCATTTCCAATGTCTTAATTTTTTTATTGCAGTAGCTCCATGTTCTTCTCTGTCGTCTTGTCGTTTTCGTCAACTGTTCATGAAATTTCTTCAAACTTGTTCGAAACTTCATCGAATTTCATCCCAAATTCCTGGTTACTTCCTCGAATTTTTCATTATTATTTCTAGAAATTTCTTTGAACCTTTTCGAGACCATCGAATTGCACCCCAAATGTCCTGGTTACTTCCTTAAATTTCTCATTTTTATTTCTACTTTTTCGAGACTTTATCGAAGTTTTCATTATTATTTCTAGAAATTTCTTCCTGCACCTCTTTCAGTAACAGTTCTTCCGGAGAGTGGAATTCGAAGATATCGGGATCTTCTCCATTCTCAATCAAAGTGTCTCTTAACCGTTTCTGGAGGGTCGCTTTACTGCCGGAATTATCACAATCCCGCTCCACCAACTGTTCTTTAAGTTGTTTCACGGTTAACTACACTAATTTCATTTTTAATTGTCTTTATTAACAAAGTTTATTATATAGTTTTTAAAGTCTTCAACACGAAAACGAACAAAATTACACAACTATATACACATTTATCTTTACAGCATTACTTAGCGCTTAGCGCTCTATTTATATTCACTATTCTATACACACGCTCCGCTGACTGCCTGTCTGTGATTGACGCGGGCATTTATTTATCTAACCTAAAAAGTCTCGATGCTTCCAGTGTATACCAGTTTTCTATTTGCTGTATGTTATTTTCCAATATATTCCTTCGAGAGTAATCCCGGACCTATTCTCGGTGCTTCTGATGTTTCTCGTGTGTTCGAGGGTGTTCTTTCCGATATTCTGGAATTCTTGTATGTGTGTGTGTATTTTATTATTCGGGTAAGTCTTTACGTTACAATGTTTATGTTTCAGAACCTCCTGTTTTAATCAAAATTGT
The DNA here is from genome assembly GCA_958507055.1 of Crioceris asparagi. NCBI lineage: Eukaryota > Metazoa > Arthropoda > Insecta > Coleoptera > Chrysomelidae > Crioceris > Crioceris asparagi. Next base: position 78,361,248 of record OY293826.1, on the reverse strand, counting down.
AATACTAATATGACCGACAAGATTTCTTCTTTTTCGATTCCCTGAACTTCCATACGTCGAATTTTTATTTCTTGATCACGACATACTTTAGTTTATTATTGATTGACTTCAAAAAAATGAGGTCAAATTCGATTGTATGTTTGCATTTTTGTGTATTAGGTAAAATAAAAGATATATGGTGCGTTTCAGAACGCAGTGCGTTGTTATGCCTGCCTCCGACAAATTTCGCTGCTTGGGTTTAAATTTTATCTTAGCATTTGTATATTCAATAATTAATAATAATAAACAATAAATTTCCAAAATTACAGATCAAAATATTATCCCTACTGTTTGCCGTTTTCCGATTTAAAATATATTGCACAAATGCGGCCACACTGCAATTTCAGTGTGAAACACAGTATAATAGAAGATATATACAAAATTTGACAGTTCCCCTTCTATCACAGAAACTACTGATCGTAAAATTTGGAAAAAATAACGCTTCCAGATTCCAAATATTATTTTTTTATTCTAGGAGTTAATTAAAACTATTGACATTGACATTTTCTGATTTATATTTATATTTTGAGTTTTTTTATGATATTTCCATCACAATAAACGAGTAGAATAACGAATGGAGAATATGCATGATAGATTGAAAGGAAAGTATCGGATTCACGAAATAGCCCGCGAAACTGCAATTGTAAGAAAATAATATAGACATAGACGTTCGTTCGTATGTTCTTAGAAGATATGATGACATTCCATTCCAGCACCAGTGGCTAAGTCTATTGAAATAATAATTTCATTATAATGTCGTTTGCAAGCGATAGATAGAACCAACATGTTAGTTTATATTTGGTATTTGCTATTACAGATAAAGGAAAGCAGATTCAGTGATGCCATCAAAGTATTACATGGTATCTCAGAATCAGGTTCATCAAGAGCTGGACTCTCCTTATTGGCCTATTGTTATTTTCACATACAAGATTTTACTAGCTGTGCAAATTACTATGAACAGCTTACTGAACTATATCCAGATAATAAGGATTATAAACTTTACCACGCTCAAGCGCTGTATCAAGGTAAGACAAGTAAATAGTATTACAACAACCATGTTGTATTAAATTCAAAAAGTCTAAAAATGTGTGCCTTTTTTAAATAAAATATATACAGTACCATTTGAAAAATTATAAAGTTGAGTCTTTGACATTATTTGAACTGACCCTGTATATTTTTTCTAAAAGAAACTATGTTGAAAAATTAAGAAACTATAGGGTAATTTCGATATTGTTGTTTTTTAAATGTTTCAGTAAGACTCTAAAATGGGCTCTTTCTTTTTTGACCGACGAACCAAACAGAGGAGGTATACAAGTCGAATGTATGTCTGCATGTTTTTTATGAATGTTCACGCCATTTGTATAGCAAACGTGCTCCAATTTTGATGATTTTTTACATTTGGGACAGGATTATTGATAATTAGTTCCATTAAAAAAAAAACAACACAAGACATGCCCTTCCCCTCGAAAACTTCCCCCAAAGGGCGTGGTTGGGGCAATTTTTCCCGAAGATTGAAAATCCGAGACGGCAGAATTAAAGAAAATTCCATATCCGGAAACGTTTAAATTGGACATTTTTAAAAATAATCAGATTTCCAGGATATGAGTTTCAACTATGTGGAAGGAGCAGTTTTTTTTGATGAAATCGAAAGTTCGAGAATGTAAAATTAGAAAGGGGACGATATCCGGAAATGTTTAAATTGAACATTTTTTCAAAACAGTTACGGTTTTCGAGTTACAGAGTCTGAAATATGTGATGTGTGTATTTCCGCTATGTGGAAGGTGACATTTTTTTTTTCGAAAATTCAAAATAGAAAACGGACAAATTGAACAAGAGATTATATGTAGGTAGCAACATTTAAACTGAACATTTTTTCGATTTATGGCAGTAAAGTCTGAAATATGTACTGCATACCGATGTTTTGAAATCTCTGAATAATAAGTAAGTAATTCCAGCGACGGAACCCATTTTCCGACATTGTCGTTCCATGTCAAAGAAAAAGTTTGATTTTGCTTGAATGAGATAACATAATTAATCAATATTGGATCACACATGGAGCTTAACAGGCGGCGAGATGTCTGCGATCTAAGTACGAATTCGAAATTTCAAGTCTCTAGACCGTATAGGCCTGAGAAATCGCTGGGGAGTCCATCGATACAAGACTCGAAAATAATAAAAACTATTTAAAAAAATGGATCGACTTTATTATTTGGTGCACTGAAAAATACAAAATAATATTATTTCTATTGGTGCTGGTACTTTTGGAGTTGATGCCTACAACAACAAACTACAACGGCACAACTTCTATTTTTGATTATTTAAACAAATATATGTACAGTTCGACCAATATAACTTGACACAGGAGATTTGCAAATAGATGGATGCTCAAACTAGCAAAGCAAGAAAGAGAAACAACGAGAGAAAAAGATGCCAAGTTATTCTGACCAACTTATACAAAATTTGCTTTGAGAATCATCTGCACTTGAAAGCACAAACAAAGCATAGTGGCGCAAGTGTGAGCGAGCCGTTAATAGTAGAAAAAACAAAGCCTCGGTAACTTTGATTTTTTGTAAACAGGCGAATATTCTTAATATGTATCTACTCGACAACGAATCCGAATTTGTCCTACATGTATAGGCCATTCAATTTTGTAACCTAAAAAAACCAAATAAAGCTCACCACGCAGCCAAATAATGCAAGCTTGGAGACGGTTGTCATAGATAGGTTTTGAGCAACGCCAAAGACGAAGGTGAGAAAAAAATCGAAGCTACCATCCGTATATTTTTGGGTAGATAAGAACCAAGGTACAATCCTGTACATCTGAGAGTTTGTCGCACATATTTTGTATTAAATAAATAAAAAAATGCGACCTAGTATGGGTTTTGTACTCCGTACCATTGTAAAAGAAGATACAGCTCGCTCACAGACGAATGTACTTAGTATTTATTGTTGTAGGGGCAACAGAAATACATATTTTCTGAAATTTGAGCTTTTTGCCTATTACGGTTCATAAGCTTAACAGGGCAGATCAAGTAAATAGTATCTGGAAAAAACTAAGCAGCGCATTCTATGCTATCCTTAGGATGAGAGCAAATGTCGATATATCCTCGGTTAAAGATATGTATACTATTCAAAACCAAAGATAATTACTTCCATTCCATTTGACTATACGCGTACTCGCTTATGAACTATAATTTTGATAAAAGTAAGGGTGATTCCAAAATGTCCTCGATGAAACTCTTTTGGAAGTATATTGGGTTCTTGGTATTATAGTATCATCTTAATCGGGTCGTCTAGATGTAGTGGTTTGATATTTAGCTTATATTTGACTTTTGATGGTTCTTGGTGATTAGGCCATTGTTGTGTAAAAGTTATATTTGAACCTGTCCATGTGTGCTTCTGGAATGAGTATGTGCAGTCGCTATTTCTCAAGACAGCATTATATTTTGTGATTTTGACAGATTTATAGGATTTCGAACAATCTTCATTGATGTCCTAGGGTTGTTTTGTGCAGATGATTGTATTAAATTGCTGTTGTTAGTGGCGAAGTTGCAATGTGATAAATCGCCTAGGCTACACAGGTCTTTCGGTGATACTTTTTGGCAGTACCATAATGAAGACGTCTTTATGCAGTCCTTGTTCTAATTTGGTTGAGCCTTTTGAGTTGAGGGCAAATGTGTATGGTGGTGAGGGTTTTGTTACGAGTATTAGGAATAGGAATTATTTTGGACAAATGATATAGGTATTTTTAAAGTACAAATGAGTGTTTTTGAGGTGAACATAAGACAATACAAACAACCATGGCTCAGGCGGGATTTGAACCCGCGCTCACGATGAGCTGTGGCAAGCTACGAACGCTCTTCCAGCGCCTTAGCCCACTCAGCCATCGTGACCCCTATAATTATTTCTAGATTTATATTTGATTATTATATTATCTCAAGAGTTGATTACTTGATAAAATCATAGTACGTTTGTAAATGCTGACTTAAGTCTAAGCAAAATGTTTCTGTAGCTGTTAATGTCAAACGTTAATTGTCAAAACAAAAGCGGCAACAAAGGCCAAGCTCTTTTGCTTTTGTGTTGATTGTTTTTGGTTATATTGGTAAATTGAGTGAATATTGGTATGTGTGCTACACAGTAGTAGTTGGGTGAGTAATCACTGAGTTTTCTTGTATGAATTGCGAATTATGTCAATCACCGAAAATTTCTGTTTTTTTATATTTTCTAATAATTACAAGTTATCTCAAAAGCGAATCAATATGGAATGAATATAATCTCAAACTAAGGTACAATGTAAACTAATTTGTGCTGAGCTGGTCGCTTTACCGTGAGAAACATCTAGCGTCGGCAGATTCTGGCTATGGGAAACATCTTGCGTCGGCAGGTTCTGTGGGATTCATGACCTGTACTTTGTGGCAATGACGTAACTCCTACCTTTTTAAGTTAGAAAATACCTCTAGTATTTTCTACAGTAACCTCTTCAGGTTGCGGTTTGGATGTTGGCTTCTTCTTGAAATATTTGGTAATATTTGTCTTTCTTTTGATGATGATTATTGCGATAACTAGTAGACAAATGGTTAGGACTCCAAATATAATTGTTGAATATTTGCCTAGTTCATCTTTGCCTTCTTATATTGGTGATAGTTGGTTCACCATATCATTCAGTTTATAGATTTCTTCAAAGTTCATTTTTGTTAAATTGTGGGTTTTCATTGTTTTTCTGGTTAAGGTGAAAAGTTCAGGTAGGATAAGTGGTTTACCGTGGCTTAATTTTAAGTCGTTGGTAAATTTCTTTGCTCCAATTTGTAGTTGGCATTCTTTTGGAATTTTGATTAATGTTGGTGCTTCTAAATCAATGTATTGGTCCATTTTACATTGTACTAATATCCTTTGTTTTTTGTGTGGAATGATTAGTATTTCTTCGGTGGTGATTTGTTCTATTATCGGTTCTTGTAGATTAATTAGAAGAATTTGGCAAGAATTTGTTTTCTGCCCATACAAAACTTGAATGATACAATCGTCTAGGGGGTGGATAGCTTCGTTGCAGTAGTACGTGTCTTCAAGTAAAGGACAATCGCTCTTTTCGAACTGGACTTCTTTGTTTGGAGTGTTTGCACGTGCACTGTACGGGTATTTTGGAACAATTATGTGGGATTTTTGTATAACAGGAAACAAGTGGTGGAAAGTGTATGTCTGAGGCTTAATTATAGGTATATGAATAGCAAAAATAATATTTGAACTTGAAAAACTGACCTGTTCAGTGTAGATACCTTTTACATAACCCAACATTTCCTTTAATTCAGAACCTGATATGATAGAGGCATGTAAAGCATTAAGCTTTGCAAATAAGATTGCATCCTCTAAATTATCCACAAAATTGATTCAATTTTGACAATCTAACTGTTTCAATCATGTTAATACTCTTTTCCAGTTTTTGTTGATTTTGACTAAGTGTGAAAATAGTATTATTATAATTATCAATTAAATTCTTTGATAGAGATATTTGTAAATTTAACTCTTTAATAATATTTCCTTGATTTTGCTGCAATTCCTTGATAGCATGATTATAAAGTTCTCCATCATCTGCATCTAATGTTCCGAATAGCCATTTTTGAGCTTTGACGATAATATTTATTAAGCCTCTTTTATGTCTAATATGAGGGTAAAGATTTTGCATTTTACTTTCAATATTCTTGACTAAATATTCAGTCCGTAAAAGCGAACTTTTTAGCAAGCCGTTATATGATATAGGATGATCAATTACTTTACTAAAACGATCATTAATAATACTAAAATAGTTTTGAATATTCTCTAATTGCTTAATAATAGGTACTAGATCTATGTAATGGATAAATGTATGCTTATTATAAATAATTTTCGCCTTTCCTAATTGTATAGGAAGAATAGGGTTTTTTATAATCGTTAGTTGGACATCGTTACCCTTACTAGGAATGAGAAGAAGGATCAGGATTATTAAAATTAGGAACAGTGTTGTCCGTATCTTCTTTGTCCTGTAAAACAGATTTTTGTTTAACTTTGGGTTTTCTAGCAGCGCTTTTATGACGGGCACCTTTTTTTGTAAATACTTTGAGTTTGTTTTGACCTGTTATTGAAACTTTCCTAAATTTTGGAAGGTTTTTATTACGACCTTTTGTTTTAATAAAAGCCGTGTCCTCAATTTCAAAATTCGGAGGTTCGGGTCGATTTTCGTTAACCTTTGAAATAACCTTCTCTTTCTTTCTTGAATCTGTTTATAGTGCTCTTTTGTACGATTTTTATGAGATTGTACGTAAGTTGATATTAATACATTGTAATTTAAATCAAATGGGTCAGTATTGTTTATGTGGCCTTTAATTACTTCAAACGGTGTTTATTTCGTTATACTATGAATAGAGTTATTATATCCGAGTACGGCACGTTTTATTAATTGTTCTGCAGAAAAAGCTTTATTTTCTTCCTTTAAACATCTAAAATGTTCGATCAGCGTTGAATGAAACCTTTCTATAGGAGAATTTGAGTTACTATTTTTTGATGTTGTAAAATGTAATTCAATTTTATATAGTTTACAAAAGTCTTCAAATTCTTTATTTTTGAACTCTGTTCCTGAATCTACAGTTACTTTCCAGGGTAATCCATGGTGGCTAATAAAACTTAAGAAATTTTCATTGATAGAAATTCCTGTAACACTTTTTAAAGGATAAGCTTGTGCGTAGCTGGAGAATGAATCAATAATTGTTAGATAATTTTCATTTGAAATTCTAAATGTGTCTAGATGAACATGTTCAAAAGGTTTGGAACTTGTTGGTGTTACATTGAATTTAATTACTGGGGGATTTCTATCATACTTGTTCTTTAGGCAAGTTTCACAATTATTGATATAATTTTCTATGTCTATGCCCATTTTTGGCCAATAGTATTTTGAAGAGAGAGCCATTTTCATTTCGTTAATACCTCTATGGCATGTTTTTGTTGTGTGATATAATTCAAGCTTTTCCTTTTGATAGGGTAAGGGTATAACGTCTTCTAGTAATTTAGAACACTGAACGAATTTAAATGATGAGTTTTTGAACATATTTTGCGCAGTGATAATGAATTGTTTTACTAATGAATCATTTCGTGAGAAAATTGCATATGTTTGTTTTGGGTTAACATATTCTCTTAGGAGTTTAATAAAATGTGATACTGGGTCTTTATTTGAGATGTTCACATAGAAACGATTATTTTCAAATATTCTTTCTTGCTTGTACTGCATTTTTTCTGAGCCACCTGAAGTGATAATAAATTGATTTTTAAATGTATTTATCGATCGTTCGGAAATTGGTATATTTAGGATTGGATCTTCAGTAGAAGTATGAACGGTTTGTGAACAAGAATGGTTTTGGTTATCTTGATTGACATTGGGTGTTAACAGTGGATTCTGTAAAGGTATAATTGTGATATCATCAAGTATATTTTTTGTTTTGGCGAATGTTCGATGTTCATGTTATTTCTAGTTTCAAAATTTCCACTTTGGGGAATTGGTATGATACTAAAATCTGACAAAATTTGGATTTTTGAAGGATCTTGTCGTTTTTGTGTTCCTAAAAATTCTTGGATTTCTATATCACTGAACTCTTTTATTTTGTTTGGATTATTTAGATATTCTTCTATTATGTCGTCTATATCTCCAGGGTTATTATTTGTTGACTCTGTTTCTAAGGCATTTAAATCAATCGGGATGCGGGAAAGGGCATCCGCTGCTTTGTTTAATTTGCCTTTTTATACTGAATGGTATACTCAAATTCTTCTAATTTGAGTCGCCATCGGACAAGACGGGAATTCGGTTATTTTACAGAAAATAACCACTGAAGGGGCTTGTGGTCAGTAATTATAGTGAATTTATGTCCGAGTTGAATAATTTATTTCAGCGGGGTTCAACGTTCGTGAAGCATAGCATATGGGGTGATTATTTTGAGAGAGAATTGATCCTATGGCAAATTTGGAAGCATCTGTAGTTAATTCAAATGGTTTTGAAAAATCGGGGTATGCTAGTACAGGTTTTGAGGTCAAAATATTCTTGCATGTATCAAAACATTCTAAAAATTCCTTAGTATGTTCGACTTTTTCATTTTTCTTTAAACATTTAGTCATAGGCTTGGTTATTTTCGCAAAGTTTTCTATGAACCAACGATAATAACCTAACAGTCCTAAAAAAGATTTTATGTCACGTTGTGTTTTGGGTATTGGAATTTTTTTTATAGCTTCAATTTTCTTAACATTTGGCTTAATACCATTTTTCGTAACAACGTGACCTAAAAACTCGACTTCCTTTCTTAGAAATTCACTTTTGTCTAATTGGATTTTAAAGTTTGCATCTCTTAATTTTGAAAATACTAATTTTAAATTTTGGATATGCTCTTGTAGACCTACACTGAAAATAATAATATCGTCCATATAGACCATACAAACTTTATTTTGGAGTTCCTTTAAGACTTCGTCCATCACTCTTTGAAAGGTAGAGGGCGCGTTTTTTAACCCAAATGGCATACGTACATATTCGTAGTGTCCATTATCTACTGAGCTAAATCAAGCGTTGAGAAATACTGAGCCCTGCCTAATCTGTCTAAAATGTCATTTATGTTGGGAATCGGGTATTTGTCATTGATTGTTTTAGAATTTACATTTCTGTAATCACAAACAATCCTCCATTTTACTTTGCCAGAGGCGTCCATTTTCTTGGGTACAATCCAAATTGGACTTGACCACGGACTACAAGATTGTCTTATAATACCTTTGTCTAACATTTCATTTATCTGAACTTCGTCCTTATGTATGTAAGGGAAACGGTAAGATTTTGTGTGAACTGGTACATTGTCCGTCGTTTTGATCTCGTGTTTCACTTTAGAACTGAATGTTCATCGCCTGGTTTCAAGAAGATATCTGAGAATTCATTGCATAATTTGGATAACAAGGTTTTTTCCTCATGATTAAGGTGTTGAGTTCGCAACAGAGAGTTTATGTTTCTTTTATCGTGTGGGAATTTGGATCCTGGATAAAAATTATGAAAATGATGCATTTAAAAAATTTCGTAATGATTTAAATCGAAAGAATCTACTGGTAATGGTTTGTCCATGGTTACACTAATAGTTCATCTTTCGATTTCGATTGGTGCAAATCCATCTTTGGCAATTGTTAAAATTTGAGAAATATATAGATTGTTAACTTTACAAGGTTTCGTTAAAATTTCACCTTCATAAATGCTAACTGGTAGATTTTTGACAATTTTTTCTTGTGGGTTTACGGAAAAGCAAAAGTTGACTTCATCAGTTTATCTATAACGAAAGGGTATTTCTAGGTAGGGACCAATTAATCTTTTATTTGTTAAATCAATATTAACGTTTAATCTCATTAGGTCATTAAGGGCCGATTTCATAATGAATCCTTAATGGGAGATTAGTTAATTCTCCAATTTGTTCAAGTCATATCTCGATAACGGAATAAAAATTTTGCATTTTTCAATAACTTCTACAACGTTAGTTACCATCTCTTTCGTTTTTCTAAAGTAACTTTGAATTATATGTCGAACCAAAAAAATTATGAAATTTTCAATCTAGGATTTAAATTAATAAAAGATTAAAATTGATTATGAAATCGGCCCTAAGGCCTAGAATGCCGTCAAAATAGTCATGAAAGTCAAAAAGAATAAAATCTACTTTTATATCAATACCAGAATCTGAAAATATTGGAATCATAGCTCGATAGTTTGCGCATCCACTTCCCGTAGCTGTTTTTATAATATGATAAGGTTTTCTGCTATTACAGGGTTTAATATTGAACGTGTGCTACCTGTATCAATAAGAAGTATTACGTTGGGATTTTTTATTTGAATGTACGGCAATGAATTACTTGAAGCATTTATTTCTATTAGGTACCATGGGATTTTCTCGGCTTGTTTCTGGAAAATTTGTGTTTTCTTTTGAGTTTTGTTGGAATTTGTTAGAACATTCAGGATTTTCGTATTGTATTGAAATAAGATTGGTAGTCGTTAAAAGATGGGTCCTCATAATAACCATACTCATCGTTAAGATTTGGAGTAAACTCCTCTTGATTTTCCTCAATTTCTTTATTGTACAGTTCTTCAAATGTAAAGTTTGGAGTTTTTCTTGGTTCGAAATTTGTTCTATTAGAATTGAGCGAAGGGATCCTAGAAGTTATTGACATTGGTTCGGGTTTTGGTAATTGATTGGCTGGAATTGGATTTGGTTTGAAAAAATTACGTGGGGCACCAAATACTTGACTATTTGTAGGGTATCTTGGATTTGGCATTTGCCTAGGTTGAATATTCATAGGCTGAGAAGGCCATGAAGGTCTTGGTGTAAAGTTTTGATTAAAAGTTTGCGGTCTGAAAAATTGCTGGTGTTGGAATTGGGGTTGATGTTGATAATATGGTCTTTGTGTAAATTTGTTACTGGTATGATTGTTAAAATTATTAGAATTTCGAGGTATGATCAAATTTGTTTTTTGTTTGTCTGGTTCATGGAAATTGCCATACAATTTTTCAAAATTTTCATATTCTTTCACGTAAGCAATTGCGTCCTCTAGGGTTGTGGGTTTCTTTAAATAGATATTATTTCGCAAGTTGCCAGAACAACCAGCTATGAAACTATTTAGAGCAGTTTTATTGTAATGATCAATTTGACAAATTTTTTGTAGTTGATTTAAATTTTGGTCGTTACTTATACGTTGAATCACATTGCTAACAAGTAATTGCAACCTTTTGCCAAAATTGATTAAGTTTTCACCTTTAAAAGGTCGCACTCGTGTCAGTTCCTGAACGAGGCAATCAATATCTCTCCTATCCGAAAAACATTGAATTAAAGCAGCTTTTAATTTGTCCCAAGTATCTAGCTCCATTCGGCGGCCTACCATAATTTCGGCTTTGACGGTTAGCTTTTCTTGGATACATTGAAAGACGTGTTGTTTTAATTCGTTATCATTAAAAGTATTATATTTTGTAATAAGATTTTCACATCTAATCAAAAATTTATTAAGTTGATTTATATCACCGTCATATGGCTTAATCTTGTCTAATCTAGATTTGAACATATCATATTTGAATTCAGACATAGTTACTTTTGTATATGATTCTGAATCAGAAAGTGATGGAAGGCTATTCAAAAGATCTCTTATAAGAATATCTGTGTCTACAATTAATTAATAATACTATGAAAACTGTTTATTAGATTAAGATGAACAATCTAGATTGAGCAATATGAAAGAAATAAAATAAGCTACTTGTCTCCAATAGAATGAAATTAAAATTATTTTGTGTACGATACACTGACCTAACTATCCCTATAAAGAAATCCTCAAACAAAGGGTTCAGAAAGGGGCAAAAAGGAATACAAAGCACTTACAGTTTTCTGTCTTTCTTCGTCCTTTCTCGATTCCAACTATTTGCCTGGATGGTCCTTGGTTGTTTTCGATGAATTGAAGGTTCTGGATAGCATTTTTTAGGGGTTGAAACCACCGGTAACTTTTCGACGTGATGCGAAACTTTCACTGTACGTACTATCCTACTGACTGCGCCAATTATGTCAATCACCGAAAACTTCTGTTTTTTTTTAAGTTTATTTTCTAATAATTACAAGTTATCTCAAAAGTGAATCAATATGGAATGAATATAATCTTAAACTAAGGTACAATGTAAACTAATTTGTGCTGAGCTGGTCCATGTGCCATACCGTGAGAAACATCTAGCGTCGGCAGATTCTGGCTATGGGAAACATCTTGCGTCGGCAGGTTCTGTGGGATTCATGACCTGTACTTTGTGGCAATGACGTAACTTGCGTAAGAGATATAATTATTGTTTTTACCTATATGAGTGTGCTTTAGTTATAATTGTTTTACTGATCAGTAAATAGGGACGCCTCGGTTGCACGTTAGAGTGTGATGGGCCTGAAATATGATGTTCTGGGACTTGTCCTGATGCCGTGGTGGACGTGCGTGTTTTATGGCCGTCACGACTTTGTTAGGGAGGCTACTGAGTTATTATACTTACAGTTTTGGGGTGCAAATGGTTATAAGTTTGCACTCTTGCAGCAGCAGTCGGCTGTAGTGTTAAGCTTCAGCCTAGTTACTTACTACTTAGTTAATTTTATGCAAACTTATGCTTGGGATTGTCATGCAAGAGGCTCACACCTGTTTCTTTTGTTAGGTGGACTATTTTTTCGGTGCAGCTTGGCAGCCATATTATTTAAGTACCTACTCCTTATTGAGGACGTAGTGTATGACAAATTATTATTATTTTCTTTGTTTTTAATGTAATCTTAGAGTTCAATAATTAATTTTACTTTGGGATTCAAAACTTTATTTTCTCTTTATTACCCCTTTTATATATAGGTATTTGGTTTAATGATAATTTGGCATAATATGTAGTTCCGATACTCTCAATATTTATTGTAAAATAAACCTAGTCTAGTTGTCTAAAATGTATCCAGGGGGGTCAATTGGTGTCAGCTGAAGTGCCTGGTTGATGGTTGTCAGTGTCATTGTATATCTGAAAAGAGTTAGTATTTTTGGTTGTGATGTGATTACTGATTTTCTTTCCTTTTTGTGGTATAAGATTTTGTTCCTTTGATTTTTTTGGATCTAGTAAAATTTTGATGTATCTAGGTTTTATTTTATTTCTAGGTTCTGTATTTAAATAAATAATATCAGTTTTTGAAATATTTCCTGTACGCTTCGAATTAACTTTTTCTAAATAATTTGATTATTTATTGAATTGTTTTTGATAAAGCTCGTTGTAGAAAGGGTTGGTTTCTTGTTTCCTATGCTCATTATAGTCTTGACATATTTGTTTTTATGTAGATTAAGATTTTGGTAGAGGCCATAAAGTAATGAAAACGGTGTAACATTTGTTACGGAATGAACGGATTGGTTGTAAATTAGAAATTATGTGGTAATTAATTCCGTTGATTTTCTTTGGATTTTTGTCTGAGAATACTTAGTTTCTCTATTAAAGTGGAATGTGCTCTTTCAATTGGTGAATTCCTAGTATGAGCTTGAGGAGTAGTATAGCGAATACGAATTTGGAACTTGGACATGAATTCTCTGAAGGTTTCGCTGGAGAATTATTTGGCATTGTCGCAAGTTATCTGTGAAGGATAATTATGATGAGAAAAGTAATGGCGTAATTTGTTCAAAATTGTTATGGAATTATCGCCGTGAAGTTTATATGCTTGAAGGTATCTGGTAAATAAATGTATAATTGTTAAGTATCGCTTGTTTTCTACAAAAAATATATCTATGTGAAGTATTTCATAAGGTATTCTGGCAATGAGTGGGAGTTTCCGAGGATTCCGGTCGTATTTGGAAGTTAAATATAATTCATATTTATTAATGTGATTTGTGACAGATCTTGAATTTTTGTAAAATAGTATTCAGATTGAAGGTGTTTTGTAGTTTCTGTTATTCCATTGTGAGTATGTGAGTGAAAGTCGGGAATTATCCGTATCTGTTCATATTTATTAGGAATATCTTAGAGACACATATTAACTTGAATCATTTTTACGTTAGGTTCAAATATTTCAGAACAGAACAGTACGTTTTGTGGGGTCTATAATTTCATGAAACATATTATAAACCTAGTATAGTTTTGTCAATTCCTCTTCTGAATGTTAAAGCTTATTTATTTTTGCCAAAAGGTTTTGTAAATTCAGGATCATTCCTGTCACCGAGTTTCAATAAAATTTGATAATTAATGGAATGGATTTTTCGGATATTGGATAGTTTCGCCCGAATTATTAATTAATCTTTTTATCACGTCAGATTGAGCACTTGATTGATTTGAAAAAGGGTTAGCGTTCAAAATATTGTCTGCTTCACTATTTGTTATGGATAAATTGGATCTTGGGCCAAACGTTGGTAATACCGACATAATAAGATCGATATCTTTATTTTGATCACCTTTAATTAAGTCTAAATTTTTCATTGCGGTGTTCATCGGGGACACAACGATAATGTCACTAATAATGTTCACTTTGGGGTTTTTTTCTGGTGGATTTCATAAGAGCAAATTTTTCTTCTGCGTCATTTGGGGATGATTTTATCTATAGCATTTATCTCAATTCTTGGTTTCAAAATTAAATTCTTCAAGTTTTAGTTTTCATCAAGTAAGTCGTTGATTTGGTTCTTTGAATGAATGTAACCAAACTAAGGGTTTATGGTAAATTTCTATAAGGGATTTTCTACCAAATAAATAGGGACGGAAATGTTTACACCTGTCCATAATTGCAAGCAGTTCTTTTTCGATAGTACCATAATTCTTTTCAGCAGAATTCAATGTTCTTGATTAGAATGCGATTGGGTGAGAGTTTTGAGAGATGATGCTTTCTATGGTAACATTACTAGCATCTGTAGTTAGAGTGAATATTTTTGAGAAATATGGGTATGCAAGAACAGGGACATTACAAATAATTTATTTACATTTTTTTAATGCATCAATATATTCTTGATCTTTGAGACTTATCTTAGTACCTTTCTTAAGATATTTATTGATAGGATGGGAAATTTTGGCAAGATCTTTAATCTTTAATAAACTTTAATAAAAATGATCTTATATGTTTCTCTGATCTCGGGAGTGGAAATGATATGTCCTAGAAATGCTACATCCTTTCTCAGGAATTCGGTTTTGTCTAACTGAATTTTTAAATTGTAATTTTGAAGCTGTTGGAAAATTAGTTTTACATGTAAAATGGAGTGACCTAGAGAATATAACGCTATCATCCATATAAACGAAACAGAACTTATAAAGGAAAGGTCGTAGAATTGTATCCATAACCCTCTGGAATGTTGCTAGGGCGTTCTTAAGGCCAAATGGCATACGAGTATATGCTTAGTAACCATTGTCGACAGTGAAGGCAGTCTACTCAGCCGAATCTGGATGAATTTCAATTCTGTGGAATCCTTGGGCAAGATCTAGTGTCGAAAAGTAAACACATCTGCCAAAATTGTCAAGAATTTCGTCGATTCTGGGTTGAGGATATTTATTAGTTTTTTCATTTAATTTTCGATAGTCTATGACCATACAGAATTTCCTTTTGCCACTGGAATCTAACTTTTTGAGAACAATGCAAACAGGGGAACTATAAGGAGAGATACTGGGTTTTATAATTTTATTATCTATAAGTTTTTGGATCTGATTTTGTATCTCTTCTTTGAGATGGTATGGTTATCTATATGACTTTTGATAAATAGGCTCTTCATCAGCAGTTCTGATGTTATGTTTGACAGCATGAATGAAAGAAAGATCGGAGTTTTCGTTAAAGAAGATGTTGTATGCTTTGCAAATTGAAATGATGAGATCTTTCTGCTCAGGGTTCAGATGTTCTGTTCGAATAAGTTTAGTAATATCTTTATCGTTATAAATTTCGTAATTTGAATTGAATTGTTTGAATATTGATAGGGGTTAGACTGGAATTGGTTCATAAACGTTTATTGCAATTTGTGAGAATTGTAGATCTTGTTCAATTGGAATTTGGACGTATCCGTCTGTGTTACAGTAATTTTCAATATAGGTCTATCAAGTTTTTCTGTGTATGGTTCAAATAAACATGGATTTATCTCAAAATAAAAGGTTATTTTCATATGTGCAATTTTTAAAATATGATTCTTATAGTCGATTAGAGCTTTAAGAATATCAAAATCTTGGCTACCAATAAGAGCATCGAATCTTTTGTGCCATTTTAATGTAAACATATCGAAGATGTGTTTTATTCCAAAGTCGTTTAATAAAGGATATTTTCAACTCATTGAACCACAGTAAGTGGTTTTAATTGATTTTACAGAAAATTTTGACTTGTAAATGTAATTGGAGAATAGTCTAAAGGCTGGTTCTGGATTGATTATCGAATTGGTTGCTGCTGTGTCAATTAATATTTTAAAATATAACCCGGGAAGGTAATTGAAAGGTAGTTTTGATGATGAGTTTACATTGCTGATATATATTCCGAGGCTATTAATTAAAAATTATGTTTCCTCATTTTCTTCTATATTTAAATTTTGGAACTGATCGTCTGTATTATTTAGGTATCTATGTTCGTCTAATGTATTCGTCTTGATAAGTATCGTAATCTTGATTCTCATCTTCATTATAGTCTTGTTCGACTTTGAATAGTTCTTCTACCATTACTCTAGGGGGCGGTTTGTTTAAAATGGTTCTGTATTCTGTTTTGGGGTCTGAAAGTCTGAGCTGTTGATATGCTCATCGGTGTGGGCTTGAAATTGTTATGTGGTTTCTGTTGTCTTTTGAAAACTTGTGAGTTTGAAGGGAATTGTTTGGGTGGGATGGGTTGGTTTTCGTTTGGAAATGTTTGAAGTATTTGTGGTCTAAATGGCTGATATTGAAAGGATTGATTTGGCATTTGAGGTTGGAATTGTTGGGGTTGAAATGGTTGACAAGACATATGAGGCCTGAATTTTTGATCTTGAAGAGATAAATGTGAACTTTGAGATCTGAATTGCTGGAAGTCGAGGGCGGTTGCTTATTCTGATAATTTGACGATTGAGATTTCTGGGCTGGGCGTATTTATTATTAGGTACTTCTTTCATTATCTGGTTTTTTACACTCAAGTAGACTCAAGGCTTGGAATTGAGATGTAAAGAAGATTTCGGGAGGGTTCTAATAGACCTGCTTTAGGTAAATATTGCAACGGCTTGTTTGGTGTACATATCTTCTTTGGACTTACGAATACTTTCATCACTTGTATTGATTAGTAAGTATTCCTTAAGAATTTGCAATTTGGAAATTACTTCTTCATAGAATTCTGGAAACTTTTGTGTATAGATTTGTATTGTAATATTAAGTGAGCTAGTAGCTCCTCGGACCTAGGATCTGCGAATCGTGCAGTAAGGGCTGTCTTTAGGCTAAGCCAATTTTCGAAGGATTGGTTAATATTGACATCTCTAGCTGGACCAGAAAGTTTTGCTTTCATTTGTTCTAAGACTTGGGTGTTGAATAAATGATTATCTTTTGTTTCTAGAAGCATTATATATTTCTCGGACTGCCTAATAGAATATGCGAGGTCTTTCGAACCACCGGAATATTTGGGCAGAGGTTGTTTGCCATTGTTATCTCAAGTTGGGTAATAGGGATAGGATTAGCCATGTTGTTTATTGTTTCGTCCGATTGAGAGATATCTAAATGTTCGAGTAATTTAAGTAAACTGTCTGTACGAATAGGTGATCTAGATCGACTACGATTATTGCTCATAAATATATTCAACTAACAAAAAAATATAAAAAAATACGAGAAATTAATCACTTCAATTTCTAAAAAATGTGATCTATGCAAAAACTAAATTGCAGAGAATGTGTTGTACATGCAAAAAAAAATTCGACTACTGGTATTTATATTAAGTAAATCAATAAAATCAATCTTATTTTATAAAGAATATATTCACTGAAGGAACTATATTTCTTTACTAAATTCCACAGATGAGAATTAGCCAATAAATTAAATTGAAGGAAAAATGACTTAAAGGATAATGCACAAGAGGATCATTTGTAAGGTTCATCCTTGTCTCTTAATTCACTGAAGGAACTGGAGCCTCTTTGACGACCTGGATTCCACTGAAGGGGTCTGATGTAGGCCGGATATATTTCCTCTTTGATGCACCTCGTAGTTGAACACAGTCACTAATGTCTATTGTCCTAATTTCTTGATAAAAAACAGTAAAATGTCTACCACACACTTAATCGATTCACCGACGATATCCTGTTCGTAGCGCAGGTTAAGTTTTAATGACCGAAAAATAACTTTTTAAAAACTTTTTTTACATACAAAATAACATCAACAGGACAAGATTATGTCTAATTAATTATATGTATTAAATGGTTTTTATATTAAAATAAATGAAAGCATTTAGTTGTAATGTGATCCAGCGAGACGTTGTGGAGCCGTGGTCTGGCTACATGACTGGCGTGTAATTGTTAGAATACTTATATGAAGCCTTCGACATCAAAATAACTTCGGTTTACGTTATTTTTTACCGACTTCAAAAAAAGGAGAAGGTATACAATTCGGTTGTAAGATTGCTTTTTTTATTTTTTATTTTTTTATGGCTCTTCGCGCGTTTCGCATGGTAAACGTAATCCGATTTAGAAGATTTTTGTTTCATTTGAAAGAGGAGAGTTGAGAAATGGTCCCATATTGAGGAAAATCAAATCCAAAATCTCCTTCCCTCCAAAAACGCCCCCAAAGGGGGTGGAGGGGGCAATTTTTCTCGAAAATTAAAAATTGAGAAAAATGGACCGACTTTATCAGTTGTTGCACTGAAAAATACAAAATAATATTAATTCTTTCCATTGGTGCTGGTTCTTTTGGAGTTGGTGCCTACAACAACAAACTACAACGGCACAACTTCAAAATTACCAGCACCAATAGAAAGAATTAATATTATTTTGTATTTTTCAGTCGGTTCAATTTTTTGTAAAAAATATTTATATTCAAAAGAATGTAAATTGTTTTATTATCTAAAATCTTATGAAACATCTTTCTTCTAAATTATTGTTTTCTTTGGAATATGGTCCCGATTAAACAAATTTATTTACACGTAAAATTGAAGCACGGCAACGCGACTTCGACTTTCGCAGTTGTCGCTTGGTCCCACCTATCATAGATAAAATATTTATATACGGAGCCACCTATCGCTAAGTCCGGGTATTACCTCGGGTATTACCATAGCAAAGATTAGAAACATCTTAATCTGTGACCATAGTTTAAGTACCTATTACTTATACTATGGTATTACTTTATATACATACATACATATATTTATATGTGTGCCGTTTTTTATTTTCTTAACCAAAATTTGTTTAAAAAAAATAACATGTATCATGAATATAATTTGGTACAAATCTTAGAATAGTACCACACTCTTCCTCATTATATGACAAATCGCCCATGTATTCTTATTCTTATTTTTTTTATTGACGTGTTAAAAATTAACAATACAATATAAAAACTGTATCTGCAGAGGTGTATAAAAAACATCTGTATGCAGCTCAATCATATTCTTAAATACTAATTCATACAAACTAAATACACATAATCAAATTCTTAATTTATATTTTTTTACAAAGATTTTCCAGCTGTTATATAAAGATATTTAATAAATGAACCACAAAAATTGTACTTGGTAGAAAAATGCATCTATTCAGTGACTGAATTTCTTTCAATGAAATAAATTTGTAAGTGTTAGGTCAAAGTTGACTAGGTATACCGGCTATTAAGTTTCTATATCTATCTAATTATATTAAACGAGCAATGCTTGTATATATATATATATATATATATATATATATATATATATATATATATATATATATATATGCAAATTTTATCTCGGAATCTGGTCTACCAATTTCGATGAAAATTCATATGTAGGGGTTTTGGATTATATTGAATCGATTGGTTGTATTCACATTCACAAGAAAAATCGTTTTCAGCAATTAATATTCTCATGTTAGGAGTCCTACAGATCATCCTTATGATAGCAATATGAACCCAATTATATCATAGGAAAAATAGTCCTATGGTTAAGGTTCTGGGTATCGATCTAGAGTTCCTCGGTTCGCATCCTGATCACCTTAGAGTTTTTTTGTAACAAAACCCATTTTTTTAAATAAAAGATGTTAATATAAGATTCTAATAATTTAATCTGAAATTTTCAATGAAAATTTTTACATATCTAATATAACTATTGCGGCCCTTAAGGTAGACATTAGCTATTTCAAGGAAGGGTTAGCAGTTTGGTAAAGATTAGCAAAAAGGGGTTTTGGGAGTCGAGAAATCGATTGACGATAGGTACTTTCATATTTAATCGGTGTGACTCTCGATGTCCATCCACACCAGCTATTTCAAGAGTTTTGGTATATTTATCATTCATATTACACATTCATATTTATTTCGAAATCTATAACTTACGAACATGTGAAAAATAAAAACAGTATTTAGCGATCGTAATACATTTTAACCAGAAATATGCACATTTTTTAATAAATTTAAATATCCTTAGTAACTCTTATAGACCCATCTTAAATCCTGTTTTAACCGAGCAAAGCTCGGTCTCCAGATATTACTATTTATACATGCAATGAAAACAAACCAATTTAATCCTTATTAAAAATGAGCAATTTTGCGCCATACACATTAGTAGGTAGGTTTGAAGTTATTATGAATATAAAATCGGCGAAGTGTGAGTCGAACTCGCACACGAAGGTTTCCATACCATTGTGATGGACGGACGGTCGGACTCAGTATTTGTTGTTGTAGCGGCAACAGAAATGCACATTGTCTGAAAATTTATCGATTACGGTTAATGAGATAGAGCCCGCTGGCAGACAAACGGACAGCGGAGTCTCAGTAATAGGGTCTCTCGTCTCGTTTTCGCCAATTTGGTACAATTACTTTTAAATAATGTTCCACAATATTGTTGTAATGAATCACTTCAATTTCAGGTAATTTCCAGGGCGATTATATATCTTTTAAATTTACCACAAATAAGATAGCATCCAACTCTAAAAACAATGTAATTTACATAAGTTCTAAGAAATTCAAGGCTTATAATTTTTTTCGGACTTCCTTCTGGCAGACACCGAACATATCTTTTCAAAAACAAAATCTCGACAGAGTTAAAAACTCAAACTTATAAGAAAAATTTAAAAAAAACTATAAAATTTATTGAAGGAAACATATTCTAGTACCCAACATTTTTTTAAATCGAAAAGTGGCCTCTATACTTGCAACCTTGCTGCAAAATTGCTCATAATATTACGCAGCATATCTAGCCTGCAGTCTCTCCAAGTCGACTTGATAGTCCTTGAACTAACTACCTGGCCAGGTAATATCGCCGTTCTTGCTCATAATACAACTGGGAAACGCCTGTTTTAGACAACCCATTGACATTTTGAAAACTGTGTGGCATCGGTCCAGCTTGTTGGAAAACTGTTATCTCACTTCTGTAGTTTTCAATTGCAAGGAGAAAAAAAATAACATAATGACGTGATCGGGAGCATAGTTACTATGTTGCAAGCTTCGTTCTAGAAAAAATAAGGGACCATCATCCCTATAAGTGTTTTGAGATATTGAACCACAGTAGTTCCTAATCTGTTTGAATTGGCGAGGCAGTTAATGGTAATAATGTCAACGAAGCCCTCATCTGGTACGGACGAAAGTTTCTTCATTCTTTTCAAATCATCCCATTTTATTGACTCATTACTGAGTTTTGTAATATCTCCTGCATTTCTTCAAATTTTAAAACTACCCAAGCTTCATGTAAGTACTATATTTGAAATTTCTAGCTTGTTTATATGACGAATCCTTCCAAGCCTGCAACAAACTTATCAACGATCCAGAATACAAAGAAAGTGCCACAAAACTGCAAGCAGCTATCAAGTACAGTCAAGAAGATGTACTTTCAGCAAGAAATCTTGTAGAAGCTTGCTCTTCCAGTGATCCCGATAAAGAGGTCAATCTAGGTTGCCTTTTATACAAGGTAAGAGAACAATGCTTCTACAGGTGAAAAGTACACATACTCAAGGACGATTCTCACTTGGCGACATGAAAGCAAGTAAACTTTTGGAAGCAGAATATTTCGCGAAGCGATGCGCCGCTTCGCGTCGCCAAGTGACAATCGATCTTTACCACAAAAAAATCTGTTCAGGATGGTAACTACGAAGAAGCACTCGCAAAATTCACCAGTGCATTACAGAAGCAAGGTTTTAAACCTTTTCTGGCTTATAACGCAGCATTATGTTATTATCGCATGAAGGAATATGGACCCTCATTAAAATACTGTGGTAAGTAGTTATTTTGATAAATGACTACAAATCCCGGATAATGTTTTAAATTTACAGCTGATATAATAGAAAAAGGCATACGAGATCATCCAGAGTTGAGCATAGGCATGCAAACTGAAGGCATTGAAGTGAGATCAGTTGGGAATACAATAACATTGCACGAGACATCTCTGACGGAGGCCTTCAATCTAAAAGCTGCCATCGAATTTGAACTGAAGAACAGTAAGTTTGCATAGTTTCGTTTTATTTTTTTGAAGTAGGTACCTACGCTAACGTTATTATCATCATATAGATACATAGTTTGAGTAGCTGTGAAAAGTATTTTGTTTTAGTTGATGCGGCCAGAGAAGCCCTCACCGACATGCCGCCAAGAGCTGAATACGAACTGGATGCTGTGACACTCCATAATCAAGCACTGATGAACTTTGAACATAACCCAACCGAAGGTTTTGAAAAATTACAATTTCTCTTACAGCAAAATCCATTTCCACCTGAAACATTTTCCAACATATTGTTGTTATATTGTCAACATGAATGCTATGATTTGGCGGCAGATATTTTAGCTGAAAATGCTCACCTAACGTACAAATATCTGACACCAGTAAGTAAAGCCTTGGTTTCCTACAAAAGGCGCAGTCGCTGGCGACTTCGAAGTTGTAGCTGCGACCGAGTCGTTGAAATATCTCCATTGTATTTTAATGTTTGTGTTTTCGTAGCTGCTACCGAGTCGCTGCGAATTTCATATTGAGCTGTAATAAGTGTCTTCAGTGTTTTAATAATTAAATTGATGTGAAACTCAAGAATTCTTTAAAATTTGACTCATTGTCTTGCAGATGGTTTTTGAGGCGAAACATCTTATCAACATTTGTCCTTTTCCGTTCCTGGTGTGATGTTAATAAGAAGAGGAGTTTCTCCTCTTCCGCTTGATAACTCAACAACACTAGAATAACAGACTTCTTATGAATATTCATTGTTATATATTGATATAGACTAAAGACAGACCAATTTGACATACCGAAAAATAGGTAGTAGTTGGTAGCAGCGACTGCGCTATCCCAGGAAAACAGGTGACGACTCGGTCGCAGCTACCAATTCGCTGGCGACTGCGACTTTTGGAGGAAAATAAGGCTTAAATGAAAAAATACAACCAAAATTCACACACACACAGGTACAAAAAAAATATTTTGAAGATGTCCCAAATTTGACAGACTACATAACTTTTATTCGATATGATATTCATTCACAACTCAACTTCGAATGGACATAACTATGTCTGATTTGAACGGATTCCAGTACCAACGGTTAACTTTAGAAATTGTGTTTTTCAATATATCCAAAGAGCCGTGTTCGCACAATTTTATTCAGGAAGCATTCTCCTCCCATACTCCTAAAACATTTGAATAATCAAAATCAGTCTGAAGTCTGAACATTCTCGCTCCAGAAAAACTACATGGGGATTATTGAATGTATGCGGTATTACGCTTCGCAATATTCGACCTCACCTGAGAAAAAAATATGTCTTCAATTTATCTAGGTGTAAACTTCTTTTGAAGAAAGCTTGGTACCAGTATTTCAAAGTTATTGTATCGATCAGACTTTTCAGACTCGTGTACTTAGGTACACGAGTTTCTCTACAGGGATCAAAAGCACTATCATAAGTTTGCATTAACATTCCCGATTGTAGTTGCTACCTTAGTTTTTCCGCCATCTGGCGCAGAGTTTCTGAGCTATTTTTCTTCGATCCTCCACACATAAGATCTCAGTACTTCAGTGGCCTATTCACCCTAAATTGTCTAATAGAGTCTTCTTTCATTGTTACGAACCTACTCACCTAGATTAGCTATTCTTTGAGAACGTTTTGCTCTTCCAGTATCTCTATGACTTCTTGGAAGCCATTATAACGCAACAAACATCACCTAGTGAGGCCTACCAAAAGTTGGATGAACTGGCTAGCCGGCATACAGAGCAACTTAGAAAGCTTACTAAACAGGTGCAGGAACATCGCAGTCGTGGTGATACTGATTTAGTGAAAAAGACTGTCATGGAGTACGAAGAGTGCCTAGACAGGTGCCAAGTCAAAATATTTTAAACAAACATTTTTTTCACCTTCATACTTTTTTTACAGATATATTCCAGTTCTCATGGCACAGGCAAAGATTTACTGGGATTTGAAGAATTATGCACAAGTAGAGAAAATATTTCGAAAAAGCGTAGAATTCTGCAATGATAATGACATTTGGCGGCTAAATGTGGCACACGTTCTCTTCATGCAAGAGAATAAATTCAAAGAAGCAACTGGATTCTATGAACCTTTAGTTAAAAAGAGTTATACAGATGTATATTATTTTTGCATGATTTTTGATCAAATTGAGTGTGATAAATGTTGTAGATATTGAACGTAAATGCCATAATCTTAGCAAACTTGTGTGTATCATATATTATGACGTCACAAAATGAAGAGGCGGAAGATCTGATGAGAAAAATAGAGAAAGAGGAAGATCAAATATCTTTTGATGAGCCTGATAAGAAATACTTTCATCATTGCATAGTCAACCTTGTTATTGGGTAAAGTTACGAGTATGTTTGTGCTGTTTCAAAAACTAACCCTAGAAAAAAAATTTTAGTACCTTATATTGTTCAAAGGGAAATTATGAGTTTGGAATATCCCGCGTAATCAAGTCTTTGGAGCCCTACAATAAGAAATTGGGCACAGATACATGGTTTTATGCTAAACGATGTTTTCTAAGTTTGGTTGAAAATCTAGCAAAACACATGATTGTATTGAGAGATTCTATTATACAAGAATGCATTCAATTCTTGGAAAGCTGTGAAAGTAAGTTAAACCTCTATAAGCAATAATAGTGTTTCTGTAGATATGCAGTTATGTATCTACTTGTTTTTACAGTGTATGGCAAAACTGTGAGAACAGTCGCATATTCATCTATTTCTGAAAGTGAAGGCTTACCAAACGGAAAAGAAACAGTGGCTTTCGAAGCTCGGAAAATAAAATGTATTCTTATGAAACAGCTAAACTTTGAGTCTTGATCTTGCATTACTAAAACAAAAGTTTAAAATAAAAATCTATTTTTATTCATATCACAAATAATATAGTAATGTAGAATAGGTATATTAAAAGTTCACCTTGTATGTTTTGTTCGATTCTGCCTACATTATCACCATTTATATATCAATATATGTACTTAATATGCAATAAATGATAAACTTTACCGCACTGCACTATGTCCATATCGCATCTCCTTCTCGAATTGTTCAGCTGTCAAGGTACCGTCAATACTTTTACAATCTTTGTTAAAGACCGAATATGCACTGATTTCGCCTTTAAATTTAGGCCGTGTCCTTGTGTTCAAATAGATACCTATTAAACAAGATGTTATAAGATATACAGTGCCAAACTGCAATTGAATGAAAATCGCATAAACTGTGATCCAAAATAGGAAACAACAACCATAAAATAAGTAGTCCAATGTTGAGAGACCTTCATTTGAAATAATATCGTAGTCTTCACTGCTATCGCTTATGGAAGAAGTTGGGGTGGTAAGTTTCTCAGACGGATCCTAAAATTATTTTACTAATAGGAATACACTATTTAAATAACATGTTTTTGTACCTTGCCTGACATGAGAGGAGTTATCAAGTTTGATTTTTCCATTATTGAATCTTTTTTGATCTTCTGGTTCTTAGCCCTATATTCTAACAATAGTTTTTCTGTGCGATTCATGTCCAAAATAATTTTCATCTAACTAGGCCAAAGGAAATATTCATTATTAACAATTGTTTAAATGATAATTGAGAAACATCAACAGGGAGTACGAGTATGGAAGCAGAGAATCACTACGATACGATCTACGATTATACCCACAGAATACTAATAAATAACAGTGTTCTCTGCATATATATAGTTCTCTGTATAGATTGGCCCATGAGGCCATTCTAAGACTAGGAAGGTTCAGACATTGTGGGAATTCGGAATCAGAGAGCTTGGTCCTCTCTGTCCAAACACATCCCATCAGCAAACCTTCCCAGTGATGTAATGACAAAGAAAATTAGCATCGAGAGAACTTTCACCACGGTGCTAAGTAGCAGAGAAGATTGAGACAGGGGGCTCACAACCCAAGCTCTCAAAAAGAATAGAGCTTTTCCACCGACGTCACAAATATGGCCGCAAACAGCTGTTCTGGAGGTCAACAAAGCCACTTTGCCATAAAACGCCATTGTAAGTTTTGTTAGTTTTCAAGAAAATTTTGAAGATTTTACTGCTGAATATTTACAACAAAACCTTAAAATTGTTAATTCAAGTAATCCTGAAGGTAAGCATTTAAAATTTGAGTAGAAATAATTAAGATTAAGCATTTTATTTTGCGAATTATAATTTGTTGCATTTACAAAACTTGGTTGCATTTCTATCTTGAAACACCTCTAAAGACAGAATAATCATTTAAATGGCAATTGGCAATATAGATTCTGTTTATAATTAACAAAATACAATAAAATTATATACCTATAGTGAGATGAGAATACTTTAAAAAATGTTTCTATTTCAGATGTCTAATGGAAGTAGATACTTTAAAAGACTGGATTTTGAAGACAAAAGAAGATATCTTCAGAAAATATGAATATAATAATAATATATTAACGCAACGTTAGAGCAAAATTTGTTCGAGCAGCAATTTTCCTTACAAATACGACTGCCACCAGATTTCTATTCCTTTCAGATGAAAATATGGAGATCGCAAAGCTAATTAAGCTCTAAAGCTAATTAGGTCACCACCTGGATTATATACAAATAAAAATACAATTGCATATTGCATTCGGTTCCGATGAATCCGTGCATTAATCCTAGGAAACAAAAAAGGAATTCTTATATATTGTACAATGAAAAATAAATATAATATAAATTGAATCTTAGAACTATGTTCCTTCTTTTTTACACTTTCTTTTGCCCTAGTATAACTCTCTCTCCGCCTACTTTATATAAGTAATGGTAACAACTAACTATATTTATTTAAATTGATTGAAATACATAAACCATATTATATATGCAATGAAAAAATGCATATTAAGACAAATCTACCTGAAATAAAATGGTCACTACAAATTCTTAGCCATTTGATTTTAATTTCTGTTAAATCACTTCTATGTTAATCCTACCTCTAGTGTATTTTTTCGATGGTAATAGAAATAATTTCTTATCATTTTGCGTTTACTGTTTGCACAAGTCCACAAACATGTGGCAATTGAACATAAAAATAATGTTTCTTAAGGGATTGAAACTTCGGTGAGTACCTACATTTAAAGTAATTACTTACAAACTCTAATTTTCTCAAACATACAATCACTCTAAAACAATGCTATTAGTGTTAAAATACCTTATTATTAACCTGAGTGTTTTGAAACTGTACAAAAAAACTAAAATAAAGTAAAAAGTACGATTTTAGAATTCAATCTTGCGATTTGTTGCCCTCCAGAACAGCTGATTTTGACAGTATTTCAAATGGCGCTGACGTCACGTGGAAAAGCCTTATACCATTAAATTGTACACTGATGGTTCTAAGACCACGACGGGGACAGGCGCTGGAGTGTTTGGGAATCGCACCAAATGCTCACTTGCGCTAGGCCGCTGCCCAAGCGTCTTTCAAGCAGAATTGCTTGCAATTGAGAGATGCGTGGAGGTGAACCTTGAAAGAAACTATCAGAAATGTGACATTGCAATACATTCTGATAGTCAAGCTTCAATTAAAGCACTGAACTCTCATACCATTGACTCTAAAATGGTATGGGAGTGCCGAAGGAAGCTCAATGAGCTAGGCAAGAACAACAGGGTCTACTTAGTCTGGGTTCCCGGCCACTCGGGAATCAATGGCAACGAGAAGGCCAACACACTTGCCAGGAAAGGAGCACAAACTCCATTTACTGGCCCAGAACCCTTCTGTGGCACAGATAAAAGCACCTACAAGAAGCAGTTTCTGGAGAAGGAAAAAACCGTAAGAGAAACACTCTTGCGGGATACCCCTGGGTTGGATCATTCCAAAAAGTTTCTAAAAAACTTTGATACTGCAAGATCCAAAAGGTATTTGGATCTCAGCAAGAACAAGCTACACCTACTCACTGGATTTCTTACAGGACACTGTCGCCTCAAGAAGCATCTAATGAGATTAGGTCTAGCAGAGGATGACGAGTGCAGATTCTGCGGGAAAGAGGAGGAAACTCCGGATCACCTGGTGACGGAATGCCTCGCCATTGCTAGCCAACGCAAACAGTACCTTGGACTAGCAACCTGCAGTAGTGAGGAAATATCCTCCTTGAAGCCAACCCAGATACTGGAGTTCATTAGAACTTTGGAACTGGAAGGCGAGTTGTAGACCGCGTATAGGCGAGGGCAACTCAGGTGGGGGGCACAATAGACCTTATGGTCGCAGTGTAATGTAACCCCCTCTTAAATCTAAATCTAATGGTTCTCTGTAAATAACTACAGCACTACCTCCAGCTCCAATATGGAGGTCAACGAGTAATTGGAGGTAGTGTTCTCTGAGGTGTAACTAGAGCGCTGTATAGATGACATTTTAAAAAACGTTAAACTGTAAGAATTGTATAATATGCTCAGTTAATATTGTCTTTATTTTTTCTACCCTTGGAAATGAAATTCATAGAATATAAATCTGCAGAATAATCTAATGCTACGAAAGTTGTTATACTGACAGAGTTGGCAACAATGATATTAATAGCACTTGGATCAAGGATGTTATAAGGAGGATAAGCGACTCAGTGTATCCCATAGATAAATTTGGTGTATCCCACTGTGTTAGGAAATATGCTTTCTAGAGTCAACGAGGTGGGTGAGGCTGTATGTTTTCTCTGGTGAGGCTTAACTTCCCACTCTCTCACACGTACCTCAATCTTTCTCTGTCATACTGCACAGCATCTGCTTAGAAATATTGAGATATTTTAATGTGTTGGTTGTTGGTTTGATGAATAAAATACTAAATTATAAGTTATAAGCCATTTTTTGATCCATGATCTTATTCATATTTGACACTTTAATTTTAATCTACTATAAAAATAATGTATTTTTATGAAGTTGTGGCTTACGGGCCAATTACATTAGTAAATGACTGGCTGGAAGTAAAGAAATCCCAAAATAAGTTTGAACTTAAACGATGGAAATTATTTAGAACACCCGAAGGATTAAAATTTAAGTGGAGCCCCAATAATTAATTCACTGGAGAGAGTAAAATCTTTGATGAGATCAATAAGACAGAAACTGAAAGATTACTTTGACCGCATACCACTACAGTTTTAACGGATTTCAATACCTCTGTAAAATACCGTTTCGTTCGCTTTTGATCAACTACGAAAGACATCACGAATTATTGCTTGTTCAGACTCAAATTATAAAATTATAAAAAAAATGTAAGTCGAGTAAATAGGTTTGGTTTTAGGTTCCGTCACGGCCCAAACATAAATGAATATGATACGAAATATGAATGACATTTCATTAGTCACCGACACCAACTAACAGCGATTGACTCGACTCATTAGTAAACCCGCCCACCGACTCGACAATATACAGCATGCTTTCTCAAACAATAGTTGATTATCCTTCTTATATCATCCTTGATAGATGAGTATTATCGCCGCCGCCACCCGCCATTGTGTGTCCTGACTCCTGACTGTCATTCAGTGATATACGTAGAGCGCTTGTTTACGTATCTCAAGAAGACTATACATGTACAGTTGGAGGTAGGTGTTCTCTGATGTACAGTCTTCTTGTGCATGGCTAATGTTTTGTATTTAGAAACACAATCCCTGTGTCCAACACACATCTAGCTAAGAAAGCGCTGCAACATTTTTGACAGGATTTGCTGTTAGACGTCTTGCGCTCTTAAGCTGGTTTATAATGAAGCTTTTAACAATAACTGTTGGGGTATTTCTGATGCTGCAGCTCAAAAAGCGCAAGTGTTTTCTACCAAAATCTGTCAAAAATGTTACAGCGCTTTTTTAGCTAGATGTGTGTTGGACACAGGGATTGCATATGTTGATGTTTTTTTCTGTCAATGTCATGTCATAATATGTCAAAAAAATAAGAGAAGCAAAAAATAAATAAAATATTTTCATGAATTCATAAAATTTTGAGGAGTATAGTTGTTATTTAATTTAGTTATGGTTGAGGTTGTCTCTGTTATTGTCAGAAACTTACTTTGAGATAACCCTAATAATTTTAATGAAATAAGCATGTTATTTGTCTTATTTTATGACATCTAGGATGGATTGACACCTTTCGTCTTTGGTCATCCAATTAATTAGTCATATTAGTCCAAGTCCAAATATAGTTATTTTGTGTAGAAAGCTGACGTTGAGACAATAGACGATGCCATTGCCACTAATCAACAAACTGCGTGCTTGAAAATGATATAACCAAAATATTGATTTCCCCTTATCTGTTGATCCGGTTATTGCGATAGTATTTAAACCATATACAATATATAAAACATTACTGACTATTTGCTAATCAAATTAGTGCTAACATTGGTGAAGAATACATGAATTTTGAATCTGCGGCATAAGGATGCTGTTAAGGAAACAATTCTTGCAGCTTTTTGCTTTTCTTACGATTGGTAGTATTCTTATTTCTGCGGAACATGGATTAGATGGAGTCGTATTGAAAAGTATAGAAAAATTAAATAGTGCTGGGGATCCAAATTTTTCCTACAAACATGGGTCCTTGATTAATGTTGAGCCCAACCTAAAGGTGAGAATTTAAATCAACCATACTTTTGGGATGTGTTTAAGTAGTTAGTTAAACCATAAAATAATATTTTCATTGTGAAAGTTCAACTTCTTATTTTTGACCAATTTTATTTATTATTATGCGGAGGATAAAACATAAAATAAGAAATTAAGTTATTGAATACTAGTGTTCTTTGTTCGAATTTCGAATCATCCCGATTTAGAAGTGAGGTTATCGTTATCATTTGTTGTGGTTGGTTGTGGTCTTGGATTGTAAGGTGAAAAGTTTATCTTCAAATTGTTTATACTTTAACAATTTAACAACTTTTCCAAAATAACGTATTACGCTTTGCTATAACAAGTGATTATCTATTGTTGTATTAACTGGCAAATATTCTATGTGACAGATAGACTTGTACTTTGAACTGCAAAAATAATTGCTCAGGAAGATAACTTAATCCCAATATTCGTAGACTTTGGGAAGGAAATCTCAGTCTGAAAACTGAAACTTATGTAAGTCTGCTCTCATTTGTGATAAATAAATAAATTGGCAACATGTTATCTTCACTTCGTAATGGAATTAGGTTAGCAGACATTAGAAAAATATTAGCTATTCCTGTCCGTCATCTCAATTTGTTAGAATACCAAAGCAAAAATTTGTTAAGAAAGAATGGTGTTGCCATTCAAGATTTTTGTATGGTCGATAAGACTGGCATGAATGAGTTGGAAAGTTTTAAAGTTGACGAATATGTCATCAAAGCTCAAATACTTGCTGGAGGAAGGGGTAAAGGCCACTTCGATAATGGATTTAAAGGAGGTGTTCATTTGACCAAAAATCGAAGCGAAATCCCTGACATTGTGAACAAAATGATCGGACATAAACTAATTACCAAGCAAACTCCTAAAGAGGGTATCGATGTAAATAAGGTGATGATAGCCAAAAGTGTAGATATTTGTAGAGAAACGTACCTATGTATATTGATGGATCGCCAGAAAAATGGTCCTGTGATGATCGGTTCCCCAGCCGGTGGCATGGATATTGAAGCAGTAGCTGAAAAAACACCCCACCTAGTTAAAACTGCCCCAATTGATATATTCGAAGGAGTATCAGATAAAATGGCAGATGAATTTGCCGAATTTTTGGAATTCAAAGGTGATTTGAAACAAAAGGCAAGCAGTGAAATAAAGAAATTGTGGAAACTTTTTTGTAATGTGGATGCCACTCAACTGGAGATCAACCCGTTAGCTGAAACATCTGACAACATGGTTATATCCGTGGATGCAAAATTGAATTTTGATGATAATGCCAAGTACAGACAAAAGGACATCTTCGACATGGAGGATGTCACGGAGAGTGACAAGAGGGAAGTCGAGGCTTCCAAGTACAATCTCAACTATATTGGTATGACTGGCAATATAGGATGTCTGGTGAACGGTGCCGGCTTAGCTATGGCCACCATGGACATCATAAAGCTTCACGGGGGGGATCCGGCCAATTTCCTCGATGTTGGTGGCAACGTTAAGGAAGAACAAGTTCGGGCAGCATTCCAAATCATCACTTCCGACGAGAATGTCAAAGCTGTTCTTGTTAATGTATTTGGTGGTATTGTAAATTGTGCCACAATTGCAAATGGCATTGTTGGTGCCTTGAAAACTATCACTCTCAAGATACCATTAATTGTAAGACTGGAGGGTACAAATGCTACAGAAGCAAGAAGAATCATTAAAGAGTCTGGTTTGAGTATAATCACTGCCGAAAATTTAGATGCAGCTGCCAAGAAAGCCGTTGAAAGCATTAAGAAATAATAATAATCATTGTTACCTATTTGTTGAAATCATATTTTTATACAGTCGTTTTGAA
This sequence comes from Crioceris asparagi, assembly GCA_958507055.1. Lineage (NCBI taxonomy): Eukaryota > Metazoa > Arthropoda > Insecta > Coleoptera > Chrysomelidae > Crioceris > Crioceris asparagi. Next base: position 78,328,763 of record OY293826.1, on the reverse strand, counting down.
AATAAAATTTGTTAAGAATATCCACATCTGGCCTTTATTTCAATTGATTTTTTTTGTATACAAGAATTTCGCGGATAAGAATATCTGTCAAATGATTGCTATTGCTTGAATCTACTTTTATTATTAAAAATAGAGAAATGATAATGTTATAAACTTAACACATTATATGAAATCACCTCTGATTTGTTACAATATTTGAAGTTTGTTTTCTATTTTCCACTGAACTGATTTTTTTTGTTTCTATGATCTTTAACCTAAAACAAAAAATATCAGTATTTTGATATCTGTACATTTTTTACGTACATGCTTACAATTTCAAGGCTCTAAGAAAGTGGAGATAAGTTCATATCAAGAATATATAAAGGGAGGATGACTAACTCTGTATCCTGTTCTATAAGCAGAAGTGGCTGAAATAACGTCCCGTGATAAGTTGTCAATTTAGTATGTTGCGCTGCACTGAGTGTCTAATGTTGTATTTAAGCTTCCTTCGCCCATACTACACAAGGATGATTTTGCGCAACACACCGAAATGACATCGATAACCCAATGTTTTTTGTGCTACCCCCACTACTCGTGTTACTCGTACTTTCTATATTTGTTCATGGTTCATATATTAAAATTGTTTTGATAGTTGATTGATTCTATAGTGACAAAATACATATTCAAATGCCGCCTTGATTATTTATTCGTAGAAGTTCCTCCCAGCAAACACTTTCTCTGTGATAAATATTTTTTACAAAAAATTGGACCGACGTTATCAGTTGGTGCACAAAAAGTACAAAATATTATTGATTCTGTTGGTGCTGGTAACTTTTTAAGCTGTGCAGTGGCAGTTAGATTGAAAACTTTTGGCACCAACTTGACGAGTACCAGCACCAATAGAATTAATATTATTTTTTACTTTTCAGTGCACCTGATAACGTCAGTCCATTTTTTTTGTAAAAAATATTTTACACTTTTGAGTGTTACATTTGTAACGAAAATCGTTGAACGTTCACCATTATTTATGTACGTATTACGCTATTATTCAGAAATCTAAGAACATCGTGGAGGAAATACGCATATTATAAACTTTACCACTGCTGTAAATCGAAAACCGCAACTCTATGGAAAAAATGTTCAATATAAATGTTACTACAAATAATCTGGTCATTAATTATTTTCCATTCTCAGATTTTCAATTTTCGAAAGAAATTGCCTCTACCACATTGCGAAAATAAACAAACAACTTCAAATTTTAACATCGCAGAAACTCAAAAACCGTAGCTCTTTTGAAACATTTTTAAATTTAAACTTTTCCGGATATTCTGTTATCTTGGATTTTCGATCAAATTTGTCCCCTCACCTCCTAGGGCGGTTTTCGGAGGGAAGGAGATTTCGGATTTACATTTTTATGAAATGGGGACGATTTCTCAAGTCTCATCTTTCAAATTAATCAAAAATAATCAAAATCAGAGTACGTTTGCTATATAAAACGCGCGCACGAACCAGAAAACAAAAAAGCAGACAGTGGAATACCTCCTCCGTTCGGGGTTCGTCGGTCAAAAGATTGTATTTTCAGTAAAAACAGAAATAATGTCGTGATTAAAAAAACAAACTGTTACGAAGATCAATGTGATTCCATTTGAGAACAGCTGCTATAGGATTTAATAAATAAAATTATTTGTATTAAGCCGAGTTTTCGAGAATGTTCACGCTCTTCTTCAGGGCAAAATTCGAATTTGAAAGAAATTAACTACGAACAGGAAAGATTTCATAACCATCAATCAGAAATGTCATTTTGATAAAATCTGTCATATCTCTTGAAATCTCCAGTATAACCCAGTACAAATTACATTGCTAGAATTTTAAATAAGTGTATATTCTGAATTGAAAATAAAATATAGAATGTTCTATAAAAAAAGATCTGTCACCATGTTTGGGAACATCATACTTCTAGATAATTTAAAAAGGTTATATTGTATTGTATTTGTATATTTTTATATCCTCTGTAATAATTGAATTTTCGACCTTGGACACATTGAAAACTCAGCCTGTATATGGTATAGGGATGTATAGATTATATTCCAAATCTATTCGTATTTCTCAATAGGCTCCATATTTGGATGTGATTTTTGATGCAGATGTAATTTGTAAAGTAGAAGATAACTGCCAAAACGGTCGACGTAGATGTAAAAGCACAATCTATAAGGTGTCTTCTTCATCTTACGAACTATCTGATGTTTCTTGCTCTGATACTGTGGAACCAATCCATAAGCAAGAGGTGAGTCATCAGTAGATTTATATTCATCATGGTCAATATTTGCTTTCCGTTTTCAGATCCATTCATGTCCAGGTTGTGTAAATGACGTCAGCACGTATGCTGAAGGTACAGAAAAATTCGTAGAGGGAGCATTGCAGCATATTGAAAGTGAACGCAAAGAAAAACATGCCCTAATTAACATTATCAAGATACAAAGACAGGTACCAATGCATTTCTAAAGTAGATCCATACAGTATAAAATACACCTGAATAGACCTCACCAATTTACGAGGAAGAGATATAATTAGAATCTAATCGAATCAATTTTAGGTTGTGAATGGCATCTTATACACTTTTCTGATTGAAGTTGCTCCTACTGTTTGTTCAAAAGAAGTTGACAAACCATGCGCCATCAGTTCAGAAAGAGAAAGTTTTATTTGTGAAGTAAAATTCTGGTCACGACCATGGATGGGCAAGAACGATATTATAAAAAACAATTGCACTGTATCACAAACGTTTACTCCTAAACTGAAATATGAGAATACCTTTGAGAAAGAGCATCCTAAGAAAAATGACGGAAATATCTTGTCTGAGCTTGAATCACAAATCATACCTACCTCACCAGTTGAAGAGAATCCAAGAGAAGAAGTATCCAAACTACCTCCCTTACTGTATGCCATCTATGCTCCTCAATATCAAAACTATTTACCACCTCAAGAACAATTGAATCCAATAGTAAACTTTGAGTATCTTCATAGAAGCAGAAGAAGCTCAACAGACTCGAGTGGAGACAGCGATTCTAGAAATGAAAGTAATTCAAATGAAATTGAACCTCTCAATAGGACGAGAGGAGCTCTATTAGATTCGAGTGTCTCCAGTCCAGAAAGTTATTCTGAAAGCAAGAGTGAATCAAATGCAGACTCGGCAGCTCAGAGAGCCAAAAGAAGTTATCTTGATAATTTGAATGACTCTATTGGTGATAGCAGTTCTACAAGTGAAAGGGATTCTGGAAACCACCATCATAGTTCGAGCGACTCTACTGTAGACAGTGTCTCAGACAGCGATAGTGATTCAGATAGCAATAGCAAATCAAATAGTGATAGTGATTCTGACAGCGGTAGCCATTCTAAAAATGGTAAGGTAGAAATTGAACGTATGAGACGACCTAAAAGAAGCTCCCATCACCACCATCATAGTTCAAGCGACTCTAGTGGAGACAGTGACTCAGACAGCGATAGCGATTCAGATAGCAATAGCAAATCAAATAGTGATAGTGGTTCTGATAGCGACAGCGATTCTGATAGTGATTCAGACAATGGTAGCCATTCTAAAAATGACAGTTCTTCCACTGACAGTTCCGATAGTGATTCCCATAGTCATGAACATCATAGCAAAAAGTACAAGGAACATCATCACCATAATAGTGATGAAAAATCCAAAAAGTGCCATAGCAGAAAAACCTGTGAAGATGATGACATCAGCAACGATACCAGTCAATCCTCTGATGAAGGACAGCGACAGTATGAAGAAGATCCAGAATTAAATATCATATTGAACATTGGTCTGCAACAATTGGACGATCGATCATCATACGAAAATCGATACAAGATTAAAGATATCAAAGATATGGACAAACAAAAAGTATTCGGTAATCTTTGGAAAATCACAGCTACAGTTGTTTTGTCTGATTGCAAAAAGGGTAGTAAGGTTAACATCAGCAAGTGTGGTGAAATGGAATGTGATACATGTCCTCCACCACAAGAATGCTACTTCAGAGGATCAGAACGGGGTTTTGGTAACAGAACCGATGTGTATGTATCGTGTAAAGCTCAAAAAGAGAAGGATACTGTCAAAGCAAAGAGAGATCTCACAGGTAAGCATGAAGTATCAGTAAGTTGCCGTTTCTGATCGATTTCATGAAAATGAGGAGTTATATGATTCGATTATATATTTGTTTGAGCGTTTTGCATAGTAAATTGCATCAATTTTCATATCATCATTCATCATATTGAAAATCCAACATGTTCTTCTCTCACGAAGGGGTAGAGGAAGATTTTTTTTCTCGGTAGTACCAGTCATTCAAAGCAAATTTTTGAAAATTTCAAGATTGTATACTTATAGTCGCTGATTTTGATGATTTCTGCCTGACTCACTGGAAAATATAAAATATGTAACTTGATAAAAAATAGATCAATTTTATTAAATCATGGACTGAACAATACTAAATAATATTTATTCTGTTGGAGGGTACTAGAATTTAAAACTTATGTATGTGGCATGAATCAGTGATTTAATTATAGACGTGAATTATAATAAATTGGTCTAATGAACTTAATCATTTGAAATGAATGAATTAACGACATTAATTATATCAAATTCTATAACCTACGACGATTTATTGATTAATTTTTGATTGCTAGATTATGATCTTTCTTTTCCCATTTATTTAGGAACGTATGAGCAGAAATACAAATTTACAGAAGATGAATTAGATGCTGAAAGAAAATACGATGAAGAGCGGGAACTTTTTATTTATTTCCAACGGAAGCATAGAACATTTTATGGTAGCGAAGATGAAGAGAATCGAAGATTCAAAATATTCAAAGATAATTTGAAGACCATCAGATTGTTGAATAAGTTTGACCAAGGTGAGATAGAAGAGAAACAAAAGGCCAATGATAGTTTATTAAGAAAATCTTAATAGGTTTGAGTGACAAAATCGCGGGTATCTTCTTTCCTAAAAGCAGCCTGGCTCATTTTTGTATTGATTATCACAAAATTTGAATGAAATTTTGAGCTGCCTACCTCCTAATGTTTTTTTATATATATTAATTTTTATTCTGCTACAGGTACGGCAACATACGGTCTTACAAAATTCGCCGATCTAACACGTGATGAATTCTCTAGACGTCATGGCCTGCGCAACGATTTACGTTTATCCGAAAATGAAATTCCATTTGCCCATGCCAAAATACCGAATATTGAATTACCGACGGAATTTGATTGGCGCTCGAAAAATGCTGTTACCGAGGTAAAAGATCAAGGTCAATGTGGCAGTTGTTGGGCATTTAGTACCACAGGCAATATTGAAGGTCAATATGCTATTAAATATGGCAAATTATTGGAATTCAGTGAACAGGAACTTGTTGATTGTGATAAGACAGATGATGGTTGTAATGGTGGATTGATGGATAATGCTTACCGGTCAGTAACAAAATTTATGATATATATTTATATTCTCAATATGGCTACTTTCGATCAGATGAAAATTCAATATTTTACGACAGTATCTTAGTACTACGATATACCATAGTACTCAATTGGGTTCTTGACAATAATGGAAATTCAATATCAAGTGATGTTCAAACGATATTAAGTAGTCTTAATATACCAAAAATCACATTATGCAGGTTAAATTTCTCTTATAATTTAAAATGTAATCAATTTAAATAGTTGTAATTTTAAACCCATTATCACGTGACTGCGAACGCCTATAAAAATCGACCAAGATAGTGACGTAGTAATCAAGTCGATGAACAAATCCTCCTCAGAGAGAACATACAATATCTTTGACTAGGGTCTAGTCTAGTCAAAGTACAATATTGTATCTTCTCCCTGGTCAGATAGTGTTCCCATCTCTATTCCTTCTTTCTTTAATATCATGGGACACTAACTAAGGGAGATTGTGACGTTGCAGCCGTTTTTAGAATTCAAGCGGGAAATTTAAAAATAATTTTTGAATATATATTTTTTTAAATTTCCATAATAGACTCGTAATTTTTTTGTATTTTTTTGGTTTAATTGAATGTGTAACTACAAAATAAAAATTGTTCAGAAAATTAGTCAAGTACCCAATTGTGTCACACAAGTGCTTACAGTAGCTAATTGTTCAAGACCATTATTTACTTTACGCACACGCTGAAAATTGTCTTTAAACCAGAATTTTTAAAAACTATATGTTACTTTGAAAACATTCAGAATAATAATTATTATAATAGTAAATTATATCCAACCAAAAGTTTTTTGGACTTACTAATAGACATATAACATGCCGATCGCAATCGGTACATTTATGTAGAAAAATTACCTGAAAAAGGGAATGGGAAAGTCAAGAGCTATTATTCTAGCAAGCGAATATTAAATTGTTAAACTTGAGCTCTTCAAAATTGGTGGTACCAATTTTCTATACAAAGATGTAAATTTCGAAAATACAGATAGAATCTACACGTATTGCGCGAAAAGGGAAGAAACAGCAACCTCCTGTTGCACTCTTATTATTCCATAAATTTTATGTAAGTTACAATTTGATTTTATCTTATGTAGTGCCATCGAGAAAATGGGTGGTTTGGAAACTGAACAAGATTACCCATATGAAGCTGAAGATGAAAAGTGTTCGTTTGTTAAGAATAAGGCTCGTGTAAGGCTCTCTGGTGCATTGAACATCAGTCACGATGAGACCGATATGGCTAAATGGCTAGTAGCCAATGGACCAATATCCATTGCCATAAATGCCAATGCAATGCAATTCTATATGGGCGGTGTATCACATCCATGGAAGTTTTTGTGCAGTCCCAGCAGCTTGGACCATGGAGTTTTAATAGTTGGATATGGAGTCCATCGTGAGTGTTATATTTTATAACACATTATACGTTTTATACTTACAAGTTTGGTTCCGTTATCCAGATAGTCCAAGAAGCCGTGGTATGAAAACCTTAATAATAAGATACATGAAGGAATTTCGTTGACTTAGAGAACGCTACTTTTGAACATGCCCAATTTTGTCGGCATCGTAATGTATGGCGTTATTTCCGGGCAGGCAATTAAATATCGTTAGAATCAGTATATTCGACTGCATGAGAGATCATAAAAAAATGAAAATTTAATGAATCAGTTTCGGAACATTCCAATTGACGTCTCATACTCTATTATGCGGGCAAAATTGAATTTTGAAAGGTGTACCCTGTAGGTCTACGATAGTCGCATAGATTAAATACTTATTACTTACATTCATCCATGTATCTTATTAATAGCATTTAAATACCGTGGCTCTTGAACAATTATGTCAATAAATACTCATTTACTAATTCTTATCCTTCAATCCACAGAATACAAGTTATTTAACAAGACATTACCATATTGGATTGTGAAGAACTCCTGGGGCACATCCTGGGGAGAACAGGGGTATTATAGAGTTTTTAGGGGCGATGGAACTTGCGGTTTGAATCAGACGCCATCAAGTGGCATAGTTGCTTAATTGTATTTGCATGCAGTGAAATATATATAATCAATGCTTATGTGACAATTTAATAATCTATGAATCTCTTAAGTTTAGTAAGAATATAATACTCCATTATTTTAAACATTTTATGGTATTTTGTTAGTTATTCAGAAATTTTATCACAATTTTATATAAACAATCAATTGCATTTTTTTCTCATGAATTTATTTGTATATTGGATCGGAAAATAGCTAACGATAGTATTTTCGCACTTATAGCCTATAAAGATTTCTTACCACGGAAGAATAAGTTTTCAGTTTTCACATAAACAGAGAGACAGTCAGCAATTTTATAATATAAGAATATTCACGTGGTAGTCAAAAAGGTATTCAACTAAACAACTGTTAATTTGTAAATAAGATCCATAGAAAATAAGATTAAGTCTCAAAACCGAAAAAACAAAGATTATACAGTTGTTCAGTTGAAGACTCGAGCATCTTCCGCATAATTCTGTCATATTTTATACTGGTCGACTAGGTTGAACACCTTTCAGTCTAGCTCAATATGAAAATGGTCGAAAATTATTTACTGCCAGTTTTCGGGGAATCTATACTAATAAATAAAATCGAAATGTCTGTAATATCAAAATAACAGGTTTTTGCTAATTGCATATGGAAGTATATGTGTCACTAATAACAGAACAACCATTTTCAAATCTCCGTAACGGCTAAGACGATTCCGAAATAATTTTCACTGGCAGGTAACCCGGACGAAGCTGCTAGTAACAGCTAATCACTAATAACTTCCCAATTTACATTTCGATGCAGTATGGACACAAATTAAGTATCATTAGGGAGATTTTAAGCCACCTATTTGAACAGCAATATACTTTATCCGTTATAAATCGCATGCGTAATAGTGCTGAAATAAGGGAAAACGTTATTTAACCGATATTGCTCTACGTTATTGAAGTTGAGATAACGTTCCCTTAATAAAAGAAATTGATTTTGCCATGATGCCACCTGTAGAAAATTTATATTTAAGTTTTATCGTAAACTTCAAAGTCCATGATAAATAAAATTAAAATGTAAAATTAAGAAGATTTGAGTAAATCTTTATTTTTCGCGATTTCTACCACTGTTGAAATATGAAATGAAAACATTTTATAAAATTAAATGCTATGGGCTATGGCAACATCAGATATGGCATATAGCTACCGTCCGTCTTGGGAGTAGTTTTCTCTGCGTCCGTCACATGTAAGCATAGAATTAGTATTATTTCTATGCATTCAAGTCTCGTACCTAACCTATCTTTTGTAGTATTTGTCTATATTGATTTTTTCTCTGGTCTGTATGTTTGTCTCTGGTATATTGTATATTTTTTTAATTTATGGTACCCGTTTGTTGCTTCCTGCTTTTTGGTTGTGTGATCGTTTTTCGTTTGTTAAATGGCAAGTTGGTTTTTTGTGTAATACTCACTTATCACGTAAATAGCGGCAGAATGGGATGGCTTAAAAATTCATTTTTAAACTACGTTATTAGCGTACTCTATTTACTTTGATAGCGGATTAAGGGATTTAACGTATGATGCTCAAGTGACTTAAAATCTCCCTATTAAGTTATCTGATCTGTGGTATACCCATACCTTTATACCCGCTTTCTTGCATGTTGAAAAAAAACCTCAAGAATTCGGAATTCGTGTTTTGTGAACATAGCACGTCAAAATCACTAAGTACCCCTATCTGATTTTAAAAGGTCTATAACAAGAAAATATTTTCGTATATATAGGGTCTGTCCAAATAGTCGCAATCCAGTACAGCTTTGTTTTTTCTTATGGAACATGTACAATTTTTATTTTTTATCAGATTCTACATAAAAAATAATATGTTCATTATGTTAAATTAAAACTATTTCCATCAGTTGACAAGCTATTAATTTTTTTCGGAAACTTTTGACAGATAACTACCCTAATTTGAAGATTTATATCTTTTAACCTTAAAAAGATAAAGTAATAATATTCTGACGGAATCAAGTCATAATATTAAAGATTATATTGCACTTGCAAAATTTCATTTCCATTATCCGGGGCCTTTTCAAAAAATAAATATGTAATAGTAACAGTTCGTTAGCTAACGAATTGTTAAATTTTACGGGCCGTCAAAACTTCCTCGCGTTTCACAATCAAAAATTAATTTCTAGTAGTTATCTAACGACCCGTTAACGATGTGACAGTCGGGCAAAGTGCACAATCACGGATAAATTACTGAAGAAGAACCATAGAGTACAAACTGAACAGAGTTTTTATGTAAAGATTCTGTTCTGTGGTAGTACAAGTGACAAGTGTCGTAGCTAGGTAAAATAATAGGTCGTGTTTTGTTATCTGGAAAATAAAAATAAAATTCTATTAATATTATTTGCACTCGCCTTATTACAGTTTGGTAAGTTGGTTACAGGTTAGATAGACTGGTAGAATTTTCAGCTTATTTTAATAGAAGGTAGGAATAATGGACAAGAAAAGAGTTAATTTCAGTGAGCAGGAGACGCACTTATTACTGGATTTAGTTGAGAAGTATCTTGGGTAGCTAGTATTCAATCAATATAAATACAAACCTATTTAACTGAATGCTTAATGTTGTATCTTTAAATTCAAATAATTAATGTTACTTAGTAAGTTATTGTAAGATGACAGTTGCTAATAAACAGAGTTGTACATTTGATTGTATAATTATCGAGTACAGAAAATCAGATCAAATAAGCAAATAATTAAAACATATTAGTGGCGACGAGGAAAAAAGAATCGAAAAAAATCGGGACATAACCTGCATTTGCATATATCATACGGAAAGGGAAAGGGAGCAAAATCGAAATACAACCATCAACATTTCTCATGTGCCGCCATTCGAAAACTTCGATCATGAGAAAGAAAAATTCACATATTATAAGCAAAGGTTTGAAAACTATATCAAGATGAAGGATTTATTCGAAGATAAACCAAGATGCGCCCAGATGCTCTTAAATTCTGTTGGTGCACGGAATTATAATGTACTTGCTGCGTTGGTAGCACCTAAAAACCCAGATGAGCTTAAATACGATGAACTAATGAAGGTACTTGAAAAACATTTATTTCTTTCAACTTACCAAGATGATCGAGCTTCTATTGCTGATTACGTTGCTGCACTTCAACGTAACTTGAGTGACTCCGAATTTAATTTAGCTTGTCAATGTGGAAATGATAATTCAGCAGCTAATTTATTTCTCAGAGCACAATTTATTCGTGGAATTAAGGATAGTCTCCGAGTTAGAAACATTCGATGACATTGTAAACAAGGCCATTGCCTTAGAAGCTTCAAAACCTGACAGTAGGGAATTATCGAAAAATTTACCAATAAATTCAAAAACAACAATTAATGCTGCTGAAGAAACAAATAAAGTAAAACAACAAAAATACAATCCTGGAAGACACGGAAATGCATCATCATTTCGTAGTCGCGCACAACAATCAAATGAAAATTTTACAAAGAGGAGTAAATCTAAATCAAGAAAACACATAGATTACGCAAAATTAGGAATCAACAACTGTTGTCTACGTTGCGGGAGAAGTAACCATATTTCAGAAAATTGTCGAACGAATCCAATCAATTTGAAATGTAATGCATGTAATAAAAAAGGTCACATTGCAAGAGTATGTATTAAAACCTTATTAAATAACAATAAAAATCATACAAATCAAATAAAAAATTACGATAACCAAGGAGTAAATAATATTAATATATATAACCAGCCAAACAAAGATTCAAAAAAGTTTTTTGTAACAGTACAAATAGAAAATAAAACTCAAAAGTTTGAAGTATACTTTGGGTATACTTTGATACCTAATAAAGAATATCAAAAATTAAAATTGAACAATAACATTTCGTTCATATACGGAACACATTTTTCGCCCATTGGGAAAAATTATTGTTAAAGTAAAATATTATAAGGGACGCACATCATACGAAGATTTATATGTAATTCCTGATGAATTCAAACCATCACTCGGAAGAACTTGGATAAGACATCTGTGTATAAACCTCGAAGACATCGATAATGAAAATTCAATAAATAATAATCAAAATCAAATTTTATCAATTAAAAATTCAGACGACATTGAATCGAATTTTCCTGAAATTTTCAGACAGGAAATTGTCTGTATCCCAACTACGTGAAGGAGCTAAACCATCTTTTACACCAGAACGGAACATTCCATATGCACTAAGATCTAACGTCGAAAAAGAACTGGATACACTGAGAGAAGCAGGAATCATAACAAAAACAATAACGAGTGATTGGGCATCGCCGTTGGTAGTGATTCCAAAGGCCGATGGAACAGTTAGGCTTTGCGTCGACTATAAAGTAGGTGTAATGATCAATTAGTGAAAGCTGATTATCCAATTAAGAGGATTGAAGATATAATGAACAGCATGAAAGGATCAAAATACTTCTGTCGTTTGGATGTATATAAAGCGTACCTACATTTGAAAGTGGATGAAGAAAGCAGTATTATACAAACAATTTCAACTCATAGAGGATTATATAAGATGAACAGATTAAGCTTCGGAATTAAAACATTGATGACATCACCGTTTATGGAGAGGAATGTGCGAAAAACTTGGCCGAATGCTTAAAAAAAAATTGCAAAAATATGATATTCACCTGAATCGAGCAAAATGTGTATTCTTCCAAACGCGAATCGAATATTTAGGACATCTAATTGAAAATGGAAAAATTGAAAAATTACCGACAAAAATCAAAGCAATTTCGCAAATGCCGCGACCTAAATCAGCAGATGATGTTAAAAGGATGCTGGGTATGATAACCTGTTATCAAAAATTTATACCAAATCTATCATAGATCACATATCCGCTTCGGAAACTATTAAGAAAAAATCAAAAATTCCGATGTCAATGGAATGTGAAAGCGCATTTATTAACCTTAAAAATGAAATCGCTAGTGAAAGAGTATTAATGCCATTCGATAGAGATATGCCTGTTACTTTGGCGACCGATGCAAGCCCTACCGGTATAGCTGCTGTTTTGTCACACATCGTTGCTTCACGCTCACTCACTTGTGCTGAACAAAACTATTCTCAACTGGATCGAGAGGCGTTAGCAATAGTTTTTGGAGTCGACCATTTTTTCAACTATCTTTACGGAAGAAAATTCACATTGATAACTGATAACCAACCATTGAGCAGAATATTCCATAGAAAATCTAAATTACCAAGAATGACTTCCGCCCGATTATTGCGTTACGCGTCATTTTTATCTGGATTTGATTATGATGTCAAATTCAAGAAGGGTTCAGAAAATCAAAATGTCGATTGTCTTTCACGAGCACCTATTAATCAAGAATATATTTCTTCAGATATTTGATTCAACGATGAAGTAAATCAAGTTTGCAACTTAAAGGTCTTAGAAATATCATCAGATGTATTAACAGCTGGAAAAATTGCCAGAGAAACGGATTCAGACAGTGAATTATCAAAAATAAAAAATTCCGATGGCCTATAGTCAACGGAAAGGTAAATTTTTCAAAATTCATTGAATTGAAATTTGAACACCCTTTTCATTGGTATTCCTTCATGTTATTACATAAAATTGTCGTATGTGTCATAGCCTTGCGGTTAGAGGTTTTTGTTTTGGCTGTTGAATATAAGGCAGACAGGGTTCGAGTTCCACTTCAAGGCATAATTTTTTTTTCGCCTATTTCTTTTCAATAAATATACTATATATTTTTTTAATCAGGATCTATATTAAGATCTCCAGAAAATGTACAATTACATCAAATTTATATTGAGTGTTCATGTTTTATCAATATTTGTTATTTTTCTTTATTAATTTTTATTTTCTTACCTGTGTATTTTAAGAAAAATTGCTTTGAAAAAAAGTTGTAGGTACTGATTATATCTATAACCTAAAATTATTTTTGATGATATTTACACTACGGCTCCTTTTTGATAATTTTTTTAAATGTTTGAACGGTCGCCATTTTGAAACTACTTACCCGATATAGCCCAATAACGAACTCGACCGAGATATTTGAGAGATTGATTTTTGTAGCAAATTTGAACTTGATACCTTCAAAACTGCGATCTCTATCGTGTTAACAAATTTCGTAATATTTCGTAATATCCCATATATATAAACTTTTGAACCAAATGGTTTTTTGGACTAACTTATAGACATATAACAACATGCCGTTGAAATTTTTTCGTGTGAACGATCGCAATAGGTACATTTCTATAAGAAATTTACCTAAAAAGAACTTCAATCAACAAATACGGATAGTGAATAATGATATTATTTTCAAAGAAATTAGGGTTTTGATACCAAAATCTCTCCAATCAGAAATTTTAAGGGATCTACATTCAACACATTTAGGAATTAATAAAATGAAACAATTGGCTAGACGTCATTGCAGCTGGAAAGGGATAGATAAGGATATAGAGCAGTTGGTAAAGTCCTGTGAAGAATGTGCGGAAATCAGACATAATCCGCCTAAGGTTCCTGTACATCATTGGGACGATCCGGAAGAAAATTGGGAACGTGTTCACATTGATTACGCTGGTCCGTTCCAAGAATATTTTTATTTAGTTTTGATCGATGCAAAATCTCGTTGGGCTGAAATTAAAGTGATCAAAGAATCACCAACATCAATGGATACAATAAGGCTTTTGAACGAAATATTTGCAACACACGGATATCCGCTTGTGATGGTTTCTGACAATGCTAAAATTTTTACCAGTAAAATATTCACCGAATACTGTAAAGAAAATGGAATTCGACAGAAATTTATAGCACCGGGACATCCAGCTACAAATGGATTAGCCGAAAGGAACGTTCAAACGCTGAAAAATAGATTAAAAGCAATAGCAAATGAAAAGATTCCAATGCATCAAAAAGTTCAAAAAACATTACTACGTTATAGGGCTACTCCCCTAATAAATGGAAAATCTCCGGGAGAAACGTACCTAAATCGACAAATAAGGATAAAACTAGATGCTATACACCTAATCAATGAAGAGAAATTGTACCGGGATAGAAGTCCTGGGGTACGTTCGTTTTCAGTAGGAGAAAGAATACTGACAAGATTTTTCCAATTCAATCAAACATTATGGAAGTTTGGAACAGTAATACAAAAGTTGGGTAAATTACATTATGTTGTACAACTAGATGGCGGAAGAAAGCTTAAACGTCATATAAACCAACTACATAAATCAAATGTATCGAAAAAGAGAGTTACGTTTGGAGAAACAACAATTGTACCAGATAACAAAGAAGATCGAGAAGACAGCCAAATAGTATTCGATCCTTTGTACCATGAAACTATGGTTCCGGACGGACATGATAACGTTGAGCACAGACCAAATCCGTTGGATCATAATGCAGTAGAACAACCACAAGAATAAGTGATTATGGAACCGCCTAGAGAGCCTCGAAGAAGACGTCCACCCGCATATCTTAATGATTATGTAGTTTGAAAAATTATTATTATCGAATGTATAAGAATTCAATATTTATTTTTGTAATGTTTGCAGTTAAGTGGGGGAGTACTGTTGTATCTTTAAATTCAAATAATTAATGTTATCTAGTAAGTTATTGTAAGATGACAGTTGCTAATAAACAGAGTTGTACATTTGATTGTATAATTATCGAGTACAGAAAATCAGATCAAATAAGCAAATAATTAAAACATATTACTTAATCACTGCTGGTTGACTGATCTGACAAAAGCTTGACGGATCGTTAATAAGGCGTTAGAGCTATGTGAAACCGAAAAACTAGTTAACAGAGGTTTAGTGGCTCGTCAGTCGTCAATTGTTAATGTATTGTTAGCGGATTGTTAACATTCAGTTGTAAACCTCAAATTTTAGATAACGGACTGTTAACGGGTCATCAACGATGATGAGCTGTTAACAGAGCTTTGTGAAACCGGCTGTAACTGTATCCGCGAAAAGCTCCGCATACGCTTCGGTGAAACACCATGTATACCAATGCAAATCATAAGAAATAACGGTAACAGTCTAGTTTAGCGGCTTTTGCTATAAAAGCCTTAAAAAATCAAATATTTACTAAAATAGATGTATGTTAACATAAATTTTAATAAAATTGATGCCGAAGACACTATTTTTAATGATTTCTTAATCAAAAAGGTAAAAATGAGTATATAACCATCCTTTTATTCTATCAAACACTAACATCCTTCAAAATATGCGTAAAATTTTAAATATTAGTTCTCATAAAAGTGAGGCATTGATTATTGATTTATGTAGTATGCCTGATATCGACAAACTATTAATTCCAATGTTACCAAAACTACCAATATAATGTTTGCGATATTGAACATCCTTTTAAATATTTGATAACGAAAGCATAAACCAAGTAGCGAGATTTTAAATGTGTGAAGGTTTAGTTCTATATTTAAAATTTACTAAAAAACTTATTTTTCATAAATACTTGCTTTAAATCCAAAACTCTCAATACTTGGCATTTTAAAAAACTTTAAACTCTTAGACCTTATATCCATGGATTGCTAATCGACAGAAAATCCCGGGCCCAACATTATAGGCTAGAAGGACGCAAATCGGGATGATTTACGGGCAATTATGATTCTGATATTTCAGATGGGCCTTATTCTCGAACTCAGACGATGTGAGTCCGTTCCCCATTCCTATACGAGAACGCTAAGCTAACTCACATCACACATCACATTCTTTTATTCATGCGTGGGTTGTATTGCTTGAGGGTTATAAAGAGAATAAAGTTTATTAACAGAATAACTATTTTAAAAAGTGAAACAGGTAAATAATTACATCAGTGATAATTATAAATTAAACGATTGATCTATACCTTCGTAATTTGACACCAAGCCTACATAATCTATTAGATGGAATATTTTGGCCGTAGTTTATTCTATGTTATTCAATATTCTGCAGTAACTCAGAGAATCGATCATCCAATTCAAAATCTTGTACAAAGAAATCATATCTAAAAATTTTCTTCGAAATTCTAATTTAGGTAGATTTTATAATTTTCTATTTTCTTCATAGTTTTAATTATCCATTGGTATGCTGAGCTTATAACCAATAAATCGAAGGAACTGTCTACTTTCTTTGTACTTTTTCTAGGCCATTTACATGGATACCATAAAACGGAGACCAAATTTTGACTGCAATATTCCTATTTATAAACTTGAAATGCCCATGTTTGAAAATTTCCTGAATATTCATTGCCAACAAGACATTAATGTACCTATCAAGCAGCTCAACTTTGAGTGAGAAACATAGAATACATAACAACACGGATAGAATTATAGAATGGACACTCAATGTTAAATTTTGTTGGCGCGTTTCAGCGTTACCTAGCGGTTTGGTTTAAAAGTTTTTGGGAGAGGCGGGAATCTCGAACTATAGGTATTCTAGAAATTAGGATAATTTTTCAATTTATTTACCTCTTCTTTTGAAATAAAACTATATCCTGAGCAACCAAATAGTTTATTGATTCCATTTTTATCATACATAAAAATAAATTATATTTTTAGAATATTTTCTAACTACAGGATATACAGTAAAAATCCATTAACAGTTAATTTCAAGTACAAATTAGTAATACTAAGTATGATTCTACTTCTTTATATAAATTTTCCTAAGTTCGTTTACTCAAAAGCTGTTTTCTCAGTCAGTTTTGTTAATTTTCTAGGTACCATTATATTTATACTCGCAAAATATAAAAATTCGTCTACAACATATTTAATTTGATATCAATCAATATATTTTTGTGATTACACACCAAAGAATGTTGGCGTAAAAGACATCTGTATTTCAACATCTCATGTTATCTCATTTACATATGAGATACATCTTACATATACATCAAAAAGAAACATCATTGCAATATTCTAATCAACTGGAGTATCAACCAAAAAATATACCGTCAATAGTTAATTTAAAGTATAAATTATAAATACAAAGTAAATATATGAGCTATTTTTTTGTAAAATCCTGTTAATAATTCCTGATACTCAATTGTATCCGAGAAAGCTGCATTTTTCGAAACTAGAATGTAAAAATAATTCAACTTTTATTTTATCAACTTTCACTTCCAATAACATACCGCATCAAAACGAACTTGAGTAGCCTATTTAAATTTAAAAATAAAACTTAATGACAAAGAAATTATAAAAAACTCTTTAACGGATTTTAGATTTGTGTTCACAAATTTGATCATCTCAATATTATTTGTGAATTTGCCTCAGTATATCAAACAAATAAATTAAATATACAAGCATACTTATCGAAGAAGGAATTTGTTGCCCAATTATTTTATCCAATTAAAAACAAAATATGTTTGTAACGGAGATTCCTCCTCGACCCCAGCGTAATCGGAAGCTACCGGTCCGCTACCGTGAGATGGCAGTGCTAGATAAAGAAAACTAAGAGAGTAGGGAGTTAGAGGTTAAGAAGGTTATGGGAATTGTACGGCACGTGGTGACCGATATATTGTGTGTACTCTAAGAAATAATAAAGTGGTAGTTAGTTAGTACTTTTGTCTTGGTTTCGTGCCCCACTCCATGAACTGTATGGCGAGCTAGCCATCACCCTACAAGTGACGCCCAACGTGATTCTCTCCTTACAAGAATTTGTGGAAGAATCCTCGCTGCTCCAGTACGTTTCTGAAGACACTGAAGGGAATCAGTTCTCAGGAACCAAGTGAAAACATCAGCAAAGGTAGGATCTTGCATGTTTTTATCCTCCGGGTGCCAGTGGTGCATATACGAGACCGTTGACGAAAATCTGTCGCAGGCAGGACTGCAAAACGTGTTGGAGCCTAAAGACTTGTTCACAGCTCATCAAACTTTTGTGTTGCCTATCTTACATACTTGAACATTTCGTTACCCACTTGTTAGTGGCTCGCGCGTGATTCGCGTTTCAAAAAGATGTCTGACCACGGAGAAGGCGATTTAGACGAGCCAGTCTCGGTCGTGCAGCAGATTGTTATGACGCCTGAGATGTTGCAACAATTAATGACAACAATGCTTCGACAAAGTACACCATCACCGTCACCGTCCACTAGTCAATCGTCCCTAGCCAATTTCTCCCAGTGCACTGCCAGTTTCGATGGCAGTCCTTCGAGTAACGTAGAAAGCTTTATCGACTCTGTAAATATCTATAGAGACTGTGTAAACATCTCTGAAGCAAACGCGCTGAAGGGATTTCCAATGTTGCTCACCAGAGAAGCTGGAACATGGTGGCAAGGTATCAAGTCAACGGTGACATCCTATGACGAAGCGATCCATGCCCTGCGCCATGCTTTCGGACAACATAAACCCCCAGATCGAATATTCCGAGAGTTATTCGCTTTAAAACAAGCAAAAGACGAGAAAACTGACGTTTTCGTCAGCAAATGTCGAGCCTTACTGTCCTCGTTACCTCCGAATTATCCTCTAGAAGAATCAGTTCAACTAGATATGGTATATGGACTGCTCCGCTTGGATGTACGTCAAAACGTTTTGCGGGATAATGTAAAAACGTTCTACGAACTGATAGATTCCGCAATGAAGTGGGAAACGACGCTCTTCGAGGCTGCTGACCGAAGTAACGCAAGCCAAAAGCAAACCAGAATAGTTGCAGATGTGAAGCCCAAAAAAGTGCAGTGTAGCTACTGCAGAAATTTTGGACACACTCGCGAAGTTTGTCGCAAACTTGCATCTTCTACACGGCAAACGAAAGAATTAATCGCTAGTGCGGATGGCGAAGAGGGTCGTCCCGTTGTGACATGTTTTGGTTGTGGCAAAGAAGGGTTTATTCGACGAAACTGCCCTGACTGCAAAAAGAGCCAAGCTAGAGAACAATCACAGGAGCAGGTACCGAAAAGCAGAATCAATTTTCTTAGCAATTCCGATTCTCAAAAGCCTTTGGTACAGTTTCGTATTATGGGACACGAAGGAATAGCATTCTTAGACACGGGGTCAAAAATTAATTTAGCCGGATATACCCTATGCAAAATACTGCTTTCCGAAGGAGTAACTTGTGAGAATGGTACCATGAACATCACACTCGCAGATGGAGAAGAGACGTTAGTACAAACACTTTCATTCTCAGTTGCTCTCTCGATTCAAGACAGAACTGTCGACACAACGTTCATTTCGGTCCCCGAATTCACCAATAGCTGCTCACTTTTGGGAACTGATTTTCTAAAAGCTGCAAACATAGTGATGGATTTGGGCACAAATTGTTGGTATTTTGGAGATGCCCCTTACCAGAAAATCGAGTTCGTCGATAAAGAGAAGGAGAAGGATTCAGTGAATTCGGTTGATGTCAGAACAATTGCTCTTCGCACCGATGAAGGTGTAACACTAACAAGCGATGAGAAAAGCGCGATTAATGCTCTTCTAAATCAGTTTGATTTTCCGTTTACACCTGGAATTGAAACTACGCCATTTGCCGAGCACAGGATAAAACTCACCGATGATATACCGATTGCGTACCCGCCGTACCGGTTGTCGAAGCCCAGAAAGGAAATTCTCCTCCGCCAGCTGGATGAGTTATTGGCCGATGGTACGATTGAAGAGTGTGCATCGACTACCGTGGTATAAACAGAATTACAGAACCAGATAGATACAGTCTCCCACGTATCGATGATCTTTTACACGCTACCGGTAAAACTGCATACATGACAACGCTAGATCTCAAATCCGGATACTACCAGATTTCAGTCAGAGAAGAAGATCGCGATAAAACTGCGTTCGTAACACCTTTTGGTTTATTCCGGTATACGAAGATGCCGTTTGGGCTGAAGGGAAGTCCGGCAACTTTTCAACGGCTCATAGATCGATTCCACACAGGATTGCAAGACGTACCAATTCTAGCATACCTTGATGATCTCATTATTTTGTCATCGAACCTACAAGAACATTTGCGTCATTTAGAACGCGTATTCCAGAGACTATCGCTAATTAAATTGAGGTTGAATAGAAAGAAGTGCAACTTTGCCTGCACCGAAGTTAAATATTTGGGTCATCTGATCACACCATCAGGATTGCAACCAGATCCAGATAAAGTGTCGGCAATTAAGAATATGCCCCGGCCCAAAAACCTTAAACAGCTGCTAACGTTTTTGCAAACGTGTTCTTGGTTCCGTCGTTTTATCAAGAATTTTGCAGATATTTCGAAACCCCTAACAGTCCTGACCAAGAAGGCAGCAAAATGGGAGTGGGGAGCAAATCAAGAAGAAGCCTTCCAAGACCAAAAGGATCTATTGTCGAGCGCCCCCATCCTGCGTCAAGCCGATCCAAGCCTGCCATATACAATAAAAACAGACGCTAGTTCGTATGCTTTGGGAGCAGTGTTAATCCAGGGGGAGGGTACCGACGAAAGAGCAGTCGAGTATGCCAGTCGACTACTCACCAAAGCCGAGCAAAATTACCATACGACCGAACGAGAAGCATTGGCCGTTGTATGGTCCGTACAGAAATTCGCTGGTTATCTAGAAGGGAATGCGGTATATGTCCAGTCAGACCACCAACCGTTAAAATGGTTAATGTCCTTGAAGTCTCCTACAGGACGTCTGGCCAGGTGGGCGCTGTCCTTACAGCCCTACGGTATTAAGATTGACTATACTCCGGGAAGGAAGAATGTTGTAGCTGATATGTTATCTCGCCCTGTGGTACAGGAAAGTGACGTCAATCTCGTAACCGCTTCTTTCCCAACGAAATCTTCTTCGGATATTCGACAGGAGCAAATGGAAGACGAAGACTTATCAAGGATAATCATCGCACTGGAATCCAACGAGGCCTCAGAAGTAGACACTAAACGATGGTTTGAACGTGGTTATATTCTGTCAAATTGAATACTTTATCGATATGCCCCAGGTCAAGATGAAGAAGAACCCCAGCAGGTTGTCCCTAGGAACGGAGTATCAAAAGTTCTAGCTGAATTCCACGACTCACCGCTGAGTGGTCACTTTGTAGTGGAACGTACACTTCAAAGAGTCTTGTCTCGATACTACTGGCTAGGAATGCGCAAAGATTAGAATACATCAAGTCTTGCGCCAAATGTCAAAGATACAAAATATCGAATCAAAAGCCCCCGGGACTGCTGCAGACGCCAGTACAAGCGCAACGATTTGAGGTAATCTCCTTGGATTTATTTGGTCCGCTACCCACCACCTTCGAAGGTTATAGATGGATCCTCGTCATTGAAGATACGTGTACACGTTGGACGGAGTTATTTCCCTTAAAAATCGCTTCCGCCGAGGCTTCTGCAAGAACGCTCGTCGACGAAGTCATATTGCGTTACGGTGTACCACGGAAGGTGATCAGCGACAACGGAACACAGTTTGTCAGTCACGTGATGCAAAAGGTTTCATATTGTCTAGGGTTCGATCAGAGTCTTATTCCCGTGTATTACGCAGCAGCGAACCCAGTCGAAAGAAAAAATCGTGACATAAAAACACAATTAGCGATATTTACTGAGGACCATCACGCGAGTTGGATACATAAGTTGCATGCAGTGCGATTTGCAATGAACACAGCTCGTTGTCAAAGTACAGGCTTTACACCAGCGTTTCTCACGTTCGGACGAGAACTAAGGTGTCCAGATGATGCTAACCGTGACCTACGTGCAATCGTACGGAATGAAAATTTTGTAGCCGAAATTACGCCGTACCTAGACCGGTTAGCCCAAACATAAAAGGAAGCAAGGGAAAGACACGAGAAGTCGCAGGATATGACCAAAAGTCATGCAGATCGCCATCGCAGGGATGCTCCTTCATATAAGAAGGGTGATTTGGTATTAGTGAAGAGTCACCTCCTTAGCAAAAAGCAAGAAGCGTTTACTTCCAAATTTGCACCCATCAGGGATGGGCCTTATGTCATCTGCGATGTGGTAACACCCACAACGTTCCAGGTAGCACCCCGGGACCAGCCGAATTCCCCAGTAGGGAAGTATCACCATTCGGCCTTAACACCGTACCATGGGTCGAACACTCAAACCCCAGAACATGCCATACGGAAACGAGGCCGACCGCCTACCCAGGCAGTAGTAGCACCAGCTGCTCCCGCTAGGAAGAAGACAGACGACGACCAAGACGAATTTGGACGTAAGCGTGATCCAAAGGGGGAGGTTGTAACGGAGATTCCTCCTCGACCCCAGCGTAATCGGAAGCTACCGGTCCGCTACCGTGAGATGGCAGTGCTAGATAAAGAAAACTAAGAGACTAGGGAGTTAGAGGTTAAGAAGGTTATGGGAATTGTACGGCACGTGGTGACCGATATATTGTGTGTACTCTAAGAAATAATAAAGTGGTAGTTAGTTAGTACTTTTGTCTTGGTTTCGTGCCCCACTCCATGAACTGTATGGCGAGCTAGCCATCACCCTACATGTTATGATTTTACGATCGTTGCTCTCTCATCAACCGAAGCAGAGTATGTAGCTGCCGCACATTGCTGTAAAGAACTGAAGGTAATAAAAGCAAACATTGAAGAACTATTGAACAAGAAGATAAACATATCCCTGCATATGGACAATCAGAGTGGAATGAAAATGATCAAATCTGGGCAACTTTCAACAAACAGCCATCACATTGATGTGAAATATCAATTTATAAGCGACGAATATGACAGAGGATGGTTTGAACTCATTCACTGCCCAACCAAGCACCAACTGGCTGATCTGTTGACAAAACCCCTTCAAAGATTAAAGTTTCAAGAACTGAGAGATAAAATTCTAAGATGAATAATATATATAAAAAGGGTTGAAATATTGAGTATCCTTTTTGTGCCGAACTATTCCTATCATTTTGCTCGATAATCTTATCAATATTCTTTGGAATATAATACTTATATTTAGAAACAAACATGTTCTGTTTCAGGGAGTGCTTAATTTCATATAAACACTTCTCATTGTTAAGGGAGTGTGTTAACATATTAATTGTTTTATAACATCTTCCAAGTGTTTCTCATAATTTAATACTATGATACTATGCCTATGCTACTTATATGTTCTATGATTGTATATACAGGAAAGAGGAAATAATAAAGAAGATGTTCTGTGTGTTGTTCAATAGGGGCAGTCCATAGTTAATTTCTGCGTTAAGTTTTACCAGTAAAATAAGCAAAGCTGCGACTAAAATACACAAATCATATCAGCCACCAATATAGAATCTTCTGTGGTCAGAAGTCATAATATTCATATTGTTTTTGTTGACATCGAAAAAATCTGTGGAAATATCCCTACTAATGCTAGTGTTCTCGTTGTTGTTAAATATTTAAAGTGGTGCTGAAATAATTGATTTAATCAATAGTATGTGCAATGTGTAAGGATCAGTCGTGAAATGTTGATGTTAATGTTCAATAGAATACAAGGATGATTATATTCCATTTGGGATTGAAAACAAACTTCCAAATTGAAATAAGACTATTACCGAAATAACATAACTTTATTCTTTGTATTATACATTATACGCCTCCAGAACCAGTATGCGTATTCTGTTCATTTGCATAAGTCTCACAACTAAAAGTTGAAAGTCAAAATACTACTAGACTTGTTGAGTTTTGATGTATTCTGACTCTCAACTTTTAGTTTTTTATTCTTTGGTTATATTAAGGCGCTATATAGATAGATAGATTCAGCACAGCCTAACTGGGTAAGCTGTACTTACAGCGCTCTAGTTATATCTGGTAATCTGGCCGTACCCTCAGAATACAAATAAATAGTCGTACCCATTACAGCACAGAATACCACATAATCCTATATACCTATAATTTGATCCTTGAATTTTTTTGTGAAGCTCAGTAAGGACGCATGCGCGAAAGGGGAGGTGGCTTGGAATCATGGTCCGTAGAGAGATACGGTTGTCTCGATCAACAGTTAACCAATCGGTTGCCTCTCACTATGTATTGCCTATATGTTTGCTACAGATATCCTAGTTTTTAAATGTAATAACAGTAACAAAAGCAAGCAAACCAGTATTTTATTAATGTATGTACATATAAACATAAGAACAGTAGTATTAAATTACACTGGCAGACAAAAAAAACCGGACACCTTGAAAATTGCATGCAATATACCGCTTAAAGCAAAAACTTGCGCTACAATTTCGGGAAGCATTGCACATAAATTGTTGAAAATCAATCAATAAAAAAAAACAGCTGAAAAGGAAATCACAAATTATTGCAAAGTTCGGGTGGGTAAATATCGAAAAACAGGTTGACATTTTTTCCATTTTAAAGAAGAATTGAAATTTTGATTCAGATATCTCTTAATATTACAACTTGAATGACCAAATAAGCTAAATTTTGCGAAGGTATTAATTAAAGACGGAAAAAGTCAGGTTTTTTGTGTGAAATCAAGTCACGATTTTTTTCATTTTTGATCGACAAACTCCGAACGGAGGAGGTATATAATTCGACTGTCTGCTTTTTTTTGGTTCGTGCGTGCATTTTATATAGTAAACGTACTTCAATTTTGGATTTTTGATTCATATCATATTCATAAAAACGCAAATCCGAAATTTCCTTCCCTCCAAAAACTGCCCTCGAAGGGGGTGGAGGGGGTAAATTTTCTCGAAAATCGGAAAGCCGAGATGGCGGAATTACAGATACCAAAATAACCGAGAACGTTTAGTTATATTGAACAATTTTTCAAAAGAGCTACGGTTTTCCACTTTCTGCGATGTTAAAGGTTATTAATATGTGTATTTTTTTGTATGTGGAAGAGGCAAATTCTATCGAAAACTGAAAATCTAAGAATGACCAGATTATTTGTAGCAACATTTATATTGAAAATGTTTTCCATAGAGTTACGGTAAAGTGGTAAAGTTTATAATATGCGTATTTCCGCGACGATGTTCTTAGATTTCTGAATAATAGCAAATACAAGCAAAGCATAAATGGATACTGGCGAACGTTCAACGATTTTTGTGACAAATGTAACACTCAAAAGTGTAAAATAAATATAAAAAAATGGATTTATCAGTTGATGCACTGAAATCTATAAAATAAATTTAATTATATTGGTGCTGGTAGATACTTATGAAGTTGGTGCCAAAAGTTTTCAATCTATCTGCAACTGCACAACTTCAAAAGTACCAGCAACAATAATAGATTTAACTTTATATTGTACCTTTCAGTGCACCAACTGATAACGTAGGTAATTTTTTTTGTAAAGAATATTTATTTTCTTACTCCTTGAATACGTTTCATTCCTAAAGCAACCATTTGTTTTGTATTGAAATATTCGATTCTTATGTAAGTTCTCTGTAGCAGATTTGCCACAGATTTGATACGCGATTGGGTCTACCGGCTACGTCATAGGCTGCTTCACGCACCGAACGCTTCCCCCGCCCTAGTACCCCTGATTGTGACAACCATGTCTCCCTACGGACCGTGGCTTGGAGTCACATCATATGGTATCCATGGCAACATCACAGCTGACAAATGGCACAGCTAAGAAGCTCTATAGACAGTTGATATAACACCTGAGGAGGGGGTGACGCTGTGAACGACGGCAGGATCGTGGCCTAAGATCGGGTCTGCGCATAACGAAAGTGCGCACCAACATGTGTCTTCTCTGTCTCCGTATCTATATATTTTATCTATGTTCTCTGTCTCCTCTCTCTATGAAGTGAAATAGTGAAATTCAAATAAGGTTACAGCCGTATTCACCAACGTCAGTCTTAACAATCATATATGTAACAGCAGGTTACCGTTAACCAGACTGTTAAGAAAATATGCTATTCACTACACCAAACTGACTTTCGGTTAATAAACAGACTGGTAAAAGAAAGTCACTAGAAATTTATGTTGGTATTGTATGTAAAATGACATTTTAACTTGGTCCATGAACATTCTTTATTTACGTTTTCAAATTGATAAGTATTTATATTAGAAATTCCGTGAATTTCAATAATAATGGAAAAAGGAAAAAAGAGGGCGTCGAATTATACGCAGCGTGAAAGAGAATTATTAATGTTGTTGGTGCAGAAATATGTTGGTATAATAGAAAATAAAAAACCAATGCCATTTATAACAAACAAAAAACTGAATGTTGGGAGAAGCTAACTTGGGAGTATAACGCCAATCAAACCACTTGTTTAAGAACGGGATTGCAATTAAAATCTACCTATGAACAGATGAAAAAGCTGGCAAAACAACATCAAGCTGAGGACAAGGTAGGTACAGCTTGATACAAGTAACTCCTAAAGTGACCTGAACAAATGGTTCTACCTTTGATATTGTAAACATCTCAGAACAATTGGCAGATATGCTGTTTTAAAAAATGCCAGACTGTGTAAAAAGATAGCGGGGTTACTAACCCGAGTCGCCAGAGTTGAGTTTCCGAAAAGGCGGGTAGTATCCAACTAAACTAACCTCACTCTTATAATTTATCAACTTGTTATCTTTCTATCAGCCCGAATTTAAGCTGTTAACTTTAACTTCCTGATAAGGATGAAAATTTCTTGTTGAATACCAAACACTTATTTAACAGGCTGATAAGTATATTAACCAACTGATAGAGGAATAATAGTTGTTGGTGAATACGAGCGTTAGAGAATTGAGATATTAGAATGCGTGAAGATCAACTTTTAGAAAATTACATTCCTCATTAGGTTAGGTTAGGGCGGAATATCAACAGATTGCAAATGACCTTCTTGTATTTATGTGAAAATCGTTTGGATAGCATAACGCATATGACGAAAATTGTTATAGAAATAAGATCTGCTTTAATTATCTATTCTCATAAAATTAGTTTCGTTGGATAGGATATTGAATAAGTAGGTATATTTAAGTAGTGTTTCTTGTCTTTATGGGATTCCGAATTAAAAGAAACGATCCAAATGTATTTATTGCGCATTTAATAACAGGTTCTAAACTAGTATTGTAGTTCTCGCTCAATTTGCCCTTAATCTCTTTCTCTTCAACACCGTCTCTCAATATTATTATAGAATTATTTGGATCAAAGCATCTGTCCTCAAATAAATATTTTTTTCGTAGCCGCTCTACCTTTTTTGACATGTTTGAAATGATGACCGACAGCATCAAACCGCGTAAGATATTTTTGAGAATTTTGCAGTTAACTTATTAACTATTCATTACAATAAACATAAATACTTATATAAAGATGAAAACCAATAAACACCGAAACGTCAAACAATAAGATTTGCCTTAACATGAATTTGTATTTAAAAATACATCAAAAGCAACTGACACGTGCGCACTAACGTAGCGCGCAGACCCGATTTTACTAGGCCACGACCACGGTCCGTAGAGAGATACGGTTGTCTCGATCTGCAGTTAACCAATCAGGAGCGAGCACGTGTGTGACATATGCCGTAGACCTGAATTTAAATCAGTTGCCACTCTCACTATGTATTGCCTATATGTTTACTACATATATCCTAGTTTTTACATATAATAACAGTAACAAAAGCAAGCAAACCAGTATTTTATTAAGGTAGCTACATATAAACATAAAGAACGGTAGTAGTAAATGATACTGGCAGACAAAAAACCGGACTCCTTGATAATTGCATGCAATCCGCTTAAAGCAAAAACTTGCCCTACAATTTCGGGAAGCATTGCTCATAAATTGTGGAAAATCAATCAATAAACGAAAAACAGCTAAAAAGGAAATCACAAATTGTTGCGGTTCGAAAGTTTGAGGTGGGTACAAATCGAAAAACAACAGGTCGACAAGTTTTCCAGTTTAAAGAAGGATAGGTACCTACCTCATTCAAATTTTGATTCAGATATCTCTTAATATCACAACTTGAATGACCAAATTAGCTGAATTGTGCGAAGGTATTAGTTAAAACCGAAAAAAGTCAGGTCTCCGTTTTTTTGTGTGAAATCAAGTCACGATTTTTTTCATTTTTAACCGAACCCCCGAACGGAGGAGGTATTCAATTTGATTGTTTGCTTTTATTTTGGTTCGTACGCGCATTTTATAGAGTACCTAAACGTACTCCAATTATGGATTTTTGATTGATGTTAAAATCTGAAATATGTGTATTTTCGCTATGTGGAAGAGGCATTCGAAAACTGAAAATCTGAGAATAGGAAATCAATGACCAGATTATTCTTCTTAGTTTTCTGAATAATAGCAAATACAAGCAAAGCATATATGGATAATGGCGAACGTTCAACGATTTTCGTGACAAATGTACCTAACATTCAAAAGTGTGAAATAAATATTTTTATAAAAAAATTAGGTTGACTTTGATATTATTTTGAATATTTCAGTGCACCAACTGATATCGTCGGTAATAAATGTTTATTTTGTACGTAATTGCATTCTTATGTAAGTTCTCAGTAGCACATATGATTGTATAACTGTTTCCGGTACATGTGGATGGATTACTTTTTCCAGTATTAGTCATTTTCTTCACAATATTCTTTTTTGAAATGGAATGGTTTTATTGAAAGGTAGAAAAAAAGCTTCGCGCCTGCCGCCCGTTCACCTATTGTGATTTGTCACTTTTTATTACATTCAGATTAGAAGTATGTATGTATATCATAAGCAAAAACAATAATCAGACAAAAGTGCCAGTCGAACTTCGAAGCCCAGCCTAGATACCATAGATAAAATATGGTAGATTCCTTAGATAAACTATTTATATACGTAGCTAGATACGCAATCGCTGAGCCCGGGTCTACCAGCTACGTCACAAGTTGCTTCCCGCACTGATCGCTTCTCTCGCCCTTGTACCCAGGATTGAGACAACCGTGTCTCTCTACGGACCGCGGGCCACGACCCTGCCGTCGTTTACAGAGTCAGCGCGTCTTATGGTTTTGTATAGACAGTTGAATCTCCTGTCTACAGAGCAGAGAAAACATACCTCCAAGAGAATGGTAACTCCCATGTTAATCTTTTTGACCATTTTTTCACCTTGAGTACACTAGCGCTCAATCAGTACACTCACGAAGTTACGTGTGGCGGCAGATTTAAATCGGACATTCAAATTAACGATGGAATATAAAAGTAGCGCAATGTAGAGAAAGGAATAAAACATTCAGAAATTGTTGAAGAAGTTCAAGAAAACATTATATGAATGCAGCATAGATTTTTTATTAAGTGTTCTCCAACAATTTCTGAAAGTTTCACTCCTTTCACTATGTCTAAGGGGAATTAATGTCATAATAAATACACGAAAAGTTAGAAGTAATTTTTTATTAACTTGAAGGTCGCCAATGTGAACATCAACATACATTACTGTAACAATATACTTATATAATATACTTATTATTATAATAAATTATTACCCAGAGCACTGTCTAAATAACTGCTTTTGTGAAACACTTATTACACCACCAGGACCCGGACGCTGGATACTTCATATGCCCTTGCATTTCGCCATTTCTGCTTCAGCCTTTTTCCGTTGCTCCTCAATTAGACATGTAAATAAAAAACAAATTTTAAACATCTGCACCGTATATTACAAGTAAACTGAAATAATTATAAGCAAAATTCAGCTATACTCACATTTATGCACTCATTATATTCTCTCTATACCATAAGGACCCGGAAACTAGATTCTTCAAATGCCTTTGAGGTGTTTTACTTTTACCACATCCTTCTTCTTCCGTTGTTCATCTGCAAACATTCGATTTTGCCTTGCAGTGTTGCCGATGTAGGATGTCAAAATTACTTACTTTCAGCTTCTGTAATCCTCACATTTTGGCGCCTTTATTTGAAACTCCTCACAAAATCCTCACGTTGATGAAATGAATACAACAACATATTTTTCAGTATATTATTAATAAAACAATTTATAATTAATAACAGAAGGCTTATATGCATTTTTTATATTAGCAATAAATAGTACCTTTGAAAGGAAACATAACACTTTAATTCAAAAATAAATAAAATGATAATATAAATAAAAATCTGTTAAAGAGAATAAACAAATAATTCTTGCAATATCAATACAAGCACATTGCTAAAAACAATAAATAACTAAGAACAAATAATAACTATTCAGTTATTATTTCCAAACATCCATATTTATCATTTTATCAGTAGGTTTGAATTTTGCACACCGGTTTTTGAAGGACCCTCAAAACAAATCTGTCTAAAATATGCCTTAAGAGGTTCGTACTGCTCTAGAAGTCTTCTCGAGCATTGTTCTACTGACAGCCAACGGGTATTACTTGTTAGAAGTATTTTATGAATATCAGTTTTAAAATAAATTTGAAACTCTCTAAAATTTTCTTGCCGTAAAGCACTACGGCTGAAATGTGCCCCAATATTTCTTACCACATCCTCCACTGACCTAGGTAATTCCAAGCAAGCTTTTGATGCTGCCAGATGAATCATGTGACACGAACATTTAATTAGAGCAACATGTAAATATTTTTTGATTAATGAAAATAAAGAATGTTTTGAACCTACCATCACATTAGTAGTGTCTGTAGATAAACCAATCATATTTTCAAAGGGTACATTTTTATCTTCAAAACATTCTCTTAAAGACAAATTCAGTGACTGCGCATTACCCCTATTCTCTTCGATTATATCGAAAAACCTTGTTTGTATTTTATTATTGGTGTCACAATAAATTATCACAAAAGCACACTGTTTTATTGTGCTCATGTCTGTGGTTTCATCTACAATCACAGAGAAAAAACTGCCACTGCCTTTATCAAATCATTTTGAATGTTCGGTGCTAGTACATTTTTCAAAACTGCCGTAGCTTTGGTTCTCTTGAGTTTTAGTTTTTGTACTACAACGGGATCCGAATACACTTCCGCACATACATCTACCAACTCATCCATTAAACTAAATGGAAGGTTTTTAGCTGCCAACAATGCAGCTAATTTGATTTCTGCATATCTTATTTTGTGTTCATATGGATTCAGAGAAGTCAACAAATGTTTGATGTGTATTGTCAACTTGTTTCGACTTGAAAATATGCTTCTGTGACATAAAATGGCGTACTAAGTCATTTCTGTGAGGAAATATGCTTACGTTGCAAATTTTACAACGAGCATATTCCATTACGCGTGAATTACTTCGACTTGACACTGAAACGTGATCGTCTTTCATCAGCCATTCCTTGAAATATTCTTCGAGCAGCCACTCCTGTCGAAATCTAAAAATTCGTTTTGTTGTCTTTTTTGGTGCTTTGCATTCACGATCACAATCTTCATTTTCGTCTATTGATTTCCTTTTATTTGAAATAGTAGAATTAGATTGACTACTATTACTAGTTGATGGGATCTAAAAAATATTTACCTAAAACATCTTTTATTCGTTGTGAACTACATAAATACTTACCTCTATACCAGATCTTTTAATCAGCCATCGATCCATTATTGAGTTTTCAAAATAATAAATATCTAGCGAATTCTTGTCAAGGAATCGTAACTACGGAATATAACTATCCTTGAATACTTGAAGCGAAATGTCAATGCTAAAGTCGAATTCCAACTTATACTTATAATTCTTATAATTTATAATGATAATGAATCAATCAATGCACACATTATAAAATATAAAAGGTAAGGTTAGACGTTAGAATTTGAATTTGAATTTAGATGAAACAGTCAACTGTCAACTTTCAAACGTGTCAGCTGTCAACCGTTGAACGTGCCTGCGGTGCTTGCCTTGTTTGGGTAACTTTAAACTTTACCGCTAGAAGAGTGCGTATTCATTCTTGTCTCCAATCGATGTTACATTTTGCCCAATTATATGAAATAAATCCAATGGTATACTTGTTTTATAAAAAACTGTTAATCCTCACAAAATCCTCACAGTGCATCAAACCCTCACAAATTACCTGCTGCAGTGTAATACCCTCACAATGTGAGGAATTCCTCACATATCGGCAACACTGTTGCCTTGTGCACCACCATTTCACTGCAGTAAAAAATACATCATTACAAATCTGGGCTCATATGAGAGAAGCATGCTCGGTAAAGAGTTCACAAGACAATCAAATTTACACGTTCTCTGAAGTGTAACTGTAATAGCCATCTATTTTATTAGGAATCTATTGAGTATTCTCTGATCTCTTTGTATAATGAGCTAGACGACAATCTTAAACATCAATGTATTAAGTGGCATTTTCTTGCCACTGAGCCATACCAACACTGAAATAAATGAGATACGAATGATAAGAATAAGATATTGAAATAGTATAGAGAAGAAAATTCACATTCAACAACTTTTCTATATTTTTAGCTTCACCGGAGTACTAGTTGGTTCTTTCACCTACAACATGGTATGCTAATTTACCTGGTAGAAGTAGATTTCAGTTATTTCCCATACATGTTATTTGTGATCTCTTTTGTTTACTCTGATCTCTATATAATAAGCTTGACGGAAAGCTTAAGCAACAATACGTTCCAAAATGTCAATCAAAAAGCTATTAGTGATTTCAGGCGGTGGCAACTCTTATGGGAAATTTTTTACCGTTTGTTGCCAAAGTTCCCATTCTCGGCGCTAGTATCGCTTACCAAAATGTGGCGGGAACCGCAGAATTTGAATGAAAATGTCATATTTAAGATGGCTGCATCCGGCGCCGGCAATCCCATCGTCTAACCTCAATTCTCTTTTCTAACGATATGTTTGTTTTATTTTATATTATTTTTAGTTAATATACGTAGCTTTGTTGAATGTTGAAGTTTATCTATATTAGATTTGAATCAGTTTTTTCGTATTCACAGGAAACTTACTGTTTGTCTGTTATTAAGATTGAAAGATTATCATTCGTTATTGGAACGTATTAGTATCTTGTTCCTATCATTCTGGTGTTATTTTATCTTAATTATAGAAGAATGCCAACGAGTACATATGGAAAGGCCATCAGGAATGTCTGTAAGGCGAAGAAGGACATTTCAAGAAGTAAAAACGAAGAAAGAAGGAGAACTACCCTTTTATACAATATTTTGAAGCAAGTTCATCCTTATAGTGGAGTATCAAGTAAAGCTACAAGTATCATTAAAAGCATAATAAATAATATACTTAGAACTTCCAGCTATTCTTCTATCCGGCGTATAACTAAGCAAACTGTAAGTAAAGATATAATGCTATCACGAAATATATACTTAAGTCCTTGTTAATGCTTCCGGGAAACTAGACATACAAGACACAGCCATCACCAAAATGCCTATAAGGATTGCTTCAGTTAGCATCTAGAATTTGATTATTAGTCTAACCTTCTCAATGTAATTTTAGCATGCTTCTATCAAATCTCGCATTTGTAATGATGTTTTTACATTGCAGTGAAGTGGTGTTACACTAGAAGGAATTGACTGTTTGCTTAGGAACAACGGAAGGACGAAACGAAAGTGAAATGCCTATGAAGTGCCTCACTTTCTACATGCCGGTTACTATTTGGGTAAGGATATTACACATTGAATGTGTCAGTATATATCTTCTGTGAGTATAGTTGAATATTTATAAGATGTTCTAATTCGAGTTTACTTGCTTGTATTATACATTACTGATTTTTGTTTCTTTTTAATTTCATGTCCAAATGAGGAATAACTGAGGAAGAGGACGAACAGAAAATGAAGTACCTCGAAGGCATTGAAGTATCCCGTTCCTGGTGGTGTAATGAGAGAGTACGTCGAATGTGTCAATATATGCTTCTGTGAGTACATTCGAATATTTATTTTATGTTTTCATTGGAGATTGCGGGCTTGAATTTTTTTTTTTACTGATCTTTGTTTCTTTTTATTTTCATATCTAAATAAGGAACAACTGAAGAAGAAGGCTGAAGCGACAATGTGGATTTGTGGATTGTGTGTGTAATTAGTGTTAGTGAACCGGTGTATTTTATATATTTTGGATTATACATTAACATATGTAGGATACTAATGCACTGTCTACTCATAAAATAGTTTACTTGTTCTACTCAAAGATATTTTGATATTAAGTATCTTCTAAAAGTATGTCGATATTTTCGTCATTATATTTTTTGTGATGAGAAATCAGATTTTAGCAAATCAAAATTTGCCCTAATTATTGTTTGTTTCAAAGAGTTATTTAGACAATGCACTAGTCACTTCCATAAATTAATATAATAATTTCTTTACTTACAAAAAACCATATTTAAGAAATTATTCAGTGGATTTTTGATTTGCTTATTTATTCTTTCTATGTTATAATTTTACAATAATAAAAAATGAACTAAAAATATTTACAGTTCTTATATTCTTATTTATCCCTCATAGATCAGAACTATTGAGGAAGCAGTACAAATCTTCAGAAATTTTTGGAGTGATTTTTTTAAAAAACTTTCAGCATTCATATTATATTTCTGATGGCTACCACGAAAAGTAAAATGAATAATCTCGAAAATTATTTTCTCAAAATTTCCTTCAACAATTTCTGAAGATTTTTATTCCTTTCTCTATTTATAAGCTAGGATAATACTTTTACTAAACTTTGAATCTGCCGCCATAAACAAGTTAGTTTGCGAGTAAACATCTTCAGCGCTAGTTGTACTTCAAGGTCAAAACATAGTCAACGAAATTAACATGGAAGTTACCATTCTCTTGGAGGTAGGTGTTCTCTGTTAATGATACACATACCTTTGCTTAATATTCCAGTTTTAGGGAGGATGACTCATATATTTATACATGCGACAATCACTTATCTATGGGATGACTAACTCTGTATCGTGTTCTATAAGCAGATGTGGCTGAAATAACGTCCCGTGATAAGTTGTCAATTTTGTATGTTGCGCAGTATTTCACTGAGTGTCTATTGTTGTATTTAAGCCACCTTCGCCCATAATACATAAGGATGCACAGCGTGATTTTGCGCAACACACCGAAATGACATACGATAACCCAATGTTTTTTGTGCTACTCCCACTACTCGTGTTACTCGTCCTCACTATATTTGTTCATGTCACCAATACTACTTTCATACCCGTTACAGAGACAACAAGCTGGCTGTTCCGAGATACAAACTATTAGCCTGTAGGCAACAAGTTTAGGTGTATTTTGACTTTCAACTTTTTGTTCTGAGACTAACGCAAAAGTACAGAATACGCCTAATGGCTGGGGTTTGAACACGGTCTTACAACAGGTCTGGAAACGAAGGTCGAATTAACCGGCACTACGCTAGCCGATGAAGTTTCGTATATTGAAAAACTTTTGAAACCAATCGATGTATTTTTAATTTAATTTTCCAACAATATAAATATTTAAAACTGCATATACCACCGTTTTTTAAATAATCGCTATCAAAGTTCTTCTTCTTCTTCTCGATAAAATGGCCCTTTCCTAACTGAAAGTTGGCCAGCTCATTCAGGGTGGCAGTGGCTTGTCTGGCTCTAAACCATACCACAATCACTAATTACTTAAAATGTATCTTCATAAACTTCTATGCAATGCACGTGTCAAGAAGATGGCCAGGAGAATCAGCGAATGAGTTCGGCTTTAATTAATTTTTTAATAGGATGTTTTGGATATAGTCTCTGCAGTGATAAGATAGAACTTAATGAATCCGTTAGAATGACTGATTTCTCATAGTTGTAGTTGTTCAAGTATATATATAAATATATAAGTATATTGCATATTGTTCAGCTGTGTGGATGCTACTGAGCTACTGAGGGGTGAGAGTTCATAAGTAGATATACTAGGAGAGTTCTGGATCGGAAGTGACGTCATGGCTGCCATCTTGGAACACCATCTTGGAAGCGCAGGAAATTCAAATTTGGCAACAGTCATAGTAAGCATGCTTTATTTTTCAAAGGGGTCCCGAATAATGTAATAATGGTGTGTGGGCGTGCTGGATATTTTTCCAACGGGGTTTCAAATGTTAGATTCCTACTTTTCATGAGCGCCATCTAGCGAAGAGGGGATAAGTTACTGCATTTAGATTCCTACTTTTCATGACCGCCATCTAGCGGAGAGGGGATAAGTTACTGCATTTAGATTCCTAATTTTCATGACCGCCATTAGAGATTATTAATTTAATTATTTTATTGCTGAGGAAAAAAAGTTCGCCATTGCGCGGGATCGAACCCACAACCACACACACCAACACGCTGACAAGCTAGGCGTTTACCAAGCCTGCCATCTCGGTTACCCATGTGAATGTGAGAAAGCAATGTATATATTTTGGACGACGGCGCGTGCGCACTTACATCAGATAAGCTGCGAGCTCATAAATTGAAATGTTGTCGATGTGTTAATATCGATGTCGACACCGCTTCAACCTAAGAAAGGACGATAAGCCGTTTGGGTCTGCGCGCTCGGACAACCCTTCTCGTTTCAAGGAAATGACTCCCAAAATCGTCTTCTGCCGAAAATTTGATGGCGATTCAGTTTTTGATTCGTTTAAATCGACCAAGATTTGATTTTCGTATAGAATATCGAGTTAAATTGCAAATTATACTTATTCGACACAACAGCATCATTAAAAGTGTTTAAACAAGAAATCAGGAGTGAATGAAAATGTGTTATGTTTAATATTGTATCAAAAAAGATTTTCTGAATAAAACATTATACTTATAATTTGCTTTATACCTGTGTAAATGTGAGAAATCAAAGAATGTATGTTGGAAGGCGGCGCGTGCGTACTTACATCAGATAAGCCGCGGGCTCATAAATTGAAATGCTGTCGATGTGTTAACATCGATGTCGACACCGCTTCGACGTAAGCAAGGGTGATAAGCCGTTTGGGTCTGTGCGCTCGGACAGCCCTCATCGTTTCAAACAAACGACTCCCAAAATCGTCTTCTGCCGAAAATTTGATGGCGATTCAGTTTTTGATTCGTTTAAATCGGCCAAGATTTGATTTTCGTATAGAATATACGAGTTAAATTGCAAATTATGCTTATTCGACACAACAGCATCATTAAAAGTGTTTAAACAAGAAATCAGGAGTGAAAGAAAATGTGTTATGTTTAATATTGTATTTATTATATATTTAAAAAATTTGCTTTATACCTGTGTAAATGTGAGAAATCAAAGAATGTATGTTGGAAGGCGGCGCGTGCGTACTTACATTAGATAAGCCGCGAGCTCATAAACTGAAATGCTGTCGATGTGTTAACATCGATGTCGACACCGCTTCGACGTAAGCAAGGACGATAAGCCGTTTAGGTGTGTGCGCTCGGACAGCCCTCATCGTTTCAAGCAAACGACTCCCAAAATCGTCTTCTGCCGAAAATTTGATGGCGATTCAGTTTATGATTCCATTAAATCGGCCAAGATTTGATTTTCGTATAGAATATACGAGTTAAATTGCAAATTATGCTTATTCGACACAACAGCATCATTAAAAGTGTTTAAACAAGAAATCAGGAGTGAAAGAAAATGTGTTATGTTTAATATTGTATTTATTATATATTTAAAAAATTTGCTTTATACCTGTGTAAATGTGAGAAATCAAAGAATGCATGTTGGATGGCGGCGCGTGCGTACTTACATCAGATAAGATGCGAGCTCATAAATTGAAATGTTGTCGATGTGTTAACATCGATGTCGGCACCGCTTCGACCTAAGAAAGGACGATAAGCCGTTTGGGTCTGCGCACTCGGACAACCCTTCTCGTTTCAAGCAAACGACTCCCAAAATCGTCTTCTGCCGAAAATTTGATGGCGATTCAGTTTTTGATTCGTTTAAATCGGCCAAGATTTAATTTTCGTATAGAATATACGAGTTAAATTGCAAATTATACTTATTCGACACAACAGCATCATTAAAAGTGTTTAAACAAGACATCAGGAGTGAAAGAAAATGTGTTATGTTTAATATTGTAATTATTATATATTTATAAAATTTGCTTTATACCTGTGTAAATGTGAGAAATCAAAGAATGTATGTTGGAAGGCGGCGCGTGCGTACTTACATCAGATAAGCCGCGGGCTCATAAATTGAAATGCTGTCGATGTGTTAACATCGATGTCGACACCGCTTCGACGTAAGCAAGGGTGCTAAGCCGTTTGGGTCTGTGCGCTCGGACGGCCCTCATCGTTTCAAGCAAACGACTCCCAAAATCGTCTTCTGCCGAAAATTTGATGGCCATTCAGTTTTTGATTCGTTTAAATCAGCCAAGATTTGATTTTCGTATAGAATATACGAGTTAAATTGCAAAATATACTTATTCGACACAACAGCATCATTAAAAGTGTTTAAACAAGAAATCAGGAGTGAAAGAAAATGTGTTATGTTTAATATTGTATTTATTATATATTTATAAAATTTGCTTTATACCTGTGTAAATGTGAGAAATCAAAGAATGTATGTTGGATGGCGGCGCGTGCGTACTTACATCAGATAAGACGCGAGCTCATAAATTGAAATGCTGTCGATGTGTTAACATCGATGTCGACACCGCTTCGACGTAAGCAAGAGCGATAAGCCGTTTGGGTGTGTGCGCTCGGACAGCCCTCATCGTTTCAAGCAAACGACTCCCAAAATCGTCTTCTGCCGAAAATTTGATGGTAATTCAGTTTTTGATTCGTTTAAATCGGCCAAGATTTGATTTTCGTATAGAATATCAAGTTGAATTGCAAATTATGCTTATTCGACACAACACCATCATTAAAAGTGCTTAAACAAGAAATTAGGAGTGAAAGAAAATGTGTTATGTTTAATATTGTATTTATCTAAAAAGATTTTCTGAATAAAACATTATATTTAAAATTTGCTTTTTACCCATGTGAATGTGAGAAATCTAAGAAAATATGTTGGATGGCGGCGCGTGCACACTTACATCAGATAAGACGAGAGCTCATAAATTGAAATGTTGTCGATGTGTTAACATCGATGTCGGCACCGCTTCGACGTAAGCAAGGGCGATAAGCCGTTTGGGTCTGTCCGCTCGGACAGCCCTTATCGTTTCAAGCAAACGACTCCTAAAATCGTCTTCTGCCGAAAATTTGATGGCGATTCAGTTTTTGATTCGTTTAAATCGGCCAAGATTTGATTTTCGTATAGAATATACGAGTTGAATTGCAAATTATGCTTATTCGATACAATGTCAACAGTGTGATGCTCAGAAGAAGAACAATATTGTTGCATTAAGCAATGTTTTCGAATACCAGAAAGCCAAGTTGACGGTCGAGCATGCAAACAATGTGACTATTTCGGATACTGTATGTGTAATTGTCAATCGAGAG
Source organism: Crioceris asparagi (assembly GCA_958507055.1). Classification (NCBI taxonomy): domain Eukaryota; kingdom Metazoa; phylum Arthropoda; class Insecta; order Coleoptera; family Chrysomelidae; genus Crioceris; species Crioceris asparagi. Next base: position 78,289,181 of record OY293826.1, on the reverse strand, counting down.
AAAAATATAAGATGATACAATGTTTAATGACTTTCATTTGATGTCCACGAAATAGAGAAGAAACACGTAGAAGATGGCTAAATTGAAGGCATCCTTTTTACTTTTATATAATATAATTGGAAACATGTTGTACGTAGATACACCACCAAAAGTAATCGAAGCAGGCATTTGTTTCAACGATCAGCAATGTATAGCAATGAGAAAAATAACTGTGAACGATGGACAGATGCATGTATTCTCTACCGAAATTCCAGAGCGGGAAAATAAGTTAAAAATTCGACTTGTGTTCTACCCAAATAGAACATGGGGAGATACTGAAATATTTCATCTACCATCAGAAGAAATTAGGAATATATCCAACAATGGTGGTGAAGAAAACCCCAAAATTAAATCACCAATATTAGAAACAAATTCATCTATGATATCATGTATAAATATTTCTATATATATAATGATGCTTATTATGTATAAATTTTAAATCGAAAATAAAAATGTAAGTGAAATAAATATTTTGTTATTCAATTTTCTCAAACCACAAAACCACCATTGTATGATACAAAACAGTTTCCATCATCATCAAGAATAAAATAGCAAGGAAAATTTCGAGGGGCTCATTCAATTGTCACAACCAGCAGCCTTCGATTGTAACAAAAAATAGTTCTTCGATTTGTTGTAACAAAACAGTTTTCAACTAGGCGAACCTCAAGGACATCGTTTTCTTGTCAACTAACCTTCAATAGTAAGTTTTACCTATATATTTTCTCTCTTATCAATTTTCAACAATGCTTTTTTTGTTATAGATAGCTTTCATCATAATAAGGCTTCGATGATTGGTTCAAGATCATAGAAAAGAGACAAGTTGAAAGAGGTACCTACCACAGAAGAGTGTTTCAGCAGTTTCAGTCTGAGAGTCATAGAGTTACGATGATGTTGAAAGAAAGGTTGGAGCAACACATTCGACGTTTGGAAAAATTAAAAAATATCCTAAACTGTTTTGAGGAAAAACGGAAGATATTCACATTGTTCAAAGATATGGCTATCAATCCTCTCACCACCATCGATGATTGGAATGAGAAAGTGTTCAAAAATCCTACACGTTTTCGTCAACGTAATGAGATCCCATCAAGAAGAATCACTCCCCGTAAAGTTACCAAAGCCTCATAACAATCCAAATAGTGAAAACAAAAATTTGATGCTAGAATTAGTGTATTTTATATCCAAAAGTGCTTGAACAAGAAATCAGTCATGATGATTGAAAGAAAATGTGCTATGTTTATTTGATTGATAATGAAACTTATGAGTTAGTGGATCATGATGGAGGTTACGCAGAAGCAAGAAAAGGAGAATGGATACAAATTGCTACAATAAGCATGCATTTTTGAATATTTAAAATGACGATAAAGCCTGTTTTTATTGGTCGGTTGTTGCAGCGTTACATCCTGCAAAGTATCGAGAACCTCATCATATCCTCATTACAAAACAGTTTTTGAAAACTGAAAATTTAGGTACCTCAATGCCATTACCCTATATTTCAAAATTTGAAAAAGCAAACGATATTTCTAAAAATGTTTACGTGTTAGAGTTGAATAAAGTTAAAGAGAAACAATTTTATTCAGTTGTACCCATAAGATTATATAAATTTATTGTTAATTCAAAATAAATTTTTTCCAAAATTAAACGACTATGATGTGCCTCCCATTGACAATGAAACTATCGAAATCCAATACCACTATTGTCTAATTAAAGATTTATCTCGATTGATTGGAATGAAGGTAAACAAAAAGAAGATTAAAAAATTTGTTTGCGACAGATGTCTTAATTACTTTTCATCTCAAAAATTGGAAGAACATGAATATCTATGTTCTAAAGCTAATCATAGTATAATTTCCTTCCCCAATTACGATCATGTTGAATTTAAAAATCATATATACAAACAAATGGCTCCGTTTATTCTTTATGCGGATTTTGAGTGTGCATTAGAGAATTTCAATAATGCAATTTCATCTAAAACCGTTAAATACCAAAAACATTCTCCGTACAGTGCAGGTTTATATTTGAAATGTAACTACGATGATACTTTGTCGTTTTACAAGAGCTACCGAGGGGGGGATAGTATGCATGGTCCGCTAACCAAATGAAAACTATTGTCGAAATGGTGTAATCAAAGCTGAAAAATGTTCTTCCGATGGATGAAAGTAATATACCTACAAACACTACATTATGTTGTTATATTTGTGAATAAGCTTTTGTATCGACAGACATAATCGTTCGCGATCATGAAGCGAAAATGGAACAAAGCCCATTTGTAGAAACAATTTTGCTGGTGTTGGAAGAAGCAGCCACATTCCTACCGAAGAGGGTGCTTGATGCATACCTATCACATTTGAAGGAGCTAAGTTCGGGGAAATATTCGCTGGTGTTCCGCAGACTGAAAAACGTGGGGAAACCGAATTCGCTAACACTCTTCGAAATCATACAGAATGATGAATGAGATTTTTCTGCATTATATGTATTACATTTTATATAAATAAAATAGCATATTAGTAAAATAGTGTTTTATTTAATATATAGGGAAAAAGGTCATTCATAAAAAGAAGTTACTTTGGAAAGCAAAGTTTTCAATTCTTGCAAGAGCCCACTGCTTGGACATTGAACTCCAAACATATTCCAATTAAATTCTCCTACTTGCACAAGTTTTCGTTGAAATTCGTTGTATTTAAAGTAAGTATTCTTCTTGAAGAAATATATATGTCCATCAATATAACGAAACGCTGAAGTTAAATTGTTTGGAATATCTGGAAACTCGTATCTAGTATTACCCATCAATTTTCGAACTCCATTTTCATTATATTCTCGATAGTCACCATTTGTCAATAAAATATAGATTTTTCCACTGTTTGTCTGAAACATAACTTCTACTTCAACTCTTCTAGGTATATCATAAGCAATGGTACTTATGCTACCAACGATGTTTAAATTTGGAAATTGACTAAAATAAACTTTCTTATTGCTTGCAACCATAAGATTACCATTCGAAATTTGAAAAGCGTGATTCACTTTAGTTATTCCAGTGTTAATTAAATAATCATGATATAGATTTTCAGATTGATGAATTTTATTGTCTTTCTTATTAGCATTTATGTCTATTTTCCACAAGCGATTTCCAGAAATTACGTATAATTTATGGCTGGGGAATCCTGGTGAATATGCCAAAAACATTACGTCAGGATATTTCACATCACACAAGTTAAATGTAGAGCTAATATCTTTTGGAGAAGGTTGCTGCTGTGTCGTTTTTGGTGTTGTAGTAGGCCTCGGTTTGCCATATAGCTTTTGAATTGCTAATTTATCATCTTCGTGTAGAGTGTTTGCTGCATCTTGATAAAACGGGTACATTATTGCATGAGTATTTAGGCTGTGACTTATTCCTAGAGAATGTCCAATCTCATGTACCAGTACCATTAGCAGATTTATCCCTCCATCACCAATCATGTTTCCATCATCATCAATATATTGCCAATTTTCGTCAGCTTCTATATGAACTTCAACACATGAAGCATATGATGCAGGGGGAAACGCATGTCCTAAGACTACTCCTGGACCATCTAATGGATATGGACAGATCTCTTTACCCATGCATATGGTGCGATATTCGTGTTCTCTTTTGACAAATGCTACTAAAATATCTGGAGTGATGTTATTAACATGATCTCTCTTTATCATACTAGCAGCAGTAAGCATTTTAAATGTTAGTCCAGATGCATTTTGCCACATATTGAAAGCTTGTTGAACGACGTTTCGATATTTACCGACACCCTCGACCAAATACCAATGCAGAGTCGTTTTGTTCCATTTAGTTGAAACTACAAATTCATTATCGCTATAGTGACATCGTGGTTTTGATATTAACTCAATCGTTTCTGCATTAAGGCTCCCATCTATCGGTAAATTATAATCTTCTTGAAACTTTGCTAGACTCTCCTCGAGAGATGTATTTGTATTATTTTGAATATAACCATACTTTTGCAAATATTTCTGTGCATCAGGTAGAGTTAGATTCGATGACGCGATATGTACCAGCAATAGCAAGGAAACGATCGCCTTCATTGTCAACTCGTTAATGATTGAATTATCAAGGTGATAATGAATATATTTTGGTGGAGATATGAAATAAAACAAAAAAAAAAGTTTATTTCACAGTATATTAACAGTCTATGTTAGATGTAGATTCAAATTCATTATTCAAAAAATTCTGTATAATATCTGAACTATAATAAAAGAGATATTCCCTTAAGGTATTAGTATACATACAATCGATTGAGGATGCTTCACAAAATCCATAAAGAAGGTCTAAAACACTCAAATTTACATTATCTAACCAATTTCTTACAATATTAAATAAATTTCGATAAAATTCGTTGAAATTGAGGCATTCCAACATAGCAAGTCGATTTGAAATCACATGCATCTGTACATTTAAAATGTCTGCAATGTCTTCTTCATACAGATTCATGCTGATATTGAACTTGGAAATATACACGAGGTTCGTATAGGTACCATACTGATATTGAGTCACTTTCACAAAGTCTCCACATTTTGTTTTTATAGGATCAGCAGCATAATCTTCGTTATCTTCGACATTTTGTTGTATTTCTTGTAGCAAGGTGATGATTGAATCCCTCTCGTAGGTGGAGAATGAAATTTCCCAAGGAGTAAACCTTCGAGTTTGAGGAGCCTTTTAGATCGAACAAAGACATACATCTAAATAAACATAAGCAAATTGACTTCGCTTGTACTGAGTGTGGAAAGAAATTCACGCGAAGTGATACATTGAAAAACCACTTCTTCATGAGACATGTTGAAAAAGCTGATCACAATGGTACGAATAATAGAAAGTGTCGGCTCAGATATAAAAGATTACACGACACCGAAAGAGATGATGCTACAAAGCAGCTTGATGAAGATTGTGCTACACTTGATATTAATGTAGTTGATGAACTGCGTCTATTATATAGAAAAAAATTACTGAATATTCGTCAGAAAGAATACAATACATACCACCACTGTACCAAAAAAGAAGTGAAGGCAGAGGATGCATCGGTCGGCAATGCTAATATTCTATCACCATTCCAGAAACTTGAACCTATTGCTAGTAAACACCTTAACCAAAAATGTGGAAAGAGAGTTGTTTCAAATTGTTTGTGTAAGCACGCTCCACATCTGATATGAGCAAGTCAGGCGCAAAATCGATCAATTTTACATTTAATTTTCCATAAGGAATTCTAAGGTCAAAAATAGCGAAATTGGCTCGATCTGACATGCGCAGTAGCATCCTCACTCTCGAGTCTGCTCCCTCGGCGGGAAATTTAAATTTGACAGCTTCCAAGATGATGTCAGCTGCCGGTTCCCCGCTTCCCAGATGGTACAAGCGAAGTCAATTTGCTTATGTTTATTTAGATGTATGTCTTTGTTCGATCTAAAAGGCTCCTCAAACTCGAAGGTTTACTCCTTGGGAAATTTCATTCTCCACCTACGAGAGGGATTCAATCATCACCTTGCTACAAGAAATACAACAAAATGTCGAAGATAACGAAGATTATGCTGCTGATCCTATAAAAACAAAATGTGGAGACTTTGTGAAAGTGACTCAATATCAGTATGGTACCTATACGAACCTCGTGTATATTTCCAAGTTCAATATCAGCATGAATCTGTATGAAGAAGACATTGCAGATATTTTAAATGTACAGATGCATGTGATTTCAAATCGACTTGCTATGTTGGAATGCCTCAATTTCAACGAATTTTATCGAAATTTATTTAATATTGTAAGAAATTGGTTAGATAATGTAAATTTGAGTGTTTTAGACCTTCTTTATGGATTTTGTGAAGCATCCTCAATCGATTGTATGTATACTAATACCTTAAGGGAATATCTCTTTTATTATAGTTCAGATATTATACAGAATTTTTTGAATAATGAATTTGAATCTACATCTAACATAGACTGTTAATATACTGTGAAATAAACTTTTTTTTTTGTTTTATTTCATATCTCCACCAAAATATATTCATTATCACCTTGATAATTCAATCATTAACGAGTTGACAATGAAGGCGATCGTTTCCTTGCTATTGCTGGTACATATCGCGTCATCGAATCTAACTCTACCTGATGCACAGAAATATTTGCAAAAGTATGGTTATATTCAAAATAATACAAATACATCTCTCGAGGAGAGTCTAGCAAAGTTTCAAGAAGATTATAATTTACCGATAGATGGGAGCCTTAATGCAGAAACGATTGAGTTAATATCAAAACCACGATGTCACTATAGCGATAATGAATTTGTAGTTTCAACTAAATGGAACAAAACGACTCTGCATTGGTATTTGGTCGAGGGTGTCGGTAAATATCGAAACGTCGTTCAACAAGCTTTCAATATGTGGCAAAATGCATCTGGACTAACATTTAAAATGCTTACTGCTGCTAGTATGATAAAGAGAGATCATGTTAATAACATCACTCCAGATATTTTAGTAGCATTTGTCAAAAGAGAACACGAATATCGCACCATATGCATGGGTAAAGAGATCTGTCCATATCCATTAGATGGTCCAGGAGTAGTCTTAGGACATGCGTTTCCCCCTGCATCATATGCTTCATGTGTTGAAGTTCATATAGAAGCTGACGAAAATTGGCAATATATTGATGATGATGGAAACATGATTGGTGATGGAGGGATAAATCTGCTAATGGTACTGGTACATGAGATTGGACATTCTCTAGGAATAAGTCACAGCCTAAATACTCATGCAATAATGTACCCGTTTTATCAAGATGCAGCAAACACTCTACACGAAGATGATAAATTAGCAATTCAAAAGCTATATGGCAAACCGAGGCCTACTACAACACCAAAAACGACACAGCAGCAACCTTCTCCAAAAGATATTAGCTCTACATTTAACTTGTGTGATGTGAAATATCCTGACGTAATGTTTTTGGCATATTCACCAGGATTCCCCAGCCATAAATTATACGTAATTTCTGGAAATCGCTTGTGGAAAATAGACATAAATGCTAATAAGAAAGACAATAAAATTCATCAATCTGAAAATCTATATCATGATTATTTAATTAACACTGGAATAACTAAAGTGAATCACGCTTTTCAAATTTCGAATGGTAATCTTATGGTTGCAAGCAATAAGAAAGTTTATTTTAGTCAATTTCCAAATTTAAACATCGTTGGTAGCATAAGTACCATTGCTTATGATATACCTAGAAGAGTTGAAGTAGAAGTTATGTTTCAGACAAACAGTGGAAAAATCTATATTTTATTGACAAATGGTGACTATCGAGAATATAATGAAAATGGAGTTCGAAAATTGATGGGTAATACTAGATACGAGTTTCCAGATATTCCAAACAATTTAACTTCAGCGTTTCGTTATATTGATGGACATATATATTTCTTCAAGAAGAATACTTACTTTAAATACAACGAATTTCAACGAAAACTTGTGCAAGTAGGAGAATTTAATTGGAATATGTTTGGAGTTCAATGTCCAAGCAGTGGGCTCTTGCAAGAATTGAAAACTTTGCTTTCCAAAGTAACTTCTTTTTATGAATGACCTTTTTCCCTATATATTAAATAAAACACTATTTTACTAATATGCTATTTTATTTATATAAAATGTAATACATATAATGCAGAAAAATCTCATTCATCATTCTGTATGATTTCGAAGAGTGTTAGCGAATTCGGTTTCCCCACGTTTTTCAGTCTGCGGAACACCAGCGAATATTTCCCCGAACTTAGCTCCTTCAAATGTGATAGGTATGCATCAAGCACCCTCTTCGGTAGGAATGTGGCTGCTTCTTCCAACACCAGCAAAATTGTTTCTACAAATGGGCTTTGTTCCATTTTCGCTTCATGATCGCGAACGATTATGTCTGTCGATACAAAAGCTTATTCACAAATATAACAACATAATGTAGTGTTTGTAGGTATATTACTTTCATCCATCGGAAGAACATTTTTCAGCTTTGATTACACCATTTCGACAATAGTTTTCATTTGGTTAGCGGACCATGCATACTATCCCCCCCTCGGTAGCTCTTGTAAAACGACAAAGTATCATCGTAGTTACATTTCAAATATAAACCTGCACTGTACGGAGAATGTTTTTGGTATTTAACGGTTTTAGATGAAATTGCATTATTGAAATTCTCTAATGCACACTCAAAATCCGCATAAAGAATAAACGGAGCCATTTGTTTGTATATATGATTTTTAAATTCAACATGATCGTAATTGGGGAAGGAAATTATACTATGATTAGCTTTAGAACATAGATATTCATGTTCTTCCAATTTTTGAGATGAAAAGTAATTAAGACATCTGTCGCAAACAAATTTTTTAATCTTCTTTTTGTTTACCTTCATTCCAATCAATCGAGATAAATCTTTAATTAGACAATAGTGGTATTGGATTTCGATAGTTTCATTGTCAATGGGAGGCACATCATAGTCGTTTAATTTTGGAAAAAATTTATTTTGAATTAACAATAAATTTATATAATCTTATGGGTACAACTGAATAAAATTGTTTCTCTTTAACTTTATTCAACTCTAACACGTAAACATTTTTAGAAATATCGTTTGCTTTTTCAAATTTTGAAATATAGGGTAATGGCATTGAGGTACCTAAATTTTCAGTTTTCAAAAACTGTTTTGTAATGAGGATATGATGAGGTTCTCGATACTTTGCAGGATGTAACGCTGCAACAACCGACCAATAAAAACAGGCTTTATCGTCATTTTAAATATTCAAAAATGCATGCTTATTGTAGCAATTTGTATCCATTCTCCTTTTCTTGCTTCTGCGTAACCTCCATCATGATCCACTAACTCATAAGTTTCATTATCAATCAAATAAACATAGCACATTTTCTTTCAATCATCATGACTGATTTCTTGTTCAAGCACTTTTGGATATAAAATACACTAATTCTAGCATCAAATTTTTGTTTTCACTATTTGGATTGTTATGAGGCTTTGGTAACTTTACGGGGAGTGATTCTTCTTGATGGGATCTCATTACGTTGACGAAAACGTGTAGGATTTTTGAACACTTTCTCATACCAATCATCGATGGTGGTGAGAGGATTGATAGCCATATCTTTGAACAATGTGAATATCTTCCGTTTTTCCTCAAAACAGTTTAGGATATTTTTTAATTTTTCCAAACGTCGAATGTGTTGCTCCAACCTTTCTTTCAACATCATCGTAACTCTATGACTCTCAGACTGAAACTGCTGAAACACTCTTCTGTGGTAGGTACCTCTTTCAACTTGTCTCTTTTCTATGATCTTGAACCAATCATCGAAGCCTTATTATGATGAAAGCTATCTATAACAAAAAAAGCATTGTTGAAAATTGATAAGAGAGAAAATATATAGGTAAAACTTACTATTGAAGGTTAGTTGACAAGAAAACGATGTCCTTGAGGTTCGCCTAGTTGAAAACTGTTTTGTTACAACAAATCGAAGAACTATTTTTTGTTACAATCGAAGGCTGCTGGTTGTGACAATTGAATGAGCCCCTCGAAATTTTCCTTGCTATTTTATTCTTGATGATGATGGAAACTGTTTTGTATCATACAATGGTGGTTTTGTGGTTTGAGAAAATTGAATAACAAAATATTTATTTCACTTACATTTTTATTTTCGATTTAAAATTTATACATAATAAGCATCATTATATATATAGAAATATTTATACATGATATCATAGATGAATTTGTTTCTAATATTGGTGATTTAATTTTGGGGTTTTCTTCACCACCATTGTTGGATATATTCCTAATTTCTTCTGATGGTAGATGAAATATTTCAGTATCTCCCCATGTTCTATTTGGGTAGAACACAAGTCGATTTTTTAACTTATTTTCCCGCTCTGGAATTTCGGTAGAGAATACATGCATCTGTCCATCGTTCACAGTTATTTTTCTCATTGCTATACATTGCTGATCGTTGAAACAAATGCCTGCTTCGATTACTTTTGGTGGTGTATCTACGTACAACATGTTTCCAATTATATTATATAAAAGTAAAAAGGATGCCTTCAATTTAGCCATCTTCTACGTGTTTCTTCTCTATTTCGTGGACATCAAATGAAAGTCATTAAACATTGTATCATCTTATATTTTTCTCTCGATTGACAATTACACATACAGTATCCGAAATAGTCACATTGTTTGCATGCTCGACCGTCAACTTGGCTTTCTGGTATTCGAAAACATTGCTTAATGCAACAATATTGTTCTTCTTCTGAGCATCACACTGTTGACATTGTATCGAATAAGCATAATTTGCAATTCAACTCGTATATTCTATACGAAAATCAAATCTTGGCCGATTTAAACGAATCAAAAACTGAATCGCCATCAAATTTTCGGCAGAAGACGATTTTAGGAGTCGTTTGCTTGAAACGATAAGGGCTGTCCGAGCGGACAGACCCAAACGGCTTATCGCCCTTGCTTACGTCGAAGCGGTGCCGACATCGATGTTAACACATCGACAACATTTCAATTTATGAGCTCTCGTCTTATCTGATGTAAGTGTGCACGCGCCGCCATCCAACATATTTTCTTAGATTTCTCACATTCACATGGGTAAAAAGCAAATTTTAAATATAATGTTTTATTCAGAAAATCTTTTTTGATAAATACAATATTAAACATAACACATTTTCTTTCACTCCTAATTTCTTGTTTAAGCACTTTTAATGATGGTGTTGTGTCGAATAAGCATAATTTGCAATTCAACTTGATATTCTATACGAAAATCAAATCTTGGCCGATTTAAACGAATCAAAAACTGAATTACCATCAAATTTTCGGCAGAAGACGATTTTGGGAGTCGTTTGCTTGAAACGATGAGGGCTGTCCGAGCGCACACACCCAAACGGCTTATCGCTCTTGCTTACGTCGAAGCGGTGTCGACATCGATGTTAACACATCGACAGCATTTCAATTTATGAGCTCGCGTCTTATCTGATGTAAGTACGCACGCGCCGCCATCCAACATACATTCTTTGATTTCTCACATTTACACAGGTATAAAGCAAATTATAAGTATAATGTTTTATTCAGAAAATCTTTTTTGATACAATATTAAACATAACACATTTTCATTCACTCCTGATTTCTTGTTTAAACACTTTTAATGATGCTGTTGTGTCGAATAAGTATAATTTGCAATTTAATTCGATATTCTATACGAAAATCAAATCTTGGTCGATTTAAACGAATCAAAAACTGAATCGCCATCAAATTTTCGGCAGAAGACGATTTTGGGAGTCGTTTCCTTGAAACGAGAAGGGTTGTCCGAGCGCGCAGACCCAAACGGCTTATCGTCCTTTCTTAGGTCGAAGCGGTGTCGACATCGATATTAACACATCGACAACATTTCAATTTATGAGCTCGCAGCTTATCTGATGTAAGTGCGCACGCGCCGTCGTCCAAAATATATACATTGCTTTCTCACATTCACATGGGTAACCGAGATGGCAGGCTTGGTAAACGCCTAGCTTGTCAGCGTGTTGGTGTGTGTGGTTGTGGGTTCGATCCCGCGCAATGGCGAACTTTTTTTCCTCAGCAATAAAATAATTAAATTAATAATCTCTAATGGCGGTCATGAAAATTAGGAATCTAAATGCAGTAACTTATCCCCTCTCCGCTAGATGGCGGTCATGAAAAGTAGGAATCTAAATGCAGTAACTTATCCCCTCTCCGCTAGATGGCGCTCATGAAAAGTAGTAATCTAACATTTGAAACCCCGTTGGAAAAATATCCAGCACGCCCACACACCATTATTACATTATTCGGGACCTCTTTGAAAAATAAAGCATGCTTACTATGACTGTTGCCAAATTTGAATTTCCTGCGCTTCCAAGATGGTGTTCCAAGATGGCAGCCATGACGTCACTTCCGATCCAGAACTCTCCTAGTATATCTACTTTCATATTTTTCAACAGTTTGACCTGAAACTACTGCACATCCCGTTCCTTCTGAGGATTTGGAGGCATCAGTGAAAATTGTTTGAAAGTCTGAATAATCGTTGGAAATAATTTCCAGTAGTGAGTTTTTGATGATTTCTATATTGGTGTTGGATTTGTTATACTGAGTGAGGGTGTCATTGCATTTTGGAATGCTAAGAGTCCATGGTGGTGGGCGCTGGATGTCTTCGGAAAGGACTTTTGGGAATGTAATATTCAGATCTGTTGTGAACTTTCGAATCCGTGCATAAAATGGTACCTTAGATTGCGGTTTATTATTGAAGTGGCTAGTATATCTAGAGGTGAATGTAGAATCGAATGATGATTTCGTCCTATTTGCAGCGGTTGAAGTAGCGTTAGAAAGACTAAGAAATTGTCTTCTTAGGTTAAGAGGTGGTTCGTCAGCTTCGCTATGTAAACTATGAATTGGGGTTGTTCTATAGGCTCCTAATATTATTCTGAGAGCATTATTTTGAACTTGATAGGTCTTAGCGTCGATTTACTAGCTGAAGCGTAAATAGTACATCCAAAATCTATTTTCGATCGGATTAATGTATTATAAAGAAGAAGCGTCCGCTGATCAGCTCCCCATTTTTTGACCACAAGAGTTTTAAGCAGATTCAATTATCTCTCTTATTACATGCCAGCAGCAGACCGGAAATGTGTTCCTTCCAGTTCAATGTCTTGTTGGTATAACTGCAACTTTGTTTGAGTATTGATGTCATTTGAACTAAATATAATACTGTGAGTTTTTGTCACAGAAAAAATTAAACCTGTTTCGTGTGACCAATGTTCCAGAGTGTCGAGAAACTTTTGAAGCATTACTTCCATAGTGTCGAGATTTTTTCCTTTTACGAAAACTACGAGATCGTCAGCATACAATTTTGCTTTTAGTGGTTTCTTCAAGCCTTTTAGGATAGAATTGATGGCAATTAGAAACAGGGTTGAACTAGGCACAGATCCTTGTGGTGTACCGTTTTTTTGAGGGTGTTTGCTTGATAATATACCATTGACTCTGACCTAGAATGTTCTATTGTTCAGAAAATTCCGTATAAATGATAAACAGTTGCCTCTTATATTAATTTTTTCCAGTTGTCCTAGTATATGGTTTCTACTGGCTGAATCGAAGGCTCTTTTAAGGTCAACGAATATGGCATAGCATTTCTGCTTGGTAAATAACGCCTCGTGGACATCGCTTTCTAGATCTACTAAGTTGGCCAAAACTGATCTATGAGGTCTAAATCCATTTTGTTCTGGAATTATCAAGTTTCTGCTTTCTAATGTCCATTGCAATCGTTTGTTGACAATTTTTTTAATAAAATCAACTGGAATGTCATCGGGACCTGATGTACTATGTTCAAGAAATTTTGTATCAAGATTTGAATCGTCTGAGTGTTTTTCATAGGTTTGGGCCATCAATTTAGCTATATCATAGCTTGAGGAAATCAATTGATTTCCGTCTTTAAGAGCCGATATATGAGAGGATTTCTGGGTGCCTGATATTTTTTTGACTCTGTTCCAATCTTTTGTCATGGGAGTGGAGGAGTTAATGCTAGCAATGTAATGTTTTCATGAGTTTTTGTTGGCTTCATGTATTATAAAACTTGCTTTAGCTTTCAGCCTTTTGAATTCAATGAGATTTTCTGTTGTTTTGTGCCTTTTGTATTTTACAAGTGCTGATTTGCTAGCATGGATAGCCTCATTATAAGCGTCATTCCACCACGGTACATGTTTGTGGTTCTTTATCAGCTTAGTCTTTCCGATCGATATTCGTGCACTTTCTGTGATTATGTTTGAGAGATCTTTAAATGTGATTTCTGTTCCATCACAAACAGCAATTTCTATTCTATTATCTACTTCTTTCATGTATCGTTCCCAATTTGCAGATTTCACTTTCCATTTTGAAGAAATAGGATACAAAGATCCTTGGAGATTTATGTATGTGATCTTGATGGGGTGATGATCACTACCATATAAATAAGGGAGTACCTGCGTCACCTGTAGCTGAATTAAATCTGTTATTTCCATCATTCATTACACATAGCTGGTAGAATGAAATTAGCTATGGTTTTTCCTCTAACATTAGTGTGATTCGATCCCCATATTGCGTTTTGGCCATTGAAATCTTCTAGGATAAGTCGTGGTGTTGGTATTTGATCTATTAGGCTTTCTAGGTCGTTTCCATCTATTTGTTTATCAGGTGGTGAGTAAATATTACAAATATTAAAAGTTTTATTGTGAATGATTTTTATAGCAATAGCCTCCAGTTGTGTGGTTATAGGTATCTCTTCTGCTTCGATGTGTTTTTTGACGAGTATTGCAACACCTCCAGATGATTTGGTTATATTCAGACGATCCTTTCGAAAGTAGTTGAAGCTGTTTAATGAACAAATGCTATTTACATTGAAGTGTGTTTCTTGTAAGCAAAGAATATCTGGGCTTATCTCCGAGTTCAGAATTTGAAGCATAGGTAGATGGCGGAAATATCCGATGATATTCCATTGAATTGTAGATTTGAAGTTGAATGTTAATTATTATTTTATTAGGAGACCTTTGAGTTATTAGATGTTGCCTGTCAGGTGTTTGAAATAGTTGCTCACCGGTTGTTTCAGGCCTCGTAACTTCCATGGAATCATCGATAGTTGAATTGGACTCAGAACATTGCGCTGCTTTATGGCCAGGTTTTTTACATTTATAACATGATAGATTATCTTGTGGAATAAAGATTCTGTAGGACGTATCCTCGAATTCAAGCACGATAGATTCAGGAAGAGTAATGCTGTTTTGTGAGCTGATGTATACCTGTCTTCTGAAACTGAGAATATTCTGGAGATGTAGCATTTATGTTCAGGAAAGTTATTGGAGATACAAGCTTAAGACCGAGTTTTTCAAGTTCTGTTATCAAGATATGTGAAATTGTTGGACATACATTTGACAGAACAACTGAGTAGTTGTCCGTTGACTTCAATAGTTCAATTAGGTAAATTTCTTCTAGAAATATACCTATTGCGATCGTTCACACTTTTGAATTTCGAAAAAATTTCAACGGCATGTTATTATATGTCTATAAGTTAGTCCAAAAAAACATTTGGTTCAAAAGTTTATATATATATATATATATATATATATATATATATATATATATATATATTGATTCTGAATTCTTGACTGGTTTATTATTTAATAAAATAGATTTTTGTTGGGGATGCAGTCATTTAATAAATAAAATTCTTTGGATTATGCCAAGCTTTCGAGAATGTTTATTCTCTTCGTCGGGGCAAACTAAAAATCGTTACAATTTTTTTTTTTACCTACATAATAGATTATTAATTAAAGTACTTATATTCGTGAATTTATATAAAATTAACCACAAACAGGAAAGATTTCATAGTCAGCAATCAGAAATGTCATTAGTTATTTATAAATGTCATGGTAACAGCATATCTAGAGTTGAAAGTGTCTAGATTCAAGTTTTCTTAGAAAAAATCCAAATAGGAGTTATCTTTGTGTTTGTAGCTCTTTTTTAACAAGTCACACATTAAACTTAAAAATATTGAGGCAGATATAAGTTTAGTAAAAAGAAAAAGTTATTATTCAATTATATATAAAAAAATATATTCGTAACAGACTTAGAAACACATAATATAAATAAATATATACCCGTACACAGACTAGACTATCTGAATTCGTAGGTATTGCAGTATAAATTCAAGTCAATCTCTCTCACAAATTAACCTGAGAAATTTATTAAAATAAGATATATCTAATAGAGAAATATTAACATATATCATCTTTATCGTATTCTCTCACAATACGATAAATACACAATATAAAATATCCTGAAAAGCATCTATTCATTCAATGAAGCTAATAATAATGATAAGCTGATTTCTCTCACAAATCAACATTTAAGAATATTTTAAACATTTTCCATGTTATTTAATACATTTTAAATAGTGTTATCAAAAAAGCAAATGGCGAAACACAAGGAAGGAAAAAATCATCGTATTATATCTCACTATAGGTTAAACATGAAATGAAAATCCTTTTGAATCAACTAAATTTCTCTCACCAATCAGTTGATCTAGAGATCTCAAAACTCTTAATATTTGTTGTTATAAACTTTTATCCTTCTTCAGTATAATCTGTATACGCATATATACCCATCTATTATAATATACTAAAACAAAAAAAAAATTGACAAATATAACTAAATGATATGAGAATATAATTAGCCTATACCTACATATAGAGCTAGGTACATATTATATTCACACATATATTTCAATTTTGAGAAATATTTTGAGAAAAATTATTAAATTTATTATTATAGAGATTTAATATATAAGAATAAATAGAACTAAGTCCATTAATATCTGAACGTTTATTCATAGTATTATTATGTTTTTTAATATTTATCATTTCTAAGAAACCACGTTTAAAATAATTTTTCTCAGAACAAAGAGCAATAGTATTATCAAAATCAATACTATGTTTTTTATTGATGGCATGTTCAGCCAAGGCACAAGATTTCTTATTACATCTTATATCACTTTTATGGGATGTTATTCTTCCTAAAATACTTCTAGAAGTTTGACCAATATATGATAATTCACAATCAAGGCAATTTATTTTATATACAACCCCAGACATTTCTGTCATTTCTAAAGGTGTCTTTATTTTGGAAAATAAATTAGATACGGTTTTAATATTTTTTCTTGCAATAATAACATTATACCCTCTAAAAACATTAACTAACTTATTAGTAAGCTCATCTATATAAGGTAAAGATCTATAAATAGGGAGGATATTTGTAGTAGAGGCATTATTGTTATTATCATTTAAAGAGTTCTCATGATTTATTTCAGGGTTTTCTATATTGACTTGAGGTTGCATTAAACATTTATTAATCAATTTCATAGGAAAAGAATTCTCAATTAATATTTTTTTCAATTTTGATAAACTTTCATTTCTATATATAGGATGCGAAAGTTTGATCACTCTGTTTTTTAATGCCATAATTAAGTTAATTTTTATTTTCTGTGGATGATATGAATGGAAGTTTATGTATCTATTACTACATATAGGTTTTCTATACCATTTTGTTCTTAATAAACCGGTGTTATCTCTACATACCATCATATCTAAGAAAGGAAGACATTGTTCATTTTCTTTCTCAACTGTAAATTGAAGATGCTCGTTATAGGCATTAAAAATATTCAATGTTTCATCAACTCTATTAGTGGGTAGAGCTAAGATTAAATTATCACTTATCGTTGTACGAAGTGATAAAGGCAATGTTACAGTTGTAATGTTTAAAGAGGATTATATTAATAAAAGTCAGGAATTATTGAATGATAATAAATATTATAAGAGATTAAGAAATAATCCAACTTACACAATACAACTTAAAGCCAATCAAATTATTTCTAAACTTAAAGATGATGGTATTATTGATCAAGTCACAAGTAAAAAATTAAAGTGCTATCACGCAAAAGCACCGAGATTTTATACGTTACCAAAAATACATAAGCCAACACTATCAATGAGACCTATTGTATCTTCAATTGATTCACCTAATAATAATTTGGCATCTTATATCACAGATATTCTAACGAAAGCTTATGATACCAATAATGATTTCTATATAAAGGATTCTTTTCAATTTAGTAATTTTATAAATGAATACCAGATTCCAAATGACTATGTAATTGTCAGTTTTGACGTAGTATCCCTTTTTACAAATTTACCTTTCCCAGTTGTTTTAGATTGTCTAACCCGTAAATGGAATCATATTAAACAGTTTTGTTCATTAAATCTCGAAACTTTTGAATCAATTCTTCAATTTATTTTCGATTCTAATTTTTTGATTTTTAATGACCAATATTATAAACAAATATTTGGCACTCCCATGGGTTCAACAATATCACCTATTCTTGTAAATTATGTTTTAGATGAATTAATACAAGTTTCAAAAACTAAAGTTTCATTTCCAATACCATTCATTAAAAGATATGTAGATGATTTAATCTTAGCTCTACCCACTAATAGAGTTGATGAAACATTGAATATTTTTAATGCCTATAACGAGCATCTTCAATTTACAGTTGAGAAAGAAAATGAACAATGTCTTCCTTTCTTAGATATGATGGTATGTAGAGATAACACCGGTTTATTAAGAACAAAATGGTATAGAAAACCTATATGTAGTAATAGATACATAAACTTCCATTCATATCATCCACAGAAAATAAAAATTAACTTAATTATGGCATTAAAAAACAGAGTGATCAAACTTTCGCATCCTATATATAGAAATGAAAGTTTATCAAAATTGAAAAAAATATTAATTGAGAATTATTTTCCTATGAAATTGATTAATAAATGTTTAATGCAACCTCACTTCAATATAGAAAACCCTGAAATAAATCATGAGAACTCTTTAAATGATAATAACAATAATGCCTCTACTACAAATATCCTCCCTATTTATAGATCTTTACCTTATATAGATGAGCTTATTAATAAGTTAGTTAATGTTCTTAGAGGGTATAATGTTATTATTACAAGAAAAAATATTAAAACCGTATCTAATTTATTTTCCAAAATAAAGACACCTTTAGAAATGACAGAAATGTCTGGGGTAGTATATAAAATAAATTGCCTTGATTGTGAATTATCATATATTGGTCAAACTTCTAGAAGTATTTTAGGAAGAATAACATCCCATAAAAGTGATATAAGATGTAATAAGAAATCTTGTGCCTTGGCTGAACATGCCATCAATAAAAAACATAGTATTGATTTTGATAATACTATTGCTCTTTGTTCTGAGAAAAATTATTTTAAACGTGGTTTCTTAGAAATGATAAATATTAAAAAACATAATAATACTATGAATAAACGTTCAGATATTAATGGACTTAGTTCTATTTATTCTTATATATTAAATCTCTATAATAATAAATTTAATAATTTTTCTCAAAATATTTCTCAAAATTGAAATATATGTGTGAATATAATATGTACCTAGCTCTTTATGTAGGTATAGGCTAATTATATTCTCATATCATTTAGTTATATTTGTCATTTTTTTTTCTGTTTTAGTATATTATAATAGATGGGTATATATGCGTATACAGATTATACTGAAGAAGGATAAAAGTTTATAACAACAAATATTAAGAGTTTTGAGATCTCTAGATCAACTGATTGGTGAGAGAAATTTAGTTGATTCAAAAGGATTTTCATTTCATGTTTAACCTATAGTGAGATATAATACGATTATTTTTTCCTTCCTTGTTTTTCGCCATTTGCTTTTTTGATAACACTATTTAAAATGTATTAAATAACATGGAAAATGTTTAAAATATTCTTAAATGTTGATTTGTGAGAGAAATCAGCTTATCATTATTATTAGCTTCATTGAATGAATAGATGCTTTTCATGATATTTTATATTGTGTATTTATCGTATTGTGAGAGAATACGATAAAGATGATATATGTTAATATTTCTCTATTAGATATATCTTATTTTAATAAATTTCTCAGGTTAATTTGTGAGAGAGATTGACTTAAATTTATACTGCAATACCTACGAATTCAGATAGTCTAGTCTGTGTACGGGTATATATTTATTTATATTATGTGTTTCTAAGTCTGTTACGAATATATTTTTTTATATATAATTGAATAATAACTTTTTCTTTTTACTAAACTTATATATGCTTCAATATTTTTAAGTTTAATGTGTGACTTGTTAAAAAAGAGCTACAAACACAAAGATAACTCCTATTTGGATTTTTTCTAAGAAAACTTGAATCTAGACACTTTCAACTCTAGATATGCTGTTACCATGACATTTATAAATAACTAATGACATTTCTGATTGCTGACTATGAAATCTGTCCTGTTTGTGGTTAATTTTATATAAATTCACGAATGTAAGTACTTTAATTAATAATCTATTATGTAGGTAAAAAAAAATTTGTAACGATTTTTAGTTTGCCCCGACGAAGAGAATAAACATTCTCGAAAGCTTGGCATAATCCAAAGAATTTTATTTATTAAATGACTGCATCCCCAACAAAAATCTATTTTATTATATATATATATATATATATATATATATATATATATATATATATATATATATATATATGGGATATTACGAAATTTGTTAACACGATAGAGGTCGCAGTTTTGAAGGTATCAAGTTGAAATTTGCTACAAAAATCAATCTCTCAAATATCTCGGTCGAGTTCGTTATTGGGCAATATCGGGTAAGTAGTTTCAAAATGGCGACCATTCAAACATTTAAAAAAATTATCAAAAAAGAGCAGTAGTGTAAATATTATTAAAAATAATTTTAGGTTATAGATATAATCAGTACCTACAACTTTTGTTCAAAGCAATTTTTCATAAAATCCACAGGTAAAAAAATAAAAATTAATAAAGAAAAATAACAAATATTGATAAAACATGAACACTCAATAAAAATTTGATGTAATTGTACATTTTCTGGAGATCTTAATATAGACCCTGATTAAAAAAATATATAGTATATTTATTGAAAAGAAATAGACGAAAAAAAAATCTGCCTTGAAGTGGACTCGAACCCTGTCTGCTTTATATTCAACAGCCAAAACAAAAACCTCTAACCGCAAGGCTATGACAATTTTATTTAATAACAGGTAGGTATACCAATCAAAAGGTTGTTAAAATTTCAATTCAATGAATTTTGAAAAATTTACCTTGCCGCTGACTACAGGCCATCGGGATTTTTTCTTAATGAAATCATCAACAATTTCTTTGCTTACTAAGTACATACATATTCTTTGGTTGGATAGTCTTGAAGTGAATATTCTATTTTTGGGTTGTATAATAGTTTCTAGTGGTATAAGATAATCTTGGAGACGGGTATTTTCTATTGCATTGAAAATTATTGCTTGTTCTTTTGTTGGGAAGTTTTGCTTAGCGGCAACTGAGGAGTAGCTCTTGGGTAACATTGGTTTCTCAAGTAAGTTGTTATTTTGAGAACTGCTGTAGTCAGCAGTCTCGAGAGTGGTTGAGTTTATTTGTGTAGCAGTATTAAAATCTCTCGCTCCGATCTTGTCCATTTTATCAAGAGGACATGGTATTTCGCGCGAGTTACGGGACTAACAAATGAACTATAATGCATATCGTGCAGCTTTAAAGCTGAGTCAGTACATTTTATATTATAAATATAGCTAAGGTAAATGTTGTAAACTAGTTGGTAGAAAATTATTCTTGTGTTTATTTGTAACGTTATTCCGTAAATAAAATTGTTAAAAAGTCTTTGTGATTTTTTAAAAAGTGAAAAATCAAAGGAGAAACTTTAACTGGCGCAGTCAGTAGGATTCAGCTAGGACAGTGTTTGGTGTATCTCATCGTGAATTTACCCCGAAATCTGGTTCGTCTCAACGATTTACCAGCTGGAACCAAAGGAAAAACCTACAAATCTACACATCCAACTCATCCAGGGTGCATCTATGGCAGATATCCACCTATTGGGCCTAGCAGTAAGAATAGATTTAATCCAGGGTGCATCTATAGCAGATAACCACCTATTGGGAGTAGCAGTAAGAAATAGTGTATGAAGAAAAACAGAAAAAGAATCAACTTGCAGTTAACGATTATATTGATGTAAGTGCTCATTTCCT
The DNA here is from genome assembly GCA_958507055.1 of Crioceris asparagi. NCBI lineage: Eukaryota > Metazoa > Arthropoda > Insecta > Coleoptera > Chrysomelidae > Crioceris > Crioceris asparagi. The sequence goes on along the minus strand of OY293826.1, from coordinate 78,267,430 downwards.
AATATTACTTATCCGGAAAATTCCTATATATATAATTTCCAAAATTTAAATATATTAGATTTCTAGTTCCTATATATAGTATTATAATTTTATGTCTGATTCTGAATATGACGAATTAATTGAACAACTCAATCAAATCAGTTTAACAAGAAAAACAGAAATTAAAATAACTTCAACAATGCCAGAAACAGTAAATGTTGCTCTATTGAAATACCAAGCAGATAATATACCACCTTTCGATGGTAACCCAAAACAGCTATTTAGAGTTATAAGTTCTTGTGAAAATTTCATTAAAGCATTCCAGAATACGATTGTACGTCCATTTACAAATCAATCAAGTTCGCAATTTATCCAACCAACACGTACATTCCAATCGATGCCACCTCATTTTTCAAATTGTTTTTCTCAGAGACCATATCTTTCTCAGCCAATGAATATGCGTCCACTAAACTCATTTAATTCCCAACCACCAAGATTCTCACAACCAAATTTTTCACAACCAAATCTATATCAACCAAATTTCCGTCCAATTTATTCACCTCCAACGAATTTCTCTCAGACCCCTCGTAATATCATACCAAATTTCCATTCTAAAAATGTTTCAAACGCTAGCACAAATTCAAAGAGAAGCGGTTATCCCCAACCTATGGACACGTCGTCTGGTAATACAAGACCTCATATCCAACAAAGTAATGCGAAACTACATAATCATGAGATTGGCGCCGGCGGTATAGAAGATAACAATTATTCAACCAAAGCAAATTCTAATGAAGTTGTAGAAACACAAGAAAATGTTTTACATGATACATATACCTTTCAAGAAAATGCTTACCCAGACTGTTTCTGAAGAGGAAAATTTTCAATTAGCTCATCAAAATATCCAACAGGAATGACAGTAATTCAAATGAATCATATACGTGCTGATTTACCATACTTAAAAATTCCAGAATTAAATGCTAATTTTCTCATAGATACTGGAAGTTCAAAGAGTTGAATTCATCCGGATTTAGCAAATTATTTCTTTACAGAATATATACAATTCGAGAATTTTAATATTCAAACTGCACATCCCACAACGAAATTGCAGTAATCCCAGCATTTAACATTTTTAATGTCAATGATTTTCACGAATTTAACCTTTTTAATTTCTCTCAGAAATACAATGGATTAATTGGTGCAGATATATTGAGTAAATTGCAAGCCAATATAGATCTTAAAAATAAATGTATTATAACACCTTACGCTAAGATTCCAATAATTTACGAAACTATTGATCATGAACCCGTCACTCATAAGAAATTTAATGATTATAGAATACATTTAGAACCTAGAGTAGAAAAAGTAATAAAAATACCTGTAAAGCTAAATAAAGGCTCAGGAATTCTGAAGCATACTATTTTACAAGGAAACTTAGAAATGCCTGAAGCATTAGTAAATTTTATAGATAATTACGCAATAACAACAATTTTGAATATTAACGACAATCCAGTTGATCTCATAATATTGGAACCTTTAGAAATTGAACCTATAAATCCAATAGAACTCAATTTTTGTGAGAAACTAAACATAGATACACCTACTATACATAAATCTGTTGAAGATAAAATACTCAAAGAAAATTTAAATAATCTTCGACTAGATCATTGCAATAAAGAAGAGTCAGACGCTATCAAGAAATTATGTTTCGAATTCAGAGATTCTTTCCACAGTGAGAAAATACCATTAACATTCACAAACAAAATCAAACACGAAATAAATTTAACCGATGAAACACCTATTTTCACTAAGAACTACCGTTATCCCGAAATCCACAGAAACGAAGTAAGAGATCAGATAAATAAAATGCTAGATCAATGAATAATTCAGCACTCAACAAGCCCTTACTCCAGTCCAATATGGATCGTACCGAAGAAACTGGACACATCCGGAAAAAGGAAATGGAGAGTTGTAATTGATTATCGCAAACTGAACGAGAAAACTATAAGTGATCAATACCCATTGCCAAATATCATCGACATCTTAGATAAATTAGGAAGAAGCTAATATTTCTCTACAATCGACTTAGCAAGTGGATTTCATCAGATAGAGATGGAACCCAAAGACATTCCGAAGACAGCTTTTTCTACTGAGAACGGGCACTTCGAATTTCGAAGACTTCCTTTTGGCTTGAAGAATTCACCTCGAACATTCAAAAGGGTGATGGATAACATATTACGAGGACTTCAAAATGAAATTTGTCTTGTGTACCTTGATGACATTGTAAGTTCAATATTTGGGTCACATCATAACACCCGAAGGAGTTAAACCGAACCCTGACAAAATTTCAGCAGTTAAGAACTTTCCAATTCCGAAGACCCGAAAAGAAATTAAGTCATTTTTTGGACTGGTTACTACCGCAGATTTATCAAAGACTTCGCGAAAATTACAAGATCGATGACCAGGTGTTTGAAAAAAGAATCGAAAATAGAACATATAACAGAATTTATTGAAACATTTGAACATTGCAAGAAACTTCTAATAAATGCTCCTATTTTAACTTATCCGGATTTTGAGAAACCCTTTATATTGACAACAGATGCGTCAGATCAGGCTGTTGGAAGCGTCTTAAGCCAAGGAATTGTACCAAATGACAAACCCATCGCATATGCAAGTAGAACTCTAAATGATACCGAACACCCTTATTCAACTATTGAAAAAGAGTTATTAGCAATTGTATGGGCCTGTAAACATTTCAGACCATATCTATTCGGAAGAAAATTCAAGATTTACACTGATCACAGACCCTTAGTTTGGCTTTTTAACTTGAAAGAACCTAATAGTAAACTTATAAGATGGCGTTTGAAATTGGAGGAATTCGATTATGAGATCATTTATAAAAAAGGAAGCCAAAATACCAATGCTGATGCGTTATCAAGAGTTAAGATCAATGCTATTGAAACAAGGAGTACACATAATAACCCAGGAGATATTAATCAAGAAATTATAGACTTTCTAGAAAAAAATAATTTAGATCCATCAGAGCAAAAAATAGAAGAGATAGAAGAAATTAAGCAAGACATCTTGAAAGAATTCAACAAAATTCACTCAGAACCATGAACAAGTAGAAGCAAAAATGAAAAAATCAAAATTTTACAAAACATCCAGTTAAAACCACTTAACCAAGAAATAAGCGATATTGAAATAGCACAGACAGATGAAAGCACAGAAACTGCACATTCAATTGATGCAAATGATAATATTAAAGATGGTATCCCAATACTCGATGAAATAATTAATAACAAACCCCTACAAATTATGATCACAAAAAACCCACATAACAAAATAGATATTAGAGAAGAACAATTCGAAAAACACAAAATATTACATGTGAAAATTCCAAAATCAGATGATGCTATCATGGACTTTCTTCGTTGTTATACTACAGCCGATAGAACATATTATAAGTATTTTAATGACGAGACACTCTATATAGATTTCAATAAAATATTCATCCAAAACTTCAATGGCAATCTATTAAAACTAGTAAAATGTACGAAATTAGTAAATTCTATTAAGGATGACGAGGAAAAGATATTAATAATGAAACATCAACATGAAGGTAAATGCAATCACAGAGGAATTAACGAAACATTGGAAAAAATCAAGAAAAATTATTATTGGCCTTCTATGAAAAAAGATATCACCAAATATATCAACGATTGCGAAATCTGCCAGACGTCTAAATATTCAAGAAGAACTGTATATGTACCATTAAATCTAACAAAGATTCTAGGTAGACCTTTTCAACTACTTCACGCAGATGTATTCAAATTTGACAATCAGAACTTCCTTACAATAGTTGACGCCTTCTCAAAATTAGGTCAAGCCATAAAGATTCAAGGAAAAACTTCTATAGAAATTTGCAAAAGTCTAGTTCAATATTTTTCATATTACGGTTTGCCAGAAGAAATAATATTCGATAATGGTACTGAATTTAAAAATGGAATTGTTCAAGAATTACTCAAATCACACAAAATTAATATTCATTTCACAACACCACTTCATCATGAATCCAATGCTCCTATCGAAAGACTCCACTCTAGCTTAATAGAACATTCTTAGACAGAAATATCCAAAAGATACCATCTCCGAACTTATGAATTATGCAATTATAGCCTACAATAGTAGTTTCCATTCAGCCACTTACTATTCCCCATACGAACTGACTTTTGGTCATACAGAATCTCGCGATCCATCAGAGTTAATTCAAACATCATTTTATTCAGATTATGTAGCAACACACCGAAATAAGATGAAACATTTATATCAAAATTGTTGGAGTTTGAATAACCCAATGAAAATATTTCTATATGTTGGTACAACTGTCATCGTCAACTTGACCATGACAAGGGACAGTGGAAACGGAAGTGATTTGATAGTAGTATGGTAGACAAGCATGGTGAAGGTTGTTAATTTTGTAAAATTATATTATTCCTTTATAATAAAATAGGGAAGTATCAAATAAGCATATCTTTATTACAATCTCAGCACACAAACACCCAACAGGTTATGGGCCCAGACGTTTTTTGCCATAAAGATTGTGATAGAGAAAGAAAAACTGATTAGTGAGCACGAGCACGTGTGGGTGAAAAGAGGTTATATCCAATAAGAGGGCGAAATCCGGAAAGGATAATTAAGTAAAACGAGTTACTTAACAATGGCTACAGAAGAAATGGAGATTTCAAATCTAACAAAACTAAGCAGTACAGATACATTCCAAATGTGGGACTTTGAATTACAAATCCTGTTTAAGGCTAAAAATCTATGGAGTATAGTAAGTGGTAAAGAGCTGTTATCCGAGTGTGGTACTGACCAGGAGAAGATCAAAGCATGGCAGATGAGAGATGCAAAATGTCAATACTATTAAAACGGTTGATAAAGCTGTTAAAAATCATATTTTAACATGCACTGAAGCAAAGGAGATGTATGAGACACTAAAATCAATCTACAGAAGGGTTACAAGTCAATTAAAACAACAATTACTCATGGACTTTCATGGTTTTAAATTTGACAACACAATAGATATAATGCAAAATGTAAGTCAGCTTCGAAACATAGTTTTTAAATTACAACAACTGAACCAAGAAATCTCTGATGAGATGATGATTGCAAAAATTCTTTACACGCTACCTGAACATTTTCACTACTTCACAAGTGCCTGGGAATCGACACCAACTAGTGAAAAGACTGTGGAAAATTTGGTGGCAAGATTATGTGTAGAAGAAGAGTACAGAAGTAAACCACAAAATAAGGCAGAAGACAAAAATGTTGCATTTTTTGCAAATAAAAGATCAGTGCAAACAAAAGGTTCCAAAATTGTATGTTACAGATGTAATGAACTAGGTCATATCAAGGTAAATTGTCAAAAGAAAAGGATATGGTGCAAGGTATGCAAGAAATCAAATCATGAAACAGAAAATTGTTGGTTTAAGAAGAATAAAAGTTCACAAGAAAAGAAATCGAGTGACCAGGCTTTCATTGGCAAGTCAACCCTATTAAACTGTTGTAATGTTGTTGAAGTTTTAGGGAAGGAGAATTTGAAAACTAATAACTGGTGGCTGGACAGTGGAGCAACAGAACATATGTGTTACGATAAGGAACAATTTACATCGATAGAGGAAATAACAAATAAAAGACGAGTTAAGATGGGAAATGGTACATTAGTAGAAGTACAAGGCATAGGTACAGTAAAAGTAAAAGCATGGAACGGTAAAGATTGGGTGAGTACAGATTTAAATAAAATACTCTATATACCAGATCTAGCTGTAAATTTGTTCTCATTGAGTACGGCCTTAGATAAAAATTTCGAAATGCACTCAGATAAAAACAAATGTGAATTATTAGATAAACATAAAATGACTAGAGCCATAGCAGAAAGACAAGGAAACTTATACAAAATGAAATTCAAGATCGAAAAGTCACATAAAAATAGGGAAGCTGATCTATCGCATTGTAATGCTATTATAAACTTACAAGATTGGCACAAAAGATTTGCACATATCAACTTTGAACAAATTAAAAAGACTCTTAAATTAAACCACATACCATTTAAAGATGAAGCGAAACCATTTTGTATTGAATGTCTTGCCGGTAAACAACATAGACTCCCTTTCCCCGTGAGTAACTCAAGAGCAAAAATTACAGGAGAATTAGTACATGGAGATTTATGTGGACCGTTTGAAGTCAATTCACTTGGAGGCTCAAAATATTTTCTCTTGTTAAAAGATGATTTTTCAGATTATAAATATATCTATTTTCTAAAAAATAAATTTGAAGTGGAAAGAAAAGTAGAAGCGTTTATTAAAACGGTGAAGAATATAACTGGTAATAAAGTTAAAACTATACGAACTGACAATGGACTTGAATTCGTAAATAGAAATATCACGGATTTATGTGAAAAATATGGAATAATTCATCAAAAATCTTGTGCTTACACACCAGAACAAAATGGTAGAGCAGAAAGGGAAAACAGAACAATAGAGAAAACGCTAAGAACCCTATTGCACACATCAGGTTTAGACAAATGTTTTTGGCTGCAAACACAGCAGTTTATTCATTAAACCGAGCAGGAAATAGTCCTCAAACTAATAAGAGTCCATATCAAGTTTGGTTTGAGAAGGATTGCAATATTCAAATATTTAGAGAATTTGGTTCAAAAGTGAGCGTGCATGTGCCAAAGCAAAAACGGCTTAAACTAGACGCTAAAAATAGAATGGGAATTTTTATGGGATGCTCTGAAGAAACTAAAGGTTATAGAATATATCTACCCGATACAAATAGAGTCGAAATACATAGAGACGTGGTATTCATTCCTGATAACAAGGAATTAAATCCCAAATGGGAAACAGACGTTATAATATTAGATAACGAAAAATATGAAAGTGAAAATCAAAATCAAATATCTGGAAATAATAGAGAACGCGAAAATGATGATCAAATAAAAAATTTGGATAAACCATCGGAAACTTAAGAAGATGGAGATAGCCACATAACATCAGGAAAACGAAATATTAGAAGACCAAAATGGATGAGTGATTATGACATGAGTGAAGGAGATATGTGCTTCTTTTCTAATGAAGAAGAACCTATAAGTATGGAAGATGCAATAACAGGAACTAATGGTGAAAAATGGAAAGATGCTATAGAAACAGAGTTAAAAGTGCTTAAAGAAAACAATACTTGGAGTGAAGTGCCTTGGCAAAAAAATCAAAAAGTAATAGAAAGTAAGTGGGTATTTAAAGTGAAAGATGAAAATAATTTTAAAGCGAGATTAGTGGCCCGTGGTTTCCAACAAGATATAAGTGATAATACATATGATATTTATACACCCGTTGCAAAATTGACTACTTTTAGAGTACTATTAGTGGTTGCTCTTAAGTTATGTAAATCCATTTATCAAATGGATGTTCGAGGAGCATTTTTATATGGTGAAATAGATGATGAGGTTTTCATGAGTTTACCAGGTAAAACTAAAGAGAACTGTAAAACAGTGTGTAAACGAAATAAATCAATTTATGGCTTAAAAAAGAGTCCAAAATGTTGGAACTACAAGTTCGATAAATTCATGAGACCAAAATTTTATTAAATCTGAGAGTGATTTTTGTCTATATTTAAAATGTAACAATAATAAAGAAATTTATGTACTCCTATATGTAGACGATTTGTTAATCTTAGGAACCCATTTAAATGATGTAGAAAATTTAAAGTTAGCACTCAACAACAACATCTGCATGAAGGATTTGGGAGCAATTTCTGAATATTTGGGTATTCATGTAAATCATAATTTAACAGAGAACTACATTAAATTAGACCAAGAAAAATACCTAAAGACTGTTCTGCAGAAATTTGGGATGAGTGATTGTACATCTATATCCACACCTTTATACGAAAATTATAAACTAGAACTAAGTAATAGTCGAAATGATATAAAAATTCAAAATCTTTGTAGAAGAATTATTGGCAGCTTAATGTATGCAGCACAAGGAACTAGACCAGATCTTTGTGAAAGTGTTAGCTTATTAAGTAGATACCAAAATAACGCTGATAATAATTTGTTGAATGCATTAAAAAGAGTATTAAGATATGTTAAAGGATCAATAAATTATAAGCTTATTTTTAGACCTGTTAATAGCAATTTATGTGGATATGCAGATTCAGATTGGGCGGGAGATGTTGAAGATCGAAAATCCACGACTGGATATGTTTTCAAATTGTTTAATTGTACAATAAGTTCTTTAAGTAAGAAACAACAGAGTGTAGCAATATCTTCCTGCGAATCTGAATATATAGCACTAAGTACAGCTGTGTGTGAAGCTTGTTGGTTGACGAAGTTGATAAATGATTTTAACTTCCTAAGAAATGAACATGTCACAATTTATGAAGATAACCAATCAGCTATAAAAATAGCATATACACCAGAAAATAACAAGCGTTTAAAGCATATCAGTGTTAGATTCAATTTTATTAAAGAAAAAATTGAAAACAAAATAATTGAAATAGTGTATGTGAAAACTGAGGACAATATTGCGGACCTTTTTACTAAGCCACTATGTAAAGTAAAATTCGAAAAATTTCGAGAACAATTAGGTGTAATAGTTAAATAAAATTATCTGCTATGACTCTGTTCAATAGAAATATGTTCATTGAGGGGGAGTGTTGGAGTTTGAATAACCCAATGAAAATATTTCTATATGTTGGTACCACTGTTATCGTCAACTTGACAATGACAAGGGACAGTGGAAACGGAAGTGATTTGATAGTAGTATGGTAGACAAGCATGGTGAAGGTTGTTAATTTTGTAAAATTATATTATTACTTTATAATAAAATAGGGAAGTATCAAATAAGCATATCTTTATTACAATCTCGTCACACAAAAATATTTCCAAAAAAATTATTGAGAAGAAAGAAAAAGTTATGGAAAAAAGAAATTATAGAGGCTCAGAACAAACTGAATTTCAAGGTCAAACAGTTTATGAATACAACAACAGACGGAACAAACGTGAAAACAAATTTTTAGGCCGTACGAAATTCTTGAAATATTAGAACATCATAAAGTAAAAGTGAAAAATAAAAAGAACAATAAAATTCAAATAATCCATATGAAAGAATTGAAACCCCCAAATGTGATTTCAGGATCTTCACCCACTGCGGAGGATTAGGAACTGAATTCGCATATCCCGAATTTCATGAATTGAACGAAAATCCAGGTCTTCTCCCTTTCAAAATCGGTAATGCTCAAAATGCTATAGATAATTGGTCTTTCATTCAAGTTTTCGATATTTCAATCATTTTAAAACATTTCACTTAAATGAGCGAACTATTTGATGAGTTCAAATTAAAAATAGAAAATTCCAAAGAACTTTCGGAAGATTTTTATAATTTCTGTAATTTGATTACATCTCTGCAAAGCAAAGTACATAATCAGATGCTGCAAATAAACCCTCTATTAAATTCTAGAAGAAGAAGATGCTTGATAAACGGTTTAGGTAGTCTTTTTCAAAATTGAACACTTTCCATAACTCTCTAATAACTCCTCACGAATTATTAGAAGAGATCAAATTAATATCTATTCATTTAACTAACGTTAAATTACCATTTGAACCCAAGCTCGAAAATATACTAAATTACGAAAAAATACTGAATATCAAAAGTTATAGCAAAGGAAACCAAGTCGTATTCATAGTAGAAATTCCTTTAATGGAACTAGAAAACTATAATTACTACCACCTCTATCCCTTACCTGTCCCACAATCTAATCATTTTAAAACTATCATACCGAGAACAAATTTCCTTATCCTTAATGAGCACAAATACGTCTTCCTGAATACCAGATGCCAAGAAATTTCATCTGACCAACACATATGCCACAGTGTCAACCCCATCTTTATTAACGAAAATGTACTCTGTGAAATTCAAATGTTGCAATATGCAAAAATGATTATAAATTGCACCGAAATCCCAATTGAAGTAACATCAATTCAAGCCAGGAAAATAGAAGAAGAAAAATGGATCGTTGTCGTTCCAAGGAAAACAAGAGCACAACAGTATTGCCATCAATCCGAAGAAAAAATCATACTCCAAGGCACATATCTGTTAGATATCAACCCACCATGCGAAATCCATCTGAATCAAATATTGATAAACAACCGGAAACCAACAAGATCAAACTATAGAAAAACTCAATTACCAAAAACCAGCTTCGCTACAGATAAACAGACAGATAAAGAGGAACAAGAAGAAATGAAACCTCTTAACATCGACCACCTAAACTTAGATGCGATGAAAAATGTGAGAACCGCTCTGGAAATACAAAATTAACGAATCAAAGACTTTCATAATAAACCTGTGGACTTAGATAGTGTTAGTGTGTGGACTATATTGCTTTATATAATTGCCACTTTTGTTACTATGTATTTCATTGCAAAATTTATATGTCAAAAATATTGTAAGAAAAGAGAAGACCAACTCCAAGACATTATCATCTGAACTTCACCGGAGTTTCGTTCCACGTCGGGAGGAGTTACGGGACTAACAAATGAACTATAATGCATATCGTGCAGCTTTAAAGCTGAGTCAGTACATTTTATATTATAAATATAGCTAAGGTAAATGTTGTAAACTAGTTGGTAGAAAATTATTCTTGTGTTTATTTGTAACGTTATTCCGTAAATAAAATTGTTAAAAAGTCTTAGTGATTTTTTAAAAAGTGAAAAATCAAAGGAGAAACTTTAACTCGCGATTCACGTTGGATGTTTTGTTTATATTTACATTTACCTTGATTGTCTTCAAATCTTGATTATTCAAATGATGTTAAGCATACAAGTTAACTGTTAGATGCAGGAAAGGTATGTAAAATCTCACAATTTCTGGAACGATATTTCCACTACAATTTAGAAAAATTCGATGCACTGATAAGATAAGGTATCACTCCGTTAATAACCAGAACCGAAATTTTCAAAAATACAACGATTGGTATCAAAAGTATTTCAATATACGCGAGTTCATCGGCTGGCGTAGTGCAGGTGTCGAACCACATAGGTAATAACTTAGACTAGGAATTCCCAGTCTAAGGGCAAGATTTTTAGAACGTTGGCAAACCTTCTACAGTCCATAGCCCGAACGTTGGTCTAAGGGTAACAAGTGGGTCGCTTAGCGTCTTGTTCAAATGTTAAAGTCAACGATGGCACTGCGAAAATGAGAAAAGGGGATACTTAGAACATAAAATATCTTAATATTATTAAAAAATTTTGAGTTTATGAGCGTAGTCTCTGCTATTATGGATAATATCAAGACCTATCGAGATGGAAATATGTTAACAATCCCTGTGTCCAACATTGGAGGTATGTTTTCTCTGGTCCAACAACACATCTAGCTAAGAAAGCGCAGCAACATTTTTGACAGATTTTGGTATGAAACGCTTGCGCTCTTTAAGCTGCAGCATCAGAAATACCCCAACATTTATTTTTATAAGCTTCTTTATAAACCAGCTTAAGAGCGCAAGACGTGTAACAGCAAAGCCTGTCATATATGTTGTAGCGCTTTCTTAGCTATAGATGTGTGTTGGACAGAGGGAATGTCATATATATGTTGAAAGAAGATTCGTGAATCTTCTTTCAACATATATATGACATTGACTGATGACATAGTTTGAGCGCCAGTAGGCGTATTCTCTACAATTAACTAAGAACTAAAAGTTGCGAGTCAGAATACATCAAAACTCAACAAGTTTAAGTGTATTTTGACTTTCAACTTTTAGTACTGAGACTTATGCAAATTTACAGAATACGCCTACAGGTGCTAGTTCGTTCAGGGTCGGTTTTATAATGTCCGGTTGACCGATGGTTGAAACTCAACCGACAGTATTTCACTGAGGTCTATTGTTGTATTTAAGCCATGATCATTTACTCAGGTCTTGCGTCTACTTAATGTTATGGAAGTTAGACTGCTAATGAGCTAGAGACCAGGTGGCGTTGTTGTAGAGGGATAAAAATAAAAAATACCATAATGAGAAATAAGGAATACATCTCTAAGGAATACGTACATAAATATAACCTATCTATGTAATATGTAGTAATATTATTGCAGTTCTTTTCGAAAATTTTATTGTGTGAAGTGACTGTGAAATTATTCAATAATGACAAAACCTTGCGTTGTACTGCAATTTAATAAGCGCTACAGGGTACTTCAAATCAAACAGTGAGCGACTGAAAAAGTGACAAAGTGCTATTTGCAATTAACCTCTTGATAATATGGTGATAATATGTAAGTGAAAAACATTTCGAAGAAAAATATATTGGCTCTGAGAATTCACTTTGAGTGGAATCTACAAAATATGATCAAGTTTGATTCTCTGTAAGTACCTACCTAGGTTCACAATAGGCCGCTTGATTATTAGGGAAAAGTTTGAGTATCAACCATAGCCTAAAATTATTTTCATGTTTGCCTTTTTTGTCAGTTAAATCAATACTCTCTATCATAGAGAATAAAATCAAGGCTTTATTATTATTATTACTTGACGTAGGGGTGCCAAAGCGGGTACTTAGGCGGCCAATTCGGCCCATTGTGCCTCTCACCCTTGCTCCTCAGACCTACGTTTCCCCGAGTATCCCGACAACCTGGTCCAGACATCTCAGGATTGCCGCAGGCGAGGTGCGTCTGATATTGGTCAGATCCGGCCACTTCAGTCCTAGGATGGCCTTACGAATGTCGGATAGAGCGGGGCATTCTGTGAAGAGAGCTCCACTGTTTCTTCCTCCTCCATGCATGCCCGACATGTCGGGTCGTCGATGACACCCATTGTATGTAGGTGTTTTCTTAGCGCAGCATGCCCGGTCCAGATGCTTACAAGTGAGCGTAGTTTGGCCCGGGGCAAAGATAGGCAGTCTTCGGCCCGTTTCCGGCATGGCTCCGTGATGAAGTTCTTGCTCTGTCGACAGCCCAGAATTGAGTTCCGCCTCTGACAGTGTCTGAGGTGTATGTCCTCTTTAATGAGGTTAGCCATGATGTGCGGTGTGATGGGTACTGCCGTTTCGGGCCCACACATTTTTCCCGACGAGGCAGCACCCGCCAGCTTATCCGCCTTGTCATTACCCTCATTCCCATCGTGTGCTGGCACCCAAGCTAGTTCCAACACAATTTCATTTTCTAGTTCCGATAGTTCGCGGTGGCAGTTCAGCGTGGTTCTCGCGTCGTAACTGCCCTTTTCAAGCGTTTTTAAAGCGTCTTTAATGTCTGTGAAGAAGCGTATTACTCGTTCTCGCACCTTACTCATGTGGACCTCATTAGCCCCTCGAGCTAGTGCTATTACTTCTGTTTGTAATACGGTGGCATACTTCCCGAGTGGTTGTTATAGAGACAGTTGCAGGTATTGGCTGAAGATTCCTATGCCTATACTGTCCCTCATTTTAGACCCATCAGTGTATACGTCTATTGTCGGCACAGTGCGTGGGTCTGTTTCTTCCCAACAAACGTGGTATTTGCATTAGCTGAATAGGGGTGCAATGCGGTCTGAGCTGGCCTCGAGGAGTGGTATTCTGGCAAGGCCCTCCTCCAAGATCGCTGTATGACTCTTCGCACTCTTGTGCACCCTTAATGTTCCACCATCTTTCAAACGAAGGGCAGTCAGTAGTGCTACCCCCTCCAGATATAGATCTAGGGGTGGCAAGCACAACAACGCCTCTAGTGCAACGGATGGTGTGGTCCCCATGGCACCAGTGACTGCGATGCAGACAGATCTCTGTAGTCTCGCCAGTCTGTCCTTCTCAGTTTTTAATTTGGTGCGTCGCCACCAAACTATTGAACCGTAGCATACGTGTACAACCATAGGGTGACCTTTGGCGATAGGCCCCAGCTTTTACCTACAACTCTTCGACATAGCCATAGAGCTGCATTGGCTTTGTCCAGCTTACTGTCCAGATGTTTTCCCCAGGTCAGTTTTCTGTCGATAACCACCCCTAGGTATTTCACCTTGTTGGATAGCTTGAGCTGGATTTCATTTAGTGTAGGTATTTTTATGTCGCCCATCTTTCATTTTCTGGTAAAGAGCATAGCCTCTACTTTGTGGGGATTCCCAGAAAGAGACGTTGCCCTGCACCACTTTTCTAAGATGAGTAGTGCCCTTTGCATCAGTTCGCATAGCACTCCAATGTGCTTGCCTGTCAGCAGTATGACTATATCATCCGCATATCCTATGGTGTACAGGCCCTCGTCATTCAGAGTCGTTAGGAGGTCGTCCACTACTATGTTCCATAGCAGGGAAGTAGTAGAGTACCCCTCCCTGAGGACAGCCCTTCGTAATATTCCCCGAGACAGTTGCGCCTGCGACACTAATTTCAACTATTCTGCTCTCGAGTACATTCCCTATCCACCTGCGCAAACCTGGCGGTACGGTTCTGTCCCGAAGAGCTTTGTTGACAGATTCGAAGGTAGTTCGATCAAACGCACCTTCGATGTCTATGAAGACCCCTAGGCAGTGTTCGCCATTGTCCAGGGCTCTCTCTATCCTGCCCACCAGAACGTGGATAGCGGATTCCGTAGATTGCCCTGGTGTATAGGCGAATTGGTTGGGGTGTAACGGTCTTTGGGTTAAGACGTTACCCCTGATTCAGCCGTCGCAAAGCTTCTCCAATGTTTTCAGTAAAAACGAGGTAAGGCAAATTGGACGGTATGATCTGGCAGATGAGTAGTCACTCTTGCCTGGTTTCGGTAGGAAGACTACCCTGGCTATTCTCAATTTCTTGGGTACGTGTGTAAATGCAAGGCACGCCCTAAGGATAACCACCAGTTCGTCCAATACCGTTCCCAGTCCCCACTGAAGGAGACCCGGGAAGATCCCATCCGTGCCTGATGATTTATATGGGGAGAATGCCTTGACCGCCTGTATTGTTCCGGTTCAATTTACGACTTCTCTCGCCAATTGCCAGTCCTCCGCAGACATCTCGAGTTGTGAGGAAGTTCCGTAACGTTCCCTAGTGATATCGACTCTGGGAAGTGTGTTGACACAAGTATTTTTGCTGTGTCTATAGCAGTGTTTGTATAGGTGCCGTCCTCCCTTTTGACACAGCCCACTTGTCTAGGATCTTTGGAGATCACCTTAAGCAGTCGGGATGCTGCAGGTGTACTTTCTGTCTCTTTACAGAAGAGTCTCCATGATTCCCGTTGTTTTGAGCGAATTTCCTTCTTATACGACCTTTGGTATAGTTTGTAGACCTCCCAGTTGGTTGTATTTCGGAATGACTTGGCTCTGTTAAATAGTCTCCGCAGGTGAGTCCTTTTGATCTCAAGACTCATGCTCCACCATGTGGCGGAGCCAGGTCTGAGCTGTCTCCTTCTCAAGGGCGAGGCATGCTCATAAGCATTCATAATCCGCCCAGTGAGTGCGCTGACTCGCTTTTCTAGGTCCTTTACAGACGTTATCTGAGTGGCCGCCCCATCATTGCCCATGGAAGACTCCAGGTGCGTTAGGTACGCTTCCCTGTCTGTCTTCCTGGGATTCCGGTACGGTTCTTTTGATGTCTTGACTGCTAAGAGTCTCATTATTATCCATTTGTGGTCAGAGTGGGTGGCTTCGGAGCTGACCCTCCATTTCACGATTGATTTGGAGATCCCTTGTGTTGCGACTGAGATGTCAACCACCGTCTGACACCGCGATGTTACGAACGTGTGTTCATTCCCTCGGTTGAGGATTTCCAAATTTGTTCCTAACAGGTATTCTAGTAATGCCCTACCTCTGTTGCAGTCTTCGCTGCCCCAAGCGTAGTGGTGGGCATTTGAGTCACACCCTACTATGAGGTGTTTTCTCTCCTGCTCGCAGAAGTCAACCAGCTTTTTAAGCTCCCTGCTGGGGGTGGCTCTGTGGCGTCTATTGGCAGGTAAGATGAGGCTACAATAACCTCTTGCCCTTTCCGAAATCCAGGGGAACTTAGACAGCCGTTAGGTCGCGTCCTGAGAGTCCTGTCAGTAGGATGGCTTCTATATGACCTAAAAGGGAAACACATGTCCTTGGTGGTCCTTTCATTAGTTCCTCCAACAAATATTTTCCTTTGGGAGGAGTTGTTGCTCCATCCACATACCCGGTTGCCTGTGCTCCAGGGTTCTTGGATAAGAGCTATTGCTGTCTGCTCAGCCTCCAGGTGACGACGTAGGAGAACAGTCGCCCCCGGGAGCGGTGCAGGTTTGCCTGAACTATGGCCAAACCGGTGGTTTTGGTCATCAGGCTTGTACTGGTGGGTCGACAATCCCACCTGACTCCGGTGCATCCATTTGCATGGGCGCTCCCTGAGCCGAGGCAGTCTCACCTCCCTCTCTCAACTTGGTCACCTTGCAGGTGACCTGACCAAGCAGGTAAAATAATGTACTTGCTTTTTCGGCTAAGTCGTCTCTCTCCTTTCTCATGAGTCCGAAAATAAGGAGTTTGCCCTGAGATTCTTCCTTGACTGCCTCGTGGAAGAGTATCCACCTTGGTATGCCTGCCCATGGGTTTTGAGCAGCCAGGCGCCCCCTCAGGTCCCCAGTCTCGGGAATGCAGAGAGTCGCCTTGGTTAGCTCAGGCAGCTCATCTTCTGGCAGTACGGTGAGCCTTGCTCCCTCCCACAGAGGTTTCATGGTTTCGACCGCCTTCACCAGAAAGTCGCGTTTTCGTCGGTGCAGGTAATTCTCAGTGCTCCCGCTGCAAAGCCACAACGCATGAAAGTGGGAGCTCCCTGCGCCGTGTCCAGCGCGTTAGCCACAATGTGGCCGAGCTCCTCCTTGATAAAGGTTGCCTTTTCCTCGGTGAGGGGGCAGCTATGGTCTTACCGGTCTACAATGGCCAGCATGAGGTGGCTGGCCACTGCCTCCCTGAAGGACCGTGCCGCCGAGACAACCTTTGTCTGCCTGGCGCGCGTTTCCCCGGCCTTTGCCCTCTTTCCAGGACGAGTCCCAGGTGAGGGCGTGTTACCGGGCGAGTGTTGGCGCTTGCCGGTCGCCGTACCACTTGGAGCCAGCAGGGTTTTACACTTCCTCATGCCGTCAGTGGCCGCGCCCGACTTAGGCTTCGTTTTGATTGGGGGCTTCTCCGTCCCTCCTCCTTCTGCTGCAGCGCCTTCCGCTTCTACAGCTGCCTCCTTGCTGCCCCTGACAGCTGCTTCTTCTTCGAAGGGTCTCTCGGTACCACTGGTCTGGCCAGATCGTCCGCAACCCCTCCTTCCTGCTCCAAAGTTTTATTGGTGTCCATGGATCATAGTTTGTAGTCATCCCTCGGGCTCCCCACCCTCTACGGAGCCCGCACTGGGGACGCTGTATCAGCGCCCGGGCTACCCGAGAGATATATCCCCTGGTACCGGTCCCACACGGACAGTTGGCGTGGTCGCTTGCAGTACCGGCGCCCCACTCCACCGCCGCACGATCCATGCTCCCTAGGGACTCACCCAGCCGGCCCTCTGACGGGACAGCACGGGGGTAATTTTTGACCGTCCGTCTAGTGGAATTCAGGGCCAAAGAGGAGTGTTGCCGGACTTCCGAGTCCCGGAGCCGACTCAGCCACCAAGATCCCGTGACACGGATCGCCCTGCACGGTACAAACACAGGGGTGCCACCATAGAATACTAATAAATAAGAAATGCTATCTCTGTGTAAAATGAAACACCGTTGACATTTAAGAACCGCCATTGTTCTGGAACAGATAACAATTTCGTTTTTCGTAATGTAGTTTTATAGGGCGGGAATTTCAAAAGTTAGTTGTTTTTAATCGGCTAGGAATTAAGGTTATGTCCTAACTTGAAGGAAGATAGAAATAAAAAGATCAACTTTAGTGAAAAATTTATTAAAGACAAAACAATACAAATACTGGATAATACAGTAACATAGCAAAATGTCAATTCTATCGGCACAAATGTTAGTACTTAACTAAATTAGAAGAGAATAACGCCTATTTATATAACAAGGAGGATGATACTCATAATGCTTAATGACTGTCGCTTAACTACTTATTAATTATATATTCAGTTATTGGCTTGACATACAATCTATCTGTTCCATTGAGAGGATTACCTGAATGTGTACGAATATAGATTTCTAATGATTCAAGTAAATTAATTTCAATCCTTTATAATTTGTCACATATTCAATCATAATTTCATAGACAGAATAAAGTATTAAAATTAAATTTACTTGAATCATAAGAAATTCATATTCATAAACAATCATCTCCCCAATAACCAGATCGACGGCAAGTGTAGACCATTACTAAATACATAATTAAGAAGTAGGTACTAAAGAAATTGTTATCAAGCATTATAATACCTATCAACCTTCTTGTTATATAAATCGGTGTTGTTTTCTGAGAATTTTGTATTGCCATTTGATGATAAAGGTCCAGTGTGTTATAAACACAAAATAATTCTTGAAGTGAACAAATAGCCAGAACCAGTTGCATTCGTAGGTATCAGGTGCCTTATAGGATTCCACTGATGGGTTTGCCTGTGAAACAAGAAAAATATTTTAGTTTTTAAACAAATCATAAAATAGAAAGACAATATCTGAATTGAGAAAAAAATTAATTCAGTTGATTTTCAGACTTATCTATATAGAACAAACTTTTTTAGCTGGTAAATTTATGCTAATGTTAAGAATTTAACGCTTTCTAAAATGACCAGTATGTTTATTGAGATTATTTTTATCTCTGGTATATTTGTGAAGAATGAAGCGAATATTAAAATTCATTATTTCTTCAGAAATATTATGAATTTCATATTTTTGGAGAAACATTATCAAAACTCAATGCTATCAACTGTCTAAAACACTATATAAAAAGTTATAAATAGATCCACTAAATCAATTAAATTTAGGCATAGTTCAATCAGGTATTCTCATGATGTTCTAAGTCACAAACAAATGCTGACCCAGTATGGCATCTGAAAATAAACTGTTGTGGCAATTAACTCAATCTGATACCTTTAATTTATATAATAACCTGCTACTTTAGTAGTGGTATGCGTACTCTCCATTCTCTATAGAAAAACATATATTATCTTCTGCAACAAAGTTATTCTACAATATGAATTGTCGCCGGAGAATTTCTGAATCAATTTTTCAGAAGGACCAGAAATGATAAGTTAAAATTAATCAAGAATCAGTTAAATCTAAACTATGAATACAGGATAGTTTAGAATGAAAATTATACCAGAGCTAAGAACGTGTTAACAAAAATAATAAATATAATGAAATCAAAATGATACTACACTCACATGACTTGCTTATTCATTAATAATCCTGTCTTTTCTAATAGGTATATTCTATTGCTGGCCTAAAACTTGATTAACAGTTAATCAATTAGATTAACATATCCAATCCAATCAAATATGCTCAGATTTACACAAACAGATCAACAGAAAGAAATACAATATTAGTTGAAATAATCATGTTAAAATTGAAAAAGCTTACCTAAAATAAAATTTACATTTATCACAGCTTACGGCATTATAATTAGGAAATTTAAAGATTGATTTGACATTGTCAATATAGATAAAATTCATAAAATATATATATTGTCAAGTGTCAATTTTCAGTCAGAAATAAAGGCTGTTCGAGCAGTAGTTCGGGACGGTTTGATAACTGTTAAAAATGCGCATGTGCGGTTTGAAACAGTTTCCAAGTGGTTTGGGATTTTGTTGCTCGGACACCAAACTGCAGTTTGCAAACTACCCCTTCCACTTTCTTACAGTTTCTTTGTCATAGAACAAATGACTATGCCGATAGTTATGTTTTATGACCAAAGATAAGAGGGAACATCAATGAAAGACTGATGGACAAAACACAAAACCAGGGTTCAGTTTAGGACTGTGGTGGTGTTCTCTGAAAGGGATTTCTTCAACAACAGAGAACACTATACTCTAAGAAGAAGAAGACGCTTCAACTGCGCCTGTCTCAAATTGAGTTTGGAAATCATCAAACTACTGCTCGAACATCTTACTAGTAGTTGGGAATAAATTATTTCATCGTAAATTGAAGTGCGCAGGCGTCTGACGGTTTGGGACTGGTTTGAACCGCTGCTCGAACACCCTTATAGATGGTTATTATTTTAATCCTAAATATTGGCTAATCTGAAAGACCTGGAGAATTGGGATTGACACACGTCAAATGTGTTTTGAGGTCACATACAGTCACATATATAACTTTCATACTCGTGCGTGGGTGCCACTGCCACTACCCGGTACCCTTGCCGCAGCACAGATAAGGACGGGAGGTTGTTCTTGGTCGCTCCTGAGAACTGTTTGCCTGTTGATCCTCCCTGGCGAACGCATTCGCCGAAGAGTTTCAACGCGTCTTCCTTTCAGGAACCGTACTGGTCCAGACCGACTATGTATAGTCATTCTAGGTATCCCCTCGCCCCAGAAGTGCCCATTTTAATGAGGTCCAGTTTGTCGAGGATACCCCTTACTAGGAAGTCTAGGGCCCTGTATTCCCAGGGGCTTTAATCTCTCCACCAGCGTCAAGGTCCTACAACCCCTTGGAGAGGAAAAATAAAAGCTTTTTAAATTAGATAAAATATATCATAGTTCGTATCAGAGTAAATTCTCTTTGGTAAATTCGTTCTACTAAAAGTAGTAGGCACAGGGCGCCTTATGATGAGCTCTAGTTCGTGTATTTTTCGTAGCATCTTTGTAACTCTTCGCCATCAGTAGCACTTATCCCTCTACAGAAGCGAGCCTGGCGGGTCAACACGTTAACAGTCCCATGTACAGAGCTCCAGTCGCAAGACCTGAGTAAATGATCGTGATTTAAGCTTCCTTCGCCCATACAACATAAGGATGCGCTGCGAGATTTTACGCAACACACCGTAATGACATACGATAACACAATGGTCGTGTCCACAGCAGTGCCTGATTACTAATCGATTAGTAATCAGTAATCAAAAATCGGTATCTTGTGGACACGACTGATTACTGATGCATCATTTGTCAAACTGACACTTAATTTAATTCGACAATTAAAGGAATTGAGAATGGAAGAAGAAAACGTATTTTCTATTCAATATGTTTATAATGAAAAAGATTATGTGGTAAACGAAACGATAGCGGTCCATAATAGAATTGGGAAATATCTGAAACAAAATATATTTTATGTACACTATGGTTTTCTGATAGCTGTCACATTAAAGTCGTCAACTTTTTGATTACCTGATTACTAATCGATTGGTAATCAGACACTGCTGTGGACACGACCAATGATTTTTGTGCTACTCCCACTACTCGTGTTACTCGTCCTCCCTATATTTGTTTATGTGTACAGAATACGCCTACAGACTCAGCCTCTAATGGTTTGTATTAGAGCATGGAATTACCAAGGAGATATCACATTCGGAGAGCAAGTGAAGCCAGTGCCTCAATCAATGGCCGCCAATGGAAGTATCACCATATTCTTTTTTCGACAGCAACTCTTGTATCCAAGAGCCTCGCTATTCTCCATTGTGTTAAAATAAAAAAATCGTCATTTTCATTAAAAAATAGCACAAAAAATGAAAATCAAAATAAGCTGTAAACACCAAGGTGAGAACGAAACTAATGGCGGTTGACAAAAAAAATCGGCTTTACTTCAGTTTTACGGCGGCTATAGTAGAGCTCTATATATCTTTTCAGTGCTCTAGCTATACATGATACTATAGTTATAGTATCATGCTAGCTATTCAGCAGCGTCTCCTCTATATACCTATAATTTGATCCTTGAATTTTTTTTAAGTTCACTATGGGGATTGCGATATTAGTGCGCATTCGCAAAAGGGAAAGTTGGGGAGTTGCCTTGGAGTCACATGCCACATATGGTATCCATGGTAACAAAATTGGGACATGTCCCTTCTCTTACCAAAAAAGTTCATGACGCATGCGCATATCGCCAGCTATCCCCAGGTCTTTGGCTTCATTTTTGGCTATTATTTTCCACAATGCTAGTGGCATAGAAGTTTAAGTATATGCATCTCCTGTCGTGTACACACGACTTTTCCCTAGTCTAGACTAGGTCCTAGTCAAAGGTTTGTATTCAGGAACACGCTGCATGTCTCTGTCACTACTTGTTGTTTTGTATATAGTTGAAGTTCGGTGTTCTGTGTTTTTGTTTTGTTTTGTAGTACTTGTGAGTTTAGTGTTTAGTGAGTCTACGATTTGCGACTTGCGAGAAAAGTAGGAAAGACGATGTCTAATGTCAGTGTAAATGCAACATCACTTATCTATGGTCTAATGATAATGGCATACATTTGCAAAATATGTCGTAAAACCTTCAACCTTTGTTTCTTCTTAAATATTTGAGTTGACTAGTAGTGTATCAATTTGAATCACTCTTACACAAACTAAATATCGAAAACATGAAGCAATGATAATAGCCAAGGTCTCGTGAAGAATGCTGAAATAAACGGAGTGAAAGTGTGTAATGTATGTTTAAATTATGTGAATACATATTGTTTGTGATTTTTGATTCGAAAACCTTTTAATTCATAATGTCGCATTCTAAGCCATTTGAGGATAATAATTTGCAAAATGCCACCCAAATTATAAAGAATTCCAATGGTATTGTCGGAGGTATCAGAAGTGCCCCAGTTTTGCCTCCAAGACCATCAAATTCACCTATGATTGCTAGTGGATATAATAGCAGTTATAACGCATATAATATGCCATATTCGGGTGAGTTATATGACAACTAAATTAATATAACGAATACATTCGACATTCTGTACCCAAATAAAATTGGCATATAATAAATACCTACCTGTTTAACTTACTAAGTAAGTACATACTTAGTTTTAAAATAACCTACAGAGATGGCAAATATGGGGAACCATCTGATTTGTGGGTACATTATACGTGATATTAGAAAATACCCTTCCACTTTTTTTTTTCATTGACCACTTTGATTGTCGAGATCGATTTCTTTTAAAAGTTGGAACACTATAAACATATTTATGCATTTTCAGAGTTAGGTACTTTCTGAACAATTTAAATGATATACCTAGGGTTTGGGGAGTGTTCGACTTGTGTTTCTTATGCTCTAACATTCTAACAGTGATAAAAATGTATTATTCAGTATTTAAAAAAACAGTGGGATACCCATCAGACCTTATAGAATTTAAATAGATGGGGTGATCCATTTATAAAAAAAGACTGATGACGTCATGTTCCGAAAATTATCGTAACTATCGATAATTAAAGTACGTCACTGACACTGAAAATAATGAATGTTCTACAATCCCTTTTGTTACGGTATTTTGGAGGGTATTTTCTTATTAAAACGTATAGTTAACCAGTAATCAAATGGTTTCACATTTCACACATTTGCCCATCCCTGTATAATTATTTCCACTAAATTCTATCTTGGAGGAACTTAAGTACTAAAATACCTACCTACCTAGTTCTTGAAAAAAAAATCTTCAACTAGTTCTTGGATATGTTTGAATTGATGATTTATTGTAATAAAGTCAAATGTAAATACGAGTAATAATTGTTTTTTGGGTGTAATTAAATTAAGTATATGTATTGTTGTTCTGTCAGTATGTAAATAGGTATATCGAAAAAATATTTATTCAGGCAAACCATTCTTGTTATATTTGTTGGATAGTGCTAGAAGGATGTTGAACTGTCTCTTTAAGTATTTTGTTAATCCGCACCTTTTATTCTACTGAAAATGCCCTCTTTGATGACAAATGACCTATACGATATCGTTACTTAAATGCTTCTCCTGTATTTAAGTGCATTTGTTGAAACAGTGGATCATCTTTTCTAACGTGTGGCATGAATTTTCCATTATTATAAATCATTGAGTTTCTTAGATAACCTATTGACTAATTCGACCTCTTTAATTGTTCAAAATGTGAATTCGTAACAGGCTTATCTCTCTAAGTATTTTTATGAATAAATGAATTTATCATGAGAAGATAAATAATTGATACATCCAGATATTTAAATTGTTAATATACCTACTTGATATAATGGATATCAATTTCAGGTCAGAAATAGACAAGCTCTGGTTCACGAAGATCACGTTATAAACACGCATGTTTTGATGAGATTTTATTAGGTATGAGCTTATTTTTTTTTATCAAACTAAGAAATTAATAATTTCTCCTAGGTAGCGTAAACCAGATAGCATTTGATATTAGTTCTGCTAAAAATTCATTCGTAATAATTGTTAGCATTCTTATATATTGAGTACTAACTTTTGCCCGCTTCTTCGCCCGCGGAAAATCAGATGGATACTCTATACAGTGTGTCCCAGATTGGTGTTGCATGTATTACTATCTCGGTTATTATAAGAGCTGCAAAATCGGTTAAATTGGCAATGTTTCTCAGGATCCTATTACAATTTCAGAACTGCTATTAAATTTGGACAATTGTTTTTGGTTTTTGACGGTTTTTGAATAAATCGCGAAAAACCAAAATAGTGAGTTTTTGACAATCCCCCGTATCTCCATTATTTGAGAACATATGGTATTTTAGTTTGGACATTCAATGGGCACTTTTTTAAGGTCTTTATTATAAAAAATAAAACAAAAGAATATCTCGTACAGTTTTTGAGAAGATAATCACTATAACTTTGTTTTTTCTTATAGACGCCATATTGATTTTTTGTTGCATTGAATAGCATTGTTAATTCCCTTTCCAAAATGTATCATAACGTGGTATTTTATTTTAAAATAAGGCCGAAATAATTTAATATTTTTTTTTCTAATTTAATCATATATGAACTGTCTATTTTATAGAAATTGCTCTATCTGGCCATCACTTTGATCTCAACACATTTGACAACGATTTTGCAAAGAGTTTATTGCCCTAATTAATGTGTTTCTATTTTTCCATTCACAGCACCCATAGCGTTTCAGACCCTTTCTTCTAAAACTGCAACATTTTCAGGAGCTTCAAATGAATAAGTTTCGTTTTTGATGTGTCCCCAGAAAAACAAGTCAAGGTTATTTATGTCATGGGATCTAGCAGGCCACATAATATCTTCATTATACGTAATTAATCTATTGGGAAAGATATCTTCCAAGCAATTCTTTACGACGGCGGTATTAAGAGCTGGACAACCAGCATGCATAAACCAAATTTTATCTAAGTTCCCCACAGCTGAACTCACAGCAGGTATTCTTTGTTCTTGTAAAAATTATGGGTCCAATTAAATGATTTCCTAAAAGTAATAATTTCATTAACTTCATATTTAAATGTAAATCTCACTTTAGAGTTTCCTATTATACCTTACCAAACAATAAATCCAAATTTTGTTTGGATCCTTGTTTGTGTGTTAAGCTTTGGGTTTTCTGTGGCCCAGTGATGCGTATTATGCCTGTTGAAAACCCCGCAATTGGTAAATCGAGTTTCGTCAGTCCATAATATGTAGGTACATGGATAAATTGGCATTTTCTCGCATATTTTGAATGTACCATTTACAAAATCTTACTCTTCTGGGAAAATCATTTGCCGATAAACCTTGTACTATCGTGGGGTTCTATGGATGATATTTATTAACGGCCAGTATTCGATGAACGGATGAATTAGGGATATCCGTTTTATTACCAATTTTTCTAGCTGATGCTGTGGGATTATTATTAGTGTATTGTAACACAGCATCAATTATCTCCTCATTTTCAACAGCATATTTAGGTTTCATGGTTTTGGAAAACTTCCATAATTTAGAAAATTTAGTACCAGGTCCCTAAAATGTCTTGCGTTTGGTTGATGCCGTTCAGGAAATTTATTTTCATAAATTGCCGCAGCCGCCTTTGTGTTTCTGTAGGCTACGAAGTAAGTTTGTATCATGTCTAATGTTTCTTCATTGGTATAATTAAGAGCCATATTTGAAAATAATAACAACGTAACGGAAATTAAATTAAACAAAAAAAAGCAATTAATGAAAAGAAAATGAATGAATAAAATCTAATGGAGACAATATAGAAGACAGTTCAAATTAAACAAACTGTAATTTGACAGTTCTAATACATATTGTTGGCTCGCCTACTACACCAAATTGAGTAGAGCAGCAAAATTAATTAGATTTTTTAAATAAATTATTTCATCCTTATTTCGAAAAATATATCATGTTGCGGTACATTTTTCGAAAGGGAATTAACAATGCAATAAAAATTAAATATGGCGTGTATATATTTATAGTAAAAACCTTCAAAAAGTGCCCAGAGAATGTTAAAACCAAAATACCCTGGGTTCTCAAATAATGGAGATACGTGGGACTGTCAAAAACTCAACATTTTGTTTTTTCACGATTTATTCAAAAACAAAAAAAAAATACAAAACATTTCCCAGTTTGGTATCTAGAAAGCAACAAAATTCTGTATAAATATAATCCACGATTACATTACTTTTGTCATGTTCTGTCGTGCTCATTTAATCCGATGAAAACTGCATTAAATTTCATGCAGACAGACGCGATAAAATGAGGCCTATATTTCAAATTACACCTGAAAAAATACATCGTTCAAAATTGCATTCAGTTCCTTTTAGTAGTTCTTGCGTGATGCTTGTACAAACATACAGACAGAAGCGGTACAATGGAACCAGTATAAGGCTTTTCCACGTGACGTCAGCGCCATTTAATTTACTGTCAAAATCAGCTGTTCTGGAGGTCAACAAATCATAAGATTGAATTCTAAAATCGTACTTTTTACTTTATTTTAGTTATTTTTGTACAGTTTCAAAACACTCATGTTAATAATAAGGTATTTTAACACTAATAGAATTGTTTTAGAGTGAATGTATTTTTGAGAAAACTAGAGTTTGTAAGTAATTACAATAAATGTAAGTACTCACCGAAGTTTTAATCCCTTAAATAACATTATTTTTATGTTCAATTGCCACATTTTTGTGGAGTTGTGCAAACGATGATAAGAAATTATTTCTATTACCATCGGAAAAATACAGTAGGGGTAGATTAATTAATTCAAGAACAAGCAGCTCGTCGGCAATCTTGGATGATCATAGAGGTGATTTAACAGAAAGTAAAATCAGATGGCTAAGAATTTGTAGTGACCATTTTATTTCAGGTAAATTTGTCTTGATATGCATTTTTCATTGCATATATAATGTGTTTTATGTATTTCAATCAATTTCAATAAATATAGTTAGTTGCTACCATTACTTATATAAAGTAGCCAGATAGAGAGGTATACTAGGGCAAAAGAAAGTGTAAAAATGAAGGAACATAGTTCTAAGATTCAATTTATATTATATTTATTTTTCATTATACACAAAATATATAAGAATTCCCTTTTTGTTTCCTAGGATTAATGCACGGATTCATCCAAAACGAATGCAATTGTATTTTTATTTGTATATAATCAAGGTGCTAGGGGTAGTTAGCTTTGGAGCTTAATTAGCTTTGCAATCTCCATATTTTCATCTGACGTTGGGTTAATATATGATTATTATATTCATATTTTCTGAAGATATCTTCTTTTGTCTTCAAAATCCAGTCTTTCAAAGTATCTACTTCCATTAGACATCTGAAGGAGAAATATTTTTTAAAAGTATTCTCATCTTACATAGGTATATAATTTTAATTATAAACAGAATCTATATTGCCATTTCAAATGATTATTCCGTATTTAAAGGTGTTTCAAGATAGAAATGCAACCAAGTTTTGTAAATGCAACAAATTATAATTCGCAAAATAAAATGCTTAATCTTCATTAAGTATTTCTACTCAAATTTTAAATGTTTACCTTCAGGATTACTTGAATTAACAATTTTAAGGTTTTGTTGTAAATATCTAGCAGTAAAATCTTCAAAATTTTCTTGAAAACTAACAAAACTTCTCTCTCTCTCTCTCTAAGGTTATTGGCCCTTGCTCCCTATTGGTGCATTTGGCCAGCTCATTAGGGGGGTTACAATCTTGTCTGATTTTGCATCATATTGTAACCCATTAATAATAGTTTTTTTTCCTCTATTTCTTTTGTGTAATTCTTGTATGATTATTCTTCAATGCACGTGTCAAGGTGAGTCCAGCAATGTGCCTCGATCCGAGTATAACCTTCTCTGTCACGCTCCTAAGGTTATCAGCGAGGTTTTCCCTCTTGTCTCCTCCAGACCACGCTGCCACGTGCTTCTAACCTTAAAAGTTAAATAGGAATCGACCTCTTTTCGCTTGCACACCCCGAACTACGCTCGATTATCACGGCCGAGACTTCCCTGTCCACCTCGGGGGCCCAGCACTCACGTCCTCTACTAGCGTGTACTTCCCGTACGGAAATTTTTGATTTCCTTCAGACGCGAAGTGGACTCTACCGAGGTTGATACGGAAGTGCTAACAAAACTTACAATGGCGTTTTATGGCAAAGTGGCTTTGTTGACCTCCAGAACAGCTGTTTGCGGCCATATTTGTGACGTCGGTGGAAAAGCTCTATTCCAAGATAGACCTCTAGCAATACATTGGTGAAAATTGCATGCATTTCTATGTAGTAGTCTTTGAGTGATGCGTCTACAAACATAGAGAAAGACAGACATACGCGATAAAATGTAGCCTATATTTTAAGTGAGACCTCTTGTAATACATCGGTGAAAACTGCATTCAATTTCATGCAGTAGTTTTTGCGTCATGCGCGTACAATTATACAGACAGACATACAAGAATTCTAAAAACTGTTGTTTTGGCTTCTGTTGCTCTAATGAAGACCCCCATATTATTTTTTCTTAAATATCTTTAATGTACAGACATCTATCTGCCTGTTACAATTTTATTATAGAGGTTGGGGCACCGTATACGACACGGTTTCTCAAGGGGAATCCATGAAATATAAAGTTTTTGCCATCAACGAAATATGTAGATGCAAAATATTTCTGGCCAAAATCTAAAATTATTTTTGTATATACAGGGTGCTTCAAAAAAAGATACATATCAAAGTTATGTTTTTTTAATTAAATGCCCTATATTTTTTATTATTTTCGTATATAACAGCCAAAATAAAAGTGAGTTACTTCAGTATCCCCTATACCTATCTCTTTCCATTTTGAAAATATCCAAAGATTTGTTGAAATGTAAGGTATGAAGTATTAATCTTCTATTTCTAAAGTTGCTCATTTTGAACTTGAGCTATTTTTATAACATATTGATGAAGGCCAAGTACCCTGTATCATATTTCAGTGTCAAAAATCATGTGTTATAAATATGGTTATAAAATTTCAATATAAAATATAGAAAAAATTCGTTATTTTAAATGTATATTATGTGTATTGTTACATATTCTAATGCAGAATGAAATCCTCTTTCAAACTATATGTGGGTTCCCTTTACCTAAACTCAACGCATTTCTTGAATTTTGTACTTTTCTAATAATTCATACTTACATTCCCAATGCATTATGATTGGGTCACCTTTTAAGATAATAATGATTATAGTTAAATTCCATTATCATTATTTCAGTACTAGTTGATATACGATTATTACCCAATTTCCTAGAATTTGAAAACTCATATGAAATAATTCCTCAAAGTTTGCAAATCATATCCAAAAAAACAAATTAACTGACGGGTAATGATACTATTATTTCTGTTGTTGTCGGTTTTACGCTTGAAAGACAACTATACCATTCTTAATATTTTTTGTTTGGAACATCAGCGTTTTACATATAGAACTGTGAAAAGTAAATAAATATCTATAAGTATTTATTAATAACATAGTGTAACGTGCAAGGGGAACAGCCGCCGGTATTGGCTACAAAGTGGCGACATCCTTTTGAAGCAAGCGAGAGATCTATACTGTGGTTGGACATATCGAGAGCAGCGTTGACAAAGAGAACGACGGCAGCATGTCGGCATCTACTCCTAGAATGCCGACAAAGGGATCTCGAGAAAAGTCCAGTGGCGGCTTGCGAATCAAAGACCAGAAGCCGCTCGAATGATCTGGAGCTTTTGTCGGATATATATATGGGAGAATTGTCGGCATGAGAGACAGAATGTAAAAGACAGTGTGAATAATAGAATAGTCCGAGTAAGCTAGTGACAATATAGTAAAGTTAAGTTGTAATTTATATTATTTCGATTGTTAATAAAGTTAATTTAATAACTCTAAATTAGTCTCACTTATTTGCGAACCCACATACGCAACAATTTGGTGTTAGAAGAGGGATAAGTGAGTGAAGAGGCTTTTGTCTATGGTGAACACCCGAAAACAGACAGAAAAAATGGAAGAACAACTAACTAAGTTATTCTCCGATTTTTCGAAAAAACAAGAAGAAATACGACAACAAGAAAAAAGAGAAGAGGAGGCACGATAACAGCAAGAACAGAAAAAGGAGGAACAACTAGTTAAGGTACTCTCCGATTTTTCTAGAAAACAAGAAGAGCTACGACAACAAAAAAGAAAGAAGAGGTATGACGACAGAGATTTCGAGCAGATTGCAGGATTGTTCCGAAATGCCCATCAAGAAATCTATACCGTTAAACAAAAAGTTCGAGAAGAAATTGAGACAGTTCGAGAAGAGTTTGAGGAAAAGTACCGAAGACTAGAGAAAGAGATGAAGAAAATACGGGATACCAACCAAGACGAAAGCAGTAAACTGGACATGTCGAGGATCACTACAGCCAACGAAAAACTTAAGCCACCTACGTTTGACGGCGAAACATCTTGGGCCATGTACAAATGTCAATTTGAGGCTGCAGCCAATGCAAATGGATGGGATCATCAGCAGAAAGCAACGGCGTTGGTATTGGCTTTGCGAGGAAAGGCGCTTGAAATACTTCAAAACATTCCTGAAGCCAAACAAACTGATTATTTGGCTGTTGCGGGCGCCTTGGAACTAAGATACGGCAACAAATATCTTAGCAAAGTGTATCAGAGCCAGCTGAAGAGCAGAATTCAAGGTTCGACGGAGTCACTGCAGGAATTCAGCAGTAGCATTAAGAGCATGGTGCGACTGGCTTATCCACAGGCCCCGGACGAATTCATTGAGCAAATTCATCGATGGAGTTCGAGATATAGACATGCAGCAAGCGTTGAGACTAAGTAGACATAACACCTTAGTCCAAACAGTTGTCCAGGCACTGGAATACGAACCTGCCAAAAACGCTCCGATGAATGGATAAGTCAGGGTGTCGGACGAACCGCAAAACAATGAAGAGTTCTTTAAGAAGTTGGAGTCGATGTTTCAGAAGTTCTTCTCTCGAGGAGGTAAGGAGTCAGGATATAGAAAACCGATTAAGTGTTACAATTGCAACCGAGAGGGATATATAAGTAGAAACTGCAAGCGACGACCCAGATTTGATGAACGAAATATTCAGAGAGGGAATACCCGACTTCAGGAAAACTCCAGTGTAAGGGGCCAATGCTGGCGACTACTGATTATCAAGCCCACAAGTTACATTTGCGCTGCATTAAGGAGAAACGGCAAAGTTACGACTTTGAAGTTAAAGACCAAAAAGAAAGAAGTCACGCCAACGCTGACAACTTGTCACGAACACCTTGTGGCAGTTCCTGTAAATTCTGTCAAAGGCAAGAACAAAGAGAAATAGCCAAGGATGTTGTACATATCCAACAAATGCAGATTAGGAATAAGGAAACGGAAATTACCGACGAAATCACCAGAGACAACTTTAGAAGAGAACAAATCGCTGTCAAAGATTTGACGATAGTACGGGGCTGGCTAGACCAAAAGCGACGACCTGAGTGGCAAGAAATCTCCAGATTTGATCAGACGGTCAAGGGGTACTGGGCTCTGTGGGATTCGTTGTGCTTACGGGATGACTTGATCACTCGTAAATGGGAAAGTCCAGATGGTAGCAGCATTGTGTATCAAACCGTTGTACCCCGAACGATGGTAGCTGAAGCACTTCGTGAACTGCATGGCAGTCGTAGTGGAGGCCATTTTGGAGTAAATAGAACACTGGCACGTGTGAAAGAGTGGATCAACTGTCGAAGAGATGTGGAAGAATGGTGCAGATGATGTGACCTCTGTGCCTCTAAGAAGGGTCCGAAGACACGATCCCGAGGGAAAATGAAGCAGTATCTGTCAAGTGAACCTTGGGAAAGAATTGCGGTGGACATTGCGGGACCATTCCCTACGACAGATTCTGGAAATAAGTACATCATGGTCGCCGTGGACTATTTCTCGAAGTGGCCAGAAGTAGTGCCGATGCCGAATCAGGAAGCAGTTACAGTGGCCGAAGCCATTCTGGAAAACATGATTTCCAGACACGGAGTACCCTTGGAGCTGCATACCGATCAAGGCAGAAACTTTGAATCTGAAGTATGGACGCAGTTAATGAGGTTGCTGGGATCCGAAAAACAAAAACAAGAGTGGTCCACGATTTTGCCAGACAAAAGCTTCAGTTGAAGAGCGACAAAATGAAGATGAGACTTGACAAAAGGCAGCCATTGAACTCTTTTAACGAAGACGATGCAGTTTGGTTGTACCAGCCACAGCGAAGGAGAGGATTAAGGCCGAAATTGCAAAGACCTTGGGAAGGACCATATCGCATTGTCAAAAAGATTAATGACTTGGTGTACAGGATTCAACTTTCGCCAAGAGCCAAGCCAAAAGTGGTGCACGTGGAAAGACTGAGTCCGTATCGAGGAGATAATCCACCGGTCTGGAGACAAACGGAAGAAGCTGTTCGGGGCGAACAGCTTTAAGGCAGGGAGCAGTGTAACGTGCAAGGGGAACAGCCGCCGGTATTGGCTACAAAGTGCCGACATCCTTTTGAAGCAAGCGCGAGATCTATACTGTGGTTGGACATATCGAGAGCGGCGTTGACAAAGAGAACGACGGCAGCATGTCGGCTCTACTCCTAGAATGCCGACAAAGGGATCTCGAGAAAAGACGAGAAGCCGCTCGAATGATCTGGAGCCTTTGTCGGATATATATATATATATATATATATATATATATATATATATATATTTATATATATATATATATATATATATATATATATATATATATATATAGATGGGAGAATTGTCGGCATGAGAGACAGAATGTAAAAGACAGTGTGAATAATATAATAGTCCGAGTAAGCTAGTGAAAATATAGTAAAGTTAAGTTTTAATTTATATTATTTCGAGTGTAAATAAAGTTAATTTAATAACTCTAAATTAGTCTCACTTATCTGCGAACCCACATACGCAACAATATTATTATATGACAAATACAAACAAATACTCACTAATATGAAAAACATACAGACACACAGACAGATCAATGGCAAAAATATGTTTGTTGGACTCAAAAGTCCTAATTAGTAAACATCTGTTGAGAACAGAGTATCGAAAATTTTACACGAATACAATAGTTCTCTTACAAAGCTACTAGGTGTAGTGGCAAAACAGTAAAAAGAACAAGACCTTCATTGAATGATATAAAAATTATAACAGGATCAAGAATATAATAATATAAGAAACACTAAAGTAAAAATGTCGTTCATGTTCTTGAATTCATAATTGAACTCTCTTCAAAAGATCTTTCAACTTTCCTTAACATCTGTGATGTCACGGATCGGAAAGCGGCTCTTATTCTTTCTTTCATATTTTCAGCTGTTGTGGGCTGGGTATCATATACAATATTTTTAATACGTCCCCATAAAATAAATCCACACAGGTTAGATCCGGAGACCTCGGTGGCCAATTTTGAGAGCCGCTTCTTCCTATCCATCTGTTTGGAAAACGCCTATAAATAAATTATCTCACATTCTTTTGAAAATGGACAGGAGCACCATCCAACAGCAGCCACATCTACTGTCTAATATTCAGCGGAACATGTTCTAAGAGTTCGGGTAGTTTATCACGTAAGAATCTTAGAAATTTTTGTCCATTAAAAATGCCATAAAAAAAATACGGACCTATTAATTGGGACCCTAGAACACCCCCCACACATTAAGGGATTCTCATCACAGTAATAATGGCCATTATGTCTGTTCACTAGGCCGTTATTATGCAAAGTGAATTCATCAGTAAACAGAATTGAATCTAGGAAGAGTTCATCATCGCATAATCTGTCTAGAATCCAAATACAAAATTCAATTTACATAAATAATAAGTTGACGGCTATAATTCATTTGGGGATTTTCTCTGGTGTAGGTATACTAACTTTAACGCCATGGAGTTGGAAATGCAGTTATTGGTTTTATTATTAGCGATGCGTAGAATACAAGGAAGAAAGTGTGTAAAAAATAACTAGGCGATGGAGTGTGCGTCCAGTAAACAGGGATCAAGAAAAGAAAAATGAATACCGACGTTTAATACTAGAACTAAAACTTCATGATGAAGTATGATTCTTTAAATATACAAGAATGCGAACCGATACTTACCACCGACGAATAATTCAACCTAAGAAATCCAAATCCCCTAAAAATGTTCCTAAATTTCCAATAAGCCGCACGTGAAGTTGAACATTGTCCGCCTAACGTTGGGCCGTAAGCTCTTACTCTGGGGATGAAGAACTTATGTACCTAAATAATCTTCCAGGCAGCCAACTAAGAAATGACGTTGAAGTCATAATGCCACCGAATTGTGAAGCCAATGAAGATGGATATGATTCTGAAGATGACATACCATTGGTTCAAGTCTATCCAGGGGCGACTCTGTTACCTTGCGGTAATGGATCGGGTATACCTCCACCAAAAAAGGTGAAAAATATGGTATGGGTTCATGAGGATATCACTCCAAAACCCTATTTATGGGAAGAACCTATTGGCCCAGTTCAAGAGCTTACACCTATGCAACTATTTGAATGTTTTTTCGACACTCAGGTTGTTGATATATTAGTGAGCTTCTCCAACAGATATGCTCTAAAGAAAAATATTGAAGGAAATGTATCTAATAAGGAAATGAAATGTTTAATTTTAAATGGTTATATAGATGTACCTCGAAGATACATGTATTGGGAGAATAGAAATGACACCAATAACCTTCTAGTGACAAATGCTATATCAAGAGATAGATTTTCTTATATTATTAGAATTTTACATGTTTGTGATAACGACAATCTAGACAAAGAGGATAAGTATGCTAAGCTTCGCCCTCTATTTAGACTTCTAAATAAAAAAGGAGCTTGGGTTAGGCTCAAGCATAATCCTCCTATATGCTGATGTGCTAAGCTCCAAATGGCCTGGTGTTCCGTTCCAACTTTTCTTTGATAACTTTTTTACCTCAATCCATTTATTACATGAAATTAAAGCCCGAGGTCTAAATGCTACAGGAACTATACGCGAGAATCGTTCACTGAAATGCCCACTTTCTACTTCTGTGATGAAGAAATCAAAAAGGGGACACTTTGAGTATCGGCTGGATAAAGATACTGGTATCGTCGTGTGCCGATGGAATGATAATAGTGTCATCACTATTGCATCTAATTTTACGCCAGTTTTTCCATTGGGACATGTCAAGCGCTATTCTCAAAGGGAGAAAAAACATGTAAATATTACAACCCAATATTATAAAATCCTACAATACCTACATTGGCGGTGTAGATAGAGGAGACCAGAATATAAGTCTGTATAGAGTCTCCATTAAAGGGAAGAAGTGGTATTTTCCCCTGTTCACACAATGCTTGGATATGGCAATTCATAATGCGTGGCAATTGCATCGAACTCAAGGAGACAGGTTGGATCAGTTGGAGTTTAGTAGGGCAGTTGCTTCCAATATCTTGGAATCAAATCAAAAAGATCTCAAGCGAGGCCTATCAAGGCGAAATCCGCATGAATCTGCTCACTCGAGGTTCGATGGAATAAATCATCTGATAATATATCATGAAAATCAACTCAGATGTGGAGAATGTCACAAGAAAGTTCAGTTTCGCTGTGAGAAATGTAATGTGCCACTACATCCAAAGTTTTGCTTCAAACTTCAAATCATATCACACCCTTTAGTTACAGTTCATTTGTATTTTTATTTTTTATAAATGTATATTTATTATGAGTTTTACTGTAAAATAATACTATACTATTTGTTCAGTCATAGCAGTTCATGTTACTACCGTACTTTTAAAAGAACACCTCATATTTCTAAGTACACCATAAAAAATCCAATAATTTAATTTTCCTTATGTATTTATGAAGGAAACCTTTAAATATTTGTGAGAAAATATTAAAAATATTTTTAAAAAAGTTTCACTAACATCTGGGTTAATGAACACATTAAATTAATGTACTGGGGTGATCTTATTTGTTATAATATTTATTCAATCAAATCATCAAATATCAGGCTTAGAAAATTTCATTAGATCTGGCAACTGTGCATGCAATGCACATTTGTATGTTTTCTATGTTGTGATTATTTTATTTTATTTCATTCTACAAACATATAAAAGTCTAGTATCATGCAAACATGCGAATTAATATCTTTTCCGTTGGTAAATGCAGTGTACTCAATTATACTGGAGTATACTCGATTTAATTATAAAATCTTATTACCTCCAATCTCAAAAATAGATAGATAGATAGATTTATTTGACAACGATACATTGTATGTTAGTTGCAAGTCAGGTGGAGAGTACAATATTATTTAAAAAGAAAGATTTCATAAAGACAAATACAACAGAAATATGTAAAATATGTAAAAATTATGGACCGAAATGTTACTCCAACTATAGCACTAATTAACCGTGAAAGAGAAAAATTAACCACAAGCTTAGAAACCCGAAATTTGGTTTGCAAGCTAGCTTCAAGTAAAGTTGGCATTTAAAAACCGTAGAATCGGTTAGGATCGTCCCAGCCAATTCCACCCTGGCTCATAATGTGCCGATAATTAACCGCTGATGATACAGCCTCACACTTAAGGCCAATGAATTTTTTTTTCGAAAACATCGCTTGTTTTTCAAAACATCGCATGTTTTTCATACGTACAATAAAACGAACGTTCTAAAATCCAACGGGATCGTTCTAGCTACCTGTAAATTGGCCGAAATGTTACTCCAACTATAGCTCTAATTAACCGTGAAATATAATATAATTATAATTTTTATCATTCAGGGTTAATTAGTGCGATATTAGGAGTAATATTTTGGCCCATCTACAGGTAGCCCAGAACGATCCCGTCAGATTTTAGAACGTTCGTTTTATTGTATTTTCTTGTTAATATTTTTTTAAATATTTTTTTTCAATTTTCTTTATACTATCTTCCAGCAACAAATTCAGGTGGTGTGTGGTGTTAGTATTAAAAAAATATTTTTTTCAGTGGTTTCACTGCTATCGTACACGTTTCAAAACTGGTTCGAGCAATAAAATCGGGATTTTAGCAACAAATGTAACTTTACTAAAAGTTTTTTAAGAATTATTTTTATGTTATGTTTATTACTGTAAATTATTGTGCGTTGTGTTATATTTCCATAAATTCAAATTTATTAGTAAGAAAATATAATTTAGTAGTGTAGTGGCTACATACCAAATTAAAATCACGAGTGAGGTAGATTTGTTCGCCTAAGAAAAGCTCTTTTCAACCACACCAAGCTACAGTTTATTTACAAAAACATTTGAACTCCCTCCACCATTTTATTGTAATTCAAGATAGCGATTACGCCCCCCTAGCTACCATCTTAGAAATGTAACAAAATTTTCAACATTTTCTGTTAGCTACTTTGGCCATTATTATTTTTTCCGGAAGTCTTCAGTGAGTTTTTTCTGAGATACAGTACTTTCCAAGTCTATTTGGCCACCCTGTACATGCTTGCGCAATGCCGCATACTGCATCAGAGGCCAGAAACACTAACTGCTATCGTCAGTCTCTGTTTATGAAGATTGCTGTTCCCCCGCCACTGCTTAAAGCTAAATACCTACTTTTGATCCTTAAAAATTGTCCTTTAACATCGCCATATTTCTTAAGCCCCATCCCAACAGACAAGCTGAAGAAGTCGAAGATGTTATTAGATACATTCCTGGTTTGATAAATCGTGCTCATGATTGAGAAGCTGACAAACAAATCCACTTCTAGAAACACTATTATAGCAGATTGTGTTTTTTACACAGGTATGGGCATGGGCATGAACTATAGTGGTCTAAACTCATATGGCTCCTATGGTATGCCATATCGTAGTTCAATGTACAACACTGGTTATGGTTCATCTTATGGTGGCGGTTATGGCAGCTATGGCGCAATGGGTGGCAGTTATGGAGGATATGGCGGTGTTGGTGCTGCAGATGATCACGAACGTAGATTCATTCAGTATGCTGAAGAGAGTTCAAGGAATACATTTTCAAGTGTTGAAAGTATTGTGAGAGCGTTTAATAGTTTGGCGATGATGTTGGATAATACATTCTTTGCCATGACAAGTTCATTCAGGTAGGTAATACGTTTCCAAAAGTCTTTTTATGTACCTATAAATTCAACCACATTAAAATTATCATTATGAATAAAATATGTAATGTAATTTTCATTGCACCATCTTATAAAGTTGATCTCAAGCCCGCTGCAGACGGAGTATGTTTTGCTGCATGTTTCCTTGATGGGAGCTAGGCTTGGTGCTGTGCATGCTTCCGTGTAAGAAAATGACATCGCGTGCACGGTTTTGAAATCGTGCATGATTTGATGATAGAACCGGTGCTATTTTTGGTGATTGTTTTCACGCATCGTGCCTTGTCGGAGCACTCGGAACTAGTCGAGTCGTACTCAAAAGTTATTTTACACATGATAACATGTTATTTTCGATTGTTGGGACATTTTTTCTGTTGTAACAATGATTAGAATTAGAGCTTGATTAGAATGTTCAATATTTTGTATCATTTGTCACAGTCATATTTCTCAGTACTGTCATTTTACATACATGATGGCCTGCATCGTGTGAAGCCAACACAAGCAAGGGAGCCATCAACACACCATGCGCGGCAACATTTATCGGACCGTGCAGCAAAACAAGCAAGCAATCATGCAGCAAAACATACTCCGTCTGCAGCGGGCTTTAGTTTATGTTCTTCTTCTTTGAGTGCCGTACTCGTATTTGAGTGTTGGCGGCTTTTATGCCTTGAAAGTGTTACCACAGACAAGGGGACCTACAGTTTAACGTGGATTCCGAACCACCGATGTGTCCCAAGATGAATCTTAAGGGCACACCCTTCCAGAGAGCTGTACTAGGGAATATATACTCCCACTGGTTTCCCGTTGCCTTGCGAGAGGAGGAGAATGCAATGCGACAGAGACACGAACGCGCGCCCGCATCAACGGTCACTCGTCCAAGCCGTTTCCATCGTATGCGCTGCTTAACTTCGATGGTCGAAATCAGTCAGTATTAACCCGCAGCTACGCGCTCCTCCTCCTTTAGTTTATGTAAAAAAAAAATATTGACTTGGTAGAGTATAGACAATTTATAGATATTAGATACTCTGGATTATTTGTTCGAAATATGAATACGTAAAAAAGTAAAGATTGAAGATATGTTATATTTTATTTTAATGCCTATTATGGATGCGTTTTTGCTGTTTGACTTATCATATAATAAGTTATAGTTGATATGATGGATTATTTTCATAATATGTATACGAACTTTATTTGTCAGATTTTATACTAACTTGATGTTTTTCGATTAAATCATTTTTCTGTTTGGGATTGCAAACCGTAGGTATGTATAGTCGCTTGAAAAAACAATATATCTCACCCAGAGAGTTGATGAAATTGAAAAATATATATTTCCTTGAAGACATAAATGTCGTACTAGTAAAATACATGAAACCGAGAACAACACCTACCGAGTAACAAGTTGAAAGTCCATAAAAGACATATTTCCCAATGCCAACTCTCCTTAAAAAAACATCTTCTCGGAAAGAATGATGAGTCAGTATTCTCTAAATTAATGATATGTCATTAATATCTGGCTAATTGAATTGATACCTATAAGTAAAGTTTTGTTTTCAAGTCAACAAAAATAATGGTTGATTTGACTGTGTGGATGTAGTAGAGTAAAGTATGGTATAATTTCATAATTTCTACCTATTACCTATATATATTTTATTGTGTTACGAGTTTAAAAGTACTTGAGTTGTGGCCATTTTTATTTTGGAATTCAGAAACTTGGTGTGATTGGTTAAATTTTTGGTTGAATTGAAAATATTAGGTACATCCAACATGTCCTTCCCCACAAAAACTTCTCCCAAAGAGGGTGAAGGGCGCGATTTTTTTCGAAAATCGAAGATTTGGTACGGCAGAACTAAAGAAGAGACCATATCCGGCAACGTTTTAAATTGAATGTTTTTCAAAAAAATCATAGGCTTCCGAGTTACAGCAGTAGTAAAATCTGAAATATGTGTATTTCCGCGATGTTTTGAAATCTCTGAATAAGTATAAGCAACGTATGATCTTTGGTGAACGCTGAATGATTTTGATGACTAATGTTGCACTCAAAAGTGTAAAGTAAATATTTTTTACTAAAAATTGGACCGAATTTATTAGTTCATGCTCTCTCGGTACCCGTACTTATGAAGTTGGTACCAGAAGTCTTCAAACTAAAATTTGAAAATTACCAATACCAATAGAATTAATATTATTTTGTATTTTTCAGTGCGACAGCTAATAAATTCGGTAATTTTTTTTGTGAAAAATATTTATTTACCTTCGGTTTGAGTTCCAGAGGTCATTGAATATAGGTACAAGACCGGTTCAAAAGAAACCAGTTTTATTTTCTGAATATTTGGATAATTAATTGTTATCTTGAAATTGACCCAGTTGTATTTCAGTCATTTATTCAGCCAAGCTTTCTTCTCCATTAAAATTTTCAGTGGTAAGTTATTATAATGGTCCAATGTCTGAAATGTGAAATTTTTACTCTCTCCACTTACTGAAGTCCTTAGAGTCAGATACAATAGTTTTTCTAAAAATGTCTGTAGTGTACGGGTGTTTCGGGTTTTTGGTGGTCGACTATCTTGAGAATATTAAAAAATGCGGCCATGTGCGAGTTGAACCAGCACACCTAGGGTTCCGTACCATTCTAAATGAAAAATTTCACTGTCACCTATTACTTTTGTTGAGATACAAAAGGCTCACAGACTGATGGATGGTCTAATGGGCTTAGTATTTGTTGTTATAGCGCTAATAGAAATACATATATTCTGTGATTATTTCAACTGTCAACCTATTACGGTTCATAAGTTACAGTTGTCTGACACACAGACGGACGGACAGCGGAGTTTTACTAATAGGGTTCCGTTTTTAACAATCTGGTAAGGAACTCTAAAATGATATCGCCATTGGGCTTGTTTAATTTGATTATTAATTTTGTGATTGGTTTTTCATTAAAATGTATGAATCGGGTATTTGTAATTTGAACAAAGAGGCGCAATTTACAATTCATATTCACGCAACTCTTATGTATGATTGATTGTCTTCATCTAATCTGCTATGAAATTTTTGAAGTTCATAGTGTGAGTTTTGAGGGTTGCAACCATACAGCTAGTTTGTTTTCACATAATTAGAAAGTAAAAAAATATAATTGCTAATTTTCTTTTAGAACTTTCGACTTTATTCTCAGCTCTTTCTATGTATTTTTTGAACTCTAGAATCATTAATGTTTACCTAGCTCTATCTCCAAATTTTACAAAGTGGTTAGTGATATGTACCTACAGTCCTACTTGATTTTAAACTATTCGGAAAAATGAGAAGGTTTAATAAAATCGACATTGATATTCAGTGATCATTGGCATATGGTAAGTTTTTCCAAATTTTAAATAGTTATGAAGATTATAAATTTATAATTTTTAATATAATAATATAAAAATAGTGTAACGTGAAAATTCACCCGAATAATAAAATACACCCACACAGACACTCCAGAATACAAGGAAGAACATCCAAGAACTCCAGAATAATTAACACACAGCAGTAGGAGACGGATAACAACACGAAGCATGGAGAAAATGAGGTTAGGGGTATAAAAACCCGCGTCAATCACAGAAGAGTCAGTCAGCTGAGCGTGTGCATAGAACAGTGAATATAAATAGAGCGCTAAGCGCTAAGTAATCCTTTGAATATAAAGGTGTATATTGTTGTGTAAATAA
This sequence comes from Crioceris asparagi, assembly GCA_958507055.1. Taxonomy (NCBI): domain Eukaryota; kingdom Metazoa; phylum Arthropoda; class Insecta; order Coleoptera; family Chrysomelidae; genus Crioceris; species Crioceris asparagi. The sequence continues at coordinate 78,225,453 of OY293826.1, read as the reverse complement.
ATAAGTGAAAATAAATCGAACCCAGTTTAATTGTAATTCCTGTTACATTTGTGTCAGTGTGGAATCAGTGAGTGACTGTAAAATTGGACAGACTTTAAGAGACTGCGGTTTCATGCAGATTTGAGTGTTTTTGAGACTTTTTGTTCGTTTTAAGTTTAAGTTGAAGACTCTTTTGTTCGTGTTAGTGTGAAGACTTTTTGTTCGTTTTTGTGTGAATGTGAAGACTTTTGCTCGTTCTCGTGTAAGTGTGAAGAATTTTGTTCGTTTTCGTGTTAAACACTTAAAACTGTATTAATTAAAAATGAAATTAGTGCAGTTAACTGTGAAACAACTCACAAGAACAGTTGGTGGAGCGGGATTGTGATGATTCCGGTAATAAAGCGACCCTCCAGAAACGGTTAAGGGATACTTTGAAAATGGAGAAGATCCTGATATGTTCGAGATCCGCTCTCCGGAAGAATTATTACTGAAAGAGGTGAAGGAGGAAATTTCTAGAAATAATAATTCAAAATTCTAGGAAGTAACCAGGACATTTGGGGTGCAATTCGATGAAGTCTCGAAAAAGTTTAAAGACATTTCTAGAAATAATAATGAAAAATTCGAGGAAGTAACCAGGATATTTGGGGTGAAATTCGATGAAGTGTCGAAAAAGTTTGAAGAATTTTCAAGAACAGTTGACGAAAAGTTTGTCATGACAGAGAAGAACATGGAGCTACTGCAACAAAATTCAAGACATTGGAAATGGCAGTTAAGAATGGTAACTGCAGTGTAGATAAAGACGAAAATGCGAGCGAGACACTCAAAGGTCTATTCCGGCTGGCCAGACAAACTATCAAGTCTGCAAGAATTTGAGGGAGAGGTAGCTCGTATTGTGTGAGTAGCATATCCTACAGCTCCGATAGCTTCCTTGATGAGATTGCGGTGGGCACATTTGTCAATGGATTGAGAGAGAGCGAGCTGCAGAAGGCGTTGAAGCTGGTCAGACCAAAATTGCTAGGAGAAGCACTAGCTATTGCTTTGGAGCATGAAGCCGCTAGCCAAACTTCCCGAGGGCACCGTGTAAGAGCAATCGAGGAAGAAGGCCAATCCAACAGAGAGTCCCTGTTAAACATGATGACGAAGCTAGTTACGAGAGCGCAATCAAAGAAGAGAGAGCCAAGGTGCTGGAACTGTGGTGAGCTAGGACACGTACGCCGCAGTTGTAAGAAGAAGGTGGCACAGTCGGAAAACTAGAATGGGTCGAGATGAGGGGGCAATGGTCGACCTGCAGAAATAGTGCCTCAGTAATTGCGGTCAACCTGACATCTTCTGGTGGAGCCTTAAGTTTATACATCGATGGTCGAATCAATGGAGAAGACGAAACACTCCTAATTGACACCGGTGCAACAAGAACAACAGCAAGGCCAAAGCTCATCAAAGATCATTCCCGGATATTACCAACAATGGTCCAACTCAGAACAGCGACTGGGGAGATAATAAGAACAAATAGTGAAGCGAGACTGACCATCAGCTTTGGCAAGATCACCATCAAGCACAGAGTTTTAATCGCTGACATATCTGATCAGTTTATTTTGGGAATGGACCTTTTGAAGGAGCTTGGGGCGGTGTTGGATGTCAAAAATTGTGTCTCTTCAAGGTCGGCAATGAAGAACTGCCCTTGCACGACGATAACGAAGATGTTGTCCGATTGATAACGATTAGTGACGTAATGATACCAGGCTAAATTGAAAAAATATTGATGACCAGCCTGGACGGCTACTGCGAACCTGGAAGTCTTAACAGGAACGCAAATAAAAAACTAAAGTAATAATCAGCAGAATATGGCACCGAAACAAATGAAATGATAAGCTACTAAAAACAAAACCAATTTTTACTTCTAAGTAATAATTAATATTATGTATTATCTAAACTTTCCCGTTGGAATTGTTTATATTCTACATGTTTTCTTTTTAAATGATTGATCACAGATGTTGTGGAGGCATTTTTACCAAAACTACCTCGAGAAATCTCACATTTACGTGTATTGAACTTTGCATATTTATTATTATCTTCACATAACAAATAATATTTCCAAATATCACTCGACTTTTTATTCATTTTCATGTCGAAACCGCTCAACATGCTACGCGATCGCGTTTAAAGTGTGAAATAAAAATAATAATATAACTGCAAAAACACTTAATTTTATCGCGTCGCTTCGGCCGAATCAAACTACTGCTTCGGCCGAATCAAACTACAGCTTCGGCCAAAACCGAATAGTAGAAAAATTCGCCGAAGCGGCCGAATACCGAGGCCGAAGCAATGGGCCATATTCATAAAACTGAAGGATATCTTTGTAAGTATAAGGTAGAAGTATAAGGTTTTGAGTTGAAGAAAAAGGTAGGAGTATAAGCATTACCTTTTTTCGTATTTATAATGATTACCTTATACTTGCAAGGATATCCTCCAAGAATAAGTAAAAGGTTGTTGGCATTTGTGTGAACTGCAGTTCATAGCAGATGAAATTGGCAAAGCTCCCGTGGTTTTGAAAAAATCCCAATCACCCAAAATAAAAGCTAGAAAGGCATCATGCCTCATGGCTATAAGAAATGTTAACAGGAAGTACGAGGTGACATTTGGTAAAGCACTTGATACGCAAGGCTTTTTAAAGAAAATAAACAATACGATAAAAAACTGACTTGAAAAAACTGGAAATAAAGCAATAAAACTATTGGAATGAAAGAAAAAGTTATTGAAGACTATGGAAGGCGACAGTAATCTTTAGGTACAATTGGATGAACACTGCAAATTGGTATTAAAGATGGATCTACTCAGCATAGAGTGAGTGAAGCACAGTATAGTAGTGTCAAGACTGTCAAATCCCTTCTGCCAACAAAAAATACAGCAACAGAAAAGTACGAACCAAATGAAAACAAAAGGACTCACAACCAAAGAGCTTCAACGACTACATCTTTTAGAGCTGTATCGAATAACTAGAGTTCAAAGAGAATAATTTTTGGCACATTCTCCAATTTCACTCGGCAAACATGTTGCAAAATAGGAAATCGACGTTTCATTTGACCAAAACAACGTTCAATTATCACTGTCTCTTTTTTCAAAACTTTATTATTATTTAGTTCAGCATCGGTAGCGGTATTTCTGAATGAAGTCATGAGCCACGGCTCTATACCATATCCATCATCAGCAAGTAGCGCGACGTTGTTTTTATTTTGTGAATGAACCCGTATTTGTGAATTTCTCCATATTCTTGAATCGTGGACCGATCCAGGGAAACTAACGTCCATATTAGTGAACATTTCTCTTGCATAACAAGAGTACACATTCATTGTAGGATGACCATCGCGATGTGGTTTCAGTATTCCTACTCGGTTACAGTCAACTATGCCAATTGCCGGAAACTTATACTTGCGTTGCCATAACTGTTTCGCGGCTATAAGTTCATAGTTGGTAGACGGAAACTTTATCCAGTAATTTGATTGCGCAACTATGCTGTCAATTACGGCAGTCGCTATAGTAGTAGTAGTCCAGATAGTTGCTTGACTTACACCCAATTCTTGACCAATGCCTTGCTGATACCCAAGATCACTGAGAGCGTAAACATATCTGCATTTTAGGAGGGATGAGAATGCTCCACCTCGAGTCTTAGCATTTATTCCTAAAAATCTCTTGGCAAACAATTGCACATTTACCTTTTCAAACCGGTATAATTTTTTGTAGTCACAAACAGGTATTGATAATACACGACTGAGTCTGCTACTGACAACACTCGGAATTATTGAAGGATATCCTTTTTATTTAGAGTAAAAGGTAAGTTTTATGAATAACCAAACAGGATTTTTGAAGGATATGCTCATACTCTATAAGTATAAGGTTTTACTCTGTATATTATGAATGCGAGTTGAAGGATTTCCTTTATATTCTGGAAGTATAAGCATAACCTTTTCTTTATGAATACGGCCCAATGCTTCGGCGTATCCCTAATATGAAATCTTGAAGATGATAAATGATGTCATCTATCGTATCCGAAAGTTACCAAGAAGAAAACCTAGAGTGGTGCACATAAACCGACTCGCACCATTCGCTGGATCAAACAACCAGGAGGAAGCACGAGGGGGCCTTCAAGAAAAGAACGTTGAAGAGCAAAATGTCAGTTTCAACGAGTTCATGTCCGACTACGCGGATCGGAAGAAGGTCAGACTCGGTGTGACAGTTGAGGTTCAACAATACCTTTTCAAACTACCAGCCGACTTTTCTATTGCCCCCTGTGTAGCAGAGGATCTACGTATGGACCGAGGAATTGCTCTCGTGTTTAAAAGGAAGTTTGAAAGATTGGATGAATTGTCAGCCCAACGACCAAGAGTGGGAAAAGAAGAAGACGTCTAGAGGAAAACCCAGTTACAAGGACATTTGGTATTCAATGAAGAGCTTAAGGAATGAAGGAGCTGGGTCTTCCGAAAATAGGCTTCGGGTTGGACGGGCTGAATTGGAAGATTGTAAGGAGCATGATTGAATACATGTTCCAGGACTCTAGTGTGTAAATTACCGAATGTTGCTTCTACCGAAAAGGAGTAAGACGATAGACTGTTACTTCTTCAACAAGGTTGTTTGCCTGGCAGGGATCAAGTGCAGATTTCGCCATGGAACAGAAATGCAGCAAGGTACTACCAAGGATGATTCTGATCGGGACGATCAGAAGCTAAGGAGGGGGCAGTGTAATGTGAAAACTCACCCGAATGATAAAATACACACAGACACGAACTCAAGAATACAAGGAAGAACATCCTAGAACTCCAGAACATCGAAAATATGCGGACCTGGATTATTCCCGAATAATAAAACACAGCAGTAGGAGACGGATAACAACCTCAAGCATCGAGAAAATGAGGTTAGGGGTATAAATACCCGTGTTAATCACAGAAAAGTCACTCAGCTGAGCGTGTCCAGTGAATATATATAGAGCGCTAAGTAATGCTGTGAAAATAAATGTGTATATAGTTGTGTAATTATTAGTGTAAATAAATAAGTGAAAATAAATCGAACCCAGTTTAATTGTAATTCCTGTTACAATAGGAAAATACCAGTTAACCCATCAAAATATATAGGAAACATTTGAACAACCAATAGTGTTTCTAATACTCATTGGCTTCTGTCGAAACTCCAGCCTTGTTTCTGGATTTATCATTTTATCACCATTTCCCAATTTCTTGTAGCCGGTAAAGTTTATTAATCTTCATAATTGCTCAAGCTACAAGAAACGAAAACTTGCGGAAACGAAGGGCTTTTTTTACCGAATTCATTTAATATCTTTATTTGTTAATTTCCTTCATTTAATAATCATCAGTCATTTAACCGGTTTGTTTAAGATATTAAATATTTTATTTAATAATAGCTACAGCTCAAATGGCGTTCTTTGTTCTGAACTTGATCAAGTATTTATTAAAGATATTAATTTACCCACCTTAATATCAACCTGTATTCGTAAGTGTGTGAAGATAAATATAAATGCTTTCAAAAATAATATAAAGTCTATTTAGAAAACCAATCGAGCACCTACATATGTGAGATTGTACAAAAGATAGTCAGACGTTGCCAAGTTATAAATTTGAATTGATCCGAATATTACCTCTAATAGTTCATTATTTTATATGATATAAATATGTAATATTCTCAAGTAGTATTGTGACTGGTTTGGTAATAACGGGTAATCTAGTAATCAAGCCTAACCTCTAAACATGACAAGATGTTAATAGAATAAATACATTAATGCTAAAAATTGCTAAAGTAACTGAAAAACTACTATTCGTACCTCCGTACCTATTCTGCATTATCAAAGACAATGTCTTTGTAAGGTTCATAAGATGTCATTAAAAAGTCCCTGAGAGATGAAGCGGACGAGTTCCTTTTTTGGATTTACTATAAATACGTACCTATAAGTAATTTAAATCACCTTTTCAGTTTTCAATTAACTTTGTTTACTTATGACTTTGTGATATTGAAAACAAGGTCCGTCGTCCGTGATATTGTTAGTGCCACCGCTAATTATACGAGCTATTAAAAATAATTAGGTCTTTCAATTTACTCATAGTAGATATATTGGTTGTTTAATGATTTGTTTAAATGAAATTTATGACAATCGTAGAAATTTACATTTAAGTACATGCATATTAAACTGTTTCATGTGAATGCTACAGGAATGTTGTTACTTTGTAAGAATAAATAAAAACAGAGAAATACCACAACACACCAACATATTTATTAATTGTCACACGACAATTGTTTCGCCAACAAAGTTTGCATTTTCAGTTACTGTCACTGTAAAAGGTTTACCCCTGTTTACCCCTAAATAATAGAAATAATAAAAATTAAAATCTAAAATTCACATATCCTGGTTGGCTACTAGCCATCGGGATGTTTTATCTTGATCTTAACTTTAATATGACTCATTTCTGTACTCTAAATTTGAAATGTAATTGGAATTTTAGTTATATTTACTGATTCAAACATTCTTATGTAAATCTATTCTACCAAAATCGAACATATTTCGCTAACTTCCTCCTGGGAAGTTATTAATTCTAGCTTGAATACCCATCTTACACACGTTGTTTATTTATTTTCAGGGCTGTCTTGAGTGTAGCTGATAACTTCGGCCGTCTGCGAACAATGTTCGGACACATTTGGTATTCCATCAATATATTCAGATTCTTTAGTTGGATGTATCGCAAATTGCTACGAATGCTCGGTTACCAGTTACCACCCAGCACGACATCAGCAGCTTGGAAGCAAGCAGCTGGTGTTGGTGCACCACCAAGTCCCTCATCGGGGTCTAGTTGGCCAACTATAGCATTTCTGGGCATGCTTGTGTCAGCGCCATATATAATTAGCAAATTTTTGCCCAAATATGAAGGTTAGTATATTAGAAAATCTTATAAATTGACATATATCTGGGCTAAGTGTCCTGTCAGATACAAAATCGAGATTATATATTGATTATGCCATTTGAATACGCAATTTATTATTGAAAATTATAACTTATAATCTTCCTAGAGCTTGAATGATTTCCGAAATATTTTTCGAGTTGCAATTTTTTGAAAATTTTCCCGGGGCCCCTGCCACAAGTGAAAAAAAATTTAGGGAGAATAATTCAAGCTCACAGGGAGATTCGGTACAAAAATTTTATACCAAAAATTATTTTTTAAAGTAAATACAATTTTTGACAGTTTATAAATAAGTATTTGTCAAAAATAATCTACGCTTGTTATTCTGGCAACTGAACGTGACAGCTGTCAAACCGGGAAAATTATCACTTATTAATTTAATGACCGAAAAAAAACGAAAATTTCAGGTTGTTGTCATAGCAACCTGTTAAAATCAAGGCATCTGATTGGCTTAAAACAGCAGGTATAAAATTTTCACTTGGCTTGGCTTAGTGGGTTAAGGCGCTGGAAATGCATTCGTAGCAGAGAAAACATACCTCCAAGAGAATGGTAACTCCCATGATCTTTTTGACCATGTTTTGACCTTGAGTACACTAGCGCTCAATCGGTACACTCACGAAGTTACGTGTGGCGGCAGATTTAAATCGGACATTCAAATTAACGGTGGAATATAAAAGTAGCGCAAAGTAGAGAAAGGAATAAAACATTCAGAAATTGTTGAAGAAAGTTAAAAAAAACATTACATGAATGCGGCATAGATTTTTTATTAAGTGTTCTCCAACAATTTCTGAAAGTTTCACTCCTTTCACTATGTCTAGGGGGAATTAATAAAGTCATAATAAATACACGAAAAGTTAGAAGTAATTTTTTTAATAATTTATATAAAATACTTATTATTATAATAAATTATTACCCAGAGCACTGTCTAAATAACTGCTTTTGTAAAACACCAGGACCCGGACGCTGGATACTTCATATGCCCTTGCATTGCTCCATTTCTTCTTCAGTCCTCTTCCGCTGCTCCTCAATTAGACATATAAATAAAAATAAAAATTATACATCTGCGCCGTATATTACAAGTAAACTGAAATAATTGTAAGCAAAATTCAGCCATACTCACATTTATGCACTCATTATGCTCTCTACACCACCAGGACTCGGATGCCGGATACTTCATCTGCCCTTGTATTGCTCCATTTTTCCTTCAGCCTTCTTCCGTTGCTCCTCAATTAGACATGTAAATAAAAAAATCTAATTTTAAACATCCGCACAGTATATTACAAGTAAACTGAAATAATTACAAGCAAAATTAAGCTATACTCACATTTATGTACTCATTATACTCTCTCTATACCACCAGGACTCGGAAACTAGATTTTTCAAATGCCTTTGAGGTGTTTTACTTTTGCCACATCCTTCTTCCGTTGTTCATCTGTAAACATTCGATTTTGCCTTGTGCACCACCATTTCATTGCAATAAAAAATACATCATTACAAATCTGGGCTGATATGAGAGAAGCATGCTCGGAAAAGATTTCACAAGACAAACAATCAAATTTAAACGTTCTCTGAAGTGTAACTGTAATAGCCGTCTATTTTATTAGGGATCTATTGAGTATTCTCTGATCTCTTTGTATAATGAGCTAGACGACAATCTTAAACAGCAATACATTATAAACTATCAATCATGCCTTACAGCATGTATTTAGTGGCATTTTCTTGCCACTGAGCCATACCAACACCGAAATAAATGAGATACGAATGATAAGAATAAGATACTAAAATAGTAATAGAGAGTATAAAATTTAGTAATAGAGAATAACAACAACTTTTCTATATTTTTAGCTTCACCGGAGTACTAGTTGGTTCTTTCACCTACAACATGGTACCCTAATTTACTTGGTAGAAGTAAATTAACAGTTGTTTCTTAAATGTTATTTGCGATCTCTTTTGTTTACTCTGATCGCTATTTAATGAGCTTGACGGAAAGCTTAGGTAACAATACGTCCGAAAATGTCAATCAAAAAGATATTCAAGTACACATAGCTTTGCTTAATATTCCAGTTTTAGGATGAACTTGCTTGAATACTTGGTATATATAAATTAGGTTGCTCTCCATTTTCCTCCGTATTTTCTTCATGCCATACCTAATTACAAATGTTTTTCAGGGTTTTATCAGCTTTCTCGGCAGCCTTACAGCATGTCTCTGGTGGCATTTTCTTGCAACTGAGTCATACCAACACTGAAATAAATGAGATACGAATGATAAGAATAAGATACTTAAATAGAAATAGAGAATAAAATTCACATTCAACAACTTTTCTATATTTTTAGCTTCACCGGAGTACTAGTTAGTTCTTTCACCTACAATATGGTACGCTAATTTACTTGGTAGAAGTAGATTAACAGTTATTTCCTACATGTTATATGCGATCTCTTTTGTTTACTCTGATCTCTATATAATGAGCTTGACGGAAAGCCATGAGCCATGGTTGTTGTTTGTATTGAAAGGTATGTCTGTATCTCTTCGGGAACATGTATTCTAGTCATTAAAAAAAATCGCGACCAATTTTTTTTTTGGAAAATTCAAGCATCTGATTGGTTTAAAACAACAGGTATAAAATTTTCTAAATAATAGAAAAATATTGTCAACCGTTATTGTTTTGTTGATAGTAACTTGAAGTGGTATGAACGGTTTATTATGGTCAGTAACGATTGTTATCATCTAGGCTTCTTTCCAGCATCAGAAGCAGATTGTTGCAGTCAGGATTCTGCGCAATGGGCCATACGCGATCCAAATCAAGCGTCTAACGAATAGAAAACTGTCGGTTTTCCATGTGTGGTAGTTTATAATTCACAAACGGTTTGCGAATATTCTGACTCTTCGTTAGGGAAATGCGTAGTGTGGTAAGAGGTAAACGTTCGTGCCTTTGATGCATTTATCTCATTGACAACCAAGAAATTTATTTGAATCTAACCCAATAAATTGGTTGAATGTTTGTATTGAGCGCAAGATACTTTTAAAGGGACTTGAAAAAACTCAAGGACACAATGATGTTTCGTTTAATAATTTTTAAGCCTCATATTTTCTTGACATACATTTATTCTTGAAGAAAATACAAATTTGAAAAAATATGCAGTTTGCATCTTTATCCCGAAATGAAAAATGAAGCAATTTACATCAGTACCTAACAAAAATTAGAAACGTAAATGAATTTGAACAAATAAACATTGATATCGTATATTGTCTCCTCGTTGTTGTCATGTGATGTGGTAAGCTTTAAATACAAATGGGAATCGCCTGTTACCGAATGTTTTCCCACTAGAAGAGTTTGAATACTTTCTGATTGGTAGTTAAGGACAAGTTTCTTTGTTGATCTGGGCTTGGGGAGGTCAATTTAGTCGCTGAATGCCCATTTCATTAAGATGTCTATTGAAAATCTTGACAACTCGAGGTCTGGCATTATCGTGCATTCAAGAAAAGCTCTCACGAACAAATGGATCGAAACAGTTGCCGTGGTCCACTAAACATTATTCGATATAACGGTTAGCATTTAAAATACCAATATTTTAATTAAAATCCTATCGGACAAATATGCGCATTGAGACTTTTGCAAACTGTTGGAATTCGGGTCTGTATTTACAGTTAGAACAAGACCTTAGTTAATGTTTTCGTTTAGACATTCTCCATGACTGATAAAATATAAATCCTATCTAGTATCTGACAGCTTTGACTCAACTTAATAGTTTTATATCTAAATAAAGACACTGTTTTTTTCTTTCTCATTCTAGATAAGGGTGATCCCGCCAATTGGAAAACATCAGGCATCAGGGCAAAGGCAGCTTTTGATTTCATTGCAACAAGTCCCAGCGAATTAACTGTGCAAACCAATGATCTGCTCCTTCTGGCACCTACGTACATACAAGAAGAAATGCGTCTCAAAAATTCCGGTTGGGCATTTGCTGTGTGCAAAGGCAAATCTGGTGTTGTACCCTTAAATTATCTAGTTATAAGTAAAAATAGACCGATTAGTAATAGTGCCATGCAAAATGAACCCGTGCCAATTCCAAGGAACAGCCTAACGAATTCTCCAACCACAAAAACGCACACGAAACGTGTCAGTTTTGGGGAGAATCAAATTTTTGAGAATGTCGACATAGACGATTATATCATTCCTACAAATAATAATAATATTAATAAAGAAGTTAAATCTAGTCTGCAATCGAAAAAGGTTGAGGATATAAACGAAAAAGATAAGGCTGAGACAAACGAGAAAACCGCATCATAGGAATAATTAGTTGTGAATAAATTAGCGCTTTTATGGTATCGATTGTAATAGTGTTATAGAGAATAATTATTATCTTGAAACTGACACAAGATGTTCCTAGCTTCAAGAATAGATAATGCATATTATTAAGTATTTCATAACAAGATACAGTTGAACCAAGAATAATAATTATCTTGTAAATTCTAATGGTACAATGAATATAAAATATGATACTCAAAAGTTTCCAATTTTTGTATTTTTTTCGCATGATGTTACAGAGAGAATGTTGAGATAAAATGTAAACCCTAGCGGCGGACTTTGCCTGAGGCAGGACCTGACGGTTTGCCAAGTCCGGCATAAGAACACGCTGGCAACGATGGACTCTATAAGACGCCACGAAGCATTTTAAGTCTGAAATTCATTGAAATTTGTTAATTAAATTTATTCCAGATGACGTTGGAAACAAAAAGATTTTACCAAAAACAAATGTATAGAAAAAAGATTATTCAAGAGATAAATGAATTTTCAAAATAATTACCTTATTTTGTAATGTACCTATTTACTCTACAAACAAATTAAACATTCATCTGGTTATCGTGTAAATCATCAAGTGTTTCGTGACAGTTTCTGTAGAATTCATTTGCTTCGATTCATCGTTACTCATTCTTGTATTCATTGTACTTTGTTATTACTTTTTCTGTTGACTTCTATGACAGTTTTCATTTGTAACTCCTCTCCCTTCAGTTTTTACGATTTTCTCAATGTCGCACTGATAATTATTAATTAATCTTGACTGTTATTCATATTTTCACTGGGTTACCAATCTATGAATACTTTACTTACACGGGAATCTGTTCAAGTGATATGATTTTGGGTATGTGACGCTCTGTCTAGTTTTTTAGGTTGTGGATATATTATATAGATTTTGAATATAAGATTTTATATAATTCTGTCATGTTCCATGTTTCTTATTTTGGAAAATATAAGCAAACTATGGGAACCGTATCGTTAATTTAGCTTTTGATTGTTACTAGATACATTTTTATCGCAATAAATAAAGTTACTGTTGTTTACAATCTAATTATTTAAATTTCCCATTTTTAATACGTCATTTCTATAAAATACAGGGTGTCCGCGTTTTTTGTAGCAGGACTTTTATAAATTGTAGTAAATAAACTCCCAGCTGCGGTATGGAATAGCTTTATGTGGATTTAGCGGTAATACACTTATGCAATATGTCTTACAGAAAATAGCAATCAGATATCTTCGTCTAACGAATATGCAAGATTCATGTTTCTTGAACATAATAGTTATTTATTATAGAAGTGAAAAAGTATTAGATTTTAGCTAAATTTTAATATTTTTTCGGTGTATAATACACTATTTTTTATCTTTGATGAGAAAAACGATGATTTATTATTACAATATTATTAAAGTCAGAAAATTGAAATTTGAAGGTTTAACCTGGTAGACTGTTGTACTTATAGCAACAATTAGACATGCGTTGCTAAGAAAACCTTTAAAGTAATCAAATATCTGTCAATTTAATTCTGTGATTTGATTTGAAAATTGCGCACTTAGTTTTTGTAAAAAAAATCTGATTTCGAGTTTTCTCTGTCTTCACCGGATTTATTAGAAGGTAGCGTTACAAAAATTATTTTCAGCTAAATCACTATATCTATGTGTATATATACCCGGGAAAAAGTACACCCTTTTTTCCCGTGGAAAAAGTAATTTTATAAAAAGTGCTATTTAGTCACCTGTCAACCGAGATAAAAGTGTCAAACTTTTTTTCTCGTCACAACAAAAAAACATTTATGCACAAAGTCGTCGTTTTGGACTTTATAGCGTTCAAATTTTTAAATGAAATTGAATTTTTGAAAACTGGTAGTTTCGTCTGTAATATTAATATGTGCTCATTTTTCAGTTGCCCTATTCTTTCCACTGGCGCCACAATAAATATTCAATTTGATTTTAAAAATATGGTACGCCGCTGCATTTTTTTGGACATTTTTAGATTGAGCATTAAAAATACTTTTTTTTGTTTAGTGATTTTTCTGCTATCTGGGTTTATTTCAAAATAATTAAAGCTTATTCACAAAATAAATTTACCTGTTATTGCTTGCTGCCACACTTGGGTCATGGATTACCTACTGAAATCAGAGACAACCATGGTTGTTTCTGCTTACATTTGTTCGTTTTTCAAGTTCCCAATGAACTGTAGTGTAGCTGTATGTTTTGATGTTTGTTGGGGTGTTTTGATTGACGTATAAAATTTGAATACTCTAAATCCAAAACGACTACTCTGAGTATTAGATATTTATATGAAGTTTTTCGTTAACTATGACTAGTATATATAAAGAAGGACAGCAGTTTCTTTTTGTGGAATAGAGACTCACTGAGAAGCGATAGGCCCAGAGGGAGTGGCAAATATTGTAATGTCAATTAAAAGAAACGAAAAACGCTTGGACCCATCGATTTTAGTTCATAATTTAGAGGTAAGACAAAATTATACAGGATTTATCACGAAAGAGATGACATCTTTTAAACGTCAACTCGCCTTTATATCTACGCACAGCAGAAACTACTGAAGCCAAAAACATAAAATTCTATTAGCAATTCACTAATTCTCCACGTACGAAATTGCGGACACTAGCTAATTCAATATACAAAATATTGCTACTCAAGTGTACGTTCTCAATTTCAGTTTTCTCTGTTCTCAATAAATATTTGATTATCAGGGAAAATAAAGTAAATTGATAGCAACAGTATTTCCAATAAGATATAATCTCGATATCAGTCATATAATTAATTCTTTATTAACAATGGAGAACTCTACTCAAAGCTACATAACTAACTTTTGTAGGAATGTCATGATACCCGATTGGTCCAGCTTCACAGTCTGCACAAGTTAAATATTTGTTGTTACCTACTGTATTCGAGAAACCAACATTTTGAAATGTAAACATATCCTTAACTGCCCAGAATAATGAAACATTTTCGGTTTCTGGTGCTTGTTCATTTGACTTTGTCTGTTTTATCAAAGGTAGCTGAAACTGAATGGAAAAGTTATTAGTAATTCAAAAGCATAAGTAAATATTGTTGAAGTTAACCTCAAAACTAGCGAATTTAGCAGAATACGGAGTTAGAATACATGAATTGCAATATTTGCATTTGACGTTCCTGAGATTTTTTCCATCTGTTATTTCGTTTTCGTAATTTTCACTACAATTAGGCATTTTCAAATTATTACTAATTTGGGTCGAATATATTTTATATGAAATAGATCATAGGTCATAGACATTTAATGTCAGTGAATCACTGAACACCATTTTTCATATCACATTTTATTATTATAAAAGGCCTCAGACTCTGTGTCATATAGTATTCTATTAATCGACAAAATTCCATTAACTACCATTGAATCTTGTCGATTAATAGAATACTATATGACACAGAGTCCCGCTTCTGTTCGTTTGTCTGTCTGTGGTTCTAAACTACACTTTGGCATGGTATCAAAATCTAAGAAAGGAACATAAAAGCAATATTAGGAATGAAATGATGATTTTTTTATTCATTTTACGTTTTTAGTTCCTATCACAGATTAAATATTTATACAGATGCGACACTAAGCGTCGGAACGTTTGATGTTCGATGATTCTGTCCTTGACCTTGGCACTTTAAATCCTGGTAGGAAGTAAATATAGAGCGAAAATAAAGATAGTTTTGTTATTTAGAAATAAATAACAAGAAAGAAGAAGACAGGTTGCTGCCAAATTTTTATTTAATAAATAGAACATAAAAATCCTAAGGTAAGTGCATGGTATATTCCAAAACATAAACTATTCTAAAATGTACATAAAGATATTCAAAAAAGAACTTTACTTGAATAAAAATACTACTTTTTTTTAATTCTCACGTACACTATTGAAAATCCAAGTAGAGCAGCTGAAAACAACTGCCAATTAGCAAAGAATCTAAGGCACAAATTAGAGAACGATAAACTTTTATGAAATAAAAATAATATATACTAACATTGTGATGTCTTTGGGAAAAATAATGTAAATTGCATTCTTGACTTCTGTAATAAAAGCTAGTACAATTTTTATAAGCATACGATACACTACCCCATTTATTCTTATTTGGCTTCGAAGTATTCATTGTCCGTTATACGCTCCACTGGTACACGATAAAAACTCACTATAAATAATAAATAACTATATTTTATATTCAAAACTCAATGATTCAAATTCAGAGTATATAACCATAGACTAATATCGTTAGATTTTTTTTATATTCCTTCTGTGACGTGAGGGCGCCATTACCTCTCTACTAGCCAATCCCAATGCGGTATTTGTCGAATGTTAACGATTGTCAACGATTGTCCCTTTAAATTCTTTTAATTACTGGTAGTATTTTATCTTTCTCACATTTTCG
Organism: Crioceris asparagi; assembly: GCA_958507055.1. Lineage (NCBI taxonomy): Eukaryota > Metazoa > Arthropoda > Insecta > Coleoptera > Chrysomelidae > Crioceris > Crioceris asparagi. Next base: position 78,209,813 of record OY293826.1, on the reverse strand, counting down.
TTTCTCTGCAGTGTTGCCACACTCTAAGAATTTTCTTAATTCTAAAGAATTTCAAGGACCTCTAAGAAATAAGAATTCTTATGGTATTATCAAAGATTTTTCAGAATTTCGAAGAAATCTGAAGAAAACAACCCAATTTGCTACGAATGTAATGAAAAGGTATAGCGTGATGTGTAGAGAACACTACCTCCAAGATGAGTACCGCAGGCTATACTCTACACTCTATGTCAGACATGTTGCATGAACAACCTCACGCCTAACTTTATTTTATACACCAATGCAGTTCGTGTTCTTTGCCTCGTTTACATTTTTATGACAATCAGCGGTATACATTTTGTTACTTACCTTTACAGATATGTTCTCGGTCTTCGATATAAGACATTATTTATGATCATAACGCATTATGAGTAAATCTGTGTTATTAATTGGTATGCTCAATTTTGAATTTCTCTGCCAAGAGAAAGATTTTCAGAAATTATTTGTTATTGAGCGTTACTTTTAAATTAAACGCCAGCTTCATAAATCTGCAAATGCGGCATTTAATTGTTTTATATTGATATCATTCAAAATACAATTAGGATGGAATAAACGTGGTTGTTGTTGAATAAGGAAGGAACAATTTATCTACGGCTACAACGAAGATCTACCCCATAGATAAGTGATTGTCGTATGTATACTGAATCTACCCTTCCTCCAAAGCAAACACTTACTGTTGAGCTTCTTTATATGTCTGTGGTTAAGCTTTTGTCATTAGTTCTACGGACAGTGTTCCCACATAAACATATAAACATATACATATTATTGGTGGAAACTTTATATAAAGGTTTTGGGTTGGCAAAATTCGTTAATTAGAGGTATGAATACTTTTTCTTGATAGTTGAAAATTCGTTATAAAGAGGTTGTACGCAAAGAATGTTCGCAATGTAAAGGTATATTTTATATTGACTCTTATTGACAATTCAAGGGGATTACGTAGAATTTGTTAAATCGAGGAAGTCGTTATATTGAGGTACGTTATATTAAGGTTGCACTGTATATCTGATAGAATACAATTTTCAGAAATCAGTATATTAACTGACAATGTGTAATAACTGGTGATCATGAAATGACTTTGCCAGCAGTTTTGTTTATATATTTCTGTGTAAATGATAATGAACGACCATTTTGAACACAAGTGTTTTTTTTATTCTTCGTTTTAAATCAAAAATATACAAGTTCTATGGATTCTGTAATAGCTATACCGGAAATCGTTTCAGTTGACAATTTGAGACAATAACGATTAGCTAGCAGCTTTCACCAGAAAATCCTGAGATAAGAGATATTTTAAAGCTGAGGGAATCAATATACATAAAAAGTACATCAACATCTAAAAATATACAATTCAAGAGGTTCATCATATTTCCTTAAAAGAGCAAGTATTTTTATCTGAGAAAGCAGTTCTAGTACAAAAAAGTGTTCAACTAAGCTGTACAGTGATTCCATATTATGAGATGTTTCGCAAATTTTCTGAACAGAGCAAGTAAGTTACTAATAACTTTAGAGCCATAATACACAGTAGATTTTGAATATTAAAGCTATACTTTGAGAACATAATATAAATGAGTTGATTACATTATTAAAACTGTTTCCAAAGCTAACCTTCAATCCTCATTCTCGAACACTCCAAAATTGTTCATAGTATAGACAAATCCTGATCCTTTATTGGGAAAACGATGAAAATGGATTGTCTTTTACTTATTTTTCTGCTGTGACAATTATATTACACCACAATTTGTATTAAAAACAGTTTTCTTCGGCATGATGAGTGAAATTCACGGGTTAACAGATACGAATGTCAACAAACGATTACCTTTCTGTTCTCAGTTGGCACTTTTCCCGTTAGAGGGCGAGCGCTTGGCTGGATTCGCCTATTATCTAAAAATTCCAAATGTTTGTTATTCACTTGTTCTATGGAGTTTCTCAATTCACTCTATGCAAAAGTGACAGTCAAAGGTTACAAATATCAAACGTCAATTTGTAACTGTCTTTTTGAATTTGAATTGTCAGTTATGAGTTTTTTAGTTTTTTATTGCTGTTTCGTAGACAAACGAGAAACAAGATTATTGTTGAACTTCATGGGAGTTTTTGTTAAGAAGTAAAATATTCCAATACAAAATGTGTGATACTCCATTCAAAACACCGAAACCGGCTTCCCAAAAATCTGAAACAGCGAGTGATGAGAGTATGGCAACTTCTGAAGGTGGTTCCATTCCATCCATTGTTACAATATTTGATGATATAGTGCGAAAATTTATTCAGAAAAAAGATGAGAACAATAATCTGTATGAGGCTTTTCTTAATTCTTGTGAGCAGATAAAACTCTTGTGGTTACAATATAAGTCAGCTATTAAGGAATGTAACCGCCTACAAAAGGCCTTGGAATATGAAATTCAAAACAATACTGAAAATGAAAGAAGATTAACATTGGCAAGGAAAATGTTGGATAATGAGAAACGCAAAAGAAAAATAGCCGAACAGGATGTCAGTCAAATGAAATATCATGTTGATTTGTTTTGTAAAAACGTTACATCCGATGAAAGAACCAGGAATCAATTACCTGAAGACCTCAAAAATCAAATCTTACGGTTGTCAAAAGATAAAATCATGCACGATGGCTTTGCACATGGTAATAAACATCTCGATACTATTCGAGAAGGTAACACGACAGGATCCATCTTATCAGATCTAAGCTACTCCAGATCGGAGAATGATTTGGATAGTTCAGTATGCTTTGCCAGCAGCGAGAGAAGTTGGAAGAAATATAGGCCGAGTACAGATGTTGCTGAGGAACCTGCCGTGAAAAAGCGTAGATCTTCAGGCAAAGTTGTCGAAATTGGGCAATCGGAAACTGTTCGAGCTACCACTACTCTGGTTTTAAACAAAGAAGGACCCATAACTGCTACCTCAGTTATTGAATCCATACCGAATGATCTGGATTGCCTGTCTGCTGTGCCTCCTAGCTTTGTAATTGAATCGTGGGGAGGAGGCTACTACTGTCGATCACCGCTCATTGAAAGAATCAATAACCATCGTCAACACCAGTTCCAACTCAAGACCATTGTGATGCCTGATTCTTGCTCAGTTTGTGAGAAGCGCATTCGTTTCGGTAGGTCGGCGCTTCGTTGCAAGGGTTGCAAATCCTTTTGCCATCCCGACTGCAAAAATCGACTACCATTGCCTTGTGTACCACTGCCCAGTACACCTAGCAACAAGCGTATGACTGGGTTGATTGGAGATTACACACCCATCTGCCCGCCAATGGTGCCTGCTTTGATTGTCCATTGTACGAATGAGATTGAGCAGCGTGGTTTGAACGAGATTGGAGTTTATCGCATACCTGGATCCGAAAAAGATGTAAAAAGTAAATTGTTACACATATCAGCGAAATGTTTCCATTATAATGATTGTATTATTTAAGGTTTGAAAGAAAGATTCCTGACTGGTCGAGGCTCACCTAATCTTAAAGATATTGATGTACATGTTTTGTGTGGTTGCATCAAAGATTTTCTGCGTTCGCTGGTTGAGCCGTTGATTACTTTTGGTCTTTGGCCAGAGTTTGCTCAAGCCGTACAATCCAAGGAGAAGGCAGATGTACAGCAAGGATTGTATCGAGCAATATCTGAATTGCCGCAACCTAACAGAGATACATTGGCTTACATGATATTGCACTTGCAGGTATCTTAATATTAATATTGAATCTCATTGGTGATAGAAAACTGATGAAATTATTTTTCCAATTGAATTGTTTGAATGCTAAATAATTGTTTCAATGTTTAAAGAGAATTGCACAGGCACCAGACTGCAAGATGCCAATTGATAATTTATCGAAAATCTTCGGTCCAACTATTGTCGGCTATTCTACCTCTGACGTTAATTCTAATAGAATAATAGAAGAGACGAGAATCATTGTTACTATTATGGATTATCTATTGAAGCTTCCATCTGATTATTGGTCAAATATTGTGAGTTGTACTCAGATTCCTAGTTCAGAAAAATTACAACAAACACCAAGTACAGGTAAAGGAATTTATACATCCATTTCTTTACTTTTCAATTACGAGTCCTTAGCGCTTTAGGTTAACATGTTTGTCCTTATTCAAACACCATATCAGCACAGACCTTTGGCTATTATTATTTACTATTTAAAACCAGGAATAACACTTAAAGCACAATTTAAAAAAAATTGCTATAGTTTAATTTAAAGTTAGATTAGCTTGTCGTATAGATTTGATATAAATAGACTGTAATCAGCCGAACATATATTTTATCATACTTTTGGGGCTAGGAGATGTAAACCCCCTAAAGTACACTTCTAATTATTTTCATTTCTCTGTATGATCCTTGAACTTCTTCACACTAATCGCCTGTTCTGTGCTGCGGAATACTAAATGTCATATGTGTTCAACTGATACGGGATCCTTGATTACTATTCTATCCAAATATATTTTTCTAGATTCTTTGCTTAGACCCACAACAAATGGATTTTCTACCCCATCTTCTGTTGGGAAAATGAAGCGGCAAAAAGATGGGAAATACTTAGCTTCTCCTTACCACCGCTAATATATTTGAGGAATTTGGCATTCTTCAATTAACCATATGTATTATATTTTATTTTTATTATTATAAAATTTTATTGAAAGGATTTAGAAAATATATCTATGTTATATCTTAGATGGATGATTTTTTTTTCTACGATATCTGTATTTGTTCGAATATTTCGCACAAAATCGTGGGAAAGTTATTCTCTTAAAAAAATATATAAAAAGATTCTGGGAAACGGCTCTAACGATTTTGATCAAATTTGGCATATAGATAAAGTTCTACTTTTTAACATTATCTGTATAAATGGCTTCCCTGAAAAAACGCGAGGGTGTCACCTTCGAGGTCCATAAACTTTTTCTTGAATGGTTCGGCAGATTTGGATAAAAATTTACAAAAAGGGGTTTTATGAGCCGAGAAATCGATTGGCGTTACTTGCATTTTTAATGGATGCGACCCTCGAGGTCCACACTAGCTATTTCGGTAATGGCTCCGCAGATCGTTATAAAAAATTCAGTACCTACGGTGTTTGGAGGTCCAGAAGGCGATTGGTGATATAGCTGAGTACTGTGTTTCACATTCATATTTATTTTGAAATCTGTAAATTAAGAGCTATGTGAACGATAAAAGCAACATTTACAGATCTACCGATCGCAATACATTTGAACTATTTTCAAGTAGAAATATGCACATTTTTGAACTAAGATTAAACATCCTTATAGACACACTCTGTGGTTAAGCATATCTAGTAATATTAGTTGCCGCCAGCAGCGGAGTTTTTTTCAAATTAAATTTTTACTCAGGTTACAACCGTTCACTAAACTTTATAATATGTGATTGAACTCCAAGTAACCCTAAATATGAAGGGCAATTCTTATGTTAAGACTGGTTTAAGATTTTAGAGTGATGGAACATCGTGACATTTCTGCACCTTCAACAACTAATAAGCAAGAGCAATTATTGAACAAACAATGGATATGTAATATAACGAAAGTTATTAGAGTCTTATTAAGCATACTTTTTTGTAGCTATTAGTTAAAATATAGACTATGCTTAGTGATGCTGCGAGACTGGTCTTTTTCTTGCAGTCTTGGTCTTGCAAAATTGCAAGACCAAGACCGTCTATGCAAGACCAAGACCCAAGACCAATACTGGGATGCAAGACCAATACCAAGACTAACCTGGTCTTGGTCTTGCTGCAAGACTTGCGAGACTTGCAAGACTCTTGCAGTTCCGTAACCAAACAACCAATTGGTAGGAAACATATTTTTTTGCTCGATGATTAGATAAGAAATGCTAGTAAATAACCTAATTGATTTAATCTCTGAACTCCCTTATTATCGATCTTTATTTTACAGATACTAAAAATATTGAATTAAAGGTTCATTTTAGTCTTCTAGGATTTCCGGATTTCAAAAAATTCTGAAATACCCTATACAATAATTTCAACCCTTCTAGGATTTCCCTTAACGAGCTGTTTTCAAAGAATCCCGAAAGTTCGTAGCCAGGGGAAGGTAAACTACACGGTTTTTTATTTTTATTATTTTTTCTATCGCGCTGAATGTTTTAAGCAAACGTTATATAAATCTGATATCTTTTTAATGACATTTATCCAGTAGCCACATTTGGATATTTTTGAAATTTTAGGTTGCCTTTATTTGGAAACTATTTTTTCGATCATGCTTATTAACTAACTCAGCTGACATATTCACAAGACTGATTTTTGAAATATATACCTAGTTTTATAAATGAGCGTATTAACAAATCCCTACCTGTTTTTAATTTTCTTTTTTTTGGAAAAAGCTTTATACAAAAGTTGAAGTTAGTTTTATAAACCAGATATACTTTTAATCGCTTTCACTCAATATCCACTCTGAGAGATTATTTCTATTTTATCAAAGAAAATAGTACAAAACCGTTGTGGAATGAGCGAGAGAATGAGTAATGAGTGCTCAGTTGCGACGAATGATACCAAGAAAGCACAAGCAGACTATGTGAATGGTGATTATTAATTTATAAACTTTATTAATTAATTACGCATCTCACTTGCCCTAACTTAATTCTACGCACCTAGTTTTATTCTCATTACTTATTCTAAATTGGTTTGGTACCATTACAAACCAGGCCTGTTTGTTCTGGACAATGACAATTTTTTTATACGGTCGATATTTATCCATTTCGAATGATAATATAATTAGGTACAGGCAATCTTATAGATTATGAATTACATACTTCCCATACATATTGCAGGGTTCTTCTTCATTTGAATTAATTAATTACGGTTTAAAATTTTCACACTTATAAGAAGATGAAAATGTTTGCAAGAGTCTTGCGAAGTCTTGCAGCAAGACCAAGACCAATACCAAGACCGTATATGCAAGACCAAGACTAAGGATTTGATGCAAGACCAAGACCAATACCAAGGGTGCAAGACCAAGACCATATCGGTCTTGGTCTTGCTTTGCGCATCACTAACTATGCTTACTACATTTTACTTTCTAGATAGTGCATTACAGGTATCCTTGAAATGAGTGATCCTTACCAAATTGGTTTTATGAAAAATTTATGTAGGTAATAACCTAATTCCGCATGGATAATTGTAGTAATCGCACGGAACCCAATATTTTAATTTTGTTGGGTTGTTTCCAAACAAAGTTAACACGAAATTCTGTTATATATACAGGGTAATTCACGGTGAGTGGCTTTTTAGAAGTATTGAGTAAACCACTCTTATGTTAGGTCTGAAAATATGCAGTATATAGTGGCTTTATGAGAAGGCTGATCCATTGACTAATATAAAAAGCTGTATCTAACTAAAATAATGGCACTTACAGACACTTTCGGCTATACCGGAAGTACGTACCAACTTCCTTATTTTAAATTGAATACTACACATATTTTTTATTCAAAATTGTGATTCTACATTTTTTGACTGACTTAACTATTCACCTCGGGGACCCAGCTTTCGATTTTTCTACCACGTGTACTACCCTTACGGAAACTTATTAAATTTTCATTCAACACGATCGGAACACGAAACGGAAGTGAGTATTCCATTTGAAATAATTAAGTAATAAGTTCGCCATTATTTTGGTGATTTTAATATCAATAGCTTGAATCTTTAGTAGTAGTTGTAGATTAGGGTACATGTTAACTACTCTTAATCGAAATAGTAATATGGGTTGCGACATCTGTTGTTGAACAGTTAATTCAAAAGCTGATGAAACAATAGGGGACTAATAGGTACAGTTGGTTCAGCGAAAGATTGCCCATACGTCATCAGTGATTTCTCATCAGAAGTAATTCAATGAACAACTCAGTTACATAGGTCTTTGCTTAAAGACATACGTTACGATTTTGTCAATCTTCTAACGTCCATGAGAGATGCAAAATTAAAAGTATGTAGGTAAGCATTTGCTGATCCAACAGGAAATTCACACTTTACATGAATACTTGAGGCGATGAAATTGACAGAACCAATTTGTTCACTAGTGACAAGTTTACTCCGTGGAGACAAATGCTACAAAAAATATGCGTGGACGAAGTCACGGGTATCTTCTAGTTTTGTAACAAAAAAGAAAAAGACAGGTACCTATATTCATTATATAATTTAAAATTGCACAAACATTTAAAAATAGTTGGAAATATACATAATATATATAAAAAATCTATCGACAATATCACCCTCATAATTAAGCACGTGATTATCATTTTACACAGTTTCTTAAATTTAAGACTCAAAGTTAATAATGAAGCAAGAAGCATCTATAAACTACAATTCCCGCACTCCGGTACCATAGTTTGCACCTCCAGCTTTGTTCAGTTCCTTTACGAAATGGTCCAGATCGATTTCAGACAGAGTTTCAGGCTGTAGTTCAACGGCAAAATTCTGAAAATTAGAAAAAATCTAATTAACATCAAATAGAAACAGACAGTTGATTGAAGGAAATCATTTTTATTTCAGTGCCTTGAAAAATCCACTGTTTCCGAAACAGATAAGGATTATATTTTATTATAATTTAGATATTACAGTGTTCGTTGTAAATTATGCAACCGATATAAAGATTTCAATGCGAATCTAATGATGGTCCCTGAATAATTAATTAATGACCAGCGAATAATTAGTAATTGCCTGCGATTTGAATTTCAGAATATGTACTTCCGTTAGAACCTTTTAACTTTCATTTCCCACTTTCCATCGTCATAAGCGTGTGTGCAATGTTCAATTAATTAATTTAATTTCTCAATTACAAATGTAATATTATCATGGTCAATCATAGCTTCTGAACGTAAGCATTTGATTTATCTTTTGCCCAGTTTCAGTTAGGTACTTGAAATCATTTTCATTTATGTGTGTTTGAGAGACAGATTTTAAAATAAACATGTAGAACAATAAGCTGGGAATCTATCTGTCATTGTGTTTTATGACTTGAATTATCAACGACAAAAAGACTCAAATTAGAGAAACAATAGCGCTACATATAAAAGAGATTCGTGAATGACGTTACCATCAACCTGAAACGTTATCTGTATGTGAATAACAAATAGTCACTAATATTCACAACCATTAATTTAAGTTGTTCTATTATAAAAGAACAATTTGAAACAAGCCAAAATAAAAGAACAAAATTTTTCAATTGTACTCAGTCCATAGACTGTCAATAATCTTGTTAGATTCTAGAAATATTTTTTTTCTTGATTCCACCAAAAATAATTACAAAAGTTACATCACTTTTTGGAAAAAAATCTGCATCCCATTATAAGGGTTCTTTATTACTGATATTCTTTTGTTTCTACTTTATTGCACTGATATTAATTTCGCTTGTTTCACATCATAAGAAAAGTATTCCTTTAAGAAAATTTTAAGGGTTGCTAAAATTTCTTTGTATTTGGATAGAATTCTGGTTGTATGTATTTTACCGGTAACAATTTCAGTTGGACCTTCACAAGAAAGTTATGGAGCTACTATAAAAATCATTTTTTTTCAGAATGCCAAATGCCAAGACAAACAACAATAATTATTTTCAGTTTTGACGTAAGAAGAATCGTTTAGGAAGAATATAAAAAATGACAGTTAATTTGAGCATCACTTTTTCCCTCCTTTTTGGAAAGATATGCGTTATAGCGAGTGTCTAGCAAACAGTCTATGGCACCAGCAAGCATTTATCTGTCCCGAAAAAATCTGGACACAGACAGACTAACCAATGGCGGAAAATATGTTTTTTGGAGTCAGGGACCTCAGAAATGTAAACATCTGTTGAAAATAGGACACCCAAAATATTACACAATTAGAATACTTTCCTTACTAATCTACTTAGTGTAGCAGTAGGAAATAAAGGGTTTTTAAAGTACACATCCTTATTTCTGAAGTCATTTGATTTAGATTTAGATTTAGATTTAAGAGGGGGTTACATTGCACTGCGACCATAAGGTCTATTGTGCCCCCCACCTGAGTTGCACTCGCCTATACGCGGTCTACAACTCGCCTTCCAGTTCCAGAGTTCTAATGAACTCCAGTATCTGGGTTGGCTTCAAGGAGGATACTTCCTCACTACTGCAGGTTGCTAGTCCAAGGCACTGTTTGCGTTGGCTAGCAATGGCGAGGCATTCCGTCACCAGGTGATCCGGAGTTTCCTCCTCTTCCCCGCAGAATCAGCACTCGTCATCCTCTGCTAGACCTAATCTCATTAGATGCTTCTTGAGGCAACAGTGTCCTGTAAGAAATCCAGTGAGTAGGTGTAGCTTGTTCTTGCTGAGATCCAAATACCTTTTGGATCTTGCAGTATCAAAGTTTTTTAGAAACTTTTTGGAATGATCCAATCCAGGGGTATCCCGCAAGAGTGTTTCTCTTACGGTTTTTTCCTTCTCCAGAAACTCCTTCTTGTAGGTGCTTTTATCTGTGCCACAGAAGGGTTCTGGGCCAGTAAATGGAGTTTGTGCTCCTTTCCTGGCAAGTGTGTTGGCCTCCTCGTTGCCTTTGATTCCCGAGTGGCCGGGAACCCAGACTAAGTAGACCCTGTTGTTCTTGCCTAGCTCATTGAGCTTCCTTCGGCACTCCCATACCATTTTAGAGTCAATGGTATGAGAGTTCAGTGCTTTAATTGCAGCTTGACTATCAGAATGTATTGCAATGTCACATTTCTGATAGTTTCTTTCAAGGTTCACCTCCACGCATCTCTCAATTGCAAGCAATTCTGCTTGAAAGACGCTTGGGCAGCGGCCTAGCGCAAGTGAGCATTTGGTGCGATTCCCAAACACTCCAGCGCCTGTCCCCGTCGTGGTCTTAGAACCATCAGTGTACCATTTGATGGTATTCTTTTTGAGAGCTTGGGTTGTGAGCCCCCTGTCCCAATCTTCTCTGCTACTTAGCACCGTGGTGAAAGTTCTCTCGATGCTAATTTTCTTTGTCATTACATCACTGGGAAGGTTTGCTGATGGGATGTGTTTGGACAAAGAGGACCAAGCTCTCTGATTCCGAATTCCCACCATGTCAGAACCTTCCCTAGATAGTCTTAGAATGGCCTCATGGGCCAATCTGTCCATCACTAGATGGAGAGGTGTGAGATCTGTGATGATCTCTAGTGCCCTGGTCGGGCAACTTCTCATGGCTCCAGTGATACAGACACAGGCTAGTCTTTGTATTCTATCGAGGGTTTTCCTCGTATTGCTCTGACTTGCCTTGCCATGCCAGGCTATTGACCCATAAGATATTATCGGTCTTACAATCATGACGTACATCCATCGCAGTATTTTTGGGTTACAACCCCAAGTCTTACCAGTCAGATTTCTGCACGCCATTAAGGCCTTTATTGCTTTGCTAGCAGTAGCCTCAATATGTTTGTTCCACAGAAGCTTGCTATCTAGTGTTAATCCCAGATATTTGACTTCAGCCTTCCAGCTTATTGTGTCTCCACTTAAAGTGAGAGGTTTCATATCTGGAAGTTTCCTTTTCCTAGTAAATGGAATAATTGTGGTCTTGGATGGGTTTATGCTAAGCCCCACTGACAAGCACCATTGCTCAGTAGTTCTGAGGCCCTCCTGCAATAATTCGCATAGGGTGTTCGCGAATTTTCCTCGGACTATTAGGACTATGTCGTCGGCATAGCCTATACATGTGAAGCCAAGCTCCGTGAGTTTGTGGAGTAACTCGTCTACTACTAAGCTCCATAGGAGGGGAGATATTACTCCTCCTTGAGGTGTTCCACGAGTAGCTTTAACAGAGGTGGTGTGATCACCTACTTGGGCCTCAGCTATTCTCGTCTTCAACATCTCATACATCCATTTGATAATGGTCTTGTTCACTCCTCGCCGTGTGAGTGCCTCCCTGATTGACTCATGTGTGGTGTTGTCAAAAGCCCCAGATATGTCCAGGAAGGCACACATTGCGATTTCTTTATTGTTCAGAGAGCTCTGAATGACCTCAGTTAGCTGATACAGCGCGGTTTCTGTTGAACGCCCCGCCCTGTATGCATGCTGACATTTATGAAGTGGTTTGTCCTTCAGAATCTCTGTTCTTATGTAGTTGTCCACTACTTTCTCCATCGTTTTCGGTAAAAACGATGTTAAACAGATAGGTCGGAAAGATCGGGGATCAGTCCCATTTTTCTTCCCTATTTTCGGTATGAAGATTACTTTGGCTCTTTGCCATATGCAAGGTATAAAGCCCCGTGCTAGGCAGCTTCTTGTAATCTTCAGGAGATGGGGAAGGATCTCCTCCATTCCTTTCTGTAGGAGTATTGGGAATATGCCATCTACTCCCGGCGATTTATAAGGTTGGAAGGTGTTGACTGCCCATTCCAACCTTTGTCTTGTAAATATCTTCTTAGCAATACTCCAATCTTCCTTGCGAGGATTCTTGGTTTGGATTGCTACGTCAGTACTACTGAGGGGTTCACTTCCAGGGAAGTGTGTTTTGAGAAGTAGAGCAGATCGCTTCTCTTCTCCCTCAGTGTATGTCCCGTCTGGCTTCTTGAGCGACATTAAGGGGCTGATTGCCCCTTTTGCCATGACTTTTTGCAATCTGGCTGCAGTAGGAGTCGAAGTGATCTTTTCATAAAAAGCTTGAAAGTGAAGCCTCTTGGCCTTCCCGATCTCCTTATTGTATTGTGTGAGCTTCTCGGTGTAGCCCTGCCAAGTCATTTGATTAGTTGCTATGCTTCAAGGAGAAAAAATTACTTCGCCGCTTTTTTCAGGTTTGATTATAAAAATAATGATTTCACAAAAAAAAGTTGCTGGCACCAAAGTTATAGGAAACAGAATTTATTATTATTAATTATTATTATTTATTAAGTCTTTTCGCTACGATTCTTCGATTAATATAAAAGTGGCCACGTTATTAAAGGAAAATCAAATGGTGAATAAAAACAAAAGCAGCATTTGGTGGTAATTTTGAATTAAGACTACCAGTGAAACATTATTTGGATCATAGAAACTAAGTCATTAAAATAAATGATTACTTGATTTATTCTATACTTACGGATATGATATTCTTCATCAATGCTTTGTCGGTGGACATTTTAGCTCTTTGGATGACGCTGACTGACGGGCCGACCCATGTGATGAACACAAATTTTTGACGTTTCGACAGTTCATCACCCACTTGCACACGAATGAAGCCGAATGCTCGTTCATTTTCAGTGAATTGGGCTCGAAATTTCTCAAATTCCGATCCAACAGCCGATTTAACGATACATGATCCTTGGAACTTGAATACGGCCCTGAAAATTAACCGAAAATTTAAGTAAAGATATTTTTGAATAGCAAACACAATTAAAACTGTATTATTTTAAGTTATATTTTAAATGAAGAATTAGATGTTTTTTTTTAAATTTGACTCCACGTCCAGTATAGAAGGAATTTTCAAAACATGTCACAATATGCGCCCTATTATCTTGAAATGTATTTTTTCAATAGACTTATATACAGGGTCTCGAAGATTTCATAGGGACAGTATTGCTATTTCAAACGGTAGGAGATAGAAGGATAGTTAAATTACAGAAAAGTTGTGTAATTTAGACCTCTTGAATATTGAATAAAGTGGAAATCATCGGTTATGTTTTAATTTATTTTCTCAATTGATAGATACTCAGAGGGAAAAGCTGAAATTTTGCATAATGCAAGTAATGTACCAAGAAGAAGGTGATGGAATTGTTAGGAATACATATTTTATCTATTTTTCTATTTTTGAAGATATGCTATATATTGTTTTCTTATGGGTGCAATATTTATTTTTTATACCATTAGATGAAGCCAAAAATCTCCTTTGCAACAATGTATAACATGTCGAAACTTAAATCCAGAAAGACATAGAAAACGGTGAAAATATTTTTAAATATAAAAAATAGTTAAGAACTTAACTTGAGTGTTGCTCAAAGTACCCGCCATTATTTTCAATACATTTTTGTATTCTTAAACGCAACTGTCCACTGCACTCGATACAATTCCAGGAGTGATGTCTCTAGAAGCTGAAATAATTTTTTGACGGAATTCTTCCAGACTATTCTCTTCACTGAGATAAACTTTATATATCAGGAAGCCCCATAAAAAATAATCTAATGGATCTGGCAGACCACCTCACAGGAGCCATCTGACAGTACAACCATCTTGAATAAACCATTTAATATTTCGCAAGGTTACTTAAATTCTGTTAACAAATTGACGTAGGCGACTCAATTCAAATTTTCCTCAATAATTTTGGGTCCTATTGTCGGAATTTTAATAATTCTACACAATAAATTAATGCTATAACTAATTTGAGGTCTAGTCTGCTGTGTTAAATGAGGATTATCTATTGCATAAAAATGTTTGTTTCATCTGTCCATAAAATAGTGTCTTGAAATAATTATTACTCTAACATGGTTTGGTATTTGGTACCAATTACAAAAGTCAAGTCGACGCTCAGAATCTCCAGGATGTAATTTGTTAACAATTTTAAATTTATGATCACGGTACTTGTGCTTCTTAAGGATTTTCTGAACCCAAGTTCATGGTGAAAATTTATAACGCGATATATTCATCGCGTTTTCGAAACGCATCCAAATAATGTTTCTTGAAACTGAATTGGCGCATTTCTGGATATAATTTTGCATATTGTCCAACTCCTATATCAACATTTCTATAAAATCTAAAATAAATGTTATACATATCCTTTTTTCACAACAATATTTGCTAAATGAAACTTCAGAGTGTATTAAGATTTAAATGTCAAAGAAGTACATATTCATACTGTTGTCATGGTAATTGAAATAAATGGTTTTCTTACCATGGCCTACATTCATATAATTGGAAATATTTTTACCATTTCTCTATGTCTTTAAATGTCTACATGTTATACATTGTTGCAAAGGAAGGTAATAGAATAAACAGCTATAGCAAATATAAGAAAAATATAAGTTGTATAGCATATCTGAAATATTTACAACAATTCCATCATCTTTATTTTGGTATGTTACTTGCATATGCAAAATTTCAGCTTTCCTGTCTAAGTACTGATGGAGAAAATAAATAAAAACAAAATCGATAACTTTCAGTTTTATCAAAATATTTCAAAAAGCTTTTTTTTATTTGCAAACCATAATATAGAAGAGGACTAAATTACGCAACTTTTCCAAATTCAACCATTCTTTTCTTACCATTTAAGAAACGGCAATACTATTCCTATTAACAGGACCTGATGGTTCGTCGAGACCGGCATATAACAACTCGCTGGCAGTGGATGGGCTCCCTAACAGGCAACACTGCATTCTCAGTTTGAAACCTACTATAATTCAAATAGAATGAATTTCTTGTCATACTATTGAAGTATTAATGGTCCCATTTTGAACTTTTCGATAGTGCATGATTATTTTGGTCATCATTCATTTTGTCAGATGTGAAGTGTGAAACATCACCAAAATGCATCAATCATTGCGAAAATGATGACTGAGATTCGGGTCTAGTTTAATCAGTCAAATTAAAGTATATTTCAAATCAGTTGACATCTACTTGGAATGGCAGATTCATCATTACAGTCGAACTGTATAATAAACTTACCATTGAGTATCTGTATTATCTGCTCTTACATCTTCATAGGCTGCCCTGACTGCTCCTTCATCTAAACTAGTTATCATTTGTACCTGTAACAGTAAAATAAAAATTAGTTAGATACTTAAACCTAAATTTCATATGCCAAAAGTATTTAATTAATTACATCGACAGAAGTCAGTTCCGTCAAATTTCTATTTAGTTCAATGATACTTTAGACATATTTTTCAGATAACGACCCATATTGTCCCAAACAATCTGCATATTTCATAGTAATACAAAATTTACAAGAATAAAAATAACCAGAAATGAAATCAGGATGTCAATAAATAAGAGGTTTGAATTTTAATAGTTCCAACTGTTCCAAGCCAAGAATATATTGACTTAATCCTGAGTAGATAAGATATCTTTATTACGCTCACAATTTTGAATAGATGTAGATAAGCAAAGCAATCTCGAAAAGGCATAAACTGTTGAATGTCAAACATTAGTAAAATCTAGGAATATTAAGATTGTGGTAGATAGTTTCATGGACAAAAAAAATATTTGATGTTAATAAATATTCTACTAGGAATCATAAGAATGTATGGATGAAGTATACTCATGGTTCGGTGTCCGGTTTTCAACAGATGTTCAAGTTTAAGAGATGTCCCTGAGCCCAAAAAATATATTTTCAGTCATTTGTCTTTCCGACTGTCTGTGCCAAGATTATTTCTTAAACGGATAGACCGATTTTGTTGCTTTCTTTTTTGTTTTATTGGATATCGATACCGCTGGCAGTGGGTGTGGGCAGCCTGCTCGCACTGGTTGCTAGGCAATAGCTGAAAAACATGTTTTGCTCAAGAGAGTGGCGCGAAAACGGCTCTAACGATTCTAATTAAACTTTTATAAAACATTCTGCTTGAAGCCCTTTATCATCTGCTGTAACGCGTATTTCTGAGAAAAAGCAGGGAAAGAGTTATGTTCAATGGATAACTGACAAATTTTCTATTTGCTCACTCTTATTCTGGCTCAACGATTACTCCTGCATCAAAATTGTTATTTGTCTTGGCACGCTTTTTTTATTTTAAGATTTTAAGATTAAATTACCAAATTAGATAATAGATTTCTTTCTTTTGAACAACATAAGTAACATAAAAAAAGCTTACCGATCTAGTTCGGTAGAGGTATTCATTTTCATCCAATTTAAAATTATTCCCTTTCATAGTTGGTAAAAATTCGAAATGAATAAAATATTAAGCACTTTTCGTTCCAATTGACATTTTGTATCATTCATACATATGACATCAAATGACAATTAGCGTAGCGTATACTGAAAGAAAGAAATAATAAAAATACATTTCGAAAAATAAAATAAATTATAGTTTAAAAACTAAAAAAACACGCTTTGATAATATATCTGAACAAAGTAAAAAAATATGGTAAAAGTATAGTTTAGCGGCTTTTGCTATAAAAGCCCTAAACAATCAAATATTTGCAAAAATAGATGTATGTTAGCATAATTTTAAATAAAATTGAGGCGGAAGACGCTATCTTTAATCTTTTTTAATAAAAAGGAAAAATGGTGTTCTTAAGACTTACGACTTTTAGCTGGAATTTTTGATTTGAAAGTATCTTAACAATCCCAAATAGTATATAATCATCCTTGCATTCTAGTAAACACATCCTTCAAAATTAGCAAAAATATGCGTAAAAATAGTGAATATACCTAAGTTCGCGAAAAAGTAAGTTAAACGAATTGATGATTGACTAGTGCAGTATATTCAACGTTCAAGTGCTGTTAATATCAATGTTGTCAATGTAACTTTCGGAGCATAAGATTATTTTATGAATTCCATTTCCTATGAATATTTGTTTTAGAAAAAAATGACGACAATATCTTCTAGTGAAGCAATCACTGAATTCATATTTTCGAAAGCCTGAAGACAAAGTCCGTCACCTTCGTCATCAAAAGTTGTCATAATATCGTATTTTTGCTCTAAAGCAAGTATTTATTGTAAGATATAATTTTTTAGTAAATTCTTAAACATGAAACTATACCTTTAAATACTTAAAAATCTGACCACTTGGTTTATGCTTTCTTTATCCAATATTTTTTTAAATTTTAATATCGCAAACGTTATATTGGTAGTTTTGGCAACATTAGAATTGAGTCAAACATAATGTACAAGTCAATCATCAATTCTTTTAACCTTTCCTTTTCGCGAATTTATATTTACTATTTCTACTCATATTTTTACTAATTTTGAAGGATGTTAGTTAGTGTTTAATAGAATGCAAGGATGATGACTATATACTATTAGGGATTGAACAGATACAGCCAAATCGAAAATTTCAGCTGAAAGTCATAATTTCTGAGAACACCATTTTTTTATTAACAAATCATTAAAAATAGCGTCTTCCGCCGGAATTTTATTAAAAGTTATGATCACTTACATCTATTTTTGCAAACTTTGATTTTTAGGGCTTTTATAGCAAAAGCCGCTAAACTAGACTATTACCAAAAATACTGTTGAAATATAAAGAGTTTAATTTGATTGTAAAAAGTGGTAGGCAGCTTGCCTTTAAATGTTATCAATAGTTCATTGGTCGCTATTTATACAAGTACGGTTATTATAAAAATACAGTAAAAAGTAAAAATCACTAACCGCTTTTTACCGACGAACCCAAACGAGTTATAGTAGGTATACAATTCGACTGTC
The DNA here is from genome assembly GCA_958507055.1 of Crioceris asparagi. Classification (NCBI taxonomy): domain Eukaryota; kingdom Metazoa; phylum Arthropoda; class Insecta; order Coleoptera; family Chrysomelidae; genus Crioceris; species Crioceris asparagi. Next base: position 78,191,511 of record OY293826.1, on the reverse strand, counting down.
AGCTTTTTTGGTTTGTGCGTGCGTTGTATATAGTAAACTTACTCCGATGTTGATTTAATTGAAAGAGGAGACTTGAGAAATGGTACCATATTCGGAAAAACGCAAATCCGAAATCTCCTTATCTTCAAAAACACCCCCGAAGGGGATGAAGGTGGCAATTTTTCTCGAAAATCCAAAATCTGAGGTGGCAGACTATCATAGGACAATATCCGGAAACGTTTAAATTGAACATTTTTTTCTTAGAGTTACGGTTTTTGAGTTACAGCGGTGGTAAAATGGTAGACTGTAAAATGCGTATGCGTATTTCCGCATACATAATAACAAGTATCTACAAGCAAAGAATATACGTGGGTAATAGGATAACTACTATATTATTTGGTATTAGTGAACGTTCAACGATTTTCGTGACTAATGGTACACTCAAAAGTGTGAAATAAATATTTTTTAGAAAAAAATGGACCGACGTTATTAGTTGATGCACTGAAAAGTATAAAATAACATTAATTCTATTGGTGCTGGTACTCGTGAAGTTCGTGCCAAAAGTTATCAATCTAACTGCAACTGCACAACTTCAAAAGTAACAGCACCAATATAATTAATATTATTTTGTATTTTTCAGTACACCAACTAATAAAGTCGGTCCAATTTTTGGTAAAAAATATTTATTTATAATCAAACTCTTCATATTTCAAAATATATTTTTTTACTTTTTAGTTAGGATTGTTATTAAAGCATGTATTTTTTTAAAACTATAATTTATTTTCTTATTTTTTATTTTCGCAAAGTTAAGTAGTTATAATCAAGATACTCGATTCGTAATTGCATGAAAAGGTCTTCTTCTTCCTACTTATTTGATAGACTCGCGTCTGTTCCATCTTCGGGTGCCTCTTTATTAGAAATCCAGGTTACCACTCCATCTTTTTCTCAGCCTTCCTACGCTCCTTCGGCCGTTTGGTGATCTGTCTCTTGCTATCTTTACTAGTTTGTATTCTTCCATTCTGCTTATATGGGTATACCACTCCTTTTCCCTTTTTTGTTCCCAGTCATTTATGTCCTTTATGTTACACCTTTGTCTTAGGTCTGTGTTACGTAATCTGTCCCATAGTGTTTTCTCTGTTATTCGTCTGACTATCTTCATTTCACTTGTTTCCATTATCCTTCCTCTCTTCACGGTATCGGGTCTTGTTTCAGCAGTATAAGTCATAATTGGCCTCACTACTGTCTTTTAGATTTTGGCTCTTGTTTCTGTCCGTAAATGCTTGTTGCGTCATATCTTTATTTCAGGTATCCTGCTATTCTGTTGGCTTTGCTTACTTGTTGGGCAACTTCTGCCTCTGTATCTCCATAGCTGTGCATTAGTATTCCTAAGTAGCTAATGGATCCTTTCCTGCTAGATAATTTTGCTGTCCACTTCCTGCTTGCATCTTATTAGATCTTTGGCGATGACCATACATTTTGTTTTATTTAATGATATTACCATGTTAAATCTCCTCGCTGTTATATTGAATTGATGTAAGAGTCTCTGCAAGTCATCTTCACTCTCTGCAACAAGTATGGCGTCATCTGCATTGCATATAATGGAGATATGGTTTCTTCACCCATTTTATATCCTATACCCATATTTCGGAACCCGTTAATAATTTCGTCCATAATGAGGTTGAATAGCATAGGGCTTAATGAATCTCCTTGGCGTATGCTTCTCTCGACCGGTATAGGCTGTGTTAATTTCTTATTAATTCTGGCCTGAATTTTGTTTCAGCTATATATGTTTTCAATTGTTTTAGTTAGGTCTGCGGTTATGTTACGCTTATATATAATAGGTGAACTACGTCATTTGGTTCTACACGGTCAAATGCCTTTTGCAGATCTATAAAGCAGCAGTATGTTGGTACTCGAGTCACTTTTCCATGACTTGCCTGATAATAAAAACTGCGTCATTAAAGGATCGTCCAGATCTGAAACCTTGTTTTTCGGCTGCTAGTTCAATTTCGTTGGTGATTTTGTTGGTTATGACTTTTGTTGTCAGTTTTAGAGCCGTGCTGAGTAAGTTTATTCCTCTGTAGTTCCCTGGTATTGTTTTATCACCCTTTTTGAACATTAAGATCATTGTGCTGGTGCGCCAGCTATTAGGTACCTATTGTAGGGCCTGTGAGAATGTTTTGTTTATGTGTGTCAGTTTCTGTAATTATTCATTATCTTCCTCTGTTGTGACGATTACATTTCCAGTAGTTACCTCTGGAGTTTCTGGTAGGATCCGATCTTGATCTTCGCTTGTTTTAAACATTTCAGTGAGATAGGAGGTCCAGGTGTCGATATCTATTTTTTTGGTTTCTGTTAGCTCACGTTCTAATAAATCTCCATATCTGCTTTTGCAATCCGTAGATATCATTCTTGATGAGAAGTTTTGCCAGTATTCCTCTTAGATTTTCTTTACTAATGCTTTGGTTTCATTTCTTTCTCTTGTATTCTTTGTAGAATTCTGGTGTTTGTTGCGATCTGTACTTAAAGTGGGCTTCTCGGTTTTCTTTGCATTTTGTTTTGATTTCCGATTTTAACCATGGTGTTTTGTGGGGTTTGTTGTGGTCTATATTTACTGTTCTGGTTCCTTACTTATCACATGCTGACAAGTTCAGATTATCTTCCAGTTTTTTCCATGCTGTATTGTCTTCCTCCACAATTTCGTTTGCTTCTATTTTGGAGGTTAGCCTTTTCTGATATAGATGTTTGGTTGATGGTTGCCACATCCTCTCGATGTTTATTCTTTGTACTTTAGCTCATTGCAGTCTTCTTGTTTTTCGTTTTACTTCCATTCATATTTTACATATAAGCAGGCTATGGTCACTTCCTACGTAGTTCGAGGATACTACATATAATATTTGAGAAGGTTGTATCTTCTTATTCGTAGTTATGTAATCTATAGTGGATTTCTGACCTCCCTTATTTTGAAACGTGTACTTATGTTGTGCCATGTGAAGGAAGTAGTTGTTGTTGATATACGTATTTCATTGTATGAGCAGAAATAAATCATTCACTGGCCATTATCATTTAGCACGTCTTCGTTGTATCTTTGTTTGATGCCTGGTATAGTTTTATTCCCAGTTCGGGTGTTGAAGTCTCACATGAAAATTTTTTCAGATGTTATCTAGGGTATTTTGCAATTCCTCATAGAAAGCCTCTTTTTCTGTTTTTGGTTAACAGTCCTCAGGGTTGTATACATATATTATGTGCAAGTTCTTGTCTTCCGTTGCTAGTTTTATGTGCAGTGTTCTTTCTGAGACCTATGTTGTTTTTGATTGTTTTGTGGATGAGTATACCTACCCCTGCTTTGGCTCTTTCTTCTATGTTGACGCCACTGTATATAAGAGTGTAGTCGTTGTATTTCTCGTTTTTTCCCTTTCTTCTTCGTCTCCTGTATAGCACATATGTCAATCTTTTTGTGCCGCAGTTCTTCGATGGTCTTTTGTTCTCTATTGTTTAATGATTTTATATTCCAAGTTGCCACTTTGATTATATTTTGCTTTTTCCAACTCATGTTCAGTTTCTTTGCGTGGTTTGTCATCTTTAAATCAGTCCAGTTCCGAGGCATTCTTCCGAGTCTGTGAGTATATTTTCTTTTTTTTATCCTGAGGTTACTAGCCTCACCCAAGAGCGCTCCTACTTTTTCCGGGCTTGGGGCCGGCGCGGATTTGACTTGGTAACACACCGCTAAGTTACTGAGCTAAAGTGAAAAGAGTATGGAGTTTTCATTTTTATGAAATTAGAAAAGATTGTATTACCACAAATAAAATGATGATGTAGCATTTCTATTGATATTAAATTTAATGAACGCCTCCCTCATGTTTTCGCAATATAATTTCAATTATGAAATACCTACTAGGTTTGGCCATGTACCGAGGAAATGCACAATATTGCTGCAGGCTAAACTTTTATCGATCGAGCACAGTCTGCTACAACCGTCTGTTCCGACACTCTCCCGTCTGCATTTGCAATTACATTACAAGGTCTGGAATTCCGGATATGGTTTGTTGTATAGTAATTTTCTATCATTATTCAATCAAAAACTGCCTTATTCCTAACACAAAACCACAAAATCTTCACAATAAGTCACTTCCCTTTGTATATTAATTATACAATATACAGGGTTATCGTAATGTATCTTTCAGCTTATGTATTTTTAACAAATTCATAAAATTAATTTCATTATCATACAGCATAACTGGTTGAATTGGAGCAATTTGCTCTCCCTAATAGTATTTTGATTCCTTCACCATTGTTGGTCGTGTTCTAAAAATATTCTTCTAAATAACCCCACAACCAGTAATTCACTGGGTTAAGATCAGGCAGTCTTGGTGGCCATTAATTTTCATGAACTTGGAAGAGCAGCAATTAATAATTCTTGAACTGGTCGGTGGTGAATCGGCGGGGATGCTTTATCCTGCATATAAATAATGTTTTCAATCCCTTCATTCTCAATCCTTAACCCGTAATAGTTACAGTTCATTCTGAATATCCTCAAAAAAGTATTATCCAATGTTAATTTAGCTAGAATTATCTCGTCATGTAGGTACATAAATAAAGGGATAACCAGTCGGGTTCAGTTTCCATTTGAGCCTGTATTTCAAACTGCAGTTTTCTTTTAAAAGTATGCATTTTCAAAAGCATACGTAAGACTTTCCAACCCGTGGTGTATGTATAACACGAATGCTAGCGGATCAGTGTTGAAGACCAAAGAAGATATGAAATAAATAGACGAGAAAAATAATTATCTCTAGAATAAAAATGGAAAAGGAAAAAAAATTTTGATAGTGAAAATGAGTGTGAAGACGAAGATATTTCGTACGCTAATAGTTCCACTGATAATGATTTTGAAGAAAATCCTGAACTGAACGAACGTTGGAACTTTTTCTGGAATATTTAGAAATATTACTCATTTTTTTAGTTTTTCCATTTTGAGAAGTATTAGTAGCAACTTCTGCATGTGTTATTTAGGTCAATAAACTCGTTATTTAAGCATAAAATATTTTTATTTCTTACCTCAAACAACAATGGGCAACTCTCCCCAGTCCCTCGGTTCAAGAGTCCTTTTTAGTGGGGGATATGAATCATATTCAATTTTTTTAAATTAAAATCCCTATTAACTTTTTACAGTATCATAATATTGGAAATTATGCAAAATTATTCACACACACTTTTAAGTGTAACGTTAGTGACGAAAATCGTTGAACTTTCACATATTATAGTGTTTAGTATAGTACTTATTCTATTAGCCATTTAGATTCTTTGCTTGTACGTGTTAATTTCAGATCTTATAAAAACATCGTCGCGGAAATACGCATATTTTAGAGTTTATCGCTGGAGTAACTCGAAAACCGTAAATGTTCAATTAAAACGATTCCGGATATTGTGTTACCTTTAATTCTGCGGTCTCAGATTTTCGATTTTCGAAAGAAATTGCCCCCTCCACCTCTCTACTCTTCTCTTTCAAATGAATCACAAGTAATGAAAATCGGAGAACGTTTAATATACAGAGTGATTCATAAAAGGTACGCAGGGCTTTAGGGGACGATAGTCGGTCCAAATATATGATTTTTTTATAATCATGGGTTCGCAAGCTTACCGTTTTCGAGAAATAGGGGTCAAAGTTGAGAAAAAAACGTTTTTTGTGAATATCTTTAGAACTGTTAGAGGTGCAGCGCTCATCTCTTGCACACATTTTAAACTCAAAAATACTCTTATTTTAAGGTGCAGATTTTTTTTTAAGTCAGTTGCGTAGATTTACTGTATTTTTTAACATTTGAGACCCCCTAACTTGTACGCCACTGGTTTTGTGTTTTTTAAAACATCCAATGTTTTATAAGCAAAAAAGGTACTCTTAGTCAATTGCTTTACAGTGATTAGTTTTTGAGGAAAATTGCATTTTATGATGGAAAACAAAATTACCAAAAAATTATTTTAACAAGGATTTCTTTCCAAGTGAACACAAACTATTTTAGCAAAATAAAATAAAATTGTTTTACAGCAAATGCTGAAAGTGGCCTCCGTTAGCTCTTATGCACGCCTCCACTCTGCGGTGCATTGATTGCCGCTCCCAATTCAAAATTCCCGGAGTTCCCCGAATTTTGTTACACGATTCCACAATACGTTGCAATTCTTCAAGGGGTTGAATAGGTGTTGCGTATACCAAAGATTTTCGGTGTCCCCAAATGGGGTCCTCCCCGACCGATTCGGGTATTTGCGGTCCCGATATTGGCGAGCAATTACACTGATGTGTGCAGGAGCACCATCATGCATAAAAAATATGTTATTTCTCAAAAGAAGTGGGATATCTTCTAGCAGGATCGGTAGTATTTCTTCAAGAAATTGGCAATAACGTAAAATACGGGCCTATCAAATAATCTCGGACAATACCGGCCAGACATTTACTGAAAATTGTTGCTGGTTGTGGCTTTCTGACAAAGCGTGTGGATTTTCCTTTGCCCAAATGTGATGATTATTATGATTGTTAAAAATGCCATCTCGAGAAAAATATGCCTCATCTGTAAACATATTTCAGCTAGAAACTGTGGATTCTGTGCAATTATTTCTTGAATCCATCGGGAAAAGGCAAGTCTAGGCGGAAAGTCTCTCGGTAGTAGAGCTTGTACTAGTTGTACGTGGTAGGGGTACAACAATTGCCACTTTAAAATTCTATAAACTGTAGGCTGACTAATGTTTAAATTAGAAGCAATTATTTAGGTGCTTGTAATAGGATCTTCTTCAATTGCATTCAGAACAGCTTTTTCTACTTCAGGAAGTTGCAACTGTGAAATCTCGCCCATTATCTTCAGTTCTTTGTCGAAAAGCTCCATTTTTCATGATACGTTGGTGAAGGCGAATAAACAAATTATGATGTGGTATTGCACAATTTGGATATCTTTCATGGTACAAAGGTCTTGCTTGTGCTGAATTACCGCGGGCAACTCCATAAAAATAGTGCATTTCGGCGTGTGTGTAATTCATTTTAATTGTTGCAACAAATAAGGAACATCAACAATTTTTAACTGACAGCCGCTTCTGTTTATTTTATTTTGACATAACTCGACTCAAAACCGAATACATATTACTATTAATATTTTCTTTTTATTTTTTTAATGCCTCATATCCGACAATTTAAACTGTAGACTGTTATTCACTATAATTCACTAGTAGTTATCAATATTTTTATGGAGTTCTGTGTTCATAAGCTAGTTGTTTTTATGTTAAAATTAATTTTTGGTAATTTTTTTATGTTCTTGATCATAAAGTGACCTTTTTCTCGAAAACGGATCACTTTAGAGCAATAGAGACCGGTTTTGCTTAAAAAACATTGGCGGTTCTGAAAAATCAAACAAAACCTTATTTTGACCAGTGGCGTAGAAGTTAGAGGGGTTTAAATACAAAATATACCCTAAATTTACGTCACTGACTTTTTCAAAAAAATTGTCTGCACTTTAAAATAAGGGTATATATGAGTTTAAAATGTGTGCAAGAGATGAGCGCTGTACCTCTAACAGTTCCAAAGATATTCTCAAAAAATGATTTTTTCTGAACTTTGGCCCTCTCTATCTTGAAAATGGTACGTTTTTCATATTATTAGACAAACTATCTTCCCTTGTGCACCATTTATGAATCATCTTGTATAAAGCGCGGGCACAAAAAAAAATAGCAGACTGTCGAATTATCTTCTTCCGTTTGGTTTCGTCGGTAAATAATGAACTAAAGAATTGTAGTTCAAAAATCCTTGAGAAAAGCCCGCGATTGTATATGTTTATATCGGGAAGCAAAAATAATAGCACGAAATGTTCTACAAAAAGTTGCAAAGCTGCTGATTTTTTATTCATTAAACAAAGGAAAGGAAGGAATTCACAAGTTGAAATTACAAATATTTTCTGATAAAATTATCGGACACATGAGCTTCTGCGAACAATAGGAAATTGGTCAGATCTATTTATGCGGGCTATGTTCGCATGGGCTTGGTTCTTACTGTATATATTGGAATCTATTGTAATTGTATATTTCCGTCTCTTGCGTTTCCTTCTATACGAAGGAAAAAGATAAACATAGGCCATCCAAACTGATTTTCAATGTGTTCAATAAATTACCTTCCACAGTTATTACAAAAATGAATATCAACTATCAACATTTTCAAAACAGTGATCTGGGGAATATTTTACTAAAAAATCTTTCTATTTTGTTTCTTAATTCTTTGAAGACGACTCCATGAGAATGTTTTTATTAATTAATCACTTATATTTTCTTCTTCTATTTATATTTTTTTGTGTCATTTCGGAATGGATGGGACCTCAAAAGTCTGAACGTGCATTACGAACCACATTACGGATTTTGACCTTGGCAGGAAATTATTTCCTTCTATCTCGGACTTTTCCGAAAAAAAATTTTTTTTTCCAGGTTACATAAAATGGTAAAATATATGACAACAAATGCACAAAATACCGATTATAAATAATAATTGTAAACAACTTAATCTAATCTAATTCTAAAATCGGACCAATTATGATATCTTCAAACAGGAAAGGTAACATGAAAGTCATTTAATTTAAATTATAAATTGATAACTCAAGCTATGGATATTGTAAATGCTAGACTACCAAACTGTTCACCAAGATCAACAGCAAGAAAGTTACTCGTCAAATTAAGTCGAATCATTTTCAAACTGCGTTGTCAATAGATTAAAATCTCAAATGATATTGACTTCAAATTATTTATATTTTTTTCTTTTCAACTTTTGTATTGATAGGTAGGTACTATTATAAAATCTCTGATTCACGTTTCAGAACGAAGAGATGCCGATAAAAATTTGCGAACTGATATAATAATTCTAAATAACGGGGCATTTCACTGGTTTTTATTGTCGCTTGCTTCTCCAGTGTGTGTGTGTGTATTCTTTGGGAGTACTTACCCAAACCAAACTTACCTTTAAAGACATTCAGCTAGCTGGCGAGACGCAATCAAGTGAAATAAATCCGGTTTTCAGCAGACAGACAATTATTCAAACACAACCCACATTCGAAGAGGCGAATTTTTCGGCCATCTCACCTTTGAATACTTCTCTTTCGGACGAAATCAAGGAATGCGATGAGTGGTATCCATTTTAAATTTATGGAGCACACAGGAGGTATGATGCAGCATGGGGACTTTATAAGCGTCAGAAAGGACGTTGTATAAATGATTCACAATTCGATAATTCGATAGATTGAAGATAATACACAGAAAAAAATACTCTATTTGGCCAAGTAGTTTTGAAGTCGAGTCCCGCTTTCATGGGCTCTAACTCGAGAATCGTTGAAATTTTTGAAAAATGCTCAAATAAAAGGTTTCCGGAAATAATATTTTTTTATATTCTGGTATAAAAAAATAATCTATTTTCGAAGAAAAAAATCCTTTAAAGGATATTTCTTACAGCAATATTTGTGTTACCGTTATGTTAGGAAATCTCTGAGTATATCCGAGCGTTCAACGATTTATATGATAAATAATACATACAATGTCAAATAAAACAGTTTTACAAATAATAGAACCGACTTTTTGGTTGGTATACTGAAAAATACAAAATAATAAAAATTCTTATGTTGCTGGTACTTTTGAAGTTGGTGTCAGGTCTTTTACCTTTACCAATAACAGAAGAATTAATATTATTTTGTATTTTTCAGTACACAAACTGATAAAGTCAGTTCTAGTTTTTGTAAAAAAAGTTGTAATCTGAGATGGTAAACACATCCAGCCCCATTCTTATGTTTGCAATTCTTAAGAAAAGAAAACAACTCAAAAAATAAGAACGACCAACATTAGATGACCCAATGAAAAATTATATTTATTCTGTTGGTACTAGAGCTAAAGGCATAAGAATATCGCGCGTATCAAACAAAATGTAATAATTATGTACAATATTGTAAAAAGTATGGATCTTCTCAATTTTCAAGAAAAAAATATTTTCCAAAGAAAAGCGCATGTAATAGAATCCCAGAGTAACTGGGTTTTTACCAACTGTTCAAGATGACGACAACGATACATTCCCATATCTAATCATTTATTTATTTAGAACAATCTCGAGATATAACAATCCAGCACATAAAGATATCAAGTTATATACCTGTTAAATGAAAAACATAAGACAACCATTAACACCAATTTTGACATTTTTAGAAAAATAATAAAAATACGACCAAATGTGAATCGAACACTCACACGGAGGGTTCCATACCATTGTAAAAGAAAAATTGCACTGTCTACCTATTACTGTTCATGAGATACAGACAACAGACAGGCGGAAGAACGGAAGCAAGGACCTAGTATTTGCTGTTATGCTGATATAGCAGTAATAGAAATAAACATTCCCTGAAAATTTCAACTGTCTACCTATTACGATTCATGAACGGACGACGGACGGACGGATTTAGTATTTGCTGTTATAGAGAAAATAGAAATACACAGTCTGTGAACATTTCATCTGTCTACCTATTACGGCTTATGAGATACCGATTTTTGATAATTCTTCTTTCATTCGAAAGAGAACAGCTGATGGATAGTCGCATATTAAAAATTTTCTAGGACTGATCAACCTTATCTCTCCGATGTTGGTGCCATGTGTTGATAGTCTTCCATTTATCTATAGCTGATTTATTATATCTTGTAAAACTAAAATTACATTAGACATTAGGTAACTGTATCAAGAAAATAAATCAAAAGCTCCAGATAATAATTGTAAATCGGGTGTTTATGAACTCAGTTGCGGTGATTTGCTCGAAAGTTTACGTAGGTCAAACTATTGGAGTTATTAGAAGTTATTAAACGGAAAAAAAATCTGGGAATCTCCCCAATATCCAGATCGACGGTCTGTTAAGCACATTACTGTATAGCTATACAGGCTATTTCAAATTCGACTCTCACCACTGGGATCTCGGAAACTATAGGGCATACGAAGATTCTGGAGATATCCGAAAAAAACAAATTTTCGGGAAATCATTATATTTTTTTCCTGGCTTTATTTCTTAATAAATTTCTAAATAAATTGCACATTTACATTGCCACTTTTTTCATTCTTACCAATGGTGTTAATAGTTTTGTAACCTGACGTGTCGTCTATGTGTAACTATCATGAACTTTTTTTTTCTCCTGGGAGCCATATTGGCATTCCATAGATTTGAATAGCCCTTTTTATTACCTTTGGAATTCGCCTGTGACATGAACCCAACATTTTTTTCTAAACAATTTATTTTTTGTAATAAATATTTTTTATAGAAAAATAGGACCAACTTTATTCGTTGGTGCACTGAGAAGTTGAAAATGAGGTTAATTTTATGGTTGTCAGTAATTTTGAACCATTTGTGAATAAGTAGAAGACTTATAGCACCAACTTCAAAAGTACCAGCACCAATAGAATTAAACTTATTTTGATTTCTTTCACAGCGTCCACTAGTCGATCCTGTTTTTGTAAAAAATAATTAATTAACATTTTTGAGTGTTTCATTAGACATTAAATTGGTGAACGTACTCTTACTTATATTCAGTGATTTGAAAATATGGCGGCAAGAATCGTGCACTTTCCTAGTACTGTAACTCGGGAAACTTTGGCAAAATGTTCTATTTAAACGTTTCCTGTAATTATCCTTTGTTTAATCCTGTCCTGTAAACACAGTTTCAATTTTCTAAAAAATTTCTCCCAACCACCACAGTTGGGTGAGGTTTTCAAGGAGAAGAAGATTTTGGTTTTTTTTCTAGTGTAGTACTATTTCTCAATACTCCTCTTTCCAACAAAAAAAAAGAATTATCAAAATCGGTGAATGTTTATTATACATATAAATATTTCTTACAAAAAAATGGACCGACTTTATTATTTGTTGCTCTGAAAAATACAAAATAATATTAATTCTATTGGAGCCGGAGTTTGTGCCTACTATAACAAACTACAACGGCATTATTCCAAAATTACCAGCACCAATAGAATTCATATTATTTTGTATTTTTTAGTGCAACAACTAATGAAGTCGGTCCATTTTTTGTAAAAAATGTTTATTTCACATTTTTGACTGTAACATTAGTCATGAAAACTGTTGAGCGTTCACTAATACCCAAGAAGATATAGGCTTAGCTTGTACTTGTTATTTATTATTCAGAGATCTCAAAACATCGCGGCGCAAATATACATATTTGTAACTCGAAAACCTTAACTCAATTTAAATATTGCTACATATAATCTTTTCTTTAATTGGGCAGTGTCATATTTTCAATTTTGGAAAAAAATATTGCTCTTCTACATAGCGGAAATACGCATATCACATATTTCAGACGTTACCATTATGAAACTCGGAAACCGTAACGCTTTTGAAAAAATGTTCAATTTAAACGTTTCCTGATATTCGCGTTCTCAGATTTTTTATTTTCGAGAAAAATCGCCCCCCCTTTGGGAGCGGTTTTTGGAGGGAAGATTTCGGATTTGAGTTTTTCTAAATACAGGATCAACTCTCGTCTTTCAAATGAAACAAAAATCGTCTAAATCGGAGTACGTTTACTATTCAAAACGCGAGAACAGCCATTAAAAAAAAAGCAAATGTACAACCGAATTGTATACCTTCTCTTTTTTATGAAGTCGGTCAAAAAAAGCAAACAGCACAATTGAATTGAAGGTAGTATATCTTCTCCGTTTTTTAAAGTCTGTCAAAACTATAACAAATTCTTTTAATAGAAATTCTACAGAAACTATAGCAGAAATCGTATCTTAACAAGAGTGCACCTTATAGCATATGTTTTCCATTATCAAAATCAAATATACAGACATGATAAGAACGCATATTGCAAAGTTAACAAACATGCTATAAAATCTTCTATAACTTTCTTGCACCATCTTCATTGTTATTTTGTGATGCTAAAATTATTTTAGTGATGTAATTACTTCAAATATGACACAGTCATAAACTAATTCTGAAATAAAAGTTAAATCAACTTGAATCACGTGGATATGTTTGACATTACGTATATTAACAACTTAAACAATTTAGAGTATTAGAGAGCACGCAAGATTATGTGAGTTACTTAACAAACTCGTATTGATTTTTTCGTAATTTTAATTAACTAATTGTCAAGGTTTTAGCGATTATAATAGTATATGATATCGTTGAATATGGGAGAAATGTGGGTGAACTTTCGCTGTTATGGATATTATTTATGTTATTCAAATTATTATTTTATAAATAATGAATGAGCAAGTGTGAAATGTACTAAATTAAGTGAGCGAATATTGGCCAATTTTTTTATTGTCGGTTAGAAATTAATTGAAATGTACAACTATCCAGTTGATTTTTGACCGACGAGCCAAACGGAGGAGGTATACAATTCGAATGTTTGTATGTTTTTTTATATGGATGTTCGCGCCTTAAAAATAGTAAACGTGCTCCGACTCTCATGATTCTTTTGTCCTTTGATAGAGGACTATTAAGAATTGGTCCAATTGAAAAGAAATCGATATTCCACATTTCCATCCACTTAAAAACTTCGCCTAAATGAAGTTGGATGGGGCAATTTTTTTGAAAATCGAAAATTTGAGACGGCCAAATTGAAGAAGAGATTACTTATATGTAGCTACATTTAAATTGGATATTTTTCAAAAATTGTAAGGTTTCTGAGTTATAGCAGTGGTCTATATTCATATAATTCTATATCTATTTCCGCGACGTTTTGAAAATTCCGAATAAGCAACGTTTTATCTTCTTTGGTGAACATTGAATTATTTTATGACTAATGTTACACTCAAAAGTGTGAAATAAATATTTTTTACCAAAAAATTGGACCGACTTTATTAGTTGGTGCAATGAATAATACAAAATAATATTAATTCTATTGGTTCTGGTACTTTTGCAGTTGGTGCCCAAAAGTTTTCAATTTAACTACAGCTGCACAACTTCAAAATTACCAGAACCAATAGAATTAATATTTCTTTGTATTTTTCAGTGCACCAACTAATAAAGTCGGTCCAATTTTTTGTAATAATATTTATTTAGTTTAAAATTCCAAAACTTTGCCAGATTGTCCGTTCGTCAGCAACAATATGTTTTGAACAGAAGATTGGATCAGATCTGACTTTTAATATATATAATGCTTTGCAAAAAAAAATGGGGACTTGATGCTCCAATAGCGGAATTTACTGTATTGGAAAACAAAAGACTTATTGTGTCAAGTGCTGATACTAATTTCAAACATAATCATTTTTATTTGGGAAAATTCTTCTTAAAATACAGCTACGAGAAGATTCATAGAAACGATTTCAACTTTGATTACATGGATCTATAAACAAGGATTGCGTAAGTACAATGTTGTTACGAATATGGAAGAAATTACAAATTATGTACATTGCTGGATACGAAGATTACGTGCGAAAATATGCTTGAATGCAAGGCCCTCTCAAATGAAAGCATATTACTGATTTGATAAGGTATTTTGATAGGAAAAGTATGTGTTAAAGCTAAATCTACATAAAATTGGGTTAAAATTTGGTAATGATTAAAATACTGACTTCCTGAAAAATAATTTAAGTATAATTATCAACAAGTCAAAATTAAAAAGTGGGCATTATTTTAGACTTAGAATTAAGGAAAATGTAGGAAAAATATTTCAATACATTTTTTTCACAAAAACTAGGACTAACTTTATTAGTTGGTGAACTGAAAAATTCAAAATAATATTAATTCCATTTTTGGCACCAACTGCAAAAGTAGGTACCTACTAGACGAATTAATATTACTAATTTGTATTTTTCAGGGCACCTACTAGGTAATAGTCGGTTCTTGTTTTTGTAAAATGTTTTGTTTAACATTTTTGAGTGTATCATGAAAATTATATAACTTTCACTTATATTCAAAGATTTCAAAACATCGCGGGCATTACTAGAACCTAAGTTATCGAAAAACACTTATTTAATAAGAATGCTTTCTCATTCCGTTTCCAGAAAAGTACTAGTACTTTTTCATACCGCGGACTATGTGAATCCTTGACGAGGTATGGTGTTTTGGTTTGGGGTCATAGTGCTCACTGTCACTCAATTTTCTCACTACAACGCAGAGCAGTATAATTGCCAACCTAGGCTACCGAGAAGATTGCAGAAAGGCATTTACAGCATTAAATATTTTAACTTTTCCGAACATTTACATAGAAACCTGTTTGATCTTTGCCTATAACAACAAAAATGTAACCTTAAACTGTGATATCCATAGTTATCCCACTCGATCAAAAGATTACATAAGGCCTGGGTTTTTCAGGCTCAAGAAAGCACAAAATGGCACAAACGTGCTTACATTCACGTTTTTCAAGAAATTGCCACTCAGTGTAAGACTACTGCCTCCGAAAAAATTCAGATGTGTAATAAAAGAGTTCCTCATTGGACAAAGCTTCTATTCTTTAACTGGGTTCTTAGAATAAAAGAGTTTTAATTCTATGTTAAACTAGAAAATCGTCCTTGTACATATATGTCCAGCTGTTAATTTATCTATTCTCTGTTTATTTTTTGACTTGTGTAAAAAAATTTTAATCTGTAATAGCACCAAATAAACTCTATTGTCTCTATTGTCTATTACATATTTCAGACCTTACCACTGCTATAATTTGAAACAATTTTGTTTTTGAAAAATATCCAACGTAAATGTCTGCTCTTTTCGATAAAATTGCCACCTCCAAATAGCAGGAATACACTTATTTCAGACATTGCCCCAACTGTAACTCGTAAAGTGTAAGACTAAAAAAAAACAATTTAAATGTTGCCAGATATACTGAAATGTTGTAACGATTATTTTCGTATATTGATGTAAAAAAAATAACTTCCATACAGTTTATTAATTTATCTACCAAGAATTTCCAATTAAATTATAAAAAAATCTTTTAGATCGTTTGATTCTTACTTGAACCTTTTTTTGTCTTCCTAAAATGTTAATTATAATTTATTAAAAGTCTTCCAAGTTATATTGTACAAACGAATGCATTCATTTCATCAAGACAATTATTATTGATTAAAATTTGTTCATTTTAGAGGCCTATATATGGTTGAAATTTTATCATTATTTTTTAGTCTTGTTTATGTGGTTCAGCAGAGTAGCAAAGGGCTAGACTTTTTTTAAATTCTGAATAATGGTTATTTATTATACAAGGGAAAAAGTATTAGATTTTAGCTCAACCGAGAGCTAAAATCTAATATTCTGCCTTTGTATATAGTACAGTATTTTTTTCTGTGACGGGAAAAACAATTGATTTAATAATGAAAAAATATGACAATATATTTAACTCATATATTATTTTTATTATTCGTTGGAAAATATAAGCTAAAATAATATACCATATATATTATGATACCCAATTTGAAATAATCGATGACGTCACTTATTTGTAAAATGACATTTAACGGACTAGTTATGTGTCATTATCTTAAAGTAGGATATCTTGCATGGTGTTTGTAATTTTGGCCAGAAATGTACCAGGTGTCTGGATATGATGTCATGTGTGGTAGGGATTATTTCAGATGAGAAGGAAGACCGATCAATAGGAGGCATATATATTGTACACTTGACTTTCAGACCTCAGAATGAAAAGGAGGAGTTGAAGTTGCGTTCCACCCTCATAAATGCGAAAATCTGAAGGGGACCTTGTGACTCATCCTAGTCTGATGCACTTGATGGAAAATAACGAGGTAGAGAAACAGAATTCGAGTGATTGATTAATTGATTAATTAGAAATTTGAATTCTATGAATTGAATTAATAAAAATATCGTTTAGTTTTAACTTCTGGTCACATATTCCAATATTTTTGTCTTTGCGTTGTAATTTATTTATTTTGATATTTTAACCTTGCATAATCTACTTACATATTATTTCATTGCTATTCAACAAAGCCATATTGGTTTATAAATACATATATACAGAAATACTTCAGTTTCATTATACGACACTTTTAAGGCAAACACATTATTGTTATTCTGTAATATTGTTTATGTTGTCATATTTTCATGGCCAAATAATGATGGCGCCTTGTGTCTCTCATCATGGTCGTTTCGACACAATAGTTATCTTTATTTTCAGATTAGTTGATGTACGCGAAAAAAAAACTAGGAGCACCATACAAACTTCCCATTATAAGTCTTGGACTGAAAGATCTGTTTTTGACTGACTTCCAAATGGAGGAGGTATTTTCATCAACACAAACAACATAGGCAACATGCAATATAATTATTTTTGATGTCTTCTGATTTCACGTTAAAGAATTCCATTGTAGAAGAGACCACAAACGTATTAAACAATCAAAGTACTATAATTTATTGAAAAAAATGCGGTTTTAAAATGCCTACTTCAATTCTAGCGCGAAAACGAATCTGCAGTTCCGATTACGTCACTCATGTCTGTCACACATTTCCTCCTTACAACATGATAACAACTTATTTGAGGTTATACTTGTGAGATGGTAAACATCATTTCGTTACGGAATTAACTGTATTTTATAATAAAATGGGTGCATAAGAGCAGACTCCAGGAATTTACCAAAAGTTAGTGTTGAACTTTTTTTGACAAAAGTGCAGAATTTTCAATTGTAGAAAGGATAGGGACCAAACCTTATGGCGACAACGCAATCGGCTATGTCCAAATGAAAAGAGATGGAGAAATGTGTAAAGTAAAATGTCGAGTCCGGAGCACAATGTACGTTCATACATATTTAGTTTTATTGGAGATGTTACGATTCATTATATCGACTTGTTTAGATGAATAAGTTCAATAAGTAGGTAGGGTACTATTTGCGTACAAGCTTAGATTATCTAGCCTAGCGTACCTACAAGCATAACAAGTAGGTATATTTGCCGACTTATATTAAAGTGGTCTTAACAGCATTGAATAACAGTCTTTGGATAATAATTGTGATCCCTTTTAGGAAATTGAAACCACTTTTTTCAGTTTTCGATCAGAAATTCCAGTTTAAACAATTTATTCGGAAACTTTGCTGAAGTAGATGGACACAATGGCACAAAACATGAATCAACACGGCTTCTTATAAGAACATTAGTAGCATTATTAAATTGATTCATTTTAAATACTTTACTACTTTATGTACTTATACAAAAAATTGCAATGCAATACTTATGAAAGCCAGCGATGAACAAATATGAGTGACAGTAACAGACATAAGTGACGTCATCAAAACTGTAGATCCGTATACACGCGAAATTTGAAACAATTTAAAACCGCATTTTCTGCAATAAGTTTAAATATTTAATTTTTTAAATATACTTAAAATGAAAGCGAATATAAAAATATTGCATGTTGCCCATTGTCATATTCAATTTTTACGTAGGGGGATCCGTTTTACCAGAATACAAATACTTAAATACTTCGAAAATTTGAGCATAACTTATTTTTGCTGATTTTTCTTATAGATACATACTCCTTATAGCAGATAGTGAAGGACTTTTAGAAAAATATTTTAAGCAAGTTTCATCAAAATCGTTAAGGCCGTTTGAGCGCCACAGTCATGAGCAAAACAAGTTTTTCGACTACTTGTTCTTGGAAACGTTTAGGATTATGGAATAAAAACTCCCTGATAATTGCCATGGGTGCCTTTGTATCTATTAGGTCATTGAAAGTATGTATTCCAGTGGGACAAAAATTGAAAAAAAGAACATCAGTAACACTAAGGAGTTATTATTAAGAGCTATTTGAAAAAAGGAATATATCTACGTCATCAACTAGGGGCTCCAAGAGACAGTAAATCAATTCAAAATTCTAATTTATCCAAATAATTGTATATGTGCACTACAAAATAATAATTCGTGTGCTCATTCTCATTTTAAACTAAATAAAGGTTTGTTTTGAGCGACAATTATGCCCCCTAAAGAAGTCGCCCGTCTTTTACTACCCTTACTTAATGTAGCGTCACTGAAGTGACTGATTACAAATCGGTTGGTTATAGTAATCACTAATGGTATTGTGGACACGACTGATGCATCGCAGTTATGATTTCCAGATACAAAACATAACAAGCGTTGGGTTATCGAAACCAACCGCAACTAACCAAACTTTCAAATGCACCAATCATGTATCTGAAATTTGACATTTGATCAACACAATGCGTGTTGTGGTTCCGTTTCAAAATCATCACAGCTCATTTGTGAAACTGATATTGTCATATTAGAAAAATGTAAAAAGGGACATTATTTTCTGTTCAGTATATTCATAGTGAAAAAGATTATGTAGTAAACCAAAAGAGAGATGTACATAATAAAATTGGGTAATAGCAAAAATTGTTTACTATAAGATGTTTACTGCATAAATGTTTACTGATCTACATCATAGAATGGCCTCTTTAATTTTTTATTACTCTATGATTCTGATTACTAAGCGATTACTAATCAGTCCACTTTCAAAGACACGGCCGATGTCTTTTAGACGTTGAAGTACGTCTAAAAGAGTTAAAAAGAGATATATAGTTATATGAACGACATTAACATCGTGCTTGTCAGGTGAAGTGTTATTTATTAGCTTCTCAGTAGGTATAGAAAGTTATTGTCAAGGGTCCTATTTTACGAAATTGTAATAACAAATCTCCATGTTTCAAGTTATACAGTCATATCGAGCGATTGAAAAAAAGTCATTCGAAATAGACTGTTGCTGATGAGAACAATTCCTCGGCATGTCTTTGCTTGAGTCAGATGGGAATTGGTTGTTATTTCATATTCAATGAGTGTTCTCGTTAAATGAGCCAAAGGTCGACGACAGCAATTATAATCACACATAATAAATGAATCTGCACGCTCTTGTGTAGGAAGATTGATTAATTTCTTGTGAATTCAACATAAAAAAGATAACTGCACTATATAAATTGTATATATTGATAATAGTTGTGATTTTTCTCATAATATTGTCAATATCCGTTCTATATTGTCCATGTTAATGTCATTGCTGCAAAATATACTTTGTTGTGTGTGATATTTTCCATAAGTGCGTGAATAGTGAATATATCGGAAGATGATTCAGATTAAGTTCCAAGCAGAATCTATCCATTTTTTAAAACGATGTTGTCAATAACTCAAAGATCATCCTTCCGACAGGCTAAATAATTATCTGCTTTAACTGAAACTATTATACAATCAACCAATAATATTTGCAGCAGAAAATGATTCATACACCCAATTAACGGTTGTTTGTTACAATCATAACCAAACTTGGTAGAAAAATCAGTGTTGACTGACTAAGAAAAATTTAGATAATTATTATTATTGACTTTATAATTGAATAAATATTTTTTACAAAAAAATGGAACGACGTTATTAGTTGCTGCACTGAAAAATACATAATATTAATTCTATTGGTGCTGGTACTTGTGAAGTTGGTGCCAAAATTTATCAAGCTAACTGCAACTGCACAACTTCAAAAGTAACAGCACCAATAGAATTAATATTATTTTATATTTCTCAGTGCGTCGGTCCAATATTTATTATGAAGTCAGTCAAGAATCACAATAGAAAAATTAAGTATAAATAAAATAAATAATAACCGTGTCATGGCAGGTCATGAATAACAAAAATTTCTAATAGTTACTTTCAAATTATCTCCTCAACAAATGTGTAGTATGTCCAATTATCCATCAAATTCATTCGAAAAGAAGAAAATTGGAAAAAATAACACAACTAGTATTAGTAACGACATATGTTGAATGTATGCTAGAAGACGACATAGTTAACAGTAAACTGTTGCGCGTTGTTTTATGGTTTACATATCGCGAATATTTTGTATACTTCGTGAGAATCTGCGTCTGCAGAAGATAATATATTTATACAACCTAACGAAGTAGATTTATTGTTGTTTGAATGAATTGAATTCCAGCTTAAATAATATGCAGAAAGCCGTGTAGTATATGTGTGTGTGTGTGAATGTCGTATAAGTTTTCTTCTTTGAATGTTATAGAAGAGAGAGAGAAAAAACGCCTAAGCGGTAATTAACAATGCTTGAAAACATGACGAGAACAATAGACACATGTATCAAGTTTCATTTGATCTAGATAACAAGCTGCGTCTGAAGACGAGTCCAAGTTTACGGAAGGTGAATGTTATGCAGAGGAAACGTTGACAAAATAGAAATTCCATCATTCAGCATTCAACCAAATTCCAGAATGATAACTGTTACTGAATATTATATTTATCTTTCATTATATTTATATTTATGTTGTTGTTATGTATTAAGGAGATTTCAGAAACATGTCAGAAATAAAGCGTAGATAAAAAAGGCTTACCTGCTTTATAAATATAATTGGGAAATAAGCTACTAAAACTCAAATAAATACGAATACATAAGTGGCCCTTTAGCTGTACCTAATAACCAACCTGTGCAACATGTCCAGCAGACAATGAATTTGGTGCTGAACAGGAGATGTTGGAAAATATTTCAATATGGCAAAAACAGGATGAAAAACCCTTGACTTACACATCCAAGAATGAGGATACTTCTGATATCTTAAAAAAAAGGAGAATAAAGGTCCATTAAACTAGCACAACAAAAGCGGCACACATCAATAAAATTAGTGTACTAAATTCAAGTATATTTAGTGCTAATTTAGTACGCAAAAATAAAGTTTATAACTCTTCAATTTTTGAAATTACGGGCAATACTGCTAGCTTAATATCAAGTGAGCACACTTAAACTGACTTTGATCGAATTCGAGAAAATCTGCTTTAAATAATTTAGTGCTAATTTAATACACTTAAGAAAAATTTATAACTCATCATTTTTAGTACGGTTTACTATTAAAGCGATGCACGAATGTAGGAAGTGAGATATAAACAATCATAGTCATATAGGTATACGAGGACGGTATGGAACCCTCCACCAAATAGTCCCACTCTTAAACTCCATCGCAAATCCTCCATAACACATTCATATCGAAAATTCCACAAAAATCCATGCATAAAGCTCCGAGAGGTATAAGTATGAAACCCTTCATCAAAAAGTCCTACTGGCACGTACACAACTGTAAGTATGAAATATTTCCCACTCGCAAGTACACAACATCACAAAACCTCCCAACCCAGATACAGATAGAAAGTTCCACGAAAATTCATCTCAAAAACACCCATAAGTATGGAACCCTCCTTCAAAGAGTCCAACTCGTACTTAGACACTATCACATATCCTACCAACTGACATGCATATCGAAAATTCGAGAAATAGACATTGTACTCCCCATCAAGGAGTCCCACTCGCACATACACAACATGTGTATGTGTCATCGGTCCTTTAAAAGTATGCAAAGTTTCAAGTCGATTCGATATTTTTAAGTGGGTGAAAATCGTGTCCAAAGATTCCGTTACATACATACCAAGCTAATAAAAGCGTGTTAAAAAAGGCCTTGTCTTACTTTATAAATATAATTTATATTTAAATAAGCTACTATTGAGGGTTGGTCCCATTGAAAAAATCGACATTCAACATTCATGTCCTTCCCCACAAAAAATTCTCTCAAAGGAGATGGAAGGGGATTTTTTCTAAAATAGAAAATTTGTGACGACTAAATTAAAGACGAGACCATATCCGGCAACAAATTTTTACGAAAATTGAAAGTAAGAGTTGGCCAAATTAAAGAAGAGATTATTTCTAGCAGCATTTAAATTGGGCATATAAAAAAATACGATTTCCGACTTTCAGCAGTGATAAAGCCTGAAATTGTGTATTTCCGCGATGTTTTGAAATTGTGCCAAGTCTCTTTTCTAACTACAACCGCACAACTTAAAAAACACAAAATTACCAGTACCAATTACCAATAGAATTAATATTATTTGGTATTCTCCAGTTCATCAAATAATAAAGTAGGTCCTATTTTTTGCAAAAAATATATTTAGATGTCAAAAGAATTGCGCTAAGTAATAAAATGCGGAAAACTCGATAGGCGAATAAGTCACGTATACCGTATTATCGTTTTGATAATAAAAAACACGTTTGGGACATGTCTTTATTTGGGTTGGATAACAATTACTTACAAATTTGGAGATGAAGTTGTACAATAGATAACTACAGCTTGGCAAATCTAGCTACGAATGTGAAATCACCACGTCCATCGATAGCCTGGTAATAGCAAAGAAGATGGAATCTGTGTTCTTTGGAAGAAGAATGGAATCACTACATAAGTAGAATTCATTAAATCCCGCATTCCGTACTTTTCTAGATATTCCGAGCTGTAGGCTCTCCTTAAAAAGAATAGATCATTTCCAGAATTAATAAAGTCGATAACAGTTTGTGTAATTTTTATTTTATTTTTGATAATTGCTCGAGTCCGACTCAAAAAAGCATTAAAATTGTTTCATAATTTGCAACTATCACTCTTTCTAGTTCTTTAAATATCATACCGCCGTAAAGTTGGCAACCTAAAACTTAGCACCCCTACTTTTAACATGAGTTCTGGAATAATTGAGCATAGTTCTACAGTTCTAGAAGGGGTGCGGCAATAGTTCTTGTGTAGAAATATTTTTTTTAAAAAGGGGGTGCTAACTTTGAACCTCAGCCCTTTTTGATAGTGCAATAGTTCTCGAGTGTTTTTCAAATTCTACTAACATAGTTCTGGAGTTCCTAATGATTATTTAAAATAGTTCTGTTTTGGAACTATTTTTTTTTCAAGATTAATAATCCTGTTGTAAAATATAGTACAATGACCGGTCCCATGACAAATTATTGTAATTAAATTGACAAGCTGATTTCTTCCCTAAAGAAATAGAAGGAATAGCAAATTGATTCTAACGAACAGCAATTTTTTTCTTTATTTTAACAACTCTGTGACACTACAAAATACGATTAAGTCGGGTGCTTCGCATTTAAAGGTAACCGTCCAGAATGATATAGAATTCACAAAAACTACCCTGATTTCGATAGCACTTCAGAGTTCTAGCTAGGTTATATACAGAACTTATCAATTCAAATAAAATTAAGGCTAGAACTGCCAATGTTGGGCCTCGCGCACTCATTTCTCCCTCAATAGATAGGTTGAGAACGCTGAAAATCGATCTCAAATGTATTAGACTTTCAAGTTTTACGTAGCACCCTCGAGTTCTATCCTTTCAATTCATAGTTCTCTTTGGTAAGAGTACAACAATCGGGTGCTGCACATATTTTCGCGCAAACAATTTGACAAACATTATTTGGCTGTAAACTTTCTGAAATGGGTGTAATCACTTAGAATTCTTTAGCATTCTACAGCACCCTAGAGTTCTAGCATTGTTAATTATAGTTTTCTACAGAGAGGCTTTAACAAGTTCGGAACTCGGTCTATGTAGATAGGATTCTAGAGTATGAGCTACAAAATATACTTTTTTCTGCAATAAAAATAAATCCTGTCGTTTGTTGAGCTTGATTTTTTTTTACTCAAAAACAATCTTATAGCTATTTTGTAGTGTCACAGAGTTGTTAAAATAAAGAAAAAAATTGCTGTTCGACAAAATGAACTTGCTATTCCTTCTAAATTGTCACGAAATTTCTCAATTATTTGGGGAAGAAAGCAGAAACTTGTCAATTTAATTACAGTACTTTATCATGGTACCGGTCTCAAAAATTCTATTATATTTTAAAATTCATACTTGCACACAGACATGGGTAGTATTCGAATACCCGGTATTCTAAATCCTATTCAGAATACATTTGTGTATTTGGTATTTATTATTCGACTGAATACTTTTTTGCACAGTACTCGGTATTCTGGATTCTGAATACCGTTTTTGAAACCCCGTATTCGAATACCCACTATTCGAATCCTATTAATCGTTACGCTTAACGCAACTGAAGCGTGTATCAAAGCATTTTATGTTTCATTCATAACTTGATTATTGTTTTTCAAATCTTTTTTATTGAAACTTTAAGAAATAAAAATAAATTCATTTTATTTAACATCTCTGGTGAAACTGTGTATCAAAAAAATATATTTTAAGTTTTATTATAGATTTCTTATTTCTGTTATATATTTTTCTAAACAGAACATAGAAAAAAACAAGCTTTATGTGCGCATAGATGTTTTTTTTAGTTGGAATATTCCTGAAATATTCATATGTCAACGAATCCACGTATTCAAATACAGCGGTATTCAAATACTTTTTTTTCTTTGTATTCGAATACAATTTAAAATAAAGTATTCAGGATTCGTATTCGAATACCGAATTCCAGTATTCGACCCAAGTCTGCTTGCACACTAGAAATATTTTAAATATTCATCAAGCAGTGTAGAACTGGAAAAACACTTGATATTTTTTGTACTATCTAAAAGAAGCCCGGTGCAAAGTTAGCACACATTAACCCATTAACATTTGGTATCAGCAGAGGGCATGTCATGTTTACAGCAATTAATCATTTTGTGGACGTCATAGTGACATGAAATTCGCTAGGATTGAATATCTAACCTCACAAAACATATTGTAATCGTGCAGGTGATAATCTGTTTATTAGATTGTGTTAAATATAACAACAATGTTTTAGATAACAATGGACCACCCCATCAATTGGGCGTAAGTTAGTTTACACTATGTATAATTAATTTTTTTAGTTATTTGCAAATGAATTACAAATCACAAATATATTGACTGGCTTACTCCAAAAAGAAAGAAACAAAAATCTTTTTTGTTGAAAAATCGGAGCTGTCTAATTATACTGATACCATATGGTATTATCACTGGGCGCTTACAATAGCAAATTTTACTATATACTCCATTCTTTATTCCAGTAAAGGATTCTCTCCCTCACAAGCACTAGATATTGTTTTGGTGATGATGAAATGGCAGAGCATATTGATGAAATTTTTATTGAACCACCTGAGGTGAGTATCGACACAGATGAGGATTCAGCGAATGAAGATGACGGTGGAGTGGCAAATAATTTGACTGGTCGTTAATTACGTGCTGGAGCTGAAATAGAATTGCGCAATAATGAAGAATTACCTCTGAATCTGTTGACACTCTTGAAGACGTTACGACAGAAGACAAAATGCCTATAAGAGGTCCTTGGTTATGAAATCGACAAAAAGGCAAAGGCCGCTCAGAATGGATTGACGGAGACCTTGAATCGAACAGAACGAGATTTTCCAGTCACCTGCTATTCAAAGGTTGAGTAAATCTGCCGTGAAAATCTTTGAAACCTTCTTCGACGATCAAGTAATTACCCATATAGTGGACGAAACACGGCGATACGCCAACTATAAAAACCAACCGGACATTGAAATAACACCCGAAGAAGTACGTTGCTTCATTGGAATAATGATTTTGAGTAGCTATAGTCAACTACCGTCGAAAAGATTATACTGGGATCTGAACAAGGATGTCCACAATAATCTGATAAGTGCTGCTATGAGAAGGAATCGCTTTCTACAAACACAGAGATATCTACATTTTGCTGTTAATAATAAACTGGACGTAAATAATAAAATATGGAAACTAAGACCACTCATGGATATGATCAAAAGCAAGTGTCTGACCAATTTTTGTACCCATAAGGG
Organism: Crioceris asparagi; assembly: GCA_958507055.1. Classification (NCBI taxonomy): domain Eukaryota; kingdom Metazoa; phylum Arthropoda; class Insecta; order Coleoptera; family Chrysomelidae; genus Crioceris; species Crioceris asparagi. The sequence continues at coordinate 78,164,993 of OY293826.1, read as the reverse complement.
AGCTATCATACGATGAATCACTGATAAAATATTTCGGTAGACATGGGTGTAAGCAATTCATTCGTGGTAAGCCCATCCGTTTTGGTTACATGATGTGGTGTTTGAATACTGCAGAGGGCTATTTGGTCAATTTTGATATTTATCAAGGAAAAAATCCCCGGAGGAACAATTCTTACGATGAAATTTTCGGAAAGTGCGCAAGTGCGCAGCTCCGCTGTTATCAATGTTGAATGAATTAACTCAAAAGGACTTACCCTATGCAATTCACGTTGATAATTTGTTTACTGGAGTGAATTTGTTCAGTTATTTGAAGAGAATGGGTTATGCAGCAATTGGACTATTAGAGATAATAGAATTCCAGCGTCTTGCCCTCTAGATTGTAAGAAGAATTTTGCAAAAAAAAACCCGAGGATCGATACAACAATTCATTGAAAAAAATGATGGAATAATATTTGTTCGCTGGAGAGACAACGCAGTGGTTACTATGGCGTCGACCAGTGTGGGAGTGCAGATCGACTCGACTCTGCAAAGATGTATTCGCAAGCTGAGAAAAGGTCAATATATGTGAAACGTCCAAAATTCTTGGACAATTTACAAGCAGAGTAACAAGTCATGCTCTAATTTGGAATTTCGAAGGCAGATAGCACAAGTATATCTTCAACGCTTTGCCACACCTATGAAAGGAGCGGGTAGAACAATAATAACTCGTGCATTGGCACCAGATTTACGTTCCGATGGACTAAATTGTTTTGTTTCTACTTGTAACCGATGACGTTGTGCTGGCGATGGATGTAAATCATTCGGAAGAACAATGTGTATGTGTTGCATGTTCTGTAAGATACCATGCAAAATAGAATAAAAAGCATGATTTACATTTGTTCTGAATCTTTTTTGAAAACACTTCCTTATATTATGAAATAACACCGTAGCGCCCAGTGATACCATATGGTATCAGCCTATATATATGTTATTAGTTGACATATTTTTTAAACTATTTTTCCTAGTCAGACTTATGTTAAAGTTGACAGAATAGTCGTAGAAAAATAAAAAAATAAACAAAAAATAATCTGGGCGTTAATGGGTTAAAAAAGCATCACAAAACAGGATTATTTCAATTTTGAAAAAAAAAGTTCCAAAACAAAACTATTTTAAATAATCATCAGGAACTCCAGAACTATGTTAATAGAACTTTAAAAACACTTCAGAACTATTGCACAATCAAAAAGGGGTGCGGTTCAAAGTTAGCACCCCCTTTTAAAAAATATTTCTACGCAAGAACTATTGCCGCACCCCTTCTAGAACTGTAGAACTATGCTCAATTATCCCAGAACTCATGTTAGAAGTAAGGGTGCTAAGTTTTGGGGTGCCAACTTTACGGCGGTGAACATCATCATTTATCATCTGGCACCTCTACCTCAATGTTCCAATGTACTAATTTATAATTTATTTTTCATTTCAATGCAGTTTCAACAATAGAATAGTAGTAGTAGCCAATATTTAATTACCGAATTTCGCATGAGTTTCTCATCTAATTATGAATAACGGATGAGGTTGCGAATCAGAGAGCATTCAACCAAAAACCAGAATACCTTTATGTACAACTTCCTTTATTGGGAAGTTGTACATAAATTCAACAAATTTCCCAATAAATTATTAAGTAAAATTCTTTGAAATTAAATGTTATTTAAAATATCGATCATTTTATAGATAAAACTAATAACAAATTATCGCGAGACAGGAACACTCCCATAATTTCTACGAACTGGCTGACTCACCGACTGACAATATACACTTTTCGGTTGTCATGCTTATAGAAAACTTGTAAGTAAAGGCATAAGGGGTAAAATCCTTCTCAGGTGCATTCAATACCAAGATAAAATACGACGACGGTGAAGTAGGTATGTAGTTGAGTCACCTCCTCGACGATTTCTATTTTGGGGAGACACACCACAAAATCCATCGACAGGGACCATGGCATAGCGAGCGTCTGCAACACTTCTTTCTTTCTTGTGCCCGCCATACATATACTTGAAAACATTCTAAAATTAGATGCATAACATAACATAAATGCTTTGTTGTCTGCACACAAGGATACAGTGATATGGCCCAAGAATGCATCGATAATAAATTGATATATAGGCCATGAGCCAATAGCATATTTTTGGTTGTCATCAGCAACGTCGTGAAAATCTCTAGATATGGTTCATTTCACCGTTTTTGGCGTCTGAGTCACAACAAGCTGTTGAAAAAAATATCAGACAGTCCTAATAAGCAAGTAACAATATCACTATTATATATTTCACTCCCATCATACCTATATAGTGTTGAATTTACTTTGAATTGAGTTCTGCCAAATGGGCATACGCTACCTAGTAGCAAAAAATGTAACCAAGATACGGGCAAAATTATTACGGAATAAATTTACAGATTTTCCTAATCGATCATAATCATTGACATTTTTGTCTGTTGTCATGCCTATGTTCCTCAGTATACTAACTAGTACGGAGGGACATCATCGACTGAAGCTATAGCTATATATAGGAATATTGTGCTAGTGTTGCATTGGTACATTCAAATATTCCAACTTTCAGGATTTGATAAAGAAGCTTTTGTGTCATTACTGGTTTCATTTAGGAATGGAAGAGTAGTATTGTGTCAGTTGATGACGTCACTTAATACTGGCCTGAACACTGGTTCGAATTTGGGAACATAGGCTAAATATCTTTACTTTTTGACCGACTTCCCAAAGGAGGAGGTATACAATTCGATTGTCGACGTGCTCCCATTTTCATGATTCTTGATTCATTTGAAAGGAGAGAGTTGAGAAATGGTTTCATATTTAGAAATACTCAAATCCAAAATCTCGTTACCTCTAAAAACCTCTCCGGATGGGGGTACATGGGGCATTTTTTCTGAATAATCGAAAATCTGAGGCAGCAGAATCAATGATAAGACCATATCCGGAAACGTTTAAATTGAACATTTTTTTCAATGGAGTTACGGTTTTCGAGTTCCAGCAGTGGTAAAGTGTGAAATATGAGTAATTCCGCAGCGATGTTTTGAGATCTCTGAATAACAAGTACAATAAAATAGTATACATAGGCACATAAAAGTATTTTCTCACTTAGGCGCTTTTATTATAAAAATTTAATAGACTGTTTAGATAAGTTTCAGTTGAATTTAAGACTGTTTATTTTTTGTAATTTTTAATTTTTCTTTGGTATTATTGAATGTTCGACGATTGTCATGACTAATCTTACACTTAAAGTTGTACTAAATATTGGACCGACTTTATTTGTCAGTGCCCTGAGAAATACAAAATAATATTGATTCTATTGGTGCCGAAAGTCTTCTATTTAACTACAATTGCACAACTTCAAAAGTGCCAGCACCAATAGAATTAATATTATTTTGCATTTTTCAGTGCCCGAACTAATGAAGTAGGTCCTAGTTTTGCTCAAAAATATTTATTAAATGGCAACTCAAAATAAGTTACTGGCTCTTCGTCTAATGAATAAAATATCCCGCACAAATACAGAGCATTGTAATAATTCTTTCTTTTTCCCATTAAAATTATTCCAAAGGGATTGAAAATGTTCTTTGAAAAACTATTATCGAACAACAATAGGGATATTATTTTGGAACTACTTCGGCTTGAAAATGTTCTAAAAGAAATTGTTGACGATAGGTAACAGAAACATACTCGTAGAAGCAAAGAAGATAGATGTAGTATCTATCTTCTTTGGTAGAAGCACTCTAGTCTTTCACTGAATAAATGAAAAAATAATCTGAGGACTAGCAAAAGTTGACATGTATTGAATTAAATATAATAAATTCATAAATGTTGATTTTCATATTTATTTGGCGATAGTTTGGAAGAAAAACAAAACATTTTTAGTAAATTTACATAACTGTATAACTTGGTGCAGTGAAAAATACAAAATAATGTTTATTGGTGCTGGTAATTTTGAAGTGGTGCAGCAGGTACAGACTTTTGGCACCAGCTTCAAAAGTACCATCGCCAATAGAATTAATACTATTTTGTAGTTTTCAGTGCACCAACTAGTAAATTCGGTACTATTGTAGTTATTTTATATATTATATATTTCATTGATTTCAGAATATGGCTGTTAAAATATTGCTCTTTCCAACAACTATAAATTTTTTATTTTTTTAATGTTCAATCTAACTGTTGTTTTCATTTTTTGAGAAAAATTGTCCCCTTTGGCGGTACTTTTGTGGGGAAAGACATAATGGATTTTGATAAAGAAATGGAACCATCTCTAAGCACACCTCTTTCAAATAAAAAAACCAAATTCAAGTCGATAGAAAACATTTGCGGGAAATGTCACCATCATAAATATTAGATAGCTAAAATTAGAAGATAAAAATTGATCCGGATATATCTGTGTACTAGATCTTGGTAGAGGGTACATTCGGAAAACAATACTGCATAAATATTTAACGAAATCTACTGAACGATATTGTTCAAGAGAATTAGGCAGATCAGGTATTGCACAAAATAAAAATCCAATCATGTTACATTACCGAAAATAACAAGTCTGAATTCGAAGGTTCCAGAAATTGCCCATAATTTAACCATTCAACATTCTTAGTAGGCGTCGAATAACAAACAATAACACCGTCTTATTGTTCATGAGTCTAAATTATTTCCATTTAAGATAATAGTTTTCATTGAGGAATCAGGTACTTATAAACAATCAGCATATATATATATATATATATATATATATATATATATATATATTGAAGACAATAACTAACAGTTGGGTATTCTTTTTCGAATCTCGACCTAGATTTTTGTTGTTATTTTGTCGCTATTCATGGCTTCTCAACTCCTAAAACGGTAGTCGCAAGTTCAACACTCATCAGGGTATTTATTCTTCTTTCACTCAAATAAGTTCATAACTATAAGAAAAAAATCATCTTGGGAAATTCATCACTGGAAAGATGTTACTCATCAACGAAGAGAACGGAGAATTTCTTCGCGTATAATGAATAATAAATCATGAACTCAAAATACAGTAACGCCATTAATTATTACCAGTCGGCCAGCTGATTCATTTTATTCATTGGATCAGATCTATTTTTAACGCTCATACACATATATTATATTTGAGCGACAACAAGAAGAAATTGTGACACACTATTCCATTCCAACACTTGAATAAAATTATACAACCTTTTCTATAAGCTATCAAACATTTATTTTTTGTTTTAAGCGAACTTATATAAAGGAGGAGGTTCACAATTCGCCTGTTTATTTTTACTTTTCTACGCTACCCTAAGTAGTAGGATTTGTAATCGTGTAAAGTTTTCGGTGTCTCGTTTTCAACAGATGTTTACGTTTCAGAGGACCCTGAGTCCAAAAAACATATTTTCAGCCATTAGTCTGTCTGTTTGTGGTTTGCAGCGTATGGATACAACTCGCTGGTCAAACAGATTGGGCATCCTGCTCGTATTGGTTGCTAGGCAATAGCGGAAAAACGTGCTTTGCTCAAGACAGTGGCGCGAAAACGGCTCTCACGATTTTGATGAAACTTGTGTATCTCTGACATAAAGCTGGAGAAAAGCTATGCTCTAATGAACTGTGGAATTATTTATATTCTTGCTAAACGGTTCCTCAAAATTGAATATGACAGACAAGATCAGACGATTTTTATAATCGATGAAACTTTTTTGAGAGCGGCAGGTAAGTCGTGTGGACAAACCAGTCAAGCCATTGGAAGTTATATACATAACAAGGGCGTAGAAAAAGGCCAAAACTATATCTATACCGCTTTGATAAGAAAGTATTAATAGTTTCGGTTATATGGAAATACTCTCTACTTCAATTTGTAAAAAATAACTTAATGTTGTTTTGAAATAAACGTAAATTGAATAATAAATTAATTTATTCACTCATTTTCAGTAATAACTTACATAAATACTTACGTCTCAAGTTCTCAATGGTTGGTTGCATTTGGCAAAAAATAGCTACTTATCATCGGCGCTAGATAGCTATCATCGGTGCTTAGAATGAGAGCGCTAGGTACGTCTGCTAAAACTTTTTCTCAGCGCCGTCAAGATAACTGTCATAGAATTTTTTCCAAAACAAGTAGCTGGATCTTAAGGAATCAAACGCCATTAGAAAATAATGTAAAAAAGTACCTTTAAAATAAGTCATGACTCGATACCTGTCACCATTTATAATAGAAGGTAGCTTCTGGTGACAGGAAATTGAAAGGGGGCGAACGAAATTTTTGTTAAAAGTTTTCTCTATCCATATTATTATTTACATATTTGAACGTATTTATTTAACCACAAATCGCAGGGCATCAAACCCTATATTATTTAAATTGTTGTGAAAGTGACTATATGAAAATACAAAAATATGTAAGGTGTTCTATTAAAAAACACTGATAACGTCATATCCAGAAAATTATCGAAACTGTTGACAATAAAAGAACCCCATTAACAAGAGCTAATTTTCTTCAAAAGATTTTGATTGTATTTTTTTCATATAACTTATAGTTTAGCCAGAAATCAGGTGTTTCCAGACTTTCTAGCCTAAGTATCAATAATTATAGGTAGTAGCAAATTTTTCAAAACCAACTTCAATACAATATTGCTTTCTATTTTTTTAGTGCATCATCTAATTTTAACCCTGGTAAAATGTACCCTTTACCCATGTTAGGGAAAAAATAATTATGTTGAATTCCTTGAATATTTCTATGAGACCACTTCGTAACACATATTATCAAATAATTTTAGCTTGGTGTAGTCCTTCACCATATAAGCTTTAACTATGGCAAATCTCATATTCCTCTGTGACCGCATTATTCTTAAAAAATGGGAACCAAAGAATTACTATCTATTAAAGTTGGTTTTAATTTTTGTAAGTAAAACATCAAATACTAGCTATTGCTGCATCCAACTCCATGCGGTGGTTTTTCCGTGTACAAACATACAGACAGACAGACATATAAACATGGAAATAATATTCTAATTTAAACCTCTAGCAATACATCGGTGAAAATTGAATTCAATCCTATGTAGTAGTCTTTGCGTGATACGTGTACAACCATACAGACAGACAGACACAAAATCTAAAAACTGTTCTTTTGGCTTCTATTGCTCTAATAAAGACATCCTATATTATTTTTTCTTAATTATCTTTAATGTACTGACATCGGCCTGTTACAATTTTATTATACATATACAAACTTAGACCCCTTCTTTCACCCCTTTGTAAGGGTTGTTCAGAAAAATTATTAACTACATATTAATTTCTTTAAATTCTTTCTACTTTCTAGTAATTTCAAAACCCTACTATTAAAACTATAGAAATATCATACAAACATTGACACTCCTTTGTACCCCCTTAGAAGTTGAATTTTGCAAAATCCCGTCTAGTGAGCACCTAGGTGCTAAAAGGAAGCCCCATGCAAAATTTGAGACTTCTAGCATTTGTAGTTTCTGAGATTTCGTGATGAGTGAGTCGCTTTTATATATATATGTAGATGAACTCGTCGAAAACAAAGACAAACTTTTTTTCGTTGCAATTATTCAAAAGAGTTTTACAACAGTCCGTACGCACATCCGATGATAGTGCCATATCCGGATCTCGACTTCCCTCCAAGAAAATCCACCGGAAATGCCCAGTCCACACTGGGATATAATAACAATAATAGTTAAGTATATGTTAACTACATTTGTTTATGTCATCCATTTGTGGTGACTTATGACTAGTATTGTACTTATCTTGTTTGTTACAATAAGTATTAATAAGTACATCAGTCTTGTGTCCTTATCTGTGTTGATATTCCTGGAATGTCTACAACTCGCTGGCCCACATTCCAATGCGCCAAGAAGAACAATCATTCTGAATTGCTCGAAAACATGATATTATTGTTTATATTTTATTTAAATATTATTGCTATAGGAATAAACATGGCGTATGGTCAATAATGATTGTATTTAATCTTTCTAAGCGGATCCGGTGATATTCAGATACTCGAGTTGGTTGCGTCTGCTTAAATTGATAAAGCCGTGTAGTCGTATTAGAAAGAATTTGAAACTGTTTAATAGAATAAAATCTTACATTATGACTAAGATATTACAGAAAAGATCAAAAGAAATTTATACACGAGAGTAAAATAATCAACTATTACAAACAGCAATATCAAAGATTTCTACCGCTGTTAATTGTCATTTCAAGTTGAAATAAGTCACAACAAGAAGAACTTTTGGTTTTTGACCGACTTCGCAGAAACGATGGATGAATACATTTAGACCGTCTGCATTTTTAAGTTTATTTCATGAGAAATGGTTCCATATCAAATAAATGTGTCCAAGTGCGTGTCGAACTCGCACACAAAGAGGGTTTCGTATCATTGTGAAAGAAGATACAGCCCGCTCACAGTCGAACGGGCAACAGAAATACGAGGAGTTAATATCATCTTGTATTTTTCCAGTGTATCAAAAGAGTTTAGTCAGAAATTTTGTAAAAAAAAATCTCACATGCGATTATAAAATGGAACCATTAATGGGGTGCTCCGGTATCTGTCTATCCATCTGTCACAGCCTATATTCTCGAATTTTACTGAACGGAAAAAAAAATAGGTGGTAAGGTTTTCTCAAAGCGCATCTTGTGACGTATTCAAGGCTCATTGTATACCGGGTGATTTTTTTTAACTTGCCCATTAGAAGATTTTAACTTCAAAATCGAGATACAAATATGAAAATTTGAACCTGGCTATAATCAACGTTGCCCATTTTAGTGAAAATATTTACAGTTTTTTCAAATGGAGACCCCTGTTTTTTATTAGATATTTGAATTTCACACATTTAATTAAGTATGCCAAGCCCTAGTTGTTATAACTTATCTGTCATAGTTTTTGACGAATGTCATTTTTATTTCATATTTCTCTTACTGTATATCGCTGTATATTTTTACAGTGCGGTCCATAAATATGGAATAAATTAATTTTTAGCGTTATTATGTATTTGTTTGAAAACTGGAACCGGTCGATTTCTATTCTCAATTTGACAATTTATAGTATGCCCCCTTTTTTGCACCCCTCAAAATTTTAAATGAGAAGGGAGGTCGTGTTGCACCTTGATCGAAGGGGATTTTCATTCTCTGTTCAGCAATAAAAGTTTTTCAAATTTGGTGCCATCATAACTGAGAAAATTTATTTTGAAAATGTAAAATTTTTAATTTATACACATTGTATATGTACATTTAATTTTACACTTAAATTAAATGTACCTACAAAATTCTCGTACATCATTTTGTCAATCTAGTAGGCTACTGTTATTTGTAATGTGTGTAATTGATTTAACTATGGCTTATTTATCCGAAACTCAAAGAATATACATTTTTATTAAGATTTCATGCGGTAACAGAACAAAACTCAAAAGGATGTTTGTGAAATATTCAATAATAAATACCCTGGTCAACACTTATCGGAATCTAAGTTCAGCAAAATAGAAAGAAAATTTCGTGAAACTGGACATAAAAAGACTATTAAAAAACCAGGTCGACAATGATATAAGTAAATAATCGATATTGAGAGCTTTACATAAAGAAAATTACCATCCTTATAAAGCTCAGTTGGTGTAGGAGTTAAATGAGGATGATCCTGATAGAGGCAACAATTCTGTGAACTGATACCTAATGGACAGAATTGAAGCAGGTTTACCGATCATAAAGAAAATTGTGTATTCGATTATTCCTTTTGGGGTCATTTAAAATCAAAAGTATATTTCAGTATTCAATAGACTAGAAAATATTGCATATAGGTATATAGGGCTCCACGCTAGCCCAGATAGCAAGTGATATTTTTTATAATGGACCTTGTCTAAGCAAAAACAACTGCACGAATATTGACACAACTTGGTATGAAGATCCCATTATCATCAGTTTTAAGCAGTTCCAGTGGACAATTTTAAATTTTATTATGTGTAAGTGCGTCTCTTATATATACACACTTATATTAATTGAACGTTACAAATACCGGATATCTATCAAAGTCGATTCAAATTATATAGACGATATAAGCAATTACTCAATAAAATTTTAGTTGAGCTAACTTTCGTTTGATTTGTTATTCAAATTTCAGAGTAAATTTTTATGTTAATATAGGTACATATATGTTTAGTGTACAGAGAAAGCGTAATTTATTCTGTGATATGTTGGCATCAGAATTCATGTGAAGAATCAAAAAGATCTTATTGACAAACAAATAAATTTATCCCATTGAATCGTAAAAGCATTGTAATTTTATTGTTTAATTTTCATTTTTATTTTGATATTCATATATATTTAAAACTGGAAAAAACTTGGATTCTTACCTTCTTGGGTATGCCATTTTGAACGGACTGGGCTTTGGGTACCTCCTCATGTTCACTCTGTCTAATGAGGGATTTTACAGTATCGGGTGGTACCTCGGCAACGATTTTTGGTTCCGCCCTTATAACTGTAGCAGGCTCTGGTACTGATTTCACTTCTTCTTCTTCATAACGGATGGTTTCCGGCGATCTCAAAACACAAACTGGTTCGGGTGCTGAATCCACTTCCACTGGTGTCTCAGGCTGCTCCGAAGTTAATTGAATTTTAGGTTCTGAAGTATCAATTGGCATTGAGCCTAGTTCTGCAGTGATGGGTTCTGAAGTGAGCTCCAGAGTAACTTCGGGTTCAGAATGCCTTATCAGAGAACAAACCTCAGGTTCTTCACTTGTTGGTACGGGTTTGGAATCCGTTTCAGGTACAATATCTGGTTGAGATGATAATTCTGAAACTAGTTCCGGTTTCGATGGTGCATCTTGGATGAGTTCTGGCGGTGATTCAATGATGTCTGGAATTGTTTCAATCACCTTATTATTGTGGTTGTTCGGTTCAAAGGCTGTCTCAGTTTCTTCCATTTGGAAACGATCATGATGGTTTTCCGATTCGTGTTTTATCAGTTCTGCAGTGATTTCTTTAGTTACATCTGATTGGGACTTCTTTTCAGTTTGCTGTTGTTCGCTATCAGAAGATATCTCTAATTGTGCCGGCATTTTGCTTATATGTTCTCTACCGAAACTATCACGTTCACGTTTTCAACACTGGATCTGAGTGAAACTTTACTTGATACTCGCGCGCTAGTCGGCGACAGTCTACTGTTTGGGGCCGGGGCGTCGGGGTTTTGCGTTTCTGGTGGTGGTTTCAGTTCGCGCGCTGGCCTCTCGATGGGGATTTGTTCGAAATGGAGAAATCTGGCAACAGGCTTTAGCTGATTGGCTAGGGGAATTTCAAATCTATACAATTTAAAAACGGAATAGCTAACAAAACTGTTTCCTCTTCCTCTATCCCTACTTCAAATAACATAATTGCACGAAAAGAATGCCTTAATTATAAACATTGTTCTCTTTTTTCTTGTGTAAAAAATTTAGACTCCAATGAGTCTGCCTTTAATCAATTCAAATAGCTGAAAACAAAATAAGAACTTCGATTCCCGCTTCGCCCATATTTCTCTAGCGGAAAATTAAGCATACCGATATTAAACGCAACGTTTTCCAAATTTTTTAATAGTATTTTAAGCTACAAGTGCGTAAAGGGGCGAATATCTGATAATCGTGATTTCGCAACATGAGCCTAGGTATTTAGTTATGTGTAAAATATTCGATATCAGACGAGTGTGGTAAATGTTACAACACAACTCGCCTTCGCTCATCGTGACAACGTGACAACCACAGGAGTCCGAGAGCGAATATGATATATACCTACCTAGAAGCGATTGTTGTTTCAGGATTCTCAGTTTTGCCCTGTTGCTTACGTATAGAATACATTTTTTGCAACACCTGCCATGGAAGTTAAATTTCAGTCGTTATTTCTTTGAACACTGCGTTGAAACTTTTGACAGTAGAAAAACTGAATGCTGCTCTTGTGCGATATCGAGTACTTCCGCCACGATAATCAGTTCTCGAAAGTTGAACTTTCCAGGCAGGTGTTGCGAAAAAAGTATTTATTTTATGTAACTGTTTTTCTTGATAGTATTTTCTTCAACAGAGGAAAACGATTTAAATTTATTTTTAATTTCATTTAGTTGTTTTTAGGTAAGAGTACTGTTCTACTTTAATGTTAGCTACTGCTGGAATGCACTTAAGGAACATATTTATTATTTATCATTAATTTAAAATGGGTTCGTCATCTGTAGGTACTCAATTGCAATATATGTCATTTTATGATGCTTGGAGCATTGAATTACCTATAAAAATATTTGAAGATATGCTCGGTAAGCTAAGAAAACATTAATTCATTTATTCTTCCTTACGAGCTATACAAGAAAACATTTTATATCACTTTTATCCGTCCCAAAGCAATGGAATGTAAACTTGGAAACAACCCAACCTTATAATTTATATTTTGCGCACCTTCCTATCGCTCACTGTTGCCGCATCAACTCTATTAGTAGCAGAAGATCTTATAAATTTAATATGTTTGTATTCTGTTGACACACGAACTAAACATTAGTAGGAAGTTTATATCAAATCAAATAATTTCATAAATAGAAATTAGATTGACAAATCAATTCTGAACTATCCCCAGCCAAAAAAAAATTCTTTTGTCGAGAAGTTCAGTTCAGTAGATCAGTCAGAGACATCAGTGTATTCAGTGCGCAGTGCCTGTGGTTCCGTGCTAATGCGAATTGCGAAGAAGAATATGACATGTGACGTTCCTGACGTTTTCCAACCTTCCTTTTCGTGATCGATTGACAAGGTACACGCTCAATTTCTGTTTTGATATAAACAATAATTATATTTAGTGAATTAAAGCTATCAAATTCCATCTATAATCTAAAAATCTATCAAAGTACGATCTGCATTTCTAATTTTTGTCCGATTCGAGTGTCGATGGTGTCACTTATTTACTGATATTTTGAGATAATTCATTTTAAGGTTAACTTGTTCTTGTTTGTCAGCTTTCAGTTCGGTCAATTAGTTCATATCATATTCATCAGTTTGTTCATATTTGTTAAAAAAACTTGATCAGTACGGGATTACCAGAGATAATTCTCCCTTTCGTTCTTCAAATGTTTGTTTTGTTCTAAACTTGTAATTCCAATTTCAGATGTCGTCGAAGATTATCAAATCTGGTGGGGCTGAGCCCGATGCCTTCGAGAATCAAGTCGCCCAAGCTCTGCTCGAGTTGGAAATGAATTCCGACTTGAAGGCTCAGCTTAGGGAGTTGCATATTACAAAAGCTAGGGAAATTGAATTGAATAACAAAAAGGTGAGTGTGATATTTATATGTTGTTCTGTAGATTGTGATAGATGTGTGTTCTTTTAGTCGGTGATCATCTATGTACCGATGCCAAAATTGAAGCAATTCCAAAAGGTACAAGCAAGATTAGTACGAGAATTGGAGAAGAAATTCAGTGGCAAGCACGTAGTATTTGTAGGAGAAAGGAAGATCCTTCCCAAGCCAACAAGGAAAACCCGTGCTGCCAACAAACAAAAGAGACCTAGGTCACGTACTCTAACATCTGTGTATGATGCTATCTTAGAGGACCTTGTTTATCCAGCTGAAATTGTTGGCAAAAGAATTCGTGTGAGATTAGATGGATCTCAGCTCATCAAAGTCCACCTTGACAAAAACCAGCAGACAACCATTGAGCATAAGGTGAGTTTCGAATTATTGTGTACCTTCACTGAAAATTACTACTTGACATGGTCAAAATGTGCCGTTGATATTGCTTTATGTTGTAACATGCTTTTGGGAAAGTTTACTTGGTGAGGGCTGGGCCTTGAACACGATTGTAGTTTTTTATTTACAAACTGAAGTTGGGTATTCTGGTTGAAGCCAATTCTAATGATTCCTATCGTAATCTATCTTCTTTAGCAACTTACAGTGTTTAATAATTTCGTTTTTGATTTTCAGGTGGACACATTCACTTCAGTATATAAGAAACTTACTGGAAGGGAAGTGACTTTTGAATTCCCTGAACCTTATTTGTAAATGAAAGTTGTTTAATAAAATAATTTGACTAAACGAATTTTCTTCATCGTCTTCAAGAAATCTTAATGCTATTATCTATTTATATCGGTTCGCCTTTTGTTGAAACATCATAGGGGGGTTTTGGTGGAATTTGCTCAGTTGGTACGAATAGTTCGAATTTGTTTAGAACGTGGTCCTCTGTGGTGATTTACGGTTTTTTTGTAAATTAAGTTCAAGTTTATCTTGAAAAAGAATGATGGAATATTTTTCTACATAAATTGTGCGAATAGATTAATTCTCTTGTCAGATAATTGAGTATGATTACCTTTAGGGAAAATATTAATTTAAAAGACATTCACGTTTTCCTGTGTTCCATAGGTAAAATAATATACACAAGTGCTTTTACAATATAGTGTCATCAATTTTCCATTTTCTTAGTGAAACCCTTGTGTTTTGAAAAATGTAGTAGTTTGAAATGATTTTTAATGAGGTAGAAAGCGACAATTTATCTTAGCAATCGGGTTCGAGGTTTTTGTCATCATTCATCGACAATATTTATAACTGATATGGCAAATTTCATAATGAATTTCTCATTTGAGATTAGTTAATTTCTCAATTTGTGTAACGTTGACGGAATAAAATATTGTTTTTTTTCTATTTTACAAAAAAATGGGACTGACATTATTAGTTGGTGCACTGAAAAATACAAAATAATATTAATTCTATTGGTGCTGTTACTTTTGAAGTTATGCAGTTAGATTGACTTTTTGCACCAATTTCACAAGTACCAGCACTAATATAATTAATATTATTTTGTATTTTCAGTCCACCAACTAATACCAATAAAGATAGTACTTGGCCTATTATCCACGTATATTCTTTACCTGCTTATAGTTGTTAATATTGAGATCTCAAAACATCGCTGCGGAAATACGCATAAGTATTTTAGATTTATTTACCCATTTTACCGCCGCTTATCTCGAAAACCGTACCTCTAAGAAAAAATGTTCATCATAAATGTTGCTACAATTATTGAGGTCTTATATGCAGTACCTACACACAGATTTTCAATTTATTGACCGACTTCCCAAAAGGAGGAGGTATACAATTCGACTGTGTGCTTTTTTTTTTTGGTTTGTGCGCGCCTTTCATATAGTAAACGTACTCCGATTTTGATGATTTTTGATTCATTTGAAAGAGGAGGCTTGAGAAATGGTCCCATATTCATAAAAACGGGAATCCGACATCTCGTTCCCTCCGAAAACCGCCCCCGAAGGGGGTGGAGGGGGCAAATTTTGTCGAAAATTGAAAATCTGCGTTGATATAATTACAGATAGGACAATATCCGGAAACGTTTAAATGGAACATTTTTTCAAAAGAGTAACGGTTTTCGACATAGAGACATTTTAAATTCTCAAATATACCTATTTTCGCTATGTGGAGAGGGCGATTTCTGTCGAAAATTGAAAATCTGTTTGCAGTACATGAAAGACATAATTATTTGTAGCAACATTTATACTGAACATTTTTCCCTTAGAGTTACGGTTTTCGAGTAAAATCGGTGTTAAAATGGTAACAACTAAAATATTCAAGCGTATTTCCGCAGCGATGTTCTGATATCTCAATAATAACTACAAGCAAGGAATATACGTGGGTAATAGAATAAGTACTATCTTCATTGGTATTAGTGAACGTTCAACGATTTTCGTGACTAATGTTACACTCAAAAGTGTGAAATAAATATTTTTTACAAAAAATTGGACCGACTTTATTAGTTGGTGCACTGAAAAGTATAAAATATTATTAATTCTATTGGGGCTGGTACTTGTGAAGTTGGTGCCAAAAGTTACCAATCTACCTGCAACTGCACAACTTCAAAAGTAACAGCACCAATAGAATTAATAATATTTTATACTTTTCAGTGCACCAACTAATAAAGTCGGTCCAATTTTTTGTAAAAAATATTTTTTGGAAGAAATCACCCTCCACATAATACACACAAATACACTTATTTGAGAATTTACCACGCCTCCAGAGAACACCTACCTCCAAGAGAATGGTAACTTCCATGTTAATTTCGTTGACTATGTTTTGACCTTGAAGTACAACTAGCGCTGAAGATGTTTACTCGCAAACTAACTTGCTTATGGCGGCAGATTCAAAGTTTAGTAAAAGTATTATCGTAGCTTAAAAGTAGAGAGAGGAATAAAAATATTCAGAAATAATTGAAGGAAATTTTTTGAAAATAATTTTCGAGATCATTCATTTTAATTTTCATGATAGTCATCAGAAATGTAATATGAATGCAGAAAGATTTTTTCAAAAAATGAGTCCAAAAATTTCTGAAGATTTTTATTCCTTCCTCAATAGTATTGATCTATGAGGGGTAAATAAGAATATAAAAACTGTAAATATTTTTAGTTCATTTTTTATTATTGCAAAATTATAACAGAAAGAATAAATAAGCAAAACAAAAATCCACTGAATAACTTCTTAAATATGGTTATTTGTAAGTAAACACATTATTATAATAATTTATAGAACTAGTGCAACTATTTGAAACAAACAATAATAAGGCAAATTTTGATTGGCTAAAATCTGATTACTCATCACAAAAATATATTGACAAAAATATCGACATATAGAAGATAGATAGAAAATACTTAATATCAAAATAGATTTTGAGTAGAACAAGTAAACTATTTTATGAGTAGACAGTGCATTAGTCATCTATATATATTAATGTATAATCCAAATTATATAAAATATACCGGTTCACTAACACTAATTACACACACAATCCACAAACGAATAACACGTGTTTCATTGTCGCTTCAGCCTTCTTCTTCAGTTGTTCCTCATTTAGACATAAAAATAAAAAGAAACAAAGATCAGTAAAATATATAAAATATAAGCCAGCAATCTTAAATGAAAACATGCAATAAATAATCGAATGTACTCACAAAAGCATATAGGTATTGACACATTCAACGTACTCTCTCATTACACCACCAGGAACTGGATACTTCAAGGCCCTCGAGGTACCTCATTTTTGGTTCGTCGTCTTCTTCAGTTGTTGTTCCTCATTTGGACATCAAATTAAAAAGAAACAGAAATCAGTAATGTATAATAACAAAGCAAGTAAACTTAAATTAGAACATCTGATACATAAATATTCAACTATACTCACCGAAGATATATACTGACACATTCAATGTGTTATTTCATTACCCAAATAGTTACCGGCATGTAGAATCTGAGGTACTTCAAAGGCATATCACTTTCGTTTCGTCTTTCTGTTGTTCCTAAGCAAACATCCAATTCCTTCTAGAGCACCACCACTTCACTGCAATCTAAAAACATCATTACAAATCTGATATTCGATAGAAGCATGATAAATTTACATTGGGAACGAAAGGTTAGACCACAGAAAATCTGGTTGGAATAGATTGTGTATGGTTAGACTAATAATCAAATTATTAAGGTTGCCAATCGATTTTTAGTGCAAAAAATTCCTGATGCTTACTGAAGCAATCCTTATAGGCATTTTGGTGATGGCTGTGCCTTTTACTTGTATATCTAGTTTTCCGGAAGCATTAACAAGGAATATATTTCGTTATTATATCTTTACTTACTCTACTATCTAGAGTTCTAAGTTCTAAGTATATTATTGATATAATGATAATAGCTTTACTGGATAATCCACTATCAGGATGAACTTGCTTCAAAACATTGTATAATAGGGTAGCTCTTCTCGTTCTTCCTTCGTTTTTACTTCTTGCAATATCCCTCTTCGCCTTACAGACATTTCTGATGGCCTTTCCATATTTACTCGGGGGCGTTCTCCTATAATTAAGATAAAAATAACACCGGAATGATAAGAACAAGATACTAAATACGTACCAATAAAGAATGATTATCTTTCAATCTTAACAATAGACAAACAGTAAGTTCCCTGTGAATATGAAAAAAATCGATTCAAATCTAATATAGATAAACTTTAACACTCAACAAAGCTACTTATATTAATTAAAAATAATATAAAGCAAAACAAACACATCCTTAGAAAAGAGAATTGAGGTTAGCCGATGGGATTGCCGGAGCCGGATGCAGCAATTTTAAATATGACATTTTCATTCAAATTCTGCGGTTCCCGCCACATTTTGGTGAACGATACTAGCGCCGTGAATGGGAACTTTGGCAACAAACGGTCAAAAATTTCCCATAAGAGTTGCCACCGCCTGAACATCTCAAAAACCGTAACCACCTCTGATTTTCGAGAAAATTTGCCCCCTCCAACCCTTCGGGAGTGGTTTTCCGAGGGAAGGAGGTTTCAGATTTGTGTTTTTATGAATAAGGGAACATTTCTCAAGCCTCCCCTTTCAAATGAATCAAAAATAATTAAAATGGGAGTACGATTACTATAAAAAACGCGCGAACGAACCAAAAGAAAAAAAAATCCCGATGGCCTGTAGTCAGCGGAAAGGTAAATTTTTCAAAATTCATTGAATTGAAATTTTAACAACCTTTTCATTGGTATACCTACTTGTTATTAAATAAAATTGGCATAGCCTTGCGGTTAGAGGTTTTTGTTTTGGCTGTTGAATATAAAGCAGACAGGGTTCGAGTCCACTTCAAGGCAGATTTTTTTTTCGTCTATTTCTTTTCAATTAATATACTATATATTTTTTTAATCAGGGTCTATATTAAGATCTCCAGAAAATCTACAATTACATCAAATTTATATTGAGTGTTCATGTTTTATCAATATTTGTTATTTTTCTTTATTAATTTTTATTTTTTTACCTGTGTATTTTATGAAAAATTGCTTTGAACAAAAGTTGTAGGTACTGATTATATCTATAACCTAAAATTATTTTTAATAATATTTACACTACTGCTCTTTTTTGATAATTTTTTTAAATATTTGAATGGTCGCCATTTTGAAACTACCTACCCGATATTGCCCAATAACGAATTCGACCGAGATATTTGAGAGATTGATTTTTGTAGCAAATTTGAACTTGATACCTTCAAAACTGCGACCTCTATCGTGTTAACAAATTTCGTAATATCCCATATATATATATATATATATATATATATATATATATATATATATATATATATATATATATATATATATATATAAACTTTTGAACCAAATGTTTTTTTGGACTAACTTATAGACATATAAAAACATGCCGTTGAATTTTTTTCGAAATTCAAAAGTGTGAACGATCGCAATAGGTATATTTCTATAAGAAATTTACCTAAAAGCACAGTCGAATTATATACCTCCTCCGTTCGGTGTTCGTCGTCAAAAAATAGTGCATTTCTCCATAACTTTAGTCAGTCACCTTATCTTTTTTTGTTCTTTTAAATTAACATTGAATTTGTCCAATAAAAAACATTAATATTTGATTAAAATCATTAGTTTATGAAATCGGCCCTTATTATGTGCAGAGACTACCAGAATTGTTAATTTATGCAAGTGACGAGGGTGCTACCGTCGAAAATGAGTATTTTGTAGAATAATCCATTAATCGGCTATCAGGCTACCAGAAATGGCTATGTGTTCCTAGCGTCTATCAGCTGTTATCACCAGCTCGCTGCCCACTAGAACACATAAGTACCTAAAGCCGTTTCTGGTCGCCTGATAGCTGAATGTTGAATTATTCTGCAAAATACTTACTTTCGACGGTAGCGCCCTCGTCACTTGGTTAACGAAGCTCACTGGGTTTTCGCCTCAAATTTACTATACGATATACGATGTACACTTCGTTGTAGTATCAAAGAAGATAGATACAGCATCTCCTATCGTATACGCACGACTTTTTCCTACTCTAAGCTTTATACTGTGGTACAGTCTTAGACTAGCTGGCTGTTCCAAAATTCAAAACATTAGCTTGGCCAGGGTTAAAATGGCCGTCGAAAATTGACAGATATATGTACTTAATATAGGAATATGACATTGACTGATGACATAATTTAAGCCTGGCCAGGCTAATGGCTAATGTTTTGTATTTAGGAACACACTTTAGATAGACTAGTCTAAGGGTACAGTCTTCTTGCTGTGGTGGCTGTGGTATTTCATTCTTTTTTCATGAGTACAGAATACAGAACACTCAAGGCATAAGACTGACATTTCTTTGAGATTTTTAGATGTCATGTTCCAAAAAGCAGTTTAATTTTCCAAGGCCCAAGGTAACCAGACTACAGCGCTCTAACTAGAGCGCTGTATAGATGAGTATTATCTCCGCCCGCCATTGTGTGTCCTGACTGTCACGTCAGTGGTATAGGTTATACGTGAACAAGCGCTCTACCCAAGAAGGCTGGAGACAGGAGATTAAACTTGCCTTAAAAATTAAATTTCATACGCATATCTTTTGTAAATGCGTCTTTGTGCACCATGCCGTGTGCAACAAGCGGCTCTCGCTAAAAAAGACAGCAGATCAAGATCACGAAGATACATAAAGAGAACAAATATTTAAGCTAATCGTAAAGATGTTTGTCAATGTTCATCGTACTCGTACTCGTACGAGGTCACGCTATGATATGCAATTTCTGTAATCTCATGTGGCTACGTAGAGAAGCGTAGGAAGTTTACTCTCCTTGTTTTCAGTCTTCTTGTCTCTATCTATACCACTGGATGACAGTATGACAGTCAGGATCACCTTGTAGGTATATATTCTCTGGGATCACCGTAGTATGTCGGGACTCGGGATCATAGAGTATTTTACATATATGGTCGGGACACACAATGGCGGGCGGCGATAATACTCATATAATACAGCGCTCTACTCTAACCAGGCTTAAGAAGCGCCCTCTACCGACATCCATTCATTTATCGGGTGTAACTTCATAAATATCGACTGAAAAATAAGGATTGTATTTTGAACTAGAAATGGCTTCTTTGTGTGGTAGAATTGCAGCTTCTGCAGCAAGAAGGCATGTGTTGTGCTCCAGCTATAGATTTGCCTCAAATGGTAAGGTTGAAATTGTACAATTTAAAAATATGACCTCCTCCGAATACCTTCATGTCAATTTTGACATTACGTAATTGAATAAGTTATTTGCAGAATTACCTGGAAAATCCAACATTTGTTTGCTTTCTACATTTTACATTTACTATTGTGAATAAGAATATAACAAATGTTCAATAAATGCGTATTTGATATGTCGACAAACATAACCTCACTTAGAATGTCTTTTTACAGTTTCTATGGGTGATCCTTTGGAGCACGCTACCGGGTTAGAAAAACGTGAGTTGCTGGCTAAAGTAGCCGGAAACGATAACCCATTCGATTTGAAAGTAATAAAGCGTGGTGCTGGCACCAAAGCTCAGCCAAATGAAATTCCCTCAGCATTCGAAGCTCGCTTAGTAGGTTGCATCTGCGAAGAGGAAGCTACATGCGTAAACTGGATGTGGTTGCACAAAGGGGAACCTAAACGCTGTGAGTGCGGACACTGGTTCAACCTTGTACACAAAGCTCCCGTATAAAGAAGTGTTTTGACATAGAGAAACTTGATAGTGCTTAATGTAATAAATTTATTTGTTCTTAAGCGATTCGTATTTTTTCTTCGTTAGAATACATAACAAGTCATTTAAGTTAAAAAATATTATTTCTGATACAGTTATGAGGTAAGGATTGGATACATGTTACTAGTATTTAAGATTATTGAAAGAGAATTTGTTGATTAAATATTCCTATCTGTGCAGTTTTATGTATTGATTTCTTCAATCATTGAATATTTTATTACTATAAACAGCCCTCTATATGCAATATAACTCTTTAAAAGTAGTGAGTGTTCGATAGCGACAGTAATACTTGTATATTTCGCTGCCTTAAGAACCAACAAACAAATTAATGAGTTTTAGGTGGTGGACAATGTATTTGAAGTTCAGTTATTATGATTAGATATGGACATGGATTACTCATAACCATATTAGAATGCCCGTGCTATTCCGATCACGAAATGAATAGAAGATGGAATAGTAAATTAAGAAAATACAAATGCAAGGGTTATAGCAAATAATATTCTTGATTATTATTAATATTATACACATTAATCATTTTTTAGGTATTTTCGAAAGTTATAGAAGAAAATATATATTCTAGAATTGAGAATATGCTATCAAGTTCATGCCCGAGACTTTTCTTGAATAGAATTCGATAATAATTTTATTAGATAATATTTGAATATAATCGATATGACATACTCGAATAATAACGGCATATAAAGGAAAGAAAATGACAAGTTTATGTATGAAGAGAATTCATTTAGCTGTACACCATAATACTGATGATTTTGAAATGTAAACAAAACGCGTTTTATTGACCGAATATCAAATTTCTGATACATGATTGGTGCATCTGCAAGTTCGGCTAGTTAAGCTAAACAAAACGCTTCTTGTGTTTCGTATCTCGAAATCCACATGTCTCATGTCGAAGTGAAACCCTCTCATTATCAACTTTACTTTTATCAGCTTTTATTAAACGTTTTTTGTTTTTGTTTAAAAGCCTAGCATAGGTATATTTCAAAACATTTAACCTATTCTGATCGTAAAACAAGTACTTATTGAAACAATGGTATTTTTTATTTGATGTTTGTAATACTAATGGTTCTTTGGGTTCCGTTATCTTATGATAAAACGGTTAGGTTCATTTTTGTGTCCGTTTGTTCGACTGCCACAGCCAAGCCACAGCCTATTTTCTCTGAACCCACTGAACGGGAGACGTCGATATTTGCTCCATAATCCGAGTTAGGCAGCGTAAATAAAAAAATCCAGCTTAAGAGCGCAAGAAGTCTAACAGCAAATTCTTTCAAAAATGTTGCAGCGTTTTTTTAGCTAGATGTGTCTTGGACACAAGGAATTATGGTAATGTTGGAAAAATAAGACCCTTAGAAAATTTATGGCTGATCTTATTCTGTGGAGTTTACAACGTTAGGGCCGGCGAAGACATTTATTAATTAATATATGTATGTTGCTGAAGCCATAGATAATCGCAGTCAAACTGATGTTATTTATATATACCATACATACTTTTCAAAGGCATTCGACTTGACTACATAATATTATTGAAAAAAATAATTCATTTTGGACTCTCCGATTCTCTTTAAGCTTTATTTTCATCATATCTGCTATCTACATGACAGAAAACAATATATCGTTGTCAATGGCTTCCAGTCGATTGAATACGTTGCATCTTCGGGTGTACCCCAACATTTCTAATCTAGGTCCGCTGCTATTCAATATATTTATAAATGATATTGTTGATGTCATTTATATGAATTGTCTGGTTTACGCGGTGTTGATATGAAAATATATTGGAATATAAATAACTTGAGCGATTGTGAGCGTGTTTCTCGTAACCTGGAAATAGTTCAATATTGGTGTCAGCATAGTAAGTTGTCTCTGAATATTTCGAAATGCAACGTTAGTTATGTATTTTACACCCACTGCACATTTTATCTTCCAGCAGCACGCATAAACACTCTTAAGTTCTCGCCAGTACACAATATGTTATTAAACTGCAAATGCTCTCAGATAGATATATTTATCTGTTCAATAAAACTTATTAAAACTGAATATTTCAAATAATATGATACTGCATGTATGATTCCGTATAATGTTATTGTCTACGTTCCTAAAGCTAGCATAGAGAAGTGAGCAGAATCCAAAATATATATTTGGTGCTTGTAGAGCACATTGCGCTAATTAAGTGCTCCAAAATCAATTGCTCTTATAGATTTGTAGAAAAGGACTGCTTTGCTAGCTTTAGATAAAGCTAGCACAGCAACCTTGAAAATCAACTTTTTGGAAATGGCTACTTGAATTAGTATGACAACAGTTTATTGCCATGGGCGAGTTACAAACACTCGAACCAGAGGCCCTCGGGTTTGTAAGATTGTGGCCCTCAGAGCATGAACAACTAATTTATATCTTGGTACAAACACTATAATAATAACTTTTATGTGATAAAAGATTCAATAACATTTACATATCTCTTTCATATTTTTTTTAATATTAAATGATTTAATTGGTAAATCAATAAAGTTGTACAACAGAAAAAAAATTATTTTCTTCTGACCTCCATCTTTTTTGTGTCGTCATACTCAACCCAGTCATCCTTTCTCAGGCAAAGCGCAGTAAAATGGCCAATGTTTAAGAGTCATTTGATCTCCTTTTCATTGTCCTAAATGGTCTCTGAAAATTTATTATTCCAGCCAGGTTGTAGACCAGTTCCTCATTACCTACATTGTGGCACATATACTTTGGTATTGTATCCAATTTTAAAGAGATTCAATCAAAGCTGTGTTAATGGGTTGCACATGACTAAGCTTAATGTTGTCTGGACATTTTTGATGAAGTTATCATCAAAAGTTCTTGCGTAAGTAATAAGAATGGAAGTTTTTTTGTTTGTGAGTAGCAACCTTTCACGCAAATTGAAACTTCTTGGCAGTTCATTACGAAGAGTATGTAAAAAAGCGCAGCGCTGCTAGCAATACTTGAAGAATGGAATAAAATGCACAACAGCCATTTTCCACAACAATTAATTTCGGAATACAGCACTTAATTAGCACCTAATGTGCGCTACAAGCGCCAAATATGTATTTTGGATTCTGCACACTTTGCTCTGCTAGCTTCTAGTTGCTAGCTACTTTGCCATTTAAAACTATTTCTGTCTATATTCCTGTTCTGTAGATGAGATTTATCCTGTAGAACGATGTACTTATTAATATATAAATATAGATTCGAAGAAAATAGTCTGTGTCAGATGGACAGATAGACATACACAGACCAAAGTGATTTTATAATGGTCCGTTTTTTCGTCCTATGTGGGGAACCGTAAAAATAACGAATAAGTGCAAACACTGTTTTTTGTACCAAAGTTGTTTCAATGGAACTCAATTGCTTTTCATATAAAGATACATATTTTATTTTCTCCAACCTTTGATGTGAATGACTTGGTATTCTCTAATTTCGTCCATGCCCTTTTCCATTATTGAAATTGGTTAATTTTTGAGGAATGTTGACGATAACCTTTGAAAATCAATAAATAGTTTTTGTTTTAGAGAATATATTAAAAAATATATATTTACATAGAAAATGACAATTTACAGTATGATAATTACATCTTATTGTTGAGCTCTCTCATAAAACCAGCGTATTATAAAACTTTGATAAATAAAAATGAGATTCTACCTAAAGAATATAAAAATATAAAAAAAAACAAAAATCAATACTTGAATCTAATACGTTGCGCTTTCAACCACATGTACGCGCTAAACAAACAGCTGGCAGTCAACAATGAGATCAACACTGAGGAACTAATAACGAAACTGGGCATCGACATGCAGACACCTTCACTACCGACAGCCATGGCAGTGGCTAAGTCCTCAGCTAACACCACACGAATATGCTTTCCCATGGAAACACCGTCATGGAGAGTTGAATTGGACGGTGGAGTAATGTCCCTTCGCCTACGACGCCGTCCTGGTTCTAATTGTTGGTTGTCACTTCGGCACATTTCGCAATCGGTCTTGCACAGCTCAATGTTGCATTCCACCATGAGGTCCATCATATCGGGGAATTTGAAGGCGTTGAAGTAGGCGTAAGCGATGATTGAGGCTCCTGCAAGTGTAAGTTTGGATATCACAATATTACAAATAAATATTAGATGTTTTCATTTACCACTATCGCCTGTATTCCGTGTCTTCTGGAATGCCGCAAACAATTTGGGCTTGAGAATGCAACCATTATCATCTGTCAATTGAATAGTGCTGGTACCCGTTGAGTCAACAGCTCTGCAATCTTTCACTTGTATATCAAAGCCAGGATCTCCTGATACGGATACTACCAGTGTCATTGGTTCTCCAATTTTCACCAAGCCATTGGCTGGTTGGCCAAACGGTCCTCGACCCAAGACGATATCCAGTTTAGCAATTGCAGTGTCACCGCTGAAGGTCACTATTTCTTGTGTCAGCATACCAACCTAAGAAATATGTTTCTTTGTTATTCACTTATTTCAAGTGTCACGAGTGTTTCAGTCAGCATTCTAAGATTATCTGATAATATCAGATGAGAACTCACCATCAGTGATGCACTCAGCTGTTCCTTCAAGTTGCCTTCCCATAGACACCTTACTGATCTAATGGTATCCCAAATTTCCTGAATTCCAGCTTCATTTTGTAGCACCAGAACATTTTCCAAGTAGCTTTGGCCTTCTGTATCGAATGCATTGACAAATTCCGTACCGCACATGTTCAGATTCACTGTGAAGGAATATTTGATCTGTCCAGAATTTTCCTGTACATATCGACACTCTGGCATGTTGTAGTATCCCTTTGAATAGATGACACCGTTAAACACGCGATTGAATTCAATGTTGATGGTCATCATGTCTTTGGCACATTGTACATCGATGGCATGGATATGGGGTGGATGCTTAAGATCCTCATCAATGGCAGTGCCTATGGAAGAAAATGTTGTTTGTCAGTCAGTGGTGAGTAGTGAGTGAATAGAAAATGAACAGTAGTTCAAAAATGCAGATTAAAAATTGTGTAGTAACACAATTTTTAATCTGCATTTTTGGCTCCAAAAGAGTAGGATGAGATTGAACAAGACGTGAGCTAACACGACGAATCCGAAATTGTTCTCAAATTCACAAGTTAATCGTTAATAACTTATGATTACATAATTTTATTTCTTTATTGTAATCCTCTTTTTATTTTTAATGAATATTTCACTTTGTTGAGACAGAATAATAACTAACTATAATAACTATTAATTTTTATGATGGATCCTCTTTCGAAAATATAACTTTACAGCTAATGTATGTTTAATGAAGTTGCTACATAGAAATCGAGTTCATTTATAGCCCCCGGTGCGATGATTTGGTGAGCAGCAGAGTGAAAATACAATATAATACCACTGAAATAAAAAGTTATTTCAATTCAGCGTATAAAAAACATACATATATTTTTTATTGTATGTTCTCTCTGGTGAGCAAAAAAGAAGAAAAGGCGTGTCTTAGATAGACAACTGGCAATGCAACTCTGCTAAGTTCATTCGCAGATTTTCGGAGACGTTATACAGCAGAATTCCGCATTATTTATAAACTTTTTTTTAATAAAACGCATCACATCTCGTTCAAGCCTTCTGAATTTGACAATACGATGTTCGGAAAATTGGAGGAGAGTAAGAATATTTCCACTAATCGAATGAAGTGTGTAGCAATAATATTAATATTATTAAATAGGGGAAATTAACCCATATCAAAGTTATGAACTTCTATTTTACAATTATTTCATATTTCCAAATTCTGCGACAATGGATAAAAAAAATTTAGGTATAAAATTTTGATTAAGCACTTTATTTAATATAAAAAGGTACCTACTCACTAAAATGTATTCACTAAAATTTATTCTAAATTCTACCAGATATTATTTTTATGTTTTGCCGCTTTTCAAATAACGTTTTTTTGTATTGTTTATCTGTACGTTTTCTTTTAAAAAGCAGGAATCAATAAAAACATGTATTCAAAGGTAGGTATTTGTTAGTTAGGTATATGAATAAATGGTAGTCATTTTTAACAATTTTTATGATTTTGATTGTTTTATGTATTTGCAATTAGTTTTTTATCCATGGGAACCTGAATTGGCAATCTAGAATTATTTAAAATATGAAAGCTCTACACCTATGAATATATATTTTTCATAATAATTATATGAGCTTATTTGCCCTAGTTAATAGGTAATGTAATCATACCAAATACCAAATTTCAGTAATTTTTCTTGAGCCGTTAGATATTTATTACAAAGAAAGAATTTAAGATTATCAGGACCGTATCGAGAGCAAGATACCCAAACTAGGTGAGATTTCTTATATCAACTTAGTTTAGTCCCAGTACTGGTGCAAATACTTTTTAGAGATAACCTGTAATTTAGTGAACTATTCTTTTATTGACCTGTAGATTCCGGCTCTCCGGGCTCTGAGGTTTTCACGGTTGAGGGTGCTGACGTTTCGATTTCAGATCCAGGTGCTGGGGTGCCTTCTGAAGGTATGAAAGATGCTTCTGATGATGTAGCAGGACCTTCTGGCTGTTGTGTAATTTCTGGAAATATATTAACTTGAATATATACTTATATCATAATATTCTAACAATGCGATATATTTCTATCTGCTCGTATGAGCATGCAAGTTTTACATGCATCCAGACATTGCTGAATATTCAATAGAACAATATAATGATGCTATTAACATGATTGAAATTGTCACCAAACAACGTTCTTTTATTTTGGGTATCCCTATTCAGTCAATTAAGAGTGGGATATTTGATATGTTTTTATTATCATGCCTTTACCTATATTTAGATGCCCACATGCTTGAACTAACTAATTCGTTTCCATTTGTTGTTGGTTTTGTTTGCAAATAGATGATTATGGGGTTAAGTCAGACGAGAGGTCCCATTCCGAAACAACTATGGGAATCAAACAAACCTGGACTTATTGTCGACTCCTTAGTAGTTGACAGGTGACTTGCATCAGTTGTTCGCGAAGCTTCTGTTGTATTTTCACTCTCACTTATGCTTGTTGATGTTGAAGGGCCTTCTGGAGATTCAGAAGAAATTTCTGGCGTACTTTCTGGTATTCCAGATGTTGTTGAAGTAGTTTGTGAGGAACTTTCTGTCCCCATTTCTCCAGTTTCTTTTGTTACCACTGGTGTTATTTCTGTAGACTCTTTTGTAGTCTCTTCTGATTCATTTGAACCTTCTGAACTGACAGCCGTTGGTGGTGGAATACTTTCAGAAGTACCCAGTTGCTCAGTTGTTCTAGGAGTTGTTGCTGCAGTGGTTCCTGGGACAATTGAAGTTGTACCTTCTGAACTGACTTCTCTAGGAAAACTTTCGGAAGTAGCTGGCTTCTCTGAAATTGAAGGTGTTGTTAGATCAGCGTTCTCTGAAGTGCTCTGGATGATTTCTGTTATTGCTGTAGTTGTTTCTGAGACAATTGCAGTTTCTGGAATGGTGCTAGTTTCTTGAGAAATAATTTCAGAAGTTTCTGGCTGTTTTGAGGTAGTAATATCAGCACTTTCTGAAGTGGCTTCGGCTATTTCCATAATAACTAAAGTAGTTTCTGGAGTACTTGACGGTATACCTACAGAAGTTACATTTGTTACTTGAGTAACAATCTTAGAAATACTTGTTACTTTTGATGTAGGTGGTGTTGCATCTACACTCTCAGAACTGCCTTTCTCAGATTGCGTAATTGCTGAAGTTGTCTCTCCTGAGCTTACCGCAGTTGTTGGTTTTATTTCTGGATTACTTTCTGAAGTACTTTCGAAGATTTGTGGAGTTGTATTTCTAGCAATTTCTGTTTCAACGGGGGTACCAGCAGATTTCAAAGTAGTTTCGAGTATAGCTTCAGTAGTCTGCTCTTCTGTTGAAATATCAGTACCTGTTTTCACTGTACTTCCTGTCTCTATAGCTATGACTATTGCTTCTGTTGTTGATTGCGGTATTTCAGCAGTCTTTTCTGACGGAATGCTACTAAGATTTTCTACGGTTGAAGCGCTAGGAACTGGATAAGAGTAGCCATTTTCCAAAAGAGAACTAGGTGCGTTCGATGTTCCTTCTATCATTTCTGTAGAGCTCTCTTTTTCATGATCTGAAGTAATTGATATTGGTAATCCATCAGTAGTTTCCATAGATACTTCTTCAGCAACTTTTTCTGTTGTGTCAGAACCTGTTGCTACTTCTGGAGATTCTGTTGTACCTTTGATGGTACTTGTTCCTGGAATACCTCCACTTGTGGGTTCTGGCAGTTCAATTGTTGAACTTGGTTCTCCGGAACTGGATGTTTCAGTTATTTCAGTTGATTCTTGAAGTGGTACAGTGAATACCGTTGCTTCGGTTGTTATTTGTAGTTCTATAGAATAATTTGAGTATAATAATATTATCTAGATTCGCTTCTATCAAATGAATTGATTGAACAATCTACTAGAAATGTTCACTGAATGGTATACATATATATATGTAATAATTAAAGAGATCTATTAGTTCAATTTATGAATGAGATATAAAATATAAAAATAAGATGAAGCTCTACTCCTTTATGCTTTTGTTTAGTCGGACACAAGTCGGATACAGCTTCCATTTATGTGGCGCTGATGAAAGCTTGAAATCACGTGATCCGCTTCTAGTGGGTGGTTGTGTCCGACTAAACAAAAGCATAAAGGTGTAGAGCTTCATCTTATATATATATATATATATATATATATATATATATATATATATATATATATATAATCATGTAAAGTTGAGATCATTTTACCTTGATATGCAGTTGTATAAACAGGCCCTTCTGGTCTAGCAGTTGTCTGTGATGGTTGTTCGGGAACTTCCGGTACTTCTGAATATCCCGTGACTTCTGGTTGGATGTAGGGGCCACGCGTGGTAGTTTCAGGAACTCCAGGTGGGGGAGCTGTTGGAAAGCCAGGTAATTCGGTTACCACCGATGCTTTTGTGGTATATTCAGGAACAGGACCGGGTCCTGAAGGTGTCTCAGTTTCTGACGGAAATAATAAGGTTATTCAATGCATTAGTTTTCATAAATTTATATTTTCTTATTCACCTGCAGGTGGATTAGTGTAGATTGGGAAGGGTGGTTCTGGTGTTATGCTTCCAGCTGGTGGGTAACCTGTATCAACAAAGTTGCCATTTTCGTCGGTACCATCGCCGGGGGGCATGAACGGTCTTGGTTTTTCTGTATTTGATGGAGGCAAATATTCCTTTAGACTTTCTTGCCTAACTGTGTGGATTATTATTATTATTATTATTATTATTATTATTATCATTATTATTATTATTATTATTATTATTATTATTATTATTATTATTATTATTATTATTAATATTATTATTATTATTATTATTATTATTATTTTTGTTTTGCGTAGGGGGAATGCTTTTGCGCACGCAGTGTGAGACGCGCCCAGCTGAGAGCTGGGAATACTCACTAAACCCCCTACGGCCGCGGTGATCCAAGGCCGGAACCCTTTCGGATGACTTCATGCCTGGCCGCCTATCTTGTACCCTAAGAGCTTCTGGTTCCTTTGGATGTGGAATCACATATTACATAAATTCGGAGGCCTCAGTATCTTGCAGGCATCCCTCTTCTATCTTCGCACGAAGGACGGTATGTACATAGTTAACGACCGCCCTCCAGGCTTCTTTACTCCGTAGCATTTCTTCCACTATGGTATCTGCGGAAGAAGTGCCAGTATAGCAAACAAGCCCCCTTCTTTCATCGAAGAAACGACTGCAGTCGAAGAACGTGTGATGAGCATCGTCGTCGTCTTCTGGGCAATACCTGCATTTAGGGGAGCTGACCTTCCCCATTCTGTGAAGATATTTCCTGAAATAGCCATGACCAGTCAGAAACTGACATAGGTAAAAGTCGATCTCTCCATGGCCACGGTCTATCCAGGGGCCAATATCTTTGATGAGGTGAAAGGTCCAACGGCCCTCGTTGTTTTCATCCCACCTTTTCTGCCAGGTTTGCAGAGTCTCTTCTCTAGCGCTATTGAGGCTTGTCTTCTGCCATGCTCTGAGGAATTTCTTCTTCCCCATAGCATCTGCCCACACCTCTGCACCGTACAGAAGAGTAGCATTTGTAGTTGCCATGAGAAGTCGCCTCTTGCTTGACCTGGGGCCACCAATGTTACCCATCAGCCTGCTTAGCATCATAACTACCTTTGATGCCTTGTCGCACACAATTTGGATGTGTTCCCAGTACTGGAGGCGGCAGTCTAGCACTACTCCTAGATACTTTACCGCAGTCTTTGTTTGCACCTCGAGATTGTTCACAGATATGGATATTGTTGTAGAGATCCTACGTCGTGTGAGCATAATGATCTCGGTCTTTGAGGCAGCCAACTCTAGTCCATGGCTCCCCATCCATGAGTTTATCCGAATCATTACCTGATTCAGGCGTAATTGGGCCAGCTCTGGATTCCTAACAGAGATGACAGCGGCTATGTCATCGGCATATCCTACTAGGAACACATCATGGGGCATCTCGAGACGTAACAGGCCGTCGTACAGAGCATTCCAGAGATCGGGGCCAAGGACAGAGCCCTGCGCTGCACCGGAGGTTACCTCCTTTATAATCTGGCCTTCCCTTGTCTCATAATTCAATCGACGTCTCTCCAGATAATTCTGTACAACGGCCAGAAGGTAGTTGGGTAACCTGAAAGATCGTTGCAAGGCCTCTAGTATATCCACCCATCGAGCAGAGTTGAAAGCGTTTTTCACATCTAGTGTGACTAACACTACGATGTTTCGAGCTTGATGGCAAGCTTCGTTAGCACGATTGAAAGCATTGATCACCTCTGTGATGGCAGTCAAAGTTGAGTGCCCTTTACGGAAACCATGTTGTTGGGGCGACAAGTCTCCGGCTTCTTCAATGGCTCTCTGCAATCTAGGCTTTAACATCCTCTCGAAGAGCTTTCTCGCTGTATCTAGTAAGCACAGTGGCCTGTACGCTGACGGGGAGTCTGGATTGCCCTTGCCCTTACTGATTAGCACCAACGTAGCTGTCTTCCATCGTGACGGAAAAACTCCTGCTACCAGGCATGCATTGAACATGCGTAATAAAAGATGTGGTGTGCTATCAACTATAATTTTCAAAGCTTCAGCAGGGATTCCGTCTGGTCCAGGAGCTTTATTATTCTTCATGGCACGCATAGCTGTCACGAGCTCCAGTTCTGAGAATTTCGGAACTTCTGAGACTGGCAGAGAAACTACATCTTCCTGTCTCACAGGGTGGACTGGAAACAGGGCATCAACGATTTTAGTAACAACTTCCGGTGGCAAGCTATGACTATTGTTTCCGATTCCGCCGAGCTTTCTGGCAACAAGTTTGTAACCTTTGCCCCAGGGATCAGAATCTACATCCTCGCATAGCTCCTTCCAGCATCGATCTTTGCTTAGGCGGATCGCAGCGCTGAGCGCCTTCTTTGCAGCTTTGTGCTCTGTTGATCTAGTTGCAGCCTTCGGTCGGTTACGAGCACGTTGAGCCCTTCTTCTCTTCATTAGCGCCATCCTTCTGAGCTCTGCAATCTCAGCTGTCCACCAGTAAGCTGGGGGGCGGCTCCGGCGAGGTTGCTTCCGAGGCATTGATGAGTCACATGCCTGACGAATTAGCTCCATGGTGTATTCCACAAGTGGTTCTACATTAGTTGTAACCGTTGACTCAAGGTGTGCAGGTGGGCGACTTTCGACTCGACAGCTTAACTTCCCGACGAACTTTTCCCTGTCCATCTTGGTTATATTCCAGCCAGTTGGGTTTCGGGTACTTATTCGACGGAAAACCTCTCTTTTATTTAATTGGAAGGAGATATATTCGTGGTCGCTAGCAGTGTACACGTCCATCACCTTCCAATCAGATAGCATAGGTGTCAGAGCGCTCGATGCGAGGGTGATGTCTGGTATTGACTCACCAAAGCCAGGTCTTATGTATGCCGGCCTTGAGCCCCTGTTCGCAACATCCAGATCAAGTCTTGATGCCATCTCCAAGATGTGTCTTCCTCTGGCATTAGTGATAGGCATACCCCACTCTACAGCTCTGGCGTTGAAATCTCCAGCCACAATGACTAGGCCAGGGGTGTTTCGAAGATTATCTTCGAGTGCATCCAGTCTCTCCTTATACTCGGAAGCAGTGTAGTTAGGAGAAAGGTACACGCTGTAGACAGTGACCTTTCGCAACCTGACCCAGACATATCCATTGCCAGACCCGTGAGCAAGGACCTGAGCCCCATGGCTGTCTGAGATCCAGACAGCCGCTGTGCCAAGCTGATCGTAGAACCAATATTGGCTGGCATTGATTCGGTAAGGCTCACTGATAATTGCAACCTGGGTCCCAGTCTCGCGTACAAGCTGTTCAAGGATAGAGTTGGCAGCTTGACTTTTTTGTAGGTTACCCTGAAGAAATTGGGTCATTTTCTAGCAGAAATGGCTTTTCTGGCTTCAAGGGCCTTCCTGAATGTCTGGCATACCCTAGAGCCTGGGATATGATTGGTGGTTGCACCGGGGATGTTGGTGCATAGGGCACAGTTGGGTTTTGCTGTGCAACCTGCAGCCATGTGGTCACCCCCACCACATTTCCAGCAATTCTGACTCCTATCTGGGCCTGAGCAGATTTTTCTTGTGTGGCCGTAGGCCAAGCAGCGGTAACATCGTTCGACTTCCACGCGTAGTCGTGCTCTACAATTCATCCACCCAATCTTTATTCTTCCATTTTGTAGTATTGGGAGTGCCTCCTTCTCTTCCATTTCGACGATGGCCTTCCTCTGTTCACAATTGTTGGGAGGTAGTAGTGTTACCTTCAGCTCACCGCTAAGATCAGTGTAATTTCTTCGAATCGCCTCTGTAACCTCATTCTCTGTGCTTAGTGTATCGAGATCCAAGATCTCGATCCGCAACATCGGGACAATAGTGCGGACCTCACCTTTGTCGCCAACAGACTTTTTAATGGCTTCTTGGAGTTTAGATTTATCACCGCACCTAGCGAGTTCTAGCCGAACACCTCCTTTGGCGGTCTTTCGAATTTGGCGCACTACAGTTCCAGATTCCTCGAGTGTTACAACTCCCTTTATGGCTCCAATGACTTCAGCATAGGTCTTACCGGCATTAGGGTTAATTAGAACCACATGCCTCTTAGGCCTTGAGCGAATCTTCTTCACGGGGTTATTGGGAGGCAAAGTTGCCTTTACAGCTGCCTCTCGCTTTCTCCTTGCCCTAGCCTTTTCTCGCTTTTCACGAGCTTTGGACTTCACTTCAGTAAAGCCTTGTTCGATATCAAGAGCAGCTGGGGTAAAAGCCTTATCGTTTTTCTGCTTTTTCTCCTCCCTTGCATCCTTAGGAGGGTTGCTTGCTGGTCGTTTATTACAGTCCGCTAATGCGGTATTGGGCTTAGGCATCTGGATAGTTTGAGACACCCCCTCTGTAACCTTAAAGGCGCTTCGCATGGAGACAAGGACATCCATTGAAGCTCCTAGTGATGCCAATCCGTTTTTAAGGTCCATAGATACATTCTTTTGTCTCAAGGTTGCTGCACGCATGTCCAAGAGTACTTTTTTTATTTTCCGCAGCTCAGCGTCCAACTTCTGTTCCGCAGTTTCGGTATTACATGCTTCGAGGGGCATATCAGTCGCCGGTATTGGCTGAGTTTTTAGTCTCAGTACCATCTCTTCATTGTATGCCATGGTCTTAGTATCCTGTGAACGATTCGGTGGTGGTATTTTCAGAATTGGGGATCGCATGATCCTACTGCTTCTTGAAAATGGACTTTCAATTTTTTCAGCGTTTTCGCTCCCAGTGCTCAAGCTCCTGAGAGCTTGTCTTCGTTTGTAAACATCATCGCTTGTAGTGATATCTGCTGTGGAGGCCAAGTGGTCCACCTCCAAAGCATTGCGGTCAATGAATGACGATGACCCGGGGCCCGCTTGCACACCCCTGACGGCCACCGGTACTGGGGATCCGACCCCCTGCACCGTAGTTTCTACTCCTACCTCGACTTCCATTTTTGGTTTATAATTCGGGGTTTCCTCCCCTAGTGGATATTTACCTGCTGTTGGCCGCGACGACATTATTATTATTATTATTATTATTATTATTATTATTAGATAAATGAGATAAGGAATAAACATGTGTTTTACCCATACTTTAATATAAAGTCTTATACTTGTCCTTATAATTTTCGGAAATCATGCTAGTAGCAAAAACTAAAAAGTGTTAAGTATAACTATTGCAGCTTAGAGAATTATTTGTTTAGTACAATTTTATTGTGATGCAGTAGAAATTAAACTTATAGATTACGGAAGTTTTGTACTAAATTGAGCATGTCAAAGGAAAACACCGGAATTTGAGAAGGGGTAAATTCGCTTAGCTATCACCACCGTAAATGTTATCACAATCTGTTTTGATGTATCAGCGTTTTCGACAAACTCATACACAGACTCCACTAGATTTGTATGTATTAGGTAGTATGATTAGTAACAATAGACTAAAACCTGATCAAAATTATGAGTGCAACCTTTCATTTTGACCGACTTCATAGTAAATACCCTTAAAAAAACTGGGACATACTTATTTTAGATGATCCACTGAAAAATACAGACTAACATTTGTTATATTGGTACAAACTAGACTTACAAATTTAGGAAAATTACATAAATCAAAACCAATGGAATTACAAATTACTGTACTTAATAGATACAAGAGTCTTGACACCAACTTCAATTTTTTATAATTGTTACAATATATGTTGTTTGTTATTACAGTTTTCTCATGAAATATTCTTATGTTTATAACTCCAGTACAAATTTAAAATATTATTTTGTCTTATTAATGCGGATTATCTAATGATTCCGGCCCAAGCTTTTAGGGTTCCGAACCCCTGTTGAAAAAAATTATTGGTGACCGAGTTATAGTCCTTGGTAGGGAAAGGGGTAGTTTTAACGAAATTAGCAAATCAATATCATTTTTGATTATCTTAGGTGATTTTTGTAACCGTAGTAGCAGCAAAATATTAATAATCAAATATTTTTGTTTTGTTTTGTTTTTGGATTTCTCAAGAATAGCCTGACGGTATTTTTGATAGCAAATTTTTAAGAATAAATTCAACAAAATTGTTATTATTTCATAAACTGCAAACTACTTACCTACTTGATTGTTATTTTTTTATAGCTTCAGCTATTATTTGATATTATAAAAATTATAATATGTTCTAAGGAAAATGTTGATCGTCTTATTTCATTTTCCAAATAATATTTTATTTTAAAATTTGAATGTTAAAAATTTTACTGAAAACAAATTTAACAATTTTTTCTCTTTTATGGATTCCAAACGACGTAAAAAGCCCTAAGAATAAAATAAAAAAAAAATTCACAAGATCTAATTATCTATTGTATGGATTGATAAAACAACATTATATACATTTAAATTCATGATTCTAATGTTTTAAATATTTATAAAATTCGAGAATAATATTCGCTGCCACTACTTTAAAATATGAACAACTTTCTTCGGATTATAAATATGAAATTGCGATGTTGGTAAATTATATTGCTCAATCATTGAATTAATAAATACCTACAGATTATCTATTTCTTTTACCGTAAGTATCATTTGTTTGCCTTCAGACAAGTATCTGAAACATAAATACTATTATTTCTCCAAATTCAAACTGATTGAATAGACAAGACAAAAAACAGAAATCATTTACAAAGATGTTTTCAACAAATAACTTAAAAAAACGAAACGAACATGCTAACCAATTCACTTCCAACACGTAACTTTTAATTGCTATTATGATTCGGCTGTATGTTGTAATTCTTTTTCGAGTTGTCTTGTCCTGACCGTGATTTATTGTGGAAATTTGGCATCCAACATCATAATAATTTTATGTGGGAGGGAATTTCTCCTTCGCCATTCTTTAGCTAACAACATAAATAACACAGTAGGTATGTAGAGGTACTTTCCATTTATACCTATACACATGTACATCTTCAACAAAGACGGCAATTTACTTAGCTTGTGCAAAAAAATATTTATTTAATATTCTTGACAAACGTGAAAGTATCTGTGATGCTACTATAGATGAATTAGATGAATCATGCAATCAGTATCAACATAAAAGTATACATTTGTGAAAATATAGACATGATGATTCTAAAAGGCATTAACAAAGAGAACAAGATAAGTTCATTTAAGCAAATTCACCCAATTACCAGGTTTTAATCTTTTTAGGCGCCATAGGCTCCTGCGGTTATAATTTCAAAATCGTTTTTAAGTTTAGTACATCCGATGTAGAAACGTAACCCTTGTAAGATCAATTTGGTGTCTGTCAGTATGTCACAGTCTGTTTTCTACGAAAGCAGTGAAAAAAAATAATTCAAATTCGTTACTTATGCAAAGGTTATCGCCATGTGGTGGTATAAAGTTGATAATCCAGTTAAGAGAACTAAAAGAAAAGCTTTCATCATGGAATAAATGAAGTGAAAGATGTTATTATAAAAAAATTGCTGTCCGACTGACGTTGCCCAATCAAAACATCAATACATTTGTTTGTGCTCTTTATGTGAATTTATGGAAAGTAAAAAAATGGTAAAAAGCTAATTTGTTAATAGACTGTAAAGTAAAAACAAATGTAGGTAATTTTATTTCAATTTAATCTGGAATGCTTTTTTCCAGATGTTTGTCTTGATCTTACAGTTTTTATAAATTATTTCCATCCTGAAAGCAGAAAATAAATAAAAAAGACAAATATGTGATTTTTATCATCAGTTATGGTCGAGGGTACATACAATAAATATGACACTACCTTTTAAATTATTCGAAAGTTTTTCCTGAATTCTTTTGCAGAATTATAACGAACAAAACAAAAAAAGAATTACTCATATCCATCGTTCCAATCCTGACTTTATACAAAAGTCTCGTAAAAGTAAAAATACTTTCCGTTTTTCAAAAATTTTACAATTCTCCTGGATGTTTTTCCAATTTTTCTTTCTCTAAAATATCCAAACCGGCTTCAAGTGATCCGCTTGCCAGCGAAGGCAATTTCATTTTTATTATTGGACATTCAAATATTTCTTTTAAATAATGAAATAAACGGTTTAAAAGATATTAAATGATAGGACCAAAAGATGCCCTTATTGTTTTTACCAAAATTGTATTTGAAGAACGCGGTAGGTTCTTAAAAAATAATTCACCTTAAAATAAATAATGCTTACCAGATGTTCTCAAGATCAAACGTAATTATATTTCTGTATTTTACCACTTTCCAAATAATGTTTTTTGTAAAGTCTGTAACATTTTCTTACGAAATCAGGAAATAATTTGCTTGAGAGGTGGTAAAAAATATTTTTTTATTCTCGTCGTCACACAAGATCTTGTAAGTATTCAGGGTAACTAGAATGTATGGAAACATCTTAATTCAAATGACATATAGTGTGGTGTGTGTGCGACTTAAGGTTTCTTAAATAATAAATAAAAAAAATCATTGGTGGAGTATATGTAGTATATGAATTTATTGGTTAATGGGAAAAAAAATTAATAAAAAAATGAGTAGATACTTTAACCATGAGAAAAGATAATAATACATTTAATATTCAAAGAAACACAAGTCTGATACCCACCAAACCCTAAATCATTTAAAGTGTTGAAACAGTTAGAAAGTTTTTTTAAGTAAAAATATATAGGGTGATTAATTTAAAAAACACGGATGACGACATGTCAGAAAAACCCTAGCTGTTAAATCAAAGTATGTCACAGACAAGAGCTAATGTTATACAAAAACTTTGGTTCGAATACTTTTTTATATAATGTACCTATAGTATATCCAGAAATCAAGTGCTTCCAGACTTTCTTGGCACACTATATAGAAATGGTATACATTTTCATTAATTTTTATGACATATTCTGTTGATATGGATTAATTTTGCAGTTTCAGATTATAAAAATCCAGATTTTACAAAGACCATACGTAATGTATTAACAAGAATACCTTTTGCGTAATAAATAAAATGCCTAATGCAAAATTTTATACTTCTATAATTCTTCTACAATAAATTCGTTTTTATCCTTAAATATCAAATTGTTAAATAATATTTTTTTACTCCTATGAATAGATAATAGATATTCACCATATCTCCCATATACCAAATTTTAGTGAAATCCAAAAAAAAGAAACAATTTAAAAACCGTATGGCGCCTAAAATTCTAAATTTTGTACAAAGGTAAGTTATTGCTTGAATCAGCTTATTCTGATCTCTGAATTTCTGAAAGAACATTATGGTGAAATATCCTGTATTGTATAATCCTTGCGTTAGTCATGAAAATTAATTTATTTCATATCTATCAGAAACGTCAAATTAAAAATCAATCTTATGCAGAAGGATCCTGTTAATTTGTCCATAAAAAGAGTTAACAATAAAATGAAATTCACTCTCACGGTGAATGTGTTTGTTGTCTGTTTTAATTTTAATTCAATGACATTGATTAATTGTTCACAATAAATTAGTGTTGATACAATGACGAATGATGTTATCGTTAATTTGTCCCGGCTTTTTTTCTAATGGTGCTTCCTTTTATGAAAAAATGCGTTCCAACATGTCATAAACTATAATAGGTATATACCTACCTAAACAGATGGCTAGCACGAAGAAAAGAAACGTTATGTTTACTATAATAGGTAGTTACTGACATTACTTATTTTCAATTTTAAGTTAGCTCTGTGTCTGTGATAAAAAATAATCTAATACATTAAGTAAATAGTAGGTACTGTTTAGTGATATTAGAAGCTTCGTTTCAAATTTACAACCATATTATTAGCCAAAACTTTGGATGATAGATTTTAAATTAGTATCGTGCTATGTTAACGACAGTCATTATCAATTGTGACAGTTAGGGCCGATTTCATAATCAAATTTAATCTCTTATTAATTTTAATCCTAGATTAAAAATTTCATAATTTTTTTGGTTGGACATATAATTCAAAGTTACTTTAGAAAAACGAAAAAGATGGTAACTAACGTTGTAGAAGTTATTGAAAAATGCAAAATTTTTATTCGTTATCGAGATATGACTTAAACAAATTGGAGAATTAACTAATCTCCCATTAAGGATTCATTATGAAATCGGCCATAAAACATTTAAACTGAAATATAATTCGATGTACCTAAATGGTACAGATATTTTCATTAAAAAGAACATGATGACATGATGTGCAGGGACGAGATTTCATCGGAGTCAGTCTTTACAAGAGATAGAGAGAAATACTCGGCACTCGCATTCAGTTCATACAGCAACCAAAAAAAAAGAAGTGTTGCGAACCAAGTTCTCGAGCACACTTCGAGCCACTTGCCGCCAGTTTTCTCTGCTCTCAGATGGTTCGGATCGTGGACGTCGATTTGGAAGCTTCGACCGTATGTACGCCCGTTAGTCTCACAACAAACTAAATATGAGCACGTGGAATGAAGAAATGGTTTTGGCAATAATTTAAAATTATTGGTATGGACCAGAGAGAACAGTTCTCTTTGGTATCGACATTGCGGAGCGGGCGCTCTTCACGAACACTGCGGATCATGTTTTCTCTGCTGCGGATCGAGAGTTTCGCGAGGATCAGAACGTGTATACATTCGCGACGATGTTGGTACAGACCCTTACAGTTGTAGTTCAATGAGTACCCGACTTAAGGTGCCTAAATCCGGGAAGCATTTAAATATTCTGGTTTATGACTCACCACCCTTGTAAAACTGATTGGTTAATTTGAAATATTAGAACAATAATAAAAGATGTGTCGAATCTAAGTCTAGAATATATCATGCCAAATCAAAGGTTAACATGTTATTGTATTGGGCTAATTCAAAATAATAAGTGAAAGAAGATCAAAAATGATATTAATGTTTTTGTTATATACAATGAAAAGGAAATAAGGGATAAACTTCAGAAAACATATAGGGTTGATATTTATCAGAAAACTTCTAAGATGTAAATTTTTTGAATGCGCAATAGGGTAAGGTATATGTACAATATGACCTTTCGGTTGGTTTAGTAAACGTACACCGTTTTTGATGATTCTTTTTTGTCAAATACATATTGTATCGTTTCTTTTCGCTTTCTATCTAATTTCTTAAAAATAGTAGTAAAAAAGCATCCATTGTAGAAAAACATTCAAAAAAATGTGCTAAATTACCTAATGCGAACAGGGATTCTGGGTGGATATAATGCCAATGAAGGCAGTGAATCATCTTTGAATTACAGAGCATGTCTCACGGCAAGAATAACTATAAAGCAAACAAATGGTTACCCTTGCCCTGAAATATGTTCTTGGCTGTAATTCAAAGATCGTCGCCGTCAATCTGTCCGCCTCCATAGGCATTTTTCCCACCTAGCATCCCTCTTAATTTATGTTCAAATATTAATTTCTCACATGTAATGAAACAACGTAAATGGAATCTTCCTTATGATATCTCAGACGCACATCCGTGGGTAAATATTTTGAGCATTGAGAGTAGGCGTGCCAATGTGTGTGGCGCCTGGTAAATCTATCGTTCGAAAGAAGAAGAAGGGGAATGATTCTACAGTTATTTCAGTTGAATAGTTGACCTCTTCGCTGAAATCTGTTTACTGTTCTGTACTGTTCGACTAGCCCGATAACTTCTCTCAATAACTCAATGTTAAACCCTTTTTGCTAAAACTTTATTTCGCATAAAATTGCTGCTGCTCTCTGTGGGGGTGACTTCATCTTGACTCTTGCATGGGATGAGCCCATGCCACTACTATATTAGGAACAATAATTGATGCTATATTTTCGAGAAATTTAGTCCTTTTAGATCAAGAAGAAACTATGTTTCATTTTTAGCATCCCCTTCAGTTAAGCAGTCAAAAAAATGTATGAAATATGTTTTCCACTCCTTATTGTTATGAAACTTTCTCTCTAAAGTTTCAGTACTAACACATAATATAAACATATAATAAATATTAAAAATATTCCATTTTAACATTTTGATATTTTTATTACGAAGATTCGCAACCCTCCACCTGGTTCCTAGTAAGTATCTCCAAGTCAACATGTTCTTCTTTAAAAATAGAGCTATCAGACCCGGACCACAAAAACCATTGTTAAGAGTTTACATCGATTATTCGAATGAAATTTGTATCATATATTAGTATAAAATTAGTTAATTACATGCTTCACCAGATAGATTAGGGTTAATGTTAGGTATCGCCAACTCATAAGAACCATCTCTGGCAAACCTACTTCTTCTGCTTTGTTGGGTGTAGACGCCTTGCAGCCATCGCAATATATTCTGGACCATTTGGTCGGCATTGGTTTGCCTTATTGGCCTGGTGTCTGCAAAATAATAGAGATTAAACTTCAAGTAACTATATGCTAGAAATCTATTTTAAAAATGAATGCGCTGCATACATCCTCAAGGGACTTGTTAGGGTGATTTTTTATAGAACATGAATTCGGAAATTCTTGTTTGGATACACTTGTACTTACTTCTTTTTACCCGTTTATTGTAGGAAAGGTTTTCAGATGATATTGTCCCGATTAGGAAGGATGCAGATAGTACTGCTAGTAGTGTGTAGGAGGGCTTCATCTTCTGAAAAATGAAACAAAATTATTCATCTCAAAGCTCAAACCATTTCGCATATTTAGTAGTACAAAAGTATTGTCAGTGAACGAGATTTACAATTTTCATATTCACTTCCCAAGGCGCCACTAATTTTTCGGATATCGTAATTAAAAAGACTCCGCTGTCAGAAAGTTAAAGTTTTCACAAAATAGGTATGTATTTCTATTTTCGCTATAACAGCAAATTTCTACCTATTACGATTACGGTTAATAAGATCTAGACGAACAGACGGAGGGATGGACGGATTTAGTATTTGTTGTTACACTGAAAAAAGAAATGACCATTCTCTGAATATTTCATTTGGCTACCTATTACGGCTCATAAGATACAGCCTACTGACAGACGAACGGAGCTCATAAACAATGATTTTCAGTGGTATCCCACAAAGCTACATTTGATGTTCTAGTTATCGATTTATCCAAGAAAAAGTTATCAAAAATATGTATAGCTTGAATTTTTCACGAGATGCATCCAGATAGAAATGCAAGCCTCTTGTTCATTAGCCAACTAGTGGCTTAATTATTAAGGACGATGCTGAAATTACATAAATTTTACCCATCTTATATATAAATATTGATTCTAAATTCGATGGTTTAGATCATTTGATTTAAAATTTGGTAATCGTACTAAATAATAATTCCGGGATTTCTATAGGGAGGACTAAATATTAGAAACAAATTAGATAAAACATCTGGAATCATATTTTTTTTGATAAGCGTTTAAAAATGCAATATTAGGTATATTTTTTCAATAATATTTTATTTCACATTCGGATACCTTCAAATTAGACATTTTTCAAAAACTTAAAGGGTTTTCGAGTTTCAATACTATGAGGTGCAAAAATGCTGGCACCCTATAGTGAAATCGTTGAATATCTGTCAGTGAACGTTTAAAAAAGTTGATTACTTATTACTGAAAAATGTGAAATATTAAAAAATAGGACCGAATTTTATTGGTTGGTGCACTGAAAAATACAAAATAATATCAATTCTATTGTTGCTGGTAGATAAATTGCTGCTTTTTACTTTCCTACGCTACTATAGTAGTATAAGGAAAGTATTGTAATTGTGTGAAATTTTCGGTATCGAGATTTCTACAAATGTTGACGTTTCCGAGTTTTCTAAGTCTAATTAACATATTTTCAGCCATTGGTCTGTGTGTCTGTCTGTCTGTCAGTGACAGCATTATCTCGGGAACGGATCGGTGTATTTTTTAGCTTTCTTTTTTAGTTAGTTTGATAACTCGCCGGTGGCACTAAATGAGAATCCTGTATAAACTGGGTGTTGAGCTATAGTTAAAAATCGTGATTTGCTCAAGACTATAACGCAAAAACGACTCTAAAGATTTTGATTAAACTTGCCTAAAGTATTCTTCTGAGAGTCCTCTACCACCCACATATAGCCCCATCTCTGAGAAAAAGCACAACAAAATGTTATGCTTGAAAAAAATTCCGTATTTTTCACGTGAATTACAGTACCATCCATCCAACAAGATCTGCTTACGCAACATTATCCTATTTTAGTATA
This sequence comes from Crioceris asparagi, assembly GCA_958507055.1. Taxonomy (NCBI): domain Eukaryota; kingdom Metazoa; phylum Arthropoda; class Insecta; order Coleoptera; family Chrysomelidae; genus Crioceris; species Crioceris asparagi. The sequence goes on along the minus strand of OY293826.1, from coordinate 78,120,268 downwards.
TATACGCGCTTCACGCTATTTGTAGTTAGTCAGTAATTATAATTCGTTTCTTAAACATATATGTAATTTTAGTATAATAAATTGTTTTTAAAAAGACAACTCTTCGAGTATAAACTTTAATTCATGTTTCTTCAGATTCTGGCTAAATGTTTCATCTTGCGAAAAAATGTTACACGACCATTGTTGTTTATTTTGACATGCTGAAAAAAATGGTGGCACGATTGAACAGAGGATTTTTACTTTCCTACCGCTATTATCGTCACTATGTAAGGAAAGTATTGTAATAGTGTAAAATATTTCATTCACTGGAATTTGCCTGCCAGCGGTAGTAAAGTCGTGTGAGTGGACACACCAGATTTTTTCTACATATAACCGCACAACTTCAAAATTACAATTGAATCAATATTTTCAGTACAAGAACTAATAAAAGTCGGTTCTATTTTTTATATCAACAATATTTTAATCTTTCAGACCATCAAGAAGTTAATTTTTATCTATTTGATTATATGATTTATAATTAATATACATTATCAATCACAAATAATAAATTAGGGTTATTATTACACAAACTAGCTTTGTCTTAAAAAAACGCAAAAAATCGACAGTTCGAAATTGTACAATTTATGATTTCTTCGATCGAATTGTTCCATGCGTTTGGTCATCTCTATATACCGGGGCTACAACTAATAGATAAAATGACTCTACAGAAACTTGGTGAGGTATAAATACCCGATTTGTCATATAAAATTAAATTCTCCGGAAACTGAAATAATTTAAATAAAATAATCATGCATTTGTGAATTTCTATAAAAACATCTTATAAATACAAACACTAATTTTAATCTATTTCATGATCATTTGATTATTTGTAGATGTGCATCTAGGATTTAAGTAGTCATTAGGTACCCTCATTACATCAGTCAATAGGTCTAAGAAAAATCCTAGGTAAATACAATTATTCAAATTTGACTAGTTTCATAGTTTTTGTAAATGTATTTTCTTTGATAATAATAGCAACAGTTACTTTTCAAACGTAGAATTTATAATGAAAATGTTTTGTTTTTATCCCAGAATTACCTTAATAATTGTGCTTATATTGGTACAATTGAATAAGCAATAAGCATTATACTAAAAATGATTTATTGAACTCAGTTTTGATCTGATTTCCGTAGTTCAGTGGTTTGAATTCTAAATAAACGAATAATTTGGATAAATTGAAAAATTGAAAATTTGAGTTGGTCCCATTGAAAAAAAACGACATGTCCTTCCCCCCAAAAACTTATCCCAAAATAGAAAATATGAGACGGCCAAATTAGAAGAGATTATATGTAACAACATTTAAATTGGACATTTTTCAAAAGAAAGTACGGTTTCCGAACTACTGTAGGATAAAGTATGAAATATGTGTATTTCCGCGATGTTTTGATATCTCTGAATAACTACGAGTACCTATAAGCAACGTTATCTTCTTTGGTGAACGTTGAACGATTTTGATGACTAATGATACCTCAAAAGTGTGAAATTATTATTTCTTACAAAGAAATGGATAAACTTTATTAGATGCAGTACTAAAAAATACAAAATAATATGCCAAAAGTTTTCAATCTAACTACAACTGCACAACTTGAAACTACCACTGTCAATAGAATATTATTATTAATATTATTTTGTATTTTTCAGTGCACCAACTAATAAAGTCTGTTAGTTTTTTTGTTGAAAATATTTATTTTCATCACAGCTAATAAAAATGGTTGCCATACTTTAAAGAAAAGCACCAATCACTTTCATTGTGAACAATATGTAAGAGGTGTTTACATCTCTGTAAATAGTGAATGTTGTTTGTCGAATTTGTTAATAAAGTTTTCAGCCTCCAGCTGGTTCAATAGCCACGATATTGTGTTTTCACCTTTTCAATAGAAACATTATTATCACAACAAAAATCGCGCGATCATGAAGTTATTCAACAGAGTAATTTATGTTTGTACATACAAGTGCAGCTGTAAAAATAATAATTATAGATGGAAGATGAATACCATTGGCCGTGTTAAAGGTATACCTAACACCGATTCTTGTCAAGAATCTTAGCGGTCATTAACAAGAGAGAAGAGAGTATATTTATGTAATTTTTTTTGGCCAACTATAATACTTTCTCCAAAATACTTGTGTATGTAATAGATAAATGATGATCATCAAGATGAATATATTATGGAGTCATAATTGACATCTTTTGTGGTTTTAGGTTGCATAAATCTTTGACATATTGTGACACCTTGCAATTTAACCAACGATGATAAATTTATAAAGATAAGTACCTACTACGAAGGCAGACTCTCTAGTCTTTCAAACTTCTAATTACAGGCATCTACCTACTTTGAAATCTACATTTTGTTTGTAGCGTTGTAGAATCCTTGTAGGTGGACGGTAATAATTACTGATAAATACAAGCGAACAATTTTCACCAGTAGGTACCTAACAAAATGTATAATCTTTTCTACCAATTTAGGTATGAAAAACAGCGATTTCAAACTTTTGAATATAATTCTTCTGTATTTCCGATCCAGAGATAATTGTGAACATATTTTTGTAAATTTTATGTAATTTTGTAATTGTATATGTAGATTTTATTTATTCTGTTCTCTTCTTGTCTGATAGGGGGCTTTCCCCCTTATCAGACTGAAGTATATTATTGCTATGGTCCTCAATCAAATAAATTATCAACGTCTCTATTAGGTGCATGTGAAGTGTGGACTATTATGAAAATGAAATTGAGGAAAAAAAATATTCGTGAACCGATAACAACGTATATATGACAATATTTGTCTTGGGAACAGAGGTACAAAGAGACAGACAAATATATTGCAAGTTATTGTTTTGGAGTCTCTTTTCATATAGACAAATTTTATATATATATATATATATATATATATATATATATATATATATATATATATATATATAGGATATTTTTGTAATATTTCATGGACGGAAGTGACCTGTCAACGATTTTATTATTTTGGCAACATCTGCCTGGAAAGTTCAACTTTCGAAAACAGATTATCGTGGTCAAAGTACTCCATAACCCCACCCTTGACTATAACATGCAGTTTTATGATATAGTGCTTGAAGTATTTTTGAAACAATATTCGCTTCTAGTTTCTAGATATGTTATATTCGCTCTCGGACTGGTGTTGTTGCCACATATACCACACTAGTGCTTCAGCGAATATGACACCTACCTAGGCTCTAGGCTCATTTGCAAAATCACCATTGTCAAATATTCGCCCCTTTGCGCACTTTTATCATAAACTACTATTATTTATCTATGTATATATTCGACTGTAGTTTTTTGTTTTGTATATTAAACATCCACAGATTTTGATGATTTTTTTTTATTGGAAGGAGGACCGCTGAGAGATGGTCTTGTATTCAAATTTTCTTCGTTTGATCAACATATTCCTTCGAAAAAGCCCTTCGAATGGTAATTTTTTTCTTGAGTGTATCTTGTAGAACACATAATTTGTACCGAAACATTTCCTGAATAGATCTTACGGTTTTGTAGTTGTAATTTTGAGAAAATCCAACGTTTGTCTCACCCATTTCACAAACAGCTGAGTATAGTTCGACATATTTATACCATGAAGTTATATCGTTATACAGGCTGTTTCAAATTCGACTCTCACCATTGGGATCTCGGAGACTATAGGGAATACGAAGATGGTTAAATTGGGGCAAAGTTGCGCATTTATGTGTTCAACAATACGCCGTTTAAGAAAAAAAAATTGGAGTAGTTCCGGAGATATCTGAAAAAAACCGAATTTTAGGAAAATCATTTTATTGTTTTCCTGGCTTTATTTCTTAATGAATTTCTAAATAAATAGCACATTTGCATTGCCACTTTTTTCACTCTTTCCAATGGTGTTAAAAGTTTTGTAACCAGACGTTTCGTCTATGTGTAACTATCATGAACTTTTTTTATTATGGGAGCCACATTGGCATTCCATAAATTTGAATAGCCTTTTCTATTACCTTTTTGACGATGTATCATAAGTTAGCCTTGTTGTCCTAAAGATCCTAGAAATTCAATAAATTACTTTTATAAAGAAGTTGGCTATGATTTTTCAAATCGCTGACACATAAATGACATTCTGTATTATTGTCAATTGCTGAGTCGTTGAAAATGTTGTTCTCCAATAAAGAAAAACGAAATATGATAAAACCTTATTAAAAGAATGACAAGAAACAGTATGAATACATTGAAAGTGTATCATCTTAACATGTAGGTATCCCGAGAGAAGACAACCCCACCGGTCTTTATGAAACATAGGATACAAATTTAGCTGAGCATGGTTTCTTTAAAAAAATGCAAACAAAAAACTGGAGACAGGACTGATGAAGAAAGTAAAGAGATCATTATTAATGATAATTAATCTTAAGTTTTTCAAAGGAGCCAAACCCATCGCGAATTCTGTCCATTAATTTGGACAAATTTCGTTGTGGTTGTCGGGATACATCTTAAGATACATTTCCAATGTATTTGTATTTATTCACACTGTTCTTATCATTCTTGTAATAAAGATTTATCATATCTCGTTTTTATTCATTGCAGAACTCCATTTTCAACGGGTCAGCAATTGACAATAATGCAGAATGTATTTACGTGTCATCGATTGAAAAAATCAAAGCCAACTACTTTATAAAAGCAATTTATTTAATTTCTCCGATTTTTAGGACAACAAGGCCAACTTATGATACATCGTAGAAAAGGTGATATAAAGAGCTATTCAAATTTGTCTAATACCAATATGGCTCTCATAAGATAAAAAAAGTTCATGATAGTTACACATAGACGAAACGTCAGGTTACAAAACTATTAACACCATTGGAAAGAGAGAAAAAAAATGCAAATGTGCATTTTATTTAGAAATTCATTAAGAAATAAAGCCAGGGAGAAAATAAAATGATTTTCGGAAATTCGGTTTCTTCCGGATATCTCCGAAACTACTCGAAATTTTCAAACTTTCTAAACAGCTTATTGTTGAGCACATAAATACGAAACTTTGCCCCGCATAGAGCTTTTTTCCAAAGAAATAACTAATTTTGACTTTTTTTTCATGTTCTGCACAACATTACTTATAATAGTATTTTTTTACCAAGGGTACGAAAGTGGATCTTTTCTGGGCTGCAAGAAGATGGTGAGGCCCAGAAAACCGCTATTGACATTTTGACATAAACGGTTCAAAAATATTAGCAACCACCTTTAAACAGTTTTCTAACAGTGAAGTATGAAAAATATTTTTCTCTTGTCTTAAGCCGGTTACCGGCTACACATTACTCGCTATTTGCCAGTGGCTGTGAGTAAACAACCACACATTAAAGGACCCGAGTACCCCTTCGTATAAAGAGATCAATAAGATCAATACCTACCGAATATTGCCTATAATTTAAATGTATACTGTAATAATTGCCTCTCGTCAGAAATAGCTGTAACATCTGGTGTATCACAGGGTGCCCACTTGACTCCCTTGCTTTTCAACTGTTTTATAAGTGACATCACAAGTTCAATAACACATTGCAATTGTCTTCTTTATGCTGACGATCTCAAAATTTATGGGATGGTCCGTGATCAAGAGGATTGTGTTAAGATTCAACAAGATATTAATAACGTTTTATGGTGGTGCAAGAAACATAATATGAATTTTAATTTTAAGAAATGCTGTGTCATATCTTTCTCTCGCAAAAATAACCCTATTGCTTTTCAGTACAGTGTGGAAAATAACATCCTTCCTAGAGTCGAGCAGGTTAAGGACCTTGGTGTCACATTTGATGGTTCCTTGTGTTTTGATGCACATATCAACCTTATTTCCAATAGAGCTATTAAACTCTTGGGCTTCTCAAAACGTATGCTTATGGATTTTTCAAGTGTTGCTTGTTTAAAGTCTGTCTATTGTTCGGTAGTGCGATCTGTGTTAGAATATGTCAGCTTCATCTGGTCTCCACACTATAATATAAAGATTAGTTGGAGAAAGTCCAAAGAAAATTTATTAAGTATGTGTCCTATAAGCAGGGCATTCCGGTGATATTGATTATGAGGTGATTTCTAACTAGTTGAGCCTGCTGTCGCTTCAGGATCGTCGAATTTTATTGGATGTCACCATTTTATATAAAATCTTGAATAATGTCATTAATGTACCAGAACTTTTAGAAAAGATTGGTATTTTGGTTCCACAGAGAACAGTAAGATTTAATAGATTGTTTGAAGTGCAATATCATCGCACAAATTATGGATATAACTCTCCTATTTCTAGGATGTGCAGGGAAATGAATAAGCTGCTGGAAAAGCAAAATATAGATATTTTTAATATAGGGCTAAGTAGTTTCAAGAGTAAAATAAAGCAGACTGTTGTAATGAAAACTTGATTAAATATGTGTTATTTCTAATTTGTACCTGATTCTTCATATCTGATAATTTTTTTTTCTCTGTTTTTTCTCTAGTTCATTTGTAGAAGTTGTTTAAATTTTATTATTTTATAGTTTTCTTGTCATAGATAGTATATAGATACTTAGATACCTGAATTTGTATTTTCATAGTATTTATTGTAAAGAAAATGGGATTTTTCCGTAAATATACATTTATGAGTACATTGATTTGTTATTGGCACTTGCCAACTGGTATGTAATGTGTAGCCGGCTTTACACCATTCTAAGATAAATGACATGTGACCATAGACATGACAATGCATATGTAACTGTAACTTTCTATATGATATCTATAAATAATATCGAGTGATCCAAAAAATCTCATCCCCAATAGGTAGGCCTTTGAAAATGAGATATTAGTATGGAATTTGTTTTATACATTTACTAAATGCTATATAGAAAATAAAATTATATTTCATCCCTTCGAAGAAAAAAATTCTCTTGGAATTATTGTTTGAATACTTGAAACATTACGCAACACCATAACTCATTACGTTTATCCAGAATAACGAAGTGAGTTATCTGGGTTAAAAGATACCATCATGAAATAACAGGACTGAAACACTAGATACTATATAGATTGCCTCCGTTCTTTGATGAAGATATTTTACTCTATCATCAGCTGGCAATTCATCATTGTGAAGATTTTTGGGAAAGGATTTGATATTATTTATTAATATGTTGAAATATAATCCATGTCATGAAAAACAGATGCAGTGTGCATTGCGAAACATTTACGAGCTGTTTATATCTAACTTAACAATTATATAATTATTCACTGTATAAAATAAATTACAATCTCTTTTTGCACAATATATATATGTATATATTTTAAAATGTGGTTTTGTACTGAAATTGCTGTTTCGGTATTTCGGTAGGTATCTATAATGGCCGGGTTTCATAACCACCAGATGTATTCTGGAGCATTTTCTGAAAGATTTTATCTCTACATTGTGTTATATATGAGACCGTCAATTTTGGAATAGTGATACACAATGATTATGTGAAGGATGTTTTACTAATTTGAATAATGTTCTTTTTTCTGTAATGATCGTGAGATGATTTTATTGGTTTTACAGTGAAAGTTCAGGGTTTGGTTAAATTTGGAAAAGTAGTTCTTCTGACATATTGTTATTTATTTATAGGTTTGGAAAGGTAGGTATGCTTGTGGCATTTTTTATATAATAGGTACTAATTTGGGGAGCTTTTCTCTTTAATACCTTCAAAGATACAACTTCTTTTGCCAGAATCATTAACTAAAGCTTTTGAATGTATACTCTTGGAAATATACTTTTTGAGTATAATCCGTACCTACTCCACTTGAAAACTTGTTAGGCTCTAAATGAACTATTTTGTTTAAATTGTATTTTATGCGCTTTTTGAAACAAGCCTTAATTTAGGAGATATTAGGGAGATTTTAAGCCACCTATATGAACAGCAATATACTTTATCCGTTATAAATCGCACGCGCAATAGTTCTGAAATAAGGGAAAACCTTATTAACCGATATTGCTTTACGTTATTAATGTTGAAATAACGTACAAGTTTTATCGTAAACTCCAAAGTCTATGATAAATACTTGTAAAATTAAGAAAATTTGAGTAAATCTATAGTTTTCACCCTTTCTACCACTGTACCACATCGGATATGGTTACCGTCTGTCACATTTAAGTCTTGTACCTAACCTATCTTTTGCAGTATTTTTCTATATTGATGTTTTCTCTGGTCTGTATGTTTTCTGGTATATTGTATATTTTCACTTTATGGTACCTGTTTGTTTCTTCCTGCTTTTTGGTAGTGCGTTCGTTTTTCGTTTGTTAAAAGGCAAGTTGTTTTTTTTGTGCAATAGTCACTTGTCACGTACATAGCGGAAGAATGGCATGGCTTACAAACTTATTTTTGATAAAAGTTATGAGGGTACTGTATTTAATTTAATAGCGCATAAAGGAATTTAACGTATGATGCTCAGGTTGTGGCTTAAAATCTCCCTATTATCAAGCTTCTCTTGCGACGACGAGAACGAGAACATTAAGCGCACTTTGGGCTTCTTTTTCCATGGAGACATTTGCTGTTTCAGGTTTTTTTTGATAAATTAAGTATGTTTTTTTGAGAATTATTAAATTGCAAATCTTACGTTCTTTCGGCCATGCTCAGAAAGATACTAGTAGGTACTTATAGCAAAACCTCTGTTAACGACCTTTAACGACGTTAACCGACCGCATGAGTTTCCTGTTCTTACGAATGGTATGTAAATTCACCTTAATTTACCAATCACCCATCTCTACCGATCAACTATTGAGTCCTCGAGGGGGATCGCTATTGAGAAGTTTTACTGCACCCTAGAATTTTGATTGTTGACGCACTCAACTTCTCTTTGAACATTGAAAAACGCTCCTTCTTTCTTTATTATTTTATTCCTCTTTTTATATTATATTTAAGATATTTCATTGTTTCACGGAATCAAGTTGATCCCAGTTTTTGTGAAAATTTGATTATTTCACACATTTTAAAGTGGCAGTATATGACAAAGAAAAGTTGTTGAAAAAGAAGTTTGATATCGGGCGATTCAAAAAACATCTTTCGAAAAGGGTTATTGTAAAATGTGTTTATGTCTTTGCTAGAGTCATAACCAATGGGTGTGTTCGGATGATCAGTTAAATCAGCGAGCGGTCGACGGCAGCAATAATAAAATCACATAATAAATGAATCTGTTTGACTTCCATTTGAATATTATGCAATTAATGCAGATAATGAGTTTTTTCTAGAACTCTTGCAATGAGCCTTTGATATTCTTATCAGTAATGTCAATAATAAAAGTCTAATTTTTCAACGTATGAAATGTAACTATTATCATGGAACTTGTTTCAATGATATTATTTTCCACTTCCAATTAGCCATTATTACATTACATACTTTTTTTAACGCTGTAATGGAGATATTGTAATTATTGTTTCGTAAATATATATATATATATATATATATATATATATATATATATATGTATTTTACAATGATAAAGGTTATTTGTATGAAATTTCCCAACATTATATACCGAAGGTAGGTATACCCACCACGAAGCTTAATAATGCCACAACTACAAATATAGTGATTATATACCTCTTGGCAGCCTTAAGTGGAGATAATCGGTATTTTAATTGGCACAGACACTTCGTCCACTATATCTGCCTTAGATGGACACAGTTAGAATGTGCTCATTCGTGCACAATCTAGACAAAAAGGATGAGACATTTAACGCAAACTGAATGAAGGAGACTTGGTCAAACAAAAGAAAAACGAAAATTGGACCAACTTTAATTGCTTAACTGAGATTTTTTCCGCGGAGTATTTGGAAATTTATTGAAAAAATAGTTTTTTTCTTTTCTTATCAGATATCACTCTATACCTTTTACTATTTATATAATCGGGTAGCTGCTGGGGACAGGGTTTGAGAGGCGGCAAAGCAAATTTTGGTTAAAAAGTTTTACCCTCGATATTATTTCTTCGATTTATTTTTTAATGTTTACATTTCGTGAAATTCGAGCTTTCTTTTGACATGAACACACTGCATATTATAATAAATGTCAAAATATGAATTGTCCTATGATTTTTTTTAGCTTCCTTACCTATGACAGTATCAACAAGTGAAATTTTTGAAAAAAAATAAAAATAGTTTTTATTGGGCATTTAAGATTTAAACCGTACCGATGAGTACCTGCTATTGCTATCCTTTTCTCGATTTTAACTATACTTATGTATATGTGTTTGCCAGCAACAGCAATTCCATAACAAACTACTGTTTGTCTACCACAACACAAAATTAAACTTTAAATTAACAATAACGTCTGACGTCTGACAATTGCGACATAACCATAGACGATCTTCCAGAAAGTACCTATATATACCAGAGAACGAGACGTATATATACGCTCCATGCTCGTGCGTAATTCCAGTGACGGATCCCATTGTCGTTCCAAGTCGACAAAATAATGATCTTGGTTGAATGAGATTGAATGAGATAATTATAATTACCAATATTGGATCACACTTGGGGCTTAACAGGCGGCGAGATGTCTGCGATCTAAGTATGAATTCGAAATTTCAAGTCTCTAGACCGTATGGGGCCTGAGAAATCGCTGCGGAGTCCATTGATACAAGAACCGAAAGTAATAAAAACTATTTAAAAAGATAATCCCCATAATTTTAATACAGAATTCAACATTTTTTCACAAAAAACTACCTAACCTCCAAAATTCTTATCTTAAAATCACAAAATATAAGAAAGTAAACGTTCAAACTGATTTGGGTAGCAGGATTGAATCAACAAGGAAACACTAAATAGTTTATTTAATTCCAAATCAATTGAAGAAACACCTGGAGGAATTCATACATATAAACGTTTAAACATATGAAATTGTTTAGAAGGCATAGGACAGACTTTATTAGTTGGAGCTCTGAAATATATAAAATTATAATCCTATTGGTGCTAGTACTTTTGAAGTTGGTGCCAAAAGTACTAGCTACTATGTGATATACGACATACGTATTGAACAATTTATAGATAGTAATTAGATATTGGCCGGTGAGATAGACTCAAAATCCGAATGACAGGCTTGAAAATAATAAACGCTTTCTTTGTCTCTTTGATGTGGTTCTATTCTGTTTTAAACAAACATGACCTTTGAATGCCAATGACAGGGATACCAGGCAGAGTCGCATATTCAAACACCCTCTTCTTCTTTTTCTTCTCATTCCTATTGCTCCATCGATTAGGGATTTTTCATAGGGCCTGTGTTCATCCATCCGCTTGGAAATCAGTCTTTCGTAGCCTTTCTTCCTATATGGTCAAAATATCTCAGGTAGGACTGATCTATCATGGTAGATAATTTTGTCTTAACCTTTAGGTTGTTCGAGGATTGAGATATTCATTCGATGTGCTTTATGTGGGATTCTTAGCATTCTTCACCACATCTTGAAGGCGTCTATTATTCTACGTGTTGTTAATTTTCCAAGTTTCTGTGCCGTAAATGGCTATAGGGAGATTCAGAGACTTCAGGAGTCTTATTTAATTACCGATTGAAACGGTTGTCTCCTTCCATACTTGGTTCAGTTTAGTCATCGTGTTGAGAGCTATGGATAATCTTATTTTATAATCTGTGCTTGTGTGTTTCCATTTAATAATCATTGTATTTGTTTTCTTTTTAGGGCTTTGCCTGACCATCTCTAGTTTTTGCATTATATCTCTGTCATTTTATCTACGATGTTTTGATTATCAGTGTCTCGTTTGAATACCTGAGATTTGCTCAGGAAGAATTGTTGTTTCATGGTTCATATTGCTATAGATTAAGAACAAACATATAACCCGATAGGGGTAGTAAAAAAAACTCTATCTCCCGGATTAAATTTATCTGAACAGAACCGAACTCGTTAAATATTTTCTGAGTACTTGTAATAATGAATTACAAACTCATTTTCTCTTTCATAATCTGCCTTCTAATTGAGTGTATAAAATAATGAGTTGGCCAACACAAATAAAAACAAATCCACTGTTCATTCTATTCCTGAAGTGATCGATGATGGTGACGACAATTATTTTGTGTTGAAAACGGTTCTGCTATTTATCTATATGTCTGTATTATTTACTTTTAAGACAGTACCACAACACTTAATAACTGTAATCAACTGTGGCAAATCGATCGATCCATCGGACGTACCATCAACTAAAACTCATCATGGATGGGCCCTGAATAACAACGTTTCGCAATTCGGCTTACAGATGACTTGAGAAACGCGGCGTATAATGAAAGTGAATTAACTGTTGTATTATTGAGTGGCGCATTAGACAATAAAAACAAATTATACCGCCGTCTGCGAGAAAGCTGTTACAACATGTTGTATTAATTTAACAGTTCCAAAATGTGCGATTTACATAATGGACAACGAACAAAACAATTTTAAGAGAGTGATTGATTTTGGCAACGTGTCTTAAATGTTAATAATAATTGTCTGGATATGGCCGATAATGCTTTTTTATGCGAAGATGCTTAAGATATGTTCACCGCTCAGTTGTTTGGTGAGCTGTGATATGTTAGTTTTGACGCTCTGACAACAACCAGCAGTCGTACCGATCGACTTATGCAGTGGATGGTATGATTACCTGATTAGAGATGTATGGACGCTTGAGATTAGATGAGTATATCAACATAATGCAATAGAATATATAATATAGACTCGATGATCCGGATATCAATTATATGGATCTTCGATAATCCGGGTTGTCAACCCCCATGGGTCTCTATATAGCTTTAAGATCGACGCCACTCCATATGACTTCTTTGATAAAGAGCGTTCCAAAGAAACGCCACGTGGATATTCGGCAAGAGTCGGATTCTTTGGAGAGTGAAGCAACTTTATTTTATTCGGAAAACTTTGATTTAGTTAGACAGTTACCAATCGCTGCGCCGCGGCGTTTAAAAAATATAATAATTACATGAATATATATGTATGAACATTGATCTCTTGATAATAGCTGATTTTCGTTTATTTTAATAAGTTTAATTTGTTTTTGTTTATTTGAATAGACACCTAACATTATCTATTAACCCATGTATGATACCCATATGATAAGGTAGGTAAGTAGGTACCTACTTAGCGAGTTAAATATATTTTTTTGCTTTTCCGGATAATCAATAATTTAACCAGCTATTTAAAATTTTCTCTTTCTTTTATACTGCGAGTGTTGCACTGTAGAAAAATCTATGTCTGATGAGTTTTATTTTTTCTTAAAGGACACAAGTCATTACAATTATTCTGAATGTTTATTGGTATTGGGAAACTTGAGAAATTTCTTCGTAAACTGTCCATCAAATCCAAGAAGAAATGAGAAATAAGTAACAATGTTGTCACAGAAAATGCAGAAATGAAAAATGACATATACAGGGTGACTGGTAAGTGGACGTATTCCTTTGAGGAGGTGTAAGTAAAAGCTTAGTTGCTACCAATTAAAATTTACCTCTATACCATACTTAACTGTTTTCGACATACTTCCTTTTTTTCAATTTTCAAGAAATTCAGTTCTTTCTAAATGTCGCTTTTTAAATTATAAGGTGACACACATACCCAAATTATCAGGAGTGACAATTATTAATATACTAATGTTACCTAACTATAAATTATTTAGGTTCAAACTCAACTTTCCTTTCCAAGTTTCTAACTAATAGTTACTTTATGAAATATTTTTTTGAAAATGTCATAATACATCAAACGTACAAATTATTGTTAAAGGTTCTCTATTTTATTATCTTCAAAATAAGGTACATTATTTCAGAATTAGCATTATGTTTTATTATTAACTAAATAATTTTTATTTGCAACTACCGGTTTTATTTTCGCATTTATAAGAAATAAGTCACACTGCCGCACTATTTTGCACTTTTTTCCTATCGTATAAATAAATAAGGTGTATTGATAAAAACCAGCATTATTAAGCGAGCATGACACCAAAATGCGATAGGAAAAAAATGCAAAATATTGTTGCAGTGTGACTTATTACTTATAAATGCGAAAATAAGACCAGTAGTTGCGAATAAAAATTATTTAGTTAATAATAAAACAAAAAGCTAATTCAGAAATAATATACGTTATTTTGAAGACAATAAAATGAAGAAACGTTATTGTTAACAATAATTTGTAGGTTTGATGTGTTATGGTATTTTCACAATTTTTGAGCATAAAGGAATTATTGGTTAGAAACTTGGAAAGGAAAGTTGAGTTTAAACCGAAAGAATTTATAGTTACCATGATAATTTCAATAATTTTCACTGCTGATATTTTGGGTATGTCTGTCAGCTTATAATTTAAAAAGCGATATTTAGAAAGGCTATTAATATTTTCGTTGACTTTAAATATTTGCTTCGCAAAGAACTGATATAAAAAAAGGAAACATCTAGAAAACCGTTAAGAATGGTATAGAGGTAAATAATGTTTAATCGGTAGCAACTAAGTACTACTTTCACCTTCTCAAAGAAATACGTCCACTTACCAGTCACCCTGTATATTCTTAATAGGTGTTCTATCTATCCATAACTAATCATTGTTAGTGGAAAAACCTTTTCAAACCACGATTTCTTTCCATCGCAAGGTCCATCGATGTCCTTGATTCAGTGCCGCTCTTTTGATTCATCTGAAGCCATTCACATTCAGCAACTTCGATTATCCGCTATCACTGTCTTGTATTTGTGGCAGTTTACTGTGGGCTGGCCAGTTAGAAAGCCAACCAAATTTTTGTTTCCATCCTGCTCAGCACAGATCTCTTCAGCGAGTTGTTCCTCCTTGATGAACATTTTTGGCTTGTCTACAACCCTCTCCCACCGTCAATGCTTTCTAGTTACTCAAGACACCCATGAGTGGTGGTCCCGCCCCCGTATCACGTAAAATTTAGCAACCAGTTGCAATCGCGTTGTTGTCTCAATGTTGCCACTGTCTACATATAGCATATCAGACCCTCTCTATAAAATATTAGATAAATAAGTGAAAATAGCTGTTTTATAAAGAACATTATAAAAAATAATTCATTATTCACAAATACGTGCAATCGATGGTCTCTAATGCATGCAATCAACTTTGCTTTAATACTTTTATTTGAGCATCAGCTTAGGTTCTACATTGAATGAGCGGCAACACTGTACAAAATCGACGCTTTGACAGCGACGATCATGCGATAGTCGCGATCGCGTTGCAGTTGCTATTTACGTGATAACCCCGCGGCTCTCTGATTTGTCAGATAGGAGAAATGGTGCAATATGTATTGAATTTTTCTAAATTCAATATATTTAGATTTCCCAAAATTTTCTCCCCAAAACTTATTTCCGGCTACATTCAATTTTGATTTTTTTAATTCAACCGTTTCCGAGAAGTTGCTTCATTATTGCCACTATATGTTAAAATTATTGAATATAAGTAAATCTTCAACGATTTAGATGACTCAAAAAACACTCAGAAATGTAGTGTAAAATAAGACCAACTTTATTAGAAAAAACAAAATAATAATTATTTTGCTACTTGACAGATTTGAAGTTACTTATTGATATAATCCATTGTAAAGTTTATTTCGTATTTAATTGGAAAATAATTCCTCAGTACAACCCAATGCGTTATAATCAGTGACTTAATGTCATATAATTAGTTAATTACCGATTGATTAATTTAATGATGAAAAATGCTCAGCTCTATTTGTATGTCACTAATGTGCAGCTTAAAATAAAACAAACTAATACCCTTAATTCACAGCAAGGATTTACGATCAGATTAAGGCATTATCTACAAATTGATAAAATTATAACAATGATATCGCAAAGCTGGGTGTGAATGTTGAAATGAAAATAATCAGCAAGGATAGAATGAGAAAAATTACACCAGCCTACATACATCTAAAGACATTCATTCTTATGGTTGCTGTTAGATCATGGAATGTTAAGCAAATACTTATAGTTGGTAATAATAGTGTGAAAAACCATTGTATATATACCTACTTTGGTTAATACGCGGACTTTCATTTTTCCCATAATGCTCCTGTACATAGTGCCACTCACTCATTAACAGTGTTTAATTTTTATTCAAATTAATCACCATTAACTTCTTTCAAATATCACACATTGTAGTGGCTGATTTAATAATATGTAAGTATAAGACCAAAAAAATTAAATAAAATTTGAATGTGGGAAAATGGAAAGGAGATGAAGCCTTACAAATTGACTGATGGAGATAAAAGAATGATTGTAATATGTGAGCTTAGATGGCATAATATGTTTATGGATTAATTAGTTTTGTTACGGCCATGTTGAAGGTTATGAACGAACAAAAGATAATCAACAATGAATTCATTGCAATCTAACAATTTATATATATTTCATGAATCAATGGTTTTCGCTTTATATCAACAGTAGCTTATAAATAGTATATGAAGGTAAAAAAGCGGTTCTTATATAATATTTACAACCTTTGTGAGCGGGATGGATTGGTGATATATGGGTATGTTGAAGGAATTTTGTCAGAGTCAAAGAACGTTTATGTCCTTACTTCGTATGCTTGAATATTATCGAAATCCAAGTGGTTAACCCATGAATTCAGGGGTTTCACAATTTAAACAGACTTCTATCAATAAGTAGACATAGTGACATTAAAGTGTCAACGTTGCAGATCGCACCGAATATTTCCTATCGTACCCTATAAAATGTGAACTGTATGCAATATGTCTTTTAACTTGTGTTGCCATTTGCCATCTTTTGGGACTTAGACCAAAGATAAATAAAAATAATTATTACGGTTTTGAACATGATTAATAAGGATTTAGGCAATGTAGATAGTTTTCGGCAAACCTACTTATCGTCAGCTTCTGGTGTGTTTTATGTGTGGGTTTTCTTATTATAAAGGGTCTGAGACAGTGAAATTACATATTTTCTGTATTCTTAAAAAATCATTTCAGTATGAATTAATCGATTCTGTTGTAATTTTGTACCTTTTCTTGAATTAGTTCACTGATTGGAATCGTTTACAATTTTGTATTAAAAAATATTTTTGACTGTTCAGACTATAACCTAAAGAATAAATCTATATCTATCATATTAGAAATGTCTAATATGGAAATCTACTGATAAGTTTTGTGGTCGAAATGATGGCATAATATATTGACTAATTTGCAATAAAATTTGAGTTTATTCATTTAATATATATTTCTAAATCATATACTTAGGAGTAACAAACTTTAAACACTATATATATTTTTGACTAAAAATTGGTCCGACTTTATTTTACTGAAAAATTCAAAATTATATTAATTCTATTGGTACCTACTGGTAATTTCTAAGTTGTGCAGGTTAGATTGAAAACTTTTGACACCAACTTCAAAAGTACCAGAACCAATATAATCAATAATATTTTGAATTTTTCAGTACTCCAACTAATAGAGTCGGTCCAATTTTTCGGGAAATATATTTATTTCACACTTTTGAGTGTAACATTAGTCATTGAAATCATTCAACGTTCACCAAAGAAGATAATGTGTTGCTTATTCAGAGAGTTTAAAACATCGCGGAAATACACATATTTCAGACTTTAACACTGCTGTAACTCGGAAATCGTATTTTTTTAAATGTCCAATTTAAATGTTGCTATTTATAATCTCTTCTTTAACTTGGCCATCTCATATTTTCCATTTTTGGATAAAAGCCCCTATCACATAGCGCAGACACATATATCTCATACTTTACCACTGCTGTAACTCGGAAACCTATATTTTTTTGAGAAATGTTCAATTGCTGGATATTCTCGATTAAAAACAAATATGTCCCTTCTATCACATTTGGGAGAAGTTTTTGAGGGGAAGAACATTGATTGTCGATTTTCTCATGAAAATCGGAGCACATTTACTATTTAGAAGGCTCGAAAGTCCATAAAAAACATGCAAACAGTCGAATTAAATACCTCCTGCGTTAGGTTCGTCGGCCAAAAATAACATTTTCTTTCAGAATTAATGAAAAATTTCAACTAAATCAAAATTTGTCACTTTCATGACCTTAAACATATTTTTATATCTTACAGATTTTGTGAATATCAAATCAACTTTTTTTTATAAGTAGGCTGTCTTAATGTTTTTAGATTTAGATAGTTTTTATTGGTATTTCTTGATATTTGTCAATTTCTTAAACCTTAGAGGGAAGAAATGGTTCTACCAGATTGTTACAATTTGTGTGATATTTCATTCTATTCTTTATTTTTTATCTAATAAATAAAAAAAATAGAACTTGAAAAAAAATTAAAGTTAAAACCAAGCACAATATGAAATAAAATAAACTCCTAGACATATTAAAATATGAGCGTGTAACATTTATAGTAAGCTGATCTCAGTGATAAAAAAATACATTGAAATTACTTTGCGTATTGTAATTTGTTCCAATTATTTACTGATTAGGTGCAAAAGGCTAAATTCTGCATAATTCTGCTTCAGAATAAAATGTGACTAACGCAACATGCTGTCGAAAAGAACGTACTTATCTCTAATTTCAATATTATCTCATCTAATGATTACCTCCAATCACCCGTTTCCATCAATCTGTTTTTTGTATTCGTTACATTCATTCTGATGAATATTGAAATGTCAATGCCCACTTAAGGAGATTCCAATGATGAAAACGTTCATTACCCGGAACGAATAAGATGTGCTGCTGAAGGGCATATATTAAAGCTTACACGAATTTTCTTACTTCAACTACAAAGTATATATACAATATGTACCATATCCTTATGATCATTTTGGCACAGTTGTAGTCGCATTTTTGACCGAATTAAACTGAGGAGGTTGTTTATTGAGCTCATAAATATAACATAATTTAACAATTTTACTGCTTACTTTAGGTCAAGTGAAAATATCCGAATTTTTTAATGGAATTGTTGACTAGAGTAACTTATACTAGTCCATTTTTGTTGAATAATTGACGAACTTATTTCATTTGCCATCAGTGAAATTTGTTCTCAAGTTAGTTAGGTGTCATTTGGAGTCTGTGAATCAACTCATACTTTCCAAACAAATCTTCTGATATTATATCACTGTGTCATCAATGAAGCATTTTGTCATTATATAATCATCTCTACCTACTTCCAGATTAACCGATGTTGTTTGTTACCTTTTGTCTATCTATTAGTTTGCGAGTTTCATTCAAATTCTTATGTAGGTATCGAAAAGCAAAGGTGAAATAACAAGGATATTTTTCTTGGATTATTAAATAGTGATGATTGAGAAGTGACCTAAAGGTATTTCGCAACTTTAGTATCTTCGTGTAACTGAATGTATGTGTGTGCAATCTGGAATTTATGAGGTTTTCATGTAATAGATTATTATTACTGCTTGGTTACATGTTCATGATGTTTTTTTATTACCTTGTGCCTATTTTTATGGTCTACCCCCAATTGCTGAGTGTTTAAAGTAATCAACTAACAGTCTAATTTAATCGCACGCATATCACAAATTTACCGGGTTAATAATGTCTAAGATGATTTTGTGTAGAATATAAGAAAATCTTAGCAATGAAAAAGCGTTATTGTCATTAACTACAAAGCTAAGAGTATATTCGATACTCAGCTTGAAAAACGACAGAAACATAATATCTAAAGCTGTTTTAGTCGGAAACATGTTGCAAGTTGAGTTTAGATAATAATATCATAAATAAGGTAAAACGAAACAAAAAAATGCACCGACTTTATTAGTTGATGCACTGAAAAATGAAAAATAATTTTAATCCTATTGGTACTGGTAATTTTCATGGTGTGCAATAATTGTATATTGATAGAAAATGTTTAGCTTCAATTTCAACAGTTCCAGAACCAATACAATTAATACTATTTTGTAAGAAATATTTATTTCACATTTTGAGTGTAACATTAGTAATCAAAATCATTCAACGTTGACCAAAGAAGATATATTTATGTTGCTTATACTTATTCAGAGATTTCAGAACATCGCGGAAATACACATATTTCAGACTTTAACACTGCTGTAACTAGGAAATCGTATTTTTTTTAAATGTCCAATTTAAATGTTGCTACTTATAATCTCTTCTTTAATTTGGCTGTCTTATATTTTCAATTTTCGAAAAAAATTGTCCTCACCACATAGCGGAAATAACATATTTCAGACTTTGCTAGGTAGGTACTGCTGTAAATCGGTAACCTCTGAATTTGTCTAAATTAGACTTTGTCGGATATAAGTCTTTTCTTAAAAGTTGTAGTCTCATTTTTGGTGGGAAGGATATTTCGGATGTCGATTTTATCAATGGAACCAAATCTCAATAGTCAAATGAAAAAATAATCAAGAAAATCGGTACACGTTTACAATTTAAAAGTTGCGAGCAGCCAATAATAATATGCAGACAAACAGTCGAATTGTATATCTCCTCCGTTTGGATAGTTGGTCAAAAATGGTTACTGTTAGATATGGAATATATATATTGATTTTAAATTTTAAATGCTCAGTTTTCAATATTTCTGGACTCTGAAGAAAATTTATCCATATGTTTGGCATTTCCCTATAAGAATTGATGAGTTCCATGTTAGAATTAGAAAATAACAAAAAATAGGTTAGTGATAGAAACTATTGGGGTTTGTCATAAAATTAATAAACTCTCGTCTTAATGTTTTTCTTGAAAACAATTTCTTGATCTCGATTCTAGATTCTCAAAATTTCGAGAGTCTTGAAAACAAAAACTAATTGTTATTGAAACATATTATACATGTGTATATATAACACAAGTCTGCACCAAAAGGTGGGTTAAATTTTTTTCTATTAAAATAATTACGTTCAAATACAGAGCTATATGCTGTAAACCAAACGCTACTTATAACAAAAAAACTGCCGACTATTGTCCCGAAAAAAGAAAATATTGTTTCAAGAAGTGAAAATTACACAAATTCTTTATCTTTTAAATGAATCTTTTATCCACGCAAAAATAGTATCATAAGAACATCCTTGGAAGTAATATATAAACTTGAACTAACATGTTGAAGAATACAATAGGAATAAGGTTAAATTTATGGCACTTTATGGCTTTATTAACCCTTCAGTTTGCATCTTCGGTCATCTCCAATCCAGAAAGACCAGTATACGCCAACGTTATTGCCAACCGATTCAAAAACTCTTTTCTCACCAGTCCCTACACAGCGACCCACATTCTACGAGAGGGTGAATAAAGGATTAGTACATTTCGACCTCACCTTACCAGAATCCTACCTCAATACCAATAGCGTATCTCTCTCTATACAGGAGAATTATATGCAGTTTGGAAAGCCATGGAGTTCTCGAATGAGCCTCATAATAACCGATTCCCTGAGTACGCTGAACGCACTTGCAGAAATTTACCCCATCAACCGAATCCTTAATTTAATAAAAGAAGAACTCAAGAAAAGTCACGAAAACGGAATGCTTATTAATATGATGTGGGCGCCCTCTCACAGTGGTATCGAAGGGAATGAAAATGCTGATCGCCTAAAGAAGTTATAGCTAACCACGTCCCAACATCTATGGCCACTTTTGACCTATTTATGCCCTTGATCCATTCCTCTTTTCCGGTTTTCCCTTGGTATCCACTTCATTATCTTTTTTCGCTAATCTCTCGTCGCTCATTTTTTGTACATGCCCATACCAGGCGAGCTATTTTTGACCGACTTCCCAAAAGGAGGAGGTATACAATTCGATTGTGTGCTTTTTTTTTTTTTTTTTTTTTTTGGTTTGTGCGCGCGTTTCATATAGTAAACGTACTCCGATTTTGATGATTTTTGATTCATTTGAAAGAGGAGGCTTGAGAAATGGTCCCATATTCATAAAAACGGGAATCCGACATCTCGTTCCCTACGAAAACCGCCCCCGAAGGGGGTGGAGGGGGCAAATTTTGTCGAAAATTGAAAATCTGCGTTGATATAATTAAAGATAGGACAATATCCGGAAACGTTTAAATGGAACATTTTTTCAAAGGAGTAACGGTTTTCGACATAGAGACATTTTAAACTCTCAAATATACCTATTTTCGCTATGTGGAGAGGGCGATTTCTGTCGAAAATTGAAAATCTGTTTGCAGTACATGAAAGACATAATTATTTGTAGCAACATTTATACTGAACATTTTCCCCTTAGAGTTACGGTTTTCGAGTAAAATCGGTGTTAAAATGGTAACAACTAAAATATTCAAGCGTATTTCCGCAGCGATGTACTGAGATCTCAATAATAACAACTACAAGCAAGGAATATACGTGGGTAATAGAATAAGTACTATCTTCATTGGTATTAGTGAACGTTCAACGATTTTCGTGACTAATGTTACACTCAAAAGTGTGAAATAAATATTTTTTACAAAAAATTGGACCGACTTTATTAGTTGGTGCACTGAAAAGTATAAAATAATATTAATTCTATTGGGGCTGGTACTTGTGAAGTTGGTGCCAAAAGTTACCAATCTACCTGCAACTGCACAACTTCAAAAGTAACAGCACCAATAGAATTAATATTATTTTATACTTTTCAGTGCACCAACTAATAAAGTCGGTCCAATTTTTTGTAAAAAATATTTATTCTTCATGATTACCTTATAACCCGCAGTCCGCAACCCATTTGTGATCGATGCAAAACCCAACTAACAGTGAACCATATACTCTGTGACTGCCCACTTTACTGCCAAGAGCGAATACATCACCACATCCCGAAAATTCTGAAAGACATTTTAGGGAAACCAAGGAACACCTGTAGTCATTTCCTTCCTTATTTCTATAGGGATCACAAAACGATTATACCTAATACTCTATCTGAATTTTAGTATATAGTGTAAAATGTATGTACTGTCCAACGCTAATAACCCTAGCGGTTCATGCGATTTGTAATAAAAAAAAGTTTACAAGCTACTTCAGTGCCTACAGAAATACTGTTTTCAAGAGAAACACTGACCATTAGAAAAGACGAAGCCGATTACCTTACTGGGGAATTGGCTCAATTTTTACTGTGTTTGAATTCTTGGCTGTGTAACAAAGTTATCATGTTATATATATTTTTTGGCCGACTTCAAAAAAAGGAGAAGGTATACAATTCGGTTGTAAGATTGCGCTTTTTTTATGGCTGTTCGCATAGTAAACGTGCTCCGATTTAGACGATTTTTGTTTCATTTGAAAGAGGAGAGTTGAGAAATGGTCCCATATTGAGGAAAATCAAATCCAAAATCTCCTTCCCTCCAAAAACCGCCCCCAAAGGGGGTGGAGGGGGCAATTTTTCTTAAAAATTGAAAATCCGAGACGAGAGAATTAATGAAAATTCCATATCCGGAAATGTTTAGATTGGACATTTTTGAAAATAATCATACGTTTCCGCGCTACAGTCAGAAATATGTGTTTCAGCTATGTGGAAGGGGCAAATTTTTCTGAAAATCGAAAATTCGAGATTTGAAAATTAGAAAGGGGACCATATCCGGAAACATTTAAATTGAACATTTTTTCAAAAGAGTTACGGTTTCTGAGTTTCGCAATGGTAAAGTCTGAAATATGTGATAAGCGTATTTTCGCTAGTACAAGCTAAACCTACCTATAACTTTTTGGGTATTAGTGAACGTTCAACAATTTTCATGACTAATTTTACACTCAAAAATGTGAAATAAATATTTTTTACAAGAAATTTGACCGACTTTATCAGTTGTTGCACTGAAAAATACACAATAATATTAATTCTATTGGTGCTGGTGCTTTTGGAGTTGGTGCCTACAACTACAAACTACAACGGCACAACTTCAAAATTACCAGCACCAATAGAATTAATATTATTGATAAAGTCGGTCCAATTTTTTGTAAAAAATATTTATCTTATGTCTATCTTTATTTTTCTCATGTTCTGTTCATTTTTAAGTGTTTAAAGTTATTTTTAGGGTTTAATAGTTTAAGGGTCTTTTTAAAAAAAAAACGAGACGAGAAATCTCGAATTTCGAGTCACGAGAAACCCTAACAACTATTCCTATTAGGTTCTTGGATAAATACTGAGATAATTCATGATATTAGGTATACATGTTTGATACCTAGTTGTTGTACATAATTAGATAATAGTTGTTCACAAAAATCTGAAAATATGAATTAAACATAGTAACATAAAATGAAACTTCTGCTGAATTTTCGATTGATAAACTTTCTAATTGACATAAAGGACAAAAATCCATTCGGAGAAAGTAACTCTCTTATAGACCAAGGGCGGTTTTACTGAGAAGAAGATATAATTTGCATCTGAAAAAATCTGCCTCAATGTGCCAATCGTGATAACTTTGATCAGATGGTCGCTGCGATAATCCTTCCGCTTAAGGATATCACTTGAAAATGTTAATGACTCGAACATCACCATAGCCTTTATGGAACCGGTAGGCAGAAGCACGTTCATTAGGTTACCATTTTATTTTTTATTTTGAACTTATGATGGTGCTGAATGCCAGATAATTCACAAGAACTATTTCATCATTTTATATATAAGGACAGAAGACGATCAGGACATTGTGGTGATTACAAAATACAAATGAAATAGGTAAGCAGCAGCATCGATGATCGGTCCATGTTGGTTTTTATGGCTGCTTTAATACATTTCTAGAATGTTTGCTTAACTATCTTTCTGCTTACCCATATGTACTTTTGGAAATGTTTAACAAGTTACATAGTTTCGCGAAACACAGAGGAATTATGGGTGGTCTCTACCTATTACGATTCATGAAATATAGTCCGCCCACAGACGAACGGACGGAGTTAGTATTAGTAATAGACATTTTTTTGAAAATTTCATGTGTCTACCTATTACGGTTCAAAAGATACAGTTCGCTGATAAACGGACGGAGAGCAGAGTCTTAGTAATATGCCGTCTCGTTTTGGATACGGACCGTAAAAATATATATAATATAATCAAATTGTGATTTATTTCTTTTTTTGGAGACAACTTACCAATCTGTAGATACTTTTTAATATATTTTCAGAAAAATTTGTGCAGAAGGAGATCCATCTGATAAAATAAGTGTTCAGAATATTAGGCTAAGCCGCAGCAAATTCACTTATTTCCAGTAGTATTTTATATTTTATAATACACTTATCCAATAATAAAACGATAATCAAAATCGGTTGACGTTTACTATGCAAAAGATAAAAAAGCAAAAATGCAGTCAAGTTGAATAGGTACATTCTCCTTTTGAAAAGTTGATAAAAACTATGGAATGCAAACATAAAATATGGTATGTTTTCCATTTGAATTAACTCAGTTTTTTACTCACCTTGTGTATTTATTGAAGTTTGTATATAGCCTAAACATACGACTTTAACTTCGCTATAATATGTTGGGTAATTTATTACCTGAAATTTACCAATATTGGAGCTTTTTGTTTTGATTACCTAAGCCCGTTTTCATAGAAATTTTGACACAAATTAAAATATCTCAGAAAACATAGACATTTGAAAATGAATTTTTATTTAAAAAAAATTAAAACGAGTAGAAATTGCAAATTGATTAAAAACATTTTAGATGAAAAAGGAAAGATCGTGTCTACTTCTGGCATAAATGGATGTTTCTCGGATTTGATATTGTTTTATTGAGTTAAATTATTCAAAAAA
The DNA here is from genome assembly GCA_958507055.1 of Crioceris asparagi. NCBI lineage: Eukaryota > Metazoa > Arthropoda > Insecta > Coleoptera > Chrysomelidae > Crioceris > Crioceris asparagi. The sequence continues at coordinate 78,094,639 of OY293826.1, read as the reverse complement.
GTACCCACTTCAAATTTTTATAATTAAAATATAACAAGTTCAAACAAAACGTGGAGAACCCTATTTATTAGATATGAAATAAACAGTAGCTAATTTTACTTATTGAATTAAGACTAATTTTGAGACTTCTAGTTCAAGAATAAAACATGAATGTCTGCTCTTTCCTAAACAGAGCTTGTAATTTAAATTATCATATCACGGTTAAGTGAATGTCTTAATTAGACACACATAGACAAAAACTACGCATAATCATAACGTATCCATTATAAAAAGCTACACATTTCAAAAAAATGTATAACGCAACATCATTACATCAGGAAGATATCTTTGATGATAATTTATTTATGTATATATTTTATCTTTGTTCTCATCTCACGCGCGCGGCAATGAAATTTGAAGGAGGATCTATTATGAATTAAGTATGAATTTGCAACATTTTTTAGAGTAGACAGAGAATTATCGACTTTCTCTCTACATTGTCTGACAGTATTGTTGAATTTGGACCAATTTTTATCTGGATCATAGAGCAGATTTCAATTAAAAGATAAAAAATGGTCAAAGGAAACGGAATTGGATATAGGTACTTAGATAACCTGTCAAGAAACCGATGGATATTGATACAGAGACAGTGCTTAAAAAAAGTATCGTCATGTTGTGCTGAGTTGAAAATAATCTTCATAAAATATGTTAGCGTTATCCGCTATAAGAAATGTTGTTAAACTTCAGTTTATAGTAGAGATTTGAAAGACCGTCCTATCGAGAATTGTCTCAGCAAATCAAAATATTTTTTTAAATAAAAAAAATGTACCTACTGACTTTATTTGTTGGTGCACTGGAAAGTACAAAAGTTAACTCTATTAGTGCTGGTAAGTTGTGCAGTTTTTGTAGGTGAATAGAAGACTATTGGCACCACATTCAAAAGTACCAGCATCAATTAAAAGCTTTTTTATTTTTCAGAGCACCAACTTATGAAGTCGGTCCTATTTTTTGTACAAAATATTTATTTCACATTATTGAGTGTTTTATTAGTCATAAGAATTATTGAGCCTTCCCTTATATTCAATGAATTGAAATTTAAAATGTTTGAGAAAAACTACCCCCCTCACTCCCACTGCTAGTGGGAAGGACATTGTCTTTTGATATATATGACCAAAATCGGTGCACGTTTACTATGTAAACCGCGTTAATACAGATAAATAATTGATTCAAACTTTGCGCTACATTTCAATGATAATGATCACAGATTTAATGATAATTTCATAATCTTACATACCGAAAAGAAATGATTTAAACTGAATTTACTTGAGTCATTAGAAGTTAGTAAATGTAAACATTCCTGTAATCTCCTCAATGACCAGATCAATGGTTTGTCCAGACACTTATTGTATATAATTATTACCTAATTAGTTTATAATATTAATAATTTTAAGATGCATGTTAATTATCCTTACTATGCAGGTAGATACTAATTCTTTTAGAAATTAGTTAATACTCACATTTGAGAAAGGCACAGTATGTCAAAACAAATGTCATGTTTAAATAATATATGTACTAGTGGGAATTTATTATACCTAGTGTTTTAATCTTAATTTGTTAAGGATTCACATCAAGTAACATGCAATTCAGTAATAAATTCGGAATTGGATAAAAGGCATAAGGAACCTATTTTTTAACGGGGGTCGTACAACTTTTTTATATGCAGTACAAAATACGGAATAAGGGTTTATTTATTTATGCTATTTGTACATGTACATATTTTGTATAAATGCCTACCAAAATTATTTTTTTTCTTTCTGTAGATTCAGAAAAGAGAAGGTACCTTCAGTACATCAATCACAGAACTTACTTGAACGTAAACCGAACATAATTCTTCTGGAATAAATTTATGGCTCCTTATTCTCGTATTTTCGGATTCCAACTTCTGCGCCGGCTACTAAAATAATCGAAAATAATAGTGGCTTAACAGTCACCGCACTAAGACGAACAACAATCGTCATCCTCATATATTACATGGATTAGACTGGATATGAGCAATTAAGCAGAAAACATGAAACTTTTTCCCGCTTTTTCTCCGATGATTATATTTTTCGGCTGATGAGTAACAGTTATAACAAGCCTGGCACCATCTTGAGCAACAAGCGAGTGATCTTATTACTCTCAAAAATAAAAAAGCTACAAAAATCGACCCACCCGTTCTCGATATTATATTAAATGAAGTATGATAGACAGTAAGGCAGACCAAGCTCTAAAAATATCTACTCTGGAAAATATGAAATTAAAAACTGCTCCACAGAATTAGACGAATACCTGACAAGCACATTGCTACATAATTATACATTGAATTACATTAGTCCGACTTCTTTCCAGAAACGAAACAAAAATTGACCCCAAACCAAGGTACATTCATATTCAGATGTCTTCCAACAATGGGTTTTGTAATATCGCATACATCACAATAACTTCCTGATGGGAAATCAAAAAGATATAATTATTGTTAACAAATATTTCTAATCAACCGTGGACTCTACTCATGCCAAACATTGTAATATCTCATGTAAATTTCTCGGAAAATATATCGTCGTGACTGCAGCATCATCTTTCTTTTCAATGTTTATTATGAATACAGCAACAATAGTTGATGATGATTCGTTCATCTAAGTGCTTCTGCACGGTATCAAATCTCACGACTAAAAAGCACATTATCATCTTTAATTCGAGTCACAAGACCTTCTTGTTTATGTCTAGCCGGTTGCAAGAAAGAGTAAAATACTTTCTCCCAATGTTAGCAACAACAACTGTAAAGTTAGTGCCACAATTTTTGCATGATGTCTGAGAGAATAGCCGCCTCACGTCGGTGGCCCGGAGAAAATTGCACCGGGGTCAAGAAGTTCTTCTTCTTCTTCTTCTTCTTCTAAGATGTTATGAAATTGATGCGTTGCGTTTGTGATACACCTTTATTGGTTATTAAGATAATTGTTGGAATAGGTTTGAGCATAGAGGCATGTTGTCCTCTTTATTTATGATGAATCTAAGTAGATGATATTTTTGGAACAACTTTTTGCAAATCTGAGTGTAGGCAATTAAAATAACTTCTTACAAAAAATAGGATCAAGTTTATTAGATGAGACAATGTCAAACACAAAATAATAATTGTTATTCTTTTGGTACTACAACTTTTGAAGGTGTGCACGTGCAATTGCAAGTTATTGGGATATGAAGTCTGTCGGCAACCACTTCATAATTACCAGTACCAAGGGAATAAATGCTATTTTTTATGTTTCATTGGCAAATTTAATAAAGTCGGTCCTAGTTTTTGTGTAAAGTTATTTGTTCTACAATTTTGAGAGTTGCCAGATCCACATCAAATTTTTCAAGACCTCTAACTCTAAAACTGTCATAAATTATCGATTTTGAAAAAGACTTAGAGCCCCATTGGTGATATTTTGCGAAGAAATATATGTTGAGTTTCTTATTTTCATAATGGGATCATTTCTAAGTATACTCCTCTCTCCAATGAAAAAAATATTATCAGAATGGGAACACATTTACTATGTGAAAAGTGCGAACATTCATATATAAATAAATATTTTTGACAAAAAAAATATTTCACACTTTTGAGAATAACATTAGTCATGAAAATTGTTGAACGTTCACTAATACCAAAGAAGATACCTAGTACTTATCCTATTACCCATGTGTAGGCTTAGCTTGTACTTGTTATTATTCAGAGATCTCAAAACATCGCGGTGCTGCTATACATATAACAGACTTTACTGCAGTAATTCGGAAACCTTAACTCTTTTGAAAAAAAAAACAATTTAAATATTGCTCATATTTTCATACAAATATCACATATTTCAGACTTTAGCATTGGTCAAACTTGCAAAACCTTGAAAACTCTTTTGGAAAAAAAATTTAAACATATCCGGATATGGTCTCATCTTTAATACTTCCATCTCGTATTTTCGATATGAGAAAAATTGCAACCTCCACCCTCTTCGTAGATTTCGGATTTTAGTTTTTCTAAATGTAAGACAATATCTAACAGACATACATAAAATAAGCAAACATACTACCGAACTGTATATTTCCTCTTTTTTTTAAGTCGGTCACATACGATGGTCGAATAATTGTATACCCCTTAACTTTTGTTTTTGAAGTTGGTTGAAAAAAGAAAAAGATCACAAAATATTATTAATGATTTCTATGTAAAGAATAAAGATCTACTGTATAGAAATCTTTTTTTTTAATAAGAATGTCAACCTCAATTTTTTTGTATTTTGAATATTATTATCTCCTATTATTTCTATTTAATTTTATTTTATGAAGGAGATCATATCAAACATTGAAAAAAAGGGAGAAACTAGTTTAGGACCCGGAGCCAATATCTCTAGATTAAGAATCTATCCAACTTCAAATTAACCAATAATCGTTACAAAATACGTTATTTGTAAGCAATTGCCGAAATGCTATTCTGAAGCAACAGTTATTTTTTTATTAGTTCCCGGATCCCGTTCATCCAATGTAGTTCATGATAATGGTCTGCGCCGAAAGTAATATGCGTAAAATTTTGAAAAAAGCATGATATAGGTAAGGCTTTACCCACACAAACTTATACGAAAATCGTAGGGAACCCTTTTCATGCGAGCCCAAGTCTCACTCGATCATTTTTGACCGACTTCCCGCATAGTAAACTTGGCCGATTTTGATAATTTTTTGAAAGAGGTGGTACCATATACAGATTTTCAGGGTTTCCATAATGTCTATCCCTTCGAAAAAGCCGGTTTTGTAATCAGGGCTTTAAGATAGTCTAAAATGTGTTAGATACACTAATTAGCTGCTTAAAATTTAAAATATTTTTATAAAAAAGTTGTGAATAAATATAAAAGCTCTAATATGAAGTAATTGCTTTCCAATTAATAATTGCATTTCTGAGATAAGGGTTCTTTTAAAAATCATATATTTTTTTACATTCAAGTAAAGAATTCAGTCTCGTCGCAATACAGTCACAAGTGTAGAGCTTAAGGTTTATTCAGTATACCAACTGATATAGGTTCGATAATAATGTGCCTGTTTTACCCACATAGTTTTGTACCAACTTATAGCAACATTACATACATTTTTTAATTTAAATAGATTTATCAATTATTATGAATAGATTAAGATTGGTCCTACCATAATCTTCTGGTTTTCAAAATATTCTTCAAGTTATAGGTTTATTATTACTCGTTATTAGGGAGTTTGTATGGGGTTTTTGAGAAGTTCGGGGCATTTACTAGTGATTTTTTTTAATGCTGCCGCAATTGGAACCCCAGTGATGATGATTTTTTGTTTACCCACCCAACATTTTTTTTTAATTTCCGTATTTTTTATTTTATTGTATATTGTCAGTTTCAAATAATTATGTGAAGACGCTAGAAGTGCTTTTATGCGTGTTCAACCATCTCATTATTAATTATCCCAAAAATATATTACATGCTCCATTAAATTCCATGAATTTCTGGAAAGTCTGTATTCTCTCAACACTTTTCGACACATCCATCCTTCCCAATGTTATTATAGATGTAAATTTTATTAATTTTGCCGCTTAAACATTATGTGGATTTCGACATGCAATTTTCAAGAAATGGCAAAGAAAGCGGAAAGTAATAATTATTAGGCATAAATATGTAAAGTTTATATTTTAGTTTTGTGGTTTGAGCTACCAATAATTATAATAAACACATATATGATAATTTAAGGTGAAACAACCAAAAATGAGGCATCAATTGAATATGGTGAGTAAGTCATTAATAATTATTGTAGGTATTGCATAAATTATTCAGTTTCATAGACTGAAAAGGATCAATGGTTTCTAAAATACATAATTCTTGAAAAAAAACATTTTCCTTTTCATATTCTTTGGAATTCCATTTAATTTAAATAGAAGAAATTTATAAACTTTATAATATGAAAAATTGGGGAGGAACATTAAATTTTAGTAAATTTTCCTCAATATTTTATAATTTGTCACAATTTGTTTTACGTTCTTAATTATCTTAATGTTGTCAACTTATGTATATTATGCTACGCACGAAGACCAAATTTGGACAATGACCGATTTCTTCCTTGCCCACAACGCGGTGTGGACATATGTGCATAGTTTCATTATTAGAATAAAGCAAACTTGAGTATGTCTATGACGTTCTGGGTAAGAATTTGGGTCAGTTATACATACATATTTGTAATATAAGTATTTTTAACAAAAAATCAGGATAGATTTTATTACATTTAGCACGGAAAAATTCTTAATAATATTAAGTCTACTCTTTCTGGTAACTTTGAATTTGTGAAGTTCTAGGTAAATAGAAGACTTTTGGCAATTCAAAAGTACCAGCTCCAGTAACATTGATATTATCTCGAATTTTACAGTGCTCCAACCAAAAGAGTCGGTCCTATTTTTTTGTTAAAAATATATATTTCAGGTTTTTGAGTTTAGGTATTCATAGGCTGTGACTGACCGAAGTAGTGATGCGCAAAGCAAGACCAAGACCAAGACCGATATGGTCTTGGTATTGGTCTTGGTCTTGCACCCTTGGTATTGGTCTTGGTCTTGCATCAAATCCTTAGTCTTGGTCTTGGGTCTTGGTCTTGCATATACGGTCTTGGTATTGGTCTTGGTCTTGCTGCAAGACTTGCAAGACTTTGCAAGACTCTTGCAAAAATTTTGATCTTTTTATAAGTGTGAAAAGCTGTTGCGATTTTAAACCGTAATTGCTTCATCCAAATGAAGAAGAACCCTGAATATGTATGGGAAGTATGTAATTCATAATCTTATAAGATTGCCTATAATTATATTATCATTCGAAATGGATAAATATCGACCGTATAAAAAAATTGTCATTGTCCAGAACAAACACGCCTTGTAATGTAGAATAAGTAATGAGAATAAAACTAGGTGCCTAGAATTAAGTTAGGGCAAGTGAGATGCGTAAGAGTTTATAAATTAATAATCACCATTCACATATGAGAATCGTATCTTACTAGCGCGATTTAGTCTGCTTTTGTTTTCTTGGTATCATGCGTCCCAACTGAGCACTCATTTTACTACATACTTCTACTTCATACTTCTATTTCATAATTCATTTTCTAGCTCATTCTACAATGGTTTTGTACCATTTTCTTTAATAAAATAGAAAGAATCTCTGAAAGCGATCAAAAGTATTTCTGATAAAACTAAAATTAAAAATAGTTAGAGATTTAATACGCGCATTTATAAAACTAGGTATCTATTTAAAAAGTCAGTCGTGTGAATATCTCAGTTGAGTTAGTTAATCAGCATGATCGAAAAAATAGATTCAAAATAAGGGCAATATAAAATTTCAAATATCTCCAAAAGTGGCAACTGGATAAATGTCATCAACAAAATTCAGATTTATAGATTATTCTTAACGTTTGCTTAAAACATTCTGCGCGATAGAAAAAATAATAAAAATAAAAAACCATGTAGTTTACTTTCCCCTGGCTATGAACTGTCGGGATTCTTTGAAAACAGCTTGGTAAGGGAAATCCTAGAAGGGTTGAAATTACGGTATAGGTATAGGGTATTTAAGATTTTTTTGAAATCCGGAAATCCTAGAAGGGTAAAATGAACTCGCTTTTCACCCAAAAACTTTTAATTCAATATTTTTAGAATCTGTAAAATAAAGATCGATCATAAGAGAGTTCAAAGATTAAATTAATTAGGTTATTTATTAGCATTTCTTATCTAATCATTGAGTAAAATAATATGTTTCCTACCAATTTGGTGTTTCGTTACGGAACTGCAAGAGTCTTGCAAGTCTCGCAAGTCTTGCAGCAAGACCAAGACCAAGACCAGGTTAGTCTTGGTATTGGTCTTGCATCCCAGTATTGGTCTTGGTCTTGGGTCTTGGTCTTGCATAGACGGTCTTGGTCTCGGTCTTGGTCTTGCAAAATTGCAAGACCAAGACCAAGACTGCAAAACCAAGACCAGTCTCGCAGCATCACTAGACCGAAGTAAAGACTGACAATAGAAAGATTTTGTAAGGGTTCCAGTTTTTCATCGAATATACCAAATCATCAAAAGCGGATAAACATTTAATAAGTATTGGTTGATTAGAATAGTTAAAATATTTGACATAAAATTTGTTTTCTTCATTCTCAATATAGCTGTAGACAGATGTAGAAAACATTTAAGATATTGCTATCATAATTTGTTTTCATTGAAATTCCCAAATTAAAAACTACTTTGTTTCTTCTTTTGTTTTATTGTTCTTTTCTATATGTGAAAATTAAACTTAAATGAGTGCAGAAAGCTTAACGATTCCTTGTTGAATTATGATTTAGTATTTTCTTACATCAACTATCATCGACTTTATTCGTTCTTGTACACTGAAAAATACAAAATAATTTGAAGTCATACAGTTATATACTCGTAAACACTTTTAGACTTAGACTCAACTTCAAAAGTACCGGCACCGATAAAATTAATATTATTTGGTATTTTTCAGTGGATCTTCTAATACTTTCCTAGTTTCAGTTATGAATGTTGATTTCAATTCTCCTTATTTTGATTATTTTTATTTAAATAAAAATAGGTTCATTTAAGGCGTTTTTTATTTACTTGCTCTGCTAGATTGTTTGAAAACAAGATGGAATATAAATTTTAAATGAATGAAGTTTTGCAAATATCAAATGTATTTCAAATCTCTGTTTTTTAATTTGGTCTAACAGACTAATGTTATCAAAAATTTAACAAAGTCATGTTATCGGCGGATGTCCCGATTGATAAGAACAAAATTAAAATAAGAAAATGCGACAAAAAGGAAAACATCTAAAAAGTAAAATCTAAATAAAAATTGGCTCATCCATTTGGGAGCTACGTTACCCTTGATTAAAGTAAAACTAGCTAAAAACACTTTGAATCAAATCACCTTTCAAACACAAATATCTAAATCGAAATCGGTGGATTATTTTGCGAGCTACGTTTCAACAAAGAGACAGACATAAACACGATAAACAATATTTAATTATTAAAAAAACTAGCTAAAAACACTTTCGATCAAATCACTTTCTAAACTAAATCAAAAACGGTTCATCTGTTTGGGAGCTACGATACATAGACTGATACGATGCCACTGACATCCTCACAGATACACACATCAAACATATAATACCCCTCTATTCGCGTTGAGGGTTAAATTTATCAATAATTACAAAGGTTTCCGGTTGATTAACATAAAAAACATATTATATATAAAAATATAAATAAATAAAAATATGCACCAATAGTTACAAAATGAATAAAAAAAAAACTGGAAGCTTAGCTGGCTAAATCGATATAAGAAATGTATTCCATTGAATCGAGTTTTCTCAAAATTGGCGATACCCAAAACGTTTGTTGCATATAATATCCACTAAGAAAACCACACCAATGATGATGAGAATGTAAAAAAATCTGGAGATCTAAATAATAGAAAAATCAACATATTTTCCTATTAATATCTTTGATTCTAAGATGTGAAAAATTCCTAAAATTATAAAAAGATGTATTAGGCATTGTTTTGAACAAAAATGAACGAAAACATAATTTTGTAAAAAATGCATCAGCTTTCTAATCAAGCTCTGCAAAAAATCATTGTCTAGAGTTATTACACTGGTTCCTTATTTATGATAATATTTAATGTATCAATATTGCAAACCTAAGAGATTGGTCCTTCGAAACAGTGGCAGGGTAGTGAAGATAACACTTTCTCAAAATAAGTCTCAGAAGAAGAAAAAGTCCTTCACTTGAAGAAGAGAAAAAACTCAACACTCACACGTACCTTGATAAAAAAAAAACAACAATACAGCACACTACGATACTGGGACGAACTATGCAAAACTAACTAAAAACTAGAAATGATTCTTCTCCGGGCACATCTCTCCCCTTTATATATATTTATTTATATGGTCAAATAATGTGAGTGTGGATGGATGGTAAAGCGCGGCGTTCTGGCCCAATGCAAATGTTGAAGGTGTCTTCTTCAGCTGCACAACAATTACAATTCATTTGGGCGACTGTACCATCAGATGGAGAGTGAGAGTACTTTTTAAGGAGGTGGAGGTATAGGTATATTATCTGCGTGGTTAACAATGAAAATTGCGGAAAATATTTTTGGTATGTAACACGTAGTACCTATATAATAAAGAGAAAAGAGATCGTTAAATAAGTGTCTAAGTGCTGCAGCATTTTTTATTGATCTTTATCGATTTTATTGGATTTGGAATTGTGTTGCTACGATCTCCAAAATGTCGCAATGCAAATTTTATATCATGATTGTGTACCTATGTGATTGTCTTATACAAATAATTCGAAAGGAACCATTGTCAAATAAAGAAAAAAGAAAGATATGCTTGATGTCTATATTGAGGTTAATATCTTTTCATGGGAACGCATATATTTGTATATCTATATAACATATTCTCATTACACGATTAGTTACCAGGCTATTATTATGGGAGAATATTTTTTTATAGGAAGTTACTGTGATTTTGATTGTATCATTTTATTTGCTTAATTTGGCAAACAATGATACATAGAAGACCGGGTCTTCAAAAGATAATACTTGTTTTTTAGGAGAATAATGATGACATATAGTTATAGTGTACAGTAGGAGCAAATTCGATAAAAAATCGGTATCTATAAGCAATCGATCAAGAGCGGATCGGGTGAGCGTATAGTAATTTCCTCAAAAACCTAACCTTTTGTGAAATCCTATGTTTTGCATTTTTTAATTTTTACGGTCAGTAGTTTTGGAGAATTGCCCATAATGAGTACTTCCATTTGCTACATGACCAAAACTCTCCTCCAAAGGGGGTAGAGGGGATATTTTAAACGGGACGAGACCATTTCCAGAATCGTTTAACTGGAACATTTTTCAATATTTCCAATGTATGAGAGTTGAAAGTTCTCGAAAAAAAGATAAATAAAGTTGGTGCAAAAAATCTTCTAACTACATATAGGGTAAAACACCCAATTATTGGCACTTTAAGGATACTATTACAATTAAATCATATTTGAAATCAAAAAACGAACATTTCAGCACCGAATATGCCAATATGTCATTTCTCCATGTTCGTAGTAACTGCAAAAGTCATTTTTAAAATATTAAGTTAACATGCATTTTAAGAAGACCCTTTTTTTTCGGAATGTTGAGGTTTTCCATTCATTGGCACCTAAATGCTAGTCATTGGCAGGCAAAAAGCACCAATGATTGGCATGAAAATATGGTCGCTCTTACGTTGGCACTCTAATGATTGGCACATTATGGAAAGGTGGATGCAATAAAAACTCAGTAATAGTAACTTTATTCACAAGAATCAATTTTTTCAATACATATTTTGAATAAATTTAGTAGCTGAAACTACTTATTGCACGTTTGACACAAGAAATAATCAGTTAACAATTTTTTTCCTTTCAGACATGTTGTGTGAAAGGTTCTTTGGCATTTTTGGCACTTGATACCTAAATTGGTTAAATATATATTATGAGTACATATAAAACACAGTCCTCGCCTTACTAAAATATTATTTTCAGGTAAGTCTACCTCTGTAGTTTGTTTTTGGTTTTCAGTGGTCACAGTCATTTCATCTACCTTTGAAGTTTCTTTTTCATTTTCAGTAATAGCAATTATTTCCGTCTTAAATAAATTTCTTCTATATTTCTCCATCCTGTTTGCATCTTTTCGGGTCGGTAATTTTGTTTTTCTTGTATTTATTTCTGGTTTATTTTCCTTTGAATCGATTTTAAGGGCTATTTTTTTGTGGCTTTTTCTGCAGCCATAGTAAGCCTCTTAATTCTTTTTTCTTTATCTTCTAAAATTTTCTTATATGTGGATGATGTAATTACATAGGGCATTCTTTCCGTATTTCTTTTACCTAATCTCTCAGGTGTTTTTGGAGCCTCAAGATAATGTGATATGTTTTCGTTTCCTTGTTTCAGTACAACACAGTTTTTTTCTTAATCAGCATTCTTAAGCATTTGATCTTCTAGAATTTCATCCTTACCCTCTATAACTTGTTCCGTCCCTTCCTTTGCAGCCATGACATCTAGTTCTACAGACTTGTCCTCTTCCATACGTATCCCAAGATTTTCATCTGTAGCGCTCAAAACTTTCCTCAGACTTTTATTATCTATGATTTGTATTTTATTTGCGTTATTCAACATTTGTCCTTCAAAACTTTCATTCTTACCTGCAACAGCTTGTTCTGTTTCTTTATTCGCAGCCACGATATCTATTTCGACAGTTTCGCCTTTCTCCATAGTTTTCCCAAGATTAGCATTTGCAGCGCCCGAACCTTTGCACAGAACTCTATTCTCTATGATTTGTATTTTATTTGCGCTGTTCAGTATTGGTTTTTGAAGACATTCATTCTTAACTGCAACAACTTGTTCTGTTTCTTTATTCTTAGCTTCGACATCTATTTCGACAGATTTGCTCTCTTCCATTTCCATTTCAAGTACATCATCAATGACCACCGGCATTGCAAGTATTTCGTCCTCACTAAATGGAAAATCAAACTCATCATTTTCAGTCGCATTCTTATCAGATAAATTATCAGAAACATTTCTTGAAATGAGTAAATTAGCGTAAATGTTTTTCAATATCATAAAATATTCGCAGTCCTTTGCATGATTCCGTGCTGTGACATTTTTTTCCATTTCCGATAGTACTGTATCGCCTACGATTTCACAGAACTTCTTGACCGTTAATACATTCTCTTCCACTTTATCAGGTTCCGCAATAGATATTTTATCGCAGTTTGGTTTGCCTAAACACTTTGTGTAGTCAATGGCATCCGGATTCCAAGGGTGAAGTCCACAAGCCTGAAACCCATGAGAAACCGTATCAGGTTTTAAACGTTTAACAGCTCTTTCCAGAATGGGGGCAAAGTGCTGTTTGCCTAAGTGACAATAAGGATTTTCTCTCCGCCATAGAAAAACAGCTTGTTTCCAAAAAGTTTTTAGTGGTTTGAAACTCGATACATCTGCAGGTTGTAGTATACGAGTGGCATTAGGGTATAGTGCAATCAAAACGATATTCAATTCTGAGCATAACTTGCTTAGTTGGTATTTCCGCCTTCATCCAACCGTTATCGCTCATAGCTACACCCCATTCATCAGGGATACTCTTTGCAACAGGGGTAGTTAATCTCTTGTTAGGGAATATGATCATAGGAGGTGTAACAGCTCCGGAAGCTGAGAAACTAAACATTACTGTTAGATTCTGTTTTGCTTGGCCCTTATCAACCTCATATACATTTGAAGCCCCTTTTGGAGCAATAACTTTACCCAGTTTCGGGCAAAATAAAAAACAGGTTTCGTCACCATTGTAAACTCTTGTCGGGTCTTCTAATACCTGAAGAATATTTTTTGATTTCAGATAGTCTTCTATTTCAGTAAACCATTTGCGTACGTCCTTTTCAGAAACATTTGAGGATGCAGCTGTGACTGCTTCCGGAGTGCGGCTTGTTAAGACCGGATGACGATTTAAAAAAGATTTGTACCAATGATCTCCTGAAATTCATTTATAGTTAGGTGACATCCGGTATAAATTAGCAAGTTGAAACAAATGTGATTACCTGGCATATTGTCCTTGAAAGAATTGCGCCTATTGTTGGCATCCATGAAGTTTTTTACTGACAATTGGATGTCGAGCTTTCGCCTAGGAAAGCCTTTGCGATGGCTTTCGAGTATCCATTCTACCAACAACTGTTCTTCTTCATCGGAGAGGTATGTCTTAGGGCCAGGACGAGTTTTAAAAAAATTTGGACCTAAACGAAACTGCAGTGTCGATCTCGGTATTCCATATTTCGCAACAGATCTCTTTGATGCGCCATTCCTTATATCCGTGAGGGCTCTCTCAATCGTTTTTTCGTCGTATTGTCTAACACATTTACTTTTTGGGTTAACCTTTGGCATATTAATTAACAAAAAATTTAATTAATAATCTAATCAGAGCCGATGCCAATAATTATCATCTTTATTATTTACCACAATTTAAATATTGGCATGGGTGCCAACTATTGGAGCTTACGTGAAAGGAGCTGCTAATTATTGGCACCCTAGATATTTATCGCAAACACCACAATTTCTTGTATCTAACTTCTAAATAATCTTCCACAAACATTGTAATGTAATGGCAAATTAATAAACAAAAACAGTATTTCTCATAACCTAGGTAAAAGCACTGATGAGAAAAGCAAGTTTCTTAACAAAATAGTAACTTTCCTACCTTTTTCTCGAAGTGAGCAGCCTTTATATATCACAGCACAGACATTTGCAACATTGACATCGGCACGTCTAGTTCACTGGTTTGAACAAGGTTGTCAGATTTGTTTTTATTTAACACATGTACCGAAACATTCAGGGAAAATTAAAGAATCGATTTTATATAAGTGGGGTGCCAATAACAGGTCGAGTGCCAACAATTGGGTACTTTACCCTAACTGAACCACTTCAAAATTACCTGAACCAATGGCAATAATGCTATTTTGTCGGTCCTATTTGTGATAAAAACTTTTTATATACCTATTTAAATTTTCTGATAAATCCAAAAATTAACCTCAAAAAATAGAGTTGTTCATGCTAATCTTCCATGATTGAATCATCTCTGCGGAAAGGTCAAGTTTTTAACTTTTCAGTTTTGTTTCGAAGTATGGAAACATAAAATATACCTTGGAACCTTCGCTTTATAATAACGAATATAGAGGGTCATCTAAACCTCAAAGTTTTCGTACTTTCGATAAACATTTTGTGGAAAAAATTGAAATTAGAATAAAATATCCTGCAACTGAATTAAAAAACATATTATATGAAAGGGCTTATAATGAGTAATTTTTTTTCATTTTTTTTTTAAATTTAAATGGTTCGGAAGATACCAAGGGCAATGTAACATATTTTTTACGAAAAATTGGACCGACTTCATTAGTTGGTGCACTGAAAAATATGAAATAATGGTAATTCTATTTATTGGTTCTGGTAATTTTGAAGCTTTGCAGTTGTAGTTAGATTGAAAACATTTTGCACCAACTTCAGAAGCACCAGAACCAATAGAACTAATTGGTCCAAATTTTTTAAGAAAATAATTTTGAAAAAAATTTTCCCTCCACCTCCTTTAGGAGAAGTTTTTGAGGGGAATGACATCTTGAATGCTGATTTTTTCATTGGGATGAACTCTCACTCTCAATAGTCCTCTATCAAATTAAAAAAGAACCATCGTACCATGTTTACTATTTAAAAGGCGCGAACATCCTTAAAAAACATGCAGACAAACAGTCGAATTGTATACCTCCGGTTGGTCGGTCAAAAATATTGAACGTTCCCACTCTGATGTCTTAATATACAGAGCGTAATTCTTTTTATTAGCAATTCGGTGGAAGGTTATTGTAATGTATGTACGGATGTATAAAAATATAAAAAAGACACTGAAAAAACTAGAAACAAACAAAAAGGTATTTTCTTCAATATTTCGAAAACTTTAGGGTATCTACCTATCTATAAGATTGATCAAAACGTAAATAACTTATTAGTTGAAAGTTACTTTTTGATAAATAGAGCCTTAGGTCTATTCTGCATGACAACTGTTATCGGACGATAATATTTTATGCTTTTAACGTAAATTGCTATTTTGTGAGTAAGCTCAACATTTAACGCATCCCATAAAAAGTAATATTTTAAGGCATCTGATAAATCTTCTCTGATGTGCCACAAAAAAAGCTGTTATGTATGGAAAGTGATCCTATTTGATCAAAATTGGAAAATATAGATAATGAACCATCGGACTAATGGAAGTTTGAATTATTGTTGTTATATTAAATGAATAATTTGAGGTGATGACAGATAGTGTTAATTGAGTTTTGTAGATTGGTATGAGACTGGTATTGTAATGAGACTTGAACGTAGAATTTCAGAGAAAAACCATCTCTAGAAAATTTCAAGATCAAAAAATACCCCAGTCTCAAAAATGTTTCTCAATTTGTTAAATTCAACGACTGAAGTTAAATTTAGTGCTTGGTTTTGGCTTACAGAATAGCAACGGAAGTTATGGATATTAATCAAGTCTTAAAATATCGGTTGCTGGTAACAGAAAAGCAATTTAGATTTAAGGCCCTGTATTTTTTAACGTTCTGCTTACAGAACGATCCCATTTTTAACAAATCCATTGATACAATTACATATTAAATCTGCTCAAAAATAAGTTAGCAATCTTATGACTTATATACAACAGAATCTAATTAATATTCATTAAGCTTGAGTTTTTCTACAGACATGAATTCAAATTATGGAAACATCAGCTTTTGAGCATATACGCATGAGGATAGAATTGTGTTGAGTATATAAATAGCGAAGCTGTTACAGGCGAATCACGGGACATCCTGTATTTTAACAAAAATACACTTGCTAATGATAATTTTCCAATAACTGGGCTATCCTACTTAAATATTTTATACATATCGCATATTGCATCACGATGTTGTTTGTATAATTTCACGATTCAATTTTCGAGCGGAAACAATCACGAAAAAAATCACCTTGATATTTAGGTGTAGAAGCATTCTAGTTCATGTGTGTAATTCAGAGAAAAAAATATATGTCTATCGATCTTCTCCATCCTATATCTTTGATGGTATATCATGATAAAAGCAATACTTAAATTAATATATATTTTTGAAAGAGAATGGCCAACTGACATTGATATGAAAATGTAATTTTGAAGATATTATTGTAGGTATAGTAAAGTTATACAAGGTTATCACAAAGTGAGGGATATTTTATTCAGCTATTATGTATTTTCTGCAAATTAACAGGATATGAAAGAAATTCGATTGCTTAAATAATGAGAAGTGGTTAACGCAAACGTTCGACATGTCACCCAATCTATAAATGAACAACCGTTCTATCAAATTGTACACAGCATTTGTCAGTATTTTTGATCAAATAATTAATGCAATTTGCTCCCTTATCGAGTCTTTTAATTCTTCCAGCATTCTTGATCACGTTAAAAACACCGAATTACTGAATACAGTCAGTAAAGTAACACATAATTGGGTACCTACTACCGCGCGTAATGTAACAGCAACACCTCAGATGTGAGCATTACATCAGTAAATACATCATGAAGACAATTTCTGTATGATAAACCAATGTACTATTATTGTAAAATCAAGCGAATTTTACAACGTTACATTACACGCGCTTGCTGCCGTTGAGTACCCATCCTTACATTTGTTCACCTATAACAGTGTCCTTTTTGTTTCTCTTCAAAAGTGTATGGGCCAATAATAGGATTAGCTTTGAACCCGTACCAAAAAGTGCTTTTCTTGAAATGTGTCTCATCTAAGCCAATACAGTTTGTTTCACGAATCATGGGTATTGTGTGTAATCATTCACGAGCTACGTACATATCGCTATACGTCTCATCGCATCTCATTATCATGAAATTCTCTACAACGTTTGTCGATCTAAGCTACGACATCAGTATGTCAAGCTGATGTCCTTTTATATAATGATAGGGCGCTGTCCGAAGGCAACGCAATCTTTATTTCATAGGCGTCACAAAGTCATTGTGACATTTCAGATAATTCAGGTGCATAAATTTATATTTCATAACTCAAGTATTAAATTTGTATTTGTGTGTCTGCATTATTGTTGATAATAAATCTTTCATATTATGTTTGCTTATTTAATCAATCGATATTTTTTCTTCTAATTATATGAACTTCCTCAAATGCCATATCTTAGATAGAAATCGTTACGCCACTGATTTACTCCCGTCAGTTGGATTGATCTATTTTTCGTGTTTTCAAGGGAGACGCCAACATTCGTGAAACAAACTGTACATCTTTATCGAGAAAAGTCAAACCTTATTTGCATTCGTTTTGATATTGAATTTACTCTACTTATTAGTGTTGGCTAAATTTTTATTTTTCGCATTAATGTCTTCCTGATTACGGTACGACAGTTTCAGATCCTCTTCTTTTCAAATTGATATTCAAATTACGGGAGGTAGTACAAAGTTATCTAATTCACCAGCTGAAAGCAATCAATACGTTTGATGAGTGCGTCAGTCATTCGAAAAAATCTCGTGATTAGGGATAACTATTCTATTGTTAACTGAGATTTGGTTATTAGAAGAGAGTGTTACAAGAGACAAAATATTACAATTTTGTAGATTACATAAATTTTACGTGATGGAGGGGTCGAAAGTGGCCTTAATTGATTCCTTTAATATAACCCACTGTCAGTGTTTCCTCCTGTTTTTATGCAAACTTGGCGAACACACTGTCGTGTGTCTAGATTAGGTATCATTTTTACTTATTTAGATACGTTTTCACAAAACTTCTCAATTGACAAATAATAATGAAAAAAGTTTAAATAAAAATATCCATATGAAAGACTTTCAATCCATGATTTTCATATAAATACATTTCAAACTGAAAAGATGAAGAGATCTGCTACAATCGATTATTTCTTATAAATCCCTACATCCAATCCATGATTTTCACATAAATACATTTCAAACTGAAAAGATGAAGAGATCTGCTACAATCGATTATTTCTTATAAATCCATACATCCAAGTTTTTCCAAATAAGTCAGTCATTCTATTATTTATCATGATACTGATCTCATCTCAGACATATACATTTCTCACTTACAATTTATTATTTAAATATTGTGGACTTTTCAAATAAATAGCATCCATGAATTAATACATTGATCTTACTTACATCTGATATTTAGTGTCAGATGCTGCACACAAACAGTTTCAAAATATCACAACATATTCGTTTTGCAGAGAATCTAGGTAGGCTCATTATTTTTTGCGAAATGAAATAAAATTTGCTTTACGTTCCTCTAATATTATATAATAATAATAAAAGATAAGAATTGCACATGGCGTATTATGTGTGTAATAAATGAGGTACTTGATGGAAATGTGAAGATTTGAAAGATATATTAATGGCTGAGACAAAATATTCGCATAAAATGAGAAAAAAACTCTTATAGCTAAGAAGAAAATTTCATGAATTGCTGGAAAGTGTGCAATTTTAGACTGCCGTTTCAATCTTTCGAGATGAATAGAAATACTATAATTTCTATATATATATTATATATACCGATTTGTATTCACATTCACAAGAAAAATCGTTTTCAGCAATTAATATTCTCATTTTATGAGTTCCACAGGTTATATTTAGTATATCAATATGAACCCTGTAATATCATAGGTGAAAATAGTCCTATGGTAAAGCTTCCGGGGTGTTATCACGTAATTAGCAACTGCAACGCGACCGCGACGATCGCACAATCGGCGCTGTCAAAATATCAATTTGGTACAGTGTTGTCGTTCTGTTAGACTTGAGCCTAAGCTGATACTCGAGTGAAAAGTGAGGTTGGTTTCATGTATGTTTGAATAATAAATTACTATAAATCCTGTTCTCAATGAAATTGATATTTTCTCTTTTAAATCCAATATTTTGTAGACAGTGTCTAATAGACTTTGGCAACACAGACCCAACAACGCAATTGCAACTAGTTGCTAAATTTTACATGATACGGGGGCGGGTATTGATCTAGAGTTCCTCGGATCGAATTCTGATCCCCTCAAAGTTTTTTTTTTAACAAAACCTATTTTTTTAAATAAAAGATGTTAGTATGAGTTTCTAATAATTTAATCGGAAATTTTCAATATATATATATATATATATATATTTTGGTGGTTTTATTCGGGAATACATCCGTTGTTCGTTCCATTTTGGAAAAATTATGCTGATTTCATAGGGGCGGAATTAGAGAAAGGCTACGTAATTTAAAACTCTTCAGTATTCCGATATGTAAACTGGAAAAAATTCAACGGTTCCTGAAATATTTTTAAAATATTTAAAACGGTGATTTCGTTTTTATTTATTTTCTTAATTAATATTAGGAGGTGAAAGCTAAAATGTTTCACCCGCAAATAATACACTAAGACGAAGGTGATGGAGTTATTACAAATAGCTCTTCGGTATTTCTATTTTCAAAGATATACCATACAACAGGGGATTAAAATATTTTGTTCCCTTATTATGAGTATTTTATCGTTTTTCTATGTTTTTCAGAATGTTGATGTGTTATACATAGTATTGAAATTAATTTCTAGCTTCATATAATGGTGTACCAAACAAATATGGTACCCATAAGAAAAAAAAAGTTGTATGGCAAATCTTTGGAAATAAATAAGATCAAAAATATTTCTAAAAATTCCACCATCTTCGTCTTGGTGCATTACTTGCGTGTTCAAAATTTCAACTCTCCGAGTTTGGTATGAGATAATAAATAAAAACAAAATCGATGATTTTCAGTTTTATTAAAGTATTTCAAGACTGGTTAAAAAAGCCATTTTGCAAATCGCAATATTGACGAGGTGTAAATTACGCAACTTTTCTCTGATTTTTTCATATTTCTATCTCCTACCTTTTAAGAAATAGTATTACAGTCCTACAAAATCATCTGGACTCTGTATATTAACAATAAAATCATTTTAATAATATTTGTGGGGTCTTTTATTTGCCTGCAATATATCATATTTCGTACAACTTTACAATCTCTATTATTCTCACGATTTATATTCCCTGTAATTATATTCTTTTTCGTTCATCCGATATTTCTTGTTATTCTAATACCTTTATAATTAATATGTTATTAGATATATTTTGTTCTACAGGACCATTTGCCATTGCTTACCGCATCTGTTTTCACGACAGTAAATTAGGTTTACCGGTTGCTATCTGGTTGCTAACCAAACTATGATCAATGATGATGATAAAGTATCATTGACATTTACATGGCCTGCGCGATTTCCCCACACATTTGACTATTCTTATTGTTCTTGGAGAGAGACAGAGCCATTGTGTGGACATAAACTACTGGCCTTACAATTATTCTGTCACACACTTGTTTGGTCAATCCACTTATTAGCGAGATAGGGAATACGCGGTCCTCCTATGTCAATGGTAAGTATTACTTACCGTTCACAGAATGGTAAGTGAATATATATATTTTGGACTATAGAACGATAAAGATTATTTTGTTCAGTCAGTTGTTAGATACAAGTTAGGTATCTATTCAATGTTTTTCGTTCCAGTTATTCAGGAATATTGATTTCTACGAAAATACATATATTAGTCGTACAAAAAGTATTATAAGCATCACGAAGGGGTTAATGGTAAACTATCCTTTGCATTCTCGATACTTGATATTCTATTTTAGTGCGTCATCTAATGAAATCGGTACCTACTGTATAAAAAAGTCAATTGCTGCTTCTTAAAATTTTGAAAATGTTTCATTCCATTTTGTTTCTATGAGGAATGAATGGATATTTTTTTAATATTCCAAAAATAGTATTATTTATATTTTCAATTTATTATTTAATTTTTTTGCTTAATATAAATAAATGAAATAAAAATCATGTGAGTAATATATCTATCTATCTGTAGCTCCCACCCTATTCAAGCATTCACCTCCTTTTTCTCTTTTTGTTTCTTCTCCTTCTCTTTTTCCATATTCTCATTCTTCCTATTTTCACATCTCCCTTTTCTATTTTCCTTACCAGTCACCTTTTCATCATTCTTTCCTGTATTCACATGAGATTCCTTATTCCCACTTCTCTTTGTAGTACTTTCTTCTTCAGCCGTTTTATTCGTACGTAACTCATTTATAATCTCAGCTGCCTGCTTCCCGACAACAACCTCCGCCTTTGATGTATCCACATTATCACCCACTGGACCACCCATTGTCTCGAAAGCATTGTCAGTCAAATTGATCTCATGCCGTGATTTCTTCAATGGAATCCGTATCAGCTTGATCTCCGAGTCGGGTACATGATCTACGACAATCTTTCCCACTTCCAGTGTCACATTCGATGTACTATTCTTGCAATTCTTGGCATCATTGTTGAGAACATCCATCAAGCTGTCAATGTCTATTTGGCGCTTGGGTGATGATGAATAGCGATGAATTTGCGACCAAACGTTTCTTAGCTGGCGTTCAGGAATTCGACCAGAGTGTCGTCGACAGGTCTTGTGAGCATTACATAGTTCTCTTGTGGCTGGGCGAGGTCCTCCGCACTCCTTGTCCTCAACCAGGGCATCCTCACCACCTGGACTGGGAGATTGCTTGATGCATTCGACCTGTCGCATTCGTACACCCGATTTGCCTTTGCAAGCATGACATTTACCCCATTTACCAACTCTCCATCGTGTCTCACATGGCTTTTCGTTGCACTTTTTCGTTTTTGGTTCAGGTTTTTCTTCGCCCATGCAAAAACTCGCACTAACTTTACCAGCCCTATCTTCAACGCACTCATACTTTGAGGCCTGGGTTCCACCACCACAATTAACAGTACATTCCGTCCAGTCCAATAGTTCCCAATGATAACGTGGTGTGTAGTTCAAATCAGCTGTTGCTTCAGCGTACTTGTAGCGATAGCCGACATTTTCTTTTTTGAAAAAGCACACGAAAAATATTATGTCATCTTTAATGGGACCAAAGATGACTAGCGACTCTTTGCCAGGTTCAGAGTGACTGTACATTGCCTCAGAACTGCTAATTTTGTAAACACCATCCTTCCACTCTTGATGGTTCCCATTCAAGAAAAAGTGTTTCTCAGTTTTGTCAGTAATAGCGACGGTATTCTTTGAAGGGGCTAGTTCATCAATTCGAATATTCCGCGATCTGGCTGGGATTGTAACTATTTTCTTGTAATCCACAGCACCTACATCTTTGTAGACATCTTCGACAATTTTGCATTGTGTACCATCTCCGTTGCATATACCACAAACGTCTTCGACCGCATCAGAGTTAATTTGATTGTCACAGCCAATTTTTGTACATACGCCAAAGATGCACTTATTTTTGGTTCCTGGCTTGCAAGGAGTACCATCTTTGACCATTGGAGCTAATTTGGCCCAGATTCTCTTCTCATTTATACAATTTAGTTCACATGGTTTATCTTTTTGCGGATATGGCTTCCAGGTGTTATCCTTGTTGTGTTCACTGCATTGAATATCGAGAAAACTTGGTCCATCAGTTGGACAAGGTGTAGTGTTGCAGATTTTCACTTTCTTCCGTTCTCCAATGCAATATCTACCTTTGTTCTGAGGTACAGGATTATCACAGTCTCTTTCACTGATGGATATACCACCACCACAAGTTCTGGAGCATGTGGACCAAGTGCCCCATGAGCCCCAACCACCTGCCACTGATTCCGGTCGTTCACCTATACTGATACATTTCTTGCGGAAACACCACTTGTTAGTGCCACATTTTGTACCATCTGCTGGTGATTGTCCATTGCCCATGCAGCTTTCTTCACTCGTCTTGCAGTACAGAGCTTTACAGAAGTTCTCCTCATCTATCACACAAATTGTGGAATTTGGAAACATAATGTCGCACTGGGCATCACCATCGTAGACTGTACCGGGTAGAGCATTTGCAAATTTGTGGATCGCATTATCTGGTTCATCATTGAGACATTCCCCCAGGTCATTTTCGAAGAGTGCCGTCATGAATCCTCTGCTGCACGTTGACCATCGTATGGTGTAAATGTTGACAAATGGTGCCATGATGAAGTATGACTCGTCAGTGTCTTGGGAGGGACATGAAGATTCGTCATTCTTGTCATGGGAACAGCCCATGACGTGGCCCATTTCATGGGCGACGACAATGCCCAAGACAAGGCCACTGTCTTCATTGATAGCACAAGATTTGTCACTGGTGCAAGCTGCGGCTACGTATGCCTGGCCAGTAAGGCCACAGTCACCGTCTTCAGCACATATATCCCACCTAGAAATAATAAGACAACAAAGCTGCATTACATTACAATAATTTTTGTCTTTCTTTACCTAGTCAGTAGCACGGCAATATCGTGATGATTTGGATTGGAACTGTCATGCGGATTCATTGCTTGTTGCCACTTGCAAAAGCTGGCCAATGTCTTCTCGGATTGCTGAGTTATAACCAAATCAATTTCCTCTTCTTCCTTTTCCAAATATATTATTCGCACCACTATTACATCCATCATATGTCCAGCGGTGGAATCATGATAAAAATCCGCCACCATGTTCATCACTGTCATAACATATGTATCCAGGTCTCTGCTTTTGTGGAAGTCAATGAACCGTTTATCGCACACAACAAGTGTTTTCAAGTATCTGTTGACACTTTCAGTGCTTCGTTTCCTGATTGGTGCCACATGGTTCTGCATTTCATCTCTGAATCGATCTTTCCAAGCTTCCTCCCAATCGGTGTTTGTACCACAAGTGCTGGGTTTCACTTTCTCCAAGTTCGGGTTCTTGTCGTATATCAGATGTAGGTGATGGCCGTGACTGTTGGCTTGATGTTCATCGACAGGTTCAATGAAGTACCTCTTGTTGCCGATAGTGATGTAGCCTGAAAGACCATCGCAAGTGGATAGAGCAGCTCGGGAGTTTTCCAAGCCGCGCACCTGGCCTACATAATGGCAAATATCTTTATCAACCATGCTTCTCAGTTTGCGATCATTGACATTGACTGTTGGATCTCGATTTTCCAGCACCATATTGGGGTCGAGTAGTCTACGGTTGGGCCATAACTCAATGTGATAGTCTATGCCATTTAGGGTGATGCCATAGTGTATCAAACCTGGGTCGTCATTACTTCGCTTCTTTCTGTTGTATGTTGCGGCTACTGTGGCTTCGTGTTTAAAGCGATGTGGCAATTTGAAGGATTTGAACTCACCATCGGATGTTAGTTTGCGTGGGATGATCAGATGGTAATCTTCGATGGATTTGGTATACCTTCCATTCAAAGTGTGCCCTAAAATTTTTAGACTGAGGCACAGGCATATTTGAGTTTCAGGAGAATGTTACTTACGTTTTCTCTCTTTTCGATATTCTGTTATTACTGAATATGTACAAAAACACATTATGATAATACAAACTGGATAGAAATTATGTATAAGCATTTGACACAAATTGTATATACGACATGCTTACTGTCATTCTGATTTTATATTGATTGTTAGTTTTGAACGGTTTTGACGTTGAAATGACAATGCTCTCGTGAAATGTAGTCAATACAGCTAACATTCTCGAATGACGAAATGTTGTTAGATTTCTATACTTTACATTGCATTCGCGATAAAATAGTAATCAATTATTATGTATTGAATCTAGTATCAAGTTTTTTTTTCAAAGTATTACTTCTACCAAAAAAATACTATTAAAGTTGAAAGATCATTCAATATGTTTTGCATGAATACTCGTATAAAAAGCTTGTATATGTAATAGAAATAATATCGAGTAAAAAAAAACTTTCATGGATTCAAACTCGGGTTCCTGCAATAGTTAGAACTAAATTTGTCTTGTCTTAACTTGCATCAATCCATTGTTTCAGCCTTCACTAACAAACCGTTTAGTAAGTGCATTACAATGAATTAAGAAATCTCTTAGGTTCGAAGTGTTAGTATTATAATATAAAGACGAATGTTGAAGGAGAGAGCTGTGACAATAATGATAATGCTTTCAAGATAGCTTACGTTTCGCAATGGATCAAACAGATTAGCTATTTGAGCCCTAGATGTGGATGGAAAAAAAGGTTTTTCAGAAGGCATGTAAGGTGGATTGGATAAGGAAGGGTTTTTTGAGGCATGAATAAAAAGAAAGCCAACGGATCCTGTTTTATTACCAAATCGTACCGGGGATGAATAGGTGTTTAATAAATTGTGGATACTTTAGCATCTCATTTTCTAAATTATCTTGATTCTATCTAAGAAATTTTTTATTTAATTTAATTAATTTGATAATAATTAAAGGATAAATTCGATAAGTTTGTTATCATTTTTATATGGAAAATAAATTTCAATAGCGATTTTATTTATTGATGTTATACTACATCATTTTTATCATGTTTTGACATTTGTTTTATAAGTTATGGCGTTATAATAGTGTTTTAAATAGTATCCTATATTTTTGATTTTGGCAACAATTTTATTTTATTTCAACGACATAAAACTTTTAATATTTTTCATTTTTTTAAAATAGAAAAGCTTTCTTATACTTCTTGTACTTAAACTGTGTCAAAGATTTGTTTAATTTGAAATATGGATTTAGTTGGCTTATGACGCAAATAAGATTTATTTATAGAAGAAGAATAAAGAGGACTACCCAATCACTATTAAAAATAAATTAAAAAAAAATATCGGTGACGTCATAACTACAGAAATAAAATTATAATCATGTTGTAAAACAAGTTAAATCGCTGTACTCCTTTGAAAACAGATGTTATTTAGAGGGCTAATTGATTATTATTCTCATTCTCAATTACTTACTGTGACTTTTATGATTTTTGTCAATTCATTTTTATACCATGGACTTTTGTCATACAAGTGAAACTCGGTAATCCATACATTTATTTTCTCAAATTTCAGATAGGTATTATAAAACTAATTTGATATCAGCTTATTATATCGGCAATCTAATTAATTTTTTCAAGGATTCCGCATGTTATCGGGTAATGATTTCATTAAAATGTGTTTAATGACGAATTATTACAGATAAATAATTACCGCTTAGAGAATTTTTATATTGCACTTAGCCTTAAAGTAAACTGCGGTAATTAGAGTTCTTTACAAAGACGTGTTCGAATTTGGTGTGCTTCACACAATTATTACCTACCTACCAACATCTTCATTATAGCGGGGGTCGTATTGAAAATTGGAATGTTCCGTAAGGTCGTACTGCCTCTCTATATCTTTTCAAGTTGGCTTCCAATAATTCTTGTTTTCAATCAAAACAAATGTGGTATTTATTTATTTATTGCATTTATTGTTGAATAATATGTTTCACTCATATTATCTTTCAACGATATTTCACATTTGCTATAGATTTTATTTTAATGAAAAAAACTTACTTATGGATAGATAGTCTTGGTTCAAAATTAGCAGTAGGTACCTATGTAATACGGTTTTTGCACCTACTCCAAACGAGTTTCTAAACTTCTCTATATGCTTTTCTGAAGTTGTACATAGAAATGAATTTAAAAAAATGAAAAAAAAAATCCCGACGGCCTGCAGCGTAAATTTCTCAAAATTCATTGAAGAATTGAAATATCAACATCCATAGATTTTTTCTATATTAACTTTTTTTCTTTATTAATTTTTATTTTTATCAGTGTATTTTATGAGAAATTGCTTCAAACAAAAGTTGTAGGTACAGATTATATCTATAAACCTAAATTATTTTTGATGATATTTATATTACGGCTTTTTTTGGATAATTCTCTTAAATTGTTAAATGGTGGCCATTTTGAAACTACTTACCTGATAATGCCCAATAATGAACTCGGCCGAGATATTTAAGAGATTGATTTTTGTAGCAAATTTGAACTTGATACTTCCAAAACTGCGACCTCTATCGTGTTAACAAATTTTGTAATACCCTATATATATATATATATATATATATATATATATATATATATATATATATATATATATATATATATATATATATATATAATATATATATATATATATATATATATATTTATCGCGCCTTTCTGTATGTTTGTACACGGATCACGCTAAAACTACCGCATGTAACTGAATGCAGTTTTCCACGCGGAAGACGTCGCGGGAAAAAGCTAGTATAAATATATAAACTTTCCTCTACCTAAAAAATTAGGAGAATTCATTAGATATTGCACTAAAAAGTACAAAATAACAACACATAATGTGGGAATCATAAAGATTTTGAAGTTGGTGTCAAAGGGATGATATATCAGCTATAGTTCTTTATATTAACATTACATCATGTGCTTATTCGTTTTAGTGCAATATCTAATAAAGTTGGTCCTAACTAAGTAATTTGTAAGCCTTTCAATAATAAATTCACTGCTCAAATATAAAATTATTATTGTCCTAATAATTCTTCAAGAAGGAATATGTTGTAAGTTATGTTGTTATTAGATACTACTCGAGAATTTAGAACTTATGTTTCTTATGAAAGGAAATAAAAAAGTTATTTCAATGAAAAAAGGTATAGGTACCCCCAACGGGGAGTCAATACTTGGATTCTGCTTTCTAGCTTATTTCGCGGATCACTTTTGAACTTGTGCCAATATTTACAATTATATCCACGTGTTTCTGAAATGAGTATGACTTTTTTTCTCTTTTCAGAACACTAACTACAAAACTGTAAGATTTATCGAGACATTTCCAAATCCAAATACTTCAAGAAATTATGTGATCTAACAGATGAACATAAGAACATCTTTTATTCTGGCATTCGAATGGCTTTTTTGAAGGGATCAACTTGATGAAACTTCGAAAATTTGAAGAACCACCAAAATTAGAGCACGTTGAGAAACGAGATTATGCATATTAACATGAAACACAGTCGAATTGTACACATTTTTCTTTTGGGATGTCGGTCAAAAAAACTATTTTAGGTTTTATTACTGGAACGTTTCAAAAATTTACTGATATATTAGAAAAATACTGAAAAAAGCAGGCTGATCTTTTTCATTGATAGAACTTGTATTCTACGTAGATTTTAGTAAGCAGTTACATATATAGAAAAGAAACAGCCCTTTTCTGTGTCTGTCCGAACGGATTAACTTACAGCGTAAATACGATGAATTTTTATTGAATGAGTTAATTTTGTGGGGCCCATAAGAAAATATGAGGAACTTTTTTCCATATCAAATCAAAGAAGTCGTCATGAGTAAATATAATAATAAGAAGTAATAATCTTATTCGGGGCAACATACAAATCTCAAATGATATAAAACAGTATGCTAACAGACTGTTTGACTTTATATGAGTCCTACAAACCCCTACCAATAGAGCATCTGTGTGTAGACCTGTATTATATTATGTTGATCATAAATTCTACAAACTTAACATCATCTATATCTACAAATTACTGCAAAACCAGTTAAAAAAAGAAAACATCACAGAACTAGAAATATGCAGATGATATAAAAATCAAATCATAAACCTAATAAATAACATGGCAGTTATTTTGTACCATAATATATTTTTCCCACTACCCGAAAATGAACAGCTTAGAAGACATTAAGGAAAATATAAGAAAACTGACCTGCCTTTTCCGTCTCTAAAACTACTAAGCATTAAGTTAAGAATACACGAAATATAGGCCGTTACTCAAAATTTACGAGTACTTATATCTATTTATGGAGCACTTACCAAGCGATCCTGACTCGCGTTTTTTTCTTATCAAATACGTAGATATTAATTCGTTCTTATTATTTTTCACATATTGTCTGTTAATCTGGATTCACGTTAATTTTTGTCCGACTTCTCAGACACCCGAGGTATATAATTCGTATTCTTTATGTTCTTGATCCGATTTTGATATTTTTTTTTCTTATCATTTGAAAGAGGAGTGCTGAGAAATGTTCCTATAATAAAAAAATAAAATCCAACATTTCTTTCCCCCCAAAAACTTACCCGGAAGGTGGTAGAGGAGGCATTTGTTCCGAAAATCGAAAATTTGATGCAGTTAATCTTTGGAAGAGATAATATCCGGCAACATTTACGTTGGATATTTTTCAAAAAGTTTAACGGTTTGCGAGTTATAATATTAATATGAAATATGTGTATTTCCGCTGAAGCATCAACTAGTAAAGTCGGTTCTAGTTTTTGTAACATATACCTATATCTCCAATGTTTATCTAGAAATATTAAAGTTACAAAGTTGTGTAGAAAGATATTGAAGTTATAAAAAAACTGTGACAAAACCGCATCAGTAGGTAATACCTATTTTTAAAGTCATATTATTTGTCAATTAAATAAACAGTCGCATACCTAACTGATGTGAACAATTAACGTTCTATCAACAAAATATATTATGCATTAACCTTTTTCTTATTTCTCTCACAAACAGTCTCATTTCTACTAATGAATTCATCTCCCAAGTTGATGTTTTCACTGTTGCAAAATATAAATAAATAGCCATATTATTATTGCATGATCATCGTTGTACGTATCAACAAATAATTTGGTATTAACTTTTGAACGATGTCTATGTTTCACTTGTGTGTAAAACTTAAAAGTTATTTCACGTCATCTCAATTACTGCAAGAGGTAATAATAATATATATTTTATATGGAAACTCCTTTCGGAATTTGTATTGTAATGAATTAGATCACGGAAGTAGGCAATAAAATAAATAATTGTGTTTTGGTTGCAGTAAATTATAAAGCTATAGTCTTTTTAACTGACCATTTGGTATACGTTACAGATAAGTTGATAATAATTCAAAGTTATTATATCTATATACTTATTTTTTACAAATAGGTACTATGTCTAACCTTTATTACTTAGTTGATGAACTGAAAAATACAAGAGAATATTATTGCCTATAAACATTTAGCCGCAGTATTTTTAATTAATTTAATTTTGGGAGAAATTTCATTCATTTGTTTTTTAAATAAAATCTCGTCTACATCACGGCAATTAATATAAAGATTCTAAAAACTCACGGTTGCCGTTGCGCACCTGGCCGCACCTCTTCGCAGCCAGGTGTAAACAGGTATGAGTTTGGTACATTTATACGTTCATAATCTACATTAATTATCAAATTAAAGTTATTTTTTTTCTATTTATTATCATATATGGTTGCCTAATTAAATCCGGCCGCAAATAAGGGTTGCTGGCTGTTAAAGATGATAAATATTCAAGGTAGAGTTAAAGAGACTAAGCGCATAATATCATTTGCCAGACGAGGATAGCGATTGCCGACTGTGCAACGCTTTTAAGCCATTGCGCAAGCGTCGAATGCAAAGAAATGCCTTCCTTTACAAAATGACAAATTTAAAAATTATGACAAATTGATATTGAACTAATATCTATCTTAGGGTTGCGCCGAAGTATCGCTTCGGCCTCGGTATTCGGCTAATTTTTCTACTATTCGGTTTTGGTCGAAGCAGTAGTTTGATTCGGCCGAAGCGAGGCGATAAATTTTTTTTGTCAAGACTTGTTAAATCGTGCCGTAAGCGTTTTTGGGGTTATATTATTATTTTTATTTCAAGTTTTAAGCGCGATCGCGAAGCATATTAAATGTTAAGTCATATTTGGAAATATTATTTATTTTGTGAAGATAATAAAAAATATGCAAAGTGCAATCCATGTAAAATGTGAGACTTCTCGAGTTGGACTTGGTAAAACTGCTTTTAGTTTTTTATTTGTGTTCCTGTTAATCTGAATAGATATGTTTTCTATGCAATGATGTTGTTTTTTTATTTGTTAATAAACACATATATTGATCTATTGAAGCTTCGGCCGAATCACTGCAAAATTAGAAACGATTTGGTATTCGGCCGAATCGAAAAAAGGCGCTTCGGAGCATCCCTAATCTATTTGAACTAATATTGAAAAAAAAGTTGTCCGACTATCTGATAAATTTTACCTGTCTGAGAAATGTAACATATTAGGAATTAGCAGATGGTACTAATTTACCACGTTTTTCCATAAAAATAAACATTAATAATTATTTTTTTCATTTATTATTTTTATTTAATCATGAATTCTTTCAAAAATTGATCAGGTAATTTTTTAAATTAATATTTAAAAAAATGCATAAGAGAAGTTTTTTAATTATTAATTTTTAAAACTATGCATTAGGTAATTTTTTAGGTTATTAATATTAATAAAAAACATTAAAATTTTAAATCATTAATTTAAAAGAGGTTTACTAATTGTATATTGAAAACATAATAATAATTATTTAAAACGTGTATTAATTAAATTTGTTGAATTGTTATTTTTTTTATAAATTCAGTGATTTATTTTTATAAAAATAAGAAATATAAAAAATATTTTTAATAAAAAAACCTCAAAGTTAGCATTGTGTCATTTATATTGTAACTATAACCTCTATTATTTTTAAGTTCAATTGAAATTTTACTTATGGTTTGTGTTTTACAAAAATCTTCAAATTCTTTTTTACCTTTGCTTTAGAACTACATTTTTTAGACACTCTGTATGATATCCAAAATCATTAGTAGATTCAGTTGTTATTATCAAGTGTCATGATATTTATATTTTTTTACGACAAAACAATAACCTTTGCGAGCACTTTTGAATGATGCATTACCAAAGTCAAGTACATGTCATCACTCTTAAGCACAACTTCAATATTGTTGAAGATCCATATGAGGTAGCGGAATTATTTGCTGATCACTTTTCTAGGGCTGCAGAATCAACATTGGCTGATCACTTCGGTCAAAACCTGACTCTGCCCTGTACCACCAGTTTGTATGTTAATGTCATTCACCCATTTCAGAATGGACCTATAACAGAAACAGAAATAATTGACTCACTAAATATGATGAAAAATAAAAAATCATCTGGTATAGATGAATTTTCTATAATTACTATTAAGAATGTAATAGATTTGATAAAATATCCTCTCACTTACCTTATGAACCAGTCCTACATCCAAGGATATTTTCCCACTGAGTTCAAAAAGGCACTAGTAATTCCCTTATTCAAAAAAGGAGATAAGACAGAGTTAGACAACTATAGACAGATTTCCCTACTCTGCTCACTCTCGAAGTTGTATGAGAAAGTAGTGACTGCTAGGATAATGAGTTATTTAGAAATTAACTATTTGATATGTGGCAACCAGCATGGTTTTAGGAAAAATCATTCTGTGGAAACGGCATCATTCCAATTTCTCAATTTTGTTTACTCGGAAATAGATTCCAACAATTGTGTAATTAGCCTGTTTTTCGATTTGTCAAAGGCATTTGACACGGTGTCATCCGAATTTCTGAATAATAAGTTGAAAATGCTCGCTTTTCCAAACAATGTATTGAATTGGTTGAAATCATATATGTATGGACGTAGTATGACCGTGAGAAACAACATTTTTACGTCAAGTGAGCGTGATGTTAACTTAGGAGTACCGCAAGGGTCAGTCTTATGACCCCTACTATTCGTGATATTTATCAACGACTTGCCCGAACACGTAACTGATTGTTACATCACCATGTTTGCTGATGACACAACAATTACAGTTGCTAGTCCTGATCCAGATGTTTTATTAACAAATGTCGGCAGAATCATTGATTCATTCACATCTTGGTGTGACAGAAATCAACTGATTTTAAACACAACAAAGTCAGTTTCAATGAAATTTTATAACAGGAAGGATAATATCCCTGGTGTAACAAACGCTATTGATAAAATAGTTATGTCGCAAGATGTAAAATTCTTGGGAACATTTCTAGATGAGAGGTTAGACTGGGATCTACATATCAATAACGTATGCAAGAAACTGAACTCAGCATTCTTTGCAATTAAGCAGATGAAAACATGTGTAGCCAAGGAGAGTTTATTAAGCATTTATTATGCAATGGTATACTCACACATTTCTTTCAACACAATTTCATGGGGATGTGGTAGAGATGTTAGTAGAGTATTTATAGGGCAGAAACGTATAGTAAGATTAATATTTGATCTGGACTATCGAGATAGTTGCAAACCAATATTCATAAGAGAGAAATTGTTAACTGCTCCGTCCATCTATATTTTGAAATGTTTGAAATACATGAGAAGCAACTTGAAATCCTTTGATACCAATGCTTCTTTGCATGCTTACAACACACGACATGGTGGTCACCTAAAAATACCAAACCACAAAACCACGAAATTCCAAAATTCTCCTCTCTACAAAGCATTGAGTTTCTACAACAAACTGCCACTGGCAATAAAAAAATCTGAATGTGACAGAATATTTTTTAACAAAATAAAATGTTTGCTGACTGAAAAAAGTTACTATTCCTATCAAGAATATTTGGATGATCCAACATTATTGTAAATTATTTTACTTTTAATATGTTACTTGTTCCGTAGTTTCAATTAAATATGTATATTGTGTTGTGCTATCGTCTTATTCGTATGATTTTATTTAAACCTATGATCGTTATTTACTTTATTTATTCTCAATGACCTACAATATGGTTTTAATATATCATTTTATTTATATATTGTATGACTTACCATATGTACACACTGTACCTAAATGGCTAATAAAATTTATTATTATTATTATTATTATTATTATTATTATTATTATTGCTTTTTTCGTTACACAGAAAACACGCCTTCATCTTTATCAATTTTATTTTACGTTGATTTATTTAATGCACAAATAGAACAACAATGTAAATATAAAGCGTTGTGTATTACGAACTCCAAAACAGCGTGGTTAGGTTTTATTGTTAGAATATAAATATTTTTTACAAAAATTTGGACCGACGTTATTAGTTGATGCACTGAAAAGTATAAAATAATATTACTTCTATTGGTGATAGTACTTTTGAAGTTGTGCAGTTGCAGTTAGATTGATAACTTTTGGCACCAACTTCACAAGTACCATCACCAATAGAAGTAATATTATTTTATACTTTTCAGTGCATCAACTAATAACGTCGGTCCATTTTTTTGTGAAAAATATTTATTTCACACTTTTGAGTGTAACATTAGTCCCGAAAATCGTGGAACGTTCACTATATCATATCAATGAAGATAGTTAACACCGTTTTAACTCGAAAACCGTAACTCTAAGGAAAAAATGTTCAATATAAATGTTGCTACAAATAATTATATCTTTCATGTAGTATCGAAAAATTTTCAATTTTCGAAAGAAATTGTCCTCTCTACATAGCAAAAATACATATTTAACATGCGTCTATCTCGAAAACCGTAACACTTTTGAAAAAATGTTCAATTTAAACGTTTCCGGATCTTGTCCTTTCTTTAATTATATCAACTCAGATTTTCGATTTTCGAGAAAATTCGCCCCCTCCACCCCTTCGGTGGCGGTTTTCGGAGGGAAGAAGATTTCGGATCTGCATTTTTATGAATATGGCACCATTTCTCAATCCCCTTCTTCCAAATGAATCCAAAATCATCAAAATCGGAGCTCGTTTACTACATAAAAGGCGCGCACGAACCAAAAAAAAAATTAAAAAAAATAAAGCAGACAGTCGAATTGTATACCTCCTCCGTTCGGGGTTCGTCGGTCAAAAAGTGCCACAACTGTTCAGTTGAGAACAGCTGGCAATCGCTATCCTCGTCGGACAAATGATATTACGCCCTAACTCTCTTTCACTCTACCTTAAATATTTATCATCTCTAACAGCAAGCAACACAGCGGCCGGATTTAATTAGGCAACCATATATGATAATAAATAGAAAAAAATACCTTTAATTTGATTTATAATCAATAAATGTACGTTATGAACGTATAAATGTATCGAAATCATACCTGTTTACACCTGACTGCGAAGAGGTGCGGCCAAGTGCGCAACGGCAACCGTGATTTTTTAGAATCTTTTTATAAATTGCCGTGATGTTGACGAGATTTTATATAAAAAACAAGTGAACGAAATGTTTTCCCAAAAATAAATTAAAAATAATTTAATTAAAAATACTAGCGGCTAAATTTTGATAGGCAACCTGGTAAATATATATTCTCTTAATTTAAATATGCATAAAAATCTGGGTTGTAGCAAAAAACCGATGAGCGCACTAATCCTGCAGCCGGGCCTTAGACTATATCAAATTTTTGCTTTTTATCAAACATTGCTCCCTTCACTCCCGTTGAAAGCAGTTCTTGTATGGAAGAGAATGTTTTATTTTAAAGTTGTTTAGGATAGGATCATTTCTCAACAGTCATCTTTCAAATGAAAATATAAAATCATCAAGATGGAAGCATTTTTACTTTGAGAAACGCGCATATGAACATGTAACAACACAGTAAATTTAAATATAAGATATATTTTTCATATTAAAGATTTCCTAAGTTTTTGGTCCTAGATCCTTCTTAAATACTTTTTTAGCATTTTATAAAGTATAATATGATCAATCCACACATAAAAGTAAAAGAAAACAAAAAATCTTTAAATTGGAAAAGAAGATATATTTTCATAATCAATTATTTTAGATTTTTTTTTACTCTTAAATCATTCTTAAATGGCTGTTTTTAGAATTTTATTTCTAATTAGCAATCAACATATAAAAGTAAAAAAGAGATTTATTTTTCATACTAAATCGTTTTCAAATTTTTTGCTACTAAATGCTCCCTAAGATGTTATCAGCATTTAATGTCTAAATTTAAAAACTTAATATTAGAAATTAAGCATTTTAAGTCTAAATAATATGATAAATCTACCCAAGGAAGTACAAAAAAGTTAACAAATATTTGAAATTGGTCTATAAAATTTATTATTCGCAGTAATACCTACTTCTTTCAATTCTTTCAACTTAAATCCTTCATAAATGGCTGTTTTTGGCATTTTATATCTAAATAAGGATAATATGATCAATCCACACATAAAAATGCAAAAAACTACAATAAATCTGTTGAGATGACGAAGACGGTCATAAAATAAGAGCGAAAAATATCACTGGATGTCTCTGATATCAGTTGGACGTTTATGCGTTGTATAACTTAATTTGTTATACTTAAGTTATCCAATAAAAAAATATCATAATCCCTAGGTCAATATATTGACAGATATTTATTCCATAATTTTCTATAAATTGTATGAAGATTCTTTACTTGAGAATGCGGCTAAATATTTTAAGATATTAGGAAGGATTTAGTAACGTCGGTAAAGTGTCTATTGTGTGATATTGTTTTAGTTTTAAATAACTCACAAAAAAATAGCTAAGAAACGTCTCAATCAGGTCATCTTTCAATAAAAAAAACTGGATCAAAACCAGTTCTTCCTTTTGACACGATGACTCAAACTAACACACAGATGCACACGTTACACTTAATTTTAAAAAAAAAAACTAGTAAAGTATACTCTGGATCATATCACCTGTCAAACACAAATATATAGGTAAACATTAAACTCAGTCAAATAAAGACTAGCTAAGGACACCCTCTGTCAGGTAACATTTCAAACAAAAAATAAAATCAAATACAGACAGTTAGACTGATACCCACTATCTACGAACTAGCTAGCGGACACTCTCGATCAAGTCACCCTTTAAATAAAAAAAACTACATCAAAATTGATTCATTTGTTTGGGAGCTACGATGCCACAAACATCTTCGCATATACACACCTCAAACTTATAACACCCCTTTGTTTGCGTCGTGCATTGTTCGACTGGTGTTCTGTGTCTGCGATGGCAAAAGTTTAAGATACTATCATTTAAATGGTATCTACTGAACTGAATTTCAAATCTTAAAAGCGAGATATGAAGCTCCAGTATAAAAAAAATTGTTGTATTTTGTCTATAGTTAGATTTGTCAAGTTATGGGCTTTGTTTCACAGCCTGGTATATATTTCTAACTGTTCAAATGTCGTGTTTGAAGTTAAAATTACCAGATTATGCGAAGTCGCGAACTAAATTAATTACCTATCATATTTAATTTTCACAATGAATGGGACTGTACTTATGTTTTGGTCCAATAAGGAAAGTATTTTTTATTCATATATTAGAATACACTTTCTTGAAATTTAGGATAAACATTACAAATTCATTGTAATACTTTCTCTACCTCACGCATTTTAGTAATATATTCAATATGATATTCAAATGATCTATTTCAAATAAGAGAATAGCATTATTAAAATCGTATAAAACAACCTCATTTTCAATTTCTTTTGTTTGGAAATCTCCATATATTTTAAAACATTTCAGTGTAGGTATTTGAAATTGTTTTCAAAACGTACGAATTAACTGAAGGTACAGGAAATATATACAGGGTGTCCCAGAGGTTTAAAGATGTCGGATTACTCTGAAAAGATAAAAATATTGACTGGCCGTTTCTGGAAGAGAGCGTATTTAGGAGCACGTCCTTAAATTT
This sequence comes from Crioceris asparagi, assembly GCA_958507055.1. Lineage (NCBI taxonomy): Eukaryota > Metazoa > Arthropoda > Insecta > Coleoptera > Chrysomelidae > Crioceris > Crioceris asparagi. The sequence goes on along the minus strand of OY293826.1, from coordinate 78,056,716 downwards.
TTCGTTTCATACACCATAGATAAAATATTTATATACGGAGTCATACACTACGCACCTACAGAGTGGAGCATGAAACATAAGCTCATTTGGATAGAACACATATTGATACCTTGATAAAATTCCCTTCAAAATGGTGTGACATAGTATGGGCACAGAATATATAACCAAGTTATTCTGTGGTATGGGTCTGTCATGGGTCGTACATAATTTATGGCCACATTTAGACGGTTGTGGTAGAGTTACTACGAAGTTTAATTATACGTAATTGGGCTGTCCTGGAATTTAAGTAGAGATACAAGATGTTTGATTTGGCAAAATCATGGATAACTATTTTTACTTTCCTACGCTACTATAGTAGCTGTATAAGGAATGTATTCGTGTGAAATTTTCGGTATCGAGATTTTTACAAATGTTGACGTTTCAGAGTTTTCTAAGTCTTGTAAACATATTTTCAGCCATTGGTCTGTCTGTCTGTGACAGCATTATCTCGGGAACGGATCGGTGTATTTTGTTGCTTTCCTTTGTATTTTGTTTGGTAACAATATCACTCGCCGGTGGCAATGAATAAGAATCCTGTATATACTGGGTGTTGAGTTATAGCCGAAAAACTTGATTTGCTCAAGACTATAGCGCGAAAACGGCTCTAAGGATTTTGATTAAACTTGCCTAAAGTATTCTTCTGAGAGCCCCTTACCACCCACATATAGCGCCATCTCTGAGAAAAAGCACAAAAAAGTTATGCTTGAATAAAATTCCGTATTTTCCACATGTTTCTTCAGATTCTGGCTAAACGTTTTATTTTCCGAAGAAATGTAACATGATCATTGTTGTTTGTCTTGACATGCTGAAAAAAATGAGTGGTGATGATTTGACCTGATGATTTTTACTTTACTACCGCTGTTATCGTCACTATGTAAGGAAAGTATTGTAATAGTGTAAAATTTCTCATTCACTGGAATTTGCCTGCGAGCGGTAGGAATGTCGTGTGAGTGGACACACCAGATTTTTTCGTTTGTGCGCGCTGCATTTAGTAAACGTACTTCGATTATGATGATTTTGGATTCATTTGAAAAACGAGACTTGAGGGCTGGTCCGATATTTAAAAAAGCCCGAAATCTTCTTCCCTCCTAAACATGCCCCCGAATGGGGTCGATGGAGCAATTTTTCTCGAAAATCGAAAATCTGAGACGGGAATTAAAGATAGGACATTATCTGGAAACATTTAAAACGAACATTTTTTCAAAAGAGTTACGGTTTTCGAGTCACAGCGATATTAAAATCTCAAATATGTGTATTTTCGCTATGTGGAGGGGGCAATTTCATTCGAAATTTGAAAATCTGAAGCAACCAAATTAAAGATCAGATTATATGTAGCAACATTTATATCGAACATTTTTTCAATAGAGGTACGGTTTTTGAGTTACAGTGGTGGTAAAGTTTAAAGTATGCAAATTTTAGCCACGATATTTTTGATTTCTGAATAATAACAAGTACAAAAAAGAATATACATGGTAGAAGTGAACTTCAACGATTTTCGGGGCTAATGTTGCACTCAAAAGTGTGAAATAAATATTTTTTACCAAAAATTTGGCCGACGTTTTTAGTTGGTGCACTGAAAAATACAAAATAATATTAATTCTATTGGTTCTTGTGAAGTTGGTGCCAAAAGTTTTCAGTCTAAATGCAAGTGCACATCTTGAAAAGTACCAGCACCAATAGAATTCATATTATTTTGTATTTTTCAGTGCACCAACTAATAATGTCGGTAAATTTTTACTTTCCTACGCTACTATATAGTAGCTGTTTAAGGAAAGTAATCGTGTGAAATTTTCGATATCGAGATTTTTACTAATGTTTCAGAGTTTTCTAAGTGTAATAAACATATTTTCAGCCATTGGTCTGTCTGTCTGTGACAGCATTATCTCGGGAACGGATCGGCGTATTTTGTTGCTTTCTTTTTTATTTTGTTTGGTACCAATATCACTCGCCGGTGGCACTGAATGAGAATCCTGTATACGCTGGGTGTTGAGCTATAGCCAAAAAACGTGATTTTCTCAAGACTATAGCGCGAAAACGGCTCTAAGGATTTTGATTAAACTTGCCTAAAGTATTCTTTTGGGAGCCCTTTACCACCCACACATAGCGCCATCTCTGAGAAAAAGCCCAAAAAAAGTTATGCTTGAATAAAATTCCGTTTTTTTCACATGTTTCCTCAGATTCTGGCTAAACGTTTCATCTTGCGAAAAAATGTTAGATGACCATTATTGGTTGTCTTGACATGCTGAAAAAAATGAGTGGTGGCATGATTTGACCAGAAGATTTTCACTTTACTACCGCTATTATCGTCGCTATGTAAGGAAAATATTGTAATAGTGTAAAATTTTTCATTCACTGGAATTTGCCTGCGAGCGGTAGATAAGTCATGTGAGTGGACACACCAGATTTTTTTGTAAGAAATATTTATTTAAGTCGTGATCTACAAGCTTTGCTTGAAAATGTGGACCTTTATATGGAAAGAAGTATGTGGCTTCAACAGGATCGGTCTCAGATACCTTTTCACAGAGTTATCAAATAAAGCTGAACTACTGGATGCCCGAAAAAGCGTTTAATCGAGGAGTTGGTGATCGAGCTCACCCAATTTAACCTGGATGGATATTTTTTGTGGGGGTGTGTTGGATATTTTCTTTAATGCAACAAACCTACAACCAGAGATGACATGAAAGATCGGATAAGACAAACATTTGATGAATGATGTCAGACGCCCTTCATCAATGCAATGAACATTTGTCAAGAAAAATGCTATAATTTGATTTCTTAATAGTTTGTTGCTTATTAACTTTCACTGTTACAGCAATTCATTTAATTGTTAAAATGTTTGTTGTCTATTTATTTTCTCTAGATTATTTATTTGATTCAGATAAGCAGAAAAACTGAAATTTTTTAGGAAACTGGTACCACAAAGCGCTGCTTTTTCTACTATGTAGATCCAAATTTTCAGAATGTCTGCTAAGAGAACCATCCTCGAAGAACTGTTTAATTGGTTACTTCTCAAAACAATCCATCACTTTTTATCAGCTTGGATGTCTTCAATTCTATGCCGTGAAAATTGTACTGGGTAACTAGAAGCGGATTTCGGTGGGCTTCGTATAAAATGTAGATCATATTAATTGTTTCTTCTTAAAAACACCATTATTATTTAATCAACAGGCCTAATAACTATTAAAATATGAATTTACCATGGCAACAAACAAATTGTAATGCTAGATTGAAGTTAAGCAGCGAAGTGTGTGGTGAATGGTTTGGACGAGTGAGCGGTGTGACACGGGCACGCGTTTGAAATCTTGGCTGTCGAATTGCATTCTCTTCCTCTCATAAGGCAACGGGAAACCAGCGAGAATAGATTTCTTCCTTAAAGCTTCTCTGAAAGGGTATGTCGGAATCCACTTTATTCTTTTAGGTCCCTTTGTCTGGGGTAACACTTTCAAGGCAGAAAAGTCGCCCACACTTGGATGCAAGTACGGTACTTGAAGACGAAGAAGATAAGGCAAGTTGAGTGTTTTATATACATATCGCACATTCTCGGAAAGCTTATCCCTTAGCGTATTTAGTAGTATATTGCTATATAGGACATTCTATTCAAAAAAATCATTTAATATTGTTTTATATCAGATTCATACCCTATCGATTATTTAGGACAGAAAAATCGATTAGGTTAAAAATCTATATTTCATGCCCGTATTCTTATGACATCCATACACAAAACTGAGTGAATGACAAATAAATTGTGACTTGAAAGAAATACATATAAAGATGAATTGATCTAGACAGACAGAAGCAATTAGTTCTTTTCATTCATATGCATAATAATACTTAGAAAATATATATCTATGCATGATTATCAAATTAATATCGTGCAGCAATTTCAGCTGCTGAAGATCATTGTAGTCGTGAATAGAATTTTGCAATCGTTTTCTTAACGATAAATTTTGATAGTCATCGAAGATTAATTGAGTAGCATCATTGCTTATCTTTGCAATCATTAACTCTGTTACGCTTTATGCATACAAAATTATGTTAGAAGGATTTTAATCTGCATAAACTTATGCAATTATTTTTCAGTTGTAAAAATTCTATAGAAGCCAGTCTCATTATCTCATCTCATATTTTACAAAGTGTATTGAAAATTTGATCTCAATTGGGGCAGATTTCATAATCAAATTTGATCTCCTATTAATTTTAATCCCACGTTAAAAAAATCATAAATTATTTGATTGGTTAGTATATATTTCAAAATTGATTTAAAAGAACTAAAGATAAGTTATTGAAAAATGCACTATTCTTATTCCGTCATCAAGACACGAGTTAAACAAATTGAAGAATCAACTAATCTCCCATTAGGGATTCATTATGAAATCGGCCCTAAGGAAGGCACCCAGACTTCTTAGGAAAGAAAGAAAATCTGTTCTACTTTTATCTATAGTATGATGTACCTAATTTCATTCTTCCTTTCACATTTAGATCTCAAGTTGTAAGCGTTCTGCTGCAGTCGAATTTAGTAGTAAAATTATTTTGTGGGTTTCCTTCTGGTGAAGATAAAAATGCTTTAAGATATACAAAATGGTATTTTTGCAGCTCCAATATTGAATTAAAAATGTAATTCACTGTGTATCGAGATGAAAGTAATTACTAGGGGGAGAGTGGGGGAATGCCGCAACCTTAAGAGAAAATGTCTGCCATTTGCGAATCGTCCAAGCTATTGTAAATTTCTTTGGTTTGCTTTATGCCCAAAAACCTTCCTAATGCAACTAAATCACGTGACAGATTTATACCAGAAAAGTTCGTACGAAAGTATGTTTTTGTGAAAAATTGACCTGGCGGTAATACCCGGAACTGCTGGGGGCAAATCCGCCACCCGTACGGGGTGATTCCGCCAGTTGTTCGTCATTATGGGAAAATAACGCATATATTATGAAAATAAAGTAAACATAAACATTTTTATAAAAAAAACCTTGTATAAAATATACGTTTATGAAATTAATAAATTTTTTTAATGAAATAAATTCAATAAAAAAATTCTACGTTATACAAAAGTCGCACACGTAATTTTTGATACTATATATGCCACTGCAGGCTTTGTGGGCCCATTTGACATACATAACGCATCGGTACCATACATTTTTCCCTTGTTTCTGGCATATAATACAAACTTCTTCAGTATTTTTCTGCGGTTAAGGTTCAAAGTAGGAACCCATAGGATCCAAATCGTCAATTTCATCATGATCAGCTAATGTGTTTTCATCAAATGAATCAACGGCAGAATCGGAATCATCAAAGGTGATGTTCTTTTTTCCGTGGAAAGATAAATAACGGTGGTACGTCATTTCCAACAGAATTAAACGCGCACACCACCGTGCCAGTTTCCCAACTAACTGCTGACCCCACCTGTTGACCCTTTGGCACAAGTATTTTTCCCGGTTTTTATACCTTGGTGATGTCAGTTTCATACATAGTATAAATACGAATAGCCGTAAATTTTACTATTGATATGTAAAAGATAAATCCACTTCTTGCCTAGCTTTGATTCTGTTTATACTGATAGCTTCTTAAACTGATCTGAGGATTACGAATCAAAAAACCTGCCAACCAATCTTTCTGCTTGAATGGAAAGGATGTTTTGTATTATTCTTTTTTGCAAAATCGTAAGCAGTTTCATTGGCGTCACACCCTAAAAAATCATCGCTAATAACATGATATGATAAGCAAATAATTTCTCCTGTTCCTTCGTAAAGACAGGCTTCCTTCCCATTATCCCTTCTTCGTCAATCCCAGATGTTAGTCGATCTCACAGTGTGCTTCTTGGAATGTTAAACTGTTTTGATACACGATTTAACCGACTTTCCTTCAGCAACTGCCATCATAGCAGCCTCCAAACATTCCGACACATCAATTGTCCTTTCTCAGTAATGCGCTTGTGAGTTCGAGGCATGGTCTGAAACTAATTATTACTGAATGATACACCATGCCATTTTAATATTGTTCCTCATTTGTCTCTTTGGTTTGCAAATGTGATGAAAAACGAATAGCACACCATCGCAAAGCCGTTTTATAGAATGAGTGCGAAAAATATTATTAAAATATGACTTACTGTTCATTCACTGTACCACAATTTTATAAGCCAACCGCACTTTTTAGGATAACTAAACATTTCGTATATTATTACTTGGAGCAGACTTCCACAAGTTTGGAATATTATTTGGGCTATTGTCCACTAGAGGTCAACACCAATATCTTACGTTCGAATCTTTCGGTTACAGTCAGAGGGTCTATGGCGGTGTTACCCCACAAGGCGGCATTACCCCACTTTCTTTTACTCAATATCTACATCAGTGACAATAACTTCTCAGTTGATCACATTAATGTGTTTTCAGGAGTAAATTCTCAGATTATTAAACTAACGCATCCTGTCTTCTGTAGCTCAGTTATTATAGATATGAGTTTAATATTTTAGAATCTCAAACGAAATGATTTTTCTGCCACATTATATCGAGAAATAAAAATGATGCTAACTACCTTTGATCAATACATACATACATAGCAATAAGCTGATTTGCTGGAAGCTTGAGAGAACCACATCATCATTCAGACTTGGTGATGCGCAACGGTTTTAGTGCGCAACGCCCGAAAATTACGACTTATATCCGACTTTGTTTCAGCCACTGCTGCACTGCTGCTTATAGGTACATACAATTTTAGGTGGTATGTGGCCTATGCCATGAAATGTGTGAAGATTGCCATGAAATTTGTAACACCCTATGCTTCTCCAAGGGGTTGTCTTCTCCAATGGGTTGTAGCACCTTGACGGTGGTGGAGAGGTTTAAGCCCCTGGGAATAGAGGGCCCTAGACTTTTTAGCAAGGGGTATCCTCGACAAACTGGATATCAGTAAAAAGGGCTCTCCTGGGGCGAGGAGATACCTAGATTGACTACATGTAGTCGGTCTGGACCAATACGGTTCCTGAAAGGAAGACGCGTTGGAACTCTTCGGCGAATGCGTTCGCCGGGGCGGATCAGCAGGTAAGTAGTTCTCAGGAGCGACCAAGAACAGCCCCCCGTCATTGTCTGTGCTGCGGCAAGGGTATCGGGTACTTAGTGGCACCCTTATGTTTGTGCCGTGCAGGGCAATCCGTGTCGTTGGATGACGGAATCCTGGTGGCTGAGCTGGATACTTGACTCGCTTTGGGAGGCCGGATGTCTGGCAACACTCCACTTTGGCCCTGAGTTCCACGGTCAAGACTAACCCACCTTGATCAATCGGCTGTGCTGTCCTGTCAGAGGGCCGGCTGGGTGAGTCCCTAGGAAAGATGGATCGTGCGGCGGGGAAGTGGGGCACTGGTACTACTCGCGAAAAAGATCAAATGAACACTAAAAACATAGAAACTTTGGAGCAGCAAAGAGGGCTGCGGGCAAAGAAGAAGAAGTTGTCGGGGGCAGCAAGGAGGCAGCTGCAGAAGCGGAAGGCGCTGCAGCAGAAGGAGGAGGGACAAAAAGCTCTCCTACCAAAACACAGCCTAAGTCGAGCGCGGCCGCTGAGGCACGAGCGGGGGTAAAACCCTGCCGGCTCAAAGCGGTGAGGCGACTGGCAAGCGCCGACGCTCGACTGGTAACACGCCCTCGCCACGCGCACCGGAAAGGTTGTTTCGGCGGCATGGTCTTTCAGGGAGGCAGTGGCCAGCCACCTCAGGCTGGCCATTGTCGACCGGTCGGACCAAAGCTGCCCCCTCACCGAGGGAAAGGCAACCCTTATCAAGGAGGAGCTCAGCCAAATTGCTTTTAACGCGCTGGACTTGGCGTAGGGAGCTCCCACTTTCAAGCGCTGTGGCTTCGCAGCAAGTACGCTGAGGATCACCTGCAACGACGAAGTTGCACGCGACTTCCTGGTACAGGCGGGCGAAGCCATGAAACCTCTGTGGAAGGGAGCAAGGCTGACCATACTCCCAGAAGATCAGCTGCTTGAGCTAAACAAGGCGACTCCTGTCGAGACTGGGGTGGGGGCGCCTGGCTGCTCAAAACCCATGGGTAGGCATACCAAGGATCCTCTTCCACGAGGCCGTCAAGGAAGAGCCTCAGGGCAAACTCCTTGTTTTCGGACTTTGAGAAAAGAGAGAGACGCCTTAGCCGGAAAAGCAGGCAAATTATTTTACCTGCTTGGTCAGACCAAGTTGAAAGAGGGAGATTAGACTGCCTCGACTCAGGGAGCGCTCATGCAAATGAATGCACCGGAGTCAGGTGAGATCGTCGACACCGGTTTGGCCATAGTTCAGGCAAACCTGCACCTCTCCAGGGGGGCGACTGTTCTCCTACGTCGTCACCTGGAGGCTGAGCATACAGCAATAGCTCTTATACAAGAACCCTGGAGCACAGGCAAGCGGGTATGTGGATGGAGCGACAGCTCCTCCCAAAGGGTAACCTTTGTTGGAGCAATTAATGAAAGACCAAGGACATGTGTTTCCCTCTCAGGTCATATAGAAGCCATCCTACTGACAGGGCTCACAGGACGCGACCTCACGGCTTTCCAAGTGCACGTGGACTTCGAAAAGGACAAAGAAGAGGTGATTGTAGCCGCATCCTACCTGCCAACAGACGCCATAGATCCACCCCCAGCAAGAAGCAGGCGAAGCTGGTCGACTTCTGCGAGCAGGGAAGAAAACACCTTATAGTAGGGTGTGACGCAAATGCCATTACGCTTGGGACAGCGAAGACTGCAACAGCAGAGGTAGGGCACTACTAGACTACCTGTTAGGGACAAATTTAGAAATCCTCATTCGAGGGAACGAAGGGAATCGCAGGAAGACGGACAGGGAAGCATACCTAAAGCACCTGGAGTCTTCCATGGGCAATGATTGGGCGGCCACTCAGATAACCTCTATAAAGTACCTAGACAAGCGTGTCAACGCACTCATTGGGCGGATTATGAGTGCTTATGACCACGCCTGAGAAGAGGACAGCTCAAACCTAGCTCCACCACATGGTGGAGCTCGGGTCTTGAGGTCAAAAGGACTCACTTGCGGTGACTCTTCAACAGAGCCATGTCATCCCGAAATACGTCCGACTGGGAGGTCTACAAACTATACCAAAGTCGTATAAGAGGGAAATTTGCTCAAAACAACGGGAATCATGGGGACTCTTCTGTAAAGTACACCTGCAGCATCCCGAATGCTTAAGGTGTTTTCCAAAGATCCTAGACGAGTGGGATGTGTCAAAAAGGATGACGATATCTATATTGACACTACTGTAGACACAGTAAAAATATTATGGTCAACTCATTTTCCAGGGCCGATATTACTAGGGAACGTTACAAAACTTCCTCACACTTCGAGATGTCTGTCTGCGGAGGACTGGCAATTGGCGGAGGAAGTTGTAAATCATACCGGAACGTTACGGAACATCAAGGCATTTTCCCCATATAAATCATCAGGCCCGGACGGGATTTTCCCGGTTCTCCTTCAGTGGGGACTGGAAACTGTACTGGACGAACTAGTGGTTATCCTCATGGCATGCCTTGCATTTGCACATGTACCTGAGAGATGGAGTAGCCAGGGCAGTCTTCCTACCGAAACCAGGCAAGACTGACTACTCATCTACTAAATCATACCGTCCACTTTGCCTTACCCCGTTTTTACTGAAAACGTTGGAGAGGCTATGCGACGGCTGGATCAGTGGTAACGTCTTAATCTAAAGACCGTTACATCCCTACACATCAGGGAAATCTGCTCTCCACCTTCTGGTGGCCAGGATAGAGAGGGCCTTGAACAATGGCAAACACTCCCTAGGAGTCTTCATAGATATTGAAGGTGCGTTCGATCGAACTACCTTCGAAGCAGTCAACAAAGCTCTTTGGGACAGAACCGTACCGCCAGGTTTGCGTTGGTGGATAGGAAATGTACTCGATAGCAGAATAATTAAAATTAGTCTTGCAGGTGTAACTGTCTCGGGAAGTGTCTAGAAGGGCTATCCTCAGGGAGGGGTACTCTCCCCCTTGCTATGGAACATAGTGGTAGACGACCTTCTAACGACACTGAACGATGAGGGCCTGTACACCATAGGATATGCGGATGATATAGTCATACTGCTGACAGAGAAGCACAATGGAGTGCTATGCGAACTGATGCAAAGGACACTCCGTATCCTAGAAAAGTGGTGCAGGGCAACGTCTCTTTCTGTGAATCCCCACAAAGTAGGGGCTATGCTCTTTACCAGAAAATGAACGGCGGGCGACATAGAAATGCCTATACTAAATGGAACCCAGCTCAAGCCATCCAACGAAGTGAAATACCTCTGGACAATGCTAGCGCAGCTCTATGACAATGTCGAAGACTTGTAGGTAAAAGCTGGGGCCTATCGCCAAAGGTCACGCTATGGCTGCACACAGCGGTGATAAGGCCGATGATATGCTACGGTTCAATAGTTTGGTGGCGACACGCCAGATTAAAAATTGAGGACAGACTTGCAAGACTACAGACATCTGTCTGCATCACAGTCACTGGTGCCATGAGAACCACACCATCTGCTACGCTAGAGGCGTTGTTGAGGAGGCAGCACTTCTGACCACCCTTCGTTTGAAAGATGGTGGAACATTAAGGGTGCATAAGAGCGCGAAGAGTCATACAGCCATCTTGGCGGAGAGCCTTGCCAGAATACCACTCCTCGAGGCCACCTCAAATCGCATTGCACCCCTATACAGCAAATGCAAATACAACGTTTGTTGGGAACAAACAGACACACACACTGTGCCGACAATAGACGTATACACTGATGGGTCTAAGAAGACGGACAGTACAGGCATGGGAATCTTCAGCCAAGATCTGCAACTATCTCTACAACAACCGCTCGGGAAGTATGCCACCATATTACAAACGGAATTAATGGCACTAGCTCGAGCGACTAATGAGGTCCGCATGAGCAAGGTGCGAGGACGAGTAATACGCTTCTTCACAGAGAGCAAAGACGCCTTAAAGGCTCCTGAAAGGGACAGGTACAAGGCGAGAGCCACTCTGAACTGCCCCGCGAACTGTCGGAGCTAGTGAATAAAAATGAGGTGGAACTACTTTGGTACCAGTACACAATAGGAATGAAGGTAATGACAAGGCGGATATGCCGGCGGGTGCTGTTTCGCGGGAACAATGTGTGGGCCTGAACCGGCGGTACCCATCACACCGCACATCATGGCCAACCTCATTAAAAAGAACACACACCTCAGACACTTTCAGAGGTGGAACTCAATTCTGGGCTGTCGACAGAGCAAGAACTTCATCGTGGAGCCATGCCGAAAACGGGCCGAAGACTGCCTAGCTTTGCCCCGGGCTAAACTACGCTCACTTGTGAGCATCTGGACCGGGCATGCTACGCTAGGAAAACACCTACATACAATGGGTGTTATCGATGATCCGAAATGTCGGGCATGCATGGAGGAGGAAGAGACAGTTGTGGAGCATCTATTCACAGAATGCCCCGCTCTAAGGCCATCCTAGAACTGAAGCGGCCGGATCTGACCAACATCAGACGCACCTCGCCTGCGGCAATCCTGAGATATCTGGACCAGGTTGTCGGGATACTCGGGGATCCGTAGGTCTGGGGAGCAAGGGGGAGAGGCACAATGGGCCGAATGGCCTAAGTACCCGCTTTGGCACCCCTGCGTCAAATAATAATAATAATAATAAATTAACACCCTATGAATAATAATGTCAATCTATCTTAGTTAACGATACTGTTAGATATTTTTGCAATGAACACCGTCTATGAATTTCTAACCGAGGTATACTATTTATGTTTTCAATAATTTTTAAAACAAGTGGTGCACAATAACCAAATTTTTCATGCATTTCAGACAATTTTTTTTTAAGTTTCACCATTACAGAAATCGGAGGAAACTTTAGAATAACCATGTACCATGTACCTATATAATACTAATAATCTTATTTTCAATTAATGTAACCACTACTTTTTTATAATACCCATATATTTACCGGTAATGGTCACAAAAATATCAATTTTACAATCTTGTTGATATTATCAACAAGAAATATGTACACAATTTAACCTTAGTTTAAAATTATATATATATATATATATATATATATATATATATATATATATATATATATATATATATATAAATTCTTTCAATTAATCAATCAGTCTATCACACAAACAGAAGAATCTCAGAAACAACCATCAAGTCGACATAGCTTCAGAGCTATTAAACAATAAAAGTGAGCGAGGTGTTCTTTTCCTGTTTCAGCTATTATTCTTTTATCGGCACCAAGTTTGGTATTATCGCCATATATATATTTAAAAAAAGTCGCTTCTAGATTGATATTTAAATTTTTCACGACACAGGACGATATCAACACACTATACAGTCCTGTTTAGAGATAAAACCTTTTTTGGAAAATTTCTTTATCGGTGATACATCATTGTATTTATTACAAATTACAAATTAGATTGTCGCTATTAAAGTTCTCACCAACATCATTTATAGAATGCTTGTAAATGTTTTGGGCCAGGGTCAGATTAGAAGAACATCTAATACTAACGAAGTAACAAACCGTAGAATTATATATAATATATAAGTGGAAACTTAATGAACCTTGATTGATAATGTTTGATATAAATGAATAATGTAATTGACAGAATATACAGAACAATATTTTTATGTTGATAGAGGATTTGAAATCCAATCGGAGGAATATCCGGTGCATGAAGCAACATTTAAGTGAAATCAACAAATTTGTATATTGTTGAACCTGGACAAAAATATCATTTACATTTACCCCTCAATCAAAATCTTGCGCCTCTTAACTCCCATTTGAAATGGAATAAGAATTTTTTTGAAGAGATATATAAAAGGAGGCCATATAAAAATTGAAAGATGTGATGATTTCTACTGTGAAATATGTTGAAAAATAAATGACTTTAATAATCAGTAGATAAATGGGTAAGTGGTTTGGCCATCTAATGAGGATGGAGGACACAAGATGGCCAAAGCGTGTGTTTCAATGGTCCCCTCCTGGAAGAAACAAAAGAGGACGTCCTCGTCGGTCCTGGAACGACGGAATGCGACAAGCCATGAGAGACCGGAACATGGAAGAAGATATGGCGCATGACAGAGATGGCTGGCGATTGCGACTGGGAAGGCAGCACTTAGCTGTATAATCTGTATATATAATATAATTGTATACGATTAATCCCAATATATATATATATATATATGTATATATATATATATATATATATATATATATATATATATAAATGGGTAATACTACCGTGTCTACCAGCGATGACAACAACTACTTGGTGAACAAATACTCCAACCCGCATTGAATTACATCATCGTTGATAGGTGCAATATGAGTGAAATAGTATTCAATACACATATTGCAAACTATTCTAACCCTTACGCTTTTATTTCATTCTGAACAGATTACAGTTGAAAGTCTGTATTCGCCGATTTCCTTCTCATTAGAACTCATCAGATACACATATGACTCCTAGATTTGTCCGAAGAAGTCAGAGCACCGCTGAGAATTCGACAATAGACCGGTTGAAACCCAAAGGGGTATCGCACGTTAAAATATAAATGACTTTGATAATTAGTAGATAAATAGGTAATCTATTACCGCGCCTACCAACGATGACAACGACTACTCGGTGAGGCTTTTCCATTACCGACACGTCAGTATCCGTGTATACAAAAGAGATGACATTTTCGATTTCTCCTATTTGAAAGCGTTGATCACACGAAGAGTTGATTCACATCTCCTTAGTTTTCCGGATGTTTACCTTTGGAACTTGATATCTGTCGCTGGCAGAGCAAGCAGATATTATTTCGTAGAAAAGTTCTGGAGATTTCATGATAATAAACGTTTTCAATTGGATTCAATATCTGGAGCTAGAGACAGCCAGTCTGTTCGGGCTATTTCAATCTCATCTAAAGAATATTTTAACTATTCTAGCTCTGGACGTTATCAAAATAAAATTGTTGCAATTTTTTTGCTACAACGGATAAATAGTTAGTCTGATGACACTGCGTTTATTTTTGTCGTATAATATGATGAGATTAGTTCTACAGTTGTACATAATGCCTTGACTTGGGGCGCGTTAACATATTTAGTCGATGTTGTCGTTTATATTCCCTCCAAACCCTTTTTTCTTCTTCTTCTTGCAGTGCTTTACTATTCTAGTGCGCTGGTGACCTCTTAACATATACATATTATTGTTAAGCACGTCATATTATAAACATTTTTAATGGCACTAGTTGTGAGGTTTTACTTGGTAGAATTACGCTATCTCTATGTAGTTTGCCTTTGTTTTCTACGGCCGGAATCTCATATTATATGTCTGTCCTATGCTCTGAATAAAAAAATAATAAGGAGTGAAAAAATCTGAGTGATGTGTTTGTAATTCTAGTATATATCAATAAAATAAACATTATTGGATGCCTGTCTTCCTAAATTTTATCCAGTATGAGGTGATGTTATCAGCTGACACTGAAATGCTTTTTCATTCCCAAATAAAACCAGCTCATCGCACATTTGCTTATTCAATCCTGAAAATTATATTTAGAATATTTGGATGTACCAGCACAATATAAAGTTTTATTTGTTGAAATATCTACATACTGGTCAGTACATTAGATTGCATTTTATATTTTTAGTTCATTATTTAATGAGGTCCGTTGTAGTTTTTCAAAAAAGTATTTATTCAACACTAAGTGGTTTATTGTTCATTAAAATAATTGAAAGAATAAAATGCAAAATTCTCGGTTATATCTACATAACAAATCCAAATATGCTTGTGAAATTTCTGTAATTGCCATTATGTTACCACCGATCGCCCTAGATATGTTATAGCTTTCAGTGTACTTTTGTACCTATCTCCAAGCTCTTCTAGGCCGTTTCTGTGTACTTTCCGTCAGTTTTATTCAGTAACCTTGTATCCACTTAGAGCCTTTCTTGGCCAGGACTCTCTTAGCATTACAAACACCCTTCGCCCTATTTGGGAAAAGACGTGTTAAGTATTAGATTTTTAAAAACTGCACTGGTGACCATTTCTTCGAATTAAAAATAAATTATCAAAATTGGTGCACGTTTACTATGCATCAATCGCTCAAGATGAGTTATTTCCAGTTTGAACTGTACTACAACGGATAATACATCAGATACCTTACAGGTAAATTTATTAACATATTTGACAAACAGAATCATACTTTCGATAGACTGTACATCATACACCGAAAGCTTTTGAGAAGCAATAGATCAATAAAATAAATATTATTTTAATTATTGCATTGTATTCAATAGATATTATTTTTCATTAGGTGTTTTGAGCAAAGCTGATTATTAATTTGAAGTTAATTATCTACGATTTTGATAGAACAAGTTGGTCGGAAACCGGTTCGCACCAGCATCATGAATAAGAAAGCTTATTAATAATTTTAACTGAAATCCAAAATATCTTAGCCCCTATAAATTTTCAAACGTATTGGCTGAGCATGTTGGTGAAAGTAAGTAGGTTGGAACCTGGCTTGGTCAACATGTTCGTATGAGTGTAGTGTGGGAACAACGAATATTTTCAAACATTTCAATTTTTCATTAGGATCTATTTTATTTTCAATCGTTTTTTTATAGTATAACATTTTGTCTGATTTTAGTCTGTTTTTATAAATTTTAAGCAGAAGTTTATGTTCAATTTCTAGTTTTCCATCATTGAAGTTCAGCTTCAACTAATATAAAATGTTTAGTGATTTAACCCTTTGCGGAAGGAATTGTTTTATATTTTTTTTGGTTTTTTTAATGGTTGGATTCAACAAGGGTAAAAGAGACAAAAAACATGTTTATCAATATTTATTGATATTTAGATACAAAAAATAGGTGGTATTTTTATGAGACCACTAGGAAAGTAAATACAAAAATTGGGTAACATATTATAAAATATATTATTATGAAAATATTATGGTCTGTAAAAACTATAAAAACAGTTTGAATTTTCAGATAAACAAAGGCCAACGATGCACGTTGAACAGTGCCACCTTGTGCGATGCGGTTGAGCACGTGTACTGCAGTTAGCGCACCGAACTTTACTAACATGTATTGGTAGGTGGGCTACTTTTTCAAAGCGTTTTTGTAAGGGAACCAGAAATTTGAATGTATTTGGTAATACATCAGTACTTCTTCTTCCTCTCTGGGGCATATTCGGATCTGCACCAATTAATCCATTAGCTACCGCAAAGCGAAATTCTTTTAAGTTTATTTTTTTGCGCCTCCAGAACTATTTAAAAAAATAATATAAGCATTAACCACAGATAGATCGAGAAAGTGCCAGAAGATGCCACCATTTTTTAGATTTCCTGACCACTCTGTAGGAGGCTATGTATTGGTCTGATTTATCAACAAAATGCATGTGCATGTTATAATCCTTTACTAAGTCCATACAACGAATTTCTATTGACGTTCCATATTTCTGTTTTCTCGGGACTGTCAGTACCATTTCTGGATTGTGAAAGTTGCTGATAAATCGAACCAGTTTTGTATCTTTCCATACTAAATAAAGAATGCGTTCAGAGCTCATTCGTCAATCAGAATCAACTCGGTCATAGATTTTTCAGTTTTAAGATCCTTAGGTTCCTTTCTGCGTCCCTTTCTAGATGTATCGCAAGCATAAATCTTGTCTGCTAACAAATTCTTTTGAAGTTGAATCCCACTGAAAAAGTTGTCAAAGTATACTTGATGGTGTTTTCCTACTAATGGACGAGTCAGATATTTCATCACACGAGATCCTAGGTTAGGTTCGGACTTATCAGCAACTTTTCCTGTATATACCTGGAACTGTGAAACGAAGCCGGACATCAGCTCTGATCCAAATCTTGTATCCGCTTTTTATAGGTTTCTGTGGCATGTATTGGCGAAATCCTATCCCCCCCTTGAATTTTACCATTGATTGGTCAATGGCCTGCTTTTTTTCCGTGTTGTAACAATTTAAAAATATTGCAGATAAAGAATCCAGAAGAGGACGTAATTTGTACAGTTTGTCGTAATTTTCATTCACTTTTTTAGGCTATAGTGTATTGTCGTTAACATGAATATTTCTTAATAGCCAACTAAAGCCATCTCGAGATATGGATGAGGAAATATACGGATCTCTTACTTCCAGCTTGGAAGACCAGTAATCTTTACAGCTGGGCTTTCTGGTTAGCCCCATCAACAGATTAACGCCTAGAAAACATCTAATTTCTTCGTTGGTTGTTGGAAGATAACGCTCTCCATATTGCTGGGTGGCATAGAGATTAGTTTCAAAAACTATTTTTTCTATCAAGTCAGTTGCAAAAACACATAAAAATACGTCCAACGGAGTTTCTGCGGATTCCGGTACATTTGGACCACACATTTCCGTAAAGGCTTCAGGTTCAGTAAATTTAGACTGTCTGTCTGTCTTGTTTATCAAGCAATCAACTGAAAACAAACGCCGTACATTTTTAAATAACAAAATATACCGGTAAACATGCTAAAACAAATGCGATCTCGAATTGACAAATGCAGCATCTGTGGTCCCATCTAAAGCTTACTAGGCCGTCACAACAACATTAGTCGTATTGTGGTTCAAAAAGGTACCACTCGGACGGAAAAGGTAAAGTAACTCGAATGATTCTCTAGTAATCCATTTATTTTTAAGTTCGTCTTCTTTGTTTACGAATTTTTTTCTTGGTGGACAAAATTTATCAATAGCAAAATTGTTAATTCCATAAAAAAGATTGCTAGTAGTGACTTTATCCAGCAATGCTATAGTCATTCAAATGTATAGTTAGGATGTGCTTCTTAACAAGCTTACTTACTAGTCTTGCATGATATGATATTCATTATCAGGCCGAAGTCCCAAACTTAAGCTATGTATAGTTTCATAGTAACCTTCGTTCTCAATATTTGTGAATATATTGTATCGGGCATATAAAAACGACTGGGATCTATTTATTTTCAAAGTTTATTTATTACTATTCTATCACAGTCTATTTATATTCACTACACTACGCTATTTTTATATCTTACACTAATTATCAACTACTATGTACAATTCATGTTTACTATTTACAACCGGGCGTTATTTATTTATGGCCCCCTACTAAGGATCCGTCGGAAGGCACTGTATTTCGGGTCTCTACTATAGTCCGGACTCCACCGTATTCACCGAACCGGGCTGACTGCCCCGGACTGACTCGACTGCACCTGGCGAATGTCCCGGACTGACTGACTTCAAAAGACTGAGTAACTGACTATCTGCCTCAACTGACCGGACTGACTATCTGATTCACTCGACTGCGCCGGGCGGCGAATTTACATATCCTATACCAATTCAGTCTCGACGGTGACTGAAATCGAGTAGTACAGAAAAATTCAGTCTTTAGGTTTAACTCAAATATATAAAGACAAAAACTCTGAAGAAACCATCTGGAGTTGAGGATTGTTTTATATTCGATTTAAGAATATCCAACGATAAAACGAACTACTAACGCTTGCGAATCGTTACATTCAAAATTGAATTCTTCATTTTATTCTTGTCACCCTTCAATATTTATTTTTATAGAAAAGTTAAAAGAATTTCAGATCGATACATATTTGAAAATAAGAAGTTTACATATTCCAGATAAAATAAAAGATAGGTAAGTAATGAATTAAAATTTATTGAAAACATGGTTATTACCTATGCTCCGGTCTGGAAATATTTCTAGAATTAATGTTATTAAATCTGTATCACATCAAAGTTTTGGAAAATGTAATTGTTATGTTTATTTAGTATTATATAAGGGAAGAAAAAAGGAAAAAAAGAATTGAATGAAAAAATAATATTTTTGTTTTTCTATTTATTTTTTATGTATATACTGTCTTAACTTTTTCCATTCTGTTAAAGTACCTATATTTGATTTGAACATACGTTCTACTTTTTCTCTGGCATGCATCGCCGACCAATAGCAGCATGCCCCACACTCACACCACCCGGGCCCCACTAACGTCCGTACTAGCCAAGATGCTCCACCCTCTGACGAATCGCACATGCTCCATTCCGAACGGCATCGACATTACATCCCATGTTCGTTACAATATAATCAAGTTTACTGCATCATATTTAGGGGATAATTTTTGTTGATAGATTCTGTTAAGTAATCAAAATTTAGATCACCACTGAGTATAACTTTATCGTTTTTTTCACAGTAATCAAGCGTTTTAGAGATTTGTTTAAAAGCTATTTCTATGTCAGCAAATGACGGCCAATAGACTACAATGATACAATTTCACATTATTTCCACAAATTTCTACAGCACAGTTTTTTGAATACATTTCTTTTGAAAATTGGTCAATACAACTAATTTTCTTAAATTGTATATTATTTCTGATCAATATAATTACTCACCCATGTTTACGGTTGGGTCTAACGTAATAGTACAGTATAATGATTGTTCGTTCTTCTGTGAGTGCCTTACTCCTATTCGAGCGTTGGCGGCTTCTCTGCCTTGAATGTGTTACCACAGACAAGGGGACCTACAGTTTAACGTGGATTCCGATCCACCGATGTGTCTCAAGACAAATCTTAAGGGCACACCCTTCCAGAGAGCTGTACTATTGAATATATACTCTCGCTGGTTTCTCGTTGCCTTGAGAGAGGAGGAGAATGATGCGACAGAGACTCGAACTCGCACCCGCATCAACAGTCACTCGTCCAAGCCGTTTCCATCGTATAGCACTGCTTAATTTCGATGATCGAAGTTGGTCAGTGTTAACCCGCAGCAAAGATAATGGAATTATCTTTGCCCGAAGCTACGCGCTCCTCTAGTTATTTGTACTGTGGTAATAGCTTGCAAGTACAAAATTTTAAAACATACAAAATTAATATTAGTTTCTGTCAGACATATAATATGAGGGTAACTATCTCAAACTTTTCTATTTTATTGGTTATACATTCACTATTTACACAAAGCAACCTAATAATGTCTTTTAAAATTTTCTGTACGTGGTTGAAATTGTTGGGCAGAGAAAATATAGCGCAGGTACTCACAATTAAATATATTTATGGAAATTGAAGAAATTAACAAAAGGTTGTAATAACTAACAAGAATGAATAATAATGATGAATTAAAATTAAACAGGAAACGGATATCTTGTCAATGACATAGTACATAGAATAACACTTACAGAACTACAGAACAAGATACATTACAGAACAGTAGATTATAAAATAATAATACATCCTAACACCCTCACTTAATCTACTGCCTGTAACAAAAGATTACTCAATTAATCATACCCATGAATTGGACACAAAATTCATGTTTAACTTTTGAAAGAACTTTTGTCAATACATCAGCTATCATCTGATCTGTTGGCAGATAGGCAATATTCACAACGCCACATTTCACCCAATGTCTTATTTGATGAAATTTGACATCAATATGTTTACTTCGGCTACCAGACGATTGATTCATGCATAATTTTTGAGCTCCTTGATTATCATTGTATATCTTGATACACTCAATCGGAAACGACAATTCTTCAAGCAAACCCTTTAAAGATATACCCTCTTTTCCACATTCACTCGTGGCAACATACTCTGCAAACGTTGTGCTGTCCGCTAATGTCACTGATCTCTGTTTTTTAGCTTTCCAACTAACTGCTCCACCTGCAAGTGTAAAAACATAACCAGTAAATGATCTTCTGTCAACTGCACAGGCAGCATAGTCGGCATCTGCGTAACCAGTTAAATTTAATTTGCCTTTACAATAATTCAAGCCCAATCCTACTGTTCCTTTCAGATATCTTACCACTCTAAGGGCTGCATTGAGATGATCATCATCATTACAGCTATTGAATTGACTCAAATAGCTAACTGCAAAGCAAATGTCAGGTCTAGTACTCACGGCAAGGTACATTAATGCTCCTATCAACTTTTGATATACTGGATTGTTTGCACAGTTCGTCGGTCTAGTCAATTTAACACCTAGTGGTAAGGGGGTGCCCACTGATTTACACTCCTCCATGCCGTAACTCTTGATAATATCCTGGGAATAACTCTCCTGATCCAATTTTATTGTGTGGTTATTTCGGTCTCTTGTAACTTTCATGCCGAGACATTCACTGACAGAACCTAGATCTCTTATCTTAAAACATTTAGACATTGCTTTCTTGAGGTTCTCAGTTTCCTGCTTTGAATTTGAAAAAATATAAAAATCGTCAACATGAAGTCCAATAGCCATAAATAAATTTCCTTCACTTCTAGTGTAGACACATGCATCGTGCTGAGAATTGTGAAATTTATGATCAATGAGAAAATTATGAATTTTATCATTCCACGATTTTGCGGCCTGCTTGAGACCATATAAAGCTCGCTGTAATTTGCAAACCTTTGATTCATTATTCTTCTCCACAAATCCTTCTGGCTGCTCCATATAGATTGTTTCAGACAGGTTACCATTCAAGAACGCTGTTGTGACATCTACATGATCTATTTCATAATCAAACTCAGAAGCCAAGGCAAAAAGTACTCTTAAAGATGACAATCTTACAACAGGTGCAAAGGTTTGATCATAGTCCCTTCCTGGCACCTGAGTGAATCCTCTCGCTACCAGTCTTGCTTTGTAACGCTTTGATCCATCAAGACCTTTCTTGAGTTTATAGATCCACTTACATTGAACAATGTTATGATTTGTGGGTCTATCCACCAATATCCATGTTTTGTTATTTGTGAGAGATAACATTTCCTCTTCCATAGCTTCAATCCAGAGTTTTCTATCCGAACTAGAGCATGCTTCAGAATAGTTCTTAGGATCGCGTGGCCCCACGGAAAGAAATGAATATTCAAAATCCTCGTACCTTTTTGCAGTTCTAGCACGATGTGGATACCTTCCTCCAACTGGCTCATTCTGGATCCCCAAATTATCAGCGTTCTTAGTTAAATCAGTATCGTCATTGAAACTTGAATTAGAACTACTACTAACAATATCAGATGTTGTTCCAATAGGTACAGATTGTGTGGATTCATTTTCAATACATTGTATTTCATTTTTCATTATTGACTTATTCGAGGATTCATTAATTCTTTGAACAGGCAAATTCACAGTTCTGGTTGGTACATCATTTGTAGTGATTTGCTCAGAATCATAAGTACTTGGCATTTCTTTTTGGGCCAATGAAGAACTTATATTATTTTCTAGAAACACTACATTTCTCTCAATAACAACGTGAGTAGGATTATTCATATCAACAAGGCGATATCCCTTTGTCTCCTCGCTATAACCGACAAAAATCATTTCAATTGACTTTTTATCTAACTTCTGCCTCTTTTCCTTAGGTATATGTTTCTGAGCTTTACACCCAAATACTTTTAAGTGAGATAGGTCAATTTTCTTACCAGACCATACTCCTTCTGGTACTAGACCCTTCACTGCTGCGGTGGGAGATCGGTTTTTGAGGTAAATAGCTGTATTCATGGCTTCAGCCCAGAATCGTTTGTCCAAATTTGACTCAAATAGCATACATCGAGCCCTCTCTGTCAAACTTCTATTGGTTCTTTCAGCAATACCATTCTGCTGAGGGCTGTATGGTACTGTGGTTTGATGGATGATCCCATGCTCCTTCAGATATGACTCGAATGATTTGCTCGTATACTCTCCACCATTATCTGTCCTTAAACATTTGATTGTTTTACTAGTCTGTTTTTCAACCAATGCCTTGAAGAGGCGAAAATAAGTAAGTACATCTGATTTATTCGCAATCATGTAACCAAAAACTTTTCTTGTAAAATCGTCTACAAAAATTAAACAGTATCTAGCACCACCCCATGACGGTACCTCCATAGGTC
Organism: Crioceris asparagi; assembly: GCA_958507055.1. Classification (NCBI taxonomy): domain Eukaryota; kingdom Metazoa; phylum Arthropoda; class Insecta; order Coleoptera; family Chrysomelidae; genus Crioceris; species Crioceris asparagi. Next base: position 78,033,815 of record OY293826.1, on the reverse strand, counting down.
CTTGTACATCACTATGAATAATATCTAAGATATCTTTGGCCCTGGATCCTCTTTTAGGAAATGGTTTAATCGTTTGCTTACCATCAAGACATGTCACACATACCTTGTCTATTTCTTCACGGAATGAGATACCTGATACGATGTCCTTCAGTTTTTTCATATCCTTGCGGTTTAAGTGACCAAGTCTCTTGTGCCAAAGTTCATGATCAGAGATAGTGGTGATTGACATTGCCCTCACTGGTTCCTGTGAAAATTTGTTTATTGCATAAAGACCATTTGTCTTGGAACACTCAAACTCCAGATCACCCTGTACAGAAAAATTTGTCCCATCATAAACTTTACAAGATATGTTATCGAAGACAATTTTATAACCTTTATCCGTCATTTTGTTTACAGACAATAGATTAAATGATAAAGTTGGTGCATACAAAACATCAGTAACAGTTTTTACATTGTTATCACCTACTTGAAGTACAACATTGCCAATACCTTCACATGCAATTTCAGAATCATCAGCTACAGATATAGGAATATTAATATTAGAATTTAAATCATAAAAAGAATTCTTATCTTTAGTCATATGTGAAGTTGCCCCCGAATCGATTATCCATGCTGTGGGAGACATCTTTGCAGCGAGGGCCTTGGTGAGTAGAGTTACATTCTTCTTAGTTGACGCTTGGTGGGCCTTCTGCTTCTGTTTGTGGTTTTCTTGATTGAGCAGCTTGGGACAGTCTGGTCGACGGTGCGAAGGGCTACCGCATTCATAGCATCGGATCTCTTGAGGAACTGGTTTCTTCTTGTACCGATACTGGTTATGTTTATATTTGTTTTGCTTAGAGATGAATGCTGTAGCTGATGTCAATGACACAGTACTTTTCACTGTTCTTCTCTCACTCTCACCAAGAAGAGCTATTTTAACATCATCAGACGTGGAATCTTCTTTCAGCTGCTGATTCAAAGCTGTCACATAATTCTCATATTCGTCGGAAACACCGTTTCTCATGACAAAAGAGATCCATTTGTCTTCCAGAACCTCACCAATATCAGCAAGTTTCTGCACCGTAGTTAAGATATTATTGATAAACTCTTCCATTGTGCTTCCATCTTGTCTCATGTTAAAAAATTGTCGGGTGAGTTCAAACTTTGTGGCCATGCTGCATCCCTCAAACGCTTTTTTGAGGTTAACCCATGCCTCTTGAGAATTTTTCGCATTATGCACATGCACATAACAGTTAGGCTTAACCGAAAGACATATCTTAGCAAGTGCACTCTGATCACGAACAATGTCCGCTGGAGTGCTAACCGGCATTGTGCCATCAACATAACCAAAAAGTCCTTCGAGCATCAAACACATTTTCATTGCGAATTTCCAGCTTCCATAGTTAAATTGTCCTTCTAGTTTTTCTATATTTGGCACTGATGATGATACAGTTACACTCGAACTAGTAGGCATTGTTCCCTGCTGTGTAAGCATTGATCCGGATGGCGTGGTCACCATTTTGTCGTCGCCGGCCATGCTTTTTACTATTTCTCAAAATTATAAACGAACAATTAAATATCGTTTCGTAATTAACAGTTATGTCCTGGGCCCATAACCTGTTGGGCAGAGAAAATATAGCGCAGGTACTCACAATTAAATATATTTATGGAAATTGAAGAAATTAACAAAAGGTTGTAATAACTAACAAGAATGAATAATAATGATGAATTAAAATTAAACAGGAAACGGATATCTTGTCAATGACATAGTACATAGAATAACACTTACAGAACTACAGAACAAGATACATTACAGAACAGTAGATTATAAAATAATAATACATCCTAACAGAAATTCCCTTGCTAGATAGAGTTTGTTTCGAAATTGAAATTTTTTCACTGTCACACCTTTCGGCCAAAAACTTGGTATATACGGTTGATTTTGCAGCTCCAAATTTTCTTCAACTTTATAAGATAAGTTCCTAAAGTATCCAGTTTTGTAACAGTAAATTCCAGCCGAGGTATCCTTCTCTCCAAGTATTTTTTATGTCGTGTGAAGTTGACGTAGGTTTACAACGACCTACCTACCTAAATCCATAATCGACGTTGTGACGCAAAGTTTTCTTCGTCATTTATGTTGCTTACATGTAGATCTTTTCCAACTATTATTATTATTTTCTTATTAGCAGGAGCAGCAGATGTTGTCCTGTGAGGATTAACCTGGCTATGCATAAATTATGTCATCAGTCTATGTCATATTCCTATATTGAGTCTATATATCTGTCAATTTTTGATGGCCATTTAACCCTGGCCAGGCTATTGGTTTATCTTTCGGAACAGGCTGCTGCACTCACACACACAGTGGGCGCGCTCTAGACGTTCTGCAGACGCCGGCATATGTCAAAATTACGCTGTCAAAAATGAGCGTTTAGTTGTCAAACTTAACCTATATGTTATTTGAACTGGATGATTTTATGGAACTTATGTTTTATCAGTCTAAAGTGCTGGTATATGATCGAAATTCACAAAGAGGCAAAGACAACGAAGACGTTCATGTATGAGACCAATAAATCGGTCATGAGATCCGGATTTTGTTAGTAGTTTTTTGAGAATGAAAGATATGGACCCTGAAGAATTTTTTCAAGCATACCAGCATGAGTCGTTCATTATATACATTAGATACATTGCTCTTGTTTTTTAATAACTTTAGTAGGTAAAATTTATATTTTTAAATTAGCACTCCCTCGACACTGGAATCGCAAGACAGAGAAGTGTTTTGTTAGAGAATGAACTGAGAGAACTTTTATGTACCTACCTTCTCTATGTCATTTAGTAAATGAGAATAATAACGGCAACAAATTTCTCTCTCAGTAATTACAATTACAGGTAATACAAAGGATCTTTGAATTCTGCATTTTGGTATTATTGTAATGAGCTCATTAACTAATTTACTAATAATTTTATTATTTATGTTTATAAATGCTTGATTTCTTCAACACAAATATTATAAACTTGTTTCAAATTCATGCTCCCATTCGTTCAATCAGGGTAACTAAGGCACCCGCTCCCTGGCGCACATACAACATCAAACAAATGACTACTCTACGAAATAAAGCTTTCAGAAAATACAAAAAAACTAAATCCACCATCGATTGGCAAAGTTAGAAAGATCTCCGCAATTAAACTTCGGCTGCCATAAGGCGTGAAAAGAAAGCGTTTCTTGACCATTCCTTACTACAGAGGAATTCTAAAGTTACTTGGAGTTCCTTACGCGCACTTGGAATTCTACGTAAAAACAAATCTCCTGATATTCCAGTCACCCTAAAAAACTTGAATGAAATTCATCAGCACTTCATCAACATACCACATCCTCACAAAACTATTTCTCAATTATCAATGCTGGATAAATATAAACAACTCACTAATGAAATCAACTTCCACTTCACTACACTTGCCCATGAACAAGTACAAAAATTATTAAATAGAATAACCAGTAATGCAACTGTTATAGATAATATTTCCCTGCGAATGATACGACTAGTCGAAAAACAATTAATAAATCATATCACATGTATCTTTAATACAGCAATACTAACAAGTATCTTTCCCAAAGTATGGAAGAGAGCAAATGTTTTACCTATTCCGAAATGCAATAATCCTGTAGAACTTGGTGACCTCAGACCCATCAGCTTATTACCCACGTTATCCAAAGCCCTAGAAATGCATATTAAGGACCAGATGACTGCATTCGTGTCGGAACGCAATATTATACCCTCTGTACAATCTGGTTTTCGCTCCCAATATAGCACCACAACAGCACTACTTTCAATAACAGACGACCTACTAAAATTAATTGATGACAATAAACTAATACTTCTTGTGCTCCTTGACTACAGTAAGGCCTTTGATACTTTAGAACATAAAACGCTTTTTAAAAAATTGAGGTATTTTGGGTTTGGACATCAAGCAGTTTCACTTATCCACAGCTACTTAACTGAACGCTCTCAGAATGTTTCCCTTGAAGGACAAAGGTCAAATAGTCTTCCAGTGATACATGGTGTACCCCAAGGATCTATACTGGGTCCATTGCTCTTTACCTTATATATTTCAGATTTCCATGAACATATTGAAAACTGTCAGATACACCACTATGCTGACGACACTTAATTGTATGTCTCTTTTCCTCTTGAAAATTTACCAGCAGCATCAACTGCTCTGAATAAAGACCTCAAAATCTTGTATGACATATCCACAGCACACAATTTGAAAATTAATAGTACAAAATCTTTCGTAATGCTTTTCGGGTCAAAACAGAAAAGAGAAAGAACAAGCCAATTGATACAAATCTACCTTGATTCAGAACCTCTCTCATTTGTGCAAGAAAGTAAGTACTTGGGACTTTTCCTTGACACAGATCTGCGCTTCAAAAAACACATCAGTTATCTTTGCCAACAGTCATTCAACGTATTGAGACAACAAAGTTAAAACTTAAACTATGCGAATCCTTAATCTTGTCAAAATTATATTATTGCGATAGCATTTATGGCCCAGCAGTCAGCCAAGCTGACTCACTTCGCCTTCAAAGGATTCAAAACTCCTGTATTCGTTTTTGTTATGGAATAAGGAAATATGACCACATTAGCCTGAAAATGAATGAATCAAGTTGGCTCCGCATAGAGAAACTATGGAAATTACATCTTTTGACTATATGTCACAAAACTTTGAAATCACAAAAACCCGAATATTTCAGAAGTTAGGAACATTTCAAAGCTTTTTTAATACGAACACCAGAAACAAGCATTTACTTGTCATTCCTAAGCACTCCTCCTCCATTTACACTCGTAGCTTTTCTTACAATGCTGCTAAACTGTACAATGATCTCCCCATTGAATACAGGGACTATGCAATATATAACTTGAAAAAAAATTAAAACATCATTTAAATGATTCATAATGACTCATTCTATTGCCGACCACTTGCTAACCCAAATTAATTACCCTACTTTTGTCACTCCTGATATGTATGTTTGTTGCAAATATATCTTTCTGTTATATGTTATAAGTATATTTGTAATTGTAAAGATTATATATTACGGTTGAGTTGAAAAACAGCTTCTGCTGACACTCCGCCATTTCTTTACGAATAAAGTCGATTTATTATTATATATATATATATATATATATATATATATATATATATATATATATATATATATATATATATATAAGATATATATTCGGGTTTTTGTGATTTCAAAGTTTTGTGACATATAGTCAAAAGATGTAATTTCCATAGTTTCTCTATGCGGAGCCAGCTTGATTCATTCATTTTCAGGCTAATGTGGTCATATTTCCTTATTCCATAACAAAAACGAATACAGGAGTTTTGAATCCTTTGAAGGCGAAGTGAGTCAGCTTGGCTGACTGCTGGGCCATAAATGCTATCGCAATAATATAATTTTGACAAGATTAAGGATTCGCATAGTTTAAGTTTTAACTTTGTTGTCTCAATACGTTGAATGACTGTTGGCAAAGATAACTGATGTGTTTTTTGAAGCGCAGATCTGTGTCAAGGAAAAGTCCCAAGTACTTACTTTCTTGCACAAATGAGAGAGGTTCTGAATCAAGGTAGATTTGTATCAATTGGCTTGTTCTTTCTCTTTTCTGTTTTGACCCGAAAAGCATTACGAAAGATTTTGTTCTATTAATTTTCAAATTGTGTGCTGTGGATATGTCATACAAGATTTTGAGGTCTTTATTCAGAGCAGTTGATGCTGCTGGTAAATTTTCAAGAGGAAAAGAGATATACAATTAAGTGTCGTCAGCATAGTGGTGTATCTGACAGTTTTCAATATGTTCATGGAAATCTGAAATATATAAGGTAAAGAGCAATGGACCCAGTATAGATCCTTGGGGTACACCATGTATCACTGGAAGACTATTTGACCTTTGTCCTTCAAGGGAAACATTCTGAGAGCGTTCAGTTAAGTAGCTGTGGATAAGTGAAACTGCTTGATGTCCAAACCCAAAATACCTCAATTTTTTAAAAAGCGTTTTATGTTCTAAAGTATCAAAGGCCTTACTGTAGTCAAGGAGCACAAGAAGTATTAGTTTATTGTCATCAATTAATTTTAGTAGGTCGTCTGTTATTGAAAGTAGTGCTGTTGTGGTGCTATATTGGGAGCGAAAACCAGATTGTACAGAGGGTATAATATTGCGTTTCGACACGAATGCAGTCATCTGGTCCTTAATATGCATTTCTAGGGCTTTGGATAACGTGGGTAATAAGCTGATGGGTCTGAGGTCACCAAGTTCTACAGGATTATTGCATTTCGGAATAGGTAAAACATTTGCTCTCTTCCATACTTTGGGAAAGATACTTGTTAGTATTGCTGTATTAAAGATACATGTGATATGATTTATTAATTGTTTTTCGACTAGTCGTATCATTCGCAGGGAAATATTATCTATAACAGTTGCATTACTGGTTATTCTATTTAATAATTTTTGTACTTGTTCATGGGCATATATATATATATATATATATATATATATATATATATATATATATATATATATATATATATATATATATATATATATATAGGGTCCAGACGATTTAATAGGGATAGTATTACTATTTCTTAAACGGTGAGATATAGAAGGATGAAATTGAAGAAAAGTTGCTTGAATTACAGCTCTTCTATATTCCGGTCTGCAAATTAAAAAAGAATCAAAGGTTCCTGAAATATTTTGAAAAAACTGAAAATCATCGATTAGGTTTTCATTCAATTTCTCAATTATTATTTGGAGAAGAAAGCTGGAATTTTGCGTATTTAAGTAATGCACTAAGACGAGGGTGATGGAATTGTTAGAAATATTTTATCTTTTCTATTTTCAGAGATATGCTATACAAGTTTTGTTTTTCTAACGGGCGCCATATTTGTTTTTAATACCATTAAATGGAACAAAAAAAAATCTCCTTTACAACAATGTATAACATTCGACATTTAAAGCCAAAGGGACACAGAGAAACGGTAAAAATATTTTCGAATGCGGTAGGCCATGGTAAGAAAACCAAATCTCAAACACCATGGCAACAATATCAATATGTCCTTCTTTGACATTTAAATGTTAATACATTCTGAAGTTCCGTTTTAATATAAAGATTATAGAAAATGGTGCGTTATAGTAACAGTGAAAAAATGGATATGTATGACGTTTACATTAGATTCTATAGAAATGTTGATACAGCAGTGCAAGAATATGCTAGATTGTATCCAGAAAGAAATGCGCCAACAAGGAAAACACTTTACTCAATTTCAAGAAACTTGTCAGAATTTGCATGTGTTTCGAAAAAGCGAACAAAATATCGTGTCAGAAACTTACAACATGAAATTAACGTATTGGCACAAGTGAGTATCAATCCCGAACTTTCTTCAAAATCCATTGGCAACGAGTGTGGTATTAGCGCATCGTGGGTTCAGAAAATCATTGAGAAGCACAAGTACCATGATTATAAATTTAAAATTGTCAACAAGTTACATCCTGGAGATTCCGAGCGTCGACTTGAATTTTGTAATTGGTACCAAACCATGTTAGAGCAATTATCATTTCAAGATACTATTTTATGGACAGATGAAACATCATTTACTAATAGTGGGGTTTTCAATAGAAGAAACAAACATTTTTATGCAATAGATAATCCTCATTTAACACAGCAGACTAGACCTCAAATTCGCTATAGCATCAATGTGTGGGGCGGAATTGTTAAAAATCAAATAATAGGACCAAAAATTATTGAGGGAAATTTGAATGGAGTCGCCTACGTCAATTAATTAACAGAAGTTATGGAAGAAATACATCTTGCGACCTTGCGAAAAATTAAATGGTTTATGCAAGATGGTTGTGCAGCTCACAACTTTGCAGTGGCACGAGAATTCTTAAATACAAGTTTTCCTGACATATGGATCGGAACACATGGTCCTGTGAGATGGCCTGCCAGATCGCCTTGTCTTAATCCATTGGATTATTTTTTATGGGGATTCCTGAAAAATAAAGTTTATCACAATGAAGTGAATAGTGTTGAAGAATTGCGTCGAAGAATTACTTCAGCTTTTAAAGACATCACACCTGAAATTGTATTGAATGCAGTGGGGCAGTTGCGTCTCAGAACCCAAAAATGTATAGAAAATAATGGCGGGCAATTTGAGCAGCACTTAAGTTGACTTCTTAACTATTCTTTTTAGTTGGCTATTTATTTAGTTTATTTAATTGTTGTTAATTTCTTTGTTTTTTTTTAATAAATTTGTTATTTTTCAACAAGAAATTAGATTTATTCATTGCTGCAGAGAGAATAATTTTTACTGTTGTCATGGAGACTACAATTTGTATTTTGTTTCCTTATCATCATGGCCTACCGCATTCGAAAATATTTTTACCGTTTCTCTTTGTCCCTCTGGCTTTAAATGTCGAATGTTATACATTGTTGTAAAGGAGATTTTTTGTTCCATTTAATCGTATAAAAAACAAATCACGCGTATTTTCACACGGCCAAGAGTGTTTTGTACCTTAAAATTATGGAACGTCAGATAAGAAAACTGTTAGTAATAAATTGAAAATATTCATTATTCGCGAGTAATTGGCATTTGCTGGTTGTAATTGTGTATGAATGATGATGATGCTACAGAAGACTTTGATGATTCAGCAATGTGTGAGCTTACAGGTGAAAATAATGGTGATTGAGGCAATACATCTGTTGTATTGGTTAACTGGTTTAGTGTGGTGACCTGCGGTTTCCCTTTCTTCCTGGCGGAACCTACATATATCTTCCTCGTCCAGGCCCATATTGTTCACACGCTTCCTAAGCCTACAGTTTCATGTCAGCATCCCTAAGTATATCCTTATCGTTTTTCGACTTTGATTCAGTATTTCGCGGGACATTTTGGCTGAGGGGCTTCTTAGGAATATTTTGGCTGGTCTCTGTCCTGTGGTTTCTTGCCACAGTAGTAATGCCTGGTTCTCGATCCACTGTTGGATATGTCCATTAATGTGGTATTAAGCAATTCCGCAGGAGGGCTCTGGTCCGATCATGGCCTGTTCCGGTCCCTGCTTGGCTTGTTGGTCAGCCTCTACGTTGCAATCTAGTCCCTGGTGCCCTGACTACCTAGGCTGTTCAGGGCCTTGCGGCAATCCTATATCAAAATCTTGATGTAGTTTGCTATAAGTTCAGCCATTTTAGTGCATCTTGGCTGTTTGAATAAATGACGATTCTTTGCTATTCATCCTCCGTCTTAACAGTTCCTCTGTACACCACTGTATCGCTATGATCCCTGCCTGGAAGACCGTGGCGTAGATCCCTGGCTCAGAGAGATTATATACCTCGTGTACCCCGTATATGCAGGCTCCTGTTCCTGCATGGGGATTCTCATTACTCGGGACGTCCCGACTAGGTATATACCGTTAGGTAGCCAAGTCGGTACCGAGATGAAATGATTCTGAACATTTCGCGAGTCGTGGAACCGATTTGATACGAATCTTTGGAGCTTAATGACAAATACAAATCTATACTTAAATTTTTCGCGTATATGTGACATATTTCTGAACCCTAATTTTTGTTTTTTGTTTTATATATTGATATCGTTAAATACTAAACATGCTACCAGCATAAAGATTCTCATTACCCCGGAAGGTCGATAGCCAACTCGGTACCGAGATGAAATTGATTCTCTCTCCCGAGTCGTAGTACGTAGTACCGATTGGTTTCTATTGATAAGATAATAACAACTACAAATGAGAACTATATTTAGTTTTTTCACGCATATTTGACATATTTCTCTTTTTTTCAGATTCGTATATTGATATAGTTAAATACTTAACATATTAATCTATGAAATGTTGTGACATGAAAATATACGTCGCGAAAATATAACATTTCGAAGAAGATGATCAATAATAATAATAATAAAATTTATTCATATAAAATAAAAAATAAAATAAAAGGCATTCATAAATACCAATAAATTATTACAAATGCGAATAAGAAATCAGTTCAGTTTGGCAGTTTATCTAGCGCACGTTTTATAGAACTGTTTAGAATCAATAAAATGATATATGGACGTTTATGTTCGATCTTGACAGCATATCTAAAAAATATGTATCGTTTGGGCATTTTTGTTGAAATGAAAATACAAGAAAATTTTTTTATGCTACAGGTTCAAATCAGAGGGTGATCGGAGAAGATTGTGCATAGTAGACGACGTCAAACAACCAAATAATTTTATGTAAAATGTACATACAAAAACGTTTCAATCACACCATAAGTGCTTACCATAGACATCGGGTATTATGTCCAAAATATTTTATCTATGATTATGTCTATGGTCCTCACTCATGTCCTTACTCAATAACTTAAAAGAGATGTAGTAAGTATGTAAAAAAGAGACAGAAAGATTACTGTAAACTGTAACCCTACTTTTTATCAACTCGGTACATCATTAGGTCCCGAGTAGATTTGACAAATCAGCTCGGGATATATCGAATGCGTGAACGGATGAGAACAGATGAGAATCACTAAAACATCCATTCGGTACGTAAAGTTCCGAGTTCGAGAATCAGAGTCCCACTAGATTGTGACTAGATAGTGTTGTCTGGTTGCTGCTCGGCTACCGAATACGTAGAGATGAGAATCGCTTAAAACGTCGACTCGGGACATGACGTCCCGTGTTCGTGAATGAGAATCCCACTGCTGATTTGGTTTAAGAGATGTCAGTGTACTAGTTGAAACTTGCTTTCAAGGGCGGTACTAATCCTTATCTAATCTTATCTAATCTAATCTAACTGCAAAGATTTCTTTGCTAACTGGCTTAGTAATTCTAGGTTAACAATTCTGTTTATAAACATTTCTGCGTAAATAATTCTCTTCTACACATCAAGTCTAGCTGGAAGTAGCCGCTAGATTTTAAAAAATGCCAATTTATAATTTGCGGGGAAGCCCTGGATGGCAAACATTTATGAATGGGAGGTACAATTCTAATTCAGGAGCCCAATATTACAATTATAATATATGATTTTATAGTAGGTAAGTATCATTTTAATGGCACTTGTTAACTAACTCAAATGATGAATTTATTTTTATCGATGTTGGGAAAAATGGAAGGTTATCTGATGGATGAGTCATTGAAAGCACAGAATTTTATAATAAATTCGTAAATGGTAAATTTGTTATATGCAGACAGTGTGTCCCCGGATTATGTGTCGGAGAGGCATTTCTGTTCTAATCTGCATTTTTTAAGTCATTCTTCGTAGATAAATGTGCTCAAAGAATAAGAACCTAATAACAACAAATTCTGACAAGTGACAGATAATAATCTTAATTTTTTATTCTTGGGGGACGAAGCATGGAGTTTTTCATATACTATGAAGCTTCTTAGGCAATAAGGTTAGAAATTAAAAAAAATATTTAATATATAGCAGATTGTGCCGCCATCTGTTGCATTAGCTTTCAGCTTAAATTCATGAATTCTTAATCTATATAGGAAGCTACACATATAAAGGAAAAGTTCATGAGTTCTACTCAAGAGTACACCTCAATATTGAGGTAGCAAGTGCCTTTTATATTCAAAATCATGATATAGCTACAGGCAAATTCCCTATAATAATATATATAAAATGCAGTTGCTTAACTTTTTGTAGCTAGCTTGGTTTAATAAGAATAGACCTGAGAATGTTATTTATGAATTAATTCACCGCTCTCTTGATCAGTATTTTTATTTAAGAAAAGTTCATTGATATATGTAAGATTTTTCCTGATATCATTAAGAATGATTATTTTTTCAGCAATTACATTTACAGCTTTATCTAATACTGAATGTTAAAAATATTATTCAAAAATCATTCTTATCTATAGTCACAGACAACTAGATATATATATATATATATATATATATATATATATATATATATATATATATATATATATATACAAGTTTATTATTTGCTGTAATTCACTGTAATTCAGCAGTGCAATTTCTACTAACAACATGCCGTTGAATTTTTTCGAAATTCAAAAGTGTGAACGATCGCAATAGGTACATTTCTATAAGAAATTTACCTAAAAGAGAAAATGTGTAATTAGAATGTAGATCTACTAGCTTCTCAGAATTCAGTAAGGAAAAAAAAAATTATTTATTCTTACATGAGGAAGTATTGTGAACTTTTTCAAGTACATAAAATTTTACTTTGAGGACATGAACACTTTTTAGTACTACAGTTTTTTGCAAGTACGTTTGACAAATCCCTGACCTGTCCCCGTAGATTGCAGATTCGCAACTTTGTCTTTTCTTGATCAGGGATATTTTCTTTTTTGAGTAATTCTTGATGACAAACCGTAAACTGCTGTCTTGAATACAAAGTCTTTACAACACATTGCTTTGTTCCAATTTTATAAAGTTTGTCATCTGTTTTCTGCAAGACTATAGCTAGTATATTGCGAGCGTTACCACGACCTCTGTCGACCTCTGGAACAGGAATTCTTAAAGTGGTACCTATTGGCACAGGGGGAATTTTTTCCAGAAGAATTAAGCATTTTCTGAGCTTGCTCTGTTAGATTATCTTTGGAACTGATGCGGTTCTCTACAGCTAAGGCGTTTTTTACACATAAAGCACAAACAACTTTAGAACCATAGTCTTCTGCCATATCTTTCTCCGGAGCAGCACAAATAGCATGATGGGTCTATTGCATGTTCTACAAGAATGAATACCCGTAGCCTCGTTGGTACAAACACAGCACTAGATTGGGGTATCCATTGCTCAAATTCTGATTCGAAATTCTGATCATGTGGGGGTTGACCACGTACCTCAGAAGGAAGATCCTCAACATTCACAAGCTAATCAAGAATCTTAGCACTTTGGATGGTGGTGTGTTCATCATCTTGTTCATCAAACGCACATTGACTATTTGGAGCTTCATTATGGATCTTAGAACTTTCAATGACGGAGCTTGGTTGAAGTTGAGCTTCAAGAGGTTGATTTTGTATTCGAACTGGATCTACTATTTTTAATGCAATGGGAATACTTGGTGATGATCCAATCAAGTTTTCTAGATCCTCTTCACTTTCCAGGTCATGAAGGGCAATGATATACCAACTTTTACTTTAGATCCGAATAGAGCTTCTTAAGGTGTTCTTTTGGTACCTGAATGAAACGCTCTATTCTGCATGAGTTGCACAAACCGCAGACCATCAGCCCAACGTTCACTGTCATTATCTTGCATCCACGTTTTGAGCATATTTTCTATTTCTTGATTTGCTCGTTCGATACTCTCCTGACTTTGGGAAGGTCTAGGCTTAGCATGCACGATATTTAAAGTTGGCTAGTATGTTTTAATGCTGCCTACAATTTGGTTTGAGGATTCTCTACCGTTGTCTGATTGTATGATCGCTGGTGCACCAATCAGTGTAAAAATATCCAATAAATTGTAAGCTACATCTTCTGCGCGTTTTGTTTAAAGTGCCCTTAATATCACAATCTTCGTGAGATGATCCTGATAGACCATTAGAAATTTATATTCCCGATCTGGATGAGATTGGTAATCGATTAAATCTACTTGACAGCGAGAAATAAATTCAGATGAAAGTATGGGTTTGACGACAATTTTTTTTATTCCTTTTTGTTTTTGCTGACACGGTTCGCAAAAGTACTTGGAATAATTCACTATCAGCGACGTAGTACATAATATTGCTATTTGGGGTATTTACAGGAAATATCAACTTATGTTATAAAATCATAGTGCTTCAATAACCAGTAATCTCGTGATGACTTCTTTTCGGCAGTTTTTGCATTTTTTATTTCTTCTAACAATTGTGCATACCATTTATCGTCAATAAACGTAACGATTTTTAGTATTTTTTGCTTTTCTTTCAATACACATCAGTGAGTAACATCTTTCTCTCATCTGAGACACTCGTTGATCGGCCGCCATTTGAATTGGATTGACTCACTAACGTCCACTCACTCACGTCGCACGCAGCGTAATGAAATGAAATGCAAGTATGCAAGCCGCAAGCAAACAAGATGCAACACGTTTATTGCCTGCCTGCACGTCTCCTTCTTCCCTGCATATTCGGTATTGTATAGAATACCTAGGCAAGGTACAAAATGAAGAATATTTCATACATTACCTTAACGTTTTAGGTATTCTATACATTGCCTAGGTATTGTATAGAATACCGGATTATACAGATTGCCAGAAATTCAAAAGTGTGAACGATAAATTTTATCCAATTGATATAATAAATTATGCTTCTTAAAAATGATATAAATTCGAGTCTTTTTATTGATATTTTTATATCTCTAAAAATAAAGTGATGGAGGGGATTCAAACGTTTTTGTAAAAGAAACTTCAAAGCGGCTGAATAAATTTTAGCAAACTTAGATTACATTGAATTAACATTTACCTTAACCAATTTTACATACACAAACAAATCTTACAAAGAAACTTTACATTATTTTCATTACGTTAAAATGGCACAATTTTTACTATTTTTACTATTTTTTTACTGCAATTTATTATCCATCCTGCTAAGTGTGGAGTTGTTAAATTCCTGTATGGAATAAAAGGCTTTGGAAATTAAAAAGTCCTTTACTTTCTTTTTAAATTGAGACTTACTTAGATATTTCAGGGATTCAGGATGTTTATTAAAAATTATGACTGCATGGAACCCAGGCCTATTTTGGCACCTTTGTAACCGGTGAAAAATTGGTTGCAGGTTATTTTTGTTTTGCGTGTTGTTGTTGTGAATGTCACTGTGACAGATATACCCGTCATGATGGTCTTTAACATATATTAAATTTTGACTCATGGCAAAGTCAAGATTCTGCTACTAATAAATGCCTATTTAACGTTTTCTCTAGGGTAGGCAGATACTCATCTATGATCCCAATAGGTGCCAGATCTGCTTCAGGGATGCGCCCCTGCCCACGCGAGAATAAGTTTATCTCCCAAAAGCATACGGGGAAACCATTGTTCCAACCTCAATTTCCTATCCAAACCAGTTACCTAACTATTGAGTTCCAACTTCCATCATCCAACCCACAATACCAGGGAGGACAAATGGTCTCAATGGTAGAAGAAGTCACAAGCTGATGAGAACTAGCGGCGAGAGAAGAAGAGTCGAACTTTTATACAGGGAAAGCTGGTCCCTTTAGTCCTGAAAGACAACCAGTATTAGAGAAGAAAAGTCAAAAATCACCTGGCCCTCCAAGGTTTGGGAGTTGTGCTGCATCTGACCCAGAATGAGCGGCTGCCAACAGTGTCTGTACCCCAGAGGGGTGGCTGGAATAAAACTCGCCAACCTGTTAGACAGGCGTGGCGTTTTAACTGCCAAAATCCTTCAAAAAATTTCCAATGCTGTCGAGTATTAAAATAGAAAAATTCCAGGCGAGTAGCTCCAAGACGACGGAATCTCGCATTGATATATCAGTCAGCCTCAATTCGGATTCTGGAGTATGCAAGTATTTGAGAAAAAGGAAATGTTGTGAAATCAGAGTAGCCACCTATAATATAAGAACCATGATCCATCAAGAAGATGTCGAACGATTAGAACAAGAGCTGAAATCCATAAAATGGGATATTTTAGGCATATGCGAAACAAGGCAAAAGGAAGAAAAAGCACTTACTATAAAATCTGGCAATGTACCTTAACAAAATAATCCCAAGTCAACAATAGGAGGAGTGGCCTTTTTGGTTTTTAAACGTATCACAAATCTAATAACCAAAGTAAACTACATATCCGATAGAATCATCAACATCGTATTAAAAATTAATAAAAAGTTCTCAATACAGATTATCCATGCCTATGCACCGTCAACTAACTCAGAAGACCACGAAATCGAACAATTATACGAAGATATTTCGAAAGCAAAATCATTAGAAAAAACTCAATTAGTTATTGTCGGAGATCCACATAACATAGGGAATTATGGTTGGGGAAATCGAAATGGAAGAGGGGAAATGTTACTTGAATATCTGCAAAACGAACAAATATTTTGATGATTACCATTTTCAAAAACAACCACAAAAGAAATGGACGTGGAAAAGTCCAGATGGTCACACGAAAAATGAAATAGATTATATAATATCAAATACAATAATTATTTTAAAGACGTATCGGTTATGAACCATTCAATACAGGTAGCGACCATAGAGTGGTTAGAGCTGTTTTTAGGATAAATCAGAGAACGGAAAGAACCAATGCTTTTGAAATATCGAAAAATAATTTTCCAACAACAGACATATTATAGAAAAACACCGAATTTCGATCAATATTAAAGACAAAACTAGAGCCTATAGAAGCAGTGAAAGACTTAGAATTGAACCAGTATGTGAAAAAATAATATTGTTTACACACCGCTACCAAAAAGACTCCAAAAACAAACGTAGAGAAATAACAAACCTTCCCTTAAGACATAACAGTTAATATATCAAAGAAAAATGCCACCAGAAGACCGGATTACTAGTGAAATATTGAAATTAGGGGGAAAACATTTATTAGAAACAATAAAAATAATTTTAAATAAATGTATAGAGAGCGGAAAGATACCGGACAGCTGGAATAACGCCGAAGTAATAATTTTGTTAAAAAAAGGTAACAATGAAAACTTAGACAACTACCGTTTGCTGTCCCATATATATATATATATATATATATATATATATATATATATATATATATATATATATATATAAACTCCTAACAAATCGCCTATCTGCCAAACTCGATTTGTACTAACCAGTAGAACAAGCAGGATTCCGTAAAGGATTTGGAACAGATCATCTTCAAACTATGTGACACTTTATAGAAAAAAACACCGAGTACAATATTACATATGACACATAATACACTTGGCCTTTGTGGATTATAGAAAAGCCTTCGACTGTATAGAGTCATGTGCAATCATGGAATCTCTAGACAATGCCAGAATTGACTCACGGTACACCAGACTATTGAAATATATATACGACCACGCCACGATATCAGTAAAGATAGATTTTCTTCTTTTTCTTATTCATATTTAAGATCTCTCGATCTGTTAGTTTTCCAGGTTCCTCTGTATCAGTTCCTGGGAGGTGGACTGCCAGCTGTCCTTCCATCTCTTAGGGGGTCTTCCGGGTGCTCTTTTCCCTATTGGTTTCCCTTCAAGTGCGATGCGTGGCAGTCTGCTCTTTTCCATTCTTCTCACGTGAGCGTTCCAGCATCTTTTTCTTTGTCTCCCTCATCTTACGATGTCTTGCACCCCACATTGTTCCCTGATGTCAGTGTTCCTAATTCGGTCTCTTCTTGTTTGTCCCATTATAGTCCTAAGCGTTTTCATTTCGGCTACTCGAAGCATGCTTTTCGTTTTGTTGTTTCCTCTCTGGTTTCTATTCCGTATGTCATGATTGGTCTGATACAAGTGTTATAGTTCCTGACATTGCAATCTTTACGCATGTATTCGTTCGCCCATATTATCTGCCTTAAGCAGCCTAACATGGCAGTCGCTTTGTTGATTTGGCTTCATAGGTCCTTCACTGGGTCGTGATAACTCGTCAGATCCATACAAAGATATTTTAATTGTGAGACTTGCTCGATGATCTTGTCCTGAACTATCAGCTTACATCTTACGGGATCTTTAGCAAAGGTTATGCTTTTCGTTTTTTCTATAGATATGGTCATGTTCGTCGTTTGGCTGACCTGGCAGAATTTGTGTAGTTGTCTCTGTAGATCGTCCTCCGTTTCCGCGAAAATAGCTGCATCATCATCCCATTCTGTATCCCATATTTAGTGATGATACTTCCTTTATTATTCTGTCCATTAAGAGATTGAACAGAAATGGGCTCAGGCTGTCACCTTGTCTGATGCCTCCTGGTGTCGGTATCTCTTCCGTATAAGTGTCTCTTGCCTTAACTTTAGTCGTGTTGTTCATATTGAGGCTGCGGACTGCTCTTACGATGGCGTCTGGCGATTCTTTCGCTATCAGTATATTCATGATATCGGAGAGGCGAACCCTATCAAATGCCTTGGTCAGATCGATGAAGCTCTTCAATGATGTAAAAAAATCGAATTAAGATTTATTGGTTCTGGAAATATACAGGAAAAACAAAAAAATCCCAAATTATTTTTTTGCCTGTATCTTCTTTATTCGCAGACATACTGAAAATCTGTCCACATTTTGCTATTGGCACTTGATGTGGGCTATCAGAATATGCCCATGAATCTTTTATACAGGGTGTCATCTGACTTGGGCCACCCCCATCTTTGAATTTTTAAATACGTACCTGTATTTTTTGTTGTAGTTTTTGGATCGTCAACGTTCACTTCATATTTAGAAATTAAATTAAATTTTATATTTCTGGATATTTCGGTAATATTTTATTATGTAACTTCCTTAAAAGAGAATTGCTCCCCTGTTATATTTATATTTATTTTATACAGATTTGCAAGAGGATCAATATTTTCATTTGGTTATTTTCTTTTGCACTTCTATTGCTATATTTAATTCCGAGGCTGTAAAGCCAGTCTCAGAATTTACACATTTTTGGGGTTTACCACTCAGCTCATTTAATATCTCCCACATACACCTGCCTGGATTAACTGCATTTTGATTTTTTTTATCATTGCATTGGACTTTCACATTTTTTATAGGTTTTTTGTAATCCTTTCGGTAGCTTTGGACATAAGATTTAAGTTGGTCATTTGGGAAGTGTTTGTAGATGTCATTTAGGTATCGTAATTTATCCCGCGGTGTTCTTTTATGTTACACATTGTTTGTGGGAAGGAATCAAGCAGATGCACAAGGGCTTAAGAATATATTTTTTATTTATAAGCATATTGTCATATTTCTCCTCGTGTTGGTTGAAAAATGGTCTGGAAAAGTCCATAAGATAATAGCATATCTGTAAGTTTTTTAGACATTCGATCCTCGGTGCAGAATTTGACATTAAATCCCCTGCTAGAATGACCTTGCTTTGAAAACTAACCTGGCCTAAAATATGATCATGTATATTAATAAAGTTAGCAAAATCCCCTGTAGGAGAGCGATATACTGATAATATAGTTGCTTTATATTCAACTTTTTAAGTTGGTGCCAAAAGTCTTCTATGTACCTAACTACAACTGCACAACTTAAAATTTACCAGTACCAATAGAATTAATTGTATTTTGTATTTTTCAGTGCAACATAAAGTGGCTCCTATTTTTGTAAAGAAAGTTTTTATCATAAAGTTTACAGCTGACCCGGGTTCGACTCTTCAGCATCCCTTTGTTTTCATAATTTTTATTTGAAATTAGTAAACAAAATTCAAAGAATTTATCAAATAATTATCGAGGTATAATCATTGACAATGTTCAAGCTTAAATTTAATGAATTACGGTGGCACTTTGACCAACCTAGTGTATCTTGAATAATTAATTAAAATAATTTGATTATATTCCAGAATCAAAGTTTCACATCAACTCTAACAACTAGTACTGGTGCGTTCATTGTTTTTTCACCTCTAGCGGATAAAACTTTTCTAGGGCATGGCTTACAAAATATATTGTCATGTATTGTTGTGTTTTCATGTTGCATTATAAATAATATTATGACTTGTTGCTGGGTTATTATTGTAATCAATTTAAGTGGAAAAAATCAGCACAGTAGCGCTGCTGTGATGGACTCATACTGTTCTTTGAACAGGTATAAACACTCATCACTACGTACAAAACCATAAGCGCACTGTTGTGAAATTATCCAGACCCCACCTGTAAGGTGCGTCACGAGATGGGGGAGATAGGTGCATAAATATATTCCTAATATGTATCAAAGAAATGTTTGTTTCTGTTAGGAACAACATTTTTCTATAATCATATTGCTCCTTGCTTATTTTAGAACAATTTCTCTGTGCTTATTTTACTGTTACTGTTCTTATGTTTATTTTTACCACTTCATTTGATTAGAACAATACATATTTTCTAATTCTTACGTTACACAGGTAACCAAAGATTTATCAAACACGCTCAACGACACACTAAAAGAATATTACTGAAATTTGCCATATTAGCAAAGTCTATCTAAGGATAGATAGATTAGATAGACTTTGATATTAGTTAACTTACATAACGAATAAAAATTTCTGTCTTTATCATGTAGATAGAGCTTAGACGTTTCGGAAGGAAATTGTCCTTTGCATAGATGTATATGAGTTTCTATGGTTCCATGTCCTAAAAGATATTTCTTATATAGGTTTATTAGTAATTCATATTTATTGTATCAGTATTAAACTTGACAGGCAGCGAGATGCCTCCGATCCTAATATGAGTATGAAATTTAAATTCTCCTGTTATATGTGGAACTTGAGAAATCGCTAAGTACCCACCGTATCCATATAACCGAAAGAAATAAAACTATGTAAAAACATAACCTATTCACATAATTTGAATTAATGACGTATGGTATTAATAGACGACTATTTTTCTAACTTTATTAAGTATATGATGCACTGAAAAGTACAAAACTATATTTACTTTATTGTTATTCAAACTAAAAATATAGAAAAACCGCGGGATTGAAAAAAAATATTTAAAAAACATTTCATATCAAAATCACAAAGATTATGGAATGGTTCAAGCGAGGAAGTTCATTTTTTGGTAGATAAGAAGACCACCATCGTAATTTATTTATAATTTGCATCATATTTTTTCTATGTAATTGTAAAAATGTTACTTCATTACCCCAATACTCGTATATTTTTAATAGCAATATGATAAATATTATTTTATATTTTTCAGTCATGTAATGAGGTATTTTTTCCTTCTTATAGTAAACATACTTAGATTTTGATGTTTTTGTCGAAAGTTGAACAGAATCAGAATATAACATTAGTTTTCCCAAAAAAACTGCCCTCAAAAAGGTCGAATGGGACATTCTCGAAAATAAAAAATTTGAGAAGACGAAATTATAGAATAGACAATATCCAGTAATGTTTAAATTGTATATTTTCCAAAAAATATTGTTTCCGAGTTACAGCCGTTGTAATGTCTGTAATATAAGTATTTCAGTAATGTTCTGAAATCTCTGAATAAGTAAGTATAAGAAAAGAATATTCATAGGTGCTATCTAATTTGGTATAAGTAAACGTTCAAAGATTTTGATGACTAATGATACACTCAAAAATGCAAAATAAAACTTTTTTTTACAAAAACTAGGACCCATTAAAAATACAAAATAATATGAATTCCACTGGTACCTATAACTACAGCTCCAAATTATCAGCACCAGTAGAATTAATATTAGATATTTTGTATTTTTCTGTATACCAATTAATAGACCGATCCTACTTTTTATAAAAAAGTTTAACTCTAAATAAATATAATTGTATACAATGTTTTTCAAAAAAAGTTTTGTTTATTTCTGTCGTATGTCAGAAGCTTTAAATTTATTTGAAATATATACCTAATATGAGAATACTCTCTCTTTAAATAATGAAAAACAAAATTTTATATCTAACGACTGGTTTTAATTTTTTTTCTTTATCTATCGCTTGGCCAGATAGTCACTATAATCCATTTGAGAGAGGTGTAGAGTCATAAATTATGATAATGAAGAGATCTCTATTGTATTGTGACGCTTATATGGCAGAATACAATAGAGATCCATTACAGAGCATTATCATAATTTATTACTCTACACTTTTCTCAAATGGAGTATAGTTACTGGAATGATGGTACTTAATAAGGAACATAGAGAACAACTTAATGGATTATTACCTAAACTGTATAAAACTGTATTTCTCAAGGTGAAGAATTTAGAATTAGGCATAAAATCAGTTACACCTTAAATCAAAGTAGTATATTAAATATGAATAATAATAATTCAGCTTAAGAGATTGTGTTTTGTATTTAATTTCAAACATAATCTGGATTTTTTCTACGTCTTATACATTTTTAAAGCGAATTAAGAAAAGTGGTAAGTATAAGTAGACTGATACCATTATGGTTCCGTTCATCTACATTGACGTTAAACATAGTAAATAAAAGGATTTTGTAAGAGAAATCATGAGATATAACCAAACAAATAAATAGGTTATTTTTTATAAATAAGGAATTCAACCTCAGAAATGTGTTTTAGAAATTGTATTGAATATTGAAAAGATGTGTTAAGGCTGGGCTTGAACTCACACATGTCAGTGACAGGTTTAACCAGAAACAAACTTGATGATGGTGTTTATGAAATGAAAAGTGGGATGAAAATTTCGTAAGCGCCATTTTGTACAGTAGAAAATTCACCTGTTTGTCGATAGCTCCTTAGCTAACTTCGGAAAAAATAAAACAAAATTCAGGTTCTCTTTAAAATATCGAATACCAAAAGGGCTATTGATTCTTTGTGATCACGAAATAAAAATTATCAAATTTCATATTTTTCTCCATTTAACTGTCTCCATATTCGTTTTCGAGATCTTTATGCTATTCCATTCTGATCTTCGACACACTGTATATTTATGCGAATATTTCAGTGCTCCATTTTCCCCTATTCTTCGTTGATTCCAGTGGTTCTTCAGGTACGTCTTCATGGTTCCGTTACTCGACCAGTCTAGTGGAGTTACGCGCCTCGTCATCTATTGCCGACGTGTGTTGTTCTTTAGAAATTTCATTTAAATAAAACAACTTTAAATGTACCAGGTATGTGACACCTTGCGTAGTAGGTAAGCTTTGTCACTTCGCTAAATGACTGCAAGAAAGTGCAGGGAAGTCCAGTGTGATTATTTTTTGATGACAAGTATAAGAAAACATTCATGAAAGAGGAATCGCGTAGTGTGACCTAATTTTGCGCCAGAGCATACAACAACAGTAAATCCGGAGATAGAGTATAAAAAAATACTATTCTCACGAACAGTCAGATCGCTGTAATTTGCTAATTAATAGCGCAAGCAACGGTTAGCGGCTACGTAGCTACTTTATTATTTTCGTTAGTATCAGTGCAGTTTTAATTGTCTATAATACCTTTTGTAGTAGCAGTAGGTACATTTGTATGATAGTAATCAATAAGTCGGTGCAGTGAGGAGGAAAAGTGCATAGGTAGGTACGTGATATCATCAACCTATGTGAAGAGTTGTTTGTTGGTTGGGTTCAAGTTCAAACAAGAACGGAGATATTCTGATCGGTTGGCCTTGTGGAGTGTGGATTTTTCTCTTGTAGTAAACGATCAAGAAGAACCTTGTAATATCTCCCT
The DNA here is from genome assembly GCA_958507055.1 of Crioceris asparagi. Taxonomy (NCBI): domain Eukaryota; kingdom Metazoa; phylum Arthropoda; class Insecta; order Coleoptera; family Chrysomelidae; genus Crioceris; species Crioceris asparagi. Next base: position 78,010,590 of record OY293826.1, on the reverse strand, counting down.
CTAGCATGCCAAGTGATTGACCTGCGACAACATGGCTAGTGGTATCAGCTTTGCGGACATTAGATGGACATTGATAGTGGTAGTGGTTTTTAAGGTGTTCCATATATTTACATGTGGTAAGTTTTTGATTATTAACATAATTTCTTTTACTTTAAAGTATAGCCCAATTATAAATTCAAAAGTATGAAAATTAATGGAGGTGTTGACCAATCAAAAAAACCCTTTCTTCATCATTTTATTTGTTAACAGATAAATCTTTAGTGGCAAGATATGAAAGTAATACTGAAATATCGTCATTAAAAATTTTGGTTGGCAATTTGCCTGTTTTGTACTTTTTAAACGTATGAAACTCTCAAGTACTTGTAGGTACATGTTGATTTATCCGTCAGATGGCGTTCGATTCGATAAATTGGTACTCTTAGGAGGGTGACGAAAGGCTGTCATGTTTCTCACAGGCTTCGGAGAGCTTGGTTGTGAGAGCAGTATAATCTTAAGTGGATTTATTTGCAATCTTGCCAAGGACTAAGGAAATATAGGCACTGATTGTAAACAATCTTGGTTGATAGCTCCTCGGGGGAGTGGGACAGGGTAATAAAATATCTCCTGAACAGTCTTTAGTTCATTTTGGCACTTGATTGTCAACTGCTTTGGCATTATGAAGGTGACGTTATTCTATATGTTTGTACCATTCCAATTTGTATGGAATTGAACACATGTAGAGTATACGAGTTTTGATTTTGTATTCTTGAAGGATTTAATATTCAATAAAGCGATGATTCTTTGAATTAAGCCAAGCGCTCGACATTGTATGTTCTCTTCATCAGGGCGAAAGTAGTGAAATTAAAATAAATTAGCCAAAAACAGGAAACATTTCATAGCCATCAATTAATAAATAATGACTATTCTAATAATTTGTTTTGTTTTTCTTTTTTGTATTATTTCGCGCATTTCGCAATGTGAATTTACTCCAGTTTTGATGATATTTTTTTCATTTTAAAGAAGAGTACTGAGAGATAGTCCTGTAATCAACAAATTCAAAATCCAACATATCTTTTCCTGGAATACCTTCATCAACGAATTTGTAGAGGGCATTTTTTCGATGATGGAACATTTTATCTAGCAGGATTAAAGAAAAAATCGTTTCTGGCAACGGATATTTTCAAAGGTTCTCCTAACCTCATTTTCATATTGTCCTAGTTGTTATTCCTGTTTTTGAATCTCTGAATCTCTAAATGATTCTGTTGACTATTGAAACAGTAAAAAAATGTGCAAGAATTTTTTTATTACAAAAATTAGGACCTAATTTATTATTAGAAAGCATATAGGTAGATATTAATTCTAATACCATCTTGAAGGACTGAAGAGAAAATTAAGAGCCATGTAAAAATAATACATAAGAAACTATTCATTTATCTTATTTGTTTATGCTTTGGATAAAAATGGTAGTATATTTCAACATTTCATATGCGTATTGAAAAGCTATTCGCTCTGAGTACTATGTCAATACGTTATCTGAATTTTTCTGTTATGGTATTTAGGTCTCCACCAACAATTAGAATACAATAAATGAATACCTATGTGGGTATGTCAAATGAACATAAAATATAATCGAGACCAGCGAAATTACGTGTGTTTCTATTTGCCCACTTTTCTGTTCTTCACTGTTTTGTCGTTGGTTGCATTATAAATATGTGATTTGTAAATTTAAGTGGAGAGATTCAATCCAAAAAGAATATAGAATTAATATGGAGTATAAATTGATTTCGACCATCACAAATTAAGCTATTTTGCACTTCTGGTAATTACCCCTAGATTTATTCCTTTTTTAGGTTTCCGTAAATTCGATGAAATAAAGGATCAATTATATAAGATCACTTTAGTGCCTGTCTGTCTGTTTGTCCGTTTGTCATAGCCTGTTTTCTCCGAATCTACCTAACTTGAAATTTGGAACTTATGCAGAATTAGCGGACCGCAACATGGATGTGTATAGTTCAAATAAATAAATTCTGAATAATGGGGGCTAATTTTGTGGAACAAAATGGAAAATAAAAATATTTTCTTACTAAAAGAACATCATGTGATATATCAATTGGAAGGGCTCGTTATGAGTAGTTTAAGTATATGTTTCTTCATTATCCTTAACTGAATGGCTTAGAAAATATTAATGAAAATATACGAAAAATTGACTGACCCCCTTCGATCTAGGAACCTACTGATCGTAGGGATAAGTATACTTGGAATAAAATTTCCAACACATTTTCCAGATGGTGCTTCTAAAATATTCTATATGAAACTCTTAATTATGATTTTCTGGATTGGTTTAAACCTAATCCTTCAACTGTCGTATAAAAGCCTTTTATCAAAGTTTACAGAATACTACTAGTATTCTGGTAATTTTGATTTTATATTATACCAAATTTCTTACGTTTTTGAAAAAAAGTTTCAAGGAAAACTGGTTAGCATGATTAGAGTTTAAATAAACTATATTTTCTTTGAAATTGAATTATCATATATTAAGAATAAGGACAGAAGGCTCTGATTCTCACGAAAATTTTGTTTTGCTATATAGTTGTTATGAAAATTTGTGGAATCATTGAAATTTTCCAGAAACATTGGTAAATACAAAATATTAAATCATTTTTCCCGGCTGACTCTCTTACTAATGTTCTTCTAGTTCTTTATAGATAAACCTACAGAAATCTGAAGGTCTTAAATCCTTATTAGCCGACGATCCTCATTATTACCAATTGTTCGAAATATAGCTAAGCAATAAAAGTGTGTGTCCCTGAAACAATCCCAGGTCCGGATTGAGATATCTCACGAAATAGTATGGCGTTTGGCATAATCGCATTCATTATCGCGATATTTATAAATGTTTTTGTGTTATATATCATAATATACTTTATATACATAAACAGTTCTCAATTTTGTTCAAGCGATTTTTCCTAATAAGCATCTTAACCATTATACCAATCTATAAAACAAATTTCAATGGCTAGTGCAGGTACAACTCTGCGTAGACTGCCTGTTGATAACTCAAGTGTTTGGTGACTTACAACCTTCTTAGATTTCTGGTGTTACCTTAGGCAAACTAATATTTTGCTGCTTTGGCATTATGAAGGTGACGTTATTCTATATGTTTGTACCATTCCAATTTGTATGGAATTGAACACATGTAGAGTATACGAGTTTTGATTTTGTATTCTTGAAGGATTTAATATTCAATAAAGCGATGATTCTTTGAATTAAGCCAAGCGCTCGACATTGCATGTTCTCTTCATCAGGGCGAAAGTAGTGAAATTAAAATAAATTAGCCAAAAACAGGAAACATTTCATAGCCATCAATTAATATAAATAATGACTATTCTAATAATTTGTTTTGTTTTTCTTTTTTGTATTATTTCGCGCATTTCGCAATGTGAATTCTCTCCAGTTTTGATGATATTTTTTTCATTTTAAAGAAGAGTACTGAGAGATAGTCCTGTAATCAACAAATTCAAAATCCAACATATCTTTTCCTGGAATACCTTCATCAACGAATTTGTAGAGGGCATTTTTTCGATGATGGAACATTTTATCTAGCAGGATTAAGATCCTCATTATTACCAATTGTTCGAAATATAGCTAAGCAATAAAAGTGTGTGTCCCTGAAACAATCCCAGGTCCGGATTGAGATATCTCACGAAATAGTATGGCGTTTGGCATAATCGCATTCATTATCGCGATATTTATAAATGTTTTTGTGTTATATATCATAATATACTTTATATACATAAACAGTTCTCAATTATGTTCAAGCGATTTTTCCTAATAAGCATCTTAACCATTATACCAATCTATAAAACAAATTTCAATGGCTAGTGCAGGTACAACTCTGCGTAGACTGCCTGTTGATAACTCAAGTGTTTGGTGACTTACAACCTTCTTAGATTTCTGGTGTTACCTTAGGCAAACTAATATTTTGCTGCAGTTCTAAAAATACATGTCTTCCATCAACACATTTGTATTCTTGAGATGTCAAAAAATGTAGGAAGGTTTATAACGAAAAGAACTGAATTATTCTCTACCATTTTCTAAACATACTCATTGAACTATACTTTGATACTGATTAATAAAAAAGTAAATTATCGACGCAGTCAACTTTTCTCTCGTGTTTGTTAATTAATCACAGCTATGAGAGTTATATCTTGTTAACAAATATCATTTAAATAAAAAAAAAAACTAATCTATCCATGTTTATTTACGTATAGATTTACATGATGCACACTCGATTGATTGTCGTGCATTAAGAGTAGACAGGAGAGTACTTGGAGCTATCCACTAAATACCGGAGGCAATCTCTACAAGATCAATAATTTTAGAAATAAATACTACACTCTTGTTAGGTATTTTCATCTTCTGTCAATTATGTCTCATATGACATCACTAATTTTGACTAATTTAGAAAATAATAATAAATTTCGTATGTAATATTAAAAGGATCCCACCACAACATCTGCTGTGATCAGATTAAATTGAATAACCTTATCGTCGAATTCAAATATTTTCCAGTGAAATGTAGGTACCGGTAATCACTTACACAATATGAAAGTTCCTGTCTAAAAGCCACTTTTTGAGGAGACCTGTCAGTGGTGGAGTCAATGGTCAAGTGATTTATTTTTGACCGACTTCCCAGACGGGTGAGGTATACAATTCGACAGTGTCCTTTTTCCTTTCCTACCTACCAATTCTTGAAAAAATTTCGGTATCTTTTCATCAGGTATTTGCGATTCAGATAACCCCAAGTTAAAAAAAAACATATTTTTAGTAATTGGACTCTTGATCTGTCTGTGTCAAGATTCTCGGGAACGGATGGACTATTTTTTTTGTTTTCTTTTTATTTTGTAGGGTATCGATACCATTCGTCTGTAAGATAGATTGCTCATCCTGTTCGCACCGCTTGCTAGGTAATAGCTCTAGATTATTGCGCTAAAACGGCTGTAATAAAAACAGGAAAAAAGGTATGCTCAAATTAAGTGTAATTTTTTTTAAATGTTTGTTCAGATTCTGGCTTAACGGTCTCTTCTTTTTCAAAATTGAGTATGAGTATGAAAGATTACACGACCTGATCAGACAATTTTTATATTCGATGGAGTTTGTTTATGTTCAAATATTCAGTATGCATAGTAAACGTGCTTTGATTCTGAAGATTTTATTTCATTTATCAAGTGCCGAGAAGTGATCCCATTTTTAAAAATGGCTTTTACTGTAAGTAGGCAGAAAAAGGGATTAGGCAAAATACAGTAAAATTATACGAATTTACTGAAAGATAGAATGTATTAAACTATTTTTATGGTGTATGTGGTTACGATATAAGAAAATTGACCGTTTCCCTTTTATCACCAAAACAACTGAGTGTAAAATATGAAAAATAAATTAGAATACAACCTCCACTCAAAGATCTTTAAATTAAAATGTAAACACAATACAATAGGATAGGTGCCTATTTAAATAATAAGATTGGTTAACATGAATCGTAATTACTAATATCGAGAAATGTTTAATTTCTAATGACTAGCCGAAACATCTCAATGCTAATAATAGCTCATTTAATAGTAACTTCAAAATGTTACATACCGAAGAGAAATAATTAAAATGGAGTTTACTTGAGTCACTAGAAAAAACGTAAATATTCGGGTAATTTCTTCAATGACCATATTGACGGTATGTTCAGAAGCTTACAATGATTGTTAGCAGATTAGTTTATAATATCAGTAATTAAGATGTATGTTAACCATCCTGAATATTTAAGGAGGCACTAATCCTCTTAGAAAATAGTTAATTCTCATATTTGAGAAAGGCGCAGTTTGTCGAAATAATTATTGTCATCTTTAAACAGTAGGTATATTAGTGGAAATTTGTTAGGTATATTGTTTTGATTTTAATTTCCTAGGGATTTTTATTAAGTAGCAACCAATGCCGTTAGTGACTAGATTTCCATATCAAATGAAATTCGGAATTGGAAGAAAAGGCATAAGGCACTATTAATGAAAAATATCAAAGTTATGAGCAAAGACTGAAAGATAAGCTTTGCTCGCACACTTTCCTGATAAAAAGCGAATCACTATACTTGCCACAATACTTTTTTTTCGTAACAATGTCCAAAAGTCGCATTACAGAAACACTGTCAACGACATTATAAGAATCCACACATACCTGGCAATTACTTGCGTATATATTCTCTATCTACCAACAAACTACACAAACTATACGCTTTCTGATAATAATTTTCTTGTGCACCAAGTGGAAATATGGAATCCATTACTTCACATAGTAACATATTATTTCAGAAAGATACCTATGTATGTGTGATGGAGTCATAAATACAATAACTAGATACAGAATAATATATAAGATGAATGTTCGTTCATAAGTTCAAAGTCTTCATAACAACTACTGCTTACTTCTTGTTGGAAAAGATGTATTATTCATCACAATATTGTTACTTAGGATTACTGTGGAGATATTATGGCAAATAATGAATTTTGCTAATCATGAAAAATACGTCATTATTTTATCACAGAATAAAGATTTGAGTTTATTATGCGTTAGCAATGGAAACTCATGCAAAGCTTCTAAAATGTGAATATTTATATTTTAAATAAAAAAATTAATGAAAAATCTGGGAAAATAGAAATAATAGAATAACATACATTTTGAAACGTTACTCAGGAAGGAATTAGCATTGTATTGTTCCAATTATTATTGTTTTTTTATACTTAAAAAATATCCACCAAAACTTGGACCTAGCCGGTAATCAGTGCCATCACAACTGGTATTGTTGTCTGTATCTCAATTAACCATGTTCAAATGCTTCAAAATTATGTTTACTAGGCAACATTTTAATGCAATAAATGTTAGTTGGAAAAAAAATCCTGCCTCCACATAGCGGAAATACATATATTTTAAACTTCACGACTGTTGTAGCTAAGAAGGGTGAAGTACATGTTGAATGTAGATTTTTTTGAAAATGGGACCAACTCTTACAACTCTTAATAGTCTTCTTTCAAATGGATAAAGAACAGACCTAAAAAATATATGCAGACGAACAGTCGAATTGTATATCTCATCCCTTTAGGAGTCGGTCAAAAATGCATACGTGCCACATAATGCATACAACTACCTATTAATATTATTTGATATTGCAAAAAATGCACTTTCACAAGTGATTTTTAATGAAACTTTTATAAAATGCTAGTGTTTTCAATTCAACTTTTTTTTGGCCAACATTCAATTTCGAGCCATTCGAGGATTTTGTCTAGTGTTTGAGTCATTGGCAGTAATAAAAACCTTATGCAGATCAAATTTATTTCATGATTAGAGCTCCCAAAACATACGTCTGTCTTATTGTTAGTAACGAGTCATTACTGATAATCTCATCGGTTTAAGTTGTATGTTTCTCATGATACAAGAAACAAAGGTATGATCGATAGCCGTTCTGAATTCGTCCGTCATGGCGCATGGCGTCATGTGGAGCTTACAGTTTGAATTTAATGCGGAATTCTTATGGGATATGTTTCTTTATTCCACTGCAATTAGTAAATCTTGTTAATTATGGTGTTTTAGGGTAAAAAGCAGCTTAGAAGTATAATAGTAAAAGTTAAATACGCTGAAAAATATAAGGAAAGGTCCATCTTAGTTATAGTTTCTACTAACTTTGAGCAATTTCTTTTATTGATATGATTATTTCATGCCAATTTTCCTTTCACATTCCTCAATTTTTCCAAAGGTAAATTGAGAACTGGCAAGGCGTCTCTTTTAAGCAATCGTCGATCTCGGGCATTATAGCCCAAATGTTCAAAACGCAGATTTCGTTCATAGGATGATTCGTCGAAATGTTAAGAACACACTCTGGCAGTTTTCACATTAATATGATCTTCCCGTTTGCAAGCTATAACTCACCTTTTTGGATATTTTCATCTATGAGAAACCGAAATAGTATCAGATCGCTTGTAAAATTATTTAAACAGTTATCTGCGTTACATCCTGCCATAGAACAGCGCATTTAACACTACAAAAAGTCACCAGGAACTTCTAAGAAAAAACACGACGGAATTTGGTTTGGTTAGGAATGACGCCAAACCGCCAAATCTTGCTCCGCGTGACGTAGCCCCATGCGCAATATCAAACCTTCATGTCATGTATGTTTCTGAAATATTTTAATTTTAATTGCAAGTTTCTGAACTCAGATAACAGGAGTCCATCACCATAATATGCCGCTCCCCAACAAATTATACCAAAAAAACTATACAATAAAATAGACCATGGTACAGCTTTGACAAATCTTTTTTCCCAGTATGTATCTTGATATGTAAAAAACAAAGAAAAGATATCTTATTTTCTTTAGAATAAAATTTGTATACTTTATCCAAATCCATTTCTCATCCAGTACTACACCTAGATACTTAACTTCCTTAACCCTATTTATTCGGTCACAATTACAATTGGGGAGTCATTATACAAAATTAGTCCCTGTGTCCAACACACATCTAGCTAAGAAAGCGCTACAACATTTTTGACAGGATTTGCTGTTAGACGTCTTGCGCTCTTAAGCTGGTTTATAAAGAAGCTTTTACAAATAACTGTTGGGGTATTTCTGATGCTGCAGCTTAAAAAGCGCAAGCGTTTTCTACCAAAATCTGTCAAAAATGTTGCAGCGCCTTTTTAGTATTTGGAAGTCTATCCTTAGACAAGGAGATACTCATCATGGTAGATTCTGAAAAAAATCGAGTAAGTTTATAATGATTGAACTATTTCCTAACCATGGTGCTCCGCACATAACTAAGTTATTTTTACTTTTAATTTTGTTAATCCTGAGACAATCTGTTTGAAAGATAGTCCCTAAACAATTTGTGGACAATGACTGTTTCTCCAATATCATTCATGAGATTGAGCAGGAGGTCATGATCAACTGGGTTGAAGGCCTTTGCCAAGTCTAAAAACATAAACTAAGTATCACATCTACAATGGTTCATAAAGATAATTATAAGGACAGTTTTCAACTATTCTCCAATTTTGTTCCTCTTGACTGCTAACAATCGATCTAATCAGTTGTCTGTTCAATACGACGCTGTTCCTAAATTGACTCCTGATTATGACACTAAACATTTCTATGATCATAATAAAAAAAATCGGTACATACAACTCTCACGTTTCAATCAGTATCTGAAATGGGCATTCCTAATGTAACAAAAGTTATTAAAACTAAAGTTATTGGACCAGATGGCATCAATATTCTTACTTTAAAATTGTGCATACCATTTTTGTTACCGTATATTACCCATATAATTAACTATTGTATATTGAACTTTGTGTTTCCTCAGAATTGGCAAAATTAATTTATGTTTTTATGTTTATGTACAAATGTTGCAACAATTACGACCGATCAGTGTATTGCCGACTTTAGATTTAGATTTTAGAAAAAGTTATCAATACTCAACTACAGAATCATTTGATTTTAAATATTTTTTACAAAAAAATGGACCGACGTTATCAGTAAGTACACTGAAAATTATAAGTTACTTTTGAAGTTGTGCAGTTGTAGTTAGATTGATAACTTTTGGCACCAACTTCACAAGTACCAGCCCCAATAGAATTAATATTATTTTATACTTTTCAGTGCACTTACTGATAACGTCGGTCCAATTTTTTGTAAGAATATTTATTTCACACTTTTTAGTGTAACATTAGTCACGAAAATCGTTGAACGTTCACTAATACCAATGAAGATAGTACTTATCCTATTACCCACGTATATTCTTTGCTTGTAGTTTTTATTATTGAGATCTCAAAACATTGCTGCGGAAATACGCTTAAGCATCTTAGTTGTTACCATTTTAACACCGATTTAACTCGAAAACCGTAACTCTAAGTATAAAATGTTCGTTATAAATGTTGCTACAAATAATTATGTCTTTCATGTACTGCAAACAGATTATCAATTTTCGACAGAAATCGCCCTCTCCACGTAGCAAAAATAGGTAAATTTGAGAATTTAACATGCCTCCATCTCGAAAACCGTTACTCTTTTGAAAAAATGTTCAATTTAAACCTTTCCGGATATTGTCCTATCTATAATTATACCACCGCAGACTTTCAATTTTCTAGAAAATTTGAATCCCCACCACCCCCTTCGGGTGTGGTTTTATGGGGGAACGAGATGTCGGATTCGCGTTTTTATGAATATGGGACCATTTCTCAAGCCTCCTCTTTCAAATTAATCAAAAATCATCAAAATCGGAATACGATTACTATATAAAAGGCTCGCACAAACCAAAAAAAAGGCACACAGTCGTGTGCGGGTTCGGGGTTTGTCGGTCAAAAAACTCAGTAATACCCTTAGTACAGTCTGGATTTAATAAATATTTTTTACAAAAAATTGGACCGACTTTATCAGTTGTTGCACTGAAAAATACAAAATAATATTAATTCTATTGGTGCTGGTAATTTTGAAGTTTTGCCGTTGTAGTTTTTTGTTGTAGGCACCAACTCCAAAAGAACCAGCACCAATAGAATTAATATTACATCAGCATTCTTAAAAATCTCTGATGATATTTTGGCAGCTCTTGTTCTTATTTGACTACTCGAAAGCATTCGACACTCTTAATCATAATTTACTCTTTTCGATTTTATCATTTAGGGGTTTGGACATTAAAGCTGTAGATTTATTTAAATCTTATCTATCTAAGAGACGTCAAGCTGTAAAAAATCAAGGAAGTGTATTATACTATCCTTTCACTATTATTTTAATATAAGTATTTATTTATAATTCTATTTCCTGTCTTTGATTTATTTTTTGGGATAAGATGGAAGAGCTGATGTTTGTTAGATGCTAAATATATATTTTATACCGTATTTTATTAAGTATTACGAACAAACTGAATCTCGCCCTATCTACATAATTCAAAAGTAATTATATCTTTTACTTGTTGGTAATAAAGACATTTATTATTATTATTATTATTAATGATAACATATAAATAAGTTGTTCTCCTAAATTGTACAATATTATCTGATGCTCTGGTCAAGGATAATTTTGAGATAATGCCTTCTGTTCTTCTTAAACCACTTTCATCCCAACTTGTTAACAAAATGGATAATGGGGAATACCTTTTTTTTACTAAAATTCTGAGCCAATGTTTTAGGACATTATGTATTTTTTTGGTCAGTTTGTGTGCTTTGGAAGTAGTTAATTTAGAAATGACCTGACGAAAATAAGAATGAGAGAAACGATGAGTTCCCATCTTGGGCAATTAATAAACGAAATACTTGCGAGTGTGTAGGTATATATTTTGTGGCCACTCCTCCTTTTTATATCGAACTTTTACGTAACGGTAATAACGGTATAATGGAATTCTTATATTATTGTGGCACTAATAGTGTGGACGATGCTTCGACATTCCCTCAGTTAGGTTTTTCACAGCACTCAACTGTGTTCACGGTGAATTCAACATGGTTGATATAATTTTATTATCACAAAGTTATTTTCTATCCAACATTGGTTTGATGGACTATCAAAATGCAATTAATTTTTATTGTTGTTTCAATGATAGTTCAATCTAATACAAAGAACAGAAACTTTTCGGTTTAACGTAATATTCATTAAAATGGTTTGATGGACTTGATGATTTGTTATTTTTCAAAAAACAAATATTTACGATTGAAGTAATTGGAAAGGCATTTTTAATTGTCTTTTATTATGGCTGTGATTGTATACTATTGAGTACAACCTTTTGCAAATATTCAGTTAATAAGGCAGTAAATATTTATAATATTTTGTTAAAATGAATAAATAAATATATATATATATATATATATATATATATATATATATATATATATATATATTCAAATGGAAAGTGCCATTTTTTGTTCCATTATTAGATTTTAAATCAAATTTTAAATGATCTTTTCCTAATAAACTCCCTATACCTAAACCTAACAGTTTCCGAAATATTTTAACCAACTAGGTAATTCAACGTAAAGGTATGATATAACGAATTTTCTTCACCAGATATCCATAGATTAGAAGTCTATTATTGACAATTCTGTTAGTTCAGTTTATGTCAGTGTCAGTTAATACGATAACAATTTTTCAAAGAATAAATATTGCAAAACACTATGTCACGTTCAGGATTTACGAACGAAGAGAATTTGAATCTATTAATCAATTTTGGAGAATGTCAACGAATACTGAATAGTAGGACATATCTTGTGGATAAACGACTTTTATTTTAGAGCTTAGAGCAAAAGAAACAGCTCATCACAAAGGAATGTCAAGTACTGAATTTGAGCGCCATTAGCCCATTAGTTTTAAAGCTTGGTTAGGCAGCAGGCAAACAGGCATAATTTGTTATCGATATTCTGACGAAATCAAAACTTTCTTCAATACTCCGATTAAAATAAAGTTAAGAAATAATAGGAAAAATTATTTGTAATATTGTTTCAATAATGTGTCAATACAACAAATGTTAAAAAACGCTGCCATTTTGTTCAAGACTAGCCAAAACTCTTGTCTGCACAGAACGATTTGTTGCTTCCTGGATAATATTTGGATCTATTTCATTGAACGCTTCTATAACTCTATTGCGCATGTTTTCCTTAAATGTAATTGGGTTTGCGTAGACCCGATCTTCAATGTGAGCCCATATAAAAAAAATCCATAGGAGTAAGATCTGGTGAACGCGGAAGATATGCGTAGGGTCCATTGTTGGCAATCCACTGATTTCCAAACATTTCATCTTAAGTTTCACCTACAATGCGTGAATTGTGTGCTGGAGCTCCGTCCATTTTGGTAAAATAATGAGGTATCCGCGGGAAGACAACGTACAACTTTAGCAACCACATTTTGGAGAATCCATAAATAACGTTCTCCGTTTAAATTTTAATTTTTTGTTAACGTATTAGCTGAGATACACTGATCTATCAACTAAACTGACAGAACTGTCAACAATAGATTTCTAATTCAAGGAAATCTAGTGAAGAAAATCCGCTCTTGTTGAATTTCATAGTTGGTTACAATATTTCAGAAACTGTTAGGTTTGGATGAAGGGAATGCTAATATGAAAGGAAAGATAATAAAAGTGTGAATACCATACGTCAATAAAATACAGGGCGTTTCATTTGAAATTATCGAAATTTTCGGCTTAAAAGATGTTCATAATTGTAAATTTTAGAACATTTTTGATTTTACTTCTTAATAATGAGTACTATTTTTAATGTGATAGCCAAGTCTTGTTCAGTTCCTCTGCACTGATCACTGAACTACTTTGAAAAAAGTTTTGATATAATTGTTTTCAAAATTTCAAAAAATTAAGTATCTCAAAAACCGTAAATTTTTTTATTAGTTAAAGTTCATTTAAAATTTGATTTAAAATCTAATAATGGAATTCCCTGTATATATAGGTTTATATTAGCCATATACAAAATAACATTAATTTGATTATTGATGGTACTTTTTGAGCTAGTGTGTCTTCACTAACTGCACATCTTCAAAATGACCTACTAGTACCAATAGAGTTACAAGAAATTTAAATAGACACTCTTTTTAATTCTAAAATGAATGGTTCTTAAGATATTACAGTAAAATATACTATAATTGACCGTCCCCCCTTAAGAATCTAAATAAACTATAATCGTTTGTAGATGAAGTGGCTTTCTAAGTCCTATCTCAGTGTGACCTTTCTAGAATAATTGTGGTTTTCAGTTTAGAATTTAATGTCTAGTACTTATACTGCGTTTCATACTGAGAATACAGTGTGGCCGGGTAGGCATAGGCAATATATTTTAAATGGTAAAGGGGTACACGTTGTTGCCCTTCTTTAAAGTTACCTGTAATATTTCCTTTTGTACTTTTGGAATTCATTAATTATTATTATTATTGAATAATGATCAAACACAATATCACGGAAGAGGCGAAATTAGCCTGAGCACCGAAGCCGTTAGGGCTTTTCAAAAATAATCTAGATTGTCTCCGTCTTGCACTTTCTTGCCTTTCGTAAAGATCCGAAGTACGGAACACTCTTCCCGCGATTCAAAGTCTCACTTGACCAAATTTAGTAACATATTCAATTATTTCTCTGCCTTTCAATAAATTTCTATTTTAACATTTAACATTTTTTATTTTTCCTATAATAACAACTTCTTTACGATGTTATTTGGTTATTTGTACTGACATAAGATCCTGTTTTGTAAGCATCTGATTAGTCTAATCGACGTTATTATTTCAGAAATGAATTTAGCAATATTATTTTGCAAAAAAAGTAATTCTAAAGTCTTCTAAGAATACGTTTGAAACTATACGTTTATGTTTGAATATTGTTTGCGCAGTAAGTAGATAAAAAAAAATATAAAACTCAAATCGAATTTTTCTATGGGATATGAATCACTTGGAAATTTTAATCGCATAACAGTTTGTGACTTTTCGCAATAATTTTTTCCTGCTAAGATCGTTACGAATTATCTTTACTACGTTAGTATTTGTCAATAAACATATGTGAATCATTTGAGGAACTAGCAGGAGAAATCGTCATTAAAAACTTTCACTGTCAGTTTTTCTCATGAACCAATAATAAAAAACAAATATGTATTTCCCTCTCCGGATTATAATAACATAATCCTGTGCCTGAATGAATTGAATGTTCAGATGTTCATACATACTCATAGGTGATTTTTCGGTTTTCTTTTTACCTTTTTTAATTTTTTCTTATTAAAAAAACCTTAATTAGAGAAACAGCAAATTGATAATCTCATAGTATTGTTGTAAAAACATCTCCACGAAGCGAAATTAGTATTGGAGTTTTTCTCTAATAATTAATGAGAACTCTTGAAACATAATACCAACAAACCGACATAAAAGACAACAACAGCGAGGATAATCATTCGGACAACAGCAATACGCCAATAATGAACCGTATTCATACTCCAACGATAAATTGAATTCTGTTTCAATTAATAATTGACTCATTTTATAGACATTAAGGAAGATATTTTTTTTACTGTACATTCTCCCCTCAAGAGTTTAGATAATACCAAAGTTTTGAAAAATGTTCAAAATAATTTTTAAAAGTAAATAAATAATTTACCTTGCAACGGTCGACCTTCTGCTCAAGTCCACTAACTTCCCGCGAAATTTCTATGTGGATGTTGCTCGTCGAGATAATGATCTAGCAGTAAGCTAGTAGATATAGGAGGTAGGATCCATGGTTCGAATCCGCGTTAGGTATCGTTGTTTTTTTTAAGAAAAATCACTTTTTCATCTCTTTTTTGATCATCTACAGTATCGAATAACAGAATAATTTATAAAATATTATTTCTAGCAGATATCAGAATTATTAAGATAATAATAATTTGAGTAGTGAATTTATTGATGAAAGGATTGGAATTACTTGTTTGTGAATTATTAACTAAGTACTTACGATCACTGAATATAGAGCAACAAGTAACTTAAAACAAGCTTCATCACATGTTCCACTGAAAAGTATGAAGAAAAAATACATAATGTAGGAATTAAGTCTGTCCTCGTTACAGCCGTATGCACAAACAATCTCAAGATCGATACATGGAATTTTTAATATCAAACTAAGTTAGTACAGAACTAGATTTGGTTGATGAATACGGAGGTTAATACTTAAATCACAATAAATAAAGGGACAGGTCTTGAAGTTGACAATTT
Source organism: Crioceris asparagi (assembly GCA_958507055.1). Taxonomy (NCBI): domain Eukaryota; kingdom Metazoa; phylum Arthropoda; class Insecta; order Coleoptera; family Chrysomelidae; genus Crioceris; species Crioceris asparagi. The sequence goes on along the minus strand of OY293826.1, from coordinate 77,994,878 downwards.
TATTCACAGATTCTCTAGTCTTTGAGGATCTTTTTTTAATTTCCCTAATGTCAATAGTAATAATTATCGATTTACATATTAGACACTTTTACACACTTTAATAGTCTCTAGAGTACGATATCTCCGTTTTCATAACTAAATGAAACATCTGGCCAAAGTTTGCACTGTTGGCTCCAACTCAAACATTGTTTTACGCTTTCCTTTTGGCTTACTATGTCAGAAAATCAGTAAGATCGCTGCAAATTGCATTGAGATTGTCTGAAACTATAACAAGAAATTAAAGAGCATGAATTATTCTTCCTTCTATTCTCAACATCTGCATGTCTATTAATTTTCTCTTTTAATTGTTGTGAATGTGCTACCGACCGTGACGTCTTTCTTAATAATAGATACATTGCAGTGTACCATCGTAAATTTCACATTCTTAACAATATCGGAGAAGTAGATGCATATATCGTAGAGATTCAACAAAATGCTGTTCTAATTTGTTACAAACAAATTGTGTAGACACACGAGAAAGTGAACTTTTACTTTATACATTTAACGAAAATAGTAAGTAGGTATGTATATTTGGGGGCCATTAACAAATTATTAAATTGTTGGTTTCGATGATCCATTGGATAGTTTTTGTTAGATAGTAATTTAATAAGAGAGCTGAATCAATTCTTCTCAAGTGGCTAGTGGCTTTCATTAGATTGACTTGGACATAACTACTTTTGTAAAATACTTATTTGTACTAAACTCAAAAAGTATAAATACATCGATTCTGTAATGTAGATTGTGCTAATAAAACATAAAGTCATTAAAAGTCTTGAGTATGGAACCCTTCCATGAGACCTACTCGCACGTAGAACGAGTCCGAACACCAACTCAATCCACAGATATGCACCAAGAGAGAACAGCATGATAATTTTTTCCACATATGTCTTAAGAATTTTTCGGTATGGAACCCTCCACCTTTAAATTTCAGTCGCACAGACAGACGCTCACAAAACATTTCAGTGACTGACTACACACAAAAATGTAACGAAAAATCCACGTAACTTCAGCCATAGAGCTCCTAACTATAATTTACATGTGAAAGAAGATAATTTGGATTATCTCAAGACTAAAAATTCATATAAACATAGGTCCACAAAGTTGCCGTTGGAATTTTAAGATTTCTCTTTTCATAGCTCCTGCAGTTTTTGAGACATTTAACTCCAAATAAAGCTTACTCCTTTTTTTCTTCCTTTGACATTTTCAACGGTGTGTCGTTGGTAGTTTCTAAAATAAAATAGATTTTTTTGCGATCAGAAGATTTTTTTGTTTCCTAGTTTTCTCGTATCTACGACTGTGAATAAAAAAATAATGAGATATTTTCTATAAAATAATACGCAAGACAAACCAGAATGCAAACAGTGCGGAGGTCTATAACCTCGTTGAAAATGATAATTTCAAACCTTTTCATATTATTCTGTAATTCGTAATCTGAAAATTCCGAATGATAGAAAGCTTGTCACTGGCATCTGGTTGAACATTTTTGTGGGTTAAAATATTTTCAGATTTCTGTTGGTCATTATCTATGTGAATACTAATATTATTGATAAATACATTTTTACTTACCTATAAATAAATATATAAAATAATATTAAATATACTGGTACCTAATGGTAACTGTGAACTTGTGCAGTTATGGATATATTAATGATTTTTAGCACCAACTTCAAAAGTACTTGTACCAAAATTATTAATATTTTTCTGTATTTTTCAGTGCATCAGTCAATATTTTTTGTGAAAATTTTTTTTTACATTACTGTTTCAAAAGTTGTCAAATTTCTTGACCCAGTTGACCCATATTCAGCAATTTCACAGTACATATAGCGGCAGCAATTTTCCACATTCATCGTGCAGTAACTACGAAATCAATAAACTTTTCGAAATGTGTTCAAAGTCATCCAGTTAAAAAAAATTTACAAGCAGAAAAAAGTCGAATTGTATAACTTCTTCTTTTGAAAGACCTTCAATATCTATCACCAGAAAATACAGGAATACACAGTAACCTAAATAACTAACAAGGAATATATTAGGACGTCTTCATGAATCAATTATATAACACTGTTAAACTGCAATATCCAACCATCATTCAACTTGATAATCTTTAGAATAAAATTAAATAAAATTGCTGAGTAATTAGTAATAATTAATTAATTGAAGGCGGTAATTGAAAATGAATATTTTTGTACTAACAATTAATAACCGGATATAGATATTGAATATGGAATAGTGTGTATTATTATAGAAAATTTACTGAATTCATTCAACGTACAGTTATTGGAAATTCTTCCAAGTTTTATTCATAGTTAGATAGATATCTGAAGTTATTTACGAAGAATTATGTTGCAGTAAACCTACAAATAGATAGTATCTATTCCAATAATATTTAAGCAGTCGTATTTTGTCTCAGTTGTAACTGTGGATAGAAAATCGATGGAAGATCACTCATTCCTTTGTTACTTGACACTTTCTAATTTACCATTCCGCTTCACCAAGCTAGCATAATCACGACAACAATCTTGAGTTGTTCCAATCCAATGTCAAATTCATTTTTTTAAGTATAAACGGACACTTTCTCTTTCTGCTTACAGTAGTTGTGGCCGCCGAAGACCCCTACGCAAATAGCTTCATATCGCCAAATTCAGCAGGCGAGAATGACGTAGCAGCTGAACAGCGACCATTAGGATACAGCAGAACATCCGGCCCAGGTGAAATAACGGTGTTTTCCTCGCAATTCTTGGCTTTTGCCAAGGAATCAACTCAGCAACACGATGACGCTGATTCCGGTAGTACCATCGTTGATGTAATAAATGAGCGGGTGGTGCGCTCGGCCGATCCGGGTCCGGCCCTGTCGAGCACCGAGGTAGTGGACGATTTGCTCCTGTACAAAAACATCGAAGAGGCCTTGGACAGCAACGATGTGGAACAACTATCCGGTAGGAGGTTGGGCAGCTTCATTCGACCAGCAAAGACGGTAGGTATACATGTAGGTATAGGTACTACTATGATGGGTGACTTCGAGGTATGCTACTTTTTTCCTCAAGGACACCGCACTCGCAGGGAGGAGATCGTATTCCAAATTAATGATAAAACAATTCGACAAGTCAGTGTTATCCTTTCGTTACTATTGCAGTTCTCCAAAGTTACATTCTTCAATTCGTTTTGATATTTAATGAGAAAAATGATAATCAAAGTTGGTTCATCTGGGAGCTGAGAACAAAATTTTAATATAATTAAAAATGACTTAGATTAAGACGAAGTATTGCTTTAGTAATTTTTTGAAATCAGAGCTTAATTTAGATTTCGTTTCTGGTAGAACGGGATCAGTAGATATGGTACAAGTATTGATACGATGTTTTCACGATTCGTAAATCATGTATCTTTCGACGTTCCCGTATCGCAATGTAGTTACCAAAAAGCTATTTTCACAGTATTTAATAGATAATATTGATGAAATTAATGTTCAAGATGATATAAATAGTGAAGGAAATCAATCTTCCTAACAATGCGTTGGTGTAATATTAGTTATATATTTTTATCATTAAACTCCAGAAGCGAATCGGAGCTAACGCCTATTTTTTAAACAAAATATCTTTCAAATCTTATTACTTATTTTGATTTTGAAAATGGAGTTTTCTTTTTTGACCGACTTTTGAATAGTCAACGTTCTCAGATTTTCATGATTGTTTTTTTTCATTTAAAAGAGGACTATTGGTCCCATTGAAAAAATCGACATTGAACATGTCCGTCCTCCCAAAAACTTCTCGCAAAGAGGGTGGAAGACAACAATGTTCTTCAAAAATCGAAAATTTTAGACGACAGAATCAAAGACGAGATCATTGTTAGATAGACCAAGTTACAGCAGTGGTAAAGTCGGAAATATGTGTATTTCTGTGATGTTTTCGGAATCTCTGAGTAAGTATGTGTAAGCAAAGTATTATCTTCTTGGTGAACGTTGAACGATATTAATGACTAATGATATACTCAAAAGTCTGCGTTGCTATTGATGCTGGGACTTTTGAAGTTGGTGCCAAAAGTCTTCTATAAACTAAAAAATGCAACGATGCTTAGGTGTTACACTGTTTAAAAAAAAACTATAAATTCCATTGTATCTGAAAATATTCGACCAAACTATGAAAGAAAAGAGTCGCTGACCCCACAAAATTGAATAACGTAGTTGTACAAGGCAGAAAATTATTAGTGTTTGAAAACTATAAGACTTTGATTTGGTCCACTGTGTACGCGAATTAAATCTCGATAAACTTCCTTTGAAGGTTTAACATTTTTCTCGAACCTTATCTACCTATATATTATCGCTTATATATTTCAGGACAGAGACTTTATGTCCAATAAAATCCACCCAACATCAGTGCTGTCCCATTCGGGGGAAGCCGATGGGGCTCCGCAGGCCAGGTCTCTAATTCTGCAGGAGCCCCAGGAAATCATGCCCACTGCGACGATGACGATGGGCAGTTTTGTTTCTCTGTCACCCCCACAAGTAGAGATGGGTAGACAGGCCAATCCAGACATTCAAGACATCATTACTGGCATTGTGAAGCTACTCAATGGTAAGTTTGTTGAAAGGGGTTGAAAATTTTCTCGTTGTTGATGATATTTTTCACTATTTAGGCAAGGTAAATGTGCAGGCAAACACTGCTCCAGCCATGGGAAGGCCCTTGAGGCCTCTATCATCTAGAATCAATAACAGAGGACCACCTAGAATCACAGATGTTCCCGTACTTCCACCAGACTTTGACCAACCTGCTCCTCCTCCAGCTCCACCATATCTTGGTAGGGACCATATTTCTATAGTTTTTCCGTATCATTCTAGTTACAACTTGACTATTTCAGGTCAACTACCACCGTTACATTCTACCAGATTACCAGCTCCATATCCCTTTGATATGCCAAACCAAAATATGTCTCCTGTAAGACCTATGGGTAGCTCAAAAAGACCTGGATTCTATAGGTTAGTTAATTTGATTAATTTTATATTCTTAACCTTATTTCCCTGTCCTCACGTCATTATGATATGACCATTTTATTTCATAGACCCCAATCAACGTCGCCTTGGAACAAACGACGTCCCCCGCCAAATAGGAGACCCACTATTCCTGCACATATACCTCTCCCTCCATTAAGTCCCGAAATGGTAAGCCTCACCGAGAAGCCAATGGAAGATATTCTAACTCTCGATCTGGGCTCTCATCTTGCTCCTAGCGGCGAAGACATGATTAATAATCAAGAAACTTCCGATGATGTTTATCGTGAAGAAGAATACAAATTAAATGCTACTGATTCAAGTGAATCGACAACTGAGACTGTTGGAGATAAGTCGGAAGTTGATAAGGAGAATGCAGAGTTCGAGAAGAACAAGGAAAAGGTATACATCTAAAATGGGTTTTGCATCAGTATAATACTTAAATTTTATTTCAGACAACAAAGCTGGATAAATATACTAGTAAAATCACAGTAGTCACACCAACCTTCAATACCATACCCGATATAGAACCAACAACTACTTCAGGACTGGAAATCACTTCTACTTCATCAGTCACTATCTCAACAACTCCCTTATCAATGGCTGACAGTTCATCAATGGAATCAAAAACATCTTCCACCACAAGTCTAATTGAACCATCTAGCACTACGGAGCCAAGTCTAACGCCATCGATCAATAATTTCACAATAGAAAATACTATAAGCGAATCACCTTCAAATAATACAACACCAATTTTGGAGTCATCAATCCAAGAGGTAATACAGACCCTGAAAGAAGATCTTCTGGGTGATGACTCAACACTTTCCAGCACAGCAACTGAAACATTACCTGAAGCAAGTAGAATGAAAAACATCTCATCTACTGAAGTGGTTGCTGATAAGGTTACAACAATGTCGTGTAAGTATCAAAAGTAATGTGTCTTGCTGTCATGAAATATAACTTAAATACATTGATCTGTTTTACAGCTTCTTCTGAGAGCAATAATTCACTGCCATCCAACTCCCCGTATTATCCATACAGACCTAGACCGGGAATTGTTCTAGATGATACTGAATATAAACCTGGTGGTATCAACCGACAACCTATAATAACAAGACCTCCAATTGGACAAATTGGAGATATCTTCGATATTACAGTATCTGCTATCCAGGGACCTGGAGGGACGACATCAGGTCAAGGGAAACCATATGTCATACCAGGTAATACTGATTCAGCTTCTCCTTTAATCCGGGTTTGATTGACATTGGTATTTCAGTTGATATTGAGAATGTCCATTTGGATAATAAACCTGATGTAATCACCAGCTCAATAGGTGATGAAGGTTTCGTTTCCATAGATGGAAAGCGAACATATTTGAATCTTTTTGGTGATGCAACCCCGTCTACTCCTATATCAAATATAAAAACAACAGCCTCAATACATAATCAGGTAATTATTTATTGAACTTATATTAGATTCGCATCAAAATATAAGTGAATTATATTTTAATAAAGGTAACTGGGACTGGATATGCTGTAGTTGAAACTGAAAAGGTTCACAACGAAAATCTGGATGGTGTGAAGCCGACTCAAAGAAGGCCATTCTATGGAAGACCTAGTCGACCAAGTCAACCACCAGTCAGGTAAAATTTAATCCTATAGTTACTGGAAAAATCAAGATGAACTTATATTTCAATTATTTTTTAGAATCGATACTTGTATCGTTGGAGATGACACTACCTGCGATGTATCACAGCACGAAATATGCAAGACTGAGCTGGGCGTGAGTGCCTGCCATTGCCGTCCAGGTACTGCAAGAAGAAAACACCGAGACCCTTGTAGAAAGATAGTATCCATCGTACTATCTTTGAGAGTTGACAAACTGTACGACAGCAAGGTAGTATGGGCTAATGAGCTAGGTGATAGAAGTAGCGACAGCTACCAACAGTTATCATTTGAAGCAGAACGAGCAGTAAGACAATTTTCATATATTGAATTACGCCTTTCTATGTTTTTCTTTTTATTAGGTAAATTTCTTATAGAAATATACCTATTGCGATCGTTCACACTTTTGAATTTCGAAAAAATTTCATCGGCATGTTGTTATATGTCTACAAGTTAGTCCAAAAAAACATTTGGTTCAACAGTTTATATATATATATATATATATATATATATATATATATATATATATATATATATATATATGGGATATTACGAAATTTGTTAACACGATAGAGGTCGCAGTTTTGAAGGTATCAAGTTCAAATTTGCTACAAAAATCAATCTCTCAAATATCTCGGTCGAGTTCGTTATTGGGCAATATCGGGTAAGTAGTTTCAAAATGGCGACCATTCAAACATTTAAAAAAACTATCAAAAAAGAGCAGTAGTGTAAATATTATTAAAAATAATTTTAGGTTATAGATATAATCAGTACCTACAACTTTTGTTCAAAGCAATTTTTCATAAAATACACAGGTAAAAAAATAAAAATTAATAAAGAAAAATAACAAATATTGATAAAACATGAACACTCAATATAAATTTGATGTAATTGTACATTTTCTAAAGTTAAGAGATCTTAATATAGACCCTGATTTAAAAAAATATATAGTATATTTATTGAAAAGAAATAGACGAAAAAAAAATCTGCCTTGAAGTGGACTCGAACTTTATATTCAACAGCCAAAACAAAAACCTCTAACCGCAAGGCTATGACAATTTTATTTAATAACATGTAGGTATACCAATGAAAAGGTTGTTAAAATTTCAATTCAATGAATTTTGAAAAATTTACCTTTCCGCTGACTATAGGCCATCGGGATTTTTTTTAGTTGGAGTCTGCCATGTCAATGACACCGTTCAGTGATGAGTTCCTCGCTGCCAAAGTGAACAGCATCTACAGAGGTGACAGAAGTCAAGGTCAAGCTGGTGTATTCGTCAATCTGACTCTACAGTTGGATAAGAATGCAGACACGTCCAGACCAACAGTGCGTGGTGATATACAGAAGCATTTGCTTGGAGTCATCTTACGAAGGGGTAATAATGTGGGAGAGAGTGCTTTGTGGGTAGATAGCCCACCTGGATCAATATCCAACCTTCAAGGTCAGTAAAACTGTATATCTGATTGCATCCTTCAGATGTAACTGAAAACAGGAATAAAGTATAATAACCTGATTGCAGATCTCGATGAATGTTCATCACCCGATCTACATGACTGCCACTCAATGGCGCAGTGCATTAACATATTTGGTGGTTTTAAATGCGAGTGCGGTGAGGGTTTCCGAGATCCTTGGGCAGACAACAAGCATAGAGCTGGTAGAATATGCGAGCAATGTTCTCCACAGCATTGCAACAATCGTGGACAGTGTAAATACCAAAATGGACAGGAAGTTTGCGTGTAAGTGGACTTGCTCTGGCAGTTGATAATTTGAGGAGGCACGATTTTGATTGAAGCATTCTTACATAAATCAACTCTATTTTGATATGACTTAAGAAAAATTCCATTAAACTTCATTTATGAATCTCACATATATCTTAGTTCATATTTTCAATTTGTTCAAAATATTTGTTAAAGATGTTCGGGCAACTACTACGGTACCCAGTGTGAGTTAGATGGAGAGGTACTTGGAGTAGCAATTGGTGCCAGTGTCGCTGCCGTTATCATCATTGGACTGACGCTAGTCTGTCTTGTAATGTGGAGGTAAGTCCTGCTATAGCTCTTTACACTGATGGTATGAATACATTTTTTTATTTTGTTCTAAGTCGTCGATGGAATCGAGAACAAAAAGCAGCCGTTGGCAGTCCAGTCTTTGGGTATATGGCTACTGTTAGCAATACAGTGAAAACACCAGTCGTAGGTCCACCACCATATCAACTGACACTTGAGGATCGACTGAGATGGGCTCAAATTGCTGATGTTATGGCTCAGGCAAACCATTATGCTGTGAGTACATAATTTTTCGTACATTCCTTGTATTCTAGCTTCTATTTAGAAATTAAGGTCTTGTACGTCCAGTACACTAATGCACAGAAAGGTCTATTTATGTTCATTATTCAGTGTCTTCAATCATGATTTTGTTTTGGCTCGTATCTGTACGTATATTTTAAATGAATTTCAATGACAGCCGGAGCCTGGCCTGACAGCTCCCACTCGTCCATCCTCAGCCATGTTTGGCTACCCTAGCCTCTCAATGACAGGAACTATGCCCCACCATGCAACTCTGCCACCCATACCGCTTCCAAGGCTCAATCTACAAGCTCAAATGGCTTCAAGGTAAGGAACTGGAAACCTTACGGATTATTTTCTTGTTTTTTTTTTATTATTGCTAGTTTCTTTTCTTTTTTAATCAGGGCTGCAAGTATACAAGGAATGCGTCCACTAGATAATTCCAGCTCTAGTGAGGAGGAGGATAAGGCTGATCTGTTGGGCAGAAATTTCCAGGTGCCGAGACCGAAGAGTAGAAGTAATGCTTCAATTGCAGTAAGTAGATATTAGGTTGGTAGAAGATATTTTTATATATTTTCTCCGTCACGAAAAATATATTTTGTTTGAGATTATTTGAATCAATATCTTAGGAAATTTTCACATAGTATGTCAGAACAGGGATTCTATCAGAAGTATGACTTAATTTGATGACGTACATTGCTAGGGGATGTGGTCTATATATCGGATGTTGATGAAATATTATATCGTTCTATTGCTTATATCTATTCACTTAATTATTGCGATTGCAAGGTTGTACCATGAACATATTATAGTTTAACTTAATTATAAATTTATAAGATTCGTCTATTTTAAAATTTCGCTGATATTTTAAAGTATTATTTTTGTAATGTTATACAGTAGATACATAGCACTATTTCATAAACATACTGGACCAATAGCTTATCACCTCTGAACTGCTCTACTCCTGAGTCCTGAGGCTTTACTAGGTGGTATTTGCTCATGTTAGAGAGCCACTGCTTCTTTCTATAAGGTCATCATAAAGATCTGTGAAAAATCTGCTAAAACCTAATTCTCAAAGAGAAGTTTTTTAGGAGAAAGACATCTTGGATTTTGAAAACTTGTACAGGGGCGCCACTTTACACTACTCTCCTATTGAATTAGAAAATATAATTCCTATCTTTTCTATGAATTCGGTCGAAACAAAACAGGAATGCACTACTTTTCCCGCAAAAGGACCTAATAAAAAAATAATAATTTACTTATTTCATCTTATTTTTTAGAACCAAAGTGGTATTTATTATGATGTCGACTACGATCAGAATGAAATATACAAACAAGCAGGTGGAATTCCTCTCAGTACCTACAGCATGGGTAGACAGCAGTATTTTAGGAATTAAAAAATAACTTTTTGAGTGTTGTAAATAGGAGTTTATGTAAAGTGCAATTTATTGGCCTTGTGTGAAGACTTTTATATTGTAAATGTAGTTTTAAAGCTTATTATTATATATTTATAGAGAAGAAACTACCCTGTTCATTATATTTCTTCAAGTATATAATCGAGTAGGTAATATTTAAATCCGTATTAGAATTTTCTATTGTTTTTTGACTGACTGATGTGAGATATATTCAATCAATATTTTGGTATGAGGATTTATTATTACTTATTAGGATTAATCAGACTAGTTAATAATATGAAAGGAAACGAATGATTAATAATCAGGATATGGCTTTTTAAATGTTATTTGCGATTTTTTAAGTTATTTTTTATTTATTATGGCCCTTGTACATATAATAAACGTTATATTTTGTATAAATTATGAGTTTTTTTCACAGGCATTTAAATATCTAGAGAGTTTCTTATTGCCCTGTTTATTATTTACATGCAGATTTTCTGATCATTCGCCTGATATATTTCAAACTGTTTTTAAGTTCCAGTTTAATGCACAATGTGTCTTTTTAATAAGAAAATATTTTTTTATACAAATTTAAGGTCTATTATATGATCTTCAACATTTTTTTTTATCTAAAGTTAAATCAATTCATAGAAATTATAAGAAATATTTAATAATTGAATATATTTCGTATAACTTTTTCATCATTTCTAGAGCAAATCTTATCGTTATATCTAAACGTAAAGACAAAAAAATATAGTAAACAAAATTTGGAAAGCAGAATACATAAAAGTATGAATAATAAGAAGTCTCATTTTAATCAAAGGAATATCTGATGGAATTAATTTATTATTTTATAATTATTTTTGAATGACTTTATATTATAAAAAGTAGAGCAAATTCTTAAAATATAAAACTATCAGAGAAATCAAGCCTTATTAGTATCGTTTCTTTAGTAAACCAACTGTCCTAAAAGATGTTGTCCTTTCCAAGTTTCAATAAAAGTGTATATTAATCAGAAAAACATGTATTTATTTGACGGAACTTAAAACACAAAAGAAAAAACATATTTATTTTTATGTTAATTTAGGTTTTGTTAAAAATATATTTCTTCTTCTTACACTTTCTCCGAATCTTTTTTTATTTATTTGAGTCATTTCCACCCAAAACAAAGAAAAGAATCATCCAAATATGTCGTCCATAATGTCACAAATGACTAATTATGAAAGATGTCGATCTCTTGTTAGTAATTGTCCCGATTTATTAATTAAAAAATTTGCTCGTATAAAAATACTATAGAAGGAGAGATCTTTAAAATTTCCCGACTTTTCAAGTAATTCTCTCAATTTCTCCTTCTTTAAAAACCTTAGCGGGGGCTTTGACGAATATTAAAAAAAACAATAATTTGTCAAATCGGTCTAGCCGTTCGCAAGTGATGAGCTTACCAACGAAAATCATTTGTTTTTTTTTGGATAGAGTATAGATAAACTACTTAATGTCATATTATTGAAAAATTAAATTTACTTTATATGGAGACTTTCAATGATTTTGATATGGATTTATCGGAAAAACGTTGCTAATTCGAAATAAAGAATCCATGAGAAAGCTTATTTGATTATCCTATTTTTTTTTATTCTTCTTCTTCGAAATAACTCTTATATGTATGTATATGTGCAAATATTTCGCACAATAGCATGTGAGTAGAATAAAAAGTAAAGTAAAAAAGTTATTTATCACATCATAGGCACAATGTTCAATTGCTAAACTTTAAAAAAGTTTATATTTTAAAAATAGATACCGGAAATATGCGTGTTGCTTTTAAATTACGTCCCGATAAATCGGAGTATTTTTCAGTTTTATAGCTAATTTAGCTATTTTCACAAAACTGAATTAAGAAAAAATGTGATTTTTAATGGCTTCTTTATATTAAATATTATAATTTCCCAGTGTTTACTGCCATTTTCCATATCCCTAAAACCTCCTCTACAAAGGGCAGTGAGATATGACCTTTTAAGCTACTTTTCGATAATTTTTGTTCTTGCATGCATCAATTAACGGTTCCACTCCAGCTGAACGTAGTTTTTCGTCAATTTACAGAATTGATAGAATGTGTGCATGTGTGTCACTGTGAGGAACGTACAACAATGACCATCGTCTTGAATGTGAATGCGCCCACATAACATTTTAGGTGAATGTTCCTAAGAGTGACACTACTAGTGCCAGTTTTAGAAGCGACATTTGATCTGTTCTGATCACTATATTTGGTATATTTGTGGGATATACCTGCTATGGAAGGTTTATGAGGAGGAAGAGTTAATTCAGTATATTTGCGTAATATTATACTTTCGCAAACAAAAAGCATCAACTTAATCAGCGGCCCTTTACCTTGAGTTGCTTACAACGATTAAACATCTAAACGAATTTACCATAAATAAATTAGCATTTCGATTTGCCACCCTAATAATTTATAGGCAGAGTTCTACGTATTGTAAGATTCCTTACATGCATTACAATTCATTATTTTTTATTTTCAATAGAAGGCGACATTAACATGATTTAATTACCTCAAACACATTTTTTTTCAAACCATTTAAATTATTTTTTGTCATTAGCGGGAATGGTAATCTTCAAAATCAAGTCTCAGTCAATAATTATTATTACGGGAGATAAGGTGTACCGACAAAACAACAACTTTGAGAAATAGTTTATAGTAGATATACTAGGAGAGTTCTGGACCGGAAGTCACAGTAAACATGCTATATTTTCCAAAGGGGTCCCGAATAATGGTGTGTGGGCGTGCTGGATATTTTTCCAACGGGGTTTCAAATGTTATTCTACTTTTCATGAGCGCCATCTAGCGGAGAGGGGATAAGTTACTGCATTTAGATTCCTACAATTCATGAGCGCCATCTAGCGGAGAGGGGGTAAGTTACTGCATTTAGATTCCTACTTTTCATGACCGCCATTAGGGATTATTTATTTTATTACTGAGGAAAAAAAGTTCTCAATTGCGCGGGATCGAACCCACAACCACACACACCAACACGTTAACAGTCTAAGCGTTTTCCAAGCCTGCCATCTCGGTTACCCATATGAATGTGAGAAAGCGATGTATATATTTTGCATTGCGGCGATAGGAGATAAGCCGCGAGCTCATAAATTGGAATGTCGATGTCGACACCGCTTCGACGTAAGCATGGGCGATAAGCCGTTTGGGTCTGCGCGCTCGGACAGCCCTCATCGTTTCAAGCAAACGACTCCCAAAATCGTCTTCTGCCGAAAATTTGATGGCGATTCAGTTTTTGATTCGTTTAAATCGGCCAAGATTTGATTTTCGTATAGAATATACGAGTTGAATTGCAAATTATGCTTATTCGATACAATGTCAACAGCATCATCACAACAAGATTCCTCAGAAGAAGAACAATTTTGTTGCATTAAGAAATGTTTCAAAATACCAGAAAGCCAAGTTGACGGTCGAGCATGTGAACGATGTAACTCTTTCGGATACTGCATGTGTAATTGCCAATCGAGAGATAAATATAAGATGATGCGATGTCTAATGGCTTTCATTTTGTGTCTACGTATTAGAGAAGAAACACAGTAGAAGATGGCTAAATTGAAGGCATCGTTTGTACTTTTATACAATATAATTGGAAACATGTTGTACGTAGATATACCACCAAATGTAATCGAAGCAGGCATTTGTTTCAACGATCAACAATGTATAGCAATGAGAAAAATAACCGTGAACGATGGACAGATGCATGTATTCTCCACCGAAATTCCAGAGCGAGAAAACAAGTTTAAAATTCGACTCGTGTTCTACCCAAATAGAACATGGGGAGATACTGGAATATTTCATCTACCATCAGAAGAAACCACCAAAAGAAATATCTACGACGATGGTGACGAAGAGAAATCCTCAACTCCGCTTGAGAGCAGCAGGAGCGAAGAGAATTCCGAAAAATCGCCAAAATTACATACCAATTCATCTATGAAATCATATATAAATTTTTCCATATATTTAATGACGCTTATTATGTATTTATTTTAAATCGAAAATAAAAATGAATTGATATGGATTTGTTCAATTTTCCCAAACCGCAAAAAACCGCCGTTGTATGATAAGTCTAATTAAAAAAATCGCTATCAGAAAAAACAAGTTGGTTTTCAGTGGAAGTGAGATTAATCAACAGGAAACAATATCCGCTTGAAATGTGGTTTGTTGCAACAAAAGAATGCATGTGCAGCTCCATGTTATCATTTTCCTATGGATTCGTAGGCGAAAGAAAAATATAAATAGCAAAGATAACCTTTAGGAGCTCATTGCTCATTCTAGTGTCACAGCAAGAAGCAGCAGCCTTCATCAGTTAACTTGTACTTTCTCTTCCCTCAACCAACCTGCAATAGTAAGTTTTACAAACATATACTTTTTTTTTTCTCTCTCTCTCTACATAAACTTTTCCTCTTTACATATCAAAAAATGATGCTTTTACTTATATTGTTCCAGATGGCATTTTTACAAGCTCTCAATAAAGCCACCATCATCGAACAAAAACCTTGTACCAAAATCAGCGATCTCCAAATTGAGACGAAGTATCGAATCATAGGTGCAAAGGCAGTCGGCAGCAAGTTTGGTGAAACCATCTTGCTAGAGCTGGAGGAAACCGTAGTGTTCCTTCCAAAGCGGGTTGTTGAAACCTATCTACCACACCTAGACAAAATCGGGAGTGGAAAATACTCCCTAGTTTTCCTGGGACAGGTGCCGACTGGGAAGGCGAACCTTGCAGCTTCATTTGAAATATTGGAAAATTAAGTGAGTCTTTTTGAATATTTTTATGATGGAGAAAATTAGCGTTATAAAAAAATCTGATAATTTAGTTGTAGCTATAAGAAAATTACGAAAAATTTTATTTGATAAATTCACTAGTGTAGACGAAAGAGTTTGGTTGAATAGGTTAAAACGATATATAGGAATGTGTAATAGGGAAATGAAAAATACAGACTTACCCATCGGAATTAGGAGAAAACTACAGACAAACATTGGACATTTCAAACATTTTCAAAATTTAATTAAGAACCGTAAAGAATATAGAGGTGGTAGCATCATCGGACTTAAACGTAAACAAAGGGTTCAGTGGAGGGAAATAACATCGAGTTTTGTGAGTCGAATTCAGACGGGAATTATATTTAATCATGCTCATATTGACTTGGAACAATTCTTGGCAGATTGTTTCAATATTTTGAAGCTAAAACTTGCTAAAATCCTTAAAAAACATGTAATTATTAAAGTCAACACAACTTTCTGCGGCGAATTCATAAAGATTTCGAAACATGATGATGGCGAAGTTTTAGATTTAAAATACTTTAATACAAAAAATTCAATTGTGGATGGTTCGACGGACGTGCAACGCTGGTTCATTGATAATGTTTATAGCAAAATTCAAAATGAAATGAGTGAATTTCAAGAACGTGATAGCGGTTGGGCTTTGAAGAAAATAATTTCATTAGAAGTGAATATTAACAAAGTTGAAATCGGGAATGGTTCATCTTTCATCAGACTACCACAACAAATCACCAATAAGCATGCATGTTTGAATATTCAAAATGACGATACAGCTTGTTTTTATTGGTCGGTTGTTGCAGCGTTACATCCTGCCAAAATTCACAATAACCGAACCTCATCATATCCTCATTACAAAACAGTTTTGAAAACTCAAAATCTAGATGCACCGATGTCGTTACACCATATTGCAAAATTTGAGAAAGCAAACGATATTTCTGTAAATGTTTACGCGTTAGAGTTGAATGTAGTTAAAGAAAAATCATTTTATAATGTGGTGCCAGCTAGATTAACATCCAATAAATTAGATAAACATGTAAATTTACTTTTGATTCAAAATAAATATTTTCCAAAATTGAATGATTATGATGCTCCTCCCATTGATGATGAGACTGTCGATATTAAATTTCATTATTGCCTTATTAAAGATTTATCACGATTAATATCACAACAAATTAATAGACATAATGGGAAAAAATTCATGTGCGATCGATGTCTCAATTATTTCCGACATAAAGAAAAATTAGAGGAACATCAAACGCTTTGCTCTCAATTGAATCATTGTAAAATTTCATTTCCAAAATTTACTCATGTAGAATTTAAAAATTTCGCTTACAAACAAACAACTCCTTTCGTTATTTATGCAGATTTTGAGTGCCAATTAGAGAATGTAAATGATTCAGTATCTTCTAAAACAGCTAAATATCAAAGACATACACCATACAGCGCTGGTTATTATGTCAAATGCTCATATGATGATTCTTTATCATTTTTCAATAGCTATCGAGGTTCAGATTGCATGGACTGGTTTGCAAATGAAATATCCAACATTGCGGAGATTGTTCAATCAAAAATTAAAACAATCACTCTGATGACTGAAAATCCTAGCAAGTGTAATGCAACAACATGTCATATTTGCGAGAAAAAATTCATGGAAAAAGACATCATTGTACGTGATCATGATCATTTTACTGGAAAGTTCAGAGGATTTGCACACCAATCCTGCAATCTCAATTTTCGAAAATTGTTTGTGGTACCCATCATTTTTCACAATTTGTCCGGCTACGATAGTCATTTTATGATTAAACAATTGAGTAGAAAGGGATGCATGAGCATACTGCCAATTAATATGGAAAAATATATTTCATTTACTCTTTCTGATGATAAAACAAACATAAAATTCAGATTTATAGACTCTTTTCGCTTTCTCGGTACATCATTAGACAAATTAGCTTCAATAATGGATCGACAAGATTTGAAAATTATGAAACGCGAGTTCAATGAATTGAACGAAGAGACGTTCACTTTTCTCACCAAAAAAGGAGTATTTCCCTATGATTATGTTAATTGTTTGGAAAAACTTGAGGAAACTGAATTACCTGCAAAAGAACACTTTTACAATAAACTCAACGACGAAGATATATCTGATGGGCAGTATGCTCATGCTCAAAGCGTATGGGAAGTTTTCAAAATTTCTAATTTGGGGGTATACTCTGATCTCTATTTAAAGACAGACGTTTTGTTGTTGGCTGATGTGTTTGAGAATTTTCGAAAAAAATGTTTAGCAACCTACGAGTTAGATCCAGCTTGGTACTATACCATGCCTGGATACACTTGGGACGCGATGTTAAAGTTCACTCAATGTAAACTGGAATTACTGAATGATGTAGATCAAATCATGTTTATAGAAAAGGGGATTCGTGGCGGTATTTCGGTTTGCAGCGGTAGATATTCAGAAGCCAACAACAAATACATGCCGGAATATGATTTCACAAAACCATCGAATTATATAATGTATTTAGATGTTAATAATTTATATGGGTGGGCAATGTCGGAATTTCTTCCTTACGGCGGGTTTTCGTGGCTGGAAGATGTGGAAAATTTTGATGTAACAGCTATCCCAGACGATGCACCTGAGGGATATATGCTACAAGTGGATCTGGAATATCCTCACAACTTACACCGTCTGCATCAAGATTTTCCATTCGCTGCCGAACACCGCATACCACCCGGTTCAAAGTTGCCAAAATTAATGACAACTCTTTATAATAAAAAAGAATATGTTATACACTATAGAAATTTGAAGCAATGTTTGGCAAATGGTTTGAAAGTCACGAAAATACATAAAATTTTGAAATTTAAGCAGTCAGCTTGGCTGCGATCTTACATTGAGCTAAACACTACTTTGAGGACCGCAGCCAAGAACGAATTTGAGAAGAACTTATTCAAACTTATGAACAATGCGGTGTTTGGCAAAACGATGGAAAATATCCGTAAGCATAGGGTTGTTAAACTAGTAAGATCATGGGAGGGAAGATACGGAGCGAAAAATTTAATTGCAAGTCCACAATTCCGGAACCGAACAATTTTCGATGAAAACTTGGTAGCTATCGAATTACAGAAAACCGAAGTTGTATTCAACAAACCGCTGTATGTTGGAATGGCTATTTTGGATCTATCAAAATTGTGCATGTATAATTTTCATTATGATTTTATGCTACCCAAATTGGGTATTGAAAAATGTAAACTTTTATACATGGACACCGATAGTTTCATTTATGAACTGTTGTGTAGTGATGCATATGAAGAAGTTATAAAGGCTAATATCTCTAAATTTGATACATCAGATTATAATGTTGAAAACATCTATAAAATACCGTTGGTCAATAAGAAAAAGTTGGGTTTAATGAAGGATGAAGCAAATGGTAAAATAATCACTCATTTTATTGGTTTGCGTTCTAAAATGTATACATTTAAAGTTCAGGGGGGTAAAGTAGTCAAAAAATCAAAGGGAGTGAAATATAATGTTGTAAAAAATAAGATAACATTTGATGATTATTTCAATTGCTTGAAGGAATTTAATCAAAAATCGACGAGTCAGCGTTGCATCCGTTCATATGCACACAATGTTTTTAGTATAGAACAGTCAAAAATTGCTCTAAGTCCGTACGACGATAAACGATTTCTAATTCCAAACTCTTTCGATACATTACCGTGGGGTCATCATGATGTTCAATAAATTTTTCTGTTTTAGGTGAATGACATCACCAGCGCAACTAAAGGCTTTATGTATAGCATTTGCGAAAATGTTACTAGTATTTTAGGTTATATGTACAGGTACTCCATCATAGAATATTCAAAAAGATTTTTTAGCTTTAAGTATTCTTGATTTCAAAATTTATGTCAGATTTTCTTATATTTATCTTATTTTTTATATTAATAAAAACATATATACAGACATAATTTGTTTTATTTATCACAATTTTCGAATTTCAACGAAATTGTCCTAGCAGTCTTGCAATAATTGAAAACTTTGCTTTCCAATGTTTTTTTATGAATGAGATTGTTTTTTTCAATATATTTAATAAAAAACACAATTTTACTATGTTGTTTTATTTTCTATGTTAAAATGCTGTACAATATCTGCATTATAATAAAAGAGATATTCTCTTAGAGCATTAGTATATAGACAATCGATTGAGGATGCTTCACAAAAACCATAAAGTAGGTCTAAAACACTCATATTACAATTACATAACCAATTTCTAACAATATCAAATAAATTTCGATAAAATTCATCGAAATTGATGGATTCCAACATGGCAAGTCGATCCGAAATCACATGCTGTACATCTAAAATGAGAGCAATGTCTTCTTCGTACAGGTTCATGTTGACATTGAACTTTGAAACAGACACGATGTTCATGTAGCTACCATACTGATATTGAACCATTTTCACAAAGTCTCCACATTTTGTCACTAGAGGGTCCATAGCAGCACGATCTTCGGCATTTTGATGTATTTCTTGTAAGAAGTTGATGATTGAAGCCCACTCGTAGGTTGTGAATGAAATTTCCCAAGGCGTAAACATTCGCTTTAGAATAACGCATGCACCAAAGTCTCTTGTAGGACTCAGACCACATCGCACCTCGTAGTTACTTGGTTGCGGTAGAGGAAAAGTCATCAAAAGTAATGGTTTTTCGGTTTGAGCTCTAGTTTCGACCCCATCGTCATACTCTCGTTGGGCAGCATCTTCGTATTGATCTAGAATTCGATTGACGGCTTGGAGAGTTTCTTCATTTCCTCGCATACTGGCGTCAGACTTTCACATCAACTAACAAACATTTTCCAAATCACACGTTATTTATATCGGAAAATCACGTGACATCATTTTTGCTTGTTTCTAGTTTTACATGTATTTAAATGGGAAAACGGGTCACATTTGCAGAAAGTGGTAAAAATGCATTGTTTCTTATGTAAAACACGCACAAATCGTTGAGTTTGGGGGGCCTTTTACGAATCAAACAATTGCGTCTTTTCCTATCCAGCTGTTGTGTTTCTTATCGAACCCAAGCCATTTCACATACAATTTATTTCCTTTCTTCCTGAGTACCTTTTCCACGAGATAGATGTTGGGATTTGAGGTTTTTTGCAATTCTTCTTCGTAGAAAGCCCCACTGACTTTTACTCCATGCATATCTTCCAACAAATATGTAACGGGGTTGGTTATCTTGACAGTGACAATTTTAAATAGTTCTGTCGTCCAATTGGGAGTGTATCCTTTTTCGAAAAGGTGTTTAGTCTTACTCAAGCGAACAATGTCGCCGACTTTTAATTTTCGCGGACCGATAATCTTCAAGTGCGCGTACGCTTTATCGAGAATGAGCTTTTCGTTGGATTTATTAACTTGCGATGGTTTGTAGCCAGTCTTGCTGTGACGTGTATCATTGTAGGCTTTTGTAATGCTAGGTAATATGTCCATCCATTTGTAGGTCCCATTCAAACTAAAGTATTTGAAAAGTTTTTCTTTCAGCGTTCTGATTACACGTTCTGCTATTGCAGCTTTCTTGACGCTGTACGTATTATAGTGGTTGATGTTATGTTTTTTCATAAGTTCTTGAAATTTACTATTAAAAAATTCCTTACCCTGGTCCGTCTGTAAATTTTTTGGGCAACGTTTCGTGTGCATCAAAATGTCTGTAAATACCTTAGTTATTTCCTCACCGGTTTTCGTTTTCAATGGACGAGTCCATACGTACTTGGAGAAACAATCAATTATGATCATAATCAGTTTAAAATTTCGATTTTGTCCAGCATACTGACGCATCTCTGCCAGATCCATTTGCCATAAATCATCCAAACCTTTGATGATTGTACGTCGTCGGGGGTATGTTTTACGAGCAGGTTTATGCAACTCGTTGACAATTTGAACCTTTTCTCTCGAAGTCATTACTGCGAATGATTGTGCTTACTTTTTCTTGATGAGTTGCTCAAAATTTGGATGCTTAATACAAGACCTTGTATAATCAATGCTCTGAGGAAAGATGAAGCCATCAAGGTCAACGCAGTATTCGGAGGCGAGTTTGTAATCGTGAAAGGTGACCAAGTTCAAACGGAATATAAATATTTCACTACAGCCAATTCGCCCATCTTCACCCACCTGGGGTGTAAATTTGTTAATGTTCACTCCTAAATTCATTACTCGCTTCAGTGCCCATCCACTATCTCTCTCTTGAAATTCTTCTAAGTCTTTGAAAATGAATTTGAAAAAACATAACATCAACCACTATAATACGTACAGCGTCAAGAAAGCTGCAATAGCAGAACGTGTAATCAGAACGCTGAAAGAAAAACTTTTCAAATACTTTAGTTTGAATGGGACCTACAAATGGATGGACATATTACCTAGCATTACAAAAGCCTACAATGATACACGTCACAGCAAGACTGTCTACAAACCATCGCAAGTTAATAAATCCAACGAAAAGCTCATTCTCGATAAAGCGTACGCGCACTTGAAGATTATCGGTCCGCGAAAATTAAAAGTCGGCGACATTGTTCGCTTGAGTAAGACTAAACACCTTTTCGAAAAAGGATACACTCCCAATTGGACGACAGAACTATTTAAAATTGTCACTGTCAAGATAACCAACCCCGTTACATATTTGTTGGAAGATATGCATGGAGTAAAAGTCAGTGGGGCTTTCTACGAAGAAGAATTGCAAAAAACCTCAAATCCCAACATCTATCTCGTGGAAAAGGTACTCAGGAAGAAAGGAAATAAATTGTATGTGAAATGGCTTGGGTTCGATAAGAAACACAACAGCTGGATAGGAAAAGACGCAATTGTTTGATTCGTAAAAGGCCCCCCAAACTCAACGATTTGTGCGTGTTTTACATAAGAAACAATGCATTTTTACCACTTTCTGCAAATGTGACCCGTTTTCCCATTTAAATACATGTAAAACTAGAAACAAGCAAAAATGATGTCACGTGATTTTCCGATATAAATAACGTGTGATTTGGAAAATGTTTGTTAGTTGATGTGAAAGTCTGACGCCAGTATGCGAGGAAATGAAGAAACTCTCCAAGCCGTCAATCGAATTCTAGATCAATACGAAGATGCTGCCCAACGAGAGTATGACGATGGGGTCGAAACTAGAGCTCAAACCGAAAAACCATTACTTTTGATGACTTTTCCTCTACCGCAACCAAGTAACTACGAGGTGCGATGTGGTCTGAGTCCTACAAGAGACTTTGGTGCATGCGTTATTCTAAAGCGAATGTTTACGCCTTGGGAAATTTCATTCACAACCTACGAGTGGGCTTCAATCATCAACTTCTTACAAGAAATACATCAAAATGCCGAAGATCGTGCTGCTATGGACCCTCTAGTGACAAAATGTGGAGACTTTGTGAAAATGGTTCAATATCAGTATGGTAGCTACATGAACATCGTGTCTGTTTCAAAGTTCAATGTCAACATGAACCTGTACGAAGAAGACATTGCTCTCATTTTAGATGTACAGCATGTGATTTCGGATCGACTTGCCATGTTGGAATCCATCAATTTCGATGAATTTTATCGAAATTTATTTGATATTGTTAGAAATTGGTTATGTAATTGTAATATGAGTGTTTTAGACCTACTTTATGGTTTTTGTGAAGCATCCTCAATCGATTGTCTATATACTAATGCTCTAAGAGAATATCTCTTTTATTATAATGCAGATATTGTACAGCATTTTAACATAGAAAATAAAACAACATAGTAAAATTGTGTTTTTTATTAAATATATTGAAAAAAACAATCTCATTCATAAAAAAAACATTGGAAAGCAAAGTTTTCAATTATTGCAAGACTGCTAGGACAATTTCGTTGAAATTCGAAAATTGTGATAAATAAAACAAATTATGTCTGTATATATGTTTTTATTAATATAAAAAATAAGATAAATATAAGAAAATCTGACATAAATTTTGAAATCAAGAATACTTAAAGCTAAAAAATCTTTTTGAATATTCTATGATGGAGTACCTGTACATATAACCTAAAATACTAGTAACATTTTCGCAAATGCTATACATAAAGCCTTTAGTTGCGCTGGTGATGTCATTCACCTAAAACAGAAAAATTTATTGAACATCATGATGACCCCACGGTAATGTATCGAAAGAGTTTGGAATTAGAAATCGTTTATCGTCGTACGGACTTAGAGCAATTTTTGACTGTTCTATACTAAAAACATTGTGTGCATATGAACGGATGCAACGCTGACTCGTCGATTTTTGATTAAATTCCTTCAAGCAATTGAAATAATCATCAAATGTTATCTTATTTTTTACAACATTATATTTCACTCCCTTTGATTTTTTGACTACTTTACCCCCCTGAACTTTAAATGTATACATTTTAGAACGCAAACCAATAAAATGAGTGATTATTTTACCATTTGCTTCATCCTTCATTAAACCCAACTTTTTCTTATTGACCAACGGTATTTTATAGATGTTTTCAACATTATAATCTGATGTATCAAATTTAGAGATATTAGCCTTTATAACTTCTTCATATGCATCACTACACAACAGTTCATAAATGAAACTATCGGTGTCCATGTATAAAAGTTTACATTTTTCAATACCCAATTTGGGTAGCATAAAATCATAATGAAAATTATACATGCACAATTTTGATAGATCCAAAATAGCCATTCCAACATACAGCGGTTTGTTGAATACAACTTCGGTTTTCTGTAATTCGATAGCTACCAAGTTTTCATCGAAAATTGTTCGGTTCCGGAATTGTGGACTTGCAATTAAATTTTTCGCTCCGTATCTTCCCTCCCATGATCTTACTAGTTTAACAACCCTATGCTTACGGATATTTTCCATCGTTTTGCCAAACACCGCATTGTTCATAAGTTTGAATAAGTTCTTCTCAAATTCGTTCTTGGCTGCGGTCCTCAAAGTAGTGTTTAGCTCAATGTAAGATCGCAGCCAAGCTGACTGCTTAAATTTCAAAATTTTATGTATTTTCGTGACTTTCAAACCATTTGCCAAACATTGCTTCAAATTTCTATAGTGTATAACATATTCTTTTTTATTATAAAGAGTTGTCATTAATTTTGGCAACTTTGAACCGGGTGGTATGCGGTGTTCGGCAGCGAATGGAAAATCTTGATGCAGACGGTGTAAGTTGTGAGGATATTCCAGATCCACTTGTAGCATATATCCCTCAGGTGCATCGTCTGGGATAGCTGTTACATCAAAATTTTCCACATCTTCCAGCCACGAAAACCCGCCGTAAGGAAGAAATTCCGACATTGCCCACCCATATAAATTATTAACATCTAAATACATTATATAATTCGATGGTTTTGTGAAATCATATTCCGGCATGTATTTGTTGTTGGCTTCTGAATATCTACCGCTGCAAACCGAAATACCGCCACGAATCCCCTTTTCTATAAACATGATTTGATCTACATCATTCAGTAATTCCAGTTTACATTGAGTGAACTTTAACATCGCGTCCCAAGTGTATCCAGGCATGGTATAGTACCAAGCTGGATCTAACTCGTAGGTTGCTAAACATTTTTTTCGAAAATTCTCAAACACATCAGCCAACAACAAAACGTCTGTCTTTAAATAGAGATCAGAGTATACCCCCAAATTAGAAATTTTGAAAACTTCCCATACGCTTTGAGCATGAGCATACTGCCCATCAGATATATCTTCGTCGTTGAGTTTATTGTAAAAGTGTTCTTTTGCAGGTAATTCAGTTTCCTCAAGTTTTTCCAAACAATTAACATAATCATAGGGAAATACTCCTTTTTTGGTGAGAAAAGTGAACGTCTCTTCGTTCAATTCATTGAACTCGCGTTTCATAATTTTCAAATCTTGTCGATCCATTATTGAAGCTAATTTGTCTAATGATGTACCGAGAAAGCGAAAAGAGTCTATAAATCTGAATTTTATGTTTGTTTTATCATCAGAAAGAGTAAATGAAATATATTTTTCCATATTAATTGGCAGTATGCTCATGCATCCCTTTCTACTCAATTGTTTAATCATAAAATGACTATCGTAGCCGGACAAATTGTGAAAAATGATGGGTACCACAAACAATTTTCGAAAATTGAGATTGCAGGATTGGTGTGCAAATCCTCTGAACTTTCCAGTAAAATGATCATGATCACGTACAATGATGTCTTTTTCCATGAATTTTTTCTCGCAAATATGACATGTTGTTGCATTACACTTGCTAGGATTTTCAGTCATCAGAGTGATTGTTTTAATTTTTGATTGAACAATCTCCGCAATGTTGGATATTTCATTTGCAAACCAGTCCATGCAATCTGAACCTCGATAGCTATTGAAAAATGATAAAGAATCATCATATGAGCATTTGACATAATAACCAGCGCTGTATGGTGTATGTCTTTGATATTTAGCTGTTTTAGAAGATACTGAATCATTTACATTCTCTAATTGGCACTCAAAATCTGCATAAATAACGAAAGGAGTTGTTTGTTTGTAAGCGAAATTTTTAAATTCTACATGAGTAAATTTTGGAAATGAAATTTTACAATGATTCAATTGAGAGCAAAGCGTTTGATGTTCCTCTAATTTTTCTTTATGTCGGAAATAATTGAGACATCGATCGCACATGAATTTTTTCCCATTATGTCTATTAATTTGTTGTGATATTAATCGTGATAAATCTTTAATAAGGCAATAATGAAATTTAATATCGACAGTCTCATCATCAATGGGAGGAGCATCATAATCATTCAATTTTGGAAAATATTTATTTTGAATCAAAAGTAAATTTACATGTTTATCTAATTTATTGGATGTTAATCTAGCTGGCACCACATTATAAAATGATTTTTCTTTAACTACATTCAACTCTAACGCGTAAACATTTACAGAAATATCGTTTGCTTTCTCAAATTTTGCAATATGGTGTAACGACATCGGTGCATCTAGATTTTGAGTTTTCAAAACTGTTTTGTAATGAGGATATGATGAGGTTCGGTTATTGTGAATTTTGGCAGGATGTAACGCTGCAACAACCGACCAATAAAAACAAGCTGTATCGTCATTTTGAATATTCAAACATGCATGCTTATTGGTGATTTGTTGTGGTAGTCTGATGAAAGATGAACCATTCCCGATTTCAACTTTGTTAATATTCACTTCTAATGAAATTATTTTCTTCAAAGCCCAACCGCTATCACGTTCTTGAAATTCACTCATTTCATTTTGAATTTTGCTATAAACATTATCAATGAACCAGCGTTGCACGTCCGTCGAACCATCCACAATTGAATTTTTTGTATTAAAGTATTTTAAATCTAAAACTTCGCCATCATCATGTTTCGAAATCTTTATGAATTCGCCGCAGAAAGTTGTGTTGACTTTAATAATTACATGTTTTTTAAGGATTTTAGCAAGTTTTAGCTTCAAAATATTGAAACAATCTGCCAAGAATTGTTCCAAGTCAATATGAGCATGATTAAATATAATTCCCGTCTGAATTCGACTCACAAAACTCGATGTTATTTCCCTCCACTGAACCCTTTGTTTACGTTTAAGTCCGATGATGCTACCACCTCTATATTCTTTACGGTTCTTAATTAAATTTTGAAAATGTTTGAAATGTCCAATGTTTGTCTGTAGTTTTCTCCTAATTCCGATGGGTAAGTCTGTATTTTTCATTTCCCTATTACACATTCCTATATATCGTTTTAACCTATTCAACCAAACTCTTTCGTCTACACTAGTGAATTTATCAAATAAAATTTTTCGTAATTTTCTTATAGCTACAACTAAATTATCAGATTTTTTTATAACGCTAATTTTCTCCATCATAAAAATATTCAAAAAGACTCACTTAATTTTCCAATATTTCAAATGAAGCTGCAAGGTTCGCCTTCCCAGTCGGCACCTGTCCCAGGAAAACTAGGGAGTATTTTCCACTCCCGATTTTGTCTAGGTGTGGTAGATAGGTTTCAACAACCCGCTTTGGAAGGAACACTACGGTTTCCTCCAGCTCTAGCAAGATGGTTTCACCAAACTTGCTGCCGACTGCCTTTGCACCTATGATTCGATACTTCGTCTCAATTTGGAGATCGCTGATTTTGGTACAAGGTTTTTGTTCGATGATGGTGGCTTTATTGAGAGCTTGTAAAAATGCCATCTGGAACAATATAAGTAAAAGCATCATTTTTTGATATGTAAAGAGGAAAAGTTTATGTAGAGAGAGAGAGAAAAAAAAAAAGTATATGTTTGTAAAACTTACTATTGCAGGTTGGTTGAGGGAAGAGAAAGTACAAGTTAACTGATGAAGGCTGCTGCTTCTTGCTGTGACACTAGAATGAGCAATGAGCTCCTAAAGGTTATCTTTGCTATTTATATTTTTCTTTCGCCTACGAATCCATAGGAAAATGATAACATGGAGCTGCACATGCATTCTTTTGTTGCAACAAACCACATTTCAAGCGGATATTGTTTCCTGTTGATTAATCTCACTTCCACTGAAAACCAACTTGTTTTTTCTGATAGCGATTTTTTTAATTAGACTTATCATACAACGGCGGTTTTTTGCGGTTTGGGAAAATTGAACAAATCCATATCAATTCATTTTTATTTTCGATTTAAAATAAATACATAATAAGCGTCATTAAATATATGGAAAAATTTATATATGATTTCATAGATGAATTGGTATGTAATTTTGGCGATTTTTCGGAATTCTCTTCGCTCCTGCTGCTCTCAAGCGGAGTTGAGGATTTCTCTTCGTCACCATCGTCGTAGATATTTCTTTTGGTGGTTTCTTCTGATGGTAGATGAAATATTCCAGTATCTCCCCATGTTCTATTTGGGTAGAACACGAGTCGAATTTTAAACTTGTTTTCTCGCTCTGGAATTTCGGTGGAGAATACATGCATCTGTCCATCGTTCACGGTTATTTTTCTCATTGCTATACATTGTTGATCGTTGAAACAAATGCCTGCTTCGATTACATTTGGTGGTATATCTACGTACAACATGTTTCCAATTATATTGTATAAAAGTACAAACGATGCCTTCAATTTAGCCATCTTCTACTGTGTTTCTTCTCTAATACGTAGACACAAAATGAAAGCCATTAGACATCGCATCATCTTATATTTATCTCTCGATTGGCAATTACACATGCAGTATCCGAAAGAGTTACATCGTTCACATGCTCGACCGTCAACTTGGCTTTCTGGTATTTTGAAACATTTCTTAATGCAACAAAATTGTTCTTCTTCTGAGGAATCTTGTTGTGATGATGCTGTTGACATTGTATCGAATAAGCATAATTTGCAATTCAACTCGTATATTCTATACGAAAATCAAATCTTGGCCGATTTAAACGAATCAAAAACTGAATCGCCATCAAATTTTCGGCAGAAGACGATTTTGGGAGTCGTTTGCTTGAAACGATGAGGGCTGTCCGAGCGCGCAGACCCAAACGGCTTATCGCCCATGCTTACGTCGAAGCGGTGTCGACATCGACATTCCAATTTATGAGCTCGCGGCTTATCTCCTATCGCCGCAATGCAAAATATATACATCGCTTTCTCACATTCATATGGGTAACCGAGATGGCAGGCTTGGAAAACGCTTAGACTGTTAACGTGTTGGTGTGTGTGGTTGTGGGTTCGATCCCGCGCAATTGAGAACTTTTTTTCCTCAGTAATAAAATAAATAATCCCTAATGGCGGTCATGAAAAGTAGGAATCTAAATGCAGTAACTTACCCCCTCTCCGCTAGATGGCGCTCATGAATTGTAGGAATCTAAATGCAGTAACTTATCCCCTCTCCGCTAGATGGCGCTCATGAAAAGTAGAATAACATTTGAAACCCCGTTGGAAAAATATCCAGCACGCCCACACACCATTATTCGGGACCCCTTTGGAAAATATAGCATGTTTACTGTGACTTCCGGTCCAGAACTCTCCTAGTATATCTACTGTTTATATGAGATTCTCCATTCGGTAGTTTATTCTTATCAGCCTAATTTGAAGAAATTATAAACTAATGTAAGACATATGAAGAATAATTAACATAAAATATCTAGTGCATATCAAAATAGCTGACAAATATTTACTGTGGTACATATTGTCATCACTATTTAATAAGGCGTTATCACTTAATTACAACAATTTAACAATTTAGTAAGAATTATTCATAATTTAGGATTACCATATCAGCTTAGTTCCATAAGATCAAAAAACATTTATATATTTATTTCATTTTCAATATTATCAGCATTTACGAAGTGCGGAAAACAGTCCATCCTGTGCGCTAGTACAATTAAGTAAAGATCAATCAGAAACGGAGAATTTTAGATTTCGAGTTTTTCTCTTATGTAAGTATCCTTTTAGTTAATAATCTCTTAATACACATTTTGTAGTAATCAATACCTTGGCAGGTATTCCAACCAATCATTAACACCCAACTATCCCAATTCAATAAAAACGACACAAATACACAAATTATAATCCAGAACTTCCGTGAAATCCTACAACAACACAAAGACTTCATTGAAATATACACCGATGCATCCAAAACAGTTTCTGGTGTAGGAGCAGCTGTTGTCACACCTGAAAATACCCTAACCTATAAACTACCGGAAACCAATACGATCCTCACAGGAGAACTCTTCGCAATCCTCCAAGCGCTAAGGTACGCAAAATCAAACTCATCTAAAAAGTTTATAATTATGTCAGATTCATTAAGCTCTCTACAAATACTTCGACGAATATACGTAAACCATCCAATTGGAAGACTGATCAAAAGAGAACTTTTTACCATCCAAACATTAGACAAAAAAGTAATATTGCTCTGGGTACCTTCACATATAGGAATAACTGGAAACGAATCGGCCGATAAAAGTTCGAGAAGCGATCAATAATCCGAATCAGACTGCGTTACAATACACCCCTTCGATAGACATGAAATCCTACATAAAAAACAAAATGAAAAACGTGTGGAATACTCACTGGCAGGCCTCACAATCGAAATTACAGGAAATCAAACCAAACGTAGGACCGTGGCAAAATCAGTTAACAAAAAGAAGACAACAAGTAATAATGACCCGACTTCGCCTAGGACACACCAAACTCACACATGAACACTTGATATCTGGACAAAATGAACCAACTTGTGAATTTTGTGATGTGAAACTAACTGTGAAACATATTATAGTGCAATGCCCGTTATACCAAAACCACAGAGACACATTCAACATATCTTGTAACCTGAAAGAAATGTTAGACTATAGTAATAGCAACAAAATAATTCAATTTTTATATTCATTAGATTTAATTAAGAAGCTATGAATGTTATTTATAAACTTCACCGCTAATGACCCAAAGGGTTGAAGCGGTTATCTGAAATAAAAAAAAAAAATAACGGAATAAGCATGTCGACCATATTTTTGCGCTCAAAGTTCCACCTACAATAAAACTTAAATCAGTTCATGTTCGGACCTTATGCAAACAACCATAAAGATATATCTGAGTACACTAAATATGTGACACATTATGTCTTCCAAAAACTATCAATTGACATTATATTTATTTGTTATATTATACGATGAGAAAAATATTTCTTATTATTATCTTCTTATTTTCTAAGAAAATTTGTCAAAGTCAATATAATTAAATTTCAAAGATACTAAACAGAAATCCAAAAACATCAAACTACTGAGCTTCGCAAAACTTAAGTTTCTTGCTAACATTCAAACAAAAGAAAGTAAAAGAAATATTAGTGATTATGACGAAAGTTATGAGCAATTGAAATAAAATTAACAATAAAAAATATAAAAAATATAAAAATATGCAGTCGAGTGCTAATCGAACTTATACACGAAAGGTTTCGAACCAATGTATGTACTTTCTTTTCGAACCATTGTAGTCACTTTCTTAGAAAATTTCAACTCTACCTATAACGCTTAATGAAAAACAGCCCGCTGACAGACGAACAGACAGACGGAACCGGAGGCTTAGTAATTGGGTCCCGTTTTCATCAGTTTGGTACGGTACCCTAAAAAACAAGTTCATATGCTACAGGAATGTATTGAGAAGTAAATAAGTTGATTTTTCTAGTTTTGTTCTAAATATTAATTCAGCTTAAAACCGAGGAAGTAGTCATGGTCTGAAATCATTATTTAGACAGAAAAAAAAAAACTGCACAAGTGCGAGTTGATCTCGCGTGCAGAGGGTTCCGTACGTTCATGTATGTTTTACGCTCAGTAGTTTCGGAAAATGGAGATATTGGTCAATTTTCGTAAATTTATCTTAGTATCTTCTGAGCCGTTCATTTTGGGATAATAAGAGAAAAATATTTGAGGGACTCATAAAGGGACTATTCATTTGATATATCTCATGATGTGCTTGAAGAAAATTTCTCTTTTAATATTATAGTTTGCTCCACAAAATAAACCCCCAGTTATAATTTTTTTGGTGGCATGTGTGATAAATTCTAAGACTGCGTCATGGATGGAATGGTTTTGCCTGAAACCGTGTGGGAAACTGGGAATGATGTTCCTGTCCTCCACGAATTGTCTCAGGCGTGAAGAAATAATTTTGTCAAATAGTTTGCCGACGCAGTCTAATAGAGATATTCGTCTATAAAAATTTATGTTAGTTAACGGCTTGTTGGGCTTTGGGATCATGATAGTATTGGTTTTCCAGGAAACCGGGAAATAGTTATAATCAAGACACTTGTTGAATATACGCGTAAATTGATGGATTAATGAATATGGAATTGTTTTAAGGATTTTCCTGTTGATGCAATTTGGGCCCGGGGCAGTGTTCTTAGAGAATCTAAGAATTTGATCCGCTTCGTCTGTGGTTATGTGTCTAGTTAAAATGTCGTGATTCGCATTGCCAGGTATTGCATGGGGGTTAGTTGCCAGGAATCTCTCGTAACGATGCTGCGCGAATTGGAAGAATTGATTATCAAAACGGGGATCCTCAGGAATGAGGACCACCGTTTCTAGGTGGTTTTTAAAAACTGTAGTTTTATCTAACGGGTCAGAAATGATTCCATCATCCACGACTAAATGTGAGTGCTCTCTGCGCTTCTGGCCAGTGAGAACTTTAAGCCTATCCCAGAACCCAGAACCGTCTTGATAATTTAAATTAGCGGTGGCTTGTCGCCAGTGTTGTTCTTTGAATCTAGTTATGAGTATTCGAATTCGAGAATTAAGGCGATTACATTCGTTCTTGAGATAAGCGTCACCAGTTTTACGATAATCTTTTAATATTTTTCGCTCGATCTTAATGAGGTTAAGAATAAAGCGTGGAATAGGGCGCCGAGAAATGTCAATAATGCGGGTGGTGACGTGCTCAGATATGGCATTTTGAATTGTGAGTTCGTGTGACCGGATTGCAGCATCGATTTCATTAGAATTGTTTAAAGGTAAATTGCTAGTGTTTATAGAAATATGATTAGCAAAGGCATCCCAATTGGTGCCCTGGTAATCGGGAATTGTGTGAAATCGAGGAGGATCCGGAATTGACTGTCTTAAATTTGAATATATGATTATATGATGGTCTGAGTCTATTGAGTCTCCCATAAAGCACTCCCAATCTACGACACCAGCGAGACTATGTGTGCAAATTATATGGTCGACTATTGAGGCTCCTAATGCTGAAATATAAGTAAAGTTATTATTTTCCGGACGCAACAGCTGCAGCTCCGTCAGGAAATCTGATAGTAATATCCCATTTTGGTTATGATTGTGGTCACCGAACTCAGTGTGTCTAGAGTTGAGATCGCCTAGTAAAATGGCTCGATTTAGATTGGCTCTTTAGGTGGACAGTAGTAAGAGAATATTGTTGTGATACGGTTATCCAACGTGAAGATCGATAGCCGTGCATTGAAGTATTGAAAGATGTGCTGGTAGCGGATGAGGGGTTGTGGCGATCTCGTATTTAATAAGGATGGTAGTGCCAAAACCAGAATCGTTTTGCATACACGAATAGCCAGGGATGAAGATTGGTTTTTTGACACGCGTTTCTTGCAGTGCCATGATTTGGATTTTACTGGTTACGAGAGAACTCTGCAGGAGAGCCTTCTTATTAGAAAGACTCCTGCAGTTTACAGTACCCAGCGCGAATTCTCTGTTCATTGTCTATTCGTCTGTCTCTTTGTGTATAGGAACTCCAAATTGAGTCCTGTCGCCGAGAAGACGGTTCCGTTGCCGCAGAGGCTGTTGACGGCGGCGGTGAAGGCTTCTCTGATGATTTCCCGGTGGTCCGGGAAGATGTTCATCATGGTCACAATCACCAATTCGGCGGCGATCATGGACTTTGTACCAGGAAACGTCTCCTCGATTGGATTTGCGAACTTGATAGGGGCGATTTTGGTAGGGTCCTCAGGGATCTCTTTCCTCTTCTTGGAACGCATGTCCCAGAGGACAGATAAATAGGTGCCCCACAGATATTGGAATATTACAATGTTAACATCGTCTTGGAGGCTCTTTCTTCAGAATATGCTGAAACTGACGTTTGTTGTGACCAATTCTAAGGCGTGAAATGATCGTTCGGTGTTTTCGACAAAGTCCGGTGTAATTTGGGTTTTTCATATGTTGGTTTCTGTGTAGCTTATTTGTATCTATTGCCTGCCATCTATCTTTCCAAGAGTTCTCGATATCGTTTCTTATTTGGTCTTGTAAGTCATGATGAGGAGTTTGTTTAACGATTTTTGTTGGTGGATTCAAAAAGGCATTGCGAGATACTATCTGCCTTTTCGTTTCCAGGTATACCTGGATGGAACCCCGACTATTTCAATTATCTTTCCTTCTTGATACAGTTTGCCTAAAATGGTTTTTATTTGTTGTGAAAGAGGATGCTTAGGATAAAGTTGTTGGATTCCTTCAGTAGCACTCAATGAATCTGTGAAGAGCACTGAATTTCCAGGGATCTCTCTAGCCTTCAGTATTGCTTGTGATATCGCATATATCTCTCCAGTGTACACATTGTGTTCTCTAATTACTGCTGAACACAGGCCATCTTCGGTTTTTGAAGCATGCGTATATATATGGTTGAAGTTCTTATATTTGGAGGAGATTTCTTTGAAGTAGTTTTGAGAGCAGTAGGAGTAACATCTTTTGGGAACTCTAGGAGTTCGGTATTGCAGGGTGGGATATCTGTTGCTCAGGCAGGTGGAGAATCCAGGTTGACAGAATATGTAGAGGTGAATGGGACTTTGTTTGCTATTCGGAAAATCCGAGTTTGTAAGGAATTGGGTGGGTTAGGATTATCATAACTTCGGTAAGGAAATATCTGGGATAATTTCTTCTAAGATCTAGAGGTGGTTCGGTACGCGTCGAGAACAATTCTGATTCCAGCATGATGAAACACTATCTAGCTGCTTAAGGTCAGATTTCCGGGCACTGGTGTATAAACTATGGATCCATAGTCTATTTTTGATCGTCGGTCTATACGCATAAGGGTTGTATAATCCGTACCCCACGAATAGCTAGCTAGGGTTTTCATCAAGTTGAGACCGTTTTGACATGTCAGTTACAGGTTTATTATATGTTTTGTCTATTGAAGTTTTGAATCAAAAGTAAGTTCAAGAAATTTTATATTTCGGACAAATTCCAGCTGATGGTTGTTGATAATTAAACGTGGAGATTTGATACTGGATTTTCTAGGGAAAATCTTACATTCTCTTAATGAAAATTGAAATCCAGTTTGCTTAGACCAGTTCTGATGTTCTCCTATTGCAGTTTGAAGAAGTTTGCCTGATGAGGGAATTTTTTTGCTACTCATATATAAAATTAAGTCGTCTGCACAGAGATTGGCTTTGGTTGGCTCCCGAATGTTTTCCAGTATATCGTTAATGGCAATTAAAAATAGAGTAGCACTAAAGGAAGATTCCTGTGGGGTGCCATTTTCTTGTATTTTAGAGCTAGATAATATCCCGTTTAATTTCACTTTGATTGATCTATTCGAAAGGAAATTCTGTATAGATGCCAGAAAATTGCCGGTTATTTCTCAGGTCTGTCACTGTTTGAAGACTTTATATCCCCATCTCGGTCATATGCTCGGTCAATGTCGAAAAACACTGCAGTGAATTTCTGTTTAGACGCGAATGTCTGTTTCTAGGTTGATGAGATTATTAAGGGTAGATCTGTTTCCCCCTAAATACATTTTGCTCGGGTATTATAAAGTTGTTTTGTTCTAAAAAGAATGCACGCCTCGCATTCAAAATCTTCTCTAGTATTTTGAACATAGCACACGTGGGATATATCGGTCTGTACGAGTGTGGGTCAGATTTGTTTCTATTTGGTCTAATCTTACCTAACCTAACTTTGAATTATTACAAAATTCAACTTTCTTCTTTTTGTAAATTCGGAGAATCTGAGAGACAAGCAGAGAGACAGGTAGACCTACACCAAAGTAGTCTTACAATAATTATTGTTCTGTATTTTCATCTTATGTACGTTACTCTAATAAAAAGAATGTCTCTTAGCAAAAAACTCTTAAAATGCAAAGAATTATGAATTCTACCAAGAATTAGGTTGAATCTTTACCGTAAAAAAGGGAGTATAATGGATTTCATATATTACTCGCCTACTCTAGTTAAATACACGCTTTTATAAGCTTCAGCTCAATCTAGATATAAATGTAACTCTATCGATTCAATTTTCACAATGTTCTAGATGTCTAAGTAATTTGAAATTCCTTAACACATTATACTGCGAACCAATAACAATGTGATCCTTTTATGACTATTTATTATTTAAAGCGAAATTAATTAATTTTTCATATCAAAATGAGAGCTGGAAATATCTGTAATATAACATTAACAAAAGAAAAAAAATCAATTCAAGAAAATCGTGGAGTGTTTGATATCAGTTATGATTTTTTGGCTCACTCTCATTTCGGAACGTCCCAGTTCGGAACTAGGGTCATATTTTTCCCAATTGGAGTCTTCAAATAAAGATGATAAAATATTTATTAATAAAAATGCCCATTTCGGATCCTCCGTACAATTCATTATCTATCTTCTTCTTCTTTAAGTACCTATCCTCTTTGGATGTTGGCTAACACATTGGCCCACATGACCCTATTAACAGCTGCCCTGAATAATTCTACGGTCATCATTATCTATAGTTTCTTTCAATTTATAATATAGAGGGTGGCCTATCGAAAACGAAACGGCATTGATTTAGGGCATTTAAAAATAAAACGCTCAGACATGTCAACTTTATTGTTCAGGGGGACCCGTATTTAGGGTATAAGCAAACCCCTGAATCCCCTTGGGCAGGGTGAAACTCACCCCTAAAGTTGAGATGGATACGGAGGTTGAGTTGCATCTCAATGAAAGGTCTTTCGATCCTTTTTACAATGATACCTAGTATTATGACGTTCAAAAACTAACTTTTGTTTCTCTTATTAGGAGTAGCGATTTAAAGAATTAAAAAGATCACAAACTTACGTATTAGTCAAGTAGATGTTGAAATTCATGACCATCAACTTCCATGCAGTGGTACATGTTGTCTTCAAAACGGTTTCTTACATTTTGAAGCATATCTTCATTCATTCATTTATAATTCGCTCGCGTAAATCTTGTAAAGAAGTTGGTTGAGTGGCGTAAATTTTAGTTT
Source organism: Crioceris asparagi (assembly GCA_958507055.1). Classification (NCBI taxonomy): domain Eukaryota; kingdom Metazoa; phylum Arthropoda; class Insecta; order Coleoptera; family Chrysomelidae; genus Crioceris; species Crioceris asparagi. The sequence goes on along the minus strand of OY293826.1, from coordinate 77,958,004 downwards.
TTAAATGTCCCCACATAAAAGAAGTACAACGGTGACAAATCTGGCGACCTTGGTGGCCACTCAAACAAACAAATGTGGGTCCTGATTTACCCGTGCGCTCATCATCTCGCAGAATTCCAGAATTTCGTGCATTTAGAAATAAAGAGTTTTAAGCTTAATTAGGCAGTTTTCTCCTAATAACAGAAATAAAAGTTAGTTCTTAACGTCATAATAAAATATAATGTCATAAACTAGGTATCATTGTGAAGAGGATCGAAATACCTTTCAAACAGGTGCTTCTCAACCCCCCTTTCCATTTAAGATTTTAGTTTCACCCTGCCCAAGGGGATGCTGATGCGGGTTTGCTTATACTCTTAATAAGCGTCCACCTCAAAAACAAAGTTGATGTGTCTGAGTGCTTTATTTTTTATGACATTATATGGAAATGTTTCTAATGAAGTATGTACATATTTTTCTACTCTTAAACAAAACTAAAACTAGTTATAAAATCACTAAAATTGTAGTATTTGGTATAAAATATGAAAACATTTAGACATAAAAAAAATATTTGTATAAGTGATTTTGTAGACTTGCAACTAACCATATGAAATTAATAAAAAATATCTATTCCAGAATCACAGATAGACACTTCTATTAAATTTAATTATAAAATGTAAGAAGATGTAAATGTGTAGATTAAAAGTGAATAAAATAAATATTTCTTATAAAAAATTGGACCGACTTTATTAGTACTGGTAATTTTTAAGTTGTGCAGTTGTAGTTTAATGGAAGCCTTTTGGCACCAAAAGTACCAGCACTAATAAAGTCGGACAAATTTTTTTAATAAATATTCACTCCACACTTTTGAGTGTAACAGTAGTCATCAAAATCATTCAACGTTCACCAAAGAACATAATACGTTGCTTGTTGCTGATAGTTATTTAACAGATTTCACGCGGACATACACATAATCAGACTTTACCATGCTGTAACTCGGAACACGTACAATTTTTTTTAAATGTCCACATTAAATCTTGCTACATATAATCTCTTCTTTAATTTGGCCGTCTCATATTTTAAAGTTTCGAAAAAAAATATCTCCATCAATACACATATTTCAGTTTACCATTTCTGTAACTCGGAAGCCTATGATTTTTTTTAAATGTCCTATTTAAACGTTGCCGGATATTGTCTATTCTTTAATTTGTCTTAAATTTTCAATTTTCGAAAAAACTACCCCCTTTGGGATAAATGTTTGAGGGTAAGCACATGTTGAATGTCCATTTTTATTGGGACCAATTATCAATGGTCCTCTACCAAATTAAAAAAGAATCATGAAAATCTGAGCACCTTCACTATTTAAAAGGCGCGAAAAGCCATAAAAAATTACAATGATGAGGCCTAATTTTGATATAATTCTTGATTATGACGATCTAATTAATGAAGATTATTACTTGGGGTTACCAACTGGAACAGGTATGTTGCCTACCTGTACTCCAAGTCCGAAATGGCACAAAACCAGGTAAATTTGATTCGGAAGTTCCGAACATGGAAGACACCGATTTTTATCACCAAAGGCTACTCTTGAAAGTAGATATTATAATTATTTAAGCAATTTTCCATCAATTACTTGAGTCCTGGTATGTGAAAGCTCATTTTTATTCTTTTTATTTCTTATGGAAACATGAGCGTCTTTTTCTGGTTTTTGTACAGATTTGGTGAAAACGCTGTTATTAAGTCTTCTCTGTCCGTTCTCCATCAGTTAGAGGGCTATATCTCATGAATTTTATAGGTAGAGAGCTGTGTTTTTCAGAGAATTGACATTCCGCGGGCGATATCTTATGAAACCTAATAGGTATAGACCGATGAAATTTTCATTGAATATGTATTTCTATTTTTTTTTAATTCATATTTTAATCGATGTTCCCAAACCTACAATTGAGGAACACCGAGTAGAATATTCAAGAAATAAAAAAATTGTGCCACGTAGACATAAATGTTTTTAAATAGTTTTTATTACTTTTGGTTCTTTCTATAGATGGAATCCGCAGCGATTCTCACCTGTTACTCGAACGGTCAGGTTAATTCGACGATTTACGTTATTCCGTTTTATCGAATGTTAGCATTTTCATACAATACCCACCTGCCCAAAAAAGAACAATATTCTCGCATTCTGTAACATCATTCGTTATGCATAAATAGGCACAGGTATAATCTCACGTAGGTACTTACCATCTCATCCTGCATTCTATAAAACCTCTCATTCTACCCATCATATTATTATCTTCTTTCATCCGTTCTTGTTTATCTCGACATACAGAAGAAAAAGCTAATTGAAAAATATATTATAACAATCTTCTATCTATAGATAATAGGGAAGACCTAAGGCATCGAAAGGTAATCAATTTTTTTGTGTCTGGCTATTTCCCAATAATCAAATGGGCGAGTCATCCACGCGCACTTATCTACAGAGGATATCCGTACTGAAAAAAAATGGCGCAAATCACCGTTATATAGTTATATTTGTGTACATTAGGCATATTATAGGTATGGGATATATCTATAATAATTAACAAAAACAAATACTTGAACCAATTCGATCCAGGTTATCTTCAACATATTACGATTGATTTTGAAATGGAGATACTGTTGTCACTAATAACCCGCTTGCTACTTTTTACATACTACACTGGAACCTAAAAAAATCTGTACTGTTAGAAATATACAGAGAGCAAAGAAATGGGATACATTTAATAGGAAAGCCAGATTCACTTTTTCATCTTGGGGAATCCACCCACAAACAATTCTCTTTTTCATTAGAAAGAATAAATGCTGAAACTGAGTTTCTAATGTATTGTAGCTGATATCGTCACCCATATCATCTGTTTTTTATTGTTAATTCTATTTATAAATTTAAGAACAATAACATTTTAGGAATTAAGTTTTTGAATGCGGCAGATGTTAACTCGCAGAAATCGTCACGTAAGGAAAAAGCATTATGCTCCCTCCATCTGAATTTCTCTCGACGGCTCTCGCTCTTCCTTTCCTTTTCTCTCTCTCTTTCTATTATATATTATATACAGGGTGGGGCACCGTATACGACACGGTCTCTCAAGGGGAATCCATACAATATAATGTTTTTGTGATAAACGAAATAGATGCAGAATTTTTCTGGCCACAATCTAAAATTATTTTTATACATACAGGGTGATTCAAAAAAAAGATACATATCAAAGTTATGTTTTCTTAAATTGAATGTCCTATATTTTTTATTATTTTCGGATATAAGAGTCAAAATAAAAGTGAGTTTCTTCAGTATTCCCTATACCTATCTCTTTCCATTTTGAAAATATCCAAAGATTTGTTGAAATGTAAGGTATGAACTATTTTTCTATAATTTCCAAAGTTGCTCATTTTGAACTTGAGCTAAAGGTTTTATCATATTGATAAAGGTCAAGGTTATAGCCTGTATCATATTTCAATATCAAAAATCATACAGGGTGTTGGAAAAATATGGTTGTAAAATTTCAATATAAGATATTGAAAAACTTCGTTATCTTAAATGGAACACCCTCTATATTATTACATATTTTAATGCAGAATTGAATCCTCTTTCGAATTGTATAAGGGTTCCCTATAACTAAACTCAAGGCATTTCTTGAATTTTGCTTCTTTATCACAGTAGGAACATTACCCAATTAATCTGGACAGCTTTGAGGCTGTTACCATGGAAATGTTTTATAACTGACAGTTTTGAAGCGTTTAATTTATAAATACAATTTAAATCAGTGTACTATTCAAATAAAGCAAAATGAAGACTTATCCTATCGAAGAGAGAATAAATATGCTTCTAATAATTGGTGAGTGTCATGAAAATTGCCTATTGGCTTCAAGAGTATATGCTGAAAGATATCCAACCGTATCACATCCAAATAGAGCTGTGTTTGAACGGTTACTGAGAGAATTTCGGAATTCTGGTACTGTATCCTACAAACAAAAAACTACGCTAAAACCTATTGTAGATGATGAAGAAAATGAGTTTGTGGTCATAGGATCTGTTATAGAACACCCTCATACCAGTCAACGCAAAATAGAAAGAGAAACAGGTATTAGTAGGAGAAGCATTTCAAGAATATTGAAAAAATATCGGTTTCATCCTTACCATATTCAGATACACCAAGAACTTTATGAAATGGATTTTAATCACAGACTTGAATTTTGTGTTTGGACTCTAGACAGATTAGGCGATAATGAACTCTTTCTAGATTCAATTCTGTTTTCTGATGAATCCACTTTCCATAATAACGGCCTGGTGAACAGACATAATTTCCATTATTATAGTGATGAGAATCCTCGAATTTTTCGAAATACTAATTACCAACATAGATGGTCATTTAATGTATGGGGGGGTGTTCTAGGGTCCCAATTAATAGGTCCTTACTTTTTTGATGGCATTTTAAATGGACAAAAATTTCTAAGATTCTTACGTGATAAACTACCCGAACTTTTAGAAAATGTGCATTTGAATATCAGACAGCAGATGTGGCTGCAGTTGGATGGTGCTCCAGCCCATTTTCAAAGGAATGTTAGAGAATTTCTTGATAGGCGTTTCCCAAACAGATGGATAGGAAGAAGCGGCTCGCAAAATTGGCCACCAAGATCTCCAGATCTAACATGTGTGGACTTTTTTTTATGGGGATACATTAAAAACATTGTATATGACACCCAGCCCACAACAGCTGAAAATATGAAAGAGAGAATAAGAGCCGCTTTTCGATCCGTGACACCACAGATGTTGAGGAAAGTTAAAAGATCTTTTGAAGAGAGAGTTCAATTATGTATTCAAGAAAATGGACGACATTTTGAACATTTACTCTAGTGTTTCTTATTTTATTATATTTTTATACTGTTATTATTTTTATATCATTCAATAAATGTCTTGTTCTTAATACTTTTATACCGCTACGCCTAGTAGCTGTGTAAGGGAAGTATTTTATTCGTGTAAAATTTTCGGTACTCTGTTTCTACGTTCCAGGGCTTTTTGAGTCCAACAAACATATGTTTTGCTATTGGTCTGTCTGTCTGTATGTTTCTCATATTCGTCAGTATTTGTTTGAGAGAGGTAGAAAAGAAGTGTGAGTGGACTTACCACATTTTTCCTTGGGCTTTCATAATAATACGTTATCAATAAATACTTATAGGTATTTCTTTACGTTTCACAGTATCTATGTAAATGTAAAACGCTGATATTCCAAAAAAAAATATATTAATGGAGTAGTTGTCTTTTAAGGGTAAAACCGACAGCAATAGAATAGTATAGTATCATTACCCGTCAGTTAATTATTTCATATGAGTTTTGAAATTCTAGGAGATTGGATAATAATCGTGAATCAATTAGTACTGTAATAATAATAATGGAATTTAACTATAATAATGATTATTTTAAAACGTCATCCCAATCATAATGGCATTGGGAATATAAGACAGAATTATTAGAGAAGTGCGAAATTGAAGAAATTCGTTGAGTTTAGTTATAGGGAACCCTTATACAATTCGAAAGAGGATTCAATTCTGCATTAAAATATGTAATAATATAGAGGGTGTTCCATTTAAGATAACGAAGTTTTTCAATATCTTATATTGAAATTTTACAACCATATTTTTCCAACACCCTGTATGATTTTTGACATTAAAATATGATACAGGCTATAACCTTGACCTTCATCAATATGATAGAAGGTATAGCTCAAGTTCAAAATGAGCAACTTTGGAAATTATAGAAAAATAGTTCATACCTTACATTTCAACAAATCTTTGGATATTTTCAAAATGGAAAGAGATAGGTATAGGGAATACTGAAGAAACTCACTTTTATTTTGACTCTTATATCCGAAAATAATAAAAAATATAGGACATTCAATTTAAGAAAACATAACTTTGATATGTATCTTTTTTTTGAATCACCCTGTATGTATAAAAATAATTTTAGATTGTGGCCAGAAAAATTCTGCATCTATTTCGTTTATCACAAAAACATTATATTGTATGGATTCCCCTTGAGAGACCGTGTCGTATACGGTGCCCCACCCTGTATGTGTGTGCACGTGCGAGTATTTATATTCTAATATATAAGCATCCATAAAAGCATCATGCGCAGCCGCTTGTTTTGTTGTTGATAAATTCACCCAACTTTTTTTTACCATTAGGTACCTATGCGTTACATCTCAGTGAAAATAATCACACATTTACTAATGACTATCTTTTTCCCGCGACTTCGTGCGCGTGGAAAACTGAATTCAATTCAATGTAATAGTTTTTGGGTGATGCGTGTACAGACATACAGACAGACAGACGCGGTAAAATGAAACCTTTATTTTAAGTTAGACCTCCAGAAATACATCGGTGAAAATTACATTCAATTCCATGTAGTAGTTTTTGCGAGATGCGTGTACAAACATACAGAAAGACAGACTGAAGCGTCAAAATTGAGTCTATATTTTAAGTTAAACATCTGGTAACATATCGATGAAAACTGCATTGAATTCCATGCAGTAGTTTCCGCGTGATGAGCGTTCAAACATACAGACAGACAGACAAAAATTCTAAAAACTGTTGTTTTGGCTTCTGTTGCTCTAATAAAGACCCCAAATATTAGTTTTTCTTAAATATCTATAATGTAGAGACATCAGCCTGTTACAATTTTATTATGTGTATAGATAATTTAATAAATTGAATTTACTTGAGTCATTAGACATAAGTACATGCAAACATTCGGGTAATCTCCCCATTGAACAGGTTAATGGTAGTGGGTAGAATTTAGTTATTTATCTGAGAACAGTTTATATAGTCACAAATAAAAGCAGCGATCAATGATCCCGTAGAAGATCGTCATCAAAAGTATATTAAACACTTCATATGTAGAACTGAAGAATATCTGGGATCTCAAGAAGTACCTATATGTATACGTCAAGTACGTACTCAGAAAATGCTAATAGGTACTATATCTATCTATCAATTCTCTTACTGGACTAACTCAAAATATTGACAATACCATTACCGAACCGTTATCAAGATATACAAAATCTATTATTTGTTCTTAAGGCTTGGTTGGAGCGCTGATGATGATTCGGCTGTAGGTAAACAGAAGATGAGAAAACCAATCAGGACACACGTACCTACCTAGATAATATAAAGGTTGCTCATCGGTATCCAAATGAACCACTTTAAGTTGGTACCTAGTTCAAACGTGTTGCTGCAGTGAAGTTCATTTATTACATATAATTTATACATTTCAAAATGTGGAAGTATTACTTCACTATATTATTCTTGATTGAAGTCGCCCTTTCTTTTGAACTCTCCGATGTTGACGATTCATTGACTACATTGTGGCAATCGAACAGTAAGTCAATAATTGTATACTAAATATATATTGAGAATATTGGAATATATTAATTATATGTAGCAAAATGCTTCAATTATAGAAGGTATCAATTGTATGATTTTTTGTTACTGTTACTGTTGATCATCCTTAGATAAGTACTAATTTTCTATTGTTGTTTTTTATATTATAACTTATTAAACCTGTTAAATTTCAATTAAACATTTGATCATCTACCATCGAGGGTGTTTCCTAGCTAGTTGAGTTTATTATGGGCATATGTCCATCTGTCTATCACACCTTAGCTCCCAAGCGGATGAATCGATTTTTATTATTTTTGACCGACGAACATCAAACGGAGGAGGTATACAATTCGACTGTGTGCTTTTTTTTTGGTTTGTGCGCGCCTTTCATATAGTAATCGTACTCCGATTTTGATGATTTTCGATTCATTTGAAAGAGGAGTCTTGAGAAATGGTCCTATATTCATAAAAACGGAAATCCGATGGAAGGGGCAAATTTTCTCGAAAATTGAAAATCTGAAGTGGTATATTTAAAGATAACAATATCCGGAAACGTTTAAATTAAACATTTTTTCAAAAGAGTAACGGTTTTCGAGATAGACGCATGTTAAATTCTCAAATATGCAATGTGGAGAGGGCGATTTCTGTCGAAAATTGAAAATCTGTGGGCAGTACATGAAGGACATAATTATTTGTAGCAACATGTAAAATGAATATTTTTCCCTTAGAGTTACGGTTTTCGAGTAACATCGGTGTTGAAATGGTAACAACTAAAATATTCAAGCGTATTTCCGCAGCGATGTTCTGAGATCTCAATAATAACAACTACAAGCAAGGAATATACGTGGGTAATAGGATAAGTACTATCTTCATTGGTATTAGTGAACGTTCAACGATATTCGTGACTAATATTACGCTCAAAATTATGGAATAAATATTTTTTACAAAAAATTGGACCGATGTTATTAGTTGGTGCACTGAATAGTATAAAATAATATTAATTCTATTGGTGCGGGTACTTGTGAAGTTGGTGCCAAAAGTTATCAATCTACCTGCAACTGCACAACTTCAAAAGTAACAGCACTAATAGAATTAATATTATTTTATACTTTTCAGTGCACCAAGTAATAACGTCGGTCCAATTTTTTGTAAAAAATATTTATTGCTTGAAAGGTGAGTATTCTTAACTAGTTAAAATATATATGTTTAACGTGTGATTTCCATTCGTTTATTTGAAAGGTGAATGGATATTTCTTAGCTAGTTTTACTTTAATCATGATTAACATGACTTGTATCTGTCGATCTTTGTGTTGCCTCTTAACTTTCACTAGTATAAACCGAACACCGAATGAAGTGTTTGTTGTTTATAATGTGACTTGGCCGAGAGTGTTCAACTTTTTAACGTATTTATCTGTCTGTCTGATTAAGGCGGTTTTCTTTTCATTTGATATTTGTTATTTTTAAGCTTGTACTCAAAAATTATAGAAATAATTGTCAAATATGCACGTGAGGTAGCAAATTTAACTTATCAGTGACTGTGCTAGCTTGATGACATAAGATGTTGGTATAAAAAAAGAATCGAGTTGGGCTTATGTGGAGAGGATTCAGAACTTAGGAGCTTCGCTCATGTTTCGCTGCAAACTTTGAGTAAAGTCTCATATTCCATATTATTGTCCGAATTTTACGCTCAGCAGTTTCGCAGATAAGGGTGTGGAAGGTTGCAATTTCGTTTTTTCTCTTCTAAACCATATTTGAATTATGAAAAGTATATTTGATTTACTCAAAAGGTGCCTTTCATTGGATATGTCACATGATTTTTTGAAAAAATAGTTTCTTCTGGTTGTTTGTTTTCCCCACAAAGTGAGAGAGAGAGAAATGCTTTATTGTCGAAAAAATATAAATTTTGTAGACAAAGCAAAATAAAAATATCAAAATCAAACAATACAAAAACAAAAAAAAAATCAAAACTAAAAATTAAATTAAAATTAAATAAATTTATATAATATAAAACAAAAAAATAAAAATATAAAAATAAAAAATATAAAAATATGAATCACATGAATCAGAATTCAATTATTTACGTTATACGTTAAGGTACCAAATTTCAATTTTCTCCATTCTCTAGACATAGGTAGGTACCAATACCAATACCAGAGTGACTAATTCATTTTGTAGTTTTTTTCTTTCTCATATTCTGGAGTCATTTATTATTAATAATATTTTATCATCTTATGGGTTCTGTTTTGTCACTAGATGTACGGAACCCCAAAAAATTATACAATTATTATAAGCGGTTGTTGTCAGCATGTGTTAATTGGTACATTTTCTTCTTGAAACAATTCAAAACTGGGGCCTTCACATAATCTCTCAAGTTTTTCTTTCTTATTTTCAAGATGCCAGGTCGTCTCATATTCAATTTTTATTGCCAAAAATTGTCTTTAGAGTTGTCACTAGACTTTCCTTAGATTTTAAAATACTAAAGGCCGATTTCATAATGAAACCCTAATGGGAGATTAGTTAATTCTTCAATTTGTTTAACTAATATCTTGATGACGGAATAAAGCTAGTGCATTTTTTAATATCTTTTATAACTTCAGTCTCCTTATCTCTCGTTCTTTTAAAGTAACTTTTAATTATATGTCCTATCAAAAAATTTATGAAATTTTTAATGTTGGATTCATGGATTAATAGGAGATTAAATTTGATTATGAAATTGGCCCTAATTCTTCTATAGATAAAATCAATTCCCTAAGGTTTTTCTATATACCTTAAAAATAGCTTTTATTCTGAGAAATGCTTCTTAAAATGATTGTAGTAATCTCTGATATACATTTAAGGTTTAACGAACTATGTATTTAAAATATTTGCAAGACAATTAATTGAAATTGTCATAAGAGACTGATAAGTTATCTCTTCGTGAAGATTAAGGGAATAATAATTAACCTTTTACAAAAACTATCAGCGATTTTATTAGAAGGGATCAAAGAAACACAAAATATTATTTATTATATGTATTTGTACTAGATCGTTTTAAGTTTTGCAAGTGAAAATGAAGAAGTCTAAGCTATACAGTATCATCTAATAAAGTCGGTCCTAGTTTTTGTGAAAAATATTTATTTCACATTTTTGACTTAACTTTCAATAACTTCAAGAACTTCCCAAGGGCTTTAACTCTAAGACAGTTGAAGTTTTTGAAAAATCTTCTATTTTACAGGTTTCCAGGTCCATTCTTTAATTTTGCTGTCCCAAATTTTTGATTTTCGAGAAAATTGCCCTCTTACACTCCTGGAGACAAAAAAGGGAAATAGATAATTTATGTCACTTAGGGATTGAATAAAAATCACTTCTTGCTTAGTCTCTACACAACATAATGAAACTACTGTGCAAATTTCATGTGTCTACCTACAATAGTTTTAGCTATGCGATGATAATTCCATCAACCAGCTTCTTAAGGTATTAGTCATCAAAATCATTCAACGTTCACCAAAGAAGATAATTCGTTGCTTTTACTTATTCAGAGATTTCAAAACATCGCGGAAACATACATATATCAGACTTTACCACTGCTGTAAATCGGAAATGGTACATTTTTTTGAAAAATTTACAATATAAATGCTACTACAACCTCTTCTTTGATTTAGCCGTCTCATATATCTCAATTTAAAAAAATACCCCCCGCACATAGCGTAAACAGTAAACACACATATTTTAGACTTTACCACGGCTTTTACTTGAAAAAGTCAAATTTAAACGTCACAGGATATGGTCGCTTCTTTAATTATCGGAGCACGTTTAAAATATATACATAACGTGCAGACAAACAGTCGAATTGTATACATCCCCCGTATTTCTAAGAACTAACTTTCAAAACTAATACGTGAAGAAGAAAACTCTCATAGAAACTTGGTAGAATATAATATATCGAGCGATCCAAAAAGAAAACTTTCGAACTAGGCATTTGAAATGGGGAGCGTGTCTTTGCTAAACACAGATAGGATAGAAAAATGACAAGTGATGTTTCAATCAATATAAATGCAATTGCAGTTGACTCAAGACATGTTCTCGTTTTCAAAAGCCTACTGGGGATAAGTTTTTTTTGGATCGCTCGATATTATTGCATGTTCTTCGATTTTCGAATACTACCGGAGTTTGTGGATATTTTGTATTTATTCTTTTCTATTGTTCGGTTGTTTTTTACAATAGTATATGGTTGAAACGTGCATTTATTTATATGTTATAATCGCTGTTCTATACTCATTCTACTCTTCTTGGTTCAAGGACTGACAAAGGGCAATTCGGAATGTAAGGTACAGACCAAAAGTGGGGTGAAATATGGTGTTTGCACGGCACCAACTTCATGTCTTTTCTCTGGAGGACATGCAAACGGTTTCTGTGGAATTTTCGCAACTTGTTGCATTTGTAAGTGTTCAAGACACAGCAGTACATCCAGACGATTAATATTTACATGTATCTATTTTATCATTTTTCATGGTCCATTTCTCAGACGAAAATAGCTGTAACAAGGAAAGTGACACAAAAGTTGGTTATTTTGAAGCTAATGACTTGAAGAATGGTGAAACATCTTGCACGTACAATATCAAGTTGAAAAATAAAAATGTCTGCCAGATCAGGTAAGGATGTAAGATAGATGCAAAAGGAAGAAGTCTCAAGTACTAACCCACAAGGACAATATTAGCTTATAGAGTATTTTTTCTTACAGACTCGATTTTGTAAAGTTTAATTTGGCTCCTGCTACCCTAACAACGCCACAATATGCGACCAGCAAATCATACAAATGTATCGATGATAGACTTAGGATCGCTCCAAATCATTATGGTATACCAGATTTATGTGGCAACAATGATAAACAGCATGGTAATTCATCTATTTCCAAACAATTGCTAATAATAATTTAATGTGTCTTCAATGAATAGTAGCATCTTTCGCAACAATATCTGGACTAAAAATTATTTCCATATCAGTGCTTTTGCAATAATTGTCATACGAAATCCGTAATAAAGAATATTTTTTCTTAATCAGGATTGATTTGTAGGTGTATAGAACTAGTTTTTTGAGGAAAAGTGCTTCTTCGTCTATATCACACCAGAATTCATTTATTATTGTGTTCAGAAAAGCCTTTATAAACGAGATTTCTTCAAAATTGTAAATATGATAACCAATCCATCTCGATGTTGTTGTACTTTCTGTATGCTATTTTTGAAAACAACCTGAGATTCTTGTAACAAGTTATATAGAAATATTTTTGTAGTTCGGGTGAGGTTTTGATAAGGGGTCTATACTAGATAGACCATTTTTACGTCTCTTTTTTGTAGAAATTTAGGTCGATAAGATGGTCTTAAATTTTCGAGAAACACTCTATTAAGTTTCAAGAACACCATCCCAAAGTTCTATCGAAATGGTACTGGGTGGCCAAATATTTAAGTACTTAAGTTCGTCAGCCATATTCCAGGACCGGTTTAAAGTACAGTTTCGAAATAGAAAAGTTATAGCAGATAAATATTTCTCCAAAAATTGGACCGACTTTATTAGATTGTGCACTGAATAATACAAAATAATATTAATTTTATTGGTGCTGATTCTATTGAAGTTGTGCATTTGTACTTATATAGAAGACTTTTAATACCAAATTCAAAAGTGCCAGCACCAACAGAATTAATATTATTTTGTATTTATCGGTGCAGCATCTAAAAGTCGGTTGAATTTTTGATATAAAATATTTATTTCACCCTTTTGAGCGTAACAGAAAATAGTACTTATCCTATAACCCATGTAAATGCTTTGCTTGTACTTAGTAATTCAGATATTTCAAAACATCGTTGCGAAAATACTCATATTTCAGACTTAACCTACCACAGCTGTATTTCGAAAACTGTATCCATTCATTTTTCGTGTCACTTTTCATTCATGATTCTTTATCTCAAAGGTGTACTTCAAGCCGTTCTCGAAATATGGCTTACGAACTTTCTTATTTGGCCACCCTGAACTTGCATACTTAGACAATATATCTTCATTTCTTTGTTTTTCCAAAGCCATGAAGATACGAGTTTAAAATAAAATTAGAAATTGCCATTTAATAACTCATGAAGATTGGCTGTTGCCAAAATAAGGATTATATTTCAGATTATCCAGTTGATAGATGTTTAATGACAATTGTAGAATGAGAAAAAGTCTTTAACTCTGTAACTGGACGTTCTCTTCTTTTATGCTCATTTGTGTTTTGTTTCTTTCATAGCATTTCCTCTTCCATTCATCATAATTACTGACTCACTCACTCACTTAAGGACATAAAGATTATTAGATACTCGCTTCTTTTTAAATTTGTATTACATAGTTTTTGAAATCTTTATTCAATTTGAAAATCTGCAATTATTTTTCTTTCAAGTTTATGTGCATGTCAATCAAACGGATGGTGTCACTAAAGGTGTAAGATTAGAAATGACATTGGCCAATAGAAATTACAATTCTCAATTGTCGGCACCATCGTGGAAAATTAAAATCACCCAATTGGAGTGCCCAGGTGGAAGTGCTCCATTCGGACTGCCATCAAAGGATATGGTTGAAGATTTCCCAAACCTAGGTAAGGAGGGAAATTAATATTTTGCATAACTAGAGTAAATCTCATTTTTTTTCATTAATAATCTGGTGATGGTTCAAACAATGTAGATCTGAAAGCGGTCTGTTTCTTGATACGTAAATCGGTTTGAAGATCTGCCGGCAAGGTTAAGAGATTGTGTTGGTTTTTGATATATCTTATTTGAGCTCAATATGTTAAAGAAAAAATTTGTAGAAATATGTAATCTCATTATTGGATTTTCAGATGACATACGTTTTGTGGATTTTGTAGCATTGGGGCTTATTACACTATTTCGTGAATAGTGTCTAGCAACTTGTGAATTAATTTTATTTGATAAGTACCTTGAACGAAACTTTTCGCAGCTTCTGCCTTGAGAGTTCACTAAGTGTTGTGAAGAAGATGCTCAGTATCACACTTTATCATTATAGTTTTGTTAAAGATAAAATCGTTCCGAGCAATGATTAAACTTTATCGAGCTTGTGTAGAAAAAATGTCTTTACGCACTATCTTAATCATGTTAAAGTTAGAGATCGTACCAATACAGACAGTTAACTTAATTTCTTCCAAATTATGCTTAATTATTTAATTAATTTACTTCTGATAATTTAGCTCAGAATGGTTTTTTCATATCTACATTGATTGCGCGACAATAACTGCGCTTTCCCTTAATAAGAAAGTTTTGAAATCCACCAAAACGCATACTCCATTGTATCATCTAATATTATATCTTCAAAAAGTTATATGGTGAGATTTTTTTGTGGCAATAATAATATCGTTGATCTTTCAGCACCACTGGGTGCCATACAGTATTTCACTGACGGAGCTGGATATATTAAATCCTTTGGATTCGACGGATCAATTGTCAAGCAACAAAGCTATACATACGGTCAGAAATACGCCATCGCCTTCAAAAGGGAGATTAATGTTTGTGGTATAAAGTAAGTATTAAAATAATAAAAATATAATCAGAGTTTTCTTGAAGGTTCAAGAAAATATGAATTCACTTGGTAATTAGGTTCTGTCGTCAAATGGGCGGACGCTACTTGGCAAAACATGTCACTTACTCCAGAGCATTTACTGATCCACCCAAGATTATGTGACACTAGATCTTTTTAATTTTTTATTCGATAGGGGTTGTTTGGAGAACTTAACTTTAATTTTGCGTATTCTCAAAACAAAGCTACTCAGCGCCATCTTGAAACAAATATTTTTTTCGCATAATTCCCCGTTTGTTGCGTTTTATAAATCGGAACCCAGAAGCATCGAGGGTTATTGTACTGTAAAGTACCTAATGAAGAAATATTATGTTTGATTTAAATCATTAGAATCCGGTATTATTCTGAAAGCTAAAAAAGAAATAAAACGCGGCGAGCCTTCCCTGAGATATCATAACCATCATGATAAAATGCCCAGAACTTTAACTTCATGGAAATTTAGGCTGCATGCCGTAAAAAGAACGGGGTTTTCTAATACTAGCTGGAGATACTGGTGCACCGAATCACTTGTAAGTTAATCACTCGAAAATGTTTTTGATGAGAGGAAAACTTATTTCGACATGCACTAATCCCAAGCTCCAGAAGTAACGGATTACATGACCATCAGACGTTTCGACAGAGTTAACGATCATATTGAACAGAATAAAGTATTGTCTTTGAAATAAAATTGAGAAATATCAATATGAATGAGAGTTATTATAAATATGATTATAATATTTATAAAACATACGCAATTATATTGATAAAAAGCTCCGACGTACAACTATTTGCAAAAAACCTGAGAACATACAAATTTCAACGATGAATCTTTGGATTCCGATATAAGAAACATTTTTCATGATGGCAGCAAACGGGCTGGTTTAACGAATATGCAAAATGCAAATAAGCTCCTATCAAATTATGATTCCCATTTGATTTTGATTTGCCAGCTGTTATTATCAAACCACTTAGGTGCAATACAGCTCCATAATCTTATTTTTATTTATGTCAAGGATAATAAAGAATGAATGTTCCAGAGCAACAGGTAATGAAATAATTATAATCGATGCAAACTTCAATGATTTGGCCATATTTGAGACCTAAATAGACGATATTAAATAACCTATATTTGAATAAGAGTCCACTATGTACATCTTGCAGGTCTCAATAGGCTGCAGAATTTTGAAACAATTCTAAATCAGATTCTCTCTCTCAAAGGGCCCATCGATCCGGAGATGCGAGATTTATTAAACGATATCAAATATCAAGCAATATTTTACATTTTTCCTCAATACATTTTCGGTAATACTAAGGAAAAAAAACCATCTATGTGACGATAAGAAGATGCCAGCCGCTTTGTCAAAATACGTATCGGATTGCAAAGTTAAAGGATTGGCAGCAAAGCGCAAATTTTCAACGCTGGTTTCAGAAGCAGTGGGTTTAACTTATTGGAGATCAAAGGATTGGATTGGAATTCAATCCCTTAATTAGGAGAAGCAAAGTGCAGAAAAGTTTCTGCTCGGATTCTTTTGCTAGACAGGGTGACCTAAGATTGTTAAGCGTTTTGAGAAATTCATTCACATAGTTCTGAAAATTTTTCAATAATGAGCCTAGCGAAGTGGAACAAACGTTCTAAAATTTATAAAATTGACTGCACTGCTGGTATTCCGTATGTGTTACGACTTTCTTTTTTACAGATTCAGTCCAGAGTACTTGTATCTACCGAATGACCAGAGCTCAGGTTTCTTGGTAGACAAGAACTGTCATCACTATTTGTTTGTGCCAGAGTTATACTTTGACAATCAATTGTCTACATCCAACACGCTGGTCTCCAAAGTGTGTCTCAGAAAACCAGAACAATTCAGATGTAAGTAAAACATCAGGTAATAGTTGAATTAAAAATGGCGTTCGACAACTAGCGCGAAAAGCCGCTTAAAGACCCTATGGTCAATATACGAGTAGCGCGCGAGCTACCTGAGGTATAACTGCACCAGCGTCCTTCTTCATCCGCTGAAAAAAAGTACTTAAATTAATCTAATAATAGAAAAAAGAGAATCCCAGCCTTTTTCGAATTTTTTTTTCTAGCTTGAACCAAACTCATTATATTGGTATAGGTATAGGTACTATAGGAATGTGTAATGTGTTTATAATATTCTGAGACATTATATATGTAATCATCTATATTCTCCTTGATATTGTGGAATTCTTTCTTTTTATAATATAAAATAAAATAAACATCCATGGATTACTAATCCAGAATTGCAAATTCAAAATCTACAACCACCTTTATATATGGAAAAAAAATCTATCGATGTTCCCAACATTTATCAATTATTGATTGGAATAAAATGTCATGTGTTATTTTTTCTCTCTTTGGTGCATCTGTAAAAAATGTCTTATTAAAAACTAGAATCATACCACTCATTTTGCAATATATAGAATTCAAATATCTATTATATACATAGGTACCTCCTTTGGCCTGTTTTTATTGCACCGTCTTTTCTAAATCTATAGTTATCGATCACAAGTTAACTATTTTCCTTTCGCACTTGAAATAAATAACGTACTTGAAAATTAGAATAATAGAATAATCAGGGGAATAATAATATTATTATTATTATAATTATTATATCATATACCAATATTATGAGTTTGGTTCAAGCTAGAAAAAAAAACTCGAAAAAAGCTGGTAAACTCTTTTTTATATTATTTGATTAAATAAAAAAAATTCACTGCATAAAAAAGGACGCTGGTGCAAGTATACGGCAGGTATACCACAGGTAGCTCGCGCGCTAGTCGTATACCGACCCCGCGCGCTAGTTGTATAAAAAGGGGATTATTTTTAATGCCCTGCGCGCTAGTCATACATGGCCTTAAAAATAACAGTTGAAACAATCGAATAGTTCGAAATGATTTATAGCCTTCAAATTTTCCAAATGCTTTCTTGATACTTTTGCGTCTTCAGACAATCCTGATAAAGTCTTCCACTTAACGAGGCTGTTGCTAATTTCCAAATCAAATCACTAGCGTCAGAGGTTCCAAACAATTATGTAATGTAATAACCAGTACGGCGCATTGGGAACATCTGATTTTCGGTAAGGTTCAATAAAATAGGTTAAAGATTACTTCAAACTGACAAGCACCTAATGACAGATTGGCAACGAATAACCATTCCTAACATTAACTGACAGATTTGTCAAAATAAGTATGAAATAACTTCAAGATCATAGTGACATATTAAAAAACAATTTTTTGGCATCTAACACATTTTTGTAGCCTCTGGTATTTTTATGTTTATCTCTCTCTTATTCATCAAACACGGATCTCCTATCGTTTTTAAAATATGGCTGTCTTTATGACATTATTTTTTTCCAGGATCCGAGTAACATAGCACAGATTAGTTTGTGGTAGAAAAAAATATATTCCGCCTCTCTAAGTGGAAGGCGACTATATTTATTAACATGAACATTTGAGATTTGTAACAATAACTAACCTTCGTAGTTCTAGTAAAATTAACATTAAACATTCAGTTCATTTCCTTCAATTCAAATGTCTCTTTCAGTTGATAATTAAAAAAATAGGAAAAGCGTACACTTTTTAAATATCTTTAATAGCCACTGACACAAAATTTCACATTCTCCGCCACACTTTAAATTACTTTCCGTGTGATTTTCTGTTTTTTTATTCTCCAGCTTACGCCCCAGGTCCGCTCTTCGTCTATTTCAACTCCATGGCAACGGACTTTGCTACCGACGAAGACAAGCAGCAAGGTTTCAACATAAAGTACGAGCTGTTAAGTAAATGCCAGTGACATAGAACATAATTATTGTACGTAGAGTCGGCCCAACTACCTAAATAAATCATCTTTAATTACATAACGCCTCTTTAATTTGAATTCATATATCTGGACCACCGAGAGAATCAGTGCCGCAGTTCAGAATGAGACAGAGTTGGCGAGAGATAGTTTTAGATGTTTTGTTTTTGATTTCTTGACTGGTGAACTATTCTAGTGCCAGAACCAAAAGTTGTCACTTGTTCAAGTACTATTTTATCTTTTTAAGCTAACATTTACTTTTGAAAACCTATAGGTATATTATGTTCATATTATAAAGTGAGTGAAATACTAAAATATGTCTTAAATAATTTAATAAACCAATGTTGCAGCGAAAACTAAATTGAATATAGTTACTTCAGTTATTGAATTCTACTCTGTTTAAACATATATTACTTTTGATATAAATAAAATTAATAAAGCTCACGTAAATGTTATTGTTGATATCTGAACAACAATAATATGGATTTAACAACAAGACTTCTTATAGTACTTGAGCAATTTTACGAACTATATACGAAATTACAGAGCAGTCCACATTGCAGAATGGGTTTTGGAAAATAAACACTAATCGGCTTGCAATCGTCATTGTGACTTCGAGATCAGAACTACTGCAATATATCACGTTTTGGAATATTTTAGGCTTAATCCTAAAAATGTATTCCAATAAAGTGAAACTACTGTTTCAATTCAAAGATAATCATTTTTTTAGAGAAAAGTGTACCATTTCTCTCTAAACGGTGAAATAAACAATTGACACTGAGCAGTTCGTGTCTGAGAAACTTTCACTGGCCGACTTCGTTCGGAGGGCACGTAAAGCCGTCGGTCTCCCTGGCTCGGTAAACGTCGTTTCCAATTAAATTAAAAAGGGTTCAAATATGCACTTGACGCTGGAATATCCTAAGGACTCTACGACAAAGACTCACTTCGTTAAATCTATCAACTAATAATCCATTCGAAATAGTTGCACAAACTGACATAAAAAGCAAACAAACAATTAAATTGTACGTCGGTCGGACGTCGGTCAAAAAACAGTCTAATGTTTAAAGTAAAAAATGTTGAAATAAAAAAGTTTTACCAATCGCAATTGAGTTGAATTACTTACATTTTTGGAATATACATAACATAATGAGAAATATTTTTAAGGCTTACGTATTTGTTGGTCTTAAAATTTTCTAGGGCCCTTCAAAGATAGTTTTCTGCACATTAGAATACAAATTATTAGATTTTTTTTGTTCTTTTTATTCTTTTTATTTTCTCTGTTTGATATATTTCTACATCCTTACAACACTTCTTGATTTTGTTGATTTCATTCATTATCTTGGTGGTTGTGTCATTTGAATTTAATTGAACTTTATATATGAAACATTTGTTAGGAACTTGACAAATGGTTAGAAAATTAGCAGTATTACATATCTATCAAAATGTTTTGATAACAGCCTTGAATCTCTCTGATTAGCATGTACCTATAAGTATAGGTACTGATGAAGTGTCTTAAGAAATTGCTCAAAAGATTCTCAAAGCGAGGGACCTCAATGTATAGGGTCGGTAACTAGTTACATAAAAATAAGAAAACAATAAATATACTCCTTCTTTTCTATAAATGCTTTTGGATTATTTATTTATCATATTAACTAACAACAACCAAGTCTCGAAAGAAACTAGTCGAGACTTCTGAACTTCTACGTTAAAGGACGTTTACAATACGATCAATCTAAAAAATATACTTATTACTTTCTGTCATCACTTTCTCATTTTAAGAAACATACAAATAAAAGAACCGATTCCGACTATGATTCTCATAGTAAATTTAATGTTGAGCTTACACAATAGAGCTTTTCCACCGACGTCACAAATATGGCCGCAAACAGCTGTTCTGGAGGTCAACAAAGCCACTTTGCCATAAGACACCATTGTAAGTTTCGTTAGTTTTCATTCAGAATTTTGATGATTTTACTGCTATATATTTTCAACAAAACCATGAAATTCTTAATTCAAGTAATCCTGAAGGAAAGCATTTAAAATGTAAGTAGAAATAATTAAGATTAATGTTATTTCTGGAAATATAATTTGATATATTTTTATTTTGAAAGACCTCTACAGACATAATAATCATTTAAAATGGCAATATGAATTCTATTTATAATAAAAAACAGATTATTTTTTGTTTTATTGATAAAATACAACAAAAGTATATATAGTAAGATGAAAATGCTTCAAAAAAAACTTTCTATTTCAGATGTCCAATGTAAGTAGATATTTTGAAGGACTGAAGGAAGAATACAGACTTATATATAAACATATGAACTTTGTTATATATTAACGAATTAGTGGATATTTTCGAGCAGCAATTTTTCTCACAAATCGACTGCCACCAGATTTTTTTTTTCAGATGAAAATATGGAGGTACTAACATACCATTACATAGCATGTTTAAAAGCTAATTATGAAAAATAAATATAATATAAATGGAATCTGGAACACTCAGGATAATAATAAGGTATGTTAACCCTAATAGAATTGCTTTAGAGTGATTATATGTTTGAGACAACTAGAGTTTGTAATTAATTATTAAAAAAGTAGGTACTCACCGAAGTTTTAATCCCTTAAATAACATTATTTTTATGTTCAATTGCCACATTTTTGTGGAGCTGTGGGTTGTGCAAACAACAACGCAACCGATGATAAAAATGTATTTATATTACAATCGGAAAAAGGCACTAGAGGTAGATTAATTCAAGACCGTGCAGCTCGTCGACAATCCTGGATCCAGGCCTTAAATAGAGACGATTTAACAGAAAACAAAATCGAATGGCAAAGAATTTGTAGTGACCATTTTATTTCAGGTAAATTTATCTTATTATTTTTCTAAGGAATGCATTTTTTATTACATACATAATGTGTTTTATGTATTTCAATCAATTTAAATGAACATGTTAGTTATTACAATTACTTATATAAATAGCCGTGTAATTTGTTCTCACCAAATATATCTCAAGAAAAGCCATCAAATTTTAAAAACAAGGAGATCCCGGATTACATCCCAACAGTACATACGGGTTTCACCCGATCCAAATTAAAAACAACCCCTAACGTAGCGAGAGAGAGGTATACTAGGGCAAAAGAACGTTTAAAAAAGAAGGAACATAGTTCTAAGATTCCATTTATATTATATTTATTTTTCATAATTAGCTTTTAAACATGCTATGTAATGGTAAGTTAGTACCTCCATATTTTCATCTGAAAAAAAAATCTGGTGGCAGTCGATTTGTGAGAAAAATTGCTGCTCGAAAATATCCACTAATTCGTTAATATATAACAAAGTTCATATGTTTATATATAAGTCTGTATTCTTCCTTCAGTCCTTCAAAATATCTACTTACATTGGACATCTGAAATAGAAAGTTTTTTTTGAAGCATTTTCATCTTACTATATATACTTTTGTTGTATTTTATCAATAAAACAAAAAATAATCTGTTTTTTATTATAAATAGAATTCATATTGCCATTTTAAATGATTATTATGTCTGTAGAAATATAAATAATATAAATATAAATATAAAAATATATCAAATTATATTTCCTGAAATAACATTAATCTTAATTATTTCTTCTTACATTTTAAATGCTTACCTTCAGGATTACTTGAATTAAGAATTTCATGGTTTTGTTGAAAATATATAGCAGTAAAATCATCAAAATTTTGAATGAAAACTAACGAAACTTACAATGGTGTCTTATGGCAAAGTGGCTTTGTTGACCTCCAGAACAGCTGTTTGCGGCCATATTTGTGACGTCGGTGGAAAAGCTCTATTAGGCAATCCAACGACCTGTCAAAGAAAATCAATATGGCGTCTGGTTCCTCGATTCTAAAGCTTTGTTAACTGTTTTGAAAGTGTTCGGGCGTTATTTCGTTGAAATTTTCTTATAATAAATACAGTGCTTTCATTTTGAAAGAATAATACCGGTAACATGCTTGGTGGTTGGTTGTGGAAGCCGGGCGGACTGGGACCATTCAATTCATCATTATCGCATCTCTGCTGTGAAAACTTGGAGCATTAACCATATATTGTTTTATCGAAAAAAGAAGAGACATGTGAATCGCTGCGATCAAGAAGGAAGATTTATCTGAATCGACTTTTAGAAATCAAAGAGTATGTAGCAGACATTTCATTACAGGTAAACAAAATTGAAGACATGGTTCTGCTCAGTTTAAAACACATTATGTTGTTAATATAAACATATCCTATATCTTGACACTGTTGTAGGAAAACTTAGCGCTTTCAACAATGCATATCATCCCCCATCACAGTATATGGGCCATATAACTCAAGCGCATCTGAAGCCAAAGTCTGATGTGGAACGAGAGTTGAGAACAACAAAAGAAGTAAATTAAGTACAGAGACATGCGAACAAAGAGAACTTGTAAGTACCTAGTAACATTTTTTAAGAACTAGGGAACTTCTGTGTCTATTATTTGACAGTTATAGCATAACTTAGCTGTAGTGAATTGTACGAACAGCAAAAACTTTAGTGGAAGCGGCAAAAGAGCTGAAAATTTGAATATTTATCTTTCTATAAATCGAATACGTTATAATTAATAAACCAACTAAGTAAACTCAAAACTGTACCACTTACCACTTATAACATATTAATTTATTTTTTGTTGATTAAACTTGCCTGCCAAATATAGTTGTTATTGCTAATCAGGATGAAGTTATTTGTAAAATATTTAAATTTACTATTTATAGTGTAACGAGGAATGTGTTCTGGAAGACGGAGGGCTGCAGCAAGACATGGAAAAGACGGGATGTGCTTCACAAACAGCCATATCAGAGCAAGAAAGTACTTTATCAACAGGTTGAAGTACCTATATTATGATTTATTATGTTATTTTCTCTTTTGTATTGGTTATATTTATAAAAAAGTACTTGTAGTCTTAGGGGTAGTAAAAGTAAAAATAATAAATTTTAATTTATTGTCTTAGATTGTCTCAGAAAAACACTGGAAATATTCACATGTATTGTGTAGGACATTGAATGTTCAAGTATATTATGTATCTAATAAATAAAATGTATGACAAATTAATAATTGTTTCATTCCACATTATTGTTATTCAGGGGCTATAATAAGGATTCCAATAACATACAAATTAAAACATGTAAGTAATTCTATTTCATAGTAATATGATGAGATTCACATATAACGTCTCTGTTTTCTTGCCATAACTTTATCAAATGAAAACTCTGCATATTCAATCACTTCACTTAACACTTAAGATTCATTTTAACACTAAATACTATTTCACTGAACGCGCTGCTGAGCAATACAAAACAATAGGAATTTACTTGTTTGCCAACCAGACGCCATCTTGACAGCTGAAAAGTCACGTGGTTTGGATTGCCTAATTGGATTGACATAAAAATTCAAAATAAAATGTAAAAGATATCTTTATTTTTGATTTTAAATATGAAGTTCCAATAGAAGACTAGGCTGCTTCTGTTAAGTGAGCATATCACTTGAATAAAATTGATATTCTGGCAAAACACTGTTTGAATGAGTAGAGTCACTGAATTTTCCTATGTCGTGTAAAACACACATGTTTATTTTTGCATAGAAACGAAAAAAATAAGTCCGACAAACAATAATAACAAAAGTCGGGGCTGTTTCCCCAATTGCATTATTAAAACAACAAAATGTAAGAGAAAAAAAGAGAATCCCCAAAGAAGTAAACAAGAACACGATTTCCAATACACAAACGTGTGGGTGTTTGTGTAACACGTGTTCGAGCAATGTAAACGTATCGATCCCCAAATATACATACTACGTTGCTGTAGGAATAGGTAGGTATTGGATTGGGCTATGCAAGCTCAATATAGCAAAAACAAACGCTATCTCACGGCCACCTAAGATTATTGCTTGCTCTCCAATATTAAGTTGGCGCGCAGTATGCATGCAGTAGGAGATCTGAATGTGTGTGTGTGTGTGGTTTTCTATTCGGGCCGAATTTCTGGGCGAATGCAACTCGCCACATCCGCCGCCCTTGGCACTGCGTGTCTGATTGTTTTATATGGTCACAGATTGTCTTCTACGCCTGACCGCCACCCTAGTAAGGAATTGTGATCTCTTGGCGATGCGGTGGTAATCCAAAACCGTAACTTTATTTGAAAAATGTCCACTTTGTTGCTATATATAATCTCTTCTTTAATTTAACCGTCTTATATTTTCAATTTTCGATATGGTCTCATCTTTAATTCTGCCGTCTTAGATTTTAGAGAAAGTTTGCCACTTTCACCACCTTTAGGAGAAGTTTTTGGAGGGAAGGACATGTTCAATGTCAATAGGACCGTCTATCTATAGTCCTGTATAAAATGAAAAAAGAATCATGAAAATTGGAGCACGTTTACTATTTAAAAGACGCAAACATCAATAAAAAAAACATGCAGACATACAGTCGAATTGTATACCTCCTCTGGTTTGGTCTTCGGTCTTTCCGTTCCCAAGATAGTACTGCCACACTATCATTTTATGGTTATGTAAGTTAAAGTTACCATCGATTAAAAGTAGTACAAGGTCCTTATCATTTTTGGTGCTTGAGATTGAGCAGAAAATCACTAGGGACACCCTACATATCTACATACCTAGAAACGCAAACACGAACACCAAGAAATTTTCCTAAAAATCATTTTATATGACTCTATAGACTTGAGAACGTGGAGATTGGTCAAAATAACAGTCGGATCCATTGCAATAATTTTTGTTTCGTAAAATTAGCAGAAGACAGCATCAACAGTAGGTACCTACTTCGAGTTTGGAATGACTGGTACTCAGAGCAAAGCCAATAACATCCTGTAGGTACTGGGCTGTCCAAAGAACTATCTACAGACCGTGAAGAATGCCTTTTAACGGTCATGCTCTTAAAGACCGATTTTCTAATTCTAACTCTTGGTCAATGGCACAGAAATGGCTGGCTACAACGTAGGTACAACGTCTCGCTTTACGATCAAATTATTGTAGGATCACGTCTTTTAACTTGCACATTTATCTACCACGTTTCATCTTGCCTTTTACCCAAAGACATAGGAGGTGAGATTGTAGTAGTCTGGAGAACGTGTTCAGTGGGATCAAAAATGAAATTGGATTGTGTTTAGTAACGAGTTGTTTATGGATGAATAAAGGTTCGCCAGGACGTAGTGAAAGGAAACATGAATACTCAGGGTTACATCCACATTTTTTAAAAATCGGATGCTACTAGTCAACTCAATTTTCCAACTGGTTAATGCCAGATTTTATACAGCAGCAGACGATACCAGGTTCTGTCAAGACTTTCAAGTCAGGTACCGGTTTTCCATAGCCAACTAATTTTCCTAATTTGTATTTTTAGATCAAGTTGCTTTTATTTACCAAATATATTAAAATATTTTGATGTTTGATGGATGATGGATTTGCATAGTCACACATTATCTTTTCTGTTGCAGTTTTCAATATCATGCTTTCTTTTTATAAAAAAATATATCTAGTATACCTACATGTTTTTTTCAAACTCAAAGAAAGGAAATATTTTGTCAAAGACTTCATCAAACATGGTTGACGTACTTTGGATATGGGACGTATTTTGGTATAAGAAGTATACCACCAAAACCGACATTTCAAGATGTCGGTGAAACTTTGCGCCAAGTACACATTTTAAGTTACTCTGGAATCCCAGAATTCATAAAATTTAAGTAACCATTTCCATTCTCTGTGATAATTTAAGAAAAATTCTATAACCAATTTCAATTTATCTAAAATAACTTTTTTCATAAGAATAAAATTGAAATAAATAATTCCTTTTGAACCAATTATTAAAAAATATTTATTCACAAAAAAATTGATCAGACTTGGCCCAATTTTTACTTTCCTACCATAGTATGTAGTATGTATAAAAAGTATTGTTATCGTGTTAAATTAGGTATCGGTTTTGAGATTTCAACTAATATTGACGTTTCAGAGTTTCTTGAGGACAAAACACATATTTTCAGACATTGTTCTGACTGTCTGTCTTGAACACGATTATCTTGGGATCGGATCGATGGTTTTTTTTCCTTTAGTTTTTGTTTTGTTCGGTGCCAATACCGCTTGCCGGTGGCAATGAATGTGAATCCTGTTTTTGTTTTGCTCAAGACTGTAGCGTAGAAACCGCTCAAAGGATTTTGATGAAACTTTTTTACAATATTTTTCTGACTGTCCTTGACCACCCTTTCAAAATGTCATCTCTGAGAAAAAGCAGAAAAAAAGTTGTGCTCTATTAATTTCATATTTTCTACATGTTTATTCATATTCTGGCTAAACGGTTCATCCTGGGTTATCCTTTCAACAATGACAACAACCGCGTTGTTCAAATGAGAAACGACAAAGCACCACATTAAAATTTTTCACATAGCATTCTTATCATATTGTACTATTTCTAAGAATTGAGCAAGCTTGAAATGAATTATGGTTTTAAACGTTAATTAAAATTGGGCCAAGTCTGATCAATTTTCTTTTCTGAATAAATATTTTTTCAAATTTATTGAAAATTGGTCCAGAAGGAATGATTTATTTCCTTTTTATTCTTATGAAAATAGTTATTTTAGATAAATTGAAATTGGTTATAGAAATTTTCTTAAATTATCACAGAGAATGCTAATGGTTACTCATATTTTATGAATATCTTGGCACTTCATTTGATTTAATTTTTTTTGTCTTCAATTCCAGAGTAACTTAAAATGTGTACTTGGTGCAAAGTTTCACCGACATCCAGAAATGTCTGTTTTGGTGGTATTTCAATTATTTTTGACCGACGAACCCCGAACGGAGGAGGTATACAATTCGACTGTCTGCTTTATTTTTTTTTTTTTTTTGGTTCGTGCGCGCCTTTTATATAGTAGACGATCTCCGATTTTGATGATTTTGGATTCATTTGAAAGAAGGGGATTGAGAAATGGTCCCATATTCATAAAAACGCAAATCCGAAATCTCCTTCCCTCCGAAAACCGCCCCCGAAGGGGTGGTAGGGGCAAATTTTCTCGAAAATCGAAAATCTGAGTTGGTATAATTAAAGATAGGACAATATCCGGAAACGTTTAAATTGAACATTTTTTCAAAAGTGTTACGGTTCTCGAGATAGACCCATATTAAATATGTATTTTTGCTATGTGGAGAGGACAATTTCTTTCGAAAATTGAAAATTTTTCGATACTACATGAAAGATATAATTATTTGTAGCAGCATTTATAATGAACATTTTTTCCTTAGAATTACGGTTTTCGAGTTAAATCGGTGTTAAATGGTAACAACTAAAATATTCAAGCGTATTTCCGCCGCGATGTTCTGAGATCTCAATAATAACCACTACAAGCAAGGAATATACGTGGGTAATAGGATAAGTATTATCTTCATTGATATGGTATAGTGACCGTTCAACGATTTTCGGGACTAATGTTACACTCAAAAGTGTGAAATAAATATTTTTTACAAAAAATTGGACCGACGTTATTAGTTGATGCACTGAAAAGTATAAAATAATATTACTTCTATTGGTGATGGTACTTGTGAAGTTGGTGCCAAAAGCTATCAATCTAACTGCAACTGCACAACTTCAAAAGTACCATCACCAATAGAAGTAATATTATTTTATACTTTTCAGTGCATCAACTAATAACGTCGGTCCAATTTTTTGTAAAAAATATTTATTGTGGTCTAAATTTAAAAATATTCTATTTTTTAGAATAGGTATATTCTTTGTTATGTGTATAGTATTATTACTATGACAATTAAAACATTAAACCAAAACACTGCGAATCATGAATAATAGAGGAAACAGTACCTATTTGTGAGCAATTTTGCTTAAAATATAACAGTTTTGTATCGACATTGTGGCCTCCTCCACCCCTTCAAGCCCAACAATCCCAAACATGTAATTAATAATTTATTAGAAATTCGATATTTTTCGATTATTGAATTTGTTTCATGTATAATCGAAATAGTTATAAAAGTATCATTTTCCAGTTTATTTAGTAATAAAGATGCATTTTTAATATCGAGGCAGCGGTAGTGATCTGGGACAATACGTCATCAATCACTACTTTCATTAAATAATAATACTTAACTATAAAAATAATTATTTCCATAGTTCTTTATTTCATTCTTTACATGCAAGTTATTTCTTAAAATCCTATTTAATCAAAACCAACAAAACATAACAATATCTATTTTAATTCTGTGAATTTCAAGTGATTTCGAGATTCTTCTATTTCAAAGTTGAGAAAGAGCTGTATAATATATGCCATCAGTCAATGTCATATTCCTGTATTGAGTTCGTATATCTGTGAATTTCCTAGGGCCAATGTAAGCCTGGCCAGGCTAATAGTTTGTATTTGGGAACAGGCTGCTGATTTAGTATCCCTTTACAAATATTCCTACAGATGTTGACTTTAAGTATAATGAAGAATTCTACCAACAAATCTATGGTTGCACCATGCGTTCGTCCATCTCAAGCTGCATCGCAAAACTAGTCCTCGAAGACCTAGAGAATGAAATTTGACCGAAAGCAAGTTTCCCAATACCATTTTTCTTTAGATACGTTGACGATTGTTTATCAACCACTCCCAAAGGTAAAGAAAACTTTATACTAGATCTTTTCCACACATATTACAAAGATAAAATTTGCAATATAAACTGAACTAAACAATTCAATTAGGTAATTTTCTAGATTTAACATTAATATGCAATCAAAATAATAAACGCACAAAATCGTACAATGAAGATACTTGCTCAGGGAGATATTTGTATTTTAACTCGGAACACCCATTATCCCAAAAGAAATCAGTAATCAATAATTTTGCAGACAGATCAATTAATTTCACAGATTCAGAATATCGCAATGAAAATAATAAATAACAAGTTTATAACCTTCTGAAAAAAACATATATGTACTTAAATTCTTAGTAATTAAAATTCAAAAACGAAAAGAATATGATTACCCACAGCGTGAAATACCATGCAATAACTGTAGTTGCGCATATATCGGGCAAACTCGAAAATACCTCATAAATCATATCAGAGATCATAAATATGAGAAAAAAATAAAACCGCATTAACAAATCATGAAGAGGAAAAAACATACTTTAAATTATGATGAAACCAAAATATTAACTACTGAACAAAATAAATATTAACTCGTAATTCTGGAAACGATCTATTTCAAGAAGAAACAAAAACGATAAAAATAGAATAAACATTATCTTCAACAATATTTCGTAAAGTAATATAAAACAAAATGTCATCAATCAGTTTTGTAAAAAAAATCTCCTAGCCTAATTGAAAAGCCTTTCGGTAAATAATATCCTCCGTCCATTGTAAAAGACACGAAGAAAGTCATCTCAATAATTTTTTTTTTTTTTTTTAAAAGAACAATATGAAAACCATTAAAAAGAAGAAACACGTTACCAAAACTATAAGAATACAATAAGAACCATGTTTTTTATCAAGAATCAATTTTTGATTTAAATTATTCGAATTTCAATGTTTTAGGTCAATGGTTGAGGTTCAATTGGGGTAGTGATGCGAAAATATGACATTGTATCCTGCTTATGTCACTCAGCCTCTCCTACTCAATCCCATTTCTCACCTCCATGCGGTGAACCTCGGTAAACTCGAGCAACCCTGCCCGAGACTGGATACCCAACTCCAGTGGAAGTCAGGGTCGAGGCTGACGAGAATGGGAGCCCCAATCCTACGGTGTAGCACCATCGCGCCAAGGGGATGCATGGCACAGGGGTCAAAGAAGTGTCTCGAGCGATGCCCCGGATAACTGGCGACCTCCGGGGGAGTTTTAGCCTTAGCGGGGTACGGGCGCTCTGCCCCGCCGGACAGTCTTTCGCACCATACTCGTGGGACGGTTATGGAGAAAGAAAATTCAAAAAATCAAAAAGGGACACCTTTGGTAGGCGACCAGGCCGAGGTGTTTGAATCTACTGGAAGTGAGCAGGCATGGCTCAATAGATGGCAGGATGCCATAAAAGACCCCAATTTTATGATATCTCAGAGAAGAAGTTCACTTCATAGGTCACCTGAGGGAAGAAAGAAGCATATATCTGTCAGTGCAGATGAAGAAGCTCGTAAAGAGAACGAAATAGACAGCATGTCGAACGAAACTCTGCCTACCAAAGCTGAAAGTATTGGAACAAATATGGAATGTCAAGAGACAACAATAAATGAATTAGACAACTTTATGCAGACATCAAAGCGAAAGAGGCTCAATCTTACTCCCGACAAAACAAAAAATGATTCGGAAATAGAGAAAGAAAACTTCAAGAGATACCTGGATGCAATATTTGAACAAGTGAGACAACTCGAAAAAATGGTAGGAGACACCTATAAACCGAAGAAGGAGCTCACAGAAATAAGCTCCAAGCTCACCTACTACGCCAATCAAATGCAGGGAAAAGGGCAAAGGAAATGGCTGGAAAGAGTAACAAAGGAATCAAACACTATAGAAACTCAAGTGACTGAGGAGGACATCCAACAGGAATGGGAAAAAAGGAGCTTTCAAAAAATACAGGAGATACAGAGAACTCTCGACGAAGAAAAGGAATTCGCAAGTCTAGCAAAAATCCTGGATGACCAGTGGCCAGAAGATTTCTATAAGGTGGTACATCCGCAACAGAAGAAACTGCTTGGAGCAGGCTGGCAGGAAGACCTGGTGTTATTTATGGACCCTACAAAACACGATGAGGACTACGAGGAGCTCGTAGCCCAATATCCCAGTATAGCCGCGCTAGTGGGGGAGGGGCTCACGGAAGGGATCATG
Organism: Crioceris asparagi; assembly: GCA_958507055.1. Lineage (NCBI taxonomy): Eukaryota > Metazoa > Arthropoda > Insecta > Coleoptera > Chrysomelidae > Crioceris > Crioceris asparagi. The sequence continues at coordinate 77,926,390 of OY293826.1, read as the reverse complement.
GACTTCGTGAAGCTACAAATCGGCGTAAGTAACAGCAAAAAGAGACAGGAACAAGCGAATTTCACGCAGGCGATATTCATTATGCCAATGACAATAGATAACAGCGGGGTGGACGATGCAGAAATGATCTATAAACTAAGTACCCAGCTAAAGGAGGAAATAGAGAAAAATGACAGGAAAAGCCTTAGGATAGGCACAATAGGAAAAACCAATCTTGACTACATTCGAAAATGTATGGAATATACCTTGCGGGGTACGGATACCAGGGCTATACTATGTGTCAAAGGAGAAAATAGAACACAAAGGAACAAAAAGGAGATACTTGGAAATAAAAGGGGTAGACATTTCGACAAGGATAAAATAATCATCAAGGCACCGAAAGGAGAGAGCTACGCAGATCTGCTTAAATCCGTTAAAGACTCAGTGAACATAGAGGAGAAAGGGATAAAAATATCATCCATAAAAAAAACGAAAAAGGGGGATCTCATGCTGGAAGTCATAGGAGGAAGAGGAGAAGCAATGACTCTTAAACAAACCATTCAGAATGCAAAAAATAACACCGAAGTGATCATAACTACAAACGATACAATTGTACATATAACGGATATTGATGCCAGCATAGATGAACGAGAACTGAGGAAGGAGATATCAAAAGCAGAAGCCATCCCAGATAATCACTTCAGGATTATTTCGATGAAACCAACACAGAGTGGAAATCAAACAGCTGTTGTTGCCATGAAAAGAGAATTAGCTGCCAGGGTGATAAATAGGGGTAGAATAAAGATAGGATGGATTCAATGCAGAGCCAGAAAAAGGGTTAACTTGCAAAGGTGCTTCAGGTGCCATCTCTTCGGACATAGGAAAGAGGACTGCACAAATGAAGATAATTCTGAGCACTGCCTTAAGTGCACTAAGACTGGCCACAAGGCAAAAGACTGCCCAAACCCACCATCTTGCATCGTATGCAAAGTAGAGGGGCATAGGGTAGATCAAACAAAATGTCCACAGTTCAGGAAGTATATCAGGGATAGAGCCAGGATGTTCCCTCTTGCTGGCGGTACTCACGAAAATGACAATTAGAATCCTGCAGACCAATCTGGGAAGGGCACATGCCGCCCATGACCTGGCCTACGCAACAGCACTCAAAAGAAATATAGATATCTTAATTGTGGCAGAGCCTAATAAAAAACAAATGGAGAGTCCTCAGTGGATTAAGGATAGAAGAAGGGATGTGGGCATCCTATTCACTAACAGAAGGCTAGGAGTAGAAGGTGCGTACTCGGAAGAAGGGTATATAAGGGTGTGTCTGAAAAACTGCCAGCTGTACTGCTGTTATATCTCCCCAAAAATTTCTTTTGAAGAATATAAGAAATGGGTGGACAACTTTATGGGTGACGTCAGGAGAAGTAGAGGTGAAAAAATAATTTTGGGAGATATAAATGCCAAATCTCCTACATGGGGCTCACCAACGAGAGATAAAAGGGGGGAGTACTGGGATGAGTGGATGTCAGCGTTAAACTTGAATATATTAAACGACGGCTTGAAACCCACATTCGTAAGAAGACAGACAGAGTCATATATTGACATAACATGCTCGACCAATAAAATTCAGAGTGCTATAAGCGACTGGCAGATACTAGAAGAAGAGACGCTCACTGAACACCAGTATATTTTCTTCTCGATCTCGACGAAGAGTAAAAAACAGGGCATTGGTAAAAGTTTACCGATATGCGACTGGGTCCTGTTCAGGGAGCTTGCGACATGGAGAATAACAGCGGGAGTTGAGACCATAGAAGATTTGGAAAAGGTTATGAAAGAAGCATACAAAGGAAGCTCAACATCTACAGGAAAAGCAAGGATACCTTTCTGGTGGAATGAGGAAATCCAAGAAGAACGAAAGAAATGTCTGAAACTCAGAAGAGAAATCACACGCGCCAGAAAGCAAATACAGGCAAATGCAGAGGGAATAAACCAAAAACATGCGGACCTCAAGAAGTGTAAGAAGCAGGTGCAGCACCTGATAAATGCGTCCAAAAGAAAGCACTGGGATGACCTATGTAGCGAACTGGAAGAAGACATATGGGGCATGGGATACAAGATAGCCGCCAAGAAGCTCGCAGGATACGCTCCTTTCGATATTACGTTAGAAAAAAAAGAGAAGATCGCGAAAGAATTATTCCCAAGGAAAAATAAAACCTGGCGGAAGCTTCGAACCCAGGAAAAGATCGAACTTTTCACGGAAAGAGAGCTAAAAAGTATTCTGAAGAAAATGAAATCTGGAAAAGCACCAGGGGTAGATGGTATCCCAACGGAAGCAATTCAAATTCTGGAACAGATTTCTCCTGCGGTTATTCTAACGCCTCTAAATAACACCCTCAGAAACAAGCACTTTCCGAAGGAATGGAAAAGAGCAAAACTGATCCTTATACCGAAAGGAAATCCGCAAGATATGAAATTCAGACCAATTTGCCTTCTGAACGCTATAAGTAAAGTGTACGAAGGACTATTGAGAGAGAGGCTAAACGAGGAACTAGAAAAAAGTGGAGGTCTCTCGGAGCGCCAATTTGGTTTCCGCAAAGGAAGATCTACAATACATGCCGTCGAAATGGTCGTGAATACGGTGAAGAGCAAAACAAAAGATAAATGGGCGGCACTTATTACGCTCGATGTGAAAAACGCCTTTAACACGGCATCGTGGGATAAAATCCTACAGAAACTGGAATCTAGAGGCATAGCGAGCTATCTACTAGAGATCATAGATAGCTACCTGGACGATAGAACTCTACAGATTGGTAAAGACACATGTATGGATATCACTGCTGGGGTTCCACAGGGCTCGGTCTTAGGACCCACCCTCTGGAATGTACTCTACGACGACGTGCTGGACGAAGTGGTTCCTGAGGCTGTTAAATTGCTCGCGTACGCTGACGACCTTGCAATCGTCGTTACTGCCAAGACCAAGGAGCAACTGAAATGGAAGGGTGACGAAGCTGTGCATCAAATTCATGCCTGGATGAAGAGAAACGAACTGAACTTGGCACCCCAAAAATCTGAAGCAGTTATCCTCAAAGGAAAAAAAGGGAAGGAAGCGATCCGATTCGAATGCGGAGGAGTGGAAATACCCAGGAAAAAAAGCCTCGTGTATCTGGGAATCACCATAGGCGAAAACTGCAGCTTTGTTCAGCATCTGAAAGCAGCTGCGCAAAAAGCTGAGAAAAGAGTTGCTGCTTTGAGCAGGATAACACCAAACGTGAGAGGTCCAGGAATAAAAAAGAGGGTGTTGCTGTATAATGTAGTGCAGTCTATCCTCTTATACGGAGCGCCCATCTGGCATGAACAACTCAACATCAAAAGATATAAACTCCTACTAACGAGAGTTCAACGGAAAATGTTACTGAGAGTGATCAGTGCATACCGCACTGTTTCCGCGAAGGCGGCACAAGTGGTCGCCGGCATCATACCAATCGAGCTGATGGCGGAGGAGAGATGGAGACTATATAGGAGAGAAGATGGGAGTACGTCTCAAGCCAAGGTAGAAGAGAGATCAAGAACACTAGAAAAATGGCAAGAACTGTGGGAAAACACCGAAAACGAGGCACAATGGACAAAGACACTGATACCCCTTCTGGAAAAATGGATAGAGTGCAAACATAGGCAGGGAGACTACTGTCTTTCGCAAATTCTTACAGGACACGGATCTTTTAAAGTTTACTTAAAAAAAATGGGTAAAACAGACAACGAAAAATGCGTGTACTGCGGAGCGGTAGATACGGTGACACATACAATTTTCGAATGCGGAAGATGGGATGAGGTAAGAAGGCAAACCCAACTAGCCATTGGGACTGATCTGAACTCCAATAACCTGATAGAAAGCATGACAAGTCGGCCAGAAAACTGGGATATTATACACACTTTTATTAAAGGGGTTATACACAGGAAAGAAGCAGACGAAAGGCAAGCAGCCAGTCAACGATAAGGAATAAAATTTCTGAGTCCACCTAATCTGACGATATGCGAAAAGCTTTTCCAGAGAGGTGGTCGGACACGGGAGTTTTTTAAGTCAGTAGGAGTCTGACACTACCGACTCGTGATAGAGTTCAAGCGGTCGGTGCCCTATGCAGGGTTTTTCCCCTTGAAAAAAAAAAAAAAAGGTCAATGGTTAATTTTATTATTTTTTCAATATTTGTAGAATATATTTCATTTTTCGTTTTCATCTCTATAGTTTTTATAACATTTTTATCTAAACCAGAATATATATATATATATATATATATATATATATATATATATATATATATAATTAAAGAAATCTATTAGTTCATTAATGAATGAGATATAAAATATAAAAATAAGATGTATCCAGCTTCCACTTATGTGGCGCTGATGAAAGCTAACAAGCTTGAAATCACGTGATCCGCGGTGGCGCGAATTGTGTCCCACTGGTAGATAATGTCTCAAAGTTTTTGACTACTTCCAGTTTTTTGCACTCTGGAACATTCTCAGAATTCAATATATTTTACATTTTCACAGAATATGCAACTTTGCAATTCCCATACTCTGGAATATTTCATATTCTAAGAATATTGTAGTTTTATCAGAATATGCAAACTTGCAGATCCCATGCTCAAGAACTTGTAACGGACGAACCAAGCGTAAGTCACATGATGCTTAATCAGCATAAAATCACTATAAATACGATTGCACCTGGTTCCCCGAAGTTCTTGGTTCAAAATAAGCAGTAGCTCTCAGTTCACGTTGTTTTTCTTCATTTTTATTATTATATTTTTGTAACTTATAAATTATAATAAATATTATAATTTTTTTAAAAGTGAAGTTTTAAACTACAAATATAATATATATATATATATATATATATATATATATATATATACAAGTTTATTATTTGCTGAACAGTATTAAAATTTGCAGAAGGTATATTGGGACTACCACTCATACCATAAACATTCAATGAAGACAAACTTGATAAAACAAATGAAAAACCGAATATTAAATATATCGGATCCAACATTCCATCACAAAAACTTAAATGATCTTTACAACCTCTTCAAAGATAATTCTTACCCAACAACACTTCTAAAGAAGATTCTATATAGCACGCCATCGACTACCAACAATACATCAAATCTCAGAGAGAGAAGACAGGAATTAGAAAACCCTCAAAATGATACCAGCACAGTTGGCCAATCTAGCACTTTTGCTTCCATGCCTTACTTTAGGAACATTACCCCAAGAGTAACGAGATTATTACATCCAATAAATGACATAAACATAGCGAACAGAACGGTTATGAACATAAGAACAATTTTTACACGATTGAAAGGAAGAGTAGACATCAAAAACCGTTCTAATGTAGTGTATGCAATACCTTGTAGGTCATGTGAGAAGATATATATTGGACAAACTTCGAGAACCATTGAGAGTCGCATAACGGCACACAGAAGTGATTCAAGGCTACATCCCAAAAGATGTGCCGTGCCCTTGCACAACATGTAAATCTATTGAAGCACGAAATGAATTATGATAATATCAACATTCTGCACAACGAGCGCAACCTTAAAAAAAGATTATTTATAGAAATGGCTCTTATATCACAAGAGCCACATAGTATGAATAAAAGAACGGACATTAGTCATTTGACTGAGATCTACTACCATTTACTTGCTACTGATCAAAATTTGAGCAGAAGGAATCATCAATAGGGTCCAAGGTAATAACAAATTCAAAAATACGATATGGGTGTTGCCTACATCAAACTCAACAAACTACCACGACATATGCCAAAACTCATTTTTTAGATTTTATTTATTTATATTAAGAAATTAATGATCATTTGACTTAGTTCGTAGGAGACATGTGCTTAGTAATAACTTGTTTTTTGTCTAAATTGTAATGTACATTACCTGTGATCTTATATCTTTTATTTATATATTAACAACTCAACCAAAAAAACAAATCTCAACAAAGTGTAAGTAAAACCTTTGATACTGCATGTATATATAAAAAAGAAAAAATCTTAATACATAAAATGCACCTTTGTAGATCCTCTGAAGATGGAAAATAAATTTCCGAAAGCTTAGGACAACTTTATAGAGTGTTCTTTATGATTGCTGCATCCCCAATATACCTTCTGCAAATATATATATAGGTATATATATATATATATATATATATATATATATATATATATATATATATATATATATATATATAATAATTCATCCTTCCTTCGTGAGAAAAGGGGACTCTGATGAATATCAGCTTGATTTTCTCTAACGTTAGCCACTTCTGAGATCTCGAAACATAAGCTGAAAACGAATAGTAATTAATGGTCGATTTTAGTGTAATAAATAAAAAAATGAACACTCTATTTCTAATAATTCGATATTTGGAATTTTATAATGTATTATAAGAAATTGAATTCAGCAATTGATACTTGAATATATTTTGATGCAGTTATCATATACAAAAATTAAATTTCTGTACATAAAATTTACTGAATATCTGTACTTTGATTGGTACCTTTCCCAGATTTTAATTATGTATTATTAGGCTTATTAGACTCTTTCATGAATGCAGAACATCAGAACCATATCTATGTCTATTCTTTGGCAGAATATATCAATTTGGGACTGATTGCACCAACGAAAGTATAACTTCCACAAATAATTATCAAATTCTAGTATTAAATCTGTATGTAGGTACTGACATGACATTTTCAACACTCCTAAATTTAACGGTAATGTAGCTCAAGGGATATCTTCCTAGAGTATAATCTTTCTCCCGTTGTACTATTTCGAAAATGATATTCTTGCAAAGTAATTTCCAATGGCCTACCTGCAAAGTATCTATATAGTTCAAAATTACCACAACATTACAAAATTCACCTGTAACATACTTAGTTTACATATCGTCATAATATAGTTAAGTAGATATTGAATGATATCGCTAGGCAGAATTTCAGTCGTAGAAAACAGAAATCAGCTAAAATTAAATATTTCAATTTAAAATTTCGATGATGTCATTTGTCACACCTCATATTTTTCGTCCCCGGTCGTACAATAAATAATATAATAATATATAAATATTGTATCTCTATGGAAATATATTCATAGAGACAGTGGGAATCTTCTTACATTTCTGCAGCATCCTTTGAATTTGTATTTTTATGTTTTAAGGAACATGTCCCTCCAACTGCATATCACGCGGCAGAAATTAGTAGCTGAATAAGACCTTGCTATATAATCGTGGTTTTACCCTTTGGAGGTAGTGTTTAGTGTTCTCTAATCAGAAAAACAAAATCGAAAGGTGGTGTTCTCTGATCGGGTATGTCCTCAAAAGAAATATCTTTTAAAAAAGTTCGGAAAGTAGGTAAAACTACTGCTAATAACTTTATTGTTATAAAATAAGAAAAATCATTTGTACTTCAAATGAAATCTTTTGTACAACTTCAGGGATGATCCAAAGCATTTGTTATTGTATATGCTGCAGTTTTCTCTAATTGGAGCATTTTAACTTCTTTCCCCTCACGCCTCACCCAATAATTTCTGTATAAATACTTACTATCGTTTATCAAGTCTCGTGCAGATCATCATATACAGGGCGGTCTAAGCCAAAAAGAAGACTTGGCGCAAGTTAACGACCGTAGTAACTATTGATATGCTTTTCAATACAAAAATCGACCTTCTTTGTAATATTCTACGGACAAGAAGTGCAAACGGACAAGAGGATGTTCTTCATGCGATGATTGTCATTACGTTTCTCTGAAATTGAATTCATATCCTTTGTGGCTCGCAGGATGACAAGTGGGCGATGATCAGAGACTCGACAATCGGTCTTTCATTTCATTCTCTTTGTTTATCATTTTTAGGGCCGACGCACCGACGGGTTGAAAATTCCAGCTCTCTACCTATTACGGTGGATAAGACCATGTTGGCAAACGGACGGACAGCGATGTCTCGGTAATAGGGTCCCGTTTTCACAATTTTAGTACAGAACCCTAAAAATTATAATTGATAGGTATAATTCAGACCAGTTTTGAAAACCGTACTTCCTGTTATTATATTGACTTTTTCTATATTTTCCTTGTAAAATGTATCTCCTTATACAACTCAACTCAATACTCAAAAAATTGACGATCACCAAAATCGACAAAACTACATCCCCTACTTACCTTCCCACCCCCTACGTTTATCTCGAATAAAGTAAACCTTCTAATATATTTATAACCCTGGTCACACAAATAAGGGGCAACTTTCTAAATGGTTGGTGGAAATACCATATAACCTAACCAATTCCCATAATTTTTCCGCAGCTATTACCCCTCTTGGGAAGCTCAAGCGAATGCTAGAGTAGATAGAGTCTTGCTTGTGAATTTTTGATGCAACAGCAGGGAATTTTTACGGTGTATGTTTGTACTGGATCTGAAACATGACTTTGAAAGGAACATGTAATATATTTTTTAAGGGTAGAACATCTTGTTGGAAGTTATGTGAATTGGATTATAAAGAATTATAAGCAATAGATGATTAGATAGAATAATTTTCTGAAAAAAATTGCCAAGAAGACAGCGTCGAAAAAATTACCACGAGAAACAGCTGTTATACGTCGATACATAAGTACGGGTACTAAATTCAAAAGTACCAATAGTATAATTATAATTTATGCACCAACTAATAAAGTCGGTCCTATTGAAACGCAAACGTGGCTTGAGGTAGGAGTTAACTAGACCTCTCTATTTCTTTCTCTTTCATTCGATTATATATGGAAGTATCGTGAGCTGTTGGTTGTATAACCTCAATAGTAGATATCTAAATTAAAATTAAAACACAACAATAAATTTCTACGAATATATTGTTTAAGCATGAAAATTGTTTCAGCACATTGTGACTTTCTCAAATGTGAACATTAAATAAATTCTAGGATGATAAGTGCCTACTTAAACAATAAGGAAAGTTAACATAAATCTTAATGACTATAGAGAGTAATAAACCTTAATTAAATATGCAAAACCTGTACATGGTGGTCCTAATGATTCTTGGATCTTTTGAAGAAGCTTTAAATACCTTTTATGGTTTTGGTTATACGACCCGTCTAGCTCACCTTGTATGGCCTTTTTATGGGTCGGAATATAATGGAAATCGTTCATCATATTGCTTGTAAATAAGGTCATACGCGTTTCTCCAGGTAAGGGCAATGAATAATGAATTTATTCAACTTTTTGAATAGAATTGTTAAATGAACCTTCGGAATATAATTAAAACTACACTTAATTTAAATTGATAGATTTATTAAAAATTATGAATCTATTGAATCTAAAAGTAGATTTTATATTACAAAATATTATGTTTTGTACACATAGAAAGATTCATTCATGCTTGTTATCGGAAAGAGACAAATCGGAGGAACTTTCGTCGATTCCGACGTTTATAATCATACTTTCATCTATGCATTGATCTATATTCTACATTTTGTCTTCAATTATTATTATATGTACTTTTAGACCACTTTTCACCATCTAACGGCCTTTTCCAAAAGCACCTAAACATCATTCATTTCAAATGTGGTATTATGACTTGCCACCTTTTACTTGCGCCCATGTTAAGTCTATCGGGTTTAGTTCACAGTGATAAGGGGGCAGTCACATTGCATTCTTGCCATTTCATCGATGACGTATTTAGTAAAGCGGTGTTTATGTGCCTGAACTATTTGCAAGAAGTTCTTTCTTACAATAATGACTTCAAACTTTATTTCTTTTTCCAAAAGATACCTGATGCTTTTCTCCATGAACATGAACTAGTCGGTAACTTTCACATTTTCTTAAATGATAACTGGTGTTGTCCATAACCATTACAGAAACTGAGGGGATTGATACCAGCATTTGTTTAAGTTAATCAACTGTACGTTTAGACTGGAATGAAATAAGTGAACCACCTTTTTCAAAGCCGTCACTAATTCCAATATGTGATATAATGAGCCTTCTTCCTTTTCTTGAGGGTCTTTTAGGTCTGTAGATAAACCTTCTATAAAAGCTTGACGAGACAAAGTTATATTTTTATTTTGCCACGTTTTACATAGTCTAGGTATAGCCATCATTTAACCAGGTTTTATCTAGATAATATATTTTCCTATGTTCTCTTCCAAGAGACAATCTCAGCCCTCTCAATCAGCAGATCGATCAGATTAACAATGACTATAGACTCATAAAATGGTATGTAGCCTGTTAAATCAATAAAACTATTCACAAGGTACTAAGATGGCAGGTTATACGAAATATTAGGCAAGTTACAAGCTTATTTTGATAAATGAACTGGTTATAAAATTAAGATATAGAATTAGAAAAGTTATTTATTATAAAAGCGAAAAAATATTAGATTTTAGCAAGAGACAAAAAACCAAACGCTAAAATCTAATATTTTTCCCGTATTTTTTTTCTGAGACGGGAAAAACGATGATTGAATATTAAAAATATTACAATATATAATCGAAGTGAAATTTCTGTGCTTTGTTATGTGAAGGATTAAACAACGGTACACATATAGTGCCTGAGTTATGACCACACAGAAAATTTTTCCTGTGCGGGAGAAGCCCATTTTCCAGGGATCAAATAGTCGTGGAAACATTATAGTGTTTTCTGAGAGGTATAATGAAAAATATTTTATGATTTCGGAATAAATATTTACTGCAGACCTCTGAAACGAGTCGCCAAAAATTATTTATTACCCTCTTTCCTTTTCAAATAGACTATTATATCATAAACTAATTAGGTAATAATCAAATATACAGTAAGGGCAAAGATTAAGGGGCTAGGCATACCTTCGAGCTAGTTATTGAGGAGATTACCCGAATGTTTACGTTTCATAATTTCAGTATGTGAGATTTTGATATTATAATAATTTAATACGTGATTATTATCATTGAGATATAACGCATAGTTTGAATTATTTATTTATTTATTTATTTATTTATTTATTTAAGCCAGTACAAAATTACTTTTGCATTACAAAATTACAATACACAAGTAATTCCTGCAGAGATACATTAATATCTGTGCGCAGAAACTGGTATGTCTTACATCACTAAACTTACAAACTAAATAATAAAAAATAGCAACAATCAATCTATAGGAATTCTTAATATAACATAAACAATAATTTCCATCAAGATAAATAATAACAATCTCAAAATAATTCATTTATAAAATCCCTGTATGAGGATTGGCATCTAGAAACTGAAATTACAAACAAAAGTTACAAGCTAATACTACAAACTAAAATTAAATGTACTAATTTTCAAATCTTACTTGTTTTCCGACAAAACGATCCATGATAGCAGTTTCTGTTTAGCTGTTTTTCTGCTAACCTATCAACTTTTCAGTTCACATGGTAATAAATTAAATAATTTAATCGCTACCGTGTAACTATTTTTATCACTTACCCTTTTAGAATTTTTCGGTAATATAATAGACTTGTTTCTAGTAACACTTTTTGAATCTTTATAGAGTTTTTGAAGTTCACCATAGTAGTAAACGATTGCTTCTAAAGAGTATAATTGATTAATATTTATTGGATTTTTATCTATGATAATTTTGTTTTTTTTTTAACTATCTTCAGTACTCTGTTTTGTAGTGCTTGGATATGGGATATGATATTATTATATGCACCACCCCATGCAATAATCCCATAGCTAATAATACTGTGAAAAAAGGCATAGTATATAATCTTTAACATTTCAGTGTTCATTACTTTGGCAAGTAAAGTAAAACACATATATTAAGGGATTCATAGACGTCACTCAAACTCAATATCTACTACACTCAATTTGAGGACAATTTGAGTGTGAGTGGGGATCTAGCCTCAAATTGGGATTCAGAGATATGAAGATCGTTGTTCCTCAATCATAAATCAATTTAAGGGTTGGATCATGTGGCAATCCTGTTTTTAATGAGTGTATCCATCACAGAGCATTGAAGTATCTCTCTGTTCTTTGGTATGTGTAGATAACCCATGAGCTATAATTTTCATACCCTGCCATTCTGTCATTGTCAGTTGCAAAATTTTGGATTTGAATAAAATTAAGAACTTGACTTAACTATTTGATATGGCGCAAAACCAGAAAAAATATATAAATAAGAAATGCTTATTTAAAGAAGCTACGCGTCCGCTATTGAGCAGTTATAGTACAAATTAAATAACTTTATTCTGTTGTTATAAATTGTAAAGAAACAGATGAGCCACTCTATGAAAAAAGAAATAATATTTCCATCGACTCTATATCTCATATAAATTTCACTATAACTAAATTTCTCAAGAGGATCGTTGTAATCTCTCAAATTTGTCTAAAATTCTCATTGATGATTTCAAAATAAAACTCACAAATACTATCTTACCTTGGAAGTTATTCATTTTTAATGAATATATATATTTATTTATTTTAAATATATAAATTAATATTAAACTCAATGAACAAAGCCAGAATATTTTACGGAATTATGACAAGCTGAAAAAGTGACGTTAAATTGAATTGAGTTCCAAAATTTGGCACCTTAATTTATACTCAATATTGAGAATCAATTGAGGGGCCTTTTGAGTGTAGTTTCGTACTTGAATCCCAAATTTGAGTGTAGGGTTGATTTGAGAGGAATTTGAGGGTGAGTGGAGAAAGAGTGACGACTATGAATTTGACCCTAAGTATTTAGTTTTTTTTAGTAAGTATTCAATCTGCTTATTCCATCTAAGGTTAAAATCAAAGATAATACCCAAGTATTTACAATGTTCAACTCTTTTGAGAGGTTTATCATCAATAAGAATATCAATATTTTTGGGGACGCTATCACTATAATTACCAAATGTTATATAGACACTTTTTTCAATATTAAGTGTGAGTTTATTGAGCTTCAGCCATACAGGGATTTTATCAAGTAGAGCATTCATTTTATTTATCGCCCCTGTCCATGATGCATCAGTGGAAATAGCAGTGGTATCATCCGCATAAGATATAATAGAATCATCTGGAAGACTCTCTAATAAATCATTAATATAGATTATAAACAAAATAGGACCAAGTATCGTACCCTGAGGAACTCCTGTATTAATGTAATAATTTGCACTGAAATTATCGCCAATTCTAACTCTTTTTTTCCTATTTTGTATATAATTAGCTATAAGTAGATTGGCATTACCTCTAATTCCTAGACAATTTAATTTATTTACCAAAATTTTGTGATCAACTGTATCAACAGCTTTGGCTAGATCTAAAAATGATATAATAATTGGAGTGCTTTTGTCTAATTTATTGTATATCATATTGGTGGTAAAATTTAGTGCATCTTTAGTTCCTCTATTCTTGATAAACCCATATTGCTTGTCGGATAATATTTTACATTTCATCATAAATTTAATAATCCTAGAGTGTAGTATCTTTTCAAAGATTTTAGCTACATTAGATATCAAAGAGATTGGTCTATAATTAGCGATATCACTTCTACTTCCAGATTTGTGTACAGGAATGATATCAGCGATTTTTAGTGAATCAGGCCAGATTGACTTTTTTATACAAAGATTAAAAATGTAACTCAGTGGTTCACATACATACTCATTGACAACTTGGAGGGCTTTAGTACTAATCATATCAACACCACCTTTCTTAAACTTAAATTTCATAATGTTTTTTTTTAACTTCATTAGGATCAGTAGGGTTTACAAATATAGACTTGCTATTTTGTATAGGCATCTGAATTGCTCTATTATCAGTATTAACAATCGTGTTACTGAGTTTTTTACCTATCGAACAAAAATAATTATTCATACAATTAGCAATATCAGTTCTATCTTCTATTTTTTCATTATTTTCATCTATTACATAATTGATTTTTTGTTTACTTTTTGACCAATATAATTACATAGTTTCCTTGAATCATTAGAGGTCTTTTTAATTTGATTTTTGTCATACTTTATCTTCGCCTGATAAATTCCTTTTTTTAAGATTTTAAGATAGTTTTTGTATTTCATAAAATTTTCATGATTTGGATTATTTTTATATTTGAAATATAATTTTTCTTTTTCACTACATGACTTAATTATAGCTTTGGTTATCCATATTTTCCTGCCTCTATTATTTATGTTTTTTGTATATTTTGCATTATCTATACAAGTTTTCATCTTTTGTAAAAAATCATCAGTCGCTTCATTTGGATCATTAATGTAATTTATTGACGACCAGTCAATGTAACTAGCGTTTATCCATAGTTTTTTGTAATCAGTGTATACAAGAGTATTAGTTTTTACTTCTTTGTGCAATACTAAGTTGAGTTTAGCTAATAAAGTATAGTGATCAGTTATAGAATTTTTAACTGTGAATCACATAATATCAACTTTATTAAATTTGTAGAACATATTCTCTATACATGTTCCATTTAAATTATCATTTGACGACGGTCTTGTAATATTATGAAAAGATGGTAAAAAACCGAATTCAAGGAAATTGCTAAAGAATTCCTGGCTAAATACATCAGATATTAACAAGTCAATATTGAAGTCACCAACTACCAAATGATTTTCAATATTTTTCATGCATATCAGATAAGTTCTTAGACTATTAATAAATTCCACTTTGCTTAAACTATGCGATCTATACAAGGCAGATATTGTCGTGGTACTGTCATCATCCATTTTTATGTTAGTATTTACTATTCTTAACTTATCGATTTGAATGATTTCGGTTTCTTCAGTCAAACAGTCTTTGATATATACCACAACTCCATCAGCTTTATTTAGGTAACTTTCAATATAGTACATATTATATCCATTTAGTTGGAAAAAGTTTGGATTTTCAATAATCCAGGCTTCAGAACAGCAAATATAAAAAGGTTTACATACTAAACTCTCAATATAAATGTCTAAATTTGCAAAATTAGCATTAATGCTTCTAATATTTAAATACAAAATCAATTCGTCATTACTATTTAAATTTTTAAGTTTCAAGATCAACAAATTTTTTTTCTCTTACCAACATATCGTCATTCTTATTACTATTGTTCTGATTATTTGGTTTTCTTCTGCTATCTTCTTCGGTTGAATTTCGAGAAACTATTTTACCTAGGTATCTTGGTATATCAGGCATTATTGGGTAATCAGTCATTTCAATTGTCTTTTTAATTTTGTATTTAAGATATTGACATAATGTACTATCAATAGCCATATGCGCAGTGTCAAATTTTTCTTTGTAAGATTTATTATGATAAATACAATTAGCACATTTGTTCACTGTTTGGATACAAAACTTTGTTAGATGGTTTCCGGCACATTTCAAACAAACTGGTTCATTTTCACATTTAGGGCCACTATGTTCAAATCTTCCACAGTTATAACATGGTTTTGTCGCAATAACATCATAAATTTACATCCTTGATATCCAACAAAGATTTTTCCACCATTATTTTTTATATACTTGTAAATATCAGAAGTAACCTCTAACATTGCACTTTGCCATCCTTTATTATTAGTGTACATATTTAACAAATGACATTTATTTTGCATATGAATAAAATTTCTTTTATTTATATCCGCTTCGAGAGTATTCTCGTCAAAATTAGCACTTTTATCTATACCAACAACTTTTATTATGGGGTTTACTAAGGATTCCTTTCCAATTTCAAGATTTTCAGATAATTTGATTGCTTATAGTAACTGTTTGATACCTGTTTGTAATGTATGAACCTAGCCACTTAAGAAGTGTGCTGTCCACACCAAAAGACGCAAGTTTGGAAATTAGAATCGAGTGGTCAATTTTATCGAATGCTTTGCTGAAATCAGTGTATATAGAGTCAACTTGAGTTCTACTAATCATATTTTTCAATATATATTCTATATAAATAAAAAGATTTGAATCTACAGAACGATCTCTAACGAAACCCTGTTGCTGTATATTCAATAGGTTCATTATATCGAAAAATAGGAAATCAGAAATAAAGCTTTCGAATATTTTAGCAATAATACATAGCTTTGAAATATGTTATAAGAATGAGCTCTTGTGTTCATTGATGTGGGTTTGAAAATTTCTGCCTGTTTGTCCTACTTAAATCGTTCGAACAATCACAGCAAATGAGTAAACACTTGATTTATAATTATCGGGAGTTTTCGATTGTTCTTCATAAATTTACCTAATGTAAACAATCCAAGTGTATAGTCGCTTTCCACTTATCGAGGCGGTTGATAATTTCCGAATCAAATCACTACCATAAGAGATTCCAAACAATTATGTAAAGTAATTACCAGTATGGTGCATTAGGAACATCTGATTTTCTGTAAGGTTTAATAAAATAGGTTAAGGATCCTACTTCAAACTGACAAGCGCCTAATGACAGGTTAGCAACGAATAACCATATTCTTAACATTAACTGACAGTTCTGTCAAAATATGTATGAAATTATTTATAAGATGACAGTGACATTAAAAAAAAAACAATTTTTTGGCAACCAGCACATTTTTGTAGCCTCTGGAATTTTTATCTTTGTCTCTCTCTTATTCAACAAACACGGATGTTTTGTCATTTTAAAATACGGCTTTCTTTATGACGTTATTTTTTCCAGGATCCGAGTAACATAGCACAGAGTAGTTTGTCGTGAATAAATTCATATTCCGTCTCGACTATATAATTAATTAATCTATTGATATATCAGCATAATCCATAGATATATTGCCTTAAGTAACAACAGTATACTACTTAAATAGAAATAAAACTATTGAAACCTCATGTGCTAAGTTGATTATTTCGAATGTTAAATTAATTAAAAAATGTAAATTCTGGAAACATTCCTATTACCAAACCAAATCGATATACAGGGTGAGTTTTTAATGTGTCCATGCTCGATTACTAAGTGATTATTGGAGATATCAAAAAATATTTACAAAAATTGTAGGCACTGGTAATCTTCATATTTTAAATTAACTAGAAATGAACAGGGTGTTCAATAACATGCTGATATATCTTTCTTTCAATGGAACATCCTGTATTTTATTTTAAATGCAGAATCTACATACCTTTCTTTACGATTCCAACAACGTAAAATTGTATGTGTAATCATTTTCATGATTTCAACTTCCTGTATATCACTTAAATAATAAAATATAGAGTGAACGTTTTGCACATGTCGATATTGTTTAGTTATGTAGGATTGTATTTTTGACCGACGAACCCAAACGGAGGAGGTATACATTTCAACTGTCTGCTTTTTTTGATTCGTGCGCGCATTTTATACAATAAGACGTATCCGATTTTGATGATTTTTGATTCATTTGAAAAGGGAGACTTGAGAAATGCTCCCATATTCATCAAAACTCAAATCCGAAATCTCCTTCCCGTCAAACTACATATGAGTTACAGCGATGTCAAAATCTCAAATATATGTACTGTAACGTTTAAACCTGTGCTAAAGTTCGCAGACTGCTTCCAAAAACGTCCATTTCCGACATCTTGTACACAATCTTCTGTAATAGTACAACTGTCACAACTTGTCACTTTGACTATGGCGTTTTAACTACTATCGTCTTATGTCTTCAACTGAGTTTTATTAACCCGTGATCGACACGGCTTTATATATCTGAGTTTTGAAATGATATTCATCGAGAATGTTCTATGATTATGTAGACGCACATAATAATGTTCTCGAAGCTTGTCAAGCTGACAATACTGTGACAAACTTTTTACATATAGTTTCTGAAATGTTTGAGAATAAATCTACTAATTCTAGAACTAATGAATGAACTATACAACCAAAATCTATAGTAAACAAGGTAGTAGAAACAAATAGAGACTAAACGAATAATAACCGTAAGTACACGATAAGCGATCAACGTTACTCTATCCCCTTCTTAGCTTTGATCGGACGATCAAACATCATCCCAATAAATTCTTAAATCTGCATCTTTTTGTCCTAAACTTCACTCTCACTTCCCGAGGAAGACAGGTTACACGGTGTTCCTTTTGATCTTCTTTTTAGATCATCAAAATGTTTCACCTCAGTACGACTAACTCCTTCTATAGATGAACATTTTCGAACAGGTGACCTGCTTCTACACGCGCCAACGCGATCCCTTGATGACGGTCTTTTTGTCGCGTCATGCAGTTTCTTCTGTCGCGGCCGAAGCACCTTCTACCTCCTGTGCCTCTTTGTAGACTACTGCAACGTGAATTGCTTTTCCACGACCACTGTTGCCTACTCTCTACTGTCCTAGATGGAGATGACGCCTGTTTAGCAGCTTCATACTCAAGTGCTGGTGCAAGGGCATCTTCAGTTCTGGTAAGACCACTCAACCGTAAGGCCTGCTGAATGTCAAAATCTCTTAGACCATCAATGAATGTTTGTACAGATAACCTATCAAGAAAGTTTCTTGGCGCTGTAGGGTATGCCAGTCCAACGAGCCTGTTGAGTTTTCTCGATTTCCAAATCACTGGAGTAAACTAAAAATGAAACTATAAAATTTTGTTTGCATAGACAAATTTTGTACGTCTTATTTCAAATATTTTTATTTCAACATATGTCAGTTCTACAACAACTATTTGTTTTACATTCAGGGAACTCAATTGTATAAATTCAGTGACTTGAGCAAAACATCTAAGAGCTGTACTAAATTCAATACTCCCACTTTTTGTTGCAAGTCAGTGACAACTTCACCAAAATAACGACATAATTTAATTACAGGAACATGATTATCTAAACCCTACGTTAAATCAAAATTAATCAAATTACTCTACATTATTTTGGCATTACACTCATCAGCTTACAAAAATATTGATGTTAAGTTTTGACAGTTTTGATAGATTTTTTGTGATTACATCCCCTACCTGATCGTCCGTGTGAACATATTTAAGTTCAAAAATACCGTTTGTGAATTATCCATTGGCGTTGATATTGCGTTGCAATTTGTCATGTTGAAACTATCCAGTACTTTTCATGCGTAGACCTGTTGATGAATGAAAATCGATTCATCCGATCGTTGTTCGATTTAAAATCCAAGAAAATACTTTAGTTCGAAAATCTTGATCTCGAATTCCCATTGCAAATGCCTGGTGATAGGCTCGATGGCCTCCCGCTTTTCTGTCGCAATCAGCCCATCATCTACGTAAATTGCCAGGATCAGCATTCCATCGTCACCATTGCACACAAATACACAAGGTTCGAATTCACTTGCCGTGAAGCCAAATTTGTTAATGAACGCAGGAAATGTCCGGTTCCAACAACGTGATGCCTGCTTCAAACCGTATAAGCTCTTGATTAGCTTACACACTCTCCCGGATCCATCGTCATATCCAATTGGCTGGTTCATGTAGACATTTTCTTCCAAATCTCCATTCAAAAAGGCCGTTTTGTTATCGAACTGCGTCATACGTAATTGTTTAGCCGCTCCCACAGCTTGTGATCATCTGACTGAAGCGCTTGTTCGTATATTTTTGGTTCCTCGCTAACATTGCATAGCTTTCACTGGATGTTTGAAATGTCAAACGTTTCGCTGGTCTGATGGTATTTCGATTGCGCAGACTTCGATTGACAATATTTATGTTATCAAGATCACAAATTGAACCGCGATCATTTTGTTGAACTGGCGTAGCATAGTTACTTGCGCCTTCATCGTTCACATCCCTGCCGTTGGTATCCGCATTTTCTTTTTCAGCACCATTCATTCTCAGCTCCAACATCGAGGGTGACCATCGATTCCTCTGGTAGAAAAATGACGTCCCTTGAGATTTCAATTTTACCATTATTCGGGTTCCATACTCGATATTCTTTCGACTTATTGCCATAGCCAACAAACATGCACTTTGTTGCTTTTGAATCAAGTTTCTGGCGTTTTTCCTTTGGAACATGGGTGAAAACTACTGTACCGAAAATTCTCATGATCCGATTCTGCCTCTTTATTGTACCACAATTCATACGGTGTTTTGTAAGCAACTGTGCTCGTTCCAGTACGATTGAGCACATGGACGGCTAAGTTTACTGCCTCCGACCAAAATGTCTTGTCCACCTGGTTTGAATGAAGCATTGTTCTTGCTGACTCGACGACCGCATAGCCATTTTGTTCCGGCGTGTACGGCACAGTCCGCTGATGATAAATTCCAGCCTCTTCCAAGAAGTTCTTCATTTCGTTGTTGACAAATTCTGTGCCGTTGTCAGATCTGATAATGTGAATGCTGTGACCATGCTCCTTCTGAATCAGCTTAACACATTTCCTGATGATCCCTGCCACTTCCGATTTTTGTTTCATGTAATACACAAAACAAAAATGAATGTATGAATTATCTCGCCAAAAGTTTTTGACTTCTCACGATTTTTGAAGTTGCTACGATGATGTTTTCCATATATACAGGCTTTACACTCGAAATTTCCATCAATAAAATCAATGTTTCGAGCCTGAAAAAACTTCTTCACATGTGTCACGTTCTGGTGTCCAAGTTGCTCGTGCCATGAAGGAAGCGATGCTTTCTTGATTAACACGTTTGCTGCAATCTCCAGTTCGGTCCGCTGAATTGCTCTGAACATCATCTGCATCAAGCCCTCCTTCAGCAGTTCGCAGCATGTTCAGTTTGTATCCACGATCCGTTACTTTTCCCGACGAGAACATTTTTTTTTTTCAGTTCCGGCACGAACAAGACCTCCATAACTCGTTTACGAATCCATTCACGCCCATTGAATGCAAGAATGCTTATATCGCCTCTACCCCGAGCCATAATCTGTTCACCATTGCCAACTGTAACTGGTTCAGTGATCTCATCAAAACTTTCAAACCACTCACGCCGATAGCTCATGTGTTCAGTTGAACCTGACTCCAAAATCCAAGTATCATTAACTTCACTTGTTGCCGTGTAACACATGAAAGTGTCGCTTGAACTTTCTTCCTGCTTCTTCTTAAGCTGTTCTGTTTTTCTTGGCAATCGCGCTTCCAGTTGCCGCCTTTTTTGCATTTAAAGAATTTTCCTTTCGGCTTGTCATTTCTATTCGTCGTTTTGTTGTTGTCATTTGACAATTTTCGCCCTTTGTTGTTTCTCTTTAGTGAAGTCCGCTTGGCCATCAACGCTTCCACCTCATCAACTTGGCTCTGTGACTTGAGACGTATTTTTTCCGCCATTAATCGCACTCTCAGTCTTGTGAGCGACCAATCATTTGCACTCGCTGATTCCCATGCACTGTTGAAATGATTGTACTCGGCAGGTATCGTGTTCAAAATGATCTCCTGATCTCTCAACTGTTGTACAATTTTTAATAATTTTGATATAAATGTCGCCATATCATCTGATAGTTCCTTCTTAAAATTGTAATACTTTTGCTGCAAAAAATACACATTGTTTTGCTACTTTGGCTCATACGTACCTGTGAGTTCCGTCCACATCTGACTCGCTGTCTCACAGTTCATGATCAACCTTATTGATTGCTTGGCACATGCTGTTGAAATCGTCTGCCGCGCCTTTGCATCTGCTTTTTTTCAAGTCACAATATCCGTAGTGTAATTTGCATTTGAAAACGTTGGTTTGTCGATTGTTTCATCGACGTAGTCGATGAGTTCAGCAGCTTCCATAATGTGGCGCATTTGGAACTTCTACATCGACCAGTTTTGGATGCCTTCCAGTTTTTCAATGCTTACTCTTTCGGTCTCCATTTGTTTGGTTTTGAATTTGTCAGCTTTGAACGAAAAACTTCTTCTATTTCAGTCCGAAAATTCTCCGCACGCTGAAAGTCCTATTTTCTTTGATCTACGTGAAGCAAAACTCAAAGAAAACGCTAACTGACCCGCATACAACAAATGGTCACTGACTGCCTCTCTCACCTCACTTTCAGTTTACTTTTGCAGCTGTGTGATCTGGGCCCATAACCTGTTGAGTTTTATCGATTTTCAAATCACTGGAGTAAGCTAAAAATGATTTTGTTTGCAGAGACAAGTTTTGTACGTCTTATTTCAAATATTTTTATTTCAACATATGTCAGTTCTACAACAACTATTTGTTTTACATACAGGGAACTCAATTGGATTAATTCAGTGACTTGAGCAAAACATTTAAGAGCTGTACTAAATTCAATAGAGCCGGAAAACATTTTCATATTGTTGCCTATACTTTAACTGCGCTTGGTAAACATGTTGTAGATGTTGGTCAACGTATCGCCTTTCAAGTTGATCCACTAAATTCTCATAAGAATGTTAGAGAGCCAAGATCAATGTAGTGGCTTATATGCTTTTTATATGTAGACCAAGACTGTTTGCCATCGAATTTTGGGGCTTCAATTTTAACTGGACTAACTACACCATTTTGAATTCCACTGGGCACTTCGCAAGTGCACTTCAGGCTTCATTTGTGACATCTTCTCTTCCAGCAATTAAAATTTTTGATCAAAACTTTCTTGAACTTTCTCTACTTTCTGTTCAACTTTCTCTAATTTCTGGTCAACTTCTTCTTTATGTTTGTATCTAATTCTATCTTGTTCTTCTAAGATTTGTCTTATTGTTGTATCTTGTTCATCTTTTCCTGTTGTCTAATTCTTTCTCGTTCTGATTTTCCAATTCTTTATTGTTCTTCTTTATCTTGTTGTCTAATTCTTTCTGGTTCTTCTTTGTCTTGTTGTCTAATTCTTTCTTGTTATTGTCTGCTTCTTTCTTGATTTTCTAGAATTTGTCTTATTTTTGTTAGGTCTTCCTGTATTATTCTTATCTTGTTCTTGTCTAATTCTTTCTTGTTCTTGTCTACTTCTTTCTAGAATTTGTGTTTTTTTCGTTTCTTCACCTTTATTATTTTTCGGCAACTGCATTAGATCTTCAATATTTGCCATTTCGCCGTAATTTTTCTACCTGGTCATCAGCATATTTTCTTTCAAAAACGTTTATATCCAACACCTTGTACACGACCTTCTGTAATCGTACAACTGTCACAACTTGTCACTTTGATTATAGCGTTTTAACTACTATCGTCTTATGTTTTCAACTGACTTTTTTAAACTGACTGTGACCCGTGATCGACACGGCTTTATATATCTGAATTTTGACATGATATTCATTGAGAATGTTCTATGATTATCTAGAAGCACATAATAATATTCTAGAAGCTTGTCCAACTGACAATATTGTGACAAACTGTACCTCACATATAGTTTCTGGGAGGTTCGAGAAGAAATCTACTAATTCTAGAACTTATTAATGAACTATACAACCAACACCTATATAGTAAACAAGGTAGTAGAAATAAATAGAAACTACTAACGAATATAATAACCGTAAGTACATGATAAGCGATCCACGTTACAGTACATATTTTCGCTATGTGGAGGGGGCAATTTCTTTCGAAAATTGAAAATCTGAGGAAACCACATGAAAGACCACATTATTTGTAGCAACATTTATAATGAAAAATTTTTCCTTAGAGTTACGGTTTTCGAGTTAGAGCTGTGGTAAAATGGTGAAATCTAAAATAGGTACATATTTCCGCCGCGATGTTTTGAGATCTTTAAATAATAACAAGTGTGGGTGATAGGATAAGTAAAATCTTCTTTGGTATTAGTGAACGTTCAACGATTTTCGTGACTAATGTTAAATTCAAAAGTGTGAAATAAATATTCTTTCCAAAAAATTGGACCGAGGTTATTAGTTGGTGTACTGAAAATTACAAAATAATATAAACTCTATAGGTGCTGGTACTTGTGAAGTTGGTGCCAAAAGATATCAATCTGCAGCTGCACAACTTCAAAAGTAACAGCACCAATAGAATTAATATTATTTTATAATTTTCAGTGCATCAACTAATAGTGTCGTCCAATTTTTTGTAAAAAATATTTAATACATTATTGCGTAAACTTGTATGTACATAAAAAGTCAAAAGTCAAATTTAATATTGTCACATTTTTTTTTTGGATGGTTCTCTAATTTATATCACGGACAGATAGTACAATAATTACTTTAGATTATTACTTCCCTCAATAGGGGAAGTATTGTATTCATGTAAAAAAATCGACCTCGAGATTTTTGCTGATATTTACGTTTTGGGCTTCCTAGATCACGAAAATCATGGTATCTCAAGTCCGTCGGTCTGTCTGTCTGTCTATCTGTAGTCTGTCTGTAGTCTGTTGGCGGTGTAGCTCAATAACGGCTTGACCTACGACAACGAATTTTGGTATGCATATTGGCGACGCCATGTAAAGGGTTTTCGTTAATCATATATACAGGGTGTCCAAAATATTAAGTGTCAATATAAAAACGGTAGAAACGACGAGGTTGTTTCCATCTCGAAGCGGGGTGGTTTGTCGAGGGAAGTGATAGGTAAAGGCTTTTACCAATTTTTTTTTCTTTTATATTCTCTATACCTAAAATCGTTAGTTTTGGAGATATTTTAAATTTCCTTGAAATTTTACGTAACCATTCAATTTGTGAGAATGGAAATTACAAACGGTATTAAAACATTTAACAATCATTATAAGCTGATCAGAATCAATTTTCAATATCGATAGCAAATGAAGACAGGATGATATCAACTGTTTCCAAATAAAAATTAATTTAATGGAGGTATATACTCTGTACTCTGCTTTCCACTAGCTCAAAAGATTTGATTCTTCTGAGTCTCCTCACTTTGGTCAAGCAGCTGGATTTCTTCGATGTTTTCGTGATTATGAAGTCGTTGTTCATCATGCAAGATTATTTTAATAATTGAGGTTTCAGTTTGACTCTTTTAATGGTGGTTTGTTCTTTAGGCATAAAATAAATATATTATTATTATGATTACTATTTTGACAGTTACATTTTCAATTTATTACAGTTAGTGAAACTGAAAAAATACGGGGTATGTAATTTTAAAAATATATCTTTTAATTATTCTGAAGTAATAGTACACTCAGTATATTTTTGTATTTTGATATTGCAAACTTGATTTATTTGATGGAATTTTAATCTGAAATCTATTTTTTAATCTTATCGGAATCGAAATATGACCAGGTTATGTACGTATCATGTGTTTCTGTCTAAGTCTAAGTGATAAATTTATAACCGCTTAAATAATTCGATTTATGATATTAAACTTCTCAACCATATACAAAATCTTTTAACTTAATGCATTAATTTTCTATTTCGTCTATTAATGGTTAGGTTAGGTTAGGTCTCTGCTTTGAACATATTCTGGTACAGATTGATTTTTGAAATAATACCTGATCGGCTGATTCCAATAAATTCAAATTTTAAAGCTCGACAAAGTTTGATAGTTTTTTTTTATATTCCCATTCTATATAAGTATAGCAAAATAAATTTATCACTTGCCTTCATAGTATATCTACGTTTACCATTAGATATTTCCAGCTACGTTTTTCTATAAATTAACGTAGGAATCTTGGATATTAAACCCACAGAGACATGGAAAGATTTTGAAACTTCTTCGGAGTGCTTACACTATCGTTAACAGTTTCTTTTTTAAATGTTTTTTGTTGGGACAATTCAAAATTCAGCTAGGAGGGACATTTGTTTATTGTAACTAGACAAGACACCTGAAAACCGTTTTAATTGCGTTTGAAACATCGTCTGTCTTCAACCAACCTTTTTTCTAAGAGATCAATTTTAGGAGGTGTACCTACCTAATCAGTCATTGACTCTAAATTGCACGTGTTTTGCCAATAAAATTTAACAAAGCTGCAGGCTTCAAAGTTAATCGTTACGAAAATATCACCATTAAGGGAACAAAACGTTGGATAAATGAAACATCTAATAAACCATTTCACGTTCATATTGGGCATTCATTCTCTCAATCGAAACTAATTATATCCATCACCGTCACTCTAATCATCCTTTATTATTGATCAATACATCTCCAAGTCATCGCTAATAATAATTATAATAAGAGCAGGTAGCTAGTCATTTCCGTCTCTCTTCTCAGATATAGGCTCAAGTGAACTTTGTAAATGAAATGAAAGCATTAATCATTTTCCAACACAACACACAATTATAGTTGAAGATGAATGCGATGCGCGATTAAGGGAATTCTCGTGGCACAAACAGACAGGCCGACGGACAGATAGAGAAACAAGCTTTTGTTATCTAACTCTCTCTTCCTCTAGCATGGTTTTTCAGCTGGTTCTGTTACAGGAGTGTTTCAGTTAGCAGTGACAACCGTCTTAGAAGCTGGATCATACTTGTATGGCCTTTCAACCCAGTCTTCTATAAGATGTTACATAAGCTGTATATAACACAAATCAATAGTAAGATTGTTTTGAAATAATGTATATCTGGTTAAAATGGCTTGAACTTTGTTTACTGACTTGTTGCAAGGCTAATAATTATCATATTATTGTTAATCCTCATTTGGAATCTATTTGCTTATCATTTGGAAACTAAACCTATCAATTGGATTTTGTTGTTGATAAAATCGTAACATGAATCGCAAGTTAATTTTTGAAAAAGATTGACTTGACTCTTATTGTAACTGATGAAATTTTTGTGATTAAAAGTGTCTGATAAAGGTATACTTTCTAAGACAGGTCTTCTTGGGCATATAAGAATTATCATTTGGAAACTAAACCTATCAATTGGATTTTGTTGTTGATAAAATCGTAACATGAATCGCAAGTTAATTTTTGAAAAAGATTGACTTGACTCTTATTGTAACTGATTAAATTTTTGTGATTAAAGGTGTCAGATAAAGGTATACTTTCTAAGACAGGTCCTCTTGGGCATATAAGAATTATAATATCAACAAGAATTCTTAGTGTTCTATGAAAGATAACAAAAGGAACCCTTATAGACGCCCGATCTTCTCCCCCTTAGACTAAAAGTTCTGAAAAACTTAGTATGTCATTAGCACAAACTAAAAAGAAAATAGAATTACATACTTACACAGCACAGACAACATTTACCTTTTTCCCGCAAATCGTGAATTTCCCTTGAGTTGACTGCCTCCGTGGCCTAGTAAATATGTTGGTATATATGATATAAAGTGTAAAAACCTGGCTTAGAGGCGGTCTGATTTGGTCATATCACAATTATTATAATCAGATGATCTGTGCAATAGATGGATTAGATTATTTAAGGGAAAAACACCTCGAACTAACTCTGAATGTTGTTAAGCTTCTCAAAAAAAAAATACCACTCTGTTGAAGACAGCTTCCAACAAAATGACATTTCATTCTTAAAGAAGGTTAAAAACTTATTCAAGAAGCACATCGAAAAAAAAGAATCACGTCAATCTGCAGTTTTAGTAAAGCAGTATGGATTATTTTAAAGAATAGTTTTTTCTTTGGTTTTTTATTAGGTATATATTTAATAATAATAATACATTTATTGAATCCTTTTCGATACTAAAAAATGATAAAGGATACGTCAGACAACAAGTAATTCATAGATATTAGAGACATACAGATACATATAAATATAACAGTAGGTACCATAAAACAAATATATAAATACAAATCATTGATTTAAATACTCATCAGTGCTGCAAAAATAATATTAATCAAAAATTCTTTGAGTTTTATTTTCGTTTTCCCTGTTTAGGTTTTTTATATGGTCAGGTATGTGATTATAGAATTTTTAGAAAGCATATTTTGGTAAAACCTAAACTTTCTTCAAAAAATGAAATAAACGAAACACATTCATTTTCGTCATGTTAGGTTAAGTTAAGAGGTCTTATTTCCCATGGTGACTTTGGTTTTGGCTGTGGGTGCCCATTTCTGAGTTGGGATGGTCCAGGAGTGGGATTTTCGGGATCAACAATTCCCATTTCCTGGCTATGACATATTTCCATATCAGAAGTATCCCAATCATTTTCTTGTAAATTGCTCGTTTCAACAGCATCTGCTAGTGGGAATGCAAGATATTCTACAGCAATTTCTACTGCTGGGGAAGAAGGGAGTTGCACAGTAGTCTCTACTGATGGGGATGGAGTGCCTTCCTCAGTAGTCTCCTCTCCTACTCGTAGAGATGCAGGACGTTCTGAAATTTCTGCAGGTGTAAAATCCACATCTGTGAATAAGTCCGGATTATATGGTTCAATTCCTGTCCGTTGAAAACCCTTCACTGCTAATCCTACGGTCGCTGCTATTTGATAAGCCTCTCCAAAAATTTTGCCGATGTTTTTATCAGTTATTGTTTTCCCAGGCTTGTTCACCATGAATCTATGACATGCCTGGCCGTAATAAGTTTTAAGAGGTCCGTAGAATACAACATCTAATAGCTGCAACCGATGAGTTGTATGCGGGATAATCCTACCATAATAATGCCGTTTTCTCGACAGAAAGAAATGTGAGAGGAATGATTGTCGACTATCAGTAAAATGGGATTTTCTTTATTTGGATGAGCATAATGGATGGAGTGCTTAAGATAATCGATGAAGGTTTCCTTGGTCATCCATCCTGATTTTTGCGCAACAGCATACGTATTTGGTGGGCAACCAAATAACAACTCAGGTCGCATACGCACCCCTGCAAATATTAGGAAAGGTCGAATGAAGGTTCCCTGGGTGATGAAGGCACAAAGCATAGTAGTATTCCTTCCTCGTTCACCGGACGCTACATCGGCAATTCTTCTTGGTCCTGTAGGGGACAGAATCTTGCAAGGGACTGTAGATAGGCCAGATTCATCTGCGTTATAAAGTCTGCCTGGACCAAATGTGTATTCTAGTTTCAGATCTCGCAGTAAATGGAAAATCGTCCTGAACGCTGACTTTATTAAATCCAGCCAGACGAGCAAGAGATGTGGATTCCGGTGTTCGGAGATTGATTCGGTTAATTTACATAAAAACGAAGAGCCAGTCTTTTCCGGCCATCCTAGTTTGCTGGTTGAAACAATGCGAAATGTGATTTGCTTCTGTGAATTCGAATGATAATTTGCGGCACTCGGTAGATGTCAATCCGAAAGCTTTTTGTTTCAAATTATTTATGTATTCCGCCAACTGGCGCTGCTGTTCCTCTGTGATGTAGTTCGAAAACGTCCACAGTGAATGGGTAGCTCCAAATTTGACCGTCTTTTTGCGATATAGAGCCTTAAGGTGGCTTCCGGAATTGAAAAACGGTTGCACGGTTGCAAGAATACCCTTCTTCTTCGACAGCATGTAGTGCTGCTGTCGTTGCTCCAGTCTTGCCTATCAGTCTTTCTTTTGTAGGTACGGGGGAACTGGCAAAGAAATTCAATTGTTAAATTTTCGCCAAAATAATGAACCCGATATGTACTTGTTGGGGTAAGATGACGAGTTCGTCATCTTACCCCAGTCAACTTGCCCCCACCAGCATATTTCACATCGTAGTCGGGTTTCTCATTTATGAAATCAATAATTCGCCAATATTTTTGCAGCACACAATACATACAGCTTAGCACTAATGGATACTACAAGCAAAAATTTTCACTTACCTTGAAATGCTGAAAAAAACCTTACTTCACACCTTTCACAAATAAGAACAGAGTAGATGCAATATGAAAAGTAGCCCTAACTCGTCCACTCGCTGTCCAGCGCTATCTAGTTTCTGCTAGCTACACTTAGGGTATTGTGGGACACTAACGTAAATATACCCGATAGGATATCCGTTTTACATTTTGCCACAACGTGTGTTCGTCATCTTACCCAACTCATCTTACCCCACCTTCCTGTTACATGAGTTTATTATCAACTAGCTTTTGCCCGCGACTTCGTGCGTCTGGAAAATTGCATTCAATTCCATGCAGTAGTTTAGTATTATAAGAAATATGAGAATACACAACATTTAAAAGTCGGGCTATATTAATATTGGATATCTAATTGCATAATACCCACTGTTAACCTTCTTACTGATATGATTAATACCTGACTCCCAAGTCATGTTACCATCGATATAGGTACCGAGAAATTTTGTGTTATCTGATGGTTCAATTATTTCATCACCCACTCTAACATGAAAATTATTAACTTTCTTATTTGTATTGGAATAAACTGCATCAGAAAAGTTTTATTCACATTTACTACCAAAGAATTTTCACAACACCAATTTGTAAACTCTAAACTCAAGGTATTCAGTTTTTATTCGAGTTCCTCTGGTTTACCAGCATTTGCTGCGATTGTCGTATCGTCGGCATACAAGATTACATGATCCGTGCTTATATGATTGTGCATATCATTGATAAAAAGAAGAAAAATAAGAGGACCCAAAATAGAGCCTTGAGGAACCCCAAGATCTCTGTCATACTGCTGCGTCAACTTTAACATGCATCTTCCATAGAGTCAAGTATGATCTGAGCCATGAAAGAATGTTTTTGCATATAATATCAAGGTCAATAATGTCAAATGCTTTCGATAAGTTTAAGAAAAGTGCACCAACATATTTTATCTTTTCAAGTGAGTCATAGACACACTTGAATAAGTTGTAAAATGCACTCTCCGTTTACGTACCTGGGCAGAAACCATGCTGAAATTTGCATATTACATTGAATTGACTTAGGAACGCCAGCATTTTTACATAAATGGAACTTACGATTATTTTACGTAATACTGTTGGAACTGTTCAAATTATCAATCTAAGATTTTTCTCCTTCCCCTTTTCTAATCCACTCTCTTCTTTTCGAATTCCCTCCCATGTGCCTAACCACCCCTAACATAATATTTGAAAATGAGTAAAATGCTTGAGGGTACATTGATTGTTTATAATTTAAATGTCAATGCATCTGCAAGAGTAGTTTGGCTCAATAATAAAGTTGGCATCCGCTAATCATAGGGTCGTGAATTTCAGTCTCGCTCATATAGTAATAATAATAATAATGTCTTTATTTTCTAAAGAAAAAGGGCAAAGTCTAGTCAATGGCTACTCAACTGAACCCTATAATTCAATTAAATGTAATTAAATATAACTATAACTATAAATTAGAAATAAAGCAAAGAACAATAAACTAAAATTAATATTGCAGAACACAGTAAATTAAGCAGCTAATAAAGCAGAAAACAATAAAAGCTTAGTGAGTTAAAAGCATAACAAATCCTTACTAATTGATAAAATTCTTTTTTAAATTTAGTAACCAGTTTTATATCTCTTATCCAATGAGTTATCTTGTTATATATAAGTACAGAATTATGAAACTGAAACTGCGCTGAAAAAGGGTAGTCCGAAATTTCCTTTAAGACAAATCACATATATTTCGTATCGGGACCATATGAAGACTTTTTCTGAATACGAGTTTATCACTTAGATATGGAGGAGTAGATGTGGTGATTGTAGGTCTTATCAAATTTGCTAAGGTAAATTTATATAATAAGTCAAGTTTCAACCATCGCAATTCATAGATTTTTCTAGAGACGTGGTCAGCTTACGCAAGTTAAAGATGAGCCGACAGCAATAGTTTTGTATTCTTTGAACACTATTTTTATTGTGTAGGTCTAAACAGGGGTAGTAGACGACCAAACCGTAGGTACTTGATAACAGACATCACAAGTGTTTCGCATAACTTTTTTCTTACTTTATGTTAATTTTTTGATAGATTAGTTTAAGCGTAAAACCCAGAATTTTTATATGATCACATTGTCTCAAATTAACTTGATTTACAATAACTTTTATATGTGATGTCATGTTTTCTTTTAAATTTTTTCCACCAAATACTATAAAATTGCATTTATCCAAGTTCAAATTTAGATTATGCCTTAAAGAATAAATATATTGAAAATAAGTATTTAATTTATAGTTTTGTAAGTAAGGTTTGAAATATCATTTGGTTTTGATGATATATATAGTTGAGTGTCATCAGCATAATTTTTAATTTGAGAGTGTGAAATTTGCAGACAGATAGCAAAGATATAAATGATAAACAAAAGCGGTCCAAGAATGCTACCTTGAGGTATTCCTGATGTGATTTCTCCTAAATCTAAAAATTCATTTTCCAATCGAACCGTCTGATACCTGTTGCTCAAGTATGATTAGAAGAATCGAAGTGATATGTCGTCAAAACCGATGTAAGATAATTTGGCACATAGTAGTTTGTAATCAATTTTATCGAATGCTTTGGAATAATCCAAAGACACCAGAACGGTGAGCAACCCTTCGTCTCGGTCTTTTATAATGTTGTCTATTAAATTAAGCATCGCTGTGGTGGTGCTGTAGCCAGATCGAAATCCAGATTGAGTAGGTGCAATAATCTTGTTTGTTATCACATAATTATAAATCTGCTTGTATACAGTTTTTTCCAAAATGTTTGAAAGTGAAGACAAAATACTTATCGGTCGCAATTCATTTCATCTTTTGGGATCTTGTACTTTTGCTAGTGGAGTGATGATAGCAGTTTTCCATTGATCAGAAAAATAACCAAGCTCGAGACAACAGTTAACAATTTGAGTAATATGAGGGCAGATTACATGCTTGCATAACTTTATCATTTTAGCGTTAATCGCATAATCGCATCATAACCCAAAGCATTTGATTTCAAAGTCTCTGTAATACCATTAATTTCATCTATAGTTACTGGAATATATGTATATTAGCATAATTTTTTTCATAAAAATTAAAATAATGATAATATGAGAAAATATAATAATAAATATATAAAAATAACATAGATGAGCTTAAATTTTTTATTCATGAAGATAAATTTATTTAATTATTTGTACCTACAGCTACTCGTCTAGAGTCCTTGAGTTTATTAAGCTTTATCTTAATTCAAACATACGGAACCCTCGAAATATAACTTTTACTCGTTCTTCCCATATTTTTTGAGTATTTATAGATCAACTTATTGATATCTAAATTAAAATAATGATAATATGAGAAAAGGTAATAATAGTACATATATAATGATAAAAATAATATAGATACCTGAGATAAACTTTTTTATTCATGAAAATAATTTAATTAATTATTTGTACCTTACAGTTTTTCGTCTAGAGTCCTTGAGTTTATTAAGCTTTAACTTAATTCAAAGGTAAGGAGCCCCCGAAATATGACTTTTACTCGTACTTCCCATATATTTAGAGCTTTTATAATTTCTAACTATGTTCTTTTTAGATCATCCATATTATTCCTACGTATAGTAATAAGCTCATAAAGTAAAATTTGCAAATACATAATGAATATTTAAAAGCTTCAAGACTAGTAGATAATTATATCAGCTATAATCTTGAAATATGTTCAAGTTCAATTAGACTAATACTCCCTATCTACATTGATATGGCTGGATTAGTTTATTTAGAGCTACTCTGTTTCTTCTTGATTCTGCTGTTACATTTCTGCCCGATTCCGATTATATTGAACTATATCTACATTAGTCTTCTTCTTCTGAGTGCCGTACTCGTATTTGAGCGTTGGTGGCTTCTCTGCCTTGAAAGTGTTACCACAGACAAGGGGACCTACAGTTTAACGTGGATTCCGAAACACCGATGTGTCCCAAAATATATCTTAGGGGCACACCCTTCCAGAGCTGTACTAGGGAATATATACTCTCACTGCGCGCCCGCATCAACGGTCACTCGTCTAAGCCGTTTCCATCGTACTGCGCTGCTTAACAATTGACAATGACAATTGGAAATAATAAAAAATACACATAATCGTCAACATTTTGAAAATGAGGAAAAAATACAACTTTGACCTTTTCTTATCATGAAAAATGATACATTAATTTTTTTGAAAATACATATCATTCTCACTCATTACAGTTACTCAACTTGAAAACTCTCACAAAATTTAGTGAATCAGCAGTGGTTCTGAATAATTTGAGATAATAAATACCTAGGTACTCAAATCATCAAGACTTTAGGCAGACTAAATTATTTAAAAAAATATATTGAATTGCTAACTTTCAAATATCTTCTCGTTAGACGTCAAAATTGATATCATTATTGCATTGTGTAACTTAATCTAAGATTTTCACCATAAAACTCACATAAACATAACAAGTCCAAGAGCCAGCTGCAAATAATTCATATGAATAATGATAGATGATTTGATAAATATTTTTTTACAAAAAATTGGATTGACTATGTTTGTTGGTGTATTAAAAATACAAAATAATATTGATTCTATTGGTACTGGTAATTTTGAAGTTTTGCAATTGTAGTTAAATAGAAGACTCTTGGCACCAACTTCAAAAGTGCCAGCGCCAATAAAATTAACATTATTTTGTACTTTTCAGTGTACCAACAAATAAAGTCGATCAAATTTTGTACAAAAAATATTTATTTCGCACTTTTGAGTGAACATTAGTCACGAAAATCGTTGAACGTGTACTTATACCAAAGAAGATAGTACTTATCCATTGTTTTTATTCAGAGATCTAATAAAAATATCTTCGCGAAAATACGAATATTTTAATCTTTACCATTTCTGTAACTCGAAAACCGTAAGACTCAATTTTTTGGATTGAAGTTTTTATGAATATGGCACCTTTTCTCAAGACTTCTCTTCCAATTGAATCAAAATCGGAGTACTTTTACTATATACAGCGCGCTCACAAACGAAAAAATGCACAATGGTATGTTACAAATCAAATTATAACTAATAAATTTGAATATTCAGAATAAGAGTGGGAGTTGCTAAATATCATATATAATATTAAAACCGTATTCTTCTTACTTATAATTGAAAAACCTCAATCATTACTTATCTATCCTGTTAATAATACGATGAATATAATATACAGGGTGATTCACGGTCGATGGTACCTTAGACGTATAAGGATAACTGATCATAAGATCGCTCTAAAATGGTGTTAGTTAGATAACACCTAGTGATCTGTCGACTGAAAATATTTTCAGCCTTGGGACGTTGCCACTTATATCAAAAAGTATTAACAATTTTGATTTTTCAAATGAGACACCCTATATATTATCAATTAATTAGATTCTCTATCACCTTCTGGTTATTTTTTCGTAAGATACTCATACCTATATCTAATAGTTTCGAGTGAATCAATGAATTTTCTTTTGTTTTGTTGTAAACAGAGCTCCAGTCAATAGCCCATTACTCTGAATTTTAGAATTATAAAACGATGAAATTCCAGTAGTAGCTTTAGAAAGATTTCATTCTTTGTTATTATTGAAGATTTTCTTTTTATGTTATACAGGGTCGCTCAAAATTCTTGATCTTTCCATTAGATCTATAAAGACCCATAAATGCGTTTTTTTAAATAAAACACCCTATATTTTATTGTTTCTTCAGATAGAGAATCAAAATACCTTTAAAATGATATATCATGTTCCTATACCAAGATGGTCAGGTTTTCAAAATATAAGCAACTACCTATTAAAGTGAATTATTTCTGTTATTTTTATATTAGGTATTTGCTGGTTACCATGGTGATGAAAGTTTGACACGTAATTATCTTGAGGAAGAATAAGTGTTTGTTGAGTTGTTCATTCTTCATAGATAATGTGATCAAATTATTGCAAAAACATCCAGAAAGTTTAATGCAAGTTACCGACAAAGTACAAAAAAACAACAAGAATAAACATATTCACAAAAAAAATTTCTGATTCCAAGAAGCTAAATCAGAAACTGTATAAAATCTAATTAATAATCAATAACCAAGTGACAGAGGTTTTAATAATAATTAGTGAAGAAATATAAATAATTAAACCTTTATAGTAAATTCTCAAAATGACAACCTCAAACATCTAAGAATACGTTTCTCCACCAATAAAATAGCTTTTCTTATTTTACGTGCATCTAAAATGTGAAATTACCTAACTATCCGATGGCTATAAGCTATCGGAATTTTTTCATTTTATGATTCTAATTTGTGTTGATTATTTGGATTGGTATCGATCGATCAAAAAAATATTTTCCTGGAAATATCAAATAATAAACTGAATGATTGAATATTAAAAGACTTTCTATTGGCCAGGGAATATGTGAAAAATAATATGTTTTTATCTGCGTCTTGATATCTTTGCATGGTAGATTCTATTATGATTTTACCACATTGGCATAAAGATATAGAAGGCGAATCATGGATTCGTTCTAGAATACCGAGAAATTCGACAAGTAACAGCAGCAGCATAGAATTGAGATTCTGTATAGTAGGACAAATTCGAAGAGAACGCGGTCGCCTTCTCGCGCTCTTAAGTAAAGATAATATGAAGAGGGTCTCTCTGTAATTGTGTTTGATTAAGTAAAATTGTTGTTTCAAGTCGTTTGGGTAGGTTTGGGTAGGAAGGCGACGTAAAATTAATTCCGACTTCAGACACTAAGTGTTTGGAGACGCGAGAGCCAAAGAGGAACGAAGAATTTTATGAAATTAGAATTAACCTTCCGGGGATTTGGATTTGTTTAATAATCTGGGAGAGAGAGATGAGTCTTTAGTGAGAGGAGAAATATATATCTCGGCCTTTTTTCTTACTAGGAAGTAATCCAAACATAAAATAAAGTTTCAAACGAGTATTGATCTTTCTTAAATAAATTAACATGTGCGTCCAAGTGTAATTACAAACTGAATCAGGTAGGCTAACTGAAGATTAAAAATTCTGATACAAGTTACCTAAACAATTTTTTGCCATATGAATAGGTTTTGAAAGAGTTACGGTTGAAGTAATTGTCAGAATTTAAAGAAAATAGAACCTAGAATGAAAATGCGTACCTACCGCGCCCGAATTTTCAAAAGGCGTGTATAGCTATATGAGAAAACCTGAGTCAATTGAGAATATTATCGAACTCGGTACAATATAATATTTCAATAACATTTGAAAAATATAAATTGAAGTATTTTAACTGGATATTATTGATGTCTACCTATTATTGAACTTGTCATTAAATTTTTTCTCCAAATTTTTGTACACATATCTATTTATTCCTTAACAAAAGATTATCAAGCGGAACAAGTAAATCTACGGAAACATGTTCGTCGGTTAGGTGTTATAAACAGTAACTAGAGATTCAAGCATATTATATAAGATAGGAGGCTACATAGAAAGTTTCTGAATCGCCTCCGCCAGAATTGAAAAAAATATCTTAGCAATTTGTATAATTTACAATAAATTGAAAGCTAGTGTGGAGATATTTATTGTTTATAATAATATTTCTTGGAAAATATTGTGATGAGCCCCAAATAGCTACTATCACACCAAATTTTCAAAGAATAGCCACAACCCATATTTGAGAACACTATAAATGTTTTTTCTTCATCATTTAAAGTTACGAAAAGTATATCATCTAATTAGAATCGGTTCAATACATGGGAAGTGAAGAAATTGTCAGAAATAATTTCCCGACCGGTGAACCCATAAAAACGCATCTCATCTCGCTATTTTGGGACTGACAAACCGATCGAGTTAATATTGGAAAGAATCGATAGGCTATGGGGGAGAATCTGTTATGTGAACGGTTCTGCTCATCCTACCTTACTTTGCTTGCGTATGTCGAAAGGAGAGAATCGACAATCGCCCATAATATCCCTCCTGTACGACGAAAATCCACAAGTTGCTCGTAATCCGAGAATGGAACGTCTGAACAATTAGTGGTGACAGCACAACGTTGTCGCAACGCGCCGCCACCAGAGAGCGCGACTGGGCTATACCTAATACGAAAGCGGACTTTATTTACCGCTGTATATGTATGTCGTGCAATCTACCCCGCGATGCTGTTAGTACAGGAGCCTCCTGTATAAAAGTTCTATGAATAAGATACACCAATGACTTTGTGTAAGTCGTGAATGGTACTATTAAACCCTTTGAGAATGGCCAATTTTGCCCTCAAGATCGATTACTAAGGTCAATTCTAGCTACACCATAATAGAAAATGCATGCACAAATTTGGAAGATCAATTGCGAACTAGAAGAATCTTAGTAACCAATTTTCGTAAGATGAAAAAAATACAATGTATATTTTTTATGCTGTGGATAAGGTATAAGCAACTGTTTGAAGAAAAAGTGTACAATAGTTAAAAGTTTTATCTATAGTCAAGTTGGTATACCTGAATGTACCAACGTTGTAAGATCGTAAAATTGATACTTACTAAAACTCATCTGATTAATAGGCTATGATAATCATAGGTCACCTTCTAAGTTAGAAATATTTATCATATATGTACCTATAAACGAGCTGGTTGTGATTAGATTGGTATTGATAGGTAACGTCATAATTATATACAAATTCTAAGCTGCAAACATGCCCTTTTACATACTTGTAGACGTCAATAATAAATTTATTTGACAACTCAGTAGAACTCAAATTGATAAATTTCAAAACAATATCTGTACCTATACATTAAAAATTAAAATATTCTGCTTCTTGATCATACGATGCACATCCCCAATACATTTTCCTGTCAGTAAAGTTTTCATAAGAAAATAATTTCTAATCCCAAACTAACTTTGTATTCTATACTAACATTCAATCATGAATATGATGATTTCTGATTTTACCCTATATTTACTACCAATAACCTAAAACCACACAAATTTTCAATCTCCTAAATCACGTGGAAGTAATCAAAATTTTGGATGAGTCAGTCATTGATTAAAATAGTGATATTGCAACATTATTTCTTGAAAACAGACGTTTTCAACTGAAAATTGAGATTTGGTAATTACAGCACCTACAATCGGTGTGACACTATATTGCTATGCGAACTTGGCTGACACATTGCCGTGTATCTAGATACCTCTATAATTATTGTATACAATTTCTTTAATTCTAAAGATTTTTAAAAGTCGTAAGAATAAGGTGTGGAATAAAAATTTAACACCGTTTTATATTTATTTCTTCAATTTGTACATCATATTAAAATTGCTTCATATATCGCTCAAGCATATACTATGGCTTGATGGTTACTAAAATGGGAAATATATGTTCTTGATTCTAAATGAGATGAGATTTCACCCATACCGAGAACAACAACACTTTCAATTTTCGCAAAATGAGTTTATAATTGAGTTAGAGACAGATGTAATAATGCTAGTCGACCTGCACAGTAAATAGATTCCCGTCATGTTGTCAACTGAAAAAACTATAGAATCCTCCTCCATCTTCTTTCGGTGGATTTGTAGTTATCCACAAAGTGCCAAGCGCCACACAGTTTGAAAATATTAACCATTGCAGATGCTTTTAACTTAAAATGAGAGAGATTCAGTTTACTTTGTTTCATTACATGCAAGAAATTAATATTTGGACAGAAATGTGGGGAGACTGTATGATTAGGTCCATTCTTTATCGTTGGTAACCTAATTATTACATTATCTACAGCTCCTATTAATTTTGAGGACATTTGGTTGCAACAAGATACTGCTTGTTGACAAGAATTTGAGAAAGCTACAAATATATTGATGGATTAAGAGCAAAAATTGTCTGTATAACAGAATTCCCCGAAATCTAATCTGATACATGAGAATCTATACATCTATACATATATTTATAATAAAATTGCAACAGGCCGATGTCTGTACATTAAGGATATTTAAGAAAAAGTAATATTATACATATTAGATTAACAGAAGAGCATTCAAAAACTGCTGTATGGAATTGAATACAGTTTTCACCGAGGTATAACAATTTAGATTTTATTGTGTCTGTCTCTATTTCTGTATGTTTGCGCACGTATCACGCAAAGACTAGTATATAAGAATTAAATGCAGTTTTATACGCACACGAAGTGGCGGGCAAAAGCTAGTAATTTCTAAATCATTGATTTGATACAAGAAGGTTTCGAACATTTATTTAATTATATAAGCAATGTTGATTGTTTTGGTAGTTTAGGGTTTATTTTTTTAAATTTATATCATTGGAGTTAACATTACCTATGTCTTTTTAATTTGTATAATTTATTTTCTGGGCCGTTATGGCAACAATAAGAAGAAGTTTTCAGAGAAGGCATTGTTTATTAAATTTATTACAAGAAACTATTTATAGCATGTAATGAAACAACGTGAAAATAATATCTTTCTTGATAATTTAGAGGTACATACTGATTTTAGATCGCTCCAAAAAAAAGGAGGGGGAAGGGTATGATTCTAAAATTATTTAATTTGAATGCTTAATATTCTCACCAAGAATTTTATTCAATGCAATTTTGCGAAATTTGTATTTCTAATCTATAACAGTAGCGAACTGTGTATAAACTAAAAAATACTCGTGTTTCATAGACTGTCAAGATGTAGTCATTTTTTATCCAGATACCTACAGCAAATTATGAATTGCTTGCCTATATTGTATTATTTATTGTCAATATCAAGACTTGTAATAATACATACCGGAAATAGATACCATATAAACCTTAAATATCACTTATACTATTTCTCTGTTATCCATTTATATATTTCGTCTTCGATTTCTCCGCAATTACGAAGTTTATATTTCCTTTTCATGTGTTTCAATATATAACACAATATATAAACATTAAAGTTTAAGGATTTTGTGTTTTTTATTAAACAATTTGTAGAATGACTTGATAATAGAAGTGTTGTGCAAAACTACGTTTACTCATATAACAAGAATAAATAGAATGCATATATTATGGCAAGGCTGAACAGAGACATACGACGTTTATGTGTAATATATCAAATAATCAGAAGGTAGCAACACTGCGTTTGTAATGTTCGTTAAATTATTAGTGAGATTCGATACTTACCTAAAATGCTAATGATAGCAGGACTGTAGTATTTTAACATTTACCACAAAAGCAAATACCTTATATTTCATTACCTAAATTTAATAATATAGAGCTTCAGATATTTTATGCAAGAACAACTGAAGAGAAGGCAACGCCAGAGAACAGTGTACGACTCATCTGGCAACAAGGTACTAGTTGATTTGAACTGTCTCACTGTTGTCACATACTTTATCTTACTTGTATCGCAGATGATTCAGAAAACGTAGCGTGACGTGACCTTGAAAAATCACTCTGATGCAATCAAACAAGTTTAACATAAAAAATGCAATGTTCAAGATTCGAACCAGGGTCAGCTGTTAGGTTTTTTTAAGAACGGCATCAACGCTTACTACACATTTAGTTAATTTGACTTGACGATATATCAGTAACTATAAATGGCTGGTCGACTCAAATTTACTTTATCTAATTTAATGTACTTGCATTCATATTATACATTAATTTTAGCTTCCGAGAACGCAATATTTTCAAAAAAGGTATTCTCTTCATATATTAATGTTTTGTTTTTAAATTTTTCAGTAAATCAACAAATAAACCAGGTCAGGTAGCCCAAGAGGGTTAACATAATCTTCATACTGCCAGCAAAGATTAGAAAATCTTTGCTGCCAGGCTCTTGGACTATGTGGTCGAGTCGACAGCCGGAGTCTGTACTGGTTGCCATGGCAACGCGTGTACTTAACGAACTCACTCACTCACTGTCTCTCTTCAGCACACACACTTCCACCATCATACCAGTCGGTAGGACATTTGCCGACCGACACGTTTTCGATGTATACCTTTAAACTTTCATTAATCCACCCTCACCCCCTCAAATAACCAATTCCATCCATATCGTAGATATAAACGTATCTGGATGATATGGACCGACTGCAGTTTTCTAGGTCGGGGGGCATTCAATATACGAATCGAATGCCGCTGCCAGCAGAGATGGGACTAGCTGCTAGTCGTTTTTAGTGATAATAATGGATTCGTCTGTTAATTTTGTTCGCATTTGAATATTTATAAGATGTGAATCAATATAAGGGAATATCACTATTCAACAATGTCATCTTTGTTCATCTTGGATCGTTAGTCTATTGATTATTCTGAGACCGTTGATTAAATTGGAATTGAAAATCTGCTAAACTTGTTATGAACTGAAATAACTGTGTTAAATAAATCTATAATACATGCTAGATGGAACCATTTTAATTTTGCGTTACATACTTTAAAATATTTTTTTCTTCAAAGGTACCTAAATGATTATTATGTAGATATATATTTCTTAGGAATACATCAATATTTATGTTTGCTTTGAATGAAGTAGAGTGCTAAAACTAAATTCACATGTTTTACAGAGCCTGATTCACTGATTCACCTTACGTCTTACCCTAATGCATTCGTAAAACATATTATAAGTAGGTATATATTAATTTTACTTTTCTGTGCTCCTTCTCCAAATTGACTATGTCAAATTACACATTCATTCGTTAATGCAATATGCGTAAAATTGGGTTCAAAGTAGGTATTCTCTTAATATAGATTATATTCACTACTAAAGGCCTTATTTTTAAAATGTCTTCATAATTTTTCTTTACAAAATATTCCAGCATTACTATTTATTGGCAATGACGCAAAGGAGAACTCTTGGGAGAAGTGGCTCCAAAATGGAAGTAAACAGTAAAGCTAACCAAAAACTATTCTTCAGAACAATCAAAACTTGAGACAAAAGTAAACCCCATTGCTAACACAAGTCAAAAATAAAAGAAATATCAACTAAAGAAAACATGGCAGCAGAATAAAATGAAACCCGGAATTTGAAAACCAGAGATTCCTTGAAATTCCAATAGTTGAAGTGAGAGTGGCAATAAACAGACTAAAAGTAGGAAAATCACCGGTACATGACAGAATTGAAGCTGAGAAGTTAAAATAGTTTGGTGAAAAGGGTATCAATCTTTTCCATAAAATATGTGCCACAGCATGGAAAGAAAGAAAACTACCTAAAGACTGGGAAGTTGGGGTTATCCTGCCATTTCACAAAAAGGCGACCCGATAAACTTTAACAATTATCGAGGCATAAAGTTACTAAGCATAACCTGCAAAGTTTACGAGGGAATATTGAAAAAAGTTAAGATATAAAATTGAAAATCAATTTTCACATACCCAATGCGGATTCAGAAAAGGCCAGATTTAACAAGACCATATATTCACTATTAAAGAGCTAATTACCAAAGCGAGGAAACAAAAGCAACCAGTATATGTTGCCTTCATAGATCTCTAAAAAGCTTTTGACTGAATTTCCAGACATAAAATCTGGGAAAATCTAGAAAAGAGAAGTGGACAACCAATTAATCTCAGCTATAAAGAGCCTAATCAAAGTCAACACCAACTATGTAAGAATAAGATTCGCCAAGTTCAGAGAATTTACAATGGAAAATAGACTCAAACAAGGAGGATTTCTGAGCCACTTCCTTTTCATCACCCTCATGGACGAAATAATAAAGGAAAGTGAAAAAAAATTTCTAAAGTGAACATAGGGCACCTCCACATGCAAAAAGTTCACATCAAAGAATACGCTTTTTTGCACCCAGCGTGTTAGAGCTACAGAAGAATCTTGATATAAGGCACCAAACGCTACTAAAATACAACATGGTAATCAACCTAGCAAAAACCAAAGTGATGACAGTGATGGCCAGAGATGTAAACATCGAAATTGAAAACACTACCAATTCAAATAGATAAAGATGGAAATGACAGAGCAGAAATAAACCGCAGAATAGATAATGCAACAAAAATCTACTATGAATAGTCAAATACCTTTTTGAACAAAAATTAGATTTCTAAGAGAACAAAAGCAGTTATATATAAAACAATAAACTTAGCAATACCGACGTTCGGAGGAAAACCTTGAAATTTATCAAAAAGGTAAAAAGGAATACTACAGACTCTGAAAATTAAGTAAATAGTGTTGGATAAAACCAAAAGCGCCAGAATCAAGAACGTACTTTCAAAAGAAGATTTCAATGTAGACCCTCCAGAGAAAAAAAAAAAAACTAAATAACTTCATTGGTTAGGTCAGTTACTATAAATGAATAAAAATAGACAAGTCAGACAAATATAAGAAGCGAGAAACTAAAAACAAATTATGAGGTTGGTCGTCAAAAACATGGAGTGAAACGATGGAGAATATACTACACAGCAGAGGCCTAACGTGAAGAGAGGCTAGAGCGATGGCACAGAACAAAAAATGCTGGGCTGGAATGGTCCATGGAAACTCCGAAAGACAAGCAAACTGAAACAATATTGTTACGTGGGTAGTTTATCATGTACTAACTGTTATTATTTCTTTTATTTTGTATTCATTCTGCTACCTTATTTACAATAGTGTTGCTTGTGTATTTCTCTATGTAGTTCTAGAATTATAGTAGATTTATTCTCGATCCTTCCAGAAACTATATGTGAGGTACAATTTGTCATACTTTTGTCAGTTTGACAAGGATCTAGAACATTCATTGGCTGTGTTCTGGGAGTCGCTATCTGCACTATCAATGCAAACACTACCGATGCTGTTCATGGAGCTTATTGTGTGTTAGTGATAACAAGCTCCATGAACACTATTTTGCGTTTGCGTTCACATTCTGTCATTTGCTGTCACATTAAGGTTAAGGAGTCGAGGCACAAAAATATGAAAGAAAATTGACTTATTTTTTGTCTATAAAGAGACACGTCCGAGAAATATTACAAATTGAAAATGCTTTTCAATCCGGAATAGAACCGGCGTCAATAGAGTGGATAAATTTGGGTTGAAGTGCATAATAGCGAAGATGGTTCATACATTTTATTCGCATTCTCACTAAAGCTGGAATATGTACAAATTGAAACTACTTAGCAGTAACTTAAGTATGACTTTCAATTTCAAACCTGCGCAAAGATCTCCGCCTGAATTGCTGGTTTATTCTTATAACTTTCAGCACGTTTGTGCAGCCCACAATATTGGTGAGCATCTTGTTAGTTTTTGCATAGAATGGTCACTCTAATATCATTGTTATAAATAAAAATTACCACTTTGTATGT
Source organism: Crioceris asparagi (assembly GCA_958507055.1). NCBI lineage: Eukaryota > Metazoa > Arthropoda > Insecta > Coleoptera > Chrysomelidae > Crioceris > Crioceris asparagi. Next base: position 77,881,772 of record OY293826.1, on the reverse strand, counting down.
AAACTTAATAAATTTTGGTTTAAATAAATAATATCATTCATTTCATTATTTTTTGGTATATACCGGTATATGAGTATAGTCTTGCAGATGAATTTGGTGACGGCTGTATATTAATTGAACCTGAGTTTCCCCATCACGTGAAAATATTTCAGTTAAATTATTTATTTAACTTATCCCATTGAGTAGACACATCCTCCTCCGCTTTAGAAAACTGTCCGAATCATAAACGATTATCGGTTTGTTATGTTAGTGTCATTATGACGTCAATGTCAGATGAACAGTATTTCTGTCATTGTGGCTTGCAAACGCAAACACTACCATACACTATCTCGGAAGAAATAGCGTTGATAGCATTCATTTATGGCGTGACACAAAAATTAATGACGTCACGATAGCGTTTATAGTACTATCATTGAGCTCCGTGAACAGCTGATAGTGCGAGATAGTGCAGATAGCGACTCCCCGAACACAGCCATTATGTTCGTCTAGATAATCATAGAACATTCTCGATGAATGTCATATCATGATTCAGATATATAAAGCCGTGACGATCACGGGACACGGTCAGTTTATTGTATCAGTCAATCGGAGACATAACTCGAAAGTAGTTGGAACGCGATAGTCAAAGTGACAAGTAGTGAAAGTTGTACTACAACAGAAAGCCGTGTACTGTGTGTTTGAAAATAAATCATTGGAAGCAATCTGCGAATTTTGAGTATAACGCAAGTGAACTCACCCCACAACGTTTAGCACAGGGTTAAACGTTACAATTGGTGTCAGAAAAAGGGATCTTCGCATTTTGCTGAGAATATATGGTGAATACCAGATCGAAAGATTACGACGAAATGGCAAATTTTGCAGATATAATGAAGTTCCTAGAAAATCAAGAAAGAAGTAGACAAGAACAAGAAGCAAAAATAACACAAATTCTAGAAAATCAAGAGAGATATAGACAACAAGATAAAGAAGAACAAGGAAGAATTAGACAAAAACAAGAAAGAATTTGACAAGAAGACCAAACAAAAATAAGTCAAATTCTAGAAAATCAAGAAAGAAATAGACAACAAGATAAAGAAGAACAAGAAAGAATTAGACAAGAACAAGAAAGAATTAGACAAGAACAAGAAAGAATTAGACAAGAAGACCAAACAAAAATAAGTCAAATTCTAGAAAATCAAGAAAGAAGCAGACAAGAACAAGAAAGAATTAGGCAACAAGATAAAGAAGAACAAGAAAGAATTAGAAAGCAGAAAAAAGAAGAACAAGAAACAAGAATAAGACAAATCTTAGAAGAACAAGATAGAATTAGACAGAGAGATAAAGAAGAAGTTGATCAGAAGTTAGTGAAAGTCCAAGAAAACTTCATACAAAAATTTCAAATAATAGAAGACAAGATGTTACAAAAACAAGAAGTTGACCAAAAATTAGAGAAAGTTCAAGAAAGTTTTGATAAAAAATTTCAATTGATAGAAGAAAAGATGTTGCAAACGAAATCTGAAGTGCCTCTAAGGAGATCGTCCAATGAAATTCAAAATGGTGTAGTTAATCCAGTAAAAATTGAAGCCCCAAAGTTTGATGGTAAACAGTCTTGGTCTACATATAAAAAGCAATTTGATGCTGCTGCTTTGGCTAGTGGTTGGTCAGATGAAGAAAAGGCCACTGCATTGATCTTGGCTCTACGTGGTGATGCACTGGAAATCTTAAATACCCTAAGTGGCGGCGAACATTCGTAGGAGATTTTATTGGATCAACTTGAAATGCGTTACGGTGACCAACATCTACAACAAGTATATCAAGCACAGTTAAAGAATAAGCAGCAAAGGTCTGGAGAAACACTACAACAATATGAAATTGATGTTGCCCGGCTCGTTCGACTGGCATATCCTACAGCACCAAAAGACTTTCTTGATAGGTTAACGGTACAAACATTCATTGATGGTATAAGAGATATTGAAATGCAACAAGCCCTTCGGTTAAGTAGTCCTACAAGAATTGAAGATGCCCTTGCACGTGCACTTGAATATGAAGCTGCTAAACAGGCGTCCAGAAGTCATCTCAGACTGCGACAGATACGATGGGTCAATTCAACCCAAGAGAAGTCGTATGACAATGGTAACTCCATAAAGCACATTATTAAAATGTTACAAAAATTGGATGGGCAAACAAATGAACAAAGAACTAAGACTTTGTGTTGGAATTGTGGACAAGTAGGACATATAAAGAAGAATTGTCCACAGCCTCAAAATAGCAATGTGCAGGAAAACTCCAGTTAGCCAGTTTTGCGGGTCGAAGACTGGCTTACTCCAACCAAGCCCCAACATCATTAAAAATCAAAATTTCCCGACTGAGTCATGAAGGATCCAGCTTGGTTGTAAGAGGAAGAATATGCGGTCGGGATTGTAATATTGTTATTGATACTGGTTCATGTTCTACCATTGTGCGAGCTGATGTTATTCCTGCTTGCAAAATTGACCATCCCAATAGAAGTAGTGATGCGCAAAGCAAGACCAAGACCAAGACCGATATGGTCTTGGTATTGGTCTTGGTCTTGCACCCTTGGTATTGGTCTTGGTCTTGCATTAAATCCTTAGTCTTGGTCTTGGGTCTTGGTCTTGCATATACGGTCTTGGTATTGGTCTTGGTCTTGCTGCAAGACTTGCAAGACTTTGCAAGACTCTTGCAAAAGTTTTGATATTTTTATAAATATGAAAAGTTCGCGCGATTCTAAACCGTATTTACGTAATTCAAATGAAGAAGAACCCTGCAATATGGATCGGAAGTATTCATAATCTTATAAGATTGCCTATAATTATATTGTCATTCGAAATGGATAAATATTGAATGTATAAAAAAAATCAGTCATTGTCCATAATAAACACGCCTGGTATTGTAATGGTACCAAATCATTCTAGAATAAGTACTGAGAATAAATCTAAGTGCGTAATAATTTTATAAATTATTATTCAACATTCACGCATGAGAATTGTATTTTACTAGCGTGACTTAGTCTGCTTCTGCTTTCTTGGTATCTTCCTTCGCAGCTGTGCACTCATTTTACTATATTCCAGTAATATTTTAATATACCTCTAGGTAATGGTTTCACTGGCCCTTCTATAGGTTTGTGCATTATACTTTTATTTCATAACTCATTCAACAATGGTCTTGTACCATTTTCTTTATTAAAATAGAAAGAATCTCTCAGAGCGGATATTGTGTGTAAGCGATTAAAAGTATTCTTCATTTCAACTTTTTTTAAAGCTTTTTCCAAGAGAATAAAGAAAATTAAAAACAGGTAGAGATTTGTTAGTTAGGTTAGGTTAGTTAGGTATCTATTTCAAAAATCAGTTGTAAGAAGATCTCAGTTGAGTTAGTTAATGAGCATTATCGAAAAAATAATTTCAAAGTAATTGCAAGTTTAAAAGATCTCCAAAAGTGGCCACTGGATAAATGTCATCAAAAAAATATCAGATTATAGATGATTTTTAACGTTTGCTGTTAACATTCTGCGCGATAGAAAAAATAATAAAAATAACCGTGTAGTTTACCTACCTCCCCTGGCTACGAACTATCGGGATTGAACAGCTCGTTAAGGGAAATTCTAGAAGGGTTGAAATTACTTTATAGGGTATCTCAATTTTTTTTAAATCAATATAACCAAGAAGGGTAAAATGAACGCGCTTTTCACTCAATAACTTTTAATTCAATATTTTTAGAATCTGTAAAATAAATATCGATAATAAGGAAGTTCAAAGATTCAATTAATTAGGTTATTTACTAGCGTTTCTTATTTAATCATTGAGCTAAAAAATATGTTTCCTACCAATTTAATGTTTGGTTACGGAACTGCGAGAGTCTTGCAAGTCTCGCAAGTCTTGCAGCAAGACCAAGACCAAGACCAGGTTAGTCTTGGTATTGGTCTTGCATCCCAGTATTGGTCTTGGTCTTGGGTCTTGGTCTTGCATACACGGTCTTGGTCTCGGTCTTGGTCTTGCAATTTCGCAAGACCAAGACCAAGACTGCAAGACCAAGACCAGTCTCGCAGCATCACTAAATAGAAGTTATATACTTGAAACTGCAAATGGAGTGACAATACCCGTCATTGGTACTCACGAGGCAGATATTCAGCTGGGAAAATCAAAATTCAGACATAAAGTATTTGTTGCCGAGATTTTGGACGAACTTTTATTTGGGCTAGACATCATGAATAAATTTGGCTTCAATCTGAACCTCCAAGACCGAATACTCAAAGTTAATGAAGAAGTGTTGTTTATGTCAACATCTGAATCTAGAATAAGAAAACTTAAGGTAACCAGGACCATTACGATACCTGGATGGTCTGACAATCTCATCCATGTTAAAATAGAAGGTTCTAAGTGCAAGGAGGCACTGATACTGGAAAGTAATCCAGAATGTCTGCCAAAGGAAATGATTATAGAAAACGCTTTAATAAATCCATCAAGTGAGCATCCAATTAAGGTGAGAGTTTTAAATCTATCCGAAGAACCTAGAGTTTTAATGAAAAATGAAGTAATTGCCTGTGCGGAACCTATAGTATCTGTCAAAATCTCAAGCAGTCAAGGGAAAACCATGTGCCAGAAAGGAAGAGAGCTGAAAGAGAGAATCATTTCTCAACTTCCTAACCAACAGAAGGCAAAATTTGGTGATTTATGGGAGAAATACAAAGAACTATTTTCTTTTTCGGAAACAGATCTAGGACGAACTAATATGGTACAACATCGCATTAACACAGGCAACCAACAACCAATAAAACAAATTCCTAGAAGGGTACCATTAGCAAAACAAAATGAAATGGCAATACTTATAGATAACATGAGGAAACAAAAGGTAATTGAACCTTCGAACAGTCCTTGGTTGTCACCGGTTGTCTTAGTCACAAAAAAAGATGGTTCGACTAGGTTTTGTGTTGATTATAGAAAATTAAACGAAATCACAAAAAAAGACAGTTATCCTCTTCCCAGAATAGACGATACACTGGATTGGTTGTCAGGAGCGAAATGATTTTCTACATTGGACTTAAAGAGTGGATATTGGCAAGTCGAAATGCATCCTGATGATAAAGAAAAGACAGCATTTTCAGCCAATACTGGTCTATGGCAATTCACTATAATGCCATTCGGATTGTGCAACGCTCCAGCGACTTTTGAGAGATTGATGGAAAGAGTACTACGTGGACTCATTGGAAAGAAATGTTTATTATATCTTGATGATGTAATCGTTTTCAGTGAAACATTTGAGGAACACTTGAAAAATCTAGAAGAGGTATTTCAACGATTCTCACAATCAAATCTTAAACTTAATCCTGAGAAATGTGCTTTCCTAAGAACTGAAGTGAAGTAGTTGGGACACATAATATCCGCAAATGGTGTAAGAACAGATCCGGAAAAGACAGAAGTGGTTCATAATTGGCCTGTACCAAGGAACAAAACAAAACTGCGAAGTTTCTTAGGATTGTGTTCATATTACAGACAGTTCGTAAATAATTTTGCTAGTATTGCCCGTCCATTGCATCGACTAACTAAGAAGGAAAGACCTTACAATTGGACTCCAGAATGTCAGAATGCTTTCGAATATCTGAAAGGTGCTTTGTGCTCTTCTATTGTTCTGGCTTATCCCCAGAGAGAAGGAGAATTTATCCTAGATACTGATGCCAGTAAAACAGGAATTGGGGCAATTTTGTCCCAAAGAATAGAAGGAGTGGAGTATGTACTAGCATATTACAGTAAGAGTTTATCAAAGGCTGAACAAAATTACTGTGTAACGCGGCAGGAGTTACTAGCTGTAGTCAAGGCAATAAGACATTTCCACAAATATTTATACGGTCAGACATTAGTTCTAAGGACCGATCACGCATCACTTAAATGGCTATTCCAGTTCAAGAGCCCAGAAGGTCAAATAGCGCGCTGGCTCCAACAACTTCAAGAATATGACTTCAAAATTGAACATCGTCCTGGTATTAACCACAGATGCACTGTCAAGACGGCCTTGTGCAGAGGACTGTAAAAACTGTTCAAGACTTTGATAAATGGCGACCCAAACTGGAGTTCGGAAGTACTCAAGCAAGACCAACTGGATGATAATGATATTGGACCAGTGATGACGTGGAAAATGGATGGAGCAAGACCTTCTCGGCAGGAGATATCAGATTTGTCTCCTGTCATAAAAGGATACTGGTCACATTGGGAATCTTTAGTAATTGATGATGACGTTTTAAAAAGAAAATGGGAAAGTAATGATGGTGAGACTGTTCATTTACAAATAATTCTTCCACGGAAAAGAATTGCACAAGTACTGCAAGAGATTCATTGTGGAGCAAGTGGTGGCCATTTAGGTATCAATAAAACTTTATCGAAAATTAGAGAGAGGTTCTACTGGTTAGGAAGCCGTGCTGACGTAGAGGACTGGTGTCGGCGATGCGATACCTGCTTTACCAGTAAAGGCCCAAATACCAGAACCCGCCATAGGATGCAGCAGTACAATGTGGGTGCCCCATTTGAGCGAATAGCAATCGATATCACGGGGCCATTTCCAATAAGCAGCTCTGGAAATAAATATCTCTTGGTCATCATGGATTATTTCAGTAAATGGCCAGAGGTAGTGGCAATTCCAAATCAGGAGGCAAAAACAGTGGCCGATGCCCTAATTGAACATTGGATAAGTGGTGTGCTGTTAGAAATTCACTCGGACCAAGGTCGAAATTTTGAGTCGGAAATCTTTTAGAGTGTGTGTAACCTAATGGGGGATTAAGAAAACTCGTACAACTCCACTGCATCCACAATCCAATGGAATGGTAGAGAGATTTAACAGAACACTAATTTTAGGTCAGCAATCAATGAACACCAAACAAACTGGGATAAGTGTATACCGCTCTTCCTGCTGGCCTATAGATCTTCCACTCATGAATCGACCAAAGAATCCCCAGCTGGCATTGTGCTTGGTAGAAATCTGAAACTTCCGTCTGACATCTTGTTTGGTTCACCAAGCGAACCTCGCACATCTGTAGATGCCTACATTCAGAGTTTGAGGCGAAGACTCGAGGAAATACACAATCTGGTCAGAAAACAGTTGAAGATTTCTAGTGATCGAATGAAGGCCCGATATGATATTCGTGCAGAAACCGGACAATTTGAAATTGGTGATAAATTGTGGTTGTACAATCCACAAAGACGAAAAGGTCGTTCTCCAAAGTTTGACAAACAATGGGAGAGACCTTATACCGTTATGAAGAGGATAAACGATGTGGTATATAGAATTCAGAAATCCCCACGCAGTAAAATGAAAGTGGTTCATATCGACAGACTTTCACTGTACAAAGGGACTGAGTGACATTTGATCGGGACGATCAAAGCTAAGAATGGGGCAGTGTTACGTGAGTAGTTTATCATGTACTTACTGTTATTATTTCTTTTAGTTTGTATTCATTCTGCTACCTTATTTACAATAGTGTTGCTTGTGTATTTCTTTATGTAGTTCTAGAATTATAGTAGATTTATTCTCGATCCTTCCAGAAACTATATGTGAGGTACAATTTCTCATACTTTTGTCAGTTTGACAAGGATCTAGAACATTCATTATGTTCGTCTAGATAATCATAGAACATTCTCGATGAATGTCATATCATGATTCAGATATATAAAGCCGTGACGATGTTCTTTCGATGTGTGTACTTTTAATTTTTTCTTCCCATTTCCGAGAAAAATACAGTAACTTCAGTTTTTCTTATGGGTGCCATATTGAATTTTTCCATATTTGAATAAAGCATTTACTTATTTAATGGTGTGCTTTGGAAAAATAAAAACATTTGACAGTCAAATCAGTCATTTGAGTTTTCTGCAGTGAGCCAGAATTATGTGTCCGCGAAAAGTATGATTCTTTTGTACTTTCATTCGGTACCAGAAAAACGCAAGGTTGGTCCAAACTGAATATTATATTGAACAACCAAATTACAAGGCTTTTGGCGTTTGTATACAAATTTAAAAGAACTTGGTGTATTTTCGATGAAAGATTTAATACAAACACTGGTACTGAATCATTGAAACAATTAATTTAGATTCATAACAAATTACAAATAATGTTAAAAAATTACGCCATTGCGATCGATGCTGCTGTCGATGGTATTTAAGACAACTCTTTATAGTTCTTGCAGGCTTTCGTACTTAACTACGCCATACACTTTATTTTTAACATAACTACAGAGGAAGAAATTTAGAGGGGTGAGGTCTGGTGATCTTGGGGACCAACTAATGTCACTGTGGGAAAATGCAAACGCATATTAAATTAATCAAAAAAATCTGGTGTGTCCACTCACACGAATTTCCTACCGCTCGCAGGCAAATTCAATTGAATGAAAAATTTTACTCTATTAAAAAAAATTATCTCCTTACATAGCGACGATATTAGCGGTAGTAAAGTAGAAATCCTCTGGTCAAATCGTGCTACCACTCATTTTTTTCAGCGTGTCTAGAAAAAAAACACTGGTCATGTACCATTTTTTCGCAAGATGGAACGCTTAGCCAGAATCTGAAGAAACATGTGAAAAATACGGAATTTTATTTAAGCATTTTTTGTGTTTTTCTCAGAGATGGCGCTATATGTAGGTGGTAAAGGGCTCTCAGGGGAATACTTTAGGCAAGCTTAGTCACAATCCTTAGAGCCGTTTTCGCGCTATAGTCTTGAGCAAATCACGTTTTTTGGCTATAGCTCAACACCCAGTGTATACAGGATTAACATTCAGTGCCACCGGCGAGTGATATTGGTACCAAACAAAATAAAAAAGAAAGCAACAAAATATACTGATCCGTTTCCGAGATAATGCTGTCATAGACAGACAGACGGACAGGCAGACAGACAGACCAATGGCTGAAAATATGTTTATTAGACATAAAAAACTCTGAAATATCAATATTTGTAAAAATCTCGATACCGACAATTTCACACGATTACAATACTTTCCTTATACAGCTACTATAGTAGCGTAGGAAAGTAAGAACGCTTGATTCAAATATGGAGAAGTCCAATATGACGCCTATAAGAAAAACTGAAGTTAGTGTATTTTTCTCGGAAATCATTGGATAAAAAAATAAAAAGTACACGGTTCGAAAGAACATAAGAAGCCGAGGAAAAAGTATTAAAGATAGACGATTTTTGTTTTTTTTCCGATAACTTCGGAACTAGTCAGAATTCGTTCGTTTTTACGGTGGCATGCTAGTGAGCTCGTAATTCTGCACTACTTTCCCCATAACCGACTCACTATCTCCACGATTAACAAAGATAGCCATGTTGACCCACGTCCGATGGGACAGCCTGTATACAGTACAAATAAGTCACTGTGCATTGGCACTCTGTTTGCTATATTATCATTAGATTTTATAATTGTTACCTTTCATAATCTAAGAATTTTAATACGAGACTGTGAACTATTATGGAATAGCACAAGAAAATGTGTTGATATATATTCTTAGAATAGCAGATAGCAAGTTTCATATTATTAGCTTGGAATAAACAATATAAACAGTTTTATCTTTCTCTCGAACTTCCGAAGCAGGTATCGCACAAAGTAATATATCCTACACTTGAGCAAAGGAGCGAAACTTACAATCCTGTTACAACATTAGTTTCTAGGCATATGTCAAAATCGCATTCGTACTCGAGTTCCCTCGTGGTGACACATAAATTACTAGAAACTACTTACTAGTACCTATCTACCATTGCCGAATATCTTGAATTCGACCAAACATTGCAACTTGAATTGTTTATGCAGCTCATTTCTGTAACTTTGTTGCCTTCCCGTGTGTGTGTAAGAATCTTGAATGAAAATAGAAAGTTTCTCAAGAAGCCGATGACATCGTTACATGATAATACACCCACAAACTATCCAAACTTGTGGCAAAGTTTAAAGAGGTATCGTGGCAAACAACCTATCCTTTTAACCGTGTGATAGAATTTGCAGCCATTCTCTTGCAGGTTATATGACTCGAAACTATGTCTATAAGTTCAGTGTAGACGTATGAAGAATTTACATACTACGATGCTCTATGATAATCTAATAATGTGTTAGTTGCACCTTTGTTTGTAACTAGCAATTTTTCAATTTTATGATATACCTAATTATTAATATAGCCTATTGAAATGAGCAATGTGATTACGTCGTTAGCTAGGGACATTTTAGTGACTTTTTGGAACACCCGTCTTACGTTAGGAGTTAACTAGCAAAAATCGGCATGCATGGAAAAAGCTTTATACTACCTCCATGCTACTTTCTCTGTCTGTTTTCAATTCTAGATCTCCAAATTAAAATTACACCACTATAATAAATTTACACTAATATGTTAATTAGAGATAATACGTTGTCTGAATATCAATACCTACTAGCAACATTTTTCCTATAAACATATTCGCCTACTGGATTTATTTACATTTACAAGTACTTTAGCTAATAGCTGACGGAAAATTCAATAGTAGGTACATGCCATTTATCCTTACCGATATCTAGATCTTCTAGAAATCTAATTCAAATATTTGATTTCAGAACAATATGCATCATAAATCTGGGAACGGTTGAAGAACCAATGTCATCTGCGAAAACCGTCACTCCTTCCTTCTGTCCATCGGTTTCGCCAATAAAATGTTGACTGATCCACTGAACATCTCTTAATCGATTTGATTATTTTCTCAGAACATCATACGAGCCTTAGGTAAACACCTTTCTGGGGCTGATAAATTGACCTACATTTGGCCATTGCATTCAAACTTCCTCTTACTGGCGTCTTATGTGTAGGTGTAGGATGGTAATTTTTTTAATTATTTATCGAAGCATAATAGAATACTACCGTTAAAAGTTTAGTAAATATAATTAGGAAACTGCTATTCAAAAATAGCTTTTACTCGTTTCTCGAATATTTTAATTCCAATTTTGATCTGTTGTGAAATATAAAGCCAGGACTATTTGAATATTTTAATCTGTTGAAGTCACGTCTGTTGCTTGTATTACTAATATTGTACTAATATCTGGAGACCGAGCTTTGCTCGGGTAAAACTGGATTTAAGATGGGTCTATAAGAGTTACTTATAGTTATTATGCATAATAACAAATGTTTGTAGCTGGTAAATTTCATTAATCTCACGATTTTTGTCCCGTTGAAGGTAACAAGCGTTACCGAAAGCTCGACTTTGATTAAAGAGTTTTAATTTTATTGGCATTTTGACTGCAACCCCAATCATTAAAAATTCATTATATATATATATATATATATATATATATATATATATATATATATATATATATATATATATATATATATATTTGGAAGTACGGCAGTATTTGTTAGAACACACTAAACTCTATGGTTGGTTTTAAAGGCTGACAAAGGTAATGTTACGGTTATCATGTACCAACAAGAGAATACTTATCTTTGTAAAAGGCTATTAGATGATGAAATACTATTAGAGAGTACCGAGAGATCCATCACTTACATTACAGGGCAAAGCAAATAAAATCCTAGCTGAGATGTTCAGACATAATTATATTGATAAGGTGATCAAGGCAAAACACACTGTATATGACTCACTCCCTGCCAGATTTTATGCTTTACCGAAAATTCATAAGGAACCTTTAATGCTTGAACCTATTATCTCTTCTATTGGCACCACCAACTCGAGCTTATGTAAATTTATTAGTGAAATTCTAACGAACGCTTACAACAAGAGTAATGACTTTTTTGTCCGGGATTCATTCCATTTTGCAGACTTTATGAATGATTATCAACTACCACCGGAGTATGTATTGATCAGCCTTGACGTTTCATCTTTGTTTACTAACATCCCCTATGAGCTTGCTGAGTCCAGCATTAGAAAACATTGGGATGAAATACAATCCTGTTGTAGTCTTAATCTAGAGTTCTTTCTTTCGGCACTGAAGTTCATTTTTGACAGCACTGTTTTCACTTTTCAAGGAGAGATATACCGGCAAGTTTTTGGTACAATTATGGGCTCCACTATATCACCAATTATTTCAGCTTTTGTCATGGACGACTTGCTGGATAATTGTTTGCCAAAACTACCTTTCAAAATTCCATTCTTGAAAAAGTATGTTGATGATATAATTTGCTCAATTCCTGTAGAATCGGAAAATATTGTCCTACAAGTTTTCAACGGTTATAATGCCAATCTAAATTTTACCATAGAGAAGGAACATAATAACTCTCTGACCTTCCTTGACACCACATGTATCCGCACTGAAAATCAAACAGTAATATTAGATTGGTATCAGAAACCAACGAACAGTGGTAGGTACATCAATTATTATTCATATCACGATGAAAGAATCAAAATAAATTTGGTTTTGGGGTTAAGAAATAGGATTAAAAACATATGTCACCCTACTTTAATAAACAGAAACATTGACAAACTATATCAAATATTACTTGATAATTCGTATCCCACCAAACTTCTCCGCAAACTTTTATACAGCAGTCCATCTTCTGACCAAAGCCAAATTTCAATCCAAAGAAGGCCATCTCAACAGGTCGGTCCATCACGATATTTCTCAATACCTTGGATAAGAGAGCTCACTCCCAAGTTGATCGGAATTATAAGGGATGTCGTGACTAACGGTAAAGTTGCTAAGAGGAATGTGAACTTATTAGGCCGTCAGTTCTCTAATATTAAAGACAAAATACCTACCGGGAAAACCTGTAACGTTGTCTACAATACTCCTTGTAACAACTGTGACCTAGTTTATGTTGGTGAAACAAAGAGACAAACTCAATAACAGAATTATCTCACACAGGAGCGATTGCAAGCTCAGTAAACTGAATTGTGCTTTGGCCCAACACACACATGATACAAAGCATAACCCTAATTTCCAGGAAGTTTCTATTTCAGTGAATGAATCGAATCATACCAAAAGATTGATTCATGAGATGATCGAAATTAGTAAGGAACCCAAAGCCATGAATAAATGTTCCAATGTTCGTGGCTTGAGCTCTATTTATTCCTATTTGATCTCAAAATATTGCAGCAATCATCAGCAACAAACAATCATTTATAGAGTATTGTGAAATGCCGATGTTCGGTCTTTATTCTAGTTATTTTTGGTCTTACTTTCTTAAGTGTGTATAACAGAACAATCACCTGTCTTATTTTCTTGCATTTTGCCGGGATAAATTCAAAAAATTTCAATTATTATTAGCCCCACTTTCAAATGAGAGAGAAAGATGTATTTTTCATAATGTTTTTAGAACAACCATTTTAGTGAACTTTGTAAATAGAGCAATAAAAGAGAGGAGGGAAAAAAATTTATAGGGATCATTTAATTTTAAGAAATTTTAATATTGTCAAATGTCTTAAATGTTAATTGTTTTCCGTCCATATGGGCGAAGGAAGTCCTTACTTTGTCTTTGCTCTTTTTTATTTTGTAACCTCGTTTGCAAAAGTAAGTTTGTAATATTTTGTATGTTGATTTGTTTCTTTCTCTTTGTGATAATCAAATTCCACCCTTATTTTATATTTTTTAGATGAAGAAGATGAAAATAAATTTTTCGAAAGCTTGGTTAGCAAGAAGAGTATACTGTTTTTTAAGTCCCAAAAAATTCTTCGGCAGATTACCCAATCATAGAGTTTATATATATATATATATATATATATATATATATATATATATATATATAGATCTTTCTATCAAACCCAGGCCACTAGATATTTCATACTATACTTATCCACCCTTTAAATACTACTGAAAAATATTTTTGACAATTTTGAGTTTATTGATATGCTCAAGTATAACCATTTATCATAATATACATCCGCTAAAACATTTTTTTCATTATTTTTGATATTTTCATATATACACTCATTTCTGTGTAATCCTGAGCCAAATATACAACTTTATGGATTTGAGTTGACAAACCTGACTCGTGCGTTGTTGCCAAACTTCATACAGCTCATAATTTGGCAAAGTTTGCATATATGTATGTATCATTTTATATTGAATAAATATTGCAGTACTAAAAACAGCAGATATATTGAGTTTCTATGTGTGGGTTTATATGGGCCGTTTGGGCTCTTACACTATTCAAGAAATCCCCACCCTATTTTGCACACGTGTTTATCATACCACAGTCAAATTACTGTAAAATTTTCAGTGCCCGTGGGACTGTTTGTGGTGGGTTCCGTACCTGAAAGTCTATTGTATATGGCTGGATTTTGATGGTCTTTTGACCACGTATGTATGTAGAATGATATTAGAATATAAACTGGTAGCGGCTGTAAGTATGACTGTTCCCTCTTGGTGTCTATGACTGGATCTGGGTTGTTCTGCATGCGAGTAGGACTCTGAGGTAGAAGGGTTCCAAACTCAAGGCTTCAATGACTTTATGGTTTCGTACCACAATCTAACAAAGCATATGCCCGAGATGCCTGGTAAAACAGCTAGTAATAATAATAAAACAGAAACGAGAAACGTATTTCAACTTATTATTTTAATCATACTGTTGTGTGGCTTTTTGTTCCAGAAGAATAAACCTTGGCTTAAGAATGAAAATGTATTCCTATTCATATACCTAATTCAAAATATTTGGTAATCAATTCACGACAGGTTCTTTCCACTATTCTATCACAACTTCCGTACATAGTAAACAGATCCAAAATAACACCTTTTGGATACTGATTCATTTGGGCTGTTGTAACAGACGTTTACTTCAACTTTCGAAAATATGAATTTGACAGCTAAAACGAGGTATCAGTATCAGAGATTATTTTATGTTCAAGGTTACTTAGTCATTCGTAGAAAGGGCATTCGCGATAGAATTTTTTTTAATCTCGAATATCTTTTTATTACCTGAAAAAATATAAGAGCGTGTAATTAACATTCCCCTAAAATTAAATTTTCTACTTAATGACGATAGAAAAATAGATAGTTATGTTCTATTATGAAAATTAGAGTTTTTTAACTTTTGTCATTGACTTCTTTAATATTGAAACGTTTAACCCGGTGCTAAACGTCGTGGGGCAAGTTCACTTGCGTAATACTCAAAAGTTCGCAAATTGCGTCCAATGGTTAATTTTCAACACTCTGTACACGACCTTCTGTTGTAGTACAACTATCACAACTTGTCACTTTGACTATCACGTTTCAACTACTATCGGCTTATGTCTCCAATTGACTGATCAATAAAACTGACTGTGACCCGTGATCGACACGGCTTTATATATCTGGAGCTTGACATGACATTCATCAAGAATATTCCATGACTATCTAGACGCACAAAATAATGTTCTAGAGGCTTGTCAAGCTGATATTACTGTGACAAAATGTACCTCACATATAGTTTCTGAAAGGATCGAGAATAAATCTACTAATTCTAGAACTAATTAATGAACTACACAACCGACAACTATAGTAAACAAGGTGGTAGAAATAAATAGAGACTAAAGAAATAAAAACCGTAAGTACATGACTACCTATCCACGTTACAATATTTTTTTGGAGTGTTAAACAAGACAATTTTCAGAATGATGAACATATAGAAGGGAATTCCAAAATCGGGCTACCGATCAAAAATAACTTTTTGCTTTTTTGGCTGACAATAAGAGAGATATCAATTTTTAAAGATATCTGTCATGAGAAATTTTGCAGTAAAAATTGATATACGTCAAAAACTACGACAGATAATTTATAACAACTGGGGTTTTCCCAACAATCATAAAACAAATATTTGAAAAGTCACTGCAATAAATATTTTTTACAAAGAAATGGACCGACGTTATTAGTTGGTGCACTAAAAATACAAAATAATATTAATTCTATTGGTGGTTACTTTTGAAGTTGTGCAGTTGCAATTAGATTGATAACTTTTGGCTCCAACTTCACAAGTACCAGCACCAATAGAATTAATATTATTTTGTATATTTCAGTGCACCAATTATTAACGTTGGTCCATTTTTTGTAAAAAACATTTATTTCACACTTTTGAGTGTAACATTAGTCGCGAAAATCGTTGAACGTTCACTAATATAGAGAGAGAAATCCTTTATTGTCGAAAAAATATAAATTTTGTAGACAAAGCAAAACAAAAATATCAAAATTAAACAATACACAAACATAACAAAGCCAACCTAAAACTAAAAATTAAATTAAAATTAAATGAATTTATAACCATATACCAATAAAGATGGGACTGATCCTATTATCCAAGTATATTCTTTGCTTCTAGTTGTTATTTTTAGGATCTCAAAACATCGCTGCGGAAATACGCGAGTTAAGTTTTAATGACCGAAAAATAACTTTTTAAAAACGTTTATTCTAACATACAAGATTACATCAACAAGACAAGATTATATCTGAGATTATTATATGCATTACATGGTTTTATATTAAAATAAATGAAAGATCAGCATTAAGTTGTAATATGATCCAGTGAGACGTTGTGGAGCCGTGGTCTGGCTACATGACTCCTCCCCTCTAGGTTTGAAGCACGTCCTCGTGGTTCGACTTCAGGATTGATCTAGGCAGATGTCGTTCTTCTAACGGAATTTCGATGACAGTAGCTGGCTTTGGTCGTCTTGATTTCAGGAGTTTTATTTTTCTTCTTATTAGGAAGATGATGGCACCAATGGTGATTAATATGATAAAGCTAAGGGTGATTCCAAAATGTCCTCGGTGGAACTCAATGGGAAGTATGTTGGGCTCTTGGTATTGTGTTATCATCTTAGTCGGGTCGTCTAGATGTAGTGGTTTGACATTTAGCTTATGTTTGACTTTTGATGGTTCTTGGTGATTAGGCCATTCTTGTGAAAAAGTTCTATTTGAACCTGTCCATGTATGTTTCTGGAATGAATATGTGCAGTCGCTATTTCCCAAGACAGCATTACATTTTGTGATTTTGACAGATTTAAAAGATTTCGAACAATCCTCATTGATGTCTTCGGGTTGTTTTGTGCAGATGATAGTATTTCCGTTAGTTAGTTGAGTGAATAAGGAGAAATTGTTGTTGACAGTGGCGAAGTTGCATTTTGATAAATCGTCTAGGCTACACAGGTCTTCATGTGGTACTTTTTGGCAATACCAGAGTGAAAATGTCTTTATGCAGTCCTCGCTGGTCCATTTGGTTGAGCCTTTTGAGTTGAGGGCAAACGTATGGGGTGGTAGGAGGATATTGTTACGAGTACTAGGAATATGAATTATTTTGGACAAATGATAAAATTCATTGGCTAATATAGGTATTTTTAAAGTACAAATGAGTGTTTTTGAAGTGAACATAAGATTAACTTTAGTAATTTCTAATAAAGTTGGGATATCTGGAGCGATTTCAGTGTGAGAGTGAGTTGAGTGTAAATAATTGAAAATTTCTTTTAGTTCCTGTTGGTTTATCAATTCGACATTTAGTATGCCTTGATTGCTGAATGAAATAGTTCTCAAAAGTGTCTGAATGTAATTTCTTAAATTTCTGATCTGTTCTAGCTCTATGTGAATAATTATTTCACTATTCAACCTATCCTCTAAGTCTGATAAGACTTTATAAACATTTTCTGCATGTGTTTGTATTTTCTGCATATCCCTTTGCCATCTTTCTGTTATTTGACCTGCTAATGTATGTAGCTTGGAAATTTCAGTCATTAATTTCTCTTCGTTAGAGTTAATCTTCATAAAATTATTTTGAATGTCAATTAGATCGTTTTGATCTAGATTTCCTGATATGTATCTTATAGCTGAGCCTAAACCATCGAATAGACTTCTTTTTTGATTTTTGTCGGGGCGAGAATATATTCTTAGTTTGTTAATATCTTCTGATAGAAGATCAATGTCTCGTTTGTAAGTATTTGCTAAATTAAGTTTATCAGGGTTGATTTGGTTGATTATAGGTATTTGATTTAATGGTAATTTAGCATATGTAGTCTCGATACTCTCAATACTTATTGTAAAATAAACCTTATGATAGTTAACCTTATATTTAGCTAAGCCTAAGTTGTCTAATATGTATCCAGGGGGATCAATTGGTGTCAGCTGAAGTGCCTGGTTGATGGTTGTCAGTGTCATTGTCAATCTGAAAAGAGTTAGTATTTTTGATCATGTGTTTACTGATTTTCTTTCCTTTTTGTGATACAAGATTTTGTTCCTTTGATTTCTTTGGATCTAGTAAAATTTTCTTGTATCTAGGTTTTATTTTATTTCTAGGTTCTGTATTTAAATAAACAATATCAGTTTTTGAGATTTTTCCTGTACGCTTTGAATTTACTTACTCTAAATTGTTTGATTGCTTATTGAATTGTTTTTGATAAAGGTCGTTATAGAAAGGGATGATTTCTTGTTTCCTATGCTCATTATAGTCTTGAAATATTTGTTTTTCTGGATTAATTTCATGTAGATTAAGATTTTCGTAGGGACCATAAAGTAATGAAAACGGTGTAAAATTAGCTACGGAGTGAACGGATTGGTTGTAAATTAAAATTGCTGTGGTGATTAATTCCGTTGTACTTTCTTTGGATTTTTGTCTGAGAATACGTAGTTTCTCTATTAAAGTGGAATGTGCTCTTTCGATTGGTGAATTCCCAGTATGAGCTTGAGGAGTAGTATAGTGAATACGAATTTGGAACATGGACATGAATTCTTTGAAGGTTTCGCTGGAGAATTCTTTGGCATTGTCGCAAGTTATCTGTGAAGGATAATTATGATGAGAAAAGTAATGGCGTAATTTGTTCAAGATTGTTATGGAATTTGCGTCGTGAAGTTCATATGCTTGAAGGTATCTGGTAAATAAATCTATGATTGTTAAGTATCGCTTGTTTTCTACAAAAAATATGTCTATGTGGAGTATTTCAAAAGGTCTTTTGGCTATGAGTGGTCCTGAAAATGGGAATTTCCGAGGATTCCGGTCGTATTTGGAAGTTAAACATAATTCACATTTATTAATATGATTTGTGACAAGATCTTGAATTTTTGGAAAATAGTATTGAGACTGAAGGTGTTTTGTAGTTTCTGTTATTCCATTGTGAGTATGTGAGTGATAGTCTGAAATTATTCGTATCTGTTCATCTTTATTAAGGATATCTTTCAGAAACGTATTAACTTTAACAATTTTTACGTTGGGTTCAAATATTTCGGAACATTTCCTGTAGGCCGATTGAATGAGATCGTCTTCTTGGCAGTATATATAGTACGTTTTCGTAGGGTCTATAATTTCGTGAAACATATTATCTAGTCTAGTTTCGTCAATTCTTCTTCTGATTGTTAGAGTGTATCTAATCTTTCCAAAAGGTTTTGTAAACACAATATCGTTTTTGTCACCGTATTTCAATAAAATTTGATAATGAGTGGAATTTAAAGATTTTTCAGATATTGGAAAATTAAACGCTGGATTTTCTTGTGCTGTATGTCTAGTTTCACCTGAATTGTTACTCTTTTCGTCATCGTCTGGTTGCGCACTTGATTGATTTCAGAAAGGGTTAGCGTTCAAAATATTGTCTGCTTCACTATTTGTTATCGATAAATTGGATTCTGAGCCGTACGTTGGTAATACCGACAGAAGGTCGATATCTTTATTTTGATCACCTTTAATTAAGTCTAAATTCTTCTTTGCCGTATTCATAGGGGGCACAATTATAATGTCACTAATAATGTTCACTTTAGGTTCCTCTCTAGCGGATTTCATAAGAGCTAAATTTTTTCTATTGCGTCTGTTGGAGATGATTTCATCTATAGCATTTATCTCGATTCTTGAGAGAGCATCAGCTACGTAGTTCTCTTTACCTTTTTTATATTTAATTTCAAAATTAAATTCCTCAAGTTTTAGTTTCCATCGAATAAGTCGTTGATTTGGTTCTTTCAATGAATGTAACCAAACTAAGGGTTTATGGTCAGTTTCTATAAGGAATTTTCTACCAAATAGATAGGGACGGAAATGTTTACAGCTGTCGATAATTGCAAGCAGTTCTTTTTCAATAGTACCATAATTCTTTTTGGCTGAATTCAATGTTCTTGAGTAGAATGCAATTGGGTGAGAGTTTTGAGATAACGCTTCCTATGGCAACATTACTAGCATCTGTAGTTAGAGTGAATATTTTTGAAAAATCGGGATATGCAAGAACAGGGGCATTACAAATAATTTGTTTACATTTTTCGAATGAATCAATATATTCTTGATCTTTAAGATTTATTTTAGTACCTTTCTTAAGATATGTATTGATCGGATGGGAAATTTTGGCAAAATCTTTTATAAACTTTCGGTAATATGAAATCATACCAAGAAATGATCTTATTTGTTTCTCAGATTTCGGAAGGGGAAACGATTGAATTGCTTCAATTTTATTTGGGTTAGGTTTAATTCCATCTGGAGTGACGATATGTCCTAGAAATGCTACCTCCTTTCTCAGGAATTCGGATTTATCTAACTGAATTTTTAAATTATAATTTTGAAGCTGTTGGAAAATTTGTTTTACATGTAATATATGTTCTTGAAGTGATCTAGAGAATATAACGATATCGTCCATATATACGAAACAGAACTTATAAAGGAATGGTCGTAGAATTGTATCCATAACCCTCTGGAATGTTGCTGGGGCGTTCTTTAGGCCAAATGGCATACGAGTATATTCGTAGTGACCATTGTCGACAGTGAAGGCAGTCTTCTCAGCCGAATCTGGATGAATTTCTATTTGGTGGAAAAGTAAACACATCTGCCAAGATTGTCAAGAATTTCGTCGATTCTGGGTAAAGGATATTTATCTTCGATAGTTTTTTCGTTTAATTTTCTATAGTCTATAACCATACGGAATTTCGTTTTTCCACTGGAGTCAAATTTTTTGGGGACAATCCAAACAGGGGAACTATAAGGAGAGATACTGGGTTTTATAATTTTATTATCTAGAAGTTTTTGGATCTGATTTTGTATCTCTTCTTTAAGATGGTATGGATATCTATATGACTTTTGATAAATAGGCTCTTCATCAGCAGTTCTAATGTTATGTTTGACAGCATGAGTGAAAGAAAGATCAGAGTTTTCGTTATAGAAGATGCTTTTGTATGCTTTGCATGTTGAAATGATGAGGCTTTTCTCCTCGGGGTTCAGATGTTCTGTTCGAATAAGTTTAGTAATGTCTATATCATTATAAATGTCATAATTTGGACCAGATTGTTTGAATGTTGATAGGGATTGGACTGGAATTGGTTCATGAAAGTTTATGGCAATTTGTGAGAATTGTAGATCTTGTTCAATTGGAATTTGTACGTATCCGTCTGAAGCTGAAGTGATGCACTCAGGGATAGAAATATTGTTTAAAGAAATTTCTGGTAAAACTACAGGGCCGTTGTCAAGTGTTACAGGAATTTTCAATATAGGCTTATCAAGTTGTTCTGTGTATGGTTCAAATAAACCAGGATTTATCTCAAAATGAAATGGTATTTTAATATTTGCAATTTTTAATATATGATTCTTATAATCTATAAGAGCTTTAAGAATATCAATATCTTGACTACCAATAAGAGCATCGAATCTTTCGTGCCATGGGACTATAAACATGTCGAAAATATGTTCTATTCCAAAATCGTTTAATAGAGGATATTGACAACTCAATGAGCCATTATAAGTGGTTTTAATTGATTTCACGGAAAATTTTGACTTGTAAATGCAATTGGAGAATAGTCGAAAGGCTGGTTCAGGATTGATTATCGAATTGGTTGCTCCTGGGTCAATTAATATCTTAAGATCTAATCCGGGAAGGTAAATGAAAGGTAGTTTTGGTGATGAGTTTATATTGTTGATATCTATTCCGAGGCTATTAATTAAAAATTTTCAGTTTCCTCATTTTCTTCGATATTTAAATTTTGGAACTGATCGTCTGTATTATCTATGTATGTTGTTCGTTATATGTGTATTCGTCTTGATAAGTACCGTAATCTTGATTTTCATCTTCGTTATAGTCTTGTTCGACGTTGAATAGTTCTTCTACCATTACTCTAGGGGGGCCGGTTTGTTTAAAATGGTTCTGTGGTCTGTTTTGGGGCCTAAAAGTATGAGCTGTTGATATGCTCATCGGTGTGGGTTTGTAATTGTCATGTGGTTTCTGTTGTCTTTTGAAAACTTGTGAGTTAGAAGGGAATTGTTTGGGTGGGATGGGTTGATTTTCATTTGGAAATTTCGGAAGTATTTGTGGTCTAAATGGCTGATATTGAAAGGACTGATTTGGCAATTGAGGTTGGAATTGTTGGGGTTGAAATGGTTGACTAGGCATATGTGGCCTGAATTGTTGATATTGAACGGGAAAATGTGAATTTTGAGATCTGAATTGTTGGAAGTGGAGGGGTTGTTTATTCTGATAATTTGACGATTGAGATTTCTGGGGTGGGCGTATTTTTGTTGACTTCTGAGCTCTAAGGAAGTTTGCAAATTCTATCTGGGACCTTTCGTTATCTAGTTTCTTACACTCAAACAGGGCATGTTCAAGGCTTGGAATTGAAATGTGAAGAAGATGATTTCGGTAGGGTTCTAATAGACCTGCTTTAAATATTGCAAGAGCTTGTTCAGTGTACATATTTTCTTTGGACTTACGAACACTTTCATCATTTGTATTGATTGCTAAAATCGAATTCTGAAAAGGTTTGTGGATAGATTTGAATTGTGATATTAAGATCGTGAGCTAGTAGCTCTTCGGACCTAGGATCTCCGAATCGTTCAGTAAGGGCTTTCTTTAGGCTAAGCCAAGTTTCGAAGGATTGGTTAATAATGACATCTCTAGCTGGACCAGAACGTTTGGCTTTAATTTGTTCTAAGACTAGAGTGTTGAACAGATGATTGTCTTTTGTTTCTAGAAGCATTATATATTTCTCGGACTGCCTAATAAAATATGCGAGGTCTTTCGAACCACCGGAATATTTGGGCAGGAGGTTGTTTGCCATTGTTATCTCAAGTTGGGTAATAGGGATAGGATTAGCCATGTTGTTTATTGTTTCGTCCGATTGAGAGATATCTAAATGTTCGAGTAATTTAAGTAAACTGTCTGTTCGAATAGGTGATCTAGATCGACTACGATTATTGCTCATAAATAAATTCAACTAACAACAAAAAATATATAAAAAAATACGAGAAATTAATCACTTCAATTTCTAAAAATATGATTTATGAAAAAAAATTGCAGAGAATGTGTTGTACATGCAAAAAAAAAATCGACTACTGGTATTTATTTTAAGTAAATCAATTAAAGTCAATCTTATTTTATAAAGAATATATTCACTGAAGGAACTATATTTCTTTACTAAATTCCACAGATGAGAATTAGCCAATAAATTAAATTAAAGGAAAATGACTTACAGGATAATGCACAAAAGGATCATTTGTAAGGTTCTTCCTTGTATCTGGATTCACTGAAGGAACTGGAGCCTGTTTGACGACCTGGATTCCACTGAAGGGATCTGATGTGGGCCGGAGATATTTCTTCTTTGATGCACCTTGTAGTTAAACACAGTCACTAATGTTTTATCAAAAATTGTTCGAGATATCGTCTTAATTTCTTGATAGAAAACAGTAAAACGTCTACCGCACTGAAGGGGTAATTAATCGATTCACCGACGATATCCTGTTCGTAGCGCCAGTTAAGTTTTAATGACCGAAAAATAACTTTTTAAAAACGTTTATTCTAACATACAAGATTACATCAACAAGACAAGATTATATCTGAGATTATTATATGCATTACATGGTTTTATATTAAAATAAATGACAGATCAGCATTAAGTTGTAATATGATCCAGTGAGACGTTGTGGAGCCGTGGTCTGCCTACATGACTCGCGTAATTATTTTAGATGTTATCATTTTACCACCACTGTAACTCGAAAACAGTAACTCTAAGGAAAAATGTTGCTACAAATAATTAGGTCTTTCATGAAGTACCAACAGATTTTCAATTTTCGAAAGAAATCGCCCTCTCCACGCAAAAATACACATACCTATTTGAGAATTTAACTGCCTCTATCTCAAAAACTGTAACTCTTTTGAAAAAATGTTCAATTTTAACGTTTCCGGATATTGTTCTATCTTTAATTATACCACCTCAGATTTTCGATTTTCGAGAAAATTCAGCCACTCCACCCCCTTCGGGTTGTAACAACATTTTAAGAATTATATATGATATAAAATACAGGGTGTTCCATTTACAAATATTGAGAAAATATGGCAATTGCGTTTTTACATACGCTTTACATAATTTACGCAATAATGTGAAAATGGGTCATTATTACAATACTATAATAATAATAATAATATTGATGTGTCACCTTGTTAGAGAACATTCTTTGCGTTTCTAATTAATTTCAAAATACGAATTGAGCGTGGACACACTTAAAACTCACCATCTACATAATTATATTATACGGAAAATGTTGATAAAAAATATTCAATAGATCTATTTTTATTTCGATCCATTGGATACGTTGATTTTTAGTTTTGATGCACTGTTTTTTATAAAAAAGTCTTCTTTATTTATGTTCTAGCTAATGAATAGTTTCTTATAAAAACATTTTTTTCTTTCTCTTGAGTACGTCAAGATGAACAAGAATGATCACATTCAATTTTAACGTAGAAGGACGGTTCAGCCAGAATATGAGAAAATATTTAGAAAATTTGCAATTCATAGTATTTAACTTAGAGGGTAAATATAACAGCAAATAAAATGTTCGAGAAATATTTAGTTTCCATAAAAAAATATAAGTATGAGATCGATTTCGATTCAATATATCGATTCAAGAAAGTATATTTCTTATTATTAGATATTATCAAATTTGTTCCAGTTGCTCTTATATATATCGAATACAATTTTCCTGAAGTATCTGTTAGTTGAATTTCAATTGCGTTTAAATAAGTTTGGTGTGTAATGAAGGCGTATCTCGAATAAAATTTATCTTTTGTTTATTTTTGTGATGTAAACAGTAGTAAACAACCCAACTGGACATTTTCAAAAAAATAGTATTGGATACCATGATATATCATTTATATTTATATATTCTTACATTTGCTAGTATTATTTAAGGAAAGAATATACGTGCATTGATATAATGCTGTAGGAACAGAATCACAGCGTTGCCAAATCTGGACGGCTCAGGTTAAATGGTACAAACATAAAGGGTGTTCGAGCAGCGGTCAGACGCCTGCGCACTTCAATTTACGATGAAATAATTTATTCCCAACTACTAGTAAGATGTTCGAGCAGTAGCTTGAGTATTTCCAAACTAGTCCGGACTCAGTTTGAGACAGGCGCAGTTGGAGCATCTTCTTCTTTTTAGAGTATAGTGTTCTCTGTTGTTGGAGAAATCCCTTTCAGAGAACACTACCACAGTCCTAAACTAAGCCCGGTTTTGTGTTTTGTCCATCAGTCGTTCATTGATGCTCTCTCTTATCTTTGGTCATAAAACATATCTCTCGGCATAGTCATTTGTCTTATGCCGACGAAATTGTAAGAAAGTGTAAGGGGTAGTTTGCAAACTGCGGTTTGGTGTTCGAGCAACAGAATCCCAAACCACTTGGAAACTATTTCAAACCGCACATGCGCATTTTAAACAGTTATCAAACCGTCCCAAACTACTGCTCGAACAGCCTTATAGATTTATATATATACATTTGTATATGTGACTGGCTACCACAGAGCCACGGTAGGCTTTTTGCTGAACTAAAAGTAAGATATTCCATACAAACCTGAGCCAAATTTCTGAGGGAATAATTGGCGCGTAAGAAATTGTCGGTTATATTATCAGGTGACAGGACCGAACGTTTCGTATTGGATACAACTCGGTACCACTGGAAACTAGCGCCAATCGTTTTTTGAAAGATACGAGTCGTCTAAAAGGCAAGAAAAACAATCCTGAGCCACATATACGGCTCAGGTTTGTTGCTCTGGCTCAGGAATGAATGTACGATTTGCTTAGATATATATAGAATATTTATTAGTTAATAAGAATCTCATGGATTTTAAATTGTCGTATGTAAACATTTTTCTTTTGTATTTGACATGAATAAATTGATTGATTGATTGATTGACACCTCTATATTTTTTGAAGATAAGCTTACTACTAAGGCATGATACTATAAAAGTATCATGCTACTAAGGTGTCATTTATTTATGAATACGAGAATTTAGATTTGATTGGAAAAGTTGGAGTGGTTGCTCGTCCTAATCCACCACGACCAGTTTTGATCTGTTGTAGTACTTGATTGCATTAGTGTTCAGTATCTAGATTTATTCTTTTTAACAGACGTAACAATCTAGAATACCGGGTCATTCGTGTAGCCATCTGGTTCGGTTTCCCTTCCCAGAACAAATGATACCGTAGTCCTTCTTCTACTCACAGAGTATGTGAATCATGGTTTCCTCCTCTTCCTGGCAGAACCTACATAGGTCATCCTTGACCAGGCGCATATTGCTCATATGCTTCCTAAGCCTACAGTGTCCTGTCAGCATCTGTTTCAGAATCCTTATCGTTTTATGACTTTGATTTAGTAATTCGTGGAACATGTTCAGAAGAAAAGTCAACATGTACAAATGTAAAAACATTTACTTTTAATTGATTCTAAATTACCTCTAAAGAAAATTGGTTTTCTTTCAACTTTTATATTATATAGCGAGTCCGTAACGTCAGAAATAAGATTCGTGGAATATAGAGGGTTGATTTTTATCTAAAAATATCTAATATTTATTACAAGACATATTTTAGTGAACCTGTATAATTTTTTTTATGTCGAATATGCACAATCAAGAGAAAAAATCCACGTATCCGATGTTTTTGGTGAAAATCAAACCATTAGAAAGTAAATAACTACTTTACCCAGATTTCAATAAGTTTTATTTTGTCAAAAACAATATAAATTATGAAGCTGCTATACGGAAGCAATTCCTTTATCAAAACGAAGCTTAAAAAACTACTGAATATGTTCAACTTTCCATCATCAAGAAGCTTAACTCATATAGATTAATTTTGTTCTGGACACAGAATTGTGTTGCATTGCCATTCAATATAACTGCACAGATAATGATTTATGAAAACAAAGGAGGGCTTTGTGCGCATATATAGCTTTTTTTTATTCACGGCAGCAACGGCGGCCAGACTTCAACCAGGGTCACAATAAAACAATAAACTTTCACCTTTTTGTTTCGACGAGCTATTGATCGAAAAAAGTTTCGCAGACATCAACAGCT
The DNA here is from genome assembly GCA_958507055.1 of Crioceris asparagi. Taxonomy (NCBI): domain Eukaryota; kingdom Metazoa; phylum Arthropoda; class Insecta; order Coleoptera; family Chrysomelidae; genus Crioceris; species Crioceris asparagi. The sequence continues at coordinate 77,854,579 of OY293826.1, read as the reverse complement.
AGACTAGCTTGACTAGAGCTGAGTTGCTGCTGAAAATTAATTTGATCTGTATGCTACAGTATTACCGTCATGGCCTTAATATAGAATTGATAAATCATGAAGTGGCCATATCATGAACTTGTGACATTTCATAAAGTGACCAATTCTAGTGAGTTTCACATTCAGAATGCAGAGTGGCGTCTTATGGAGCCCATCGTTACTAGTGCCGGGCTCGACCGAACATCAGGTAGTGTTTCAGGCAAATTTCATCGCTTTATCATTCCTTATCAACGTTTCTCGAGTGGTTCATCAACTTTTGGTTCTATCATTTATGTAGATAGAGTAGGGCGCCCGTACTAAAAATGCAAATAAATTAATTAGGTACTTATTTATTGTTCTTGTAATTATAATAAGAAATTAGTTTTATTATTCGGTACTTACTTAAGGGACTGATAACAATTTGAACTACTAAGAAAATTATTCTTTATTGTTAATGTATAAAAAAATCTGATCCTTACACTTTTTGCACAAATGATCGCTATTTATTAGTATGAGAAGTTTATCGACTCTTTTTAATGCTCTATTATCAATATCATTAAACTTGCATACTTGATAATCTCTAGTCTTACCTAGCTTTGGGTAGAAGTTTCTCAAAACGACTTTCTCGTCCCTAGTATTTAATTTTTTTACAGGAATTAAGTTAACTTTGGGCCGTACTCACAAAGACTCCTTTACTTAATTCTTCAGACAAGACTACACAATCATTTCTTTCATTGACTTTGCCAAGTTTGATAATCTCATTTCTGACTGGCACTATAATATTTATAATCTCATCTGAATGCATTCGTATTTTCAGATGGTTATTATTAATACACAATGACAAATATAGTTCTCGTAATTAATAATCGCGTTATATCTGTGGAAAAAATCTGACCCCAATATTCTGTGCATCTTGTTATAGTCCAAGAGCTAGTGAACCCTCCGACTAACGGTCTTCCTGTAAGGTTAGACATTTGTACACATATGATTTATAGCATACTAAGGGCAATAGCCATGACCTGGCAGGCGTCAGCCCCTTTATTTTTTAAATTGTGAAATAAATATATAGAGTATAGAAACTTGTTTCTGTAAGCTTAAAAATTTAATAGAATGTTGTTTATTTATTGTAAATCTTGAAAAAAATGACAGGCGATTACAATGAGCAAAAGGATTTGACAGGTGAATTGAAAGGTGCACAATTGATGAGGTAAAATGAACTTTCTCCTGTATAGTTGAAATTTGGATATGTTTTTGAGTAAACGTTTTAGAATAAATATGTACAATGACAGGCGGTTTTGAAGAGCATAATACCTTGACAGGCGAGGGTAAAGCTGCTCTGTGCGTGCAAGAAAGAGGTTTTACGTGAACGCCTATGGTGCGAGTGAGACCGTTTTTAATAGGATGGGACATATACCTGCTCTGGATCAATAATGTAAAGAGAAGATTTCGTCAGTTGTGCCTACGATTATTGTTTGTGTAGATGCTACGAACTATTTATACATTTCATATTTTGAGTGATTTCGGATTTTGAAAATCAAACTTCATATTATTATTAATTGTGCAGTTATTTTGCACATTGTTGTACTTTATATTAACATTTCAGTAAATAGTGTGAAGGATGGAATCTGAACACGTGATTTGTGTGATTTTTGGCGAAGAAACTGGTGAAAGAACTGTACGATTCGCAGCGACTACGTTAGATAAAAGCAAATCAATATTAAAAATAAGAAAAGACAATAATTTAAAATTTAATGATATTTATTTGCCAGAGGAAATTAACGCAAATACTGGTTACCATGTGAAATGTTACAAAAACTTTCTTGTCGTGATGAAAAAATATCGCACGAGTGAATTATCAACTTCTTTAAATTTGCCAGCATCATCATCAGGTATTATTTATCAACTTCTATATTCTTTACTAGGTTTTATTCTTTAATTTTAACTATATTTTTGGTTTGATTATGTTTGATTGATTAATAATTAAAATCAAAAAAATCATGTAAAAATAAAGATTATTATTAATCATTAAATATGAATAATTCAATATTTTTTTGTTTTATAGAAATGACGTCGACAAATGTTGAAACAGTGGCAATCGCTACTGAAGAAAGCGGAGCTTCAACATCTGGTGAAGTGTCCGTTAGTAAAACTAGCGATGCTGAAAGGCTCTGTGTCTTTTGTAGGAATAAATATAAACGAGTGGAAGGTCGATACCAACCTCTTCACTCGTCAGAAAGAACAAGTTTGATGCAAGTTCTGAAAGAATTCGGCGACGATAATGAATTTTACGAAAAAGTTAGCGCAGATTCAAGCCTTTTGATTGAAAATTATGAATTTTGCCTCTGAAAAAAAATCAAAATCGGTGATAAGGTTCATGAAATCCGTGTACGTGATTTCTTTGGTCGCCTGTTAGCTCTGTCAATACAACATCGATTTGGAAAAGACGTTATCATACCCCATTACACTTGTTCCAATGTCATTGTGTCATGAAGATGGTACAATACATAAAACTCAAAAATCAGCTATGGTTGAAATTTTGAAGGCAAATGTCAGCAGTGACGAAGTACCAAGACATTTTGATGTTGTTATTTTCGATGGATTCTTCTTACTGCATACATTCAAAAATATTCCAAAAACATTTGGTGGTATTTCCAAAAAAATCATGTAGCTACTAACAGCTACACAAGCCTCACGAGTAGATATAATTTTCGACCAATATTTTTCGCCGTCCATTAAAAATTATGAACGAGCCAAACGACAAGAAGTACGGAACATAAATTATTTCATTACCGGACCAGAACAAGTCAGACCAGTTGACTTTATGAAAGAACTTCGTAACATACAGTTCAAAGAAGCTTTTGTGGATTTCTTAATTACACACTGGAGCACAAATGAAATGACAGAGATAATCGGGAATACCATAGTGAACTTATATTACAAACAATGCCATACTTATAGTATCTACAGTAACTCCGTGACCTTCAATATAAATGATACTTTATCGTGCCAACATCATGAAGAGGCTGATACGAAAATAATATACCATACATGCCAAATGGATGAAGATGTATACGGCGTGTTAATAAAAACGTGTGACACAGACATTTTAATATTAATGCTCGGAAATATGGACCATCTTCACAAAAATAAAATTTAAAAATCTTTATGGAATATGGCACTGATAATTTAAAAAAATAGATAAATATTTCTGAACTGTATACAAAATGGGGACCTTTTATATGCCAAAGTTTACCGGGATTTCATGCATTGACCGGTTGCGATTTTAATCCGTCCTTTTTAAGAAGAGGTAAAAAAAACCTTTCCAAATATTGCAGAAATATATTGAGTATCAGAAGGCGTTCAAAGCATTAGGAAATGCAGAAGTAGTAGAGAAGAAAGAAAATTTTTGTTTCGATACTCGAGAAATTTGTATGCCAAATGTGCTGTAACGTTTAACCCTGTGCTAAACGTTGTGGGGTGAGCTCACTTGCGTAAGACTCAAAAGTTCGCAGATTACTTCCAATGATTTATTTTCAAACACACTGTACACAGCTTTCTGTTGTTGGTACTTTCGAGTTATGTCTCCAATTGACTGATACAATAAACTAACTATGTCCCATGATCGTCACGGCTTTATATATCTGAATCATGATATGACATTCATCGAGAATTCTATGATTATCTATACGAACATAATTAATGTTCTAGATCTTTGTCAAGGTGACAATAGCACGACAAATTGTACCTCACATACAGTTTCTGGAAGGATCGAGAACAAATCTACTACAATTCCAGAAATACACAATGAAATACACAAGCAACATTACTGCAAACAAGGTAGCAGAATGAATACAAACTAAAAGAAATAATAACAGTAAGTACATGATAAACTACCCACGTAACACTGCCCCCTTCTTAGCTTTGATCGTCCCGATCAAATGTAACCTCAGTCTCTTTGTACAGTGAAAGTCTGTCGATATGAACCACTTTCATTTTACTGCGTGGGGATTTCTGAATTCTATATACCACATCGCTTATCCTCTTCATAACGGTATATGGTCCCACCCATTGTTTGTCAAACTTTGGAGAACGACCTTTTCGTCTTTGTGGATTGTACAACCACACTTTATCAGCAATTTCAAATTGTCCGGTTTCTGCACGAATATCATATCGGGCCTTCATTCGATCACTAGAAATCTTCAACTGTTTTCTAACCAGATTGTGTATTTCCTCGAGTCTTCGCCTCAAACTCTGAATGTAGGCATCTACAGATGTGCAAGGTTCGCTTGGTGAACCAAACAAGATGTCAGACGGAAGTTTCAGATTTCTACCAAGCACAATGCCAGCTGGGGATTCTTTGGTCGATTCATGAGTGGAAGATCTATAGGCCAGTAGGAAGAGCGGTATACACTTATCTCAGTTTGTTTGGTATTCATTGATTGCTGACTTCAAATAATTTTTTAGTGTTCTGTTAAATCTCTCTACCATTCCATCGGATTGTGGATGCAGTGGAGTTGTACGAGTTTTCTTGATCCCCATTAGGTTACACACACTCTGAAAGATTTCCGACTCAAAATTTCGACCTTAGTCCGAGTGAATTTCTAACGGCACACCAAACCGACTTATCCAATGTTCAATTAGGGCATCAGCCACTGTTTTTGCCTCCTGATGTGGAATTGCGATTACCTCTGGCCATTTACTGAAATAATCCATGATGACCAAGAGATATTTATTTCCAGAGCTGCTTATTGGAAATGGCCCCGTGATATCGATGGCTATTCGCTCAAATGGGGCACCCACATTGTACTGCTGCATCCTATGGCGGGTTCCGGCATTTGGGCCTTTACTGGTAAAGCAGGTGTCGCATCGCCGACACCAATCTTCTACGTCAGCACGGCTTCCTAACCAGTAGAACCTCTCTCTAATCTTCGATAAAGTTTTATTGATACCTAAATGGCCACCACTTGCTCCACAATGAATCTCTTGCAGTGCTTGTGCAATTCTTTTCCGTAGAAGAATTATTTGCAAATGAACAGTCTTACCATCATTACTTTCCCATTTTCTTTTTAAAACGTTATCATCAATTACTAAAGATTCCCAAAGTGACCAGTATCCTTTTATGACAGGAGACAAATCTGATATCTCCTGCCAAGAAGGTCTTGCTCCATCCATTTTCCACCTCATCACTGGTCCAATATCATTATCATCCAGTTGGTCTTGCTTGAGTACTTCCGAACTCCAGTTTGGGTCGCCATTTATCAAAGTTCGTCTGACTTTAAGAATTTCTGGCAAATTATTTTCAAGTCTTGAACAGTTTTTAAAGTCCTCTGCACAAGGCCGTCTTGACAGTGCATCAGCGTTTCTGTGGTTAATACCAGGACGATGTTCAATTTTGAAGTCATATTCTTGAAGTTGTTGGAGCCAGTGCGCTATCTGACCTTCCGGGCTCTTGAACTGAAACAGCCATTTAAGTGATGCGTGATCGGTCCGTAGAACAAATGTCTGACCGTATAAATATTTGTGGAAATGTCTTATTGCCTTGACTACAGCTAGTAACTCCTGCCGCGTCACACAGTAATTTTGTTCAGCCTTTGATAAATTCTTACTGTAATATGCTAGTACATACTCCACTCCTTTTATTCTTTGGGACAAAATTGCCCCAATTCCTGATTTACTGGCATCAGTATCTAGGATAAATTCTCCTTCTCTCTGGGGATAAGCCAGAACAATAGAAGAGCACAAAGCACCTTTCAGATATTCGAAAGCATTCTGACATTCTGGAGTCCAATTGTAAGGTCTTTCCGTCTCAGTTAGTCGATGCAATGGACGGGCAATACTAGCAATATTCTTTACGAACCGTCTGTAATATGAACACAGGCCTAAGAAACTTCGCAGTTCTGTTTTGTTCCTTGGTACAGGCCACTTATGAACCACTTCTGTCTTTTCGGATCTGTTCTTACACCATTTGCGGATATTATGTGTCCTAAGTACTTCACCTCAGTTCTTAGGAAAGCGCATTTCTCGGGATTGAGTTTAAGATTTGCTTGTGAGAATCGTTGAAATACCTCTTCTAGATTTTTCAAGTGTTCCTCAAATGTTTCACTGAAAACGATTACATCATCAAGGTATACTAAACATTTCTTTCCAATGAGTTCACGTAGTACTCTTTCCATCAATCTCTCAAAAGTCGCTGGAGCGTTGCACAATCCGAATGGCATTACAGTGAATTGCCATAGACCAGTATTGGCTGAAAATGCTGTCTTTTCTTTATCCTCAGGATGCATTTCGACTTGCCAATATCCACTTTTCAAGTCCAATGTAGAAAACCATTTCGCTCCTGACAACCAATCCAGTGTATCGTCTATTCTGGGAAGAGGATAACTGTCTTTTTTTGTGATTTCGTTTAATTTTCTATAATCAACACAAAACCTAGTCGAGCCATCTTTTTTTGTGACTAAGACAACCGGTGACAACCAAGGACTGTTCGAAGGTTCAATTACCTTTTGTTTCCTCATGTTATCTATAAGTATTGCCATTTCATTTTGTTTTGCTAATGGTACCCTTCTAGGAATTTGTTTTATTGGTTGTTGGTTGCCTGTGTTAATGCGATGTTGTACCATATTAGTTCGTCCTAGATCTGTTTCCGAAAAAGAAAATAGTTCTTTGTATTTCTCCCATAAATCACCAAATTTCGCCTTCTGTTGGTTAGGAAGCTCTCTTCCTTTCTGGCACAGGGTTTTCCCTTGACCGCTTGAGATTTTGACAGATACTATAGGTTCCGCACAGGCAATTACTTCATTTTTCATTAAAACTCTAGGTTCTTCGGACAGATTTAAAATTCTCACCTTAATTGGATGCTCACTTGATGGATTTATTAATGCGTTTTCTATAATCATTTCCTTTGGCAGACATTCTGGATTACTTTCTAGTACCAGTGCCTCCTTGCACTTAGCACCTTCTATTTTAACATGGATGAGATTGTCAGACCATCCAGGTATCGTAATGGTCCTGTTTACCTTAATTTTTCATATTCTAGATTCAGATGTTGACATAAACAACTCTTCTTCATTAACTTTGAGTATTCGGTCTTGGAGGTTCAGATTGAAGCCAAATTTATTCATGATGTCTAGCCCAAATAAAACTTTGTCCAAAATCTCGGCAACAAATACTTTATGTCTAAGTTTTGATTTTCCCAGTTGAATATCTGCCTCGTGAGTACCAATGACGGGTCTTGTCACTCCATTTGCAGTTTCAAGTATATAACTTCTATTGGGATGATCAATTTTGCAAGCAGGAATAACATCAGCTCGCACAATGGTAGAATATGAACCAGTATCAATAACAATATTACAATCCCGACCGCATATTCCTCCTTTCACAACCAAGCTGGATCCTTCATGACTCAGTCGGGAAATTTTGATTTTTAATGATGTTGGGGCTTGGTTGGAGTAAGCCAGTCTTCGACCCGCAAAACTGGCTAACTGGAGTTTTCCCGCACATTGCTATTTTGAGGCTGTGGACAATTCTTCTTTATATGTCCTTCTTGTCCACAATTCCAACACAAAGTCTTAGTTCTTGGTTCATTTGTTTGCCCATCCAATTTTTGTAACATTTTAATAATGTGCTTTATGGAGTTACCATTGCCATACGACTTCTCTTGGGTTGAATTGACCCATCGTGTCTGTCGCAGTCTGAGATGACTTCTGGACACCTGTTTAGCAGCTTCGTATTCAAGTGCACGTGCAAGGGCATCTTCAATTCTTGTAGGACTACTTAACCGAAGGGCTTGTTGCATTTCAATATCTCTTATACCATCAATGAATGTTTGTACCGTTAACCTATCAAGAAAGTCTTTTGGTGCTCTAGGATATGCCAGTCGAACGAGCCGGGCAACATCAATTTCATATTATTGTAGTGTTTCTCCAGACCTTTGCTGCTTATTCTTTAACTGTGCTTGGTAAACTTGTGGTAGATGTTGGTCACCGTACCGTCAAGTTGATCCACTAAAATCTCATATGAAGGTTCGCCGCCAGTTAAGGTATTTAAAATTTCCAAGGCATCACCACGGAGAGCCAAGATCAATGCGAAGGCTTTCTCTTCATCTGACCAACCACTAGCCAAAGCAGCAGCATCAAATTGCTTTTTATATGTAGACCAAGACTGTTTACCATCGAATTTTGGGGCTTCAATTTTTACTGGATTAACTACACCATTTTGAATTTCATTGGAAGATCTTCTCAGAGGCACTTCAGGTTTTGTTTGCAACATCTTCTCTTCCATTAACTGAAATTTTTGCTCAATACTTTCTCGAACTTTTTATAATTTCTGTTCAACTTCTTCTTGAACTTTCTCTAATTTCTGGTCAACTTCTTCTTGAACTTTCTCTAATTTCTGGTCAACTTCCTGTTTATCTTCTTGTCGCACTCTTGCTTGTTCTTCTAAGATTTGTCTTATTCTTGTTTCTTGATCTTTTTTTTCCTGCTTTCTAATTCTTTCTTGTTCTTCTTTATCTTGTTGCCTAATTCTTTCTTGTTCTTCTTTATCTTGTTGCCTAATTATTTCTTGTTCTTGTCTACTTCTTTCTTGATTTTCTAGAATTTGACTTATTTTTGTTTGGTCTTCCTTTCTAATTCTTTCTTGTTCTTCTTTTTCTTGATGTCTAATTCTTTCTTGATTTTCTAGGAACTTCATTATTTCTGCAAAATTTGCCATTTCGTCGTAATCTTTCGATCTGGTATTCACCATATATTCTCAGCAAAATGCAAAGATCCCACTTCTGACACCAATTGTAACGTTTAACCCTGTGCTAAACGTTGTGGGGTGAGTTCACTTGCGTAAGACTCAAAAGTTCGCAGATTGCTTCCAATGATTTATTTTCAAACACACTGTACACAGCTTTCTGTTGTAGTACAACTGTCACTACTTGTCACTTTGACTATCGCGTTCCAACTACTTTCGAGTTATGTTTCCAATTGACTGATACAATAAACTAACTATGTCCCATGATCGTCACGGCTTTATATATCTGAATCATGATATGACATTCATCGAGAATGTTCTATGATTATCTAGACGAACATAATTAATGTTCTAGATCCTTGTCAAGGTGACAATAGCACGACAAATTGTACCTCACATACAGTTTCTGGAAGGATCGAGAACAAATCTACTACAATTCCAAAACTACACAATGAAATACACAAGCAACACTACTGCAAACAAGGTAGCAGAATGAATACAAACTAAAAGAAATAATAACAGTAAGTACATGATAAACTTCCCACGTAACAGTACGGTTCGAAATGTTCCAAAGTAAATGATGCGCGTTATGAAAAGTTCCTTTATACATATGACACAAGTAATCCTAAAACATTCATGAAAAAAGTAAGAAGTTATTCATCAAATGTACCTCCGTTCCAACGCGAACTGCAACAACAATTATTAAGAACTGCATATATTACAAATATATGTCATTTAAAGGAACCAACAATTCTTGAAAATAACGGTGGAACTTAATGAATGGTCATTACGATTTCAATTGGTTTGAGGTGAATACGGTTCCTTCTTCTATATATGATGTACTTTTACAAGAGCCTACTGATACTGCCGCCGCACAATCAACTGAAACTGAGGAAAACATTTCAGGTAACATACAATTATTTTATTCAATAAGATTTAATATACAGTCCTATGTAATTGAGCTTGATATTCAATTCTTAATGACCTTATTGATTTATAATTTTTTCTTCTATTTTCAGAAGAGCATTATCGATGAGTCAGATGATGATGAAAACAGTAGTAGTGAATTGTCGGATAATGATGAAGAAAATTAATGTAAAAACTAATGTAGATTACCTTAAAACTAATAAAATATATTGTATTTATCATTTTTATTTTTATTTCATGTCACTCGCACTATATGCGTTCAAGTAACACCTTTTATTCGCACGCCCTTAGCAGCTTTGCCGTCGCCTGTCAAGGTCTTAAGCTAGTCAAAACCGCCTGTCATTGTACATATTTATTCTAAAACGTTTACTCAAAAACATATCCAAATTTCAACTATACAGGAGAAAGTTTATTTTACCTCATCAACTATGCACCTTTCAATTCACCTGTCAAATCCTTTTGCTCATTGTAATCGCCTGTCTTTTTTTTCAAGATTTACAATAAATAAACAACATCCTATTAAATTTTTAAGCTTACAGTAACAAGTTTCTATACTCTATTTATTTTACAATTTAAAAAATAAAGGGGCTGATGACGTGCAAGGCTGACGCCTGCCAGGTCATGGCTATTGCCCTTAGTATGCTATAAATCATATGCCTACAAATTTCTAACCTTACAGGAAGACCGATACTCGGAGGGTTCACTAGCTCTCCAGCTATTATCAAATGCGTCGCACACATGAAAGCAAGGTGTGACCTTGATCTTGCGAAATATTAGTTCAACGTCTGCTACAACGTGTGACCTGGTTGAATCGTTGAACATTTTTGCTAATTTGTTTATTTTTTCATTATTTAAAACATTTTTAAATATAACTCTTAAAGTCGCAGAAGTTTCTGATTTTACCCTTTGTATGATACAAAAATTTAATTTAGACTTTTCATATTTAGTTAGAAAATATATCTCCAATTCGTCTTTCCCATAAGCTATAAATACTGTTCTGTTATCTCGCGAATTATTTTTGTTGAAATTATTAGGCCGCTTATTTTGCGCGCTCCTATTTCTTGAATAATTTTTCTTATTGTCCCTATTATCGCGTTTGTATGAATTATTTTTTTTCGAATTATTATCACTGAATTTCGAGCTCCCGTTTCCACGTCTCTCGCTATATCTATATTTTGCTCTAAAATGGAGGACTGGCGGATTATTTGATATATTCTCGATCTCTTCTTATTTTGCTGCTAGGATTGCGTCGGTTAGAGAGCTGCAATTCCTCGATTTAATTATCATTCTAAAGTCGTGGCTGTTTAACTCTTTTGCGAATGCATTGAGCGCTAGCTTCTCAACTACCTACGAAATAATCCTTTTCTTATCTACAACGTTGTCCGACTGAGCAATAGTTAGGTCGTTCATAAGATCCTTTAGCTTTCTTCCGAAATGTTCAACGGACCCACTACTTTGCCTAGCTTGCTGTACCGACAATGTAGCGGCGAACTTATTTGGAATGAAATAAGTTTTTAAATTTTGAATCTAATGTGGGTCATCTTTTTAAATAGTTTTTATTACTTTCGGTTCTTGTATCAATGGACTCCGCAGCGATTTCTCAGGCCCCATACGGTCTAGAGACTTGAAATTTCGAATTCGTACTTAGATCGCAGACATCTCGCCGCCTGTTAAGCTCCAAGTGTGATCCAATATTGGTAATTATAATTATCTCATTCAATCTCATTCAACCAAGATCATTATTTTGTCGACATGGAACAACAATGGGATCCGTCACTGGAATTACGCACGAGCATGGAGCGTATATATACGTCTCGTTCTCTGGTATATAGGTACTTTCTTGAAGATCGTCTATGGTTATGTCGCAATTGTCAGACGTCAGACGTTATTGTTAATTTAAAGTTTAATTTTGTGTTGTGGTAGACAAACAGTAATTTGTTAAGGAATTGCTGTTGCTGGCAAACACATATACATAAGTATAGTTAAAATCGAGAAAAGGATAGCAATAAGGTACTCATCGGTACGGTTTAAATCTTAAATGCCCAATAAAAACTATTTTTAATTTTTTTCACAAATTTCACTTGTTTCTCTAAGTTATTTATTTTACAATTTTGAGGAAATATGGTGAAAAACAATACCGAACCTACGACCTTGCAAATATGAAGCCGGCACCTGAACCATTCGACCAAAGACGTTATAAGTTGTAGACAGATGAATCAGGTAGTGTGATCATTCATTTTTTTATCATATTTTATAGGATGTAATAAACGACAACAGAATGTTTGATTTTCATCAAAATTGTTCGAGCCGTTCTAGTTACTGTCTAGCAACAATAGCGAGGACATCCAATTTGTGTCACCAGCGAGCGGTATCGACACCCTACTTTCCAGAAAAGAGAGCAATAAATTCGGTCCATCTCTTTTGGAGATAATCTTGGCAAAGCCAGACAGACCGACAGACATGTATAAGAAATAATCAAATGATTGTTTATTAATATTCATACTTTTTTATGAAATATATTACATACGTTAAAACTCAGTCGCACTCTATTGTTTTAGCTACAAGGTTAACTATTCAAGAACAGCTGTTGCTACCAGTACAATTCTTATAATTTAGTTTGTTATGCCTCATGGTTCTTTTTATACAATCGCCTATTTTCTCCGAAATAAAAATTATTCTAGAAATTGACATAGGATATGAGCTACCACTATGAGCACTGTCATCAATTTCGTTAAATCTGAGCTTCAAGAAAAACTCATTACATATATAGATTAGAGCAATTATGCAAACCAATCTCAATAAAAACATGTGATATTATGCAAATGCTGCCATCATCGGAGTGAGCAGATATTGTGTTAGTTGTTCTTTCATTAGGTAACCAAAAGCAAATTTCTTTTGAGGATGGTTTAAAATTTGTGAAAGATACCGCTTGGCTATAGAGAATTCGATGACACCCTGTGTCTTGTGTATATGTGATGACTGAACGCTTTTGAATAATCGCCGAAAGCAAATAGCAATATCCGTTCCATAAATCGAATCCAAACATGATGTGGTACCTAGGTACAATATACAACGATTGAAAGAACAAATGTGACTGTGACCTATGACGTTAATCTACTGGTAACTATGCTGCATGTTCCGATTACATCGACACACTAATACTGTAGTACATAGAGATATTGTGTCTATATGTGAAGTTTGGCATCTCATTTGATTAAATATTCGATGTGTGTCACGTCAGCAACTAAAATCGAAGCCAACATATAGATAGTAATAATGTGGTGTGGAAGTAAGTAGGCATATCAAAATTGAAATTGGCAGATAAACAAACACACTTATGTATTAGCTTGGTTCCGCAAAAAAGTTTTTACTTTCCTACGCTACTATAGTAGCTGTATAAGGAAAGTATTGTAATCGTGTGAAATTTTCGGTATCGAGATTTTTACAAATGTTGATGTTTCGGTGTTTTCTTAGTCTAATAAACATATTTTCATCCATTGATCTGTCTGTCTCTCTGAATGTCTGTCTGTCTGTGACAGCATTATCTCGGGAACGGATCAATGTATTTTGTTGCTTTCATTTTTATTTTGTTTGGTACCAATACCACTCACTGGTGGCACTGAATGAGAATCCTGTATACACTGGGTGCTGAGCTATAGCCAAAAAACATTATTTGCTCAAGACTGTAGCGCGAAAACGGCTCTAAGTATTTTGATTAAACTTGTCTAAATTATTCTTCTGAGAGCCCTTTACCACTCACATACAGTGCCATCACTGAAAAAAAGTACAAAATAAAGTTTTGATCGGACGATTTTTTATTCACTGGAATTTGTCTGCGAGTGGTAGCAAAGTCGTGTGAGTGGACACAGCAGATTTTTTCAATAGGAAATAAAAAATGCGTATAATGTTATCAAAAATTATACGGATACTAATATGGTTCCATTCCATATAGGTTTATTTATCGATATTTGCTGGATATTCTATGGAAAGTGTTTGCAATTCCATCGAGTTAGGAATAATTAGATTTTATTCTGGCCCAGGATCTAACTGAATGTTTGATTGCTTAATAGTGTAACGAGTTTGGGATATAGTGTCGACACCATTAGGAGGAGGCGGGTGCGATTTGTCGGAGCATCTTGACGAGTACGAACGTTGGTGGGCTTCCTGTGGCGTGAGTGTAAAGCTTTCTGCTATTGGCTACTGATACATGCCAAGGTCAAGATTAGGTCCCAAAACATCTAGTGAGTCAGTACGGTGACGGTGGAGACCGGCGGTACGGTGGAAACCGGAGTACGGCGAGTACGGTGCAGCCCGGCAGTCTAGTGTAGTAGTTGGGTCCTTAGTAGGGGGCCATCAACAACAGAAATAAATAAGGCTCGGTTTAAATACGGTTGTAAATAGTGTAAATAATAAATATAAATTGTACATAGCAGTCGAAAGTGGAGTGTAAGTGTATAAGAACAATGTAAGTATGTAAATAATCTGTGATATTTCAGTGAGTAAATAAATAAACATTATAATAAATAATTTCCAGTCATTTCTATATGCTCGTTACAAAAGTAAACATGTTCTACTTAGAAGGTCTCTGTATCATTGTAAAAGAAAAATTCCACTGTCTACTATTACTGTTACATGAGATACAGACAGATGGATAGACTTAGTATTTTTTGTTATAGCGGTAATCGAAATACACATTCTCTGAAAATTTCAACTCTTTACCTGTTACCTGAGATACAGCCCTCACACAGACGAACTGACGGTCGGATTTAGTATTTGTTATTCTAGTGAACATAGAAATACACAGTCTGACGGACGGATGGATGATAGGATTACAATGAGAATTACTCGTCATTCTACCCATAAGTTTCCTTAAATACGATAACAGACGAGGAGACAATAATGGCTCATTTCTTCCAAAATATTCCCAAAAAGTTGTATCACAATCACCAACTGAATGGCACCACTCTCAATTGCTTATGCCCATTTGACACAAACTCAATTATTTGTCACGTCATTCCAAATTCCAAAATTAATGCAATTAACCAAAAAGGGAAACATCAGGTGCTGCTGTAGCTGGAGCTATAGTATAGCTAGAATTGAAAGAAGGTAGACGTCGCGCACTTCAAGAAGTAGGTACAGGATGTACCTTTTACAGAGTGTCTTCACAATAAGAATACATGGTCAGTTCAAAAAGTTATTAGACACAACAAGTTTGAATAGGGCTCTCTCTTAATCCCTCTCTTAATCCCCATTAGGTTACACACACTCTGAAAGATTTCCGACTCAAAATTTCGACCTTGGTACGAGTGAATTTCTAACGGCACACCAAACCGACTTATCCAATGTTCAGTTAGGGCATCGGCGACTGTTTTTGCCTCCTGATTTGGAATTGCGACTACTTCTGGCCATTAAATATAATCCATGATGACCAAGAGATATTTATTTCCAGAGCTGCTTATTGGAAATGGCCCCGTGATATCGATGGCTATTCGCTCAAATGGGGCACCCACATTGTACTGCTGCATCCTATGGCGGGTTCTGGTATTTGGGCCTTTGCTGGTAAAGCAGATATCGCATCGTCGACACCAGTCTTCTACGTCAGCACGGCTTCCTAACCAGTAGAACCTCTCTCTAATCTTCGATAAAGTTTTATTGATACCTAAATGGCCACCACTTGCTCCACAATGAATCTCTTGCAGTACTTGTGCAATTCTTTTCCGTGGAAGAATTATTTGCAAATGAACAGTCTTAACATCATTACTTTCTCATTTTCTTTTTAAAGCGTTATCATCAATTACTAAAGATTCCCAAAGTGACCAGTATCCTTTTATGACAGGAGACAAATCTGATATCTCCTGCCAAGAAGGTCTTGCTCCATCCATTTTCCACCTCATCACTGGTCCAATATCATTATCATCCAGTTGGTCTTGCTTGAGTACTTCCGAACTCCAGTTTGGGTCGCCATTTATCAAAGTTCGTTTGACTTTAAGAATTTCTGGCAAATTATTTTCAAGTCTTGAACAGTTTTTAAAGTCCTCTGCACAGGGCCGTCTTGACAGTGCATCAGCGTTTCTGTGGTTAATACCAGGACGATGTTCAATTTTGAAGTCATATTCTTGAAGTTGCAGTAATTTTGTTCAGAATTTGATAAACTTTTACTGTAATATGCTAGTACATACTCCACTCCTTTTATTCTTTGGGACAAAATTGCCCCAATTCCTGATTTACTGGCATCAGTATCTAGGATAAATTCTCCTTCTCTCTGGGGATAAGCCAGAACAATAGAAGAGCACAAAGCACCTTTCAGATATTCGAAAGCATTCTGACATTCTGGAGTCCAATTGTAAGGTCTTTCCGTCTCAGTTAGTCGATGCAATGGACGGGCAATACTAGCAAAATTCTTTACGAACCGTCTGTAATATGAACACAGGCCTAAGAAACTTCGCAGTTCTGTTTTGTTCCTTGGTACAGGCCACTTATGAACCACTTCTGTCTTTTCGGATCTGTTCTTACACCATTTGCGGATATTATGTGTCCTAAGTACTTCACCTCAGTTCTTAGGAAAGCGCATTTCTCGGGATTAAGCTTAAGATTTGCTTGTGAGAATCGTTGAAATACCTCTTCTAGATTTTTCAAGTGTTCCTCAAATGTTTCACTGAAAACGATTACATCGTCATGGTATACTAAACATTTCTTTCCAATGAGTCCACGTAGTACTCTTTCCATCAATCTCTCAAAAGTCACTGGAGCGTTGCACAATCCGAATGGCATTACAGTGAATTGCCATAGACCAGTATTGGCTGAAAATGCTGTCTTTTCTTTATCCTCAGGATGCATTTCGACTTGCCAATATCCACTTTTCAAGTCCAATGTAGAAAACCATTTCGCTCCTGACAACCAATCCAGTGTATCGTCTATAGTATATAGAAAATAGTTCTTTGTATTTCTCCCATAAATCACCAAATTTCGCCTTCTGTTGGTTAGGAAGTTGAGAAATGATTCTCTCTTTCAGCTCTCTTCCTTTCTGGCACAGGGTTTTCCCTTGACTGCTTGAGATTTTGACAGATACTATAGGTTCCGCACAGGCAATTACTTCATTTTTCATTAAAACTCTAGGTTCTTCGGACAGATTTAAAATTTTCACCTTAATTGGATGCTCACTTGATGGATTTATTAATGCGTTTTCTATAATCATTTCCTTTGGCAGACATTCTGGATTACTTTCCAGTACCAGTGCCTCCTTGCACTTAGCACCTTCTATTTTAACATGGATGAGATTGTCAGACCATCCAGGTATCGTAATGGTCCTGTTTACCTTAATTTTTCTTATTCTAGATTCAGATGTTGACATAAACAACTCTTCTTCATTAACTTTGAGAATTCGGTCTTGGAGGTTCAGATTGAAGCCAAATTTATTCATGATGTCTAGCCCAAATAAAACGTCGTCCAAAATCTCGGCAACAAATACTTTATGTCTAAATTTTGATTTTCCCAGCTGAATATCTGCCTCGTGAGTACCAATGACGGGTATTGTCACTCCATTTGCAGTTTCAAGTATATAACTTCTATTAGGATGATCAATTTTGCAAGCAGGAATAACATCAGCTACCACAATGGTAGAACATGAAACAGTATCAATAACAATATTACAATCCCGGCCGCATATTCGTCCTTTCACAACCAAGCTGGATCCTTCATGACTCAGTCGGGAAATTTTGATTTTCAATGATGTTGGGGCTTGGTCGGAGTAAGCCAGTCTTCGCCCCGCAAAACTGGCTAACTGGAATTTTCCTCCACATTGCTATTTTGTGGCTGTGGACAATTCTTCTTTATATGTCCTTCTTGTCCACAATTCCAACACAAAGTCTTAGTTCTTGGTTCATTTGTTTGCCCATCCAATTTTTGTAACATTTTAATAATGTGCTTTATGGAGTTACCATTGCCATACGACTTCTCTTGGGTTGAATTGACCCATTGTGTCTGTCGCAGTCTGAGATGACTTCTGGACGCCTGCTTAGCAGCTTCGTATTCATGTGCACGTGCAAGGGCATCTTCAATTCTTGTAGGACTACTTAACCGAAGGGCTTGTTGCATTTCAATATCTCTTATACCATCAATGAATGTTTGTACCGTTAACCTATCAAGAAAGTCTTTTGGTGCTCTAGGATATGCCAGTCGAACGAGCCAGGCAACATCAAATTCATATTGTTGTAGTGTTTCTCCAGACCTTTGCTGCTTATTCTTTAACTGTGCTTGGTAAACTTGTTGTAGATGTTGGTCACCGTACCGCATTTCAAGTTGATCCACTAAAATCTCATACGAAGGTTCGCCGCCAGTTAAGGTATTTAAAATTTCCAAGGCATCACCACGGAGAGCCAAGATCAATGCGGTGGCCTTCTCTTTATCTAACCAACCACTAGCCAAAGCAGCAGCATCAAATTGCTTTTTATATGTAGACCAAGACTGTTTACCATCGAATTTTGGGGCTTCAATTTTTACTGGATTAACTACACCATTTTGAATTTCACTGGAAGATCTTCTCAGAAGCACTTCAGGTTTCGTTTGTAACATCTTCTCATCTATTAACTGAAATTTTTGATCAATACTTTCTCGAACTTTTTCTAATTTCTGTTCAACTTCTTCTTGAACTTTCTCTAATTTCTGGTCAACTTCTTCTTGAACTTTCTCTAATTTCTGGTCAATTTCCTGTTTATCTTCTTGTCTTGCTTGTTCTTCTAAGATTTGTCTTATTCTTGTTTCTTGATCTTCTTTTTCCTGCTTTCTAATTCTTTCTTGTTCTTCTTTATCTTGTTGCCTAATTCTTTCTTGTTCTTGTCTACTTCTTTCTTGATTTTCTAGAATTTGACTTATTTTTGTTTTGGTCTTCCTGTCTAATTCTTTCTTGTTCTTGTCTACTTTTTTATTGATTTTCTAGAATTTGACTTATTTTTGTTTGGTCTTCCTGTCTAATTCTTTCTTGTTCTTGTCTACTTTTTTCTTGATTTTCTAGAATTTGATTTATTTTTGTTTGGTCTTCCTTTCTAATTCTTTCTTGTTCTTCTTTTTCTTGATTTTCTAGGAACTTCATTATTTCTGCAAAATTTGCCATTTCGTCGTAATCTTTCGATCTGGTATTCACCATATATTCTCAGCAAAATTCGAAGATCCCTTTTTCTGACACCAATTGTAACGTTTAACCCTGTGCTAAACGTTGTGGGGTGAGTTCACTTGCGTAAGACTCAAAAGTTCGCAGATTGCTTCCAATGATTTATTTTCAAACACACTGTACACAGCTTTCTGTTGTAGTATAACTGTCACTACTTGTCACTTTGACTATCGCGTTCCAACTACTTTCGAGTTATGTCTCCAATTGACTGATAGAATAAACTAACTATGTCCCATGATCGTCACGGCTTTATATATCTGAATCATGATATGACATTCATCGAGAATGTTCTATGATTATCTAGACGAACATAATTAATGTTCTAGATCCTTGTCAAGGTGACAATAGCACGACAAATTGTACCTCACATACAGTTTCTGGAAGGATCGAGAACAAATCTACTACAATTCCAGAACTACACAATGAAATACACAAGCAACAAGGTAGCAGAATGAATACAAACTAAAAGAAATAATAACAGTAAGTACATGATAAACTACCCACGTAACAATACTCTAATCGTGTAAAATTTTCGCTGTCCGGTTTTTACGTTTCAGAGGTCACCGA
Source organism: Crioceris asparagi (assembly GCA_958507055.1). NCBI lineage: Eukaryota > Metazoa > Arthropoda > Insecta > Coleoptera > Chrysomelidae > Crioceris > Crioceris asparagi. The sequence goes on along the minus strand of OY293826.1, from coordinate 77,835,162 downwards.
GTCCAAAAAACCTGCTATTTTCAGCAATTAGTCTGTGCCAGAATTATTTCAAGAAAATGGTTTCAATGATTACCTGCTATAACACGTATCTTTGTGAAAAATTAGGAAAAAGAGAAAGTTAGGCTCAAATTGATTTTCTAATTTTCTGTTTTTTAATATGCTGGTTAAACGTTTTATGTCAAAATTGAATATCATGATAGTTATTAGACTCGGCACGTTGTAAATAAATAATGGTCACATTACCTGATCGAACGATTTGTAAATTCGATGGAATTCGTTTGAAAGTCATTTCAGTGGACAAACCCCGATTTCTATGACAAAAATACCAAGAAATATTGTATCTAAAAAAATCACTTTGTACATGACGTCAGCGTTTGTCTGAACAAGTCTATAATGAGAGCGGCAGAATATTTTTGTACGACCGGACTATTTTCCATTGTTTACCACGTCTACTCTAGGTGTAAGATTAGGTTTAGATTAGATCAGGTTTATAAGAGTTAATGAGGATGTTTAACCTTAGTTAAAAAATGCATATTAGGTAAATTTCTTATAGAAATGTACCTATTGCGATCGTTCACACTTTTGAATTTCGAAAAAATTTCAACGGCATGTTGTTATATGTCTATAAGTTAGTCCAAAAAAACATTTGGTTCAAATGTTTATATATATATATATATATATATATATATATATATATATATATATATATATGGGATATTACGAAATTTGTTAAACGATAGAGGTCGCAGTTTTGAAGGTATCAAGTTCAAATTTGCTACAAAAATCAATCTCTCAAATATCTCGGTCGAGTTCGTTATTGGGCAATATCGGGTAAGTAGTTTCAAAATGGCGACCATTCAAACATTTAAAAAAATTCTCAAAAAAGAGCCGTAGTGTAAATATTATTAAAAATAATTTTAGGTTATAGATATAATCAGTACCTACAACTTTTGTTCAAAGCAAATTTTCATAAAATACACAGGTAAAAAAATAGATATTAATAAAGAAAAATAACAAATATTGATAAAACATGAACACTCAATATAAATTTGATGTAATTGTACATTTTCTGGAAATCTTAATATAGACCCTGATTAAAAAAATATATAGTATATTTATTGAAAAGAAATGGGCGGAAAAAAAAATCTGCCTTGAAGTGGACTCGAACCCTGTCTGCTTTATATTCAACAGCCAAAACAAAAACTTCTAACCGCAAGGCTATGACACATACGACAATTTTATGTAATAACATGTAGGTATACCGATGAAAATTCAATTTCAATTCAATGAATTTTGAAAAATTTACCTTTCCGCTGACTAAAGACCATCGGGATTTTTTTTAGTTAATATAAGTTGCATTAGATCGGTGAATATAGCATTTGTCGTATCCGAAACCCCATACTGAAATTTTTACTGCAATCTGCGGTCCCTTCTCGAAAAATTAAATGTGGACCTAGAAGTACACATCGATTGAATATGAAAGTATCCCCAATCCATTTCTAGACCCCGAAAACCTTTTGCTGCAAATTTCTTAGAAATCTACGGACCCATTCTAGAAAAGGCTAGTGTGGACTTCCATCGTGGTATCCTCACATTTTTTTCAGTAAAGCCAGCTATACCGATAAACTTGAAAAGTAACACTTTTATGAAAATACCAAATTTGATCAAAATCGTTAGAGCCGTTTCCGAGGTAGCCAAAATAATTTTGTTTGTATACGAATTGCTCGTTTAAAGATATTAGATTAGATTTACCAAGTGAAGATTTGAAATATACCTATGCGATAAGTTAACATTGTACTTCTTGTGGTGCACGAAGTCTATGAGTATTTCGCATCGAAGCGAGTTGTCTTAACGCTAAACATTGATTTTTTAATGCCCCAATTAGCGTCACACCTAATGGCGCGTCCCTAGATGAGTTATTAGACGTTCTTTCTCTTTCTCTCCTTCGGTGCTGATGGTTGTTGTTTGAGCGGGTAAGGGAAAGAGGGGTAGATTAAAGTTAAATCGGTATGTGTTTGTGTATGTGTATGTTGCTGTTTGTATAAACTCAATCAATCTGTGCCAAGATGGAGAGTGAAATGGCGTTATAAAGTGAGAGACAAAAGGCAACATTAAATTGGATCATCATTCTTTCTTCATATAAACACATCTTTATCATATATAACTTGATAAAGTCATTGATTCGGGAAAGTCTTTGAGAAGATCCCTAGAACTCACGGATGATGAAACGACGTTGTTGATTTTTGATCGACAATGGATAAGGAATACAGCTCAATTTTGAATTTGTTTTTGTTGATTTGAATAAACAACATTGTGGCGTCCACCGTGAGAAGTTGTTCTTTCCACGAATAGAGTTCGCCTGCTCTACACATCGATAGAGCGTGCTAGCAATGTTTCACCTAATGATGTTTACCTACAAATACTTAGTGTTTCATAGAGTGTTTCATAGAGCGCGGTAGGAAATACAATATCCAACGCGTGACAAATGGAGGCCGGCGTACCGCGAGGTACAGTCCTGTCTCCCCTGCTATACACAATCTACGGTGCAGACACTCCGAAAACAAGCGGAACAATTATATCATTGTACGCCGATGATACAGCGATCGCAGCCACCTCTAAAAGGCCGGATAACGATAAAATTCCAAACAGCGGCTGAAGCTATTGGAAATTGGAGCTACAAGTGGAAAATAAAAATCAATGCGAGTAAAAAGCAGGAAGAAGACACACCAGCCGGCAACGTTAGAATGAACGGGGAAGGTTAAATGAAGCGATACATTAAAATACTTAGGAGTCACGATTGACAAAGGTTTCACATGGAAATCCCACGTGAATTAAACACTCCAGAAAGCAGCTGCAGCTAGGAATGGCTCTAGACGCACAATACTACGTATCAAATAAAAGGATATACGAGAACCTGGGATGGACGCCAATACTGGAGAGAATGAAAGAAATCGCCAGGGTTAGGCTGGAGAAAGCCGTAACCATCCAAATGCGGAATTACGTAGACTAGTAGACTACGACGGACAACTAATTGGACAAATACAAGAGGCCATCAAATGTGTTTATAGAGGGCAAAGAGAGAACGAATCGCCAAAGGAATTTGCAGGAACTAACGAAGACAAAAGACACACAGACATCAAAGCAAGAAGAGAGGAAGGCCACGTAGATGGCCGTGGTGAGGGACACCAAACTTCCAAGCTACCAGAAGCGAAGTAGAAACGGAGGGGAAAAGGTTTTAGTCGGTAAAAATCCGACACTGTTCCGATCATAGATCTAGATCGGTTCGTCCTTAGAAGATTTCCTAAGCCCCGTCTTAAAAAAACACGCTAGGCTTGCTTATCTTGATGATTTTCGCTGCCTATAATTTAGTCGTTGAAAGAGAATTTTGCTAATGAGTTTATTTGGATCGTCCAGTGTATGTATTTTATAACGTAGTGCTAACATAAATGAAGTATTGTATAACTTGTCACTTGTGTTCGTATATTCGCCTTGGACAGTTTTCTACAGTGAAGTACAAAACATACTATTTCATCCCCTTTCGCCTACGTCACTGCATTCATTTCTCTCCTATAGATGATGGGGGAACAGGAAAGCGATCAACGCAAAATGGTTTATTGAAAATGATTTATTTCAGCCATTAATATATACCTCGAAAATATGGCCTATTTTTCTAACCGTGAAATGCAACTCTCTTGTAACTTAATAAAATGTGTATTAGGTATACGTATACAGGGTGTTTCTCCGGGAAAGACATCGATCGATTGTGGGCAAACTATAACTACAAACAATCTGAAATTATGGTGACATACTAATGTCACTGGAGGACATACGTCTAAAATATGTTCATGTTTGTCGCATTTCCGGTTATACCGGAAGTAGATGCTAACTTTGTTATTTTAAATAGAATAACCTTTATATTACCACATTTTTAGATTTCCTGTAAAATTTTGAAAATATTTCATGTATAATGTCCTATACGTAAGTCTAACCGTTTTTGACATATTTAAAATTTCATGTCAAAAATTAAGGTTGCATCCCAAAATATAATTATCAATCTTTCTTATGAGGAAGCCATTAATATTTAAATTCGCATGATTTTTTTGTAGAAGAAGATCTACTGATGTCTACAGAGTGATCAAAAAAGGAACTTGAAAACTAGATCCAAAAAAACGCCAAAAGTAATTTTTGTCAAATGGAAACACTCTACTACTCTACTACTATTGTATTAAGCTGTAAAAAAGGGGTACCTTGTATAAGGTTGTCTATACCAAAAATTAGTAGTTTTTTAAATAATTGACATTTTTTAATTTTTCTGAGTAAAAATACTAAGACTTAATTATACAAATGAAGATTACTTGAATTTATTTATTATTTATGGAGAATGTGATAGAGTTATTTCAAGAACATGTAATAGATTTGCAACGCGATATCCACAGAAACAGAAACCAACATCAAGATCTGTTAAGAAAATTATAGAAAACTTCAAGAACTTTGGAACTATAAAGCCTAAAGTACGTAGAAATAAACCAATTCTTAACGATGAAAATATTGAAATAGCAATTCAGGGATATTTTGCTGCATTTCCAACAATTTCTACAAGGCAATTAGCATTCGAATCAGGACTATCTAAATCATCAGTTCTAAGTGCGGGTTTACGAGTTACTCGGCGCGCGTGACATGCTGGCACGCAGATTGCTTGGCGTATGTTGAACAGGATTCGCGACCGTTTTGCGCCGACCCATTTACGAGTTTTTCTACGGGCGCTTTATTATTCGACTGCGACTGTGAAAACGAAGTGATACGGAATGTAATAAACCTTTGGAAGAAGAGCTTCGATAATTTGTTACGAATTTGAGTCAACCACAACAATATTTGATACGCATTAGTTTAATAATTAATTTAACTCATCTGTTAATATTAACACACAAAATAACCTAAATCAATATTGCACTTATAATTTTGATGAAATCTAATCTATATATACATATACATATAACGCCAAAACCACAAATTAAAAATATGCAAAAGACACAATAAAATTGATAAATAATAATCTTATTTCATTTCAACTTTTGACATCACGACTACTTTTCGAATGCATAGTCGTGATTGGGCGCTGTGGTCACGTGGTCCATATTTTTGCGCCAGAGAGGTTCGCGCGCGTTGTATTTTTGTCTGGGGAAATATCTCCGCGTATGCCTGCATCTCACGTTGGCGGACCGTGGCGCACGCCAATGACTCGCGAAGCAATATGCGCGCGCCAGCTTCTCACGCGCGCCAAGAAACTCGTAAACCCGCACTAAGGATTTTATGGAAACACAAGTATCATCCATAAGCATTTTCAATAGTTCAGCATTTGAAAGAGACTGATTTCCCACGACGAATGGAGTTCTGTGAATTTATTCTAATTCGTTCGTAAGATAATCCTCTTTTTTATAACATTATTTGGTCGGACGAAGCTAAATTCACAAAAAATGGGGTGTTTAATCGACGCAATTCCCATTATTGGAGTGATTCAAATATACATCCATCTAGAGAACAAAATTTTCAAGAATCCTGGCAGTTCAACGTTTATTGTGTCATAGGAAACGACGTCGTCGTTGCCCTTGAATTCTATCAAGAAAATCTAAATGGTAAGTTAGCTAATTTTTAAGCATTCTAGATGAGAAGTACGGTTTTTTACCAACAGGTGAGCGCCATCTCAACATCTTGAGATATTTTATGCACTATTTAGACAACTTGCCGCTGGCTGAATATAAACTTTTATTTTATCAACATGACGGGGCGCCTCCACATAATGGTCATCTAGTCGGCAACCATCTGCAAAGATTGTTTTATGATTAATGGATAGCCAATAATGGGCCACGTCTTTGGCCCACTCGATCCCCCGACCTATCAGTAGGTACTCGATTTTTTTATTTGGGGAGCAGTCAAAAATAAAGTGTATAACACCGTTTTAACCACCATAGAAGACTGCATGCGACGAGTTAGAACAGCGTTTTAAGATCTAAATCCGCAATCTATAAGAAGAGCCACCCATGAACAGTTCCTGCTTAGGTGCGAGAAATGTCTGGAAGTACAAGGACATCAGTTTGAACATTTCTATAATATTTTCTTGAATTTTTACATAGAAAAATGAAAATCTGCCAGTTATTCTAAAAGCAACGATTTCGATATTTTTTCTACGTACCTCACGCTTTATAGTTCCAAAGTTCTTGGAGTTTTCTATAATTTTCTTTACAGACTTTAGCATTAGTTTCTGTTTCTGTGAATGTCGCGTTGCAAATCTATCTATGTTCTTGAAATAACTCTATCACATTCTCCATAAATAATAAATAAATTCAAATAATCTTCATTTGTATAATTATTAGCAAATTTGCAAATGACAAGTACTTTGACTTTTATTGACAATTATTATTATCAATGCAGTCATGGCCAACTTATAACACAACTTTAAATTATGTGTAGCATTTTTACTCAGAAAAATTAAAAAATGTCAATTATTTAAAACACTACTAATTTTTGGTATAGACAACCTTATACAAAGTACCCCTTATTTTGACAGCTTAATACAATAGAATGATAAAAAAATGAGTGTTTCCATTTGACAAAAATGACTTTTGGCGTTTTTTGGATCTAGTTTTCAAGTTCCTTTTTTGATCACACTGAAATAATTATCAGTAGATCTTCTTCTACAAAAAAATCATGCCAAATTAAATATTAATGGCTTCCTCATAAGAAAGATTGATAATTATATTCTGGGCTGCAACCTTAATTTTTGACATAAAATTTGAAATATTTCGAAAACGGTTAGATTTAGGTATAGGACATTATACATGAAATATTTTCAAAATTATACAAGAAATCTAAAAATTCGGTAATATACAGGGTGTTTTATTTAAAATAACAAAGTTAGCATCTACTTCCGGTATAATCGGAAATGCAACAAACATGAAAATATTTTAGACGTATGTCCCCTAGTGACATTAGTATGTTACCATATTTTCAAATTGTTTGTATTTATAGTTTGCCCACAATCGATCGATGTCTTTCCCGGAGAACCACCCTGTATAGTAGGTGTTCGAAACCGAATTCAAAATTCTCGAAATTCATCGCAAAGCCGACAACATGGAGTGAATAAAAACCACGTCACCACAAAGCAGGATAAATTGAAGAGAATAGGAGGGGCATATATTAAAGCTTTATTCTAACATGATCTGAGTGAGCACTTTTTTCCGGGATTCTTATGAATACATTATCATAAATCAGATTATATTCCGGAGTAATACTTGAAATAATTTTCTTACTATACTTCAAGTTCTATTTCTATCACTATTCTATTTCACATGTTTCCGAAATATCGAAATTATGCTCATGGTTTGAAGAAGAATCAGAAGGCTTTTTTACGATTTGAAAATTTCTGAACTGAACAAAAAAAGAGTCTATTCACTTCTTACAACTAAGCTTCTTGAGATTTATTTCAGCTTTTATCATTATTTCAACAGTTGATAGGAATACATAAATATTTTTATTTGTTGGTGCTCTGAAAAATACAAAATAATATCAATTCTATTAGTACTGGTAATTCTAAAGTTGTGCAGTTGTAGTTAGATAGAAGACTTTTGGCACCAACTTCAAAGTACCAGCACCAATCGAATTAATATTATTTTGTATTTTCAGTGCATATTGTTATATGTCTAATAGGGATATTAATTTTATTAAATTTGTTAACACGATAGAGGTCGCAGTTTTGGAAGTACCAAGTTCAAATTTTCTACAAAAATCAATCTCTTAAATATCTCGCTTGAGTTCGTTCTTGGGCATTATCGGGTAAGTAGTTCCGAAATAGCGACCGTCCAAACATCTAAAGAAATTATCAAAAAAGGGCCGTAGTGTAAATGTCATCAAAAATAATTTTGGGTTATAGATAAATAAGTACCTACAACTTTTGCTTGAAGCTATTTTTCATAAAATGCACAGAAAAAAATAAAAATTAATAAATTAAAAAAAGAATAAAGAAAAAATCTATGGATGTTCCAATATCAATTCAATGAATTTTGAAAAATTTACCTTTCCGCTGGCTACAGGCCGTCGAGATTTTTTTAAGGACAAAATATTTCACACTTTTGAGTGTTGCCTACATTAGTCATCAAAATCATTCAACGTTCACCAAAGAAAATAATACTCTTATTATACTTATTCAGAGATTTGAAAACATCGTGGAAATACACATATTTCAGAATTTACCACTGCTGTATTTTGGAAATCGGATTTTTTACGAAAAATGTCTAATTTATGTGTTGCTACCGACAATTTCTTATTCAATTTGACGGTCTCATATTTTTAATTCTCAAAAACAATTGATTGCCATATATATTGTTGTTTATTTTGGTATCTTTTAAGCTTAACTACATAGTCATAAAATTTTATTAAAATCGGTTTAGTTGAAATCACTAAAACACCAAAACTAAAAAAATCATCTCTGTACCACTGGATTAAGAAATTAATGAAAATATAAATAGTAGGAACATGGGTAGTAAGTTCACACCTGGTAATAATAGCTAACAAGTTAGATTGACAAAAATATATAAGCATAAGTTGTCTAGAATAAGTTTGAGTGTTTGAGATGTAACGAATGATCCATTAAAAAACTCGAATAGGAAATGTATTATTTGGCCTTTCAGACTTATGCTTGAAATATTTACAAAATCGCTTTAAAAATTCATCTTGGATATGTATGTTAAACATCTTCTGACCCCGCATATTAATATGCAGCAATGGCTGTGTCCACAGATGTGACTGATTACCAGTCGATAAGTAATCCATAGAGTAATAATAAATATAGAGAGGCTACTCTATGATATAAAAATTGCAGCTGTTTATCGCCATCTGTCCCTGATTTTCTGAACTAACAATGAAATATGGTGGCAGCAAATTTGAAATATATTCCATATTTTCAATCAATTTCAAGGAATTCTTAAGAAAACTACATTTTATTGATAAGCTTTAATAAGAAATCCAGAAACTAATTGATAACATGATCTAAGAAATATTAAAGTATAATCTAAGTGCAAAATCAAACAACGAATTTTTATTACCTTTTATTTATAAGATAATTATACATATAAATAATCCAACATTCTCTACATTCTCATAAATACAAACATGTTATCCTTCTTAAGTACAATATAGAAAATATGAAAAAAATGTTTTTATAGAGATTGTGAATGGAGAATAAAATTGAGAAACTACCATATTCAGACGCTGTAATGATCTTTTAATTCATTTTACAGTTATTATTTATCCTTATGTTGTCTTTCTACGATGCATGTTTGACAAAATAATAAAGCTATATAAATAACGAAAACTGTGAACCAGTGTGAACTCGTTACTATATAATTTACAAAAGTATCGTTAGTCGTTAATTTGGAATCATCGTGAGGAATAAGTGCAAATTGAATATGAATGGGAAGTTTATAAGATTTATCAGCACAATGCAGTAGTTACTTTACTTGCATATTTATGACGGGATGTCTTTTTAACATTAGTGACTATATTTGAACAATCAAACTACATATATCCTAACCATTATAAGAAATATACCTAACTAGCAACAAATAGACAATGAAAATATCCAAAATAGTCCTTTACCTTATTTAACATAAGTACAAATTCTCAGCGTATTAACTAAAATCAATGTAAACCTCACCACAACAATTTTCAGTCACAAACAAATTTTTAGAATACTATAATAGACAAAATTAAATAAACAAACATGTTCACACTTTCAAACCAAAATATCTATTATTGTAATAAAACATACTGAAATAATCGTTGGTTTATTTTCAAAATGTCTCATATTTTCCCAGGCATAGTGTGTGAAGCTTCGAATATCTGATTATTATTTGACCAGATTTGAGAAACGAAATATAAATGATGATTATACTTGTTTTCAAGGAAGTAAAATCCTTGAAAAGTGTTCAGTGAGTTGCTATTTTATTAATCAAAGATCAATTCATAATCTGATATTATTTAATATTATATTGCCACCGTATATTTTACGGGATTGCTACCTGTATAGAAGATCAACAATGTATTATGATGCTTGGATGATGGCTTTGCTATTACTGGACGACTTGAGGGTTCTTCAGAAAATTTCTTCTTCCGTTTCCTTCGAGATCTTTTGGTGGAGATGAGTGGCTCCTCCCTTCACCAACTGACTCAATAACTCTTTCTTCTAAAAAGAAAAATTTCAAAAAATTGGTATACTCTTATGTTATCTAAATTTTGTCTGTGTTATATAGGGGTTCTAAGCAATTTTTCAAAAAGATATTTCAATCCATTTTCATAATATTTTCTGAAAAGATATTTTCAAGCTGTGATAGGCAAGAAACTGAAAATTTTGGTGGTGGATTGCTTCTTGAAAGGAAATTTTTACAGTAATTACACTGCTCATTTTAAGCGTTGTGTCGTTTGTGGGCAACCCAGCACTATTAAGGAAAATTCAATAATTCAATAACTATACTAATAAACAATAAGTTGTGTTATGATCAATATCAATTAATAACTAACCAAATAATTCAACAGGTTCCGTATTGGTTGATGGCACTAGTGAGCCAGCATGCTCTCGCTCAAACATGCTTTTTAATAGATTTTCGGAGGCAGGAGAGGTCTGTTGACAATTATTGGTAGGCTCACTTCTAAGCTCTCTGGTCTTGAACAAACAGTATAGGTTCTGGAAGAAATTGAATCATATCAAAGAGATTCTCACATTAATGATCATCAATGTTCTGAACGAAACTTTCTAGACTCGTTATCTATTCAGATTAAATAGTTGGTCACCTTGAAAAATTTCATGAAATTTAAGATGTCCTCTAGAAATTTGGAGAAACTGTCGCTCTCCAATCATCAGCAATCCATAATTTCAATGATCCAAAACGAGAAACATATAATATTAGATAACAAAAATCAATATGAAGAACTTACACTGCAAGTGTAATGTTGGCAAGGCCATGTTATTGCATCTTTTCTAGTAAAACATCTTCTTTGGAAATGTTTACGCATTCTTTGGTACTTATATGGAATTTTTGACATCTAGGTCCGCTGAATCTCCTGATTTTCGTGGAAACCTATTCCATTCGAGGATGTTCACTTTTACAACGAGGCAGTCAATACTCACGAGGCATTTCAATGTTAATATCACTTTTTTCTCACATCTAACACACATAAATACAATTCAAAATAATATGGCGTGATTAACAATATAAACTACATACAATATTTGACAAGAGAAGAAGCAAACTAGATAAAATTGATAGATTTCAAAAATATAGCCATCTCTTATTTACTTTGTAATATACTTATGCAGATTCTTATAATAATTTATGTTGTTTCCAAACCGCAGGGACAGGTGGCGACAAATATTGCTAGTTCATATTTTTCCTATTAGAGTACACATCCCCTGAAGTAATCGGAAAGTTGACAAACGTCAGTTTGACGAATGAGGTAAGCATATCCACAAGAGTATCATTAGTGATTACTGATTCACTGTTTACTAAGCGAATGGTAATCAGCCACTTCTATGGACACGGCCTATGTGTGGCTTATAAGAATGACATAACAGAACAGATCACAATTATTGTCAATATACAAATTTATATAGAGCAGTTATCTTACTTTATGATGATTTTTTTATGAAATTAAACAATCTTCCAACATAATAGGTATACAGTTTTATTTATTATGTGTGTTTTTTATTGCTGCCAATTGATGACAACGTAATTCTCACCTGACTCTAGCAAAGAAATGTTAAGAAATCCATAGCCTACCGCGAATTACTTTTTTGGGTCTCTCAATATTACATAGAAGTATATTGAACGAGTTAAAATCGTATTCTAGCAAAATCAGGTCATAAATGTTCTTGATCAGGTTTATCCACCAATTTAGAGGACTGTACCAGAAACGGAAGTTTTTCAATATGGTGAAATTTAAGGTCCAAGAGTAATCAGAGTCGGTCCCCAACAAGAGCAAGTACTGATTTTGGATATTGGGATCATTCCCTATAGCCACGAATTTCGTAAGGCCTGATATTTGATATTCTTGCATAACAACAACCTGTTTGTTACACGTTGTTACGATATATTCGAGTTAATGCATATATAAATAAGTCTTGGCGCTAAAGCCTTCTATTTGCATACAACTGTACCTCTTAAATATTATTTGTATTTATCAGTGCACCAACAAATAAAATCGATCCTTTCTTTTGTAGAAACTCATTTTTTACAATTAAATTAAGACATTTAGGCACCTAACAATTACTTTATGAACCCACGCAAATATTCAGCCTCCATCAAATCATTTTCATATCAAGACAAATTCTCATTTTCAAGGCATGTTTATCACAAAAAAATCATCGAAAGCTCTCTTATATTCCACAATCATCACTCATCCTCTTTTTTTCTAATTCAACTCGCAGATTATATGTTCATTTATGGCCGTATATATGTGTTTTCTGCGTGTCTATGGGTTTTTCAACAATGGATGCTGACTAGGGTGAGTGCGCAGACTAGAGTTATAGCAAATCTTGACTGGTTCTATAATAAATAAAAAGATGTTCTTGGGGATGCAGTCATATAATCAATAAAATTCTTTGATTAAAGCCGAGCTTTCGAGAATGTTTATTCTCTTCTTCAGGGCAAACTACAAATCGTTACAAAATTATTTCAACAACAACTTAAAGTATTATAAAAATACTTACGATCGTGAATTTAGAATAAATTGTGAGAGAATATGATTTTATATATTATTTTGAATATTTATGAATATTTGAAAGAACATTAAAGAGTATTTTAGGATTTCAAAACATCTATTTCACCCAAAAATTTAGAGGTTGATTAGTGAGTGAAATCAGTCTTTTTGATGAAATAAGTATCAGTGCAATTTGAGAATAACCATGTTTATATGTTTCGTATTATGAGAGAATATGATTACACTTATATAGAAATTTTACATAATATTATGTACCTTTTTCTTTTAACTGTCAGTTCAAGCCCAGAATAAAAGTAATTTAGTCTATATATAGGTATATATGTAAGTATTTATGCAATATTCTTAAATTACATTATTTATTATTATTTTTTTAACTGAACCTGTATCTGCCTTAATAATAATTTTAATTTAATTGTGTTCCTTGTTCAAATAGCCACAAACATATAAAGATCATTCAGTAATATTCATTTTCATCAACAAAATCTAGATACTTTCTTACTTATTGTGTTACCATGACAAATATAAATAATGACATTTGTAATTGATGACTATGAAATCTTTCCAGTTTTTGGCTAATTTATTCTAAATTCACGATTGTAAGTATTTTTATAATACTTTAAGTTGTTGTTAAAATAATTTTGTAACGATTTGTAGTTTGCCCTGAAGAAGAGAATAAACATTCTCGAAAGCTCGGCTTTAATCAAAGAATTTTATTGATTATATGACTGCATCCCCAAGAACATCTTTTTATTTATTATAAAACCAGTCAAGAATACAAAATCAATATATATATATATATATATATATATATATATATATATATATATATATATATATATATATATATATATATATATAGATTCCTATCAAACCTGAGCCACATATACGGCTCAGGATTGTTGCTCTGGCTCAGGATTGCATGTACGATTTGCTATAATTCTAGTCTGCGCACTCACCCTAGTCTGCATCCATTGTTGAAAAACCCATAGACACGCAGAAAACACATATATACGGCCATAAATGTACATATAATCTGCGAGTTGAATTGGAAAAAAAGAGGATGAGTGATGATTGTGGAATATAAGAGAGCTTTCGATGATTTTTTTGTGATAAACATGCCTTGAAAATGAGAATTTGTCTTGATATGAAAATGATTTGATGGAGGCTGAATATTTGCGTGGGTTCATAGAGTAAGTGTTAGGTGCCTAAATGTCTTAATTTAATTGTAAAAAATCAGTTTCTTCAAAAGAAAGGATCGATTTTATTTGTTGGTGCACTGATAAATACAAATAATATTTAAGAGGTACAGTTGTATGTAAATAGAAGGCTTTGGCGCCAAGACTTATTTATATATGCATTAACTCGAATATATCGTAACAACGTGTAACAAACAGGTTGTTGTTATGCAAGAATATCAAATATCAGGCCTTACGAAATTCGTGGGTATAGGGAATGATCCCAATATCCAAAATCAGTACTTGCTCTTGTTGGGGACCGACTCTGATTACTCTTGGACTGTTCCAGAACAGCCTTAAATTTCACCATATTGAAAAACTTCCGTTTCTGGTACAGTCCTCTAAATTGGTGGATAAACCTGATCAAGAACATTCATGACCTGATTTTGCTAGAATACGAATTTAACTCGTTCAATATACTTCTATGTAATATTGAGAGACCCAAAAAAGAAATTCGCCGTAGGCTATGGATTTCTTAGCATTTCTTTGCTAGAGTCAGGTGAGAATTACGTTGTCATCAATTGGCAGCAATAAAAACCACACATAATAAATAAAACTGTATACCTATTATGTTGGAAGATTGTTTAATTTCATAAAAAAATCATCATAAAGTAAGATAACTGCTCTATATAAATTTGTATATTGACAATAATTGTGATCTGTTCCGTTATGTCATTCTTATAAGCCACACATAGGCCGTGTCCATAGAAGTGTCTGATTACCATTCGCTTAGTAAACAGTGAATCAGTAATCACTCTTGTGGATATGCTTACCTCATTCGTCAAACTGACGTTTGTCAACTTTCCGATTACTTCAGGGGATGTGCACTCTATTAGGAAAAAGATGAACTAGCAATATTTGTCGCCACCTGTCCCTGCGGTTTGGAAACAACATAAATTATTATAAGAATCTGCATAAGTATGTCACAAAGTAAACAAGAGATGGCTATATTTTTGAAATCTATCAATTTTATCTAGTTTGCTTCTTCTCTTGTCAAATATTGTATGTAGTTTATATTGTTAATCACGCCATATTATTTTGAATTGTATTTATGTATCTGTATGTATCTGCCTTAATAATAATTTTAATTTAATTGTGCTCCTTGTTCAAATAGCCACAAACATATAAAGATCATTCAGTAATATTCATTTTTATCAACAAAATCTAGATAGTTTCTTACTTATTGTGTTACCATGACAAATATAAATAATGACATTTGTAATTGATGGCTATGAAATCTTTCCAGTTTTTGGCTAATTTATTCTAAATTCACGATTGTAAGTATTTTTATAATACTTTAAGTTGTTGTTGAAATAATTTTGTAACGATTTGTAGTTTGCCCTGAAGAAGAGAATAAACATTCTCGAAAGCTCGGCTTTAATCAAAGAATTTTATTGATTATATGACTGCATTCCCAAGAACCTTTTTTTTATTTGTATATATATATAAATGAATTGTGAATTCTTGACTGTCTAATTAATGATGAATTTTTAATGATTGGGGTTGCAGTCAAAATGTCAATAAAATTAAAACTCTTTAATCAAAGTCGAACTTTCGGTAACGCTTGTTACCTTCATCGTGACGAACTAAAATAATTAACAAATTAATTATAACAAAAAATATTAATAATATGAACTACTTACAATCGTGAGATTAATGAAATTTACCAGCTACAAACATTTGTTATTATGCATTTAACTTTATGATTGAGTTTTTTAAGTTTCATAATTACAAGTTACTATGGAATTACGCATACTAAGATCAATCTATCAGATGGCACACTACGATAATTATCATTATATAATTTTAAAACACATGAGTAAATGGAACTAAGTCCATTTAAATCCGAACGCTAGTTACATGCCTAAATTCTTGAAGAAATGCATGGTAAGCGTCTAGACTTCAATTGTTGCACGTGTCAAGACGCTGACCAAACAGTATTTTAGTATATAAGACATATTCCCTTGGGCTATGCCCCACTTGTAATTTTGTACGGGAATCGCAAGGTACTGTGTACCGTAATTGTCGACGAGTTTCAATTTTATAAAGTCTGTTGTAAAATAGTTGAATAAACCTTTTTTAAAAAAAGTAATTTCGGCTTGCACAACATAACTGGCGCAGACATCCGGATCTTTTTTTTCAAGAAAACAAAAATTAAATTCAGTTTTTCCTGAAAAGTGAAAGTTCCAAAAAGAAACCTACAGTGTCCAGCAACCCTTCAAGCGACCAGCAACCAGCAGAAGTCTTCTAAGCAGAAACCAAAAGCAACAAGTAGCAAGTGCCATATTCCATTTATCCTTTCATGTGCTTTACCTTGTGAATTGAACAAAAATATCACATGCGTAAACATACATAATAACGATAGGATCAGGAAAATATTATTGCATTTTTTACTATTGATGACGGATAACATTTGTACTATAGAGTGTTCAGATTACGAATCCACACACTCATTTTCATTGCATTCACTTAACTTGAGTGATATCCATTCGGAACAGAGTCTTAACGAGTCAGTCAATTCCGATAACGAAATAGATTTAACTGCTAATTCATCAATGGCCCCACCGACAGAATCATTAATTTCAGCCGCCAAGAGCTACGGTGATGTAATTCCTAGATTCGACGGGAATCCAGATTCTCTCGAAGTGTTCATATGTCGCGTAGATAAATTCCACGCAAAATATGGTTCTACTACGGACGAAACACTGAACGAGTATACGTTCTGTCTAATCTTAAGCAAACTTAAAGATTCGGCAGAAAAATTTATTAGTACTAGGCCAGATATTTCTACTTGGGACGATTTAAAAATATCGCTAAGAACGAAATTCGGTGATCACACAGATCGTCAAACAATAGCACATAAATTTAGATTTTTAAAGATATCCCACAGAGAAAACTTAGCCGATTTTATCGAAAGAATAAAAGATTTGCAAACTAAATTAAATTTAAAAATTAACGCTGATTGTAATTTAACGGAAAGTCAGAAGAAAATACATTTCGAAATTAATGATCAAACGGCGTTAGAAGTGTTTTTTAATAATGCACCCCCAATGTTGCAAACCATTTTAGAAGTGAGACAATATGAAACTTTAGAGGAAGCAATACCTACGGTATTAAAGCATGTATCTAAACATACTCATAATGATACATTAGGTAAAAGTCAGCCAACACCTATTCGCAATTTTAATTCCTCGTTTCAAAATCATAGGCCAAATCCAAACCCTATCCCAAGAAATAATTCTGTACCAATATTACCGACAATTGGAAACAATTATCAGCGTAATTTTAACCCATATTATAACGAATATCGCAACAACCCACACAATCAACAATCATCACCATCACCATATAGACCCTACTCAAATAACGCTCAAGCTAGCCAGACGCGAACTCAGCCAAATAGCTTCAGCGCGATAAATAGAAATAATAAAGTTCCACCTTTATCCAATCAGAACCCCTTAAATAAAGGATTAAATAAATTCAGTCAACCGCAATTTCAACAATGGAGAAATCCACAGGTACACATGAACGAAGTACCTACCTATAATACTGATGACATTAACGAGTACGAACAGAACGATGATTATTCGCAAGAAACTGAAGAAATTCATCCAGAATATGATTATGAAAACGATCCGTATCAAGAAGCCGAAAATTTTCGATTACCGGCCTCGGAACCAAATTTTTAGAGACAAATCACAATATAATAAGATCTAGCCTTCCTTATTTATATATTAATGGACCAAAGATTTTAATAGATTCAGGCGCAACAAATTCATTAATTAATCCCCAGATAGCCCAGAAATACTTTCCTGATAGAATTAGAAATGAGCAATTTACAATTAAAACGATTATGAATCAGTCAAAACATAACCAAGTTCTATTTACTGATTTATTACACCCCGAACAGTTTTTGAAATTTTACATCATCAATTTTCATCAATATTTCGACGTATTACTAGGAAGTGAATCGTTAGAACAATTAGACATGATTCTCAATTATAATAATGGTAAAATTCTCCTAAATAACATTGAATACGATCTATTGAGATACGAACCGCAAGCTATCAATTATTTCCAGACGCAGATCGAACCGGGACAAAAGATTATTACCGTACCAACTAATATCCGAAAAGGAACAGTACTTATTCCTAGACAATCGATTGGACATTACATTATTCCCGATAATATAAACACGGTAGATAATTTCAAAGTCAATATACCTATACACGAATCAAGTTCGAAGACAGCACACACTTTGTATTTAGATAAACCCATTCTCGCAAACCATATCAACTTAAAGGAATTCGATGTCTATCACGTACAGGCAAAGAAATGCAAGAACCCCGAACTATTAGACGGAAAATTAGGTCATATTACAGACGAATCTACAGACGACATTTTATCCCTATTTGCAAACCCCGGAGATATCGACGAACGACCTTTACCAGAATTACGGCACTTGGAAGAAATATTACATACTGACAACGGAAAGCAAAATCGTGAGAAGATAACTATAATCTCCGATATTTAGATCAAACCCCCCGACAATAACAATGCTTCTCTTGAACAGAACAACCCAACAGAAAACATAAGACAAAGAACAATTTCGGATAATAACACCATACATACTCAGGAAAATGATGTGTCGGCAGAGTTAACCATTACGGACAAATCCCTAAATCAGTTTAAGCGTCAAATTATTTTCAAACTTGGAATCGCTCCAAAAATAAATACTTTAGATGCTTATATTTCAACACGACCCAGAAATAAAATAGCACCTCTCTATAGACCAGTACAAGTTAAGAAAGACTTAGGAACTAAGATCAAAACCACCAAAGATCATACTTATCACAAGGAAGAAATGAAACAAACAAGAAAATTTCAAAAATCTCTTGTTCCATGTGTTTCAGATGGACGCTTTTGCGACAACACTGACATTAATAATACTGATACAACACAACCTGGCAGTAGTACCTAAAATTGAGATTAAATCCCTCGAAAACAACCCTGGTATCCTACCATTCAAATTAGGACCAACTAGACTGCAATACTCCCACCACACCTTCATGCATAATTACCCTATTAAAATCCTTGGCACTAAAATTGCAGAGCTTGACCATTTCATATCCGATTTTCAAATAAAAACACATAAGAAACTATTCATGAGAGATCAGATAGAATTCGAGTACGTAAAGAATAAGGTAAGAAGGTTGAAACAACAATTGTTAATGATTCACCCCGATATTCTTAATAATAAACATAGAACAAAACGAGGAATGATTAATGGATTAGGATCTGTTTTCAAATTTATTTCCGGTTCACTTGATGCTTCCGATGGCGAAAGATACGACAAAGCCATAGATAATCTTAAAATTAATCAAGAAAATATTGTTACTCACTACAACAAACAATTTTCATTAAATCAAAAACTAATAAAAACCTACGAAGAATCTATTAGAAATACATCAAGTAATTTCAAAAGAATTGAAGATGTTCTAAGAATGGTCCGAGGAGAAGACCAAAATGTGACGAATACTTTAACAATATTGAAAATTAGCATATTAGACCTATTTCAAATCGTTGATAAACTACTAACAGCTATAAATTTTGCCACACTAAAAGTTTTACATATTTCTATAATAAGTGAAGAATCAATAAGAACGATGAAAAAAGAGTTATCAGGATATCATAGCTCTGATCACTACTATTCTACAGATAATATCCTATTTTTACGAACCATTCAGGTAGAATATTATATAAATGCAGAGCATGTAGTGTTTTTGTTACATATTCCTCTCCTAGATCCTAAAGTATACAACCTCTACCATCTATATTCCATTCCTACTCATGAATCCACAACTATTATCTCCCCTACCTCATATGTGGCCATTGGAGAAGACACCATCTACTACCTTAAATCAAAATGCCAATACGTTCAACAACAATACTTCTGCAAAATCTCCCACATCGAGAGAAATTACCAGCAAGAGACGTGCATTAGAAATCTTCTACAAGTAAAGGAAGATCCACGTTGCCTACACGTCCCAGTTCAAATCACCGAAACCCTTGTGGAGATCATCAGCGACGAAAAATACCTTTTGATTGCACCCATCGATACATTGGTGCATGAAAAATGTGGAAATGAAGAAATTCATAAACTTAAGGGTACTTTTCTAATATCAGTCCCTTATTCCTGTAAATTCACTACCAAACAATTCGAGTTTGCCAACTTAGAAGGAGCTATTCATGAAGAACCTGTCTACTTACCACATGTGCCAAGTGTAGTGTCAAGTGTTAAGCCTATACAGTTAAATTTGAAATCTTTCAGTTTGGACCAATTATCCAAACTTACATTAGATAAACTGAGTGTTGAACCCATTTCTCTAATTGACAATAACCTTATGTGGACCCATTCCAATTTGTTTATTTATATATTAATAATAATTATTTGTCTAATTTTTATTATATACCATTTTCGAGTCAAATTGTATGCTAGATTTAAGAAACATAATCCAGACAGAATTAAGGCATTTCCCGATCCGTCTAAATAAAATGAAATTTCATTACATATTTTTAGATATTTTAAGTCAACTTTGTTCGAGCCCAAAGTTTCCTCTTAAGGGCGGAGGAGTTACATGCCTAAATTCTTGAAGAAATGCATGGTAAGCGTCTAGACTTCAATTGTTGCACGTGTCAAGACGCTGACCAAACAGTATTTTAGTATATAAGACATATTCCCTTGGGCTATGCCCCACTTGTAATTTTGTACGGGAATCGCAAGGTACTGTGTACCGTAATTGTCGACGAGTTTCAATTTTATAAAGTCTGTTGTAAAATAGTTGAATAAACCTTTTTAAAAAAAGTAATTTCGGCTTGCACAACATAACTCGCTTATTCATAACGTTTGTTTCTTTTTGAATATGAATCATTTCCAAGAAACTTCGTTTAAAAATGTTCTTTTCAATCGAAAGTTCATATCCTATTAAATTGATAAATAAGCTCTTGAGTCATACCCAACCTAAATTAAATAATGTTGATAGAATTTTGGAAATGTCTTTAAATGAAAATAATATTATTGATCAATCACAACCTCGCTCAAATACTCTTCGTATATACTGTTCTCTCTTTTTTATTGATGAATTAACCAATAAACTTATTAAGGTTTTTAAAGGATATAATATTTTATTTGCAAAAAAAATATAAAAATAGTTTCTAAGTTATTTTCAAAAGTAAAAACACCTTTAAAAACAACAGAAAAATCTGGAATAGTATATGAGATCAAATGTAATGATTGTGATTTATCATATATAGGTCAATCTTCTAGGAGTTTATCAGGAAGAATTACGTCTCATAAAAGTGATATAAGATGTAAAAAGCCGTCATGTGCCTTGACCGAACATGCCATAAACAAAAAGCACACTATAGATTTTGATAACTCAATTGTTCTATGTTCTGAAAAGAACATTTTTAAACGAAGTTTCTTGGAAATGATTCATATTCAAAAAGAAACAAACGTTATGAATAAACGTTCGGATATAAATGGACTTAGTTCCATTTACTCATATATTTTAAAATTATATAATGATAATTATCGTAGTGTGCCATCTGCTGTTTCTCTAAATTAATATATTGTTTCATATTATACAAGATAATGCCATATTTTTATATTATATCCATTTTTCAAATGATATTTCCTGTGATTAACTTCTGAAGTGTGTTCCATTTTTATTAGCTACATACATAGATTGATCTTAGTATGCGTAATTCCATAATAACTTGTAATTATGAAACTTAAAAAACTTAATCATAAAGTTAAATGCATAATAACAAATGTTTGTAGCTGGTAAATTTCATTAATCTCACGATTGTAAGTAGTTCATATTATTAATATTCTTTGTTATAATTAATTTGTTCGTTATTTTAGTTTGTCCCGATGAAGGTAACAAGCGTTACCGAAGGCTCGACTTTGATTAAAGAGTTTTAATTTTATTGGCATTTTGACTGCAACCCCAATCATTAAAAATTCATTATATATATATATATATATATATATATATATATATATATATATATATATATATATATATATATAAATGTCTACCTCTGGTCTAAAAACTTATTAATATTGTACTCTGGGTAATACTGGGAATTGAAAAACATACATTTATATAACTAAAAACCCATCGAAGTACCGAACGCCTTATTTATGACTTATTTTATCAACAAATCGAGTACACAACCATTTTCAAATATTTAATGAAATTTTTTTTTTGTGTAAACTTTTAAGATTCTATTTAATCTATTTTTCGTAAAAGTTTAAAATATTATTGGCTTAATACTATTGATTATTTAAACTGCTTATGACCAAGAAGTTTTCGCCATGGATTATAATCGAGAAGGGCTTTACGCAGAGCATTATCCAGGGAACGATGCCATTCAGAAAAACGTAACCGGCAAAACTTATTACATTGATTTATAGAGCAATAGAAGATGGAAGGTGAGATGGAGGACCCTGTATAATTCTAGTCTGCGCACTCACCCTAGTCAGCATCCATTGTTGAAAAACCCATAGACACGCAGAAAACACATATATACGACCATAAATGTACATATAATCTGCGAGTTGAATTGAAAAAAAAGAGGATGAGTGATGATTGTTGAATATAAGAGAGCTTTCGTTGATTTTTTTGTGATAAAAATGCCTTGAACATGAGAATTTGTCTTGATATGAAAGTGATTTGATGGAGGCTGAATATTTGCTTGGGTTCATAAAGTGTTAGGTGCCTAAAAGTCTTAATTTAATTGTAAAAAATGAGTTTCTACAAAAGAAAGGATCGATTTTATTTGTTGGTGCACTGATAAATACAAATAATATTGAAGAGGTACAGTTGTATATAAATAGAAGGCTTTTGGCTTATTTATTTAATTATAAATAAATAATTATTGACATTTCTGATTGATGGCTATGAAATCTTTCCTGTTTGTGGTTAATTTTATCTAAATTCACGAATTTTGCCCTGACGAAGAGAATAAACATTCTCGAAAGCTTGGCATACTTAATCCAAAGAATTTTATTTATTAAATGACTGCATCCCCAACAAAAATCTATTTTATCAAATATTAAACCAGTCAAGAATTCAGAATCAAATATATATACCTGAGCCAGAGCAACAAACCTGAGCCGTATATGTGGCTCAGGATTGTTTTTGCCTTTTAGAAGACTCGTATCATAAAAAAAATATTGGCGCTAGTTTCCAGTGGTAGCAGTCGTATCCAATACGAAACGTTCGCTCCTGTCACCTGACAATATAACCGACAAATTTTTACGCGCCAATTATTCCCTCCGAAATTTGGCTCAGGTTTGTATGAAATATCTAACTTCTAGTTCAGCAAACAGCCTACCGTGGCTCTTTGGTAGCCAGTCACATATACAAATGTATATATGTAAATCTATGTTTGTACCATCAAATCTGAGCCGTCCAGATTTGGCAACGCTGTTATTCTGTTCCTATATAATTATATCAATGCACTTATATTCTTTCTTTAAAAATAATACTAGCAAAGGTAAAAATATCTAAATAAAAATGGTACCATAGTATCTAATACAAATTTTCTGAAAAGGTTCAGTTGGGTTGTTTACCAAAAATTTGTTGAATTTATGGCACTGATCATAATATATGAATATCTATTTGTTGCATGTATATATCTAGAAAAAAAATAAAAGAAAGGTACATTTTATTCGAGATACGCCTTCATTACACACTAAACTTTTTTTAAACGCAATTGAAATTCAACTAAGAGATACTTTTATTTTTATTCGATATACATAAGAGCAACTGGAACAAATTTGATAATATCTAGTAATAAGAAATATATTTTCTTGAATCGTTGATTGAATCGAAATCGACCTTTATACTTATAATAATTGTTTTACAGAAACTAAATAATTATAGAAAGTTTTACACCAGTTTTTTTATAAAAACTATTCATTAGATAGAACATATGAACTAAAGAATACCTTTTTATAAAAGACAGTGCATCAAAATTAGAAATCAACGGATCCAATGGCTCGAAATAAAAGTAGATCTACTGAATATTTTTTATCAACATTTTCCGTGTAATATAATTAAATTGAGTATGGTCATATACAGGGTGAGTTTTAAGTGTGCCCATGTTCGATTTTTTATTTTGAAATTAATGAGAAATGTAAGGAATGTTCTCTAACAAGGTGACAAATCAATATTATTATTATTATTTATTTAGTATTGTAATATTGACCCATTTTCAAATTATTGCGTAAATTATGTACAGCAGATGTAAAAATTCAACTGACATATTTTCTCAATATTTTTAAATGGAACACCCTGTGTTTTATATCATGTATGTTTAAATGAAAATAAGATTATTATATTGGAAAAAAAACATAAGAGACTATTAAAAATCATTCAAAATCAGTTCTAACTAAGGAATCGAAGTCACTTAGTCACTGCTATATCAACTGAATACTTGATAAAATAAAATAGCTTATTTTAATATTATTGTTGAAAATGCTCGAACAAGAGTCATATTAAGTAGGCTGTGAAAGAAATAGCATTAAAATATAGTTTACTTGTCACATAACCAAGTGTTACTATCAGTATCTTGCATTTTGAGTATTAATATTAATATATTAAAAACTCTGAGTAGATTTTCAGTTAACTGCATTTTTGCAGTAACTTTTTAAATATTTGCTTTAAGATTGCTGGAAAATTTTCCTAATATTATAGCTAAATGATTAAATGATTATCTGCAGTAAATTATATTTTGTTTATATTCTTTTCACAGCCAGCCAAATATGCTAGTCTCTTCCTCGAATATCTCCATCATTAAAATCATTTCATTTTATTAATTATTCAGTTGACATAATATTACTTTGCATTGCTAGAGAAACGGAAAATTCATGTTGGATAGTTGTAAATGACTTTTTATTGATTATTATTAGTTCTTTTATTATATAATTTCCAATTGTATTTCATTTCTAAGATTTTGAGAAGATTTTAGATCTCCAAAACTAGTTATTTTAGGTATAAGGATTATCTAAGAAAAATGTAATTAAAGGGTGTTTCATTTAAAGATATTGAGAAAATATTGCTTTTGAGTTTTGACATTCCCTTACACAATTGATTGGTTTCTTAATAAACTGGCTGATTTTGTTAACGTGCCCATTAGAAGATTTTTACTTATTAATTGAGACAGAAATATGAAAATTTGATCCTGGCTATAATCGAAGTTGCCCAATCTAGTGGAAATATTTACAAGATGGTGGATCATCCGGTTATACCGGAAATTGTAGTAAATTTGTTTTTTTAAAAGGAACCCCCTGTTTTTTATTAGATATTTGAATTCCGCACATTTAGTTAAGTATGAAAGCCCCAGTTGTTATAAGATATCTGTCATATTTTTTGACGTATATAGATTTTACTGCAAAATGTTCTTATGACAGATGTCTATTTGAAAATTCATATCTCTCTTATTGTCAACCGGAAAAGCAAAAAGTTTTTTTGATCGGTAGTCCGATGTTCGAGTTTCCTTTAATATGCCCATCATTGTGAGAATTGCCTTGTTAACACACCAAAAAAAAAAAGATGTCACGTATTTTTCTATCGTCATTAAGTAGAAAATTGAATTTTAGCGGAATGCTTAATACACGCTCTTATGTTTTTTTCAGGTAATAAGAAGGATATTGGAGATTTAAAAAAAATCTATCGCGAATGTCTTTTTTACGCTGTTACAAAAATCTAAATGAATCAGTATCCAAATGGAGTCATTTCTGCTCTATTTACTATTTACAGAAGTTGTGATAGGATAGTGGAAAAAACCTTTCGTGAATTTATTGCCAAATATTTTGAGTTAGGTACCTCCAATGAATAGCAATGAATTTTCATTCTTAAGCCAAGGTTTATTCTTTCTCGAACAAGAATCCACACAACAGTAGGATTAAAATAATAACCCAAGTTGAACAAAATAATTAAGTGAATGTTTTGATATTTAGCATCGAGTTTAGCATTAAGGACACGTTTATTACCTTACCTACAAATCGTTTATTCATGAAACGTAAGAAATCGAAAAACAAATTACAAAAAAAAAAACTACAAGATATGTTTTGTGTGTTCACCGTTTTGGCTTCAGCATTCAACAAAACGTTCCTGGACGGCATAATTTGTGTCTCTTCTTATTTTATCTTCTCTATTAAATCCAATAGAGATCTACGTTCTGTTTTATACAGCTCTTTCTTGACTGTCCCCCACAAGTAGAATTCAAGTGGTGTCAAATCAGGCGAACGTGGCGGCGAAAGTCTCGGACCTCTATTTCCCCACCACCTATCTTGAAACAAATACTGATTCATTTGAATTTTTGTAATAGAGGTTTTGTACTTCAACTTTCAAAACTATTAACGGCTGAAACGTGGTATCAGTAACAGCGATTGTTTTATGTCCAGGGTCACTTAGAAAGTCGTAAAAAAGGCATTTTCGATAGAAAATAAGAAATCTGAAAGATCGTATTTATTATTTAACAAAAAACATAAGAGAGTGTAATTCCCCTAAAATTCAATTCTCTACCTAATGACGATTAAAAAATAGGTATGTGCTATTAAGAAGTTGAGTTTTTTAACTTTTGTCATTGACGTATTTTTTTTTTGAGTGGTTAACAAAACAATTTTCAGTATGATGGGCATACTAAAGGAGATCCCAATATCAGGCCACCGATCAAAAGCAACAATAAAAGACATATGAATTTTTGAATAGGAATCTGTCATGAGAACTTTTTGCGGTAAAATTGACTTACGTCAAAAACTATGACAGATAACTTATAACAACTGTGGCTTTTTATACTTAAATAAATGCGCGTAATTCAAATCTTTAATAAAATTAGGGGTTTCCTTTTGAAAAAACAAATTTAGTACAATTTTCGGTGTGACCGGAAGTTCCATCATCTTGTAAATATTTCCACTAGATTGGGCAACGTTGATTATAGCCAGGATCAACTTTTCATATTTCTGTCTCGATTTATAAGTGAAAATCTTCTAATAGGCACGTTAAAAAAAATCACCTTGTATATAAGGGTCCATTTTGTGAATAAAAATAATAATGACTATATATTTCATATAACAGGCAGTAATTTTGTCAAAGTTTTGTATAAACATGCTAGTAAGAGTGGTATTGAAAATCCAAAATCCATAAGCGCTACTAGATTACGCAAAAATTTGACAACTATAATAGACCAATTGCATTAATGGTCGTGTCCACAGCAGTGTCTGATTACCAATCGATTAGCAGCTATCGGAAAACCACAGTGCAACATAACCTATATTTTGTTTTAAATATTCCTCAATTCTATTATGGACATCTATCGTTCCGTTTAACATACAATCCTTTTCATTAAAAACATATTGAATAGAAAATACTTTTTCTTCTTCCATTTTCAATACCTATAATATGTGTAAATTGTAGATTTAAATTATTTCAAATCTTTTGAAAAGTGTCAGTTTGACAAATGAACTAAGCGATCCATCAGTAATCATTCGTGTCCACAAGATACATATTTTTGATTACTGATTACTAATCAAGTGGTAATCAGAATCTGCTGTGGACACGACCAATGATTTCAATTCTCCGCATGCGCAACCCATCGGCCATAGGATACCTCTATTCAACTTTACTTAGAACCAATTTTCTCTGGTGAAAGGGCATAGATGTCATAGTACATAAAGAAATTGTTGAAACGTTCACAAACAGCCATTATCATGGAATTATTTGGGCAAAGGCATAAGACATTCTGTTCAAAAGAGCAACATTTCAAAGGAAAGTGGCCGTTGAAAACTTCCCGCCGCGCATGCAGAGAACAATTTTCACCTAATGCAATCGGTCTATTCAGTTACATCAGTTTTCAGAGAGTGACTTAGAACAACTATCTAGATTCATGAGGCCCTTCAGACACACGGTAAGCTTTATAAACTTTCCGATAATTCCTACCAGACAATAAAACTATCGAACTTGTTGCTTCTTGCATCTCAAGGAGTATTAGAAAAATATAAGGGCTTAGACTTAATATAAACATTGATTTAGCTCCCATTTTCGAAAACATTCAAATAGATTATATTCTAGATGAACGATTACCGGATGAAGCGGTACAGACCATCAGCGATGGCAGAACTATAAATTCTAATAATGAGTATGTTCCCAGACAAGAACAAATTTAAAATAGGTATATGAAAAAACCACGGTCGCTTGTACAGGGAAAAATTATTGTGCAATATTTCTGTGACCACATAAAGTGTCCTAGTCCTAAGGAAAGTAAAGTAAATGTATTTTTAGAAGACCATTTCCGCTAATTTAACAATAGAATGATTTCCATAATATCAGTTGTTTAGGACTTTTATACAGGAAAGCTCATTGCACCTACCTAATACCCTGTGAATAACGTTTTCCCTTTCTGTTTTATTATTATTACTAGCTGTTTTACCCGGCATCTCGGGCATATGCTTTATTAGATTTTGGTACGAAAGAACCCTTATACATCAGAGTCCTACTCGCACAAAGAACAATCCATTCACAGACACCAAGAGAGAACAGAATATGAGGCCCAGTCACACTTACAGCTGCTATCAGTTTATATTCGAATAACATTCTACATACATACATGGTCAAAGACCATCAAAATCCAGCCAAAGTGTTATATATAATAGACTTTCAGGTACAGAAACCACCACAAAGAGTCCCACGGCCAGTGAAAATTTTACAATAATTTGACTGAGGTATGATGAACACGTGTGCAAAATTGAGTTGGGATATCTTGAATAGTGTAAGAGTCCAAACGGTACATACACAACCACTCATGCAAACTCAATATATTTGCTGTTTTTAGTACTCCAGTATTAATTAAATATTAAATGATACATACGTATACGCAAACTTTGCTAAACTATTAGCAGTATGAAGTTTGGCAACAACGCACGAGTCAGGTTTGTCAACTGAAATCCATAAAGTTGTATATTTGGCTCAGTTTGGATATAAGTATCTAGTGGTTCAGGATTGTGCAAAAATGAGTATATATAAGGATATCAAAAATAATGAAAAAAATGTTTTAGCGGATGTATATTATGATAATTGGTTACACTTGAGCATATAAATGAACTCAAAATTGTCAAAAATATTTTTCATTAATATTTAAAGGGTGGCTCAGTATAGTATGAAATATCTAGTGGCCTGGGTTTGATAGAAAGATCTATATAAATATACTTTGACAATACCTATATCATCGAACCCATTTCAATAAAATTATGTGTTTCTTTATTCTATAACGGCCTATAAAATAAGTAAAATTTATAGGAAATATACTATATATACAAACTTTCAGAAAATAAGATAAGAAAATTTAACTTAATAAAAATACATAACAAAGCTAATGGTATGGAGATTGCAATGAGTTACATTGTCAAACAATAGCCAAATCAGTGATTCAGAGATATTGTCATATATCTGAGCAGATTTGGCGGAATATTGACACACAATTGGATAATTTTCATTTCATCGAAATATTTGTAGCTCTCTCAAATTCTTATCGATAAGCAATCTCAGGTTGCAATCAAATGTCCAAAAAATTAACAGGAAGTTGCTGAGCTGTCGGAATAATTTGCTTTAGGAGGAGTTGTAGACATTTGACAGCTCTTAGGTTAACAAAGATAAAGAATGAACTTTTCGTTCAAACCATAATCTCTCGCATTCGATAAAACGACATAAACAGAGTCTCTTTCCTGATAAGTTTGAATTGTCGTTGGTATTGTATACTGAGTATGTGGGGGGGGGAAATAATTCTAGTTGTTCCAGTTGAATACTTGACATCCTTTGGCGGTTACCTGTTTTATCTTAGTCAAATTTTATTCCGAATCTGTAGAAAACGTGTGATGCAGGACCCTGTACATTGTTTGTTGTATATTGCAGTGGCAGCACAGCATCGGGCTTTTTGATTAACATTCCTAATCGATACCTCTCCACATTTATTATATCTGCTATACCTATACACATTCATGTGTGGAAACAAAGTCTGGGAGTGGAGAAAAGATATAAGGGGTGAGGCTGAGGTTGCGTTCTTCTCTCTTGACACCTCTTTGGGATGTTTTGTGTGCTTAGATCATTATGTATGCACGATGCCACACTTCACATTTTTGTCGAAGATTGCTTACATCTATGGAAACTACCGTCAGGACAAATCTCAGTAACAACAGCAAAAGTTCTACAGCAAGGTAATATTTCTTTTTGGCAAAAATATGTTGACAGTGTCATTAACAAGGCTGGAGGTTATTGGGCATGCCAACGTCTTCGATCTACTTCTACAACTTTCCATGATTGAAGGCAGATAATTTTCTACTAATATAAACAATTATTTCTGATTGAAGGAGATGTGTCGGATTTGAACGGAGAGTTTATGCTTGTTCTTAGACCTTCGAAAAGAAACGGTAGGTATTGGCCACCACAGTCGCTTTGTCTCTTTCATAGAACATTAAAGTTTGTGAGTATATTGCGCAGTCCATACTGAATCTACCACACCCAATAAATAAATATATATGTATATATATATATATATATATTCGATTCTGAATTCTTGACTGGTTTATTATTTGATAAAATAGATTTTGGTTGGGGATGCAGTCATTTATATTCGTTAATTTAGATAAAATTAACCACAAACAGGAAAGATTTCATAGCCATCAATCAGAAATGTCATTAATTATTTATAAATGTCATGGTAACGGCATATCTGGAGTTGAAAGTGTCTAGATTCAAGTTTTCTTAGAAAAGATCATATAGGAGTTATCTTTGTGTTTGTAGCTCTTTTTTAACAAGTCACACATTAAACTTGAAAATATTGAGGCAGATATAAGTTTAGCAAATAGAAAAAGTTATTATTCAATTATTAAGAAAAAACATTTATAACAGACTTAGAAACACATAATATAAATAAATATATACCCGTACACAGACTAGACTACCTGAATTCGTAGGTATTGTAGGTATAATGGGTCATTATAAAAATACTAAATAAATAATAATAATAATAATATTGATGTTTCACCTTATTAGAGAACATTCTTTGCTTTTCTAATTAATTTCAAAATACGAATTGAACGTGGACACACTTAAGACTCACCCTGTATATGGCCATACTCAATTTAATTATATTACACGGAAAATGTTGATAAAAAATTTTCAATACATCTATTTTTATTTCGATCCATTGATTTCTAATTTTGATGCACTGTTTTTGATAAAAATGTATTTTTTAGTTCACATGTTCTAGCTAATGAATAGATTCTTATAAAAAAACTGGTATGACCATTCATTTCTCTTGAGTATGTCAAGATGACCAAGAATGGTGACATTCAATTTTAACGTTGAAGTAACGGTTTAGCCAGAATATGAGAAACTATTTAGAAAATTTGGCAATTCATAGTATTTAAGTTAGAGAGTAAATATAATAGCAAATAATTTTTTTATAGAATTATTCAGTTTCCATAAAAAAATATAAGTATAAAGATCGATTTTGATTCAATCAATCGATTGAAGAAAATATATTTCTTATTATTAGATATTATCAAATTTGTTCCAGTTGCTCTTATATGTATATGTATATCGTATACAATTTTCTTGATGTATCTGTTGAATTTCAATTGCATTTAAAAAAGTTTAGTGTGTAATGAAGGCGTATCTCGAATAAAATGTATCTTTTATTTATTTTTGAGATGTTTATATAAATGCAACAAACAGACATTCATATATTATGATCAGCGCCATAAATTCAACAAATTTTTAGTAAACAACCCAACTGGGCATATCCAAAAAAATAGTATTAGATACCAATAATGGTTTTCGGTTAACGAAAATAGTTTTTAAAAAGTCTTATTACAAGCAAGAAAGCAAAGAACAGAATGAATCATAGATCTAATTTACATATATTTATAATATGATAAAATGACGTATTATGGATAAACGTCAGCGTTGTGGCTCCCATAACTCCACCCATCTGAAGAGGAAACGAAAACGGTGAGCTTTGGTTTCCCATTTCGTTGGTTGTTGCTGCTGGTTTTCTGTACCATTTTCTTAGAAAAAATGCTACCAATCCGGCCATTGCAAGTAACGTAAGAGTTGTTGCTAAACTCCAGGAGCTGGATGAAAAGTCTCTTGTGGGAAATTCATTGGTGTCTGAATTTCTTGTTTGAGATTTTGAATTTTATTTAGATCTAGTGTCTGTAGTGTTATTGGTTGGTCAACACTAGACACAGACAAGTTCCCAATGTCAATCTTTGGTAATCGTAGTGGTTTCATTTTGGATAATTCTTGTTTGTTACAAAACTCCAAGTTATTGATTTTAATGCCGCAATTAAAAGGAATTTGGATTAAGCCTGGTTTAACTATGAGGTTGAATTCCTTGAAATTACACTCGTTCTGGAGTTTCAGAGGACTGCTTGCTGGAATGGCTATTAAATACTCGTCAGTTATTGATTCCAGAATGGGTTCTTGTACATGGGCAGTAACAGTTTGGCAGTTTCGAGCTTCTGCTTCTTTGATCAGGTTGGCTATGCAGCTTTCAGTTAATGGCTCGAGATGATTAGGACATATATGGATATTGTTGATCGTAGGACAGGATTCTTCTGAGTATTGTTCCTCAGTTTTACCAAGTGTAAGGTAGGGTAGTTTAGGTATGATTATTGATTGTTTTATCGGGATTGGAAAAAGATGGAAGCTTTCAAAGTTTTCTGGTGAGAAAATTGGTAAATGTATAGCGAAAATTATTTTACTTACTTACTACCAGAGAACGAAATTTGAAGGCTAGCTAGGGAGTAATAATGCATAGTATTCTTAAAAATAAAGAATCTGGATTGTCCACATATTTTTACTAAATGATCTATTACGTTATTTAATTCTTGTGCTGAAATTACGGAGCTATGAAGTGTGTTAATTTTGGCAAATGATATTGCGTTTTCTAAGTTATCGAGAAAATTTATGAGACTTTGACAATTAAGAATAATCTGGCCTAGAATGTTTTGAGTTTTTAAATAAATTACAATATCGTCAATAGTTTTATCAACATAGCCTTGGAGATATTCTAAGCGCATCTCGATCAGTTTTTGGTTTTCGCTCAAAATAGTTATTGTTGAATTATAATTATCAATAAATTTTTTTGAGAGACATATTTGCAACGAGAGTTCTTTTGCCATTGTGTTTTCATTTGTTTGGAGATCTACAATTGCTTTGTCATATTTTAATCCATCGTCTGAGTCGAGAGTGCCGAATATCCATTTGGAGGTTTTTCCAACTAGATCGACTAGACCTCGCTTAGATCTCATATACGGTGTTAAATTATTCAATTTGGTATTTGCTTCAGTTATTAGATATTTTGCATGGTTTAATATACTAGTATAAAGGCCTAAGAATAAACCAGGGTGATTGTGCGTAAGGTTTAGGAATTTTTCTATATTGGAGAAGAAATTTTCTAAGTTTATCAATTGATCTTGTAAAGGTTTAAGTTCGAAGTAGTGAATAAAAGTATGTTTTGAGCTTATCACTCGAGTTTGTCCAATGTGGAAGGGATGTAATGGACTATCTATGGGATTTATTTTGACGTCAGGGATGGCTGCTTGTACTCGATGTATAGCTATGAGAAGGAGTATCATTGTCCACTTCATTGCCCTGCGAATAAGAATGAAAAGCTTTAGGCTTTTGAATCTATAATTTGTGTATGAATTTGTCTTTACTGGTTTGGATTTTATTGCCAATATCTCTAACTACAGTTGTAATAATATGACGTGGTTTGGTCTTGCTTCTAAGGGCACTCTTGTTTTTAATAAATACCTTAGTATTGGGTAGAAATTCCGGAGGGTCTT
Organism: Crioceris asparagi; assembly: GCA_958507055.1. NCBI lineage: Eukaryota > Metazoa > Arthropoda > Insecta > Coleoptera > Chrysomelidae > Crioceris > Crioceris asparagi. The sequence goes on along the minus strand of OY293826.1, from coordinate 77,801,235 downwards.
CTCTTTTGATATTTTGATTTTCAATTAGTTAAGATTGGGTTTGTAATGATGTGTTGTATATTTTTTCGTAAATAAATTTTAGTCGTTGTCGCCGGTCGGCCATAAATTGGTTTAAAATGGTCTCATCAGTCATATCGAATGGATCAAGTGAATTAATTCTGCCGTTTATTACGTCAAACGGTTTTTGTTTCGTTACGCTATGAACAGATGAATTATAACCGATGACATCAATTGTTTTATAGATGCGTTTGGATCTTTCAACTTGAGAGCTCTGAAGAGTTCGATGAAGGTTGAGTGTGCTCTCTCAATAGGGCTATTGCTGTTGGAATTTCCTGGAGTAGTAAAAAGTAACTGTATACGATGTAATTTACAGAAATCATGTAGAATTGATGTTTTGAATTCTGTTCCGTTGTCACAGGTTATGAGTTTTGGAATACCGAAATGTGATACAAAGTTTAATAAATTTTCAAAGACTACGAGGGCATTGCAGGTAGGCTCTAGGATATAAGCTTGAGCATATCTAGAAAATACATCGATTATGGTTAAAAATTTCGTGTTAGCGATTTGGAAAGTGTCCATATGGATCGAATCGAGTGGTTGAGTTGGAGTTGCAGTGAGTTCGAACTTGATTTTCGGGGGATGTCTATCGTACTTGGCTTGTTGACAAATATCGCAGTTATTAATAAATTCGGTTATGTTCTTTTTTTGATTTGGCCAATAATAAATTTTCTTCAGAGCTGAGGCGGATTCGTTTATTCCTCTATGGTATGTTGTTTCATGGTGGTGTGAAATAATTTCCCTTTGTTTATTTTTTTCAGTAATATCCTTGAGAAATTGGTTGGATATTACCAAGTTATAGGCATGGTTTTGGAAGGTTTTTTGCAACGTTATGGTTAATGCTCGAATGAAATCGATTTCTGATTTGCAAACATAAATACAGTACAACTTCTTTGGGTCAACATTTTCCTTGAAGAATTTGAAAATCTCATAATCATAATTGTCTGAGAGGTGAACTGTCTGCCTGGTTTTGGTCTCAAAAAGTTTGCTTCTGATGATATGGTATGATGTATTAGCACTCTGATTAAAAATAATTTGGTTAGAGTAGTGGTTCACACAATTTTCGGTGAAAGGTATTTCTAATATGGGGTCTTCGACAGCTGAATGTGTCGTTTCGTTATCGGAGTCTGGAGAGCGCACTTGTATATTTGAGTGTATAATTATCTTCGGTTCTAGTGGTGGCGGGTGAGCATTTTGAATGAAGATGTTATCAATTTTTTCGAGATCGTCTATGGTCACATTAGCATTTATTGGAACGGGAATATCCTCGAAATCGTTAAGATTATCGTTATTATGCGGTGGTTCTGGAGAAAGGAATTCGTTTATATCTATTGATATATCGCCAGGATTACCTATGAGAGATTCGTTTTCAATGGCATGAATTTCTATCCTTGACAGCGTGTCCGTTAGTGTTCTGGATTCCTTTTTTATATAGTATTTGATATTCATATTCCTCCATCCTAAGGCGCCATCTTACTAGTCGAGAATTTGGCTCTTTTAAACTGAATAGCCACTGAAGAGGTTTATGATCCGTAACTATTGTGAACTTTCTACCGAATAAATATGGGCGAAAATGCTGAGTGGCCCATACAATCGCAAGGAGCTCTTTCTCGATCGTGCTGTAATTAATCTCAGCTGAGTTCAGGGTACGTGAAGCATATGCAATAGGCAAATCTTGACCTACCTTACCTTGACTCAAGACTGCACCGATTGCAAAATTCGAGGCGTCTGTTGTAAGGTTGAATGGACGGCTGAAATCTGGGTATTGCAGGATCGGATCATTACATAAAATATTCTTGCATAATTCAAAAGTTTGTATAAACTCGGGAGTATGTAAAATTCTCTCCCCCTTCTTTAAACAGTGGGTAAAGGGTTTTGTAAGTTTTGCAAAATTTCGTATGAATTTTCTATAGTATCCTAATAAACCGAGAAATGATTTTATTTCTTTTGAAGTTTTTGGTTGCGGGAATTTATTTATGGCTTCGATCTTCTTTGGGTTTGGATGTATACCTTCCGATGTGACCACATGCCCCAAGAACTCAACTTCTTTACGAAGAAATTCTGACTTGTCAAGTTGAATTTTGAATTTACAGTTTTTCAACCTTTTGAAAATAAGTTTCAGGTTTTTCATGTGTTCTTCGAGGTTGGATGAAAAAATTATTATGTCGTCCATGTACACGAGGCAGATTTTTCCTTGAAGACCATCCATAACCCGTTGGAATGTGGCTGGAGCATGTTTCAGTCCAAAGGGCATCCTGACGTATTCGAAATTTCCATTTTCGACATTAAAGGCGATTTTAGGGATCGATTTCGGGTCCATTTCTATCTGATGGAAACCGCATGCCAAATCCAATGTCGAGAAATACTGACATCTTCCTAATTTGTCAAGGATGTCGTTGCTGTTAGGACTTGGATATCGATCATCAATTGTTTTCTCGTTGACTTTCCTATAGTCGACCACCAATCTCCACTTTTGTTTGCCACTTTTATCCAACTTCTTTGGTACTATCCATATAGGGCTGCTCCAAGGGCTTTGACTTGGTCTAGGGATCTCAAAACTCTTAAGATTAGTTGTTATAATTTTTTTTTGAATTATCCTTCTTTAGTATAATCTGTATACGCATATATACCCATCTATTATAATATACTAAAACAGAAAAAAAATGGACAAATATAACTAAATGATATGAGAATATAATTAGCCTATACCTACATATAGAGCTAGGTACATATTATATATTTACACATATATTTCAATTATGAGAAATATTTTGAGAAAAATTATTAAATTTATTATTATAGAGATTTAATATATAAGAATAAATAGAACTAAGTCCATTAATATCTGAACGTTTATTTATAGTATTATTATATTTTTTAATATTTATCATTTATAAGAAATCACGTTTAAAATAATTTTTCTCAGAACATAGAGCAATAGTATTATCAAAATCAATACTATGTTTTTTATTGATGGCATGTTCAGCCAAGGCACAAGATTTCTTATTACATCTTATATCACTTTTATGGGATTTTATTCTTCCTGAAATACTTCTAGAAGTTTGACCAATATATGATAATTCACAATCAAGGCAATTTATTCTATATACTACCCCAGACATTTCTGTCATTTCTAAAGGTGTCTTTATTTTGGAAAATAATTTAGATACGGTTTTAATATTTTTTCTTGCAATAATAACATTATACCCTCTAAAAACATTAACTAACTTATTAGTGAGCTCATCTATATAAGGTAAAGATCTATAAATAGGGAGGATATTTGTAGTAGAGGCATTATTGTTATTATCATTTAAAGAGTTCTCATGATTTATTTCAGGTTTTTCTATATTGACTTGAGGTTGCATTAAACAATTATTATTCAATTTTATAGGAAATGAATTCTTAATTAATATTTTTTTCAATTTTGATAAACTTTCATTTCTATATATAGGATGCGTAAGTTTGATCACTCTGTTTTTTAATGCCATAATCAAGTTAATTTTTATTTTCTGTGGATGATGTGAATGGAAGTTTATGTATCTATTACTACATATAGGTTTTCTATACCATTTTGTTCTTAATAAACCTGTGTTATCTCTACATACCATCATATCTAAGAAAGGAATACATTGTTAATTTTCTTTCTCAACTGTAAATTGAAGATGCTCGTTATAGGCATTAAAAATATTCAATGATTCATCATCTCTATTAGTGGGTAGAGCTAAGATTAAATCATCTACATATCCTTTAATGAATGGTATTGGAAATGAAACTTTAGTTTTTGAAACTTGTATTAATTCATCTAAAACATAATTTACAAGAATAGGTAATATTTTATCAAATAATAAACCAGTTAATAATTCAGAATCAAACAATTTACATTATGGGGTTTTATAATGACATCAAACTCCGTTATGGAACTATTGTCGTTACTCTTCTCAAGCAATGGGCCAATATCAACATCAAAATGGCAAACTTACAGAACAGGAAGGTGTTTCTCATTAAATGCAGATCCATTGGTGTCTTTCCGAATCATATTGGTAATGGACTAAATGCTATAGACTCTATGATCGGTCACACAAGAGGCAGAACAGGTCAGAAAATTCAGCACTTTAACATCAAATTTACCACCAAGTCTTAAAGATATTAATATTCCTTATATTTTGTCTGATCTTGAATTTATTTTGAAAAGTATTGATATAGAAGATAAAGATTGCGTGAGAGCTAGATACACTAATATATTGACAAATTTTATTGACAAGAATTATCAAAGCTCTCACATATTGTCGATAAAATTCAGTAAATGTCGTTCTTTTCTAAAAGAACATCCGGAACTTAACTTTGTACGAAGTGATAAAGACAATGTTACAGTTGTAATGTTTAAAGAGGATTATATTAATAAAAGTCAGGAATTATTGAATGATAATAAATATTATAAGAGATTAAGAAATAATCCAACTTACACAATACAACTTCAATCAAATTATTTCTAAACTTAAAGATGATGGTATTATTGATCAAGTCACAAGTAAAAAATTGAAGTGCTATCACGCAAAAGCACCGAGATTTTATACGTTACCAAAAATACATAATCCAACACTATCAATGAGACTTATTGTATCTTCAATTGATTCACCTAATAATAATTGGCATCTTATATCACAGATATTCTAACGAAAGCTTATGATACAAATAATGATTTCTATATAAAGGATTCTTTTCAATTTAGTAATTTCATAAATGAATACCAGATTCCAAATGACTATGTAATTTTTAGTTTTGACGTAGTTTCCCTTTTTACAAATTTACCTTTCCCTGTTATTAAATAGTTTTTATTACTTTCGGTTCTTGTATCAATGGACTCCGCAGCGATTTCTCAGGCCCCATACGGTCTAGAGACTTGAAATTTCGAATTCGTACTTAGATCGCGGACATCTCGCCGCCTGTTAAGCTCCAAGTGTGATCCAATATTGGTAATTATAATTATCTCATTCAATCTCATTCAACCAAGATCATTATTTTGTCGACATGGAACGACAATGGGATCCGTCACTGGAATTACGCACGAGCATGGAGCGTATATATACGTCTCGTTCTCTGGTATATAGGTACTTTCTGGAAGATCGTTTATGGTTATGTCGCAATTGTCAGACGTTATTGTTAATTTTAAGTATAATTTTGTGTTGTGGTAGACAAACAGTAATTTGTTATGGAATTGCTGTTGCTGGCAAACACATTTACATAAGTATAGTTCAAATCGAGAAAAGGATAGCAATAGTAGGTACTCATCGGTACGGTTTAAATCTTAAATGCCCAATAAAATCTATTTTTATTTTTTTTTCAAAAATTTCACTTGTTTTAGATTGTCTAACCCATAAATGGAATCATATTAAACAGTTTTGTTCATTGAATCTCGAAACTTTTGAATCAATACTTCAATTCATTTTCGATTCCATTTTTTTGATTTTTAATGTCCAATATTATAAACAAATATTTGGTACTCCCATGGGCTCAACAATATCACCTATTCTTGTAAATTATGTTTTAGATGAATCAATACAAGTTTCAAAAACTAAAGTTTAATTTCCAATACCATTCATTAAAAGATATGTAGATGATTTAATCTTAGCTCTATCCACTAATAGAGTTGATGAAATATTGAATATTTTTAATGCCTATAACGAGCATCTTCAATTTACAGTTGAGAAAGAAAATTAACAATGTATTCCTTTCTTAGATATGATGGTATGTAGAGATAACACAGGTTTATTAAGAACAAAATGGTATAGAAAACCTATATGTAGTAATAGATACATAAACTTCCATTCACATCATCCACAGAAAATAAAAATTAACTTGATTATGGCATTAAAAAACAGAGTGATCAAACTTTCGCATCCTATATATAGAAATGAAGGTTTATCAAAATTGAAAGAAATATTAATTAAGAATTCATTTCCTATAAAATTGAATAATAAATGTTTAATGCAACCTCAAGTCAATATAGAAAACCCTGAAATAAATCATGAGAACTCTTTAAATGATAATAACAATAATGCCTCTACTACAAATATCCTCCCTATTTATAGATCTTTACCTTATATGGATGAGCTCACTAATAAGTTAGTTAATGTTTTAGAGGGTATAATGTTATAATTGCAAGAAAAAATATTAAAACCGTATCTAATTTATTTTCCAAAATAAAGACACCTTTAGAAATGACAGAAATGTCTGGGGTAGTATATGAAATAAATTGCCTTGATTGTGAATTATCATATATTTGTCAAACTTCTAGAAGTATTTTAGGAAGACTAACATCCCATAATAGTGATATAAGATGTAATAAGAAATCTTGTGCCTTGGCTGAACATGCCATCAATAAAAAACATAGTATTGATTTTGATAATACTATTGCTCTATGTTCTGAGAAAAATTATTTTAAACGTGGTTTCTTAGAAATGATAAATATTAAAAAACATAATAATACTATGAATAAACGTTCAGATATTAATGGACTTAGTTCTATTTATTCTTATATATTAAATCTCTATAATAATAAATTTAATAATTTTTCTCAAAATATTTCTCAAAATTGAAATATATGTGTAAATATATAATATGTATCTAGCTCTAAATGTAGGTATAGGCTAATTATATTCTCATATCATTTAGTTATATTTGTCCATTTTTTTCTGTTTTAGTATATTATAATAGATGGGTATATATGCGTATACAGATTATACTTTATACTTTTATAAAGAAGGATAATTCAAAAAAAAAATATAACAACTGATATTAAGAGTTTTGTGATCTCTGGATCAACTGATTGGTGAGAGAAATTTAGTTGATTCAAAAGGATTTTCATTTCATGTTTAACCTATAGTGAGATTATAATACGATGGTTTTTTTCCTTCCTTGTGTTTCGCCATTTGCTTTTTTGATATCACTATTTATAATATATTAAATAACATGGACAATGTTTACAATATTCTTACATGTTGATTTGTGAGAGAAATCAGCTTATCATATTTTATTATTATTATTAGCTTCATTGAATGAATTGATGCTCTTCAGGATATTTCATATTGTGTATCTATCGCATTGTGAGAGAATCCGATGAAGATGATATATGTTAATATTTCTCTATTAGATATATCTGCTATTTTAATAAATTTCTCAGTTTAATTTGTGAGAGAAATTGTCATTTTTTATGTAATTGACGCTTTCCATTATTTCATTTTAAAGTTATGTATGTCGTATTGTGAGAGAATATGATTATATATAATTAACAAATAAACTGAATGCCTAACAAAATAGTAAATAATATTATGGACATAATAAACTTCAATTTATACTGCAATATCTACGAATTCAGGTAGTCTAGTCTGTGTACGGGTATATATTTATTTATATTATGTGTTTCTAAGTCTGTTATAAATGTTTTTTTTTAATAATTGAATAATAACTTTTTCTTTTTACTAAACTTATATCTGCCACAATATTTTCAAGTTTAATGTGTGACTTGTTAAAAAAGAACTACAAACACAAAGATAACTCCTATATGATCGTTTCTAAGAAAACTGACACTTTCAACTCTAGATATGCCGTTACCATGACATTTATAAATAATTAATGACATTTCTGATTGATGGCTATGAAATCTTTTCTGTTTGTGGTTAATTTTATCTAAATTCAGGAATGTAAGTACTTTAATTAATAATTTATTATGTGGTTAAGAAACTTTGTAACGATTTAACGAATAAATATTCTCGAAAGCTTGGCATAATCCAAAGAATTTTATTTATTAAATGACTGCAGGCCCAACAAAAATCTATTTTATCAAATATATATATTTTGATTTTGTATTCTTGACTGGTTTTATAATAAATAAAAAGATGATCTTGGGGATGCAGTCATATATTCAATAAAATTCTTTGATTGAAGCCGAGCTTTCGAGAATGTTTATGCTCTTCTTCAGGGCAAACTACAAATCGTTACAAAATTATTTCAACAACAACTTAATAGTATTATAAAAATACTTACAATCGTGATTTTAGAATAAATTAGCCAAAAACAGGAAAGATTTCATAGCCATCAATTACAAATGTCATTATTTATATTTGTCATAGTAACAAAATAAGTAAGAAAGTATCTAGATTTTGTTGATAAAAATGAATATTACTGAATGATCTTTATATGCTTGTGGCTATTTGAACAAGGAGCACAATTAAATTAAAATTATTATTAAGGCAGATACAGGTTCGGTTGAAAAAAAATTAATTTAAGAATATTGCATAAATACTTACATATATACCCATACATAGACTAAATTACGTTTATTCTGGGCTTGAACTGACAGTTAAAAGAAAAAGATACATAATATTATTTAAAATTTCTATATAAGTGTAATCCTATTCTCTCACAATACGAAACATATAACCATGATTATTCTGAAAGTGCACTGATACTTATTCTCTCAAAAAAGGCCGATTTCTCTCACTAATCAACCTCTAAATTTTTGGGTGAAATAGATGTTTTGAAATCCTAAAACACTTCTTAATGTTCTTTCAAATATTCATAAATATTCAAAATAATATATAAAATCATATTCTCTCACAATACGACATGAGAAGGAAACATTTTGAAAATCATTCATTTTTCCAGAAACAAGCTGATATCTCTCACTAATCAGCATGCATATTTTCGAAAACAGTAAATGTTATGAAAATCTTTCATAAATAGATTATACATTTAATCTCAAATAAACATATAATGAATTTTAAGAGAATAATTCTCTTTGATCAACTAAATTTCTCTCACTAATAAGTTGATCTAAATATTTCTATTGTTTATGGAAAACTAAGATTCTAAAGTTAATTACTATAAAATCAGTTAAGACCAGTCCTTCATCTATATATAGGTACATATATCCCATACACATTAATCCATTTATAACCAATATACATATATACACATACATACATACATACGCATATATACATACACACACATACATACATAAATACATATATAAACATTTTTCCTTAGTTAATGTTTTCGAGTTAAAGCGGTGGTAAAAAGGTAACATCTAAAATACGCGTATTTCCGCAGCGATATTTTGAGATCTTAATAATAACAACTACAAGCAAATAATATACGTGGATAATAGGATAAGTACCATCTTCATTGGTATTAGCAGAGACAACCACGAGACGTACAAGTTAATACGAAAATTGGTTCGGTAGGAGCGAAATCTTGTATCCTTGTTCTGCAATTGTTTAATCGTATATCGTCATCCTTGTTTTTTGATTTGGCAGGCATTAACAGGGGGCACTACACTCAAAGTCACTAGATTACTAGTAATCTAGGGACTATGATTTATTTGATTGATTACTGTGTGACAGAGACAACCACCTGTGTGATTACTTTTGTAAAGGGCTTGTGATCTATTATTAGTTTGTGTGAATATTTTGTTGCGTTAGTGTTAAGATTAGTGTGTCATTAAAACAATTGAGAAGATGCCTGAAAATCGGTGCCTCGTGTGTGGATGCAGTGAATTTGAGGTTGAAAAATTACACTATTTTCCTAGAAATGAACAGAAGAAAGTGATGTTTTACGGACTTGAAAGATGTTTGTAACAACACGTTCTTGTTTTTATTAGGTCACAAAGGTGGCAGGAAGTCATGGGAGTTAAATACAAGCCAGATATGCGGCATTTTACAGTTGAGTCATACATAGAAATTGCGACACACAAGCTGAACTCTTCTGCTGTGCCCACACTACTCCCAGCTGAAATGGTAATCCAAGGTGTTGTTGTTGAAAGGCTTGTAGAGAGCAGAGGTAATATTGCTAACACATTCTTTCATTTCACAAAGGCCCAGTTGCACAAAGCACGAATCACGGAATCCTGGATTGTTCATAATGCTGTTGATTTTATGTGTGATTAACCCTAATCCGAGCCTTGTGCAACCGGCTGTTAAATGTTCCTCTTTATGTCTACCTTCACTGTCTGTCACATCTCGTTACTGTTAAGATTATGTCACTTGTTTATGCTCTTGTGCGTGCTATTGTCGTTGAGTTGGTACGCATAAATGGTGGTTGTTCAGTATGTATTTAACATGAACATTCTGTTGCAGGGGAAGAAGAAATTGGGGAGCCTAGTTGTTCGGGTTTGCAAATGGAGCCACCCACGGATAAAACACCACGACCTTCTTTATTCCGTGGTATTCCGGGGTTAACTCGAGTGGATACAACACCAAGGAAAAAGCATCGGATGAGGATCGTGGAAAGTAAAGAAGCTCATCTAAGAAGGCTGAAGGCATTGTGTAAATCTAAAACCAGGGACATGAAAGCCTTAATGGATCTAGAAGACTCCACGGTAGTCCGAAATTTGTTTTGTGGAATGTCAATCACTCAAGCTCGCAGAGATGCACGGGCTTCGAAACGGAAAATCAGGACTTTCCAGCATCAGTGAGCCACAAATCACATTTTTATGTACGGTGGGCAAATTTGCAATTCTCAACACACATGGTACATATAGTTGAACTGAGAAAAAATATTCTATTCTACAAGTTTATGTTATAACCGAAAAAACAAAAGAAAATATTCAGAATCTGTTAATTTCATTAGATTCTACCCAAAATAGTGACTGAAGAATGTGTAAATATATTTTCGCTAATATGAAAACCAAGAATGAAATCTAAAAAAATCTAACATTTCGGTATAGCACGAAAATAAAAAAACCCTTGAGTTCGATCGATAATGTACCATTCATTTCTGCTTAATAAATACTTATAGTTTCCGACATCTATATAAACATCCAAATTTTCCCACCCTGTATTGTCTATACAGTATTATTACAGAATTTTAGGCATCTTCATGGCTGGTTCTTTGTTTATACATATCTTATTTAATGTTTACATATTTTGATTGTTGCTATCGAATATTTGCTTTTCACATACCATAAACCGATGATCTTTGTTGCACATTATTTATATATTTCTACTTTTAAACTGTAAAATTTTCTCTGTATAGTGCTATAATATTATATATATATATATATATATATATATATATATATATATATATATATATATATATACTTTTTTTCTCAATAAACGACTTACTTTCACTCTTACGTTTTTTTTTTTCAACGAGATAATATTATAAGTAATAATTAGACAGTAGAAGAAGACCCGCCAATTTTTAAATCGTTTGTAACAGAACGCGAACGCCCTCTACCAGTGCCTGCCAGTACAATAGAGCATTGGAATATTGCGAACTCTTTTTTAACACGGAGTTGGACGTCTCGTGGTTGTCTCTGGGTATTAGTGAACGTTCAACTATTTTCGTGACTAATGTTACACTCAAAAGTGTGAAATGAATATTTTTTTAGTTATTAGTTAATGCACCCAAATATACAAAATAATATTAATTCTGTTGGTGCTGGTACTTGTGAAGTTGGTGCCAAAAGTTATCAATCTAATTGCAACTGCACAACTTCAAAAGTAACAGCATCAATAGAATTAATATTATTTTGTATTTTTCAGTGCATCAACTAATAAAGTCGGTCCATTTTGTTGTAAAAAATATTTATTGCAGTGACTTTTCAAATACTTGTTTTATAATGTTGGAAAAACTTTCCTAATATTATGGCTAAACGTTGGCCAATTTAGTGAAAATATTTACATTGTGGTGGCACTTCCGGTTATACCGGAAATTGTACTAACTTTGTTTTTTCAAATAGAAACCCCTGTTTTTTATTAGATATTTGAATTTTGCACATTTAATTAAGTATGAAAACACCAGTTGTTATAAGTTATCTGTCGTAGTTTTTGACGTATATCAATTTTACTGCAGAAAGTTCTCATGACATATCTATTCAAAAATTCATAACTCTCTTATTGTCATCCGGAAAAGCAAAACGTTGTTTTTGATTGGAAGTCCGATTTTGGAATTTCCTTCCTTATGCCCATCATTCTGAAAACTATCTTGTTTAATACACCAAAAAAATATTGTAACGTGGATCGGTAGTCATGTACTTATGGTTATTATTTGTTTAGTCTCTATTTATTTCTACTACCTACTATAGTTGTCTGTTGTGTAGTTCATTAATTAGTTCTAGAATTAGTAGATTTTTTCTCGATCCTTCCAGAAACTATATGTGAGGTACAGTGTCTCGATCACGGGTTACAGTCAGTTTATAACAGTCAGTTTTATTGTATGTCAATTGAAGGCATAAGCCGATAGTAGTTGAAACGCGATAGTCAAAGTGACAAGTTGTGGCAGTTGTACTACAACAGAAGGTCGTGCACAGAGTGTTAAAAATAAAGCATTGGAAGCAATTCGCGAACTTTTAAGTATTACGTAAGTGAACTCACCCCGGAACGTTTTGCACCGGGTTAAACGTTACAATATTAAAAACGTCAATGACAGTTAAAAATCTCTAATTTTATAGCACATACCTACCTATTTCTCTATCGTCATTAAGTAGAAAATTGAATTTTAGGTGAATGTTTATTACACGCTCTTATGTTTTTTTCAGGTAATAAAAATATATTCGAGATTTTAAAAAAATTCTATCGCGCATATCTTTTCTACGAATGACTAAGTGACCTTGGACGTAAAATAATCGCTGTTACTGAAACCGCGTTTTAGCTGTCAAATCCATAGATTTGAAAGTTGAAGTAAAACGTCTGTCACAAAAACCCAAATGAATCAGTATCCAAAAGGTGTCATTTTTTATCTGTTTACTATGTACGGAAGTTGTGATAGAACAGTTGCCAAATATTTTGAGTTAGGTATCTAGCTACAAGGAATAGGAATAAATTTTCATTCTTAAGCCAAGGTTTATTCTTACTGGAACAAAAATCCACATAACAGTAGGAATCAAATAATAACCCAAGTTGAACAAAAGAATGAAGTGAATGTTTTGATATTTAGCATCGAGTTTAGCATTAAGGACACGTTTATTACCTTACCTAGAAATCATTTATTCATGAAATGTAAGAACAAATTACAAAAAAAAAAACTTGCTCTGTGTATCCACCGTTTTGGTTTCAGCATTCAACAAAACGTTCCTGGGCGGCATAATTTCTGGCTCTTCTTATTTCATCTTCTCTATTAAATCCTATAGAGATCTAGGTTCTGTTTTATACTGCTCTTCCTTGACTCTCCCCCACAAGTAGAAATCAAGTGGTGTTAAATCCGGCGAACGTGGCAGCGAAAGTCGCGGTCCTCTATTTCCCCACCTCCTATCTTGAAACAAACACTGATTCATTTGAATTTTTGAAATAGAAGTTTTGTACTTCAACTTTCAAAACTATCATTTTGACAGCTAAAACGTGGTATCAGCAACAGCTATTGTATTATGTTTTTGAAATTCGTAAAAAAGACATTCGCATAGAAAATTCTCAAACATCGTATTTATGATTAAAAAAACATAATAGAGTGTCATTCCCCTAAAATTAAATTTTCTACCTAATGACGATTGAAAAATAGGTATGTGTTATTAAAAAGAGTTTTGTTTTTTTAACTTTTGTCATTGACGTATTTAATTTTTTTTGGAGTGGTTGACAAGACAATTTTCAAAATGATGGGCCTACTAAGGAGATCCCAATATTGGGCTACCGATCAAAAACAACTTTTGGCTTTTCCGGTTGACAATAAGAGGGTTATCAATTTTTGAATAGACATCTGTGATGAGAACTTTTTGCAGTAAAATTGAATTACGTCAAAAACTAAGACAGATAACTTATAACAATTGGGGCTTTTCATGCAAAAATAAATGCACGGAATTAAAATATCTATTAAAAAATAGGGGTTTCCATTTGAAAAAACAAATTTAGTACAATTTCCGGTGTAACCGGAAGTTCCATCATCTGGTAAATATTATTGATTATAGTCAGGATCAAATTTTCAAATTTTTGTCTCGATTTGTAAGTGAAAATCTTCTAATGGGTACGTTAAATAAATCACCCTGTATATAAGGGGCAATTTTGTGAATAATAATAATAATGACTATATATTTCATACAACAGGCAATAATTTTATAGACGGTGCCAAAGTTTTGTATAAACATGCTAGTAAGAGTGGTATTGAAAATCCAAAATCCATAAGCGCTACTAGATTACGCAAACATTTGGTAACTATAACTCATTTACTTCAGTTTTCAGAGAGTGACTTAGAACAACTATCTAGATTCATTAGGCCCTTCAGACACATTGTAATCTTTATAGACTTTCCGATAGTTCCTACCAGACAGCAAAACTATCCCAATTGTTGCTTCTTGCATCTCAAGGAGGATTAGAGAAATATAAGGGCTTAGACTTAAATAATATAAACATTGATTTAGCTCCGAAAACATTCAAATAGATTATATTCTAGATGAACGATTACCGGATGAGGCGGTACAGACCATCAACGATGGCATAACTATATAAATTCTAATAATGACTATGTTCCCAGACAAAAACAAATTTAAAATCTATGAAACAACCACGGACGCTTGTACTGGGAAAAATTATTGCAATATTTTTGTGACAACAAAAAGTGTTTTAAGTCCTAAGGAGAGTGAAGTAATTGTATCTTTTGAACATTTCGGCTTATATAACAATAGAATGACTTCCCTAAAATCAGTTGTATAGGACTTTTACACAGGAAAACTCATTGCACCTACCTAATACCCTGTGACTAACGTTTCCGTTTCTTTTTTATTATCAATACCAGCTGTTTTACTCGGTATCTCGGGCATATGCTTTGTTTGATTGTGGTACGAAACCATAAAGTCATAAAGAGAGAGAGAGAAATGCTTTATTGTCGAAAAAATATAAATTTTCTAGACAAAACAAAATAAAAATATCAAAATCAAACAATACACAAACAAAACAAAGTCAAAACTCAAAATTAAATTAAAATTAAATAAATTTATATAATATAAAACAAAAATATAAAAATATAAAGTTGTAAACATATAAGATATTAATTATAAGAATGTAACCTACAGCTGTATATTCGGTTAGAAAGTAAGTTAATATACAGCTGTATATTCAGTCAGAAGGTAAACACTAACTAAATCACAAAACAAAAACAAATTTTGTACAAACAATAAACCAGTGCGTGAGCTGAGCAGAAACGTGACTTAGTGAAAAAAGTCGTTAATTGCATAAAAGGCATTATCCTAGGTAGTAGGTATTTAATTGAAAGTTTGGCAAAATCTGGGAAAAGCCGTTATAGATTTAATTTCGTGTGACAGATGATTTTACATTACAAACAAAAATTAAAAACCTTGAGTTTGGAACCCTTCTACCTCAGAGTCCTACTCGCATGTAGAACAAATCCGAACACCCAACCCAGATCCATCCACAGACACCAAGAGAGAACAGAATAGGAGGCCCAGTCACACTTACAGCCGCTACCAGTTTATATTCCAATATCATTCTACATACATACATGGTCATCAAAATCCAGCCAAAGAGTTATATACAATAGACTTTCAAGTGCGAAACCCACCATAAAGCGTCCCACGGGCACTGAAAATTTTACAGTAATTTGACTGAGTTATGATAAACACGTGTGCAAAATTGGTTTGGGATATCTTGAATAGTGTAAGAGTCCAAACGGCACATACAAACCCACACATGCAAACTCAATATATTTGCTGTTTTTAGTACTCCAATATTAAATCAATATAAAATGATACATACATATATGCAAGCTTTGCCAAATTATGAGCTATATGAAGTTTGGCAACAACGCAGGAGTCAGGTTTGTCAACTCAAATCCATAAAGTTGTATATTTGGCTCAGATAATAGCAAAAATAATGAAAAAAATGTTTTAGCGGATGTATATTATGATAAATGGTTATACTTGAGCATATAAATGATTCGGAATGATTTATTATTGAGATACTACAAATTTAGAACATAAAGCAGTTTCTATCAACTAATGTATTACAAGACAACTTACGTTAGTGAGATAAATTTCATTCCGAAAGCTCGGACTTAGTTAAAAGAGTTTTTCTTTAACATTTACATACTACAGCTGTATAATCCCCAATTACTAATCCCTCGGAATTTAACCAGACAGCATTAACTCATTTTGGCAATATCTATATATATATATATATATATATATATATATATATATATATATATATATATATTGATTTCAAGTTCTTCCAACATAATAAGATTCATTCCTTTATTAGCATAGATTACATTAGACCAGAGTCTCAATCATAGGTGTGTTTGGATGATACGAGATATTCCGAGAATTGGAAGAAGCCCATGCTGTTGCGGTGTTTGAATTTGGTGTGCTCTATTATACGTTTTTAGGTAAATAGCTTATAGAAATATACCTATTGCGATCGTTCACACTTTTGAATTTCGAAAAAAATTCAACGGCATGTTGTTATATGTCTATAAGTTAGTCCAAAAAAACATTTGGTTCAAAAGTATATATATATATATATATATATATATATATATATATATATATATATATATATATATATATATATATATGGGATATTACGAAATTTGTTAACACGATAGAGGTCGCAGTTTTGAAGGTATCAAGTTCAAATTTGCTACAAAAATCAATCTCTCAAATATCTCGCTCGAGTTCGTTATTGGGCAATATCGGGTAAGTAGTTTCGAAATGGCGACCATTCAAACATTTAAAAAAATTATCAAAAAAGAGCAGTAGTGTAAATATTATTAAAAATAATTTTAGGTTATAGATATAATCAGTACCTACAACTTTTGTTCAAAGCAATTTTTCATAAAATACACAGGTAAAAAAATAAAAATTAATAAAGAAAAATAACAAATATTGATAAAACATGAACACTCAATATAAATTTGATGTAATTGTACATTTTCTGGAGAGCTTAATATAGACTCTGATTTAAAAAATATATAGTATATTTATTGAAAAGAAATAGACGAAAAAAAAATCTGCCTTGAAGTGGACTCGAACCCTGTCTGCTTTATATTCAACAGCCAAAACAAAAACCTCTAACCGCAAGGCTATGACAATTTTATTTAATAACATGTAGGTATACCAATGAAAAGGTTGTTAAAATTTCAATTCAATGAATTTTGAAAAATTTACCTTTCCGCTGACTACAGGCCATCGGGATTTTTTTTAATTGCGATAGGTCCGTCCAATATATATAGACGGACATGAACCACAGGCAAGTTTGTGTATGCCTGATTTGCTAAGAATGTCTAGTTTGTCTTTATTATTGAACAGGATCTTCTGTATGGAGAGATTAGATGTCACTTTACACAACTTAAAACATCATATATTTTCAGTGTCATAATCAAATTTTATTATATACTAGTCAATCAGTTTTTAGTATGTGTGTGTTCGTCATTTTAATTTTTATTCAATAACTTCACACTATATTTCACAAACTTTACTATATATACATTACTATACAAATCATTTTATACATGTGTAAGACTAATTTTCAAAGGACTCCGTTCCGACAATAGAAAAAGCGGTAAATAACATGTCACTCACCTCGAAAAACACAGGTGTCACCCTAAGCGATTCACTTTCTCCGAGACAAGCAATTCCGTCGGAGTAAAAACCAATCTAAATAGAAAAATAATAACGCATGTGAGCACCGCTACTCATACATTCATAAAATAATCAAAGTACACAAATAATTCGTCTGAAAGCAGCAGTAATCAAAGGCCAAGCCAAAGAAATCAGTTCCACAATTTCAATATAATAAACCAACAAACGTCAGGCAAAAATTGTTGTCAATTAGTCAAACAGCCAGGCCACAAGGCGTCTGTCCCAGAAAAAGGGATGGCCACAAGGCGAAAGGCAAAAATAAAGGTTGTACGTAATAGGCTAAGGCCACAAGTAGTGATGCTGCGAGACTGGTCTTGGTATTGCAGTCTTGGTCTTGGTCTTGCAAAATTGCAAGGGTGAAAAGCGAGTTCATTTTACGCTTTTAGGATTTCCGGATTTCAAAAAATTCTGAAATACCCTATACTTATACCGTAATTTCAACCCTTCAAGGATTTCTCTGACCAAGCTGTTTTCAATGAATCCCGATAGCTCGTAGCCAGGGGAAGGTAAACTACACAGTTTTTTATTTTTATTATATTTTCTATCGCGCAGAATGTTTTAAGCAAACGTTAAAAATCATCTATAAATCTGATATCTTTTTGATGACATTTATCCAGTGGCCACTTTTGGAGATATTTGAAACTTTAGGATGCCCATATTTTGAAACTATTTTTTCGATCATGCTCATACTAACTTAACTGAGATATTCACACGACTGACTTTTTTAGTTTTATAAATGCGCCTATTAACAAATCTCTACTTGTTTTCATTTTCATTTTTTCGAAAAAGCTTTCTACAAAAATTGAAGTTTTATAAACCAGAAATACTTTTGATCGCTTTCAGAGATTCTTTCTATTTTATTAAAGAAAATGGTACAAAACCATTCTAGAATGAGCAAGAGAATGAGTTATGAAATAGAAGTATGAAGTAGAAGTATGAAGTAAAATGAGTGTTCAGTTGGGACGGATGATACCAAAAAATACAAGCAGACTAAGTCGCGCTAGTAAGATACGATTCTCATATGTGAATGGTGATTATCAATTTATAAACTTTATTAATTAATTACGCATCTCACTTGCCGTAACTTAATTCTACGCACCTAGTTTTACTCTCATTACTTATTCTAGAATGGTTTGGTACCATTACAATACCAGGCGTGTTTGTTCTGGACAAGGACATTTTTTTTATACGGTCGATATTTATCCATTTCGAATGACAATAATCTTATAAGATTATGAATTACATATTTCCCATATGTATGCAGGGTTCTTCTTCATTTAAATTAATCAATTACGGTTTAGAATCGCAACAAGTTTTCACACTTATATAAAGATCAAAATTTTTGCAAGAGTCTTGCGAAGTCTTGCAGCAAGACCAAGACCAATACCAAGACCATATCGGTCTTGGACTTGGTCTTGCTTTGCGCATCACTAGCCACAAGGCGTCTGTCCCAGACAAAGGGATGGCCACAAGGCGACATAGCCGGTAAGTCAAGTCAGGTCATAGTTATGTTATCTTACATTTTCTTAAACATATAGTAAAAATAGGTCCTTATCAGCAATAAAGCCAACTAACATTCATACAAAACAAAGCAATAATGCCCGTGAGAAGCCAAACTCACTTATCAGCATCATGGCAAACTGACATTCATACAAAATAAGCAGTATTGCCCGTGAGAAACAAAACTCACTTATCAAAATAATAGCAAACTAACATTCATACAAAATAAGCAGTAATGCTCGTGAGAAACCAAACGCACTTATCAGCATCATAGCAAACTGACCTTCATACAAATTAAGCAGTAATGCCCGTGAGAAACAAAACTCACTTATCAAAATAATAGCAAACTAACATTCATACAAAATAAGCATTAATGCTTGTGCGAAACGAAACTCACTTATAAAAATAATAGCAAACTAACATTCATACAAAATAAGCAGTAATGCTCGTGAGAAACCAAACTCACTGTTTATTTAATAATGTCTCCTGTCAGCCAGCAAATTTCTAGAAAATAAATCTCATCCACAGCTATCCGATACACGCACAATACTGAATCGGGAACAACATTATTCCTAAATTCCTAAACACCTGATTTGAGCATCAATAGCACTTTTTTTTATCGGATGCTGGTCCCGCGATTGTTTCGGCGGGCCATGTGTAAGTATAACATTCTCAGCTGGCGACCTTCGGTGGATGCCGCTAGGTAAATTATAGTCGTCGTGAAATAAATGTCTTTATTTTACTTATAACCAAAACCCTATAATAACAATAAGAAAATGTGTTTAGTGACAGCCTTTTTGTTGACAACTACGTGTTGATTGTAAGTTTTTAGACACATTTTTCCATTCTACTAGCACAATAAAATCATTGCATATCGCCTTCGGCCTGGTCGCCTGATGATGGAATTTTAATTTAATTCCGAAACCGAAAAATTAAAAGGACGTCTACATTGCTTTCAGTCTGTCCATAGACTTTCATCAAGGCCTCTATCTCTGATCTACCCTCTCTCTCCAGCTCTTACTTGGTCTTCCTCTTCGTCTTCTTCCTGCTGGAGTCCACGTCAGTATCTGTACTGGCAGCCGTTATTTGAAAATTCTTTGGACGTGTCCGTACCATTTTAGTTGTTTGGTTTTTATGTCAACAGCTATGCTGTGCTGGATACACATGATTTTCTCTATTCGATCTTTTCGGATTTTTTCAAGCTTTGATTTTCCCGCGTTGCTCCTCCATCTCAAGCGTTTTCCTCATCCTTTCCTGGAGTAGCCATATTTCGCTGCTATATGTAACGATGATTTTTGCAATGGTATTAAATATACGATGTTTGTTGATTTTTTTGATTCCAGAGTATACTATTCAACATCGCTATAGCTTTTCACCCCTGTGTGTTTCTGTCTTTAATATCATCTTCCAAGGTTCCATTGTTGGTGATATTTATTCTTAGGCACTTATGCTATTGGCAGTTTTTATTTGTTGTCTATTATTCAGGAGCAAGTCTTGTTGGTTTGCTCCTACGCTTATATACTCTGTTTTATTGATGTTCACATTTAGTCCCACTTCTCATACTATTCAATGAGTTTTCGAGTCATATATTGAATATCTTCATAGTCTTGCGCTACCACGAACTAGTCGTCTGCGAAGCTAAGTGTATGTAAAGTAAAGATATTCAGTGAGATACCCATATTTGAGCACTTCTGTTTCCAGCCATGTTAGACTTGTATCTTCACTGTAGCCTTCTAAGTTTGATCGCTTGTATTTGGCTGAAATTGACTTTTTTACTAGTCTAGTCGTTTTTCCATAATGCCTTATAGAAGAGGAACATAAATGGCAATGAAACATGAAACACCTAATTTATCCATTTTCCTTTTAGATCAGGTGTAATAGAAGTATATTATTAACTTTTTCAATATGCTCACCTTAGAGTGTAAAGTTCAAAAACGATAGCAAAGGACCAGCTGGATGACCACTAAAATTATGGTAGGATAAAATACACTCAACAACAACAGAAAATAAATGAGAGGCGGACAAACAGGATGATTTTCTAGTGAAGCGTAGAAAAAGCAGTCACAGCATATAAGTGAAAAAGAGGACCTAAAATGAAAATATTGCTCTAGAATAAATTGCTTATCAAAAATGTATTATATTAAGATAAAATAGTATTTAGATAAAATTATAGAATGTGATAATAACATTTTATTCCCATAAAGAAATTTAACTTGTACTGTGATTAGATTAGCTCAATCAAATTACTTGTAGATGGACTTCTGTTTGAGAGTGCTGGAAGCATTTTCGGACTAGGATATTTCCTCCTACGACCATCAACGTAATGAATCTACTACGCACGACTATCGGTAAGATTGCTTGAGAATCACCGATCATTTTCTTCAGATTTCTCCTTCTAAACTTTAAAAGGACGTCGTCGAGTAAATAAGTCCAATTTACTTAAAATGTTCTGTCATTAGGTACACTTTAATGAGCAAAAAACGTGAATTAGACGATTTATCTCATTTGTTATATGTGAAGATATATCAAGGTCCAAATGTTCCGTAAATTAGTTTCAGGGACAGATAGGACAAAAGTATTTCACAACACGGCATTCTCAGTGTGAAACTCAGTATAGCAATAAATTGCTTTAATATGCCTGGTTATCAAAATTTGCCATATCTCAACATTTCAAGGATTGTATGTATTAGGACGTCTTTATGTATATAGGTATGTACGTCAATTTATGACTAATTTTTCTTTCATAGTATGTTATTACAAACTTTGCAAAAATATTTAAAAAGTGTTTGAAAGAAAGACTAACAAGTTATTTAAAGGAAAACAATCTTTTATCAGAAAACACAATTTGGATTCACAGAAGGTCTTGGCACTGCTGATACTATGTTGAGTTTAACGGAAGAGATAAGGCATGGATTAGACAATAATAAGAAATGTTTAGCAATCTTTTTGGATTTGGCAAAGGCCTTTGACACGGTGCCACATGATAAGCTCCTTTATGTTCTCGAAAGGAATGGCATCGGGGGCACTGTGCTAAGGATCTTTGAGAACTACTTATCTAACAGACAACAGCAGCTAAAACTAAATAACGCCCTAAGTGATCCTTGCTTGATAACATTTGGAATACCACAAGGGACTGTTTTGGAACCAATTCTTTTTAATTTGTATATAAAATCTTTGACAGAGTTAAATGTAAATGGTAAAGTTATATCCTATGCGGGTGATACAGTGGTTATTTTTAAAGGTGATTCGTGGAAAGAAACCAAAAGCATTGCTGAACTTGGAATTAAAGTGGTGAAAAAGTGGCTTGATACACATAAATTGCCATTAAATGTAAAAAATCAAATTATATTGCTTTTACGAAAACGAATGTTAAAAGACCACCATTTACTCACATAAAAGTAAAAAATCTGTTAGACAGAATTCATGAAGTCACAAATAATAAATATCTTGGAATTCTTATTGATAAAAACTTAAAATGGGATTTACATATCACTGGCCTTGTACAAAAACTTAAATACCTAACATATAAATTCTATACTTTAAGGCAAATCTTTAGTACAAAAATGCTCATCACATTGTACAAAACCTTGACTGAATCGGTCATACGTTATGGAATACTAGTTTGGGGTAGTTTATACGGAAATTCTTTGAGCCCTCTTCAAATTTTACAGAATAGAATATTAAAGATAATATTAGGAAAAAATATTGTAACGTGGATAGGTATTCATGTACTTACGGTTAATATTCGTTTATTAGTTATTTATGCTACTACGTTGCTTACAGTAGTTATTGCATGTATATTTCCTTATGTAGTTCTAGAATTATAGAAGATTTATTCTGGATCCTTCCAGAAACTACATGTAAGGTAAAATTTGTCATACTATTGTCAGTTTGACAAGGATCTAGAACATTAATTATGTGCATCTAGATAATCATAGAACATTCTCGATGAATGTCATGTCATGATTCAGGTATATAAAGCCGTGTCGATCACGGGACAGAGTCAGTCTTATGAAGGCTGTGAGTCTTATAAAGTCAGTTGAAATAGTCAGTCTGTGGAATCAGATGTCGGTAAAGACAGTGACAGTATAGATTGTCAAGGTGACAAGTGGTGACAATTGTACCATATTAGAAGCTCGTGTACTGAGTGTTTGAAAATAAACCATTGGAAGCAATCTGCGAACTTTGAGTCTTACGCAAGTGAACTCACCCCACAACGTTTAGCACAGGGTTAAACGTTACAATTGGTGTCAGAAAAAGGGATCTTCGCATTTTGCTGAGAATATATGGTGAATATCAGATCGAAAGATTACGACGAAATGGCAAATTTTGCAGAAATAATGAAGTTCCTAGAAAATCAAGAAAGAAGTAGACAAGAACAAGAAGCAAAAATGAATCAATTTCTAGAAAATCAAGAAAGAATTAGAAAGGAAGACCAAACAAAAATAAGTCAAATTCTAGACAATCAAGAAAGAAGTAGACAAGAACAAGAAAGAATTAGACATCAAGAAAAAGAAGAACAAGAAAGAATTAGACATCAAGAAAAAGAATAACAAGAAAGAATTAGACAAGAAGACCAAACAAAAATGAATCAATTTCTAGAAAATCAAGAAAGAATTAGACAAGAAGACCAAACAAAGATAAGTCAAATTCTAGGAAATCAAGAAAGAAGTAGACAAGAGCAATTCACGTTGCAGTAGTCCACAAAGAGGCGCAGGAGATAGAAGGTGCTTCGGCCGCAATAGAAGAAAGCGCATGAGGCGACGCAGTGACCGAGACAGTAGGCGCAATCGCAGTAGTTCACGCAATATTAAAGATAGTGAGATGTACTGCAGTGAGTTGACGTCTCCTTGCCATATACCTAGATTGCGTGATCGTGATTCAAGATCACGTAGTGGTGAAGGTTGTGTGGCCGCCAAGGATCGTGTTGGCTTGTGTAGAAGCAGATCACCTGTTCGAGTATGTTCAAGTGGAGGTAATCATAGTCCGGTGAAACATTTTGATGATCGGCGAGGAAGGAGGATTAAAGGGAACACCGAGTTATATGACTTCCTCGGGAGGCGAGAACGAGGATTGGGACCAGAGGAAGCAAGGAGCTCCCCGGAAGAGATTGAAGAATGCATTGGTATGATGTTTGATCGGGACGATCAAATCTAAGAAGGGGGCAGTGTAACGTGGATAGGTATTCATGTACTTACGGTTAATATTCGTTTATTAGTTATTTATGCTACTACGTTGCTTACAGTAGTTATTGCATGTATATTTCCTTATGTAGTTCTAGAATTATAGAAGATTTATTCTGGATCCTTCCAGAAACTACATGTAAGGTACAATTTGTTATACTATTGTCAGTTTGACAAGGATCTAGAACATTAATTATGTGCATCTAGATAATCATAGAACATTCTCGATGAATGTCATGTCATGATTCAGGTATATAAAGCCGTGTCGATCACGGGACAGAGTCAGTCTTATGAAGGCAGTGAGTCTTATAAAGTCAGTTGAAATAGTCAGTCTGTGGAATCAGATGTTAATAGCAGTTCTGTCGGTAAAGACAGTGACAGTATAGATTGTCAAGGTGACAAGTGGTGACAATTGTACCATATTAGAAGCTCGTGTACTGAGTGTTTGAAAATAAACCATTGGAAGCAATCTGCGAACTGAGTCTTACGCAAGTGAACTCACCCCACAACGTTTAGCACAGGGTTAAACGTTACAATATATTATATCCTACTCATTTACTTTATAACCAATCTATCGTTAATATAAATATTATATAAATTATTTTTTCATACATGTTGTTATATTCAAACCCATGATAAATTTAAAAATACTATAAACCATAAATATAATACCTGAAAAAATGTCAACAATCATCTAATGATTCCCAGATGTCATTGTGAATTTTCCAAAAAATCAATTATATTCTTGGGTTCCAAATTATATAATTTACTACCTAACCATATTAGGAAACAAACTATCAATTTTCTTTCTAAATTCACAAAGATTTACATTGTTGATTATTATTCCCAATTTATGCTCACATTTAATAGAACTCTAGTGTAATGTTATTGTTTGATAAATAGACTTGAATTATTTAATAGTACTATCAAATGTAATTAGGTAATTTAATGAAACCTGAAATTCACAATTAAATTTAATTACTTAGCTTATAGTTTGCCCATACAGATGCTGCTGCATCTAGGGGTTATAGAATATTAGTTTATTTCTTTGTTACTATGTATATAAGTAATTGTAATGGTAATAATAATTATAATAATAATAATAATAAATAAAAATAATTCAGTGCAAAATTTGGATTGGCTCAAGTTTCCATCTAAATCTATGAAGCAGTTTATCATCATATCGCATATAAATATACACATCATATGCTGAATATCAAAATGATAGGGAGGGTGTGGATATGCATCGTATTTTTCAGAGAAAGGATTCCGTATTTATGAAGTTTCATTATGGTCATGAGAAGTTATTAGATGCATTGGATGTAGGCACAATTTATCAAAATAATTGCTTTGGTTCTTTTCTGCCATAGCTACCATGAAATTAAAATAAATTCACTGAATCATAAACATAAATTTCGAAGAGATAAAGTAAAATCCAACATTATATAGAATCAAATTAAGTTTTGGTTTACTGTTGCATTTCAACCTGACTGTAAATTAAGACAAAATATAGCTAATCTAGGCAGAAATATAACAAAATTGCTAGAAACGACTCTGCGATAATATGCCTGTACTTCTAATGTTGCTATCACCCACAAAGCATCCAAATCCATGGTTTTGTCCCAACACCCATCAGAAACAGCATCTCAACAATCAGGATCCTGCGCAGCTGCCCACACTTCCAATCTCAGCATCTGAGGATAAGATTTCTGATCAAACTACGATTTACAACTATTCTTTTCTGACTATTCGTTAGGGATATTTGTGTTATCTTTGTAGCATTTATTCCATTAAAAAATAGAAGTTAACTTCTAATCTTGAATAGTGTTGACGTATAATGTAACTATTTCATCAGAAATAGGAGTTTGAAACTTGTGATGAGTTCACTTGTTTTTGTGTGTTTCTTGTGACTGAATACTTTGTCTATCTATCAATCAAAGAACGAGTGAAATGGATAGTTTTCCTGGAAACACTCAACATCTGCTTAATTTGCCTCCACTAGCTTACCAATAAACTTACCTATATATTGCCTGACTTAGTTTTATTTAAACAAGTGCTTCAGTATTAAACACAAGAATATGATGTATTCTGTATGATAGTGATATACAGCAGCTATTTGTGAGGTTACATTTAAATATAAATTCTAATGATCTATCAGTTGTTCTTAATATTATCAAGATTCATCAGATCGATAGTTATTTAACACGACATTGAGAGCGACTTGCATTTAGAAATCGGTTCCAGATTTAAGCCCCATGATACTTCTAAATCTAACGTCCTCATAATTTTCTCACTTTCAAAATCTCCCAACCCTTATTTAAAACTCCTCTCTTGCGACCTTCTCATCCCCGAGCAAATCAGCATCACTTCCAATAAGAATTAAATTAACTGTCTTCCGGAAATGAAGAATGTCGACAACGTTGAAGCGCAAATTCTCTAATATAAGACTAATTGAATAAAACCGTCCAAATCAAACTAACACTTTTCTTCCAGAGCGTAGAGAAACAATTGCCACGTCTATAAATCGAATAAAAGGGTGCTAGTGATATCCTAACTGTATGTCGTAGGTCTTAGCTATATGATACTAAAGCTGCACGTGTCACATTGACCGAGAAGCTTGAAAAAAGACAGAAAAGAAAAAATAGCATCTGAGCCGCTAGCACGAAATTAAACTATCAAATTCGTTCGCAGCAGCGAACGTGGCGTGGTGTCGCCCCAGCAGTGAGGAATTTTAATGAAAACACATTATTTTGTGCACAGTATGAGTGAGATGAACGAGGACACAGACATACAATGTTCATTTTGAATTCCATCGAAGCAAAAAGGAAGAAGAAGCAGAAGACAACGACTAGAACGACGATGTTCGTGAAGAAGGCACAGAGCGAGTAGGATAGCGAACGATATGCCACTGCCTGCTATCAAATAAAGTGAGTGTAAATCACTTCATTTAATATAAATTGTTGCTTAAATGATTGATGGGGGGTCAGGGTCCTTTGAGACTTTCCCATATCGAGTAGGGGGAGATGTGTGTATGTATGTGTTTGTCTATGGTTGGAGGTATATGTGCAATAATTTGGGGTGTGAGTGCACACAAGACAGCTAATATGATGGATATGGGCTTTACGTCAAAATATTTGGTAGGAATAGAATATTTATTGTTGTGATCATTTTATTCATGTACAGAATGTCGAGAAACTCTCTCGCCAAAACATAAATCTCACATACTACACGATATTGTATGTTGATTTAAAATACATCATCAAAAATTGAGTCCTAAATTAAATTGAAATCCTCTAAGGACACCGTCAAGTGGTAGTTATTTGTTTAAATGATATCTTTAAAAATAGCTAATTGTTTGTACCTAAACGCCAATCCAATACTGCAATACCATTTCCTAATACAATTTGAACAGAATATGTTACAAATAACATCCTTGAAGAAGAACTTTTGTTACTGTTATGGGTCTGGTAGTCTGGACATCTCTTTCTACACATTTTTTTAGCAAACTTTTCCTTACTCATATTTGCTCGTGCACGAGCATGACATAATTTTATTATGTGGTACAAAATCGTAACTCTCAAGATCAAGAAAATATTTTTTACAGAAAATTGGACCGACTTTATTAGTCGTTGTACTGAAAAATACAAAATAATATTAATTCAATTGGTGCTGGTTCTTTTGGAGTTGGTGCATACAACAACAAACTACAACGGTACAACTTCAAAATTACCTTTGAGGGCGGTTTTTGGAGGGAAGAAGATTTTGGATTTGATTATCAATATGGGACCATTTTCTCAATTCTCATCTTTCAAATGAAATAAAAATCGTCTAAATCGGAGTACGTTTACTATGCAAAACGCGCGAACAGCCATAAAAAAAGCAAACATACAACCGAATTGTATACCTTCTTTTTTTGAAGCCGGCCAAAAACCTGAATGCACCTATTATAGCTATTTTTGTATTGTAATCATCTAAAATTTACGGTTATTATGAGACATTGGTCTGTCTGTACCGTGCCGATTTTCTCGGGAACGGATAGATCAATTTGGTTGATTTTTTCTTCATGTAGTAGGGTATCGATTCGGCTCACCTCTGATACAGAATGCTTTGATGTATTTGTGAAAAACGTGTTCTCCTTTAATTAATCTCTATCTCTTACAATTGTTGACCGACGCACCCAACGGAGGAGTTATACAATTCGGCTCTTTGTCTGAATTTTAAACAACAAAATTAAAGAGGACCGGTATAGTCTTCCGAGTTATAGCAGAAGAAAAGTCTGAAATATATGTTATTGCGCTATTTTATGGGACATCTTTTTAAAAATTGAAAATATGAAACGGTCAAATTGAAGAAGAGATTCTATGTAGAAACATTTGAACTGGACATTTTTCAATAAAATGTACCTACGGTTTCCGAATAAAGCAGTGGTAAAGTCTGAATATGTGTATTTCCGCGATGTTTTGGAACTTCTAAATAAGTTTAATCAACGTATTATAATCCTTCTTTGGTGAACGTTGAATGGTTTTGATGACTAATTTTTTACCTACTCAAAAGTTTGAAATAAATATTAAAAAAATTGGACCGACATTATTAGTTGGTGCGCTGAAAATTACAAAATAATAATAATTCTATTGGTCCTGGTACTTTTGAAGTTGCGCCTAAAGTTTTCAATGTAACATACAAATGCACAACTTCAAAATTACCAGTACCAAGAAAATTGTATTTTGTACTTTTCGGTGCACTTATTATTAAAATCGACCCGATCTTTGTAAGATGTATTTATATATATATATATATATATATATATATATATATATATATATATATATATATATATATATATATATATATTTTTCGTGAATATCGTGGGTTTAGGGCTCTTTCAGTGATTGAAAAAATTGAAATAAACGCACATTTATTTCATGTCATAATGTTTATAGAACAAGACGTTTCGACCCGCTTTGGGGCCTTTATCAATCGTATAAAAATTAAAAACTAAAATATTATTCTGTAAAATAAAAATTAAAGTAAGGAAAAATGTTGTTAGGACAATATCATAACCTACCTAAGACATAAAGTACAAAAAATCAGCTTCCTCCAAAAAAAACATATAAATAAAATAAAACTGAAAAATAATTCTATAGGTTCAAAATATGTTGCACTACATTCTCTTTTTCTTTCTCTTCATTTTGTTGTTTCTCGTGTAGAATTAATTTTGTGGAAGATTTACCTATGTGTTGACTTGACTTGTTAATTGAGAAAGATATAAAGTGACAGACAGGAGGATGTAGGCGAGGGAAATTATTATTGTAAGGTTAAGTTTCATATTTAGTTTTTACCTAAAAGGTACAAAAAACATAAAGATTCCTAATAATTATATTTTAGTATCTCTTGACGTAACCTCACTATATACAAATATCCCAACAGACTTAGCTCTCAAAATAATTGAAAAAAAATGGAATGAACTACAACAATATACAGATATCCCTCTCACAGACTTCAAGGAAGCTGTCGAGCTCACACTTAACTCCACTTATTTCGCACACAAAAACAAATACTACCAACAAATTTACGGCTGCGCAATGGGATCCTCAATTTCCAGTTGCATTGCTCAATTAGTCCTAGAAGACCTTGAGAATGAATTGTTGCCTACCGCCAATTTTCATTTACCCTTTTTCTACAGATACGTTGATGACTGCCTAACAGCTATTCCCAAAAATAAAGAAGATAACATTTTAAAACTAGTCCATTCATATCATAACAAAATCAAATTCACGATAGAAACAGATCTAAACAACAAAATAAGTTTTCTGGACTTAACATTAATTCACAACAATAACACTATATACACAGAATGGTACACAAAAAGTACCTGGTCAGGAAGGTACCTACATTTTCAATCAGAACATCCATTATCCCAAAAAAAATCAGTCATAAACAGCCTTGCTGACAGATCAATTAAACTAACCGACCCAAAATATAGACTCAACGCAATAAATAAAGCTAAATCAGTCCTTATCCAATAAAACTTATTAACTCAGTTTTCAAATTTAAAATAAATGAAGCTTACAATATAAACAAACATGCTAATACAAACCAAAATGAAAATAAGCATTATCTCACACTACCATACATAGAAAATCTATCTAAAAGTTTGCAACAAGTGTTCAAAAGCTATAATATACCACTCAGTCATAAGGGCCACAATCTTCTTAAAAAAATCTACAGCAGGCTTAAGACCAAAACCGACAAAAATAAAACAACACACACCGTTTACGAGATACCATGCAACGACTGCGATAGTAAATATATAGGTGAATCCTGCCAATATTTAGAAAACAGAATAAAAGGTCACAAGTATGATAAAACAAATAAAACTGCTCTGTCGAATCATGAAGAACAAAATAAACACAAATTCAACTATAACGAAACAAAAATACTAGCAACGGAAAAATACTCCTCTAAACGTAAAATATTGGAAATGATTTACATAAAGAAAAATCCAAATGCAATCAACTCTAAGACAGATATTAAGCAACTCAGTAAAATTTATTATAACTTACTATAAAATATTCAATAATATCAGTTAGAAACATCATCAAGACTACTATCCGAACAAACCCACCTCTTAGGTAAAAACTAAATATGAAACTTAACCTTACAATAATAATTTCCCTCGCCTACATCCTCCTGTCTGTCACTTTATATCTTTCTCAATTAACAAGTCAAGTCAACACATAGGTAAATCTTCCACAAAATTAATTCAACACGAGAAACAACAAAATGAAGAGAAAGAAAAAGAGAATGTAGTGCAACATATTTTGAACCTATAGAATTATTTTTCAGTTTTATTTTATTTATATGTTTTTTTTGGAGGAAGCTGATTTTTTGTACTTTATGTCTTAGGTAGGTTATGATATTGTCCTAACAACATTTTTCCTTACTTTAATTTTTATTTTACAGAATAATATTTTAGTTTTTAATTTTTATACGATTGATAAAGGCCCCAAAGCGGGTCGAAACGTCTTGTTCTATAAACATTATGACATGAAATAAATGTGCGTTTACTTCAATTTTTTCAGTCACTGAAAGAGCCCTAAACCCACGATATTCACGAAAAATAAATCCACTAGGCTCAAAAACAAATAGAAACGAAAATATATATATATATATATATAATTAAAGAAATCTTTTAGTTCATTAATGAATGAGATATAAAATATATAAATAGGATGAAGCTCTACACCTTTATGCTTTTATTCAGTCGGATACAACCACCCACTAGAAGCGGATGACGTGATTTCAAGCTTGTTAGCTTTCATCAGCGCCACATAAGTGGAAGCTGTATCCAACTATACAAAAGCAACTGGAAGTATTCAAAAACTTTGAGACATTATCTACTAGTGGGACACAATTCGCGCCACCTAGGTATTGAGAGCAAAATTACGTTTAACGTAAGTATGTATAATAATTAAAGAAATCTATTAGTTCATTAATGAATGAGATATAAAAAATATAAATAGGATGAAGCTCTACACCTTTATGCTTTTATTCAGTCGGATACAACCACCCACTAGAAGCGGATCACGTGATTTCAAGCTTGTTAGCTTTCATCAGCGCCACATAAGTGGAAGCTGTATCCAACTATACAAAAGCAACTGGAAGTAGTCAAAAACTTTGAGAGATTATCTACCAGTGGGACACAATTCGCGCCACCTACGTATTGAGAGCAAAATTACGTTTAACGTAAGTATGTATAATAATTAAAGAAATCTTTTAGTTCATTAATGAATGAGATATAAAATATATAAATAGGATGAAGCTCTACACCTTTATGCTTTTATTCAGTCGGATACAACCACCCACTAGAAGCGGATCACGTGATTTCAAGCTTGTTAGCTTTCATCAGCGCCACATAAGTGAAGCTGTATCCAACTATACAAAAGCAACTGGAAGTAGTCAAAAACTTTGAGACATTATCTACCAGTGGGACACAATTCGCGCCACCTAGGTATTGAGAGCAAAATTACGTTTAACGTAAGTATGTATAATAATTAAAGAAATCTTTTAGTTCATTAATGAATGAGATATAAAATATATAAATAGGATGAAGCTCTACACCTTTATGCTTTTATTCAGTCGGATACAACCACCCACTAGAAGTGGATCACGTGATTTCAAGCTTGTTAGCTTTCATCAGCGCCCCATTAGTGATTCAGGTATATTAAGCAGTGTTGATCACGGGACAGAGTCAGTTAGTCAGTCTTATAAAGTCAGTTGATAACAGTCAGTCTGTGGAATCAGATATTAATAGTAGTTCTGTCGGTGAAGACAGTGACAGTATAGTTTGTCAAGGTGACAAGTAGTGACAGTTGTATTACAACAGAAGGTCGTGTACAGAGTGTTTGGAAATAAACCATTGGAAGCAATCTGCGAACTTTGAGTATTACGCAAGTGAACTCACCCCACAACGTTTAGCACAGCGTTAACCGTTACAAATGGTGTCAGAAGTGGGATCTTCGCATTTTTCTGAGAATGTATGGTGAATACTAGATCCAAAGATTACGACGAAATGGCAAATTTTGCAGAAATAACGAAGTATCTAGAAAATCAAGAAAGAAGCAGACAACAGGAAAAAGAACAACAATTAAGAATTAGACAACAAGAAAAAGAAGAACAAGAAAAAAATAGACAACAAGAAAAAGAAGAACGAGAAAGAATTAGACAGGAAGACCAAACAAATCAATTTCTAGAAAATGAAAAAAAATAGACAAGAAGACAAAGGCGAACAATTAAGAATTAGA
Organism: Crioceris asparagi; assembly: GCA_958507055.1. Lineage (NCBI taxonomy): Eukaryota > Metazoa > Arthropoda > Insecta > Coleoptera > Chrysomelidae > Crioceris > Crioceris asparagi. Next base: position 77,768,101 of record OY293826.1, on the reverse strand, counting down.
CAACGAGAAAAAGAAGAACAAGAGAGAATTAGAAAGGGAGACCAAACAAAAATAATTCAAATTCTAGAAAATCAAGAAAGAATTAGAAAGGGAGACCAAACAAAAATAATTCAAATTCTAGAAAATCAAGAAAGAAGTAGACTAGAACAAGAAAGAATTAGGCAACAAGATAAAGAAGAACAAGAGAGAATAAGGCAAGTGGTAGAAGAACAACAAACAAGAATAAGACAAATCTTAAAAGAACAAGATATAATTAGACAGAGAGATAAAGAAGAAGTTGATCAAAAGAAAGTCCAAGAAAACTTCATACAAAAATTTCAAATAATAGAAGACAAGATGTTGCAAAAACAAGAAGTTGACCAAAAATTAGAGGAAGTTCAAGAAAGTTTTGATCAAAAATTTCAATTGATGGAAGAGAAGATGTCACAAATGAAGCCAGAAGTTCACTTGGGAAAATCGTCCAATAAAATTCAAAATGGTGTAGTTAATCCAGTAAAAATTGAAGCCCCAAAATTGGATGGTAAACAGTCTTGGTCTACATATAAAAAGCAATTTGATTCTGCTGCTTTGGCTAGTGGTTGGTCAGATGAAGAGAAAGCCACCGCATTTATCTTGACTCTCCGTGGTGATGCCTTGGAAATCTTAAACACCCTAACTGATGGCGAACATTCGTATGAGATTTTAGTGGATCAACTTGAAATGCGTTATCGTGACCAACATCTACAACAAGTTTACCAAGCACGGTTAAAGTATAGGCAACAAAGGTATGACGAAACATTGCAGCAGTATCAAACTGATATTGTCCGGCTCGTTCAACTAGCATACCCTACAGCGTCAAGAGACTTTCTTGATAAGCTAACAGTACAAATATTCATTGATGGTCTAAGAGATTTTGAGATTCAGCAGGCTTTACGGTTGAGTGGCCTTACAAGAATTGAGGGTCCCTTGCACGTGCACTTGAGTATGAAGCTGCTGAACAGGCATCCAGAATTATTGAAATGTTACGAAAACTGGATGGTCAATCAACTGGACGTAGTACTCAGAGGGTGTGTTGGAACTGTGGAAAAGGAGGACATATCAAACGGAATTGTTCACACTTTCAATCTAGCAATGTGCCAGGAAATTTCAGTACTCCAAGGGTGTGTTGGAATTGTGGTCAAAAAGGCCACATGAAGAAAAACTGTCCACAATTTCAAACTGGCCATGTACAGGAAAAGTTCGAAATCCGGAAGAAAATTGCGCACAACAGAAATATTATTTTTGCTCTAACCAAGACAGCTATCAGACAGATATCAAGCCTGGTGATAAGTGGGAAGGTGCCATACCCAGTTCGAAGGAGAGCAGTATCTCTAGAGAGAGATCAAGCAGTAGAAGAAAGAGTCTTGTAAGAAGGTGCAGTATATCGAGATCTCGAAGAAGTATCAGGCAATGTGTAGGCAGTAGTGGCCGTGGGAAAAGCAATTCACGTTGCAGTAGTCCACAAAAAGGCGCAGGAGGTAGAAGGTGCTTCGGCCGCAATAGAAGGAAGCGCATGAGGAGACGCAATGACCGAGATAGTAGGCGCAATCGCAATACTTCAAACAATATTGAAGATAGTGAGATATACTGTAGTAAATTGACGTCTCCTTGCCACATACCTAGATTGCGTGATCGTAATTCAAGATCACGTAGTGGTGAAGGTTTTATGGCCACCAAGGATCGTGTTAGCTTGTGTAGAAGCAGATCACCTGTTCGAGGATGTTCACCTAGAGGTAATCATAGTCCGGTGAAACATTTTGATGACCGAAGAAGAGGATTAAAAGTACCACCGAGTAACATGTTTTCCTCGGGAAGTGAAAGTGAAAACTAGGACAAGAGGATGCGAGGAGCTCCATCACATGAGATTGAAGAATGCTTTGGAATAATGTTTGATCGGGACGATCAAATCTAAGAAGGGGGCAGTTTAACGTGGATAGGTAGTCATGTACTTACTGTTGTTATTCGTTTATTAGTTATTTATTTTACTACCTTGTTTACAATAGTTGTTGCTTGTATATTTCATTATGTAGTTCTAGAATTATAGTAGATTTATTCTCGATCCTTCCAGAAACGATATGTGAGGTACAATTTGTCATACTATTGTCAGTTTGACAAGGCTCTAGAACATTAATATGTGCATCTAGATAATCATCATAGAACATTCTCGATGAATGTCATGTCATGATTCAGGTATATAAAGCCGTGTCGATCACGGGACAGTCAGTCAGTCAGTCTTATAAAGTCAATTGATAATAGTCAGTCTGTTGAATCAGATGTTAATAGTAGTTCTGTCGGTGAAGACAGCGTCAGTATAGTTTGTCAAGGTGACAAGTAGACAGTTGTACTACAACAGAAGGTCGTGTACAGAGTGTTTGGAAATAAACCATATGAAGCAATCTGCGAACTTTGAGTATTACGCAAGTGAACTCACCCCACAACGTTTAGCACAGGGTTAAACGTTACAATATATATATATATATATATATATATATATATATATATATATATATATAGCATTCTTTTTAAAGCCTTTTAAGTGTCGATAGTAGCGCTTCGGGCTGCCAAGTAATATTTCCCGGTTCCATTCCGTCAAAGTACTAAATGACTCACATTTATTGATAATTCTAAAATCTTACGTACCAAAAACAAAGGATGAAAATTGAATTTACTTGAATCATTAGAAATTAATAAACGTAAACATTCGGGTAATCTCCTCAGTTCGGTGTAGGTGGGTCTCTAGTAAGGGGCCGCCAACAACATAAATAAATAACGCTTGGTCCAAATACGGTTGTAAATAGTGTAAGTAATTAATATGAATTGTTTATAGTAGTCGATAGTGTGTTATAAGATATAAAAATATTTTATATAAATAGACTCTGATATTTTTAATGTGGAAATAAATAAACTTTTAAATAAATGCCAGTCATTTTTATATGCCCGTTACAGTATTTTACATTTTAATTTAGAGATATAGTATAAAGATTATACAACCGGCTGTGCCCGATGGTTGTATTCGAATCTATACAGTGTGCTACAAATTCGAGCCTAAGTAAGGGGATCTCGTAAGCCGTAATAGATACAAAGTCGTTTAAATGGGGGCAAAGTTGCGTCTTTTAATGGTTCACAAAATGCACTTTTGAAAGTCAAGATATTCCGACTACGTCTGAAGTTATCCGAAAAAACCGAAATTTTGCAAAATGGTTTTTATTTTTTCTGACCTCATTTGAAGAGATATTTTAAAATAAATGAAACTTTTTCATTGCCACTTTTTGCCCTTTACAAGATAGCATTATTAATTTAAAGAACCGACGTTTCGTCTCTGAGCAGCAATCATCAACTTTGTTTTTTAAATACGGTCTTGGATTTTTTATTTTGGTTTGTTGTATCACAAGTATGAAAACAATTATTAGATCTATAAAAAACAATGATTTCAAATTGATGCGCAGGTCCATCTCTGTCCAATATATACCTACATAGTTTCCGTCGTTAAGTTAAGTTTATCTTCATTTCATAATCTTCTGCAAATCAATGGGAATAGTTGGTCTGTAGTTACACCATGTTCCGCATGAGAAGAAGAGAATTGATGGTAGTTTATAATAATTTAATTTATTGATAACTTAAATAACTTAGCTGTTAACAACTTATTTGAATTTCAAATATATTTATAAAAAAAATTATTATCTAAAATGTTCAAACAGATTTCCATTCGCGTTAATGCATTTAACTGTTTTATTATGAACCTTCTCGACTGCCCTTAGAACCGATCTTCTTCGCAGAGACCGAAATGCAGTTAGGATTTTTTCTCTTAGCTCTTCCACACTGGCAACAGGGCCATCTTATAATTTTTTAATATACCCCAAAGAAAAAATCAAGCGGCGTAATATCGGGAGATCGCGCTGGCCACGATACCACTCCTCTGTTTCCGATCCACTTTTCAGGAAACTCTCTGTCCAAAAAATCTCTTACATTTCTTCCATTATGTGAAGGAGGGCCATCATGCTGAAACCCGAGATGTGGAAGCCTGGCCAGAATTCAAATTATTATCAAATAAAAATGGACCCAAAACTTTGTCGCCAAACAAGCCTGCCCACACGTTAATTGAAAATCGAACTTGGGGAAAAACTTGCCTAACTCTTTCAGGATTTTCTGTTGCCCAAACTTGTTCATTATGTCTATTGAATATTCCGCAGTTTGTAAACTTTGATTCGTCTCTACAGATGATGTTTCTTAAAAATCATTATTTTGTGCAGACTGGCCTACAATACAGTGACATTTTTTAATTCTTAGAAAATAATTTGAAATAAAGATAAATTTATGACGGAAACTATGTATTAGACAGTGATGTACCTGCGCATGAATTTAAAAGCAAGTCAGAAAAAGTAAAAACGATTTTTCAACATTTCGTTTTTTTTTTCGGATAACTTCAGACGTTTACGTTTACGAGTTCCCCATACTTAGCCCCGAATCTGTAGCACACTGTATATGTACTCGCACGTGCGCACCCACGCTTTTTTATAATATACATAGAGATATAAAGAAAAAGAAAGTCACATCGAGGAAACGTAACGCGTGACGATTTCTGTTAGATACAAGTTAACTCATATTGTTTCCTTGGTTACATGAACAGTTCTATAATTCTCTCAAATTAAACAAAAACAGGAGATGCAATAGATGAAGTATCCTACACGTGTGCCGAATGGCTTACTTGATTGACCTTTTAGCTTCGATTTTGCACTATCATCCAAAAAATATATACGTCCAAAATTACGGTTGTGTATGTGGGCGAATCGACTTACCTACCCTATATCTTCACTGAGAACGCATTTCCCCATCCAGTCTCGCAATTCCACCCTTGTACTATAATAACTCATTTATCCTATCAAAATCCTCTCGCTCCAACCACTCGTTGACTTGACATGTTCGAGATTTTCTTTCTACCTATTCAGTCCCCGCAAATGTAGCAAGATACATTTTTCCACAAAGTTTAACAAATAACACGAGAGTGTAGTAGGTAGGTAGTAAGAGGCAATTGGTTATACTCTGGCAACCAATATATCTCGGCAGTTACCACCAAATATTGCGCGGATCGTTTAGCAACCAGAAACGAAGTGTGCCTTCGAGGAGCGTACCAAAAATAAATTCCATAGGGGCTGAGATGGATATTATAATATACAGTGGTTGTTGAGTAAATATTTTGAAGCAATTTTGAGTTTCCAAATTGTAGTTTGGCTGCTAACCAGTGTACCCAAATTATTCATGGTGTATGTGCTTCTGGCAAACTATAATACACGAACACTTAATGTTTCAGATAATCTTATTAGAAACTCAACGCCATTTACAAATCAACTCCAACTAGTCGCGTTAAGTGGATAAGATAAGATGCAATTGCTCAGACCCCGTATTGATTAAAGACTTGAGATACTTAAGATTTTTTATTCATAATTAGATCTGAGACTTACCTCTTCTCCTTGAATACCGATCCAATGAAGGTTAATTAATATTATCTAATTTTCGGCATGAATCAGACGGTTAATTATTATTGGAGCATGGAACCACAGAGACTCATATACATTTATGCAAGGATAAGTTTCAGTCACTGGAACATAGACATGGTGTTACCGCCCTAAACCTCTAAGCTCCAATAACAATAAAGGCAGATCTGTTGATTTGTTATGTCAACTGATGTCAAACATCAGTAATATTCTCTGAGTATGTTTTTGTGCCTGTTCTGTAGATGTTCTTTGCATTGTTTTATAAAAAGTGACTGATTGAAAACGTATGTATTAGGCAATCTTGGTGCCCATGAACTTTCAAATTGTCTGCTTTTACCTATTCTTGACAACAGTGGTTATAAGATCGCTAAATATGCGGAGCTAGTCTTCTTCGTCATAAAAGTCATGTTTCAAGTTTTATAGCACTCGATTTTTACCACGTACCAAATGGTGATTTTTTTTCGTGGAGACTTTCCAAATCAGTGTCTTGTGGATTATCTCTAAACCAATGAATAAAGAATAGAAAGGAGGATAATGCATTTTGACAGTTGACCGAAATGATTCTTGCATATGGCGTTTTAGGTTACCAGTGACGTATCATAAATCGATTGGTTATGAAGAAGAAAATGTTTGGTATACCTATTTTGTGATTTCATGTGCCTAAAGAATGTCATATTTAATGACTTTTATTGTGCTTATAAGAAAAAATGCAATTTTTATTAAATAAAATATGGTGTGGAAGTGAAAAAAATATTGATGCTATATTTTTTATGCTTACGCCAATGACATATCAATGTCACTGTTTGTTTACAATTTATTGGAAATGAGATTTTTGATTTCTTATCATCAAATAGTGAAAAATAATGGAAATGTACTTTCCGGTGAAATGTTATTCCAAATTCTGTATTTTCTTAAGTTTTAGAACGGCCACAGGCTACACAACTGACCATATATGCTTCTAGTCCATACACTTAGGCCACTAAATTAACACTATGCAATAAATAAACAACTACAAGTAAATATTGTTCCAAATTCGCAGTTAACCACAAAAAATACTATCAAAACATACAAAACACTACAACCATAACAACAACATGACTCATATTTGGTTACCCAATATGGCCAACTTGGTCGCACGTTTTAGATTTCAACTTGCGCATGTGCTCTTTCCTTTCTATTCTTTATTCAAACTGTTATTATTTATACTGTTATTCAACTTCAAATCGTCTCAGTATACGCTTACATGAGTTTTAGATTGAGAACAATAATTATTTAAATTATACTTGGCACTTGAATGAGTACTTGGAAGGGTAACTCTTTTGTTTTCCATTGATACAGTACTACGAGCATTCAGTAAGTCCGCAGGATAACACAGAGTGGGCACCACCAATATGAAAACAATATCATTTTCTTAAAACATATTCTTTCATATGACACCTGCGAAATTTTGACCAAAAATACGCATTATTTTATTTGCTATACGAGCCAACAACTTTAGATATTTTGAAAATTATGGTTTAAATTAAATTTCGTGTCTTGACTGAGCACTGTTTTCCAACGGATTTCCAATAGAAAAAACAACCTGCACACAAAACAATGGCTTGATAAATGTTACGGGAATTCTTCTCCATCAAAATACGTGGTTGAGAGTAGATTGGTGAATTGAATGTGGTCGTACGAGTACCTGTGACGTTTAACGATATCGTAGTGGATGATCCAAAAGTGAAAGTGCCAGAGAATTTTGTGACTGCAAGTATACCTATCAACTGGGTCAGACGTTTCAATTTAATATTATTTGGATATGACAAAGCTGACTGTAAAATGGATTCCACGTTTGTTAATAATAGATAAAAAAATGTGAACTATTTCGCACTTCTCATCTGCGTTTGATTTTTACGTCGAATAGTGACAATTGATTAAACATAGATCCATCACTATACCCACGAATCAAAATAAGCATCAAAACATTGGGTAGGACCCGCTGGAAATGCACCAAAACAAGCCAAGTCTCAACAATCCCTTGGAAGGTTGTTAACGACTGTTTTTTTTGAGATTCAAGAATATTGTTCATAGACTATTTAGAAAAAGTAAAAACAATCAACAGCGACTTATTCTGCTTTATTGGACCGATCGAAAGGACGAAATCCCAAGAAACGGCCCCATTTATAACTAATAATTTAATTAATAACTGCATATTTTGCAAGACATTGCACCAGCTCACAAATGGATAGAAACCATGGCAAAATTTTAAGAATTACGCTTTGAATTGCTCCCCCATCCACCATATTCCCCAGATTTGATCCCAGCGACTATTATATATTTCTAAGCTTGAAGAGATGGTTCCAGGACTCAAAATTTGGATCAAACGAACAAGTTAACTTACAAATCGTACTATTCGAAAGGGATCACAATGTTGGAAAATCGTTGTATAGAGCTCAAAGGCGACTTTCTTGAATAATAAATTATAAGATTTCACAGTTTTACCACCTTGATGTTTTGAAACTTGTATAAAACTTTTAATGTATATCTCCTATTATATATGATTTCATGGGGGCAGTATTGCTATTTCTTGAACGGTAAGAAATAGAAGTATGGTAAAATGGGAGAAAGATTGCGTAATTTAGACCTCTTCAATATTAGGGTTTGCATATTAAAATAACAGAGATTCCAGAAATATTTTGAAAAAACTGAAAATTGATTTTGTTTTATATAAATTTTGCATATGCAAAGAAAACACTCTACTCAATTTCAAGAAACTTGAAACCCGAAGAAAGTACCGTGTCATAAATATACACCATAAAATTAACGTATTGGCATTCCAGAACTTTCTTCAAAATCCATTGGCAACGAATGTGGGATTAGCCATCCATAAATCCTTAAGAAGCACAAGTAGGTACCATGATTATAAATTTAAAATCGTTAACAAATTACATCCTGGAGAATCCGAGCGTCGACTTGAAATTTTTAATTGGTACCAAATCATTTTAGAGCAATTATTATTTCAAGACACTATTTTATGGACAGATGAAACATCATTTGCGAATAGTGGGGTTTTCAATAGATGAAACAAACATTTATATGCAATAGATAATCCTCATTTAACTTAGCATACTAGACCTCAAATTCGCTACAGCATAAATGTACGGTGTGTACTATTAGAAATCAGATGATAGGACCCAAAATTATTGAGGGAAATTTGAATGGAGTCGCCTACGTCAATTTGCTAACAGAAGTTATGGAAAAAATACCTCTTGCAACCTTGCGAAGTATTAAATGGTTCATGCAAGATGGTTGTGCAGCTCACAACTTTGCAGTGGCACGAGATTTTTTCAATCACAAGTTTACCTGACAGGTGAGGTGGCCTGCCAGATCGCCTTGTCTTAATCCATTAGATTATTTTTATGAAGAATAAAGTTTTTTACAATGATGTGTGAATAAATTGCGTGAAAGAATTTTCAGCTTTTAGAGACAGCACAACTGGAATTGTATCGAGTGTAGTACGGCATTTACATCTAAGAACCCAAAAATGTATTGAGAATGATGACATGCACTTTGAGCAACACTTGAATTGAGTTCTTGATTTTTTTTATTGGTTATTTATTTATGTTTATTTAATGGTTTCTTATTTCGTTGGTTTGTTAATAGATTTGTATTTTTTAACAAGGAATTTGATTTATTCATTGCTGCAGAGAGAATAATTTATATACTGTTGTCATGGAAATTAAAGATTGTATTTTATTTTCTCATCATCATGGCCTACCACATTCGAAAATATTTTGACCGTTTTTCTATGTCTTTCTGGCTTCAAGTCGTATAGCACACCTTCAAAAATAAAAAAAACATAAAAGATTTCTAACAATTCCATCATCTTGGTACATTACTTACATTTAAAATTTCTGCTTTCCTCTCCGACCATCAATTGAGTAAATAAATAAAAACAAAATCGATGATTTTTAGTTTTTTCAATATATTTGTTTTCAATTTGCAAACTGGAATATTGAAGAAGTCTAAATTACGCAACATTTCTCCACTTTAACCATCCTGTTAGCTCTTACCGTTTAAGAAATAGCAATACTGCCCATATTTAATCGTCAGGACCCTGTATATAATGACCTAATACTCAATTCCAGCTTTGATATCGACTTCTAAATGCCATTCTAGCCATTCCAATGAATTTTATTTGGAGGTCTAGAAAAAATTTACCGACTACATCCCTCCCGAGTGTGTGTTATCAACAAACGCGACTCTACTCGCTTAAATTCAGCATTTTTATGGGCGCGATAGCGCCCAAACCATATTTTCGTATCGAATAACAGATTCATCAGTTTAAACGCCTCTCATATAGCACGAGTAGGTATGGTATACACATATAGCAGGAGGGCAGGATAATAATAAGCGGAATGAAAAATAATAAAATAAAACACTCTGTTTTAGTATATCACAAGAGCTGTTCTGCTTACTGGTCGGTCGAGATGTTATCTCACTGTGTGAAATTAATACTCGCTTAACATTCGCGCGCACGATCGCCATACCAGTGTGTTCGCGATTTGTTCTTTTCGCGCCACAGGCACGTATACCCAAATTACACGTCATTATATGTGCTCTGAAAGCCGTCCAATGTGCCGGTAATTCTTCGATGGTCCTACGGCCGGATATGGGACAATCATTTACAATCATACTCCATATTCGACACAGAATTGATATTTTGGTTAAAGCTGTACTCGCATGAAGTCCGGTTGAAGAGAATTTCACTCAAGAAGCTTTATGTAAATTCCAAGTAGTTTCTCTTTAACACTCTATAAAATAAAAAAGAAATTTAGAAGCAGGGAATCTGTAATGTAAGAAGCTCTTTTGGAGGCATACTCGTAAGTTTTTTGACTGCGTCCAAAAGAAGTAGGAGGCTTTCTTCAAAGACAACATGCTCATATTTTGATTTTACTCTTGAAAAGAGAACCGCTGAGAAATAATCATTGAATTCAAGATTTTCAACATTTATTCCCCCAACACACGAAGACTGTGAGGAACTTCTTGCACCTAGAAAGAATATAAATCATTGTACAGGGTTTACCAATTTCGATACTTTAATAGCGTATCTTAGAACTGTTAGAAAATAATGTACATTAGGTATAAAAGTATCCTATATTGAATTTGTGGCGAAAACGAATACAACCCCCACACTCATGTGGCAGGGACGCTGACGACAATAAACTGTATTTTGAAATCACTTTACAGGCAAGCAGAACCTTACATATCAGCTGAAACTGCTGATATATTTACGTTGTCATTTTCTGACAGAGAAATAATCAGTAACACACCTAATATACGTTCTTGGATAAAGTTTTTATTTTTTTATCGTAGAATTAAATTTACTTTAATTTTCAATTTGTTTTTAGTGGCGCTCTGTTCATTTGAGAGTGAACGGTTTGCACCGCAAATTTAACGAGGGATATACATATTTATACAATATTTGTGTATTATCTTCTTAACAGTTAGTAATAACGAAAATTAATGCAGGATTTATGTTTTTTTGGGCATACAATAATTAATATAGTTAGTCAAAAAAAATACAGAACTTCTTGCTCGCTTAAAAGTTATAGCGGAAAATTAAAGAAATGAAGATACTGAATTTACCCAATAAGTTCTTGATTGAAAGAAATTCAGTAAATGTTTTCTATCTCATATTTAAGTTTGTCCAAAGTGGGCTACAAATTATATGGCAAACTAGGCAGACGTTTGTAATATGTGGAATTTAACGATAACTGTGTAGGGAACAGGACTTGCCAAACTAAGCAAAGGTTTGCATTTGCCTACGTTCGGACAGAAGTCGGTAAAAGGGACGCGAGTCAAAGGAATTGCTTTCTGCTTTATCTTGATCGAGATGTTCCACTACACCTTGACTGAGGTGATTCGCTTAATTTGCCATGTAGTATGTAGACAACTAATTTGGTAAATATCATTTGACAAGTATACAGTGTGCTACAAATTCGAGGCTAAGTATGGGGATCTCGTAAGCCGTAATAGATACAAAGTCGTTTAATGGGGGCAAAGTTGCGTATTTTAATGCTCAACAAAATGCAGTTATGCACGTCAAGAAATTCCGACTACGTCCGAAGTTATCCGAAAAAAACGAAATTTTGCAAAATCGTTTTTATTTTTTTCCGACCTCATTTGAGAAAATATTTTAAAATAAATGGAACTTTTTCATTGCCACTTTTTGCACTTTACAAGATAGCGTTATTAAATTAAAGAACCGACGTTTCGTCTCTGAGCAGCAATCATCAACTTTGTTTTTTTAAATAAGGTCCTGGATTTTTTATTTTGGTTTTTGTTAGTTTTTGACACCCCAAAAGCAGTGTTGTATCACAAGATGAAAACAATTATTAGATTTATGAAAAACAATGATTTTCAATTGATGCGCAGGTTCATTTACTTAAAAAAATTATGAGTAGCTGTTAACAACTTATTTAAATATCAAATGTATTTTTATAACAGAAAAAAAACATATTTATTATCTTAAATGTTCAGAATTCCATTCGCGTTAATGCATTTAACTGCTTTATTATGAACTTTCTCGACTGCCCTCAGAACCGATCTTCTTCGCAGAGACCGAAATGCAGTTAGGATTTTTTCTCTAAGCTCTTCCATACTGGCAATAGGGCCATATTTATAAATTTCATTTTTTAACGCACCCCAAAGAAAAAATTAAGCGATGTAATATCGGGAGATCGCGCTGGCAACGCTACCACGCCTCTGTTTCCGATCTACTTTTCTGGAAACTCTCTGTCCAAAAAATCTTATACATTTCTTCCATCATGTCGAGGAGGGCCATCATGCTGAAACCAGAGATGTGGAAGCCTGGCCAGTGGAATCTCCATCAACATATCTTGAAATTGCGCATTCCAAAAATTGAGATACATTTCAGAGTTCAAATTATTATCAAATAAAAATAGACCCAAGACTTTGTCGCCAAACAAGCCTGCCCACACGTTAATTGAAAATCTGACTTGGGGAAGAACTTGCCTAAGGATTTTCTGTTGCCCAAACGTGTTCATTATGTCTATTGAAAATTTCGCAGTTTGTAAACTCGTCTGACCAGAAGATGTTTCTTAAAAAATCATTATTTTGTGCAGCCTGGGCTACATTCCAGTGACAATTTTTTTCTTAATTTTCAGAAAATAATGTGAAATAAAGATTAATTTATGACGGAAACTATGTAGGTATTGGACAGAGATGTACCTGTGCATGAATTTAAAAGCATTGTTTTCATAGATGTAATAATTGTTTTCATACTTGTGATACAACATTGCTTTTGGGGTGTCAAAAACTAAGAAAAACCAAAATAAAAAATCCAGGACCGTATTTGAAAAAACAAAGTAAATGATTGCTGCTCAGAGACGAAACGTCGGTTCTTTAATTTAATAACGCTATCTTGTAAAGGGCAAAAAGTGGCTATGAAAAAGTTCCATTTATTTTAGAATATCTCTTCAAATGAGGTCAGAAAAAAATAAAAATAATTTTGCAAAATTTCGTTTTTTTTTCGGGTAACTTCGGACGTAGTCGGAATTTCTTGACTTTCGAAACGGCATTTTGTTGAGCATCAAAATACGCAACTTTGCCCCCATTTAAACGACTTTGTATTTATTACGGTTTACGAGATCCCCGTACTTAGCCTCGAATTTGTAGCAGACTGTATATGTACATATTACAAACGTTTGCGTTCGCCTAGTTTTCCATGTTATGTGTAGCCACCTTGAGTCAGCTTTTTATATTTTGCTGTTTCTAGAAGGAGTACAGGTTAGGACCCACTTTAGTCCTTGTAACTTATTTATCTATTTATTTATTCAATTAAAGTCTTATAAAACACCATTCTTGAGATAGGTAATAAGATTACAAGGCTAACAGAGAATAAGAATATACATACAGCTATTAAGACTAATACATACTACAAAAAATAAATAGTTCATTACTATAATCACTAATCAATCACATTAAAACAGAGTTGCTTAAACCATTAGTTGACAAGTAAAACTAAATAAAAGTAGGGTAACTAACAAATACAAAAAACTGAATAGAGGTTAGGTTATTTATGGTTAAAAGTTATATGATGAGCCAAAAAGTAACATTGCTGGTTTTGAGTTCTTGTACTATTAGATTTCTTATTTTCTTTTCAGTTGTGTTAAAAAGTACACCTATAAAGACTATTAGAATGCTTTGTTTATTAATCCCACTGATAATCTTAATTGATTCAGAACTAGAGGCAATTGGGAGCAAGTACCCTGATTTTTTTAACGTTTCTTAGGGTTTCGTACCTAAGGATTGCCAACGGGAGAGTATTAATAGGCATCCGCTGTCCTTCCGTCCGTCTGTCAGCGGGCTGTATCTCATGAAGCGTAATAGGTAGACAGCTAAAATTTTCACAGAATGTGAATGTGGATTGTTTCTATTGAATTGAAATTGAGGAAGGCCTCCATTCAAAAATCGTGATTTTTTGTTGTTTTTTCTCTACCTTAACATTTGCTATCTCTTTTGAACCTTAAACGTAAGCTCTGGAACTTTTTCAAAAAATAAATAATGCTATAGCTATATCAACTAATGGAAATAAACTAAATTTAAAATTGATAGTGTTTCCCATACATTTAACTTTTGTGTTTGTTCGATCACAATTATGGCTGTATATCTTTAAATAAACCATAATAGGTAGACAGTTCTTCTACGATGGTACGCACCCCATTTAGAGCTTGTCCGACTCGCACTTGGTCAGATTTTTTAGTGTTTTCTGCTTATATTTCCTCTCCTTAAGACCTAGCCTACCCACCTTATTTAACTTATTACATAAACATACATAGGTACTGGTAATGCACTCTGAACTGAATGACTGCCCAATATCACCCCCATAAAGTATTGCATTGGGATATAGGAGGGGGCCTCGACTGCAAAATTTATCACCAACAAAACATTAATTAAATAGTTAGCAAATAAAGGGAATAAGTTGGAGTGGGGAGAGGCAGGATAATCGATCCGTTTGTACAATATATGTTTACTCTTTGATTTCCAACGAACAGCACACACACGCAGAAATAAAAGAGCATAGATAAACTAACGTAACTGATAGACCGGGATACATGAACACAGAGAACATCCAGTGTTTGGATTGTGTTGGTGCACCTGGCACTCTTTCGAAATGTTATTCATCATTATCTATAACCAAAATAGGCTCGGAAATAATAAATATATGGACGGCATTGTTTAGCAGAAGGGCGGCTACAATGCGATGCGCCTTTTCGGCATTTTGCCTATAAATTAGACTGCAGTATGTGTGTGTGTGTGATCTCCAATAGACCATCTGGATGCAACTGTTTTCGCATATGACAAGTGTATTGATTTTACATCAAGTTAGTAAAATATGTATTCGGGCCAGTCAACTAGTACAAAATATATTAGATTTACGCGAGAGATATCAAGCAGTATTCAACTGAAACAACTTGTATCTTTCCTCCTCCTTCTGTTGGACCTCGAGCGATAGAGTTGCCACGACTCATTTCACGCCCAGGCTCACTGAGAAATTATTTAGGAGATGATGTACCTCCATGATCTTAGGTTTGTGATAGAGGCTACTATTGAGTCACAAATAAAATGATAATTTTTCTTAAAGTAATTGAAGAATGTTATGCATGTCAGGAGCGCTGATTTGAGAAACTTCAAAGGAACTTGGTATCCAGTTAGATATCACTACGTATTTTTTTTAGTTTTTTTTGTCAGGAACATGTTTTTGCTTAGATTTACTCCACTCCATTAGGGTAATAAAAGAAACACATCAACTATTTTCAGAGTGGACAATGTTTATTAAATTTAATATAGTAAATAACACACTACATATCCCCGTAAACATATTAGTACCGAACATTCTAAAGTGCGAAGTGCAAGAAGGGGGGAGAGATTCTACAGTTTCCGCAGTTGAATACTTGAGAACTATCGCGTGAATTTGTTCTCATTGCCTATCTTTCTAGCTTAGTGAATACCCATCTTGCGAAAATTCTATGCAGAATCTGTATTTATTGGTATCCTGGTAAAGATTTATGTTTTGGGATTTCCAATGATTTGGAAGCTTGCATCTTATATTTCCATTGAAGTTATTTGACCTTAAATTTTAGGGATTTTATAATATTATAGTTTTCAAGAAGAATGCAATGGTACATTCGGAAAATCTCTAACGCCTTTTCTTTTAGAATTATGTCCTGTAACTTTCTTATGTAATGCAGCCGCTATATTGTTTTTTCGTTTGTTTATGAGATATATCTACCTAGATACATTTGACTCATAAATGTAAGCTCAAATTTAAATAAAACTTTCTAAAATAAATTAATACAAACTAGAATTACTGCGTATAATATGGAAATTATGAATTTAGTAGATTTACTAAGTAAGTATAGATCATATTCAAATTTCAAGGATTATAACTTTCAGGAACTATACAAAATTAACTGGAACCGGTTGAAGAGTCACTAAAAAAATTAAATGTGTAGATACATCTACGATAACCTGCAAACATTTTTTGGAATTATTGTTGGCCCTCTTCTTATATTGTTAATTGGTTCAGTAAACATTGATAGCTTTCATAATCATGGAGGTATTTCCAGCCTTGACAATCTGAAATGAAACATAAAATATTTTTATATTGTAATTATTATAATTATTATAAGGAATAGGAAAATGAAACCCTTATAGGGTCACCTGTAAGCACACATTTTATCAAATCAGAGCTTGCGAGATCACCTCATCTTAACCCAGTGAATAACTGGCTGAAGGGATATTTAAAGAAACAACGCCGGAAAAATTAAAATATTCAATTAGGGTGCAACTTTCTAATATTTAATCAGAAATGCAGCAAAATTAACGACATATCGAACATTTTTGTAAACAAATTTCGTTGAACATTACAAATACCATAAGCTGTAATATTTTCCTTACTTTATTAAAGGATAAAAAAGTCTTTCGAAATAGGCTACTGCAAATGAGAACAATAGGGTGCGTTTCGCGGAAATTAGCTTTTGACACACATACATTGCCCCATCGAATATCGATAAAGTCCCAAGTGCACTGTTGATCAGTCCTGACGACACAAGTTACCGAATCTTCCGCGCAATTGAAAAACAAATACGCTACATATGCAAACAGGAAGGGCACATATCATCAAAATATACAAACACAAACATTATACTTCCACATACCTCAGTTCCTGCCGATTTAACCACAGAAATACCAATACAAGACCCACCGCAAGCCAACAACAAGCATCCAATACCACTCACTCAACCAACCCCAATATCTCAATGAACACAACTTCCTCAACCAAAACAACTTTCTCAACCAACACAACTTTCTCAACCAAACAACCCCTACAATACACACAATCATCCCAGCATACAAAAGCCTCTCAACCACCTCCAAACATAACAATAAGTCCTAGAAACACAAACAATGAAACAATTCAACCTGCTATCTCATCGGAAAAGGTCGAAAACAAAACCCCTACCAAGACATTAACAGTAACACATACTGATATACCATAAAACAACTCCAAAAGAAATGCGTCTGAAATTACTTTACCTCCTACTACATCTACTGATAATAATTTCCTCACCCCCACAAATCGCCCCAAAAGAGTGAAAACAACATCAGAAGAAAATCTCAAATCAATCGAAGAACTCTCAAAAAGCACAAAAAAGTTCTTTGAGGAGAATACGAATACGGCTGTTTAACAAGCGATAAATTCATAGACTTCTTCGAAAATGCTTGTGGTTCCCCTGATCCCCTCAGCGTAGCCAAAATATATACAGACAATATCGAAGATTTACTCAATACACTAAAATATAAAAAACACGATGCACGAAATTAAGAAACAAAATAACGAAACAACAGGGACAATCGAAAAGATATAGACAGCGATTCTTCAATCGATGCCATCTAAAGCATTTATGTTTTCAATTCTATAATACAATGAAATCTAAACAGGTTCTATAACTGTTTGAAAGAACTAAAACTGCTAATAGCTCAATATAAATTTAGCGCTTTAGTTTTACAAGAAACTCATTTCAAAGGAAATAAATCATATAGTCTCAAAAACTACACACCCATCTACAATAATAGAAATGATTCTGGCCATTCAAGTGGAGGAGTCGCTATTTATGTATACGAATCATATGAAGCTGGGGAAATTCCCCTCAGAGCTGAGTTAGAAATAAAAGCAATTAACATTAAAGGACCAACAAACGTTAATATATGCAATGTCTACATCCCTCCTGGCCTTGAACCTAATAATGAAATTACAAACACATTTAATCAAATACATCATCCCCGTATAATTCTAGGAGATTTCAGTGCCCATATTTGCCAATTATATTTAGGGAGCGAAAAAGGTAACACCTCTAGGACGCATATTAGAACATATAATCACTGATTTCAGCCTGAATGATGGCCGAGAAATAAGATTCAATACTAGTACTGGTGCAGGCTCGACCATCGACATATCAATATGCGACCCTGTCCTACAACCGACTTTATCTTGGGATAAAATGCCGTACTTACATGACAGCCACCACTACCCGTTCATAACAACAAACACGGAGCAATAAATCCCGAACGACTCACCCAAAAACAAGTGGAATCTGAAAAATGCAAACTGGACTCAATTCTCGGATCTTACAGCGTGTTCTATAAACCAGCTGTCATCCATCTATGATGAGAATGCGGATATAAACCACATACTGCAAGGTTTTGCCAATCTCATGACAGAAGCTGCCCAGGAGTCGACAGGTATATCAAACCTACCAAGAAACAGAATCCCCGTTCTATGGTGGAAAACCGAGTGCGAAAATGATATCAGAGAATCTAAAAAAACGTTTAACAGATTCAAATAACATAAAACAGTCGAAAATCAACTAGAATTCAAAAAAATTAGAGTTTATGCCAGATGTATTCTGAAAACAAGTCAAAGAAAGTCATGACAGAAATATGTATCAACTTTGAATAACTCTACTCTCACCACTGAAATATGGAAAATAATAAATAGATAGAATATCCGACAAAAGAAAAATACCACATATAGTACCCCTTATGAAATAACCACTGTTTTAGCTGAAACGTACCAAGTCATGAAGCCCTCCCCAATGAGATATCCCAGAGCAGAAATCAAGTAGATCCGAAAGTTAATCTCGAGTCTAATACCCACGCATTCCTCAACTTCAATATAACGATGGACGAACTAGAAGAATCATTAGGCCAAATGAAAAATACCAGCCCAGGCCCTGATAACATTCCTGTTATATTCCTTAAGTCCCTTCCAACAAAAGCTAAGGAATACCTCCTAGGTATTTATAATACAATTTGGACAAGACACATATTCCCCTTAGATTGGTATAACTCAATCATTATACCCATATGGAAACAAGGCAAAAGCAAATCCAGTCCAGATTCTTATAGGCCTATCTTCCTAACATGCGCAATGTGTAAGCTATTGGAGAAAATTGTGAGCAATAGATTAACATGGTTTCAGGAGATGAACAACTTAATTACACCAATTCAAAGTGGTTTCCGGGAAGAATGCTCTACAACAGACAATCTTGTGGACATAGAATCTGAGATCCACGAATCTTCCGCCATTGGTCAAGTCTGCCTGGCGGTATTTTTCGATATAACCAAAGCATGTAATACGATAAGGCGAAATGATGTCATTCATTCCCTGAAAAAATGGTCAATCCATGGAAATATATTTCAATTCATTGAGAACTTCCTAAATCAGAGAAACTTCAGAATCCGTGTAGGCAAAACGTTCTCTGACTTGAAAACACACAAAAATGGAATACCCCAAGGATCTACTTGAGTGTAAAACTATTTCTTATATCAACAACATAGTTGGATCACGACAAAACCTAGTTAAAACTAGACTATTTGCGGATGACCTCCATATACTTACCAGGGGAGAAAACAAAATCTTCCATACATAAGAATATACAAGAAGCTTTCCACAGCTTAGAGAAGTGGTCGAGTTCAGCTGGTCTAAGGTACTCCACTTCCAAGTCTAAAGCGATGCTATTCTCCAAGAATCCCACAAGGAATGAGTTACCGCCTATGCTAAACCTTTATAACTCGCCGATTGACTATGGAGAAAGAATGTAATTTTTGGGCATGACATTTGATCAATCTTCCATAAAAACTGGAGAGCCGACTGCACAACACTGTTAATCCTTTATAACGTTTTAATACTTTCAAAACTTGAGTATGGAGCAGTGACGTTCAACTCTGCGAAACCATCAGTACTTAAAGAGTTTGATACAATACATAACTCAGCCAAAAGAATAGCTCTGAGAGCACATTATACAAGTCCCAAAAAAAGTTTCTACAGTGAAGCAGGGGAACTTCCACCACAACACAGAAGAGAACATCTTAGCCTCACATATGCCTCGAAAATTTCTTCCAACCCAAATATCCCAGTGCATAGAAATACATTTGCAGACAGATTTAACTCCACCTTTTTACATAAGAATTAGCAAATACCTCAGTGATCTTGACATAACAATGCTTAATATACATATGGAGGACACAAGCCCTCCACCACCATGGACAATTCCAAAGCCCACATACGATACAAGCCTTACCTGCCACAAAAAACAGAACACTATTCCAGCATATTTTGAAATACAATTCCTGCATAAGTTGGAAGAATACAAAGATTATAGGCATATCTATACAGATGCAACCAAAGCAGAAACAGGAGTAGGTGCTGCTTTTGCAACAGAGAACCAGAAATTTTCGTACTAACTCCCTAAAGATACCACCATTTTTTCATATAATCCGAACTTCTCAAATTCCAACAGAATCATTCCTCTGTCCA
Source organism: Crioceris asparagi (assembly GCA_958507055.1). Taxonomy (NCBI): domain Eukaryota; kingdom Metazoa; phylum Arthropoda; class Insecta; order Coleoptera; family Chrysomelidae; genus Crioceris; species Crioceris asparagi. Next base: position 77,747,701 of record OY293826.1, on the reverse strand, counting down.
ATTCCTATGGGTACCATCTCCCACCCAACCCAATTCGACAAGGATAACAACCATAGTTCTCTCTGATCTGAAATTTTTATTCAGGAACAAAATTATGGGCAAATGGCAAAACAAATGGTATACTTCAAATAATAAGCTTAAATTGATAAAACCATCGGTACAAAAATGGAACAATCTGCCCCCTAAGAGAAAAGACCAGGTATCCATACAAGATTGCGATTAGAACATACCAGGATAAATCACGACTATCACTTCAAGAGAGAACCCGCCCCTGTGTATAACATGTATAACGTAACATAAACTGTGCAGCATTTAGTAGTGGAGTGCCCCTTATACAGCCAAGAAAGACAGCAAGACAATATCCCCACCACGCTAAAAGAAACTCTAAATGAATCTTGTGATTACGAACAATTAATACATTTCCTCCTCAAAACAAATCAATTAAAATATTTATAATATAATCTATTTATTGCTAAAACCCTGCGTGGTTGAAGCATACAATTAAAAAAGAAAACTCTCTCTCAGTAAAAAACACGAGTGTATTACTTGTATTAGTACCTATTAATTTCTTATTTGTTAAACTTAAATCGTTATGGGGCAAGTCATAGTTATTCACGTTTTTTGTAGGACTGGTAATCCTTAATTCCATATAGGACCTGTCGCATGTGTTTTAACCATGTAACTTATAATATAGCATGTTCAATATTAGAAATTGATTTTTTTATCGATATATTGCATGATGACATTGATTTTTTTGAATTTAAATTAATGACAGACTATTGATTTGAGGAGCAGTTTTGTTTGCAATAATGCGGTTTGCTTTTTAATTTATGTTTGACGACTTTTTGGCCTTTTATCTAGCTGCAAACAGCCAAAATGTTGAATTTTTGGCCATTTTCCACAATTTTTTGTAGTCACGTTTTCCCTTTCTGACCTAATATCTCAACAGATTTGTGCTATACCGAGATTTTTAGCTTAGACTTAGTATGTGATATTATCAAACGCCCCCAATGCCTCTGAATTTATTTGCTAACCAGATGAGAATCAGATGTCATGTCATAAACAATGGGTTTCAAACAAAATTTGCCTGAAAGACCATATAAATGATTAAGTGCTTTACCTAATTGAAACTGATACACAATCAACTGAAAATGGTTCAAGTACGCCAATGCAATTGAAATTCACGTAAATAATAGCATATTTGGACAAGTTTTCTTTACATCTGCTACAATTTATCTCTTTTTAGGGTGATTTTAAAACAATTATTACGAAAAGATTCAAAGAAACAGGAATTTATAATTGATAAATAGTCTGGAAATACCAGTTCAATTCAGGCATTCCCAAATATTATCAATGTATACAAAGTTTGCTTCAGAAATATGTGTATGGGCATATTGACATTTTAAATATTTATTATGATCATTAAATTAGTTCAATATTGATCAATTAAATATTTCTGCTCCAAAGACTGACAAGTGACATTTCAATATTCAGATGATTTAAGTACAGACATGCAAAAATATGTGCCCACATTTACATGGCACACTTCGAATGAGTCTTGTTTTGGATCGTTCGATGTATTATTATTTAAAACAAAAACGTACAAACCTTGATGATCATGTCATTCCTTATGATATCTAGAGCTATAATTCTCAACTGCAATGGTTTCTGTGTCCGTTTAATAATTATCATAAGTACTTTCTTCACTCTTGGCGTTTGATTATACCATTTACTCTTATAGATATGAAATCCAAGATGGACGCTCTTGAAAAAAAATAAAAATTAAGATATATAGAAATTTATATTCATATATAGGTATAGGTACTTAATATTCACTTACGCATAATCTGATATTGTTGGCATGGAAATAAGCCACAAATGTTATGCTCATTATATGAAATATGTAGAGTAAATCAAACACAATATCACCCTGAAGACCTTTGACCTATAAGTGGAAAAGTATTTTAAATTTCAAAATGGAAACGCTTTTGAACTGGGGGTCACTTTAAAACTTGCATATTAAAAATTTTCATTCCTAAAAATCCCTATGTATATGCTTATTATGGAATTATTTAAACACCTAAAAGTTTGATTTGCTAGCAAGTTCGTGAACTATATCCATAAGTATATCCAACATTTCTGTCAAAGATACTTACAGCGGTTCTATTTAGTAGCAATCTTATATGGTACGACTTTGCGAGAAATTAGAAGAAAAGGAACCATTTGAAATATTCTTGTAATTGTTCTACATTTCTAAAAATAGAAAAAGTGGAAGCTAACAACATAATACTGACAATTTATCATTATTCTATCATGACAGAGTAGATATACCATCTTCAATAACAAGCACGAAAGTATGGCTTCAATACCAGTGAACGAATCTACCAAATCTTTTTTAAAGATAGAGAGAGAAGTAGGCCTAGGCATAAACGAAGGAGTGAAGCATTGAGAAAGGATAAATAAATATAATGCAGAAGGAAGAATATTAAGAATAGCAAAAAACTAGAATATTTAGTTAGTTGTCTTAAAAATAGAGTCTAAGTCTAACTTATACTCAAGTGTTGCAAAATTTGCAATTAAATAGTGTCAAGAAGGAGGTACGAAGCACCAGTATCATTTTATAATTCAGTTTATAGTTATTTATGGTACCTACTAGTGTTTTGTGTTGAAAATAAGTCACGCGAGAAAATTTATACAACGAAGCCATCAGGCCGAGTGGTATAAATTCTCATGTGACTTAGGAAAAATAACACACGTGTGGCATACAATGTTTTATCCAATAAGTGGAAGAAATCATTTTATATGAGATAATAATTAATAATTGTTGTGATCAAATCAAAGCTACTTGCGTCTCAGTACCTTATAAATGTCCAAATGACTTGACAGTGACTTTTTAAATTTTGGTAGTAGGTTGTTTGTTTGGTTGCCAATTGTCAAATATGAACGTGAGTTATTTGATGGTTTACTTGTCTAAAATGACATTAATAATCACAGTCATAACTGTCATGTGATGGATAAAAATTTTTACCGGATAAAAGGTCAGAAGGTAAAAGGAAAGAATGCCCAAGATATGTCTAAATAGACACTGACTGAGATAGCTGGAGCATTATTGCATGATTTGGGAACCATTCGAATCAAAGACAGAAGGCTAATAGCTATAAAAAGAGCAGCCTGAATATACCTAACTGTGAATATTCATGTTTTTTTTTAGTAGGTAACTACAATAGTTCTATTGAAACTTACTATTTCAACTACGATCTTGGTCTTCATGCCCTGTAATTTAAATTTAAGAAATATACAGGCTAAGTGGAGAGGAACGAAACGATCTTCAGCAATGTTTAAGACCAGGAAATAATATTTTTATTCGATTTTCAGTTGTTTCCGCATTATAGCGTAATTTGAAAATTATATCTAGCGTTTCACTTTTCTCCAGATTTTTATTTGAATTAATTGATCCTGTTTATTGGCGGTCAGAATAAACAGATTTCAAACTTTTAAAATTTAGGCGATAATAAAAAATAAGGTATATGAAGCAATAATTATTATAACAGCTACACTGGCACTCCTGAGGCGAAGCATATAATGTTAAGAGGTTAATGCAATATTCATTAAACTTAATTGAATGTTAGGATGTCTTTGTATGACGTGTGAATTTCAAGGGACTAGATGTAACAGGGGTAAGCAGTAAATGACTTTTTCAACCAGAATGTACACATTTTAAATTTATCTAGTGTAATCGTCATAGTGAATTTTTCGCCCGGAGGTACATAAATTAAACTTTCTATGAATTTTTCACTTTCAAATTTACCTACCTCCGATGGTATTCAAACTTTCTTATGATTTGTGAATTACATTTTTAGGAATAAAAGTAAAAAAACTTACATGCGGGTTAAGTTAGGTTATTAATCTTGGGGTTTGTTTTAACATAGGTACCTACATAATCTGATTTACTGTGACTTAAACTATCCGGTTGATTACAAGCTAAGGAATGATAGTTCCAAACTTATGCTCATTATTCTTAGAAGTTTATTTAATTGATTTATTGATATAAAGTATATTTTGTATAACAAGTTTAATTTTATTGTTGAAAAAATTGAGAATAAAAGTTCAAACGCCTTTAAATCTCTATATTCTAAAATGTTACTACCTATCCCATCCCACTTGTCTTGGTAAAATATTAGTTATGCAAATATTAGGTACTGATTTTTTAGTATGTTTTCATCTAATTGCAAAAAAACTAGTTAAAGTAGGTATCGATATATCACCAATTAGTGTCAATTTAGCCAGAAAATATCAAGATATATTCGTTTATTTGAAAATTACAGAAATAAGCCCCTATCTCCCCTACGTGGGGCATTTGTATATTATTACATCCCAATAAACTTCCTTGCCTTCAACCTACCTTACGATATCCCTATGTTCCATAATCAAATTTCTCAATACAGAATCGTGCTCATTACTCAAAAAATTATCACATTTCTCAAACTTATGAGACAACACCTTCAAGTGTACACTGGGAAAAACAATCAATGACAGCAACATTGACTGTCCAGCAACATCAAACAGACCCGACAACAGTATCCCACATCTCTGGTAATAGTAACTGATTTCAAAATGCTGTTGCAAATCGTACGGGAACCATTCTTTGGTCATTAGATTTCTGGTGCTATTTTTGATGTAATATCAGGGTTCCTTCCATTCACGGATATCGAGAAATTCCAAAATTATCAATTCCACTTGCAGCACAGTCATGTAACCGAACGTAATTCGATTCAAGTTACTATTCAATGTTACACCATTTTGAAAACATTTCTTTTGCTCAATATCATCATTCGACATTATGCGATCTTCAACGTCTTTGATGTAATTAATGATTTTCTTTATTTTTGCACTCTGAAACAGTATACATTTCCATATTACAAAAACATATGATAACAGAAATGGTATGACTTCCTGAACGAGGATGTCGGGTTTTTGAGATTGAGCCGGTATAAAAACTGTAAGACAAAACAGGAGAAAATAACATCGGATGAATAGTGAATATTTCTTATAAATGCTGTTGATAATGTCATTTTCGATGTCGGCTACCCAACCACCAATCATCAGATATAAAATTCTCGTTATTTTCAAGAAATGATGGTCATGCATTTTTCTGATTTGAATGATTGTGAAGACAGAGGTCTTGTTTTATATAATCTGCCTTTTTTTGTCGACTTGTCCACATTTAAAACATCAAGTTCTATAAAACATGAAATTTACCACAGTTAATAATGGCAGTTATTTCGGCACACTGTACCTCTCTCATAATTGTGATTAAGTAAATTCTAAGAGGATAGGTGCCTACTGGGAAAATACGGATGGTTAACATAAATCTTAATGACATATTAAAACCTAATTAGGTAACAATTATACCTACAGTACAGGGTTTAACATACCATCGATCTGGTCAATTAAGAAGTAGTCCAAATATTTACGTTTATTAATTTCGAATTATTCAAGTGAATTATTTTTTAATCATTCCTATTCAGTATATAAGATTTTGAAATTATTATTAAATGTGTGATTATTATCATTGAGATGTAGCGAATAGCTTGAATTAATTTTATGATATATGAATGAACTCTTGTGGTCATTTATTTATTTATTTATGAATTTATACCATTACGCCATTTATATAAATAATACATAGCTAGGTACAAGTAACAATAAATTCATTAAATAGAATTCACTAAAAAGTTTATAATACAGTTCAGTTAAACTTTATATATTTTGAATTAATAGTACAGATCTCAATTTCTTCTTAAATTGGTTTAACGTAAAATCAAATACATCAATAAAACCATGAATATTATTAAAATTCAGAAGGATTCTTGCTAAAGAACTATAATATTATAACTTGAATAGTTTATCCCACTTATGACACCAATTGTAACGTTTAGCACAGGGTAAAACGTTACAGTTGGTATCAGAAGTGGGATAAATTATCTGAATATCTGCCTCGTGAATACCAGTGACGAGTAAGAGTTTTAAATCGGTCAGAAGAACCTAAAGTTCTAACGAAAAATTGCCTGTTCGGAACCTATAATATCTGTCAAAATCTCAAGCAGTCAAGGGAAAGCCTGGAAGAAAGAAACTTGAAAGAGAGAGAATTATTTCTCAAGTTCCTAACCAACAGAAGGCGAAATTTGATGATTTATGGGAGAAATAAAAAGAACTATTTTCTTTTGCGCAATCAGATCTAGGACGAACTAATATGGTACAGCATCATGTTAACACAAACAACCAACAACTAATAAAACAAATTCCAAGAAGAGTACCATTAGCAAAACAAAATAAAATGGAAATACTTATAGATAACATGAGGGAACAAAAAAATAATTGAACCTTCGAATAGTCCTTGGTTGTCACCCGTTATCTTATTCACAAAAAAAGATGGCTTGTCTAGGTTTTGTGTCGATTATAGAAAATTGAACGTTACGATTGGTGTCAGAAGTGGAATAAACTATCCACGTTACACTGCAATTCCTAAATCAGGAGGCAAAATCAGTGGCTGATGTCCTAGTTGAACATTGGTTTGGTGTGCCGCTGGAGATTCATTCGGACCAAGTTCGGAATTTTGAGTCGGAAATCTTTCAGAGTGTGTGTAAACAGGGATTAAGAAACAATTCCACTGCACCGAGAATCCGATGGAATGGTAGACAGATTTAACAGAATACAAAAAAATATTTGAGGTCAGCAATCTGTGAATTTTGGAGTATTACGCAAGTGAACTCACCCCACAACGTTAAGCACAGGGTTAAACGTTACAATTGCTGTCAGAAGTTAGATAAACTATCCACGTTACAATAAGTATAGTTATAATAAGGGCAAATGTTAATTGAAAATAATTTACTATCGCAAGTTCTAAAGTGTGTGCTGATACGGGTTTGAAAATTTCTACCAGTTTGACCTACGAACACTTTTGAGCAAATAATATTCGAATCTATATACTCGCAGGCGCGCACACACATACGCACAATCGTATACGTAAAAGAGCTACAGCTCCCTTACCGAACATTTTTCGACATACGTTTATTGGAATTATTGCATTATTTTTAAACATAGAATCCGCTGGGCAAGTTTGGCAGGCTAATTTTGGGATACCCTGTATAATAGAAAAAAAGACGAATAAAGAAGAGAGCCGGTGAGGGAAACACATCGAGGGAGCGTAACGATGGGCGATTACTACTAGTTAACTCTTACCACAAGCCATGCTGAACTCATACTTTTTTATGAATTTAGCAAAATGTTTGTATTACTTCGACTCACACTCACAATAGAAATTTACTAATAGCATCTTGGAGAAAGCCACTTCGTCGGAAAATACGGTTATTTTAAAATTAGAGTTATACAAGAACCTTTCAATTTCCCCTGTATTATAACTAAAACGATAGCATTTAATCAAATACTGTATATGCAAGATTTTATCTACAGTTTGCTGAAAATAAAAATAAAATTGGAACCAAAAAAGTTTAAAATATGATACTTAAAATTTTACTAACTATTATCTTGTTGCGTTCTGTTTTGCATCTGAGTGTATGATTATTTTCATTAAAAAAAACAATGCGAGTATATCTGTCAATATAATTGGTAACACACGCTATCACAGATTTATTTATGTTAACCATCTTTATTATTCATGTAAGTACGTATCCTCTTAGAATTAAGCTAATACTCACATTTGAAAAAGGCAATGTTTTACAACAATATTCATGTTTAAACAATATATTAGTGGAGATTTATTATGTTTTGATTATCTCTATATAAAATGGAACTCAAAATTGGAGAAATGGCGTAAGGAACTTCATTTCTGACGGGGTTACCCCAAACGCACAAATTTTCTTCTATTTGAAAGAGGAGTATTGAGAAATGGTCATCATATTTTAATTGAACATTTTATTCTAGTATTTAGCCATATGTACTAGTGATCGTTTCCATTTTTGTCTGAAATCACTACATCAAAAGACTGTTTTCATATTATCTCTTTCATCAGGAAGCTGAAATCATTGGATCCAAATCTGTCTAGTTGTAGCATTTAAATGTAAATAACTGTATTTATCATAAATAAAAAATATTCATGAGCGCGGGGAGCCCGCGTTAAAAGGGAACCATACTAGGGATATTCTTTAGGTTTTCCTGTAAAATTTGTGTAAGGTCCTATACTCCATATTCATTGAGTTTTGCAAATTATTCTTCCAACTTTCTTATTTACATCACAAACTTTTTCCCAGAATTTGAATCCGTTTGTTCATTCTATACGCCCATGAAGCATTTACCTTACTCTCTGTAAATATCAAATTTGAATTTTTTTCAAGATTTTCAGAGAAAGTAAATTGGAAAGGCGGACACTTGAATATTCTTATAAGGGTTATATTATGTCATCGGATGTACCTACGGAGCCTTACAGATCACAGTTACGCTACTGAAAACTACTACATTCAAACGTAAATTTATATTTCATATTCATGAAGAACAATAATTGTTAAAAATATTAGCTTGCTAACCTTATTATACTCCTCATTCTTCAAATATATAACATGCAACTCATTATTAATAATTTAATAATTTAATCCATGGCGGTAAAGACTGTCATTACTCTGTCTACGGATATGTTCTCTGATTCCATAGTACCTCCTACTCCTTTGAAAAGTAGATAATCACAGTGAAAAAATATAAGACCGATATTTTTTGTGCTTCAATCAACTAGGTACATAAGACAAAAATACAGAGGAATAAATATTATTTTGGGAACATTCGCTGCGTAATCAGTTTAGAATATAGAGTTACCGTCACAGGAATTGTGAGACACATAAGAATTGATGTGTGTAGTGCAGAAAACAAAACAAACAGAATTAGTATCTGATTATTGATACTGCCAAATGTGTAAATTTCCTTGAAACTAATTCGAATCTATGAAACTACAGTGAACATTTTAAAATATAAATTATAATACTTTCTTTGAACAAGCATAACATGGACGAATCAATAAGGCGGGAAGAAATGAGGCAGATTACAGACCTTTCGAAGGATTGTTGCTAGAAGGACCCAAGCAATTATAAAGACAAGGCCAAGGGAAATAAAACAGAAACTGAATACTAAAGTCTCACCCTTAACTGCTTGTTAGTAGCTCATGGTGATACAAAGAGGGGATTTTTATCTGATCAATAAGGGACAAAGGAAAGGAGACGAAATTTGTGGATTTGATTATTTTGCGAAAAACTTATTTTGCTTCACTTATATTAAGTAATTACTACGCATTTTTCTGAATGTTTATTTACATTTATATCTTTGCGTGTCAAATTTAAGGCATTACGTTTTTCACCAATGTTGACTGCAACATATTGCTTTGTCACGAAGTTAAGTCACCCGGCTAGCCGAAGGAGTTAACTAGCAGAAATCGACAAGCGTTACGCTCCATTTATACGACTTTCTCTCGCCGGCTCTCTCTCTCTTTCATTCTCTCTCTGCCTCTCTATTACATATGAGTTTGTGTGTGCGCGTGCGAGAATATACATTCGAAAAGTCAAGCACTGTCTGTAGCCGGTTATATAACAGTAATAGTAATAGATAAGTGCCTACACACATAATAAGGATGGTGAACATAAATCCTAATGCCTAATATTATAAACTTATTAGCTAACAATTACATATACCGTTATGGGCTGGACACAAAAAAGGAGGAGGTATACAATTCGGCTGTTTGATTGTTGTTTTTTACTTTTTTATATATGGCTGTATGCGCGTTTTTAATAGTAAATGTGCTCCGAGTTTGATAAATTTTGATTCATTTGAAAGAAAAGAGTTGAGAAATGATTCCACATTCAGCAGAAAAAAATCTGCTTCCCTCCAAAAACCGCTAAAGTCATCTATCTAACTGCATTTGCGTCACTTCAAAAGTACCAGCACCAATAGAATTAATAATAAGTAATATTATTTTGTATTTTTCAGGGCATCAACTAATAAAGTCGGTCCAATTTTTTGTAAAAATATGTATAATCCTTTCTTTTCTTTATGAAATATGTTGAAGTTATCGTTGAATGTGTGATTATTATCACTTGGATGTAGCGCATATTTTATATTAGTTTTATTGTATATGAATTTATTATTTTAACATCGAAATGTTTTCAGATTAAAAACCATTCAACAAACTGTCGGAAAGCATAACTTGCCTCACTGAAATGCATTTATGCAGACAAAAGAAATTATATTGAATCGTACTTCCGGAACTAGAATTTATTCGAAAAAAACACGTGACAAATTGCAACGTTTCACAAACACACAAGGTTCGATGGAGGCGCTTCCTGCGCGTAATTTCTGTGTGATTATCCTACTACACGTACGTCCAATGTTTTTAATGAAAAAAATGTTTTTATTTTTTCGTAACACGTTTATCCCGCATATCATGCCAAAAGCGCTACTATTTTTTGTGATTCGCCGGGGAAAAAATGTAGGTACAGCGTTCCAGCTCCAGCCTATAATATCCCTTTGGTTTCAGTGTGGAGTAGTAGTCAGTCTCTTTCCAGTTTCGGGGTGGCAAGAGAATATTTTTAAACTGGAGTCTACTTTGGATGCGCCGTTAACCTAACCTCCCCCCTCCCTTTACACGGGCGACTCTCCACAACTTTTAATTCCAAAGGAATGTTTTAATTAAATTTTTATACTCGACGTATATATGATATGGTAGTGGTTGGTGTACAGCACCACCTTTTAAATTACGTTATATAATAATGATGTAGATATTTTGCTCTGGAAGTATACCGAGGAGAGAATGAAGCAACACATATACATCTACAAAAACACACACAGCATGGCCGACTTTATGAAATTTTATGGGCTGTAAGATTAACTCACCTTTTCCAAATTAAATGCTACAAAATAATCCGAGCTCGAGGTTTTTGAATTATCGAGCTGGTGTAAAATTAAGCGCTGTTAAAATGAAAGAGATGGTTAATACTAATGTCGGATGACAGCTAACTATACAGCCCGGAGGAAATTTTGGCTGGATAAATATTAAAATGATGTTGTAGAGCTCTGTAATAGTCGCCAGTTTTATAAATTATGTCTTTAGTGATTAAAGAGGTGGTATGAACAGATTATCATGGTCTGTAGAGTAGATGTTAATAAAATTTATTTCTTATTAGCTAAAAAGATTTGATAATAGTGCATTGGTATACGATGATTAATTTCGCATTTTACTCTACGACTTTTAGATCATTGAGGACCGGTTTTATAATGTCCAGTTGACCGAAGGTTGAAACTAAACTGAGGGTTAACCGTGACTTTCTATATTATAAACCTTCAACCCAAAGTTGAAATGACCGCAACTGACAGTTTGACCAACCAACGATTAAAATGTCGTTTATAAAATCGGCCTATAATTTTGAGACGTTTTGTATCGAAGGATTGGTTTTATACATAGACATAGAAGATAACAGAATACAGGTTTCTTTATTTTTGTGACTAGAGACTACCTGAAATCAAAAAAAAAAATATTACTGGAGCAACGTCGTAAAGTCTGATTACAATTATGGTTTTATAGGCTTTATTCTAACGATTCGACAGAATACTGTCATCGTTCTATCTGTAAAAACTTCACAAATCTCGACACATGTGGGAAGAACAGATAAAGTAAAGGAATTTGAATTTTAATGTTACTTCACAAACAGTTATTTCAATAGATACTTGTTAAGAGAAGACTCTGTACGCCTCGCTTTATACAATAATTGTAATTGCTTAGAGAACCTATGAAGATAAGCAAATGTTATTAATTACCGATAAATAAAGTTGTTTCTATATTTCATTCATATAAATACAGCTATACATTAAGGATCATTAGATTTTGATAATCAACGATTATAATTTGAAATCATATTAAGAATACAACTTTCTAATCATGATCATATACTATTATTTCTTATTAATTCTTATACTGGAATAACAATAAAGAACAGTAACTCAGATTTATTAGTATTTTTTAGTGCATCATCTAATTAAGTCAATTCGAATTTTTATAAAAAGTTCATTTTTTACATTTTAAAGTGGCAATAAAATCACAAGTTTTCAATTAATATTCCTAATAATTATTTATATTTTTCAAAAAGTTTTAAGGTCTCTACTTTGGAAACTTGTAGTTTATGAAAATGTCAAATTTTAAGGAAGGTATTCGAATATTATCTCTTCTTCAATTTTGTTCCCGCCGTTCCTTTGCAGAATATTTTTGGGGAGAAATAACAATTATTATCTTTGAATACCTTAAATATTGCGACCGCTGCGCAACAGCCTCCTTTAAAGAATAATCAAAGCACGTTAAATAAACAAAAGTAGTAGTAGTAGTATGCAGTAAGTATGAATAGAACTCATACCCTGAGAATTTCGTACATTTATATTAGGGTATAGCGTATTAATCTCATATAGCCATATTTATAAAAAAAAACTAGTTCGGCACAAGCTTAGTTTGTTACTAAAACTGTCATGTACGATATTAGCGTAACCATAGTAAATAATAGACAAACTAAACTAGTATCGAACTAAGAGTTGTTTGTGAACAAATCAGATTTATTTTCATAAATAAAATGGTCAATCCCACCAATATGTTATATTTTTATCATTTTATACTATTATTATATTTTCTCATATTACATATCCTTATATAATTTTTTTATAAAAAATTGCCGCCAAATGCACATGAAAAATAAAATTCAACTGTCTACTGTTAGAGTCCATGAGATACAGCCTGCACATAGACGAACAGATTTAATATTTGTTGTTGAACTGGAAATATAAAAACACATTGAGTCAAAATTTCAAGTATCTACGTATTGGGTTCATAGAATACAGCCCGCTGACAGACGAACAAACGGATGGACGGATGGACGTAGTATTTGGTGATGTAGCATCAACAGGAATATAAATTCTTTGAAAATCATCGCTTTCTGTCTATAACCATAGTATAATATTATGCTATTACGGTTCATCAGAACGAGTCTGCTGGCATCTGACATACGGACGGATAACGCAATCTTAATAGGGTCCCGTTTTCTACAATTTGGTTCGGAACCCTAAAAAGTGAGCTAGTAAAGACAGGACTTGAACTCATGATTCTGTGTCTAGCGGACGTAAACTTGATCGCTAAGCCAAGCTGCCCTTGTGGTTGCATCAACATAAACAATTAGTTCACAAGCATTCCACTTATGAAGCTTTATGATATTTTTTTCTGTGTAATGTGGTTGTTTTGCTTAGGTACAAACTTCAAAAGTAATAGCACCAGTAGAATTAATATTATAGGTATTGTATTTTTCATTACTTCAACTAATAAAGTCGGTCCTATTAAAAAAACACATATCAACTGAATGCAATGATTTTCAACAAAAAACACCCCCATTTTTCATTAAAAATAAATAAGCTCCTCACTCTACAAATTGCTTCCAAGATCAGAGCTCTCTATACAATTATACAATATCTATGGATCCTTTATTTATGCATTCTCACAGGTTTCATTTCGTAAATAAACTTCCTCACTTTCTTTGTCACAGCTACTGAAATTTATCTAATCAAAGAACGAAAATCTTGTGTACATATTTGCGTATTGGCTCCATCCAATTACTATAACAACTCTTATAAAAGTAAACGAGAGAAAGGGAAGAAGAGATGCGCAAAAGGTACCCACCGAAAACTCGTGCCTGAGAAAACGTTCCACAACACGCCTTGGGTTAAATAAAAGACTGAATAAAAAAATATTCTATTCATTAAACATTGAATGTCGATGAAGAAGGCGAGCAAGCCTTCTGCCTTTTTAAGCGGGTATTATAAAAGGAGTTGCTTAGTGTAAAAAGAACTGGGAAAGAGTGATAGAATGTAGATCGGGGGCATTTATTTCGCACACAATAACGATGTCAGCGAGGCTCCCAGTTATTTTTCTTGGTTCAAAAATAAAACGCCAAAAATTTAGTAGCAGCAGTATCGGTTAACGACCACCTCCCGTTATTATTGGTTCAAAGTAAATCCAGTAAGATCGACGACGTAGGAGACAGCCTAGCTATTGCTGCTTCTCGACGACGATGAAACAATTTGAGGAGGCGAAAATGGTGCAAGTACCGAATTTATTATGTAGAGTAGAAGAATGGCGGAAGATACAAAAAAGTTTCAGTTACAAGAAGAAAAATATCCAATTACCATTTTATGTAGTATTCAGTTTTACAAAGAAAATGCAGACAACAGTCGGTCCCATTCGGGTCGTCGGTCAAAAATCTGTCCCGACGAACTTTTCAATCTAGAAGGCCACTCGGCATGTTTGAAGTGCCAGTAGAAAAGATCTTGGAAAATATATTGAATATACATATTATTATTATTATTAATATAAGAGAACTGATCATCGAATACTTCGAAATGGCCGCTTAAAAAAAACACCAAAATTTGTTGGGCTTAGTCACTAGTGAACAAGATTATTTTCAAAAGATGCATATTTATTCTGATTGTAGAGGTCAAGAGCTTTCCAAAATCAAAATCCGATCATCCGTGCAGAAGCTATGGTGTCTCCCTCCATATTTTGTGTTTATACGTTTTGTCTGTCTCTGTGTGTGTAATAGCCGTCTTTCGATTTTCTTCAAACTTTCAGGGTTTATAATACATGCTCAAAAAACTGAACATTGTGTATTTCTTGTTTTATCGAGTTGTCCTCCATTTTGGCCAACGTCGGCCACCAAAATTAGAAAAATGGCCGTATTTTCAAAGGCCACTGCGACTCACCAGCTTAACTTGCAGCAGTCTTGTGGGTATCGTTGGAAATCAAAATAAGTTATTCGATGGCATCCATTGCATTTGCAGAAATTAAAGACGACATGGCGTTATTGTCCGAAAACTGATAAATGACCAGCCAGCTCCACATAATTCGGCCGTTTTCTCGAAGACACACTCGGAGATTTTCTTTGAGTTCTTGCAGACTCGAAACACAAGTCTAAAATTTGCTGTACGGCACAAATCTGTAGATTATCATTTGCTCGGGATGTTGAGTCAAAAAGGGAAAATGTGACAACCAAAAATGTAGAAAAATGGGCAAAGATTAAAAATGTTAGCTTTTTGCATATAAATAAAAGGATAATATGTCTTTAAATCTAAATTAAAATGCATATCGCATTATTGCAAAAAGCTGGTATTCAAATCAATATTCTGTCATTACTTATGCACAAAAAATTAATTAAAATAATGCAAATTATTAATTTAAAAAAACTATCAAACTCGAGGCCCGCAGCCAGCAAGCTTTTTTTCTGAAATAATATTATATACCTAATTCAAATGTGATGTCACTATTGATTTTCCTATCCCCCTTTAGAAATTTAGCGTGTACGCTTCATACAATTTCGCTATTATTTCGACCCCGTCGGACCTGTGCAGGCCCACTTCCGTTCCAGAAACGGCTTAGTATATCTACTCCAATTTTAAACAAGTCATATCATAATTTACATAGTATATTACAGCATGGTTAAAACACATCCGATATATCCAGCATCCAATAAAGAGGATTACCAATTCTACAAAAAAATGCCAATAACTATAACTTGCTACATAAGGATTTAAGCTAAACAAATAAGAAAAAATATCGATAGAAAAATAATCTTCTATGTTCGGGCTGGAAAAAATAAACAGTTGACATTCATATGGTGGCATATTTAGACAATGTTGGAGCACCTTAACTTTTAATTTCAAAGTCTTAGTTGACTGGAACCATGATCAACTGTGTCCACTGAAAAACGTACACACTTTTATCCCGGGTTGTATATATACACATAAATATCAATCAAAACACAGAATTAAGCTGACAGATATTTGATTACTTTAAAGGTTTCCTTAGCAACGCATATCTAATTGTCGCCTACCACTTTAAAACTTCAAATTTTACTTTCATAATATTCTGACTTTAATATACTGTAATATTTTTTCAATATTAAATCATCGTTTTTCCCGTCACAGAAAAAATAATGTACAACCTCGAGCTAAAATCTAGTACTTTTTTACCTTGAATAATAAATAACTATTGATTGCCGATACAATGTCATATTTTCTTATTTTTTGATCAACAATCAACTTTTTCTACCCATTGTTATACTTTACTGATAAAGTAACAAAATCCTTTTTAGTATTTCTGTTCAAATCCAATATGGTGTACATATGAAAAAACAAACTTTATTAAGGTTTCAGACAATAATTGAAACGTTGAGATTAAAACAAAAATTGGAAAATCATAATAATTTTTAAAAGATGCATTTAACATTCAATAAACCCAAATAGTTGGAGTAATTCTGTAACGAGCATTGAACTATCAATAGAATTATCTAAAACTTTACCCATTTAGCCGTTTTGCTCTCTTATAGTTTCCAAGATATTCATACATTCATCACCAATTTTGGTCACAATTTATATTTTCTACCTCTTATGGCTTGAAAATAGTTTTGTCTCTAATACAAAATCTTTGAAATCTTAATTTCTGGTGATGGTGATGCTTCCATGAATTTCCAATAAATAATTTCTAACGTAATATGTTCCTTTCGGGCATACATTTTGTAATTTTTTTTTCTCAAACAATGTCGAGTAGGCATTCTTGGTAACTTGAGTTCTGCTGCAGGAAACGTTGGCCAACATATTCCATCCAATCTCGAAATCCCTTTGCTCTATTTGGATCTTCTAGGATGTATATAAAAATGTGCTTTGCAGAATTTTTAGGGATTCGGACGTTTTTTGAATTTCCTTAAATTATTTTGAAAATCAAGTACCTATAAGATTTTAGGATAAACGCATTTTGGTAGTAAATAAATGCTTTATTTAATAACATTACATATCTAACTTTTGATTAATTAATTAATTATTATTATATTATTTAATTAAATAATTAATAATTGACGTTCATTTTTCTTTGTGATTTTCTGTTTCATCATTTATAAATAAGGATGGAATTTTTCCAAATGCGTATTAAAAGATTAAAAGTACTATACTTCGTTAAAGAGCGTATGTTTAAATAGATCATGTATATTTATGCAATGAATCTGCAACCAGTCATTACTACAACCAATTTCATAGATTCAAAATTCAAAAAGTTAAGCTACTGCTCTTTTTTAGCTTTTAACGTTGATATTGAAAAACGCCTTTGATAATATTGTTATGCAATAAACCGTTCTATTTCTAAGACGAAAGTTGGTCACACTGTTGAGAAATTCTCATAATGAACAATAATTTTAGTTTCACTGATACTCAGTGGAATATAGATAGTCGTAAAGAAATCTGGATGAATAATAGTATTTACATAAATCCTATCCTATTCCTCAACAAATACATTTACTCCATTCGTCTCAAGACACCATCAAATTATCCCAACAAATCCCAGTAAGTATTCGATATCTTTTCTAAATGTAACGTTTATTCAAAAAATAAAAGAGAATCTCCGCAACACTCCATGAACTCGATCGAACAGAAGGCAGCAAGATGCTTCTATCGCCTTCAATAGATGAATTTCCTTTCCGGGAGAAAGCTCTCCCTGCTCTCCGTTCTCGTCCATTGACTGATGGAAAATTTATGTATAAGTGTACCAGGCAGAGCAATCTAAAAATACAATGTAATATTCCCTTTTGGCCATTGTGCAGATGTTTGTGATTCAGATAGAGCTGACTGATACTTGATTGATGAAAAAAAAACGTCGACTCAATCTGCAAGTGGAAGAAGCTCTGACCTATTCTGTGGTTTCAGTTGAGGGCAGATTGTTTCTACGCATGTATTTCTCAATACTAAACAAAGAAAGATAGTCGTATTATAAAATATAAATGACTCTTATAACAGTAGATAACTACTCGGTGATCAAATACTCCATCCTTCAATGGATTACATCATCGCTGACAGATGCAATATGATTGAAATAATATTCAATACAAATATTGCAACACCTTCTTACCCATACCCTTACCCTTACCGTATTTCATACGGAACAGATCACAGTTGAGTCACGGGTATGCTCGCCGAATCCGTTCTCATTAGGACTCATCAGTTACGCATATGACTCGTGGATGTGTCCGAAGAAGTCGACAATAGACCGACAACACCATCGGTTCCTCCTAAGAAATATTCCGATACTGATAGAAACAATACAAAACCGTCAATACTTATCAAACCGAAGACGCAGACGCCGATCAATTCTGATACTCTAAAACTATTCCAAGAAATAGTTTTCCGAGAATTGTCGATTATTCATCATAAATGAGAAATAAGTAATTGTTTGTAGAAGAATAGACACTTGGATAGTGTACTAAGAAACATACAAAATTACTAGAGGGAGCCCACGAGATTGTTAGTGTAACAAAACTCCAGACCTCGTAAAATCCAATATTGGAACAATATCCTCATTTATGGTACCACACATGTGGACAAGGGAGATTTATAAGCCTGTTTTTTGCTAGGAAAATCGGCAATAGCTCTCAGATGATAATGTCAACTCGATTAGAGAAACACATGTCAGATGAAAAAAGCCTAAGGCTTATATTTTTCTCCGAGTTCGTTTCACGTGTTAATAAAACACTATCAAAATTGGTACAGCAATTTCGTAGATTAGCTCAAACAGAGATAAAAATGGTTGTTTCGGTTTTGTTGACGTGCATTTGCAAATAACCTTATAGACAGAAAAAAAATCTAGTGTAGATATAAAAGGTTGCTTATGAGAAGGAACCCACCTGTCATCAGCATTAAAGTCACCGTCATAAAGTAGATAGTAGAAATAACAATATCTGTTTCTTCATGATAGATGGATATTATTGGTTTCTGTAGTTATCAATTAACACAACTTATTGAAGATTGTCGATATTGTTAAAAGAAAGATACTTAACTCTTGAGCAGAATTTACATTTTTCGATAAACCTTATCAATAATAACTTTTTCCATAGAACGAATATTAAAAAAGTTAATTGGACACAATGTAATCAGAACCACTTCCTTATAGACCACCATGTAGTTACGCCTGTGGCCTCTGAAGAAAATAAACAAAAAATTCCGTAGCCACCGACTCCTTTCTACTGACTCATTACGTTTTCTAGTGCGGAACGGTACAGTTACGGATAGTGCAATGTCACCGTGCTCGTGCTGATACCCTGATAAATTAAAATGCTTTTATTTAGTCAGATACAACCACCCGTCAATATCTAGGTGGCGCGAATTGTGTCCCACTTGTAGATCAGGTCAGAGAACTTTGATTATCTTCCAGTTGCTTTTGTTTACTCAGGTACAGCTTCCACTTATGTGGCGCTGATGAAAGCTAACGAGCTTGAAATCACGTGATCCGCTTCTAGTGGGTGGTTGTATCCGACTAAATAAAAGCATAAAGGTGTATAGCATCTCCATAATTTTATATACATATATATATATATATATATATATATATATATATATATATATTTATATTAATTCAAGATTATCCTGTACCAGTCACATTATGATATCTCTGAATATTAATTCAACTGTTACATAATCAAGATGATTATATAACATCAGCCGTTTCTGGTAAATAACTATGTTGCACTAGGACGTCTAACTGTGCTAACAACTAATGTGAGGGCATGCACCCCTACCGTCAATGAATAACGTCAACAACTGTTAGGCAATACCTACAATCTCACATTGTCAGAATAATGCATAATACCACTATAAAGGTTCAATCAGATTGATTACCAAACAAAGCCAAATATCATAATTTCAAGGTTGTTGCCTATCTTCAGTTTGTCGCAGCCGTGTCTGATAATCAATCCTTTTCTTGAACTCATACTAGTATCCATCTTCAGTGTACCACTGACGGTGGAGACCAGCATGAGCGATACATTGAACACGTATAGCGGGTGGAAATCATAACATGACTGGTACATGATAATCTTGAATTAATCAATTCCACTTGCCGGGTGTTAATATCCGCCCGCTATAGGCGAATCCAGCTAAGCGTACGCCCTGTGCTAGTAAACGTGCAAACTGAGAATAGACAGGTAATCGTTTGTTTACATTCGTATCCGTTAACACATGAACTCATCATGACGTGAAAAACTGTTTTTAATAGAAATTATATAATTGTCACAGCAGAAAAGTTAAAGATAGGACAATCCATTTTCATCGCTTTCCCATTAAAGGATCAGGATTTGTCTATATTAGAACCAATTTTGGAGTGGTAGAGATGGATAGACAGTTAGCTTGGGAAAAAGTTTTATGAATGGGAAATACTGTAAATTCTTATTTACGGGTGTGTTTTCTTCACTTCAAGGCAGATGCACAAAAGGTAAATGTAATATTTTTATTTCATTATAGTTTTAGTTAGTGAATCGCTATTGTTTCAAATGTATATGCTGAAACGATTTCCATTATAACTATGAAAGAATCCATAGAACTTGTATAATTTTTATTAAAAGGAAGAATAAAAGACACTTCTCTTAAAAACTGGTGTTTTATTATCATTTACACAAAAATATATTATTACGTATGCGGGTTCGCAGATAAGTGAGACTAATTTTCAGTTATTAAATTAACTTTATTTACACTCGAAATAATATAAATTACAACTTAACTTTACTATATTCGCACCAGCTTACTCGGACTATTCTATTATTCACACTGTCTTTTTACATTCTGTCCCTCATGCCGACAATTCTCGCTCTCGTAGTAGTTGTTGTCGGCAGAGTATCTAGTATCTATCTATACATCAGAAACGTCTGATGCTACATAATCATCATGATTATGTAGCAATTGAATTCATATTCAGAAATATCATATATACACCCTACACCATTTCTATTGATATTAATGGATATCTAGATTTCTCTCTGTGTTTAGTAGACTTGATCCTATATCGAAAACGGAGGAGGTACACTTGTTCATCGTATGTGTTTACTTTCTTTATAATTAATACAATCAATTATAGCTTATAGAATAAATCAATGTCTTTCAGATAGTCGGTTAGGTTTTGATCTTCACACGTTTGGCACACACTGTGGGATGTTGTGTTTTCGTTTCGAGCAAACATGCAACAATTTTGGTTATCCTTTTTTCATTGTAAAGAGGAATACATCTGCACCTCTTCAAAATTACAAGCACCAGTAAAACTAAAATTATTATTATTAAAAATATTTATCCCTATCAGTTTTCTCTGCTGTTCCATGTAGCTATGTAAGGAAACTATTTTAAACATGTAAAACACTTTAAATAGATGTTCACAACTCAAAGGTATGTCGTTCTGTGCAAAATTTATCTCAGGAATGAATTGACCATTTTTTGCTTTCTTTATTATTTTGTAGAGTATCAATATTGCTCGCTTTAGGGATAGAATGGACATTTTGCTCCCACTAGTTTGCTCAAGACTGTAGCGCGAAAACCCCTATAACGATCAAACTTCTCTATAAAATTAAACCCCTGTACCACCATCTCAAGGCTCATATCTGAGTAAAAGCAGGAGAAAATTTAATGAATTGTATATTCATAATCTGCATAGACGATTCTTTTTACTTCAAAATTCAATGTGACCATTTTTATTTGTTTTGGCACGCTGTAAGAAATTATGGTCATACAAATTGATCAGACGATTTCTTTATTCCATGCAAAAAAATAATAATAACACACTATATTCAGATATAATTTAATTTCAATAGTCCCAACTGGCGGTTTCTATTCATTTCCCAAAGTTATGGCCAGTACTACGATCCCTAGCACCATTTTGCTGTTATATGGATGTGTCTTGCTCTCTAGCAGACTGGTGCGCATATTATCCATATTTCCTTTTGGAGCGTAAAAGCATAATTTCGAGGAGAACATTAGCCGTCATAATCAAGTTGAAATTGCGATTTCCCTCAATATATTACCCACCCATCGCCAGCTAGAGTTTCCCTTCATCGTCCTCAGAGACAACCAATTCCGTTACATTTCTGATTGGCGTTTATAATATGTTGAGACAAGTTATGATGAAATTCCAAGAAAACTATTTGGTTTGAAGAGAAACCTGAAATGTGAGAAAATCAGTTGACATATAGTTTGTCTGATCTGTTCTAATACAATATTCCAACCAAATAATTAATTTAGCATTAGTTGCAAAAGATAAAAATTCACCTGAGTTCGTTCCGAGGCATCACAACACCTGATTAAGTGTAAAAATCTCAGCTGATGGTTTCATATTTGTTAATAATATAAACAAGAAATAAACAGACCATCTCCATTGGGATTTGACATTTGGCCCAAAACAAATCTTGCATTTTGCGATAGAACAACGTTGTCAGATCGTATACAAATTATGGAAAATCTCTACAAAGAATTATTGACTTGCAAACAGGAAATTAAAAGTGCTTTAAAGCGAGTGAAGTAAGATTATTGCTGAAGATAGAATCCTATAGTGATAAAATACGGAAGCTGGAGAAAGAAAACACAGACCTGAAACACCAGATCGAGATATTAGACAGAAACAGCAGGAAGAATAATATAGTAGTTTTTGGCTTGCTGAGAAGTGTAGAGGAATACTCTATTGAAAACGTCTGCAACCAAATAAATTCAAAACTTGAAGTAGAAATAACAAAAACTGATATAAGTAACATCTACCCACTGGGTAAGTCAAAGGATTGCCCAATAAAAATTGAACTTCTATCAACATTCACAAAAGCTAATAATATACGAAACTGTAAGAAACTGAAAGGTACTATCATATCCATATCAGCCGATTTAACCAAAACACAACAAGAAACAAATAAGATATTGAGGAGGTACCTCAAGAGAATACGCAAAAGTGGTGAACAAGGCAGCTACATTAGGGGAGAAAAGCTTTATAGAAATAATATAGGATACACAGTAGAAGAGATTTTGGAGTTAGGAGAAAATATCGAAATAGCTGATATCCCAAAAACTATTAGCGCACCTGAGACACCTTCAAGAGCATTTGTAGAAAATACCAAGAAAGAAGAGCGTGAATTAGAAAGCGCTGCTGAAAAAAGTGAAGAATTAAAAAGTACCAACAATGAAGATAGTGAATCAGAAACCGTTGCAGAGAGGATTGAAGAAGAATTAAAAGAAGCGAAAAAGAAAACTACAGTTACTAAACATACGGATAGCAGGTCAATTCAAAGAAGACCGGAGACCAGAGAAAGGAAAAACTCAGCAAAAGAAATTCAATCCAGAAATGCCAAGAAAACCGCCAAGTAAGCTAATCAAAATAAATTATCATACTTTAAAATTTTAGTAACCTCTATCAAACACAAACACTTTTTGTAAGCCTGTTCTTTCTTACTGTTCTCTATCCGTAATTAATGTACAAAATATAATTATTAATCATGGATCCATATATAGATAATTTTAAATTAACAAAAATTGAAACTGAGACAGTACAAAATGCATTCGAATATAACTTACTAACAAAAAACCAACATATAAAATACCTTCGAATATTCCACACAAACATCCGTAGCATCGTCAAAAATGAAATGAATATGAGAATGAGTTTGATGTCATAGTCCTTAGCGAAACATGGAAAATGGAAAAAACTTTTTCTCATTAGACTTAGCAGGTTATGATATGATATATAACAGAGGCATAGTGAACCAAAATGATGGAGTATTGATATACATTAAAATAATTTGGAGTATTCTTATGAAGTCATCGATTTCAGTGAAATAAAGGTCATTGAATTAATGTTAAAATATAATAATTATAATATTCTTTTAACTGCAATTTATAGGCCACCTTCTACATGTCCTCTGAAGTTGAATTGTAATCTTGTAAATTACCTAGAAACAAGAGAAAACAATAAATCGGATTTCAAAATAATAATATTTGACAAAAACATCAACATTCTGGATACCAGTGACATAACCGAGGAATACCTCAATATTCTGTGTGAATGGGGCTATATTAATATATAATAATAATAATAATAATAACGTTTATTAACAACAATATAAGAATAACAAATAATAGTTTGTCAATAAACAACAAATAACCTACTAATATTTTTAGGTAAATAGTTATAGGCTTTTGGTCCTAAATATATAAAGTTTTTTTGACCTATAGTTTTTTTCATGTATGGTACTGAAATATTTTGTTTTTGTCTAGTGTCATAATCATGAGTAACTGATCTATTACAAGAATTTTGAAATACATTTGTCTTGGATCAATGGTGTTTGTTTCTTTATATAATACATCACTTGGAAATCTATAATCCCTCTTTGATATTATTTTCAAACATCGCTTTTGTAAAATTTCAATAGGTTTTAAATGTGTCTTTGAAATTCCTCCCCATCCTATTAAACCATATTCTAGATGTGGTCTAAAAAGGCTATTGTACAATATTTTCATATGTTTAAAATCCAAAATATTTGAAAGCAATTTAAATTTGTATACTATTCGCCTTAGTTTTTTACTAAGGAAAGAAATATGTCTATCCCATCTAAGATGGCTATCTATAATAATACCTAGATATTTGATTTCAGATTTTGAATAAATAACTGTTTCTAAACTTAAGGACATTTCTTTGAATTCTGGAATACCTTTGCCATAACTACAAAAGGGAACGAAAAATGTCTTTTTTAAATTGATGGAAAGAAGATTTGTACTAAGCCAGAGTATAATTTTCTTGAAATCATTTTCAATCTTAAGTTTCAATTGTTTCCAACTGTTATTTTCATAATATACAACAGTGTCATCAGCAAAACAAATAATTTTACCTTCTGTTTTAATTGAGAAAAAGTCATTAATATATATAATGAAAAGTAACGGGCCCAAAACAGTTCCTTGTGGTACACCACATGATATGATTTTTGTTCCTCTTATTAATTTATTTATTTTGATTTGTTGTTTCCGATTTGATAAATAGGAACATATAAGATTATGAGCCAATCCCCTTACTCCAATTTGATCCAATTTTTTCCGACTATAAACAATGATAATAGGATCGTAGGCAAATCACGGTCTTCTCTTGACCACATATTTGTGAAGACGAAATTTCCTCATGATTGGCTCAAATCATTTTTAGTTAAATGTTATATCAGCGACCACTTTCTCGTAATCCTGCAAATCAAATGTTTTGCTGAAAGGGAAAATGAACAAAAAGTTAAGAACGGAAAATATAAATTTTACATCAACAAAACAAAGCTAAGGGATGAACTGAAAAATGAAACATGGAATAACATATACCTAGAGGAAAACGTTGATATAATGACAAATAATTTCATCCAGACTCTAAAACAAAAAAGTGATCAGGCCACCAGTAAAATTAAAATAAAAAGAAAAAACATCAAACGGAAAGAATGGATTACGGAAGGGCTGGTTAAGTCAATTAACATAAAAAATTACCTATATAGAAAATTACAAGCTGAGCCTCATAATGAAAGCATTAGGTTAAAATTCCAGAAATACAGAAACAAACTGAGTCAATTATTACAAACATCAAAGATTAAATTTTTTGAAAGAAAAATTAATCAAAATATTAATAATCCAAATGGTCTATGGAAAAGTCTGAAAATCATCAATAGTAAACAAACCTATAATGAATTGAAATCTATCACAACAGAAGACGGTGTTCATCTAACAGACAAAAAGGATATCGCGGAACATTTTGCTGAGAACTATGCTACAGTCGGAAAAAATACTCGCAGAAAAAATTACCCCGGATTCATCAAAAAAGGCCAAACCAACTCGAATATCTAACTCAATATTCATAAAACCTGCAACCGTTGATGAAATACAAAAAATTATCCAATCGCTCAAAACTGGAAAAGCTCCCGGATTGATAACATAAAGTCTGAGATGTTGAAGGAACATTCAGATCTCATTTCAGTTCCTCTAACCTATATTATAAATAAGATGATCGATATTAGCACATTTCCCAGTATTTTAAAAAACGCATCAATCAAACCTATATTTAAAGCAGGAAACAAGAAACATGTAATAAACTATAGGCCAATTTCTTTAATAAGCAGCGTTGCAAAAGTATTTGAAAGGTTTCTGAAGACAAGATTCGATAGCTTCTTTACGAAACATAACATTATGTCTGACAAACAGTTCGGTTTCAAGGATACAAAATCAACTGAAGATGCAATGTTGGACCTGATTGGAAAAATATATAACTCCATGGACAAAAGTAAACCATTCTATGCATCTTTGTCGACTTGGCCAAAGCATTCGACACAGTCAGCCATCAAGAGCTTTTTCAAACACTCTAAACTGTTAGTTTCCGGGGAAAGTCACTAAAACTAATGGAAAGCTATCTTAGTGATAGAAAGCAAATAGTCAATATTGATGGCATTATAAGTTCAGAAAGAGTTCTGGAATACGGTGTACCACAAGGTACTGTGTTGGGGCCTATTCTATTAAATTTATATATAAATGAATTATTTGAAACAACAACACAAGGCAGCATCATCAGTTTTGCTGATGATACTGCGATTTTCTATGAAGACTCTTCCTGGCAAACCCTAAAAAATAAAGTTGAGGAAGACTTCACAAACGTCATGAACTTCTTTCAAAACCGCCTACTCACTATTAATTTTCAGAAAACCTTTTTTCTACCATTTACGAGTTACAGTGCTACCCTTCCAACATACAATCAACTGGAATTTAATAAAGGCCTCATAAAAAACCCTTCAGTCTCTCACATTAAATATTTAGGAATTATAATAGACTGCCACCTAAGATGGAACTGCCATTCAGATTATATATCAAAGAAAATAAAGAGCATGGCCAACAAGTTCAAAATCTACAAAGAAATACTTGTGAAATATATGACAATTTTATATAACACGCTAATTCAGACACACATAACATACGTGATAAAGGCGTGGGGCGGAATCGCAGACGTCTATTTAAAACCATTAGATACATCCCAAAAATGGGTTTTGAAAGGCATACACAGTAAAAACTATAGATCCCCAACAACAAGGTTATTTACGGAAGCAAAAGCTCTAGATGCCCGACAACTATATTTCCTATCTCTAGTTCTCCACCATCATAAAAACAAACACAATCACGATCGCATACAACATAGACATGAAACACGCTTTAAAGATAAAACAACATCTTTTCCGAGAGTACATACACAAAAATGCCAAAGATCATTCGGTTACCTCTGCCCCGTCTTATATGCTGATATACCTGATGATTTACGAAGAATTAATTCGCTCTACTTGTTAAGAAAAATACTTAAACACTGGCTATATACGTACCCAAGAGAAGGAATACATCGTGCAATTGATAGGAGAAACTTGAAATGAAATACATATAGTCATTATAACTTTCCTATATGTACGTTTTCAGACATAAGTGCTTAAATTTAGACGATTATGTGTTATGTATGTGTACATGCGTATTTATATATTAATTAATTTTTTTTTGTACTATTTCTAATTTTTATTTGTAATCTTATGTATAGTAATTATAAATATTTTTTACAAAAAATTGGACCGACGTTATTAGTTGATGCACTGAAATGTATAAAATAATATTACTTCTATTGGTGATGGTACTTTTGAAGTTGTGCAGTTGCAGTTAGATTGATAACTTTTGGCACCAACTTTACAAGTACCTTCACCAATAGAAGTAATATTATTTTATACTTTTCGGTGCATCAACTAATAACGTTGGTCCAATTTTTTGTAAAAAATATTTATTTCACACTTTTGAGTGTAACATTAGTCCCGAAAATCTTTGAACGTTCACTATACTATATCAATGAAGATAGTACTTATCCTATTACCCACGTATATTCCTTGCTTGTAGTTGTTATTATTGAGATCTAAGAACATCGCTGCGGAAATACGCTTGAATATTTTAGTTGTTACCATTTTAACACCGATTTAACTCGAAAACCGCAACTCTAAGGAAAAAATGTTCATTATAAATGTTGCTACAAATAATTATATCTTTCATGTAGTATCGAAAAATTTTCAATTTTCGAAACAAATTATCCTTTCCAAATAGCAAAAACACATATTTGACATGCGTCTATCTCGAAAACCGCAACACTTTTGAAAAAATGTTAAATTTAAACGTTGCCGGATATTGTCCTATCTTTAATTATACCAACTCAGATTTTCGATTTTCGAGAAAATTCGCCCCCACCACCCCTTCGGGGGAGGTTTTCGGAGGGAAGGAGATTTCGGATTTCCGTTTTTATGAATATGGGACCAGACAGTCGAATTGTATACCTCCTCCGTTCGGGGTTCGTCGGTCAATAATGTAAATGCTTACGCCCATGCTCAAGGGAAACCTTTTTTTGGGAAGCCTGTATTTATTAACCTTATTAATACTAGAAAAATAAATTGTAATTTTATACATATATGGTAATAAATTGATTGATTGATTGATAGATTGATTGATAGGTACCATGTAGTTAATTTTGTTATTTGCATCCTTGCAATTCCTTAGTTTAACAAAACCTTATAAATTTGTTAATGGCATGCCAAACTATATTATACAGATTGGTTAATATAATATACAGGGTGGGCCAACTAAAACTTGTTGAATGTTAATCAAAAGATGGGAAAATGCTCGGACCCGTTAATTTTTGATTCGCGGGGGAACAACTTTGGCACATTTTCAGTCCCGAAACTCCTACCCCCTGACGGGGGTGAGCACAAACCCCTGATTTTAAATAGGGATTAGAGGTATTGCTATACCTTATTTTAAAGATCTCATCGAGTACTATCTAATCCTGAAGTTTGGCTTGAAAATTTTCATCAATAACAAAATGACAGCTGGAATAGTGAAAGAGACAATGAGAACACAAAGTGTATTTAAAAACCAAAAAAATACTTATTTTTCTATTGATTTATTATATGCTGGAAATGACCACCATTAACTTCCATGCAGTAAAATAAGCTCTGTTCAAACGTTCCCGTACATTACGCAACATGTCGGGTGTAATTTGACGGCATTCATTTATTATCTGATTTCGCAAATCTTCCAGTGAATCGGGCAGGTTACCATAAATCCTAGATTTCAGATGACCCCAAAGAAAAAAGTCCAGAGGAGACATATCAGGTGACCTGGGTGGCCCCTCAATATGTCCCCTTCTTCCAATCCAATTTTGAGGAAAAGTTTCGTCCAAAAATTGAAGTACAGGTTGTAAAAAATAAGGTGGTGCGGCATCTTGCTGAAAAATGATCGTATGATGGTCTTATTCAGTCTCCAATACTTGCACGCGGTCTGGATAAATAGTATTTTCTAATAAATCCTGATAAATTTCGCCACTGAGGTTACCTGAGTAACAGGGCTAAATATTAGAGAAATGCTTACCTAGCGTCTACTAAAACGCTGACATATTATACTTAATCTTAGTATTTAAGGACCTCGCCGTATGTGGCCAAGTCACTTATAGTCTTATACAAGTATCGGCGTCACGCTGTCCGATCAAGTTCTAATTCTGTAAAGTCTGTTTTTAAGTTATCAAAGAAATCTTTTTAAAAAAGTAAATTTTGGTACAAAAAACATAACTGGCGCAGTCATCCGTATAGTTTTTCCTCAACTAACAAAGTCGTGAAAACAGTGCTATTAGTTTTTCCCAGAAAATTGTGCGAAAACGTTAGACAAAGTTTTTCTCAAGTTAGTAAGTGAAAACCAGTACGAGAACCTACAACAGTTCAGAAGGAAAGCTGACAACCCAAAGCCAGCATCAACCAACAACTTCACCAACACCAACAAGCGAAACAACCAAACAAGAAAAGTAAGTCACCACATTCCATTTATCTCAATATATACGATTTTCCTTGCTATATTTTAGTATTACATGCGAAACAGTTATAATTATTAGGATAAACACAATATATAAGTTTTATGTCAGAAAACGACATTAGATTCGAATCAATTGAAGAAACTTATAACTTTTCTTTACCATCATTGAACTTAAGTGATATCCATTCGGATATCTCCCTAAGTGATACATATTTGGATAATTCAATCAGTAATTATAATCAAATAAATATGTCTACGGAAGTACTGATTTCAGCAGCCAAAAATTATGGCGATGTTATACATAAATATAACGGAAATGCAGACACCCTCGAATCATTTATTGGTAGAGTAGAAAGATTTATGAACAAATATGGAAACTCAACAGATGCAACTCTGAGTGATTTTTCATTTTGCCTCGTACTTAGTAAACTCACTGACATTGCTGAACAATTCATAAGTACAAGACCAGAAATTACAACGTGGAGCGAACTAAAGACATGCCTTAGGACAAAGTTTGGAGATCATACTGACCGACAGACGATTGCTTATAAATTTAATTTTTTGAAATTAAATCCCAAAAAGAATTGAGCTGAATTTATAGAGAGAGTCATACAATTACAGTCAAAGTTGAACACGAAAATAAATAGCGATGATCAAATTACCAGAGAACAAAAAGCAGTCCATTTTGAAATTAACGAACAGACAGTTTTAAAAGTTCTATTCAACAATTCTCCCCCCATGCTACAAACTATCTTAGAATTGAGACAGTTTAAGACATTGAATGAAGCTACCTCTACTGTATTAAACTATGTATCAAAACATACCACCGATACATCCATTCGAACGATAAATAAATTCAATCAACCCCAACCTTATAGACCGTCTAATAATCAGTATAACTTTATACGTAACAGATACAATATATCTCCTAATTATAATCGTCCATTTACAAATACAAGTTCTCATAGACACCCAATTAATTATAGCCAACATAATAATCATAATACTCAAACACAGTTTCAAAGAACACCGGCACAGACTACTAGTTTCAGTTCCATTAATAGAAACGCCAATCCGAAAGGTTCTCCTAACCCAATTGCTAATAATAATAGGTTCAATCAATCGCAATTTAAAAACTGGCGAAACCCTCAGATACACTTAAATGAAATAGAAGAACAACCATATCACGTTGATTTTCCAAATGCCCAAGAATTTGACTATTCAGAATATCACAATAATTTTAATGAAAATGAAATATGCGACGACGAAGAGACCGAAAATTTTCCATTAACGGCCTCGGAACAACAATCATAGAAACCAACCATAATACTATAATATCTAGTCTACCATATTTTGAAATTAACAATCTCAAAATTTTAGTAGATTCAGGAGCAACGAATTCACTAATAAACCCCCGCATAGCTCATAAATATTTTCCGGACAGAATTCGAAACGAAAATTTCACTATCAAAACTATTATGAACCAATCAGATCATAATGAAGTTTTGATTCCTGACTTTTTTGAAGTAGGGCAATTTGTTAAATTTTATATAGTAAATTTTCATCAACATTTCGATATATTATTAGGAACCGAAACGTTAGAACAATTGCAAATGATTTTAGATTACAACACCGGTAAAGTTACATTGAATATTATAGAATATAATCTGTTTAGGTACGAGCCTTCAGCACGTACTTATTTTCAAGCGGAAATTCAATCTGGTCAGAAAACTGTAATCATGCCCACAACAATTCGAAAAGGAACAGTCCTCATTCCTAAACAACAAATTGGACATTATGTTATCCCAGAAAACATTAATACTGTTTCTAATTTTGAAGTCAATGTCCCGATACAGCATCAGAGATTATCCCAGACTCAGCGTATTTGCTTGGACAAACCGATTATAGCACAGCATCTGAATCAAGGATATAAACCTTTGCCATGCAAGAAAGTACGAGACACCCGAAACGCGACATTTAATACTATCCGAAAAGCTGACGCACTTTAAGAATTATGACGACCGGATGTTAATTTGGAATAAATTAGTTGAATACCAAGACACGTTTTACAACGACAGCGACAAACTGACCTTTTCATCCATCATCAAACATCGAATTCCATTAAATTCTGCATATATAATTTTTCCTAATTTCTCATGTATGAAGAACCAAATTCCACCAATATGGTAGAAATTATACAGAAATTCGTAAAGATCTTTTCACGATACAAACTTCCCAAAATACTCGTAACGGACGGACAATTTAACACAGAATTATTTAAAAAACTGTTAAACTCATACAACGTCGAACATCATATAACAACCGCTTTACAACCAAATTAAAATAGTCCTATAGAAAGAGTACATAGTACAATTATTGAAATAATGAGATCGTTAACACTTCAGAATCAGAGAGCTTTATCTCAAAATTTGATTGAAAATGCAATTATTATTTACAATCGAAGTATACATAGTACAACTCACTTTAGACCCACTGAGTTATTATTCGGGCACCTCGATAACAGAGACATTCTCGAAATTACTTCTAAAAACCAATATAATGCATATATAGATGATTTAAGGTCCAGAATTAACACTTTGTACAATCATGTCCATGAAAAAACCAAAGACTTGAAAGACAAATATATAGAAAAACAAAATGTCAATAGAATCGATCCACCACCCATAAATACATTAGACGCTTACGTTTCCACGTTACCTAGAAACAAAACCACACCTCTCTACAACCCCGTAAATGTAAAAAAGGACTTAGGAACAAAGATCAAAACTACAAAGGGACATACATACCACAAACAAGAACTTAAACCTACTCGTAAATACCAACAAACAAATATTCCGTTTGTTTCAGATGGAGTTACTACGACTAACCTATCTACTAATAGTAATAGAGTATGCCATAACAGGAGTACCTAAAATAGAAGGTAAATCCTTAGAGAATAATCCTAGTGTTTTACCATTTAAATTAGGACCTACTAGGATACAATATTCCCATCATACATTTTTACACAACTACCCCACCAAGATTCTTGGACAAAAAATGCTGGAATTAGAGAAATTTATGACAGATTTCTATAATAAATCCCACAATAAGTTTATCATGGCCCAAAATATGAATATATAAGAAATAGAGCAAATCAACTAAAATCACAATTAACTATGATCCACCCCGACATTCTAGAAAATAAGAAAAGAATACCACGTGGAATAATCAATGCACTGGGATCAGTATTTAAATTTATATCCGGCAACTTAGACGCATCTGCTGCCGAAAGATATGATAAAACATTGACAGACTTGAAAATAAACCAAGATAATTTGGTAAAGCACTACAACGAGCAACTATCCTTAAACCACCGTTTAATTAAGAATTACAAAGAAACAATTAGAAATATATCTAATAACTTCAACAGAATTGAAGAATACATTTCAATGGTTAAAGGGGACGAACCAGTATCTACTGATACCTTAACTTTGATTAAAATTAGTCTATTAGATCTTTCTCAAATAATAGAAAGACTATTAACAGCTATAAGTTTTGCTTCGCTGAAATCTTTACACCTTTCAATAATCGAGGAAAAATCCATGAGAATAATGAAGAATCAATTATCTCAATATCATGGTACAGATTTTTATTATTCTAAAGATATTTTATTTACACAAACTATTCACGTAGAATACTATATAACTGAAGAGCATGTAGTATTTTTATTGCATATCCCTTTACTAGACCCTAAAACCTATAACCTGTATCATCTCTATTCAATCCCCACCAATGAATCTACCACAATTATTTCCCCAACCTCGTATGTGACAATGACCGAAGATAAAATCTACTACCTCAAGGATAAGTGTCAGGAATTGCAAGAAGAATACTTCTGTAAAATTTCTGATATCGAAAGAAATTACCAGCATAACACCTGCATCCAGAACCTACTCCAAGTCAGAGAAGACCCACAATGTATCCATGTTCCAGTCGAGATCAACGAGACCCTCGTAGAAACCATCAGCAACGAGAAATACCTACTCATCGCACCTACAGAAACTTTAGTGCATGAAAAATGTGATAGTGAAGAAGTGCATAGACTCAAAGGTACTTTTCTAATAAACGTGCCTTTCACCTGTAAATTTATCACTAAAGACTTCGAATTTGCGAATCTAGAAGGTTATGTGCATGAAGAACCTGTTTATCTCCCACATATACCAAGTTTCGAAAATTAAACCATTTCAATTAAATTTGAAATCATTCAATCTAGACCAACTTTCTAAATTAAGTCTTGAACAATACAGTTTTGAACCAATGTCTTTCATTGCGAATGAAACCATGTGGACTCATTCCAATTTGCCCATTTATATTTTTACAATTTTTACTATTATTGTTTCTACATTATTCTATTATAGAACAAACATGTACAACCTAGTTACGAAAAATAAACCTAATGTAAAGGAGGCATTTCCTACACCGTAACTTTTCATTTCATTACATTACTTTTACAACTTTTAACGTCAACTTTGTAAACCCCAAAGTTTCCTCTTATTGGCGGAGGAGTAACAGGGCTAAATATTAGAGAAATGCTTACCTAGCGTCTACTAAAACGCTGACATATTATAATCTTAGTATTAAAGGACCTCGCCGTATGTGGCCAAGTCACTTTTGTCTTATACAAGTATCGGCGTCACGCTGTCCGATCAAGTTCTAATTCTGTAAAGTCTGTTTTTAAGTTATCAAATAAATCTTTTTAAAAAAGTAAATTTTGGTACAAAAAACATAACTCCTGGTATAAAAAAGGGGCTGATTATGTTATATCCATAAATACCCGCCCAAACATTTACTTTTTGTACATGTTGAGTATGCACTTCATGAGATAGTCTAGGATTTTCGTCTGACTAATACCGACAGTTATGCCTATTTACAGTTCCGTTAAGGTAAAATGAACACTCATCCAAAAAACAGATATCGAACATGTAATGTTCATTATTGTTAATATTTTCACTGATCCCTTCACAGAACTGGAGTCGGCGATCGAAATCATCCTCATGCAGTTCCTGAACCAATCGTATCTTGAAAGGATGAAATTTATGTTGTTTAATGATTCTCCTTATTATTGTGCGTGATACACCAGATGCGTCGGACAATTTCCTAGTACTGAGGGTCGGATCCATTGCTACATGACCTAAAACAGCCACTTCCATAGCTTCGTCTCTTTCATGCACCCTCTTTTTATTTTCGACTGAACCAGTAGCTTCAAATTTGGAGTAGATAGTATGGTCTCAATCTGTTTTGAACCAAAAAAGAAAATAAATAAATTCTGAAATGCCAGTCTGATAACAATAATTTTCCACAAGTTTAATTACAAATATTTTACCTTGTCGTTTCGTTATGGATGGATGTTCTTAAGCAAAATTTTAGGGTCAGATAGTACTCGATGAGATCTCTGAAATAAGGCATAGCAGTACCCCTTATTCCTATTTAAGATCAGGGAGTAGGAGTTAAGGGACTGAAAAAAGTAGCACAAAGTTGAAACAAAAATCGACGGGTCTGACCATTTTTCCCTATTTTGATTTTAAAATCAATACATCGGGGTGTAAATTTTTCATTGGCCCACCCTGTATATTATCCCTAAGATGACTTATGTCAAAACTGCCATAGTGATTATTTTTTATCAAATGAAATGCTCCATATTTCTTGATTCTCGATTCTAACTAACGTGTTATATAAACTGAATCATGAAATTCACTCTATTTATTATATCCGTTGTTTTTATAATTATCACCTGTCATATTCCACTGCTTGTGAATATACCCCTGTCAAGTTGGCCCCCTGATTTTCTAAAAATAAACTTTCTCCAACGTAAATCGTTTGTTTGTCGTTTGTTATTGTTCTTTAGATGAAAAAATCCGTTTGTTAGTTGTTCTTTTTTTTGTTATCAACAATTGAAATTTTCGACGTCAAGTTGGCCCCACTTTTGAAATATGAACGTTTTTTTTCTCACAAATCGACAGTTTTTAATTTGCTTTTGTTTGTTAGAATGGTCTTGCGGTTTGTTAGATCTTAATTACCTAAATATTTACTGCATTTTTTATTTCAGCTGCTCAACTTCATATTCCTGAGAATTTTCAATCAACGCAAGGAATGTTTGCAGAACCTTGAGACTTTTCACCTATGATCAAACTTGGCAACTATAAATTCAGTTACATATAGCACAGTTGATATAATTACCAAGGACATAATATTTAACTCTAAGCTCCGTAGG
This sequence comes from Crioceris asparagi, assembly GCA_958507055.1. Lineage (NCBI taxonomy): Eukaryota > Metazoa > Arthropoda > Insecta > Coleoptera > Chrysomelidae > Crioceris > Crioceris asparagi. The sequence goes on along the minus strand of OY293826.1, from coordinate 77,711,685 downwards.
AGGCGATAAAAAAAATATGTTTCAATTTTGGTTGCTGATTGTACGGAGCAAATGGGTACGATAAATCGAATTTCATAACATATTGCTATAGAAAGATTAATCTTTGGGAACGATACAACTATTTGAAACCAAAAGCATCAAACTCTTTGGTCAGCTCAGGAATTTGCCCTCACGCACTGATATATACAAAAATTGTCGTCAACAGTTAGAAATCCTAAAAATAAAGTTATTTGAATTCCACGATTTCTGCTTTTCTTTTTTAATTCATTTTCATAAACCATTTGTAAAGTTTTAATTCTTTATATTTCCAGAAAAAACATTAGGTGCAAGTAAAAATGCATGCAAACTTTGTATTAAAATTTTATTAAAAATTAATTTTCAATCATACATTATTGTGTTTATAGATATGTCAGTAGGTACCTTTTGTGTTAACACTTCGTATCACAATTCATCTTTCAATTATATTTGAATGTGCACATTAATATATATATTCATTTTCACATTTTTTGAACTTTAATCATAACTTCGACGTATTTTCGCGATTTTCTTTCTTGTCGTTGGCAGCTGTCATTTCCTATTCCTAACTTCAGTAAAAGAATGAAAAATATTTCATCAATATTCACAGCTCGTGTTCTGTGACCTGAGATTTGGTTACATTCAGAGTATATAAAGGGTGTTCGAGCAGTAGTTTGGAACCAGTTTCAAACTGTGTTCCGTGATTGTGAAGCAAGCGCATTTTAATTGCCGTCTTCTAAAAATTAAAATGCGCATGCTTCTGACGGTTTGAGTTTGGTTTGCAATGCTGCTCGAACACCCTTATAGTCGTGCACATCAAGGCGCATGCGCGTGTTTAGCAACCGAAATAAAAATTGCTGTAATTATTTAACTAAGATCTAACAAACATCGAGATCATTCTAACAAATAAAAGCGAATTATAAATTGTCGATTTGCGAAAAAAAACGTTCGTTTTTCGGAAGTGGAGCCAACTTGACGTAAAAAATTTCAATTGTTAATGACAAAAAAAAGAACTAAGAAACGAAATTTTTCATCGAACCAACAATAACAAACGACAAACAAACGATTCACGTTGAAAAAAGATTATTTTTCGAAAACAGGGGGCTAACTTGACAGGGCTTGCTTATATGCCAATCGAAAACTTCAATCAATTCAAAATAACAACTGGTACATTGATTCATAAAAAATGTCATATTATTGACTGAGAACAGGAAATTGAACAGATCTACATTTGTCTCAAATTGAACTCTCAAATCAGCATCGTTATACAACATTGGATGTCGAACTGTTGTCACAACTCGCCTTCGCCTCGTAATGACATATACCAAAATCTTCCTTCAGTGAATTTAACATTTACCTAGACTCCTGTTGCATAATCATGATGTCAGATATTCGCCCCAGTTCACACTTGCAGCACAAACTACTTTAAAGAGGATATTCGATCTCAATAAATTCTCATAGATGTATTATATCGAAAAGAAATTTACTTTGACTAGAGCTTAAAAGTTGCTGATTATGAGAGTTTACTCGCATACCTACTCTTTTTCGTATTGGTAGAGCATAAATTCGAAAGTTGTGGACATAAATTCAACAGCAATACTCATATTTATTGATTTATCGATTTATTTTCCTTAGAAAATATTGCTGTCTAGATGCGTTTAAGGAATCAGTGCTTTCAAAAAGTAACGAATAATTTCAGTATTTCTGAAATTGAGAGTTTTTCGAAAAAATCCTCTGGCACGTCGATTTTGTTTTAAGCAAATGCACCTTTTGACATAAGACCCATATTTGTGACGTTATTGGTGCTCAAGATATGACGTTATTGACATTTTTTTTTTAATGTTCACACCCAATTTCGACCATGACAATAGAAAGAGCGTGTCATTCAGCGTACACATTGTCAAAAATTATGGTTGCCTGACAACCTTTTGCGACAGCCTTAGCGACCAAGTATGTATTTTTATCACTCTCAGATACAAACTTGAAATCGTACTTTTTGTTTTTTATATTTCTTTTCGATTTGTTATCTTTTTATTACAAGCAGTATGTTTCAAATGTTTACTGAGTAGTGACCTTGTCATTTTATAAAAAATTGTGAAATTAATCATTTTCATTAAATTTAGTAAAATTAAAAATAATGTTTTTTCAATTTTTTATTTAACCTACATACGTTAATGTTATTCTATTTTTGGCGATCGTACGTAAAATGACACGCTCTTTCAATTGACATGGTCGAAATTGGGTGTCGTCATTTAAAAAAATGTCGATGACGTCATATCTCGAATAACGGTTACGTCACAAATATGGTTCGTATGTCAAAAACTACCTTTGTTCCATATTTAGAAAAACACAAATCCATAACCACCTTCCCTCTAAAAACCGCCCCTGAAGGGGTTGGAAGTGGTAATTTTTCTCAAAAAACAAAAATCTGAGACGAATTAAAGATGAGATCATATCCGGAAAGGCTACTGTTTTCTAGTTACAACAATGGTAAATACTGAGATATGTTGTGTTTCCTCTATGTGTGAAAATATGAGGCAGTCAAATTAAAGAAGAGATTATATTATGTAGCAACTTTAAATTGGCAATTTTTCAAAAGAAGCAATGATTTTCGAGTTACAGCAGTGGTAAAAGCTGAAATATGTATATTAATCCGCGATGTTTTGAGATCTCTGAATAATAACAAGTACAACCCAAGAATATACATGGGTAATAGGATGAGTACTATCTTCTTTGATATTAGTGAATACTCAAAAGTGTGAAATAAATATTTTTTACCAAAAATTGGATCGACTTTATAAGTTGGTAGTACTAATTCTGTCCGTGCTGGTACTTTTAGTTGTGCAATTGTAGTAGGTACCTATACCTACATATTCGTTTGTGCTTTCTTGTGTGATAAAATGAGTGTTTAATATGCCGTTTCCACACTACCAAAGCATAATGTTGAAATACTTTTTAAATGTAAGAATTCAAACATTGCTAGATCTTATTCCAAATTGGTTTTAAAATACGAATCATTTACAAAGGCAGATATTTCCGAAAAATAAAACTAGTTACATAGTTTCACACCTACCTATTATGTGTATTTGGAAAAGGACAATATAAAAATTATATTGTTATTATAAAAATCAGTATAATCAGTATAAAACAATACAATCTATCTCAAACTCATTTAAATGATTAGAGAATGAAACGGGTTCTATGGGAATGTCGACGTCGAGTTTTTCATGACTGGAAATGGCGGCCGATGTTGCTTTATGCAGTTCTAGGAGTCCTCCAGGGAACCGTCGATGGGGGAAATCATTTACATTGGGGGCCATAGTTTTGTTGGATGTGCTACTATCATAATTGGGAGAGTAGGAGTAATTCCATATTAAGAAAATCCTGAACCTTCCGGTTAAGAATACGACAAATATAACATATAAAGACTGTTTCATTAAAATGTTAAAAAAATTGTCGTATTTTAAATAAAAGCTATGAAAATACAATACCTTTATATTACATGCTTCACCCACTCAAGTACTCTATTTTATCTATAGATACAGCTGCATTTGAGGGGTTGACCCTGCCGAAACTCTATGCCCATGGACAATTGTCGTTTAATTATGAGTTTTCCATTTATTTATTTTTCTACATAAATAAACAATTCATTTTTCTTAACAAAATATTCATTTTTTGTCGAATTGTTTGAATGTCTCAGTAAAGCACTTTGTAACTTTGTGCTATATTATATTTAGGTTGTTTGGGTTGAATCTTCATATTTGGACTCCAAGATTTATCAAACGTCAACAGTACGAGCACCAATAGAATAAATATTATTTTGTATGTTTCAGTGCACCAACTGATGTCGGTCCATTTTTTTGTAAAAAATATTTATTAGCTTCACTTTGAGAACATACTGCCCTTAGAGCAGGATGTTATCACCTCAAAAGTAGGACCGACTTTATTAGATAATCCACTGAAAAAAAAAGTAACATAACATCACATAATATAAAAATCATGAAGATTTTGAAGTTGGTATCAAGACTCTTCTTTAGCTGATAATCAAAACTTGGTACCAATTTCAAAATATTTATTATTCTTACATTGTATGTAGTTATTTTATTCGTTCCAGTGAATATTTTATCTCATTCAGTCAATGTAAATATATTTTTGTCCTTGCAACATTTATGTTGTGCTTGGAGCGATTATTTTGCTTTGAATAATCGGAAAGTTTCTGAATTTCAAATACGAATAGTTGTGAATCAAGGTGTTGAGTGGGGATTTGCTATAACTTTTCAAATATTTACTTATAATTAGAGTATTTGTCGCAGTGTAAAGAATATATGAGCAGAAAATATATTTTTATCTATGTAGGAAAATAAGAAATCGATTTCTGAACGATGTCTGTGAAAGTTTGTTATCGGAAAAAAGACAGTACTGATTTTATATTTTCTTTAGTTACATAAAATCGAACAGAATTGTTTTTAGATGAATGAAGCCTAGTAGTTATTATACAATTTTTGCTTTGAAGAGATCTACAGACAAAAGCTTAAAACCAGGGATGCTTCGATTTGAAATAAAATGATATTAATAAAACATATATTTTATTCCCAATAAATATGTCACTAATACTAATATTCCTTTGATCTATATATTCAGGATTGACATATTACAGAGTCCAATATTTAGATATGAATTGTTTGTATAGAACAATGTCCATGTTTAATAATACATTGGTACAAACATCTCATTTTTGAGCAAAATGAAAATATTTTGTATATATAAATTTCCAGGAATCATCAGAAATAACAGAAAAATATAAAAGCTTGCATCAATAAATGGCTCAAAATCTAAACAATAATAGAAACAGCAAGGAGAATAAAGAATACATCAACATATGTCCATAGACACGAAAATACCAGCACTTATTTTTGTTCCAATTAACATTAACGCTTTGTGATGTTTTAATAACATAAAAACTTGAATACAAACACATTTCAAGATATATCCAATAAGAGTAAAACATTCTAAAGTGGTTCTGCTGGTTTAATCTTGATAATATATTAGAATTAAAAACTCCTACCCAAAGAAAAAGAAAACTGTAAAACCATTTCAAAAAAAGGGAGAGTAACAAATTATGATAATGAACGAATCTCTATTGTATTACGACTCTTAAACGATAGAATACAATTAAGTCACCATCGTTATCATAAGTTATTACTTCCCCTCTTTTTGAAATGGAGTATCGATAAAAACACTCTAATGAAATTACCTTTCAAACAAAACAAAAAAAAACTAAATCAGTTTATCCGTTTACCTCAGGTAGATAGAAAACAATGCAAGAACACACTCGATCATGTCAACTGTCAACTCTCCTTTCAAACAAACAATAAATATTTTCGACTTTCGATAATAATGTCTCCCTCCACCCTCTTCGGCCTCGTTTTTTTTGAGGAAAGAAGATTTGGGATTTGAGTTTTGACGAATATGGGAGCATTTCTCAAGTCTCCTCTTCAAATGAATCAAAAGTCATCAAAATCGGAGTAAATTTACTATAAACAGAGCGCGCACAAACCAAAAAAAGCGGACAGTCGAATTGTATACCTCCTCCGTTTGGGTTCGTCGGTCAAAAGCTTAATTAAAATTGGTTCATCCGATTGCAAGCTGTGTTTCCTCAGACAGACAGATACACATTTTATAATTCATTTAAAGAAAAAAAATAGCTAAGAACACTCTCGATCAAGTAAAATTTCAAACAAAATATAATTAATGAAAATTGGTTCATCCGTTTGAGAGCTACGATGCCACAGAAAGATAGACAGATACACACGATAAACTCAACTAACAAGAGAACGATTTCGAACATGTCATCTATCAAAAAAAAACTTGCGTTCGGAGGACCCCTATCAGGAAGGAAGTTCCTTACGTCTGTTTACGAACTCACTTGCGGTAATTGCTAAAAAGTTTTCTTAGGTCAAACTGGCAGAAAGTTTCATACCCGTTTCAATGAACACAAGAATTCATTCTTATACCTACTTAAAACTAATTCAAACTATGCGCTACATCTCAATCATTCATATCGAAAAAAATGGATTAAAATTGAATTTAGTTCAGTTATTATAAATTAACAAACGTGAACCTTCTGGTAATCTCCTCAATGACCAGATGGATGAGATGTACTGCCCCTCACTGTATAATATATATTGTTACCTAATTAGTTTATAATATTAGCCATTAACATATGTAAGCTAAGCATCCTTATTATTGAAGTAGGCACTTATCCTATTTAAATTTATTTAAAACACACATTTGAGAAAGGTACAGTGTGCCGAAACATATGTCATATTTAAACAATATAGTAGTGGAAATTTATTACCTAACGGTTTAATTTTAATTTAAAGATCTAGTATTGAGGTTATACAATTGGCTTCAGACGATGCTTGTCTATGCGAAGCTATTCGCACGAACACAAACTTGCATAAATGTCGCGTATAGATATGTGCCCTGTGCCACGGCGCGCTAGAGGTTTGTTGAAGTTATAATTTTGACGGACCTCCCGCGATCCATTGGAGATCCACGAATATGCAGTAATCATCTTGTAGTCAACGGTAAAAATAATTCTGGATTCAATTTATCTGAAGCGGTTTTCAAAATATATACATATAGGTATATAATATTTATGACAAATTATTATATATGACTTAAAAAATTAGAACTATTTTCAACAAGAGCACCTATGTTATTATTTCTGCTATCCTATGGATAAGTATTTATTTATCAACTAATGATTTACTGTTATGCGTTTTCATCATCAGATTTTAAAATCTCAAATAACTGATTTATTATTTAGGTGAGGAAAACCTGTTAATTCAATTCAGTATGAGTCATGTTCTGAGACCAATTTAAGCAAAACAAATAAAAAACTAATTAAAAAAAATGGTGCTCATTCATTTCCATTTTACCCTCTATTACACACCAAGCATTAGCTTTTGTAGGTTTTTTAAAATGATCTTTATGGAGTGGATTCAGTAGAATAGCTTGTTTTTCATAAGCATTGTTTAATTAATTTCAATATAATATTTTCTGACCTCTCCAAGAAGTCAAAATTACTATGATGCATGATTTCATGCATCATAGAAATGAAAATTTATCTTTCACTTATGTATAGTCACGAAAAACATATCTACTGATTTCAAAAAACCAAATTAAATTCATTATTGTAAAATTTCTTGGACTATTTCATAGATGAAAATCTATCATAGTCCAACCACATTGAAAAATTGAAGAAACAGATAGCTCCAATAGTTGGAATTCTATTTAAAATAAGAAATGATTTACCTTTGAAATACCTTGTACTTTTCTTTAGTTTATTCAATATTTAATTTCTTTTTGGGGCTCAGCAACAAAGTCGTTAATGAAACCTTTGAAAATACATCAGAATAAAGTTATAAAGTGCATATTATAAAAACTGAATTACAGAGAACCCACAGTCAGTTTATTTAAACCCAGGAGCTTATTTGATATTTGTTCATTACATAAAATCTAAATTTGTATATTCATTCATCTTGTCTAGAATAATTTGAAACATTTAAATTTAGTTCTCCGATTTAATAGTGATCAACATAATCATTAAACTAGATGTATTATTATAATAATTGACCAAGAAGCAAACACAATAGTCACGCGCGCACCCAAAACAACGAATGCGTCAAACCCCCGTCCAAATCTGAACGGAGAACACTCATAAGATTCGTCGAAAAACCGACAGCAGATGGGTCAAAGGGCGCGCGAAGCTTGCGTCCGATATAAATCTGACGAATTTGTTGCGCATATCTATACGCACCTATAATAAAAGTACTCGTATATAGAGAAAGATAAAGAAAGAGAGATAGCCGGCGATAGAATGTTCCATGGTGGGAACGAACCGCTTTTTTCCTTTATGTGACGATTTCTGCTAGTTAACTCTTACCGCCATCGGCATCAAGGAACTTCGGTCCAAAACTCAAATCAAAATTGATCCATCCATTTGGGGGGCTACGATGCCACAAACATCCTCACAGATACAAATCTCAAACTTATAACACCCCTGTGTTTGTGACTTTGGCTTTTAATCCTAAAACTTCGGCTGCTAGAATTGCGTTACTTCAAAAAATATTTTTTTTAAAAAAAATAGGAGCGATTTCTATGAGTTGGTGCATTGAAAAATACAAAATAATATTTTTTCTATTGATACTGGTAATTATGAAGTTATGAACTTGAAAGCAAAACACCAATAGAATTAATATTATTTTGTATTATTCAGTGCACCTACTGATAGAAAAATGTTTTTTCAACATTCCATTAGGAAGTAAATTGTAATGGGTTCGATTTTCCGAAATAGTAATTTTTGGCAAATGTAGACGTGTTAAGGTACCAATACAATGATAATGATTTTTCTACGGCGTTATATCGAGAACAAAAAATGATACCGATATGGTAATATTTTAATCGATACATATTCACATTGCAATGAGCTGATTAGTTTTTAGAAATAAGCTCAAGTGCAGTTTATTTTTAATATAAAAAATGGCCAAATTTTAGAAATTTAATTTTGTACTATCGTTACCAAACTTGCTACAAAGATCAATCGTTGACTAACTAAGAAAAACTTCAGATAATCAGTATGATTGACTTTGTAGTTTCAAAATGCCGGCCTTCTCAAACTTTTAAAAATGAAAATAAATCTCTATGAATTAAATTATATTGAAAATAGCTTTGATTCTTTCCTACGATTGCGAACTAAATTTTTTCAATATTGGACAGCTGGGAAGTTCGTAGCGTGGACCTCGAGGTCTACACTCATTCTGCTTGTTACTCTTAGAAATTACACTTGTTACTTTCGGAGGGAAAATTGATTTATTTAAATCTAGCGCTATTTTGCTACGAATCTTATCTCCAGCTACTGATAATCTCCGAACGAAGTCCAAATTTTGAATCAATAATTACTGGAGTATTGAACTCTGTCATAGACGCGATATACCTACGAGAGATGAGAGATTATCGATGCCCATAGAATGATTATTGAGAGTGAGTGGGATTATCAAGAGCGGAGATGACGATGGTTTGATAATAATTGTGCTATATGGAATGGGTGAAAGTTGTGGTAATGTTGTGGCGGCGGTGCGTTGATTAACGTCGGCGGTCATAGCGGCGGCGGTTTTACGGTTGAGTAAGCTCATTTCTCGCTGGTTAATTCATATATGTATTTGTGAAGTACAACGCAAAATTCAGAATCATATCATTTCAATTCAGTGTTTACACAGGTACAAACATTTCTTTTAACTGTACATAATGGGAAAGTAGACAAATATTTCTAGAAAACATACTGAAGACAAAGATTAGAAATTCTAATCTTTGCTGAATAGTTGATAAATAATTTTTATAAATAGAACTCACTTCTTTAAATGAGAGAAGAAATAATATTTCTTCTATTTATATGAAACCCAATAATTGTTAATAAAAACTTTGATTTCCCATTGTTATTGTTGGACGACCTTATTTAAATAGAACAACTATGATTATACCTATATTACTGCTAATATATGAAAAAATATCCGATCAAAGTTTATACTTTGAGAAGGCGTCTCGAAATCGATTCAATGGATGGATGGATGGATTCAACTTTTTTTCTGTGGCTTCTCACAAAAAAATTCTCAATATCCACAACTTCTAATTATAGCATACTAGTAAGTAGAGTAGCTAATTCTCCCTAACCATGAGTTATTTAACCGCAATAATGCGGATCGCTGTGACATCTTGTTGTTTATAGAAATTTACGTATACCAAGGCTCATGTTGCATTTTCAAATTTTATAGATATTCGCTGTTCTACACACTTAAATAAATAGCTATACTTCGTCATACGTGACGAATTCTTGGTGTCAGAGAAGTGAGCAATAACTAAATTCAATTATTTGGTACCACTGACTCCTGCTAATCACATAGTCACGCTGGTACTAATTCAAATAGAGCTCTATGTAATATGTATTTTTGCAACTAGCAAACTGTTGCGGCCGCGTTGCAGTTGTCCTTGTTTATTTCAATATATTAAGCCTTTTTGATATTATTCCAATGCTCTTTTAGGAACCAGCGCATTGCGAGACTATTTGAAAACAATCAAAAAGGAATCGAGGTGCTCTCAAAAGACATCATATCGAGGAGAATCGTTCACCAGTTAAAGATACTATTCATATACTAATGAATAACCCCAAACTCGATTCGAATCTCTGTCTGACTTCAGAACAAGTCGATTGAAATCAAATCGAGAGAAAATGGATTTTATTTGCCTCAAATTTCTTCATCCCATCTAGTTCATATTTGGTCCACCATCATGCTGGTACCAATTGCCACTTGTTCTTGATTCTAATTCGATGGATTCAAGAACCGATACATTCGGGGATATCGCTTTCTGGATGCGCTTTTTCGAAGCAATGGGTTATTAACCGCCACATTTGACGTATCCCGTAGACGGAATCCTGCTTCCCACTTAAGTAAATGAGAAATACCCATTTGCTTTCCTAGGAAACCCAACACGTCGATATGCTTCTATCCTATTCTAGTTTTCTTTTAAATATGCGAAATAAACTACCACATGCGTTTAACCTAAAAATGTCAATAGAAATCAACCTTTTCTCATAAGCCACACCTGTACTGTACCCGATTATCACAGCAACTTCCCTATCCACCTTAAGGGCCCAGCATATACGTCTTCTATGAAATTCTCGTCAAACACGGAAGTAATGTAACCTTGTTGCTAGTCACAAAAAATCGTATTTCATGAAGCGGTCATTTGTGAACCATTTCTTGGATGCAGCAAGATTAGCGCCACTAGAGATGGGTAGCAATCAATGAAACTACACCAAATAATAGGTACGAAGTTTTCTTGACAAATACGATAGAAAAGTCCTGCTTAATCATTGATATACAACCCATAACTATCTGTATAAGATCTGCATCGGCTTATTTCGTTGTACGTTATTTGAAAGACGAACCAATAATTCTCTTTCCATTTTAATCAGTTGAATAAATGAGAGAATACTGGAATATTATCACGTTCAGCTTGTATAGCTCAAAATTTATCTATCATATTCCTCTGCTGCTGTTCACAGCATAACACACATGCAGTTGTCGCTTTAACCAAAATACATCTCCATGTCTTTCAAATGCTGCTGATGCTGTTGGCGGCGGCACTGCTACCAATCAAAATATGATTAATTAAAGTAGGTTATTCGAATTAATTGAATACCAGGCAGAGAGATAGAGTGTCAAACGCGAGCGTCTAATTAATTCCGCCACGAGACGACAGCGGCAATGATGGCGCAGCGTCGAGTTTGGTAAACCCGTTTCCACATCTTCTTATAGTAGTAGTTGGTGCTGCATATCTGCTGCTCGAGTTGCTGCCGGCTGGTGGCCGCCTTCTAAGATAACAGAAACTCCAAGGTGTTGAAGAGTAGGGGGAGTTTACTCATTGGCGCAAATAATGATCACCCAGATCGATCACTAGCTAGCAGGTTATTATTTGATGGCTATTAGACTGACGAAATTCGGGCCATGGAGAGAAGTTGTAAGAAAATTGAATTATACATTGTGTACGTGTTTCTGCTTGGAAACGCTTCAATATCTTCTAAAATTAAGAAAAATCTTCAACACTTCGATCAACCAATGACGCTTTCCCTCATTTCGAGCGATCTACTCCACCTAGATATCAGTGGTTGTTTCTTATTGGGATAGCCATTGCTTCTCATTTCATCTCCAGTATTCTACTGTTTGTTTTAGCGATAATTTAAATATGGTTACTGATACAACAACAAACAAATTTGTTTCAGTAGAGTTAGAAACTCGAAAGTCATGTTCAGCGATTTCTCTCTCTTTTCCGGTTTAAGAAAGGAGTTTTTTTATCCCAAACTTGCACGATGGACGTTTTTAAGATATTTTCGGAGGCCCAGTGGCTTTTGTACCCCTTGGTTCATTCTTTAAAAAACATTGTATCTCTCTCTAGAGACCTTAAAGCGCCCCATACCTCCTCGAACCCGTTCAGGAACCAAGTTGATGATCCTAGTTGATCAACAAGAAATCAGGTTCAGCAAACCAGTTGAAAAACATCAGTATTGTGAGGGTTATAGAACGTTTCAATCTTGGAAATAATGATAAAACGCTAATGATTTACCAGGAATATTCAATTTCTAATGACCCAATACCTAACGACTGAGTTTTTTTAACAGATTAGTATTATTTCAGATAAGGTATATATTTCATCTTTTATCCCATTAAATTTGAATAGATTATATTTTAGAATATTAGAATGGGTGTAAACAGTGAGTGTAATTTAAAGGTATATGGTTAAATACAATTTGCAAGTATTATTTTGAAAGATCAATTCAAATATTAAATGAATGAATATAATTAGTCAATATTCATGATCACGCAACTCCCCGAAATGACATACGGTAATTCTCCATTTCTTTGCGTCACCTCCATCACGGGTATACCTTGTCCTTTCTTCACATACACACATACCTACTCTTGCTTCTGGTTCTTTATGCTGTTATAATAGTGCTATTATTTTTTAACCTGAATGATATAGGCTAATTCTTTTATTCTGACACTTTCCATTACTCGCAGCTTTGTCCTACCTGCCTGTAAAAATCCTGTCGGAGTATGTTTAGCCGTTACATAGATTCGCCAAAACAAACAGACAGACGAAGTAATATAATAGGGAAAAAACATGCAGACATACAGTCGAATAATTGTATGCCTCCTCCGTTGGGCAGTCTGTCAAAAATATTAAGAACCGATACTGCATTATCACCTTTCAATGATTTTAATATAGTCAGTTTAAGTAACCAGTTGTATTACTGTTGGTACGCCTGAAATTTCACACGTTCGTAGCAGTAGACTGCATATTATTTCGACCGTTTACTTCAAAAATATCAAATCAAGTAGAAAAGTGATACTCAATTTTTCTCTTAGGAGTTTAGAAATCTGTTGAATATTAATAGAATATATATTTTTCATAAAAAAATGGAACGACGTTATTAGTTGAAAGGGTACTGGTAATTTTGATGTTGGCCTGTTGTAGTTTGAAAAGTTTTAGCACCAACTTCAAAAGTATCAGAACTAATAAAATTTATATTATTTTTATTTTTCATTGCACCAACTAATTAAGTCTAAATTTTGTTGAAAAAAAAATTTGCTTCGTACTTTTGAGTGCAACATTAGTCATCAAAATTACCAAAGAAAATAATACATTGCTTATATTTATTCAGAATTTCAAAATAAACATATTTCAGAGTTTACCTCTGCTGTAATTTAAATGTTGCCAGATAAGGTCTTCCCTTTAATTTTGTCTTCTAAAATTTTTGATTTTCAAAGCAGACTGCCTCCTCCACCCCTCTTTGGGAGTGGTTATCGAAGGAAGGAAAGGACATGGTGAATGACGATCTTTTGGGGCCAACTCTCAAAACTCCTCTTTAAAATGGAAAAATAATCATGAAAATCGGAGCTCGTACGTATGCTTAAAAAAAGCAAAAAAAATGCAGACAAATAGTCAAATTGTATACCTCCAACGTTTGATTCGTCGGTCAAAAACGCAATTAAATATAATATTGTTATTCAGTCTCTTATATTTTTTTAAATTTAGATATCTTCTCCTTCTAATTAATATTTTCAGATAAAAACAGTTACACAAAAATAGCGTCGTCCCTCGGAAAATCCACATCAAATCATATTATCGATATTATGGGCCGAGGCACCATGTTTCATAATAGATCATCATCAACTATATACTCGTGACACAAAAACGAGAGGCTTCTATCGATATACATAAAAGTGAAACTCCTACCCCTCAGATCACTGTATAGCTATATGTGGGTGTGAGTGAGAATCTGTTAATAAAGCGTTAGTTATGGGATCCATTAAAAACTTCATCAATTCCCACTAGCACAGATGGCTCTGGCATCGAGCGCGCCACGTCACGACTCCCAATTCCTTAACAAAACGATTTTCACATGGCTTTCGACTCATCTATTTCTAAAACTAACAAATAATGAATGTGTGTGTGAGGAAAATAATGAACAAGCTACCAACCTTCCCAGTCGTGTGTTACATCACACCATAATACTCATGCAGAGAGGATATTATGGCGACGGGAGAGATATTCGGGGCTTTTGCTTCATTAAAATATTTCTACTGGGAGATGAGGCAAAAGGGCGTTCTCAGCAGCCCAACAGAGGCGCGATTTGGAGACAATGTCGTCGCGAATAAAACTAATTAAAAACTTCATGTAGATCATCATGAGAAAACACCCGGGATGAATCTCGTGTAGCAAGATTATACCCAGTACGTCACTTTCTGAGTATTTCTAAGATCGTAACAAAAAACCTGCAAGATTATAACTTGATTGGTATGGCTTCGCTAATAAAATAATCGGTAGTAGCCGCTAAACTAAGCTTTTATTATAAAAGCCCTAAAAAATCAAATGTTTGCAAAAATTGTTGTATTCAAGCATAACTTTTGATAAAATTGAGGCGCATTTTTAATTTTTAATGATTTGTTGATGAATTAAATATATTTTACAAAAAATTGGACCGACGTTATTAGTTGGTGCACTGAAAATTACAAAATAATATTAATTCTATTGGTGCTGGTACTTTTGAAGTTGTGCAGTTGCAGGTAGATTGAAAACTTTTGGCACTAACTTCACAAGTACCAGCACCAATATAATTAATATTATTTTGTATTTTTCAGTGCACCAACTAATAATGTTCCAATGTTTTGTAAAAAATATTTTTTTGCGTGACGGTAAAAAATATTTTTTTCTCTGTTGACAGGTGACAAAGTATCACATAAATGTCAATCAAAATACAGGCTCAATTTCACAGATATTTGATATTTTAAAGGTTTCATTAGCAACGCAGGTCTAATTGTTGCTGTAAGTACTACAGAATACCAGTTTCAAACTTAAAATTTCACTTCGATAATATATTGTTATATTTTTTTAATATTAAATCATCGTTTTTCTCGCCACAGAAAAGAATTGTGTAGGTAATATACAAGGTAAAAATATAAAATATTTCACACTTTTTCTCCTTGTATAATAAATAACTATATTTCACACTGTTAAGTGTTATATTAGTCACGAAAATCGTTGAACGATCACTTCAACCTTCACCCATATATTTTCAATTTTCGAAAAAAATTGCTCCCTCCACATAGCGAAAATACTCATATTTGAAATTTTAGAATCGCTGTAATTCGAAAACCGTAACTCTATTGAAACAAGTGCAATTTAAACGTTTCCGGATATAGTCCTATATTTCATTCTGTCATCTGAGATTATCAATTTTCGAGAAAATTGCGTTTTTTGGAGGGAACGGCATTTCGGAAATGAGTTTTTACGAATATGGGAACATTTCGTAAGTCTTCTCTTTCAAATGAATAAAAAACTTCAAAATCGGAGTACGTTTGCTATAAACAGCGTGCGCACAAACAAAAAAAAAAGAATTGTATATCGCCTTCGGTTGTGTTCATCGCTCAAAAAGTTATGAAGCTAGTACGATCCCCTCGATCAACCTGTATACAAATATAGGGTGCGAAGAAAGTAACATCGCAACATGATTTCAAAGAAGTATTTATTATCTTAAATTTACCACAGTATGTTTATATAAGTTTTTAATTTTATTAGTTGAGCACTGTGTGGGTTCGTCGGTCAAAAAAGGAAAAATGTTCTTGGGACTTACGATGTTTAAATGGAATTTTCGATTTCGAAGCATCTTTTCTATCCCAAATAGTATATAATCATCCTTGCATTCTTTTAAACGCTAACATCCTTCAAAATGATGATGATTGACTTGTGAAGTATATTCAAGTGCAGTTAATCAATGTTGCCAACTCTGCCAGTATTACTTTTGCAGCAGGTTAAGTTAGGTTATTTTATGAATTTCATTTAAAAGGATATAATAATAATAATAATAATAATAAAGGCCTTTATTTTTAGGTATATTGTGATACATACTTTATAACGATAAGGTATAAAAAAGCTATACCTAAAAACCGCAAGGGGGAGTTCGCTTATAATATAAAGCGTTCTTCCACTCAACCCTTGATACTAACGAAAGCTTGTATCAAATGTCTAAAAAAAAATATAACTACACTAAATAACTAATATATATCATTTGCATGTGGCAAGTGCAACAGAGAGTGATGTTATAGATGTGATAGTAATATTAATAAAAACAATGTTATTAACAGTATTATTGATTTATTATCAGATATACATTACACATGACGTACAAACTTAGAAAGTCTTCTTTATAGCCTTCTTGAATTTTGAAGGATTATATCTTTTGAGATGGGGAGGAACGGCCTACATTTTGTAAATATTGTATAGAAATCTTCTTTCATAGAAAGTTTTATCGATTTCCAAATCACTGGAGTAAACTAAAAATGACACTATAAAATGATTTTGTTTGCAGAGACAATTTTTTTTACGTCTTATTTCAATTATTTTTATTTCAACATATATGTCAGGTCTACAGCTATTTGTTTAACATACAGGAAACTCAATTGGATAAATTCCGTGACTTGAGCAAAACATCTAAGAGCTGTACTAAATTCAATACGCCCACTTTTTGCTGCAAGTCAATGCCAACTTCACCAAAATAACAACATAATTTAATTACAGGAACATGATTATCTAAACTCTACGTTAAATCAAAATTAATCAAATTACTCTACATTATGTTCAAGTTTTGATAGCGCTTTTGTCATTATATACGCTACCTGATCGTCCTTCTGAACATATTTCGAAAATACCGTCTTCAAACTTTTCTCGAATGAAATGGTAGCGCACATCGATGTGTTTGGTTCTTTTTTGAAATTCGGAATTCTTCACAAGTTGTATTGCACTCTGGTTGTTCATATAAAACGTTGGCGTATTCAGTGTCTTTGCTAGCAGTTCGCCGAACAGATTTTTTAACCAAACCAGTTCCTTCACAGCGCATGATGCCGCCATGTACTCTGATTTTGTTGTAGAGAACGCAACAATTTTTGGCGCTCTGATCCCCAACTGATGACGCTTCCGCTAAACATAAAGACGTAACCTGACGTCGACCTTCTAGTTTAAATGTCTCCAGCATAGTCCGTATCGCTATACCCGCAAAACTGCAAATCAAATCCACCTTCGAAAAGAATTCCTGTGTCCATCGTACCTTTGATGTATTCCAAAATGCTCTTGACTGCGTTCACATGAGCTAGAGCTCAGCGCAGATTCTTTGAAAGTACCAGCTTAAACTTCCAAGAGCAAAGCTAATATCTGGTCTGGTTGCTACGGCCAGAAAGTTCCAACTGCTTCACGATATGGAAATTCGATCCCATCGTCTGCCTCAAAATCACCAAGATTTTGTGAATTATCCATTGGCGTTGATACTGCGTTGCAATGTGTCATGTTGAAACGATCCAGTAATTTTCTTGCGTAGCCCTGTTGATGAATGAAAACTGATTCACAGATTGTTGATCGATTTCCAATCTAAGAAAATACTTTAGCTCGAAAAACTTGATCTCGAATTCCCATTGCAATTGGATGGTTCATGTAGACATTTTCTTCCAAATCGCCATTCAAAAATGCCGTTCTAATACCGAACTGCGTCATACTAATTGTTTTCCCGCTGCCAATGCTAAGATAGCTCTAATTGACGTGCACTTTACCACCAGGCTGAACGTTTCGTGGTAATCGATGCCATATTCTTGTGTGAAGATCCGCACTACCAATCGTGCCTTGTAGCGATCAACGTTTCTATCTGGATTTTGTTTCACCTTGAAAACCCATCGATTTGTTCGACTGGCTTCTCAAAATCCAAGTATGATTTTTAATGAGCGAATCATACTCTTCATCCATCGCATGCTCCCACTGCTTGTGATCATCTGATTGAAGCGCTTGCACATGCACTTTGTTGCTTTTGCATCAAGCTTCTGGCATTTTTCCTTTGGAACATGTGTGAAAACTTCTGTACCGAAAACTCTCAGATGATCCAATTCTGCCTCTTTGTTATACCACAATTCATACGGTGTTTTGTAAGCAACTGTGCTCGTTCCAGTACGATTGAGCACATGGACGGCTAAGTTTACTGCCTCCGACCAAAATGTCTTGTCCACCTGCATTGAATAAAGCATTGTTCTTGCTGAGTCGACGATCGTTCGCATTTCTCTTTCCGCACAGCCATTTTGTTCCGGCGTGTACGGCAGAGTCCGCTGATGATAAATTCCAGCCTCCTCCAAGAACTTCTTCATTTCGTTGTTGACAAATTCTGTGCCGTTGTCAGATCTGATGATGCGAATGCTGTGACCAGGCTCCTTCTGAATCAGCTCAACACATTTCCTGATGATCCCTGCCACTTCAGATTTTTGTTTCATGAAATACACAAAACGAAAATGCGAGTAATCATCCTTAAGTAGCAAGAAATATTTTGAACCGCCGATCGAATACGTCTGGAATGGCCCGCACACGTCTGTATGAATTATCTCGCCACAAGTTTTTGACTTCTCCTAACGATTTTTGAAGTTGCTACGATGATGTTTTCCATATATACGGGCTTCACACTCGAAATCTCCATCAATAAAATCAATATTTCGAGCCTGAAGAAATTTCTTCACATGTGTCACGTTCTGGTGTCCAAGTCGCTCAGGTGCCATGAACGAAGAAATGCTTTCTTGATTAACATGTTTGTTGCAATCTCCAATTCGGTCCGATGAATTGCTTTGAATGAACATCATCTGCATTAAGCCATTTCCTCGAACTCCCATTGCAACAATGCTTCCATCCTTCAGCAGTTCGCAGCCTTTGTTGTCCATGTTCAATTTGTATCCACGATCCGTTACTTTTCCCGACAAGAACAAATTTTTCCGCAGTTCCGGCACGAACAAGACGTCCATAACTCGTTTACGAATCCATTCACTTCAATGAATGCAATAATGCTTATATCGCCTCTACCCCGAGCCATAATCTGTTCAGCATTGCCAACAGTAACTGGTTCAGTAATCTCATCAAAACTTTCAAACCACTCATGCCGATAGCTCATGTGTTCAGTTGCACCTGAGTCCAAAATCCAAGTATCATTATCTTCACTTGTTGCCGTGTAACACATGAAAGCGTCGCTTGAACTTTCTTCCTGCTTTCTTCTTAAGCTGTTCTGTTTTTCTTGGCAATCGCGCTTCCAGTGGCCGCCTTTTCCGCATTTGACGCATTTTCCTTTCGGCTTGTCATTTCTATTCGTCATTTTATTGTTGTCATTTGACAATTTTCGTCCTTTGTTGTTTCTCTTTGGTAAAATCCGCTTGGCCATCGACGCTTCCACCTCACCTACTTGGCTCTGTGACTTGAGACGTATTTCTTCCGCCATTAATCTCGCTCTCAGATTTGTGAGCGACCGATCATTCGCACTCGCTGATTCCCATGCAGTGTTGAAATGATTTTACTCGGCGGGCATCGTGTTCAAATTTTTTGAAATAATCATTGAATCAGAAATGATCTTCTGATCTCTCAACTGTTGTACAATTTCTAATAATTTTGACATAAATGTCGCCATATCATGTGACGAATCCTTCTTAAAATTGTAGTACTTTTGCTGCAGAAAATACACATTGTTTTGCGACTTTTGCTCATACGTACTTGTGAGCTCCGTCCACATCTGACTCGCTGCCTCACAGATCATGATCAACCTTATTGATTGCTTGGCACATGCTGTTGAAACCGTTGGTTTGTCGATTGTTCCATCGACGTCGTCGAAGAGTTCAGCAGCTTCCATAATTTGGCGCATCTGGAACTTCCACATCGACCAGTTTTGGATGCCTTCCAGTTTTTCAATGCTTACTCTTTCGGTCTCCATTTGTTTGGTCTTGAATTTGTCAGCTTTGAAATTTCGAAAAACTCATTTTTCAATTTCAGTCCGAAAATTCTCCGCACGCTGAATGTCCTATTTTCTTTGATCTACGTGAAGCAAAACTCACGACAAAGAAAACACTAGAACAAATGGTCACTGACTGCCTCTCTCACCTCACTTTTAGTTTACTTTTGCAGCTGTGTAATCTGGGCCCATAACTTGTTGAGTTTTATCGATTTCCAAATCACTGGAGTAAACTAAAAATGAAACTCTAAAATGATTTTGTTTGCAGAAACAAATTTTTTCTACGTCTTATTTCAATTATTTTTATTTCAACATATATGTCAGTTCTACAACAACTATTTGTTTTGCATACAGGGAACTCAATTGGATAAATTCAGTGACTTGAGCAAAACATCTAAGAGCTGTACTAAATTCAATAAGCAGTTATCATGCCTTTTGACCTTAAATTCACATTGTGGATGTCAGTTCTGAATGAGATTTTGTTGTACACGTAGCTTGGTTGTTTTGTATATAAGATTTTGTGAATGAGACTAACTGTATGTAAATCCCGACGATCTTTCATGTTCAGCCAGTTTAGTTCCCTAAGCTTGTGACTAACTCGATCATACTTTTCTATGCCATATATAAATCTAATGCAGGAATTCTGGACTTTCTGAACTTTTGCAGTTGTTCTGCACAAATACTTGAATGATGAAGAATTCATATCTAAAAAAATAATATTAATATCCCCAAAACATATAATATGTCAAGTTTGCAACATGCAGAGAGCCAGAGATTGCTCAAGCTGATCTGTAAATGATATGTGCTGATTTCTGCTGGCTACTGTACTTGTTGTTCGGTTATCAGTATTTATTTTTACGTGTATTTCGGCGGAAAAGGAGATGGTGGATAACATCACTAAACAGAAGTCGAAATAGGAAAGTTGGTGTTGATACCATATTAAACAGGATTTGATTTAACTTCTAATTTTTAGATGCAATCCAAGTGACATGACCGATTTGCTAAAAATATCGCAAGGCAAGAGACAAATATGCGAAGAAGTATTCCACCAAAGAAAAGATTGGCGGTTACACTCCGTTTTTTGGTAACAGGGGATAGCTATCAAAGTTTGTCATATTGTCTTCCGATCAATTCATAATCCATCTTTCGTAACCACCACCCGTACGCATTACAAGTTTTAGCAATTTCGTCGATATTTTGTTGCTACACGACGCGTAATGGCTCATTTACGGTTCGCGCCCTTTGACTCGCGGCAGTTTTACCGACAGCCGATGGGAATAGCAAGCCAAAATCCACAAACTGCGAGCATCAGCGAGTGAACCATGATACACGACGCGAAGCTCGGTTTGCTCGGCATGGCTCGTCAAAGAACCTCGCGCCGTGTATCAGATTTCGATTCGTCATTTGAAAAAAACACAAGGCAACCTCTGCGAACCGCAAGCCACGAGTCTCAAACCACGCGCCGTCTAACTGCCGCTTAACAAAAGCCGCTAAACTAGATTTTTACCATAGAATGTATCTGGATACCAAGTACTTAAATCTTAGATTCTGATATGCCCGACGTTCATCAGTTGCTTCAAAAGAAAATATGTCATGTTCTTTGCTACTAAATAGTGTGAGTTGACAAGTTCTAACCCACCAAATTCAATCTTCGAAGTTGGGAACAACTTATGACATATTAATAAAGGTTACGTTGTAAAAGTCAGAATCACTACTCCTGTCATGTTAAGAGATGAAGAAGAAGAAGGTTTGTTGCATACATAGACATAGTAACTAGTAGACTGCAGCTCAGATAGACAGTACGACGGTGGTCCGGTAATTTCAACATTTATCTAATGAGTGCTTTTCATTTATTTTTTTCTTTATCTAGAGCGTGCTATGGTACTCCCTATTTACTGGAATGATAGCCCATATTATTATTAATGTTTATGGTTAGTAAAAGATTTCTGACACGAAGCTTCACTTGATACGTGTGCATTACGTAGTGCGCACCTATAATTTTTAGACAATGAACCTGTCATCGTTTTCGGCGTTGACATTCACGAATTTCGGTAGGTTCAAGAAATTTGTTGAGCAGGATGTTGAATGGAGCCCTTAGAGATGCTATTCATGAATTACATTGTGAGATATAATTGCAAGTTCATCTGCTTGGTATTGTGAAAATTCCTTGAAAGTTACAATAGGGTCGTAAATCATATAAAAGCATAATGTTGCACCGATCATTCATAATTTGGACAACCAGATGGTGATTTTGTAGATCTTCTTTTTGCATTTATTATCAATCAATCATAGCATAAATTAATGTGTACAGACAACGCAGAAACCGTTGCATGTTGATTTTGCAGTCTTTGTCGGTGGCAATTTATTTCCGAATAAAGTAAATAATAATCTATATATTCTATATTCTATACATCTATACATATAGAATAAAATTGTAAAAGGCTGATGTCTGGAGATTAAAGATATTTAAGAAAAAATAATATGGGGGGTCTTTATTAGAGTAACAGAAGCCAAAACAACATTTTTTAGATTTTTTTCTGTCTATCTGTATGTTTGTATCACGCTAAAGCACTTTTCACCGATGTATTGCTAGAGGTCTAGTTTAGAATATGAATATAGGTTCCATTTTAACAGGTCAGTCGGTAGGTTTGTCTGTATGTTTGTACACGCAAAAACTGACGCATGAAATGAATGCAGTTTTTCACGCACACGAAGTAGCGGCAAAACCTAGTATATAATAAAATTTTAACAGGCCGATGACTGTACATTAAAGATATTTAAGAAAAAATAATATGGGAGGTCTTTATTAGAGCAAAAGAAGACAAAACAACAGTTTTTAGAACTGTTGCTGTCTGTCTGTATGTTTGTACGCGCATCACGCAGAAACTACTGAATGGAATTGAATGTAGTTTTCACCGATGTAGTACTACAGATCTATCTTAAAATAAAGGCTACATTTTATTGCGTCTGTCTGTCTTTCTGTACCTTTGTACACATATCACGCAAAGACTACTACATAGAATTGAATGCAACATTTACCGATGTATTGCTAGAGGTCTAACTTAGAATATAGGTTCCATTTTACTACATCTGTCCGTCTGGACTTTATTTATGTACACGCAAAAACTACCGCATAGAATTGAATGCAGTTTTCCACGCGCACGAAGTAGCGGGCAAAAGCTAGCAATAAATAATATAATGAGAACAAGGGAATATTTCACGCGCTTTCAGGCCGAATTGGGCCTCCAACCAAAAATCTAACCCAGAAAGCGAAGTGGACGTTCTCACGTTCGCTTTATTCTAATAAAGAAACTATGAACATAGATATGTTCACGTCGCGTTTTGGGCAAGGGAAAAAAGTGTTCAGTTGCTGACCTCGGTCTTCGACCGTAGCAGATACACTACTTAACACTACGATATTGCGTTTCACACTGAGAATGCAGTGTGGCGGGGTATAGGCAATATATTTTAAATGAGAAGACGACATACAGTGGTGTCATTTTTTAAATTTACCTACCTGTAAAATTTGCTTTTGTGATTTTGAAATTCATTCTTTACTATTATTAGTTATTGAATTTAAGAATGTTGATATAAAATATAAACCCATGCTGCGAAATTTACCTGAAACATGACCTGATGGTTGGTCTAGCCCAGTATAACAACACGTTGGTAACAGTGGGTTCCATATGATATCAAACTGCTTTCTCAGTTTGAGAGGCACTATAGATACAAGTTTTTACATAAACTTCAAAGTTGTACTGAAAATTTAGAGATCCTGTTTTTTCAAAGATACGAGTGATTAGTATTTTTTATTAGAGTAAAAATTCTGGAAACGTTTCCATTCTGTGTATAAAAAAAATTCTCGTTGATTTATACAGCGTGTTCGAGATACGAATGCACAGTATTGGAATCTCGGTAATTAAGAGTAACAGCATTGAATACACCTAAAAACATTTTTTTTTTAAGAGATATTCAAACTTTTTCATAGTATTTTTTTAGCTTTACAAGATAACGTCAGAAAAGTTCATCAAAATATTATGTTTCAAAGTAATAATTATCATCAAAAGTAGGCAAAAGATGGCAGTTTTCGGTACAGTTCTAAAAATATAACTTGGTGTTCGAGAATCACAGATATAGAGTTAGATGCTCAAACTAGCAAGTGAGAAAGAGAAAAGAGAGAAACAGAGAAAGAGAGAGAGGACAATTTATTTGCACATAGGAAGTCCCGTCTCGCTGTAGACTTAACATGTCAGGAATAACTGCATTTAATACTGATCTTATTGGTTTATATAATTAGTGTTCGTTCTCAAAACATTATTTGAAAACTCATAATTGTCATCATCTCATTAATGATATAACTTCTAGATCCAAAGTTATAAGCATTCTGCTGAAGTGGTGATCGAAGTAAAAAATCTGCTTTAGGAAACCTCCAACTGGCATAAAGTTTCCTGAAAATGGCTCTGGCTTCTAGATACCACAGAAATATGTACGTCCATTACGGTTTTCTTCGTTCTTGTAATTTATTTGGAAATAATAGGAATTACTTAAAATACAAATTATTGGAGTGTACAAAAAATAAGAAACAGCAATCACTACTAATTTCAAACAAAATGGTATAATTTTTTGATGATGCATTTTTTCCAAATAAAAGTTAATTATTCCTGGGAAAAAATGACATCATACTATTTATTATTTGGTAAAACTATCATCAGTAGACAAAAACAAACATCATCTGAAAGCTGAGCCGACAGGAAATTGTTATGTCTTGTAAAATAAAAATATAAATTTTGCATGCTATAAAGCAACAGACGACAACTACTAAAAGAAAAATGTAAGCTTAATCAGTCTTTTGTCGGTATAGCAAAGCGGCGGCTCTCTGATACCTACAAATATGTCGAATATATGTTTATAATGAACTTGATGACTAGAATATTTGACAAACAGCATAAATAGGTCGGAATACGAAGACTGCTTTGAAAAATATTCATAATTCTTATTTCAAATTATTAGGACTATAGCTGCATTGTTTATGCTACAGTTAATAAGAAGATCCTGAGAAGTCTAGATGTTATCAAAACATCCGTGCAAGCCCTGTTGAAAGCCTAGAACAGCTTATACCTACATATGCATCACGAGTACTCATGTACCTAGAACATCCTAATAAGGTTATAGTTCTTGCATCTCGTTTTCAATCAACATTTGAGAGAAACCCAAATATCAAACCACCCCTTTACCAAAGGATATCCAAATATATTCAAAACATATGTCAAACTACAAAGTACCATCCCTGGACATTGACAGAGCCAAAGATAATTTTGAATTTTGGATAGTTTTAAAAAAAAAAACACCTCTCTCGCTGATTTTGAACACCTTCAATAAAACAGAATCGTCTTTCCCAGAGCATGAATTTATTTACTGTGATGCATCTAAAACGCAATACATACTTCCGAAATTAGAATCAAAATCAACGGCAAAGAGAAATATGTACTCCATCAAATTTGTGACGCGGTTATTTTTTTATATACACCATCACATGTCGGTATCGATGGAAATAAACAAGCTGATACTCCACTAAACAAGCTTGTATTTTGTCCACATCACAAAACCTGCCAGCAAACAACACTGCAGATCAGAAGTCATACGTTCTCAAAAAATATGACTTATGGCATTATCAATGGGTCTCGAAAAATAGTGCGCTAAAAACAATGATGCCTAATATACGAACCAGCTTGCCTCTTCCAGCACAACGCCACATCAAGTTTTCGTTACCAGACTACGATTAGGGCACACATATTACACTCACGCCTATCTCCTCAAAAAAGAAGATCCACCTCTTTGTACAAATAACAGTGAAAAATGTGTTATGTGACTGTCTAAATTATAATATAGAGAGAACAAAACATAACACTGTGGGGTACTGAACTGTATATAAAACATCTATTGTTACAAAGTTATCAATGTCTCCTAAATGTTTGTTACATTAATTCCTACTGAATTTAATTCAGTCAATGTTCAACACTATTATATAGGTATTTTTACTTGGATTCATTCGAGTATTCATTCAACTGTTCATGGAAGGTACTGAACCCTGCTAATGACCTCCGTGGTTCAAGCAGTTTATGAAAAAAATAAAAAAATTACTAGCATTCAACTTAATATCTTCCTGGCATTTGATACAGGATTAGGAGTACGTGCAAGCACCATAATTTTTTTAATCCAAGTTATTGGTTTCATAATTTTTTAAACGGTAGTTCTGACAATAAGGCACATATTTTAAATAATCTTATAGGGCGTCCTAAAGTTAGACAAGCAATTAGATTTTGGTTTTTAGGTAAATTTTATATAGAAATATATATGGGATATTACGAAATTTGTAAACAACATTTTTAAAGATATCAAATTCGCTACAAAAATCAGTCGAAAAAGTATTTTCAAAATGGCGCACAACCAAACTTAAAAAAAACAAGTAGAATTTGTTGAAAAAAATTAAAAATAGTTTTTATTTGGCATTTAAGATTTAAACCGTACCGATGAATACTATTGCTATCTTTCCTTTTCTTGATTTCAACTATATTTATGTATATCTGTTTGCCAGCAATAGCAGTTCCTGTTTGTCTAACAGAACACAAAATTAAATTTTAAATCAGTATTGTCAACATCTGACAATTGCGACAGTTGACAGTGATAAGCGCGACATAACCATAGAGTAATATATACGACGATCTGGCAGAGAGTACCTATACACTAGAGAACAGAGACGTATACATACGCTCCATGCTCGTGCGTAATTCCAGTGACGGATCCTATTGTCCGATATCGTCGTTCCATGTTGAACAAATAGTTTGATATTGCTTAAATGAAATAAAATAATTAATCAATATTGGATCAAACTTAACTTAATAGGCGGCGAGATGTCTGCGATGTAAGTACGAATTCGAAATTTCAAGTCTCTAGACCGTATGGGGCTTGAGAAATCGCTGCGGAGTCCATCGATACAAGAACCAAAAGTAATAACAAGTGAAATTTTTGAAAAAAAATTAAAAATAGTTTTTATTAGGCATTTAAGATTTAAACCGTACCGATGAGTACCTACTATTGCTATCCTTTTCTCGAATTTAACTATACTTATGTATTTGTGTTTGCCAGCAACAGCAATTCCATAACAAATTGTCTACCACAACACAAAAGTAAACTTTAAATTAACAACAACGTCTGACGTCTGACAATTGCGACATAACCATAGACGATCTTCCAGAGAGTACCTATATACCAGAGAACGAGACGTATATATACGCACCATGCTCGTGCGTAATTCCAGTGACGGATCCCATTGTCCGACATTGTCGTTCCATGCTGAAAATATAAAGATCTTGGTTGAATGAGATAATTATAATTACCAATATTGGATCACACTTGAAGCTTAACAGGCGACGAGATGTCTGCGATCTAATTACGAATTTGAAATTTCAAGCCTCTTTGATTGATACAAGAACCGAAAGTAATAAAAACTATTTAAAAAATAGCCGTTGATTGAATTTCCTCAAAAACAGTTATTGATATGATCTGTCTCTACAAATTTTATTAAATTTAAAAAAAAAATTAAAATTAAAAACTGTAAAATTTACCTATCTGCTGGATTGCTGGCTACGGGCCGTTGGATGTTTCCTTCCCTTTTCTAATAGATATTTAGCTTTGTCACTAAATTGACAATATAACAAGACCAGTTTTCTTATCTGTAATAGTTTTTGAATTATGTCAATTTTGGCGTCAAGAAAGTTCCGTGCAAAGTAGACCCAAAAAAAAATCATTACTCCGGAACCATAGTTTACTTATACTATGCCTGAACCATTCAAGATAACTAGACCAACTATTTTTTGGTCGATTCCTTATGCCTTAGCGCATTTTTTGAGAACTGTGTGAAATATACGTATTGCTGCTATTTCCGTAGTACTCGAAAGAGGATTTTTTTTACCTACTATCAATTACACTAGCAACTCATTTTCCGCAATAATACCACTATTAATTTGTTTTTGGTATACAACACATTAGCAGTTTGGAACGAAGATGTGCAAGGAATTTTTACTTAGGGATATTTCTAATGGTAGATTTTGCCTGTTGATAAGGAATCTCCTCTTATCAGGTTTGTCAATAAAATGAATCATGAGTGAAATGCATTATGCAAATGTACACGAACATGTGAAATTTACGATTTCTTTTCTAAAAAAAATCTAAAATTTCACAAAGTAAACCTCACAAGCCCAATATGGTCAGACAGCTCTAAATTTCTATGGAACAGGACAATAAAACACAGGGTGTTCCATTTGAAAAAGTTAAGTTATTGCCTTTAGTATTTTGTCTTATTTAAAATAGAACATCGATTCTTGAATCATATCTCGAAAAATGTGTTTAAGGTTTAAGGTATCGACTAAAAAGAGATGGTCAAGTCATCTTGAATGGTTCCGTGATTATGAATTATTTTGACACAAAAATTGGCATAAGTCAAAGATTATTTACAAATATGTCCAAGAAACCTGGGTTTTTTATATCGACAATTTAGTGACAAAACTAAAAAGGTACCAAAAATGGGGGTTGCCATTTAAAAAAAAATTATTGCTTATTTTAATTTAGGTCATCCTCTTTATGGATAAAACTATTTTAAGAATGTGCTTCATTGTCAGACAGTCGTTTAAAAAAATGTCAAAGATAGCTTGGACAGAAAAAAGTTCCCCTTGATCATCCCGTTTACAAATACAAGGTGCGAAGAAAATAAAATTCTAACTTGAACAGGTGATAAGGTTAAAAAAGTATTATCCGAAATTCATCACAGTTTGGCAATAATGAAATCAAAATATTTCAAAAATGAGTAGATTTTTGTGATAGAAAACTCTTATAAAATACGGAAATTGCTGTGATCGTTATGATTTTAGAGCATTTTAGAGGAACTTAAACATGAATACTTTTACTAAAACATGAATACTTTTACTAAGACATGAATAATTTTCCCAAAAACAGGCCACTTACCTCTGCATATCAACAATTATTATAAATAAATGCAAATTATACCAACATAAATGATTATTTCAATTTTTATTTTTAACTTTCCTACCGCTACCAAAAGTAGCCTAGTAAGGAAATTATTGTAATCCATTTTGATTTAGTTTTTTGTTTGAAAGTTGAGTTGGTCGAGTGTTCTTAGATTTTTACATCTGATAGGTGATATGATGGAGAGTGCTCTTAAATATTTTTTTTACGTTTTTTAAATCTAATATGCCATATATCGTAATCCATATTGCCAATTTCAGGAATTATTATCCTTTTGTTCAGACAAATGCATGTCGTCATTTAAGACATGATGATATCACAGATGTTTCCTAATAGCATTATAATCAAAAGAATAGTGTTAAAAGAAGCGCAATCAAATTGAAAAGTTAACAAGCTAGACTAGTTTTTATTTTCTATATCCATTCTAAACGTTCAGAATATACTTATATGTTTGGAGCCAGTGAATCAGAAAATGTTGCACTCACATCAAACCAGTCCAGAAGTCCATACCTGGAAAGTTTCTCAACTTTATTTTAATCAATAATTATCGCATACAGTCTTCCAGTCTGTTACAAATGGCAGCATTAAACATGAACCAATCAAATACAAATCCACATTGTTCTGTTACCACTTTTACAGACTGTTAAAACGATCCGTCTTCTGTATTGCAAAACTTCGAAGGCTGCGCGGTCGAATAAGAAGTTTCCATGAGAAATGAAGAAAAAACAACTTGAGGGTACAAGAACTAAAAGAACATTTGAAATAAGAAAGTGAACAATAAGAAGCACTAATACAGCTTGTAATCTATCAAAATCGAAAGGTAGAAGATAGAGTAGGTAAGTAGATATAGCCAAGCCGAAGTAGTTGGAGTATTTGAAGTATCAAAGTTGAGTTTGCATGGTTTATTGCATTGAGAGGAAAATCAATCGGTTTATACGGTTTTTTTGATATAGTACACTTTCCAAGAGTTATTTACCGCAAAAGAAAAAGGAAAAAGGTGGAAGAATTTCTTTCAAAGAGTTTGAGAAGCGGCAAGATGATTGGATAAATCTACTTCGAACGAAGAGTGTAAGAACTTCATTATTAATAAGTTCTCTTACAGATAATTCCTACGATTATGTTATGAGAAATTTATTTATTCTATATGAAAATATAATTCATGGGAATAAAATTTGTTTCAAATTTGTACAGATGGTGTCACATCACTAAACCAATTATCACAGAGATATGTCAATTAGTATACAGGGTGGCCAAAAGAAACAGAGCCATTTTCAGGAAGTGTATTTTAGGAAAAAGCAGGGTGACACTTTTTTCGGTATCTTTGACTCCACCATTTTTACCCCCTAGTGAGGTTAAGAATCGCCCCAAAATATTTAAATAGCATTATGGGTCGAGTAAGATGTCTTTTAACAGGTCTTGTAATTCCCTTTACAATAGTCTTTAAATTTAAAATACTTTAAAGACTTTACATTTTAAAGTTTAAATGATGCTTTGCTGTTTACTTACTACTTAGCTGATTAAATCTTCAAACTGATGACCATCTACCCCCATAGAATAATAAAGATTGTGTTCGAAACGTTCGTGCACAATCCTAAGCATTTCCGTAGTGATTCGACGGCACTCGTCAACAATTATTTGAGGCAAATGTTCTAACGACGCTGATTGTTTTCTGAAGATTTTATTTTTAAGTTATCCCCACAAAAAGTAATCGAGTGGTGCTAAATCTGGGGATCGAGGAGGCCATTTAATGCTGCCTCTTCTCCCAATTCAATGCCTTGGAAAATGTTGATCTAAATATTGACGAACAATCAAAGCATAATACGGAGGACCACCGTCCTCTTGAAAAAAGCAAATAATCTTCATCATAATGCTGATCATTTTCAATAATATAAAGGCAGGACCTATAGGGTCTTCCAGTAATTCCAAATACATTTCACCAGTTAAAGTACCAAGTATGCATCCCGTGGAAAATTCTTGGATTTGAATCAGACCAATATCGGCAATTGTGACGATTTACCATCCCGTTCAGAAATAAGCTGAACAGCAGATATTAAAAGGAAAATGTGGATCGTTCATTGCTCGCTCCTGCATCACTTCGAAAACGGTGGTCAAAATCATCCTCATGAAGTTCCTGCAGTAAATGTATTTTATATGGATGAAATTTGTAGTTTTTTAAAATGGTTTGGACGCTAGTTCGATTGATCCCAGACACAGATGCTAGTTGTACTTAAGGTAGGTAGGTCCAAAACTGCAACTTCACTAGCTTGATTAACTACAGGCTTTTCAATTTCCCGTTTCTTATTACACTCCCTGTCTCTTGAAATTTGACATGTTTCGGTTCATTAAATAGCTGAGCTGTTCTATTCGCACATTTATTGTTCATGAAGTAAAGCGATATGATATCGACCCTTTCCGCAATCGAATAAACGATGGTATTCAATTTTAATAAAGAATGTAAAAGTAGGTAAACTAACAACCAATACTTTTAAATACGGTAACAAACTAAATTTCACGTTCGTTGTATGTTTGTATTATATCCATTCCTGTTCTTTACACACGTAATAACAAACTGCCACTTGCAAAGCAAGAACTAAAAATTTACACCTGTGGCATAGTAACTGAATGTTTGCATTTACATTTTAGAATGAAATTTTCTTCAACGTTTAGGCGGAATT
Organism: Crioceris asparagi; assembly: GCA_958507055.1. Lineage (NCBI taxonomy): Eukaryota > Metazoa > Arthropoda > Insecta > Coleoptera > Chrysomelidae > Crioceris > Crioceris asparagi. The sequence goes on along the minus strand of OY293826.1, from coordinate 77,680,035 downwards.
TACAAAAAGGTACTACTGTATAGGGAATTACACGAGCTGTTAAAAGACATCTTACTCGACCCCAATGCTATTTAAACATTTCGGGGTGATTCTTACCCTAACTAGGGGGTAAAAGTGGTGGAGTCAAAAAAAGTATACCCCTTGAATGAAAAAGCGACTGGTCCCGGCTATTTCCTACTGCAAAATTACTAGGCTTACTAACTTACTGCTGTTTCCCTCTCAAATGAGGTTGTAACTAAACTAAACTAAAAATAGCATCTCAGTTTCCGCCCCGAATTTGACCACTGTTTTATTTTTCGTGTATAAAAACACATTAGCAGTGATTTGTAATTAATCTGCTTCTTTTTGGAAAGAAAACGTTCATGGAATTTTTGCTTAAGGATATTTCCAATGGTAGATATTGCTTGCTAATAAGGAATTTTTACCAGATGTTCAGAAAACCATATTCACTAATTCTTCGTGAGAAATACATTATTAAATATATTAGTAGATTTGCTGGGATTTTTTGAAATTTTCTGTTCATCCAGCATCGATTGATCTTTATATAAAAGATATTATTCTGCACAAATCATCATTTACATTTACACATCATATAAAATATAATTTTAAAGTTAATGGTTAAATTTGACATTTATGAGAATGGGACAATATGAAACAGGTTAGTAAACATAAATAAATATATGGTATGTTGCCAATTTTCCAGCGATACTTTCTTTCATGAATACACATTGAATATGACCTACTCTTTCCCCAAACAACCCGATCTGACTGGCTCCACCAACTTTTAATTCTATCCTAGCTATCGATTTGATATTTCTTTAACGATAAGCATATAGATTCCATTTTTAGAATGGCCACGCCCATTTTAAGATTTTATCTGTAATAGTTTTGGAGTTATGTCAATCTTTGCAACAGAAAAGCTCCGTGCATATACCCATAGACTTCGAAACCATTCGAGATAATTAAAGCAAATTTATTTCAGATGAGTCCTTAAGCTTGAGAGTATTTTTTGTAATATACCTAAGTGAACTACTACGATTTTCATTAAAACACAAAATACTAATGACAATCACTCAACTTTTTCGAATGCAACACCCTGTATTTGTTTCATTGCACTGCATATTTTAACAGCTTTCTGTCCATAGGGTTTGTAAAATATATTGTTATTAAAAAAGCAACTAGGCTGTGAATACTCAAATAGGTCACCATCTTGTTTCACATAAGCTGCTATTCTTCTACTGAATGAACCCCAAACGAGGTAGAAAGCATAAATCCATCAATTAAATGAAGGGCTTCCGTGATTATGTTTTTCATATAATCTGAATTTGTTGAACAATCTTTTTACGTATCTCTAAAGATCAAAATCTATAAGAGTAAGGTCTGGGGATCGCGCAGGCCAAGGTATAGTACTTACTCTAAGCACATCTAACGATAACAATAAGAGTGAGCTAAACACTGTACTACCGATCCATGGTTATGCAACCCCATTGTCTTTCTCTTGTTCAGGTCCATTACTTCTAATAACCAGGGAAGATGTTCGTGAAGGAAATGTAGAAACCTTTCAACATTCAGAACATTGTCGAAAAAGTGAGTATAAAATTAGTGATATAGGTTCAGATGATAGTTATGGAACTGTTCAAATTACTTTGTGAAATATTCGCTATTTCCCTAGAGCTCGTTTAAATGTGCTCGTACACGGATTTGTCAAATTTTACGAGGCGGCGTGATCGATTAAACAAACCATTAACAATTCTTATTTTAAAAGAAACTCAGAAATTCTACAAATTACCCCCACAAGGCCTATATGGAACGAAAACATTTAACAATTTTTATGCAATGATGCAAAAAATACAGACTGTTGCAGTGAAAAATGGATTTAATTATCTAGAATGCTTGTGAGTCTATCCACGAAGCTTCTTTGACACACAGATTCATCTTCTTTGACATAAATAATAAAATTATTACAAATAAATATACGAAACCTGGGTGCGTTATATCGACAATTTAGTGTCAATATTCACCAAATTGGGAATGTGTCACATTTTCGGATTTTAGCTTCAACCCTCAACCTATATAATGGTAGAAGAAAGCTTAAGAAATACACAAATAGATTTCGAGGGATTAAAATTAATATATCAAAATTATCATGATAATAATATTTGTACCTCTTTCATGAGAAGAAATTTAATAGAATCTGCGATATATCTATTTTCATAAGTCGCTTAAACAAGTGTATAAAACATCGAAATAAAAATAATGGAATAGAATTCTAATAAACTTGCTGAAAATCATGGCTCTTTCAAAACAGTCATGAAGAATATTCAATTTATGAAAAATCATTGGTTGAAAGGACATATTGGATTTTTGGATAAAGGATTAATAATTAGAGACCATGTCTCAGCAATAAGTGAGCAAAGAATCATCACAACGTTGCCTTCTCGCTACTGAAATACGCGCGAAAATTTTGGAGTTTAGTTTTCCTATTTTTTTATGCAAACAAACGATCATTTCTTCAAATAGAAAGCGATATTTCTATGAATCATGAATAAAAAGCTGATGCGTTCTAAAAAACCAGACAGTCGAATTGTATACCTCCTCCGTTTGGGTTCGTCGGTCAAAAATATAAAATACTCCAAGTTACTTGACACTAGGTACCCAAAGCGAGCAACAATTTGGTAATTCTTGCATGCTCGTTCGATTTATTTTCTAAGATTGTCAAAAGCAGGTATTGGATAGTCATTCATTCATCTGTGTTTGCTGTTTTTTGACCGAAGACAGAGGAGGTACACAGTTCGACAGTGTCTTCATGTTTTTATTATGGATGTTCGCGCCATTTAAATAGTAACCGTGGTCCTATTTTCATGATTCTTTTTTTATTTGATAGAGGACTATTGAGAGCTGGTCCCATTGAAAATCGAGATTCAACGAGTTTTTCCCATCAAGAAAATCTCCCAAAAGGGTTGAATGGGGTAAATTAAAAAAAAAACGAAAATTTGAGACGACAAAATTAACGAAGAGACCATATCCGACAACGTTTAAATTAGACATTTTTCAAAAAAATCATAGTTTTCCGAGGTACAGCATTGGAAAAGTCTGAAATATTTGTAGGTATTCCCGTGATGTTCTGAAATCTCTGAAGTATAAGCGACGTGGTGAACGTAGAATGATTTTGATGACTAACGTTGCTTTCAAAACTATGTAATAGATACATATTTTTAACAAAAGTTTGGACCCACTTTATTAGTTGGTGCACTGGCAAATATAAAATAATATTTAATTTTATTGGTTCTGGTACTTTAGAAGTTGGTGAGGAAAATTTCCAAACTTAATATAACTGCACAATTTCCAAATTAAAGTTTGTCAATTTTTTTGTAAAAAAAAATATTTATATATACCTACCTATGAACGCTTGTTTTACATAGTAAACGTGCACCGATTTTAATAATTAAAAGAGGAGTGTCGAAATATGAGATATGGTCCTGTATATAAAAAAGTAAATTCCCACATGTCCTTCCTCCTGGAAACCTCCCCCTATTTGACACGAATAAAGAAAAGACTATTTCCAACACATTTCCCAATAAAAGGTTTTCGAGTTACAGCAGGAAAGTGCTAGATTCTTACCGCCGTATTTTGAAATCACTGAATACAAGTGTACGTTCATCAATTTTCATGACAAATGGAACACTAGAAAATGTGGAATAAATATATTGTACAAAAAATAGGTTATTTGTTGCACTGAAAAAAAAATAAAAAATAATATTAGTGGTGCTGATTTTTAGAAGAAGCTTCTATTCATAAAAAACTGCACCGGATCTATAATACTTCCGACATCTCTACCTTGAAAGTGTTACAACAGACAAGAGGACATATATGTCTTACGATAAATAGTACAGGAAATTACCCTTACTAAGAATTAGTATACAAACGGATAGACAGAAATTTGAATGCGCATCCAGCTCACTACCGGTCCTCGTATAAACGCCACCCTGCTCTGCTTAACTTACCGAGCTCCACTTTTGTGATTACCGTATCATAAAAAAGTATTTTCTTTTTCACAAGCTTTTATTTAACTTGCAATGTGTATGTTGGTTTGTTTAGGTTAGGTTAGTTTAAGTTTATTTAGTTTTGATGACAATGCATAGTTAGCTAAGTGACGTCATTTTGAATTTAATATGGCAGACTCCCAAAGATGGCGTTCTTGTTATTTTTTGTGCACACCCATGTTATGCGTATCAATAAAAATGAATTACCAAGAAGTATACGAAAAATAGAATGACACCATAATAAATTCAAACAAAATTTTCTTATTTACCATCATGATATGGGTATCAAATGAAAGAGTTTGATGAGAAGAATATGAATTAAAAGATTAATTATTAGTAAAAAACCTTAAAGTAAAAACAAGTTGTTATTAAATGTTACTAGAAGAAGAAAATAGAGTTTAAAGTAAATCAAAAACACGTCAATTCATTCTATTATAGAATTTAAATGATGTAAAATCTTATCGCCAGGTTTACTGTAAAAATAAATAAGAATACAATATGTAGGTAACTTGATGTTGACACAAATAGCATCTAATGAACTCTAATTATCCATATCGATTCATATTTATAAAAACACAACCCTTCTTTTGTTGTAAATGCAATTATTATGATGTTCTTCTGGAAATGGCCTGCCAGAGGCCATTGTTGAGATAATAGTTGTAGATCGGTTTCCCACAAGCCCTTATCAGTTCTCCGTCCAGTCGTCGAAATACACCGGGCGTGAGAATGACAAGGGTCTGTAAGAAAACGACGTCGCCAATATTCACAAAATGATATCCAGTATCGACCCTAGAAATCAACCCTCTCCTTCCTTTCTTCTTCCACAGCTCTTCTGTCTTTTTTGTGTTGGAAAGGAACACGATACTTCACTTTACACGTACATGGCCATATGAGTGTGTCAGTTTAGATGAGAAATATACCCCTGCACCAAACTTATATGAGAAGACGATTCGGAGCCCAAACGCCGGAAAAAAGATTTCATAAAGTTTATTCAGCTGTTGCTTCATTTAAATGATCGTAACATAAGTGATCGGGTTTTGAAATTGCTGCGCTGAGTTTTCCGTTTCAAAATGGCATTTCTAAGAAGGTCACTAATTTTAATATCCCACCGACTTGTCATACGTTTTCCATTGTTGTCTAATTGTACTTCATGTTGGTAACAATCATTTATAAAAGCACTGAACAATAACACTAGTTCCTGAATGTTCAGCTTTTTTAAGTTTAATATATAAAGAAGTATTAGTACCTGATATTGTAATCAATCGTCAGATAATGTATTTACTTACTCATCATTACCACGAAACCTTTGACCCACCAGAAGTTCTAGAAAAGAAAGAAGAAATATTAAATCTCAATTTGAATTGAATTTGATTATCAAAGCAGAAAAAGTTCGGTATTACAAAACGTCGAGTGAGGCTTTAATTTCAGATACTGGTCCAGTGCAAATTAATCAATAACGTTCAAAGAATTATTAGTAATTCACCCTTTATTTATGGCACAATTCATTATAATCAAAATTCAATTTGATTTCTTGTTTGTTTTCCTATCAATTATCGCTGCCAAGTATTTATGTTTACTATTCAATTGTTCTTGTTTTTATTAGGTAATATAATTGGCTTTTGACGTGACAACGTCCTACTCGAAGGGTAGCATGTTCAGACAAGTCAAGCTAAAAATGACCTGTCTATCCCTATCTTTGTTTTGGAAACTGTAACTGTTACATTCAATATCTTTAAATTATTTAGAAAATAGTTAATATTCAAATTTATTAGTTATTATTTGATTTTGATTTATATACCATTGTGACACTATCCAACTAGATTTGATTTTCCGAAATACCTACATAATATGTAATTGATTCGTCATCCAGAAACAATTCGGCTTAAGATTTAGCCGAATTTGAACCCACACTACTAATTTACAAACTTTATTGTTTGATAAAAGAACATACCTCGATAGAAAGAATAATACTTATAAAGAAATGGAATATTTTAGAAGAAAATACTACTCGTATGTATTTTCTTTGATATGATAGAGAACAGTTATTCATTACATTTTTGAAACAAACCATATACCCTTTTTTCTTTCTTCATGTGTTAATTCGTTATTGGGACGCATCACCAGAATGATTGTTATTTGAACCTATCCATAGAAAGTATATGCAAATAATTCGATCGAGATATTGAATAATGAGCCTACGAATGTCAAAACCATTGATGAGTTTAGAAAAAAATATGTATAGGTAGTTACAGACCTTCTTGGATTGGATATGTGTCGCTACGAGCCATGGGCCAATACAAACACACACGAGCCCCAAATCGAACTCGAAATGTACCTATCTAGAAGTGAATGATCGTTTGTCCTTGTACTAGTCAATAATATGATACATTAGTATTCTTATGAGTATGAGTCACAATTTCATAGATATGGTATGTTATAATCATATACTAGTTTATATTTATTATAAATGAATTTTATTCTTCCGTAAGAATTGTATTGACTCAACCTTTGAAGGACTGTAGGGCATAGCCTTTAGGAAAAACGTGAATTCTGAAAGAATATGGCAAACCTACGCATTATCCCCTTTAATTTGGCACATAAATCTTGAAGATTGGTTCAGTACTCACTGAGAACTGAGAATTTCAACTGTGAATTAAATATATAGCTTCTATTACAGGTGATGTTTTCAATAAAAATTATGGTAATCTGTAAAATTGAAGATTATGGATTAAAAGTATAATTTGATAGAACTGTAATTACGTATTGATTCCATGTATGACGCTTGAGCTACTTAACGCAACCAGGGTAATAGAATAAGAAAATATCGTCAGGATCGTGGAGACACATAGATTTTGCAACATTATCTATCGTTCATACAACCAGGAATATACAAATTCTCAATCCAAATCCCATTACACATCAACTATTTTATGCCATCATTCGAAAGAAAACAACTTGTGTTAAAAATAACATTTATAATATATACAGTAGTGCGAATGATATTTCAAGTTAAATCGTAATGGAAGAGATAATATGTATTGTTTCAGCTGGGATCATACTCTATATATCTAATGGCATAATCATTGCCCATCTGAGAAAAAATATATGTAATGTTCTTGAAATTTCCATTAATGTTACTTTTATATCTTAGTAAATAGAAAAGTATGATTTTAATTTCATCTACATATGACTCATACCAACGGTATGTAGGTAATATCTTCTGGATGATAGAATATATCAAAAGAGACCCTCAATTATATAATTATGAATATTTAAATTACTTCCTGTTACCACATTGTATGGTCGTCTTTCCTAGTAGGTTGGCGACCATCATGACAATCTTCATACTGTTTGGGATCTGGAACCTTTGGCGTAGATAGAATAAAAACAGTGATAAAATTAACCACAACAACACCAGCACTCAATGATCAAACTGATGACCAAACTTAAAATACATTTAATATTATTTAGAGCTATTGAGTATCATCAGTATACATCAGTATACAGTAGGACGATGCATATTGTTAGATAATAAGTCCTCATAATCCAAGACATGAATATATAGCAATGTCATTGGAGTGTTCCTTGCACAGGAAAGACAAAAACTGTAAATAGAAACTTAAATCAAACTGCTCCACTGGTGAACTTACAAAACAGAAAGAATTTCGTATTTCCGGATTATGGAATCTTCTTGAATAGATGTTGTTACCGCATCGTTATAACAGGTGGTGTTCGTTCACTAATATTAGCGCATGTTTCTAATAGCGGTAAGTTATATCAAATATTACTGAATTAACTTTAATAATGAGAACGTGCGTATGAGTTCAAGGATCGTTGTTGAACATTTTAATTATTTTTAAAAATTCAGTGGGATCCTTTAGACTAGACTAACACTCATTGTGCGATGTAGCATGTTCATTATTTGAATGGTTTCTATATATCTAGGTCTTGTAGCTAGAAATGTAAATTACAAGCATTTAAGTGTGGAAGTGTTGTGAGTGTGTGTGTTAGTTCCGTGTAATTATTTCGCCCTTGGACAAATTATTTCCGTCGGAGGGGCCTTGATTAACACAAGTTTTTTTCCTACCCCCGCCTTCTCTTCTTCACTCAGCAAGCGTAAACATTTTTAATCACGCTTTTCTCCTGTGCAATCTTTACCAAATTAAAAATGTTTTTACTACCAACGAGGCATCAAAACACAGTGAAGGCGTTATAAAAAAACGGAACATAACGTTGAAATTTGTAAGTATAGATGAAAAACAGAAGTTAAATTTAACTCTCTTTTAATTAACTGGCGATGATCATAAAAATATGAACTGCAATCAAAATATTAGGGACATTGTAATAGACCAGCTATCATTCGATGCCACGCTAGCAAATTGCTATTATCTCGGCTATTATACATTGTTGTCGTATCTGTTAACATTATCATCCCGATGTTTTGTTTTAAAGAAACATAGTTTCATAGAATTCCAAGGAGATTAAAATCACTGAATACCTAAATTTTAACTATTAACCAATGAAAATTATTCTAATTACATTAAAAAACCAATTATCGTTTGCTTTGATGTTTCCATTTTGCTTTAATAATTATTTACTTCATCTCTAAGAACACATTCGTTAATGAGATTCACTTGAGATGATTCGAATAACACAGCAGTCAATTGGTGTATGATGTATATCGTATGAGGTCATCATAAATTAAGGGATACCTATCTGATACTTTGAAGTGTAACACTTATGGGAATGCAGTCATAAGGAAAATCATGAATTGTTTGGGAACAATTTTTTTATTCAACGACCATACTAATGAAGTATCAGCCTAAAATTATTCTTAAAACCTTTTATTTATGTCGGTATTTACTAAGTAGAGATTAAAGATAGTCTATTTAAATGAGCAATGTAATTAAGTCATCAGCTATTATTACTGATAATGAATACAAACTTTGTATTGAAATTTATCAGTTTGAATAGTTTGACGTCTACAAACTACAAACATGACAAGGGAAATTGTTTATATTTATATTTTTAGTAACTCAGTTTAGTTCATCTGTTGAGAATTAGTTGAGAAAATAGAAATACTCTTCTCGATATCAATGTTCGGAGCATACAGATGCCGTCTTAAGCCTTAAAGTCAAGCGAAAAGTCTTGAAGGAAAACGCCCCATTTCCCAGAATTTTCGCAATTAATAAAGTTGCGATACACGAACACTCAAAAGAACTGTTTTCGAATTCATTCGTAGATTAAAATTAAAACACTATATTAAATTTCTACTACAATAGTAGAAATATAATATAGCCTACTTTTTAGTGTAGGTATTTAATATAGGATAGGTAATCTGAAAAGGTACCTATGTAAAACCTGACATATTAAGGTACCTAATTACAAAAAGTTGGTTGAATGATATCGGTATGTATTTCGGAATTAATAACGTAATAGGTAGACAGTTGAAGTTTTCACAAACGCTATACATATTTCTATTTTAGATTTAACAACAATTTTGGGTTACAGTAGTGGCACAAATACTGCACGTAGTAGATTCGACTTTACTATCTAGCCTAAACAAAAGTAAAATGTGATAGAGACGTAAGCGTCACATAATTTAGTAGTCAATAAGTAATATATGTGTGTACTAGTAGGCATGGCTAAATTTAACTGGCTGCGGCGTCGATAGCAGCGGCAGAGCGTCGCATTTGGAGAAGAGACGAGGACTGATGATCGATCGCCAATTGGATATTGGATATAATGAGTTTTTGATGAATCGAAATTGAATAACACAGACACAGGCGACATGTGACGCACAACACCAGAGTCAGAGGTTCTCGCCAAGCGGCAACACGTCAACCCGTTCCCCCGCGCTTCACTTTTGTGTGTTGTGTCGAAATTTATACCGAAACGACACAAAACGTCAGCAGTTATGTGTGTGATGATGAAAATAACAATAATTATTGTTTTACCATGGAATGCATTGGAATTTTTACGCCTCTTTTCTTCTGTGCTCAAATGCGAATATTACCCATAAAATTATTTTCATGAAACGAATTCAATACTTTGGATGTTTTATCTTAAAAGTAATCAGTAATGTTTTCAAAAATGTGCATGCTCTTAGCCGTAAGCCTAAAAAAGTCAAAATAGTCCAAGCACACCACTCTGGGTATTTTTGCTTCCAAAGTCAATACATAACTAAATATAGTTGCAGTAGCATCGTTATGCCTTATCAATTATTATTATGAAACATCTTATTAAACTCGTTAGTAATGATATATCTATATATTAATACATGGAGAGAATTATTTGGACCATATTCTAAGATGAATGCAATCACAGAGGAATATGAGATTCGGCATAGTTAAAGTCATTTAATATTCATTAAAATAAATCCTCTGGAGGTGTAGTGGTAACGTACTTGCCTTCCATACAGCTGACCAGGGTTCTATGTTTGGTCACTCCTTTTTTGGTATTGATAAACTAAATTCAGAAAATTATATCCAATAATTATAAAGGAATACTCTTTGGATTATTCTTAATAACACTGAATAAAAAAAACTGGGTCTGCGTCGGACTGGACGGTGGAAGTTATACTTCTTTGGCTATTCACACACACCCACTCACAAACACACAGACAGGATATATAAATGAACTATAAGACATTTTTCTCTGTTATTTAATATATTTCTCTTCAATATATTATTTTGAATGACTTCATTATTATACATTATTATTATAAATAAACCTATATACTATTTTCATTATCAATAATTTCTTCTCAATCTTGTAACCACAAACAGACAGACAGACAGTTGATAAACAATCTTATAGGAGGTATTACCCTTACGTAATTGTGTACCAAGTTTGATGTCGATCGGTTAAGTATTTTCCGTGATATCGAGTTGACAGACAGACAGCTGGAAATCAATCCCATAGGAGGTATTACCCTTACGTATTTGTGTACCAAGTTTGGTATTAATCGGTTAAGTATTGTCCGAGTTATAGTGTTGACACACAGGATGATCAAAACAATAACTAGCAAAAAAAATCGGTAGTTAATAAGGAAATTCAATATAAAATTTAACCATCCCAACGAGACCAAAGAAGTATAACAAAAAATTGCTGTTAGGAATAAATGCATTCAATACCAAGACGTTAATAAAGCTTGGGGTTATAACGTTGTCACTATACTCTGCCCAAATGCGATCTCATTAATCTGTTGTCGTGAATCCAAGAAATGACGTCAATGGTTCGCCATATAGGAACGTCAAATCCCATGCTTTTATGTGAATTAACACTTGATTTGACCAAAGTTGATAACACAGTTTCGTCCCGGGCATTCTGGTGAATCTACTCAAACAATTGGCCAAAGTTGAAGATTCATATATGGTAATTTGATTCTGAAAAGATGTGCAAATGAAGTGCGTGTTTCTTGTATGTACGTGTTTGAATCAAGTGCCATTTTGTTCTGTTTTGTATTGGTTTTGAATATGAAACAAAAGAAAGATTTTAGCAGAATTTAATGCTTAATAGTAAAAGAGATGACAATCGATTTTGCTCAGAGAGAATTTGAATAGGAAAATCAAGAAATTGAATCTAGCAAACTAAAAATCTACTTGATATTTTAAACTCGACTTATGCTGAAATAGGCTATGGTGGGCGAAAAAAGTTTTATCTGCTAGCTAAATTAGGATTCTTTCAATACTTTATACTATTTTATATAATATAGTCAAAAATGTGTTTTTCTAAAATAGTGATGTTCTTATTATTCAATACATTAGATGTATATGTTCTTGCGTTGATTTGTTATTTTGAACATATTCAATAATGAGCAAATAGGTTTAACTCAGGTGAACATTAACAATAATATCCAAATAATAACGGCCGTTCAAAGATGAAATTATCCATTGAAAAACTGATAAATTCAAACATACTTACAGATCATTAAGACTTCTGCGATATACATACCTAACTAGTTCTCAATCTTCCAATTAAACTCGTTTAGTTCACCTCTTAAATACAGAATTATATTTTCTAACGTTAACTTTCATTTACATGGAATCGTTTCTGAGAAATATAAAGATATACGATAGACCTACCACTAGCATGTATTCGTCAAATTTGTTAGAATACTCAGTAGTTCTTCTAAAGCAAAAGTCATTTACATTTTTCACTATTGGACAAAATATTATTCATTCCTTTGTGCTCTCTGAAAAACGTGCTTATAAAAGCCCGTGTCCGTGTAACCTAGAAGAACAAAAGGGCCAAGGAAAAGATAAAAAGAATGATGATTCGTTCTCTGAACGAAATATATTGGAGTAATCGTTCACTCTTGAATCCCTGACGATGGAAAACTTCTGTTATGAATACCCCAAAAAGTCATTAGGGAAAGCTCACTCTGGCGTTGTTAGAGTTCCCAATGCACCCCCCTCTCAAAGTGAATCCAATAAGACACATCATATAACATCGATCTAAGTGTTGTGTGTGATTCATATGGAATAAGGGAATCAAAAATTGCTGCTCATAACGTTTCAGCCTCCTCCCCTCTCCCACTTTCCGCCGTCTGTCTCTCTTTCGCTGTGGTCATCGGTACAACCTGTGAAAACACAACAATCACACAGTATATTTCATCCTAATCCTGAGGGAAATGATCCATTACGGACTGTGCGCTCTCCTGTATACCACTATTCGAGATATTTGAGACATCAAAGGTATATATCTGAAACTAAAATTGCTGCTCATAACGTTTCAGCCTCCTCCCCTAAAATATTTTCCAGGATTGAAGATAGTTAGCATTGAATGTCGGGAGGACGGGAAGGTAAGAAGGCCAATAAGGAATCGAAAGGAATATCGATGGATCAATATAAATTTATATTATATCAAAAACATAAAAAAATATTCATAATTCTGAAAGACAGTTTTTTAATGACTTAACTAAAGAGAAAAGTTGTAAACATTAATACCCAAGTTTCAGAACAGAAGGTTCTTGATGTTAAGGCTTTGGCATGGACCTTTTTTAAATATATCCAATAAAACTGGAGAGAGAAATGAAGCAAACTTAAAATTAAAGTATGGATTCAAATGTTATACACTTTTCACATTGCGGAAGACGAAGTCATATATACAGTGTTTGTACACGGCGTTGGCTGCATCCAAAAAGTTAAATGAGGAATATCTAGTTTGGGAATTAACTATTAACATGTGTCCAAAAGAAAATGTGTTCTTACGAGTACCACTTAAACTAGATAAGGTTAAGTATAGACAGACTTATTCATAGGAAACGGATATGTCAGAAATAAGTAATCTAACAAATATCTGAGGATAATACCACAAGAGAGAACAAGGATGAGATGTTCCAAGGGTAGCGTCATCGAATTATGAGAAGACAACTAAATATGTAGTGTAATAAGGAGTGATAAAATTAAAAGAAAATATGTATCCATTGGCGCTAAACATTGATTTTTGACCGACGAACCAACCGGAGGAGGTATACAATTCGACTTTTTGTTTGCATGTGTTTATTTTATTTTAAATCGTAAATTTGAGGCGAGAAAATTAAAGAAGAAACACTATCCCGCAACTTTTCAATTGGATATTTTTCAAAAGAATCATAGTTACAGCAGTGGGAAAGTCTGAAATATATGGGAATCCTCTATGTGGTAGGGGTATTTTTTTCGATAATTGAAAATATGAGACGAACATATTAGAGATGAGATTATAAGTACCCAGCAATATTTAAATTGGACATTATCCAAAAAAAAATACGGTTGCCGAGTTACAGCAGTGTTAAATTCTGAAATATGTGTATTTTAGCGATGTTTTGAAAGTAAGTATTGAACGTTGAATAGATTGATGAAGAACGCTACACTCAAAAGTGTGAATAAATATTTTTTACAAAAAATTAGAACGACTTTATCAGTTGGTGCCCTGAAAAATACACAATAATATTGATTATGGTATTTTTGAAGTTGGTGCGAAAAGATTTAAATCTAACTACAACTGCACAACTTCAAAATTACCTGTACCAATAGAATTAATATTATTTCGTATTTTTCAGGGCACCAACAAATAAAATAGGTCATTTTTTTTAAATGTATATACATATAGGTACGTAAAGCTCAGCTAGACAAAGAAAACGTGGAAGCCCTAAATAGACCTGAAATAAAATAATCGAAAAATCCATGGGTGACATGTCGTTGAGCTGATAATTAAAAATACTCCAAACAACTGTACATTTTTGAACAACAGTATACTATGAAAAGTCAGAGTTTACTAGATCGAACATAACATTTATTAACATTGTAACAAATGTATATCAGGATTCAAATCCGAAAAAAAAAATCACTCGCTATCAAATTTTGAACCCTTTACATCATTCAGTATCCATTTTATCTCTCTATATATATATACAGAGTAACCTGGATATTCTAGCCTTTCTGCTAGGTACAGTATGTATATATATATATCTATATCTAGACACATATACCTATTTATCTTTCTCGATTCCAGCCCCATTCTCTCAATATAAATTCTCTATCTAGGCGACCGAATCCATAATTTTCAACTTTATAAAATTGAAAATTGATAACAATGGCCGCCGCGATGCCGACAACGACGCTGGTGCAAATAAATTTACGTTGTCATTCCGCTCCATCTAGTTGAAATGCATAGAAGGTGCGTTTGGGTAATCGGTTGATATATGTATATAATTCTTCTTCTAGTGTTGTGTTTTATTTAACTTTTTTTTTACTCTCGCTATAAATAAACAAGGAACACATCTCCCAATGCTGCCGCATAACGTTAACAGCACAAACAGTTCAGTTTAAAATGATTTAAATCAACGAAATCGTTGAATGGCTATTGGTTTGAAGAATATGTTTGAGCCAATAATCACAGTTGAGATGAGTGCTAGGAACTTTGTTTATTTGTGATTTTGTCAAATCTTTTCGTCAAAATTAAATACGACACATAATCTACATGCATATCTACGGGCATGGATGTCAATAACTGATCGACTTGACGTTTCCGTAAATACTTATTCAAACTGATAAATTTTAATGCAAACATTGTATATATTGGGCATTCTCAATGTCAAATGAAAATGAGAGGTCCATAAAAAGATCATAGAAAAAAAATATTAGATTTGAAGGTATCTACAGAATGTATCAATTATCAGTTAAATATATCTAAAATATCGAAAGAATGTGACGAGTTTGTATATCCAAAATTAATACAGACAGCAGAATAATAATAATGAAATGATTGATTTTGAAGTTTATTCTTACAGGTTTGAAGAGTATTCGCAAAGAAATACAATTGTCAGTTTATTATTTCAATATCATTATTCTTAGAAATGATCGTGCTAGAAGATAATAAATGTGTTTCAACTGTGAGAATGATAAATACATGGAAGCGCATAAAGATAAAATAACATCTGCAGGGTATATACAAGGTTTTGTAAGTAGTTACAGTGATTCTCTTTTCATCTCTTATTTTCGAGATGGAGTTTATTTTTGAAGGAAATTCACAGTTTCATTTAGAAGACGAATTCATCTTTAATACTAATAGAAAAGAAGGAACTGCAGCTGCATCAAGACCCAAAACTTTATTATTTTGGAAAAATAAATACTTAAAATACGATAAATGAAACGGGATGAAATATTGAATAATTGCTTTCAAAAGAAATGTCCGGTAATAATGCATTTTTTCTTAATGATTATATTTTTATACAGGTTACTTTAAAACGTTGAAATAAGTATTTGAAAAAATGTGAATACTTAAAACTTTCGTACTGAGGACTGACTTTTTTGCTCACCTATAAGAAGATTCAGCTGTAATCTGAAAAATGAAAAAAAACATATATTAATACACAATTATACTCAAATTTATACTAACAAGAAACGTTGGATTGCTGATGGTATTAATTATTATTGTGCGACAATTATATTTATTCATATTGAGATGAATACAATATTATTGATTATAAAATAAATTCACTACTAGTGAGGAACTTTTCTATTTGGAAAGTTAACTTGAGTAATTTATTAAACATCAGGTTCTTTATACCCTATGTATACAATCGACATGAACACTCAAACGAACATTATATTTTGGAAAAGGTAACCATGAATAACAACAATATGACAAAATTGAAGAACAATAGTTGTTTGAAACTCAATCAAATCATCGCATTTCTAGGTAAGTATATAATTGGTGACTGTTTTCCGATTCCGAGTTACATCAATAGAAATGTCTGAGTCTGAATATGAGTGTTTCCAAACCTCTGAATATAAGCAAACGTTCAATGATTGTGATGACTAATGATACATTCAAAACCGTCAAATATTTTTTTCTTACAAAAACTAAAAAACTAAAACTGACTTTGGTGAAATGAAAAGTAAGAAAATAATAATAATACTGACGGTGAATTGAAGTTGAAGTCAAAAGTCCTATAACTACACTTCTTCAAAATTACCCGCACCAGCAGAATTAATATTATTTTGTATTTTTCCATGCACCAACTAATAAAATAGGTTCAAGTCTTTGAAAAAAAAGTTACAATTCTAAAAGAGAAAACACTGTTTTGACATATTTTATCATATAAGTATCCAACGGCTAGAGATTTGAAAGAATGAGATTAATAATTAACTTGGAATGTTCTTGTTCAATCTTATCTTTCAAATAATTTGGGTCGATTTTTTCTTAATAGCATATAATAATAATTGATAACTATGTTTCCGGTTTATCAATAAAACAGTAATAAATAGGTAACATTAATTGGTCAGATATTTTCCTTAACACATCGTAGACGTTAGACGGAGTTACAGCCAATCACTTTTTAAATACATTTCCACATGTCACGTTGGTAAAACTCGAAGACAGACAGATTGTCGGTTGCACAAAATAGTCTGTGGTCGTTGCTATATGTATCTACATAATAGTAACAACAATCGTTATAGCTGCATATAAATTGTGCGACGCTGCATGTTTGCAAGTGACAGTAAAAGAAAAGCCAAAGGCGTTCCCAACAACTCAACTTAACTGACCAATTTTCAAACAACCTAATAATCATTTACCACTGTAAGACCATGGAACACGAAATATGAGTTGTAGAGGGGTGGGGGGATAATAGTCTGCCAGCCAACAGAAGCAGCCGTTGTGAATTATTTAAGCTCGATTTGACAGTCCACATTGGATATTCAGTTCAGATGACCTGTGAGCCATTAACATAAATGCATAGGCATTTATAACGTGGCCGTGTTGGGCCCGACACCCAAGGATATTTATACGATGTTATAGACAGACAGGCAGATATACGCTACCGGGATGAAGCTCAACGTACCTACCATTATAACTTCGTCTACACAACAACATATACATACAATGTTGATGAGTATTCAATAATGCCTAGATTGTAATGTCGAGAATGACAGAGTGAGAGTTAGTTAGTATCCAGCATGGAAATGAAGACATGATTGCGCTTATTATGTTTCATGCAAATGGGATTATAGGTGTGCGCTGGGATTTTAATACCCACAGGGAGATTGCAAAAGTACCATCTTTCCGTCCAACACGGTTGGCGACCGATTCTGTCGAAATCATAACGAATCGAGTAATATAATAAAGCAAAGAATTTGTCGGAAATCAACATTGAGTCCTCCAAACCGTTCGCCTCGCCCTGCGCTGCGCAACGTCGGTCAGTGTCCAGTGTTAAACTAAAGATTAGAAACTTCAATGTTTGATTAAACAGTAACCACGCGCTCCCCATAGCTCATATAAAAAGGTATTTACATAGCAGAAAACTTGAACAGCTGGCGTATTGGAGAATACTTGACACGAACTTTTCCAGGCTATGAAATCCTATTTCATTGTTTCTACCATTTTTAAAAATAGACTAATAAGTCACTGCACATTTTTAAGACACTCTGTATAAATTAAAGTTATATTATCAAAAAAGTCAAATGGCACTATACAACTTTTGTATTCAACTTTTTTTTTCTATTTTGTAAAATAGAGAAGTTACTTGGTGGGCGGGGGGTCGGACTTTTGGTCCTCACTGTATATTTACTTCAAGATATTCTCATAAATCAAACCACCTCAAGCATCACCTTGTCACCCAATGAATAGTGTGGGGTCTCTTGATGTAGTATAACAGCAACAATGTATAACCGCAACGCGGAAAATTCGTCTTTTCCCAAAAAGGAAAACCCTAACTTTTCAACATCACTTGCACATAGAAGATCATCATTATGTATTATAGTATCCTATTCCGAAAGAGCGTTCGATCAACTCACAATGACAAACATAGAACATGAGAATGTAATCACGCCACAGGCGGCACATCTTCATACCGCAAACCTTTATCAACTTTAAACATATATAGGGTGTCACATTGGAAACACAAAACAGATGGTTCTGAATATATTAATATCTATAAGAGTTACTAAGGATATTTAAGCTTATTAAAAAATGTGCATATTTCTGGTTAAAATGTATTGCGATCGGTAAATACTACTTTTATTGTTCACATATTCATAAGTTATAGATTTCAAAATAAATATGAATGTGTAATATGAATGATAAATATACCAAAACTCAGCTGTACCACCAATCGACTTTTATCTGCGGAGCCAATATGAAAGTATCGTCAATCGATTTCTCGACTTCGAAAACCCTTTTTTGCTAATTTTTACAATAATCTGCTAACCCTTCCTTGAAATAGCTAATGTGTACCTTAAGGGTCGCAATATATTAGTTATGTACAAATTTTCATTGAACATTTCCGATTAAATTATTATGAACACATATTAAATTCTTTTATTTCAAAAATGGATTTTGTTAAAAAAAACTCAAAGGTGAACAGAATTTGAACCGAGGATCTCTAGATTTATACTCGGAAGCTTAACCATAGGACTATTTTTCCCTATGATGTTTTCGGTTTCATATTGCTATCTCATATATAATCTAAAGAACTCGTAAAATGAGAATAATAACTGCTGAAAATGATTTTTCTTGTGAATGTGAATACAATCAATCGATTCAATACACTCTAGAACCCATACATATGAATTTTCATCGAAATCGGTAGACCAGATTCCGAGATAAAATTATCATATATAAATATACAAGCATTGCTCGTTTAATATAATTAGATATTTGTTGGTGTTTTATAAGTGTTACTCATTTCTTACAAGTTACTCAATACGTTTCTTCCATATTTGGTTCAGACGTTCTCCTACTTGTGCCAAACGATTTGGCTATCTAAATTGAAAGTTTTCTGAATTTATAAAGTCTAAAACTGAAATATTTGGAGCTTTTCACCTTGATTTATTAAAATTTCGCAATGTACCAACTCATTAAAATTACATTTAATAGTTTCTGATAGAAGTGTCTCCGATGACAGGAAAATATCGAAGTAATTATATAAAAGTTCACAAAATACCACAGAAACATGGGAAACAAACATAGAAAAACCTCCCCACCATCCGCAATAACCTTCTGCATTTCTAGTTTCATGCTACAAACTTTCAGTAACTTGTCACTGAAACACGCTCCCATATTATGATTCTTGGATGAAGATGTTATTAAAAGTTGCGAAACCGTAACAAATATTAAAGTAAACACGGGTGCGCTTGTGTTTTCCGGCAGTCTTATAATCTTCAAGTGATACGGTGCTGAACATCGTCTGTCTATCTGTCTGGTAGGCTAGTGGGGTATAGCTACCAAACTAATTTGCCACAAATAACAACTTCCCCAATTACGTGTGCGTGATTAGCTAGCTGGTTTGCTAACTTCGGCTAACCTGGAAGAAACCTACCGCAACTACGGGTCGTTGCTAGACACGTTTCGGAGAAATATGGATGGGGTTCAAAGGTAATGGGTGTGGATAAGTCTATTGATTCTTGTGATTAATGTCAGCAAGTTAGGATTAAGTGTAAGGGGCAATTAGCGGTGATGTAATAAAATGGAAAACAGTATCCATTACAGAATGCCTGAAAATATGCTTTTTTGGACTTTGTTTCATGCGTTACTGTGCCTTTTCTATCGTAAGTACTTTACATATGTGAAATATTCATGGTATGAATACCATATCAACGTTAATTTTTTTAAAGAACGATTACATTAGCTCTATAGTATACTGTGTTTCACACTGAGAATGCAGTGTGGCCGGGTATGGGCAATGTATTTTAAATGGGAAAACGACACACAGTGCTGCCGCCCGAAATTCATTATTATTAATTATTGAAAATTTAAAACCAAGAGGCGAATTTTGCGAACATTCTCAGTGTGAAATGCACTATGGAACATTTTATTCCATCTTGATTGCGACGTTTGAGAATCTTCGTTGATTGCTTTTAGGAAGTTTTCGCGAACCTGCACCACTTTACTGTGGAATATACCTATAATACTGCAAATATCAACCGAATTTTCAATAAAGCTGTTTTGTTTGGCATTTTCAAAATATCTAATAATAATTGCATAATTTTAAGCAAAAATAAAGAATAAATTTTATTTAGTCACAAATATACAGGATGTGTCATTGGAATAATATAAATATTTTTAACAAAAAGTTGGACCAACTTTGTTAGTTGGTGCACTGAAAAATACTATATAATACCTATCAGTTCTATCGGTTCTGGTAATGTTGATGTTGTGCAGTTGCAGTTACATTGAAAACTTTTGGCATCAACTTCAAATGTACCAGAACCAAAATAATTAATATTCTTTTGGATTATTCAATGCACCAACTAGTAAAGTCGGTCCAACACATATTTCAGACTGTCCCACAACTGTAACTCGGAAATGTTCCTTTTTTTGAAAAATGTTCTCTTCTTTAATTTGGCTGTCTCATATTTTCAATTTTCGAAAAAAATGCCCCCACCATAAAGCGGAGACACATATTTCAGACTTCAAAACTTCTGTAACTCGGAAACCTATATTTTTTTATGTCCAATTTAAACGTTGCCAGATATGGTATCTTCTTGAATTTTGTCTTCTCAAATTTTCGATTCTCGAGAAAATGCCCCCTTTACCCCCAGAGAAAGGGCATGCTGAATGTAGATTTTTTTCCAATGGAACCACTACTCAATAGTCCTCTATAAAATGGAAAAAGAATCATGAACATAGGAACATGTTTACTATTTATAAGGTGCGAACGTAAATAAAAAAAAATATGCAAACTGTCCAATTATTGTATACCTACCTCCTCCGGTTGGTTCGTCAGTCAAAAATATATGTGTCTCAGCACATTGAAAATGGCAATGAAAAAATAGCTAGCGCGAACAACTTTTCTAATGATAAAAAATAAAGTTCCCATATAAACTTGTTTACTTGCTATTCAGATTGATACCATACGTAGTATTCGTATCCTTACCCCGTTAAAAAATGCAGTTCAAGCATACATGGCAATTATATTAGTTATGTAGTCATATAAAAATGTCATAACGTGACATGAAAAAAATAAATGCTGCCTTGAAGGTTCACTCAGAGACAAAGATATATGGAAATCAAATAGAGCTGGTTTAGTAAAGCTACAAACTACCATACTCTTACTGTTATTGCAGATGAACGTGACAAACACGGGATAAGGCCTTTTTGGAAGCTGGCAAAGCTATACCGAGAGAAAGGAATTGGCTTTGATGCTGACTTGATTTTTAGAGACAAGGGGAAGGGCTTTTTGAATGAAGTTGTGGATATTATATAGATAATGGTGGGACTTTGTGTTAAATTGGAAAAGATCCATTCGCCATTTATATATTTCAAAGAATGGCCCCAATAAACATAGTTATTTTAGACATTCGTGATAACGCAAAAGCAGTAGAGAATGGAGACATTTTCTCAACAAAGTCAAATAAATTTTTTATTTATTTATTAGTTGGTGCCAAAAGGTTTTAATCTAAGTACAACTGCATAAGTTCAAAATTACCAGTAGTTACCAATAGAATTAATATAATTTCATATTTTTTCAGTGCACCAATTAATAAAGTCGGTCCAATTTTTAGTAAAAAATATCGATGAAGAAATTTCAAGGAGTAGATACAGTAAAATTTGAATACCTCAGGGGTCAAAATAACAAATCCCGGGGCCACATACTTAAAATAATACCCATCCATATTCAACAAAAAATCAATATAATTTCAATCACCTACCTACTTACTTAGTTCTTTTCTTTCGTCACATTATCAACAAGTGACCTTTTCAACTCCAGCGCTATTTTTAAACCACGTATATTATTATAATGAATGGATCTACTTCATTGCTCATTGTGTCTTGGGCATCAATATTAATTCAGTATAATATGAAAATGTAAGTGTTATGTGTAGCATTCCCATTGATTTAATGAATAAAATTTACGTCAACAAGATATACTTACGGAATACTGAAAACAAAAAAATCATTATACATATGCTATATGCATAAATATAAATCAACACATTTGTTTTTAATGTTTTAGAAATATAATTAAGAGTAACCAAAATGCAGGGAATAGGAAAAATTTGAATGAAAGAATGAGTATGCTCGTGGTACATAAGTACTAAGAAGTTTCCAGTAGATCGATAAGAGTCGATTTTCTACCTAGGGTAAAACCATAGTACAGTAGTATAAGCTTAATTTGTCGACCAACAGACAGTTGTTGTACATATTTATATAATGTAATTATAAATTTAGATTTTTGTTCCTAGTTCCCAAATTTCAACATGCACATTTTCAGCCATGTCTGTCTTTATGTTTCAAAATGATCCCTGAAACAGATGGACGAATTTTGATGATTCCTTTTTTGTTTGGATGGTATCGATACTACTCGTCGTTGACACAAATTGGGCATTCTGATCGCAGTTGTTGCTAGGCAATAACGATTTTGATATCTATTTACATACTGATGAAAGGGTTCCTCCTACGTCAAAATTCAATAAGAACATTGTTGTTGGTTTTTGTATGCTTATAATGGTACAGGACCTGATCAGAATAATCCTCCCGCAAAAATGTAGTATTTAAATCCAGACCCTTTTTATGTATCAGAACAATTTAAATAGGAGTGAATAAATCTACTTCTGCTTCTGATTAATTATGAAATTTGAAACACACTACATTAAGAGCATTTAATATTTCATAATCAAGAACAAAATACGTTCTGGCATATTTGAAGCACTTCCATGCCATTAACAAATTATGCTCAACTTTTTAGAGAACCCTTATCTCTAAAAGGGCTCTCCATAGTGACAGCTTTTTTATGATGAGACATGCACAATTTTTGATACCGAAGCACACATACACAACTTGTTGAGAGATTGCAAAATGGGAATTATAAAACAGATTTAACAAATTATTCAACAGTATATCTCGAAAAATACTAAGGTTAGGTAAGTATAGGGAATGCTTCATGAAATTGGAAGAATATTAAGAGGTATCCGAATTAAACATGAAATCCAATTTATTCAGTAAACTGAAACCCAAAGTTTTGATGAGCCCTTTATAGTGGTATGGATTAATTCCAAAATGCATCAGGTGATTATAATAAAAGACAAATTTGCAAAACATGTCCACAAAATATTATTTTTTACTAATGTAACAATAAAGATTTAAGGTTTCAAACGAGCCTCTGATTTGATATAAAAATGACCATAATCGTGAACGACTGGCTATAGATTCCAATAACCTTAGATGAGGTAAATGATCAGAGAAACAGCAATTCAAAAATAACATAATAACTCCTATAACAACCGAGCTATTCTACTTGAACGTACTGTTTGTCCACCATGTAAATATACATAATTTATTGTACCTCCGTTTTTGAATAGAAACATAACTCATATTCGTACTGCAAGGTTCACAGTAAGGTTTACAGCTTAATAAAATTATCCATTTAATTAGAAGAAATATAACTGGGGGCCTGAACTTTCCCTTAGCAATCCCACCTCTCCTGAAAGCTGACTTTTTGATTTAACTAAAGTTAGGTTAGAACTTAAAACGCAAGTTATGCGACGAATGTTTCAGCTCCAATATCTATCAGCAATTTTAAGTAAGGCACCAATTAAAATACTAGAATGAATACGCGCTCTTGCAAAGGCATCAATTCAAGAACACTTGCTAAGATTAATTTATCGGTAATCGCGCTATTAGTATATATTGTTATTATTTCAAATTTCATCCTTGCTACCTCCCAATACTTTTCACATTCCTCGTTACACCAAAAAAAGTATCTAATCGAGTAAAATTTTCAACAAATGTTTATTACGTTTTAGGATCCAGTGACTAAAGGACCATACTTTTAGTAACTGCTCTGTCTGTAGAAATAGCATTACAACCTAAATCGCAAGGGACACGCAAACAATCATCTTTCATATTACATTATGATTTGAAGGCACTATGCCGAGCCGATTACTTAATTTTTATCGCCTTGTGTTTGCAAGGCAGTTATCATCCAAAATTGGGCTACTAATCTACTTTAACAACACAACCAGTACTAAACTATGTATATGTGCAACAACAACATTATCACAAAATTCTGTTTCCGTTTAATTATTTGCATCCGCTTCCTTGGCTATGACTCACCTTATAAAATGCTCTAAAAGCTAAAATTGCTTTTGGTGGACGAGCTCACATAAATAACATATCTGCGTGCGTTCCAATTCCAATCATCATTTCTATTTTGCGAAAGTGAGTGAGATTCTTTCTAAAATTTTGGTCAAACCACCAATTTCCTGCTGATATCAAAATAATTCCTAAGAAGGCTTCTAAACATAAATCATTCGATCTACTAAATATGTAGCAACTTTAGCCTTGTTGCCAGATTTATCAGTTTATCAACATTTGCCACTTTCATGTAGCCGCCGAAAATTTAATTATTGAATCTTCATATTTTTTTAAGCTTCAAAATACGGAAAGGAAACATATATCGTTACATAAATACATCGCAAGTGAACCGAAATAAGAAATGGTTCGTGTGCGCTTTTTATATAGTAAACGAGCTCCGATTTTGATGTTTTTTGATTCATTTGATTCATTTGAAAGAGGAGGCTTGAGACATGGTCCCATATTCATAAAAACGCAAATCGGAAATCTTCTTCCCTCCGACAAATTTTCTCGAAAATCGAATATCTGAGGTCGTATAATTAGGATAGGACAATATCCGGAAACGTTTAAATTGAACATTTTTTTCAAAAGAGTTACAGTTTTAGAGTTATAACGTATTTCCGCAGCGATGTTTTGAGATCTGTCTCAATAATAACAACTACAAGCAAAGAAAATACGTGGGTAATAGGATAAGTACTATCTTCATTGGTATTAATGAACGTTCAACGATTTTCGTAACTAATGTTACACTCGAAAGTGCGAAATAAATATTTTTTCAAAAACTCGGACCGACGTTATTAGTTGGAGCATTAAAAAATACAAAATAATATTAATTCTGTTGGTGCTGGTACATGTGAAGTTGGTGCCAAATGTTATCAATCTAACTGCAACTGCACAACTTCAAAAGTAACAGCACCAATAGAATTAATATTATTTTGTATTTTTCAGTCCACCAACTAATAACGTCGGTCCAATTTTTTATGAAAAATATTTATATCCAGTCAATTCTTGTATCTAATTATGCTTCAATATGTCAGAAACGGGAGATTTCGATAAAAATCTCTGAGAGTATCACCCATAGTAACGAAAAAAAACTGATCTAGTAATTAATTGATTCATTATTAGATATTTATATGAAGTAGTTTGATTATTCCACTCTACAGAAAATGCTAAATATTTGAAAAGGAACTGTTTTATATAATATAATCCAATGATTAGAGGAGTTACTAGACCGTCATATGGTAACATTAACAAGGGCACCTGCATTGACAATTTCTTTGCAAAAATAAAAAAATTGAGAGCAGCAGCTTCTATAATAGCTGATACCATTACAGGTCATTATCTTTTGTTACAAATATTGACACCGACATAGTTACATATAAAGAAGACTCAATTAAGATAACTAATTATAAGTTGCAATATATTAAAGCCAGTAAGCTAAATTGGGAGATATTAAATGAGACTGATGATATTGACGTTGCTATCGAAAATATAACTGAAATGATTAAAAGCATTCTGAGCATATTTAAGATCAAAATAAGAATGATGTTGTAAGAAAAAATTGTATAACAAAAGGTATAATGAAGTCATGACCAACCAAAGAGATGCTCTATTTTCTTTATAAGAGTAATCCAAATAGCATTATTACAAAAACTGATTATGATACATATACAAAGAAAATAAATAAAGTTATCAAAATAGCAAAAGTTATGCATGAGGAAAAAATATTCAATAATGCCAGTATCAGCAATAAGAGAATTTGGAACTACATAAAT
Organism: Crioceris asparagi; assembly: GCA_958507055.1. Taxonomy (NCBI): domain Eukaryota; kingdom Metazoa; phylum Arthropoda; class Insecta; order Coleoptera; family Chrysomelidae; genus Crioceris; species Crioceris asparagi. Next base: position 77,653,655 of record OY293826.1, on the reverse strand, counting down.
AATACTATGGTAAAACAAGAAAACAGGAAAAAATAAAGGTATAGATTGTATTTGTACTGATGATGATAGAACTCTAGATGATAAGGAAAGTATAGCAAACGAGGTTAATGAATTATTTTGTAGTATTTGATCAAATTTAGTTAATAAAATTGATGTATCTGAAGAGACGCGTAATCCTGAAATAGAAAACAATATCTGTAGTACTATGTTTATTGAGCCTACAAGTCATATTGTAGTCAAAAGTATTATTGAAAGTCTGATGAAATTAATGTGAAAACCTTACAAAAAATTGTGAATTTTATAAGTGAACCGTTGGCAGTATAAATGTATAGAGAAATCATTTAGGCATACAATATTGAAGACAGCAGAAGTAGTACCATTTCACAGAGCAATTTGAGCAAGCCTATAATGACAGTTTTCTTAGATTTGGCCAAGGCTTTTGACTCGGTTAACCATAATTTTCTGCTTGGAAAATTGAGACATTGGGAAAGATGGGTGGAACAACTAGAAAACCCAAAAACTTTATTAAAGGTGTGCCCCAGGGAACCATACTTGTACCCCTACCTTTTGTTATTTAAATAAATAGTTTATTACATCAGTTGCCTGAGGGTAAAATCATCTCTTATACGGATGATCCCATTCTCGATCCCATTACTGTATGTGAGGAGGATACATGGGAAGAAACAAAACCAAAATTGTAAGTAATTGGCTGATAATCATCTTTCTTTAAATACACAGAAAACGGTTTGCATGGCTTTTGTAGTTTATAAGAATAGTATACCAACGGAGTTGAATATTTCAGTAAATAATAATAGCAAAAACAATAGTAGACCATTGTAAACATTTGTGTGTATTATTCGAATTATGTTGTAAAAAAGACAAAATATTTTTTATATATTATTTATAAATTAAGAAGAATCTTAACGATGAAAGCTCGGTTGTCGATCTATCATGCTCTTTTTGAAAGTATAATAAACTATAGAATAAATGTCTGGGGGAGTGCATATCAGAATAAGTTGAGGATTGTACAGGTTTTACAATGAATTTGTACTGTCTGTTGCTGATAAAAAAATAGACAGGAAGAAAAGTTTGAAGCAGCTAGGTGTCTTGAATGTTGAACAAATGTTCAAGATAGAAACTAGGCTTATGCATTATAAATCACTTCAACATGAGTTTTTAGATTCAAAAAGAAAACAAGAAACGAAAGTATTCTTCTACCTAAACTGAATATGAAATGCTGGTACCAAGAATTCACGTTTTATTGCAATGAAGATATTTATTCTACTTCCCTATGAATTAAAAGTCCTGGATGGAAAATAGAACTTCAAAAAATTGAATACTTGAGAATAATTGTAGGTAATTTAAAATAAATGTAGAAATAGTAAGTACCTATATATTAAATTTATGTGTTAATCAAATTAGGCAAACAAAGATTAAATTAAAATTATATCTATCAAATATTGTTTGATAACTAGATTTAGGTTATTAGTTATAAGTTATTTGTAATTAGTTTGTATTTATCATACCAAGCTGCACACAGATGAAATGTACAATGTATTTCTTGGTTAATAATCAATAAATAAATAAATAAATATTCACATTATACAACTATGTCTGGTATACTTTTTTACTTTAAATAGATATTTCACACCAATCTCAAACACAACTTTTTTGTAACGACGGTTAAATCCAGATTTCAAAAGTATGTATACATATGTGAATGAATCATCACTCTCACTACGATCTACACTCACTTACCCGAATACGCTCTATTAGTGTGACGTCAAAAACTGTAGAAGGGATCAGAATCTGTATCCAAACAAGAGGTTGTTCTTAATAATTTATTGATTTAAAGCCCATATTTCATACGAATACATACCTTGAATTGCTTAAAATTACCATTTATCGATAAAAACAATAAAATTTCAGGAGCACCTATTGTATCTACATGGGACTATTCCGTTGTTTGGATCCAGTAACCCGACGTAACCTAACATGTGACGTCAGCACTAATGAAGCGTATTCATACAACACTTAAGAAAAACTCTCTCTCTCTCACACACACACACAGATTTTGTTATCAATACAAACACAAAATGTGATTCATTTGGATATAATCCGTTGAAAGAGACAGAGAGAGTTTTGTCGTCATTTTGTTTATCTAACCGATATAACCGTTGAACAAAGATAAAGTAGAGAGTACAGTTTTGAACAAATCGGTTAACATAAAGTAATACTTATTTTAAATATATAATAATCATTTCACATACAAAGTCGTCTACCCATCTGAAAGAGAGATAAGATAGGTAGGTATAGATAAAATAAAATATGCAAAGCAAATTACCGCAGTAAGGATTATTATTTGGAAAAGTATATAACATGATAAAAAGGCATTTCCTATATATACAGGATGTATCCCAAAAACAATTTAAGAATTGAGCATACTTTTAGTTACTACATTTTCAATTAAGAAGCTAACATAATAGTTCTAAATCACTAGGTACTTGGTAAAGGTACACACTGTTAATCTAAGATGTAATTTTGAGGTACCTGGGGATTTTTTTTATCCCCTAACAATATCAATAAAGCTACAGCCTTAAATTTTTCTAAAAACTAAGGTTTTACTGAATAGAGAGATTGCCGTTACATATTGTTCCAATACCTTGGCACCCTAATTTTTTAATGCTTTTTTATCCTCTATTGTACCTATCGAGTAACAGTATCAAACTATTCAAATAAAAAAGACTTTAATAAATAGGTAGTACTATTACCGTGCCTAACAAACGATGAAAACAACTACTTGGTAAGTAAATACTCCATACCGCGTTGGATTACATCCTCGCTAGTAGGTGCAATATGATTGAAAATTTAATCAATATAAATATTGCAAAAACCTAGCCCAGTCGCACTATTGAAGGCCACGATAAATTTTATTTTAATGCAACTGAGAAACGTTATGAATGTCAGAAGTTAAGATTTAACGAACTTCAAAAGCTATCCAGATAGATCTCAATGCTTTTATTAGCGGATCTGCTATGCAAGTACTTATCTCGCTGGGTTGTTTTGTTACGAACTTCGCTCTCTATCACATTTATGTTTTTGCTTGGATATAGTTCTAATGCATAGTCTCGTGCATAGTACATCTAAAATCTAAAGAAATGTCGGTTGTCCACTGGGACATCCTGTAAAATATTTATTCTCTTAGCGACCAGATAAATCCCAGGGGATGTGAGATACGAATATGATAATATTGATAGTATATCGTTTCCAAGAATGATTTTGTTCTCCAAATACTTGAATAAATATGTACTCGGAAAACATGGATGTCGGAAAGTTATTTTCAAAGAAAATTCCACAACGAGAAATATATAAGAAAATATCATAAATCAGAGTATCTAATGCATTTAATACTAGTAAACCCATTATTAAAACAAATGCCATAGTAGATTATTATTTATTATCTATTTAAGATATAATATGCAGATATGTATACATTTTTGCTGGTTTCATGGATATTCTATTAAAAATGATTTGAATAAAGAAGATTTTTCCATCATAAGTACTTTACGTTTATCGGTACTTTTACTATAGGTACATCATCCACCATTTATTCTTTGGATAAAATTCACAGTAAAATTCAATTAGATATTATTTATCCATAAATTTTAATTATACAGTTTGTCCGAAAAGTTTGTTACAAACATATTAGGATACAGTGGGAGCTAAAATGATATTCCGACTTCATATAAAATATGTTCCTATCGGGAAAATTGTTTTATTTATATCTTCTAAATAGTAATATATTATATTTGAACACTTAAATTAACGGAGGAGATATACTATTCGACTGTATGCTCGACTGTGCAGGCGGCGATTTTTCTCGAGAATCTGAGACGACAGAATTAAAGATAGGATAATATCCGTAAACGTTCAAATTGAACATTTTTCAAAAAGAGTTTTTGAGCGATGTTAAAGTCTCAAATATGTGTATTTTCGCTATGTGGAAGGAGCAATTTCTTTCGATAATTGAAAATCTGAGGCAATCAAATTTTAGACCAGATTATTTGTAGCAACATTTATATTGAACATTTTTTCCATAGAATTACGGTTTTCAAATTACAGCGGTGGTAGAGTATAAAATATGCATATTTTCGCAACGATGTTTTTAGATTTCTGCATAATAATAGGGACAAGCAAAGAATATACATGGGTAATGGTATTGTTGAGCGTTCAATGATTCTCGTGACTGATTATGCTAAATCGGTATCTAGGTGAATCCCATTATGTCCAAACTGGTGCTAGACCACAAACCTTGAAATGAACTCTGTGTACTTTACGGCGAACCAACGCCGTAGGTAGGGTCTTTTACATTGTCCCGTTATATTTAAATATATTTATACGTATATCACATGATAAACGAGGATACTTTTTATAAATCTTTTTGGAATGTTAGATACCTACGTTTACATTGAGCGTAACATAATTTTCCTAGCTCAAGTGAAAATTATAGAATGAAGAAGTCTTCTTCCATTTTTAAGAGATGCACTTCCCTTACATGATCTCTATCCAGCTGTGAACTTAGACGTTTACATGAAGGGTGTTCGAGCAGGATTTCAAACCAAACTCAAACCGTCAGAGGCATGCGCATTTTAATTTTAAGAAGACGGAATTTAATATGCGCATGCTCCACAATCACGGAACAGAGTTGGAAACTGGTCCAAACTACTGCTCGAACACCCTTATGATTAAGCAAGCAGCGTCAACAGTACTACTTCATCGGTTACGTTCTGTGCACAAATCGTATAATATATAATACGCTTTAAAATATTTTTTACAAAAAATTGGACCGACGTTATAGTTGATGCACTGAAAAGTATAAAATAATATTACTTCTATTGGTGATGGTACTTTTGAAGTTGTGCAGTTGCAGTTAGATTCATAGCTTTTGGCACCAACTTCACAAGTACCATCACCAATAGAAGTAATATTATTTTATACTTTTCAGTGCATCAACTATAACGTCGGTCCAATTTTTTGTAAAAAATATTTATTTCACACTTTTGAGTGTAACATTAGTCCCGAAAATCGTTGAACGTTCACTATACCATATCAATGAAGATAATACTTATCCTATTACCCACGTATATTCCTTGCTTGTAGTGGTTATTATTGAGATCTCAGAACATCGCGGCGGAAATACGCTTGAATATTTTAGTTGTTACCATTTAACACCGATTTAACTCGAAAACCGTAATTCTAAGGAAAAAAAATTCATTATAAATGTTGCTACAAATAATTATATCTTTCATGTAGTATCGAAAAATTTTCAATTTTCGAAAGAAATTGTCCTCTCCACATAGCAAAAATACATATTTAACATGCGTCTATCTCGAAAACCGTAACAATTTTGAAAAAATGTTCAATTTAGACGTTTCCGGATATTGTCCTATCTTTAATTATACCAACTCAGATTTTCGATTTTCGAGAAAATTCGCCACCACCACCCCTTCGGGGGCGGTTTTCGGAGGGAAGGAGATTTCGGATTTGCGTTTTTATGAATATGGGACCATTTCTCAATCCCCTTCTTTCAAATGAATCCAAAATCATCAAAATCGGAGATCGTCTACTATATAAAAGGCGCGCACGAACCAAAAAAAAAAAAAAAATAAAAAAAAAAAAATAATAATAAAGCAGACAGTCGAATTGTATACCTCCTCCGTTCGGGGTTCGTCGGTCAAAAATAAATATATTATGGCAAGATGTTCAAATCTGCCCGGATAAGGCCTTGGAATAAGAATAGGTATTAAAGGCTGGGTACACAGCAGGCAGCTATTGAGCTCAGATCTTATCAAAATGTTTAGTTCTATAGAGCCTATAGTAATGTACTTACATCTACCAAGTAGGTTATCTTCCGATCTTGTCGAAATCCGCGAAACTGAGATTAACAAAGCCATAAAATACATTTTTAATATTAATGAACCATTTCATAATAAAATTAGTAAAATTGACAAATCATGGGAGAATAAGTTTCTTCCTAATTTATTTTCAGAGATGCGCCTTAAAAATGGTGATGAAGGACTTCAAGAAGAATGTTCTGAAGAAATTTCATCAAAATTGATTGTGCCGTTTTCGCACTACACTCTCGAGCAAAACATTATTGCCTAGCAGCCAGTGCGGTATCTATACCCAACAAAACAAAAAAGAAAGCAACATAATCGTTCTATCCGTTCCTGAGATAATCTTGACATAGGACATAGACAGACAGGCCAATAACTAAAAACATGTTTTTAAGAACTGAAAAGTGAATATCTGTCGAAAACCCGACACAGAAAATTTTACTTGATTATAATAATTTCCTTGGGCCACTTAGGATAGCAATAGGAAAGTAAAAATGCAAACAGGTAGGAGTGGAACTCGCACACGAAGGGTTCCGTACCATTGTAAAAGAAATATGAACGGACAGATGGATGGTCTTAGTATTTATTGTTATAGCGGTAATAGGAATACATATAATCTGAAAATATCCACTATCTACCTACCTGTTACGGTTCATAAGATACAGCCGGCTGAGACACGAACGGACGGATGGACTTAATATTTGTTGTTGTAGCGGCAACAGAAATACATATTCTAAAAGATTCAGCTTCTCTAACTTTTATTACGTTTCATAAGATAAAGCCCGCTGTCAGATAGACGAGAACAAGGACAGCGGAGTCTTATAGGGTCCGGAACCCTAGAAATTACAAAATCAGTGCAACAAATCAATCAGATAGACAGACTCTCAGAAACATAGACAAATATCCAGAAACATGTTAGTTGATAGGAGCTTTTTCTATTTCTGGAAAGATGGCAGAACGGAAGGTACCTGTCAAATTACTTATAACTACCCGCATTGCTGTTGTAGTGGTAACTCAAGTCGAGGGCAGAACATTATCTTGAAATTTATATTGTGGTAATATACCGGAAAGCTTCTTACAATCAATATAATATATAGTTTTCTTTGCGAATAGGAATCTATTACATGTACCTAAAAAACAACAAAATAGCTTATTTCTGTAGCTGAAAGTAATCCTTCCTTTGCACGTTCTCTTAAATAAATGTCGAGTCCTGAACTTTATTCTGTGTGCTGAAATTTTAAACAGGCCGCCGCTATACGACCCGACCATCTTTTTCGCTTTTTATTTCACATGAGCGGCCAAGTCAATCAGGAAAATGGAGAATGAAATTCAAGGTCACACACCATAAGGGTGAATAAGAAGAAGCGAAAAAGTTTTATCTGTCGGTATACGTACTATGCGACGGACATCTATGCCGTAGCTTGTGTGTGTATGTGTGTGTGAAAGATTGAAGGTGTAATTTGCTAAGAGAACACACATATACAACAGATAGTAGACAGTGATGTACGTAGCTGAAAAGAACAAGAAAAATGTTTGCTCCACAACAGAAGCAGCAAGAAGACGGTCGAGTTTTTAATGGAAATCGTTGCTCCTGCATAATGGATTCATTGGGAAAACATTCTTTATACATATATATTGCATTATGGTATCCACGGATAGGAAACGTCAGATCATAAATTGGTTCTTATAAGAAAAGGAAAAGCGAACATTGAAAATGATTGAATAGAATATAAATTTAATCTCAACTAAAGCTGTTTCCAGACTGGCTGTTACTAAAGTTAGTATATTTACCTAATCAAACGAACATTTCAACTCAAACTAAAAATCGAAATGGACAGGTAGTGACGTTAATAAATTGCTAAATCCGGCAACAATGCTAAGGGTTTCGATAGAAGTTAAGGGTATTCGAAACCCTATTGGTTGTTCAATTTTTTTCTGGGGAAGGCAGTAGAATAGTTTGATGGATTAATGGGTATTTACCTATTTTTATATTGTTGGGTTATTTGTGCATAAAAATATCATGTGATCTTCAAATTCAATTCACAGAATAAATTTAGGATTTACAACCATCACATAAAACTAGAAAATTTATAATTGTTATCAATATTCAAGTTCAGGAAAAACTACATAACATATCCGTATGTCACCGATCACAGAATATTAATGGAGATTTTACTACACCTCCCCCTTTTTCGAAATATAGTAGTAGAAGAATTTTATCTAGTATCATTTCTGTTAAAAAAATCTTAAACCAATCTTGTATAGTAAGTACCTACTGTTCCCCATGAAGTTTATGGTACAGTCAACGGTGAATCATTCTGTAAATAATATAGCGCATCATTTAAAATACCTATATAACAATTTATTGCAAGTCACACACAAACATATAACCTAAAAAGTGGTCTGAAGCTATCTCTCTCTCTTTTACATACATGATTAATGAATGCACTTCATCTACATAACCTATATATAAACATAGATATATAATATGTATATCGTCAGTGAGTGTGGTTTATTTTCCTTCCATTGTTAACTGAGACTACTGACTAAACATATATGCAGACTAGGTACAAGGGTGACATACAATTGTGTATTTCATACAATATACTTCTTGATTGGAGTTCCTGATACTGCGTCAGTATAGTCAGTACATAACATAAAGTCGCTAGTATTATTATAGTGGATATGAGTGACACTCATTTTTTTAGTACGTATACCTACCTACCATTATTATTCAATCCATATTTCAGTTGAGATGAGGATATTCACATAGACAATCAGGTAAGTCGGACAATAGACAAGCGTTAGAATAATCATATACACAGACCGGGTTCCTCAACAGTAAGAAACTGAAATAAACTTAAACGAGTCAAATCAATGATTTTATTAATTAAACTTCTTCTCTTCTCTTCGAAGAGTTTTCTAAGCAAGTCAATCTTTTGGAAAATTGATCATAGCGAAATCATCAGGAAAATAAAGAAAGTTAATAGCTGATGAAAAACCTGCCCATTATTGTCAAAGAAATTTTCCAAAATACTAATGCCAAAAGATAACATTCAGGATGTTTCACACTATTTCGGATTTATACCAAATTCCTTGAACGTTATATTCAGAGATTTCAAAACATAGCGAAATCACACATATTTCCGATTTTATATTGCTGGAAATAGTTTTTTTTAATGATTCCGGATAGAGTGGGTCCCTTCGCTAATTTTGCTGTCTCGAATTTTTGAATTTCGAGAAAAATGCCATCTCTATCTACTATGAGGAGTTGTAGTTGGATTGAAAACTTTTAGCACCAACTTTAAAAGTACCAGAACCAACAGAATTAATATCATTTTGTATTTTTCAGGGCACCAACTAATAAAGTCGGTCCAATTTTTTATAAAAAATATTTATTTCACCCTTTTGAGTGTAACATTAGTCATCCAAATCACTGAAGTTCACCAAAGAAGATAATGCGTTGCTTTTACTTATTCAGAGATTTCAAAACATTGCAGAAATATTCATATTTCAGCTTTCCCAATGTTGTAATTCGGAAACTTTTTTTTTAATATATCCAATTTTAAACGCCGCCGGATATGGTCCCTTGTCTCTTTGATTTTGTCGTCTCAAATTTTAGATTTTTAAAAAAAATGCCCCCTCTACCCCCTTTGCGACGATTTTTTGTGGGGAAGGACAAGTTGAGTGTCAATTTTTTGAATGGGACCCATTATCAATAGTCCTCTTTTCAATCGAAAAAACTATCGTAAAAATCGGAGCAAGTTTACTATTTATAAGGCGCCAACATATATAAAAAAACATGCAGACAAACAGTCGAATTGTATAACTCCTCCCAACGGTTCGTCGGTCAAAAAATTATGAAAATTGAACATCCCTTTATACCTAAAAGTACTGAGTGTTGAAGAATTTACAATAATTTCTTTTATTGACTCTTCCAATTCGTCAGAGTAAAGAAGTTCACAATTATGCCAGATCATTAACGTTGAATAAATAATTCCTGACAAACCCATCCATTGTACATGAATACAATTCATAACCAAAATCTTGAGAAAGTATGTTATCAAAAATTCCAAATACCTACGACATAAATATTTGCAAACATCTAACAAAAGTTTCTAGAAGATTAATTCAGCTCCGAAATCATTTTTGCAAAGTAATACCTTAAAATACCTTGGGCATCAGAAGCATTCCAAAACTCCCCACTTCCATATACCTCCCCTGTGCTGTGAGTGCACCGTAGTAGCCCGGGTCCCATTCATTATATTTGTACAATATATATCCGACAAGGCCTGTCGTTCGCTCATAAAGTAAATACCGAAATATAAACTACCCACTACCCGTATATTCAGTATAAATACATGCATAGGTAGTTTGCGCGAGTCCATTCAAATTCCAAAATGTCTAAAATTTCATTGGATGTATTCAGTCCATACTCTCTATACTCTATACCTATGGCTGTCTCTGTTCATCCTACCTCTATACCGTACGAATCAGCTGACTACGAACATAGCCAGAAAATCCAATCGATTCCTACAATCGAGCGATAGTCGTCCAATTGGCATGCTCAAGGAGCATAAATATGCTGGTCTATTTGTGTAGATATGTCTAGGATATTTACTCATCTGTATATGGACTGTCATGTCAACCTATTCGGATGATCCGATCTGTATGAGTGTAGAGTGAGCGAGAGTTTGATGTAGTTTACCTTCCTGTTCCTGTCCCTTCAGTGACTAACTATGCCCTTAGTCCTTAGGGTCGTCAACCCCCCTTTATATCCGATTGTTGTTTTATTATTTGGTGGTAGTTGGCCATTCTATAGGTCGTAAAATACCTTTTTCATATTTCACATTGGGAATTTTGCTGTCAAATCAGTTCTATTTTGTAAATGAAGGCAATTTTCAGCATGGAAATTTACTATTCTCTTTAAAACTGAGAATGCAATGTGGCGTTTTATGGAGCCAATCGTTGCCAGAGCATTTTTATGACGATCTCAACAACTATCAGGTCCTTTCTCTGGATAATTTTGCCGCTCTAGTTTACATTTTTTGTCAACATTTTCATGTTCTATAATTAATAATGAATAATCAGTGAATCTCAAAATTACAACAAAAATATTGCAGGTAAAGTTAAAGTTTCCTATCTGAAATACGTTGCATATACCCGGCCTTACTGCATTCTTATAGTGTGAAACGCGGTATAGTAATTATACCATAAGAAACAAATACCAGTATCCTTGACAAAATTATAATGTAGACTATATCGAAAACGAACATACCGTGGAATATTTTGATTTTAACGTCATCTTATTTCTCAACCAATTACACAACAAAATGATGAACTCTGTTTGTCTCAGTTATTTCTATTACGAGCTTTAATTTCGGCAGCTATTGATTTATTTTCAATTAACTTATTAATAATTCCAGCTCTACGATTAATTGGCAAGAAAGATCAATGTTGAAAAGCAGAAACAATGGCCAATTATAGGTATGTAGGACTCAAAAGAATAGAATCAAAGTGATCTTTACCAAATGGGGAATTTCGGTTATTGATAGAAGAACAAATTCATACACATCTATTAAAAGGTGACAAAACAGAAATTAGTATCAGTTTATGGCTTAAATGTCATAAAAAGTTACATTAAACAAACAATAAAATTGTATCACTTCAAAGGATTTCTTCAGACAGATAAAATGCCTATGAATAACATATATACATATATATAATATATGTCGTGCATTCAACTTATGTAGGTATTTTCATCTTTATAACAATACAAAATCGTTTTCTGTGAAGAACTAAATAAAAACTTACCATTTTTTTCCTGAAGGCAGATCGACAGTCTTGCCCAAGCGTAATATCTGCAACAAAAAATTTAACATTAATATAAATAAATCCAGTAAAAGAAAAAAATTACTTGAATTACATAATATAAAATTTTACAATCTTTATTTATTACTCAAGCTTTAACGGATAAAAGGAATATTAACACTATTATCACAATTTTAATAAAACAGATAGGTACCTATCACACTAAACAAAGAATATGGATTCGTTATTCGAATCGGTAACTATCGAATAAATTGATTAATATTCCATTTTTGGTGAACAATTGAATTGCAGCACTGGCAATGAAAGAATAATAGCCTAGAAAGTTTAGATAGGAATCAGAAAAAAACTTTGAAAAATATATCTTACTGAGATGAAATCATCAAAAAACGGTCCAGACAAGCGCCGGCTGTAATGGCGAATATTTAATAATATTATATACAAAACTGTTTCTGCACTGATTTCCCGCTAAAACGTCACTATCATAATCATAGGAATGAATTCACTAGCAACAAATCATAAACAGAATGAAGTTAGTATGTATATATACAAAACAAACGAAGATCGTTTATGGCTGAACTGAACTATGAGATCTACAACTCTACGGCAAAATCGCCGCGTGCTTTGACTTGGGAATTGAGACGCAGACCAAAGCACACTGCACACGATCACACGGCACTCACGACTCACGGCACGGAGTAAGGCACTTCGACGTTCGACGGCATTTACGACGTCGTCGTCGTCGTCATGCTGCGCTCAACGTTGCCAAGCTTCCGAAAAATAGCAGCTTATATGATAAGTGGGGAAGATCAGAGTTGTTTTGAAGAAAATATAACCCCTGTGTGGTTTTTGACTATCTGACACTGAACACAGCCTTTTTTCTCCGAAGCTACAGAATTAAAAAAGTTTACATTTGATATTTATTATTACAAAGTTAGGCGATTGCATGAAGGTGGTATATATTTTAGTTCATCATGGGTAATACTAATGAATATATATTTCTCATGAATGTAAGATCTAGAGTCTAGGAGATATTGAATAAAAATGTCCGTCCCTTCCTTATATCTGCAACTAGTAAACCTATAATTTTGTAAAAAAATATACAGAATACCTATAGAGCTTATTCCTTACTTTACAAGAAAACCGACTACGAATGAAAGATTGTATAGGTAATTCGGAATTTTTATAAATCATAAAGATGCGAATCTACTTTTTCGAATGACTCACCAAAGTAATGTATATCTAGGTAAGTACATCTGCTTAGATACACTTTTCAAAGGTAGCCGGAATAAGAGCAGGATCGGACATTTAATATAGGTACAATAGTTCTCAACTCTTTCTGGAATCCTGAAAAAAAGTGTTGCATCTACATGATTTCAGAATTCATGGAACATGAAACAATGCAATTAAGTAGCAAGAGCAATTAACTACATCTGAGGCTGATAATATTTTGAATTCTATTTCCAAACAAGAAGGTCACTTTCATGCTATTACTTCATACAAAACAATACGATATTTAATACGTTGTTCCATAGAGACAATCAAACAAATATCAAATATCGTCACAATATATAACATATTATACGTAGATATTCCTTTTAGAATCGCCTGTGTCGTCGCCCCTGATATACAATATATCGGTCGGTCCCGCACTTATTTCAAACAATAAAGAAAGAGAACCTCTATCGGTCGTTCCAGATGTTCCTTCCTTATTAGTTGGCTAGTAGTGTTGAAAGTAAGTAAGTAGAGACGATTTTTCGACAATACAAAACGACTAATACTCGTCTACTCGAGTTCAAAGAGATCTTGAGGGAAGAACATTGCCGAAACAACCGAGATTTCTTTCGCAGCTGTCTTTCGTCTAGCCAATGTTGCCAGTTGCTACATTACTTGAATAATGATAATCTTGTTAGCAATAATTACTATAGCATTTGAGGAATGTACTGATGCTGAATGCTTACTACTTTTTTTTAAGCGAGAAGTTAAAAGAACTTCGTTCAATGTACCGACATTTTTCGTTTGTCAATGACGTCACTTTGTAGGGTGTAACTATCGGCATAGAAATACTTTATGTTACAGTAGTGCACAAACATCTTTAGCCGATTTTTAAGCACATGTGTCATAAGCAAAAAAGAATACTGGACATGAAAATCGTGAGAAATTCCGTCCGCATATCTATAAAAAAATGGCAACAAGCCACTCTCGTTCTGTCTCTGATATGATCTTATTTGACTTGGTACGTAGGGAAGCATCATGGTCTATGGGAAGCATAGGTAGTGTACTCTTCTAGTCTTCTTGCGGCATCAATTCATATCTCATATCTAATTACAATCACAAATACATTTCTTCAGAGTGCTTTCAAGCTACAAAACGTACTTAGCAATCAATACATATGTCCCTTTCAAATTCCAACAGTATAAATAGAATCGATTTCACCTAACCAACAATAATAGTACTTGTACCTATCTAAGACTACAGTAGGTAGCTTCCTCATCTTTGACAGCCCACTAATGAATGGAAACTTGGAACATTAGAGAACACACAAGGGAAGTTTCTCTATATCTATGTATTATCAATTATAATGGCGACGGTTCAGAGAGTATGGAAAGCGAGAGCAGCAGTCCAATGCGTCGTAAGTTTGCCATCTTGTACTACTATAGTGCTACCCCACTGCAGCAAGTTTCCCATTCCAATTTCGAACAATACCCCCAAGAAATCTATATAACTACTTTCTCATAACATAGAAAAGAAGAATGAAAAAGAAAGTAGGAAAAAAGTAATGTAACTTTTTCACGTTTATAGGTAGGTATGTATTCGTTGAAGTATTATTATTCTATCTTCTGTACGTGTTGGTGGCGCATAACTTAAATTAGGTTTCTTTCAAAGAAGTTTTTCGACATTTTTATGGCCTCCCCGTCCTATTTTCTAATTTTCTTCTAAATTCCAATATGCCCAGTAGTAATATGCAGAAAACAACAACCAAAAAAACATAAATTTTAACCTGACGATGAGCGTACTTCGAAAGGAACGTGTCGTATTTTTGAGTTTTCAGTATATTTATATTCGTTTAATAAAACTGTCTCCCCAGGCAAGTAATAGGCATCCAACTGTAAAGCTGAGTGTATTTAACTGCGCATTTTTGGTTTTGGGGAATTTGTAAGTAATTTTTCATAATTTCGACAGATTCCGGCGACCCGTAATTATTGTTCCTATTAGCAGTATAACCTGAATAATCAGCAGAAAGATGCTATCATCGCGCCTATTCAAAATAGGGCGAAGAAAGGCCCTCATATAAATGCTTCTACATAGAATTGAGTTCGTGGCTTTGCATTTCATTATCATTTGACCTTTGATTAGCGGGGACTGGGTGACAATATACCACGTGAACTTTGAATAACATAGCCAGCTCAAAAAGTTTTTTAAAAAGGGTCAATTTAAAAAAAAAGTTTTCAGCCAACCCTCCATTTAGATGGTTTGAAGAACAGTATGTTGTACAAATAAATATCAGACATTGAAAGATCAGAGGCATTTTAGCATGTAAATAATTCCAAATTCGACTAAACTTTACCGCACCCTATGATTCTTGAGACTTGAATGGATGATTGAAAATTTCCGCGAGTTATTTTTACAGTTAACTTAGTCGAAGTTATATTCATCAAGCAAGACAATTTAATAATATTCATGAGAGAATAACGGCAATTTATTCCAGGGTTAATTCTATTGTTGGTAGAATACCTTCATTCAAAGAATTCACAGAATTTTCAAGACTATGAGGTGTCGATAAGTTGTATGTATGTTCCATGATCCTATAAATAGGAATGATATTTTCAAATTAAGATGAATGCATGTTTGTTCAAATTTTAAATTGCAAAAAATATGTTTATAGTTTATTTTGAAATTAGAGCTTATCATCATCATCTCTTGTACAACTTATTTATTTTTTATTTGTTAGGTTCCGGACATCAGACTGAATGACTACTGTCTGTTATTGCATACCAAAGAATATATACTACACTAGAATGACAATGTAAACGGAGCAATTTCACCAGTAAAAAGTTGTAATTATTTTGTGCAAGAGATGGCGCAAGCATTCATATTCGCTCAACAAATTAATTTCAAATGTTTGGCATGATCACGTGACCAGCCTGTCTGCAACCTTGAGAACGTCGAGCGGCTGTAATGCGCTGTAATTGGAATTTTTGTTTTGTGATTTGTGACTTTTAGTGTTAGCTTTAAGGTTAGATTTAACAGTGCAGCGAGTGATAGAAAATCCTTGACACAACTTAACAAGTTTTATGATTTCTGTAATACATGTAGTCAAAAATTAAATTTCGTTTGATTAACTGGATATTTTCATGTTCGATATTGCAGTAGCAATAGAAAATTGAAAAATGTCTAATTTAAATGTCTCATCTGTAATCCCGTCACAATTTTTTTTGATTTCTCACAAACATTCCCCCTCTTCCCATTTGAGGATATTTAGGGAAGAAGCGCATGACAAATTTAATTTTTTCATTAAAAACCCTAATCTCAATGTGCCCCTTTCCAATGAAAAAATAATCATTAAATTCCGAGCATATTGTATAAAACGCGCACAAACATAAAAAAGAAATTTCGAAGTCGGTCAAAAAGGACCTTGCATGATAATGTATGGATATTCTCTAGTGATTAATTATCGAATGAATATATAATTTGCAATTACAGTTCCACTAAAGGTGAAAGTGTGTATTTAAAAATTTTGTATTTACGCTAGTTTTAAGAATACCCTTAATTATATCTGCTAAATAAATAAATGATTTCATAATGAGATATATTATAAATATTTATTCAATGATCTGATATTCAAATTTAGACCTTTATCTTATTAATTAGCAACTTTTTTCTCAATAACACTATCCTTATGTGACGTAGACTGTAGACGAATACTGCTCCTGAACTTGTCTCAACTTAGAAGCCTCCCAGCCAGTAAACCTGAAACCACCGCATCCTCCACCACATTCAACCGTTTCCATGTTCAGGTCTTTTGATGACCCTCCGAGAACACGCTGGTGGTCTGTACAAACCGGTCGCCATTTCGCAGATTGGGCTTGCCCTTCTGCACTTTGTCGAGATAGGTTTAGTGGGGGCTACCATCGAGGGTTTGTTCTTGATGCAGCTCTGATTCAAGTTGAGCATTTACTGTTTGCCTTGACTTGAGGTTTTTTACAGAGAACTTGCCTTCATCCATTTGGAATCGGGCTGTTTGATGTATGGTGTGTGGCAGCGACAGGTTTCTGAGGTTAGGTATGTTTTGTTTTAAGGCTGTCAATTATAGATAATAGAGGACTGTCTAAATTCACGTCACCTGTGATGACTGTCAACCACAGACGACACAACAAGTTGTTCTGATGTAGGCGCCCAAAACTAAAAATTTGTCTGCGCCATCTATTAGCGGAGCCCATTTGGCAGGCCGAAAAATTTGCATGGACTTCTAGTGTAGTTTATTCTTTGTTGTATACTTAGTATATTAGGTTAATTACAATTCGTTTTTTCATTATTCTAGAATAAACATTCAAGTCTAGAGAATATTGAGGAAACTATACCAAACAAGAGTGTGATAGAGGTCTAAATATATGGTTTTACAAAAACTTTACAGGGAAATCTATGAGAAAATAGATACTCTAAGTACGATACCTCCTTTTAGAGAGTTCGACAAATATTCCATCGATTTATATCATTTTGTTCAATTCGCGATGTTCCTATAATTGTGGTATCTACAGATGGATTTTTTGATTTTCTAGTGGAAAATCAGATGGATTAGGCCTTAATTTTCTGAGAAAGTAAATATATCGTGTATAAAATTTTATAACTGTCAAACATAAGCAATGTTTGAAATAAGAGTGAATTACTTAAAGTACAGAAAAATTTGGAGATTCTGTAGAATTGCATATAAAATCGAAATAAGCTTAACAGTCAAGCCACATTATTAGTTTTGTAATAATAATTATAGAGCTAGCACATTCCTCTGAAAATATACATCCAAAATGTTCACACACAAATGATTTCAGTGTCTATTTCGGCGCCTCATGGTCCTTCATAATGACTGACTCATCCTCATAGCATGTCGCACAAGTATCCGTTTGTGTACAGCATTTCGCATAATGCCGTAATATTATGCATGATTTTGGTGGAAATGTGTTGATAGAATTCCATTATTCCATGTTCAGGTTCACATCCATCTTTTATTTGGTCAAAAAATATACCAGTCAACCAAATTGTATTAGACCTGCAAAGTATCAAGAATTTGTTTCGAAATAGTATTTAAGTGCAAAGATGTAATTCTCAGTTTTTTTATTACTGCAGTGTTGGTTACATTTCAAACCCATGAAGTTTGTAATCTATAAAGCACAAGATAAATTATTAAAAAAAGATTTGATTTGGATACTGGAGATCATTGCAGACGAAAATCTGGCAAATTTTAACACAATCTGTAACTTAAATATTTACCAAGCAATCTATATTCAGCTCAGATTTGGACGCACTGTATAAATCCAAGAGGGCTGTGGTGACAAGCGGGTTATCTACAAAATTACAAAACACAATATATAGTATGAACGCGATGCATGAGCCATAATATTCGTCAAAGTCATCAGCTCTTAACAGATTTCACAATTATTTTGATTTCGAGTTCTCGTCATGCTTTTTGGAGGATGCAATCAGGATGTGTGTGTTTTTTGTTATATAAGAAATAAATACATGTACATAGGTACATATACTTATAACGTTCGCAGATAATCTGTATATAGCTCAGGGCAACTACGAAGTTGTCTGGAGAAAAAAGCGGGATAAATGAAAGTGTGATATTAGTAGATTTTGGAACGAAGTTCCTTAACAGGGTTTGTGGTAGGAGTGAACTAGCAGAAATCATCATGCGTAACGCTCCCTCCCATGCGAAAATCTTTCTCTTATTCTTTCTAATATAGGTCTGTATGCGCGCTTGCGAGTATATATACATTTACATTTAAATAGACAGGCATCGTGCAAATCCGGTTATATAACCCTTATTTATAATATTAGATCTCTAAGTTAGAATTGAAACACCATAACAAATTTCCACTAATATATTGTTTAAACATGACAAGAGCTCATTCATATACCTACCTTCCATGTCAATGATTATGATCAAACATTTATTGATAATTTCAAAAGCTCACATACCAACCGAGAAGAAAGGATTAAAATTGAATTTACTTGAATCATTAAAAATTAATAAACCATTCAGGTAATTTCCTCAATATCCACATCAATTCAATTCAAATTCATTTATTTTCATATGTCAAGTTTACAATTGTGTTTGAGTATATTATTTATTGGATCCTCTTCTTGTCTGATGGGGGATGGTATGTCCCTTATGTCCAGACCCTTACTGTATATTATATAATTGTTACCTAATTATTCATTTATAATATTATTCAATAAGATTTATGTTAACCATCCTTATTATTCAGGTAGGCACTTATAATCTTAGAATTTAATTGCAACTCATGTTTGAGGAAGGCACAGTTTGCCGAAATAATTCTCATTTTTAAACAATATTTTAGTTGATATTTATTATTCTGCTTTAATTTACTATGAACACATCAAGTAATAGCCAATATAGTAATTTATTTCCAATGAAATTAGGAATCGAAGAAAAGGCGAAAGAATGATGGGAGTCCACCGATCACACAAATTCTTTTTACATATATTTTACATAATGAGGAGCGCGTAGCTGCGGGTTAACACTGATCGACTTCGATCTTCGAAGTTAAGCAGCACAATACGATGGAAACGGCTTGGATGAGTGACCGTTGAAGCGGACACGCATTCGAGTCTCTGTCGCATTGCATTCTCCTCCTCTCGCAAGGCAACGGGAAACCAGTGAGAGTATGTATATCCTAGTACAGCTCTCTGGAAGGGTGTGCCCTTAAGATTTATCTTGAGACACATCGGTGGTTCGGAATCCACGTTAAACTGTAGGACCCCTTGTCTGTGGTAACACTTTCAAGGCAGAGAAGCCGCCAACACTCAAATACGAGTACGGTACTCAAAGAAGAAGGTACCATTATATTACTAATGTGAATAAATCATAATTTTGTTTCTTCGTTGTAAATTATCATAAAATTATTATCAAGTCTGAGAAAGTCAAAAAAATATATTATCTACTATATAACCTACCAAGTATCTATCCTACCACTTTTTTCAGTGCTAATACTTCATTTACTCTGTTTGGAACGTGATCAATTCAGCAATCGGCGGAACAAACACACTATTGTTTCAAGTGTTGTTGAAGAAAAAAAGACAGAGCGAAAAAGTTGAGTATCATTTGGGGCCGGACTCATTACTATTGTGTCATATTACAAGAATGATTGTGTTGGGTGATAAGAAGAAGTTTATTTGAAGTTTTCCTTGTAAGCAGAATTATTGAGACAACGTTTGATGTTTGTGTGATGAAATAAAAGGTGAATGTATATTGTAGAGAGATCCAAGAGCGATCTGACATAACTTATTTTCACAAAGATGAAACCTTAGATTATCAGTAGCGTCTCATGTGCTTTCAATAACTGCGTGCTTGTGGAGCTTGCTGCGTGACACCTGGGCAGGTACCAGGTAAGAAAGGTAACTAAAAATAAGTGTAACTTAACTTAAATTTGTATGCCTGATTTTTATATATGTTGTATAGAATATTATTCTAAAGTTGTATCATAAGTTTCAGACTCCATGGACCTGTACTTTTGTCAGACGCTTTAAAGCTCCACAAAAAATAACTGAACTTTACTTATTTTTACACCTCTGATTTTTGAGTATGTTATTAAGGTAACTATTACTAAGTTATATTTCATCATTCGGACAAATTGTAGTGACCAAAAATCCCCTAAACTGAAAAATTATTCAGCCGGGAGTATGAGCGCGAGAACACTATGCGCATGCTCCCAGAGTATATATTTAAATATTTAAAAAATACTTACTGCTTTCGATTCAATATTTTTGCATCTCTATTTAAATAAGGCAAATTCCAACAAAAAGCAATCATTAATAAATATTTAAGTAAATTAATTTATTGCATATAATCGAAAAAGCATTCAGAAAACACCACTGGAAAACTTTACACTGGATTATTCTAAAAAGAAAAGAAAAATTGCAAAGAGATCTTTTTGGGCGCATTTTTGGAATATTCATAGATTACAAAGTAGTTATGGCCAAAATTTTGTCATATCCTGTTACTCCAATGCCATTATCCATATCATATTGATGGGGCCATTTGTACAACCCAGAAATCGACCTTGATGAAATCTTTAGAAAAGGTTTAGAGCACAATCCACCTGCTCGAATAGATATATTATATATTGATGCTTTCTTTCTGCTACACACCATGAAAAATGTCCAGAAAACTTTTGGAGCTATTTCAAAGAAAATGCTTCTAATTGTCACGCAGATCAAAGCGACAAGATACGACGTTATTTTTGACCAATATTTCTCTCCTTCGATCAACCAAACAAGCTCTTGTTGATTTCTTCTTCTTTCTAACACTGGGCATCTGATGAAATGATACCATTTATTGAGAATAAACGGATATTTATCAATTTTAGGCAGTCATTCTTAAATCGCTGATGATAGAAAAACGTTATCGACTATAGATGAAAGTTTATCGTGTCCAGAGCATGAAGAAGCTGACACTCAAGCAAATTTTGTTATTAGATGTTCTGATACTGATATTGCGATAATTATACACACATATGCGTAATTTGCATAATTTGAAGAATGATGATTCGAACGTATGGATATACGCAGGCACCGGAAATAACCAAAGATAATTTAATTTAGCAAAGGTTTACGAGCAATTGGGACCCTCTTCGTGTAGAAGTTTGCCAGGATTTCATGTATTGAATGAATGTGACTTTAATCCCGCCTTTTTTAAAAGAGGTAAACAAAGACCATTCAATATATTAATGAAGAAACATGAATATATGAATATCAACAAGCTTTTATGCAATTTGGAGATCCAGAGTTGTTTACCGATGAGCATATACAAGCAGATATTTTCTATACTCTATAAAAATGTATCTTCGAAGTTGTGTGTGTATAGTGTTCTTGGCATATTTGACGTTAATAGTGCCCGGCATGCGCTGTTCTTAAATAATTAATAATAATATTATTAATAATAATTAGTTTACTTAAATATTAATTAATGATTACTTTTTATTGAAATTCGTCTTATTTAAATAGAGATGCAAAAATATTGAGTCGTATTTTTTAAATATTTAAATGTATACTCTGGGCGCATGCGCATAATGTTCTCGCGCTCATACTCCCGGCTGAATAATTTTTGTGCTTAGGAGATGTTTGGTCACTATAGTTTGTCTGACTAATGAAATATAACTTAGTAATAGTTACCTTAATAACATACTCAAAAATCAGACATGTAAAAATAAGTCAAGTTCAGTTATTTTTTGTGGAGCTTTAAAGCGTCTGAGAAAAGTTCTGGTCCATGGAAAGTGTCTAACACTTATGATACAACTTTAGAATAATATTCTACACAACATATATAAAAATCATACAAATTAAGTAACACTTATTTTTAGTTACCTTTCTTACCGGGTACCTGCCCAGGTGTCACACGGCGAGCTCCACAAGCACGCAGGTATTGAAAGCACATGAGACGCTACTGACAATCTAAGGTTTCATCTATGTGAAAATAAGTTATGTCAGATCGCTCCAGGATCTTGGACTATAGTGATTCTAAGGCATATCGAGGGTATTTTGGGAATAGATGTAGATACTTCTGTGATATTCCTGAAAATCTAACTAGATTGATAAGATAATATGGTATTTCATAATTTAAACTGAAATTTTAAGTTATACAATTCGATTGTTACGTTTAAGTTTTTGATGATGATGATTTTATTTTCATTGAAGAGATGAATATTTGACAATACAAAATCTTCCTTGCCAAAAGCTTCACGTGAAAAGTGGTAAAAGATATTTTTCGACTACATTGAAATCCGTTTTTTTTATTGGAAGGTTTTTGAGTTGGAGCAATAATAGGGATATAATGGATTGTTGCCACTATATTTTTTGTTTGAATACAAGTAAACTTTCAACCATTTTGATAAATACAAATTAATATTAATTCTGTTGGTGATGGTACTTTTGAAGATGTTGCCAAAAGTCTTCTGACAGCACAACATAAAAATTACAAGTACTAATATAATTATTTTGTATATATCAGTGCTCAAAAGAAAAACATTGCTCTAAAATGTTGTTATCAATATCTCAACCGATTCGGGCGTAGGAACACGCGATATCCGCTTTCCCCTCGTAGCCTTTAATTTGTACTACGTGAGTTCATCCAAGACAATATAATATATTATATAATACCTACTGACTAAGGCATTAGCAAGCTACTTCAACGAAGAGCCAAGCTGCGTTGCCGATACCTACTTCTTTGTCCATCCCTAATATCCCATCTCAACAACAAGAAGGCATCCCCTAAAACCTCTGAGCCACTCCAAAATTTGCCCATCTCCCCAATAATCGCGGCCTCTTTCATTTTTTCCTCCTTCAAAACAACCCACCATAAGCTCGAAACGTTGTCATCATCATCATCATGAATTCAAGAGAATAAGAAGAGATTGTCCTCAAAAGTCAGTCGATGGTGAGAGCAACTTGATTCGGTTTGGGGGGTATATACATGATGGCTGTTTCCATTTCCAGAAACACTACACAGCAAACACTTTGGTGTACAAGGAAGGAAGTAAGTAAAGGAGAACCACCACTAACTGGGTGTCGTCTTCGAGCCTCTTCAGTGCACAATATTGGCGATTATCTCGATATCTCGACGGGACTACTCGGGACGGGTGTGCTTGACCTCGATGGGTTTCCTGTGTATCTCTATCCTCTCATTCCTTTCTCTCTTCATACGACAATGAATAACCCCACCAACCAAGAACTCATCATCGAATGAACACACAGGGACTGGGACGACAAGGCTATAATCGTCGGGAATATTGACGCAAGATATAGTAAGTATCACCATTGATCGCCCGACTACCCTATCCACCCGTGTCTTATTTTCTGGAGTAGTAGGTACGCGAAGTCCCAAGTACATGTTCGTTGCCGCGAAGCAGCAGCTATAAAATAGTAAGAGACAAAGACATAAAAGAGAGGAGGTCAAATCGGTCGCAATGACATTTTCAGAGTGACCCGTAACCTACCTAGAAAATACAAGGTTATCACAAGTAAAAAATATATATAATCTTATTTTTTATTATTATTAAATTATGTTTGAAATAGAATATGATTGCTTAAACAATAGGATTTCTAATTGCCAACAAAGTTAAGGCTATTGTTTGATATATTGTCCTTTTTACCCCTAAATGCGATGAAAACTACGTAATTCATTGGAAGGCCTTTTGAATGATTGTATTTGGGTTATCTGCTGGCCATATTCGACAGATTTGATGAATACCATCCATCTTGAGTGAAGCAGACCTGATCTGTCAATGTACATTCCGGTTCATTTTCCATCGAAACCAATATTGTGGAAAAAATATAACACAGAATTTTCGCTTACATGGCAGACAAATGTGTACATGGTGGACAAATTTCGATGCTTGTATAGGGTAATTGGGTTATAATTATAAATACAAAGAAAATCAATGTCGAATATCTCGATTTTTTTGCGTTAAACTCATTTGTGAAAATAACATTTAGCTATAGTCCTCCCTTTGCGAGTTATAACGTAAAATTCAAATATGTGCGTATTTGATGCATGTCTCGATACCCTATTAATGTGAGTAGTTATCGAACATTTAGTTTGATATTTTTCAACATTTTAGAGTAGAATCCAGTTGCGTAGATGGATTTTAAATTTGTTTCTTAAATTTCCAGTTATGACATCAAGTTATATTATGAAAGCATCAAACCTGTAGTTACAAACATACGTCCTACAAAACAAGGAAGTCACCAGGTGTCCTATCCCACTATTCTTCAATACTGTCCTCTTTGTTATCGATAGCACACAGTAAGATCATTGTGCCCCACCCCCCTCCCGACAAATTAGTTGACGATGACAAATCGATCTGAGTCCATATCTGCAGCAGCTGCAAACGAGGCGGAAGAAGCCACTAACTCACTAACTACTTCTGCGACTACACCACATTCATTAAGCACGGATGGCACGTATTTTTTAATTGTTGTCGACGACGACTCATAGGAAGCACAAGATATTTGACAATCAATAGAGCATAGAAAAAGTAATTCTGCAACAGAAATATATTGCCATTACATGGAAAACTGTCCGCTGTTATTTTGTGCCGTGTTTCCTAATAGCATTTGTTATTTCCTCATATATTCAAATGAATATATGAGCATTCTGGAAGTTGTAACATAGGTTCCTTGCGAGATAGCAGATATTGATGGCTTATTCCCTTTCCAGGTGCAGTCAGATTATGAGTTTTTTGCCTAATTGCAACTAGATATGTTTTAAGTGTCTTGTCTTGCAGTGTAGTCGGATACTCTGGAAATCTTCCAAAATTCCATTTTTCAAGCCAAAGAGTGCAAAGAACAAAGCCACATTCTTCATTTCTCCTCAAAATTCTTCATATTAGTTAGGTACTGAAAACGGTCGAGCACGCAGAAGCGTTGTAATAGTTGGAGTAGAACTTCAGATGTTAAGGCGTATATACCTATAGCTTGTGCCTCTAAATTTGATCCACTAAATATACTGGCCTACCTTGAACTCAAGCTCGAGCACGGACTTAGACTGAAGCTCGACCTAAGCCATATCCAGCTTGTCCATTTTCCATACAATAGTCGAGCTCAGAAAATTCAAACTGAGTTGAGACTGAGATCGCATTTGACGTTTTGATTATTTAATATGTGAGTCAAGCTTCATTCCTTACTCATGCTTGAGCAATGATTATTTGTATCAGCATAAGTGTCGTGACAAAAATGCTCATTATCCAAAGCCTGGCCGATAACTTTCCTTTCAAGCACACTAGTAAGTAAAGTAGCTAATTCTTCCGTATCATTCGTCATTTCACCACAGTAGTGCGGAAACTAAATGACCAATATTTTCTCATATTATGCTTTCAAAACAAGATATTTAAGAATTACTATCGAAAAAACGACTCATTCGAATTATGCCACATAATTTGGGAACATTTTGTCATTTTTTCAATTGTTATATTTATGTGATTATTATTACTGCCATCGAAGATATTTTCTCATTTGCAATAGTTTAAATCGAATATATTTTTTTGCATCGCTAGATATTGTTGCCACAAAATCTCTATTACTTGGCCTATAATTCTCTAAAGAGGGAGCTGCAACGGCAGCGGTCAAGTGTCTGTTGCCGGCAACCGCACGACATTATTGGATGGGTGGGTTGTGGGATGATTGTTTAACCAGGAAATTCTCCGGGTGTTGTCCGCGAAAAATAGACACGATCGCTCCGGTACACGGTACATATTAATGGGCAAGTTGTTGTTTGCGTCTCAAATACAAAGCGATAGATATAAAGTTACTTGAAGTAAGCTTCGGTTCAACATTGATGTGTATAATTTGTTTGTAGTTTGCCCATAAGGGAATACAAAGGAGATTCCTGGGGAAGAATATCCTTGGCCTCAGCCGTAAATTCAATAACTTAATAACGTCCATATTCTATTGAATCATCAAAGTCTAAAGCGGCAAATAATACCGTGTGAGCCTAGGGTTATGTCAAATTCACTGAAGGACGAGATTGCGAGTGATGACAACCACACGAGTACGAATGCGAATATGACATAAACCTGGAAGCCAATGTTGTAAGACGATTGTAAGTTTCAACCCATTGCTCATGTGTAGGATACATTATTTTTTGCGACAACTGCTTTGGAACTTCAATTTGCGATAAAATTAAAACTGTTTAAATTACGTATTCTAAAATAATATGAAATTTGCAAGCGTAAAGTCTTTTTTGCATTAATGCGTAAACTAATTCATGGTAATGGAGAATTAATCAACGTACGAACTAGTGTAAGTTATCGTCATGGCTGCGCAGATACCTATCGAGTACTTTCGCCACCATAATACTAGGACAAATAAGATATGCTCAGTTGGTGAAGGCATTTAAAACCACTGCGCGCATGTAGTCAATTCGTGACTAAACGGGAGAATCGAACATAAATATAGACTTATTCTGGCAAATGAAATTTATATTTCAGTAGATATTGGATCTTGGTTTATTATTCCTTCATGATGTATGGGCATTATTTTACAGAAGCCACATATATCATAAACTAATTATGTACCTATTTGGTACAGATAAACCTAAACTGCCACAACCCAAATTGCATGGATGCTAATTGCTATTGATTTGTCAATCAAGTTTTCTTTGAGTGTGGCGATCACATTAAGTCATTTTGATTTATGAAGATTAGAATTATATCTTCTATCATACAGAATATCGACAGCTTATCTGTTCGTTGGTTGCAAACCGAAACAGATTTTTATTGGAAATCACCCAATGCAGTTTATATAAAAACAAATGATAAACCTTTCAGTACAACGATGGTTTCATTGAACCCCACTATCTAATCGAATCTACCACCCACGAGAACTAAACGTTCCCAAAAACAACAACAACCAGCATACAGGAACTTTCTCCAACCCCTTCAAAAGTATAATATAATATCGATGTGATGATAATTCCTATTATTTACGTCGTAATCCATCCTCCCCAATTTAACCTCACACAGAGAACGCACTTCCATTATAACAACAAATCCACGTTATCTTTGTCTCCCTTTATTACTACTTGTTTATTCGAATGCTGCCTCACGACATAGTCATAATCAAAATATAATCAGACAGAGTAAGTTAGAGACACGTAATTACACCGGCGGCTGTTTATATGAACAGTTAATATGTAGTTAGTTTTCAAGGTCGTTACTAGATCCTAGAGATCCTTTTGTAACACCCCTGAATTAAGACGTAAGGTTGAGCAAGATGCCAAAGGGTGTGTATGTGTATTCTCTCAAATAATTAGTAATATTAATAACAATAACGAACACTATTATAGTATACAGTAGTGATACAGTTAGTAGTAAACTAATAATGGTGAGCGAGATCTGACGAGGAGTTAAAGATTCCAGTATATTAGATAATAAAACTGAGGAGTAGATGCCGCTACAAATGGGCCCTTGAATCGTACCACAAATCGTTACAATTATCAACGATAAAATCTAACACAATTCGCATTCCTACACATATGGCAATATGTACGCTAGAGTTCGGATTGCACAATCGTAACGAGTTATCACCTAGCTGAAGCTGACTTTCATTAGCATAAATCAAGTTTTTGCAGACGTCGCTAAGAAAAAAATCTGTGGAAGCCAAGTCGTTAGGTACCCGAAGCCTTAAAAGCACTGCTTGATATATTTTATCAAACTTCTTATCACCAACTTCCCAGTAGGAAGTTATTGAAAAAGGTATGATTTTCCTAAGTTGGCAAAACGTTTACTACATTTTGTTCATTCCATTACACTGGCGGCTTAACTGCTCAATCAAACTACGTCTGCATATACAGATTAGTTTCCAGGATCTACAGCAGTACTATCAAGAAACACAGTTGATGCAAAGAAAATAAGCCCTAAGTGCGAAATAGGTCGAAATAATAATAATAAAAGCGGCTGAGAAACCATCCCAATAAAGAGCCAAGCAATATAATAGTAATATAATCATGTTCCCATTCCATGACGAAAGCCATTGCGCGTATCACGATCATTTTATGACATCATTACCGCGATTCACATCTCCATATTGTTTTTCGTTCTGGTGTCTTCTAAATTACTTTGAACACACGCAGCCTTGATCGAAATATATACAGATGGAATCAGTGGATTGAGATCATAGTCTGTATAGATATCGCTGAATAGCTTAGATCCATTTAGAAGTTTCACACCAGTACCTAAGCTTTGTGAAATGCTATATTATTTTCATATTTTGCTATTTGAGAAGATGGTCGATAACAACGACTTGCCAAGGATCCTACTCTGCTGATTCAATCTGTATGTAAATACATAAGATATCAATAATTAATCTCTGCTTCATTTACATTGACGTAGAGCTACCAAGTACAGCGTGACAAATAACAATATTTGATTTGAAAATAGTTTTATTATTTTCTCCCCCCCCAATGTTCTTCAATCAGAATAAACACATACAGATTTCTATTCGATACGAAAAAATGGATAATGAGCTAAGTATGATTCAGATACACCTCTTCAATTCAAATTCACTTGAGTAATTTTACATGTATCATGCAGCAAGCTTTGATTACCAAAATGATTTTAACGTATCCAAAATTAAGGTTTCTGAGACATTCTTCTAAAATATGCACAACAAACCAAATATCTTACTGAGAACGTGAAACTTTCTAGATTTACAATATGCTTACAGTCCGGAGCGTATAATGTTTCTTATAAAAAGCAACAAAGCTTATCATAACTTCCTGCACCCACGATACCATTCGGACTATACTAATGAGGTACAAATTATCGCTCGGTCTAACCTCATAGTCACAAATCACATAGTTTCAACTGGTATGATATCGTATTGACAAATATAAAGAGTTGGAAAAGTCGGAAAAGAGTAATATAAGTTGGATAATCTACACTGGCTTAAAAGTAGAAGTAAAACGCCAAGTAATTGTGTTTTACAATGAATAAATGAATGAATAATATTATAAACAGAAGAATAAAATAATTATAAGACTACTGTGTTAAAGAACCCAAAACTCAAATAATAAAACAAAAGAGATCTTCATCAGAACTTAAAAACGATAAAAGCTCTAAGAAAATTAAACTAAACATTGGTAACGATCTTATCTTATCGATAAAAAATGTTTTGAATAAATATGGTAGACTTGGGCTAAGCGGACCCGATATAGTATCTCTTGTTAATAGCTTCTCAATAGTACCTACTAGAATAAATCACTGAGAACAACATTACGAAAACGGTGGATGGTATGGTGAATAAAATTCATCGGATATTGATAACATGAACATGACGTTAAAAGGCTATAAAGCAATATATTTGTAATCTCTCTTATCTTAAAACGTTATAATGCAGAAGGCATTGTGGTAATCTCTGCAATAGATAGAATCTTCCTTCTCAACTAGATATATATATACTAGAGTGAAATGTGAAGAATTCATATCAAAACCTAAGCCGATAAGACTAGGGGTACCACAAGGGTCGGTTCTTGGACCACTATTATTTTTATTTTTTCTAAACGATCTTCCAGATATCCTTTGGGCGAATCAAGTCACAATGTATGCAGATAATACAACTGTGGTGATAGCATCCGACAATACCCAGAACTTTCTTGAAAGGTTACGGTAAATGAAAATATGGAGGATTAATTATAAACAGAGAATAAACCGGGTACCTCAACATAAAAATACGTACTCCTTTACCACCAGACTGAGATGAATGTAAAATTTTCTTATAAGACAAATTCCTGGCAATTTTTGTAGACACAAGCCTAACGTGTGAAAATCATAAAGATTGAATTTGCTCAAAAATCAACTCACTGGTAAATTTAAGAAATTAGTAAAAGAGACAGCACTCGTCGTTACCAAATGAACACAATTGCGTAGTCTGTCATTCTTCGCCAGACCAGTTAAGCAATTAAAATCCGGAAATTGTTATAATATTCATAGATTTAGACATATTCCGAATAATAATAGGATGTGTCAGATCTGGCGACACGGAAGCCAAGAAAATAATTTGAAACAATGGCAAATATTCACGATACAATATAAGAAACCATCGACATGCTAATTCCATCCTTATATGGGACACACCGTATAGTTGCGTCGCCATCTGAAGGGGGGCGAGGGCTCAGCAACGCCGTGATACTTGGCTGCGAAGGCAGCACTGCTGTTAACCGCAAGATAAACAAATTTATAAATTGATAAGAAAGAAATGATACGATATGGTGGGCTGGGTGACCGTTTATCTTGCAAGCAAACTTTTAATGGGAGAATTCGGGGAAACATATTTTTATACGCCAACGTTGTGTAGAAGCAGTGGTGAGGAAAGGGGCAGAGTTTTAGTAGATAAGCGAAAATGTACAACCTGTGCTACTTTATACACAAGAACTGACTGTCGGCAAAAAAGGGAATGCGTGTTCGACTCGTCGAACATCACCACCACCGCATCGTCTGGAAGAGACTTGGGAATTGGCAGGAAATAAACGACTGAAACGACGATGCTTTTTTTCTTCTTCGTCTTCTTCTTCTTCATTCTACTTGCTCCGTTTCATTCGTTCTAGCGATACGAATCGATTAGTAAATTGGTCATAAATGTGTATGTGTGTGTCTCAGTCAGTAAAACGGGACTTGGCGGGTTGGTTAGGAGGGGTTCGCCCTTTCTCATCTTCTTTTTCCTCTTCTTATTTTGCTATTTCGATTAGAAGAGAGCTCGGGCAGCGCACCAATGAAATTCTTGATTAATTAATCAATTACTGTCTATTGCTTTTCAGCTAATAGATCAATTCATTTGGCATTTCAAACATATACCTAAGCTGACAGTGGAATCGTCTCAGATATATCTTGTACTATCCATTTTTTGCCAAGTATAATGAACAACAATATAATATCTGGTGTGTTCTCTTGGTTATGAATGTTATCAGAATGCTAAGAAAGATATGAAAATTATGGAATTTCATTTATGTGTATTTTTTCAGCTTTTAAAATTTATAGAACAATTTTACGCAAGTTTCTTGAGCAAAACTCTTTTTCAGTTGTCGTATAGAACCTTGTGCAAGCATAGGATTTATCTTCTGCAAAAAAGAGATAAATTGAATGTTTCAGAATCAGGGGGTTAAGAAACGTAAATATCTGTACAGAAAATTTGCCATAGAACTAATAGACTGCTAGTCTTCCTATGGTTCCCAGCAAATGCAAACGGTCCAACATAGAAGGCTAGAGTAACGTTTCACGGAATCTATACTCAAGACAGAATTGTAGCGATAAGTGTTGATTGTGACTGCATATAAATGTTTTATTTTCAATATTTTTTCTATGTTTTTAATATTATTACATTTTGTGTTCCATTACGTTATTGGGTGCATGTATGTGTTATAAAAAGTAGGCCAAAAACTGTGATTTATTATACAAATTTGTAACGACTTTTGCCTTTTCCAACCTGGCAACACCGCTTTAAAGTGTAAAGTCGAGAGATTAGCTTTAATTCAACTTACGATTGTCATAAATTATTAATTATAGTCGGCCAATTATGTTGCAATATGCATGATTATTGTATTGTTATGCATAAACCAGACTAGTTAGAAAACAGTCTGGGGAAGGAGTTGTAACAAAGAATATGGGTACTGCCCGTGAAGCCATTTATGTTTGACCGGGTATTTTCTCTCAAATAGCACTCCATGTAGTATAAAGTCAATGAAAAGTTCTCTTTTGTTTAGGCCAGCTTCTGGTGAATATTAAAGAAATATTTTAAATTATCAATCAAAATCCATAGTGACAATTTGTCATATTGACGAAAAAGACAACTCAAAGGCGTTGCAGACGCTTTTTCCACTGGTATGTATTCGAGTGTATCATGGCTGAATATAAGCATACAAAAATTGCTGATAGATTATGTTTGAGATTTTAAAAAAAGGAATTACAATCGTTGCAGCTTTAAAAATAATTTTGTTATATCCATAGAAAGACGTCTATATTGTAAAAACTAGTATGTATATCCATGTCAATTAAATAATTATTGTCTCATAAAATACAAAAATTTTTACTCTATCTCTCGATAATTACCTTGATTGATCATCTTTGTTCATGGATTAGTTATAATAGGTGAAGTGGGTAGAACATAATAATCGCCGCAGCAATCTACGATTAGCACCCATTCCAGAAAAAGAACCACACAAATATTTTTTCGTTTTATCATTGTCAAACCCCATAAAATGCCATACGCTTCTGCCACAATCTGCCCTTTGCCCCTTCACTTTTCTCTGTGATTTATTACCTCATCTTTGGAGTCCATATGTATTTGTGCCCGATATGAGAATACCCTACATATAGAGTGAGTCGTGATTCTATAGAGAGAAACGATGCTTCCCGAAGATATTTGTAAGCCCCAAGGTAGATTTTCTATACTATATTAGATTGCAAGCTAAATTATTTTATATTCTCTTTTTTCTTTGTCGATATTTTTTGAAAAAATTATAGATAAAAACTGTCATTAGTTTTCAATTCATTGGAAAATTTAAAATCACAAACTTATAGGTATTTATTTTCTAAGATATTCCTCATTTTTTGTACTAAGCAAACGAAATGGGGCCATCCGTTCTCGATATAATTTTGGCGTCGATAGACAGACAGACAAATGCGTTTTTAAGAGGGATCCGAAACGTGATTAAGAAAATCGGATATCGACAATTTGACCTGCATACAACTCCTATTATTCGTATGAAAGAGTATGTCATCTTAGGCCAGTTTTCCACTATGCAAAAGATCAAAGACTAGCTATAAGAAACTGATTATGGGTTGGTATAATTGAATGTCAAGTTTCGACTTTAGGAATAGAGATACATATTCCGTGACAGTCGAAAAACACCCTGTATATATAAACACATATGCAAACCATAATGTGGCTTGAATATTTACATACAGATGCTGTTTTCTGTCTCTATGATAGAATCGTTTGTAGAAGAAGCGAAGATGCAGCAAAAACATATTGATGTTATAAACATAAAAATACTTGTGGGAGTATGAGACAAATAACACGTGGTCTTGTAACGATACTGTTATGAAAAGTTCCAACTTTCCGTTAATATCCTCCTTGAACAAAATTACTCTATTTACATAGACCTGATGGTAACTTCTCACTTTATCGCTCTCGTGCGTAGAGTAGGTATTTCTTCTGAACCATGATTCACTTTACCAGACTAATGTGGAAAGTAGCTATTTTACGTACGTTGTTAGACAGATATGGAAAAAAATCAAATTATGTATATTCCTTCGAAATTATGCCTCCAAACGAGCATATTTAAAAACTATTGCAAGTTACAGTTAGATTCCAACAATAATGAAGATTCTCTCTAACTGTTTAATGATAATTATATAGGTATATCCTGTCATATCTCATGATTTTTTTTACACTGTACGGAGCAAACCAAGGCCTTATATTTATAAGAGCGGGAATGCCATGATGACGATTTTGGTCAAAGAAATACGGTGCTGTTATTTTCACTTTCAGACGGTGTTGACGAATACCTCAAAAGGCTCATAGTTTCAAGAAATTATGGCTTTAACAACATGATTGAAAGACTGAGTAAAAATGATTTTGAATGTTCCTAAGGAAGTAAGTAGAAAACTCTTTCTGAAGAAAGATCAGGTTTAAAAGTTTATGTGTTTTCAGGTGAGGTGAAATAAACTTTCATCAATACTTTATGGAATGAAATAGGAATGATCAAATCGTTAAACATTCACAATAGAAAGAAAACCTTATGAATCAATAACGTCCTCATTTTTTTGAACAATAAAATCAAATTTTGATGAAATTATTGTATTGGTAGTAGTTTTGGATAAATTTAACTGTAGCTCAATAAATTCTCCAACAATAAATATTGATCTTTCCAATCAACAACTTGTTTGTATGCGTAGAATGTAAACTTCAAAGAGTTGTCAACTTTGTCTGCCTATGTGTTCCGCTTTATTTGAATATAGTAGTAGCTGTGAGCTGTATTATCAAATAAGCCGAATAACATTGTGCAGACAAATGGGAATTTATATGTAGTATTATACAGGGTGATTCACGGAGAGTGACCTGTTAGACGTTGTAAAGAAACTACATTCTTTTTAGTTACGAAAATTTATATTGTTAGCTTGGTTCCACATAAATAAAATAATATTCTGTGATTTCACTTCTAGATATTCTGATCATACCAAAAATTCGTATGGAAACATGCTCACCACTCTGCTGAATTCTAGTTAATATTTGTGTCAACACGTTATAACAAGTAATGCGTCTTATCTCTCGGTAAGTTTCGAAATTGATCCAAATCATCCATTTCATTTGATGCTGATATCCATCTTGTAGGTGGTCTGGGCATTGGTTCCCGGAATTCCTCTTCTCGCTATCCCATTTTACTCTATTCTTTCAACGTGTTCATTCCAGGCTCTTCTGCGCTTTGGTCCCCATCTTACTTTCACCAAATAAAGGATGTGATGAAATAATCAAGCCAACGGCAGCAAATTTAACACTGTAACAGTTCCATTCCATTGATTTGTTTCATTGTCGATTCAAATAATTATTTCCTGTACTTCAATTGAAAAGTTTATTACTTATTTGTAGAAATGTGATAATTTTAAAATATTTCATACATACGAGATTGTTGTGAGAGCAGAATCAGTATAGAAGGTTTAATGAGTTGAATACCAGTAGACCACCAATGAATCGAATGAAATTTGGAAATACTCAATCATTTTTTCCATTTCATAAGGTAACGGAACTAAATCGCAAGGAATAAAACTTACGAAATTAATGTTCTGACATATTTGGATGTCTACTCTTAAACCTTTATTTATAGCGGTAATGGACCATATACACTTAGGTCAACTGGATAAATCTTACACAAGTATGAAAAGCACGCGGAAAAGTATTACATTAAGTATATATTCATCTTCTTCCTAATGGTATTGAATGTTAAATTCAGTATGGAATAGTTCGGGACAAGGTCGAAGATACAAAAAATCTACACAGATGAATGCAAATTTAAGTAAAACACTTAGATTATGGGTATAGATAGTGTTAGTTCGAATAAAATTATAATAAAAACTGAAATACAACCATTTTTTTGTTGTTTCTGTTCACTCTATAAAATGAGATTTCTGCATATTTTTCAAATATCACAAATAGTCTTACAGTTTTTACCTAAAAAATGTATTTTATATATATACATAGAGGGAAAAACTTAATGGATTGCAAACATAAGATACAGTGCGTTGTAAGCAAAATTTTTCATGTTAATAGTGATATGTTTTTGCCTAATTCTTGAACATCTCATTAATATCTGGTCGAGTTTTCATCTGGCCTAAACATAAGACATATACTGCGTTATAACGTGTTGGTAACTTTCTGAACAAACGTGAAGCACCCTATACGTACCTAAAACTATATATCCTATACATAGTATAATGTATATCGTGTTAGTGAAATTAAACGAGGTGTAAAACGGAAATGAACGTACATAACCATTATAATTAGCCGTAGCAAGAAATGCAGTTGTTTGCGCCAACCAGAACCTACTTCTTTCTTATGTGAGCTCTATATTGGCGGAAAATCAGCCCAGTGAATGAACGCCCCCATTAGCACCATGAACTCTGCATAAAAATTTGTGCCCTCCATAGTTTCATAGTCAAACTATACAGGTTTATAAATTTTGCCCGAGCCAGCGTTACTGTGGATAGGATCCTGTATTTTAGCTCGACATTCATTCTTCAAGTCAGGCACAGGAATATTACATAATATTGGAACTAAGTTACGTCCAAGGAAAGAGCATATTATTTGTCTGGATTGATTCTTGTGTTTAATCTGAAAAAACAGTAAGCAAATTTACATACTGACACTGACGGTACCAGTGCTACAAATCGTCACCAATACTCCGCAGTGTCCCGAGAGCGGATACATTCGTCATTACGCAGCGATTATGCATCGCGAACCAATCGCGTACCTATTTGTTGCCCTATAAAAACAGACACCTATCGGAAAACGACGCCATATCACAAAACCAACTAATCTCGCGTTTCGCGGTTTTCAAGCCGCGTGTGTAAAGCGCGCTTTAATACCACACAACAGAAACTGCATCTCCCGAGCAACTTAATTTAATTAAATCAACATTTAAGTTAGTAGTCGCAGTGGAAGAGGAAGTTTGTAAGTTAGTAATAATAGGTTACGTCCTCTATATTATAAGTTTTCTATAAACTAAGGGCAAGTTTCAGACAGAGTTTTTATTATGTTAGTTTGTTTAGGAATAGTGTTTTGACAGCTGGAAGCTTTTGGGTATAATTTAACAAAAATGTTGATAAAAACAACATTGGCAATGTTTATAGAACATGTGTTTCACAAATAATCTATAAATTCAATTATTGTAACAAACGTACGGATATTGTCGTATCTTTAAAATTTGGCATCTACAATCTCAGCATCAGAAGTCGAATTATATATCTCCTCCGTTCGGGGTTCGTCGGTCAATAAAAAAATGGATCATTTTTTTATCACTACATTATCTCAAAACTTCTTAATTGTTCGATCTAGGCAATTTTGATATAAATAATTTTATTATTTTTTAGGAAATATCGTGTAGGTAATATTTGGTCTCTCTTTTAACTTTTAGGTGGCCAGAAGCAAATATTTTATCACATCTGCTTTAATGACTCAGGCGTAGTAATAAGAGCTAGGAATATATTTTTGCCTTGACACTCTACTTTACTACCCCCGATTCAATTTCTACCTCGACCGATATTAGAACTACCCATTTCAATACTCCTCCATTCTCCAGAGCAGATACTAATCTCAACACTTAGAATTGTCCTACCTAAATGGAGAACAAAACACATTTAAATCTTCCATAATAATATGGTGTATTCATTATTCAATCTGCTAGCCCACAGATGCCGACACAACACAATAATAGCCAAATTTGCTGACCGAGTTTTCTCTCTATCTCTGTTTCTCTGAACTACCCTTTTTCTCGTCCGACTCCAGCATCCGTTCCCCAACCCTCTCTGGGCCCCTCTATTCGAAATTAGCACTTCCGACTGTAGAAGGAAAGGCAGTGGCGCACCTAATGCGGATGTTTAATCTGTGGGTGTCTGCGTGATCTCGGAATAAGGAAACATTTGAAGCACCTTTGGGATTTTTATGGTTGAGTTAAATCTGAATATTTAGATGACGCTAGAGATCTAGATAATTGTAGAACAACTATTAGATAATCAGTATATGTGAATAAAACCTACCACAATAAAAGAAGGATAAAGCTGAATATCTGTAAGCAAGAAAATTATCAATATTATTATGAACTTGTAAATGTCTGCGACAATGTAAGCAAAATCAGTGAACTACCCTTAAATATACTGGTCAAAAGTTGAAACTTTGCCTTCTTAAGAATAAAACTGTGGAGCGCCGTTTCTTCATTATAGATTTTTAATTTCTTATCTCATGTCCACCATCTTGAATTTTCCTAATCAAGGTCCTAAACAAAATCTCAATATTGGCAGTCCATATCGATTTTGCGATCTATTTACCCCCATTTCTCCTCTGTGAAGTTAATTTTAGGAAAATCACGCAATACGTGTTAGCTTATTTGTTTCTAGGACTACTTCTACGTAGACTTAAATAAAATCCTAACTATTGATTCTCTTTAGTTGATTTTGTCCAAACAAGAAGCAATTTACAGAAAAACGAATAGAAAAGAAAAACGGTAGGTACTGCCAAAGAATACCTTAACGACATTTCCTTGCTATGACGAGGAATTCAAATATATAAGAGCTAATGGATAGCTGAGCAGAAGGAATTTTCTATTTACCTCGAGATGCGATAAAATTCGAAGGATTTGCGCAAGACGGTGGCAAGCGTCAAGAAGTGTAGCAGAAGTAGTAAGTTAAGGGAATTGAAAAGACATCGCAGGAAACGCCCTAGGTAGGTAGGTATACATGGTGTTCAACTTATATTCCAGACTTGGATATCTTCGTTGTATTGAGTTAAATAAAAAAAAGCTTAGAATAGAAGTTATAGACAAGAGTCAAGTTTCAATTTACCTATAATAAATTCGAAAAATACATGCATGCATACTGCGTACTTATTCATAATCAAAACTTAGTAGCCACTAAACTAACATCTTATTAGCTACTATAGCAATGATCACAAATACATAAAACCGATCATCAGAAAAATGAATTTCACAGTAATGCAGTTTTGTTTTAACTCATTGCATTTTGTATACACGCTCGACCAAAATTCAAAGTTCGGAGTAAATAAGTTGATCACCTTGTATAGGGTATGTACCGCCTATCTATGTGTAGGTACTGTCAGTTGGCAAAGTTGAGACTTTCCATTTCCCATTTAATTCTTGTGACGTGATGGAAGTGTACAAGCGTATGAAAACGAACTGTGCAAAAAATTAATGCAGTTTCGTATACTTCTATTTTGCTTCTCTAGTATATTATATGTCAGTGTGTTCCAGTTTGAGAATTTTCCGGCGTAACTAGGATCTGTTTACTGCTTGCAAGTAATATGTCCTCCATTTTAGATTGAATTTGGAGTTGTTTGATACTCTCCATTTTCAAACTATTTCTATAAATACATGATAGTTCAACCGTTCAATGTATGTTTCTCAGCGATTTTTCTACGTCCGGTGTCTCTGTTTCTAATTATGTTTCCTATCGTAATCATCTGCAGAATTTCATATTTTTCTAGGTGTCACATAATAAGTTTGTTTATTCTGACAAGGACAATACTTTATGTAAAGCGAACTCTGTCCATTCAACTAAATTTTTGTAAACGCGGATATAGCCACATTTCAAATGCTTCTTTAGCATAGCACCAGTAAAGTGATATTAATAATGGGTGCGTTCGGAGAAAATAGCTGATTAAGTACTGTTTTTTCAAGGGAAAAACAACATGCAAACAAAACAATGGCTTAGTGCATGTTACAGGGATTCTTATTCATCAAGACAAATGGTTGAGTAGTGGATTGGTGAATTGAAACGTAGTTGTTCCAGTTGCTGCGATGATGAACGATCTGGAAGACCAAAGGAGGCGACAACTGCAGAAGCTATCAAAAAATTCACGATATCGTATTGTATTATTGTAAAATCCAAAAGCGGAAATGCGTTAGATTTTTGAGGTTGTAGGCGTATCAAATGGGTCAGGGGCTTTAATTTTATATTATCATTTGGCTATGAGAATACTGACGTGTTCTCAATTCTCAGCTGAGTTTAGACATGTTTAAACGAAATCGGGCCAATTTTTTACGTTTCATTGTTACACGTTATGAAAATATGGATCAATGACTATACATCAGATTCAAAAGAAGTATCAAGACAGTGGATAGGAACCGTTGGAAGTGCACCAAAACTAGCCAAGACTCCTCATTTGGTTGAACAGTTGTTGGTGTCTGTTTTTTGGGATCCAAGTGACGTATTGTTCCTCGACTATTTCGAAAAAGGGAAAATAATGAAAAGTGACTATTATTGTGCATTATTGGAATGAGTGAATGACGAGATAGTTAAAAGGCCCCATTTATAAATAAAGAAATGCATATTTTTGTAAGACAATGCACCAGCTCACAAATCAATAAAAACCATGGCAAAATTACAAGAACTATCTACGCTTTGAATATCTTCCGTATCCACCGTTTTCTCCAGATCTGGAACCCCAGAGACTATAAGGTTCCTACTTGAAGAGATCAACAAAAGTTGGATCGAACGAAGAAGTCATCTAAAACCTATTTTGACAATAAAGCCAAACCGTACTATTCGAAAGGGATATCGCAATGTTGGCATAATAAATTATAATTCGGATAAAAAACGTATGTTTCTATTTTATTCTGCGGACATAATGAATGCTCTAGTACATGGCAGTAAGCTTTTTTTGATTATTGATGTGAGAATAGAGTTCTGATACGGCTTAATACGAGAAGCTAAGGTGCGTAATTGTACCGTTTCCCTTTATTTGATTTATTTTCTCAATTATTACAAATATTTATATTAATAGACAACTGTCTGCGTGGCATCGGTTGTTGACCACATAAAGGTTGCTCTCTCAGTACTTTGCTTTATAAAGGAAACAGAGTACGGTTTAGCTTCATTCGAAGCCTGATACCGTGGTTTCTTCCAAAGTTTCACTCTGTTTTCGATATAATGCGTTCTAATTCCACTATGGGCCGAATGAAGCAGACAAAAAGCGCTTGAAAGTATAACTTGAATATGACAGATTTTATGAAGTTATGAAAACTATATTTAAACATAATAAAGTGATGACAACAGTTTTCATTGAAAGAACACTAAGTAGCAATGAGCTGATTTGGTTTCCATTAGAATGTGTGGAGCAGTCTTTTGTTTTTGACCATGTAAGTAGGTGTAAAACGGTAGCCGTCAAAATTTCTTGAAAAGTCTGGAAAAGTTACTATTTTGTTTCTAAGATATTCAACATTCCATTTTGTTACCTTCAGAAATCCCTCTCTTACTTTTCTACTAAATAATAGTATGAATAATAGTTTTCATGTAGGTAGGTACTTTTTGAAATCTACTGGGAAGTTCATAGTGTCTACCTTGAGTGTCGCAACCCTACTTAATTAATTTAATTTTAATTTCAATTCAGAATCAAAGTTTTTCAGGAACATCTAAGAAAATGTTATGTAATATTAAATATTCAAACACATTAACAATGCGCTAACATCAAATCTGTCACTTCAAATAAGATTTCTATCTCCTAATTTTCAAAAGACCTCAAAAATTTTAAAAAGAAAATTAACAAATTTATCAAACAGCCTACTTTTCTAACATCTTATATATCATCTGTCTATTCAGCTAAACAATACATAAACTAGCTTTGATAGAAGAAAGAATAAAATATATTTTCTGCCTCATTTTATGAACGAGAAGAAATAAATATTTACAAATTGATGGGCGGTCTTCAATAGTTCTGCTCTATACACATATTATGTATATGGGATAAGGGTTTTGATAAATATATACGCTTATAAATAATAGATCTGGCATCATCGACATTTTATACATCATCAGAGTAGTAGTGTTGAAATGAAACGGACAATAGAAGATTCTTCTATCCCATCTTCTATACTAATGTAAACTATCCGGGGGTGTCAGATTACTGTCTGCATTGAGTGTTTTATCGTAGTTTCATTTATGAGACTGGGAGACGAGGGAGGACATCTAAGCTATGGGTATGGTGGGATACATTATAACGCAAGATTTGGTACTCGTCAGGATTTATATTTATAAAATTTGGTTGGTTTTATGGCAGAGTATACTCGGGGACCGAGCTTCTACGACCAGTTATTTCAACAACTCGTAATGTGGAAGTACCACCAATCGATTTCTCTACTCCGAAAACCAATTTTGAAATTTTTATCGCAATCTGATGAGTCATTTTAACTATTGTGAACCTAAATGGTCGCGCCCATAAAATATAGATACAGATAACATAACGCAATCTAAAAGAATCATCTCCAGTGTGTCATGGATTTTACGATCATGTCTTTACTTGAATCATCTCAAATTGCATATCACTAATCTCAGTGTTGCAATCAGCGTCATAGTAAAATTACTTACATACATTTTAACTGGATTGGTGTACCGACTCGAATCCTCTTCAGTCCATTTTTAACAGATTTAACAAAACCAGGTAATCTATTTTTATTGACAGACAAATAATCCTTAATGTGTTAACAAAACTTAAACCAACAAATGCAAAATGATAAACACAGCAACCACAATATGCAACAATAATCTAATAGATATGAGAGTGCAGAAATTGAGTGGATTAAACAAATCACCATCATATACAAAACATACATTTAGATAGGTAAGTATATGCTTTTTTGACCGACGAACCCCGAACGCAGTAGGTATAAAATTCGACTGTCTGCTTTTTTTTGTTTGTTCGCGCGTTGTATATGATAAACATATTCCGATTTTGATGATTTTGGATTCACTTGCAAGTGGAAACTTTAGAAATGGTCCTGCATTGGTAAAAACTCAAATCCGATATCTCCTTCCTTCAGAAAACCGCCCCAGAAGGGGGTGGACGGGGCAAATTTTCTCTAAAATTGAAAATTCGAGATGCGCGCCTTTTATATAGTAAACGAGCTCCGATTTTGATGATTTTGGATTCATTTGAAAGAAGGGGATTGAGAAATGGTCCTATATTCATAAAAACGCAAATCCGAAATCTCATTCCCTCCGAAAACCGCCCCCGAAGGGGTGGTGGGTGTGAATTTTCTCGAAAATCGATAATCTGAGTTGGTATAATTAAAGATAGGATAATATCCGGAAACGTTTAAATTGAAAATTTTTTCAAAAGTGTTACGGTTTTCGAGATAAACGCATGTTAAATATGTATTTTTGTTATGTGGAGAGAACAATTTCTTTCGAAAATTGAAAATTTTTCGATACTACATGAAAGAAATAATTATTTGTAGCAACTTTATAATGAACATTTTTTCCTTAGAGTTAGGGTTTTCGAGTTAAATCGGTGTTAAAATGGTAGCAACTAAAATATTCAAGCGTATTTCCGCAGCGATGTTCTGAGATCTCAATAATAACAACTACAAGCAAGGAATATACGTGGGTAATAGGATAAGTACTATCTTCATTGATACGCTATAGTGAACGTTCAACGATTTTCGGGATTAATGTTACACTCAAAAGTGTGAAATAAATATTTTTGACAATAAATTGGACCGACGTTATTAGTTGATGCACTGAAAAGTATAAAATAATATTACTTCTATTGGTGATGGTACTTGTGAAGTTGGTGCCAAAAGTTATCAATCTAACTGCAACAGCACAACTTCAAAAGTACCATCACCAATAGAAGTAATATTATTTTATACTTTTCAGTGCATCAACTAATAACGTCGGTCCAATTTTTTGTAAGAAATATTTTTATGTTTAATTCATAGGG
Organism: Crioceris asparagi; assembly: GCA_958507055.1. Classification (NCBI taxonomy): domain Eukaryota; kingdom Metazoa; phylum Arthropoda; class Insecta; order Coleoptera; family Chrysomelidae; genus Crioceris; species Crioceris asparagi. The sequence goes on along the minus strand of OY293826.1, from coordinate 77,610,195 downwards.
CATGAAACACATTTTCATTATTACCTGTAAGAGGAATTGTTAACGTTTCAATCTTGCCGTTCACCTCGAAACTTAACGCAACCAATGTTTATGAAACGACAATCTATCTCCACTTGACTCTTGCAATCCTGCCCTGTATATAAAAATATGTATATAGAATATGCCAGATGCCTGCAATGTGACTCAAGTGGCAACAATGTTCTTCTTTCACATAGACGTTCAGGGTCCGATATAGACAGGAATATGAAACCAACTTAATTCTTTTAATATGTCTAAATTGATGTGTTCCTGACATCTACGGACTTGACTCTCTATACTCTAAACACACATACATATTAATATATTGACATGATTCGTCATTGAGATAAACGACTATTTTATGTTTTATTATCGACAGTAATTGTTCACTTCCATACCAAACACAATTATTTAAGAGTAGATTGATGCTATTAAAATAAGGTAATACACCTATTTCTGCTTCACAGCAAACCAAAAAGCTTTACTTGGTTAAAAAAACAAGAATCATGTTGGATTTTCTAAATTTCTCTGTCCGTGAAGTTGAGCAAACATCAAAAAGTTATTTTGAAGGACATTTGAAAATTTTAGGGTTCCGTACAGCAGATAAAGAATGAAAGATGCTTTAATGCAAATTTTGCTGCTTGAGACAGAAATAAATAGCTTTTACAAAAATTTGGACCGGTTTTATTAGCTGGTGCACTAAAAAATACAAAATAATATTAATTCTATTGGTGCTGGTAATTTTGAAGTTGTGCTGTTGTAGCTAGTTGTATGCACCAACTCCAAAAGTACCAGCACCAGTAGGATTAATACTATTTTGTATTTTTCAGTGCAGCAAATAGTAAAGTCGGTAAGTTTTTTGTAGAAAATATTTATCTCACACTTTGAGTGTAATATTAGTCATGAAAAAAGTTGAACATTCACTAATACCAAAGAAAACAGTACTTATCCTTCCGATGTAGGTACATATAGTCTAAAGTCTAAGCTTAAACTTGTTATTATTCCGTCCGTCTCATATTTTCAATTTTCGAAAAAAAATGCTACCTCCACATAGGCAAATACACATATTCCATACTTTAGTTATTGCACTAACTGGAAAACCGTTAAGTCTTTTGAGAAAATATATAAAATATAAAATTTTCGTAGCTACCGAATCTCCCTTGACCTTGAATTATTCTCCGTATATTTTTTCAGTTGCAAAATTAATAAAGAAAATTTCCCTCGGTAGGCGCCTCAGAAAATTTTCAAAAAATTGCACCTCGAAAAAATTTTAGGGAATTATTCATGCTCTACGCAGATTATAATTGATTATTTTCAAAACTAATACTCGTAGCTTAGTGTTGATAGAGCTGTTTATACTGATAAAAAAATTATTTTCAATAAGTCTGAAAAATATAAATTTTTATATTATGAAAAAACGACAGAAGCTTTATCCCTCGGGAATGGTCGCCAAAATTACGAGTTACATTATACAAATATAACGATAAAGAGTTAAACTTGTGATACCCGGACTCCATGTTCAATATAAAATTTCCCTTTAACAGTTTTATCTAGAAAATGATATAGGTGATTAAATTATTTCGATCACTTATAGATCCAAAACCACCTAGTGTTGCCTTAGCGGAATTTAGTAGTAAGACTTCTGTTTTAAGGGGTTCTCTTATTTGGTAACACTTTAACGTTAAAAAATTGTGGGCACGAAGACAACATTTGGTCTAATAACTGGAACTTTTTTACAAATTTCTATAAATCCAGATCAATAACGATGTATCTCGGAAAGATTTGAAGAAATTACATACCAACATAACCAGGCAAAGCTGAAGTCTAAATTACCTATAACTATTTGTTAAATTCTACATATTTGTTTTTGATATGTTTAAATATTAAATGACTATCATCGTTCTGTAAGAGTCGCACAAATTACATCACATGTTTGCATATTGTAATTTTTTTCCCACGTTTTGTTAGCAATTTGGAAAAAAACATCAATTATTTAAATTATTATTTGCCTTTGAGCCAAAAACATTTGCTTAGTAAGTAAGTCCATGAAAAATCGAGACATATTCAAAATAATAGCCCCCCCAGCAAAAATCCTCTAGAAGATGGATAGATTATTGATGATTTAAGTTGATCATCCATCTATCATGAAGCCTGCAAGACTCTTCCTAGTATAGCTTCACATTTTGATAGATACAATAGTTTTTAATCCTTAACGATTTACGGGATTTAAATATAGAGAGCACAGTTACAAAAAACGTTTCTCAATTTTGTAAGAAAAGTATCATAGAGGGAAGAGATAAATTTAGAGAAGACCTTCATCTAATAGTGAGAGTTATGCTTTTCGTAAGAGTATTCCATACTATTTTGATACATATCAGTGATTGTAAAGTTTGTTGTGTGAATATAAACGTTGAATTTTTTTTCGACTATTGCATAATAAGCACTGCAAGCATTGTGTCAATTTTGTGCCACAGTCGATTGATCTTGGTAGGCACCCTACAAAAAAAAGGAACAAAATCGCACACCGAAGATTCTATATATTTGCAATAGGTACTTTCCTTACATATTTGCTTGGGAAAAGAGTTATAAAAAAATAATTTTAAAAAATCTTACCCTTAGAGCTGATTTTTTCGTACGCTCAGAAGATATAAGACTACCTACTTATAATAAGATCACAAAATCAGCACCACCTTAATAAAATCACATAATCTCTAAAGAAAAAAATGAGTAACGATTAAATAAGCAATAAACCATAATGATAACAATTGTTCTCACAACACACCACACATCGTTCAACAAGTAGTGACAGCGGACAATGACAATGAGTTCTACTGTTCAACAGTCCAACAAAACAACAGCCGCCAAAGCCGACAGCGTCTACTACTGAAATAATATCGTGAGAAGAAATTTTAAAACTTCCTGCTCACTCAGCTCAACGCGCTCTTTTGCCCACTCTACTATACCGCAACAGCCATCTCATCCCATCTAAAGCCATTTGAGTGCAGATGGTGGTGACGTAATAATCTAGCCTGCCATAGACTGCGTTTTTGTTTGTCGTTCGGTTTTCAAAGCAAAAATGATGAATACAGCTAACAGCTACTGATGATACTATTGTAACGTGGATAATTTATCATGTACCTATATACGGTTATTATTCTTTTTAGTATCTATTTGTTCTACTACCTTGTTTACTATAGTGGTTGTTGTAGATTTCATTAATTAGTTCTAGAATTAGTGTATTTATTCTCGAACCTCCCAGAAACTATATGTGACGTATACTTAGTCACAGTATTGTCAGTTTGACTTTAACAAGCGTCTAGAATAATATTACAAGCGTTTAGAATAATCATAGAACATTCTCGATGAATGTCATGTCAAGATTCAGATAAGTATACAAATCTGTGTCGATCACGGGTCACAGGTCATAGTCAGTGCGTCAGTTTACAGAAGACGATAAAAGTCAGTCTATGAAATTAGTTCATTCAGTACAGACGGTGAAGTCTGTGGCAGTCCAGATGATGATGTTTAGTTATTATTGACAATTCAAGTTGTGACAGTTGCACTAATACGGAAGGTGGTGTACAAGGTATTGGAACGTGTAGCACAGGGTTAAACCACATCTTACGGTAAGCTGTGGTTACACGTTACACAATGTTATGTATCGACTCCTTTTCTTGCTAGCTATATGAAAAGAAAGTACCGAGCCTACTCAGGTCAACTGAGAAGTATCGATATTTACTTATATCGATACTTTTTTATGTTCGTTTATCCTTGAGTGATGGCTCATATTCTGTATATATTCTCAGACGTTCATTATATGATAATGAGATAAAATATGTTAAAATTATTCATAAAGGGACATTTCACTTGAGATGTTTTTTTTTAATTTAACAATTACAAAATCAAGGCACTATCTGGCGAGGATTTCGTAGGAAATATTACATCTGCTAGGTTGCCAGATCTTTCCATGAGATCGCACAGCAAAGCTTACTCAAAAATCTTCAAGCCTTACCCGTAATAGGCCCGGAATATAATTCTTTCTAATTTTGCCGTTTAAAATTTCCGATTTCTGCAAATAATTGCGTTATCCATACCTTCGGAGGAAGTTTGTGCAGGAAAGAAAAGGTTGAATCTTGAATTTGTGTTGTATGAGACTATCTCTCGGCATTCCTTTATCAAATCAAAAAAAAGTTCAACCAAATCAGAGTACGATTCATTTGCAAAATACGCGATTGGATATAAAAAAGCTCCTCCTTTCGCTGATTGGGAGGTTAGGTTAGGTTAAAAACGTTGTCTGTGGCCCCTTTATAAGAATAAATGCCTTCCAAGCTACCTTACTTATTTAGCTGATCTCTGTTGTTCCGCCGCTGCTGTTTCCGGTTGCCGCATTCGACAGAGATAATTATACAAACGTTATCCATTTTACCATTCAAGGCCTTATGACTTCAAAGATTCAATGTGGACTGGAGTCTGGAGTGACATAGTTTTTGTTTGAGGTGACAATGGCTGTAATAGACAGTGAAAATTTGGCGGGAAATCTCTTTATATTTTGCTTTGTAGAAGGGGATCTCATTCATAGTTGGAGGGGACTCTGTAGTGGTACTGATACGGAGACTTAAACATGGTATTTGCAATTATAAAAAGTGATAAGCCCCCGGCATATTTTCCAGGGTAATTGCATTCAATTATCTAATCCACGGCTAACTCAGATAAATATAAATTTATAAATAAACCATTTACAACCATATTTCGACGTGCTTTTCGTATGAGTATTTTGTGGGCATAATATTAATGTATTAAGTATGATAATTACCAACATAAATTTGTTTTCACAGGGTTAGTTACTAGAGAAATTACAAATTAATTATCTTTGTTGATGAAAACAATAGGAATTTTGTAGATTAGTAATTCGTAGGCCGCGTTCATAACTACGAGCAGCATAGCTCGCTGTATTAAAGCGATATTTGGATATCCAAGAGAAATATAATACATTTAGTAAATAAGCTGAAAGAAAAATATGTACGTTCATTTGTTTTCTTGCGAATCTCTAGGATGAAGATGTTTTCGTTGAGGTAGTTAAAAATTTCTGACAACATCTTTTAATTACCTACAACATCTTATAGATCATTTCTAACCCGGACACAAAATTTTGAACCATAGGCATCCGTCGTACTGATATGTTGCTTGCCTTCCTGTCTGCCCGTTACAGCTTATCTTCTCCAAAGCTACAAAACAAATAAAATTCAAATTTGATTCTTATTCTCTGACATATCAAACAATATAATCATCATTTTGAAATTATCTAGAAGAAAATTGGCGAAATTGACTGTCCTTCCTGTAGAATTAATTTTCTTGACAGGAAAACCTAAACGAAAATCCCAATTCAACTCTTTCCAAGTGAGTCCGACTTGCAGTTGACCGCATTTCAGTAAATCAAGTTGAAGATCACATAATCATTTGTTATTATTTTTGTCAAAATTGCTGATACCTACTATATTCACATTTGAACGTTCATGTATCCAAATTCTGTTGTAACATTTTATCGATTAACTATCACGTAGACAAGCATGCCTTAAACGATTATTGTTTACTAATTGAAATAATTATTAATCATGTTGGATGTATGACCAAAGTACACGATGAATAGATTCTGAGAAAATTTATCATTTTAGTAAAAAATCAAACAACTGATAACATAAAAGCTACTTTTTTTATTTTTATATCTGGAATACAGTCCCGAAGAGGTATATAAGATACCTGTGCACGGGTCCAGTTTACAAACAACCATGGCTCAGGCGGGATTCGAACCCGCTGTCACGATGAGCTGTGGCAAGCTACGAACGCTCTTCCAGCGCCTTAGCCCACTCAGCCATCGTCACTTTGTAACCAGTTGTAGGTAGGATGGAGATTTACAACGTTGCAAAGCTTGAAATTTAAACTACGATTAGATTCAGCTGATTACTTGTTTAACATTTAATAACAATAAAAATAATATCGTGATCTTGAATCCCATTGACAAGTTACGTCAAAATTAAATTAGAAACAACCTATATGTACTTCAGGGTTTCCTATGGTTGTGTATAAACGCAAAATCACAACCATAACTCTGTTTTCAAATGCCCTCATGTAAAATAATTGACAAAGACGACATTGAAACCTCAGTAACCACAATTATCCTAAAACTCATAACTTATCGATTAAAGTCGTCAGTATAGCCCATGTATAACTTTGAGCGGAGTCAAGCGAACAGCAGCCAGTCGGTTAGCAAATGCGGAAATAGAAAAATCCAAAATCGAGATGAGAAGATTAGCCCTGAAATAGAACTCGCTGTCAGCTCGTTATTGTTGATATGAGAGGCTTCATTAATCCAGTAGAATATTATTTCAAAATGTAGGGCAGAAAATTGTATGTTACCTATTTAAGATAAGTACCTACTGACTTTATAAATTATGATATTATTATTTTTTTTTTTTTAAATCTCCCACAAAAAATGGAACTTTGGATAGGTAGTCTGGATCAATCAAAAATACATTCGATGTAATTTTAATCTTGGACAATGTCTTGGAGTTTTCTCAAAACCAATCATATTATACTGATCATCCAAATTTGTCTCAGTCAACTATTATTTTGTGTACCTACCACGTTGGTTTCGATAGTACAAAATATGTTTTTCAAAATTTGGCTCTTTTTTGTTTCACAAAAAAACTCCCCTGGAGATTTTGGCCAAAAACAAATAAACTTAAAGAAGGAGAAGAAAATGTAGTAGGTAGAGAGTCACTACGTACCTACACCGTACATATACCTACCTACACAAATACGTAAACAGACAATTTCCCACAAAATATTATTTTATATGCCACTGGGTACCTTGATACGTGGAGATTTCTCAGATAGCAATAGGTGTATTTAATCTTTGGCAATAGCTTCTTAATGGGAATGTAAAAATAAGAAGTGTTTTCCAAAATATTTTCGCAAATTTTAAATTATAGAATACAACAATTACGATGGCTGAGTGGGCTAAGGCGCTGGAAATGCGTTCGTAGCTTGCGACAGCTCATTGTGAGCGCGGGTTGGAATTCCGCCAGAACCATGGTTGTTTGTAAACTGGACCCGTGCACAGGTATCCTGTATACCTCTTCGGGAATGTATTCCAGATATTAAAAAAAATGAAGATCATTTCAGATTGAGATTAGGTACGTTCAATATTCAATTCATTCCTTCGAATGGACCCAAAGATGTTCGAGGAGGGGGAGGGAGTTCGTTACAAATTGAGGATAAGGGGAGCCTTTTTTGAAAAAAGATCTGTTCTGTCGCCCATACTAGCTCTTTGGGGAACTTCCTATTAAAAATCTTGCCTTCAATTTGGAATTCATGTAAATCAGAAATCTCCATTAAACAACAGCCAAATTTGCATTTCAATAAGCCATCCCGCTTAATCGATATTGCAAGGTGGCGAGAGTCGAGAACATATTTTAAGGCGATTAGACTGATTACTGATTATATTGTATTTATAAATACACTGTTACATAAGAGATAACAAATAGAATTATGATGGTAAAGAGCTTCAGTAATTAATAGACTGATGTTCTTTATGATATTCATCGAATAAAATTGTATATTTTCAAAAGATAAATACATAACAAATAGTAATTTTAGAGAATAAGCCCGGCTAGCTCAGTCGGTAGAGCATGAGACTCTTAATCTCAGGGTCGTGGGTTCGAGCCCCACGTTGGGCGTACATTTTTTCTGTATATATTTTGGAATAATTTTGATGGAACAGATGGCTTATTAAGATATTTTTATTCCTATCGATTGAAAAAAATAATTTAGCACGTTTATGTAAACAAAAATAGTCATAACGAAAATAGATTGTAATAAAGCAGCTGATAATAAAATTAGAATCATACGAGGTCAGTTCAGATCGCACACATGGAGTACGTGATGATTACCTAATATATTTAAATGAATAAAATATTATGAGTCAAAATCGTTGAACTATGAATATTATATGAATTCCTTGAGAAATTCTGCAATCAGTTAAATAAAATTCTATATATATTAAGTATTATATCAACAAAATACATTTCTTCACACCGTGAAATAACGTCGGTCCAATAAAAAAAAAATTTTTCATTTGCTAGTCTATTTTATCTGTTAGCTTGACATGAACGTTACACCTAAATTACTTGTTACTTTTAGGAGCCGAAAACTGTTATTGAACAACATTGTAAAAGATACACAAACCTGGGGTAACGTAACAAATATGATAAAGATTCAAAATGCCTAGATGACTATCCAAATATGTTAGACATTCACTTTTCGTATGTCAAAATATTTGCTAATTAATTTCTATTGTTCTTAAAGATTACATGCAACTACCTTCGTAAATATATTGGTATTTTTAAAGATTAAGTTCAAATATCAATACGACTTCATAGTTTCTCATTTTGTTTGTTTTAATGATTTATGAGAGTTGCCTTCACACAAAAATTTTCTAGGTTTAGAATAAAACTGAAGGTTTCAATTACAAAATTGACTTATCATCATTATTTTCTAAGAAACAGGGTTAAACTAGAATATCTCGCATCCTATGGAGATTTCATATATTTAAGTCTCCATAAAAAAATTTATCTACAAACTTCAATAGAATTAAGACATTGGGTAATCCTTTTTATGGTAACGTATTGTCCAAAGAAAACACTTGTTCTATTTCCAAGAAGAACGATAAAATCTACAATCATATGGAAATTCTTACATCAAAACAAAAACATTTATTCGCAGTGTATACCTGCTCATTTACCTACATATAAATTTGCTCAAAAAACAATCTAAAATATCTAATATCACAAGCTGAAATCGTATCAATAAGAAAATTCCAGAGCAGGTGTTTTCAGCAGCTCCAGTTTAACACGCATTTACCGTCCAGAGTCCAAACACCCTTGACTGCGTCCATTTACCAGACTGAAAGCCAGATACGTGTGTAGTATATTTCATACAAAAACACGGGATACGTCTGCATCTTCTGCATACCTCTCCAAATTACTGTATAGTATAGAGGTGCATCGGAAATGCGAACTTTGATCCGGCCCTTTATTATTTTCCGGCTCTCAATGTGCTCACATATGGAGTGGATTTGAGGTTGAAAAAGGAGGTGGGGTGGCAAAGGGACAGACTGGGAAGGGGAAAGTGAGCTGGAGCTGGATATGGAGGACGTGTAATTGGTATTGAAATTGAATTTCGAATAAATCTGGGAGGAATTGGAGGAACGCCAGCCGACATATGGTGGGCTTGTTGAGACAAGTAAAAGCTCAAGAGACATAGAGACTAAATCCAGCAATAGGGAATGGAGAAACAGCTGGATTTGCCTCGATAATTGATAAAAATGTCCAGATGTTACTCAATTTACGTATTTTTAGGTTATATATAGGTTATCGTCCTACTTTCATCATTTTTGTCCCAATATCGCTTTCCATTCTCCTAAAACATAGAGCAAGTTTTCGTAAAATTTCGCAAAATTAGGTTGGAGAATGGGTCGACAGTTGATAGCTATTCTCCGTCACTACGGTCAGAGGGCGACGATAGCTATTTCCTGCCAAACGCACCCCATCGTGTGATTGTTGAGGCATGATAATATTTGAGACTAAACTTCGAGTTCGGGGATATGGCGGCGATTGGGAAATTTTTATAAGACTAAATTTCATACCTTTTTGACTGTCTGCTAGATATTGTAAGTTGAAATTTTTTAAAGTATTGCGAACCGATGAAAATCCAATAATTTTATGATGCTTTAAAATTATAGCCAAATTATTTATTTTAATCAGCGAGTGGCTTGACATTTATGTTTTATGCCGTGAAGAGGGTTTGGCAGTCTAACATCATTGTGTAATATGAATTAATTGAGTCGATACCGCACACTTAGGATTCCGTACTATTGTGACAGATGGATGGATAAAATTAATAGTTATAGCGGTAATAGAGAAACTTTAAGGTTTCGTTTTGAAATTTTTTTTTGGGAAGGACATATTGGAGTAGAAAATAAAAAATAACATTGATTTCCCTGGAGCTGGTAATTTTGGAGTTGTGTAGTTAAAGGTACACAGAAGACTTTTAGCATCAACTTCAATCTCTGGATTTTAAATTTGTTTGATATGGGACCATTCCTTCACTCTCATTTTTCAGATATTTTTTTCTCAAAATCGGATTACGTTTACTATTCGAAGCACGCTTACGAACATAAAAAGCCCACAGTCGTATACCTCTTTCGTTTCGGAAGTCTGTCACAAATAAAAAAAATGAGTATTTAAATAGGCAAAAACTTAAAAACTGGTATTGGATATAGTATAACGTCCAGGAAAAAATATCTAAATAATGCTCGAGAAAAAATGACAGAGCTACAAATCAAAAACTAAATTGTGTAGGGAATGTAAGAAAATACGCTGTAGGAAAAACGAATATGTTACAATGTAACTTTTTTTCAACACATTTTATCACTCAGCACATCCGAAATCGGACCACAAACAAAAAAAATCCTCTTTATACAATAAGAGTCCCCCTATAGATACATCTCTATCCTTGGCAGCAAGCACTTCGAGGATCTATCTATCTATCCATCTATCTATCTTGGATGGGACAGACGTTGGTCCTGGGGCAATTAACGCAACTATAAAATTGATTTCGCCACAAGCGATGCCACAGCGTAGGATACCTTGTGCACCAGAAAGAGAGAGAGAGAGATAGAGAGAGAAAGAGAGAGTAGATTTCAGGGGATGATTCTTCCAGCCACACAGCACGAGTCCGCGATAAAATTAATCAGATTAGGGGCTATGGGGGGTAGGATGCTGGGTGCTGCTCGTTATTGCTGGCTGGCGTTTGTGTTCCCTCTCGGGGTCAGGCAAGGGAAGTTGCTGTGGAAACTTGGAAACTAATTTCACACACATTCACAAGGCGGCTAGATCTGAGATAGAAGAAGAACAAGACGCCAGGAAGATGACCGTCGCACTAGACTTGGCAAGAAGGCAGCAGACAGGTTGATCCATTGATTAAATCTTTTGGATCAAAATTTAGTACGTTTGCTCTTTGATTAAGGCTGCAGGGACAGGGACACTAGAATATGTTCAATGTTATCCTTAATCGGTCATTCAGGATTCAGTGGTGTTAAAAGGATATTATTAGATTACGGGATCATTTTAGTCAATACAAATGTTACTGGTGATAGGGAGACATGAAAAATATGATATAAAATTTGCAACAGTTATCCAAATTAACCGAAGAGCGTGCTTTAGAACAAACAAAATAATCTCCTTGTAAGTAAATAGCCCACAGATCCTTTGGATGCCAACTTAAAGTAGTTCAACAGTGACTGATTAAATCAATTGGTCATCTTAAAGATATCCTGAGAAAGAATTTTCCTGATATAAAGCTATTATCTTAAATTAAGTTATTAATTTAGATTGGGCGATAAAAACTCAGTCATTATGCATTCTTAAATTGGAGTTACAATAACAAGTATCTTGACACATCTTGGACAAGCGCCGACTTTCCGGTAATGTGCGTGCTGAATTCGTTTGGCACTTCATACAGCGCCACTTTTACGATTGAATAAACGTTCAGAATGGTCGTCGAGTCAATCCTAATTTAATCTGTAGGTAAAGTTTTTACTTTCCTACCGCTACTAGTAAGTAGCTTTGTAAGTAAGTAGATATTGTAATCGACTAAAATTTCCGGTGTTAGCTTTTCAATGGATGTATTCTTTTCAAAGTTTCCTGAAGCCAAAAATCACATTTTCAGCCAATGGTGTAACTATCTGTCAGTGCCAAGATAATTTCAGGAACTGATGAACCGATATATTGCGGAAAATAGTTTTTCATTTGTTGAATTTCGAATTCATTCAAACCAGCAAAGCATTACAGTGTAAATTCATCCCACATTTCCTATATAAATCTGAAAGCCTGTATGTTTTTTATGTTTGTTATTTAATTACGCAAATCGGATTTGGATGAAATTTACCATACATATACTTTATTAGAATAACTCAAAGGATATTTTTTATGCCGCAAAAATGATATGTTTCTGTGGGACTATCAGAGAACGAACTACAGGTCGTATTCACCTAAAATTTGTTGTAGATATCTTGAGGGTGTCTAAAAATTGATATATGAGTCGTAATTGAGGTTTTCTGGGACGTAATTTATCGTGGATTCCAGTGATTCCCGCGGCCATTTGCTTGTTTATTATAATTGTGAACGGATTTGGAAGAAATTTGGCAAACAGATAGTTTTATAACTGGATTAAAACAGACATAACGAGTATTCTTGTTGATTACCTAATAAATAACTTTATAGAAGAACTATTCCAACACATAATACCATAGCGACAAATTCGAAGAAGTAGCAGGTATTAAATAACCATTTCATTAGTAAATTATTGCCTTTGGTTACCGATTGAAATTTGGCACCAAAGATATTTTGAATTGAAAAACATAATAATTATTTCTATTCATTCTTGCGGTCTTTATTTTATTTAATGACATCTTAATTTGTAATAAAACCGGAATGGAGACTTTAAGCGGTAGCTACAAAAAAATATAGGTACTATCTTATGAACTTCTCAAATTTAAGAGAGCCGTACATACATTTTAAGCCAGCAGGCTGTTGTTCCATGGCAATGTTTAGTATTAACCTCATTAATGTTGCAATTAAACGGAAATCCCCGTATTTCTGAGCGACCAAGACAGAGTTTCAAGTGAAATTTCACCCACAAACCTGCCATTTCAGCGGTATAAAAATAATAGCCTGCATTGTGCCCATTTTTCAAGACTTTGTTATAATAGATCACAGATATCTTATATTCACACCTATTTGCAAATTAATCGTAAAATGAAATTTGGGTTACACATAATGCATTTATCTACCATTAGCGTATGAAATTAAAACAGTCTGTTTTCCAAAACATCTGTTTGTCTTCAATAACTAATTTGTCAATATTGAATTATCAATAATTTATAATATCCGGAATATCGATCTTCTAGCACAAAATACATCTCTAAATTGCAATGCGATATAATATCAAAAATATGTTAACCGTGTTAATTTATTAAATTAATTTTCACTATATATGTACACAGTTCGAGTAAGGTCGTTATCGTAAATAAAACATGACTTTCAATATAAAAGTATTTGTCTGAAAAATGTTGTTTCACTTTTCATGTATCTTTAGATTCGATCAGGGGTTCATAATTTTGTTCATTGTACCAAATCAATGACTTGAGCAATTTTCGCTTTCCACTATTGAATTTAGTCCTAGGACCAATAAGCCTCTGTTCCTAAATTCGATCTAGTATTGGGTGACGTCATCAGCTGGCACCATAATGCTCCTCCATTCCTAAATGAGAATCTTTTTTCAACTGTTTCTCTTAAATAAAATATAATCATATGAAATAATCAAATAGTTTCAAGTCTGACTCCTTTATTTATACAAAGTAGATAGATAGTACCTAGTTGTATATAACTAACTAATCATAGGAATAACACATCCAAAATTTCTTATTTTGTTCGTTAATTGAATGGCTGGCTCATTGCCAGCGAATATGTTTCAAACAAAAGTTGTAGTGACAGATAATAGTATATTTTGGAGATATTTTTTCAGTTTGGTCGGCCGCCATTTCGAAACTACTTGTCCGATCATGCCTCTTTACGGAACTCGACAAAGATATTTGAAAGACTGATAGTTACAGCAAATTTAAACTCGATATCTTTAAAAAGGCGACCTTTATCGTGTTTACAAGAGATTTTTTCGAGATTTAAAAGTGGGTACGATCGTAAAAGGTACATTTCTATATGATGTTCACCTAATTATTTTAATTTTTATTTTATGGTCCAAAAGTATTTTTTCTCATTTTTACTACTATACACATTTCGGATATCATTTCACGAGTTCACAAGAATCCCAAGAACAAGTTTATTGAAATTTGGACGGATAGAAAAAGTCAGATTAACTAGTTTCTGAAATAAATCTTCAAGCTAATCTACGCAAAATAAAGCAGTAAATTATTCTATGCACCTGATATGAATTATGAATCTTGCTGAAATATTTCATTATTACATAAACCTAACTTACAAAAAAAAGGATAGCCCAAAATTGTCTACATATATACTTTAGGTGGTACATTTGTCCTTTATTCTAGAAAATTAAATATAATAACCAAAATTCCTTCTCATACATTTTTCATCGATTAATAGAAATGTCCAGGATTCCTCGAGGTCCGTTTTCTCTCTCATGGCGCGTGTTTTTAGCTCTCCCGAGTCGAGAGTAACAAAAGGAAAAAAAGCCAGCAGCAACAAGAATTTCCCTCCCCCAGGTTGGTGTGGCGTAAAGTGAAATTCTGGATAGAAGAAGAGACAGACAACGGGACAGAATAATTTTACAGGGTCCTGCATCTTACCTCGCGTCTTCGATATCTTCCAACTTATAGATATATAGAGCTCGGTTCGGAATTGTGCATAGCAAATCGCATGTGGAGTACATTTCTGCTGAATCTGAACAAAGCCTCTATCGGTATCCTAAGGTCTATTTCGGTATATTATTAGAGATCGTACAAAAATGTTGTGAGTTGTGATATGTTGATTTATTTTCTATTTTAAATTCTGAATAATATGTTGCTTATTTTAGTATCATAGGTATTGTAGCCTCCAAAATATAGTGGCAGACTCTAAGAGTATATACATCATTGCAATTAACATTTCAAGTGGTTTATGACTGTTTACGATCATTCATTATTTAGCCAGGTAAGAAATGTTAATTGCAATGACGTCTGTACTTTTACAGTCTGCCACTATATTTTGGAGGCTATAATACTCGTATCCGAGTGTAGGCGACTTCTCTACCTTCAAACTAATACTACCTATAGGTAAAAAGACTCACAGTTTAACGTGGTACGTTCAAGCTAAATCTTAAGACATAAACTCTTGCTGATTTGTCATATGTCTTGCGGAAGGAGGATTATACATATAATGCGATAGCCAGAGAATAGAACGCTTGTCCGGCTCATCCCCAGTCACTCCCAAAACTTAAATTTATCTTCGATGGTCGAAGTCGGCCATTAATAGATGGCATATGATTTGTTGATATCAATGATTATTAGACTATCGGGAAGCGATGTTTGCAGCTAATTTATATCGGTATTGGGTCAGTTTGGCAGAAAATCGCCATTGTCGGTGCCAGATAACTGATGGCGGTTATCAAATATGAAGAATGAAGTGGTTTGAAGTTTGTTGAAGTTTTACGATTGTTAAACTTTCTTTAATGATTAAAAGGTATGATTTTATTGCAGAAGTACTTAATTATTTATTTTTTCATCAGTGGTGCAAACTAATTTTATATATTTTTTTTTATTTTTATGCAGATGAAGTTTGCAAAATATCAAATTTATAGCCTTAGTAACAGTAACGGAATTATAGAAGACGGGAGTCGACATGCAGGACCCTGTATACCATAGAAGCATGCAACATCCAATCAATCATGGGCGTAGAGAAACCGAAGATGGGGTGTATGGTTATATATTTATATAATATAGAAGAGTAGAGAGAAAACATACAGGTTGAATTCCAAAAAGCTCTCGATAGACATTTTTATCACCCAGGAGAATAGTCAGGCTATATATTTCAAGCAAATAATATATTTCACACATGCGGATGTTACTATGCAATATACACTTTCGGGTGTTATTTTATTGTATCTTGAGTCGATTTTCTACAATCTACAATTGAATTGAAAATATGCAGAATCCAGTACAAGAAACGACATATATCATGAGAAAGGAATAATAAATGAAATGCATGAAAATCTCGAGTCGGGTTTATTATCACTTTCAATAAAAACGGCTAATGAAGATGCCCAAGAAGTTCTATAAAATTTGATTTCAGTTGAAATTTTCGTAGGCGATATTTTTAAATTATAGATGAAATTTAGAATAATGAATAAATAATAAAACAAAATTTCTAAAGTGCGAGTCTGTTCTAGATAAAATTAATTATCAAGTTCTCTTGATATTATATATAATACAATGACGTTGAAAAATTGTTTTTTAAGATAAATAATGGAGAGGTTGCAATAGATACATTTAAATATACTTTACTTTATAATTTACTTAAAAATTGGTCAGGTGAGTGTTGGGCTCACGTGAAAAGAGTTTCATATTTGGCATTTTTACATAAATCTTTCGTAAACCTTTACGTCGAGTACTTTCGATATAAAGCGAGAGTATCAATTCCATTATTATTCATCAGACCAATAAATATGAACTGAAAACATCATTATATAGCTAAGATCTTGACAGTTTGATAAACAGAAATGTCATTAAATTAGAAGCAGCCTACGCGTTTATTTCTTGAAATGGTGAATAGAATAGTAGATAAAATTAGTTTTGTTCATATAACTTTGCATAAATTAGGAATTGTAATGAGTTTGTAATTAGAAAAATGTTTGTGATTCAATTCCGCATCGAATGACATAAAAATATTTGGGGGGTCCAATTTGAAATAAGAAAAATAAATTACTTCGAAATTTTATAAGTTTGTCATTAAATTTCACCTTGTAAATAATCATATAAATCCATCTTGGTTAATGACAGTGTTAGAGCTTCTTTAATTAGTATTATGCATGATTTTATCAGAAAGGTACTACTTATGTTTTTGTAAGGTTTTTCGTCCAGTGATGCAAGACCATCTTTTTTTAGTTTTTATTTTTTTAATAAGAAATCACTGGGATTTCAACAAAATTTTGACATCATAAAGTCAATCATACGAGATACCAAAATAAGCCTAGAAATGTATATGATGTAATTTGAAAAAAGTATCAAGATGATGTCACCGAATTTTTGGGACAATCTGTATAATGCAAAATAATTTCCCGAAATAGGCCATATGTTACAGATGAGGTTTGCAGAGTATCAAAATCTAAACTTAACTAACAACTGAGCTACAGAAGATGGGAGCTGAGCTGCAGGACCCTGTATAATCTGTTTCCCTCGTTTTACTTAAGAAAAAAGTTTATTTATTATTTTTATTATACTTATAGATGATTATACTAGATATCGTTGTGAAGATATTTTGGAAAACGTCTTGATACATGTAAAGTGATTCAGTTTTTGCTGCTACCTTCACTTTATTCAATTTACCTACTATATTCTTTTTCTTGTACTTGAAAGTTTGAAATTCTCATAACATCCTAAATGTGATGGGTAAGACTAGTTGAAAAGAGGAAATCTGTAAATTCTGCAAGTACCTATATGTTTTATGTGTAACAAACTTTGAAAAGCCTTTATTTGCAACCTGATTCGTTTGATCGTATATATACGACAGACATAATTGTTATACCTACTTATTAGGACTTTAGTTTGTGTGCAGTTCTATTACATTTACATACTATAATGTAACTGTACACAAGATTGACTTTAGTGTCTGTTCTTTGAAGAACTGATATAAGCTGGATTAAACAGGTACCTTCGAGTTATCTAAATTGAATCCTTAAAAGGGGTGGCAAGTTTATATGAGGTACAATCTAAGAAATGTGTTTGAACATTGAAAATATTAAGACGCTTCCGCTTTGTTGTTACTTATGGCAAAGCAGGTTAACGTCGGCCGGTTTCAGTTAGTTTTCAATAAATTGAATGAAAAATTGTGTACATGTGTGTCTGTCTGCGGAATCCTACCTAGCTCCCAAAAGTTATTTATTAGGATTATTTTTCGATAAAAGAACTGTCTACAAATATAACAAGGTGATGAATGCGGGAGACAAATTTTACTAGTGGGACTGGAGAGCGCAATAAAATAATCATTGAATATGAAATAAAGTAGGAGCAACAATTATTGCAAGTATCAATTAATATATAAAAGATCTGCTATATGAATAATGATTGTAAATCATATTATTATTTCATTTTCCATTCATTTTTCGCTAACAACTAATTGTGTTAATTTTATAGAAAGGCTTTCTACCACTCTTAGGAATATTTTAAAAGAGAATCTAATTTAACCAAGGTTGATGGTTCGGCTTCTATCTATTTAATAGCGAGTGTTCGCAATCTATTTCCAATTTACCACAACGAAAGCTTTTTCCATGTAATACACTTAAGCAATTTTCTTTGGAGAGCTTCCATGTAGATTGATGGACTTTTGGTTTGATATATATCTAAAGAGAAAGGCATTTACCCTGGGCCCGCTTGACCGTAGGTAATATAATCAAAATGATTGAGTGAATAGAAGAGGTGTTCGTTATATTTTTTTAAGCTACTATCGCGGTAGAAAAATGCAAATATAAATTTGAATATAGTTTTAGAGTTGAGAAGAAATAACAGGAGAAACGTTATAAGAATGACCGGCTATCTTGAAAATATGAGGAAATTTAGAGCGGGTATAGACTTATTACTAAAAAAAGCAAAATATTATCAAACTCAAAAGATTCCTTGAATATTTTAGTATTTTTAATAATTCACCAATTCCACATTCTTTTTGAAATTACGTTTGGAAACGTTTAGAACATAAATCTCGTATCAGCTGAAATATTTAACATAAAATCATATGAAAAATATTTCATCTCGAAGTACTCAAAATACTTAACGGAGTACTCAAACCTTTGATAAATAAGCAGTTAGGGTGTGACCTTCGAGATAAACAATATGAATTTTCAAGTAGAAATAATCTGCAAGTACGAGTGTAATTTGTTTCTTAAGGTTTCAGTACTATGGTAAGGAATGGTGTAAACTTTATAAAACGTCCAACAGCCCTTAGCAAGTGAAACATTTCAGAAAAAAACATAAAATTCATAGGTTTTCATCATATGGGATCATCGAACGTAGAACAATATCAAAACTGAGATTTTTTTAATTAGCATCATTAAAATGACTTCATCATCAATTATAGAAATTACTGAAGCGTACATGTTTTCGAAAAATAACAAAAACAATTTATTGTCATGTTCCATGTAGGTTTCTAGTTTTAATCAGCATGTCAATAAAAAAGAAGGAGGTAAAAAAAATCGGCTGTGAATTTTATATTTATCCTATAAAGATATATTATATATGTGAAAGTCTGTATGTTTGGATGTTTATTGCTCAATCACGCAAAACCGACTAAAGAGATTTGGATGAAATTTAACATACAGACAGTTTATTACCTGAATACATAGGATACTTTTTATCCCGAAAAAAAAGTTAGGTTCCTGGGGTCAAAGATAATTTCATTATCTTTGCTGACGTATAGCTGCGTCTTAAAGGAATATCATTTCTAAAAATAAACGTGTACCGATTTTGATGACCATACTTTCATTCTAGAGATGACTGCTGACAGATGGTCAAATATCAATTTGTTTGTAATCCAAGGTCAACTTTCTTTTAAAGCACACTTCAAATACGACGTGTTTTGTTTTTATTCAACTGTTCAATCCATTAACATTATGTTTTATTATATTGTTTGGATTTCCTAAAATAATTCAACATTTGTCGTAGTGAGCTCTTTTAAAATTTTAGTGAATAAAATTAGTTACATCGAAAATGGTGATATTTGATTCTTGTTTAGTATCAATCGGCTTATGGTATGGCGGTTTCTTAGCCTATTTTTAGTCCATAAACCGTATAATTGACACAAGATTACTATTCTATAATTTGTTTCACACTGAGAACGCAGTGTGGCAGGTATAGGCAATTTATTTTAAATTGATGAACGGCACACAGTGATGCTGTTTTTTAACTTTACCTGTAACATCTAGTTTTTTATTTTAAAATTTATTGTTTACTATTATCATTTGTTGAACATACATTGATGAAATAGAATTTATATCCAGGCGGTGAAATATGCCTGAGACCATACCTGATGATTAATCGAGCTCGGCACGCTGCATTCTAAATTTGAAACGCACTATAGAATATCATTTTTTACTTCATTCACCAAAATGGGTTTCATCCTGCGAATATTATATGAAATACAATTATGGTCACCCTTCATTTGCTTATTGTTATGCTCACTTACAATATCTCCAATTATTTGCGAATGTGATATTTTAAACGATTCATATATGATTCTTTATATTATTAAATGTTCTTTATAATTCTTAATACAACACAAAGATTTTTATATAATGTTTTGTCTGTAAATATTGTTTTTTGTTATTATATCCGGACTCATTCAAATTGGTAATTTTCTAATCAATGGAACGCTCTCTGAGTTAGAACCGTTGGAATCGAGAATCTTTTAAAATATTTGTATAGCTTTGTATTTATAAAAAGTTCTGTGTGACTATACCTATTGACAATCAAAATTGTTAGATAAATAACTTCTTACAAAATGTAGGACCAAATTATCCATCTCTGCGTATCCGTGTCCCATTCTCTATTCTCTTCTATATATAGATGTATCGACTGCAATTATCTTTTTCTTTCTCTAGAACATTAATTAATTTTTCCATCAACGTTTTCCTTTCAATGTACTCTATCAATCTTATGCCAATAATAAGAACTCCCCAAATCTATCCAACCAATAATACCCCAATATCAACAAAAACACATCCTAATCATCAGCTTCCTTGTCTTGTATGGACCACACACGCTTACACTCCTACCAGGAGGTAGGTAATCTTAAGGCTATCAAACGCGTTCTGCTTCTCCTGTATTTGTGAGGCTTTCCAAATGCTGCCACGAATGGAGTTCA
The DNA here is from genome assembly GCA_958507055.1 of Crioceris asparagi. Lineage (NCBI taxonomy): Eukaryota > Metazoa > Arthropoda > Insecta > Coleoptera > Chrysomelidae > Crioceris > Crioceris asparagi. Next base: position 77,589,478 of record OY293826.1, on the reverse strand, counting down.
GAGGCAAAAAAGAAAGAAAATAAAAGAAACAATGCGAGAGCCAAAAGCAAGGAAACAATAATAGTAATGGAACAAAGCTTTGTCGAAGTGTATGGTATCAGTCCACCAGGAAGTGACAGAGACAGCTGCATTGAATTGGAGGCATCAATCAGAATTAGGGAGCGATTAGAGTTGGAAACTGGACACTGAGACAGCCATAGCGTATTCAGGACCTACTACTACTCTGGGCACAGAATAATGCTTTAACCTGGTTACATGCCTTGGAGCCAACTCCTCCACCTCGTCCTCTTTTTTATAATTATAAATAGGTGGATAATGGAGATTGCTTGTTCGTAATCGGCCGCAGAATTAAGTCAAGAAAGGGCACCCAAGGTAGATGGTATGCCCTCTCTGTCTCTCTAGAGAATAATATCTTTGAAACAGGAGCTTTGCTGCTACCTTGATTGCTATGTAATGAGCATGAGCTTATTTACGAGCCGCTTGCCCTCCTAACCTCTCAAGAGGAAGGCTTTTCTTCCTTCACTTTCCACTCCGCCACAATGGCATAAGGAGTGAATGGATACTGCGCTTAGGAAGTGTGAAGATTGGGAATTGTGACTCAGGAGTGCCGTATCTGATCTGTAACATTCCAGAACTGAAACTCTACAATGTAGAGTGTAAGCAAGTGATTGTAAAGACAAATAGGTGCATAGATTTTATGGCTGTACTTGCTTGACTTAACTTTTCAAAAAGCTTCTTTATAAAATTCTTCAAAATAATCTTAGGAATTATGTCATTAAGTTGATTTCAACAACTTAAAATATATCATTTGCTTAGAAATGCTATTCTACATCAGATTTTAACCCGAAATATTTACAGATAACCATTTTTACGACTGACACACTCACGGACACATATGTGATTCCGTGAGTATCGGGCAATAAGCAGTTTTTGACCTGAAAATCTGTTCACATGTTTTTATATGAGTACTGAATTCAGATAAAATTATCACAGTTTGCTAAAAATGGCTTGATCAATTATTCAAGACGCAACAGAAAATACGACAAAAGCAAAAGTTTTTCAATAGTGTTCTACCTGATAAATTTCACACAAGTTTATCTACCTGGTTGGCAAACATGTGGAACTACCTGATTTCTAGCTAAATTTTATGTTTTGTTAAAAAATACGCTTCCAAAAAGTGTTTGCAGAGCATTAATTCTCTTCAGTGACATGCTTTATTTTCAACATTTACACAAATTTTCTAAATATCATATCTTTTTTTCAAATAAATCACCCTGTATATTTTTGCATTTTCAGTTCGGCAGTTTCCCAACATCTTAAATGATATAGACTTTGATGGCTGACCGACTTGTGGTTTTATAAATGTTAAATAAAATACTAACATGGGGAAACAATAAACATCATTTGATAAAAAAATATATGAATACAAAAAACTGAGCATTTTAACATGAAGAAAACAGAAATATTCTATTTCATATTTGAAAAAGTTACCAACAATTTTTGTAACTTCTGAAACTGGAACTATCTGGAAATGAAAAAATATACAGGGTGATCCATTTGAAACTCTATCAATGACGTCATATTTTTAAAATAAACGTTACTGTTAAAAGAACCTCACCGAAGATACTTTATGTTATTTTGTTAATGTATGTTTATAATAAAATATTGATTCGCCAAACTGTTTATTTTCATTTAACAATCTAAATTCTCTTAAGAATAGTTTAAGATGATCAAAAACATAACCCATAACGTGATGTGAAACAATTTTTACTTTCCTACCCCTATCCTAGGTAGACTTTTAAGGAGAGTATTCTAATCTATGGATATACCAGCCTTTTTTTAACAGGCTTTAAATTAACATTTTGCTTACAGAATAGACTCTTTTGAAACTTTAACTCTTAATGCAAACTTATAAAACTGGAAGATTCTATCATTTACTATTTTGGGTCTACTTTTCCTAAAAGAATCTGCGGTTAGATTTATGTTTACCTTCTAGTGAAAAACAAAACCAACATACCTACATAAAAAAAAGTTCGCCCGTCAACTCTGGTTATTCCATTCAGTTGAAGCTCGGTGAGCAATTATGATTCTTTTTGTTCTGGCACAAAGTCCAATTTGAAATATGAGAGGGAGCCGCAGGAATGTAGCTAGTATTTTCCGGGCAAGCAGATATATAGGAAGGACGACTCCGCACAACCACCTTGGGGAACGCTTGCATTAGTAAAATGAAGGAATAATTTCCACGAAGGCACGCATTAAAAACTGTGCCGCACACGGCCTTAGTTACTATATCTGCCATAGAGAAAGAGCAGAGAGTATTATTATATGGCAAGAGTGAGCCCCAAACAAAAGCCGGGAGATCCTTCACGGCAACAGCAAAGCCGTACTGTCAACTCATTTTCCATCTTTCTCTCCACTGTGTTTCGGCCCTTTGATATTCCGAAACAATGGACAGATAATGCGCGCAGAACGATACATAACATACTCTCTTCGCTGATGTATAATTTCAAGTAGGTACAGAGACGAGAGCAGAAGCAGGATATTCCTGGATGGACGGTTAAGTGTAGATGGATGCTGCATTTTCCATAATTCTCGTCCTGCCTACTTGTCTGAACTAGTTGTAATCTATAAGTCGATGTTGAATGGTGAGATAATGCGTTCTGCATTCCGTGAGAAAATATACGTTCTATTTCAATGAGCAAGATTTCAATTATCATCTGCCAATATATTGACTTAAAAATGATTTACGTACAAACTTTTCAGTAAAATTTTTCAGTCTGAACGGTACAATTTTACATAGTTGCCTAATACACTAAGGACCCAGTAGTTATTATAACCAATTGTGAGAAATAATGAGCTGATTATAAGCAATTCCAATTTTTCAAATTGAGAGCGTTTGAGGGATTGTCACATTTTCTGCCATACCAAACAATATGTGACGTAATAGAATGTAGAATATATTATAGACTATGAACAGAAAATCTACAAGTGGCGCAGATAAGACTAATGTCACTACTATACTGTCAAATTTCTAATGATATCATTACATTCCTTTTACTCCAACCCCTTGCACATAGCTCATTGTTTCCATTGTTTTAATTAAGACTAAAAGCCTTGCTTTCACTTTAGAATATGTGGACGGGAAAACCCTCGGTCATATTATATTTGCTATGAAGGCGTTTGAAATAATGTTGATCGTCTCATAATATATGCACATCCTTGAAAATTTTATTCGAATTCATAGGCCTCGTTTTTTTCTTCGAGAAATTTACTGGTGAAATATTTTAAATAGAAAGAATGAACGGTGTCAAGTTTTGAAGAAATTGCCTGAAGGATTTGTCTGAAATAAGATTCTTCAATGGTAGAAATTGTGAAAAGAGTCTTATGGAAAGAAATTTCGTTATATTAAAAAAATTAACTTACCTCAGTAAGGTATGAATAGTTATCTGAAAAAAAATGAATTAATTTATTTTTTTAAATTATTAATACTATTTGTACAGTTATCAACTTCTAAGCGGAAAGTTATTGTGATATTCTATTCTTATTTTCCCAAAAGACAGTTATTTTGATGAGAACCTAACATTTTCCTAAATTCTATTTTTGATTTACCTGTGTAATTAAATAAGGCAATGAGCTGATAAAGTGCTGATGCATATTTTTGGTTAATTCAAAAATAAAAATTTAAGACTTATTTTCCCTATTCTCCAAACTCCAAGATCCTTCTTCTGAAGATAAAATTAATGATTTTGGTTAGTAGATAATCATGGTAAACCAAATATTCAAATTACATAAATTGTCATTGAATATATTTTATTTATCTAGGACGTAAATAGAGGTTTTTTATAGGTTTAACGTGATTATTTATTTCCATGTCTGTCTGTGGCACCGTAGCTCCCATATGGATGGACCAATTTTGATTTAGTGGTTTTTCGACTTGATCAGGAGCGTTCTTAGTTAGTCTTTTTTTTCATCTAAATTAAATTTTTACCTTTGTGACTATGGTACAAAACCCGGGACAAAACCTCTAGGGTAGAAATTCCACTCGTACTTCATATACATTTGAAATCTATTCTGCTACTTACTACACAAGAAAAAAACAGTCAAGTGAGAGTCGAACTCACACACGAATGGTTCCATATCAATGTAAAAAATAAATTCAACTGTTTACCTATTATTTTTCACGAGATAAAGACCGCTTACAGATTGATGGAGTATTTGTTGTTATAGCGGAAATAGAAATACACATTTTCTGTAAATTTCAAATCTACCTATTATGGCTTATGAGATAGCGACCGCACACAGATGGATGGACGAATTTATTATTTGGTATCATACTAAGAGTAGAAATAGCCATTCAGCAAAAAATTCAACTGACGAACGGTCTTAGTATTTGTTGTGAAAGTTTCAGCTGTCTACGGTATAAAGTATATAAGTATATAAAGGTAGGTGACAGACGGACGGACTTAGTAATAATAGGGCCCGTTTTCATCAATTTGTTCCGGAATCCTAAAAAGTTTAGTTGTTTTCAATTCCTTTGGTTATATACAGGATATCTTATAGATTAATCTAAGGAAACCGTTAACCTCTTGATTACTGAATTTATACAATAATAGAAAGTCTCATAAGTTAGGTACGCAGATTCGTCAAGCTTACCACTTCAAAGCTTTTTATCTATCTTCAATGAAAGATTATTTACAAACCATCTCTAGAAATTATAAGAGGCCCGACAAACTTGACGGCATCGCATCATTTTCTTTTAAGAAAGATTTCATTATGAAAAAACAGGGGAGCTGTTCATCTTTGGAATCACCATCCAGTCTTAAATGAAGTAAAAGTGATCAATCAATGCCTGCTTGAAAAAAATCGGGAATATATATTATCTAGAGAACTTTGGAAATTGCGAAAACTATGAAAATAGATATACATCAATGACTGATTTGAGGCATGAGACAAACAAAGGGAAATTCAAAATTTGTGTCTGATTCATATTCACTTGAAACCAACAACTAGAGATTTTATTTGTAAAAAACTTTCTAAAAATAATATTTCCTACTGATTTGCGAAAAATATCGAAATTAATTTCCCTATTTTAATAATATAATAAATAATAACTACCTACTTAATAATAAAACTTCTAATTCTTAGATAATATTTGAAGACGGGATCTGTTGGCGCAAAATCAGTTAACATCAAAGCTTATTGGTATTAGGTCACTGCTGATAACAAAACCCTGATTGGCAAAGCAAGTGTCGGAGTCTTTAAGGGTAAAAATTTGATTAGATAAACTCTGAGTAGCCATCTACCTATCATTGATGGTCTTGTAATAATTAACTTTTAACAAAAACTAAAACAGACTTACTTAGTTAGATGATGCCTATAAATATACAGAATAGTAGGTATCTAATCTGATTATTGGAAGGAAATTTTGGAAATTTATATCAAAATATCTTTAAATCGGTGAAGTTTCAGTAAAGGAAGTACTAATACTAAACGAAAGAAAAATAAAAAGTACATAGATTAATGTGAAAAAGTACAGGGTGTTTTATTTAAAATAAGTGAGCTGTTCGGTTCTGAATCAGTCAAAATTGGTAGGCCTATTTTAAAGAACCTGAATAATTCTCAGGAGTTTTGTCATATTCCAACTTTGAAATATATTTTGGTATCTCTTGTAGAATTTCAACTATTTATATGGAAAATTAAGGGAGATAGATCTGCATAAATGTACCTATATTTTTTGATAACTTAAAAAAATTCTATCTCGAAAACTATACGAAATATTGATGAAGTATGTTTATAAAAATTAGCTTTAATTTCTAAGTAGAATTTAAAACTTAAACAAGAAGAAGATTTTTAGATCGATTGGAAATTGGGAGAAACTCCCGTTGCCCGTTAGTAATGTTCAAAATAATAACTTGAGTGGTTTTCTCGAAATGGGTAATTAAAATTTTACACACTGTACTGTACATGGAAATAAAAAGTAGAATGATAATACCTATACCAATCGTTTTTTACTCGATTGAAAATTGGATTATCTGCTTCGGAAATGAAAAAAGCAAGGAAATACGGAAAAAACTATAAACAGCTATCTGTACTTTTCTAGAATAGATAACCACATGAGCTTTGGAATATCTATACCATTTTCCACTATTTCAGACAGCTACTTCATTCGCATTTATTCGTACACATATTTGGATTTGTTTTCCAGATCTTAAAAAAATAAACTATTTATATAGAATTGAATGAAATTATCAAATGAACTCAACACCAATGTAATCCATTTTGAGTTTATAACTTGACAAAACTAAAGACTTGTGCATGGGTACTCTACGTCTTAAGTTATTTATTAACTTCATCCTTTTTGATGAACATATTCAAACTTGAGTAACATCAAATAGCATAGGTATTTAATTCAGAACACGGCTTGTTAAATTTGAAAGTGGGTATCACGAAATGAGGTTTCACCTCCTTTTTCCATGCATCTTTCCATCAATTCGCTATTCCATCGCCAAAATCCTTATTCCCAACAAGTAGCTACTCTGTGTAATGTACCTACCACAATATATACGTATATGTATATAACAACCTAAATGTAAAATAGTTTGCCATTTTCCCATTTTATTGAATTTCCCTGCTCATCTCCAACGCAAAATTTTTATTCCCTGAATAAGCCAATTTATCGATTGAAGTTGGATTTTTATTTTCATCCCGGGAGATGATCGCATGTATATCCTATATACAGGATGATACTAAAAGAAAATGAGATGGTTGATTCTCAACAAGATTTGGTGACGATAGTTACATGTGAATCTTAGGGCTAAGTATCATAAATTTCGAGATATTAAATATAAAAGTGAATAGGTATTAGTATTAATAATAAATTCGATTTACTTGAATTTATATCAAATTTTCTAATTAAAATTTGTGTTCGAAAGGCCAGATATTTTTTATACTTTTGGCCGTTTGAGTTATTGTACCTTTATCAATTATATAACAAAACATGAAATCTATACTCTAAAATGTTCGATACGTAAGTGGCATATAACATAAGTCTTGTCGCTCAGTGGTGTGCGCATAAATTACATAAAATATTGTTCAATTGAAACTGTCATTATGGATTAACGTAAATATCATATAAAAATCCATGGTTTTTGATTTTGATAAGTACGTACATTTAACACTGGAAGTTAAAATTTGTTTCACCACTGGATAATATTCTCAGTCGACTGCTTGTAATGACGTAGACGACATAAACAGTGAAACGAACAAAACATACAAAAGTATGTAGGTGATCAATTAAACTCACAAAGCAGTTGGCTTAAAAAATTAAAATTGATTTGCGACAAATGCAATATTGTCGTTAGTTTTCTCTCTCATTGTATACAATTCAAATACAAAGTGTTTCCTAATATATGCGCAGGACTTGAGGATGTGGAAGTTAAAAAAAATATATTTTTTTGTGAATAGCTCCGGAACAGCTTACACACCCTGTATATATGACAAAGTTTGGCTCATTGATGACGCCAACTTTTCTATGGAAAGTATAATAAACTTCCACATTAACCACATATGGTTTGAAGTAAATCAGTTCTGTAAAATAACAAGAACCTGTCCATTTAATATCATGTTAGAACCAAATTATTGTAGCAAGTATTGAAAAACCAGATTATTTATAAGTATGTGATTAATACTTATTGATTTTTTTTGAGAAATTTCATCTCTAAATTTTTTGAGGAATTACCCCTTTTTTCCTCATTTAATTTAGAATGACCCTGTATATTTACATGATACGTCGTACGTGGAAATAGAGCAGGACGGACGCCCCAGAAAACACCAGCGGGAAATAATTTGAAAATTGAGTCAACACAAAAGAGAAGCGAATGAAGTTACACTACACAGCTTGATTTCTTGTACCTAGTCCGGAAAGTGAATGTCTTTACGCACGCTCTTTCATAGGTGCAACTAATTACTCACATTTTACGTCACTTTTATTACTCCTTCATGAAAGCTTGAGTATATTCAAAAAATATAGTTCTTTACTCATGGAATCTAATAATCTGCATAAAAAAATCACAGCAGGTAATTATTGAGTTTTTACGAAACTCTGACTATACTATTGCCAATCGTCTTCATTGAAATATTGATCATAGACAATAAAAAAAACTAGCCATTGATGCAAAAGGTAAACTGGTTCCCTTTTTCATTGAATTTAAACTTCCAATGTGGGCATTGAGGTTCCTAAAATATAAACATTTGATGTATACCGTACACCAAAAATGTAACATCATACATAAGCTACTTGGGGTAGGAAAAATAAGGTTTTTTATAGACCACTACAATTAATAAAGCTAAATCATTTTTCGTTAATAAAATCTTGAGAGGAAACAAAATTAAGTGTTATTAGTGTTTTACATTAGTTAGATATTGAGCGATCCAAAAAACGGATTGTGCTGCCTAAAATGGGAACATATATTCTCATGTGGAGGAGCAATCAGACGAAACCAGATAAATCCATTTTACCTACAAAGTTTCGAGATAATTGAAAAAACTTGCGGCAGGCGAGTTTTTGAATATGGTAAAAAAATTCATATGTACTTCTTATTATTATATTTTTTTATTTCAATGTTTTCTCGTATCTTTTTAATATTTAGCTACATATATAGAGAAAATCCTAGTATATATCGATAAATTTGAGTTATATTTTGGTCGGGTTGCTGTGAATTATACATTTTATGCAATTTTACAATACCCAAATTTGCTGCTAAGTAATTTCTCAAAGACTTTTTCTGTTGAAATGACTCTCGGTACCCCTTAGATACATGATCGCCACAACGACATTCCTTCGACACTCCCCCTTCGTGTATAATCTTGGCTACTGTGTTGACTCGCTTTCTTTTGACATGATTCGAGAGAATAATTAATGTTCAGTATTCGATTTTTTTGATTATCCTTGTTAGACCGTCTTCTCGCTTTTACACAAACACCCAGCAGGTGACATATACCTTAATATCCTGCTTGACTTTATCCGGAAGAGCATAAAATATTTTTCGAATAATTTTGATATCAAGCAAGGTAACAGTATCTATTACTTTTATAATTATTTGTTTATGATGAACTTCAGTAATTCAGGGACCGGATCTACATATCTCTCTTCTTTTCGCAATCCTCTGTTCTCTGGGGGTCTTTGAAACTCTGACGCAGCTACCAAAATTTCATCATTAAAAAGAAGTCTGTTTGTAAAAACGAGAAGTTAACATAAAATTTATGTATTTAAGTACCTTCTATAACATATATGTTCAAGTATCCTTCAAACTCCATCATTACTTATCAATGCCAAGAAAATCTAATAAACGTTGAGTCGTATGGAAACTCGTGAAAGCGAATACTGGTTTCCCTCACGCAGACAATGACATACTAAACACTAAAACATAAAACGTCATCAACGTTTGATAGTCCCAGATCATAGTTCAATTTCACCCCCAATACTTCACCTTGGTTAAATCTAAAAATAGATTAGGTATGTACAAAAGTAACGTTCAATAATTTTCAAATACGAAACTCGAAAATGGATTTATACTTTTTTGCTTGAATCATTCATATTTTGTGGATTTATCTGGTTTTGTATGACTTTTGGATCGATTATGAATAGGATATGTAAGGTTTTGCTTAAATCTGACATCACCATTGGATTTATCTCACTTAATGAAATAGGAATCAACATTCAACTAATTTTTGCCGAAAAATGGATTTATCTGGTTTTGTCTGATCGCTCCTCAGTGTTTACTTAAATCAACTGAAATAGTAAAATATTGTAGTATTGATGACATATTTTACTGATCATCATTGAAAAAAATACACAAAACAAACTAGTGTTATAGTCATACCAAATATTTAATATGTCTATATGTCCAAATAAATATTTTCAACTTCATGTTGGATACATAGGTATTCAGGGTGATTCATTGGGAAATGGGCATACCTTAAGGGTAGCTAGGGGTCACCTAGCTGGTTCTTAAAAACCTTTATTTATTTGGTTTCTGATTGTTTATAACCAATATACAGGGTGATTTATGCATTATGTTGGTTTTTTCATTTACTCATTACTTCCGAACCCCACGGTATATTTTTTTCATATTCACAGCAAATACTCTTCTTCCTGTATGGTATATACCGAATACCAAACAAATAATAATCCCAGAAGTATCTCTGAGCTCTATCGCTGAATGTTCGTGGATTATATGAAAAATATTTATGTGTAGTATGTCACTGGACTGTCTTGTGAGAGTCTGTCAGTTTGACTGGGACTTAAAGGTGGCGGGTTCCATACCGTAAAATCCCTAAGGCATATGTAGGAGAGATTCTCATTCTGTTCTCTATTAGTGTATGGCTGTGGATGGATCTGGGTTGGTGTTCGGACAGGTTCTACTTGTGAGTAGGACTCTGAGGTAGAAGGGTTCCATTCTCAAGACTTTTTATGACTTTATGTTTTCGTGCCACAATCTACCAAAGTGTTTGACCGGGAAGTGTCGGGTAAAATAGCTGGTAACAAATAAATGTGTATATTCAGAACTCCATTCTAATGGAGACTGCTTGATATCATATACTTTTAAAACGATTTTACTTTACCATAACAATAACATATATAGACTGTTGCATTAAAATGTTAATACTATTTGTAGTTCCTCTTTCAAACTTGGCAGGAAGTTTAGGTACATATAATAAAATTGTAACAGGCCAATGTCTCTACATTTTAAATATTTAAGAAAAACTAAAGAGGGAGGTCTATATCAGAGCAACAGAAGCCAAAACAACAGTATTTTGAATGTTTGTCTGTATGTCTGTATATTTGTTCACACATCAGGCAAAAAGTACTGCATGGAATTGAATGCAGTTTTCACCGATATATTTATTACTAGAGGTACAACTTGAAATATGGTCTCTATTTTACCGCGTCTGTTTGTCTTTATGCATGTTTGTACAAGATATATATATATATATATATATATATATATATATATATATATATATATATATATATATATAAAATAAACATTATAATAAAATATGTGTAGAACTTTCAGCAGAATCCAAAATTCCAAATATATACAGGGAATTCCAGTTAAATATTATGTTGATGATCTCTTATTATTCATTAACCCAGAATAACATTTTTTAATTTAAAATATGCGTGTTCATGAACCAAAATCGACCTATAATATATACATCGCAATATAAATCAATTCAGTATATACCTAACAATCACAACACGACTATATATAACAACGCAGATACTCCATTGTCATCCATTTAACATTTAATAGATATGAAGGGAATATTTTGTATAATAATATATGTATAGGCAATAGGCAGAGGCAGGCAGGATAAAGTTGTTAGCAGAAACTACCCCGAAAATGAACTAATTCTCTCGCTGTGAGCGAGCTCGCAGCTTTGGGCTTTCACAACTCCTCAAAACAATGTTTATACTAACACAAGCCCCACAATGATGGTATGTAAAATATTTGGAAAGTTTACCAGAACACAACTTTGTATAGACAGGCCGCGTGTAGTGGAAGACCTCCTCCTCGATATATATATATATATATATATATATATATATAAATGAAGAGCTATCTATATATATCTATATATAGATACTTAGCTTACTCCCTTTTTGGCCGTAGTGGAACTAAAAGGGAAGTGAATAGATAAACAACGAAAATAAAGTGGTCCTGTGGAATACCTCACAAAAGTTTTAGGTAATCCTCTTGAAATATCTTAATCGATGTTCCTCAAGGATATGTTTGGGTACAACCATTGACATAATAACCCATGGACAAGCCTTATCCTATGTAGCCTGTACATCAATTTGTAGCTATAGGAAAAGAGAGAGGTCGTGGAGAAAGATGGAGCTAAGAAGGTAAAAAGACGGTTATTTTGAAATTTTGTATTGACAGTGAAAAATAGATTGAGGTAATAGCATAGACCAAGGACCAAAGAATAAAACTAAAAGATGATTTTTATTCTTTGCCGGGGACTAAGACCAACCGAGACATAATACAGTTGTACATTGAGTCCATGGTACAAGGACCATGATTGATTCTATGAGTTTGGGTGAAGTTTACTGAAGAATATTTATTTATTCCCCTTGGTCAGTAATTACGCTTTACTATTTATGTTTCACTAGTATTTATTCTGTCTATGATTGTTTGGTTTATAAGGTTTAACTGTAAATTATTATGTGATGTTAACTTAGATAAATTTTCATGATATATGTTGATAGACAACGAACCATCTGAGAATAAATACTTATGAGTGACCCATGTTCAACTCCTAAATAAAACACCAAAAACAACAAAGAAACACAATCAAAACCTCCAAATCAAAATACTACAAAAACTAACAGTTGGTGATTTCGAGATACAAAACGCAACAAGCGTTGTGTTTAGCGAGACCAAATGAAACGTGCCGACCTTTCAAACGCACAAATCAGGTATCAGAACTTTGACATTCGGTCATCAAAACACGAAATCATCATATAGCATTGCCCGAATGACGTTAAGGTGTCAAGTGAAGTAACGGTCATTTTCATTATTTAGCTCTATCTCTCTTCAATCAAATCAATAGTCTGCTTGAAAGGCCGGTCTATGGGTTATTATGTCAATGGGTACAAAGAATAACATTGTGAAATAAATATTTTTTACAAAAAATTGGACCGACGTTATTAGTTGGTGCACTGAAAAGTATAAAATAATATTAATTCTATTGGTGCTGGTACTTTTAAAGTTGTGCAGTTGGAGTTAGATTGATAACATTTGGCACCAACTTCACAAGTACCAGCACCAATAGAATTAATATTATTTTATACTTTTCAGTGCACCAACTAATAACGTCGGTCCAATTTTTTGTAAAAAATATTTATTTCACTCTTTTGGGTGTAACATTAGTCACGAAAATCGTTGAATGTTCACTAATACCAATCAAGATAGTACTTATCCTATTACCCACGTATATTCCTTGCTTGTAGTTATTATTGAGATCTCAGAACATCGCTGCGGAAATACGCTTGAATATTTTAGTTGTTACCATTTTAACATCGATTTTACTCGACAACCGTAACTCTAAGGGAAAAATGTACTGCAAACAGATTTTCAATTTTCGACAGAAATCGCCCTCACCATATAGCGAAAATAGGTATATTTGAGAATTTAAAATGTCTCTATCTCGAAAACCGTTACTCTTTTGAAAAAATGTTCAATTTAAACGTTCCCGGATATTGTCCTATCTGTAATTATACCAACGCAGATTTTCAATTTTCGAGAAAATTTGCCCCATCCACCCCCTTCGAGTGCGGTTTTCGGTGGGAACGAGATGTCGGATTCCCGTTTTTATGAATATGGGACTATTTCTCAAGCCTCTTCTAAATGAATCGTTAGGTGAAGTAGTGTATCAAAAACAATAAAAAGGTAGGACGCTTTGTTATTGGAGCGAGATTTAATGAGGCACCAAATGTATCTATTTTCTAATCAGTAAATTCTAATTATTAACATTAATTTCAGGCCTTTACAAGAATGTTCACGTAGAAATGTCTTGACAAATTCTACCCAGGCATATCATGATTTTCCTAATGGTCGCTGGGAAAACTAAAAGCCTTGGTTTCCTACAAAAGTTGCAGTCGCTGGCGACTACGAATTGGTAGCTGCAACCAAGTCATTGTGAGATCTCTATTGTATTTTAATGTTTGTTTTTTTTTCTAGCTACTACCGAGTCGCTGCGACTAACGACCACTTGCCGTTCGTTCAGTCGCCGGCAGTTTGCCTGCTCTGGAAGCAGTCAAGCGACCGGCTGCTGCAAATTTCATATTGAAACAGGTGGTTTTCAGCTGCGACACGTGCCTTTCAGTGTTTTAATAATTAAGTTGATGTTTTGAAACTCTTAAGAATTTATTGCATTTCTTCTCGTTGTCTTGCAGATGACTTTTGATAGGAATTGCTTGAAATCTCTCCATACCTCTTAGCCAAAACATCTTATCAACTTTTGCCTCTTTCTCCTTGGTAACTTAACAACATTAGAAGAACAGACTTTTCAGATATATTCATTGTCATTGATATAGGCAAACCAAGTTGACAAACCGACAAATAGTAATGGGTAGTCACGACTGGCGATATCCGAGGAAAACAGGTAGGGTCACCGCTACCAAGAAAGGAAACTAAGGCTTAACATCTCCAGAGTGTTATACGAACCTTGATGGAATCACCTCATATTCCATCTGTCTGTCAGACTCATTTTTCTTTGATAATTTCTTAAAAATCGGTTAAGTAGTTTCGGAGATTAGCGTGATCGAGTATGATGGGATTGGGGGCATGGGATTTTATACATAAAGATATAAATGAATCATAAAGGGATATACATGCATTTAAACCCGTTATTTGCATATAGCAACTGAAGAAAAAAAACTGAACGCTCTTCCTCCCTCAAGTTATACCTACCAGAGAATATTCAAATGGCATATTTTCAATTTACACAAAATATATATTTCACTGATAAGACTCCTGGAACGAGAATCAGCAGCATAGCTACAACAACCACAGCATACAAAAAACCTTAATGTATTTCAGGGAAATAGAGAGAGAGATGGAATGGATGTTATATCCGTTGTCGCATCTTTTGGAATTTCATTAAAACTTGCAAAATACCAGCAACAAAGGAAATAATAATCATGATGATGATGATGATGTTAATGCTTTTAAACTGCATCCTTGTCTTTGAATATACTAGGCGCATTCATGCATATTCTAAACATTCATCCATTAAAGAGCAAATAATAAAATCAGAATCGATAATAATGAGTGGTATTGTCTTGTTTAATGGAAACAAAAAGAAAAATTGCAGGTGGCCACCTATTATAATGGATAAAGTACCTGAGCTCCATGGTCTATTAACTGGCTATCCTGAGCTCAACAAAGAGATTGAGCCATTAAGCGGCAGATTTGGTTAAGTGGCATAGTAATTATTTGTGTCCTTATTACATAAATGAATTCTGGGACCCACAATAAGTTCAAAAGCTTGAAAATGAAGATTTGGAGAATTATTATATATCCTCTGCAGGACAACTGTTGCTGTGCAAGACAGAAAACTCATAGCAGTGTCTTAACTTATTTTTTGCAATAGCTACCTAAAAATCACAACTTTCGAGCACTGATTGTCGTGGCAGAAGTACTTGATATCCGCAGCCTTGACCAGAACTTCCAATTCTGTAATACTCGTACGTAATTTATTTATTATACAGTACCATGAATTCATTTACGCACTAATGCGAAAGCAAATTGACTTTACGCACGCACTGACTAAAGTTTCAGTCAGACATAGAAGCAATATAGGAAATTAACTTTTTCTCAAAATATGCTTTCACGTCAAAATATTCAAAAATATTATATTCTTTGACAGAAAAACTTTGATAGTTTCAAAATGAAATTTAATGAATTACGGTCGAATTTCGAATACTGGGCATTTTCGTGATTATGAAACCAGTATCGCTCATTATTCCAAAAATAAGACGGGCGTTCCTTGGAATGCCTGTTAATCAAAAGCAAAAGAGATGTTCAATTCTGGAAGAAGGTTTTAGACTATGAATGAAGGGGAAAGGTATGCAGAGGAAGTACCCATGCATCTTCAGCAGTTGAAGAGATTTCATAATACTTTCCCTTCGAAGTAGAAAAAAGACAGATTGGGACAATGGATGGTTACCCAAAAAGGTAAAAACTAGTAAGTAGTAGAGTTAAATGGAGATGGACTGTTTATGACATTTTCAAAGAACGCCTATATTCATTATTTTTTCAACAATGTATGCTCAGTAAGGAGAAAGGTTAATTTTCGTATATTTTCTTCAATATTTTCTAACTCGTTTTTCTTAAGATGATGAAATATTTGAACAAAATAACTTGTTTTGACAAAATAACAGAATGAATTAATTTTAATCTACCCTAAACGATTACCTACTTTTGTAGTTTATTCTCTTCACAGTAATTGATAAAATATATTTCATATTTTCTGGCTTGATAATGAGAATTGATTTATATACAAGCAAACAGAGAGGCTTTCATGAGGGTGGATATACAAGTGCACAAATCTGTGAAAGTGCCGAGGAGACAACGCTGATAACAATTCGTTCACAGAATGATTTCCTCCTAATCATTACAAAGTTTGTTCTTGATATAAAGATCAGTCATACGGATACGTTTCTGTTACAGCCATCCATATAATAGACATTCTGATGTGTCATGTTAAGAAAGGAAGGAAAAGAGATGGGATGGGATAGACGAAAAAAAAGATTGATTGATACTTTCATTTTTGATAATGGGTTCGTTCAGCGAGAACTAGCAATTGATGGCGCTCGCCAGTTTCGCTAGGGCTAAGGAAGAGTTTTCGACGGAACGCTCAAAATTTAGCGCGGCCGTCAGTTTCTTTTCTAGCGCTATTTTCCGCCAATCGTAGCCTACGAAACATAGGGGTGGAACTATGTAACTCGAAAAAAAAGATTATCTCCTCTTTTTCATCGTCCGATCATTCATAGCACTGTTTGAATAGTAAAATCTATTGCACGCTTCTTCACTGCCGAGAATGTATAACCGAAGTGACAAATATTCATAGGGTTGCGGCACTATGGGCAGTAGAGGATAATGAAAACTATTTTTCAATTAGCAACGTTTCAATAGCGGTGGCTATCTTTTTCAAAGCTGTATTGAAATAAAAGAAAGTTACAAAGAAGTACTTAATTAAACGGATATAAGAATCATCGAAATAATAATCAAGAAAAATAGTTATACTTATATAAAAACACGTTATACGAATTCCAACTTACATTGATTTGAGTGTTATATATAGATAGGTACATCATTCATTCTTAAGTTATCAGAACTAAATTGAATTTCTACAACTAATATTAGAATATTGAACTCAACTGTACGAGAATTAAGGTAGAACAGAAAATTATGGTCATAAATAGCAAAAAAACTAGAATAAAGAAACAGGGGAAGATTGTATTTTTACTTTTTATTCAAATTTTTGAATACATGGAACTCAAAGTTACTGTCTTTTATTTTGTTCCTTGATTTGAGTGTTCTTTGTTAATTTTGTGTATGGGTTGCATGTCTGACTTCTAATGTCTAAGCTGTGAATTAAGAATTAAAAATAAAAACAAACAGCAAACGTATGGCACAAAGTTATAATATTTGTAGTTTAGTTTCCTTTCGAAACCAGATAATGTAAGAAATGACCAAACAACAACAGCCAACATGTATGATCTAGGGTGAAACAAGTCTGGTGAGTAATCTATGTTGGAAATGTTGCAATTGTTTATGCGTGTTTATTCTCTTCTAGTGCATTTTCTCTTCTTTGTAGTTGTGGCCTTTAATGAAAAGACAACAAATAGGAGTAAACCTGACTCAGATCATGGATGTCTATTTCTACCATTTCAAGAGAAATGCGCTTATGTCTGTTCTTTTCTATGTAAAGGACTCTAGGGTTATCCAGGTCAGGTAGATATTTGGTTGAGGTTGCATGCTCTGCCAGAGCACAGAACGTCTTTTTTATGTTTATATCACTGCGGTGGCCTATTATTCGATTTTTAAGAAGTTGGATGGTTTGTCCTATATATTTCATTTCACAGTCTGAGCATTGAATGCTATATACACAGTGAGATATGTTGCTGGTAAGTACTTTATCTTTAGTTCTGGTATATATTTTTATGTTCTCTTGTTTAAATACACTTATTAGTCTACTAGAAAGGCCTTCAATGTAAGGGAAGGAACCATATCTAACCACTAAATTCTGGTTTTCTTCACAGGTTTGTCTTGTATGTGGATCTACCGTTGTGTTGCATAAGAGTCTAGGTAACAACCCAGATGGATAGCCATTTTGTGTGAGAATTCTATACACTCTTCTTAGACCCTCATTTTTCAGACTAGGATGTGAAATTTTTAAAACTCTGTTTTTCAGTGCTAGAATTAAATTTATTTTAATTCTAACAGGATGGTGAAATTTATAATTGATGTATCTCCCAGAGCTGGTGGGTTTAGTGTACCAATCTAGGATTATCCTGTTGTCTTCTAGTCTGATAACATGAGTGTCCAAAAAGGGTAATCTTCTATTAGTCTCTCTTTCGACAGTGAACTGTAAGTGTCTATGGTATCTGTTAAACGTTAATAGAGTTTGTTCAATTTCAACTTCTGGATCTGTACAAATTATGTCATCAACATAGATTTTAAGCCAAGGAATTGCAAACGGTAATTGAGCGATGCGTTCATTAAGCAGGTCTTTCATTACATAAGAGGCTAAAATTGGTGAAATGTAAGAGCCCATTGGTGTGTCTAGTATCTGTTTGTAGAATATTCCGTCAAATACTAGATATGTGGAATCGAAGATATGATTTATCAGTTTCAGAAAAGTTGTTTTGTTAATTTGACAGTTTATACGAATACCATCCCAATGTTTGTTGATGGATTTTTTAACTAAACGCGTGGTATCTTATTGAATAATGAAACATCTAAGCTTATAACGACATATCCTTCCTTCCTATAACTGTTTTTCTTGCACAAATTCCGCAAATTCGAAAGAATCCTTTATATAGTATTTGTACGAATACTATAGAGTTTTCATTATCCTACAGCCCATAGTGCCGCAACCCTATGAATGTTTGTCACTTTGGTTCTATATATATATATATATATATATATATGTGTGTGTGTGTGTGTGTGTGTGTGTATGCAGTATTCGTATGTCGTAGTCGTCGTAGTAAACATAAACGGTGCAGCGTTGCCGCCTTTTACCCTACCATCCCCCACTTTATCATCTGCTTCTTCTCGTACTCTATCGCTGAGCACTCAAAACCTCATATTCCTTTTTATCTACTTAACTTTTCCGCCACTTACAAATGCCTTCAACCGAAGATGTTCCGCATCTGTACCCTCCTCGCTTTTAAGGTCTCTTTCTGTACATATACAATTTTCATATTTTCCAAGGATTATATTTATATGGCAGCGAAAATAAAGAGAGGGTTCGAAGAAGGGATGCGAATTGCCCTAAGAAGGAAATACATTTTTTTTGTTGCACGCGTACGACACGAAACAGATTATGATGATGATGATGACGATTGTAAATCAGGGCAGAGAGCAACCCCTTAACTTGCCGAATATGTTCTTAAGTATTATATACTTATAACTTATATACCTATCGAAATTTAAGAAGTACTAAATTTTCCAATTGTCAATAAAAAATCATAAAAAACGTACCGAAAGTGCAAAGGTTTCTGTTAACACATTCCCCTATATTCAATGGAAAGGCCGTTCTTTAAGTTTTAAGATTGAAAGGGGAGAAAATAAATCAAGAAACATTAGAAAGATCTGAAAATAGATAGCAACTCATAAACAAAAAAAAAACATAACAAAATACGGGTTTGCTTGTGTAGTATCTTGAAATCCAACATATCAGTTATGATTTATATTTATAGTCATTCTCCATTTAACGCTTTATTAAAAAGTTGTCTTACAATTTGTTATTCTCTTTGCGTTAACCATAAATTATTACGAAGTCACAGTGTACCATGGTCATATATGTAATCGCTGAGCCATTATTATATCAATCTCCTACCAAAACTCCACAATATTTCAGTCACTACTGTAAAAATTTTGATACAAAATATTTTGACGTATTTTCATATCTTCTGCCCTAACAAAGCCTATCAGCTTATTATTTAAATACTTTATGTCGAAACCAAGTTGGCCTACTGGATAAAATGTTTGCAAATATTACACCGAGTAGAATCAATAAATTACACACATAAATTACAATAACTTGAAATATATCACTATACTACGTAACTCACAATATTCACAAAATGGCGTGTATAAAAACACGATGGAAAAATATCTCATTTACTTTCATTGATGCAGAAAACCCTAATTTATTCATTGTGGGTTCATTACCATTGTGCTCACATATTTACTAGTAATAAATCTCTAATTTCACCCTTATTAATTACCATCTTCAACTGGTCTTTACTTACGCCTGCCTTTTTTCATATGAAGGAACCTTCGAATGAATAATATACTGCTGAATATTTCCCTCCCCAATCTGGTAGTCCGAAAAACTAATGGAGCTTGCTGAAATAGTAATTTTATTCTAAGATCCGACCCCAGATTTCTGCAGAGATCAGCTTTTTATAAAACTGTTTAAATAAAAGATAAGTGATAATAAAGTACAGATTGTACTGTACGCGTAACTAAAATTTGCCACTGTTGCCGTTGATTAAATATACTATAACAGAAATAGAAGAAACGCCTAATAATCACCGGTCAAGATAGCTGAGGAAATGAACAAGTCAAATTTGAATCTGCGAGAGACGCTTTACAAATCATGATTTTTCTGTATTGACACTATTATGTAAATTTACGTTATCAATTATTTAGGTAGTGTGATATTAAATTTCATCAATCAATAATTTATAATATATTGTAATTGAAACTGATACCTGCAGAAATCAGATTACCGATTCTATTTTCAGCGATCCGAATCGTACGCCATAATGATTGTTGAATCTCTTCCAATCATATTAATACCACCTATGGGATAAGGCCGAACAACCAAATATATTTTGCAACTAACCTAACCTACCTGTAGACATTTCAGATTATGTTCTTTTGGAGTTAACAAATGGCAAATCAAATAATTGATTGATTAATAGTATATTTTTCTATTGTTTGTTTATAATTTGATATAGTATTCTTATTAAAAGATCATTTCAGGATGTAAAAGGAACCACTAAAACTTGCCAAAGCAAACTAGACAAGGCATGGATCTTGCCAGGTGACACAAACCGATTAGTTGATAACCTACACATTATTCTGACGTCACAATCCCAGTTGTCCGGCCTTCTACTATGTGTGGTGTTGGTCCGAGCCCAAAAAGCTGCTGAACAGATGCCACCAGCCCGCATGCGGCCACCGAAGCATCCCTTCGCAGGACAAAGCAGTTTCAGCAGAGTGAATAATATGGATACTCGGAAACGGAGACAGAGAAAAGTGGTAGTAGTGGATGAGTACAGAAAGGTATAAAACGATCACGTGTTGGCCTAATTGATTGTGTCACGAAAACCGTATACCCCCCTTCTGGCGTGTGGGTATGAGACACGAGACACATCATCATCCGTAAACGTTTATAATATTGTTTAGGATGTTTATTTTTACTTGTAAACATATTGTTTTCATGGTGAAGTACATTTATTGTCAAATGCACGATAAGCTCTATGCTATGTCATGGTGTAGTTGACGGTTATAAGATCCAAATGCGTAACAGAAGAATAAAACTGTAGGCACAGTAGTCTCGGCTCTAACTTTTTTTCCATCTTCGTAGCAGAGAGTTATTGTGAAAGGCAAGATTTTTAGAAATTGTAAATATGAAAAACCTTTATGCTTCAAGGTGGCCACAGCCAGAGACAATGGTTTTTTTGTCTGTAATGAATTTTCGTCCTAATTATTTCGAGAGCCAAAAAGGACAACGAAATACTTTTATCATACGAATTTTAAAACTAACATTTTCTATTATAGTAACAATACTAAAACCAATAGCATAAAATTTTGAAGAAACTTTAATAAGCAGCATAACTGATTAGTTATAAAATAAAAATAGGTAAATTGAATCAAAATATTTTCCAATCGATTCATGCAGAGAATTGGACCGTAATTTGTTCAACTGTGAGCTCTCTAAAAGACCATGTACACGGAGTGGGTCGGAGCAGTTCGGATATATATTATTATCAACGATTATGCTTAATAGGTATTTGGGTGAATCTCATCACAAACTATCGGGCAAGGGCAAATACGCTATTCACTTCGATAACAGAGAATTTGACTTAGCTAGACTACCACAAGGTAAGATGTTTTTCTTACGACTGCTGTTGCCTACACATTGACTGATACTTCTTTAAGATCTGGATATACTGCGCCTGTTAAAAGGACTTTTTCTTCCACTGTTTGAACTCGCTCCAGAGATATTGCGCTCCTTCGACATAGTTCCGGCATCTTCCCTCTTAGCATCAGGCTCGTTATTTTGGCTTCTGTTGGACACTGTTTACTATTTCATATTGTTGTCTAATTCTAGCCTGATGTTCTTTATATTTTTGTTTAATTCTTGCCAGGTATTCTTTATATTCTTGTCTAATTCTTGCATTTTCGTCTTTATATTCTTGTCTAAAACTTGTCTGTTCTTCTTCATATTGTAACGTGAAGACTTACCCGAGTAAAAACACCCACACACACACAAATATCTGGAAGAACACTCTGGAGCCCCGGAAGCACCTCGATTACTCACGAAGGAATATATTGGGAGATACATCCAGAACAATATATTAGAACGAACGAGAAGTTTCGAGATAGGAGGTTAAGTGGATATAAACGGAGTCGATCACGGACGTTGACAGTCGGTCATAGATCACAATCGGTCATAGATCATAGACAGTAGAAAGTGTGAATATAAATGTGTATATAGTCGTGTAGTTATTGGTGTAAATAAATAAGTGAAAATAAATCGAACCCAGTTTTATATAAATACCTGTTACATTGGTGTCAGTGTGGAATCAGTGTGATTATAAAATTGGACAGACTTTAAGAGACTGCGGTTTCGTGCAGATTCAGATTCAAGATTAAGTTTAAGACTCTTTTGTTCGTTTTCGTGTTGGTTGGTGTAAAGACTTTTTGTTCGTTTTTGTGTTAGTGTGAAGACTCTTTAGTTCGTTTTTCGTGTGAAGACTTTTTGTTCTTTTTCGTGTGAATGTGATGAATTTTGCTCGTTCTCGTGTAGGTGTGAAGAATTTTGTTCGTTTTCGTGTTGAAGACTTTGAAAACTGTATTGATTAATTGACTTTGTTAATAAAGACATTTCAAAACGAAATTAGTGCAGTTAACCGTGAAACAGCTCAAAGAACAGTTGGTGGAGCGGGATTGTGATGATTCCGGTAATAAAGCGACCCTACAGAAACGGTTAAGGGAAGCTTTGATTAATAATGAAGAAGATCCTGGATACGTTCGAGTTCCATTCTCCGGAAGAACTTTTACTGAAAGAGGTGAAGGATGAAGTCTCGACAAAATTTGAAGGAATTTCTAGAAATAATAATGAGAAATATGAAGAAATTTCTAGAAAAAATAACGAAAGATTCGAGGAAGTAACGAGGACATTTGGGGTGAAATTCGATGGTCTCAAAAAAGTTTGAAGAAGTTTCTAGAACTCTTCAAGATGAAATTAAAGATGTTTCCAGAAAAAGTGATGCTGGTAGATAAAGTGACAAGAAATTCGAAGAAATTTCAAGAATAGTTGACAAAAACTTTGTCACGACAGAGAAGAACATGGAGCTACTGCAACAAAAAATGAAGACACGAAATGTCAGTTAAGAATGGTAACTGCAGTGGGAGCCAGACACTCAAAGGCGAAGATGACTTAGCCGCAGGTAGTATGAGGGTTAAGCTGCCAAACATTGATGGAAAGTGCTCCTGGTCAACCTATCGAAAGCAGTTTGAAGCAGTGGCAATGGCTAACCAGTGGGCGGAAGAGCAGAAAGCTGTTTCGTTATCTGCTGCTTTACAAGGTGATGCAGCAGACATCCTATGGTCCATTCCAGCTGGCCAAGCAAACTACCATCTCTTGCTTTCTAAATTGGAGAATCGGTATGGAGACAGTCATCTCCAGCAAGTATACAAAGCACAACTGCGATCGCGGGTGCAATGTGCAAATGAGAGTCTGCAAGAGTTTGAAGGAGATGTAGCTCGTATTGTGCGATTAGCATATCCTACAGCTGCCGATAGCTTCCTTGATGAAATTGCGGTGGACACATTTGTAAATGGATTAAGAGAGAGCGAGCTGCAGAAGGCGTTGAAGCTGGCCAGACCAAAATTGCTAGAAGAAGCACTAGCTATTGCTTTGGAGCATGAAGCTGCTAGCCAAAGGTCCCGAGGGCGCCTTGTAAAAGCAATCTAAGAAGAAGACCAATCCAATAGAGAGTCCCTGTTAGACATGATAAAAAAGCTAGTGACGGGAGCGCAGTCAGTAGAAAAGAGGAATGGCAGCCCGGGTAAATGAAAGTGGCCCAAAAGAACGACCCTTGTTTGAGAGTGGTCTTCGAGTGGTTGAGCCGTAAGGAGAGGCCGTCTTGGCAAGATATAAGCTTGCGAATCCCGGAAGTGAAAGCATATTGGAGCCAATGGGACTCTTTTGTGTTAAGAGATGATCTGCTGTATAGAACCTTGGAGTCTGAAGATGGCACTGAATCCAGATTACAACTAGTTATGCCAAGAAGCAAAGTGCCAGAGGTACTACGTCAGCTACATGATGAAGCCTCGGGTGGGCATTTTGGAATCACCAAGACTCTGCAGAAGGTTCGGGAGCGATTCTATTGGGTGAATTGCAAAGAAGATGTGAGACAGTGGTGCCGTAAGTGTGAAGTGTGTGCAGCCAGCAATGGACCACTTGGCAGAAAACGGGCAGTATAATGTTGGGAGTCCCATGGAGCGAGTTGCTGTGGATATTGCGGGGCCATTTCCTGAAACGGACAATGGGAATAAGTATATCCTAGTAGCCACAGATTATTTCACAAAGTGGACTGAGGCGTACGCAATCCCTAACCAAGAAGCATCGACCGTCGCCGAGGTGTGGGTGAAAGAATTATTTTCACGTTTTGGCGTTCCTCTTCAAATCCATTCGGACCAAGGAAGAAACTTCGAGTCAGCCCTGTTCCAAGATGTGTGCAGACTTATAGGTGCGAACAAGACCAGAACGACCCCTTTGCATCCTGAATGTTGGGGTGTGAGTTACGCCTACCCCGTGACCTGGAATTTGGCCGTAGACCTACAGAGGACAGTGTCACAGGAGAAGGATACGTTGACCAGCTTGCCAGTGATCGAATGAAGCACCACTACAATATTCGATCAGCTGATGTCTTCAACGTGGGCGACCTGGTTTAGCTTTATAATCTCCAACGACGTCGAGGCCTTTGTCCCAAATTCCAAAGGCAATGGAAGGTCCATATGAAATTATGAAAAGAATAAATGACGTCATCTATCGTATTCGAAAATTACCAAGGGGAAAACCTAGAGTGGTGCACATAAACCGACTCGCACCATACGCTGGACCGAACACCAGGAGGAAGCACGAGTGGCTCTTCAAGAAAAGAACGTTGAGGAGCGAAATGTCAGTTTCAACGACTTCATGTCCAACTACGCGGATCGGAAGAAGGTCAGACTCGGTGTGACAGTTGAGGTTCAACTGAAGCGGAGGATCTGCGTATGGGCCGAGGAATTGCTCTGGTGTTTAAAAGGAAGTTTGGAAGACTGGATGAATTGTCAGCCCAACGACCAAGAGTAAGAAAAGTTCTGCGACTAGCAGATGGTAACTCCTCTTCTATTTGGTTACGAAAAAGATGTCTAGAGGAAAACCCACTTACAAGGACATCTGGCATTCACTGAAGAGCCTAAGGAATGAAGTCAGGAATTACGACATCAAGAAGTTGGGTCTTCCGAAAATAGGCTGTGGGTTGGACGGGCTAGATTGGAAGATTGTAAGAAGTATGATCGAATACATCTTCCAGGACGCTGGCGTTTAAATTACCGTGTGTTGCTTCAATCCAAAAGAAGTGTACTCGGGAAAGACGATAGACTGTTACTTCTTCAACAAGGGTGTTTGCCTGGCAGGAACCAAGTGCAGATTACGCCATAGAACAGAAATGCAGCAAGGTATTACCAAGGATGATTCTGATCGGGGCGATCAGATGCTAAGGAGGGGGCAGTGTAATGTGAAGACTTACCCGAGTAAAGATACCCCCACACACACAAATATCTAGAATAACACTCTGAAGCCCCGGAAGCACTCGATTACTCTCGAAGGAATATATTGGGAGATACATCCAGAACAATATATTAGAACGAACGAGAAGTTTCGAGATAGGAGGTTAAGTGGATATAAACGGAGTCGATCACGGACGTTGACAGTCGGTCATAGATCACAATCGGTCATAGATCATAGACAGTAGAAAGTGTGAATATAAATGTGTATATAGTCGTGTAGTTATTGGTGTAAATAAATAAGTGAAAATAAATCGAACCCAGTTTTAATATAAATCCCCGTTGCTATATTCTTGTCTAATTCTTTCCTATTCTTCTGCATATTCTTGTCTAATTCTTTTCTTTTTCTTCTGTATCTTGTCTAATTTTGTTCCGTTTTTCTTTATATTGTAGCATAATTCTTGCATGGTTTTCCTCACGTTCTAGTCTAATTCTTGTCCATTCTTCTTTTTCTTGTTGTCTTTTTCTTACATATTCTTCATTTTCTTGTTGTCTCTTTCTTGCCCATTCTTCTTTCTCTTGTTGTCTTTTTTCTTGCATATTCTTCTTTTTCTTGTTGTCTTTTCTTTCCAGTTCCACGAGGAGCTTCAACACATCTGAAATAGTTGCCATTTTTTGTAATCTTTCGATCTGGTCTTTACCATATATACTCAGAAAAATGCGAGGGATCCCACTTCTGACACCAATTGTAACATTTAACCCTTTGATAAACGTTGTGGGGGGTTGAGTTCACTTGCATAAGACTCAAAAGTTTGCAGATTTCTTCCAATGGTTTATTTTGAAGACTCTATACACGACCTTCTGTTGTAGTACAACTGTCACCACTTGTCACCTTGACAATCTAAACTATCACTGTCTTTACCGACTGAACTACTATTAACATCTGATTCCACAGACTGACTGTTATCAACTGACTTTATAAGATTGACTGTGACCCGTGATCGACACGGCTTTATATATGTGAATCTTTACATGACATTCATCGAGAATGTTCTATGATTATCTAGACGCACATAATAATGTTCTAGAGGCTCGTCAGACTGACAATACTATGACAAATTGTACCTCACATATAGCTTCTGGAAGGATCGAGAATAGATCTACCGATCTACCAACTCTAGATCTAATTAATGAACTATACATGAAACAACATAAGGCAAATAAGGAGATATAACAAATACATACTAAAAGAAATAACAACCGTAATTACATGACTACCTATCCACGTTACAATATATTTACATATTTAAGTTATTACCAGCGATAGATATTTGATACAATAATGAATGGAATTTTTGTGCATTTGTAATACAGAGTGGGTAAGAGAAGTGGACATTTCTTTCTATTGTGATCATTTTAGAGGTGTGGTATGTGCAGGTATGTGTTCGAAAATTCGTTTTAAAATTCATTCGTGTAATCCTGATTAATCCATCTAACTAAAATCGGGAAATGTCAGAGACCAAATTACACAACGAATAACTCTTATGTGTATACTTTGACCTGTAAAACTAGAAATTTTACCCCAAATAAAGCCCCATCATCAAAAACCTGCATTCACCTATCTTACATATGATTATATTTTAAATAAATAATCGCATTTTTCCCCATGGTCACATGGCAACCACCGACACCTGATGTGCCTCTATATTTTCTCAAATAATAACCTCCACCTCCTTACAAGTCGGCCCTAATGTGCCCAACCATTCTCTGCATACATTCATTCCCTTTAAATATGTAGACGTGACTTAAGCACATTGCCGGTTTTACTGAAATGTTGTCCTGGAAAGTGTATATATATATATATATATATATATATATATATATATATATATACTCTCGATTTAGTACATACTATACGTTTAGGACGATGGCATTTCGGAGAGAAACTTTACCGCATCTTTCTAACTAGAAAATGCTTTTAACAACTCCGCAGTAATACCACTTAGGACGCAAAACCTTTGTGTCGGATGGAAAACCACCGCAATAATGAACCGAAGTGTTATCAAACTTATGGGTATTTTTCCGTATTTTAGTGTATCAGAGCACAGAGGCTGGGCCACTTTCCTATGGAAGGACACGAAAAGAATATCGAAAATGACTTGGTACGATGAAATTTGCTTCGATAAGGAACGCTACCTAAACTTCTCATCAAAGTGAAAAATTTTAAAGTATTTATTTTCACATGTTCGTGTATAGTATACACAGTATATTGAATATTATACTTCGTTTCACACTAAAAATGGCCGGGTATGGGCACAAAGTTGCCGTTTCTTAAGTTTACCTCTAATATTTTCTTTTGTTATCTTGAGATTCATTGTTTATTATTATTAACTATTGAACACAAAAATGCCGAGATAAAATTTCCAAGACGATGTTTGCGTTAGAGAGGACCTGATGATTGTGGAATCTGGAATAACAACGTGCTGACAATGATGGGCTCCATGCTGGGCTCCATGAGACGCCATACTTCATTGTCAGTTTGAAACGCACTATAAAAGTTGACTGTGTCACTGGTAAATAGTTGCGACCTATTGTTCTGTGAGCTTGGGCATTAAATATGCATTAACAGATGTCACTGCCAGTGGATACTATTCTTTTAATTTAAATTTGTGATCAGCTTATGATTATTTTTGTAGAAACACTTATCTTCGTAAAGATAGAAATTATCTTAGTCTGTAACTCAGGATATAAGCTATCACTATAACCAGTTTCATCAAAATGTATGTAGTACCCGAACTTCGAGAAAATCCCAAACTGTGACTTGACTGTGAGAAGCACTGCGAAACACTTACAGAGCCTTTATTCTACAAGCAATGTGATTGACATTTTGTTTGTAGAGCAGAAACCATCCGAGATTGTACGACACAAGCCTATTTTGATAAAAAACGTCATTATTGAAATTTTCATGCGTCGTACAGTTTCTGGATATTGAAAATCACAATGTCTTGATAATATCCAAGCAAAATTACACGTCAACAACGGATGCGCTTACAACCTTAACTATGTATCTCTAGATTAGAATTAAAATACCATAATAAATTTCCACAAATATATTATTATTATTTAAACATGACAATTGTTTCGGCACAATGTGCCTTTCTCAAAAGTGAGTATTAACTGAATTCTAAAATGATAAGTGCTTACTTAAATAATAAGGATGTATAATATAATGACCAATATTGTAAATTAATTGGAATTATACATAATAGAGATCTTTTGCCTTTAGTTGTATTTGTAGTTTATGTTTGATATTTGATTTTAATGATACCTGAAACCAGTCAAAACAAATCATTTATGATTTAGCAGAAGTAACAAAGTATTTAGAATTTGAGGTAATATATTTTCAGAATATTAATTATTTATTTTAGAAGCACGTCTGGGTTAAGGATTTGATTGAATCAAAAAATCATTGGGTGATAATAGCATATATATCAATATATGCATAAAATATTCATCCATCAGACAAATTGATAAAAAAGCACATTTTTAAAAAAACAGCTCTAAAAACAATTAAAGTGCTGCTATATATACGACAGAAAAAAATAAAACAAATTGAATGTTATATGTCCATGTGAGCGATGCATAGGTATTGATTCAACATGAAAATGGGCTTCGATGAAATATTGAACGGAAACATTAACGAATGGAATACATGTGTGTTTGCATTTCAAAATGGCTCTCAATTTCAAATGATAACAAATAAATTTGTTCCCGATATTTATATAGCCGTATGCTGTAGTTTGATGCAATTATATGCGAAATATTAGTGTTATCTTCGTATAGGCTTTTTGTCAAATGGGACACACTTTATAAACTAGGTATAAAAAAGCAATATGATTAAGTCATTGGTCGTGTCCACAGCAGTGTCTGATTACCATCGATTAGTAATCAGGTAATCAAAAAGTTGTCGTCTTTAATGTGACAGCTATCAGAAAACCATAGTGTACATAAAATATATTTTGTTTCAGATATTTCCCAATTCTATTATGGACCTCTATCGTTCCGTTTACCAAATAATATTTGACATATAAACATATTGAATAGAAAATACGTTTTCTTCTTCCATTTTCAATTCCTCTAATATGTGTAATTGGCGAATTAAAATATTTCAAATCATTTGACAAGTGTCAGTTTGACAAATGATGCATCAGTAATCAGTGTCCACAAGATACCGATTTTTGATTACTGATTACTAATCGATTAGTAATCAGGCACTGCTGTGGACACGACCATTACCTTGGAATTTCTTAGTGACTTTTTCCTTCCTTCCAACATTATTTGACATTGACATATCAGAGAATGTTCAAGAATGAGATCCACAAATAGTTTTTAATTTGTCCAGGAGCAAAATCCCCAAATTTTTGTTGAGACTGTGAGAGTTGCATTGTCCATTAGGTGCCCATTTATGGATGGACTTTAGTATGTATCTCTATTAGTATGTGTGGTATCCAACGATTCTGGTCTTAGGTCTTAATAATTACAATCTATTTAAATGAGAAATTTGTTCAAGACATCAGCAAGGGACTTTTTAATGACTTTCTCATTAATCAAACAATATTATCTGACATTGAGAATGACATAGATTATGTATACATATTCTGGCTGTTCCAAAATTCAAAACATTAGCCTGGCCAGGGTTAAAATGGCCGTCGAAAATAGACAGTAATATGGACTTAATATATGAATATGACTTTGACTGATGACATAATTTAAGGTAGTTCCTTCGCGACAACCTTAAACAAAAGTTTACATACCGTGTTCATATTTGATTGATTGACAATTAGTTTAATAAGTAGTAATTAATATTAAAAACTACGCAATATTAACTTGGTACTAATAGGTAATACGATGGATATCATCTATTGCCGTAAAATATATTCTATATTGTATTTTTGATACACCATTGTCAATGTAATTTTCGTTGTGACTGTACAGATTTGGCCTCAGTACACGAAATATATTGTATCTACAGATAACGCATTCTTCTATGCTCCGTGTGCGTGTGAGAAAAAACGATCGTGGCAATGTTGCGCTGATAGCTGATCCTAAGAACACGAACGTCCTGGATATAGAATTATGTGAACGTCCCAAACCTAATCAGAGAACATGGATCATAGGGTACTAAGATGAATAAAATTAAGCACCTGGCAAGAGCGCACTGTTGCCGGCTTTCTGGCCTTGCAGGATATATGCTATACGGTCATAATTATGAGGGCTTGTAATGGCTTTATCTTGGAAACTAGATGGTCATTCATTCTATTTTTTTACAACAGTTGTGATATAATATTCTAACTTATACTAGTTTTTTTAACAACTTCTTAGTTTTAGTTTTGACGGTAGAATTAAATAACGTATTGTTTGGCCATAATAACGGATCTGTTACTTATAAATCAAGCCAACATCAAGTGTAAATATCTCAGGTTTGGGATGGTCAAACTTACTTAAATTACACAGATGTATGGCTAATGTATTGAATAACATATATATGGACTTTCAACCGTTTCTTAGTTCAACACTTCTGTGGAGGTACTACCTTAAGCCTGGCCAGGTTAATGTTTAGTATTTAGGAACAGACTGTTTGTTTTGAAATCAGTTTGAATAGTACCTACAGTTTTGCATAGTTGTCAAATCGATTCTTTATTGAAGTCTACAAACATGACAGGGGTCATTGTCATGTTCGTAGGTTACGATTCGTATTTAATTATTAAGTTACTTGTCAATACTATACCAATAACAATACAATTTGGAGTATTTATGTTAAATATTTTGAACTTCGATTCTAGTCAGTACCTAGTAAATTTACAATATGACAACGTTGGAAATTTCAGGTATACTAACTCATCTGTTATGCAATACAACTGGTTACTTATATGGACTATGCACATCATTCCAGGGTGGAAGATGTTAAAATTAAATTCAAAAAATCAGAAAAACGTTTAGGTAGAAAGAAATGCTGACCTGTTCGGCTTGTCCGATCCAGTCCGTGTTTGGACACTTACTGACTGTGATGTTTATTTTATCCCGATAATATCATTCAATCATACTATATGGTATTAATTGCTTACTGGGTTCCGGATTATCGAAAATATTCTGACATCATAAAATTGTCGAACATTTAAGATGAACTGTTCATAATGTGACAACTAAAAGAAGAATTTCTGTATGACATAAATACAGTAGTTAATATCATGACACTAGGAAATGGAAATATGTGTATGCGCATCTCCGATGACGTCATTCCGTGACAACCAGATACAACATTAATAACACATGTTTCAAAGGCAGTCTCAATAGTTTGTGTCTGCCTGCAGTTTGGGTCTCGGTAATTTGGGTTTTTTGTAGCTTAGTTGTACATAATTAGTTTATATGTGTAGAGTCTGCAATATAAGGTCAAATATCATTGAGAATTTGCCAGAATTTGGCGATATTTACTTATGTTCAATTCGCCCGTTTTGTCACGAATTGACGGGATGCGCGCTGCGGTCTGAAACTCGTCCACCAACCGAGCATATCTTGTTTGTCAAAATGCATATAAAAAGCGTACAAGGTGGCAGGAATATAAAAGTCGAAATATATCGATAAAACCCACACTAATTCAACGTAAACCCTAAACTCAGGGGGGAGAAAATGAAAATGAAGATATAGAAGAAGAAGCAGCTGGTGAAACCAATATATCAGTAGGATGTCAAGAAACAGATGAGTAAGGGTGTTCAGAGACCCCCATGAAGAGATGTATCAATGTACTAGATATACCGTAAAAGACAAACTATTATACTCGTAAATGAAGTACTTACGATATGTAATATGATAAAATGTCTTTGCTTTAAATCAGATTAGAAGCAAATGCGATGCTTGGAACTTATTTTCGATGATTCTGTGTAAGAAAGTTTTAATCATGTCTATGGTTTGATCTCTGCCAATACGTATATTATTCTCTACGTTGACCAGATACTATATCTTGACAATACTTTTTTCATTGAATCTACTACAGAGGCCAAGCATAGAGAGATGAAGCTCGTAGTAGTTTTGTTTTCTACTTTCCCGAAGAGATAAAATATGCTTAAAACATAAGAGTGATATATTTGTAATAAGTACAAACCAGCTTTATACTTTTCTTTAATCATAGTCATGAAAAATATAATGTAGAGGCCATAACAATCTGATGATCTCGTTAAAACAGGAGTGCCGAAATGTGAAAGAAATAGAATAATTAAAAACTGAACTGTTTGTGAATTATATGTTATTATGTAGGTACGATAGGTTCCCAAAAAACAATTATAAGTTTAATTTGCTAGGAATATTTTCAAATCGATAGAAAAATTGCAAAAAGAACGAATTGGATTCTATAATTAGTTTGCTGGAAAATACAAAAATATTTTAATCGAGTTGGTTACTGGTATATCATTGTATTTGAACAAAACACTTTTTTTGGCTGAAATTGGATATAGCCAAATATATTCATATAAATGTAATTGTATAAAATGAAACAACAGCTAAATGAAACATCAAAAAATGTGCAGGAAAAACCGAATTTCAGTACAACTAACATTAAATTCGACAGTTATTTCGAATACACACACACACAGATATACAATTTGTGAGCAAAAATTGGCAAAATTGAGGTGGCATTGGGATATGGTTCAATTTGTTGACGTTAATGGACACTTACGTAACATATTTGTGGATGGTCGATTCGTTTTTTCGATGCTGGTATTGATGGGAAACGCTCTCTCATCACGTCCATAATTTCTGTCACGTTTTACCGCATATATGGAAGCTGAAACAGAAGAATACAGGTTTCAGAGTGTTTTTCTCGAAGTCAAAGTGACATTTCAGAGAACTCACATGAACAAATTTACATTTTATAACTCAAGCAAAAGATTTGTATTCTATGTTTCTGCATTATTGTTATTAATAAATCTTTCATACTATTGCTTATTTAATCAATCGAGATTTTTTTTATAATCATCGAGAATTAGATAATTGTTCTTAATACAAAACACACGTTAAACTACATTGAAGTAATTTAAACTTTGATAACATGGATTTACCCACAAGAACTGGTTTATTACATCTTTAAGAAGGCGGTAGAAATTACACTCTATTACGAATATTTTGAAAGCAAATGGGTTTGGCACTGGACAAATGAAGGTAACTATTTCGTTTGCTACATGTTTATATTATAATTACGTTATTTATAAACTTTGTCATCCTGATGAAGAATCAATAAAGATTCGAAAGCTCGAATAGAAAAAAAAAGAATTAATTTTATTTTCTCACCTAAGACTGCCGATAAACATACATATATAATGTATGTTTATTTTCTTGAGCCTGTGTTACTCTTGGTTGGATTAATTTTGGGGTCGTGGTTCCATGGTTACTTAATTAGAATGAATATTTTTTATATTGACGTTTCGACTGGAGGTTTCTCGTCTTCATCGGAAAATTATAAAATTGTTTAAGGCACAAAGATAATGATTTTATTTTGTCTGACGTTGTATTTGAAGAAAAATTTTTAATAATAAGTATTATACCTAGACCTACTGAGGTCATGCAGAAGACTCTTTATTGTTATGCTATTTTTTATGTCTTAGGAGGGCCAGTCTGACAAGGTGGAAAGCCACCTATCAGACGAGAAGAAAATGTAATAATATATAATCATACAAACAATTGTAAAACATTCCGAAACCAAATAAATGAGTTTGAATTGAAAAAATGTCTTAGGAAGGTATACAATTTTATAATTTTCTGACGAGAAACCTCCCGTCAAAACGTCAGCATAAAAAAATTATAACCAGGAGTTTTTATTCTGATCAAGTAACCATGGAACCTCAAACCCAAAATGAATCCAACTAAGATATTTATATGTATATAGTTCTGAGATCCCCATACATCAGTCATCAATTTTGGTTACTCTGTATATCGATTTCACCCACATAGGATAATTTTTGGCCAAATTCGGTTGCGCATTTTCTATTGTGCTGCTAAAATGATGCTGCCCTGCTATTTCGTGGTCCTGGCGCGCCGCTTTTAGGTTAGATAAGCGCGGCTGGATACCAATTTACAAAATAGAAACGTAAATTGATTACCTTGTAACCAGTTAACCGAGATGACTAGTTGCAGATTACGCGCCTAACCAATGATTAAATCGGTGTAACAGTCTAGTTAGGTTAATGGCCTGGCTTAGGATATCAATTATATTCTATACTCTCTATATACATATAGCTAAACACAGGATGTTTCTCGGGTAAGATTCCATCCGTAGATTACGATGGTCATTATTAAACGTAAATTTGATATATGTATCAGTGAATTACTGAAAGATTCTCTTTCTAGCTGGTAGCAAGCAGGCAGCTGAATTCCCAGTTCTTGAACAGAATAAGAATATCGATATCGACTGAATTACGTCCATGTTAGATACTTTATACCTACTTTAACAGAATGCAGAAACAAGAAAGAGCTACAAAAAGCAGCATAATAATGCAATTAAATCTAAAGATCACTGTCGTATCTATATTGTCTGCCTAAACTTCCTGTGAGGTAGCTTAGCGATATAAGCTTGTATTGTGGCTTATCGCAATAATATAATATAATAAGTCCCAGCAAAAGAATTAAATATAAATGACTGAAAATAAGAACATATCCTCTAAACGTAAATAAACGACAAAAATATTCAAAGAAATCTCGGCATATTCATCAACCTCTGCGCAGTCTAATAGCTTTTTCGACAGAATTTAAAATCCAAAGGTAGGTCGCAGCTGTTTCCCTTCTAACGAATCTTTGTTCCTGAATTTGTATGTTAAGCTTTAAATTTTACTTCACCATGACAGATGCAAATGAAAATGACAACCACAGATTCACCTAGTGATCATGCAGGTAGCATGGATAACTGCTTTTCTTTTAAGCTAGGCATAAGTTTCGCGGCATCAAACAAAACACGGGATATAATGTCTATGGCTTGTAGAAAAAACCTATAATGTGAAAAAATAGTTTTCATATTCCAAAACGTATCAAATTCAGACAACAAAATATTTTCTGCGTTTTGATATTAAAAATTCTCACGGACTTAAGCATTGTTTCGTGACTACTAACAATATAGAATTTTTCTCTTTGCGTTATACACATTTCTTATTATGTAAATCAAATCTGTCGTAATCGTTTCAGGCAGCAATTAAATAAACTGAACATTACCTACTTAATGCGTTTTTTTTCTCTTCACTGTTGCCAAAAAACTCAAATTCTATCGATTTATTCAAAAATTATCAAACAACTTCCTTATTATTCGTATGGTGCCTCAAATCGCAGATTATATTTCGTAATAATCATAGGTAGGTGACTTTTCTCGTTAATATCTAAACCTGTTAATTTGGTGCCCATTTTACAATGGCCGCAATGTAGAGTCGAAGCTCCTAAATATGCTAAAAGTAAATTTATTGATGTTAAAATAGTCTCCAAGTAGTGTTAGATTTAAAACTTGTATTTTGCCAAGTAACGAACTCCAGTTGCCCATGGATTACAACTGTAACCTGTAACAAACACAGTGAAACACTTGGACGTATATTTCTGTTAGAGAAACAAGAAACCAGAGATTCCGTTCAAAGCAGTTTGATCACGCGACCGGCATCGGGTTTAAGGATAATCCTTGGGCCGCAGATCCCTGCATTACCGACTCTATCATTCATGTATTCACCCCCTTATGGGTTATTCCGCAAATTGTTCCTGTCACATCGCATCTCGGGCAATTTATCATTTTCACATGGTAGGTACATGCCTCGTCTATGGCGGGCTCTCATATATATATGAGCCAGAAAAATGATAATGTAGGCCACGAAAATCCGGTGCAAATTTCAAACAATATAATATAGTTTATCCCAGTATAACCTACGGGTCAGGGAATCTGGAAAGATACGAAATATACCCAATCTTCTTGAAAATAATTAAAAATCTCACACGAATATCCTGCCGCTCTCCAACAAACTCTATTAAATATAAAAATCGTCTGATCCAGTTGTACGACCAGTCAATATTTTCCGGCGTGCCGCGCCATATCACAATATTCATATTCATTTCTAACTATCAAATAATAAACTGTTTAAGATTTGCTAGATGATTAGGCCATAACATTTTCTCCTCCTGTTTCTTGTAGATGTACCTACGATGAGATGGTATTGAGCTTAATAAAAATGTTTCGGATAAGTTTTATTGAAATCGTAAGAGCAGTTTTGAGCAGAACTGATTTTTCGGCTCCATTTAACAAAAAATAAAGCAACTTCTAGAACTTCGACATTACTAATCCTTGGCCTTTCTGAATTTGGTAGGTCAGTTTTAGACTATGTTCTTTCTGATTTCCAAAAAAAATTACGATACACTCTCATTTTATAGGGTCCTGTTCTCAATCCCGTAATCCAGCATTGTAATTACTATTGCATTCGAAATAACATTGAACTGAACCATTTAACAATTTTATATGTTGCATAAATGATTTTTTTTATCGCTCTCGTTGTTGAATTACATCTTATTCCTAATTATTCATTTCGTTATTATAAATGCTTTTGATTAGTTTTCGTTGATTTTGATATTAATAATAATAATAATAATAATGATTCTGAAAAATCCCTGTATTAATTAATAGATCGTCAATCTTAAACTTAATATCAAATGATACTTTAGATATCGGACTAACTCGACGTGAAAATTAATCTCTGATATAAAATGACTATTACCATTTTGTATGGAGAATGGCAGTAGTAGGTATCTCTCGCCTACAGTCCATTTATCTTAATTTGAAAAGCACTCCAACACGACCAGTCGTCGTGTCATTAGATGACATTTGGAATTTTGAAAGCCGAATTATAAAATATAAGCTTTTCTGTGCGAGTGGTGTGAGTGACGCCAGAAATGGAGAACGGTACAGCGCGTGAATGTTGAGAATTTCAAGGGGGTTGAGGGCGAGGTAAATGGAGCACAACCCTGCTACCAAAAATGACATTAATCTCGCTAACATTTCCTATATATATATATATATATATATATATATATATATATATATATATATATATATATATATATACACGACAGCCGTTAAAGTGAGATATGGCCCATCTATGGCTCTGTCCGCTATAGGGTTGGTTGCCATGAAGCTGTTGAAATGTTAAGTTTCAAGAGATGAGAGGCTGCGCTGAGAAGCTTTCTGCCTACATAACGATATTTCCCACATTCGATGTAATCGATAATTTATATGATTTGATACGTGAAGTGAAAACTGAATTTTGAAGTTGTAATCTGAAATAAAAGACCATTTCTTGAGAAGTTTTTGTGGGGGAACCATGGTTTGGAATGATCGTTGTGTAAGGGAGTTCAAAGAACTTCTTGCCCTTGATCTTTAATTTGATTTTTTACAGTATACTGGAATTATTTCTTGTCATTTCTATTAGGTTCTCGTGTAGACCCGTGAAGGTGGAAGGGATGAAATAATCGAATTGTTAGTCGGTGGCATCTTCGGGACTATATATGCTTCGTGTGCTGCTAAACAGTTAAATTTCATCATTTGTTGAAATGGGGATCAATTGTGGAAGGTGTATTTTCTCTTGATCTCTAAAATGTATGGGTTTAGTTTGGCTTATTGTTGGTTATAGTAATTTCCAGGAATCTTGCTGCAATGAGTTTAGATTGCTGGTGCGTCTACTTTGGAGATGATAAAGTTTAAGAGAAGTGTTTGAATCACTAGAGCTCTTGATTTTTCATCATAGGAAATGGAGACGACAATCGAAATGTAGTCGAAGCTGTACCCGATGTTCATTTATTGACGTGCCAATTAGATTCTCAAAGCATTGCTTTCTGCCAATAATACATTTGTGGGTGCACTGATTCTATATCCCATAACGTTTCGAATGGCAGTATTTTGGATACTTACTATGGAAGCAATATTTTTTTACTTATAAATAAAATAGATGAAGCTGGTGTAGTCTTTTATTGAGTGTATATAACTTTAATAACAATTTAGTAGAACTTCTGGATTTGATCCCCATCATGAACCTTTGAGGAATTTAATGATTTTTAGCGCACTGCCTCGTTGTCTTTGGATTTGGAAAGCCTAAGAAATCAACGTTTGGGCTCAATTTAATAATGCGTTGGTGAACTTTGATCTCAGCTTCTTCTGGCTTCATCTTCTTCTTGTTGAAATGTACCAGAAACGTTTTATGAGGAGCCAACTCCAAATAAGTTTATTTTGATTATTTCAGTAGCTTCTCCTATTCTTCAATTATTGCCGTGGTAGTATAAATTTCGATGTCATCGGCAAACTCAGATACTTTTATGGGTTCTGGTAGCTTTTCTACAATTTCGGATACATAGAGTAGGTATCATAGATGACAGAATACTCCTCCTTACGCGAATCTCTTATTTATCACTCGATAGGTATTTTCAATATCTATCAAATACACGTGACGGTCGTGGGTTATGTGTTTGATGAACCTGATTGTTTTATCCGGAATATTCAATGCAACAAGTTTGGTATATCACAGTCGACATTATCATATGCTTCACATACGTCCAGAAAGGTGGCTAGGACTTCTTTTATTTTCAGTTCTGTTTAGTTTCAGTCTGAGTTAGTAAAACCTAACTGACTGTGATGATGGAGTTTATGGTATTTTACCAACCACAATGAGTGTCTCAAACAGTTTACACAGGCATGAAAGTATTGGGTTTGGTCTTACACTACCGCCGTCCGTTTTGTCAATGAAGTGGATAAACCATGTTTTTCTGGAGTCAGAATAGGTGTACATCTGATTGAGGAAATGAATGTTGGTTCTGGTAATAATGCTTCGTTCAAATTTTAATTGGATGCGACTGAAAGCTTCCATATAGCTTCAACAAAGCGTGCATTAAAAAAATAAATCAAATGCTGTTGTCAATAATTACTTTATTATTGAAGTGTCATTGTCCTCACCTATACTGACAACCATTTAACATAGCAGCGAGCACGCATATGTTCCATGCACCTCTTATTCTCTCACACCTCGCTGCTCTCGCTTTTTCTCTTCACTCCCTAACCATGTCCAAAGCCTTCTAGATAACAAACACACTGTTGTATTGCTCAGTGTTTAGTAGTAGTAGTACCTCCAGCTGCCACCCGTAGCGCACTCATGTCTCATAATGATAATAATAGTAATAATAACAGTAACGTAACGGCGACGTGCAGAGAGTTAAATGTCATTTGTTTAATGTGTTAACAGTGGCGGGCGCATTCTAATATTAAATACAATGTGACATTTAATTTATGATAACGTGCACGGGCACGCTCTACTTGGCATTCATAAAGGCAAGAGGAGAAGAAGAAGAAAGCGCGCGTTAGCGCTTCCTGGAACAGCACCGCCGCCAGTATCACAGGATAAATAGTTCCCTGCACTCCTGCAGCATCGCTGATACCGATGTATGGCTGTCTAAGTGTGTGTGTATGAGAGACTTTGGCCTTTAGCCTGTTGTTTGGTTTTAGCGGCCCTAGATATCAGCACTGCTTCGTCATTTGGAAAATCTGTCTGTCTGTCTCGGTTTAATAAAATCGGGCATCTGGAGCATACGGGCTTTCATGCTATATTTATGTATCGTCAATGATGTTCAGGCATGTTAGAGTTGAGATCAGGATTAAAATGGATCGAATGAATTTGTCCGAAAAATAATATTTATTTAATTGGATTGGAATTTGTGAGACTTTCTTTGTCAATTCAAACTTGAATCAAATTGAATGAATCAGTAAGTATTCACTTAACAGAGTTTTAAATTCATTTTTAATATTTATTTGTCGTCTCAATATGTATCCCACAACTTAACACATTAGGTTTGTAATTTGATTAGGTCGTAAGTTCTAACAGGATGAACAGCAATAATAGAGTCTATTCTATCTTTTTCTGAATTAGTTATATGATATTTACCTAATATACTTCTTTGAAGCCTAATTAACTATTAGGTGGAATGATAAGTTGCTTTAACTAAGCAACTTATCATTCCACCAATTTCGACAACTGGATGAATCTCAGCTCTTCACAGTAGAATGTGATTTTGAAATATTTGTGTGCCCACTTAAACGACTTTCCTACCGCTCTCAAATGAATTCCATAGAATACAAAAATCTTCTGATCAGATTATGTTCATTGTTTTCAGAGCGCCACGACTTTTCATATTAAATTTTAAGATAGGAAGAATCATTCAGTAAATTTGACAGTTTATAAACGCATAACTGTTTTCCAGCTTTCTTCAGAGATACGTGTAATAGCAGAAAATAAATGACTTCTAGGAGACTATTTTAGGCAAGTTTCATCAAAATTCTTAAAGCCATTTTCACGCTACAGTCTTGAGCAACCAGTCTGAGTAAGATGAGAAATCTAAGTCACCGGTGAGTCTCATCCATACCCTACAAACGTAACAAAAAGCAACAAAATTGGCACTGCTGATCCCGAGATAATCTTCTCAAAGACCGACTGAGAAGCGGACATAAAATTTTATACATTTACAATGCTTTTCTTATTGGGGCTCATAGGGTGGCGGTACGCAAGTAATAGAAGGTCAGTAACCAAATCATAGAAGAGTAAAAAAATGCATTTAACATGTAAAACAAAAATTTATTGATTATAATAATTGTTGATAGTTATTTATTTATTACTTTAGAACACACGCACATATGAAACTGCACAAACGAATTGCACATAAGATTTTGTGAAAAAAGGCAAAAAGTTTTATCTTTCAATTTAAATAGGATAATCAAGTACCTATTGATGCGGTATGTCATTGCTATGGAAGTGATAGTAAACAAAATAAAATCTTTCTATTTTCAAGTTTGCGTAAATGTTGTGGAATTAGTTGCTTTGAAAATGTTTAAGGATATAGAAGACTCTGCAGGATTGGCCATTAATGGGTTGTAACCAGAGAAGTCAAAAGAAAAATACGAAATGGCGTTTAAAGAGTTCGAAAACTGGTGTTTGCCAAAACGTGTTCAAAACTTTAATGAAGAGGTATTATTAGCATGTTTCGAACAAAAATCGATAATTCTGAAGGGTTCTAAATTGTGAAGTATATATTCGATGTTAAGAGCTACAATTAATCTGAACAAGAATATTGAAATTAGAAATTTTCACCGATTGATAGCGTTCATTAAAAGGAAATCTACTGGCCAGGTTACAAAGTTAGAGGTTGAAAAACTTGAGAAAGAGGCGGATGATAATAAATATTTATTTATGATGGTACCCATCATGTCAAAATTTGGTATTGTTTGTTTCTTGTTTTATTTACCATTCTAGTATCGAAAAATCCAAATTTTCCGCATCCAAAGAGTATTAAAAAAATTAAGAAATACTAACCGGATTTTACAAATATTTTATTGATCAACAATGAAACAAATACACAAACCTGAACGGAAACTGAAACATTCTACATGTCAGTATGTAAACTTCACATTGGATACCTTTTAACATTTGGATGTAACTTAAATAAATGTTAATTTCCAGACTATTTAACCATTCTCAGTTTCAGTTTGTTTGGATCATTAGGTACTTGATTCCTGTTTTACACGCACCTCTAAGCAGTATTCTGTAATTTTTCTGAATTTTATTTGAATTTGTATATTTGAATCAATTTCAATTAATTGTCTAAAAGTTTCAATTAAAGCAGATAATCTATTATTTGGTCTTTCAGACAA
The DNA here is from genome assembly GCA_958507055.1 of Crioceris asparagi. Classification (NCBI taxonomy): domain Eukaryota; kingdom Metazoa; phylum Arthropoda; class Insecta; order Coleoptera; family Chrysomelidae; genus Crioceris; species Crioceris asparagi. The sequence continues at coordinate 77,546,911 of OY293826.1, read as the reverse complement.
AGGTATATTTGAAATTTTTACAAAATCTCATTAAAAATGAACAAATAGATATCTTGGGTTGAATCTATGACATTTTGCGATCCTTCTGAGCAATATAGAACAATGACGTATGATATAGACCTGACAGAACAGATTATAAATAAATCACACGCTTAGTAATCAGTAATCACTAACCACACTCTTGTGGACACGACTGATTAGTGATCGCTTAGCTCATTTGTATTCTGATAGTTCTCATATTGAAGACGTCAACTTTCTTATTACTGATTATTACGCGATAGGTAATCAGACACTGTTTTGGACCCGACCAATTATTGTCAATACACACATTTGTATAGTGCTTTCATCTTTTTTTATATATATATACCTAGTTTTATTTAGTATGTGGGATTATTATTGCTGCAATCGACCGTTCGATAATTCAACCCGAACAAACTCATTTTGATATGACAAATGATAACAACTAATCCTCATCTAACTCTAGCAAAGACATGCTGAGAAATCTAGGGTCATATGAAATAGCTTACTTCGAATGACTTTTTTGAATCGCTCGACATAGCGTTTGCGTTTACCTTAAATCAAGTCGATATTAGAAAAAATATTCTGAAATGAATTTACTTCAAAAATAATAACTTTTTTTCATCAACCAATAGAAAGAAGTACCTAACAGGAGCTCAGATCTGGAAATCGCTTAATTTTTTATTCAAAGTTCCGCTATCACTATTATATATTAGATTTTATCTTTCTTTCACTGATAAAGTTTAACAGCTTATTATTTTCAGGGTTCATACATACGATATATTTTTGAAAGTAAGATAGTAAGCAAAAATTTCAAATTTACCCATTAGTTCATGGATAATATTTACATTCAGATGATATAGGCAACATGCTTGTCACGCCAATATATATAAGCTCATCTTGTGAAGCAGCCGCACCACAGTAATCCTGCGCTTGGGCCCTTAAATCCATCGTTTTTGTCTTTTCTTTGCCGTATACTCTCGCTCCCTCACTCTAGGGCTGCTGCTATGGGGATTTATTCGGCATTGAGGTCGATTAATGGGCATCTCACCATTCCTAGCAGCAAGCAGTTCACCGTTTTTATTTCTCTCTCTCTCTCTCTCGTTTGGGAATTTATTGAATATACCTGACTTGCCACGAAAAGTACCTCATTGCTGCTGCTGCTTCGCGAAAGGAGAAGGACATATAGAAAATGGCCGGAGTGCAAATTATTTACTGATCCATTTACGTCGATCGCTTAACGCAGATAGGGAGGTAGGTACCTATATCTTCACAGACTGCTCTCAATGTGTTTGTTACCGCAAGGGAATGCAGGGACTTTTGCGTCCATATGTCCCTTGGGGTGAGTGAATGTCGAATAAACACATTTTCTGCATCATTCTTTCTTCTCTCTATTATTTTGTACTCAATATATTCCATTCTAGTTATGCTAGTGGTAGAGTGAGGACGTGTTGTCGAGTTTAATGCGTTGAGGCGTTGAAGAATTGGAAACAATATTACGGAATAAAGGTTTCGATTGAGCCATAAAAATACATGAAATTGCCTTTCAACATGTTGCCTCTTTAGATAGCTGAGCTGTACACCTTAAACTCTGCCATCTCGATAAATTTAAGAAAATTAGCGTGAAACACTTTTACTTCAAAAGGTCACTTCAAGCCCAATACTCAAAGTAGTTTAGTCTATGTATGGGTATATACGAGGGTATATATATATATATATATATATATATATATATATATATATATATATTTGTAATATTCTTACAATTACATTTTTTTAACACTGAACCTGTTTCTGCCTTAATAATAATTTTAATTTAATTGTTCTCTTTGTTCAAATAGCTGCCAACATTCAGAATTTTTATCAAGATAATTTATAACTTATAAGTTATGACATGACAAATATAAATAATGACATTTGTTTAGCTAATTTATTCTAAATTCACGATTCACGAAGAGAATAAACATCTCGAAAGTTCGGCTTAAATTAAAATTAAATTAAAGAATTTTATTCATTACATGACTGCATCCCCAAGAACATCATTTTATTTTATATATATTCACGTTGATTGAAGTCTCTCTTTGATTTAATTTGATAAATAAACTTTACATCCCCTTAGTGAACTTTACGCGAGGACCTTTACTGCTAGACATTTATTACTTTTAAATGCCAGAGCATTTCTCGACATTTCTTGTGCCTTTATTGTGTCTTTAATGGCATGAAACATCATCATTGTAAAATATTATCCGTAACGCGTTGTGAAATAGCTTGAGGGAGTCGCATTAAATAGAAATCCCAGGCATGAACAATTAACATAGAAAATATTTATTAGGATTTAAATGATTTAACAGTTTCATCAACTTTACTGAGAGAATATTTTCTGTTGAAAGTAAAAGAAATCTGACTGAAAGTGGAAGTGAAATCTGAGAGCTAATTCCTGAAGCATATCGAAATTACTAGAGGAAATTAGATGCAGCACAAACTGAAATATTTTAAGTGAAAATTATAATAGATGGCGATTTTTATGCATGAAAGAGAGTTTTCTATTGCGAAAAATTATTATCTATATACTAAGTATATATATATAATATAATATATAAGTACCTACCTAAATTGTCTCAGTGAGAAGTGACTAAATCCATAGTTCACCAACCTTGTAGTATCTTGGAGCGAAATTCGAATAACATATATGAGAATTTAGTTGTGTTATAAATTAATCTGAATAAAAAGGTTTATACTACAATGTATGGTGGTATGGTTCTTAGGTAAGTTAGTTGCTGGGTAATAATTAGAGAGCTTAAGCTTGAAACTATATGCGAACTAGAATCGATGCTTTTCTCAACACAGAACTCGAGCATCCAAAATATTTAGGTACCCTCAAACGAGTTAATGTAAAACAAAATCCAGAGGTAATTGTTTTGTTTTGATTCTTTTTCTAGAAATTTATTATTCTCTAGCTAGTCTCGAGGCACCTTTGCCAGAACTATAAATTGCGTTTATCGAGAAATTATCACAATTCCACAAAACATAGCAATTGAAATCGGCCTAAAGCAGTGAAAAACTATTAATGTTATATTTAATTACAAATAACTAAATGCTAATATTCTGGAGTAGGGTTTTCTTAGTTTAATCTTTGAAATATCCGTTGCAATTTACTTAAAACTTTAATACTGCTATACTGTTTTGGACAAACTGGAATATTACGGTATCCAAGGTGTCGCTATGAGGTGGATTCAATCGTACCTCCTCCACCAAGATATACATAATTCAACATTAACCTATTATCACTCAGAATCGATGACTGTGCAGGCCGGTTTACCACAAAGATTCATCTTAGGTTCCACGCTATTCTTGATTTATGTGAACGATTTTGTTCGCAACTTTCCCTCAGTTTCATTCTCACTTTTTACAGTTGATACTAGCCTAATAATCCGCGAAAATGAATAAAATTTGATGCTCGCAGCACAAATCACAATTAATAAATTACATGACTGGTTTTCAACAAACTTTCCTTGAATATCGACAAAACTCAAAGCATACGATTCAATCTCCAACGCCAAAAACAGGGTATAGGTCCTCATAGTGGAAGGAAAAGCAATCAGTCCAACAGACACAACAAAGCTCTTAGGTATTCTCATTGACAGTAAATTAACATGGACAGAACACATAAGACAACTCAATTGCAAAAACAACATTCACTATTCAAAAACGAGCCATTCGTACGCTCTTTGGACTCAATTTCAGGGATTAAAGTAGACCCCATTTTAAAACCCGACAAATATTTACACTCACCAATCTTTATATATATAAAATATCCCTCCTGATCTACAAAAATAAAAACTCTCTAGAACGACCCGTAGACGTACACTATTATCTAACGAGAAATCAATTGATTATTCTACCAAACTACAAATCCAACCGAACGCGCAATGGACCTCTGTATATTATAGGAATAAAAATTTATAACCATCTTCCAAACACTATTATCGTTGAATAAGTTCAAAAAGGACCAAATAAAATTACTACATCTCCATGTTTGCTATGACCTTGATGAATATTTTTCAATCAACTTCCACTGTTTAACAAGCATGATTTCTTGTTTTTTTTATGTTTGTATGCTTCAACCACGCAGGGTTATTAGCATTGAACAGTTACAATAATAAGTAGATTATATTATATATATTTCAAAAGATGTGTTTTGAGAAGGAAATTTATTAATTGTTCGTAATCACAAGATTCATTTAGAGTTTCTTTGAGCGTGGTGGGGATATTGTGTTGCTGTCTTTCTTGGCTGTATAACGGGCACTCCACTACTAAATCCTGCACTGTTAATGTTACGTTACACATGTTACACACAGGGGCGGGTTCTCTCTTGAAGTGGTAGTCGTGAGTTATTCTGGTATGTCCTATTCGTAATCTTGTGATGGCTACCTGGTCTCTTCTCTTAGTGGGTAGATTGTTCCATTTTTGTACTGATGGTTTTATTAATTTCAGATTATTTGAAGCATCCCATTTGTTTTGCCATTTGCCCATAATTTTGTTCCTGAATAAAGATTTCAAATCAGAGAGAACTATGGTTGTTATCCTTGAGGTAATTGGGTTGGTTATCGCTTCTTTTGCAGTCACATCTGCGTTCTCGTTTCCTCTCACACCACAGTGAGATGGTACCCATAGGAATTGGACAGAGGAATGATTCTCGTGCGATTTGAGGAGTTCGCATTTTATAGAGATAAGGGCAGGGTGTTTGGGATATAATTGGTCGAGTGCTGTTAAGGAACTCAATGAATCGCTAATGATTAAAGATTTATCTAGTTTTTCATTGTTGGTAAATTTTATTGCGAAGAAGAGCATATACTTCTGCAGAAAAAATGGTAGTATCTTTAGGGAGTTTGTACGAAAATTTCTGGTTCTCTGTTACAAAAGCAGCACCGACTCCTGTTTCTGCTTTGGATGCATCTGTATAGATATGCCTGTAATCTCTGTATTCTTCCAACTTATGCAGGAATTTTATTTTAAAGTATGCTGGAATAGTGTTCTGTTTTTTGTGGCAGGTAAGGCTTGTATCGCACCTGGGCTTTGGAATTGTCCATGGTGATGGAGGGCTTGTGTCCTCCATATGTATATTGGGCATTGCTATGTCAAGATCACTGAGGTATTTGCTAACTCGTATGTAAAAAGGTGTATCGAGTCTTTTTCTTGAATTGAAGATTGAGGTAAATCTGTCTGCAAAAGTATTTCTATGCACTGGGATATTGGGGTTGGAAGAGATTTTCGAGGCATATGTAAGGCTAAGATATTCTCTTCTGTGTTGTGGTGAAAGCTCCCCTGCTTCGCTGTAGAGACTTTCTATGGGGCTTGTATAATGTGCTCCCAGAGCTATTCTTATGGCTGAGTTATGTATTGTATCAATCTCTTTAAGTACTGATGGTTTCGCAGAGTTGAATGCAACTGCTCCGTACTCAAGTTTTGAACGGATTAAAACTTTATACAGGGTTAACAGTGTTGTGCAGTCGGCACCCCAGTTTTTATGGGAGACAGTCTTCATTAAATTGAGTCCATTTTGAGAGGCCAAGCGTAGATAATGAATATGATCCTTCCACGTTAGTTTTTGATCAAATGTCATGCCCAAAAATTATATTCTTTCTACATAGTCAATCGGCGAGTTATAAAGGTATAGCGTAGGTGGTAGCTCATTCCTTGTAGGATTCTTGGAGAATAGCATCGCTTTAGATTTGGAAGTGGAGAACCTTAGGCCAGTTGCACTTGACCACTTCTCTAAGCCGTGGATAGCTTCTTGTATATTCTTATGTATGGTAGATTTGTTTTTGCCTCTGGTAAGTATAACGAGGTCATCCGCAAATAGTCTAGCTTTAACTAGGTTTTGTCTTGATCCAACTATGTTGCTGATGGCTATGAGAAATAGTACTACACCCAAAGTAGATCCTTGAGGTATTCCATTCTCCTGGGTTTTCAAGTCAGAGAACGTTTTGCCTACTCGGACTCTGAAGTTTCTCTGATTTAGGAAGTTCACAATAATTTATAATATATTTCCATGGATTGACCATTTTGCCAGGGAATGTATGACATCATTTCGCCTTATCGTATCATATGCTTTGGTTATATCGAAAAAGACCGCTAGGCAGACTTGACCAATGACGAAAGATTCGTGGATCTCAGACTCTATGTCCACAAGGTTGTCTGTAGTAGAGCGTTCTTTCCGGAAACCACTTTGAATGGGTGTGATTAAGTTTTTCATCTCCAGGAACCATGTCAGTCTATTGCTCACAATTTTTGTCCAATAGCTTACACATTGCACATGTTAGGGAGATAGGCCTATAAGAATCTGGACTGGATTTGCTTTTTCCTTGTTTCCATATGGGTATAATGATTGAGTTATACCATTCTAAGGGGAATACTTGTCTTGTCCAAATGGTGTTATAAATACCAAGGAGGTATTCCTTAGCTTTTATTGGAAGGGCCTTAAGGAATATAACAGGAATGTTATCAGGGCCTGGACTGGTATTTTTCATTTGGCCTAATGATTCTTCTAGTTCGTCCATCGTTATATTGAAGTTGAGGAATGCGTTCGTATTAGCCTTGAGATTTACTTGCGGATCTACTTGATTTCTGCTCTGGTATATTTCACTGGGGAGAGCTTCATGACTGGAGTTTTATTGGTAAGTTTCAGTTAAAACAGTGGCTATTTCATATGGGGTAGTATATGTGGTATTGTTCTTTTCAAGGTATTTTATGTTAACGTTGGTATTTTTGCCGGATATTCTATTTATCATTTTCCATATTTCAGGGGTAGGAGTAGAGTTATTCAAAGTTGATACATATTTCTGCCAAGATTGTCTTTTACTTGTTTTCAGAATGAATCTGGCATAAGCTCTAATTATTTTGAATTCTAATTGATTTTCGACTGTTTTATGTTTTTTTGAATCTATTAAACGCTTTTTTAGATTGCCTGATAGCATTTTCGCACTCGGTGTTCCACCATGGGACGGGGATTCTGTTTCTTGGTCGATTTGATATACCTATGAACTCCGGGGCAACTTCAGTGATGAGATTGGTAAAACCTTGCAGTATGTGGTTTATATCCGCATTCTCATCATAGATGGATGACAGCTGGTTTATTATAGAACATGGTGTAAGATCCGAGAATTGAGTCCAGTTTGCATTTTTCAGATTCCACTTGTTTTTGGGTGAGTCGTTCAGGATTTGTAGCTCTGTATTTGTTATTATGATCGGGTAGTGGTCGCTGCCATGTTAGTACGGCATTATATCCCAGGATAATGTCGGTTGTAGAACAGGGTCGCATAAGGATATGTCGATGGCCGAGCCTCCACCAGTACTAGTATTGAATCTTGTTTCTCGGCCATCATTCAGTATATTCAGGCTGAAATCAGTGATTATATGTTCTAATGTGCGTCCTAAAGGTGTTATCTTTTTCGTTCCCCAAATATAATTATGGGCATTAAAATCTCCTAGAATTATACGGGGATGAGGTATTTGATTAAATGTGTTTATGATTTCATTAGCACTAGGTTCAAGGCCAGGAGGGATGTAGACATTGCTTATATTAACGTTTGTTGGTCCTTTAATTTTCATTGCAATTATTTCTAACTCAGTTCTGACGGGAATTTCCTCAGCTTCATATGATTCGTGTACATAAATAGCAACTCCTCCACTTGCATGGTCAGTATGGTTTCTATTATTGTAGAACGGTGTGTATTTTTTGAGGCTTTATCACTTATTTCCTTTGAAGTGAGTTTCTTGTGGAACTAAAACACTAGGTTGATGTCGAGCTATTAGGAGTTTTAGTTCTTCCAAACGGGTATAGAACCCGTTTAGATTCCATTGTATTATAGAATTGAAAAGATAAATGATTTAGATGGCATCGATTGATGAATCACTGTCTATATCTTTTCGATTGTCTCTGTTAAGTTGTTTCGTTATTTTGTTTCTCAATTTTGTGCATCGTGTTTTCAAATACCGTGGGTTCATGTAGGGGTATATTTTAGTTAGTGTATTGAGTAAATCTTCGGTATTATCTGTATATATTTTCGCTACGCTGAGGAGATCAGGCGAACCACAAGCATTTTCGAAGAAGTCTATGAATTCATCGCTTGTTAAACATCCGTCATTCGTATTCTCCTCGAAGAACATTTTGTGCTCTTTGGGAGTTCTTCAAATGTATTGAGATTTTCTTCCGATGTTGTTTTCACTCTTTTGGGTCGATTTGTGGGGGTGACGAAATTCTTATCAGTAGATGTAGTTGGAGGTGAAGTAATTTCAGAGGCATTTCTTTTGGGGTTGTTTTGCGGTATATCAGTATGTGTTAATGTCCTGGTAGGGATTTTGTTTTCGACGTTTTCCGATGAGATAGCAGGTTGATGTGTTTCATTGTTTGTGTTTCTGGGAGTTGGTTGAGAGGTTTTTGTATGCTGGGATGATTGTATGTATTGTGGGAGTTGTGTTGGTTGAGAAATTTGTGTTGGTTGAGGAAGTTGTGTTGGCTGAGGAAGTTGTGTTCGTTGAGATATTGGGGTTGGTTGAGTGAGTGGTATTGGATGTTCGGTGTTGGCTTGTGGTGGGTCTTGTATTGGTATTTCTGTGAGTAAATCGGTAGGGACTGAAGTCTGTGGAAGTATAGTGTTTGTGTTTGTACATTTTGATGATATGTGCCCTTCCTGTTTGCATATGTAGCATATTTGTTTTTCAATTGAGAGGAAGATTCGGTAACTGGTGTCGTCATGACTGATCAATAGTGAACTTGGGACTTTATCGATATTCGATGGGGCAATGTATGTGTGTTAATATATGTTTAAATTCCGTTTTTGTTGTACCAATCCTGAGGAAATCTACAGGTGAAATCAATTGTATACCAAGATTGTTTAGTTCCTTTTCGATTATATCGTGCGGTATGGTGGGGCATACATTAGAAATAATCAGTCTTTCATTAGGAGTTATTAATTTCCTAGCTTGAAGGACTTGTTGGTTTACTAAAATTTTTCCATTATCTATAGCTAGAAAGTTGTTGACAGTCTGTTCAATTGTGAAATAGATACAAACTCTTTCGTTAGTGATTCTGCATATTGCTAGTATTTGGCTTGGATTGATTTTTTCGGCAACTGCTGAGAGATAATCCTCGACTTTCGCGTTTGGTACAGATTTGAATAATATGGCTTGTTTCTTGTTTGGATAATTTGGAGTTGATTGGTTTAATACGGATGAATATGATTTCGTTGGGGTTTTTGTAGTAGGGTTATTCTTTTGGAGACCACTGTAGTCAGTAGTCTCCATAGTAGTTCCTTCCATCATGGAAAGGTTCTTCCGACCTGAGTACGGTCCTGGTGCACCAACGCGGACGCAGGCCCCGTGATTCTTTGTTTGACCTTGACTGATTTTTCAGGGTACTCAAGGATTTGTTTACAAATTGATACGTAATATTTAATTAAATTAACTGACTTACAGTAGTATACTGATGTCATCACACACTCACTAATTCACATTAACTGCTAATAAGATGAATAAGGTTGCGATTTACTACGAAAATTTTGAATTTCTCCGGTGCTGATCGAAAACAGTGTTGGCTGTATCGGTACAGGCATGGACTCCCATGATTTCTTGTTGCCTATTCCTATAACCTTCAAATTCGTTTTTGTTTTTTTTTCACTGGCTTCTCTAGTTTTGTAAACTGTTACACGATGGAACTTTTTTATCTTTGTTATATTAGTTTTGAATATTATTATTATAAATTTCTTGTAAATGTTTTACTGACTATTCACTTCCCCCATTTGGGACTTAATATGTTATTTTAAGAAATCGCTATGGTGATTGGTCAGCAATTTCCCTATTTTATCTAAGAATGTATTAATTTACAAAATCTATGTACCTACTTGGGAAATAAATTTATATCTATCTATCTACCTAATATACATTGTGTTACCGAAAGATATTTACAAAATAATATGATTCAAACAAATTTACTTTGGTACGAAATGGTGTAGTTTGAGCGTAATACGGCCCTCAAATAAGAATTTGACTCTTGTTCTTTCTTATAAATTTAAAACGAAATTTTCCTGAAATTGTGAACGTTGAAATAAGTCAATCAGGCAATCAATCCTACATCAAATAATAACTAATAGGCATGGATTTTTTTTAAATAATTCCTAATTTGTGTATACAAAATAATTTGAATATACAAGGTGTTCGGAATATACGTGGATAACAACAGTCACATGTGATAGTGCACAGAAAATAGTTTTAAAAAAATACTTGAAAACGTGCTGATGGCTCGCTGCCATTTTGTGTGTGCAGTTTTATACTACAATTTTTCGTTTTTCAGTGCTATAATGAGTTCAAACGTATGAAATGTCAAATAATGACGAAAATAAACGGAATATTAATTGGCATAATTTTGTATTTTGTAAAAACGTTTTTGAAATACCCTTTACAAAGGTACAAACATGCTACTTCAACACTCCTATCTACTGCTGTTTGCTTTTATAAAATTAATTCAGTAGCGAAAATGAAAAATTTAGCTGAAATGTTCATTTTACCCAAATTAAATACATATTACGACAACTAGCAATAGCAGCCTAATCCCAATGGAGCAATAGTAAATGGACTCTAGCCTACTCTGATGTTTGCATGAGACAACAAATTAATTAGAAATGGGGAATTTGGTCCTACTTCAGTTGAGATTCTTTAGAATTTGTGTAGTAATTACCTAATAGAAGGGAACTTTAAAAGCAGCTTATTAGTCGAACGCTGTATTAGCTTGATGACATTATTCACAGATTACGGTTAGAAATTTGGAATACGTTTTGTGTTTGGGTTATAGAAAATATGTTTTTAATGGACTTAAGCCATAACGAGGCTGAGTTAATTTCCCTAAATTAATTCGAAAAATACCGATCTAGACCCGTAAAAGCATTATGATGTGAAATTTTAAAGACATATAATTTGAAGAAATCACGCCAGTTGTAAATTGTAAATAAAATTTAGTTGCTTCAGTAATCAGATTTCAGTGCATCCAATGTAAATAAACAAAATCTGGTGTGTCCACTTTTACCACTTACCACTCCCAAACTAATTCCATCGAATATTATAATGGCCAGTTCAGGTTATGTGATCATTTATTTGTTTCATGGTGCCAAAATAAAACACAATAGTTATATTAAATATTGACGCAAAAGAAACCGTTTAGCCAGAATATGAATAAACAGTTGTATACGTCAGTTGAACAAAGCTTTCTTCCAGCTTTTTCTCTTCTCCTCACTAGGCTACTTAGAGTAGCGGTAGGAAAGTAAAAATTGTCGGATCAAGTGCTGATACAAGAATGATACATCATAATCAACCTATTTATAAAATTGTCGGAATCACGTAAACTTACATTAAAACGATTTTCGAGAGCAAAAAGTTTAAATACGAATTTTGTAAAAATTACATCGATGAATTACGTAATAGGGATTTGAGAGCATGATCGTAATAAATAAAATAATACCGTAATTGGATGAGCAAATTTCAAAGAACAGACTCTGTAACTGACCTACCGAGATCTGTAAGAGAAGCGACTATTGAGATTCCAGTTGCCAGAAGTTTCTCGGACAGATCAAAACTCACCCAAAAATAATATGCAAATACCATACATCAGTATTTTGGATTTCTTTTTTCAGAATCCTAAGATTGGATCCCTATAAATTGAAACTGCTGTTTGAATTTTAATGACACAGTCTTTATATGGGGTCAGTACTTGAAGCTGTCCAATCCTGTCAACGGATAATTCACTCCATCATTTTTTCAACTTCTTGCATGGCAAGTATCTGTTATAAAACAAAACAATTACTTTGAAACAGATAATAACTTCAATTATATTGATTTAAGTAACATCACATGATAACCATTCCCATATGGTTCACAGAACTTCATTCTTGTATCAGCCTACAATATCAATACTAGATATTAAATTTAATATCAGCTTATCGATCTCTCCCCTTTGTTCTAAATCAAAGATAAACATCCGGAAAACCGGAGCGTTGCTGGTTCATTGATAAAGAAAAAACTAAATTTGGCATGGACCACACATCACAGGAAACAGCTTCGGTCTCATAATAACCTACGGGAACTCGTTGGAGCAGCCATTAAATTCATTATTACCTGGCCGCAGAATCAGATAGAAGTTTTGGGGTAGTTCTATAGAAGCTGGGAGTTATCTGGCAAATGATTGAAATTGGCATACTACTAGAACATTACTATATAATGTTGATGTTATTACCAGATCAGGGGTGGCGTAACAAAGATCACAAGTAGTCGTAGTTTGTATAATTTATTTGAATGAACAATAATTATTGTATTACGTCTTTTTCCAGTGACATTTCTATTCACCTTTCAACAACATTTGACATTGGCAATTTACAGATATCGTAAACAAAGTTTTTTTAGAAACTGTTCATTGTTAATAGTTGGAGTTCTAAAGAGTTGTTCTATCGATTTGTCATGTTTACCTATAGTTCATGTTTCGAGTTTAATTCAGATGATACATTCTTGCCAATATCAAATCAATCACGAGACAAGTTCTTAATTTTAATTTTATCCATATCAAAAATGTTTTGAACGATGAATATGAATTAATATTATAACCTATCAAACTGATTTCAATCAAATTTGATTTTACGATTTGATAAAGTATGAAATTTCTGGGACTTATAATACTTACTGGTTGGTTAAATTGATAATAGTTAAATAGTTACAGTTTTGTGTACGTTCCGGGGTTAATCTCTTTATTTTGATATGCATGTAACATTATTATTAACCAGTGCTAGTTCGGAAGTTATGATTTTGATATTTGGCAATCTTTTTAGAGTTTCTCACATCTACTGAAGAAATCAAACCCTTCTTGAATTACACCGAAGTCTGTCTATATGTTGTCATACGCGTTGGTTCGTCACAGCATACTTACTGGACGGAAATTGTTCCACTTTTATGGAGTTAGGTCACCTGTCATGAGAATATAGGGTTGGGATGAGAAAACAGAAAGAAGGGCTTCACTTAAAGTTTACAGAAGATCCTATTCGGAACGCTCTCCTTCTGAAATTTTAGGAATAAGATTTATCAAAACAATTTAATTTTCATTGCAACTACAGTCGCTAATTTAGTCAATAATCTTTTTTTTAATCTAATATGAACGTTACACTTATATCCACGTTTTCAAATGGATCTACATCATTTCACTGTCACAACTTCATATGAGTTACGAGACTTTCTGTTGATATCCAGTTTTTACACAACTACCAACTAAAATTAAATTCTTACTACTTTTAACACAACTACAACACTTATATGAACACTCACAAATGCAATGGGAGAATGTAGGTATATAATCTATCTAAAGAGTTTTCTTCTTGACCTTTTATTATAGGACTGTCCAAGAATCATAGTATATTCAATGAATTTGTCCTCCCATTTTAAAATTTATCTCTCTCTCTATCAAGTATTCAAGTACACCTTCACTTTACCTTAGTATGCAGCATATTATATAAAATACATACCGATGTATAGGTGTATATATAACATAAAAGAATAGAAAGTATATTGGGATGCGAAGAGATATCCACTTGAAAAATATATATGCATATAAGTGGTCCTATAAGTATCAATCTAGGAAAAGTGGAAACAGAGAAGGATAAGATCAGGATTCAAATTTAATAAAGCACCTTCTCCTCTTTTAAAAGAAGTTGGAGCATTAAAATTTGTGAGCTTACTCAAAGAGTAGAACAAATATATTGAATTTATTGAGGTACTCTATGTATGGAACATGCACCTTTGAGTTTTTCTTAAACAAGGGAAGCATACAAGCTTTTCCGATACCACAAGTAGTTTCTCATGAACGGTAGAGATTTCAAAGTGAATTACACTGTCATGTTTTCCTTAAAATTTACAAAACTGACAACTGGCTCGCATACCATTGTTCAAAATCATTAAATAATCTGTCCAAAAATGTCCATTAATTTATTATTTAAAATGCATTAAGGAATTTCCAAAACAACATTTGCAATATTCACAATAGAGTCATACAAATTTATTTCACTTCTGGAAATTACAGATTGGGGAATTTTAGATGAAATACTAGGTATATACCTATAAATATATATTTAGTAAGTATAAAACTGAATGAGTTCACGCCATAAATTCGCATTTTGTTCGGGCCACTTCAGCCGCTCTCGCTATTTGCTTAAACTTAGGCATTAGTTTTGGTCCAAAGTTACAAACAACCATTACCCACAATAACTCTTTTTAATTATGCCAGTCTCCCCGAGGCGAACAGCAGCATTTCCCCAACTAATTAAATAAAAAACTCAGTATCACACTGTGTTTCTGTTTTTCTCGCTCTAAAGCTTTCCTTTTGGAGATTAATTAAAGCTCAAAATTTCAAAGTTTCAATGGGTTTTTATATGGAACTATTTTTTTTCTGTTGGTTTCTCCCAGTTCATTATCTTGTTATTAATCAGGAATCGGAGTAGTTCGATTCCTGATTAAGTTCTTGCGGCCATACTTAAAATATAAGAAAAGTCTAACTCAACACAGCATTGACTTCTGTGATTATTCGCCCAAGATAATTCAAAGAAAAAAAAACGGGTAAAGAAATCGTTCTAACTTATAACTAGAATATTTGAAATACAGTAAAGTCCTATTTACCAAGGAGTATAATAAGTCATGAGGATAATGTATATTTAGTTGTAGTTACAGTTTGTGTGATTCGTATCATATAAAAATATTCAAGTAATGTTTGATAACGTTACCTCACCATATTTCTCTCTATCAAACATGATGAAAATTTTGATTGCATGTCTTCTTTAAATTTAAAACTTACTTCACAAAGTCACCAGTAATATTTATATATATTAAATATTCCTACCCACTGAACAAATAATTACATTGTAAACTTGAGCATCAGGAAAATACTCTTATACAAGCTTATAAGAGAGACTTCTCCGGAAATTGGAATAGTCTATTGCATGAACTTTCCACACGCAAGATGAGATATCATCCTCATGATACTCCATGAAATTGAAAAAATAGGATAGAACTTGATGATACCAGAATAGATAAATGTGGATTCTCAACGGATATTGGAATGATTTCTCCGTAGAACATAAGCATTAGCTACATCTGAAAATATTTGAATTGTAGAAAGTGCTCTATATACCGATACTAGTTTTTAACCGATATCTACTTTATAATCAAAATTTGTGCACGTTTACTATGAAAAGCGAGGTTACCTACCGACACAAAAAACATTCATTCGAATTTTATGCCCCACTTTTGGGAAGTCTGTCAACAATAATAAATGTTCAGATAAACAGTTATAATTGAGCTTACATAAATGAGACTCACGAAATGTATGATATTATTATTCTTCAAAAGTTTATTTTTATCCTATTTTCCAGTGGCACTGGAGAATAACTCACTAAGAGTTTTTTTGATTATCTGCAGAGAAGCTTAAGGTGAGAAGACTGTCAAAAATAAATATTACTAATATGAAAAGTCTGCCAAATACAACATTTCTTAAATTTACTTTTTAGTCATTTTTCGTAAATTGAAGAATTTTTTTTTCGTTTTTCATTTTATGCTGGCTTCAATTTGAAGCACTGATTGTCGTGACAAAAGAGTTTAACACAATCGTTCTATAACGATTCGCTTCTAGCTCAATGTTAAAATCGCCCTGGTATATGTACATTTCCACACGTCATTACTCGCCTTTGGCTCGTACACCCCATTCGCCCTTCAGTAAATTTCCACTTCTTAATTTATATTGCAACAGCTACTTCTCAAGCTTTTTCCAATAATTTTATTTGGTTCTTTCTCGTCCTTACAAAATTTCATTTGTTAGTTATGACACTAACAATCAGCTCTCATTCATATTCACCAATTTAACTTAATTTATCGGCTTGAAATGACATATTTAGGTATGATGACGTAGTGCAGATATCCGTTCAAATATATGCTCCAGAAGCGCTTAAGCGACGTTCACACATCGGCTAATCTGCTCACCGGTGGCTTTACCGCGCAAAACATTTGCAACCACCAGCATATGTTGTTCGAATGTGGTGTGATTTTTTTTCATTTGGTTACTCGAAAACATTATATTGTGGAATGTGTTAAATTGATTAATTTGTATCAGATAAGTTTTTTTGCTGTGCTTGACCATTCTGATATGAACTATGGTTAATATAGATTCAAAATTCTTATTGTTCTCAATTACCCTACATATATTGTTTGATGATAAATATCAGACTGTTTTTATTGCATAAAATGTCCAGGGCACGCCTATTATTTATTTATTTTATTTATTTATTGATACATCTTACAGACACCATATAATTTACTAAATGCAAGAGTGCTTACTGCCAATGAGTTGTTCTACTTTTACAGCCGCAACAGAAAAATGGTCCAATGTTCGTATCACAGAGGTCGCTAGACGACTATTTATATATTTGTTAATTGATCATTATTAAACATTTCTAATATTTCTCGTTGTACATTAAATGGACAGAGTCCGTAAATACATACGGGTGAAGCAATTTCTGTTACAACAATATAAGTATTTAAGTAATTAAGAACTGAACAATTTCCAATAAAGTTATTTGACAATAGTTAAAGCAAAGCAACTAATGACCTGCAAGTCGATAGTACTAGAAAAAAGAATTGATACATAGTTTGAAGAGATTTTAAATTTCATAATAGATATGTAATAATCATGCTACAAATGAATGAATTCCACTCACAAATAGGATTTCACAGTATATATATTTTCCCAAATAATAATACTCAATTAGGCTACAGTTCCGTTACGGATGCCTTCAATATTTACATTGCATTAATGCTAATTGCATTTCTGCGTACCTACACGCAATGCTTACAACCCCCGCCTCTAAATATATACGTAGCTACATATGGTTGGCTAATGATTATTAGAATTTGAAAATATTCTCCATAATATGCAATTCTCCATCCCATTCACCCATTCAATTGTTTGTTATGATAATGGAGGGCGAATAACAAACATTACTGAAATACTTCAAACAACAAGCTAATATATTCTGGTGAAAATTTGAATTTAGGTAATAGTTACCTACAATCAAATTGAAATACATTAACTTGGATGTGATGTTATGAAATATCCATCTAATTATTATTATTGATAAATTAAAATACCTGGCAGTATTAAATTAAATCATGTTGTACTTGGACTAATTGTTATGGTTCCCCTTAAATAAGTGCTTTGATTTGCTTGAGTTTGCTTAGTTTATGTTAATATCCTATGTAAAATCAGAGGTATGGTAATAAAAATTTATTTTTTCTATGTCGAATGAATGTTAAATTTTGTTATGATACCACAAATATTGGATAATTACACTATGCAGGGTGTCCGAAAAATACTTAGACAGTAGCTAATGTTAGAATCCTGGTCGAAAAGTAGATCGATCTAGCCTAACTTACTTATATTCGAAAGTGTATCGCTTAGACATCAGAAGGCTTCGGAATGTAAGAAATTTTTAAATAGTAGCACAGTTGGGGTTCTGTTACAAACAACAAATTTAAAGTGAGCTTAGTAACTAATTATGGTTGTCGAATGAAGTTATAATGTCTATATCCCACTGACCGTTGTCCGTTTTCCACGGTTACGATTCCCGCCGCAACTCCCTCAACACTGAATATTTGTGGAAAAATATAATTCAGGATAAAAAGTGCCAATTTAGAATGTCAAAGTGACAAAATAAATTTAAAATACTGACAGCTGATACCTATGTGAACGTTTTCTATTGGGTACCACTTACAACCGTAGCCATTTAAATAGGAAAGAGTCTATAATTGACACCATCAGAACGTTTTAGAGTAATTTAAATTTATTGTTCCTATTAATTATCATTCAAATCCCTCTGGTGGCTAAACGTAACACTTTCGTATATAACTACGTTAGGCTAAATCGATCTTTTTTTCGAACAGGAGTTTAGCATTTCCGCACACCCGCATAAATGTATAAACCATAGTAATTTTGATTGTTTTCTGAATTTAATTAATTTTATGTATGTGTTGCCTTAGCCGTTCTGCGCTTTATTTTTATGAAAGACTTATTCAATTGAAAGTTGAATCGATTAATTTAAAAAAAACTAAGCATTCTAAACAACATTAGTCGGCCGCATCAAATGCGAGATAGCCTGCTTTAAATCGTAGTTAAATATTGAACTTGGGGAGAATTTAAATGCAACAATAGACAATTTCGCCAGTAATTTGACTTGTTTCTGTAGAATTTGCATTAATTTGCAAATGAAATTGAGAATCGAAGAACACTTTTGACTTTAATTTGACAAATGTACAAAACATAATAATAATAGATATTATTAATCAATAACGCTAAATATTAATCATATTTCCAGTATATTTCATATATTCTTAGAAGCCTAGTAGTTATTTGATAATTACTCTACAAAAATACCCTCTATTTTTACTTCCCGGATTGGCTTCTGACTCTACCTTTTCATGAGAATTCTCAATTCCTTTGGCATGTTAAACTCCTTGTGTTATGTGTTCAGGTGCAATGCTTTTTGATATCTCAAAGAAAAGAATCAAATACTTCCTTTAAGTAGTTATCAGAAGGATTTACAGTGAAGAGGACATCTGAAGTAACATTTATGTGCTTATATTCTTGTAATATAAGTTATAATATAACAAGTTTTAGACTTTCCATAATTTAAATAACAAAACACAGAGCAACTAGTTTCAAGAACGAGTATAGATATTTTGTAAATAAATGTTCACTAGCAATAAACATATATTCTAGTAAAAAATCAGTAAAAGAAATGAAAGTTTCTATTATTATTATGGGATTTTATTAGGAAAAACGACATTCCAGCGGATATTTATTCTATTCATATGCGTAGGCTAATCAGAGAAATCACATAATATACCTGAGCTTTTAGAAAAAAAAATATATTTTGAAATCGTATTTTCAGTAAAAAATAGCGAAATTCAATAATACCTACATTAAAAAAATAAAACTGCAATATGAAGAGTTAAACTGATATATTTTTGAAATAATCTATTGCTACCAAAAACAAAAAAGAAGGTTCCGTACATTCGATGAAAAACCGGAACCATTATAAAATAACTTTGTTGTCGGTCTGTCCGTCCGTCTGCCACAGCCTATTTTCTCTGAATTTACACAACGCAGAAAAATTAAATTTAATTCTTATATAGAGTTAGGTTACACACATGGAGGAATAGATTGAATAAACAAATTCTTATATTGGAAAATGTTTGTCATGAGTAATTCAAAGATATTTTTTTCATTATTCTAAAATAAATGAATTCAGATATTAGGTGAAGAATATATGGGAACTAACTATTCCTCTCTTATTTCCGCAAGTACTGACAGAGAATCCTAGGTATGGAGCCCTTATTAACCTTGCCCGATTCGCAACAATTTGGAAAAAATATAAATCATAGGAAATTAACTTGGATTTTGGTTGTTTCTATTTATTTGTATTTTTTCATTCAATAACATATTAAAATATTTCTAATTGCTTATTTCTATCAACTGATATATTTTAAATATTAGATAAAAATCAGAATACTGAAATCTTTAAAATTTTAATATTGCAGTATCTTTTGTCCAAAAATACTGATACGGTAAATTTAGCGTTGAGAAGATTTTTCTACACAAAATTTTAAAGTGAAAGATAAATATATGGACTTACCTATATTTATATGTACTGATTTAATTTTTTAATATAAAATTTCATTTAAGGCGAATTAGATTAAACTTTAAAGTAAATATGGATATTTTTTTCTGAGATTATTCAAACTATTCAATGACTGAATAATATATTTACTTAGACTTACCATATGCTATCCAATCTTGGCCTTTGTGACGTGGACCTGCTGATTTTGCGTCGTCGTTGACGCTACTATGTAGTAGATTGAACTTTCTTGTAATACCAGTCAGTTCTCCAGTGGTTAACCCAGAACAAAGTTCCACCGCTCCCCAAGAAAAAAGAAAACAAGTTCGTTTGCCACAACCACAACACGGCAATATAATCATCGTCTATCGTCACACTAGATAAAAATTCAGAGTTTCAAACAAGAAAAGTGGATTCAAAGAAAGCAACAATGCTGTCGCAACCGCCACCACGAACAACAACTAGTAACAGTACTGACTGAAAACTGACACGACCCAACAGAGGGAGGATGACAGAGTGGAGCGCTATCCGCCGCCTCCAGGTTTTTATATACCCCCGTGGTGGAGTGGGGATGGAAACTGCGCGTTTCTAGGCAACCTAGGATCATAATCATATCGTACCTTTCTGCCGTCGCCGCGCGCTGCCCCTCTCACTGCCACCGTAACCGTCCCCGAGCCGCCCTATGCTGCTGCCACCACCACCACTCACTCACGCTCCACCACCCACCCAACCACCCCCGAAACAACGGCGGGGCGCAGAGACGAGGCGGACGACTGCTCTTTTACTATATAGGTACACATATACTACGCGCTCTCGGTAGTGGACTCTCCGTCCCCGTCTCCATCGTAATCAGACTGACCTGGTATTGATAACTGGTGGAAAAATTAAAAAAAGTTGAAAGGAGAACTCACCGTTATGTATTATTTACATGATGTTATTATTGTTGTTGTAACTATTACAAAGGGCTGGATATGATTGGGATATTTATATCTGGCCCACGACGGACTTCGGAGAAGTATAAAAGCAGATGATATTATTGAGAAAAAGGATGGAGTAGGCGCCATTCATTTCCGCACCGTAAAACCTTGGAGATAATACCGGGAAATGCACACAGAAAATCATTTGAAGTAGGTAGGTTATTGAAAATGAGAAAACCTTGCATGAGTCAGAAGGGAATTAACTGTCGTCATAAACAGTGTTAGACTAAGAATTATATAAACGTTAAAATTAGAGCATATAGAATAACGAAGCAAAAAAATATTTACAGGATATAAATGTATTTTTATGTTTCATGTTGAAAGCTTGTTTTATTCCTTATTAAAACGACATACGAAAGAAAACTGCTTTATTCAAAATATGAATGCTCATTTTTTATCTCGTCAATAAGTCATGTCTATGTCATTTTGTCACTGCTTCATATTCTTCATCATGCATACTTTCGACTACTCGTTTTTAACACGATTGTGTTTTTATTTCCAAGAATATTCTTCTGAACAGCAAAATAAGACATTACCTGCTTTAGTTTAAAAGGATTCAAATATACCAAGTTATTTACAATTTACCAAAGTTTTAGAATACTTGGACAAGCTTCGCCTAATTCTTCAGTAGCTTTTCTCTTCTTAATGAATTTTGGAACAAGAATTACATAATATAAATGATTCAAATCCCACTAAAACTGATAACTATTAAAACATAATCAGTAAGTTAACAAATCACAAATGTTATTTAGGTATGCAGAGTGTATTTCAAATATATTTGGATGGTCATGAAGACATTCTAACGTTTTGTTATCATCATTACATTAGTTCAGGTTTGTGCATTTCTTTCAATGTTAAAATATTTCTGCTTCAAAAGTGACTAGTAATGTTTTAATATTATACAATATCATGGCATACTGCAAAGCATCTCTCGATAGTTACGGATAAAACAGAAGGGAATAGTTTGGACCTATTTCTAAGCATACTGCGTTGAAGGACGAATATGTTATTTGGCATAGTTAAAGTTTATATGGACAACGAGTACAGATAGCTAAAATTTATATAAAGGGTGTTCATGGAGATCTACAACACAAACGCATTTCAAATTTTTGTGGTTGTTAAAGTATAGTCAACATCTAAGGGAATAAAATATCTTGATCATTTCAGCATGGTTATAACTCGAAATACATTTATTTTCATCTCTAATTGATGTCTTTTTTACAATTGTACTATTTACCCGCAGTCATCGGGTGTCCACATAACATGCTGATTAGTTTTTTTTAAATAACAGTCTCAATCGAGAGATTTCAAAATGAGCTTTATTTGTACCCGTAATTTTGTATTCACCCTATAGTAATTTACCTTGGAGTTAAAAATCTAAGACTATCAGATCTGGGTACCTCGGTGGTCGATAGCATGGACCAATTCTGCCATTAGAACGACCTGCATACATTGACGTAAATACTAACAAAGCAAAGGAAAATTCCTTAAAAAGTAATTCACAGTAAATCTAAAACTTGAAAATGAAAATTTTCGCTGTACATAAATTCCCGATTTCAATAAATAAAACACATTATAATTAAATTTGTTTTGACAGCGAATCTTTCTAACTTTAAATAATTTTGATTCCTCAGACCTAATCACTTGAGAAAGATTGGAATCATTTCGCTAAACTCTATCCGCCTTTGAGGATCCTCAGGATGAAGGAAGGCTTTCATTTCAATATTGTAGGAATGCATTTCAACTTTCTATACGATTCACCAAATCGATGTACCCACGTATTTGAAATTGATAAACAAAATAAAATATTTCCAATAATTATAGATGTATACTCTTTGACAAAAGAGCCTCAATAATGTTCAAATATAAATATAATGAATTGTGTTAGAATTTTGCCCACTGGTAATTACAAGTGCAATTTTAAAATCAACCAAACATGCAATATGGAGCATAAAATTGACTTCCTTACCGTTACTGAAATGAACAAATAGCTCTCAATATTCCTCATATAAATTTTTCAAGATTTCTTGAAAATTACTTATTTCATACTATCTATATATGCCTGTGACTTTGCATGCAGAACTGAAAAGTTTGTTGATTAATGTTTACCAATACAAACCCTGAAATCACATTTCCCCACTATAGGGTTTTAATTTTAAAAATCATGAAATACGTTTTTGCATGGTTAAGTATTTTAAGGAGTACTCCTATGAAGTTGCTAGGCGAAATGTCAGTTTAATATTATTTTTCCATACAGGATTAAGGATGAAAAGTACCTTATGTCCTTTTCTGTAACACTGACATTTTTTTATGATTGGTTGTGTAGTTAAGGCATGAAAGCGTAGCAAGCAAACAAAGAAACTCACATTCGCATTTATAATATTAGTCAGAATGTTTTCTACGATAACTTCAAATTTCTAATTGATTAATATTGATAGCTATGCCGAGAGCTTAACGAAAAAAAATGGTTGTTTCCATCGTCAGCAATAATCGACAGTGAAACTAACGCTTTTGAATATTGGCTGGATTTCCAGTCTTTCACAGGTTTCCCAATTTTACAGCAGGCAGCGGATTCTCAGTAATAGGTACCCATTTTCAGCAATTTGGTACCGAACCATAAAAATTGTTTCTGAAGTGTTGCGCTTATTACGACCCTTCAGCATTCTCATTTTATGAAATGATCTGATTATGTGCTTTTTAAATGGTGTCAATTATTTTTTTCTTACACTAGAGACATTTGTGAAGTGGCTTGGCTAATGATTTTGCAAAAGTGTGTTCGCTTGACAGAGTAGGTAGATGATGTGCCTTGCTGTAGTAGGTACGAGTTCAACCACCGTGTTCCAACAAATGACAGATATTTTCGAAAGGGTTATACTCACCCGAAATTTGTTCACCACCATAAAATAGATGAGTGTGTTTATTCAAGAAAGAGATAACAGCAGATAATGATGTTGATGCCACAAGGGTGTGGGGTTGGGGCAGCGGTTGCCTACAAGTTCCGGTCGGCAGGCGAATACTTTTACATATCTGTTGCGGTGCCGATAGCGAACCACCCAATACAACAACGAGACACCAACAATGCACGAATACCAGCAACCCAATGTGCTTTATATTGCCATCTGAGTTATTATATTGATATCCGCGAGGTCGTTAAATTTTTGGTAAAATTTCCAATCTAAATATAAGCCGGACACATTTTTTTATAATTCTGCCGTATATATATTTTCAATCAAGAAATTGCCTCTACCCTCAGTCTAAGGTAGGTATTTTTGGGACAAGGATTTGGCAAAATTTTTAAGTTATATGATCTTTCTCGAATATTTATTTCGTCTGCAAGCCAAGTTCTTTAAACTTGGATTTTTGCTATTTCCAAAAACCTGAGTAGATCATATATCCTAAAATTAAGAAAGTTCTGTGATGTAGCAAAGTAGCAATCTTAAAAATATACGGGAGGTTTATAAGGAAATACTCGGAAATCTGTAATCATGAGCGATCAGTTGCCTTAAAACGGTCCTATAGCGATATTATAACTTAGGTATAGTAAGGAAAAACAATTCTGTCGTCAGCTGATTTTTGATTGACTCTCAGAGGTTAGATATATTTCAAGTCACAATAAAATGTCATTTCTTTAATACTAGTGTCAATTATGTTGACGAAGAAAATTACGATAGTAACATCATTTTAGTTGTGGCAGCTTTATTGAGCGTTTATAAGAAGATATATTTATATTAGATTTATTAATTTATTAATAAGACTTTATAGTAGAAAAATATATGCTTTCGTCGTTAGTTTCGGTCGTAAACTTGTGTCAAGTCTCGTTTTTAATATGAGACTTGAAGGTACACGAACTATTAAACAAGAATTATCTGTTGAGGTGGAAAGGGAGACCAGTCGAATTGCTTTAATGAGAGAGAATAGCGGTATGTCAAAAAAATGCATAGAATAAAATAAATTATTCCCTTTTAACCTATGTTCAATCAATAAATATAGTATATCTACTCAAAAGAAGATCCAATATAAATTAGGTTCCTTCTTAAAAAGATATTACTCTTAAAAGTGCTCTAATAAGAGAACAGTTAAAAATAAAAAAATACACTTAAATATTTTAAACTCCAGTCGAAAGATACAAGCAGGTCCCGAAAAAAAGTGTCATTACATACGCTATTTTTATTTGAAATCATTCCTTCTATCAACTGGTTCTACCTTAAGGCAAAAGCAGAAAAAATATTTGTACTCCTTTATTTTGTCGATTAAAGAAACAAATTTTTAAATTATTATTATCATTAGAAATAATTTCAACCCGCAGATTAACTAATATATCCAGCGATCCAAAACATAGTCATTGGAAGTGTGTCATGTTGATATGGGAAAAGGTCTACGCTTGTCTTTTCAAAAATCATTTGAAATTGTATAATATTCAAACATCACCTATTTAAATTGGTGTATTTGAATCCTTTTTAGTTGATTTTCTAAAAGCTTTGGTCAAAGCATATAAACTACTATTTGACCATTCAGGCGGATGTTCTGTGAAATATTAAAAAAACTGTTTTAAAAATGTATAGAGTCAACTTGAAATTGAATCAATATCATCTTTCGATATATTCACGCTGTTATGGATAATTATGGCATTAACATCATACAACGGATATTGACAAAATTATGAAAAATATCACAATTATTATCAATATATACATTGCATTTATCTTTTTAAGGTTGAATTCATCAGAAATTATAAACAATCTCTCAACAAAAGAACATATATATTCATTTAGTATTTGTGTTTATTAATGATGCCGTCGACGGTTGGCTCGTTTAATAAACGCACTCATCGAAAATAGCATTACAACTACATAATTCCCATCTGACTATAGCAAAGATTTGTAGAGAAATCGTTCTACATCTGCAATAGCCTACTTCGAATGACTTTTTTTGCATTGCTCAAAATCTGTTCCCTATACATTGCCCTCCTGATATGCCACTGGTCACTAAGGCAAAAACGCCGCAAAGAGTTTCTGCTCTATCTCCCCACCAGTTCCGGAAGCAACGTAAGTTGGCAGCGACGATTCGCCGTATATTGTAGTAGATCACGCGCTCTGCTGGTGTCTCATACAACTAAGTTGCAGGAAAAAAGCTCTCTGTCGAACGCAGATAGCAGAAGTAGTGTGGAAGCAGTCGTTGTCAGGAGCACAGTCACCAAGCACACTGCAGTCAGAGGAATGAGAGCAGGTGAATGTATCGGCCGGAAGGAGTAAACATGACGTTATTGAAAAGTTACGGCCAACAGGCTTGACATATTTTTACCCAGTAATTCATTTAAACGTGTATAAGTAATTGGGTTTTTCAAAAATTATAATTTTTATCCATAAAGATACAATAATATGAATACTTTGCAGGACGCCTGAAGCTAAAGTCTAATCAAAATAATTCTCTCAAATTATTTCACTCCGTATTCTACCCATTTTATAAAAATTGCCCGATCATTTTGTTTACGTATTCTTTTATTTTAGCTTATCCAAACGAACACCCAGTCATACTAAATTAACTCGTATTGCTACTTGTATAATTAAACGGGTAAAAAGTATAAAATTCCATTTGCTTCTAAAGTTCTTCCAGTTTCATACCAGAGATGTTTCTGGAGAGAATGCTTAAGGGCATCTAGAAGAATTCTTCAGATAGGTTTAATCAACCAGGAGAGTCTTAGTACCTTGTCTCTAACACAGACAGTAGGTTTGGTAACCTACAAAAAATAAAGTAAAAGTAGTTGATTTGTTTTCGACATAACTTGGGCAAGACTGATTTAGATAGCAGTAGGGAAGTAAAATTAATTTAATCACACATGCGTAACAGTTGAATGGATGTGACCCTTCTAGAGTACCTACGAGCACACTACCAATTCCTGAATACACCACATATTGAATGAGGACAACCAAGTACATAAAGGGCTATCTTGCTACAGATAATTGAAATTCATAGAATAAAATTGATTCAAAGTTTTCATAAGTTTGTTGATTTCTCCTACATTACGTGCTCACAACACAAAAGCAGCAACTAGAAATTCAATGAATTATTCAAAAATATATTTAAAATGATTTGAATATTCTATATTTCCCCAAAAAGCTAAGAAAAAAATCCTCAACATTCTTCCGATCAACTAGAGAACGTTGAAGCTGAAATTTATCACCAGTAACTGTACATGTAAATAGCAGCACGGCTTCATTAAAACTCTTCTTTTCGGCTCTGAGGACCTTAAAATTTTAATATCAGACACATTACAGTAACATCCTGCTGGAAATTTAATAAAATGTCATTTTATATATAAAAGTCATTTTTTTAAATATTCTGAAGGTTTTTTCGATATTTGCATTGTATACCTACTATTTCAATCATATTGCATCAACAAAAACGATGATGTAATTGAATGCGGAATGGAGTATTTGCCCAAAAAGTAGTTGAGTTGTCATCGTTGGTAGACACGGTAATAGTATTAGGTACCGATCTATCTACTGTTGTTCAAAGTCATTTACATTCTAACATATTTCATAGTAAAATTTTTCAAAAATAAAATTTTTTTACTAGTTATTAATTTCTGTATAAACGACTCCTTCACGTCAGAATTGAATATGACCTTTGTTGTTTGTCTTGGAACGCTAAGAAATGAGTGGTCACACGACCTGGTTAGACGATTGGAATTCGTTTGAAATCGATAGAAAAGTCGAATCAATTCACATCAAACAAACGAATCAATTCATTATGTAATTGGGATATACAGATAACTTATATTGATATGATACAACAGCATCTCTCAAATGGAGATAAAATGAGGAGAATATCTAGATTATTTCAGTATATATTCCGATAATCAACGCGCATCCGCCAAAACGTACCTACTAAAATTGTATTTGAATTTGTTGTATTTTCAGATGCTTATTGTACCTGAGTGTTATTGCAAATGCTTCGTTATCTCTTGATCGTGAACGAATAATAAAACTTACTTGCTTACAAATCAGACGATTAAGTGACAAGAAAAAATTATTAAGTATTCTATAAGGATAGCTTATAATGGTGATACACATTTATTTAGTTTCAAAGATAAGCTTTATGGTTCTGTTTATCCTTTAAGGAGAAACTAAATTTCAAATAGTGACCCAATATCTTCCATTGCATTAGCTCCAATGTTATATTCAATGAGAAAATTGTTTTGCTCAATATTTCGGTAGTTTTCAACTATTCAACTAAAATGATAGGGACTTGTGTTGTTAATGACTAGTTAAATGCTGACGTCGTCATTTCAAACAAAATAGAAATAGTTATTTTGATTGTTTGATTATTTCATATTTAAATCAATCAAAATATGTAATTTCTATTTATCCTCAATACGAATATGCTCGAGTACTTCCTTGAACATTATTTGAAAAATACAAACTATAACGTATCACAATTCCTACGTAAAGAATGAAATTTCCATTTTAAAAATTAATCTCATACAATGTACAACGCATATAACAAAAGTCATTGCGTTCGTAGCGCAAAATTATTGTTGGTACGTTATTATGAATCTTTGAATTAAGGATGGTTAAAATTAGAAAAATTATTCATAGTTGTGTTGAAAATATTTTTATAATTGCCAAGAGAACAACAACACTCTTCTACACACTCTCTCCACAATCATTCACGGCTCGTGTCGTCCGTTGTTTCTATTGAAACAATGATAATATCCTGCAAATATAACAACAATAACCACACAGCATCATACCGAAAATGAATATACGATCCCTTTCCCTACAATGGAATGAGAATAGAAAAATAAAAAATATATATTCGCTATTTCTTTGTATCCAACAAACCCTCCTTTGTATTTGGAGCCGGTACTGCTATAGAGAGGGGTAAGGGATGGGGGTTGAGAGGAGATTGTTTTCTGTCTCTGTCTAGCATTTTTCATTTTCAATCATAATCCGTCGTGTCTCGAGAGCTGAAAGGTCAACTTTTGCCGCCTGTTATACAGTGAGTCCATGATAAGAGATGGGATATTATCGAAAGACCCGTAATACAAACGAGGTCGATTAAATTGGGAAAAAGTTGAACGATTTGATGATCTCTTATATCGTGCATACGAAAATTAATAGTTCTATTGGTTTTTACAGTTTTAGAAGAAAATAGATTATTTAAAAAAAAACATATTTTATTTGTTTCTGAAGTAAGCAGAAGAGCTAGCAAGAAAGGGAAGAAACATCTTCACATCTGCTTTATTTCCTAGAAACTATCATCATTTCTGTTTTTTCATATGCATCGAAATAAAAGCAGAACCTTTATTAGGCAGCACTATGAGACGTCAATAATAAGATTTTTCTATAAGAAACGCCCTCCTGGTTTTCCCGATCACAAGTTCTGACATTTTCCGACTTTTATCTTTTCGAGTATACCAAAAATTAAGAGTACCAATGTGAAATTCAATAATGCACAAAAGAAGCCTTTAAGTGCTTTTCAGTGGATTTCACCATTTGTAGGTAGATAATTAAGATTGTATATAACTTGAAAAGGGAATATATCAAAATACATTTGATATAGAAAATGCCAGGTTCATTACATTTTCTTGTCCGGAAAGATGTTGACGCGGATATTCCATTTTTCTCAATATTAATGAAATACATAAATTGCTCACTAAATGCTCATTCCAAAACTGAAATTGCTCAAGCTGGAAAGTTAATAATTAATAAGGTATTCTCAAATTAAATTTTTGTTTGTAATTTCACGAACATAGTATTTTCGGGAGTGAGTTGCGTCAAAAAATAGCTCAGCAATTGCTCAATAAAAATGTATGAATGGTTCTGTTTTTCGAGGAACATCTTGGCAATTACCTTAAATATTTGTTGTCTTTATTTATCTTCGTGATCATGATCTGCTGTCTTTATTAAGCGAGAGCCTCTCGTTGCGTACGGCATGGTGCGCAAAGATGCATTTACAAAAGATATGCGAATGAAATTTTACACGATACTTAGTTCAAGTTTACTCTCCTATTTCTAGAGCGCTGTATAGATGAGTATTATCGCCACCCGCCAGTGTGTCCTGACTGACACATGTCACGTCAGTGGTATAGGTTAGAGCTCTTGTTTGCGTATTTACGTATCTTTACGTGTATAACCTATATCACTGACGTGACAGCCAGGACACACAATGGCGGGCGGCGATAATAGTCATCTATACAGTGCTCTACTATTTCTAGTCTTCTTGGCTGGGTGTTATCTCTGCTGGTAGTCGGAGGTAGTGTTCTCTGGTTGGTAGTATCTGTCTTCCATGCTTCTGTGCAAGTAAAGCTTGTAAATGTCATCTTTGCTTCTTCATGACACACGGCAAGAAGCCTGGAAACAAGGAGATTAAACTATCAGCACTACGCCAGCCGACGAACTCTCGTATATTGAAAAACTTTTGATACCAAACGATGTATTCTTAATTGCATTTTCCAAAAATACATCATTGGCTGGAGTAGCGTTGGTGATTAAACTCGCCCTAAAAATCGTATAAAATTTCATACACATAACTTTTGTAAATGCGTCTTTGCGCACCATGCCGTGCGCAACAAGCGGCTCTCGCAAAAAGGACAGCAGATCATGATCGCGAAGATACATAAAGAGAACAAATATTTAAGGTAATTGTCAAGATGTTCGTCAATGTTCGTCGCACACGAGGCCACGCTATGATATGCAAATTCTGTATCCTCATGTGGCTACATAGAGAAGCATAGGAAGTTTACTCTTCTTGTTTCCAGCACGGTCGTGATATATAAGGTCATACATCTCCACAGAGTTTGGGTAGGCCAAATTGTCATAGAGAGAATTTTTTATTTGTATTATAGCCATTTTGGGTGTAGCGCTAGTCGCTAGTGTTGAGTGTCAATGTGTTAGTGGCTTTCGGTACCTATTTGTTTAAAATTAATCGAGTACGTTCCGTAATCGAAGCTTCGTCCGTGTGGCTGAGTATCGTCTGGCTCTAAGCCATACCTTCAGCCACTAAATTTTTTCTTCGCTAATTATTATATTAACATTTTCAGCAACAAAAAGAATATGCAATGCACGTGTCAATGCGGAACCGAGAATTTGCTTTGATCAGAATATATCCGTCGCTGTCACGCCCTTGAGGTTATCCGCGAGGTGTTCCTCCTGTCTCCGCCAGACCACGCTACCACGTGCTTTTAACCCACAAAGACTTCGTAGGAATCGACTTCTTCTCAAAAGCAACCTCAGAACCCCACTTGATTATCACGGCCGTGACTTCCCTATCCTCCTCGGGGGCCCAGCAATCGAGTTTTCTGCGTACCACGTATACTGCCCGTACGAAAATTATTTCAATTTCCTTCCAACCCGAAGTGAACTCTGCCGAGGTTGAAGAGAAAGTGTGCGCTATTCCAACTATTTTGGATGATATCATACCGAGTACAGATCATATTACACTAGATTACAGCGACTTGCGCGGCCAAACCTAGAACTACAACAAATGCCTGCAATAAGTGTGACACTTCTTTAAGTGGAGATCCAGGTCCTTATATTATAATTATACGACCGTGGTTTCCAGCCTTCTTGACACACGGACATGAAAATTAACCTAACCAGAGAACTCTACCTTAGAGAACACTACCTAGTTATTTACCTAAATAATAAAAATAATAAAGGATACGTCTATACAACTACTATTTGACCTAAATACAACCAATATACATCAGCTTGAAAATAATAATAAAGCACATTTGCCAATTTAATCCACTGCTGGTTATCTCTGCCACTACCACCATTCGGATATACCACGATGACGTCATAGCTTTACAACCGTATTGAAAAACTATTAATCATTAATATTATTCAATTATCAATCGAAAAACATAGAACTATTCATATATTCTGATTGAGCAATTGCTGAGCAATTTTTTGGCGCAACTCAATCCCGAAAATATTAATTATTAGGCGATAATTACAAACAAAAATTTCATTTTAGAAAATTATATTAATTAATAACTTTCCAGCTTGAGCAATTTCAGTTTCAGAATGAGCATTTAGTGAGCAATTTATGTATATTAGTAATATTGAGAAAAACAAAATATCCGCGCCAACTTTTTTCCGATATTTTCATGAGTGTTTTTTATACATCTCTCAATAGACTATTATTTCCTTGATAATTCTATTTCTCACAAGAACAAACATTTCATATTTTTTATGTAATGCTATAATTATCTATTAAAGAACATGAAATTTTTTGAAACAAAGCAGTGTGAATCAAACCGAGACTCTTTTGTAAAGGAACTACTCCACGAAGGCGGTTATACATTAGGTATTATGAATTCTATACTTGAAACTAAAGAGATCCCTGGATAGTTGTGGTGTAAACGTTCTCTTATCTCAGCGATTATTAATAAAAAAAATCAAATTGCACAAGGTTTTCCCCATTTAACTGGTTTCGTATCTATTACCGAGTTCTAAAGATAGTATTACTATTCCATCCTTGTCTTGAACATACTATATATGGAGAAAGATGACAAGTTTACCGCCTCTTTTGAGCTTCGTCTGAGCATAACAGAGTTAGATGTATATAATAATAAAATACAAAAGCTTTTCATAAAACATTGTTAGCGCTGTAAGTCGAGCTTTAAGCTTGAAAGGAATGAAAATATTAAAATCTTATTTCCTACTTGTTTACCGTAGTGATATGGGTATCTGTGAGGAATTTGGTAAAAGAAGATCAGGTAGATCAGATTCTCCTGAAGAATGATATAAAATGTCAACAGATTTGGCTAGTTATAGAAGATAGGTAATATGGGAATAACAAGATAAAAATGCAAAACTTCAGCATTCCTGTCTATATTTAGTAAGTATTATGTTAGTATATAAAAAGATAATCGTCTTTGATCCATAAGATTTAATTATTTCAATTGGTATAAAATTCTAATAAATATCATGAGTCATATTGTACATCATCAACATATATAAAGGGTCGCTCCACTATCAGTACCTAATTTATTTATAGTTAATGAATTTATTTCCAGATCACTTCTCAAACAGGCAAATCTACGTTGATTTT
The DNA here is from genome assembly GCA_958507055.1 of Crioceris asparagi. Lineage (NCBI taxonomy): Eukaryota > Metazoa > Arthropoda > Insecta > Coleoptera > Chrysomelidae > Crioceris > Crioceris asparagi. The sequence continues at coordinate 77,514,105 of OY293826.1, read as the reverse complement.
GCTAAAGCGTTCGATACGATCGATAACTTTATTCTTCAAAATAAATTGCTTCAGATTAGTGTTGAAGAGAGTATTTTGAGATGGATAAGTTCATATATCGAAAACAGGCCGTTAGAGTCTCGGGGATAGAATTTTCTTCAATGTTATAACATCCGGCGTACCAAAGGGTTTTCATCTAAGTTCTGTCTGTTGATATAATCATCAACGAGCTTCTAGACTGAATGCATTATAAATCAATACTAGTAAATGTATTTAACGTTCTTTCTTTGGTGGACTTAGTGACCCTTTAAATTGTAGACAAACCCAAAGAGTTGGGAGTTTTCAATAATAAAGATCCTTGTTTGTCTTTGAACCCTTACCAAACTAAAATTATGGCTCTTACCAAGAATCTGAACATATATTTGTGATATATACGGTGTGATTTTGTTCTGTAATAGGCAGATTTAGGTTTTATGGATAAAGATATCAAAAATATGTATGTATCTATAATCCAAAAATATTTTCAATTGTACCCGTTGCGCCCAAATAGTCGGAATTGCACATAACTTATTTTTTCTTAAGAAGCATGTATATTTTTATTTATTAATTATATTCTCCATAAAACTGTAATGACATTTATATAGCAAAACTTTATGACTATTGTTAATAGGTTTTGAGATATAAATATTTTTCTAAAAATTTTGACAGAACCAAGACACTTTATAAAATTTAATATATCAGGACATGTAGAAAAGCAGATAATGACATTTTTATCAGAGTCACACATAATATTGGAGATCATTATGAATTGGTTAAATTTCTATAATTAAAAAATAATTTTCTGGAAGGTTAAAAAAAGTTGAAACAGTCAATTTTTTTAAATGGATTGGTATATTTTTTAATTGTCTCACTAGAAAGAGGAGAAAATTCTATATGTGATCAACTAAAAATATATTCTAGTTTCATACGAGAAATTCTATGATATTTTTGGATTTCTATATTTTTTTTATGAAACTACAAAATATTTGTTGTAAATCATATGTAGAATTCTCTCCTCTCTCCTGATACTATTAAAAATATATCAATCCATTTTAAATGAATGACTTTTTCAACTTTTTTTAACCTTTCAGAAAATTATTTTTGGTTCACACCTCATCTTTAGCATTTGCCACATTCGTATAGTAACTTACTTAAATATGGATAAATCAAATATGGCACCCATTAAAAAAATTAAGTTAGTATATTTACTTTTCGCGGATAGTAAATTCTTCTGCCGTTTCGACTCAGTGCAAACACAATAACAATAACAGAGAAATACAACTGACAGATATGTGCATTATATGTTTCTGTTTTTCCAAGGCACACCAATAAACAAGACAATGATATTTTGAACATAACCCAGGTGGGTGAACTCCAGAGGGGTGAGGTCTGGTGATTTTGGGGGCCAACTAATGGCAAACTGAAGTTTGTGTATTTTTCTCGGATATCATTGGATGAAAAAAAAGTATACAGTTCGAAAGAACATTTAGATTTGAGGAAATATATAAAACTTCCAAGAAACTATGGTATAAGGCACTGAACACAGACCTTAAGATAATTCAAAGTTAGAAAGTCCTAAAATCGGACATCATATAATAACTACCCATTCGAAAGTTGAAGAATCATTTCCGTCTCAAATATGAGTAGCCATAATAATTTTCCCTTTTATCATTCACATACAGTTGAAATGGTTGATGACATCTGCTGCTTCATATATGCACGATTAATTTTTTTTCTGTCTGAACAGCAGAAATCATCATAAAATATATAGCTATCAAAAAAAATATTTCACATGTCATCAGTATGTACCTACTAGTAGAGTAGTTGTACATTAAATGTTGGTAAAATGAGAGCAAATATTGCTGGGCAGTGGGGTAATTTTTCAAAATGACGCTTATGCTTCCAAACAAATGGCCTCTGACACCCGAAATTTACTTTAGTTGCAAATGAATTGTTTGTTCTAGTAATCTACGTCGACTGGCCGCCGGCAAAACGGACACCACCATCCGACAAATGCCGACATTATTTTATTTAAATGGTCAGACACTCCAACAAATGTTTCCCGGCATATGCGTGTCACCATTGGCATGGAGAAAATAGATTTCTGGAGGGTCTGCAATTAAACATCCATTGCTGTTGATTACAGTGACTATACATATATGAGAAAGCTTTAATTATATGACTTATTTGATAACACAAATTGCTACATATCCTATCATATAAATAAATTAGATAATCATTTTGACCTAAGGCTAGTGGCGAAAATGAGATAATATCATATGTGAGAGTTTAAGTATCAAGCTAAACTAGTGCCAAACTAAAATTTGTATATGAATGGGACTAAATATCATTGATGTAAGTATAAGTAGAACCAATTCGTAATTTCTTAAAAATTTTCATAAAGTACCCAATAACACATACAAAAAAAAACACATTTTACTGGAGAGTCAAATGGTATGAACCTTTTATTGAGGAGAATCAACAACGAATTCAGAAAACACTATCGGCAATATTGTTTTCAAATTACGTTTTGTTGGTTAAGTTTTCATACATTAAATAAAGATTCATCAAAGCTTGTCAATATTGTATAATATAAAAATAAATTATTGTTAAATTATATAAATTATTACTTTTCAAAATTAAAAATATATTATTTATTCAAACTTTAGGTAAGTAAAATATTAGGTAGGTACTTGAAATATCGACAATTCTACTATGTTGGATATGAAAATTAAAGGCATTGTAGACTAGAGCTGACGTCAACATTCCAAACGAAACAATAGTCTAATAGTGAATTTTCGAATTGCTTGACATTAATTTTAGACATAAAATTAGTTTTTGTGACTATAAAACTTAAGTTATTTTTCTATAACATTTAATTTACATTAACGATGCAATAAAACCTGTTCTGCAAAAAACTACTAATTTCCGCCAAAGAACGAATAATGGTGATTTTAAGATAAGAAAATAAAAAGTATTGAATCATTTATTAATTTCTAAATTTTACAATATTTTATGATTACGTACCTGGGACGACGCGTTATCAAAATCCTGGTGATTAGGGTCAAACATAAATTGTCATTGACCATTTATTTTTTGCACACGCTCTATTTGGTTCTATCTTTAGGGTTCCGTACTTCCGATGATAAAACAAATCCTTATAAGATCACTCTGGTGTCTGTTTGTCTGTATGTATGTTCGTCTGACTTTTCATCTATCACAGCCTATTTTCTCCGAATCTAGTGCACAGAGAAATTTTGTGCCTAGTTATATAGACTTGGCGATAATAAACGAAAACTTAATCAAAGAGTCATGTGATATATCAAATGAAAGGACGCGCTATATAATACAGTATAGTTCAGTTAGATTTTTCTCATTATTCTCAAGTGAATGACTTTCATGATATTAAGGAAAATATACAAAAATTAATAGCATTATTCCCAAAAGTACTGGTAAACTTATGAGAAAATCCTAAAGACGGAGATCGCTTGAGCCCAATTCGCACTTAAACTTTTTCAAATTTCATTTCTTGACTAGGTAGGTATTATAATTTTGCAGTCTTCATGGATTCATCACTATGATGTTCATTGAAGCGTAGCAGATATTATATGCTTTCTTTTATCATTTATGCAAACTGATGACTCTGCACAACATCACCTATCATGCTCTTCAGTTGAGACTGGCAATCGTCATAATATACCTATTGGTTTCTCCTCCGCCATCCCCTGAACACCATTGTGTTGCTGATATACTCGCACAAAACCTTCCAACCAAATCCGAGCACTATTATAGTATATATATATATATATATATATATATATATATATATATATATATATATATATATATCACCGTCTCTCATTTAATTGAAAGTGCTCATTATTAGACAGTACGAGAGACTTTGGGCGTATAATACACACAATGTTGTTACTCAGCTATTTTTTTAGTATTGTTCTCTGTGCACAATTCCAAATACTGTTTCACATCGTCAATAAATAACGACCCTATATCACAGGGGATAGTAATAATCAATTTTTCAGAGGTTCTCTTTTTATTTGCCTTCGATGTTGATCCATCCATACTTGCATCCATTGGTGGCAGTTTTCAATCTCTGTATCGGATGTAATGGCTTCATTACTATTTCTGCTTACAATAATCAAATATATACATTTGCCTTAATAAAAAAGAGGATAATAAATTTCATCATGTTATTCCATCTATCTAGGTATGTTCTTATATGGAACAATAATATTTTAAGTACTCCATATGGTTTATAAATGACGATACATTTTCGTAGATATATACCTCTTTCCGAAAAACCAATTTAGTTAGACAGTTTCACAATGGTATGGATACAAATCAAATAATAACTAATAAGTTTGATTCTATAAAACAACTATATAGACACAGCTGCATCTCAAATTATGCGCCTGTGGCACAATTGTTATTTTACTATCTGTATAAATAGCTTACAAATTGTACTTAAGGAATTATTTTTGTATTTTTCGAGATGTTTGAATTTCTAAGTAGAACACTGTAACTCTGAGCCTTATAATTTCTCGTTGAATTGGGCGGAATCTTCATAATTTGAGTCCACGATTTGCTAGTTACAATTTCTACAATTATTAATAAATCACCCCATATACAGGGTGGTTCTCCAGGAAAGACATCGATCGGTTGTGGGCTACAGATAACTACAAACAATCTGAAAATTTAGTGACATATTAAAGTCACTGGGGACATACCTACGTCTAAAATATTTTCATGTTAGTCGCATTTCCGGTTGTACCGGAAGTAGATGCCAACTTTGTTATTTTTAATAGAATACCCTGTATATTATCACGTTTTTAAATTTCTTGTACAATTCTGAAAGCATTTTATGTACAATGTCCTATACCTAAGCTTAACCGTTATTTAAAGTTTAATACAGGGTGATCAAAAAAGAAACTCGTATAGGAATATAACAAAAGTCATTTTTTCAAACGAAAACCCCCATTTTTTATTATTTTATTGTATTGAGCAGCAAAAATAAAGAGAACTTTGTATAAGGTTGTCTATACCCAAAACTATTAGTTTTTTAAATAATTGATAATGTTTGATTTTTCTATGTAATAAACAAAGTGAAAAATGGGTCATGATTGCATTAGAAAATAATAGCAAATATCTATAAAAGTCAATCAAACATCAAAAAAGTCAATATAATTATTTTCATTTGCGAATTTTGAGTAATTATCATGCCGAGAAGACTTAATTATACAAATGAAGATTATTTGAAATTATTTATTATCTATGGAGAATATGATAAAGTTATTTCAAGAACATGTTATTGGTACAATCGCTACGTGATATCCACAGAAACAGCATTCAACACCAAAATCTATTAAGAAAATTATAGAAAACCTTATGAACTTTGGAAATATAAAGCCTAAAGTACGTAGAAATAAACATGATAATTAATCAAAATTTGCAAATGAAAAGTATTATATTGACTTTAACACTTGTTTGACTTTTATTGACATTTATTATTAATTTCTAATGTAATCATGGCCCACTTTTAATACAACATTAAAGATATGCATTTTTACACAGAAAAAAGACTGCCAATTATCTAAAAAACTACTAATTTTCGGTATAGACAACCTTTTTCAAAAAATCCCCTTTTTCTTGCTGCTTAATAGAATAAAATAATAAGATATGGGGATTTCCATTTGAAAAAAATGACTTTTGACGTTTTTTGGATCTAGTTTTCAAGCTTCATCACAGGAAAGATTGATAATTGCAAACTTAGTTTTTGACATAAAATTTGAAATATGTCCAAAACGGTTAGACTTAGGTATAGGACATTATACATAATATGATTTCAGAATTGTACAAGATATCTAAAAATGTGGTAATATATAAGGTATTCCATTAAAAATAACAAAGTTGGCATTTACTTCCGCTCTAACCGGAAAAGCGACTAACATGAAAATAGTTTAGACGTATGTCACTCGCTGATTTTAGTATGCACCTAAATTTTCGGACTGTTTGTAGTTATAGTTTGCCCACAATGGATCTATGTATTTCCCAGAGAACCACCCTGTATACCTTCGAATCATGTGGAACATTGACGTTGAGTTGTATTTATATTTTTTGTCTCTCATCGTTATTCTTTTTGTAGGTATATGTTGCCACACAATGAAACAATCCGTAATATATTTGTAATAATTGCCTTTTACTTAAAAGCTGCCTAAGCCTGAAGAAGACCTTGACTGGATATTTGTTTTTTACTCTGTTGGCTACATGCACATCCCGTTCTATATTACACTCATAAGTTATTCCTAGATATTTAAAGCATGTATCTAACTCGTTTTATTTTCAGTTCATTTACATAAATTACAAAATCTTTGGAAAGCGAGTCACTATAATTACCAAACGTAATGAAAACGGACTTGTTTTTGTTGAACACCAAATTGTTTTTTTTAAGTCATGTCATATTCAGTGTGTTTGCCCTGACATCAGCATATGCAACTATTTCATTTCGTAGGATAAGTGAATCATTGATCTTTTGTATAAACAGTAACTAAGGGCCCCAGAATAGAGCTTTCAGGCACGCCAATATTTATTTTAACAGTCTATCAAAACAAACTAATTATCTAACTTTACAATGCACCGTAATTTCTTCATGGACATAAAAATATTACATTAAACACAATAGGTATTAAGTACCCTGAAGTGAAAGACTTGATATGTAGGTATCTGAAATTCAAGCTACCCAACGAAGCCGTGTCGAATATTACTTCAATCATACTGATGATACTAGCAAAATTTTTGACATGTGAAGGAAAGGAAGGACTGTTATCTTGTTTCAAGAATAGTCTTAGTAGTTATCTAGCCATGGCTGAAGGTTGTAGTATAGGTACTGCCTCCATGTAGCAAAGAGTAGTGTCCGTCTAGCCTGATGGCGACAAATTTGTGATAACGTTATATATAACGGTGGCTAAGGCATCTCCATATAGGGAGATCCCGCTGGAATTCCGATGACGTAACTTTGGGGTCAGCTACGCGGATTATCGGACATTCCCCGAACATTCCTCGCTAGCCGGGTGTTTGCGGCTCGCGAGCAACGCTGGTTACATGTATATTATGTGAACCAGAATCCAGATATTCACACACACATACACACCGGGTGGCCATCTCTATTCATTTTTACAGGGTGTGTTATTGAAAATGCAATCATGCATTACAAAGATTGACACTGTTTAGTTCAAATAAAATTTTATGTAAAGAAACAGGACAAGTTTGGCATTTTTCACATCGCTCAGCTCTTATACATACTTGCATTTGTCAAGCGTGGGAAGCGCGATATAAAAGTTAAGGCTCGCGTATGCATTATGTTGAAGGTAAAACTCGAACAAACTACTTTAACTTCAAGCTGTTGACTCTGGTAGAACATAAACAACGCTGGGGCTATCTTAGGAGCTGGTGATGGCCTAAAACTGATTGCGATTTCCTACTTCCAATTTAGAGAGAAATCAACCTGTTTCAAGGGATAACTCTACATAAAGGATTAATCTGTATCCTCAAACTCGTTACTCATTTAAATTGACTCTATAATAAAGATCGTCAAAGTGGATGGAACTCTATATTAGTGGTAGAATTAGCTGTAACAAATTGCACACATGGATTCATTATAAATTGATTATACAAAGTGGGAGCTCTTCACAAACACAGACAGACAGTCACAATAATTCTAAACAACATCCAATGATATTATCAACATCAACACAATCTCTATCGTAATATGGATAAAGAGCAACAGCCATAGTAGTTAAGTTAGATGTACCTAGATGTAGAGTATAATATCGATTAGGAGAAGAGGAATGAGCGGTGACGGCGGCATCGTGGTGTCGGTAGCAAGAGGAAACCGGGAACGGTTACAACAAAATCATCCAGTGTCCAGTTTCGTGGTTGAGGGATACAAATTAAAATCACCATAACCCCATCCATACACCTACAGATATCTACTGAACATAGTTATTAACAAAACAGGCCTAATTAAGTATAGGCTCGGCAGGGTAGGTATATTGGAGATACTGATCCAGAAATAATTGTGAGCTAGTTATAATTCTGAAACACCAATGTAAGCCTAGCTGTAGATGTGTTATCATTGAATCCGACGCTGAACTTTTCATTACATTAATCTCCTAAAGACCATTGTATTTAGTGATGCGCAAAGCAAGACCAAGACCAAGACCGATATGGTCTTGGTATTGGTCTTGGTCTTGCACCCTTGGTATTGGTCTTGGTCTTGCATCAAATCCTTAGTCTTGGTCTTGGGTCTTGGTCTTGCATATACGGTCTTGGTATTGGTCTTGGTCTTGCTGCAAGACTTGCAAGACTTTGCAAGACTCTTGCAAAAATTTTCATCTTCTTATAAGTGTGAAAATTTGTTGCGATTCTAAACCGTAATTAATTAATTCAAATGAAGAAGAACCCTGCAATATGTATGGGAAGTATGTAATTCATAATCTATAAGATTGCCTCTACCTAATTATATTATCATTCGAAATGGATAAATATCGACCGTATAAAAAAATTGTCTTTGTCCAGAACAAACAGGACTGGTATTGTAATGGTACCAAACCAATTTAGAATAAGTAATGAGAATAAAACTAGGTGCGTAGAATTAAGTTAGGGCAAGTGAGATGCGTAATTAATTAATAAAGTTTATAAATTAATAATCACCATTCACATATGAGAATCGTATCTTACTAGCGCGACTTAGTCTGCTTGTGCTTTCTTGGTATCATTCGTCGCAACTGAGCACTCATTTTACTACATGCATACATACTTCTATTTCATAACTCATTCTCTCGCTCAATCTACAATGGTTTTGTACCATTTTCTTTGATAAAATAGAAATAATCTCTCAGATTGGATATTGAGTGAAAGCGATTAAAAGTATTTCTGGTTTATAAAACTAACTTCAACTTTTGTATAAAGCTTTTTCCAAAAAAAAGAAAATTAAAAACAGGTAGAGATTTGTTAATACGCGCATTTATAAAACTAGTATCTATTTCAAAAATCAGTTTTGTGAATATGTCAGCTGAGTTAGTTAATAAGCATGATCGAAAAAACAGTTTCAAAATAAGGGCAACCTAAAATTTCAAAAATCTCCAAATGTGGCTACTGGATAAATGTCATCAAAAAGATATCAGATTTATAGATGATTTGTAAGGTTTGCTTAAAACATTCTGCGCGATAGAAAAAATAATAAAAATATAAAACCATGTAGTTTACCTTCCCCTGGCTGCGAACGTCGGGATTCTTTGAAAGGAAAATCCTAGAAGGGTTGAAATTACTGTATAGGGTATTTCAGAATTTTTTGAAATCCGGAAATTCTAGAAGTCTAAAATGAACTTGTAATTCAATATTTTTAGTATCTGTAAAATAAAGATCGATAATAGGGGAGTTCAAAGATTAAATCAATTAGGTTATTTACTAGCGTTTCTTATCTAATCATCGAGCAAAAAAATATGTTTCCTACCAATTTGTTGTTTGGTTACGGAACTGCAAGAGTCTTGCAAGTCTCGCAAGTCTTGCAGCAAGACCAAGACCAAGACCAGGTTAGTCTTGGTATTGGTCTTGCATCTTAGTATTGGTCTTGGTCTTGGGTCGTGGTCTTGCATAGACGGTCTTGGTCTCGGTCTTGGTCTTGCAATTTTGCAAGACCAAGACCAAGACTGCAAGACCAAGACCAGTCTCGCAGCATCACTAATTGTATTCGACTCAAGGGGTGCTCAACCGTTAATATATGTAAGATTACCTAGAACTATATCCATTACAATAACTATACTACCTACCTAGAAATCACACATTCTGTAGCTAGGTACTCAAATACATCATAAATTTTATTCAATAATGTAACGACAAATTCTTTTTCTTGAATTAAATTATATGAATTAAATTGGAACAATAGCATTTTTTAAAACTAGTTTTGAGGAGGTGCCTACCTACATATTTGTTACCGAGCAATCGCTGGTTTGTTTGTATTTTTTAACCAATCTTGTTCCCACCCATTTTTCTGGATATTAGATGGGTTAGCAAATAAAGCACATAAAATTACCAGCCTATATTGCTGTTTCAGCACAGCTGACGAGATCATGACAAAAGACTATCTAGCACACATTTTTTAATCATTTCAAAACGAATGATCAGATTTTGATGTGTTGATTATCTTCTTCAATATCAATACGTTATACATATTATAAAGTGCCCCGCAGTGCTGAGTTTGTCTTCCTTCAGGATAATCATTAGTTTCTCTTGAAAAGTCCTAGAAAAGTTCTCGGCGGCATATGTCTATCCTTTAAGGTTGAGTTACAATAACTATTTCACAGCTACCCGTACAAAGCCAGAGCGGGTATAATATCATAATAACGACGCTTAGCTTAGCACTAAAAAGCTGTGGAAGTTGAAGCTTCTGCAATAAAAAATATGGCAGTATCAACAAGTCATTCTTTGATATACCTATAAAACTCAATTTCGACAGCTGAATCAATCCTCAGAATGGCAGATAATTGACGAACTCCCCAAAAGAAAAAGGTATACAATTTGAATGTATGCTTGTTATTGGTTTGCATAGTAAACCTGCACCGACTTTGATGATTCTTTTTTCATTTGAAAGGTGAATGAGAATAGACCTCATATTCAAATTTGCAAAGTTTCATACACCTCATCCTGTCACGAATCCGTTCGAATGCTAAAAACATTGTTTTCCTCAAAACTTTAAACTGTCTTTGTTAGATCTTTTATAACAATTGATTATTACAGAAATAGCTGCTTGTAGTATATATATATTTTATTTATCATATATATATATATATATATATATATATATATATATATATATATAAAAGCATTTCTCGTTTAATTTAATTAGATATATATATGCAAATTTTATCTCGGAATCTGGTCTACCGATTTCGATGAAAATTCATATGTATAGGTTCTAGAGTGTATTGAATCGATTGGTTGTATTCACATTCACATAAAAAATCGTTTTCAGCAATTAATATTCTTATTTTAACCCCCATAAAGATTATAACTAATGTGAGGATATGAGCTCATGAATATCACAGGACATAAGTAGCTCATTGGTTAAGTTCACGGCTGATAACCTAGAGACTCTCGGTTCGTTATCCTGATCAACTTATTTTTTTCTTAACAAAGCCCATTTTTTGTAAATAAAAGGTGTTAATATGAGTTTCTTATAATATAATCGGAAATTTTCAATGAAAAAAATTTGACATTTCTAATCTAATATATTAATACGAGCAATTATCGTATATAAGCCGGAAACGGCTCTAAAGATTTGACCAAATTTAGTATATAGATATTTTTCTATTTTTGAAAATTATTATCTAAGTGGCTTTTCTGACAAAAGTCAGTATATATATATGTCAGAAAAGCCACTTAGATAATAATTTTCAAAAATAGAAAAATATCTATATACTAAATTTGGTCAAATCTTTAGAGCCGTTTCCGGCTTATATACGATAATTGCTCGTATTAATATATTAGATTAGAAATGTCAAATTTTTTTCATTGAAAATTTCCGATTATATTATAAGAAACTCATATTAACACCTTTTATTTACAAAAAATGGGCTTTGTTAAGAAAAAAATAAGTTGATCAGGATAACGAACCGAGAGTCTCTAGGTTATCAGCCGTGAACTTAACCAATGAGCTACTTATGTCCTGTGATATTCATGAGCTCATATCCTCACATTAGTTATAATCTTTATGGGGGTTAAAATAAGAATATTAATTGCTGAAAACGATTTTTTATGTGAATGTGAATACAACCAATCGATTCAATACACTCTAGAACCTATACATATGAATTTTCATCGAAATCGGTAGACCAGATTCCGAGATAAAATTTGCATATATATATATCTAATTAAATTAAACGAGAAATGCTTTTATATATATATATATATATATATATATATATATATATATATATATATATATATATATATATATATATATATATATTGATTTTGTATTCTTGACTGGATTTATAATAAATAAAAAGACATTTGTAATTGATGGCTATGAAATCTTTCCTGTTTTTGGTTAATTTATTCTAAATTCACGATTTTTGCCCTGAAGAAGAGAATAAACATTCTCGAAAGCTCGGCTTCAGTCAAAGAATTTTATTGAATATATGACTGCATCCCCAAGAACTTCTTTTTATTTATATATATATATATATATATATATATATAAGCAAATTTTATCTCGGATAATTCATAGGAAAAAATAGTCCTATGGTTAATCGAAATCCGATCACCTTTAAGTTTTTTTAAACAAAACCCATTTTTTAAATAAAAGATGTTAATATGAGATTCTGAAAATTTAATCGGAAATTTTCAATGAAAATTTGTACATATCTAATATATTGCGACCCTTAAGGTACACATTAGCTATTTACACAAAGGGTTAGCAGATTTTGGTAAGAAATAGCAAAAAGGTGTTTTCGTAGACGATTCTTTCATATTCAATCGGTGTGATCCTCGAAGTTCACACTAGCTATTTCAAGAATGGCTTCGCAGATAAAAGTTTCAGTATGTATTGGGGGTTGAGAAGTCGATTGGTGATACAGAGTTCTGGCATGTTTCACAGTCATATTTATTTTGAAATATATAAATTCTGAGCCATGTGAATGATAAAAGCAACATTTACCGACCGCAATACACTTAAACTATAAATATGCATATTTTTTAACTTCTAGGGTAACTATTATAGACCCACTCTAAATTCTGTGTTACCCGAGCAAAGCTTGGTCTCATATATATATATATATATATATATATATATATATATATATATATATATATATATATATATATATATATATATATATAGGCATTGCTCGTTTAATATAATTAAATATATGTGTTCTCATAACTGGTCTCATTATATGTACTTTTACTTTAACACTTTCTGCAGTAATAAATTTATGTGCACTTTGCTATATATGATATGAAATCGCCAAATGCTGCACCTCTCCACCATCTATTCCTTTTTCTACACTATTCACCAAACTGGAATAAAATAATAGATGTGCAGTGGGAGAAAAAGAAGAGAGAAAAAAATCGTTGGAATTGAAATGGCCGTCATTGAGAGCGCGGCGGTAAAATACGGTTACCTCAGTGTGTGAACCGACCGGTAAAATATAGTGGAATAGATTTATTGAAAAGTCCCAGAGCGTACTAATAATGTTGACATATGACGGGGATCCTAAGCCACCCTGTCGACTGTATGAAAATGTATCGACCTGCTCTGTGGTGAGTGTTCCCCATGAGTACCCCCCAAGAAATGTGTATGTGGAAGTGTGTTCGCCGACCCCTGAAATCGGCCCGGTCGACGTACGAGCTGTCAGTCTTGGGCGATTTGATAAAATCGGATGATTTATGTTGGGTGCACTCATGCTTGCACACACATACACAGAGAGTCTTGATTCGAGTCCTCCACTTTTCTCTTTGAGCCGATTAGTAGAGGGAGCTGTTATTGTTGTAGGACCTATAGAACAAAACCGAGTGGCCTTAGTAAAAGCCATAAGACACACTGCAGACACTTTACGATTTGTTTTCGACCGACTTCAAAAAAAAGGAGGACGTATACAATTCGATTGAATGTTTGTTTTTTATGTAAATATATCAGTTCGCGGATTTTGCATATTAAACGTACTCATTTTGATGATTTTCAATTATTTTGAAAGAGACAGCAAAAATGGTCCTATATTCACTAAAACTCTAATTCAAAATTTCCTTCCCTCCAAAAACCGCATCCAGATGGGGTGGAGGGGGCAATTTCTCTCGAAAATTGAAAATCTGAGACGGCAGAATTAAAGATAAGACAATATCTGGAAACGAATGAGTTGAATTTTTTCATAAGAGTTTTTATTCGAGTTACAGCAATGTTATAACCTGAACTATGTGTATTTCCGCTATGTGGAGGGGGCAATTTATTTCGAAAATTGAGAATCTGAGCGGCCAAATTAAAGACCAGATTATTTGTACCAACATTCAAATGAACATTTTTTCCATAGTGTTACGGTTTTCGAGTTACAGCACTGGTAAAGTCTAAAATATGCATATTTATTAGATCTCTGAATAATAACAAGAAGAAGCAAAGAATTACATGGGTAAGAATATAAGTACTATCTTCTTTGGTATATGTGAACGCTCAATCATTTTCGTCACTAATGTAATATTTTTTACCAAAATAGGACTGACATTATTTGTTGGTGCACTGAAAAATACAAAATAGTATTAATTCTTTTTTATTATTTAAACAAAAATAACCCCGCATCAACTTCAGTGAGTTATTAGCAGGTAACAGAATAACACAATTATATTTTACAATACATGTTAATGTCTTTCAAAAATTTCAATACTTTATGTTGATCGTGGTTGAGTATTGTTTTGATATTATCACAGAGGTCGTTGGATTTTCTTTTTTATTGTAGAGTGAGCATTCCACTAGAAGGTGTTTGACAGTGAGTTGTGTATTGCAGTTGTTGCAAAGAGGAGTTGAAGTTTTTTGTATGATGTGGAGGTGAGTGAGGCGCGTATGTCCTAGTCGGAGGCGATTGATGATGACTTGTTCTCTTTTTTACTTGGAAGGGGTAGATACTCATTGACTTTTTTTTAGTTTCTTTCAGTTTTGATGTTGTGTTCAAATTTCATTGCTAGAGATTAGTTATATAACTTCTTATTAGTGATATACGATTAGACGATGGAAGTTTGTTCTGTTGGAGAATTTCACACTTTCCATGTACAAGAAATAAATTAAGAATTTCTCGATTTGTATAGACATTGTTTTCATTATTGTTATCCATTTTAACTCTTAGAATTATTCATTGGGAATGCTTATTTATTAATTTATCATCCGTGTTTATGAACAAAACGTATTCGGCTTAGTTTCACGACAAAACCTGTCACGTAAGATACTAGTATCGATATTAGATTTGTTTATGAATACAACTATGTAACTTTAGAAGTGTCAAATATATCTAATGAGTTTTGGGGTGCTATTTTCACGAGAATCATCAAGGGTGATAAGTTATAAATTTCTCAATATGGTTTCTAATCAAAATACATAATTGCTATTACGTATCGATAGAAAATTAGAAACTGAAAGCCCTAAGGCAATTCTGTCATCTGAACGAAAGATTTTTTAATCCCAACGAAGATGAAACCCTTGATAGAGGTGGCTAGAAAACGGACAGCATCGCTGGAGTTGTACATTGGTCTATAATAATAAGTGCGTCCTATGATTAGTAGATATGCGTAAATTTTGGCAGAGAAACCCATGACTAACTTTAGTTAATAATATGACAGTGTATGAAATATACCTCTACTTTATGGAGTGTAGAGGAGCACCATCTCTGTGTTAAAAAAATGGCCCCGAAAAAGCATTAAATTAAGAGGGCGCTGGTGTACCAGAGTACCATTTTTCAAAGAGAGAGCCGAAAGTTGTGAGAGTATACAGTTACTGAAAAAAAAGTTACTAGCTAAACGCGCCATTTTCAAGATGGATAATACAGACACAATGTATATTAAAAAACACACAATACACACTCTATATATATGGCACACACTTTTACCATTATTATTAATCACTTTTCACTTTTAAGAGCTTTTCAAAATCAAGATCAGAAAATAACAAAATACTAATGTCATGTGTCAAGATAAGATTTCAGGTTAAGTTTAAGAACAGATACAAAAATATTTTACACCTTCTACTACACTAGCGCCATTCTGACCATTTTCTGAAATGTTATTTAATGCTTTTTTGTGGACACTTTTCAAGCGAAACAGCCATATGAGATTGTTCTCCTCCCCTCTACACTCCATACTCTACTTCAAACAAATCTCTATATACAGGGTATTCTGAAATTAAAGGATAACCTTGATATGGCTAGTAGCAAAATCTATTACCTAGCGTTCTAAGCAAAAATTTTAAAAATTAAGTGCTTAAAGCAGATTCCAAAATCATATAATTAATTGATAATTTTTACATAAGAAGCTTGTGAAAAAATAAATTATTCTACGCACAGACGAAACAAGTGAAATCAGGAAGTTTATTTTTTTTGGTCCGGATTGGTTATTTATGGCTGTCTCACTAATCTCCGCGTACGAAGTTGCGGGCACTACCTAGTAACATTATATTATAATTATCAAATATTACAATATAATTGCTAGTTGAGTTAGGTACGGAAGTTGATATTGTCACTGTGACATGTGCTGATATAGATCTACAGCATTTTCTTGTCCAACTAAAATGATTTATTATTCATAAAATGTCATAGTTTATTATTTTATTAAATTCTTTGAAAATGCCTAAAACTCCAATCGGATGACAGCTTAAAATAAAGCACCTCCCAATGAAATTGACCGTTGGCCTATATCGTACCACATGCACATATCACTTGCCATTACGGATGGGTCCAATAATGATTAGGTATATTACATTGTCCGAAATGCCGCAAAACGTGTTAAATTGGCAGATACGGAAAACTGTGCACAGTAAATATATATGTATACAGCATGTGGTAGAATATTGTATATAGGTACAACAAACACACATCATAGGATCCATAAAATATTAACAACTTCATTATAATATACACACCTACGAGTTAATAGAGTGTGAATAAGTGATGACCATTTCTCACTTTGCTTTGCCAATCTGATATTCTGTCCTCTCGAATGTTTCTGTCTTGCCTGGGTGAGCAAACATGGCTCTCACAAAGGGGACACTGACTCTTGTAGTTAAGATACACCAAATTATTGATTGCTTTGGTACTTCATGTAATAATAATAATAATAATAATACTTCATTTACCTACCTACCTACTTTATTCGTTCTACGCTATTTCAGATCATCTGACCACACGGTCGAGACAGCCATTCAGTAGTGTATCAAGGATATGAATTATAATAATAAATAAAAACTCCCGACAAATGAAACTATAGTCAATTTACGTAACCAGTTGCATTACGTCACCGGTTAGCTGGCATGCCTAAAGTATCCGACGTTGTTATATCGTTAAATTAAAAATGATTGGAACTAGCTGATTATCTGTTTATTAGTCTTTGATAATCATTTGTCACATGTGACAACTTATTTGACATATCGTATATGTGTCGGTAGTTTTGAATTCACTTAATTTCACAGAAGGTTTATACCAAAACGTGCCAACAATGTGACTTAAAATATAACCTCTTGTTGAGTCTTCAATCATGAATAAGACTGATAGTATATCCTGGTGATCCTGGTCAGGTTTCTCCAATAAAGTTATTAAATTACTGTATTGTCATCGGTTGTTGATCAAATTGTAAAATGATGCATATAAAAGGTGATTCACGGTCGATGGTACCTTAGACGTATAAGGAAAACTGATCATAAGATCGCTCTAAAAATTGTGTTATTTAGATAATATCTAGTGATCTGTCGACTGAAAATATTTTCAGCCTTACGACGTTGCCACTTAAATAGAAAAAGGATTAATAACTTTGATTTTTCGAATGAGACACCCTATAACCCTATATATTACAAATTTATTAGATTCTCTACACCTTCTGGTTATTTTTTCATAAGATACCCATACCTATCTCTAACAGTTTCCAGTGAATTCATTAATTTTCATTTGTTTCTTTCAAAATAGAGCTCGATGAAATTCTAGTAATAGCTTTAGAATGACTTATTTCTTAGTTATTATTGAAGATTTTCTTTTTATTTATACAGGGTCGCTTAAAATTCATGTTCTTTCCATCAGATCTATAAAGACCCAAAAATGCGTTTTTTTAATAAAACACCCTATATTTTATTATTTCTTCAGATAGAGAATCAAAATACCTTTGAAATGATATATTATGTTGCTATACCAAAATAATCAGGTTTTCAAAATATAAGCAACTATCTATTAAAGTGAATTATTTCTCTCAATTTTATATTAGGTATTTGCTGGTTACCATGGTGATGGAAAGTTTGACAAGTAATTATCGTGAAGAAGAATAATAATAAACTTTCATAGATATCATACTCAGTCTTAGCAAAACAATAATGGGTAAGTGGATTCATCAGAACCTGAACTCAATTTCAAGATAAAATTAGCAATAACTATGTATTGACTGATATTGAGAAAATGAATCCAGTTCAACGATATACATATGTATTGTGTGATCTTTTGTTAGATTATTTACGCAAAAGCCTTTATAAAAACAGTATAATATCTAATTAATAATCAATATCTAAGTGATAAGGGCAGATGTTTTAATAATAATAATTAGTGAAGAAAAATAGAGACATATCTCTGAATATAAATAATTAAACATTTATAATACATTCTCAAAATGACAACCGTTTCTTTACAAACATCTAAGAATACGTTTCTCCACCAACAAAATAGCTTTTCTTATTTCACGGGCATCTATCTCATCAATGCATTTAATTACGCGTTGACGCAGTTCATCTTTACTTTGTACTGGTGTTGAATACACTTTTTTCTTCAAATCTTTGCGCTTCAGATAAATTATTTTAAGGAATATCTCAAATAATGTTTGTTAAATAATAATTGTGTCATATCACCATGGTAACCAGCAAATACCTACTATAAAAATGCTAGAAATAATTCACTTTAATAGATAGTTGCTTATATTTTGAAAACCTGACCATTTAGGTACAGGAACATGATATATCATTTCAAAGGTATTTTGATTCTCTCTCTGAAGAAATAATAAAATATAGGGTGTTCTATTTGAGAAAACTCAATTTTGGTCCTTTATGTATCTGATGGGAAGATAAAGAATTTTGAGCGACCCTGTATAACATCAAAAGAAAATCTTCAATAATAACTAAGGAATAAGTCTTTCTCTACTGGAATTTTATCGTTTTGCAATTCTAAAATTTAGAGTAATGGGCTATTCATTGGAGCTCTGTTTTGAACAAAACAATAGAAAATTAATTAGTTCACTGGAAACTGTTAGAGATAAGTATGGGTATCTTATGAAAGAATAACCAGAAGGAGATTGAGAATCTAATAAATTGGTAATATATAGGGTGTATCATTTGAAAAATCAAAGTTGTTAATACTTTTTGTTATAAGAGGCAACGTCGCATGGCTGAAAATATTTTCGGTCGATAGACCTCTAGGTATAATCTACATAGTAAAATTTTCAGAACATTCCTACAAATAGTTTTCCTTAAACGTCTAAGGTACCATCGACCGTGAATCACCCTGTATATTCTTTTTTTAGAAGAAAATTAAATGTTAGTTAAGAAACTCTGTTCAGGATGCATTTGATGTAATTTATTATCGGCTTTTAGATTGATAGACGGTTTTAGTGATTCGCTTTCTTGTATGAACCAACATATAGTTATTATAATCACCTTAACACCCCATACTAGTGTTAATAATAATCACTAATCTTAATAACTATTATAACACTTCTACTCGATATTAACATTCACACATGCACATAACCTCAAATCTGGTTCCCCTTTCTGTGTCCACCGTGTCACTTATTCACATCAACAACACGCTCTCACTAATGTTATTCATACATGTTCCATCCCTTGTTGCCCCCCATATAGCCCTCTCCTTCTCACTCAACCGACTCCATCGTCATCATCAAGAGATAAAATAATGGAGCGTGTGGATGGTAAGTGTTATATGACCATCACCATATTCGTGTGTGTATAGATATGGTGAAGTGGAAGACAGAACAAGAGATATTATATTATAATATAATAGGATCTGGGCTGCCGATGGCATTGAGCTGCTATGTTGCATTGGCGATTTATATAAATGGGTATCTGGCTGTGAGTGTGGCCGCCCGAATTGTTGGTGGCAGTGTGCCGCCCTCCGGGCCAGCTCAACTCGGTTCATGGTGGTGGTTGAGAATGGCCATAATGGAGATTTACTATCTATCATACGAGTTATAGTTCTAAACTGAGTACTGGAAATAATGCATCAATAAAACTCAATTCTACTTCGGAGGGAATACCGTGTTGCCAGATTAGTTTCTTTATTCGTACTTAATATGTATGTCGATAGTGAAAATGAAAGAGTAGTAAAAATAAATATTTTGTAGTCTGTTCACTTGCATTGTATTTAGATAAATATCTTTGTTTCCTTTTCGTTTATAGTAGCTTAAGAAATTATGAACATAATTAAGATTTATCGTTCGACAGCTTCAAGAAAGTGGCAAATGGTGATATATCTGTCAACATGGCTAAATTTATATCTCCACTTCTGTGGAGCCTAGTAGAGATTATATACTCCATAAGATTACGGAGCTTGGCTTCGAATGCATAGGCAGACGACATAGTCCTACTAGCTAGAGGAAAATTCGAGAACACCTTATGCGACCTAATGCAAGAATGCCTCAGAATTATTGAGTAATGGTGCTTGTCAGTGCGGCTACATATTAACCCAACCAAGACCAGAGTAATCCCATTCACTTGGAGAAAGAAACCTCCAGCTATGAAATCCTTCTCCTTGAATTGAGTCATCATAGAGTGGATGGCTGAAGTCAAATATCTGGGAATAACCCTAGTTAGCAAGCTTCTGTGGAACAAGCATATTGAGATTACTGCTAGCAAAGCAACAAGGGTTTTGATGGCTCGCAGGAGTCTAGCTGGTAAGACTTGGGGATGTAACCCAAAAATATTGCGATGGATATACGTCATGATTGTGAGACCAATAATAACTTATGGAGCAATAGTATGGCATGCCATGGCAAGCCAGGGCACTACAAGACAAACCCTAGATATAATACAAAGGTTGGCCTGTGTTTGTATCACTGGAGCTATGAGAACCTTCCCAACTAGGGCGTTGGAGATCATCACAGATCTCACACCTTTTTATCTTGTGATAGATAGACTAGTCCATGAGTCCATTCTAAGACTAGCTAGGGAATGTACCGGCAATAAGGAAATTAGTTATCGGAGAGCCTGGTCCTCTCTGACATACATCCCATCAGCTAACTTTCGTCTTATTTTGGTGTGTTTTAATCAGAGTACATAGTCAAGTCTTGGCGCCACAGTTATCGGAAAGTCCCCACAATGTTTGATGGTTGTATAGTTCATTAATTACTCCTAGAATTAGTAGATCTATTCTCGATACTTCCAGAAACATGTGAGGTACAGTTTGTCACACTATTGCCAGTTTGACAAGCCTCTAGAATATTACTATGTGTGTCTAGATGATCATAGAACATTCTCGATGAATGTCCTGTCAAGATTCAGATTTATAAAGCCGTGTCGATCACGGATCACAGTAATTCTTATAAAGTCAGTTGATAACAGTCAGTCTGTGGAATCAGATGTTAATAGAGCTTTTCCACCGACGTCACAAATATGGCCGCAAACAGCTGTTCTGGAGGTCAACAAAGCCGGAGTTAATAAATTACCATCACATAGCATGTTTAAAAGCTAATTAAGCTAACTACTCCACCACCAATTGATTATATACAAATAAAAATAAAATTATATTGTTTTGATAATTTTTTATATATTTTGTATAATGAAAAATAAATATTATATAAATGGAATCTTAGAACTATGTTCCTTCTTTATTAAATGTTCTTTTGCCCTAGTATACCTCCCTCTCGCTACTTTAGGGGTTGTTTTTAATTTGGATAGGGTGAAACCCCTATGTACTGTTGGGACGTAATACGCGATCTCCTTGTTTTCAAAATTTGCTGGCTTTTCTTGAGATATATTTGGTGAAAACAAATTACACGGCTATTTATATAAGTAATTGTAATAACTAACTATATTTATTTAAATTGGTTGAAATACATAAAACACATTATGTATGTAATAAAAAAATGCATTCATTAGAAAAATAATGAGATAAATTTACCTGAAATGAAATGGTCAATACAAATTCTTTGCCATTTGATTTTGCTTTCTGTTAAATCGTCTCTATGTAAGGCCTGGATCCAGGATTGCCGACGAGCTGCACGTTCTTGAATTAATCTACCTCTAGTGAATTTTTCCGATTGTAATATACATTTTATCATCGGTTGCGTTTACTGTTGTTTGCACAACTCCACAAAAATGTGGCAATTGAACATAAAAATAATGTTATTTAAGGGATTAAAACTTCGGTGAGTACCTACTTTTTAAATAATTAATTACAAACTCTAGTTTTCTCAAACATATAATCACTCTAAAGCAATTCTCTAGTGTTAAAATACCTTATTATTAACCTGAGGGTTTTCAAACTGTATAAAAACAACTAAAATAAAGTAAAAAGTACAATCTTAAAATTCAAACTTGCGATTTGTTGCCCTCCAGAACAGCTGATTTTGACAGTCATTCAAATGGCGCTGACGTCAGGTGCAAAAGCCTTATTGTAGGTCAGTCGGTAAAGACAGTGACAGTTTAGTTTGTCAAGGTGACAAGTGTACAACAGAAGGTCGTGTACAGAGTGTTTGAAAATAAACCATTGAAATCAATCTGCGAATTTTTGAGTCTTACGCAACTGAACTCACCCCACAACGTTTTAGCACAGTGTTAAACGTTACAATACATTCTGATAGTCAGGCTGCGATTAAAGCACTGAGCTCTCATATAATCGATTCTAGGATGATATGGAGTGCCGAAGAAAACTCAATGAAATAGACAAGCATAACAAGGTCTGTTTAGTTTGGATTTCCGGCCACTTGGGAATCAAAGGGAATGAAGCGGCCAACATACTTGCCAGAAAAGAAGCACGAACTCCTTTCATTGGCCTTAAACCTTTCTTTGGCATGAGGAAGTAACCTCCTTGAAGCCTTCCCAGACTCTGGATTTCATAAGAACCCTGGAACTGGAGGGCGAGCTGTAGACTACCTAATGGCAAGAACAGCTCTGATGGTTGGCACAATAGACCTCTAGGTTGCAGTGCAATGAAAACCCCTTTAATCTACAATCTATAAGGCTTGAGTTTGGACGTAGCAAATTAGTATTCGAAACCCTACTGATTGTTCAAACTTTCCAAGAAGGCAGTAGCGCTGTTTAATGGGTTAAAGGCCTGGTATCTCACCGTTACTTCATATTTGATTAAGAATCTTTACAGAGTAAGTATAGACATCATTATCACCACTACAAATAAGAAATTTATAATCGTTACCACCATTTAAGTTTAGGAAAAACTCAGTGAATATTAATGTGGATTTTATTACAAATTTCCCCTTTCCGAAATTTATATATAGTTATAGGAAGATGAAATTATCGATAGCCGATATATCTTTGACGGAAATAGAACTGTCTTAAACTGATTCAGGAATATATGGCATTACTGTGATACTTTTGTCGGTAATTCTCCAATGATACTATTCATGACTAATGTACCTATACTTTTCAAGTGATACCATGTTGATACCTTTGTCAATGACCTATTGTGCTCCAATCGTGCATCTAACAGTCTCATTTCTTCAAGAAAACAGCCATTAGTTGATTGTCAATGTATATCACCTTGGACCAGACCTTAAGCCCACTGCAGAATGAACTCGTGTTTAAATTTTGTGGTGTCTTATGGATCACATCGTTGCAGTGTGCGTGTGCGACCAATTATCAGGTCCTGTCTCAGTCCAATTACGCAGCTTGGGCTGAAAGTTTATGTATTTATATTTTCATATTCAATAATTAATCTGAATCTGAAAATTAAAGAAGAAAATATTACAAGTAAATTTAAAGAGCCCAAAAATTCGTGCCGTTTTCACATTTTAAATACATTGCCTATAACCGGCCACACTGCATTCTCAGTGTGAAATGCAGTATCGAGCTGGTGCTATTTTCGTGCTTCTTGCCTTGGAGGAAGTCCCGACACAAGTGGGTACGCTTATTATGTAACTTGAAAACGCAACGCGACGGCTGAGAATTGTGCATTCATTGCTGTCAGATGTCAATTTTGACATCACGTAACTGTGACGGCAACGAAATCACAACTGCCTCAACCAGTGAGCTATAATTATATTGAATTCGCCATATGAGCAACTAGCTAATGCTTAGCGGGCAACCGCTTTACGTACGTAGTAGGATATTTTTATGGCGACGAGCAACCAATTTACCAATGCAACGCGACCAGAATACGATAGCAACTGGGTCGCTTAGTTTAACATAAAAAGCCTGCAGGTCGTACTCGTATGTAATTTTACACATGCTATTGTTTCGTTCTTGTTTGCTGGTAGATTCTCCGTAGTAGAAAAAGTAGATATAAAATTAAAAAAGAACGTTCAATATTTTGTACCGTTTGGCATAATTGTATTTCCTGTACTGTCATTTCACAAATATGCTGACCAGCTTCATGCATCTTGAGAAGCCAAGATAAGCAAGGTAACCATCTATCGGACCGTGTTGGAGAACAAGCAAGCAATCATGCAGCAAGATATGCGTTGTCTGCGGCAAGCTTTAGAGCCAAAAATCTTTATTACCAAGGACCATCTACTGAGTACTTTCTTAGTAATAATTGATTGATCAATGTCTCTATGACAGTTTATTGGTTGCTGGTCAAACTAGGTCGGTAAATTTATTGGTCAGTGCACTGGACTGGAAAAGGGTAAACATTTTCAATATTTGTTATAATCATTCGATTTGTTCAAGCTTATGTAATTTTAACTTTTTTCCACTATTATTTTGACCATCTATTCAAGTTTTCTGGGATCTCCTGATACATTGATAAGACTATTGTCTTATATTCGAAAACTTGACTTGACAATCAAAGGTGCGGAGAGTAGGAGGAGGTATAAAGCTGCTATACCAGCAGCAAGGACAGTGTATTATACAAATACCCTGGTGATTCGCACGGTTAAGAGGGGGAGGGAAGACCAACAGCCAGAAACACAGCAATGACGACTCATCACTAACCTACCCCCTTATATACAGTGTCTTTCTAAAAGATGTTAGCTCTTATTCTTGAGATCAAAATAAAATGATTTGAGCAAATTTATCTTACTACAGAGGTACATAGCTACAGGTATTTTGGACGATATATCATATAGTCTTGCAGTTAGAATTTTAATTGGTATAGATTTTATATCATAAATTTGAACAGTGACATTTTTAAATATGTAAATTAATTTTTGTAAAAAATACATCCAAAATGTCTATGCAAATGGATAAATATGAATTGAAACATAACATTTTGTTGCTCATTTATAAGGTTCTCTTGATAAGACTCGGTATCTCTCGGAGAGTTTTTGTAATATAATGCATCGCTCATATTGTTCTCCACTGTCAGTGGTACGCTGAAGAGTGAGTTGATTACCTATCAGACACGGCTGGACGCTCTACCGTAAACTGAAGATAGGCAACAACCGTGGAATCATATTATTTGTCTAGATGGCCGGTGCTTTGTTTGGTAATTAATCTGATTGAGCATTTTACAATGCTGCAATATAGGGAAAATGTAAAATTGTAGGTGTTGCCATAACAATAATTAAATTTAATATAAAAACATTGCGTTTTCATTCCTAATATTGTTGTGATCTTTTGCATTTTATTTTAAAAACAAATTTTCTTATTTATTTACTATTGATATTGACTTCTTGATAATTATAGAGTAAACAAGTTAAATGATTACTTTGCGCTACATAAAATACCGTGTAAACTTGTAAAACAATGAACAGTTTCACAGAACAGGTATAAAAGAAGTTTTTGAAAAATTAATTAATACCTACCCCTTTTTGATACCCATCATTTATTGTTTGATATAAATTTTATAATAGATTGCTTTGGAACTTTTATTATTTAGTTTTTTATATATTTCATTAGAAATATCTATATTTTATTCAAGTTTTGTTATGTATTCGCAACTAAAGTCATGCTTATTATTATTATACCATTTTTTATTTATTTCAGATATTGTGAAAGATACATATGACAGAAATATTATAACCAACTCTGGACAGATAATCAGCTCATTCCCATCAAAATCAAATCGATCAATTATAAGATTTTAAAATGTTTGAAATTCCATCATGTATAAATATCTATCACTAATGACGTATGGGTAAACTTTCGCTGCCTCAACTTTAAGTGCTAAACTCCAATTTTGTTCGTTCAGTAGTTTAAAAAAATAGGATATGGCACACAGACGTACAGACACACCGACAAGAGAATAACCTTTTGAGGGTTTCGTTTTATAACTTGAGGACCGTGTAAGTCCTCAACATTTACAATTTTTTTCTGATTCCATAAATATGTGGTAGTATTTTGTATACATCTGTTAGAGACACCCTGTATATATATTAGGTGTATCAAATGTGGGAGTTGTTGTTTGGCAGGGGATGTTGTCTCTGAATGCGTGACATGACAACATACCTATTAGGATGATACTGCGTCTGCAGCAGTGGGTAGAATTACCCTAAGGCTATTGCGAATTATTTATTGGTCACGTGATACAGTCATGATGATTACGATACTGATGCGATTATGAGGCAGGTCGTCTGAGAAACGAGCAATTATATTTGTGATAATTGGCTATCTAGAGGATATCTAGATACATTTCTAATAAATGAGGATCATGAACTCAACAGCATCCTAGGAAATAATTGACTGTAAATTCAAAGTATTTTCAATCACTTTAGACTTTTGTGCTTTGTAGAACAGTGTAAGTTTGCTTTTTTATACTTGATAGCGCGAGTTGTACCATCAAATTTGTGTTTTCAATTGATCGCTGATTCGCTCTCTAAAAATAACTGGCCAAAAATTTATTCACGCTTTTTATAAATACAAACTCTTAAGCCCTGTTTCCCTACTATAGGGTTTTCATTTTAATTTCATGTTCACCGACTTGGATTTTTCACCCCCTAAGGGGTTGAATTTCCGAAAATCACGCAAACGTGTTTGATTATTTGTTTTTAGGAGTAGGTACTCCCAGTTTTAATTCATACTGTCTATTTAATAATATTTTTCCATAGAAAATTTATATTGTCATATTACCCTTAACCCACATTGAGGGTTGAATTTTGTAAAAACCTTCCTTACTAGCTCCGTGAAATTAGAAATCGACTTGAAAGTAAAATTAATTAAAAATTATACTCGCAAACTACAAACGACGTAGATGTTTGTAGTGAAATTTATTTGTAAAATTTAAAAAAATATTTGCTCCTACATTTTTTTATTTTTTTATGGCATTTTTTCGGGAAAATGTTAACAACCGTTTGTAGTTTTTTTGTAGTAACAAAAGTTTTTTTGTTAATTTTTGTTAGCATTATCAATCGCTTAAACAAATTTATGTAAAATAAATTTAATAAAATTTTTGTGGTTCCAGAAACTACAAACGACGTAGATGTTTTTAGTGAAATTTACATGCTTGTAGATTTTCCAAAAATTTGGAAAATGAAAAAAAAATTACTCCTACAAGTTTTGATGTTTTTCTGGCATTTCTACGGGAATGTGTTAACAATCGTTTGTAGAGGCTTACGAAGAAATCTAAGAGCACAAATATTATTTTATTTACGAGAAAATGGCAATAGTTATTGAAGAAATGAAAGAAAAGTATATTGATAAAATAGTTTAGAAAAATGTGTTAACAATCGTTTGTAGAGGCTTACGAAGAAATCTAAGAGCACAAATATTATTTTATTTACGAGAAAATGGCAATAGTTATTGAAGAAATGAAAGAAAAGTATATTGATAAAATAGTTTAGAAAAAAAAATATTTTGTTAAATTTAATTTAAGTCAAATCTTTTGATGTTTAATGATTTTAATAGAATGTGAAAACCAAATCTGTTAATACTAAAAAAATAAACTAAAAATAATTGAAAAATTACAAACTAATAAATTTCACTACAAACATGTAATTTCTGGAAGCACAAAAATTTTATTAAAATTATTTTACGTAATTCGTAACACATTCCAGGAAAAATTCCATAAAAACATCCAAACTTGTAGGAGTAAATATTATTTTTTATTTTCAATGCTTTTAGAAAAACTACAAATAAATGAATTTCACTACAAACATCTACGTCGTTTGTAATATAATTAATTTTATTTTCAAGTTGGGTTCTAAGTTCACGGAGCTTTCCTTATTTCTTTCAGGTAAACATCATAAAGTGAACCAACAATTTCATATGCCTAGCTCCAAGGGTAATGCTGACCATTGATGAGCCAGGGAGTGAGTCAGGACTTTTCTTTGTACAGGGTGACCCAGGGGTGCGGGAAAGCTTCATAACTTTTTTCTATCCAAGCTATTGATTTTGATTTTTTCTATGCTAGAATAGACAATGAGGCACAATCAATTTTTATACAGGATGAGCTAAAGTAAGAAAAGCAATTTAATTCTGTTTTTTTTTTAAATGGTATAGTTTAAGATTTGCAAAAAATTGTAGATATAACTCACCCAGTTTCTCAGACCTTTCTGTAATAGTTTTTGATGTATGTGTCAAAAAAGCTTTCTTGTATAGACCCACAAAAAATATCAGAATTTCTGAACCAATCAACATAATTAAACCAACTTCTTTTCAGATCATTCCTTAAGCTTTGAAACATCTTGATTGGTGGTCGGCTCAGTGATGAAAACCAAGTTTTATTGGTCCTTCAAGAGATTCCTCAATTGAGCACTAGAGAAATAGCAGCGAAACAAATATTTCACAAAGTGCTGTAAGCACAAGATTCAAAGCTGCACCGACCATTTCAGCCCGCCACAAAAAAAGTGATAAATATTTTTTTACACAATTATTACAATTTATTACAAGCAAAAAAAAATATTACACAATCGTTGAATTTGACAACAATTTACACACACCGGTTACAATTTAACAAACAAAATTGTGTGTAATGAACTGCTTTAACCTACATTTGACACCAGTGTCGACGGGAAATAAAAAAACACTAATTTTTTTATTGCCTCCTGTGATTCATGTTTGAAACTGCTGCAACGAGGAATGGATGGTCCAACGAAGAAAAGGCTACGGCGTTGACCCTCGTCCTGTGTGGTAAGGTGACTGCAGGCTCTTTCAGCAGCAGCACATGGCAATTATTCCATTTGGAACAAGCTTACCACTCCAAACAAAAGATGCGCTGACAGAAATACTTAGCTCGCCTTGTCCACTTGGTGTATTCAACAACTCCTAAGGCTATACTAGCAATTCAAGCGTTGCTCTCTAGACTTTCATATTTTTTTTATTACAAAACAATATAACCTCTATATTATATATTATAATATCAAATATTAAAAGTAAGCACAATCTCATATCAAGTTATATCAACCAATTTAAGTATTAATTTTTATTTTCCTCAATGGATAAATAATATTTGTCTCGCTTTCCGGTTAGCTAGATAACGTTCATAAGTGTGTGTGTACATTATGTCATTTGATAATAATTGGAATTGGGCCAGATGCATTCAGCAGAGTAGAGAGTAGAAGGCTAACTTTGCCAGAAACCTTCGATACGACCGATATCTAGATATTATATATTGAATAGCTATATAGTAGTGCCGTCGTTTGCACACTTCTCCTTGCTTCTGATATATATCACGATTTATATGTCCTGTGTGTAGGCATGGACATCGGTTCTCTCCCTTTCTGGATATTAGAAATCATTGTAGCGCGAGAGAGATAAAGTGTTTCTCAATTTTCGAACTCTGAACCCAAGAATGGCATCTCTAATGATGCGTAAAACTGCCGGCCGGTGAGCACATAGAGGCATTGCTCTCCATTTTATATGTTTCTCTTCAATATTTCTGTTGGGTAGGTATTTCAAGAATCGTCAGCTGGAACAGCTCCTCTTCTTCTGCTTTTTTATGAAGGACTGGAAAATTGCCTTGATTGATTGAATGACAATTTAACTGATTTAATAATAATTACAGGAGATAATTGATTTTTTGGGAAGGGAAATAAACACCGAAAGCTGGTAAGTTTATCAATTCATTCAAAGTCGAGAACAAGAAGCTTATTTATCTATTTATAGAAATATGAAACAGTGTTACTGGCTGGATTTTTTATTAGACGAAATACAAAAACATTCATATACATCGCGCAACTTAAACAGAAACTATTTACATTGAAAAACTGTAAGAATTATCTTAAGATCGCTTAGGTCTACAAAGCCACCTAGTGGGGGATCATATTTTTTATGCGGCTGCCAAATGAGCGATTATTTTAATACTAATTAGATGTCATATTCAAATATTTCGTCCTGATAAGCTTACAAAAGATATTTAATGTAGAAATTTTGACAAGCAAAAGATCACCAAGGAAACATAAAATCTTATTCTAGGGACAGGCTATAATTAATGGTTTTGCGATGTTGTAAATTATGTAGATACTGATTTATACTTTTGTAAGCTTCCAACAGTGTGTTTGAAACTTAATGATTCAGGATCTGTGAAAATATTGATAAAACAGGTGTACTGAAAAACCAGCGTTTCAAGCTTTGCTTTGAAATTGCATAATCTTGAAACATCACTTGTCACTTTTTGAAGCACAAATCTTATAATGATCAACATCGACATAAATACACAAACCTAAGCTAGCGTAACAACAAATAATAAAAATGTCTTTAAGTCCATACAAATATTTTTGAACCTCAGTTTGACTCTTCATCAATTCTTAGGTTCAAATCACTTGAATCATTATGTACTTAATTTTATTTTCACACGCACCTGAACAAAGATAAATTGCTGAATACTTAAGCAAAGCCTGTCTATAAGTATTTTGTAACGTAAGCGAACTTTAACGAATTAATTATTTGAAATAATTTCACTTAAGTGTCAAGCAGTTTCTTATGAAGCAGGTAAACTATTATTTGGCAGGGCAGAAACGATTATGTAAAAAAATGCGAGCAAGAGCGAGTCTCTTCCATTGTAAAAGCAAAATTCCACTATCTATCTATTACCGAACTGAGATACAGCCCATTCACAGACGAATATACGGACGGACAAATGGATTTAGTAGTTGTTGTTATAGTTAAAATATAAATACGCAGTTTATGAAAATTTCTTATGTCTACCAATAACGGTTCATAAGATAAAGCCCGCTGACCGACGAACAGACGAAATTAGTTCTTGTTATTATAGAGACAACATAAATATAAAGTCTCTGAAAACTTACCATTAGTACGGTTCATGAGATAGAGTTCGCTGACAGATGAACGGACGATAGTACGGACGTACGGAGTCTCAATAACAGGGTCCCATTTTCACCAATTTCGTAAGAAATCCAAAAAATGATGGTCATTCTTAACATTTTATATAGTGCGGTTGTCTTCTATCATGTTGATTTTTTTATTAAATTATTCAATGCTCCAACAAAGGAGGCATACAGTTTTCATGTGACTCGAGAATCAAAAACAGAGTGAGGTGTCTGGTCAAAATTTGTTCATTTTTTTCTTAGGAGTTTTCTACAAGACATTTTCTGTTCAGAAACCATACCAATAAAGTAAAATAATGAAATAACTCTTAAAACTCAATAGAAAGTAGAAAATATGCCCCGTTAAATCTTGTTCCTATACCTTGGACTCTACTTTCTTAATGTTTTTCTATTATTCTTGACTATATCTATAGAGTAACAGTATCAAACTATGAACTGAAATGCCAGACATATTTTTTTATTTCAAAAAATATCCTAATTGGTGTTCCCAAACATACCCCTGAAGAGCACTGGAGAAACTAAATTAGTATGTAATTTAGAGCATCTCAAAAAATCAGCATCTAATAAAATAGGATAATGAGCGGCTTTATAGTTTGTTTCACGAGTGATGGCGCCCTATAAGTCTCAACGCATCTCATTATCATTAAATACTCTACTACGTTTGTCGATCAAAGCTACGACATCAGTATTTCATGCTTATCTCCTTCAGTACATTGATAGGGCGCTGCACTTCTGTCCGAAGGCAACTCAATATTTATTTCATTGGCGTTACAAAGTCAATGTGACATTTCAGATAATTCAGATACATACATTTTTATTTTATAACCCAAGCAATAAATTTGTATTTTGTGTTTCTGCATTATTGTTGATAATAAATCTTTCATAGTATTTGCTTATTTAATCAATCGATATTTTTTTCTCCCTAATTATATGAACTTCCTTGAAGCGTATAAGAAATTGGAATACCATATCTTATCTCGAAATCGCTACGCCACTGATTTACTCTCGTCAGTTGAATTGATCCATTTTTGGTGTTTTCAAGGCAAACGCCATCATTCGTGAAACAAACTATATGAAATATTCCAGCTTGATGTTTTTGTGTTAAGCAATAATTTTGAATTCTGATTAGTACCCTAGTTTTGATTATATTAAATTTTCTCAACAATAATATTATATTATATTTTCATTAAAGAAGGTATTATAAAGCAGCTGTCAAATATCTCATAACAATCACCTGCAATTAGCTTCATGCAATTAGCTAAAAGGAAGTCTAGTAAATAAATTGAAATCATTAAACAGAAATATATATATATATATATATATATATATATATATATATATATATATATATATATATATATATATATATATATATATATATATATATATAGAAACATAAACTTTTAATTACATACAAAATATTACTTACTGAAATCGGACGCGAAATTTTCACGCGAATCCGACCCTGTCTAGTATGTTCATCTCTAAATCTAAAGAAAACTCTGTGATTCCGCCACCAGCAGACGGAGGTGGATCCTAGTGCACACACGTCCCCACCAATAGCTCCGACGGCTGCTGTAGGCACTTTCCGCCGTTCACCAGTCGCGGTATACTTTTTTATTTGTTGTTGTTGTCTTTCTGGAAGAAATCCGATAGGAGAGACACCCACCCATGAAGGTATATCCGGGTGAGCGCCACAGCCGCAGTGCTCGAGTCCCGCTCAGACACGTAATCAGATCCTGATCGTTCTGAAGCCATCTCCACAAATTTATATATTTTTCTCGCAATTCAATACACCACACATATAGCAGAGAGGATATCTCTATATATAAATATGTCTAGAAGGATGCATTTGATGGCTTTCCTTTAGCTGTGTACGTGATGTTATCAATTTTTCATTATAGAGAAAGCCAACGGCTGCGTCCAATGCAAAAAAGAATAATTCTCAATACAGATCAGTTATTTTCAGAAATACCTATACTATTCAAAACAGAATAGAAAAATGATTCATCTACAAAGATATTGAAAATTTGTTCAGGCTTATTGTTTTTTGGATAATGTAATGCATTTAGAGCTTTCTACATGTCTGAATTCAAATTACGTAGCAATGACTCAAAATCAAACCAAAGCAGATAATTTTGCACTTTACTAATGAGAAATGATTTGAACGAATTAGCAACATTGCAATTAGCTTTTTGGATATCTAGTTGATATTAAAATTCAAATAAAATTTACCCATGTAAAGAAGATAAAATTGGAAAATTTCGCTTTGTACTAAATAGTGAAATGAATCAAATAAATGGTGGCAATGATAATGTTAATTCAAGGAATTAGTTTCTATGCATATAGCGTAGGTAGTTAACTTTTTTAAACATTTTATTTTAGGGCAAACTTCACATAAACTTACATGAATATAATATAACTAACAGCCTTGAAAAGAGGGCGAATTTTTAATTTCCTACGCTACTATTGGTCTGTCTGTCTGTCTGTGACAGCATTATCTCTGGAACAGATCGGTGTATTTTATTGCTTTCTTTTTTATTTTGTTTGGTACCAATATCACTCGCCGGTGGCACTGAATGAGAATCCTGTATCCACTGGGTGTTGAGCTATAGCCAAAAAACGTGATTTGCTCAAGACTATAGCGCGAAAACGGCTTTAAGGATTTCGATTAAACTTGCCCAAAATATTCTTCTAAGAGCCCTTTACCACCCACATATAGCGCCATCTCTGAGAACAAGCATAAAAAATGTTATGCTTGAATAAAATTCCGTATTTTCCACATGTTTCTTCAGATTCTGGCTAAACGTTTCATCTTGCGAAAAAATGTTACATGACCATTGTTGTCTGTCTTGACATGCTGAAAAAAATGAGTAGTACCACGATGTGACTACAGGATTTTTACTTCACTACCGCTATTATCGTCGCTATGTAGGAGGAGATTATTGTAATAGTGTAAAAATTTTCATTCACTGGAATTTGCCTGCGAGCGGTAGGAAAGTCGTGATTTTTTTTATAATGAAATGTTTGATGAAATGTTGCATTTGCTAGGACTTTCTGCATAATTCAGTTTTATTTTCATATAGCCACTGGCATAAAATTTCATTAATTGTGTTAATTTCGTGCGAAATTCACGTAACCTATAAATTAGCAAACTGAAATCAAGAAAGTCCCTTCTATATTTTAATATGGTCAAAACTGTATAACAATTCTAACGAGTAGTCAGGGGTAAAAATGGGTGATTAGGAATGTTTTCTATTGAAAGCTGAAAATTATCACTGGTGATTGGTAATTAGAAAACGATCTAACCAGACCCACAAATTTATAGGTCTTCTAAGTTATAAGGGATTTGGGGGAGGTATCGGAATTGGCCTGAAACGGTTCGTGTAATATAACCCATTGTCGGTAAGTATGTCACACTGTTTTTAAGCGATTTGGGCTGACACACTGCCGTTTGTCCAGATTTATATATGCCCTCACATTTATTCAACATTCAATCACCACTATAAGATAAACTTAATTGGTCTCAGAAAAATCTCCCATACAAAATTATAGGCCCAGAATATTAAATATTTTCAGGTAATAGGTCATTTGCAGAAAATAATTGACTGTGATAAGGTTTCGTCTAAATAACATTTGTCTAATGTGAAAGTTGCATTACGAGCTTAATCAATTAAAATCGAAATGTGAAGCAGTCAAATCTTGTATTTGTTACAGTTCCCATGACCTTGTTATACATCAATGCAAACTGTAGTTTGCAGAGGTGAGAGCGGTATCTCTGGATTTTTAGTCACGTAATGGTTTTACCCGATTAATTTGAAAATATGGCTTGAAATTAACGAGATATTGTATTTAATACAATCCTACAATGATAAGTAATCATTTGAAAATGTTTTCAACTCGTAAAAGGCTGTAATAATTATATTATCAATATATGTAGAACCAAATAGACGGATTTCACAATTTATTATTTTCAAGACTCTACGGTGTTGCCGGTGCTAAAATTTTATCTGTTTTTAAATACCTAACTGATATAGATATCTACTACTTCGCTCTTATTCGAAAGTGGTACATTTTTAACGCATTAATAATATTTGTCGAACGTATACGTTTGAGTATACTCCAACTAAATGGCAAAAATGAGGTAGATGTAGCAGTAGCAGAGAACAGACGTATATAGAACTGCAATCCTTATAGCAGTACGTGTTAATACATCTATTTACTAAGAGATGGCAGAGCAATCAGGAATTAGACGTTTTCGTACGCAGTTTGTTATTAAATATTATTAATTTTTGATACCTAGGTATATTTCTTCTAACATTGACTACTCGTATATATTTTTTTTTGGTTTTTGCTTTTGGTTCAGATCACACGATATAGCTTTTTTTATAATTCGACGCGGCCCGCTGTTGATAAATATCAAGGTACATTTCAAATTATGAAATACAAGGTGGGAGATTAGGAGTGCGTAGGTATTCGAACGATTACGGGGTTATTGTAAATATTAGGACAAAATGTTTATAACTAACCCAATTGTATTTTAAACATACTACAACATAAAAATATTTTCAATTATACCGGGTGTTTCTAAATAGTTGGAACTCTACACAACTGTGTTTTTTCTTAGGGTATACCTAAGTAGCCGGAATTCCGAGATAAGAGCAATTTTCAAAAAAAATCAAATAATATTTCTCATATTCATCTAGGTTGCTATTAAATGTCATCATAGTACATGAAATAATGAAAATTTGACAATTAGTGCATTATTAATTATTAATAATACCTTTGAGTATTTCTCAACGTAAGTTATTTGAAATGAATGATATAACAATTCAAACGAAGTTCTAATAAAATTGTTTATTCTTCATGGAAAATGTGTGGAAACTATCGCAACAACGTGCAGATAATTAAATGAAACGTACTCTGATTTACATCCAATGAACAAGAGGAAGTTTGTACGATCACAAAATAATTTCATTAATTATTTGTTAAAATTTAGAAAACGTTCATAATAAGTTTTCAAAATTCCGACCATTGACCTCCAAACATTTCTATGTCCGTTTATTTGTAGATATAGTTGTAGCCCTCCTTATTTCACTGGCATCTAGTTCTTCAATGCAGTTGATTATTCGTTGGCGTAGATCTTGTTTACTGTGTCTGGTGTCATGTATACTTTTGTCTTCAAATGACCCCACAAGAAAAAATCAAGTGGCGTGAGATCGGTTGATCTCGCAGGCCAATGCCATGGACCCAAACGTCGGGACCAGCGATCGTCGAACATTTCAAACAACTCCGTTGTTACTTCCCCAGTGAAATGAACCGGTGCTCCATCCAGCTGAAACCAACTGCTACGATATTCTTCCAATGACAGATTGTCGTTCACAACTGGCCTTAGAATTTCCAGATATTTCTCAGAATTCAACGGTTCATCGTAAATAAGAAAACTTATTCGGTGATCCTATTTAAGGCAAAATACGTCGAAACTAAATTTCTCCTGAAATCCCATTTCCTTGACAATATTTGCATTTTGATCAGCCCTGAATTGCTCGTTCCTTCTATTAAAAATTCCTTCACTGGAAAATTTTGAATCGTCTGTCTAAATATTTTTTTAAGAATTTAGGATCTTCTTGGATGCGAAAAAGGATTGTTTCGCAAAAGTGAACCCTACTTTGATTATCTTCTGGTTTTAGAGCTTGAGCTTTAGTAAACTTGTACGGGCGCATGTTATGATTATGGATGATCCTTCCCACAGACGCACGATCTAAGCCTAATCATATTCGGCACTTCTAGTGGAAGCTAGGGGATCAGCACGGAAATAGGCCAAAACATTTATTATGTTGTCTGTTGTCTTCATCTGAAGTTATAGGTTTCGGTAGATGTCGTTCCGCTTTAATTTTGATCCATTATTAATGAAATTATTTTGTAATCGTAGAAACTTTCTCTTGTTCATTGGATGTAAATCAGGATACGTTTCATTGAATTTTCTGCACGTTCTTGCTATAATTCCCTCACATTTCAAGAATAAACAATTTTATTAGTACGTCGTTCGAATTGTTATTTCCCTCCATTTCAATTTTTTCAAGTCACTTACAATAAGAAACACTCAAAGGTATTATTAATAATGCACTAATTGTCAAATTTTCATTATGCCATGTACTATGATGACATCTAATAGCAACCTAGATTAATATGAGAAATATAATTTGT
This sequence comes from Crioceris asparagi, assembly GCA_958507055.1. NCBI lineage: Eukaryota > Metazoa > Arthropoda > Insecta > Coleoptera > Chrysomelidae > Crioceris > Crioceris asparagi. The sequence continues at coordinate 77,476,731 of OY293826.1, read as the reverse complement.
TTTTTTTAGGCAATTGCTCTTATCTCGGAATTCTGGCTACTATAGGAACATGGTACATGAAATCGAAGGAAATTTAGGTATTTTTCAGGATATTTCATAATATACAGGGTGTTCCGCATTTTTAAACATTTTGATCCTATGTCCCGTTCTCCAAAACCGTCTAAGGTACCATCGACCGTGAGCCACCTTGTATATATATATTTGTATTTAAAATTAATATGATTATTGAAATTAAAGTTAGTCCGTGACAGCTAAGCGACTTCCAAAAAAAATCCATATCCCAAAAAACATTCCCAATGTAAGACTTTTGGAGGTGAGCTATATTCTGCAAAACTCGACAAAAAAAAATCAAATCTTTCGCATACGCTCAGTAAGAGCTCCACACCCATACAACTTTTTATGTTTCTTTGTATACGAATTTTGCTTTAATGGTACATTTTCATCAAGTGATTCTATCGCTTCTCACCGCCCCCAAAATTCCTTCCATGACGTTGAAACATAAGTTGTTCAATTTTTTTTTCAACTCATAATAAGTTTTATAGATACTCCACGCCTTTCTAATAGTCTCCTTAATACGATGTTAGAAATTATTTTCATTAGGTTTAAATATACAGGATGTTTCATAATATATGCGGAGGACTTGAGGATGTGATAGCACGTCCAAAAAATGAAAAAAATATTAACTTATCCTCTAGAATGCACCACTTTCGAAATACAGGGTGTTGAAATTGAAAGAAAAAAATCGTTTTTTGTGAATATCTTTGAAGCCGTTTATCTTGCAGAAAACAGATTTGTAAGCATTTTCCACTCATAATAAGCTAAGTTTTGAGTCAGAAAATTTTTGTGTTAAGTTATAATTGGTGAAGATTTTGAAGGAGTAGTGCGTGTTTTTCTCCCCATTTCCTACGCCAATGGAAAAATTACAGTTTTGAGATGCCCATTTGAACCGCCAATGTTTTATACAAAAAAAACACAATTGATCGTCAGCTCTGAATTCGACCGTTTTCGAGAAAAATCAATTTTATGTTTAAAGGTCACGACCAACAGTACCTTTTTGGGCGTCTCAAAACCGTACTTTTTCCATTAGCGGAGAAATGTGGAGAAAAAAACCCAATATTCTTTCAAAATATTCACCAATTATGACTTAACAAAAATGTTGTTCTGACTCAAAACTTGTACGATAAATGGTTCAGGAGATAGTCAAAGAAACGTTTTTTTAAATTTCAACGCCCTGTATCTCGAAAATGACGCATTTTAAAGTGTAAGCTGACTTTTTTTCATATTTTTGGACGATCTATCACATCCTCAAGTCCTGTGAATATATTTGAAACACCCTGTATATTGAGAAATAGATCATAGTGCACCTTTGTATTTTTGGTGTGTGTAAAAATATTGCAGATCACTAACAAAGTTGATTTTTTCTTCCCATAGAACCCTTAGAACTTGACCATATAGTTGAATATACACATGTAGTTCGTAAAAACGAATAAAAGTTCAAATGCAATATTAATTCTGTTTTATTTCATCTTCTTTTCCAAGACGGAATATATTGCATTCATTAGAAGTATGTATGCAAGCTAGTGACAATTTTATCATTTAAATTGAGCAGGTGAGTGACTGGAAATGTTAGTCCATATTTAGTGGAACTATGGGTTATGAATATAATACGTCAAGTTGTAATTTCAAGGAAGGAGTTTTAGGGGCAGTGAGAAGCGATAGAATTACTTGATGAAAATGTACCATTAAAGCAAAATTCGTATACAAAGAAACATAAAAAGTTGTATGGGTGTGGAGCTCTTACTGAGCGTATGCGAAAGATTTGAGATTTTTTTTGTCGAGTTTTGCAGAATATAGCTCTAACCTCCAAAAGTCTTACATTGGGAATGTTTTTTGGGTATTTTATTTTACACGAACTCATATTTTGGAGTATAGCTAATGAGATATATTTATTTACTTTAGTTTGTTTGTTTCATCACCGATTCAACTTTATAAAACTTTTACTGCGTCATATATCATTTATAACTCTGTTAACCTAGTTTTAACTTATTAAATATTCAGTAGTCTGATGCTCGACCTAAATCGCACGAATACCCATTTATCATAAACATCATATCGACGTAAAAATTGGTTTTTCGGTTAACTTTTCTGTCTGATTTAGCAGAAGTATAAGACGTTATAAGATGGTTTGGTTCATTAAATAATTACAATTCTGATTTTTGCTGTAACTTTATTTTTGTATCAATTTGTTTTTTAATTGGAGCCTCTTAATAAAAGCCTAAAATAAATGTTCATTAATAATTGTGGGCGCCTTCGCCATATGTGTGAATGCATTTTTCAAGAAATGTATAAATTAAGACGAAATATGATTAGTTCATTACGTATATTGAGTTGGTAACTGATGATCTGCAATGAATTTCAGAATTAATTACTTAGCTATATCGCATTTAGTCAGACTGAGATTGGTAAAAGCTATCTTTCCGATCCATCAAAAAATTCAATAGATTCAGATCAAAATAAAATTATTTGTCATTGATTAAATAAATGTGGCATATTGGATGCCTTCAGACAATAGCTTTAATGTAATTTTCATATAATGAATTAGTTTATGTATTTTTTAAGCTGAAAAATTGTTCAATTTCTTTAAGATGCCATAAGAAATAAATACTAACTAATGTGTTCATATAATCGTAGAGAGATGTTTTTTTCTCTTAGAATGAAAGAGACTCCAATGAAACATTTAGTATATTTTTTTATATACGTCTGTATGTGTATGAACGTACCTATGATAGTGTAACTCACAAATACTCTTGAATGGTCACTCTTGACATCAATTGTGTAAATTATAACAAATTAAGTAAGGTAAGGTAAAACCCATTTAGATTATTTATTTTGTTTTTTTTCTCACATTACAAAGCAACTAATCAAGTCTAGTTAATATACATACTGATAAAACTAACAATGAACGATTGAAGAAGTCTAATTTTGGAGATAAAATGTAGGTATTTTGTTCGTGAATATTAGAGAACGTGTAAGGCTTGGTAATTACTTTTTACACACTGATGATCAAAAGTATATTCCATAACATAATTGTTGTTGTTGAATTCAAGCTGTGGGGTATCATTATTCATTAACATGAGGTCGCAGATATAAAAGAGTAACTAACTTAAAGATATATAATCCATAAATCAGTTGACAGATAGTCAAATTCAAGTTTATTTGACTGTATTTGAAGACATAAACTTTTATGAACTTAACGCAACTTTAACACATAAATATTATTAAGAAAAATATGTCATGGAGTAGTAACTTCGACGAACAAGATATTTTGAAATTATATTTTTAATGTGTTAATTATGAATATTACTTTTTTCAGTGAGCGGGTTTATAAATATGCCACTGTTATACGGAAAAAAATATGATATTGTGGCTTTCACGAAAGGAATATGGAAATTGTTCTCTATTCTTCTATTCCGATTGTGAACAATATAATTCCAAGTCAAGTTATTATGGTTTTTGCCAAGACGAATGATTGAATTATACATGATTAAACTTATGAGGGCCATTGAACCTATTGATCCCAGAAAATATAGGTATCATCTTACAAACCATAAAAACTGATCCCATACCTTATGACAGAGCTTTGCTGTAAGTTGCGTAAAAATCTTTTTTATAAACATAATCTGTCCGTATTTGGTTCACCATTCAATTCAAATTAAATCGTTTATTCAAGCTAATACCCTGAATAGTTTTACACACGTCAATCAGAGTACTAAGTAATAAAATACATAAAGGGTGGTCCTAATTATGATGGAGAAACTTTAACAGCATATTCAGCAGATACAAATATTTATAAAAGTTCATTTAAAATTATCTCCAAAAAATGCTTCGTTTTGGAGATACCGGGTGTTAAAATATTGCGAAAAAATCCTTTTTTCTTATTTTTAAAGAAACTCTTCTAGATTTTGCTTTCAAACTTAGGGATTATTGCCACTTAAAAACAAATTTATAGCATGATAAACACTTATTTTTGTTTTACCAGTGGGGTTCTTGAGACCGTTTTAATTATTCTAAATATTTAAAAAAAATGTACGCCAATGGTTTATCGCAATTGTATTAATAAATTTAGACATACTGATCAATTCTAAACAAAAATGGTCTCTCTATTATTTTCGCTACAACGAACGGTTCTCGAGAAAAAAATATTTTAAATGATAAAAAAATGTACGCCAATGGTTTATAGCAATTATGTTATAAAATTTATATATATTGATCAATTCCAAACAAAAATGGTCTCTTCAGTATTTTCGCTAAAACGAACCGTTCTCGAGAAAAAAAATATTTTTTTTGCATGTGCACCTAATATCTGCGGTTTTTTGTTTAGAATTGATCAATATATCTAAATTTTTTCACAAAATTGCCATAAACCATTGGCGTACCATTTTTTATTATTTAAAATAGTTAAAACAGTCTCACGTACGCCGCTGGTAAAACAAAAACAAGTATTTATCATGCTATAAATTTTGTTTTTAATTGAGAATAATACCTACTAAGGTTGGAAGCAAAATCCAGAAGAGTTTCTTTAAAAATAAGAAAAAATATTTTTTTCGCAATATTTCAAACACACCATATCTCCAAAACGAAGCGTTTTGGAAATAAGTTTATGAGAACTTTTTTAATTATTTTTATCTGCTGAATACGCTGTTAAAGTTTCTCCATTATTATACGAACCACCCTATATAATAAGACACTATTACACAAAATACTATTAAAATTTACATAGAATACAGTAAAAATTTATACAAGTAGGTACACAAAGTTAACTTTCATAACATATTTATTATTTTGCTATTTAGAATGGTCGCTACAGTAACCAATCTTATATTGTTTTCTTGAATTTATTAAAGGAAGAATCTATAATGTTAGAGTTAACTTTATCTAAAAAAATTATATAGTGATAGATGCAACCAAGACTGCTCGAACTTAGTCTAAAAAAAAATTAAACGAAATTTGTTATTTTGTCTTGTGTTATGTTCATGGAAGTACCTTGTCTGTATAAAATTTATTTTATCTTGATATAAATATAGGTACTAAGCAAGTTAAAATATAAAGATCTGGCAAGGTGAGTAGTTTCAATTCAATAAACTTATCATGCAGCGGAGTGTCTCAATCAAAGCATGGTAGGCAGTTTTTAGTTCCTGTCTGTCCAGGATCTGTGCCAAGTTTCCGATTAAAAATATAATATACGCAAGTTTGGTAGCTAATTGCTCGACATGTGAGTTAATGTTAAGTTTAGAGTCAATATGAATACCTAGAAACCGGGCACTGTCCGCATATCCCTCATTGTCCTGTTCCCTGTGCGAGAAGACCATACTAATTGTTTTATTCTCATTTAATAATGGCAAATTTGAATTTTTGCCTGCGACTACCCATCGCCCATTGATTTTTGCACTATTTATTTTTTTACTGTCACTCTGGTGCCATCATCAGCAAATAAAGACAGTGTCCCAGGAGTCATAGTTTCATTTTAGTCCTTTATATAAATGAGAAAAAGTGTTGGACCCATAACAGAGCCCTGCGGTACTCCACTCTCTATCCATAATAAATCTGATGATACTCCATTGCACGACACATACTGCTGTCTATTTTCTAAATAATTTTCTATGAGATTTCGACTTTTTTGATCAAAATTATAGTTTTTTAGTTTATTGATTAAATTTTTATGCCGTAGGCAGTCAAAAGCCTTCTGAAAAGGAAACACCCACCTGACTCTGTGATTCATTGCTCTCAACTATTTATTTTGATTAAAAAAATAGTGCCTGGTCTGTTGACCTTTTAGCCCTAAGACCATATTGATGCTCATAAAAAGGTTGTTCTCTTCAAAATAGTTGTAAATTTGATTATTCAGAGCAATTTCAATTATTTTGGAAAAAATATTGAAATCGGTCTAATTTTTTTTAGGGCTCTCTGCCTTTGTGCACGGGCTCTACTTTGGAAAATTCAGGGATGTCAGGGAAATGCCCTGATTCAATTACATGATTTATTAATCTTGTTAGTGGTTAAATGATTATATGTTTGATACATATTATTATCTTTGATGAAATTTGAAAATGTCCTTAGATTTTTTACTTTTTCGGGAATTAATGATTTTAGTCCTTAGAACTGATATTGAGAAGACTAAATGAAATGTGATAGGCATTTTGAAGTCTTGTACTTTACTTTTTGTATTATATTTGTCCAATTTTTTTGAATATTTGCAGGTACTTCAACAAAAAAAATTATTTTGCTTATTAGGATCTATTGCAGATTAGTGAATGTTTTTTTATTGATTCTATGTTTATTTATTAAGCTCCAATATGCTTCGGAGATAGGTTTTCATCATTTAATATTTTAACATAAGCTTTTTAGCCATTTTAATTTGGATTTTGTAAAACTTCCTATAGGTAGGTATTCTTTTATGAAATTTTGAAACTCATAGGTCGGATAATTTTCTTGAATTTCCCTTAATAGGCAAATATTTTCCCTTACTCTAATCAGATTTGGGTTAATGCCTACAAAAAAGGAGATTCTTTTGATTTTCTAATTTATCCCGCAAAATCTAGATCCAGTAGACAAATTTTTCTCCTAAATATAATTTTACTAATATGATTCTACTTAATTCCGGTGTCAAAATGTGTCAGCATTGAAAATTTCTGGTATACCATGGTATATGGTTACATCACTTCTAGTGGTCGAGATGGTTGCTCATTTAAGTTCATTTAGGTAATATATCCTCGAAAGTTCAAGTTCCAATCCAAAATATGTCTACGATATTTTCATAACTAACATAACTTTCATAAGGTCATGCCACGTGTCTTAAATACCTAAGTTTCCAAAAATTGTCACGAATAAAATATGAAATTTATGAATACTCTTTCAGATAAGTAACAAAACCTCTAGATTCTAGATTATTCTAGAATATGAATGAATATTTTGTACATACATTTTTGAGGCATTCTATGAAAAACAGAGTGCACTAGGTGTAAATTTTGTTTTACCTTGAGGAGCCGTCCCTGCATGGAGACGGTGCCGCATTGGTCGCGTCACGGCCAATACTCGATACCGCGTCGCGACGCCCTTACCGCCTCCTCCACCTGCCACTGCCGTCGCCGTCGTGTAGCCTTTTCTTTTTGTTCTTTTGCCAAAGAGACGGAGCGGCCGCCAACCGCCATCTTCACCCATCGACTGAATTAAACATATATAAGCGAGGAAGAGGGTTTGCGGTTGGTCAAGAGCCCACCCATTCCCTTTGGAGGCGAGGAGACACACATTAGCTGCTCTCTTTCCACACACAAATACCAACAGGATAACGTCTGCAGCAGGAAGGAAGGTATGGCGGCGGTAGCAGGAATTTATTTCGCGGCCGGTACACATGCCAATTTATGACGGTTGGAGCACTGAATTTTGTATGTGACTGAAGAAGATACTCGCAGAAGACGCCGACGCCTTTGTGTGGATCTCATCGAAAGTGTCTTGTTGTGAAGTATATATGATCTGGTCAATGTGGAACAGTGTTAGACAATACAATTGATGAATATCCTAAAAAGGCATTTTATTGAATTTTTAAGATGCTTTATACCTTATAAAACTATTCTTGCAACTCGAATGTAAGTCCTTAAGAACATAGAAGAAAAATTCCAGCTGCATCACATATGTACTGGATAAAGTTGAGGTTAACTCTTTCAATAAGGAATAAAACTCTATCTTTATTTATGAGCAATAATAACATCGGATTTGATTCTTACTAGATCGATCCCATATCATAATAGTTTAAATTATCAGTTCAGAACTCACCTCATATCAACATGAAGTGATTGATTTTCATTCAATTGTATCTAAAAAGTTGATCTTTTTACCAGCTTCGATCTTTCCTATCTTCACAATGCTGCCATTGACATATACTATAGGAGGAACAGAATTTCTGGAATCAACCTCCTCCTCACTGGAAACCCATAAAAATACCACTCCAGAACTTTTATTCCGCTAAAACTAGTATGTCTCATTTAGAAAAAATATATAAATGGCAGTTATTTATTTGCTTTACCAAAATAAATACAAAGTGAGCTTCTTTGTTCTTCAAAAAAAGATATTTAGATATAGTCGCCTCCATCTTTTCTAGAATATAATTTTGACTTCTTTCGAAGATTAGTTTTAATAAATCCAATAAATTGTTTTATCAGGTTGAGAAGCTTTCTCGTTGCGAAAACAAATTGAACGAAACGGCTTCCTCAATTTATGAGAACTGTAGATACTATTTCAGCAACATGAAGGCCCCAAATCAGAATAAGCTTACAGTGTGATTTAGAGATAGCCAGATGTAAAGGGAAATATGATTAGATGTGAGTTGCGCTTCTGCCTCAAATATTCGTGCTTCGGGCCGATTTCGTAATCAAATTTAATCTCCTATTAATTTTAATCTTTCGTAAGAAATTTTATAAATTTTTTGATTGAACATATAATTCAAAGTTACTTTAAAAGAACAAGAGATAAGATGACTGACGTTATAAAAGATTAAAAAAGGTACAATTTTTATTCCGTTATCAAGATGTCAGTTACACAAATTGAAGAATTAACTTATCTTCCTTTAGGGATTCATTATGAAATTCCCCCTTATTGAGTTAATAATTTATATGGAATAATATATTTTCATTCTAGCAATATCTTGTTACCTGTACTATGTATACTAAAGTCCAGTTTATGTACCTCTAAAACAATATGGGTATCTAATAAAAAAAAGAAAATGAATTATTCAGTTAATGTTGATTTTATCAATACAGCAATTTATTTTCTAACAAAATATTTGAATTCTTTTAACGTTTTGCTTCTTTTCTGAGCATCTTTTCTTAATGATCTAGGGGGCATCATTTTATGAAAAAATTGTTTTTAACAGTTTCTCTTATACCAATAGTTAACAGTTTATTTACCTATGGGTAAATATGCGAAGATGTTCCGTCCCACATAAAAGTAATGCTATAATTTTTTTTGTGTCCGTTTTGTATCCTCTGTTAGCAGTATCTCGTAAAATTTGCAGTTATCGTATACCAGTAGCAGTTACATAAAGCATCTATCTTTTGTATCTCCTCATAGAAGTATGGTCCATTGATCTTGTAATGAAGAAAATGTCGTGAGGACGATATTCGATAGTTTCGAATATTGACACGCCCATCTAGAATAGATTGAAATTGGTCTAATCTATTTAATGTACGGGATAGGTTAACATAAATCCTTACAACTAATATTAAAAACTAATTAGAGGTTACAATTAAATATACAATAAAAGTATGGACATACCAACAATCTGGTCATTAACGAGATTACCCGAATGTTTACGTTTCTTTTCCAGATGAAATTTTTTGAAATTATCATCAAATGTGTGATTATTATCATTGGGATGTAACGCATAATTTGAAATACTTTTATAGTCTATGAATGTGATCTAGCGTTCATTGATACGGGTTTGAACATTTCTAGCAGTTTGACCTATGTCAACTTTCTAGCAATCACCTCAAATGAGTTCATAAACACCTAATTTACAATGATCTTGAGTTTTTAATTTATTATTCTTGATAAATTTTTATATCAGAACAATTACCCACTCAAAATGACGTCAAGACTCATCCTTTCTCGGTGGTGGTTATTGACACGATATGACAAATGCATAAAACTTTTGGCAAATATTGTTAAAAAATATCTTTTTGGTGATGAAATAATAATGTAATGACAATTTGTGTTTTCGAGAAAGACATAGAGTGAGCCCAACTCGTACGTGACAGATTTTGTTATATATTTTTTATACCCCTCTACACTTAACGGTAGAAGAGGGATAGATTATATATATATATATATATATATATATATATATATATATATATATGTATATATTATATCAATAGTCTATATGACGAAGCTAGAAAAATGAGACAAACACGCATATCTTTCGAAAAAATATTCTTTGCGTAAGTACAGAACCTTCTTCAAACGAGCCCAACTCGTACTTAATAGTTTTTTATATATTTTTTGTATCAGTAGTCTACATGACGGAGCAAGAAAAATGAGACAAAACACCGTACGCATATCTTTCGAAAAAACCTTCTTTGCGCAGGTCGATGTTCGCAACAGTAGTTTAATACATACGTCAGATTACTAGTTATAGTCATTTGACTAACCTCTTTCATCTGTGCATTTGACTAGGTAGAAAAGTATGGGAATTGTACCATCTGTCTTCTTGGTCTCTGTTAAACGATTTTCGGTATCTGCAATATACAGAGTGTACTTTCAAGTTGCTACTAGAATTTCTATTTCAGATCGATTTTTAACAACCTCATAACTTTGTCTATTTGGAACGGATTCTAGTAAAATGTGATGATGATATGATTAATATATTTTTCACAATTGCGTGTTCCCCGTGTGAAAAGTAATATGGATACCTTGATAACGTAGTTTGCTGGTAACATCAAGGTAAACTGTTTTCATGACACTGATACTTATCAGGTGCAGATGTTTGACTTAGGAGGTTTATGGCAATCATTGATAACCCTCACTCCTCAAACCTCACAAACTAAACATCTGCACTTGAATTAACCGCCAAATTCGATATTATAGGTATATAGTGTAAGATCTCAAATGTCAGAATGTCAGGTTCCATTTAATGAACGTCATTGTGACAACATTTCTGACATATAGATATACCTATAAATAGAATCGACAAAGGCATTATTGAATATCAATAGTCAGGTGTCAAAATTGATGTCGATATAAAGGGAGAGAGTAATATATAAATAGACAGTGTGTTCCTAAATACACAACATTACCCTGGCCAGGCTTAAATTATGTCGTCAGTCAATGTCATATTCCTATATTGAGTCCAAACATCTGTCAATTTTCGACGGCCATTTTAACCCTGGCCAGGCTAATGTTTTGAATTTTGGAACAGCCAGTATAACTAACTTAAACTCTTGACAACGATAGTGACAGTACCTCACTCGCCTGTTGTGCCATTTGGTGAGTACGAAAATGATAATCCAAACAAGTTCCAAGACCTATTGTTTTGGAGGTAACTAGAGGCCACTTCAAGGAAAAATATAACGCTTGTGTTTCCATTTATGACTGTTAAAAAGCGTAGCTATTCACCTTTTCGTAACATCTGTTCATTCCCCGTTCTGATGTACCATATCGGAAAGACGGAAACACAATAGATATCATCTCTATTTGTTGGTTGGACAGGAAAATGCATCCTATCTACCAATCTCTCTCTCTTTTAAAGCGACGGAATGGAACACATGGTAGGATAGGAACATCATATTATTATTATTACAACCGTTACATGCAGCAACAGCAGCACCGCTGTAGCAGGTACCAGGCATAATGATGGCACGGCAGGTATATATAAGCGAAAGTGGTGTGTATACAATCTATATTATAATATATATATTTCGACAGGATGTGTGTCCTATCGCACCCACCCCGAGCAGGATCCTCTTAGAGCCGTTAAGAGAGACAATGTCATGCTTTTGCCATTACCCCCGCCCCTCACAAGAGCCGGTGAGCGAAAGATCCTTACTTTGTGTTGTCGGTGTGTGTCAGTATGTTTACCCGATCCGTGTGGATATTAGCTCATAATAAAACTAAATTAGATTAGACTTAGGGTTGGGAAAGATAGTAAAAGTGGAGGGAAAGAGGAGCACTAACATAGGTATAGGTAGATAAACAATATATATACGAACACGTAAATGTTGAATTTGTGAGGGACGTTAAATTAAAAATTGCTGCTTGATATACATATAACGACCGTTTTGATCAACAATAGGTATCACCTAAATACAGCCGTATTCATAATCGAAACTTAGTACGCTACTAAATTAAGTGCGGAGATTTATGGCTACCCGAACACACAACTGACAGAACCATCAATCCACAGTCGTAAATGAGGACTGTGCTGCAATCTAACTAACCTAACCTTAAATTAGGTTTATGACTCTTATGCCAGTGTTATGATAGGAAAGTGTTTTATTTTAATACGGTACCAGTTAGTACCGACATGAGATTGGATTATGAATACGGCTGTAAACATTTGATAGTCGTTCGAGAAAGTTATTGTTTTTAAAGATTTGCGATACGTTCATAATTCATTCGAGCGATCTTTTGTCAAACGTTTTTTATGCGGTGTTATATCTGCTTTGTAACATGGATTGTTTATTATGTACTTACTGTTATTATTTCTTTTAGTTTGTTTTTTTTTCTAATTTCTTATTTTCTGTAGTTGTTTCATGTATAGTTAATTAATTAGTTCTAGAGTTGTTAGATTTATTCTCGAACCTTCCAGAAATGATTTATGAGGTACACTTTGACACAGTATTGTCAGTTTGAGATGCTTCTAGAATATTATTATCAGCATCTAGATAATCATAGAACATACTGGATCAATGTCATGTCATGATTCAGATATATAAAACCGGGACACAGTCAGTTTATTGTATCAGTCAATTGGACACATAACTCGATAGCACGGTCACGGCCAAATTGACATGGATATAGTTTGTTTTATAGCCATTTTGGGTGTGGCGCTAGTCGCCAATGTCGAGAGTCAATGTGTCAGTGGCTGACGGTATCTAATCTAATTTTCGCATTGCATATGAGAGAACCACTTTGAAGAAAAATATATTGTCTGGAAATAAGTAAAACATGACAAAAGCGGAAATGTGATTACAGAAGTGAGCATTTATTTTTACACGCTTTATATTAGCTTGTTATTATATGTAGCTGTTCAATACACTCCATTAAATAATTTCTTGCAGGCTCTTTTCCAGCGTTCTCGATTATCCGACTCCGCTATTCCAACTATTATTGATGATATCAAAACGAGTACAGATAATAAGGATAGATAGATAGATATTTTTATTCGTAACAGAAATTACAAAGGATTTTCTTAGACGTCAAGAAGAGAAAATAACATCGATTTTAGTCTCGTTTGAAAGATAATTCAACGCTTATTTCAAAAATAATGTCGGATGTGTTCGCAAATTCACACTTTTGCCTCTAGAGGGCGCTGAATAACCCATATTCAGTTTTCACCGTTTTTTGTAAAAAAATAAATAGCACGATACATTTCTCTTTTATTGGTATTGAAAGCCATATAAATAGCCACAGTTTGGCGAAAAACGCGACTCCATATCTTTACTCGTTTTTTGAATTATTGTAAAATGTAATCTCAAACCAAACAAAAATACTAATAGACTGATTAGAAAGAAAATAAATAAAAATGCTTTTCTGTTTCTGTTGGAAAATAGCAAATACTAGAACATAGTTGTACTTGTTATGAGCAGTGGCGTGCAGTGGAATCTTAAGTAAGTGAAGCACACACAGTACACATTTACAAACACTTTTTTTTACTTAATTGTCCAACATTTTCAATGTTATCCCCGACAGTTGAAGATGGAGGTAGTTTCATGTCCATGTACGTATTATTAAAATTATTAATTCACTCAAATTATTATTTTTATGTCTTATTTTACGTTGTTATTAATCCACTAATATTGCTTAAATAGATAATCATGTTCTTTTCTCGTTTTTTTCCTCGATCAAAAAACCATTTGTTTCTATAGTGCCAATTATTTTCTTATCAAGAATTAATTTTAAGCTAACTTAAAAACCAATAAAAATAATCCAATGGTCAATCGGGAAAGTAAAATTGCGCAGCTATCAACAGTTTGATGATTAAAGTACCTAAAGGAATAGTTATAACACTATTTTTTTACTCAGTGCTAACCTAACCTAACCTAACTGAATAAGCAATAAGTAACTTATATCTTTAAATAGGTAGTGATAATGATTATTACTTTCTTAATAAAACAAAAATATCAATTTTTCAATAACTCAAAACGAGTAAAGATATCCAGTCGAGGTTTTCGCCAAAATGTAGCTAATCATGTGGCTTTTAATACCAATAATTAATAAATGTATGGTGCCATTTTTTTACAAAAAAGATAAAAACTGAATATTGGCTTATCAGCGCCCTCTAGGAGTAAAGATTTGAAGTTGCGAACACATCCGACATTATTTTTAAAATAAGCGTCGAGTTATCTTTCAAACAAGACTAACTCATTAGATTTGGATAACGCGTCTAGGAGATTACAGCGGTTTATGAAAGTACTGTTTCCCAGCTCACCCCACCCTTATAATCAAAAAAACGGAAAAAGTGTGAGGACCAGAATTACGCAGAATGTCATGAACTTTCCATTTCCGGTAATAAAACAATACGTTAATATATCGATTTCTTGAGAAAAAGATAATTTTTATTTATACCATGGTAATTACGCAACCTAGCGGCCATTTTAGAAACTTGAAAATATTTTAGCTGAATTTCTTCTAGCCGATTTACTTATGAATTGTCGTAGGGTTCTTGGTTTCCCTATTATCCTACCTCGATGACCTTAGTAGGACACCCGATATATATTTTTATATATTATGGACGAGCACAGCAGAATTTCTGATAAACAGTTATCCTGATCTTCGGTATACTTTGATATTCGACAAATTATCAACCAATGATATAAAATTAGCAGCAAATAGATTATTAATGCATTGAGAAATTCCGATCATTTTCTGGAGAAAATAGATTGTCAAAAAGAAAGTGTTATATAAGCAACGCCAGATTGAATAATTCGCTTACCGTTTGTGAAATTAATTTGAATTCATTACAGAGTACAGTACAAATAAAGAATCATATTTAAGAAATTGGCAACGATACTAGATTACAGCGACTTGCGCAGCCAAACCTAGAACTACGAACAACGCCTTCAATAAGTGACCGTGGATGCGGGCGCGCTTTCGAATCACTGACGGTCGCATTGCATTCTCCTCCTCTCACAAGGCAACGGGTAACCAGCGAGAGTATATGTCCCTAGTATAGCTCTTGAGGAGATTACCCAAATTCTTTTTTATTAATTCTTAATCAATCAATTACAAAACTAGCTTCGAGCCCACTCGATCAAGCAATAATATGCCCTGTAAATGTAACTCTGAGAACCACATTGTTGTGAAAGATAACACACAACATAAAAGATTTTGCCCCCAAATTAATCCATCTCATTTATCATTCTATAACAATCCACATAATAGAGGAAAAGGAAACACGACTGACTTAAACTCAATAAACCCTAATCTATCGACATGAATTTATCTAATATAACCCATTCGCAATTAGCAAATTCCCACCCACCCTTCGACAGCGTCCTATATATCTATTTATATCCCTCGAGCTTCGAGACTTTCTTAGGAAGGAATCTGCAAAACTAATTGTTAAACGGCCTACGTCGATTTGCGGCTAAACGTTTGTTTCTGACTACATAAAGTGGGAAGGGCACAAAAAGGGTATGGAATGTTGCATAGAGTAGGACAGCAAGTTGTATTATGCACCAGTTAAATTGTCAGAAAACCAGGTCGGTGATGCTAGAATATTTTGGTGCCAATAAACCAACAAATATATGTTCTAAGTGAAACAGTTGTGTTAGTTTCAATTGAACTTAAGAAATGTTAATTTATCATATATTATCCTCATATAGTAAGTTTTTATTTAGTGCCCCAAAGATGGTTTAACACTCATCTAAAAATAATGTGCCGAAGCCAAAATTTGGGTGCTAATAATCGTCTCATAAACATTTAATATTGGATAAGGTTGTGCTTGCTTGACGTGAAGCTAGCACAACATTACTAAAGTGTAACGAAGTACCAGATTGTCTCATCATATAATTAGAAGATTAAATAAAGGGATAGCTTCCTAGATTCACGGCACGGGATTACTCAACACTGTTCGAATACCATACCTCAGTTTGTTTTCCTCATTATACTAACAACAAATGTAATACAGACAAATTGACCGATAAACATTATAGTTATGTAGAGTTAAATTTCTATCTATTTCATCGGATAAAACAATATTAAAAAATGGAAAAGACAGTTACCTGTGCTTGATAGATTTGCAAGAATAATCTGACAAAATAAGAGGGAAAACACTTTGAAAGAGAAGAAAGTAAAGTCGAAAATAAGGGAAATCATTCAATAAACAGTTTGATATTAATAAAATTATATTGATTTAACAAGAGAAAAGATTTCCAATATTATATAAAAAGTATACAGAAAGAGGTTAGGCCATCATTAAACCTAATGAAATAAATAAATATATATATTTTCATACTTAATGAACTGAATCCAGGAATCTGTTTTATTTTATTATTTGAACAAAAAGGTTATTTGTTATACGCGATGAACATGTTCGAGGAAATAATACATAAAGGAATAAGAGCAAAGATCAAAAGTGCATGAGAAGATGAAGATGAATCACAGAGTGTATTCCCGCTAAAACAAATCACCGAAAAAGCAACTCGAAAAAAAGGACAATGTAGTATAGGTACAAAGGCACAAAATATGGAAAATTCTGAAGAATAAACGAGTATACGGGCTAACACAATAAATATACGAAACCAACCTAAATTAATAAAAAAACAATATAGCTTCCACAATATTTATACGTACATATAACTAAGACATGGAGGGAGCCTGAGCCCTTTATCGTTTATCATGATAATGGGCGATATTATTAAAAAATGCGAGCCGATAACAAAGAAATTAGAATAGGACAAATTCGGCTAGAAGATAACAATAAGTAAGGAGCATTTGCAGACGACGTTGTAAAACTGGCCGAAAGTGAAGAGGATTTGCAAATAAATTTAAACATACTTATGGCACACGCAAATGAAAAAAAATGGTTTAAGAACAAACAAAAATTAAACAAAGTTATGATGATTGGAGACTAATAATAGAAAAGTTAAATAGGTATAGTGATAGATGCTAAAATACAAAAAAACGCAAAGGGGGCAGATCAAGGAACACATGGATTAGCAAGAGGAAAGAATGGAAAAAATGTGCAAAAATTAAGAACTGTAAGGATGTAAGCCATACACTATTATACAGGGTGTTAAAAAAAGAATGTAAAATATTTAACGAGGTAATAGTCTGGACAAAAATAAAAGTTCTAATAAACATGGGTCCGCAAAGCAACCGTTTGATATAATTTTATTTTTTGAAACATTTTGCATTTATTTATTAGGTATTTATTCATAAAAAACAAAGGGAGCTTCTCGATAAAACACAAAAATCAGAGTCACAAATCTAAAGTTAGCACAGCAACCTTTAAAAGCAAACTTTTTTGAGAAAATCTAATTTAGTGCTTGCAGAGATACTTAAGTGCTAATTTATCTTATAGTTATTAGAAAATGGCCAAGTTTGACGCTCTCAGAGCAAAAATATCAATACATAAAATATAATAGTAACTATTATTAGAGGTAATTTGTATAAAAATCATTAAAATTTACATAATTTTATGTTAATTAATTAAGTGGTGTATCCCAAAATTCAATTATATCGGTAAAAAAAATACTCACCGACTTGGTTAGTAACGAACTTTGCCACCGGTAAACCCATCTTACTGTCATAGGATCATATTTGGTTAGCTATCAAAAACAATGCGGCCCTACAAAGATTTTTTTTCTTAGTTTTTCAGTATCAGAATTGTACATTTCTTAATTGGGTGAGATAATAAATTTAAAACCATTAAAATCTCAAATTTAAACTGGAATTAAAAATGGATTACATAAAATTAAGTAGGTAGGTAGGTAAACTATCTTAAGAAATCTACCTAGAGGTCATTCAATTTTCCCGTTGTACCTTTAAAGCTATAAATATCCCCTAAATAGCAAAATTTTCTTTTTGTTTCGAAGAAACGTTCTCAAAATGTTGATTATTAAAAGCGAAGCAGTCATTTTCCGAAAAAACTATAAGATCAATTACAATACAAAAACTAAAAAAGAAGTTCCAAAAAAAGTTGATTTTTAATGTTTGCTCTGCTAGCTTAAGATCTAAAGCTAGCAAAGCAGCCATTTTTCAAAAAACCATAAGAGCAATTAATTTCGGGATACAATTATTTAGCAATTAATTATCTCTACAAGCAACACATACGATTTTCTCAAAAAAGTTGACTATTTAAAGAAAAGCAGACATTTTACGAAAAACTACAAGAGCAATTATTTTCGGTATACAGCACTTAATTAGCCCTACAAAAACTGAAAAAGAAGTCCTCAAAAAAGTTATTTTTTAAAGTTTGCTCTTCTAGCTTTAGATCTAAAGCTAGCAAAGCAGCCATTTATCGAAAAACTATAAGGACAATTAATTTCGGAATACAGCACTTAATTAGCACTTAATTAGCCCTAAAAGAACTAAAAAATCCCGATGGCCTGTAGTCAGCGGAAAGGTAAATTTTTCAAAGTTCATTGAAGTGAAATTTGAAAAACCTTTTCATTGGTATACATACATGTTATTACAAAAAGCCTTGCGGTTAGAGGTTTTTGTTTCGGCTGTTGAATATAAAGCAGACAGGATTCGAGTTTCACTTCAAGGCAGATTTTTTTTTCGCCTATTTCTTTTCAATAAATATACTATATATTTTTTTAATCAGGG
This sequence comes from Crioceris asparagi, assembly GCA_958507055.1. NCBI lineage: Eukaryota > Metazoa > Arthropoda > Insecta > Coleoptera > Chrysomelidae > Crioceris > Crioceris asparagi. The sequence goes on along the minus strand of OY293826.1, from coordinate 77,458,185 downwards.
TCTATATTAAGATCTCCAGAAAATGTACAATTACATCAAATTTATATTGAGTGTTCATGTTTTATCAATATTTGTTATTTTTATTTATTAATTTTTATTTTTTTACCTGTGTATTTTATGAAAAATTGCTTTGAACAAAAGTTGTAGGTACTAATTATATTAATATCCTAAAATTATTTTTGATGATATTTACACTACGGCTCTTTTTTGATAATTTTTTGAAATGTTTGAACGGTCGCCATTTTGATACTACTTACCCGATATTGATTTTTGTAGCAAATTTGAAATTGATACCTTCAAAACTGCGACCTCTATCATCTTAACAAATTTCGTAATATCCTATATATATATATATAAATAAATGAGGAGCTATCCGTACCAGATGACCATATTAGAATATGAATAATAATTTCACGCCTAGCTGGTAAATTGAACCTACATTTCGTAGGGGGTATATATATATATATATATATATATATATATATATATATATATATATATATATATACTTTTGAACCAAATGTTTTTTTGGACTAACTTATAGACATATAACAAAATGCCGTTGAAATTTTTTCGAAATTCAAAAGTGTGAACGATCGCAATAGGTACATTTCTATAAGAAATTTACCTAAAAGGAGTTCTCAAAAAAGTTGATTATTAAAGTTTGCTCTGCTAGCTTTAGATCTAAAGCTTGCAAAGCAGTCATTTTTCAAAAAACTATAAGGGCAATTAATCTCGGAATACAACAATTACTTAGCATTTAATTAGCCCTACAAGCACCAGATATATATTTTGGATTCTGCTCACTTTGCTCTGCTAGCTTTAGGGACGTGATTTAAACTTATTTATAAATCGTTTCACGGTTTTTGGCATCTACGTCAATAAAAGCAGCTGAAATTAATTATCAGACAGTAATATCACTACCGGAACCAAATATAGTATTCTGAGTATCCTCGTATCTGTTTCCCCAGGCCTGTCTGTCTGTCCAGAGTTACATTTTTTTGCTTTTTCCACATAAAATGTTTATGTTCCATGTGCTAATGTTCAAAGTTCGTTTTCGTTTACCAAGTCTTCAACTAGTATTACCGTCCAATTTTCAAGGCTTTTCTTGAAGAATTTTTGCAAATGACAATTTCTTACGCGTGGTCAGTAGCAGGCCTATCACCTCAACCGCTTGATCTGAAGGGTAAGGAGTTGTTTTGCAGGCTTACTCCTGTAGACTAAGAATGTCTGTTTTTCCCTGTGTCATTAATATTACTCCTTAAATCCATGATTACCATTTTCACTACATTCGGCTTACCGAAGTTCACCTTCTGCACCGTTGTGGTCTTCGCCCGTATCCCTGGACAGGGAATTGCGTTATACCATGCAACACTGAGTCCACAATAATTGAACTCAACCATAGATGATAAATCGGTCCCGATCCCGCGACATGGACGCGCCTGTCCGGATTTACCGAAGTGTATTTAGGGAAGCTGTCTCTAGTGCTCTCATTAGTGGGTTGTTTCTTGAGTTCCAGTATCGGGAATTATTTTAAGGAATTCTCCTTTACTTGAAATCAAGACGTCACTATTGAGAGTGAGATGAGTTCTTAACCAATAATAATATTAGAAATATGTTGGTAAACAAACGTGGTATGCTTGGAATTATCACTATCTACATTTTTCACAATAATATTCTACTTTCACTGGCTTAATATGTGAGGAGCTATAGCTAGCTGTACGTTGTTGTAGCTGCTGACCGTTGTGTGTTCAGTTCAGCGATTCCTGTGCAGTCCCACGTTATGTATTGTTAATTATATGGGCCACAGTCGATGCGAAGGGAGAGCCAAAGGGAGACCTATAGGGATGATATATAGAGATACACTCACAATTGGAATTCGGGGTAACAAGGAATTTACAATAGAATATTGATTGTGAACAGTGCGTTTGATGAAACTAAATAGCTCGTTGGCTAGGAAGACAGATCCTGCAATCTTGAAGTATTTTCCGATAATTTTCCTTCGATTTACATATATACAGGGTGGGCCAAACTCCTGTATTTCTTTGATATTGACCGAACTATAAGAGATATAATACAAATTTTTCAACAAAATTTATTCATGCAGTTCGATACTATAAACAAAAAACTTTAAGACCTAGAAGAAAAGTATTCCAGGATCGAGGATAAAATCACTTTCTTTGAGCAATCAAATAGAAAGAATAACATAGTTATATTTGGTATAGAAACAGATCAGGAGTATCTTTTAAACACTACCTTAGAAAAACTGAATGACATCCTTGAATGCAACCTGGTAGAGAGGGATATCAACAACATCCGTCTCATTGGCCAAAAAATACCATAAAGATTCTTTATCACTGTACTTTTTAGAAATTATTGTTCAACTGTGATCGTTTATATGTGTATGTTCTTTATTTCACCTTAAAACTGTTTTTTATATACTTGTAAATTGTAATTTTAATTCTTGTTTTATATATTTAAAAAGTACCTAATTAATTTCCAATACCCACGTACAGGTTTTACCTTTGTGGGTTTTCTTTATTTTGTTTACCATGCTGGTTGTCACGACTAAATAATAATCATTTATATATTACTGTTCTCTTTCTTTTTTGGTAAATAAATATTATTATATATTAGTATATATAGTTTATCCCACAACCTAAAAATATTATAAATTATACAGGATGTTCCATTAAAAAGTTACAGGTTGCCGACCTGTTATTTTAAATAGAACACCTTGTATTTTATATGATATTTTGATTAAGAATATCTTTACAAATACATTTTGTCTGAAACTATTTTCTATGTTATGAACAGTTTTAGAAATAAACTAGTTTTTAAAAAAATATATAAATCCGCAGAAGGTCAAATGATGAGCTGTCATGTGATCATCTTTCGGTATTTCAATAAATTTTTGACTGATACAGATTTACCATACATAGTATGAACATTCTTCCAGCAGTTTTCGTTACAAAGTATGCTGTAGCACTTCTCAGTAAAAAAATGGTCAAATTGAAGAACTTCGAAGTACGATAACTTTGTTTTTTCAACTGGAATGCTATATTTTTAAGAAGTTTCATAAATCATGTTTTTATAGTCAAATTAAGCCATTTTCTTGAAATTTTGGATGTATTCAAGAAACTACCAAATTATGATTATTTTTAAATTTTATTATAGTGAAAGTGACGTTTCTGTCAGTGTCTAACAAACTTTATTATTAGGTAAATTTCTATTGCGATCGTTCACACTTTTGAATTTCGAAAAAATTTCAACGGCATGTTGTTATATGTCTATAAGTTAGTCCAAAAAAACATTTGGTTCAAAAGTTTATATATATATATATATATATATATATATATATATATGGGATATTACGAAATTTGTTAACACGATAGAGGTCGCAGTTTTGAAGGTATCAAGTTCAAATTTGCTACAAAAATCAATCTTTCAAATATCTCGGTCGAGTTCGTTATTGGGCAATATCGGGTAAGTAGTTTCAAAATGGCTACCATTCAAACATTTAAAAAAATTATCAAAAAAGAGCCGTAGTGTAAATATTATTAAAAATAATTTTAGGTTATAGATATAATCAGTACCTACAACTTTTGTTCAAAGCAATTTTTCATAAAATACACAGGTAAAAAATAAAAATTAATAAAGAAAAATAACAAATATTGATAAAACATGAACACTCAATATAAATTTGATGTAATTGTACATTTTCTGGAGATCTTAATATAGACCCTGATTAAAAAAATATATAGTATATTTATTGAAAAGAAATAGGCGAAAAAAAAAATCTGCCTTGAAGTGGACTCGAACCCTGTCTGCTTTATATTCAACAGCCAAAACAAAAACTTCTAACCTCTAATTCTGACAATTTTATGTAATAACATGTAGGTATACCAATGAAAAGGTTGTTCAAATTTCAATTCAATAAATTTCGAAAAATTTACCTTTCCGCTGACTACAGGCCATCGGGATTTTTTTTTATTTTTGTTCAATTCGGTATAATACATATTCTGACTGCAACTTTGAATTGAGTACTTATGTGTATTAATCGTTCATGATGCAATTTGTGTGATAGGGTTCCATGTCCCACAATGCATTGCACAATGAGAGGATTTTTCAATAAAATTATGGGCAATTATTCCCCTTTATAATAATAACAAATTAAGAAAATAATGTTATTCTAATATTTAAATAGTACATGTCTGTAGAGGATTTTTTTACCTCATTTTCATGATATTGGGTACTGACTTCTATATTCCGCCCAAGCCCTAAGAACCCTTTTCATGTCCTAGTTGAACAAAAACCGGGTCTGGGTGTAATTATTGGTTCGCTGGGAAAATAAAGAAATATACCTGGGTATCCATTAACCGGATATCACAATACAGAAAACGCTATTTCTTTAATTGCTTATTCATTATTATGAAATGTTTTACTGAAATTTATTGTTTTTTTAATTATTTACTTGTGAGCGTGTTTATTAGGTACATGAAAAAGGACATTTCGGGCATTTCTTCCTGTTATTTCTAAGAAACATATGTTCTATTTTGAATTTAACAGTTTTTTATTTGAAACGTAATAGGTATTTCAAGAAATACTATTTGGGGTCTGGAACCGTTGGCGTTGGCGTAGATCGACCACAAATTGTTGGTGTGTCTAGTAACGAACTTAAACTATTCAAACGAGAACTTAACGAAATACCAAAAACTTATATTAGAAACTGGAAACAAATTTAAGGCTTTTATGAAGTGCGCAAATTTCTGACAGAAACGTCCGTAATACATTGACTTGATTGAATGCCCAGTGCTCTTCTGACAAAACGTCTCAGTTTATTAGAGTAATACTAGAAAAAGATTTTTATACCTTATAACATGACTGAAAAATGCAACCATAACCCTGACTTAATACTGATTCAGTATATCAAATACAAGGTAGGTATATCACAAACTGAGTAATATACCATATCGATGATCCAATACGTATATTACTAGACATATATATATATATATATATATATATAGCTTTTTTATTTTTACAGGTGAGCCGTAAGTCTTGTACAACCGTAATAAAATAGGATCTACTACGTTCGTATGTTAGAAATGAGCAAGCAATAAAATTTGGAATGGAAAGGAGCAACGCAAATTTATGTTTCGAGAGTCAAAATGGGAAATTGTCCAAGAAGAAGAAAAATATTTATGTTTATAAAATGTAATGGCGAAACTTTGTGAGTATCGTTAATGTATGTATAAAGTAAGGACCATGAAAAGTAACGTTTTCGATATTTTTCCCAAAATATTTATTTTTTGACATGAGAATTCATTCGTTGGTTTGTTTATTGAATAGAAAAATTCAGCATTTTGTATATAGATAGTGGCTGCTATAGATTATTGATAGCAAATTTCACTAATTTTTCGTATTCGTATTTTCTTGGAATTGTGTGTATGATAATAAATATTTCTTACAAAAAATAGGACCGACTTTTACTAAACTAAGAAATAGAAAAGTTTTGCTATTATAGGTAGATAGAAGAAGACTGTTGGCACCAACTTCAAAAGTACCAGTACCAGAATTAATATTATATTGTATTTTTCAGTGCAATAGAAGTCAGTCCATTTTTTTAAATATATATATTTTTTTTATTTAGGCAGAAATAATCTCGCATCAACAGCAATGAGTGATTAACAGGGTGATACAAAAACTACAAGAGGTCAATTCATAAGTACATGTTGTAACTTGGATAGTTTATCATGTACTTATCATCTTATTATTCGTTTAAATTTCTATAATCGACACAAAACCAAATCAAGTCACCTTTTTTTAACTAAGGCAACCAGTGACAAAGGACTATTCTATGGTTCAATTCTTCTGTTAACTCATGTTATCAATAATTATTTAAATTTCATTTTGTTTTAATGGTACTCTTCTTGGAATTTGTTTCATTGGTTGTTGGTTATCTGTGTGCATTGATGCGATGTTGTACCATATTAAATCGTCCTAGATCTGATGCCCCTACAGAAAATAGTTATTTGTATTTCACTCATAAATCACCAAATGTCAGGTTGAGAAATGATTCTCTCTCTTAGCTCTTTTCTGGCACAAGGTTTTCTCTTGATTGCTTTCGTTAGAACTTTAGTTTCTTCTGACAGATTTAAAAATCTCACCTTAATTGGATGGTCATTTGATGGATTTATCAATATATTTTCCAAACTCGTTTAGCAGACATTCTGGGTTACTAACTAGTAGTACCAGTGCCTTGCATTTAGAATCATCTATTTTAACATCGATGTGATTGTCAGACCATTCAGGTGTCCTAATGGTTCTGTTTACCTTAATTTTCGTTATTTTAGATTCAGACGTTGATATTAATAACTCTTGAACGTTCAGTTTAAAACCAAATTTATTCATGATGTCTAAACCAAATAAATTTCCGTCCAAAATTTTGGGAATTTTGATTGTCCCAGATGAATATCTGCCTCGTGGGTACCAATGACGGGTATTTTATTAATACATTTGCAGTTTCTAGTATATAAGTTCTATTGGGATGGTCAATTTTGCAAGCAGGAATAGCATCAGCTCGCACAGTGGTAGAATATGCCACAGTATCAATATCAGTAACAACCAAGCCGGATCCTTCCTCAATTTGATTTTTAATGATGTTGGTGCTTGGTTATCCTGCACATTATTAGTTTGATGTTGTGGATATTTCTTTTTCATATGACCTTCTTGTCTACAAATCCAGAGTCTGAATTCTATGTTTAGTTATTTGCCCATCCTATTTTCTTAATATTTTAATAATTTACTTATTGGAGCTACCTCTGAAATACATTTTCTCTTGTACTGGATTGACCCATAGTGTATATCGTAGCCTGAGATGACTTCTGCACGCCTGTTTAGCAGCTTCATATTCAAGTGCACTTGCAAGGGTATCGTCAATTCTTGTAGGAGTACTCTTATGACTCAAATTGACTGATTCAATAAAAAGACTTCCTGGACTCATGATCCGGCTTTATATATATGGATCTTGGCATAACATTCATCGAGAGTGTTCTATAATTATTCTAGATGCTTGTAATAATTGTTCTAGATGCAAGTCAAGCTGACAATACATGAAAAACTATACTTACCTCACATATAGTTTCTGGAAGGTTTGGGAGTAAGTCTACTGATTCTAGAACTAATTAATGAACTATAACAAAAAAACGAATAATAACTGTAAGTATCCGAGTTACACTGTCCCCTTCTTATTGGCATCTACATATTTGGGAGGTTCGCTTGGTAAACCAAACAAGATGTCAGATGGTAGTTTCAGATTTCTACCAAGCACAATGCCAGCTGGGGATTCCTTGGTAGATTCATTAGTGGAAGATCTATAGGCCAGTAGGAAGAGCGGCATACACTTACCCCAGTTTGTTTGGTGTACATTGGTTGTTGATTTCAAATATTTCTTAAAGTTCTGTTAAATCTCTCTACCATTCCATTGGATTGTGAATGCAGTGGAGTTGTACGAGTTTTCTTGTTTCCCATTATGTTACACACACTCTGAAAGATTTTTGACTCAAAATTCCGACCTTGGTCTGAATGAATCTTTAACGGCACACCAAACCGACTTATCCAATGTTCAATTAGGGCACTGTTCACAGTTTTTGCTACCTGATTTGGAATTGCGACTACCTCTGGCTATCTACTGAAATAATCCATGATGACTAAGAGATATTTATTTCCAGAACTGCTTACATCGCTCATTTCGTGCCTGTTCTTTTCTATATTCTTGTTTAATTATGTCCTGTTCTTCTTTGTCTTGCCTAATTCTTGCTTATTCTTCTTTTTATCCCTGCATAGCTCTTGCAAGTATTTTTCTAAATTCTTGTTTATTTCTTGCCCAATATTCTCTGTTTCGTAGTCTATCTCTATTCCAATCTACACTTCATGAGGAACTCGATCACATCTGCAATAGTTGCCATTTCATCAAAATCTGGTATTCACTATATTTTCTCAGCAAAGTACGAGGAATCCATTTCTGAGACCAAATGTAACGTTTAACCCTATGCTAAACATTGTGGGATGAGTTCACTTGCGTAATAGTCCACAGATTGCTTCTAAAACTGGTCACTTTGACTATCGCGTTTCAGGACTACTCTTGACTTATGACTCCAATTGACTGATTCAATGAACTGACATCCTGAACTCGTGATCGAATATTGACATGACATTCATCGAGAATCTTCTATAATTATTCTAGACGGTTGTAATAATTGTTCTAGACGCATGTCAAACTGACAATACTGTGACAAACTTTACCTCACATATAGTGTCTGGAAGTTTCGGGAATAAATATAATAATTCTAGAAATAATTAATGAACTACACATGGAACAACGATAGCAAATTAGGAATAAGAACAAATATTATAAATTATCCACGTTACAATAATTATACTTACCACCAAAACCGACATTTCTGGATGTCGGTGAAACTTTGCGCCAAGTACATATTTTGAGTTACTCTGGAATAGAAGACAAACATTTTTGAAATCAAATGAAATGCCAAGATATTCATAAATTATGAGTAACCTTTACCATTCTGTGTGATAATTTAAGAAGAATTCTATAACCAATTTCAATTTATCTAAAATAACTATTTTCATAAAATAAAAATGAAATAAATAATTCCTTTTCAACCAATTTTCAATAAATTTAAAAAAATATTTATTCAGAAAAAAAAGTCATCTAATGAAACTGCATTTTTTAATTTTGAGGCAGTGGTAGTGGCAGTCATCGCTGTGGCCGAGAACAATACATCATCAACCAATACTTTTATTAAATAATAATAACAATAAAAATAAATATTTCCATAGTTGTTTATTTCATTCTTTACATGCAAGTTATTAATAAACCCTTATTTTATCAAAAGCAACAAAATATACTTATACCTATTTTAATTCTATGAATTTCAAATTGATTTTGAAATTCTTCTATTTCAAATTTGTCAATTTAAATTTAATATCATAGAGATTATATAGTGTCACCAGTCAATGTCATATTTCTATATTGAGTCCGCTTATCTGTCAAATTTCCACAGCCAATTTAAGCCTAGCCTGGCTAATGGTTTGTATTTAGGAACAGGCTGCTGATGTAGTATCCCTTTACATAAATATTCCTACAGATTTAACTGTGAAAATTATCGAAAATAATGGAACGATATAAAAATATAAAACAACAAATGGAAATTTCTAAAACTGAATTTAAAGAAACTATAAAACTGGCACCGCATACTTTAAGTACAAGGGAGAATTCTATCAACAAATTTATGGTTGCGCCATGGGTTCTTCCATCTCATGTTGTATTGCACAATTAGTCCTCGGAGACCTAGAGAATGAAATTTTACCGAAAAAAGGTTTCCCAATATCATTTTTCTTTAGATACGTTGATGATGGTTAAGCAACCAATCCCAAAGATAAAGAAACTTTTATACTAGATCTTTTTCACACATCACAATGAAATAAAGTTTACAATATAAACTAAACAAAACAATACAATTAATTTTCTAGATTTAACATAAATTCACAATCAAAGAATATACGCACAAAATGGTACACTAAAGATACTTGGTCAGGGAGATATTTGCATTATTACAAAATATCAGTAATCCATAATCCTGCAGATAGATCAATCAATTTTACAGATCCAGAATATCGCAAAGAAAATAATTAAAGAAAGATCATTTATAACAAAAGACAACTATCCGATTAAACTTATTCACACAATTTTTTACGCCAAAATACAAGCAACGTACAATAGATACGAAGAAATGAAATGAATAAGATTACCCAGAGCGTATATTATTATGAAATACCATGCAATAGCGCATATGTGGGACAAACTGACCAATACCTCATAAATCGTATCAGAGATCATACATATGACAAAAAAATAAAACCGCATTAACAAATCATGAAGAGGAAAAAACATACTTTAAATTATGATGAAACCAAACTATCATCTACTGCACAAAATACATATAATGCGTAATGCTTGAAACGATCTATATAAAGAAAAAACAAAACACAATAGACTATAAAAGCAATAAAAATTGACTAAATATTATCTACAACAATATTTTAAAAGGTATATAAAACAAAATTTCATAAATGTTTTGTCAAAAATTCATTCCAGCCTAATTTAAAAGCCTTCCGGTAACTAATATTCTCCATCCATTGTAAAAGATACGAAGAAAGACATTTCAATAATATTACTTTTAAAAGGACGATATGAAAACTATGAAAAAGAAGAAAAAAGTTACTAAAACAATGATACAATGACCAATATTTTTTTATCAAGAATTATCTTTTTATTTCAATTTCAAATTTCAATGTTTTAGGTCAGTGGTTAATTTTATTCTTTTTTCAATATTTGTAGTATTTGTTTTCATCTCTATAGTTTATTCAATTAAAAATATTTAGATATGTTAAAAAGTCGAATCGTTCTGATGTAACCCCGAAAACTTTATACCTATCACTTGTATGAATTTTTTTTTTATTTATGATGGAATAAATTAATTTTTTAACATGAATCATTGATTAATGGCAGAGCCTAAAACCCAAGAAACTCCCAAAGATATACTTTATATATATATAGATATGAAATAGGCTAACGATTTATTAGAGTACAAACCACTTTGTAGAAATCTGAATGTTCATGTTGGCATTATCCTTCCTTCGTATAAGATGGACACTTTTCATCTGATGATTCTGATGAATAGCTGCTCGATTTCTTCTAATGTTAGAGATCTCGCCACATTCGCTAAAAACAAATATTAATTAATTGTCGATCTTAGTATAATAAATATAAAAATAAACCCTCTATTTCTAATAATTCGATATTTGGGATAACAGTTATTGGGATTAGATGAAAGAGTTTTATTTTATGAAAGAGGTAATTGAAGTCAGCAATTGATACTTTATATTTTGATGAGATTATCATATTAAAAAAAGTTTCTGTAAAATTTTAACTTTTTCCATCTGTACATAAAATTTGCTGAATATCTGTATTTTGATGGGTACCATTCTCAGATATTAATTATGGTGGCTTAATAGGCTCTTTCATAACATAGAATATCAGAACTAAGGACAGATACTTATCTACGTCTATTCTTTGACAGAATATATCAATCTGGGACTGATTGAATCTACGAAAGTATAATTTACACAAATTATCTTCAAAATCTAGTATTAAATCCGTATGCACTCACATGACATTTTCAATACTTACACCGTAGTGTGGCTTAAAGGATATCTTCCTTCAGTAGAGTATAATCCTTTTCCTGTTGTACAATTTCGATGATATTCTTGCGTAGTTATTTTCAAAGGTCCACTTGCAAAGTACTTATATAGTTATTCAAAATTAAATAAACATTACAAAACTTACCTGCTACATACTTAGTTTACATATCTTCACAATATAATTACGTAGCTATTGAATGCTAGACAGAATTTCTGTTATTGAAAACCGATTGATAAATATTGTAAAATCCAATCGTAGTATCATTCAATTTCGAATTTCCATGATGTCACTTGTCATTTTGTCATACCCAATTAATTTCCGTCTTTACCAGAGGGAACATACACCACACACAAATTGTATGTTCTATCTGCTCTTTACTCTTTGGAGGTGTTCTCTGTTTGAACAAAACACAATCAAAAGGTAGTGTTCTTTGATCGACTATGTCCTCAAAAGAAATATTTTTTAAAAAGTTCGGAAAGTGAAATTACTTTTTCTAATAACTTTATTGTTATAAGATAAAAAATATTCGTTTGTACTTCAAATCAAATTTTTGTACAGCTTCAGGGATGATCCAAGGCCTATATTCTTGTATATGCTGAAGTTTTCTCTAATTAGAGCATTTTAACTGCTTTTCCCTCATGCCTTTTAATTTCTGTATAAATACTTACTATCGTTTATCAAGTCTCATGCAGATCATCATATAGAGGGCGGTCTAATCCAAAAGGAGACTTGGCGCAAGTTAACGATCGTAACTATTGATATTTTAGAATAAATGTTAATGTCTTTTATGAACTTTAATACTTTCTGTAAATCACCTTTGAAGATTATTTCCATTTTTTCATCTGGTTTGTTGGATCTTCTATATTCATCATATAATGGGTACTCCACCAGGATTTGTTTAATTGTGATTTGGATAGCACAGTTGTTACTTATTGTGTTGAGTTGAAGAGGAGAGAGAGTATGTCCTAGACGGAGACTATTGATTATGACTTGATTTTTACTTTTCGAGGGTAAGGAGAACTTTTCATTCAGTCTTTGGATTCTTTTAATTTGGAAGTTGTTCCAAGTGGATATCCAGGTGGTTGTTATGAATCAAAACAACACAAACACACTTAACACAATATTTTTCTCTTCATTGGTAGTTGGTAAAGCTTTTCTTTAATTAATAGAAGATTTGGATGACGAGGATAAAATTGATTCCATCCATCAATTGCACTGAGAGAGTCTGTGATAATAATAACATTGTTTTGGGATCACCTTAATACATCTGAGAGATTCCAGTACCTATGGCCGTCGTTTCTCCTGAGTAAATACTATATGTATTCTTGTGACAGGCGAATGCAGAAATTAAGGTCGTTACACAGGTAAGACATGTCCATGTAGGGTCTTGGATGCATGCGTGTAAATTTGGAGGAATTGTGTGTATTTTGAGATAGTTTCTTGGAATGCGGATTATACGGTGAGAGGGTTTGTGGGTATTTTACGATATACAGTTAGAGATTTATCGGTTTTTGGTATTTTTATTTTCCATGGAAGATGGTTTAAATTACAGACTCTGGGTCCTGAGAAATCGCTGCTGACACCGTATCCATGTATCCAATAGTAATAAAACCAATTTAAAGATCAGGTCCATTGCAAAAAAAATCCCATAATTAACCTTTCATGACGATAGGAACATATATGGTTGATTTTCTTTAACTGAATGTTTTCGATTGAAAAAACATCCGGTCTTGACTAAAAGTATATTTGAATTTTACTCTTGTATTTTGTTTTGCGATCTGTCCAAAAAATACTATTAATATTCCTACAGTTATTTTTTCAACGCTTGATAATTTAAGAAAATGATTCACTGACAAAAGAGCTTTCAAACGTGAAATCGATAATTTAATTCCTAAATTATATAGAAGCTTGCGTATTATAGCTAAAAACATTTTGACAAAATAAATCCCCAGCTTGTAACGTCACATGGCATAAACCTTGTCCATGCTATATCATCAATTGATCATAATATATTTATCCATTAGTTTAGAATGCAGACATCGTAGTTGATGAATCTATCAAAGTGCTTCATCCAACAAGTTGAAGAAATAAACAAACAAAAATACAATGAAAATAAAGCGAAGAAAATAAGAAGAAAAAGGAAAGTAAAGAAGAGGCATTACGTAGCTCAAGAACAGAGATACTTCTTCGCCCAGACATAGCGGTAACGTGATATACTCTACCTAGTGTGTGTGTATGTGTGTATTATTGATAAAATGAGCGTGGCAAATTGTTTTATACGAGTGCATCGTGACAAAGGCGAAGTAAACCCTGCCATCTTGATATAAATAATGCACCTACCTACATACATAGGTAGTGGTGGTCGCGAGAAGAGTGCAGAATATTTATTTCAGCCGCTTGGGTAAAAGTCGGAGGTGGTTGAGAGATATATGTCATTTGTCACAGCACCACTGAGAAAATATTTATGCAGGTGTCTATATCGTTGTATGTACACCTACATCGCAAAGAACAGAAATTGTATATTTGTTGACGCTGTTAACGTGGTACGGTACTGAGCTGTTGAGGTATTAAATTAAAGCTTGCATGGAATCGGCCAGTGTTTTTGGAACGATTGCATTAATGCGGTTTGCGATCAACTAGCAAAAATCGTCACCTAAGGAAAAAGCGTGATGTACTCTCTTTTTCTTTTATCTATGTGTGTGTGTGTCGGTGTGTACTCGTGCCAGTAGCGCAGCTGTTTGTATAATCTGAATACTAGATTTCTAAATTAAAATTAAAATACTATAATACATTTCCTTTAATATATTGCTTAAAGATGTCACTACTTCGGCACGCGATGTGAGTAGAGTACCAAATAACTAAAATATGCTAAGTGCCTACTTAAATGATAAGGATGTTTAACATAAATCTTAATGACTACCTATTATTATAAACTAATAATTAAACAATTGTATAAACAGCCAGGGGCTGAACATACAAACAATCTGGTGATGGAGGACATTACCCGAATATTTACATTTATTAATTTCTACTGTCTGTAGTAAATTCATTTTTTATCCTCTCTTTTTGGTTTGTAATATTTTAAAATAATTAATAGATGTGTGATTATTGTCACTGAATTGTAGCGCATAGTTTAAATTAGTTTTAGCATATATGAATGATCTCTTGTATTCATTGATACGGAAGCGTTCAGAAGCACCTGTTACACTTACTATGGATTTCCAATACAAGTTATTAATAGATCTACTCATCAAATTAAATTCAGCAATGGAGCAAAGGCGTAAGGAACTTGACGTGTTAAATAGTTAAACTTGAATACAATAATGTCAAGAGTAAAATCGTGTTTAAGTATTTCACAAAACAAAATATAAACACTTGCAATCAGCTTAAAACTGATGAGAGACCTAATTTACTCCAAAATATCAAATTTATTGGTAGTACATGTCAGTTTCAAGTTTGAGTAGTGTCGTTTCAATGTTAGTTCCACACAAAAGAGTCAGTAAAATCTTAAAACGTATTATGCACTACATCAATGTCTATCGATCTGCCCAGCTGTGCTCATGACTTGTTGATCTATTGAATATATTTCAAGCGTATTTCCCCTTAAGGTCCACATTCCATTAAGAAAATTAAATGCTCGAAATGCTGAGAAGATCCAGTAGATTTAAATAGGGTCTTAAATTTTCACAGAACTATTTCGATGTTAAGAAGAAGGAAATTAAGCTTTTGAAGTACAGAAAAAATATCACAAAGATGCTAATTGGATTAGGAAAATTGAAGAAAATCAACAAATTTATTCAAAGAGTTGTAATTTTTTCAAGTATTCAAAGTACCTATTTCTTGTATCATTCTTTGAAATTAAAGTATTCACACACCATTCATAAGGTTCTTGCTATTGAAAAGAGTGCATGAATCCAATCTAAATAATAGTAAATTCAAAATGAATAAACTCCGATAAAAAAATCTCTACACTGTAAAAATTATATTAAAATTGGTTCATCCGTTTGAAAGCGACGGTACCTCAAATAGACAGACAGATAAACACTACACTATTATCTTAATCAAAAGAAAACTAGCTAAAAACATTGTGGCCAAGTCACATTCTAATTTAAAAAACTAAATCAATATCGGTGCTTCATTTTGGGGGCTTTGAGACCACAGACAGATATACAGATGCACACATTACTTTTGATTAAAGAAAAACTAGCAAAGAAAACACTCAATTCAGTAAAGTTTCAATCGGTACAATATTTTTGACACAACATTCTTTAACAAGTCACCTTTCAAACAAAAAAGCAAATCGAAATCGGTTTAGGATAGAAGTTTTGGTCTCCCTACAATCATCATGTTTCATCTGGACAAGAAAAAAGACACAAGCAGGCAAAGAGGATTATTGGTATAGTTGACGAAAAAGATATAAGATCGTGTCGAATATATAAAATCGGATTGTATATTTGTAATTTCAACACAATAGGGTTCAACTAATTGCATAAGGAAGTATATGTGTCACTAATAACAAACAACATTTTTTTCTCTGTCTATTCCGGTGAAGCCCCTCACGGTTAAACCGATTGCGACAGGATTTTCAAAAGCAGGTAGTGCGGACGAAGCCTCAGGTAACAGCTAGTATACAATAAATTTTAAATATAAAAGATAAACTTGTTCCAACAGAGAATGTATTTATTCTCCTAATGAATTTCAGTTTTATTTGTATCATGAAGTCATGGCATACCTTTAACATAGTTTATGTCTCTTGTTACCATTTCTGTTGTCATGTAGTATATACTGTAATAAATTCATTATACTTTGACAAGTGGAGCAGCAGTCGGTACATATTGTAACCACTTAGTTGTTGCTGTAGTTTAACGTCGACAGTCGATGGCATTGAGTTTTCATTGTTCAGTCGTATATATACGGGGTAGTACCAACCATAGATAAGTGATTGTCGCATGGAGGTCTATTCTGTACACTAATCGGCAACATATCATACCAAAAACTCGAAATCTATCTATCTATTTACTTTACGTTTTACACAAACTAATGATTCACCATCAGAGAGAAAACATGAATATTATATAATGATTATGAACAACATCGAAGGCAAATCCAAAATATGTAGGTACTTACGGAAGGTAATTTCAATATAAACAACATAGATTCATGAAGAATTTCACCATCTCATCTATTTTCTTCATTCCTTGCATGTTTATTCGATCTTAGTGAAACATTAATTTAACGATGAAATGGTTGTTTACAATCAGTCCTTATTTAGGAGGAAAACATCCAGTCCCAAGGACCTACCTTAGTCGGTTTTCTAACTCGGAAACGAAACCAAGATATTTTACATTGCAGAGTCTATTAGTAAATTCTGAATATGCATATCTAAAAACAGGTGGAGATATTCAGTTCAAAATATATTTCTTCTAGTTTTAAACTTGCATAGATAGGGTGTTAAATCGCGAAATATTCCTTATTATTTCATGCTTTGGATTTGTTCATATATTTATGAACTGAATGTACCCAACTGCCGTTATAAACGAATGGGAGTCATGGCACGAGAAACAGTTATTAGTCAACAATTCTTTTGTCTCAGCCAATAATATCTCGAGATATACGGTTAAGTTATGAACTAATAAATTTTCACGCGACGAATTTGTGTGAAAAAGGTCATTGCGAATTATAAACTTGGAGGGTTGATTTCTGTTCATAAGTTTTGTGATAGTTTTCTGGTGATTTAAATTTCAATGATGGATACTGTTGCCGAAATGTAAGTATTTTTATTGTTCTTATAAAATATATATTGTATTTGTGTGTGTATAAAAGTTACAACAATAATAATATTATGTTATTGGTAAATTATGATCCGCATTTCTGAAGCAGTAAAGTAAATTTAAGTTTTTCTACGCATTTTCTTATGAGACAAAATAGATGCAACCGAGATAATAAAGAACAACTTACTTCTTTGGTAGCATTTCTGTGTAGCCACCCGAAATTTTCTACTGGGGCGCACCTTGGCTATGATGGTGTAGCAACAAATAAAGCAATGTGGCAAGAGCTGACCAATACTCTAAATCAGTTGGGACACCCCAAAACTGCAGAGAGGTGGCAAACTGTGAGTATCAAATAGACACATATAAACTAATCGAAATAAGTTGTGAATAGTGACAAAAGTTCTTATCAGAAACAATTATCCTAAAATCTTTATACATATACAGGGATGGAAAATTATTTCTGGATCTGATGTCATAAGTTTTACCAAATAGATCACCCTATATATTTTTGTATTTTCAGATAGTTATTTTCACATTTTAGATGATATAATAAGTTTCGGAGGATGTCCAACTTTTGGTTTTTGATTAGTTCCATCTTCCGTCAATAAATTCTCATTAAAACAAAATCAGCACTCTAACATTGAGAAAAATGAAAAAATATATAGAGTGTTCTCATTTGAACAAACGACCAATGACGTCATAGCTCTAAAATTTTGAAGATTTTAATTTAACGAAAAACGATAAAGGTGGTTCCACAAATTTGTTCAACGCTGTACATAGCCATTTTATATAATAATTTCATATAATAACATTCTTCTAATTTACAGACTTATATTCTTAATAATTCCAATCTTTATCCAAGGCATACTAGAAATTTTGAATACATATTTTGCTAGTCAAGCTTATCTTCCTAGTCATGAGTACTATATGTCTAAAAGACATCAAAAATAAATCTATTAAATTCATTGTAAAGGAAATATTTTAAGAGCTAATACAATAGAAATATCCTAAGCTTAATGTCATCATAAATTCCCAGTCATTATTGGAGCTGAATTTCTTGTAGACATGGAGAGACATGAAATCTGCTAAGATCCGTGGTGCAAGAGCTAGAACAGGAGGCCTTCCGAATAATGAGCCTGCACTTAACGAGCAGGATAAACAAAGTTGTAGCCTTTTTGGGTTAAATTATTGGGAGGGTTCCTCATGAGCTGACCTTTATCCTGAAGAAATAGTGAGTTATTTCAGAGTTATATACATACGTACTTTAGTTTAAATTTTATATCGCTTCACCTCTGTAACATTGCATTTCTCCGTACAAATTAAATTTCATTTCTTTTCTGTTTTCTAGATAAATAATAACAATTTAAACTTACATTATAATTTATAATTCTAGACATTTTGTCACTTTTCTGGTTCAATAATTACATTTTTCTAATCTTTTCTGGTACACTAGTTGATATTTACCTTACTCATAGAAAGGCTGGAACATGGGGATGAGGGAGTCTTTAGAGAAGAGCCAGTCTGTACTCGGGTGGCTGAAGCTCTGAATATTCCCAAAGATCCATGAATTGGTCGTCATGCAGCTCAAAAGGATCATGACTCGCTCTTCATGCACTCCGTTCCGTTCTCCAAACACCGTGCACGATGTTCCAAATTCATCACATCCAGTGCGAAGTAGCTCAAACCAGCATTGAAAATTATGAATTGATCCTAAAGTAATAGACAATATATTAAAAACAAGTACGATGTTTGCTGAACTTATGTTAAGCTCTTCAAAAAAATTAAAATATAATAGAATTGCTTTCTTTAGAAACGTATTTAGAAAAGTTATATTATTATGAGACTTGATGATTTTATATTCTTTGTTGTATTTCTATTTGGATATTCTCAAACATACTATACCAATTTCAACAATGAATTAAACTGAACTTACTTGAAGCCTAAATCTAACAAAAAAGTAATCAACACACTGAACTGAAATCTACTTACTTATTCGAACAACAGTAGGAACCTACTTATAGTTTATCGTATATCTAGTTATGAACCTAGAAACCTAGAATATATTATAATCAATGTTTTACAAGTAAATATATATATATATATATATATATATATATATATATATATATATATATATATATATATTATTTTGTATGTATATATGTATATGTAAAAATACTTAATCAGTGGTAGAAACAAATTGTAGTAGATACTTGAATTCACTTACTTATGTTATAAAACCTAGAACATAATAATTTCCAAAACTGTAAAATGTACACACCACAATGAAAATAACTTGCAGTTTGCAGTACTTACGGATCTATATTACAATAATTAATAATCATTACACTAATGGTTTCTTCTACACCATTTCCACTTTTATTTGAGAAAGAATACTGTTTATTTAAAAGAAATATCAATTGTATTTGAGAGAAGTCAAATTTATTTAAGAGAACACCAAATAATTCAGAAAAGTCAGTTTTATTTGAGTAGTCAAAATATTAATTTAAGAGTTCAGTTGTATTCAAGAAATGGTAAAATGTAATTGAGAAGATATAACAAGATAATTAGAATCACAAAAGCACATGCGTAACACAGTCTTAACATTAGGAATGATGATCACACTGAACCTTCCTACCTTTTTACCCACTTGCTAATTCAATTAGGATACTTTTCTCAAATGCAATTAGCAACTTCTTAATTTCAAATCATACATTCTGAAATAGAATTACATACATATTGATATGATAAAATAATTTCTCAAATACAACTTAATATTCTCCACTACGTTTGTTGTATTCTCAAATGCATTTAAAACCTTATTGAATTAAAGTGGAAATGGTGTAGATTATGAAATTATTATTCTGTAACTTACCTATAGGATAGTATCCGTTATGTTACTTTCTGAGAACTTGCAGAAAGATTAATATTGTAACGTGGATAGGTAGTCATGTACTTACGGTTGTTATTCGTTTAATAATTATTTATTTCCCCTACCTTATTTGCTATAGTTGTTTCATATTATAGTTCATTATTTACTTCTAGAGTTATTCTCGATCCTTCCAGAAACTATATGTCAGGTACAATTTGTCATACTATTGTCAGTTTGACAAGGCTCTAGAACATTATTATATGCGTCTAGATAATCATAGAACATTCTCGATGAATTTTATGTCATGATTCAGGTATATAAAGCCGTGTCGATCACGGAACAGTCAGTCAGTCTTATGAAGTCAGTTTATTATAGCAGTCAATTGGAGACATAAGTCGAAAGTAGCTGAAACGCGATAGTCAAAGTGACAAATTGTGACAGTTGTACCATAACAGAAGCTCGTGTACAGAGTGTTTGAAAATAAACTATTGGAAGCAATCTGCGAACTTTGAGTCCTACGCAAGTGAAATCACCCCACAACGTTTAGCACAGGGTTAAACGTTACAATATAAAAGTATATAATTGATGAAAGCAACACAAGGATCTGATCCGATAACTTGACAAAATAATCGGAATTCAGATTCCAATTTAACTAATACTATATGCGAAAGCTATTACTGCCTAGAATATTGGGTATAGGATCAATTCCCAAATAGATGAGACATAAATACGAGTACCAATATATTTTTACTTACTTTTGCCGATTGAAGTTACCTAAGTTTCTCTTAAGACGTAAAATTCAAAAAAGGATATGTTACTTACCTATAAAATTCTCACTTGAGAAAACTCACAACCATAGAGTCTTTATTATATTTCTGTGCTCAAAACTCACAACAATTTATAACAAAGCACAAGAGGTTATAGGTTATAGTTGAACATAAACAAACACATACATACACAACATACATCGTACGGCGACCACGTGACATCATCGACTGTCAAATGTTATCGTTCACAAGAATCTTCGCTTATCGCACTCAAGAGACCGCCCGATAACTTTTTGAATAGAACACCAAAAGGTGACGACACAGAAAAATCATTTTTGGTTGCGCACTGGCATCAAATGACATATCGCCATGTATAAGTATATCTATATATATAATTATACCGATAAGCGGCTATCGATTGCCGATTAGTGTACAGAATAGACCTCCTGGAATCTGAATGTGTGGTGTGGCATCCTGGGCGAAACAACCAATAAACGGTGCCGTGTTTGTTGATTTTCTGACAAACCAATTGGCTGTTTTATTAGAAGATGTGCCTTTGCAAATACGTCAAAATATGTTTTTGCAACTAGCCGGTTGCCCAGCACATTTTTCGAGAAATGTGCGAAATCATTTAGATCGCATATTTCACCAGAGGTGGATTGGACGAGGAAGTCTATTTTCTTGGCCACCCCGGATCTCTCCTGTTTGGACTTCTATCTATGGGGTCGGTTAAAAGATATTGTTTACCAATTTCCACCAACAAAGAGAGACGACATGAAGAAATCCCTGTGTCCAACACACATCTAGCTAAGAAAGCGCTGCAACATTTTTTACAAGATTTGCTGTTAGACATCTTGCGTTCTTAAGCTGTTTTATAAAGAAGCTTTTAAAAATAACTAGTGGGGTATTTCTAATGCAGCAGCTTAAAAAGCGCTAGCGTTTCATACCAAAATCTGTCAAAAATGTTGTAGCGCTTTTTTAGCTGGATGTGTGTTGGACACAGGGTATGAATTCAAGAGGTCATTCGTAGCCTGTCAAGAGCAGAAATTGAAGCTGCTGTAATGTCTACGCATGAGCGCCTCCAACAAAGCATTGAGTGTGATAAAGACAGTTCGAGCATTTAAGGAGACCTTAGTTTTAATTTAAAATCATCCTTTCTTCTTATGCCCTAAACGTTTCTGATAAATTGTTGGAATTAAGCATACCTACGCTTATTATTAAAAATTATAAAATTGTGATTTTTTTTACTGAAAAGACAAATAAATAAGAATAAATACCGGTTTAATAGCATCTCTCGATAATTTTACTATAAAAAAAATCTTTCTTCGATATTTTTGGTTAGGAATAAGATATCGAGATGCGGTTTTCAATAGCCTATTTGAGTATCATTTCACTACATGAGAAAAAATCATATTATTGCATTTGATTTTTTTAAGAATTTAGCAATTTTATGTAACTATATCGAAAAACGCGCTCTAGCGTCATCACTAAGAATTAGACATATTACGAGTAAGATGAATTTTATGGAGCAATAAACTGTTTTTCCAACATGATCAAGCTTGCTGAAATCCGTTCAGTAGTTGAGGAGTTACAGCTGTTTATTTAAAAGAACATTGAATCACCCCCACCACTTTATTTTAATAGATACATCAAAAGTGTTAATCAAAAATTACTTGAATAAAGCTTAGCTTTAAAATCCACATATTTTTTTGGTACATTTACTGGGTGGATATCAATGAAAAATCACTTTACAATTTTAAGATGGCGACTACGCCCACTTGTGAACATCTTGGAAATCTGAAAATATCTTCTCTTGGTAACTTTAGTCAACACTTTTCTTACCGCAGGTTTCTATGATGAATAGCTCCCGAGATATCGCACTTTGCATTCTTATCTGGCCACCCTGTACATACTTGTCAATGTTTTCAATCATTATAATTTTATCTCGAAAGCCCGGTGAGCAAACAGATTGTTTATTTGAGCCCCAAATTGTTTGATGGAATGCCCACTTAATAACTTGTTATGAAATAGGTAAATTATTTTCAACATATTTATAGTACGAATATGTTGCTCTCCATGGTAATGAAAAGTTTTACATAACCATAATTGACGTATTGCTTAAAAGAATTCAGTCGAAACACAACACAGATTTTGATAGAATTATTTATTCTGCAGAGACAATGGGATTATATCTAAAATTTGTAGAGAGTTCAATGAAATATACCCCGATTTTAAAATGAAGCATGCACGATTACAAATTCAATTCAATTTAAATTCACCTACTATTTTCCTGTGAATTTTATAATTGTATGTGTATATTTTATTTATAAGCAAAAAAACTGGAAGCAGAGGAAAACGTTCCGAAGTCAGTAACTTGCGATGAAGATAATGTGGTTAATGCTCTAGCTTACTTTTACGCGTATCTAGAAGCTTCTATTAGAAGTGCATAGGAAGACTTAGGCCTAAGATATAGTACCATACAAAGAATCCTTGAATAGAAGAAATGAACATTTCTGGGTTCATCAAAATTCACACGCTCTCAGGGAAATGGAAAATCAAGTAAAGTTTAATTCGAATGTATTTTGGCTTCTAAAAGACAATCAAGTACGAAGTACGATTTTTTAATTATGATGAACCATTATATTCAGCATAATACTTAAAAATTTAGAGGTCGTGGGTGAGGGAGTTTTTGGGAACTTTATCATTACGAGAGTATTACACATTCAACTAGATAGAGCACCGGCTCATTACACTGACGATGTAGCTAGGGAGCTGTATGAAATGTTCTAGTTTAGATGTCTAGGATCTAGGGACTGGCTTGCGAAATCACCTGATCTGAACCCGTTAGACTTTTATTTATGGGGTAATTTGAAGAAAAATGTGTATTGATTACTAGTACAAAGTACCTAAAGAAGAACTGCGTCAACGGGTATTAAATGCATTGATGAGATAGATGCTCGTGAAATAAGAAAAGTGATTTTATCAGCGGAGAAATAAATTCTTAGATGTTTAGAAAGAAATGGTCATTTGTATTTGTATTTATTGAATATTTGTAAATTAATATAACCTCGGTGATTGGTTATTGATTATTATGGAGATAGTAGAAAGTTTTGATAAGAAAGAAGTCTTTTTCCAAAATAATCCAACAAAAGCTTACCTTGAACTAGGTGATTTTTTTACAGTATCTGGTACTCCATAGTAAGCTAACTTAATGTCATCTTAAAATCTGTTTCAGATTTTGGTGAATATACATTCTCCTTATTGTTTGCCAATACTATAACTCTTACCTATGAAAGTTTAGTCTCTTTTTGACCGACGAACCCCAAACGGAGGAGGTATACAATTCGACTGTGTGCTTTTTTTTTTTGATTTGTGCGCGCGTTTCATTTAGCAATCGTACTCCGATTTTGATGATTTTTAATTCATTTGAAAGAGGAGGCTTGAGAAATGGTCCCGTACTCATAAAAACGGGAATCCGACATCTCGTTCCCTCCGAAAGACGCCCCCGAATGGGGTGGAGGGGGCAAATTTTCTCGAAAATTGAAAATCTGCGTAGGTATAATTAAAGATAGGACAATATCCGGAAACGTTTAAATTGAACATTTTTTCAAAAGAGTAACGGTCTTCGATATAGAGACGTTTTAAATTGTCAAATATACCTATTTTCGCTATGTGGAGAGGGCGATTTCTGTCGAAAATTGAAAATCTGTTTGCAGTACATGAAAGACATAATTAATTGTAGCAACATTTATAATGAATATTTTTCCCTTAGAGTTACGGTTTTCGAGTAAAATCGGTGTTAAAATGGTAACAACTAAAATATTCAAGCGTTTTTCCGCAGCGATGTTCTGAGATCTCAATAATAACAACTACAAACTACAAGCAAGGAATATACGTGGGTAATAGGATAAGTACTATTTTTTATTGGTATTAGTGAACGTTCAACGATTTTCGTGACTAATGTTACACTCAAAAGTGTGAAATAAATATTTTTTACAAAAAATTGGACCGACGTTATTAGTTGGTGCACTGAAAAGTATAAAATAATATTAATTCTATTGGGGCTGGTACTTGTGAAGTTGGTGCCAAAAGTTATCAATCTACCTGCAACTGCACAACTTCAAAAGTAACAGCACCAATAGAATTAATATTATTTTATACTTTTCAGTGCACCAACTAATAACGTCGGTCCAATTTTTTGTAAAAAATATTTATTTTATATAAATTTACAGCAGAGCACTCTTAATGATATGTCTAAATATTAGATATATATTATTTAAATTATGTTCGCTCCTTTGATCCTCTCTCAGCAATTTAGCTATTTCAGAGTTTGTAACATGGAATGTCTCTACAAAGGTACCTATAATAATTATTATTTATTAAAGCTACATGACGAAACAGGCATAGCTTTATATTAATGTACCTGCAAAATACATCACAAACATGAATAATGAAATTGTTTTGTTAATAAACACATTTAATTAGTTATGTACTAGGAATCTGAGAATACATTTTTGTGTGTATGGGTTGATGTTTGTTCTCATTCTTGGACTTTGGGGGTATGTTTCATTAAACTTTCTGCATATTCCTGGTATAATTTGATCACATCTATTATATGAAATGTAATCTCCTAGTATTACCTAATATAATTAAAACAACTGAAACTTTAAATAGATAATAATTGTCAAACATAAAAATAATTAGTCCTTTTGATAAAAGTTTGAAAATAATTTCTGAATAGCTATAAGAATTAATACGTAATGAATATTATGAATATCTACTATATAGATTATTATTAAAACAATTATTGATGAAGATATATTTATATTGATGTTATTCCAGATTTTGTAAATTTTTGATACCCTCACATATTTGGTAAGAGTTATTAGATTATAATGTTATTGGTACTTTTGAGATTATTACTATAGCATCCTGATGGAGACATGTGTAATGTGGAAACGTTTTTTTTTCAAAATTTGGAAGTACGAACTATCCATTTCAATATGAAATTTACCTAATGAAACTTGCAATCTTACAAATATGAAATGCAAATAATAGGTCGTGTCCACAGCAGTGCCTGATTACCAATCGCGTTGTCATCAGTAGGTAATGAGAAAGTAAACAATAGTGCATCTTTTGTTTCTGCCATTTTCCAATTCTATTATGAATTTTTATCGTTTCCTTTATCACATAATCTTTTTCATTATAAATATATTGAACAGAAAATACTAGATATTTCATCTACCGTTTTCAATTACTTTAATAAGTGTACCTAATTGTCGAATTAAATTCTTTTGTCAAACGTCAGAATGACTGTTCCTCCATATACTTAAACTTCTATACCGCTAGCATTTTGGAAAAAATTACGCAAAAATAAAGAAAAGACCTGGATATAGCTGGCGATATGCGCATGCGTCATGAACTTTTTTGTCTGAGAGAAGGGACATGTCATTATGTTACCATGGATACACTATGTGGCATACATTATGTGACTCCAAAGCCACTTCCCCTTTATATGTGTTCCTCTACTATTGCGAGGTGAAGAAGAAAAGGTTAGGTTTGCGTAAACGATTCTGGACATAAACATAATCTACATTTTTAAAACTAACATCAATCACATGTTGGCATGGTATTAGCAAAGATTAGCTGGCTGTTCCAATATTCGAGACTTTAGCCTGGCCGGTTAAAATGGTCGTCGAAAATTGTCCGATAAATGGACTCAATATATAAATATGACATTGACTGTTGACATAATTTATGCCTGGCCAGGCCAATATTTTGTATTTAGAAATATACTGCATAAACACTTCTTTGGTATTAGTTCAAGAGTCACGTGACAAGTGCGCGCTAAGTAGTGTGCAGATCCGATTTTGAAAGCACGAGAAACGGATCAGTTCTGACGGGAGTAAATCAGTGGCGTAACGATTTTGAGATAAAATATGGTATTTAATTTTCTTACACGCTTTAAGAAAATTCATATAATTAGCGAGAAAAAAGCATCGACTGATTAAATAAGCAATCATATGAAAGATTCATTATTAACAATAATGCAGAAATACAAAATACAAATCTTTTTCTTGAGTTATAAAATAAAAATTTCTTTATGAGAATTCCCTGAAATGTTACTTTGACTTTATGACGAGCAGCGCCCTAACATGGTATTGAAGGAGATAAGCTTGAAATACTGATGTCGCAGCTTAGATCGACATCGAAAATTTGATGATATTGAGATGTGATGAGGAGTATATAGCGTGATGTACTTAGCTCGTGAATGATTACACGCAATAGCCATCACTCGTGAAACAAACTATATGAAGTCTCTCATGTCGTGTCACATCGGTGAACAACTTTTGCTATCCACCGTGTTGTTGCCGCCATAAATTCTTTATTCATCATTCTCCCTTCTTCTTCCTGGACATATCTGGGACTTTTGACAACACCACACATATGTCAATCAGGGAGGCACTCACACGGCGAGGAGTGAACAAGACCATTATCAAATGGATGTATGAGATGTTGAAGACGAGAATAGCTGAGGCACAAGTAGGTGATCATACCACCTCTGTTAAAGCTACTCGTGGAACACCTCAAGGAGGAGTAATATCTCCCCTCCTATGGAGCTTAGTAGTAGACGAGTTACTCCACAAACTCACGGAGCTTGGCTTCACATGTATAGGCTATGCCAACGACATAGTCCGAGGAAAATTCGCGAACACCCTATGCGAATTATTGCAGGAGGGCCTCAGAACTATTGAGCTATGGTGCTTGTCAGTGGGGCTTAGCATAAACCCATCCAAGACCACAATTATTCCATTTACTAGGAAAAGGAAACTTCCAGCTATGAAACATCTCACTTTAAGTGGAGACATAATAAGCTGGAAGGCTGAAGTCAAATATCTGGGATTAACACTAGATAGCAAGCTTCTGTGGAACAAGCATATTGAGGCTACTGCTAGCAAAGCAATAAAGGCCTTAATGGCGTGCAGAAATCTGACTGGTAAGACTTGGGGATGTAACCCAAAAATACTGCGATGGATGTACGTCATGATTGTAAGACCGATAATATCATATGGGTCAATAGCCTGGCATGGCAATGCAAGTCAGAGCAATACGAGGAAAACCCTCGATAGAATACAAAGACTAGCCTTTGTCTGTATCACTGGAGCCATGAGAACTTGCCCGACCAGGGCACTAGACACCTCTGCATCTAGTAATAGATAGATTGGCCCATGAGGCCATTCTAAGACTATCTAGGGAAGGTTCAGACATTGTGGGAATTCGGAATCAGAGAGCTTGGTCGTCTCTGTCCAAACACATCCCATCAGCAAACCTTCCCAGTGATGTAATGACAAAGAAAATTAGCATCTTTCACCACGGTGCTAAGTAGCAGAGAAGATTGGGACAGGGGGCTCACAACCCAAGCTCTCAAAAAGAATACCATTAAATGGTACACTGATGGTTCTAAGACCACGACGGGGACAGACGCTGGAGTGTTTGGGAATCGCACCAAATGCTCACTTGCGCTAGGCCGCTGCCCAAGCGTCTTTCAAGCAGAATTGCTTGCAATTGAGAGATGTGTGGAGGTGAACCTTGAAAGAAACTATCAGAAATGTGACATTGCAATACATTCTGATAGTCAAGCTGCAATTAAAGCACTGAACTCTCATACCATTGACTCTAAAATGGTATGGGAGTGCCGAAGGAAGCTCAATGAGCTAGGTAAGAACAACAGGGTCTACTTAGTCTGGGTTCCCGGCCACTCGGGAATCAAAGGCAACAAGGAGGCCAACACACTTGCCAGGAAAGGAGCACAAACTCCATTTACTGGCCCAGAACCCTTCTGTGGCACAGATAAAAGCACCTACAAGAAGGAGTTTCTGGAGAAAAAACCGTAAGAGAAACACTCTTGCGGGATACCCCTGGATTGGATCATTCCAAAAAGTTTCTAAAAAACTTTGATACTGCAAGATCCAAAAGGTATTTGGATCTCAGCAAGAACAAGCTACACCTACTCACTGGATTACTTACAGGACACTGTCGCCTCAAGAAGCATCTAATGAGATTAGGTCTAGCAGAGGATGACGAGTGCAGATTCTGCGGGGAAGAGGAGGAAACTCCGGATCACCTGGTGACGGAATGCCTCGCCATTGCTAGCCAACGCAAACAGTGCCTTGGACTAGCAACCTGCAGTAGTGAGGAAGTATCCTCCTTGAAGCCAACCCAGATACTGGAGTTCATTAGAACTCTGGAACTGGAAGGCGAGTTGTAGACCGCGTATAGGCGAGTGCAACTCAGGTGGGGGGCACAATAGACCTTATGGTCGCAGTGCAATGTAACCCCCTCTTAAATCTAAATCTAAATCTAAATCTAATACCCTGTTAAAAGCAAAAGATAATACATCAAGAAAATCTAATATTATGGAGACCAATCAATTATAACAGTGATGGCAAGCGCAGAAATAGCTTATCGATTGAAGTAAGTAAAGGAAGGGAGTGCTCATCCATATTCTAGTGAGCGAATCGTCGCTTTCAAGGGAGAACATCTTGTCGTAGCCATGCACAAGTGTAGTTCTGGAAAATTCAAATGGTACTCCTTAATCTTATATTGTTCAATGTTAATTATGCGATAATGTCTCTGTGCTCTACTTTAAGTTTCCACATAGCAAAGGGAATTCTACTCCAGCCACTTGTCTATGTTTAATTAAATTCTGTCAATAATAGTATTGATATTGCTCTATACCAGAAAATTTATTTGAAACTTTCTCAACAATACTATTGTTCCCCAATATCTCTTGCTCTAGGCTCCAGATTACAGTGAAATCCAAGAATTTGTAAGGTGAAACTGCCGATGAAACATATTTCTGACTTACGACGTAGGTATGGATTCCAAGATTCAGAATTATTATACGGGAAGTTCTCCAGAAAAGACTTCTATCGATTGTGGGAAAACTATAACTACCAACAAATATATTGACATACTTAAGTCACTGGAGGACATTTTCATGTCAGTAGCATTTCCGGTTATACCGGAAATAGATGCCAACTTTTTTATTTTAAATGAAATACCATGTATATTACCGCATTTTTAAATTTCTTGTATAATTAAAAAAAATATATGTATAATTTCCTTTACCTAGGTCTAACCGTTTTTTGACATATATCAAATTTTATGTCAAAAATTAAATCTACAGTCCAAAACATAATTATCAACCTTTCCTATGAGGAAGACTTCAATATTTAATTTTAGTTTATTTTTTGTAGAAGAAGATCTTCTTTATCAGTATTCTTATGATATTTTGATAATAATTTATACAGAGTGATCAATAGAGAAGCTTGAAAACTAGATAAAAAAAGTCAAAAGTAATTTTTTTCAAAAATAAAGTTCTTTATTATTTCATTGTATTAAGCAGCAAAAATAAGAGGAACTTTGTATAAGGTTGTTTATAGGTACTAAAAATTAGTAGTTCTTAAAATTATTGGCAATTTTCCATTTTTCTATGTAAAAATGCTGCACATCTTTAAAGTTGAGTTAGAAGTGGGCCATGCTTGCATTAGGAAATAATAACAAATGTCAATAATAGTCAAGCAAGCGTCAAAAAAGTCAACATAATACTTTTTATTTGCAAATTTTGAGTAATTAGTATGCCGAGAAGACTTAATAATAGAAATAAAGATTCAGTTTATTTATTATTATGGAGAATGTGATAAAGTTATTTCAAGAACATGTAATACAATCGCAACGCTAGATCTACAGAAACACAAACCAATACTTCAAGAACTTTTGGAACTATAAAGCCTACGTACGTATACATAAACCAATAATTGTTAACAATAAAAATATGGAAATCGCAATTTTGGTATATTTTGCCGCATATCCAAACATTTTTACAAGACAAATAGGATGCGAATTAAGAATATCTAGTTCTAAGAAGTTTATGGAAACACGAATTTCATGCAGACTCATTTTCGAAAGTTCGGCATATGAAAGAGAAAAGAGACTGATATCTCACGAAGAATGGAATTCTTCTCGGCATACTAATTATTCAAAATTTGCAAATAAATATTATGTTGACTTTTGACACTTGTTTGAATTTTATTGATATTTGTTATTATTTTCTAATGCAATCATGGCCCACTTCTAACACAACTTTAAAGTTGTGTAGCATTTTTACGTAGAAAAATGGCAAATTTCCAATTATTTTAAAAACTATTAATTTTTGGTATAGACAACCTTAAACAAAGTTTCCCTTATTTTTGCTGGTTAATACAAAAAAACAAAAATAGAGAATTCTATTTGAAAAAAAATACTTTTGATCCCTCTGTATAAATTATTATCAAAATATCGTAAGAACACTGACAAAGTAGATCTTCTACTACAAGAAAATCAGATATGAAAGGCTATGAGTAAGCCTGAAAGATTGATAATTATGTTTTGGACTGTAAACTTAATTTTTGACATAAAATTTGAAATATGTCAAAACCGGTTAGATTTAGGTATAGGACATTAAACATAGATTATTTTTTAAATTATACAAGAAATTTTAAAATATGGTAATAAACAGGGTATTCTATTTAAAATAATAAACTTGGCATCTAAACGCATGTCCCCCAGTGATATTATTATCTCACCAAATTTTCATACTGTTTGTATGTAGTTATCGTTTGCCCACAATCGATCGATGTATTTCCCGGAGAACCACCCGGTATAGGTACTTAGCAGTATTGTTTGATTTAGGCTATAAATTTAATTATCAACGAAGAAACTTGATTATAAGGTCCGCATGTTAAGTAAGAAAGATATTAAAATGACAGGTAGATAGGTAACATACTTTAAAACCAAAAAAACTTAGAGCTTTTATATTTTGAAATTATCATGTCTAGTCAAAAATGTCTTGAAACTCTGAATAGTGGAATAAAATTTAAGAACTACAACTACAACTACCTACATCTATGTTTGTCTTATTCAAAATAATATATTCAAGATTTTTTGAGTTTATTGTAGTTTACTTCAAAAAAATATATTTCATTTGATGAGTAGGTATTTAGGTATAGTAAAATCGGGCGTTTAAGGGCCTCGCTACCAGCTGATCGTCTCGAGTCTATAAGTGTCCCTCTTTTTCTCTTCCCGAGGGGAGTTTAGAAGGCTGATCCTGCAGTGAAGGACATGACAGAAAATATAGGAAAAGCAGTGAAATCGAGTAATAACAAAAAGTCTTATATTTTTATAAATTGATTAATGTTAGCACCATCTAATCAGAATGTTTTAAAATTAAGTAACCTTTGGTATGTTTCCATTATTTTTCATAGTCAATCGAAGGTTAACAAAAAACTTTATGTTCTATAAATTAGTATTGGTCAGCGCAATCTAAGCAGATTGTTTCAAAATTTAAAAAACTGTTCGTAACGTACACACCTGCCAATAGTTGGCAGTACATGTAGGTATCTATTATTCTTCAGAGTAGTGTCAGTATTGTATGCTATATTAATATTAATAATTAATTTTTGGAGCTTTGAAATAGAAGGTGCATTTTTATTTATGCCTAATAACATTGATATTTACATCTGTTTTGTCAAAACCAAATATTTATATATATATATATATATATATATATATATATATATATATATTGTGGCTAGCCCGGATAAATACCCATTCGCACGCCGATGTTACAAGTTTCACAGCCTTCATGTGTTCTCGGCCAATACTGATAGAGATGACGATCTAGAGACGTGCATAGAATCCATTAGGCGCACTTTGAATTTTCTAGAAACTAGAAATTTTGGCAGGGATATATATAGCGTGTGGCCAGGGATTCAGCATTGAGTTTCATTGGTAGCAGCAGTAGCGAAACCAGCGACGTATCAATTGAAGGGGTCAAATGTTGAAATATAGCCGTTTATTACCCACAAGTTAGTTTTTGTTAAATTATAATTGGTGTGTGTATTTATTTTATTGGTTAAATAAATTGTATCGATTGTTTGCTCCGCTTTTGGCGAACCAGAGTACTGTTACAATAATATAATTAAAATTAAGATTCAAAGCAACTAAAAACTATATTAATACATAATTTCATTCTGCAGACATGAAACATTTGACAAATAGAAATAAGACAACAGAATTATTTACTATACAGGGTGTTTCATAAAGAATTGTTATACTCTTAATGGTATATTCTGTGGTCAATTTTAAATCGATTTGCCAACATTTATCTATATACAAAAATGCACCCTTAAAAAGTTACAGCCCTTCAAAGTTAACTTTGATCGATAAGTTTTTTGGCTGTAAAACCGAAACGGTGCAAAATAATAGCTTGAAATTTTGGTATCTATCATATCTTAGGTTTAAAAATCGTTTACGAATAGAGTTCAAACGTTCCAGTGATTTTTGAACCTAAGAAATGGTAGATAGGTTGAATGAGCTAGTAAGCCGACCCCATCTAGGGTTCGGCCACATACCCCTCTAATTTTGCCTATATATTTTCGTGTTCCTTATGTGGGTATTCAAAATCTCTATTTTATGAACTGTAAGGATACCAACTTCGCTTTAGGTCAGATCTAACTGAATTCTCGCAAAAACCGTTCAAAGAGTTGTTGTTCGTCAAGCAGTGCCAAACATCTTGGGCAGAACATCGAGTCGGTGAACTTTAACACTAAGTAACAATTGCTGTGCAACATCGAGGGCTTTTATAAGTACTTTTGCTAATGGATGTTTAGTTAAATAACCTTAATTCGATGGGAAACAATGCCTTTCAATAAATTTAGTGTAAAAAACAAGGTGACCAGTCCCTAGTTTCGCAGTTTTTGATAGTAACTAGAAGTCGTAATATTACCTTCATACAAAGATAATTTTACGTACTCGCGGCGAATGGTTGTTCTTTAAGTCGAAGGCACGTGAGTTCTTGCTCTAAGCTGAAACACTCTTCTGACTCTGACCCTTTGGACGCCATCTGTCTCTCGTTAAAGATATCTTCCAAGTGTCATAGAGCAGGAAAATCGCTTGTGATTTATAGATATTAACAGACCCTTTGCAGCACAGACAACAATACAACACAATAATATAAAACAAAATAAGAAAACGTTTATTACAAGAAAATAGTGAAAAGAAAGAGTTGAATATATATACCCATATATACATATATATATATATATATATATATATATATATATATATATATATATATATATATATATATATATATATATATATATATATATATATATATATATATATATATATATATATATATATATGTTAATTGAATTATTTTTTAAAGTCAAATAATAATAACAATAACAAAGTATTATTTTAAATATTATTTCATAATATTATATTACATCCGCAAGACGCAGTATCTCACCATATCGTATTACATCTGCAAGACGCAGTAATATTGCACCATATCATATTAAATCTCCAAGACGCAGTTTAAGAAGATAACAAAAGTGATAAGGATATTTACGTGCCAGAGATGCAGACCAGTAGTCAGCAAGTTACCATAAAGACCATTGTTAATTGTTTATCCAGTTCGGCCTCCAAAAAGACATTACTATGTATTTTATTTATAATATTCTAGAAGTTTCGATTCAACCTTAGGAGAAAAGATCCATTGTATTAATTTACGTTTCTTTTTATATTTCTGATGATTAAAACATTTTTGATTGTATAAATACTAGATCTCCAGCTAACAGAATCATTCACAATTCACAATTCACAATTCACTATTCACTTACTTGTGTTGTGAGTCAATATTATATTTTATTTGTACTTTAATTTTTTGTGTTAATAAATAATTGTTTTTTAAAAAGTGATCTTGGAGTTATGTGATTTAACAAATTGGCGCAGTCAGTAGGATAACTCAACGTGATAAAACAAGGCCTACTTCAACAACAAGTTTCCCCTCATTATCACGGTGGTTTCCAAACCTTCAAGTGAAGAATCAACAGCTCCAAAAGAAGAAGAAGAATTATTAGAATTTGAAGAAAAGGATAATTCAACGTTGGTAAAACAAGGCTTACTTCAACAACAAGTTCCCCCTCATTATCAACGGTGATTTCCAACCTTCAACTGAAGAATAAATAGCTCCAAGAGAAGAAGAAGTATTATTAGAATCTGAAGAAAAGGATACTTCAACGTTGGTAAAACAAGGCTTACTTCAACAACAAGTTCCCCCTCATTATCAACGGTGGTTTCCTAACTTTTGAAGAAAAGAACCGAACAGACAAATGTACATCTTACTGTAAGTGAATTATCACGTATATTAATTTTTAAATTTTTTATACTGTTCGATTTTCTTTTATCATATTTTTTTTATATATTTGATATTTTATATTTAATTAAATCAAAATGGCAAATGAAAGAAATCTAGCTCAAGAGGTTGAGTTTGAACCATATAGAATTTCGGAAATATTTTGTATCGTACCTGAATTTGAAGGTGATCAGATATTTCTCGGAACATTTTTAAATGCATGTGATTGTGCTTATAATATGTCTACCAGAGACCAAAAGGCTCTGTTAGTGATTCACCTTAAAAATAAATTAAAGGGAAAACCGACTCAACTAATCAGCTCGCGAAATCCTTAGACTTACGCAGAGATAAGACAACTTTTAAATCTTCATTTTGGTGATTCAAGAGACCTTACTTCTCTTTTTACAAAGATTAAAACAATTATCGAATGAGTCAGCTCTAACATTTTTCAATAGAGTACAAGTCTTGAATGCTAAAATGCATGCAAATATACAAAAAACATCAAATTTATCAAATGAACAAAAGGTTGCACAAGAAATTCTTATTGATACTATGGCTCTTAATACTTTATTAACTGGACTTGAACCCCGTCTAGGACAACTTATTCGTGCTAGTCAGCCTGAAAACTTGTTAGAAGCACAAATTCGCATACGAAGAGAATTGCAATTATCATATTTTGAGAACCAAAAATTTAATAAGCTAGCTTCTAATATTGTAAGTAAACCTCAAAATATATTAAATGTTAGAAAACCCCAAATACAAACTGTAAAATGCTTTTCATGTGGTAAAAATGGTCATACTTCTAATCAATGTCGTTTCCTACAGCAGAGAGCATCAGCTCCAAGCTATAACCCAAATTTCAATAATAATTTCCAGAGACCAATGAATTTCCAAAATCAATCACAAAATACTGTGCAAAATAGACCGAATGTTCCTATTCAACAAAGACCTTTTATTTCGCAGGGACAATCCCAGATAAGACCATCAGTAATTCAAAAGAATCCAAATTTTCAACAAAGAGCTCATTTAGTCGGCTTCAATGGTGAAAACGATTCAGATTATTATTTCGAAAATAATCAAGATATTTTTGAAAATGAAATCCAAGAAAATTATAGTAACTATTCCCAATCATCAGACTATTCTCCGGATTTTGAAAATTATCCACAAGATATTGAATCTCCTGAAAACTCCAATTTCCAGGATTTTCCCATTTCTCAAATCAAAGACCATCCCCCAGACTCTCCGACAACAGAGAATTTAATTTCAGAAACAGTTACCAGAATCCAAACATTAAATTTCGAAGAGATGAACCCGAATGTAAATTTTCCCGAACAAAATGTTCTTTAAATCCATTTTTGACTGTTAATTCCAAAAATCTTTATTATATTGAAGATGCTTCTAAAGAGTTTAAGTTGCTTATTGTTACAGGTGCAGGAGTTTCTATTTTTAAAGAAAATACTGTTAAGAAATTTCCTCAAAGATTTACTGAATATGTAACTATTCAAGGGATAACTGATCAAAAAATTTTACTAAAAGAATCTGTACTTATTCCATTTTCTGCAAAAGATCCACATAAAGTTTTTATTTATAATCTTAATATTGATTTTGATGGAATTTTGGGTTCAGATTTCCTAGAACATTATAATTGTATAATTGATTTGAATTCAAAACAATTGATAAGTAATTTCAAAACTATACCTCTGTTTAAAGTTACCGAAACATCACACTTGTCTCAAAATAATCAAATTTGTGAACAAGATTCCGAATTCTTACAATTTGAACAAAATACTGAAAATTGTTATAAAAAAATAGCTGAGAAAAACATTGATATTTTTGACATGCCTCATGATTATTCATTAGCTCATTGCGTGGCGGAAGATATGCAAATGCAAAAAGGCATTGCCGCGGAATTTAAGAAACGATTTGGAAATATAGAAAAATTATTAAGTCAAAATCAAAAACAAGGTGGTTTAGCAGGTTTGAAAATGAAGAATGCAAATACAATTAGATATATTTATTATCTTGTAACAAAACCGGAAAACCCACTTATCAGACTTTATGGTCATCTTTAAAGAAATTGAGAGATCATGTTGGTAAAAACAATGTTCAAAAATTAGCTATGCCAAAAATAGGGTGTGGATTGGACAAGTTAGATTGGACGTATGTTAAAAAAATGATATTTTATCTTTTTAGAAATTTAGGTAATGAAATTGTTATTTGTTTGCCAAAGATACAAAATCGAATTTTTATTGAGCCAAGAATTGAAAAAAATTTCAAATTGAAATGTAATTTAACAAACACAGATGCACTACTTTTCGGACAAGCAATAGAAAATGTTAGAATTCCAAATGCTTTGGTACATGTAAATGAAGAAGGTGAATTCTTTACTTCAATTATTAATTCGAATGCTATTCCAAAAATTGTTGAATTTCCAAATTTGAATCTAGATCCCATTCCGAATTCCGAATGTTTTTTAAATTTTAATTGCGTTAATGAAAACAAAACTAAATTTAATCAACCAGTTGATAGAAACACTATAATTTTGGATCAGTTGCGTACAGATCATCTCAACGAAGAAGAAAAAGAAATTATCACAAATTTATGTTTAGAATTTTCTGATATTTTTTATTTGGAAGGAGACCAACTAACATTTACTAATGAAATTAAACATTCAATTGAAACTGATAATGCGAGACCAATATTTACTAAATCATATAGATACCCCCAAATTCATAAAGAAGAGGTAAAACTCAGGTGAACAAAATGTTGGAACAAGGTATTATACGTCATTCTATTTCACCATGGTCATCCCCAGTTTGGGTTATGCCAAAGAAGCTTGATGCTTCAGCAAAACAAAAATGGCGTGTGGTTGTTGATTATCGTAAATTAAATGAAATTACGGTAGATGATAAAT
This sequence comes from Crioceris asparagi, assembly GCA_958507055.1. Lineage (NCBI taxonomy): Eukaryota > Metazoa > Arthropoda > Insecta > Coleoptera > Chrysomelidae > Crioceris > Crioceris asparagi. The sequence continues at coordinate 77,420,329 of OY293826.1, read as the reverse complement.
ATCCATTACCCAACATTTCTGATCTCCTTGATCAACTAGGAAGATGTCAATATTTTACCACTCTTGACTTAGCCTCAGGTTTCCATCAAATCGAAATTGAACCAAAAGATATCTCCAAAACAGCCTTTTCAGTTGATAACGGTCACTATGAATTCGTTCGAATGCCGTTTGGACTCAAAAATGCCCCGTCCACTTTCCAACGCGTCATGGACAACATTTTACTTGGCATTTAAAATGAAAGATGTCTTGTTTATATGGATGACATAATAATTTATTCTTCTACTATTCATGAACATGTTTCTCGTCTGACTGAAGTTTTCAACAGACTTCGGAAAGCCAACTTGAAAATTCAACCAGATAAATGGGAATTTCTTAGAAAAGAAGTCGCTTATCTTGGACATATCATTACCCAAGATGGTGTTAAAACAAATTCAGCCAAAATAGAATGTCTCAAAAATTTCCCGGAACCTAAAAATCCTAAAGATGTAAAATCTTTCCTTGGTTTAGCAGGATATTATCGTCGCTTTATACCAAATTTTGCCAAAATTTCTAAGCCCCTTACAAGACTTTTACAAAAAAAATGTTTCTTTTATTTTTAATAATGAATGTAAAAATTCTTTCAATGATCTAAAAGCTGCACTTACTTCAGATCCTATTTTGAGATATCCAAATTTTGAAGAACCATTTATTTTCACAACTGATGCTAGTGCATTTGCCATTGGCGCTGTTCTATCACAAGGTCCCATTGGTAAATATCTACCAGTAAGTTATGCTTCGAGAACATTATGTAGTGCAGAAACAAGGTATTTAACAATAGAACGAGAACTCCTTGCTATTGTATGGGCAGTAAAACATTTTCGTCCTTATTTATTTGGAAGAAAATTTACGCTAGTCACTGATCATCGTCCATTAACATGGCTTTTTTCCATTAAAGATCCCGGAAGCAGACTAGCTAGATGGCGACTCAAATTGGAAGAATATGATTACAAAATTGAGTACAAGCCAGGCAAAATTAATAAAAATGCAGATGCACTTTCAAGAATTAAAATTAATCATTTTAAAGAATGTGCAAATTTACAATCTAAAATTACAATTTTGGCAAATAATGAAACTAATGAGGTTATACCATCAACAAGTAAAGACCCTAATGATCCTATAGAACCACAAAAAAATGAAACACTTATAGAGGAACAGGATGAATTAATGACAGACGAATTTAATAGATTTGTTGACCTTTACAAAACAAAATCAATAATCGATTATTCAAAAATTGAAACATCAAATGACCAGTTACTGGATAAGACTCATAAGAATATTGTCACTTTATTTTGGCAAAATAAACTTGAAGATTTACATTATAAAATTATTGAAGATATTTTTGAAGAAAATTTTGATTTTCAAATGAATTTAGTAAATATTGTTTCTAGTAAAACTGTGAAAGATCGCAAGTATTTTATAATACCTCTTATTTACGATCCAGAGTTTGTAGTTCAACAATTATTTTATACATTATTTAAAGAACAAAGTAAATTTGATCCTTCAAAAACTTATTATATAGAAAATAATCTTGAGTTACCTATTTTAGAAGTATTCTCTTTTATTTTTGCTAATATTGATTTAAAATTTGTAGTCTGTCAAAATATTGTTAAAACACCTGACCGAGATGAAATAAAAATCTGTCGTAAGAATTTAAGCACTCCTCTGGTAATAACAGAAACACCAAAAACTCCGTTTGAAAGAATTAATATTGATATTTTTGAGTATCCAACAAGAAATTACGCTTTAACGATTCGAGATGAGTTAACTAAATTTACTCAAGCTTATCCTATTTCAAATAAAAAAGCTTCAACAGTTGTAAATACACTATTAATATTCTTTCAACATTTCGGAACACCTTTGAGAATTCATTGCGATTATGGTCGAGAATTTGATAATTCATTAATAAAAGATTTGTGTACGCTTTATGACATAAAGCTCACTTTTTCTAGCGTTGGCCATCCACAATCGAATGGTTCTTTAGAAAGATTTCACGGAACTCTTGTGGAAATGATCCGTGCACATAAGACAGAAAATCCAGACGAACATCCGTTTAATATTTTGCCATATGCGGTTATATGTTATAATAATACTAAAAACAAAACAACTGGTTTTACTCCATATGAACTGATTTTTGGTCATACGTCTAGTAGACCACCTGAAACTTTATATAATGAGAAAGCCCTTATTACTAAATACATACGTGATTTGAACAACAGAATGCAACATTATTATAAAATTGCACGAGCAAAAACAGCAAGTCAGAAAGAAAAAGCAAAAATTAGATTTGATAAAAATATTTCAGGAAAGCTTCCAGAGTATAAAATAGGAGATAAAGTTTATCTTAAAGAATCTCAAATTAAAGATAAAAGTCAAAATCTGTTTAATGGTCCTTTTGAAATTGTGCAATTATTTGATAATTCTGCAATAGTTTTAAATCCACAAACTAATCAAAAATCAAAAATTAATTTCGATAGACTGAAACCCTTCTATGAGTAGTTTCTTTGGTTTCAGATTCTTCGTGCTGATAAATATTATATCAGCTCAATACACACTTAATCCTGTTAATAACACCGTTGGAATCTTTTTCCATGAAGAATGTACTATCAAAATTACGAATGAAAAATGGACACTTTTAGTTTACAAAGATCTGGCCCCAATTAAGAAAACAATGGAAAATAATGATAAAATACTTATAGAAATTTTGGATACTTTAGAAGATCCGTCTCCAAGGTTTATAGCTTTTAAGTCTGAAGTTCAAACACACATAAGTTTATTATCACAAATTTCGAATTCAATAGGTCAAAAATATAAAGAAATTATAGGAGAAACTAAATCTTATAACTCCAGGGCAAAGCGAGGTATATTTAATGGAATCGGAACTGTTTGGAAAACTATTACTGGTAATTTAGATGCATCAGATGGAGAATATTATAATGATTGTATTAACAAATTATCTCATGATAAATTTGAGTTGGAAAATCTTCTTAAAAAACAAATTTCAGTTACAACTTCTGTTATTAAAAATTTTAATAATACTATACAAAAATTACAAATTGATGAGAAGACTTTTAATGAAGATATTAAAGAAATTCAAAATACGTTGATGGATATTGCTGATGATGTCGCATTTTATGAAGCACAAATAAGGATATTGAATATTTGTGAATCACTAATGGAAAGCTATATTTTCTTAGAAGATTCCCTTAATACTATTTTAAATTCTATCACTTTTGCTCGTATAAGATTATTACATAGCTCAATAATAGCACCTTCAGATTTAATCAATTCTTTACAAGATATAGCAAAATCTCTTATAAGAAATAAGTTACCTTTACAACCGTATACGTCAAATATAGCTAATTATCTTAATATTATTGAATTAGAGGCATATCAATCAGAAAGTAAAATAATATTTGTTCTCAAAATTCCTCTCATTGATCCAGAAGCTTATATACTCTATCGACTCTATCCAATACCAATATTAGATGATCGAACAGGTATCTACACAAAAATATATTGCGCGGGATGATGATTCACTGCTGTATTTGTCATTGCGAAATCTGGATAATTGCAAGACTCTTGAAAGAAGCATAAAAATCTGTTCTAATCTCCTCCCATATCCAATTGACAACGATGCAATTTGCGAAGCACAACTATTAAGAAGATTAACTCAGATGCCCAAGACATGTCAAACATCTCTTCTTTTTGTTAAAGATTATAATGTCTACCAAATTGATTTAAATCTATGGTTAATCACTGTTTCGGACCCTTTGCCAATCACGATTAAATGTGGAAATAAGGAAATTAAATCAGAAATTATTAAAACTAATAGTTTACTGAAATTACAACCTGAGTGTAGTACCAAGAAATCAAGTATCGAAGTCATCCAGTCACAATTCCATTTGACTGTTGCAAAGATATTCCTGAAAAATTACAAATTCCTGAACTAGAACCTCTTAAGTTGAACAAAATTGATTCCGAAGATTTGAATATTGCACAACACAAACTAAATCAGTATTCAGAAGAATTAGAAAAAATGATGAAACAATCTCCGATCAGTAAATATACACATTGGTTCACCATTTTAACCATTGTAGTAATAATTTTATTGGTAATACTTTATGTGACCTGTAAATGTAGAAGAAAGCATCATCGAATTGGAATAGCTTTAACCAACGATTACCCACCATCACCACCAGGACCAGGTTCCAGTATTTCATTCCAGCAAAGTATAAGAAGAATATTTCCGAAAAGAAGAGCAAGTATCCATGTCGGAGAACCCATAGAAGAGAATATCGAATTAAATCCAAATAAATCATTAACTTAAAAAGTTGTTGCAAACTCCACCAACTTTTCTTAAATGGGGGAGTTGTTATATAAAGTTATAATTGAATTATTTTTTAAAGTCAAATAATAATAACAATAACAAAGTATTATTTTAAATATTATTTCATAATATTATATTACATCCGCAAGACGCAGTATCTCACCATATCGTATTACATCTGCAAGACGCAGTAATATTGCACCATATCATATTACATCTCCAAGACGCAGTTTAAGAAGATAACAAAAGTGATAAGGATATTTACGTGCCAGAGATGCAGACCAGTAGTCAGCAAGTTACCATAAAGACCATTGTTAATTGTTTATCCAGTTCGGCCTCCAAAAAGACATTACTGTGTATGTTATTTATAATATTCTAGAAGTTTCGATTCAACCTTAGGAGAAAAGATCCATTGTATTAATTTACGTTTCTTTTTATATTTCTGATGATTAAAACAATTTTGATTGTATAAATACTAGATCTCCAGCTAACAGAATCATTCACAATTCACAATTCACTATTCACTTACTTGTGTTGTGAGTCAATATTATATTTTATTTGTACTTTAATTTTTTGTGTTAATAAATAATTGTTTTTTATAAAGTGATCTTGGAGTTATGTGATTCAACATATATATATATATATATATATATATATATATATATATATATATATATATATATATATATATATATATATATATATATATATATATAAATGAGTGTTCAAGTACAAAACTTAGTATTCATCTATGAAATTAAACTTGAAACAGATACCAAAAAAATACCGAATAAAAGCTTACTCGCATGGTAATCTATTAGTCAATTTTTAGTATATTGATTACTGTTGTATGTATTAATATCATACTTATGGTCTCTTATTTAAGACACGGATTACCAAAGCTGTATTACTTCAATAGAAAATTGAATATTTAAATAAATAATAGTTATGTAAATTGGGAAATTTAGATAATTTTAATATATTTAAAAAACAGATCTCCAACTGGCCTTATTTCCTTGAAGTTCCAGATCCCACGTGGTTTTGCTTTAAATTAGTAGACACCCTGCCTCCAGTCTGGTGGACCCAAACAGCATACTTAGGTTGTACAAATAGACGGCATTCCAGGCTCACGTGGTCTTCCAACGATCAAACCCAAACCACAGCACGTGGCGAAGAGGAATATGAATGCATATATTCCGTATCCGAAAGTCAAAATTTATATCTTCAAATCAATACAGGCACCAAAATATTCAATCAGGCCTGGTAAGAGATGACCAATTCTAGGGCGGCCGACTACTAAGATACAAACGGCCGACTGCTAGCAAAACGGTTCCAATTAGAATAAAAAAGGGAGATTACTTCAAAAAACTAAAACTACTGGAAAAAAAATTGGACCGACTTTATCAGTTGTTGCACTGAAAAATACAAAATAATATTAATTCTATTGGTGCTGGTTCTTTTGGAGTTGGTGCCTACAACAACAAACTACAACGGCACAACTTCAAAATAACCAGCACCAATATTTGGTATTTTTCAGTGCAACAGCTGTTAAAGTCGGTCCAATTTTTTGTAAAAAATTTTTATTATTCTCTTCCGGTTTCTACATTCTTAGTAAATACAGTATGATTCAGGATGAAATGGAAAGATGTCTATAAATTCAAAATGAACCAAATAGTCTCATTATTTTTATTTCCATCGATACTTGGATTAGTTGGAATAGAAAAAAATATTTCAAAACCAACAAAAACAAATAAAAAGATAATCAAAATAACTTTGATAATCTTGTCCCAACTGATAAATCGGAACACATTGAAGGCAAGTATCTTAAAAACTTTAGATGATTATCAAAATGCGCAAATATCAACTTGAAACACTATCTTTAAAACTTACATTTTCAAAATGCCTTATAGCTTTAGTTATAATAAAGATAGAGACATGTTGTGTGTTTATGGTGTCTGCAAAGACATTAGAAAATAATGTCGTTTTACACATCAAAATGTTAGCTTCGTAATAATATATTTTTTTAATTTTCAAATTACAACCAATCTCTGGATTAAATAAAAATTGCCCTAGCACATATGAGCTTATTTTGGCTTCTTTGAAATATTTTCATTGTCTGCCGAATCACCCTGTCTAACTGAACTTATTTCAATGTCGGAACAAAGTGATAGAAGGGGGCAAAATGTTACATATTAACATATACAAATTTGAAAGAGCGGAACATTTCAAATATCTTTGTATCTTTGATACACATTCACCTCTGATAATGACGTTACCAAGAAAATTAAATGCAGAAACCAATCTGCACAAAAACCTCTGTATTTACGCATTCAATAAATCTGTAGATTCAAGAACCCAAGATGAAAACATATATATATATATCAGGCAAACATTTTTTTTTCAAATTAAATCTTGAATAACTTTTTAAATATTGTAGTGTTTTTGAAAATTATACCTGTTATTTTAAGCCAATCAGATGCCTTGTTTCTGATAGGTTGCTATGACGATAACCTGAATTTTCTGAAAATTTTCTCGTTCTCGTGACTTACCTCCAAAACTAATAAGTAGCTTTACCGCTGTCACGTGCAGATGCCAGAATAACAAGTGTAGATTATTTTTGTCAAATATTATAATATTTATAACATTTTCGTAGCGAATCTCCCACGAGCTTGAATTATTCTCCGTAATTTTTTTCTCAGTTGCGATTTTTTAAAAGAAATTTGCAGCTCGAAAACATTTTCAGAAATTATTCAAGCTTTAGATTATAAGTCATAATTTTTTTGTCAAGATTTAGGCGATACTATCTCATATTGAGCTTTCTAATTGAACTTCTATTATAAAGGGTGGAACTGAAAGTTGTTTTTTGTAATTATTATCCAAATACTCTATGAAGAAATTCATAACTTCATTCTTAAAGAGAATACAGGTGTTTCAATAAACATATGCATTTTACATCAAGAACATCTTTTGGAGACGGTAGTATTATGTTGTGTGCAGAAATCTCAATTCAAGCACCTGAATATCTTGTTTCAATCAAAAATGTTATATCGAAGAAAGTTTAGCAGACAGATTATTCTTTTGGGTCCGTATGCTGAGATTTTTCTTTAACGTAAGTTAATGCCAAGCATCATATTACTAAGTTGTCAATGATTATCTGGATGAAAGAAGACATTACGGTTATATCGACCACAAAGCTCTGAACTAAACCCCATCGAGGATGTCCGTAACCGATAACCAAAAATATTCAAATGGCTCTTCCTGAGAAGTGGAATAACGTTCTAGTTTTGAAGATGGATATTTTAAATGGTTTAAGTAAGGTTAAAAATTTAAATTTAAACTCAGAGTTATGGAAGACCGTATCTTTTGGAAACAAGCTGCACAGGCAGCCAGGACCAATTTACGGTTCTAAGAAAAAACAATAATAGCAACATGAGGTCACAAAATTTTTGGAAATTTACAAAATATGAAGCTCATAACTGAACCAACAGCTGAGTTATAGAACACGTTAGGTCAGATGCAAGACCCTGTACATATTTATACTTACTACATATAACTATTTGCTCTCTGTAATAAGTACTAAGCTTATATAGCACACACTGCCGCCGTCGCCGTATGTACAGAATTTATCGGATAGGCGAAAGAGCAATTTGGAAAATGGACTAGTGTGTGGTGCTTTCTCGTTGGCGAAATGGCAAACTCCAACTCCAAGCAAGAGAGGAGAGTCGGTTGGTGCTGCCAGCCTGCCGAATATAAATTTTAGCGATTTATGTGAATTTTGGATGTATACCAATTTTGCCCAGACATTTCGATCTCTCACTCTACTCCCGCATAACTGCTGATTTCAGTTGGGTTATTAAAAGTTGATCTGAACGTCCGCAACAAGGTTACACGTTAAATATGTATGGTATCTATATCTCTATTAGTATCCAGTTTCCAGGCATTTCCAAATTTATTCAGATGACGGAGCATCGAGTTGTAATATTTTCGTGATACCTATTCTGTCGATTGAAATTATTTCAATGAAAAGTCCTTGGGAATTTTGTCAGTTTCATCTAGTAATAGTAGGGAAAAGATTCGCATCAACAACATCTCTTCGAAATTCAATAACAGTAGATTGAAAAATACTATTCAATTCGAAACAATAACGGCGGTTGTAAATATATATTCAGTTGACTCATCTGATCCTTGAATAATATTGAAAAATCACTTTTCGCTTTTATAAGCAGAAATATTTTATTGAGCAACATTGAAAGAAATACTCAATCCTGAACTAATGTAATGATCCTAACAAACATTTAAAATGACTGTTCTTTTGTGCTTCTTAATATATTGCTATAGATGTAGGTAAACTCTTTCTAGATAATCGGTTACTTACGTGAAATTTAGTCGAAATATGTATTTAAATTATTTCCAGTTCATTGTTCAAAGTTTCAAGTGCATGTAATCTGGTAATTCGGTCATTAAGATGAAAAACCTTAACCGTACCTTATTTTAGGATGCCTAACCTAATACCTAACCTAACCTAACCTAATATATATTCATTACACAGCACAATATGCAGTTATGGCATAATGAAATAGACTTGATAGAAGACAAAAAAATATCACAATCTACATATTATCAAAGTACACATTTATACGGTTGTCCTTTAAGCGCGCGGTGCTCTCTAATGATCTTACCGTTGCAATAGGAAGAAAATGTTCCTGTGTTTCTTTTCGAGTATTCTTACTGCGAAAAATAATTTTAAAGATGGCGGACTTCCGGATATACCGGAAGTAAACATTAATTTCGTTATTTTAAATAGAACACCGTGTATATTCTTACATTTTTGAATTCAGCATCTATTTTAAGGTCCAGTTTGTTAAGCATATTTGTTGTCTAGGGAGTCTCCATTTGGAGTTATTCGGTAATCTTCAGAAAATTTGACGTTTAGTTTTAGTATTTCACAAAAGTTGTAATAATTCGGAAACTACACCCGATTCGAACATGAAGTTTTTGCTGTTGAAAAGACGGAAAAACCTACTTCATTACTTCAAAAGAACATTATACCATACACTAGCAATTTTCAAATTTGAAAAGTTTGAAACATGCAAAAATATTTTTTTTCAAATGGTATGGTATGCTAAGTTTCATACCCATGAATGTGAAATTAAATTTTCTTTCGATTTTATCAAAGCATATTTAGGTCTATCATTTCAAGTTATTAGCGATTTCTTAATTATTCCGCAATGGCGCGGAGAAAATGATAAATCGTAGGCCGCATTGTTTAGTTGGTGGAAAACTAGAGTGAAACAAAATATAACAGAGATTTTATTGGTACAGATTTATTTTATTAAGTATTCAAATTGCCTACCACTTTGCTGTGAACACATTAAATCTGCCAGTTAACGATCTATCTACATTATGTGATATTAAAAGTGTCACAGAATTAAATGCCGCTCGTATTCCGCATGTTTGCTGCTGTAGTATTTTGTAGACCAAAACCTTAACGTATCCCCAAAGAAAAAAATTCAATTTTGTTAGATCTGGTGACCTTGGTGGCCAGGCAACAGGTCCATGTCTTCTAATCCAGCATCCTGGAAATCTTTCATCCAGAGTGTTTCGGACTCAAACTAAAATGTGCAGGCACTCCATTCAACTGACACCACATTATTCTCAATAAATCCATAGCTAGATCTTCCAACAGATCATCTAGATTTCTAGATGTTCATTCAAAAATTTAAGAAATATATTTTCAGTAAGGTGTTCATCGAAAAAGTGGGGCCTATCTATGTTGGTTGTCGATCGTCCTCACAAAATTCGAATTGACGTCCGCATAGAAATTTAAATTATGCCGGTTCACAAGGCCGTTATTATGAAACTGTATAAACTGTATTAAAAAAGAAATGATAAAACAGCAGCAAAACATAAAACCGAATTGCATACGTCGTCATTTATTTTTAAGTTGGTCAAAAACAATGCATCTTCTTGTAGAAGAGCAAGGCCCCAATTACAGAAATAGGTTCTGTTTTCAAATTCTTGCTCTTCATGTGCTTCATTTAGCTGTACACAATAAGGATGTTATTTATTCTTCGCTAAGATCTTTTTCACTGACGTTTGCTCAATGCCGAAATCGCGACTAATTTCGGATGTAAATTCATTATCTTCAGTTATCACACGTTTTCTCCTGCTATGTTTTTCGTAGTTAACTGATCTGGTCCTGTCAAATCTATCCATCAGCCTTTCAAATGATCTTGGTTCTGGATGCCGTCTATGAGGAAACCGTTCGGCGTTCACTCGGGATGCGATTCTTTCACACATTCAACATTCTCCTAGGAAATAAACCATATCAATTAGTTCTTGGGTGGTTTTTGCACGCCCTAAGTTTTATTAAATTTGGCAACTCATTTAACGTAATTGTGAGCCATGCCGCCTACGATTTTACATTTTCTCCGCGCCATTGAGGAATAATTGAAAAATCGCTAATAGCTTGAAAATCAACAGAGATAGACCTAAATATGCCTTTATAAAACCGAAAGAGAATTTAATTTCGCATTCATGGATATGAAACTTAACATCCCATCTAAAAAGTTACTTTTGCATGTTTCAAACTTTTCAAATTTGAAAATTGCTATGATGTAATGAATTAATATTCTCTTGAAGCAATGCTACTTTAAAACATAAGTACGATTTTCGGTCTTTGCAACTGTGAAAACCTCATGTTTCGTTCGGGTGTAGTTTCCGAGATATTACAAGTTTTGTGAAATAAGTACTACATACGTCAAATTTTCTGAAGATTACCAAATAACTCCAAATGGAGAGTACGTAGACAACAAGTATGCTTAACAAACTGGATCTTAAAATCGATGCTGAATTATATATAAAAATATAAAAATAGGCTATTTAAAATAACGAAGTTGATGTTTACTTCTGATATATCTGGACGTCCGCCATCTTTGAAATTATTTTCCGCAGAAAGAATACTTGAAAAAGAACACTTTTTATTTGGAACATTGTCATCCTATTTCAACGGTAAGATCGCTAGAGACCACCACGCTCTTAATGGACAACCCAGTATAGAACTGTTTTCTTTTTTATATCAAAATAACAAAGAAGTAAACTAACAATAACCATTACAGTCCCAAAAACGCATTCATTATCTGTGATTAGGTATAATTTGTCCGTACGCTCACATCTTACCAGTCATCCAAACACACTCAATATTTATGACATGACAACTAGCTAATACATGTTCTCATTATTTTCAATAGAGTCGGTACTGTAAATGTTATTCTTTTGATCGTTCTGTATCTCTTGGTATTTACGCTTTTGTAATACTAAGATTTTACAAAAATATATCTTACTGTTAAGAGTTTCTTATTAATTTGAATTTTAACGTAATATTTCATTTCTGGGCCAATCAAGACTTCTAGATTTCAAATCAGAAAGTTTATGTACATTTATATACATGGTGCCCCAATAAACAATGGCGGCCAGATTGGCAGGTAAGTTTAAAAATAAGTAAGGTTTATTTAATAAGTTTCAGCACCCTTTATTTTTGAGATATAGAGGATTAAAGTTTAAAATCCAAAAATTAGTATTGGCTAAAACTTCTACATCACTCAGCATTGCAAGACAATTTTATTAACTCAAAGGGCACAAAATCCATTAAATAAATGCCACTGGATAAATCATAGTTATAATTGTATTTTTTATTTAACAAATATTTCTACGTAAATGACGTACTTACTTTTGTTACTCTTCCATAAATGGAGTACTTTTTGAGATATCCGCTGTTAAAAATACGTTTTCATTAATCTGAGTAAATGAAATGCATGAATAAAATAAAACAAACAATAAAACTTTTTTAGGAGGAAGAATCAAATCAAATTACGATGGAAACATTATCCCTCTGTTTGTCGAAAATGGAAGACGCTGAGACTTGTTTAATAAACAAACTCTATTTATTTTTGAACTTTTTATTGATCCTGCCAATCTGGTCATATTTTTTTTGGGACATCTTGTATATACAGGGTGTCACAGCGGTATGAAGAAGAAGAATTACTCCATAACGAGAAAATATATCGACATAATGTTTTCGGGAGATGGTACTGGGTGTGCATCAACAGAGAGGCGGTTCAAATATATGCATTTAAAAAAATTGGTAAAAGCCTTTACCTATGACTTCCCCCGACAAACCACCCCGCTTCGAGATGGAAACAACCTCGTCGCTTCTACCGCTCTTATATGGACACTTAATATTTTGGACACCCTGTATATATGATTAACGAAAACCCTTACATTGCGTCGCCGGTAGTCCTTCAATATCCATACCAAAATTCGTTGTCCTAGGTCAAGCCGTTATTGAGCTACAATGCCAACAGACTACAGACTACAGACAGACAGACAGACCGACTTGAGACTTGAGGAAAACGTAAATATTAGCAAAAATCTCGAGGTCGATTTTTTACGTCAATGCAATACTTCCCTTATTGAGGGAAGTAAAAATCCATGTCCTGTAGTGACATGACAGTTCAATTCAGCTTTATTAAAATATAGGGAATGGAATATGGTAAAAAATGCTCCATTATCTTACGTAGATACTCCATACCATCACCGTCCGACTATAAAAGTACCTTTTTTGCGAATAAAAGTGCCCATAACTCGTAAACAGCAACTAACTGGTCCATATTTTGTCATACCATTTTGAAGTGAATTTGAAGTTTTCAATCTCTAGAATCAAATAGGAAATTTTCTATTGAGAAAAACATTATACACATCTTGCATAAATAGAAATAGTTTTATGATGTGCAACTGTATACATACATTCCGTCATCTCCCAAAAACCGTGTCTTTTTTCTTTGTTTCGGAGTTATCCTACTTCTAGAGGACATTTTTTTATGGATAATTTTCTTTCCAACCTATTAAAATGATTTAAATGCATTTATTCCAAAGGCTACTATAGATCGGCAAAAAAAAATTTGAAAAAACTGCGAAATTTACCTTTCTGAGTGGAGATGCCATCGGCATTTATTTACATTGCAGAAATTTGCTTCGCTATATGAGCATCAAGTTGCAATTCTAAAATACTTTTCATTTTAATTAAAAACTGCTCATTTTATTTTGTTAGTACGTTGAGGAAGTTTGATGATATTAAAAAACTCATGTCGAAATCATAATATGCCATTTATTATTCATAAATGTCGAAACTGTGGCTTTAATTATTACTCATTTCAATGTTGATCGTTAATGACATAAAAGAAGCTTAGGTACAAAATTTACATCAAGGTACTGATTTACTACAAGAAAAAATACCTAACCTTGATGAGGCTTATACTGAGTTAAACTGATATATCTTTTTCATATACTGGACTTGATATTTAAAAATGCTATGAAGAACTCGTAGTTTAGCACTAACCTAAAGTACAAATGATAGAGTGCTAAAATAAAAAAGTAATATTGAAAAATATCTTTGTATAAGACATTTAGTTTTTGAAAGTGCGTTTTTAAAATATTTATGAGGCTTGTTTTGTTACGGGAAAAAATATGTTTGGGACTTTCATTTATTAGAGTAGAACTAATAATTACTTTAGAATTACGTGTTATTTGTTTAAAAAAATATTTTGATTGAGCGGAATATAATATTTGTTTAGCGATTTTCATTGATAGACAAAACAAAAAATAACTTCACAAGAAAGTTTTTATTCTTTAGTTATATTTTGACAAAGTAAATGTTCTTAAAGGTCTCTCAAATGTCCCTAGATGATGACGTAGATGGGAACTATGCGAAATTTTGGGAGCACTGACAACGTAAAAGTAATATACACTTATAGATATAAATTGTATTATAAAAATTATATATACGTATATATGAAATAAAAAAAAGTTTTTGGGGATGCCTTCATAATGAATTAAATTATTTGATTTGAGCCGAGCTCTCGAGATTGTTTATTCTTTTCTTCAGGGCAAACTACAAATCATTACAAAATTCTTTCAACAACAACTTAATAATATTATAAAAATATATACAGTCTTGAATTTAGAATAAGTTAGATAAAAACTGGAAAGATCTCATTGCCATCAATTACAAATGTTATTATTTGTAGTTGTCTATTCAGTGGTACTAATAGACAAGTGGGGCAATTTCTTAAATTTATTAAGAATATACATCCATCAATTACATTTACAGTTGAAACCGAAGTAAATAATGAAATATTTTTCTTAGACTTGAGAATTAGTAAAATAAATAATAAACATGAATTATATATTCGATACTCGAAGTTGCCTTTTTAAAAAGTATTTATTAACATAAAATTATTATTTCTACAAAAATATGATGTTTACTACATGAATATTAACAACTGACTGACTAAAGGCATGCTGAAGGCATATATTTATATTAAAATGATAAAAGCAGAATCAGCATTTCTTCTTCTGTGGATGGTCCAGAGGATGGGGACATAATTCCTCCCTTCGCAGATTCGACTTCGGAGGTTTACTGAGGAAGTTGAATAGTATGAAGATCTATCGGAGGGTTGTTGGCTCTAGTGGTTCTAAACTTAGGCTGTAGGACCTTCTTGTATATAATATAGATTAGGACTGCTATCAGGAATCCATAAAGAGTGATGGTCCAAACACTGGGAGTGTATGACATTGGATCCATTTCAAGAAGCAATTGGTTATCCATAATTCTTGTCTTTACTTTATTCAGCTCATCAAGGTTTAATCGTTCCAAATGAAGAGTGATATTATCATTAAATCGCTCATTTTCTTGGAATTGGTTGACTCGATGAGGGCGAAACATTTATGTTGAAAATGGTTTCTTGTTGCGTTTGTATTTGACAATCTTTGGGAATCTCAAATGTGTAAGAGCCTTTTAATTTCTTGACTTCTTGTTGTTGATTGCATTTAAGTTGAATTGTTTCTTCCATCGGGAAAACACCAATCCATTGGTTGGAATCTTCTATTCGTTGGAACATTGTTCTGGAGATTTCAACTCTTGTTTGTTGACAGCTGGATGGTTCTTTGATGTCAAGAAGTTGGATTTCACAGGCGTTGGTGTTCTTGGGTTCTTGAAGTTCGGCTTGATTGCAGATGTAGTACTCAGGGTTGATTTTCAAGCATGTGTCGCTCATAAATGCATAGTACGTGTCGCTTTTCAATAAATACTTATTTTGGGTTATTACTGCCTTAAACTGACTCTTCCACATAATTGGGATTGAATAAAGATGATAGAGATTGAATTTAAATGTATAGGTGATCGGAAATTTTAGGATATATGTAATTTTGTTATTTAAAATGTAGCAATCAATTGTTATAATTTTTTCGATTAAATGAATATTTTCTAAACTGATTTCTAAAGGTAGCTGACTATTATCGAGTTTATTTTGAACATGTTTCAATTCAGTTAGAAGTTCGTTTGTTTTCATTATACTAGGATGCATAATTCCAATCTTAGCGAAAGTTATTGAATTCTCAATATCTTGAAGAATTGAATTGATCATTTGAAATGTATTCGTTAGTTGTGATATTATATCTATAAAGATCTTAGATTGTTCTTGATATCCATATTCTTCCATAATTTCACTAATTTGATTTATTTTCTCCTCTATAATTTCTCATTATGACTTACTTACTGAATAGTTTTGTTGAATTGGTCAATTAAAGAAATAGATAAAGAATTCTGAGTGTTTCGAGTTGATGATTTTGAGATGTTGTTTTGATTTTGCTGTAGTTTTTGAATTAATTTTTCATAACGATCTCCGTCATAAGAATCAAGATTTCCACTGATAGCTTTAAATATTGATCCTAGGCCATTGATTAAACCTCTTTTATTTCTTCTAGGATGAGGTATTATCTCATTTATTTTGATCTCTACTCTTTCTTCTGCGAATTTCAATAGTTTAATATAGTTAGAAGTTTCGTTGAAATAATTTGCATGTTTTCCAACTAATTGTTCTATATTGTAGCTCTTAAGTTTCAATTTATTCTTACTTCTGTAATAATAATAATAGGACTTAAATCTTAGAAATGAATTAATGTGTGAGAATATTGTCGTAATTTTGCTGAGCCAAGTTTCACAGGCATTAAACCAGGACTGTTCTCAAGGTTTCGAAATGATATCTCATCTTGAGAGATGATGATAGCGGGTAATCTGAAATGATAGAGAAACACGTGTTTTATTTGTTGTCGATGGAATAAACACGTTTATGTGGGCGTTTAACATTATTCATGTGAATCTTAGGTTGTTTTGTAGTTGATAAGACTTTCTTATCTTTATTCACAGTTTCTATTTCAGTAGGTTCAGAGAATTTGTTGGCATGTTTCTGTCTTATATATGATTTCACATACGTCTTTTGTTTCGCTGAGAAAATATCTGGCGAGTCTCTAGTTTCATTTCGTCGTGAGATTATTTTTTCATTATTTGATATTATATTCTCATTAATTTTGGAATAAAGTAATTTTGATCTTTCTTTATGCTGTGAAACGTAATCATTAAGTAAAATTTGTTCAAGATTAATATCGAAAGGTTCGTTGCTAGTTGTATGTCCATTAATTACATCTATGGGTTTCAATTTTGTGACTGAATGAATGGAATAATTATATGCCAGTATAGCATATATCATTCTCATTTTAACTGGAGTTTTTTGAAAGCCTTTTGTGTTTAAAAGTCTAAGATGTTCGGATATGGTTGAATGGAATCTTTCAATGACACCGTTAGATTGAGGATGGTTTGGTGAACAAAAATGAACTTTGATTTTATGTAAAGCAAACAATTCGGATATTACAGAATTTCTGAATTCGCTCCCGTTATCCAGAATAATCTGTTTAGGAACACCATGATGAGAAAAGAAATTTATTAGATTGTTGGCAACTTCTGTGCCAGCAACTGCTTCGAGATAGTATGCTTGAGCATATTTTGAGAAGCTATCAATAATTGTGAGAAATTTAGAACTTTCAAATGTAAAAACGTCTATATGAACAATTTCAAAAGGACTGATTGCTGTGGGTGTTATATTCATTGTCATTTTGACTGGGTTTCTGTCATATTTACATCTTTGACATAATTCACATTCATTGATGAAAGCTTGAATAGATGCTTTCATGTTTGGCCAATAAAACTTTTCTTTGATTCTTTGAGGAGTTTCATCAATACCGCGATGGTTAGATTTACCTTCATGATAGTTTTTTATAACATCTTTAATTTCATTCTTATCTGTGACATCTAAAACATTAGTATTACATTTTTTGAATTTTATTGAGGAGTCTTTGAAATATCTTTGAAGGATGAGTGAAAAAGGTTCGTAAATATTTGGATCTTCGAAATAGAGATGGAATTGAGTATCTGGTGAAACATACTCTTTGATAAAATTGATAACATCATTTTCAAAGTTATTTTTGGAAAGTTGAGCTTTAATTCTTTTCTTTTTCTCAAACAAAATAGTAATTCTTGGCTTAGCTGGTGAATGTAGGACAGATGAGATTATAATTTGGTTTTGACCGTAATTTACTGCGTAGTCTGTTATAAGAATATTGATGATGGGGTGTTCGTCAGCGTTTGAATGAATAGTTTGGTTATTTGAATTTTCGTTCTCTTGATAATGTTCTTGTATTGTTTCATTATTCCGGTTTTGTTCGTTGTTATTTGAATTATTTATCGGATGGTCAGTTTGTGAGTTGATATCATTTTCGTCGAGGTTAACTATCATTGAAATGTCATCAAAGTTTGGTGGTTGTTCTCCAATTGTTAGAATATCATTAGACGGTTGATAGTCTGGTGTTGTAAGAGATGAATTTGACGGGTTTACAAAAGTAACAGATGGTCCCGCTAGACGTTGTGATTCATCTAGTATATCTTCTAATTCTTCCCAAAAACTTCTGGTATCTTTGGTATGTAGTTCGATGCGAGATAAAGCGTCAGCATTGGTGTTAAGCTTACCTTTTTTATAAATAATATTGAATTGATATTCTTCTAATTTGATTTTCCAGCGCATTAACTTAGAGTTAGGGTCTTTTAAAGAAAACAACCATTGTAAAGGCTTATGGTCTGTTATGATGTTAAATTTTCGTCCATATAAGTAGTGTCTGAAATATTTTGTTGCCCATACGATGGCTAGGAGTTCCTTCTCTATTGCAGAATAATTTTATTCAGAATCGTTAAGCGTTCTAGAAGCATACGCTATAGGCAGGTCTTTACCTATAGTCCCCTGGGATAAAACGGCGCCTAATGCAACATTTGATGCGTCGGTTGTTAAGTTAAAAGTTTCAGAAAAATCAGGGTATTGCAAAATGGGTTCGTTAATAAGAAGATTTTTACAGGTTTCAAAGCAAGTTAAAAATTCATCGTTGTGTTCAATTTTGGCTCCCTTTTTAATGCACTTAGTGAATGGTTTCGTAATTTTTGCAAAGTTCGGAATGAATCTACGGTAATATCCTAGTAATCCAAGAAAACCTTTGATTTGTTTGGTAGTTTTAGGAGGAGGGAAATTTCTGATGGCTTTTATTTTGTCGGGGTTAGGTTTCACACCCTCAGGAGTGACAATGTGACCTAAATAAGCCACCTCTTTGCGAAGAAATTCTGACTTATCTAATTGTATTTTAAAATTGGAATCCCGTAGTCTTTGGAAAACGCATCTAAGTCTTTCTAAATGTTCCTGTAATGAAGTTGAAAATACTATAATATCGTCTAAATAAGCAAGGCATTTTTCATTTTGAATACCTCGCAGAATATTGTCAATTACTCTTTCGAAAGTAGCCGGAGCATTTTTCAACCCGAACGGCATTCTGAGGAATTCATAATGTCCGTTCTCAGTATTAAATGCGGTCTTCTCGATGTCTTTTTCTTCCATTTCTGTTTGATGGAAGCCGCTGGCTAAATCTAAAGTCGTAAAATATTGGCATTTCCCTAGTTTGTCGAGTAAGTCGTGTATGTTAGGCAGGGGATACTTATCGTCAATTGTCTTCTCGTTGAGTTTTCTGTCGTCGATAACAACTCGCCACTTCTGTTTACCAGAAGCGTCAGCTTTCTTAGGCACAACCCATATAGGTGATGACCATGGTGAGTTGCTATGTCGGATAATTTTGGAATCTAACATTTTTTTAATTTGGTTCTCAACTTCTTGTCTATGAACGAATGGGTAACGATATGATTTAGTGTAAACGGGTATGTCGTCTGTTGTTCTAATGTTATGTTTAATTTTGCTTGTGAATGTAAGGGCTGAATCTTCGGTGTAAAATATGTCCGAAAATTCTTTACAAATTTCAAGGATCTTCTGTTTTTCTTCGCTATTCATATGTTCGGTTCTAATTTTGGAAATATCAAGGCTTTTGTTAGATGAAAAATTGTAATTGTTGAGTTCGATTTTCGGAATATGTACTCTATCAAATCTTTCAACTAAAAAGGGTTTTGAAAAATCTAAAGTAACAGGATTTGTGGTATTATTCAAAATAGTCGTTAAAGCATATCCATTACTAGCTACAGTAAGACTCTCTGGAATTTCACAATTGTGTATTTTGCAATGTTGTATGATTATCTCTCCATCTTGAATAGAAGTTTTAATTTTGATAACTTGTTCAGATCTGGGGGCAATATTAATCAAATTTAGTTCATTACTTGTTTTATGGTATAAAAGTTGGATTCTAGTAAACGGAGTTATAAGATAACCTTTACCAAAGTTGATGCTAGCTTGTAGTAGTTTCAAATTATCAAGGCCAATAAGTCCATGAAAAACGTTGTGGAATTTGAACAAGAAGAATTTCATTTTGATTGGTTTGGGCAATTGGAAAATTTTTGAAGATGGAATTTGAGCACTGTATTTATGAGAGGATTTCTGGAAGACCGTTGAGACTACAAATGGATCATTTCTTATAAGTTTCGGGAAATATTTGAAAGCAATATCAGGATCTATAAATGACTTGGTGGAACCAGAGTCAATAAGGAGTTTAAGATTATATTCAGGATAGATAATATATGGTAATTCACTAGAATTAGAAGGTTTTCCGAGGCTTTTACTGAAAATTTTCGTTCGAATTTTCCAATAAATCATCATCTTGTGAAGCAGGATTATAATCGGGCTCGTTTCCTTCAATAAATTCATCTTGGTTTTCGATATTGTGATCGGTATCACAATATTGATTGGTCTGATCTATCTGATCTATTTCCGTATTAAACAATTCTTCGCTTATAAAGTTTCTGGGTTGGTTTCTATTGGAGAAAAACGATGTTGATTGATTTGGAAGATTAGTATTTCTCGTGGAAATACTCATTGGGGTTGTCTTATTTGGATAAGTGAGTCTAGTAGAAGTACTCATAGGAATGGGTTTAGCCTGAAATTGTTGGGGTCTATTTTGAGGTTTAAAAACTTCTGTGTTTGGTTTTCCAAAAACTTGTTCATTGGTAAAGAAACGTTGTTGGGGTCTTAATCTTTGTTGGATATTAATTGGTTGATTTGGAAAATATGGTTGTCTTCTAAAGAAATCATTAGGAGTACCTACGTTAAAACTAGTATTTGGGTTGATTGTTGTGTTCTGGAAAGTGTTAGTGGGCTTTGTTTGTAAAAATGGTCTATTGATAGTTGGAGGTTTCGATGTATTCTTTTGGGAAAGATTCTGGAAATAATGGATGTTTTCTTCTTGAATTACAAATTGAAGAGCTTCACTGAGTGAAGAGGGTTTCATACAACGTAGGGTTGTACTTAAAGGTTCACGTAGTCCGGAGAGGAATGTTCTAAGGGCTAAATTCTGATACAATTCTCGTTTAAGGGCTTTTGCATTTTCTGTTCTCTCATGAATATCTACATGGCTGCATAGCAAATTCAAAACGTTTAAACATCTATCATAAAATGAGTGAGCATTCTCGTTATGAGATTGTCTCATCATAACCAAATCTCTATTAAGGCAAGCCTCGTCTCTTTGATCAGAGAAATTGCTAGATAAAATAAGTTTCAAATCATTCCAACTCTTAACACCTTGAATATTAACTAATGTTTTTGCACTACCTTTCAATTTAGAAATAATTGAATTCAGCAAGTAAATATTATGGAAAGAATCAGTGTTTGTGGTATCATAAAAATGTTTTATTATGGATTCACTTATAGATATAAATCTGTTTAGATCGTTAGGATTGCCATCAAATTCTGGTAGGCAGTTCAAATATTCTGCTTTGAATTGAGACATATTTAATTGATTTTTACTTAGTTGATTATTAAGAATGTTACTAGATAAATTAGAATTTGGAAAAGTTTGGGAGTCAGTTGAAGGTGTATTTAAGACCAAATTTTCCAATGAATATGTTAAATCATCAAGCGACATTAAAATTGTACTTACAGAATGAGGACAACTTTGAGCATGTTCTTCTTAACTTGTACTATAAGGGCTGCATCTGGATCAGCGATTTTGTCTTCTCCAGGTCGATGCTCCTTGCAGAATTGAGCAATGTTGGTCCCAATTCTCGATGCTGAAGATGTGTGCAGGTCTGCGATAGACTGGGTTTTCTGAGTTTCGAGAAGCCACTCCACCACACTTCAAACACTTTAAAATGTTCGATAATCGGTTAATCGTTAGCACGAAAGTTGTACGATCGATTCGTCACAATCCCGATTATCCTACTGACTGCGCCAATTATATATTAGATACTCGAAGTTGCCTTTTTAAAAAGTATTTATTAACATAAAATTATTATTTCTACAAAAATATGATGTTTACTAGATGAATATTAACAACTGACTGACTAAAGGCATGCTGAAGGCATATATTTATATTAAAATGATAAAAGCAGAATCAGCATTTCTTCTTCTGTGGATGGTCCAGAGGATGGGGACATAATTTATGAATTTGCTATAAACCACAAAACAACACACATTCTAGATTATCTAGACGCACATACTAATGTTCTAGAGCCTTGTCAAACTGACAATAGTATGACAAATTGTACCTCACATATAGTTTCTGGAAGGATCGAGAATAAATCTACTATAATTCTAGAACTACATAATGAAATGTACAAGCAACACCTATTGTAAACAGGGTAGCAGAATAAATAACAAATAAACGAATAACAACCGTAAGTATATGACTACCTATCCACGTTACAATATATATATATATAAGCCAAACAGGACGCAACTTCCAACAGAGAATAGTAGAACATTGGAAAAGTTATGTACATAAGAAACAGAATTCTACTTATGCCAACCATTTATTAGAAGAAAATCATAATTTCAATGAAGATTTCAAAATTTTACATGTCGAAAATAAAAGCTTCGAAATAATTGTCGTTATTAATAAATATTGTGGAAAACTGATACTAGTGAATATCATCATGGATAACAACGATAAAATAATTTAATCTTATTCTCTCACAATACGACACACATAAACATGATTATTCTTCAAAGCGAATTGATACTTATATATAAATATATTTTATTATAATTATGATTTTACCTATTTTACAGTAAAATTTTGTAATTGTAGAGCGTCCGTGGTAATTGAGCGTATTAGGCGTCCGGCAAACTGGCAACAAGGAACAAGGTGAATTTTTGACTTTTCCACTCATCTGGTGTACATTCGAAACAGTTATATGTTAATCATTTATGATCATCCGATAAACCAGGTGCCAGACGAAGATATAGAAGAAAAAATCGCACATGATAAAGACCATAGATTGATAATTTTTTAATTATATCAATATTTAATGTATTAGGAACAAGGTGAACTTGTTAGAATTATTCATGAAAGAGAACAATATTGACGTACTACCACTGAGAGAAGTTTGGTTAAATATGGAGGACATAGATTCTATCGTATTCCCAGGATATACGCTAGTCTCAATTCATATTCGACAGATTCGTATTCACGGTGGTATATGCATTTATGCTAAGATTAGATTTTCACAACATTTGTGTAAATGATCTTTACGCGGAGATAGTTTTATTGTGTATAAAGATCATCTAAGGGTGATAGTAATATTTTTCAAAATAATCTGTACAGAATATTATCAGAAAAAATAGACACCTATAATAAGGTACTGGCTGTCGGTGACTTCAATTATAACTTTAAAACCAATGACAATAAAGTAACTGAACGCAAAAAAAATATCACATGATATGCTAGAAGAAGTTTTTGTTAAACCCTGATAACTAAATCTACTGGAACTAGAGTAGATAATCTTTTTTCTTGAAGTCATAAAGCCGCACTTGTGCAACCATAGAGAAATTTTATTTTCCATGCCTTCAAGCGTCGGGATTCTATAATCTTACGAGGGCACTCGACACAATCCGTCATGATATCCTGAAAACAAAACTCGAAAAATATCGAGTTAGGGAGTTGCTTCACACCTCTTTTCTATGTAAAATCTGAGCATCAGACGTCCACATGTCATGCAGTCAACTTTGGTGTCCCACAAGGGTCCGTTTGAGGACTCCTATTATTTATAATATATTTCAATGATCTGTCCTCGAATTTGAACCAGAGAGTTACATTAATTTATCATGCTGATGATGCAACCTATATAACCAGTGAATCCCACGAAAACAACGTAGTACAAACTCTCAATGAAGCAGAACAATTACCAAAAAAACTGGTTGAATTGTATTTATTTATTCCTTGATGAATCCAAAACACAGTGTTGCTACGAGCACCATATTCCCATCTGAAGATCACGTTGAGCTTCTAGGGCTGATACTGGATAACAAATTAAATTTTGCTCCTCACATTTACGATTTTTCCAAGCTCCTTGTGAAAGCCACATATACTCTCAGGTAATTGAAGCTGAATGTGGATAAAGACCATCTAAGAATCAGGGGCTACAAATAAAATCTAAGAACGGCATATTTTGCTAGGTTCCATAACAAAATGACGTCTGCCTTGATAATCTGTGGAAACACATGTCACACCTACAAACATTCATTGTGCAAAAAAAGTCATTCGAATAATAACATCCAGCAAGTATGATGATCACTAAGCAATTTTTCAAAAAGATAAAAATCCTGTCATTACCATGTTGATACATTTTGGAGTGCCTGCTTCATATAAAAAAGCATTATATGTTAAAGAATCCAGACAATTATATTCACCCTTATAACACATGGAGAAGGAACGATCTCTGTCCTCCATTATTCAGACTTACAAAAACACAGAATTCCTATAGATTTCTGGGCATAAAATTCTATAATGCTTTGCCACAACAATTCAAAGATAAAAATGTCTTGTGGATCATTCAAAATTAAGATCCGTAAATATTTAACAGACTACTGTTTTTAAGCAATAGATCTGGAATATGTATCTACTTATTTGTGCATGTGAGTAGGTAATCCTTTCTTATGCTTTTTTACATTGTTATTACTATTCTTTTCTTTTTTTAAACATGTTTCTAATCCTTGTATTAAATTAAGATATACCTATGTACTTTGTTACTTGTATGTTTATTCTGTCTTCATTTGAAGCGTATTTTATTTTATGTGATCTATATCACTACCTAGAACGAATGTATACATGCCTAATTGTTTACCTGAAATAAATATTTCTATTTCTATTTGATGTTGGAGACAGAAATGAAGACGCAGATGAAAATAGCTTACATTTTAAAATCATTAGCTTCTACTATTCAATTTTACATAAATTTTATTATATATGAAAATTAAGTGATTATAATAAAGGAACAAAAAGTCAGATGTTCTTTTTTGAAATACTATTCGGAAAAACAACTAATGCTAGGCAGCCGCTGGTAATACGAGCAAAATATGAGAAATATATTTTAGATAAATTTTCATCATCCCATTCACACTTGACAATATGGCAATAGCACTGGACGCTGTATATACTGTATATGAAATAAATATACTTACACCATATGGACGCTTTATTGTTTGTGAGATTAAAATGATTATATAAATTGGACGCCTAAAAGGCTATAGGATGAACGGAGCCTACATTGAAGACGCAGTGAAAAATATTTTGTCTACAAAATTCATTTTCTTTTTGACAATAAAGCATTTCTCTCTATCTCTCTCTATACGGCAAGGACGATTCATTACTATACATTTTTAAGAGTTAAAAAAAGATTACTTACGAGAAATGATATTATATAAATAAAGTAATGCATATACAGGATCAAAAATATGGAACACAATATTAGTAATATAGATAATTTCCGGACATTTAGCTGTTAATTTAGAAGTAAATTTTTAAATTTGTTAGCAGATAGTCAATTTTTGAATAATCTAAGAAAACAAAAAAGATGAAATTTTTTTCTCCCAGGTTCTTCTCTTGTATATTTGTGACAATCTTGGAGTTGAAAGTATGAATTTTGTATACTTCATTCATGAGTACAGAAGTCTATTAGCGGAGAGCCGTTGCTGTTCCTTGTTGTTTCTTCAAAACTTTCCATGACTACTTTGGTTGCCTTTATGTCATTGCCTATTCGGGCGTTCAAATCTCCCATTATGATAATAGGGTATTAAGGGCCGATTTCATAATCAAATTTAATCTCCTGTTAATTTTAATCCTAGATTAAAAATTTCATAATTTTTTTGGTTGGTCATATAATTTAAAGTTACTTTAAAAGAACGAAAGATAAGGTGACTAATGTTTCAAAAGTAATGGAAAAATGCACTCTTTTTATTCCGTCATCGAGATATGAGTTAAACAAATTGAAGAATTAACTAATCTCCCATTAAGGATTCATTATGAAATCGGCCCTTAGCCTCATAACATAATTCTTGGAGATTTTTTCAGCAGATTTTTTTTCTTTTTTTTGTGTCGTTTTCACTGGGTCCATATGCTTTTATTATCTTAACAACTTTTTTCTCTTATTTTAGTTTTCATGACTACTTCATTTATTGCTTAGTAATCAATTAGCTTTGGCATTAGCCTATGATTTAACATACATGCAACCCCTGCTGCTGCTCTTTGGTCTTCACTAACTCCACAATATTCTCCTTTCCCCTTCTTTTTGTTTCTGTTGTAACTGCAATTTCCAGGTTTATCTTTTTCATTTCTTGAATGAGTTCTTTCTCTTTTCCTGCAATACTACGAATGTTCCAGGTTCCTACCTTGAAATTTGGTTGCACAACTTTATTGTTTGCTTTTCTTTCTTTGTTATATTCTTGATTTGCATGTATATTTGATTTTACTCTCTCTTTGCCATGTCCATTGCAGTCTTCTGTTTCTGGGGATCTTCGGCTAATCTTACTCTTGTTTTCATTTTCTTTGGTATTATTTATATTTCTGCGTCTTCTTAGTTATATGCTTTTCCATCAATTATCAATTTGTTGTATTTAAGTATAGCTTTATTTCCGTGTTTCCTAGCCCCTTTCAATTTCGAAATAAGAACCTTTCTTTGTTTAAGAATTTAATTTGAATAATCTTCGTTTATCCATATGTTGGAACCTTTGAGGTTATTTGTTATATTTAGAATATCGGTTTTTATACTTTCTTTGTGAGCTCCAGATGTAATGGTCTGATGCTATTTTCTCTGTATCTTCCCATCCTTCTTGCGTCATCAATTCATATTTTCATTTGAATAGTTTACCCCCATCTTTTCTCAATAACTTTCAATGCACTTTCTTCAATGTTTTCGGTCTCATCATCTGCTACTCCATGAATTATAAGGTTTTTTCTTCTTATTTCTTTTTCTAGAGTTTCAATTTCTTTGTCTTATTTATTGATTAAAATTTTCAGAGCATTATTTTCTTCTTCCAGTTTTGTCATCTGATTTGTTATAGTTTCTAACTTTGAGTCCACTATTATTTGTAGTTTGTTATTTATATGTAAAAACATTTCCTCTATCCTCTACATTCGCGGTTTATATAAGAAAGTAATTAGTTTTGTTTTTCTATTTAATTTTCCCTTTCCAATTTCATTCCGTAGTCTACCTCTATGAGAGGCTAATGGTTCTGCAACTCACGCTATCGTTTCAAATAATAATATGACTATCATTTTTGAAAAAATAATTGACAGATCAATAATAACTGAAAGATTATTAGTTGATTCACTTCGATCTTGACTACATTTTTATGAAAATTTCCCTTATACAGTAGACGCCAATTATCCAAAATCCGAATATCCAAACTGTGCATTATCTGAAACGACACATGAACCGGATTATCCGAAATGATTCTGGCTATGCCGCCGTATTATCCGAAAAAAAAAACATTTACGGACATTAAAAATTATGTACATATATATCAATATTATAAAATGAAGATTATGTATTATTTTATTATTATGCACCTATTTATCACGTCCATAAGTTTTATTATGTAGGTATGTATTTTTAGTATTTGTTAATCTATAAAAGGATAATTGCTTTTTATTTTGCTGTTTAATATTTAAATTAAGATTTAATAAATGTCTTCTGTATACTAATATTCATTCAATTATCCGTTTGAGCTTTTATATTTATAATTCCAACAAATTCTTGTTAATTCGTTGTTTTAAGAGAAATTCAATCAGTTTGTCCTTATTCAGCATTTCAATCTCCTTCGTACCTGTCCATAAATCGATAAAAAAAATTGATAAAACGTGAGCCCTTCCGCCCTTCCAACAGCTCTCTACACACCCCATCGCTTCAATGCTGGTCTTGAGCGTATCCTCCGACTCCGTCATTATAATTTATGACACCCTGGAGAACTGTACGTACGGATTATGCCAGCGTCATATATTATGTACCTGTAGACGACTGCCATAACTTCAAAATACCACTTATTATAATCAAATAGTGTTTTGGTATATCCAGATAGTAGTTACATCTGTATATACTCATATATTACTATAGCCTCAATATTTATTTTTAATTTGCTTTTGCCATGGATGAGTGAGCCATAGATAGGCCAAAATAACAACACACCTATTTATGGTGTAAGTGACGAATCAATTTGAAAGCGAAATACTGAATAAGTAGGTACAAGATGTTTCTCTACAGTAAATTTCATCTCGATGTAGTCTAGAAAAAGCTAATTGCGAATAAGAAAAATATAAAAAAATAGTGCAGCTGTCTCAGGAGTAATCGAAAGAAATAGAACCTCTTTATAATACCGGTGAGTTTCTAAAGTGTCTACATCTGCACTTCTTCCCAATCCCAAAAATATAATATTACTATCCTTTGCCCGCGACTTCGTACGCGTGGAAAACTGCATTCAATTCCCTTCTGTTCCTTGTAGTAGTTTTTGCGTGATGCGTGTACAAACATACAGAAAGACAGACGCGATAAAATGAAGCCTATATTTTAAGTTACCTCTAGACCTCTAGTAATACATCGGTGAAAACTGCATACGATTCCATTCATTAGTTTTTCCGTGATGCGCTTAAAAATATATAGACAGACAGACAAAAATTCTAAAAAGTCGTTATTTTAGCTTCTGTTGCTCTAATAAGCCCCCCCGATATTATTTTTCCTTAAATATCTTTAATGTGCAGTCAAAACCCTACTATTAAAACTATATAAATTTCATACAAATATTGACACCCCTTTTTACCCCATTAGGGATTGAACTCCCGTCGTAGTGAGCACCTATGTCCTAAAAGGAGCCCTCAAGCAAAATTTTACTGGCACTTATAGTTTTTTAGAATTCGGTACCTTTCGCTATTATATACAGGGTGATTCACGGTCGATGGTACCTTAGACGTATAAGGAAAACTGACCATAAGATCGCTCTAAACATTCTGTTATTTAGATAATACCTAGTAATTTATCGACTGAAAATATTTTCAGCATTGCGACCTTGCCACTTATATCAAAAAGTATTAACAACTTTGATTTTTCAAGTGAGACAACCTATATATTATCAATTTATTAGATTCTCACCTGGTTATTCTTTCATAAGATACCCAAACCTATCTCTTACAGTTTCCAGTAAATTAATTAATTTTCTTTTGTTTTGATCGAAACAGAGCTCCAATCAAAATTCTGAAACCGGAAAGTTGTGTTTTCTTGTTATTTTGACAAAGCCGAAAGGATTCCGAACTGCAATTCAGTTCAATATCATATAAGGTACTGTTGAAATAGTATTTCTTACCTCTAATGGAAGAACCTCAATAATTCTTTAACATGTTAATAGTAGAATAAATATCATGTAGTAATTAGAATAACTATACCATTACAAACAAATTCATTAAAATGTGAAAACTCTTGAAAGAAAGTGTAGGTGCAGTATTTTAAATAAAAGCAAAGAATGTACAATACCTTGAGTTATATATTCTTTACCCACATAATTTTATATAGGCAGATAAAGCTGCATTTGATAGGCTGACGGCTCTACGGTTCTGACACAATTGTCATTTTATTGTGAATTTTCAATAAGCAGCATGCAATATAATTATTTTTGATTTCATGTTAAAGAATTTCGTTGTAGAATAGACCACAAAAGTATTAAAATATCAAATTACTATAATTTATTGTAAAAGAATGAAATTATAAACTGACTATCTCAATTTTCGCGCGAAAACGAACCTACAGTTCCGATGACGTCACTCATGTCTGTCATTAATATTTCCTTCTTATTCCTTCTTGTGTTCTTCTTTTTTGTTTTCCTGTTGATTCCCTTCGGGAATCTTTACAGCACATCTTTGTTTGTTTTGTTTCTTCTTGTTTTTTTTATGATGGTTGATGTTGGGGTGCTCTTTTTTTTTGGCGAAGGGGATGGGTGTTAGGATATGGTTCTTTTTTTATTTTGCGAACCTTGGGCTTTCGATTGGGTTTTGTTGTTGCATTTAGGCTTATTTGGTATGAACTCTTTTTTTTATCGAGTTCAGGGCATAGGATGGTGGTCTTGTTTGTTATGATTTTAATATGTCGGTTGGTCTTTTGTCACGAGTTTGTTGTCCTTATTCCTTATGATAACAACTTATTCTATATATTGTCTCAAACAAGTTTAATAAGTAGGTAGGCAACTATTTGCATACAAGCATAGATTATCTAGCCTAAGCGTACAAGCATAACAAGTAGGTAAATATTTGCCGACTTACATCGAATTGGTCTTCACAGCATTGAATAACAGTCTTTGGAGAATAATTCTCATCCCTTTTTGCAACTTGAAACCACTTTTTTCTCTATTTAGGATTAGAAGGTCCAGTTAAAAATAATTTATCTGGAAACTTCGCTGAAGTAGATAGACAAAATGTCACAAAACATGAATCAACACGGCTTTTTATAAGAATATTAGTAGCATTATTATGACTACCTGATGTTGATGGATCAATGTAGGTAGAATGGATTCATTTTAAAAACTTTACAGTTTCTTTATGTACTTATACAAAAAAACTGCACTGTTATACTAATGAAAGCGAGCGACGGACAAATATCAGTGACAGTCTGTCACTAACAGACATGAGTTACGTCATCGGAATTGTAGACCCGTTTTCGCGCGAAATTTGAAACAGTCAGCTTAAAACCGCAATCAAATTTTCTCTCATAACCACCTTATAACATAACATCATAGTAAAATACTAGCAACAGGTCAAACATAAAAAATACAATAAGTTACAAAGAAATACACAATGTATCAGTAAACATTTAGTTAATTATGATAGAATAGTTTCCAATAACGTGATCAACGAATGAGGACAAGCATTAAAAAGTAAAATAACATACACATTGTAGGAATAAAATTATTAAACCATGTAATCCAATTAGAATTCATGGAGAAAGTCACAGAGTAGTATGCTGTTTGCAATAAAAAAGTATGTTCTGGAATAAGTTTAAATATATTTTTTTAATATACTTGTGGTCTATTCTACACGGAATTCTTTAAAGTGGAAGCGAAAATAAAAATATTGCATGTTGCCCATTCTTTAAAACTTGCTATAAAAATAACCTACACATTCTACTTAAAGATTTTTTTTCGAAACTGTTGAACGTATTTTTAGAAGACCCTACAACCCTGAGCCACATTATTTTTAGGTGATTTGGATTAAATCTTCATATTTTGAGTTCAAGATTTACCTGGTACCATATTTACAATTATTAATGAAGCACCCTTTATATATGAATCATGTATCATATCATATCATTATAGTAGTGCTACAAGTGCGTATACGGGCGAATATCTGACAATCGTGATTCTGCAATTTGAGCCTAGGTATGTGTCATATTCGCTGAAGGACGAGTGTGGTATATGTCACGACGAGCGAAAGTGACATAAAGATATTGAAAATGTCAGTTGTAGTTTCCAAGAAAAAGGTGATGATAGACAGGGTTTTAAGCTTGAATTTTGATGCTACCCTTACAGTAGGACGTTTTGTCACGTCAAAAATCGAGAGGTGCGATCATTTTCGCTTATAGTCCCAAATGTACTTTACGAAATCACTGCAAATACCTATAATAAAAGTGGTTGCACAAAAATCCACTCGGCACTTACGAAAAATAATTGTATTGTTAAATGGAGCACGAAATTAAAGTCAATCATTCCCAAACATCAACAGAAAATGCTTCAGGCATTCCTTTGCACTGACCAGCAGAGCATTAATTAGAGAACCGTTTTAATATCCCCCACCAGTTAACGGCTAATTTTGGAGCCATAAAAGTATTTACGACCAACTTGCAGAGTGAAGAAACAGCTTGGCCTGAGCGAGTGAGATGAGGAACAAAGAGAGCAACAAAGATGGATGACAGAATGACCGACTTAACGATATTAGTAATTGTCGGCCAGATTTAATTGACAAGTTGATGCTGATTATGTGCATAGGGTCACTGCTATTAATACTTAGTAATAATTAGTCTCTAGATCGTTTCCAAGCTCCAGCAAGAAGTTCGATACCTGTGTGAAATTTCATTAAATTATTCCTGTTCAATAAATCTTATTGTAGCCTTTATTATTTTCTGGTGAGCATTATCCAAGATTACTTTATTGAACAACATTTGCAATAATGAAATTATTCCTTGTTACTCAGATAATAAGTTTCTGCTACCAATCAACAACGTCTTACTCCTAAGGTAGCATGTTCATATAGTCAAGATGAAAATGACCTATCTATCATCATCTTTTACATGGAAAGTATAACTGAATTCAACATCTTTATACCACATAGGTATTATGTAGAATAAAATGTTAGCTACAAGAGATATTTTTAGAAGACATTATGGAAAAACGATGACAGAGAAAAAATATAAATAAACGAAAAAATCTGGTGTGTCCACTCACACAACTTTCCTACCGCCCGCAGGCTAATTCCAGTGAATGAAAAATTTTACACTATTACAATACCCTCCTTACATAGCGACGATAATAGCGGTAGTAAAGTAAAAATCCTCTGGTCAAATCGTGCTACCATTCATTTTTTTCAGCATGTCAAGGCAAACAACAATGGTCATGTAACATTTTTTCGCAAGATGGAACGTTTATCCAGAATCTGAAGAAACATGTGGAAAATACGGAAATCTATTCAAACATAACTTTTTTTGTGTTTTTTCTCAGACATGGCGCTAAATGTGGGTGATAAAGTGCTCTCGGGAGAATACTTTAGGCAAGTTTTATCAAAATCCTTAGAGCCGTTTTCGCGCTATAGTCTTGAGCAAATCACGTTTTTGGCTATAGCTTAACACACAGTGTATACAGGTAGAAGTAGAAGTAAAATTCATAAAAAAATTACAGTTATCCCAGAAACGTAGAGTTTAGGGTCTGCCTCTTAGATGCAGCAGTATTTATAAAAAATGAAGTTGGTAGAGTATGCATAATGGCATTGCATTTTCATTGCTTTTATTAACAATAATGCATGGTCTACTGCACCTTTACATTCTTCCAAGTCTGGAAGAGATATGACAAATAGTTCTAACCTTTTGATAATACAGTCTTTATATGTTATGGTATGGTTATTGTGATGATTAATTACATGATATTTATCGTATTATTAACCGATTAGAAAATGTTTGAAAAATATTGTTTTAAGTGTATATGATATTTAGAAAACTATATCCTGATTCTGTAAACTCAAATTTAATAGTTGTTACTATTTATTTTTTAATAAACCGTTCTAAAACGGTCTACCTAGATTTGAATTTCGGAAATAAGTAGGTACCTATAGTTATATAAATGATTCGTCATCTAGAATAAATTGGGTTAAGATATAGCAGAGTTCCTCACTATTTTTTACAAAGTACTCTAACGTTATCTATAGCATATATAAAAGCGCAAGGTCACTCACTCACTCATCACAAAATCTAAGAAACTACAAGTGCTAGAAGGCTCAAATTTTACACGGGGATTTCTTTTAAAACATAGGTGCTCATTAAGACGGGATTTCGCAAATTCATTCAATTCATTTAATAGTAGGGTTTTGACTGTACATTAAAGATATTTTAAGAAAAATAATATAGAGGGCCTTTATTAGAGCAGCAGAAGCTAAAACAACAGTTTTGCAAAAACTACTGCATGGAATTGAATGCAGTGATCACCGATGTATTACTAGAGGTCTAACTTAAACTATAGGCTATATTTTATCGCGTCTGGTTGTCTCTCTGTATTTTAAGATTATTAAAAATGTTTTTGAGGTTGTTGGTAATAGGTTTTTAGATATTGTGAACACGTCGCTGATATATGGAATGTTTCCAAGTGATTGGAAATGTCCATTGGTTATATCTGTGCCTAAAGTTTTTGATAATGTCAAGTTAGAAGAGTTTTGAAACATTTCTCCTTATGTAAAAATATAAGAACTAGTAGTTTAAAACTAGGTTCTTGATTTCTGTGAGAAATTCCAAGTTATGAATGAGGAACAATCGGGATTCCGAAGAGTCTGCTCATGCGAAACAGTATTGTTGAAAGACTGTTGGGAATGATACAATGTTATAGATATAGGTGAAAGGGTCTTAGTAGTACTATTAAATTTCAAACGAGCTTTCCAAACTATAAGTAGATTACTCTTGTTGAAAAATTGGCTAAAATAGGCTTTGCGGACATGGTGAATAATTGGTTTCTGTCTTATTTAGATCACAAATAGCTAGGTTCAACAATGTCATTTCTGAGCCCAGAATTGGGGAATTTTTAGTACCACAAGGTACTGTTTGGAGGCCGTTACTATTTTCTCTATATATTAATGATCTTATTCAACACGTAGAGCAATTAAGTTTATACTTAAATATTTAATAAATTTTATAATTGAGAGATTGAATTTCTATGAACGTGCTGACTTTATTTCATCAAAAATTTTAAAGAACATAAGTTTATCTTAAAAAGAATTGTGAAAAATTTAACATCATATATGAAATTTACATTGTTCAACTCGATAATTATGCAGCATTTGGAGTATTGTGCCACTTTATTATTTTTTATTCTCACTTGTAATAGGTACACTCACAATTCAATTGACGCAAGACGCAGAGATTATGTCAGTTAAACAGGGAATAATATAGGGCCGATTTCATAACGAGTCCCTAATGGGGGATTAGTTAATTCTTCAATTTGTGTAACTCATATCTGGATGACAGAATAAAAATAGTACATTTTATAATAACTTTTATAAAGTCAGTCACCTTATCTTCCGTTTTTTAAAGTATCTTTGAATTATATTTTCAATCAAAAAATTTATGAAATCTTTAATGTAGGATTAAAATAGTCCTCGAGCCAGGGTACAAATTTTGTCAATCATTTCCTCTCGTATAATAACTTGTGAAATGCTTCAGAGAGTGTTATCATGAAGCTCCGTGAACGTCAGCTGCGGCTCGGTGGGTGGGTTAAGCAGTGGCAGCCTCCTACACACGTCAAAAAATAAAAAATTATCCTCTCGATTGAAAATTTATCAAATTGTAGAGAATTCAATATATTCAAGAAAAAAACTCAGCTGACGATAAAGTGGTGGACCATACGTCAGCTGGTCACACGAACATGAAAAAATTATATATCTATTCAGTCATTTCTTCTAAATTGAAAATCTCACAGATGACAGTTTATATGATACCGTAGGCATAATTTTCCAGATTGAAAATAATATTGTCGATGAAGAAGCCGCTGAAAAAGAAAATGCTCAGCCGAATACTCAGATTGAAAATGATATTGTCGGTGCAGAATCAGCTGAAAAAGAAAATACATAGCCGGATGTTCAGATTGAAAGTGAGATTGTCTGTGCAAAAGCAACTGAAAATGATAATGCATAGGCAAATATCAGTGTGAGCACTGTTCCAGCACCTCAATTTCGCAAACATAGGCGGAGTTTTGATATTGTCATTCACGAACTATTATGATACACAAAAAACCGCTACTTATTGAAAATATGCTGCCACCTGATTCATTATCGCAATTCACAATATCATATAACCTTTTATCTGTGAAATTTTCAATTGAGAAGAAATGACTGAATAGATATATATTTTTTTTAATGTTCGTGTGACCAGCTGACGTATTATCCACCACTCTATCGTCAGCTGACTTTGTTTTTTTTGAAGATATTGAATTAGCTACAATTTAATAAATTTTCAATCGGGAGGAAATGAATAAATTTTTATTTTTTTACAATGTGTGTGGGAGGCTGCCACTACTTAACCCACCCACCGAACCGCAGCTGACGTTCACGGAGCTCATGATACAACTATCTGAAGCATTTTAAAAGTTATCGCTCGGGAAAAACTTGGTCATGAAAATCTGTTGCTGGCTCGAGGACTAAAATTGATAGGAGATTAAATTTGATTATGAAATATGCCCTTAACTTTTAATATTCAAAATTAAAAAACAAATGCTTCCAGACAATTTGCTTGAAAAGTTTAACATATGTCAGAGAGGCTCATATATTATTCCACTAGAAGTACAGATTGTTTCAATATGCTTATGTATCAGCTCTCCCTAAATAGAAATAGCTTATTCTATGGAGGTTTCAATTATTTCAACAGATTACGGATTGAAATAAAAACTATTACTAGTAGTAGTCCCGTGGCGCCTATGATGATGGGAATAACTTTAGTTTTTAGGTTCCACATTCTCTGTAGTTCAATTTGCACGTCTTTGTATTTCAGTTGTTTTTCGGCTTCTTTTATTGTTATGTTTTAGTCGGATGGAATTGACACGTCTATTAGAAGGCATTGTATTTTCTGTTTGTCTTTCACCACTAGGTCTGGTTCGTTTGCGACTATTTTCCTATCCGTGTGGATTTGTGTGTCCCACATGATAGTGACTTCAGCTGAGTCAACTACAGGATCCGGGTTGTGGTCGTACCATTAGTCGTTAACATCTATATCATACTATTTGCAGATGTTCCAAAGCAGTTGTTTTGCTACTGTGTTGTGTCTGTCTAGATATTCTTTTTTGGCTAAGATGGGACAGCCTGATACAATGTGATGGGTAGTTTCATTGAATGATCGACAAAGGCTGCATTTCTGGTCAGACCCGGTTTTCATGATTTTTGCTTTCATGTAATTTGTCGCGATGGCTTGGTCTTGATAGGCTGTTATTAGGGCTTCTGTTTCTGTCTTCAGATTTGCGTAGGATAACCACGGCCAGGATCGTGTTTTGTTTATTGCTTTTTTCTCTGCTTCTTTTGGTAACTGTCCGTGTAATGGTTTCGACTTCCATTTTCTTATTCGTTCTTCCTCCATTTGCTGTTACCATTGTCATTTCATTTCTTTTACTTGTCTTTTTTCAGTTTTGTCAGGGTTGTAGTTTTCAATAGTGTCTTCTTCGTGTTCACTCATTTGGTCTTCATCTTCTTTCTTCTGGTTCTGCAAGGGCAAGTATTTAAAGCATCAAATAATTGTTGTAGAACCTCTCCTGTCGACCCCATGATGAGAATTACCTTCACTTCTCTGAGCCTCCATTGCTCTTTGATTTCCTCCGCCAGTAGTGCGTAGTCATGACCTATCAAATTTATTTTCTCTTGAAGCCTCTTTTGTTTGGGTATGGGTAGAAGGCAGATTATCTCGCCGGTTTCTACTTTCTGATCCTATTTTCCTTTTCTTGGCCTATCTATTGATGGGTCTCCGGTAATATATTTGAGATAGGTTCTAGTTGCAACTACTTGATCTTGTATGGCGCACATAAATCTTTCATTTTCTGAAAAAATATTTCCGTGAATAGTCCATGCTATAGAGGTCTATGTGTGCTAGTTCAAGCATGTTGGCATGTCGCCTGTGGAGTACCTACCTTTTCTTGCCATTTGTCTATTGTTTGAGTTACTGAGTATGATTCATCTATTTTTATGTTGTTATATAAATTGAGTGGTGTTAGAGTTCTGTCGGCATTGACTATAATGTTGAAAGAGATGCCTTATCGTAGGTGTTTAATCTGATCTTTGTGACTCATTCGTAGGTTAGTTCTCCTACCGCTAGGTGGGGGTCCATTTCGAGATTCCGAAGCTATATGCTACAACATGTACTGCATATGTATTGGTGGCTTTTGCTTTGTTGATGTCAGATAGTTGAGTTTTCATAACACTGTCTAGTCGCAGCTTGAAATTTTCGGTCAAATGCTCCTTCATGTCGGTATTATCGATCCCTTGAGATTGGACGATGCCGAGGTATTTATAGGACTCATGCCGTTTCATCGCTCTTATTGTCCCACCTCCAGTTCGCTAGTGTAGTATGTAGTCTTGAGCTTGGTGCCACCTGCCTCTTTTAAGTTTAGATAATAATTTGATGTCATCCATGTATATTAGGTGGTTAATGCTTTCTTCTGCTTGTCGGTATCCGTATGCGTCGCTCAGTGGTTTAATTGCTATAAAAAACCAGAGCGCACTCAGCGCATCTCCCTGGAATATCCTTTTTTATATTTTCCATCATGTTTGTATTGTGACCATTAAAAGTTAGTACTTCAAGTAGCCATGAGTGAGGAATGCTGACAAATGCTTCTTGCCAATCAAATAAAGCGGTGTGTAGATCTCCTATAACTTTCATAGTGTCTCCTGTTATCACCGTCTCGATTATAAGTTGATCTTTGCATCCTTGAGATTGTTTACTGCATCCTTTCGGTTCTTCGGCTGATCGATTGTGATTCGGTAGATGTACTTATATGTTATTGGCTAATATTCTCGTAAGTAATTTATATAATGTGGGTAGACATGTTATAGGTCTATATTCTGATGAGTCTTCAACAGATGGACCAGTATTTGGGAGAAGATATGTGTTGTTTTGAGACGATAATATTGGTATTAGGTCTTTGTTTCCAAGAATTTCAGATAGTAGTGTTGCGAATATTTCATGACTGCATGTGAACTGCTGATCCAGCAGGCTTTCAGTTGAGAGTACCTTCATTCTTAATTATATCTATAACAGTCGTACAGGGGACTATTTCTATTTTATTCTTTTCTTCTTTAATCCACTTAGCTTTTGTGTTTGTATAGTAGGTTTTTTCACATACATTACTCCAGAAGTTTTGGATGTCGCTTGGTAAAGGCGTGAAGTTATTTTTATTATTCTCCTCTGGTATGACTCTCCGTAATCTGTTAGCATATACTTGTAGCTTTTGCGTAAGGTAATCTAAAATCTCATATGCTGTTTTGTTTATGTCACTTTTATGTTCATCAATTATGTTCTTGATCTTACGTTCTAGCTACGAGCTGTGTTCGCCTGGTTTTATGCATTGTGTGAAAGCGCCAAATTTTTTTCCGATAGATTAGATTTTGAGTCTTAATCTCATCTCCTATGCTGGTTGTTGTCGTTTTGCTTAAGTTTTATAAGACGTTGTAACATTTTGATGATAAAGTTCAAGAACAGTAATTGCTGCCTCGTAGATATGATCGTGTAGAGTTAGGATGCCATAGCATTCTTGTAACCGTTTTGCAAGACCTTTGTTCACGTTGCTGATTATATTTTTGGAATCTCTAGATGTTTTTTAGTTTGGGTTTACCTGTTCTCTCCAGTGGGTTTATGACTCTATAAAGCAAGATGTTCTTAAGCAGTACAACAAATGTTATTATTTATTATCAGATCTGTAATAATGAATGCATTTTCTTTTTGGAGATTTGTTCTCTATTATGTGGTGTTATTTGCATGTTTATCTAGATCTTCAGCCACTTTTTGATTTGATCAGGTCTGGATTAGGTCTTGTAATACTTGTCGCCAATGGTCCAGGCTTTTTTGCATTTGTTTGCCGTGCAGATCTGGGAATTTACCAAGCATCTCTTTGGGCAACATCTTTCTATATGCTTTATTCTCAGTTTCCATTCGTGTGATATGCAACTAAGCGCGCTAAATGTAGATATTCATCTCAGAGCATTTAAACATTGCTTTTTTGCTTGTACTGCTGGCCTTAGGTACCGGAAGAGCTTGTGGTTTATTACTTTCCATGCCAGTGGTGGTCGCCATTCACAGGGGAACGCCACCTGTTTTACTGCTCTCTGCGCTGACTGGGAATCATCAGAACGCGTCCGAACAGAGGTAGTCTGGCCCTCTGCCACGCCCGCGTATCTATTTCATCTAGTTTTTACAGCAAGTAATTAAGATATTTTAACGTTTTTTGAGTTGCTAACATATTCCACAGTGCTGGTTTTACGGCAACGTCAATTAGGTAGGTAATTTTCTCTTTCTTGTCTTTAATCACGATATCTTCTGGTCTGTTGTTATCCACAGGGGGGATCTCGATGTATATTTAGATTTTGATGTCTTTGTTCTCTCTAATGGGTTCTGGCTTGTATTTGTAATAAGGGATCTTTCTATAAACATGTTATTATTTATTTTGTTGAGTATCTCGGCCGTAGCAGGTAAGTATATTTTAGATAGGACCTCCTAGAAGGCCGTTTTTTAGATTTCGATGTTCAAGGATTTTCGAGCTATATGACATGTTCCCAGAATCGCATTTTTTTAAGTGTGACGATAATCTTATATGGTAAGTGTATTAGTTATATACTTTTTAAGTTTCTTAGGTATTTCCCCCGTTGCCCCTATAATTAATGGAATTATTATAACCTCCCGATGTTGTCATACAGTTTTTAATTCTGCTGCTAAGGGCAGGTAATCACGGATTTTTTCTTCTTGCTTCTTTTTGATCTTATGTAGAGCAGGTACCTACTGCAGCGTCAATTAGGTAGGTAGTTTTCTCTTTCCTGTCCTTAACCACGATATCTGGTATGTTTTTATCCACAGGGTGATCTGATTGTATAGTTTTATTCCAATATATTTTTATGTTTTCGTTCTTTCGGCAAGCATGTTAACGTTTTTGCATATTTCTTGATATAATATTGTCACAATATTGTCATGTCATTTAACGTACTCTGTGGTTATGAACAGCTTGATATAATTGGTATATTATATAGTTTCGCTTTTATTGTGACATAATCGTCCCATGTCGTTGGTCGTTTAAGGTAGGTATAACCAGATCCTGGATTCTCATCATTCCACAAACAGGTAATCTGTTATAGCCATATATTGGATGCATTTGACTCTACATGTTTCGGGCTTAAGATGGCTGGATATCTGCCATGGAGTTGCTTAGCTCTCCATTTCTGTGTTCTTTTCTCCGTGGTTTATATCTCTTTTAGTAGCTGATAATTATTGCTAACAAGGTTAAGTGGGGTGGGTCTTTTATCTGCATTAGCAAGTTTTCTGTGGTATGTTGATATTTCGTTTTTCTCATAGAAATAGTTTCTTAGGTTTTCAATTTGTTTTTAATGAGCTTCCTTAAGGTCTACTATTCCTCGTGGCATATAAAACTTATCACCAGAGCTTTTAGGATGACAGCTCTGGATTTATTGATTGCTGATAATTTGTGCTTTGCTTCTATCAATCAGCTTCTGTTCAAGAGTCTTTTTTACATTATTTTTTGGCAGATAACTCTTGATTGGTCCAGTCCCATGTATATTGGTAGCTCTCATTTCTGTCCATCACTTTTATTATTTTGTCGGTGTCAAGCTCAAATCCCTGATGTTCTTTCCATGCATCTCTCTTTAGAGAGTATTTTGCACTTACTGTATGTAAGTATTTATTTCTTGATTTTCAGGTTGTTCGATGTTCGTTTTCTGTGTTTCGAGAGGGTTTTCTTGTTTTTCTGGTTGTAACAATCCTAGCTCGATTTGTACTTCCCTGCGGATTTCAGTAATTCTGTTTAGGTCGAGACGATTCGTTATAAAGAGTTGACGCCTTTGATCGCGGATGGCCTGACAAGGGAGACAGCTCCCTACCAGGCATGAAGAAATGAAATAAGAATCAAATACTAATATAGAAATGTACAAACAGACTTTGCTAAATAAATGTTTTAATTGAATTGATCACGGATGTTTTGACGTGTTTTTATTCCGAGTTCTGGAAATCTCGTTACCATTCTTAGATAAAGCTCGTCGCAGTAGGGCCTTTTCGCAGTTTCCGTATCTGTGATTTTGAGGTAAGAACGGTAGATGTATTATTTCTCTTCCTGGATTAATCGGTTTCTTTTCATGTGCTTATCGGTTTCTACAGCAAGATACACATTCTGCGTCACGTTTCAGGAACCCATCTCACAATGTGTATCAAATCCAGGATGACTGATTTTTGCCTGGTTTGGTAGGTTTTTTCAAGTATTCTTAATTTCCGTAGGTTTCTTTTCAAAGTTTTTAGTACAAGCCCCATTGCCGATATCACAAGAGAAACAATTTCTACACAATCAATAATAATAATAATAATAATAAAGGAATTTTATTTGAGAGAGATAAATAAATTACATAATTATTCAAGAACACAAACTTGATAAAGAAAGGGTTACTGCAATGTGGCGAAGTCTAGCACCAGGAGCTATTTTTACTCAACCACAAACTAGGCTCTTCAACTTACAATTTATCAATTATTCTCCCACCACACACTAGCACTACTTTGCTACTATGCTTTTTCTACTTTTAACTGTTGCTGCTTTGAACAGAAAACAGAAATCTTCGGTATTTAATTTAAACTGATTGATATTTAGTTATTTGAGATCGGAATTTCATTATACAGTTTTAGGGCATTGTATATGCAACATCTTTGATACATACAGGTTTTGAAACGAGGAATCCGATGTTGTTTTTTGTGTCTAATATTAACATTATGAAGAGTGGACCGAAGGATAAATTTTTAAACTGTCAGATCAGCTATCTGTTGTAAGAAGACCATGAACGATTTTCCATTATTAAGCCTGCAGTCTCTGTCCCTTTATATAATATTCTATCAAACTTCCGTAATCCGTAAATTAATAGACAGCAGTTATTCCGCATTTTTTGCATTCTAACTCTATCACTAGTATAAAAACAATTGCTGTATAGAAATTCACAGTAATTATAGTTTGATAATACTAAGCTGTTGGTCTAAAATATGCCTATTTGAATACAAAAGTTTAATTGAACAGAAAGCTATTTTGTTAATATTTTTAACAGTCTTCACAAATCTTAGATCCTCATCAATTGTAAGACCAAGGCTTTCAACAGAAGTCTCAAATGGCAGTAGTATGTCATTAATTAGTTTTTTTTGATAAAGATTCGACCCTTTAGTTAACCAAAGCATAAGCATTTTTTTAAATCTAAACCAAATAGATTCACAGTCAAAGCCATAATATTTTAATTTTGAACACATTAACCTATGATCTATCGTATCGAACGCTTTGGAAAAATCTAGCAGAACACGCACGCTGGTCTCTCCTGAATTCCAAGCTGCCATAATATCATCTAAGAATGTAATTAAAGCGGCTGCAACGCAGAATCTTTGCAGTATTGGTTGTGGGGAAAAAAATATTTTCTAATATTTTCTTGAAGATCTGATTGTCCAGGAGACCTTCATATATTTTAGAGATTGCTGGCAATATACTTATCCTGACGTCAGCAAGATTTTGGAGATTTGAATTTTTGTTAATGGTTTTCCAATTATTGACGTTTCCAAAGCTTCGGGAAATAGTTCTGTTCAGTGCAGTAATTCACTATTCTTAAAACATAGATATCAATAAATGGACTGCACATTTTTAACATTTTAGGTGATATATTGTCAACCCCGTAGGCAATGGTTTTGATAATACTCAAAATTTTATGAGCCTCTCCAACTAACGTCATTGAAAGAAAAAACTTGAGATTTTGATTTAAAAAGTGGTTGTTATAGAAGTTGATCTGAATATTGCATTTTGCAGTGACTTTTTGAAACAAAGGAGAGAAATACTTATTGATTTCTTCTGCAGAGAAACACGTTGATGGTGTCACACAGTTATTTTTTCTAGATCTTACGTTGAGAATCTCCAAAGTTTTCCATATTTTTTTAGGACCGCCTTCTACAGTTATATATATAAGTTAGGAAATGTCTTGTGCAAGTTTTGTTCATTTGTATTTTTGAAGAGCCCTGTTTCTATTTTTTTATGCACTTTTGATTTCGTACCTCAACCAAGGAGCTTTGGGCTTTGTAATTCTGCGTTCAGGAATAGGGCATGCACATCAAAAACATTTAAAAGCAAAGTGTTAAAGATCTCCAGTTTCTTATCAATATTTCTCTTATGAAATATTTTCAGGAAATTCTGAATTTTAAATATACTAATTGATGATCTGTTATCTCGTGGCAAGAAACAGTTCCAGCTGATTCTACAAACAAGGCTTGTATCATTTAAGAGAATGGGGTCAATTAGAGATCTTGATTTTTCTGTCACCCTGGTAGGCTCATTTAGAATCTGGGAAAGGCCAAAAGAATTAAAGCAGGTAAAGATAGGATTATTGAAATCAAAGAAATGAATATTTAGGTCCCCTGAATATGTCGATTTATCACATTGCATAGAAAGGTATGATAAAATACTTTCAGTATTAGTAATAAAATTGGTAATGTTGGTTTAAGGTGGTCTATAGAGGTCCCCTACTATAATAGCTCTTGAGGGGAGATTAGCTCTCATGTTCTAAGTAGTCAGTAATATGAAAATCGAAAGTTATGATAGAGTTGAGTATATTTTTGATATATACGCAGACTCCACCAACCCTGACATCTCTGTCTTTACGTGTTAACGTATAACCATCTAGGTATATTGACAGCATCATCCTGAATATTATCAGATAACCAAGTCTCAGTAACAAAAACAACATCGTAGTCCTTTTTTGAAATTATTTTTTTAAATTCGTTAAACCCCGTATTTTCATAGCGGTAAAAATTGCAGAAACAGCAAATCTAAATAAAGTGTAGCGCATAGTTGGTAAAGATTTCAAAACATAGAGAATAATACTTATAATTTATAAAATTTGTATACGTCAACAAAAGAAAACAAAATCAGGTTACTTTTAAAAGTGGGGATGAGACGCGGATGCAATAGTTGAAAGAACAAAAAAACTATAATATTCGCTAAAGCAAACATTTGGGAGAAAGCAAAAGAAGTTGATAATAGGCTGTAAGGTAATACATTAACAGCCAGTGTTGGCTCCATAAATGTGATATTTAAATGTAATATGATACAAGATATAAATAATAATGATTTAAATTAATCCTTTATAATCTTTGATTTTGTATGTTGACTATTTATTATTGAGTACTTGACCTTGAGGTCTATTGTGCCCTCCATCAGAGCTGATCTCTCCATTACGTAGTTTATAGCTCGCCCTCCAGTTCCAGAGTTCCAATGAAATCTAGAATCTGGGATGGCTTCAAGGAGGTTACTTCCTCATTTCTGCATGTCTCTTGTCCAAAGCATTTTCTGCTTTAGCTACTAAAGGCGAGGCATTCTGCCACCTGATCTCTTTATTACACTGAGTAAGCAGTGTACACCTGCCAATTACCAAATCTTTTGGCCCTATT
Source organism: Crioceris asparagi (assembly GCA_958507055.1). NCBI lineage: Eukaryota > Metazoa > Arthropoda > Insecta > Coleoptera > Chrysomelidae > Crioceris > Crioceris asparagi. Next base: position 77,375,381 of record OY293826.1, on the reverse strand, counting down.
GAAGAGCCAACGGACTTCCAATATAAGGTTTGATACGTTCTCATTCCACCAATGTGCTTCTTTGCTAGTTCGAACTATCGAGAGTAGACAACTTGAGTGAAAGGCCTCTGTTTTTGGAATACTAACCTGTTCTATTCTTTCTTTCAGATCATATTGGGGGTGTTTTGCCCCATTTATTTCGATCTGCTCCAAATTTTGCTTCAGATAGATCTTATAGGCAGACCACTTCGTATTTCTAGGATTTTGACTTGAGGACGACGAGGTGACGTCCCCCGTTATGATGAATTCGATAATTCTATGGTCAGAAAGTGAAGTTGGTGTTCGTGCTCCACCAAATCACGTTATGCACATTGGCGTCACAGCCTATTATGACTGGCAGTTGTCTGCTGTTGCAGTATTGTACTTGTACTAGCTCCTGCACTTCCACTGGCGGTGCTCTTGGGCCGTCTCCAGCGGAATAAGTGAGTGCAATGAAAATTGGACCAAGTCCCGAGTCATGTACTCTGAAACACAAATATATTTAATATTGTTTCTTATGAGCACACAGGCACGTGGAGATGACTGCTTCTGCTCATAAATCAATTTTGAGTCTTTACATGCCAAACCTTTGATTTGGCCAATAGCCAAGACCCCTCTGCTCCACTGGCCCGTGAGACATGACCACGTACAACCAGGTAGCGTTGGTATAACGAGGTGGACTCGAGATTAGCTTGAGAACTCACCTGGCATCGTTTACCTGAGTGCAATCCTTTAGACACGATGCTACAGGACAGTTGAAGTTGGTCCGCGGCAAGGTATGGTATCGAGGGCTGCCAGTTGAGTTTTTAGGCACAACGACCCCCCTATTCCACTGCAGACATCCTCCTCATCTGAAATCAACGTCGGAGGCCCCCTCCTATCCGCCACCTGATAACGCGTCGGGTTGGCATTTCACTTCGCCCGTTGGCGTTGAGTAGGAACACAAAAAAGCAATAAAAAAATCATTAACCCTAGATCTATAGTTTTCAGTATTACAGTAGGTAGCCTATAACGGAGAAAAAAAATAGTAAGAGGTACTGGACCACAGGATTCTATCAAAATCTGAATACTAATAGGGATATCATTTTTGTTCTTGAAAAAATAAGATAAATAAATAAATAATCATATTTATATTAAGCATCTATATTATTATAAAAAATAAAAAAAATACACCAAACAATAATATTCAGAAATAATGTTTCTATAATAGAAAGAATTATGCCATATAATTTTTAGTTATTTATGGACTGAAAAATAATAATAAACAACTGGATAAGGTTGCTATTATGGACCCATAATATTTTTATTACAAAACACCATAACTTCAGTAACTTAATTACCTTCTTTATTTGTTTCACTTGTTGAAAAACTATTCAAGGTATTTTTCAAATTAATTCATTTATTTTTTTTCATAAGAATATTAACAATTGTATGTGTGTATTTATTATTTCATTTTCTTCATGTCTGATAGGGGGCTTTCCCCCTGGTCAGACTGGCCCCCCCATTCAAGGAAGCTACGGAAGCGTTATTGGACTTTTCATCACTAATTATCTCTGATCACCATTAGAATTTTCAGTGTACACTAATTCGTTGAAGGTCCACACGTTTTTTTGCCATAAAGATCGCGTGCTTCTTTAAAAATGACAAGATTTTCTGAAGTTCGGTCATTAGGATTTTGGAACCTCTCAATTGTTGTTTGTTTGTAAACATGAAAGTTTATTTGGAATTTTTGTAATTGAACATTAAGTTTATGTTGAAGAAACGTTACAACTATTTTATATACATCCACATTCTGCTCTTCCACCCAGCCGCGGATTTACGTTCTTTTGCAATATATTTAAGATTTCCTGGAATGTTCTGTTTCTGCAATGCTTTGTTATTTATTTCCTGTAGGGAAGTTGTGATGGAAACTGTCCAATTTCTTCAAAATTTCATAGTGGTCACAATCACCAGAGATTGTGATGGTTGATTGATTGCTTAATGTTTGTGATTTATGTGCATAAAATTTCAATGCCTTCCATTTTGTCAGTAATTCTACATGTGCATTCACAATTTTCAAAGTTGATTTTGTGATTTTTCTGGTCCCATTTTGAAGCAAAAAGTGTTTCTACTATTTCCACTGAACTGTTAACACTCACTTTACCAAAAACAATAGAAAGAATATTCAATTCCAGAAAAATTCAGGAGCTAACAATGCAGTATCTATAACCAAGCAACCACGGTACCATGCCAAGTGCTTTTGGAATAAAAAATATATCGAAACATATTCTTTAATGTCATACTAGTTCGCTATTGCGTTTCTATTGGTTAAGTACTACATAATAGAGAACACAAAGCGTCGTGATTATAAAATTGTCTCCCTCAGGGCATAGACATTTATGAAAACTACCAAAACAATAGCGAGAGCCCGCTGAAAGCAATAGAGCCTATTCAGCCCTGGCTAATTCAACATTTTCATTAGAACGACCAGAACGAGATGTTCCAGTAAATATCACTCAATGTACGAACCATTTTATAGAATACATTCGCTAAAAATCGAAATGTTTCTCCGTGAAGAGTTCTTTGGTTAAAATGCTCTGGTCTCAAAGTCCATTAGATTGAAATTATCGATGAAAAGATTACATCTTCTGTGCATTCTTCAAAATAACGAGATTATAATAATATTTTATTTGGCGGTACCCCATACATATCCTCCTTCCATTTCGTTCTTTGATTGCCCCCCAAAAAAATTATTGGCAGGCCAGTTTTAGGGTTAGGTTCATTCGATGATCCTTTGTTTCGGATTTCGAACATTCTGGGGATTACTTTTGTGAACCCAATTAGATAATTTAAAGAGAAAATTATTTCAATTCATTAATATGATATATCATACGAAAAAGCTTGATATATCAATATCGTAGAAACTAAAGTCTTTGAAATTATGCGAAAAGTGTTCTAAGCGTAAATTTCTAGAAAATAAACAACATAGATCTTTCTTCAAAGTTTATAGGAAAACTTACGCAAAAATATAAGCCTTTTCACAAGAGACACTCCCACTTGACCGTTTTTTTTATTTTCCCTTTACTGCAGCAATCTCAAGAGTCTATATACTTTTTTGGCCAGTAATGATGGTGATTATTGGACCTTATTTTGGCTTTATTTGGCTCTAAAATCAAAACATAAGAATTCTTAGAAAATATCCTTGTTTTGCGAATTTTATAGTTATTCCGTCTACGTCCTCATAGATTCTGGTTTCGCATTGGATATTATATTTCAATTATTGTGTCTGCATCTTCATGTCCATTTTGTTTAATAGGCATTGAGATAAGACAAATCATTATACAGTGAGTCAGAGACGAAATTCATCAGTACGATTTTCAGAAAAATGTTCGGACGTCTGAATTTTTATTTCTAAATAGGATTTTTATGATAAACATATGTACACAGGATAGCGAAAAAATAAGTTACGACCATCAATTTTATTGAAAACACCCGATTTATATTTCATTTTATAATCTTGTAACCAATTCTAGAAATCTTTAATTTACTATTACTCAACTCAAACGTTATTGAAAACTACCTTATCTATATTTTAAAAAGAGATTGTATACGATTTTTAAAGCATAAAACGTTCATGGAGGAGTATCAGAGAGAGAGAGAGAGAGAGAAATGCTTTATTGTCGAAAAAGTATAAATTTTGTAGACAAAGCAAAAAAAAAAGTAAGTTAATATACAGCTGTAAATTCAGTCAGAAGGTAAACACTAACTAAATCACAAAACAAAAACAAATTTTGTACAAACAATAAACCAGTGCTTGAGCTGAGCAGAAACGTGCCTTAGTGAAAAAAGTCGTTAACTGCATAAAAGGCATTATCCTAGGTAGTAAGTATTTAATTAAATCTGGGATAAGCCGTTATAGATTTAATTTCGTGTGACAGATGATTTTACATTACAAAAGACCCTTAGGATATCAAACATCAAATAATATTCACTAACCCAGTGGGTGTAAGAAGCTTAATATTAAGTATTAACAATTTTTAACAAAAAAGTCGCTTACTGCATAAAAGGCTCTCTCCAGTAAGTATGATTTCAAAACCTTTCGAAATTCAGGAAAAGATCTTATGGATTTGATTTCAAATGGTAGATGATTGTGCATTTTTTTGCATTGTACAGTATAGAGCTTTTAACCAACTCTGAGCGAGGGGTTGGCAGATAAAGATCATGCTCCGTGTTTCTAAGCGGATAGTTGTGAGATGGCCTCTCTGGAATAGAAGATACGTGCTTGCGGATTAAGGATACAGATTCAAATATGAATAGGGACGGAAGAGTTAATATTTTAAATTGTTTAAAGTAATCCTGGCAGTGAGTCCTACTGCTAAGTCTCAGTGAATACCGAACAGCTCTCTTCTGCAGTTTAAAAATACGTTCAAATTGAGTTGCACAACACGTACCCCAGAATGGAAGGGCGTATCGGAGATGCGACTCAAAAATGGCATAATAGACTGTTCTAGAAGTAGACAAGTTGAGCTCCTTGGAAACTGATCTCGGCGCAAAGCAGGCAGAACTTAACCTTTTTGATAAAGCATCGATGTGCGAGTCCCATTTTAAGCGGTTGTCTACAATAAGCCCCAAGAATTTCACAGATTCAACGGCCTCAATAGTGGTGTTATTAAGTACAAAAGATTGCAATGTACTTTTATATGATAAAACTTTTGTTTTAGAAACATTGAGGCATAGAAGATTTGAATTGCACCAAGATTTAATGGTGATTAAGTCTCTAGATACAGTCCTATGAAGTGTCGTAATATCCGGGTTGCTCCACGTGAAACTAGTATCATCCGCAAAGAGGCAGATTTCACCGCTAATGTTCAGACTAGCAATGTCGTTGATAAAAAGCAGAAACAAAATAGGGCCCAGTACTGAACCTTGAGGCACTCCATATTCAATTGGCTTGCAAGAAGACATCGACGTATCAACCCTCACAATCTGACTCCTGCTGTTGAGATACGACTTAAACCATTCGAGAGACACTCCTCTGAAACCGTAGTACTCCAATTTATTTGTTAATATATTATGATCTACGCAATCAAAAGCCTTAGAGAAATCACAGAAAATTGTTGCTATAGAGTGGTGGTTGATCAGGTTTGAGTATACATTATTAAAGAGGGAAAACATGGCATCATTTGTGCATTTGTTACTTAAAAATCCAAATTGATGGGTAGAGAGTATATTATATTTAAAGAGAAAAGATAGAAGCCTTTTTTTAACCAAACTTTCGATGATCTTTGATAATGTGGGAAGGAGTGCAATTGGGCGATAGTTCGAAGCTTGATCTTTATCTCCTCCTTTATGCAGAGGAACAATTATTGCCGTCTTAAGACAGTTAGGAAAAACTCCATTTTGGAATGATTTGTTAATTAAAGTAATAAAATGATTCAATGTGCATTCCGGCAGGTTCGAGGTAAGCCCATCAGCCCCAGATGAGGATTTGTTTTTAATGTCATTAATTGTACTGTTAAGCTCTGCTAATACTACGGGTGTAAAGAAGAAACTGTGTAAATTGATATTAGCCTTAGGGAGAAATGAGAGGGGATCATCGGAAGGAGTTATTCTTTAAATATTTTGCTACATCTACAAAGTAATTATTTAGGTTCTCGGGTGAAATAGGGATTGTGTTAGATGGTTAGGTCTTATTTCTTAAGTCATTCACAATAGACCACATTTCTTTAGCAACATTACCGGAATTGGCCAACCTCCTATTATAATAAATGTCCTTGGCAGCTTTTATAGTCTTATGATAGATTTTTCTGTAACGTTTTACGTAATCATGGTAGAAGACGCTGTCCGATGATTTTTTTATGTAGGATAGTGAGCGCATGTTCTTTGCAGATGTATGTAAGCCTTTAGTACACCAGGGTTTATGTTGTTTGATTTTTAGAGGCCTAAGAGGAAAGGATTTGAATGCCAAATTAGATAAAGTTTTTATAAATCTCGGAAATTCGATATTGACATCGTCAGATAGGACAATCAGTCTGTTGTTAGACATAGGTGCTTGAAATTACGAAAATTTTTATCAGAAAAAATACGGCATAATTTGCGCGAAGCATTTTTGCACTTAGATTTAGCCGAAAATTTTGTTAGTATTGCTTCATGATCCGAGAAACCTGAATTAAGGACAGTACAGTCAACGAATTTTGGATCGAAAGATGATACGACATAGTCTATAGTACTAGAACTAGTTTTAGTTATTCCGGTTGGTGAGTCAACATGCATGATTATGCCAAAAGAGTCGAAAATGGACTGAAGAGATTCTTGAGCAGTACACACATTGGAAAAGTCAATATTAAGGTCTCCACATAAAATTAACTTGCTTTTTAAAGGCAGGGATTCAAGCAAGCTCAGTAATTTTTGACTGAATATATGCAATCAGCGTCAGGTGTTCTGTAAATACAAACTATATAAAGATCATAAGCATTATGATAGACAATGGAAAATTCAAATACTTTTTCAGACAATAGTTTATCGAATTTAGTTACAGCCGAAAAGTCGCTATTTGTAGACATTATCATAGTACCTCCATGAGATAAATTACTTCTATTAAATCTAGTTACTGTAGCGTAATTTTTGATAAACACAGGCTCATCAACATTTAACCAATGCTCAGTTATGGCAATAATTTCTGGAAAATTAAGTTCTAATAAGAGGAATAATTCATCTGTTTTGTGTCTTAAGGACTGAATATTAATAAGAAAAACACTAAGCTTGCCATCGTCCAATTTTACAGAGGGTGCTTGATCCTCTGTTCGCGTCAATTTAGTTAAAAATTTTGATTCCTTTTTGGAGAGCCAGTAGAAAAATATTTGCCATGACTCTCCCTAATTTTCTGAAGCTGTTGAAGTTTCTCGGATGAAAAGAAAGACCTGAAGGCAGCAAGATCAGCTTCCACTTCGGCTGAGCCAATACTATATGCGTTGTGGTAGCGATAATACAACTTACGCAAGGTGTCCACGTCACTAGGTAGTCCCTCTGAAGCTAGAGTTAATTTGATGCTAGTGGTGGTGTGCCCTTCAAAACATACACTGGATGGTTGGTCATGGAGATAGGCTAGAAATAGCCGAAGAGCTTTTAATAAGGAAGAGTCCCTCAGTCTAGCCAACAAATAACGACCATCAGCCGTATCCGAATTACGGGACAGCCGCACTATAGGTGGAGTCATAGGGTCAATATTTAGCAAATTATCTTTCCTTGTACTTTTTTCCATGACAACGTCTACATTTTTCTGCGCAAGAGACTTACAGGCAGCTAAAGCTTCCCTGTCAGATCCAATCTTAACAGATTTGATCTCCCTAGCTTTTACAGGTGTTAAGTCAGGGCGTGGTGTTGGGCTACGGCTGTGTACAGAGGTTGGAATAAAATGACAGCCTGTGGTCGAAAAACTTGACGCTGGTGGTGAAATCTTTAAGGGTGTTAAAGATGATTTAGCGATTTCAGTGCCTAGCGGCCACATCCTTGGGTCTTTTAGCTGCTTTAGGTGACTTTTATTCTGCACACCAACTTTGAAATCGGAGTGCGAACTGTCCTTATTCTTCAGCATTGGAAAGCATCGGATAAAGTCAGTAGTTCCAAGTTTTTCCTTCGCATAGTGTGCAAGAAGGGTAGCGCTATATGTCGATGGGATTTTGGACACCACACCACATAATGCCATTCTTCTTTAATGGAGGATTTGGGAGGTCTGGGCGTAATGTCTTTTGGAGAAGTAAAAACCTCTGTGTTTTGGTTATCCGTATGGTTGGTTTGGGTCGAAACGGACTTTTTCACTATTGGAGAGTTACTTCTAGTGATTGGCTTATCATTGGCAGCCAACTTTTCAACCGTGTGTGCTATTTGGTTTATACTTTTCTTCATATCGGCCATTTCCTTCAATAACTAATCCTTTGATGAGTCATCAATCTGAACTTCAATAGATTCGTCTTGGTTGTCCATAAAAATAGATGACAGATTAAAAATATCCTGTTTCATTTCCTTGATAGAATGGAACAGAGATTCTGGTGTAATTTCCGCCAATCGTGTGTGTTGACTATGAATCTCATCTATCTTTTTGTATAACGTTTTCCATTTGGCATCACGAGTATTTAAAATGTCGTACATTTCAGAAAATATTGGAAACAGGTCATTATTTTTCTTTAAGCATGTTCCTAGAGCTTCAACATTTTCTATAAACATCTGCGATTTATGTACCTGTGATATTTTGTCGTGAAGATATTTTAAGGTAGGAGAGTCACAAACATTACAAAAAAATCTAATGTTATGGAACTTTTGGTGGTAGAGCACTTTTGTTGTTGACTTATCCAGCCCAGTACAGGTCATACAAAAAATCCGGCGACACTCTCCACTGCAGCGAAGTTTGTATTTGTCCTTTTCCGAGACGATTGTTTGGCAGGAATCACACTTAAATTCAGACATTTTAATGTTAAAGTTCAATTTTTGTAAATAAAAATAAAAGTCAATAACTTAGTAAAAGTTTACACGCACACGGTAGGTCAAGTTAAATACGGGTTCAATGTTAACGCACAACAGGTCAAAATTTTTACAGTAAGTAAAACACACGTACAATGATAAATCACACGCTGGTTCGAAGTCAATGACACAAAATAGTATACACGCACCGGGTAATAAAACAAATCAAATCAAAACAAAACAGTTCAAACCAAAGCAAAACAAAACATTCAGTACCGAGAAGCTCCAAACGAGACAAAAAACACAACCGTCTCGTACGACTGCTCGAATTGAACTTGACATTGGGCATAGTGAAAATTTATATGGTGAAGTGGAGCACACAGTTAGAATTTTGATATATTATGATAATTATTTTGAGGGATACATTTAAATGTGCATTTAATGTAATTTCAAGAAATCGTAGGTTTATTAGTACCTGTTTTTGAATTTGCTATCAAATTAGCACTTAAATAGCCCCAATAGTTTTTGAAATCAAATTTCCTAAGTACATGGTATTGCTAGCTTCATAGAGCTCGTATCATGTAACCTGTTGATTTCATGAAATATAATTTAGCACAGCAGCATTTACTGGCTTCATCGATATAGTGTCGAAGTAAGTATTTTGCTAGTTGGGGTGTCGTAAATGTTGAACGTGTGTCTATTTCATATTACCGTGTCATGTATGTACATTGAATACCTACACACATATATAAAGGGTGATTCATTAGTGCGATACAGCTCTGTAGATATATTATTATAAAATACTTTTTTTAATTTTATTGTTATGTTACAACAATTTAAAGTTTTAATATGTTACACAGTATACTGAAAAAGTTACTACTAATGATCTTTGAAAATCGTAGCATTATTGTAGCGATAGTTTTCAAATTATTATCAGAATCTTTCAAAAACTACTCATTTCAATAATGTTCAATATATCTGATGCATATTGAATCAAAATACAGATAAATTATTTTCTCAAATTTTTCAACTAGTTTTTATATCATGGATATGTTTTTTGTTGAATATTCCGTACCTATACATAAAATGCTTAGAGATACTTGAAGTTTTCTATATAAAAAAAAATTAACAATCAATAGAATAGTCAGCCAACAAAGGCTGCATAATAAATAATTTTAATGTATATAAATGCTGGAAATGTTAGAGCAAGATTAAGGAATATAAAAGACCATGTGCGCAGAGTGGGTCGGAGCGGGTCAGATTTATAACACTATAAATGATAATGCTGAATAAGTCTCTAGGTCAGTTTCATTATCCCCAGAGTGGAGCTGAACCACAAACCATAAAATAAACTCTTGTGCTTTACACGCTCCGACAGATGCAGTGAGTCTTTCAGATAGGCTATAATTAATTCTTGATGCCAGTAGGTAATTTTGCAACACTCCCCCATTACCCATACCTCATACCTAGATTTAATTTACTTTTCAACTAATCAAGAATAGTACCAGAGTTTTGTTATTTAGAAAAGTATTAGTAACAGTGAGTGTAAGTTTTCATTCAATTTGGTGTTTGCAGAAGCTCTTTAAATAAATTATACAACGAAAAAATTAAATGGTTAAAATATTATCAGTGTTCGAAATGTGATACCAAAATTTCGTCCTTGCATTTGGTAGGTAGATATCACATCTAACCTGATATAATTTAATCTTGCTCAAGCTTTTCCAATATTTAGATACATGAAAACGATTTTATTTAGGAAGAAATTGATAGTATAATGTCTCGGATGGGTAATGATACTGAAAAATGATATGGTTAGTTTTAATTTATTATTCTATTGATTGCTAAGATTTTTTTCTAACCTCTAACTTAACCTAACCTAACTTAAAATTTTACAGTTTCTATAAGGAAATAAATTAAATGAAAAGTATCTCCAACCAGATATTCTTAACATAATTAAACTCCTATTATTCATACTTTTCATAAATCATTTAAACAAGAGGTGCTCAAAAAAGTTATTTATTAATTTAGTTCTGTATATATACTAGTATATAGATTGCGAAATAGTGAACTATTTTTATATTGTAACGTTTAACCCTGTGCTAAACGTTGTGGGATGAGTTCACTTGCGTAACACTCAAAATTCGCAGATTGCTTCCAATGGTTTATTTTCAAACACTCAGTACACGAGCTTCTATTATGGTACAACTGTCACCACTTGTCACCTTGACAAACTATACTGTCACTGCCTTCACCGACAGAACTACTATTAAACTCTGATTCCACAGACTGACTGTTATCAAATGACTTTATAAGACTCATTGACTTCATAAGATTGACTGACCCTGTCCCGTGATCGACACGGCTTTATATACCTGAATCATGACATGACATTCATCGAGAATGTTCTATGAATATCTAGACGCACATAATTAATATTCTAGATCCTTGTCAAACTGACAATAGTGTGACAAATTGTACCTCATATATAGTTTCTGGATGGATCGAGAATAACTCTACCAACTCTAGAAGTAAATAATGAACTATAATATGAAACAACTAAAGCAAACAAGGTAATAAAAATAAACGAATATCAACCGTAAGTATATGACTACCTATCCACGTTACACTATGTAAGACTAAAAAATAAGAAAATAAATTTTAGTGTGCTTTTGGCTGTCTTTATAATGACTATTGATAAAATTCAATGTCAAGTATCCCACACTATTTCACAAAAAAAACTTATTTAGTTCGGATTGTTAATAAAGCGTACTTTTTTGTTTTTTCAAAACATATTTTTCCCACCTTGACGAAAAGTACCCTTGTACGCGCAACAAAAGTGCCTTATTCTCTCCCAGCAAAATTACAATAGTGCGCGCCCATCTTACTTTACCTCTCGATAACCTAGCAACCGCATGTTTATCAAAGTGTTTATATGAAAGGTTGATACTCGAGACTAGTTTATTTTTTATCAATCCTTTAATAACGCACAATTATAATAGAGAATGAATTCAACAACAAAAACAATCAGGAAAATACTAAATAAAATTAATTTAATATAAAATAATATAAATATAATTGAATTTATCATTGATTAGTACTAATATTTACACCAAATATTTATTTATAACAGCTCATTTAGGAAGACTCACAGTTTCTACTTCAAAGATATGTATAAATTTCAATAATCTATTTAAGGTGAGAGATCTAACTTTTCATCAAGGTGGGGAAAATATCGAATACGTACCACGGGACAAAATTAGGACAACAATACGCGAGCGGAAATGTCCTCTTGTTCTCCCTAGGTGCGTAATATAATATTTTTCATTTTTAAAAGTTGTTTATGATATCCTCCATCGTTTTTAATAAAATTTGATCCGTAAGTTTGTTTTCGTTTTGACTTATGAGTTTCCCATAAGAAAATAAATTCAATTCACTTTCATATAGCTAGAACACTTCCGAGAAAAATAATTCATGTAACTTCAAACAAAAATGTATTAAAGAGAATAATTTTTAAACGTTAGAAATATAAAATTATAGTAACCTAAATAAATTGTTACACCAAAGCTTTTTTTAATGATATTTTTGTTTTCATAAACCTTTAACACCCTGTAGCACAAAAGCTAAGACCCGTATGAAGCTTTTTCTCAAAATGGAATCAAAAATAACCTCCTTAAATGTTAGCATGTCGCTTCCAAAATACCCAAGGTAAGTCGGCTTAAATCATCTCATTCTAATCTCATGAATATGTAAGAACTTTGAGAAACACCCTGTATATGTTCGGTTCTCTGGTGTTATGGTAGTATAACGACAGGAAGAGGTATGCGCGATTTCTATGGTGCAACGGCAGAGATAGTAGCTCCGACCGGAAGAGACACGGTGAATGTGTAGCTGTTGATTTCCAACAAGCAACCAACACCATGTTGACGTGTTTATTGTAGTGCGTCTCGGGTGGCATCAGATAGCGCCAGCAGCAGCGTGCCGCTCCACCTTGTTCAATGACACGTTCTTCTCTCTCGTTATCTCTCTCTTTCTCGGCTGGCTCCGTTACAATATGGGCCTCCTGCTGTCTCTCTATACACCTACCCAACGACCCACATTTTAACTATGTTTTTAGTTAGGGAAATATTCCCCAAAACTGATAACAACAAACACAACACATATACAATATTGTTGTCAACAACAAAGTTTCTCCAAATGCTGATGTGTGTGTGTGTAGGTACATTATATTATGGAACAGATAATAACTTTGCTGATAGTTAGATGGCAGTTTATATTTCATGGATATCATCGAGGGTCGCAAAAATAATCCTCAGCAGAAAATGGAATGATGAGTCACGTATTTCATTTTATTCAGGTGGTAATTAGCTCACAAATATGGCATGCATATTATTTCTAATGAATTTGAGAGTGAAAAGTAAGGTTAAGTTATTTGCCACCATACCTCCGGAAGTCGTTAAAAAGTCCTTCAAAAAGAAAATTAAAATATGTATAGAAGAAGATGGTCATCATAAAGAACATTTATTTAAATTTTTTGAAAACCTGTTATTGAAAACTAACTTTATCCTAACATCCTATTATGTTTGAAACCATAAGAAATAATTACAGAGACAACCATCCTGGTAATTATGTGGTAAACTTATATTGATGTCAACTAAACTCTGGCGGTACATCCAAGCATAACTTCATAGGGCGATCTACCATTTTTTTTCTCTCATAAATATTTGTAAGACCCACTTAATAGTAGAGTTATTTCATTTTGAAATTAAGGATGTAAGTAGCTCATTTAAAGAAAAATATTCTTGTAAAATTCTATAGTAACCATTCAGTTGATCAAAATAGGCCCAATCAAACCTAGGAAACAGAAACTGCAATTGCCTATTTATTTGTGAAAATCTTACTTTCCCAGAGTCAAGTATCCAATTAAATATAGGGTGAAATAATTTAAATTTAAAATAAAGTCATACAGGCGTATTCATAATTCAATCTTAGTTCGGTACTAGCTAGTACCGCATTAAAATAAAAAACAGAACACTATCCTACCATAACACTGACATGAGAGTCATAAACCTAATTTACGGTTAGACCTCCGCATTTAATTTAGTAGCGTACTAAGTATCGATTATGAATACGCCTGCTAGAGTTTACTATGCTTTAACTTAATAGAACTATACGGAACCCTGGAGGTATGACTTTTACTAGTATTTACAATATTTTTAATTTTAACACTGCTATTTAACCTATTTCAATTTGTCTCAAATGCAATTTTCAGATAAATAAAATAAAACAAAATAAATTATTTTGAACTAATTTTTAATAAACAAAAAAATCTCTAATCGAATATAAAAATAGTCGGAACAGGTCGTGTAACCATTCATTTTGTTCAGCGCACCAAGACAAACAACAAAGTTCATATTCGATGCTTCGATACCCAACAAAACAAACAAAAGGACAGACTTATGAAATATGTTTTTGAACTCTGTGACCTCTAAAATGAAATCATCTTTTGAAACCTGACACCGAAAATTTTACTTTCCTTACCAGGACATTCAGAGTACCTGAAAAAAGTAAACATACAGAAGCAACGAGATATCCTGAGTTTTAAATAATATGTCGTGCATCGGGTTTTTTTCTTTATCTTGAGTGTTTCATTTTCTCTTTTAGGTCGTCACTAGTTACAGAAAAAATTAACCAACTTATTGATGGATCTGTACTCTATTATCTTCGATATCTATGATACTATCTGACGGAGTATATATTTTCTAATAATTTATATTTCATTATCAATGACAACCTCAATTTCAAATTCGTACTGTCAATAATGATTTGACAACACACCAGATAAAACCCAAAATTTCCACCCAAAAAAAAGTTATGAATGATAAAGAGACCCAAACACTGAATCCTTGGCCACCACAATCAACGTCAACAGAAGATGTAAGAAATCGAAAATCGACCACAAAATTTTCCATTCCACAGAGGCCAATAGGCCAACAGGATCAAATTGACAATAATCATGTGCCGGCAGAGGCAACAACGACTCGAAGTGCTGCTGCCACAACGAATCAAAATGATGATGATCATAATGATGATTTCTTTTCAGCTCTAAGTGCATCATTCACATCAGTTGGTATAGCCACATCTGAGAGTTATTTGAGCATTGATTTTACTGCATGCAATCAGGGTTTGTGAGGACCACTATATTTTGGAAGCGTGATGAGCACTTACCTAAAACTTAGATTTTTAAGTAATATAACATTAGATCTGCAAACAACCCAATAAAATTTTATACAACTAAATGAACTTATGAAAAGGGCACTATAGGTTAGGTCCCTCATTGAAGCATATATTTGATCAAGCTAGTTGTGGTGCCTATTCTATCGTAGACTAATATAAGGATAGACAAGCAACTGTATAATAAAAGAAAGATCCATCTAGTAGCAGAAACTCGAACCAGAAAAGCTCAGTAGCGACTGGTAGTAATTTTACAGGCAATTACATGAATCTACTTTCTATTAATAATTGATAAAACCACCCATTCAACTGAATAAATTATATTTAAATTAAATTATGTTTCATTAATCATACCAAACGATATCTTTCATCTTTTATTTGATTGTAATTGCAACAAATATTAAAGGAGAAAAATATAGGTTTGGTATAGTTGTTGAGACTGAATAATGAAATAGAAAATAAAATAATTAATGAAAACTATTACTATAATATCTATTTAGTGCAATACCAGGAAAGTGCATATATTCTCCTCCTGAAAACTTATTTTGAAGAAAATCCAATTGATATGACCTGAAACTGATGAAAAATATTTGAAGAACACCCGATTCATATGAGAAAATCAAACCTTTTCAAACAGTACTGTTGAATGCACCAAGGATACTATTTTTATAAATTTTGTTATACCAAGGTGGGAGAAATCCTCCTCATGGACATGGAAAGATATGATAGATTTAAAATTGATAATAAATACTTGGAATAAGTATAAAAATGTAGCATTCATGCACTCATTCCTGTTTGCATTTGTAAAAATTCACTAAATTGGTCATTTATTTTGACTAAATCTATTGTCGAGGTAATAATTTATAAGTTTATGTGCATTACCACGTATACCGTAGTTATACAATTTGTCAAGGAGGAATTGTATGATTGACCGTGTCAAATGCCTTGGCAAGGTCTAAGAAGGTTACCGCAATAGGGATACTTTTGTCAATTTTGTCGTATATCTGATTAGCTAGGTAACAAATTGCATCTCTAGTGCCAAAATTTTGCATAAAACCATATTGATTTTTCGATATAATTTTATGTTTTTTATGAAACTCAAAACTCGCGAATACAATATATTTTCGAAAAATTTTGCGACGTTTGAAATCAATGATATGGGTCCGTAGTTGGAGATATCATGTTTATTTCCGTTTTTATAAATAGGTTTAACATCTGCTTTCTTCAGAGCATCTGGCCAAATAGAGTTTTCGAAAGTTAAATTGATAATATGGACTAAGGGTTTACAAATATGTTGGGATAATTCTAAAATTGTTTTAGTGTGAATGTTATCAACTCCTCCTGATTTTATTTTCATGTTATGGATTGTTTCTAATATCTCTTTGCTGTTAGTCGGGGTTAAAAAAATGGTATCAGGATTATATGAAGGCATTTTAATTGTAGCTCCGGGTGGTATTACTATTTTGTTTGCAAGGTTAGTACCAATATTACAATAATAGGAATTAAAGGTATTAGCAATTTCATTCTGTTCTTTGATCTTTGAATTATTGTTATCGAAAATATAATCGATACTATCACCTTTTTTAGAATTTTTACCAAGTTTAAATTTAATTAATTCCCACAACTTTTTTGGATTGTTAGTATTTTGTACGATCTGTTTCTTGTCATAAACTGATTTTGCTCTAATGATTATTTTATTGAATATTCTAACATAGTTCTTATATTCAAGCTTAAGATATTCATTTTCTGGATTCAATTTCCATGTTCGATAAAGTAGTTCCTTATATTTACTACATTAGATTTAGATTTAGAATTAAGAGGGGGTTACATTGCACTGCGACCATAAGGTCTATTGTGCCCCCCACCTGAGTTGCACTCGCCTATACCCGGTCTACAACTCGCCTTCCAGTTCCAGAGCTCTAATGAACTCCAGTATCTGGGTTGGCTTTAAGGAGAATACTTCCTCACTACTGCAGGTTGCTAGTCCAAGGCATTGTTTGCGTTGGCTAGCAATGGCGAGGCATTCCGTCACCAGGTGATCCGAAGTTTCCTCCTCTTCCCCGCAGAATCTGCACTCGTCATCCTCTGCTAGACCTAATCTCATTAGATGCTTCTTGAGGCGACAGTGTCCTGTAAGAAATCCAGTGAGTAGGTGTAGCTTGTTCTTGCTGAGATCCAAATACCTTTTGGATCTTACAGTATCAAAGTTTTTTAGAAACTTTTTGAAATGATCCAATCCAGGGGTATCCCGTTTCTCTTACGGTTTTTTCCTTCTCCAGAAACTCCTTCTTGTAGGTGCTTTTATCTGTGCCACAGAAGGGTTCTGGGCCAGTAAATGGAGTTTGTGCTCCTTTCCTGGCAAGTGTGTTGGCCTCCTCGTTGCCTTTGATTCCCGAGTGGCCGGGAACCCAGACTAAGTGGACCCTGTTGTTCTTGGCTAGCTCATTGATCTTCCTTCGGCATTCCCATACCATTTTAGATTCAATGGTATGAGAGTTCAGTGCTTTAATTGCAGCTTGACTATCAGAATGTATTGCAATGTCACATTTCTGATAGTTTCTTTCAAGGTTCACCTCCACGCATCTCTCAATTGCAAGCAATTCTGCTTGAAAGAAGCTTGGGCAGCGGCCTAGCGCAAGTGAGCATTTGGTGCGATTCCCAAACACTCCAGCGCCTGTCCCCGTCGTGGTCTTAGAACCATCAGTGTACCATTTAATGGTATTCTTTTTGAGAGCTTGGGTTGTGAGCCCCCTGTCCCAATCTTCTCTGCTACTTAGCACCGTGGTGAAAGTTCTCTCGATGCTAATTTTCTTTGTCATTACATCACTGGGAAGATTTGCTGATGGGATGTGTTTGGACAGAGAGGACCAAGCTCTCTGATTCCGAATTCCCACAATGTCTGAACCTTCCCTAGATAGTCTTAGAATGGCCTCATGGGCCAATCTATCTATCACTAGATGGAGAGGTGTGAGATCTGTGATGATCTCTAGTGCCCTGGTCGGGCAAGTTCTCATGGCTCCAGTGATACAGACACAGGCTAGTCTTTGTATTCTATCGAGAGTTTTCCTCGTATTGCTCTGCCTTGCCATGCCATGCCAGGCTATTGACCCATATGATATTATCGGTCTTACAATCAAGACGTACATCCATCGCAGTATTTTTGGGTTATATCCCCAAGTCTTACCAGTCAGATTTCTGCACGCCATTAAGGCCTTTATTGCTTTGCTAGCAGTAGCCTCAATATGCTTGTTCCACAGAAGCTTGCTATCTAGTGTTAATCCCAGATATTTGACTTCAGCCTTCCAGCTTATTATGTCTCCACTTAAAGTGAGAGGATTTATAACTGGAAGTTTTCTTTTCCTATTAAATGGAATAATTGTGGTCTTGGATGGGTTTATACTAAACCCCACTGAAAAGCACCATTGCTCAATAGTTCTGAGGCCCTCGCGAATTTTCCTCGGACTATTAGGACTATGTCGTCGGCATAGCCTATACATGTGAAGCAAGCTCCGTGAGTTTGTGGAGTAACTCGTCTACTACTAAGCTCCATAGGAGGGGAGATATTACTCCTCCTTGAGGTGTTCCACGAGTAGCTTTAACAGAGGTGGTATGATCACCTACTTGGGCCTCAGCTATTCTCTTCTTCAACATCTCATACATCCATTTGATAATGGTCTTGTTCACTCCTCGTCGTGTGAGTGCCTCCCTGATTGACACATGTGTGGTGTTGTAAAAAGCCCCAGATATGTCCAGGAAGGCACACATTGCGATTTTTTTATTGTTCAGAGAACTCTGAATGACCTCAGTTAGCTGATACAGCGCGGTTTCTGTTGAACGCCCCGCCCTGTATGCATGCTGACATTTATGAAGTGGTTTGTCCTTCAGAATCTCTGTTCTTATGTAGTTATCCACTACTTTCTCCATCGTTTTCAGTAAAAACGATGTTAAACAGATAGGTCGGAAAGATCGGAGATCAGTCCCATTTTTCTTCCCTATTTTCGGTATGAAGATTACTTTGGCTCTTTGCCATATGCTAGGTATAAAGCCCCGTGCTAGGCAGCTTCTTGTAATCTTCAGGAGATGGGGAAGGATCTCCTCCATTCCTTTCTGTAGGAGTATTGGGAATATGCCATCTACTACCGGCGATTTATAAGGTTGAAAGGTGTTGACTGCCCATTCCAACCTTTGTATTGTGAATATCTTCTTAGCAATACTCCAATCTTTCTTGCGAGGATTCTTGGTTTGGATTGCTACGTCAATACTACTGAGGGGTTCACTTCCTGGGAAGTGTGTTTTGAGAAGTAGAGCAGATCGCTCCTCTTCTCCCTCAGTGTTTGACCCGTCTGGCTTCTTGAGCGACATTAAGGGGCTGATTGCCCCTTTTGCCATGACTTTTTGCAATCTGGCTGCAGTAGTAGTCGAAGTGATCTTTTCACAAAAAGCTTGAAAGTGAAGCCTCTTGGCCTTCCTGATCTCCTTATTGTATTGTATGAGCTTCTCGGTGTAGCCCTGCCAATAATCGTCTCTTTTGGCCCTGTTGAAGAGCCGACGGACCTCTAATCTGAGGTTTGACAGGTTTTTGTTCCACCAAGGTGCTTCTTTGCTTGGTCGAGCTTTTGAGAGTGGGCAACTTGATTGGAATGCCTCCGTTATCGCCACACTGACCAGTTCGACCTCTTGATCCAGATCGCAGTGTGGGTGTTTGACCCCATTACTTTCGATCTGTTCCAAGTTTTGCTTCACAAGGGTCTTATATTTAGACCAGTCTGTATTTCTAGGGTTACGAGTTGGAGACAGTGAGGTTACTTCCCCCCCAATCCTAAACTCTATAATCCTATGATCGGAGAGAGAAGGTTCCTCCATCACTCTCCAATCAAATACGTTATTCCTGGCAGTAAGGCTGGCAATTGTTACGTCCAGGACCTCTTCTCTTGCTCCCGTGACAAAAGTGGGGGTTGTTCCCACATTAAGGGTTTCTAGATTATTAGCTAAGAGATATTCAAGTAAGCACTCACCTCTAGGGTTGTTGTTCGTGCTTCCCCAAATAACATTGTGCGCATTGGCATCACCGCCTATGATGACTGGCAGTTGTCTGCTATTGCAGTATTGCACTAGCTCTTGAGCTTCGACTGGAGGTATTGCAGGATTGTCTCCAGCAAAATAAGCAGATGCAATAACTATGACTCGGTTGATGCCCCCAGTGTTGAGGTGTACTAGAATTGGAACAAGGTCCCGAGACATGAATTCTGAAACACATGTGTAATTAATGTTGTTTCTTATGATCACACAGGCACGAGGGGACTCCTGCCTCTGGTCATAGATCAATTTTGAGTCTTTGGATGCCAAACCTTTAATTTGGCTTGCTTTGCCTGTCCAGGGTTCCTGGATCAGTACAAAATCCAGTTGGGATTTTGCAAATAGCCTTGCAATCACTGCTGAAGCTCCCTTCGCGTGATGCAAGTTCACTTGCGCCACCTTGGAGAAAGCGATGAAGGTGCTGTAGTCTGGGGTATAGGGGCTGGGTAGTCCAGCCTCTAATTCCCCCCTCCTCTCTTTCCTCCTGTCCCTCATCAAGATCCATTGGGAGGGTAGTCTCCTTGGAGCTCGAGCGGGTATCTGGGTCTCGGGTTATGGCCTCGACCCCCGCATTGGTTCGCCCTTCCCCCAGGACTGCAGAGAATTTCTCTGCCGCCCCGGCTTCTTTGGCAGAGCCAGCAGAGGCCTCGACCAGACCTGAGCTAGCAGTTTTATCCTGCACACCGGAGTCCGTAGATGTGGAGGGTATCTCCGCATCTTTTAGACCTCCTACAGGATTGTTTTTCTGTCCTAACCCAGAGACAGACACACGTCCAAACCTAAAGTTTAAGACGCATCTTTCTGCCTTCAGGGCCTCTACTGATTGGTGATCGATCCCAATCGTGAGGACAGTACCGGTTCCCTCCTTTTAAGAGTTGAGAACTTTCCAGGCTCCGGTACTGAGCCAGGTGTTCTGTACTTCGACGAGTCGGAGGATCTTCTCCGTCTCCATTTCGAGCTTCTTGGGAAGTACACCGTTACAGTGACGGGTTTGGGGATGTTTTTCTCCTCCACCGCCACTAACTCGGGTTCTTCCCAAGACCTCAAGGCCGGCACTACTCCAATGAGCCAGTCCGCCGAATCCTGAGAACCACAGTCCACCAGCATCATTCCACAGCAGAAATGTATACCGGTGAAGTGGATTCCCTTCATCTCTCCACTGCACATCTCTTCCACTAGAGTATCCTCCAGTGTTGAGAGCCGCTGTGGTTCAAGGATTACTCTAGGGTAATCCTTGGGTATGATACCCACACGAATAGCCTTTACGGCCTTGGCAGCTGCAGCGTATCCAGTAGCATGCCCGGTTTTTGCTGCAGCTGTTTTCGGCTTTTTAGGCTGAGGCCGTTCCGGAGGAGTGATATGCTCCGCGCCTCTCTTTTCCGTCCCTTTTCCCGTCGGTGTTACCTTCGGGGTCGGGAGAGTAGGTGGTGTGGAGTGTTGAATTGCCTGTTTTCTGGCCTCCTCAGGTGCAAGTCCCTGATGGAGGAGTCGCAGGTACTTCCGCACTCCTGCTCCACTGAGACCCTTTCTCAGTGGATCGTCTCTGCCGCCCGGCTGTCCGAGTTTCGGCAGGTCGAACGGCAAACGATTTCTTTGCTGTTTGGCATTTCCCTTTTTTACAGGGAGCCCGGATGAGGAGGTGGAGGCTTTCTCCATCTCTCCTCCGGTGAGTTTGGGTTGATGGGTCTTTTCCATATAGTTCCCACGAGTAGCTGGGGACAAATCGGTCCACTCCTGCAGAGCCCCGCATGCAGGAGTAAGGGGTTAATACAATGGAGTTCCCCCTTGTGCTCCAAGGTCGAAACCAGTAGAGACCAGTCCTCTATCTGGCCATGTATCCATCGGCCTGGTTTCCCGCCTTGGATTTAGAATTTTTGATGAGGTTATTTCCTCTTGGTCCGGGCGGTAAAGCCAAGACCCCCCGCATCACTGGCCCGCGAGACATGACCACAGACGACCAGGATGCGTTGGTTTGACAGGGTGGTGTCGAGGTTAGCTCGAACGCACACCTGGCATCGTTGTACACGAGTGCAATTCCCTTAGCCACGACACTACAGCTGGGACAGGTGAGGTTGGTCCGCGGCAGGGTATTCGTGGCTGCCAATTGAGTTTTTAGTCTCAATGAGCCTTATTTCCCCGCAGGCCCCCTTCTCATATAAAAGTCATCGTCAGAGGCCCCCCCTATCCGCCACCTGGAGACGCGCCGTGTTGGCACTTCACTCCTCCCAGATGCTGATTGACAACATCCGGACCGGTTTTTACTACATACAAGGATTGCAGGTGTAGTCCAATCACTCCTAACACGAATAATGGTTTTCGGTTAACGAAAATAGTTTTCAAAATATTTTATTACAAGCAAGAAAGCAAAGAACAGAATGAATCTTAGATCTAATTTACATATATTTATAATAGGATAAAATGACGTATTATGGGTAAACGCATGCGAAAAGGTTCTTCGGACGGTCTCACGGAGTCAGCACTTCTAGTGTGAGAACGGACGATGATTTTCATACCGTCAGCGTTGTGGCTCCCATAACTCCTCCCATCTGAAGAGGAAACGAAAACGGTGAGCTTTGGTTTCCCGTTTCGTTGGTTATTGCTGCTGGTTTTCTGTACCATTTTCTTAGGAAAAATGCTACCTATCCGGCCATTGCAAATAACGTAAGAGTTGTTGCTAAATTCCAGGTAGCTGGATGAAAATGAATGAAACACAGACATGTTCCCAATGTCAATCTTTGGTAATCGTAGTGGTTTCATTTTGGATAATTCTTGTTTGTTCCAAAACTCCAAGTTATTGATTTTAATGCCGCAATTAAAAGGGGTTTGGATTAAGCTTGGTTTGTCTATGAGGTTGAATTCCTTGAAATTACACTCGTTCTGGAGTTTCAGATGACTGCTTGCTTGAATGGCTATTAAATACTCGTCAGTTATTGATTCCAGAATGGGTTCTTGTACATGGGCAGTAACAGTTTGGCAGTTTCGAGCTTCTGCTTCTTTGATCAGGTTGGCTATGCACCTTTCAGTTAATGGCTCGAGATGATTAGGACATATTTGGATATTGTTGATCGTAGGACAGGATTCCTCTGAGTATTGTTCTTCAGTTTTACCAAGTGTAAGGTAGGGTAGTTTAGGTATGATTATTGACTGTTTTATCGGGATTGGAAAAAGATGGAAGCTTTCAAAGGTTTCTGGTGAGAAAATTGGTAAATGTATAGCGAAAATTATTTTACTTCCAGAGAACGAAATTTGAAGGCTAGCTAAGGAGTAATAATCCATAGTATTCTTAAAAATAAGGAATCTGGATTGTCCATATATTTTTACTAAATGATCTATTACGTTATTTAATTCTTGTGCTGAAATTACGGAGCTATGAAGTGTGTTAATTTTGGCAAAATAAGTTATCGAGAAAATTTATGAGACTTTGACAATTAAGAATAATCTGGCCTAGTATGCTTTGAGTTTTTAAATAAATTACAATATCGTCAATAGTTTTATCAACATAGCCTTGAAGATATTCTAAGCGCATCTTGATCAGTTTTTGGTTTTCGCTCAAAATAGTTATTGTTGAATTATAATTATCAATAAATTTTTTTGAGAGACATATTTGCAACGAGAGTTCTTTTGCCATTGTGTTTTCATTTGTTTGGAGATCTACAATTGCTTTGCCGAATAGCCATTTGGAGGTTTTTCCAACTAGATCGACTAGACCTCGCTTAGATCTCATTTGCGGTGTTAAATTATTCAATTTGGTATTTGCTTCAGTTATTAGATATTTTGCATGGTTTAATATACTAGTATAAAGGCCTAAGAATAAACCAGGGTGATTTTGCGTAAGGTTTAGGGATTTTTCTATATTGATCTTGTAAAGGTTTAAGTTCGAAGTAGGGAACAAAAGTATGTTTTGAGCTTATCACTCGAGTCCAATGTGGAAGGGAAGTAATGGACTATCTATGGGATTTATTTTGACGTCAGGGATGGCTACTTGTACTCGATGTATAGATATGAGAAGGAGTATCATTGTCCACTTCATTGCCCTGCGAATAAGAATGAAAAGCTTTAGGCTTTTGAATCTATGATTTGTATATGAATTTGTCTTTACTGGTTTGGATTTTATTGCCAATATCTCTAACGACAGTTGTAATAATATGACGTGGTTTGGTCTTGCTTCTAAGGGCACTCTTGTTTTTAATAAATACCTTAGTATTGGGTAGAAATTCCGGGGGGTCTTCTCTTTTGATATTTTGATTTTCAATTAGTTTAGATTTGGTTTGTAATTATGTGTTGTATATTTTTTCGTAAATAAATTTTAGTCGTTGTCGTCGGTCGGCCATAAATTGGTTTAAAATGATCTCATCAGTCATATCGAATGGATCGAGTGAATTAATTCTGCCGTTTATTACGTCAAACGGTTTTTGTTTCGTTACGCTATGAACAGATGAATTATAACCGATGACAGCGAAATGCATCAATTGTTTTATAGATGCGTTTGGATCTTTCAATTTGAGAACTCTGAAGAGTTCGATGAAGGTTGAGTGTGCTCTCTCAATAGGGCTATTGCTGTTGGAATTTCCTGGAGTAGTAAAATGTAACTGTATACGATGTAATTTACAGAAATCTAGTAGAATTGATGTTTTGTATTCTGTTCCGTTGTCACAGGTCATGAGTTTTGGAATACCGAAATGTGATACAAAGTTTAATAAATTTTCAAAGACTACGAGGGCATTGCAGGTAGGCTCTAGGATATAAGCTTGAGCATATCTAGAAAATACATCGATTATGGTTAAAAACTTCGTGTTAGCGATTTGGAAAGTGTCCATATGGATCGAATCGAGTGGTTGAGTTGGAGTTGCAGTAAGTTCGATGTTGATTTTCGAGGGATGTCTACCGCACTTGGCTTGTTGACAAATATCGCAGTTATTAATAAATTCGGTTATGTTCTTGTTTTGATTTGGCCAATAATAAATTTTCTTCAGAGCTGAGGCGGATTCGTTTATTCCTCTATGGTATGTTGTTTCATGGTGGTGTGAAATAATTTCCCTTTGTTTATTTTTTTCGGTAACATCCTTGAGAAATTGGTTGGATATTACCAAGTTATAGGCATGGTTTTGGAAGGTTTTTTGCAGCGTTATGGTTAATGCTGGAATGAAATCGATTTCTGATTTGCAAACATAAATACAGTACAACTTCTTTGGATCAACATTTTCCTTGAAGAATTTGAAAATCTCATAATCATAATTTTCTGAGAGGTGAACTGTCTGCCTGGTTTTGGTCTCAAAAAGTTTGCTTCTGATGACATGGTATGATGTATTAGCACTACAGAGGAGTGGTTCACACAATTTTCGGTGATAGGTAGTTCTAATATGGGGTCTTCGACAGCTGAATGTGTCGCTTGGCTATCGGAGTCTGGAGGGCGCACTTGTATATTTGAGTGTGTGGCGGGTGAGCATTTTTAATGAAGATATTATCAATTTTTTCGAGATCGTCTATGGTCACATAAGCATTTATTGGAACGGGAATATCCTCGAAATCGTTAAGATTATCGTTATTATGCGGTGGTTGTGGAGAAAGGAATTCGTTTATATCTATTGATGTATCGCCAGGATTACCTATGAGAGATTCATTTTCAATGGCATGAATTTCTATCCTTGAAAGCGCGTCTCCGTTGGTGTTCTGGATTCCTTTTTTATATAGTATTTGATAGACATATTCCTCCATCCTAAGGCGCCATCTTATTAGTCGAGAATTTGGCTCTTTTAAACTGAATAGCCACTGAAGGGGTTTATGATCCGTAACTATTGTGAACTTTCTACCAAATAAATATGGGCGAAAATGCTGAGTGGCCCATACAATCGCAAGGAGCTCTTTCTCGATTGTGCTGTAATTAATTTCAGCTGGGTTCAAGGTACGTGAAGCATATGCAATAGGCAAATCTTGACCTACCTTACCTTGACTCAAGACTGCAGCGATTGCAAAATTCGAGGCGTCTGTTGTAAGGTTGAATGGACGACTGAAATCTGGGTATTGCAGGATCGGATCATTACATAAAATATTCTTGCATAATTCAAAAGTTTGTATAAACTCGGGAGTATGTTCTATTCTCTCCCCCTTCTTTAAACAGTGGGTAAAGAGTTTTGTAAGTTTTGCAAAATTTCGTATGAATTTTCTATAGTATCCTAATAAACCGAGAAATGATTTTATTTCTTTTGAAGTTTTTGGTAACGGGAATTTCTTTATGGCTTCGATCGTCTTTGGGTTTGGACGTATACTTTCCGATGTGACCACATGTCCCAAGAACTCAACTTCTTTACGAAGAAATTCTGACTTATCAAGTTGAATTTTAAGTTTATAGTTTCTCAACCTTTTGAAAATAAGCTTCAGATTTTTCATGTGTTCTTCGAGGTTGGATGAAAAAATTATTATGTCGTCCATGTACACGAGGAACATTTTTCCTTGAAGACCTTGAAGAATTTCATCCATAACCCGTTGGAATGTGGCTGGAGCATTTTTCAGTCCAAAGGGCATCCTGACGTATTCGAAATGTCCATTTTCGACATTAAAGGCGGTTTTAGGGATCGATTTCGGGTCCATTTCTATCTGATGGAAACCGGATGCTAAATCCAATGTCGAGAAATACTGACATCTCCCTAATTTGTCAAGGATGTCGTTGATGTTAGGAATTGGATATCGATCATCAATTGTTTTCTCGTTGACTTTCCTATAGTCGACCACCAATCACAACTTTTGTTTGCCACTTTTATCCAACTTCTTTGGTACTATCCATATAGGGCTGCTCCAAAGGCTTTGACTTGGTCTTATTATGCCGTCCTCAAGCATTTTATTAATTTGCCGTTGGACTTCTTCCTTATGGATAAATGGATATCGATACGATTTTCTGTGTATTGGAATTTCATCACTAGTTTAGATTTCGTGTTTAACCTGGTTTGTGAATGATAATTTGTCATTATCATAGTGGAAAATGTCCGAAAATTCACGGCATAGGTCTACGAGTAATTTCTTTTCTTCACAATACAGGTGGTCATGTCTTATTACATTTTTTATGTCTAACCTTTTTTGTTTCTTTATGATTTGGAAGAAAATGTTCAATGTGAAAGAAATCGAAGTTCTTTTTGTCGGAATCGGGGAAGGACAACACATTTATAGGTTTATCGAAAGTATGTTGTATAATTTCATCGCTATTGTTAAAAATTTCTATTTTTGCGAATCCGTTTTTTGCAATTTTTAATGTTTCGTGAATATGTAAGTTCTTAATTTTACATTCGGAAACTATAATATCACCATCACATTCGGATACAGGCATATAGAGGGAAGCAATTTCAAAAGAGTTCAGGGTAATCTTATATTTTTCTGTTTCAGGGTTCCTAAAAATAATTGGGATATTTGTTTTATTATCGGAAAGCTATTTATTTAACAAGTCAATCGAAAATTTAAGGTTTTGTAGCTCTTTTAATCCAATAATACCATCGAAGAAATTATGAAAATCGAAGAGAATAAAAGTTATTTGTTTATCGCTTTTCAATTCGGGCATTGCTGGAATATCAGCTCTAAAACGTACTTCTTTTTCTCCTACGCCTGTCCTTATTTGTGTTGGACAATGATAGATACAATCACTAAAACATTTTTGTGCAATAGAAGGTTTTATGATAGAATTATAACAGCAGGTGTCTATCAACAATTTCATTGGAGGGTTTTGAATTTTTATGTAAGTTAAGCTGTTATAAATTTCAGTGTACATTTCGGATGTTATTGTTAATGGGGATGTGTTTCCTGGGCATCTATTAGAACATTTTCAGAGTGTTCGACATAATTTGGGTTTTGATTTTCTGTAACGGGATTATCGTACCCTTCGAGATAGTTTCCTAAAATCTCTGGTTGATCGTATGTTATTTCTGGATTATCGACAGTTTCCCCGTCAATTTGATGAAGCTCTTCTGAAATAAAATTACGTGGACCAGAGGATTTGAAATAATTTCTAGAATTTGTATGTTTCTTCATACTAGGAAGTGTATAGCTGGTTCTGGTAGACATTGGTTCTGGTTTATTGGTTGGAGTTTTCCCGGTTGGTTTGAATACGTCTTTAGGAGGTCCGAAAACTTCTCTATTAGTGAAACATTTTTGTCGAATTGGTTGAGATTGAAAATGTGGTTCAGGAAATTGAGATGGTCCTGGAATTTGTAAATTTTGGGTTTGAATGTAATTTTGTGGTGGGCGGAAGCGATGTTGGGGTGAATAGCTTGTTTGAATTCTTTGCATAGGGGATTGATAATATTGTGGTGATTGAGGAGCGGTAAGTTTATGATTATTCATAGGCATTCTAAATAGATTCTGGGTATATTGAAAATTTTGTTCTTCGATAATAATTGTAATGGCCTCTTCTAGAGATTTAGGATCTTTCATTCTAACAAACAATTGCAAATGAGCAGGCAAACCACGAATGTAAGTTCTAAGGGATAATTGGTCGTATTGTCTCAGATGTATCTCTTTCGTAGCAGCATTCATGGATTGATTAGCAATTTTCTGTCCAAGGTTGCTTCTTAAAACTTGCAAGCGTTTGCCGAAGTCAAGAGAACTCTCGTTTCTATTAGGCCTAGCCATGAACAGATCTTGCTCTAAACATTCTAAATTTCTTTTGTCACCAAAACATTGCTCAAGAGCCGCTTTTATCAATGGCCAACTAGTTAGTTCTGGGCGTGATACAACTAGAATTTGTGCCCTACCTACTAGTTTAGTTTGAATAACTCTAAATAATTTTTTACCCTTAAATCTGTTGTATTTCCAAAATTATCAAAAAAGAAGTTACAAGCATGTATAAAATTATTAAGTAAATTAATATCATTTTAAGCATATTTAAGCCACTAATGTTTTGTTCGTTATTAATATCTGGCATTTTGTTACTAACTTTAAGTGTTAAATTATCTATTAAATCGTCAATATTACTCATAAATTATTATTCCTTTAAGGTTGGTTATGTATATTATTCTAGAAGTATCAAATTTTCTTATACGGAGATAATAAGGAAATAACAGGAACTTGGACTTACTTTGTCGTTGTTTCTCTGTTGAGCGATTCTGCTTTGGGTCCTTGCGTTGTCCTCAGGTGTACCGAACACTTGTGGAACTGGGGAGGTTCTGTAGTGCCAAGGGATGCAGATCCGCGATATTGTCAAAAAATACGTATTCTACCGTAGTTTAGCCAAAAACTGCACAAAAACGACTGACTGCGCCAATAATGGTTTTCGGTTAACGAAAATAGTTTTTAAAAAGTTTTATTACAAGCAAGAAAGCAAAGAACAGAATGAATCTTAGATCTAATTTACATATATTTATAATAGGATAAAATGACGTATTATGGGTAAACGCATGCGAAAAGGTTCTTCGGACGGTCTCACGGAGTCAGAACTTCTAGTGTGAGAACGGACGATGATTTTCATACCGTTAGCGTTGTGGCTCCCATAACTCACGAGATCTGGGATTTTTTTTGTTTTTGTTATTATAGATTTTAGCCGATTCAGTGAATGTATTAATTAGTTCAATTAAATGATTAGTTGCGTCGTTAGGGTCATCTATAACTAAAATGGAATTTCAATCAATGGTATCAGCTAGCCTAACAAGTTTTTTGGAATTAATTAAATTGTTAGTATGTGTTCTACTTTTTGAGGTTGTATTTGTTGATTCTTTCAGTGAAAATAATTGCGGATAATGATCAGTTATTAATTCAGATAGTTTGTAGGTGGTAGACTCATCATCATTATTTATGATAAATAATGACATTTGTAATTGATGGATATGAAATCTTTCCTGTTTTTGGTTAATTTATTCTAAATTCACGATTTTTGCCCTGAAGAAGAGAATAAACATTCTCGAAAGCTCGGCTTCAGTCAAAGAATTTTATTGAATATATGACTGCATCCCCAAGAACATCTTTTTATTTATTATAAATCCAGTCAAGAATACAAAATCAATATATATATATATATATATATATATATATATATATATATATATATATATATATATTGTTTGATTCTGAATTCTTGACTGGTTTATTATTTATTTCTGATTGCTGACTATGAAATCTTTCCTGTTTGTGGTTAATTTTATATAAATTCACGAATTTTGCCCCGACGAAGAGAATAAACATTCTCGAAAGCTTGGCATAATCCAAAGAATTTTATTTATTAAATGACTGCATCCCTAACAAAAATCTATTTTATTATATATATATATATATATATATATATATATATATATATATATATATACATTAGTTTCAATTTCACACCCCTGTATTCTATGTAAGCTTGATTACAGAGATCACGTTTTAAGATTCAATAAACATTGAACTGGTTATATTATCTGAGTATAATATTACTGCAGTTACTTAGTTAGTTATCTATGTGTCTTCTGATTATTGAGTAAAATAATCATTACGGTACTTAATTTTCGACTAATTTAAAAATAGGTATATTTTCAACTAATACAGTAAAATTCTACCTAGTCAAATAAACCTTAGGATATAAAGTACAAAGTTTTCGGTGCTTCATAATAAAGTGAAATGTTTCACCACTCCGCAATATGATTGAATGTTGAATATTATATTCAGTGAGTCTTTCATATTCTTGGTGCTGTAATATAGAAGCGTTTGATGTTTGAAAAATATTCAACATAAAATTTACTGGAAATTATAATTTTATTGTTTCCGTCAGATGCAATAATTGTCAATTTTCTAAAATGAGAAGGACATGGATTTTTCTACGGGAACATTTCTCAGCAGTCATCCTTCAAACGAAATAGAAAATCATTAAAATCCGTGCATGCTTACGCACGAACAAATATAAAATATATTCAATTATTATAGTCCATGAAATTCATACAAAAAGCAATGGTGACTTTGAATTAAGTTTTATTTTACGACTTGTTGACTAGTCGAACAAATCTTTCAAAATAAAATAACAATTAAGACCGCGAAATGTTACTCAAGAATTAAAAATAACTCTTATCATTCAGCTCTGGATATTTCTAGGAAAATATAGTGAGACATTTTTTAGTACATCTCGGTCTCGAATTTGATTAGAAATGAGACAGTTCGACAAAATCGTCGCACACGTAATCGAATATCAAAGGTGTCTTCTTTTCCCATCAAAATTGGTGAGTGTCGTCGATATATTGGTGAAATTGAAAAATAAAATAGCTCCCTACCACAACTAAACTAAGGGTAGTAAACAAGGGGCGAAAAAACGGCGAAGGCAATGCCACGATGTCTTGGGGGAAAATATATGTGTGCGTACGCCATATAAGTTTACCCTGGAGCCTCTAATGGGTCTCATTTTTAACTGGGAATGTTCCCGAGGACTCTGGCGCTCCCCTCCCTCATCCTTTTTATGAACTGGGATACACATACCTACTAACACACACACACACATATATATATATATATATATATATATATATATATATATATATATATATATATATATATATAGCCTGACTATGTGCCTTTCGGCTTACATTTCCTTATCCTGTTATGGTGAGCTTTTCAGGCTTTATACGACTTTTCAGCTGGAAGAAAAGCCCTGTTTGGTTCGATTTATAGTAAATTTCAAAATAGAATGGAGCAGGTTTCGAAAACTAATACTCATATAAGAAAGTCTCCTAATGAATTTGGAAGAGTAGATTATCAATGAATTCAAACCTCGAGGTCCACACTTTCTCACTTCAAATTATATTATGATGATAATTAATCACAAATAATCATTCCATACCTACTACGGAAGCGGAAAGAAAAGTTTCATTTACTAAAATAAATCACCGACGAAAAATTTGATAAATCAATGGAAAATCATTTTAATGACCTTTATTTCATTATGACATTTTCTGGGAGGCCTTCTGATAGTCGGAATTTCAAAACTTCTTGGTAGAACATGTTCAATAAGGCAATCTACAACTATAGATCATAATAATATGAGTATTTGCTAATTGGTTATTCAATAAAACATTGCA
This sequence comes from Crioceris asparagi, assembly GCA_958507055.1. Classification (NCBI taxonomy): domain Eukaryota; kingdom Metazoa; phylum Arthropoda; class Insecta; order Coleoptera; family Chrysomelidae; genus Crioceris; species Crioceris asparagi. The sequence goes on along the minus strand of OY293826.1, from coordinate 77,343,603 downwards.
ACTGCCTACTGCATTAACTAGTTCCGAGTAACCGCATTCTGTTTCAATGGAATTTTTTATAGTAAAACTGTAATATTGGGTTGAGATAAAGTATATCTATGAAATTTTGCAGGCGAGTGGTAATGCGTTTTATTGTGATTTCAAAATACTTTATACCGGTTCAAGCGGAAATACCCTCAACTTTCTTTATTTAAATAGGACACCCCTTACTCTTTTACATACTATATTCGTGTGAATAGATCAAGTTCTAACAATTATTTCCATTTCTTATTAATCAGAATGGGAATAAAAAGAATGATTTCAAATCGTTAAAATTCCTGCCGTTCACCTCCTGACAATATTAGTGTATTAACAAATTAATATTGCCCATTCCAAGATTTCTTCATGGATTATTCACATCCATCGATTATTTCTTGTCTCAACTATTGTAAGGTTGACCTCCTATCTTAAAAAAAGTGATTTGAGGTTATCCCAAATAATATCTAAAGAATTGAGACCGGAGAACGAGCAGGCTACAATATGAATCCTCTACGTCCAATCTATCGATTTGGAAAGCTCACATGTAGAAATTCCCTTACTCGTCTATCATTATGTGAAAGAGCTCCATACCGTCCATTCTGACTCAATACAGGAGTTATTTGGTTATTCAGTACATCTAAATACTTGTCACCATCCAAGGTTCTCTCATCTAAAAATGGGCCTTTAAGTCTATCATATTCTAGTTGGAATTCCTTCGCTGAAGGAATTTACATGATCAACGAGAAAAAACTGAAATTTGGGACTTAACAGCGACTCAAGTTGAATGAGAAACACATTTGCCAGACTTCGAGATTCTCCGCAGATGTACGGACTTGATTAATACAGTATAGATGAGGAAACAAAATCGTTGATAAGATCGATCTATTTCCAAAACAATGAAATAAAAAAATATATTCAAATCATCAAGAACAATCTACAAGGAGTATCAAAACTAGTTTATGAATTGGAAAGCAAAGTTGAATTTTTGGAAACTGAAAATAAAGAATTAAAAGAAGAAATCGAAACAATAAAAAGAAAAAAAATAGCAACTTAGTTATTTTTGGGATTGAAGAAGCTGATGAACTCGAGACGCTGTTCAAACAACACTAAAAGACAAGATAGATAGAAAGCTAGAAAATGCAGACGTAAATAATACGTTCAGAATTGGAAAACAAAACTTAAATAAAAAAAGGCCAATGATTCTGGAATTGGTTCGGAACATAAAAAACAGGAAATTCTAATAAATTGCTTTAAACTAAAAGGAATCGACATCTCAGTGAGTTACGACCTAACTGAATCAAAAAGGAAAGAAAATAAGTCTTGTATAAGCATTATAAAGAAGCAAAGGAAAAAACTGAGAGACGACCCTGTTGAAAAACAAGCTTATCATTAATGGTGTGCCGTATAAATATAACGATTTTTTAAAGGATACAAATGCCGGAAAAAAGATTGAAAATCCAAAAAACTCATCTGATTCCTCCCCCTCCAGAGCCCTCAGGAAAAAGATTCACCCGAAGTGTTAGTAAGGAAACAAAATTACCCATAGCATAAGTACCTGGTTAGTTTGTTTTTTCATTATATAAAAAAATTCAGTCATATTCTCTTTCACAAACTCTTCACTATCATTTAATTGTATTACCTATTATTATTATTAAATTACGAAAAAATAATCTGTAATGGATCAATTCATGCTTGAATACGATAATCAACCGATAAATAGGAACGAAATTACTAGCATTGAATCCTTCAATCAATTCTTTGGTAATTCTGATTGTTTTTGAAGATTTCATAACAACATAAGAATTATCTCCAAATATTTTGATGAACCACAACTTTAATCAAAAATGCATTTAGCTTTAATGCCTATCTGAATCCTGGAATGTTAACGATCCCGAGTAATTCAATTTAAATGGCTACAAAATGATTTGTAATTGTGAGCGGGTTAATCAAAATGATGGAACCATTGTGTACGTCCGTGAAAGTTACTATGTGAACTATGAATTTATAAGGCCTCAGCCTAAAAAGCCGAAAACAGCTGCAGCAAAAACCGGGCATGCCACTGAATACGCTGCAGCTGCCAAGGCCGTAAAGGCTATTCGTGTGGGTATCATACCCAAGGATTACCCTAGAGTAATCCTTGAACCACAGCGGCTCTCAACACTGGAGGATACTCTAGTGGAAGAGATGTGCAGTGGAGAGGTGAAGGGAATGCGCTTCACCGGTATACATTTCTGCTGTGGAATGATGCTGGTGGACTGCGGTTCTCAAGATTCGGCGGACTGGCTCATTGGAGTAGTGCCGGCCTTGGCAAGGACCCGAGTTAGTGGCGGTGGAGGAGAAAAACATCCCCAAACCCGTCACTGTAACGGTGTACTTCCCAAGAAGCTTCGAAATGGAGACGGAGAAAATCCTCCGAGTCGTCGAAGTACAGAACACCTGGCTCAGTACCGGAGCCTGGAAAGTTCTCAACTCCAAAAAGGAGGGAACCGGTACTGTCCTCACGATTGGGATCGATCACCAATCAGGAGAGGCCCTGAAGGCAGAAGGATGCGTCTTGAACTTTAGGTTTGGACGTGTGTCTGTCTCGGGGCTAGGACAGAAAAATAAAACTGCGGGAGGTCCAAAAGATGCGGAGATGCCCTCCACATCTACGGACTCCGGTGTGCAGGATAAAACTGCTAGCTCATGTCTGGTCGAGGCCTCTGCTGGCCTTGCCAAAGAAGCTGGAACGGCAGCCCTGGAGGAAGGGCGAACCCATGCGAGGGTCGAGGCCATAACCCGAGACCCAGATACCCGCTCGAGCTCCAAGGAGACTACCCTCCCGATGGATCTTGATGAGGGACAGGAGGAAAGAGAGGAGGGCGGAATTAGAGGCTGGACTACCCAGCCCCTATACCCCAGACTACAGCACCTTCATAGCTTTCTCCAAGGTGGCGCAAGTGAACTTGCAGCAGTGATTGCAAGGCTATTTGCGAAATCTCAACTGGATTTTGTACTGATCCAGGAACCCTGGACAGGCGAAGCAGGCCAAATTAAAGGTTTGGCATCTAAAGACTCAGAATTGATCTATGACCAGAGGCAGGAGTCCCCTCGTGCCTGTGTGATCATAAGAAACAACATTAATTACACATGTGTTTCAGAATTCATGTCTCGGGACCTTGTTCCAATTCTAGTACACCTCAACACTGGGGGCATCAACCGAGACATAGTTATTGCATCTGCTTATTTTGCTGGAGACAATCCTGCAATACCTCCAGTCGAAGCTCAAGAGCTAGTGCAATACTGCAATAGCAGACAACTGCCAGTCATCATAGGCTGTGATGCCAATGCGCACAATGTTATTTGGGGAAGCACGAACAACAACCCTAGAGGTGAGTGCTTACTTGAATATCTCTTAGCTAATAATCTAGAAACCCTTAATGTGGGAACAACCCCCACTTTTGTCACGAGAGCAAGAGAAGAGGTCCTGGACGTAACAATTGCCAGCCTTACTGCCAGGAATAACGTATTTGATTGGAAAGTGATGGAGGAACCTTCTCTCTCTCCGATCATAGGATTATAGAGTTTAGGATTGCGGGGGAAGTAACCTCACTGTCTCCAACTCGTAACCCTAGAAATACACACTGACCAGGTGTGGCGATAACGGATGCATTCCAATCAAGTTGCCCACTCTCAAAAGCTCGACCAAGCAAGGAAGCACCTTGGTGGAACAAAAACCTGTCAAACCTCAGATTAGAGGTCCGTCGGCTCTTCAACAGGGCCAAAAGAGACGATTATTGGCAGGGCTACACCGAGAAGCTCACACAATACAATAAGGAGATCAGGAAGGCCAAGAGGCTTCACTTTCAAGCTTTTTGTGAAAAGATCACTTCGACTCCTACTGCAGCCAGATTGCAAAAAGTCATGGCAAAAGGGGCAATCAGCCCCTTTATGTCGCTAAAGAAGCCAGACGGGTCATACACTGAGGGAGAAGATGAGCGATCTGCTCTACTTCTCAAAACACACTTCCCAGGAAGTGAACCCCTCAGTAGTATTGACGTAGCAATCCAAACCAAGAATCCTCGCAAGGAAGATTGGAGTATTGCTAAGAAGATATTCACAAGACAAAGGTTGGAATGGGCAGTCAACACCTTTCAACCTTATAAATCGCCGGGAGTAGATGGCATATTCCCAATACTCCTACAGAAAGGAATGGAGGAAATCCTTCCCCATCTCCTGAAGATTACAAGAAGCTGCCTAGCACGGGGCTTTATACCTAGCATATGGCAAAGAGCCAAAGTAATCTTCATACCGAAAATAGGGAAGAAAAATGGGACTGATCCCCGATCTTTCCGACCTATCTGTTTAACATCGTTTCTACTGAAAACGATGGAGAAAGTAGTGGATAACTACATAAGAACAGAGATTCTGAAGGACAAACAACTTCATAAATGTCAGCATGCATACAGGGCGGGGCATTCAACAGAAACCGCGCTGTATCAGCTAACTGAGGTCATTCAGAGTTCTCTGAGCAATAAAGAAATCGTAATGTGTGCCTTCCTGGACATATCTGGGGCTTTTGACAACACCACACATGTGTCAATCAGGGAGGCACTCACACGGCGAGGAGTGAACAAGACCGTTATCAAATGGATGTATGAGATGTTGAAGACGAGAATAGCTGAGGCCCAAGTAGGTGATCATACCACCTCTGTTAAAGCTACTCGTGGAACACCTCAAGGAGGAGTAATATCTCCCCTCCTATGAAGCTTAGTAGTAGACGAGTTACTCCACAAACTCACGGAGCTTGGCTTCATATGTATAGGCTATGCCGACGACATAGTCCTAATAGTCCGAGGAAAATTCGCGAACACCCTATGCGAATTATTGCAGGAGGGCCTCAGAACTATTGAGCAATGGTGCTTGTCAGTGGGGCTTAGCATAAACCCATCCAAGACCACAATTATTCCATTTACTAGGAAAAGGAAACTTCCAGCTATGAAACCTCTCACTTTGAGTGGAGACATAATAAGCTGGAAGGCTGAAGTCAAATATCTGGGATTAACACTAGATAGCAAGCTTCTGTGGAACAAGCATATTGAGGCTACTGCTAGCAAAGCAATAAAGGCCTTAATGGCGTGCAGAAATCCGACTGGTAAGACTTGGGGATGTAACCCAAAAATACTGCGATGGATGTACGTCATGATTGTAAGACCGATAATATCATATGGGTCAATAGCCTGGCATGGCAAGGCAAGTCAGAGCAATACGAGGAAAACCCTCGATAGAATACAAAGACTAGCCTGTGTCTGTATCACTGGAGCCATGAGAACTTGCCCTACCAGGGCACTAGAGATCATCACAGATCTCACACCTCTCCATCTAGTGATAGATAGATTGGCCCATGAGGCCATTCTAAGACTATCTAAGGAAGGTTCAGACATTGTGGGAATTCGGAATCAGAGAGCTTGGTCCTCTCTGTCCAAACACATCCCATCAGCAAACCTTCCCAGTGATGTAATGACAAAGAAAATTAGCATCGAGAGAACTTTTACCACGGTGCTAAGTAGCAGAGAAGATTGGGACAGGGGGCTCACAACCCAAGCTCTCAAAAAGAATACCATTAAATGGTACACTGATGTTTCTAAGACGACGACGGGGACAGGCGCTGGAGTGTTTGGGAATCGCACCAAATGCTCACTTGCGCTAAGCCGCTGCCCAAGCGTCTTTCAAGCTGAATTGCTTGCAATTGAGAGATGCGTGGAGGTGAACCTTGAAAGAAACTATCAGAAATGTGACATTGTAATACATTCTGATAGTCAAGCTGCAATTAAAGCACTGAACTCTCATACCATTGAATCTAAAATGGTATGGGAGTGCCGAAGGAAGCTCAATGAGCTAGGCAAGAACAACAGGGTCTACTTAGTCTGGCCCAGAACCCTTCTGTGGCACAGATAAAAGCACCTACAAGAAGGAGTTTCTGGAGAGGGAAAAAACCGTAAGAGAAACACTCTTGCGGGATACCCCTGGATTGGATCATTCCAAAAAGTTTCTAAAAAACTTTGATACTGCAAGATCCAAAAGGTATTTGAATCTCAGCAAGAACAAGCTACACCTACTCACTGGATTTCTCACAGGACACTGTCGCCTCAAGAAGCATCTAATGAGATTAGGCCTAGCAGAGGATGACGAGTGCAGATTCTGCGGGGAAGAGGATGAAACTCCGGATCACCTGGTGACGGAATGCCTCGCAATTGCTAGCCAACGCAAACAGTGCCTTGGAATAGCAACCTGCAGTAGTGAGGAAGTATCCTCCTTGAAGCCAACCCAGATACTGGAGTTCATTAGAAATCTGGAACTGGAAGGCGAGTTGTAGACCGCGTATAGGCGAGTGCAACTCAGGTAGGGGGCACAATAGACCTTATGTCGCAGTGCAATGTAACCCTCTCTTAAATCTAATTCTAATCTAAATCTAATGAATTTATAAAAATTGGGGATGTCAATGGTGTTATAGTATCCATGTTATGCAATGGATTAAAAATATATGCCGTTGTTATATACAGACCGCCCAGCACAAACGTCGATGATTTCATTTAAACTTTCATAAACTCCTTGAGAGTAAAATACCCACATCCAATAAAGATACCCTTTTCTTGGGGGACATCAAGATCAATATTTTGGATCACGAAAATAAAGATGTTGAAGAATGTCTAAATATTATATCATCTGCGGGATTCAGATCTGTGATCAACAACCCAACTCGAGTAACTTCCATGTCGAACTCATGTCTTGAGCACATATTTTTTTAAAATCCCTACCGATAAAACTGAAAATTTATTCCCAGCAATTATTAAGACCAACTTAATCGATCATTTTTGAACATCAGTAATTTTTGTAGATCTTAAAAATGAACAGGTTCACATCTTACTTACCTATAGTTACTTCGATGAAAATAATTTTTTGAATATAATCCAAACTAAATCTTGGTCAAATGTTTATAGCTATGAAAGATGTTAATTTGGCTACAGATAACTTCATCAAGACCATAAGAAGAGCTATTCAAAAAGCTACTAAAACAAGAACAATCAAACCATCCAAGAAAAAGAAACCATGGATAACTAGAGGTTTAATAAAATCAATTAATAAAAGAAATAAATTACATAAAAAGTTATTGGAAGATCCTGTTAATAGTGATAAAATACGTTATATATCACTTACAAAAGCAAACTAACGCTATTGCTAAAAAAACTATGCACAAATATCTATAAAGCATAATTGACCAAAACAAATCATCCCCCCAAAATCTCTGGAATTTTGTAAAAGAATTTTGTGGAAAACCAAATACAAAAAGATCCAACCGTTTCGCAAAAAAATGTGCAAGATGTTATTGCAGAGCTAATGTCAATTGTCTATTCAGCTGTTGATAATAAAAAATCATGTTTGGGTGTATTTGTCGATCTAGCGAAAGCTTTTGATACGGTCAGCCATGAGCTTCTACTTGATAAACTTGAATGCCAAGGAATATGGGGTATACTACTAAACCTATTTTCTAGTTACCTGAAAGACAAAAGTCAGTCAGTGAAAATTGATGATACTTACAGTCAAGAGAATTCAGTCAGCTTTGGGGTCCCACAAGGTACTGTCCTTGGTCCTGCTCTATTTATCATATACCAATTATATTCCCAAATCGTAACTCAGCCATATAAATTATAATAATTTGATCATTACTTAATGTCTGTTATAATATCTATCACAATATATCGTTTCCAGTCCTAACCGTTTACAAGAGTTCAACGCGTCAGCACTTTCCCAATCTATTTTATTATTTGTAACTATGCCGTAATTACCGATATATATACACTGATACACACTTGAATCAGCAACCATTTAAATATTGAAAATCGTTGTAATAGTTAGGTTCATTTGCGACGAAATAAATTGTTTTTAAAAAGTGTTCTTCGATTTGATAATCTTAATTTAACTAAATGGCCTACTTCAGTTGGATTCCAAGGGCGTAATTTTATCATTTGCAGACGACACTGCCATTATATATGAGGGTAACTCTTAGAACGAAATTGAAGAAACCGCTAAAGTGGATATACAATTGATTTTTGATTGATTTAATGAAGGAAAACTAACAGTCAACGCTGCGAAAACAAAAATAGTTCCTTTCATCTCTTACAGATCTTTTCTACCTTATTACAATACTATGAATTTGAAAAATCATACACTTGAACTTGTTAATTCAGTCAAATACTTAGGGATCTATATTGATTCCATCTTGAGGTGGGATGTACAGGCTTGTAGTATCGCAAATAAATTAATAAGTAGGATTTATAGATTCAAACAGTTAGTTGGATTCCTAACACTACACCAATTGAAAACAATATATTACGCCTTCGTGGAATCCATATTACAATATGGTATTATAGGGTGGGGTGGTATTAGAAATAAATATTTGCAACAAATCGATGTTGTACAGAAATAGATTCTTAAAATTATAGTTAATTAACCCCGAAAGTATCCCTCAGATAGATATTCCTTGACGCTAATGTGATGGATATTAGACAACTCTTCTATTTCAGAGCTCTTTCATTCTTATATTTGGATAGAAAAATCACTACCAATCTACCACATACCTATGATACCAGACAAAATATCGTATCAGCTATTTATGTCCCTACTGCTAAGAACTCGGACATTTCCAGTATATATGTTCTATATTATTCAATGAATTACCAGATGACTTAAAACAACTTCAGTCGGCTCGTCTTATCAAAATTAAACTGATAATATGGATATTATCTACTGACAGAAACTATTTGTCGCATGTTATTGATTCAATTTAGCAACCATGTATGCGCTGAAAAAAAATAGTTTCTAGATTTATTCATTTCTCTTATTTTTTATTTTTCTTTGCTAAAACTCTTCTCTTAGTAATAGTTAATATAGTTACCCATATAAAAGTAATATTATTAGTTCGCAACCTTAGTTGCTGAACTTGATTATTGCCTTTTTTAGTTTAGTATGTACTATAAGTTCTAGTGCTTATTTAATAGAACACATACCTAAAAGTAAATTTCAGAATATATCCGAAGACAAGTTCTTGAATGAACTTAGACGGATTGTCACTCCTGTTTATTTGTAACAACAAACTAAATATTTATTACCACCAAATTAACGTTCTTTATTTCTACTGAAAATAAACATTCATTCATTTAAACATCATAAATATCATACATCATACATCATACATCATACATCATACATCATACATCATACATCATACATCATACATCATTCATCATACATCATACATCATACATCATACATCATACATCATACATCATACATCATACATCATACATCATACATCATACATCATACATCATACATCATACATCATACATCATACATCATACATCATACATCATACATCATATATCATACATCATACATCATACATCATACATCATACATCATACATCATACATCATACATCATACATCATACATCATACATCATACATCATACATCATACATCATACATCATACATCATACATCATACATCATACATCATACATCATACATCATACATCATACATCATACATCATACATCATACATCATACATCATACATCAGGCCACGATCTCGTGGGATATTACCTCACACGACATAAGAGAATTCGTTGACTCTACTCATTGAAACAGTTTATAGCCAAAATATGAATTTTATTCAAGTTAAATTGATACATATGCTCATTTACCGAAAGCAGCGTAGTCTTTTTTGTGTGCATCATAATTAAAATCATGAATCAATATAAGTTTTAGAGGTTACGTTAAGCGGTAAAACGTCACTCATGAAGATTCATTCTAATGAACGTCAATATGACCACGTATTTGACAGAGAACAGATTAGGTATAAACCTTATATATATACTGTGTGTTCCTAAATGCAAAACATTAGCCTGGCCTTTAAATTATCATCAGTCAATGTCATGTTCCTATATTGAGTCCTTAAATCTGTTAATTTTCGACGAGCGTTTTAACCCTGGCCAGGCTAATATTTTGAATTTTGGAACAGCCAGATCATAACCCAATTTTCGTTTATTGACTTCTCAAACGTCAGTATGACAAAATATCAAAATAATCATTGAATGAATTGACATAAAAATTCAACCTAACCTGTAAGACATATCTTTATTTTTGATTTTAAATATGAAGTTTCCATAGAAGAGTAGGCTGCTTTTGTTAAATGAGCATATATCTAAATATCACTTGAATATAATTCATATTCTTGCAAAACACTGTTTAAATGAGTAGATTCACTGAATTCTCCTATGTCGTGTATGGTTATATCCCACGAAATCGTGGCCTCCTTGATCAAATAACAGGGTTACTTGTATTGCCAATCAAAGGAAAAACGATATATTTTTTTATCTATACAGAGCTAGGTGACCGCATCTCATGCGTATGACTTAACTAAATGAGGGCAAAATTATGAAGAAATAAGGATTTTTTTTTCTTCAAATGAATCATGTGGCATACCAATTGAATTAATTGACTCCTTCTGATTGATTATGTTTTATAACTGTAAGCTACAGTTGGGTTAGCGAACGATTAACTAAGCGCCATCAAAGCAAATAAGATAAAACAGATATTTTTAATATTGCATCTTTGTTTATTGGATGTTAGTAGATTGGAAAAATAGTAACGTATGTTTTTAAGCAATGAACTATATGGTTGAGTTATTAATGGACTTCAGGTGAATATCATTGACACCCGCTGTATATATAATAAAGGAAATATTGAAGAAAATTTACCAAAATTTACACTTTTCACGAATGTCTCTTCAAGCGAGCCCAACTTGTACTTAATCAGGTTTTATTTTTATAACTCATTTGTTACTTGATTTCTAATCGATTCAAAAACGTATAAACTCTTTTCATAAAGTCTAATTTTGTTATGCTTCTATATCTAAAAGTTTTTCTTATAAATCCTAGAAAGAAAAAAGAAATAGAACATACAAACGTCGTTGCAGAATCGGTTTTTCTTTACTTTCTTATATAGTATTTGCTTTTTAAAACTTGTTTTTCTACAAAGGTACCATTAACTTTATTTAGCGAAAAAATGCTTCATAAATTCTAGATGAAGATGGGAACACAATCAGTAGGTACTAACTTTGTTACAGAATATGCATTGAATGAAATCAATCCGAAGTCGATATCACCATACCTTCACACAAATCGTACCCATTACTATAAAACAAGATCTTATTGGAAAGCTTACAAATCAAAAGGTTATTCTCAACACACAAATAAAGGCATCTTCTTTGTAGAAAAAAAAAACTATGAATTAATCAGTTTTATAGTTGACTATTGGAATGAATATTTTACTGAATGGTGTATTAACATTATTGTGAATATAACGTTTTATTAAAATAAATTTGCGGTGGGGTTTCAACTCAGTAAATATAATAGCGTACGATTCTTTGGCAATTTATCATTTAAATGTTGAATAAATATTTCATTAACATTACAAGTGCTATATTATATTTATCCAAAATTACTGGTGTATAATTACAATAAACTAAAATCGAATGTTTCAGTATTTATCGTAAACATTTCAAATGCACAAAAATATAGACATACAAATACATTTACATAGGTATATGTATATAAAGATACAATTTAAATGATTATAAAAATTCGTTGATTATCATAAATTCATTTCTATTGGATTATATCTATCTTTTCTATTTTGCTTATGAATTTCCATTTATCTATATAATGAATTGAAATAAATATTCGTTGCTACTTTGAAAGCTCAATTTGACCGACATGCCAAACAGAGGAGGTAACAGTTCGAGTGTTTATCTTTGCAAATTTTTTTATGTCTTTTCGCGCCTTTTAAATGGTAGGTATTCGTGCTCCGATTAACATGATTATGTTTTCATTTGGATGAGGAATATTGAGTTTTGTGTGTGAAATAGTTTTATACAGAAAATAGGAACGACTTTATGAGTTGGTGCACTGAAAGATACACAATAATATTAATTCCATTGGTAAAAGGTTTACTTAATCATATTGAGAATAAATCTAATTGCATTTGTAATTCGACTAATAATTGACAAATAACACTATAATCCCCAATGAAACTAAATTAAAAAAGCAATCAATTTGTATAAGTCCTCTTTTGAGAAAAATGTTTCCAAGAAAAAATAATCAATATACCACCTCCTAATTGAGAATAAATCTAATTCCATTAATGATTCTTAAATAGCTCTATAATCTTCAATGAAACTCGATTACCTTAGCAAATCGTCTTTTAATTACAACCTTACATCCATATAAGTATTCGGTCTCGTTAATCAAATATGTCAATCGAAAAATACGTGCTGAAACATGAGCAATACCAGTGATAATAACATGTTTCGTGAAATGGATGAACAATTTCCGAATGTCGGCTTTCCAGACTATGTGTTGACACTGCTTGAGATGACGAGGAATGCCTGGACACGTTATTTGAGCTGCTGGTATAACAAAACCCACAGTACCGAATACAAGCAATTGCAACATGCTGTGAATGTTGAAGTGCGCTTGTTGGTCGAGATTAAAAGAGGTGACAGGCTTCCCATTACCCAGCCCAGAGACGATTGGATGCGGTCTTACATTGAGACACTAAGGTTTCACAGGGACAATTTTCAGTTACTCTATCAGAATACCGGCAGTGAGGAGTACCATGATATCCTGCGCGGTTTTGAATCGACGATAGGCAAGCTCGAAATAATTTTCCAGATGAAGTGGACAAGAGAGCTGACCCGGAGAGGATAGAGCTTAACTAGAAATTTTTGTAATATTTTATATTATAACATTTTCAAGAACTTATTTATTTTATTTGTAAGATTTTATGTAACTTTTAATAAACATTATAATTTATTCAATATATGTTCAATTATTTGTATTATTTCAAAGCGATAACACTGACATGTTTATGAGAAACACTATCAGATTGAGAAGTACTTGTAATGCCCTGTTTCTTACTGATATATATTATCAAAAATTACATAACCAGCGGACAGATTATTACTATTTATTCAACGAAGTTGACAGCAATTTTAAAGCTGATCCATAGAGTTATTATTCAAGCTAACAGAATAAATAAAAATAATGAATACTTCTTATGTTCTGTACTATTACAAAGCATCTGTCATCCGTCCATCAGTCAGCCGGCTCAATCATGAAAAGAAGATTCGGCTGAGTATTCATTTCTATTACCACTAAAACAACAAGTAACAAAAATAATAATGAAAATTACAGGGGCCACACGTCATTTTTGCGTTTTTGTTCGACCGTTACAATGCTAAATCTCTTGAACCATAATAAGTAGACATGATATTTTCATAAAATAAGTATTACTATAGCTGTTATATCTAACAAATGTTAAAGTTAACATTAAAGGGAGTCTCACACGAAAAACTAACTTGGCCGATTTTTTTATCTTACACAATTATGTTCCTAGTTGTTAAAACTAAGAATACGTTTGAATAATATCTCGCATTTCAGAAATGTTGTGAATATATTCCGAAGCAGTTTCAACGATTGAATAGTAAACCTAAACAAAAATCTATATTCTCTTTAATTTTGACAATATCATCAATAGACTGGTCAATTGCCAAAAATAAACTTATAAGATAAATAAAGCTATACCTATTTAAAGTCATTCTTTCTTAACCTGAAAATTTGTTTTGTTTCGATAAATAGACAGATCAATGGCAATAAATAGTATGACGAATATATAGTAATAATTAGACGGTCTTTTTCTTATGATATAACATTTTTTGACGATATAATGGAATTTTAAATTTGTTACAAATGTCATTTTTGTTTTCTAGACAGTAATTATTATTATGTATTTAATTTATTTATTCGTCATTTCTGTTTTCTTTAGGAAACTGTGGAAAAACCGGTCACTTGGCCTAACATTTCTCATATTCTTAACCATTATGTATTTTAACTGTTATAATATGTACTTTTGCGGAATTCCAAATGTATTAGCTATTATCTATATCTATACTAATATATATACGAGTAAGGACTTTTCGTATGACAAAGAAAATCTCGAAAACTACTTATCCGATTTCAATAATTCTTTTTTATTGAGTTTTCTACATCTGCGCGGGTGGCATAGGTTATATTTTATGTTCTTATAGCTTTTATATACTAATATATATACGAGTAAGGACTTTTCGTATGACCACGAAAATCTCGAAAACTACTTATCCGATTTCAATAATTTATTTTTTATTGAATTTTCTATATCTGCGTGGGTGACATAGGCTATATTTTATGTTCTTATAACTTTTCTATACTAATATATATATATATATATGAGTAAGGACTTTTCGTATGACCACGAAAATCTCGAAAACTACTTATCCGATTTCAATAATTTATTTTTTTATTGAATTTTCTATATCTGCGTGGGTGACATAGGCTATATTTTATGTTCTTATAGCATTTCTAAAATAAATAAATAAATATGATAATAATGTTTGATCTAAAATGTTTTTTTTGTTGAATTTTTCTTTACTATACCGACAGCTGCATCAAGCCTCATAGTATTTGGTTAATACCATGACGTGAAAAGTTAATGGTTAATACATTGTGTACACCATAAAAAAACGTTGAACTTTCAATAAAAATATTGAAAATTCAACACAAAAATATTGAACTTTCAATATTTTGTATTGAAAATTCAGCAATCCACAACCTAAGAAACTGTTTGCCCGGAAGTGACGGGTAAGACTGCTAGTTATTAATGAAAACAAAATACAGAAACTAGTACAAATTATATTAGTTGGCGCACTGGAAGATAAAAAAATCCCGATGGCCTGTAGTCAGCGGAAAGGTAAATTTTTCAAAATTCATTGAATTGAAATTTTAACAAACTTTTGATTGGTATACCTACATGTTATTAAATAAAATTGTCATAGCCTTGCGGTTAGAGGTTTTTGTTTGGGCTGTTGAATATAAAGCAGACAGGGTTCGAGTCCACTTAAAGGCAGATTTTTTTTTCGTCTATTTCTTTTCAATAAAAATATTATATATTTTTTTAATCAGGGTCTATATTAAGATCTCCAGAAAATGTACTGTTACATCAAATTTATACTGAGTGTTCATGTTTTATCAATATTTGTTATTTTTCTTTATTAATTTTTTTTTTTTTTACCTGTGTATTTTATAAAAAATTGCTTTGAACAAAAGTTGTAGTTACTGATTATATCTATAACCTAAAATTATTTTTAATAATATTTACACTACTGCTCTTTTTTGATAATTTTCTAAAATGTTTGAATGGTCGCCATTTTGAAACTACTTACCCGATATTGCCCAATAACGAACTCGACCGAAATATTTGAGAGATTGATTTTGGTAGCAAATTTGAACTTGATACCTTCAAAACTGCGACATATATATATATATATATATATATATATATATATATATATATATATATATTGATTTTGTATTCTTGACTGGATTTATAATAAATAAAAAGATGTTCTTGGGGATGCAGTCTTAACTGATTTTATAGTAATTAACTTTAGAATCTTAGTTATCAATAAACAATAGAAATATTTAGATCAACTTATTAGTGAGAGAAATTTAGTTGATCAAAGATAATTATTGTCTTAAAATTCATTATATGTTTATTTGAGATTAAATGTATAATCTATTTATGAAAGATTTTCATAACATTTAATGTTTTCGAAAATATGCATGCTGATTAGTGAGAGATATCAGCTTGTTTTCTGGAAAAGTGAATGATTTTCAAAATGTTTCATTCTTATGTCGTATTGTGAGAGAATATGATTTTATATATTATTTTGAATATTTATGAATATTGGAAAGAACATTAGAAAGTGTTTTAGGATTTCAAAAGATCTATTTCACCCAAAAATTTAGAGGTTGATTAGTGAGAGAAATCGGCCTTTTTTGAGTGAATAAGTATCAGTGCACTTTCAGAATAATCATGTTTATATGTTTCGTATTGTGAGAGAATATGATTACACTTATATAGAAGTTTTAAATAATATTATGTATCTTTTTCTTTTAACTGTCAGTTCAAGCCTAGATTAAACGTAATTTAGTCTATGTATGGGTATATATATATATAAGTATTTATGCAATATTCTTAAATTACATTTTTTTTAAACTGAACCTGTATCTGCCTTAATAATAGTTTTAATTTAATTGTGCTCCTTGTTCAAATAGCCACAAACATATAAAGATCATTCAGTAATATTCATTTGTATCAACAAAATCTAGATACTTTTTTACTTATTGTGTTACCATGACAAATATAAATAATGACATTTGTAATTGATGGATATGAAATCTTTCCTGTTTTTGGTTAATTTATTCTAAATTCACGATTGTAAGTATTTTTTTTTATTGAATATATGACTGCATCCCCAAGAACATCTTTTTATTTATATATATATATATATATATATATATATATATATATATATAAATAAAAAGATGTTCTTGGGGATGCAGTCATATATATATATATATATATATAAATAAAAAGATGTTCTTGGGGATGCAGTCATATATTCAATAAAATTCCTTGACTGAAGCCGAGCTTTCGAGAATGTTTATTCTCTTCTTCAGGGCAAAAATCGTGAATTTAGAAAAAATTAACCAAAAACAGGAAAGATTTCATATCCATCAATTACAAATGTCATTATTTATATTTATTATAAATCCAGTCAAGAATACAAAATCAATATATATATATATATATATATATATATATATATATATATATATATAAACTTTTGAACCAAATGTTTTTTTGGACTAACTTATAGACATATAACAACATGCCGTTGAAATTTTTTCGAAATTCAAAAGTGTGAACGATCGCAATAGGTATATTTCCATAAGAAATTTACCTAAAATAATATTAATTCTAATGGTGTTGGTAATTTTGGTGCCCAAAGTCTTTTAGGTATATGCCTACAACTACAAATTCAAGATTACCTGTCCAAATTGAGTTAATTTTATTTTGTATTTTTCAGTGCACCAACTAATAAAAAGGGTTTCTGGTTCTTATGAATAAGAAACGTGTTTCTTATTCACATGCTTATATTTAATGAGGTGATTTTGGATTCCCTTTTGGGAAGAAAACTTCATATGAGCACATGTTCTGAGTCTTAACTTCAGAGAGTGCTAAAGTTGAAAAAAGCATATTCTTTGAGATAACATTGGTATGGTATTCCAAAATGTAGTTAGTTCACTTTAAATTTATAATTTTCCCGTTTTAAAATTATTCTAATATTTTTTTTACTCAAAGTTACATTAATTTTTTTTTCTCGTAACAGGTTTAACGAGATGCAAATGAATAATAAATGTTATGTGAAAATCGTGCTTCGGACAAAACAATAAAGAATCCACTTCTGTTCAGAGAAGAAAGATGACTTCAAAAATAATTTTTACGTTATGGAAAAGCAGTGGCGTATCACTTTTATTTTTAAAATGATTCAGTGCAAATGCCATACGCTACCTACTGGTAAGGATAAGAAAAATGTCTATTGGCGAATCCAGGCGGGGTGGGCTCCACATTAGAGAAGTAATGTTTATTGGGACGCTGTATCAGCGCCAGGGCTACCCGAGAGATATAGCCCCCGGTACCAGTCCCGCACGGACAGTAGGAGTGGTAACGTCGCTTGCAGTACCGGCACCGCACTCCCCCGTTGCACGATCCATGCTCCCTAGGGACTCACCCAGCCGGCCCTCTGACGGGACAGCACAGCCGATTGATCAAGGTAGGTTAGTCTTGACCGTCCGTCTAGTGGAACTCAGGGCCAAAGTGGACTGTTGCCGGACTTCCGGCCTCCGTCCCCAGTGGACGGTGGGGAGCCCGAGGGATGAATACAAACTAGGATCCATGGACACCAACAAAACTTTGGAGCAGCAAGGAGGGGCTGCGGGCGATCTGGCCAGACCAGTGGTACCGAGATACCCTCCGAAGAAGAAGAAGCTGTCAGGATCAGCAAGAAGGCAGCTGCAGAAGCGGAAGGCGCTGCAGCAGAAGGAGGAGGGACGGAGGAGCCCCCTAATCAGAACGAAGACTAAGTCGGGCGTGGCCACTGAGGGCATGAGCGGGGGTAAAACCCTGCCGGCTCCAAGCGGTGCGGCGACCGGCAAACGCCAACGCTCGCCCAGTAACACGCCCTCACCTGGGACTCGTCCTGGAAAGAGGGGGGAGGCCGGGGAGCAAACGGCGGCACGGTCCTTCAGGGAAGCAGTGGCCAGTCACCTCAGGCTGGCCATTGTAGACCGGTCAGACCAAAGCTGCCCCCTCACCGAGGAAAAGGTAACCTTTATCAAGGAGAAGCTCGGCCACATTGTGGCTAACGCGCTGGACACGGCGCAGGGAGCACCCACTTTCATGGGTTGTGGCTTCGCAGCGGGAGAACTGAGATTTACCTGCAGCTACGAAGTTGCACGCGACTTTCTGGTGAAGGCGGTCGAAACCATGAAACCTCTGAGGGAGGGAGCAAGGCTCACCGTACTACCAGAAGATGATCTGCCTGAGCTAACCAAGGCGACTCTCTGGATCCCCGGCCCTCCTGTCGAGACTGGGGTCCTGAGGGGGCACCGGGCTGCTCAAAACACATGGACAGGCATACCAAGGTGGATACTCTTCCACGAGGCCGTCAAGGAAGAACCTCAGGGCAAACTCCTTGTTTTCAGACTCATGAGAAAGGAGAGAGACGCCTTAGCCGAAACAGCAGGTAAATTATTTTATCTCCTTGGTCAGGTCACCTGTAAGGTGACCTAGTTGAGAGAGGGAGGTGAGAGTGCCTCGGCTCAGGGAGCGCCCATGCAAATGGATGCACCGGAGTCAGGTGGGATTGTCGACCCACCAGTACAAGCCTGATGACCAAAATCACCGATTTTGCCATAGTTCAGGCAAAACTTCACCGCTCCCGTGGGGCGACTGTTCCCCTACGTCGTCACCTACAAACTATATCAAAGGTCGTATAAGAAGGAAATTCGCTCAAAGCAACGGGAATCATGGAGAGTCTTCTGTAAAGAGACAGAAAGTACACCTGCAGCATCCCGACTGCTTCTCCAAAGATCCTAGACAAATGGGTTGTGTCAGAAGGGAGGACGGTACCTATACTGACACTGCTATAGACACAGCAAAAACTGGCTACTACCAGTGGCGTACGACAGGGGTAAGTGAAAGGTTAACGCTTCCTAAATTGTACGCCACTGTGGGAATTGTGATTTTAGCATATTTTCTCTATTCTCCATTATTTTCTGTGTAAATAACATACACTACCTTCGTATCGATAAAATCATTATTTTTCTAGATAGGTATTTAAAGTTGAACATAACGCTGCACTACTGCCCAATTTTAAGTTTATTTATCATGGTGTTGTTTTTGGGTCATAGGTTTGCATTTATTATGCAAGTTAAACTTACAGTTGATCTTATTAAAAATATTAACATACAATTCTACTAATACGTAATTATCAAAAAGTCTTTTTCAAATTTTTGCTACAATAAATAATTTTAACAAAATTTAAAAATACTTAACAAATGTTCAATGTGACCCCCATTTAGCTCAATAAGTTTATCTTTTCTTTCACTAAACGATCTTCTAACTTTAAGTAATATGTTTGGCTGTTTAGCAATAAAATTGTCGGAATTGGTGCGGATTTTCAATATCTCAACTGTTGTTATTTATCCAGTAGAGAAATATTCTACGTGTAAAAGTGGCCTCGTCAGTAAAAGTAATGTTTTTAATAAAATTGTGATTTTCATTTTTCTTTTCTAAGGTCAGCAAAATTTAATCTTAAAGAATAATCTGTAGATAATACGTTTTGTACAAGTGTAAAGTGATAAGTCTAAGTTTTTCAGTAAACAAAAAATTTAAAAATGGCTTGCTTACTCCAGTCATTGCAACTATTCCGATAATCACATTTCCAACATGAATTCAAGGTTAATGTATCTGTGGTGCGATATATTTGAAGATAGTTTGTTGGGTCTTTATAAATTACCAGTAAATTTGAATGGTAACTCGTATTTGTAGTATCTGCAAACTAGACTTTTCGAAGAACTGGAGGGATTATCACTTGACCAATGAAAAGACATGTGGTTCATGAAGCACCACCTCATTATCGTTTAATAGTACGGAACTATCTATCTGCAATTTCCTCATCGTTGGATTGGCAGAGGTAGTGAATTCACGTGGCCACCTAGAACTCCCGAAGGCAATCCCTTAGATTTATATTTCTGGGGCATATGAAAACATTTTATACTCACAAGAAATAAATAAACGTCAAGAGTCAAGGGCTATGGCACCAAATACTAAATTCCGCTATTTTTTGCTAATCAGACAAACATATTTGACAATATTGGAAGATCATTTAGTGAGAGCATAGATAAACTTATTGAGGTAAATGGTGGTAACATTAAACATTTGTTAAGTTATTGTATATTTATCTTCTTATTAAACCTAAAAAATCAAGTGTTAAGTTTCATTTGCATAATAAATGCAAACCTATGTCCCGCAAACACCACCATGATAAATACACTTCAAATTTTGAAGCAGTGCAGCGTTATATTCAACATTAATTATCTCGAAAAATAATGATTTTATCATTACGAAGGTAGAGGTTTTTATTTACACACAAAGTATTGGAGAATAGAAAAATTGTGCTAAAATGACAATTCCGCCAGTGACGTAGAACTTAGAAAGGGTTAACCTTTCACTTATCCCTGTCGTACGCCTCTGGTAATAGCCAGAAATGTTGATTTACCATAATTTAGTAAGGTTTGCAGGGTCAACACTTCATGCCAAACATGATAAAGATTAGTCTAACAGTTTAAAATGATTCATGAAGGATCATTTTTAAATAATTATATAAAACACCCTGTAACTCAGACAGGAGACACATTTTATCTAATCGAATTGGGTTAAATCTTATTATTTTGATCCAAAGATTCTCCAGTTTAATTATTTCCTATTTTTAATGAAACACCCTATATATATATATATATATATATATATATATATATATATATATATATATATTTTCTGTTTACTTATCTTGAACCGCTATATTGTGATATTTTGGAAATTCTCTTTGAGTATACAGTTCATTAAAAAAAATTATAGAAATATATTTGCCATAATTATTATATTTTGATAACGTTTCGTTTGGAGGTTTCCAAACTTCATCAGATCTTTAAGTTAGCAACAAACACAAATAAGCTTAAAACCAGTTGGTTACATAATAATAAAATGTTTAAAATGCAAAATAATAATTTTTGTTTGTTATTTTTCACTATCGTTGTCAATCGTCAATCGTCAATATCTGACAGACCAACTAAAGTTGTTTGATTATTTTATCCTAGGTTTTTCTTGGTCGGTCCCCTTTGAGAGTCTTCTGTATTCTGTTTTCATCCATTCTCTGCAGGTGTCTCCACCAAGATATGAACGTATTCAAGGATTGGCTCTATTTCTAGATCTTATCTTATATCTTTATTTTTAATTCTGTCTCTTTTAGTGACCCCTCTAAGTCTTCTCAAGTATAGCTTTTCCGCCACCTGTATCTTAAATTTCTGCGGCTCTTTCTCTTTTTCGTTGCGTCTTGTTTGTTGATGTTTTCTGTTTTTTGATTTTCTCCTTTATTGTCGTTATTACTACATAGCGGTCACTACTTATTTCCGGCCCTCTTTTGATTTAACTTTTGTATCCATTATGGTTTTTCTGTATTGGCTTTCTGATATTCCATAGTCAATTATTGATTTTTCATTTCAACTCTGTACTTCTCTGGTATATTTGTGTATATCTTCGGGAGGGAAATATGTGTTGTTATAATAAAATCGTTTGCGAGACACAAAAACAAGTAGTCCCTTGACATTATCATTTCCAGTTAATTCTCCAAATTTTCTAATTACTATCTTGTATTCACTATCCTGTTGTCCAACTCTGTTATTGATATCTCCTATTAAATATTTTTTCCTTTAGTTTGGTCTATTATTCTTTTCAGTTCGTTCCAGAATTTATCTTTATTTGTGGCTATATTATCATCTTCATTTGGTCCATAAGATAACTTCTCAAATTCCTCTTCTAGTTAATGTTCTTTTTCGGTACGCAATGCTCTACATATCCCATGTCGCTATTTTCGATGTAAGTGTTTCCTAGACATCACGACTGTTTTTCGTTTATCTTGTTTAGCATATTCTTGTCTATTGCTTGTGTTGTGTATCGTTTTTTCTTTTGTATATTCTCTTTTTAGTTTTTTCTCAGCTTACTCGCCTGAATAACTGGGCTTTCTCCTTCTGGTGATCTTTCACTTACTGTTCTATTTCTGATATTGATTGCTTCTTCTACGATATATTGTTCATCATTCAATATTAACTAGCTGTATCTTATAAGCGATCTGTATCCTTTTTTTCTAGCTTCCTTTAGCTGCGGTATCAAGAGAGCTCTTGCTTTTTGTATGTTTTAGGTCAATTTTCATCGATTCAAATTTCAAAGTCTTTTAATTTTCTTGTATTTTTCAGGATCTCGAATCTTGTGCTATCTTTTGTTAGCTTTAATAGAATATGTTTCTATTTTCATCATATTTCCCAATTCTTCTGGCCTCATACAGTTCTGTTTTCTTGTCGATGTTCAGTCCAATTTTTTGTATCACTTTCCATATCCTATGATCTACTTCGCTCTGGCTTTCATTCTTGTCATCCTTCACTTCTATTACAATATTTTTGCTTCTAATTTCTTTCTCTAGTTTTTGTATTTGATCTTCTTGTTTCGCTAATGTATCTTTCAGTTATAAGTTATCTATTTTTATCTGCTTTATCTCTAGTAACAAATTAGCCATTGTTTCTTGCATTTGTAATATGTTTCCATTAATTTGTGAGAACATCACCTCAATTTTCTTCATATTTTTCTATTTTTTTTTCTCGATGTTGATCGCGATAAGAGCAGTCTCCGGTAGACCCGTCGGAAGTCTAACTCTTTCTCGAGCTCTTCTCAATCTTCAGCTATATATTCAAATAAACTGATAAATATTTCTCCTTAACTTATATTGATTCTTACTGAATCTAGCAACATCGCTTAACAATCAAGCGCAGTCTATGTACGGTCGACGATGATTTGTTTATGTAGACAGTTGACCCAGATTTAATTATTATTATTTATTTATACTTATCTTACTTGTTTCTGGCTATTTTTTCTACTTTCATTCCATTCACTCTAACACAAGCACTTTCAGTTCACTATCTCAACTTCGGTTGTATTTGATTTTCTCTGTACCGCTTCATTTCCAAGTTAGATCATAGAGAGAATAGGTTAGGTTAGGTTAGAGTTATCTAGGAGAAAACTCAAATACGTGCGCTTCACTCGCTGGACAACCTAACTCTTCATTAAAAATACGAATGTAAACTACTCTGTTCTCAATTGGCTTTTTCACCAGCAGAAGACGAACGCTTGACTGGATTCGCGAATAGTAGAGAACGTCTCTTGATGCAAAAACGATGCGTACCTACTACGTTCCACAAAAATATCTGGGATCATACTAAAATTAGCATAAAAGACAATTCTTAAGACTTTAGCACCCTGCAGTTTAGAAGATAGGACCTTTAGGACATATTTATATACCTATATGAATATTAGCATGTCATCAACAAACACTCTGCAAATAGTCATCGAATTCGTTGAACGATCACTTATATCACGCATTACTATTGCTGTTACTCAGAAACCGCTATATTATTTGAAAAATGTCCAATTTAAATATTTAGTTCTAAATTAAAATTTTGTCCTCTTAAATTTTCATATAAAAATCCGATCCCTTTGAGGGTAATTTTTGAGAAAAATGATATATTGGTTTCTAAATTTGTTTAACATGGACCATTTCTCAGCCATCCTCTTTCAAATGAAAATTATCAAAATCAGAGCACTTTTACTATGCAAAATTCGTGAACAAGCATACAAAGCACACATACATACATTCTCCATATGGTAAATCGGTCAAAATATAAAGAAAATAATTCGTTGATATGATTTTTTTAATAGCCCCTAAAAATATTTTACCATAATATTCCAATATCAACTATATGAACAAATATAGCATATTGAAATCTGAAACATTACAAGTACCCCAGGTAAACTATTCCAAGAATTAATAATCAATACACCACTTCTTAAATAACATAATTAAAATTGAGAATATATCCTAATGCGACTAATGACCTTTAAACATTCGATCAAATAAGGGAGTTTTTACTAATAGTCTATCTTATAAATTCGTTTATAATCTCTAACTAATCTTGATTCTTAGAAAGTAATCACTTTTTAATCACATTACATCCATATAAGTATTCCAACGCTTGACCAAAATACTTATTGAAAGATGCAAGCTCAAAAATGAACAATCCCAGTGGTAACTTCAACAACTATTACAAACTAGAATCACAGATTCCAGATGACGACATTCCCGACTATCTGCAGACTCTGCTCGAAATGACGAGAAACGCCTGGACACGACATTCCCGCTTCAGGCACAACCAAAGTTACAGCATCGAGTACAAACAACTGCAGCATGCCGTTGGTGTTGAGCTGCGTTCATTTGTCGAGACCAAAAAAGGTAACAGGACTCCCATCACCCAACCTGAAGACGACTGGATGCGACCTTACATTGAGACGCTAAAGTTTCGCAAGGACATCTCCTTTCTAGACTATCAACATACTGGCAATTTGGAGTACCATGATCATTTTCAGGGAACGGACTTTTCGATAAAGAAGCTGGAGGTAGTGTTCCGGATGAAGTGGTCGAAAGAGCTGAGCCGAAGAGGATAGAGAGAAATCTAAGAGTCAGATTTGATTCTGGATTCTTTTTTTGTTTATGTTATTTGTAAGATTGTTTGTTCAGAACTGAATAAATTTTTTTAGGGATTATTTATTTCTATTCTTCTCAAGAGGTTTACCCTGCAATCTAGTGTCAAATAAATTATTAATAAAACACGGAATTAATTTTTCCTAAATTATATCCAATATACTGGTTGGTAAACGCTATCAAGACTGTGAGTACTAAATACGAGACTATCACTTCAAACATGCGTTTTATGGTTGTTCCTGACGTTTGTTACGGAGTGACGTCATTGCAGATGCGCGTGGTCATAGTATCAAGGTTTATATATATATATATATATATATATATATAGATATATACTTTTCTGTAAAATTCATGTTATCCTAAACCCAATTTACACTATATGATACATCAAAAGATGATTCGTTTTCCGTATATAACTAGGTGCAGTGGTAATACAAAAATTAAATTTTAAATATTTACGCTGCAACATAATATTTGAAATAAAGTACGACACTACTACGCCGAAGTACTTCTTTACGACATTTTTATCTGCCTACCTTCAAATGTCGAAATGCCTGTCGAGCCCCATCGAAGTATCAATAAAAAAACAATTCCACATCCATCATAATGGCTTTCCCGGGAAATTATCCTTGTGCGCTTGCGTTTCTTGTTTCACATTTACAACAAATTTTATGCCGACCGACTACCCTCACCCATCTAATTAACTAGTTACTGTCGATGTCAAATAAGTAATGTGCAATGCGACCTGTTATATACTCCCACTTTATTATTGTCTTATTGGTGAGAGGAACGTTGATGGGTAGGGGCAAGTTTGTTGGATTTATTCTAAGTGTTCCACGTTCCACGCCGAAGACAAATCCCAATGGTACAAAGCCAGCCAGACCAACGAGCTACTTTATGGAGAAATTTTAATAGTCTAAAAGCCCGAAGTATGGATATCTTATGCATGGTCTAGTAAGCAAAAAATGTAATCAAAGAACATTTGAAAATGGCAATTTTGTACACAAAATATGAATAGGATTCGTCTCCAATAAAGATATCATCAAAAATAAGGTTTCACTGTACTGATTATAAATATTGAGGGTTACCAGATGTTCTTCAATTTATTATTTTGAAGATGTCTCAATCTTTTTATTCAAATCGAATTATTCCTTCCAAATATGGATTGCCTTGCTGCTAGCTTCTAATAGAGCTACATTATCTTCCACAACTTTTTTCCGTATCTCACCCAAACTGACATAATATGATTATCATAAGAAAAATTGGTCATCTTTAAAAGTGGCTTCATACATGATTATGTAAATATAAATTTACATAAAGATATATTACAAATGAAAATTAACTTAAACTTGTGATTGAAAAAAAAAGAAGTGACAGTTTTCGAGCAGTGGTAAATTCTGAAATATGTGCAGAAGTGTTGTCTCTGAATATGTGTATATCCGCTGCGATGTTTTGAGATCTCTGAATAATAAAAAAACAAGCAAAGAATATACATGGGTACTAGGATATGTACTATCTTCTTTGGTATTAGTGAACGTTCAACGATTTTCATGACTAATGTTACACTCAAAAGTGTAAATTAAATAATTAAATTTAACAAAAATTGGACTACTTGATTCACTGAAAAATACAAAATAATATTAATTTTATTGATGCTGGTACATTTGAAGTTGGTTCCCAAAGTCTTCTAACTACAATTTATTGCACAATTTCAAAAGTACCACCTTCAATAGAATTAAAATTATTTTGTATTTTTCAGTGCACCAACTAAAGTTGGTCCAATTTTTGGTAAAAATTTAACACAATTTAGAATTTATGAATTTGCCTATATATCATGAGCTGCATAATGAGAGCCTCACGATTATAATAATCTAAACAGATTATTATTATAAATTATCTGTCCCCTATAAGTTAAAATATACCATTATTGCTTTATGTAGTGATTTGTCAAGAAAAATTATTTTTTTCATA
The DNA here is from genome assembly GCA_958507055.1 of Crioceris asparagi. Classification (NCBI taxonomy): domain Eukaryota; kingdom Metazoa; phylum Arthropoda; class Insecta; order Coleoptera; family Chrysomelidae; genus Crioceris; species Crioceris asparagi. The sequence goes on along the minus strand of OY293826.1, from coordinate 77,316,700 downwards.
TATAAACCAGGATCAAATTTTTCAGATGGTGCAATGAAAAATTCAAAATAATAATAATTCTGCTGGTGCTGTTAATGTTGAATTTGTGCAGTTATAGGTTATGTTGTATTTTGCAGTACGCCAACTAATAAAGTCGATCCTAGTTTTTATTTAAAAAATAATTTCTTATTTCTGAGTGTATACCAAATAGGCAACAAGCAATATAATTATTTTTGATGACTTTTGATTTCATGTTAAAGAATTCTGTTATAGACCAGGATGAGGTAGGTAGAATTTTTTGAATTCACTGGAACTACCTGAATTACCACCCTACAATTTGCCATTAAATATAGGCTCAGCCATCATCATGTTGCGTAACAATAATCAACCTCGACTAGGCAATGAGAATGTCTTGATTCCACGTATGCCGATGATTCCAACAGACTTGCCATTCGATTTTAAGCGGCTGCAAAAATAGTTTATCAAAAAGCTTTGCATTGAATATTTTGTAACATAAATATTTCATATAAATAAAATATATTGAATTCACTTTAAATAAATGCAATTTTTATATAATCACCTATTGAAATTCAAACCATACCCGAAACAGATTGATTTGGCTTAATAATCGCATAAACCTTATAATAAAAACAATTTTGGTGATACGAAGTTCACCGGGTCATCTAGTAAATAGTATATGTAGTAAAGTTAGCTCAGGCTTTTATGCTATACATCAATTAAAAAGAAATTTCAACAAAGAATCTCTGTTGAACGCATATTATACCTTAGTTTATAGCTAAGTTATAATACACCCCTCTGGGGAGCGTCTATCCAATGGGAAAGAGTATTTATTTCTCGAAAGAGAGTTACTAGATGCATATATAATGCAAATTATGGTGAGAGCTGTAGACCTGTATTTGTTGCTAACAACTTATTGTCCTTTCCGTGTATCTCTATATATATGTATATATATATATATATATATATAAAATACTTGTATATATAAAGGAAAACTCCTATCATTCACAAAAAAATCTGATATTCATTCGCATTACACACCAGAACTAGAGATCTCTTCGTTACTCAGAATCACAACTCAACAAAATTTGAAAAATCACCTTCCTATGCTGACAAGAAAATTTTTAACCAAACAACCAACAACTATAAAAAATTTTGAACTAAATAAATTTAAAAAATAAATCTATGATCTACTTTCAAGAAAATGCTGTTATACAGTTAATGAATTTTTAATAGATATTTTTTAAATATATCCATCAATACCTGCATATTAGATTGTAATACTTAACAATTTTGAATCTGTTATCCCATGTATATATTTTTTGCTCATTGTTTGTTCATTTATTTGTTTATTTTAAGACAATGCTATGGTACCGCTAACGAATTTCTTTTAGACAGTTTTTTTTCATATATCCATAGTTATATGCATATTATGATTAGATTGTAAGCTCTAATAATCCTGTATCTGATATCTTTTATTTATCTGTTTCCTATTTTTTAAGAAACATGACATGTATACCTGTACTTTGTTCAGCAAACATACAAATAAAAATATCTATTTATCTATCTCTATATATATATATATATATATATATATATATATATATATATATATATATAATTATATATTCAATGAAATTTTTGGAGTCGAGCTTTCGAGAATTTTTATTGTCTTCTTCAAGGCAAGAACAAGGAGCACAATTAAATTAAAATTATTATTAGGGCAGATAGAGGTTCAGTTCAAATTATATATAAAATATGTAATTTAAGAATATTGCGTAAATACATACATATATACCCATTCATAGACTAAATTACTTTTATTCTGGGCTAAAGCTGACAGTTAAAAGAAAAAGATATATAATATTATTTAAAAATTCAATGTAAGTGTAACCATATTCTCTCACAATACGACACATATAAACATGATTATTCTGAAAAGTGCGCTGATATTTATTCACTCAAAAAAGGCCGATTTCTCTCACTAATCAAACTCTAAATTTTTGGGTGAAATAGATGTTTTGAAATCCTAAAATACTCTTAAATGTTCTTTTAAATATTCATAAATATTCAAAATAATATATAAAATCATATTCTCTCACAATAAGACATGAGAATGAAATATTTTGAAAATCATTCACTTTTCAAGAAACAAGCTGATATCTCTCACTAATCAACATGCATATTTTCGAAAACAGTAAATGTTATGAAAATCTTTCATAGATAGATGATTATACATTTGATCTCAAATAAACATATAGTGAATTTTAAGAAAATAATTCTCTTTAATCAACTAAATTTCTCTCACTAATAAGTTGATCAAAATATTTCTATTGTTTATGGAAACCTAAGATTCTAAAAGCTAATTACTCTAAAATCAGTTAAGACCAGTCCTTTGTCTATATATAGAAACTTTTGAATCGATCCTTAAATTAATTTTTGATTCAATTTTTTTTATTTTCAATGACGAATATTATAAACAAATATTTCGCACTCCAATGGGTTCAACCATATCACCTATTTTAGTAAATTATGTCCTAGATGAATTTTCAAAAACGAGAATTTCTTTCCCATTACCATTTAACAAACGATATGTTGATGATCTAATATTGGCTTTACCCTCAAATTAAGTTGATGAAACATTAAATCAATGCAAATTGTAGTTTGCAGAGGTGAGAGCGGTATCTCTCACTTCTGCATACAGAAGCATTATTTACAGAAAAATGTTGGATTTTCAAGGTCACGTAATGGTTTTTTCCGATTAATTTAAAAATATGGCTTGAAATAAATAAGATATTGTATATAATACAATCTTACAATGATAAGTAATCATTTGAGAACGTTTTCAACTCGTAAAAGGCTGTAATATTTATATTATCAATATATGTAAAACGAAGTAGACGGATTTCACAATTTATTATTTTCAAGACTCTACGGTGTTGCCGGTGCTAAAATTTCACCTGTTTATAAAGACCTAAGTCATATATAAATGTCGGATAAATACTTAAGTAAAACCAATAATGTAATAATGAACGTAATAGTAACATCATTCTTTACTTAAAAAGCATGCAATTGACTTCGCTTTTATTCGAAAATGGTACATTGTTAACCCATTAATAATATTCGTCAAACGTATAACTAACGTATCCCTAACTAAACGGCAACACGGTAGCAGTATTTCTCTCCCAACTAACAAATGTCAGTCACAATAACAATGCAAACCATAGAGATATAATATTTAACATAGAGTAGGCAAGTCCTATGCAGCACTGCTAGTGGATGTGGTCCATAGATAAAAAGAGATAGAGAATATCATGCCCGTGTCTGTCTTTGTTTCATGACGCATACAGACTGAAGAATTTATATTTGCGCATTATTCAAATTGAAATTTATTACAATTCTTATTTTCCTCTAAAAAATATGTCGTTTATTAAAGTACATTCTAATTCTAAATTTTAGGTCATTTAATTTGTTACTTTCATGTTTTAGGCCTATAGACGAATATCTATGTAGTTTTGTACTAGGTATAAGGTATATAAGCTGCTGTCTGTGATCGTAAGAAGGTTCTTGCTCAAAAGTATTTGTCATTGGTTAATATTTTTAAGGTTTCATTTACAATTTTGAAATATATATTTTTCAATAATAAGGAATCTTTATATAAAGCAGTATTCTTTCTGTATGACGACAAATTAGATTGACATCATTTGATGCAAAGTTTACTTTTTTAACCAATTAGTCAATTCTAATTTTCTAAAGCCGACAAAGTTAAACGTTGCTCACAGTGAATTATTTTCCTTAATGTATAAACTATAAATTCAGCGATATGGTTTATGATGCCGTAAAGATATTCTGACTGTTCCAGTATGTTAAAACTACTATGAAGCATGTTATCGAATAACAAATAATATATGTTTTATTTGGTTATTTTCGGCAGAAGTCGTTACTAGAAGTGTGAGATCATCAAGTGCGTAATAGAACATTGCATCAATGGATCCAATTCTCAATTCTCCGCATGCGCGAATTATCATTGTTCTCTGGTACATGTCATAGAACATAAGGAAACTGATAGAAGCGCTCACAGAGAGCCATTAGCATGGAATTATTTGGACATAGGTCTATAGACCTGTACTATAAATTCTGTTCAAAATAGTGACATTTCAAATGAAAGTGGCCGCTGAAACTGCCCGCCGCGCATGCGAAGAACAATGTTTGCTTAATGCAATCGGTCTATTGGCAAAGGCAGGAACTAAGTACATTCACATTATTAAGAAGTAACTTTTTAAAGGCTGATTGAAACTGAATCGTGGTAGGATTATTAATAAATCAATGTATTCTCCTAATAAGATCAAACAACATTTCATTATAGTTTTGAGATAATTTATATGATACAGAATATTTTACTATTTTTTGTGTGAGAAGTTTTTCACATGAAGTAGGCATATAAATTTATTAATTAAATAATGAAAACTAAAAAGCCAGTTCGAACCGATATTGATTTAAGAACAGGCCTGCGAATAGTTTTATAAAACTGAGGTTGATTTAAATGCTTCACATTGGATTGTTTAAATTTACTAATCTTAACTTTAACTTGTACCTACATCAATTTCTAATTGTTGTATGTAACTAATATATACTTTCATTTTTGTTCAATTCAGGTAATGATTTTTCAGTTATACTCATCTTTCCAACTGTTTTACAAAACAGATTCTTGTTATTTAACCAATAAAAAATGTCATTGAAGTTTTTCAAGAATTTAGGTATATGTACCTACGTTGAAGCATTTTCAAGTTCACTATCCTTTATTTCGAATTTAAGTTAGTCAACTGCAGCTGAAGTACTTGAACATAAAACTTGCGCTGAGAGTATATTGTTTAACGTTTAATTATCAACTATTTCCCTATTTACAAATTATAAAAACGTAACTGCTTCGGATTTCTATTTGAGTTTGGATGACGGCTGAGTCGGATGCGGATGACAGATAGTTACACCCATAGGGTAATAAATAGAATATAGAGTAGCAACTCTATGATGTAAAAATTGTCTCAAATTTAAGTACTTGACCCGAAGAACTAAATGAGAAATTTTTGGCCGGCGGCAAATTCGAAATGTATTAGCTCGTAATTTGAAATCATCTTACGTTATTTCATAAATCATATTCTCAATTAATTTCGTAGGTTTCTCATAAAGTAAAATTGTATTGTTTAGCTTTATAAGGAAATCTATGATATTAATTAATAATATGATAAAAGAATTAACAATATTGATGAATACCGGAAAAATAAAAAAAAATTGTTAATACATATATATTTATTGAATTCTATCTAAAACAAATGATATGTGCAATAATACAGAGATAAGTTTACAGTTCTATTCCTTTCCTTGGTTAAATCTTAGAAATAACTTTATTGTATGAAAACAGATTAATAGAGAGAGTCAACTAAATGATGTTCACCGTTCTACAGGGACCTATTTATATATAATTATATTGCCCTATCAGCACTATGCTTATGGTTAACAATATATCCTTATTTTAATCAATGGTTCAGCTATAATGACCATATAACTTTACAAAAAATAATTCAACTTAGCTATTTTTGTACAAATTGTTGATATATTCAAAATTGTACAATAGATAAATATGTACATATATACAACTACCAAATAATAAATAATATTTGACCGCTAATATAAAAGGTATCAGTTTAGTTTGGGTGAAAAATGAAATCACTAATAAAAATATTACATTTAATTATTATGTATTCTCAGACTGATTTACAGCAATGATTTGTCGTTATGAGAAAGATAAATATGTGAAATTCTATCTTCAAAAATATTAGTCCAATTTCTTATAAATAAAATTACAGGTTTCTACAAGATGATCAGTAGGGGATCCTTGCTGGTAATCTGCAATCCCAATTATTAAATTATTATTATTATATATATGTATATAAAATGAGAAATATTCATAGCACCAATAATCTATATTGAAAGTAGGAAGAATACTTACAGGGCAAATGTAATGTCGGAAATGCGATCTTATTCAATTTTACTGGACTAATACAGTCTGGATGAGAATATATTTGACAAGCATAATAGTTTGTGAGGTACATATTTTCAAATTCTGAAGAAATCATTCTCATCCATTTAGATATCTGGACAAAAACATATAATTTCTACATGATCATAAATATTCGTATTAAATAGATAATTTCTTTGAAATAACTTCTAAGAATTGAGATGAAATCATGAGATAAGTTTATTTTTATACAGATCTTTTACTCTTAATCTGACATTTGTAAGATTGAGTTAGCATTAAAATTTGCTTAAAAACTATAATTTATTCTTATTTAGTAAACCTTATACTAACCTTCGAGGATTATCACTTCCATATGAAGGCACCTTAGATAAAATACGAGGGGAGGCACACAGCACTCATTTCAAAGAGTTTTAATGTCACTGTTGTAAAACCATAAAAATTAAGAATAAAATAATAAATAAGAACATTTTTATTATACTGACACTGACAACCGTGAATGACCATGACATGCTCAAATGCAGATTACTGTAAAAGATACATTTGCTTTTCTCTACTTCATAACGCAGTTGTGGGATGGCGCCAGCTCTATCAATAACATATTCTAGGCAATCTGAGATCGCATACCCTGGGTACACCAATCGCGAGTGTTCAAAATAAAAGAGATAGATAATCCTGCCTTATTTTCTGTTTCTTTCTATTGAGGGTACGCATTTTCGATCGACTTGCCTGCTGTATGTTATATGTTATCTCTGTGATAAAATAGAATAGAATTGCGTTCACATTCTGTCATTTGCTGTCACAATGAGGTTAAGGAGTTAGGGCACAAATAAGAAAATCGACTTATTTTTTGTCTATGGAGAGACTCGTCTGAGAAACATTACTAATTGAAAATGCTGGAAATAAACCAGCGTCAATACATGGGATAAATTTGGGACATAATAGCGAAGATGGTTCCTATATTTTATTCGTATTTTCACTAAAGCTGGAACATGTACATATTGAAACTACTTAGCAGTAACTTAAGTACTTACTAGCATAACACTTCGCCATAACATGACTAATTTCAAACCTGCGCAAAGATCTCTGCCTGAATATCTGGTAAATGCTTATAATTCTCTGCACGTTTGTGCAACCCTCAATATTGGTGAGCATCTTATTAGTTTTTTCATAGAATGGTCATTCTAATGTCATTGTGATAAGTAAAAATTACCACTTAAAATGTGTGTGTAATAAATTTTGGGTTAAATAAATAATATTTGTCATTAATTTCTTTAATTTTTGGTAAAATTTACGAAGCGTTAGTTTTTCGGTGCCAACTTATTTCAAAAACTAGATTGAAAATAATTCCAATAATAATGAGGATTGAATAATTAGAATAAAGCCCGCTGCAGACGGAGTATGTTTTGCTGCATGATTGCTTGCTTGTTTTGCTGCACGGTCCGATAAATGCTGCCGCGCATGGTGTGCTGATGGCTCCCTTGCTTTTGTTTACAAATTACAAATATAAATAATGACATTTGTAATTGATGAATATGAAATCTTTCCTGTTTTTGCTTAATTTATTATAAATTCACGATTTTTGCCCTGAAGAAGAGAATAAACATTCTCGAAAGCTCGGCTTCAGTCAAAGAATTTTATTGAATATATGACTGCATCCCCAAGAACATCTTTTTATTTATATATATATATATATATATATATATATATATATATATATATATATATATATGTTAAATCACATAACTTGGAATTAACTTTTTAAAAACAATTATTTATTAACACACAAAAAAAATTAAAGTACAAATAAAATATAACTTAACTTTACATGACTGTATGAATATTGACTCACAAGTATAAGTGAACAAGTGAATGAATCTGTTAGCTGGAGATCTAGTATTTATACAATCAAAAATGTTTAATCATCAGAAATATAAAAAGAAACGTAAATTAATACAATGGATCTTTTCTCCTAAGGTTGAATCGAAACTTCTAGAATATTATAAATAAAATACATAGTAATGTCTTTTTGGAGGCCGAAATGGATAAACAATTAACAATGGTCTTTATGGTAACTTGCTGACTGCTGGTCTGCATCTCTGGCACGTAAATATCCTTATCACTTTTGTTATCTTCTTAAACTGCGTCTTGGAGATGTAATATGATATGGTGCAATATTACTGCGTCTTGCAGATGTAATACGATATGGTGAGATACTGCGTCTTGCGGATGTAATATAATATTATGAAATAATATTTAAAATAATACTTTGTTATTGTTATTATTATTTGACTTTAAAAAATAATTCAATTATAACTTTATATAACAACTCCCCCATTTAAGAAAAGTTGGTGGAATTTGCAACAACTTTTTAAGTTAATGATTTATTTGGATTTAATTCGATATTCTCTTCTATGGGTTCTCCGACATGGATACTTGCTCTTCTTTTTGTAAGAATTCTTCTTATACTTTGCTGGAATGAAATACTGGAACCTGGTCCTGGTGGTGATGGTGGGTAATCGTTGGTTAAAGCTATTCCAATTCGATGATGCTTTCTTCTACATTTACAGGTCACATAAAGTATTACCAATAAAAGTATTACTACAATGGTTAAAATGGTGAACCAATGTGTATATTTACTGATCGGAGATTGTTTCATCATTTTTTCTAATTCTTCTGAATACTGATTTAGTTTGTGTTGTGCAATGTTCAAATCTTCGGAATCAATTTTGTTCAACTTAAGAGATTCTAGTTCAGGGGTTTTTAATTTTTCAGGAATATCTTTGCAACAGTCAAATGGAATTGTGACTGGATGACTTCGATACTTGATTTCTTGGTATGTGTCAATTGGGTATTGAGCATAAACTCTTGTACTTCCAATAAGGGCACTACACTCATGTTGTAATTTCAGTAAACTATTAGTTTTAATAATTTCTGATTTAATTTCCCTATTTCCACATTTAATCGTGATTGGCAAAGGGTCCGAAACAGTGATTAACCATAGATTTAAATCAATTTGGTAGACATTATAATCTTTAACAAAAAGAAGAGATGTTTGACATGTCTTGGGCATCTGAGTTAATCTTCTTAATAGTTGTGCTTCGCAAATTGCATCGTTGTCAATTGGATATGGGAGGAGATTAGAACAGATTTTTATGCTTCTTTCAAGAGTCTTGCAATTATCCAGATTTCGCAATGACAAATACAGCAGTGAATCATCATCCCGCGCAATATATTTTTGTGTAGTTGGTAAAATATGATAGATACCTGTTCGATCATCTAATATTGGTATTGGATAGAGTCGATATAGTATATAAGCTTCTGGATCAATGAGAGGAATTTTGAGAACAAATATTATTTTACTTTCTGATTGATATGCCTCTAATTTAATAATATTAAGATAATTAGCTATATTTGACGTATACGGTTGTAAAGGTAAATTATTTCTTATAAGATATTTTGCTATATCTTGTAAAGAATTGATTAAATCTGAAGGTGCTATTATTGAGCCATGTAATAATCTTATGCGAGCAAAAGTGATAGAATTTAAAATAGTATTAAGGGAATCTTCTAAGAAAATATAGCTTTCCATTAGTGATTCACAAATATTCAATATCCTTATTTGTGCTTCATAAAATGTGACATCATCAGCAATATCCATCAAAGTATTTTGAATTTCTTTTATATCTTCATTAAAAGTCTTCTCATCAATTTGTAATTTTTGTATAGTATTATTAAAATTTTTAATAACAGAAGTTGTAACTGAAATTTGTTTTTTAAGAAGATTTTCCAACTCAAATTCATCATGAGATAATTTGTTAATACAATCATTATAATATTCTCCATCTGATGCATCTAAATTACCAGTAATAGTTTTCCAAACAGTTCCGATTCCATTAAATATACCTCGCTTTGCCCTGGAGTTATAAGATTTAGTTTCTCCTATAATTTCTTTATATTTTTGACCTATTGAATTCGAAATTTGTGATAATAAACTTATGTGTGTTTGAACTTCAGACTTAAAAGCTATAAACCTTGGAGACGGATCTTCTAAAGTATCCAAAATTTCTATAAGTATTTTATCATTATTTTCCATTGTTTTCTTAATTGGGGCCAGATCTTTGTAAACTAAAAGTGTCCATTTTTCATTCGTAATTTTGATAGTACATTCTTCATGGAAAAACATTCCAACGGTGTTATTAACAGGATTAAGTGTGTATTGAGCTGATATAATATTTATCAGCACGAAGAATCTGAAACCAAAGAAACTACTCATAGTAGGGTTTCAGTCTATCGAAATTAATTTTTGATTTTTGATTAGTTTGTGGATTTAAAACTATTGCAGAATTATCAAATAATTGCACAATTTCAAAAGGACCATTAAACAAATTTTGACTTTTATCTTTAATTTGAGATTCTTTAAGATAAACTTTATCTCCTATTTTATACTCTGGAAGCTTTCCTGAAATATTTTTATCAAATCTAATTTTTGCTTTTTCTTTCTGACTTGCTGTTTTTGCTCGTGCAATTTTATAATAATGTTGCATTCTGTTGTTCAAATCACGTATGTATTTAGTAATAAATCATCTCATTATATAAAGTTTCAGGTGGTCTACTAGACGTATGACCAAAAATCAGTTCATATGGAGTAAAACCAGTTGTTTTGTTTTTAGTATTATTATAACATATAACCGCATGTGGCAAAATATTAAACGGATGTTCGTCTGGATTTTCTGTCTTATGTGCACGGATCATTTCCACAAGAGTTCCGTGAAATCTTTCTAAAGAACCATTCGATTGTGGATGGCCAACGCTAGAAAAAGTGAGCTTTATGTCATAAAGCGTACACAAATCTTTTATTAATGAATTATCAAATTCTCGACCATAATCGCAATGAATTCTCAAAGGTGATCCAAAATGTTGAAAGAATATTAATAGTGTATTTACAACTGTTGAACCTTTTTTATTTGAAATAGGATAAGCTTGAGTAAATTTAGTTAACTCATCTCGAATCGTTAAAGCGTAATTTCTTGTTGGATACTCAAAAATATCAATATTAATTCTTTCAAACGGAGTTTTTGGTGTTTCTGTTATTACCAGAGGAGTGCTTAAATTCTTACGACAGATTTTTACTTTTTGACAAGTTTCACAGTTTTTAATAAATTGTTCTACATCTTTTGTTAGTCCTGTCCAGTTATACTTAGATTTTATCCGTCGTATACTTTCATTTATTCCGCGATGTAAATTACTTTTGCATTTATGATATTGGTCCAATATGATAGGTATTTCATCACGGTCAGGTGTTTTAACAATATTTTGACAGAGTACAAATTTTAAATCAACAGTAGCAAAAATAAAAGAGAATACTTCTAAAATAGGTAACTCAAGATTATTTTCTATATAATAAGTTTTTGAAGGATCAAATTTACTTTGTTCTTTAAATAATGTATAAAATAATTGTTGAACTACAAACTCTGGATCGTAAATAAGTATTATAAAATACTTGCCATCTTTCACAGTTTTACTAGAAACAATATTTACTAAATTCATTTGAAAATCAAAATTTTCTTCAAAAATATCTTCAATAATTTTATAATGTAAATCTTCAAGTTTATTTTGCCAAAATAAAGTGACAATATTCTTATGAGTCTTATCCAGTAACTGGTCATTTGCTGTTTCAATTTTTGAATAATCGATTATTGATTTTGTTTTGTAAAGGTCAACAAATCTATTAAATTCGTCTGTCATTAATTCATCCTGTTCCTCTATAAGTGTTTCATTTTTTTGTGGTTCTATAGGATCATTAGGGTATTTACTTGTTGATGGTATAACCTCATTAGTTTCATTATTTGCCAAATTGTAATTTTAGATTGTAAATTTGCACATTCATTAAAATGATTAATTTTAATTCTTGAAAGTGCATCTGCATTTTTATTAATTTTGCCTGGCTTGTACTCAATTTTGTAATCATATTCTTCCAATTTGAGTCGCCATCTATCTAGTCTGCTTCCGGGATCTTTAATGGAAAAAAGCCATGTTAATGGACGATGATCAGTGACTAGCGTAAATTTTCTTCCAAATAAATAAGGACGAAAATGTTTTACTGCCCATACAATAGCAAGGAGTTCTCGTTCTATTGTTGAATACCTTGTTTCTGCACTACATAATGTTCTCGAAGCATAACTTACTGGTAGATCTTTACCAATGGGACCTTGTGATAGAACAGCGCCAATGGCAAATGCACTAGCATCAGTTGTGAGAATAAATGGTTCTTCAAAATTTGGATATCTCAAAATAGGATCTGAAGTAAGTGCAGCTTTTAGATCATTGAAAGAATTTTTACATTCATTATTAAAAATAAAAGAAACATCTTTTTGTAAAAGTCTTGTAAGGGGTTTAGAAATTTTGGCAAAATTTGGTATAAAGCGACGATAATATCCTGCTAAACCAAGGAAAGATTTTACATCTTTAGGATTTTTAGGTTCCGGGAAATTTTTGAGACATTCTATTTTGGCTGGATTTGTTTTAACACCATCTTGGGTAATGATATGTCCAAGATAAGCGACTTCTTTTCTAAGAAATTCACATTTATCTGGTTGAATTTTCAAGTTGGCTTTTCGAAGTCTGCTGAAAACTTCAGTCAGACGAGAAACATGTTCATGAATAGTAGACGAATAAATTATTATGTCATCCATATAAACAAGACATCTTTCATTTTGAATGCCAAGTAAAATGTTGTCCATGACGCGTTGGAAAGTGGACGGGGCATTTTTGAGTCCAAACGGCATTCGAACGAATTCATAGTGACTAAACTGAAAACTGAAAAAGCTGTTTTGGAGATATCTTTTGGTTCAATTTCGATTTGATGGAAACCTGAGGCTAAGTCAAGAGTGGTAAAATATTGACATCTTCCTAGTTGATCAAGGAGATCAGAAATGTTGGGTAATGGATATTTATCATCTACCGTAATTTCATTTAATTTACGATATCAACGAGATCAACAACCACACGCCATTTTTGTTTTCCTGAAGCATCAAGCTTCTTTGGCACAACCCAAACTGGGGATGACCATGGTGAAATAGAATGACGTATAATACCTTGTTCCAACATTTTGTTCACCTGAGTTTTTACCTCTTCTTTATGAATTTGGGGGTATCTATATGATTTAGTAAATATAGGTCTCGCATTATCAGTTTCAATTGAATGTTTAATTTCATTAGTAAATGTTAGTTGGTCTCCTTCCAAATAAAAAATATCGGAAAATTCTAAACATAAATTTGTGATAATTTCTTTTTCTTCTTCGTTGAGATGATCTGTACGCAACTGATCCAAAATTATAGTGTTTCTATCAATAGGTTGATTTTTGTAAATTTAGTTTTATTTTCATTAACGCAATTAAAATTTAAAAAACATTCGGAATTCGGAATGGGATCTAGATTCAAATTTGGAAATTCAACAATTTTTGGAATAGCATTCGAATTAATAATTGAAGTAAAGAATTCACCTTCTTCATTTACATGTACCAAAGCATTTGGAATTCTAACATTTTCTATTGCTTGTCCGAAAAGTAGTGCATCTGTGTTTGTTAAATTACATTTCAATTTGAAAATTTTTTCAATTCTTGGCTCAATAAAAATTCGATTTTGTATCTTTGGCAAACAAATAACAATTTCAACACCTAAATTTCTAAAAAGATAAGATATCATTTTTTTAACATACGTCCAATCTAACTTGTCCAATCCACACCCTATTTTTGGCATAGCTAATATTTGAACATTGTTTTTACCAACATGATCTCTCAATTTCTTTAAAGATGACCATAAAGTCTGATAAGTGGGTTTTCCGGTTGAAGTTTCTTTTGTTACAAGATAATAAATATATCTAGTTGTATTTGCATTCGTAATTATCAAACCTGCTAAACCACCTTGTTTTTGATTTTGACTTACTAATTTTTCTATATTTCCAAATCGTTTCTTAAATTCCGCGGCAATGCCTTTTTGCATTTGCATATCTTCCGCCACGCAATGAGCTAATGAATAATCATGAGGCATGTCAAAAATATCAATGTTTTTCTCAGCTATTTTTTTATAACAATTTTCAGTATTTTGTTCAAATTGTAAGAATTCAGAATCTTGTTCAAAGATTTGATTATTTTGAGACAAGTGTGATGTTTCGGTAACTTTAAACAGAGGTATAGTTTTAAAATTAGTTATCAATTGTTTTGAATTCAAATCAATTATACAATTATAATGTTCTAAGAAATCTGAACCCAAAATTCCATCAAAATCAATATTAAGATTATAAATAAAAACTTTATGTGGATCTTTTGCAGAAAATGGAATAAGAACAGATTCTTTTAGTAAAATTTTTTCATCAGTTATCCCTTGAATAGTTACATATTCGGTAAATCTTTGAGGAAATTTCTTAACAGTATTTTCTTTAAAAATAGAAACTCCTGCACCTGTATCAATAAGCAATTTAAACTCTTTAGAAGCATCTTCAATATAATAAAGATTTTTGGAATTAACAGTCAAAAATGGATTTAGAGAAAATTTTGTTCGGGAAAATTTACATTCGGGTTCATCTCTTCGAAATTTAATGTTTGGATTCTGGTAACTGTTTCTGAAATTAAATTCTCTGTTGTCGGACAATCTGGGGGATGGTCTTTGACTGGGGCAATAGGAAAATCCTGAAAATTTGAAATTACTTCAGCAGAAACAAAATTTTGAGAATCTCTCTCAAACTCAGAAAAATGTTCTTTATTTCGAGCAATTGCCAATTCTTGGAAATTTGAAATTACTTCGGCAGACATAAAATTTTGAGAATCTTTTTCGAACTCAGAAAGATTATCAAATGAATAATTATTATCATCTTCCTGGAAATTATTTCCAAAATTATCTTGAATATCATAAAGATTATGATCCAGATCAGAGCCTAAGTATTCATCATAATAGTCAGAATTATCGCTCTTAAGGCCAATTAAATGAGCTCGTTGTTGGAAATTAGGATTCTTTTGAATCACTGAGGGTCTTACTTGAGATTGTCCCTGTGGTTGAAAATGTCTTTGCTGGGGAACATTACTATTGCTTGTTATTGTTTTGTGATTTAGTTAGTGTTTACCTTCTGACTGAATTTACAGCTGTATGTTAACTTACTTTCTAACCGAATATACAGCTGTAGGTTTCATTCTGATATATATTTTTGTTTTATATTATATAAATTTGATTAATTTTAATTTAATTTTTAGTTTTGACTTTGTTTTGTTTTTGTATTGTTTGATTTTGATATTTTTATTTTGCTTTGTCTACAAAATTTATATTTTTTCGACAATAAAGCATTTCTCTCTCTCTCTCTCTATTTGGTCTATTTTGTAAATTATTTTGTGGTTGATTTTGGAAATTTAATGGTCTTTGAAAATTTTGGTAGAAATTCTGATTGGAGCTTGGAGTAAAAGCTCTTTGCTGTTGAAAACGAAATTGATTAGAAGTATGACCATTTTTACCACATGAAAAGCATTTTACAGTTTGTATTTGGGGTTTTCTAACATTTAATATATTTTGAGGTTTACTTACAATATTAGAAGCAGGCTTATTAAATTTTTGGTTCTCAAAATATGATAATTGCAATTCTCTTCGTATGCGAATTTGTGCTTCTAACAAGTTTTCAGGCTGCCTAGCACGAATAAGTTGTCCTAGACGGGGTTCAAGTCCAGTTAATACAGTATTAAGAGCCATAGTATCAATAAGAATTTCTTGTGCAACCTTTTGTTCATTTGATAAATTTGATGTTTTTTGTATATTTGCATGCATTTTAGCATTTAAGACTTGCACTCTATTGAAAAATATTAGAGCTGACTCATTCGATAATTGTTTTAATCTTTGTAAATCATGAATAAGTGAAGCACGGTCTCTTGAATCTCCAAAATGAAGATTTAAAAGTTGTCTTATCTCTGCGTAAGTCTGAGGATTTCGCGAGCTGATTAGTTGAGCCGGTTTTCCCTTTAATTTATTT
Source organism: Crioceris asparagi (assembly GCA_958507055.1). Taxonomy (NCBI): domain Eukaryota; kingdom Metazoa; phylum Arthropoda; class Insecta; order Coleoptera; family Chrysomelidae; genus Crioceris; species Crioceris asparagi. Next base: position 77,300,658 of record OY293826.1, on the reverse strand, counting down.
TTAATGTGAATCACTAACAGAAAATTTTGGTCTCTGGTAGACATATTATAAGCACAATCACATGCATTTAAAAATGTTCCGAGAAATATCTGATCACCTTCAAATTCAGGTACGATACAAAATATTTCCGAAATTCTATATGGTTCAAGCTCAACTTCTTGAGCTAGATTTCTTTCATTTGCCATTTTGATTTTTAAATATAAAATATCAAATATATAAAAAAAATATGATAAAAGAAAATCGAACAGTATAAAAAATTTAAAAATTAATATACGTGATAATTCACTTACAGTAAGATGTACATTTGTCTTGTTCGGTTCTTTTCTTCAAAAGTTAGGAAACCACCGTTGATAATGAGGGGGAACTTGTTGTTGAAGTAAGCCTTGTTTTACCAACGTTGAAGTATCCTTTTCTTCAGATTCTAATAATACTTCTTCTTCTTTTGGAGCTATTTATTCTTCACTTGAAGGTTTGGAAACCACCGTTGATAATGAGGGGGAACTTGTTTCACCAACGTTGAAGTATCCTTTTCTTCAAATTCTAATAATTCTTCTTCTTCTTTTGGAGCTGTTGATTCTTCACTTGAAGGTTTGGAAACCACCGTGATAATGAGGGGAAACTTGTTGTTGAAGTAGGCCTTGTTTTATCACGTTGAGTTATCCTACCGACTGCGCCAATTTGTTAAATCACATAACTTGGAATTAACTTTTTAAAAACAATTATTTATTAACACACAAAAAAAATTAAAGTACAAATAAAATATAACTTAACTTTACATGACTGTTTGAATATTGACTCACAAGTATAAGTGAACAAGTGAATGAATCTGTTAGCTGGAGATCTAGTATTTATACAATCAAAAATGTTTAATCATCAGAAATATGAAAAGAAACGTAAATTAATACAATGGATCTTTTCTCCTAAGGTTGAATCGAAACTTCTAGAATATTATAAATAAAATACATAGTAATGTCTTTTTGGAGGCCGAAATGGATAAACAATTAACAATGGTCTTTATGGTAACTTGCTGACTACTGGTCTGCATCTCTGGCACGTAAATATCCTTATCACTTTTGTTATCTTCTTAAACTGCGTCTTGGAGATGTAATATGATATGGTGCAATAATTCTGCGTCTTGCAGATGTAATACGATATGGTGAGATACTGCGTCTTGCAGATGTAATATAATATTATGAAATAATATTTAAAATAATACTTTGTTATTGTTATTATTATTTGACTTTAAAAAATAATTCAATTATAACTTTATATAACATATATATATATATATATATATATATATATATATATATATATACATCTCGGTATCATTCTGGCGTCCTTTCAAAAAACAGTAATGAAGCGTCCTTGCCGTATATATTTCACTTCGCCATCAATGTGAGCTCCGTTCATTCTATAGCCGTTTGGGCGTCCAATGTATATAATAATTTCAATCTTACAAACAATAGAGCGTCCATACGGTGTATATTTATTTCATTTACCGTAAATACAGCGTCCGGCGCTATTGCCAAATGTGCAGTGGAATGGGATGATGAAATGTGATTATAAATATATTTCTCGTATTTTGAAACTACCAGCGACTGCCTAGCATTGGTTGTTTCTCCGAATAGTATTTCATCTGACTTTTTGTTCCTTAAACTTTATTATAATTACTCAATTGTCATATATTCTATAATTCAATTTATACAAAATGGAATTGTAGATGCTAATGATTTTAAAATGTAAACTCATTTTCATTTTTGTCATTATTTCTGTCTCCAACATCAAATAGAAATAGAAATATTTATTTCATGTAAACAATTAGGCATGTATACTTTTGTCCTGGATAGTGATATAGATCACACCAAATAAAATAAATTAAAATACGCTTCAGATGAAGACTTAATAAACATACAAGTGACAAAGTACATATAACTTAATTCAAGACAAGGATTATGAACATGTTAAAAAAAGAAAATAATAGTAATAACAATCTAGAAAAAAGGGTAAAAAAGGATTACCTACATAAATGTACTTACAACATGTTCCAGATAATCATCTAAGAAGTTAAAACGGTGTTAAATATTTACGGATCTTAATTTTGAGTGATGCACAAGACATCTTTGAATTGTTTGGCAAAGCATTATTCAATTTTATGCCCAGAAATTTATAGGAATTATGGGTCTATGTCTGAATAATGGAGGACAGATATAGTTTTTTTTCTCTTGTATTATAAGAGTAAACATAATTGTGCTGGATTCTTTGGCATGTTTTTTATATGAAGCAGGCACTGCAAAATGCAGCAACATGGTAATTGCAGGATGTTCAATTTTTCTAACAATGGCTTACAGTGATCATCATATTTGCTGGATGTTATTATTCGAATGACTTTTTTGTGCAATGCATATTTTGGGGCTGTGACATGTGTTTCTCCAGATTATCAAGGCATACGGTCACTATTATGCTATGAAACATAACAAAATATGCCATTCTTAGATAATCTTTATCTACATTCAGCTTCAGTTACCTGAGAGTATTTCCCTTTTTATAGATAGGTGTAACTTTGGAAACCTTGAGAATATCTGGAAAAATACATGTACTCATACGAAGATTAAATAGATTCGGTAAAGAAATCGCTACATTTTTATTTATCTGCGGCTCTAGAATTTTTCAGTTTATGAACAATGTTCAATATTTCTGATTAACTTGTTGGATGTAGGTAAGAAGTCAAATGGTTTATTGCTATTTTTTGCATGCAAGAATCGAAGGGATTTGCAATATAGTTCGCAGAATTTTGCATTAAATTGTTAATGCAATGTTCAAAAGAGTTGGCAAAGTCCTCAGCGGATAAATTGCTCTCATTCCTTAGGTTATTAGTTTTACCTAAATTTGTATTTAATATTCCCCAGACTGACGTTTGCTTATTTTTGATTCAGATATTATCTTATTATTAAACTCCACTTTTTTCGATTTGTTAATGTTAAGTAATTCGAAGCTATCGAGCGTCCTGGTCACTTCGGCAATAGTATGAACCTGGGTTAGTTGTGACTTAAGATTTTTAATATCAGGAGAATTGTCTCGTCCTTGAAGCTAGCAGAGCAAAGTGAGCAGAATCAAAATTACAAATTTGGTACTTGCAGAGCTAATTAATTGCTAATTAACTGCTGTATACCGAAATGAATTGCTCTTATAGTTTTTTTTTAATGGCTGCTTTGCTAGCTGTAAATCTAAAGCTTACAGAGCAACATTTAAAAATATTTTTTGAGTACTTTTTTTGTGTTTATAGGGCTAATTAAGTTCTAATTAAGTGCTTTATTTAGAAATTAATTAATTAATTAATTAATTTATTTGGTGCTTGTAGACCGAATAAAGTGCTAATTAATTGCTGTATTCCGAAATTAATTGGTCTTACATTTTTTTAATGGCTGCTTTGCTAGCTTTAGATCTAAAGATAGCTGAGCAACCTTTAAAAATATTCATTGAGAATTTCTTTTTTAGTGCTTAAGGTCTAATTAAGTGCTGTATTCCGACATTAATTGTTGTTTTATGGTTCTTAGGAAAATGTATGCTTTGTTTTTAAAAATTATTTTTTTCTATAAAATCGTAGTTGATGCTTGTAGAGCTAATTAAGTGCTAATTATTTGCTTTATTCCGAAATTAATTGCTCTTATAGTTTTTTCTAAATAGCTGCTTTGCTAGCTTTAGATCTAAGACTAACAGAGCAGCTTTTAAAAATCAACTTTTCGAGAACTTCTTTTAGTGTTTATAGGGCTAATTAAGTGCTGTATTCCAAACTCAATTTTTCTTAAAGTTTTCGGAAAATGACTGCTTTGCTTCAAGAAACACTTTTTCGAGAAATACTTTTTCGTGCTTGTAGAGCTAATTAATTGCTAATTAAATGCTGCATTCCGAAATTATCGGCTCTTATAGTTTTTAGAAAATGGCAGAGATTGTCGCTATCAGAGCAAAAACATATAATCTATACACCCGATATATAAACTATATCGGTAACCATTATTTGAGGTATTTTTTATAAAAAATCAATAAAATTTACATATTTCCTATGTTATTTAATAAAGTGCTGTTTCCCGAAATTAATTTCTATAATTTCTATAATATTTCGGCCAATACAATTATATCCGTAAGAAAAGTACTTACCGACGTGGTTAGTAATGAACTTATCCACCGGTAAACCTATTTTACAGTCATAGGAACATATACGGTTAGCAATCGAAAACCGTCCGGTCCTACAAAAAATAAGTTTTATCCCTTAGCTTTTTAGTATCAGAATTGTACATTTCTTCATTGGGAGAGATAATAAATTCAAAAACATTAAAATCTCAATTTTAAAATGGAATTAAAAATGGATTACATAAAATTAAGTAGTTTCAAGTTGCCCGGTGTACCTTTAAAGCTATAAATATCCCCACAATAGATAAATTGACATTTTTATTTGCCTTAAAAGAACCTTCTCTCTCAAAAAATTATTAGAGCAATTGATTTCGGAGTACCGCACTTAATAAGCCCTACAATCGCTAAAACAAAAGTTCTGAAAAATTATGATTTTCAAAGGTTGCTCTGCTAGCTTTAGATCTAAAGCTAACAAAGCAGCAATTTTTTAAATATCAGAGCAATTAATTTCGGAATACAGCAGTTAATTAGCACTTAATTAGCTCTACAAGGACCAAATAAGATTATCCCGAAATAATAGATTTTTTAAAGTATCCATTTTCCGAAAAACTATAAATAAGAATAAATAATTTCGGAATACAGCACTTAATTAACAATTAATTAACCTTAACAGCACTATAAAAGAAGTTCTAAAAAAATAAGTTTTCAAAGGTTGCTGTGCAAGCTTTAGTCTAAAGCTAGCAAAGCAGCCATTTTCCAAAAATAAAAACTATAAGAGCAATTAATTTCGGAACACAGCATTTAATTAGCTCTACAACAGATTTGTATTTTTGATTCTACTCACTTTGCTCTGCCAGCTTTAGGGACGTAGAAATCTCAACATTTTAAAGTTATTTTCAGGGATACATAACTTTTTTTATGGAAAACGAGATGTTTAAAGATCTGACAGAGTAAACTAAATGAGCAGCTTTTGTTTCTGGATCTAAATGGCATATATTTCAGATCATTTCATCTAATGCAGCTGTGAAACCTGAAATAGATTTTTTTGACATTGGTCGACACATGATAAAATTCCTTTATGGTCGGACAAGTGCGGCTCTATGACTTCAAGAATGAAAATGTTATCATCTAAATTTATGAACAGATTATCGACTCTAGTTTCTCTAGATTTAGTTATCCGCTGGTGTCAACAAAAACTTTTTCTAGCATATCATGTGATAAAAAATATGTTTGCATTCAGTTAATTTATTGTCACTGGTTTTAAGTCTTAAAGCTATAATTGAAAGTCACCGACAGCCTGTACCTTATTATTGGAGTTTTTTTCTGATAATATTCTGTGCAGATAATATTAAAAAAAATTACTATCACCATCCGGTGATCTGTAGGCACAACAAAAACTAATTTTCATATTTTCAAGCTGTGTTAATTCTGCATCTATCTTCGCGCAAAGATCTTTTACACAAATATTATGGAAATCTAAATTGGTCTTAGTATAAATGCCACCATGAATACAAATCTGTCGAATATGATTTATTAGTCTATATCCTCGCGGAATACGATACGATAGAGTTTATGTCCTCCATTTTAAATGAAACGTCTGTCAGTACTAGTACGTCAATATTGTTCGTATTGTTAGTTCACTTTGTTCCCAATACATTGAATAATGATTAAAAAAAAAAATTAAATATATACTATAAATAAAAAAAATTCAAAGAATGGTTTTTATCTAGAGCGATTTTTTCTTCTATTGATTCGAATGGCACCAGGTTTATCCACATGATCACAAACGAATAATTTATAAGTGCTTCGAATATATATCAGAAGACCCTATATGAGTGTAAAAGTCGTTGAAATGAAATTCATGTGTTTCGTTGTTGCCAGATTGCCGGACGCCCAATACGCGATGGAATAAAAGTTAACGTATTCAAAATGAATATTTTAGCGCCGCGCTGCGCCAGATATATCGAACTAATTATATTCGAATATCAATCAAAAATCTCTTGGGACGTGCATGGAGCGTCCTTCCAATTTTTGTTCCATCGGTTAAGATGATCATCTTGACCAGAATTACACTGATGTGTAATAGAGCGTCCGTATACGGACGCTCAATTACCACGGACGCTCTATTGAATGCAATTCGTCAATGTACGGACGCTCTATTGATAGGAAGATATATATATATATATATATATGTATTTATGTATGTATGTATATATGTATATATGTGTGCATATATATGTGTATATATGTATATTTGTTATAAATTGATTAATGTGTATGGGATATATGTATATATATATATATAGATGAAGGACTGGTCTTAACTGATTTTATAGTAATTAGCTTTTAGAATCTTAGGTTTTCATAAACAATAGAAATATTTTGATCAAGTTATTAGTGAGAGAAATTTAGTTGATCAAAGATAATTATTCTCTTAAAATTCATTATATGTTTATTTGAAATCAAATGTATAATCTATCTATGAAAGATTTTCATAACATTTACTGTTTTCGAAAATATGCATGTTGATTAATGAGAGATATCAGCTTGTTTCTTGAAAAGTGAATGATTTTCAAAATATTTCATTCTCATGTCATATTGTGAGAGAATATGATTTTATATATTATTTTGAATATTTATGAATATTTAAAAGAACTTTTAAGAGTATTTTAGGATTTCAAAACATCTATTTCACCCAAAAATTTAGAGGTTGATTAATGAGAGAAATCGGCCTTTTTTGAGTGAATAAGTATCAGTGCATTTTTCAGAAAAATTATGTTTGTATGTGTCGTATTGTGAGAGAATATGATGACACTTATATAGAAATTTTAAATAATATTATATATCTTTTTCTTTTAACTGTCAGTTTAAGCCCAGAATAAGAGTAATTTAGTCTATGTATGGGTATATATGTATGTATTTATGGAATATTCTTAAATTACATATTTCATATATTTTTTTAAATTGAACGTGTATCGGCCTTAATAATAATTTTAATTTAATTGTGCTCAATAACTACAAACATATATAGATCATTCAGTAATATTCATTTTTATCAACTAAATCTAGATACTTTCTAACTTATTGTGTTACCAAGACAAATATAAATAATGACATTTGTAATTGATGGCTATGAAATCTTTCTGTTTTTGGCTAATTTATTCTAAATTCACGATTGTAAGTATTTTTATAATACTATTAAGTTGTTGTTGAAATAATTTTGTAACGATATGTAGTTTGCCCTGAAGAAGGTAATAAACATTCTCGAAAGCTCGGCTTCAATCAAAGAATTTTATTGAATATATGAATGCATCCCCAAGTACATCTTATTTATATTTTATATATATATACTAGCGAGCAAAAAAATCGACCCACCCTAAAAGTTTAAAATCAAGTGCAGTATAAGTTGTAGTGTTTACAAAATTAAAAACTGAATATACCTGTCGGAAATTCGGATTCATCTGCCTGTGTAATACGTCTAATCTGAACTGGAAAGTATTGAGCAATGAGAAAATACAGAGGATGAAACAAAAGTATGTCAGAAAATTATTATCTAATTATATTAAACGAGCAATGCTTGTATATATATATACAAATTTTATCTCAGAATCTGGTCTACCCATTTCGATGAAAATTCATATGTATGGGTTTTAGAGTGTATTGAATCGATTGGTTGTATTCACATTCACAAGGAAATCGTTTTCTGCAATTAATATTCTCATCTAACGAGTTCTTCAGATTATATTTAGGATACCAGTATGAACCCAGTAACATCATAGGAAAAAATAGTCCTATGGTTAAGATTCCGGGTATTGATCTAGAGTTCTTCGGTTCGAATTCTGATCACCTTAGAGTTTTTTTGAACAAAACTCATTTTTTTAAATACAAGATGTTAATATGAGTTTCTAATAATTTAATCGGAAATTTTCAATAAAAATTTGTACATATCTAATATATTGCGACCCTTGAGGTACACATTAGCTATTTCAAGGAAGGGTTAGCAGATTTTGGTAAAAATTAGCAAAAAGGGGTTTTCAGAGTCGAGAAATCGATTGACGATAGGTAGATACTTTCATATTTAATCGGTGTGACCCTCGAGGTCCATCCACACTAGCTATTTCAAGAGTTTTGGTATATTTATCATTCATCTTACATATTCATATTTATTTCGAAATCTTACGAATATGTGAACAATAAAAGCAGTATTTACCGATTGCAATACATTTTAACCAGAAAAATGCAAATTTTTTAATAAATTTAAATAAGCTTAGTAACTCTTATAGACCAATCTTAAATCCTGTTTTATCCGAGCAAAGCTCGGTCTCCAGATATTTTTATTTAAACGTAATAGAAATAAAAATAAACAATTTGAATGTAAATGAAAATTTTAATACTGGGTGTTGCCTCCTCGAGCCCTTATAACCGAATTAAGGAAATCGCGCATGGATCTTATCAAATTACGGACAACATCTTGGGGGATGTTGTCCCATTCCTCTTGGATTACGTTCTTCAGTTGTGAAAGTGTTATAGGAGCAGGATTCCTGGCTTGAACTCTCCTCTTAAGCGTATCCCACAAATTTTCAATGGGATTCATGTCTGGGATACACGCCGGCCACTCCATAACTGGAATGCCTACGTCTTCCAGATCAATGCAAACTGTAGTTTGCAGTGGTGAGAGCGGTATCTCTCACTTCTGCATACAGAAGCATTATTTACAGAAAAATGTTGGATTTTCAAGGTCACGTAATGGTTTTTCCCGATTAATTTAAAAATATGGCTTGAAATAAATAAGATATTGTATATAATACAATCTTACAATGATAAGTAATCATTTGAGAACGTTTTCAACTCGTAAAAGGCTGTAATATTTATATTATCAATATATGTAAAACGAAGTAGACGGATTTCACAATTTATTATTTTCAATACTCTACGGTGTTGCCGGTGCTAAAATTTTACCTGTTTATAAAGACCTAAGTCATATATAAATGTCGGATAATTACTTAAGTTAAACCAATAATGTAATAATGAACGTAATAGTAAAATCATTCTTTACTCAAAAAGCATGCAATCGACTTCGCTTTTATTCGAAAATGGTGCATTATTAACGCATTAATAATATTCGTCAAACGTATAACTAACGTATCCCTAACTAAACGGCAACACGGTAGTAATATTTCTCTCCCAACTAACAAATGTCAGTCACAATAACAATGCAAGTGACGATGGATGTGTTCAGGGAGCCGCTATCTGCACAATCAATGCAAACCATAGAGATATAATATTTAACATAGTGTAGGCGAGTCCTATGCCACACTGCTAGTGGATGTGGTCCATAGATAAAAAGAGATAGAGAATATCGTGCCCGTTTCTGTCTTTGTTTCATGAGGCATACAGACGGAAGAATTTATATTTGCGCATAATTCAAATTGAAATTTATTACAATTCTTATTTTCCTCTAAAAAATATGTCGTTTATTAAAGTACATTCTAATTCTAAATTTTAGGTCATTTAATTTGTTACTTTCATGTTTTAGGCCTATAGGCGAATATCTATGTAGTTTTGTACTAGGTATAAGGTATATAAGCTGCTGTCTGTGATCGTAAGAAGGTTCTTGCTCGAAAATATTTGTCATTGGTTAATATTTTTAAGGTTTCACTTACAATTTCGAAACATACATTTTTCAATTATAAGGAATCTTTATATAAAGCAGTATTCTTTCTGTATGATGACAAATTAGATTGACATCATTTGATGCAAAGTTTACTTTTCTAACCAATTTGTCAATTCTAATTTCGGAATTTTCTAAAGCCAACAAAGTTAAACGTTGCTCATAGTGAATTCTTTTCCTTAATGTATAAACTATAAATTCAGCGATATGTTTTATGATGTCGTAAAGATATTCTGACTGTTCCAGTATGTTAAAACTACTATGAAGCATGTTATCGAATAACAAATAATATATGTTTTATTTTGTTATTTTCGGCAGAAGTCGTTACTAGAAGTGTGAGATCTTGAAGAGCGTAATAGACCAATTGCATCAATGAATTCAATTCTCCATTCTCCGCAAGCGCGAATTATGATTGTTCTCAGGTACATGTCATAGAACATAAGGAAATTGAAAGAAGCGCTCACAGAGAGCCATTGGCATGGAATTATTTGGACATAGGTCTATACCTGTACTATACATTTCTGTTCAAAAGAGTGACATTTCAAATGAAAGTGGCCGCTGAAACTGCCCGCCGCGCATGCGAAGAACAATGTTTGCTTAATGCAATCGGTCTATTGGCGAAGGCAGGAACTAAGTACATTTACATTATTAAGTAATTAATAATTATATATAATAATAATTAACTTCAACTCCTAATAAGCGCAAACAACATTTCATTATAGTTTTGAGATAATTTATATGATAAAGAATATTTTACTATTTTTTGTGTGAGAAGTTTTTCACATGAAGTAGGTATATAAATTTAATAATTAAATAAGGAAAACTAAAAAGCCAGTTCGAACCGATATTGATTCAAGAACAGGCCTGCGAATAGTTTTATAAAACTGAGGTTGATTTAAATGCTTCACATTGGATTGTTTAAATTTACTAATCTTAACTTTAACTTGTACCTACATCAATTTCTAATTTTTGTATGTAACTAATATATACTTTCATTTTTGTTTCCAATTCAGGTAATGATTTTTCAGTTATACTCATCTTTCCAACTGTTTTACAAAACAGATTCTTGGTATTTAACAAATAAAAAATGTCATTGAAGTTTTTCAAGAATTTAGGTATATGTACCTACGTTGAAGCATTTTCAAGTTCACTATCCTTTATTTCGAATTTATGTTAGTCAACTGCAGCTGAAGTACTTGAACATAAAACTTGCGCTGAGAGACAAACTTTTTTTTTCAATATTAGTATATTGTTTAACGTTTAATTATCAACTATTTCCCTATTTACAAATTATAAAAACGTAACTGCTTCGGATTTCTATTTGAGTTTGGATGACGGCTGAGTCGGATGCGGATGACAGATAGTTACACCCATAGAGTAATAAATAGAATATAGAGTAGCAACTCTATGATGTAAAAATTGTCTCAAATTTAAGTACTTGACTGCCATCTCTGTATCACACGAAGAACTAAATGAGAAATTTTTGGCCGGCGGCAAATTTGAAATGTAATAGCTCGTAATTTGAAATCATCTTACGTTATTTCATAAATCATATTCTCAATTAATTTCATAGGTTTCTCATAAAGTAAAATTGTATTGCTTAGCTTTATAAGGAAATCTATGATATTAATTAATAATATGATATAAGAATTAACAATATTGATGAATAACCTGAAAAATAAAAATAAATGGTTAACAGGAAGGAATTTTGGGGGCGATGAGAAGCCATAGAATCACTTGATGAAAGTGTACCATTCAAAGAAAATTCTTATAAGAAACAACATACCAAAAATTGTATCGGTGTGGTTCAGCTCTAACTGAGCATATGCGAAAGATTTGAGTTTTTTTTGTTGAATTTTGCTGAATATAGCTCTCACATCCAAAAGTTAAACATTGGGAATGTTTTTTGGGGATACCTTTTAACGATACCTGCTGTATGCGGGTCGGCATTATCCTGCATAAAAAGAAACTCTGCAACAATGAAGCCTGCATACGGTACCACAAAATTTCATTAATGTACCTCAGCGGTTAGACCCCTTCGATTGCGGCCAGCTGTCCACTCGATGAAAACAAGGTCGGTTTTTCCTTCGAAAGATATGCCTCACCATAGCATGCATGAGCCACCACCGTAGCTAGTCCGTTGTTCTATGCAACATTGCGCAATTCGCTCTCCGGGTCTTCGGTAGGTTCGTCTTCTTCGATCAATACCCTAAAGACATATCTTAGTCTTATCAGAAAAAAGAACGGTGCTTCAATGATTTATGTTCCACTCAAGGTGTTCTCGTACAAAACACTGTCGTCCTTGTCGATGCGCTACGGTAAGTTTGGGACCTGTTGCAGGCCTGTATGGTTTGACATTTTGTTGACAAAGTCTTCGTCGCACTGTCCATTCACTTACAGTCCTTGGTTTTCGCGCAGCTGCTGTTGCAGTTGAACGGCAGTTGAAGTGCAGTTCAATATACTTATATATATAACACACCAATTTATCTATTTACTTATTCTTAATACTATAACTAATGAAAATCTATAAAGGCGCTTAGAAATTATTTCGAAAAAACAATATTAGTTTGAGAACTCTAGCGCCCTGTAGCGGCAAAACGAAGCAACATGATATATATGTAAGTTTGCACCGATTAGAGAATTTATGATTAATCGTCGTACAGTCATTTCAAGGATATCCTGCTATATATACGTATACATATATACATAGCATACATACATACAAGTCTCACTGTCCTTTTGTTTCATCCAGAATACATTACATAGTTTATAATAATTTGGTATGGTTCGCATTTTTTAAATAATCCATTGTTTTTAATAAATGCTACAAGAGTCATCCATGCAAGTCCTACAAATATTAAAACTCTCTCTTCTCTCTCTTTTTTCATTCTCTCTGGTAATATGAACGGTTTTTCATACGCTTGCCTGCAATGCAACCAGAGAAACACAGATAAATCTTCTATGTTGAAGGGACGATATTATTTTGTTTGTTTTTTGGTTTTGTTCTGCACTTATATATATATATATATATATATATATATATATATATATATATATATATATATATAGCGCCCTTCCTTTAGTTAATAAATCATTTCGTTTATTCTAGTCCTTTATGTGTATGCATTAAGATATTTAGTTGCTAAAATGCGGAAAGATGACAATGAGTGAATGAACATTTTTGATGATAATGCCTTATTATTTAAGGTCTTTTTTCCATAATACCTCCACCATTATGTTTATGGCAACAAATAAATGAGAATTATTATTTTTAATTACGAGAGGAAGCTCTATAATTTCGTACTGAATGCTGGTGAGATCACTCTTATTGTTGTCTCTGGAGTTCTGTTAGGCTATTTATGTTTAGTTGGTAGCTTAAGGTAGCTGAGCAGTGACTTTTAAATGTGCATCTGGGAGAGGTGCTAGAAATAATATTTTGTTCTGTCATAAAACTTATGTTATCAATTGAGATAATGTTCAAAATTAAATTCAGTCACCATGTATCTATAAATTGTGATCATGATAAAAATTGCATATAACCTACATAATATCTATACCGAACTATACCAATCGTAGACGAGCTTCGACGAAATTTCTCAAAAAGACATGTTTCAAAAGTCGGAGTAGCCATTATTAGATTTTTGGTGTAGTAAACAATTTGTTATTTGATAACTGTTTTCATCAAAAATAATAATAGTGACTAATGATAGTTTTCGGTTAACGAGAATATTTTTTTTTAGTTTTATTACGAACAAAGAAGCAATAAACATTATTATTTTTGTATATATAGTATAGTATTAACTATATTACATATTATACATAAACGTATGAGAAAAGGTTCATCGGACGGTCTCACAGAGTCAGCACTTGAGTGTGAGAGTAGACGAGGATTTTTATAGCGTCAGCGTTATGGCACCCATAACTCCTCTCATTTGAAGATGTCCCTCAAGCTAGTAGAGCAAAGTCAGCAGAACTAAAATCAAGACTATAATTAGACGCCAATTAAATGCACAAAATATAAGTATGTTTCTATTATTTGGTAGTGATCTGCCCAAGAGATGAAGATATGATTTCGTACATTTGTACTTGAAAAATTCTTGATAAATTTAATGGTTTGGCCGTTGGGGCTTCGAGAAGATCAAAAATGTATAGTTCGATCAGAAATCTAAGAAGGTTGTACATCACCAAACACTTAAGTTATCAGCAGGCGGTCTACGCAGAGTTGTACTTGCTCTAGCCATTACATTTTGTTTTATAGGTAGGTATAATGGGTCAAGATAATTATTAAGGAAAAAGAAAAATTACATTGTTTATGTATATATAATGAAATAAGTTAAGAATTAAATTTAATATACTGTAACGGGAGAGGGGGTAACTAGGTTTGATTTATTTTTACTTATTTATTTACACTAACAATTACACACTATATACACATTTCTATTCACGGCATCTCTTAACACAAGATAGTCCCAAAATTATATCCTGCCAAGACGGCCTCCCCTTCCGGCGCATCCACTCCAAGGTTACTCTCAAGCATCGGTCGTCCGCTTGGGCCAGTTTCATTTGTTCGGGCTACCATTCCTCATTTTCTACGGTTGTTCGTCATATAGGGCAAAGCTTGTCTTCCATCTTCGAACAGTGGGTGCAGTTATAGTTGCACGGTCTTCTGGATAGGGCATCTGCGTACCCATGAATTTTTCCTGCCCTGTGCTCGATGTCATAGTTATATTCCTGAATACGTTCTAACCATCTTGCCACTTGACCTTCCGGATTACGGAATTGCGGGAGCCACTTCAACGCTGCATGCTCAGTTCTAACTAGAAAGCGGCGACCATACAAATACTTATGAATGTGTTCGTAGGCTTTCACTACTCCCAACAGTTCCCTTCTGGTAACCCAATAATTCCTCTCTGATTTCGACAAAATCTTGTGAAGTAAGCAATCACTTTCTCCTCCTCGTCTTGAATCTGAGAGAGGACAGCTGTATTAATGGCATCTGTGTCCAACAAGAACTTTCTGTCCTGCCTAGGATAGCCCAAGATTGGTGCACTGATAAGAGCTTCTTGCAGTTTTCGAAAGCTCTCTGACACACGTCATTCCAGAAAAATTCTTTGCCTTCTTCTGTTAATTTAGTTAGAGGCTTAGCGATGTTTTCAAAACCTTTCACGAAAAGTCGGTAGTAGGTACACAAGCCCAGAAAACTTCTAATGTCATGCTTGTTCTTGGAAGGCCTTTCCTTAATAGATGTTATCTTTTCTGGATCTGCCTTGGTGCCGTCCCCAGATACGATGTGACCCGGATATCTTATTTCATGTCGGAACAGATGACATTTCTTAGGACACAGCTTCAGGTTGGCTTCATGTAATCGTTGGAAAACTTCTCTTAAATTCTTCTCCTCATGAAAGGGCAGTTCTTCATTGACGACCTTCAAGATACCATTTTGACATCCAACTTAATGGTGATCTTGCCAATGCTGATGGTCATGCTTGCTTCACCAAGTGTTCTTATTGTCTCCCCAGTCGCTGTTCTGAGTTGTACCTTTGTTGGTAATATCCGGGAACGATCTTTCAGGAGCTCTGGCCTTGCTGTTGTTCTTACTGCACCGGTGTCTATTAGGAGTGTTCTGTCTTCTCCATTGATTCGACCATCGATGTATAAACTTAAGACTCTGCGAAAAGATGACAAGTTGATCGTAATTACTGGGGCACTATTTCTGCAGGTTGACGATTGCCCCCTCGACCCTTTCAAGTTTTCCGACTGTGCCACATTCTTCTTATAACTGCCGCGTACGTGCAGCTCACCACAGTTCCAACAGCTTGACTCTCTCTTCTTTGATTGCGCTTCCGTAACTAGCGTCCTTATCATGTCTAACAGGGATTCTTTGTTGGATCGGTCTTCTTCCTCGATTTCTCTTTCACGGTACCTTCGGGAAGTTTTGCTAGCGGCTTCATGCTCCAAAGCAATAGCTAGTGTTTCTTCTAGCAATTTTGGTCTGGCCTACTTCAAGGCCTTCTACAGCTCGCTCTCTCTCAATCCATTTACAAATATGTCCACCGCAATTTCATCAAGGAAGCTATCGGCAGCTGTAGGATATGCTAGTCGCACAATACGAGCGCCTCTCCCTCAAACTCTTACAGACTCTCATTTGCACGTTGCACCTGAGATCGTAATTGGGCTTTGTATACTTGTTGAAGATGACTATCTTCAAACCGATTCTCCAATTTAGAAAGCAAAACTTGGTAGTTTGCCTGGCCAGCCGGAATAGACCTGCTGCATCACCTCGTAAAGCGGCAGTTAAAGAAACAGCTTTCTGCTCTTCTGTTCACTGGTTAGCCATTGCCACTGCTTCAAATTGCTTTCGATACCACCTGCGGCTATGTTCCGTATATCTTCGCCTTTAAGTGTCTGCCTCGCATTTTCGTCTTTTTCTACACTGCAGTTACCATTCCTAATTGTCATTTCCAATGTCTTATTTTTTTGTTGCAGTAGCTCCATGTTCTCTTCTGTCATGACAAATTTTTCGTCAACTGTTCTTGAAATTTCCTCAAACCTCCTATCACTTTTTCTGGAAACATCTTTTATTTCATCTTGAAGAGTTCTAGAAACTTTTTCGAGACTTCATCGCATTTCACCCCAGATTTCCTGGTTAATTCCTCGAATTTTTTATTATTATTTCTAACCTCTTTCAGTAACAGTTCTTCCAGAGCGTGGAACTCGAACGTATCAGGATCTTCTCCATTTTCAACCAAAGTGTCACTTAACCGTTTCTGGAGGGTTGCTTTATTACCGAATTCATCACAACCCCGCTCCATCAACTGATCTTTGAGTTATTTCACGGTTAACTGTACTAATTTCATTTTTATTTGTCTTAATTAACAAAGTAATTATACAGTTTCTAAAAGTCTTCGACACGAAAACGAACAAAAGAGTCTTAAACCTAAATCTAACAAATAGTCTCGAAACCACTCAAATCTGCACGAAACCGCAGTCTCTTAAATTCTGTCCGATTTTACAGTCACTCAGTGATTCCACACTGACTCCAACGCAATGGGAATTATAATTAAACTAGGTTCGATTTATTTTCACTTATTTATTTACACTAACAATTACACAATATGTACACATTTGTATTCACAGCATTACTAAGCGCTACTAGTGCTCTATATATATTCAGTGTTCTCTGCACTAGTGTATACTCACGTTCTTCTGATCAACGCCGGTATTTATTTACTTTACCCTATTTTCTCGATGCTTCGAGTTGTTATCCGTATCCTACTGCTGTATGTTATTCTTTCGAGACAAATCCGGGTCCGCATATTCTCGGTACATCTAAAGTTCTTGTGTGTTCAATGTTCTGGAGTGTTCTAACCGATATTCTGGAGTTCGTGTGTGTGTAGGTGTGGGTGTATTTTATTATTCGAGTGAGTTTTCACTTTACAATACACACTTGTGAAGTTGCCGTTTTTTGCATTATAAACAAAATTACTCACGAAGATGAGTTTCACTTTCACTGTCGTCATCCAAATTGATAATAATTTTTTCTTTGCGATTTTTTTCTAATTCGATAAATGACTTTTCCCCCTTTTTAATATGGGAAACACACTTGGCCCAGCTGCTATCAGGAATGTTTGCAGTTTCTTTTTGAATAAGACCTACCACAGATGAACCTAAGGTTGGAGAAGTATTATATCTTCGAAGGGCTGATTTAAGCGGATGCCATATATGTTCAGTTGGGTTAAACATGAATGAATCACAATAATGTTTCTTTTGTATCGAATAACTGTGTTAAACTTCCAGTAATTGTTTTAATGTGTACTTTTCCTCATCGTACATATCATTATTTTTGAAAATGGTACTTTATAAAGTCTTCGACTGTGGTAGCTAGTATTATACATGACGATAAAACTGTTGGGTGGAATATTTGGTACGAGTTTATTTTGGTAGTAGTAGTAGTAGTATTTATTGGCAACATAACATACAAAGTACAATAGGCAGGTCAAAATTTTACAGACAATCACTGAAGATTAAAATTAAAAATAATATAGTTATAGATAAAATCAGAAAATAACAAGTTCATAATACTTAAGAAATTAAGAAAGCAGTTAGAATTGAGTACATACGAATATAAATAATAGACACAAGACAATAATTAAAATTAAAACAAATAACTATAGTTAAAAAGAGAATGACAAACTCATAATACATAAATAGTTAAAAATATAGTTATAATTCAGTGTAGGTTAAATTCATTGCAGTTGAAATTAAAAACATACATATATAGATAGATGAAAAACTCAGTGCTTAAATATCAATGTTAAAAAAATCTTCTAGAGAAAAAATGCAGTTCTCTAGGAGATACTTTTTTGCAGCACTTTTAAAGGTGTCATATCTGCTAATTTCCTTTAAAAAGGTTAGAAGATTGTTATAAAGAGATATGCAGTTGTAAAAAGTGAACTTTCTAAAAGTTGTTTTATGAACTGGTATGTCTAACATGCGACTTCTTGATGGGTAGTATGATGACGACTTCCTAATACTTTGAAGTTAGAGAAGCTGCTCTTCTCAAATGTTACACACTGTGAAATGTGAATAGAATGGAATAGTAAGACAGAGTGTTTTTTGAAGACAGCCCTACAAGATTTTCTGTATTCTAGATCGAATATTAATCTAATTGTTCTTTTCTGAGATGTAAAGACTCTCTTATATTCAGTTGGCAACCCCCTTGTAGCAATATTATTAGATATGTGGCTATATGCAAATGTATAATATAAGCAGCCTATTTTTTGTCTAAAATTGGTTTCAGTTGAAGAATTGGTATGCTTTGTTGAGCTGCTTACAAACAGCACTTATTTGGGACGAGAAGTTAAAGTCTGAGTTAAGCCATGTTCCAAGCAACTTAACGTCGTCACTAAATGTAAGGTTTTTACAAAAGTTCTTTGGCACAGATTTTTTCAAATGGAAATTTATGTAGACTGTCTTATCCGCATTCAGAATAAGTCGATTTTTATGGCACCATTTTTTTTATTTCAATGAGAGCTTTCTCAACATTTCTCTGCAACTCTTCAAGTGTTTTATTTTGGAACCAGTCTTCAAATAATTCGGCTGTAGTATCTTCATGATAATCGACTAAAGAGTCGTTAATACCCTTTGCTGATAAAGACAACGTATTTGGTATAAAACCATTTTCGGTTCCTGCGTGAATTATTTACACAAATTTTGTTTGGAATACCATGTGTATCAAACCAAGTTTCATCCAAATACACTACTGTTCTACCATGTTCTCTAAATTCTCTTAATCTTAATCTGGACCTGGAAATACTTCAAGGGATCATAGACATATAAAGATATCTATGCAAGGGACAAACATGTTTATTGATTATCTATCTTTCGAACAATAGGTGATAATGAGGATCGTCGGATTATATTGATTTACAACCTTCTTATATTTCTGGTTGTCCTATACCTTAATAATTTTGTAAATATATTATTTATTTCGTGATATTTCTGCCAAGAATCTCTGAAGAAACTACAAATCGGAAGTAGTTACCTTCATCTCAGGGAAATGATTTTTGAGTAAAAGCCTTATAAAAATAATCACGACTCCTGTGTGAAGTTAGGTTATGATTGATTCCATCAGAAGTTAATGTTGCCGTGAGAGTAGAGGCAAAGATTAGACCTTTACTACAGGTAAAGGTGGCAGCTTTGGATCTGAAGGTTGTGAATTCAAATCACACTAGGGAGGCTTTTTCTTGCAAAAAATAATTTTAATTACGATCACTCAAAATTGTGAAACGAGTAACTTTAAAAAAACTAGGGCCGACTTCATTGGATGATGCATTAAAAAATATTATATAAATATAAAACAGTGCATCATCCAATACGCTAGCTTTTTTTAAAAAGAAGTCACGTATTTTTAGTTATTTTTGATAGCTGCATTTAATTATTTAATTATACGAACATTTTGATATGCATATCATAGTGAATTATTAAATTTTTAGGTTATGTTCTGCAATCTTGATTTTTCTAATGCTGACAGAACGTGTGTTTTAAAAAAAGTGGTGTTACTTTTTTATTACTGCATCTAATTAGCATTTAAATATACTAACATTTTGAAATGTATATCATGATGATTAATTTATTTTTTAGGCTATGCTCTGTTAACTTTATCTAAAGATGGCAAAACATGTCGTTTCTTTTTTTAAAAAAGGAGCGTTACATTTTTATTTAGTGCATGTAGTTTGCATTTAATTGGCATCTAATTATGCTTTCATTTGATTTCGGTTCTGTCATATCCATATAGATTTATTATTTATAATTATTTGGATCATAGTTAGTTTAATATAGAATTGTCAACTAAAATATTATTAGTTGTCACCTCTTCTTATAAAATAAAGTGATAACACATAAAATATAATATTGGCGACGAGGATAGTAAAACAAACTCACTCAAAAACATTCAACTTATATCTGCAGAGATTCAACACATAAATGGCTGAACCAAATCCAAATGTATTGAACGACATTCTATCCAAGCTAGTCGAAGCCGTAGGAGCACTTTCGATTTATCAAAACAAGCCTCCCACTGTAGTAGCATTCAACGACAAGAAGTTCCCAGTGTATGACACCGACAAACCCGTAGAGTGGGACCGATTCATAGATGCCCTAAATAATGCCTTCTCTGACCACACCGTAATAGATGATAATTCGAATTCGAATTCTTCTAAATAACAACGGAGATACAAGGTTATTTAACATCGCCTCAGATCTATTCAAAAGTAAAAAGAAGATCTTACTTGAGACACCATTTGATGAAATTATAAGAGAGTTAAAAACATATTTTAAACCACCCATAAGTGCCAGTGCTGCATACGCAAAATTCATCAACATCAAGCAAACAACAGGTGAAACTATCTTACAATATGTTGCTCGCCTACGAGCCGCAGAGTCACAGACTGGTTTTGCAGATTCAGAAATGTGTGAAAAGATGTTATTGTGGTAATTTATTTATGGCCTCATAAATGAGCAGCTCCAACATCGATTACTCAACGCCGAAGATTCTCTAGACTTGGATAAGAATATAAAGAAAGCCACTACTGCAGAAATTACATCGGAGAATATAAGGCATATGAATCCTATCACAGAATACATATATGCGCAATCAACATCTGCACCAATTCATACTGCACCTGCATACTGGCAGCAGCAAAGCCGAAACAAAGAATACAATCAAATTTCACCAGAAAAGCAAAGTCAGGTCCAATTTTATCATCGACAACAATCAAGGCAGAATCATCATGAAGACAACATGCCAAATCAAAAACTAGCACAAGGTACAGGATGCATGCGCTGTAATGGAGCTCATCATTCTACGCAATGTTCCCTCGATTCCAACAGTTTGTTTTGCAATAAATGTAAAATAAATGGACATCTGGAAGACGCATGTAGAGGTATGAAGCTAAGAAGGAAACAGAAAATAATCAACAATCGAACATACCATCCAAATCCAACTTATGTACACACAAATCAACTGCGCAACCCACCAAAGATGTCATGGCCACAGTATCAGCGTCAACCAAATATAACACAACCTCTTGTTGCACAACATACATTAGAAACCCCAGTACTTACCAAGCCCATACCAACACAGCAACCTCAACAGAAGTCTGAGCATTTTTACCACAGGTTTCTCCACAAGGCCCAGCGGAGAAGCCTACCACCTTTCCTATAAGGGCCACAGATAAAGACAGTATTTTTTCGCCACACGCAGCATCATTGTACAAAATAGATGATATAGATCTACACAAACCTCCATCTCCAGTGTCTTTTCCATTGTAAAAGTTTGCCGGTTTCTGCCATCCTTCATCCTTATGTCCTCCAGATCCCTTATTCTTGTCGTGGACCTCGACGGTAATACAGTACATATGGAAGTCTATATTGATGATCTCAACGCGCTCAGCCCACCCATGCCAATCGACATTCAGCTTCACCCATCCCTAAATCAAGTACAAGAGGAACTTGTACTCTTCAAAGGCCCACCTCTCACCCTGGATTGGGACAAAGATGCAACACCTAAGTACCTGCCCGCTCGTCCTGTGCCTTACGCCATCGAAGACAGTGTCATCGATGCCTTGCATACGCACAGCAGTTGCAGCCATCGCCAAAATCTCAGGTTCAAATGTCATCTCCAAAATCGATCTCGACCAGGCTTTTACCCAAATTCCTGTCGATGACACAGCGGCAGATCTTCTTACCATTAACACCATATTAGGTCTATTCAGAGTGCATCGCCTACCTTTTGGAATTACTTGTACTTCAGGTATTTTCCAGCGCCTGATGACTGATCTCCTTGCAGGCATTACTGGTGTCGTTATGCTTCAAGATGATGTGCTTGTCTGTGGTCCAGATTCAACAACCCATGATAAGCGCCTCCTCATCGTTCTGGACAAAATACACTCCGCTGGTCTACGTATCCGCCGCAACAAGTGCAAATTCAGAGCAAAATCCGTAACCTTCTTGGGATTTCAAGTCGACGCCAATGGTATTCATCCAATCAAGGAGAAATCAGAGGCCATTTGCAAATTTCCATCTCCAACGGATAAGCAATAGCTTCAGAGTTTTCTTGCACTCGTAAATTTCTATGATCGTTTCATTCCAGACAAAGCCACACGCTTTGAAGCATTATATCGACTACTCGATGATAACCAACCCTGGATTTGGACTGACCAACACGAAGAAGCTGTTCAATACGTTAAGCACATACTCTCCTCAGGCCAAGTACTAGACTACTACGACCCAAAGAAGCCAATTTGCATGGCTGTTGACGCCTCCGCCTACAGGATATCAGTAATTCTATCTCATATATATCCAGATGGCACAGAACGTCCCATCCAATTTAAATCGCGGACACTGACTGAAACTGAACGCCGATACGACACCTTCAACAAAGAAGCTTGTGCATTAATTTACGGAATAACAAAATTCCACAAATATGTATATGGCCGCTCTGGACTAATAATTTACACAGATCATAAATCTCTTGTAGGATTTTTCAAGCTAGGTGCTCCCACACTAGAACACATTTCCCCACGTTTATTACGATGGTCAATAATCATGGGATCTTACGACTACAAAATCTTCCACAGACCGGGAAAGAACAACAGCAACGCAGACGCACTAAGTCGCATGCCTCTTTTGTACAGCGAGATCGACGATGTTGTTCCAGATGCCATACATCTCCTGGATTTATCATCCGGCAGCCCTTTCACCAAGCAGGAAATCACCGCCGCAACAGCTCTTGACCCTACAATGAGTGCTCTTTATGCTGCCTTACATACGGAGTGGCCCACTCTCATCACCACGCTCTTTGAGCCCTTTTACAACATCAGAACGGAGATGACTACAATGGATGGCCTAATCCTCGGGGAAACCGTGTAGTGATTCCATAAACCCTCCGTGATCGAATTCTGACTAGTCTACATGCAGCACATCATGGGATTACAAAAATGAAAGATGTTTCACAGAGCTTAGTTTGGTGACCTGGAATCAGTTCACACATTACAAAAAAAAGGACTGCTCTAAATGTCGTGAACAACAAAGAAATCCATCCTTCACATATCAACCTTGGCCCACATCCACAACACATTGGCAACGCGTGCACGTCGACTACTGTACCATAGACAGACAAAATTTTCTCCTAATGACTGACGCCTGGAGCCACTGGCCAGAAATATTCCTAGTTAATACCATGACAGCAGCAGAGCTCATACGTTGCGTCCGTTATACCTTCGCCACCCATGGCGTGGCCCAACTCATCGTGTCAGACAATGGCAGGCAACTTGTTTCCGCCGACTTTGAAGCTTTCTTGAGCTACAATGGCAGCAAACATCTTACATCAGCCCCATACTTTCCACAGTCTAACGGGCTGGCAGAGCGCACTTTACGTACATTCAAATCTATTTTCAAGTAGCTAGATGAGGGCGATGACCACGCTAAACTTGCAAGGACCCTTTTCGCTATGAGAATCACACCTTGCTCCGCTACAGGAGAGGCCGAGCGTCTTTTCGGACGGTCATTACGCACACCATGGGACGTGGTGCGTTCTGAATTATGCCCACCGAAGCCATGTCGCGCCCCAAATCTCACCTTTTTCCTAGAATAGCAAGTCAATTTCAGAGACTACAGACCAGGCGCTCCGAAATTCTCTTTGGGCAGCAACGTGGAGATAACTGGAAATCGTATGTATAAGATTATTGACAAGGATAACATGGTGCACGTCCGCAACGCCAACCAACTCTACGCAGGACCACCATCTACCACTATCCCCAATATACAAAAACATCTCAAAGTACAGAATTACTTACTGTATGATGACGATGAAGAAGCCGCAACAAAATTTACAAACAGCATTCAACCCAAGACCAATTGATGCTGAACAATCAGAAGAATACAAAAATATGCCTACCAGTCATCCAGAACCGTCAGAAATCGAACAACCTCCATCAATAGAACTGAATCAAGGTGAAACTTCCACTTCCTCCATGAAACAGACACCAAGGCCACAGAGGAGTAGGCGTCTACCAATATGGTTATCATCCGGAAACTACACGCGATAAAGTTAATCATCTTAATAATTTCTCTTTATTTCAAAGGGGGGAAGTATGTCATATCCATAGATATAGATTTATTATTTATAATTATTTGGATCATAGTTAGTTTAATATAGAATTGTCAACTGAAACCTCTTCTTATAAAATAAAGTGATAACATATAAAATATAATAGGTTCTGCTGACTTTGTTCTGCTAGCTTGAGGAACGTCATTTGAAGAGGAAACGAAAACGGTGTGTTTTGGTTCCCAATCTCCTCGGCTCTTGGTGTTGTTTTTCTCTTCTTAGGAAACATGCTGTTAATCCAGCTATTGCAAGTACTATAAGAGTTGTAGCTAAACTCCAAGTAGCTGGATGAAAATTCTCTAGTCCGAAATTCATTGGTTTTGAAGTTTTTGTATGGAATTTTGAATTTTCTATAAGTGCAGTGTCTGCAGCGTAATTGGTTAATTAACTAGAGAGAGAGAGAGAGAGATAAATTTTAATTTCTGGTAGTCGCAGTGGTTTCATTCTGGATGATTCTTGTGGATGCCAAAATTTCATGTCAATGATTTTGTTTTCACAATTAATTGAAATTTGAATTAACCGTGGTTTTTCATGAGGTTAAATCCCTTGAAGTTACACTTGTTCTGAAGTTTCAGAGGATTGCTTGCTGGGATAGCTACTAAATATTCTTTGTTACTGCTTCGAAAATGGGTTCAAGTACATGAACAGTTTGACACTTTCGGGCTTCTGTTTCTTTGATAATATTGGCTATGAAGCATTGGCTGTGCAGCTTTCAGCTAGGGTATTTGGATAAGTACTGTTTATTGTAGGACAGGATTCTTCGAAATATTGTTCTTCATTTTTACCAAGTGTAAGGTACGGTAGTTTAAGTATGATTATGGAATATTTTATTGGAATTGGGAATGGATGGAAGTTTTCAAAGGTTTTTGGTGAGAAAATGGGTAAATGTATAGCGAAAATTAATCTACTCCCAGAGAATAACATTTCTAGGCTAGCTAGGGAGTAGCACTTCATAATGTTTTCAAAGAAAAGGAATCTTGCCTGTCCATATGTTTTTACTAAATAATCTATTTAATTATTTAGTTCTTGTATTGATATTACGGAAATTGCGTTATTGTATTCTAATCCATTATCTGAGCCGAGAGTGCCAAATAGCCATGCACAGGTTTTTCCAACTAAATCAACTAGACCTCCATTAGGTCTTATATGCGGTGTTAAATTCTTTAACTTGACAGAACAAATGACCTTAAAGAAACTAGGATTATTATGAGTAAGGTTTAAAGATTTCTCTAAAGCGGAGAAGAAAATTTTAAATTGTTCTGTTGATCTTTTAGGTTTAAGTTTAAGATAATGAATGAATGTATGTTTTGAGCTTATCACTCGAGCTTTACCAATGTGGATGGAAAGTAATGGACTATGTAAGGCAGTGATTTGTGTATTAATTTGTCTTTACGGGTTTGGATATTATTACCAGTATCTCTAACGGCAGTTGTTATAAGATGACGTGGTTTGGTTTTAATTTTAAGAGCACTCTTGTTTTTGATAAATACCTTAGTACTGGGTGAAAATTCTGCAGGGTATTTTCTTTTTACATTCTGTTTTTTTGTTTTTTTCGTTTAACTTGTAATGAAGTGTTGTATATCTTCTAATGAATTAATTTATGTCGTTGGCGAGGATCAGCCATAAATTGGTTTAATAATAATTCTACCATTTAATACTTTTGTTTTTTTACGCTATGAACGGACGAATTATAGCCGATGCGAGACTCATTCATTGTTTGATGGATACATTCGGATGTTTCAATTTGAGAACTCTAACTATTTCGATAAAGTTTGAATGTGCTCGCTCAATAGGGCTACTGCTGTTGGAAATTCCTGTGCTAATAAAATGTAATTGTATATGATGTAATTTACACAAATCAGGATTGATGTTTTAAATTCTATTCCATTGTCACAGGTTATGAGATTTGGAATACCAAAATGTGACACGTTTAATAAATTTTCAAAGACTACGGGTGCATTGCAAGTAAGCTCTAGAATATAAGCTTTAGTATATCTAGAAAATACATCTATTATGATTACAAATGTTATATTAGCAATTTGAAAAGTATCCATATAAATCGAGTCGAGGGATTGAGAGGGAGTTGCAGTTAATGTGAATTAAATTTTTGAGGGTGTCGATCGTACTTGGCCTATTGGCAAATATCGTGATTATCAACGAAGTCAGTTTTGGTTTTTTAAAAATTGGACCAATAATATTTTTTTCTTAGTGCTAAAAAGGATTCGTTTATGCCTCTATAGTAGGTTGTAGACAGGTATTTCTCTTTGTTTAGATTTTTTATTAATGTCCCTGAGAAATTGGGTGGATATTACCAGCTTATAAGCATGGTTTTGGAAAGTTTTCTGCAATATTATGGTTAATGCAGGAATGACATTGATTTATGATTTATAAACATAGATTCAATACAGCTTTTTGGATCGAAGTTATTCTTGAAGAATTTAAAACTTTTATCTTCATTATTTTCTGAGAGTTCTGTCTGTTTTTTTGTATGACAGTTTGTTTCTGATGATATGGTAGGGTGTATTTAATTGAAAATAATTTGATTAGAAAAATGATTGACACAATTTTCGTTGAAAGGAATTTCTAATATGGGGTCTTCTACATCTAAATGTGTTGTTTCACTATAGTAAATGATCTGCACGGGTTCTGGCCCAAAATCGGTCAATTTTACATGTAAATTCCCATAAGGAATTCTAAGGTCAAAAATAGCGAAATTGGCGCTATTTGACCTTGAACTACTTCCCGCGCTCTGGTCAGCCACGCCCCCTCGGCGGGAAATTTAAATTTGACAGCTGCGCAATCTGGCGGGGGAATAGGCAGCTGACGCCATCTTGGAAGCGGAGGAAATTGGCAGCCGGCATGGGATGTAAAGAATTTGTCATCAGACATCCAAGGAGCATAGTCATCCAGAAGTCGCAGTCAACATCGTCGAGCAGTTGGATTGAGGATGACGTCATGCTGGCAGGAATGAAATGTTCTCACGAATCTCGCTGAATAATCAACAACCCAAATATAACATGCTTCGGTAATATCACAGTTGTGATAAGAGCTAGACCGCACCCACCGCAAATTCTTGTCGAATATTACAACCACATGCTTCGCTGATAACAGTCAGCTGTTATGAAAAGAGGTTGAATGAATGCTAGAATAATTATTTCTACAAAATCAACATTATACTTTATTTATAAGGTACATAAAGATCATATATTTCTTATCATTTGTTTATCACACATGTAATAATGAATTTTATAATATCAGTAAACAAGATGTGTCTGAATTGATTTAAATTAGTATGCATATTTCTCATAACTGGGAAAAAGGTACAACTATCAAGAAAAAATAAGCAAGTATCTCAACAAATGAGTGAAAATGAGAGAAAATGGTACAAATATCAAGAAAAATGAGTCAAGTAACTACAATATAGCTATGTGAGATGTGAAAAATGAAAGAAAGAAATGCAATATACATGAAATGAGAAAGAAAAATGACGCAAAAATCAAGAAAAATGATGTCAGCAGGATTGGTAGAGTTAACATCAGTGCGCATGCGTGCACAATGCTATATAAAGGTTGGTATCACAAAACTTACTCATTCAGTCAGTGACTTCCGTACGAGTAAGATGTGTCTCTTCTATAATTTAGTAAAACAAATTGCAGTCATATTAAGACTTTTATCATCTCAATATGATGATAATGAGGCTCGCAAAGGATTAAAAGAGTGTGCTAAGGCGCTAAAACGCATTAAAGATGCTAAGAGATATGCCAAGAGTGTGGGTGAGAAACAGCATCTAGAAGCATGTTCAAGAAATATCCGAACCTTGAGGAATCAGATTAAAGCTGAAGGAAAGAAAGGAACAGGGCTAATTTCTAGGCCAAATACTGCAAGAGATCGAGTTTGCTGGAACGAAAGTGAGTCGGCATTTGACGGACGCATTCGCACAGGAATCATCTCTAACCTCCAACATAAAGACCCCCTCACATTCCTTCAAGACTGTTTTAAACTCTTTAGACCTCGTATAATCAATGCTCTGAGGAAAGATGAAGCCATCAAGGTCAACGTAGTATTCGGAGGCGAGTTTGAAATAGTGAAAGGTGATCGAGTGTTAACAGAATATAAATATTTCACTACCTCCAATTCACCCATCTATCGTGAGACAGATATCGAGAAGTGGTTCATCTCAAAGGTCATCACCCCCCTCCTCAAAGATTTAGAAGAATTTCAAGAGAGAGATAGTGGATGGGCACTGAAGCGAGTTATGAATTTAGGAGTGAACATTAACAAATTTACACCTCAGCTGGGCTCATCATATATTGAGCTACCACCACAGATTAAGAAGAAGAAATCCTGCGTTAACGTTAAAAACGTTGATGATGCATGTTTCGCCTGGGCTATTACATCTTCCTTATATCCTGCATATAAAAATCCACAGAGAATAGAAAAGTACCCCCACTATTCATCGGTATTAAAATTGAAAGGAATACAGTTTCCGATGACAATGAAGCAGATTCCAAATTTCGAGAAACAGAACGATATATCCGTCAACGTTTACATTCTCCAAAAGGAAAAAAATACATTTACCACACTACCAACATACCTCACCAAAGAAAAGCGCGAGAAACATGTGAATCTGCTACTTATTCAGGACAGATATGATGATACTGAGAGCCCCGTCAAATATCATTATGTATGGATCAAAAATCTCTCCAGGCTTCTATCCAACCAACTTAGTAAAGAAAAGCGTCAAAAGTTCTTTTGCGAACGCTGCCTCCACTATTTTAGATCTCCAGAAAAATTGGATAAACATTTGGAAGACTGTCAAAATATTAATGAAACAGCCATAAAGATGCCCGAACCAGGAAGGAACATCCTTAAATTCAAAAATTTTAAAAATAAGGAAAAAGCTCCTTTTGTTGTATATGCTGATTTGGAGAGTGTCTTGGAAAAAACTGATGACCCAAAAAAACCACAACGTCACGTTCCAGCTGCGATTGGATATTATGTTAAGTGTTCCTACGACCACTCCCTTAGTTTTTTCCGATCTTACCGCGGACAGGACTGTATGCAGTGGTTTGCTAATGAGATGGGCAGTTTAGCGGAAGATATGGCTACAGTCTTCTGGTGCTCATATAACATCCATATGACCTATGAACAGGAAATAGAGTATCAAAAAGCTACTCACTGTCACATCTGCGTGAAATCATTTAGCCCTGAAGATAAGAAAGTGCGCGATCACAACCACTTGTTACCTGAAAACAATTATAGAGGAGCAGCGCACGAGGGATGCAACATTAATTACAAGGACAGCCATATGGTTCCAGTTGTCTTCCACAATCTATCAGGCTATGATGCTCATTTCATAGTTACAGACATTGCTACGAAGATTGGGGGAAAAGTTGACCTACTTCCCATAACAAAGGAGAAGTATATCTCATTTACCAAACATATAGATGATTACCCTATTCAGTTCCGTTTCATAGACAGTTTCCGATTTATGGCATCCTCCTTGGACAAGTTGGCATCATATTTACCGGAATTTCCAAATCTGAAGACACAGTTTCCTGAAGTAGATGAAATGCATTTTTCACTTTTAACGAAGAAAGGAGTAATGCCATATGATTACATCGACTCCTTCGACCGTTTTTCTGAAACGAATCTACCATCCATAGATGATTTTTACAACAAGCTGAATAATAAACCATGTCCTCGCCGACTCTACCGACGAGCCCAAGATGTTTGGAGCAGCTTCTCATGTGAAAATTTGGGAGAATACGTTGATTTATATATGAAGACTGATATTCTACTCTTGGCTGATGTATTTGAGATGTTCCGCACAAGCTGTCTGAACACGTATAATTTAGATCCAGCTCACTATTTTACATTACCAGGCTTCACTTGGGATGCCATGCTGAAGCATACAGGAATCGAGCTGGAGCTGTTAACCGATGCTGATATGTTTCTGTTTATTGAACGAGGCATTCGAGGAGGTTTGAGCCAAGTATGTAGTAAAAGGCAGGCTAAAGCTAACAACATGTATATCAATAATTATGACCCATCGAAGCCAAAAACATTTTTGATGTACTTTGACATAAACAACCAATATGGATGGGCAATGTCACAATATCTACCATATGGAGGTTTTGAATGAACATTGATGTCGCATCAATACCTGATGATGCAGATGAAGGATATTTTTTGGAAGTAGACCTAGACTATCCTAAACATCTTCATGATAAACATAAAGACATACCCTTCTGCCCACAACATATTAATCCTAGGACGCTGAAGCCTTCTAGGAATGTTAACGAGCCAACAAAATTAATGGCTACATTGTATGATAAACATAAGTATGTTATACATTATGTAGCACTCAAGCAGGCATTGGAACACGGGCTTGTGCTTAAAAAGATTCATCGAGCATTAAAATTCAAGCAGAGTCCTTGGCTTAAAAGTTACATTGATCTCAACACCGAACTTAGGAAGAAGGCTAAAAATGAGTTTGAAAAAAATCTGTTTAAATTGATGAACAATGCTGTTTTTGGGAAGACGATGGAGAACGTTAGGAAGCGTGTGAACATCAAGCTTCTTACTGAGTGGACTGGAAGATATGGTGCTGAGTCATACATCTCTAAACCTGAGTTCAAGACTGCTACAGTTTTTAATGAGAACCTAGTTGCAGTGGAATTAAAGAAACTGCAGGTATGGTTAAATAAACCAATTTATGTTGGACAATCCATCCTTGATCTAGCTAAAACTACCATCTACGATTTTCATTATGGTTACATGCGACAACGTTATGGTGATGAATGCTCTGTACTCTACACAGACACTGATTCCCTGATATATGAACTCCATCAGGATCCATATATATTAATGAGGGAAGATTGTCATAGATATTTTGATACTAGCGAATATCCTCAAGATAATCACTATGGAATACCTTTAGTAAATAAGAAGGTACTTGGAATGATGAAAGATGAGAATAATGGCGTTCCAATGATAGCTTATGTAGGGCTCAGATCCAAATTATATGCTACAAAAGTGCATACGACCGATAATGATTTAGAAAAGATGATAAAACATCTGATGGAAGATGAGTATGAAGAGGATGAAATTGCTGAGAATATAAGAAATTTTGGAGTGACCAAGAAGGCCAAAGGGGTAAAATCTTCAATCGTCAAGACCGAGATAACTTTCGAAGACTATATTGAATGCTTAGAAGGGTTTCAAAAGAAGACGGTTACTCAAAACCTTATCAGATCTGACAAGCACGAGGTCCATTCAATAACACAAGAAAAAATAGCTCTCAGTCCTGATGATGATAAGCGTTTCCTTGTTTATGGAACAGATGACACACTTCCATGGGGACATTATCAAATATGTGAAGCTATGGATATAAACTAATTATGTTTTTTACATCTTTTATATTTTTGACAATAAAAATAAAATAAAAATCTCGTTTCTTATTTCTTTAACTCTACCCTTCAAAATTCTCTATATAAATCCCAAAAACGACAAATTCTCTTCATTCATAATCGAGACGTCTAACACTAAACATGCCTATAAAGTGGGATTGCAGAAGAGACTGCAGTTCAGATTACACACCTGATCTCAAAGATAAATGTGAAATATGTGAGAAAGCTGCATTTACAGTAGTATCTAAATACAAACGCGATAGACACGGTATAGGCTACTATAGCTTCACATCCTACTGCTACGATTGCTATGAATTGCATTCTGGTATACAGGAAGCAGCAAGATTTAGGCATATGCAAAACCAGGCGTTAGGATTACGAGAAATTGATGAAACCGACACATTATCCGCTATATTAATGAAGCATTTTATACTACAACTTCCAACTATCGAGGATTTTCGACAGATTACTACCAACGATTTGGTTGTAACATTACGAATGACGCTATACAGTAATAATATTAGGTATGGAACCAGTCTAACACCTGAAATATTAAGCAGCGATGTAGACCTTATATATTGGTTTGAGTCCATTATACTCATGAGATGTATTGATGAGTTGCAGCGGTATAAAAATGCTATTTTATCATCATTATATATAGAATGTAATGTTTAAATATTTCAAATAAAAAATTATATTTATTCAACAATTGTTTTATTCAAATTGAAATTAGCTTGTTGTAGATAATTTAAGTTTAACCAGAGGTGTTTTGTTAGTTCTTTGATAGCCATCAGGCAACAATTTCCTCAAATCAAAGGCACTATACGTACTCCAAGGGTGACAGCCCGGTTTGTAAGCGAGTCTAACCGACACCATAAGTATTGAATACTTCTCCCACAGGGTGGTACCTGGCGTGCCTTTGTGCAGGAAAAAGTCGACAACCTTGGTAATTTAGTAATATTGTTGCATTAAGAAATGTTTTCGAATACCAGAAGATCAAGTTGACGGTCGAGCCTGTGATAAATATAAGATGATATGATGTCTAATGGCTTTTATTTTGTGTCTACGTAATTGAGAAGAAACACTACTGTGAAGATGGCTAAATTGAAGGCATCGGTTTTTATACAATATAATTGGAAACATGTTGTACGTAGATATACACCACCATACAAATATCAAGAAAAATGAAGCAAGTATCTCAATAAATGACTGAAAATGAGAGAAAAATGGTGCAAATATCCAGAAAACTGAGACAAGTAACTACAAAATAGCTATGTGAGATGTGAAAAATGACAGAAAGAAATGTAAAATACATGAAATGAGTGAGAAAAATGGTACAAATATCAAGAAAAATGATCCAAGTAACTACAAAATAGCTATGTGAGATGTGAAAAATGTATACAGCACAATAATACTTTATTTATATGTTACATAAGGTTCATATATTTCTTATCATTTGTTAATCACACATGTGATAATGAATTAATTTTATATCACTTTACAAGATGTGTCGGCATTGATTTAAATTAATATGTATATTTCTCATAACTGCGAAAAAGGTACAAATATCAAGAAAAAATGAAGCAAGTATCTCTACAAATGAGTGAAAATGAGAGAAAATGGTACAAATATCAAGAAAAATGAGCCATTATAGAAAACATGCCGAGGTTGCACATAAGAATCAACAATTGTGTGATGAAGATCAAGCCTTTTGAACCTTCCTTGTTAATATTGGGCCGATTGAAACGTGTTAAAATTTATACAGCACAATAATTATTTCTACAAAATCAACATTATACTTTATTTATATGGTACATAGGGTTCATATATTTCATATCATTTGTTTATCACACATGTAATAATGATTTAATTTTATATCACTGTACAAGATGTGTCAGCATAATATTTATATTTCTGATAACTATGAAAAAGGTATAAATATCAAGAAAAATGAAGCAAGTATCAATGAGTGAAAATGTGAGAGAATGGTACAAATACCAAGAAAAATGAACCATTATAGAAAAAATGTTGAGGTTGCACATAAGAATCGACAATTGTGTGATGAACATTTCATTCCTAACAGCATGACGTCATCCTCAATCCAACTACTCCAAATATTACAACGACATGCTTCGGTGATAACAGTCAGCTGTTGTGATAAGAGGTTGAATGAATGCTAGACCGCATCTAGCACGATAATTATTTCTACAAAATCAACATTATACTTTATTTATATGATACATAAGGTTCATATATTTCTTATCATTTGTTTATCACACTTGTAATAATGAATTAATTTTATATCAAGGAAAATGAAGCAAGTATCAATGAGTGAAAATGAGAGAAAATGACACAAATATCAAGAAAAATGATCCAAGTAACTACAAAATAGCTATGTGAAATGTGAAAAATTATACAGCACAATAATTATTTCTACAAAATCAACATTATACTTAATTTATATGGTACATATATCACATGTCTTAATGAATTAATTTTATATCAGTATACAAGATGTGTCGGCATAATATGTAAATTTCTCATAACTTTGAAAAAGGTACAAATATCAAGAAAAATGAGCTATTATAGAAAAAATGTCGAGGTTGTATATAAGAATCAACAATTGTGTGACGAACATTTTCATTCCTGCCAGCATGACGTCATCCTCAAACTAGCTAGTCTACGCTACTCATCAATACTCTTCTTCGAAAAAGGGGTAATGCTATATCATCAGGAAGAGCAGAAGGCTGTAAATTCATTTTCCTTTTTCACATGGTTTATCATTTGAGTTGCCAGATTTCTCCTTCGGTATTCTGGAAACATGTAAATATAGTTAAGACACTTTGGATTCTTATGAGTTTGAAGAGGATCAAAATCTACATGTTTTGATACAACATTCCCACTGTTTTTCAGTATAAAAGGGATTAACAGTCTGTGCTTTCCAATTATGGTCGTGACTGTCTTTACATAAGTGAGTGAGAGTATATTTTTCCCTCAGGTGAGTAATACTTCTAATATTATTCGAATTAATTCATATAGTTTACTCAATCCCGTTTTTAGAAATTAATGGCTGGGTCATATTGAAAGAATTTTCTTTGTTGATGAATAATCTCATAAAGAGTATCAGATAGATGTTCCTATGAATATTTTTATACAAATCGGTAATAATATCCTTGGTGATCGAAAAATTTGAGATGATAGAAAATAGATAGAAAAATCCATATTCTCATCATATTTTCTGTAATAAATAACTCCACAATCTTCATCAAGCTGCTTTGTAGCATCATCTCTTTCGGTATCCTGTAATCTTTTATATCTGAGCCTACACTTTCTATCTATTCGAAGCATTGTGATCAGCTTTTTCAACATGTCTCATGAAGAAGTGGTTTATCACTGTATCACTTCGCGTGAATTTCTTTCCTCACTCAGTACAGGCGAAGCCAATTTTCTTATGTTTATTTGGATATCTGCTCAAATTATTAGGCAGAGTGTAATTTTTTCTACAGATTTGACAAGTATACATCTTGTTTCTTGGGGCGAGTAAAGTGGAACTGAGTAGTATCCGCATTGTATCCGTTTTGTATCTTCAGTTATCTCAGGCTACCTTCGGAAATCTTCAACCACCTTCAGCTATCTTCGGCTATTTTCGTCTATCTTCAGCTATTTTCGGCTATCTTCGGCTTTAAGTGTCTTGAAATATTTAGAATGTTGATATGAAGATTTTGTATAGCCGAAAATAGCTGAAGATAGACGAAAATAGCCGAAGATAGCTGAAGGTGGTTGAAGATTTCCGAAGGTAGCCTGAGATAACTGAAGATACAAAACGGATACAATGCGGATACTACTCAGTTCCACTTTACTCGCCCCAAGAAACAAGATGTATACTTGTCAAATCTGTAGAAAAAATTACACTCTGCCTAATAATTTGAGCAGATATCCAAATAAACATAAGAAAATTGGCTTCGCCTGTACTGAGTGAGGAAAGAAATTCACGCGAAGTGATACAGTGATAAACCACTTCTTCATGAGACATGTTGAAAAAGCTGATCACAATGCTTCGAATAGATAGAATGTGTAGGCTCAGATATAAAAGATTACAGGATACCGAAAGAGATGATGCTACAAAGCAGCTTGATGAAGATTGTGGAGTTATTTATTACAGAAAATATGATGAGAATATGGATTTTTCTATCTATTTTCTATCATCTCAAATTTTTCGATCACCAAGGATATTATTACCGATTTGTATAAAAATATTCATAGGAACATCTATCTGATACTCTTTATGAGATTATTCATCAACAAAGAAAATTCTTTCAATATGACCCAGCCATTAATTTCAAAAAACGGGATTGAGTAAACTATATGAATTAATTCGAATAATATTAGAAGTATTACTCACCTGAGGGAAAAATATACTCTCACTCACTTATGTAAAGACAGTCACGACCATAATTGGAAAGCACAGACTGTTAATCCCTTTTATACTGAAAAACAGTGGGAATGTTGTATCAAAACATGTAGATTTTGATCCTCTTCAAACTCATAAGAATCCAAAGTGTCTTAACTATATTTACATGTTTCCAGAATACCGAAGGAGAAATCTGGCAACTCAAATGATAAACCATGTGAAAAAGGAAAATGAATTTACAGCCTTCTGCTCTTCCTGATGATATAGCATTACCCCTTTTTCGAAGAAGAGTATTGATGAGTAGCGTAGACTAGCTAGTTTGAGGATGACGTCATGCTGGCAGGAATGAAAATGTTCGTCACACAATTGTTGATTCTTATATACAACCTCGACATTTTTTCTATAATAGCTCATTTTTCTTGATATTTGTACCTTTTTCAAAGTTATGAGAAATTTACATATTATGCCGACACATCTTGTATACTGATATAAAATTAATTCATTAAGACATGTGATATATGTACCATATAAATTAAGTATAATGTTGATTTTGTAGAAATAATTATTGTGCTGTATAATTTTTCACATTTCACATAGCTATTTTGTAGTTACTTGGATCATTTTTCTTGATATTTGTGTCATTTTCTCTCATTTTCACTCATTGATACTTGCTTCATTTTCCTTGATATAAAATTAATTCATTATTACAAGTGTTATAAACAAATGATAAGAAATATATGAACCTTATGTATCATATAAATAAAGTATAATGTTGATTTTGTAGAAATAATTATCGTGCTAGATGCGGTCTAGCATTCATTCAACCTCTTATCACAACAGCTGACTGTTATCACCGAAGCATGTCGTTTTAATATTTGGAGTAGTTGGATTGAGGATGACGTCATGCTGTTAGGAATGAAATGTTCATCACACAATTGTCGATTCTTATGTGCAACCTCAACATTTTTTCTATAATGGTTCATTTTTCTTGGTATTTGTACCATTCTCTCACATTTTCACTCATTGATACTTGTTTCATTTTTCTTGATATTTATACCTTTTTCATAGTTATCAGAAATATAAATATTATGCTGACACATCTTGTACAGTGATATAAAATTAAATCATTATTACATGTGTGATAAACAAATGATATGAAATATATGAACCCTATGTACCATATAAATAAAGTATAATGTTGATTTTGTAGAAATAATTATTGTGCTGTATAAATTTTAACACGTTTCAATCGGCCCAATATTAACAAGGAAGGTTCAAAAGGCTTGATCTTCATCACACAATTGTTGATTCTTATGTGCAACCTCGGCATGTTTTCTATAATGGCTCATTTTTCTTGATATTTGTACCATTTTCTCTCATTTTCACTCATTTGTAGAGATACTTGCTTCATTTTTTCTTGATATTTGTACCTTTTTCGCAGTTATGAGAAATATACATATTAATTTAAATCAATGCCGACACATCTTGTAAAGTGATATAAAATTAATTCATTATCACATGTGTGATTAACAAATGATAAGAAATATATGAACCTTATGTAACATATAAATAAAGTATTATTGTGCTGTATACATTTTTCACATCTCACATAGCTATTTTGTAGTTACTTGGATCATTTTTCTTGATATTTGTACCATTTTTCTCACTCATTTCATGTATTTTACATTTCTTTCTGTCATTTTTCACATCTCACATAGCTATTTTGTAGTTACTTGTCTCAGTTTTCTGGATATTTGCACCATTTTTCTCTCATTTTCAGTCATTTATTGAGATACTTGCTTCATTTTTCTTGATATTTGTATGGTGGTGTATATCTACGTACAACATGTTTCCAATTATATTGTATAAAAACCGATGCCTTCAATTTAGCCATCTTCACAGTAGTGTTTCTTCTCAATTACGTAGACACAAAATAAAAGCCATTAGACATCATATCATCTTATATTTATCACAGGCTCGACCGTCAACTTGATCTTCTGGTATTCGAAAACATTTCTTAATGCAACAATATTACTAAATTACCAAGGTTGTCGACTTTTTCCTGCACAAAGGCACGCCAGGTACCACCCTGTGGGAGAAGTATTCAATACTTAGGGTGTCGGTTAGACTCGCTTACAAACCGGGCTGTCACCCTTGGAGTACGTATAGTGCCTTTGATTTGAGGAAATTGTTGCCTGATGGCTATCAAAGAACTAACAAAACACCTCTGGTTAAACTTAAATTATCTACAACAAGCTAATTTCAATTTGAATAAAACAATTGTTGAATAAATATAATTTTTTATTTGAAATATTTAAACATTACATTCTATATATAATGATGATAAAATAGCATTTTTATACCGCTGCAACTCATCAATACATCTCATGAGTATAATGGACTCAAACCAATATATAAGGTCTACATCGCTGCTTAATATTTCAGGTGTTAGACTGGTTCCATACCTAATATTATTACTGTATAGCGTCATTCGTAATGTTACAACCAAATCGTTGGTAGTAATCTGTCGAAAATCCTCGATAGTTGGAAGTTGTAGTATAAAATGCTTCATTAATATAGCGGATAATGTGTCGGTTTCATCAATTTCTGGTAATCCTAACGCCTGGTTTTGCATATGCCTAAATCTTGCTGCTTCCTGTATACCAGAATGCAATTCATAGCAATCGTAGCAGTAGGATGTGAAGCTATAGTAGCCTATACCGTGTCTATCGCGTTTGTATTTAGATACTACTGTAAATGCAGCTTTCTCACATATTTCACATTTATCTTTGAGATCAGGTGTGTAATCTGAACTGCAGTCTCTTCTGCAATCCCACTTTATAGGCATGTTTAGTGTTAGACGTCTCGATTATGAATGAAGAGAATTTGTCGTTTTTGGGATTTATATAGAGAATTTTGAAGGGTAGAGTTAAAGAAATAAGAAACGAGATTTTTATTTTATTTTTATTGTCAAAAATATAAAAGATGTAAAAAACATAATTAGTTTATATCCATAGCTTCACATATTTGATAATGTCCCCATGGAAGTGTGTCATCTGTTCCATAAACAAGGAAACGCTTATCATCATCAGGACTGAGAGCTATTTTTTCTTGTGTTATTGAATGGACCTCGTGCTTGTCAGATCTGATAAGGTTTTGAGTAACCGTCTTCTTTTGAAACCCTTCTAAGCATTCAATATAGTCTTCGAAAGTTATCTCGGTCTTGACGATTGAAGATTTTACCCCTTTGGCCTTCTTGGTCACTCCAAAATTTCTTATATTCTCAGCAATTTCATCCTCTTCATACTCATCTTCCATCAGATGTTTTATCATCTTTTCTAAATCATTATCGGTCGTATGCACTTTTGTAGCATATAATTTGGATCTGAGCCCTACATAAGCTATCATTGGAACGCCATTATTCTCATATTTCATCATTCCAAGTACCTTCTTATTTACTAAAGGTATTCCATAGTGATTATCTTGAGGATATTCGCTAGTATCAAAATATCTATGACAATCTTCCCTCATTAATATATATGGATCCTGATGGAGTTCATATATCAGGGAATCAGTGTCTGTGTAGAGTACAGAGCATTCATCACCATAACGTTGTCGCATGTAACCATAATGAAAATCGTAGATGGTAGTTTTAGCTAGATCAAGGATGGATTGTCCAACATAAATTGGTTTATTTAACCATACCTGCAGTTTCTTTAATTCCACTGCAACTAGGTTCTCATTAAAAACTGTAGCAGTCTTGAACTCAGGTTTAGAGATGTATGACTCAGCACCATATCTTCCAGTCCACTCAGTAAGAAGCTTGATGTTCACACGCTTCCTAACGTTCTCCATCGTCTTCCCAAAAACAGCATTGTTCATCAATTTAAACAGATTTTTTTCAAACTCATTTTTAGCCTTCTTCCTAAGTTCGGTGTTGAGATCAATGTAACTTTTAAGCCAAGGACTCTGCTTGAATTTTAATGCTCATTGAATCTTTTTAAGCACAAGCCCGTGTTCCAATGCCTGCTTGAGTGC
This sequence comes from Crioceris asparagi, assembly GCA_958507055.1. Lineage (NCBI taxonomy): Eukaryota > Metazoa > Arthropoda > Insecta > Coleoptera > Chrysomelidae > Crioceris > Crioceris asparagi. The sequence continues at coordinate 77,260,327 of OY293826.1, read as the reverse complement.
TACATAATGTATAACATACTTATGTTTATCATACAATGTAGCCATTAATTTTGTTGGCTCGTTAACATTCCTAGAAGGCTTCAGCGTCCTAGGATTAATATGTTGTGGGCAGAAGGGTATGTCTTTATGTTTATCATGAAGATGTTTAGGATAGTCTAGGTCTACTTCCAAAAAATATCCTTCATCTGCATCATCAGGTATTGATGCGACATCAATGTTCATTCAAAACCTCCATATGGTAGATATAGTGACATTGCCCATCCATATTGGTTGTTTATGTCAAAGTACATCAAAAATGTTTTTGGCTTCGATGGGTCATAATTATTGATATACATGTTGTTAGCTTTAGCCTGCCTTTTACTACATACTTGGCTCAAACCTCCTCGAATGCCTCGTTCAATAAACAGAAACATATCAGCATCGGTTAACAGCTCCAGCTCGATTCCTGTATGCTTCAGCATGGCATCCCAAGTGAAGCCTGGTAATGTAAAATAGTGAGCTGGATCTAAATTATACGTGTTCAGACAGCTTGTGCGGAACATCTCAAATACATCAGCCAAGAGTAGAATATCAGTCTTCATATATAAATCAACGTATTCTCCCAAATTTTCACATGAGAAGCTGCTCCAAACATCTTGGGCTCGTCGGTAGAGTCGGCGAGGACATGGTTTATTATTCAGCTTGTTGTAAAAATCATCTATGGATGGTAGATTCGTTTCAGAAAACCGGTCGAAGGAGTCGATGTAATCATATGGCATTACTCCTTTCTTCGTTAAAAGTGAAAAATGCATTTCATCTACTTCAGGAAACTGTGTCTTCAGATTTGGAAATTCCGGTAAATATGATGCCAACTTGTCCAAGGAGGATGCCATAAATCGGAAACTGTCTATGAAACGGAACTGAATAGGGTAATCATCTATATGTTTGGTAAATGAGATATACTTCTCCTTTGTTATGGGAAGTAGGTCAACTTTTCCCCCAATCTTCGTAGCAATGTCTGTAACTATGAAATGAGCATCATAGCCTGATAGATTGTGGAAGACAACTGGAACCATATGGCTGTCCTTGTAATTAATGTTGCATCCCTCGTGCGCTGCTCCTCTATAATTGTTTTCAGGTAACAAGTGGTTGTGATCGCGCACTTTCTTATCTTCAGGGCTAAATGATTTCACGCAGATGTGACAGTGAGTAGCTTTTTGATACTCTATTTCCTGTTCATAGGTCATATGGATGTTATATGAGCACCAGAAGACTGTAGCCATATCTTCCGCTAAACTGCCCATCTCATTAGCAAACCACTGCATACAGTCCTGTCCGCGGTAAGATCGGACAAAACTAAGGGAGTGGTCGTAGGAACACTTAACATAATATCCAATCGCAGCTGGAACGTGACGTTGTGGTTTTTTTGGGTCATCAGTTTTTTCCAAGACACTCTCCAAATCAGCATATACAACAAAAGGAGCTTTTTCCTTATTTTTAAAATTTTTGAATTTAAGGATGTTCCTTCCTGGTTCGGGCATCTTTATGGCTGTTTCATTAATATTTTGACAGTCTTCCAAATGTTTATCCAATTTTTCTGGAGATCTAAAATAGTGGAGGCAGCGTTCGCAAAAGAACTTTTGACGCTTTTCTTTACTAAGTTGGTTGGATAGAAGCCTGGAGAGATTTTTGATCCATACATAATGATATTTGACGGGGCTCTCAGTATCATCATATCTGTCCTGAATAAGTAGCAGATTCACATGTTTCTCGCGCTTTTCTTTGGTGAGGTATGTTGGTAGTGTGGTAAATGTATTTTTTTCCTTTTGGAGAATGTAAACGTTGACGGATATATCGTTCTGTTTCTCGAAATTTGGAATCTGCTTCATTGTCATCGGAAACTGTATTCCTTTCAATTTTAATACCGATGAATAGTGGGGGTACTTTTCTATTCTCTGTGGATTTTTATATGCAGGATATAAGGAAGATGTAATAGCCCAGGCGAAACATGCATCATCAACGTTTTTAACGTTAACGCAGGATTTCTTCTTCTTAATCTGTGGTGGTAGCTCAATATATGATGAGCCCAGCTGAGGTGTAAATTTGTTAATGTTCACTCCTAAATTCATAACTCGCTTCAGTGCCCATCCACTATCTCTCTCTTGAAATTCTTCTAAATCTTTGAGGAGGGGGGTGATGACCTTTGAGATGAACCACTTCTCGATATCTGTCTCACGATAGATGGGTGAATTGGAGGTAGTGAAATATTTATATTCTGTTAACACTCGATCACCTTTCACTATTTCAAACTCGCCTCCGAATACTACGTTGACCTTGATGGCTTCATCTTTCCTCAGAGCATTGATTATACGAGGTCTAAAGAGTTTAAAATAGTCTTGAAGGAATGTGAGGGGGTCTTTATGTTGGAGGTTAGAGATGATTCCTGTGCGAATGCGTCCGTCAAATGCCGACTCACTTTCGTTCCAGCAAACTCGATCTCTTGCAGTATTTGGCCTAGAAATCAGCCCTGTTCCTTTCTTTCCTTCAGCTTTAATCTGATTCCTCAAGGTTCGGATATTTCTTGAACATGCTTCTAGATGCTGTTTCTCACCCACACTCTTGGCATATCTCTTAGCATCTTTAATGCGTTTTAGCGCCTTAGCACACTCTTTTAATCCTTTGCGAGCCTCATTATCATCATATTGAGATGATAAAAGTCTTAATATGACTGCAATTTGTTTTACTAAATTATTGAAGAGACACATCTTACTCGTACGGAAGTCACTGACTGAATGAGTAAGTTTTGTGATACCAACCTTTATATAGCATTGTGCACGCATGCGCACTGATGTTAACTCTACCAATCCTGCTGACATCATTTTTCTTGATTTTTGCGTCATTTTTCTTTCTCATTTCATGTATATTGCATTTATTTCTTTCATTTTTCACATCTCACATAGCTATATTGTAGTTACTTGACTCATTTTTCTTGATATTTGTACCATTTTCTCTCATTTTCACTCATTTGTTGAGATACTTGCTTATTTTTTCTTGATAGTTGTACCTTTTTCCCAGTTATGAGAAATATGCATACTAATTTAAATCAATTCCGACACATCTTGTTTACTGATATTATAAAATTCATTATTACATGTGTGATAAACAAATGATAAGAAATATATGATCCTTATGTACCTTATAAATAAAGTATAATGTTGATTTTGTAGAAATAATTATTCTAGCATTCATTCAACCTCTTTTCATAACAGCTGACTGTTATCAGCGAAGCATGTGGTTGTAATATTCGACAAGAATTTGCGGTGGGTGCGGTCTAGCTCTTATCACAACTGTGATATTACCGAAGCATGTTATATTTGGGTTGTTGATTATTCAGCGAGATTCGTGAGAACATTTCATTCCTGCCAGCATGACGTCATCCTCAATCCAACTGCTCGACGATGTTGACTGCGACTTCTGGATGACTATGCTCCTTGGATGTCTGATGACAAATTCTTTACATCCCATGCCGGCTGTCAATTTCCTCCGCTTCCAAGATGGCGTCAGCTGCCTATTCCCCCGCCAGATTGCGCAGCTGTCAAATTTAAATTTCCCGCCGAGGGGGCGTGGCTGACCAGAGCGCGGGAAGTAGTTCAAGGTCAAATAGCGCCAATTTCGTTATTTTTGACCTTAGAATTCCTTATGGGAATTTACATGTAAAATTGACCGATTTTGGGCCAGAACCCGTGCAGCTCATTTACTCACTATCGGAGTTTGGAGGTTGCACTTGTATATTTGAGTGTGTGATTATCTTCGGTTCTAGTGGTGGTAGGTGAGAATTTGGTATGAAGATATTATCAATTTTATCGAGATCTTCTATACTCACATTAAGATTTATTGGAATGGCAAGATTTTCAAAATCATTAACATTATCGTTATTCTGTGATAGGTGTGAAAAAAAAATAGTTTATGTTTTTTGATATATTGCCAGGATTTTCCATGAGAGATTCATTTTTGATGGCATGAATTTATATGCTTGAGAGAGCGTCTGCATTGGAGTTCTGGGTTTCTTTTTTATATAATATTTGGTAAATGTATTCCTCCATCCTCAGGAGCCATCTTACTAATAATAAACTAAACTAAATAACTACTGGATAGGTTTATGATCCGTAACTATTTTCTGCCAAACAAATATGGGTGAAAATGCTGAGTGGCCCATGTTATCTCGAGAAGTTCTTTCTCGATGTTGCTGTAATTAATCAGAGCTAGGTTCAAGGTACGCGAAGCATACGCAATAGGCAAATCTTGACCTAGGTAGGTCAGGTCAGGTCAGGTCATGTCAGGTCAGGTAGGTAGTCAGTATTGACTGCATCTGTTGTAAGCTTGAATGGACGGCTGAAGTCTGGATTTTGCTAGATCAGATCGGGGGTTTGTTCAATCTTTTGCCCTTTCTTTAAGCGGTGTGTAAAATGGTTTTGTTAGTTTAGCGAAATTTTGTATAAATTTTCTGTAATAGCCAAACAAACCGAGAAATGATTTTATTTCCTTAGAAGTTCTTGGTAAGGCAAATTTCTTCATGGCTTCGATTTTCTTCGGGTTGAGACGAACACATTCCGTTGTGGCCATGCGTACAAAACATTCAACTTCTGTACGAAAAAATTCTGACTTTTCGAGTCGTAATTTCAGTTTATAGTCTTTCAACCTATTGAAAATAACCCTTCAGTTTTTCCATGTGTTCTTCCAGGTTTGACGAGAAAATTATAATATCGTCCATGTCCAAAAGACCGAAGAAGTTGGTCCATAACATGGATGGAATGCAGCTTGAGCACTTTTCATTCTAAAAGGCACTATGACGTATTCGAAATGCCCATTTGCATTTCATTTGAGAGTTTTAAATATTTTGTAAGGTAAACTGATTTCAGTATATATTTCGGATGTTAATGTTATCGTGGAGGTGTTTCCTGAACATCTATTTGAACATTTTCTGGAATCAAATTATCGTACCCTTCAAGATAGTTTTCATGTACACTTGGTTCATTCAGGTCTTGGCAAACGCATATTATTTCAGGATTTTCGACGGATTTGAAATAATTTCCAAAATGTATATGTTTCTTTACATTAGGAAGTGTCTACCTAGTTCTGGCTGACATTGGTTGGGGTTTTACCTGTAGGCTTGAATACGTCTTTAGGTGCTCCGAAAACTTCTCTATGTATTAAAAAATCAACCAAACTCAATAGAGATGGAGAATAAACCATTTTTGACATAGGTAAGTTTTATTATGTAATATTTTAGAATTTCTCACACTTGGAAAATTTAGAGCACAAAATGGATGATGAATGAGAAGGTATCCTTTGCAGATCTTAGCAGGTTTTGAATCGAACATACGTCCGTGGATTGAACCCACCATCCGCCAATAAAGGTGGATAAAATTTTGAAGTCGCTGTGGGATTTAGTTATGAAGGTATAGAATTGTTGTTGTATGTTAATGCGCCTTTGTATGGGAAGCACCCAATTTTTAAAATTACTTATACGTTTTAAAAGTCAGTTTTCTTGGTCTGCTCAAATTTTCTGGATTGTCTAGACGACATTAGCATTGAAACCAAAAATAATATGTTTTCGACTTCAAAATTTGAGATTTATTAACTTCACTAAATATTGTATTGTAGTTTGTAGATAATTATAAATAATATTTCAATTAAATCAATATATTTTGTAAACTGATCAATATAGCTTTCTGGAATTTATGTCTGTAGAAAATAATAAGTTCTAGTTTTGTAATTACTAATTATAATGTTTTATGAATTTATATAAATAGTCGCAGAGTAGAACACAATATTTCTATAGTTAAACTAAATTCTTTGTAGATTATTTAAATGTTATGAATTTATTGGAGTTTTTGATGAATGGTAAATGATGTTTTAATTAATTTAATTTGGAATTGTTATATTAATAAAACTTTCATTATCATAATTAAAGTTTTATTCAGCATAATACCTTATAATGTATTACAGCATTTTTTTAGTATTATTAAATGACACGACATTTTTAATATTCCCGAAATTTTTAAATCCTTGAAGTGAGCGCCATCTAAGTCCCGGTCGCTAGAAAATGTGGACCAGTGAATTTTTGGGGATGAAAAATGTATTATTGATTTGACCATCATATGGTTGTCTCTGCTAGTATTAAGCGCAAGGTCTCAAATAACATTTCTTAGCAACATAAGTTAATTTTGATGAATTTGAATTGCATGTGTCCATAAATTGTATGGTTTTTCATAAAACACTACTAAATAGATCTTAAAAATAGTCGACAAACCAAATTGTTTTGTTATATCACTTAAGAAATATATCTTCTACTTTCTGTTTGTGTTTTTGATAAACATTCTTACCAAAAAAAGACCGACTTTATTAGCTGGAGCACAAAAAAAATCAAAATAATATTAATTCTACTGTTGCAGGTAATTTTGAAATAGTTCAGTCAAAGGCAATGGAAGATTTTTGAAACAAACTTGATACTTATTTGTTGTCCTTGGATATCACTTTGTCCAACAGTATACTGTTGAGCTGTCTAATCGTCTGAACCCCAAACCTGGAGAACCAGGGCTTTGTTTTAGGACTGTCTTCCAGGAAGCCTTATTTTCCTCCTAATTGCTCAGTATGGCTTCGATACTTAAGTCTTGACTATAAAGGCTCTTGATAAAGAGAGATTGGATCTCTAAGGGTCATGCAATGAAAAAAAATTGTTGTTTCTTCTTCATTTTATCGATGGTTGGCAAATCATTTTCGATCTTGCGCTAATGTCTTAATAGCGATTGTGAATCTAGACCAGCCTTGTATCCTACATTCATCAGCCATGAACATCTTCTTCTACCTGACCCTCTTTTACCTTCAACCTTACACTCAATTATGAGTTTGAGTATTTTTTACCTTTATATACATATATTTCCTTAGGTAGCTTGTCTTTCGTTTTGTAAACAATTCCCAAAATTTCTCTCTCTACGTTCATACTTCCTAGAAATGTTTTATTGAAAATTTAACACATGATATTTTGAGCATTCTAAGCATTACGCAGCTTTCAAATGCCTCCAATCGCCGCATCGAGTGGACTCCTGGCGTCCAGGCTTCAGTTCATTATAAAAGGTTTGAGTAGATATATGCTCTTACAAATATGTATCTGACCTTTAACCATAGTGTGGAGTTTTTAACACGGTTTTTATTCTAAGGAATGCACCTCTTACATTATTAGTCGCTAGTTCGCTAGAAACGATAAAGCAAACCAAAACGAAAAAATAATAGACATTTCACAAAGAATCAGCTCCTTGAAATAGCAATGAACATGACATGTTGTCATACATAGAGAAAAGTGAATTATATTATATATACGATGAAGTAGTAGACCATATATATAAGTATAAGTATAAACTACAAAGATGCATCCTCTCAGTTACTCTGAATCTTGATCAGAGAGAACTTCTATAAATACAGATTAAATCAGACGCCATAGAAAAACCAAATGAAAACATCGATAAGATACCTTGTAACAGATCCAAAACAAACAATTTCTTTGCATGGCATTGGATAGAAATATAATGTTACCAGTAAATTGGAATGGATATAACATTAAACGAAAGAAATTTGGATGTTTAGATTAGTACGAAAAGACTGAAAAAAAATATATATATACCAAATCACATATGGCAAAACAAAAATAATATCAAAGATATCGAATAATCTGATTTGATTAGAAACTTACAAAAACCAGGTCTGGTTTATGTGAAAAATTAATTATTACTTAGTGAATCACACACATATGAATCACTCAACTTCAAAATGGAAGGGATGGTGGCACAGTCCCGTGATACCTATTTATCTCATCATTTATAAGTGGAATTCAATTCGGATCTAAAACGACACTCTTCGTCCAACATAAATTAAGTAGTTTATGAATAGACCGAATACGAGACTCCGTCCCATGGTACCTCAATAAAAATCAAATTATATAATACCAGGCTGTCACAGAGAGAGAGAGAATTCGAGTAACTGAGATCATTTATAAAATTCAAAATTAATTAAGACCCAACACAAATTTCCATAATTTAAGATTAGCAATAATGGTTTTAACATAAATTTGTTAAAATATCTAACAACGGTCGTCGCGTGATATGCCCATTATATTATTGGCGTAAGCTGTGCCTACTTCTATATACTTGGTGCACGCCTTCAGAATTAAGTTAGTAGTAGTATACCTAAGAGGGTGAGAGGTAAGGGGGTTATTTGAGAGTATAAGTAATTAAGCGACGTTTAATTTAGATCAATTTATGTACCCTATTGTTTTGGGAAAACGACGGTAGCAGAGTATTTATGCACCTGCCATCTGCGTCTATCGGGTGCAGGGTTGAACCTTTTCAAGTCAATCATGGAAAATTAATTTTGGTGGGATTTTAAGCATCGCATTAATCGTTTCCTGAACGGAACAATCTTCTATGAGGACAAACCGTAGAGATTTTTTTATTGACAGAAATCTTGCTAGGATAACAATTACCACAAACATTTATCATCTCATTTTTTTATAAAAAAATGTTTATGCTGTGAAAATCGAATTCTAGAAAATTAAAATAAAAAGAACAGCGATGGAGTGAACCGATCAAGTTATTATTACACCAGAAATATTGTTTGTCTGATCAAAAAATCATAAATTCGCTATTTTTAATTTGTAGCATAGACTTTCTACCAGATTGCAAAGCTATTCATATATAAGTAATTTTACAAAAGAACCATTCCTTACATTTATTTCCTAAAGATTAACAGCCGCATTTAAAAAACTTAGGGCCGATTTCATAATGAATCCTTAATGAGAGATTAGTTAATTCTCCAATTTGTTTAAGTCATATCTCGATAACGGAATACAAATTTTGCATTTTTCAATAACTTCTACAACGTTAGTTACCATCTCTTTCGTTTAACTTTGAATTATATGTCCAACCAAAAAAATTATGATATTTTTAATCTAGGATTATAATTAATAAGAGATTAAATTTGATTATAAAATTGGCCCTTAGTATTTACTAGACGCTATCGAGTAAAATGTGTCCAATTTCTCAGTCGTATAATCGCCTTATACAGGTACACTTTGAAGTGAAAAAAAAATTATTGATTCGTGATATCACATGATATCATCGGTGGACAATTTTCTTTACTCATCCAGAACGTGAAGTTATTTATTCACAGAATTGTCCTTGCAATAACGCCATGGTTTTACGGGCTGTGTGGCAAGTAACGCCGTCATGTTGGAACTGGGTGTCCTATAAAGAGAGGTAATCGAATATATATCGGAAACTACTCATTGCAAATGCTTTCTTTTTCTCCCCCTCAGAAAATAAAGTGGGAGGAGTTCAGGTGCTTTGTAGATAAAAATCTGTAACTTCAAAGAGGCTAAATGGATTTTATCAAAAAAAGTGTCAGTAGAAAGAGCTTTTCATAGGCCAGGAAATCTATTCTACTCATTGTGCATGTAATTTGGTATGTAGCCAGTAGAGGGATTTTGTTTGATATTAGGACACTAAAAGCGAAATTTCTCAAAAAAAAAATAAATCTTTTGGTATTTTCTGTGAGTGCCGAACTCGTATTCGAGCGTTGGCGGCTTCTTGTTAGCTTCTTGTATCGATATGTAAAATCGTTTGCCAATGAATCTGTTGGATCCAATTTTTACAAAAAAATTTCAAACCAAACATTTTTTTTAGTCTATTGCAGAATCTTTTGAACCAATCATGCATTTCGATCATTTGAGTTCAGATCTTGTTCGTTATTGAATCAAGTTTATCAGTCAATTGGTTTGGCGATAAAATATCGTCAAAACCACTTGCACAATTCACACACTCATTGTTGTTAATAAGCTCACTGTCATCTAATTCTTACTAAAAGCTTCATGTATGTAGGTACATACAAATATACAGAGCGTCTAGTGTCCTTTAATATTTATAAAGCACACCATAATATTTCGCATCGGTATATATACATATATACCTTATATAAGGAAGGTCCCACGGATTCGGGTCACGTACGGCGTACATTTTACTAATGCACCACTGACGGGGCCAGCCGTTAGCGTATGCAGCACTAAGTGGTGTGTTTGACACAGTGCTACATGCACGGACGCTCCTAAAACGTCTACCAACTACCAGCAGATCGTTGGGGTCTCTCGATGCTGCTGGTGGCGCCCCCCACCCCCTAAAAGGCCCACCACCCTAACCCCATTATAGACTTTTGGGATGGTCGTCCCCGAACCCGAATTATCATGCAGTCAAGAGTTGTCTGCGGAATTTACTCACTATATAATACAGCTTTGCAGTTTTTCCTTGTTTATGGTAAAGAAGTATTTGTAGGTTAGGCAACGGGAGATATATTATCCACTGATATATACTTGAAGTACGTGGTCGATGAATTACTTTACGTTCAATTCGACGAAATGTTACAAATATTATAATAATTATTTTATATAAATAAATAAGAAAATATGTACTCAATATAAAAATTTAGTGGTAAGGATAATAAGAGTCTTGAATACCAATTACCAACTTAAATGTATTTTATTTAGCTACCACTTTTAGATGCCTTGGTTCTGAACCCCATCTTACTTGCTTCACTGACATCAGAAAACTCATGTTGCCTCGTTTATAACAAAAAAGCCAAAATATGAAATTCATGATCTCGTAACGAATCAAATAATATGAATAATAAACTATGAGCATATTTAAATGTGATGCTCTAGTAAAACTAGAATCAGCACATGGTAGAACAATCGGATTTAAATATATGATTGATACATTTAAAGGATTTACGAGTTTTCGGTTCTTTTCTGGACGATACAATAATTTTTGAGTGATACCTATTCCTGCTCAGTTTAACTAGTTCAATACCTTTCTTGTCATCTCATCTTTGGAAGTTGAATGAATTTACAAAAATGTTTCAGATAAGCATTCCCCTGTTTGTTGGTTCAAATCATTTCTTGATCGACTTCCCGTATATTTTTTATTTTTTAATGTAATCACGTAAACATGCACATATGCTGCTGATTTTTTTTTATTTGAAAGGAAACAGCTGAAAAATGGTCTCATATTCAAAATTTCAGTGCTTGATCAATCTTGTCTCTTCGAAAAAGCCTGTTGGATGATGGAAAAGTAAAAAAAGAGATAAAAAATATCTTTTTCATATTCTTGAGTAGGTAGGTACTTATCTAATAACAATAAAACTTATAAAATACTTGTTGTAACCTTTAACCCTGTACTAAACGTTGTGGGGGAGTTCACTTGAGTACCTATTTCATTCCAAAGTCGCAGTTTGCTTCCAAGGGTATATTTCTAATCCCCTGTACACCACCTTCCGTAGTAGTACGTTTTGTCACCACATATCACTTTGATAATCTAAACTGCCAGCGTCTTTGCCGTCTGAACTACTTGACTTGACTTTTATATCCGACTGACTTTTATATACTCCCATGATCGCCGGGACTCTATATAGTTGAATCTTGACATTAGGTACATCCATCAAGAATGTTCTAAGTGCTTGTCAAACTGACAATACTGTGAAAAAATGTACTTCACAGATGCCAAAGCAAATAACAATCGTAAGTACGTGATAATTCACCCACGTTACATGATTCTTGTAGGTAATACTATTCTTAAGAAAATAGAGGTTATTTGTCTTTTCCTTCGTAATATAATTGAAATTAGCAACATTTGAGTTGGACATTTTAAAAAAATACGGTTTCCGAGTTACAGCAGTGGGAAAGTATAAAATATATGTATTACCGCGACGTTTTGAAATCTCTTAATAGGTATAATATATTTCCTTTTTTGGTGAAAATTGAACAATTTCAATGACTAATATTACACTCAAAAGTATGAAATGAATATTCCGTAAGAAAACTGGACCGACTTTAGTAGTTGGTGCACTGAAAAATACTCAAGAGTAATTTCGATGTCTTTGACCAATTTCGCCAGACGGAGGAGGTATAGGTACAAATTGGTTGTCTTTTGTTTTATAGTAATAAGATATTTGTATATATGTATAGTGCCGTATAGGTACCTGAAGTTAAATAAGACCAACTCTGGCGGTACATCCAAACATAAAAGATCCACTTAGTTTTTCTCAGTTTACTTATTAACTTATGTACTAACATGGATTATCATGGTCAGTCCACAACACTAGAATTGATATATGAACTGAGTGCAATATCATAAATACAAAGGCCTTGCATTATAATTTGCATTATTCATAGACCAGTTATCTGACAATAACAGAAGGACGACTGCAATTGACTGGGAGGATGATGCTCCTCCGATTACTGCTTGATGTGGAAAATTCGACCAGTAACTATTTCCTCTAAATAATGAGTTACTAATAACTTTGTAAATTACATGCTATAATTGAACATTTATATAAAATATGAAAATCTAGTAGCTATATCGATTTGATTGATTGAAACTGCTAAGTATGCAGTCAACCAAAATGAATTTCAACTTTAAGTAGAGCTAATATTAAAAAGTTACTGACTTCATTACTATAAGAACTGTCACAAATAATGGTAAAATAGGAAGTTCGAATACAGTTTTTAAAGTTTCCACGTATAAAGTTAGTATAATCTATAGATATGCATATGAACAGTAGGACCCAGTGTATCAAAAATGGAGATGAGACAATAAGAGAATCGTAATGAAACACAAAACAAAGTTTTTTAAGTTTTGTATCTGTCTCTTTATTTGTTCGCGGTATTATCCGAAATTACTGGAATAATTTTAATGTGAATTTCACAGAATGATGATTTGATTTTGGTTAAATCACGGGTCAGTAAATACATTTATCTTCTTTTAAAGAAATTAAGAAGAATCTAAATTCCGCGCGGACAGAGTGGTGGGCTGCAGCTAGTATAGTATAAAATATGAAGTCCTGTATTTCTACTTTATAATATCATCTAATTTCAATGTAAATTGCTGAATATGCCTAATATCTAGAAAGAATAATCTAAAAATGCTATCACAAGAAAAATATAGCTTCATTACATGAAGTAGGTTTTTAAAAATACTAAAAAAATAACAATACATAACAAAAGAGTCATAACGATGATTATCAGCTATAGATGATTCCTGACACCAATTTCAAAATTTTTATGATTATTAATAGCGTGTCGAGCCAAGTTTAAGTAAACTGGCGGCCAGCACCGTGTGATATATTACACGAACCATTTGGAGCCACTTTTGAGCCCCTCATAACTCAAAAACTATTTCACGTGTCAAATGTGGCTCATGTATTGAGACTTGCGAGATACATATGTGCTCCAAATTTCATAAACACATATCAAACGGTTATTTAGATATTAACGTCAAAAAATCGTCATTTTTATCACAGACAGACCAATAGATCAAAACTCTAACCCAGATACAGATGACCTAGAAAGTTCATATTTGGCATGCAGATAGGTAATTAGGTGAATACAAAGGAATAAATCAGAAACTGGTCAATTTTTATCATTTTATTATAATTTTTCACTTAATTGATTCTATTAGGAACACTTAACTTATATACTATATATAAATATACAGGATGCGGCACCGAAAATGAAACAGATTGAATATCTTCACGACACTTGTGTATCATAATTTGGAATACAGAACAGTTGTTTTTCCCGCAAGAGGGCGCCAAAATAAAGAGTTACGTAGCAAAACATGACTGAATTTCAAATCAAATTGCCTTTTCGATGATGTGTCACACTGAGTACTTTCCCTATTTAAATATTATCGGTGATAGTGAACAAGGGGGGGAGGCGGGTATGACTTGAGGTTATGATAGAAAGATGTCCCCCTTGAAATAAAAATCGACGGGTTTTTGCATTTCTTTCACAACACAAGTGTTTCATTTTCGGTGCCGCACCCTGTATATACTTATAGTGGCTGTAACTGTAATAATAATAATAATGTAATAATCATCAATCAAAACTTATGACAGCCGATCTTTATGTGGATTTTAAGGTCTTCACATGAATACATAACGAGTTGAATGCCACCCTTAATTTATTTTAATTTTAATCCAAATATTTCCGTTTTAGTACTTATAACTAAGAGTATAGTCGACTTTCGTATTTATTACGTTATTAACTGGGATTTAGTATTAATAATATTTCAATATTTAGCATACGTCAATAGTGTAAGATCATTATACTTATAAATAATTAAATAATAGGCATTTCGGTATAGGCGCGCGGTGCCATGCCGGAGCAGCGGGGTGGGAGCGGTGCGATAAAACAATTCACTCGAACATTTCAAGGGTACAAGAAAATATAGAAAATAACACAAAAAGACACATATACCCGTAAACGTAAGAAAATACAGTAAAACAATTTGGTATAAATTTTGTTATAAATAAATACATACTAATAATTTATGTACAAAAATTAATGATATCCTATCAAAAACATAAATGTGAAATGAGAGCCAAGTTCAATATTATTATATATACCTTGGTTGTTGACTTTAACGACAAAAGAAGTGAGATATAATTCTTAATGTGTGCCAAGTTCAATGGTCAGTCCTGAAATGTATTTATAACAACATAAAATATCATTTCTTCTTATGCCTCAGGATAATATATTGTAGCCTAAGGTCTGACTTGGCTAGTTTAAAGTTTAAGTAAAATATTTAATAATAGGGGTCACGATGGCTGAGTGAGCTAAAGCGCTGGAAGAGCGTTCGTAGCTTGCCACAGCTCATCGTGAGCGCGGGTTCGAATCCCGCCTGAGCCATGGTTGTTTGTAAACTGGACCCGTGCACAGGTATTCCTGTATACCTCTTCGGGACTGTATTCCAGATATTAAAAAAAATATATATTTTTGTCTGTGACTGGAAAAAAGTTTGACATTTTATCTCTGCTGACTGGTGACAAAGTATCACTTTTTTCCCATGAAAAAAAAGTGAGTACTGTTTTCCCGGTTAGATATATACAGGGTGTCCTGGAAAATGTGGGAAATCTCTGAGATTCAGATAGAAAGAAGATTACAAGTTCCCATAAACGTTTGCACTAGCGGCTCTCCCCACGGAGATACGGCCTCCTAAAAGACGCAACTGGAAAATATTTTTTCTTGAATAACTTTTAAATTACTCAATATAATTTATTGAAAATTTAATATGATAAACAGTAGTAAGGACCTCTTAAAATACTGCCCTTAAAACATAATTACCTTGTTTAGTTTACCAGGGGCGGACTAGGTTGTACATTTTAATGCTGACATTTCTAACACCCCGTATGGTAAGGAGTTAAAAAATAGATTTGGATACCTTGAACATTAAGCTAAAGAAAGAGTACTCTTGTTCATTGTCGATAAAATGAACCGTTTTCGATAAAAAATATAGTAAAAGAACCATGATTTGTAAATTTTTTGTCTGCAACAAATAAAACTTTTATCAGTAATAAATACGCGCTATTTTTACAAACGTTACTATGGTACTACGAAATATTAATAAATATCTTGCATTGACGTGTGCATTTTAAATCTTGACTGATCGCCCTGATCTTGACATCTTTCATATGGTTTGCCCGTTGATCACTTACTTCGATATTAATTTATTGAATTTCGAATATCTTGGTAAATTTAATTCGATAATGGGATACACATTTAGTGAGTATGCAGATATGCATCTTATGTACGGTTTCGCATCTTGTAATGCTTTGGAAGCAAGAAGGTTGTATGAAGAAAGATATCCTAATCGGAATGTTCCAAATCATAAAACATTTCAGCAACTTGACCAACGTCTAAAAGAGACTGGTGAGCGATTTCCAGTTAATAAGGTAATATTATTGACTTTCTTTAATAGTTTTTAGGGACTTTTAGAAAAACAAGTACTGATACTGGTGTGACAAGTATAGTACGTAGCTGATACTCCTTCAATAAGCACGCGAACATTAGCCGCGCAGCTTCATAGGACAAAAACGATAATTCATGAAGTACTTAAAGAACAGTTGTTACACCCTTATCATCTACAAAAAGTGCATCAACTATTTCCTGAAGATTTTTGTAGTAGAATCCAGTTCTCAAACTGTCTGTTAGATCAACAACGAACATACCGGAACTTCATTAACACTATTCTTTTTATCGATGAAGCAGGGTTTAACAGAAATGGGATTTTCAATTTACATAACTTGCATTTATGGAAACCCTTATGGCAATAATGTTCATCATTATCAATACCAGTTCTAATCAATTAATGTTTGGGCAGAAATAATTGTCAATTTTTTTGATTGGACCATGCGTATTGCCGCCACGATTGAATGGTGAACTTTATTTACAGTTCCTTCAGTACGCTTTTCGGGATTCAATAGAACATTTGCCACTTGAAACCCGCCAGCTCATGTATTTTATGCATGATGGAGCCTCGCCTCATTTTAGCGTTGCTGTACGGGACCACCTAAATAACGTCTATCCAAACCGTTGGATAAGCAGAGGTGGTCCCATTGCCTATAATCCACGGCCCTCCCGACCTAACGCCACTGGATTTTTACCTATGGGATCATCTCAAAACTTTGATGTATTCCTCTCCGGTTGATACTAGGGAGGAACTTTTACAGTGAATCACATTTCGTTGTGATGTGATAAAGAACAATGCTGGGTTGTTGTGGCGAGTACAGCAGTCCTCTCTTCGTATTGCCGCCTAGTGTATCAGAGTTCACGGAGCCCATGTTGAACCCGTTTATGAAGTCTTTAATTGATTATCTCTAATTAGCGCATTTAGGTTCAATTTTTGCAAGCTTCAGTGAATTCAGGATTAAAAATAATTCAGTGTTCAATATTCGTGTACATTATTTTTTAGGTTTTTTTTAATAATTTTAAGAAAAACCCGGCTTATATTTCTAAAGATAATTTTTGTTAACCCCTTACAATACGATTTTTTATATTTCTGTCGAAAAAATATATGCATTAGAATGATTGATTGGGAGTTATGAAAAAATAGTAAAAAAAATATTTATCAATATTTAAAGAAAATAAATGTCAAACTTTGACCTGTGCTAAATTTGGCACAAAATGCGATAACAGTAACAATACTAATTTTAGACATGTCCCAAATTTGGCACAAGTTTCGAAAACAAAACAAAAGTACAAATTCAGATATATTAAAAAACATGGATTTTATCAACAAAAGTGTGGAAATCTTGTCCTCCATATGAAATTTACGAAAACAATTGCGATCCTTATTTAGTCATAGAAATACTGAACATTTGCCACGTAATATCTGGGATTTTCCCTTACAATCTGGATATTTACACCTCTGTCGTTCTTCACTTACTCTTGGCAAATTATTCAAGTGGTCCGTTCTAATTTCCTGGGCTGGAATCTGCGAAAAAAGATATTTCTTTTTTTGAGATCTAGTTGAGGTTGTAAGCCGGTACTTGACAAAAAGTTAGTCGGTGAAAAAGAAATTGAAAAACTGTATAGGATCTTCGAGTTCTTTTATGAAAATTGGAAGTATTTCATCAACTTTGAATTTCACAAATTCTTCAGTAACAGCAAGGAATCTATTCTGCCAGACAACTTCTTCATTTCCCATATTTTTGTGCTGTGATTTCTTAAATTTTCTGCTAGTCGATGTCGATGGTAAATTTGTATCATAATGAGATTTAGATGACGAGGGAATATTTTACTATGCTTACCTTGATAAGATTGTCGCAACAAAGAGAGAGGTATGTAGTATTCGCTGTCACTGTCAGTTTCTTCGATAATTACCTATTCAGTTTATAAAGCATTGCTTTCTCTATCTGATGATTCACACAAAAAATTTGTAGGTTTTATGAGACTCTTTAGTTCATTCTTTCGATGGTCATCATCGGAAGATAAATTTTTATCATCACTCCCATTTGTCACTGGAGTTTGTACTTTTTAATCCATAGAATACATTGGTATCCATCTGAAGAACAAAAAATCCGTTACAAAAATATTATCTTTATCTCATATTGTTCCAAATATGGCACAAGTAAACAAAAGCAATTTTTGCCTCGTTTTATATAAAAAAAGTTTTGTACGACTTTAGTCATCACAGTAAACCCCTAACCTTGTAAAAATATTTTTTCCGCACAAATGAAGCCAAAATAGCAAAAATATTCTATTTTCAACTTGCCTCAAATAAGCCAGCGCGTGTCACCAGGCAGATATTCACTAAATGATGCATCAAATTTGCGCGTTCGATGGATGAGGGGATTTAGTGGGTGCCCGTGAACAAGCGAGCGTGCCAGACATGGAACAACTGGAGTTTACAGCACAAACTCTTTGGAAACTTGAAAAAAAAATTCAACGAGTGCCAAATATGGCACAGTATGCGGTAAGAGGTGGTGCCTTCCAGGGACAAAACTGCATTTTTAAGAATCTTTGTAATACAACTCTATAATCAGAATATTCTAAATTATAGACAGCTGTTTCTGAAATAAGTGAAATGCTTTTTCGACCTTCCCAGACTACAAAACCTATTTATCCGGAAGTGTTTATGTGAAAATGTTTTAAGAAATCATAGGTTTTTCAAGATCTAGAAATAAAGTTTAGATTTTGAAAAGTATTATTTGGTATGTTTGTTTATTTGCAAATGTTTTAAGAAATCATATGTTTTACAAGATCTAAAATTAATGATTGAAAAGTATTATTTTTTAGCCTTCGAAGGGCTTTTTCGAAGGTATGAGCTTTATAAGATCCCTGAAAATTTGAATATGGGATCATATCTCAATCCTCCGCTTTCAAACGAAAATTAAAATTGGTGTAAGTCTACTAAGTAATCCGAGGTTACATGCCTAAAAAAAATAACCTAAATTTCTCGCGGATGAAGTCGTGGGCTACTGCTAGAGTAATTTAAAATATCAATCTCTGTACTCGTTTCTTATAATCTCAACCAAGATCCCAACAACTGAAAAATATCGCAAACTCTTTAACAGTAACGTCTGTGTGTCTAGTTCATGAACGGTTTATTCCTCTAAGCTGATGTGTGCTTTGCTCTTTAAACATTAACAACTCCTTGTTGTTTGGAAATAGAATCTATGTATCTACCTAACCAGCTACAGACTTTGACATCTTTACGCGATCCCTTTGACCTGCAAGAATTCAATCACATCGGAAAATCCTCTGACAACAATAAAACCAACAGTATCACAAGAATGGGGTAGGAAAAAAAGTCGAGGGTGGGTTAAAACACCGAGCCGTGTTTACGATTCGGAGCAAGATTACGATATCCCTGTTCGACGTGTGTATTCCAGAGATTTTATTATGCTCATTTTCTCCACAAAATACACCAAATCTTTATTACGATACTTTATTGATCTCAGGGCAAAACTGAAGACTATCTCGTCAATTTTGTTTCATGGAGGTAGGTATATCCCGTTGTATCACAAATTCGGGTTATTGGCTCTGCTTCAAATTTACCTCTAAGAAAACATTGATT
Source organism: Crioceris asparagi (assembly GCA_958507055.1). Lineage (NCBI taxonomy): Eukaryota > Metazoa > Arthropoda > Insecta > Coleoptera > Chrysomelidae > Crioceris > Crioceris asparagi. Next base: position 77,240,888 of record OY293826.1, on the reverse strand, counting down.
CATGATGTCACGTATATACTAGCTTAAATTTAATCTGATGCTTTTACTCTTGATAATTTTAATTGGAAATTTATACAAAGCTTCATTTACTGCAGAATAGATTTGATGAATCAAAAAATTTGCTATAAATTAGTGTTTATTATTTTCTGATGGTACCTTCCTACTTTTTTGCTGGTAATTCACCTAGCTAGACTAAGATGACTAGCTTTCTGTTTTTTTTATGTGGATCTCATATATGCTTTTAAGATTTTTTACAATGTCAAAAAATCTAGTTATGGGAGGAAGCGCTAATAAGCACTTATAGTTTTTTGAGACTGCATTTAGAAACAATAAATTTTAATCAATTAAATATATGAAAATATTTAATGACATAATTGTGAGAACAGAATAATCAAATCCATCTAAAAAAGCATTCATCTCCGCCAAAGGGTTAGAGGGAGCAGATTTTTTCAATATCCAAGTATTTGGGACAACATAATTAAAGGCCATTTCCGAAAAACTTAGTTAAACATTCTCTTTAAATCCCTACGGTTTCAGAGTTAGAGATCTTGAAAGGGGGAATTCTCGAAAAACATGTTTATTATTATAGATTGGTACGTCTATATATTAATAAGTGGAGAATTCTTTGAAGCCATTTTAAGATCAATAACGTCACAGAGGAATATGAGATTTGGAATAGTTGAGGCTTGTGTGGATAAGAAGTTTATCAAGACAGAATGAATTAATAATATGTGTTACAAATACATTAACTCATATAAAGTAAATTTGGGGTTTCCAGTCGTTTATATTTAATATATCGATGTAGAGGATCATAATGAATATTCTTTACAAAAAATTGTACCGACTTTATTAGATGGTGCACTGAAAAATACAAAATAATATTAAATCTATTGTTAATGGTAACTTTGAAGTTGTGCAGTTGTAGCTAAATTGAAAAGTTTTGACCCAACTTGATTATTATAGATGGAACATCCTGTATATCTTGAATCCTAGTTATGTGGTCCTGTTGGCGTTCTGCATAAACTTTTTTACTTTAGACCTTAGTAAGTTATGGAGAACATTTTAACCTGAAACTGCACCTACCGTTTTCAAAACATCATATTCCATTATCGTCTTACACAGACTCTCATACAAAATAAATGTTCTTTCATTAGGAAGGTATTGATACAATTTTTCATTTTTCCATCACTTTCAAGAGAGAACATTTATTTTTATTTTTTTTGTTTTACCAATAATTAACAATTTCATAAAAGCTATAAGTGGGTATCGAAAATGGAGCACCCTGCACATTGCTGAAATTGATGATGTTTTCAGACACATGAAAATAAAAGAGTTATAAAATTCAAAATTGCACGATTTTTTGACCGGCGAACCCCGAACGGGGGAGGTATATAATTCGACTGTCTGCTTTTTTTGATTCGTGCGCGCGTATTATATAGTACACGAGCTCCAATTTTTATGTTTTTTGATTCCTTTGAAAGAGGAGGCTTGAAAAATGGTAGAATATTCATAAAAATGCAAATCCGAAATCTCCTTTCCTCCTAAGACTGCCAAGGAAGAGTGGAGGGGGCAAATTTTCTAGAAAATCTGAGATGGTATAATTAAAGATAGGACAATATCCGGAAACGTTTCAATTGAACATTTTTTCGAGGTAGAGGCATGTTAAATTCTCAAATATGTATATTTTTGCTATAAGGAGAGGGCGATTTCTTTCGAAAATTGAAAATTGATGGGTACTACATGAAAGGCCTAATTATTTCCAGCAACATTTATAATGAACATTTTTTCTTAGAGAGGTTTTCGAGTTACAACGGTGGCAAAATGGTAACATGTAAAAGACTTAGGCGTATTTCTGCAGCGATGTATTGAAATCTCAATAATAACTACAAGCAAAGAATATACGTGGGTAATAGGAGAAGTACAATCTTCATTGGCATTAGTATCTATCTAATCTTTTACATTTTCTGAGATCACTATTAGTGCGGCAGGTTGGATCGCGTTTTTGTTCACTAAGCCAATATTTTGGTATAACCAAACGAGAATAATATCACTATATAAGCATATGTTTATACATATAAAAATGAATATGAGGACTTTTTCTTTTGGTCGAGACCAATGTAATAGGTAAAAAACTTAAAAAAGACAAAACGAAAAATTTTACTTTGAGTCTTTATATCTCGAGAAATAAAATAGCTATTGACTCTTTTCGATCTGAATGAAGAGACTCTTGATGGTAAGTCAACAACCCATTCTTTAGCTACCGTTCTTTTCCAAGAGAAATCAAATAGTTTTGCGAGTTCAACAATCCAACGTCATAAAAGCCGATTACTCAATGAAATAGAAAATTCCGGATTAAAACAACATATTATATGTCATTATAAAAAGCCACCAGAAAAATTGCAACACTACCAAATGTGTGTAAATGAGGATATGTTTTGTTTACTTGAGTGCAAGTATATAATGAGGTGTACCAATAGTCTGTTTAGAAGAGAAGGAGGAGGAAGGAGAATATATTTAAAAAACATTGGAGTAGCGATGATCCAAAATACATTTATATATTCTATATTACATAATATACGTAAGCTAGATGTTTTTCTGTCATTTAAATCTCAAACATTTTTACCAAATATCTTATAATACTACATATATCTTACAAGATTAAAAGTTATAGCTGCTGCAAATATTAATGATATGTATAAACATTTCCTAACAGTTCATCGCGAAAGGTGCATAACGGCACGCTTTTCAACCGCCACGCCGCGCATCCGTAATGTGCATTGCCGCGTTTAAAAGGCTCCAGCCAGTTTATTTTTTAAAATAGACCTTACATCTACTGGCATTTGATGTAAATATAATTTCCAAAAGGCTTTACATAAGCGAGATAGGTCGGTGTGAATCAGAAAAAAAGAAAATGTATTAGTTTTTTCATAAAACTATGTGTTTCTTAAATAATATTTTAATATTAAAATTTTTCGTTTTGTCTTTTTTTTAAGTTTTTTACCTATTACTTTGGTCTGGACCAAAAGAAAAAGTCCTCATATTCATTTTTGTATGTAGAAACATACGTTAATATTGGGTTCCTCTCTAAAACGACGTCTTATCAGTGTTCCGCTGCCGGACTCAGCATTAATTTCGACACACTATCACAATACTGATGATAATATTATTTGATAACTGCTGTCACCAGAGACCAAATCTTACATTCTCTATGGCGCGTTTCAAACTGGCAATGTAGTGTAGAGTCTTATGGAGCACTTCTTTGTCAGTTTGTTATTATACTATGCTCTACCAATTATCGGGTCTACTTTTCCCATTCAAAATACATTCCCTATATCGGGCACTGCATTTTCAGTGTGAAACGCAGTATAATAAATTGATAAATTTCCTGAAAATTCAAATGATACTGTTAAACCTATGGCAATGGAGGATAAATAATAAAAATTTCATCTAGTTCCATGTGAAAATACTTTATCAGTGAAAAAGTCATATGACGCCTATTTCTGTCTCAACCAAGCTGCTGTTGCAGGAACTGTATGGTCGATAATCAATGAATAACAATCACCGTGCCGCCTAAAAATAAATTTGTCAATACAAAGTTTAATTGAGCCCAGAGATACGCCCGAAACTTGCCTCAGCCTTTCTATATTCTATGGGGCCTTGCGCTAAGGAGGAGGATATCCTCTTTCTTCTACCTCATCCCACATCTATCAGAACATCTCCTCCCAAAAGCTCCTTCTTGAAGGACACAGGTGGCAAGCAATGATAAATGACACCCCTTCGAGAGTCCTAACTTTTCCGAAGGATAACGCTGTCTCACACTCCTGCTAGGGGTGGTGCACGTCATTGATATTTATTATTCGAATAAATAACAATAACGGCATTCTTATTCGGTTCATTTTAGGAATTTGTTTCATGGATTTTTAGGAGAGATGTATCACACCCCTTGGTGCACTAACTTGCCAAGAATAATTCGCCACAGGGAACATGGATAAAGATTTGTGGTGGTTCTAAGTAAGTTTATAATGGCCATAAGGCTATTACTTGATGCATCGAAATCGAATTGCTTGCTAACTGGATATTGGCTCTGAATTTTATACCATTTAAGATTTTGAAATGGTCAAGAAGAACATCATACTGCTATAATGTATATACACGGATTAACGGTACAAAAAATGACTGGGGGCCGTTTCCTGAAAACAATTTGACTGTAGATTCACTTCCCTTCGTAATTATGAAGGATTGTGTGTTTCATTTTCTATTCACAGATCTAGTATTAAGGTTATGCAACCGGCTGTGCACGATGCTTGTCTGTTCGAATCTATATACTTGCATGCACACACACACACAAACACATGTGTATAATAAAAAAAAAGAGAGATGAAGAGGAGTAAAGAGAGGAAGCCTGCGAGGAAAAGTCGCATCGAGGGAGCCTAACGCGTGACGATTTCTCCTCGTTAACTCCTACCTCAAGCGACGTTGTTATTTATAATTTTTAGAGTGCAGTTATAGGCTGATAGTAGACTTTTGGAGGGACCAACCAAACGTACCAGTTCCAATATAATTCGTATTATGTCGTATTTTTCAATGAACCATCTACATTTTCTCAGAAAAATATTTATTTTACAGTTTGGTGTGGTTCTTTAGTCATCAAATTCACTGAACATTTTCTTATTTTCAGTGACTTCAAAATATACTTTTGACAATTATTTTGCACTCTCCCACAGATCGAACGCGGTTGGCAAATATATCTCAAAATCTTCAGTTTTGGAAAAAATGGCATCGTCTACTTCTTCTAAGGAAAATTTTAGAATTAAAAGGATTATTGGATATTAAAAAGTTCAACATGCGACCATCTCTCAGCACTCCTCTTTTCAAAGAAAAATAAAAGCAAATATACAATTGAATTATATACTTTTAACGTATAGAATATCAAAATCTCAAAAAAGATAACATAGAAAATCGTGAAAGTTGTTGATTTGAAGAAAACAAAATAGACTGTGTTTACCCAGTGCTAAATAGCTAAATATGTATTAGAAATTAGAATGATATTCACCATTATCATCATGGAGTGTTCCTGAGTCAAAGACCACTTCTTCCCCTCACTTACCTAGTAATTTATTCATCAACTTCTTCATATATATATATATATATATATATATATATATATATATATATTTAAAAATCAAAGACCCAATGTGGTTATTTCTCTGAAGGGCATTTTCTCTCAAAACTAATTGTTCTTTATTCATGTTCACCATAATTGTTAATATCATCAGCACCATTCTCAAAATGGAGTAGCCAAACAAAAAGCATCTCAATTAACTACGTTAATTATAAGCTTTTATTTGTGGTAGCACTCGGCTTATTTGTCATGCCATATGAATATTTATGATTCCGGGTAATATTTGATTGCTGCTCCTAAGGAAACAATCATGGGAAAAAAGGAACAAAAACATGTGTATGTATAGGCTGTTCTGTAAGTAAATATGTAAATAGCTATGATATGAAAAAAATTGTACCAATTGTACCAAGAAAGGTCTAGTTTAAAATCGGAACTAATAATTTAGAGAGAAGTATTTTGATATATAGTTCACTGATTAATGAAATTTACACAAAAAAACTTAATATTTTTCCTTTTCACAAAAATCAGTATTTTCTGAGATATTTCGATTTCTGTATAACTTTATAAAGAAGTAAATGGCTTATGTTTAGGCTAGATACAAAGATTGAAATCACTCAGTATAAAACAGGAAAGAACTAGATTATAGTATTGAAATGTAAAAAGCATTTGAAGTTGGTTGTTGGTTTTGGTGATATCTTGGTTCCCAGGGTTGGGATGCAAGAGATGCATCGATGAATATAAAATTCTACATAGTATAAAATCGACATATTAATTATATCTACTATAGACTATATACTAAATATTCTATAATTATTACTAAATACTATAGCGCAGGTGTCAGAGGATAAAAACGGTTGAATTGTGGAAAAAATTAGTACCATCCAACTTTTAGTTTTATTGGCTTCGGACATGGATAAATATATTAATCCTGAAAAATAACCCAGAAATTTTCAGTGCTTTAGTTGTTTAAACAAATAGAAGTGTTTTTTCGTGATTATCTCGGAAGAACAATTGTGACTTTGTTTTTTTTTATATTGTTCCTTATTAAGTTCTATACAAAAAATTACTTACACGTTTCCTTGTTCGGGCGGTACCTTGGACAGTACAGCCACACAACGCGACCTAGTAGGGTGGTATGTGTACGAGTAGGTAGGTATAAAGTAAAATGTTGCTTCGAAAAAAAAAAACAAAATTGTAGTTATTTATTTCGAAACATACAAAGCTTCAATCATCCCCATGTAATTATGTTTTAGGTAAATTTCTTATAGAAATATACCTATTGCGATCGTTCACACTTTTGAATTTCGAAAAAATTTCAACGGCATGTTGCTATATGTCTATAAGTTAGTCCAAAAAAACATTTGGTTCAAAAGTTTATATATATATATATATATATATATATGGGATATTACGAAATTTGTTAACACGATAGAGGTCGCAATTTTGAAGGTATCAAGTTCAAATTTGCTACAAAAATCAATCTCTCAAATATCTCGGTCGAGTTCATTATTGGGCAATATCGGGTAAGCAGTTTCAAAATGGCGACCATTCAAACATTTCAAAAAATTATCAAAAAAGAGCCATAGTGTAAATATTATTAAAAATAATTTTAGGTTATAGATATAATCAGTACCTACAACTTCTGTTCAAAGCAATTTTTCATGAAATACACAGGTAAAAAAATAAAAATTAATAAAGAAAAATAACAAATATTGATAAAACATGAACACTCAATATAAATTTGATGTAATTGTACATTTTCTGGAGATCTTAATATAGACCCTGATTAAAAAAATATATAGTATATTTATTGAAAAGAAATAGGCGAAAAAAAAATCTGCCTTGAAGTGGATTCGAACCTTGTCTGCTTTATATTCAACAGCCAAAACAAAACCTCTAACCGCAAGGCTATGACAATTTTATGTAATAACATGTAGGTATACCAATGAAAAGGTTGTTAAAATTTCAATTCAATGAATTTTGAAAAATTTACCTTTCCGCTGACTACAGGCCATCGGGATTTTTTTTGAACCGGTGAGTGACAGTCTTCCGATTCAGTAAGCAAGTCAGTTTCGTTTTCGTCATCGGAAACTTCCAGTATCACCGATAAAAAAAAATCCATATCGATGTCAATTGGCTCATCTACATCTGTTTCGATATCTATATCATCCCTGACATTTGTGCACGTTCGTCCTTGGCAATTTTCACAAATAACGGAACAGCGTAACCCGACTTTCTTTCCTGCAGCTGTAATTCCCTGTACACCCTTTCGAACATTTGCCCCAATTGTTTTTAACAATTCCATTGGTATGGGTGCTTTAGTAGTGGTAATCGGTAGTAAGCCATTTATCGTTCGTCTCCACCTCCAATCAGTTGGTTCCAAATGATTAACTAGCCAATTCTGGACTTGATAATAAACTCGGAAGGCATGTTGGTGAGTTGCTTCACAAGTTCACAACATTTGTGCAGAACAGTCCAAATGATCAGGATGAGAATCAGAGCATAAAAAACGGTCCGAGAATTACTTATCAGGTCTTGTTCACATTCAATTATTCAATGAACTTCGTTTTTCCCATTCGAAAGAATGCTGGTGTGGTATCATAAACACTAAAAGCATGGAGGAACAGAATATACTTTCATATTGATGGATAATTGAAGCTCTCGGATATATATATATTTTCTGCTCTGTCTTTCCTTTGCTCGGTTCTAAAAAGTATACATTGGAATTCTGTCGATTTAGAGCAGTCATTATCACCAAGAGATTAATATCTTCTCCAATTATTACTACAGCATTATGGTCGTTTAACCAGTGGTAACTATAAGAGTATCTGCATCTCCATACGCTTGTTTGCAAATGAAACCTGTTTTTCCTTTAATATTTGTATAAGCCTGTTCTTGTTGTATCATTGGAAAGAAATGTATATTGTGATCCTGTGAGACCGTCACATTCATCGTTACGTCAACCATTATATCAACGCACTGTTGTTTCTGTTGTCTTGGCAGTCTCTCAGCATACTTTGTGCTTTTCATCAATGCATCCACTGCGTATCCATCAAATTTCTTTGAAACTCTCTCTTTGTTGCCACAATACACGGTGAAAGAGATATCCGCCATCCACAACTTGAATCAAATTATCCACAGGCAGCTGAATGCTTGATGGTGTGAAACAGTCATTCAAACTTGATTTTGTGGTCTTACGCATGCCCAATTCATCGAACAATGATAAAGGGTATGACGCCAGTTCAGAGCTAAACTAGTTTTTAAGCGGTTCCTCTGACTTCTTCACTAGTGAAATCCCTTGAAATAATAGTACAGGTTCTATTGACACGTTCTCGTTGTTTATTTTAATTGACGTATGAACATTTGTAATTGGTTGCTCCCTAGAATTCCTAGCAAGTTTTATGTCTCCGAATTTTTTTCCAACCAAATTTTCCATCAACTTCAATCTAACTTCTTGAGCAATTAATATTTTCAGTATCTTTTATTCTGATACTGATACTGATATACTGATTGACATAATTCCTCCAATGTCAGGAAAGGGCGGATGTGTTGAGAACCAGTCTATGAATTTTTTTACATCTTCATCATCTCGCGTGCGTCTGAGTGTTGCTCTGTGGTACCGAAGTTAATATTGCAAAAGTTACCGATTTTATCTGTTACTTCGATTATTGTAGGAATTCCAGTTTAGAATGTCAAGGTGACAAGTGGTGACAGTTGTACTACATCAGAAGATCGTGTACAGAGTGTTGAAAATAAACCATTCGAGGCAATCTGTGATTTTTTGAGTATTACTCAAGTGAACTCACCCCACAACGTTTAGCACAGGGTAAACGTTACAATACTAAAGGTATAATAAGAGAGAGCTCTTTGTGATTATTTAAAAAATATTTTCTCAAATTTTCAAAGTAAACGGCTTAGAAGATATTATGTAAGAGAAAAAAGTTGTGCGGTCGGGGGACCCTCGTCAGGAACGAAGTGTAATTCCAATTCCAACTTTCATTTGCTATAGACGTCTAGTACCTAATAACGTTTTTGGCTGTTACTTGATGAAAATCTGTAATAAATCAAAACTGAATCATTATAGTAGATTTCCATTAATATATTGTTGAGTATTAACTAACTTCTAAGAGTATAAGTGACTACTTAAATAAAAAGGATGGTTAACATAAATCATAAAGACTAAGTATATGTGTTTAGAAACAATTATATTTACAGTAAGGGGTTGGATATACCATTGCTGGTCATAGAGTAGATTACCCGAATATTTTACGATTTTTAGGTATATGAATGACCGTGTTCATTGATACGGGTTTTAAAATTTCAGACATTTTTACCTCCGTAAGCTTTCGAGCAATCACCGCAGGTGATTAGGTACCTTACATTTACCTATTGTAATTACACAAATGTAACAAGAATAATAAATCAAATTCGGGTGATGTTACGTTTGTCAAACTGGCAGAAATGTTTAAGCCCGTATCAATGAACACAAGAGCTCAATCATCTACCACACCTTAATTATTATAATCACACATTTCAAATTCTTACATACTTACTGTAGATAATTGTTACGTAATTAGATTATAATATTAATCATCAGGATATATGTTAACTGTCCTTATTATTTAAATAGGCGCCCATCGTCTTAGAATTTAGTTAATACTCACATTGAGAAAAGCTCAGTGTGTCGAAACAATTGTCATGTTTAAACAATAGATATATTAGTGGACATTTATTATAGTATTTTGATTTTAATTTAATCTAGCATTATGGTTATAGAATCACAGACTCGCACGCGCACACATAGCCACTCAAATATAATAGAGCGAGAGAAAAAGATGGAAAAAATGAGAGGGAGTCGGCGAGAGAAGTTATATGGAGTGAGCGTAACGCGTGAGGAATTGTGGTAATTAACTCCTACCGTTAAGGAACTTCATTAAAAAATGACTTTCCTTACCTTATCTTCCAGAATTGTTAGGGTACAATTTTGAAAAACTCGCAAAAAGGAAATATGTCTACGACAATCCTAAGTTTTGTAGTTTTCAGAAAATCATCTAGTTATGTCGGTACTATTTTTTATTAAAGCTTTCTCATTTTCATTAAATCAAATGACTATGCTTGAAACAATAAATTGCTTTTCATTTGTTTCTTGCATAACTTTGCTACTCATAACTTTCGTTGCTCTCGTTCACTATCGAAAACGAATAGAGCCATCACGGAGATGACTCTGGCTGCCTGGCAAAGGTGAAGGAAAAGTAGAAATTGTTTCTCCCCACGGAGACACACGGTAGGTAGATATGGCTGTGTGGTAAGGCGTAATGCTAAGATATGGCCAATAGAAGGTAGTTTTATATCCCTTACCGATGTTGCATATACATATATATATTACGTGGGCCCATCAATATTTTAGTATCATCCCAGTAGCAGAGCTAAACGTAGTAGGTAGGTAGCTGGTAGCCCATCCACCGTTTTCCCGCCATAACATGAAGGTCGGAGGTGAAGGCTACGAGGCCAAGAAGAAGAACAACTACTGTTGCGATCCTTCTTCTTTCGACGAGACTCATAAAGCAAATTGATCGTCGACTTGGAGTGCCACATACGAAATATCGTCTTCTTCTAGCGGCGGCAGTCGTAGATAAAACAACAAAAGAAATGTTTTATGTAAGGAGTGTTTGTATAAGTATGTAGCTGCCTGATGTTTGTGTATTGTAAAATGTGCCATGCTAAAAATGCGTATTTCGAATTGTATTTAGAAAAATGGTACTTTGATAAATTCTTAATAAATAAGATGTGGGTCTGAGGATATGTAGATATAATAACCCGAACAACAATACAGATAAATCTACAATATTCTATAATAGTCAAGTCAATACAGAGGAATGAATGATCGATAGAAACCTCTTTTTCCTCAAAAACTAATCTCATTCTGATCAACTTCTTAAATATATAAAAATTGGGATAATAAAAAATAGTCAACTTATGTATTAATTAATTAATTTAATTCACATATTATGCCATTTGATATTTACAGGATTTCTCTTAAAAGTATGCTAAAATTTAAAGAAAAGAGTATTATTATTTTATGATAACTGATAGTATGAATATGTTTAGTTCCAAAATGATTAGAAGGGATCTGTATATATGACGACTGTCTGATATTTTTTGGTTTGTGCACTCGTTGTATATAGTAAATGTACTCCGATTTTAATGATTTTTGATTTATTTGAAAGATGAGGCTTGAGAAATTGTCCCATATTCACCAAAAACCAAGGGTGGAAGGGGCAATTTTTCTCGAAAATCGAAAATCTGACACGGCAGAATTAAAAATAAAACAATATCCGAAAACGTTTAAATTCGTCATTTTTTCAAAAAAGTTAAGGCTTTCGACTTATCTGAGGCAACCAAATTAAAGACCAGATTATTTGTAGCAACATTTATTTTAAACATTTTTTCAATAGAGTTAAAGTTTTCGAGTTACAGCGGGGATAAAGCTTAAAATATACTTATTTCCGCGAGAATGATTTTTGAATTGCTGAATAATAACAAGTACAAGCAAAGAATCTACATGGGTAATGATCGTTCAACGATTTTAAAGACTAATTTTACACTCATGCGAAATAAATATTTTTCACAAAAAATTAGACCGACGTTATTAGCACTGAAAAATACAAAATAAATAAATATTTGTGAAGTTGGTACCAAAATTTTTAAATCTAAATGCAACTGCACAACTTCAAACGTACCAGCACCAATAGAATTAATATTATTTTATATTTTTAGTGCACCAACTAATAACGTCGGTAATTTTTTTAAATATTTATGATATAACGAAACACTATCTGATAAACTAAAGCAGCAATATGTAAGAGTGCTTGTTCACATTTTTTAAATGTCATTTCTTAATGTATTCGCAATCTATAATGATTTTACAATCGTTAAATTGTGGGACAATACAAAAAATTACATGCAGAGTAGCATTCTAATAATAACTCTCTCTTAATTTATAATTAAAACCAAACTTAATTCTTGACTGACTTCCCAAACGGAGAAGTTTTTTTTGTTTAGTTGGTGCGTGCGCTGTACATAGTAAACGTACTTCAATTTTGATGATTTTTTATTCAATTGAAAGGGGAGACTTGTGAAATGGTCCCATATTGATAAAATCTCCAATCCGAAGTCTCCTACACTCCCAAAACCGCCCCCAACAGGGTGGAGAGTGTAATAGGATAGAATCTTTTTGGTGTTAGTGAACCTTCAACGATTTACTAATGTTAAACTCAAAAGTCTTAGATAAATATTTAAAAAAATGGACTGACTTTATTTGTTGGTGCACTGAAAAATACAAAATTATATTTATTCTATTGGTGCTGGTACTTGTGAAGCTGGTGCCAAGAGTCTTCTATTTAACTACAATTATTTCACAACTTCAAAATTACCAGTACCAATAGAATTAATATTATTTTGTATTTCTCAGTGCACCAACAAATAAAGTCGATTCAAGTTTTCTTAATAATTATTAATATACATGGGAGAAAAGTATTGAATGAAATCTAATATTCTTCCGTGTATAATACACTATTTTTTCTGTGATGGGAAAAACTATGGTTTAATATTGAAAAAATAATACAATATATTAAAGTCAGAAAATTATCGAAGTGCAATTTGAAGATTTAAACTGGTAGGCTGTTGTACTATTTATAGCGACACTTAGAGCTGCGTTGCAAAGGAAACCTTTAAAGTGGATAATCTGTCAATTTAATTATGTGATTTGATTCAACAATTGCGAAATTAGTGTTTGTAAAAAAATTCTGATTTCGAGTTTTCTCTGACTTTACCGAAGTTTGTAAAAGCAGGAAAAGTAGCGCCACAAAACTTATATCCAGATGAATCGCTATATTTATGTGTATATATACCCGTTTGCGAGTTTCCAGAGTAAACAAGCAGTAATTCTTATATTTTTTTCTATTGAAAAAAAGTGCTGAGAAATGGTCCAATATGAAAAAACTCAAATCCTACATTTTCTTTCAGTCGAAAACTGCCCCAACTATTGTAGAGAAATGGTTTTCTTTAATTTAATTTAATTTAATTTCTTACTATCAATATAAAAATATGGCTCGAGCTTGGTGCCTGCAGGATAAATTATATACTTAACTTCGTCCAAATAAGGCAAAGGACAACAATATACACATTCCCTTTAATTATGAAATAGGAATCAGTCATTGTTGCTCTTGTTGCACAGTCTACAAACTGTTGATAAACCCTGGATATTTGATGGAGTCGTTTTCATATCTATTTATCAATACGTGAACAGAATTCTTTAAGAACCATAGGTACATATGAGTATTAAATACATTAAATTAAATAAAATAAATGTATGTTTACCAGCCGCTTATATTTATTTATGTATAGGACTGTGAAAATAAATGCTCTGGTATTGAATAATGGTAATTTGCCTTTCGTCCATAGTGATCCGTGTTCAATTTTTGACCAACGGAATATTTTTTTATAAGCAAAATTCGAAAAATTATTCTCAATAATAATTATAGTTATACGTTTTGTTTGATAGAAAAACCTCAATATTGTGCAAACTTAAGTTTAATGAATGACGGTGGAATATTGACCACTGGGCAATCTCGTAATAAAAATTATAGAAGTTCAAAATTTAATATTTCTTATATAAAATTCTAGTTACAAACTTAAAAGATATTTATTTTTATTTATAAACCCCTATCTGGTTGTCTTTGACCATTAATCATCACATTCTGAGTATTATTCAAAAAAATCGGTTGGCTCGACTTGATATCAATAACTTTCATATCAATATGAGTGATATGCGATTCTGGAAGACCCACCAAGAAAATTGGATTTAGCTTGCTATTCCCTCTGATACCCCTGTAATGCAGGTTGCGATAGACTGGAGTATCACTGCGGAACGGCTCGCTTTGAATATTCCTGTTATGTAATTCAGCATCTTGATGATCTGGATCATAGAGCATCGATAAGACGATACCTTCCTTGAGGATATTGTTCATGGTGATGTTGCTATAGAAAACGTTCTCAATAACAGATCCACGACCTCTCCTTGATTTAATGTAGAGTCCACAGTCGGTGCCATCGAACACGCAATTGATCACAGTAACGTTGGTCACACCACCCAAGATGGCGCTGCCCATACCGATAGCACTGTGGTCCCAATTCATGCGACTATTCTTGATAACCAGATTTTCTTATGAGCGTCCCGCACCGGAATCCAAAGCTATGCAATCTTCACCAGTGCTAATGGTCACGCCATCAATCAACAGATCTTTATTCGAATAAGAATTGATGCCATCGGTGTTGTGTGAATGGTAGGGATTATAGATGGTAATACCTTGGATTGTGACGCCACTGCAACTGACGGGATTCACATTCATGCAAGGACTGTTCTGCATAATGAAATCTTCCAATAGAAGGTTATTAACATCGAAGAACAACATAAAATTTGGCCTCAAATTTCCTGAAATGTATTTACCCCACCAGTGACTTCCTTGGCCTTCAAGTACACCTCGACCTCTGATGGTGATATTCACCTCACCGACGGCATAGATGAGTGGCATGCGCTGCACGCTCCATGAACCAACTGATCTGTGGATGTCCAATGGTGGGTACTGGTCTTCGTCATCGGTCCATGTTATGACAACGTTGTCAGCAAACTCAACAACTACATTGGACTTTATTTGAATGGGGCCGGATATGTACTGACCTGGGGGAAATTAGACGGTACCACCTCCACTAGATGTAGCAGTATCTATGGCCTTCTGCATGGCTGCTGTCATCAGTGACCCGGCTGTGTTATCGGCGCCATATTTGGTCACATCGTATACAGTTCCAGCGACAAGAATCGGTGAAATGGCTGTCAAATGAAAACAAAACACTTTCAAAATAATCATCTTATTTGTTCACTATTAATAACTGTACAATTATAACCTGATCTTGAATTGCTTATATATCACAATTGAATCAGAATTAATATAAAAGATGACAACTAACAGATTAGATCAAATCGCAGTTTCCTTAGAGGTCTAAAATTAATTAATTAACTCAATGGATGTAAATACCAAAATGATGTCTACATTAGAGCAATGGGCATTGCCTGTTATTTTTTGTATGAAGGTAGATATGGGCTTTGGAATGTATATAGCTCCAACTGACGATAGACAAGAGAATAAATTAATTGATATTTATTCACTGAATTGATATAAAAAAGAACTGAGATTGGTGATAAAAACGTTCGCTATCTAAATATTTATTGATATAGGAATAAATAAGATGCAAAATATTTTTCGTTAACGTAGATTTAACGTTTCATCAAAAGCAGAAAGTTTAGAACGAAATTCCATATCAGTAGAATGCCCAAAAGTTTTGATTTAGTTATCCAAAAGAATAACAACTAGTAAATAAAAATGCACATTAAAGGGCGCAACAGAAAAAAACTAAATTCATTTCGAAATATTAGTAATAACCTGATTTTTAGCGACATATTCTTATCAATTTTCTCGAATTTAATAACCATAATATAGAAGCCATAGATAGAATAGAAGTAGTATCGGAAACAAAGATAAGCAAGAAATGTAGTTAATTGTCTTGGATTGTCGCACCAGTGGTCGCTAAAAACTACCTAAAATAACCACTAATATGAGAGAATCTCGTGAGAATAAGAAGCGCTTAAAAATAAAATATGCTAAAAGAAGTTAAACTTTCCCTGCACAATTAAATAATCAAGTTTGATAAATATGATTGTTTTTTCGTATCTGTTCTGCAATATTTATCATATCAAAACGATATTAACATATTAGTCTCAACTTTTTCAATATTAACATGTCTATATTTATTACATGAGTATTTGATCTGATAAACAATATTTAATGCAACAATAACATATTCGTATTACGTGTAGCTAGCACAAGACTCCATTTTAAATAATTTTGATTACTGAACCTAATTAGCATCTAAATAGACCCAAATTCCAGCCCAAATTATGGTATGGTAAAATTTCACCTCTGAAGCTTCACAAAGCTCCCTTTGCATAAAGGAGATTGATAATATAAATAGTATATTTTCTCGGATTAAACTACGGTAAATAAGTTGAGCAGTCTAAGGAATAGAAAATCTTATTTATCTATGATATAGCAGTTTCAATGATAATTCTTTGATTTCAATTCAAACTAGTAGCGCAAGAGGAAACAGACATTTTGTTTTATACAGTTATTTACGAAGGTAATTCATGCTACCCTTGAGCTCCAAGCATCCAAATAATCCAGCAAAAATACTTCACATAAATTTGTTTCCTTCCCAAATAAATGCGTCCTATTCCCCAGATTCCGCACACTATTACACGCGACCAAAATGATTTATTTATTATTCACAAGACAGTGAGTTGTCGTAGTTCGTACCTAGCAGGTGGAGGTGCTTTGTCCAGTTAATCGCACTGTGCTCCCTCTGATTCGATTCTTGTTGACGTGCGCTCGAAATTCAATAGGACTCTGACACCGACAACGAACTCGCATCAATATATTCATCAGATTGGACGACACACAAAACAGACTCATATAGGAACGGGGAGAGAAAAGAGAAGGGAAACAAGCATTTGCAAAAGAGAAATGTCCACCTCGGGTGCCGTTTAATAGGTGATGGCTGGTCACCGTGTTACGATGCAAGGCTAAATGACATGGAGAATTTTTAGAAATTCAGGCCAATGACATGCCGTACACGAAAGTTGGTTCGTGTTGGTGGATGAATTATTTTTTGCACTCATCATTTTGTTGCTGCTATATGCCTCGTTTTATGTTTCAGCTTCTGCTTCAGAAGCATACAGACGACCGAAGGTGCACAACTCGCTTGTATGCTTTTAGGGTTCCGTACCAAATTGGTGAAAACAGGACCCTATTACTGAGACTCGCTGAGACGCTGTCCGTCCGTTCGTCTTTGTGTGGAGATGTATCTCATGCACCATAAGAGGCAAAGGGTTTTCATTTTCAAAGAATGATGTGTATTTTTGTTGCCACTACAAAAACAAATACTAAGTCCGTCCGTCCGTTCGCCTGTCAGCGGGCTGTATCTTAAGAACCCTAATAGGTAGACAGCTGAAATTTTCTCAAACTTTGTAGGTATTTACATTTCCGTTATAACAACAAATACTAAATCCATTCATCCATCCGTCCTTTCGTCTATCAGCCGTCTGTGTATCATGAATAGTAATATGTAGACAGTGGAATTTTGCTGTTACAATAGTACGGAACCCTTCTTGTAAGACTCGCTCTTCGTCACATTTGTTTATGCATGTATGTCAACAAGTTGAGTGCAGGGTGGCGAAATAAGAATGGACACCAGCCATATCTCCGAAACCAGTAGTAGTAGAACTTTCGGGTAATATTTTCTTACGTAAAAGTGATCAAGACAAAATGCTGGAAATAATTTTCGAGTTTCTAAAATAGCAACCAGAGGGCGTAGCAGTCATCCCAAATTTAAATATTGAATTTGCACAAAAAAAATATATTTATTTGATGTAAAAAGTTCTTTTATCGGATTTGTTGTCTCTTTCCCAACATTTTTTGTCTGAACCATTTTCCCCTATCTCAAAAATAAAAGGAGTGGGAGTAGGTCAAATATGTTTTTAAACAAAAAATCATTATTCCGGTTTGGTTGAACCGAATAAAATAAACTTAATGTCGTTTGATAGAGTTTTTTCGACCTTTTACCAGCGTATCTGCTTTCTTCCAGAAATGACATTTGATATGACTGGGGTGTATTTTGAATGCATGTGAAATGCAACCATTGCTGCCGGAATTATGCAACAAGATTTCCTTGAAAAAAAAAACTTTCGTGACAATAGCACATCGATTGAAAACTACAGGGAGTAGTCATTTTCCAATTCACAGATAGTAAACTCAAGATAAACAAACAACAAATAAATATTAACGGAAGCAGTTAAAAAAACAACCCAAAACTATTAACGGTGGTGACTAAGGCGTGAAGGTGAACTGTCGGCCATCAGCTTCAATGCAAGCCTCTTATCTGCGCTGCATGGCCAAGATGGCCGTTTCGATTTCCACCCTGGATATGTATTTGTATGTCCTCTCTAATTTTGCATAGGCCTTATCTTTACCTTCCCCCACAAGTAAAAATCTAGGACGGGGAGGTCTGGAGATCTCGGAGGCCACGGGAAAATGCTGCCCCGTCCAATCCATCTATTGGGAAAGATAAGGTCTAAACAATTTCGTATGTCGACCCCGAAATGTGCCGGACATCCGTCTTGCTGAAAGAACAGTTCGCGGCAAACATTCAATGGAACTTCTTTCAAGAGAGGTGATAATTCATTTTGAAAAAAGTTCAAATATCTTTTCCGGTTAATGGTCGGTCGAAGATGAATGAACCAATGCCTCTATTGCCTATGATACTACACCACACATTAACCGACCACCGTCCCTGGTGCTGAATCTCCTGCACCCAGTATGGATTCGCTTTCGACCAGTAGTGAATGTTATGTAAAGCCCGCTGCAGACGGAGTATGTTTTGCTGCACGGTCCGTTAAATGTTGCCGCGCATGGTGTGTTGATGGCTCCCTTGCTTGTGTTGGCTTCACACGGTGCAGGCCATCATGTATGTAAAATGACAGTACAGAGAAATATGACTGTGACAAAATATTGAACATTCTACTCAAGCTATATTTCTAATCATTGTTACAACAGAGAAAATGTCCCAACAATCAAAAATAACATGTTATCTTGGGCAAAATAACTTTTGAGTACGACTCGACTAGTTCCGAGTGATCCGACATGGCACGATGCGTGGAAATAATCACCGAAAATAGCACCGGTTCTATCATCAAATCATGCACGAGTTCAAGCAACCAACCGTGGACGCGATGTCATTTTCTCACACAGAAGCATGCACAGCACCATGCTTAGCTCCCGTCAAAGAAACATGCAGCAAAACATACTCCGTCTGCAGCGGGCTTAAGTTTACTTTGCCGTTACTACTGAACGTCGCCTCATCCGTTCACAAAACACGGAAGAGAAAATTGGACTCTCCGCCTCTCCGCCACCATACTCAGCAACCAATCAATAGTTAAGCCTTCTGTCAGAGTAATCTTCTGATAGGGTCTGATATACCACGAGGTGATATGGACGCACTCTGAATAAAATTACAACTTGGTAGCATCTCAAAATAGACTTAGGTACTTGTGT
Organism: Crioceris asparagi; assembly: GCA_958507055.1. Lineage (NCBI taxonomy): Eukaryota > Metazoa > Arthropoda > Insecta > Coleoptera > Chrysomelidae > Crioceris > Crioceris asparagi. The sequence continues at coordinate 77,221,544 of OY293826.1, read as the reverse complement.
TCTTTCAAAATATTTTGCACGTTATACATGGAAACCCCCAACTTTTTTGCCAAAGTTCTTGTGTTTACATGTGGATCGTTTTCCACAAATGCCAAAACATTGATAACATTTTCTTCAGTCTGACCTCTGCCGTTCCTTCTGTGAACAGGAAGATGAATGCTTTCTGTAGTTTTCAACTGATGTGCTAGTCTCACGAAAACATTTTTTAAATAATGTCGTCTTGTGGAATTAACTCTGGCAGCAAAGGTTGCATTTCTCATGCATTCAAAATGCACCCCAATCATATCAAATCCTTCTTCGTTTGTGACGCGCATTATCACAAAACTTATGAAAACACAAGCCGCCGAAAATTTTCCAATGAAACTGTCAGTTAACATTCAAGTCGCATTCAATAGGTTCTTTTGTTTTGTAAGGCTTACTTACTTTTATTTTCAAAATATACGGCTTCAAGCGGGCTCCTTACGTTTTCACGGATATCTCCGGCTTCAAAAATGCATAATTTTTTCACCAAAATTAGTGCTTTAATGATGATGTAAGAATTATGATACACTTGATTTTGAAAATTTTGAAGGAAAAGCAAATTTATGTTATATACTTGTTTCGCGGAATGAAGCGGCGCCGGTGAAAAAATACTCTATCAAGCGACATCAAGTTTATTCTATTCAGTAGAACCAAACCGGATTAAACAATTTATGTTTAAAAACATATTTGACCTCCTGCACCCCTTTAATTTTTGAGATAGGGGGATATGGTTCAGACAAAAATGTTGGGAGAAGACAGCAAATCAGGTAACAAAAGTTTCGAGATCAATTAATTAGGAACATTTTTGAGAAAATTTGATATTTAAATTTGAGATCACTGCTACGCCACCTCGATGCCATTTTAGAAACTCGAAATTTATTTCCAGCATTTTCTCTTGGTCACTTTTATCCGAAAGCTCTAATACCGGAGATATGGCTGGCGTCCATTCTTATTTGGCAACCCTGTAATGGCTCTTTACTTAAGATACGTGTTTAGATTTTCCTGTAACTATCAGTAAAGGCCCATATTTTGTATTTTTCCTAAATGATCCGCTCAGGGGGAGATGGGTAATGACATATATATATATATATATATATATATATATATATATATATATATATATATATATATATATATATAAATAAAAGGATGTTCTTGGGGATGCAGTCATATATTAAATAAAATTCTTTGATTGAAGCCGAGCTTTCGAGAATGTTTATTCTCTTCTTCAGGGCAAAAATCGTGAATTTAGAATAAATTAACCAAAAACAGGAAAGATTTCATAGCCATCAATTACAAATGTCATTATTTATATTTTATAAAATATATAAATCTTGACTGGTTTTATAATAAATAAAAAGATGTTCTTGGGGATGCAGTCCTATATTCAATAAAACTCTTCGATTGAAGCCAAGCTTTCGAGAATGTTTTTATTCTCTAAAATAAATTAGCCAAAAACAGGAGAGATTTCATAGCCATCAATTACAAATGTCATTATTTATATTTTTTGTAAGTATTTTCATAATACTATTAAGATGTTGTTGAAATAATTTTGTAACGATTTGTAGTTTGCCCTGAAGAAGAGAATATACATTCTCGAAAGCTCGGCTTCAATCAAAGAATTTTATTGAATATATGACTGCATCCCCAAGAACATCTTTTTATTTATATATATATATATATATACTATTTTCTGTGGAACTCTTGAACCATTAAATATAATTTTATTTTGGATGTATCTTGGGGTTTAGGTTCGGTTTGCACAAGAGGGGTCAGATATTCATCCCCCCCTCTTGTGCAAACCGAACCTAAATCCCAAGATACATCCAAAATAAAATTATATATATATACAGGGTGATTCACCTTAGACGTTTAAGAAAAACTATTCGTAGGATCGTTCTGAAAATTGTATTATGTAGATTATACCTAGGGATCTATCGACTGAAAATATTTTCAGCTTTGCGGCGTTGCCACTTAAACCAAAATGTATTAACAACTTTGATTTTTTAAATGAGACACCCTATATATTATTAATTTATTAAATTTTTTATCACCTTCTGGTTATTTTTTCATAAGATACCCATAACTATCTCTAACAGTTTTCAGTGAATTAATTAATTTTCTTTTGTTTTGTTCAAAACTGAGCTCCAATCAATAGCCCATTACTCTGAATTTTAGAATTGTGAAACGATGAAATTCCAGTAATAGCTTTAGAATGACTTCTTTCTTAGTTATTATTGAAGATTCTCTTTTTATGTTATACAGGGTCGCTCAAAATTTTTGATCTTTCCATCAGATCTATAATGATCCGAAAATGCGTTTTTTAAATAGAACACCCTATATTTTAATATTTCTTCAGATAGAGAATCAATCCTACACCAAAATGGTCAGGTTTTCAAAATATAAGCAACTATCTATTAAAATGAGTTATTTCTACCATTTTTTAGTAGGTATTTGCTGGTTACCATGGTGATGGAAAGTTTGACAAGTAATTATCGTGAGGAAGAATAAGAGTTCGTTGAGTGTGATCAAATTATTGCAAAAACATCCAGAAAGTTTAATGCAAGATACCCACAAAGTACAAAAAAACAACAAAAATAAACCTATTCACAAAACAAATAAGTAATTTTATGATTCTTAGGAGCTAATTCAAAATGTTGATTTACAAAACAGTATCGTTACTCATTTTTTGGGATGACAAGTATACTGCAGAGACTATTCGTTTACCGTGTTCTGTAATGTGTTAATTTAAAAATAATAATAAACTTTCATAGTTATCATACTCAGTCTTGGCAAAACAATAATGAGTAAGTAGATTCATCAGAACCTGAACTCAATTTCAAGATAAAATAATTAGCAATAACTATGCATTGACTGAAATTGAGAAAATGAATCCAGTTCAACGATATACATATGTATTTTGTGATCTTTTGTTAGATTTACGCAAAAGACTTTATAAAAACAGTATAATATCTTATTAATAATCAATCACCAAGTGATAAGGACAGAGGTTTTAATAATAATTAGTGAAGAAATATAGTAATTAAACCGTTTCTTTCCACACATCTAAGAATACTTTTCTCCACCAATAAAATAGCTTTTCTTATTTCACGTGCATCTATCTCATCAATGCATTTAATTACGCGTTGCTGCAGCTCATCTTTACTTTGTACTGGTGTTGAATACACTTTTTTCTTCAAATCTTTGCATTTCAGATAAATTATTCCAAGGAATACCTCAAATAATGTTTGTTAAATAATAATTGTGTTTTATCACCATGGTAACCAGCAAATACCTACTATAAAAATGCTAGAAATAATTTACTTTAATAGATAGTTGCTAATATTTTGAAAAGTGACCATTTAGGTATAGGAACATGATATATCATTTCAAAGATATTTTGATTCTCTTTCTGAAGAAATAATAAAATGTAGGGTATTCCATTTGAAAAAACGCAATTTTGGTTCTTTATATATCAAGAAATTTGAGCGACCCTGTATAACATAAAAAGAAAATCTTCAATTATAACAAAGAAAGAAGTCTTTTTACAGCTATTATTATTATTAATTTCATCGTTTCACAATTCAAAAATTCAGAGTAATGGGCTATTGATTGGTGCTCAGTTTTGAACAAAACAAAAAAAAATAATTAAACTACTGGAAACTGTTAGAGATAGGTATGGGTATTTTATGAAAAGATAACAAGAAGGTGATAGAGAATTTAATATATTGATAATATATAGGGTGTCTCAATTGAAAAATCAAAGTTGTTAGTACTTTTTGATATAAGTGGCAACGTCGCAAAGCTGAAAATATTTTCAGTCGATAGAGCTTTATGTATCACCCTGTGTGTGTGTGTGTTTGTGTGTGTGTGAATATATATACATATATTTGAATTAATCATTACTAGATCTTCACATGATATGCTTAAAGAAAATTATTTTTCTTATTTTTTAATATGCTCAACAAAAGAAATCAGCCCCCAGTATCACAATGCATTCAGTTTAGTTAAAATATAAATTATATAGTTATATATCCTTGTTGCGATTTCGTTTCTGAGATTCGCAGAAAGTAAGCTGTGACAGATGAACAGATGGACAGACGGGAAAACTAACAGAAGGACACACGGACAGACAGAAATACACAGACCACAGTGATCTTACAATGGTTCCGTTCCTTCATGTATGGACTCTTAAAAGGGAATCCAAAACCTTTCTCATCAGAAGTAGGTACCTTCAAAAGAGACTATAGAGGAAAATATGAAATCGAAAACTTGATTAAAAAAAATCATTTTCTCGGAACATTTTTTGAAAACTTCAATAAGAATATGTAGTTTTTGGAGAATTCGCTTACGTACTTCTTGATAGTTTTTTTAATGATTTTTGCCTCTCAAACATTCTAAATAATTAACTTTTCATCAAAACTAAAGCTGAAGTTCTTTCATTTCTGAGTACTGTACTTTAGTGATAAATCTTGTAAATTTTGTAAACTATCTGGATAGTTTACAAACCAATCAATTATCCATAACTATTTTAGTAGAAATATGATTTTTCATCAAAATAGCTAGACATTTAGATATTGTGCATAATATCCAGTCGTTAGACTAGCCAAGTAAATGCAGTAATAGTAACTATATTTAATATACAATCACAAAAAGGTTACAAATAGTATCTAACTTAACGTAATTCTTGAAACATTTAATAATTGACCATTCGTGTTCTGAAATACTTCACACACACACGCTCAATCCTATCACAACTTTCATACATCTTGTATTTGTAAAATCAGAAATATCAATAAAAAAAGACAATATTCTGTCAAAATTTGGGGCTATGTTCTATGTCAGTTTGTGAAGTCATTTTTGTATAGTGCTAATTTTCCAGAATATAAACTGGTGAATTGTGAGTGAAAGTGAGTTGAAAGCCAGAATCTCTCCAGTTCACGGGATAAGTAAGTTAAATGAACAATATTTACGAGAAACACCATTCACAGAAATATCTTACCTCAAAGAGTGTCCCATTAATTATTAGAATCTAAACTTTTTTGCATTTATAGAATGCAATGACTCCTGTATTTCTCTAAATATATAACTTTCAATCCATATTAATGCTGTACAACTGTGAACTCATTGTTCAGTGCAGATTCGCCATCGATTGTATTTCGCAAATGCAAAGGTCTGGTTTTTCCGTTTTCGTCTACATAGTTATTATATAGAGTGATTTTCAACCCATTGTAACCATTTCAGAATTCTCAATATTGCGCTTAAAGCGTACAGACACTCGTAACAAAATAAAAGTTAAGTTGAGGATTATGCACTTTTTTTCACACACTTTCCATTACTTTGGAATGTACAAGACTTGTAAAATGTGTAAGCTTTGATCCAGAAATTCAAGTAAAGTGTTAAAATGCACTGGAGAATTCCGATGAAAGGAAATTTGAAGGCATCCACCGAACGATAAGTTAAATTGTTTCTAGGCATAGAAACAATTGCATTGATCTTATAACAAACGTTCACTCATATTCTTTCTTCCGGTGTTGATGAATATATTTCTTTAATCATTTTACCATGTTTTCTATTTTTATGGACCCATTAGTTACCTCAATTCGTACATTGAACGTGCACCGATTTTTATGATTTCTTTTAAATTCGAAGAGGATGAGTTTCATAAAGTTCATCCCTTCGAAGAAGCTCATTGAACTTTCCATGTTTCGAGTTTTGATTAATTTTGATTTTGAAAGCTATTTTGAGTAAACGTGATTTATATTTGATGCTCGTAAAAATACTGTGGGAGAAATTTTGATTAAAAATTTAATTTGAAAAACTAATCAAATATTTAAGATGAAATCATACAAATTAATTTGTTATTTCTATGCTATCTTGGAGATAGATTAACAGTAACATAACCATAACCCTTCAAGTCTTGGAATTAATTTAGCTACCATATTAGCCATAATTTATACTGTTTTTTTACCTGCAGTTACTCTTTCTAGTGCACATTTCAGCAACATGTCTTACAAAATCTACAGCCCAACTTTGTTCGCTTTCCACGATTTATTTTATAATTATTATATTATATTTGTTATACAATGCCGTTCATAAAGTATGGAAATGCTTCAAAGTTTTCTAAAATAATTATCTACATATAAAAAAAACTCGGAAATGTCGATTTTTTATGTTTTACTTCTTGATACAAACAGCATCATTTGAACTCCACCTTAATAGAAAGGCCACAATTTGATATCATAAATGGAGAGCTAATAATTTTCGGAATTCAATTATATCGAGAAAATGATCGAGCTCCCCATACTTGGGATGAAAATACGAGATATTACAAATATGATTACACATACACAACATTCTCCATACAAGTTTGACTCGTACTTAATATTTTCTTTTTAAATAGTTATTTTCTAAGACTTAATCAATATTTCTGATCAGGAAATGTAAGATTGTTGTTGTATGCACCTACCTACCTATCTACTGGATTCTATTGATTTTATTCGCACCACCTGGAAGATTAAATTTTCACACGACTTAAGAATAATCATCCTTCTGCTGCCTTTTTTCTTGTAACTTTGTTCGTATATTATATAAAAGTCACCATAACCATTAGCTATATATATATATATATATATATATATATATATATATATATATATAGGCTTTAAAATTTTAATGCGCTTCATCTCCCCTTTTAAGGTAATTTAAATACATCTTAGAGCTTTGGTATGTTTACATTCTTACATTATTAAATCTAAATAACAACGGCAGGTAGGTTGGTTGCTTCTTGGTATTAAGGGCTGCACACTGTACCTAACAAGGGCCCACATTTATAACACTGCGACTTCGCCAATATGGTGAATGGGCTCAGTGGTTGGGCATTTTAGATGATGGGTGGGATGTTGGGGATATATCAATCTTCTCATTTTTTTATAAGACATATTAAATCAACTGCTTGTGATTTCCTCAACGTGAAATAGGGACATTCCAATGGTAGGAATCTTTATCCATGAGTACGACGACGTATTCACATAATAGAGAGAGAAAGATAGACATAGATTTATTAATTACGTTTGGGATACAAGTAAGAAGGGTGTCACTAGATTTCATACGGTCCTACATACCAATAATGAGGTTTTCACAGAAAACAGTCAGAAACATAAAGATATAGATATAAAAGTTGACCAGAAGATGATTAAAAAACCATCAATAAATTGTTTGGCTGTATCACTGACGTACATGAAGTTTATTGGCAAGATCAAACTATTTTTTTTTCTTTTAAAACATCATGATCAAATCCTATGTAACATATTGAGCTTTGATGTAGTTACATAATCAGCCCATGCTTATTGGAGTATGCATATGAAAAAATCTGGTGTGTCCACTAACATGACTTTCTTACTGCTCGAAGGCAAATTCCACGGGACAAAAAATCGTCGTATCAAATCGTGTGACTATTTTTTTCAGCGTGTCAAGACAAACAACAATGGTTATATTATATTTTTTTCGTTTAGCCAGAATATACCCAAACAAATAAAATATAAAATTTCATACATACCTTTTTCTGCTTTTTCTTAGAGAGGATTCTGAAGGGCTTGCAGAAGAATACTTCAAGCAAGTTTTATCAAAATCCATGCAACCGTTCATGCGTTACAGTCTTGAGCAAAACAGGTTTTTTTGGCTCAGCAACACGTGCTATCAGGAATCTCATTCAGTCCCACTGGGGAGCGTTTCTAGTACCCTACAAAACAAAAAAGAAAGCAACAAAATCCGTCAATCCATTCCCGAGATTAATTGTTTCACAGCAATACAGATAGACAGACAGACAGACCAATGGCTGTAAATATGTTCTTTAGCCTCACGAAACTATGAAACTTCAACATTTTTTAATATCTCGACGCCGAAAATTTCACACGATTGCAATAGGTAGGTACTTTCCTTACTTTCCTTCCTACTATGGTAGCGGTAGGACAGTAAATAGTTAGTGTCTTTATTATGTTGTTTATTATCACAAATAAGAACAACGAATGAATCTTGATAATTTTATCTTTTTGATCGACTTTCCAAAAGGAGGAGGTAGACAATTCGACTGAATGTCTGCATGTTTTTTTATAAGTTTGTTCACGTCTTTTGCATAGTAAATGTGCTCCGATTTTGATGATTTTTTGTTAATTTAAGATAGAAGTATTGAGAATCGGCCTCATTGAGAAAATAATAATATTTGACATACCCTTCCCCTTCAAAAACTACCCCAAAAAGGGGTGGGGGCAATTTTTTGTCATTTTTTATGGAACTTAATGACGATAAACTCTACATAGTATAAAATAAAGTCACGCTATGGTTTCCTGTCTGCCCTCATTTTCGTTTCTCTAACTTGTTCTAAAACCTGCACCAGATTTTGATACTATTTTTACTGTCACTTAAAGATTTTTTTGCAAATTAATGATCATGATTCTAAGTATGTTTTTGTATCGAAGACAAGGCGTCAAAAAATCTGCTTTCAGGCGCTTTTATGGCTTACGCTGGCTAAACCTTGAAGATAAATCAAAATATTATACCTACTATAGAATTGTAGTTTTTCAATAATCGTAAAGAAAAGTCCGCGACGGTATTTCCTAAGGATAACACATAGTAACCATTCATATCTGTTTTTGTTTCCTTATCCAATATAACCTATTGTATTTGTATTATACTATTTTCTGTTCCGGCAAAGTTTAAATTCGTTATTATAGATACATGCATTATATAACTGATTTTCCGCAGACAAAGTAGTGAGCAATAACTAGTAGGTACTTTTTATTTGAGAAACATTCTTGATTTTGAAATTATTTCATCTTATAAATTCTCTCAAAAATTTAGTTACCTTTTAACATGGTTTGAATGTAGTTTCCAAGAAAAAGGTGATAACAGACATTTTAAGCTTGATATTCTGAACATGCTACCATTAAAGTAGGACGTTGTCACGTCAAAAGAGTAATTACTACAGGCCATCTTTCTTTTTTAATAAAAAAGAATTTCAATACCCTTGTGAAATCGTATAAGTTCATTTTTCTTATTTCTAAAGGCAGTTTGTTGTAAAGGCTTATAGGTATTCAATGATTTTTCTGTGATACATTAGGTACCTAAGTCTTTACCTAGGCGCTCTCAAGAGATTTCCTGACCTTCTTTGATGCTGATGCATGTTCGGATCTGTTTTAGTGTATTTCAAACACAATTGAAAATATATGAACGCGGTGTGAAAATACATGATTGTATAAGCAATCACAATGATTGAACTCAAATGGATACTTAATTTCCAGCGCAACTCCATTTTTATGATATTCATATTATTTATTCTAATCTAATGAAGTGTTCTTTGATGTAATTCTTACCTTTTTGTATTTCAATCTTATGGAGATATTTCACCAAGTCATGCGCTGTTTCTTCTATGTAGGATATCGGTAATAGGTACAAGGTGGCCCATTAATAAAGGACGCTGGCTATATCTCAAGATCAGTTAATCGGACGACCCCAAGTTAACATATATTGAAATTATTTTTTATAACCCACTAAAAATTAGAAAACTTTTTCGTGTTAAAGTTTTTTCTCTATCTTGTCAAATAACGGGTGGGGGAGGGGCAAATGTTGAAAAAAAACTGGATAACTTTTTTTGGTATGACCTCCTTTGAATAACTTTGTTTCATTTTAAAGCGCTTTTTTGGGCACTTCTACTGGAATAAAAAAATTGAGTTTAATTATTTATCGAGTCGGTAGATGGCGCTTTATGAGAAAGTTGCAGATTTTTATGAATTTCTTGAAAATTTCAAATGCAATGGTATTCTTATTTTTTAATATTAGGAAGAAAGAAAGTGAACAATTACACAACAACTAGAATTACTGGTACATTATACTACATTTAAATACATTATACCAAAGTCTATCCTAAGATCCTTTAGCTCACACACAACCATAGGTGAATAATAGTTTTGTCTTCACGAATAATTATTACAACAGCATACGCCTACGGGTCAACTACTCAACCACTGCTAGCTATGGTACAGTTCCATTATACGCCTCAAGTCCGGTCTCCATTCTCTCTCTTACGTTGAATCAACCTATCTCTCTCTCTCTCTCTGACTCTCATCCCTTCGTCTTTGTTACTCTCTCTCTTTCCATCTACTCATCACTCATGCGATGACAGAGTGATGGCGGGGGGTGGCTCACTCTGCAAGCAATCAACAAGCACACCATAGATATACATTTCGCTTAAGTTGGAGCTAATGAAGATGTTCCAGATATAAAGGAAATCTCTTTTTGACCGATTTTCCAAACAGAAGAGGTATATAATTATGGGTGAGTATACTTTTCAATAATCTATTTTAATTAAATCCCCCGATACGAGAATTTGACCGAGCGTATACAAAAAGCGTTATGTTTTCCATTCCAAGTAAAAGCACCTCGTAGATGAACAACTGCCAATGCAACTCTGCTAACTCCATTTGCAGATTCTCGGCATCATTAAAAGGCTGCATTATTTGTAAAATTGTCTTCATCTTGTTAAATCCTCTAGATTTGATTTACACTTACAAAAAAATGATGAATATTCTTATCGAGTGTTATATTTTTATAAATGAATTCATGTTATAAAATATTTCAAAAATAAATAATTTTTCGAAAAATATAAAATATACGTAGGTACGTACCCACCTAACATATATCTATTATTCTTCAGAATATTATCAGTATTTCTTCTGCTATACAAATATCAACAATGTGGAACTTTGGAATTAAAGTTTTTTTATCTATACCTATCTTTTGATTTGTTGATTTGTTGGGTTGATATACTGGGAATAACTGAAACGAAAAAAAAGGCCAAGGTATGATAAAACTGCCCAATAACAATATATTAATATACAGTGGAGTATCATAGGAAAACAGAGCAGCTGCAGGAGTTGGGTGCATTATTATTAAACAAATTGAAGAGCAGATACAAAACTGGATACCATGGAATGAACGCATACGGACGGTAGAGATGAAAAATAATAAGACATGCCAGATAAGATCAATAATAATAAATAATAGCTTATGGGCCAAATAAAGATGATAAAGCCACCAATAAAGATAAATTTTGGAAAGAGCTGTCAAGAATAAAAGAAGAAATATTTAATAGGAGATATCAATAGCAGAGTTGGACAACAGGATATTGAATACAAAACAATTATTGGAAAATTTGGAGAATTAACTAGAAATAATAATGTTAGGAGACTACTTGATTTTTGTCTCAAAAACTATTTTATTATAACAAACACGTTTTTCCCTCATAAAGATATACACAAATATACCAGAGAAGTACAGAGTAGAAATGAAAAATCAATAATTGACTATGAAATAACAGAAAGTCAGTACAGAAAAACAAAATGGATAAAAGAGTTAAAAGAGGAGCAGAAATAGGAAGTGACCACTATCTAGTAATAACGACAATACGGGAGAAAATCGAAAAACAGAACCCATCAACTAACAAGGCGCAAGGAAAAGGTACTATCATTAAGTTAATAAAGTCTTGTAAACTTAGAGATAAAGAAGTAGCAGATAAATACAAAAATGAAATAAATATTAAGTTCATAAATAATAACACAAGTACAGAAAGGAGAAACATAGAAAATGATTGGGGAATATTTAAATATATAGTACTAAGCACAGCTGAAAAAGTATGTGGAACGAATAGGAAAAAGAATGACAGGAAGCAAACGGCATGGTGGACTGACGAGATTAAAAATCAAGTAGAGTAAAAGAAGGGAGCCTGGAAATATTACTTGACAAAAAAGACAAAATAAAGTTACGATATATACCAAAAAGAAAAAAGAACACTAAAACGATATTAAACAATCAATGGAGAAAATTTAGTGAAAAGATGGAACAAAACTCTAAAGGAAACCAAAACTATTCTATCCAGCACTTAAATTGTTACGAACAGAAAAGCAACATTATACGCAGAGCATCAGAAATAAAAACGGTGAAATAATAACAGAAGAAAAAGATATTATGAAAAGATGGAGAGAGTTTTTTATGGAACTTCTCAATGAAAAACAAGAAGGGATACAAATAGAAAAAAATGAAATACTACAACAAGAAGGGGAAAATGAAATAACCATGGAAGAACTAAAACAAGTAATAAAGGAACTGAAGAATGGGAAGGCTCCTGGATATGACGAAATAACATCAGAAATGATCAAAAATATTGGACAAAGAGGTGAAGACAGACTGCTAGATATATACAACAAGATATGGACCGAAGAAAAACTACCAGAAGACTAGAAGAAATCATTAATTATCCCGATACATAAGAAGGGAGACGCAAAGGACTGCAATAACTACAGAGGAATAACCTTGTTATGTACAGCAATGAAAATGTTTGAGAAAATAATAGAGAAAAGAATAAGACCCAAGATCGAAAGTACATTAGAAGAATCACAGAGCGGGTTTAGAAGTGGAAGAAACACACAGGACCATATTTTTACGATTAAACAAATCACAGAAAAAGCAAGCCAAGAAAGAAGAAAAATTAATATGGCATTTTTAGACCTAGAAAAAGCTTTCGATTCAGTACACAGACATAAGATATGGAATATTTTGAAGGACCGAGCGGTAATATAATAACCTCAGTAATTAGAAACACTATAGCCTCGGAAACATTTACAACCAGTCCGCTTTTGTTTATCATATTCATGGAAACCAAGAAATTAGAAATAGGACACACTCGACTAGAAAGAATATCAATAAGCGAAGGAGCAATTGCAGATGACGTTGTAATATTGTCTAAAAGTGAGAAAGACCTACAAACCAATTTAAACATATGGAACACGGCATTGAAAGAGAATGGATTAAGAATAAATAAAAACGAAACCAAAGTTATGATTGTTGGAGAAAATATAGAAAAGCTGAAGATAGTGATAGATGGAGACCATATAGAACAAGTAGATCATTTCCAATACCTAGGAGTAACTTTAGACGAAAAAGGGAAACAAGAAATAGATCTCAACACCAGAATACAAAAAGCCAATAAGCTCTACTTCGCATTGAACAAAAAATTTATAAACAAAAAAGACATAAATAGAGATACAAAACTCAAAGTTTTTAAAACGATATATAGACCAGTACTTACTTTTGGTTGCGAAAGATGTGTATTGACAGAGCCGCAGAAAAGTAAGATACAGGCGGCGGAAATGCGTTACTTAAGAATAGTTAGAGGGTCACCAAAAGAGACAGAATTAAAAATACAGACAACAGACCAGTTAAGCAGGTATGGAGAGCTAGAATCGCAAAAGGGGCCGACCAAAGAACACCTGAGATAAAATAATCACACAACTGCTGGAGAAGAGAGGGACGAACTGGAAAGACGCCACTGGACTAGCATATGACAGGAAGGAATGGAGAAAATTTGTGCAGATATAAAAGATTGTAAGCCCTACACCATTATATATGGTAGAAAGAGTATATGGAATATATATATCTATGTATATATATATATATATATATATATATATATATATATATATAATACAGTAACTCAATCTTTTGATTTGTTTATTTATACAGAGTCAAGTGAATCCACGAATAAAATATTGTAAAATGTGATAAAACCAGTTCAAGTGATGATGAGAAAAACTGCTAGAATATAATATATAATAGATTTTCTTCACGGGGCATTCTAGCATCTACAGTATTGGGTTCAAAACTATTTTCATGAACTCCCACTCATATTTGGCGGCGATTTCAATATTGACTTCGATATAGATGAAGGATTGCGCCTAGTACAAATTTTGAAATATGAACTTAATTTTTATTTTGTTTCTGGAGGAGAAATATATATGCAAGGTAAGATCATTTGATGTGATATTTCCACGATACGTAAAACATGTAACTTCCGAAGTTCACGTAGTTACCACAAACCGATTGTCATAGTATTTGATATTGATTAAATTAACGATGATGATAAAGATGATATCAACAGTGAAGGAAATTAATCTTCCTAACAATATATTAATGTAATATAGCTTTTGCCGGCAACTTCGTGCGTGTTTAAAACTGCATGCAATTCCATGCATTAGCTTTTGCGTGATTTGTGTACAATCATACAGACAGACAGACGTGATAGAATGGAACTTAAATATGAAGTTAGACCTCTACCAATACATCGGTGAAAAATTCATTCAATTCCATGTAGTAGTTTTTGCGTGATGCGTGTACAAACATACAGAAAGACAGACAGACACGATGAAAGGTAGACTATATCTTAGGTTAGAACTCTAGTAGTATATCGGTGAAAACTGCATTCAATTGCATTCAGTAGTTTTTGCGTGATGCGCATACAAACATACAGACAAACAGACAAACATTCTAAAAACTGTTGTTTTGGTTTCTTTTGCTCTAATAAAGACCCCAATATTATTTTTTTAATATCTTTAATGTACAGACATCAGCCTTTTACAATTTTATCATATATGTACATTGTGTTTCTTAATAACATGGGGGTTAATCTTGTGCCAGATTCAAGACTTCATATACCTAAACATATGTTAGAAGATCTAAACTTTCGAACAACAGGATGCTAAAAAATAACATTGGTATCCAGAATTGTAAAATATAATCAAGAGTCCAAATTTGCTTAAAAATGAATGTTGATTAACTTGAATACCCTGAAAAGTATAAAATAACAACACATAATGTAAGAATCATAAAGACTGTCAAGAGTCTTTTGTATATATATAGCTGCAAAACTTTATGACTCATAGATTATGTGTTATTCTATACCTTTCAGTGCATAATCTAATTTCATTAGATTGGTGGTTGATTTTTATACAAATTATTTTCCAGCGCTGTCCAACAAGTAATTATTTAAGGGGAGTATTGAAATCGTGTGAAATTTTCAGTGTCTAATTTCCAACTGATCTACCGATTTTGTTATTTTATATTTTGTAGGTTATTTACACCACTAACCAGTGGCACAAAATACAAAACGTTAACGAATGTATCATAGCATGGCAATAGCTAAATATTTGTTCTGTTTAAGTGCGAAAATGGATTAAAAAATGATTCTATTTTCAAATCTTACCGCTTCAAGAAATGTTTTATTTTAATCTAGGTATGCCAAAAATGCTGGGGCAAATGAACATTATTAAACATCATCGAAAATCTCCATGAATGAAGTATTTTGTGGATAAAATAAAAAATAATAATAATTCTCTCGTTACTGGTAATTTTGAACTTTAAAAGTACAAGAACCAATAGAATTATTGTTATTTTGTAGTTTTCATTTTGTAGTTTTCAACGCACCAACTAATACAGTCGGTCCTTGTTTTTCTAAAAAAAATATTTCACACATTTGAGTGTAGCATCATGTAGTCATCAAAATCGTTCATTGTTCACCAAAGAAATTAATAATTTGCTAATACATGTCCAGAAATTTCAAAACATAGCGGAAATACACTTCAGACTTTACCACTGTTAACTCGGAAACCTTCTTTTTTCTTGAAAAATGTCCTATATGAATGTTATAGAGATATGTATAAGAATACATAATTCCATATTTTCATAATAACAAAAATAATCGCTGAATATCTTTGAAATTAATACTGTTCTTCAATTCCATTCTCTATTTAAGATATTCTTTATCTATATTAAATTACTAGAAGAAGTTCACGACATTGTCCATGAGAGAAACTCTAGAAACCTCTACAAAATTTAATATTTTTGTGTTTTGCTTGGAAATTCGTCACTCTGACGATGTAAACTTGGATGGTGAAACACATGTAAGATGAAAAAAGTAGCCCATGTTTTTCTCGGAAGTGTCTTTTACTCATATGAGATTCCCATCAAAATCAGCACAGCCGATTCAGAGGCAAACCGAAAAAACAAAAAAATATAAAAAGTGCTTATTTTGGTTTTGTTAAAGTGCAAATAACGTTATGAACTCAACAAACAAAATCTAGCTGAAAATCCCAAACAGACACTTCAATTTTATTTATATGTTGGTATTGATGAAATAAACTAATTTGAAATTTTAATCATAAAAATATGATTCAAAAAAGCAAACCTGACGTCAGATGTAGTTTCTGGATTACCCTGTATTAGAAATGCATATCAAAAACAAAATCGATGTGGCCAAGCGTTTTACTTGAAAATTATCACCCAATTCTTTATGGAATTTTCTCCTCACAGGATATTGATAAGTCAGTAATTCATAATTCACAGCTGGTATATCATATACTAATACACTCGTTTCCATTTAAGTAAAACGACTACTCGCTTTTCGTCGTTCGTTTACTTACTTACTATACAACGTTAAAATCCATTTTACCGGCCGGGGCTTGAGAGCGCGACGTCCGTTGTTTCCGTAATTATTTTCATCGAGCTGCGCAACAAAGAGTATTTTGATAGAAAGAGAGAACTCTAATGGTGAGGCAGCAGCTGGTGACCGGCGCGCCGCCGTCTTTTTAATTTGGCCCTTTCCCTAACAGACTTCTTCTCTTCAATTCATTCACTCTTACCGCGTGCAAGCCTTTGTCATGCATATCGCGTTCCGCGGTTATTGTTCTTCATTAATTGTTTTTCGTTTTTTCTTTTTCTTCGTTTTCCAACTTGCCTCTCAACTCTGTCGGTCAGTATATATATATATATATATATATATATATATAATGATGAATTTTTAATGATTGGGGTTGCAGTCAAAATGCCAATAAAATTAAAACTCTTTAATCAATGTCGAGCTTTCGGTAACGCTTGTTACCTTCATCGGGACAAACTAAAATAACGAACAAATTAATTATAACAAAAAATATTAATAATATGAACTACTTACAATCGTGAGATTAATGAAATTTACCAGCTACAAACATTTGTTATTATGCATTTAACTTTATGATTGAACTTTTATGTTTCATAATTACAAGTTACTATGGAATTACGCATACTAAGATCAATCTATGTATGTAGCTAATAAAAATGGAACACACTTCAGAAGTTAATCACAGGATATATCATTTAAAAAATGGATATCATATAAAAATATGGCATTATCTTGTATAATATGAAACAATATATTAATTTAGAGAAACATCAGATGGCACACTACGATAATTATCATTATATAATTTTAAAATATATGAGTAAATGGAACTAAGTCCATTTATATCCGAACGTTTATTCATAACGTTTGTTTCTTTTTGAATATGAATCATTTCTAAGAAACTTCGTTTAAAAATGTTCTTTTCAGAACATAGAACAATTGAGTTTTCAAAATCTATAGTGTGCTTTTTGTTTATGGCATGTTCGGTCAAGGCACATGACGGCTTTTTACATCTTATATCACTTAGTATGCGTAATTCCATAGTAACTTGTAATTATAAAACATAAAAGTTCAATCATAAAGTTAAATGCATAATAACAAATGTTTGTAGCTGGTAAATTTCATTAATCTCACGATTGTAAGTAGTTCATATTATTAATATTTTTTGTTATAATTAATTTGTTCGTTATTTTAGTTTGTCCCGATGAAGGTAACAAGCGTTACCGAAAGCTCGACATTGATTAAAGAGTTTTAATTTTATTGGCATTTTGACTGCAACCCCAATCATTAAAAATTCATCATTAATTAGACAGTCAAGAATTTACAATTCATTTTATATATATATATAATCATATTCTCTCACAATATGACATGAGAATGAAATATTCTGAAAACCATTCATTTATTCAGAAACAAGCCGATTTTCTCACTAACCAACATGCAGATTTCTGAAAACGGTAAATATTATGGAAACATTTCATAAATAGATTATACAATTAATCTCAAATAAATATATATTGAAGCGAATCATTTTAAGAGAATAATTCTCTTTGTTCAACTAAATCTCTCTCACAAATCAGTTGCTCAAATTATTTTTATTATTTATGGAAACCCAAGATTCTAGAAGATAATTGTTATAAAATCTGTTAAGACTAGTCACTCATCTATATATAGGTATACATATATATCCCATACACATTCATCAATTTATAACAAATATAAATATAGAATACCTATCTCTTTTTAAAATAATAAATTGTTGGATGTTAAGTATACATATTACAATAAAAACTATACATAGATATCTATACATACTTTAATTCCAAATTGAAAAAAGAACTATTAAATTTAGAAATCAAAGTGATTTTCAGGGATATTAATTTCAATATGGAACAACAAAAATTGAGCCGCTCTACTGGATTTTATAGTATGTATGATATTTAGAGGTTTGAATATTACTTCTTTCATAAATGGAATATGTTAAATGCAAGTGGGAGTGGAGCCGGTATGGAGAATGTTCCGTAACTAGGATCTCCGCCGTTGCTTTCCTGTATTTTTATTTCAATTTTATGCTCAGTAGTCTTGGTGATAAAGGTCATATATATTGAGTCTTTGATACATACATGGTGCTCAGAAAATCTGGAAACACCTTATTTCTGACTAAACTGTACCTAAGTTATATGAAAAAACTATCCGAACAAAACTTTTTGTAAGACATTAGCTCTTTTTAATTTTAATTTAAGATATATGACGTCATCGGTGTTTTTTTAATAGAACACCCTACAAATTTTAGCATTTTCAGATAATCACTTTCATAACGATTGTTCTGTTTCTTTTGGATATTGAATATAATATTTCCTATTTTAAAAATGTTAAGCCACTCGTTTTTTTGTGATAAAATTCGTTTTCCAATCGCTCTGTAATGACTACTGGCATGCGTTGTATTAAATTTTAAATAAAATATGCAATCGCCTTTTGCGGATATTTTTTCTTCAATAAGAGCCACTCGAAGATAATGAATAGGTACTTTTTGGTAGGCAGTTACGTACAGGCCTCTCTAACACAAGTGCTCGAACCGGGTTAAATCAGGGTTTCGTGGAGCCCAATCCAATCGATAAATGTTCATTTCATCCCGATATTCAATAAAAACTTTTGCAACATGAGCCCTGGTATTATTGCGCATTCAAGAAAAACTATTGGCCAACAAAAGTAGGGAAAGGAGTGACGCGGTCCGCTAAACACTCTTCGTAGTAATGGTTAGCAATTAAGGGTACCATTTTGAATTTAAACAAAAAGTCTCTATTTTCTGTTATCGTTGTAAACCGCATACATATCTCTGTTTTCCCTTTAAATATCATTGATATCAATCAATCATCACTAAAAAGAGAGGAGCTATGAAAATATAGGTCCTAGAATTTTATTACAAGAACACATTGTGGCATTATTTTTTTCCATAGACTGCTCGTAAATTCAGGAAGAAATATAATTTTTAGTTCATTTGTAATTCCCAGCTTAGAATTAGATAAATTTTAAAATGATTTGGTCTATCTATTGTGTAGAAATGATGGAATATCATACAAAATTGTATGCATTTCTGAATTTGAAGAAAATTTTCTATTTCCATTTCTTTGTAAATAGAGCTTCTATTTAATAAGAAGTGATTATAATTCCTTTCGAATAACATTTTCTCTATAATTTTCGAGGATTGAGTATTATTTGTACTTACTGCGCATTTTTTATTTCTTTAGACAACAGACAATTGCTTTCAAAGTCGTCAAATCTCCACATTATTTGGATTTCAAATAGTTTAGATGCTATTTCAAGGAAGAAAAGTTTTTCTGTCTGTCATAACATTTAAGTTCCCACTTTAGCCGCGTACTCCGCAATTTTAATCAGCAAGATCCGTTCGCGAGTGAGCAATACCCCTGTCCCGCCTCACCCTACTACTGCTTCTCGCCTAGTCCTCCTCCTTTCTTTGCCTCTTCATCAGATTCACCGAAAAAAAAGACAGCCGTGATGAGATGCGATGCAAAGAGATCTCTTCTCCTTTAATCTCCAATTCGATGGCTAGCGGCGAAATTAATACCAGACTCTGTCACAACCAACAATATCTGCAATGATGATTGTAATAATAATAATAATAATGGGCTGTGAGCTGGTTGATAGAGTGTGTTTCTCCTTCTTTTCTTCTTATCTCGCCTAGTGCCTTTTCAGGCGACTCTATTGTAATATGTATTCTTTTGTGATATACTCTGTATGTCTTATTAACTCCTTAACGTTTCACGCGTAAAAGCAAAGAATGGAATGTTCACTTTTTCGCTTATATTCATATCCATATATCGAGTGATCCAGAAAAATATTCAGCAGGCTCTGGAACTTGATTTCATCACTTAACTTCATTCAAGATAAAATACAATAGGGATAAGCGCAATGATGGCCGACTATTTTACTTTATTGACCCTTTATAATAAGACTGGAAGATCCCAGCAGACGTTGTATAGCAACGCCACCTAACGTAAAGTCATAACAACAATATGTATAGCGTTACAAATTTCTCAAAGTGCAACACCTATAGTAACCAATTTTCAATGCGAACGGTAAAATATTGTAGAAGCTGATGCTTTGTAGTGCCATCTATAGGCAAGTTATATCAAAGTGGATAGCATATAAATATTCTTCATGAAAAATTACACATAAATACCGATTTTTATAGTGATCCGTCTAGCAGTGTCGGAGTGTGCTGATCTCGGCATTTCATTGATTGTCTCTCTTATGCAAACTTTGAAACCCCTGTTGAATATGGAAAAATCGCTTCTTACTGAAAGTCTTTGCAACAATAGAGAACTATATTGTTGATGCAATCAACCAGTTTTAATATAAATAAAATGATATAAATAAATGGGGATACCATTACGAGATGATGATTAATTTAATCGGTTGATAACTGCGAAAAAAAGACAGTGTTAGAAATGATTATCCTTCTCTTTCCTTTAACGTTGGCGAATTTTATGTTTTGTGACATTCAGGTCAATTTGCCCTAAATACTTTTAAAGATGTTTCATAGTTGGAAAACTAAAACAGCCGTATTCATAAACAAATTTTCTTCTCGAATTTAGTTTATTACTGAAACTGTCATGGCTGCTATGACTGTTATAGTACTAACTAACAAACTATGCAAGTATCGAATTTGGATTTGTTATGAATAGAGCTGTATGAATTTTAAAAAGCAAGATTCTAGAATACATAGATGTATTAATAATATCAAAATTGGAAGGCTAGATCAAAATCAAAATTCAGGACAATTAATTAGCTAGAAAGTTCGATCTTAGAATATACCGGGTGAATCACGACCAAAGGGATGGAGGTTTATGGCAAAACGGTAGAACTTTTAAAATGTCTGTCATATTAGTAGTTTGTACATTGATAAAGGCTACATTTTAAAATTATTTTGGAATATACAGGATGTGCCAAAAATTTGTGGCGTATCAAAGTTATATATTTTCTTATGGGACACCCTATATTTTATCGAATTTTCTGATTGCCCGTAAAAAATAAGATACTGTTATGTGGGTTCGCAGATAAGTGAGACTAATTTAGAGTTATTAAATTAAGTTTATTTATACTCGAAATAATATAAATTACAACTTAACTTTACTATATTCGCACTAGCTTACTCGGACTATTCTATTATTTACACTATCTTTTACATTATGTCTCTCATGCTGACAATTCTCCCATATATATATATATCCGACAAAGGCTCCAGATCATTCGAGCGGCTTCTGATCTTTGATTGGAAAGCCGCCAGTGGAGGTTTCTTGAAATCCCTTCGTCGGCATTCTAGGAGTAGATACCGACATGCTTCCGTCGCTCTCTTTGTCGACGCCGCTTTCGATATTTCCAACCACAGCATAGATCTCGCGCTTTCTTCAAAAGGATGCCGCCACTTTGTAGCCAATACCGGCGGCTGCTCCCCTTACACGTTACACTGCTCCCTCCCTTAAAGCTGTTCGCCCCCAACAGCTTCTTCCGTTTGTCTCCAGACCAGTGGATTATCACCTTTCCACGTGCACCACTTTTGGCTTGGCTCTTGGCGAAAGTTGGATCCTGTACACCAAGTCATTAATCTTTTTGACAATGCGATATGGTCCTTCACAAGGTCTTTGCAATTTCGGACTTAATCCTCTCCTTCTCTGTGGCTGGTACAACCCAACTGCATCGCCTTCGTTAAAAGCGTTTAATGACTGCCTTTTGTCTAGTCTCATCTTAGTTTTGTCGCTCTTCAACTGAAGCTTTTGTCTGGCAAAATCGTGGACCACTCTAAGTCGCTCCTGTAGGTCAGCTACATAATGTGGCAGAGACACTTCTTCATGATCGTCGGCTGATCATCATCGTCAGATCTACGGGGAGCTTCATTTCTCTTCCAGACAACAACATCGATGGTGTATAGCCTGTAGATTCATGCTGGGAACTTCGGTTGGCCAGGAGAAAGAGAGATACCAGTTTATCCCAGTTACGTTGGTGCTCATCCACAAATATTGAGAGGTATTGATTGATGGTCCTATTGTGCCTCTCGAGCATTCCATCTGACTGTGGATGAAGTGGGGTTTTTCGTGTTTTTCGTATCCCCAGCAACCTCATTAACTGCGTCCATACTTCGGATTCAAAATTTCTACCTTGATCGGTATGCAGCTCCAGGGGTACTCCGTGTCTGAAAATCACGTTTTTCAGAAGGGCTTCGGCCACTGTAACTGCTTCCTGATTCGGCATCGGCACTACTTCTGGCAACTTCGAGAAATAGTCCATGGCATCCATGATGTACTTATTTCCAGAATCTGTCGTAGGGAATGGTCCTGCAATGTCCACAGCAATTCTTTCCCAGGGTTTACCTGACAGATACTGCTTCATTTTCCCTCGGGATCGTGTCTTCGGACCCTTTTTAGAAGCACAGAGGTCACATCTTCTGCACCATTCTTCCACATCTCTTCGACAGTTGATCCAATAATACCGCTCTTTCACACGTGCCAGTGTTCTATTTACTCCAAAATGGCCTCCACTGCGACTGCCATGCAGTTCACGAAGTACTTCAGCTACTATCGTTCGGGGTACAACGGTTAGATACACAATGCTCCAACCATCTGGACTTTCCCATTTACGAGTGATCAAGTCATCCCGTAAGCACAACGAATCCCACAGAGCCCAGTACCCCTTGACCGTCTGATCAAATCTGGAGATTTCTTGCCACTCAGGTCGTCGCTTTTTATCTAGCCAGCCCCGTACTATCGTCAAATCTTTGTCAGCGATTTGTTCTCTTCTAAAGTTATCTCTGGTAATTTCCTCAGTAATTGCCCTTTCTTTATTCCTACTCTGCAATTGTTGGATATGTACGACTTTCTTGGCTATTTCTCTTTGTTCCTGCCTTTGAGAGAATTTACAGGAACTGCCACAAGGTCTACGTGACAAACTGTCAGCGTTGGCGTGACTTCTTCCTTTGCAGTGTTTAATTTGAAAGTCGTAACTCTGCCGTTTCTCTTTAATGCAGCGCAAATGTAACTCGGGGGCTCGATAATCAGTAGTCGCCAGGGTTGGCCCCCTTACACTTGAGTCGGGTATTCTCTCTCTGAATATTTCGTTCTTCAAATCTGGATCGTCGCTTGCAGTTTCTACTTATTTGTCCTTCTCGGTTGCAATTGTAACACTTAATCGGTTTTATATATCCAGACTCCTTACCTCCTCGAGAGAAGAACTTCTGGAACATCGCCTCCAGCTTTTTAAAGAAATCTGCATTGTCTTGCGGTTCCTCCGACACCCTGACTTCTCTTAATTTGCTGCGACGATTCATCGAAGCATTTTTGGCAGCTTCGTATTCCAGTGCCTGGACATCTGTTTCGGCTAAGGTGTTATGCCTATTCAGTCTCAACGCTTGCTGCATGTCTATATCTCGAACTCCGTCGATGAAGTATTGGACACTAATTTGCTCGATGAATCTGATGATCTGGGGCTTGTGGATAAGCCAGTCGCACTATGCTCTCAATGCTACTGCTGAATTCCTGCAGTGACTCCGTTGAACCTTGAATTCTGCTTTTCAACTGGCTCTGATATACTTGGCTAAGATATTTGTTGCCGTATCTTAGTTCCAAGGTGCCCGCAACAGCCGGATAATATGTTTGTTTGGCTTTAGGAATGTTTTGAAGTATTTCAAGCGCCTTTCCTCGCAAAGCCAATACCAACGCCGTTGCTTTCTGCTGCTGATCCCATCCATTTGCATTGGCTGCAGCCTCAAATTGACGTTTGTACTTGGCCCAGGATGTTTCGCTTTCAAACGTTGGTGGCTTAAGTTTTTCGTTGGCTGTAGTGATCCTCGACATGTCCAGTTTGCTGCTTTCGTCTTGGTTAGTATCCCGTATTTTCTTCATCTCTTTCTCTAGTATTCGGTACTTTTCCTCAAACTCTTCTCGAACTGTCCCAACGTCTTCTCGTACTGTTCCAATTTCTTCTCGAACTGTCCCAATTTCTTCTCGTAATTCTTGTTTTACGGTCTCGATTTCTTGATGGACATTTCGGAACAATCCTGCAATCGGCTCGAAATCTCCCTGTCGTAGTACCTCTTCTTCTTTCTTTTCTTGTTGTCGTCGTTCTTCATGTATACTCGAAAAATCGGAGAATAGCTTAGTTAGTTGTTCTTCCATTTTTTCTGTCTGCTTACGAGTGTTCACCATAGACAAAAGCCTCTTCACTCACTAATCCCTCTTCTAACACCAAATTGTTGCGTATGTGGGTTTGCAGATAAGTGAGACTAATTTAGAGTTATTAAATTTACTTTATTTACACTCGAAATAATATAAATTACAACTTAACTTTACTATAGTCGCACTAGCTTACTCGGACTATTCTATTATTCATACTATCTTTTACATTCTGTCTCTCATGCCGACAATTCTCCCACATATATATATATATATATATATATATACCCGACAAAGGCTCCGGATCATTCGAGCGGCTTCTGTTCTTCGATTCGAAAGCCGCCACTGGACGTTTCTCGAAATCCCTTTATCGGCATTCTAGGAGTAGATGCCGACATGCTGCCGTCGCTCTCTTTGTCAACGCCGATTTCGATATTTCCAACCACAGCATAGATCTCGCGCTTTCTTCAAAAGGATGCCGCCACTTTGTAGCCAATACCGGCGGCTGTTCCCCTCACACGTTACAATACTCTTTCTTAAGGGTTCCCTTTACAGAGGTTTCCGAGTTATGCTGACATCTAAATAGTTGGGCATTCGTTGAGTGTATTCCATGATTGAGTACTCAACATATCTTTACAGGGTGTCAAGAATTTACAGTTCCATTATTACATCATTCAATATGTAATATTGAGCGTATTTTATTAATTCACCATGTCAAAAGAGAATTCTTCTTTCGAATGGTATAAGGGTGTCGTATACCTAGATATTATACTTTTCGTGCAATTTACAATTTTCTTAGATTTAATAGTAAATCGATTTAGAAAAAAATCATACATAATCTAGTTGGTACCTAACCTAATGTCATTTTATGACATTTCTCTGTTAATTATCTTAACAATCCTGTGTTAGTTTCAAATTTTATTGCTACTAAAAATGAAGCAGTACCCGTTAAACGAAAGAGTCGACATGATACTTTTCATTGGAGAATGTTTAGAAAATTGTCTCCTCGCATGTAGAGTTTATGCTCAAAAGTACCCTGATAGAGCTCACCCAAAAAAGGAAGTTTTTGAAAGACTACTCAATAGATTCCGTGATACTGGTGACAACGCCAACGAATTTAATATACTGCTGTCGGTTACGGAGGATCCTATTAATCCTAATACCAGGACTAGAAAAATCGCAAGTGAATTAGGAATAAGTCAAATGAGTGTGTGTAGAATACTTAAGAAAAATCGCTACCATCCATTTTATATTCAACTACACCAGCAGTTGACAGAACAGGACTATGATAAACGTCTAAATTTTTGTTTTTGGACTTTGTATAAAGTTGGAGAAGATTTTTTAATTATGTATTGTTTACCGATGAATCTACTTTCCACAGTAATGGGTTAGTAAATAGACATAATTTCCATTATTACGATACAGTAAACAAACATTTATTTCGTACTCTTGATCGCCAACACCGATGGAGTGTAAACGGTTGGGGAGGGATTGTGGGCGAATATGTTATCAGCCCGTATTTTTTTGGGGGACACCTGAATGGAAGAAATTTTTTTTGAAAAAAGACTTCTGGATCCTTCTCGAAAACTTACCACTTACCATCCGAAAGAAAATGTGACTACAATTGGACGGAGCTCCTGCTCACTTTTCACGTGCTGTTAGGCACTACCTAAATAGAAAATTTAGAAATAAATGGATAGGTAGAAGCGGTCCTTATAATTGGCCAGCTAGGTCACCAGAATTGACCAGGATGGATTTCTTCAAATGGGGTTATATTAAAAATATTGCTTTCGCGTCTATAACACCCGATATGTTGAATAATGTAAGTAAATCGTTTGAAGATAGAATCACATGTTGCATTGCACAAAATGGCAAGTATTTTGAGCATCGATTATAGTAATTTTAAATTTTTTGCTTGTAATAATTTGTTGTTCGTTTTTTAGTATTTATGTATTTGCTTTATTAAAAATGTGTTTGTGTTTTATTATGTACCCAAACATTTATCACTCAAAAAAAGAGCTAGTGTACCTCAGCAACTACACGTGTGCATATTTATTAGCAACTACACTGTTTTTTACAACAACTATGCCAAAATGATTTGTTTAAAAATTTTGAGAGAATTGCAAATTTAAAACATTCGCAATTCTTTTCGATTTACCAGTAAATTTTAAATTTGTAAATTGCACGAAAAGTATAATGTCTAGGTATAGAACGACCTTATACCATTCGAAAGAAGAATTCTTTTTTGACATGGTGAATTAATAAAATACGGGGTGTCTCATTTAAAATAAGCCCTATATTACACATTGAATGACGTAATAATGAAACTGTAAATTCTTAACACCCTTTAAAGAGATGTTTAGTACTCAATCGTGAAATACATTCAACGAACGCCCAACTATTTAGATGTAAGAGAAAATTTGCTAGAATTTGTTATATTAATTAGATATGATTTTTTTTCGAAAACTTTACATTTCAAGAAAATTCACCATAACTCAGAACCCTCTGTACTTAGGTATAGGGAACCCTTATGGAAGAGTATCTTAATTTTTAGGGACAACCAGAAAATGCAATAGAATTTAGGGTGTTCCATAAGAAAAAATATATCTTTGATATGCCACAAATTTTTGGGACATCCTGTATATTTCAAAATAATTTTAAAATGTGGCCTTTATCAATGTACAAACTACTAAAGTGACAATTTTTTTTAAACTTTTACCCTTTGGCCATAAACCTCCATCCCGTTGGTCGTGATTCACCCTGTATTTTAAGTTGTGAGACGTAAGTCTGCTGCAACCAATATGATATGCGCATCCGCCAAATATAGAAAAATCAACAACCGTATTCACATACAACTCTAAATTTGATACTGGTTTATTTCGTTTTTTTAATTATGTTACAATGTTATACGTGGCAGCTTAAGAGTCAAACAAATCTAGCACTGTACATAGACGAAATGACAACATTTTAGTTCCTATTTATAGTTTAATAAATACAATACCTATAATATTTTAACCTAAAACTATATTTAAACGTCTAGAAGTGACAAAATCATTCATGATATAATTTGTTCTGTTAGTAATGAATTTGCATTCATTTAGTATATAGGCTGTCTCAGCGAGACAATTCATTAGAAGTGTATTGGGATCTGGTGAAAATACAAATTTTAAAATTGAATCTTATATTTAATCAATTATGTTCTCTTCAACTAAAATATTTTTAGATTTCTGGTGTTTCCGGTTATACCGGAAGTCGGCATCTACTTTGTTATTTTAAACAGCACACCATGTATAATTTTATATATTTGGATTCACCTAATCTTGAGCTTCATAAATACTTCAAAAACGGTTGTCTACATCGTAGGACTACTTAACTATGGCACGTTAACTTTTCGGATTTTTGAATAATCATAACTTGATTTTTTTAAATGACACCCCTATATTTTATTGCGTAGTCGTTTTCGGCGTTTCATTTTACATCTTTTATACCCCACATGTCCTATACGTGAGATTTATAGCTTAGGAGATTATAGTTTTTTTTAAATGCGCCAAATCTCGTCGATGCTTACCTAGTGTGCCATGGAAAATATTTAAGCATTATCAATAAACAATTTTCAAAGTCAAACGACAAATGAATTAACCTATTAAGAGTTAAAAAGGATAACAATAATGAAAACAATGTCTATATAAATCTAGAAATACTTAATTTATTTTTGTGCGACAAAATTCTTAGTAGAACGTGTAGAATGTTTAACGAGAGCTACCTCCGATGACCAAAAGTAAATTTATACTCGGCCGAGATATTTAAGAGATTGATTTTTGTAGCAAATTTGAACATGATACCTCCAAAACTGCGACCTCTATCGTGTTAACAAATTTCGTAATATCCCATATATATATATATATATATATATATATATATATATATATATATATTCGAAATTCAAAAGTATGAACGATCGCAATAGGTACATTTCTATAAGAAATTTACCTAAAATTTTTATTTTGACCAAAACGCAATAAACATCTAATGAACTGTCTCGCTGAAACACCTTGTCTGTGGTAAGAACCCTAAAATAAAGTATAAATTCATATGAAACTCAGCCATGGGTTTTCTTATATATTTTTTCAAAATCTGTTATCTCTGAATGTTGACTTGTCACTTTGTCAGCGTAGAAATAGTATAAATACAAGTAAACTTTACTTGTATAAGGCTTTTTTTATAAGCAGGTCATAGGTATCTATTGATATCTTCACTCATAATCTTTTTCTTAACTGTTGATTCTAGGTAAAGGATTTGGAGCAAGATTTAAAAAGGAAAAAACTATGTTTTATTTGAAAAACTGAAATTTTAACTTATTTTTGGACCACTATTTATATACGAATTAACCATCAAACAAAAAAAAATCTAACGAATCCTAGCTAATTAATTTCTAACTATAGTTTTCTAAGGATTAAGAAAGAAATTGCCTCCTCCAACCCTGTTAGGTAAAGTTTTTGGTGGGAAATATTTTAAACTTGTTTGATATGGAACCTGCTGTAAGCACTCAGCACTTGAACAGATATAAAAAAAAGTAGACAAACAATCGAATTGCATCTCTCCTTCATTTGGAAAGTGGTTCAAAATTGAAATATTTAATATGAATGAGTACTGTATGGTAGAGACAATTTTTCTAATTTCATAAAGCAGGAAAATGACTGCTCTACTAAATTACGTATACATCCCTTCTACAATTGCAGCTTCTTACAGATGTAAACTGATTATTAGGATATCTGATTATAATAATACGACGTCGAAAAGTCCCTTCTCGACAACACCCCTCCAACAAGAACAATCTATCAAACTAAGCCATAATCCGAGGTATAATCTTCTTTAGGCAACATGAAGCCAGGACAAGATTTTCTTCTCGAATCACTTGCACGCCACATTATTTTCTCACACGCCGTTTTCCACAACCATAACCGTTTATCCAAAAACACGTGTTTTCCCGCGAATAATCTTCGATATAATACTTCTTGTAAGTTGCAGGAAATAATCCATCTTCGAGGAGGAAACTAGACACAGCTATCGAACGGGGGAGATAAATGAATTGTGAGTTCTCAGCATCTTTTGAATGTCTCAAAGAAGTTGATATTATTAAATACGAAGTTTTTATAACGGTTTAGAAGTTATTAAACATATTTTAATAGTTATTTTTTTAGCTCCAAGTGTCGTGTGAGTAGTCAGTAGAGTATCGAATTCTTCCGAATTGTAAGTTAATTTACCGGACTAGTAACTGACTTTACACATCGATTCAGGTGTCAGTCTGTTATAGAACAAATAGAGAAACTTTTCGTCATTAAATTTAGTATATTCATGCTTTCAAGCCAAATTGTTCAAAAACAGAATTTAATTATTTTGTTTGGCAACATTTACTTTAACTTTTATTATACATGTCCTGTCTCTAATTGAATTTCCAAAGCAGCTATAGCACAAAATGATGGAGGTATCCTATTCATGAGCAAAAACATGAAAATATTCGCTTCTAGATACATGTAGCCTTTGGAATGGTGTGATTACCATTCCTCGCCTTCGGCTCTTAGCATTATATACCACGTTCGTTCTTTTGTTTGACATACCTTCACCAAGGTTCATGTTGCATTATCGATACTACCTGACAATTCAATTGGAGGTTATTTTAATGGGACTAATTATTGTCTACAATTCCAATCATGATATATTTCCACATTTTAATGACTTTAAACTAAGAATGTAGTTATGGAACGTCCTCGATCAATCCAATGTTTTTTTTTAATTTATTCGCTTGCTTTGCATTACAAGTTCAATATTTATCATTGAAATTTTCATTCCAGGTTTATGATCTGGCCACTACTGAGGGAGGTAGCAATTGCAATATTATGTTGTA
The DNA here is from genome assembly GCA_958507055.1 of Crioceris asparagi. Lineage (NCBI taxonomy): Eukaryota > Metazoa > Arthropoda > Insecta > Coleoptera > Chrysomelidae > Crioceris > Crioceris asparagi. The sequence continues at coordinate 77,191,108 of OY293826.1, read as the reverse complement.
ATTTTTTCACAGTTGCTGAAGATGCTTTTGAGGTAAGAAAATAGTAGAGTATCAATATTAACAAAGAAAAACACGGTGCTGAGTGTTTGAAAAATGGTCTCAAATCAATTATTAAATAATGAACAAGGTAGGAACATGTAAATTGACATTAGCATGTTCCACACGCATTCGAATGCCGAGAACTCTTAAATGTAATTTTAACTAGTTGGTACATAGCAACATGTTGATAATTCAATATCCAAAACTCAAAATATTTTGGTTTTAGACTGCATAATTTACAAAACATTGAATTCGATTCTAAAATTTAGTAGAGAAAAATAGGATAAAAAATTACATTTTTGATTTCATCTTTTTGTACCATTTTCGAAAATAACAGCGGATCCTAGAAATTCGATAATACAGGATGTTTTTTGAGTACCAACAAACAAGATTAAATTTGGTTATTCCATACATAGATTCCTCAAATATAAAAAAGCAATATTGATAAAACACCCTGAAGCTCGGTTATAAGACTTCTGAGAGCCAACAAATATTTTATATTCAGAATCATTTTGGTGTCCTCTATCCACCGTTGACGTTTTTTTCGTTTCCTAATGCAACACCCTCTAGTATAATCTATACGCAATATGCATATCTACATCTGAGTAGTATATAAACATACATCTAACTATGTTGAGTAGTTGCGAAGATCAATAAAAAGCCTTCGCTTGCACCTTCCTTAGGGAATCGACAAAAGATTGAATACGCAATAAAGTAAAAAGCCCGGTGAATTTGCTGGCTGGCGGCGGCAGCGAGCTAGCTATATAGTAGCTGCTCACATAATTAAATTTAATTTCAATTCATCAATTTTTACAGTGTTACTAATGGTCCATTCAGCGATATGCACCGCGCGCACCTCTTTTAACAGAGCTGGCTTTTAGGATGTTGCTCTTGCCTCGAATCATCTCTTTTGAGGCAATGGCAAGCTATAATAATGATTAAAAAAATAAACCAACACCAATATGAGCCCGGTACCGTAGTTACGTACCTCACCCTCAAGAATGGAACGTGAGAAATAATAATTTCCTTCCGGCTGCCGCTCTACTCGTTATACATTTAGCTATATTTTATGGGAGTTACAAAATAAATTCGGTATTGTTTTTCAATGATAAGCATAAACAGGATGAATTTGAAATACATACGATGTTCACTCCAATATACACCTTCATCGTTAAAAATAGAAAAAATAACCGACTGCTCGTAGCCAGGAAATTTAGGTAAATTTCACGGTTTTAAATTATATTTTCTATCAGTTTTAGGGAGCAATGCTCTTAACAAAATTCTAGCTACAGATCATATCTATAAATAAAAAATATTTTTAATGAAATTTAGTTGTTAGTAGTTAGATATTTGGTTGGCTGCCATTTGGAACCTACCAGTTCGATCATGCCCGTAAACGAACTTGACCGAGATATTTGTAAGATTGAATGTCTTTTTTTACTTATAACACCATGTTGTTGAATTTATTTCAAAATTCGAAAGTGCGAACGATCGCTATAGGTAAGTTATATAGAATTTACCCGATAATCAGCTAAAAAAACGTATTTAGTAGAGACACAAAATACATCAAATTATTCATATTCGATGTAGAAGTTCCACCACAGCAGCTGATTTGAGACATGGTCACTTTATAACTGTACACTGTACCATATATTCCTAAAATTGGACAAATTTACATCGGACAAAACCTTTCCGCCATCCAGGTGGCCTTTTCCGATTGAAAAACTGTAAAAGATACAAATTGAGGTACATTTTATATTGACAATCTGGAATTCGCTTACCTGAAACATTTATTCGAAGGATTAAAAGAATTTTTTAACTTAAAATATGTGAGATACCTTTTTAATACATATAATAGTTTTTAATGGTTTTTATATCTTATGTTTGTTTCTTATTTTTATTTGGTTTCATTGTATTTTTTTCTTCTCATGAGGTTCTAGACTGAAAAATTGTTTTTTTTTTCAAAATGAAGGACTTGCCGTGTCGGGAACGGATGGAAATAATGGAGAGGAAGTCGTATTTTTGAGGTTATGATTTTGAGAGATAATGAATTTTGATATTTTATTGGTCGTTGTATTTATTTTGAAAAATTAGAACTATGGAAAATGATAATAGTTGTGTTTTGTATTTTATAGAACATTATTAAAAATTATACTAGAATTTTTGAGTCTTTGAATTTACTGCGTTTGGTATCTTTTTAATATGAATCATTTCTAAGATTTTTCGTTTATATAATTTTTTTCAGTTCTATGTATTTTGGTTTTATTAAAATTGAATTTATGCTTTTCATCGTTCTCATGGTTTATAGTACTGTTTTTTTTATCATATTCATATGACCTTTTATTCGATTTTCAATATATTGACTGGTCTGTCCAATATAATTGTTGTTGCAATTACTGCATTGTATTTCATAGACTGAGTGGGTAATTTTATTTTTGTCGGTTTTAGATTTTAGTTTTCTGAATGTGTTTTCTAAAAGGTTATGGGCTTTATGACTAATATGTATATTGTAATTTTTTAAAACGTTTCGGTAAGTTTTTTGATAAACCTTCTATGAATTGGCAGAGTGAGATAGTTTTGGAGTTCGTTCCCAATATAAGTGCTGTTGCAATTACTGCATGGTATTTCATAGACTGACATACTTTTATTTTTGTCGGTTTTTTAGTTTAGATGGCTAAATATGTTTTTAAAGGGTTATGGGCTTTTTGACTATCATGTATATTGTAATTTTTGAAAACGTTTTGTAAGTTCTTCTCTGTATAGCAGAGTGAGATAGTTTCAGAGTTCGTTTTTAGTGGTTTTATTTATCTTAGTTGTTTTATATATTGCCTCCATTTTGGCGTTGAAGATATAATTAATTATGGTTATTGAATATTGGTTTCGTATTAGAGCTAATTTTGCTTTTTTGATTGTGTTTTTTCGGTATGCGGAGTCTGAAAATTTTATTGATCTATCTATCTATAAAAGTTTCTTGTGACCTGTGCCTACGGTAGAGATTGAGAGCTCTTTTTGAATTCCTGACAGCTAAATTGTACTGCTCATTCCACCAAGATACTATAATTTTTTTGTATTTATTTTGATTTTCCCAACATAAATTTCATCAACGTTGTTAGACATCTCAATACTGTGTGTTCGGTTGTTGATGTATTCGCTAAAGCCGTGCCAATTTGCTGTCGCTATTTTCCATTTTATGATAAGCAACTTGAGTCTGACTTGCGCTGCATATTTTTATGGGAAAATGGTCACTTTCGTCAGTCGCATTTAGTGTATTCCAAGTTAGTGATGGTGCTGTGTTAGGATCAGAAAAACTTCTTCCCCTTCCAAAAGTTTCTTCTGTTCCCCACATTTGGTTGTGAGCATTAAAGACTCCCAGAATTATAAATGGTCTTGAAAGGTGGTGGATGATTTTTTCTATACCCGTAGTTGTAATTTGTTTGTCTGGTGGTAGGTATGTAGACTTTACAAATAGTAGGTCTATTCGGACACCAACAATTGACAGCGACTAATTCTAAATCACTTGATATTTGTATTTGTTTAGCGAATAGAGTGTTGCTGACGAATATTGTAACACCACCACTTGCTCTTTGATGAGATATACGTATGTGGATGAAGCTTTCATATTGTTTCAAATTACCTTGAAATTACCGCAGTGAAATTCGTCTCTTGTAAGCATTCTGGATTATGTTCCTTTAATAGTTGCTTGATCTGTTCAAGATGGGGATAAAATCCATAGCAGTTCCATTGAATGACGTTGAAAATGGAGTAAAATTGTTGGAATGTAGTGGTGTTACTATATTTCTTGGGATAAACTTTCCGTTGACATCTGGAGGTCTTGCTCTTGATCCGTGGAAGATTCACTTAAGGTGTCATCCATTTGCTATGATTATTTATGCAGTTTTCTACGAATTTGTGTTATTCTACTTTTAAGTGCTCTGTCCATTATAATTTGATGAATGTCTTTGAGATCAGCTAAAAGGTCCGCAACGTTATTTGTTAATCTATTAGCTTCTGACAGGGGATCGCTTGATCCGAAAGAGTTTTCCAGGAAAGTTTTTATTGTAATGAAAGAAGTTTTTAACATTTTGGTTGTTCAGAGGATGCTGATTTTAAAGGGTCCAATGCAAATTATAATCTCTGTTTATTTCTCTTGAGGTGAAGCCTTTTTTGAGTTTCATTTGAAATAGACCTGAGTTTTTTTCTGTTTATGAGTCTCAGAATGGTCTGTGGTGGCATCGTTCTTTTGTCGTTGCTGTCTCTCTCTCCTATTTCTTCTACTACATCTTTACTGGTCAGTGACTTTGATGAAGTAGAAACGCTAAGTCGGCGTTTTTGACCACCAATAGTTGTAGAAACTTGGCTGTTTTTACCTAGTTCATCTTCATGAGAGAGTGCGGCAGTGTTTGGACAAACTTTTGCTTGATGGCCAATTTTATTGCAATAAAACACTTCATTTCGTCATGCGACAGGAACACTCTGTATGAAGTTTGGTCGTAATCAATCAATAGAGAGGATTGAGTTTCAACTTCATATCCAGGAGGTGCAATATAAACTTGTCTCGTTAAACTCATGATATGGTTGAATTCCTCTCCTGGTATACCTGCTCTTAGGAAAGATACTGGGGGAACCAGTTTCAAATTTATGAACTTCAAAACGTTTTCTACTACAGAATGAGGTATAGACGGACATACATTAGAAATCACTATTCGTTTGGAGGGTATGATCAATCGTCTTATCTGCGTATCAAAGCCTGCTACATTGATTGTGGGATGTTACTATAGATTCTACAAACGTCGCTGATGATTATAACACAAATCCTGTTATTTGCTATTTTTGAAGCAAATAAGATGTTTTTTAAACCAGTTATAGATGCGAGAGCTTTTATGTAATCTACTCATTTAGCTTGATCAACAGCGCCTATGACAATATCTTGTTCTTTCTTTGGAAAACTTGTGGTAGGTGTTGATTTAGCTGCATTTGAGTAACTTGCATTTGAATTTAGGTTGGCGTTGTTGGTAGTCTCTGGTTGCATAACTTGTGGAACAGTTTGATTTAGGGTTTGGTTGCCCCTGTCGTCAGAAGCAGCCTGGACAATATTATTATCATTCATGTTGAGTTGTTATTATAGATAACTCTACATTCATTATAAGCGTATATTTGGTTGCCAGAAGGAAACCAAAAATTAAATCGACACCTGCTACAATAGTGCTGGCAGTTTAACAGCTGATAGACATACACGTGTTTAGAAATGTATCGTGATATGGAAATAACACTTGTTGGTTCAAACAGGAACAGCAGATGCAGATGCAATTTCACGTCCTGTTGGGACCTTCACCCCTTTTTGTGAAGGATGTGTAGAAATTGACCAACTTAGTCCTATCACCACAAACAATTAGCAGTTCCAATACACGGTAATCTTTCGAAATTAAACTCACGTCGCGCCATAGATGATGCTCTTGTACAATTTTTCTGTATTCTTTCCTACCTCTAGTATTTTTACTTTTTCAAAACCTATGGCTATGATTGCTATCTCGAATATGGTAAGCCAAGTCACATATTTCTGGTCTTACTGTGGTGATCTTTGTTTTGTTTTTGTATTGTTTGATTTTGATATTTTTATTTAGTTTTGTCAACAAAATTTATATTTTTTCGACAATAAAGCATTTCTCTCTCTCTCTCTCTCTTTAAAGTTGTAACGTCTGACCAATATAGAATGTTTCACATTGAAACATTTCAAGGAATATATAACATCTGATTTAATTAGGACATCCATGTCTATAGTGTATTTACTTTTTTATTTCAAATTGGCTCGTATCCTTCTACTGCAAAACTATAAAGAATCCGACCCTAGCCGACTCTCCTCGGGGCGTCGCATTTTATCAAAGAAGCCACGCGAAGTGGTGCCACTAAACAGTTCTTAAAAGAACGAAACACAAAGGTGCTTGGCAACTCGGTTAATCGCGGATTATCTATACTAAATACATATACTACAAGTTTTCATCAAAAAGTTTCTTTTCACGCAGTATTCATTAGATGAAATCCAAAATGGCGAAGCCAGGAAATAACAAAGTAACAGGGTTTAATTTAGAAACAAAAGAAAAAAGTTTTTTGAATGCGTTGTTGGTTGAACTCTTCTGAAAAAAAAAATATTGAATGTATTTTTCTTAAATTCGTAGAAATATGTATTTTAGGTGCTAAAATGGAAGATATATGAATACGACTTTGCACATTCTTATAATTTACTAAAATTGGGCATAAACCCTGATTCGTTTTGGCTATGCAGCTCAGAAAGTTACGAAGAAACCAAATTGGTATTAGATACCAATATATTCGTGTCGGATTTGGGACCTATTTTATATCAATTAAACTAATGCGAATTCAAATAAGAAATAAATAATTACAGTTTTCATTTGGATATGAAAATTTTGATATTGTATCTAGTTTCTAAATCAGCCTGTTTATACCTTATGTTCCTAGACACATGGGAATCAAAAACTAAAAATTCTATTCAAAATTATTACTTAATTATTTATCGAAGTTGTTCCATACATTTGCTCCAAACAGTAAACATCAAAAATATTTCCAAATAATCTCTACGATTAGTAGGAGTAAGTAAACGAGATTTTTAAATTCAAATAAACAACATAAAAGAAACAACAAATAGAAACGAATAGAACTCTATCAAATCCAGGATATTTGATATCGCAAAGCACATCCCTGAAACGTGTCTGGATGAAAACTGCTAAAGAATTTAAGGCACAATAATTTTGCATATTCCCGATTGGGTGGATCTATCAGAAAAGCCTCGAAACATTATTATTATCAACGATGAGAATTCGCTCACCAGGATCGGTGGAGCTGAGGTTTTCATTTTCTCCCCTGCCATAGCTATAATGTGATGGAACACTTTTGATTTCCTACCCCAAAATCTTAGCGGCTCTAACATATTGTTCGATGTGGTTTGATAAATGCAGAGGTTTACCTTGAAGAAGGGTCGGAATAAAGGTCCAAAAAAAACAAATGATGAGAAACCAGAAATATTTACGTAATTTCGAATTCAAATATATTTTCTTAAGTCGTATCCTCACATCCCTAGAAAAAAGAATATTTTAACTTTATTATGGTCAAACAAACAAATTATCGCCCTCAATTAGTGATAAGGTATTTATTGTAAATATTACGAGAGGTGACCTAGACACCACACGTCCTACATGTAGGAGTAGTAATTATGATAGATTAATTTCACAAATCGCATCAACCGCTAGGGTTATTAGCGTTGGACAGTACATATATTTTACACTTTATACTAAAATTCAGATAGAGATAGAGTTATAAACGTTTTGAAATCCCTATACAATTAAGGAAGGAAATCACTGCACTGTTGTTCCTTGCTTTCCCCAAGATGTCCTTCAGTATTTCCGGGATGTGGTGATGTATTCGCTCTTGGCAGTAAAGTGGGCAATCACGCACAGATTACAAATGGGTTGCACACTGCGGGTTATAAGGTACTCATGTGTTAACCTTGTATGACCTACTCGTAGTCGGGTCAGGATCACTTGGTGTTTTCTTTTCTTTGGTACCTAAGTCTTTGTGTGGAAGTATACTTTTCTTAACCTCAGACAGTAGTATTGGACTTATTCCATTCGGATTGCCATGTTTTGGATTGGACTTTTTTCAGGAATGTTTTCGTGTCAGTATGAACATTGGCCATAGGTGTTGGAACGTGGTTAGCTATCACTTCTTTAGCTAGGCAATCAACGTTTTCATTCCCTTCGATACCATCGATCGATCGATCGATTTTACGTTGGAAATTTCAGGCGTTTTAACTGTTATACAACTGGTCCCATAAACTGACTATAGCACAGTCTAGTGATGCTGCGAAACCAAGACCGTCTATGCAAGACCAAGACCAATACTGGGGTGCAAGACCAATACCAAGACTAACCTGGTCTTGGTCTTGCTGCAAGACTTGAAAGACTCTTGTAGTTCCGTAATCAAACAACAAATTGGTAGGAAACATATTTTGTAAAAATTTCAAGGGTATTGAACGACAAAAATCAATGTTCAAAAAAAGGTCTGATTTGACAATCTCTATTTTCTGTCTGACTGTCTCTAAATCAACAACAACAACTGAACATCAAAATGACAAAACAAAATAATCTAACATTTCTTCCTCGCCTGGGCTGAGAGCTTCAATGTTGCCACTAAACAAGGGTCATCAACTTCAGTCGTCATCTTCAGTTTTAATTCTGGCCAATCCGCTAACCGGTCGTCTGCATACACCATTTTTTGTCCTAACGTCTACGACTCTAATTTTCACATCAGGTCCTGGAAAAACCTCTTCAGTCCTGCCTAGTTTCCAAAAATTTCTCACCAAATTATCTTCCTTAATTATTACTATGTCTCCTATCTTTAATTTTTCGCCATTATCTTGCCATCTCCCTCTTCTTGTCATGGTCGTTAGGTGATTACTTTTTAAACATGAAAAACATAATTTACATTCTGTTATCTGTTTCCATCTTGTATCTACATCATCTGATTTCAACTTTAAACACACCTCTATCTCATGACCTTCCTTTCCACAATATTTACATTCGACAAAATTTTTGTTTTCCGAATGTGTTGCAAAGTATGTTTTTTCATGTATACGTGTTTGCTGAGGTTTGTTCTTAAATTTCATTGATCTCGGAGTAGTAACATAACAAGCAGCATTTGCTATTTCTTCTAACCATTTGTGAAAATCTTCCAGGTTGAGATGGTTTTCTTTGTTCTTATACATTTTAGTTCCCCAATCCAATCTCATTGTCATTGGCAACTTTTGCATTAGATCTTTAATTAATTGCGGATTTTCTAGATGTGCTTCATGTTTTAACGATTTAATTGTACTCACTACAGATCCGACATGAAAGGAAAAATTGATAAGGCCTTCCATGTCATATTCTCGAATATAATTAAGATTCTTCACCTTATTTAAAAGCACTTCTATAATATAATCTGCTCTTTCAAATCTCATTTCTAATATCTTCATTACATGATCAAGGTTTTCTGGACACATTAACATCGCTGCAAACGCACTTTTTGCTTCCCTCTTAAACATTTTTGCAGTTTAATTAACTTTTCTTCATCTGAATACTTACTTGAAATTCTTTGGAACTGGTACATAAACGTAGCCCAATCTTCAGGTGAGCCATCAAAAATAGGAAAATATTTCTCAACTGAATATCTTGTAAAAATGTTGTCAAGCTTTTTCTTATTTTCTGGTACTGCCGTATTCAGTACTCTTTCTAATATCTTACATAGATTTGAAATATCATTTTTACTATCTTGCGTCTGGCATATATTCTCTTCTATCTTCATTGTCTGAATGTTGGCTTGGATCAACTTTTTCTATCCTTTTTCCCACAAAAGGTTTTGATGAAGATACTTCAGAATTATCTGGTTTACATCATGTCTCTTCAAAATTTCTTGAATTTCCTGACATAATTCTTTCATTAATCTCAGTTTCAATTACCTCTTTTTCTATTTCTAGTAATTTCAATTGCCTTTCAGTTAATTCTTCTTCTTTTTCTTGTAGTTTCTTCTTTTCAATTTCTAATATCATTCTTTTTCTTTCATGTTCTGAACTCTTACTAACACTAGTCATTCTTGACACCTTTGATACTGACTTTGTCTCATCAGATGTCTTTTCAGATTTGTCTAAATTTTTACTTTTAACTTCTTCTCGGTTTTCTTCAGGTCTTCCTTCTTCTTTCCCTGTATCTTTATTTCCAAACCCTGGGGGCCATTGACAGTCTGGGTTCAGGTTTTTGTTCATACCTGCCGTTTGTCGTCGGGGCTTGTCCGAGTTAAGACTCATGTCCAAATTGATTTTTCTATATATATATATATATATATATATATATATATATATATATATATATATATATATATATATATATATATATATATATATATATAAGGTTTCTTGAAGCTCGAACGACAATGTAAAAATTTCAAGGGTATTGAACGACAAAAATCAATGTTCAAAAAAAGGTCTGCTTTGACAATCTTTATTTTCTGTCTGACAACAACAATAACTGAACATCAAATTGACAAAACAAAATAATCTAACATATTTTTTTTCTTAATGATTCGACAAGAAACGCTAGTAAATAACCTAATTAATTTAATCTTTGAACTCCCTCATTATCGATCATTATTTTAAGAGAACCTTCTAGGATTTCCCTTAACGAGCTGTTTTCAAAGAATCCCGACATTTCGTAGCCAGGGGAAGGTAAACTACACGGATTTTTATTTTTATTATTTTTTCTATCGCCCAGAATGTTTTAAGCAAACGTTACACATCATCTGTAAATCTGATATCTTTTTGATGACATTTATCCAGTAGCCACTTTTGGAGATTTTTGAAATTTTAGATTGCCCATATTTTGAAAGTATTTTTTCGGTCATTCACACGACTGATTTTTGAAATAAATACATAGTTTTATAAACGCGCGTATTAACAAATCCCTACCTGTTTTTAATTTTCTTTTTTTTTTGGAAAAAGCTTAATACAAAAGTTGATGTTAGTTTTATAAATCAAATACCTACTTTTAAACGGTTTCACTCAATATCCAATCTGAGAGATTCTTTCTATTTTTTTAAATGATACAGAACCATTGTAGAATGAGCGAGAGAATGAGTTATGAAATAGAAGTATGATGCATGTAGTAAAATGAGTGCTCAGATGCAACAAATTATGCCAAGAAAGCACAAGCAGACTAAGTCGCGCTAGTAAGATACGATTCTCATATGTGAATGGTGATTATCAATTTATAAACTTTATTAATTAATTACGCATCCCACTTACCCTAATTTTACGCACCCAGTTTTATTATCATTACTTATTCTAGAATGGTTTGGGACCATTACAATACCAGGCGTGTTTGTCCTGGACAATGACATTTTTTTATACGGTCGAAATTTATCCATTTCAAATGATAATATAATTAGGTATAGGCAATCTTATAGATTATGAATTACATACTTCCCATACGTATTACACGGTACTTCTTCATTTGAATCAAGCAATTACGGTTTAGAATCGCAACAATTTTCACACTTATAAAAAAATCGAAATTTTCGCAAGAGTCTTGCGAAGTCTTGCAAGTCTTGCAGCAAGACGAAGACCATATATGCAAGACCAAGACCCAAGACCAAGACTAAGGATCTGATGCAAAACCAATACCAATACCAAGGGTGCAAGGCCAAGACCAATACCAAGACCATATCGGTCTTGGTCTTGGTCTTGCTTTGCGCATCACTAAGCACAGTATCACAATTGTAGATAGTGACTCATGTTTGAGCGTGCTGATAGGGATTTCATAAAGCAGAGACCGGAATTGTTTATTAATATTAGTAGAAGGGTAATTCAGTATCAATCACACTTTTTGAATAAATGCAGTCGTTACTTGACGAAAATCCATAATAAAAGTACACAAAGAAACTAAGCACTAAGATTTTCACAAAAAATAATTTTAATAATAACGGCACGCCTATGAATCGTCTATTTCCTTTCCCCTCAGACCCGCAAAGATCTATGTTGAAAATATGAGTCACTATCTACAATAGTGGTATCATACTATAAATATATATATATATATATAGATATATATATATATATTATTTTTATATTATTATATCTCCTCCATTATTGAACTATTATAGATCTCTTTGTATATATATATATATATATATATATATATATATATATATATATATATATATATAATATAATTAAAGAAATCTATTAGTTCATTAATGAATGAGATACAGCCAATTATGTGGCGCTGATGAAAGCTAACAAGCTTGAAATCACGTGATCCGCTTCTAGTGGGTGGTTGTATCCGACTAAATAAAAGCATAAAGGTGTAGAGCTTCATCTTATTTTTATATATATATATATATATATATATATATATATATATATATATATATATATTTGATTCTGCAAATATAGACATTTCTGATTGATAGCTATGAAATCTTTCCTGTTTGTGGTTAATTTTATCTAAATTCACGAATTTTGCCCCGACGAAGAGAATAAACATTCTCGAAAGCTTGGCATAATCCAAAGAATTTTATTTATTAAATGACTGCACCCCCAACAAAGATCTATTTTATCAAATATATATATATATATATATATATATATATATATATATATATATATATATATATGTTATATGACATTCTATGCGAAACCACAAGTAACCAAGTATCCAGGAGTATCAGATTACGAGCGCACATAATCAAGTCACGCGCAGCGGTTCCCGTTCCCAGGCCAGGAAATGCTGACCAAGCGTCTACCAAACGCCAAGCCGAAGGTTACACCGTCCATTCTCGGAAACCAGCGTAGGAAGATGCCAACACCGTGGAACTGCGCTTCTAGAATAATAGAACCGTCGACGCAGCACCTTAATTTTGTATAAATACAGGGATCCTTTAGATATAAATTAGTTAGTAACTCATTTTCATTGTAAGCATAATCTATGCCCAATTCAATTTTGATTTTTGAATAAATAAAGTTGTAAATGTTTTTTAAAAAGTCATTTTGAAATAAAGTGATATAAAATTGGTGTCAGAAGTGGGATCCTTCTACACGAACAGAACACGGCAGTCCTCACCAGGTGAAATTCATCGGAACACGGCGGTCCCAACTGTTTGTGGAGGTTCTCAAACCCTAAAGAAGAAGAACAACAGCCTTCAAACATCCCTTCAAGCCTCTACTCCAACATCAGGAACAGTGCAAATAACCTGACAGCGCAGTATGTGGAAAATATTGTAAGTACACTAAGAATCATCTCGTTTTAAATTGTTTACTAACTCACAATTTCATTGAATTTATTGAATTGAATTTATTTTCAAAAAATACAGTTCTTTTGCCCAATACACATCCTTCAATTTTTATACTGAAATTTTATGATATTAAGGTCTCATATAAAACGTAAAGATAAGAAACATTCAAATATGCCAGCCAATGATAACGCAAACAATCCTCCTGCAAACAATGCAAATAATGCAGGTGGTGCGGATGCACCAGTCGTTGAGCCTTACAAACTCAGCGAAATCTTTTCCATCGTACCTGAGTATAATATGGCCATCGGTAACCAAATAACTTTATTAAACCTACATATTAAAAATAAATTACGCGGTCGAGCGGCGGAGCTTATAAACTCTAGGAATCCTAGTACGTGGCAAGAAATAAAGTCACTATTAGAAACACATTTCGGAGTTTCTCGCGATTTGTCGTCGCTGATACAAGATCTCCAACGAATTCGACAACTACCCAGTGAATCACCACTAACATTCATCAGCCGACTCCAGACACATGAAGCCAAAATGTACGCTTCCATTAACAAGCAGAACTATTCCCAAGAAGAGAAGAGAGCACAGACCCGACTAGCCGAATCAATGGCCCTTAACACCCTCCTAACAGGATTGAAACCGAAACTAGGTCAAATTGTAAGAGCAAGTGACCCTGCGGACATCCTAACCGCTACCAATCGCATCAGGAGAGAGCTTCAGCTGAATTATTTTGAGAATCAGAAGTTCCACCAGAACGCTAATAAAAACACGAACGTTCCACCCCGAAGACCCAGTACAGGCCCGAGCATCAAACAATGCAACCACTGTAAACGAACAGGACATACGTTCAACGAATGCAGACAACGGCAGAATTTCGGAAATAACTATAACTCGAACTCCCAAAATCAGATGTTAAGACCCCCGTTCCAACAACAAAATTCGCAACAAGCCCAACAACCACAACGGTTTCAGTCGAATTTCAGACCGAACCAAAACCTTGGAAACGATCGTCCATCTGTAATTAGGCCTAACCCCAATATAGGAATTAGACCATCAGTGGTTCAACAAAATCCAAACTTCAACAGGCCACATAATAGAACCTATCACCTTAATTACGATCAAGATCAAAACTATTCCTATGAGGATTATCAAGAATCAGAAGAATTTCAGGATAACTATGAATCAAGACAAGACGAATATAACTATCAAGACCTACCTGAAGTATTCGACCAAATAAATCCGGGTTTTCGCCAGGGCCCACCTGCGCCAACAGACCCCTCGAATCCACAACAAGACATGGCCGAGATTCAAGCACAAATTCAGACTATGAACTTGGACGATTACAACCCCAACTTAAACTTTCTAGAACAGAACTTCCTATAGGTTCTCTACACACTGTTAAATCAAAAAATTTCTATTACATTACAGACGCGACGAAGACTTTTAAATTTTTAGTAGATTCAGGAGCCGGTCTTTCAATTTTCAAACCGACTGCTTGTGAAAAATTTCGACAAAGATCTCCTGAAAATGTCATCATTCAGGGAATCACTGACCAAAAAATACTTATTAACGAATCTACCTTGGTACCTTTTAACGTAAAAGATCCACACAAGGTATATATTTACAATCTCGACATAGACTTTGATGGTTTGTTAGGTTCAGACTTCTTAGAACACTATCAGTGCATAGTGGATCTTAAGAATAAACAGCTGGTAACAAATTTTAAGACGATACCACTCTTCAGAGTAGCCGGTGATTCAATATCCAAAACACAGCCGCAAAATAATCCAAAGAACTCGCTCCACGGACGGAACAAGTTTTTAAACTGAGGTGCAGTCTTTCAGACACCGAAGCTATACTCTCTAGCAAAGAGATAGAAAAAGTGCGCATTCCCAATGCTTTGGTAAAAGTAAACGAACATGGTGAATTCATTACTACAGTCATAAATCCGAATGCAATTCCCAAAACCGTAGACTTTTCCCAATTGGAGATTGAACCAGTAGAAAATATCACCGTCAACCATCTTAGTGAATTTCAATACACCACCAACAGCGACAGAATACCAGAGATAAAACGACAGTTACGGCTAGATCACCTGAATGAAGAAGAGGCAGAACTTGTTACCGAATTATGTATAGACTATTCAGACATATTTTACTTAGAAGGTGACAAACTAACCTTCACGAACGAAATTAAACACACAATAAAAACAACGACAGACAAACCGACATTCACTAAGTCCTATAGATACCCACACGTCCATAAGGAAGAAGTAAAAGGGCAGGTAAACAAGATGTTAGACCAGGGCATAATCAGACCTTCGAAATCCCCATTCTCTTCACCTGTTTGGGTAGTTCCCAAGAAGATGGATGCCTCAGGAAAACAGAAATGGAGAGTCGTCGTCGACTACAGGAAGCTGAATGAGATCACGATAGACGACAAATATCCGCTCCCGAATATCTCTGACCTTCTGGATCAACTTGGCAAATGCCAATATTTCTCCACCCTTGATCTGGCATCCGGATTCCATCAGATAGAGATCGACCCCAAGGATATTCAGAAAACCGCATTCACAGTGGAGAACGGGCATTACGAATTTGTTCGCATGCCCTTTGGATTGAAGAATGCTCCTTCTACGTTTCAAAGGGTCATGGACAACATCTTATTGGGGATCCAAAACGAGAGATGCCTGGTATACATGGATGACATCATCATCTACTCCCCATCCATCCATGAAGTTTTCAAAAGGCTCAGGCAAGCGAATATGAAAATACAGCCCGACAAATGCGAGTTCCTGCGAAAAGAAGTCGCTTACCTAGGACACTTGGTAACCAGCGAGGGAGTTAAACCGAATCCTTCAAAAATCGAGTGCATAAATAGTTTTCCCCAACCGAAGAAACAAAAAGACATCAAGTCGTTCTTAGGTCTTGCAGGATATTATCGACGCTTTATCGAAAACTTTGCTAAAAAATCGAAGCCTCTGACCCGTCTTCTCAAGAAGGATATTCCCTTTGACTTTGACTCAGATTGTAAGGAAGCCTTCGAAAACCTGAAGAAAGCACTAACTACCACCCCTATCCTCATCTATCCCAATTTCGAAGAACCATTCATATTGACAACAGACGCAAGCAATTTCGCCATAGGTTCAGTATTGTCGCAAGGGCCTATTGGAAAGGACCTTCCGATAGCGTATGCTTCCAGAACCCTATGCAAAGCTGAATCTAGGTATTCGGTTATTGAGCGCGAATTACTCGCTATTGTTTGGTCCGTCAAGCATTTTCGACCGTACCTGTTTGGTAGAAAATTCATTCTAGTAACCGACCATCGACCCCTAACGTGGCTCTTCTCCGTGAAAGATACCGGAAGCCGATTAGCCCGATGGAGACTCAAACTAGAAGAGTATGATTACGAAATCAGGTACAAACCGGGAAAGATCAACAAAAATGCAGACGCCCTGTCTAGAATTAAAATCAACCATTTTTCGGAATTTCAAAACGACGCTCAATTAACACCGTACCGAGCCCTAATAGCAACCGAAAATTCGGATGACGAAGACATTGTTAATACAGATCATGAAGAAAGTAAGGCTGCCCAGCACAATAAGATGTATGAAGAGTTCGACACCTTTGTTGAACTGTACAAAAATCAATCTGTGATTGATTATTCGAAAATAGAATTTTCTAATGATCAACTCCTCGATAAGAAAAATAAAAACATCCTGAGCTGTTTCCGACAGAACGAACTAACAGACATAAACAACAAAATCATAGAAGATATCTTCGAGGAGAATGCAGACTTCGAGAATTTGAAAATCAATGTGCTTTCCAGTAAGACAGTCAAAAATAGGAAATACTTTATAATTCCATTACCATACAATCGAGATCCAATTAACGAATACCTTTTTGGAGCGCTATATTTAAGTCAAGATCTATTTCTACCCGATGAAACTTATTGTATCGAAACCAACGTAGATCTGCCAATTTTAGAAATCCTGTCTTTTATAAATGCCGAAGAAGAAATTAAATTTAAGGTATTCCAAAATGTTACTCAGACCCCGGAAAAAGATCAAGTTCCCATCATACTTGACCAGTTTCACAATGGAAAAACTAATTTACATAGAGGTGTGAACGGGACAATCAGACGAATCAAAGAAAAATACCAATGGAAAGGATTGACTAAAGATGTGGAAAAGTTTATCAAGGAATGCGAAACCTGTCAGAAGGCCAAAGCATACCGGAAAAACCTGGACAGACCGCTTGTTATAACCGAAACACCAAAAGCTCCATTTGAAAGGGTCAACATCGACATCCTCGAAGTTCCTACAAAGAACTACGCTCTGACCATCAGAGATGAGCTAACCAAATTTAGTCAAGCCTATCCCATCGAAAATAAGTCTGCTAAATCTGTCGTGAACACTCTCCTTATCTACTTTCAACATTATGGAACTCCAGTGCGAATACATTGTGACTACGGGAGAGAGTTCGATAACGCCCTCCTAAGAGATTTATGTAAATTATATGACATTAAACTAAGCTACTCAAGTGTAGGTCACCCCCAAAGTAATGGATCCTTGGAACGGTTCCATTCAACCCTTCTGGAAATAATCAGACTCCACCTTGCAGATCATCCCAGAGAACACCCGTTCAATATATTACCGTATGCGGTAATTTGCTATAATAACGCTGCAAACAAGACACACGGGTTTACTCCTTACGAACTCGTTTTTGGGCACAGTTCCAGCAGACCACCAGAGAAGATGTATAATGAGAAAGAATTAATTACCAAATATGTGAGAGACTTAAATAATCGATTGTCCCATTTTTACAAGATAGCACGAGAAAGGACTGAGAGACAAAAACAAAAGGCCAAGATAAGATTTGACCAACACGTTCAGGAGAATATTCAAGAATTCAACGTTGGTGACAAAGTGTTTATAAAGGAGTCCCAGCTGAAAAATAATTTGGCAAACAAATTCAACGGACCTTTCGAAATTCTAGAAATTCATCAAAATTCGGCTACCCTATTAAATCAAAAAACGAATCAGAAAACTAAAGTAAATTTCGACCGTATGAAGTTATGTGCCGGAACTGAAACTTAAAATTGGTTTCAGGTACATTACGCTGGTTAGAACGGTCCTATGCCAGTATCAAATAGAACCAATCAATAACACTGTGGGAGTCTACTACCATGACGAAACCAGAATCATCATATCCAACGACAAGTGGACATTATTAGTACATAAAAATATTTCTGGACTACTAACGGCCTACGAAAATAACAACAAGATATTGGACTCCATACACAACACCTTACGACCGGATCACTATTCAATGAATCTGTTTCATTCAGATGTAAAGACTCACGTTAATCTCCTGACGCAGATATCTAAATCGATCAAAGAAAAGTTCAACGAAGTTATTATTGACACTAGACGAAACAAGCGAGGAATCATCAATGGACTCGGAAGTATCTTTAAGACGATTACGAGAAATTTGGACGCAGCAGATGGTCAATTTTACACTACATTACATTAATAAATTAAATACAGACCAACACCACATAGAAAACTTATTGAAGAATCAAATATCGGTCTCAACAACCCTTATTAAAACCTTCAATGAATCCATCCAAAATTTAACTATCGACAGGAAAACATTCAATCGGGATATAAGTAACATCGAGAGAGCTATTCATCAATTAAATGATAAACTTGCGTTAGTCGAAGCTAAGCTGAAATTCTTCGAAATTTGTGAAAAACTTTTGGAAAGTTATCTGGTTATTGAAGACAATCTGAACGATATTCTAAATTCTATAACATTTGCCCGCCTAAGAATTATTCACTCATCAATAATAACACTTATTATTATACTGATATTTTCCCTACAGGAAATATCACAAAACCTTGTCAGAAGTAATCTACCCTTACCAGTAAAACTTTCTAAAATCGCCCAATACCTAGAAATCACTGAACTTCAAGCTTATCA
The DNA here is from genome assembly GCA_958507055.1 of Crioceris asparagi. Taxonomy (NCBI): domain Eukaryota; kingdom Metazoa; phylum Arthropoda; class Insecta; order Coleoptera; family Chrysomelidae; genus Crioceris; species Crioceris asparagi. The sequence goes on along the minus strand of OY293826.1, from coordinate 77,172,242 downwards.
ACAAGACAACAATATCGTCTTTGTTTTAAGAATACCCCTTGTAGAACAAACACTCTATACCCTATATCACCTATATCCTATTCCAGTATTAGATAAAAGAACTGGTTTGCATCACATCCTTAGTATATCTCAAAAATACATCGCGCGAAATGATGATTCTCTGATGTACATCCCCATCAGGGATCCAAATAATTGTAAAGACCTTAGTCCACACAAAAAACTGTGCTCAAACTTATATGCCTACCCAATAGACAGTAATGCTGCATGTGAGGCCCAATTGTTGAAGAACCGTCAAGAAATACCCAAAACTTGTGACAGTGCGATAATCTTTAGTCGAGGATATAACGTGTTCAAAATCAAGAACAATGTGTGGTTGACGATATTATCAGAACCACTACAAGTGACCATAAACTGCCCGCGAGTAAATACAAAGACAGTTACTCTTGCCCAGAACTCTATCATTAAACTCGAACCAGAGTGTCATGCGTTTATCGGAATAACGAAAGTACAAGCCGACAGCCAGAAGACCTCCGACTTTCTGGACAACACACACCCCGTAATGATCCCCTACGAATGCTGCAGTCATATTTCTGAGAAAATCCAACTCCCGAAGCTAGAACCCCTCAAACTTAACGAAATCAACGCCGAAGACTTGGACGCTGCCAATCACAAACTTCAACAATCCGCGAGAGATCTGGACCAACTCATAAACCAACCATTTATAACAAGGAATATATCGTGGATGACGTATTCTACGATAGCTGCCATTTGCCTCATCTTTGGAAGCTATGTGATAGTAAAAATATCGAAGAAATGTAAAGCGACCAACCCAAAGACAGAAGATCAAGGTCAAACTCCTCTGAAAAGAATTAGAAGTCTCCTCCCAAGAAGAAGACCGAATATAGAAAATCCAGAACATGAAATGGAAAATATCGTGGTACCATAAAAGTTGTTGCATGGCATCAACTTTTTATTAATAAGGGGAGCTGTTATATGACATTCTATGCGAAACCACAAGTAACCAAGTATCCAGGAGTATCAGGTTACGAGCAGCACATAATCAAGTCACGCGCAGCGGTTCCCGTTCCCAGGCCAGGAAATGCTGACCAAGCTTATACCAAACGCCAAGCCGAAGGTTACACCGTCCATTCTCGGAAACCAGCGTAGGAAGATGCCAACACCGTGGAACTGCGCTTCTAGAATAATAGAACCGTCGACGCAGCACCTTAATTTTGTATAAATACAGGGATCCTTTAGATATAAATTAGTTAGTAACTCATTTTCATTGTAAGCATAATCTATGCCCAATTCAATTTTGATTTTTGAATAAATAAAGTTGTATATGTTTTTTAAAAAGTCATTTTGAAATAAAGTGATATAAAATATATATGTGTAATATAACCATCTTTGAGGACATTGTAGAGTTCAAGATCATTGACCTATAATAGCTGCGTTCCCATGCTCTGATATCGCGGCGCCGTATTTCCTAGACATTGATAAAGCATAGCGCCACCACCGTCAACCGACGTTCTCAGGAATGGAGTGACTAAAAGGCCATATAGAATAAGTTAGTGGGTAACTCATCGTTAATCTTCAAAAAAGGAAATATAAAATTGGTGTCAAAAGTGGGATTCCTCTACACATTCAGAACAAGGAAATCCTAATTGAGTGTGGTGGTTTCCGAAACTTAAAGAGGAAGAAAACTCGTCAACCCCAACCAAGCAGCCAGCCCTACTGTAGACGGTCCCTCCGACGCCGGGAACAAGTGAACACGCTAGCGGATCCAGATTTCATCTACAGATGTGGAAATTAATGTATGTCAGTTAAGAATCATCTCGTTTATTGTTTATTATTGATTGGGATAGCAAACAGTTGTTTTACCCATTATATTCAAACATTTTTAACTGTAGTATTGATATGATATTAAGAAACAACGAAGTAACCTCAACAGCACAGTAAACGCTAACGATAATGCCAGAGCTTCCACAGCCACAATTGAGCCGTATAAACACAGTGAAATATTTTCAGTCGTGCCAGAATTTGATGGCAATAAAATATTTTTAAACACATTTTTATTATCATGAACTACGGCTTTTAATATGGTCGTAGGTAACCAGAAAACGCTCCTGAGTTTGCATATTAAGAATAAACTAGGAGGTCGTGCAGCAGAGCTCATAAATTCTAGAAATCCTGCCACTTGGCAAGAAATCAAATTATTGCTAGAGAATCATTTTGGTGATTCTCGAGATTTATCATCGCTTATACAAGATTTACAGCAAATGAAACAATTATCTAACGAATCGCCACTAACATTAATTACTGGACTACAGACGCACGAAGCAAAAATGTATGCTTCTATTAACAAACAAGGGTATACACATAAAGAAAAGTACGCTCAAACTCGTCTTGCAGAATCAATGACCCTAAATAAACTACTCATCGAACTAGTACCCAAATTAGGGCAAATTGTTAGAGCAAGTGATCCTATAGATATAATCGCTACAAAACGAGTTCGAAGAGAACTACAGCTCAACTACTTTGAATCTCAAAAATTCAACAATCCTAATAAAATTGAATATATTCCACCGCCTAGACAGAATGAGCCTCCTCCTCAAAAATATTGTGGTATTTGCAAATGTACAGGACACACTAACAGTGATTGCAGACAAAGACAATTTCAACAATCTAATTTCCAACCACAGATTAGGCCCCCATTCCAACAACATTATACACAGCAAAATCATCCCCAACAAAATCATTCTCAACAGCCACAACGATTTCAATCAAATTTTCAACCCAACCCGAATTTCAGAAGAGATGGGCCCTCTGTAATAAGACCTAATCCTAATGTAGGCAACGTAAGACCTTCTGTAGTACAATCAAACTCAAACTTTAACAAGTATCAACAGAACGGGACATTTCATCTAAATTACGAACGACAATATCCCTATTACTATGATTACTACGAATCAGATTATCACAATCAGCTCATAAGTCAAAGGATAATTACTATCCAAATTATTCTTCAAAAATCCAATCTGACAAAACTCATCCGGATTTTCATCAAGACCCGACTTCTCCAACGGAAACTCCGAACAAAGATCCGGAACTGACAGAAATTCAAACCCAAATCCAATCCATAATCTAGACAATTTCAATCCAAATCTGAACTTCCCAGAACAGAGTTTCTTATAAAATCTCTGCTCTCAGTAAAATCAAAAAATCTCTACTATATCACTGACGTTTGCTTGCAATTTGGACATTGACGGAATTTTAGGAACTGACTTTTTAGACCACTATCAATGCGTAATAGACCTCAAGAACAAAGAACTTATAACTAATTTTAAGAAAATACCCTTATTTAAAGTCAACGACGAATTTTCAAACGACATGGACAGAAAAAATAACACTGATAATAATAATTACAATTAAATCTCGATAGAAGCCCCCACCGAGCAAGTTTGTAAGCTAAGATGTTTTCTCTCTAATATTGGCGCTATACTATCAGTCAAAGTCAAAGTCCATCATTTTTTTAGAAATAACATTAAAGCCTACACAACATGTCTTTGTTAATAATCACAACAACACAACAATAAGACAGACAGAATACCCGAAATTAGGAATAAACTTCGCTTAGAGCATTTAAACGAAGAAGAATTAATAACGAAACTCTGCCTTGACTTCTTACGAACGAAATTAAACATAGTATTAAAACAAATTCAGACAGATCGACATTTTCAAAATCCTACCGCTATCCTCATCTTCACCAGGAGGAAGTGAAAACCCAAATTAACAAAATGCTTGACCAGGAAATAATTAGACCATCTAATTCTTATTTTTGATCACCGGTCTGGGTTGTCCCGAAAAAACTAGACGCCTCGGGAAAACAAAAGTGGAGAGTAGTACAGAAAACTTAACGAAATAACTGTAGATGATAAGTATCCATTGCCGAACATTTCCGATCTTCCGGATCAGCTTGGCAAATGCCAATATTTCACCACCCTCGATCTTGCATTCGGTTTTCATCAGATCGAAATCGATCCCCAAGACATTCAAAAGACAGCTTTCAACGTTGAAAACGATCATTTTGAATTCGTCAGGATGCCGTTCGGACTAAAGCATGCTCCGTCAACCTTCCAGAGAGTGATGGACAACATTCTGTTAGGAATCCAGAATGAACGATCTTTAGTATATATATATGGAAGATATCATCGTATATTCTCCATCCATTCACGAACGTGTAGACCGACTAACAGACGTTTTCAAAAGACTAAGACAAGCGAACATGAAAATTCAACCAGACAAGTGCGAGTTTCTTTGAAAAGAAGTGGCTTACCTTGGCCATTTAGTCATTAAAGATGGCGTAAAACCTAACCCATCTAAAGTCGAGTGCATTAAAAATTTTCCCCAACCTAAGAACCAAAAAGATATCAAATCCTTTTTAGGTTTAGCAGGGTATTACCGGAGATTTATTGAAAATTTTGCCAAAATTTCTAAGCCACTTACCCATTTATGGAAAAAAGACGTATTATTCGAGTTTCACTCAGATTGTTTGAAACCATTCAATGACTTGAAAACAGCATTAACATCCACCCCAGCTTTAATTTATCCGAACTTTGAAGAAATCTTCGTTCTCACTACTGATGCTAGTAATTTCGCTATTGGTGCCGTTCTTTCCCAAGGAACGATCGGTAAAGATCTCCTCTCCTCTCCGCTAAAGATGCATCGAGAACGCTTTGCAAAGCCGAGGCTAAGTAAGTACTCTACAATTGAAAGAGAACTTCTCACAATAGCATGGGCAGTAAAGTACTTCCGACCTTTTCGGGCGAAAATTTATTTTTATAACGTACCATCGTCCACTATCATGGCTCTTGTCTGTGAAAGACACTGGCAGCCGTCTAGCACGCTGGAGACTGAAACTAGAAGAGTACGACTACGAAATTCGTTATAAACCAGGAAAAATGAACAAAAACGCCGATGCCCTTTCCAGGATCAAAGTTAATCATTTTACAAACTATTCCGAATTCCAAACTAAAGTACAACTAACCCTATAAAGAACCCTCATGGCCACTGAATGCAACGAAGACGAAAACTCAGAAAACAGCAATGACGACAACACTAAAATGTATGAAGAGTTTGACACCTTCGTTCAACTCTATAAAACTCGATAGCTTATAGACTACTCTAAAATTGAATTTTCGAACGGACAACTCTTAGATAAAAATAACAAATATATAAAAGTTTTTGCAGACAGAATGAACTTACAGACATTAATGACAAGATAATTGACGACATTTTTAAAGATAATACAGATTTAGAATATTTCAAAATGAACGTACTCTCAAGCAAAACTGTTAAAAATAGGAAGTATTTTCTCATTGCACTTCCATATAATCCCGACACTATCAACGAATATTTATTTAGTTCATTATACAAAAGCAAAGATCTTCTTTTACAAAATGAAATTTACTGTATAGAAACAAATATAGATTTACCAGTTTTAGAGATTCTATCCTTCATTTCTCTGAAAAGGAAATCAAATATAAAGTTTTCCAAAATTCAACACGGACTCCAGATCATGACCAAATACCATCCATCCTAGACCAATACCACAACGGAAAATCCAACCTCCACAGAGGTATAAATGAAACGATTCGCAGGATAAAAGAGATTATAACTGTTATAATATCACCACCAACTATGTAACATCATACACCACTTCCATTTCAATAATTTTAACCGTTTTTATTCTAATTTTAATCTGTTTGTGATGTAAGTTGTGTTTAATTGTAATTATGAGTGATAATCCTTTCTTAGTTAGTCTGTGCCTGTTTAAATTATGATCCTCACTTGCATTCCTTGATAATGGTAATAAATTTTACCGAAAGGTTGGGTAGCAGAAAGAGTATACTTATTTAAGCCCCAAATTAATTCGGCAGAATTACCAATTTCTTTAAGAATCACTTCGTTATATATATATATATATATATATATATATATATATATATATATATATATATATATATATATATATATAAATAAAAAGATGTTCTTGAGGATGCAATCATATATTCAATAAAATTCTTTGATTGAAGCCGAGCTTTCGAGAATGTTTATTCTCTTCTTCAGGGCAAAAATCGTGAATTTAGAATAAATTAGCCAAAAACAGGAAAGATTTCATAGCCATCAATAACAAATGTCATTTGTTTTTTTTTGCTTCAATCAAAGAATTTTATTGAATATATGACTGCATCCCCAAGAACATATTTTTATTTATTATAAAACCAGTCAAGAATACAAGAATACAAAATCAATATATATAGTTTGATTTTGTATTCTTGACTGGATTAATATTTGATAAAATACGTTTTTGTTGGAGATGCAGTCAATTATTAAATAAAGTTTTATGGATTATGTCAAGCTTTCGAGAATGTTTATTCTCTTCGTTAGTGCAAACTAAAAATTGTTACAAATTATCTTAACTACATAATAAATTAATAATTAATGTACTGACATTTGTGAATTTAGATAAAATTAACTACAAACCCATCAATCAGCAATGTCATTAGTTATTTATAAATGTCATGGTGACGACATATCTAGACATCAAAGTGTCTAGATTCAAGTTTTCCTAGGAAAGATCTTATAGGAATGGTCTTTGTGGTTGTAGCTTTTTTTTAACAAGTCACACATTAAACTTCAAAAGATTGTGGCAGATATAGGTTCAGTAAAAAGAAAAAACTTATTATTAAATTAATTTGAAAAGAAAACATTTAGAACAGACTTAGAAATACATAATATAAATAAATATATACCCGTACACACACTGGAATCGTAGGCTTGCAGTATAATTTGAAGTTTATTATGTCAATAATATTATTTACTATTCTGTTAGACATTCAGATTATTTGTTAATTATATATAATCATATTCTCTCACAATACGACATACATAACATTGAAATAAAATAATGGAAAGCATCAATTACTTTATAAGCAAATCCATCTCTCTCACAAATCAACCTGAGAAATTTATTAAAATAGCAGATGTACTTAATAGAGAAATATTAAAATATATCATGATCGTATTCTCTCACATAACGATAAATACACAATATGAAATATCCTGAAAAGCATCAATTCATTCAAATGATGATAATAATAATAATAAAATAAGATAAGCTGATTTCTCTCTCAAATCAAAATATAAGAACCTTTTTTATATGAGAGAATAAGATTATATATAATTAACAAATAATCTGAATGCCTAACAATATAGTAAATATTATTGACATAATAAACTTCACTTTATACTGCAAGCCTATGATTCCAGATAGTCTAGTCTGTGTACGGGAATATATTTATTTATATTATGTATTGTTAGAGGTTTGTTGGCAAATGAAAGACGAAACACTTGTCTAAATTAAAAACAACCGATTTATTAAACTAAAATACAAAATTATTGAAACGAAGAATGATCGTGAACAAAGGTTGAATCGTAACTGAACATAACGGAAAAACTCGAATTGAACTAAAACGTAAAGAGGGCGCTGATGCCCTCGTGGTACGGGTGGTGGTCGTAACCGGCGAATCACGTGATCTCTAACACTTCCCCTCGACCAACAACCGGAGAAAACCACTGAGTTATCCTGGTCCAAGGGATCCAAGACCGAGTCCTTGGACGCACTTCTCGTGCTTCGGTCTCGACAATCCTTTTGTCAATACGTCGGCGGGCATCTCGTCCGTCGGTGTGTACTCGATCGAAATCATCCCCTTCTTTTTAGCATCTCGGACGGAGTGATGTCGTATGTCGATATGCTTCGTCCTGGAGTGAAACATAGGATTCGACACGAGTTTCTGTGCGCCTATGTTGTCGTTTCGAAGAGGGACAGCTCCGAGTCTCTTTCCAAAATCGCCAAGCAGCCTTTTCATGTACAAGGCTTCTTTCGTTGCGTCTGACAGAGCCATGTACTCGGCCTCTGTTGACGACAATGCAACCGTAGGTTGCTTCCGGGATTCCCAGCTTACCGCTGCGCCGCTCATGATGAACGCGTACCCTGTGTACGACTTTCGGTCCACGATGCAATTTCCCCAGTCGGCGTCCACGAACATCGCTGCTGGATCATCGGACTTCGAATACAAGAGACCCAGGTCGCGTGTCTTTGCGAGATATCGCAAAACACGCTTCGCAGCTATCCAGTGTTGTTCTCCGTGACAGTCGTTGAACTGTGACAAAGCACTCACCGCGTGGGAAATGTCCGGCCTTGTGCCCACTGACAGGTACATTAGAGCTCCTACCAGTTGTCGGTAGGGGACGCTCTCGGCTTGCTCGCTCGACTTCTCGTCCACCTTTTGCAGCTTCGTTCCCGGTTCTATGGGTGTGCTGACAGGTCTGCATTCGGACATGCCAAACCTTTCCAAAACGTCGTCGATATATCCTCGCTGACAAATCTTCATCTCGTTGACACCTCTCTCGAACTCTAGCCCCAAGCAGTACCTCACGTCGCCTAAGTCCTTGATCTCGAACTTAGTGTTCAGGAAATCCCTCACCACGTTAATTTTCGCATCTGTGCGGGACACAATTAAAATGTCGTCCACATAGATTATGATGTGGGTCTTGTCCTCGACTGGTCCGATGAAGTACAGGCAGGGATCCGCATCCGAACGAGTAGCCTTAAGGTTCATCATCTCTTCGTCGATACGATGATACCACGCGCGGCCGGCTTGTTTCAAACCGTAGAGCGCTTTGTCCAGCAGACAAACCACGTCGTGATCGGTCAACTTCTCCAGCATCTCGTCTGCTTTCGTTCTCACGCCTTCGTCGATCTTCTCGTCTTGCACGATGTGAGCCAAAACGTCCTTGAAGTGTGCAGGTGCCTCCATGAAAATTTGTTCCTCGACTTCTCCGTTTAAATACGCCGTCTTGACATCTAATTGTCGAATTTTCAGATTGTCTTGAATGGCTATTGCCACTGCAGTCCTGATGGTACTCAGTCTTGCGACAGGAGCAAACGTGTCGTGGAACTCGATCCCTGGTCTTTGCGTGAAACCACGCGCGACCACGCGCGCTTTTCGCTTGCTAATGGTACCGTCGGCATTGTGCTTATTTCGCAGAACAAATCTGCTGCCAATGACACGTTGTCCCGTGGGACGTCCGACCAGCTTCCACGTGTTGTTCCGGATTAACGCAACAGCCTCCTCTGCCATCGCTTCCAGCCATTCTGCCGAGTCTTCACCAGAAACTGCCTCGTTCACCGGAATTTCTGCGACGTTCGCTTCTTCCCCTGGTCGGATACAGCACAGTTTGCGCGGTCGCCCGCGTTGCCCCGTTCTAACCACTCTCGGTCGTCCTGGTCCTCTTATAGGTGGCGCGATTTGTCGTTCCTGAGGAGGAGTTTCAGGCTCCTCTGCCGGTTGGTCCTCTTGATCCGAATCGTCGATTTCATCGGGTGGAAAACCTCGGAAGCCTTCTGGAAATTCCAGTTCGTCGTTCTCGAGTTGATTTTGCACGACTCTCCGCTCGTCTCGATCCTCGTCTCTCGGGATAAGTTCAATCTCCAATTCATGAACTTTGTTTCTCGGCTCAACTCGAACCTCATCCGGAAGATCCTGCGGAAAAATGTCTTCAACTGTCTCGTCGCGCGCAATCGGCTCTTCTCGGAAAGTGACATCTCTGGTGACCTCTATTGCCCTCGTTTCAGGTATCCAGATCCGATACGCTTTCGACTGCTCCGAGTAGCCCACCAGGATACCTTCCTTCGCACGTCGGTCGAACTTCCCCTTGTTCGGGGCTTTGTCGAGGCAAAACACCTTGCTTCCGAAATCCCGCAGGTGATGTACGGCTGGCTTCGTGCCGTGCCACTGCTCGTGTGGTGTTTTTCCGTCTAGCTTCTTGGTTGGACATCGGTTCCGAAGGTAGTTAGCGGTGTTAACCGCTTCCGCCCAGAACGATTGAGGGAGGCCGGATTGGGAAAGCAAACATCTAGCCGCCTCTTCGAGAGTTCGATTCTTCCTCTCGGATACACCGTTCTGCTCAGGCGTGTGTGTCGTCGTGAGTTCGCGTCGGATGCCCTCAGACTTCAGGAAATCGTTGAATTCCTTGTTGTCGTACTCACGGCCGTTGTCAGATCGAACGCACTTTATTTTCAAACCGTGCTGCTTCTCGACGAGGGCCTTGTACTCGCGAAACATCTGGACTGCTTCGCTCTTCGCCTTCATGAACCGAACTTCCGTCCATCTCGAGTAATCGTCCGTAAACGTGATTACGTATCGGGATCCAGAGTGTGATGCGACGCGCGCAGGGCCACAGACGTCCGTGTGAATCACCTCGAGCTTCGAAGTCACGCGTTGCGACTCCTTCGGGAAAGGCCTTCGCGTCATTTTGCACTTGGTGCAAGTGTCGCAGACGAGGTTGTCCAGGATTCCCTTCAGCTCCAGTCCACGGATGGCTCCGCTCTTCGCAGCTGCAACGAGGTCACAAAAGTTCAGGTGAACCATTCGACAATGCCAAAGTTGCGCCGAATTCTTGTTTCGTCCTGCTGCATCCACTGCGTTCTGACATCCTTCGATGGGGGTGGCCTGCACGAGGTACAGGTTGTCCTTGCGATTTGCGACCATGTACGTAACACCATCTCGATCAAGGATCTCAGCTTTCTCTTTGTCGAATACGACCGAGTAGCCGTGATCGGTGATCTTCGACACCGACAGGAGGTTGCTCCGGGTCTCGGGAACGTGTAGAACCTCATTGAGAGTGATTTTCTTCCGTAGGCCATCTACGTCCGTCTCAATTTTCGCCGTTCCTTTTGCCCGTATCTCCGCCGTTGCACTGCTCGCCAACTTCAGCTTTCCCGTTTCACTCTCGTCCAGCTCGGTGAATCTCGTCGCGTCGCCGCATAGATGAGAAGTACATCCGCTATCGAGGCACCAGATGTCCTCAACGTCGCTCGCAGCGATTTGGCATGTGTCGCTCTTCTCAAATATCGCGAGCATCGACGCACTATCCTCGACCTTGCTTTTCTTGCCTTTTTCCTTGCAGTCAACTGCCTTGTGTCCTTTAATTCCGCACTTCGAGCACTTGTAGGGGAAATAAGTGTCCTTTTTGTCGCTCTTCTCGTTCGAGTTCCGAGCTGGTTTCTGTTGTGGCTTTTTGCCAGGACCCTTCTTTTTCACAAACATGGCACCTTGGTCACCAACCGACGAAGTGTTCTCGCGTTTCCTCGCGTCACTCTCCTCGATTATTTTGGTGCGCAGGCTCTCGACGTTCGGCAGTTCGTCTCGACTTTCGATGGCGATTCGAAAACTCTCGAAACTTGCAGGCAAACTGTATAGCAGCTGGATGGTGAGTTGATCCGGGTCCAACTTGACATCCATTTCGGATAGCTTGTCGACACTTCCGAAGAACTGGCTCAGGTGATCGCGTACGTCGCTACCTTCCGCCATCTTCTGCATCATCAGACTTTTGAGCAACGCGGCCTTGCGAGCCGGCCCCTTCGACTGATTCGTGCTCTCCAGCTTGAGCCACATCTCACGAGACGTTTTGCAGTGTTTCACTGCAGCTAGCTGGTCATCACTGAGCGCTAGGGTGATGTCCGACAAAGCTTTTTCGTCGTTCGTCGACCACTTTTGGACTTCCTCGGCGTTTTCGTCTGTCGGCTCGGGTTTGGTCACAGTTCCGTTAACATAACCCCACATGCCGTTCTTGATCAGAACAGCACGCATTCTCAATTTCCACATATCGTAATTATCTCGGCCTAGGGCCTCGATATGCACCGTACCACTCGTACTCATGTCCGCGTTTTATTTATCACCACGCGTGTTATTGTCCGAAACACCGGTGATCACAATCGTGTCGCGTGTTATTGTCCGAAACACTCGCGATTGTTTTCACAAACACCAAACAAGTTCAATCGCGTCTCGTGTTATTGTCCGAAACACTCGCGATATACTTTTGTTTTCGTTTTTTTTGTTCACTAGCGATCGGGTACACAATTGTCCAAGAACGCGTTCTTTGTTCTTTCTCGCTTCGCCTCGAAACTACTCGAAAAAACAAGATGGCTGCGTCGCCGACACGCCGCTCTCTAAAATGCTGGCCGATCTCGTGGAGGTTATTTTCTTCGGTTTATTTAGACCCGCGTGTTTATTTGCCTGGGCCCATAACCTGTTAGAGGTTTGTTGGCAAATGAAAGACGAAACACTTGTCTAAATTAAAAACAACCGATTTATTAAACTAAAATACAAAATTATTGAAACGAAGAATGATCGTGAACAAAGGTTGAATCGTAACTGAACATAACGGAAAAACTCGAATTGAACTAAAACGTAAAGAGGGCGCTGATGTCCTCGTGGTACGGGTGGTGGTCGTAACCGGCGAATCACGTGATCTCTAACATGTATTTCTAAGTCTGTTATAATTAATTGAATATTATTTTTTTTCTTTCTACTGAATCTATATCTGCTATAATCTTTTCAAGTTTAATGTGTGACTTGTTAAAATAAAAAGCTACAAACACAAAGATAATTCTAAGAAAACTTGAATCTAGACACTTCCAACTCTAGATATGCCGTTACGATGATATTTTTAAATAACTAATGACATTTCTGATTGATGGATATGAAATCTTTCCTGTCTGTAGTTAATTCTAAATTCACGAATGTGAGTACCCTAATTATTAATTTATATTTATTTAAGATAATTTGTTACGATTTTTAGTTTGCACTGACGAAGAGAATAAACATTCCCGAAAGCTTGGCATAATCTAAAGAATTTTATTTAAAAATGACTGCATCCCCAACAAAAATCTATTTTATCATATATATATTTCTAATATATAGAAGTTAAATTGTGAGAAACAGTGACGTGTAATTTATATTGCATTCTTATATCTCTATTTTAAACTTGAGAAATCAGAAATTAGCATTGTGGATTCGGATTTTAAAATTTCACCAACATCTACTTGATGGAAAATATGAACAATATATTTATTCAAAATAAACTCACACTAGGATATGAAATATGAACAATTTCAAAACTATAGCCAAGATTATAGCTTAAAATCAAATCTTGCTAATTGCACAATTACTAATCAAATATTTGTTATCTCAGTCATTCCGTCCTAAATCGGATTACCCAAGAGAACTCAACGATTGGCTTGAAATGGTCCAAAAACACCGAGAAGACTTCCGAATGATTCGAGAATCAGTCATCGAACAAACTCCTCATAGAAAGGTGAAATTTAGCTTGAAATAAGATTGTACGGTTTACATAGTTATATTCTATTTCATCCCATTTCCAGAATTATTTAAAACTGTATATGGACGATAGCGGTATAGATGAGGCACCTCAAAATGATATTTATCCTCATATGTACGAAAAGCAGAGTAAACCACAACCATTTTCTAATATTGATTCAAAAAAACCGTTACGAATTACTTCCAATCCAGCAAAAAATCCCTTAAGATTGAGAAGAGATTCTGCTAAAGATAGATGCTTTGAAAAAAAATCAGACTTTAATGTGGAACTAAAAAGTCAATCAGGCGAAATAAAACGGTTAGAAATGAAATACCCAGAAAGGTTTGTACACCTCCAAGAAAAAAATAATGAAAAGTTTAGACATAATAATAAGAATAAAAGAGAAATCCAAATTGATGTGTTAAATGATGGAAAATTGATCAAAGAAATTCGTGAAGATGACAGAGACTCGCAGTCCATCGTTTTGAATATTGAATCTGTGGATGACAATAAACACAAAAATGCAAACAGAAATGCTCCGTACGAACAGCAAACTTTTAACCCCAGTAATAACAAAGCAGCAGCTGTCCTAGATCCACCACTCAAGCTAGATGCTGCATCAAATCAATTTAAAGATAAAGAAACACTCAATAACTTCAAAAACCTTTTCAGTGAAAATGAGCACCTCAACACTGACGCAGCTCGAGAAAATCTAATCAAATCCGGTCTCGGCTATCACGTAACCATTCCAAACTTCGAAACTATGCACGATACAACCTCCAACTATCCACCAGATGTGATCGAAGATCATAAAGACGAAGTTGACGAAACACCATATAACAATAAGAAGTTCAACCGCAATGGACTTCAGGATATGAGCAAGTTCTGGTCCCCTACGGAGAAGAACCTTCTTCAAACAGGCATTAAAATTGCTCAAGGTCATGTTAATTTAGAACAAATGAGACATGAACCACAACGCAGACCCTCTCAAGATGGATTTGAAGTCGTCGAAAGTATGGTTGTAGAGAATGACGGTAAAGATAAACCTAGACAGGAAAATAAAGCTATCTTGAATAAGTACCCTAATAAGAGGCAGCTTACTAAGATTCATGTTGATGACATGGTAGATATAGATGCAGCAACCAATTTGATGCCTATGCCAAAAAGCAGTGATACAAAATTAGAGGATATAGAACCGTTAGATGTTCTCAGAGCTAGCAATGAAATACCTCGAGAGTTGTATTCAAAAGACAATAATGCAGAAATATCTACAGCTGATGAATCTACCACAACAGAATCCAATGATATCTACTTTGGAAGTTTGAATATCCAAAATAAGGGATTAGGTAAAATGAGTGGTCACTATGTGGTCAATGCAAACCTTGCTGATAAAGGAAACTTGGATAATCTTGAAGAAAGTATCTCTCATAATTTGGATGCCAATATGGCAGATCAGGATCCGGATTTCGATCCAGGAACGAGCAAAGGAAATAGTCTTGTTGAATCGGATAACAGTCCTGGCTCTCTAGAAAATGCAGAAGTTATTGTCCCTATACAGTTGTCGAATACGCCTGAGATGCACAATCCAGATGTTACACATACCAGTATCAAAAAAATCGATCAAAGAATATTTGGACATCAAGTAATGACTGTTGTGGAAACAGTGACAGATATTACATATAATGTAGTGCACTTACAACAGAACGATAGAGTGTCAGATAAATTAGCAGATATACCTCAATATAATGTGCCAGCACTTATGAAAGATGAATTTCATCCACATTATAAACTAGATCCCGAGAAGGTAATGGAGAAAGATGAAGGTCATGAAGAATCACTAGATAGTCACAGCCACAAAATTGAGGACAGTTTTGAATTTGGAACAGAGCCAAGGAAAGGAAATCATCATCTTTTGAAGCCAGATGCACGTGAAAGTGATGAAATTGGAGATGATAATGAGATTAATAATATTGAAGATGAATCAGCAGACACTAACAATTCTAATAATGACACTGAGTATGAGGATGATTTTGAGGATGGTGCACCACAAGCTCAAAATAATGAAAGTATTATTCATGAACATAATAACAAAATGTTCCATTTAATCGAAAACAAACCTCAAAATGACGATATGGAGCATTATAAGAAACATCAAATATTAGCTGAAGCTGATTTCATCCAACATGAGAGCCCCAGTCATGCTGAGCAAAAACAACATCAACAATCAAATGATAAAATTACTAGAAAACCAAAGCCACTCAACGGTAATGGAGAAGCTACTGATGAAGGTAATTCACTTAATACAGTTTTCACCGTGACATCTTTGACGGAAGATGAATCAAGTGTAAAGAATACAAAACTATTGGAACAAAACCCCCAAGCACTGTATTCGAACCAAGAAAAAAATGTTGAACGATTAGAAGAGAGTGCTGATAGAGAATCTGAGGATTATGAACACCTTGATGAGGAAAACGCAAATACTGTCATGACTGAAAAAATTCTACCCAAAGATATCCCTCAAGATTACATTTATCATGATTCTAGTGTAGAAAACAATAATGCAGCTGTAAAAAGCGTTTTCCATCACAGTGATCATCAACTTTTATCAAAAGAGAGAACGATTGGAAGTGGATGCCCAGATCCTAATAATAATAATAACGATAACTTACATCATAACGGAGAGAACAGCGAATGTGCCGATAATTTGCTTGTACGTGAGGGTATTAATTCTGGTGGCAGTAAGAGAGGCAGAGAATCGAAGAACCATAGAAAACTATCAAATAAACAAAGTAACTCAATGCAGCATGTTTCAGTTGCGAAATATAAAGAAAATGAAGTTCCCGGCGATGTCACAATCATTGTGGTAAATGAAAACAGCAGACAGAAGCATAACGTATATGGGCATTTGCATCCTAAAATGAATAGCTTTAGTCAGAGCTATCCACGTGAAGAGCGAAAATTAAAGAAATCCTGGAGACACAAGAAACACAGACACAAACGTAAGAAGCCAATCAATAAAGAGAAGAATACAGCTTCTTTGAAACATAAAGTAAATAATGAAAGCAATCAAGAGAGAAGGCCACAGCTATATTACAGCCATCATAAGGAGCATGAGCATCCTAATAAAAAAAAGTATCACAATAAAGAGAACCATCATGGTATCCATAAAATTAACGAGAATAGTCAGAAACTTGGTGAAAATGATATTGATCGAATGTATTCCTATATAGGAAGAAAACTGAAAGCCGATGATGACTATATCTACGATACGTCAATCGAAAGCCCAAAAAATGAGGCTAATGAACAAGATGATCTCCAAGAGCAGCCTACTTCCGAACAGAATGAAGCCAAAAGCGCTATTCATAAAAACTCAGTGGAAGGTGACTATGGAGATGAAGAAGATTCAATAAGTGGTAAGAAAATACAAGAGCAACCTAAACTGGAGAAACATTCTGACAATGAGCTGGCAAATCCGATAGCAACTACAGACGATTATGATGATGATGACTATGAAGATGAAGTTGAGGAAAATACCCACATCACGACAACTGCCAAAAAAACAAGTAGAGTGAAGGAAACTATAAGTACTGAAGATGACAAATCAGCATTTGGGAAACGTCTACATAAGAAAGTCACAACCAAAAAATCGCCCCCTAATAAAAAAATTGGCATTGCTCAGGAATTCAGACAATCAAAAAATATTCCAAGTGAGATCAACAATGAAGCAAACTCAGAATTTTATCATTGGCCCAAGTTTGTACTGAGTGATCAACAAAACGAGGAGATTCTACGGAAACGGTCACTCAACTCAAAGAAAATGCAACCTAGAAAGAACAATTTTCGCAAATCATCGAATGATTTTTTTGTGAAACAGCAAGATATTCGAAGAGCTCGAAATAATAAGAAACGTAGTGATGAGTCGAGTACTCAATCTGTGGAAATGAGATCCACTGATATAACCGTAAAATTTGATGAAAAAAACATTGAAGACATTCTTGGTGATCAGACCAGTGAAACGACTACCAATTCAGACATACTGGCTTTCTCAACAATAGAGACAGGTTTTTCGACCAGTTTTCATTCAAGTATAACTGAAAAATGTACCATCGGTCCTCAAAATGCATGCGATGATGAGAACACATCCAGTAGGCCAGATTTGGAGACTGTTCTTTCCATTATCAAGGATGCTCAAAAGCAGGTAAAGTGTTCCATAATAACCTAAATCTTCTTATTTACACCATCTATGAACAAATGTTTTCAGGAATCTCTGAATAGCTCGATGGTAGAAGAACCTGAAGTTTTTGAAAAACTTGATGAAGTTGTCAACGGAGACGTTCCAAAGAGAATAGTGGATAATATACTATCAGAGTTGAGAGCAAATGAGGTCCTAAAGCGAAAATTTTCTCGTGGCCTCAAGCCAAAGCAGACGCAGGTAAGAACAAGAAACATTTTCAAAAACCAGTTTTTGACAATGAGAAAAAAGGTTTATTTTGCAAAAATTCCAGTCAGCAATTTTATTGCTCCAACCTTTAGGTTTTGGGGGGGGAGGATTTGACTAACCTGACTAGGGGGAATTTAATTGAAATAAATATATCATTTTTTACAGATGAACGCGAGTGCAACTGACACTAACAATATTCAAACCAAAAAGCTGTTGTACCTGATGTCACGTATAATGGAGAAATTACAATTCACAACGACGTGTCAAGTCATACCCAACATTCTGAGGACGTACTTGAGAGATACAACCAGAGTCAACAAGGATGAAGCCATGTCACGAGCCAAAGAAATGAACGAAATAGACCTGGATGACCATCAGAATGATAAAAGCAAGAGAAACTTCATGTTCCGCAGCCTTGGCCCTGGTGAAGGCTTAGAGGACAAAATGCGAATGCTACAGGAACTTCTGGACAAGTACAATAGCTTACCAGAAGCCTGTAAGCCAAGAGCAAGACCTGTCAAGGAGTACATAGAAAACCATATGGGTATGTTGAACAGCATGCTATCCGTAGGTAATGAAGATATCGAGAATAGTAGAAGAATCTCCAAGGATCTATCAGCGAAAGAATATAAGCAGGATCAACTAGACGAGCAACCAAATGATCTGGTTGAGCAGCAACTAGAGAGCATCGGTCTGGGCAAAAAGAAAAGCTACAAGCCCAAGTTCAACGTGGACGATATGATGCAACTTAATAGACTCACAAAATCTACCGATAGCAAAAAGAAAGCTGTTAATAAAAGAGAGGTGATGGCTCCATCGCAAAGTTATAATAAACTGAAGCGAGCTGTTTTGAAGGAGAAGATGAAAAAAGTAAAGGAGAATAAACTTGGTGAACTGTATGGTGGTACAGTGAATGAAGATTATTTTGCTGATGATGCCTCTGATGGGGATGGCAGGATGAATTTTGAATCCCCAGTAGTTTTTAGTTTACAATAGAGGAAGAGAGATATATTATTTTTTTATTATACATATTTTACAGAAATAGAAAGCATTTTGAAAATTAAAATTAAAATCTTTCCAGTAGAGGCATAGACAAATCTTAAAATCTTACAGCAGTAGGTATTCATAATCAATCCTAGATCGGTACGAGTTCAGTTTGATACTAGAAATGTCTCGTTTGATATTGTTGTTACCATAGTAACTAAAAAATACTAATTAAGTACCAAACTTAGATTGATTATGAATACGGCTACCAATCTTTCCAAAGTTGAAAGAGAATAAACTTATTGAACTGTGTGGAGAATTAATTGAAGATTATTTTCTAATGGTAGGATGATGAACTTTAATCTCCGGTTGATTTGATTGCGCAATAGTTGAAAAAATACATGAAGTGTGAATTTTGAAATACCTACAAAGATTCAAAAGATAATACTTAATCAGACTATTTTTAAATAACCTACGTAAGCAACATGCACAAAATATGCATTGATGAAAAAAAGTATGACTGGAGGACTAACTTAAAATATAGGCCCCATTTTACCGAATCTGTCTGTCTTTCTATATGTTTGTACACGCATCACGCCAAAACGACTGCATGGAATTGACTGCAATTTTCACCGATGTATTGCTAGAGGTCTAACTTAAAAATAGGTTTCATTTTACCACGTCTGTCTATCTGTTAGTATGTTTGTACGTGCATCACGCAAAAACTACCGCATGGAATCATATATATAAAAATTCTAACCAAGTTTTAAAAAGTAGAATGCATTTTCAAGTACTAAAAAAAACTTTTGAATATACAAAGATTCAAGTAATAAAATAAAAATAATTATGCATTTACATACATATGCTCAATAATAACTTACTAGTGGTCGAAATTCTACCATAATTCATAAAATTTTTACATTTAAGTTTGAAAACAATTAAGATTCTTCTGTCAAAAATAAAATTTTCTCCACTTTCTATTACATAGGTTAAACATGAAACGATGAATTACTTATGGTCATGGAACGAAACATACAATGAAGTATGTTGGAGAAAGAAGCGTATTTGGAGTACGTACTGAAATCTAGTTCAAGAATGGTAATAAAATCGTACATCGTACCCTACGTATATTAGATCAAAATGAATACCAAGCAATAGATAGAAAAATCAAGTTGAAATTATTATTGCAGTTAAGTTAAAAACACATTCAAAACTGCGAAAAAGTAGATCACCCTAATTCAAGTGTATTATCCATGGACCTAAAATCTAGATAATAGTACATTTACTGTTTTTATTAAATTATATGTGCTTAGATACTATTAGGTACCTACTATCATTGATTTAAACTAAATAAGACAGCAATACCATTAATCCAAAGATTCAAAATGTCTTACAAAATTAATTATCTCATATTTATTTCATATAATCAATTCAATTTCACTATTATGATTTTCGTGAATTTTAGAATACTGGGTTCGTTTTGCCATATAGGTACCTACCTATTGGTGCTTGGTCAAATTAACAGCAATAATCTTCGAAATTATAGAATACTTCGTAAAAATTTGGAAAAAGATGTTCAGGACTTTGATGCCCTTTCAACTTTACCTGTCAGTCGATCAGGCAGATCGAGAGCCTCTTATATGTAATTTACCAAAAAAAAAACATGAAAATCGTTTTCGAAAATAACATGATGTCAGAATTTATCATTTAATATCTCAGGAACATGACAAGAAAAGCATTTTTGGAAAACAAAATCCAACTTCAGTGGCTATAGGTAGGTAGGTATATATATATATATATATATATATATATATATATATATATATATATATATATATATATATATAAATATATATATATATATATATATATCAAATCCCTTTTCCCAATTCACTTTCATCTTAGTAGGTACCTATGTTCCTACACACCACCAGCGCAGCATTCGGAAATAGTTTTCGACTGGAATGACTAGCGAGAGAAATGAGTTAAATGGATGTTTGATTTATTGTTTCTATATCCGAAACGGGATTTCCGTTTGTTCAGAGATTCTCACTCTCTCTCTTTGTCTCTCTCTCTCTCATACACTCGCTCTGTCTCGCATTGGAATTACATCTGAATCTTTTAAGTCTCTATAATTGTATCACGAACACCCCCTTAACCGTGTGTATACTCCAGAGAACACGTCTTCTGTGGATGTCTGTGATGCCAGATAACGCGCTCCAGATATATCTTGACGTTGGTTTAATTGATTCGAACTAACCCCCTACCCCACACCACTGCCCTTGTTGCGTTGAGCGTGTTGATGTATCCGAGATAATATGACTCTTCTATTATTTATCAATGATATTTTGTGGGAAAAATTTCTGTTCTGGCAAAAATTTAATGCAGGTTCTGAGAGTGATCTGGGGCAATATTTTTTATTTTCCAAAATCAATAAATTAATTGTATTAAAACTTGAGAAAATATCTGAAATGGGACTCGTCATTGGTAGGCGTTTAATAGTCAAACTGTCAAAGAGACATCGAGAATTGCACAAGATGTTTCTCTCTTTTCCTGCAGAATTTTAGTTTGGCTTCTGAAAATAGTCAGGCAGTGTTTTTTCCATTGTTATCTGTCTATTAAATATTAAACTGAATGTTGTGTGCTCAGTGTTTTCCAACACCGTTTGGCCTATGAAACTCATAGCACATGTATGAAATTCTTCAAGTTTCTATACTATCTAATTAGGTATGGCGCTACAGAGCAGCTTGATTTATGAGTTGAAAGCATTTTTTTATAATTATGACTCCTGCGGACCTTTTGCTATTAGCGATCTTACAATTTTCCATGCCACCGTAGCCTTGCAATATAGCGTCTGAATCGTTAGCTAGCTTATAAGCAGGATTCGTGGATCGAATCCCCATTGGTTACCTCCGATTTTTTAAGTAAAACTTCTTTGACCTCATCAGAGTAATTTTTCAAGGTCTCGTCAAGGCACTGTCACGTTTTCGGAATATTTTTTCGATACAAGAAACTTCAGTAAATCGACAAAAGAATGAGATGAATATATATAACAAGGGTAGGATAATTACAAAGTTTATTTGTTTAAAAATGAAAGTATTTTGATTAATTTTAAAAGATATTTTATATTTTATTTAACATATGTTACATAATTTATTGCTCAAGTTCCATATTTTCAGTTTCAACAAATGATACAAGAGGCTTATGATAACTAAAATACGATACAAATGTTTTAGTTTCAATTTGGTTGATATATCTTTGGAATACTGCGTCTATTACCGTTTTTGATCTCGTAGTTGATTGAGTGCGATTGTTACACATTTTTAAATTAAATGTTGTATCGAGAAACTCAATCAAAGAAAGCGCTGTATCTGATGTAAAATTTATGTTAAAATCCCCACTTAAAATCATCGGAATTTTTTCATAATTCTTTTTGAGAATTCGCGATACCTCCGGGGTATATTTGATCAAATTTTCATTTATAAATTCAATAACTGATTTTATTGATTGGTTGGGAGAGATGTAAATTGCTACAATCAAAACTAAATCTCCCTGGTCATTTCTGCTTTCACAGGCACATATTTCTCCAACTTTCGAAAGCTGAACAAACAATGATTCCAGCTGTTGTGCATTGAGATCTATTTGTGGCGTAACAACACGGGCTCCATCATTTACGTTGTGATAAATTGCTACTCCGCCTGCTCTCGTACGTGGTCTTTTGTAATTAACAACAATATTAAAATTTGGAATGTCTACAATATCTTCATTATTCATCCATCTCTCCGAAAGAATTAAAAAATTTGACGACGACACTATATTGTCATATTGCAGATCTTGTACATGAGCTCGTAAGCTTTGACAGTTGAAGGTAAACAGTGACATCCCTTTTCTTTTATTTAAGAAATCATATAAACATTTCCAATTGTCTGAAGTCGATTTAAGTTCAGCCTCCGAAATTCATGTTGTAGATCAATTGTAGATACTGACGCTCTTCGGCCATGGTAAAATTTTTTATCATTTTTTTGTGAAACGAGGTATAAACCGTTTATTAATATAACTCGTGATAATGCGACGTACAGGAGTTGTTGAGCGTGTGATTTATCATATTCATATACAATCTCACCAAAAGTAGCTCCCTGGGACTTGTGAATCGTCATTGCACATGCAGAGACTAATGGGAAATGATTACGTTTTTCAATAATGGTTTTATTAGGTACTAGTGGTATAGATGATGTTCTGCGATCTATTGGCACTGCTAGTGGATGAAGATTATTTTTTAGAATTGATGCCGCTGCCTTTCTTCTCAATTTTTCTCCGATTTTTGGAGATCCTGGAAATTCTAGCCATAAACGACCTATCTCTCCTTTGTCACTATATTCAATGAAAATTAATTTTCCCGTCGCACCATTTGCTAATCCATCTGATAAATCGATGTTAGTTGTTATCATGTATGGTTTGTTCAAAACCAATGTAATTTTATATGGCAAATCTCCTGTATCAATAGTTGACATTTTATGTAATTTTTGACGCATAGAAGTTTGCTGTTCAACATTTTTACATCCAATATATAAATCTGTTGCCTCTGAATTCACTTTTTCTTCCATAGAATTTAAAATTTTATTGTTGTATTTAGCAACTGAATGATTATCAAAAAACAATCGTATACCGTCTGGACACAGTACCTCAGCTTCTTCTTCGGATAAATCCGTGATTCAATTAAATCTAGCTCTTCCTTGTCTAACAACTGTCCATTACCAACATTTGTTAATATTTTTGCAAAACTTTGATTAGCTTGTCGCATAACTTCGTTTAGTTCGAAAAATTTCAACCCTTGCCATAGTGTTGAACCTGCTATTTGTCGTTTTATTTGTTTGTAAATTGGGGTAGCTCCAGTCATACTGATTTCATCGATAATCAATACACGAAAATATTTGAGTGATCTATATTGTTGGGCTACTTCAATTGATAAAGGAAGCAACTTTGAAAGACTTATCTTCAGTGCAGTGTGTACTGTTGGCCCATCGATAGCCACAGCAGCTTTACCAGTTAAAGCACATATAAGCATTGCAAAACCCATCACTTTCAGAATATCGATTAAAAATTTCCATTAATAATTTAATAACGAATGTTTTACCACATCCAGCTGATCCTGTAAAAAATATTTGCAGCGGAGGAGGATCTTCCAACTGAAGATTGTAAATGACGTACATCAAAAGTTCCTTTTGCTTTTGGTTTGCCATTTTCATCGGCTCATAATATTGGTCGTTAGGCATTAGATTTTCTTTACGTTTTTCAATGGTACCAAGTTTATTTAGGTCCGCGAGACGTAAATCACTGTTTACATCCGAATTCGGATTGTCATATAGCGTTTGGAATGGATTAGCTTCTGGAAATCTAGTGGCAATATCATGAATCTCATCGTCATCGTCTGCTTCTTCATTTTCGCGACATAGTTTTCGGCATAGCTCTATAGTTTTATTAATATCTAAGTCAGATTCAAACTCTTTACGTCGCTCCAGAATTTGGTTTTTATTTTCCTCGTAAATCCTAATAAATTTCATCTCTTCAAGAATATCGAATTCTTCATTCCGAAATGGGATATGCAAAGTCACCATTTCTCTTTTATACTCATTTATATCTGAGGCTATGTCATAATTCCTATAACGAATGATGCGTTGTTGCTTTCGACGAATATAATCACCTTGAGAATTTTTAGTAAAATTAGCAACGAATTGTGCAAGTGATAATTCTTCCATTTCTTGTGGCCGCTTCTCGTATTTATCAAACCAGTTTTCCTTCCAAATACTTGTTGAATTTTCATCGATATTTCTTTCAGAAATTAAGTCAAGCGGTGGTAAAACCTCAGGTGTCTTTTCATATTTAAAACCGTTGTAAGTTGACATTGTAGGAATCACTTTCCTCCCAATTGCTTGGTAACACGTGTTGCACAGTCAAATATCCTCAACTGTATTATAATTTTCAACTATTACACTTAATAATTGTTCATCTTCAGCACGTGGTGATTTTAAATCTAACTTAAACCACAATCGATCACAAACGGAGCACTTATGACCAAACATATTGTTTAAAAACTTGTGGTTAAATTCTGTATGAGCAAACTTATCTCGACGAAACCGTGAGTATGGAATTTCTGGCTGTACATCTACTGGAGGGTTATCTAAAAAAAACAATTCAAAGTATGTAACGAGTTATCTATCGATTGTGTATTGAGAATCAATTCATTAAAAAACTAAAATTTTTTCATCGTAAATTCTAAAAATGTATATAAAATTAATTTTAAAAACTCATTTTAAGATGATGATTATTTCCAAATATCGTTATTAAATTATATGTACAATTTAAAAATTATCCACCCTTTAGTTTAAAATTAAATTATAATTTTTTATATCATTTTAATTTTGAATTTTTTTACAATTTATTTTACAATTCAAAAATATTCATCCGTCTTAATTTTTTTTCCTATAAATCTAAATGATAAATCATTTTGTTAATTTAAGAATTACTAAATATAAATTTAAATTAAATTAATTTTTTTTAGTATTTTAAATCATGAATTGTAAATTAAGTACATGTTTTTAAATTAAATTATTATTTTTTTAAGTTTTTTCAATTAAATTATTATTAAATTTAATTTTTTTTTATTTAAAATTAAATGATGAAAGTTAGTATTAATTATTGGTACTTACAATCATTATCTACTAAATTATATCCCGTTAGGACACTATTTTGTTGCTGAGAGTGGTCTAAAACAGAATAAAATAAATAAAGTTATACACGTGGTGTATTGAGCTTATATATATAATCCATGATCAGTATAAAATAAAAATCAAATTTATTGATTGAAAAACATTGAAATATTAGTTTATACTTAAAACAGGATTAAAAAATATTTACACTTACCATTTATTACATCAGTCACATTAACACTTATATTTGAACATCTATTTTGATTGTCCAATAATTGTTTTTTACGTGCACGAAACTCGCGACTACGTTCTGTTGAACTTTTTCCTGGATTTTTTTTTCATTTTAATTTTATTTTCATTTTTTTGCGTCGATATTGACGACAGATTTCGGCATTAGTTCTCGGCATCTTATAAAATTTATTATTTAGCACAAGATATAAAAATACTCACAAACACACTGTTAAATAATAACACACCACGCTGACATCTTACTAAAAAGCTGTAATACGCAGCCGCATACAGTATATAGTAGTATTAGCTCACATAGTTTTCACATATACTAACACACGTTAAATGCTCAAATACAAACAAATATTAAACAGTGTGCAATATACATACACACCGACATTTGCTCTCCCGCTCTGACTCACTAATTACAGGCGACTATACTTAGAAGACGGGAGTGGGGACGCTACGAAGTATGGGACAAAGAGGAGAGACCGATAATATAAAATAGTATCTATATTTCTCTCATTCTTTGCTGGCTTCATCCTACACATTTTTGTATTTGTCACTTACCTGTCGTTTTTTCCGTTGCATCCGGTTTGAAATCACAACGATTCTAAAGAAGTTTCACTTCAAAAGTAAAATTAATTTCAAGTGCGAATGCGCCAATATTTTTTAAAATTTACAAGTATTGTACGCCATCACCATGTGAACATCGAATATATTATACGCGCGATGTTGCCGGCTTGTGCATGTTTGATACAGGGTGCGGCAACGAAAACGAAACAGATCAAAGGGGGACATTTTTCTATCATGACCTCAACCGTCATACCTCCCTTCCCTCCCCTTTGTCACTATCATCGATACAAGATAAACAGGGAAAGTTATATGTGTGATGCATCATTGAAAAGGTAATTTGACTGTTTGCTACGTAACTTTTTATTTTGGTGCCTTTTGCGGGGAAAACAACCGTTCCGTATTCCAAATTACTTCAATTGGATGCTACTTTGAACAACACAAAAAAAAGTTAAAAAAAAAGAAAAAACGGACATTGTATGAACTTAAAAATTGGAAAACCTTACAAAATGTACCTCCAATCATTCCATACTACATGAGTGAACGTGCTATACAAGATCAAAATTTTCTTTTCCATTTTTGTTTTTCGGATGAATGTAGTTTTTATCTCAACGGGACTATCAATCGTCATCATTGTCGGTACTGGTCAGATTCCAATCCAAGACTGTTTCATGAAACTCATCCAGAAAAGTTAAACGTTTGGGATGGAATATATGGTTATCGTGTTATTAGTCCGTTTTGTTGCCAGGTAATTGAATGGAGATATGTAGTTGGAATTACTCGAAGATACCGTTGATCCAACATTAACAGACATAATAGAAAATAATAACCGATACCTTGAAGATCACCTTATATTCCAACAAGACGGAACTCCTCCACATTCTTCTGTAGCAGTTCATCAGTACCTGAATAAAATGTTTTCTCTCTTTAAACAATTAAAGCAATAAACTTTGCACATCTATTCAAATAAATGTTAAAATGAAGCACCATTTTGTGCTAAACAATCGCCATATCAGTGAATTAGAGATTATTCTCATGGATCTGAATAGATTTGGCGGAATTTTCTTACTCAAATGGACAATTTTCTCCCTTAATTCATCGATATATTGGTAAGTTGTCGATAAGCTTTCTCTTGTTCTTACAAAATTAATAGGAATTTGCTGAACTGTTACAATAATTTAATTTTGGAAAAGCTGTAGATATTTCATAGCGTTTAGGTTACCAATGAGAAATGATGGACCGAGTCTCCTGAATTTCTTGCATGTAATAAAATGAACAGAAACTCTCTCATTATAAATTAAAAGTACAAACAGTCGTTAATATTTTCAAACTCAGCTAGGCGTGCAAAAGTGCGTGGTGCCTGGTGAATATGTTGTTCAAAAGACGACAAAGGGAAATGATTCTACAGTTTAATATTTCATTCTAATTCCAACTCTAGATGTTCTCAGTAAGGGTGATGACAAAATGCCATAGCAACTGAGTACGGTCTTCTACGTGAATTTCGCATTGAATAAGTCATTACCACTGAGAAATTCAATTTAGAAACGCCTGAAATATTGCCAGGACTAAAATAGGAGCTACAGCTGATACTATTTTTCGGAGAAGCTTATTTGATTTTGAATCAAGAACATATGTTTCATATTTTGGTTAACATAAAGCCATAGATAGCATCCGCTTCGCCTAACAATTGAAGAAACTTGAAATCAACAAAATGAATTAAAAAGTTATTAAATTTGCATTCAAGTCCATTCATATGACTTTTAAAACTCTTCCTTATGGAAATACTGCGGCAAATACTGAGAAATGCCCACAGTCTATAGAATTCTCAGTGAATCCTATCTGCACATCCTCGCAGTAGATCCTGGTAACGCACAGTGTACAATTTTTGTACATGTGTGCTGCCCACGCAGAAGGGTCAAAGGCGAACCTCCGGCGCCTTTTCAATAACGGGACCATCTGGCTAAGGTAAGTGCAGCTAACACAGCAACATGACAGGGAAACTAGTCCTGGGTGGGTGGGCTATAAAGACTGGGTTCCAGGCAGGAGCAATGGACATCTGGTCGTTAGACAGAAAGCCACCAAGTGGACCGACCCCCGACCCCATTGTCGTATAGTGGTTTAGGGCTTACACCGGGGAAGCGATGCCAAACGCTTCCACAAACTAGAGTAAAACCTACGGGGCCATTCGTCATACCGGTATCCCTGTATGAATGTGTGAACTCTTCTAAAACGGTGGACCGAATGTCGGAAGAAGACCTCCATAGCATCAGACTATCGGGGGCATCCAGAAGAAGGGTGCAGGCTCTACTGAAGGAACGTCTTGAATAAACCAAAACCAAAAAGGCTGTAATCATGGAAAACTACATAGGAAGTCATCAACCTAAGGACATTACGTCGACCAAGGCTAAAGCAGAGGCGGGAAAACGCCCATCTGGAGCCAATGAGAAGGTGATTAAGCGATCCAGACAGCAAGGGACAACCCCCTCCACAGGCAAAACCTGTAACAAAAAGGCCCAGAAAGGAGAGTATACCATCCTTTAGTGATGCTGCCTCGTCAGCTAGGATAGCCATAGAGGAGGAAGGTTATTCTAAAGAACAGATGGAAGCGGACAAGCTAATATGTCTCGAGCGCTCCATCATGAGAGCCTATGAGGTAGTGCCAGAAGACGGACCACAGGTAAGGTTCGTCAAATGCGGGGAAATGACCTACCAAAGCAGATAGCTTGTTACGTATACGATCCAGACGAACATGGCGAAAGACTAGCGGGTAGTATGATACTGAAAAGGCTGAAGGCTAGCAACTAGACGCTAAAAACTTCTCTCTGGTCCATTTGGGGTAATATACCAATGGAAAAGGGGCAAATGTGGACCTTCTCCGTGGATGAAGAATCCATGGAGGAGATCAAAAAACTGGATATAGCAGGGACCCAAGTTCAAGAAGACAGAGGTGAAAAAGGCTATCAAACCAGCAACCTCCAAAGGAAGCTGCGTCCAAATCAAAGGCAGAGAAATCGAGTGCTATGAAGAAGAGTGAGTCAACAAGGGCTGAAGAGTCTCAGAAGAACTCGCCACCTTTAACCTTAACCGTCAGGTCAGGTTCCAGCAGGTCAACCTGCAACAGGACAAGGCAGCTAGTGCCATACTCTGTAGGAGGTGGGATAAAGATGGCATCGGCGTGGCCCTCCTACAGGAGCCTTGGGTACATGGAAGGATCATAGTAGGCCTCAAAAGGTACGTTGCTATATAATAGGCCATCTATCAGGCCAAGCGCATATATCATGCATAGAAAAAGAGTTAAATGTATTCTGATATCAGGGCTATGCACCGATTATGTGGTAACTGGAATTCTCTCGTACCAAACAGAGGAACGAACAAGGAAGCTAGTAGCCTGTTCCGCCATATTTCTTGGGGAAGGGCCAACCTGCCCCCACAGGCGATGGAACCCGTCATAGACTACTGCAGAGGGAAG
The DNA here is from genome assembly GCA_958507055.1 of Crioceris asparagi. Taxonomy (NCBI): domain Eukaryota; kingdom Metazoa; phylum Arthropoda; class Insecta; order Coleoptera; family Chrysomelidae; genus Crioceris; species Crioceris asparagi. The sequence goes on along the minus strand of OY293826.1, from coordinate 77,142,613 downwards.
GCCTGCAACTTATCTTGGGTTCCGACGCAAACACCCATCATACCATCTGGGCAAGCTCAAACATCAATAAAAGAGGTGAGTCGCTCTATGAATTCACATTAGGTGAAGGGTTATTTATTGCCAACACAGGTAGTGAGCCCACCTTCGTCACTACTACTAGGAAAGAGGTCTTAGATCTGACCTTGAGTACCTGTAGAATAGGTAATAACATTGGAGCCTGGCGAGTATCACAGGAACCATCCTGTTCTGACCTCAGGCATACAAGATTTGACATCAGAACACCAGCTCTAGTAGTTATTAAGTTCAGAAATCCTAGAGAAACAAACTGGGAAGGATAACTGATATCCCTCAGAGTGTCGCTCAAGGACGGTACGGTCACTATAACAGGCAAATAAACCCTTGAAGTGGCAGTAGACCAGATTAACGAGGCAATAATAAGTGCCCATCAGGAAAACTGTCCGGAAAGAACATTAGGTATACAGATGGAATTAATTTCCAAAAAGATGTAAGCTCATTATCAATTGACATTTCGGTTGGGGTACCACAGGGATCGATTCTGGGTCCGATTCTCTTTCTAGTCTATAATTATGACCTAAATCAGTCCATTGAGTACACAAACAAGTAGTATTATAGTAGAGTAACTCTTGCTGCTATTAATAAATTTTCATTGTATTTTTGCTCTAAAAGCAAGTATTTTGTGATTGGAATTGTTGTGAACTGTACCAATAACTTCCATCACTGGGCCACTGTTTGATATTAATGTATATAACCCGATTAATTTGATCAAACAACCAATGTAAACATAAAAACCACGACATTCCTTCAACTACCTCCATGTCAGCCGTACCCGTACATACATGAAAACTGAACAGCGTTGCCAGTTGAAAGAAGAAATAATATGGAAGCACTGAGAGAAGAGATTTTAAACTGGAAGAAAGATTTGAAGAACTACATACAAGCAGGTGAAGTGAACATACTTTCAAAAATCGAAGAGACATTGAATGGAAAAATAAAAAAGCTAGAACGGGAAAATTCTGATCTGAGAAATCAAGAGGAAAAGCTGGCGAAAGACAGTTAAAGGAAGAATATAATCATATTTGGGTGTACTCTTGAGGATAATAAAATTTCATCAGAAAGTATTCCTTACTTGGTTGAGAAATACAGGGTAATAATATTAACAACAACACAACCAAGATTGGAAAATCCGGTAGTAGACCACTGAGAGTAGAATTCACAACCACTTTCACAAGAGATCAAGTCTTACATAATAGAAAAAAGCTGAAAGGAACTAACATTTTCATATCTCCAGATCTTACAAAAACCCAACAAGAAAGAAACAAAATTCTTAGGAATCATCTCAAAGAACTCAGGAATACCACAAAGGATATTTGTTACATCAAAGGAGATAAGTTTTATCGTAACAATATAGCTTATAGTTAAGAAGAAATTTTAGTTTGTGAAGAAAAGGATGACGATAAACAAAAAAGAATATCTAGTGCACCTCATACTCCATTCAAAGCAAACGTCGTCGAAGAAAATCAGGCCAAATTGATCCAAGAAACTACCACTAACAATCAAACAATAAGCACTACGGACTCCAACGACAGACACAACAAGGAAGAAGGAAAAGAAAAAAGAGGAATTCAAAGGAAACCCGATGAAAAAAGAACCAAAGAAGAATCAAAAATTAAACCTAAAAACAACACTGTGGACATATCCCGAGAGAGGAAACCTTCATTAAGGTCTCAAACGAATAGGATGTAACTAAGGTATTGAACTGAATTGCAGTTCGGGATCCTTTCGGCTTTATCAAAATAACAAGAAAACAACTTTCCGGTATCAGAATGATATTTTCCCAAAATAAAATTGTTTTGGTACGCCACTGGTAATATTGTTTGATACCAAATTTATCGATAACACGTGCAGTCTGGTCTGGTTGCAGATGTCCTCTTCTTCTTCCTTGATGATTCAGCTGGGAATAATTTGATTTCGCATTTCACTGATTTTTACTCTACGAGGTCTCTAGGAGAAATGATCTTCCCGTCGTATGAGCTTTGCAGTTTATATAGGGAATTAGATTGATCCATCCTTTTTCCACTTATTTGAAGTGCATTTAACTATTCCTCACACTCCGTAACACATGTGTTTCATCTGGACAGATCCTTGGCATTCCATGCTCATTCCATGTGAAATTCCTTCTCTTGCTTTTTGTTGTTTGTTGTAAATAGAGGAATTTTCGTTTTTCCTAATTAACTATTCAATGGTATTGAATAGAACCCTTAATTTTCAGTACATTGCCTCCTCCTTAAGTTTCGATCGTCCCGAAGGAAATCCTGACTCAGACATGATCCGGTGGAGTAACTTCCTCTCCACCGTTGGTCTCCCGATATGGAGCGAGTCGAACTAGATGTACCACTTTCATCTTTCCCCGTGGATGCGATAAACGACATCGTTGAGTCGCGCCTGTATGGTGTAAGGACCTTCTCAATCGGATTGCAGTTTGGGAGAACGGCCAATCGTTCTTTTTGGATTGAATAGCCAAACCTGGTCTTGCACCTGATAACCCTCGGAATTGGCTCGTCGATCGTACCGTGTGTTCATGCGGTCGCTGGCCATACGGATATGTTTTCTGGCTTGTTCATGAACTTCTCGTAGTCGTTCTTGCAGCTGTCTGGTGAACTCATCCGAGGCTTGTGTTGATGGAAAGTGCCTTCGAAAGAGCAAATCGCAGGGTAACCTCAACTCTTTCCCGAACATCATGCAAGCTGGGGTCTCTTCAGTTACATCGTGCACCGCGGCACGATATGCCATTAGGGCCAAAAGAATATATCGGTCCCAGTCACGTTGGTTGTTAGACGTGAACTTCTTCAGAAAGCTGACGAGAGTATGGTTGAACTTCTCGACCATGCCATCGGACTGCGGATGCAGGTTTGTTGTTCGGGTCTTTCTTATGCTAATTATCTCGCAGACTCCTTGGAACAAGCGGCTCTCAAAATTCCGTCATTATAACCAATATGTACCGGTTTCCATCATCTGTCCTAGGAAACGGCCCTGCTATGTCGATGGCTATCCTCTCAAACGGTGCGCCTACAGTGTATTGCTGAAGTCTCCCTCGGTTTCGTCTATGCGGTCCGCGGGCGCTGGCACACACATCACCATTGGTATCGCAGCACACCGTCTTCCAGTTTCAGGCTGTCCCAAAGACTCCAATGTGCCTTGGCGATGGAACCAAATTCAGCTACTCCATGCCAGTCTGGGCGTTGGTTTGACTGCGTTTTCCATCTCATTATTGGCGCCAAGTCTGGATCAGCCTGTTGATCACGACTGATAGCCTCGTTTGACCATTCATTATCCACCGGTACTAGCGCCACCGGTCTCGTAGCATTGTCTTCCAGTGTTTCTACCCCCTTTCATTGCTTACACGCAGTCGTGCAGTGTCTCCTTGATAGTGCGTCAGCATTCCCGTGCGTCTTACTACTGCGATGCTCAATCGAGAAGCTGTATTCTTGCAACTGCTCCAGCCATCGGGCTACCTGTCCTTCCGGTTCTCGAAATCTTATCAACCAGCGCAGTGATGCGTGATCTGTACGAAGAGTGAATTCCTGGCCATACAGGTATTTGTGAAAATGTCTAAGGCTTCTGACAACAGCAAGCAATTCTCGTCTGTTGGTGCATTAATTGCGCTCTGGCTTACTCAACACACGACTGAATTAGGCCATGACCTTCTGCTGACCGTCTTCTTCCTGCGACAGAATACCTCCAATACCGACATTGATGGCATCTGTGTCCACATAAAATCGGCGACCTGGTTGTGGGTAGGTCAGTATGGGTGCCGTACACAAGGATTTCTTCAACTTCTGAAAAGCCTCTTCGCAATCTGGCTTCCACTCGAATGGTTGGTCTTTTTCTGTCAGCCGATGTAATGGCTTAGCCAGGTTGCTGAAGTCCTTGACGAATCGGCGGTAATAGGTACATAACCCAAGAAAGCTGCGAAGCTCTGAGACATTCCTTGGACGAGGCCATTCTTGAGCCGCTACTAGTTTGGCTGGGCCTGGTCGGACTCCTTGTGGACATACTACGTGACCGAGGTATCGTACTTCCTTCCGGAAGAGTTCGCATTTATCCGGGTTTAACTTCAACTTGGCTCCTCTCAAACGTTGAAGTACTCCTTCCAGATTACGCATGTGTTGGCCAAATGTCTTACCCATGACTATCACATCATCCAAATAAACCAGACAGGTCTGCCACAATCCTTTTAGAACTGTATCCATCAATCGCTTGAAGGTGGCAGGAGCGTTACACAACCCAAACGGCATAACATTGAATTGCCAGAGTCCGTAAGACGTGATGAAGGCAGTCTTCTCTTTATCTTGTTCTTGGATACCAACTTGCCAGTAACCACTGCGAAGATCCAAGGTAGAGAACCATTCAGTACCTGCCAGTGTGTTGATGGTGTCGTCGATCCGAGGCAGAGGATAAGAATCCTTTCTTGTAACGTCGTTGAGGCGGCGATAGTCGACGCAGAATCTGGTGGAGCCGTCTTTCTTTCGCACCAGAACTATCGGCGACGCCCAGGGGCTGTTGGATGGTTTTATAACCTTCCGCTCCTGTATATCAGCCAGCAGTTGCTGAACCTCTTCCTGTTTGACGAGCGGTAACCGTCGGGCTGCCTGTCTGATCGGAGCGGCATCTCCGGTGAATATCGAATGCTGCACCAGATTAGTATGACCCAGATCATCGTCATGCAAGGAGAAAACGTCCTGATATTTTCATAACAGTGCCTCAGCTTGTCGTTGCTCGCCACCGGACAGGATTCTGGCATCGGATATCAACTTCTTTAAAGTTGAGGGTAACCTACTAATATTGGTGCCTCGTTCATTGTCCAAGTACATCACCTGTTTTACTGGATGGCACGTCCCTAATTTCGTCCCAGATTTCCGGATAACCTCCTGGTCATGTTCATGATTCTGACTGGAATTCGACCATCTTGTACTACGTTCAAGGTACGTCCCACCAGTAGCTGTCGATTCTGCTGTTGGGGTTCTACCACGCCCACAAGTTGTCTACCAGTATCACCCGTGACAGCAGCCATTAACAACTTTTCTTTTCGTGCTGGAACCCTAGCGTCCTCTTCAATAGAAACCCGGAGAACGGCATCTGAATCATACCCATCGTCTAAGAGGATCTCTTCACTCTTGGTCTTCAACCTTCGCCCTTTTAGATCTATCAAGATGTCAAATGTCGCTAGAAAATGCAGCCCTATGATAGCGTCGTCCCTGATGTTAGCTATCACGATCACAGTTTGATACTCTCTAGATAGAGTATTTTTAGAGTATATATAATATCAAGTTTTTACCAACAGTTTTTAATTTCCGGTGAATTATAAGAGATTTTACTTTTCTTAGATTTGTAATTTTTTGGTTAAATATTTGTTGAAAATCGGTATAAAGATGTTCATGAAATTCTGAAATTGTTTTTGTACGTCTTCGACGATAAGTACACGTCTGTCCAATTATGTTCTTTTAATGTATTCGTTTTATTGTCTTGATTGAAATCGATTTTGTGTATTGAGTATATTTTTTATGATTAGTTTCAAAACATATTTTTTGTCAAAGGTGATCAGAAATTTCATAGTTTAATGTTTGCGCTTCGAAATTTGATAAGTTTGTGAAAATATTGTCAATGAATTTTTGTGAATGTAGTGTGATTCTTGTATGGTCGAATATGGATTGATCTAGGTTGTACGAGTTCAGAAGTGTTAAGAATTGTCACGATTCCTTATTACTGTCCAATAAATTAATATTAAAATCACCTAATAGAAATATGGTGCAGCCCTCTTGAAAAATCATGTTTAGAATACTCTCCACTGTTTGCAAAAATACATTGATATCCGAATCCGGAACTCTGTATGCAAAAATCACTAGGAATTTTACTTTTTCAATATTGAATTGTATAGCTGAAACCTCAATAATGATGGGCAGTGATTGATGCACTATATCGTCTCTTCCAACTGCAATAATGTCATCCCAGCAGTAGATTGCGGTTCCACCATGTCGACCCTCATTTCTGCAGAAGGATGATATGAGTTTGTAGTTCCGCACTCCGTAAAGAGGTAGTTGAAGGGATGATCTCCAATGCTCCGAAACACAGACATAAACAGTTCTTGTTTTCTTGCAGTAGGATATGAAGCTAGTCTAAACGCGCGAGGAGGCAAGAAGGCCCAAGCGAGGGGACTGGCTAGTTGCCACCGCTATCACAAGGCCAGATAGGATAAAAAGGGCTACAGAAGAGTTCCAACCTTTCAAATCACCAGGGGAGGATGAAATCCACCCAGCGCTACTACAGAAGGGTACTAGTACGACATCTAATCAAAATCTTCAAAGCTAGCCTAGATTGGAGACACACCTCAGCTGTATGAAGGAGAGTCATTTACCTACCGAATGTTGGGAAAATTCTAGACAATACGACCAAATCCACAATCACCACACCAATCAGCCTCATGTCCTTTCTACTTAAGGCTCTGGAAAGACTTGTAGACAGGTTCATAAGAGACAATGCTCTTAAAGCGTCAGTATACATTATGCATATCAACAGGGCAGGTCCACAGAACTAGCCCTAGATGATCTTCCTTTCTAGACAGAAGGAGCATTTATTCGTCGTCGAACCCATATATAACAAGTTGTTTGAACAGGAAAAATGTCGAGCCCGTAATCTATGGGTGGATCGAAGCAAATCTCAAGGGCAGGATAATTACATCTTCCCTGGGAGATGCAACCATCACGGCAGAGGTAGGCAGAGGATGTGCTCAAGGTGGCGTACTTTCGCCCCTTATGTGGGCAGTTTAGTAGACACTGTTCTGGTCAGATTGTATGACCAAAGTATTTACTACCTGAGGTACGCGGATGACCTAGCCATAGTCGTCAGAGGGGGAATTCCAAATATACTCTCAGAACGTACCCAACAGGCACTAAATGTAGTAAGCGAATAGTGTAGGGAGGAGGAACTCTCAGTGAATCCTCAGAAAACACACTGATTGTATTTAAAGAAAACGAAATCTGCAAGGCCTACAAAAGTTAAATACCTAGGGTTAACTTTCGACCAGAAACTAAAATGGAGCTCACACATTCAGAAAACCATACACAGGTCCAGAATCACCCTAGGAAGATGCAGACAGATGTGTGGCAAAAACTAGGGGTTAAACCCCCAAATGACCAAATGGTTATATATACAGGTCGTGAGGCCAATAATAACCTATGGGGAGCTCAGAGGCAGCCCAGTGGTATTCAGAGGCAGGCCTGTCTAAGTATTACAGGTGCTATGAGAACGACGCCAACTGCCGCCATGGAGGTAATTCTAAACTTACCTCCGATACATATTATATTCCAAGGGAACGCCAGATCTGTCAGTCACAGATTACAAAAAGACCCTATACCGATAAGCCAAAAGCACGGTAGGTAGTCACAACAGGCTGACCCTAGCCTGGGTCCCAGGGCACCAAGGAATTGATGCCAACATTAGGGCTAACCAATCAGCCAGGCAGGGAGTGGAACAGGCCATGAATGGACAAGAGCCCTCCTGCGGAATTCCTAATGCCTTATTAAAGGTCATACCCAACAATGGGTCAAGGACCAGGTGTTGCTGGTGTGGCAAGAGACCACAGGGCAGAGACAAGCCAAATTATTCCTAAAAAGCCCCTTAGCCAAAATGTCCTGCGAAATACTGAATCAAAGTCGAAAAATGACAAGGATATTGGTATGGATTTTGATAGGACACTGCAGGCTTAGGGAGCATATGAACAACATGGGCGACATATGGGTTCTGTCAGGAAGAGGAGGAAACCGCATTTCACATACTATGCGAATGTGAAGCCTTGGTAGGAGTGCGGTTTCAGTTATTCGGGGAAGAGAAACCGAAGGCAGAGAGCTACGTGAAGGACTCGGTAGCTAGGCTGCTAAGTCTGCTTAAAAGGATAAACCTAGATACTGAGCTCTAAAGCAATGGAGAAACATAATAGATCAAAACTAGTCGCGGTGGGATAGGTCGTGCAGCCACTCCTACAACCAATCTAATCTAATGTTATCCTTGTGGAATTGATAGATAAGTTTCATTTTCTCAGAAATATCAAATGAACTTGTGTTATCAAAACGAAATCGTTTAAAATTGAATAAATTATGAGAATCGTATGGGTAAAACCATGGAGAGAGTTCAAGGACGAAGATCCTTTGACTTACTGAAATATTTTAAGAATAGACTGTACCCACTTTCATGATTTACTGTAGATGGTAGGTGGAATGCTGGAATGCTCAAGAAAATGGATAGTAAAATGAGAATGACGATACAAGCAACAACTAAACATGAAATAACACTATATTATCTTTTATCTAGCAAGTGGTGATTAATTTCTTATCCTTGTTATATCTATCTGTTTCAAATCCTGGAATCAACTACTTCAAAGACTGGCAATAAATATTCAAAAAGTTGATTATATTAGTTACTTTCCATTTCTTTTTTTAACCAAGACTGGTTTTGCATATTAAATAAATAAATAAATAAATAACGTTTATTGATAATTTGAGAATTTACATTTTTGTCAACAAACAACAATATTAAAACCTACGAGACTAAAAAGTCTGTTTGTAGGATAATTATATATAACATATTTTTAAATTGGAAACCATAGATAAAGAATATTTATCCACCTCTAAAAGAACCTAACCTCACTACTTGAAAGTTAATCCGTTATTTTGCTAGGCACTAAAAAGTATAAAATAGCAAGAATAATAAAGAGTTTGAAGTTGTGAACATTAATTTGTGGAAACTGCAGCGCTGAAACAAAATCTCAATAATTCGGATACTAATAGGTAAAGTTCTTTTCACAATAAATGGTTGACTACGTTTTTTTTACCTGGGACGGTTTGTCATTAAACATTTTCAAGCTCAAGAAACCATCAAATAAAAATCTTTGCCAATGGGATGGATTTGGACAAAACGTGTATAACTAATATGTAATCATTTTAATTAACAAATCCCTATTCTTTGCTTTCTCCGACTTTAGGTAGTAGAGTAGTAGAATTAATAAGAAATTGTATTCATGATATTCACCCCGATAGTTGGAAAAATTCAGTTCGTCATGTTGTAACTGTTGAAAATTCACATGCTACTCTACAAACAATTAAACCAATTATAATCAATTTTGATGATGATAACGATAGCGAAACAGAACTAATTATAGAATAACTTTGTATAGCATACATATATAAGTGGTATATAAATTTAACTACTAGGTTTTGCATGATATGTATTATTTATTTAGGATATTTTATGTCATTAAGTATATTATATAAACATACAATGTGTGTGTTAAATCCCCGATGGTCTAGTTAGTAAGACGTTGGACTGCTAACCGAGAGGTAGTAAGTTCGAGCAGAACTAGGTCAAGGACTTTTTCCATACATGAAAATTTCCTAAAAAACTCCGGGGGTAGAAGGATCGCCAGAAATGGCAAAAACTAGCGGTCGACATCACGTGCCTTTTACCAACCCGCATCGAGGCAGCGTGATAAGGTACGCCTTAAAACACTCTGATCTGATTGAATATAATGTCTATTGGAGACATATCGGTGGTTCGCAGTCCACCTTAAGATGAATTTCCACTTATCGATTGCAATACTGATAAGGCAGTGAAGACCTGTTCAGGAGTGTACGCAAAACGACTGACAAAAACGGCAACAATGTGTGTAAGATTACTTGTTCCTAAATACCTCAATAATATTAACCTATATTCTATACCGAATTCAATATAAAAAGTCCGGTCCTGAAGTGTATTTGCTTGTGGATTGTGTACATAATGGGAATACAACCGTCAGCTTTATGACAGTCATAAAGACAATACCGTTTAGTGTGAAAAGAACTATACATTAGTTATTTTGGTTGGTTGGAAGTTAAGATATACAAGAAACAAAAATATTAAATAAAATCGATAAGAAAAGACCAAATAAGCATATCCAAAATTTCATTTAGATCAGTTGAAATTCTAATTCCTGAGAAGAGAAATAAAAGAGTATTACAAATACTCATTTATAGCACAATAGGATCAATTTATTGCATATCAGTGTTTAAACTTCAAACGTTTAGAGGAAATACTACTTGAAGTAGAAAATTCACATAAACCCTGAAAATATCATATATACGAGTACAATAAACGAAACTCCCAATGTTTCATATTATCTTGTTTGTAAATTTTTATTCTTATAAGAGCGCTTCGGCATTACATCCAGGCGGGCGGGAGAGAGGCCATATTATAACTAGAACACAGCACAGCGACGAATAATAATCTCCAAAACGTAACGTTAAACTCTCTCTTTCTCTCTCTTCCTGGTATAGCTCTGGAAATTTCTTCCGCCGAGCAGCACACAACTTGGATTTATCCACTTTGGTTCATTTTCTAAAAATAATACCCAGTGAATAGGAGGGGTTTGTCGAAGCACCTGCGCCCCGGATTTATCCAAAGAAAGGATTCGACTCATGTCTCTCTCTCCCGTTCTCCTTTACTCTCCTTAAGGAGTTTGTATCCACAAAGCGCTTTTGTCTTATGAAAAAGGGATAAGATGTTATTAATAGAGAAAATATGGTAATATAGGTATGTTGGTTTTGCAGTTGTAAGTGCATCTATAAATTTGGCAACTGTGTGTATTAGGTATATAAAAGTACTTATATCGCGGGTAGAATAAGAAATTTTGAATTATATTAATGCTGTTTAATGGATCTGGAAATTATATATAATAACACTAAAAGCTTCTTATACTTTCCACAGCAGTGGAGATTATATATGAAGCAATTATTTTGTGGCTCAATAATTTGTCATCCAATGTAAAGAACCAGGAGAATGTGTGTACGCTTTTCTAGAATTATGGTTTCTCCGCTCACCATTCAGAAACTCTACGCTCTTTAAAGCTGTACTTGCATGAGATTTTTATTAGATTGATACAATGATTTCTATACTTTAGCGTTGCCAACAGTGTAAAGTTGAACTTTAGAGAAGTAAATCACTAAAAATTGATTAATATACAAACAAAATATGAACTCAAAAATATGTTGAACTGACACAGTGAAGAAGATGGATTGTCGCCTGATTTGATCGGACGATCCTTATACTGTGGTGGAATTTGAGAGCGGCAGGAAAGTTGTCTAAGAGAAATTTGTTACGTTTACACCCCAAGTAAAACCCTGGGACTGGAGGAGCGTAATCTGCAGGGTATGGAAGAACGGTTGAAAGAGGAGCAAGCCAAACATCTGGGAGAGATGCGAGTACAAGTTGATCGCCTTCATGACCAGTTGGAAGAGCAGAAGGACCTTTGGAACAACAGTATGGACGCCCTGACCTGCAAAATGGAAGAGGTTAACGGTAGGACGAACGCCGCCGTGACAACTGCTGAAGAGGCCAAGACAAAAACGGAGCAGCTGCAGATCAAGGTGGAGAGCATGCAGAGACAATTTGAAGAAAATACCGGAAATGTTGTGGAGCGGCTCAACTTCTTAGAAAACCGTATCTGTTCTGGACATTCTACAAGAGCTGATAGTAAAATCCAAGCAGCACCTCTTGGACAACCTATCTGCGGCAGTTCGAGGCAGCCGCTAGCGCTAATCATTGGAGCCCGATGGAGAAGGCGACTGCACTGGTATTGGCACTCCGCGGAAGTGCTATGGAGGTTCTGAGATCGTTTCCCGATGGCCAATCATGGAGTTTCCAGCAGTTGGTGGAGGCCATGGAACTGCGATTTGGGGAGAGACATCAGGCCGCCATCTTCAACGCCCAATTGAAACATCGAAGTCAACGCTCCAATGAATCGTTACAGGAGTTGGCAGCGGATGTTGAAAGGTTGGCGCATCTGGCTTATCCGGAGGGAGTCACCAGTGAAGTACGGGCACGCCTTGGAGTGTCAGCATTCATCGATGCTATGGAAGATGGCGACATCCAGCGGGGCGTACGGATGCAGCGTCCGAAGATGATTAGTGAGGCCCTAATCCATGCACTTGAACTAGAATCTGCTAAGAAGGTGACCAAGCCAACTGTGAGAGTCAGAGAGGTTGGCGACATGGAGAAGGGAGGCCCATCAGTGCCAAGATGCTGGAGATGCGGTAAACAGGGACTGTTGCCCTAGGCGATGTATGACTTCGCCTACAACCGATGGAACACGATTGTCGAGATGTCATAGGTGCCGAAGGCTTGGACATGGGAAAGGCCAGTGCAGTCTAAACGTGACCGAGCGACTGAAAAGAAATCAATCAGCTGCCGTCATCGTTAGAAGAGTCGGAACCCAAGGACAAAGCTTGACGGTTTATGGAGAAATTGAGGGAATCAGTTGCTCCCTCTTAATAGACACTGGACACTGGAGCAATACGAAGCATCGTCCGACCCGATATCATCAAAGGAGGCTGGGAACCATTGGACAGGGCCTGTGTGACTCAAACGGCCTCAGGGGGACGCTTGCCAATTCTGGGACAACGTGAGGTCAGAGTTCGATTGGGTTCTAGAGAATATTAAACTGTGAACTTGATAGCTAACATTAGGGACGACGCTATCATAGGGCTGGATTTTCTAGCGACATTTGACATCTTGATAGATCCAAAAGGGCGAAGGTTGAGGACCAAGGGTGAAGAAATCCTCTTAGACGATGGGTATAATTCAGCTGCCGTTCTCCGAGTTTCCATTGAAGAGGACGCCAGGGTTCCGGCACGAAGAGAAAAGGTGTTAATGGCTGCTATCACTGGTGATACTGGTAGACAGTTTGTGGTCGTGGTAGAACCCCAACAGCAGAATGGACAGCTAATGGTGGGACGCACCTTAAATCTAGTACAAGATGGTCGAATTCCAGTCAGAATCATGAACATGAGCGACCAGGAGGTGATCCTGAAATCTGGGACGAAATTAGGGACGTGCCATTCAGTAAAACATGTGATGCACTTGGACAAAGAACGAGGCACCAATAAGAGTAGGTTACCCTCAACTTTAAAGAAGTTGATATCCGACTCCAGAATGCTGTCTGGTGGTGAGCAACGACAAGCCGAGGCACTGCTACGAAACTATCAGGATGTTTTATCCTTGCATGACGATGATCTGGGTCATACTAATCTGGTGCAGCATTCGATATTCACCGGAGATGCCACTCCGATCAGACAGGCAGCCCGATGGCTACCGCTCGCCAAACAGAAAGAAGTTCAGCAACTGCTGGCTGATCTGCAGGATCGGAACGTTATAAAGCCATCCACCAGCCCCTGGGCGTCGACGATAGTTCTGGTGCGCAAAAAAGACGGCTCCACCAGATTCTGCGTCGACTATCGCCGCCTCAACGACGTTACTAGAAAGGATTCTTATCCTCTGCCTCGGATCGACCACACCATCGACACACTGGCAGGTACGGAATGGTTCTCTACCTTGGATCTTCGCAGTGGTTACTGGCAAATTGGCATCCAAGAACAGGATAAAGAGAAGACTGCATTTATCACGCCTTACGGACTCTGTCAATTCAATGTCAAAAATTGCTTGCTGTTGTCAAAAGTCTTAGACATTTCCACAAAAACCTATATGGCCAGGAATTCACTCTTCGTACAGATCACGCATCACTGCGCTGGTTGATAAGATTTCGAGAACCGGAAGGACAGGTAGCCCGATGGCTGGAGCAGTTGCAAGAATACAGCTTCTCGATTGAGCATCGCAGTGGTAAGACGCACGGGAATGCTGACGCACTATCAAGGAGACCCTGCACGACTGCGTGTAAGCAATGCAAGGGGGTAGAAACACTGGAAGACGTTCCTACGAGACCGGTGGCGCTAGTACCGGTGGATAATAAATGGTCAAACGAGGTTGATCCAGACTTGGCGCCAATAATGAGATGGAAAACGCAGTCAAACCAACGCCCAGACTGGTATGGAGTAGCTGAATTTGGTTCCATCACCAAGGCATATTGGAGTCTTTGGGACAGCCTGAAATGGTGTGCTGCGATACCAATGGGAGCATCCGGATGGGGAAACAACCACCTCGCTATTAGAAATACCCAGAGTCAGGGTGGCTCGTGTACTTCGAGAGACTCACGATGGGCTAGCTGGAGGACATTTTGGTGTTAACAAGACATTGGAGACAACGCGAGCTCGGTTTTATTGGGTACGATGTCGAGCAGACGTGGAAGAATGGTGCCGACGATGCGATGTGTGCCAGCGCCCGCGGACCGCATAGACGCACCCGAGAATTCAGCAATACACTGTAGGCGCACCGTTTGAGAGGATAGCCATCGACATAGCAGGGCCGTTTCCTACGACTGATGATGGAAACCGGTACAAATTGGTCATAATAGACTATTTTACGAAATAGCCGGAGCGGTACGCCCTACCCAATCAAGAGGCTGCCACGGTGACACAGGCTCTGGTTGACACGCTATGCCGTTTCGGCATTCCCATGGAATTACATTCAGACCAAGGACGGAATTTTGAGAGCCGCTTGTTCCAAGGGGTCTGCGAGATAATTGGCATAAGAAAGACCCGAACAACACCCCTGCATCCGCAATCCGACGGCATGGTCGAGAAGTTCAATCATACTCTCGTCAGCTTTCTGAAGAAGTTCACGTCTGATAACCAAAGTGACTGGGACCGATATGTTCCTTTGGTCCTAATAGCATATCGTGCGGCGGTGCACGACGTTACTAAAGAGACTCCAGCTTGCATGATGTTCGGGAGAGAATTGAGGTTACCTTGCGATTTGCTCTTTCGAAGACCCTTTCCATCAACGGAAGCAACGGATGAGTTCACCAGTCGGCTGCAAGAACGACTACGAGAAGTTCATGAACAAGCCAGAAAACATATCCGTATGGCCAGCGACCATATGAAAACTCGATACGATCGACGCGCCAATTCCGAGGGTTACCAGGTGCAAGACCGGGTTTGGCTATTCAAACCAAAAAGAACGATTGGCCATTCTCCCAAACTGCAATCCGATTGGGAAGGTCCTTACACCATACAGGCGCGACTCAACGATGTCGCTTATCGCATCCAACGAACACCACGGGGAAAGATGAAAGTGGTACATCTAGATCGACTCGCTCCATATCGGGGACCAACGGTGAAGAAGAAGTTACTCCACCGGATCATGCATGAGTCAGGATTTCGGGACGAACGAAACTTAAGTAGGAGGAGAAAAACGTAAATTCCTCTATTTACAACAAACAACAAAAAGCAAGAGAAGGAAATTCACTTGGAATGAACATGGAATGCCAAGGATCTGTCCAGATGAAACCCATGTGTTAGGGAGTGTGAGGAATAGTTAAATGCATTTTAAATAAGTGGAAGAAGGATGGATCAATCTAATTTTCTATATAAACTGCAAATCTCATACGACGGGCAGATCATTTCTCCTAAAGACCTCGTGGAGTAGAAATCAGTGAAATTCGAAATCAAATTATTCCCAGCTGAATCAGCAAGGAAGAAGAAGAGGACATCTGTAACCAGACCAGACTGCACCTGTCATCGATAAATTTGGAATCAAATCATATTGCCAGTGGCGTACCAAAATAATTTTATTTTGAAAAATAAAATTCTGAAACCGGAAAGTTGTGTTTTCTTGTTATTTTGACAAAGCCGAAAGGATCCCGAACGGCAATTCAGTTCAATATTAAGAAGAAGAAAAGGACATCTGTAACCAGACCAGACTGCACCTGTCATCGATAAATTTGGTATCAAATCATATTTTGCCAGTGGCGTACCAAAACAATTTTATTTTGGAAAATAAAATTCTGAAACCGGAAAATTGTGTTTTCTTGTTATTTTGACAAAGCCGAAAGGATCCCGAACTGCAATTCAGTTCAATATTAATTCAATCTCTTCTAATAATTTGTGAGGAGTAATTAGAGAGTTATGGAAAGTATTTAATTTTGAAAAAGATATTGATATCTCTATTTTTTCTAGGATTTCATATGTATCTCTAAAGAATGATAATATTTGTGTGAGGAACGTTTGCATAAAGAAATGTTCGTTTTTGTGCAGATCTGACAGTTGCAATGAGGCTAATGTTTTCTCTATATGCAGTAAATGTGACAGTATTGAAATCTCGTTCATTGTTATATTCTTAGTTATATTTTCAAAACTGTTGATTGTGTGATTGAGGATGGTAATTTGTTCTTGAACCAGTGTTTTCATTTTTCCTTGGTTATGGAAAATAGTATTAATGAACTTTTTCTAGAAAGTCTGTAATTTCTTGGTTTATATCTCCTGAGTTATTGTGTGTACTCTTGGTTTCTATAGCATTGATTTGAACTCTTGATAAAGCATCAGCATTTGTGTTTTGGCTACCTTTTTATAAATGATTTCGTAATCGAATTCCTCTAGTTTCAAACGCCATCTTATAAGCTTACTATTTGGTTCCTTCAGATTAAACAGCCAAACTAAGGGTCTGTGATCGGTGTAAATTTTTAATTTTCTTCCGAATAAATAAGGTGTGAAATGTTTACAGGCCCATACGATCGCTAGTAACTATTTTTCAATAGTTGAATAACGATGTTCTGTGTCATTCAGTGATCTGCTTGCATATGCGATGGGTTTATCATTAGGTACCATTCCTTGGCTTAAGACACTTCCAACAGCTTGGACTGTTGTCAATATGAATATGAAAGATTTTTCAAAGTCCGGATAGGTTAAAATAGGAGCATTATTTAAAAGTTTTTTGCAATGATCAAAGGATTCTATAAATTGTGATGTATGTTCTATCTTAGCCTCTTTTTCAAGCATTTGGTTATTGGTCTTGTAATTTTCGCAAAGTCTTTGATGAATCTACGGTAATAACCAATCAATCCAAGAAATGGTTTAATCTCTTTTCTAGTCTTTGGAATTGGGAAGTTCTTGACTGCTGAAATTTTGTCGGGGTTTGGTTTAACTCCTTCGGTTGTGATGATGTGTCCCAAATATTGAACTTCTTTTCTCAAGGATTCGGATTTATCCATTTGAATTTTAAAGTTTGAATCACGAATTCTTTTAAAAACTTGTCTTAGTCTTTCGATGTGTTCTTGTAATGAGGTACTATATATTACGATATCATCAAGGTACACATACACATTTTGAAGTCCTTAATATATTGTCCATTACCCGTTGGAATGTTCGAGGTTCTTTAAGCCAAAAGTCTTCGAAACTCAAAGTGCCCGTTTTCGGTTGAAAAAGCTGTCTTCGCAATGTCCTCATGTTACCTCTATCTGATGAAAACCACTTGCTAAGTCAATTGTGGAAAAATATTGACTTCTGCCTAATTTATCTAAGATATCGATTATGTTTGGCAATGGATATTGATCACTTATTGTTTTTTTTCTCGTTTCTCGATTACTACTCTCCATTTCCTTTTTCTGGACTAGAATAAGGGCTCGTTGAGTGTTGAATTATGCCTTTATCTAGCATTTTGTTTACTTGATCTCTTACTTCGTTTCTATGGATTTTGGGATAACGGTAGCTCTTAGTAAAAATAGGGATTTCGTGTTTGATCCTGTTTGTGAATGTTAATGGTATTTTCTCATTGTGGAAGATATCTCTGAATTTGAAACATAATTTTCTGATAGCATCCGATTCTTCCTTGATGCAGTGGTCTAATCGAAGGTTTTCTAGATTTTCTCTAAGTATTTTATCGTCAACAGATTTAATCATAGTAGGTGTATTTATTATCTAGTTTCTCACAAAAGTTAAGTTCTATTGGATTTATGAGTTCAATTTCGAAATGTTCTGATATTTATGAGATCAACTGGATTTTCACTGGTATTTAAAATTATCGTTATTGCGTAATTATCTATAACATTTACTAATGCTTCAGGCATTTCTAAATTTTCTTTGATTAAAGTATGTTTCAATATTCCAAAGCCACTATTTTGATTTACAGGTATTTTTATTACTTTTTCTACTCTAGGTTCTCTCTCGGTAAGAGACGGGTTCGTGACCGTTAGTTTCGTAAATTATTGGAATTTTGGCGTAAGGTTTAACAATACATTTATGTTTCAAATCTATATTGGCTTGTACTTTGCTCAACATATCTGCACCAATTAATCCGTTGTATTTCTGAGAAAAATTAAAAAAAATTGGGAACATCGTTAATATTGAAAATTTTAAATGCTGGTATCAATGCAATTTCATTTTGAGTTGTTATGCTTCCTTCAAATTGTTAAAAAACAGATTGACATTATGACGGTTGAAGGAAGTAGCTCGAGACAAGCTACATCCTTCAGCTGTCCGTACACTCAACCTAGGTTGTCTGTTCATGAAACCATAACACCAATCGCGGCCAGCCATTTTTTTCATTATTCCAGTTGATTGGATATTTAAGATAATTCATTTGCGCCATCTCGTAGGCCAGCTTTCAGCACGCGGTAGTTGTCCGTACATCATTCTTGAGCATTTAATTAAGTAATCGTACAACGATTCTTCTTGTTCTTGGGTAAAAACCTTCCTGTTAGCGTAATTAGGCCGCATTCGCATCATTGAACTGTCTTCATCTTCCCTGTCCCTTACTTTTCTTACGTATGAGTGGAGCGTAGAAAGTTTCACACCAGTGGTTGATGCAGCGAATCTGTAGCTTCTACCATCTTCCACGATTAGCCGAACAGCTCACCCTCATCAAAGTTGCCGATGTCGTTTTGCCTTTTTCGATTTCTGACCATTTTGTTTGTCTGTAATTCACACATAAGTTGTGAATTAATTTAAAAATTGCCTTCATACATGTGTGGGGCAGAGCCGAACGCGTTCAGCTGTGCACCACGACATTTTGTTCAGGTTTGCCCCACATGACTTCATTCGACCTTTGATGTTATAGTTCAATATTCGTTTTCTAAATTTAGAAAATAAAGCCACTGACTCTAGCCCATACTTCAAGACAATGAAAGGATGTTATTGCGAATCAAATTTCTAGCAAAAACAAGCATTTATTACCAAAAAAACAACTTACCGAAATTTTACTTCAGCCTTCGAAGTCGACTCATATGCCACTAGTACGACAATGCTGCAACTGCGGATGGTGATTTCCGGCGGGTTATCTCCTACTAGATGGTGCAACTTACTGGCTTCAACAACAACTTTGTACGTTTAATATTTTCCGCGAAAATTCAAATGTTTGACTGTGCCCCGTGTTCTGGGGTACCCCACGCTCCCCTATACTCAGGAAAGAAATAATTTACTAAATCTGGATGAATTAAACTTTTTGAACTTCCTGTATCTATTAGAAAATGAGCATTTAATTAAGGAATTTTGATGTATGGTAATGATTTAGTTTTAGTTTTCTTGAAAATTAAATGCATCATTTTCAACATTTCTTGTGTTTCTACAATTCTATCATAATTCGCTTCGCTTGGGTAATTGTCAACTTCTGTACCGCCGGCGCCAATCTCATGGTTGTGTAGTTTCGCATTACTTTGCTGATTATAAAATCTAGTATTACTAGACGAGGTGTCCATAGCTTGAGGACAAACGCTTCTTTTGGAACTTGAGCTAGCGTTTGTAAAATTCTTAGAATGAAAATTAGGTACGATATTACGAGTGGCTTGAGAAAAATTTGGTTGGTGTAAATTTCTTGGACGGAAATTAGGTGGAGGTACATTTGCTTAACGGAAATTTGGTTGAGAAAAATTTGGTTGTGAGAATCTTGTTAGCTGGAAATTATATGGATTTAGTGGACGCATATTTATTGGTTGAAATGGATATGGTCTCTGAGAAAAATAATTTGAAAATTGAGGTGGCATCGATTGGAATGTACGTGTTGGTGGAATAAATTGCTGACTTAATGGATTTGTGAATGGACGGATGATAGTTTCAGGCTTCGAAAAATTTGTGTTAATTTGCGATTGAGGCGTATAATTTGTAGTTTGTAAATTTCGCCATGTACTAAAATAAACGAAGTTTTCTTCTTCTGTGCAATATGCAAGTGCTTGTTCTTGAGAAGTGGGATTTCGTAATCTGATTACAGGCTGCATATTGTACGGTAATCCATAAATAAAAGTTTTCATAATGCTTGATTTTTATCTGATTTTCAGTTACATCCGATATGGTCGTATTCAATTTAGAAAATAGAAGACTCCTTGCATCCTGTATTCTCATACCGAATTGAAGAGGGTTCTCATTTTTAAGATGTTTGATATGTATTTGGTCTTGTATTAGACAATCAATTCTTCTTTGATCAGAGAAAGTTAGTTTCAGAGCATCTTTTATTAGACCCTATTTATTTAATATTACTATTTAATTCTGATCGTGAGCCGATTAGGTCTGCTGCACGATTTCCTAACTTCCTTAATATCGTGTCGGATAGACTAATGTTAATAGGGTCATTCGGGTTTGAATTATTTTGGAAGGCTTTTATAAAATTTTCAAAGGAACTTATAAATCTGAATATTTGTTTTGGGTTACCATCGAAAGGTGTTATATTGTCTGCATGATATTTCAATAGAGCAATATTTACTGTTTCTGGCATTGCTGAAGTTATTTTAATTTCGTTTTTTCTTGTTAAACTAATTTGATTGAGTTGATCAGTCAATTCGTCGTATTGAGAAGCAGAAATAAAATTATAATATTATGGACACTAGAAATTTTAGTGAGTAAAGCTTTATATAGGATTTTTATGGATATGTAGATAGTAATAGGAAATGAGCACCTACATCAATATAATCGATAGCTGCATGTGGATTCTTTTTTCTGTCTTCTTCTCATACTACTGCTTACTGCTAGGCCCAATAGGTGTTTATATGCGATAGATGCACCCTGGATGAGTTGAATGTGTAGATTTGAAGATTTTCCATTGGTTCCAGCTGGTAAATCGTTGAGACGAACCAGATTCTAGGGTAAATTCACGATGAGATACTCCAAACACTGTCCTTGCTGAATCCTACTGACTGCGCCAGTTAAAGTTTCTCCTTTGATTCTTCACTTTTTAAAAATCACCAACACTTTTTTAACAAATTTATTTACGGAATGACTTACAAATAAACACAGGAATAATTTTCTACCATTTGGTTTACAATATTCACCTTAGCTATATTTATAATATGAAATGTAATAACTCAGCTTTAAAGCTGCACGATATGCAATATAGTTCATTTGTTACTACTGTAACTAACGCAAACCCCTAATGACCTAGATGTCGAAGCGGAAATAAATAAATAAAATATATAGGACGAACAAAAAAGAATTAAATATTATACAAAAGATCATCTTGAAAATTATATGTATACAATACAATATTGGAAACTATCCGTCACATCCTCACATCTTCTATCATATTTTACCTCTAGATCTGCGAAATTTATAGAAATGAAAAACATTTAACAAAAATGCAAAAAGTAATAAAGAAATGTTTATTAAGCTAGGGATAGGCCATATGTCTGGGTGGTCATAAAATGGAGTAAAACCGTTCATTAATTTTAATATTACTTTTTGTGAGATAAATGTTCATTTCAGGATTAATCTTGTATTTATGTATTATCATAATATTTATTGAATAAAAATTTTGCATATACAGATGCCACAGCAGCTAAGTGCCAGGTGCACTAATCTATTTTTCAATATTAAATAACTAAGTGTTAGAACCTAGAAACACTTAATTGTAAATTGTAAAGGAAAGTTACTCAGAAATAAATAAATATATGATTGGTTGATTTATGTTCTTTCGCATGAAGCCAATCCCATTGAAATCGGTTTATCCAAACCAAAGTTATAGGAATTTTTTCATAAACACTTTCCCACTCTCCCCATATTTTATTTGAGAAAAATTACGGAAAAGAATATAACAATATTTTTTTCAGAATTCAGGCCTTATTCCCGTTTACTTATTTAAGGCCAACTAAAACTGGGTATAACTTGGAGAAAATTGGTTTTTCAATTTCTCCTTACGTTACATTACGCCCTCTAGCGGTAAAGTTAGAGACTCTAAAGTTATTTTCGTCGATTTCTATTGGTCGTTATATGCGTTATATGATGTATACTTTCTGAGATACAGCCGGAGGATAGGCTTATTGGTCCACCCGCTAAACTAAGTGTGAAAATATTTCGATTCAAAAACAGATACATATAAAGACAATTAATTACTTTTTTGATGAGTCTTCAGTAATTATCACACTTGATACAAAAATAAAGAATGGCATGTCAAGTAAAAGATTAATTAGATTATCCTCGGAATGGAATGACAATGTAGAAGATCCTGATGTGATTTAGTAAGCATTAGCAGTAGAAGAGAGAAAAAAAACATTTTCCCCTTTATAATTGAATCCAGATCGTTACAAATTACGCTTTGTTTGGACCTTTCTCTGCTTGCCTGTCCATGCAATGTTCCATGTATGTGAAGGAAAATGTGAGAGGACAAAACCACCTTTCTGAATAAGTAATAATGAGAAAAGTGCTTCTTTTAATTAACCCATCAATTATATAGTTATATATATAAATATATATATATAGAGTTCAACAATATGCCAACCCATAGGGTAATATCATATAATTTATGTAATGCTACCATTGTTATGCTGGAGCCAGGTCTATACGTACAAAATACAGCCAGGCATGTGATAGTAATTATCAACAAAATTCCTATAGCCCAATAATTTATCGAAAATATTTTCAATTATCCATTATTATATACATACATATTTATTATTATTTCAACCTGAAAATATTACGATAATAATGAACTATCAAAATCACACACAAAAAACATAATTAACAAGAATATATCGACGATAATTAGTTATCAATGCGTGGAATGTTAATTATTTAATAAAAGAATTGAGGTATGTAATTAATTTTAAGGAAATTTTAGTTTTGTGAGAAAATATTTGAGTTTTCCCAAACAAATCTATATATATTTATATATATATAAGGGTAGTTTTGAGGACGTTTCGTGGAATCAAGTGACGCCTTTGAGGACGGTCCCCAAACACAAATTCTGCTTTATATGTTTAATGGTTGATTTGAGGACCTAAAAATTTAAAACTTGTTCTTCCAGGTATGACTTTGGCGCAGTTTAGGTAGGCGTTGTGGAATACGTTTACAACCTACCTACCGTGATTTTTTCAATGAATTCAAATATTCTTTAAGAATGTGAATAACTATTAAGGACATCTCTCGAAATTTTGTGTATGAAGATATTTTCCTTTTTTGAGAAAGGAATCTAAGCTTTGAGGTTCATTATTCATTACATTGGTAATATACAACATATTGGGCGCACCTGATCTATGACGAACATTGGGTGATATCCAAAAATTTATTAAATAAAGTAATAAGAATAAAAAATATTTTTTCACTTACCAACTTACCACGTTTTTAAACGAATTAAAAAATATAAAACAACTTCTTCTAGCCGTATACAGATTCCTAGAACGACAATCGTGTAAACGTATGGTATATCATAAATCGCTTTCTTACTATGGGGAACACTTCATTTAATTAATCGAATCTACAATAGGTAATGTCTTTTTTCTCACGTTCTTACATACCTCACCCTGTTGAGAAAATAAATATTTCTTACAAAAACAGGATCTGAGTTTATTAGTTGTAAAATTTACAAAATAATTTTTATTCCATTGGTAATGGTAATTTAGAATTTGTACAAGAGATACGTAGATAGAAAACTCTTGACTCCTCTATGGGCTACATATGATAGGTAGATAGGTATATTGTTTATATAACATGGTAGCCACGTTCTTCGTTTTAGGAATCTGTATGGGGTTATAAGTCTGTAGGGTGGTAGGTGAATTTTAGACTGTTTTAAAAATGTTTTATATTACAAAATGTTTTTAATTGAAATATTTACATTTTGATTTTGGGTCTTATGCGGGTGAAATTTAGCAAAAGTCTTTGACCTATAAAATCAAATTTTTTGTAGAATTTTGGCAAGAAACATAATTTTCGACCCCAAAACCCCCATATACTAATCTATAAATAAAATCGGACCATATCCACAAAACTCCATCTTGATGATGCTATCATAAATTTATGAATTTTGACGGAAAAATATACTCTCCAATCTCGAAAACCTCACACATGAATTTTGTGTAATATCGGTCAAGTATTTTTAATTATGTTAAGTTTATAGTATCTTATAATGTATTAATATAGGTTTATTTATACAAGTCTAGCGTGCAAATCAGTAATTATAGTCGAACCTAATTTCTGCTACCTACCAAACTATCAAACAATAGCCGCGACATCAGACCGGTCAGCAATATTGCCGATAAACTGACCTGCCATGTAATAACTGTTTTGGATGAATCATTTGGATTGAATATTATACAGGAAAATAATATTATTTGAAAAGAAAATCCAGAATTGTTATATACTACTGGTCCAACCAAGTTTAAACAAAATAACCCAGAGATTCGCAGTTATATTTATTATTTCCGCGCATATCAAGATGACTCGAGTTACATGTATAATTTGGCATCTGGAAATTTAACTCAAAAAGTGGTATATTCTGTGGTATAATCGTTCAACACAGCTTATTTATCATCTGAAAAGAAAAGAGAATATTCATAACATTCACTAGAAAGTCAAAAAACAATATTTTTTGAGCTACCGGATTTTCCTGTGCATTTGGATTTCAATGATTATAAATATTGTCTCACAAAATATATTACGAAATGATAAGATAAGAAGTACGAGGAGAATTATTGTTTCAAAATCTTAGAAAATATTTCTTTCTTTAAAAATTCCATTATGTTTTCTGATCACATTTAAAAATAACAATTATTGTATTGTTCAAAATTCCAAAAGCAACGTTTCTATATATTTCTTCATGATAGGATATGCAGAGGAAAGAATAACTGTCTCTGTTACTCGTTGAATTTGTAATGATAATACATAACCGATCATGGAATAATATACAGAATAATATATTATATGCTATTTGAAAATCAAAAGGAAATAAGACAATAAGAATTAGTTTTTTATAATTAAAAAAGATATTTGGTTAGAGCCACTATCCAGGGACGTAATAGTTTTAGGTTAGCAGTTTTTGTCAATTGAATTTCAATTATGGCTTATTTAGTTGAAAAGCTAGATAATTCAAGATGAAAAAGATGATAAATTAAATCCTATCCTGATAATAATTAATGAACGCTATCTGATAGATGAATGAAATGAGAAAAACTATCTTTGAAATGATGAAAACTAATCTTTTGAACATAATTTCCGCTTATACAGTAATATCCAGTTAAGTTAGCCAAAGTTGGCGCACGCTGTTATTCAGTCCCGAAAAGAACCAAACACAAATATATATATAGTAAGAATATTTCGAATGCGAAATTAATGTTAGACAAAACGGTCCTTCTGTAGGATAAAAAATTATGGCAGTAATAGTTTTTAGGTATAAAATATTTCAGAAATCATCCTGATGCACCAGTTTTTCTATATAACTCTTTCAGAATTATTTTGTTTTCCATTCTTATGAACCCGCTATCAAGAAATGCTACATATTGATTTTGATGTTCAATCTCAATAATTGCAAATTGAATGTACGGATCAAAAGAATTGAAAATGTACAATTTCTCTTCGATGACTATCTTGAGGTATGGCTAATATCAAATAGTCGACATATTTTTTATCTAACATATCTAACAAATAATTCAAAACATAATTCGCTAATATTGGCCATATTTTCGCTCCCATAGGTGTACCCAGAATTTATTTGTGGAATCTAGCATTGAAAGAAAAGTACGTACTATCAAATAATAAGGATATAATTTTGTTAAAGGTATATTTGTCTATGATGCAGTTAGCACTCATTGATTGCCATTCACTTTCAATTGCTGATAAACATGTTTATTGTCGAACTATCCTCAAAAAAACTCGAGACGAGAGTCGTATATTATCATTGTCTATGGGATTTATATCGCCCATCATGTTCAACGAAGAACGGGGGCATCGACTATTATATTGAGTTTTATCATAGGCCAGGGAGCATAAAAAACTCAACATCGTTTCTATAGAAATTTTTCTTTCATCACAACAAACTGAACTCCATCTTCAAATTTCACCAAGATAAATTTTTACAAAAACAAGGACCGTTTTTATACGTTGAGGCTCTAAAATATACAAAATAACATTCATTCTATTGGTACTGGTAATTTTGAAGTTGTGCAAGAGATGAAGTATATACATATCAGTTGCAGGTAGATACTCTTGGCAGCAACTTCTAAAGTACCTGCACCAATAGAATAAATATTATTTTGTATTTTTTAATGTCTCCTCTGAAAGTCAGTCCTTGTTATTTGTAAAAAAATATTTCACATTTTTGATTGTTAGCAGAATGATACTATAAATTTTTCGATAACTACACCGTACTAAAGACTCTAACTCGGAAACCTTTGAAGTCTTTGGAAACATTCCAGATAAAAGGTTTCCGAATATAGTTTCTTCAATTTGGCTATCTTAGATTTCCGATTTTCTAAAAAATTACCCCTTACCCACATTTGGAGGGGATTTTTGGGGGGAAATTCATACTGGATTCAAATTTTTTTTAGAACTAATTTTCAATTAGATTCATTCGAATAAAAGTAGAATCATCAAAATCGGAGTAAGTTTAATATGCCAAACGCGCAAACAAGCATATATAAGAAAAAACAAACATAAAATTGAATTGTATACCTCCTCGTTTTTCAAAGTCTGTCAAAAAACATTTTGCACCTCCTGAACCTATGGCACGCCGTTTTGCTAAATTACATAATATAGATTAATAATCGAAATTTTCAAAAAAGACAACTATTCACAAAGAAATTCATAGCCACAGAAATAACTATATGGCACATGTAATTGCAGTTGTAAATAAATGATTTGTTTTGCTTATAATAAAATTCAAATTCAGAAAATTATTTTTATATTTTCAAATCATTTGAACCGTCAAATATTTTGAAATTCTGTTGCTTTCCATTCCATTCCATTGATATTATGGTAAAAAATACTCGAAAATTGAACATATATAGGTACCTTATTTGTATTTTTATTTCCGAATTTTTATTTTTGAATCAAAATTATCTGCATAGTTTTGATCCTAGACTTTTTATTCTTGTATTAGACTAATAAAGGTATATTAGAGTTATGTTGGTACATAAATTTGAAATTTGAATCGTCATGTTTTATTCTTGATTCTTTATTATTGAAAACTAGCAAACGCCCGCGACTTCACCTGTGTAAGTCAGCGGAATACCCTACAATGGACTTCAAAATAAACAATATTTTCGTAATTAGAGTCCCCTTATTTCCAGAAAATCACGAAATATGTGTTTGCTTATTTATTTTTAGAAGTACTCCTACGAAGTATTTGTATATTAGAAAAAATCTTACATATACCGTACGAATCATTTGATATGACTCTGGGTATCTTGAAACGTGGAGATTGTTCAAATTTACAATTTCAGAAAATCGAATCTAATGCAATAACTTCCGACTGGAAAGTAAAAACTATTCTTAGATTGTAAAATTTTAAGAAAAACTGCACGGATTAATAAATAATTGTCGAGTAGTATTGAAATAGAAACCATAAATATTTGGTGATGTGGAGATGTGATACCTGATACTTATTTAATTTATTTTGTAATGGGTGCGTAATAATTCTGGTTTCAGTTTTTTATGATCCCTGGCCTCTGGCAAAACGCAATATAGAGGTCGATGACCCGCGGATTTACATGAGGGGTGGTTATGTGAATCCCATAGACAATGATATTATTCACTCTTCTACCTTGTATGTAACCAACACCAAAGACTGACTTCTATTATCATTGCTAACACTTAACACATAAATCATGGGACCAGAAATTTTAACGACTTTGAAGCGGACTCTATGTCATATGGTAATGTTAATAGAATCTTGTCGATTAATAGAATACTATATGACATAGAATCCCGCTTCTGGTCCCTCGCTATTCTTTATAGTTATTTGTTAGTATTCCACTTATATGTATTCAGTATATTTTTTACTAAATGCCTCACACAGAAACAGAATGGGATCGGTTTTTCTGGGGAAGTACATACATGATATATCTATAAATTGTATGTATACAGGGTTGGGCAAATGTGTTGAATCAGCTGATTTCTAGCTAAATTGTAAGTTATAATAAAAAGTATCCCAATAAAAGTTGGGTAAAATTTTCCGTTATATCATATAAACTGAAATGATGCTGCTTATCGACTGACAATTATACCAATAATTTAAGTTCTGTTATAGAAATGACCATGGCAACAAAAAATATCGATTGTTTTTAGATAAAGATGCAGCCATCATTTTATTTAATATTATAGAAACTACAAGTCACATATTTACCACACCTTATGGAAAATTTTATAAATTAAAGGTAGTGGCTTTAGATGACAAAGATTTTTGTGATCACGGTTCAATTCTATTCAAAATAGTTTGGGAGGTTTTGGGGATGCAAGTTATGAATTTTAGTCATAATTCGATAAGAAGAGGAGTTTCATGAATGAGTAGATAGATATAACTAAAACCGAAAAAAATTATAGGGTGGAGCCACTCTCCAAGGACGCACTGGTTATAGAAAAGCAGTTGTCAACTTAGTTTCAATTATGGATTATTTGGTTGACCGATTAGAGAATTTTAAGTTGGATAATTTGGGTCGTATCCTTATAAAGACTTATAAAAGCTATTTGATCGATGAATGAACTAAACAAATATTATTTAGAAGTATTGTGCAGTGGTAATTCATGCTCTCTATGGAAGATTAGGTCTTTCAGAAACCTCGTGAGAGGTCTATGCTACCTAGATTACCTATAGGTCCAATTTTATTTATTCTTATAATTCTATAATATAAATCATGCATCATAGAGGGATGAAGAAACAATGAAGATATTCTCGAACGAAAGAATAGGTATTGATGTGATTAATGGTGCTAACTCTTGATTCAAATAATATTAGTTAGATTTTAATCCGTATAAAACAAATCTCTTACGATTTCATAATTAAAAAAAAGTTTGTAAACAACCAATCATTGCTATAAAAAATAAATTTTATTTTGGTGAACAAACCAAATTCCGTGTCATTCATTCGTAGAACGTTGTGAACAGGTAGTTATAGTACTAACTAAAGTAAGCCAGTAATATATTGAAGACTTTATAAATTCAAGAGAAACTATAATTCTAATCTTTGCTATAAGTAGGTATTTTGTGTATCTTCTTTAAATGTTATTATATACATATCAAAGCAATATAAATTATTATGGAAAAACTGCCCCGAAATCACTGAAGTTAAATACCCTGGTGTAACACGCTCTTTATTAGCTTGACCGGTGTTTATGTATGTATGTAGTAGGTATGTATGTATCTATTTAACGAAATTTTTGGACATAATTTTCACATACTTAAAAACATCGGATCTGTGTAGGTACATGCGCGTGGGTCTCCTTAATGGAAATTTCCATGCCTATAACTCTGAGCTCTATGGATAAATTTTCGTAAAATTTTTGATTTCTATGTGTGTTGGGTGGATGTGTGATGGTGTGTAAGTGCGAGTGGGACTCTTTGATGGAGGTTTCCAAACGATGTTTCCTAAGAAAACCTGAACTAAAAATTGAAAAGTAAATAATTATTTTAAAACAACATGCTTTATAAGAAAACCAAACTAAGAAAATAATCTACAATCAAAAGCGTTGGGTGCTTTTTACGAATTTTGCGTTTTCTTTTTGGATACTTTACTTTTATTATCTGTTTATATAGCCCGGCTTTCATTTTATGAGAGAATCATCCCGTATAATTGAGAATATAAGCCAAAAAAATGCATGTCCTCAAAACACCTATTACACATATAAAAAGTATACATTTGTTAATAATACAAGATTCACAAGTGATGCCGTTAGCTGGAGATCTAGTATTTATACAATCCAAAATGTTTAATCATCAAAAATGTAAAAAGAAACGTAAATAAATACAATAGGTCTTTTCTCTTAAAATTAAATCGAAACTTCTAGAAATATTATATTAATAAACACTTAGTAATGTCTTTTACAGGCCAAACTGGATAAACAACTAACAATGGTCTTTATATTAACTTGCTGACTACTGGTTGACATCTCTGGCACGTAAACACCCTTATCACTTTGTTATCTTCTTAAAACTGCGTCTTGCTCATGTAATATGATATGGTGTAATACTACTGCGTTTTGCAGATGTAATATGATATGGTAAAATACTGCGTCTTGAAGATGTAATATAATATTATGAATTATAATATTTAAAAATAATACTTTGTTATTATTATATAACTTTAAATAATATTTCAGTTATAACTTTATATAACAACTCACCCATTTAAGAAAAGTTGGTGGAGTTTGCAACAACTTTTTAAGTTAATGATTTATTTGGATTTAATTCGATGTTTTCTTCTATGGATACACATGGATATGGATATACATGGATACTTGCTCTCCTTTTCGGAAGAATTCTTCTTATACTTTGCTGGAATGAAATACTGGAACCTGGTCCTGGTGGTGATGGTGGGTAATCGTTGGTTAAAGCTATTCCAATTCGATGATGCTTTCTTCTACATTTACAGGTCACATAAAGTATTACCAATAAAATTATTATTACAATGGTTAAAATGGTGAACCAATGTGTATATTTACTGATCGGAGATTGTTTCATCATTTTTTCTAACTCTTCTGAATACTGATTTAGTTTGTGTTGTGCAATGTTCAAATTTTCGGAATCAATTTTGTTCAACTTAAGAGATTCTAGTTCAGGGGTTTTTAATTTTTCAGTAATATCTTTGCAACAGTCAAATGGAATTGTGACTGGATGACTTCGATACTTGATTTCCTGATATGTGTTAATTGGGTATTGAGCATGAGCTCTTGTACTTCCAATAAAGGCACTACACTCAGGTAACTATTAGTTTTAATAATTTCTGATTTAATTTCCCTATTTCCACATTTAATCGTGATTGGCAGAGGGTCCGAAACAGTGATTAACCATAGATTTAAATCAATTTGGTAGACATTATAATCTTTAACAAAAAGAAGAGATGTTTGACATGTCTTGGGCATCTGAGTTAATCTTCTTAATAGTTGTGCTTCGCAAATTGAATCGTTGTCATTTGGATATGGGAGGAGATTAGAAGAGATTTTTATGCTTCTTTCAAGAGTCTTGCAATTATCCAGGTTTTGCAATGACAAATACAGCAGTGAATCATCATCCCGCGCAATATATTTTTGTGTAGTTGGTAAAATATGATAGATACCTGTTCGATCATCTAATATTGGTATTGGATAGAGTCGATATAGTATATAAGCTTCTGGATCAGTGAGAGGAATTTTGAGAACAAATATTATTTTACTTTCTGATTGATATGCCTCTAATTCAATAATATTAAGATAATTAGCTATATTTGACGTATACGGTTGTAAAGGTAAATTATTTTTTACAAGAGATTTTGCTATATCTTGTAATGAATTGATTAAATCTGAAGGTGCTATTATTGAGCTACGTAATAATCTTATTCGAGCAAAAGTGATAGAATTTAAAATTGTATTAAAGGGAATCTTCTAAGAAAATATAGCTTTCCATTAGTGATACACATATATTCAATATCTTATTTGTGCTTCATAAAATGCGACATCATCAGCAATAGTCATCAAAGTATTTTGAATTTCTTTTATATCATCATTAAAAGTCTTTTCATCAATTTGTAATTTTTGAATAGTATTATTAATTTTTTTAATAACAGAAGTTGTAACAGAAATTTGTCTTTTTGAGATATTTTGTTAATACAATCATTATAATATTCTCCATCTGATGCATCTAAATTACCAGTAATAGTTTTTCAGTTCCGATTCCATTAAATATACCTCACTTTGTCCTGGAGTTATATGATTTAGTTTCTCCTATAATTTCTTGATATTTTTGACCTATTGAATTCGAAATTTGTGATAATAAACTTATGTGTGTTTGAACTTCAGATTTAAAAGCTATAAACCTTGAAGACGGATCTTCTAAAGTATCCAAAATTTCTATCAGTATTTTATCATTGTTTTCCATTGCTTTCTTAATTGGGCCCAGATCTTTGTAAACGAAAAGTGTCCATTTTTCATTCGTAATTTTGATAGTACATTCTTCATGGAAAAAGATTCCAACGGTGTTATTAACAGGAGTAAGTGTGTACTGAACTGATATCATATTTATCAGCACGAAGAATCTGAAACCAAAGAAAATACTCATAGTAGGGTTTCAGTCTATCGAAATTAATTTTTGATTTTTGATTAGTTTGTGGATTTAAAACTATTGCAGAATTATCAAATAATTGCACAATCTCAAAAGGACCATTAAACAAATTTTGACTTTTATCTTTAATTTGAGATTCTTTTAAATAAACTTTATCTCCTACTTTATATTTTGGAAGCTTTCCTGAAATATTTTTATCAAATCTAATTTTTGCTCTTTCTTTCTGACTTGCTGTTTTTGCTCGTGCAATTTTATAATAATGTTGCATTCTGTTGTTCAAATCACATATATATTTGGTAATAAGGGCCTTCTCATTATACAAAGTTTCAGGTGGTCTACTAGACGTATGACCAAAAATCAGTTCATATGGGGTAAAACCAGTTGTTTTGTTTTTAGTATTATTATAACATATAACCGCATATGGCAAAATATTAAACGGATATTCGTCTGGATTTTCTGTCTTATGTGCACGGATCATCTCCACAAGTGTTCCGTGAAATCATTCTAAAGAACCATTCGATTGTGGATGGCCAGTGCTTAAATTCTTACGACAGATTTTTACTTTCTGACAAGTTTCACAGTTCTTAATAAATTGTTCCACATCTTTTGTTAGTCCTGTCCAGTTATACTTAGATTTTATCCGTCGTATAGTTTCATTTATTCCGCGATGTAAATTACTTTTGCCTTTAGGATACTGGTCCAATATGATAGGTATTTCATCACGGTCAGGTGTTTTAACAATATTTTGACAGACTACAAATTTTAAATCAACATTAGCAAAAATAAAAGAGAATACTTCTAAAATAGGTAACTCAAGATTATTTTCTATATAATAAGTTTAAGAAGGATCAAATTTACTTTGTTCTTTAAATAATGTGTAAAATAATTGTTGAACTACAAACTCTGGATCGTAAATAAGAGGTATTATAAAATACTTGCGATCTTTCACATTTTTACTAGAAAGAATATTTACTAAATTCATTTGAAAATCAAAATTTTCTTCAAAAATATCTTCAATAATTTTATAATGTAAATCTTCAAGTTTATTTTGCCAAAATAAAGTTACAATATTCTTATGAGCCTTATCCATTAACTGGTCATTTGATGTTTCAATTTTTGAATAATCGATTATTGATTTTGTTTTGTAAAGGTCAACAAATCTATTAAATTCGTCTGTCATTAATTCATCCTGTTCATCTATAAGTGTTTCACTTTTTTGTGGTTCTATAGGATCATTAGGGTCTTTACTTGTTGATGGTGTAACCTCATTAGTTTCATTAGTTGCCAAAATTGTAATTTTAGACTTGCATATTCTTTAAAATGATTAATTTTAATTCTTGAAAGCGCATCTGTGTTTGTTAATTTACATTTCAATTTGAAATCTTTTCCAATTCTTGGCTCAATAATAATTCGATTTTGTATCTTTGGCAAACAAATAACAATTTCAACACCTAAGTTTCTAAAAAGATAAGATATCATTTTTTTAAAATACGTCCAATCTAACTCGTCCAATCCACACCCTATTTTTGGCATAGCTAATTTTTGAACATTGTTTTTACCAACATGATCTCTCAATTTCTTTAAAGATGACCATAAAGTCTGATAAGTGGGTTTTCCGGTTGAAGTTTCTTTTGTTACAAGATAATAAATATATCTAGTTGTATTTGCATTCTTAATTTTCAAACCTGCTAAACCACCTTGTTTTTGATTTTGACTTAATAATTTTTCTATATTTCCAAATCGTTTCTCAAATTCCGCGGCAATGCCTTTTTGCATTTGCATATCTACCGCCACGCAATGAGCTAATGAATAATCGTCAGGCATGTCAAAAATATCAATGTCCTTCTCAGCTATTTTTTTATAACAATTTTCAATATTTTGTTCAAATTCTAAGAATTCAGAATCTTGTTCACAAATTTGATTATTTTGAGACAAGTGTGATGTTTCGGTAACTTTAAACAGAGATATAGTTTTAAAATTAGTTATCAATTGTTTTGAATTCAAATCAATTATACAATTATAATGTTCTAGGAAATCTGAACCCAAAATTCCATCAAAATCAATATTAAGATTATAAATAAAAACTTTATGGGGATCTTTTGCAGCAAATGGAATAAGAACAGATTCTTTTACTAAATTTTTTTGATCAGTTATCCCTTGAATAGTTACATATTCAGTAAATCTTTGAGGAAATTTCTTAACAGTATTTTCTTTAAAAATAGAAACGCCTGCACCTGTATCAATAAGCAACTTAAACTTTTTAGAACCATCTTCAATATAATAAAGATTTTTGGAATTAACAGTCAAAAATGGATTTAGAGAAAATTTTGATCGGGAAAATTTACATTCGGGTTCGTCTCTTCGAATTTTAATGTTTGGATTTTGATCATTGTTTCTGAAATTGAATTCTCTGTTGTCGGACAAACTGGGGGATGATCTTTGACTGGGACAATAGAAAATCCTGAAAATTTGAAATTACCTCAGCAGAAACAAAATTTTGAGAATCTCTCTCAAACTCAGAAAAATGTTCTTTATTTTGAGCAATTGGCAATTCTTGGAAATTTGAGATTACTTCAGCAGACATAAAATTTTGAGAATCTTTTTCGAACTCAGAAAGATTATCAAATGAATAATTATTGTCATCTTCCTGGAAATTATCTTGAATATCATAAAGATTATGATCCAGATCAGAGCCTAAGTATTCCTCATAATAATCAGAATTATCGCTCTTAAGGCCAATTAAATGAGCTCGTTGTTGGAAATTAGGATTCTTTTGAATCACCGAGGGTCTTACTTGAGATTGTCCCTAGGGTTGAAAAGGTCTTTGCTGGGGAACATTACTATTTGGTCTATTTTGTAAATTATTTTGTGGTTGATTTTCGAAATTTAATGGTCTTTAAAAATTTTGGTAGAAATTTTGATTGGAGCTTGGAGTAAAAGCTCTTTGCTGTTGAAAACGACATTGATTAGAAGTTGGACCTCTTCTGTAAGTTGTTGAAGAATCTGCCGTCGACAGTTAGGCCAGTTTCTTGTTCTCTCCACGTGCTAGATTCTTGATACTTCTTATGTCTTATTCGTCTTTCTTAAGAGTTGCTGGTTCTTTTCTTCAAAGGTTAGGAAACCGCCGTTGATAATGAGGGGAAACTTGTTGTTAAAGTAAGCCTTGTTTTACCAACGTTGAAGTATCCTATTCTTCAAATTCTAATAATTCTTCTTCTTCTTTTGGAGCAGTTGATTCTTCACTTGAAGGTTTGGAAACCACCGTGATAATGAGGGGAAACTTGCTGTTGAAGTAGGCCTTGTTTTATCACGTTGAGTAATTCTACTGACTGCGCCAATTTGTTAAATCACACAACTTGGAATTAACTCTTTAAAAAACAATTATTGATTAATACAAAAAAAAATACAAATATATATTAACTTTACATGACTGTATGAATATAGACTCAGAAGTTGACTGCCACATTCGCCAAAAGATTCACAAGTGATGCCGTTAGCTGGAGATCGAGTATTTATACAATCCAAAATGTTTAATCATCAAAAATGTAAAAAGAAACGTAAATAAATACAATACGTCTTTTCTCTTAAAATTAAATCGAAACTTTTAGAAATATTATATTAATAAACACTCAGTAATGTCTTTTAGAGGCCAAACTGGATAAACAACTAACAATGGTCTTTATATTAACTTGCTGACTACTGGTTGACATCTCTGGCACGTAAACACCCTTATCACTTTGTTATCTTCTTAGAACTGCGTTTTGCAGATGTAATATAATATTATGGATTATAATATTTAGAAATAATACTTTGTTATTATTATATGACTTTAAATAATATGTCAATTATAACTTTATACATATAACTTTATATATATATATATATATATATATATATATATATATATATATATATAAAGTTATATGTATAAAGTTATAATTGACATATTATTTAAAGTCATATATATATATATATATATATATATATATATATATATATATATATATATATATATACTTTCCTGTTTTTGGCTAATTTATTTTAAATTCACGATTTTTGCCCTGAAGAAGAGAATAAACATTCTCGAAAGCTCGGCTTCAATCAAAGAATTTTATTGAATATATGACTGCATCCCCAAGAACATCTTTATATATATATATATATATATATATATATATATATATATATATATATATATACATACATATATTATATTTGTAGTTTAAAACTTCACTTTTAAAAAAATAATAATAATTATTATAAATTATAAGTTACAAAAATATAGTAATAAAAATGAAGAAAGACAACATGAACTGAGAGCTACTGCTTATTTGAACCAAGAACCTCGGGGAACCATGTGCAATCGTATTTAAAGTGATTTTATGCTGATTAAGCATCATGTGACTTGCGCTTGGTTCGTCCGTTACAAGTTCTAGAGCATGGGATCTGCAAGTTTGCATATTCTGATAAAACTACAATATTCTTAGAATATGGAATATTCCAGAGTATGGGAATTGCAAATTTGCATATTCTGTGAGAATGTAAAATGTATTGAAATCTGAGAATGTTCCAGAGTGCAAAACTGCAAGTCAGCATTATCTCTGAGAACGAAAATATGAACAAAGAAAAAAAATCCCGATGGCCTGTAGTCAGCGGAAAGGTAAATTTTTCAAAATTCATTGAATTGAAATTTGAACAAACTTTTCATTGGTATACCTACATTTTATTACATAAAATTGTCGGATGTGTCATAGCCTGGTGGTTAGAGGTTTTTGTTTTGGCTGTTGAATATAAAGCAGACAGGGTTCGAGTTCCACTTCAAGGTAGAATTTTTTTTCGCCTATTTCTTTTCAATAAATATACTATATATTTTTTTAATCAGGGTCTATATTAAGATCTCCAGAAAATGTACAACTACATCAAACTTATATTGAGTGTTCATGTTTTATCAATATTTCTTATTTTTCTTTATTAATTTTTATTTTTTTACCCGTGTATTTTATGAAAAATTGCTTTGAACAAAAGTTGTAGGTACTGATTATATCTATAACTTAAAATTATTTTTGATGATATTTACACTACGGCTCTTATTTGATAATTTTTTTAAATGTTTGAACGGTCGCCATTTTGAAACTACTTACCCGATATTGCCCAATAACGAACTCGACCGAGATATTTGCGATATTGATTTTTGTAGCAAATTTGAACTTGATAACTTCAAAACTGCGACCTCTATGGTGTTAACAAATCTCGTAATATCCCATATATATATATTATTTTAAGTTATATATATATATATATATATATATATATATATATATATATATATAAACTTTTGAACCAAATGTTTTTTTGGACTAACTTAGACATATAACAATATGCCGTTGAAATTTTTTTGAAATTCAAAAGTGTGAACGATCGCAATAGGTACATTTCTATAAGAAATTTACCTAATAATAAAACACGTGTCGTTGAAATATGACACCTGTGAGACTTGATCGTTATTATTGAATATGGTGAATTATATTGGGATATAACATATATATATATATATATACTTGATTCGTACAATGCTCGGTACATGTATTTGTGGCGACTCGCTAGTAATACGAAATAAGTTTTAAAGAAATACATAAATCATAACATACCAGGCAGTTATTTTAATGGGTCCATTTCATGAGGTTTTTATTAAAATTGTGTCAAAAATTATCCTTACTTATCTCACACTATTGATACTTTGTACAGTTAACTCTCCATATATGTTCCCGTAACGGTACCATCTGAAAATGTGCTGATTTTACATTCAAGATATGACAAGAATGGAGTAAATACATGGACTAATTACACTTCCTTGCGCGACTCCTGCTCACCCACTAGAATAGAATATATTGTCATAAATAGTTAGTGAATCGTTCCCTCGCTGGATTTTTATCACCACTAATTGCAATGGGCCCTGAATTAATTTCCAATAACACCAAATTGTTAGACAAGTTTGACAATTTTGAGATAAGCTTGCTGCTATAAACCGGTTTTCAATAGACTTTATAACGTGTCTACGTATCACTTAGAAGTTTTTGGTAACTTTTTTTATTGACATTTCAACAACACTTTAATTAAGGTATAGACAAAAGTTGTTTTGAAATTTATGAAGCTCTATAATAAAGTTTTACAAAAATGTCATCGAACCTATATCAACTACTATTCTGAAGAATCAACGTTACAAAAAATAAGTATAATAACTATGTACAGCAGGTAATCAGCTCCTTCTAATCAATGGACCGACTTTATTAGTTGGTGCACTAAAAAGTACAAAATAATATTAATTCAATTGCTACTGGTACTTTTGAAGTTGTGCAGTTGCAGTTACATTGAATGAAAACTTTTAGCACCAACTTCACAAGTACCAGCAACTATAGAAATAATATTATTTTTTATTTTTCAATGCACCAGCTAATAACGTCGGTCCAATTTTATGTAAAAAATATTTATTTCACATCTTTGAGTGTAACATTAGTCACAAAAATATTTTTTACAAAAAATTGGACCGACTTTATTAGTTGGTGCACTGAAAAGTATAAAATAATATTAATTCTATTGGTGCTGTTACTTTTGAAGTTGTGCACTTGCAGGTAGATTGGTAACTTTTGGCACAAACTTCACAAGTACCAGCCCCAATAGAATTAATATTATTTTATACTTTTCAGTGCACCAACTAATAAAGTCGGTCCAATTTTTTGTAAAAAATCTTTATTTCACACTTTTGAGTGTAACATTAGTCACGAAAATCGTTGAACGTTCACTAATACCAATGAAGATAGTACTTATTCTATTACCCACGTATATTCCTTGCTTGTAGTTGTTATTGAGATCTCAGAACATCGCTGCGGAAATACGCTTGAATATTTTAGTTGTTACCATTTTAACACCGATTTTACTCGAAAACCGTAACTCTAAGGGAAAAATGTTCAGTATAAATGTTGCTACAAATAATTATGTCTTTCATGTACTGCAAACAGATTTTCAATTTTCGACAGAAATCGCCCTCTCCACATAGCGAAAATAGGTATATTTGAGAATTTAAAATGTCTCTATGTCGAAAACTGTTACTCTTTTGAAAAAATGTTCCATTTAAACGTTTCCGGATATTGTCCTATCTGTAATTATATCAACGCAGATTTTCAATTTTCGACAAAATTTGCCCCCTCCACCCCTTTCAGGGGCGGTTTTCGGAGGGAACGAGATGTCGGATTCCCGTTTTTATGAATATGGGACCATTTCTCAAGCCTCCTCTTTCAAATGAATCAAAAATCATCAAAATCGGAGTACGTTTACTATATGAAAGGCGCGCACAAACCAAAAAAAAAAAAAAGCACACAGTCGAATTGTATACCTCCTCCTTTTGGGAAGTCGGTCAAAAATCGCTGAACGTTAACTTATACCATTACCCATGTATATTCTTTGCTTGTACTTATTATTCAGAAATCTAAAAACATCGTCACGGAAATACGCATATTTTAGACTTTACTACAGCTCCAAAACCAAAACTCTATGGAAATAATGTTTAATATAAATATTGCACACATAATCTGGTCTTTAATTTGGCATACTGATATTTAATTTTCGAATGAAATTGCCCCTTCCACATAACGAAAATACACATATTTAAAATTTCAACATCGCTGAAACTCGAAAATCGTAGTTCATTTGAAAAAAATAAATTTAAATATTCCTGGATATTTTCGATAATATAGATTTTCGAGAAAAATTGCCCCCTCCACCCCATTCGGGGGCGGTTTTTGAAGGGAAGGATTTCGGATTGGAGATATTATGAATATGGGACCATTTCTCAAGTCTTCCCTTTCAAATTAATCAAAAAAATGTTTCACACTTTTAACTGTAACATTACTCATCAAAATCATTCAACGTTCACCAAAGAAGTTTCTAGTTTGCTTATAGTTATTCAGAGATTTCAAAACATCGCGGAAATACACCTATTTCAGACTTTACCTCTACTGTAACTCGGAAACCATAATTTTTTTCTAATATCCAATTTAAATGATGTAACGCAATTTTTCAATTTTTGAAAAAAACTGACCCCTCCACATTGTGGAAAGACATATTTCTGACTTTAACACTGCTGTAACCCGTAAAGCTATGATTTTTTTGATAAGTATCCAATTTAACCGTTGCCGGATATGGTCTCTTCTTTATTTTGTCATCTCAAATTTTCAAATTTTCTAGAAAAATTGCCCCCTTCACCCCGTTGAGAGAAGGTTTTTGGGAGAAGAACATCGTGAATGTCGATTTTGTACCAACTCTCAATACTCATCTTTCAAATGAAAAAAGAGTCATGAAAAACGGAGCTCGTTTACTATTTTAAAGGCGTGAACAGCCATAGAGAAGAAAAAAGACCTGCAGACAAACAGTCGAGTTTAACTTCTACGTTTGGGTCGTCGGTCAAAAATACCTTTATGAGATTTTGAAAATTTGAGCCTCAACAGCCCTTCTTCGAATATTCTTTCGTTTTCTAAAATTTCCGGCCGAAATTTACAACAATTTTAATACCTATAATTCTTAATAGAAAACCCACTATATGTATTTTCAGAGCATTGAAATTCTGATCAAATTCCAGATACAAATTTAGATTTTTTATGCTCACTTTCTGTTTATTTAGCAACTTCAATAATATATATATATATATATAAATTTTCGTCGCAACTATTTAGAGAATCAACATCATTGATAACAATATGGAAGTAACTTAATTCGGTCCATAAGTATGAAGCAACGTTAAAATTCTGTGGAGAAGTTTCTTCTAAATTTCAAAATGTCAAAAAATATAAAATCCATACGCAGATCGAAGTAGAGTTTGTTAATGAGCATCATAGAAATGTGAAATGCGACTCATAATACAAAACTATGATGAAAGACAAAAAAGGCAAATACTTATGAATTATTAATAGAGCAGAAGATTCTGTTATTTTTGTTATTAAAATTAATTATTAAAAATTAAACGCATAGAATAAATACCATATGTCATACCTATATTTACTTTAGCGTGCCTACGGTATGTATATGGCGTATGGCAAGATTTTTAGATGCATAGGTTGTATGCAAGATTTTTTGATGCATAGGTTATATGGTAACTTTCGGATCAATCAGCGCCAGCTATTCAAACGCGGGAATTACGTCACCCGGGGTGCTCATTTAAATAAATAGCCTTTGAACAAGAAGGAAGCAGTATGGATTGACGGTATTTCCATTAGTTTATATGAGTATATCGAGGCCTATATCTTCCCAAATTGTCCTTAATTATCCCCTTAATGAAAAAAATAGATTGAATTGGTATATACTTTACGAAAACATGATTTATTTATATTTAAAATATCATGTAACAGTAAAGGTTAGTTAGACATTGTGATAGTTTGAAAAACTAATTGCATAAAGTATATATTCATTTATTTCATTTTGTTATACAGGTTGTGGCCAGATCTATTGAACCAAAAAAAAACATGTGATCTAAATCTGTCTCTAAGTACCAACCAGCTTCAGAGTTTTCATCTAGATAGGAAGCTAATATTTTTGATTTCGAAATTTATTTTTCAATTTCATATTCGTAATCATACAAAATGGCAGTTAAACTTCACGTTGATACACACTGCTCATATTTTGAACACCCTGTTTGGGTATTTAAAAAACCATTACAAGGGGAAATGTGAATTTCGTAGAATATAGTCCAAAAATTTATAATTTATTTAGAAAAACTTTACAACATGCTAAAAACCAAGAAATCTTTGAAGTAGCTACTTAATCTAATTATATTAAACGAGAAATATATATATATATATATATATATATATGTGTGTGTGTGTGTGTGTGTGTGTAAATGAAGATCTCTATACATATCTTCATTAAGTTTAATCTCCTCGCACACTAACACTAACCCCTGACACATAAGTGAAAGTTTGAAAATTGTTTGATTAATTTCGAAACAGACAGAAGTTTGTGAAGCGATAGCTTTAAATGTTGTTTCTCTTCTTTTAGAGCAACACATTGGCTTTATTTGGATCAAACATATTGATTGATAAGCATATTATAAAACAACATTTGTACAGCTGTTGAAAAATAATGGAAAAATTAAGATTTGAATTTGTTATGAAATCAATTGAAGATCCAAAAACCAATATGATTTGCATAACAACAATTATGAATGCCGATAAACATACATTTGCAATACCGGAAAAACTACAACCAATAGAACATCATAATACAATTATGAAAACTCCAGCTTTAAAGAAAATAAAGGCGACATTACAAAGAAGACACGAAAAAAGACAAGTATGGATTTCAATGACACCTGAGATAAAAAATACTTATTTTGATGAAGATGGAAATATGCAGTTAAATGGATATTTACTTGAGGAGATTACACCAGAAACAGAGCAGCAGACTCCTCTTGGTGAAACTTCAGTAGAAGGTTTATCGAGAATCCTTGAGAAATTCGCTGAAATGAAGAAAATACAAAATTTGGGAAACTTAACAGATGCATTTGTGATAGAAAAATTCACTAGAAAAACAACAAATGTATCTGAGTGGATATCAAGAAAATTGAAATTTTTAGATTATTTTTAGATGATTCATGTCTTGACTGGTACAGTTCCATGCTTATAAAACATGCAGTAAGTTCAGATTGGTCAATTTGGAAAAAAGTTTCTGTAACACTTATGTCGATAAGGGTTGGTCGCCGATCAGGTATGCGATGTTATTTAGATACAGACAAGGCTCGTTATTAGAATATGCATAAAAAAAAGAAAAACTTTTACTAGAGGTAAATAA
This sequence comes from Crioceris asparagi, assembly GCA_958507055.1. Classification (NCBI taxonomy): domain Eukaryota; kingdom Metazoa; phylum Arthropoda; class Insecta; order Coleoptera; family Chrysomelidae; genus Crioceris; species Crioceris asparagi. Next base: position 77,099,567 of record OY293826.1, on the reverse strand, counting down.
ATCAATAGATAAACCTACTCTGATTGATATAATCGCTATGGGGTGACCAAATTTTATAACGGATAAAATTGATAGAAATAATTTAAAAGATACTGAGAATTTATTCAATAACATTAGGGGCTTAGAGCATCTTGTGAATAAAAATATGTTAAATTAAAAAAGTAGTAGATTTCAAAAATAAAATTAATGAAAAAATGTAAGAGACCATGCCGATTTTGTGAAACAGAAAACAAAGGAAATCGGTATCATCCTGCATCTATGTGTTAAAAATAAAGAAAATAATCAACAAAAAAGAGATCAAATTAGAACTGTTAATAATTCGGAATTGGAAATAGAATTAAATGAGATAGATCCAAAAAACTAGTAATTCCACCAATAATCAAAATTAAATTAACAATAAATGATATAATAGAAACTTTAGGCATTTATGACTCAGGATCAAATGTGTCCTTAGTAAATTCCAGGCTATTATCCCTAAAGGGTAATCCAATACATAATAACAATAAAAAAGCAAATTTGAAAACGATTAATGGTGTGAAAAAACAATTGGTACGGTTATTTTGAAAATAAAGATTTTTGATAAAGAAAAGGACATCATTGTTTTTGTCATAGATGAAGACAATTTCGACTATGATTTCCTAATTGGATTAGATTGTATACAAAAGTTTGAGCTGATTCAAAATGAAAATGATGAGTTTAAAATAAACTTCAATGAAAACATAGGAACGGAAAACTTCAATATATCTGTAAATCAACTAAACCTCGAAGAAAAAACAGAAATAGATAAATTAATTTATAAATATAGAACTCTTTTTGCTAAAGATAAATATGATATAGGTACAGTGAAAGGCTATGAAGCACATATTGATTTATTAGTTGATAGATATTGCAGCAAACGACCATATAGGTGTAGTATTGAAGATAAAAAAGAAATAGAAGAACAAGTATCGAGATTATTGAATAAAAAACTAATTGAAGAATCTTATAGTCCTTTTGCAGCCCCATTAACATTAGCCTATAAAAAAGAAGAAGGAAAAAAATCTAGATTATGCATTGATTTTCGTGATCTGAATAAAATTGTAGTTCCTCAATCACAACCCTTTCCTTTAATTGAGGATTTAATGGTGAAGACAAGAAACTGTAAATGTTTTTCCACGCTTGATATAAATTCAGCATTTTGGTCAATTCCTTTAAGAATTGAAGATAGGAATAAAACAGCATTTGTTACTCAAGAAAACCATTATCAGTGGACCTGTTTACCGTTTGGTTTAAAAACTGCTCCCGCGATTTTTCAAAGAATACTATGTAACATTATTAGGAAACATGGATTATCAGATTTCACTGTAAATTTCGTTGACGACATTTTAGTTTTTTCTCACACATTTATAGATCACATGAAACACTTATCATTGTTGTTGGAAGCTATTTCAAATGAGGGCTTTAGATTAAAGTTCTCAAAGTGTAATTTTGCTCTAGAGTCCGTAAAATACTTAGGCCATATAATAAAAAATAACACAATTACTCCACTGAAAGATAATTTAATTGCTATTAAAAAATTTCCTATCCCAAAGATACAAGAAAATGTTAGTCAGTTTTTGGGTAAAATTAATTTTTATGGAAAATATGTACCGAATATATCCATCATATTAGATCCTCTACACAATTTGTTGAGAAAAGAGCAAAAATTTAACTGGACAGAAAAATGTCAAGAATCGTTCGATACTATAAAGAAATTTCTTTGTTCGAAACCCATCTTAACAATCTTTGATACAAATCTACCAATACATATTTATACAGACGCTAGTATACAGGGCATAGGTGCTGTCATGAAACAACCACAACCTAATGGAGAAGAAAAGCCTTGTGCCTATTTTTCGAGAAAATTAAATGATACTCAAAAACGAAAAAAGGCTATATATCTAGAATGTTTAGCAATAAAAGAAGCGGTAAAATATTGGCAGCACTGGCTCATTGGGAAAAAGTTTACGGTTTTTTCAGATCATAAACCTCTAGAAAAAATGAATATTAAAGCAAGAACTGATGAAGAACTGGGAGATCTGACATACTATCTATCTCAATTCAATTTTGATGCAATATATTCCCCAGGAAAATATAATATAGAAGCTGATAGTTTGAGCAGAAACCCTGTTTTAGAATCCTATGAAAATCAAGAAGAAGTCTTAAAAATTGTAAATTTTCTTAAAATGGATGATATCCGTAATGACCAAGATAAAAATGAAGAATAAAACAAAATAAAAACAAATTGAACTTAAAGAATAAAATATACTATAAGAAGATAGGAAATAAGGAAAAGATTTTACTGACTGAAGAATTTAGTAAAAGAATTATAAAAAACGTACATTATATTTACTGTCACATAGGAATAAAACAAATGGAAAGTAAAATAAAATCATTTTTAATAGCCAAAAACATGACACATAATATAAAGAAATATTGTGAAAATTGCGAAATTTGCATAAAAAATAAATCTAGGGCGAAATTTAAATTTGGATTAATGTCTCACCTTGGTCCCGCCTCTTATCCTTTTGAAATTATATCTCTAGACACCATTGGTGGATTTGGTGGTTCACCTGCGACAAAAACATACTTACACCTTCTGGTGGACCACTTTACTAGATATGCCAACATTTTGACATCAAAAACTCAAAATTCCAATGATTTTATAAAACTTGAGAAGAAAGTAACACAAGAAAATAAAATTGGCATGATTCTATCTGACCAATATCCAGGGATAAATTCAAAAGATTTTAAGAACTTTTTGGAAGTAAAGAATATTCCCATTATTTTCACTGCAGTAAACGCACCTTTTTCTAACGGTTTAAATGAAAGATTAAACCAAACGTTAGTCAATAAAATAAGATGTTGCATTAATGAAAAAAAGGATAAATTTTCCTGGACGACTATTGCTCATGAATGCATACAAAAATATAATGAAACAGAGCACACTGTAACTGAATTTTCTCCAAAATATTTATTGGAAGGAAAAATATCAATATACTACCTGATGACTTGCAATAAAAAATAACATCTAATCAGTTAATGCAGGATAGGAAAATTACATTTGAAAGAACTATAAAATCACATAATTATAACAAGCAACAGTTTGACAAAAATCGAAAAAAATGTGAACTAAATCTAGGAGTATATATCGAAAATGGAAACCGGTTAAACAGAAAAAAATTAGACGAATTGAAAATCGGTCCTTTTCAAATTTTAGAAAAAATTTCAAATTCAATTTATAGGATAAACACAGGTCATAGAAAAGTCGAATCAAATCTTTTTCATATTACGAAACTCATTCCGGCATCGCAGGGAATCTAGTTTTTTTGGGGGGGAGATGTAAATGAAGATCTCTATACATATCTTCATTAAGTTTAAAGTCCTCGCACACTAACACTAACCCCTGACACATAAGTGAAAGTTTGACAATTGTTTGATTAATTTCGAAACAGACAGAAGTTTGTGAAGCGATAGCTTTAAATGTTTCTCTTCTTTTAGAGCAACACATTATATATATATATATATATATATATATATATATATATATATATATATATATATATATATATATATATATATATATATATATTATATATGCAAATTTTATCCCGGAATCTGGTCTACCGATTTCGATGAAAATTCATATGTATGGGTTTTAGAGTGTATTGAATCGATTGGTTGTATTCACATTCACAAGATAAATCGTTTTCAGCAAATAATATTTCCATTTTAGAAGTTTTACAGATTATATTTCAGATATCAATATGAACCCGATAATGTCATAGGAAAAAATAGTCCTATGGTTAAGCTTTCGGGTATAAATCTAGAGTTCCTCGGTTCAAATTCTGATCACCTTTAAGATCTTTTTAACAAAACCCATTTTTTAAATAAAATATTTTAATATGAGATTCTGAAAATTTTATCGGAAATTTTCAATGAAAATTTGTACTTATCTAATATATTGCGACCCTTAAGGTACACATTAGCTATTTCAAGAATGGCTCCGCAGATGAAAGTTTCAGTATGTATAGTGTTTGAGGGTTGTAAAGTCGATTGGTGATACAGCTGAGTTCTGGCATGTTTCAGATTCATATTTATTTTGAAATCTTTAAATTCTGAGTCATGTGAATGATAAAAGCAATATTTACCGACCGCAATACACTTTAACTATAAATATGCACATTTTTGAACTTTAGGGTAACTATTATAGACCCACTCTAAATTCTGTGTTACCCGAGCAAAGCTCGGTCGCCCTGATATTTATTATTAATAAAAGTTTAAAGATAATGATTAATTAATACTAATTAACAATGATAATCTTGGTGATGGTGATGATCTTATGTTGCTGTTTTGTAGTAGTTTTCCAACATTTGTCTATTTCTCTCCTTCTTAAGCATAAGTTGACTACGGTCACCAACTGGCTTTTTAATAGAGGATGGCAAAAACAGTGATGGAATTGCTGAAAAATGAAACATTAATATTATTTACAGTTCAGTTCACTTTACCTGAATAATTTGTATACATATATTCATCAGATCGTACATATTTCAATACCATTAGGTAGAACAGCAAATCTTAATTTGTTTAAATAGTAGTGAACAGAGTTTGTAAAAAATCTTCAAAATTACATAGTGTTTAGATAAATACATGCACAGATATATAGCAGGTTTAATTCGAGGCAGGAAGTCGTTATTTATGCAAGTATAGTAATGGAGATTTTAGTAATCTAGCCGGCATTTCATCCTCATAATCATCAGGATTTTATATTTTATTATTCAGGTAAGGTTTCAATCGAGTCTACCGTACCCGTACCCCTTGACGGAATTATTAACATACCTAGATCTATTTAGAAAACAAAATCTGTTGGGAATGGAGATACCTTTGAAGTCCAAAGTGGAAAAAAGTTAGCTAATTCTATTTGAAATAATATATTATAATTCCATAGTGAATATGTGAAAATGATATGGAATGGATATGAGATGCAATAAAGTAATCAGTGCGGTTGCATCATCGGGAAAATTCGGTTAGTCATGTGTGTATGTATCATTAATTCATATGCATGAAAGCAAACAAACAAACAAATACACACACATATTGTTTAACCATAAAGCGTGCATTAGTTATATTGCACACACTAATACCGTAAGCGCGGTAGAGTGACGGCGTTGTTGGCAAGTGGGGCGGCGTTGGCAAGTGGAGCGGCACATTTTTTTTCTACTCCTTCCCAATCGCACAACATTCGCACGCGGCACATCTGACTTTGACGTGTGCCGGGCGTTGGGTGGGGTAAATGGGGTCGTTGCGGAGGGTAGCTCGTTAATCATGCCTAATTTTCGGTCCACATGATTTTATGTTGGCTACATACACATACACACAGCAACCGTAGGAGAGTCGAAATATAAACGTGTGGCGGGGATGGGGCAGCGCGTTTCTCAAAATTACACTGAACTAGTTTACTACGTAGTAGTAGTAGCGCAGGCGGCCGTTCTCGGCGCGGCATTCAGCGGGAAATTATTAATTACATCCTAATTGGGCCGCCATTCGAAGTGACACGACGTTAAAATGGAGAGCCGCCGGGGTGAGTGAGTTATAAATTCGCATAAAATTGCTAGAGAGCTTTGCTTATTCCGTGTCCCGATGGCAGAGTGAAGACGCACTGTGTAGGGGTGCGAGGGGCGTATTTTAACAATTTTAAGAAACACGTATGTATCTGACAAAAGTATTGGTAGAATTGGCACTAATTGATCATCCATCGATACTCTTACTTGTAGCCTATGTAATTAAAAAGGAAAAATTCTAAAACTATCATTAATAGTTTCACAGATAGCATTTTACCAAAACATGTGGATTAGTTGGAACTCCTGTTTGGTAAATTAGAGTTCAACATATTTGAAAACGTATTCTTTATTTAGTCAAGAATAATAAAAAAGTCTTATATCACGTACTTACGGTTATTGTTCTTTTTGGTATCTAATTTTTCTACTACCCTGTTTACCATAGTTGTTGCTTGTACCTACCTATATTTTATTAATTAGTTCTAGAATTGGTAGATTTATTCTCGAACCTTCCAGAAACTATATAAGAGGTACAGTTTGTCACAGTATTGTCAGTTTGACAGGCGTCTAGAATAATCATATAACATTATCGATAAATGTCATGTCAAGATTCGTGTCGATCACGGGTCAGTAGTCAGTTTATAATAGTCAGTTTATAGAAGTTGATGAAAATCAGTCTATAAAATTTTATCAGTATATAAGGTAAAGTCTGTAGCAATTTAGGTTGTTAAGGTGGTTACGGAAGCTGGTGTACAAGGTGTGGAAAATAAATGTTTCAGAAGCAATCTGCAAACTTTGGAGTATTATGCAAGTGAACTCACTCCAAAACAGGGTAAAACTATACACGTGGTGTCAGAAGGGCAATCGACTGCTTTGGATACCATTTTTGGCTATGTTCTATTAGGCAAAGTACACAGTAGCAATTCTGAAAGGGAGAATACAATCTCTAACTCCTATTTCACGAGTTGAAATGATTTCAGTTTAGATCAATGTCTAGAAAAAATCTGACAAATACAAAATATTTAAGTGTGAGCAGTATTTCAAACAAACAGTGTCAAGTGATACCACGGGTCACTTCATTGTAGCGCTTCGTTTTGCAGACTCTGTTGAAAATTTCATTTTTGTTGGCAGTTCGCAGGTTCTTTCTGCTCGAGAGACGGTTACAAAAAAAAAACCTTCATTGTATAAAGATTATTTCCAATTTATTCAGGATTACATCGATACAGGACATATGAGCCTACTTCCTAACAAAACATCTATTCCAAAAAATTTTTGGTGTTTACCACATCATTGCGTTATAAAAAGTGATGCAGTCATTACAAAGTTGCGAGTTGTTTTCGATGGTTCTGCGAAAGGTTTCAACTCTATTTCAATAAATTCTGTACTCTTGGCGGGTTCCAAGTTACAGAAGGACATCAGTTAATTACTCCTTATGTTCCCATTTTACGCTTTAGTTTTCATCACCGATATAAAGCAGTGTTTTCGAAATATTTTACTACGACTAGAAGGTAGACATTTCGAAAGGATACTTTCGCGTTTTGATTCCCACCAACCCTCACAAACTTACATATTGAATACGGTTACGTATGGCGTATCTTCCTCACCCTACTTATATATTCGTACTCTTAATGAGCTTGCAAATCAAGAAAGATCTCGATTCCCTCGTGCAACAGAGATTTTGGATTCCCAGACTTTCGTCGATGACTGTTTTGGTGATAGTTCATCCCTTGATTCATGTTTATCATTATAACAAGAATTAATCAATCTTTTAAAATCAAGTGGGTTCGAGTTACGCAAATGGATCAGTAACTGTCCAGAAAATATCTTTCGATTAAGATAAAAAACATAAAAATGCTCGGTTTACAAAAAGATCGATTTTAAGTCAGATTGCACGATTGTTTGATCCACAAGGGTTTTTAAGTTCAGTTAGTGTTAATCCCGTTACGAATATAAAATTTATTCTTTTTTCAAAAATTTGTACATATATTTTTTATAATCTTTGATCTTATAATTTTCAAGATAATTTCTATTATTTTGTTCACGTTTTAAGTTTGTAAAACACGATGTTTTTTTTTAGTTTGGCGGAAATGTCTACGCACGTCTTTCATTTATTTTTATTTTCTTCTTATAAAATTAATCTTGCGAAATTTCTAATGATTTTGCGCATACAATATATCTGTAAGACAAACCTGACGTATAGACGAGAGACATATGTGCCTGAGATATGTGTGTATGACCATGGTCTGAGATACGACCAAGGAGAGGATTCATATTCCAATTTTGGATTCGAACGGGTGATGAGCTGACGGCTTGAGTAAACTTTGTCTATTCTTACGGTGTTTTTCGGCACATACATAGAATTGCTTATATCAAGAGTTTACGACTTGAACAACGTGAATCTATGGTTACGATGTTTTTCGACATAGACATAGAAGTACATATACAAAATACATAACTGGAGTGGTGATCCAAGATACAAGAAGTAATCAGAAGGAGCTCCCTAAGAAGAAGGCATCCAGCATTCAATTAGGTAAGTTCTAAGATATAATTGTATGCGAAACCATTGCGTTTATCCAATATTTATATCTGCTATTTCATTTCTTCAATGACCGCGTTTATATTAATGGAAATACAGTTAAGCCAACAAAATTTCAATAGACGTGCGTGGTCAGTAAGAAAAAAACAACAAGAAAAAGAAGAATGTGCAATAATTAGAATAGCACGTAAGGAACAACATGCCAGAATTATACTAGAATATAAAGAGGAACGGACGAAAATTAGACAAGATAAAGAAGAACAGGAAAGAATTAGACAAGAATATAAAGAACTATACATGAATATAAAGAAGAACAGGCTAGAATTAGACAACAATATAATAAAGAAAACAACATCCAACAGAAACTTCATTACTGCTCCAACAAGGACAGCTCAAATAGCGAGCCTGATGTTTAGAGGGAAGACGTCGGATCTAAGTCGAAGAAGCGCAGTGTCTCTAGAGATATCAAATAGAAGAACAAAAAGGACTTTGAGAAGACGCAGTTTATCCAGATATGAAAGAAGCACCAGAGTTGGCAACTACGATCGTAGGAGAAACATTTCACGCTGCTGCAGTCCATCCAGAGACGTAGAAGTTAAGTGTTACAGCCGCAGTAGAAGCAAACACAGCTGTTCACGCAATACTGAAGATAGTGAAATGTACATCGCGTGAACGCAATTCAAGATCACGTGGTGGTGAAGGTCGTTTGTCATTTGTCATCAAGGGATCGTGTTTGCTTGTGTAGAAGCAGATCACCTGTTCGAAGATTTTCACCTATAGGAGGAGGTATTCATATTCCGGTAAGAAAAATTGTTGATCGAAGAAGAGGATCAAACGAAGTACCAAGTAAACTGTCTTCCTCGGGTAGCCAGAGTTGGAACTGGAACAAGAGAATGCAAGGAGCTTCACCAGATGAGATTGAAGAATGGATTGGGATAATGTTTAATCGGGACGATCAAAGCTAACGTGAATAGTTTATCACCTTGATTACTGTAGTTGTTGCTTATATATTTCGTTGATTAGTTCAGAAACTATATGTGAGGTACAGTGTGTCACAGAATTGTCAATTTAAAAAGCCTCTAGAACATTATTACAAGTATCTAGAATATTCATAGAATATTCTCGATGAATGTCATATCAAGATTCAGATATATAAAGCCGTGTCGATCACGGGTAAGTAGTCATTTTATAACGGTCAGTTAATAGAAGTCGATGAAAGTCAGTCTATGAAATTTGTTCAGTCAGTACCGACGGCAGGGCCGGTCCTAGCAGGTGTGTAGCTTGTGCACCGCAAGCATTCATTCTATTTTTTTACGTATTTCTTAAAATAAAACTGCTTATCATAAGTAGAATAAATATGCTGAATAGATATTGAAAAATCAAAATATTCAAATCCCATTTGTCCGATCACTTAGGAGAAATATAGAGTGTAGCGTAAAATGTGTCGGTCCATTATTGTCTGCTCTTTACATACATTTCTCATTTGATGTCAAAATTCGTGGCAGAGGCGCCGCCTGTAAGGCGGCAATAGTTAAAGGTTTTTCTCGCCGCACTGGCATGTCATCGACGTATTCATGACGGTGCGCGGCTCACAGATCAATGGTCAAAGGATAGGAAAAATTGAAAATATTATTTTGGCGGTCCCCTCTGTAAATTAAAGCTTCATATCTATTTTAGTAAAATTAAAGGAATACGGCATTGACAATAGGAGGCATATTTTTTCTGCGAGTTTACCAGGATATAAAAGGGAAAATAAGAGAAACCATTCTCATTTTAATTTGTTCTTTTAGTTTTGATCGAAATAATATGTCAAATAAATGTGGGGAAAATATAAGTTATTGAAAAAGTGTTTTAACTGATTCTTTTTTCAACAGAACTGTATAGTGTCTTATTACCTAAAAATAATTAAAAATCACTAGAGATAATATAACACAAGAAAGACTTACAGATTTGGCCATCATCTCTGTCGAATCGAAATTTTCTGAAAAATATTTTTTACAAAAAATTGAACCGATATTATTAGTTGTTTTTTTTTATTTAGTTACTTAATATTTCTCATTCTCCTCAGTTCATTTAGTGCCTTATTATTACAGTTTGTTGCTATCTAACTCGCCCTTTGATTTGATATCCATATTGAGGAAGGTTTAAGATAATATTTCAGCCGCTATTTTGCTGCCGCGGTCATCTTAAATAAACAATGATACTGAATATTGTCATCAGAGCTAAATGTGTGTACCAAATTTCAGATCAGTCGCTCAACAGGAAAGAGGTATAATTTCAATCACTAGATTTGACTCAAACAAGACACAAACAAGACAAGCTAAATAAAACCTTTTGTTTGTTTCTTTGTATATCTGCACGAGAGTTATGCGCGAACAGATGGACCGGCTTTAGATCGACTTCCCAAACGGAGGAGGTAAACAATTTGCCTGTATGTTTGCATGTTTTTTTGTTTATATTTGCTCGCGACTTTTGCATAGTAAACGTTTTTCGATTATGATGATTTTTTTTCATTTGAGAGAGGAGTATTGAGAATTGGATCCCAAAAAACTATATTAGATATACCCTTCTCCCCAAAAACTTCCCCAAATGGGGCATTTTTTTGAAAATCAAAAATTCGAGGTTACCAAATTAATGAAAATTCCATTTCGGGTAACTTATAAATTGGACATTTTTGAAAATAATCATAGATTTCCGAGTTACAGCGGCTATAAAATATAGGTATTAGTTATTAGTCGCGCATTTTACTTAGTAAATGTGCTCCGATTTTGATGATACTTCTTTTCAAAGAAAGAGTAGAACTGAGAGATTGTCTTATATTTCTTTCTTTTCCTAATCCAACAGGGCCTTCCCCAAATAGAAATAATAATGGAGGCCAATTTAACCTAAACTATTTCGAGAGATTGTCGTATATTAAACTTGTCTTAATCCAACAGGGCCTTCTCCAAATATAAATAATAATGGATGCCAATTTAACCAAAACTATTTCACGTTTAACTGCCTACATTAGGTAGGTTAGGTTAGGTTAGTTGTTGGTTCATCAAAGTAATTATTATAAAATTGATTTTCTTAGCTTCTCATGTTGGTGTAATGCTGTTTCACATTGTTACATTATCATATACACCGTATATTCATTCTATATTATTAGCTATTAGATCTCTGAATAATACATACAGGCAAAGAATATACAAGGGTAATAGGATAAGTACTTCTTTAGTATTAATGAACGTTCAACGATTTTCATGACTAATGTTGCACTCAAAAGTGTGAAATAAATATTTTTTATAAATATGGACCGACGTTATTAATTAGTACACTGGAAAATACAAAATAATATTAATTTCTTTTCGTGCTGGTACTTGTGAAATTGGTGCCAAAATTTTTAAATCTAACTGCAACTGCACAACTTCAATAGTACCAACACCATTAGAATTAATATTATTTTGTATTTTACAATGCACCAACTAATAAAGTTGGTCCAATTGTTTGTAAAAAATGTTTATTTTGAGTGTAACATTTGTCACGAAAATCGTTGAACGTTCACTAATATCATTGACTATGAATTTATATTCTTTGCTTGCACTTGTTATTATTGAAAAATCTAAAAACATTGTCGCGGAAACACGCATATTAGACATAGACATAGACTTTACCACCGTAGTAACTCGAAAACTATAACTCTTTTTAAAAAATCTTCAATTTAAACGTTTCCGGCTATTCTCCTATCTTTACTTCTGTCGTCTCAGGTATTCGATTTTCGAGAAAAATATAACCCTGCACTCCGTTCCGGGATTTCGGATTTGGGTTTTCTCAATTTCTCCCCTTTCAAATGAATCAAAAATCATCAAAATCGGAGTACGTTTATAATAAAGCGCGCGCAACTACCAAAAAAAAATCTGGTGTGTCCACTCGCAGGACTTTCCTACCGCTCGCAGGCAAATTCCAGTGAATGAAAAATTTAACACTATTACAATACTTTTCTTACACAGCGACGATATTAGCGGTAGTAAAGTAAAAATCCTCTGGTCAAATCGTGCTACCACTCATTTTTTTTCAGCATGTCAAGACAAACAACAATGGTCATGTACCGTTTTTCGAAAGATGAAACGTTTAGCCAGAATCTGAAGAAACATGTGGAAAATATGGAATTTTATTCAAGCATAACTCTTTCTTGTGCTTTTTCTCAGGGATGGCTCTCTGTGTGTGTGGTAAAGGGCTCTCAGAAGAGTACTTTAGGCAAGTTTAATCAAAATCCTTAGAGCCGTTTTCGCGCTACAGTCTTGAGCAAATCACGTTTTTTGGCTATAGCTCAACACCCAGTGTATACAGGATTCTCATTCAGTGCCACCGGTACCAAACAAAATAAAAAAGAAAGCAACGGAATACACGGATCCGTTTCCGAGATAATGCTGTCACAGACAGACAGACGGACAGACAGACAGACCAATGGCTGAAAATATGTTTATTAGACTTAGCAAAGTCTGAAACGTCAACATTTTTAAAAATCTCGATACCAAAAATTTCACACGATTACAATACTTTCCTTATACAGCTACTATAGTATCATAGGAAAGTAGAAAAAAGCAGACAGTCGAATTGTGTACCTCCTCCGTTTGGGATTGTCGGTCAAAAAATTAGACCGGCCTTATTAGTTGGTGCTCGGAAAAATAATTTTATATCTATTGGTGCTGGTACTTTTGAAGTTATTGCCAACAGTCTTCTATGTAACTATAATTGCACAACTTCAAAATTAACAGCACCAATAGAGTTTATAGTATTTTGTATTTTTTATAGCACCAACTAATAAAGTCTGTCCAATTTTTTTTTAGAGTATATATCTTTTTAGAGTTCCGTACATCCGATAACAATCGGAACACTTATAAGATCACTCTGATTTTTATCTGTCTCTCTCTCACATCTTTTCTCCGAAATTTATCTTCACTAACAACTGGACATATGAAATTTATGAATGTTTCAACACTGAATCACGTGATCATGTTTTTTATAGACAACACAATGCATTTCGTTTGAGTCATGCTTCATTCTTAGGTTTGCTATTCTAGTACCAATATATATTTTTTTCAAAATTTGTTTATTACAACATTTCGTAAGATAACAGAGAGATATCGCAAACACGATTTACAAGGTAGAGCAGTATTAAAACAGCATTAATAAAATACTACTGAACAGTTATCGCACGGCTAATTCATCACGAACCTTATTTTGTCATCCCTTATTTTGAATAACGGCGGTGCTAATGACGAAGATATTGAATACGTGAGCAAATGGTTAAGGCTGTTTGTTGCGTCTTCTATTTATATTTATCTTTTTAAAATCTAATACTAATGACACCCGACTAGTAGATGACTTGGTATTTGGTATTCTTATAACGAAAATGTCAGAACTGTCAAAATAAGGTAGAGGCAGTAAACTAACGTCATCTATATTCCGGCATAAATAAGGTCAAGTACTATCCTTAATAAAATCAGCAGTAAATCAAGTTGAGTCTACGCATGCGTAGATGCCAAAATAAGGGAAATTTTATTAATGCTTGTCTCTTTATAGCGTTCGCGATAACTCTCTAATTTCAAAGACACTACAGTTCAAGAACAATTTAATTTCTAAATTGAGACTAATCCAATCTAATCCAGCTCAAATAAATATTCGAGATGAAAAAGTTTCAATTTTGAAAATGAATCTGTAAAGCTTTTACAACCCAAGCTTTGACAACTGGTACCAAATTATTCTATATGGAAAAACAAAACCACACTATAATATACGACTGCTTTGACCACATATCAATCAGAGTTGGCTCATACACATATATATAGAGCCTGGAAAAGTATTTTTATCACAATTTACACATACACACAAGCATTATATACACCTAGTGTTTTCATCATCAATGGTATTACGTTTTGCCGCTTAGTTTTCTATGAGTATTTTCATTTGTTACAACGTAGGCTGTGTTGTATATCCACAGCCAAACGGCAAAAACTTTATTTGAAAATATCACCGCAGGAGAGCGAGAACGGGGAAATAACATTACGACTAGGTTATTTTTATTGTATGTTTTGTAGTTGTTTGAATTTGTGGATGCCGCATGCATAATGGTTCGATGTACTTGGCCGATAAGCAGTCGACGGTTTGTTTATGTCAATATAAAAGAAAGTTTATACCTACACCAGCCAAACGAGCAACCCTCCCACTCACCACCGGGGGCACTATGAAGGGAGGTGGCATGTGGCATCAGAAGTAATATTTAGTGATAAGAAATTGTAAATTTAGCAGCATGTAGCATGCACAGGGACGGGGTAGCTCATATAAATTCACCACTAGTAAAGATAGCGATGTTCAATGTCGAGACAATAATGCTTTTTTCGTGAGTTTAATATTTGACACTTTCATTCAAAATAAAATAGGTAGTTAATCCAATGAAACTTTCCACAGCTCTAAATTCAGAGAAATAATTAAGTTAATTAGTAAGTAAATATTCATTCCATAGGAAAGACCCTGAATTCATTCTAATTTGCGTTAACAAAAACAAGCAACTCCAATGATTATAATATATGCTGCCAACTAACCATCATTTAATGACTTATTGGAATTGTCTCACCCTATTGGTATTCCCTTTACAATGTAGAAAAAACATTTCTGAAAATAGCAAAATGCAACAGTATGACCTTAACAGTTTTTAAACTAAAAGGATTTCTATATAGATAATAATCAACTCTAGGATCAGATTTAATACAACAAATGTAAGTCATCAAAATGTCGTGATGATGTCACAAGAGTTTCCTAATGAAGTCATACATGAATGAGTGATTTTGAAAGTGGTGCAATCAAATTTAAAGAATGACTTGTTCGAAAGTTTTAGCCAGTTTACACCTGCCATATGAAGAAGTCACTGTGATTCTGTCAATGGAATCTGGATATCTCTTTATTTTTTATTTGAAGTCTAATGTCGTGATCACATTAACACTGAGCATCCATCGCCTCTGTCACTGTAGTTCAATAATAATACAAAATCGCAGCATTAATCGAAACACGTGCTCTGCTCAGAACTATATTACAAAAAACGGCTCGAAGGAGTGATGAAACTTGCCTAAAGTATTCTTCTGAATGCACTTGACCATAAAAGCTCATATTTTATTTCTGTTTATTCATTACAAAAATGTAATATGATCATGGTCTTTCGTCTTGGTTCTCTGAAAAAAATAATGATAGCACAAGCCAATCCATTTTTTTGAGATTGTTAGGAAAGTCAAACCTGCCAGATTTTTTACACAATAATAAAGAGTGGCCGTTAAAAATGAGGATTACCTTACCTCTCCTTGGTCCAATCAACAACTGATTAGGCATTAGATAAAACAAATAATTAAATTTATACTCTTGAGAAGCCACTGATGAGACTATGGCAAAAACATAACCGTCCCTGGTTTCCCACTCACTATTCAAATAAAAATAGAGTTTTATGTGGTGGCAAAATGTTGTTAAGAGACAATCGTATTGTGGTGCGCTGTTTTGCAGCGGAACATAGATGGCGTGTTGTACGGCGGTACGTTTCGCGCCGTTTCGCCGCTTTGTTCGCCCGACGCAACAATATGCTTCCTGTCAGAAAGATAGGGACCCAGCCCAGCACAGCACCAGCATTGTCTTATGAGGGGCAACCCCCCCGACGCTGCCGACTCCTATCGTATCGTCGGTTTGCTGGTGAGCGAAGGCCGCTTCTTCTCGCATCCCCCCCCCCTCATCGCACTCCTTTTTGTACCTTTGTCTGTCTTCTTGTGTGTCGGTGGTTGCATTTAATTAAGGATATTATCGCGTCGTTTTTATGCCGCATTAGAGATTTGCCTCATTACCGACGTTGGTTGCATAGAACACAAATATTCTTCTCTGATGAACAAAATATTTTTGTGAAAAGATACCACAGAGATAGAGAATAAGAGAGCTCGCTGCCGCCGGCAACGAAATGTGGATGTTTCTTTTCATCTTGAAAGTCTACTTTTTGGGAATTTTTGAGTCTCAGTAGTTTTAAAAGATGATGTTGCTTTTCTAAAAGTAGAATATTTCGAAGCAATCTATTCTACGTGTATAATTCAAAATCAACATAGCGACAACAGAGATTTTGTCTTGTTTCATTCATTGCATTCATTATTTTCTTTGCAGAACTATTTTGTAGGTCTATATTAGATATCAGACTATTGTAGATCTTGAATGGGGTGTGGGACGAGTTGGATCTTGGTATGTAGGTAGATCATCCAACAAGATGCTCTCCAAATATCTTACATGAGGATTTTTTCCGATACAGCAATGATATTATCTGGGTACAGAACTTTTCTGCTCAGTTTTCTTAAGAAAGTGGTTGAATCAGCACGGGTAGATATAAAAAGTTTTGTCAAAAAGATATTTAAACATTCATCACTTGCTCCTTAAAAAATATTCGATCACCCGCTTGCTTTTGAGATTTTCTCTCAAGTGCAATTTTTTCTATTGCAGTTTTTCAATTATGTAACCTACAAATTACGGGCAGGCGGAGTGGCTATCTATCATTATGTCATGTCTTAACGATATCACCAATCACCAATGTCATGACACCACATTGCAAATTCGACGATTAGTTGAATAGATTTTGATGCATCAAGTGTTGGTGAACCTTAATGTCAAATGGAAGATGACCTAATTTTAATTTCGATAGTGGTGTTACAAATGTATGCACAGATATCTTATGATTAATGGGGACCTCGATTCTCGGAAAATCGGTATATATTACCGATTATATATTACCGAACCATACCTTTTGATTTTGATGAAAAAGGTACGAGACCACCACTAAAATTATTTTAAGATAAATTTAAATCATCAAAAATCTTACCTCCTTTCTCTCATGGATGCTATTCAAACTAATATGTCTCACAGGGTGTAAGTCAAAAGCGTGACGCCGTCAGGTTAACCCTTGAAAATTATAAAATGCCCCAAAAGGGACAGGACGATAGCGCGCACCCACTCACATATAATATAATAATATACCTGCTGGGTTTTTCCGGACAATTTCCTATAAATATACTTTAATTTGCAAATAAATACTATAATTATTACTATATATACATAAGAAGTATCAGTGTTTAACTGTATTGGCTGATAGTTGATGGAAATCCATATTAGATAGGAATTGGAACAATATATTGAATTTCCACTATTATATATTTTAAAGACACATAACAATTGTTTCGGCACACTAAAGGTACAGGGTGCCGAAACAATTGTTATGTGTCCTTAAAATATAATATCTGGAGACCGAGCTTTGCTGGGGTAAATCAGGATTTAAGATGGGTCTATAAGAGTTACTAAGGATAAATAAACTTATACAAAATGTGCATATTTCTGGTTAAAATGTATTGCGATCGGTAAATACTGCTTTTATTGTTCACATGTAAGTTATAGATTTCGAAATAAATATGAATGTGTAATATGAATGATTAATATACCAAAACATAATAGCTAGTGTGGATGGACCTCGAGGGTCACACCGATTAAAAGTGAAAGTGTCGTCATGTACAAATTTTCATTAAAAATTTCCGATTAAATTATTAGAAACTCATATTAACATCTTTTATTTAAAAAAATGTGTTTTGTTAAAAAAAAACTCTAAGGTGATCAAAATTCGAACCGAGGAACTCTAGGGGCCTGTTGTTCGAAAATAAATGACATCGGCTAAGCCCGTGCTAAACACACGCTAATCTTTGACGTGAGCTAAAGCGTTGTTCGAAGCAGACTTTTCAAAAGTTTAGCGCGGTCTTAGCCGGTGGCCTGTTTAACCTACGTATACGGCATTTTTGCGTTGTTCGAACGCCAAACGCCGCATTACCCTGGTATTAGCCCGTGATTAGCCGCCTGCTTTTTAAACCAGGCAGGGGGGTTGATTTAAGTAGGTATTTGACAGCCGGCAACAATTTCGTTTAAACCTTCGATCGAAGTTATGAGTGAATAAGTGCAACAAAATTTGTGTTTGGATGCAATTTACACTGTTCGACATAACGTAAGTTTGTTATTACCTTTTTTATAATGCAAAATTCTGTAATTTTATAGTAAGTATTTACATTGACTCAAGTTCCGTAAGGCTGGTATTTGCAGTTAATATATTATGCATACACGTAATTGCTATGACTTACAAAGGCAGAGTTTCTCAATATATAGCTTCTTTATACAAATAAAAATCTATTACGAGATCTCGGTTCTCGGTACAATAATTAGTCTACATCTGCACGTAATGAAGAAAATAATGTGGGAACATTTATCCGCTTGGCCAGAGACACCCCTTGCTGCGCATACGTTCTTATACAGTTATCACATAATTCACATCACAGCTTTTATATCAAATATTAGTTATATGTATAATGTATACCACAGTCACGGAGACGCGACGGAGAAAATGATGGGGGTAATAGTAGGTATCATCGACGGTAGGCGGGGAATACGGGCGAAACGGCAGTCGCAAGCAATAGGGTAGTGAGTCCTAACCTAACCTTTATAATCTGTGGACTGTGGAGTAGTTTGTTGTGTTGTGTTGTACACAAGTCGCCTTATAAGAATATGCGTATATATGGTTACTGTTAAATATGTGTATTGGTTAGTAAGAAGATCACGATAGAAAACTTTCGCGAAGCCTGGAAGCGAGGTATCTGGCCGAGTGGAGCCGTGTTTTAATTATTAAAGAAGAAGAGGGTCCCCCAAATGACTCAGGGGTTCCTCAGCTAGAAATGGCAATCCTACCTCATCCTTCTGTAAATCTGTAAGTGAATATATACATTTTAAAGGTTACTACCAAAACCACTTAAAATATGCACACTACGATCAATATAACAAACGGTTATATCATTATATTTGCAATAGTCGAACGATGTAAGACAATACTGCAATAATTATCAATATAATTTTAATCAAATGTTTTAACAGCCTGCGGTAGAACAGAAAAAGGTATATTGTAATTTAGTAGAGCTGATCATTGTATTTATGCTTATATACCTATGTGTAGGTTCTAATGTAAGTTCCCAGTACCAGAATTTTACTGCTAATCGAAAAGACGAAAACAAGCAGATATGTATTTCTGACAATATTCAAATTGAATTTAAAAGTTATAGCCTTTCACATTGAAAACTATTTTTCAAAAAGTTGAAATACTTGGAAAATTTAGTATGAAACATCCAATTTTGTAATTAGAAATCAAAATGACAAATTATGAATGTCAGCTGAGCAAAAGCTATAGTATTACAGAATGAATGAATTCAGTTCAAAGTTTTTCTAAAGAATTTTTATTTTTCTATGCTTTCCTAATAATATTTTCTTTTATATTGTTCCACACTAATATTTTTTTTCTGCACAGGACATTTTCTGGATCGAGGATGAGATGGATCTTTTTGTTTGAGAGATGGAGCTGGAGTGATGGTGGTTCGAGGTTCTGGGAGTTGGCATTCTGGTTCCAAAGAAACGGAACATGGCAGAGCCTCTATAATAACTACAGGGGTGTTGGCACATCAATATCTCCTGAAAATTAATAATATAGAATATTAGTCTTGATATTATATACAATAATTGCTAGTTGTTTTATGTGTAGTTTATAAACTGCAATATATACATATTGTAATAAATATATGCAAATATTGTTAATATTTTTTTCTGTATATTTTCAGTTGTAATTACAAAAGTATATATCTTTCTATTAAAAATAATAATTGTTTATTCCATTGTAATGTTTCTTATGGGTATAATAAATAATAATACTATTTATGCATCTTATCATTTCAACACCTTTTCATGTTCATTGTAAAATACACTTGAAAATAATTAACTTACCTTTCAATAAGCCGCAGGAGTGAAGCTCGGTCCACAAGAGTAAAATTCTTCCTTTTTCTTTCCATTTTCTCAAAATATATTTCACAGAAAATATTTAGATTTCATTATTCACTAGCAAAACAAACAACGATGACAACTAGTTTAACCTATTAATCAATAAAATTTTGACATATGACGACCCGCTCACGTAGCGTGAAGTTTTCAACGAAAGGACAAATTCAGGCTCCATACGAGCTAAGCACGGGTTAAACTTAGCACATGATTAGCCACTGTTTCGAACAACAGGCCCTAGATCAATACCCGGAAGCATAACTATTTTTCCTGATGTTATTGTGTTTATATTGATATACTAAATATAATCTATAGAACTCGTATAATGAGAATTGCTGAAAACGAGTTTTCTTGTGAAGGTGAATACAACCAATCGATTCAATACACTCTAAAATCCATACATATGAATTTTCATAGAAATCGGTAGATCAGATTTCGAGATAATATTTGCATATATATATATGTATATATATATATATATATATATATATATATATATATATATATATATATAATTAAAGAAATCTATTAGTTCATTAATGAATGAGATATAAAATATATAAATAGGATGAAGCTCTACACCTTTATGCTTTTATTTAGTCGGACACAACCACCCACTAGAAGCGGATCACGTGATTTCTAGCTTGTTAGCTTTCATCAGCGCCACATAAGTGGAAGCTGTATCCAACTATACAAAAGCAACTGGAAGTAGTCAAAAACTTTGAGACATTATCTACCAGTGGGACACAATTCGCGCCACCTAGGTATTGAGAGCAAAATTACGTTTAACGTAAGCATGTATAATAATTAAAGAAATCTATTAGTTCATTAATGAATGAGGTATAAAATATATAAATAGGATGAAGCTCTACACCTTTATGCTTTTATTTAGTCGGACACAACCACCCACTATTATATATTTTATATCTCATTCATTAATGAACTAATAGATATCTTTAATTATTATACATGCTTACGTTAAACGTAATTTTGCTCTCAATACCTAGGTGGCGCGAATTGTGTCCCTCTGGTAGATAATGTCTCAAAGTTTTTGACTACTTCCAGTTGCTTTTGTATAGTTGGATACAGCTTCCACTTATGTGGCGCTGATGAAAGCTAACAAGCTTGAAATCACGTGATCTGCTTCTAGTGGGTGGTTGTGTCCGACTAAATAAAAGCATAAAGGTGTAGAGCTTCATCCTATTTATATATATATATATATATATATATATATATATATATATATATATATATATAATAAATATAAAGAGAACTATAATTCAGTATTACTGAGATAGATATAATATCAAAATGAGAATGCTATTCACCTTTATGCTTTTATTTTCATCGGATACAGTCATGCCCTTATGTGGCGCTGACGAAAGCAAATAAGCTTGAAATCACGTGATCCGCTTCCAGTTGTTGGGAGTTGTTCTAGAAATGTGATAGTATAAAGAATCATGTAACTGTATCTCCACCTTTTAAATATTTGTGAACTACTTACTGTTTTTAATGTGTAATTTTAATTGTGTAGTTTTTAATACCACTATGAGGAATTTTCCAACCTTGTACAGTCTATGCCGTTTCAAATTTTAATCCTCACTTACAAACCTTGATAACGGAAATAAATAGTTCAGAATGCTCGGACAGCAAAAAGAGTTTACTTATTTAAGCCCCATATAACTTCGGCAGAATTCCCATTTTCATTTAACACTTTGTTATCTAACACTTACTGCCGTACTTCCATACTTCCATCTACTATATACTATATATATATATATAATAATATATATTATGCTTTTGTTTAGTCGGACACAACCACCCACTAGAAGCGGTGGTGTAGGGCTTCATCTAATTTTTATATTTTATATCTCATTCATAAATTGAACTAAATAGATCTCTTTAATTATTATACATACTTACGTTAAACGTAATTGGGCTCTCAATACCTAGGTGGCGCGAATTGTGTCCCACTGGTAGATAATGTCTCAAAGTTTTTGACTACTTCCAGTTGCTTTTGTTTAGTTGGATACTAGCTAGATTAGCTTCCACTTATGTGGCGCTGATGAAAGCTAACAAGCTTGAAATCACGTGATCCGCTTCTAGTGGGTGGTTGTGTCCGTCTTAACAAAAGCATAAAGGTGTACAGCTTCATCTAATTTTTATATTTTATATCTCATTCATAAATTGAACTAAATAGATCGCTTTAATTGTTATAAATACTTCGTGAAACGTAATTGGGCTCTCAATACCTAGGGGGCGCGAATTGTGTCCCACTGGTAGATAATGTCTCAAAGTTTTTGACTACTTCCAGTTGCTTTTGTTTAGTTGGATACAGCTTCCACTTATGTGGCGCTGATGAAAGCTAACAAGCTTGAAATCACGTGATCCGCATCTAGTGGGTGGTTGTGTCCGACTAAACAAAAGCATAAAGGTGTAGAACTTCATCTAATTTTTATATTTTATATCTCATTCATAAATTGAACTAAATAGATCTCTATATATATATATATATATATATATATATATATATATATATATATATTATATCCAAGCATTGCTCGTTTAATATAATTAGATAATAGTGGAAATGTAATAAACTGTTTCAATTCCTATCTAATTTTCAGTGTGTTTCCAATTACATGCAATATACCTACCAAAATGGAGACAACTTTAAGCGAGCGCGGAAAAAAACTAATAATAGTTGGAAATTATACTTTTCATAAAGATAGAGAAAATATTTTAGGTGTTTCTTATCGCTGTCGCTTACGAAGCGAGGATGTCCAGCTTCTATTTCTGTGGATAAATCAGAAGAGCTGCTGTTACAACTAAAAGGCAATCACAATCACGCAATTAAGGAAGACTTGCACGTTAAGGTAAGTGTTTAATAATTAAATTTAATAATATTATGGAAATAGAAAGTTTGTTATTAATTAAGTTAACGTAAAATATAAACTTTTTCGAAATTCCACAGATATTACAAAACGGAATCAAGTATATCGATCAAGAAGATGCCTTTTGCCTGTTTTAACCCGATCATTAGAAGACGTCCAAGAAGGTCTGGAATCTGCTATTATTAAAACAAAGCACGACAAAGACTTTTTATTGGTAAATATGTAATAGGAAATCAAATATTATAATATTCTCTTGTCAAACAAATTTACTGTATTTGTGTTCACGACTAAAAATTTTTCAATTTTTGTCCAAAATTCTTAACTCAGTTATTTACTATACATACATATGTTTCCAAACAAGCAATCTAATACTTATCTTGAGGCGCTTCAGCTACTAGACCGTTATTGTACCAATATAGCCCAAAGAAATCGTTTGTGATTTTGAAAAAGCAATCCATCTTGCAGTTAATAAAATTTGGCCAGATATAAATGTTATAGGATGTGGGTTTCATTTAACGCAGTCCTGATATCGCAAAATTCAAAATGTTGGTTTATTATCTGAGAACAGTGAGTCTAATTCAACAATAGGTCAATAGTTACTTTTGGACTGTTATTTATAAATCCTAACGAAGTAGAGGATTGTTTTGTAGAAGACCTTTACTCAGATATTCCTCAGAATGATAAAGTTATTGAATCTGCTGATTATTTAGTTGAGATTTATATTGCTAATGATTTTGTTTTCCCTCCGAATATATGGGCTTCTTGCAGCAGTGATAGAGAACGAACAACAAATGCCTGTGAATCATTCCACAGTCATTTTAACTCCTGTTTTTATGTAGCGCATCCAGATAATATATTCATTAGTGTATTAAAAGATGTGCAAGTGAATTCATATATTAAAATAAATACTCTAAAAATTGCCTAAGAGTTATAACAATACTAGATATAAGAAAATGTAACGTGTTTGTTATGAATTCGCAAAAAACTAAAATATATTTATAATAATCATTGTTTGTTTGCTTTTCTGGTGTCTTTATCTGAAACTGACTGAGGATGACACTTGCCCAATTGACCAATATACCTAGAGTAACACGCGCGCAATTGACCCATAAAATTTAACTAGATCAAGAATATCCTCGATGCCATCATAGAGAATCATACAATTTTATTTTAATCTACACCAACGCTTCAGAAGGAACTGGAAGAGCCGTTATCATTCTCACTGAAATTTTTTTACGCATTTCCCAGTAAACCAATGTACATCTTAAAGACGTATTATGTACGTATAATTCAGACGTAGCGTCGTCTTATGTACGTACGGTAGTTACGTTTGGATATCTTCAAGACGTACATAGTACGTACTTTGTCCACCCTTTTTAACATCTTATGTACGTACTTTTTCGACGTATTTCTTACATAGATATGACGTATGAAGGACGTATTTTTTGGTATTTGAATTAAAAAATACATATATTCCTGAATATTTTATTTTTTTCTCTTAAAACAACTAGTCTAAAAAATACATAAACAAAACAATAATAATCAAGGAACTCAAAGGTGACACTATTAAAAAAATAATAATACAATTCCAAAACTCAAAAAAATAATAGATATAATCTTGAAATTACTTAAATAATTATTTACTTAGTCTTCGCTTTTAGGCGGTCACTGCCTCTCCGAAGCCATGTTGCTATCGCTTCTTCGCTTTCCTTCTTGTTTTTGGAATTTTGGAATCCTCTGCAGCTGCTATGTTAGGATTCTTTTATCTATAAGGATTTGTATAACTTATATTAAATTAAATGAAAAGTCTTGGATGTATAATTATCCATTATTAAGTTACTTCAAAACTTACCTAGGACAAGCTTGGCTAATAGAGTATCACAGAACTTATTTTTCTGTCTGCCACCCAGCCAGCTATATGTGCTAGCAAGAGAGTCAGTTATTACTGTTCGCTGACATCTGGCCACAAATTCATATGTGGTTCTGCCTCCTAGGTTGGATAATTCAGCAACCTTAAATGAACAATAATAAGTAGTCATTATAAAACGGACGCATTAAAAAACAAATACGTAAATTTTTATTTTTGACTGCAAAACCTGTATGACACGTTCACAAATCAGTAACAAAATTGTGGCGAATATAGAACAGGTCACATTTTCCATATTAAAAATATCATGTGCACATGCACATTGTACAATTATGATGCAATTTGTTGCTATATTTGTGAACGTGCTTCGTGCCACACAGGCTTAAGAAAACTGAAACTAGATAGTAAAGATTTTTATACTTAAATTCCATATTAGAATGTCTCAAGTGTCCCATAAATTTTGCTTATTACTCTACTCAAAATTATAAATGCCGTAGAGTCATCTAAAAACGCGCAGTGTATACATTATTTTTTAAGACGCAACACAGGCGTTTATACAGACCATTAGATTTAGATGCTGTCAATATCAAACATTTTATCCTTTTTTGTACCTAAAAACATGATCATATAGGATATATGTACTGCTTAAAGAATACAAAATGACATGTATGAAACAGTAGTAACACGTTTTTTGGCTTATCTTTGTAAATGGTCCGTGTTATGCTTGTTTTCTTTGGTGTTGACCATGCTACTGCACAGGACGAATTATCCATATCTTCAGGCAATGAATCTTGTTCGCTTATGGCATTGTCTACAAGAGTTAACCAATTATGTTTTTCGCATTCAAACAGATTTGTTATTTTTTATTTCTATTTTTGCAGTTTAATTATTAAATTTAATTATCAGTGTATGGCTGTTGGTTTTGAAGCAAAAGTATAAACGTCGCAGTTAAACATTTCCAAACATTAACTATAATACATATAAAGTGGCTTACATTCTATGAAATTATTAGATTTATACCATGCAAAGCAAAAGTCCACTTACCTGTACATTGATTAATATTCCCTTTTTTATTCACTAAAAACAAAACCACCCACAACTTTTCAAATAATAACCAATCTTTTCAAAAGTTTCAAATGAAATAATTACTTATCTCCTGTCTACTGTCAGTCGTCAGTCTAGAGCCAATGTTGGCAGATTCAAAGTTAATTAGCTATTTTCTTTACTTTTCGAAAAGTATACGATAATAAAATCAAAAGTTCGCTACTTATTCAAGTACCGTGTAAAAGCAATTACCCCAATATTTACGTTAACAAAATTATCTAAGTAATAATTGAAATGAAGAAACACATAATTTGATAAAAAGGAGGTACAGGTGTAAGAATGGGGTTGTAAACCATAATTTTATCCATACTGTTTGAAAGCTCAACAAAAATAAATGACCTAAACTATAACGTTTGGCCGACAAACGGTTTAATTCATGAAGTCACTTTGAAATATGTTTTAAAAATATCTATAGAATACGCTGCACCAAAGAATGACATTAAGGCTATTAAGAGGGTATTTGCTTTTCAGTCTTACCTTCTTTGGCCTTTAGCATCGCAGCTCCGCTCCAATTTGCAAATTAATAAAATAATGAATAAAAGGTCTCTGCCAAAAATGGCTAAAAGTATTTCAAAAATGTACAAATAAACATATACGTGAATGATTTTATTTGATATAATCTTATAAATGAACATTTTTAAGAGATGAGTTATCCTCCATGACTATGACAGTTATAACAGAAAAGTTTATATCTATAATAAATAGTAAGTACTTTACGTAGTAGTATTTACGTCTTATGAACATATTATGTACGTACCAAATTTTGGACCTATGTACAAAAAAATATACGTACATATTACGTACATACGACGTACGGACGTAAATATGACATGAAATGTACGTCTTATGTATGTACTGTGTTTACTGGGTTACCTTGCCACCATCTTACTCAATTCATGTAATGGACAGAAATTCTCAATCCTGACCAATTTGCTTAGTTTGCTGGAATCTATTCAAAAATACACCATTATTGATCTTCTTGAACACCCCATAATAAAAATAGCACGATTCGAACCAAAAACGAATTACATTTTATTATTTATCAATTGAACGAAAATCTACATTTAAATTCTTAGCACATCCTGTAAGGACGCATTAATGATTTGGCCAACCGTTGAATGAATTATACCCAGCACTACTTGGTCATTTTATGGTATGTCAGTCACTATTTCATGATATGGTCTGCCACAGACAAATATAGGTCACTCGTAAATAATTTACATATTATAGAATACTCCCATTAAAAATGTCTTACCTATAGCAAAAGTCGTCTCACTCGACTAACATGCATATAAATATAATGAAACACATTCCATCCGAAGGTATCATAAATTTTTACCGTGTGACAATTAGAGCTATGAATAGGTAGTTTAATGGTCGAAATAAATAATAATATTAATATATAACTGGCTTTTGAGCGGTGGTCGTAATTAGTTTTGTAATCAGAGTGCGGCGTGAAGCACCTGGGTACCCAAAGCATAGCTGGCCTCCCAATCCCCCCCAAATTCCCCGCCACAAAGCGTCCCGTCCTCAACTTCGTATCCACAAATGAGCCGCCCAAGTTCTCCATATACAGGGTGTTTCCAAAATGCCTACCTACTAGATATTCCTGAGGTCAGTAAACCCTGCCAATTTATCATTTCGATGATGCCTCGGGTGGTTGTTCTTGAAGCTTTAATTTGAGATCAGCTTAACATATTTTTAGGGCACACAATCTCATTGCAAAATTTACATAATTTTCCAGGACTGTTTTGGGAAATAAAACTATAAAAAAATAAGTTGGTAGATACATACACGTTTTTATTCCCAACCAAAAAAAAAAAATCTTTATTCAAAATGCCATATTGATTATCAATTAATTCACATATCATTATGTTTAAGAAAAAAAAATGTCATCAAGAACGGGTGCGACCTCCTCTACTATTAGAAACTGTAAGGCATGCTAGGAATTAAATTATCCAGCTCATCTTGAGGTAATGTGTTCCTTACTTCTTTAAGTGGGTCTCAAAATGACTGTTGAAGACTGGAAACTGAGTAGGCCAGGGTAATACAGGATTTTTTTTAGTTCCGCCCCCGTATCATGTAAAATTTAGCAACTAGTTGCAATCGCGTTGTTGTCACAGTGTTGCCAAAATCTATTAGACCCTGTCTATAGAGTATTGTATTTAAAAGAGCCCTTTTGTTGAGAACATGATTTAAATTAATTTAATATCCAAAAATACATATAACCAACCTCACTTTGTTACTTTTCACTTGAGTATCAATTGACGTTTTGACAGCGACGATTGCGCGGTTGCGTTACAGTTGCTAATGATACATGATAGTCCCGCGGAAGACAATTTTAATAACATTGGCGTTATGTAAGCGGGCATTATATTTCATTAAACTAAAATTAAGGGCACCATTTTCCGCGAATGATACCAGCACAGGTCGAAGATTTAAATTAATGTACTTCTCATAACAAGACCATATATTGCACCGAATAGCAAATTTTCGTTTTGTGAACCCGGATAATATAGGCTGTGACTAACTTACAGACAAACAGGTACGAGAGCGTTCGTATAAGACTTCCATTTCTTTATCGGATGTAAGGAACTTATTCAAAACTTGTTCTGTGATAGTGCTGTAGCATTTTGTAGAGATATGTTAGAAACACCCTGTATATCTAGTATCTCTCTCTCTCTTTCTCTTGCTCTCGTCTTGTTTGCCCTTCTGAAAGTTCCCGCGCTCGCTGCTTCAGCAACTCTATATGCCGCTGCTTGTTTTCAGGAATTCAGGAAGGACTACTACTCCACTGTCTAGTTATAAAATGTCGAGCGTTCACGGTATTCCTCAGTCCAGAATGTATACATATATATTTAAAATTGGAATTTCGCTTTCAAGCAGATTATTTCAATTTTCAGAATAAAATACCTACATGTTTGTTAGAATTATCTATTTATTAACTTCGTATTCCCTACTATCGGCGGGTGCAAAATGGGCACCAAATTTGGGATTTTACCTGTTAAGGAAAAAGGTTACCTTAATCCGACATGTATTAAGGGCACCACATTATCCTTCAGGTAAAGTTTCTATAAATTATCATAATAGTTTTTTTTTTAATTGAATTCTAGTAAATGATGTTGTTCCTGACAGGTTTTCAAAATAGGAAGTACATTTATTTTGTAGAATATATCCGAAAAGTTAACTTCGTAGGTATTGGAGCTATTATCAAACTTGTATTAATTATGGAGATATCGTTCATGGACAGTAACAAGGGACAATGTTTGTTAGTTATTAACAAATATGCCTTCTCAATGCAAAAAGCATTGAAGAGTGGTGAAGTTTTTTGGCGTTGTACAAAAAATCTACGAACTGTGCAGCAAAAGTGTTAACGATTGGTGAAGAAAATTTAGTAAGCAGGAGCCAGCTGGACCACAATCATGAACACAACGATAGTAAGCTGAACCGGAAAGTTATTTCATCTACGTGTAAGCGAAAAGCCTTGGATGATATTTCCGAAAAACCAGGGAAAATTATAAGACGTAAACTAGCTAACAAATTACCTGAAACAGTCACAACCACATATTTGACATGCATCCGAAGAAACATCTACAAAGCAAGGAGAAAACTTCTACCAGGACCACAGCCACGAAATAGAGCTGAAGTCCACAATGCAGTGAGAGACTCTTATATTAAAACGAGCCGAGATAAAAGTTTTGTTTTCATTAACTGCTCCTCAAGTAATGTAATAGTTTTTTCTTGTAAAACTAATATGATACATTTATGTGAAATGGACAAAATATATATAGACGGTACATTTTCTTATTGTACGAAACATTTCTTACAATTATTTACCATTCATGGACTCTACAATGGACATTACATTCCTTTAGTTTTTTGTTTGTTGCCTGACAAACGAAGTGAGACCTACACAAAATTATTTCAAAATCTAACCATGGAAATCTGTGAACGCTACTTTACAACGTTGAAACCAATTGAAGTTTTTGTTGATTTTGAGAAAAGCATTCACACAGCGATCCAAGCTATATGGCCAAAGACAAAAATCAATGGTTGTCGTTTCCATTTACACCAATCATGGTTCAGAAAAATCCAAATTTTAGGGTTAACCAAAGCATTCAGGAGCGAAGATTCCGAAGTAGGAAGATGGCTACGATATAAGTTTGGATTAAAATATTTGAATCCAGAGGAAGTGGGTGATTGTTTCGCATTAGATTTGTTTGCCGAGAAACCAGATCATCCAGAGGTTGATGAATACGCCGATTATTTGCTGGAAACAAATAGAAGAAGACGCATCTGATTGTATTTCCGTTAGTTAGTTGGGTGAATAAGGAGAAATTGTTGTTGACAGTGGCGAAGTTGCATTTTGATAAATCGTCTAGGCTACACAGGTCTTCATGTGGTACTTTTTCGCAGTACCAGAGTGAAAAAGTATTTATGCAGTCCTCGCTGGTCCATTTGGTTGAGCCTTTTGAGTTGAGGGCAAACGTATGCCTTGATTGCTGAATGAAATAGTTCTTAAAAGTGTCTGAATGTAATTTCTTAAATTTCTGATCTGTTCTAGCTCCGGTCGTATTTGGAAGTTAAACATAATTCACATTTATTAATATGATTTGTGACAAGATCTTGAATTTTTGGAAAATAGTATTGAGACTGAAGGTGTTTTGTAGTTTCTGTTATTCCATTGTGAGTATGGGAGTGATAGTCTGAAATTATTTGTATCTGTTCATCTTCACTAAGAATATCTTTGAGAAACGTATTAACTTTAACAATTTTTACGTTGGGTTCGAATATTTCGGAACATTTCCTGTAGACCGATTGAATGAGATCGTCTTCTTGGCGGTATATATAGTACTTTTTCGTAGGGTCTATAATTTCGTGAAACATGTTACCTAGTATATTTTCGTCAATTCCTCCTCTGAGTGTTAAAGTGTATCTATTCTTTCCAAAAGGTTTTGTAAATTCAATATCGTTTTTGTCACCGTATTTCAATGAAATTTGATAATGAGCGGAATTTAAAGATTTTTCAGATATTGGAAAATTAAACGCTGGATTTTCTTGTACTGTATGTCTAGTTTCACCTGAATTGTTACTCTTTTCGTCATCGTCTGGTAGCGCACTTGATTGATTTGAGAAAGGGTTAGCGTTCAAAATATTGTCTGCTTCACTATTTGTTATCGATAAATTGGATTCTGAGCCGAACGTTGGTGATACCGACAGAAGGTCGATATGTTTATTTTGATCACCTTTAATTAAGTCTAAATTCTTCTTTGTGGTATTCAGGCACAACTATAATGTCACTAATAATGTTCACTTTAGGTTCCTTTCTAGCGGATTTCATAAGAGCTATTTTTTTTCTATTGCGTCTGTTGGTGATGATTTCATCTATAGCATTTTTCTCGATTCTTGAGAGAGCATCAGCTACGTAGTTCTCTTTACCTTTCTTATATTTAATTTCAAAATTAAATTCTTCAAGTTTTAGTTACCATCGAATAAGCCGTTGATTTGGTTCTTTCAATGAATGTAACCAAACTAAGGGTTTATGGTCAGTTTCTATAAGGAATTTTCTACCAAATAGATAGGGACGGAAGTGTTTACAGCTGTCGATTATTGCAAGCAGTTCTTTTTCAATAGTACCATAATTCTTTTCGGCTGAATTCAATGTTCTTGAGTAAAATGCGATTGGGCTAGTAATGGCAACATTACTAGCATCTGTAGTTAGAGTGAATATTTTTGAAAAATCGGGGTATGCAAGAACAGGGGCATTACAAATAATTTGCTTACATTTTTCGAATGAATCAATATATTCTTGATCTTTAATGTTTATCTTAGTACCTTTCTTAAGATATTTATTGATCGGATGGGAATTTTTTGGCAAAATCTTTAATAAACTTTCGGTAATATGAAATCATACTGATTTGTTTCTCAGATTTCGGAAGGGGAAACGAATGAATTGCTTCAATTTTATTTGGGTTGGGTTTAATTCCATCTGGAGTGATGATATGTCCTAGAAATGCTACCTCCTTTCTCAGGAATTCGGATTTATCTAACTGAATTTTTAGATTATAATTTTGAAGCTGTTGGAAAATTTGTTTTAAATGTAATATATGTTCTTGAAGTGATCTAGAGAATATAACGGTATCGTCCATATATACGAAACAGAACTTATAAAGGAATGGTCTTAGAATTGTATCCATAACCCTCTGGAATGTTGCTTTAGGCCAAATGGCATACGAGTATATTCGTAGTGACCATTGTCGACAGTGAAGGCAGTCTTCTCAGCAGAATCTGGATAAATTTCTATTTGGTGGAATCTTTGGGCAAGATTCTAGTGTCGAAAAGTAAACACATCTGCCAAGGTTGTCAAGAATTTCGTCGATTCTGGGTAAAGGATATTTATCTTCGATAGTTTTTTCGTTTAATTTTCGATAGTCTATGACCATACAAAATTTCCTTTTTCTACTGGAGTCTAATTTTTTGGGGACAATCCAAACAGGAGAACTATAAGGAGAGATACTGGGTTTTATAATTTTATTATCTAGAAGTTTTTGGATCTGATTTTTTATCTCTTCTTTAAGATGTTATGGATATCTATATGACTTTTGGTAAATAGGCTCTTCATTAGCAGTTCTAATGTTATGTTTGACAGCATGAGCATGAGCATGATGAAAGGTCAGAGTTTTTGTTATAGAAGATGTTTTTGTATGCTTTGCAAGTTGAAATGATGAGGTTTTTCTCCTCGGGGTTCAGATATTCTGTTCGCATAATTTTAGTAATGGCTATATCATTATAAATGTCATAATTTGGACAGATTGTTTGAATGTTGATAGGGGTTGGACTGGAATTGGTTCATGAAAGTTTATGGCAATTTGTGAGAATTATAGATCTTGTTCAATTGGAATTTGTACGTATCCGTCTGAAGCTGAAGTGATGCACTCAGGGATAGAAATATTGTTTAAAAAATTTCTGCTAAAACTACAGGACCGTTGTCAAGTGTTACAGGAATTTTCAATATAGGTTTATCAAGTTGTTCTGTGTATGGTTCAAATAAAGCAGGATTTATCTCAAAATAAAATGGTATTTTAATATTTGTTATTTTTAATATATGATTCTTATAATCTATGAGAGCTTTAAGAATATCAAAATCTTGGCTACCAATAAGAGCATCGAATCTTTCGTGCCATGAGACTATAAACATGTCGAAAATATGATTGATTGATTTTCATTTGAAAATTTCTGAACTATTTGTGGTCTAAATGGCTGATATTGAAAGGACTGATTTGGCATTTGGGGTTGGAACTGTTGGGGTTGAAATGGTTGACTAGGCATATGTGGCCTGAATTGTTTATATTGAACGGGAAAATGTGAATTTTGAGATCTGAATTGTTGGAAGTGGAGGGGTTGTTTATTCTGATAATTTGACGATTGAGATTTCTGGGGTGGGCGTATTTTTGTTGACTTCTGAGCTCTAACGAAGTTTGCAAATTCTATCTGGGACCTTTGGTTATCTAATTTCTTACACTTAAATAGGGCATGTTCAAGGCTTGGAATTGAAATGTGAAGAAGAAGATTTCGATAGGGTTCTAATAGACATGCTTTAAATATTGCGAGGGCTTGTTCAGTGTACATATTTTCTTTGGACTTACGAACACTTTCATCATTTGTATTGACTGCTAAATGTTCCTTAAGAATTTGTAATTTGGAAATAACTTCCTCATAGAATTCTAAAAAGGTTTTTGGATAGATTTGAATCGTGACATTAAGATCGTGAGCTAGTAGCTCTTTGGACCTAGGATCTCCAAAACGTTCAGTAAGGGCTTTCTTCAGGCTAAGCCAAGTTTCGAAGGATTGGTTAATAATGACATCTCTAGGTGGACCAGAAAGTTTGGCTTTAATTTGTTCTAAGACTAGAGTGTTGAATAAATAATTGTCTTTTGTTTCTAGAAGCATTATATATTTCTCGGACTGCCTAATAAAATATGCGAGGTCTCTCGAACCACCGGAATATTAGGATTAGCCATGTTGTTTATTGTTTCGTCCGATTGACAGATATCTAAATGTTCGAGTAATTTAAGTAAACTGTCTGTACGAATAGGTGATCTAGATCGACTACGATTATTGCTCATAAATATATTCAACTAACAAAAAAAATATAAAAAAAATACGATCTATGCAAAAACTAAATTGCAGATAATGTGTTGTACATGCAAA
This sequence comes from Crioceris asparagi, assembly GCA_958507055.1. Lineage (NCBI taxonomy): Eukaryota > Metazoa > Arthropoda > Insecta > Coleoptera > Chrysomelidae > Crioceris > Crioceris asparagi. Next base: position 77,065,475 of record OY293826.1, on the reverse strand, counting down.
AAAAATTCGACTACTGGTATTTATATTAAGTAAATCAATAAAATCAATCTTATTTTATAAAGAATATATTCACTGAAGGAACTATATTTCTTTACTAAATTCCACAGATGAGAATTAGTCAATAAATTAAATTAAAGGAATAATGACATACAGGATAATGCACAAAAGGATCATTTGTAAGGTTCTTCCTTGTCTCTAGATTCACTGAAGGAACTGGAGCCTGTTTGACGACCTGGATTCCACTGAAGGGAACTGATGTGGGCCGGAGATATTTCTTCCTTGATGCACCTCGTAGTTGAACATTCACTAATGTCTTATCAAAAATTGTTCGAGATATCGTCTTAATTTCTTGATAGAAAGCAGTAAAACGTCTAGCGCACTGAAGGGGTAATTAATCGATTCACCGACGATATCTTGTTCGCAGCGCCAGATAAGTTTTAATGACCGAAAAATAACTTTTTAAAAACGTTTATTTTAACATACAACATTACATCAATAGGACAAGATTATATCTGAGATTATTATATGCATTATATGGTTTTTATATTAAAATAATAGAAAGATCAGCATTAAGTTGTAATATGATCCAGTGAGACGTTGTGGAGACGTAGTCTGGCTACATGACTCGCGGGAGCTGCTGTGACGTCACTCCTTGCGTCGAGACGAGTTGATATTTGCTATTTGATGCACATTGCTTTTGTATTCTGGTATGATATTTGCTTTGTTTATACGATTTTAGTTAATTTTGTTTTGTATAAAATGGAAAATACGTATTGTAACAAGAATTTATATTAAAACTGGGTTCGATTTATTTTCACTAATATACACATTTATATTCACACATTTCTCGGACTATATACGACTTTCTAATGTCTATGATCTATGACCGACCATCTATCACTAACTAACTATCCTGTCATTGCCATCAGCATTATATATCTAACCTAAAAAGCTCTATATGATTCCAGTGTTGTTTTCGTTGTTTCTGGAGGTTATTTCTCAGTATATGGCTTTGAGAATAGACCAGGACTTATTCTCGTTGCTTCTGATGTCTCCCGTGTTTTCCGGAATGTGCATTGTGTGTGTGGTTCATTATTCGGGCAAGTCTTCACGTTACAGTATTATAAGTACTACATTGTGCTACTGAGTTCTAGTACAACCGTGAAAACTCCAAATAAAATATTGATTCAGTTACCTGAAGATAAAAATCGAGGATCAAAAGGGCCAGATTTAGATAATAGAAAAATACAGTAGAATTGATTCTGTACATATATTCTTAAATAAAAAAAAATTGAAGGTAATGCTTCTAAATTATTTTCTAAATCTTCCCAATTATTAGTAAATATTAATTTATTAAAGGGTCCCAAATCTCTTTTATAAAGTCAAATCTGCTCTGGCTTTTCGAGCTCAATATAGTAATGTCTTATTATATCATTGATTGATTGGAAATAGGGATAAAAAAGCCGTCCGATGCACTAAAACAGTCTTTAATAAATAATATAACATCAATACATTGAGATCAAATCACTAAAATTAAATTACAACCACGTTTATTACTATGGGCCATGTGTTTTTACCACAGCTTACCTATCAATAGATAACCTGTGCTTTTACCTGCTGTCCGCCGACCGCCATCGTGTCGTTCGGCAAGCAAAGTCTGACGTCACAACCACTGCAGGTCGTTTAAAGCGGAGGTAAAAATAACAACATTTTAAACCCTTATTTTTTAGAAAAAGATTTTTTTGGGATTTTGATGATAATAACTTACGATTTTGGCTATTTTTACTAACTTTTATTTTTTTGGCAAATTCCCTATTGTAAACATCCTCCGTCGGTCAAAAAATATTAAAATGGGGCAGTCGCGACATCACGAATTAATTATATCTGGCACCCCTCACCCCTCTATACTCTCACTCAGTACCATCGTTTCTTTTGTTGTAAATATTTTTGATTGTATGTCGTCATGATATAAACTAGAAGTGACGTCATATTACATGCAGTCAAAATTGGCCTTTTTATTTACACAAATTCTACCATATATCTTATTCATGGACTAGCTCTTGGACTATAACAAAAAAAAATGTTAAGACATACCTTTTGCGAAAAAAGCACCACGATTATTTTCAGTGCTTTCTCAACCAAGTGCACTAAGTTTGAGAAAATAAAGGAACAATAATTGAATTTAACTCAAAAACGTATTTATTTGCCTTATACATACTTTCTATTATCTATGAACACAATAATTAAACTAATACATATTTTCTTTATTTAATAAACATTATTTAGACAAGCAATAATTTAAGACTTCTAGACGAGTTTGTACATAAGGTGATAGTAGATGACGGGAATTCTGGAAAACTTATTGTGTGTGATTTCATTTCACCGTATACCTGAAATAAAAATGTTTACTGTAATAGATATCTCAATATTGTACTTAATTAAAATTTCCTAAATTTCCTACATTTATAAAATCCTTTTCCCAGTTTTCAAAATTCATTATTTATAATTATTTTCCCGTTTGAATCTCCACATTTTTATTATGCATTTATATTAAAATAATAAATAATATTATGACTTTTCATAAAATTTATTACGAGTCAATAGGAGAAAATGGGAAGAACATCGCATTATTATGAGTGTGTAGACATAGCATTCATTATTTTCTTATACTTATACTTTTATATAATGTAAAAATAATAACTCAATTGATTTATATTTAGATAGGCTACAATATAATATTCTAGGATTATAGTTATGCTGCGATAGAATTCAAATGATTTGTTTATTGTAATTATGGGAGAATTAATTTCAAACCTCTCTTACAGTTGAAAAATTCTATAAATTATTATAATGGTACAGGAAATTTTCAACTTGTACTTAAAATATTTTTTCGAATATGAAATCAACTTTTTGAATTACAATTATAACAAGGTGTGAATTTTATTTACAGGAGTCAAGCATTATTGTCTCATAGAATAATTTCAAATAAAAATAGGTAGGTATTTATTATATTTTGGTATAAAAAAAATATTCTACTTTCATTCTATACATTTTTGATCCATTAATTAATTTTATGTACATAATTCTTTAATTTCCATTATGTACTTGAATTCATATATTTTAATTCAAGATGTTCTGTTATGTTATGTTATGTTAATGGGAATTCGGCAACATAATGACATTATAGGAGTATGTACACGAGAGTTGTCTTATTATGTAGATACATAATTTTAATTCCTGATTTTTTATTCTAGAATTAAATTTTAATATAAATATAACTCTTATATAAGAATAAAAATCTCGTCTTGACTCTCGATCTAAGACGTAGTTCATTCCTTTTATTTAATGTTCTAATGTAGTTTTCTGAAAATTATTCCCCTCATGTGAAGGTAGTTATTTCTTTTCATTTTATTTTTATAATGTTTTATTCATTTTAGTTTTATTAAAAGCAATATTTTAATTTTCGGGTCTTGGTGATGTTTATATTATTTTTTTGTTTCTCTCCACATATACCTTGTATATATTCTGACTGAAGATGATGATTCTATATAGACTCGAAACATGTCTCAACCTTTAATTTATATTTTTTAATAAACTGTGGAGATGACTTCGACATTGATTTTCCTCAATTAATCTACTCCACTTTAAGAACTGGACTTTTTTCTACAATTTCTACAAATAAAAATGTAATTTAATAATTCCATTTACTATTCGTTCCATTACATTTATAGTATTGTTACGTGGGTAGTTTATCATGTACTTACTGTTATTATTTCTTTTAGCTTGTATTCATTCTGTTACCTTGTTTGCAGTAGTGTTGCTTGTGTATTTCATTATGTAGTTCTGGAATTGTAGTAGATTTGTTCTCGATCCTTCCAGAAACTGTATGTGAGGTACAATTTGTCGTGCTATTGTCACCTTGACAAGGATCTAGAACATTAATTATGTTCGTCTAGATAATCATAGAACATTCTCGATGAATGTCATATCATGATTCAGATATATAAAGCCGTGGCGATCACGGGACATAGTCAGTTTATTGTATCAGTCAATTGGAGACATAAGTCGAAAGTAGTTGGAACGCGATAGTCAAAGTGACAAATAGTGACAGTTGTACTACAACAGAAAGCCGTGTACAGTGTGTTCGAAATAAATAATTGGAAGCAATCTGCGAATTTTGAGTATTACGCAAGTGAACTCACCCCACAACGTTTAGCACAGGGTTAAACGTTACAATTGGTGTCAGAAAAAAGGGATCATCGCATTTTGCTGAGAATATATGGTGAATACCAGATCGAAAGATTACGACGGAATGGCAAATTTTGCAGAAATAATGGAGTTCTTGAAAAGTAATAAAGAAGAACAAGAAAGAAATAGACAACAAGATAAAGAAGAACAAGAAAGAATTAGACAAGAACAAGAAAGACTTAGAAAGGAAGACCAAACAAAAATAAGTCAAATTCTAGAAAATCAAGAAAGAAGTAGACAAGAACAAGAAAGAATTAGGCAGGAAGATCAAGCAAAAATAAGACAAATTTTAGAAGAAGAACAAACAAAAATAAGACAAATCTTAGAAGAACAAGAAAGAGTGCGACAAGAAGATAAACAGGAAGTTGACCAAAAATTAGAGAAAGTTGACCAAAAATTAGAGAAAGTTCAAGAAGAAGTTGAACAGAAATTAGAGAAAGTCCAAGAAAGTTTTGATCAAAAAATTCAATTAATAGAAGAAAAGATGTTGCAAACGAAAGCTGAAGTGCCTCTAAGAAGATCGTCCAATGAAATTCAAAATGGCGTAGTTAATCCACTAAAAATTGAAGCCCCAAAATTCGATGGTAAACAGTCTTGGTCTACATATAAAAAACAATTTGATGCTGCTGCTTTGGCTAGTGGTTGGTCAGATGAAGAGAAGGCCACTGCATTGATCTTGGCTCTACGTGGTGATGCATTGGAAATCTTAAATACCGTAACTGGCGGCGAACCTTCATATGAGATTTTAGTGGATCAACTTGAAATGTGTTACGGTGACCAACATCTACAACAAGTTTATCAAGCACAATTAAAGAATAAGCAGCAACGGTCTGGAGAAACACTACAACAATATGAAATTGACGTTGCCCGGCTCGTTCGACTGGCATATCCTACAGCACCAAAAGACTTTCTTGATAGGCTAACGGTACAAACATTCATAGATGGTATAAGAGATATTGAAATGCAACAAGCCCTTCGGTTAAGTAGTCCTACAAGAATTGAAGATGCCCTTGCACGTGCACTTGAATACGAAGCTGCTAAACAGGCGTCCAGAAGTCATATCAGATTGCGACAGACACGATGGGTCAATTCAACCCAAGAGAAGTCTTATGGCAATGGTAACTCCATAAAGCACATTATTAAAATGTTACAAAAATTGGATGGGCAAACAAATGAACAAAGAACTAAGACTTTGTGTTGGAATTGTGGACAAGAAGGACATATAAAAAAGAATTGTCCACAGCCTCAAAATAGCAATATGCAGGAAAACTCCAGTTAGCCAGTTTTGCGGGGCGAAGACTGGCTTACTCCAACCAAGCTTCAACATCATTAAAAATCAAAATTTCCCGACTGAGTCATGAAGGATCCAGCTTGGTTGTGAAAGGAAGAATATGCGGTCGGGATTGTAATATTGTTATTGATACTGGTTCATGTTCTACCATTGTGCGAGCTGATGTTATTCCTGCTTGCAAAATTGACCATCCCAATAGAAGTTATGTACTTGAAACTGCAAATGGAGTGACAATACCTGTCATTGGTACTCACGAGGCAGATATTCAGCTGGGAAAATCCAAATTCAGACATAAAGTATTTGTTGCCGAAATTTTGGACGAAGTTTTATTTGGGCTAGACATCATGAATAAATTTGGCTTCAATCTGAACCTCCAAGACCGAATACTCAAAGTTAATGAAGAAGAGTTGTTTATGTCAACATCTGAATCCAGAATAAGAAAAATTAAGGTAAACAGGACCATTACGATACCTGGATGGTCTGACAATCTCATCCATGTTAAAATAGAAGGTTCTAAGTGCAAGGAGGCACTGGTACTGGAAAGTAATCCAGAATGTCTGCCAAAGGAAATGATTATAGAAAATGCATTAATAAATCCATCAAGTGAGCATCCAATTAAGGTGAGAGTTTTAAATCTGTCCGAAGAACCTAGAGTTTTAATGAAAAATGAAGTAATTGCCTGTGCGGAACCTATAGTATCTGTCAAAATCTCAAGCAGTCAAGGGAAAACCATGTGCCAGAAAGGAAGAGAGTTGAAAGAGAGAATCATTTCTCAACTTCATAACCAACAGAAGGCGAAATTTGGTGATTTATGGGAGAAATACAAAGAACTATTTTCTTTTTCGGAAACAGATCTAGGACGAACTAATATGGTACAACATCGCATTAACACAGGCAACCAACAACCAATAAAACAAATTCCTAGAAGGGTACCATTAGCAAAACAAAATGAAATGGCAATACTTATAGATAACATGAGGAAACAAAAGGTAATTGAACCTTCGAACAGTCCTTGGTTGTCACCGGTTGTCTTAGTCACAAAGAAAGATGGCTCGACTAGGTTTTGTGTTGATTATAGAAAATTAAATGAAATCACAAAAAAAGACAGTTATCCTCTTCCTAGAATAGACGATACACTGGATTGGTTGTCAGGAGATAAATGGTTTTCTACATTGGACTTGAAAAGTGGATATTGGCAAGTCGAAATGCATCCTGAGGATAAAGAAAAGACAGCATTTTCAGCCAATACTGGTCTATGGCAATTCACTGTAATGCCATTCGGATTGTGCAACGCTCCAGCGACTTTTGAGAGATTGATGGAAAGAGTACTACGTGGACTCATTGGAAAGAAATGTTTAGTATACCTTGATGATGTAATCGTTTTCAGTGAAACATTTGAGGAACACTTGAAAAATCTAGAAGAGGTGTTTCAACGATTCTCACAAGCAAATCTTAAACTTAATCCCGAGAAATGTGCTTTCCTAAGAACTGAGGTGAAGTATTTAGGACACATAATATCCGCAAATGGTGTAAGAACAGATCCGGAAAAGACAGAAGTGGTTCATAATTGGCCTGTACCAAGGAACAAAACAGAACTGCGAAGTTTCTTAGGCCTGTGTTCATATTACAGACGATTCGTAAAGAATTTTGCTAGTATTGCCCGTCCATTACATCGACTAACTGAGAAGGAAAGACCGTACAATTGGACTCCAGAATGTCAGAATGCTTTCAAATATCTGAAAGGTGCTTTGTGCTCTTCTATTGTTCTGGCTTATCCCCAGAGAGAAGGAGAATTTATCCTAGATACTGATGCCAGTAAAACAGGAATTGGGGCAATTTTGTCCCAAAGAATCGAAGGAGTGGAGTATGTACTAGCATATTACAGTAAGAGTTTATCAAAGGCTGAACAAAATTACTGTGTGACGCGGCAGGAGTTACTAGCTGTAGTCAAGGCAATAAGACATTTCCACAAATATTTATACGGTCAGACATTTGTTCTACGGACCGATCACGCATCACTTAAATGGCTGTTTCAGTTCAAGAGTCCAGAAGGTCAGATAGCGCGCTGGCTCCAGCAACTTCAAGAATATGACTTTAAAATTGAACATCGTCCTGGTATTAACCACAGAAACGCTGATGCATTGTCAAGACGGCCTTGTGCTGAGGACTGTAAAAACTGTTCAAGACTTGAAAATAATGTACCAGAAATTCTTAAAGTCAAACGAACTTTGATAAATGGCGACCCAAACTGGAGTTCGGAAATACTCAAGCAAGACCAACTGGATGATAATGATATTGGACCAGTGATGAGGTGGAAAATGGATGGAGCAAGACCTACTTGGCAGGAGATATCAGATTTGTCTCCTGTCATAAAAGGATACTGGTCACTTTGGGAATCTTTAGTAATTGATGATAACGTTTTAAAAAGAAAATGGGAAAGTAATGATGGTAAGACTGTTCATTTGCAAATAATTCTTCCACGGAAAAGAATTGCACAAGTACTGCAAGAGATTCATTGTGGAGCAAGTGGTGGCCATTTAGGTATCAATAAAACGTTATCGAAGATTAGAGAGAGGTTCTACTGGTTAGGAAGCCGTGCTGACGTAGAGGACTGGTGTCGGCGATGCGATACCTGCTTTACCAGTAAAGGCCCAAATAACAGAACCCGCCATAAGATGCAGCAGTACAATGTGGGTGCCCCATTTGAGCGAATAGCCATCGATATTACGGGGCCATTTCCAATAAGCAGCTCTGGAAACAAATATCTCTTGGTCATCATGGATTATTTCAGTAAATGGCCTAATCGAACATTGGATAAGTCGGTTTGGTGTGCCGTTAGAAATTCACTCGGACCAAGGTCGAAATTTTGAGTCGGAAATCTTTCAGAGTGTGTGTAACCTAATGGGGATTAAGAAAACTCGTACAACTCCACTGCATCCACAATCCGATGGAATGGTAGAGAGATTTAACAGAACACTAAAAAATTATTTGAGGTCAGCAATCAATGAACACCAAACAAACTGGGATAAGTGTATACCGCTCTTCCTACTGGCCTATAGATCTTCCACTCATGAATCGACCAAAGAATCCCCAGCTGGCATTGTTCTTGGTAGAAATCTGAAACTTCCGTCTGACATCTTGTTTGGTTCACCAAGCGAACCTCCCCCATCTGTAGATGCCTACATTCAGAGTTTGAGACGAAGACTCGAGGAAATACACAATCTGGTTAGAAAACAGTTGAAGATTTCTAGTGATCGAATGAAGGCCCGATATGATATTCGTGCAGAAACCGGACAATTAAAAATTGGTGATAAAGTGTGGTTGTACAATCCACAAAGACGAAAAGGTCGTTCTCCAAAGTTTGACAAACAATGGGAGGGACCATATACCGTTATCAAGAGGATAAACGATGTGGTTTATAGAATTCAGAAATCCCCACGCAGTAAAATGAAAGTGGTTCATATCGACAGACTTTCACTGTACAAAGGGACTGAGGTGATATTTGATCGGGACGATCAAAGCTAAGAAGGAGGCAGTGTTACGTGGGTAGTTTATCATGTACTTACTGTTATTATTTCTTTTAGCTTGTATTCATTCTGTTACCTTGTTTGCAGTAGTGTTGCTTGTGTATTTCATTATGTAGTTCTGGAATTGTAGTAGATTTGTTCTCGATCCTTCCAGAAACTGTATGTGAGGTACAATTTGTCGTGCTATTGTCACCTTGACAAGGATCTAGAACATTAATTATGTTCGTCTAGATAATCATAGAACATTCTCGATGAATGTCATATCATGATTCAGATATATAAAGCCGTGACGATCACGGGACATAGTCAATTTATTGTATCAGTCAATTGGAGACATAAGTCGAAAGTAGTTGGAACGCGATAGTCAAAGTGACAAATAGTGACAGTTGTACTACAACAGAAAGCCGTGTACAGTGTGTTCGAAATAAATAATTGGAAGCAATCTGCGAATTTTGAGTATTACGCAAGTGAACTCACCCCACAACGTTTAGCACAGGGTTAAACGTTACAGTATGTTAAAAAATAATACAAAATTAAACACATATGCTTAATTTTTAATTTTGAGTTTTAATTATGTACATAATTTTAATTTCCGATTTTTATCCGAAAATTAAAGTTATGCACATAATTTTAAATCAAGAACAAAAATTCAAAATTCAAAGTTATGCACAGAATTATGATATAAAATATAACTCTTATATAAGAATTAAAATGTAAGGATTAAAATTATGTAGAGAGGTAATAAAAAATTTTCAATGTATAGGATAAGGCAACGAATATAGATGATTTTCTTGGATTATCCTGAGAAAATAGACATATACCATCGAGGACTTTTCTCTAGGAAGAACATGTTTTGTTCAGCTACCATACCAATAAATTAAAACGTGAAATTACCTCAAAACTCATTATTTAGTGAGTATAAAACAAAAGTATTTTTAACCCTAGGTGCCAAAATGGACCCCGAGCCCGGAAATGTTATGTCATCCTTATTAGAACGTTGTAAAGACGGGTACAAATTTCGGGCCATTTGGCAAGTGCTAATCACAAGTCAAAATACTCATATACAGTATCCTTGTAAACAATACACAATATTCAGAAAGTATTGCTACATGCTTATCTGATGTAATGGATGGCTATTTGGCTCCTTTCACCAACTACTGCTGGTAAGTAGCGTGTTATGTGTAGCCGGCTTATGCTCTAAGAATATTACAATTGACAAGAGACAGTTGATCCTATGGGAAATATTGGAATATGCATTATCTATCTCTCGAAAATATTATTAATTTAATGTCAGAATATATGCTTAATAAGTACAAATAACAATAAATATATTATTTTTGGATATAGACCGATTGCATTAAGCGAACATTGTTCTCTGCATGCGCGGCGGGAAGTTTCAACGGCCACTTTCATTTGAAATGTTACTGTTTTGAACAGAATGTACTATGCCTGTGTCCACATAATTCCATGCTAATGGCTGTCTGTGAGCATTTATATCAAGTTCTTTATATTCTATGATAGGTACCACTGAACACTGCTTCTTAATAAGCTTGAAAGAGGCATTCTATGGCAGATAATTCGCGCATGCGGAGAATTGAATTAATTAATGCAATTGGTCTATTTCTACCCCATCAATAAATAATAGATTGCAGAAGTTTTATTATTATTAATGGAGGAACGCCATCTAGTAGCACAACACGAAAACTGCTTTTCAGTGTAAGTAGAGAAGACTAGGCACCATAATTTTTAATGTATTTTGGGTATACTACTGTAGCTATCCAGAAAAAATATCAAACTATAGTAAAAGTAAACCTTCCAAATTTTTATATTTGAAAAAACATGGTTGCCACTTATTTACCTGGCAAAAAATATTTTATTTCACAATTATTTTCCCAAACATACCCTTGAGGAATACCGATCAATAGTTTTGTGTCAGACACATTTTTTTCTTATATAAGGATAATTAAAAAAATTAAGGCACCAAAGTATTAGAACAAGATATAACGGGTCACCCAAAAATATTTATTTTCTATTAAATGTTCAGTAAAAAATTCATAAGAAATTTTGTCAAATTCTGTCCAGGCACCTCAAAGTTTCTTTTATTGTCGCTGTGAAATCTTTAAATTACCAAAAGCTTTCCTTCCTATTATTCGATTAGTCAGGATATTTACAGTCAGCAGTTGATCTATAATGAAGTATTATTTTTTCTTACCAGCACACATGGACATGCAAGCTTTTTCCGAAACAAAATTATTCTCGTTGCCATCACATCCACCGAAATTAAATTCACGACATTTTCCTAATACCGGATCGTACCTCCATCTTGGTAACAGTGCTCTGCAGTGACCTCTCAATTCTGGAAGCTTGCACATTGTTTGTGGATTATCTGAAAGTTAATTATTTAGGAAAATAAGAAAAAAATATCTCCTTAAAAAATGTCTAGATGCAGACCGTTATATTTTTGTTTTTATGTATGTTCCCGCACTTTGCTTAATAGGTATGCACCGATTTTGACGAATCTTTTTTCATTAGAAAAAGTAATGGTGAGATGAGAAATTATTAAGAATTTAAATGCCATTCAAAATAAAATAAATTGTTCGCCCAAAAAGTAAATTAAAAAGAGGATGATCTTAAATGTAAAATGATACAGGTATGGTGAAATTAAGAACGGGTAATTTTCAGCATTTTTACATTTTTAAAAGGTGTTTTTGAAGAAACTGCAAGAACTCTCGAATTAAAGTTTAGCAGTCGAATTCATAATCGAAACTTAGTACGCTACTTAATTAAGTGCGCAGGTTTATGGCTACCAGAACAAACAACTGACAGAACCTTCAATTCACACGGACTGTGCTGCAATCTAACTAAGCTAACCTTAAATTAGCTTTACGACTCTTATGTCAGTGCTATGGTAGGATAGTGTTTTGTTTTTATTTTAATACGGTACTAGCTAGTACCCAATTAAGATTGGATTATGAATTCGGCTGGAGGAATCTCTGGTAACAACTGGTCATTTGAGAAAGTTTTGCTAAATTCAGTTCGTTTCCACGATATTTAATTATCATAGACAGATTTTAGTATAACATTTCTTAATTCTCCCAATACAAATCTATAATAAAATTTTATAGTGACATTTAAATCGACAAGTCAACTTTTCACGTTCTGGAATTAAAATGATATTTCGTCACCTGAGAAAAACTATCCTTATTATACAAGACCTAATATCACAAGTCTATAATAATAATTTCTTGAACTGCTGTTTTCAAATATTTTCTTTATATCTTTAATGGTTTCCCAAAAATTTCTAGATTATTGAACTCTCTGTATAAACGAATTTATATTGGTCATAATGAATGGCTTATACAACATGAATTTGGCAAGGAATCGATGCAATTAAGAAATAAATACCATAAAATTTATCATATTTTTTATCATGTTGAAATCATGTGTTCCAAATCATTGTGTTAATAACAAATAAATTGAAGTAGATTTGACATATAGAAAACTAATAAATATCGCTATATTTAATATTAGGTATTCACCCACGTAAAACTTATTGACTGATTTAAGTTGTCGGTTCATCCTTCATAATATCTTTATAATTTACATAATCTTTCGTAATAATTTTGCCAAATGATTATTGTCCATTGTTTAATTTTAACGCAACATCAAATAGAGAAATCAATATGCTAAATGTAAATGAAACCTTCATAGAATTGATTAGAAAGGATATGAAATCTGCAGCAATATGCAGTTGGCAAAAAAATCACTAAGAATGAATTGCATACACAGAGTTTAAAGTTTTAAAAATTAGTTGAATGTATTACAACCAACTATTGTTGGAAAATAAAAAAATTGTTGGCCTCTAAAAACTAATATTTTATAAAACGAAGTTCCTTAACGCGGCTTGCGCTAAGAGTTAACTAGTAGAAATCGTCACGTAAGGAAAAATCGTTACACTCCCTGAATGCGACTTTCTCTGGCCGGTTATCTTCCTTTCTTTCTCTTTCTCTGTTTCAATACTATACGATTGTTCGTGTGCGAGTACATATTATAGAGTCGAACAGAAAAGCATCGTGCACTGTGCACAACCTGCTGTACAACCTCAATATTATACCTCTACCTCTCAATATTATACCTCTAATTGAAATTGAAACACTATAATAAATGACCATAACTAAATTCTAAAACAATACTTCCCTACTTAGATAATAAGAATGGTTAACATAAATGTTAGAGACTTATATCATAAACTAATTAGGTAACAATTACACATGTGTTTATTTCCATTACCACTATAACAGCAAATACCAATTCCATCCATCTGTCCGTCCGTCTGTCAGCCGTCTGTATCTTATGAACAGTACCTATAGGTAGACAGTAGATTTTTTTCTTTTACAATGATGCAAGTTTGACTGGCACTTGACCTCATTATTTAAAATCACATATTACCTATAGATCTTTCATAGTTATCAGATTTGTCGAAATTTAAAAGATATCGATAATGACTTTTAAATCAACCATCTTCATTCTGAAATACAATTATTTTGTGTACACCACACATAAAACCACAACTTAATAATATATTAAATTAGTCTTTATCTCTTCACTGTTGGATCATACATTTTGTTAACTGAAGAATCGTCAACCAGCAACAAATTCAAAAATACCAGCACCAATAGAAATAATATTATTTTGTATGTATCAGTGCACCAATTATTAAAGTGGATCCTATTTCTTTAATATTATTTCATATTTCTGAGTGTATTATTCATAAATATTTTTGAACGTTCAGTTCTGTTCACTGATTTCAGAATATCAATCTGGCAATCTTGTCAAATTTTGGGGGAAATTATATTTTTTTAGAAAAAAATATCCCCTACACTTATCGTCTTTACAAACAAGAAAAGAATCATCAAAATCGGTGCACGTTTACGATGCAAAACGCGCGAGGACACATAAAATAGAGAACATTGAATTATATCCCTCCTTTGTTTCTCGAAGTCAGTGAAAAATAAAGTATGTACAAACGTACTGACCTTGTTGAGTCGGCTTGCCCATTACGATTTGCAGCAAAACTGTAACAACAAACACCAAAACAATTCCCGTATTTTTCATCTTAAATTCTTTATTTTCTCTCTCTCTCTCCTTGTTCTGTGATCAATTATACTGCACTGCACTCAACAATAAACTTCACGCAGCAACAATTGTTCTTATATATAATAGTGAGAGATATCTCCAATGTTTATTTTGACGATGTTGGTATAGATGACGTCATTCCCAGCGAGAAATCTCGCCGGCATGCAGAGAAAGTAGCACCATATACAGGGTGTTTCTTAATAACATGCTAATATTTAAGGACGTTATTCTTGGATCTGTTTTGAGGTGATTACTCCATATAAACATACTATGTCTATCTTAACTTTTGAACTTGAGGGTATTGAAATTTTAAGAAAAAAATGGTAAATGGTATATGGTAACTTTGGTATAACCCTAGATATTTTTTATAAAACGTAGAACGCATCTTTTATCACGCATCAGAGGGCATTTTCTAGTGTACAATACATTTTTTTCTCTTACCAGTGGCGTTCGTGTGAGATGTTCCCGTAATCGTTAAAAAGAGAAAAGTGGTACGCTTCTGGTTTTTCTTAAAGTAAAAATTATGTTCACATGAATGTTTTTTTCTCAAAATGGACCCAAGAATAACCTTATGTTATGAAGAAATACCCTGTATACAATAAATACCTAATAAGGGTGTTCGAGCAGTAGTTTGGACCAGTTTCCAACTGTGTTCCGTGATTGTGGAGCATGCGCATATGAATTTCCGTTTTCTTAAAATTAAAATGCGCATGCCTCTGACGGTTTGAGTTTGGTTTGAAATCCTGCTCGAACACCCTTAATGTGTTCATCAGCAGGTGGATCTCCTAGGGTAATGAATAATATCGCAGGAAATTCTAAAAGCTGTCAGACAATGTGACTACATAATGACGCTGAGTCGTTCAAAAGAAAGTATTGATGCACCTCTGACGGTCGTTATAATATTAGACTGATGACTGATGATGAAAGATTCATAAGAAGCACTCACACTGGACAACTACTTGTAGATAATTCAGTTCTATATCTATAGTTGCATTAATATCGTATCATATTATATCGGTATGGCAAAGATAATTTATTTAAGGGAGGCACAAGTGAATTACATTTTTTGATAATAAAGATTGATCATTGTTGATTCTAGGTTGACTATATTTAATCAGTGCATCACCGATAACGCAAGATTATTCTCTGAACCACAACATTTTGAATCTTCATGCTATTGTTATAGGTAAATACTCATTCCCAACTCTATTTAAGCCTAGCTAAATGTCATGGAAACTTCATATCATTATGGTTTTGAAAAAATGTAATCATATATTTAGTAAATGTGCAACATGTTCAGTGGAGTAAGAAATTATGTTTTATTTTCATTTTAAAATCCTTACTAATAGAATAAACTAACAGATATCTACCTACTTGAAAATTTCCTTGCTCCAATCCCAGAACCTTAAGATCCTGATTTCTGGAATTCCTGTCCCAATAGTATTCAATTTAGCCCGTAAAAATTTATATCGGACATACAAACATTCACATTTAGGTATAATATTTGTTTCGATTAGGTACCACATTTAGTTTGTGAAGATTTTTTTTCAAATAAATCATTTTATCTTCCCACGTTATAAAGAAGCTATTATAATGGATTTAAAAATTAAGGTCAATATATTTACAACATAAATTCTGTTCAACCTTTTTTTATATCAACAATAAAACGGTTAGAAACAAAAATCCTAGGTAGTTTCTTGAAAATTATCTTTCCGAATTATTTACTGCTAACCACATAATATCTCAATCTTAGAAACATTAATCGGTCAAGGGAGCGTGTAGAAAGTTCCGCCGTAGAGATAGATATTCCCATAGATTTCCCTGTAAACTTTCAGTTTGCGCTCTACATACTTTATTTATTCAAAATTTAATGCTCAGTAGCATCGTAAATGCGGAGGGATGCCCAATTTTCGTAAACTTTCCTGGATATCTCCTAAGAAGTTTATTTTAATTAACAAAATTAAAATGTATAATTTCTTTCTGTGACAGGAAGAAAGTTTGACATTTTATCTCTGTTGATAGGTGACAAAGTATAATTTTTTATAAATTCCTTTTTTTCGCACGGAAAAAAGTGAGTAATTTTTCCCCGAATATATATACCTACACATAAATATAGCGAATTAGCTGGCAATAATTTTTGTCACGCTACTTTGACTGTTTCTACTAACTCCGGTGACAAACAAACAACCACCGAGTTCTCAATATTTGAATCAAATCACAGAATTAAATTGACAGATATATGATTGCTTAAAATGCTTTCTTAGCAACGCAGGTCTAATAATTGTCTCTACCAGTTTAAAATTTAAAATTTCACTTCGATGATTTTCTAACTTTAATATATTGAAATATTTTTTCAATATTATATTATCTTATTTCTCGTCGGTCGACAACACAACCTTGAGCTAAAATCCAATACTTTTTCCCTTGTATAATAAATAACTATTAACAAGCAGTCATTTTCCTATTTTTCCTACAAAATTAACTCCCAGAATCAAAACTCATATATTTAGTGTTTCGTCGATAATGACAATTTTATTTATTTTCCGTTCAATAGATTCGGAAAATATAGGCTGTGACAGACGAACAGACACCAGAGTGATCTAAGCCCATATTTTCATTAGATGTACGGTAATCTAAAAATGATGAAAAATTGATCGGCATTTTTTCAAATAAGACCCTCAAAAAACAATATTGATTTTATTTGTTGATAGCGTTTATAATTTTTCAAATAGGTACTATAATGAAAACTCAAATCATTTCAAAATAGTTTCGTAGTCCTGTCGCTATGTTTCAATTAATAAGATAACATGGAGAAATCATAATGACATTCCAAAATTGTATCTAGAAGTTGTCGCACCTATAGAGATGAATTATTATGTCACAAGAAAGTGCCGGAGGTGACATCAAGTAAAATAATTTCACAGCATTTTGCCATTACGCATCGAACATACAATACTATACGTCACAGATTATATTGTCATTTTGAAATTCTTGTCCAATCAATCATCGGAATATAAATAAATAAACATGTCTACTTCATTGGTATTCGACGTTCTTTTTTAATATTATGCCATCATCATAATATAGTTTTGAAATTTCTTTTTTATTGACCAAAATATTGCTTTACAATAAAATAGCTATAATTTTTCTATTCATCAATTTTAATATTTGAAACACAAGTGGCACTGATATGGTTCGCGAAAATTAACTACAACGTATAAATAAATCAAGGTGAACTATTTGGTTCGGAATATGATTATTTGATTTTGTACAGAAATGTTTATTTAAAAAAAATATATCAATAGAATTACTGAATTCTCGAATATTTTTTTAGCGGCACAATGCAGCACAACGGGAGCACGACCGAACACACATAAGGAAAGTTGAATTTTACAATTTTAACGGGGGGCTGAGAGTGAGTTGTTTCCAGGAAATTTGAAAACAAGAATTACCAAATGATTCAAACGAACCGAAACTGAATAGTGCAGATATGTTCAATATAACTTATCTCATTTCCAAATATTATTAATGTCTGCAAAATGATGAAAAATATATCTATGGACATATAGATTTTTTGTCAGATTAATGTATTTATTTCAATATTGATCAATAAAATCTTTATGTTGCATAAAGTGACAATTAATGTGTCAATATTTTTAAATGATTTTAGTAAATACATACGTAGACATTTTCCCATATCTACATAGCTCGATATATGAGAGCTGATATATTCGATAGAATTTGTTTGAGAGAGGTAGGAAAGTCATGTGATTAGACACACCAGATATTTTTATAATGATTGATTTAAATTCCAATATAAGAGAAATAATAAGAATATAATATTTATATCTCATTTAAAATCTCTTAAGATTCCGAAAGGAATAACAGTTATGTAATTTCTTATAATAAATATCGTTAATCTTTATTGTATACCATTAATGCGCTAATCAAATTGAGCAACACTTACTGAATGAATATGTTAATTTGCATATATTTACTTAAAACACTATGAATAATCACCTATTATGTCTTACACAGTAGCACTAGACTCAAGTCCAGATAACAAGTGGATTAATCAAAACTTTCCTTCAAAAAGGAACAAGAATTTAGTCATTCCGGATTTCACAAATCATCTGAAATCTGTTCAGTCTCTCAACTGATTGACATGAATGTTCATTAGCATGTGAGAATAAATATACTAAAGTGTAGTAAAATTCTAGTCTCTTGATGAGATTACAAGATGTACTAAAATTAAATCGGAAAAGGAATGGGCCAATTCTTTTTTTATTGTTTTGTTGGGTATCGATACTGCCCGCTGATGACGGTGACAAATCATCCTGCGACCATGATCCTGCTCGCCATAGCTGCTATAGGTAATAGCTGAATAACATATTTTGCTCAGGACTATTGCGCGAAAACGATTCTAAAGGAACTTGTCTAAAACATTCTGCTTAGAGTCTAATGCGCATCTCTAAGAAAATACAGAACAAAATGTATGCTCAAGTGTCAAATTTTAATTTATATACTCGCTAAATGATTCCTCCTACTTCAAAATTTAATATGACCATTGTTGTGTGTCTTGACACAATGAAGAAAATTAATGCACTCACAACTTGGTAGAACGGTTTCTGTATTTAATTGGAATTTTCAGAGCGGTAGGAAAGTCGTGTGAGTGGACACATTAGGTGTTTATCAGACAAATGTGTTATATATTTAACCGTGTATTATTCAACAGAATAAAGAGATTTGTTTTCATGGCTGAATACAAATAAACTGGTACTTCCCAATACCTAACAATAAAGTCAATGATTTAACTAAAATAGATATGCTCGGTTGGTGGACGCGTTTCAGACCGCTTCGCGCATGTCGTCAATCGGTGAAAGAATGAAATATTCTGACAAATGAAATGTATATTACTGAATCTTGGTCCATTATTCCCTCGTGATTTATGGCGTTATTTTGCGCAAATATCATAAACTAATTATGTATCAGGTAGAAAAAACCCAAATTACCGCAACCCAAATTGCAAGCGACCACAAACTATTGAGATTATCCTTTGAAACATGTATTTTATGGATAAACCAGATATTTTGTCACGGACTGGCATCATCGGAGATGCACGTAGACATATTTTGATTTCCTAGTATCACTGCTCCTAAACCCATGTTCGCACCTTGGTAATTCAACTCTGCAATGTCTACCACGTTAGTAATAACATTGTATTCTTTACGATGATCCCATATCCAAGACATTAACCTTCCAACCCACCACCTGGATTCATCAGCTACTAAAGCGCCTGAAGTATTTTCACGTTTTTCGCCAGAACTCTGCACTCTTCACTGTTCCCGTTTCCCCTTCAACGATTGTCTATAAATAAAACCATTATTTCTGCCTTCTTCGAGAAGGGTTGTTGTACATATTTACGTATCCTACATACGGTTCACTAACTCATCTCTAGCCACAGCGCCGTAGATCATGTCAGTTGTTAGTTCCAATGTCTCAGGTGGCGCTTTCGTGATTATGCCAACACAGAAAGGAAGCGACTAAGCTGCCAGCTAAATATTAATTGCAATTACTAATATATGGCAATTAAAAATTACCACGATTATTAGCGACATGCACGTGATTTACATTAGGAAGATTTGTGCGAGTTTCTCGAAACTAGCACTTTGCTCCATTAATGGGCTTGAGGAAAAAAAATCACTTACTCTACGAAATTACTTTGTAAAATAAATTTCTGTGCGTTATATTGCATAATGATGTTTTGGTGTAACAACTGCTTGTTAAATTTTCAAACGGAGAGTGGCGCTAGTTCTCTGCAGACTCAACAATAACTGTTTATTATAACATTCAAGTGCGTGAAGTAATTAATGAGAATTATTTACATTACCACCCTAATGCGAAGAGTAGATAACAAAGCAGTCACTTGATCGTGTAGAGCAGTCATGGTTGAGTGGATAAGGTACTCGCCTACCAACCAATAGTCCAGGGTTCGATTTTCTGTAATATCAATGGGATATTTCCGACACTCAGACTGCTTTCCTCTCAAGGTCACTTTATTAGCGGTTTACTACTGTTTGAAAAATCGATATTAGTCTGAAGTCAACTCGAGATTTCAATTTCTGTTTTCCGGACTTGATTCGGCTCACTTTGATCTATTGATTGCTCATGATAAAATTCAACGAGAATGTACCGGGCGTTTCTGTGGATGAGCTCTATTATTCTTTATTTCACAATACTATAACTTTGTTATTTTAAATAGAACAATCTATATATTTTCTAACAAAATTGTAGCTTTTTCTTTTCGCCATCGAACAGTATTAGGTTTTCCTATACCTACCTCTTACAGTAACAGAGAAATGTGAAAAACTACCAAACTGAAATATTTTATTCAAAAAAACAATTAATCAAGGATGCGGTAGTCATAGTAGAGCTCTCTAGCTTTTAAAGGTAATAGATATTAGAGACTCTTCTGTCAAAAGTAATAAAGACATGCTTGTATGATACGTTTTTAAATTTGAGTTTCCTTGGCTAGTTTTATTTTTTATTTCATTGTGAATTCATCAAGGAATTAATACTAAAATTACGGATTTCTCGACTGAAGAAAGAGTGGACAGAATTCTGACCGTAGGAGAATGTCAAAGTAATTGTTTGTTTGCGTCTCGAGTTTATGCCCAAAAAATATCCGATAAACGAAGTTTAGAGAGGCTTTCAACTAGGTTCCAAAAGACAGGTAATACTTGATACTCCAAACTGAGCCGATCTAAGGCAGTAATTGACAAATAAGAAAATAAATTCTTGGTATAAGGATCCATTGTTGAGAATTCTAGTGCAGGTACAGTACAGAAAATTTGTCAACAATAAGTAGAAGTAGCGTGCAGAAGATTCTCAAAAACATCAATTTCATCCATATCTGGTCCAAATTCATCAAATTTTCAGGAACGATTGGACTTTTGCATGTGAGCTCTGGATCGTGTAAGCGAAAATATTGACTTATTTGAATACGTTTTATTCACTGACGAATGTAACTTTCATAATAATGAACAACTTTTTACAGTTTTAAAAACTGAACTGATGACGAGTCCAGTTCCAGAAAACCTTCCTTCATTTAAAATAAGCAATTAGATAAGGCTCCTGCACATTCTCACATAGCTGTTAGAAAAAAAATAAATAGGAAGGTTCCAAATAAATGGATTGGAAGATTGGGTCCGTGTCATTGCCCCCCATGTCACCCGATTTGACATGCCCAGATGTCTTTTTTGTGGGGGCTTATAAAAAAATAAAATTTAAGACCAACTACACCAAATGCGTTTGCTACCGTAACTCCGGAAATGTTGAGAAAAGTTGGAAATTAAAATATATACGGAATAAGATGGTCATCACCTAGAGCAGGTATTATATTTTTTTAATAAATAATAATAATAATCAGAATCAGATAATTAAAATTTTAATAATCAATAGAAATAATGATATAATCAAAATTTTAATAAATAATAATGATAAACAGATAATTGAAACTTTAAATGTTACTTAACTTTGAAAGAAACTTTAAATATCTTAAAAAACAGCAAAGATGGATATAGGGAAACCTTTATTCTCCTTTGCCGATTGTTCATATGATTATCAGATATGGCTCTTCTTCCTGCGACATACTGATGAGAGACAACAACTTCGAAATCATGATACATGTCTGGGAGACTGATGCTGTATTTGGTAATCAATCTGATTGAGCAGTATAGTAGAAAAAACGCATACAAATGCAGTATGTAGACGAAAAACAATCGTTCTTATTGTGGCAGCCTACGAAATGTAGATTCAGTTTACCAGCTAGGCATTAATTTGTAATTCATATATATATATATATATATATATATATATATATATATATATATATATATATACAAATAGGTATGTCAAAGGGCACCCTATGTGAGTCCATTTTATTACAAAGTGGAAATTAAGAACCAATATCTGGGGATCGAGCTTTGCTCGGGTAACTAAGAAATTAAAGTGGGTCTATAAGATTTAGGTACTAAGGATATTTAATCTTAATTCAAAAATGTGCATATTTATAGTTAAAAAGTATTGCGATCTGTAAATCTTGCTTTTTTCATTCACATAGCACAGAATTTACAGATTTCAAAATAAATATGAATGTGAAACATACCAGAACTCAGCTGTATCACCAATCGCCTTCTCGATCCCCCAAATCCCATATTGAAATTTATTTCGCAATCTGGTGAGCCATTCCCGAAATAGCTAGGGTGGACCTCGAAGTACCCATTAAAAAATGAAAGTATCGTCAATCAATTTCTCGGCTCTTGAAACTCCTTTTTGCTCATTTTTATCCAAATTTTCCGAACTATTCAAGAAAAAGTTTATGGACCTCGAGGGTGAGACCGTCGCATTTTGTCAGTAAAGCCACTTATATAGATAATCATAAAAATCAGAACCTTGTCTATAAAATCAGAACCTTGTCTATAAACCAAATTTGATCAAAATATTTAGAGCAGTTTCGGAGTTAAAATTTTTATATATATATACAAAAATAGCTTTTATCAATATATTAGATATGTATTTTCATTAAAAATGCGATATGTATACGAACCGAGGAACTTCAGATTAGCAGCAGGAAACATACCATTGAGCCTATGCCCTATGATGTTATGCTTATACTGCGTTATCAAGTATAATCTAAAAAAGTCTTAAAATAAGAACATTATTTGCTAAAAACGATTTTTTTTGTGAATGTGAATACATCCTATCGATTCAATACACTCCAAAACCCATACATATTAATTTTCATCGAAATCGATTGACCAGTTTCCGAGATAAAATTTGCATATTAATATATATATATATATATATATATATATATATATATATATATATATATATATATATATATATATACTAATACTTAAAATAAAGACTGGGAAATCTGTCGATAAATGAGGCTTAGAGCCGGTTCCATAATAAAAGCTTAAATGCTCCTTTACTTAAAGGCACCTTTAGTTTAAAGCTCCATTTAAATACTCCTTTAAAAATGACTCGTTTCATAAACACTTCTCATGGTCTTCCTACGTAAAAACTCCTTTAAGGATTTTTTTTTTGTATTGGCAATCTTGAGATAAGAATCTAACTTAGTCGGCGCCTACCTTCAGACGGGTCTGAGCACAGGATTATAATTTTGTTCGTATTCTATGAATTTCCAGAATTTCACATTGACGTATGTTGAATGTGAAAATTCGAATTTCGAATCTTGTTTTTCCCGCTGCTTTGCATATAACATACAAATAAATATTCTGCTTGTTATCAGATACAAGGAATGTCTTTTACATTATTTGTAATAAATAAAAGTAAAGCAAACATATAACCAAATTGTGTACCTCGTCCTTTTTTGGAGTCGTTCAATAAAACCACAAACCACCCAAAATTTTGATTCCGAAATTAAATAATGTTTCATCTACTCTAGCTGAACAATATAAACATAATCATTTTGATCAGTGGAGTCGATATACACCTCAAAAGTTGAGATCACCGGTGAGCAAAGGTCTGTGAACCAATGTGACCAGCCGTTTGTCAGATAGCAAGACAAAATATTAGGAATTGTTTATTTATATCATTTATAAAATAGCGAAATGTACATTAATCAATAATTGCCAGAACTGACCTCTTACATTTCTATTAATTTCATTATGTTTTTCATTCTCATCATCCATATAATTATTTAGAATTATCCAATCTTCAGGAACAGCTTCTTTCATATCGATGGCCATGTTATGGAAGACTTCTGTAACCACAATTATAATCCTGGCAGTTTCAAAGTTTAGCAGTTTATTTTATATGGAAATATGAGCATTATTTCCAAATGTTCAATGTATGCTAAATACAAACAAGAAAACCGTTGCTGACTTTGAAATGAATTCAAATAAATACACCTTAACCTGCAAACACCAAATTATTTGAATGTCAGATTTGATATTTGAAGTTTCTAAAATGCTCCTTTACGGATTTAAAGTGCCAAAATCGTCACTTTAGTTTAAAGGCCGATATAAAGGGTCATTTAGCCTAAAAGGTGTTTATGAAACGAACTATTCGTTTTAAAGGAAACTTTAAAATTAAAGGGTCCTTTAAGTTGATTATGAAACTGGCCCTTAATTGAGAAGACTCTGTTTGCTCACCGAGCTTTCGAAAATGTTTATTTTCTTTTTCAAGGTTAAAAACAGGATACAAAGTAGTTATAAAAAAATTATATATAGTGTACAAATTATATAAAAAGATTTACTATGCAAGTGAGGTGCAAGTGAGGTTACATCGTTAAGTTAACAATATATATATATATATATATATATATATATATATATATATATATATATATATATATATAAAATGAATTGTAAATTCTTGACTGTCTAATTAATGATGAATTTTAAATGATTGGGGTTGCAGTCAAAATGCCAATAAAATTAAAACTCTTTAATCAATGTCGAGCTTTCGGTAACGCTTGTTACCTTCATCGGGACAAAAATCGTGAGATTAATGAAATTTACCAGCTACAAACATTTGTTATTATGCATTTAACTTTATGAATCATAAAGATCATAGAAGTGATCGGTTCTAGGTCGTTAGGATCATTAAACTGAGCATAAAGAGGTCTTGAATTGAGAATACCTTCAATTTGTACTATTAATGAATAAAAGCAAGTCAAGTGTGTTTAAGAATAAATATCTGGAGACCGAGTTTTGCTCGGGTAAAACAGGATTTAAGATGGGCCTATAGGAGTTACTAAGGATATTTTAAACTTATTAAAAAATGTGCATATTTCTGGTTAAAATGTATTGCGATCAATAAATATTGTAACGTGAAGACTCACCCGAATAATAGTCGTGTAGTTATTGGTATAAATAAATAAGTGAAAATAAATCGAACCCAGTTTTAATATAAATACCAGTTACATTGGTGTCAGTGTGGAATCAGTGAGTGATTATAAAATTGGACAGACTTTAAGAGACTGCGGTTTCGTGCAGATCTGAGTGTTGTCGAGACTTTTGTTAGATATAAGTTTAAGTTTAAGACTCTTTTGTTCGTGTTGGTGTAAAGACTCTTTTGTTCGTGTTGGTGTAAAGACTTTTTGTTCGTTTTTGTGTTAGTGTGAAGACTCTTTAGTTCGTTTTTCGCGTGAAGACTTTTTGTTCGTTTTCGTGTTAAAGACCTTAAAAACTATATTGACTAATTGACTTTGTTAATAAAGACAATTCCAAATGAAATTAGTGCAGTTAACAGTGAAACAACTGAAATAACAATTGGTGGAGCGGGATTGTGATGATTCCGGTAATAAAGCGATCCTCCAGAAATGGTTAAGGGACACTTTGATGGAAAATGGAGAAGATCCTGGTATGCTCGAGTTCCACTCTCCGGAAGAGCTGTTACTGGAAAAAAATTCTATATATAAAAATAATAGTGAAAAATTTGAAGAAATTTCTAGAAATAATAATGAAAAATTCGATGAAGTCTCGAAAAAGTTTGAAGAAATCTCTAGAAATAATAATGAGAAATTCGATGAAGTCTCGAAAAAGTTTGAAGAAGTTTCTAGAACTTTTCAAGATGAAATTAAAGATGTTTCCAGAAAAAGTGATGCGAGGTTTGAGGAGGTGACCAGAACTATCGAGGAAGCTGGTAGATATAGTGACAAGAAATTCGAAAAAAATTCAAGAATAGTTGACGAAAACTTTGTCACGACAGAGAAGAACATGGAACAACTGCAACAAAAAATCAAGACACTGGAAATGTCAGTTAAGATTGGTAACTTCAGTGGGAGCCAGACACTCAAAGGCAAAGATGACTTAGCCGCAGGTAGTATGAGGGTTAAGCTGCCAAACTTTTATGGAAAGTGCTCCTGGTCAACCTATCGAAAGCAGTTTGAAGCAGTGGCAATGGCTAACCCGTGGACCGAAGAAAGCTGTTTCGTTAACCGCTGCTTTACGAGGTGATGCAGCAGACATCCTTAGGTCTATTCCAGATGGCCAAGCAAACTACCATATCTTGCTTTCTAAGTTGGAGAATCGTTATGGAGACGGATATCTTCAGCAAGTATACAAAGCACAATTACCATCTCGGGTGCAATATGCAAATGAGAGTCTGCAAGAATTTGAGGGGGAGGTATCTCGTATTGTGCGGCTAGCATATCCTACAGCTGCCGATAGCTTCCTTGATGAAATTGCGGTGGACACATTTGTAAATGGATTGAGGTAGAGCGAGCTGCACAAGGCGTTGAAGCTGGCCAGGCCAAAATTGCTAGAAGAAGCACTAGCTATTGCTTTGGAGCATGAAGCCGCTAGCCAAACATTCCGAGGGCACCGTTTAAGAGCAATCGAGGAAGAAGATCAGACCAACAGAGAGTTAGAAATGATAAGGAAGCTAGTTACGGGAGTGCAATCAAAGAAGAGAGAGCCAAGGTGTTGGAACTGTGGTGAGCTAGGACACGTATGCCGCAGTTGTAAGAAAAAGGCGGCACAGTCGGAAAAACTAGAACGTGTCGAGATGGAAGACAAGGTATTTCCTATACGACGAACAACCGTAGAAAATGAGGAATGGCAGCCCGAACAAATGAAACTGGCCCAAGAGAACGACCCATGTTTGAGAATGGTCTTGGAGTGTATGCGCCGTAAGGAGAGGTCGTCTTGGCAGGATATAAGCTTACGAAGCCCGCAAGTGAAATCATATTGCAGCCAATGGGACTATCTTGTGCTAAGAGATGATCTGCTGTATAGAACCTTTGAGTCTGAAGATGGCACTGAATCCAGATTACAACTAGTTGTGCCGAAAAGCAAAGTGACGGAGGTATTACGTCATCTTCATGATGGAGCCTCGGGTGGGCATTTTGGAATCACCAAGACTCTGCAGAAGGTTTGGGAGCGATTCTATTGGGTGAATTGCAAAGAAGATGTGATACAGTGGTGCCGTAAGTGTGAAGTTTGTAGCCCAAATTATATATATATATTTGATAAAATAGATTTTTGTTGGGGATGCAGTCATTTAATAAATAAAATTCTTTGGATTATGCCAAGCTTTCGAGAATGTTTATTCTCTTCGTCGGGGCAAACTAAAAATCGTTACAAATTTTCTTAACCACATAATAAATTATTAATTAAAGTACTTACATTCGTGAATTTACATAAAATTAACCACAAACAGGAAAGATTTCATAGTCATCAATCAGAAATGTCATTAGTTATTCTCGAAAGCTTGGCATAATCCAAAGAATTTTATTTATTAAATGACTGCATCCCCAACAAAAATCTATTTTATCAAATAATAAACCAGTCAAGAATTCAGAATCAAACAATATATATATATAAGCATTACTCGTTTAATATAATTAGATTTAGTGATTTTTACGGCCCAAGGGCCTCCAAAATTTGGGCTGTATGGTAGAATAGAATATCATGTGATATTATTTTGATTCGAACGATTGACAATGCTACCTTTATTTTGTTATAAAAACTTTCCTAGATCGGTTAGTTTGTCAGAATACATTTCCGATGGTATTCATACAAAAACTGCAATATAGCTTTTGACAATTTTACAAGCTAATCCAACCTTATCCTTTAGAAATTAGAGGAAAAGAGCCAAGCCCTAACTCTCAAGTTTCATTAGATTGGAGTATTTTGAAAAAAGCTAAAACTGTTCGGTTGATCTAACATCCAGTATTATTTTTGAAGGTTTTCTTAGCTCGGGTAAGCTTTCACGATGGATATTATGGACATTCATCTGAAAATAGATAGGTGTGTGTCGGAAGTCTGGACCTTCCCACCATATTTTACAACTTGGTTTCAGGTAGAATACCTCTGGAGCGTAGATCAGCTGGATTTTCTTTAGTACAGTGAAACCTGTATAAGCCGGTTTCGCAAGGTATTGAAGAAATTTTCCGCCTTAAGCAGGATTCCGTTTTACCGAGGGCAGATTGAAAAAAAACAAATAAAATTAAAATATGTACATATATTTGTGCTTTCTCTGAATATCGCCCTTACCACCACGCATCCACTCATCTTAAATTTTCTGCATATTTTTTTAAATATCGAACACTTGCGTTTTTCCGAACATAAATTCAATTTTCAGCTCAGCACTAGCTGGTATGATACTAAAACTGTCACACATGATATTAACGTTACCATAGTAAATAACAAACAAATTAAACTAATATCGATTTTAAGAGTTGAATATGAATACGCCTGATTATCATTAAAATAATCTTAGGTCCAGATTAAATAGGTACTTACACCTTAATAATAATCCGTCTTATAAAGGAAGCAATTAAAATAATCCTCTTATACAGGGTGATTCACGGTCTATGGTACCTTAGACGTTTAAGAAAAACTATTCGTAGGATCGTTCTGAAATTTATATTATGTAGATTATACTTAGAGATCTATCGACTGAAAATATTTTCAGCCTTGCGACGTTGCCACTTATATCAAAAAGTATTAACAACTTTGATTTTTCAAATGAGACACCCTATATATTATCAATTTATTAGATTCTCTATCGCCTTCTGGTTATTTTTTCATAAGATACCCATACCTAACAGTTTCCAGTGAATTAATTAATTTTCTTTTGTTTTCTTCAAAACAGAGCTCCAATCAATAGCCCATTATTCTGAATTTTAGAATTGTGAAACGATGAAATTCAGATAATAGCTTTAGAAATACTTCTTTCTTAGTTATTATGGAAGGTTTTCTTTTTATGTTATACAGGGTCGCTCAAGATTCTTCTATCTTCTATCTTTCTACGAGATCTATAAAGAGCCAAAAATACGTTTTTTTAAATAGAACACCCTATATTTTATTATTTTTTCAGATAGATAATCGAAATACCTTTGAAATGATATATCATGTTCCTATACCAAAATGGTCAGGTTTTCAAAATATAAGCAACTATCTATTAAAGTAAATTATTTCTAGCATTTTTATATTAGGTATTTGCTGGTTACCATGGTGATGGAAAGTTTGACAAGTAATTATCGTAAAGAAAAATAAGTGTTTGTTGAGTTGTTCATTCTTCATATTATTGCAAAAACATTAAGTTTAATACAAGTACAAAAAAGGCAACAATTTTATTTTTATTTTATTTTATTGACTGATATTGAGAAAATTAGTCCGTTTCAACGATATACATATGTATTATGTGATCTTTTGTTAGATTATTTACGCAAAATATTTTATAAAACAGTAGATAGAATTTCTAATTAATAAACAATAACCAAGTGACAAGGACAGAGGTTTTAATAATGATAATTAGTGAAGAAATATAAATAATTGAATATTTATAATACATTTTCAAAATAACAACCGTTTCTTTCCAAACATCTAAGAATATGTTTCTCCACCAATATAATAGCTTTTCTTATTTCACGTGCATCTATCTCATCAATGCATTTAATTACGCCTTGACGCAGTTCATCTTTACTTTCTTCTGGTGTTGAATACACTTTTTTCTTCAAATCTTTGCGTTTCAGATAAATTATTTTAAGCAATACCTCAAATAATGTTTTTTAAATAATAATTGTGTTTTATCACCATGGTAACCAGCAAATACCTACTATGAAAATGCTACAAATAATTCAACTTAATAGATAGTTGCTTATATTTTGAAAACCTGACCATTTAGGTATAGGCACATGATATATCATTTCAAAGGTATTTTGATTCTCTTTCTGAAGAACTAATAAAATATAGGGTGTTCTATTTGAGAAAAAGCATTTTGGGTCTTTATAGATCTGATGGAAAGATCAAGAATTTTGAGCGACCCTGTATAACATAAAAAGAAAACCATCAATAATAACTAAGAAAGAAGTATTTCTAGAGTTATTACTGGAATTTCATCGTTTCGCAATTCTAAAATTCAGAGTTATGGGCTATTGATTAGGGCTCTGTTAAGAACAAAACAAATGAAAATCAATTAATTCACTAGAAACTGTTAAAGATGGGTATGGGTATCACATGAAAGAATAACCAGAAGACGATAGAGAATCTAATAAATTGATAATATATAGGGTGTCTCATTTGAAAAATCAAAGTTGTTAATACTTTTTGAAATAAGTGGCAACGTCGCAAGGCTGAAAATATTTTCAGTCGATAGATCTCTAGGTATAATCTACATAATACAATTTTCAGAACGATCCTAGGAATAGTTTTCCTTAAACGTCTAAGGTACCATCGACCGTGAATCACCCTGTATACACAATATGGTAATTCCGTTTTAGACAGGATCCGTCTTACTCAGGTTTTAATGTACCTATTTATATGATTCCATTGGCTGACGTCTGACAAGCTAGGAATTTGGGATAATCTGTTCTATACGAAAACCTGTAAATCTTTAGGATTTTTCCTTAGTCAACACAGAACTATTTTTGAGTCTGGCCAGAAGTATGTGGGTTGTGCTGGAAAATTGTCTTCGACACATTGTCTAATTAATTTCGCATCCAAAAGAGCAGCACAAAGTTTTAGCCTTGGAATAGTAATAATTTTCAGAGGTGCTACCTTAGCTTTAGAACATAATAATCGAACACAAAAATCATCGTTTTTGTCAATGCTGCGAACGTAAATGCATGCCGCCTAAGCACTTAAGGAAGCATCACAAAAGTAATGAAAGTGTAAAAGCTTCTTGAGTGATATGTCTAGGAATTCTCGACAGAATATAGTTCATGTAACTTGTAACTTGTTGTGGGATTCATTGATAGAATATATAGTCCGGTATAGCTCCATCCCCTCCTAAGCTGATTGTCCATAATTTTTGTATAACCTTAGAAATTGTTGTAACTGGACTTAAGAAACCTAACCGATCATAGATTTCAGATAGAATAGCTATTGAATACCTAGAGTTACAGCTTCACCTAGGAAGTATTTGTGACATCGTCTTTATCAAATTCTTGCAAAATTTTATTATAGAAAGTGTCACTGTCTTGCACTAATGACATAATATTGGAATAATATGTTCTAACTCTACTCAACGATAAATTTTCGATATTTCTTATACAAGGCTTCATCCGAAATGAATCGTTTTACTAGTGATAATAATCTTTTGAAAGTGGTTTCTTCTGACTCGCCAAGAAAAGCGTTTGAATGTTTCAAAGGCATTTGTACAATAAAGTGACAATTTGTAGAATTTGTGCCACGCGTGGTGCCTTTAACGAATGATTACTCGCGTAGAGTATCTTCTTGAGATAAAGCAACTGGTTCACTTATTTCATTGAGTTCCCATAATCTTCTCAATTGGGCATCCTCTGGAATAGTGTTTTAGTTTAGTGAAGTAACATCTAGTATTGTGAACAGAGCTCGGAATTCTTACTGAGGCAATCTCTCCTCCTAATTTGGTAATTTATAATATTGAAAGATTTTTTCACAAACAAAATTTTACATTTACTAGTAATTCCAGGAATAGTGTGAAACCTATAATTAAGTATGTCAATTTCACTTGGAGAATGGAATTCAGGATCTTGGGGATGTTTATTAAGGAAATGTCATTTTTTCAATATTGTAATTTTTGATGAGATGATTGGGACAACGTAACAATATAATGCTGTTTGAAAATGATTGACATTTGAATAGATAGGAAATGAACATTTATTAGTGATATTAGAAATGGATTCGTTTTTCGGTTATTAAATTTGATTGAGCACCAGATTCTAAGAGAGCTCGACCAGATTGGACATACTCACTAGTTTCTAGCACGGAAACATAATTGGAAATTGGAACATTTATCCCATCTGTCATGGACGCTCACTTTAAGAAATAAGGAACATGAATAAATATATATATATAAATATGCACTTGAGAACGAGCATTAAATTCTCTCACTTGAGAACGAGTATTAAATTCTCTTGAGACTATACTATGAATTGGATATTTAACAACATATTCGGACTGAGGTTCTTCCAAAGATTCCAAAATCCAAAATGTCTTGCGTTTGCTTCAAAAACTCTAGAGATTGGTTCACGTTAGGCATTCCAGATTTTGTATGCAATTCCTTCCCCTTATATTGAGGTACTTCTAATTTATTATAGATTATGTGAATCATAATGAGATCATATAAGATTCATACTTTCGAGAGCACACAAATGTTTCTAAACATCATCTAGCATGCTACGGAATCGCAAGAATGTGCATTTGTTAATTGGAATAATGTACGTCCCCAAAGCTAGCAGTGCAAAGTGAGCAGAAATTAATTGCTCTTGTAGTTTTTTGGAAAATGGCCACTTTGCTAGCTTTAGATCTAAAGCTACCAGAGCAACTTTTAAAAATCATATTTTTTGGAAATTTCTTTTTTAGTTCTTGTAGGGCTAATTAAGTGCTGTATTTCAAAATTATAGTTTTTCAGAAAATGACTGCTTTTCTTTCAAAAATCAACTTTTTTCAGAAAATCTTATTTGGTGCTTGTACAGCTAATTAATTGCTAAATAATTTTTGTATTCCGAAATTAATTGCTCTTATAGTTTTTTTGAAAAAAAAGTTGTTTTCTAAAGCGGTCATTTTCCGAAAAAATATAAGAGCAATATTAATTTCGGAATACAGCACTTAATTAGCCCTAAAAGAAGTTCTCAAAAACGTTGATTTTCAAAGTTTTCTCTGCCAGCTTTAGATCTAAAGCTACTATACTGTACTATATAAACTATAAGAGCAATTAATTTTGGAATACAACAATTATTTAGCACTTAATTGACTTTACAAGCACCAAACAAGATTTTCTCAAAAAAGGTGATTCAAAAAAAACTAGAAGAACAATTAATTTTGGAATACAGCACTTAATTGGCACTTAATTAGCCCTAAAGCAATAAAAAAGAAATTCTCAAAAAAGTTTATTTTCAAAAGTTGCTCTGCTAGCTTTAGATCTAAAGCTAGCAAAGAAGCCATTTTCCAAAAAACTAAAAGAACAATTAATTTCGAAATACAGCACTTAATTAGCACTTTATTACCTCTACACCAGATATGTTTTTGGACTCTGCTTATTTTGCTCTGCTAGCTTTAGGGACGTGAATAATGTTCAAAACTGATTTTAAATGAGTATCAATAAGATTTTTTTATCAAACTTTTCACATAGCAACATTCTTCTTAAATTCTAGCCACTGATTAGAATCTCCATTGAAAACAGGTAATTTAATTTTAGGTAATAGAAAATTCAGCAAAGTAGCTGTTTTTGAGTCAATGGTATTTTTTTATAAATAGTCTTTTAAGAATGATTGATTATCGAGATAAGAAATTTCCTCAATTAATTTTTGAACATCTTCAAAATCTTTTAACAGTGCTCAATTATTATTGAATCTCAGTTGTACATCTGTGATATATGGTAAAATAGCACCCTGAATTATTTCAATGTTTTTTCAAGCGAATTCATTTTTTATTAATTGAGATTTATTTATAATCAAGCTGTAGCGACCTCCATTCGAATAGCCATAAAGCGTCTGTTCCACTCACCGATAGAGCGCGCTATGAATCTCTTCCTGGATAAGACACGATCAATCTAGTCATGTACTTTGGTTAATACTTATTTGTTAATATACATATTATCAAGTCAGTAAATTATAGTTAGTCACTTGTGTTTGTATTCGTTCGCCTCGGATTTCCTCCACATTGATGACCCCGACGTGATCTTGGCAATGACGAATTGAGTCTCGACCTGTGCAAAACTTCGGGTTTGTCGGCCCAAAAGGGAGGAAGGCGGATAGCATTGCGGAACACAGGTTCTGCCATTCGATGACGTGAGGAGCTTGTTGCTGCTGCTGTGATTGCTGGGCAAGGAGTTGCTATCGAAGCTTCGACCTATAGTTCCTCTGAAAAAGACATCGCGAATAGGATTTCGTAGCGACACAGTACTTTAATCACTTAGTGTATTCACATTTCGTTGGAGAGCCCACTTTATCGCGGTCCAGAGTGTAATCACCAATGTGGAAGAAAACTACATGACTAGATTTATCGTGGCTCATCCAGGAAGATATTCCGCGCTCTGTCGGTGAGTGGAACAGGCGCGCTATGGCAATTGGTAAAACGATGCCAATGAAGGACGCCACAAAGCCTTACATAGTTATAACTGTATTGGCTGATACCTTGATGGAAATCCATATTAGATAGGCATTGAAACAATATATTAAATTTCCACTATTATATATTTTAAAAACACATAACAAATGTTTCGGCACACTGTACCTTTATCAAATGTGAGTATAAACTAATGTCTAAGATGTTAAGTTTGCGTTTACGCAAACGTTCAGGTAATTTCCTCAATGACCAGATCGATGGTATGTCCAGTCCACTATTGCATTTGTAGTTGTTAATTAATTACTAGCCATTAAGATTTATATTATAAATAGGAACTTAACATCTTAGACAGTGTATACTCACATTTGATAAAGGTAAAGTGTGCCGAAACAATTGTCATATGTTTTTAAAATATATAATAGTGTAAATTTAATATATTGTTTCAATTCCGGCCTTTCATAGTGTTAACCATATTAAGTTGATTAAATTATGCAATTAAAGCTCGTTATAAATAAACAAAAAAACTGATGAGATTCTCAAAAAGGATTATAATTTTGAGCCTAAGTTGGATAAATTGGCTTACCTCAGAAATAGTTGATTGATGGAATTGAAAATATCAGCATCTGTATCGGGTTGATAAATAAATAAATAGATTCTTCTTCCTGGGCTGATCTTGGATCGCTGGAATGATTTTGACATTCTGTTGAATGTATATGTCGCTGTTTTCTTGAATTTTTGAATTTATAGTTATACGGATTTAATTGATTCTTCTTCTTTGGCGTCCGGCTCCATTGTTTCACCCTAAGGTTGCTGGTTGTTGGCAATCTCTGAGAGAAAGCATGAAAAAATATATTCAATTCAATTTTGAAAGTTTCTAACCTAATACTGGTTAAACAGTTCTTTCTATGTCAAAACTGAATATGACCATTGTTGTTAGTCTTGGTACTCAGAAAACATGAATGGTTGCCCGACTAGATCCGACGATTTTTATTCGACGCCAGGTGGCCGATGATCCGGTAGCTGGATATAAAAACAACTTCCTCTTTCCAAAAATATTTTTTCTTTCATTATAATAGTCTTTAGATTCGACGACCAAACGGAGGATGTATAGGTACAATTGAACTTTTTGTCTGCATGTTTTTTTATGGATGTTCTCGCCTTATAAATAGTAAAAGTGGCCCGATTTTCATGATTTTTTTCGTTTGATACAGGACTATTGAGAATTGGTCCCAGTCAAAAACATCGACATTCAACATGTCTCCCAAAGGGGCTGGAGGGGGCAATAATTTCGAAAATTGAAAATTTGAGTCCACTAAATTAAAGAAGTGACCACGGCATCGTTTAAATTGGATTTTTTTTTAAAGAAATCAAAGGTCTCCGAGTTTCAGCAGTGGTAAAGTGGAAGCATTTCATTCGAAAATTGAAAATATGAGAAGGCCAAATTAAAGAAGATATGTAATATGTAGCAACACTTCAATCGGACGGACGGAAAAAATATTCAGTTTCCAAGTTACAGCAATAGGACAGTCTGAATATGTGTATAAGTATAAGCAACCTATTATTTTCTTTGGTGAACGTTGAATGATTTTGATGACTAATGTTACACACAAAAGTGTGGAATAAATATGTTTTACAAAAATTGGTACTTATGAAGTTGACGACAAAAGTGTTTAATCTAACTGCAACTGCACAACTTTAAAACTATATCAGTACCAATAGAATTAATATTATTTTGTATTTTTCAGTGCTCCAATTAATAAAGCTCGTCCATTTTTTTGTAAAAAATATTTATATTAGCATATATCCAAGAGAAAATTATGCATTGCAATTGACCTTACTTTTCGTACGCGGATAAATATTGAGTGTCACTATGCGGTAGCTGACTGGCTAGTTTATCTTTACTGGATACGCTGGATACCGAATAGTTACCGAATATCCTTTTCAATTCTAATTTTTATGTTCGGAGGAATTTGCTCGAGAGCGATAAGAAAGTCGTGTGAGCGGACACACCAGATTTTTTTAATCAAGATTAACGAGTGTATCTGTCTGTGTTATCGTAGCTCACAAACGCACTTATACCATTTTCATTGTACCTACTTCTAGTAATTTTTGGACAAATTTACATGGACATGGAATATCATCGTAGTAACCACCATTAATTACCTTTTTAGCTTTTAGGTACATCATTGATTTATTCGAATTCTAGACTTTTCCTGTTATTAGGATTTGAACTTGGCTGTGAGCCATGACAAAGACTGAGAGGTCTAAGCTACCCTTTCAATGCATAAAACGAATGGCTCCCTCATTAACACCAGAAAAAAAAACTGACGTATGGTTGTAAAAATTTTCAGCAATTTTTCCGCATACCATGGATATTTTCTAAAAACAAATACCATCATCAGCTCGTATCTATGAAAGGCAATTTAATACCCTTCGTAGTAATAGCGTTGAGCAGCGTTGAACAATCGATTACTTAGAGAATCGATCGCCGCAAAACAAGATTAATTACAATTGTGTGTATTGGTTAGAAGAGCGGGTGGTTTGGGTCGAATTGCGAACTAACGAACTGTAACCCAACATTCAACAAGCCGACGTTCGTCTGTCAATCACTCACAGTCAGCTTGAC
This sequence comes from Crioceris asparagi, assembly GCA_958507055.1. Lineage (NCBI taxonomy): Eukaryota > Metazoa > Arthropoda > Insecta > Coleoptera > Chrysomelidae > Crioceris > Crioceris asparagi. Next base: position 77,028,614 of record OY293826.1, on the reverse strand, counting down.
CGGCAGATGAATAACACACGAGACAACAGCAAGTTACATATGGGTTCAGTGAAATGAATAGGGCAGCTGCTTGGTATTTTGGTATTTTACAAAGTAACGGAAGCGATGCAATTTGCTCACAAGTGATGCCAACTTAGTCGAAAAATTTAATGGAAGTGTAAAATTATGACTGAGAGAAAACGAGTACTTGCCTAACTGTCTATAAAAAGAGTCTAGAAAATAGTAAAATTGATTATTTCCTATTCCTATTTCCTACAAGACCGTAACAAGATTGGCTTTTACAACCGACTTCCCAGAAGGAGGAATGTCCGCTTTTTTATGTTCGTAAAAGTGAAAGTTTTGCAAGTTCTAAAAATTTTAGGTAATCAAACATTTTCTTCTCCGAAAATCTTACCGGGCAATTTTCTATGAAATTCAAGAATTTGAGATGGCAAAAAAAGACCATATTCAACAACAGTGGAATTGTTTTTTTTTCTATTTCACAGCTTTCCGCTATGTTCTGAAATCTCTGAATATTAGTGAACGTTCGACGATTTTCATTTGGTGCCAAAAGTCTTCTTCTTCAACTTCAAAACTACTAGCACCACTAGAATTAATATGATTTCGTGCAGCGCACCAACTAATAAAATGTGAGACCAAAAAAAAACACGAAGTCTTCTCCACAGTTTATTATTATGGATTAATTACTGATGAGACATGTTTCGAGATTGTACAATCTCATTTTCAATCGAAATATAGAAAATTCTGTAACAAATTGAAAAAAGTGAAAAATTATGTAGTTAAGATACAAAATGGTGGATAGTATACTCACATGGAGATGAAAATATGAAAAATTTAAGAGATGAAAAACATTATGTAAACGATCCCAAAACCAGTACAATAATTGAAATTAACATATATATACTTGAAAATAAAATAAATAAATTATCCCGTTATGGAATTAAAAAATTAAAATTTGTAAAATAAAATCACATTCTAAAAAATAAAAAATAAAATACGAAATTCTACGTCACGTCACATTGTCCGAGTATGAGTGTTCATGCCCGGTGACTACATATTGGTCAGCTGATGGTAAAAGAGATATATTTTTGGTTGGGGATCGTTTAAATAGTTTTTCAATTACATGTAACTAAAGTCATCTAATGTTGGGTAGTGAATATTTCGAAGTTTAATAAACAGAAAGATAATTTAAATAGTAGAATACTGTAATATTTGACATAGAATTATAGACAAAAGGTTAGGAGAAGCACAACAACAAAATAAAATGTTTATAAACAAGTTCAAAAGTTTAAGGAGTTGAAAAACTGTATGCAGTCAAAGTTGCTTTGTTCATTAAGTGATATAGTTCGTGGGTTATTATTGTTGGAATTGATCTCGAAAATCTCAAGAATGTTCAACAACCGGCCTTTTGGAGCATGGTGTAATATTTTAACATCATTGTTGATATTGAAGGTGTGTTTATTATTGATTACATGATTTGCGAAAGAACTTTTCGAATTGATATGGTAATAAGGTGTAGTAAGAAACAAAGTTTTATATTTATCTATTATTTTAGCGTGTTCATCTATTCTAATACTTATTTTTCTGCCAGTTTGACCTATGTATTTGGCTGGGCAATCAGAACAAGAGATCTCGTAAACTCCGGATCTATCAAGAGGGTTGACCTGGTCTTTAACATGGACCAACATCCTATAAATTGTGTTATGGATGGAGAAGCATACTTTTAGTTCCTGGTTATGGTGTTGGAAAATGTTTCAGATTTCTTGTGAAGCTTTGCCGATGTAAGGTAATGAGCAGAACTTAGTTGATATAGTAGGTACAATTATGTTCCTGTTTATGTGTTTTGTCAAGTGTCTGTGATATATTCTATCTATGAATTGAATAGGGTAGTCATTGTTGGTGCCAATTTGTTTAATGATGTTAAGTTCCTTGTTAAAATTTCTCACACTCATCGGGATGGAGAACAGTCTATGAAAAAATGCGTTGAAGGAGCTCAGTTTATGTGATATCGGGTGACAAGAATAATAGGGGATGATGTTGTCTGTATGTGTCGGTTTTCTATAAATTGAGAAACTCAAATTATTATCTGTTTTAGTTATCAGAATATCCAAGAAAGGTAGGCGATTATTATCTTCTATTTCCATTGTGAAGGAGATAGCTGGATGTAGCGAGTTCAAGAATGTTAAAAGTAAGTTTAGTTGGGTTAAGCTACCATTGAAAAGCACTAAAGAATCTCTTAATCTCTTCCCTAGTATCCCACCATGATTGTATTCAACTAGTTAGGAACCTCCTCTTTGAATCAGGCACTAACTTTCAACATTGCCTCAATATTTGCCATCTTTTGGACACGGTCCTGAAACAAAACTTCTTTAAATTCAACAATGAAATTTTCGCTCAATCAACGGGTCTAGCTATGGACAGTAACCTATCTCCGTTGTTGGCTGAAATTTTTATGAAAAATTTGGAAACAAAGTTCCAGGATTTCATTCACTATGATAAGATTCTTTTCTACCACAGATATGTAGACGATTGTTTAGTGCTTTTCAATGGTAGCTTAACCCAACTAAACTTACTTTTAACATTCTTGAACTCGCTACACCCAGCTATCTCCTTCACAATGGAAATAGAAGATAATAATCGCCTACCTTTCTTGGATATTCTGATAACTAAAACAGATAATAATTTGAGTTTCTCAATTTATAGAAAACCGACACATACAGACAACATCATCCCCTATTATTCTTGTTACCCGATATCACATAAACTGAGCTCCTTCAACGCACTTTTTCATAGACTGTTCTCCATCCCGATGAGTGTGAGAAATTTTAACAAGGAACTTAACATCATTAAACAAATTGGCACCAACAATGACTACCCTATTCAATTCATAGATAGAATATATCACAGACACTTGACAAAACACATAAACAGGAACATAATTGTACCTACTATATCAACTAAGTTCTACTCATTACCATACATCGGCAAAGCTTCACAAGAAATCCGAAACATTTTCCAACACCATAACCAGGAACTAAAAGTATGCTTCTCCATCCATAACACAATTTATAGGATGTTGGTCCATGTTAAAGACCAGGTCAACCCTCTTGATAGATCCGGAGTTTACGAGATCTCATGTTCTGATTGCCCAGCCAAATACATAGGTCAAACTGGCAGAAAAATAAGTATTAGAATAGATGAACACGCTAAAATAATAGATAAATATAAATCTTTGTTTCTTACTACACCTTATTACCATATCAATTCGAAAAGTTCTTTCGCAAATCATGTAATCAATAATAAACACACCTTCAATATCAACAATGATGTTAAAATATTACACCATGCTCCAAAAGGCCGGTTGTTGAACATTCTTGAGATTTTCGAGATCAATTCCAACAATAATAACCCACGAACTATATCACTTAATGAACAAAGCAACTTTGACTGCATACAGTTTTTCAACTCCTTAAACTTTTAAACTTGTTTATAAACATTTTATTTTGTTGTTGTGCTTCTCCTAACCTTTTGTCTATAATTCTATGTCAAATATTACAGTATTCTACTATTTAAATTATCTTTCTGTTTATTAAACTTCGAAATATTCACTACCCAACATTTGATGACTCTAGTTACATGTAATTGAAAAACTATTTAAACGATCCCCAACCAAAAATATATCTCTTTTTGACCGACTTCCCAAAAGGAGGAGGTATACAATTCGATTGTGTGCATTTTTTTTTTTTGGTTTGTGCGCGCCTTTCATATAGTAAACGTACTCCGATTTTGATAATTTTTGATTCATTTGAAAGAGGAGGCTTGAGAAATGGTCCCATATTCATAAAAACGGGAATCCGACATCTCGTTCCCTCCGAAAACCGCCCCCGAAGGGGGTGGAGGGGGCAAATTTTGTCGAAAATTGAAAATCTGCGTTGATATAATTACAGATAGGACAATATCCGGAAACGTTTAAATGGAACATTTTTTCAAAGGAGTAACGGTTTTCGACATAGAGACATTTTAAACTCTCAAATATACCTATTTTCGCTATGTGGAGAGGGCGATTTCTGTCGAAAATTGAAAATCTGTTTGCAGTACATGAAAGACATAATTATTTGTAGCAACATTTATACTGAACATTTTCCCCTTAGAGTTACGGTTTTCGAGTAAAATTGGTGTTAAAATGGTAACAACTAAAATATTCAAGCGTATTTCCGCAGCGATGTACTGAGATCTCAATAATAACAACTACAAGCAAGGAATATACGTGGGTAATAGAATAAGTACCTACTATCTTCATTGGTATTAGTGAACGTTCAACGATTCTCGTGACTAATGTTACACTCAAAAGTGTGAAATAAATATTTTTTACAAAAAATTGGACCGACTTTATTAGTTGGTGCACTGAAAAGTATAAAATAATATTAATTCTATTGGGGCTGGTACTTGTGAAGTTGGTGCCAAAAGTTACCAATCTAGCTGCAACTGCACAACTTCAAAAGTAACAGCACCAATAGAATTAATATTATTTTATACTTTTCAGTGCACCAACTAATAAAGTCGGTCCAATTTTTTGTAAAAAATATTTATATCATCAGCTGACCAATATGTAGTCACCGGGCACGAACACTCATACTCGGACAATGTGACGTGACGTAGAATTTAGTATTTTATTTTTGATTTTTTAGAATGTGACTTTATTTTACTATTTTTAATTTTTTAATTCCATAACGGGATAATTTATTTATTTTATTTTCAAGTATATATATGTTAATTTCAATTATTGTACTGGTTTTGGGATCGTTTACATAATGTTTTTCATCTCTTAAATTTTTCATATTTTTATCTCCATGTAAGTATACTATCCACCAATTTGTATCTTAACTACATAATTTTTCACTTTAATTTGTTACAGAACTTTCTACATTTCGATTGAAAATGAGATTGTACAATCTCGAAACATGTCTCATCAGTAATTAATCCTTAATAATAAACTGTGGAGAAGACTTCGTGTTTTTTTTTTGGTCTTACCATTTCACTCCACTTCGAGAATGGACTTCTACAACCATTAATAAAATGTGTCCTATTTTTGACCGACTTCCCAAAAGGAGGAGGTATACAATTCGATTGTGTGCATTATTTTTTTTTTTTTTTGGTTTGTGCGCGCCTTTCATATAGTAAACGTACTCCGATTTTGATGATTTTTGATTCATTTGAAAGAGGAGGCTTGAGAAATGGTCCCATATTCATAAAAACGGGAATCCGACATCATGTTCCCTCCGAAGGGGCAAATTTTGTCGAAAATTGAAAATCTGCGTTGATATAATTACAGATAGGACAATATCCGGAAACGTTTAAATGGAACATTTTTTCAAAAGAGTAACGGTTTTCGACATAGAGACATTTTAAATTCTCAAATATACCTATTTTCGCTATGTGGAGAGGGCGATTTCTGTCGAAAATTGAAAATCTGTTTGCAGTACATGAAAGACATAATTATTTGTAGCAACATTTATACTGAACATTTTTCCCTTAGAGTTACGGTTTTGGAGTAAAATCGGTGTTAAAATGGTAACAACTAAAATATTCAAGCGTATTTCCGCAGCGATGTTCTGAGATCTCAATAATAACAACTACAAGCAAGGAATATACGTGGGTAATAGGATAAGTACTATCTTCATTGATATGGTATAGTGAACGTTCAACGATTTTCGTGACTAATGTTACACTCAAAAGTGTGAAATAAATATTTTTTACAAAAAATTGGACCGACTTTATTAGTTGGTGCACTGAAAAGTATAAAATAATATTAATTCTATTGGGGCTGGTACTTGTGAAGTTGGTGCCAAAAGTTACCAATCTACCTGCAACTGCACAACTTCAAAAGTAACAGCACCAATAGAATTAATATTATTTTATACTTTTCAGTGCACCAACTAATAAAGTCGGTCCAATTTTTTGTAAAAATATTTTTTTAATGCCAATTACTCAATAGTTTTTGTATTCTACCTCACCTGTAAGGAATGTTTCCAAAAAAGACAAAAAATTACTTTGTTTAGAAGTGAATATTATATTTGATTTTACTTAATCAATGTTTAAATCAAATCATTGTTAATTATCAGTACCTACATGCGATCAATACCATAAAAGAAACCGTTTAAAAATTAAACTAGAATTTTCAAATCCATCAGTGCGAATCGGACTCGCTTGGATAGATTGGATTATCGCACAGATTTTGCTGTAAACTTTGCTTGATGGCCTCTATTCGGTGTTTTTTCTAAGCCGTTCATTTTATTACAATGAAAAAATATATTTGAATTACTCATAACAAGCCCTTCGATTTAGATAAAATTAACCCCCTGAAAAAGAACTCGTTTATTTAAGCTAAACATCCGTGATGAGATTGGCTAACTATGTATTATCACCAAATAACATTTTTTCCGCTCAATAGTCAAAGATAAATATTTTTACAAAAAACTGGACCGACTTTAATAGATCGTGCACTGAAAAATACAAAATAATATTGATTAAATTGGTACTAGTAATTTTGAAGTCGTACAGTTGTACCTAGTGATTGAAAACTTTTTGCACCAATTTATTCAGAGATTTTAAAACATCGCTGAAATACACATATTTCAGACTGCTGTAACTCGGAAACCACATATTTCAAACTTTTCCGCTGCGCTGTACTCGGAAACCTATGATATTTTTGAAAAATGTACAATTTAACCGGATTTGAACTCTTCATCAATTTTGTCGTCTCAAACTTTAGATTTTCAAAAAAAGCCCCCTTCCAATAAGTTTTTGAGGGAAAGGACATTTTGAATGTCGATTTTTTTTTCAATGGAACCAACTCTCTTCGGATGTACGGAATTCTAGAATGTAGAAAACCCATATCTGTATCAATATGAACCAGATTGTAGAAAAATAATCTTTTATTTATGTAATTTATTTGTGATTGTGATGAAATAATCTTTTATTTATGTAATTTATTTGTGATTGTGATGAAATATGTAGGACCTTCCGACAGTGATTTACAATTTTTTCGAAAAACCAAACAACTTGAAAAACAATTGTTTCTCTGTAATTAAATGAGTTCTGGAAACGGTTGTTGTCCAAATCTTTTTTAATAAAATGGGGGAGAAATACTTATTGACTTTTCTACATTTTCTTTATTGAGATCATTCCTCAGCAAAAGGATCCTATACACAAATTCTATTATATTATCCATAAGGTAGATAAAATAAGAGATCTTTATCCAGGTAAAAGTAAATAAAAAATATAATCTATGCAAAGAACAGTTATGGGCTCGGTCACTGGAACTACACATGGGCATGGAACAGTTAAATGAAAGAAATATGAATTTTCCTCAAGAGTAAAGTACCTTTATTTTTGAAAATATCGTAAGTTTTTATTTAGGAAAGTTGATCATAATTGAAAACTTTTGTTCAGATAGGTATCCAATAATATACATCCGCCATATTCTATTATTTTGACCAACTTCTGTGTATTTTAGCATTGTCAATTTACGTCTAGGTACCGATAAACATTTAATCTAGGATGCACTGACTGCAAACGTCAAATCGCTAGTTCGATTTATAAAATACAAGAAATGGCAGCTCTATTAACTAGTGAGGAGAAAATTGAACTAGCTTTGATTGTCGGAGATAATTATAAAGTCATTGAAAAGCAGCAGCTATCTTATTATCTCCGACAATCAAAACTAATTCAATTTTCTCCTTTGACAATTTGACGTTGGCAGTTGCATCCTAGATAAAATGTTTATCGGTAAACGTAAATTATCAATGCTAATACACATAAATTAATAAAAATAATATTTTTTTTCAAGGTGGATGGGTAATATTGGATATCTGACAATAGTTTTCAAATATGATCAACTTTTTTTCCATAAAAACTTTCGATATTTTCAAAAATAAAGGTACTTTACTCTTGAGCAAAATTCATATTTATCGACTCACCTCGTATACGGATTTAAGAAAATGATATCTGACGGTTGCATTTCAAGTTTTGGACCATGCAGAATGTTTTATCAAGAATAACTTTTTTTCATAAAACCAATAATAAAAAAGTTTTCCATATGGTTCCGATTTAATTGGACACAGTGTGTATATTATATATATATATATATATATATATATATATCTTCCTATCAATAGAGCGTCCGTACATTGACGAATTGCATTTAATAGAGCGTCCGTGGTAATTGGGCGTCCGTATACGGACGCTCTATTACACATCAGTGTAATTCTGGTCAAGATGATCATCTTAACCGATGGAACAAAAATTGGAAGGACGCTCCATGCACGTCCCAAGAGATTTTTGATTGATATTCGAATATAATTAGTTCGATATATCTGGCGCAGCGCGGCGCTAAAATATTCATTTTGAATACGTTAACTTTCATTCCATCGCGTATTGGGCGTCCGGCAATCTGGCAACAACGAAACACATGAATTTCATTTCAACGACTTTTACACTCATATAGGGTCTTCTGATATATATTCGAAGCACTTATAAATTATTCGTTTGTGATCATGTGGATAAACCTGGTGCCATTCGAATCAATAGAAGTAAAAATCGCTCTAGATAAAAACCATTCTTTGAATTTTTTTTATTTATAGTATATATATATTTTTTTAAATCATTATTCAATGTATTGGGAACAAAGTGAACTAACAATACGAACAATATTGACGTACTACTACTGACAGACGTTTCATTTAAAATGGAGGACATAAACTCTATCGTATCGTATTCCGCGAGGATATAGACTAATAAATTATATTCGACAGATTTGTATTCATGGTGGCATTTATACTAAGAACAATTTAGATTTCCATAACATTTGTGTAAAAGATCTTTGCGCGAAGATAGATGCAGAATTAACACAGCTTAAAAATATGAAAATTAGTTTTTGTTGTGCCTACAGATCAACGGATTTTGATAGTAATTTTTTTTAATATTATCTGCACAGAATATTATCAGAAAAAACTCCAATAATAAGGTACAGGCTGTCGGTGACTTTCAATTATAGCTTTAAGACTTAAAACCAGTGACAATAAATTAACTGAATGCAAACATATTTTTTATCACATGATATGCTAGAAAAAGTTTTTGTTGACACCAGCGGATAACTAAATCTAGAGAAACTAGAGTCGATAATCTGTTCACAAATTTAGATGATAACATTTTCATTCTTGAAGATCTTTAAACATCTCGTTTTCCATAAAAAAAGTTATGTATCCCTGAAAATAACTTTAAAATGTTGAGATTTCTACGTCCCTAAAGCTGGCAGAGCAAAGTGAGTAGAATCAAAAATACAAATCTGTCGTAGAGCTAATTATATGCTGTGTTCCGAAATTAATTGCTCTTATAGTTTTTATTTTTGGAAAATGGCTGCTTTGCTAGCTTTAGACTAAAGCTTGCACAGCAACCTTTGAAAACTTATTTTTTTAGAACTTCTTTTATAGTGCAGTTAAGGTTAATTAATTGTTAATTAAGTGCTGTATTCCGAAATTATTTATTCTTATTTATAGTTTTTCGGAAAATGGATACTTTAAAAAATCTATTGTTTCAGGATAATCTTATTTGCTCCTTGTAGAGCTAATTAAGTGCTAATTAACTGCTGTATTCCGAAATTAATTGCTCTGATATTTAAAAAATTGCTGCTTTGTTAGCTCAATGAGCATCAAGTTAGCTAAACACCTGTCACGAATCGACTCGAGAGTAGGTGGATAATTTGCCGCTAATTAGTCGTGAATTAGTTGTGAAAATACCGATTTTGTCGTTTTCTGTTTTTTTGTTTTTTTCTGGTGCTTTGCTAACTTGATATAAAGTTAGCAAAGCACGCCTCCAAAAAATGACTTTACAGCGTTCGTAGAAAAATGGGAATGGGATAAGTTTTTGCCGCTAATTAGTCGTAAATTAGTTGTGAAGAAATTAATTTTCTAAATATTTTTTTTTGTTTTTTTATAGGTGCTGTGCTAACTTGATATAAAGTTAGCAAAGCACGCCTCGAAAAATGACTTTAGAGCGTTCGTAGAATAATGGTAATAGAATAAGAATTTGCCGCTAATTAGTCGCCAATGAGTTGTGAAGAAATCAATTCTCTAATTTTTTTTTTGTTTTTTCAGTGCTTTGCTAACTTGATATAAAGTTAGCAAAGCCCGCCTTGAATAATGACTTTAGAGCGTTCGTAGAATAATGGTAATAGAATAAGAATTTGCCGCTAATTAGTCGCCAATTAGTTGTGAAGAAATCAATTCTCTAAATTGTTTTTGTTTTTTCAGTGCTTTGCTAACTTGATATAAAGTTAGCAAAGCACGCCTCGAATAATGACTTTAGAGCGTTCGTAGAATAATGGTAGTAGAAAAAGAATTTGCCGCTAATTAGTCGTGAATTAGTTGTGAAAATACCGATTTTGTCGTTTTTTGTTTATTTGTTTTTTTCGGGTGCTTTGCTAACTTGATATAAAGTTAGCAAAGCACGCCTCGAAAAATGACTTTAGAGCGTTCGTAGATTAATGGTAATAGAAAAAGAATTTGCCGCTAATTAGTCGTAAATTAGTTGTGAAGAAATTAATTTTCTAAATATTTTTTTTTGTTTTTTTGGGTGCTTTGCTAACTTGATATAAAGTTAGCGAAGCACGCCTTGAATAATGACTTTAGAGCGTTCGTAGAATAATGGCAATCGAATAAGAATTTACGACTAATTAGCGGCAAATTCTTATTCGATTACCATTATTCTACGAACGCTCTAAAGTCATTTTTCGAGGCGTGCTTTGCTAACTTTATATCAAGTTAGCACAGCACCTAAAACAACAAAAAAAAATATTTAGAAAATTAATTTCTTCACAACTAATTTACGACTAATTAGCGGCAAATTCTTATTCTATTACCATTATTCTACGAACGCTCTAAAGTCATTATTCGAGGCGTGCTTTGCTAACTTTATATCAAGTTAGCAAAGCACTGAAAAAACAAAAAAAAATTTAGAGAATTGATTTCTTCACAACTAATTGGCGACTAATTAGCGGCAAATTCTTATTCTATTACCATTATTCTACGAACGCTCTAAAGTCATTTTTCGAGGCGTGCTTTGCTAACTTTATATCAAGTTAGCAAAGCACCTAAGAAAAACAAAAAAAAATATTTAGAAAATTAATTTCTTCACAACTAATTTACGACTAATCAGCGGCAAATTCTTATTTTATTACCATTATTCTACGAACGCTCTAAAGTCATTATTCAAGGCGTGCTTTGCTAACTTTATATCAAGTTAGCAAAGCACTGAAAAAACAGAAAAAAAAATTAGAGAATTGATTTCTTCACAACTAATTGGCGACTAATTAGCGGCAAATTCTTATTCTATTACCATTATTCTACGAACGCTCTAAAGTCATTTTTCGAGGCGTGCTTTGCTAACTTTATATCAAGTTAGCAAAGCACCTAAAAAAAACAAAAAAAAATATTTAGAAAATTAATTTCTTCACAACTAATTTACGACTAATTAGCGGCAAATTCTTATTCTATTACCATTATTCTACGAACGCTCTAAAGTCATTTTTCGAGGCGTGCTTTGCTAACTTTATATCAAGTTAGCAAAGCAACTAAAAAAAAAAAACAAAAAAAAAATATTTAGAAAATTAATTTCTTCACAACTAATTTACGACTAATTAGCGGCAAATTTTTTTTCTATTACCATTATTCTACGAACGCTCTAAAGTCATTTTTCGAGGCGTGCTTTGCTAACTTTATATCAAGTTAGCAAAGCACCTAAAAAAAACAAAAAAAATATTTAGAAAATTAATTTCTTCACAACTAATTTACGACTAATTAGCGGCAAAAACTTATCCCATTCCCATTTTTCTACGAATGCTGTAAAGTCATTTTTTGGAGGCTTGCTTTGCTAACTTTATATCAAGTTAGCAAAGCACCTAAAAAAAACAAAAAACATATTTAGAAAATTAATTTCTTCACAACTAATTTACGACTAATTAGCGGCAAAAACTTATCCCATTCCCATTTTTCTACGAATGCTGTAAAGTCATTTTTTGGAGGCTTGCTTTGCTAACTTTATATCAAGTTAGCAAAGCACCCGAGAAAAACAAAAAAACAGAAAACGACAAAATCGGTATTTTCACAACTAATTCACGACTAATTAGCGGCAAATTATCCACCTACTCTCGAGTCGATTCGTGACAGGTGTTTAGCTAACTTGATGCTCATAATTTTTCAGAACTTTTGTTTTAGCGATTGTAGGGCTTATTAAGTGCGGTACTCCGAAATTAATTGCTCTAATATTTTTTTGAGAGAGAACGTTCTTTTAAGACAAATAAAAATGTCAATTTATTCATTGTGGGGATATTTATAGCTTTAAAGGTACACCGGGCAACTTGAAACTACTTAATTTTATGCAATCCATTTTTAATTCCATTTTAAAATTGAGATTTTAATGTTTTTGAATTTATTATCTCTCCCAATGAAGAAATGTACAATTCTGATACTAAAAAGCTAAGGGATAAAACTTAATTTTTGTAGGACCGGACGGTTTTCGATTGCTAACCGTATATGTTCCTATGACGGTAAGGTTTACCGGTGGATAAGTTCATTACTAACCACGTCGGTAAGTACTTTTCTTACGGATATAATTGTATTGGCCGAAATATTATAGAAATTATAGAAATTAATTTCGGGAAACAGCACTTGATTAAATAACATAGGAAATATGTAAATATTATTGATTTTTTATAAAAAATACCTCAAATAATGGTTACCGATATAGTTTATATATCGGGTGTATAGATTATATGTTTTTGCTCTGATAGCGGCAATCTCTGCCATTTTCTAAAAACTATAAGAGCCGATAATTTCGGAATGCAGCATTTAATTAGCAATTAATTAGCTCTACAAGCACGAAAAAAGTATTTCTCGAAAAAGTGTTTCTTGAAGCAAAGCAGTCATTTTCCGAAAACTTTAAGAAAAATTGAGTTTGGAATACAGCACTTAATTAGCCCTATAAACACTAAAAGAAGTTCTCGAAAAGTTGATTTTTAAAAGCTGCTCTGTTAGTCTTAGATCTAAAGCTAGCAAAGCAGCTATTTAGAAAAAACTATAAGAGCAATTAATTTCGGAATAAAGCAAATAATTAGCACTTAATTAGCTCTACAAGCATCAACTACGATTTTATAGAAAAAAATAATTTTTAAAAACATTTTCCTAAGAACCATAAAACAACAATTAATGTCGGAATACAGCACTTAATTAGACCTTAAGCACTAAAAAAGAAGTTCTCAATGAATATTTTTAAAGGTTGCTCAGCTATCTTTAGATCTAAAGCTAGCAAAGCAGCCATTAAAAAAATGTAAGACCAATTAATTTCGGAATACAGCAATTAATTAGCACTTTATTCGGTCTACAAGCACCAAATAAAATTTTCTCGGAAAAGTTGATTTTTAAAGCAAAGCAGCCATTTTCCAAAAACCATATGAGTAATTAATTTCTGAATAAAGCACTTAATTAGAACTTAATTAGCCCTATAAACACAAAAAAAGTACTCAAAAAATATTTTTAAATGTTACTCTGTAAGCTTTAGATTTACAGCTAGCAAAGCAGCCATTAAAAAAAACTATAAGAGCAATTCATTTCGGTATACAGCAGTTAATTAGCAATTAATTAGCTCTGCAAGCACCAAATTTGTAATTTTGATTCTGCTCACTTTGCTCTGCTAGCTTCAAGGACGAGACAATTCTCCTGATATTAAAAATCTTAAGTCACAACTAACCCAGGTTCATACTATTGCCGAAGTGACCAGGACGCTCGATAGCTTCGAATTACTTAACATTAACAAATCGAAAAAAGTGGAGTTTAATAATAAGATAATATCTGAATCAAAAATAAGCAAAAGTCAGTCTGGGGAATATTACATACAAATTTAGGTAAAACTAATAACCTAAGGAATGAGAGCAATTTATCCGCTGAGGACTTTGCCAACTCTTTTGAACATTGCATAAACAATTCAATGCAAAATTCTGCGAACTATATTGCAAATCCCTTCGATTATTGCATACAAAAAATAGCAATAAACCATTTGACTTCTTACCTACATCCAACAAGTTAATCAGAAATATTGAACATTGTTCATAAACTGAAAAATTCTAGAGCCGCAGATAAATAAAAATGTAGCGATTTCTTTACCGAATTTATTTAATCTTCGTATGAGTACATGTATTTTTCCAGATATTCTCAAGGTTTCCAAAGTTACACCTATCTATAAAAAGGGAAATACTCTCAGGTAACTGAAGCTGAATGTAGATAAAGATTATCTAAGAATGGCATATTTTGTTATGTTTCATAGCATAATAGTGACCGTATGCCTTGATAATCTGGAGAAACACATGTCACAGCCCCAAAATATGCATTGCACAAAAAAAGTCATTCGAATAATAACATCCAGCAAATATGATGATCACTGTAAGCCATTGTTAGAAAAATTGAACATCCTGCAATTACCATGTTGCTGCATTTTGCAGTGCCTGCTTCATATAAAAAACATGCCAAAGAATCCAGCACAATTATGTTTACTCTTATAATACAAGAGAAAAAAAACTATATCTGTCCTCCATTATTCAGACATAGACCCATAATTCCTATAAATTTCTGGGCATAAAATTGAATAATGCTTTGCCAAACAATTCAAAGATGTCTTGTGCATCACTCAAAATTAAGATCCGTAAATATTTAACACCGTTTTAACTTCTTAGATGATTATCTGGAACATGTTGTAAGTACATTTATGTAGGTAATCCTTTTTTTACCCTTTTTTCTAGATTGTTATTACTATTATTTTCTTTTTTTAACATGTTCATAATCCTTGTCTTGAATTAAGTTATATGTACTTTGTCACTTGTATGTTTATTATGTCTTCATCTGAAGCGTATTTTAATTTATTTTATTTGGTGTGATCTATATCACTATCCAGGACAAAAGTATACATGCCTAATTGTTTACATGAAATAAATATTTCTATTTCTATTTGATGTTGGAGACAGAAATAATGACAAAAATGAAAATGAGTTTACATTTTAAAATCATTAGCATCTACAATTCCATTTTGTATAAATTGAATTATAGAATATATGACAATTGAGTAATTATAATAAAGTTTAAGGAACAAAAAGTCAGATGAAATACTATTCGGAGAAACAACCAATGCTAGGCAGTCGCTGGTAGTTTCAAAATACGAGAAATATATTTAAAATCACATTTCATCATCCCATTCCACTGCACATTTGGCAATAGCGCCGGACGCTGTATTTACGGTAAATGAAATAAATATACACCGTATGGACGCTCTATTGTTTGTAAGATTGAAATTATTATATACATTGGACGCCCAAACGGCTATAGAATGAACGGAGCTCACATTGATGGCGAAGTGAAATATATACGGCAAGGACGCTTCATTACTGTTTTTTGAAAGGACGCCAGAATGATACCGAGATGTATATATATATATATATATATATATATATATATATATATAATTAATAAAGGACGACTGCTATATCTCAGGATCCGTTATTAGGACGACCCTAAAAAACTTCTTAGGCGTAAACCGGCCATAAGAAAAAGCTGGAAAATCGCTAGAGGGCGTAACTCACGCCGCGAAATAGAAAACACTGTTTTAATCAACGTTATCCTGAGATACCCTATATTAAAAATATTATTTTTGTATTCTACTGAAAATAAGAAAAAAAATTATTAAAGTTTTTTCTCTATCTAAAATAATAACATTTTGAGTTTAATTATTTTCCGAGTTGTTGTTATACTTATTTGTGTTTAATTCTCATTTAATTAAACTGAACTAAAATTACCTCATCTAGAGTGACATAGGTAATAGAAAATTTTTGTTATTGTTAAAGTAGGTGATATAAAATATAGGAAACTCTAATAAAAATTAATGATACTCAAATTGTTCTCTAATTTTGCTAGGTAAAAATGAAGGTTTAAATATATTTTTAAATAAGTCTATAAGGAATCATCATATCGACTTGCGGTTTTCACCAATAACTGTAATTTTTGACGCCCTTTCATCCTAATGAAAAATAAAAATATCATTGTATTTTAAATTTTCTAGAAAATCATAAGAATCTGCGACCTCGTCATAAAAGCGCACCGACTCGGAAAATAATTAAACTCAAAATGTTATTATTCTAGTAGAAGCGTTATTCAGTTTTTTCAAAACATCATTTGCCAATCCCCCTCCCTTTATTTGAATTGATAGTGAAAAAACTTTAATTCAAAAATGATATCTTATTTTCAGTAGGTTACAAAAATAATATTTTCAATATAGGTTAACTAGGGATAATTTTGTTTAAAAGAGTGTTTTCTACTTCACGGTGTGAGTTACGCTCTCTAGTGGTAGACTTAGCAACTTATATATATTTTCCAGCCTTTTCTTTTGGCCAATTTACGACTACAATTTTTTTCTCAGGCTCGTCCGATTAACCGATCCTGAGATATAGCAGGCGTCCTTTATTAATGGGTCACCCAGTATATACAAAAAATTATTGATCATTTCTGCAGAAATTAATGCACTAACCGCAAACCCCCCTAAACGTTGTTAGCCGCTTTGATAAATTATATAACATATTATTGTATCTGGCCATCAGTAATGATGATAAATCGATATATAGACCGGATTGGTTGAGGTTGTCTCTACTACAACAGTTGTGACGTATCCGCTCATCCCTTAAATTGCCAATTCTATAATTCATTTTTCGATGCAAGAGTGTTAATTATCAATTTTAACTTATATAGGTAGCTCAACCATGTTATAGGAGATTGAGCCCCTCATCATTAGACTCTATATACTGTGTGACAGTCATTATTTTTGAACGACAAAAAGGCCGTTGTGAGCATGTCGTATCATTTTCTCTGACGTGTAACACAATAATCACACATACCTCTACTAAATTAGAGTGTTTAATTTCAACATTGCCCATAGTTTATGGTGTTACTCTATTACCTACTTTATCAATATGACAACGTTAATATGGATTGTTTCCTCGTTGATATTTTATTGATGGCCAAAACGCCCGCTGGATGTGGTGGCTGCTAGTATTTTTTATAAATTGGAGCATTGAAAGATCAAAAATAATTAGATTTTCCAATGCTTACTAGTATGAAGAATAAATATTTTAACAAAAAAGTAGTTAGATTGAAAACTTTTTGCACCAACTTCAAAAGTACCAGAACCAATAGAATTAATATTATTTTTTATTTTTCAATGCACTAATAAAGTCGGTTCAATTTCTGTAAAAAATATTTATAACTATTACATACTTTTGAGTGGAACATTAGTCATCAAAATCATATTTCAGACTTTCCCACTGTTGTAATAATAATAATATCTTTATTTAGAACTTGGCTATGAAGGTAACAATTTTAAATCAGAAGAAGAAAAAATGCTAGTTGCGAAGATAATCATACATCATAAAAGTGTACAAAATACTCTTGAAATAAGTGCTTTTCTAATATTTAGTTTCTGGCAATGCATTAAAGAAGCAAATTCCAACTAAAAACAAAGTTTTCTGTAAATCAGCTAAATTTACATATTTCACATTATAATCACAGCTCTCCAAACAGAAAGCTGTGTTATAATTTTGTCCAGGCCGAATATCATACTTATAAAACTTTATTCTCTTTTGTATGTAAATGTAAATGTGTTCAAATAATTGGGTAAAAGACTTCGCTCAATTTTATATATCAAGATTAGGTTTGCTCTTAATCCACTGCCACTTATTTAACCATTTCAACGTTTGTAACATGGTTTCAACAGGTGTATATTTATTACATCCAAACAAAATACGCATGGCTTTGTTCTGCTGTATCTGCAGTCTACTTATCTCTTTACTACACAAGCTAGCAAAAAAGATGCGCAGTAACAAAATTGAAATCTGGCATGATGATAGTTTTGTGTGCCAACATTTTTGTCCATTGAGATATCCGATAGAGAAAACCTATTTTATTTATTTCCCAATTTCTTACATTTATAGCATCATAGTATAAGTAAAGTACTTATACTATGTTTATAGTTCACATGTGTAGAGAAATATAATATATAAACTTTTCTTTTATTTTTAATTAGGAAAATTGCCCCGAACACATAACGGAGACATGCATATTTCAGAGTTTACTTGGAAACCTATGATTTTTTTGAAAAATGTTCATATTAAACATTTCAGGATATGGTCTCTTCTTTGACTTCTTCTTTGAGTGCCGTACTCGTATTTGAGTGTTGGCGGCTTCTCTGCCTTGAAAGTGTTACCACAGACAAGGGGACCTACAGTTTAACGGGGATTCCGAACCAGCGATGTGTCTTAAGATAAATCTTAAGGGCACACCCTTCCAGAGAGCTCTACTAGGGAATATATATTCTCACTGGTTTCCCGTTGCCTTGCGAGAGGAGGAAAATGCAATGCGACAAAGACTCGAACGCGCGCCCGCATCAGCGGTCACTCGTCCAAGCCGTTTCCATCGTAATGCGCTGCTTAACTTCGATGATCGAAGTCGGTCAGTGTTAACCCGCAGCTTCGCGCTCCTTTGATTTAGACGACTCCAATTTTCAATTTTCCAAAAAATTGCCCCCTCCACCCCTTTGGGAGAAGTTTTGAGGGAAAGGACAAGTAGAATATCGATTTTTTTCAATGGGACCAATTCTCAATAGTACTTTATCGAATGAAAAAAAATCATGAAAATCGGGACACGTTAACTATTTATAAGGCGCGAACATTCATAAAATAAAAAAACATGCAGACGAACAGTCGAATTGTATAACTACTCGTTATGGTTTGTAGGTCAAAAAATTTGAACAAAGCCGCAAATTATTTCTATCTGGGTATTTTGAGAGGAAAATAATTGCAAGTTTTTCAAATGTCAATAATTTGTAAGGTTCCTTGCCCAAAAGGTGAAAACAAGACCCTATTACTAAGACTCCTCTGTCCGTCCGTCTGTCAGCAGGCTCTATCTCTTAAACCGTTATAAAAAGAGAGTTAAACTTTTGACAAAATGTGTATGTCTATTTTTGCCATAACATCATGTACTAAATCCGTCCGTCCGTACGTTCGTCTGTGTGCTGAGTGTGGTGTACCTCATAAACCATAATAGGTAGAGAGTTGAATTTTTCAAAGATAATGTGTATGTCTGTTAAGTACCGCTGTAAAAACAAATACTTCTAAGTCTATCCATCCGTCCGTCCGTCCGTCCGCCACAATGGTACGGAACCCTTAATTTGGATTTTTAAGGTTTCATATATCCCATGAAAAAACGGGACCCTTACAAGATCAATCATGAGTCTGTCTTACCGTCGGTCACAAAGTTTATTTTTTAAATCCATTAAAAGAAAAGATGTAAGATTTTCAGGAGAATTCAATGTTTGCATACTTCATAATTACCACAACTTCAAAATTAACAGTAACAATATTATAACGGGAATTTATATTAAAACTAGGTTCGATTTATTTTCACTTATTTATTTATACCAATAACTACATGTCTATAATCACATTTATATTCACACTTATTTCTTGGACTATAACGACTTTCTACTATGTGATCTATGACTCGCTGACTATCTATCACAAAACTAAAAACTGGTCATTGCCATCAACCTTATATATCTAACCTAAAAAGCTCTAGATGGTTCCAGTGTTGTTTTCGTTGTTTCTGGAGGTTATTTCTCAATATATGGCTTCCGGAATGTGCATTGTGTGTGTAGTTTATTATTCGGGTAAGTCTTCACGTTACACTGCCCCCTCCTTAACATCTGATCGTCCCGATCAGAATCATCCTCAGTAGTACCTTGCTGCATTTCTGTTCTATGGCGAAATCTGCACTTGGTTCCTGCCAGGCAAACAACCTTGTTGAAGAAGTAACAGTCTATCGTCTTTCCCGAGTACACTCCTTTTGGATTGAAGCAACAATTTGCACGCCAGCGTCCTGGAAGATGTATTCGATCATGCTCCTTACAATCTTCCAATCTAACCCGTCCAACCCGCAGCCTATTTTCGGAAGATGTCATAATTCCTGACTTCATTCCTTCTTCAGTGCATGCCAGATGTCCTTGTAATTGGGTTTTCCTCTAGACATCTTCTTCGTAACCAAATAGAAGAGGTTCCGATTACCATCTGCTAGTCGCAGAACTTCTCCTACTCTTGGTGGTTGGGCTGACAATTCATCCAGTCTTCCAAACTTCCTTCTAAACACCAGAGCAAATCCTCGGCCCATACGTAGATCCTCCGCTACACAATGGGCAATAAAAACGTCAGCTGGTAGTTTGAAAAGGTCTTGTTGAACCTCAACCGTCACACCGAGTCTGACCTTCTTCCGATTCGCGTAGTTGGACATGAAGTCGTTGAAACTGACATTTCGCTCCTCAACATTCTTTTCTTGAAGAGCCACTCGTGCTTCCTCCTGGCTATTCGATCCAGCGTATGGTGCGAGTCGGTTTATGTGCACCACTCTAGGTTTTCCCCTTGGTAACTTTTGGATACGATAGATGACGTCATTTATCCTCTTCATAATTTCATATGGACCTTCCCATTGCTTTTGGAGTTTGGGACAAAGGCCTCGACGTCGTTGGGGATTATACAGCCAAACCATGTCCCCCACGTTGAAGACTCCATCAGCTCATCGAATATTGTAGTGGTGTTTCATTCGATCA
This sequence comes from Crioceris asparagi, assembly GCA_958507055.1. Lineage (NCBI taxonomy): Eukaryota > Metazoa > Arthropoda > Insecta > Coleoptera > Chrysomelidae > Crioceris > Crioceris asparagi. The sequence continues at coordinate 77,007,869 of OY293826.1, read as the reverse complement.
CTGGCAAGCTGGATGTTCTGTCTGGCTAACTCATGGACTTTATCCATTCTGGCTCTCAATTGGTCGACGTATCCTTCTCCTGCGACACTGTCCTCGGTAGGTCTACGGCCAAATTCCAGGTCACAGGGTAGGCGTAATTCACGCCCCAACATTAAACTAACAGGAGTCTGACCAGTCGTTTCATTCACAGCCGCCCAATAGGGCATCAGGAACAAATTGATGTACTGGTCCCAATCTCGCTGATGTTCTGAGACAACCTTAGAGAGGTGCTTGCCCATGGTTCGGTTCATCCTCTCCACCATTCCGTCCGATTGAGGAAGTAAAGATGTCGTTCTGGTCTTGTTCGCACCTATTAGTCTGCACACATTTTGAAACAGGGCTGACTCGAAGTTTCTTCCTTGGTCCGAAATGATTTCAAGAGGAACGCCAAAACGTAAAAAAAATTCTTTCACCAACATCTCGGCGACGGTCGATGCTTCTTGGTTAGGGATTGCGTACGCCTCTATCCACTTTATGAAGTAATCCATGGCTACTAGGATATACTTATTCCCATTGTTCGTTTCAGGAAATGGCCCCGCAATATCCACAGCAACTCGCTCCATGGGACTCCCAACATTATACTGCCTCATAGGTGCCCGCTTTCTGCCAGTGGTCCATTGCTGGCTGCACACACTTCACACTTACGGCACCACTGTCTCACATCTTCTTTGCAATTCACCCAATAGAATCGCTCCCGAACCTTCTGCAGAGTCTTGGTGATTCCAAAATGCCCACCCTAGGAGCCTAGGAGCCATCATGTAGCTGACGTAGTATCTCCGGCACTTTGCTTCTTGGCACAACTAGTTGTAATCTGGATTCAGTGCCATCTTCAGACTCAAAGGTTCTATAAAGCAGATCATCTCTTAACACAAAAGACTCCCATTGACTCCAATATGCTTTCACTTCAGGGCTTCGTAAGCTTATATCCTGCCAGACGGCCTCTCCTTACGGCGCATCCACTCCAAGACCACTCTCAAAAATGGGTCAATCTCTTGGGCCAGTTTTATTTGTTCGGGCTACCACTCCTCATTCTCTACGGTTGTTCGTCGTATAGGGCAAAGCTTCCCTTCCATCTTCGAGCAGTGGGTGCAGTTATAGTTGCACGGTCTTCTGGATAAGGCATCTGCGTTTCCATGAACTTTTCCTGCCCTGTGCTCGATTCATAGTCATATTCCTGAAGACGTTCTAACCATCTTGCCACTTGTCCTTCAGGATTACGGAATTGCAGGAGCCACTTCAACGCTGCATGGTCAGTTCTAACTAGAAAGCGGCGACCATACAAATACTTATGAAAATGTTCGCAGGCTTTCACTGCTTCCAACAGTTCCCTTCTGGTAAAGCAATAATTCCTCTCCGATTTTGACAAAACCTTGCTGAAGTAGGCAATCACTTTCTCCTGCCCGTCTTGAATCTGAGATAGGACAGCACCAATGGCTGTATTACTGGTATCTGTGTCCAACACGAATTTTCCATCATGTCTCGGATAGCACAAAATTGGTACGCTGATAAGAGCTTCTTGCAGTTGTTCAAAAGCTCTCTGAAACTCATAATTCCAAGAATATTCTTTGCCATGTTCTGTTAGTTTAGTTAGAGGCTTAGCGATGTTGGCAAAACCTTTCACAATCCGTCGGTAGTAGGAATAGGAATAGGCTATTCCTTAATAGCTGTTATCTTTTCTGGGTCTGCCGTGACGCCGTCCCCAGATACGATGTGACCCAGATATCTTACTTCACATCGGAACAGATAACATTTCTTAGCACTCAGCTTCAGGTTGGCCTCACGTAATCGTTGGAAAACTTCTCTTGAATTCTTCGAGTGTTCCTCAAATGATTTTCCTACGCGATTACGTCATCCAAATACGCTAGGCTAGTTTGCCATGTCAGTCCTCTCAAAACTGCTTCCATGAGCCTCTCAAATGTAGCGGGAGCATTGCATAGTCCAAACGGCATCACAGTGAATTGTCAGAGCCCTGATCCTATCGAGAAAGCAGTCTTTTCTCGATCTGCGGAATCCATTCCAACTTGCCAGTATCCACTTTTCAGATCTAGTGTAGAAAACCATCGTGACCCAGAGAGAGTATCTATCTATCTATTCTGGGTAACGGATAACTATCCTTCTTAGTGACTGAATTCAGAAGTCGGTAATCTACACAGAATCTTGTAGAACCATCCTTTTTCTTCACGAGCACTACTGGCGAAGTCCATGGACTATTTGATGGCTCAATGACTCCTTGTTTGCTCATTTCTTGAATCATTTTCTCGGCTTCGTCTCTTTTGGCCAATGGAAGTCTTCTTGGCTGCTTTCTTATTGGCAGAACGTTCCCCGTGTTTATCTTGTGAGTCACTATACTTGTTTTACCTTTGTATTGTTCTTCCATCGCAAATACGTCCTGGAATTCCACAAGCATATCTCTCACTTTTCTTAATTGTTTCTCGTCTAAGTCCTGGACAGTCTTGATGACCACATCAATCAGCTCTTTTCTGGTCCTGGATGGTTTACTAATCGTTCTTATAGAGCATATCGCTGATACAGGAACACAGTTTCCAACCATACTTCCCTTGCTCAACTTGATGGGGCTCTGCTTTATATTATTATTAATTTCTTCTACCAGTCTCAGACTTGCCATTTCCGTCCGGGTTGGTCATCAATATTTTTTCACTATAGCCGGGTATTATTACGTCACTAGTCGTTATTAATCGGACAACATCTTCGCTATCCTCGTGAAAGGGCAGTTCTTCATTGTCGACCTTCAAGACACCATTTTTAACATCCAACACAGCCCCAAGCTTCTTCAAAAGGTCCATTCCCAAAATAAACTGGTCAGATATGTCAGCAATTAAAACTCTGTGCTTGATGGTGATCTTGCCAATGCTTATGGCCAGGCTCGCTTCACCATGTGTTCTTATTGTCTCTCCAGTCGCTGTTCTGAGTTGGACCTTTGTTGGTGATATCCGGGAATGATCTGTGATGAGCTCTGGTCTGGCTATTGTTCTTGTTGCTCCGGTGTCTATTAGGAACGTTCTGTCTTCTCCATTGATTTGACCATCGATGTATAAACTCAAGGCTCCGCCAGAAGATGACACATTGACCGTAATTACTGGGGCACTATTTCTGCAGGTCGACGATTGCCCCCTCATCTCGACCCATTCTAGTTTTCCGACTGTGCAACCTTCTTCTTACAAATGCGGCGTAGGTGTCCTAGCTCACCACAGTTCCAATACCTTGGCTCTCTCTTCATTGATTGCGCCCCCGTAACTAGCGTCCTCATCATTTCTAACAGGGACTCTGTTGGACTGATCTTCTTCCTCGATTGCTCTCAAACGGTGCCCTCGGGAAGTTTGGCTTGCGGCTTCATGCTCCAAAGCAATAGCTAGTGCTTCTTCTAGCAATTTTGGCCTGGCCTTCTGCAGCTAGCTCTCCCTCAACCCATTTACAAATGTGTCCACCACAATTTCATCAAGGAATCTGTCGGCAGCTGTAGGATATGCTAGCCGCACAATACGAGCTACTTCCCCCTCAAATTCTTGCAGACTCTCATTTGCATGTTGCACCCGAGATCGTAATTGTGCTTTGTATACTTGCTGAAGATGACTGTCTCCTTACCGATTCTCCAATTTAGAAAGCAAGACATGGTAGTTTGCTTGGCCAGCTGGAATAGACCTTAGGATGTCTGCTGCATCACCTCGTAAGGCGGCAGTTAACGAAACAGCTTTCTGCACTTCGGTCCACTGGTTAGCCATTGCCACAGCTTCAAATTGCTTTCGATAGGTTGACCAGGAGCACTTTCCATAAAAGTTTGGCAGCTTAACCCTCATACTACCTACGGCTAAGTCATCTTCGCCTTTGAGTGTCTGGCTTCCACTGCATTTATCATTCTTAACTGACATTTCTAGTGTCTTGATTTTTTGTTGCAGTAGCTCCATGTTATTCTCTGTCGTGACAAAGTTTTCTTCAACTCGAACATATCAGGATCGTCTCCATTTTCAATCAGAATGTCCCTTAAACTTTTCTGGAGGGTCGCTTTATTACCGGAATCATCACAATCCCGCTCCACCAACTGTTCTTTGAGTTGTTGCACGGTAAATTATCTTTATTAACTCAGTCAATACAGTTTTAAAGTCTTCGACACGAAAACAAACAAAATTCTTCACACTAACACAAAAACGAACAAAAATTCTTTACACCAACACGAAAACGAACAAGAGTCTTAAACTTAAATCTAACAAAAGTCTCAAAAATACTCAAATCTGCACGAAAACGCAGTCTCTTAAGGTCTGTAAAATTTTATAATCACTCACTGATTCCACACTGACACCAATGTAACGGGGATTTATATTAAAACTGGGTTCGATTTATTTTCACTTATTTATTTATACCAATAACTACACGACTATAATCACATTTATATTCACACTTATTTCTTGGACTATAACGACTTTCTACTGTCTATGTAATCTATGACTCGCTGACTATCTATCACAAATCTAAGAACTGGTCATTGCCATCAACCTTATATATCTAACCTAAAAAGCTCTAGATGGTTCCAGTGTTGTTTTCGTTGTTTCTGGAGGTTATTTCTCAATATATGGCTTGGAGAATAGAGCAGGACTTATTCTCGTTGCCTCTGATGTCTCCCGTGTTTTCCGGAATGTGCATTGTGTGTGTAGTTTAATATTCGGGTAAGTCTTCACGTTACAATATAATGAATATTATTTTGTCTTTTTAAGTGCACTAACTAACACAGTTAATCATATTTTTGTATAAACTACTGATATTATGAAATATTTGGCGGTTATGACTTCACCCAAACTTAGTCCAAAGTTTCGAGCACGTTCATTTACCCTAGATCTAAGATCTAGAGACTTCCATGGTGGGGGTAGTTCCCTTATTGAAGCTAAAACACTTACACAAAGCTCTGTTAACAGCTCATCATCGTTGATGAACCGCTAACAGTCCGTTATCGTAAATTTGAGTTTCCCAACTGAATTTTAACAATCCGCTAAAACCCATTAACAAAGGACGACTGACGAGACATTAAACCTCTGTTAACTAGTTTTTTGGTTTCACAAAGCTCTAACGGCTTGTTAACGATCCGTCAAACTTCTGCCAGATTAATCAGTCGACAAGCAGTGTTTAAGCATTCAGTTAAATAGGTTTATATATATATTGATTGAGTCCACTGTGTTTCTTTACATAAGAGTATTTTACAGTTATATTATATAAGTTTTATAAAAACTCAGAGAGAAAACAGTCGAATTTTCTAGAATGTCTTCCTCATCTTTAACGTACCTGTCCTCCTTCACAGACAATGAGGAAAATGATAGGCTACCCCGATATACTCTTGATCGTTTTAATACTTCTAATAAATACAATGAACAAGAATTTTTCGAACAGTTTCAGAAAATTTTACCTATCTATCTAACCTGTAACCAACTTACCAAACTGTAATAACGCAAGTGCAAATCTCTGCAAATAATAATAAAATTTTATTTTTATTTTCCAGATAAAAAAACAAAACATGACGTATTTAACCTAGCTATGACACTTCTTGCCACTTGGACCACCACAGAACGGAATCTTTACATGAAGACTCTATTCAGTCTGTACTCTATGGTAGTTCTTCAGTAATTTTTCCGTGATTGTGCATTGTTGCCCGACTGTCACATTGTTAACGCTTCGTTAACGGGACGTTAGATGACGAGAAGTTAATTTTTATGAAACGCGACGAAGCTTTGACGGCCCGTCAAATTTAACATTCCGTTAGCTAGCAAACTGTTTACAAGATCTTTGTGAAACCGGCTGTTAGTCTTAGCTGTGATCGGGTTTTGATTGTAAGCCACATAAACCTTATATTAAATTACATTGATTAATATCATCAATTTTGCCGTCCTTGAGAATGTAGGCATACAATCTGATTTCTATAGGAAACCCGATTATAGCGATACTGTTTCATCATCTTCAGTAAACGAATAATCCCTATCATTAATAGTTAGGCAAGTCGGTTTTATGTGGACAAGAAAAAATATAGAAGTTGAAGTCATTATTGTTCTCATAATTTCTATTTACATTACTAATATTAATCTATATTATTTTTCGGCGATTAATGGTTATTTACGAATCTTGATGAATATTCTGATAATTTGCAATAAAAATTGGATACAATTAATTCAATGTGTTGACCGACTTCATAAAAATGAAGAAGTGTACAAATGGAGTGCTTATTTCATTCGATAGAGAAGAACTGATAGAGAGTCCTATATTAATCTTTATGCTAATGCTATACAATATTCATGACTTGAATAAATGAATCCTTCAAACTATTATTTCGATTAGCCTCGTATAGAAGAAGCCCTCTTTACTTTTTAACATCCCGTATAGAGCTGGAAGTGTATCGGATAGTTTGGCTGATGACCAAAGAGGAAAATCATCATCATAACGGATATATCACGTCACTTGTCATCAGTCAAATGATATTGACATATACAATAGTAGGCAGTGCAGAAGTGGTATGGTGAGGAATTGCGCCGTCCACTGTTTTGTAGTGGTTCTGTCTGTCTGTCTGTCTGTCGAGAACAGGCAATGTCGGTGCGTGTGCAACATATTCTACACTACTTGTAAATACATATTAATAACATCGGATTAACGAGCGAATATGGAAGAGCTAATCGGGTCTTAATTGAGAGCTATCCGATTATGACCAGAGCCATGTTCAGTTCAGAGATGGAAATTTGAAATTTACAGCAAATTAATGGACAAAGATTTCATACAGATAGAGTCTTCACTAATCGCTAACTTACATTTTTCATCGGTGAAACAAAACCCCTATAGTGGAAATTATGTGTAGAAACAAATGTTCTGAGTATCTAAGTATAGAATAAATTAGCAGTACCTTTACCTTCTATATTTTACCCCAAAAACATTTACGCCTACGTCATTACGCCTAAACATTTTTGTCTAATAGATTTTACGCCTAAATCAATTTACGCCTTAAGGTTTTTTTGCGACTCAGGTAGCTCTCAATCCGCCAGAATCTTGAGAACATGAAATGGACAGAAATTATTTGACGCTCCTCAGTGGCAGTTAGTTAAGAATCGATTAGCGGAGAAAAATAAACTTTATTTGTTTCTCTTCTCATACATTCTCAATTTCTAAGCGAGAATTATCGGGCGTATCATACTTTAGGCTTAAACTCGGTTAGGAGTACTTTACTTTGGGCGTAAACACAGCTAGGTGTATTTTACGTTAGTCGTAATGTCTTAGGCGTATTGACCTAAGCGTATTTGTTTAGAGGTAAATTTCAACATACACATAAATATTATATTTAGCATTCATGTGTGAAGTCCAATATTTTGTAGCCACCAAATCAATTTTTAATAAGTAAAGATATTCCTGGAATCCCTGCCGTCTTCGTAGATTCAAAAATGTACTAATAATCTTATGGTAATGTAACGTAACATCAGGGGCACCGAAAATAGATCCTGGGCTGCTCTCGAAGGAGTGTATTGGCAAATAACATGCGGGAAATAGAACAGACGAGAACAACTCGAAGCTTCGAGATAGGAATAGGAGGTTAGGTTAGATATGTAAATAGCCGCGTCAATCACAGAGTCAGTCAGTCATAGTCAGAGACTTGAGTGTGTTCATACACTAGTGCATAGAACAGTGAAGCGCTAAGTAATGCTGTGAATATAAATGTGTATATAGTCGTGTAGTTATTAGCGTAAATAAATAGTGAAAATAAATCGAACCCAGTTTGTTATAAATTCCCGTTACATTGGTGCCAGTGTGGAATCAGTGAGTAACTGTAAAATTGGACAGACTTTAAGAGATTTTGTGTTAGATTTAAGTTTAGTTTAAAACTCTTTTGTTTGTTTTCGTGTTGGTGTAAAGACTTTTTGTTCGTTTTTGTGTTAGTGTGAAGAGTAAAGACTCTTTAGTTCGTTTTTCTGTGAAGACTTTTTGTTTGTTTTCGTGTAAATGTGAAGACTTTTGCTCGTTCTCGTGTAAGTGTGAAGAATTTTGTTCGGTTTCGTGTTGAAGACTTTAGAAATGTATTGACTAATTGACTATTAAAAATGGAATTAGTGCAGTTAACCGTGAAACAAGTCAAAGAACTTGGTGGAGCGGGATTGTGATGATTCCGGTAATAAAGCGACCCTCCAGAAACGGTTAAGGGACCTTTGATTGAAAATGGAGAAGATCCTTATATGTTCGAGTTCCACTTTCCGGAAGAACTCTTACTGAAAGAGGTGAAGGATGAAGTCTCGACAAAATTTGAAGAAATTTCTATAAATAATAATGAAAATTCGAAGAAATCTCTAGAAATAATAACGAAAGATTCGAGGAAGTAACCAGCACATTTGGGGGTGAAATTCGATGAAGTCTCGAAAAAGTTTGAAGAAGTTTCTAGAACTCTTCAAGATGAAATTAAAGATGTTTCCAGAAAAAGTGATGCGAAATTTGAGGAGGTGACCAGAACTATCGACGAAAAGGTTGAAGAAGCTGTTAGATAAAGTGACAAGAAATTAGATGAAACTTCAAGAACAGTTGACGAGAACTTTGTCATGACAGAGAAGAACATAGGGCTACTGCAACAAATAATCAAGACATTGGAAATGGCAGCTAAGAATGGTAACTGCAGTGCGAGCCAGACACTCAAAGGTGAAGATATAGGGGACTTAGCCGCAGGTAGTATGAGAGTTAAGCTGCCAAACTTTGATGGAAAGCGTCCTGGTCAACCTATCGAAAGCAATTTCAAGCTGTGGCAATGGCTAACCAGTGGAACGAAGAGCAGAAAGCTATTTCCTTAACTGCTGCGTTACTAGGATGCAGCAGACATACTAAGGTCTATTCCGGCTGGCCAAGCAAACTAACAAGTCTTGCTTTCTAAACTGGAGAATCGGAATGGAAATAGTCACCTTCAGCAAGTATATAAAGCACAATTACGATTTCGGGTGCAACATGCAAATGAGATTCTGCAAGAGTTTGAGGGATAGGTAGCTGGTATTGTGCGACTAGCATATCCTACAGCTGCCGATAGCTTGCTTGATGAAATTGCAGTGGACACATTTGTAAATGGATTAAGAGAGAGCTAGCTGCAGAAGGCGTTGAAGCTGGCCAGACCTAAATTGCTAGAAGAAGCACTAGCTACTTCCCAAGGGCACCGTGTAAGAGCAATCGAAGACTGTCGAGTGTGGTATATTTATTATTTGTCAAATAATAGTTGTATATATTCAAATGCATGGAGTATTAGTCCTACACAGAAGGTCTCGACAATAATTTCTCGTATTGATGAAGTCCTCCAGGTAAGGAGGTTGAAAGCTAGTTAGGTACGATGTGCATGAGTAAGGGAACTTGCCTTATCCACTAGAGTCGACTACTTGGGTAACAAGCCCAAGTAAGTCCTGAAGGAAGTAGGAGCGTAAGAGAGGCGACAAGCCTTTCTCACTAGAGTCAACTACTTGGGGAACCAGCCCAAGTAAGTTCTGAAATATTAGAGTCGACTACTTGAGGAACCAGCCCAAGTAAGTTCTGAAGGAAGTGAGAGTGTAGAAGAGTGAGAAGCCTCTCCTACTAGAGTCGACTACTTAGGGAACAAGCCCAAATAAGTCCTGAAAGTTAAAATAAGCGTATGAGAATTTAGACAAGATAACAAGACCAGTACCTAGCGAAATAAAACTCTCAGTATATATATAAAAAAACCTGCAGAAGCTCATATGAGATGTTTTCGAAGTGAGTCGAAGAAATTGACCGAATTTCAATGCGAAGCAGCACGCCTTTTATACTGCTGATCTGCTTAGCTATTGGTGGAAATTTATTTATCAAAGTTACCCTTTTGGTTGTTACGCGATTTCTACTTCATGTCAGCTGGATACAGAACGACATTTATTTCGATATTTACAGGGTGATTTCTACAATTTTGAATTAACAATAAATTATGTTAAATAAAAACTAAGTGTCACAACAAAGACCAATCCAACAGAGAGTCCCTGTTAGGCTACAGCTAGTTACAGGTGCGCAATCAAAGAAGAGAAAGCCAAGATCTGTGGTGAGCTAGGACACGTACGCCGCAGTTGTAAGAAGAAGGTGGCACAGTCGGAGAACTAAAATGTGTCGAGATGAGGGGGCAATCGTCGACATGCAAAAATATTGCCCCAGTAATTACGGTCAACATGTCATCTTCTGGCGGAGCCTTGAGTTTATACATCGATGGTTGAATCAATGGAGAAGCAGAACACTCCTAATAGACACCGGTGCAACAAGAACAATAGCAAGGCCAGAAGAACTGCCCTTTCACGAGGATAACGAAGATGTTATCCGATTGATAACGACTAGTGACGTAATGATACCCGGCTATAGTGAAAAAATATTCATGACCAACCCGGACGGATACTGCAAACCTGGAAGTCTGAGACTGGTAGAAGAAATGAATAACAAAGAATTTCTGGCAGCTAAAGCTTTGTTCGAGTAGAAGATGTCGTTCCTGTCAGGGTAATGAATCTAAAGCAGATCCCCATCAAGTTGAGCAAGGGAAGTATGGTTGGAAATTGTGTGATATGCTCTATAAGGACGACTAGTAAACCATCCAGGACCAGATATCCGAAAGAGCTGGTTGATGTGGTCATCAAGACTGTCCAGGACTTAGACGAGAAACAATTACGAAAAGTGAGAGATATGCTTGTGGAATTCCAGGACGTATTTGCGATGGAAGAAGAATACAAAAGTAAAGCAAGTATAATGACTCACAAGATAAACACGGGGAACTCTCAGCCAATAAGATTGCAGCCAAGAAGACTTCCATTGGCCAAAAGAGACGAAACCGTGAAAATGATTCAGGAAATGAGCAAACAAGGAGTCATTGAGCCATCAAATAGTCCATGGGCCTCGTCAGTAGTGCTCGTGAAGATAATGGATGGTTCTACAAGATTCTGTGTAGATTACCGAATTCTGAATTCAGTCACTAAGAAGGATAGTTATCCGTTACCCAGAATAGATGACACCCTAGATACTCTCTCTGGGTCACGACGGTTTTCTACACTAGATCTGAAAAGTGGATACTGGCAAGTTGGAATGGATACCTCAGATCGAGAAAACACTGTTTTCTCGATAGGATCAGGGCTCTGGCAGTTCACTGTGATGCCGTTTTGACTATGCAATGCTCCCGCTACATTCAAGAGGCTCATGGAAGCAGTTTTGAGAGGACTGACATGGCAAACTAGCCTAGTGTATTTGGATGACGTGATCGTGGTAGGAAAATCATTTGAAGAAAACTCGAAGAATTTAAGAGAAGTTTTCCAACGATTACGTAAAGCCAACCTGAAGCTAAGTCCTAAGAAATGTCATCGGTTCCGACGTGAAGTAAGATATCTGGGTCACATAGTGTCTGGGCACGGCGTCACGGCAGATCCAGAAAAGATAACAGCTATTAAGGAATAGCCTATTTCCAAGAACAAGCATGAGATTAGAAGTTTTCTGAGCTTGTGTGCCTACTACCGACGGTTCGTGAAAGGTTTCGTCAACATCGCTAAGCATTTAACTAAATTAATAGAAGAAGGCAAAGAATATTCCTGGAATGACGAGTGTCAGAGAGCTTTCGAACAACTGCAAGAAGCTCTTATCAGCGCACCAATCTTGGACTATCCGAGACATGACGGAAAAGACGTGTTGGACACAGATGCCAGTAATACAGCTATTGGTACTGTCCTCTCTCAGATTCAAGACGGGGGCAGGAGAAAGTGATTGCCTATTTCAGCAAGGTTTTGTCGAAATCAGAGAGGAATTTTTGCGTTACCAGAAGGGAACTGTTGGGAGTAGTGAAAGCCTGCGAACACTTTCATAAGTATTTGTATGGTCGCCGCTTTCTAGTTAGAATTGACCATGCAGCGTTGAAGTGGCCCTGCAATTCCGTAATCCTGAAGGACAAGTGGCAAGATGGTTAGAACGTCTTCAGGAATATGACTATGACATCGAGCACAGGGCAGAAAAAATTTATGGAAACGCAGATGCCTTATCAGAAGACCGTGCAACTATAACTGCACCCACAGCTCTAAGATGGAAGAGAAGCTTTGCCCTATACGACGAACAACCGTAGAGAATGAAGAATGGCAGCCCGAACAAATGAAACTGGCCCAAGAAAACGACCCATGTTTGAGAGTGTTCTTGGAGTGGATGCGCCGTAAGGAGAGGCCGTCTTGGCAAGATATAAGTTTACGAAGCCCGGAAGTGAAATCATATTGGAGCCAATGGGACTGTCTTGTGTTAAGAGATGATAGAACCTTTGAGTGTGAAGATGGCACTGAATCCAGATTACAACTGGTTGTGCCAAGAAACAATCAGGTACATGATGGAGCCTCGGGTGGGCATTTTGGAATCACCAAGAATCTGCAGAAGGTTCGTGAGCGATTCTACTGGGTGAATTGCAAAGAAGATGTGAGACGCTATTGCCGGAAGTGTGAAGTGTGTGCAGCCAGCAATGGACCACTTGGCAGAAAATGGGCACCTTTGAGACAAAATAATGTTGGGAGTCCCATGGAGCAAGTTGCTGTGGATATTGCGGGGCCATTTCCTGAAATGGACAATGGGAATAAGTATATCTTGGTAGCCATGGATTACTTGACAAAGTGGACAGAGGCATACGCAATCCCTAAACAAGAAGCATTGACCGTCGCCGAGGTGTTGGTTAAGGAATTCTTTTCACATTTTGGCGTTCCTCTTGAAATCCATTCGGACCAAGGAAGAAACTTCGAGTCAGCCCTGTTACAAGATGTGTGCAGACTAATAGGTGCGAACAAGACCAGAACGACCCCTTTGCATCCTCAATCGGACGGAATGGGAAAGAGGATGAACCGAACCATGGGCAAGTATCTCTTTAAGGTTGTTTCAGAACATCAGACACATTGGGATCAGCACATTCATTTGTTCCTGATGGCCTATCGGGCGGCTGTGTATAAAACAACTGATCAAACTCCTGCTAGTTTAATGTTGGGGCGTGAGTATGGAGTGTAGAGTGGAGGAAAACAATCTCATATGGCTGTTTCGCTTGAAAAGTGTCCTCATAAAAGCATTAAATAATGTTTCAAAAAATGGCCAGAATGGCGCTAGTGTAGTAGAAGGTGTAAAATATGTTTGTATCTGTTCTTAAACTTAATCTGAAATCTTATCTTGACACTTGACATTAGAATTTGGTTATTTTCTGATCTTGATTGTGAAAAGCTCTTAAAAGTGAAGAGTGATTAATAATAATGGTAAAAGTTTGTGACATACATATAGAGTGTGTATTGTGTGTTTTTGATATATATATAGTGTGTGAGTGTGTATTGTGTGTTTTTTGATATATATTGTGTCGGTAATATCGATCTTGAAAATGGCGCGTTTAGCTAGTAACTTTTCTTTTTCAATGTTACTGTCTACTCTCACAACTTTCGGTGCTCTCTTTGAGAAATGGTACTCTGGTACACCAGCGCCCTCTTAATTTAATGCTTTTTCGGGGCAATTTTTTTAACACAGAGATGGTGCTCCTCCCCTCTACACTCCATATGCGTGAGTTACGCCTACCCTATGACCTGGAATTTGGCCGCAGACCTACAGAGCACAGTGTCGCTGGAGAAGGATACATCGAGCAATTGAGAGCCAGAATGGATAAAGTCCATGAGTTAGCCAGACAGAACATCCAGCTTGACAGTGATCGAATGAAGCACCACTACAATATTCGATCAGCTGATGGAGTCTTCAACGTGGGGGACCTGGTTTGGCTGTAGAATCCCCAACGACGTCGAGGCCTTCGTCCCAAACTCCAGAGGCAATTGGATGGTCCATATGAAATCATGTAGAAGATATATAATGTCATCTATCGTATCCGAATGTTACCACGGGGAAAACCTAGAGTAGTGCACATAAACCGACTCGCACTATAGCTGAATCAAACAACCAGGAGGAAGCACGAGTGGCTCTTTTAGAATAGAACGTTGAAGAGCAAAATGTCAGCTTCAACGAGTATGAACTCGTTGACCATGGCCATGAGGCCGACTATGTGGATCGGAAGAAGATCAGACTTGGTGTGACAGTTGAGGTTCAACAAGATCTTTTCAAACTGCCAGCCGACGTTTCTATTGCCCGCTGTGTAGCGGAGGATGTTTGAAAGATTGGATGAATTGTCAGATCAACGACCAAGAGTAGGAAAAGTTCTGCGACTAGCAGATGGTAATCGTAACCTCTTTTACTTGGTTACGAAGAAGATGTTAGAGGAAAACCCACTGACAAGGACATCTGGCATTCACTGAAGAACCTAAGGAATGAAGTCAGGAATTATCAAGAAGTTGGGTCTTCCGAAAATAGGCTGCGGGTTGGACGGGCGGGATTGGAAGATTGTAAGGAGCATAATCGAATACATCTTCCAGGACGCTGGCGTGCAAATTACCGTGTATTGCTTCATACAGAAGTCTAAAAACTCCAAATCAACGTTTCGTTTATATGCCCCTTTTCTGTTTTCTGTTACAGTTTGAGCACAATGTAGGACAGTACCCTCATATGTTTTTCCAAATACGAAACATATTTGAACCTCTTCGTCCTATTTTTGGAACAAATTATCCTTAACAGGGCTTGCGGATTGATGTATGAGTTACCTAGCCATAAATATATTTTACAAAAAATTAGACCGACGTTATTATTTGGTGCCCTGAAAAATACAAAATGATATTAATTCTTTTTGAAGTTGTGCAGTTGCAGTTATATTGATAACTCTTGGCACCAACTTCACAAGTACCAGCACCAATAGAATTAATATTATTTTTTATTTTTAGTGCACCAACTAATAACGTCGATCAAATTTTTTGTAAAAAATATTTATTTAACACTTTTGAGTGTAACATTAGTCACGAAAATCGTTGAATGTTCACAAAAGAAGCTAGAAACTTATCGTTTTACCCACGTATATTATTTGCTTGTACTTGTTATTATTTAAAGATCTCAGAACATAGCGGCGGAAATACGCTTAAGTATTTTAGATTTTACCATTTTATCGAAAACTCCAAAACCTTAACTCTAAGGAAAATTTTTCATCCTAAATGTTCCTACAAATTATCTGGTCTTTCATGTCGTTGCCTCAGATTTTCAATTTTCAAAAGAAATTGCCCCCTCCACATAGCGAAAATACACATATTTGACATTTTAACTCGAAAACCGTAACCCTTTTTAAATAAATGTTATTTTAAACGTTTCCGGATATGTCCTATCTTTAATTCTGTTACCTCAGATTTTCTATTTTCGACAAAAAATGCCCCCTTCAACCCTTCGGGAATGTTTTTTGTGGGGAAGGAGATTTCGGAAATGAGTTCTTACGAATATGGTGCCATTTCTCATCTTTCAAATAAATCAAAAAAATCATCAAATTGGAGTAACCTTCACTATATACGACGCGCGCACAAACGAAAAAAAAGCGGACAGTCGAATTGTATACCTCCTCCGTTTGGCTTAACCTTGATACTAATGAAAACTCTCTAAAAAAAATCCAATAATTAAAAACATTACAATAGTTTCGGTACACTGTGCCTTTCTTAAATGAGAGTATAAACTAAACGGTTAACATAAATCTCAATTACTAATACTATAAATTAGTAAATAAGTAAAAATTAAATATACAGTAAGGGGATGGACTGCGTGACATACCATCGATCTAGTCATTGAGATTACCACAATGTTTATTTTATTAATTTCTAATGACTCATGTAAATTTAATTTTAATCTTATATTTTCAGTATTTAAGATTTTGAAATTATTATTAATTGTGTCTTTATTATAATTGAGATGTAGTGCATAATAATTCGAATTAGTTTTATGATATATGACTATGCTCTTGAGTTCATAGTTGATGATTTATTGTTCATTATTCATTATTATCATAAAAACCGCTTATTAAAATATCCAGGTAATGTTGATGGGTTCTCGTCCTAATCTGAGATATCAATTGTTCATTTCCCTTCCAAAATAATTGTTTATTTGCTTGATCTTTATGTTCAATTTATTTTATCAATAACTTTTAGAATTTAGAAATTATAGCGCGCAGATATCGCGCATCTAATTTCAAGAAAAAAAACTGTAGCCAGGTTTGGAATTCACATTTCAATTTCAAAGTACCTACCATCATTCTAATTTATTATTTCTTAAATATTTCCTTTACCTTTGGCGATATTTTAAATTTCCTTGAAATTTTAGTTTTACATTCAATTTGTGAAAATGAAAATATCACATTGTAAAAAAACCTGCAACAATGAATAGTCAAAAATGAATTATTCAAAAATTATGGCAACAATAGATCTTGCTCCTGTACCCCATTTCAATTATACAGGGTGTCGAACATATTAAAATTTGTATCGAAAAATTGCTTATAACTTTTGAACTACTCTGTATGACACATTAAAACTTTCTATTTTTGTAATAGGGAAGTAAATTAGTTTATAAATTTAAAATAAAATACAGGGTGTTTAAGAAAGATCTAACTTTGATCTGGCAAAGCGTTATGTAATAATTTTGAAGCAGCTTTGAGCTTGAGCTAAAGTTTTTTAAATTTATTTTTTAACATATGTCATAATAAAGGATATACAGAGCTTGCATTGAAATCCGTTCAATAATTTCAGAGATTACCGCGAGCGAACCAACAGTTTTATTATAAGTATGTTTAGATAATACAGTAAAACAAGTGGAATTTTTGTAAAAAAATTAAAAATAGTTTTTATTAGGCATTTAAGATTTGAACCGTACCGATGAGTACTATTGCTATCTCTCCTTTTCTTAATTTGAAAATTTGAACTATACTTATACGTCTGTATATACGTCTCTGTTCTCTGGTATATAAGTACTCTGCATCTTGATCAAGGTTTATAGATGAATTCTTGATAGTTTAGACTAAGGTTAAATGCTCCTTGGTCAGAGACTCTGTCATGGTCGTGCGTAATTCCAGTGACGGATCCCATTGTCTGACATTGTCGTTCCATGTTGAAGAAATAGTTTGATCTTGCTTGAATGAGAAAATATAATTAATCAATATTGGATCACACTTGGAGCTTAACAGGCGGCGAGATGTCTGCGATCTAAGTAAGAATTCGAAATTTCAAGTCTCTAGACCGTATGGGGCCTGAGAAGCCGCTGCGGTGTCCAAAGTAATAAAAACTATTTAAAAAAACTATTTAAAAATATTGAGATAACATTTTCAAATGAAGGCAAATAAACATCTATTCAAGAATAAGTTTGTCGATTCCAATCCAATCAGGGATTAAGCTGAACAGATTGTTTTTTCGTTTTCCGCATTCATGAAACACGTTCTTGATTTAAATCTAAACTAAAGGTAGAATAAACTTAACTATGTCTTGTGAGTTTATTAATGAAAGGAGATGTATATACTTTGTTTCACAAATGATGGCGTCTGTCATGACAACACGAGAAACGAATCAATTCCACTGACAGGAGTAGATCATGGAGTAGATCAATGGCGTAACGATTTCGAGATAAATATGGTATTTCAAATTTCTTATACGCTTCAAGGAAGTTCATATAATTAGGGAGAAAAAACTCTCGATTGAATAAATAAGTAATAATATGAAAGATTTATTATTAACAATAATGCAGAAACATAAAATACAAATCTTTTGCTTGAGTTATAAAATATAAATTTATTCATCTGAGTTCACAAGTGTCACTTTGACTCTAAGACGCCTATGAAATAAATATTGCATTGCCTTTGGACATACGAGCAGCGCCTTATCATGGTGTTGATGGAGATAAGCTTGAAATTCTCATGTAGCTTAGACCGACAAACTTAGTAGAAAATTTCATGATAATGTACATAGCTCGTGAATGATTACAGGCAATAGCCATCATTCTTGAAACAAACTATCTATATATTTTTTCATAATATTAATTTTTCATTGCCTGTTTGATATAATTAATGTCAAGTAGAAATATCATTTCCTCACTGCCCACGGGATACGTTTGTTACAATTTCAAAAACGAAACTTCTTTGGGTGTTATTAACCCCGATCACTAAGAATTTTTTTACAAAAACTAGGTCCGATATAGTTAAATGGTAAGCCAATCTCTGGGCACCAATATTTATGATTCTTACATTATTTGTTGTTATTTCATAATTTTCTCCATTTAATCAAGTCGGTACTATTTTTTTAAGTCATTTGTATTTTTATTTCTTACCTAAAAAAAAGCTAAAATAAGTTTTTGAGAATATTCATTACAAACATCAACCTTTTGATCAAATATCACAGAAAATTAATAAATTCATGTTATAAAGACATTATAATTGTTCATTGGTATGTACCTAAAAAATCACTGACTAGAATGCTTGTGAAACTTTGACGCAATTTTTGTTACTTAAAAATTCATTTATGTACTGTTAAGATATACCTAACTACTAAAGTGTTGGTCCATATTCCATTGAATTATTCGTTTTCAGTTATTAAATCATTAAATCTGTAAATAGGAATGTATATTATTTATCTAAAATGAAACATTCATGATCAAAATTAATGTTTAAAATATTTAAATTAACTTCCCATGTTCTCTTAATTTCATCAATACGAAGATTTATAAGTTATAAAGGTAAACATTATTATTTGACTTCTAGGAAGGAAAATAAATACTCCATTACATGATTTTGGTTAGGCAACCCTTAAGACAACAATCCTTAAAAAAATATAGCTATATAATTAAATAACTCTTGATTCATCTAGCGATTGGTAGATGGCAGTCAATTCGCCACTTCACACCCACACGTCTCTGTTCTCTGCCCACACATGTTGAATTAGACATTCGTAGATTAGTGTCCTCTGATTCTCTGTTATATTTGCTTTGACAGTGACATGTGCAGAATTTAACAAAACAAGATCTTGTTGTTCTTGTAAGGCATTAATTATTATCAAATTTGAAGATAATATTTATAATCACACAATTCAAATAAAATGCTTAATTAATTAAAATATCCAGGAATTCTTCAGGGTATGTAATCTGTAATATCCTTACTCAAAATTAGCTGTAGGCATACACTCTCAACAACATAATGATTGCTTTGTAGATGACTGAATCCCTTTTAAACGATTTGCTTATTGAGCTCGAATGCCCCGTGTGCTCAACATATCTGACACCACCTATTCGACAATGTGCAGTAGGACATAGCATATGTGAATCATGCAGAAACAAATTAACAAAATGTCCATTATGCGACAGTCATTTCACAGATTCTAGAAATATATCCCTGGAAGGACTGGCTGTGAAAATGCGTTATCCATGCATCAACAAAAGCACTGGTTGTACAGCTGTATTAGCATACAATGAGAAGGAAGTACATGAAATACAGTGCAAATACAGGGGATTTAGCTGTGCAATGGAAAACTGCACATGGATTGGAAAATTGGAGGAGTTAGCAGCTCATTGGGCATCGAAAAAAGCCACCAGTAAACCGTACCGCAGCAGTAATGTCTGCCATGCTAAAATGAAGAATGAATCTTATTATGTTAATATGGTGGAGGCATTCAATCATTTGTTTTGGTTCAAATTCAAACTGGCCAATAAGAAACTATACTGGGCCGTACAGTACATCGGTAAAACAGATGAGGCAGCTGGGTATTTTTTCGAAATCGAAGTTTTCAAACAACGACACCCGAAGCGTAAGATCCTTTGCAGTGATTATTGCCAACCAATTGATATCGATAACTCGTTACTTCTGAAAGAAGGTAATTGTGTTTGTTTGGGAGTCGAAATGGTTGAGGAGTTTGTAAATGAGGAACAACTGCTCATCTACTACATGAGAGTTCATGAAGTTGGTGTTAAGAAAAGTCATACTTATGTACAAGAGGATGTAAAAGCAGCGATTGCTGATAAAAGTAAGAAATATAGAGATAGATCAAAAGGTCCCAAGACTCAAAGCCCTTTTAAGGAGTATAAAAAGAGTCCCATCAAAAGCAAAGAGACACAGACTAGTGAAGAATTTGTAGTTATATAACAGTATCTAAAAGAAACGTGATATACCTTTTTAATGGCATTCAAGACATTTTATATATTTTTATGGCTATGAATTTTAATTATTCGTAAATGGAAATTTCACTAACAGTATTGCTAATAATAATAGGCATTCCATATTCTACTAAGGCAGCTGATTAGTCAGTTATATGGATTGACTAATTATAGTCATTCATAAATTATAAATATATGTTAAACATTTGTTAATGTAAGAAGCACAACATAACTGCAGTTTATATTCTAAAGTGAAATAAATCTGTACAAGTAATGGAACTTATACCTTTTCATTTTCTATTGTCTTTTGTCAATAGATTTTTATATTTTCGCAATAAAATTCAATAGCTTTAGGTAATTCATAATTAACTATTTATTATGTTAAATTTTGCCAATTAATTTCAATGCATAACTATAAAAACCGTTCAGTCTCAGTTTGTTTCTAATTATTACTCAACTAATGAAAAAAATGGGTTTATCCACACACAACTTTACTATGGCTGTTTAATTTCCCAATATGAAATTGAAATTAATTATCCCGAATTGGTTTGAGCGAAGTTAAATTTTTCGGAGTACTACCAAGACAAACAAATTTCTTAGTACTTTTTCGTCAAACAAACCGTTTAACTAGAACATTAATTAATAGTTTTGAGCCAAAAAATCTCTTGGCTTTTGCATCTGCACAGAGACTAGCAAGTAGGTATGGAGCTCAGAAGTGGGCTCCACTCGAGCGATTTCGGTACCATACGAAACAAAACCGAAAACTTCGATAATTTTGGCACAGACATACCGACCAATATCTGAAAATATGTTTATTGAACCGTTGCAGGACTGAAAATTCAATCATAAAATAATAGTTTCCTTTCGTAGCTACTTGCGGTAGTGGTAGGAAAGTTATGTAGCTCTTATCAAATTGTTTATTGAGCATTATAAAAGTATAATTTACATTACTATTAGAAATAAAACAAGACAAGATGAATCAAAAATCTCCCAACATTTCTTGCATCAGATTCTGATAAATACACATAAACTTCGCCACAAATGACTCCAAATGGAATATAGTCTTATTGCCCTGTATCATCCTGTGTTCATGTACGGCAGCTTCTTCAACAACTCGCGACTTGATTCCCATATCACATTTCTCCAACAACTCTTGCAACAGACATTTGATAATTATCTCAGAAGGTATTCCGTTGGTTATCAACTCATACAGATTACTTCTAACCTGTGCCAATGTTTCGATGTTTTGATTCTGTAAAATTTTGGTGGCAGTCTTTTTTATGTAAACTTGCCAATCTGGTTCTGGTATCTTTTGATTATCATCAAAAGGATATTGCTCAACTTTACACGCTTCGCAGATAAGTAAGGCTCTACGTAAATTCCGTTCGGAAACACTTGCAATTCTCAGAGCTAGTTTTTCGGGCAAATTCAGATCTTCTTTCTTACAGGTCTTTTGGAGGATGCTCACAATGGTATCCTCAGTTGGAGCAGGTACTCGAATGCACAAACATCTAGATCTTATGGCAGGAATGACTCTGGATATGGAGGTTGCACATAATATAATTCTGCAATTTGCAATGTATTTTTCCATGGT
The DNA here is from genome assembly GCA_958507055.1 of Crioceris asparagi. Lineage (NCBI taxonomy): Eukaryota > Metazoa > Arthropoda > Insecta > Coleoptera > Chrysomelidae > Crioceris > Crioceris asparagi. The sequence goes on along the minus strand of OY293826.1, from coordinate 76,986,223 downwards.
CCTTCTCAAAGCATGTTGAGCATCTTTGGTCAAGTCATCTACATCGGTGAGAACAATAACTTTAAATTCTCGTTGTGCATTAGCATTCAACTGTTGACTTTGAGCTACATTTTTTATAATATCCATAATCACTACTCTATCATAGATACCGACATCGCTCGGGTTCAGCTCTATATGGTAATTACTGCTCACCGTCATTATTTCGAGTTTCTTGTTTGAAGGAGTTGTGAAAGACATCATTTCCATTTTCAGTCTATCGACACCAGGGCCATACAATTCACGAAGAAGACACATAACTCTAGTCTTTTTACCAGCTCCAAGGGGACCGTATACCAGCAAATGAGGAAAATCACCGTCTTTTGTAAGATTTCGTAAATTCGTAGCTTGTTCCTTATGATAATCCAATGAGGATAGATCTTTAGGACGGTATTTGTCTACCCACAAAGCGCACATTTTAACTAAATTCAAAAATCTAAATTTTCTGGAAGAATTGAACAAGTTCCACCCCTCAGAGGAATTCAAGTCCCGCCATAAACAATTTATTGAGAATTGAGGATCAGAGAACATGTTGATTATTGAGGTTAAAAAACCTAAACGTCATTCAATGAGCACGGAATAAGCTACAACAGAAATTTAACATGTCTCTGATTTGAACAAGACGATAAGTGACAAGCAACCCACTTGCTACCCACATAATTCGTTGATTGCCTTCGAACTTCGAAGTATCCAGAAAGTGCTAAATTCCTGCTTAAGATTAATCTATGGACTTAGAAAATATGATTATATTAGTGGAAAGTTAAGAGAGTCGGGCTGGCTAAATAAGCATAACCGATTTGTTTTTGCATTAGGTGGGGTAAACTATTATTTGTGTTTAAAAATAAAGACCTTTATTATTGTTATTATTATTATTATAAATCTATATACCAATAATTTGATCCTTGAATTTTTTTGTGAAGCTCACTATGGGGATTGCAAGCTTGGTACGCATGCGCGAATGGGGAGTTTGAGGGAGGTGACTTGGAGTCACATTATAAGGGTGTTCGAGCAGCGGTTCAAACCAGTCCCAAACTGTCAGACTCCTGCGGACTTCAATTTACGATGAAATAATTTATTCGCAACTACTAGTAAGATGTTCGAGCAGTACTTTGACGATTTCCAAGCTAGTCCGGATTCAGTTTGAGACAGGCGCAGTTGAAGCGTCTTCTTAGATTATAGTGTTCTCTGTTGTTGGAGAAATCTTTTTCAGAGAACACTACCAGAGAACAGAGACATATAAGTATCTGTTCTCTGACACTGCCACAGTCCTAAACTCTACTGTTTTTATTTAAACTAAACCCTGGTTTTGTGTTTTGTCCATCAGCCTTTCATTGATGTTCTCTCTTATCTTTGGTCATGAAACATATCTATCGGCATAGTCATTTGGTCTATGACGACGAAATTGTAAGAAAGTGGAAGAAGTAGTTTGAAAACTGCAGTTTGGTGTACGAGCAACAAAATCCCAAACCACTTGGAAACTGTTTCAAACCACACATAAGCATTTTAAACAGTCATCAAACCGTCCCAAACTACTGCTCGAACAGCCTTAATGTATAGGGTATCCAAGGTAACAAAATAGGGGCATGTCCCTTCTCTTACCAAAACAATTCATGACGCATGCGCATATCGCCAGCTATCCCCAAGTCTTTGTCTTCATTTTTGCGTAATTTTTTCCACAATGCTAGCGGCATGAACAAATATATGGAGGACGAGTAGTGGGAGTAGCAAAAAGAACATTGGGTTATCGTATGTCATTTCGGTGTGTTGCGCAAAATCACGCTGCGCATCCTTATGTAGTATGGGTGAAGGAAGCTTAAATAAAACAATAGAATAGACACCCTGTGAAATACTCACTGCGCAACATACCAAATTGACAACTTATCACGGGACTTTATTTCAGTCACTTCTGCTTATAGAACAGGATACAGAGTTACTCATCCTCCCTTTATATATTCTTGGCTAGTGGTATAGAAGTTTAAGTATATGTTGCTACCCAAGGTTTGTAGATGGACACAACACCATCTACAAACCTTGCTTGCTCTCTGTAATTCGACCAAGGCAGAGACAACCCAAAATCATTAGATACATAGGCTAGGTGGTAACTTTTTTGTGAGAGGGGATGACATGTCATGTAAAATTTAGCAACTAGTTGCTATCGCGTTGTTGTCTCTGTGTTGCCAAAATCTATTAGACACTGTCTATAAAATATTGGATTTAAAAGAGAAAATATCAATTTCATTGAGTACATGATTTATAGCAATTTATTACTCCAGTATCAGCTTAGGCCCAAGTCTAACAGCGACAACACTGTACCAAATTGACATTTTGACAGAGACGATTGTGCGCGGGTCGCGTTGCAGTTGCTAATTACGTGATAACCCCCCGCGGGTGTCAGGGTATGCGATCTCAGATAGTAAAGTCTATTTTTTGATAAAGCTAGCGCCATCCCACAACTACGTTATGAACTAGAGGAAAGTAAGTATGTTTCTTACAGGAATCTGTTACTGCTTTTGAGCATGTCATAAGATCGACCAGAGATGGAGTTATATTTTAACCAGCATGTCTGATAAATTTGATTGGTTGAATTAAAAATAAAATGTCATATTAGAACCAATCCTAGCTTCTATTTCGTGCCCTGACAGCTTATAAGATTTGTTACTAAGCGTATGTTTATTTTCGTTTGCGCCATATTTGATTTGAATTGTGTTTTTAAATAGTTTTTATTACTTTCGGTTCTTGTATCAATGGACTCCACAGCGATTTCTTAGGCCCCATACGGTCTAGAGACTTGAAATTTCGAATTCGTACTTAGATCGCAGACATCTCGCCGCCTGTTAAGCTCCAAGTGTTATCCAATATTGGGAATTAAAATTATCTCATTTAATCTCATTCAACCAAGATCATTATTTTGTCGACATGGAACGACAATGGGATCCGTCACTGGAATTACGCACGAGCATGGAGCGTATATATACGTCTCGTTCTCTGGTATATAGGTACTTTCTGGAAGATCGTCTATGGTTATGTCGCAATTGTCAGACGTCAGACGTTATTGTTAATTTAAAGTTTAATTTTGTGTTGTGGTAGACAAACAGTAATTTGTTATGGAATTGCTGTTGCTGGCAAACACATATACATAAGTATAGTTAAAATCGAGAAAAGGATAGCAATAGTAGGTACTCATCGGTACGGTTTTAATCTTAAATGCCCAATAAAAACTATTTTTAATTTTTTTTCAAAAATTTCACTTGTTTTCGTGTATGAATTTACGTTTATCTACAATAACAAGAATTAGTTGGTGTAAGTAATAAAAGAAATGAGCGGACATGTGTTGATCCTATTCAAAACTATCATTGTGCATTATAGTGTCTTTCAGAAATCTGAGTTGTATTTAATGATGTTTTCACATTTATTTCAAATATCAATAAAATCTCATAATATAATCAGGGAGAACCTACCTAGAAGTATAACACACAATGATTTGTTTTGAAAATATGATCATTTACGGTTGTACCAATGATTTTATTTGTTCTTAGTTTTCATAGTTTTACAACATAGACATTAAAACTCATTGAACTAAAATGAATCATAAGTGCTGTGTGCCTTCTTGTGGAAGTGAACATCCTCGAAGGTTAGTAAAAGGTTTAATAAAACTAAATTACGTCTTATGATACTTCCGAGGCATACGTAATATATTACTAACTAAAAATACTCTACATTATCAATAGTTATTTCAAAGGATTTTTTGCTTACTACATATATCTTTACTATATCATGTAGACATTATTAGAACTTTTCAATTTTTTCAGATATCGGGTCCCACATTGATCGTCAAAAAGAATGGATTCGAAGGAGTTTAAAAGGGTTGACCTGAGAAATTATTATGTCTGCCAAATTCATTCAAGTCATTTTCATCCGGAGTGTATTGGACCAGTGAAACTGAACAAGTTGTCATTACCGACATTACATTTACCCGAAGTCAGTCGTAGACGAAGAATGTTCTAGAAGCGCTATGGAAATTGGGGGATCGGGTTCTGATTGGTACTTAACCTCCACAAATTCAGAACACAGTGAATTAGTTGGTAAATGATTGATAAGAATTCAGATAAGAAAAACGTTTTTCAAATTAATAAGCCCAGCTACATTAGCTTGTCCACAAAAAAGAACAAAATATTGCACAATATTTTGATATTAGAATCGAAAATAAAGATTTTATAAGTCAAGTTCAAAAAATAAATCAAACCACTGATCTACATTGTAGCTCTTTTCATTCATATAGCACAAAAATATAATCATTAATTTGTTCTTCTCTTGAAGTTTTTGAAATATATATAATTTAACAAATACTGGATATTACCACTTTTACAGATTCACTTTATTAAAATAAATAAGAGTTTTGTATAAAATTTACCATTTGGGAGTTAATTTAGTAATTTGTAATGTCCAGATATGAAGAATTTTTTTTCAAATTGATTTCCAAGTAATTCGTTTTCAGTGCACGCTGACTGGACTGATTTGTATATTTAAACTAGAGATACCACGAACAGTTACACTTTATGATGAAAAAATCAAGAACAATTTGAAATTCAAACGACAATAGCTGAGGGTGAAAACTGGAAAGCATAGTTCAAGTTGTAAAAATATATTTTTTGCAAAACTAGGACCAACTTTATTAGTTGGTGCACTAAAAAAATCGAAATAATATCATGTCTGAAGCTGTTTGTTTATAGGTAAATAGAGGAAGAAGTACAAGCACCATTAGAATTAATATTATTTTGTATTTTTCAGAGAATCAACTAATAAAATCGATATGATTTTTGTAAGATTTATTTATTTAAAATTTTGGGGTGTATCCGTAGTCAACAAAATCGTTTAATTATTTATATTTATATTTATTTCAAAACAGCTATTTCGCTATCTACTTTTGGGAAAGGAAATGATCGAAGTTGTTATAATACTTCTACAATATTTACCGGAAGATTGACTACACAAAAAAGTAAGCTTCCAGGAAGTAATTTAAACGAGATTTTAGAAGAAATTTCATCAATTTCGAATGACTACAATTTCTGATTCAAAATTTTAGGTATTACCTATCTTCTTGTATCATGCTAAAATTCAAGAAAAATCTATGGAGGTCGAATTCACGCGATAACTACCTCATTAAATAACTAAAACGTAACAGATAAAAAACTAGACTTCTAGACAAAGTATAAATATTTTATAGAATCATCATCATTTTTTTTCGTTCTTAGTGCAAACTATGGAAAGAGAAAAAAAACCCTCCACGTCAATAAGAGGGCCAAGATACAGATATACAGAAAATATATATATTGAAAAAATAAGAACGAGCTCTCAAGATTTCCAAAAAAAGCAGACCCACCTTGAAAAAAAAAAGACTTTTTTGTCGAAAAATCGAATAATGGATATTTTTCCAGATGTCAATGAAACCACTCTCAATTTTTTGAAAAGCCAGTTACGGAACCAAAGGTTGAATCCAAAAGGTAGGCGTTTCTCTTTAGACGATAAGCTATTTGCATTGGCCACTTACAAACAAAGCCCTAAAGGCTATAAATTTTTATCTAAAATTTTCAGTTTACCATCGCGTCGAACGTTGGGAAACATTTTGGATAAAATTCCATTTGAATGTGGAATAAACCAACATGTTTTCCAACATTTGAAGAATACTGTTGGTCAACTGAAGGCTTTAGATAGAAAGTGTATCCTAATGTTCGATGAAGTATCTTTGAGTTCAGGTCTGTCATATAATAAAAGTAAGGGGAGGATTGACGGTTTAGTGGATTTTGGTAGTGGAGATAGTAAGGACTTATTCGCTGACCATGCATTGGTTTTCATGGCAAAAGGTCTCCATAAAAAATGTAAGCAGCCTATTTGCTTTTATTTTTGTGAAAACAGTCCCCTACTGCAGATTTGATTAGGATTATTAAAGATGTGGTAAGGCATGTTCGTTTGACTGGTCTTGATGTGGTAGCAACGGTATGTGACCAAGGAGCAACAAATTGTGCTGCCATTTTGTTACGGGAGACTCGAGATCACTATCTTAGAGTTAATCTTGAAAATAGTCTTCAAGGGTATCTTATAGAGGGAAAAGAAGTAGTTCATTTCTATGATGTTCCTTATTTACTGAAGGGCATCAGAAATGGACTACTTAAAAGAGATATTGCCTTCACTGATAAATGTGGTAAGAAACAAGTTTGCTCCTGGGATCACATTCTGGAGTTTTACCGTATTCACAGAATCCCCGGACATTACAGTGCGATTCCTAGGATAACAGACGAGCATGGTTTACCTTAAAAAATAAAAAAATGAACTATTCCTCCTCCTGATAAGAAACTCAGGAGTGTGTTGTCCGCAATGTCAGCTCATGTTGTCAGTTGGAAATCCTTCCTTCCCATCCTCGGCTCTATGTATTATCAAATTCCCAACTCCTCGCAATAATACAGAAGCCCTTCCTTATCCAATTTTGTATTTACCCTCCGTAGCTTCTTATACATGGGATAGGTTGAGAAAGCGCGGATTTTAGTATATTAGTCCGCGGGATTTCAACCAAGATCCTCTTGAGATTTTTTTTTTATTAATAAGAAGCTACGGAGGATCAAATCGAAATCCTACCTGTACCTCTTTCGTTTCCTCTTTTCAGTCCCTCCTATTATCCAACTTCATGGCATCACACTCTCCAGGTTCAAACTGCGAGGAGGATATATCAACACGAGTCTTGGATTCTTTCAAACAATTTATCATGATCAGACCTGAATTGAAAGAATTTTCAAAGGATAGGCCACCTGTCACTCCCTTCCACTTTAATATTCCTACCCCTGATCCCACCTACAATCCATTTGCTGAGGACAAGGATTTTGCTACACCTTATGTGGTTGGAGCCATTTTGAGAAAAGTTGTGAAGTCGATCTCATGTTCAGATTGCTTAGGAATTCTGTTGTCTAATCAAGACATTCCACAAATTGCCTTGATTAGACAAAGAAATTGCGGTGGAATGAACATGTTGATTCCATCTCGGCTTTTAAGTCGAATATTTCATGACTTTTCTAATGAGGTGTATCAAGTCCTTCCCTCTATTATATTGTAACGTTTAACCCTGTGCTAAACGTTGTGGGGTGAGTTCACTTGCGTAATACTCAAAATTCGCAGATTGCTTCTAATGGTTTATTTCCAAACACTCAGTACACGAACTTCTATTATGGTACAACTGTCACCACTTGTCACCTTGACAATCTATACTGTCACTGTCTTCACCGACAGAACTACTATTAACCTCTGATTCCACAGACTGACTTTATAAGACTCACTGCCTTCATAAGACTGACTCTGTCCGGTGATCGACACGGCTTTATATACCTGAATCATGACAAGACATTCATTGATAATGTTCTATGATTATCTAGATGCACTTAATTAATGTTCTAGATCCTTGTCAAACTGACAATAGTATGACAAATTGTACCTCACATATAGTTTTCTGGAAGGATCCAGAATAAATCTGCTATAATTCTAGAACTACATAAGGAAATATACATGCAATAACTACTGTAAGCAACGTAGTAGCTTAAATAACTAATAAACGAATATCAACCGTAAGTACATGAATACCTATCCACGTTACAATATCTTATTCAGATATTCAGAGCAGAATAAAAGACCATGTCAATATTGAAATGTTGTCTGAGTTATTCTGCTCTGAACATGTTGCCTATGCAAATACTTTCTCGGCTGTGGTATTAGAGCTTTTAATAGTTCATTTGATCAAAGTTACTAATAGATTATTGGTTGGAAAAGATCAAAGGAATAGAAACTTTAATACCCTAACAGACAAGGCATTTCAAAAATTTTTGGGATGGTGGCATACACATTGAGGTAATTATCGCGAAATAGTGACAAAATGTTTATATTCATGCGATAACTACCTTAAATAAGTACAGTAGAACCCCAATTAATCGTTCCACCCGAACATTTGCTGGATTAATAAGAATCAAGTGGTAATCCAAAAATATATTAACCATCTATTTCTATGAATTTCTAGTAAAACTATTCTGGGGAATGGTAGGTTCTCTTATAGATTAATGGTAACAATGACAGAGAACACACGGATACGAGTACGGAACGTGAAAGTTGTATCATATTATTTGTAACCTCATTAATTCAGGATGAAACAGTTGCAAAATGAATCACCATTAACATTCTTAGCTCGTTTGCAAACGCCTGAATCGAAAATTCACTCTGCTATCAACAAACAAAACATGACTTTGCCAGAAAAAATTGCTCAAACTAAATTAACAGACGCAATGGTACTGACAACGGCATTAACTGGACTTGAACAGAAATTAGGTCAAATAGTTAGAGCTAGTAATCCAAGCGACATGCTTTCAGCTTTGAATAGAATTAAAAAGGAACTTCAACTATCTTATTTTGAGAATCAAAAATTTCAGAATAGACTTCAGATTAATATGAAAATACCTATCCAACTTCCACAATGTTCATATTGTAAAAGACCAGGCCACATGATCCAAGATTGTCTTACAAGCAAAAGATCATTACAGCCTTCATTTCAGAATTATCAACAAAACTTTCGACCATCTTTCAGTAACTTTAATCCCCAAAATCAATCATCTTCTCAAACCCAAAATAGAAAACCTAGTCCATATAACAATCAATTTTCTAGACCCAATCTCAACGTTCAAAGACCATCTGTCATTCAATCAAATCCAAATATAAGACAGCAACTACATCGTACACATCATTTTAATAATCCAGTAGAAGATCAATATTATCACAACAATTTTATTATTAATGAACAGTCTAATTATAATCCCGATTTTTATGAAGATGAAAACTATAACAATTTTCCGCAAGATTATTATCAGATGAAATCTTTCCCCAACAATTGCGAAAATTCTACATCACAATTCAGATTTTCATGATCAAAATTTTCCTCTTCACCCAACTTCTACAGCCCCAGATCCCAACAAACCAGTTTTGGAAGAACAGACAACCCCAATTCAAACTATGACTATCGACAACCTCCACCCGTATGCCAACCACCCAGAACAAATGTTCATGTAAGCTCAACACATACAGTAAATTCAAAAAAACTCTACTATTTCGAAGACTCCTCAAAAAGATTTAGAATTCTCGTAGATAGTGGAGCAGGCATATCAATCTTCAAACCAAAAACATGCGAAGCATTTTTAAATAGAAGCCCCGAAAATGTTGTTATCCAAGGAATAACAGACCAAAAGATTCTAATTACCGAATCTGTTATGATACCTTTTGCAAAAAATGATCCTTATAAAATTTACATTTGCGATCTTGATATCCAATTCGATAAACTAGTTGGAGCAGATTGGCTTCACCATTATAAGGCAGTAATTAATTTCAAAGATCAAAATCAAAATTGTCCCATTATTTAAGGTTATCGACAACATTCCCGAAAGTAATCCAAAATTATCCCATCCTGAAAGAAAGCATCACAACATTCAAACAACAATAAAGAACCGTGTATTGTTAGAACCCAGATCTGAACAAGCCTTCAAATTGAGAACCACACTAACAAATACTGACGCTATTGTCACCGGTCTTGAAATTGAAAAGGTTTTTATCCCTCACTCTCTTGTAAATATTAATGATAAAGGTGAATTTCTTATAACCATTTTAAATGCAAATGCTATCTCAAAAGATATCGAAATTCCAGAATTACATATGGAACCGTTTGACAATTTTAACCTTAATAATTTTAATAATGAAATTATTGTTGAACAAACGGACAGAAAATCTGAAATATTAAAACAATTACGCTTAGAATATCTAAACGATGAAGAAAGAGACGAATTCATCAATCTCTGTTTAAATTTTGAAAATATATTTTATCTAGAAAACGACCAGTTAACTTTTACAAACGAAATCAAGCATTCTATAGACACTAACGATGCGAAACCCGTTTTTACCAAATCATATAGATACCCACACATACACAAGCAAGAAGTTAAGAGTCAGATCAACTATATGTTAGCGCAAGGTATTATTCGGCCATCAAATTCTCCATGGTCTTCTCCTGTATGGGTAGTACCAAATCAGACGCATCAGGAAAAGAAAAATGGCGAGTTGTAATAGACTATAGGAAACTTAACGAACTGACGGTAGGTGACAAATACCCTCTTCCAAATATTTCCGACCTCCTTGACCAGTTAGGTAAATGTGAGTATTTTACGACCCTCGATCTGGCATCCGGCTTTCATCAAATAGAAATTGATTCGAAAGACATTCCTAAAACAGCTTTCTCCGTTGAAAATGGACATTACGAATTTGCTCGAATGCCATTCGGATTGAAAAATGCCCCATCAACTTTCCGGCGAGTTATGGATAATATTCTATTAGGTATACAGAACGAGAGATGTTTAGTTTATATGGACGACATTATCGTCTACTCTCCAACTATCCATGAACATCTCAAAAGACTTCATAAAGTTTTCCAACGTCTCCATAATTCAAATCTTAAGATACAACCCGATAAGTGCGAATTTCTCCGTAAGGAAGTCGCTTATCTTGGCCACTTAATAACAAAAGATGGCGTAAAACCCAATCCATCAAAAGTAGATTGCATACAAAATTTTCCTCAACCCACAAATCCGAAAGAAATAAAATTATTTCTAGGACTTGCAGGATATTATCGCAGGTTCATTCCTAATTTTGCGAAACTTTCGAAACCCTTAAACAAATTACTTGAAAAAAATTCAACTTTCAATTTCGATATACAATGCCAAGAATCTTTCAAAAATTTAAAACAATCCCTGGTCACATCTCCAATTCTTATTTATCCCAATTTTGACGATCCTTTTATTCTCACAACTGATGCAAGTAACTTTGCAATTGGCAGCGTACATTCTCAAGGACCAGTAGGAAAAGATCTCCCTATAGCTTATGCTTCTCGAACACTCTGCAATGCTGAGACAAATTATTCTACTATAGAAAGGGAACTATTAGCTATTGTGTGGTCCGTGAAACATTTCCGACCGTACTTCTTCGGCAGAAAATTTATACAAATTACCGATCATAGACCTCTCACCTGGTTATTCTCTATCAAAGACCCAGGTAGTCGTTTAGCAAGATGGCGTCTTAAGCTTGAAGAGTATGACTATCAAATTGAATATAAACCTGGAAGGATTAATCGCAATGCTGACGCTCTTTCCCGAATTAAAATCAACCATATTTCCGATTATATTAAATTTCAGTCAAAAGTACATTCCCCTCATTTTCCAATCCTCCCCATACACAATGACGACGACGAAGACTCAGACAATGAATCAGAAAGATCTAATAACATCAGCAACGAACAAGTATACGAAGAATTCAAAATCTTTGTCAATGCTTATAAGTTAAGGTCACTTATTGATTATTCAAAAATAGAATTTACAAACCACCAACTTTTAGCAAGAGAACATAAAAATATTTTAACTTTCTTTCAACAAAACAATCTAAAAGACTATCATCACAAGATTATAGAAGACATTTTCGAGGAAAATGCTGATTTTTCCAACTGTAAAATCAATGTATTATCAAGCAAAAGTCAGGAATAGAAAATATTTTATTATTCCCATTCCATACGATCCCGATTCCGTCAACGAATACTTATTCGCTTCTATTTTTAGAAATCAAGACACTATACAATCCGATACAACATACTTTGTTGAAAATAATCCTGATCTCCCCATATTAGAGATACTTTCATTTATATTCTCTGAAAAAGATGTTAAATTTAAAGTATGTCAAGATATTCTCAAAACACCAGACCAGGATCAGATCCCTATCATTCTCGATCAGTACCATAACGGAAAAACCAGTATTCATCGCGGTATTATCGAAACTATCCGTAGAATTCGCGAACGATACAATTGGCCCGGTATAACTAAGGACGTAGAAAAGCAATTCAAAGCATGTGAAGTTTGTCAAAAAACAAACATTTGCAGGAAAAACTTAGACAGCCCTCTAGTTATCACAGAAACACCTAGAGCCCCGTTTGAAAGGATTAATACAGACATTATAGAAGTACCCGGAAGACATTACGCAAACTATACGAGACGAACTCACGAAATTCTCTCAAGCATACGGATTACCTGACAAGACAGCAAAAAGTGTAGTCAACACACTTTTGATTTATTTCCAACACTACGGTACCCCAACTCAAATTCATTGCGATTTTGGTCGAGAATTCGACAACTCTCTTTTTCGTGACATGTGCACTCTCTTTGATATAAAAGTAACTAATTCCAGAGTAGGACATCCATAATCCAATGGATCTCTCGAAAGATTCCATTCCACACTATTAGAAATGATTCGAACGCATGTATCAGAACACCCAAATGAGCACCCGTTTAACATCTTACCATACGCTATCATTTCATACAACCGTTCAATGAACAAGACACATGGTTTTACACCGTATGAATTAATATTTGGTCACACTTCAAGTAGACCTCCCGAAAACACATACAATCACAAAGAGTTAATTACAAAATATATTAGAGATCTAAACAACCGAAATTTTCATTACTATAGAATAGCTAGAAGTCGAATAAACTCAAGTAAAGAAAAAGCAAAAGTCCGCTTTGATCAACATGTATCCAATAATCCATATCAATCACAGACATATAAACAAGGGAGACAGAACTTTCCATTCATAAATTTCGTTTGTTTACAATCAGACATCTTTTCCAAACTTAAACGAGTTAGAAAGAGATAGCTTTAAAAAACGACAACACTGTAACCCTAGCGTCTACTGTTGAAATCATCTTTGCCAATGGCGTGCAGTTTTTGGGGGTTAATAAAAAATAGAAAAAACATTTAGCATTTTATTCATAAATCTACGTACATTTGTAGAGAAAGTAATTCAACATGTTATGTATATTTCTATAAAACAAGGAATCAATAAATATGCATATCTTTAGCCTGTTCTTAAGCAACTTATAGATTATCATATTATTAAACAGTTTAGTTGAAACAATGAATCAAAATCTACATAAATGTATGGATGTTAGACATATACATGATAGTAGATTTAGGTACCCAAACATATTTTATACAGGCTTCATTTTTAGAACTTGCTGAGGATAGATAGATAGATAATATTTTATTGTTCCAGATATAATCTCCTGAATAAGGTAGAATATGCCAAAAAAATATACGTACAACAACATTTGTTTGCATTAAACTAGGATAATTGTAATATCTAGAAAGAAAAACATTTTACTGCCTAACTCTAGGAACTGTCGCGTTCAGTAATATGCTTTGTTTAGAAGAAATTTCTTTAATTTTGCTTTTAATTGTTCAATGGCAGTTTTAATTGCAAGAAAGTTTGTTTCAAAATTTTCTTGATGGAAAAATCAGCATTTTTTATGTAGCTAAATTATATTATTATTATATTAAATCTTGTTTTTAATCATGTATACCTGTGCTATTTTCAAACAAATCGGGGTTTTTCTTAACAAAAATAATAGATTCTAGGATATAGAGACCATAAATTATTGTTGGTAATTTATGTTTTGTGAACAGTCACATTAGTCAGAAAATGCTTACAGTTCAATGCTGGCATAATTGTAAATTCTTTGACATTTGATGGACCACCTACAGATTTGAACTTGGTAAAGACATTGGCAGCAGATTTTATAAATCTAGTGGAATTAAGAACAAATTTTAAGTATTCGATCACGAACGATGGTGTATATATTATATATACCTATATAATATATAACTCGTTTGATCAAGTGGAACTTAACAAAGTAAGTGAAAACAAAATATAGAAGTAGGTACTACACGCTGCAAAATAAAATTCGGATAGGCAATTTCAGTAGAAGCTATAAAAACTCAAGGTTCGTCTAGTAACCTAAATACTTACCAAAAATGTTAGCGATACTATAAGCTTCCTTTGGGAAAAATTCGATAATACCTGATTTTAAGGACACGGCAATATCGTTTTGACGCAAAATTCTGTAGATGTTTTGATCAACTGTATTGCTTGTAAGAATAAATTATCTTTATACTTACAAATGTGAGGGTCCAGCAGTATTCTGTTCAACGGGGATTTAAGGCGGATCAGAAAATTTCGGATCGACATCTAAAGACCTGTCAGATATGAAAACGTCTATAAGAACAAAACATACAAGTAAAAAATCTAATCAAATTTAATTGCACCTGGTTGTAGCCGTTTCTAGAATTGGACCAGTATTTTAATACTTTATATAGTTTTCCTACAAATGTATTCAATATCTTGCAAAAATAATTGTTTATTTTAAATTCTTGAGTTTACCATATACAACAATGTAAAATTAACTTACCCAAGAGATTTTATATATGATAATTCACTGACGGTTGAGTCGAAACTAAAAAAATAAATATTTTGTGTTTTTTACCTGAAAGACAAGGGCTGAGTAAAAACGGTGGTATTAAATTGGGGCTCAGCAGTTGGTCTTATTTGTCTTCGCCCGGTTATCTCAGTTGTAATTATATCACTTTGATCAAAGTGATCTGAGCAAATTTGGGAGGACTTTATTACATGCTGGTTACCCAACTCTAAGATCGAAATCCACCTCGCTCTGCGTTCTGCATTTACAGGAAAGCTACAATAATTAACAAAAAGTATTATATTATTTTAACTCACCCCTAATTACACAAGGTAGTTTAATAATAATTTGAAGGCCCCCCAAAACGTGCAGTAATACAATATTAGCATTACACAACTATATTGAGCTTTTAGGACTGACGTTGATGAAATAACGCAATAATTATATTATTGCAGAAAGTTTCTGCAGGTTTGAATTTATTTGATGCAATGATTGCGAATCTGGGTATTTATAAGTTTTTAAGTACATATTCAGATTCAGCAAGATAATAAAGCTACTATGACTTGCTTGACTAACAATATAAATATTGTGCAAAATTTATTAAACGTTTGGAGGCCCTTTAACTTCTTTGTAACTACACCACTGTTCATATGTATATGATCTGACTTACGCGGTTGGAATATCCATTTTTCTTACACACCACGCACTGGAGAACCATAGTGTAGAGCAAATATAGATAAATAAAAGTTTTTTTTCTATAAATATACTCAAAATCGAAGAGAATCACAAGATGGCACAAAGACCGCAAGTCAACACTGTAAATCTAACGACGAATGAATTTAAAACAATGACGTCTGTCATAGTAAATTATGAGTAAATACAACCGTCCAGCGTGGCCACAAATATTTACCCAGTATCTTACAATTTAATTTGATTATGAAAATATACATAATTTTGGGGATACAAGAAACGTATTTTAATAAAGAAACGTAAACATTTATTTAATATAATAGTTTTACTTGAGTATCACTTAACCGCGCTTATTTTAAAACCATAATTTTGCTTTCGTTCCGAACTCAATCGGCAAATCTAGGGCAGACCGCGTAAGTCCGCCAACACTGCTTTTTGTTGAAAAAGATGTGTGATCGCAGCAAAATGTAAACAGTTCTGTCTCCCTTGTTTATATGTCTGTGATATCAATTCAATATAGGCGACAAAGTCTACATTAAAGAATCGCAGATCAAGGACAAATTACAAAATAAATTTAACGGTCCCTTCGAAATTATAACTTCTTTGTAACTACACCACTGTTCATATGTATATGATCTGACTTACGCGGTTGGAATATCCATTTTTCTTACACACCACGCACTGGAGAACCATAGTGTAGAGCAAATATAGATAAATAAAAGTTTTTTTTCTATAAATATACTCAAAATCGAAGAGAATCACAAGATGGCACAAAGACCGCAAGTGAACACTGTAAATCTAACGACGAATGAATTTAAAACAATGACGTCTGTCATAGTAAATTATGAGTAAATACAACCGTCCAGCGTGGCCACAAATATTTACCCAGTATCTTACAATTTAATTTGATTATGAAAATATACATAATTTTGGGGATACAAGAAACGTATTTTAATAAAGAAACGTAAACATTTATTTAATATAATAGTTTTACTTGAGTATCACTTAAACGCGCTTATTTTAAAACCATAATTTTGCTTTCGTTCCGAACTCAATCGGCAAATCTAGGGCAGACCGCGTAAGTCCGCCAACACTGCTTTTTGTTGAAAAAGATGTGTGATCGCAGCAAAATGTAAACAGTTCTGTCTCCCTTGTTTATATGTCTGTGATATCAATTCAATATAGGCGACAAAGTCTACATTAAAGAATCGCAGATCAAGGACAAATTACAAAATAAATTTAACGGTCCCTTCGAAATTATAACTTCTTTGTAACTACACCACTGTTCATATGTATATGATCTGACTTACGCGGTTGGAATATCCATTTTTCTTACACACCACGCACTGGAGAACCATAGTGTAGAGCAAATATAGATAAATAAAAGTTTTTTTTCTATAAATATACTTAAAATCGAAGAGAATCACAAGATGGCACAAAGAAATTCAGCCACTGTTCTTAACAACAGAACAAATCAAAGAAGTAAAGTTAACTTTGATAGAATGAAACCTGATTTCGAAAATTAAATGTCAGGTTTTTTGTGTTGTTCGGATCAGCACTATCCAGTAGCCTATACAGTATTGATACAATCAATAACACTATAGGAGTGTACTACCATGACGAAACAACACAACAATAACAAACGACAAATGGACGTTACTAGTTCACAAGAACATATCAATTCTATTAGAGACATACGGGCATAACGAAAGAATCCTCCAATCTATTTTAAACTCAATTAGTAAGAATTACTCAGCAATGAATTCTTTCCATGCAGAAGTTAAGACTCATACCAGCCTACTATATCAAATTTCCTCATCAATAAAATCAAAATTTTCTGAAATATCTGTAGACACGAAAAGACAAAGGAGAGGAATAATTAACGGCTTAGGAAGCATATTCAAGACAATAACAAGCAATTTGGACGCAACTGACGGAGAATACTACGTCAAATGTATAAATGAGCTAAAACTAGATCAAAACAAAATAGAAAACCTTTTGAAGAATCAAATCTCTGTAACAAGATCAATCATTGACGATTTCAATACAACTATTGATCAATTCAAATTTGATGAAACTAAATTTAATAAAAATATGAATAGTATTGAGAGAGCTATTCACCAGCTATCCGACAAATTGGCACTTATAGAAGCAAAATTAAGTTTCTTCGAAATATGTGAAAAACTGATGAAAAGCTTTTTGTTCCTTGAAGATAACCTCAATGACATTTTGAATGCTATTACATTTGCTAGATTAAGAATAATTCATTCATACATAATCGAACCAGATAATCTGATTACATCATTAAAGGAAATATTTCAAAATCTATTAAGAAATAACTTACCACTACCGGCTAAACATTCAAGTATAGCCCAATTTTTAGAAATCATTGAATTAGAAGCATTTCAAACAGAATCAGAAATCGTTTTTGTTTTAAGAATTCCATTAGTTGAACCTCAAACATTCACAATGTTCCACCTCTATCCTATCCCAATATACGATAGCAGAACTGGTATTCATCACATTTTATCTTTTACTCAAAAATTCATTGCGCGAGATGATGATTCTTTGACATATGCACTAATAAAAGATCCTAGCCAGTGCAAACAACTTGCACCCTACAAGAAATTGTATTCCAATGTCTACCCATATCCAATAGACGCAAATGCTATCTGCGAGTCACAGCTCTTTAAACTTCAGAGACTTTCCCGAAAACTGCGAAACATCTCTAATACATGGTCAAGGTTACAACGTCCAAAAATTGGAAGAAAACATGTGGCTTATTCTAGTAACAGAGCCACTTCACATAACAATTCACTGCAAAGAAGACAATACCAAAACCATTATTGGTATCACTTAAGTCCAAGTAGAAACACGCAAAATCATCGAAGTTCCACACAATCCACATCCATGATGATCAACTATAATTGCTGTTTACATATACCAGAAAAAGTTTTAGTTCAAGAACTGGAACCATTCAACCTAAATAACATAAATATGGACGATCTTTCATCAGCCAAGTACAAGTTAGAACAATATTCTAAAGATCTCGGTCAACTTATAAATAAACCCTTCATCGAAAGAAACATATCCTGGTTCACCGTTTCCACTATTGTAATTATTGTGATTCTAACAAACATCTATGTAATTTTCAAAATTACATTCCATAAGAAAACATCTCCAAATCCAGAGCCGGACTTGAAACCCAACGAGACATTACAAAGAATAAAATCCATGATCTATAGAAGACGACCAAATCTACAGCCTGATGTCGAAACTACAGTGTAAAGGACCTTCTAAGTGAAGTGAAATTCTTTTCTTTTAAAAGTGAACATTTATTGACACTGTCATTTTTATTTTACCTTTTACATTTTTTATATATTTTTGTATACTCTTATTTTTACATTTTATTTTAATTTTTATTCTAACCAAAAAATTGCTGTATAACATCAATTTTTCTTTTATAGGGGGAGCTGTTATATCCCAATATAATTCACCATATTCAATAATAACGATCAAGTCTCACAGGTGTCATATTTCGACGACACGTGTTTTATTATTTTTCTTTGTTCATATTTTCGTTTTCAGAGATAATGCTGACTTGCAGTCTTGCACTCTGGAACATTCTCAGAATTCAATACATTTTACATTCTCACAGAATATGCAACTTTGCAATTCCCATACTCTGGAATATTCCATATTCTAAGAATATTGTAGTTTTATCAGAATATGCAAACTTGCAGATCCTATGCTCTAGAACTTGTAACGGACGAACCAAGCGCAATTCACATGATGCTTAATCAGCATAAAATCACTATAAATACGATTGCACCTGGTTCCCCGACGTTCTTGGTTCAAATAAGCAGCAGCTCTCAGTTCACGTTGTTTTTCTTCATTTTTATTATTATTTTTTTGTAACCTATAAATTATAATAAAGATTATTATTTTTTAAAAAGTCATGTTTTAAACTACAAATATAATATATATATATATATATATATATATATATATATATATATATATATATATATATATATATATATATGTTACGGGATTTGTAACAATTAAAACTTTTTTAAAAACTTTATTTAGTTAAACTTGTTTCACAACTTGTAGTTCAGTTTGACTTTACAATATTTAATTTTGAAAATAACAATCTGACTTAAAAGGTGACTTCAAAAGTGATTGAAGTGGAGAAGGATCCAATATTTATACCTTCTGTGTTATGACGTCACTAATTACGTTTCAGAACCTTTATGGTAAACAAGTGCTGGTGCCTTTTTGATGATTTTACAAATAAAGGTTCTAGAAGTTTCTCTAGTAATAAAGTACCAAATATTGCGTCTTTGATGAATTTGCAGGTTTCAAGGAGAAACATTAAAACAATAGGAAACTTGATATGAGCGTCTGAGAGAAGAACGTAGAAGATTATTTTAGATAAGTAACAATTAAAATTAGTATGTGACGCAAATTAATCAAAGTATAATCAATATTATACAAGATGTGGTTAGCATATAACAACTCCCCTTTTACAAAAAAAGTTTTTGCTATGCGAAAACTTTTAAATGATAAAAATATAAAAATTAAATTGATTAAAATATTATAAATTTGCAATACAATAGGACAATATTTTAAACATAGTGTTTTAATTTAATTCGTATTCTTCATATTCTGGATGAACACTGGGTCTTCTTCTGGGTAGAAAGGATTTCCATCGACCAACGTTTTTATCTGGTGGTTGTGGTGGATCATGAGGTGCTACTGCGATGCTCATTCCTGTAGGTCTTCTTCGTTTACATTTACAAAATATATAGAGCATAATGAATGCAATTATTAATACTATTACTATATAAGTAAACCATGAGATGTTCTTTGTTATAAAAGGTTCATTTATAATTTTGTCTAAATTTTCGGAATATTCATTCAATTTCTGTTGAGCGATGTTTAGATCTTCAGTATCTAATGTGTTGAGTTTCAAAGGTTTTAATTTTGGTAAAAACCTTTTTTCTGGTAAATCTTTACAACATTCATATGGTATTATTACAGGATTGATTTTATAGGTAATATTTTTGTAAGATTCAATAATATATTTCGATCTTATTCTAGTACTTCCAATAAATGCATTACAATTTGGTTTCAATTTTAGTATAGAGTTTCCATTAATTACTCTAGTAACTGGTTCTTGATTATTACAAGTTATAGTTATAAATAATGGATCAGAAACGATGATAATCCATACATTTGTGGATATTTCTTTTACATTATAATCTTTAGCAAAAAGTAGCGACACTTCACAAATTTTTGGAATTTCGGTCTGTTGTTTGAGAAGTTGAGCTTCACAGATAGAATTACTGTCAATCGGTAAAGGCAACATATCAAAGCATAATTTGAATCTGAAGCCAAGATCTTTACATTTATCTAAACTAGATAAGGTAACGTAAAACATAGAATCATCATCTTTAGCAACATATTTTTGACTTGTTGAAATAACATAATGAAGTCCAGTTCGATTGTCTTTAGTTGGTAAAGGGTAGATTCTATATACTTTATATATTTCTGGATCAACTAAGGGAATTTTGAGAATATACATGATTCTTGAGTTATCTTGAAAAGCATGAAGTTCTATAATTTCAAAATACTTGGGAATATTTTTAAGTTCCACTGGTAGGGGTAAATTAACATTTTTGAGTGAATTAGAGATTTGCAATAATGAATTCTTGAGATCTCTTGGTTTTATTATAGAAGAGTGTAAAACTTGTAATCTTGCAAAAGTAATTCCATTCAGAATGTCATTCAAACTGTTTTCTAGAAATAATAAACTTTCAGAAAGTTTTTCACATATCTCAAGTATATCTAGTTGAGATTTATAAAATGATAAGTTATCTGTTATATCATAAATTGATTTTTCAATATTTTGAATGTCATTATTAAATGTTGATTCGTCTATTTGAAGTTTATGAATTGTATTATTAAAATTCTTTATTACTGATGTTGTTACTGATATTTGATTTTTCTTTGGAATCTTGGGTTCTCTGACGGGCAATTTGATAGAAATACTTAATTCGATTATTTAAATCTCTTATATATTTTGAGATTATTTCTTTTTCATTATATAAAGTTTCTGGAGGTCTGCCTGCTGTATGACCAAAAATTAATTCATAAGGTGTAAATCCATGAGTCTTATTTTGTGAATTATTATAGCAAATGACTGCATAAGGTAAGCAGTTAAGAGGGTGTTCATTTGGGTTATCGCTTAAGTGTGCTCGAATGATTTCAAGAAGAGTAGCATTGAAACGTTCTACCGATCCATTTGATTGTGGATGCCCTATACTTGAATAAGAGATTTTGATATCATATAATTTACAAAGATCTTTTAAAAGTACATTATTGAATTCTTTTCCAGAGTCGCAATGAATTCTAATCGGTGTTCCGTAGTGTTGGAAAAATAATAACAAGGTGTTAACTATATTTTTTGCTGTTTTATTCTCAATTGCATATGCTTGTGTGAACTTTGTTAGTTCATCACGAATTACTAGGACATAATTTTTTGTTGGAATCTCTACAATATCTAAAATTATTCTCTCAAATGGTGTTCTTGGAGATTCTGTAATAACTAAAGGTGATGATAGATTTTTTCTACAAATCTTAGTTTTTTTGCATGTCTCACAAGATTTTATAATATATATTATAATATATATTATATATATTTTCAACATCTTTAGTCAGACCTAACCAATTATATTTTTCCTTAATTCGCCTGATAGTTTCATTAATGCCACGATGTAAATTCTTCTTTCCATTGTGGTATTGATCGAGTATTATTGGTATATCCTCTTTCTCTGGAGTTTGAACTACGTTTTGACAAATTTTGAATTTAATATTAGTTTCATCAGAAAAGATGTAACATAATATTTCTAGAATTGGAAGATTTAAGTTATTTTCAACTGCATAGACTTTATTTGGGTCGATTTCTCTTTATAAATGGAATAGAATAATCTTTCATTTACTTCATCTGGATTGAAAGGTATACATATAATATAATAAGTTCTTCTCTTAACTTTACAACTATGAACAATATTAATTTTGTTGAAATTGAAATCTAAATCTTCTTCGTATATATCTTTAAGAATTTCATCATGTAAATTATTTGTATGATTTTGCCACATTATTGTTATTATGTCTTTATTAAATCTATCTAATAGTTGTTCATTAGAGTATTCAACTTTCGAATAATCTATGAGAGAGGTTGTCTTGTAAAGTTTGCAAAAATTTCCGAACTCTACTGATATTTCATCTACTATTATTTCTTCTTCTTCTGCAGTATCTGTTTCACTGTCAGATTTATTAGATGTTAATATTTTTGAAATTAACTTAGAGCATTCCTTGAAATAATTAATTTTGATTCTTGATAATGCATCCGCATTTTTGTTAATTTTGCCTGGTTTGTATAATATCTCGTAATCATATTCCTCTAATTTTAAACGCCAACGTGCTAATCTGCTACCTGGATCTTTAATCGAGAATAACCATGTAAGCGGACGATGATCTGTTATTAATTTGAATTTTCTTCCATATAATTAAGGCCTAAAATATTTTACTGCCCATACGATTGCTAGAAGTTCACGTTCAATTGTACTATATCGGGGGTTTCTGCTGGACACAACGTTCTTGATGCGTACGCGATAGGTAGATCGCTATTCAGTTGACCTTGCGATAGTACAGCACCAATAGCAAAATTACTTGCATCAGTTGTTAAAATGAAAGTTTTTTCAAAATCGGGATAAATTAATATTGGTGATGTTATTAGAAATTTTTTTAAGGTTTCAAAAGAATCTCTACAATCTTGATTGAAATTAAAGGGAATATCTTTCTGAAGTAACTTTGTTAAAGGTTTTGAAATTTTAGCGTAATTTGGAATAAATCGTCGATAATATCCGGTCAATCCTAAGAATGATTTAATGTCTTTTTCATTTTTAGGTTCTGGAAAATTATTAATTGCATCAATTTTCTGTGGATTGGGTTGAACTCCTTCTTTAGTTATGACGTGTCCTAAATAGGCAACTTCCTTTCGAAGAAATTCACACTTCTCTGGTTGTAATGTTAAATTCGCACTTCTAAGTCTGGTAAAAACTTCTTTCAGTCTAGAAATATGTTCATGAACTGTTGGGGAATAAACTATGATGTCATCCATATATACGAGGCATCTTTCATTTTGCAATCCTAATAAGACGTTGTCCATAACTCTTTGAAATGTAGCGGGCGCGTTTTTCAAGCCAAATGGCATTCGAATAAATTCGTAATGACCATTTTCTACTGTGAATGCGGTTTTTTGAATATCAGGTTTGTCTATCTCTATTTGATGAAATCCAGAAGCTAAATCGAGTGTTGAAAAGTATTGACACTTACCGAGTTGATCAAGTAAATCCGAAATATTAGGTAAAGGATATTTATTATCAATAGTAACCTCATTTAATTTTCGATAGTCGATTACGATACGCCATTTCTGTTTTCCAGATGCGTCTATTTTCTTTGGAACTACCCATACTGGAGAAGAATATGGACTAATTGAATTTTGAATTATTCCTTGTTCAAGCATTTTAGAAATTTGAGATTTGACCTCTTCTTTATGGATATGTGGATATCTGTATGATTTGGAGACAACTGGCTTTGAATCAGAAACATTAATTTTATGTTTAACTTCATTAGTAAATGATAAAATATCGCCATCTAAGTAAAATATATCCGAGAAATCTAAGCATATCTGGGTTATCATTTCTTTTTCTTCTAAATTTAAATGTTCAAGTCTGAGTTGATTTCTGATATTTTCTTCTCTATTATAATTTTGAGTATTTATTTGAGATATATGATTCATTTCGTAATTTTGAATAGACTCTAATGATAAATCTGAAAACTCTACTGTTTTCGATATTGCATTAGTATTTACTATAGTTGTAAGGAATTCTCCTTTCTCATTAATCTTCACAAGTGCATTTGGTAAACGAACTTTTTCTTTCACTTGGGATAATAAAATAGCATCCGTATTTCGTAAATTACTTGCTCTGTACGTGGTTCTACATTTATAATATTAGAATGAGGGTTTTGAATTTTCGAATTGTCAGTTAAATCTTGTTATTATTGAATTTTCTACTTTATATAAAGGTATGACTCTATATTTTGTAATCAATTTTCTGTTGGTTATGTCTATAACACACTGATAATGTTCTAGGAAATCTAATCCTAATAATCCATCAAATTCAATATTAAGATCATAAATATAAATTTTGTGCGGATCGTCTGATTTTCCAAAAGGTATCATAACTGATTCATTAATCGGAATTCTATGTTCTGTTATTCCTTGTATAGTAATATTTTCTTTAGATTGATTATGGTAATTTTCGCAAGTTTTTCTTTTGAAAACTGATATTCCTGCACCTGAATTTATTAGACAAATCTTCTATATAATAAAGTCCCTGTGAACTAATAGTACACAGAGGTGTTTCTATACGAAAGTTTGTTCTAATTTCTCTTGCTTCACTGTGTTTATATGGTGGGTTTGGTTTTTTAATGATGTCTTTTGGGAAATTTCTTCTAAAGGTGGTGGAGCATCTTGAATCTGGGATTCGTGAAAATTTTGATTTTGATATTCATTTTGTGGACTGAAGTTATACTGATCATCTTGATAATCATATTCGTTGGGATTGGAATATTGATTATATTGATTGACATCTTGTGATTCGGAATAAGTGTAATCGAATTGATCAGCTTGGGAGTTATCGTTATAATAATATTCATCTGGATAATAGTTGTCACAATTAAAATGATGTGCTCTTAGATTATTCGGACGAAAAATTGGATTTGGACTTTCAAATTTCTTTTTTTGAAGATTGGGATGGGGGATTGGAGCATTGCTAGAATTATTTGGATTTGAAGGTTTCGATACTTGGGAATTCGGTTGACTTTGTTGACTAAAATTTCTGTTTGGATAAAACTGATTTGAATTATTGAAACTTTGCTGAGGATTGAATCTTTGTGGGTTTTGGAATTGTTGTCTTGGATCATTATTATGTGAGTATCGAATGTTCTGTTGTTGCCTTTGCCTACATTCGTTAACTGTATGCCCTGACTTTTTACAAAAATTGCATAATTTGACTGGAGTATTTTTATTATTCTGTTTGAATTTCTGTGTCTCAAAATAATGTAATTGCATTTCTCGTTTAATGCGGCCGATTGCAGAAACTATATCGTTAGGGTTACTGGCACGTATTATCTGACCAATGCGAGGTTCAAGACCTGTCAACAATGTGTTAAGACACATATTTTCTATTAATCTCGTCTGTGCATTTTTCTCATCAGGATTCATGCGTTGTTTATTTATAGCTGCGTATAATTTAGAGTTCAAGGTTTGTAATCTTGATACGAATGTTAATGGTGATTCATTCGGCATCTGTCTTATTCGTTGCAAATCTTGTATAAGCGAATTTAGATCACGGGAGTCGCCAAAATGTGTTTCTAATAGATTTTTAATTTCGTTCCATGATTCTGGATTGCGAGAATTAACTAATTCTGCTGCAACTCCTTTCAATTTATTTTTTATATGTAATACTAGAAAAATTTTCTGATCACCTACTGCCATACGGGTTGCTATGTCGCATGAATTTATAAAAGTAGTTAAAAAAATTTGATTTCCATCATATTCGGGAATTAGTGAAAAAATTTCAGACAGCCTATATGGTTCTATCTGAGATTGTGTTGTATTTGCTTCAGTTGTTTCTGTCATTCTGAATGTATTTCTTAGTTAGTGTAAATTAATATTAATGGTAGATAATATTTAACGAAAGACGAAAGACAATAGAACTTTGTTTTCTTTGTTTCAAATGAGAATAGAATCAATATAAAAATGTAATGAAAGTGTGATTCTCTGCTTACGTTTTCCTTTTCTTTCGTTTGGTAAGTTGTGGGTTGTCTTCAGGACTCGAGCAGATGAAATCCTACTTCGTACGTGTCGACTACAGTTGGGTGATTCTCGACTCTCAATCCTGCTGCCGAAGAGACCGTCTTTTCTAGATGAAATCCTACTTCGTACGTGTTGACTACAGCTAGATGATGATCGATCTTCGCTTCTTCGCTCCCTACTGCCGAAGAGACCGTCTTTTGAGTTGGAGACTTCTTGTTTCTTCTTTATTCTTTGGGGCTTGCTTCTCCCATAAAGGTTAGGAAACCACTGTTGATTCTGCTGCCAACGTTTGGGAATCCTACTGACTGCGCCAATTTTTGTTACGGGATTTGTAACAATTAAAACTTTTTTAAAAACTTTATTTAGTTAAACTTGTTTCACAACTTGTAGTTCAGTTTGACTTTACAATATTTAATTTTGAAAATAACAATCTGACTTAAAAGGTGACTTCAAAAGTGATTGAAGTGGAGAAGGATCCAATATTTATACCTTCTGTGTTATGACGTCACTAATTACGTTTCAGAACCTTTATGGTAAACAAGTGCAGGTGCCTTTTTGATGATTTTACAAATAAAGGTTCTAGAAGTTTCTCTAGTAATAAAGTACCAAATATTGCGTCTTTGATGAATTTGCAGGTTTCAAGGAGAAACATTAAAACAATAGGAAACTTGATATGAGCGTCTGAGAGAAGAACGTAGAAGATTATTTTAGATAAGTAACAATTAAAATTAGTATGTGACGCAAATTAATCAAAGTATAATCAATATTATACAAGATGTGGTTAGCATATAACATATATATATATATATATATATATATATATATATATAAATAAAAATATGTTCTTGGGGATGCAGTCATATATTCAATAATTTTTTTTGATTGAAGCCGAACTTTCGAGAATGTTTATTCTCTTTTGAATATATGACTGCATCCCCAAGAACATCTTTTTTTTATTATAAAACCAGTCAAGAATACGAAATCAATATATATATATATATATATATATATATATATATATATATATATATATATATATGTTTATATATTGCTCTATTGTATAGTTTATAATATATCAACAATTAAAAAAATAACTAAGTTGGATTCTTTGGTTATAAACTGATCTGTGTTTTATGACCACAATAAACTTTTATATGAGAAATAACAATTTGCTTGAATTTTTGTCAATGAGGTCATTATTGTTTAGCATCTATTGCACATTTGATTTGTTTTGAATAGAATTTAATAAATTTGTATTTAATGAATAGTCTTTTTTATTTTCCCTGTATATCAATTTTGTTAATTCTTATATCATATTATTAATTAATCTCATAGATTTCTTTATAAAGCTAAATAATACAATTTTACTTTATGGGAAACCTTCGAAATTAATTGAGAATATGATTTATGAAATGACGTAAGATGATTTCAAATTATGGGCTATTACATTTCAAATTTGCCGCCGGTCAAAAATTTCTCATTTAGTTCTTCGTGCCACGCAGAGATGGCAGTCCAGTACTTGAATTTGAGACAATTTTTACATCATAGTGTTGCTACTCTATATTCTATTTATTACACTATGGCGGGTGTGCCCCGTGCCGACCGTGCCGCCATCGTCATTCTTATTTGTTTACATGGTGGTGAGGAGTTCTTTTGAGCTTTCCTGGTGTAATTTTCAAGTTTGAAGTGTTTTATTTGACTATTTTCTTTTAAAAACTGTTAACATTTGTTGTGATTCGCTTTGCTGTGATTATTTGCATGGACTTGGATGCTGAAAGCTTTCCAAAAGACATGTATTTTGTCCTATACCTTTGTGAGCTTGTGTGATATTTTACATTTAACGTAACATAATTTAAGGATTTAATGTAACATAATATAAGGTAAAGATGAAATATGCTCTTTACGTTGTTCGATTTATGCACGTTATTTAACATTTAATATAACGTAACATAATTTAATAGTTGGTTAACTTTTATCTTTTATCTTACGTTACGTTAAATGAGCTCAATTTTTGCGTTCTACACCGGACACTGCGCACCGACAGAGCGACCAACTTAAAGGAACCAGCAGATACTATATAAAAGAAGTAGGTGAATACAGTGGATAATAATATTCACTGCTGTCTTTTTTTCCCGGGTTTTTAACGTAAATATTTGAGTGTTTGAGAATTCATATTTCGCAGGCTTATTTATAGATATTGTTATAGTTATTGTTTTATTAGCAGTAATTTTAATTTCAAGAAGCATAAATATTTTCTAGGGATTATTTATTTATTTTCAATTGACATTTGAGCAGTCATGGTAGAACTAAAACCACAGATCAACAACGAAAACTAGTATTTCGTAACGGTTGCTGCCCAAAAAGTAGGAGAATAAATGACAATTGACCGATCTAGTGCAAACACGCATGCGTCAACGTTAAATTAAATTATGTTAAATTTACCTTCATAAATTAGAAAAATTTTTGTTAAATTAAATTAGGTTACCTTATATTAAATGCTTAAGTTATCTTACGTTAAATGTCTGCATAAACCCGGCATAAGTAAGGTAAGTTTTATGCTAATAGATATTTTAGGCATATAAACAATCGTTTTTTGCTCCTCTCAAGATCTTCTTAATATCCAGACATAATACAACTCAAATCTCTGTCTCTGTTTGGTTAAAAAAAAGACAGGATAGACATAGCACAAATTATGACTTCAACAGTTAGACGAGTATGAACTCTGATACTTTATATTGATAATAATTGGTTATAGGTGTTAAATATGCCAGGAGGAACTGTGTGCAGTGTGGCTACTTGCAAAATCAATTCTAAAAAAAACTAAAGAAAAAGAGGAAGATCTTATGTTCCTTGGATTTCCGAATTACTCTAAAATTCAAAAAGAATGGATTCGAAAATGTGCAGGAAAGGATAAATGGAATCCGATTGAAAAAAGGCTTTGCAGAAATTATTTCAAGCCTGATGATTATGAGGATGAAATGCAGGCTATATTGCTGAATTTACAACCGAAGAAGCTGTTAAAAGATGGTAAGTATACTAAAATCTCAATTACTATAATTGTATAAATAACAACTTCTTGTCTCAAATTAGAAATGTTATATATCTGTGCATGTATTTATCTAAACACTTTGTAATTTTGTAGATTTTTAACAAACTCTGTTCAGTACTATTTAAACAAATTAAGATTTGCTGTTCTACCTAATGGTATTGAAATATGTACGAACTGATGAATATATACAAATTATTCAGGTAAAGTGAACTGAACTGTAAATAATATTAATGTTTTTTTTCAGCAATTCTATCACTGTTTAAAAAGCCAGTTGGTGACCGTAGTCAACGTATGCTTGAGAAGGTGAGAGAGACAAATGTTGGAAAACTACTACAAGACTGCAACATACGATCATCACCATCACCAAGATCATCATTGTTAATTAGTACCGCATCAGTGTGTATTTTTAACATTCTGTATACTTTTATTAATAATAATTAAGTAGGTAATTGAAAGATTTCTTGTTTTTTAGCATATTGTAAAGTTTTTCTAAATAAATTATAAATTTTTTGGACTTGGTATGTTCATTATCTTCTACGAAATACACATTTCTCCTTGTAATGGTTTTTTAAATATCCATACAGGGTGTTTAAAATATGAGCATCCTGTATCAACGTGAAGTTTAACTGCCATTTTATATGATTACAAATATGAAATTGAAAAATTAATGTCTAAATTAAAAATATCAGCTTCCTATCTAGATGGAAACTCTGAAGCCGGTTGGTACTTAGAGAATGATTTAGATCACATGTTTTTTTTGGTTCAATAGATCTGGCCACAATCTGTAATAAATCTATCATAAAGTCTAACTAACCTTTGCTGTTACTTGATATTTTAAACTCCGGGTGACGTAATTCCCGCGTTTCAATAGCTGGCGCTGATTGGTCCGAAAGTTAACATTCAACCTATGTATCTAATGATCTTGGAGACAACCATGGTCTGGAATTGAAGGTCGAATTACATAGGTAGCAAGTCGGTCGTTTAGCGTCTTTTTTCAAAGTCAACGATAGCACTGCGAAATTGAGAAACGGGGATGTTAATAAGATCATAAAATACTTAAGTCTTCTTATTAATAAATTATGCGTTTGTGAGCGCAGAATATTATGATGAATAATTTCAAGACCTATCGAGATGGAAATATTTTAACAGAGACAGTGCGAATCTTCTTACAACTTTGCAGCATCCTTTGAATTGGTATTTTTATGTTATAAGCTACAGCCCCCTATAACTGCGAACCACGACGCAGAAATTGGAAGCTGAAGAAGACGGGGCGCTAAGCCAACTACTTTTTTAACGCTCGTTTCAAGACCTTTCTGTATGCCGTGGTAAAAATAGGTCATCGAAAGTCGAATTATCATAGGCAGAAACATGAACAAATATCGGGAGGACGAGTAATGGGAGTAGCACAAAAAACATTGGGTTATCGTATGTGTGTGTATCGGTGTGTTGCGCAAAATCACGCAGCACATCCTTATGTAGTATGGGCGAAGGTAGCTTAAATACAACAATAGACACTCAGTGAAATACTGCGCAACATACCAAATTGACAACTTATCACGGGACGTTATTTCAGCCACTTCTGCTCATAGAACAGGATACAGAATTAGTCATCCTCCCTTTACATATTCTTGGGCAGAGACAACTCTCTGCCATAGGTAGCAAATGGGTCGCTTAGCGTCTTGTTCAAATGTCAAAGTCAACAATGCTCGTGTCCACAGCAGGGTCCGATTACCAATCGATTGGTAATCAGTAATAGAAAAGTTGACGTCCTTAATATTGCAGCTATCCCTATCACCATAATGTAACATAACCTATATTTCCCAATTCTATTATGGACATCTATCGTTCCATTTACCACATAATCTTCTTCATTATAAACATATTGATTAGAAAATACTTTTTCTTCTTCCATTTTCAATTCCTTTAATATGTGTAATTGTAGAATTAAATCATTTAAAATCTTTTAACAAGTATCAGTTTGACAAATGAACTAAGCGATGCATCAGCTATCATTCGTGTCCACAAGATACATATTTTTGATTACTGATTACTAATCGATTGGTAATCAGACTCTGCTGTGGACACGACCAATGGCTCTGTGAAATTAAGAAAAGGGGATGTTACTTAGAACATAAAAGAACTCAATTTTAAAAAGATCTTCTATAATTTCTTGGATCTTGCTTCCTATTGGCGCTTTTCTCGACAATTTTGCACTTTGGGTGGTCTAATTTGAAGCATCCATTGCGCATGCGCAGATTTTAAAAAAGCACGTCAACGTTGCCAGATCTTCTGCCCTGCCTTGTAACAATTATTACTAGAGGTTAACTTATATTGAAAATATTCTCAAATTACTAATTTATTGACTAATATACAATATAATATACTTTGTAGTGTGTTTTCAGTTGCCTAAGGTTTAAAATAGAAGACTTTTTATTGCTTCTGTTGGCATCACTCAAATACTCAAATAGGCACAACTTGAATGTAACCTGTAATGTTTTTTCTCGAGCCTGCAAATTCAACAAAGACGTATTTGCTACTTGCTTAAAGGAGACCTGCATTTTGTTTAGTATGAAGCAGGGTTCGCTGATATACATATATCTATATCACTCGATATATATCAGATAAATATCATTGATATATAGATATATATTGTGATATTTATTGGTTGATATTTATTTAATATGTTAAATAGGTTGGAAGCTTTTCATACTATTTGACAAATATGCTAGACCACAGATTTTTAGGCGATAGACTAAGCAATTTGCAGAAAGAACAAGCTTTTGTATTTCTCAACGATATTAACCCAAAATTTGTCCCATTCGTTATTGCCTTAACAATAAAATCAAAGCCATTTACCAAATGTATGTTTGGTGCCCATTTCAAGAACACCGCTCCTTTGATAGGTATGGTGGAAAATCTTAACTATACAGGATTCAGAATGGCCTAATAAGAATATACAAGCAATTACTTACAGTCATAGGGGCAACCGCAGGATTGGAAAGATATTTTTCCACAAATCGTCTTAGTAACCAAGAAGCTGGAAAACTAGTATTTTAAGTATTTGAATCAGAACCAGAACAGACTATGTAGTTGCACAGATTTATCAGAGCTCACAAGGTAGTTTATAAAGCTTTAGCAAAATTAAATAAATGATAAATCTCCCGCGTAACCTTAAAAATGTAAATTAGATTTTATTATCTATGACGCATTTGACCAAAAAAAAGACATATTGGAAAATAATTTTAGACAACGGTTTACAGTCAAACTTTTCCGTAATAATCGAGAGGCTTTTTGTGAAACTTACATTGGTACGCACAGTGCATTTTAACAGCGAATCAAACTTGATAAACACATTTTGATTCCGCTCAAAGCAGAGACCTCAAAGTGAATTTTCGTGTAATGAATCATCCTTCTACAATAGAAATAAAACAGGAGCTGAGAATGTTTCCAATACAAAACTTGAAGGTAATAGTCTAGTTTAAAGGTTTTTGCTATAAAAGCCCTAAAAAATCAAATGTTAGTAAAAATACATATATGGTAACATAACTTTTAATGAAATTGAGGTGGAAGACGCTATTTTTAATGATTTGTTACTAAAAAAATCAAAAAATGGTGTTTTTGGTACTTACGACTTTTAACAGAAATTTTCGATTTGGAAGTTTCTTTTCAATCCCAAATAGTATATAACTATCCTTTTATTCAATTGAACATTAACTTTCTTCAAAATAAGCAAAAATGTGCGTGAAAATTGTAAATATAAGTTCACAAAAAAGTCGGATCAAACGAATTGACGGATGATTTATGTAGTAGATCCTGAACTTGAACTACCAAGTGCAATTAATATCAATGTTGCCACCTCTGTTAATATAACTTTCGTTCTATGAAATTATTTAACAAATCTGTATTCTATGAATGGAATTTCATTTCCAAGGAGACTTGCTTTAGAAAAAAATAAGAACAATAACAACAGAATTTAGTATATTATACGAATTTGTCTTGTATACTTCAACTTTTTCTAATAAGGACAAGTACTGAGCTCTTCCTTCTCTATTTTCTTTCTCAATATCTTCTCGTAAAGCAATCAATGAATTTATATTTTCAAAAGCCTGAAGACAAAACTTGTCACCTTCAGCATCAAAAGTTGCCATGATATGTATCGTATTTTTGCTCTAAAGCAAGTATTTATGAAAAATTAGTTTTTAGTAAATTTTAAACAGAACTAAACCTTTAGACATTTAAAATCTTACTACTTAGGGTGCGGTCGAGAACACGCTGTAATCAATTGCAGCAATTAAAGTGAAGTAAACACAGCAAGCGTTTTTTTATTGAATTTAGTCATTGGCAGCATTTGATGCAAATTTGTTTCCGACCGACAAGCTGTCAATCGCAATCCGTGAATGAAGGAACGACGGCTGAAATTATTTAAGATATAGATAACAATGAAAATGTTAGTTACAGGGAAATTGAACTGTTAATTTATTTTAAGATACTACCTTTGAATTTTGAATTGAATTTTCAACGCCATAAACAACCGTCAAAAATCAATAGGTATAATTTTAACATTATTAGCTCCATCAAATTCCTCTTTTGTCACTTTGATTTTATAATTTGTCCCGGTACTTTCATCCAACAAGATTTATTCCATTATATCTATTATTTTGAATGAAACAATATTTTTATTGGATCATCTATACATAAACCTACTTCGGAGGTAGTGTTCTCTGCTTCTACCAGAGACAAAGAAGAGACGGTCAACTCAATGGGAAAAAGTGGTCGTCTCACAAACAAATATTGCTATAGCTCCATCCTTATTTGCGCAAACAAATGGTCATTTGCTATCTTTTTCTTTGTTTCAGATTTTAGAAGGCAATATGTTCTAGGTGGCGCAACAGGCGCTTATTCACGAACGTTTACTATCAATACCGAGCGCTGACGAATTATGACACTTCACGAAAAATCCAATCAAAAATTTAAATGTATGGCGGTTATGGGTTATGTCCATCCATAGACATTATTATGGTAATTTCTGATCAAGAATCTGATTATTGTTATAAATTATTCAAGAATACTTATTCATCATGAAAGGTATATTTCTTATGTCAGTTATGTTTTTTAAAATTTAGTGCTATTTTCAAGTTATATTGTTATCCAGTAGTTCGGATCACGTTTTGTAGTTCGTGATTTTGTCATCCTGTTTTGTTGTGAAAATATACTTTTAAATGCTCATATTAATTTTATGCACAGGAAAATACTGAATCCAAAACTTAGAAACCAACAGAAGATGGTTACTATCAAAAGGTATATCTCACAAACGTTTCAAAAATCTTCTATACTATAAGCTGAAGGCACAATATTTATTCAACTTATTCAGGCAGCAATATTGTTAGATAATCGTGGAAACTTACGAACGTAAGTTCTCTATTTTACTTTAAAAAATATAAATTCTGGAATTTACAGGTACTTTTTGGATGATTGGAAAATAAATTAGAGCCTATACAAGCACTCTTTTTGTCCCAATCGAATATGAAAACTTTGATAACATCGCAAAAGGTGTGTTGTGTTCAAATTTCCTTTTAGATCAAGCGATAGAGCAGAATAAATATATATAAGATATCGATGGTGCCATCAAAGTCTATCTAAGGATCACATGAAAGACAGTCTGTAGTTATATATTGCCAAAGTCCCTACTCGAATTCACCATTTTCTTTTATTTATTAAACAATAACTGAAGACAAATTATCGTTTTTTTTGTTTTTTCACTTGTAAAACAAAAACTAATAAAGCTATGTTAAATTTCAGAGAGAAAGAAATCTAGGAAATTAAAATAGGAAGGTATTTAAAAGGATCCCATCTGATTAATATTAAGGGAGACAAAATAGCGTTTCTTAAAAAAATCATAGCGTTTGCAATTTTCAAGTTGTAACACAGTTTCTCCACAATTAGATGTAGCCCTATTTTGTAGTGCGGCCGGATGACGGAAAATTGAAATCGAATGATCTCCAGAACTAATATTTGAACAGGGCCCAGACTTAGCGCACAGAAATACCAAAGGTGAGGTAAGGAGACTGTGCTACACAAAAAATTGGTTGCACTATGATTATTTTTAAATGCTATTTTCTCTTTGTTTTTTTGCCTTAATAATAATCAGATGAGGGTCGCCGTGGTACTCATTATCTTCGCATTTAAATTCCTACGATTCATCTCTACAAAGATTTTGTTTTACAAACGAAAGAATACGATAATTTGTCTTCAGTTGTTAATAATAAAAAGAAAATGGTAAATACGAGTAAGCACAATGTAACTGAGATCTTTCTCGCATGTTATGGCCATTGGCCATCAGTATCCTGCTGCTAGTTTTGTCTGGGCTATAATTTTGTATGTTCAATAATTGACCCGACTAATTCAAATCTCCTAGGGAGTTTTCAAACAAACTATGGGGAAATTGGTTGGCAATACGATACACATTATATCGTGGTTGGCAACGCCATTCAAAATTATGAATCTTGTGAATTGTGAACTTATATTCTGTATTTGTTCGAATTTCAAAATTCAAAAAGTAAATACTCAAAATGCCTTCGAAATACTGTATTGTGTGTGGATATAGTGTGTATAGTGTTCTAAAGATGCATGTTTTTCCTGTGAATCAGAAGAAATCAGAAATTTGGCTGAATAATATGGGAATGAAGAGTTTGTCTAGCGTGTCTTCTCGGATTTGCAGTCGGCATTTTCTTGATGAAAATTATGCGTTTCTTGCTGAAAGACGGCTTCTGTATAATGCATCTCCAACTTTATATCCATGTATTGCTTGAGAGGTCGATACAGAAGCAGTGACTAATGAGGAACTACTGCCAAGTACGAGAATATCGATTGTTGAGCAAGTCACTGTTAAGGAGCCGATTCCAAACAGCTCAGAAACTCAAGCACCTACAGCCAAGAGAACTTGTCGCACTTCATTTAAAACTATTAAGAGAGCGTCTTCTCCTAGTACTCAACATCGTCTAGGTTTGGTGAAAACTAGAGATGCTCGAATAAAGAGGCTCAAAAAATTGTGCGGGTGATATCAAATATTTGTTACATTTTCACAGATCTGACACGTTTGCGAAAGTACAACAGTTAATTTCGTAGGTGGACAACAGATGACAAAGTCCTTGCACTGGCATTCAAGAAGAGCCCGGCGAGCTAAAGATTGTAGCGTTGCCTTCAAAGAATACTCTACTTACGATGTTGCACAAGGTAATTCGTAAAAATATTTTGATAAATGGTTTATAAAGTAATATTTTATTTTAGGTACCGTTTCAATCAGGCATCATCCATTTTCAAACATATTGGGGAGTCACTCACCAATCTAGATGACAAATACGAAAAGCATATGTGATCGATCAACAAAAATCATTGATTTTCCGAACTATGCACAAAGTCAAAGAATTCCATATATCATCAAAGATGCAATACACAAAATGAAAGTAAGTATTCGCCTCATAATCTTTTCATCTCATTTAAAGAATGGTCGGAAAAGGAGGAGCATCTCGTCTAGAGAGAAATAATGAAAAAAAATTATTGAGCGCAGAGATACCAAAGCCCATAGGCGCATATTGAAGACATTCCGTCACGTCTGAAGAGAAATCTTAAATATTGTTCTTTAAAAATACTAATATTAAATTTATTCTCTAGGGCCTTCAATCATCTTCTAAGAAGCCAACCAAAACCACCTGAAGGAGCGGGTGGGCCAGGAAACTCAGTAAGCAAGTGGTATAAGGATAAATACAATGTGCCAATATAGGCATACGTGTCGTCGTTCTGTTCACAGAATGAGCCTATAACGAGAGGTGGAGTGTTTAGTGGGTATAACTGAGGGGACTCCCACACTACCTTATGGGATGAGAAACAGGGCCGGTGAAGGGATGATTTGTAAGAACATCCAATAAGGTGTCCATAAAGGGTTTCAACCACCTGTTCAAATAAAAAAAGAACAAAAAAAACCTAATCAAGCAATAGCATTGAACACTAATACTTCAAATTGAGCAAAGGTAAATGGTTGTTTTTTAGTTCATTCTTATTGTAAACCTTTTTGAATAATTCGGATATTTGAATAATAATAAATATGTACTCATATCAAATGCTCTAGGTAATGAAGAATTATCAAGTACTGGAATATAATCCGAGGGCCTTCGATCGTTTCCTAGGAATTCAACTTTTTGAAGGGCAGAAGGCATGAATAACAACAAGTCAAGGCAATGGTAAATTCAGTTTCTTATTTTATTCTTATTGTAAACCATCTTGAATAATTTGGATATCTGAATATAAATATGTACTCATATCAAATGTTATGCCCTAAGTAATGGAGAATCATCAACAAGTACTGGAATCTAATCATTCGATCGTTGTTTCCTAGGAAGTTATCTACTTGAAAGGCACATAGCATGAAAACTTCATCAAGTCAAAAACGTCTTGAATATATTATATAAATATTAAACTAATGCCAAATGAATCGAATACTTCATGGAGTCAAACAAAGGTAAATTTAGTTGAAATATGAAATAAATATCTAAGTCTCCTTCCACAGTGTTTATTGAAAAACATATTATATTAAAAACAGGACAAGGGATACGTTTCAACTCATAGGGTCATCATCAGCCTAAAAAATAATATAGAACAAGCGATGTGAAAATATGTATAAAATTTAGAATCATAAAGCTTATCTAAAAAACACATGTTCGATAAATTTAAAATTTATACAAAACAAAACGTTTCTATCTCACAAGAGATGAGAAACAATTGAAACATTATAACATTTTATAGGAGAAAATAGTAATTAATTATATAAAATTATAATTCACATGATTTTTAAAAAATAAAGACAAAGGAGCAATTAAAGCTTGACCATCTCCGTGATGCGGAAGGGTAAGTAATGAAGAATGAAATGACAGTGCAGAAAGACTATATATATATAGTCACAGAAACATTATAAAACGTTTCGTTTTATATAAATTTTAAATTTATTGACCATGTGTTTTTTAGGTAAGCTTTATGATTCAAAATTTTTATATATCTTTTTAAATCGTTTTTTCTATATTATTTTTTAGGCTGATAATGATTCCTTGAGTTCAAACATGTCCCTTCTCCTGTTTTTAATATAATTATTTTTTCATTAAACACTACGGAAGGAGACTTAGATACTTATTTCACATTTCAACATTGTCTTCCACTTTGAGTTATGGATCCTGACTCTTATTTGTAAATTTAGTTGTTTGTTTCATTCTTGATGGAAATTGTCTTGAATTTATTATAATATAAATGCTTATATCAAATATATGATCTAGGCACCGGAGAATCATCCTCAAGTACGGAAATCTAACCTGAGGGCCATCAACTACCTAAAGATGAAGAGGCAGCTGGCATAAGTTGAGAAAAGGTGAATGTTGTTTTTAGGTTCATTATTTTGTAATTTTCTTAAATATCTGGGTGTTATTTTAATTCCCATCTAATTTGTGGTATCCTCATTAACAAAGTAGCATTAATAACTTTATATAGTGCATTTGTCACAGTAATCTGGAACCACCTATACAAAGTATATATTTCCAGGTTAAAAGGATTACAAAATAAATTTCTATGAACACTTGCTTTCATATTTCATTGAAAAGTTTCTTCATAATAAGATATTTAATAATATAGTATTGCATGAACCAAGTAGGTATTCATAAATACAATTAATATTATAAATATACCAAACTTCGACAATCTATGAATTATTTAGTGTAGGTACTCTCCACAAATACTAATACCTCTTATAATTAGTAAAATAATACATAGTAACAATAAATTGAAAGGAGATGATACATATTATCAATATAAATACAACTACTTAAAGATCATTGAGTATGAGAAATGTGAGCTCAGCTTTGTTTATATTATACTGAACCTTCTCCATTAATTTTGTACTGATCTATTTTTTCAGCTTTGTACCTAACTGATAACTTTAGCTAGTACTGTCGTGAGTCGTGAAACCATGCTCTTTCCTAGTCTAAGATCTGTTTGTCTCCAGAGTCCAAATTATAAATAAATCAATGTACACGTGAATAGAAATACATACTAAATATTAAATGTATGCTCTAGGCAATGGGGACTCAATCGATTTGAGACTTCCGATCATTTTTTGTGAATTCCTGGAGCCAGATGGAATTAAGAAACGACTACAGAACATCAGAAAATTTGATGTCATTACGTTTTATTATTTAATCAATAATCCAATTTTGTTCTATCGTTTATTATTACTATTATTTGAAAATAAATACTTATTTTAATTCTGGAGTTTTATTTTCCTCTTAGTTTTGAATAGTTTTAAATTATGCGAGACGATAATTGTGGTGATACTTTAGTCCTAAAAGTGTCACAACAATTTTCGTAATCGCATTATAAATGAAGAATAAATTTCAGCCCAGTACCCTACTAAAAAGCATTTCAAATTTCCCGCCATTTTTCAAAATAAATGAAAACTCGCAGGAGCGCCACCTATCTCTATCCCATCCAGCGGACCAGTTATAGCGACCAAAAATCAACATTGACTTGACCGTCTCTTCTTTGTCTCTGCTTCTACTCTCAATGCACTTGTTTACACCACCTACACGGGGAAAGCAAATTTCGCATTTGCAGTAAAGTTAACGCATGCGCAGTATCGTATCTAATAGCAAACAAAACTTGCGTTAGTGAATTTTAGACCACCATTTTTTTCCTGTCAGTGAACGAAGTGTGTTCTCGAACGCACCCTTTGTTTATGCGTTCGTTATCGAATATTTTTAAAGATGTTCAATATCATAAACATTAGTTTTGGCAATGTTGGAATTGTCGTATGTCAATGCTGTCAACGTCAAGTCGTGTCGTCAAATATACTACATAAATCAACCGTCAATCCGTTTTTTGTGAACTTATATTTACTATTTTCACGCATATTTTGGCTTATTTTAAAAAAATTTAGTATTCAATAGAATAAAAGGATGGTTATATACTATTTGGGATTGAAAAGAAATTTCCAAATCGAAAATTTCTGTTAATAGTCGTAAGTACCAAAAACACATTTTTTTGTTCTTTTTAGTAACAAATCATTAAAAGTAGCGTCTTCCGCCTCAATTTTCTTAAAAGTTATGTTTCCATACATGTATTTTTACTAACATTTGATTTTTTAGGGCTTTTATAGCAAAAGCCGCTAAACTAAACTATTACCAACTTTAATTTAGATTTGAGAACTGCAATAATAAATTAGTCAATGATTATTAAATAGATAGGTAATGATTATTGTTTATGTATGTATTCATAATGTCTCATGCCGGTATCTTTAATTTTCATACCTTGATAGCAACGTCACCTGGTTTTAGGCTTTTGGCAGTCTCATTTTCATAGCATTAAGTAGATGGGAAGATGCAAGATCTGAGTAAATGATCGTGATTAAGACCTATCGAGATGGAAATATGTTAACGATTCTTCTTACAACTTTGCAGCAACCTTTGAATTAGTATTTTTATATTTTATGCAACATCCCCCTTACACTGTGAACCACGCTGGAAGCTGAAGAGACAACCTTTCTGTATGACCGTGAATTCTGCCTTCGATTCTAGACCATGTTTGTCGGACCGTGGAGACATCACGGTCTAAGAGTGCGGTCGAGAACACACTTCGTTCACTGACAGCAATAAATTGGTGGTCTAAAATTCACTGATGCAAGTTTTGTTTACTATTAGATACGATACTGCACATGCGTTAACTTTACTGCAAATGCTAAATTTGCTTTTCCCGTGGATGTGGTGTAAGCAAGTCATATATCTAAGAACCTATATGGGGTACAAATTGACAGAAGTGAAGCCGAATTAAAGTGAGAAAAGCTATGCTCTATCTCGAGTTAAGATAAGGTCTTGTGCGCATGTCCGAAAATTCGACCAATGAAATCAAATGCTTCTCTTTCGTTTATGGTTTATGTGTTTTAGGAGAGGAGGTTAGGTTCTACTCTCCACAGTCTTCATCGTAGCTCTATATTCTCTGTTTTCAATCAAGCTCACATTTTCTGGAGAAGCTACCAAATCTACGTATATCGATATTTGTTTCTAATTTTAATAGTTAATTGCTCAAAACAATGTCTAGTATTTGTTTTTTGTGTGTGAAATCAAAAACGGAGGATCGGACAATGACATTGTTCAGGTAAGCTGCCAACGTGCCAAAAACGTTAAAGATTTTACCATAGAAAAACCAATTTTGTGACTATTATAATTCTTATAGTATTTACCTACAATGTGGAAAACAGCTACTGTTGTGACACAGTTTTTATTCAGTTTATTATTAATTCAAAATTGTAGAAATCACCCTGTGACACTTTGTTTTTATTCAACATAATTTATTGTTGTAAAAATCACCCTGTAAATTTCAAAAATAAATGTCGTTCTGTATCCAGCTGACATGAAGTGAAAATCACGTAACAACCAAAAAAGGGTAACTTTGATAAATAAATTTCCACCAATAGCTAAGCAGATCAGCAGTATAAAAGGCGTGCTGCTTCTCATTAAAATTTAGTATTATTCATTCCAGAGCGAGCATCGAAACCAGACGGTCGAGATCTTACCTGCGCTGCATGTGATTCAAAGGCATCATCATTACTGTGCTTTTCAGCACAAAAGACTGTGCTTTTCAGCATAATACAACATTGTGTTTATAAACACAATCAATACAGGGAACAACAAATCGGAAATAATTATTATTTCACGATTAGTTCGCCCCTGGAAGAATTCACAACTAATCTTTTTATCTAGGTACAATGGATCGCGGTAAAAAGAAGAAAGGGTCCAAACCTCCAGCAACTCAAGAAGTGATTTCGGCAGCTACCCAAGAAATGAATCGACCCAGTCACGCAGAAGAGGAACAAACCTCCACATTAGGCCTACCAAAGGCACTAAACATAAAAATCAAAAAATTGACAGAATCCGACATCAAAGCCGAGAGCGCCAGAATATATGCAGAATATTTGATGGAATACGATCAAGAGAAGTACGAAGAATTGAGAATTCTCAGACTGGAAGTAGAAACCATGAAGCAACAAGCATTGGAGTACCAACAAATCATCGTCGATCTGCAACAGAAGCTGAAGCAGAAAACAGGCAGCACCCTCACCACAAGAAACAATGGATACAGCCCCATTCAAGGAAGTCATTAGAAAGAAGAGAAAACGTGAATCTCAACAAACAAGCCAAAAACCGGAGCGTACTCCAGACATAGTCCTGCAGGACCCGAATAAATGGAAGGAACTCAGGAAGAAAATCAACGAAGAAGGGATCCAAATCTCAGGAGCCAAGATGACGAAGGAACAAGATGAGAGCAAAATGATCATCCGTACCCCAGACGCCGATGCATACAACAAATGCATCCAAATCATCAATAAACAAGAGGACGTACAACATTTCACGTACTGCTTCGCATCGCAGCGTAAGCTCAGTGTGGTTGTACGGGGAATCCCACTTGGCTTCGAATCAGAAGAAGTCAAAGAAGACTTGGAAATCCAAGGATTCAACATCTATAGATGCACCAGGATGACCAAGAAGGCAACCAACAAGGAACTACCCTTATTCCAAGTCACTGTAGGACCACAAGACTAGAAAATTTTCGACGTCAAGAGGATCCTAGGGATGAGGGTTAGCATTGAGAAACAACGACTACAAGGAGGAATAGCACAATGCCACCGCTGTCAACGGTTTGGACACAGCCAGTCAAAGTGCAAGCTGCAGCCCAGATGCTTGAAATGCGGTCTAAACCACCACACCAGCACTTGCATCAAAAGCAAGGACACGCCAGCCAAGTGCGCAAACTGTGAAGGGCCGCACCCGGCAAATTTCAGAGGGTGCGTGAAAAATCCAAGACGTAAGTATAACAACAATAATAACTTTATTGTAGGTACAGGCCCATCATCCAAGGAGCCGCAACGCGCGTCGAAATTAACAAAGAAAGTAGCCCCAGAGTCAAACAACTCCAGGAAAACAACAAGCCCAGCAGCTGCACCCTACGCTCCAGCGAAGAAGGTGCAGAAAACAAGGGCTCATGAAACAGCATCCTCAAAGGATACCACTGTCACAGAGAACACGAGAGACATGCAGAAACTTATGGAGGAATTCCGAAATATGTTTCAGAAAGTGTCAGAGAAGTTCAAACAACTAGGATACAAATTCTAAAGAATACAGACCTAGAAGTCACAACGGAAAAATGGTCGGAAAGAAAGGACCAGAAAAGCGCACCACTACAAACAAAACTGAAGGGAGGTGCTGGAGTGGAGCACCCGCGAAGACGAAGCTTCGAAGGCTTGGACAAGGCGAAGCAGAGTAGGCAAAAGGGTTTGTGAGTTTTAGTCAGTAAGAATCTGACAGTCCCCTCATGTGCGCAAACCATGAGGGACTCTCCTATGCCAGTGGGCTATTAGGCGGTTTGGGCGGACTCTCACGAGTTAACCCAAGCTGATGTAAGATTTCTCAGAGTTTCCCAGGTAAAAAAAAAATTAAAATTTAGTCAATTTCTTTGACTCATTCCGAAAACATCCCATGTCAGCTTCTGCAGGTTTTCCATATATACCGAGAGTTTCATTTCACTACTAGTCTTGCTATCTTGTCTAAATTCTCTCACACTAATTTTAACTTTCAGGACTTATTTGGGCTTGTTCCCCAAGTAGTCTATTCTAGCAGGAGAGACTTCTCACTCTTCTACACTCTCACTTCCTTCAGGGCTTACTTGGGCTGGTTCCCCAACCAGTCGACTCTAATATTTCAGGACTTACTTGGGCTGGTTCCCCAAGTAGTTGACTCTAGTGAGAAAGGCTTGTCGCCTCTCTTACACTTCTACTTCCTTCAGGGCTTACTTGGGCTTGTTCCCCAAGTAGTTGACACTAGTGAATAAGGCTGGTTCCCTTACTCACGCACATCTTTTACCTAACTAGCTTTTAACCTCTGTACCTGGAGGACTTCTTCTTAGTGAATACGCGAAATTATTGTCGAGACCTTCGGTGTAGGACTGATACTCCATTAACTTGAGTATATTCAACTATTATTTGACAGTTGATACACCACCACTCGATAGCTACATATATCGGAATGGTCGATTTTGGTAAACTAAAAAAATTATGAAGATGAGATATGTTAATAGAAATTTTATTCAAATATTTCATATTTCCGTTGAAAATTTAGATTGCTAATTTATTTATGTTTTCGTAGCTTTCCTGCCCAACCTGATTTAATGAAGGCGTGGATGGAAGCATTCAAAATTTCAAGGGGCGAAGATGTTAGCAAAGTTAAAATCTGCAACAAACATTTTCACAACAGTGACTTTGTTTTATCTAACGCACATGCTTTTGGAATGAGATTAAAGCTTAAAGCAAATGCAATTCTCACTTTATTGAATGTTCATAAAGTTCGAAGAAATATCTTTCCCGTGGAAACAGTTATGTGTTATTCTTCCTAGTAGAAACTATGCTTGATAGTATAAAACACGTGTATTTCCTGTTATTTTATATTATAAATAATTTGCAAGATGTTGCTTTGTTTTTCTAAAAGTACATTAGGATTGTTAGAGTTAAAATGTACTACATTTATAGTTTTATTATTGATTGATTATTTATACAATTATTGTAGGAACTGCTTGTACATCAGGTTTACAAAACACAGAAGAGGCGACTGAACCTTTGCAGC
The DNA here is from genome assembly GCA_958507055.1 of Crioceris asparagi. NCBI lineage: Eukaryota > Metazoa > Arthropoda > Insecta > Coleoptera > Chrysomelidae > Crioceris > Crioceris asparagi. The sequence continues at coordinate 76,941,427 of OY293826.1, read as the reverse complement.
TTGAGAGAGAAATTCTTTCATGCAATGAGGAAGATGAGTTGCCTTTGACAATAGATAACCCTTCGTCCCCTTTCACACATACAAAATGGAAGTCTAGTTGTGATTTCTCTACTCCCAAAAGAGCTAGAAGACATGCTGAAAATTTAAAGAAAACAATTGACAAACAAAAGAAAAAAATTAGATATCTGAATCAAAAAACAAGAAGGCTTCAAGAAAAAGTTTCATCAATGGAAAAGTTAATTCTGCATTTAAGGTCCAAACATTATATCAGCAGTGATGCTAGTGATGCATTGATGGTAAATATGTTTGAAATAATATATTGAATAAAAAAATCCATTTCTTTTTCTTTTTTAGGTACAATTAAAATAGAAGTAGAAATAGATTTTTTTAAACTTTAGGTATGTTTTTTTTTGCAATGATTGGTAATCGTTTGACAAACAATATACATTATTTACGGCCTTATTCATAAACATAAAAATAAGTTTTAAATGCTCATTATCTACTTATAATATTCAGTAACCTACTACATAAAGTAATATTCACTTATATAACGATCCCCAATAGAGGGCATTAATTAATAATAAATTAAATACTTGTGTCTACTGATAGCGGCTATTACGAACTTCGGATATAATAAACCGTTTTCTGTGGTCGGTCTGGGTTCTTACAAAAAATATTTGACAGTACAAGTAAAAAAAGTATACATCTCTTTCCCATAAATATGTAGAATAGCATTTTTTATTTCTTTACATTACAAAGCCTGACTTTTTTTAGAAAAAAATGCCTTCACCAATGAGATCACTTATGCTTCGTAAACTAAAGAACACTAGGCGCTATGAAGAAGACTTGAGGAGTTTTGCTATTTCATTAATATTTTATTCGAGAAAGGCGTATATCTATGTAAGAAGTAAACTCAAAAACTTATTGCCCCATCCCGACACAATAAAAAAGTGGTATACTGTTATAGATGGTTCTCCAGGCTTTACAGAAGAAGCATTGATGTCTATAAAGGAAAGGTGCAGAGAAAAGACTGTTTTTGTTAATATTTGCATAGATGAAAAGTCTATTAGGGAACAATTTATTTTCCATACGAACAAATTTATTGGAAGTGTCACAGTCAATGCTAATGTAGAATGCACAGATAATGATAACCCCATATTAGCAAAAAGCGCCTTAGTATTTATGGCAGTTGGTATTGATGATAACTGGAAAGTACCTATTGGATATTTTTTAATTAAAAGTTTGACCGTCGAAGAGAGGGCCAACTTGCTTAAAACTGCACTTCTACTGATGGAGGATACGGGGGCTATAGTACATTCCATTACATTTGACGGAGCACCTGTTAATTTGAAAATGTGTAGAGAATTGGGTGCAAATTTCAATGTGATTTCTTTTAAGCCTTATTTCAAACACCCAATTAACACTGATAATGTTTATATATTTATTGATATTTGTCACAATATAAAGCTTGTTAGAAATACTTTTGGAGGCAAGCAAAAATTGTTTTGTGGTGAAAACACCATCAGACGGGAATTAATTAATCATCTGTACAACAGACAATGTGAAGAAGGTCTGAGACCTGCAACAAAATTAACCAAACAGCATGTATATTTCTCTGATAACAGGATGAAGGTGAAGTTGTCAACCCAGGTCCTTAGCCTTAGTGTTGCAAACGCTATATACTTTATGAAGCAGTTGAACGAGGAAAACTTTGAAGATGTTGATGGTACAGCTGATTTTTGCCTACAATTCAATACTATATTTGATTTTTTGAACAGCAAAAATCCATTTGCAAAAGGAATATACCACAGGCCAATTTCTGCAGAAAATTATGAAGAATGTGTAGAGATATGTTCTTCATTTGACGATATATTAGAATCCTGAAAGATGATGTTGGCAAATCACTCTGTGAGGGCTTAAGGAAAACAGGCTTTGTGGGTATTATTATCTGTCTACAAAATTCTCTTTTTGAAGACTTGAGCAAGCATGGTCTGCAATACTTGCTTACATATAAGTTAAATCAAGATTATCTGGAGACGTTTATTAGCTGCATAAGAAGTAGAGGAGGTTTTAATAATAACAACAACTGTCTCCAGTTTGAGACTGCCTATAAAAAAATATTAGTTAGGCATGAAATAAATTCATGGGACACCGGAAATTGTCTATCTGATTCACTTTCTATCTAACAGGCCAGCTCAAGGAGGATCGAAGTTACAGAAGAGGTACAACAATATCCTATAAATACTGTAACGTTTAACCCTGTGCTAAACGTTGTGGGGTTAAACGTTGTGGGGTGAGTTCACTTGTGTACTACTCAAAATTCGCAGATTGCTTCCAATGATTTATTTTCAAACACTGTACACGGCTTTCTGTTGTAGTACAACTGTCACTATTTGTCACTTTGACTATCGCGTTCCAACTACTTTCGACTTATGTCTCCAATTAACTGATACAATAAACTGACTTTATAAGACTCACTGCCTTCATAAGACTGACTGACTGACTCTGTCCCGTGATCGACACGGCTATATATACCTGAATCATGACATGACATTCATCGAGAATGTTCTATGATTATCTAGATGCACATAATTAACGTTCTAGATCCTTGTCAAACTGACAATAGTATGACAAATTGTACCTCACATATAGTTTCTGGAAGGATCCAGAATAAATCTTCTATAATTATAGAACTACATAATGGAACATACAAACAACAACTATAGTAAACAAGGTAATAGAATGAATAGCTAGTAAAAGAATAACAACCGTAAGTACATGTCCACCTATCCACGTTGCAATACTTTATTTGATCATGATTATGTCAATACAATGTGGTCTTTAAATCCTTATGTTTCAAATATTTATCAATACATCAGTGGTTTTGTGGCACATAAAGTCTCTAAAAATGTATCATGTACCACATGTTACGGGCAATTGTTTGATCAAACAAACAGTGTCTTCTTAATTTCGCTTAAAAATAGAGGTGCCTTAAAACAGCCCTCTAAAAATGTGGTAAACATTTGCTTAGAAAGGTCAATTAGGCAACATGGATATGACATTTTACGCAACACAACGTCATCAGCACAAATAATAAATTCAGTCATACTCAATTCTCATTCTTTCGACAATGAATTAATGAATGAGCATATCAAAGAACAGGGTGTGCTTGATAATCATAAAATAACCGTGATGAAGAAGATAATCAATAAATATATTACTGTGCGTCTTCATCATGAAGCCACCCAGGTGTCTGTGAAGGACGATTATATTAGGCATAAATTCAATAAGCTGATTTTATTTAAGAATCAATAATTTTTAGTTAAGAATAATTAAAGTTATGTATCGAAGAATGTTACTTATTATGATATCTTACCTGTCACTAACTATGATTTATTATGCTTATTTTATATTTTTAGCTAGTAAAATTGATTTAGTTGAATGTTCGTAGATCCTCGCCTTTTTAAATAAAATATGAATTTACATCTTTGTTTCTACCAAAGTTGTGTATCGAATAAAATTATTTTTCATGTTGGTATTTCATTTATTTATTATGCTTTTGATATTTTTTTGGCATGTAAAATAAATTAAGTTGAATGTTTGAAGTACCTCACCTTTTTAAATAAATGCTGACTTTAATTCCTTATTTTTATTGAATCCAATCATAATATAATTGCTTTTCTAATATCAGAGTTATGAGAAGGATCTAAATTGATTCAATGATTAGTTGGTGAGTGAAACATCTGATTTGGGAAGTAAATAAGGTTTCTTAGTTAACAGCCGCGTGACCTTAATATATCTAAAAGACAGTTCCCGCCACCTGCTTTTAAATTTCAGCGTATGCGCACAGAGAAAAGTTTCAACTAGAGATAGAAGAACTACTTTCATCTCACTCCTTTTTGGATTCAGAATAAATACATGCAATAGATAGGCAGTACACCATATAGGTTCTTAGATATATGAAGCAAGTGCATTGAAAGTAGAAGACGCCATATTGTTGTTTATGTTCAGAGAACAAACACTACCTCCAATTTATGTTAACCTATTTATTGTGTGGTTTATGTATAAATAATCCCATAAAAATATTTTTTTATTCAAAATAATAGGTATAATGGAATTAATCTTATTAAGAGTGACAAGAGAGGACTTTGATAGAGCTCATAATGGAAAATTATACCTACTGATTTTTTACGGTTGGTTATGGCGTTGAAAATTCAATGCCAAAGGTAGAACCTTAATATACATCACCAGTTCAATTTCCCTGTAACTAACAGTTTCATTTTTCATTGTTATTTATATCTTAAATAATTTCAGCCGTCGTTCCTTCTTTCACGGATTGGGATTGACAGCCAATTGACAGCTGGCCGGTCGTACAAAAATTTGCATAAAATGCTACCAACGACTAAATTTAATAAAAAACCGCTTGCTGTGTTTACTTCACTTTTATTGTTGCAATTGTTATCGACCACACCCTAAGAGATAGATTCGTAGCACAGCCAGAGACAACCATGCACAGAATAGGTTTTATGCTGTGCTCTTAGCATAGCAAAGAACACTAAGTAGTAAAGAGCATGCAACAATCACTTATCCATGGTAAAGAGCAAAGAATAAAAAACATCAAGAAGGAGCATCGCCATCTAAACACTCAATAATAATCTGCGACGGAAATCGCCATCTTGGTACACCACATAAAAACCGTACAGGATTCATTCGTTTGGTTGTCTTGTTCTCGTAATGTAAACAAATAGCATATAACACATAGGCGTAGCATGAAAATTATTTTGTAAAATAAATTTAAATAGTGATGTGAGAAAGAGTATTACCTACTAAGGATAATAATATTAGGAATATGTATTTTAAAGTAATTATATTCAATGGCCAGTAAAATATTATAAATAATTTATTAATAAATACCTACTTTGAAATAAATTATATGAAAGTGTATTATTTCCTAAATCCGAATCCAAGCCCATAATAAATTTTAGAAAATATTGTGGCCTTTAGCCATTGTTTGTTATATTTTTAAATTTTTGTATAAAAGTTATACGAGTCATAACCTATGATTCAAAATATTTCATAATCCAAGTAAATTTGTTCAATTAAATAATTTGCACTACTTCTATTCATTATTGTCACGGTCGTACAAACAGGTTTGGATTCGAAGGTTGAATTACATAGGTAGCAAGTATGTCACTTAGCGTATTTCTCAAATGTCAAAGTCACCTATGGCTCTGTGAAATTGAGAAAAGGGGATGTTACTTTGAACATAAAATACCTCAATCTTACTAAAAAGTTATGAGTTTATGAGCGCAGAATACTATGATGCGTAATATCAAGACCTTTCGAGATGGAAATATATTAACGGAGACAGTGTAAATCTTCTTACAACTTTGCAGCATCCATTGAATTACTATTTTTATATTTTAAGCAACATCCCCCTTCGACTGCGAACCATGCTAAATGAATAGTCTGTAATATCTTCTTGATATATATCACGATCAAGGATCAGAAGAAAATTAGTTAAATATATTATTCTCATCATAATTTTTCATTATTCGGAATGTTACGGCAATGGAAAGTGGAAATAGCCGGCGGCCATATTTTTACACCACTGGTTGGTGTTGTTTGTCTCTCAAAAATAATATCGATGCTCCTTCCTGGTGTTTTTTATTCTTTGGTAAAGAGATATATTCTCTGGTAAAGAGCAATTTATGTTGTAGTGAATAGATCATAAAAGGAGTATAAATTCCATAGACAAATATATTAATTCTATGGAATAGATGTTGCGTTTATACCAGACTTGTGAAGTTCGCACAATCGAATTTTTAAAATGGTTTTTCTTTAATAAAATTTATTTGGGATGATTCCAACCCATTTGTGCATTTTCGCTCTACATTTGTTTTGTTTTCCGCAAATTACGTTTTCGAGAAAAAGCAAATGAAAATTTGGATTTATAGTGCAGTGCGGAAATTTGTTTTTCATTTTCTCAGCTTAGAGTGCATCAAATTACAAATTTCAGACTGCGTTCAAATGCAACCGATTTGCGCCTCTCTAACAAGTTTATTTAATTGCTAAAAAAATTGTTGGTCTAACGAAAATAGGTTTATTATATTTGATTTTCTGCACATGCGCACAGACTCAGAGATTATTTATGAATTTCTGACGTGGCATGTTGAACTGATATATGTGTCTTCACAAAATTACAGATAAATACTTTTAACCTTAGAGTTAGGGAAAAGTCGTGCGTCTACGACAGGAGATGCTGCTCGGTATAGCCGCCGTGAAACGAAAGTGAAGCAAATTTTTCGTCGGCCGCCATTAATTTCAGCCTCATCCCATGGTGTTTACAGCTTATTTTGATTTTCATTTTTTGTGCTATTTTTAAATGAAAACGACGATTTTTTCAGCTTAACAAAATGGTGAAATTCGAGCCTCTTCGATACAAGAGTCGCTGTCTAAAAAGAATATGGTGTTACGTCCATTGATTTAGGTCTCAATTGGCTTCACTTGCTCTTCGAATGCTCTCCTTGGTAATTCCATGCTCTAAGCTTTTATAGGAAAAAACAGAGAACAGAGACATGAGAATATAACTGTAGCAGAGACAACCATGGTAGAACCCATAGGTCATAACTCCAATTCTATGCCATAGGTAGACAAATTAAAAGAGAACCTGAAATTGTAGGTATATATTCTCTGACCTGAAATAACGACGTTCTGGGGTGTGGCACCAATACTGGAAAAATACATAAAATGCTTGACCAAATACCATTATTATTAGAGAGACTACCACTTAATTGGCAATACAGCATGCCACGTCAGAAATTCATAATCTATGAACCTGTGCAGAAAATCAAATATAATAAACCAATTTTCATTAGATTAATAGATATTCCAGCGATGAAATAAACTTTTTAGAAAGGCGCAAGTTGGTTGTAAATGAACGCAGTTTGAAATTATTAATTTGATGCACTCTAAGTTGAGAAAATGAAAAACAAATTTCAGCACTGCACAATAAATCCAGATTTTCATTTGCTTTTTTATCGAAAACGCAATTTGCGGAAAACAAGTGGAGCAAACCTGCGCAAATGGGTTGCAATCATCCCATATAAATAGTTTCAATATAAACAATTTTAAAAATTTGATTGTGCTAACTTCACAAGTCTGTTTATATCACGGTTTGTATGACAGTGGTTTATACTGAGTTGTAGTTTCACAGATTTCAGTCAGTATCAGAAAACACTGTCAGTATACATACGACAATCACTTATCTATGGATTTCAGCTACAGCTAGCGGGAATATAATTTAAAAAATACAATATAAAATATGGTGATTTTATTCCATAAAATCAAAATAAATTTTCTAACTCCTCTTCTTTCCTATCAACATACTCTTACAGATAGGTTCAATTATAGTGCCCATTTTGGTTTTAACAGTCGGTTCTATGAGCTTTCTGAATGCTGTTTCGGGCACAAAAGTATTGCCAATAGGAGCTCTGATACTTGCCTCATAATCTTTGACTGTTTTGAATGGAAATGGAACTTCGGATACCAAATGAGATTTAATTTTGGCTTGGGCTTTCTCATTTATAATTAAACAGCATTTATTGTCATCTTTTCTGGGCAGTTTTGAGGGCATTTTGATGATGAAACGTTTCCGTTTTCTCTTACTTGGATCAATATTACCTGGAAAATATAAGACAATGCAATATTTCACAAGACGAATATTGGAATTATGTTTTAAATTTACCTCCAGCCCAGCTACCCCATCCAGGAAGATTCAAATCAATATCTTTAGGTGTATCTTTTATAATCTCTTCCCGTTTATCTTTCTCGAAATCAGCAGCAATATTGTCATCCTCGAAGGCCTCCATTATAATATCCCGCTGAGAGGGATCTTCCTCATTTTCATCTGTTGTTATGATATCAGGAAGAGCTACATTCAAATTTGTCGGGCCTTTAGGTTTTATGAACTTTTCTGGATTGATATCGGTGTATACTACATTCTCCGCAGGAGCGTTCAGGTACTGTTTCAATTTATTTAATTCTGAACCGTCATTTTCTGCCTCTTCTCCTGTTGGCCCTTCCATCATAGCTTCATCGATAACAGGCTTCTTGGATTGTGATGGCATTGAAAGATCAATTTCTTTCGCAGTCTTCACAGCTTTCTTCTCATTTTTCTTGGGCTTCTTTTGTTTAACTTTCAGCTGTTTATTGATTTTTTTCATCAGTTTATGCTCCAAGTCTTCAAATATATCCTCAACATCCCAGTCTGACGTACCTTGTGATGCGCGTCTCTTTCGTTTCACCTTTTTCTTATCTGCTGGGAGATATTTTTTATCCTCTTTCGGTTTTGGTTTATGAGTATTCGTCTTGACGGTTTTGTTTTTCAGTATCTTAATGTCTGTGTTCCTATTAGACTTAACTTCATTTTTCTCAACATCATTAGTAGACTTCTGGTTATTTGAATGAGTGACAGATTTCACATTCTCATTATAAGTCTTAACATTTTCTTTCTCGCCTAGAATCCCAGAGCCTTCACTTGTATTTTTGTCGTTCCAATATTTCCTATATCCACTAACAAAATCAACAACTTCTTTATCCACTTTCACATCATTTATCCACGGATTGTCTTCATCATTTTTTGCTACACTTTTTTGAGTTTCCTGTTGATCTACATTATCATCATCTGAGTCGTTTTCTACAGATTTGAGCTTCTGTGTTAATTCCCTGCTAATAGCTAACTGTTGTGCTAAAACTTGACGACTCTGCAAATTTAAAGATTCATTAAAGGATTGACAAGATTTTTTGATAATTGCTAACCATTATATCAAGATTACACACTACTATCCTCAGATATCAAAATACCGCAAGCCTTGACACTGACGACTAAGTATTCTGTTTGGTATCAATTATTATATGTAAAGAAACTTATATAATTTATCTTCTTATTAACTTTATCAGAGCAAAGATAACTATACTATTACCTCTTTATCATATTTTGCACGAACTTGTTTACTCCTCGCCCACTGACCAGTACTTTTATGCCTCAAACTAAATCGTTCTTCCACTCGTGCTTTTTCTATATCCTCTAATCTCTTGATTGCTTCCTCGGGATTAGTTTTTTGTAACTCTTCAAATTCTTTCAGTTTTTGCTTTATTTTCTCCCGTCTCAATATTCTATGGTACTTCTTGCTTTTAATTTTATTTTGTCTTCTAGCCTTCGCCTCCTTGAAGCTCTGATGAGCTCTCAACTTAGCAGCCTCTTTTCTTTTTTGTTTCAGTTCATCCAAAGTTAAAGGATATTCATTCTCATCCTTTGATGCGATATGATACTCTTCTACTTTCGGATCTAATTTTTCTAATTCTTTCTGAAGATCTGACTTTATACGAAATGTTGATGGGTACACTTCAGCTTTTTTCTCTTCGATTTTAACTTTCTCAACACTATCCAAGGGAAATGTCACATGACTAGCCGCCCTATTAGATGTAACAAATGCCTCCCATCTATCTAGCTCAAGCCTAGATTTCTCATAATTCAAAGATCGTCTTATTCGCTCCGACTGTGGTTTTCCCAATGGTGTTGGTAGTGTCTTGCTTTTACTGCTTGTCGACTGAAGTTTTTTTGGAATATCAGCATGTTTCTTACGAGTCTTCAAGACGTTTGCAAGCTCAGTCAATTGAACAGAACCTTTATTTCCACTAAAAGTTTTAACTAGGTTAAATTCTGAAACGTGTGTGGTTGGTTCAGTACGGGATGCCCTTTTCACATTTTGTACTTTATTCAAATTTAATACATCGTCGACTATTTGCTCATACTTCTTGTCGTCAATTTCAGCATCTGAGAACTCGTAATTGTCGCTATCATCACTCATTTTCCACAGGTCTTGAAAAGTTTCAAGTTTCAACCAACTTTTCGACCGTAAATTATTAGGTTATGAATATCCTAATTAACCTAAAATAAATGTGACAAATCATTACATGAACTTGGGTTATTCTTCTTCTTCTATTTGTTTTATGGCCTGGGTAACAAGGCCATTTACCCAGAGTCGATGAAGTTAAAAATTCGTCCTATTCGAGATCTTTCAAGATTATATAAGAGTGAGGCTTAGTCCGGTTCAGAGAATATATACCTACAAGTCCGGTTCGAAGCCGTTTCTCACTCTAGATCTTTGTATTGAATTTTAGCCTTGCGGTTGTTGTTTGTTATTTCCTGGCTTTTCTTATTCTCTACTTTTGGAAAGGTTGTTAAACACAACACAATATTAACATCACAATGAGGTTTTTGAGGATTTGGCCACGGTAAGAAGCTCTACGGTCATACAGCAAGGTCTTGAAACGAGCGTAAAAAAGTAGTTTGCTTAGCGTCCAGTCTTCTTCAGCTTCCAATTTTTGCCGCATAGTTCGCAGTCGAAGGGGGATGTTGCTTAAAACATAAAAATACCAATTCAAAGGATTCTGCAAAGTAGTAAGAAGATTCACACTGTCTCCGTCAACATATTTCCATCTCCATAGGTCTTGATATTATTCATCATATTATTTTTTAATAAGATTAAGGGATTTTATGTTCTGAGTGACTTCCCCTTTTCTCAATTTCGCAGTGCCATCGATGAATTTGACATTGAAACAAGACGCGAAGCGACCCACTTGCTATCTATGTATTTCGACCTTCGATTCCAGACATGTTTGTACTACCGTGGTTAGGCTGGTTGTGGCGTATCACGGTCCGTAGAGCACTGCGCATGGCATGGCGCACAAAGACGCTGATATGCCTATGAAATTTTACATGATTTTTAGGCCGAGTTTAATCGTAGGGAATTTATCTATGGTTTAATCACTGCTCGTTTGGAGAGCTGTATTTTAATCTCTTGTTTCGTCTTCTTGAACTGGAACATGAATCAAACTGATGAACCGATTAATTTCTCTCTCGCCCTTGTTATTAATGGCCATTGCTACCTTTGGCCAGTAGGCGTATTCTGTACATTTGCGTAAGTCTCAGAACTAAAAGTTAAAAGTCGGAGACTTACGCAAATGTACAGAATACACCTACAGCGATCTCTTAAGTACGAAGCCTTCAAATTCTGGTCAAATTTTGACGAGGCGGTTGGTCCAGGACGGCCTCGATTGTGGCGACAACTATTGCCGAAGAATGATTTAGCAAGTAATTCAAATTTGTGTTTTACCAGCATCAGTGAAATATCTCGTAGAGGTACTACCAACACCGCTTGTCCCCTATTTAACTTGTGCCGAGTTGCCTGAAAGGTGCCGTGAAATGCGGACGGAATTTGTTCGCCTCGCCCTCTATAGGAGAAAGGGTGTTAGCCCTATTAGGGCGAGGGCTGTCACATAAGGAAAATCATGTGTTCAAAGATAATACAAAAAAATAAATGAGCTCAAATTTATTTAACATTTATTTTCTATTTATAACTAACATTTAATAACTATAAATAACTATTATCATTTTTAACAGTCTCTGTAGTAGTTGGTTTCGTTGACATATTTGTTGTAACTTTTCGCTTTTTCTTAGTACTTTGAAACCGCAGCTGTTTGTCAACTTTTTTGTTTGTAGGTTCTTTTGATTTATTTTCTTTTATTTCATTTTGTTTTGCAATATATAAGGCGCTATCTAACAATTTTTCAATTTTTAAGCAAATATTTTTATCATATGTATTTTCCGATACATATTTATACAGCATGTCCAGCTTTGATTTTATTTTTAAATTTTCATTGTCGGTTTGCAATTTACCATACTGAGAAGTAAAGGCCAGCAAATCGACATTTTCAGAATTTTCGAAAGATATTTTAGAAGTAGAAGGTTCACAATCACAATTTACATATATGTTAAATCTACATACTGCATGAATGTGCTTGCAGATATTGCCATTTACAAAGTTGTCAAGACATGTGCATATATAGGAATGGACACATACATTATAATACATGCAAATTAACTTACAATCACAGCAAGAATTTTGTTTTTGGACAAAATATTCATGATTTTCCGTTGTACTAGATTTGATTTTCCATTCATTACTAGATGTTTCTGTAACAGCTTCCTTCCTTATTGACATACTATTTTTATATTTTTTTTAATCCTATGAGTTACTCTGCCTTTAATAGTTTTCTTTAATCTCTTGAACATATGATCACGAACCGTGGTTATTAACGATTGAATACATTTATCAACTCTTTTACACTTTTCCCTTCAAGGTATATATGTTTCAATATCTTATGTATTGATTCAAGAAACATATTTGTGTTTATTCCTAGTCCATGATATGAAAACAAAATGCCCACAGCTGCGGTCTCTTCACATAATGTTCAATAGAATATTTGACAAATTCTTTTGTATTCTCATGAATGAGCAAATTATCCACAACTTCAGTCAATAACTCATTCAATTCAATTTGATCTTGACATTCCATTAAACAACGCAAATGTTTATTTACATTAGCTTTTACTTCATGATCTCCATGAACTTTTTGAGAGAAATTTGTCCTCCAATTTTTGTCAACATGCTATATACACAATAAATAATTTTTTGGTATTTCCATAATATTTGACCAGGAATTATAAAATTCTGGAGCATCATCGGTCATGAATGTTTCAGTTGTCAAAGATTTTTTTCTTTAACCAATTGGAAAAAGAAAGATATAGTAACGGTATTTGTTTTATTTGAAATTAAAAATGCTAGAGGTACTCCTCCATATTCATCTACTGTTAGAATTATGGTTAATAAAAAATCGTAACCTGTAGTTCCGTGAGTGGAATCTACACAAATTTTTGTAAAACTAAACTTTTTTGCCAAAGATACTTGAAAATTTGTCATTATAGCAAGGAAAAAATCAGACACCCCAAAAATATGCTTCACTTCCCCTTGTTTTTTATAATATAGTATTGGACTGTCTTCTTGTAATTCTTTCATGTGATTAATCATTAAATCAACACTGATCGTAGCACTCTGATGATACTGCGGCGTTAAATTAAATTGTCTTTTAATGTTTCTTAGATCCTGCCTATCAAGTAGATGGATTCGCTCCAGATATCCTTCAGATTTTACATTATTTCTAACATCATCAAGAATTCTCTCAATTGATACACCTTCTGAAATTTTTCCTAAAATAAACATCAAAAATAAATCACAAAATGATAAAATTATTTAATAAATAGTATTATATACCTGCAGTTTATGTTCTCTCAAAAGTTGATAAATTTATATGCTCTAATGAAGATCGGTGTCCTAAATGGGCTAAGTAAATTACTACTTTATATTGTCCATCTTTTTTCTACCAATTCAACAGTAGAAGGGCATGTGTACATGGTTTTAACATAACCATTCGTTTTTTTCAGTTTTTTTAGGAAAGCTGTTGAAGAATGTTTGTATTTTTCTTGTTGGTATGACCTGTGACCTGTTGGCTTAAAATAAAAACATTTTAGATCTTTCTCCTTTTCGTTTTTCCACAATAGAAAATTTGAAATTTAGAGACACAAATATTAAATTATAATAAAAGTTTTACTATACAGCATAGTAGGTATATATAGGTTTGTTATCTATATCTATATTATTAAATAAAATCGAAGTGTACGTTTGTTGCAAAATAACGAGTTTTAACTAATTGCATATGGAGGTATATGTGTCACTAATAACAAAACAATCTTTTTTTGTCTGTCTGTCTGTTTGTTGCGGCTAATCTCCGTAACGGCTACGAATCAGACAGGATTTTCACTGGCAGCAGGTAGCGCGCAGGAAGCCGCGAATAACAGCTAATGTAATATAAAATACCTACATAAGCATTTATAACAAAACAGTGATATGCTATATCAAACGTTATCAATAAATACATCCGAATTTTGGCTAGGTTTATCCAACATCTTAATGGGTAATTCTTTATTTATAATCCTTAATGCTAATTTCTACGAGTATATCTATCATGTTTTTCTTTATTCAAAAGTTGGTACACATAATACAATTTATTTATTCATAAAAATATGGGTTTATTAGCTATTTATTCTACTACCTTGCTTACAGTAGTAGTTGCTTGTATATTTCATTATGTAGTTCTAGAATTATAGTAGATTTATTCTCGATCCTTCCAGAAACAATTTGTGAGGTACAATTTGTCATACTATTGTCAGTTTGACAAGGCTCTAGAATATTATTATGTGCGTCTAGATAATCATAGAACATTCTCGATGAATTTCATGTCATGATTCAGGTATATAAAGCCGTGACGATCACGGAACAGGGTCCGTTTATTGTATCAGTCAATTGGAGACATAACTCGAAAGTAGTTGGAACGCGATAGTCAAAGAGACAAGTAGTGACAGTTGTACTACCATAGAAAGCTATTTATTCAACTACCTTGTTTGCTATAGTTGTTTCATGTTATAGTTCATTATTTACTTCTAGAGTTGGTAGAGTTATTCTCGATCCTTCCAGAAACTATATGTGAGGTACAATTTGTCAGTTTGACAATATATTAAAGGGGAATTTATGGAATAGTTGGATCAGAGAATATTCTGAGATAGGACAAAGTAAGGGATCCGTATATTATTCCTCGGTTCCTCTACCATTAAAAAAACCTTGGTTCGAAGAATTTAAAGTGCTTCCTCGAGAATCAATTATTACACTAAACAGAATGATACGTAACCATTACCTCACCGCGGCTCATCTTTATAAAATTGGGATAAAACAAAATGACTTATGCCAGTGTGGGGCAAGACAAGACCTTTTCCACCTATTGTTTAGCTGTGCAAACAATCAAAGAAACATAGAAAATCTCTAAACTCTCTCCAATTACCATATAAGAGAATAAGACCCCTTCATATGAATGACTTGCTATTTAACCTACTTTCCACACATAATATCAAAACAATAATCTCCTTCCTTTCCGCCTGTAACCTAAAGCTATAAAATGCAGTGCATGTGCTTCTTAGAAATCGCGTAGTGGTCAACCGTAGAACTATAACTATAGTGCTTCATAGACAAACTTGTGCAATGCTTAAGCCCATATCAGTAGTGTTTATAACTACAGTGCTTCATAGATAAATTTGTGCAATGTTTAAGCTCATACCAGTAATGTTTACATTTATTGGCATTTATTTACCTTTCCCTCAGGTAAGGTTGGGCTTGACCCAGACTCATTTTAGTTGGCTCTTTGACATGGGCAGTTACCATTTGGCTGGATAGCCGTAGCAGCTAAGGCCACATAACGAAGAAAAAGAAGATCTGTTTAAAATGAAATGGTTGTCTCTCAGAGTCAATATTCGTTTAATCGCTTTTAGTATATATTCTTGTTTTTTGGTTTATTAAATTATTATAAGACTTACAACATGGCAAGATTGTCTGTTATTCCGGCGTGCAAGTCCATAGTTACAGTGGTGTGAAGAAAGTTTCGATTTTTAAAGTGCCAAATGATTTTAAAAGATTGCAAATTTGGAAAGCCGCTATTTCTAGATTAGTGGAGTTAAAATCTTCGCATTGCATTTGTGAAAAGCAGAAGAAAAATATATTGTTAGGAAACATGTAAAACATGACTCAGTGACTTTATACTTGCATAGTCACTGTAGAAGACCCCTTTTTGCTTCAGTATACCTCTCAGTTTAATTCCCAAATTTAGGAATTTGTTTGAAATCATTTGAAATGAAGTAGGTAGAAACATGGTGATATTGGTGAAAGAAATGATCCAGAATTGATATAATGAAATGAAAAACGGATAGGTAATCGTGTTAAATTTTTATTTTTATTAAAAAATCATACTGATTACTAATTAGACCTTTCATAAAGCATTACCAGCCAACGAAATTTAAAAGTTTTAACTCTTTATTTCAAATACATCAGACTTAATCAGTTTCTCATGGAAAGCAATATTTACATTGACGGGGCAGTCACTTTCTGTCGGGCTCGTAAACTGTTCTTCAGTTTCAAAAACTTCTGCGGCACCTATAATAACAAACATGTATTAATAAACAATTGCAGAGATAAAATAAAAACGGTGGTGTTAATTATTAATTCTGTCTAAAATAAATAAGGTGACAATTAGGCTTATAAAATCTTCCATTAAATACTGTTTGTGACTTCGAAGCTGGACCTCGACAGGTCTTGGGATTCACCTTCAACGTTATTAAAGAATGTTATTATTGTTATGGGCAGGTCATAAGACTCTTTCTTAACGAGAAGTTTTGACGTAAGATTGTAGGAAAAACATCAATTTTCAATGTTCGCGTCCATCCTAATAAGTCTTTTCCTACATGTCAGGAGCAAAATACACCTTCAATTTCATGAAATATCAGTTATTACTATTCATAAGAAAGATAATACAATAAGAAAAGTCTGGTTTCCTAGAAAGCTCTATCTACCATAATGTGGCAGGCATGATCTATTCTCACTGCTATTTCTCTCTCGAGAGAATTACATGATGGATAAATTCTACACACATTTTGTATCTGTCTTGACAGTCCTCATCACAGATTACTAGAAAATCAGACCTTTGATCACTTGATCTCACACGAAATTGTAGACTAACCTCACATAAACAGGAATAATCCGTAGGACTTCATTTATCCCTTACCATTTTTATTAACCACTGCTTCCTTCGGGCATGATCTTTGGGAAACTTTTTCATAATGAAGCCTTTTTGTCAGAATTACTGCAGCACAATCAGGCATTGCAAGCTAAACCTAAAATAAAACAACTTACTTATTAAGCTTATACAATAATACGAAATATTATTAGAATTAGAATACTTACACGTTTATTGTCTAAGCTCAAGCACTTACTGTACAGGCTAACTGGTCCTAACAATTATGAAATGATTAATAATGCACAATTTTAACCAAACTAAAACAAAACGCCACGAAAATCTTACGTCAAACGATGTAAACAAACGCAGAATTAGCCTCCTAATGGCGGACGATCCAGCAGCCAATCAGAAATAGGACATACCTGTTTCGTCACTGTCATTAGAGTCACTGTAACATAAACTTAATGCTCTCGCCATCTACGAATATTTTTTGAACTAAATTTTCGATTGGCAATAAACACCATACCGTTGTGTATCTATGGGTTCCATTATCTTTGATTACACCAAACGTTATCTTCCATCTTTTATTTGATTTTAATTGCAAGTAATATTACAGGAGAAAAATACAGGTTTGGTATAGTTGTTGAGACTGAATAATTGAATATCAAATAAAATAATAAATGAAAACCATTACTATAATATTTATTTAAAGATTTTGTAATATATAGAGAGCATAAGAAATACCCAGAAGGTGCATATATTTTCCTCCTGAAAACTTATTCTGAAGAACTGCCAATTTTTGTGACCTCAAAGTGATAGAAAATATTAGAACACCCGATTCAAATGAGAAAATCAGACCTTTTGAAGCCGTACTGTCGAATGCATCAAGGATGCTATTTTTATTAATTTTATTATACCGAGGTGGACATGGAAGTATACAATAGATTTAAAGTTAATAATACATTTTTAGAATACCACAAACAGAATCGGGAATGAAGACATACTTGTTATTTTCTTAGGTGTGCAGGTGTAGTGGAGCAAAGTGTGCCAAGGTATTCTTCTGTAACTAGGCAATCGAAATATTTTCAGATTATATTATCACCATCTGGGACACCACACGATCCGACCATATTGTATTTTTTTGAATAGCGTTTTAAAATTAAAATGAGAATTCGGAATAATCGAAATGGTTGATTGACAGGCTGTCAGTGAGAGCGAGTGAAAGCAAGACAGCTGCTTCTATTCTTCTTCTTATAAATTTGTAGAGCTTCAAGCAAGATATATAAAGGGATAGATAACTCTGTATCCTGATCTATAAGCAGCAGTGGCTGGAATAACGTCCTGTGAAAAGTTGTCAATTTGGGGTGTTGCTCAGAATTCCACTGAGTATATATTGTTGTATATAAGCTTCCTTCGCCCATAATACATAAGGATGCGCTGCGTGATTTTGCGCAACACCCAACACCCCAAAATGACATACGATAACCCAAGGTTTTTTGTGCTATTCCCACTACTTTTGTTTGTCGTCCTCTCTATATTTGTTCATGGATTCATGGCTTCAAGGGATGGTGAAAAGGGATCGCATGATGTCAATATATATATATATATATATATATATATATATATATATATATATATATATATATATATATATATATATATATATATATATATATATATATATTGTAACGTTTAACCTTGTGCTAAACGTTGTGGGGTGAGTTCACTTGCGTAATACTCAAAATTCGCAGATTGCTTCCAATGATTTATTTAGAACACACTGTACACGGCTTTCTATTTTAGTACAACTGTCACTATTTGTCACTTTGACTATCGAGTTCCAACTACTTTCGACTTATGTCTCCAATTGACTTCATAAGACTGACTCTGTCCCGTGATCGACACGGCCTTATATACCTGAATCATGACATGACATTCATCGAGAATGTTCTATGATTATCTAGACGAACATAATTAATGTTCTAGATCCTTGTCAAACTGACAATAGTATGACAAATTGTACCTCACATATAGTTTCTGGAAGGATCCAGAATAAATATTCTATAATTCTAGAACTACATAAAGAAATATACATGCAATAACTACTGTAAGCAATATAGTAGCATAAATAACTAATAAACGAATATCAACCGTAAGTACATGAATACCTATCCATGTTACACTGCCCCCTTCTTAGATTTGATCGTCCCGATCAAACATCAACCCAATGCATTCTTCAATCTCATCTGGGGGAGCTCCTTGCATCCTCTGGTCCCAATGCTGGCTCTCGCCACCCGAGGAAGACAGGTTACTCGTTGGTACTTTTGATCCTCTTCTTCGGTCATCAAAATGTTTCACCGGACTATGATTACCTCCAGGTGAACATACTCGAACAGGTGATCTGCTTCTACACAAGCTAACATGATCCTTGGTGGCCATACAACCTTCACCACTACGTGATCTTGAATTACGATCACGCAATCTAGGTATGTGGCAAGGAGACGTCAATTTACTACAGTACATTTCACTATTTTCAATATTGCGTGAACTACTGTGATTGCGCCTACTGTCTCGGTCACTGCGTCGCCTCATGCGCTTTCTTCTATTGCGGCCGAAGCACCTTCTATCTCCTGCGCCTTTTTGTGGAATACTGCAACGTGAACTGCTTTCCCCACGAACACTACTGCCTACACATTGCCTGATACTTCTTCGACATCTCGATATACTGTGCCTTCTAACAAGACTGTTTCTTCTACTGCTTGATCTCTCTCTAGAGATACTGCTCTCCTTCGAACTAGGTATGGCATCTTCCCTCTTAACAGCAGGCTCCATATCTAAGCTGTCTTTGTTAGAGCAATAATGACATTTCTGTTGGGCGCAATTTTCTTTCTTCCGGATTTCGGAACTTTCTTGTACATTACCAGTTTGAAGTGGACAGTTCTTCTTCATGTGCCCTTCTTGTCCACAATTCCAACACACCCTCGGAGTACTGAAATTTTCTGACTCATTGCTAGATTGAATGTGTGAACAATTCCTTTTGATATGTCCTCCTTGTCGACAGTTCCAACACACCCTCTGAGTACTATGTCCAGTTGATTGACCATCCAGTTTTCGTAACATTTCAATAATTTGCTTAATAATGTTACTTTTTCTGTATTTCCCATCTTGGATGAGGCTAACTCGTCGAATCTGTCCCCGATGGAGATGAGATCTGGATGCCTGTTTAGCAGCTTCATACTCAAGTGCACGTGCAAGGGCATCTTCAATTCTTGTAAGGCCACTCAACCGTAAGGCCTGCTGAATCTCAAAATCTCTTAGACCATCAATGAATGTCTGCACTGTTAGCCTGTCAATAAAGTCTCTCGGCGCTGTAGGGTATGCCAGTCGAACGAGCCGGACAACATCAGTTTCATACTGCTGCAATGTTTCGTCATACCTTTGTTGCCTGTACTTTAACTGTGCTTGGTAAACTTGTTGTAGATGTTGGTCACCATAACGCCTTTCAAGTTGATCTACTAAAATCTCATACGAATGTTCGTCATCAGTTAGGGTATTTAAGATTTCCAATGCATCACCACGTAGAGCCAAGATCAATGCAGTGGCCTTCTCTTCATCTGACCAACCACTAGCCAAAGCAGCAGCATCAAATTGCTTTTTATATGTAGACCAAGACTGTTTACCATCGAATTTTGGGGCTTCAATTTTTATTGGATTAACTACACCATTTTGAATTTCATTGGACGATCTTCTCAGAGGCACTTCAGGTTTCGTTTGCAACATCTTTTCTTCTATTAATTGAAATTTTTGATCAAAACTTTCTTGAACTTTCTCTAATTTCTGTTCAACTTTCTCTAATTTCTGGTCAACTTCCTGTTTATCTTCTTGACGCACTCTTGCTTGTTCTTCTAAGATTTGTCTTATTCTTGTTTCTTGTTCTTCTTTTTCCTGTTGTCTAATTCTTTCTCGTTCTTCTTTTTCTTGTTGTCTAATTCTTTCTTGAATTTCCAGAAATTGATTCATTTTTGCTTCTTGTTCTTGTCTACTTCTTTCTTGATTGTCTAGAATTTGACTTATTTTTGTTTGGTCTTCTTGTCTAATTCTTTCTTGTTCTTCTTTTTCTTGATGTCTAATTCTTTCTTGTTCTTGTCTAATTCTTTCTTGTTCTTCTTTATTATTTTTCAAGAACTCCATTATTTCTGCAAAATTTGCCATTTCGTCGTAATCTTTGGATCTGGTATTCACCATATATTCTCAGCAAAATGCGAAGATCCCTTTTTCTGACACCAATTGTAACGTTTAACCCTGTGCTAAACGTTGTGGGGTGAGTTCACTTGCGTAATACTCACAATTCGCAGATTGCTTCCAATGATTTATTTAGAACACACTGTACACGGCTTTCTATTTTAGTACAACTGTCACTATTTGTCACTTTGACTATCGCGTTCCAACTACTTTCGACTTATGTCTCCAATTGACTTCATAAGACTGACTCTGTCCCGTGATCGACACGGCCTTATATACCTGAATCATGACATGACATTCATCGAGAATGTTCTATGATTATCTAGACGAACATAATTAATGTTCTAGATCCTTGTCAAACTGACAATAGTATGACAAATTGTACCTCACATATAGTTTCTGGAAGGATCCAGAATAAATATTCTATAATTCTAGAACTACATAAAGAAATATACATGCAATAACTACTGTAAGCAATATAGTAGCATAAATAACTAATAAACGAATATCAACCGTAAGTACATGAATACCTATCCACGTTACAATATATATATATATATATATATATATATATATATATATATATATATATATATATATATATATATATATATATATATACATTAGTTTCACACCCCTGGGCCAGCAGGATTGATTTGATTATTTTCTTGTTTGAAAAGTGACTTGATTAAGAGTGTTCTTTGCTGTTTTTTTTTAATCTAATATAGGGTTGTAGGTATATTTCTTATTGTACTTTGTACGTATTTAGTATTTACCTCAGACAAGGAACCTTATCTAAGGTATTTACAAACTGTCTTATATAGATATGTCGTTTTCTAATGTACATGACATACAAGTAGTTTCAAAATGCCAGCTTTCCAAAAATGGAAATTTGGCTATCAGTTGCATATTTACAGTTTACAGATGTTGTAACTCTTGGAAATTGTTCTTTTTTAAATTGATGTATTTCATTATGTCATAGAATCATTTAAAAATTAATTTCTCTGGCATGTGGAAGGGTTTTTAAATAAAGTCATTATTTAAAAGTTGTAATAAAACTGTATATATAAATGCATTTTCAAATACATAAACAAACCCCATTATAAAATTGAGTTCAGCAAACCATCACCAGGGAATAAATGAATAGTATAAACTTTTTTATGTGATTACTTCTGATTTTCAGAAATATATTGCAAAAGATCAATTGCAGTAATTATACCAACTGGTTTCTCAACTTTGGAAGATACATCTAAAGAAATAACGGAATAAGAAGATGTAATTTTATGGTATTTTAATCAATAAATTTACCTTGAACTTCCAATACTAAAACATAGGTCTCTTTCTCTAGAATTCTGGACACAACTCCCAAATGAGCGGTCGTATAGACTTTTGGGTAAATACGCACTATGCATTTCTCAATACTAGAATTGGCCTGCACTTTGCCGGATATCAGACCATTCATAAGATTTTGCAGAGAAACAACACCTATCATAACGCTGGAAAAATATTTTCTGATTAGCTGTATCAAAACATCGATTATGATTCCATCCAATAGAAAAATGAAGAATGATAACTTACTTATTGCTATCTGTAACCGGTATTTGATCAACACCAAATTTTTTCATAGTGTTTAGAACTCTGTCGCATGTCATGTTTGTTGTTGCTGTTAGCAGTTTTTCCAACTTCATGGACGAAACGCTCATATCCCACCACCTAAAAGAACCGAGAAACTCTGTTATTATTTAAAAATTTAGACATTATGGGTCTCGAACATGTTAGTCATTCAAGTTATTGAAGAGCAACAATTCATGTTTGATTTAAAGAAAAACTAAAACAGAGAGGTCTAGAAAATTTGAAAAATATCTACGATTTAGTGTTCGATAGTAATTTACCCACCAGCGATTCTGAGTATCTTCACATGGTTTGAATGAACGAGCCTCCATCCATTGATCAGAAACGAATTTAGTTATATAGTTCCTGATACCGTCTGCCAGAACTACAACGACTTTCTTGCCAGCTTCCAGATGTTTAGCAGCTTTGATTGCGGCTGCTAGGACAGCTCCACTGCTAGAACCTCAACAAACATAATATAGATTTAAAGATTGTTGTAACTTGATGGATACGAATTAATATTGGGTGCGTTCAGACTTGAAAACAAAGAACAATGGTCATAATATTCAATTTTGTCGTAGGAGGAACGGTTTAGCCAGAAAATGAGATAACAGTTAATAAATATGACCGTTCATATGAGCATATTTTTTTTCCTGCTTTTCCTCAGAGATACGGGTTATAGCAGGTGGTAAAGGACCTTAAACCGAATGTTTTACACAATTCCATCAAAATAGTTACAGCCGTTTTCGCGTCACAATCTTGAGCGAAACACGTGTGTTAGGTATTGCTGCAACCAGTGTGAGCAGGATGCCCAATCTGTGTCACCGGCGAGCCATATCGATACCCTGAAAAATTAAGAATTAAGCAATAAAATCCGTCCATTTGTTCCCGACCGAGATAATCTGGGCTCAGACAGACAAACCAATGGCTGAAAATGTATTTTATGGACTATGAATCAAAAACATCTGTCGAACACCGGACACCGAAAATTGTACACGATTACAACACTTTTCAGTAGAAATAATAGATTTCGGATCGTGACAGACGATGTTTGAATATTGTATAATTTCAGATGGTTCCAGTGAAGAGATCATATTAAATTCAATGGTACAGGGTGGACCAAATAAGTTGTTTTCTTGTAGGAACAGACCTTATTTGACAAGATAGAAAATATTCGACCACAGTTTCTGCGGCCCGAATTTTATGAGAAACTCACTGGTTCAAACGAAAATTGGCTATCTGCAACCGTTTGGCCGGTAGAGGGCGTTTGTAAAAACTCTGCAATTTAAACAATGCCATGTAACTTGTTTTAATCATGAAGATAAGTTAAATTTTAAAGAAACATTTTTGATCAACTTTTTATGCAAAATACAAAAATGTCAGATATTTTATGCAGTCCGTTTACTAGTTACTAATATAAAATTAAAATTTTCTTATGAAGCACCCTGTATATTTTTCTACATTTGAAAAGAGTTTGAAATTAACTTTTCAACGACGTTTTGCCTTAAGAATTATAAAAATATTTGGGTTTTTATGGTTCCGAATTGAAGCTGCGCATTAAATTGGTATAAATTAATTTTGGTTAATATGTTTTAAAATTGCATACAAATGGCCTTTTTAATGCATATTTGCATAATATAGTTTGCTTTGCCTGCTAAAAAAATAGCAGTCGACAGATATCAGATATTAGTATCAGGTTGTGTTTAAGTTGAAGTCTAAGAGAAACACAAACATTAATTTAACAATAAGGAGTTCTAGAGGTGTTAAAGTTTCAAAAGCTCTTCGCACTGCAACTTCTAGTAACTCTCTAGTGGTTATGTATTCCTCTTATGTAAGATCTTTGATTTTTCCAACAACTAATCATGACCGCAACGCAAAATAACCACCAAGGCCTTCCAGAAATTACGACAGTAGAATCAGCAAAATATCTTGGACTAGTTGTAGATCAAAATTTGACCTGGAAAGATCATATATTATCCAACTCGCCAAAACTTAACAGCAGCCTATACCTAGTGAGAAGAATTAAACAGGTTGCCAGCTCCAAAACATCAATGACAGGCTATTACTCACTTTTTGAGAGCCATCTAAGATATGGCATAATAGCATGGAAAGGAACAACAGCTACAAACATTCAAAGAGTGTTGATTGTTCAAAAACGAGCCATCCGAGTACTAAAAGGACTAGAACCACTGGCGTCATGTTGTGAGGGACCCTACATTCAAGAGACAATCTTGTATGCCATAAAATCAAAGCAAACAAGAACTGGTAACAGGCACCAATACATCACAAGCAAGAAAGCCAAGAACAGAATGAATCTTAGATCTAATTTACATATATTTATAATAGGATAAAATGACGTATTATTGGTAAATGCATTCGAAAAGGTTCTTCGGACGGTCTCACGGAGTTAGCACTTCTAGTGTGAGAACGGACGATCATTTTCATACCGTCAGCGTTGTGGCTCCCATAACTCCTCCCATCTGAAGAGAAAACGAAAACGGTGAGCTTTGGTTTCCCGTTTCGTTAGTTATTGCTGCTGGTTTTCTGTACCATTTTCTTAGGAAAAATGCTACCAATCCGGCCATTGCAAATAACGTAAGAGTTGTTGCTAAACTCCAGGAGCTGGATGAAAAGTCTCTTGTGGGAAATTCATTGGTGTCTGAATTTCTTGAGATTTTGAATTTTATTTAGATCTAGTGTCTGTAGTGTTATTGGTTGGTCAACACTAAACACAGACAAGTTCCCAATGTCAATCTTTGATAATCGTAGTGGTTTCATTTTGGATAATTCTTGTTTGTTCCAAAACTCCAAGTTATTGATTTTAATGCCGCAATTAAAAGGGATTTGGATTAAGCTGGGTTTGTCTATGAGGTTGAATTCCTTGAAATTACACTCGTTCTGTAGTTTCAGAGGACTGCTTGCTGGAATGGCTATTAAATACTCGTCAGTTATTGATTCCAGAATGGGTTCTTGTACATGGGCAGTAACAGTTTGACAGTTTTGGCTTCTTTGATCAGGTTGGCTATGCAGCTTTCGGTTAATGGCTCGAGATGATTAGGACATATTTGGATATTGTTGATCGTAGGACAGGATTCCTCTGAGTATTGTTCTTCAGTTTTACCAATTGTAAGGTAGGGTAGTTTAGGTATGATTATTGACTGTTTTATCGGGATTGGAAAAAGATGGAAGCTTTCAAAGGTTTCTGGTGAGAAAATTGGTAAATGTATATCGAAAATTATTTTACTTCCAGAGAACGAAATTTGAAGGCTAGCTAGGGAGTAATAATCCATAGTATTCTTAAAAATAAGGAATCTGGATTGTCCATATATTTTTACTAAATGATCTATTACGTTATTTAATTCTTGTGCTGAAATTACGGAGCTATGAAGTGTGTTAATTTTGGCAAATGATATTGCGTTTTCTAAGTTATCGAGAAAATTTATGAGACTTTGACAATTAAGAATAATCTGGCCTAGAATGTTTTGAGTTTTTAAATAAATTACAATATCGTCAATAGTTTTATCAACATAGCCTTGAAGATATTCTAAGCGCATCTTGATCAGTTTTTGGTTTTCGCTCAAAATAGTTATTGTTGAATAATAATTATCAATAAGTTTTCTTGAGAGAGATATTTGTAACGAGAGTTCTTTTGCCATTGTGTTTTCATTTGTTTGGAGATCTACAATTGCTTTGTCATATTTTAATCCATCGTCTGAGTCGAGAGTGCCGAATAGCCATTTGGAGGTTTTTCCAACTAGATCGACTAGACCTCGCTTAGATCTCATATGCGGTGTTAAATTATTCAATTTGGTATTTGCTTCAGTTATTAGATATTTTGCATCGTTTAATATACTAGTATAAAGGCCTAAGAATAAACCAGGGTGATTGTGCGTAAGGTTTAGGGATTTTTCTATATTGGAGAAGAAATTGTCTAAGTTTATCAATTGATCATGTATCGGTTTAAGTTCGAAGTAGTGAATTAAAGTATGTTTTGAGCTTATCACTCGAGTTTGTCCAATGTGGAAGGGAAGTAATGGACTATCTATAGGATTTATTTTGACGTCAGGGATGGCTGCTTGTACTCGATGTATAGCTATGAGAAGGAGTATCATTGTCCACTTCATTGCCCTGCGAATAAGAATGAAAAGCTTTAGGCTTTTGAATCTGTGATTTGTGTATGAATTTGTCTTTACTGGTTTGGATTTTATTGCCAATATCTTTAACGACAGTTGTAATAATATGACGTGGTTAGGTCTTGCTTTTAAGGGCACTCTTGTTTTTTAATAAATATCTTAGTATTGGGTATAAATTCCGGAAGGTCTTCCCTTTTGATATTTTGTTTTTCAATTAGTTTAGATTTGGTTTGTAATGAGGTGTTGTATATTTTTTCGTAAATAAATTTTAGTCGTTGTCGCCGGTCGGCCATAAATTGGTTTAAAATGATCTCATCAGTCATATCGAATGGATCGAGTGAATTAATTCTGCCGTTTATTACGTCAAACGGTTTTTGTTTCGTTACGCTATGAACAGATGAATTATAACCGATGACAGCGAAATGCATCAATTGTTTTATAGATGCGTTTGGATCTTTTAATTTGAGAACTCTGAAGAGTTTGATGAAGGTTGAGTGTGCTCTCTCGATAGGGCTATTGCTGTTGGAATTTCCTGGAGTAGTAAAATGTAACTGTATACGAAGTAATTTACAGAAATCTAGTAGAATTGATGTTTTGAATTCTGTTCCGTTGTCACAGGTTATGAGTTTTGGAATACCGAAATTTGATAGTTTAATAAATTTTCAAAGACTACGAGGGCATTGCAGGTAGGCTCTAGGATATAAGCTTGAGCATATCTAGAAAATACATCTATTATGGTTAAAAATTTCGTGTTAGCGATTTGGAAACCGTCCATATGGATCGAATCGAGTGGTTGAGTTGGAGTTGCAGTGAGTTCGAACTTGATTTTCGGGGGATGTCTATCGTACTTGGCTTGTTGACAAATATCGCAGTTATTAATAAATTCGGTTATGTTCTTTTTTGATTTGGTCAATAATAAATTTTCTTCAGAGCTGAGGCGGATTCGTTTATTCCTCTATGTGTTGTTTCATGGTGGTGTGAAATAATTTCCCTTTGTTTATTTTTTTAGGTAACATCCTTGAGAAATTGGATGGATATTACCAAGTTATAGGCATGGTTTTGGAAGTTTTTTTGCAGCGTTATGGTTAATGCTGGAATGAAATCGATTTCTGATTTGCAAACATAAATACAGTACAACTTATTTGGGTCAACATTTTCCTTGAAGAATTTGAAAATCTCATAATCATAATTTTCTGAGAGGTGAACTGTCTGCCTGGTTTTGGTCTCAAAAAGTTTGCTTCTGATGATATGGTATGATGTATTAGCATAGTATAAAGTAGTAATTTCACTCCGTAAAAATCCTTTGATTTTTCAGCCGGAATTTGTAGTGCTGCGCGATGACCGACGAGGACGCATATGGCCGAATTCTTGCGTACCTATCCGATCGCCGGCCGCTGCAAAGAGTAGTAGGGTATTTGCCAGAGGTGTATTTAGGAAAATGTGGGTACACAATAAAATAAAAACTTTTCATATGAGCAATTATTCTGAATCAAAATATAACTTTTTTTTAATTGGATATTTTGAACATTATAAAAAAGAGATATACTTAATATACAAATGCAGTTATTATTACATATTATTACGTGTGTCTCCAAACTATAAGTTTTCTGTCTCTATTTGGCCTTTTTCAAATTTCTGTTCGCATATTTTATGGTATAATATATTCTTAATCTCGCATATAAATGCTAAATATAATCATAGTTGAAATTCTGACATGGATGTGAAAAGTTAATATTTTTAAAACTGCTAACTAATTGTTTTACAATATTATTTGAAACGCAAATAGTTTCAAAATGTTTTTGAAAAATATTTTCCATCTCAGTAATGAACTGCATAAAACTGCTATGAGGCATATACAATTCACCAAAAAGGTTTTCCTGGGAGTTTCTATATGCTTTCTCATATGTAAAAATTGAAGTTTCATCTAGTTCATTATATGAATTAGCAAATTTGTTACATATTTCGCAAGAATGTTTAGCCAAACATTTTTTAATTAGGAAGCCACATAAATATCTTGTAAAATTTGGTTCTAAAATGTCATTTTGGTAGTCACTAGGCTTTACTGTAAATTCCGTTTGTTTTTTAGTCTGATCCAAAAAATGGAATTTCAACACTTTCTGCATCTGGAATGTCCATTACTTTTAATAAAATTGACGATTCATCTTCTTCACAATTTTCAGTCCCTGAGTGCATTAATTTTATACAGAATAGTTTTCGAAATGACCTAATGAACTGTATGGGCGTTGGATTAAAACTATTTCCATTTTGTTGTCTGATGGAACCAAAAAAATTCTCAAGACAGTCTTGATTGAATCTTCTGGTTAGCAAATATTCCAATTCTTCAGATTTTGCAATTTCCCCTAGTTTCAAAAATGATTTTATGGTAATTTTCCAACCGTTGATACATTTTATTGTAGAAGTAATGTTTTTCCCCATTGAATTCACAACTTTTATTTTTTCGAACAGTTCATAAAAACCAACGAGTAGTTCATTATGATCTTGGGTGAATGTATAGGCATTTTGGTATTTCGTTTTTCCTAATTTATCAGAAGAATTCAAAAAATCAAACAAGTTATTGATTTCTCGAATAAACTTTTGTGTTGGCTCCGCTTCTTTTGGTAGATTTCTAAATCTAATATATAAATTCATACATGAAGCCACACTCAAACTGAATACTTGGGAGGCGTATTTCACTTTCATTTTTTCGAAAGCGTTTGGTGAAATATGAGAATCAGTCAGACGGGGTGCACCACGTATTTCATAATGCTTATCGTGTTCATACATTTTTTTAATATAATCCCAACAAATAAAATTATCGTCCACAACAAATTTATATTTTATTAAATTATTGCGTAGCGCTTTTAGCAAGTGGGGTGTGTCAAATATGAATGCAATATTTTTGCCCCCACATGAGAAGACAGGGTTCTCAGGAGATATGTGAAGTCTTTTCGAAAGCTGAATATTATTAGAGCCCATATCACAAACGAGAGATAATACATTTAGTCCTATTTCTTGTAAGTTTTCAATGATTTGTAATAAT
This sequence comes from Crioceris asparagi, assembly GCA_958507055.1. Taxonomy (NCBI): domain Eukaryota; kingdom Metazoa; phylum Arthropoda; class Insecta; order Coleoptera; family Chrysomelidae; genus Crioceris; species Crioceris asparagi. Next base: position 76,911,881 of record OY293826.1, on the reverse strand, counting down.
AATTCATGAAGATTTTTCGCAGGACATGATGAGTTAACAAGACAATAAACAAGAGGCTGTTTCCAATCCGAACAAACACCTCTTACCATTACCACTGTCGCATTCATAACAGGTTTAAACGTTCTTTCCTTTTCGCCAAAGTTTTCAAAACCTATAGTTGTGTCTGTGTTTATCCCGTAAAACAAACTGGCTTTTAAACTTATTTCATCGACACATACATTGTTTATCCAACATAGGAAATCGTTGAGCTTTCTGACGCAAAATTCGAAAAACATTTTCATAAACTCCTGCTGAAACGCTTAATTTTTTTATAAACCTGTGTAATGTTGATACACTAGGTAAACAAAACAAATTTACAAGATTTGTTTTATATAATTTTGGGCCTTCAAAATAAAGAGAAAGACAATAATTTTTAAATTCTTCGGTAAACCTACGACCTTTTGTTTTTTTGCCAATTTCAGATACCTGAATATTAATAAACTTAGCTAAATTGGACGAAGAACCACAAAATTTGTAAATTAGCTCTTTATAATTTTCCAAAGTAACTTTGTCTAAGTTAGGGCAAGTTGCTGAACCGTTCGTAAAGCTTTCCAATTTATTTTTCAGGTAACTATTTTCATTGCGAACCTTTTTGATCTCTTATCTTAATTTAGCCTTTCTTGGGGTGCCATATGATAAGTGAAATGGTGTCTGGATTGCCTGATTCGTTGATGGAGATGACACGCTTTTTTCTACTGGGTTGTTTGCAGAACAAAACTGGGACGAATAACCAGTACTTTGAATTTCGACATCGACGTCCTTATCAGTTTTTTGTTCTGGAACCTTTGAACACCCTTCTAATGAAGAAAAAATAGATGGGGTAACATTTCGGCGTAATCTGCTATGTGAATTATTAGCAAACGCACTTGAGTGAAAATGCTTGGCACACAACCTATAAGATTAGTTGTGGATATTATCTAACTTTGCAAACAAATCATCTCGATGACATGCCATCAGCCATATTCTAGCACTAAAAATATTTATAAACATGTATAATATATTATTATTACTATTATTATTAAGTTACCGATTTGCATCCAACGCAAATTTAAAAAAACTTAACGAACAATTTTTCGACGAGTTCAAACACCCAACAGCAGCACACAATTTTGTATTCATTTTCGTCAATCCGACTCTGTCTGAAGTATATGTTACCAGCTCAGGCGAGGGCAGCCCGTGGCAACTCTTATGAGAAAATTTTGACCGTAAGTTGCCAAAGTGTACTGATTGATCGCTAGTATCGCTTCCGACAATTAGTGGCGGTAACATTCAAATACGTAAATATTCTATTACCAATATGTTATCTGTCTAACACCTCTAACCTCATTTTTCTGAAGCGTTGTTTGTATTTGTGGTATGTTTTCTCTTGTTTTGTACCTTTTGGATGTTTTGAAGGTACGTATCTGAGAAATGAGAGAATATACACGTTTTCTCTGCAATTCTCTGTTGTTGAATGTGAATTTTATTCTCTATTACTATTTTAGTATCTTATTCTTATGATTCGTATCTCATTTATTTCAGTGTTCGTAAGGCTTAGTGGCAAGAAAATGCCACTAAAGACATGCTGTAGGCCTGCCGAGAAAGCTGGTTGAACCCAGGAAAACATTTGTAATTAGGTATGGCATGAGAAAAATACGAAGGAAAATGGAGAGCAACGCAATTTATATATACAAAGTTTTCAAGGAAGTTCATCCTAAAACTGGAATATTAAGCAAAGATATGTGTATCATGAATAGCTTTTTGATTGACATTTTCGAACGTATTGATGCTTAAGCTTTCCGTCAAGCTCATTATATAGAGATCAGAGTAAACAAAAGAGATCGCAAATAACATATAAGAAACAACTGTTAATTTAATTCTACCAGGTAAATTAGCGTACCATGTAGTAGGTGAAAGAACCAACTAGTACTCCGGTGAGCTAAAAACATAGAAAAGTTGTTGAATGTGAATTTTATTCTCTATTTCTATTTTAGTATTTTATTCTTATCATTCGTATTTCAGTGTTGGTATGGCTCAGTGGCAAGAAAATGCCACTAAAGACATGCTGTAAGGCTGCCGAGAAAGCTGATAAAACCCAGGAAAACATTTGTAATTAGGTATAGCATGAAGAAAATACGAAGGAAAATGGAGAGCAACCCTTTTTATATATACCAAGTATTCAAGCAAGTTCAATCTAAAACTGGAATATCAAGCAAAAGTATTTTTATCATGAATAGCTTTTTGATTGACTTTTTCGGACGTATTGTTGCTTAAGCTTTCCGTCAAGCTCATTAAATAGAGATCAGAGTAAACAAAAGAGATCGCAAGTAACATGTAAGAAATAACTGTTAATCTACTTCTACCAAGTAAATTAGCGTACCATGTTCTAGGTGAAAGAACCAACTAGTACTCCGGTGAAGCTAAAAATATAGAAAAGTTGTTGAATGTGAATTTTATTCTCTATTTCTATTTTAGTATTTTATTCTTATCATTCGTATTTCAATGTTGGTATGGCTCAGTGGTAAGAAAATGCCCGAAATACGGCATGATTGATAGTTTATAATGTATTGCTGTTTAAGATTGTCGTCTAGCTCATTATACAAAGAGATCAGAGAATATAAAATAGACGGCTATTACAGTTACACTTCAGAGAACGTTTAAATTTTATTGTTTGTCTTGTGAACTCTTTACCGAGCATGCTTCTCTATCAGCTCAGATTTATAATGATATATTTTTTATTGCAGTGAAATGGTGGTGCACAAGGCAAAATCGAATGTTTGCAGATGAACAACGGAATAAGAAGGATGTGGCAAAAGTAAAATACCTCAAAGGCATTTGAAGAATCTCGTTTCCGAGTCCTGGTGGTATAGAGAAATTATAATAAGTGCATAAATGTGAGTATAGCTGAATTTTGCTTGTAATTATTTGAGTTTACTTGTAATATACGGTGTAGATGTTTAAAATTTGTTTTTTTATTTACATGTCTAATTGAGGAGCAACGAAAGAAGGCTGAAGGAGAAATGGAGCAATGCAAGCGCAGATGAAGAATCCAGCGTCCGAGTCCTGGTGGTGTAGAGAGCATAATGAGTGCATCAATGTGAGTATGGCTGAATTTTGCTTATATTTATTTCAGTTTACTTGTAATATACGGCGCAGATGTTTATATTTTTATTTTTATTTATATGTCTAATTGAGGAGCGGCAGAAGAGGATTAAAGAAGAAATGGAGCAATGCAAGCGCATATGAAGTATCCAGCGTCCGGGTCGTGGTGGTATAATAAGTGTTTTACAAAAGCAGTTATTTAGACTGCTCTGGGTAATAATTTATTATAATAATAAGTATGTTATATAAGTATATTGTAATAGTAATGTATGTTGATGTTTACATTGGCGACCTTCAAGTTATTAAAAAAATTACTTCTAACTTTTTGTGTATTTATTATGACTTTATTAATTCCCCTTAGACATAGTGAAAGGAGTGAAACTTTCAGAAATTGTTGGAGAACAGTTAATAAAAAATCTATGCTGCATTCATATAATGTTTTTTTAACTCTCTTCAACAATTTCTGAATGTTTTATTGCTTTCTCTACTTTGCGCTACTTTTATATTCCACCGTTAATTTGAATGTCCGATTTAAATCTGCCGCCACACTTAACTTCGTGAGTGTACCGATTGAGCGCTAGTGTACTCAAGGTCAAAACATGGTCAAAAAGATTAACATGGGAGTTACCATTCTCTTGGAGGTATGTTTTCTCTGATCTCAACTGAACGCTCAACATCCCGCGAACATCCTACGGATTTCTGTCGGCATGCTGAAAATATTCGCTCGAGTGCAACTACTACTTTACTTATACTATGGTATTAGCACTCTGATTAAAAATAATTTGGTTAGAGTAGTGGTTCACACAATTTTCGGTGAAAGGTATTTCTAATATGGGGACTTCGACAGCTGAATGTGTCGTTTCGCTATCGGAGTCTGGAGGGCGCACTATATTTGAGTGTATAATTTTCTTCGGTTCTAGTGGTGGCGGGTGAGCATTTTGAATGAAGATATTATCAATTTTTTCGAGATCGTCTATGGTCACATTAGCATTTATTGGAACGGGAATATCCTCGAAATCGTTAAGATTATCGTTATTATGCGGTGGTTGTGGAGAAAGGAATTCGTTTATATCTATTGATATATCGCCAGGATTACCTATGAGAGATTAATTTTCAATGGCATGAATTTCTATCCTAGAAAGCGCGTCTGCGTTGGTGTTCTGGATTCCTTTTTTATATAGTATTTGATAGTCATATTCCTCCATCCTAAGGCGCCATCTTACTAGTCGAGAATTTGACTCTTTTAAACTGAATAGCCACTGAAGAGGTTTATGATCTGTAACTATTGTGAACTTTCTACCGAATAAATATGGGCGAAAATGCTGAGTGGCCCATAATTCAAAAGTTTGTATAAACTCGGGAGTATGTTCAATTCTCTCCCCCTTCTTTAAACAGTGGGTAAAGGGTTTTGTAAGTAAGTCGGAATCGGGGAAGGGCAACACATTTATAGGGTTATCGAAAGTATGTTGTATAATTTCATCGCTATTGTTAAAAATTTCTATTTTTGCGAATCCGATTTTTGCTATTGTTAATGTTTCGGGAATATGTAAGTTCTTAATTTTACATTCGGGAACTATAATATCACCATCACATTCGGATACAGGCACATAGAGGGAAGCAATTTCAAAAGATTTCAGGGTAATCTTATATTTTTCTGTTTCAGGGTTCCTAAAAATAATTGGGATATTTGTTTTATTATTGTAAAGCTGTTTATTTACCAATTCAATCAAAAATTTAAGGTTTTGAAGCTCTTTTAATCCAATAATACCATCGAAGAAATTATGAAAATCGAAGAGAATAAAGGTTATTTGTTTATCGCTTTTCAATTCGGGCATTGCTGGAATATCAGCTCTAAAACGGACTTCTTTTTCTCCTACGCCTGTCCTTATTTGTGTTGGACAATGATAGATACAATCACTAAAATATTTTTGTGCAATAGAAGGTTTATGTAAGGTAAGCTGTTATTAATTTCAGTGTACATTTCGGATGTTATTGTTAAAGGGGAGGTGTTTCCTGGGCATCTATTAGAAAATGTTCAGAGTGTTCGAAATAATTTGGGTTTTGATTTTCTGTAACGGGATTATCGTACCCTTCGAGATAGTTTCCTAAAATCTCTGGTTGATCGTATGTTATTTCAGGATTCTCGACAGTTTCCCCGTCAATTTGATAAAGCTCTTCTGAAATAAAATTACGTGGACCAGAGGATTTGAAATAATTTCTAGAATTTGTATGTTTCTTCATACTAGGAAGTGTATAGCTGGTTCTGGTAGACATTGGTTCTGGTTTATTGGTTGGAGTTTTCCCGGTTGGTTTGAATACGTCTTTAGGAAGTCCGAAAACTTCTCTATTAGTGAAAAATTTTTGTTGAATTGGTTGGGATTGAAAATGTGGTTCAGGAAATTAAAATGGTCCTGGACTTTGTAAATTTTGGGTTTGAATGAAATTTTGTGGTGGGTGGAAGGTGGAAGCGATGTTGGGGTGAATAGCTTGATTGAATTCTTTGCATAGGGGATTGATAATATTGTGGTGGTTGAGGAGCGGTAAGTTTATGATTATTCATAGGCATTCTAAATAGATTCTGGGTATATTGAAAATTTTGTTCTTCGATAATAATTGTAATAGCCTCTTCTAGAGATTTAGGATCTTTCATTCTAACAAACAATTGCAAATGAGCAGGCAAATCACCAATGTAAGTTCTAAGGGATAATTGGTCGTAATGTCTCAGATGTATCTCTTTAGCAGCAGCATTCATGGATTGATTAGCAATTTTCTGAAGTCAAGAGAACACTCGTTTCTATTAGGCCTAGCCATGAACAGATCTTGCTCTAAACATTCTAAATTTCTATTGTCACCAAAACATTGCTCAAGAGCCGCTTTTATCAACGGCCAACTAGTTAGTTCTGGGCGTGATCCAACTAGAATTTGTGCCCTACCTAGTAGTTTAGTTTGAATAACTCTAATTAAATAATTTTTTACCCTTATATCTGTTGTATTTCCAAAATTACCAAAAAGGAAGTTACAAGCATGTATAAAATTATTAAGTAAATTAATATCGCCATCGTAATTAGGTATCAACAAAAAATTTAAGCATATTTAAGCCGCTAATGATTTGTTCGTTATTACTATCTGGCATTTTGTTACTAACTTTAAGTGTTGTTGAAAAATTATCTATTAAATCGTCAATATTACTCATAAATTATTACTCCTTTAAGGTTGGTTATGTATATTATTCTAATAAATCTAGAAGTATCAAATTTTCTTATACGGAGAAAATAAGGAAATAACAGAAACTTGGACTTACTTTGTCGTTGTTTCTCTGTTGAGCGATTCTGCTTTGGGTCCTTGCGTTGTCCTCAGGTGTATAAACACTTGTGGAACTGGGGAGGTTCTGTAGTGCCAAGGGATGATGATCCGCGTTAGTGTCCAAAAATACGTATTCTACCGTAGTTTGGCCAAAAACTGCACAAAACGACTGACTGCGCCAATAATGGTTTTCGGTTAACGAAAATAGTTTTTAAAAAGTTTTATTGCAAGGAAGAAAGCAAAGAACAGAATGAATCTTAGATCTAATTTACATATATTTATAATAGGATAAAATGACGTATTATTGGTAAATGCATGCGAAAAGGTTCTTCGGACGGTCTCACGGAGTCAGCACTTCTAGTGTGAGAACGGACGATGATTTTCATACCGTCAGCGTTGTGGCTCCCATAACTAACAGTAACACACTTTTTTTCGTGACATTAGCTCTGTTCTCTATGAATATGTGCAATAAAGAATCTGAATATGTTTGACGAATTCTATTCAAAGGCAAATTTAAAATACGCATAAATCAAAAGATAATGGTCTCTACTTTTGCCACGCAGACCGTGGCGAATATATAACTAAGCATGGACAAAATTTGAAAATCGAATCGTTTACGATAATTTGTAGGTAATTTTAAAACATATTAGAGTATATAGCACAACCAAAATTAATTTATACCGATTTGATGCGCAGCCTCAATTCGGAACCATAAAAACCTAAATATTTCCATAACTCTTGAGGCCAATTATTAATATATGTCACATCTTTGAAAAGGTAATTTCAAGCTCTTTTTAAATATTGAATTATATACAGGGTGCTTCATAAGAATGTTTTAATTTTATATAAGTAACTCGTAAACGGAACACCCTGTATAAAAACATCTCATTTTCGTATCTGGCATAAAAAGCTGCTTAAGAAATGTTTTTTTTCAAATTTAACTTATTATTATTAATTTATTATTATTTTTTTTATTTATTTATTTTTTTATTTTTTTTATTTATTTTCTATTAACTTAATCAACTTATCTTTAAAAATAAAAAAGTTAAGTGGCATTATTTAAATTGCAGACGCCCTCTACCGGCCAAACGGTTGCAGATAGCCGACTTTCGTTTGAATCAGTGAGTTTCTCAAAAAAATCGAGCCGCAGAAACGGGGGACGAAAATTTCTCTTCAAATAAGGTGTGTTCCCGTAAGAATACAATTTGTTTGGCCAAGCCTGTACAGTAGTAATGTTTTTTAGATCACTCGTTAAAATAATTAAAACAAACATTTAAAGCCTGGAGGGGTCATACATTAAAATTAATTGATAAAAATTAACTAACGTATTCATAATGAAAACTAAAAACTAAGATAGCATTGTGTTCTTAGGTATGGTTACGATATCAAACGGCTGTAAAATGTCTAAGCCCAATAATTTTTTGAAATTTGGTTTTACCTTACATAAAACCATCGTAAGTTAGCTTCTTTTTTAAATATTAAATGGGATATCCCCTCTTTAATGAATGTTAAAGCACTCAATTTATTATAACAAAATTCGTTTTTCATCAACTAATAAATATTTATCAATCCTTCAATGTTTTTATTTTACTATTATTTAAAAAACCATATTTCGCACACCTGCCAAACCACATATATAAATTGTTGAGAAAATGACTATCCAAAAATATATAGGGTGTTCCATTCGAAAATATACCAAAAATTAAATTAGCTGTTAGATATCAAAGTACATCACTGAGAAGAGTGAAGGCTTTACAAAAACTTTTGTTAGGGTACTTTTTAATATCACCTATAGTTTACCCACAAATCAGATGGTTCCAGATATTTGCCCATCGCTTTTTGAGTTCATAATATATAGGGGTTTTCATTAGTTTAAGGATTACAGACTTTTGTTACACGTTGTATGAATACATACCTACTAACAATCCTTCATCACTTATCAACCTTCTGGCCAATGGCAGCGATTCAGCATCATTCGTTTTAATCCATTCATCCACAACCGATCGATCTAATACTGTTGGCAAAAAATCATAGCCAATACCTTCAACTTCATAGAATGTAACATCGGTTTTGTTGACACTCTCGGGCAATGCAAGTATGGAACCCTGTGGATCAGCAGCTACAATTTTCGTTTGGGGGGAGATTTCCTTGAATTTTCTTCCAATGCCTGTGATTGTGCCGCCTGTACCGGTACCGACAACCTGGAAATAGCATTTCAGATGAAGGAAAGCATCTAACAGAAAAACAAAAACACATACAATCATGTCAACTTGTTGGTTCATTTGATCGTAGATTTCTTCAGCTGTTGTGTCATAGTGAGCTAAGGGATTGCCAGGATTTGAATACTGAAATGATAGAAATTTGTCAAATATTTGTCGTAATTATCAACATGCATAAATCAAACCTGATCCAATATAATCGAATTGGGAATCTCCTTCTTCAATCTATGAGTTACTCCAAACATACCCTCTGGAGCATCTGAGTCGGCATTGACTGGTGTTCTCACGATTTCAGCGCCCAGTGCAGTGAGAATAGAAACCTTCTCATTGGACATCTTTTCCGACATAACTATGACACATCTGTAGCCTGTAGCCATGAAAATAGCAGATACAAAGAAATTCAAAGAATATTACCACAGTTCAAAATAGAATGGTGACTTTACCTTTCACAGCGGCCGACAAAGCTATACCAATTCCAGTATTGCCTGATGTAGGCTCGATAATCGTATAGCCTGGTTTGAGAAGACCTTGTTTTTCAGCATCTTCAACAAGTCGTGCTCCAATTCTATCTTTCACTGATCCTCCAGGATTGAAGAACTCACATTTTGCATCTTAACAAATAAAAATATATTATTTTGGATAAATAATGTAAGAAGAATAACAGTTTCATGAATATATTTCGAGAAAACTGAATATTTTGTATTCCATATGTACCAAATTTATTTCGGTAAATGTGTAGAACAGGTCCCCATCGAATTTTGATTTTTTTTATCTAGATGTGTAGTAATATATTTTACAGACATTCCAATTAAAATTTTAGCGCGGCAACCTCTATCAAGCTTACTGGAGGGTGGAGTGAATAGGGGTTCTGAGTGGGGAAAATATGTGTTTAGTGATACAACTTTTGTAGTAATTTGGACAATGTAATACTAAATTAACCAAATAAATAAAAAAGTGCTGCAATTAACAAAAACAGAGCCATAAAAAATATTAGGGCAAGGAAAACAGCCTTCCGCTATAAATGTTGTAGATACAGCCATTGTGCGATGTTGCCAGAATGACACGTTTGTAATGAATTAATAAATAACCAATGAAATACTGATAATACGCCATCATTCATAGTAAACAGTGCAGTAGCGTGGTGGCGCACAGGCTTATCGTATGAGTCAGAATTAGGAAAAATTCGAGGTGAAAATAGTAAACTCTAGAATTTTTTTCCTCGTCAAAATGAATAGTGACCGCCTAATAATTTTTGGTGGAAACAGTTCCATTACATGTTCTGAAGTTAGGGGGCCTCGCTACCCAGTGATATAATAGTCCCCTTATTTCTCCGAAACGAATTATCCCAGCTGAATGAAATTTGAAACACTTCCTAAGAAGCTCAAGATGAAGGGCGGATCATAAAGGAAAATTAGAAAATATAAATTTTTAAAAAAACTTTGTTATTACACATTTTTCGAAATTAAAAAAGTGATCCCCCTTTCCTATGATAATTCTAGAAATATTTGCTAAATACAAAATTTCTCTAATTGTAAGGATAAAAGAGTTTAAAGGGATCTAGACTTCTCTAATTAATTATCCCTGTTCCTGCTTACCTCTGCCGTCAGAGTTCTAAGCGCCACTCAAGGGTTCAAAGCGGGTGGGATTCAGAAGCGTATCATTTTCTCTTCTTTGTTGAGCAGTTAAGTGATTTATTCGTATTGTGTTGGGAGTTCTGAATTATGGAAACACTACGTCACTACACGATTAAATGGTTTACGGTTTGGGAGAAATAGTATGAAGGAACGATCAGATAATGAATTCCTAATAAATTGATTATTTTGAGTAATATAGAAGGTATTATGTCTACAGTAAACAATAGTTAGATGAATTTAAATGTGATATCAAAGATAAAAAAAGAATCTGTAGTCTCTTCTTTCCCACAATGTTATTGCAGAGCATCTTTGACAGGTACCCTTATTTATTTCTCAGAACTAGACAACTGTACTTGGTTAATACTGATCTAACTTAATTTCATATAATTGTATTTCCAGGAATAACTGGCCATTTTTAATATTATTAATAATATTTTGTTTCTAGGCCCCTCATGGACCGTAGATTCCAAATCCAAGAGTTTATGTATAAAATATATGAATATATCCATAATAGGTATACGAATATTATAAAAACAAAAATTTGTTGGTTTAAGTTATCACTTTGTATAAGTATTTTTTATTATTATTTTTTTAAATTTGGAGGCAAGATGATTCGTTAATTCGTTTCTGGAGTCCGATAGGTATGATGTATGATGGTACCATAATTATGACCAAATACAAGGCCAACTTCACATTACAAAAATAAATGTTTTTTACTTTGTTGTGTGAAGTCCCATAGGCCTAACGCTAGAAAATGTAAAACATTTAAACCTCCCATATTTAGTTGTTGTAACATACTAATTTGTTTTGGTTACTGACAGATTTTGTGGGATAAGAGTTTTCGGAAAATAATATTTTCCCGAAATAAAATGGACGATTTCTACTAAATTGTATGGTGCCAGAGCGGGAATATAGATTAGATAAAATGTTTCTAATAGAATACTGAAACCCAATTATCAACGCATGTTTTATTCTTCTCGTAATTTGCAGCCGAAGTTAAAATTCAAATAAAAATATAAGAACTTTATAATAATAGGAATAGAAGTATTTTTGACCGATTTAAAAAAAGGAGAATGCTTACATTTCCGTTGTATGTTTGTTTTTTATGGCTATTCGCGCGCTTTGATAAAGTAAACGTACTCCGATTTAGACTATTTTTGTTTCATTTGAAAGAGGACAGTTGAGAAATGATCCCATATGTAGAAAAACTTCCGTATTCTCCTTCCAATAACCGCCCACGAAGGGGGTGGAGGGGTCAATTTTTCTCGAAAATCGCGAAAATATGCGTATTTCCTCTATGTGGAAGGGCATTTTTTCAGAAGATTGAAAATATGAGAACGCCAAATTAAAGTAGCAAAATTTAAATTGAACATTTTTTAAAAAGAGTTACGGTCTTTGAGTTACAGCAGTAAAGTCTGAAATATGTATATCTGCGCCGCGATTTTTCGAGATCTCTGAATAATAAATAACAAGTACAAGCTAAGCCAATACATGGGTAATATGAAATGTGAAATAAATATTTTTAAAAAAAGCTGTGCCTTTGTAGTTTGCTGTTGTAGGCACCAACTCCAAAACTACCAGCCCCACAAGAATTAATATTATTTTGAATTTTTCAGTGCAACAACTAATAAAGTCGATCCATTTTTTTGAAAAAAATATTTATGTCAATTATATTAGCTTATGAAAAAGAAATAAGTGACTTTTTTTATTATAACGATATTTGAGCTCGAAAAAGTTATTTTATATTCAGAGAACTTTGACGATAGAAGTGCTTCTTTCTTGAAGTAGAGACAGTTGAATAATTAGAATTGAAATGAATTCTGAAAATTGTTTTTCTAAATACTTGTATTATATAAATTTTGCGATAAAAAATTATAATTTGAAAAAAATCTAAGCTATTGCAATTCTATATTTACTCTTAGATATTTTCTAATAATTAGAATTAACATCCCAGTAGAAATTTATTGTAATGGGTCCGATTTTCGGAAATTGTAACTTTGAAAAATCTCCACATTTTATGTTACTCAGTCATATAAAATAGTTTTTAGAAAAATGTCTCGTATGTCCGCTTTTGTGTGTACGTATGTAAAGGTGTATGTAACAAAAAATCCACTAGGTACATGAAAAATATTTTCTTGTAAAATTTCAAAAATTATATTTTGTAGAGCGTAACCAAACTCAGTACAAAAATCAGTCGTTGACTGACTAAGAAAAACCTAGATAATTAGTATGATTGACTTTTAGTTTCATAATGGCCGCCTTTGAGAGAGAAAAAAAACTAAAAAATTGTCCAAGTTTGAAATGAAATTGAAAATAAATTTTATAAATTAGTGCGATTTCAAGTTATGTCTTTGCGATAAAACATATAATATAGGTACTGGGAAGTTCGTAGTGTGAACCTCAAGGGTCTGCTGTTTTTTAGGTAAATTTCTTATAGAAATTGCGATCGTTCACACTTTTGAATTTCGAAAAAATTTCAACAGCGTGTTGTTATGTGTCTATAAGTAATTCAAAAAAAAGCTTTTGGTTCAACAGTATATATATTCATATGGGATATTACGATATTTGTTAAAATGAAAACTGCTGTTCGAAGCAATTTTTGATAAAATGCACAAAAAAAGATTGATAAAAAAACTAATAAAGAAAAAATCTATGGATGTTTCAAAATTTCAATTCAATAAATTTACCTTTCCGCTGGCTACAGGCCATCGGAATTTTTTTCTTTGTTTTCTTTTAATTTCATTTCTGAAGATTTTGTTCAATAAAATAATAAATACCAAGATGCAATAACGTTGTATAATATTTGAGCTATATTCGTTCATTCATTTTCAATAATATTTATAGTGTAGATACATTATTGTTTATCAGTAGATATTTATAAGGTATTCAACATGAAAAGAAGGAAGTAAAAGGTCAATTTCTAATATAAAATTCCAACATTTTATCATACAATTTTGTATTTGATAATTCATGCTTTTGATACAAATGTTAATTCTCGAAATGCATTCAGATCTAATGTCAATAACGTTATTTAATTTGATTGATTTCAAGATACCTAACCCCTTTCACTTTGTATCTAGGTGTAAGTTTCCGAAATCCATTGGAAGAATCTCTAGCGAATATAAATATTAGGTATGATCATAATATATATTCTCATTGTCCCTTTCGGGTTCATCATAATGTAGGTATCTAATACTCTCAACTGTATGAGACACACCACTGGATTAGATCTATAACTCATCCTGATTGGTCAAGGCATAAGAAATACGTTCCAAATCGCTGGCCGTCATTATATGGTATTTAGCGTAATACACAACAATAAACGTTGTATAGTGTTATTTCATGTGCTTAACAGCTGGGTCAGCCTTCTTACCTCCCCACGGGAAGGTGAAGAAGTACACTTTGAGACGATCAGCTGGTAACGAGGCCCCTTAAAGCGAAATTGCCGAGATCCGCGCGGACCTGTTCTACCCATTGACCTTTATTTCAATTCCTATACTTATTACATAATGTTCTACAACGATAATACCTACTTATCTAGAACCAACTGAAAATCTCATCTTAATACTAATGCCGCGTATCATTTGCTGTTTAGATTTATAAAACAAACCTTACAAAATAATAAAATAACGCCATGAACACTAGTTCAGTATCATTGTTAAAAATTACTTCAAGGTTTATAGTGATAACGGTAACTGCTAAAGAATTAATAATATGCGATAATAAGAATCAATTGCTAAAGACAACCAAAACAATTGCAACATATTTACGTACTCGATTATTTTAATAAAGTATTTCGTCACATGAGCTTAATCTGTAAAACAAGTAAGTAGGTATATAAAAGAAATTGAAAAATAATTAAGATATTGTAATGGATTCAATTCTATGCTTACAAAAACTTACAAACATCACATTTGAGCCCTTCAACTTGTGGTATTTTATTAAGTTTTATAAGTGGAGTATTACCAATTGCGGCCACAGCATTTGGATAAATCTTTCCAGGATGTTTCCTAAAAATGACAAATATTTCAGGTTTGGTTATTGCTCGTTGCTCCTAATAAATAAATATAATTCTGATAAAATCAAAAATAAAAAGTGTGCGTCAATTTTTGTTTGAAGTATTCATTCTATTTATTCATCATGATAAATAAATGAGCTAATTCACTCACCATTCCTGGGTTCTGTGGGGGGTCGTGAGTCTTCCAGCATCCTTATGCCAAGTGCATTTGGAAGGTTTATTGGGTAGAGCGAAATTATCATTTAAAGGAGACCAGAATGTAAGATTGTTTTTCAAACGTTTAAAATTTTCACTACAATTAGTTGAGTTTTGTGAAGCAGTTTTACTCATCTTAATACACAAAGTTTTTCAAAGAAAAAGGTTGACGTTAAGAATGGAAGTAGCTTTCAGACTGTTGAGGAGGTTGAGACAGCGGGAGTGCGGCAGCCGGGTGCGACAAGCGAGCTGAAAGATAACTAAAACTAAATTATAGATTATAGCGGTTGAAAATTTAATAAAATTAATTCAGTGAGATAAAAATAGTCTCTAATATTGCACATGGGACAAAGCGCCTGCTCCATTTGAAATTAGCAGCGTGTTCCGTTGGTAAGTTCACCAAGACGAGGTAGTGTTCTCTGACAGAGAACACTACCTCCAAGACCAGTGCCAGTCATATGGGCTCGTGCGGCAATTGACAGTTGATAGCGTTTGGAGGAAAAATAACCTCACTACTCACTGTTTACATTACGTCAAACAAAATTCTTAGTTATATGATGAATGATGAGTTATCTTTTGTAGTTCATGTGTGATTATAATACCTATAACTTTTTTAAACAATTTTATTTGATATAATTAAACGAACTAATTAAAGTGACTTGTATGAATCTAGATCAGTCACCTCTCTAAGAGGCCGCTGCGAGTTAAAAACTTGAATAAAAGCAAACATAATACCATCATTTTTGAATTCTTGTCAAATGAGTGTTACTACATTTTAAATGAATTCATTAAAAGGAGCATAAGAATAGGTGGCCTGAGTATTCCTTTAACATTTCAAGTGATTTAAATCTCTTGTTTTAGTGCCTTCAAGTACCTACCTGTATTATTGTACTAGTAGGTACCTATATATATGTGAACGTATGTCCACATACCTATATGATTTGTAAAAGTTAACGGTTATTAAAAGATAGTATTACAAGATTTAGTTATTTATACCATATAACTGTTAATTTATCATTTCTAATTAAAATATAGAAAGATAGGCAAGTGGTACAGTAGATATTTGTTACATTTGACATTTAGATTGTAACAATAATAAATAAGTAACAATGAATTTGATGATTTCAAGGATGGTAGGTATCAATTACTAAGGAATATGTTATGAATAATCTTTATTTCCAAAGAAGAGCAATGAGATTTATATAATTCACTTGTATAATATTGCAATGTAATAACTTATTAATATACTATATTTGGAATCGCATATACGTAACATATACATATTTAATGTAACAAATACACATTAAACTTGTTTGGTCGCTACTGCTAATTTAGAGTTAGAAGGACCCATAGATATATGTCTATGGAATAATAACCTTCTATAAAGGCTTCAGACTGCCTTTGACCGAAGGTCCAATATGCTTGATGCCACTCTCGCAGCAACGTTTCTATTTTTCTGCAACATTATAAAGTAATAATAAGCTGGGTCACGTACCTACCAAAAATCATCTAATGGAATAGAAGATGGGACATAAATTGAGGCAAATGCAACACACTCTAACAATCTTATCAATGAAAGCAGATTCTGTATCCTTTTTATGGAGTTGAGGTAATGCGGCAGTTTAGGATTCCTAATTTGACGTAGGCCGGCCGCCGATGAAATGTTCAAGCGCGGTTCTGTTTGACTTCGCCTTATATACTTTTACTTGTCAATGCTGGTAGGTCATATAGCATATAATAGAACATTAATATTAAACAGAAGAAGAAATATAGGAGAAGGCTATTTCTCTTGTGTCACAAGTACTGTGAAATTTAAATCCAAATATAAAACATAAGGAATAAAAATATACCCTATGGTCCAAAGATGAAAATGTTATTGAGAAATATTGAATTTAAACTTCAACTCAAACATGTATGAATGAAATACACAGGATCACGGTAAGATTAGTGGAGATTTCTACTAATCTTGAGAGTAGAGCTTCTTTTTAATATTTATTATTGACAGTTCAAAATCGTATTTGATTTGATGAGCCCTAAAATACTAATTTTGAAAGAACAATGATGTGATGGTAATTACAGTAAATTTTCGTGTAAGATAAGCTACATCGAAGTGGTCTTCTTAACTTCTTGTTTGGTGGATTCGATTATTTTAGTCAGTTTTACGGTTTCGTGTGTTGAAGAATCAGTTCTCCAATTATCTAGATGTTAAAACATTAGTGGGGGCACTGAAAAATTCAAAGTAATAATTGGTTCTGGTACTTTTGAGTTGGTGCCGAAAGTCTTCTATCCAACTACAGTTGCGCTACTTCAATATTACCACCACCATTAATACTATTTTGTATTTTCTGGCCTAAAGATAGTTGAAATTTAGATAATTGAAGAACTGATATATAATATGCCAATACACAAATTACCAACAATCAAACCAGAAGTTAACAAGATCAATATAATAAGCTTTTCTTCTTATTATTTCACACGACAAATTACTTTTAAAAAAAACTATAAATATCTACTGTAAGACTGTGATAAATTCTAATGAATAAATGAACTACTTGATGAAATAATGACAGAATATTTACCATCATATTATAAAAATATTATCGGCAACACTGTGGACAAATCACGGTCATATTTGTATTATTGCGCATGCGCCAAATCACTCCCAAATTAGGAATCCTAAACTGCCGCATTACCGGAGTTGATATATTGGTAGCATTCCACTGAATATTTTCTAATTTTGTTTTTACTTGTTCTTTCTTGCATCTAAAACCAATCTTACATTATTACTGGGATTTGCTTTTACATTATGATGTCCATCATCCTACAAAAAAATATATCAACTCTGGTATGGAAAGCAAAGCAGCCCTAAGCACCAAGTAAAACAGCTCTATGCCCCAAGTAAAGCAAACAAAACAAAAACACTCTGGAACATACACAATACACCAGGCCTTATCGATACCCACACATATTTATACCACGTGTCTCCGTTTTTGCTGACGGTCATATCGCATTTTCGCGCAAGAATCTTTCCTTTTACCATAGCCCATATATTTCCAGTAAGGTCTTCTCGTTTTATGGCAGCAATCCAACGATCAATTTTTTTTGCCTAGGTCATTATATTTCTTCCCCCCTTAATATTTACAGCCGGCAGTCTAAAATAGGGAAAAATTAGTCAACAATTAATTCAGTCTCAACATAATTTTAGATGTATCTACCTAAAACACTTTACACCTGCATTCCGTGCAGCATTACTGTAATAATTGACAAGGCAAAAATTCGGCATATTTTACTAAACTTCTAATTCGCAAATGTTTTTAATACAAATACGTCCACAACACACAATCCAAGCTACAAAAGACTAACTCATCATTTATCATATAACTACGAATTCCGTTTGACGCGATGTAAACAGTGAGTCAGTGAGGTTGTTTTTCCTCCAATTGCTTCCAACTGTCAGATGCCGCACGAGCCCAATAGAGTAAATAGGTTAGGTTAGGTTAGGTCCTTGGTTAGGTTATATACCTAGGGTGCGGTCGAGAACACACTTCTTTCACTGACAGCAAAAGATTGGTGGTCTAAAATTCACTGACGCAAGTTTTGTTTGCTATTAGATGCGATACTGCTCATGCGTTAACTTTACTGCAAATGCTAAATTTGCTTTTCCCGTGGAGGTGGTGTAAACAAGTGCAATGAGAGTAGAAGCAGAGAACACTACCTCCAAAGTAGATGATCCAATAAAAATATTTGTTCATTCAAAATAATAGGTATATATATATATATATATATATATATATATATATATATATATATATATATATTTATATAGGTATAATGGAATTAATCTTGTTAAAGTTATACATATTGATTTTATACGGTTGGTTATGGCATTGAAAATTCAATGTCAAAGGTAGTACTTTAATATAAATCACCAGTTCAATTTCCCTGTAACTAACTGTTCAATTGTTATTTATTTCTTAAATAATTTCAGCCGTCGTTCCTTCATTCACAGATTGCGATTGACAGCAAATTAACAGCTTGTCGGTCGAAAGTCGGAAACAATTTTGCATCAAATGCTTCCGTCGACTAAATTTAATAAAAAAACACTTGCTGTGTTTACTTCACTTTTATTGCTGCAATTGTTTACAGCGTGTTCTCGACCGCACCCTTAAACTTCCATTGTGGAAAAAAATAGGCAAACATGAAGCCAAAGATTTGGGGATAGCTGGCGATACGCGCATGCGTCATGAACTTTGCTGGCTAAGAGGAGGGACATGTCATTATGTTACCACACTTACCATTGGCACAGCTTATTTGGTAAGCTGTGATGCTACCATGGATACCATATGATGTGACTCCAAGCCACTTCCCCTTTCGCGCAATCGTACTAAATTCTTTGTCTCCGCTAAACTCGCAATCCCCATAATGAGCTTCACATAAAAATTCAAGGATCAAATTATAGGTATATAGAATTATATGAGTGCACCAGGCTGTGTGTGACATATGGTAATTTCTTTCTCTCTGATTTCGATATACAAAACGCAACTATCGTTGTGTTTAGCGAAACCCGAAACCAGCCGAACTTTTGAACGCACCAATTAGGTATCAGAACTTTGACATTCGGTCATCAAAACGCGTCGTGTGTTTCCATCTCGAAAACACCTAGGTTAGGTCCATGAACAAATATTGGGAGTACGAATAACACGAGTAGTGGGAGTAGCACAAAAAATACAAGTTATCGTATGTCATTTCGGTGTGTTGCGCAAAATAACAATAGACACTCAGTGAAATACTGTGCAACATCCATAATTGACAACTTATCACGGGACGTTATTTCAGCCCACATAATTCTATATACCTATAATTTGATCCTTGAATTTTTATTTGAAGCTCAGTGTGGGGATTGCGAGCTTAGTACGCATGCGCGAAAGGGGCATTGGCTTGGAGTCACATAATATGGTATATGGTAAGCGTGGTAACATAATGACATGTCCCTCCTCTTAGCCAAAAAAAGTTCATGACGCATGCGCATATCGCCAGCTATCCCCAGGTCTTTGGCTTCATTTTTGCGTATTTTCTTCTACAATGCTTGTGGTATAGAAGTTTAACTATATGATTTTAGCCACTTCTGCTAATAGAACAGGATACAGAGTTAGTCATCCTCCCTTTATATATTCTTGGTAAGGCCCAAGGTGTTCTCTGGTTAGGCCTCTGACGCTAAATCACAGTAGTCACAGTATAAAGTTATTTAAACTGTGACTAAATTATGTCAATACCAGCAGAGAACACCTACCTTCGTCAATAGCCAATTGTTCAATTGTCATGTCATATTCCAATGAGTTGTTCCAAGAATATATAAAGGGAGGATGACTAACTCCAAGGAATTAGTACTCCTAGAAGGCTGATAGAATGAAAAGTCCCTCACGAAGAAATAGAGACATTAATAGGGTTCCGGATGATATACGCTTGCGCGAAAGTCTATTTTATATGATCTACTCACGAAGAAAGAGAAACAACAAATCAATGTATTAGACAGAAATAGTAGTGTTTAGAGACTATTGCGCATGTGTCAAAGAATGATTATAGGAGGGCATGTCAAACGGTATCTACAGGGGTCAAAAAAAAGTTTTGTTCTGATACTGACATATTTAGTTTTTATTTTTCAAACTATAAAACATTTCCATTGTGTTGAATAATCGTTATATGCTCCAACATAATAAAAAAATCGCAACTTTTGTATATTGACCTGGTAGATAAGTATTAGATACTAGAAAGGTATATATATGCATATTATATATCTACATATTATCTATTTACATAAATCAGGGACCCTTACTAGATCGTTTTACTACCTATACCGAAAGTTTTTATGGGACTTAAGCCAGTTTATTCCAAAATATATTAATTTTGTTATATTGGTTTAGATTTGTTGTTAAAGTCAAAATAAAGATATTTCCAATATATTTAATATCAATATCAGCTAATATTTAAATTTTCTCAAGTCAATTTAGATAGAGTTGAACTAAAGTACTTAAAATTGGAAAGAAATGTTCAATCAAATAATAACTACTTTTGTCCTGGTGAGGATAATAACTCTATAAAATAAAACATTAAAAAATTCCGAGGGCTTTTTGCCAGCGGAAAGGTAATACAATCAATACAATGATTTGTATCTTGCGGGCATTTCTGCTGATTCAAATCATAGGGTGATCGGAGAAGATTGTAAATCTTTTTCGTTAATTTTAGAAGACATTATTGCTGACAAAATAAACCCTCAAATAAAAAACAGTACACGACGGCGCCAGACAACCAAATAATTTTATGTAAATTGTTAATACAAAAATTTTTCAATTACATATTATGTCTATGGTCTTACTCTTTACCATGTCCTTAATAACCTAAGAGAAATGTAAATAATGTATGTAAAAAGATCACTGTAACCCGATTATTCATCAACCATAGAGTAAATAGGTTAGGTTAGGTAAGGTTGTCATCAACTCGGTACATGATTAGGTCCCGGTAGATTTGACAGATCAGCTCTAACGAATGCGTGAATAGATGAGATTCGCTAAAGCGTCGATTCGTTACGTAACGTCTCGAGTTCGTTGTACAGAGTCCCACTAGATAGTGTTCTCTGGTCCCACTGAAGCTCGGGAGCAAGAATATATAAAGGGAGTATGACTAAGCCCGCTGCAGACGGAGTATGTTTTGCTGCATGTTTCCTTGACGGGAGTAAAGCCCGCTGCAGACGGAGTATGTTTTGCTGTATGATTGCTTGCTTGTTTTGCTGCACGGTCCGATAAATTTTGCCGTGCATGGTGTGTTGATGGCTCCCTTGCTTGTGTTGGCTTCACACGATGCAGGCCATCATGTATGTAAAATGTCAGTACAGAGAAATATGACTGTGACAAATGATACAAAATATTGAACATTCTAATCAAGCTCTATTTCTAATCATTGTTACAACAGAGAAAATGTCCCAACAATCAAAAATAACAGTTATCATGTGCAAAATAACTTTTGAGTTCGACTCGACTAGTTCCGAGTGCTCCGACAAGGCACGATGCATGAAAACAATCATCAAAAATAGCACCGGTTCTATCATCAAATCATGCACGATTTCAAGCAACCAACCGTGCACGCGGTGTCATTTTCTTACACGGAAGCATGCACAGCACCAAGCCTAGCTCCCATCAAGGAAACATGCAGCAAAACATACTCCGTCTGCAGCGGGCTTTACATACATGATGACCTGCATCGTGTGAAGCCAACACATGCAAGGAAGCCATCAACACACCATGCGCGGCAACATTTATCGGACCAGGCAGCAAAAAAATCAAGCAATCATGCAGCAAAACATACTCCGTCTGCAGCGGACTTAACTTAAGAAGTGGCTGAAATAACGTCACCTGATAGGTTGTCAACTTGGTATGTTGAGCAGTATTTCACTGAGTACCTATTGTTGTATTAAACGCTTCCTTTGCCCATACTACATAAGGACGCGCAGTGTAATTTTGCGCAACACACCGAAATGACATACGATAACCCAATGTTTTTTGTGCTACTCCCACTACTCGTGTTACTTGTCCTACCTATATTTGTTCATGCTCGGGAGCTACCGAATAGGTAGAGATGAGAATCGCTTAAACGTCCATTCGGTACGTCACGTCCCGAGTTTGTGAATCAGAGTCCCACTAGATTGTGACTAGATAGTGTTCTCTGGTTCCACTGCAGCTCGGCAGAGTGTGTCCAACACACATCTAGCTAAGAAAGCGCTGCAACATTTTTGACAGATTTTAGTATGAAACGCTTGCGCTTTTTAAGCTGCCGCATCAGAAATACCCCAATAGTTATTTTTAAAAGCTTCATTACAAACCAACTCAAGAGCGCAAGACATCTAACCGCAAATCTTGTCAAAAATGTTGCAGCGCTTTCTTAGCTAGATGTGTGTTGGACACAGGGATTATGTAACTTTTAGGCGCAACGCGACTGCTGAAAATTTTGCGATCGTCGCTGTCTATCATCAATTTTGGTATTAAGTAACAGCAACCGCCAGGAAATAGCAACTGAAAACAGTGCTGCCTCTACCGAACGACTGGTGAGCTATACTTACATTGCATTCTGTATAGAACGTCAAGATATCATATTACATAACTTGCAACTGCGACTGTGTAGCTAAACAATTTGCGACTATCTGTGCAGATTTGGAATTTATTATTTGACTTGTATTATTTAGTTTTTGTGTTTATCTTCGTTTGTGCGTACACGATAGGAGATGCTGCTCTGTATAGCCGCCGTGAAACGAAATTGAAGCCAATTTTGATTTTAATTTCTTGTGCTATTTTTAATTGGAAGCAACATTTTTTTATCTTATCACAATGTTGAAATGCGAGGCTCTTGGATACAAGAGTCGCTGTCGAAAAAATAATATGGTGTAACGTCCATTTGCGGCCATTGATTTAGTTCTCATTTGGCTTCACTTGCTCTCCGAATGCGATGTCTCCATTGTAATTTCATGCTCTACGGATATTTCAGACCATAGCCTCACAAATCTATAGAAAGATTATTTATATAAATACATGGGCATATTTATATACCTACCTTTTTTTATTATGTTTTCATATTCAATATACCTGAAATTATGTGTCTATATTTTGTAGAATCTTTAGCATAGAGTAATAATTTAGAATCTTTAGCTCAACAAAAATTTAAATGATAATAGTTTAAAAGAAACTCAAAACCATCGAGTTTCCTTTAAACTATTGTTTAACTCCACTTCGAGATCATGGACTTCTACCTACAGTATTAAATGATAATGTTATTTCCGTCACAAGAAATAGGTTAATTACGTATGTATTTGTTTTTATTATTTAGTTCTACTGATTGCTACCAAGCTGCTAGTGGCGCTGTATTTGACGGCGACTGCTTCCCCAGCGACCGCTTTACATTAAACGATTTTATTTTGCGACTAGCTAGCCCTTAGAAATTGCAACGCGACTGCAATGCCGTAGGGACTGGGTCACTGAATTTTACATAATCACCGTGCGGGAGCTACCGAATGCGTAGAGATGAGAATCGCTTAAAACGTCGACTCGGGACGTGACGTCCCGAGTTCGTAAATGAGAATCCCACTCAAGAATATATAAAGGGAGGATGACTAACTCTGTATCCTGTTCTATAAGCAGAAGTGGCTGAAATAACGTCCCGTGATAAGTTGTCAATTTGGTATGTTGCGCAGTATTTCACTGAGTGTCTATTGTTGTATTTAAGCTTCCTTCGCAGTATGATTTTGCGCAACCCACCGAAATGACATACGATAACCCATGTTTTTTTTGTGTTTTTTTTGTGCTACTCCCACTACTCGTGTTACTCGTCCTCCCTATATTTGTTCATGATCCCACTTAAGAAGCTATTTAAACAGCCTATATAACACCTGAGGAGGGGGTGACGTTGTGAACGACAGCAGGGTCGTGGCCTAAGAATCGGGTCTGCGCATAACGAAAGTGCGCACCTCCATGTGTCTTCTCTGTCTCCGTATCTATAAGGCTGTTCGAGCAGTAGTTTGGGACGGTTTGATAACTGTTTAAAATGCGCATGTGCGGTTTGAAACAGTTTCCAAGTGGTTTGGGATTTTGGTGCTCGAACACCAAACTACAGTTTTCAAACTACCCCTTCCACTTTCTTACAATTTCGTCCTCATAGAACAAATGACTATGCCGATAGATATGATTTATGACCAAAGATAAGAGAGAACATCAATGAAAGACTGATGGACAAAACACAAAATGAGGGTTTACTTTAGGACTGTGGTGATGTTCTCTGAAAGGGATTTCTCCAACATCAGAGAACACTATACTCTAAGAAGAAGGCGCTTCAACTGCGCCTGTCTCAAACTGAGTTTGGAAATCGTCAAACTACTGCTCGAACTTCTTACTAGTAGTTGGGAATAAATTATTTCATCGTAAATTGAAGTGCGCAGGCGTCTGACGGTTTGAGACTGGTTTGAACCGCTGCTCGAACACCCTTTATATATTTTATCTATGTTCTCTGTCACCTCTCTCTGTGAAGTGAAATCAGAGAACACCTACCACCAAGAAAATGGTAACTTCCATGTTAATTTCGTTGACTATGTTTTGACCTTGAAGTACAACTAGCGCTGAAGATGTTTATTCGCAAACTAACTTGCTTATGGCGGCAGATTCAAAGTTTAGTAAAAGTATTATTTTAGCTTATAAATAGTGAAAGGAATGAAAATTTTCAGAAATTGTTGAAGGAAATTTTTAGAAAATAACTTTCGAGATTATTCATTTTACTTTTCGTGATAGTCATCAGAAAGGTAATATGAATGCTGAAAAATTTCTGAAGATTTTTATTGCTTCCTGAATAGTTCTGATCTATGAGGGGTAAATAAGAATGTAAAAACTGTAAATATTTTTAGTTAATTTTTTATAATTGCAAAATTATAACATAGATAGAATAAATAAGCAAATCAAAAATCCACTGAATAACTTCTTAATTATGGTTTCTTGTAAGTAAACAAATTATTATATTAATTTATGGAAGTAACTAGTGCATTGTCTAAATAACTCTTTGAAACAAACAATAATTAGGGCAAATTTTGATTAGCTAAAATCTGATTTCTCATCACAAAAAATATAATGACGAAAATATCGACATACTTTTAGAAGATACTTAATATCAAAATAGGTTTTGAGTAGAACAAGTAAACTATTTTATGAGTAGACAGTGCATTAGTCACCTACATATGTTAATGTATAATCCAAAATATATAAAATACACCGGTTCACTAACACTAATTACACACACAATCCACAAACGAATAACACGTGTTTCATTGTCGCTTCAGCCTTCTTCTTCAGTTTTTTCTTATTTAGATATGCAAATAAAAAGAAACAAAGATCAGTAAAAGAAATAAAATTCAAGCCAGCAATCTCAAATGAAAACATACAATAAATATTCGAATGTACTCACAGAAGATATATACTGACACATTCAATGTTATATCCTTACCCAAATAGTAACCGGCATGTAGAAAGTGTGGCACTTCATAGGCATTTCACTTTCGTTTCGTCCTTCCGTTGTTCCTAAGCAAACAGCCAATTCCTTCTAGTGTACCACCACTTCACTGCAATGTAAAGACATCATTACAAATCTGAGATTTGATAGAAGCATGCTAAAATTACATTGAGAACGAAAGGTTAGACTAATAATCAAATTCTAGATGCTAACTGAAGCAATCCTTATAGGCATTTTGGTGATGGCTGTGTCTTGTATGTCTAGTTTCCCAGGAGCATTAACAAGGACTTAAGTATATATTTCGTGATAGCACTATATCTTTACTTACAGTTTGCTTAGTTATACGCCGGATAGAAGAATAGCTGGAAGTTCTAAGTATATTATTTATTAAACTTTTAATGATACTCGTAGCTTTACTTGATACTCCACTATCAAGATGAACTTGCTTCAAAACATTGTATAAAAGGGTAGCTCTTCTCCTTCTTCCTTCGTTTTTACTTCTTGAAATATCCTTCTTCGCCTTACAGACATTCCTGATGGCCTTTCCATATGTACCCGGTGGCCGGTGGTATTCTCCTATAATTAAGATAAAAATAACACCAGAATGATAGGAACAAGATACTAAATACGTACCAATAACGAATGATAATCTTTCTAAGTTTCCTGTGAATACGAAAAAATCGATTCAAATCTTATATGGATAAATTTTAACACTCAACAAAGCTACGTATATTAGTTGAAAATAATATAAAGTAAAATAAACACATATTTAGAAAAGAGAATTGAGGTTAGACGATGGGATTGCCGCCGCCGGATGCAGCCATTTTACATATGACATTTTCATTCAAATTCTGCGGTTCCCGCCACATTTTGGTGAGCGATACTAACGCCGAGAATGGGAACTTTGGCAACAAACGGTCAAAAATTTCCCATAAGAGTTGCCACCGCCTGAGTGAAATTAAAATAAGGTTAGATGATTGAGCTTTTAGAATCGTGAAGATCAACATTAGCTTTTAGAAAATTACATTCCTCATTGTCTATTGATGATTGCTTGTAAAGCATGCTATATTTGAAACTTGATGCTTGAGGGTACATGAAACAAGGCGCGCTGAACTACAATATGAAACGGGCTCCAGAAAAAAATGCAATTATCATTAAAAAGTGGGCGACTTTTTTGTCTATGGAGTGACTTGAAATGTGGTAGAGCTACGATTATGCGAAATATGAACAGATAGCAAATGACCTGCTCATATTATAATAGGTATGAAAATCGTTTGGATAGCATAACGCCTAAGACTAAAATTGTTATAGTGATAAGATCTGCTTCAATTATCTATTCTCATAAAAAATCGTTGTATAGGGTATTGAATTGGTAGTAATATTTAAGTAGTGTGTCTTGTCTTTTTGGGATTCAGAATTTAAAAAACGATCCAAATGTATTTCATAACAGGTTCTATACTCGTATTGTCGTTCTCGCTCAATTTGCACTTAATATCTTTCTCTTCGACACCGTCTCTCAATATTGTTATAGAATTATTTGGATCAAAGCATCTGCCCTCGATATGCAGATCTCAAATAAATATTTTTTTCTAGCTGCTCTACCTTTTTTGACATATTTGAAATGATGACAGCAGTATCAAACCACGTAAGATATTTTTGAGAATTCTGCAGGTAACTAATAACTATTCATTACAATAAACAAAAATACTGATTGTTATGTATTCAGACTTATGTCCTGAATAAAAGACTACTTTTATAAAAATGTTTTTATAAAAATGTTTATTATTGACATTTACCAAAAACTCAACGTCCTTATGTCATAACCATAGATCACGAAACAACACAAAACATTGATCACAAGTAGAATATTATGTTACACTGATATCAAGAAGATTTTCTTAAACAAAATGCCATTAGTTCTACTGTTATATTTCTCCGATTTGCAAGAACATTATTCAATGCAACAAACGTGAGTCATAGGGTGTGGTCGAGAACAAGCTGTAAACAATTGCAGCAATAAAAGTGAAGTAAACAAAGTAAGCGATTTTTTATTAAATTTAATCGTTGGCAGCATTTGAGACAAGCTGTCAATCGCATTCCGTGAATGAAGGAACGATGGCTGAAATTATTTAAGATATAGATAACAATGAAACTGTTAGTTACCGGGATATTGAATTGTTAATATAAATCTTAAGATACTACCTTTGGCATTGAATTTTCAACGCCATAAACAACCGTCAAAAATCAATAGGTATAATTTTAACATTATTAGCTCCATCAAATTCCTCTTTTGTCACTTTGATTTTATAATTTATCCCGGTACTTTCATCCAACAAGATTAATTCCATTATATCTATTATTTTGAATGAAAAAATATTTTTATTGAATCATCTATACACAGGTCGTGTCCAGAGCACTGTCTGATTACCAATCGATTAGTAATCAGTAATCAAAAAGTTGATGTATTTATTATGACAGCTATCAGAAAACCATAGTGTAAACCTACATTTTGTTTCAGATATTTCCCAATTCTATTATGGACATCTATCGTTCCGTTTACCACATAATCTTTTTCATCATAAACATATTGAATGGAAAATATTTTTTATTCTTCCATTTTCAATTCATCTAATATGTGTTATTGTAGAATTAAATTATTTCAAATCTTTTGACAACTGTCAGTTTGACAAACGAACTAATCAGTAATCAGACGTGTCCACAAGATACATATTTTTGATTACTGATTACTAATCGATTGGTAATCAGACTCTGCTGTGGACACGACCATAAACCTACTTTGGAGGTAGTGTTCTCAGTATCGCATCTAATAGCAAACAAAACTTGCGTCAGTGAATTTTAGACCACCGATTTTTTGATGTCAGTAAACGAAGTGTGTTCTCGATCGCACCCATAATATAAAGTTAAAAACTAATAAACACCGAAACGTCAAATAATAAGATTTTCCTTGACATGAATTTGAATTTAAAAATACATCAAAGGCAAATGACACGTGCGCGCTAACGTAGCACGCAGACCCGATTTTAATAGGCCACGACCCTGCCGTCGTTTGCGGAGTCATAGCGTCACATGGTTTTGTATTTTGTATAGACATTTGAATCTCCTGTCTACAGAGGCTCCCGGCTATGAACAAATATAGGGAGGACGAGTAACACGAGTAGTGGGAGTAGCACAAAAAACATTGGGTTATCGTATGTCATTTCGGTGGGTTGCGCATCCTTATGTAGTATGGACGAAGGAAGCTTAAATACAACAATAGATACTCAGTGAAATACTGCGCAACATACCAAATTGACAACTTATCACGGGACGTTATTTCAGCCACATCTGCTTATAGAACAGGATACAGAGTTAGTCATCCTCCCTTTATATATTCTTGCTTCAGGCTAAGAAGCTCTCTATGCAGCTTCTTACTTCAGGCACTGCTGTGTAAACGACCAGAGAACAGAGACTTCTATGTTCTCTGACACGACCAATGTACGTCTCTCATTTATCTTGAGGTAGTGTTCTCTGTTTATCTTGTCACTTGTCATCCATCGTTATCGTTTTTTTCCGGTTATTGTAATTTCTGTGCTTGCTATTCTCAAGCATGGCTTCTATATTAAGATCTAATAAATTTGTGAGATATATCGCTGGATTTGCCAAAAATGTTGTAGTGAACACACCACGCGAATTTGAGGGAAACTTTGTAAACACAACTCAATGCTTCTGCGGTGTCTTACCGAGGTACGCAACATTGCTCAATAACCTATACAATCCCTGAATTCTATATTCTATTCCAGAAATCTTGCTACACAAAGCTCGACACTTACAGATCAAACACTAGAGAGTAGTATCAAAAGAATCGATCAGGATGTTCGCAAATCTGGAAGAATTTCACGCCGTGACATCGAAGATGTACTTGAAGAAATACGCACAGCACGTTCGGCAACTACATCACAATCATTACTTGTTATTCGATGTTGTGGGAATCTGGTCCCAGAAGAATTGCCAGAAACTCGAACGAAGCTTGTGCAAGAAATATGGAATACGCTGAAGAAATTAAATGTACCTATGGATATTTCACATTACAATGCACTTTTGCGAGTATACCTAGAAAATGAGCATCAGTTCTCGCCAACAGACTTTTTGAGCGAGCTCGAAAGTAAGGGCATTGAGCCAAACAGGGTAACATATCAAAGATTGATTGCAAGGTATTGCCAAGTTGGTGATATCGAAGGAGCGACGAAGATATTGGAGTTTATGAGGGAGAAGCAAATGTCTGTTAATGAAAATGTCTTTAACGCTCTTATCGTTGGTCATTCCAACACCGGGTGAGTTGAATCTTTTTCGCAAAATAAGTGCTGTACATACATCAATATATTTATAATTTTCATTTTCTCATGCACATTTCAGGGACATGGAATCTGCACATGGCATATTGAATGTTATGACTCAAGCTGGTTTAGAACCCAGTGCTGACACATATACTACTTTGCTCTGTGGCTATGCATCTAAAGGAGACATCGATGTAATTATGCAATTGATTAAGGAATGTGAGGAAAAGGAAGTTTATCTGCTAGACAAGGATTATCTAGATATCCTTTACAGTCTTGCTACAAGTGGACATGTTGATCACATACCTACGGTATTGAGTAAAGTGCGTAAATCTATCGGATACGTTCAAGATGCCGTAAATGTCACCTTGAGATTGATTAATAAAGGTCAAGAAGATGCTGCATTTATGATATTGAAATCGATGCCAAGAAATATGAGAGAAGATGGCACAATGGCACCGACAGGTCATTTCTTCATTAAACAGCTAGTAAAAGCCGACAGACCGATTGAAAAAATATTAGAGCTATGTGCAGCCCTTGAAACTGAAGGCATGTATGATCGATCATTTCTAACTGCCACTGAAATGAGTTTACAACAGGGAAATGATAAATTGGCGTATCCGCTCTTGGAGAAACTACGTGAAAAAGGTCAACCGATTAGACAACATTTCTTCTGGCCGTTGATAGTTTCCAAGGCTTCTGACAAATCTGGACGTGGAATTGTTGAAGTTTTAAAAAAAATGAACGAATTCAATTTGATACCAAACAGTGAAACACTAAGAGAGTACGTCATACCAAATCTCAAAGGAAGCAGCAGCGACATTATTTCTTTGTTGAGAGAAGGTAATGTATCTATTGGTTCTTCAGCTTCTAGTTTGGTGGTTTCTCTACTACAAAATTATAAAATCGCTGAAGCAGCAGAAATCGCCTCCACAATATCCGCATACTACGCACCTGATTTGATACGAAAACCTCTAACACATGCCTTCTATAAAACAAACGATGTTAAATCTTATGTATCAGTTTTGAGAACAGTCTATGAAAATATGGATCGAAAAACGAATAATTCTCAAAATCTAGACGAAACAGTTGAAGTTTTAGAAAGAGCATCAATAGCCGGTTCATTCCTCTGGGATTTAACATCAAACTCTAGTAAATTTGTTGAAAAAATCGAGACAGTGCTGCAAGCAGTTGTCGATGAAGGACTTAGCATTTCAAATACAACAGCTGAGAAAATCGAAGCTAAACTGGGTGAAAAGATGACAGATAATATTTCCACATTGCTGGGCAAACTCACGTCCGGTGAATTGATACCTGCACAACTGAAAAAGAAACCAGTCTCTTATGTACCTTCTCATGAAATGAACATACCCCAACTGGAAAGACTCAT
The DNA here is from genome assembly GCA_958507055.1 of Crioceris asparagi. NCBI lineage: Eukaryota > Metazoa > Arthropoda > Insecta > Coleoptera > Chrysomelidae > Crioceris > Crioceris asparagi. The sequence goes on along the minus strand of OY293826.1, from coordinate 76,880,634 downwards.
TCATAATTTGTCCATGAAAAATCAGGAAACCAAAGGCTTGAAGCGACAGTTGTTCACATTGTATTACCGCGAAAAGGATTTGGAAAAAACCGAAAGACTCATGGATGAATTACAAAACATGGATTTTGTATTCACAAATGGCATGTATGCTCAATTAATGGATTTGTATGCCTATCACAATAATTTGGAAAAAGCATTTGAGTATTACAACAAAATTAAAGACACTGAAAAGATCAAATTTACATTAGACGAAGGCAAAATTATTCGGTTATGTTATTTGCTGACAAAGTCTGGCAGATTTGATGAGGGTCTAGAATTGCTTAAGAATACGCCGACAGAAAGAAAACAAGAGAACAGACTCTTTACCTACACGGCTCTTGTGTGGCGTATGTTGAATTCACTAGCTGAAGAGGGATCTGTTGAACAACTCGACACAATGTTTGATATTTTAGTGACCAAAGGATTCATCGATGTCAATAACATTCTTCTAGGACCTCTTATAAAAGTGCACTTGGTGCGCAAGGATCTGGATAAAGCTTTGGAGAAATTCGAGTGGTGTGTGAATCAATTCAAAGCTACGCCATGGAAGAATGAGCTGGCTTGTCAATTGATCCAATCCGAAGATGCTGAAAAGCTGCAAAAATTGACAGACCTCAGTACATCAGTTCACGGTGAAGTGAATAGTCTGTACGATTTGGTCTTTGCGTTTGTTGAATGTGGCAGGATTCGACAGGCTAGAAAAATTCTGGAAACTCCTGGATTACAGCATCGTCCACAAAGATTAAATAATGTGTGTGAACGATACCAACATGAAGGTCTAATCAAACCGCTGGAAGGCCTCAAAGATGCTACTAGGGATCTGACTCACATTGATCGATCAGACATCTATTACCAATTGCTCTTAAGCTATATTAAGCAGGACGATACTGATAAGGCGTTGGGATTGTGGACGCAGATGCAAGAAGAGGATCTTGCACCGTCCGAACAGTTCTTAACCACCCTTGGAACATACTTGAAAAAGAAAGGACAAAATGTACCATTTGCCATGCCAGAAGAAGCAGTAGCAGCATCAGCACCTGCACCAAAATCTCAACCAACAAGAAAACCAACAACCAAACAGTCAGCTCAAAACTTAGATCATCAATTATTCAAAGACAAAGTCAAAGAGGGACAACTGGATGAAGCTTTGAGTATCAAACGAAACACAAACGATAAGTTCTCAGTGGTAGACTTGTCGGCATTAATTGAGAAACTGCTACGTGAAAACAGATTAAAAGATGCCAGTGATATAGTACTTGAAATCATTGACAGAGGCAACTTACCAATCAACAGAGTATTCAGATTTTATTTGAACAAATTAGCGAATAGTGGTGATGTTGATACTTTGAAGGAAATCGATGCGAAAATTTCATTAGAAGTAAAAAAGATTGTTTCTTTCGATAACAGAATGTGTCATGCAAACTTGGTGGCTGGAAGGGCTGAGGAATATCTGCAAAAGTTGAATAACGACATTGATCAAGCGAACGAAAAGAATTTACTTCATATTAGCGAACAGTTTCCCAGAGGTGGGGCATTCGGTATTTTGGAAAAACATCCAGAACTCCATGGCAAATGTGAGTAATTTCCAAATGTATTTCTATACGTTTATATGCAGTATGCAATTGTGAACGTATCCAATCAGTTGTTCCCCTGTTTGATCACTTTCATATTCATCTTTAAAAATAATTAAATTAATGAAAATAATAATATTGCATTAGAAAAGTATAAATAACATTGGAAAATCTACACGAAGTCAACAGGGAGTTTATACCTAAATATTAATAGATGATAGAGTTTAAGATCGATATATAAATGAATTCAATTCTGTAATAAACATTAACAGCCTTATTCATAATCAACTCTTAGTTCGATACTATACTGCGTTTTACACTGAGGATGCAGTGTGGTCGGCTCTAGGCAATCTTTTTTTTAATAGGAAAACGGCTCTTTATCTGTAATAATTTTGTTTGTTTGAAAAATACAAAGTTATAAAAAAGTGTTTCATCTACCTATAACTGCACAACTTCAAACTTACCAGCACCAGTAGAATTAACATTATTTTGTATTTTTCACTGCACCATTTCTCTAAGTTGACTGAAAGTATTTGTGGCAAAACAATAAGCTTCATGTCATCTACACACTTTTAGTGTTAAAAATTATAATCTTAGGGGTCGAGACATATTTTGAGACACAATTTCAGTCGGGAAGAAAGGCTATAAAATCAAGTCATTGATTCTAATTCAAAACTAAATTAGGAATATTATTTTGTGTGAAAACTACTCTTCCATCAGGAAATAAGATTCAAATTTGTCAATTAACGACAATATTATTGTCCTCTTGACCTTTCAAGATATAATATAGTCCATTTAGTTATATTTATTTCCTTTATTATATGCAAAAAAAATATTTCTCTTTCGCTACTTTCTTATTACACATACATGAACGTAATAACTTGTAATGAAAAATATGAAAAACATAGGTACATCAATAAATATTAAAAATAAAGCATTTCTGGAAAACCACAGTCAAAAGTAATAGCTTCTTTCGTGATTCATCGCTACTAATGGCAGTACTGTCTTAAGTGTAGAGTCCGCAAAACCGTCAGTTGTACAGCCATTGTTGCTATGAATCGTAACTCGTAGTTTTCGAACTGTTTGCATTTGCTGGTCAGTATAAGAGGACTAACATTCCATGTAATAAAAGAACTCTTTTTTTAAATCGTTCTTAACAGGTCTGTTACTATATTTGTTTTGCATTGATTATTTCCGAACAAATTAATATTTTCTATATACTTTTTTTTCAGATGAAGATTTGGCCATAAAATATGCTAATAAAGGAATAGTCGGTCCCTTGAATGTCCTGTGGACAAATTGCTTCATCAATGGCGACTATGGAAAAGCCGAAAAAATTTGGAATGATTACTTGAAAGAATCTCCACGAATTATGTTCCAAAAAATTGTACAAACGGCAAGGGAAAACAAAGATGAAGAATTGGTCAAAAAATTAATACAACACTTGAAAATAAGTAAAGTAACTGAAGGTGCCTTAGGTAATGCCTACAGTTGCTTATTGGATGTTTTAATTGGTAAGGAGAAATACGATGAAGTAGAAACGATATTCGAGCAAGCCGTGAAAGAAGTGACATTACAAACAATCAATAGAACAGCTATTATTAGGACAAAGGAAGTTTACGAAAAGCTTGGAAAACCATTCAGTTATGAAATACCAGCAAAAAGTAAGAATCAAACACAGAATACCGATGACGAGTAAATACCATGATGAATCCCAAAGATGTTTTAGAAACATTTTCTTTTAGTATTGTTATTTGATGTTAAATCAATTTTTCAAGATTTCTTCTCTTCTGAATAGTTCATTCTAACTCCTGAATGATGTGTTTCCGTTATACTTGCATATTGAATACAGTATTAGTGGAACTAATGCATACAAGTGATATTTATGTTAATTTTTAGTAGATAAATAAATCTTATATAAACCCATTTTTGTTGATTCCTACTTTTATTTGAGTACGTGAAGAGTAAAATTAGTTAATAAATTGTGGTAAAAAGCCATACATACATAAGTATTCTTTCAATTTAATTTTGAGAATTGTTCTGGATTTTTTCTGTAGAAAAGCTTCTTCGACTTCCGATAATAGCCCTCCAAACTTTGTCAATAAAGGTACCAATGAAGATTGATGTTACTGTTGATCTTTTTCCAATACTCCGTACTATTAGTGTTACGATTTACTCATAATAGAAACTATGTTTTCTTCTTACAAGACTTCTTTAATGACAGTTATTTAAAAAAGATATCAATCATTAATATGTATATGAAAATAAAACTTAAACATGCCCAAAAACAATACTTCAATATATTTATACAATTGTATTGTTCATGTAATCCCCATTAAAATTCTTAAATCTAAAATCTTTGTTTAACAAGGCTTTTGTCATTAGATCAGCAATTTGATTACTGCCTTCTATTTTCTATTTCACTTCCTGTAACCAATTCTCGGGGAAAGAAATGTGTTTCGAGCATTTGTGAAATTCTGGATTGATTTTGAGCTTAAGAATTTCTTGATAAAGAGTGGAATTAACTTCTTTGTGCACTCACTAGCTGCTACAATTTCTGTTTCTGTGGTGGAAATCGCCACTGAGCTTTGTCTCTTACTGTTCCGCCAACTCCATGATCCACATTTCATATATCTGAATATCCTTTTTACTCGCATGTGGTCTTGTATGCTTGAATTTTCTAGAAAAAACACCAACTGCGTACGCCAAATCAGGACGGCTTAACATTAACCCACCAACAGCTTCTCTATAAGAAAAGTCTAGTTTCCCTCAACCTTCCCTGACTCAAGAGCTTCCCTAACTATAGGGATTTTTGACTAATTTTGATAGATTTGTCTGAAGTTATTTCATTGTTTAGTCCCAAAAAATATGGTGATTTTGAATTATCTCTGTAAATGTCTTAGAAATTAATTTTGTCATTATTTGAAGCTAGTAGACCATCTTCTGCATATAGTGACAAAATCAGCTTACCATTTTCTTGCTTTTTGACAAACAAGAATCTGCATCACTCTTCTTAAATCCAAAACTTTTAATGACTTCTACAATGCATTTGTTCCAGCAACGTGGCGCTTGTATCATCAACATAGCTATTTGGTTGTTTCATAAAGATTATTCTAATGAACCATATAAAAACGCTGTTGATACATCAAACTGTTGAAAGCAACAGGGCTAAAAGTGTTCAAAATCTTCACCTGGTTTTTGTGAAAATCCTTTTGTTAGTTGTTACCTGTATTAGATAACAACCTTCTTGTAACGGTTCGGGTGCACCGATGGAACATGATAGCTTCTTATATTTCTTCTATTTTAATTTACGTTATCTAAAATTTCGACTTTGACAGATGTCATTTCTCTCTTTTTGCTACTGGATTAAATAATTGAGAAAGACTTTGGCCAGAATTAATAAACAATTGCAAGCTGATACTATTTATTGTCTTATTTGTTCCATAAATAGTTTTCCCCATTTTTTCTTTCATTGCAGAATAATAATACTTTTTTAGAAAAGAAATCGAATAGAATTCTCATCAATTTAAGACGCATATACAACAACAAAATATTTTTTATCAACTTATTAATTTAATACCCTTTAGTAAAATTACGTAACAGCAAAAAAAGTTTATTAGATGAAGCAATGAAATGTATAAAATAACCCATAAGTAAGAATTTTACCTTCATTTTTAATCGAGCATTTTCCAATTATTTATTGATTTGATTATAAACAAAATATATTGGCTACGCGATAAATCTATTCTCATGAAACCTTCTAAAATTTTCTTGTCTTGCCGAGAAATAATTTTATTCTATTCTGATGGTTTTGAAGATTTGAAATGAATTAGGCACTTGCAAATTGAAGCACTTTAAATAATTTTCAATAAAATCTTATGGAAATGGCGTAAAATTTATTAAATCAATTAATAGGTACGTTTTCTTCCTTGAAAATAAAAATATTTATTCGTTCCTTATAAACATTCATTCACAATATATTGTATAATATCGTTAAAGAAAAATTCCATTCTTAAAATACTGGTGTATAATAAAAAGATTGAAGTATTTACATTCACAAAGATACATAATTATCATAGATTTATATGTAGAATGTGTTAGGGAAATTAAATTCAAATCACATTTAAGTCAATAACATTAACCCTTACAAAGCTAAAATGTGTACATGTAAAATCTGAAATAACTCGCTTTTATCCAATACCTGGTCTCTACAGAATTTCCAAATCACAGTGTCTGATTTCCGGATGATTTGTCTGGAAATTCAAATAATTTATCACAATAATATACGTAAATACATTCTTATAATTGGGCTTGCACTGATCAATAATTCGTGGATTTTAAGGAATTATTGCAGTACGATTCATTTAAATATACTTAAAAAGTATGAAAAAAGCGTTTTTCGCGACTCGTACCCCGTATGCCTTATTAACTGAATAAAGTTTCAGCAAAATGCATTTGGCTGATATCGACCTTCATTCATGCTAGGTGGGTTCGATTGGTCTTCTACATACGGGGAGTTGACTTTAAACTTACCCTCAATTTCATTTCTATTCTATCAATTTCACCTCCCATCATATCGACTATATTTTCACCATGTTTTAGCATAAATTCCTCCAATTTATCGATGTTATCGATATGTTTGATTTCCTAAAAAAAATATAAGTTCAACATTAATTTGTTTTGCTCTATCGAATGAATATAACTACCTCTAATAATTCATTCAGTTCTTGTTTGTCCAAATAGGCTCTGGTTAGTTCTCTGCCATCGAAATCAAGTTCCGCCTTATACCTTACCAAGTAGCTACCCATATCAATACCTTTCACGTCATGAATGGCTCGAATCATTACGTCCTTTTCTAATTCAGCATTGATTTTTTCTAGACTCTCTTCTGGAATGGATCTAAAAAATAGTGTGCAAAAATCTTTATACAGGTAAATCGATGAGTACGTATGTCATAACTTCATTGGAAGCCAAATTATTTTTTTATATCAGAAAGTGACCTAGCTACATCTTTAGATATTTATATGATTCGGTAGGAATGGTCCATCAGCTACTACTACTACTGTTCGTTCGATCTTCTAAGATCGGTTCCGATCAATTTTCTCCCCTACACATCATCTGATGTTATGTAAGGTAAGCGAAGTCTAATGTGAGTCCTTCACACCGTTTTTTCTCAAAAGATGTGTTCGTGAGAATTATATTATAACCAATCCAAAGAGCAAGAGTGCGTGGCACATATTTTTTTAAAGTTTTCCTACTCTGGTACTCAAGTACCAATCTAACCTGACTCAAGCTTGATACAGTTGAGTCGACGAAAGTAATTCCTCGACATAATTTATGTACCTATCAGGAAATGTCAACGCAATTTCTTAAAATACCGATGGTGCAAACACAGCAGCGATCAAAAGTCGAACTTCTAAAAATGATGCCATTTTCAATTGCTTTTCATAATGATAAAACTGAGTGTTTTGATTTTTTGTAGCTTTTATCATTTAGGTAACTTAAGTTTTGATAATAATTTGCTTTTTCCGAAATAATAAATTAATTCTACTAACTTCACTCTAAATTATTGCGATTTGTTGATTTTTTTGAAGATTGTAGTAAAAACAGGTTATTATGCAGACAGGCCAATAAATTGAGTATTATTGAATTCTATTTTTATATTACCTTCCTACCAGAGCAGCAACATTTGTGTATATTATAAACGATGCCACCGATCCCAGAATGCATCCAACAAATAGAGAACCCAAGGAATCAGGTATGGGACTGTTAGTTAATGATGAAATGCCCATACAACCACCCGCTACTATCACCCCAATAACAGCTGCAAAATCCTCCAATAGTACAACATTTACACTAGGATCTTGTCCCCTAAAAACTTGAGAAAACTATTGACTATCTTTACAATAGTGATGGTGATGATAATCATGCAATATTGTTGACAAAGAAAAAAACTCTTTCAAGCAATCAATTCTGAACTTACTGTAATCTTTGACGCTCATATTTATGTTACTTGCACCTCTTCTGATCGAGTTGAATGCAACAAGCCAAGTAGCACCTTCAGAGACCAGAGATCCTCCCAATATAAAGTAAGCCTAAAATTTACAAAACTAAAACTCTTATCATCTACCATTCTATCTCAAATCTATATTAGCCCTTCCTAAATCCATCCATTTGATCTTACATAATTATGAATATAACAATCAGGCATAAATAGGCACTTACCCAGAAAAAGTCTTCCAGTGGTGCTGGATTTAACAATCCAGATATCCCGTGATAACAGGATAATCCAGTTCCAACGCAAAAAATACCTACTCCAGATATAAGGGATGCAACATATTTCATATTAGAGTAGCCATAAGGATGATAGGAATCTGCAATCTAAAAAAAATTGTCTCAGTAAATAGATATAATAAACAAAAAGGTGACGAGAATAAGAACATATTGAATTCATAAAACTAACTAGGTGTTCTTCAATTTCAATGCCGTTTAATAAGTTTGTTAAACCATTCGCGATACAGTTTTTGATATCAATTAAGAATACATTTTCGTTACAACTAACCTGAACAGACTTGTGGATACCATATGCCAAAATCAGTTGGTTGATAGTATCCGCCAAAGAGTGTATACATTCAGAAAACATACTATGCGATCCAGTGTATATCCATGCGAATAATTTGAAAAGAAAATTTGTACCATTTCTGAAAAAAATATATAAGTAATTAATTTCCACAACTCCCCATACTTATTAGAAGCATTATAGGTGCTTACATAAGAATTGCCGTTATCACGACCTTCCCAGATCTTCCCATAAGTCCAGCTTGTTCCTCCTGAACAGAATCTGTCTTACCCATTTCTCTTCTGTAATCACGTAATCGCCTCTTTACAGTAAATATGTCTGGAAATAATATCAAACGTAACACACTAATTAAAATATATACCTATACACATACTTTGCTGGTACTTCTTTCTTTCTATGTCGCGTTTCAAACGTTCCCGTTGTAGATTGTCCGGAGATCCCCAAATTTCAAGTGCTTTCGCTTCAACATCTTTTCTCCAGTAGACTGTTATAGGAGGTTCGTTTTCATATGGTGATCGCCTTTTAGTTTTTGGTAAAGATTCCAAATCGGACGGTTTGAGCAAGAAATCTGACATTGCTTTGACGGGAGTGATGAAATTTCTTTCTAGAGACTGGGCAGATAAATCCAGCCTCTTTCTTTTTTTAGGCGCTGAAAATTATAACTTTGATACAAAGAAGAGGAAATGTAATTTGTTACCTTTTAATTCAGGTTCTTTATCGGTTTTCCCTATGATTTTTTCTTTGAGTTTCTTAATAGACTGGGCAGAAAGTATCTGTCGAGGAGTTTCCTCGTCTTCTAGACTTTTCTCCTTCACATTTTCCAAATTCACTGTCGCCTCCTTTTTCAAATTGGGAGAGATAACTTCAAGCACTGGTTTCTCTTTAGTTTTCGGATCATTTTTCTGGTTTTCTATTTTACTGCTTTTCAATAATCCTCCAGACCATTGTATATTACGTTTAATTACCTTACTTTGATATTTTTGTAACAAAATGCTCAAGTGTCTTATATGTTTACCTAAAATGTACAAAACATTATGTATAGTTAGGATTATCAGATTTAGCAGACTACCTTTTAGGTCTGTGTAGTTCTTTCCTGGAATAATTGCTTGATGAACTATACATTTTGAAATAAAAATGTAACTTCTTGTTAACATTTTCTTTGATTTGTGAGGTTATAATAGGTCAGAACTGTCACTGTCAGATTGTACCGCAGTGAAGTAGATATTAGCGACACCTATTATTCATATTTTAAAATATTCATGACTTTTCTTAAAAACAATCTGATTTTTTATTCATTGAGATCTAAGAAAAATACTTATCTCCTTGGAGTATAAATGGCAAATAAAATATAATAACTTCTTTGATAATACACCAGGATGTGATTCTTTTATTTAAATAAATACACAGTCGTATGAATAGTTGCTTATATTTCATAGAAAACCTGCAATAATAACAATACGATAACAAGAAACAATGTTTGGTAATTTATATTATTATACAGAGCTATTATAAAATTATAGTAGAAGATTAAAGAATAAGATTACAGTTACAGAAAATATCACAGACAAACATAATATTAATATTAAACCATTCTAATAAATGGCTTCAGAACGCAATCCATAGTAAATAAATTGTATATATTTAGGTTATTTCATAAGTAGTTATTAGAATGTTCCCATTATTAAAATTATATTTCGAAGCTGAGACACTAAAAGCAATTTAGAAGAATCTCCAATAGGTTAAATATAAGGAACAAGGTTTGTATTTAAACATACTATGTCGTAATTTTAATAGTACCAACTGACAAAAATCTAAGATCTAGGAAATTTTTATTTGCTGATTATCATTTTATGGCACGATATTGGAATAAAATCACACTTGAGGATCTAAACGGGTAAAAATATGGTGAGGAATAGTAACTCTTAATTTATCGAAATTATTTTTTGATGTGTTTTTCAAATCTAGTGAGTAAAATTTTATCAACGTTATGAACCAAAAACGCGCCATGTCGGCGAATGACGGTACCTTGGATAAGGGAAGCTCCTTTTCTAAGGACAGTACTTAAAAAGTCATAAGATATATTTAAAAAAATGTGATACGCCTGAAAATGCCTTTCAATCTCACGAGTTACGATTTTCGTTTTCTACCAATAGGGCACCTATGTGAATTTTGATATTGCTAATAATTATTAAAAAACATAGACGTTTCATAAAAGAGGAGGTAAAATTATTAAAGAAGTCAATCATTCGATTTTCTGATCCCAACATCTCAAAAAGGGAGAATCGAAATTTTTTATACCAAATATTACTTTTTCTTTTTAGTTTGGAAAATGACATAGGTTAGTTGAATTGAAAACTAAAAAGTAGGTTTATCAGTACTGAGCTGTAACAGCGTAAATGTTTCCATTCATATAAGCTTTAGTCTTTTACACACATTCATTTGTAAAAATATAACTAATTTATCATAACTTATTAATTATTTATATGTATCCTAAGCAGTCCAATATCTATGAAGTCAAAAGTAGTATTTTCTAATAATAATATAAGTGCAAACGGATCTATCAGGCAAGCGCTTCAATTTCTATGATAATGGAATCTGGCTTGGGTAATGACAGTCTACTTTCTAAATAATCTGGACTTTTCCACCATTTCAGACGAGAATTTATCTAGCCATGGACCTCAATTTTTATTTGGTAATTTGAAATGAACTAATTCTTATTCAGTTCTTTTACAATCAATCATTAGAATAAAATCTGTTTTTTGTTTGTGAATGACTTCATAAAAAGGAGGAGGCATATTTTTATTTGTTACCTCTTTTTGTATAGTAAACGTGGTTTGATTTTTTTCTAAATTATTGTCATTCTGTGTTAAACAATACAAATGTTTATATTGTGCGAAAAATTATAGAAGGTATCGCTTGACTAATAAATCTCTTGACACTGTGTAGGTGGACTGTGGAGTAAACATAGGGTATTCAATATAAAATTCAGATTTTCCGATAAAATTATAGATGAGACAATGTCTACTTTCGAATAAGTTCGTTTTGTATGATCAGGTGTTTATTATACGTTACTTAATTAAATGTACATGTATCTATATTCTATGGCGTTTATATTAAACACAGTTCAGTTATTGCAAAAAATCAAAAAGTCACTGTTAAAAATTAGTTACACATTTAGTACGTATTAGATTAACTCTGAAACCAAAGAGGATAGCTAATTTTTGTTTTTACCATAGTATATTTTTCAAAAAGAGATCGAGAATACGCCATTGTTTTTTTCTGTTTCTAATAGTTTTTGTAATAAGTCAACCATGAAACGCCCCAGAGTAAACAAAAAATATATATCAAAGTATTAGTCGGCATGGAATACTATAGTTGCTAAGCTTATAGAACAAAGACAAACTGTTATTACTCCTAATATAATATAGACAGAAGTAATCAGCCAAAATGCAAATAAGTATAAATTTTTATTACAGTACCTGCCATAAGTTGGATCATAATTAGGTTCATATTCTTTATATACCCAAACTGATCCTGAAAAAGAAAATATTATTTTCAACATTTCAATTCAACTAAAACTATAATTATTACTGACCAATTATAAACCATCCAAGCATAAAGCAATTCAAAAGAGTTTGTGTAGGAGTTTGTCTGAGATTTTCCTCCTGCCTTTCTTCTTCAGTATGTCGCACTCTAGCAGATAAGTGTAACAGCTGCTTAACTATCCCAAAGATACCTATAATATGAAGCACAAGCGTTTACATTCCGAATACCAGTGAATCAAATATTATTTATTTAAAAGATAGGTACCTCCTACAAGTAGATAAACTGGAATGTACTCTCCCTGAGGACAGTCATGTAGATATAAGGAACCCATTACAATCATACATATTGGTATAACTATTGTTACTCCTAATATTATTGTACAACCAACTGAAACAAATAATAATAATTACAATTAAAAGCCGATAAAAAACATTATTGACTATGAATATATTTTCATTTATAATATAAGTTCTTACGAGTTCCTAGAACAATTATGATAATATTTTTCAAGAATTCCAGAATTCCTTTACTAGTTTTCCTCGCCTCACGGACCCTACCAAATAATGAATCATAGGAAGGTGGTGGAGCTAAAATAATAGTTAATATATTTGGAAATTATTATTTTCACATGTATTATTTTTTTAATATAGAAATTGTATTAGAAATTCACCATTGGGATTGATTGCTTCCTCATAAGTTGGAGGTGCCGCTGATTCTATAGACGATCCCTGTAAAATCTGTCTATTTTGATCACTACACATTAAACGGGTATCTTGAAATGGAATGTTATTTCTGGACGCCGACATCACTATTTTTTATATTAACATACTTCGAATCAAATCAAAAGGAATACGGAGTAATTTTTGATTTGAAAAAATCTTGAGATCGACAAATCATATCATAACAATAGGACAAAATTTGACTTTGAGAAATAAATTCTATGAAATGAATATAAATTTGTTCGTTCCATGTCATTTCATTAAGCGTTTCATGATTCTGTGATTATTATTATTGAGTTCTTTCAAAAACTTAGGTGTGAAATTGTAGGTATATATTCTCTGGTGTTAAAATAGAAGAATAAAAACAAGTGTAAAATTTTACTATTTTTGTTATTGAAAATGGCTTTAGGTTCTAGTCACTTGAGAAGCTTTCTAAGAAAATACAAGTTACTTGTGCAGGTAATGAGTCTCAATAATGATACGATGTGCAATAACCTCTATAACCAATGCATGTTTGCAGTTTACGAGACCTTCTAGTTATCAGTCTTCACTCCAACATGAAGATGTTGGCGATGATGAAGTCACTGCAGAATATACGGTAACAAAAGATCCATATGATTGGAAATTTGTTGAAAGAGTTCTACCCCCCAAAACAGTACCAGAACCAATCAAGCGCGATCTTTATCCATCAGGTTGGAAACCGCAAGGAGACAATCTTAAGGATAGTAAATATTACATCGAGCGTACCAAGAACCACATGATTCCTGTGTACCTTAAAGTAGAGCAAAGGGGCCAAAGAAGGCACACGATCCTGAGGAAAATCCAGGGTGACATTTTTGGGTTGGAAGCTGAATTGAAAGAATTCTTACAAAAAGAATCATTTAGGCCAATTAGAAGTCAAGTGAATGAATTTTGTGGGTACATTAGAATAAATGGTGACTATGTGAATGCAATCAAATATTGGTTGGAGAAAAGGAACCTTTAAAATAAATATGGTAATATAAACTTTGTAGAATATATATAATAATAAAGTCATCATAAAATATATCTAACTTGTTACAGTTCAGTTATATTCACATCATTATTAAATAGAAAGACAATTGTTTTTAGTTGTCATATTTTATAATTATTGTTTAGAAAAATACTACTAATTTTTGTATGTATTAACTAAATATCCATCAAGTACGGACTGTCTAAGGCGCCATCTCCTGCGGCCACTCCACCTTCATTGGCAGTGGACATCTTAGTCCTCAGCATATGACCAACTTGTTTGTTCACGTAAATTTGTTTTGAATCGCTAAGAAAAAATAATTTGAGGAATGCAAATGGAATTTCAATTCAAATACTACTGACTAAAAATTATTCATTAGAGCATGTAAAATTGTTTGAATATTTACCCAATGATAACACCGAATATACCAAATTCAGAAACCATTTCAGTCTTTTCAGTTGGATTAGGTAATCCAGGACGAACAATATAACCTGTCGTAATGGGTGGAAATATTCTCTCCATTAATATCCAAGCGGTTCGCTCTTTTTGATCCTTCATTTCCAATAGAGCATCGCGAATTTTTTGACCATAAATATTATTGCCTCCACCTTCTCTTTGAGGTTTTAAAACATATCTGGAATCAGTTGAGTGAAATTTCACATAATATTGGTGTCATTTTTTTGGCATAATAAAAATACTTTTCTGGCTCTTCCAAGCCCAGTCTGATTGCTTCTTCACCCTGTTCATTGAAATCGAGACCATATAAGCCAACAAACATTCTTCGTAAGGCAGCTGCTTTCTCAGTATCTCGCATCAGCGTTTCTAGTACGTTAGGTTTGGCTAGTTCTTGTTGAACTTTTTTAGTTCCAGCCAGGTGGTAGTCTATGCTCGGGCATTTTATGGCAGTGGACCTGAAGAATAAATACTTCAATTTTGAATCAGGAGAAACCTTTAAAGTTTAGGTAGATATTATAGAAAGCACTCCAGTTTAAAAAGCCTCTTTAATGATTTGTTTTGAATGCACTTTGCAGCAAAGTTTTGTCATTTTCAAGGTCAAAATGAAGACGTTTAACATCCACAAGGACTTAATAACTTTTGTTTACCTTTCAATCATCAATCTCGCATCCCATTCCTTTTTAGTTGGATAATGATTCGGCTCATAGCCAGCTCTAAAGTAAATCGTCGCCACAATTAGGTCTTTGTCCCTGAAAACAATCACCATGTTGAATATACCCTCAGTGATAAGTAAGTAAAGTCACTAACAACAAAAGTTCTTTACTTGATGAAAGAGAACCTCTATTAGCGATCTGTGTCAATGTTCTCCGAATCACTCTAACATTTGGATTTTGTTTTCTTATTTCAAATTCGTGGAATCTCTGATCACATATGTTGTATGTTACATCTTCAATTATGAATAGGATAACAGCTTCTGGATTATTGTACATTTTCCATGCTTCCAGCATGCCATTACAAAGTCCTGACAGAGCTTCATTTGTGGGTAACTTGAATAATATGTACATTTCTTAATATAGAGGCATATCTTTTGAATTTTCAACTTTATATTTACTAGCTGTTTTACTTGGCCCTTCCATGGCAAACAGTTTGTTACATTGTGGTACGAAAATATAAGATCATAAAAAGTCTTGAGTATGGAACCCTTCTACCTCAGAATCCTACTCGCTCGTAGAATCTTTCTCAACACCCACCCAGATCCAGATCCATCCAGAGACATGCACCAAGAGAGAACAACATGAAAATTTCTCCTACATATGTCTTAGGAATTTTTCGGTATGAAACCCTCCACCTTTTAGTCCCATTCGCGCTAATAAACTCTCACAAAACAGTCCAGTGACATACTACACGCAAATATAGCGAAAAACCCACGAAAATTCAGCCATAGAGCTCAGAGATACTTCTTTGGGTATTACAGGTATGGGATCCTCCACCAACGAGGCCCAGTCACACTTACAGCCACTACCAGATCATTCTAATAACATTCAACATACATACATCGTGAAAAAACCATCAACATCCAGCCACAGAGTTCAGAAATAGACAATAGACTTTCAGGTACGGGTCTTTTACTTAAGGTATGATCAAGGAGGAAAGAAGTCTGTCCTCCTTGGGTGTACACCTGTGCTAAATTTGGTTGGGATATCTCGAATCATGGTCTATAAACAAAACTTTATATATGAACTAGCTTTTGCCTACGACTTCGTGCGCGTTGAAAACTGCATTCAGTTCCATGCGGTATTTATTCCGTGTACAAACATACAGACAGACAGACGTGGTATAATAGAACCTATATTTAAAGTTAGACGTCTAGCAATACATAGATGAAAATTGCAACGTATTAAATTTACAAAAAAGTATATTTCTTGACGCTAAGCTAAATTCGGGTCTTTTTTGTAAATCATTTTTTTATCTTAAAATAAAGCGGTAGGAGAAGATCTAATGTTTTTGAAAATAATAATAATATCTGTAACTTCAAAGCTGCTGAACAGATTTTAGCAAACTAGGTGTCGTTGGAAAGAGCTATTTTTAGGCATACAAATCTGTTTATAATATTGTAATTTGGTATGTTGCCACTAGAGGGAATTTTTAGATATTAGAACAGAATTTCCCAAAACAATGTTTATATGGGTATTTCTCTGTAATAGAATAGTAAAATGATGCTCAAACAAGCTATTTGAAAACCGCACCATGATATCTTGCAGCTAACCTAAAATATCGGAGAACAAAAATTCAATGGATTTGGTAAGTTTTTCAATAAAAATAACTGCGGACCCATAGAAATTATTGACTATCAAAAAATGCTTTGAAACTTCTAAAGGATTTGTTCCAATATTATATAAGTACTTACATTGTCAAGTTTATCTGTATATCCCAACTCATGCAAAACATAACTGAAAAAAAGCAATAGATATATACATTATTATAAGTAATATAGAAAACACTTGATAAAAGCATTAACGAAAATTCACATTCAAGGTAGATGTAGAAAAATATATTAGAATAAATGTGCAAGAGATGGAAGCCAGAATAAAAAATCAAGAAAAATCCAAGCAATAATTATATGAAGATGAACAGATTTGTAAATTAAACAATATTTTTGACATTTTAAAGAAATATACAAAAAAGTAGTAAGTTTTCCCATCGAGATCGATCTGTTCATAAACAGAATTTTATTTTGAAATCTTAATAATAACGATTTATCTCCCAAGAAACATAAATATTCATATCAGGGAAAAAATTTTAAGAGTTATTGAAAAAATAAATAAGAAATGAAATCAAAAATATGTATGATATAAGAGTTATTTATTAATTGTCAATGACAATAAATATTCTTGAATCTCGTTCTGCCAAATTTTTTTAGAAAATTTGTTAAATCATTAAGTAAGTTTTATATGGTATGTACAGATTTTAATTTCATGTAATGAACAAATATCAAATAAGGTCTTGGGTTTACATAAATTAACTTTGGGTTCTTTATAATTCAGTTTGAATATGCACTTCATAACTTTATTCTGAAGTATTTACAAAAAAATGGACCGACGTTATTACTTGGTGCACTGAAAAATACAAAATAATATTATGTATGATAAAGGAAACTGTATGAGAGTTATTTATTAATTTTCATTGACAATAAATATTCTTGACTCTCGTTCTGACATTTTTTTTTAGAAAATTGGTTAAATCATTTGGTATATAGTTTTATATCTTTGTATGTACAGATTTTTATTTCATGTAATGAACAAATATCAAATAAGGTCTTGAGTTTATATAAATGAACTTTGGGTTCATTATAATTCAGTTTGAATATGCACTTTATAACTTTATTCGGAAGTATTTACAAAAAATTGAACCGACATTATTACTTGGTGCACTGAAAAATACAAAATAATATTAATTCTATTGGTGCTGGTACTTTTGAAGTTGTGCAGTTGCAGTTAGATTGAAAACTTTTGGCATCAACTTTACAAGTACCAGCATCAATAGAATTAAGGGGCCTCGCTACCAGCTGATCGTTTTTGATGTATTTTTCTGTTAACGTCCCCGAGGTAAAGTATGAAGGTTGATCCATGTGATATAATACCCGATAACTCTTATTAAGTGTATTACAGGTAGTTTTAATGAACAGTAGCGGGTACAGCAAAAGTTAGCTGAAAAATGTAGTTCCACTATAACTCTTTTGGTTTTGGAAAGAGAGGTTTTTTTCAAGGAACAAATATGCCTGGAATCCACTGTAGAATCGCGGATCATATTTTTTATATTCAATAAAAAAATAATAACTAAGTTTTCAACTTAAATTTTAAAATTCTTATTTTTCCTATGTGATCCGCGATTCTCCATATTCTTCCCAGTAAGCATACAAAATTTTACCTTGATAGGATAATAAGTTTAAGAGAAATAATGGAACTACGATATCACTGGGTAGCGAGCCCCCTTAATATTATTTTGTATTTTCCAGTGCACCCACTAATAACGTCGCTCCAATTTTTTGTAAAAAATACTTATTTCACATTTCTGAGTGTAAAATTAGTCACGAAAATCGTTGAACGTTCACTTATACCAATATCCATATTCTTTGCGTGTACTTTAAATCTATAGACATCGTCGCGGAAATACGCATATTTTAGACTTTACCACCGCTATAACTTGCAAACAGTAACTTTATGGAAAAAATGTTCAACATAAATGTTGCCACAAATGATGATTGATGATTTTTGATTTGGTTGAATCAGATTTTAAATTTTCGAAAGAACTTGCCCCTCTACACATATTTGAGATTTTAACATCGCTGTAACTCGAAAACCGTAATATTTTGAAAAAATGTTCAATTTAAACGTTTCCTTATATTGTCCTATCTTTAATTCTGCCGTCTAAGATTTTTTCTTCTCCCTCTTTTTGAAGGGAAGGAGATTTCGGATTGAAAAAATAATCAAAATCGGAGAACGTTTACTACATACAGCGCGCGCACAAACCATACAAACTGTTCTCTATTAGACAAATAATTTCGAACCCATTTGAAAACAACTGGCCTAGTACCCATTTGATAAATAATATTCTATAGTATTTGATGCTCTACTATATTAAAAGCCAAAAGCTTTACTGAGATCCGATAGTAAAAGTCCACTTTTTTTTTCGAGTCCAGATCAAGATGGGCCTGTGTGATGATATCCACAACAGCTAATTCTCTGCCACTATATTTTCAAAATCCGCATTGCCTTTTGTATAATAATTTTGATGTTTTCAAGTAATGCCAATAATCTTGAATGCACCGTAAATGAAATTATGATAAATTAATACATGCCCATATTTTATATACATCATATAAAAAATCTTATTCACTCCCCAATGACAAGTAAGAAATAAGATATTTATAACCGATTCCGTTTGAGATACGTACAAGAAGTGTATTATATTACACACATATTTGTTTCAAGTAAACTTGAACTTTTCAGTTCCTTTCACCATTTTCTTTAATACTTATATATAAAATAGAATATATTGGCATGTATCATTTACAAGATCTCAAGAAATAATTAATATCTATAATTGAAACCCTACAAGAATGTTAAGATGAATACCATATCTTAAAAATGCAATAAAAAAATCGAAGGTAAAAGCTTTTTCTCGTATTTCCCCTCATTTTCAAGTGAGACTAAGTAAGAGAAACATTTTCATATACCTGTGGATTTGACTTATAAGATTTGTTATTCCAGCAAAACATGCTGCGATTGTATTTATTTCCACTTGTTTGAATATTTTTCCATCGTGCATGTAATCATTCCGTATAATACCCAATTTGATATGCTGAAAATGTTTAATTTTAAACATGTTTTTTTATTTCTTTTGTTGAATATACTGTATCCAAAATCATTCACTGTCCGATTTCACCATATCGCTATATGAGTAGGGAAAATTCAACTACATAGAAAGAAATTAGAGTTATTTTTTCCGAAAAACTTATCCTAACCCAAACCTGTTGCACATGTTTCTTAAGGTTTACAATACTGAATGCCGAATTTAAAGAAATAAAAAATAATTAATAATAATATATAATAAAATCATAATAATAATAAATAATAAATTGCTGAACCAAAAAAGGCTATGTGCGCGGAAGTAACAGATATGAATTGATAATAATTTGCTGGAAGTCTAGAAGTATAGATTATTTCAAAAAGAATAAGTAAGAAACCAAAAGACAGTACAAACATTATTATATTTGTTTATTCAAGGTCTAACAAAATAAATAATTTCAGGAATCATTTGATCTGAATAGCTCTCAAATAAATAGTTTTATTTCAATACCAACGGAGAAATAAGAACAAATAAGATTAGATGAATAGCTTTCAAATAAATAGTTTTATTTCAATACCAACGGAGAAATATAAACAAATAAGATTAGATTAATATATGACAATAAATCAGATATATAGTCGCCTTCCACATAACGAGGCGGAATATGAAATTGTTGAGTATATACCCATCTTAACAAGTTTAATGTAAACACCCTTTATATATATTCTGTTTAAAAATGTCATGTGTCAGTCTGTTTTTTGTTAGTTAAAAAAAAAACAAATTGTTACATTGAGCTTTGTATATTTTGAAGAAAATATAAAAACTAATTTCGAAATCGGAATAAGTGTATAACTTCTTTTCTTCAAAGACTATATTTAAAAGGTTATGGGCCCAGAGTGCAGAGTGAAAACATTGTGTATTTGAGCGGATAGATTGAATAGACAGCTAAAAGGACAAGTTAGAAAACTGATTCGTTTTTAAGTTGTAATCGCGAAATTTAGAACAATGTCGAACGTGAGTCAATTCTCAGTGCCAATGTTGGAGGCCAATAACTACAATAATTGGGAGTTTAGAATGAAACTCATACTCAAAAGAGAGAGCTGCGTTGATGCCTTGAATGAGCCGCCAGACCTCGATAATGCAACAGAAGAGGTGAAGAATAAGTTCATCAAAGTCGATACAAAGGCACAGTCAATAATAGTCCAGGGAGTAAGCGACAAACATTTAGACTTGATTAAAGATTGCAATACTGCAAAAGCACAACTAGAAAAGCTAAAAAGTATATTTGTAAGAACAAGCTCTTTTACAAAACTGTCCCTGTGGAGAAAGTTAGTTAGTCTGAAGCATGGTGTGAACGAAAAAATGGAAGATCATTTTCTTAACTTCGAAACAATTATAAGGGAGTTAAAAGAACAAGGTTCAAGCATTGATGAGAGCGATCAAGTTTGTATTATGCTCTTATCACTACCATCAAAATATGATACGGTAGTAACAGCCATAGAAACGATAGCAGGTGTAAAAATGGACTTTGTTAAGTCGAGACTTTTAGATGAAGAGATAAAGCTAAGTACTAAGGTAGAAAACAGTGATAGTGAAATGATGTTTAAAGCAAGCACTTCAAAAGGATGTTTTACATGTGGTAGTATGTTACACATACAGATGTACTGCCCGAAAAGGATTAATAAGGGTCAACAAAGCTCAAGAGGATCTAACAGAGGTGGTTTTAGGTCAGGTTACAGAGGGCAAAGGAATAATAGTTCAAGAGGCAATCGTCATTATAAGCAGGAGACGAAACATGAAAAAAAAACAAGAAGCTCACACGGCAGAAGAAGAGGGAGTAGCCTTATATGCAGCAAATATATGCAATGAGGATATGAGCAAGCTATTTTTTGTTTTAGATTCAGGAGCTAGCAACCATTTTGTCCAGGAACACTTGGAAAAATATATGTATGATATTAAGAAGCTCGAAACTTCTGTAGAGATACACATTGCTAACGGACAAATTTTGAAAGCAAATAAAGTTGGAAAACTAAAAGCTAAATGTCAAAAACAGGTGATAACAATAGAAGCACTTATAGTGCCAAAGATTAAGCACAACCTATTGTCAGCCTCAAAAATAACGAACAATGGCCATAAAATTATTTTAGAAAAGGAGAAGACTTCTATAGTTGGAAGAAATTTAGAATTAGTATGTTTGAGAAAGAATGGGTTGTATGTTATGATGTTAGATAATATCATAAATAAGGTTGAAAAATGCAATGTCACAACTACCGAGACGTGGCATAGACGATTGGGACATGCAAGCAAGGATGCTATGATGAAGCTGGGATTAAAACCGTTGGATAAAATATGCTCAACATGTGTCGAAGGAAAAGCCACTAGATCACCTTTTCCTAAAAATGAAAACAAAACAAAAACCATAGGAGAGCTAATCCATAGTGACATCTGTGGACCAATTACCCCAAACACACTTGAAGGTGAAAAATACTTTCAGGTAATATTAGATGATTTCTCTCACTTCCTGGTAGTTAGATTATTAAAATTCAAGAACGAAGCTGAAGAAAACTTGAAGCAATATGTCACAGATTTAGAAAGGCAGCTAAATGTTAAAGTGAAAAGGTTCAGGCTTGATAATGGAGGGGAATTCTCTTCAAAAGGTTTCCGAGAGTATTGTAGGCAAAATGGAATAAAATTGGAATATACAATGCCATATAGTCCACAAGCAAATGGAAAATCTGAAAGAATGAACCGAACACTCTTGAATATGATTAGAGCAAAGTTTATAGATTCCGGTATGGAAAAATTTTTATGGGGAGAAGCTATAAAATGTTCGGCATACGAACTTAACCGAACACCTACAACAACACTAGATAATGGAAATACTCCATCACAAATTTGGCATGGAAGAAATGACATTGATAAGCTTAGAATTTTTGGTGCTAGAACTTGGTACACTGTGATGCCTAAAGAAAATAAGTTGGAACCAAAAGCAAAGAAGGCAGTAATGGTTGGATACTGTGGAGGAGGATATAGACTGTGGTTACCAGATGAAAACAGAGTTATAAAATCAAGAGATGTACGTTTTGATGAGGATATTATGGAATACAAGACACAGACAGAAAAAGAAGAAAAAGTAGTGGAAAATAAGATAAGTAGTTTAGATGAGACAGAAAATGTTATAAATGAGCCAGAAATTGTTGAAGAAGAAGAGAATCAAGAAAACACAGAAAGCGAATATGAAGATATATCACCACTACCAGAAGTTACTAGATATGGAAGAACAATAACAAAGCCAAAGAATCTAAGTGATTATGAGATATATATAGCTTATTGTTTATTATCTGCATCAGATGAAGAGCCCAAAACATGTAAAGAGGCTAGAAAGTCACAAGAATGGAAACAGGCAATGGATAGGGAATTAGAGTCCCACAAACAGTTACAAACATGGACCCCAGCTGAGCTACCAGAAGGTCAAAAGGCTATTGACACTCGTTGGATATTTAAAATTAAAAATGATGGTCAGAAGAAAGCACGGTTAGTAGCTAAGGGATTTCAAGTTCCCAAAGAGGATGAAGAATTCAGCTATTCACCAGTATGTCGACTACCAACAATAAGAATTTTGTTGTCAGTCTCAGTGCAAAGAAATTGGAAATTGAGGCAAATAGACGTACCAACTGCTTTTTTAAATGGCATGCTAGATAATGAGGTGTATATTAAGAAACCAGAAGGTCTTGAGAGCAGTTCACAGTATTTCAAATTAAATCGAGCTTTGTACGGTCTACGTAATGCACCAAAATGCTGGAATGTGAAATTCACCGAAGTGATGTCAAAACTAAATTTCAGGAGATCAGAATATGATTATTGTCTTTATGTCAACAAAGATGTATACTTAGTCCTATTCGTGGATGACGCTTTAATTACCGGACCAGACATAAAAGTAGAAAGATTACTGCAAGAATTGTATCATGAATTTAAAGTCAAGAAAATGACTGAAGTTACGTCATTCTTAGGAATGGAAATTACAAAGATAGAAAATGGATTGAAAGTAAGTCAATCAAAAATGATTTTGAGATTGTTACAAGAATTTAACATGACAGAATGTCGTTCCATATCAACACCAATGGAGCAGAATTTTCAAGTAAATGAAAATGAACCAATTATGGAAAACGTTTCATATAGAAGACTTATTTGTAGCCTAATGTATTTGTCTATTGTCAGCAGGCCAGACATTGCATTTAGTGTATCCTATTTAAGTCGTTTCCTGGATAAACCGACAATGCAACTCTGGAAAGCTGGAAAAAGGATATTAAGATATCTTAGTACTACAAGAGACTATGGAATGAAATTCTCGAAAGGAGACAGTGGTTTAGAGGGAATGTGTGATGCAGACTGGGGTGGAGACAAGCAGACAAGAAAGAGTATCAGTGGATTTGTTGCTTTTCATGCTGGCAATGTAATCGCCTGGCACTCCAGAAAGCAGAACTGTGTAGCCCTATCGTCGATGGAGGCTGAGTATGTAGCAGCAGGGGTAGCAGCCCAAGAGCTTGTGAATTTGAAAGGTATTCTACAAGAATTTCGTGAATCATTCAATCCAGTTGTTTTGAAAATTGACAATATCAGTGCTATTAATTTAGTTAAAAACTTCGAAAATGCTAAACGAAGTAAACACATAGAAATTAAATATCACTTTATTAAAGATTTATCGCTTAGAAAGGAGATAATTCTTAAATACGTTTGTTCAAATGAAAATTGTTCTGATATTTTCACAAAAGCTCTAGGTAGAGAGAAATTTTGTAAGTTTAGAAAGTTTTTGATAAATAACTAGAAAGAGCTTTAACAATTGAAATATTTTTTATATATATTTAATTGAGGGGGGGTGTTGAGTATATACCCATCTTAACAAGTTTAATGTAAACACCCTTTATATATATTCTGTTTAAAAATGTCATGTGTCAGTCTGTTTTTTGTTAGTTAAAAAAAAAACAAATTGTTACATTGAGCTTTGTATATTTTGAAGAAAATATAAAAACTAATTTCGAAATCGGAATAAGTGTATAACTTCTTTTCTTCAAAGACTATATTTAAAAGAAATAGTATGAGTCCCGCTTCTGGAAAAAATAATGTCATAAAGACAGCCGTATTTTAACAACGATAGGATATCCGTGTTTGATGAATAAGAGAGAGACAAACATAAAAATTCCAGAGGCTACAAAAATGTGCTGGTTACCAAAAAAATAGTTTTTGTAATGTAACTGTTACATATATAAACATATACGGGAAAGCCCCATTACTACACAGTAGAAATTTCATACATATTTTGACAGATCTGTCAGTTAGTGTTAAAAATATGGTTATTTGTTACTAATCTGTCAATCTGTCATTAGGTGCTTGTCAGTTTGAAGTAGGATCTTTAACCTATTTTCTTAAACCTTACAGAAAATCAGATGTTCGTAATGCGCCATACTGGTTATTACATTACATAATTGTTTTGAACTTCTGATGCTAGTGATTTGATTCGGAAATTATCAACCACCTCGTTAAGTGGAAGGCGAGTATACCTACTTTCCATTGCACCTACTCTCTTAATCAAGATAAAATCATTCTGATCTGATCAGAAATTATTTTTTCTTTTTAAATCAGTTGGCTAAAAAAATAAAAGTACTCTGTTTTCCGATAAGTTGACAAACCTACTGATAGCATACAGAAATCAATTATCACTTATCACTTGTCAGACTTTGGAGTTGATAGAATGCATTATTCACTTTTAAACATTGATCAAGGAAGTAGATTCATGGAAGGAAAAAAATAAAAACTTTACTGAAGAATTTCCACAATTTCCATCTAGATAATATCTTTGTCGTGTTAATGGTATTCAATCAAGAAAAGATTGTTGCCTGATTTTAGGTTTCCTCATATTCGATGAAAAATGGAACTCTCATAACTCGTTTACTTATATGTCTGTTCCACTGTCATAGCTACAGTCTCGGACAATTTGAAAAGATGAACCTCCTTATTACATCGCAGAAATGTGGCGTCTATTCAATAGTCCAGAGACACTATTTGTACAATACAGTAACAATTTTTGATATGGCATAATTACAATTTAACCAAAATATCTTTAGCCAGGGACCCTATTTGTGGACAATGATAACTTCTTTTATGACACATTTATTTACCTTTGTATATCTCGCGATACTGGTCCTAGCCATCCAAAGCCTGAAGCGATAGTGTTGAATTCAACTTGTTTCCATTGAAACTTTGAGGCAGTTTCTCCACTACAACTAGACTCCAACATGTAATCGCAACGGATGAGGCCAAGACTAAGTGGCTGGAGTTGAAAAGAGAAACAACGAAATGGTTTATTAAATCAGTGTTTTAAAAAAAATTAGAAGCACAAGTTTTTTTTGGTATTTTCTAACAATTTATTACTTTATTTTTGGTTATATTATTTATTTCCAAGGATATAAACAGGGTGTATGGGAGACTCTGGGAACTATCCCGCATATGAAAAGAATACGTGAAAATGAAACTACAAGTTCAATTAACTTTTTAGGTATCCACTTCAGAATCTTGGATTCCCAAAGACCACCATTAAAATTGTTAATATAAACCATCAGGTATATTTCATATTTTTCAAATTAGGTATTATTCAAGTGTTGTGAATGCTTCCAAAGTGGAGTCCTAAACGAGAAAAAAAGTTTACATGAACTTATGGTATTACTTTCTCGTGTTTTTTTAATATGCGGGTAATTTTAAGAGCTCTTGAATGAAGACGCCCCACATGAAATTATCATCTACATGAAACAGGTTTTGAGAAAAATGGATGGACAAACAACACATTGCAGATGTGATACCATAGTATTCATGAAATTGAGTCTTTTATTTATATCAATAACTGCAACACCTTTATCATATATATAGTTTGATTGATCAATAATAACTCTAAAAACTAATAAATCATTTGCTTATCTTTTTAATTAATTAAATAAGCTTTATATCTCCATGAGTATGTAGACCAACTTGAATTTAAAAAAAAATTGAAAAACGAGCTTTATCTGTAGATTAAATTTAATCACCGGAAAACAATAACAATAATTTTGCTTCAAATCAAACCTAAGGATCACATTTCTGCTACAGGTAATGAAAAAAATAAGTACCTATCGGGTATTGAGTCAGAGTTGGCTACAATTTTCTAATGAAATGAAAAAATCGGCCAAGTGCGAGTTGAACTCACAAACAAATGTTTTCGTGCCATTGTGACGGAAGGACGAATGGAAATTTGTTGTTATAGCGATAGTAAAAATACACACATACGGCATAGTAATAGGGTCCCGTTTCCAAATAACGATCAAATATATTTAATTTTGCTGTACCACATTACGCTTGATTTGTATTGAAGGTTTCATATGCTATTTTTGATGATGTTTCTAAATAGACAATTCATACTAGAAGTAGAAGTTATTGTGAGTTGCGAATTTTTCTTAACGAAATAAGTTGGGGGCATTTTTTTCCAAGAACAATTACGGTTCAATTATTTTCATAAGTAAATATATTTGAGACGATATGCTGAATAAAACAAATACAAATGCTTAGTTATATTGCTTGCTCTAGTCTTTCTCAGAGAAACTCTAACATTATTATTTTTACATACCTATTTTAAACATTAAAGTAAACAATAAGTTTTTTTGCATTTGTTCAGAAGATCAAACTAATCTCAGGTAAACTAGGTATTGTTCTGGAATAACAAGAATTCTCTATTGTTTTTCTAGACTGAATAGTGACGCATTATTATTTTATTTATTGGTATGATACATACCGTATACATAACATTGCAATTACGAATTATTATTATTGCGCTACCAAACGTTTACTTGCAGAATTTATAGAAATTAAAACTGAAAAAAATCATAAAATTTGAAGGGCAAAAAAAAATATTATTTTCCCACTCACAATAACATTATTTTATATTTAAATTGAAATCTCGATAGTCAAAGAAAATATTTTGAAAATTTTATGAACTTAATTGAAAGTTATTTTCAAAGAAACAAGTACTGAAAGTATTCCAAAAAACTTACAGACTTTTTTTTACTTATTTGTGAAAAAAAATCTAGAGAAAAATTACTTAATTAAAAATTAGGCAAAAGAGAATGATATATCTAGGAGACTTCTTGAAGAATAACTATCTCACCTGACAAACACCTTCTTCCTGAACCGTCTGATAAATATTGAACAAATTAGCCGTAAAATCATCAACATCTATAACAGTTCTTAGACAATTTGTCAGGAATTGTCTATCATGGGTTACATTGTGAATAAGTTCATTGAAAGCAGTCTGCATTTCAATCACTCGAATGAATTCACTACGAGGCATAACTGATGGTAACAGAGTAAATGGTGCAAATTGCAAGACATCTTTGTTGAAATTATTTTTCGACCTCATAGCAGCCCCATGCATCAGAGCCCAATCTCGAGATCTTTCTATCAATTCATCAAGCTCCTCTCCGCTTAATTCGATAGGAACACATGATGGAAGATGTGAAATTGTGTCTTTTGACATGGTTCAGGTCACAAACGCACCTGCAATAATAATGCAAATAACTGTTACCAGAAATGAAAGCTATTTGAGAGCACCGTCATGATCGCTGTTTCTTATATAGAATGCGATTTCATGATAAGGGTGAGATAATCTATTATTTTTCTGTTAGTTTTTTCTTGAAATTGATTACGCGCTTCAATTTTGTAGATAAGTAAACAAAAATTGAAAATTCAAACTTACCGAACAATCATTATGAAAAATGCAGTTAAAAACTTGACAGTTGACGTCGTCGGCCTCATCATATGGTTTTGTTTGGCATGCAACTGCAAAAATTCTCATACTGCGATGCATCGTGAAGAAATACTACTATTAGGTATTTATATAATATGAGAACGGCATTGATGATCCTATCAGTGATTATATATTTTTATTAGGGATGATTTTTCATATTTTCTCCATCAGAATATATATTTGGAATTTTGGAGTCTTCATATTCTAACATGTTTATGTGAGAGCCAACTGGAAGATTATCAATGCATTATGCATTCGAGAAATGACCTTTCAAAAAACAATTTCCCACTCTCACACACTCAAAGTAGATAACCAACAATACACATCGATTGTTATTTTAAAAAAAAGTGATGAAATAATCATTTCAAGTCTGATGCAGTCATAATGCTTCCTGAAAGTTAGCCTTTTGCTGGAATAAATTTAAGGAGATTATTATGTACAATGCACAGTACAACATTGTTATAAAATGTAAGAAGAGATAATTTTCTCAAAGTAACGGTTTCCTATTTTCGCTCTATGTCATTCACATATGTCAAATCGTATATAAAAATGACACATGTCACCAACCTGATGACTAGATTAAAAATGTCAAAGAAATTAAACTAGTGTTTACACTTTTTCAAGTGATATTTTTAGTAATAAAAATTGTTTTACTTGGATTCGTTCTAGTATGTTAAAATTTCGGTACAAACAGTTATACCACACATTTTCAAAGTTAAATCAAGGTAAGTGTTTCTATTTAGTTATTTCTGTTGTGGTTACAGGTAAACATTAGTGATTATTTTAACTCTATATTTTTATTTTATTTTTTATTGAGTTCCTTTTTAATTTTGTCATATTTATTTGCATGAGATTAGTAGTACTCATTCTGTATATTCTAATCCTTGAGGAATTTAAGTACAATAATTTTAATTTATATTGGCTATTAATTTGTGTCCATGATCAAAATAGTGCGAAGAAGGCCATGGACAAAAACAGGAACGATACACATACAATTTAAGTACAGTGCTAGGCAATTGTTTTAGGTCATGATTAGACTGTATTGCCATTTTTAAGGTTCCGTATCCAAAGCCTCCACTGACTGTCCGTTCGTTTATCGGCGGGCTCATGAACCGTAATAGGTAGACAGTTGAAATTTTTATAAAATGTGGAGGTATTTCTATAGCCGCTATGAGAATTAAAGTAAAGGGGGTCTCCAAACAAAAAACGACACATGTAATTTCAAAAAGTAAGCAATATTCTTACTTAATATTGATAATAGCTGTATATTTTGAACTGTAAAAGGTAGACAGTTCTTGTACGATGGTACGGAACCCTTTATATTCTAATCCGACTCGCAATTGGTCGTTTTTTTTCTTTTCGATTGATCTCCCTTCTTTACGATTCCAAGTAGCGATGTATTTTCTAGCATCTATTCTAAGGACCATAGATAAAATACTAATTTATGCTATGATTAAGAAATTTCGCCGCTTGTGTTTAAGTTTTATCTAATCTAATAATTATATTACACGAGCAATGCTTGTATATATATGCAACTAATATTTTTATTATACGACTTGTGCAGATTATATGTAATAACTCGGTATGTACCCATTATTATTATAGGACATAAGTATCTCAGTGGTTAAGCTCCCGCGTTTAATCTGGAGTTCCTCGGTTCGTATCCTCGTTCGTATCAACAGAACCCATTTTTTTTATGAATAAATGTGTTGACTTGAGTTTCTTATAATTTAATCGGAAATTTTAAATGAAAACTTGTATATATCTACAGATATAACTGAATTCACGCGAAAACCGTTCAAAAAGGTTTTTTTCGTCAAGCACTGTCAAACATCTTGGCAGAACATCTAGTTGAATTTAACACTAAGTACCAATTTCTGTGATGTCCTTAAAGTTAGCACTACCATTATCGAATTTCGATTCCGCGAGAAGTGGATTAATTGTCGCTTATTTGTCGTAAATTTGTTATGGAAATTAAAAATTTGTCGCACTTTTAGTTGTCTTTTTTTGGGTGGTAATGCTAACTTTATATTAAAGTTAGCACTACCACCCTTTAAAAACATAAAATTTTGTCCGTTTTCAACTGTATTGTGCGTAACTTATTTGTCGCAAATTAGTTATGACGTGAAAGAACTAAAAAAGCGTTACATTCATTTTTATCTCTTTATAAGGTGTGGTAGTGCTAACTTGAACTCAAGTTAGCACATGGTTTTTCCCGCTATCCAATAATTGAATTTGGTGGAACATTTTTGTCGCTAATTAGGTAGTTATGAACGACATCACAATCGATTTTGATTTTGTGGCTATTATAAACATGAAAAAGTATGGACAATCAATTTTTTTGATTTACAATGTATAATTAATTCAAATACGCCGAGTTTTAATTAGTTACTTTTTTTTTGGAAACTACATTATTTTTGAAAATATTTTTTTTTCAAATTAATTGAAACTCGGCGAATTTAAATTAATTATTCACTGTAGATGGAAAAATGTCATTGCTTTTGCTCACTTTGAGACTTTGAGCAAGTTAAAGTTAGCTACCACCCTTTCCAAAAAATATTTTCAAAGATAATTTAGTTTCGAAAAAACG
Organism: Crioceris asparagi; assembly: GCA_958507055.1. Lineage (NCBI taxonomy): Eukaryota > Metazoa > Arthropoda > Insecta > Coleoptera > Chrysomelidae > Crioceris > Crioceris asparagi. The sequence continues at coordinate 76,849,966 of OY293826.1, read as the reverse complement.
TAACTAATTGAAAGGCGTATTTGAATTAGTTATTCACTGTAACTCAAGAAATTTCCTTGCATTTGCTCACTTTGACCAGCTTAAAGTTAGCATTACCACCCTTTGAAAAAAAAAATTTCAAAGATAATGGACTCTCGAAAAATAAACAGAACTAATTGAAACTCGGCATATTTGAATTAGTTATGCACTGTAAATCGAGAAATTTCATTGCATTTGCTCACTTTCATCAGGAAAAATTAGCATTACCACCCTTTGAAAAAAATCTTTTCAAAGATGATAATTTCGCAAAAACGTAACTAATTGAAACTCCATGTCTTTGAATTAGTTATGCATTGTAAATCGAGAAAATCCATCTCACATTGATTTAATTTGAAACCAAAATTGAAATACCGTGTTGTTCGTACTTTTTCATGTTTATAATAGCCACAAAATCAAAATCGATTGTGATTTCGTACATAAATAATTAGCACTACCACACCTTATACAAGAGATAAAAAAGGAATGTAACGTTTTTTTAATTCTTTCACGTCATAACTAATTTGCGACAAATAAGTTACGAACGATACAGTCCAAAACGGACAAAATTTTATGTTTTTAACGGGTGGTAGTGCTAAGTTTAATATAAAGTTAGCATTACCACCCAAAAATAAGAAAACTAGTGCGACAATTTTTTTGTTTCCATAACAAATTCACGACAAATAAGCGACAATTAATCCACTTCTCACTGAATCGTAATTCGATAATAGTAGTGTGAGTAGTCTGACATCAAGAAATGACAAAGAAATTGCAGAGAGAAGGAAATCCAACTAAAGTAGTGGGGCTCAATCATGCGTAGTTCGTATGGCATGTGAGAGCAATAGCAGATAACCATTAGCCTGGCTAAGGTTAAAATGGCCGTGGAAAATTGACATAATATAAGCCTGGCCAGGCTAATGGTTTGTATTTAGGAACACGCTGTATAATTTCTAGCCGCGAATGTCGCAATTCACTATTCACGTACGATGTAAGCTGCAAGCTCCAACATGTCTGAATTAAACGTAGAGAAAATTACTCAAATTTTTCCGCTATTGGAAATTGATCGAGAATTGTATCACATTTTTATAACAACAAAATAATTGCATATTATAGAATTAACCCGGGGAGTGTTTGGGTAACAATCATGTTTTTAAAAAAAAACTATGCAATTTTTCTTAAAAAACTTACAAGTCATGTGAACAAAACCTAGAAATAGACAAAGTCATAAGTCATAAAATTTTTAGTTAAAATATTAACAAATCAGAATGTTACTAAGAAATGAATATGATTTTGAGTCAGGAGGACAACAGGGTTAAAAATATAATATCTGGAGACCGAACTTTGCTGGGGTAAAACAGGATTTAAGATGGGTCTATAAGAGTTATTAAGGATATTTAAACTAAGAAACATATGTTTTATTTTGAATTTAACAGTTTTTTATTGGAAACGTAATAGGTATTTGTTGATTCAAAAAATACTATTTGGGGTCTGGAACCGTTGATGTAGATCGACCACAAATTGTTGGTGTGTCGAACTTAAACTATTCAAAAGAGAACTTAACGAAATACCAAAATCTTATATTAGAAACTTATGAAAATTACAGGAACTGGAAACAAATTTAAGACTTTTATGAAGTACGTAAATTTCTGACAGAAACGCCACTTATTAAATTATCAAGAATAGGCTAGTACTAAAATTATTTAAATTTGGTAGTTTCTTGAATAAATCTAAAATTTCACGAAAATGGCTTAATTTGACTATAGAAACATCATATATGAAACGACTTAAAAATAAATCGTGTTTCTTTTTAAATATTGAAAAATATAGCATTCCATTTAAAAAAACGAAGTTATCGTACTTCGAAGTTCGTCAATTTGACCATTCTTTTACTGAGAAGTGCTACGGCATACTTTGTAACGAAAACTGCTGGAAGAAAGTCCATACTATGGTAAATCTGTATCATTTAAAAATTTATTGAAATACTGAAAAATAATCACATGACAGCTCATCATTAGGCCTTCTGCAGATTTATGTTTTTGTAAAAAAACTAGTTTATTTCTAAAACTGTTCATTACAAAGAAAATAGTTTCAGACAAAATGTATTTGTAAAGACGTTCTTAATGAAAATATCATATAAAATACAGGGTGTTCTATTTAAAATAATAGGTCGACACCCTGTAACTTTTTCATGGAAGCATTGCTCGTTTAATATAATTAAATTTATTACCTATACCTAGCCACATTGTATTCTCAGTATATCATTTTCAATTACCATGCTGGGATGACCTTGAAAAATGCCAAAATTACCAGAATTGACTTTAAAAATCCTTGGAAGAATTTAAATATAAAAACGATTTTGTGCTTTCATAGCAAAGACGCAAAGAATAAAGACGTGTCTTTTTTACCTGCTATTACTATTACTGATTTCCCTTTTTACTTATTTACTACCAAACTTTCACTTCATGTCATGTCAAGTCATAAGCGTTGAGTGTGTTTGGATGACCGTTCAAACGTAAGCATATGGACAACGGATCAATAATAATCACAGATATTGATAAGGAATTCATTTCTATCTTTCTTATGTGTGCTCTGATTGCTATGCATCTAAGATCTGTTTAAGATTTAATTCCAAGCTAAATCTATTATTTTTTGAGGATTTAGTACATATTTCAAAGAGAATCCCTCTGAAATACCAAATAAACGATAAACTACTTTAATTGAACATGAAGATGTTAGGTAAAGAATTAAAGTTAAAATTCACCTAAGTTACAGAACGTTTAGACAAGCATCGCTTACATCTGCAGCAATTTGTCTATTTTTTAAGAGCATCTAGAAAAAGAATTTCCAAATTACTTTAAGAGTTATTAAGGTATGCAAAGTGAAATTCACCTAATGGACCTATAGAAATTGTAAATACATGTTATGGTAATTACATTAGGTACAATGTATCTGCTCGAAAAAGTGACGTTTCATTATTACGCAATTTCCAATATGATTCAAGAAAATACATGTTCACAAATTACATGTCTCACTTCGAATGAGTTTTTTTGTTGAATTGCTTCATACAATTTCGAGGCACATTGATTCCTTTATGAGTCACGCTACTCCGCCACTGGCACTGGGGGTGGCAGTAATTCCCGGTCGCACCTTCGAAAGTGTCATCTTCTTTTAACAAATTTTTGAACTCGGTTGTCTCACATCACATCGATTCCATTTTGCTGGGTTGGGTCATTGAGGCGTTGGTTATGACACAAAAACACTCTGATTTTGCCTAATATAAAAAAGATTCTTCCACAGGTAATGACATCATAACATGACATTATATGAAACGTTGAACACGTAATTTTTATTTGGGAATTATTTGATGATACTGCATGTTTCAACAATGGTCTTCGTTTGAGCAAAGTAATGGTATAAATCACACGTTAACTGATTGAATATTCAAGTAAAAAGGAAATCCTCAAGAAAAATAAAGTTATAACAATATCTTGAGAGATAATTTGAACTGGAAATATTTTTTATTATTGTACAGGGTGTGAATGGTCTCTATAATACCTCCTCATATACTACGATAAGCTGTTTTCTAGAAACATAGACTTAAGAAATACAATACATGTAAATTTATGGAAAATGTTTGAATTTCATGGTACAAATTCTGCTTTATGGGGACATCTTGTAGGAAAACGATAAGTCAAGGTTAATACGCCGATTTAAAGGAAACTTACTTGACCTTGGGCGCAGACCCAAAATTATTCAAGTCCGCATAGTGCACTTACTACGTATCTGTTTAACAAGGTAACTTTGTTTAAATTGGGTTATAATGATGTAAGGAATATGTGGCGAGATATTGAACAGACTTTTTTCAAAAATAATGTTCAATAATAAACTAAAATATGAAAAACTATGAAATTACATTCAAAGTTGGAGTAAAGAGTAATCGTATACCTAATCCAACTTTCTATATTATCGAATTAACGATATCCATTTGTTATCTCATCGCTGGATACTCGCCAATAGCATTAAGAGTTATCTTCTCTTTCACTGTTGATGTATTGATACCCATAAATTTCGTAGATACACGGTTATTTTTAAGCTGTGTCAATATTAGCAGGAGCTATACAACGTATTGCATTCGCCTGTAGTTTAATAGGGATTATTCAGATCAAATAGGAAAATAAACAAGCGCAGATATTATTTTATAATTATAGTTTTCGTTCAGTAGTTCATTATTTTTATACTAAAGAATGATTTAATGGTAAAATATATTTTAAATATAAAAAAAGCATTGGAATTTCATCAGTAGATTGGCGTATCTGATCCTTGAGCTTAGGAATCGTCCAGGAGACTATTGGCGAAATATTAAAAAAAAAACAGATTGCAGATACATTGTTTTTTTTTACATATTGTTTCAAGATCACTGTAGACCATTACAATGTTGTTTAGGGGGATGTGTTTACTGGAAAAAGTTCATAGTGTGGACCTCGAGGTTTTCTAGATGATTCTCAGCCACCTTTACATTTTAAGTTAATATTTTTTTGTTTATTTTGTTAACTATATATCGGCATGGGTGTCAGAACAATTGTTCGTAATAAAAGTTGCTTTATAAACATTGACATTGCAGATAAGACAATTTTATCGGTTATGACATGATAGGGTCAAACAATCAAAACATATTATTGTATTCAATTTATACATAAAAAACCAAACAAGCATTGCTAGTGTTTGTACAAATAACTTCAAAATGTAAACAGTCCTATACTAGCGCGTACAATAAAATAGAAAATGCACGTTTTTTATCCCAATTATAATTTATTATTCAACATAAGTAACTAACCTTTCAACGGTTTTCCAACATTGCATTCGTTCGATCCAAATTTTGTTCCCCAGAGCCATCACTGCAAGTTTGGAAATAGATATTAGTCGCTGGCGGCCAGATCTGGAGAATACGGCAGTAATTCACAGCGTAATTCGTGCATATTCCGCCATGCTTTTTATCAGTTTATGAGCTGGTAAATTGTCTTGCAAAAATATGCATCTTTTCTTTGATTAATGAGGCTGCTTTACGATTTTGTCTTTTAATCGGTCCAATAATGCACAATAATATTCACAAAATATGCAACTTGAATCCCAAAAACAGTCGCTAACACCTTTTCAGACGATTTTTGAATCTTGGCTAGTTTTGGTGCACTTCCACTGGGTCTTTCCCACTGATTTGGTGCTTATTTTAATTCGAGTGTAGGTATAGTGATGGAATTATGTTCCATGTCCAATTGTCACTATCTGTTCTCTCTCACATTCTTCCACACTCAAGTACCTATCTTAATCTTATAGGGTTCTCTTGGAACAAAAATATTACTAACGATGGCATCATCATTTGTCATTATCTTCTGGTTAAGTTTTAAGGCAAACAATCGTATTCTCGTCGTCTATTTGTTTGCAAAAATAAATTAATGAAACAATATTGATGCTTTAAGAGGAGAAATAGGAATAAAATGAGCACCTGATTGATAAAAAAAACTGTTAATGTCACATCGTACCAGCTACTAAACTCGATCGAATTGAGGCACGCATTTAATGTGTGCAACATTCTGGATGTGCTAGATTATTAGTTTATGCATTTCAAATTTTTCAATGCCCTATCTTGGGGCTTGGCTTGGCAAACGGATTTGAAATATCAATTTTCGTTAAAATGCTGAGAAATAGATGAAAATGCTTTCAAACATAACTGAAGGCGACCGAGCGCGTGAAAGTTGTCGACCGGCTACCGTAACATGTAAAATTTAGCAACCAGTTGGAATCGCGTTGTTGTCTCACTGTTGCCACTGTCTACATGTAGTCCATTAGACCTTCTCTATTAAATATTGGAAAAATAAGTAAAAATAACTATTTTATTAAGAAAATGTTGAAAAATCCTTAATTATTGACAGCGACAATTGTGCAATAGTCGCGGTCGCATTGCAGTTGCTAGTTACATGATAACCCCCCCCGGTTTTTGACCGACGAACCCCGTACGGAAGAGGTATACAATTCGACTGTCCGCTTTTTAGCTAAATATACCTATTGCGATCGTTCACACTTTTGAATTTCGAAAAAATTTCAACGGCATGTTGTTATATGTCTATAAGTTAGTCCAAAAAAACATTTGGTTCAAATGTTTATATATATATATATTTTTTTTTTCTTGTTGATGGTTTTTGAGCCAGCTGGATTTATTTTATTGTGTTGGATTTCTTGGGGATACGACTCGAAATGAATTGGAAAAATGTGAAATTGTTATGAAACAATTATGTCTTTATTTAATGTAATAATTGGAAAAATATATATACGTTTCGACCATAAACTTTGTGGTCTTTTTCAATATGTTTATATTATTCAACTAAATTAAATAAATTCCTTAAAAATAGAAACTAAAAAATGGTCATTCTTTGACATAAGGATTCGAAAAACCATGGTTTCCACAAAATAATCAAAACTAAAATATCATTCTTAATAAAAAACTTCTTCTTTGATTGTCAGTTACATTGTTAATTAAATTTTTATTGTTTTTATATCCATTGTGCTGAGGTTTCTCTCGAGATTAATAATGATTGTAGTGTTTCAGTTTCTGAAAATGATTCATTCATTCATTTTCAGAAACTGAAACACTACAATCATTATTAATCTCGAGAGAAACCTCAGCACAATGGATATAAAAACAAAAATTTAATTAACAATGTAACTGACAATCAAAGAAGAAGTTTTTTATTAAGAATGATATTTTAGTTTTGATTATTTTGTGGAAACCATGGTTTTTCGAATCCTTATGTCAAAGAATGACCATTTTTTAGTTTCTATTTTTAAGGAATTTATTTAATTTAGTTGAATAATATAAACATATTGAAAAAGACCACAAAGTTTATGGTCGAAACGTATATATATTTTTCCAATTGTTACATTAAATAAAGACATAATTGTTTCATAACAATTTCACATTTTTCCAATTCATTTCGAGTCGTATCCCCAAGAAATCCAACACAATAAAATATATATATATATATATATGGGATATTACGAAATTTGTTAACACGATAGAGGTCGCAGTTTTGAAGGTATCAAGTTCAAATTTGCTACAAAAATCAATCTCTCAAATACCTCAGTCGAGTTCGTTATTGGGCAATATCGGGTAAGTAGTTTCAAAATGGCGACCATTCAAAAATTTAAAAAAAATATCAAAAAAGAGCAGTAGTGTAAATATTATTAAAAATAATTTTAGGTTATAGATATAATCAGTACCTACAACTTTTGTTCGAAGCAATTTTTCATAAAATACACAGGTAAAAAAATAAAAATTAATAAAGAAAAATAACAAATATTGATAAAACATGAACACTCAATATAAATTTGATGTAATTGTACATTTTCTGGAGATCTTAATATAGACCCTGATTAAAAAAATATATAGTATATTTATTGAAAAGAAATAGACGAAAAAAAAATCTGCCTTGAAGTGGACTCGAACCCTGTCTGCTTTATATTCAACAGCCAAAACAAAAACCTCTAACCGCAAGGCTATGACAATTTTATTCAATAACATGTAGGTATACCAATGAAAAGGTTGTTAAAATTTCAATTCAATGAATTTTGAAAAATTTACCTTTCCGCTGACTACAGGCCATCGGGATTTTTTTTTGTTTGACCACCCGTTTTATATAGTAAACGAACTCCGATTTTGATGATTTTTGATTCATTTAAAAGAGAAGGATTGAGAAATGGTCCCATATTCACAAAAACGCAGATCCAAAATCTCCTTCTCTTCGAAAACCGCCCCCGAAGGGGGTGGAGGGGGCAACTTTTGTCGAAAATCCAAGATCTGAGTTGGTATAATTAAAGATAGGACAATATCCGGAAACGTTTAAATTGCACATTTTTTCAAAAGAGTTACGGTTCTTGAGATAGAGGCATGTTAGTTTCTCATTTTTGCTATGTAGAGAGGGTGATTTCGAAAATTGAAAATCTTTTGATACTACATGAAAGACATAATTATTTGTAGCAACATTTATAATGAACATTTTTTCCTTAGAGTTACAGTTTTCGAGTTAAATCGGTGTTAAAATGGTAACATAATATTCTTAAGCGTATATCCGCAGCGATGCTTTGAGATCTCAATAAAAACAACTAAAAGCAAAGAATATACGTGGGTAATAGGATAAGTATATTGCTATTAGTGAACGTTCAACGATTTTCGTGACTAATGTTACACTCAAAAGTGTGAAATTGACAATAATACAGAATGTCATTTACGTGTCGCCGATTAGAAAAATCAAAGTCAACTACTTTATAAAAGTAATTTATCGGATTTTTAGGTCAACAAGGTCAACTTATAATACACCATCAAAAAGGTAATAAAAAAGGCTATTCAAATTTGTGGAATTCCAACATGGCTCCCATAAGAAAGAAAGAAGTTCATGATAGTTACACATAGACGAAACGTCAGGTTACCAAACTATTAACACCAGTGGAAAGAGAGAAAAAGTGGCAATTTAAATGTGCTATTTATTTAGAAACTAGATTTTGCCCGCGACTTCGTGCGCCTGGAAAAGTGCATTCAATTCCATTCCTTGTAGTAGTTTTATCGTGATGAGTGTACAAACATACAGAAATACAGACAGACGCGATAAACCTCTACTAATACATCGGTGAAAACTGCATTCCATTCCATGTAGTAGTTTTTGCGTTATGCAGGTACATACATACAGACAGACAAACAAAAAATATATTTGGTCCCATCGACTATTTAGAGGTTAGATACAAGAAATTATTTTGTTCGTGAGAAATATCTAGGGTGCCAACAATTAGCAGCTCTTTCTACGTAAACTCCAATAGTTGCCACCCATGCCAATATTTGAATTGTGGTAAATATTGAAGATGCTAATTGTTGGCATCCACTTTGATGAGATTATTAATTAAATTTTTGGTTAATTTAGATGTCAAAGGTGAAATCAAAAAAAAATGTAAGACAATACGAGAAAAAAAAAACGATTGAGAAAGCCCTCACAGATATTAAGAATAATTTCTCATAGTTTTCAAGCTTGTGGACTTCATCCTTGGAATCCTGATGGTATTGACTAAACAAAATGTTTAGGCAAAACATACTCTGAAATAATATCTATTGTGGAACCTGATACAGTGGAAGAAAATGTATTGACGGTCAAGAGATTCTGTGAAATTGTAGGTGATACAGTACTTTCGGAAATGAAAAAAAATATCACAGCACGAAATCATGCAGATGACTGCGAATATTTTAATATTGTGAAAAATATTAATGCTAATTTAAACATTTCAGAAACTGTTGCTGAAAAAAACAAATAAAACACAAATCATAGAGAATAAAATTCTGAGGAAAGGTTTTGCCGCTGCAGATGAAAATTTAGGAAAAACCATGGAAGAGGGCGAATCTGTTGAAATGGATCTCGTGGCTGCGAATAAAGAAACAGAACAAGTTGTTGTAGGGAAGAATGAAAGTCTTACAGAAAAAATACCGAAGAAAGCAAATTTAGAAAAGATATGTGAAGTACTCGAACAAGGAAACGGATACATATTACATTATCTTGATCCAAAAACACCTGTGAGAGTAGGTAAAAGAAATACGGAAAGAATGCCATAAGTAATTACATCATCCACATATAAGAAAATTTTAGATAAACGAGAAGTTGAACAGAAAAAAGAGGACCGAAGAATTAAGAGACTTACGATTGCTGCAGAAAAAGCCACAAAAAAAGAAGAACGCTTAAAAGAGATTCAAAGGAAAATAAACTAAAAACATATATGAATTTATTTAAGACTAAGATGAAAACCAGAAAGAAACTACAGATGTAAATGAAATCACTGTGACCACTGATAACCAAAAACAAACTATGGAGGTAGACTTACCTAAAAATAATAGTAAGGCGAGGATTGTGTTTTTATGTACACATAATATATATCTAACCAATTTGAGTAATAAGTGCCAAAAATGCCAGAGGACATTTCACGTAACATGTCTGAATAACAAAAAATAAACTGATTTTTTCTTGTGTCAAAAGTGCAATAAATAGTTTTAGCTGTTAATTTACTCAAAATGTCTTCAATTAATTGTCTCTCTTGAATATAGAATATAAAAATGACTTAATTTTTAATTTACCCATCCTATCCACCATTCCTTAATGTGCCAATCATTAGAGTGCCAACGTAAGAGCGTCAATTTTTTCGTGCCAATCATTGGTGATTTTGGCCTGCCAATTATTAGCATTTAGGTGCCAATGACTGGAAAACCACAACATTCGGCAAAAAGTGTGTTTCCCAAAAATTCTTGATAAACTAACATTTTAAAAAGGATTTTTTCAGTTACTACGAGATGGAGGAATGGCATATTGGCAGATTCGTTGCTGAAATGTTCGTTTTTTGATTTTGATAAAGAATTAATTGTAATAGTGTCCTTAAGGTGCCAATAATTGGGTGTTTTACCCTATTACCTAATTCAACTGTTGCTGGTAATTTTGAAGTAATACCTTTCTAAATCGATAGAACACAACTAATACTGTCGGTAGTAGGTTTTGTAAAAAAAAAACATAGTTTTTGACTGTACCTACCACAAAAATCAAAATCTTTAAACGTGAGATTTCAAAATATAAAAATATCAGAAAATTAGAGTTTCTTTATTCATACCGCCGCCGCCATTTTTTAGTTGTAGTATTTGACGAGATAAAAATATTTTTTAGAAAAAATTGGACCGACGTTATTAGTTAGTGCACTGAAAAGTATAAAATAATATTAATTCTATTGGTGCTGGTACTTGTGAAGTTGGTGCCACAAGTTATCAATCTATCTGCAATTGCACAACTTCAAAAGTAACAGCACCAATAGAATTAATATTATTTTATACTTTTCAGTTTACCAACTAATAACGTCGGTCCAATTTTTTCTAAAAAATATTTATATCTAGTCAAATACTACAACTAAAAAATTGCGGCGGCGCTATGAATAAAGAAACTCTAATTTTCTGATATATTTATATTTTGAAATCTCACGTTTAAAGATTTTGATTTTTGTGGTAGGTACAGTCAAAAACTATGTTTTTTTTTACAAAACCTACTACCGACAGTATTAGTTGTGTTTTATCGATTTATAAAGGTATTACTTCAAAATTACCAGCACCAGTTGAATTAGGTAATAGGGTAAAACACCCAATTATTGGCACCTTAAGGACACTATTACAATTAATTCTTTATCAAAATCAAAAAACGAACATTTCAGCACCGAATCTGCCAATATGTCATTCCTCCATCTTGTAGTAACTGAAAAAATCCTTTTTAAAATGTTAGTTTATCAAGAATTTTTGGGAAACACACTTTTTGCCGAATGTTGTGGTTTTCCAGTCATTGGCACCTAAATGCTAATAATTGGCAGGCCAAAATCACCAATGATTGGCACGAAAAAATTGACGCTCTTACGTTGGCACTCTAATGATTGGCACATTAAGGAATGGTGGATAGGATGGGTAAATTAAAAATTAAGTCATTTTTATATTCTATATTCAAGAGAGACAATTAATTGAAGACATTTTGAGTAAATTAACAGCTAAAACTATTTATTGCACTTTTGACACAAGAAAAAATCAGTTTATTTTTTGTTATTCAGACATGTTACGTGAAATGTCCTCTGGCATTTTTGGCACTTATTACTCAAATTGGTTAGATATATATTATGTGTACATAAAAACACAATCCTCGCCTTACTATTATTTTTAGGTAAGTCTACCTCCATAGTTTGTTTTTGGTTATCAGTGGTCACAGTGATTTCATTTACATCTGTAGTTTCTTTCTGGTTTTCATCTTAGTCTTAAATAAATTCGTATATGTTTTTAGTTTATTTTCCTTTGAAACTCTTTTAAGCGTTCTTCTTTTTTTGTGGCTTTTTCTGCAGCAATCGTAAGTCTCTTAATTCTTCGGTCCTCTTTTTTCTGTTCAACTTCTCGTTTATCTAAAATTTTCTTATATGTGGATGATGTAATTACTTATGGCATTCTTTCCGTATTTCTTTTACCTACTCTCACAGGTGTTTTTGGAGCAAGATAATGTAATATGTATCCGTTTCCTTGTTCGAGTACTTCACATATCTTTTCTAAATTTGCTTTCTTCAGTATTTTTTCTGTAAGACTTTCATTCTTCCCTACAACAACTTGTTCTGTTTCTTTATTCGCAGCCACGAGATCCATTTCAACAGATTCGCCCTCTTCCATGGGTTTTCCTAAATTTTCATCTGCAGCGGCAAAACCTTTCCTCAGAATTTTATTCTCTATGCTTTGTGTTTTATTTGTTTTTTTCAGCAACAGTTTCTGAAATGTTTAAATTAGCATTAATATTTTTCACAATATTAAAATATTCGCAGTCATCTGCATGATTTCGTGCTGTGATATTTTTTTTCATTTCCGAAAGTACTGTATCACCTACAATTTCACAGAACCTCTTGACCGTCAATACATTTTCTTCCACTGTATCAGGTTCCACAATAGATATTATTTCAGAGTATGTTTTGCCTAACATTTTGTTTATTCAATACCATCAGGATTCCAAGGATGAAGTCCACAAGCTTGACAACTATGAGAAATTATTCTTATTATCTGTGAGGGCTTTCTCAATCGTTTTTTTTCTCGTATTGTCTTACATATATTTTTTTTGATTTCACCTTTGACATCTAAATTAACCAAAAATTTAATTAATAATCTCAAAAGTGGATGCCAACAATTAGCATCTTCAATATTTACCACAATTCAAATATTGGCATAGGTGGCAACTATTGGAGTTTACGTAGAAAGAGCTGCTAATTGTTGGCACCCTAGATATTTCTCACGAACAAAATAATTTCTTGTATCTAACCTCTAAATAGTCGATGGGACCAAATATATTTTTTGTTTGTCTGTCTGTATGTCTGTACCTGCATAACGCAAAAACTACTACATGGAATGGAATGCAGTTTTCACCGATGTATTAGTAGAGGTTTATCGCGTCTGTCTGTATTTCTGTATGTTTGTACACTCATCACGATAAAACTACTACAAGGAATGGAATTGAATGCACTTTTCCAGACGCACGAAGTCGCGGGCAAAATCTAGTTTCTAAATAAATAGCACATTTAAATTGCCACTTTTTCTCTCTTTCCACTGGTGTTAATAGTTTGGTAACCTGACGTTTCGTCTATGTGTAACTATCATGAACTTCTTTCTTTCTTATGGGAGCCATGTTGGAATTCCACAAATTTGAATAGCCTTTTTTATTACCTTTTTGATGGTGTATTATAAGTTGACCTTGTTGTCCTAAAAATCCGATAAATTACTTTTATAAAGTAGTTGACTTTGATTTTTCTAATCGGTGACACGTAAATGACATTCTGTATTATTGTCAATTGCTGAGTCGTTGAAAGGGGAAGATCGGGAGACTTTAGATTTCAAGTATTTTAATACCAAAAATACCGTTGTGGACGTAACGACAGACCTACAGCATTGGTTTGGTGAGTACATTCGCGATCAGATTGTCAACAAACTGTCTGAATTTTCGGAGAAAGAAAGCAGCTGGGCTTTATCTAAAATTATTTCACTCGAGGTAAATATCAATAAAGTTGAAGTTGGAAACGGTTCATCTTTCATCAGACTGTCGCAACAAATCATCAATAAGCATGCATGTTTGAATATTCAAAATGACGATACAGCCTGTTTTTATTGGTCGGTTGTTGCAGCGTTACATCCTGCAAAAGGAAAGATAACGAGAACCTCATCATACCCTCACTACAAAACATTTTTGAAAACCGAAAATCCAGATACACCGATGTCATTACACCATATTTCAAAATTTGAAAAAGCAAACGATATTTCTGTAAATGTTTACGCGTTGGAGTTAAATGTAGTTAAAGAAAAACAATTTTATTCAGTTGTACCCATAAGATTAACCAAAAATAAATTAGATAAGCATGTAAATTTATTGTTAATTCAAAATAAATATCTTCCTAAATTAACCGACTACGATGCGCTCCCATTGACAATGAAACTATCGAAATCCAATACCACTATTGTTTGATTAAAGATTTATCTCGATTGATTGGAAAGCAGGTAAACAAAAAGAAGAATAGAAAAATATTTGCGACAGATGTCTAAATTACTTCTCGTCTCAACAAAAATTGGAAGAACATGAAAATCTGTGTTCTAAAGTCAATCATAGCATAATTTCCTTTCCCAATTACGATCATGTTGAATTTAAAAATTATATATACAAACAAATGGCTCCGTTCATCCTTTATGCGGATTTTGAGTGTACATTAGAGAATTTCGGTAATGAAATTTCATCTAAAACTGTCAAATACCAAAAACATTCTCCGTACAGTGCAGGTTTCTATTTGAAATGTAACTACGATGACACTTTATCGTTTTACAATAGCTACCGAGGGGAGGATAGTATGCAGTGGTTCGCTAACCAAAAGCAGACTATTGCCGAAATGGTTCAATCAAAGCTAAAAAATGTTCTTCCGATGAATGAAAGATATTACTTTACCTGCAAACGCTACATTATGTCATATTTGTGGAAAAGCTTTTGTATCGACAGACATTATCGTTCGCGATCACGATCATTTTTCAAAAAAATTTCGGGGTTTAGCTCACCAAGCATGCAATTTAAATTTCAAAAAACAGTATGTTGTACCTATCGTGTTTCACAACCTCTCAGGTTACGACAGTTATTTCATGATTCGCGAACTAAGTAAGAAGGGTCGCTTAAGCGTACTTCCCGTCAATAAGGAAAAATATATATCTGACAATACTGACATTAAATTTCGATTTATTGACTCTCTACGTTTTTTGGGTACTTCGTTGGACAAATTAGCTTACATAACGGAACGGCATGACCTCAAAATCATTTCACGTGAATTTAGCGATGTTTCGAATGATGATACGAAGTTCACCCTTCTCACAAGGAAAGGAATATTTCCCTACGACTATATTGACAGTTTGGATAAATTAAATGACAAACAATTGCCGACAAAAGGCAAGTTTCACAATAAACTGAACGACGAATAGATTACCGACGAACAATATCAACATGCACTAGACGTATGGACAGCATTCGAAATTCCGATTTGGGTGCATACTCTGACTTGTATTTAAAGATAGATGTTTTATTGTTGGCCGACGTGTTTGAAAATTTTCGTAATAAGTGTCACACCACGTATGGCTTGGATCCCGCTTGGTATTACACTTTACCTGGATACACGTGGGATTGAATGTTAAAGTATACCAAATGTCATCTGGAACTTTTGAAGGACATTGACCAACTTATGTTCATCGAACAGGGCATACGTGGTGGAATTTCTGTGTGTAGTAAAAGATTTTCTGAGGCAAACAACAAATACATGAGTGAAGGATAAATTACATCATACACTCTCGAAATTTGAGGCAATGTTTGGATTACGGACTAGAAATCACGAAAATTCATAAAATTTTAAAATTCAAACAGTTGGCGTGGCTGCAACCCTACATTGAGTTAAACACTAGGTTGAGGACGGCAGCCACAACGGAATTAAAGAAAAACCTCTATAAATTAATGAATAATGCAGTGTTTGGAAAAAAAATGGAGAACATTCGGAAGCATCGGGTTGTGAAACTCGTTCCTGGGAAGGGCCCTACGTAGCGAAAAACTTGATTGCGAGCCCTCAATTTCGAAATCAAACAATTTTTGATGAAAATCTTGTGGCAATCGAATTAGTAAAGATCAATAGAACTTCCAATAAACCGCTGTACATTAGGATGGCTATTTTGGATCTATCTAAGATTTGCATGTACGATTTCCATTACGGTCACATGCTACCGAAAATGGGGGTGGAAAAATGCAGCGTACTATACATGGATACCGACAGTTTTTTCATTTACGAACTGTTGTGTAGTGATGCGTATCAGGAGGTAATAAAATCCGACCTTACCAAATTTGATACGTCAGATTATAATCTCGACAACCCTTATAAAATACCCAGTGTTGGAAAGAAGGTCATCGGGAGATTGAAGGATGAGGCGAATGGCAAAGTTAAAGTTCAGGAGGGTAAAATTACTAAAAAATCAAAGGGGGCTAAATTTAACGTTGTAAAAAATAAAATATCTTTTGATAATTACGTGAATTGTTTAAAAAACTTTAGTCAAACATTGGTTACCCAACGCTGTATACGTTCATATGCTCACAACGTGTTTAGTATAAAACAGACGAAAATTGCTCCGTCCGTATGATGATAAAAGATGCCTGTTACCTAACGATACCTACGAGACATTACCTTGGGGACATCAATCCATCACTTAGATTTTTTTTCTTACTATATCCATTTTTTTAACTGTCTAAAAATCTCAAAAAAATGAAGTGTATGAAGTGCAACATAATCCAATTAGAAGCATTCAATTGTAATTTAAAAGACTATTGTGATAAGACGATATTTCAGTCATCATATTTAAAGTATTCACCAGACGGTGACGATAGAAGAATTTTTAAAAGTAAATATATTTTCTGCAATAAAGAAGCTCCCGATAGTATTGAATGCATAGGCGCCCCCTCAATCAATGCAAACTGTAGTTTGCAGAGGTGAGAGCGGTATCTCTCACTTCTGCGTACAGAAGCATTATTTACAGAAAAATGTTGGATTATCAAGGTCACGTAATGGTTTTTCCCGATTAATTTAAATATATGGCTTGAAATTAACGAGATGTTGTATTTAATACAATCCTTCAATGATAAGTAATCATTTGAAAATGTTTTCAACTCGTAAAAGGCTGTAATAATTATATTATCAATATATGTAAAACCAAATAGACGGATTTCACAATTTATTATTTTCAAGACTCTACGGTGTTGCCGGTGCTAAAATTTTACCTGTTTTTAAATACGTAACTGATATAGATATCGGATAAATACCTAAGTGAAACTGACAAATTAATTATGATCATGATTGTAAAATCATTTATTATTTAAAAAGCATGCATACTATTTCGCTCTTATTCGAAATTGGTACATTTTTAAGGCACTAATAATATTTGTCAAACGTATACTACTACTATACTATACTAAATGGCAACAATGAGGTAGATGTAGCAGTAGCAGAGAACAGAGACGTATAGAGAACTGCAATCCTTAATGTTAATACATCTATTTTCTAAGAGATGGCAGAGCGATTAGACGTTTTCGTTATTCTATTTATTAGTCTATGGTTTTCGTACGCTGTGGGTTATTAATTAATTAATTAATATTTGATACCTAGTTATATTTCTTCTAACATTGCCTATTCGTGCATACATTTTTTTGGTTTTAGCTTTTGGTTCAGATCACACGATATAGCTTTTTTTATAATTAGACGCGGCCCGCTGTTGATAAATATCTAGGTACATTTCATTTCTCCATGCTAGTTGTGTATTAGTTGGTCCAAGTATATGTATTCTTCTACTATTTCCAGAGTCGTGTTGTTTATTTGTATATCTTGTTCGTCTACCAGTTCGTTATACATGATCTTCGTCTTGGCTAGGTTCATTTTTAGGCCTACTCATTGCTTGCGGTGTTCAGCTCATTAATTTGCTGTTGAAGTTCTTCAGGGTTATTAGCGATCAGTATTATGTCGTCCGCGAAGCTTAGGTGGTTGAGGTATTCTCCGTCGATATGTAGACCTGTGTTGTTCCAGTCTAACTTTCGTCGTACTCCTCTGCCAGTTGGGAATTCTGGAAATTCTTTGTATATCATTACTTTAGCTTTGGCTTCTTTATATATGTTAGCTAGAGTTTCTATGTATGGTTCATCGACACCTTGATTTGTAAGAGCTTCTATGATGGCTTTGGGATATATCGAGTCGAATGCCTTTTCGAAGTCTATGAAGGCTAGTGCTAATGGTAGCTCATATTCCTTTGTTCGACTGATAATTTCTCTTAATGTATGAATGTGGTCTATTGTACTGAAGCCACTTCTAAATACAGCTTGTTCTCTTGATTGTGCAGTGTCTAGTGTCCTCTCTATCCTGTTAAGGATTTTCGTAAAGATTTTATATGCTATGGGCAGTAGGCTTATAGGTCGGTAGTTCCTTATATCCTCTTTACTGCCGTTCTTGTGGATTAGGGATATTTGCGCTATTCCAGTTAGTTTTGTGGTGTCCATTTTATATACATATATATATATATATATATATATATATATATATATATATATATATATATATATTTATGTGCATCTGCTTTTTATATATAAATAATGAAGGTTGGTTGGCAAGAGAATGAGAGTTTTTCTTTATTGTATTTATAGCATTTCACACATAAATAAAATAACATATTAGTAAAATGGTGTTTTATTTAATATATATAGGAAAACTATTTTACATCTAAAATCGGGCCTAATATGGTAGATGTATTTCGAATTCGTTGTCTAAAAATTCTATAAGTACAATATCTAAACTATAATAAAAGAGATTTTCCCTTAAAGCATTAGTATATAGACAATCGATTGAGGATGCTTCACAAAATCCATAAAGAAGGTCTAAAACACACAAATTTACATTACATAGCGAATTTATAACAATATCAAATAAATTTAGATAAAATTCGTTGAAATTAAGGGATGCCAACATGGCAAGTCGATCTGAAATCACTTGCAGCTGTACATCTAAAATGGCAGCAATGTCTTCTTCGTATAGATATTTGACATTGAACTTGGAAAAAGACACGAGGTTCAAGTAGCTGCCATACTGATATTGAATCACTTTCACAAAGTCTCCACATTTTGTCACTAGAGGGTCAGCAGCACGATCTTCGTTGTCTTCGACATTTTGTTGTATTTCTTGTAACAAGGTGATGATTGAAGCTCACTCGTAGGTGGTGAATGAAATTTCCCAAGCCGTAAACCTTCGCTTCAGAATAACGCATGCACTAAAGTCTCTTGTAGAACTCGGATCACATCGCAGCTCGTATTTACATTGTTGCGGTTGAGGTAAAGTCATCAAAAGTAATGGTTTTTGGGTTTGAGCTCTAGTTTCGAACATAAAGCTCTGTCGTCGACCCCATCGTCATACTCTCGTTGGGCGGCATCTTCGACAGGCTTTTCACAAGACACATTTCATCAACTAACGAACATTTTCCAAATTACACGTTATTTATATTCGAAAATCACTATAGAGTAATAAATAGAATATAGAGTAGCAACTAAAAATTGTCTCAAATTCAAGTACTTGACTGCCATCTCTGCATTGCACGAAGAACTAAATGAAAAATTTTTCGCCGGCGGCAAATTTGAAATTTAATGTAATAGCTCGTAATTTGAAATCATCTTACGTTATTTCATAAATCATATTAGCAATTAATTTCGTAGGTTTCTCATAAAGTAAAATTGTATTGTTTAGCTTTATATTGAAATCTATGAGATTAATTAATAATATGATATAAGAATTAACAATATTCAGAAATACCAGAAAAATAAATAAAAAATTATTAATAGGTATATATTTATTGAATTCTATTTAAAACAAATTATATGTGCAATAATTGCTAAAGAATAATGAATTCATGAACAAAGATTCAATTAATTCATTTTGTGATACAAAAGTTTATTATGGTCATTAGAAACAGAAATAATTTTACAGTTAAATACCTTTCCTAGGTTAAATCTTAGAAATAACTTTATTGCATGAAAACAGATTAATAGAGAGAGTCAACTAAATGATGTTCACCGTTCTAAGGGGACCTATTTATATATAATTATATTGCATTATCAGCACCATGCTTATTAGCTCAATTTCTTATAAATAAAATTACAGGGCCACTGCATATTTTTTGTGAAGATGATTAGATTTAAAGAGAAACTTTTTTAGAATCGTTCTGACATGGATACCAGGTACAGTAGAAACTTCATTATGTGAGGTAGATACAAACAAATTGATGCCATTTTTCTTACATATAAGTTACTAATAACATTAACTTCAAGTAGAGTTCACAAACAATATGATACAACTTTCAAGTGCCGTATTGGTGTGTTCTCTGTTCTCTGTCATTGTTACCAATGATCTAAGAGAACCTACTATTCCAGAATAGTTTCATTAGGAAAGTCATAGAAATAGATAGTTAATATATTTTTGGATTACCATTTAATTCTTATTCATCTAGCAAATGCTGTTTTCGGGTGGCACTGTTAATTGGGATAGTAACAATTTAAGATGGTTTTCCACGGGATTCGATCTCGATAGAATTCTCTTCATTTTCGGTATTATATAATTTGAACAACCTTCATTCTGACAATGGTTATTGAATCTATTATATATATATATGTATATAAAATGAGAAATATTCATAGCACCAATAATCTATATTGAGAGAAGGAAGAATACTTACAGGGCAAATGTAACGTCGGAAATGCGATCTTATTCAATTTTACTGGACCAATAAAGTCTGGATGAGAATAGATTTGACAAACATAATAGTTTCTGAGGTAAATATTTTCAAATTCTGAAGAAATCATTCTCACCCATTCCCTTCGACGATCAATATCAATGAACGGGATAATCGATATCTGGAAAAAATCCTATATTAATTTCTACATGATCATAAATATTCGTATTAAATAGATAATTCCTTTGAAATAACTTTTAAAAATTGAGATGAAATCATGAGATAAGTTTATTTTTATACAGATCTTTTACTCTTAATCTGACATTTGTAAGATTGAATTAGCAATTAAATTTTGCTTAAAAACTATAATTTCTTTTTATTTAGTAAACCTTTTACTAACCTTCGAGGATTATCACTTCCACATGAGGGCACCTTAGATAAAATACGAGGGGAGGCACAAAGCACTCATATCAAAGAGTTTTAATGTCACTTAACTTCCTTCATCTGTGATGTCACTGTTGTAAAACCATAAAAACTAAGAATAAAATAATAAATAAGAACATATTATACTGACACTGACAAACGTGAATGATCATGACATGCTCAAATGCAGATTCCTGTAAAAGATACATTTGCTTTTCTTTAGTTCATAACACAGTTGGGGGATGGTGCCAGCCCTATCAATAACAGACTCTAGGCAATCTGAGATCGCATACCCTGAAAATCACGTGACATCATTTTTTTGACTGTTTGTAGTTTTACATGTATTTAAATGGAAAAACGGGTCACATCTGCAGAAAGGGGTAAAAATGCATTGTTTCTTATGTAAAACACGCACAAATCGTTGAGTTTGGGAAGCCTTTTAGATCGATGACATCATCACACAATTGCGTCTTTTCCGATCCAGCTGTTGTGTTTCTTATCTAATCCGAGCCATTTCATGTATAATTTATTCCCTTTCTTCCTGAGTACCTTTTCAACGAGATGGATGCCGGAATTTGAGGTTTTCTGCAATTCTTCTGCGTAGAAAGACCTACTGATTTTTACTCCATGCATATCTTCCAACAAATATGTAACGGGGTTGGTTATCTTGAGTGACAATTTTAAATAGTTCTGTCGTCCAATTGGGAGTGTATCCTTTTTCGAACAGTCTAACTCAAGCGAACAATGTCGCGGACCGACAATCTTCAAGTGCGTGTACGCTTTATCGAGAATGAGCTTTTCGTTGGATTTATTAACTTGCGATGGTTTGTGACCGGTCTTGCTGAGACGTGTATCACTGTAGGCTTCAGTAATCCTGGGTAATATGTCTATCCATTTGTAGGTGCCGTTCAAACAAAAGTATTTGAAGAGTTTTTCTTTCAGCGTTCTGATTACACGTTCTGCTATTGCAGCTTTCTTGACGCTGTACGTATTATAGTGGTAGATGTTTTTTTTTCATTAGGCCCTGGAATTTACTATTATAAAATTCCTTACCCTGATCCGTCTGTAAATTTTTCGGGCAACGATTCTGCGTCAAAATGTCTGTAAATACCTTAGTTATTTCCTCACCGGTTTTCGTTTTCAATGGACGAGTCCATACGTACTTGGAGAAACAAGCAATTATGATCATAATCAATTTAAAATTTCGATTTTGTGCAGCATACTGACGCATTTTCGCCAGATCCATTTGCCATAAATCATCCAAGCCTTTAATGATTGTACGTCGTCGGGGGTATGTTTTACGAGCAGGTTTATGCAACTCGCTGACAACTTGAACATTTTCTTTCGAAGCCATTACTGCGAATGATTGCAAAAGTCTTAATTTTTCTTTTTGATGAGTTGCTCCAAATTTGTTATGGATGCTAGGATTTTTTTTATGCTAATATTCAAATTTACAATATCCAGTCCTAATTCAGACATTTGGTGAACGACATTGTCTCGAAACTGATTAAACTCTCTTTCCACATTTTTGGTTAAGGTGAATGCTTCAGTCACATTTTAAATTTTTTTGTTGGTCTCATGAATGAATTGTTTTACAATCTCAATTTGCTTATCGATATCTTTAGCGTGCGGGTATGCCCACTTTTTAAAATAACACATCTCTTTCTCTGTTTCTTTGACTTTAGATTTCAAAATTGTTAAATTTGAGTCGTTGTTTGTGTTAGCACGCTCCACATCTGATATGTGCAAGTCGACTCCAAAGATTTGTGCTTTAACATCTTCTCGCAAGTGGATAAGGTTTTTGGTTAGAGTGTCGAAAGTCTGTTTGTATTCCGCGTCTTTTGCAGACAGCTCGCTAAATCGGTTGCGAAAGTCAGCGAATGTTTCGATAACATTTTAATTTTTTAAGATAAGTATTTCTTTTTTATGATCCTGTTTCGTTTTGCGAACTATGTCAACCTCTTTGCTGGGTGGTTTCATGTTGACGAATATACTTTATCACGATAAGTTCATGGTTTTATGAACTTGTTGAAGCCATGTCGATAGCGACCTGCATTCAGATCGCACTCTTTCAAGATCACCATTGTGCCGAAATTTTCAACCCAACAATCGGCACACATACGCTTGAAATCGTTGAATGATACATCGGGTGAAACGTGCTCGTCATACACATGCTTCAAATTTATTTCGTCTTGCTTGAACAACACAATTAGATTACAATTGTCTCGCAACATTTGCTTTGGAGCCTTACTATACGTTTGCCCAATGTACATTACATCTATGCCTCGATGTCGACACATGGTATAATATTCTTGAATTTTCTGCTGTTTATCGCAAGATATGTCATCGAAAATGAAGATGGAATTTGGTTTGGCCTCGTTGGGGCTTATAATTTCCTCGTTCTCTTTGAATGGAAAATGTCCGATTCCTTTGACTTTTTTCAACACCTCTTCGAGCAACTGATACTTGGGTTGATACAACGACTTTGAATACACGTAAACGTTTTCAAATTTAGCGCCATTCGGGTGGAAGAGCAGTGATAGTGCTGCATTTGTTTTCCCACATCCACTCGGTCCACATATGATTGCGCGAAATGAATGCGGTAACAATGTACCATGCTTACTGCTGGTAGATGTTATCCGACTTTCATTTAAGAAATCTAAATTTTCGATCGGTAAAGTTTGCTTCTGTTGAACGACCCTCATGGTGTGCACAGCCCCATGAAACGTTTAGGATTTTGTATAAATGTTCATGTCTTTCAATATTGACATCATTTTCAATGTTGATCTCTCACGGTAAGGGTGTGGTTAATACACTCATCAATGAACTGACATTCGAACTAACTCTGCCAGGCTATTCATATTGTGGACCGGGAACTAAATTGAAAGAACGCTTAGAACGTGGAGATAGAGGTATAAATCCGTTGGACGAAGCTTACAGGGAACACGACATTGCATACTCTCAAAACAAATAATTGGAAGAACGTCATAAAGCCGATCTAGTGTTGGAACATAGAGATTGGGAACGAGTCAAATCGAAAGACGCAAAATTTGGTGAAAAATCTGCTGCATGGTTCGTCACCAACGCTATGAAGGCGAAACGTAAACTCGGTATGGGTATGAAGAACCAACAGCATGGATTCTCCCAAATTGCGAAGAAGATTCATCAAGCTATGAAAAAGTCTCCTCATCTCGAAGGTGGCAGTTTGAAAAAAGTCATCTGTAGCTGCTGCTTTGAAAGCAGCTCGATTAGCCGTTAAAAAATTTGGAGGTTGAAAACGTATTCGAGTACCTAGAATTATACCATTGGCAAAAAGTGGTGGATTTCTACCGCTAATTCCATTCTTTGCTGGTCTCTCCACTCTAGGGTCGCTGGCTGGAGGAGCGAGCGCCATCGCAAAGACCATCATCGATACAAAAATGCAAAGAAAAAGATGGAAGAAGACGCATGACATAATAAAGCTATGGAACACTTGGGATCCGGCTTGTATCTACGAAAAACGTGTAACGGATTCTGTCTATTCTTGAAGAAATAACAACAACAGCATAAAGGAGGTGAAGGATTGTACTTTAATAAACAAAAAACTACTAGCTCGGCTACCCAGTGGCGGCTTGTCCTATGAGGCAGGTGAGGCAGTGCCTCATCACATTTTTTAATCGTAATGCCTTGCATTTTTATTTAAAATAAATATTAATAAAATTTAAACGCTGACCAGTTGACCATTGCTATCCTCGGCGCGAATTTAAAAATTAAACCGCTGTCCAATTTACTGCTACCCACCCACATACATCGAGAAATGGGAGATGCGAGATGCCTCATCATATATTCATTTGTTTCTTTCTAGCCTACAGAATCACGCATACACTTATTTCTCTCTAGACCGTAATACTGTCGATAGAAAACACGGCGCTAGCGATCGTGATATAGTGTGCTAGAAAAGGACCATCTTGAGGCTAGCCTCAAACTCCATATTACAACGCGTCTGACAGAGATACATAGATAATAGATAACCGTAGCAGCAGTGTGTGTACAGGGCAGAGAATATGTACAGGGTAATAACACAGAATATATAATATTGTTACTTATTCTGTGATAAATATTTTATCTATGATTCTGTGGTAATAAGTCTATGGTGAAAGGTGTATAATGGTAATGCAAATGTGATTATTGTAGGGTTTGATTTTTAATAATAATTATATAATAAAACTCTTTATTTAGGGAAAGAAGAGTTACATTAGTTCAACCACAGTTTTTTTTGACTTATTTTCCTTGTTGTGTTATTATAACCGGAAATAATTATTATTGAAAACTTCAAAATATGGTAACTTGGTGATCAGGTGTTTCATCTGAACTTTGTGTTAGATCTACTTAAATTTCTTTCGCGGTTTCTTGCAATATTAAATGTTAGTTTAAAATAATTATACACAAATGGAACTTCTGGGATGCAGTACCCAAGTAGATGGGATCAAAGTCGACGTAAATGCAGATATTCGAAATTGTAAAGCTATTGTTATTTTTTCAGTCAATACGTGGTTATTTTCTCAGTTAAACTACGATGAAAAATTGATTATTATCAAAGAAATTAAATTTCCTATGTGCCAAGTTGTGGTTTTACTAACAATTGGTAAAACATACGATTGGCTGACAGAAAGTCTAGAAAAAAATAAATTATTTTGGCTGGCCATGTGTATTGTTCGCATATAATAGTAGAGAAAAGGTCTGAAGAAAGACTGGATTTTCAGATTTGAAAGTTTTTACTGTGGTACTGCCAGATCTTTCTAAACTGATTTGCTTCGCTGTTGTTCTCGTTCTAACGGTATCAACGGCATTCATAGAGAGACGTTTTTCGGCACTTAAAAGAATAAAGTCTTACATAAGAAACACTTCAGTTCTAAGCAATATGGCAAAAATTTCATCAAAAAATAAAAATAAAAACACAAATCAAGGATCATAATTTTATAGAAAGATAGTTTTACCTCTATCGTATGCTGCTTGTCGAGGTGCTTCCAAAAATTAGTATTAGTATATTTACTTTTACATATTTAAATTATTTTTAAAATAATAAGAATCCTACCGCAAACATATCTAAATAAAAGTATTTACAGATTTTCATTTTTTTAGCAAATATTGTCACAAAATTATGGAACAAATATCTGACCTAGTTCTAAGGTACACATTTTCCCTAAAATGCACCTCTGATTGAGTAAAGATCAAATCCCCTAACTTTCTTATTTTCGATATCAATTATGGTAGCTAAACACCGAGACATTGGCGCAACTAAAGTAAAGAAAATAAAACTTAATTTTGATTGGAATTATGCCCCTATAAGGGTGTGACCTTGAAAGTATGAAATTTTTTTTGCCTCATCACTCATTTCGACCACAAGCCGTCACTGCGGCTACCCAACAGAGCTCTGTACGACGGGAAGATTCCGCATTTTCGCGGTGTTTTTATGCGAGACACTCTTCCTCACCATCCTAGACGTCGTGAATGTGCCGTAGTGAATTTAGATTCCTCCATTAATCCAGGTACACATTGGGTAGCTTCCAAAAAGGATGGTAACACTGTACAATATTTCGATAGTTTTGGAAATTTGAAGCCGTCAAAGGAATTGGTCGATTATTTTGAAAAGCAGCAGCGCGTTAAGATACTTTATAATCACGATGTATATCAAACAAATGACCAAAGCAATTGTGGACACTTGTGTTAAGCATTTCTATCTCAATAAAAGATACTGCCACAACTACTTGTGTATCAGTCATGTCGACGGAACGAAGCGATACGATACTGACTTTGAAGAGTCATTCTTCGATTCTCTCAATCGATTTATCACCGCCGCTTCACTTGCAGCGTGACAGTGAATACGGTTTGGCTATTCTAAGTTTTCATTCGTAGAACAGTATACCCAACATCGATGAAGGTGCAAAGTTCCACTATGTAGATTAAAAGGGTAAGAAAAAAAGCATCGACATTCCAACGGGAGCATACGAAATTGAGGATATTGAAAAGTTTATTCAGAAAGGTAAAGCCTGAAGATTACTTCTACCTTAAACCGAATAACAATACACTGAAATGCGAAATATTTTGTAAAGATTTTGACATTGATTTCACTCCGAACGATAGTTTGACGCACATATTGGGATACTCCCCTAGGATTCTACCAAAAAATGTTAACCACATGTCCGATCAACCTGTCAACATTATAAAAGTACGAACCATACACATCGATTCCAACATTACTTCGGGAGCCTTCTACAACGATAGACCTTCGCACACAATCTACGAATTTGCTATCAGAGATTCTCTCATTTATCTACCCGTCACCAAAGACGAGATTCACAATATAACGCTTAAAATTTTAGATCAAAAGTTTCCGCTGGTGAATTTCTAAGGTGAAGAAATCATAATTCGATTGCATCTCAAAGAATTATGGTACTAGGTTGTTATAAAATACACCTACCAACGAATAGACCATCAGTCTTCTTCGAGACAAAGACCATCCAACACCGCCGTGATAGTCATCCGCATCGTCATCGTAAACTCAGTGTGAAGAATATCCGATTTCTCAAATCTTTGGGTTACAATGTTATCACCGCAAGTGTTCAACATTTTCCAAAAACCTCAAATGGACACATCAATTCAAAAAGATGAATGGCGCACCTACTATCCATACGTTAAATCTTTCCGCAACAATTATGTCATAGAAATTAGCATTAATCAATCGGATGCTTTTGATGCTCTTTACGCAAGTCTGTTACATATCAGTGGAAAAATTAAGCGTACTAAGGGTAATGGAAATGTATCTTTTGTTAATAATGCTGGCGCTTTCATGTTCCAATCCATTAGCTACGAACAAAATGCTAGAGTTGGAATCAGTTCGTGACGTTGGAATTATATGGCTATAGCGTGGAAGAGTCTAAACCCTTCACTATAACGATTTGGAGTCCAGATAACGATGTTGGTATCGCAGATGCAGGTACGGATACTTTGCCATTTAGTATGCTCATTCCGTTGAAACATTTGTTGAATATTTTCAATGACTACGAATATGTCGTATATGGAAAACATACCATTCGATTAGTGCGTGCTCAAAATGACAATCAATGCTTTACCGTTTAGAAAATGGGAGCCACCAACGAAATTGGGTCGGTGAAAACTTCGTCATTTTTAGAAAGTCCTCGCTATGTCATCGTTTGTTTCCAGACCAACCACAAAAAGAACAAAGTGAATAACGATCCTACGAAATTTAATCATGCAAACATTATGAATATCACCTTGACGCTGAACGGAGACAGCTATCCGAAGGACAAAATGCATTTGGACTTCGATAAGGGGGATTTCACCCAAGCTTACTTCAACTACACTCAATTTGGAAAAAGCTACAAATACTCTTATCTACATACACCGCTCTTAAGTTACACTGAATTTGCAAAGAAACCTCTATTTACCATCGATTGTTCTCACCGAGATGAAAGCGTGAAAAGTTCGAGTGTTGATGTCAAGCTTGAAATAGAAGCGTCGTCTAAAGGTTTTCCCGCAAATACTTGTGTCTATTATATCATCATTCACGACAACATATTTGAACAACGCCCTCTCAGTGAAATTATAGAGAGATGGAATGGAATAGATGATGAATTGTACAAATGGCTTTCTAATACGATACCTATATGTAAGCAATAGAGAGATTGAAAAAAAATGTTTTTTATTTTGGGGGAGAAGGGAGGGAGATATACAGACAAGAATCGACAAGTTTTTTTTGTCTGACAGTAATCAGTTTCAATCATAGAGTTACGACGACGATGACGACCATGTTGAAAGAAACGTTAGAGCAATACATTCGACGTTTGGAAGAGTTAAAAATCATCATATTTACATTGTTCGATGACATGACTATCAATCCTTTCACCACCACTGTCACCCAATTCAGTGAAGACGATTGGAATGAGAAGGTGCTCAAAAATCCTACACGTTTTCGTCGACGCAACAAACCTGATGAGATACCATTATGAAGAATCACTCCGTACTCCATTTAATTTTTTTGTAATTTTATGTAATATATATATACTTATTGAAAATTTCATTTTTATTTTCCTTTACATCAATCAATGCAGCACAAAATCTGTGCCAAATTATATACGAAAATCATGAGAGGTTTTTCTCCCTCCAATCTTCACTATTTCTTGGTCGATTTAAACGAATCAAAAACTGAATCGTCGTCAAATTTCCTGTAGAAGTCGATTTCGGGGGTCGTTCGCTTGAAACGATAAGGGTTGTCCGAGCGCCACACGCGTCACACGCTTCTAGACGGCTTATCGCCCCGTTGTCCGTCGAAAGCGGTGCGAGGAGATAACGCAGCCGTCGACGATGTTTACCCATCGGCAAAATCACAATTTATGCGCTCCGTTTATTCAGTTTAGGCTAAACGACTCCTCTTATGTCAAAATTGGAAGAGGCCTATTGTAGTTTGTCTTAATAATAATAACAATAATATATCTTTATGCAAAACTGCATAATTTGGTTTGATGTGAATCCTCATGCATTTGAATAAACATCATTGTATCTGAAAAAGATACATTGTGGTGTGCCCTCCATTACCCTTTTATTATTAGACCGTATTTCTTCTAGGAGTTTGGAGTTCATTCGTGAGCAATTATAAACGATTAATTCTTCCAATTGTCATTGAAAACCAGCTTGCTGGAATTTGGGTTCCTACAGGACGGTGTTACATGCCATACCGCCAACGAAACCGTGGTGATGTTATTAATCAACCAGCAAGATTTTGCGATTTAAGACCGTGTGACTTCTTCCTGTGGGGTTAGGTATGTGTAATCGAAGGCTTACGCTAATAATCCATAAACAATTGAGGACCTAAAAACAATATTAGAAAAGTTATTTGAGATAGCCGTTCAAATGTGTGAAAACGTAATGATAAATTGGACTGATCGAATTCGCTATTCTCAACAAAGTCTTGATGGATATTTGACCAATATTATTTTTAAAATATAATTGTAATTAGTAGTAATTTGACCGTGCAGTAATGTTTGCGTTTTATTTAATTTAAGATTTTTAAAAGCACTAATTGGATCACCTATTATAAATTTTGCATGTTCATATAAACTTATTTTATTTTTTGATCGAAATTCCTTAACGCGGCTTGCGGTAAGAGTTAATGAGCAGAAATCGTCACGCGTTGCGCTCCTTCGATACCACTTTCTCTTCTCGGTTCTTTTTT
Source organism: Crioceris asparagi (assembly GCA_958507055.1). Lineage (NCBI taxonomy): Eukaryota > Metazoa > Arthropoda > Insecta > Coleoptera > Chrysomelidae > Crioceris > Crioceris asparagi. The sequence goes on along the minus strand of OY293826.1, from coordinate 76,819,904 downwards.
TTCTTTCTCTTTCTATTATGTACGACAATATTCGTGTGCGCCAGCTAATATATATAACCGGTTGTGAAACGGATAACATAAATTTTGATGACTAAAATTACCTAAACTAATTAGGTGACCATTATTAATACAATAAAGGGCCGAAAATACCATCGATCTGGTCATTGAGAATTGAGATTACCTGAATGTTTACATTCATCAATTTCTAATAACTCAATTTTATTTCTTTCTTTTCGATTTTGAAATTGTCATTGAATGTGTGATTATTATCAATGAGATGTAGCGCATAATTGCATTAGTTTTATGGTATATGGATGAGCTCTTGTCTTCATTGATACGGGTTTAAAAATATCTGCCAATTTGACCTAACATTTCGAGCAATCACCGGAAGTGAGTTTCTGATTTATTGTTCTAGATAAATTTACTTAATGTAATTAGGTATACCCCAGAAAACTAATTTAAACTATGAACTCCATATCTATGATTATAATCACACATTTATTAATAATTTCAAAATCTTACATACCTAAAAGATAGGATTAAAATTGAGCCATTAGACATTGATAAACTTAAAACACTGGTATTCTCCTCAATGACCAGATCTATGGTTTGTCCATTGCTCCTTACTTTGTATATAATTTTTATCTAGTTAGTTTTTGATATCAGTCATCACGATTTATGTCAACCATCCTTATTATTTAAATCGGCACTTATTCTTTTGGAATTTGATAAGTTAATACTTGCATATGAGAAAGGCACAGTGTGCCGCAACAAGTGTCGTGTTCAAACAATATATTAGTGGACATTTATTACAGTGTTTTAATTTTAATTTAGTATGGACTTCCATAACAGCCAATACATTTACTCGATTTCCATATCAAATGAAATTTGGAATTGGTGAAACGTTCCTGACTGAGGTCCCCCGACCGCACAACTTTCTTTTGCATCAATTTAGAAACACCCTGTGTATGTGTGTGTGTGTAGATAATTTTCTTTTTTTATTTTGTTTATCGATCATCACCTTTTCCCCATGAAATGCCATAAATATAAAAGATACGCTTCGTTAAAATTACAGACGGGACGATGAGAAAGGTCGGTGGTATATTGGTATATGTTGTAGCCTCTTCCAATCTCTCCATTATAGGCGTGTCACTAATCGAGGAAATGGAGAAGGAAAATGGAAAGGAAACACTTACCTGCCATTCCGCTTTCCTTTCTTCATCCGAGTTCATTTGAACGATGGTATCTTGTGAAAGTTTGGACGGGTGAATAATAGTGGTTGATCTATCAGGATCGACTTTATTAGTTGAGGCAATAGAAAATACTCCACACTTTCGTGGAGGAACGAGCATCGACAATATATAAGAGAACCGTAAGACCGATCATGTCCTATGAATACGCCTAAGTCTAGATCTCATCAGCTGAACATATGGTTCTTGACGTGTCCGAAGTCATTTAGTACATATTTTTCAGTAGCGAAATCTTTACATCCTTTGACACAGCAGAAATGAAGATATTTGGCGGAATTACCGGCCTAAGTCAGTAGGATAGGGAAAAGAGAAGCAAAGATGTGAGGAGGAAAATATCAACAATTGGAAACATAGGTACCTAACAGGAAAAAAGAATGGAACGCACACATAGAGAAAATGGGACAAGATTGATGAGTATAAACGGCCAGGGATAAATCGCATCTAGGTAAACTAAATCGAGGACGACCTAGCAAAAGATATAGCGATCATTTAAGCACAGCATAGAGGAATTACCGATGAGGAACAGGCTCCAAGCCTATGTGGGAGAAGAAGACGACTCGGAGAATTTGGAAAAGATGAACCTCACCCTTGCCGTTGTCGTGCGTCCCTGGTAGTAGCCCCTAGTTTCTTAAAGAATGTCCCATATTATTATTAGAGGACCTGCAGTGTATAAATCTTATATGTTTATGATGGAGTGTTACCTATAAATATGAACTAACATAACTTTTGACAACGATAGTAACAGGACATCAAGTTGTGCCCTCTGGTGAGCACGAGAACGATAGCCTCCATTATCATAATTTAGTTTTATTATTATATTACCTACACTTGGACACTTGGAGCCTTGTTTTCCTTAATTAACTACACTTCCTGTTAAGTATGGAAATGATATCACTAATAATTTTGATGTACTGCACCCAAATCAGATTCTGAGCCCAGGAGCCTCCAGGTAGAATATTATTTATCATTATTAATGATACACCTTTCTAGATGTACAGATGGACATTTCTGTGCAACTAAATTGAGTAAGAATAGAAAAATAATTTGGACTGTGACCCGACTAAATAAGAATGGGGGCGGCGCAGCGGCCCCGTCCCAGTTTCACCCACCCCTACTAACACGCGGCGGGGTGGTGGTCTATTCACTCTCTCTATTAACTCAGTCGCTTGTTGTCTTCTGCTAAAAAATACAACTACTACTCCCAACAATAGAGCGGGCAAGTGGGATTCTCATGTGAGAGGCCAGAAAACCAAAACAGCCACTTATATCAGGCAGGAGAGCGTGGCAATTTGGACAGGTAGATATTTTTTGATAACGTTGTTATTTATTGATAAATATTTTCTTAAAAAAATAGAACCTACTCTGTTAGTCAAAACACTCAATTTTGCTGTTCTGCAGTTGGGCAGCAACTTCAGAAGTACCAGCACCATTGGAATCAATATTTTGTATTTTTCAGTGCATGAACTAATAAAGTTTTTTTTAGTTATTTTTGTATAAAATATTTATTCCACTTTCATGAGTGTTTTATTAGTCATCAAAATACATAGTTGAACGTTCTCTTATATTCGGTGATTTCAAAATGTAGCGATAATAATTTTGCACTTTCTTATGTAAAAAACGAAACTTTTTAAATAGCGACCTCTACCGTTACCGTTAGCAGCAAAAATCATTATGGCAAGGGTATTTTCCTTACTTAATCAGCTAAGCTTCCTTTCTTAAACGAGATATAGTTTGCTAAATTCTGTTAAGGCAAACCAAAATTATAGACATTTTAATCAGCCAAATTTATTTCTTCCCTACTGCCCTTACTTCATTTCCTATAATAAAAAGTGATAGATCAAAAAGATGCAGAATTCTAAATCTTAGAATTTTAATTTTTCCTCCCAGTGAGCATACAAAATTTTACACAGATAGGATAATTAGTTTAAGAGAAATAATGGAAGTACGTTATCACTGGGCAGCGGGCCCCCTTCCTACTAGACTATGACTTTCTGAGATATGCTACCTGTTCATCCTTAATGAAAAACCCTGTATATCGCGCCCCGCATAAGTATGAAGTATAGCTGATGTTCTCCATTTTTTGACATTAGTAGAAAAAGTTCTTGATCAACCAAAGTAGCATTTCGCGCTCTAGAAAAAAAATAACTATTAACAAAAAGTATTTGTTTATTCGTTGTTGCTCCGAATAATGCATTTTTTTACAAAAAATAGGACCGATTTTATTAGTAGGTTCACTGAAAAATACAAAATAATTATAGTTCTATTGGTACTGGTTATTTTGAAGTTGTGCTTTTGTGGGTAGAGAGAAGACATTTGGCACCATTAACATTTGAAAATGATTGAATTGTTAATTTATCGACTGATTATCAATTCTCAGTTCGTTTGAATTATTTTGCAATTCCGGACTTAAAACCTCCTAAAAAAGAATAAATTGCTGCAGATGTAAGCAAATATTATTCAAACAATTTGTAACTTTCGTGAATTTTAATGAAATTGGTGTACTCGAATCATTTCCAGTTAATTTTTAAATTTTTTAATTTTTTTTTTACAGTTTCAATTAAAGCAGGTAATCTATTGTTTGGCCTTTCAGACGAGTTACTTACAAACGCCTTTTAAAAATGAATAGATTCAGATAAAATGTAAAACATCTTTAGACTTCATCACTGCAAAGCCACTATAGTATGCAGATAATAGCACACAATATGCAGCAATGACGATATAATGTCACATGACAGAATTGAAATTGTCAAAATTATGAAAAAATCGCAAATTAAAACACATTTATAATGTACCTAGTAGTAGTAGTAACTCTTTTCTATGTTCATTTTAAAATAAATTATGGTATTTTGCCACGTAAGATTATTAAACATTGTTTTTTGATCGACGAACCCCGAACGGAGGAGGTATACAATTTGACTGTCTGCTTTATTTATTCGTGCGCGCCTTTCATATAGTAAACGAGCTCCGATTTTGATGATTTTTGATTCATTTGAAAGAGGAGGTTTGAGAAATGGTCCCATATTCATAAAAACGCAAATCCGAAATCTGCTTCCCTCCGAAAACAGCCCCCGAAGGGGGTGCAGGGTGCAAATTTTCTCGAAAATTGAAAATCTGAGTAGGTATAATTAAAGATAGGACAATATCCGGAAACGTTTAAATTGAACATTTTTTCAAAAGAGTTACGATTTTTGAGCTACATTCATGTTAAAATCTCACATATTGGTATTTTTGCTATGTGGAAGGGGCGATTTCTTTCGAAAATTGAAAATCTTTCGATACTACATGAAAGACATAATTATTTGAGCAACATTTATAATGAACATTTTTTCCTTTTTTTTCGAGAGGTTTTCGATTTAAATCGGTGTTAAAATGCCAACATGAAAAATAAAAATATTTTTTACAAAAAATTGGACCGACGTTATAGTTGATGCACTGAAAAGTATAAAATAATATTACTTTTATTGGTGATAGTACTTTTGAAGTTGTGCAGTTGCAGTTAGATTGATAGCTTTTGGCACCAACTTCACAAGTACCATCACCAATAAAAGTAATATTATTTTATACTTTTCAGTGCATCAACTATAACGTCGGTCCAATTTTTTGTAAAAAATATTTATTTCACACTTTTGAGTGTAACATTGGTCCCGAAAATCGTTGAACGTTCACTATACCATATCAATGAAGATAATACTTATCCTATTACCCACGTATATTCCTTGCTTGTAGTGGTTATTATTGAGATCTCAGAACATCGCGGCGGAAATACGCTTGAATATTTTAGTTGTTACCATTTAACACCGATTTACTCGAAAACCGTAATTCTAAGGAAAAAATGTTCATTATAAATGTTGCTACAAATAATTATATCTTTCATGTAGTATCGAAAAATTTTCAATTTTCGAAAGAAATTGTCCTCTCCACATAGCAAAAATACATATTTAACATGCGTCTATCTCGAAAACCGTAACACTTTTGAAAAAATGTTCAATTTAAACGTTTCCGGATATTGTCCTATCTTTAATTATACCAACTCAGATTTTCGATTTTCGAGAAAATTCGCCCCCACCACCCCTTCGGGGGCGGTTTTCGGAGGGAAGGAGATTTCGGATTTGCGTTTTTATGAATATGGGACCATTTCTCAATCCCCTTCTTTCAAATGAATCCAAAATCATCAAAATCGGAGATCGTCTACTATATAAAAGGCGCGCACGAACCAAAAAAAAAAAAAAAAAAAATAAAGCAGACAGTCGAATTGTATACCTCCTCCGTTCGGGGTTCGTCGGTCAATAAAAAAGCGTATTACCGCAGCGATGCTTTGAGATCTCAATAATAACAACTAGAAGCAAAGAATATACATGGGTAATAGGATAAGTACTATCATCATTGGTATTAGTTAACGTTCAACGATTTTCGTGACTAATGTTACACTCAATTGTGTGAAATAAATATTTTTTACAAAAAATTGCACCGACGTTATTAGTCGATGCAATGAAAAGTATAAAATAATATTAATTCTATTGGTGCTGGTACTTGTGAAGTCGGTGCCAAAAGTTATCAATGAAGATTTATTTTATTTATTGTAACGAAATCACTCCAATTGCTGGTAGTAGACTAGTAAAGTAGTTAGACTCTACTTGCAGTATTTGCGCCATCACTGTAACCCAAAATTCTTTCAAAGTCGTATTGCAAGAATATTGAGAATAAGAATCACGTTGTGATAAAAATAGATTAAGATTTCCTGTCTTAAGTTATACCAATAATTTAAAACTTAAACATTGTTTTGTTTGATATGCTATGCTAAAATACACGTATTTTTACTATTTTCAACTTTAACCTGCGCTTCGTCAGAAAATATTTTGATATGCAGATAAATAGAACTCAATATCTGTCGACGCACTGCTCCAATCCACGTTAGCTTTACTTTCTAGAATCGCAGGAAAACCGTAGACATGTATTCTAATCCTCACTATTCTTGCAACCCACTGTACAACATTTCCTTCTGGATTACTGATTTACCATATTTTTTAATAAGAGGTAAAACTATAGAAAAAATCACTTTACACTAATAACGAATAGCGAATGACGTCGACATCGTATGTCAAACAAATGCACGTAGTAGCAAAATCTACTATGTACTTGCCTATTCGTTATTTTCCTACGCTAATCGTGTGAAATTTTCGGTATCGAGATTTTTACAAATGTTGACATTTCAGAGTTTCCTAAGTCTAATAAACATATTTTCAGCCATTGGTCTGTCTGTCTGTCTGTCCGTCTGCCTGTCTGTGACAACATTATCTCGGGAACGGATCGGTGTATTTTGTCGCTTTCTTTTTTATTTTGTTTGGTACCAATATCACCGCCGGTGGCACTGAATGAGAATACTGTATACACTGGGTGTTGAGCTACAGCCAAAAAACGTGATTTGCTCAAGACTATAGCGCGAAAACGGCTCTAAGGATTTTGATTAAACTTGCCTAAAGTATTCTTCTGAGAGCCCTTTACCACCCACATATAGCGCCATCTCTGAGAAAAAGCACAAAAAAAAGTTATGCTTGAATAAAATTCCATATTTTCCACATGTTTCTTCAGATTCTGGTTAAACGTTTCATCTTGCGAAAAAATGTTACATGACCATTGTTGTTTCCATAAATTTCCGTTTATGTAATGATTGAATCATAAATGCCGAGACCTGAAAATAGTGATCAATCAACTCTGAGGTTAATAAGTTCAGCTTTTTATAATCTTTAGGTAGGTATGATTATAATATATGTGGAGTTATCAAGATACATAATTATTAGTATTGTATGATATTCATTATACCTCTAAAAATAAGCTGAATCAATATAAGAGCGAGGGAAAAAAGAAAAGGAATAATATACAAATATGTATATTATTGTATAATAATTGATGGAAGCGTTGATAGGGAAATACCATGCAACGCCATAAATCTACTATGTCCAATTTATTCTCACAAAGAAAACTGTGGTAGTAGCATATACAGTGTGGCCGTACAGTCTGGAACATCCTTGAAAACTCTTCAAATAACTTTTTTGTTAAAAAAAACAAAGCAGGTCGATTTTTAAATCAAATTACTGATTATATGGGGGTTATAAAAAAATACAACATATCATTTTATTAAATTATCAAAAATTATTTTTTCTGATACTCCAGCATCATAGCAAAAATGAGACGTTTTGACATATTCGTCTAGTAGATAATGCTTATTTAAATTAGAAATAACCTGTCTCCGCCTATAACTAATTGTTGTTTGGCATTTTTTTGTGTCAAGCTGACATCAAAAACATTTGAACGGTAAATAATACACTTTATCATGTGACTGCGAACACTAATCACAGCGCATTACGTCATGGACCGCTAAACAAACTAACCAGCCAACGTCAACAGTCATTTATCTTCAAATGGTTATAAGCTATGTGATTAATTGGAAATATCTTTTCGTTTTTGTTAATAAATAATCAGTGTATTTGCAATAATGGAGGCTGGATTTATCAAAGCAGACAGCTCTAATTTGCCAAGAATAGATTATTTGATGGTGGCAAATTTCTTTGAAAAAAACACCCCGAACGGAGGACTTTTCTTGTTTGTCAGCGCGTTGTATATAGTAAACGTACTCCGATTTTTATGATTTTTATTCATTTGAAAGAGGAGGCTTGAGAAATGGTCCCATATTCATAAAACGCAAATCCGAAATCTTTCCTCCGAAAACCACCCACGTAGGTGGTGGTATAATTAAAGATAAGATAATATCCGGAAACATTTAAATTGAACATTTCTTCAAAAGAGTAACGGTTTTAGAGATAGAGGCATGTTAAATTCTCAAATATGTATATTTTTGCTATGTGAAGACGGCTGTTTCTTTCGAAAATTGAAAATCTGTGGGTACTACATGAAAGACCTAATTATTTTTAGCAACATTTATAATGAACATTTTCTCCTTATGTTACGGTTTTCGACTTACAGCGGTGGTAAAATGGTAACATCTAAAATACTTATGCGTATTTCCGGAGCGATGTTTTGAGATCTCAATAATAACAACTACAAGCAAAGAATATACAGTGATAATATGATAACTACTATCTTCATTGATATTAATGAACGTTCAACGATTTTCTTGACTAATGTTACACTCAAAAGTTTGAAATTAATATTTTTTACACAAAAATGGATCGACGTTATTAGTTGGTACACTGAAAAATACAAAATAATATTAATTCTATTGGTGCTGGTACTTGTGAAGTTGGTGCCAATAAAATTAATATTATTTTGTATTTTTCTGTGCACCAACTAATAACGTCGGTCCAATTTTTTGTACAAAAAATATTATAGCTGCTGTTCGACACAAATCAGAAGTGGTAATGGGTCTTTTTGGTTGACAGGCAAATTTTGCAGGTACACAACCAGCTTTCATTCTTATTTGTAGTATATTCCACATATTTTTCCATATCTTTTTGAAGCTAAAATTAAAATTCGATTATTTTTCTGATGAAATAAACAGCGACTCCTATATAAACATGCATTGTCAACATAATCCAAAGTATCTGCACCTGAATTTGAAATCAGTTACTCATGTCTTTTTTGTGAATTATTATTAGAACTTACATCAAAGTGATCTTCACAAAAATAAATTGTAGATGTGGTTGTTAAACATGCTGGATCTCTTCGAGCTTTCTCCTTATATCTTTCTTTGTCGGAACGTAAATAAATAGTTTATTTGGTGTGCTAATCGCTGTGGAGTTACACATGGGAACTGCACAGTATTTGTAAAACTTTGTATTCATTTTCTTACTGACAAATACACAAGTGGCCACCGAGGAAGAGTGTAAATATAATCACATAACACCTATCCTATATATGACAGATCGTAACTGTTGCTGTTTTTGGCAAGCGGTGACGTAGTTTAAATTCCGCGAATGATTTGCGAGTTTCAGCGGAAAAATTCAAAAATATTTTATTTTTGAATTTTTTTTCTTAGAAAATTATTTTTTTTTGCTTGACAAAATATGTTTTTTGTATCTATTAAGGTTTGATCTTTAAGATAGGAACAGTTCGAAAAATTGGTCAACATCCCCTATTTACTTTATTTAATGTATGTATTTGTAACACATAGCTGTTTTACCCGACATTTCCCGGAAAACACTTTGGTACATTGTGGTACGAAAACAAAGTCATAAAAAGTCTTGATTATGGAAACCTTCTACCTCAGAGTCCTACTCGCACGTAGAACCCGTCCGAACATCAAACCAGATCCATCCACAGACATAAAACAAGAGAGAACAGCATGAAAATTTCTCCTAAATATGTCTTGCATTTTCCCACAGCCATTACAGATCATTCTAATAAAATTCTACATCGTAGAAATACTATCAAAATCTAGCCATAGAGTATGTATAGATGGGGTTCAATAAATATGTAGATTCCTTGTCTATAGTTTCTGATTTCTGATATTTGTCTTATGTTACATAATCCTATCTTTAAAATTTCCTTTTCCTTTTTTAATAGATTCAAATTTTGATAAACAAAGTTTTGAGCAGTTCAATTTTATAATTTTCCGGTGAAATAACCTGTTACAAATGATTTCAGGAACACAGCAACACAGTATTAGATATTCTTTTGTTGAGAAAGTTCTTATGAATATATGCTCTTTTCTTCTTTTTGAATAGAGAAAAAATCCATAAATACGTCTATTTATTAAACATCAACATATTATAAAGATTCTTATCGTACATTGACTTTTATGTTGAGGTATTCGATGTTGTCTCTAGACAATACAAGAGAATCAATACTGAAATAAAAAAATTACACTACCATATGATGTTTTATGTTCAGAAGGGTTGAAATGATGATTGATCCTATTCTGTGTAAAATAAAAATCAATATGTGTATATAGTCGTATATATAAATTCATATATGTCCCACTTGCTTGATCACGAGTTTTTTTTAAAAAAATGATGAATTGTACTTGTAATGCATATTTGAATAGGCAGCATATTTTGAAAATCGACAAATGAACGCTGACTGAACTTTATATTTATCAATGTAAATATTTTTATTTGTAAATATTTTTATATGTTGCCTTGCAAGACAATTGATTTTTTTTGCCGAGTTTTTTGTTTCCTTATTTTAAAAGACTTGTGGTATTGAAAGTATAAAACCCATTGAACATCACAATATTTTAATAAATATAATAACAAATGATCAAAGATTCAAAATAACTTTTTTACTCTTTGCCTGGAAATTGTAATACAATCTTCATAACTTCGAAGCAGCCATTATTAAACATGGAAGTTGACCCAGTATTCTATCTATCATGTCCCTTACATGTTTAATGGGTGAAAGATCAGGAGAACTAGCTGGCCAGGGAAGAACGTTAACTCAAAAGTTACAAGAAAAATGGCTGGGAACTATTTATTTTTCAAGTTTATTTATTTACACATATTATATTACAGATTATTTATATAGAATATTTATATATCTTACACTACACTATCGACTACTATGTACAATTTATATTTATTATTTATACTATTTACAACCACATTCTAACCGAGCGTTATTTATGTAAGTTGTTGGTGGCTTCCTACTAGGAACTAAACTACACCGGACTGCCGGTCTCCACCGCACTATCGGTCTCCAGCGTATTCACTGTTCTAACTCAACGACTGTACCGGACTGATTCAACTGACTGCACTATACTGACTGAACACCGCAGCAAATCCTATCCAATATATAGGCAAGCCCCCCTCCATCTAGAAGCTTCCACCGGCATCATCCAACGCCCCGAACATACCACCAATAGCGCGAACTCACTAGATATTTCGGGATATAATCTTGACCTTGGTGCGTATCGGTAACCAATAGCAGTATCCCTTATACTCATACCAGTCGGGTACCACTAAAGACCCTGATCGAAGAACGAGTAAATCCGCGGTTTGATGGGTCAGCGGTGAGGCTCGCCCGTCGATCAGGCTGAAAACATAGCTATGCGAGTGGGCTCGTGACTCTTCACGTTTGTTTGATATTTTGTAAGCGAGCCAGACACGATACAATACGGCGATCGCCAAAAGCGACCCAATTCGCTCAGCTGCAAAGATTGAAGAGCTTGGCGTATATAAATTATTTATATACAATTTATATACAACCTATACGAAAAAATATCTTTGAGATGGATTTTTGACATTATAATCGGAAATATATTTTAGAATTAATTTATTGTTACCGAGACAATCCTTGTCTATGGAATACTACACTGAAAGATTATAAAAATAAAAATAAGAAGGCTTCCGATTCGGAATCACACATTACACCTCCGAATTACACCTATATTTTTATATTTCGCGTCTGTTTCCTCACTCATGACTAGACTGTAGGTTTGACCGTCGATCAACACCAACAATGACGAGCCAAACCGTCAAAATTTAGTCCGCGGTCTTTTGTCTCGTACGTCGATCAGGGCCTTAACGTCCGTACTCACCAAGATGCTCCGCCGTCTGACAAATCGCACACGCCTGCCTTGATAATGGTGCCGAAGCTACATCGCTAACTCGTTACAATATATACAAAATTGAATTTTCCTTTCCCCCCATTATCGAGACTCGTCACTGAACACAATAATTCGATTCCATTCCAGATCGGATTGGATATGTTTTTGACATCTCTATAATCTGACCCCCCCCTTATGTCTTCGGGTTAAAATCATGATATGCGGACAATGAGATTGCAAGTCAAAAGACCTGATCCTGCGATAAATTGATAGTAGAGAGTCATTGTTCTATAGTATAATATCTTGGCCATTGCTGTCTTACTGATCGGCCTTTTGGAGCATTTACTTTTAAGAGGCGTTTTACGGGACATTAGAGAGTTATTGGAAATATATTTTTACGTCACGCACTATTTAGGGATTGCCTTATTTTAATAAGGTCTTAACCTTATTTCTCGAAAAAATAAAGACTTATTGGACGCACTCTTTAAATTGACAGTTAGTCTGAATAAGCAGCAGCAACAGCTAGCCTAATACTTTTGTACTTTTGTCTTTACTTTCTGTTTAAGAGTGATTTTACTAATTCTTACACAAACAAACCAAATATTAGAAGGTTGTAATGAAATCATGTTTTTTGTGAGGTTGGATTCGTTGAATAAGTGAAATAAGGAAACCTTAAATACTTACGGTAACTAGTCGTAAATAGAGGAAGGCAGTGTTTTATTATGGTTCCCTTATTATTTTTTTAGTGCGCATGCTTAGCTGTCATTTTAAGGACGACCATAATAAGGCCTTTACCTTATAGCGTTTCCAATAATTCCCTATTATTTGCCAACAATTCGTTAAGAATCCTTTTGTTTTACTGGGTGTTGTATTTTCATTGTCACACAGTATTCTGGGTGTCCCAAGAGTGCGTATTTGCTTAATATATCAAAAATGCTGCTGTATATCAAAAAAGTCTTATATAAAAGTTATACGGTACCGAAAAAGCCACGTTTTGAAAATAGTAGAAAATAGCATAGGATATTGCATCTTTCTGTAATAGCAAAAAATATTTTTTTTAAATAGAACAAGTAGTTAAATTTTTCGTCATTGTTACGGTCCCCCGACTCACTCATCAGCAAATTCTTTTTTCCCGCCATAATGTGCTGCTGCGAAGTTATTAATTTTTTTCTGAAAAAATGAAACTTCTGAATAAAAGAACTGTGATTAAGCTATTTCTTCAAAGATCTGAATTTTTCCTGGTGAAGTGACGTAGAGGACACACAAGTAGGGTTTATTGCTCTGATCATCATTTATGTTCATACATTCAACCATAAATGACCTATCTGACGATATCAACATGTTATTCCTAACAGTTTTAGATTATTCGTGCTGAATAATAGGCGATTTAACACAAAAGCAATAGTTCTTCATAAAAAATAACTCTAAAGAATATATCAAACCGTGGTAATTTTAGACTCAGATGCCATATATTTTTTAACAGTTTTACTGCTTGGATAATCTGCTGATCCATGGGTATAGGTACATAACATAAATTTGTTTGTCATCGCTTTCAAGATCCACAGGGTGCTCTGGGGCATTGTCTAATAATAACAAGAGCTTTAAGTCGTAAGCATTTTTTTTTTCGTACTACTGGTGCGAATTCCATATTGAACCATTCACAAATTAAATGCTTTGTTATAAGTAAAACCTTTTTTGCCCTTTGTAAGATACAGTAATAAATGAATTCCTGAAAGCTCGTGGTTTTTATGCTGATTATTTTCCAACAACCAGCAATCTTATCTTATAGGACCCAGATGCATTAGCACATGGCATGATGGTTATCCTTTTTTTGACTGACGAACCCCAAACGGAGAACTGTCTGTTTTTTTGTGGTTCTTTCGCGCGTTTTATATAGTAATCGTACTCTGATTTTGATGATTTTTGATTCATTTGAAAGAGGAGGCTTGAGAAATGGCCCAATATTGACAATATCTGGAAACGTTTGAACTGAACATTTTTTCAAAAGAGTTACGGTTTTCGTATAAGAGGCATGTTAAATTCTCAAATTATTGAATTTTTGCTATGTGGAGAGGGCGATTGAAAATCTGCATGAAAGATAATAAATAATATTTGTAACAACATTTATACTGAATAGTTTTTCCTTAGAGCTACGGTTTTCGAGTTTCGAGATAGAGCTGTGGTAAAATGGTTAAATCTGAATGAAATAATTATACGTATTTGCGCAGCGATGTTCTGAGATCTCTACATAATAGTAACAAGGACAAGCAAAGAATATACGTGAGTAATAGGATATTAGTGGTATTAGCGAATGTTCAACGATTTTCGTGACTAATGTTACGCTCAATAGTGTGAAATAAATATTTCTTACAAAAAATTGGATCGACGTTATTAGTTGGTGCACTGAAAAATACGAAATAATATTAATTCTATTCTATTGGTGCTTGTGAAGTTGGTGCCAAAAGTTATCAATCTAACTGCAACTGCACAACTTCAAACGTAACAGCACCAATAGAATTAATATTATTTCATATTTTTCAGTGCACCAACAATAACGTCGGTCCATTTTTTTTGTAAAAAATATTTATTTTACTAATTTTTCGGCCTGGCTTGAATTTTGAAAAACTAAGTTGCCTAGATGTTATTTTTCTACTTACCTCTCTTCAATAACCCAAGGGTACAAGGCTTTTTCCATTGCTGGATATGCATTAACCTTAGGGTTTTCATTTTATCTAAATTGCGATACTGAGCTTCATAACCCATTATGATGACTTTATTCATAAATATATCCGAGACGGTAGATTTACACACTCAAAAGTGTGAAATAAATATTTTTAACAAAAATTGGACCGACTTTATTAGTTGGTGCACCGAATACAAAATAATACTAATTCTAATGGTGCGGGTACTTTTGAAATTGGTGCCAAACGTCTTCTATCTACCTACAATGGCAAAACTTCCAAAAGTACTAGCCCCAATACAATTAATAATATGTTGTCTATTTCAGTGCACCAGCTAATACAGTCGGTCCAATTTTTGTTAGAAAATATTTATATCTACTCCTATTAAATTATGTATTCATTATTGCACTACTTTTGAGCAATTAATAATATCAATAAACAAAAAGTGTCAATTATAATAACGCACTAGTGAATTATTATAACTTATATCATTGTTATAACTGTCCAGATTTGTGAGAAAAAGTTATTTCTATGCACTTGCATCTTATTGCATTCATAATTATAGTCGCAGTTGTAGTATTCAACTTGTAACTCACCCAGAAGAATTTTACATAATGTAACTCATCATCTACATTAATGCTCGTTAAATATTATGTTATTTTTGAATGTGTTTCTTGAAAGCAATCGCTTTGTAAACTCTTGATGGTGACTAACTACTAAATAACTAGTATGATCGTTGACTATTTGGATTTGAGTTTCTCTGTTACTTAATATAGACATCATCAACTTTCTATTTCTTGTTATGGAGAATATGCTATTTTATGTCTACTGAAAAAAAATGTTTCGAAATAAATATATCATATTATTGAAGAATAGATTATGGATGAGAATCACCAAAACATTAACCTCAAATCTATTTATTTTATGTTTCATCAATCAATTCTTGTTTTCCAGATAATAAATTGAAAACCTTCCTTAATTTACCTTATCTCTTTTATTTATATCCTGTTTAATGATTTCACCGTGGTATTTAGTATTCTTTTATAACTCACTGTACTGTCTCATTTAGTGATTGCGAATAGGAGTCAGCTTTTTCATTGGTTTTTCCTATTCTTCTTAAGTGCATATTTTCAGTATCTATGAGGAATTCACGTGTGAAAAGATAGTGGGAATTGTTTAGTTAAGTTATAAATTGTAATAAAAAAGGTATTGGTGAGTTCAGGAAACGGTTTTATATATTTTGCATTGAATATTGTCAGTTTAAAAGTATGAGGTTATTATTTTAGTTCGCTAAATATACTTCTGTATCTACCAAAATAAATAAATAATAAATAAGGTCCTTAAAAATATATAGTGAATAATTTGTCATGTTTTTTCTTATTTTGAGTTATATAATTTATATTTTTAATGTATTGTTTATTTTTTTAATATATTTTTGATATGCCCATTATTTTGTTTATTTTTGTTGATTCTTGAGAAAATCCTTTACATTGAAAAAATTAATTAATGTTAACTTATACATGTTCTAATATGTTTCTGAGGTAATATTGTATAATCCACCGTTAATTGGCGAGTACATACTTTAGGGAACCATCAATTAAATCAATTATATTGAATGAACTGTTTTGAGGTCTAAGCATTAATTGCGTTAAATGTAGATTCTTATTTGTACAGTTTATTTTCTAAGTAATATTTATTTATTTAGTTATAAAACATTAAATATTTCTATGGGTCTTTTGTAAAAACTTGCGTTTTTTAATACTTTCTTTCCTTTTCACTTGATTTTTTTTTGTATTTTTTGTCATTTCTTTAGTCTTGAATTTCTTCCAATCTTTAAGCTATCTGGTGGCGGATCATTTCTTGTGATATACCCTTGCATTAAAATATCATATATATATATTGTTATATACCCAGCAGTTCTGACAAAGGATTTTGACGAGTCAACGGATGAGCCAACAGAATAACATCGAGCTTGGTCGGTTATCTCCTTCCAGCCCAACCAATGGCCATGTTGCTACCGTCCAGGAACTCCATGTTCCAGGTAAGCAAGTTATAGCTGAAGGTCCCATTTTAGATAAATTTATAGAATATATAGCCTTACCCTGTCCGTGCTTAAACTCTGACCTGAGAAAGAGCGGTATTAGGGTCATACAACCAGTAGGAACTATGCATGTGTTCCTATATTCAATCCAGTACAATGACCTGTATAAAGAGACTGAAGCTATATATTGTGCGGTGGTACATCAAATATTCCAAAAGAAAAATGACATTGATGACGTCACTCATTACAGACAGGTATATGCAATTCAATACTCAGCGTGTAAGCATCCGAAACAAATACATGTAGCCGGAGCCTGACAACGTTAGGAAGGGAAAACATTCTATGAGGAATGATTATCTATCTATTGCGTAAATTATGCTACCTCCAATTATTCATCTAAAGTGGACATTATAATGACTGAATTATGTGCTGTTTATACACTCTAAAAAAGAACTGCCTCAAATAAATTTAAGAAAATGTTCATTTAATAAATTGTGTAGAATGTAGAAATAGGCGCTTTTAAAATAATGTAATTATGTTTTTTTATGCGATGTTTGCTAGAAATAAAGCCCTTAGGGAATTGATAGGAAAGTATTTCAAACTCATCTTGTTTTGGGAGCGCATAATTTCTGCATAAATATACTTAAAGTCGAGTTCGGAACTTGTAGACACTAAATTCTCAGAAATAATGGTGACGTTTTAGTGTTCTGGCTTTTTCTCTATTTGGCTGAAAATTCTGCTGTAAAGAATAAAGTTTGTTTTTTATTTTTGAAGAGCTCATAAAAATAAAGCATGATTTTGTAATTTTACTGTTAAGAGTTAGAGTGCTTTTGGTAATTTTGTGTGATTCTTGATTATTGACGGGTGAGGTTAAAAATATTACAATGAAGATGTGTACTGATTTTGTTATCGGCTTAACACAGGTCATGTAGGTACGGTCATAATCTTAACACCACATCCTTAACGTTTGCCTTATGCTTAAAGCTACTTCTTAGACTGTTGCTGTAAATAATGGTACTTTTTCAGGAAATTAGTGTTCATAGACGGTTCTCATTCAATTAAATTTTAATAATTATCTCATCTGGAACTATAAATAATGGATGTTTATTTTTAACGGTTTTGTTTCTGAATCATGCATTTGTATGACTTCTTTTTAGATTGAATCTCACTCTTACTTATAAATGAACGCAATTATTTTATAATTACGATTCGTTCATGCTATTTAAATGGTGACTTTTGTACCTATTTGATCCATTCCGCAGAAATGATGGAGATTTTTACAATTCGACTATGTTCTTTTCAATGGTTGGATAAAATGAATATTCTAGGAAGCTTCTCTGCTTATAAGAACTCATTTAAAATACCCAATATTGACAAAATCAGTCACCTTATGATAATTGAAACATTTTCTTATGATTTTTAATAAGCTGTCTCTTCATCCTAACTCTTACCACTATACATGGTGACAGTGTTATCCTCACATCGACACAGTAACTCTAGGTATATTTATATTATGTTACTATAATCCATTAATATAGACATTAAATAATAATGGGCCCACAATTGAAACTTGAGGTAGTCCACAAGTGACCAAACTATAAAAACTTTTAAAACCATTAATGACAACACACTGAAATCAGTTCGAGAGATAATTCCACATCAAATCATTATCAATCCCTCTTATATAATCAATAGTAGTTCATGTCCTATCATATCAAAGGCCTTAGCTAGATCCAGAAGTACATCTAATACTATTCTGCTACTATAAAGTTGGTTACACATGAAATTATTAACATAATTTAGAGAATCATTAATCGATCTTTTTTCTCAAAAACCAAATTGCTTCCCATTTAATATTTCGTCTCCCTCTAGAAAAATAAATAAGTCCCTTGCGAATTGCGAATCACTTTTTCTTAAATCCTATCCAAATTTGATAACAAGGATATTGATCTATAATAACTTGTTTTGATCCCAAGATTTATATGTTGTATAAAGTATTTTTTTCAATTCTGTCAAGTCAACTAACATTATGGATTTGCATAAAATTAGATTTCTCTGTATAAGTTAATTAATATGCGTGCTAATTGCCATTTCTAGAAATATAATTCCTAGAGCAAAAATAATCCATCAAAGTATTTTACCCACATAGTATGTAAGCGTGAATATGGCACTAAAAAGGTGTGCCATTTCTAATGGACCTCTTAAAATAACTGACTTGGGGTAGGGATACCAATTAATCATGCATCATGTCATATATATCAAGTCTATTCACATATTTTTTCATAAGACACATACTGACATAATAAAAGTGGTCATTTATTCAAAGCGTTATCAGGAAGAATAGCAAATATTAGCGTGTAAAAAGCAGGAAACACAATGAGTGCGCTCTAGACGTTCTGTAGACGGTGGCAAAAGTTGGATATAAGTCAATCTATGGTGCTGGCCACAATGAACGTTCTCTAGATCGTGCGTCGCGTCTTGACCTTGAAGGTTGGGCAAAATCTGATTTTTACGCGCTGAACGGCTACTTATAACCTCACAATTCTGTATACGGGGAAATTGAATGGCGGGTACCGTTGAATTTGAATGAAAATGTTACTCACTTGAAGGTAATAAAGCCTTCACGAAATATACCAGCACTAAGTAATGGTTCGGGGAATCTAGAAATGTATAAAAGTACGAGCAATTATTTTATGCACACAAGCGCAGGTATTTCGAAAATGGCTCTAATAAATTTGATAACAACTAATTACTAGAGTTTTTTTTGAGCCGGAAAATCAATTGGTAATATTAGTATAGGTAATTAGTTCATTCTCAACAACTGGCAAGTCGAAACCTTCGTCCCCAATGTTGTAAACTTAGCCCTTAGCCACATTCCAATATATATAATAAAATTATTAGTAAATTAGTTAATGAGCTATTTTCAATAATACCAGAATGCAGAATAATTGTAATTATTGAGAGGGGAATTGGTTATCTTTATTATTCTCATTTACTAAATGACATACAGTATAACTAACTTTTATATACCTTCCATAAAAGTTCTCTCAGTTCATTTTCAAACAAAATACTTCTTTGTTTTGAGATTCCAGTGTCGAGGGAGTGTGTTTAATAATGATGTCTTCAACAGGTTTCAATGAAATGCTAATTGAAAAATGTAAATTTTACCTACTCATTTCTTTCTTCAAAGGGAGTACAAGAATATTATTTAAAAACAAAAGTAATATATCATATAATGAAAGAGCCATCCTGGTATGCTTAAAAAATTCTTCAGGGTCCATATGTTTCATTTTTTTAAAATTACCAACAAAATAACTATCACGATGTTTTGACCGATCTCTTGGTCTCATCCACGAACGTCATGATTGTCTTTGCCTCTCTTGATATTTTCGATCATACACCAGCAAGACTGATAAAGCATAATTCCATAAAATCATCCATTTCAAATAACATATTGGCACAGTATAAAGATCTATATTCTTTATACTTTGATATAGGTTGAAGATTGACAATGCGCTGATTACGCAACGTTCATTGTGAGCTCTTCATTTTTGCCAGCGTAATTTTGACATATGCCGACGTCTGCAAAGCGTCTAGAGCGCGCTCATTGTGTTTCCCGCTAGCGAATAGGTATATGATCGTGATAATGCAAAATGAGTCTGGGTAGATGTCATATTTATGGTATATGTGACTGCGAGCTGAAGGCGAGTAATAAGGATCGCACGAGTCCGACAGCGATTGTGACATTTACCTGCCTATAAACAAATGTATCACGACTAATATTATAACTAATTAACAATTATATATACAGTAAGAGACTGGCCATAATATCGATCTGGTCATTGACGATATTACGAGAATGTTTACGTTTATTATTTTTGAATGGACCAAGTAAATTCTATTTTAATTCTTTTTTGCGCTATGTAAGATTTTGAAATTATCATTTAATTTTTGATTATTATCATTGAGATGTAATGCATAGTTTGAATTAGTTTTATGGTATATGAATGAGCAGCTGGGTTCATTAAGACGGACTTGAAAATTTCTGCCAGTTGGAAGTAAGTAAACTTTTGACTCATCAGCGCAAGTAAGTGCATAAATACCTGATTTAAAAATATCTAGAGTTTTTAATTTATTCTTCATTGAATTTTTAGGTAAATTTCTTATAGAAATGTACCTATTGCGATCGTTCACATTATATTATATATAACTTGTTTTGATCCCAAGATTTATATGTTGTATAAAGTATTTTTTTCAATTCTGTCAAGTCAACTAACATTATGGATTTGCATAAAATTAGATTTCTCTGTATAAGTTAATTAATATGCGTGCTAATTGCCATTTCTAGAAATATAATTCCTAGAGCAAAAATAATCCATCAAAGTATTTTACCCACATAGTATGTAAGCGTGAATATGGCACTAAAAAGGTGTGCCATTTCTAATGGACCTCTTAAAATAACTGACTTGGGGTAGGGATACCAATTAATCATGCATCATGTCATATATATCAAGTCTATTATTATCATTGAGATGTAATGCATAGTTTGAATTAGTTTTATGGTATATGAATGAGCAGCTGGGTTCATTAAGACGGACTTGAAAATTTCTGCCAGTTGGAAGTAAGTAAACTTTTGACTCATCAGCGCAAGTAAGTGCATAAATACCTGATTTAAAAATATCTAGAGTTTTTAATTTATTCTTCATTGAATTTTTAGGTAAATTTCTTATAGAAATGTACCTATTGCGATCGTTCACACTTTTGAATTTCGAAAAAATTTCAACGGCATGTTGTTATATGTCTATAAGTTAGTCCAAAAAACATTTGGTTCAATATATATATATATATGAAAAGATGTAAAGATTTCGCTACTGAAAGATATGTACTAAATGACTTCGGTCTTTACAGTAGTTAGATGGCTATAATCACACATAGCCATAAACTACCAACGATGAAAACAACTACTCGGTGGACAAAAGCCCCATCCCGCATTGAATTATATCATCGCTGGCAGGTGCAAAGGATCGAGATCTATCCCGATACCAATTGCGGTAACTTCTAACACCTTTTTGTTTCATTATCTATGGAATACATCACTTTTGAACCAAGAACATATGGTTCGGGATGTGTCCAAAGAGTCAGAAAACTACTGGTTCTACATCGACAAGCGATGCAAACAACCAAACAGCGTGCCGCTTCCAGCGCCACCTAGGAGTTAGAAGTTAAAGTTGAACGCGACCCACGTATCTACTGTAAAGACTGTAATTCATTTAGTACATATATATATATATATATATATATATATATATATATATATATATATATATATATGGGATATTAAAAAATTTGTTAACACGATAGAGGTCGCAGTTTTGGAGGGAGGTATCAAGTTCAAATTTGCTACAAAAATCAATCTCTCAAATATCTCGGTCGAGTTCGTTATTGGGCAATATCGGGTAAGTAGTTTCAAAATGGCAACCCTTCAAACATTTAAAAAAATTATTAAAAAAGAGGCGTAGTGTAAATATCATCAAAAATAATTTTAGGTTATAGATATAATCAGTACCTACAACTTTGTTCAAAGGAATTTTTCATAAAATGCACAGATAAAAAAATTAAAATTAATAAAGAAAAATAAGAAATATTGATGAAACATGAACACTCAATATAAATTTGATGTAATTGTACATTTTCTGGAGATCTTGATATAATATAGACCCCGATTAAAAAAATATATAGTATATTTATTGAAAAGAAATAGGCGAAAAAAAAATTCTGCCTTGAAGTGGAACGCGAACCCTGTCTGCTTTATATTTTACAGCCAAAACCTCTAACCGAAAGGCTATGACACATACGACAATTTTGTGAAATAACATGTAGGTATACCAATGAAAAGGTTGTTCAAATTTCAATTCAATGAATTTTGAAAAATTTACCTTTCCGCTGACTATAGGCCATCGGGATTTTTTTAGTGTTTTGATTTAATTTACTATGGATTTCCATCAAGTAACAGGTTACTTCAATTATAACTAGATCTCTATATCAGATGAAATTCTGAATTGGAGAAAAGGGGAAGGAACATCATTCCTGACGCGGGCTCCCCACGACACAACTTTTTAAAATTATTATAATGATAACTTAACTCTTTAATTCCAATTAAGATTAGCTGAGGGGCCTGGCTAGGCAGACACAGTCAGCTGAAAACTAGTACATTCTCAATATTTCTGAAATTATCCTATGGCTTTGATATTATTACAGACTGGAGTGGCAGGTGACCTTGAGTCATATGTTAATGATTCCTTAAAATTACCACACCGATGAGGGACAGCATTAATTCCATAAGGAATATGAAAATATCGCATTCAGATATCTTCGTATCTTCTATATATATATATATATATATATATATAAAACGAGACATAATAATATAGACAGCCATTCACTTGGCATAAATGAATTAAAAGTATAATTGCATGTAATATTGATCGCCATGTCGTTGATCCTAATCGAAAGCCCAGAGGAACATACATATTATAAATATGTATACCTACTGGAACTGAAATCGTTGTGTTGTTGGAAATTAATCAATGGTGTTTTTTGACGTAATAGGTCATTTCGGAGAAACATGCTTTTGAATAATTTGTAGTTTTAATGGGATAGTGTGTTTATATACAGGAACAAAACCTTGTTATTTTGATTTTCAATAGAAACTATCGCTATATTTAATATTTCGAGTTTATAGACGTCATTCAATTACTTCAATATGAGTCAATTATTTGATCAGTTGAAAAACGCATTTATTTCACAGAGAAGTACCTATATTTAATTCGGCCCATACATAGTCGAACATGTTCCTCAACTTGACACACGTATTTATTCATAGCTTCAGGTAGATTCGAGAAAAAAAACAGTTGGTATTGAAACAATAAATTAAATTTCCACTATTATATATAAACACATAACAATTGTTTTGGCACACTGTACCTTTATTTAAATGTGAGTATAAACTATAATACCAAATTTACCATTCAAATATTTCTGTTGATGTTGTGGTGATCAACTATGTTGAGGAACCTGGTGCCCACAACTATATAAGGACCAACTTTGATTATTGGGAGCTATACTGATTTTCATACCGGAAGTAGATGTCAACAATGTTGTTTCAAATGGAACGCCCTATATACCTATTATTACATTTTTAGATTCCTTGTTCAATACTTACAACGTTTTATGTAGGTATAATGTTCTGTACCTCAATCCAACCGTTTTTGACATATTTCAAATTTTATGTGAAAAAATCCCATTTCAGACCAATATGGACCAATACATAGGCCTAGACTTACACTAGGGGCAGTCGGGGCAAGTGCTCAGGACGGCAAATCTTTTAGGGCGGCAAAAATTTTGAAAGTGAAAATTTTTTTTGGCTTATCAAGATTGCTCAATATAATCGCCTATCGAATATTTATGACATTAGCTGTTACAAACTGTAGCGCAGAACGATCGTTTTCATATTTGAAGAGAGTTAAAAACTTCTTACGTTCTACATTGACTGCTACTAGGCTCAATTGCTTAGCTATTCTATGCATCGAATCCGACGTACTTCAACGTTGAGATTGCCAAGATATAATCGACCAATTCGCAATTCAAAAAGTCAAACGTGTTTGCCGGTGAAAAAATTGATATAATATAATTATGAGTCACCCTTAGACTAAAAGTCAAATTTATAATTGTTAAAAAAAACAAATATTTATTTATGTTTTTGGATTATAAAACATATAATAAAGTTTCTGCAATAAATTCGTTATTTTAATTAAAAAAAATAAAATATATAAACTATAAGTTTAAGTAAAATTCCAGTATTGAGGCGGATTTTTTTTCAGGTGCCCAGGGGCGGCATTAAGTTGAAATCCGGCCCTGGCAATACATAATTATTATTTTTTCCTTCAAGGAAACTATTACCTATCTATTTTGGGTACCTATGTTTTCTTGTAGAAGATGGACTCTAGTAGCATTTCTATGATATTTTGACAATTAGTAGTACAGGCGATAAAAAGAATAAAAATCAAATGGAAATCTCCTATTTTTATAATTTTATCATAAAAACCAATTGAAACAATGGTAAGTTTAAATTTATATGACCAGGATGCGGTCACCTATCTCATCTGATGGTAGTCTCTACTCCTATGGATAATATCACACAACACAAAGTATATTTTACTGCAGTGACAATTTATATAGTGCTGTTATTTTTTATGTTGAATTCATAAGAAATTAAACAATCTTTCAACACAAGAGCATACAGATTCATTTAATATGTGTAATTTTTATTGCTGCCGTTGACTGTTGGGTCATTTAACGAAAACCCTCAATGAATATGACATAACAACTAAATCCCATCTGAATCTAGCAAAGACATACCGAGGAACAGTTCTTATTAGCAATAGCCTACCTCGAATTACTTTTTTTGATTCGCTCGATACCTACATATAATGTAGCTTTAGAAAAAAATAAAAATATTACGGAAACTATTTATAATGAAAGAACATACATTTGCTTCCTAAAGGAGAGGAGTTAAAGGCGCTAATAAATATTTTTTTAAATTTCAAGTTTCAATGGAGTCACATAAAACTTTCAATTAAATACAATGATTTGCAAATATTTGCCTCTTCCAATGAAAAATGCTGCCTGTTTCTCTCACATCTTCATAAAACTCTTTACACGAAATAAATCACTCATTCCCTTGAGTTTCGTTATGAAGACATTATACTGTATGTATTTTAATATCATTCACTCATCATATTTAATAAACATGAAACTAATTACTCATATAATACCTTATCTTATCAATTATTATTCTGTTATATTATTATTGTTGGCTATGTAAATATAGTATATGTAGGTACATACTGAATGCTTGAATATATATGCTGGTGGATTTGATAATGAAATTGTAAAGAATGAGTTTGCGCATTCATTGCCTCATCGTCTGCCATCGATTTTCAACCAGTAGTCCGTGTGAAAACAATCACATTTGCAATATATTAAATTATGGACACCGAATTTGTAACTCAGTCTTCTCTATTAAGAGAATATCTATTACTATGAATGATTTTATGTTACCAGTGAGAAAAAATGATGTGCTACAGAGAATTGCGTTCCATCATTAATAGAGTGTTCCTTCGACGTAAGTTTGAAACCCCTATATGACATATATCATACCTATATAGGTCACCTTAAATGTAGATGATCTAGTTGGGATATCCTGCTTTTTTCTTATCAGTGTCAATCTTGAATTAAAGTAAACGTTGTAATAATTGTAATGATAGCTATCGATTCTCATAAGCACAAATTCAAAGAATTCATAGTGAAAATTATTATTGACATACGGTTGTGATATATTTATTTATATAATACTAGTGGTCGCACATTGGTCGAAAATCGACCGTAATTCATTATTTTCAAACGTTATTGAGGTTTTTTTGTCAAAGATATAATAATTGCATATAAGTTTTGAGAAATTTGTTCCATTATGTCAGTTGTAAGCTTGTATAAAACGGCATTCGGTGTGTTGTTTGCCTAATTTCTTACAATACATATGAAATTTAAAATTTAATGTCAATAACAGTTCAAAAAAACACAATTACAGCTATTTATTTATTTTATAGTACAATGCATTGTAATGTTACGACTTAACGCCGGTAATATTAAAATTTTATGTCAGTAACAGTTCAAAAAACACAATGACATCTTGCTACTTATTGTATAATACAATTGATTGTAATGTTTCGACTACACGCCGGTATTATTACTTTACCCTTATGATAAAATGAAAAGAATGCATTGAAAAACCTGCATTGTAAATGAATGAAAATTATTAAAATTTCTTGAAATGACATTAAGTGCGCATTTAAATGTAATCCCTCAAAATAATTTCATCACTTTGTAGACACTATTCAGACTTTTTGCGTTTGACCACGGTTGTCATTCACGAATAAAACAATCTGACAACCTTGATTCGTTGACTTCACATTGTAATTGGGTTCGTTATGCAACACAATGTACTTCTAGCACGTAAACCATATTTTAAATTTAATTTAATTTAAAATACGCGTAATACATCAATTTAACTGTGTGCACTACTTCTCCATATACACTTTCACTATGCCAAATTTTATACTCCTCCGTGCACGTATTATGCCTTAAAAATCGTCTACAGTTACGTATTAAAATATAGATTATAGTTATTTCTACGACGTGGTATCTTCGTTTTATTGTTATAATATTATTGGGAAGGTTTTCCCATAAATTCAGAAAGTTATTAAGTAAATTGTGGCAAATAAACAGATATTTACGTTTTTTGAGCACGTCATTATTTTCATCTATTGAAATATTACCAAAAAATCGATGTTTTAGAACAAAAGTAATTGAAGAAACATCAGATTTCTTTTCTCGAGTCCCTCAAGGCAGCATTCTTAGCCCCGAATCTGTGTTTGCAGATAATACAGTAATATTAGCAATGACTTCATTATATCTCCAAAATCACGATAATTTAATACCAAATGACATTAATGAAATTTAAAAAGTAAAGAAAGTAAATCACGATACCTCACCTTCACCATAAAGAAACGCTCAGTGTTTACTTGTCTTTATTAATAATAATATTCAAATATCCAAGACCAAAATATTTGGGTTTACACCTAGATTAGATATATGCTTTCTTAAACTTATTTTACGGGAGCAATTTTTTTGTTGAAAGAAAAATTTGACTACTCCTAAAATACATTATGTTCTAAGATATTTTCTGTCACATATTTTTTTTCACATTGGCAAGGTATATTTCGGAAAAACTAATTTGTGTATCGGCGGTTTTTGTCTGAAAGTAACTAAGCTATGTCTTTAATGCACGGAAACATAACATACATCATCTGAGTTCCGATTCTGTATTGTCAAATCGAACACTTTAGAAATAATCAATTTAGTTTATCCAAGATAAGATAGAAAATCAAATAACAATATCTGGAATTGCTCCATTTGTTGTTGATCCATTACGTCTACAAGTTCTAGATGAACGCGTAACCCATTTTAACAGAAATTATTTGCCATAACAATAATTTTGATAAAATCCAATATATATATATATATATATATATATATATATATATATATATATATATATATATATATATATAAAGAGCACTATAATTCAGTATTACTGAGATGGATATGATATATCAAAAAGGTGAATAGCTTTATCATTTATATATATATATATATATATATATATATATATATAAGAGAATAAATTCGTTGTATTAAATGGTGTCAACTGGACAGGCGGGTAGGATTTTGTTCCCACTTTATTATTGTAAAAATTGTGAATAAAATAAGTTAGTGCTTAGATGGTGGAATATGAACTGCCAAAATTATAAAATAAGGGAGTTTCTATCCTTTACTATTCTCTTTCAACAAATCATGATTGCTGCACATTTTCCCAAATACTTTTTTAAATGCTTTATTAGTTTCGCGACATAAATAAATTGAGCATTGGACTATAATCACATTTCAGATTACGCTGGAGATGCAGCTTCCACAGTTGACAGAGACACTGAGGAATCTGCTGATAATCGGGCCAATGCTGAGCAACGTGTGATATTTATCAACAGGGCTCAACCTCCTGTACCAAAATTTGTTAATAATAGGATATCCACAGCCAAATATAGGTCAGTATACAATTCAAAGATATTTACCTAAAGTAGATTTAAAAAAATTGCAGATCTTTCCTTTCGAGTCTCATTTTATGAAGGATGCTCCTAAATAGAAATAAATATGTTTTCATAAAAAGACTTTACCAGTCTTTATCAGTTGGTGAATTGAAAAATATAAAATAATATTAATTCTATTCTATTCTAGTTCTAGTTCTGATAATTTTTACTTCCCTCAATAAGGGAAGTATTGTATTCACGTAAAAAATCGCCCTCGAGATTTTTGCTGATATTTACGTTTTGGGGTTCCTAGATCACGAAAATCATGGTATCTCAAGTCCGTCGGTCTGTCTGTCTGTCTATCTATAGTCTGTCTGTAGTCTGAATTTTGGAAAGCATATTGAAGGATTACCGGCGACGCAATGTAAGGGCTCTCGTTAATCATATATACAGGGTGTCCAAAATATTAAGAGTCAATATAAGAATGGTAGAAGCGACGAGGTTGTTTCCATCTCGAAGCGGGGTGGTTTGTCGAGGGAAGTCATAGATATAAGCTTTTACCATTTTTTTAAGTTATACAGTAGGAAATAGAAAACTTTTGACCCGAACTTCGAGAGTACCAGCAACGAGGGAATTATTATTTTTTTGTACTTTTTTTGCTCAAACAGTTCATATTTCACAACACTGTTCAGAAGAAAAGAGAATAAATAATACGTTGCTAAGTTGTTTAAATCGGGATAGTTAATTTATATTGGAGAGTTGAAGCAAATTATTCCTTTTTGGAACGTTCTTCTTCTTCTTAAATATTCAATTAATTCATACCTAATTTATATTATATTGTTATACAATTATATATTTGATTTTTCAACTTTTAATAATAATTTTTATTTTTGTCTGTTACAGTTTAATAAGATTTATACCATTATTTCTGTTCGAGCAGTTCAGAAGATGGGCCAACGTCTTCTTTCTTATGATAGCGCTGCTCCAGCAGATACCAGATGTCTCTCCAACTGGAAAATATACCACTCTAGTGCCTCTCATTTTTATACTCTCTGTATCAGCCATCAAAGAGATTATAGAAGATATAGTAAGTGAGCATCATCAATTATTCAGTTAAATCATCATTAAATCATTATTCAGTCATCCAAATTTATATCTTATTTGCCTTCCGTCCGGGAAGCAGCGTTTTCATTAAATAAGTATATAAACTTGTATCTTGTAACTTATGTATTTTGACCCTTCCTTGTTTTACATTCCGTTGAAAAAAACTCTTTTCCTTCAGAAACGTCATCGAGCAGATGACGAAACAAATCACAGAAAGGTGGAAGTTTTAAGAAATGACAACTGGATCAACGTGCGATGGATGGACGTCATAGTAGGGGATATAGTTAAAGTGATGAATAACACATTTTTTCCTGCTGACTTAATTCTTTTATCTTCAAGGTGAGTTTGTTCTTCAAATGGCAGAGAAAAAAAACAAACATTTGTATGCTTTTCAGTGAACCTCAGGGAATGAGTTTTATTGAAACTGCCAACTTAGATGGTGAGACAAACTTAAAAATACGACAAGCTCTTCGAACCACCTCAGTTCTAACAACACTATATGATCTGAAGCAGTTACAGGGTACCATTGAATGTGAACCACCCAATAAGCATTTGTATGAATTTAATGGAGTTCTTAGAGAAGCAAACAAGTCGTAAGTAATCAAAAAAAACTAAGTAAATATACTAAGCAATTTTTTTACCTCAGACCCGAACCCCTGGGACCCGATCAACTGCTGCTCAGAGGAGCCATCTTGAGGAACACCTCTTGGGTATTCGGGATTGTTGTCTATACTGGACATGAAACAAAATTGATGAGAAACTCGACAACAGCACCATTGAAACGATCAACTGTCGATAAACTTACAAACATACAAATCCTTTTACTGTTTGGAGTTTTGTTTGTCATGTGTTTGTTGTGTTCGATATTCAATCATTTCTGGACAAAATCACATGCCAAAATTGACTGGTACATCGGTTTGGAAGGTGAATATATATTTTTTGATATGATTGCTAGACTAGACTAGATTACAGTATTCTGCGACGAATTTTCGCCCAACTTATTACTGGACTTATGAGGGTAACAAAAACTTTCTTCTTTACTATGGAAAATACTCGATCACCATAAATATGTCTTGGACTGTTTAGTTTAACTCCTATGCCTACTTGACTTGGTTTGTTGACGATTGATCATACTTTTACATTATTCATTCCACTGGATATTTGCAACATTTATTTTGTACTTTTCATTCGGTTTATATTGAGTGGCCCGACTGGACAAAGTTGAATAATCGTCTCTAAATTCTTTCTCCAATCTCTAATAAATCTATCCTGTATGCTTGCGAAGTTATTTTATCCACATGATTAGACAAACGTAAATTTATATCCATGATGACGCCCGGGTCTTCTATTTATTGATCTTGCAGGAATTTATATCTGTTTAGTTGACATTAAATAATTGGTCACAAAGGTGGAAAAGACATCGGTACAGATTTATTTATACTAGTGATTGCCCAGTTGATGAAATTTGACTGTAATTCATTAAATTTAGGTTTGAACGCAATTGAGGACCTTATACCTCTATAATTATTACATATGCTTATTTAAAATTTTGTTGATCAATTTCAAATAAGAATTATAAAAAAATGCGATAGTCCGGAATCGAACCCGGGTCAGCTGTAAGCTTTCTAAAAAGCTAACTACTACATCATCAGATCATTTGACTTAACACATCGATATATCGATAACTAAAAACGGCGGGAAGGACGTGAATTCACTTTATTTTTTATTTTGTTATTTTTATTTGTAACACATATTATATATCAATTTTGTGCTCCTCCATATAAACTAACTATACTAAATTACAAATTCATCCGTGAACGCAATCTGTTTATAAAGTGTCGAAAGAATTCCCTTCTTGTATTAATATACAGATTTAGTTTAAGCTTATTCCCTCCGACGATGTCCAAAGTACGTCGGTATCATGTTATAGAGTATTGATGTTATCGTCTTTGTTTTTCCTCTTGAAGATTTCCAATTTATTCGCATATAGTAAATAATCTGATAGTACTTTGTCAGAGTATGACTTTGAACGATTCATATACAATGTAGATTCTAATTTTCACGATTCTAATTTTCACGAACATTAAATTTTCTCTACTAGAACTTTGACACTGGAGCCTCATTTTATAATTAAATTTTGTTGTACTTTCAGATAGTTCTCAAAACTTCTTGTACAACTTTCTAACTTTCCTCATTCTATTCAACAATTTGATACCTATATCACTTCAAGTTACTCTAGAAGTGGTTAGATTCATACAGGTGAGACATTGAATTTTTAACAATTGCTTGCAATAATTATTTTAAATATTTCTTTTTCGAAATCATCAGGCTATTTTTATAAATATGGACAAAGAAATGTATTATGAAGAGAATGACACACCTGCCGTAGCTAGAACATCCAACTTGAATGAGGAACTGGGTCAAGTAAAGTATGTTTTCTCCGATAAAACTGGCACTCTAACAAGAAACATTATGGAATTCAAAAGATGTGCCATCGGCCATGAGATCTATTCAACATTCACCAATGTTGAGGATTCTATAATGGTACAGGTGAGTAACTGATGAAAACTATTTTTCACCGACTTTTCAAAAGAAGGAGGTATACAATTCGATTATATGCCTTTTTGTGTTTGTTGGTGCGATTTGCTTACTAAACGTGCACTGATTTTGATGAATCGAAGTAGGTATAGTAGTAAAGAAAAGATCGTTTCTGGTAATATTTAAAAGGACATTTTTCAAAAAACACTTGTGTTGATTTTCAGCATCTGAGACAAGGTCACAAGAATGCGGATCAGATAAAGGAACTTTTAATTTTGCTATCGGTATGTCATACAGTGATACCCGAAAAAATGCCTGATGGAAGTATTGTATATCATGCTGCATCACCTGATGAGTTGGCCTTGGTGAATGGAGCTTGCAAATTTGGTTATGTCTTTGAAAGTCGAACTCCAGATTCCGTAAGTAAACAGTTTGATATTTTATAGTTCTGTCTATGTGAAACATTAGTTACACAAAAAGTTTTATTTGGGGGTTTTCAGTGTTTTATCGCGGACGAAGTCAAGGGTAACAACTGATAGTATAATAATTTAATCTCCTTAATTTAAGAATAAACAATTATCAATTCCGTATTCTTGCCTTTCAGCTCATTATATTAGAAATAGATTTGCTAGCCTCATTATAACATTATTATAATATTTTTTCTAGGTGGAGATAAGTGCACTGGGTGTAAAGGAGCGCTACGAAATATTGACAGTATTAGAATTTACCTCATCGCGAAAACGAATGTCTGTTATAGTACGCGACCCGTATGGCAAAATCAAGCTGTTCTGCAAAGGAGCCGACACTGTCATCTACGAACGCTTGGACAACAACAGCTACAGCCGCGAACACGGTGAAGTACTGCTACAACATTTGGAACATTTCGCCACTGAAGGCTTGCGAACATTGTGCTGTGCCGTGGCGGATTTGAAGCAGAAAGATTACGATGATTGGAAGCAATTGTATGGTAAAGCGAGTATTTCATTGCAACATCGAGAAGGTAAATCATAGTTTGACAGTTATAAGTTTTATTTTTATTTAATGTTTTTTTCTGTGACGAGAAAAAAGTTTGACATTTTATCTCTTTTGACAGGTGACAAAGTATTACTTTTTTCCCCACGGAAAAAGTGAGTACTTTTTCCCCCACGGAAAAAGTGAGTACTTTTTCCCGGGTAGATATATATACCTACACATCAATATAAATCAAAACAATTAAATTGACAGATATTTGATTACTTTAAAGGTTTCCTTGGCAACGCAGGTGTAATTGTCGCTGTAAGTACTGGGTGGCCCATTAATAAAGGACGCCGGCTATATCTCAGGATTCGTTAATCGGACGACCCGCACTTTTCAGTGCACCAACTAATAACGTCGGTCCAATTTTTTGTAAAAAATATTTATATATAACCTACTTCAACAATAACAAATATCTTCCATTACCTATGTCGCACTAGATGGGGTAATTTAAGTTAAGTGTAATTAAATGAGAATTAAACACAAATAACTGCCCTCCACAGATTACAGCTTTGCATTGTCCCAGACGGACGACATTTTGAGCACTTAAGGCGTCATTAATATTTTTTTAATTTTTGTTCTAGGTTCTAAGTTATTTAGCTCTAGGTGTCTTATGTTTTTTCTAAATTCGGTGATCTTAAATATAAATAAAGTTTTTGTTACTGTAAAGAAATATATATTTTTCTTTCCGCTTCTTTTATTTTATTTCTGTCATGTCAAGGCCTACCGAGAGTGTTACTTATTATAATTTTCTTGTATAAAGTATTAGGTTGTTCTTACAGTTATTTGTGTTTAATTCTCATTTAATTACACTTAACTTCAATTACCCCATCTAGAGCGACATAGGTAATGGAAGATTTTTGT
Organism: Crioceris asparagi; assembly: GCA_958507055.1. Classification (NCBI taxonomy): domain Eukaryota; kingdom Metazoa; phylum Arthropoda; class Insecta; order Coleoptera; family Chrysomelidae; genus Crioceris; species Crioceris asparagi. The sequence goes on along the minus strand of OY293826.1, from coordinate 76,786,209 downwards.
TATTGTTACAGTAGTTTATATAAAATATAGGTAACTTTAATATAAATTACTGATACTCAGAGTGTTTTCTAATTTTGTTATGTAAAAATGAAGGTTTAAATATATTATTAAATTAGTCTATAAGGAATAATCGTATCGAGTTGAGGTTTTCACCAGTAACTGGAATTTTTCACGCTATTTCTTCCTATTTAAAAATAAAAATACCATTGCATTTGAAATTTTAGAGAAATTCATAAAAATCTGCGACTTTGTTATAAAGCGCCATCTACTGACTCGGAAAATAAGCAAACTTAAAATGTTATTATTCCTGTAGAAGCGCCAGAAAAATCGGTTCAAAATGAAATAAAGTTATTCCAAATAGCTCATACCAAAAAAAAGTTTTTTTTAAACCAACATTTACCCCTCCCCCCACCTGTTATTTGACAAGATAGAGAAAAAACTTCAATACAAAAAAGTTGTTTTATTTTCAGTAGGTTACAAAAAAAATATTTTCAATATAGGTTAACTTGGGATAATCTTGAATAAAACAGTGTTTATTAATACGCGGTGTGAGTTACACCATCTAGCGGTAGATTTAGCAACTTATAAATATTTTCCAGCTTTTTCTTTTGGCCGATTTACCCCCAGAAATTTTTTTCTCCGGGTCGTCCGATTAACGAATCCTAGATATAGCCGGCGTCCTTTATTAATGGGCCACCCAGTACAACAGACTACCAGTTTCAAACTTAAAATTTCACTTCGATAATATATTGTAATATTTTTTAACACGCTTATATTAACTTCACTTGTATTTTTGTATGTTTGTGAGTTTGTGAGTATGTAACTCTCCTTTGCATAAGGAGATGGATTTTCATTTCGCTTTTTCTTGGTTTGTGTAGAAGGATTTTTTTTGATTTTTTTAAATGTTCTTATTGGTTGGGAGCAGATGACCAGCGAGTTTTAGATGTTTCATCCCTTACCATCCCTTAGATATTAAGGGTTGAAAAAAATGCAATTATTTTTTTTTGAGAGAACCAAAAGAGATATCGAAAAAATTTAAAAACCACAAGATAGCCCCATCGATGGGACTAAACATAAAAAATCGTCGGCCGCGCGAATAGGAACCGCCACGTTCTGGATCATATGAGTGGGGGTAAATTTTCGGGATGAAAAAGGTGCTTGATCTATAATTCTATCTCCTCTGAAACTGTTTGAAATATCTCAAATTCTCTAATACCTTCGCAAAGCTGACAAAATTTCGCAGAGAATAGCACTTTTTGATTTTCAAATATCCCTTTATTAAGGGCGCAAAGGGCGTTTAAAGTTGGGGGATGGAATCGACGCATTTTATTAGAAGGTTTTATCAAATAAAAAACGTCCAGAACTCAATTTTTATATCTCGGCAATGGCAGGTCCTAGAGGGCAAAATTTTCTTCCAAAATATTTTTGGACTTTTTCAAGAATATGCCTCGCTCATACTAGGGCTCTATCTCTAATATTTCGGGTAGCTCATCACTGGTCGAAAAAAAGCTTGCATTTTTTAAATTTTTTTTTTTTCAATATCTTTAAAACGAAAAAAGATATTCAAAATTGGAAAAAAACCGTTCTTGATCGCTTTATTTTCTTTAATAAGTGTGTAAAATTTCATCGCGATCGGATATTTCCTTCTATTTTTTTCGGAAATAAATATTTGATAATTAAGATTCTTTGTGAAATTGTCTTGCTTGTTAAAAATCATCTATAAATCTGATTTTTTTTGATGACATTTATCCAGTGGCCACTTTTGGACATATTTGAAATTTTATATTGCCCTTATTTTGAAACTTTTTTTTCAATCATGCTCATTAACTAACTCAGCTGAGATATTCACACGACTGACTTTTTAAATAGATACCTAGTTTTATAAATGCGCGTATTAAATCTCTAACTGTTTTTAATTTTCATTTTTTTGAAAAAGCTTTCTACAAAAATAGAAGTTAATTTTATCAGAAATACTTTTGATCGCTTTCAGAGATTCTTTCTATTTTATTAAAGAAAATGGTACAAAACCATTGTAGAATGAGCAAGAGAATGAGTTATGAAATAGAAGTATGAAGTAGAAGTATGTAGTAAAATGAGTGCTCAGTTGGGACGGATGATACCAAGAAAACACAAGCAGACTAAGTCGCGCTAGTAAGATACGATTCTCATATGTGAATGGTGATCTCACTTGCCCTAAGTTAATTCTAGGCACCTAGTTTTATTCTCATTACTTATTCTACATTACCAGGCGTGTTTGTTCTGGACAATGACAATTTTTTTATACGGTCGATATTTACAAATTTCGAATGATAATATAATTATAAGCAATCTTATAAGATTATGGGTTACATACTTCCCATACATATGCAGGGTATTTCTTCATTTAGATTAAGCAATTACGGTTTAGAATCGCAACAACTTTTCACACTTATAAAAAGATCAAAATTATTGCAAGAGTCTTGCAAAGTCTTGCAAGTCTTGCAGCAAGACCTAGACCGTATATGCAAGACCAAGACCCAAGACCAAGACTAAAGATTTGATGCAAGACCAAGACCAATACCAAGGGTGCAAGACCAAGACCAATACCAAGACCATATCGGTCTTGGTCTTGGTCTTGCTTTGCGCATCACTAGGCGCTTTGTGCCATAATTTTCGTATATCGAGCGCCCCACGCTTTTCCCTCAATTATACTAGTATTTTTTATAAACCACTGTTTTAAATTTATTTTCAAAATTATTTTCAACTTTTTAGTTCGATATTCTTTAAAAGTGTGTTTTTTTTTAGTTTTTTTAAACTATATTTTTATAAACTACTGTTTTAAGTTTATTTTCAAAATTATTCAATATTAAATGATCGTTTTTCCCGTCAAAGGAAAAAATAGTGTATTATACACGGGAAAAATATTAGATTTTAGCACAATTTCGAACTAAAATCTAATAACTTGTCCCTTGTATAATAAATAACTATTGTTTGTTTTCTTTTCTGTGTAGAAAAAATCGAAGAAGCTGCTAATCTGATTGAGAGAAAACTCAAACTGATTGGTGCCACAGCCATAGAAGATAAGCTACAAGAAGGTGTACCTGATACGATCGCAGCTTTACTTGAAGCCGATATTTATGTGTGGGTTTTGACAGGTGATAAACAAGAAACCGCCATCAATATTGGATATTCTTGCAAATTGTTAACGCAGGGGATGCAGCTTATACTTCTCAATGAAGATGGTTTGGATGTAAGTATCTGGTGTATCTGTTATGTTCCTCAAAAATTCAATTCGTGTTATAATACTTGTTATGGACAATAGCTTTTTGGTTCCTCAATTAAGTTCTTGATCAGTATCAGTAAAATATCAACGGAAAATTCTAACAAATGTCAGTTTTATTATCGTTGTCGCATAATTTTTGACCGATGAACCAACGGAGTTTGTCGGCATGTTTTTTATGGATGTTTGCGCCTATGAATTGAGTGACTATTTAGAGTTGACCCCATTAAAAAATGAAATTTCCTTTCCCTCAAAAACTTCTCCCCAAGGGGGATGTTTATCGAAAATCGAAAATTTGAGACGAAAAAATTGAAGAAGTGACCATATCCGTCAACGGCTAAATTTGAAATTCTGGAAAAAAATCGTAGGTTTCCGATTTAAAGCAGTGGTAAAGTCGGCCAAATTTAAGAAGAGATTGTATGCAGCAACATTTAAACTGGACATTTAAAAAAAAAATTACGGTTTCCAAAATACCAACAGCAGAGGGAAAGTATGAAATATGTGTATTTCCACGATGTTATGAAATTTATGACAAAGTATAAGCAACGTAGAATCTTCTTTGGTGAACGATCAATGATTTTGATGACTAATATTACACTCAAATTAATTATGATGCTACATGAAATTTTCCATTGACAGATTAAAAAACATTCAAAAACTAAATCAGACTGTTGAATTAAAATTATGACATGGTGTGAATTTTATTTACAGAAGTCAGTTATAATGGCGTCATAGAATAACTTAATAAGAGTATGTATTTATTATATTTTGGTACAAAAATATATCCTATTTTTACCGGGTACATAATTTTAAGTCATAAATTAATCTTAATATACATAATTCTAATTTCTTAATTTTCATTTTTGAAATTCAATTTTGTACCTAACTTTAATTCCTAAATTTTTATTTTCGAATAAAAATTATGTACAAAATGGTTATTTGTGAGTTAATTCTTGAATTGAGGAGTGTACGAGTGTTACTGTAATTCCATTATGAACATACTTTTAAGTTATGAATTTTTATTCTCGGTTTAATTTTAATTCAAGAATAAAAATTCAAGATTTAAAATTATGCACATAATTCTAATATATGAATAAAAATTTAAGAATTTAATTTATGCACATAAATTTCATTCAAAAATACAAAATAGTCAAATAGCTTTAATTTCTATCAATAGTAACTAGAATTTAAAATAATTGGGGGTCAAATGATTATGATTTGAGAATATAATAGTAATTTTCTGAATTTAAATTCTATTAACTAGCAAATCAAATATTTTAGTTACAGTTTTTCCATTTCCATTTCAGAAAGCCAGAGAATCAATACTGCGACATTGTGACGAAATGGGTGACAATTTGGAAAAACAAAACGAAATCGCACTGATAATCGATGGTAAAACGCTAAAGTATGCGCTCACATGTGAATTAAGGACAGATTTCCTCAGATTATGCATATCATGTAAAGTGGTTATTTGTTGTCGTGTCTCGCCTATGCAAAAAGCCGAAGTTGTCGAATACGTGACTAAGTACACAAATGCTGTTACATTGGCAATTGGTGATGGGGCCAATGATGTAGCTATGATACAGAAAGCGCATGTGGGTGTTGGTATATCGGGAGCTGAGGGCTTGCAAGCTGCCTGTGCATCGGATTATAGTATAGCACAATTTAGGTAATAATAATTGTTTTGGTCGAATTAATCTCGATAGAAATGTCACCATTTTTTTTCTTGATTTCAGATTCTTGCGTCGCTTGTTGTTCGTTCATGGTGCTTGGAACTATTCCAGAATGAGCAAGTTGATTCTTTACAGTTTCTATAAGAATATTTGTTTGTATGTGATTGAATTGTGGTTTGCTATTTACTCTGGTTGGTCGGGACAGATTCTTTTTGAAAGATGGTCAATAGGTGAGTAGAAGTATTTTTATCTTCTACTAGTCACGATTTTTTAGGTGAAGGTTTTATTCTATCTTTTGTATGTTGTCTTTATAAACCTCTAATCAATATACACATAATACTTTCAATCTTGATATTTTTAATTTGTGGGAAGTGGCTAGAGAATGCCCAATTTTCAAACTTTCCAAACATTTTAATATTTTATGCTTCTGTCCAAATTCTTGTTATCGGATTTATCATTTTATCACCGTTGGAATGGAAAAGATTTGCCACATTTTTGTAAAAGTTATTAATCTTCATATTTTTTTAAGATACAAAAATATATTGCATGTGAATGGACATAACCTGGCAACACAATAAAAAGGATTTTTTGTCGTGTTCTTTCCACTTTTCACTTTACGATAGACAAATTATAACAATAAAATTTTCTGAGCTAAATAGTCTCAAGGTACTAGAGTATAGGGTATTGACAATGTAAATCTTGACGAGTCTATAATAAAGTTAAATTTCCAAAAGCAGTTTCTTTTATAATTATAGAATTTCCATTCTCTAGGTTTGTACAACGTTCTGTTCACTGCCCTACCACCGCTGGCAATTGGTCTTTTCGATAAACCATGCGGTGCCGACAAAATGATGATGTACCCAAAATTGTACAAACAATCACAAAGTGGTGAATTATTCAATATTAGAGTATTTTGGATTTGGGTCATTAATGGTATGCTCCATTCTGCTGGTCTCTTCTGGCTGCCAATGTTTATGGCTGCGCACGATGTCCTGTGGGTGAGCGGCGGTGATGGTGGATACTTAGTGCTCGGCAATTGTGTTTACACTGTAAGTAGGAGTTTTATTTTTCAGTGGATATTTAAAAAAATGACGGACAAACATTTATTTGCTCGTTATAATGTTTGGTATGAGAAATGTTCTTTAATTAAATTGATATGCAATACCGGTAATATCCGATTGAATATTAGAAAGTAAGGTGCTCCAAATTGTTATTTATTGAGGAGAAAAGCTTTCAGTGTTAGTTTTCACACTACCAATTCCAGATAGCTTTCAAAAAAGTTGAACAAAAAATGTATTCGGCAATACTACTTACAAATTTTGAACGTGAAAGATGCGAGCTACAAACCCTGCATTTTTTCAAAGAAGACTTTTCATTTTATTTACATATTGCAATTGAGCGGATTTTACCAGCCTAGATACTCTATTACTGATGTTGTTGAGAAAAAATCTATTTATTTCAGTATGTGGTTGTGACGGTGTGCCTGAAAGCCGGTCTCGAAACCAACTCATGGACCTGGTTGACGCATTGCGCCATCTGGGGATCTATAGTTCTTTGGTTCTTATTTGTGATTGTATATAGGTGAGTATTTAAGACCTTCTGGCCGCTAAAATATTGCCAGAAATTTATCCATACTCATTTTCTCAAATATCTATAATCTCTCAAAGAATTGTGAAAATATATTGTGATTAAAATGAGTTATTATTTAAAATTTTATTCCAGTTTATTCTGGCCAACGATACCTTTTGGCAGTGTGATGAGTGGAATGTATCTCATGTTATTTAGCACAGCTGTATTCTGGTTGGGACTTGTGGTTGTTCCAATCATCATCCTTTTGATAGATGTATCGAAAAAAGTGTAAGTAGATTACTATTCATTTCATTCTTTAGTTATGTGTAGTTTTCCCTTTAAAATTTACTGGTTATTTCTTATATATAGTTGCAGTCTTGTCACTTGTTTACTCAATCTAGTAAATAAACATTATATGAATGATTTCTGTCCTTTTTACAGAATTCAAAGCACGATATCCAAAACTTTGATGGATCTTGTGAGAGAAAGTGAAATTAAAAAGAGCGATCCGGAAATGTACAGGGGAGAACCGAAAAACTCGTAAGTATCAATTTATTATTTAATATTTTCTCGTATTACGGTATGTATGCAATTTTGTATGTCGTGTTATGCAGGAATTCATTTTTGTTGTGTAATATGTTGTGCTTGATGACTAAAAAATAAATATTATCGGCTTTTCAATATTTGGCTTGAACAGAAAAGAAATACCATATAAATTATAAAGTTATTAATCATTTGGAGATTTGGAGTAAATTTGAAATGTTGGCTCGAAAATGGTGCAACTTTATGTTGTTTTGTTGGAATGACTCAAGATTTTTTATAGGAGGATCCGAATCACTAGCTTAAACATTTAAAATTAAAGAAAATATTTTAGGGTGGTATATTCTACGAAAAATATAATTTTTAATCTTATAAATCCCTATCAGTTTTATAGATCATATCGCGTTATTATATCATCCCCATATTAATTAAGGTTTATCGGTCACGAGATTTACTAATGAGACATGGCAATTGGTTGGAACCAATAAACTTAATAATAAAATATTTGCTGCCTTTTTAATTAAAAAAAATAGAATTAATAAAAATAATATCAGTATTTTGGACTGCCTGGGCAGTATATGGTCTGAGCTCTACAGACCGGAGTAAGTTACCTTTTGAGGTGTGTGAAGGTCATACGGCGGACGCCAAGGGAACACCCACGCGCCTGCGTGCAATGTGATCTCAAACCTCAAAATTATTATATTGCATGTTATTGGATTACGTTAGATAAAAGATCTTGAGTCAACTTCAAGTATTTTGTTGGATTCGTCTGTCTCTTCTATGTGTTGTAAAATAGATGTTGCATCCCCTTCCCCCTTGTCACAAATAACTTTCTGTCGGTGTATTGACACGTCATTTAGAAATTATAGTAAGGGGCATATAAAAAAATTGAGTAAGGTTTATTTATCTTCAACTTTATTCATTTACACTAAACTATCACGGACTAATGACCTATTAACAGAGATAGACAGAACACTTCATTGATAAAATACGTTTTGTTTGTTGACAACATCTTTGAGGGCCAGGCGAGGTGAGCTGTGGAAGCGGTCAGAAGGGGGGCTACTACAGTTTTAACTAAACCCCGCCTCACTGCACTTTCACATAGAAAATATGACACCAGTGGCGTCACGTTCTTTAAGGTTTCATTTGCTATACGTCGAAATAATTAATACCACAAAATAAATCTGGAGCTTGGTGAAAAAAACTCAATGTACGGAAGTTGCATGTTTCAGCAATATTATTAGATAGGTGTTTATAATTCTTTTTTAAAGTCTAGGATTTGAAAAGCGCAAACAATATAAAAATCTCTGATGAAATAACAATGATTAGGTAATAATTTCTTTACTAGCCCTTGAACGACGTTTATATGTCAATAATTTTCATTCAAAATTCAAATATATAAGGTATTTTAATTTAGACGGTCTACTTCGATGAAAAGTTACTTCTGGGTTCGTTGATTCTATTTTATTGCACAGTTTGCAACGTCTACTCATTTTTTCAAGTTTTGAAACCAAAGAATGTAATAGAATATTCAAAAACAACCAAAACACCAAGTATTTAAATAATGGGGGGGAGAAACTGATATGCGATGAGGCGTGGCTGAACAAGGGATGATGAACACAATATATTGTTTACAGTTCCGTCTATCTCTGTTAATAGGTCATTGTCACGGACAGACATCTATATGTACACTACACTATCGACTACTATGTACAATTTATATGTTTTCGTTCCGTTGTTGCTAGTCCCATAGCTGAGACCGGACTAGACCCGACTACGCTCCATAGGAATCCTTCTCCAACATGCAGGATGTATCTTAAATCTTAATAACAAGCTAATGTTATGGCATTTTATCAAGAAATACCCTTTATAGACAAGCCCTCTCTATCTAGAAGCTTCTAGAAAGCTCTTTTTAAGCCGCGAATAGCCCGAACTTACCAGACGTTTCTCGATATAAATATGGCCTTGGCGTGAATCGGAGAGACCAATAGTGGTATTAGTGGTAGTAGTTTTTGTTCACTAATATGTTTCTACATACAAAAATGACTATAAGGACTTTTTCTTTTGGTGGAGACCAAAGTAATAGGTAAAAAACTTAAAAAAAAGATAAAACAAAAAAAAATACTTTGTCTTCATATCTCGAGAAATAAAATAGCTATTGAACTTTTTTGTTACTCAATTATAGCCCAAAATAAGCTCTTTCATATGGTACTTAAAGTTCTAACAAATATTAAAATATTATTTAAGAAACACATAGTTTTATGGAAAAATTAATACATTTTCTTTTTTTCTGTCTGATTCACACCGCTTATGTAAAGTCTTTTGGAAATTATTTTTACATCAAAAACTGCTTAGTTTCGTAAGCTTCATTTTTCGCCAATAGATAAAAGGCCTATTTTGAAAAATAAACTGGCTGGAGCCTTTTAAAAGCGGCAATGCACATTAAGGAGGCGCGGCGTGACGGTTGAAAAGCGTGCCATTATGCACCTTTCGCGATGAACTGTTAGGAAATTTTTACACATATTTGTAGCAGCTATAACTTGTAATTCTGTAAGATAGGTAGGTATATGTAGTATTATAAGATATTTGGTAATTTTTTTTAGATTTAAATGACAAAAAAACATCTAGCTTACGTATGTTATAGAATATATAAATGTATTTTAGATTATGGCTACTCCAATGTTATTAAAATATATTCTCCTTCCTCCTCATTCTCTTCTAAACTTAGACTATTGGTACACCTCATTGGACACTTGCACACAAGTAAACAAAACATAACCTCAGTTACACACATTTTGTAGTGTTGCAATTTTTCTGGTGGCTTTTGACATATGACATAATGACATATATGTTTTATTGTTTTTTAATTCGGAATTTTCTATTTCATTGAGTGATCGGCTTTTATGACGTTGGATTTTTGAACTCGCAAAAAGTGTTGATTACTCTTGGAGAAGAACGGTAGCTAAAGAATGGGTTGTTGACTTACCATCAAGAGTCTCTTCATTCAGATCGAAATTGTCGATACTTGCATGACTAAAATTATCTTCATCATTGTTTATTGGAATAATACCCTGAGGAATAAATATGCTGTTTTCCATCTTTTCAATTTGTTCAGATGCCAGGGTGGTGAATTTTTTATTATTTGATCATAAGAAGCGAAAGTTGTACAAAATATCAATGAGTTTCTTACTACTTACAGTCTGGTAGATATAAAATGAAAATCCTAAATTATAACTAGTATTTATTTGACCTTTTTTTAAAAATATATAAAACTGCTGAACATGTAGAGATAACATTTGTATCGAATATGCTGGTAGAACAATCTACAAAATATCTTTCATCAAGAATCCAAGATACTATTTTATATAAATGTTCTGGAATATCTGCCATTTTTATTTAAATCTTGTGGAGTTATATAATGTTCCATGGAATTAAAGCCTGCTCTATGTAATACTAAATTTTCATTTTCATTTCATAAAAGTTCTTCCTCAGATTCCGAGTGTTCTTTTGTTAAAGATTCATATAATAATATCGTATTCATATTCATTTGAAAGCACAATAGGTTTTCCTGGACGGCTCAGAAATGATAGTGATTCATTAAATTTCTTCTCAATTTTTTCTTATATTACTAGTATTATTTGTAATATCCGAATCGATACTTAAGTTTTTCAATGTATCTTTTAGTTGACCACATAGATCTTTTGGCGTAATACATTTTTTTATTCCAAGATGTAATGTTCTTTTTTTCTGAAAAATATTTGAAAGGCTTGTACAACATTTCCGCTACTGGTACTGTGTATTTTCTGCAATACTTTGCCTAGACTCAATATTAATTTTACTGCAGAAAGACATTCTGCAGCCCGAATGAAACCTAAAGTCCAAAGGTTTTGTATTTATTTTGGCTTATTGCGATAAAATATTCAAAGAAATATTGTCTTTTCTTAATTGTGCCGCGGAAAATATTGAGGTGTATCCTCTTAAAGTAGGCTTTTGAATAACATCCGTGCATCCTTTCAATGTTCCGCCACAAAATATGCAATTGTCTTTATTAAAATTAATTGTTGCCCTACAAATACAAATAATTTAATAATAATAAGGAACTCAAAAATAACTATTATTTAACCTGTCTAGTTCCAAAAACTCTTTCGTTAGGCAGTTTTAGGCACCAATAAATAATTGTCCAAAAAGTACACCAGACCAGTCTTTATTTAATAGTTTAAAAAATGTAAGAATGGTATATTGTAGGTACCTATAACCTATATATAATATATAAAAAATTATTCAAATGTAAACGAAGAAACTACATAATATTTGTAAGTACTAAGTACTATCACCAGATAAGGGCAATTTTCACTGTATATTACACACAAAATTGTTATTAAATGCACCGAAACATAACGAGTCATAACAAATCAACATCAGACCGAGTTCTTTAAAAATCTGTCTATATATGATAATCTCGTATGTTAGTATTATTGGTCTCGACAGGAAATGCAAAATGACACGCGTCTAGGTCGCCACCGCAGTGCTCATTGGACCTTAGATTATTTGGTGGAAAATAAAGCTTATAAAATTCTGCAGTTTTTGAATTGAAAATAATCTCAAAAAGGTTTTATAGAAGCGAGATAGGTCGAGGCGAATCAAACAGAGAAAGAATAATATATTATTTTTGTCACAAAACTAGGTGTTTCTTAAATAATTTTAGAATATAAATTAGACCTTCAAGTACCATATGAAAAAACTCATTTTTAGCTATAACTCAGTAAAACAAATTTCAATAGCTGTTTTATTTCCCGAGATATGGAGCCTCAATTTAAAAATATTTTTTGTTATGTTTTTTACCAATAGCTTTTTCTCGACCAAAACAAAAAGTCGCCATATTCATTTTTTAATGTAGAAACATACGTTAATACAGTGGTACTATTCTCGTTTGGTTATACGTCAATATTGGGTTCCTCTCTAAAACGACGACTTATCAGCGTTCCGCCGCCGGACTATATGTCTTACACTCACGCCTCACAGGACCCAGGCCGCACTCTTCGACATTCTCCGCCCTCTGATGAATCACACATGCCTCCCCTGAGACAGCTGAAACTTTATCGTTATAGTACATGTAACTAGGTATTAATGCTTAAAATAAATCCTGTGTCTATGCCTAGTGCCATCTTTTCTTCTCCATGTTACATACAATTATCATTATTATCTGTCAAATGCAAACCCATTTCCATATTTTTTTATCTTTTTGTAACAGCAGCACCATAGCTGGTATACGGTGGATACCGAGAAAAAATTCCATAACACCTCATCATCATCTTTAAATGTCTCTCAACTTCTGAATTAGAAATGGAAATAGTGGACCAATATACGTTTGTGATATATTTCAATGCTTTTATACATACAATTAAAAAAGTAATTTATAGCCAGCTATGAGTCGAATGTTATTGGATTGGGTAGATTATTTGTCTATTACATATCATACAGGGTCGGACTGAATGAAACTATTTTGAAAATGCTGTTTAAAAAATAATAAAATTTTACAAAATTTCTTTTTAAAAATAACTCCGGCACTGATATTCTTCATCTTCATCTGTAGACTTTATAACATTTCTTGTTAGTTCTGTTCCTTCAGGCCTTCCAGTTTAATTCAAGTATTTTTGATGATGACAAGGAAAGGTTATTTCTAATCTATATCGAGCTTATTATTTCTTATGGTCCAGGAAATAGATTTACTGGTATCTGAAAATTTCTACTCTTACAAAATTTTGATTTGTTTGTCCATTTTTATGTACTAAAATCAGATGTCGATTGGCTCCAATCCAATAACAAATGGCTTTTGTTAGTATACAGGGTGAGTTTGAAGCACATGCGAAAATATGAACCAGTAGAGTTTCATGATTTCATAAAATATAAAAAATAATATGTATTAAACCTTTGGCGCATGGCTGTGCGGGCTAACACTGGCCGACTTGATGTGAGCTTACACTGGCCGACTTCGATAATCGTTAAGTTAAGCAACGCAGTGCTTGGCGAAAGGTTTGTACGAGTGACCGTTAAGGCAAGCGCTCGTTCGCTCCTCTTGCAAGGCAACTGGAAACCAGCGAGAGTATATTTCACTTGAACAGTCTTTCTGCAAATTTAGAAATTTCCTGGATTTGAACCCTGTTACGTGTTACTTCTTCCTGTTGGTGAATATAAAACAATTTTCCTGATCTTGTGTGTATTAATATTGAATTAACTCCAATTGCCGAGGATGTATTTATCTAATAGTGGGCTACGTGATTATTCATTTACGATATGATCAATAGATTCATTGTCTCTGTTATGGTAAGGATATAAGGATTTTGACCTAATTTTCTTCTTCTTTAATTCGAAAATTTAAAAGTGTGAATCCATTAATTTCTTCGTATTATCATTTTAATATTCGCAACTATTTTAAACTCACCCTATATATTTCATACACTACATTTTTCACTGTGTGATCACGACGGTCTTTTTTCCGGAATGATGTTGACAGACAAAATATATTGCCAAATATTGACATGAGAGCTTCGCACAAAACACGCACAAAAGTATATATATTTACAATAAGTAATAATTCTACTAATTATTTTAGTGGTGAAGATTCAAAGATTCCTTTACTTTTCTGATAAAATCCGTCGTGAGAGAGAAATACCCTAGTGTTGTTGTAGTGAGCACGAAGAAATGCATTTTTTTAATGTGATAAAAATGATAAATGCAGTATTTTGTTTTTTTCTAAAAAATATATATGTGATATTTTTAATATTGAATGCAGTATTATTATATTATACATCCCATTCCTCCAAACTTCAACCATAGAAAATGTAGTTATACTCATTGCCTTAGACCACCTTATTTCCACAGACCACCTTATTTCCACCTTGAATGTGGTATTCTTCATTCATGTTTCTTTTAAATTTATATAAAACTATAACAGCAACAAATTTAGATATGCTATTTTTCGTGGAGTACCTAAGCCATGACGTTGCATGCGTAACAAAATAACTATTTTTCAAAAACAGATTTATATGTTGTTTGATTGATCTTCTGTATTTTTTGTATAGCCACAATTGGAAAAAAGATCTTAATATCAGATTTGAATAGTTCAAGCCTTGACTTATTCTTATAAGGACCATAATGGTTGATAATTTTATGAGTTTTTAATAAAACTAAATCAAAAATTCTAAAATCATCAATTAATAAGTAGTTAGCTTTAGACGAACAGAAATCAAATATTATATATATATATATATATATATATATATATATATATATATATATATATATATATGATTCTGAATTCTTGACTGGTTTATTATTTGATAAAATAGATTTTTGTTGGGGATGCAGTCATTTAATAAATAAAATTCTTTGGATTATGCCAAGCTTTCGAGAATGTTTATTCTCTTCGTCGGGGCAAAATTCGTGAATTTACATAAAATTAACCACAAACAGGAAAGATTTCATAGTCATCAATCATAAATGTCATTAGTTATTTATAAATAGTCAGTACGACATAAATTAAATTAAATTAAAGCTCCAAACTTATTAATCACTAATAATCTTCTGCCTGTTGCATTTAAGTAATTCATTTTTAGAGGGCTTTTAAATTAACATGTTCTGACTGGGACACAGAAATTTGGTCAAATTTTATTATTTATTCCCAGTGTTGTTTTAATTCATGAATAGCTTTAGTTCCTTACCTTCCTTATTTTTAACAAAATAAATGAAATTATTTGTAAGTATCCCTTTCATCGCTGCCGTAAGAACGAATTAGTTTAGGTTAAATTCACTGTTTTAGAAAAAGAAAAAAACTGTTAATCTAAAAATGTTTGACCAAACTCAGGTCATGTCAGCCTATAAGCCTTCCAAAATAAATTACGATACTGCAGAAGTATAAAATTACTACAAAACATTACTAAACTTTTACTGATATGAACACAAAATATATATATTTGAAAGTTGTCTTGTAATTCGATATTTAGATAACAGTCATTGCTTTTGACTGTTTTGTGATTTTTCTCTCTAAGAAATTTACCTCTGAATAACTTTTCAAACTCGTTTCAAAATATTTATTTTTTGTTCACTTAGTCATTTCAACTTAAATACAGAAAAATACTGGTGCATACTCTTCTCCCTACCTATAAGAAAAATGACAATAATTTTTCATATATGTATATGTACTTGCATTTATTTAAGTTAAAAGATTAAATATTCTATACTTATCAAGAATATGGGAGGCGGACGCGTGTTTCGTATCTCTATTAGAGTTATGTTTAGACTGTTCGTATGTGATATACTAAACATATCGAACAATGGGGCGGGCTTCTTATTAACATACGCTTTCTTCGACACTTTGACTTGCGCAAGATACATCTTTACAACAAACAACTGGGGGTAGTTTTCTTGCAACAATACAACAAAGAAGCCCATTGCAATCCACTGCTATGGTAACGAGATAGAGGCGTATATTTGAATACTGCCTCTACAAGTTTAAATGTTTTTCTATTAAGGGGTTAATTTTAAATCTGTTAATCTTTTTTTTATACTTTTCCGGTAGTATTTGCTCAAACGAGATTTCTGTTACGTACTTGAACATGTTAGTGCTATAAATTAAATTAACAGTTTCTATACATAACTCGATAGAATTACTAAATACGCCTCCGTCTCCCGGACTATAGGATGTTTTTCACGTAAATTATGATTGTGGTTTCATATATACGAATAAATGTTCTTGTAGTAATCCGTATTTATTTGTTTTGCAAGACCGTTGCATGCATTGGAGCAATTTGCGATATGTAAGTACATCAATTCTCGCATGCTTTATATCTTTTTCTGTCTATTTTAATTCACCCTTGTAAATAACATAGCTTAGCACCCTTGTAATAAATACTTCTAACACTGCTCGTCTCTGAGTGAGTTACTTTTCCACGTTCGAATTGCCTGATAATCATAATAATTGTATGCATGAGAGCTTGAATCCCTCCCCCAAACCTCTGTCACTAACGAAAAACTTAGTGAGAGGGCTGTGCTGTAAATGATGCTGGAAAGCATAGAGTTCGGATGCTTACAGACTCTCTGAGACGGCTCGTCTACTGAGGAATGTCTTCACCAGGCGTTCACCGCCCCGGATCGAAATGGAGGTGGAACTTTCACGTAAGTATCATTTACAAAAAAGTGTGGCTACCTGCAAACTAACTACTGTGGTGATGTGAATAATAATAGTCCCATTAAACATAAATATGTATCACAGTATAACTGATAATCTCTGTTCTTCTTTACTTGGTATGAATCGCTTATATTCTATATCTAGTCTATTTAGTCGGGTCTTATTTGTTTACTCATATATTTAGCATGTTTATTATACTTAAGCCCCAAGGCAACTGAACAACCCAAAGTTATCTTATTTATTGTTTACTCTGATTGATATCCTAAAATAAAAGATAGAAGTAATAGAGCCCAACACTAATACTCGATTCTCCTAATCCACAGCCTTCTCTAGAGATAGCCACAGCCTTCTTTAGAGATAGCCAGGAACATAGTAACAACCATCGTGTTAAGAACGGCAACACTGTCGTAGTCCCTACTTGATTTGTCTATCATTTCTCGCCTTGTTTTAATAGGTTATATTTTGATTTCGCCGGTTACGATAGTTTCGAATTTATTTTGAAGAAAAAGAAATCTAAGAGCAGGTCCTTCTGTATATCCTAAGCATCATGAAGTGATAAGAAAAATGGCTGAAAGTCATTCCTAAACAAATTGCCCAAATTGGTAACTAAGCCGATTTTTTGCGAATAAGAAAGGCTGAAACGGAACTGGCATTATTTATGTAAATCAGATCAAGATAAAAGGCGCACAATAAATGAAACAATTAAAAATTGAACAGAGTTGAAGAACATTATCGAGTGATTAGACTTAGACAAATCGAAGTCTACGCTGGCTCTTTCAGATTAATGGAAAATATTGAATTACGAAATACCGATGTCAGACTACTTTGGGTGTTTAGATCCGGTTCCAAAGGATCTCGATAGTTTCACTAAAACAGCGGACTTAGGACATGTTTTAAATCTTTTTCCACTAAAAATTATTAGGCGGTCACTCCATTTTGACGAGGAAAAAAATTCTAAAGTTTACTATTTTCACCTCGAATTCCTCCTAATGTCGACTTATATGACAGTCCTGTGGGCAACTACGCTGCTGCATTGTTTACTATGATGGCGTATTATCAATATTTCATTGGTTATTTATTTATTTGTTTCTTTTTATTCCTACAAATTCAACTTCATGTATCGGATGTCTGTACAAACGTGTCATTGTGGCAACATCGCACAATGGCTGTATCTACAACATAAATAGCGGCAGGCAGATTTTTCCTTCCCCCAATATTTATTTTATGGCTCCGTTTTCGCTAATTGTAGCAGTTTTTTAATTTATTGGGTATTATATTAGCCAAATTACTACTAAAAGTATATCACTAAACACTTATTTTCCCTACCTAGCACTCCTGTTCATTCCACCCTCCCGTAACCTTGTTGAGGGTTAGCGCCTTAAAATTTTCATTGGGTTTCTACAATACAGGCCTATATAAATAAGCAAAAAAGGGCCCAAAATCCATTGCAAGAATCTCATCTACAAATTTACCCTACTTTGTTTCTACAAATGTTGTCCTCCTATCTCCCGATCATACTGCAAGAGTTTTCCAATTTAAATATCCTACCCAGTTTGATTTTGAGTGAGGATATCGACAAACTCGGCCTATTTAGTTTTGACATCAAACGCAAATCTTGATAATATCGAAGCTTTGCCATCTTGATATCGGATCCCTTGTAAGAACCTGGACTGGTTGATCGTATCCCACTTTAACCTACATTTTGTAAAGATTTTGAACTGTAGAAGAATAAAATTATTTGTGTCTGTTTTGATTTGAAAATAATTATTTTATGAAGAGTTACCTATGGAACTTTTTTCCATTTTAGTTTGATAAATTGTACAAAACATTGTCAGCCGTATTCATAATCCCAATCTTAGTTCGGTGGTAGCTAGTACCGTGTACCATATCCGTTTTAAAATGAAAAACAAAACATTATCCTACCATAAAACTAACATAAGAGTCATAAACCTAATTTAAAGTTAGGTTAATTAGATTGCAGCACAGTTCTCATTTACCGTGGATTGAAGGTCTTGTCAGCTGTGTGTTCTAGTAAGGCGCGAAATAGTTCACGGAGCTCTAGTTTTGTAACCGCAAACCTCCGCACTTAATGTAGTAGCGTACTAAGTTTCGATTACGAATACGGCTGAGTATTTTTACATTTCCGTTACTCAATATAATTCTAATATAAAGGAAATAGAGAATTTTGTAAGTAATAAAACACTGCGCACTTATGCAAGTACACTTATCAGTGCAAATCATCTTTCTTTACTTTTCCTTCACTTTAATTAAGTATTATTAGAAAAGCTTTATCAATCAACTTGCTAATTTTGACGAAAACAAAATTATAGGTATACCTGGATCTTGTATGTATAATATTTAAACATTAATGTCGATATTCATATAGGAGTACCTACATGTGTAAATATCTTTATCAGAAGCAAAAGAAAAATCATCACAGAATCAAATTAGGTATTTGCTATTTGGTAAGGTTTGCATATTTTATATTAAGTTAGCATCTTACATATACAGGGTGTTTCATAATATATGCGCAGGACTTGAGGATGTGATAGCTCGTCCAAAAATATGAAAAACGTTTATAATAACTTACCCTCTAAAATGCACCATTTTCGAGATACAGGGTGCTGAAATTAAAAAAAATGTTTTTTGTGAACCGGAAACGTTTCTAATACAGCAAACAGCTTTTTTATGCATTTTCCACTCATAATAAGCTAAGTTTTGAGCCAGAAAAATTTTTTGTTAAGTCATAATAATTGGTGAAGATTTTTAAGGAGTAGGGTTGTTTTTCTATCCAATTTCTACGCAAATGGAAAAAGTACTTACGGTTTTGATGCGCCCATTTGAACCACCAATGTTTTCTTCACAAGAAAGGTACGTTGGTCGTGAGCTCTAAAGTCGACCGTTTTCGAGAAAAATCAACTTTTGTGTTCAAAATACACGGTAAATTTTAGCTTTTCTCACTTTTTCTAACGTTTACATAAATTTTGTTTAATTAATAAATAAAAAAATGTTGTATTTCAAAAAAATTACCGTGTTTTTTCAACATAAAAGCTGAATTTTTCTCGAAAACGTCCGACTTTAGAGCACACGACCAACAGTACCTTTTTTGTGTAGAAAACATTGGTGGTTCAAATGAACGCGTCAAAACCGTACAGTTTCCATTGGCATAGAAATTGGGGAGAAAAACAACCACTACCTACTCCTTCAAAATCTTCACCAATTATGACTTAACAAAAATTTTTCTTACTCAAAACTTAGCTTATTATGAGAGGAAAATGCTTACAAAAGCTGTTTTTTGTACTATAAACGGTTCCGGAGATATTCACAAAAAACGATATTTTTTGTTCAATTTCAACACTCTGTGTCTCGAAAATAGTGCAGTTAATATAAACTTTTTTTTCATATTTTTGGACGAGCTATCCTCTAGTCCTGCGTACATATTATGAAACATTCTGTTTAGGCATAAATGTTTTGTATATACAAATACATGACTTAGTTTATTCAAGGTCATAAGACCCCCAAACTTCATAATATGTTTTCTATCTTAAACTCTATACTGAAAAAAATATGATGAAAATCATGATGATCTCAGTAATCATAAATAGTTATATTACAAAGATACATTGAGGAATAATGACTGCTCTGTAATTAAACCCAAACCTTTTCTCTATTCTCTTTCACCAACGAACAGATGGCTTCGCATTTTCACAAGAAGAGGGCGGTGCAGTATCGCAAACCGATATCATAAGGGCATACAACACGAATATCCCAAAGCCAGATGGATTGTGAACGAGAGATGTGTTACGTTACTCACGTGAGAATAATACTTGTATGTAATATCTACAAGAAGAGTTATATTTAAATGAATTCTAACAAGCTGCTTTTTGAGTAAAAAAGAACATATATTTCTAGTTATGTATATATTATATGTCAAAGGAGAAGGATAAATTGTTGTATTAATCAAGAGAGGGCCAACTTGTGAAGAGAATATTGTGAAATAGTATACCGGTACTCAAGATATTTGAGACAATGTTTCAAGGATCTATACCTGAAACTTATCCATAATTGCTTCTAGTTAAGAATTTTACATAATGAATTATTATCGAGCGTCGCCTATTTTGTTGAAATACACCCAGCGAGGTGTCGTAGTTTATTTAAAACTGATTATCTCCAGGTAGATTCTTCATTTTTCAATGTTTGTGTCAAATATCTGGTATAGCGCTATGCCTACCAAATAAGTACAACTTAAGAGCAATGGGCGATGATGCACGACAGGGTAAAGATACTCAACTTTCAGTAGCTGAGCCGACTATCGCTTTTCTTTTTATTTAAAAACATTAACCAATTAATATACCTATTGTGACGGTACAGATCCAGATCCTGCAAGTGCCAATTATCACGGATATGAAATTATTCGAAACGATAACAATCAACCATTTTATTTTTCTTTTCTACATCACTTTATCTTTCTCTTTCAAGTATACTTTTGATTTGATCATTTGTTATTTGTTTATTGATTTCTTCAATGGTGCTATTTGCTTTGTTTTTTAAAATATGTATAGTATTTATATTATCTGTAACCAATAAATATATTTATACATACAAAAATACATATTTCTGCGACTGTACTTCCGGTACTTCATTTATGTCAAATATCTGCACTCATTGCCGATAATTTATCATGTATGTCCTTAAATTAGAACCAATAATAAAGAAATCCTACAAATGAAGAAATATTTTTGTTCTTCGAGAAGATAATACGAATTTTCTACTTATCTTTAATATTATTTTCAGCTGGGGAAAAATATATTTCCCCATTTTTCCCAGGTCATGTGATTGTGGTATTTTAATATGATTCTAAAGAATATTTGATTATTTAGGAAACAAACTCAGGCATCTTTGTTTAATGAGAAAAAAATAGGTATCTTTTAATAATAAATTGCAAAATCTCTGTGACATATATAGGAATTTAAAAAATAGTTCTATATTGAGAGTTATTGTTATTATATACTATATATATATATTTATTTATATAAATAAAAAGATGTTCTTGGGGATGCAGTCATATATTAAATAAAATTCTTTGATTGAAGCCGAGCTTTCTAGAATATTTATTCTCTTCTTCAGGGCAAAAATCGTGAATTTATATAAATAATGACATTTGTAATTGATGGCTATGAAATCTTTCCTGTTTTTGGTTAATTTATTCTAAATTCAAGATTTTTACCCTGAAGAAGAAGCTCGGCTTCAATCAAAGAATTTTATTTAATATATGACTGCATCCCCAAGAACATCTTTTTATTTATTATAAAACCAGTCAAGAATACAAAATCAATATATTTATATATATATATATATAAACTGTGGAATCCTGGTTATACGATTCTTGTCTATTAATTACTCCCTGTCGAGTTGAATATATAAGATGGTGGTCAGTTTGCACCGCTACTCAGAAGTTCTCGACAATATTGCGTATTCGTTGGTCTTCAGGTACCTATCTAAGAATTAGTGCTTAAGAGGAATATAAAGAATGAGAATAGAAGTCGCAAGAAAGGGTATTAGCCTAACTCGCCTATAACGATGCCCCGGGGTATTCATCCAAGGTCAGAGGAAAAGAGCACTCCTAAGGAGAGACCTAGAGGCTGAGTAACAAGATAAGTGGCGGTCCGTGAGTAGTGATGCTGCGAGACTGGTCTTGGTCTTGGTCTTGCAAAAGTGCAAGACCAAGACCGAGACCAAGACCGTCTATGCAAGACCAAGACCCAAGACCAAGACCAATACTGGGATGCAAGACCAATACCAAGACTAACCTGGTCTTGGTCTTGGTCTTGCTGCAAGACTTGCGAGACTTGCAAGACTCTTGCAGTTTCGTAACCAAACAACAAATTGGTAGGAAACATATTTTTTTGCTCGATGATTAGATAAGAAATGCTAGTAAATAACCTAATTGATTTAATCTTTGAATTCCCTTATTATCGATCTTTATTTTACAAATACTAAAAATATTGAATTAGAAGTTCATTTTAGTCTTCTAGGATTTCCGGATTTCAAAAATTCTGAAATACCCTATACAGTAATTTCAATCCTTCAAGGATTTCCCTTAACGAACTGTTTTCAAGGAATCCCGACAGTTCGTAGCCAGGGGAAGGTAAACTACACGATTTTTATTATTTTTTCCATCGCGCAGAATGTTTCAAGCAAACGTTAAAAATCATCTATAAATCTGATATATTTTTGATGACATTTATCCAGTAGCCACATTTGGAGATTTTTTGAATTTTAGGTTGCCCTTATTTTGAAACTATTTTTTCGATCATGATTATTAACTAACTCAACTGAAATATTCACAAGACTGAGTTTTGAAAGAGATACTTTTATAATTGCGCATTTTGAAACATTTTTTAGCAGTTTTTATTAGTTTTTTTGGAAAAAGCTTTATACAAAAGTTGAAGTTAGTTTTATAAACCAGAAATACTTTTAATCGCTTTCACTCAATATCCACTCTGAGAGATTATTTCTATTTTATCAAAGAAAATGGTAATAAACCATTGTAGAATGGGCGAGAGAATGAGTTATGAAATAGAAGTATATATGCTTGTAGTAAAATGAGTGCTCAGTTGCGACGGATGATACCAAGAAAACACAAGCAGACTAAGTCGGGCTAGTAAGATACGATTCTTATTTAAATGGTGATTATTAATTTATAAACTTTATTAATTAATTAGGCATCTCACTTGCCTTAACTTAATTCTATGTACCTAGTTTTATTCTCATTACTTATTCTAGATTGGTTTGGTACCATTACAATACCAGGCCTGTTTGTTCTGGACAATGACAATTTATATATACGGTCGATATTTATCCATTTCGAATGATAATATAATTAGGTATAGGCAATCTTATAGATTATGAATTACATACTTCCCATACATATTGCAGGGTTCTTCTTCATTTGAATTAATTAATTACGGTTTAGAATCGCAGCAAATTTTCACACTTATAAAAAGATGAAAATGTTTGCAAGAGTCTTGCGAAGTCTTGCAAGTCTTGCAGCAAGACCAAGACCAATACCAAGACCATATCGGTCTTGGTCTTGGTCTTGCTTTGCGCATCACTATCCGTGAGAAAGGTGCCAAAGGGGCATACGAGAGGGACAACCTCACTTACTTGTTACGATGCCGTGGGGTATTCGCTCAAGGTCAAAATACAAAAAAATCCCTACGATATACTGATGAGAGGCAACAACCTCGAAATCATGATATATATCTGGGAGACTGATGCTATGTTTGGTAATCAATCTGATTGAGCAGTATAGTGGAAAAAATGCACACAAACGCAATATGTAGACGACAAACCTCGTTCTTATTGCGGCACCCTACGAAATGTAGGTTCAATTTACCAGCTAGGCGTGAAATTATTATTCATATATATATATATATATATATATATATATATATATATATATATATATATATATATATAAACTTTTGAACCAAATGTTTTTTTGGACTAACTTATAGACATATAACAACATGCCGTTGAAATTTTTTCGAAATTCAAAAGTGTGAACGATCGCAATAGGTATATTTCTATAAGAAATTTACCTAATATCCAGTAGCAAGACCTAATGAATAATACCAATCTAGAGTAATACACGCTCTGTTATCCGACTTTGTCGAAACGAAAAACGCAGATAGATACCTACATTGATATTTTTGGTATTTATTAGTTTTAGAATTGGATTTTCGTCTTTTTTATATTTATTATGATATGAATACAGTATGACGTATTTTAATTTTATATTCGTGCATAAGTTTTTTAGAAGGGAAAAATGCAATTTTTCACTTGTTATCATGACCCACCCAGGTCGAATAATTAGGATTCCACTCCCATTATGATCGTGTTTTAATTTCTGTTCAAATTTTAAATTAAATATGACATATATTTATTCCATTTCAATTACCTACATTGTATAATATCAAAATACTAACTAATCTTATGAAGTTTTTGAAAACTTGTTTCTATAGCTAACATGACTTAGACCAAGTTAGGGAACCAAAAAGTAAAAGAAGGGATGAATGAATTATTGTTTCTTATTCTGTAGAACAAATTTACAATAAAATTCACACACTATCTCATATCACCAAATTTAGTAAAAAATACGAACTATGTACTAATATGATAAATACCTAAGCCTTATGTACTATCTATATATCACTTAAATGTGGCTTCTCAATATTAATACAAATAATCATGATTGTTAATTATTACTTCATAATAATAGATCTAAAGAACATATTTTTATTACACCACATGAGAAATTATATAGAATCATTGCAACTTTTTAAACTAAACATCTCTCTTACAGATTACCTATTTTCATAATATACTTACATACTAGAAAATATATTATAATATAAAAATGAGTTAATGTATGAACATAATTGTTGTGACACTGTTTTTTATTTTGTTGATAATATTTCGTTGATTAAACTATGTTTACAAGAATATTTGTTGAATTCCTTAAAAATAATTTGTTCCTCTTATGAAGGGTCTCAATATAAAAAGCAAAATTAATTCCACTGATAATGGTAATTTTGAAATTGTACAGTTAAACTTTTGAGCGCGTTTCAGATTGAAAATGGCGTCTTACATCGAACGATCCAAAAAATCATTCGCAGTATGCATTTGAAATGGGAAGCGTATCTTTCCTAGATTCAAGTAATCAGTATTTGTTATTTCATTACCAATTGAATTTATTCAGCCAACATTTGGTACGTTCGAACACTTCGAACGATGACAGTGGTACACAGAAATAATAAATTAATATGTAACTATATTTTTATGTTTATTTACTTTCGTAAATATAACTTTTAACTAGTAACGAAGCCTTCATGGGCATTATCACACCGATTATACTCCTTATACCAACAATTTTAAAATTTATCTGACGAAAATGTTTTATTTAGTCGTATTTTGATATATTTAGCTAAATTATACTATTTTGACTTTAGACCAAAAAAAAGCGAAGAAATTTGAGAGTTTCGTCGATTTTCCTTAGAAAATGGTCTTAAAAACAGGGTTTTTCGGCCGTAACTCGACACCAGAGTATCTAAACTTCACCAAAAACAATAGGGCTCTTCCTTGGGCCGATACCAAAAACAGCAAAACCTTCTGTCGAAATTCGGTTCTGTTCTTGAGTTATCGTGCGGATTCATTTGCTTGCTTGCTTACAGACTCATATTTTTTGCGAATATCTCGAAAGGGAATGACGTGACTTTTTTGGGTTCTTTACAAACGATAGATAATTTCAGGCACAACATTGGGTATATTCAACACTTTTTGATTGGAGTGGTTTTTGTGGGTCAAAATTCCAAAAAACTGATTTTTCAAAAAACTAAAAGTAATATATTCACATCGTGAAATGAAAAGAGAATTTTACTACGTAAATAGTGCCGATAATAATATTTTTATACGTTTCGTTAGCTGTACTGTTTAGTCTCGCATCCCACTCTTCTATCCGTCTTGTCATTTGCCACTTGCCTGACACCAGTGACAGCCTGGAATGAAAAATGAAATGACAAACACTTATTAATTAAATCTAGTAAAGACACGCTCCCCATTTCAAATGCCTGCAGCGATTGTTTTTTTTTTTTGGATCGCTCGATATAGCTCATCGTTGCCAGCAGGTTGCCATCATATTCTGTCCCGGACAAATATCGCCGCTTATATTTCAATTATATCTCAACATTCTAATGTTCGATAATTAATAATAATAAATAATGAGTTTCAAAATTACAAAAGAAAGTATCACGCGTAAATTTAAATTTAAAAAATACGTGAAATACATTTCCTATACTCGACCACACTGCATTCTCATTGTGAAATGCAGTGTAGATAAAAAACTGTTGACACCAACTTCAAAAGTACTAGCACCAGTGGAACTAACATTATTTGGTATTTAATAAAGTCGGTCCTAGTTTTTGTAAGGAAGTTTTATTTCCCATTTTTGGGTGTACCATGATTGATCAAAATTGATGAAAGTTCACTTGTATTATATAATATTGCGGAAATACACATTTTTCGGACTTTACCACTGCTGTAACTCAGAAACCGTAGTTTTTTTTTTAAATCTCTTTTTAATTTGGCTATCTCAAATTTTAGATTTTCGGAAAAAATGCCTCCTTCACCCCCTTTGAGGAGCATTTTTTGTTGAGGGGAAGGAAATGTTGGATTTCTGTTTGGGAAGTCCGTCAAAAATATGCAAAAGTTTAACACACCATTCTAATTATCAGTACCAATAGTATTAATATTGTACTGAATGTTATGGGTTCTATTCAATAAGATTGAACAGTTAATTAGGAGAAACGAAAATTCCTCTATTTATGACAACAACAAAAAGTAAGAGAAGGAATTTCACTTGGAATGAGCATAGAATGTGGAAAGTAGAAAAAGGATGGATCAATCTAGTTTCCTATATAAACTGCAAATCTCATACGACGAGCAGTCGATTTCTCCTAGAGACCTGGTAGAACAATCAGCAGTGAGAATCGAAATCAAATTCTTCCCAGCTGAATCATCGAGAAAGAAGAAGACGACATCTGCAACCAGACCAGACCGCACGTGGCATCCATTAATTCGCTACCAAATAAAATAGCCAGTGTCATACCAAAACAATTTTATTTTGGGTAAAATAAAATTATTAAACCAGAAAGTTGTATTTTCTTGTTATTTCGACCAAGCTGAGAGGTTCCCGAACGGCAATTCAGTTCAATTGGTGTCAGAAGTGGGATTCTACTCAAAAAACAAGAACAGAAGATGTCCGTATCAACAAGGAAGGCCGACATGGTATCTATTTTGGCAGCCCTCGCCGACCTGACGAAACAACAAGCAGAGCAAGCGAAACAACCAGCAGAGCAATCGAAACAACAAGCCGCGCAGTACAGCAACCTCGAAGACAAGTTAGTAGAGCAAGCGAAACAACAAGCCGCGCAGTCCAGCAACATCGAAGCCAAGTTAGAAGAGCAGTCCAGCAACATCGAAAGTAAAATTTCTGAACAGGCCAAAACACAAGCTTAGCAAACCCTGGGACTGAAGGAGCATATCCTGCATTGTATGGAAGAACGGTTGAAAGAGGAACAAGCCAAACATCTGGAAAAGATGCGAGAACAGGTCGATTGCCTTTATGATCAGTTGAAAGAGCAGAAGGACCTTTGGGACAACAGTATGGATGCCCTGACTTTCAAAATAGAAGAAGTTAACGGTAGGACGAACGCCGCCGTGACAACAGCTGATGAGGCCAAGGCAAAAACGGAGCAGCTGCAGATCAAGATAGAGAGCATGCAGGGCAATATGAAGACAGTACCGAAAATGTTGTGGAGCGGCTCAACTTAGAAATATTTGAGTATTATTGAGATGAGGTTATTAATTCTCAGTACTTTGTGTATAATTAATGACGAGTTAAAATCCTCTCAACACCTTCCAACACTTCACTAACTTTTGACATATTGCACAACTCGTTATTGTAGCAATATTATGACCCAACATAAACTTTCTGATCTATTAACCACGATTCATAACTATATTTCAGAAGTGCGGTAAAAAGTATGACCGACTTCATTACACTGACAATTCGGAAATAACTCTTCTATCTACTGGTATGTCATCTCGCAAAACTAAAAAATCTTTATGTTTCTTACAGTAGGTATGTGCTGTTATTTCTTTCTCTTCGATGCATCATCCAGTGAAGTCTGTCCTGTTTTTTTCAAGTTACTTATTCTCATGTTTAAAATAAATGTTCTCATTTAATTGGAAGTTTAGGTCTACTGGAAAGTTTATCGTGTTGCCCTCGTGGAGCGCATCCTTACTACTGGTTTGGATAATACTTCTGTCTGTTTAAATGGAGTTTTCTTTGGAAAAATAATAGAGAAGTCAACTGTTACTATAAAAATTGTTCTAATTATTTAATAAAATTTTCATAGTGTGTAGATACATAACATAAAGTAGGGTATTTATAGTAAAACTTTTTAATCAATTATATGAAAAGTAAAGGACAAAGAATGGTCAACAATTACTGAAATATCAAAACATAAAATTTTGTTCCCTTTTCAAGCAAACTATTTTTAATACGCATCTTTTTTCATGTATTATTGTTCACATATTTTTGTTGATTATATACAATACATTTCTTAGATTTTTGCAATAGAAGAATTTTAATAAATAAAAAATATATATATATGTTTCCAAGATATATGTATCTACTAGGTATCACTCATAAAAAATATGTAGAAATTTATTAAAACAGCCACTCTTGCGATTATAAACTAATAAAATTAATTAACTTACACATTAATTTATAATATATAATATGATTTCATTTTAACAACATAACAGAGTTCTATTAGACATCACAGATATAGATTGTACAATATCAGTTATTATTTTAAAAAAATAGTCACATTTTCTCAAAACTGTTTTTTTTTTCAAAACTATCTATGTTGCTTTTTTCATTGAAGTATGGGGTATAACAAACATTCCTATATACCATATATCTTCCAGACTTCCAGATTATTGATGAATACAATCTTTATATTCTATAGACAGTCAATCTAACCATAGTCAGTACTAAGTATCTATTTCCTCAAAGTTAACAAAACGTTAACTTGAATCACGATAAATAAATTATTGTTTATTGCATTGTTCATTTGAGCTTGGAACATCTTTTTTTCTATACAATAATCAACGCACAGACATTAGTTTATATCTCAAAATAACAAAAGCTGCGATTCTAAGTACAAATAAAAATATCAACAAGGCCACCACATCATTGTCAAATTGATCGGAGCGTACGCCGACATCTTCCAACAATTTCTTGGGGTATTTGTAATGGCAGTATTCGTCTTCTGGGCAATCTAGTGTATCCCTGTTCATACCGTAAATTGCACCGACGACCCCCTCAAGTCCGAAACGAAGGTAGGAAATGTAGCTGCCCCAGTACATAAATTTGGGCAGGTCGGTGAGTTTTACGCCGAAACCGGCAAACATCATCATTGGCACTGATAGTGTTGGTCCCAGGAATGTGCCATTCTGAAATAACACAAAAAACTCTTTCTTACCGTATATTTATTGCATCTGGCTAAGGCAGCATTAAAGTTGAAATCAAGAAAGTATTAAGGGAGGACGAGTAACACGAGTAGTGGGGGTGGCAAAAAACGGAGGGTTATCGTACGTCATTTCCTGGCGTTGCGCAAAATCGCGCAGCGCATCCTCTTGTAGTGGGTGGCGGGCGAGCAGATTAACTATTTAGTTATAGTCAAAGAGTAGGTATATGTTAAATGGTGTTATTTGATTATTTTTATTTGTGGAGAAGCTAAAATCAAGTGTCTAGGTGTGCGTTGTGTAAACATTTTGTTATTATATTAGTTGGTTTATAATTTATAGATATTTTAGTATCAAGAGTTAAGGCTGCTTAGGTAGAGTGGTGTTTCAAAACAATTGAAGAAAATGATGCGAGCATGTTGTGAGAATTCAATGCGGGACCAAATCAGGCAGCAAAGTCAAAAAGAATTGTGCAAGTAGTCCTATATTACTACACGTTTATTTATTCGCACAAATATATGACTTTTAAATTTAACACTTTGAGGGCCATTTGACATTTTTTGTCATCACTGGAGTAGCTCAGTTAAATTTTGCTTAATACTCATAGCATGTATGTTTGTGTCAAATTAATGTTATTGTTATTTGACATTTTGCATGTTCGCGGAAGGAGTGAGGTAATTACACTCAGTGAGATAAAGCGCAACACCCCAATTTGACAACTTTTTACCGGACCTTATATCAGCCATTGCTGCATATAGCACAGCATACAGAATTACTCGTCCTCCCTTTGTATTTTCTTGGTTGAAATTTAAAACTATGAAAATATCTGTTATGTAGTGTGTGACATTTAAAATGCAATACCCATTAAATATCAAAATATTTTATTATATTTTTGGTATATATAAAAGTGTGTGTAGTATCTACAACAAATAAATAATCAAAATTTCAAAACAAATTCCTTACATTTCTTAAGTTAATACCCACATTCCTTAGCTATCAGGGGTAGGTATGCTTCGAATAAATGTATTCTTAAGAATTTGAATTCCAAGCAAATTGAACTTAATGTCTCAAGCGATGAAAATCCATTATCAATCCAAGAAGTCGACCCAACCTTCTACCTATCATGTCCCATACTTGTTAAAAATAGGTGAAAGGTCAGGAGACCTAGCTGGTCAGGAAAAACGGTAACATGAGAGTCACGAAGAAATCTGGCAGTGAGGCAGCTGTATGAGGTTGGAAAACTGGGTTTTTTAGTTGCTGAACATATAGTATAGCAACTGGTTCTAAAACATTGAGGATGTCCTGATCATTCAAGGAATATTAATGAAGACCTGCTTCCATATGAAATTGCACCTTATAGCATAATTTATCAGGTAAGCGCATTCTTACATTCTAGGCAAAATTGAATTATTTCCCGCCTTACACTATGTCTTGGTGAACGTCCTGTAGACAAAATCGAGACTCGTCACTGACCATAATTCGATTCCATTCTTTATCCCACTGGATACTTTCTTGACATTGCAGTCTCATTCCTATGTGACTTTGGGTCAAAGGTAAGATGAGACACGGTCGATAAGACTGCAAGCCAAAAGACCTGATCCTACTATAAACTGATGATAGAGAGTCGTTGCCATATATTAGCCAAACTATTTTTGTGCTACTGATCTAGAGGTAGAAAATCGGTAATTCCAAATTTGAATTACCTTGGATGGATTTCTACCAATCCTATTCCAGATTCCCAAAGTAATCATAATAATCCTCATCCGTTCAAATGCACTTAATTGCAAACAAATAGCATACCTCCTTACTGGAGACATAGTAATCAATATTTCTAAAGCCAGTAAAGCAATAAAACTAAATCAGTTCCTATTAGCATTAGCAGCATGTGCTATTTGTAAAAAAATCTCGCAGGGTATGGAACTCCTAGAACCAGTTGGAACCTAATTTTAATCGGTATTACTTCCAGTAGAACACATTATTTATCAAAATTTCGTTAAGATTCCGTATGTATAACTGGGTGTTGCATATTGAATGTCACCTAGTATAAATAAGAAAGGTCCAATTAGCGCATAGTCTAATAGAGGATGCAATTACTAAATAAATAACTTTTGTTCAAAAAACAAATAAAAAGAAAGTTTTTCATATGGTGCCAACTTAATTGGACACATTATATCTTTTATTTTGAAATTACGCTAAGTCAGCCAGTTTAATTTTAAGTCAGCTTTAAGTTTTACTTACCACGACACTGAAGTAGGCGCCGATCATGAGACCAAAACTTTGGGCCACAAAAACCACAAGTAAATTCGATATGAAGAACATATTAAGTCTGACTAATTCTAGGGGTTGTCCTGTCATGGTGTAAATAATTATGGTGAATAGAAAGCAACATAATATCTGGAATCAAATAATAAAGGAATATTAGGACCCTATTAGAAGTTGGCTAAAAAGAACTTACCGTCAATGGTATGTCGATCAATGTTATAGACGTGTAGTACATCTTCAGTGAATACCAACGATTGAAGTGCTCCTTTATGAGAATGGACATTTCATTTGGAACTGAAACAATGATTTTATACGTCTATAACAGATCCTTTATATTTCGGATACTGACTTCATGAAAACTTGTTGCGAAAATTGACAACATGAATAAAAAGCTGCAAATGACATTGCAGTATGCTGATAATGACGAGTTATTAGTCTGAAAGCGTGACATATCTGACGAGCCCATAGTTCGAAATTGTGATATATACAGTGACAGTATCCTATTATAAAAGTACTTACACGTTAAAATTGTCAACATCATCGTAGACATCATGTGATGCATTAATATCGAAAAGAGCAAATTGTAATTATCCAATGTCCTTGAGCCATCTTTACCAGATTGCCAATACAGCGTTCCTAACATGATACCAACTACAATATTGACTACTATCCTTAGATGTGTTAGTGTCTACAATATATAAATAAATTGTGAAGTGTGTTATCAACAACTTGTTTATATAGCTTTTACCTGGTCCCGTTTCATTTTGATCAAACCCCTTCTCATAAGAACAGATAGCTGATTGAATTGAGTTGTTTCTAATAGTTCTTCATTGGTGTTGTTGC
This sequence comes from Crioceris asparagi, assembly GCA_958507055.1. Lineage (NCBI taxonomy): Eukaryota > Metazoa > Arthropoda > Insecta > Coleoptera > Chrysomelidae > Crioceris > Crioceris asparagi. The sequence continues at coordinate 76,753,778 of OY293826.1, read as the reverse complement.
TATCATTTGCTAGTATATCTGAAAATAATATTATTTAAGCCTTATCACTAAAATTACTGAATGATTGTTTGATTTTCATCTTAAACTGTATCTAAATAGTATTTTCATAAAGAGATTCCTTACCTTTCGCTATCTGGATCTTTTGGAGTTTATCACAATCATCGAAATACGCCATCGAAGATCCATTTTTGGTAGCTTCTATCATATTCGTTATGTGATCTTTGCCATATTCTTCACATGCAAGTTCGATTACTGGACAAACAAAGAATGATGGATCAAATAGTAGTTATTTAATATACAAGGAAAAAAGCATTTCAGTTTTTTGTCTCTCTCCGCTTGGCGTCGGTCGACAACACAACCTCGAGCTAAAATCTAATATTATTCTTCCAGTGTATAAAACACAATTTTTTCTGTGACGGGAAAAACGATGATTTAATATTGAAAAAATATTCCAATAGGTATATTAAAGTCAGAAAATTATCGAAGTGAAATTTGAAGTTTTAAACTGGTAGGCTGTTGTACTTATAGCGACAATTGAACCTGCGTTGCTAAGGAAACCATTAAAGTAATCAAATATCTGTCAATTTAATTATGCGATTTGAACTAAAAAGTGCAAATTTTGTTGTTGATTGTTTGTAAAGGATCTCCGATTTCGAGTTTTCTCTGACTTCACCGGATTTAGGAGATGCGGCGAATGTAGCGTCTCAAAAATTATTTCCATCTAAATCGCTATATTTATGTGTGTATATATATATATATATATATATATATATATATATATATATATATATATACCCGGGAAAAAAGTATCTTATTAAAAGTGATACTTTGTCATCAACATAAATAAAATATCAAACTTTTCCCTCCATAGAAAAAAAATAATGAACCAGTCCGACCAACTTGATACTTATACACAATATGGCGCTGTATCGTAGTTCCATTATTTCTCTTTAAAATTATGATATTTGGGTAAAATTTTGTATGCTTACTGAAAGCAGTATGGAGAATCGCGGATCACATAGGAAAAATAAGAATTTAAAGTTGAAAACTTTGTTATTTGCGATTCTACAGTGATTTCCAGGCATATTTGTTCTTTTGAAAAAATGTCGAATTCCCTTTTTCTGCTCACTATCTCTGCACCCTCTACTGTTCATTAACTCTACCTATAATACACTTACTAAGGGTTGTCAAGTATATTACATCATATGGATCAACCTTCATACTTCCACCTCGGGGACGTTAAACAGTAAAATTCATACAGTCGACACTTGGGTAGCGAGGCCCCTTAAGTTAATCCAGCTTATAAAGCATTTTTATAAGAAACTATTGTTTACTGCCAGATTGATTTTGGTAGAAAGTAGGTGACTATTTAAATATTATTTCTTTGTTTATGAAACAACATTTGTTTTTGGCATAAAATTTGTTTTACGTTGAGTTAGAGAGAGAGAGAGAGAGAGACCAGTCATAATTTGCATGAATCTATTTATGCACCTATAATACTGGTGGGCTTATTATTACTATAGTCTTACCAAAATCGGCAGGATTATGATATTGTGGACATGGACAGCCTGTGTTCCTTAAAAATGGTACCAGCTTATCTGTTGCTCCTTGATACAAGCAATTGCCTGCTGCCAAAACGTAAACTTGATCGAAAATTTGGAATAGGGATGCCGACGGTTGGTGAATGGTGCATATGATGGTTCTTCCTTGGCTGGCCAACTGTTTCAACAACTTTACGCACATACTGCACGAAGAACTGTCCAACCCTCTAAAATTGATTGAACATGATGTTCAGATTTATTAAATTGAGCGATAATATAGTTTTTGTGATAATTAATGTCTGAAATATTGCGCTTACGTTGTTGGTTCATCGAGGAACATAACCAGGGGATTACTAATTAGTTCCAAGGCTATAGAGAGTCTCTTTTTCTGTCCGCCAGATAAACCAGCAGCTTTTGTTTGTTTGCTTTGATATAAACCTAAAGTTTCCAATATATCATCTATCTGTAAAGAAAAGCTTAATAATATAATTTATAATCTATGAGCTCTGAAATCTAAAGCCAGAAGATAAACACTTCTGAAATGATGAAATTTGTGAAAAATGAAACTTCCCTAGAGAGGAGGTAAGCACTTCTCATAAACGTAAGTATAAAACAAATTCGACAGGCAGTATAACGATTCTGTTGTAGGTAGGTAGGTATTCATTACAGCTGCAACGCTAGCCACCTTGTCTTTTTTTGACTTGGAAAAACGGAAATTAGCGCTACGATTTGATATGAAGTAGTAATGGATTTTAGGACTAACATCAAAGTTCCTAAAGATTTATTACTTTCAGCAAAAATCTATTTCCAAATTTTAGAGAGCATAATGTGCGCATTTTAGGTATAACGAGTTCTTCTAAGATTAAGACCATGTACAAAAACATGTGCATCGTGATTAGGACGAGTGTAACAATTAATTTGCCCATAAAAGTATGATTTAGGAGCTAATGGCCAATGAAGAGTTTTCATTTCTTTTGTTAAGAAAGCTGACAACAGTGCACCTGTCAATATCAAAAACCTATCAGATATACATATATTTAGATATATTATGAATAAGCTGAGATCAGATTTTGATTTCAGCTTGCTCATATTAAATAAATAATTGGATTAAAAATTACGACCATGCTTTTAGTTGTGAGTTGTGGAGACCCAAAATAATCTCAAAATTTCTTATTTTCCTCATAATGCTATGATATAAGTGCAATGTTCATAAGTCATAGAAGAAACAAGTTGTTAACTAATTTGGTGACTGGAACTCTGGATATTTACCTCCTCTATGACAACGTCATACTCTAAGGGTAGCATGTTTAGAAAGTCAAGTCAAGCTAAAAATGATCTGCCTATCATCACCTTTCTCATGGCAACTATAACAGATACATTCAATATCTTTCTATTATTATGTTAACCAACACCTTAGCTAGAAAGTTTTTAGAATATTAATAAAATGATTGTGCAAACAAAAATATGATTTCAAATGTCCCTAAACCTAGCAGTGCAAAGTGAGCAGAATCCAAAATACATATTTGGTGCTTGTAGCGCACATTAGATGCTAATTAAGTGCTATATTCCGAAATTAATAGCTCTTTTAGTTTTTTTTTGGAAAATGGCTGCTTTGATTTTAGAAATCAACTTTTTTGGTGCTTGTAGAACAAATTAAGTGCTGTATTCCGAAATTAATTGCTCTTATAGTTTTTTCAAAAATGGCTGCTTTGCTAGATTTAGATCTAAAGCTAGCGCAGCTACCTTTAAAAAATAACTTTTTTGAGAACTTCTTTTTACTGCTTGTAGAGCTTATTAACGGGAAACCAGTGAGAGTATATATTCCCTAGTACAGCTCTCTGGAAGGATGTGCCCTTAAGATTTATCTTGAGACACATCGGTGGTTCGGAATTCATGTTAAACTGTAGGTCCCCTTGTCTGTGGTAACACTTTCAAGGCAGAGAAGCCGCCAATGCTCGAATACGAGTACGGCACTCAAAGAAGAAGAAGAGCTTATTAAATGTTGTAATTTTTCAGTTAATATCAATAATCACAGATCAATTTATGAACGACATAAATAAATTATTTACCAAATTAATAAATAGTTCGTATTTCTTAAACTTACATTAGAAAATTATTTTTCTTTTTGGTTTCAAATTTGACATATGTCTATTTTTGATTTTAATTCATTTTTTAGCGATTTTGAAGGGAAATCCAGAAAGAACCTCCATATTTTAAGAAATAATTGCTCTCACATTCTCTTCAATGTCGTACAAGAGGAAAGAATGGAGGAAATACGCTGGAAATCATTACATTTTTTTGAAATATTTACAAAAGTGGATAAAAATGGTTTTTTTATGTAAGAGGAATTATTGGAAACAAAATCATTTATTAAAGAAAGCATACGTTTCTCGTCAACTAGGACAGATAATCAACTGATTCCAATCAATGCCAGTTATTCAATTTTGAGTTTCAGGCATTTTCCAGCGTACTAAACCACATGTGACGTAATACAACTGATTACATCGATAGAGCGTAAAAACAAATAAACGCATTGCCTCGATGATAGGTATTGAGATATGCTGAGGATGAAAATTTTAATAATATTTCAAATGGTAGCAGGAAAAAATAGCTATGACAGACTAACACATAGACCAACACTAGAAACAGGATAATAAAATCGGTACTCTAATAGTTAAGCTATTAGATACCAACTTTTATTCAAGTCGTCTGTTGAATTTTTATGATTGTTGAATCATTATTAATTTCCAAAATTATTAGATACTAATATAAGAAAGTCAAAAAATTAGGTATTTTCCTTTGAGGTTAATGAGAAGAGCTTTAACTTTTTCTAAGCACATCAAATAGTAGGTATACATTCATTTATAGTCTTGCTTATAAAGTGACTACACTATTATCTAGATATATGTATATCCCAGTTAATTACTCCAACAGCAACGTGTGTTATTAAAAACATTTTTTTATTTACAATTAGAAGACGAAGGTCGCATGCCTATTTGTTTGTAAACACTCTTCATGATAGATTTTGTCAAAAACATCCGAACCAAAGCAACTATAGAAGTCTAATCATAATATAAATGAGTAATTAATTATCTGCTCTAAATTTAATGAATCGTACGGAATTTCATTTTGCCCATAAGGTCTGTTATCACAATCATATTCAAGTGAACCGAAATTAAGATTAGGTATATTTATGTTATGGAAACTAGTTGTTGTATGAATCAACAATAATTTTTTGAAAAAACTGGAAACATGTAATCGATAAAAAAAATCTGGTTTGTTTATTTAGTTTTTATAATTTATGAAAACTATTTTATTTCGTAGATAAGTGCAAATAAAACTTTTGAAGATGTATTTTGAGTTCACTGAACAAAGTTTTTACGTTCAGTTGTTTCCAAGTAGTCAATTTTCCTCAATATAATGTGAACCGTTTTATTTAAAATTTTGTAAATATATATGTATTTGAATTAGTCATAACGAGCCCTTTCATTTTATATGTGACATGGTGCACTTTAAATTTTCTATATCGCCCCACAAAATGAACCCCTTGAATCTGAATCTGTTACATAACTCTGTATAAGGATTTTTAATTATTAGAATCCCAGAAAATAGGAAGGCTGTGATAGACTCCATAGTGATCTTATAAGGCTTATGTAACCCCATCGAAACCCTAAAAAAAGAATACTTAGGTAATATACTATTAATGGAAGTTTAAAAAATAAAATTTATTTGATATAAAAGGTTCTGATCCCGTCAGATGGGGGGGGGCTGAATAGACCACGTCCCCGTTTTCTTTGTCAAAAGGGATAATAGAAATTTACACTTACAATTTGTTTCTTTTCCCTTCTCGATGTATTGCTTCTCAATTTCAAATCTGCCGCTATTTCCATATTTTCTTGCACCGTCAACAATGGTTGCAGTCTATCATCCTGTGTAATATAGCAGGACATGCGACGGAATTCTTTTAGCTTTCTTGGGTTACCATTAATGTATACCGTTCCACCGATGCCTCGTATCCTGTAACCGCTCAGGACATCGAGCAAGGTACTTTTCCCTGCCCCTGAAGGACCCATGATTGCGATCAGCTTTCCAGCCGGGAATCGTCCGTTTATTTGGTGTAGTATCTCTTTGACCACTAGAAAGAAAGAACAATGTAAAAAATTTAAACAATTCAATTCAATTCACTTATATGTAGTTGGCTTTTGTTCTTTTGAGTGATGATGAATATTGTATGAACCTATTAGATCCGTTTTCCCTAAACTTCAAATATTGAAAGTGAAATATCTTCAAGTACCTACATGAAGGTTCCTATGGTTGGATGTTATGTTTTTTTTTCAGAAATATGTTTTTGTGTGTATCAAGAAGACACATCCAAGAAACACAATATTTTTAAAAAACTCGTATTTGCCAGAAATTTTATCCAATCTTCTACATATCATGTCTCGGATATGTACAATGGGTGAAAGATCAGGATACCTAGCCGGCCAAGAAAGAACAGTTATTTGAAAGTCAGGAATGAAGATATGATAAGGCAACTGGTTCTCAGCATTTATATATATTTTTTTCAAATACCTATTAGATACTAATGGCGATCTACTTCAATCTGAAATTGCACCCCTTTCTATATATAACACACCGGGTAAGCGCTATTTTTAGGCATAGTAGCTAATGTTGTTAAAGCAAGTATTTCAACACTAGATCATTCAAAATTTTTTTTTAATTAGACACCTCTCCTGTTTGTAAAAATGTAACAAAAAATCCACTTTCCTGCAACTGAATGAAACCAAAATCTTAGTGATTCGACTTTTTTTTGGTTTTGTGCGCGAGCTTTATATAGTGAACGTACTCCGATTTTCATGATTTTTGATTCATTTGAAAGAGGAGACTTGAGAAACGTTCCCGAAGAGGGTGGACGGGGCAAATTTTCTAGACAATCGCAAATCTGAGACGACAGAATAAAAGATAGGATAATAACCGGAAACGTTTGAATTGGATATTTTTTAAAAAGATTTAAGGTTTTCTTGCGTTTTCTTGAGTTAGTGCGATGTTAAAATCTCAAGTATGTGTATTTTCGCTATGTGGAGGGAGCGATTTCTATCGAAAATGGAAAATCTGAAGCAACCAAATTAAAGACCAGATTATTTATAGCAACATTTATATTGAACATTTTTTCCATAGAGTTAAGGTTCTTGTGTTACAGCAGTGTAAAGTCTAAAATTTGTAAATTTCTGCGACCATGTTTTTAGATTACTGAATAATAATAAGTACAAGCAAATAATATAGGTAAATGGGTAACGGTATAAGTGAACGTTCAACGATATCCGTAACTAATGTGACACTCAAAAGTGTGAAATATTTTTTACAAAAAATTAGACCGACGTTACTAGTTGGTGCGCTGAAAAATACAAAATAATATTAATTATATTGATGCTGGTACTTGTGATGTTGATGCCAAAAGTTTTTTTCAATCTAACTGCAACTGCATAACTTCAAAAGTACCAGCACTAATAGAATTATTATTATTTTATATTTCAGTGCACCAACTAATAACTTCGGTCCAATTCTTTGTAATAAATATTTATCATTGTAACATAGTATCCCCAAAAAACATTCCCAATGTAAAACTTTTGGAGGTGAGAGCTATATTCAACAAAAAAAAACTCAAATCTTTCGCATATGCTCAGTTAGAGCTGAGCCACACCGATACAATTTTTGGTATGTTGTTTGGTTTAAGAATTTTGTTTGAATGGTTCTAGCATTTTCATCAAGTGATTCTATCGCTTCTCACCACCCCCAAAATTCCTTCCATGAAATTACGCGCATGCGGAGAATTGAATCCATTGATGCAATTGGTCTATTACGCACTTCAAAATCTCACACTTCTGGTAACGACTTCTGCCGAAAATAACAAAATAAAACATATATTATTTGTTATTCGATGACATGCTTCATAGTACTTTTAACATACTGAAACAGTCACAATATCTTGACGGCATCATAAAACATATTGCTGAATTTATAGTTAAGGAAAAGAATTCACTGTGAGCAATGTTTAACTTTGTTGGTTTCAGAAAATTCCGATAAATTATAATTGACAAATTGGTTAGAAAAGTTAAACTTTGCATCAAATGATATCAATCTAATTTGTCATCATACAGAAAGAATACTGCGTTTATATAAGATTCCTTATTAATGAAAAATAGATATTTCAAAATTGTAAGTGAAACATTAAAAATATTAACCAATGACAAATATTTTCGAGCAAGAACCTTTTTACGATCACAGACAGCAGCTTATATACCTTATACCTAGTACAAAACTACATAGATATTCGCCTATAGGCCTAAAAAATGAAAGTGACAAGTTAAATGACCTAAAATTTAGAATTAGAATGTACTATAATAAATGACCTATTTTTAGAGGACAATAAGAATTGTAATAAATTTCAATTTGAGTTATGCGCAAATATAAACACTTCCCTCTGTATGCGTCATGAAACAAAGACAGACACGGGCTCGATATTCTCTATCTCTTTTTATCTATGGACCACATCCACTAGCAGTGCTGCATAGGACTTGCCTACTATATGTTAAATATTATATCTCCATGGTTTGCATTGATTGTGCAGATAGCGGCTCCCTGAACACAGCCATCATCACTTGCATTGTTATTGTGACTGACATTTGTTTGAGAAATACTGCTACCGTGTTGCCGTTTAGTTAGGGATACGTTAGTTATACGTTTGACGAATATTATTAATGCGTTAAGAATGTACCATTTTCGAATAAAAGCGAAGTCGATTGCATGCTTTTTAATTAAAAAATAATTTTACTATCACGTTCATTATTACATTATTGGTTTCACTCAAGTATTTATCCGACATGTATATATGACTTAGGTCTTTATAAACAGGTAAAATTTTAGCACCGGCAACACCGTAGAGTCTTGAAAATAATAAATTGTGAAATCCGTCTACTTGGTTTTACATATATTGATAATATAACTATTACAGCCTTTTACGAGTTGAAAACGTTCTCAAATGATTACTTATCATTGTAAGATTGTATTATATACAATATCTCATTAATTTCAAGCCATATTTTTAAATTAATCGGGAAAAACCATTTCGTGAACTTGAAAATCCAACATTTTTCTGTAAATAATGCTTCTGTAGGCACAAGTGAGAGATACCGCTCTCAAACTACAGTTTGCATTGATACTAATTGATAATAAAATACAAAACAGACAAACATCACATTTTTATACCTCCCCCGTCTGGAAGTTGGTCAAAAATTCTGTGGTATTATACGTGAGCTATGTCATCTAAGTCCTATTTTGGGTTTTTATATCATCAATTTGTAGATAATTCCAGATTTTATTGTTGTGAATCATAATCAAGAGCTGAGTGGCACAGCACCGTATGGTGAACTCCCCCTTGGGAATTCTTTTGAAATAAAGACAGTTAATACTATTATTATTATTATGATATTAGGTTTGCAGCGTTCGTCTAATTTTGTATCGTGTATTTCTAGACTAAATTATAATATCGACCTATGACTGGTTTCATTTGATTTATAATGAGAACCAGATTAAGTTTTACCAAAATTGGTCAAGCAAGTTTTTGTCATTAATTAATTAACTGAAGCTGACCTAACTTATTAATCTCTTCTATTTTTAGACATCCGCAAGTATTTTCTCAAGCATCTATAAATTGTTTCTAAAAAATCTGAGATATGATTTTTTTCATCTGAAACATAAGAATATGTTACTTAATTATAATTTTAACACTACAAAAAATAATAGTATTAAATGCGCTGCAACGGATGAATAATAATTGATAAGAACAACTAGAACTATTTTTTAACAATTAAACATTCATAATAATAATTTGATATTGAATAAGGAAAACAGTAAAAGGGTGGGAAGAGGAAAATGAGTGAAAATACGTGGAAGTGAAATCGGACGGTGACTGAGATGGTCATTTAGATGGAAGGCATGAAAATTAAAATTAATGAATTAAGCCTTTGTTCCTAAATTTTCTCCAATAGGTATACTGGTAAGTATTGAGTGACAGCATCAACGAACATTATAATACTCTTCCGTTACTAAATAAAACCACCTAATTGCGCAGGAGCTTGTTGATCAACCCCAGAAACTTGTTTTCGAATATCTGGATACACCGCTGCAACACCAGCAGAATATATAGCGTCAGCTCAATTTATGCCTCTCCATACTGGGCAGTGGTCAGTATGCTGGATTAAATTTAGAAACACAAGCTGTCTGTGATAACTACTATCTTTTTGGCAATTAAAGAACCTAGGATAAAGTAAGAAAATTATTAGTGACTGAAAAGAATGGAACTTCAATTTAGCCCACAATTTATATTAGTAAAGAGCCATAAATCATATTGTTTATGGACTAAATTATTCAATTCATTATCCTTTATATAATAGATGAAAATGATGGATGTAGATATCCTGTTTCTGAAAGTTAATAGTAAAATGATAAAAATAATATATATATATATATATATATATATATATATATATATATATATATATATAATGGTCAAGGTCAATGTTTACTTACGTACACATCTAAGAAATGTTAATTATTAAAGTATAAGTATGGTCTGAGTGCCAAGTGTAAAAAACAATAGTTGAAAAGAAACTCCATTTTCCTTGAGCTTTAATCTTTCGACAGATACTTTTTGACCGACGTCCAAAAAAGAGGATGTATACAATTCGGTTGTATGTTTACTCTTTTATGTACGGCTGTTCCCGCGCTTTGCATAGTAGTAAACGTGCTCCAATTTTGATGAGGGGACAATTTTTTTGGGAAATAGAAAATCTGAGACAGCAGAATTAAAGACAAGACCATATATCCGGAAACGTTTAAATTGAATACTTTTTCAAAAAAAATACGGTTTTCCAGTTACAGCAGAGGTAAAGTCTGAAATATGTGTATCTCCGCCGCAATGCTGAGATCTCTGAATAATAATGTATGTACAAACAAAGAATATACATAGTTAATAGAATCTTCTTTGGTATTAGTGAACGTTCAAAGATTCTAATGACTCAAAAGTGTGAAATAAATAGGTATTTTTTACCATAAATTGATCTGACTACCTATTAGTTGGTGCACTGAAAAATACAAAATAATATTAATTCTATCGGTGCTGGTACTTTTGACCTTGTTGCCAAATGTCTTCTTTATATCTAACTAGGATTGCAGACTTTTTCTTAACCAAGCTATCGCTTTGAATTTTATTTTGCGTTTTCTTGGATCTGCGTTCATATTGTTTGGATAAGGTAAATAGTTTTTGAGTAATTTTCACAAAACTATACCCTTTTTAATTGTGTATAACTTTGGTGCAACAGTTTATATGCGGTTTTGAAACATTCGCTTATTTTTGTAGCTGTACAAATTCAGTTTTAATAATTTGCGGTTGCAAAAATTAACAAGGTTTTGATCTAAATTCTGATACTTCTTAAAAAAATACTTTGAGAAAAAATCCTCAAGATATTATCACATACGTTGCACTACGTAGATGTACTCTTTGCTAGAATTTAATAATGATAAGACTTATCAGTTTTCCTATTTTTTTCCTCTTATATATGCAACATCCAGGCGTCAGTGATTCTTATCAAAATTAATGTTATTGTTTTTGAATAAATTCAAAAGTAAATGGATGGCACTATTTCCTATACATATTTATGTATATGAAATAGATGATAAACTTATTAAGCAATACATAAAGGCCATCCAGATAACTTTAGGTGTTTAAATACATGGGAAACTATTCATAGGCCTTTGTATTTTGGATAGATTAATGGAATTCTGTTATTTTTCTGGCAAAATGATTATTTTGACTCGATCAATAGATTTTATTATGCAAGATGTCATCAACTTCTATCTCTGTCATACCTATTTATTTATCGTATTCATACTACAAGTTTAAATTAAATTAAAACAGTCCATGTCGCATTGGCCTAAGATAAGGATACTATCCTGTTTCCCAGTGGAGATTTATTGGCAGAGGATTTTGATTACATTTTTCTAAAAATTATGAGTGATCTTCTAAACCAGGTACAAAAAGACCTTGTATGTGTCATCAACACGGCCGGGAGGTGTTGGGCGTGACGACGTCTAAGATATGTTTATCTAAAGTAATAATAAAATAAGTTCATATTATTCAACCTCTGCTAAATTTGAATCCTTTTTTTTCTAGATGACGAATCATTTATGTAGGTAGGTATTTCCGAAAGTCTGACTTTTGTCCGGTTACTTTTTCTTAACCACCTAATGGATTTTGAAACGGTTTCCTTTGTCATTTGTAGATTTTTTTTAGAATCAAGTCTTCAAAAATCTGCTTTCGGACTCTTATATGGCTGTCTAATCCTTGAAGATAAATCAAAATAATGTACTAAAAAGTCAGCGACGGTATGTTTCTCTCTTCAGTAACCATTTATATTCTATTCCCTATCCTACATAAATTGGAATCTATTATATTTGTATATTATTCTCTGCCTGCTGCATTTTTTACAATTTTGTTAAAATTTCGTACCGATTTCGTACCGACTTCAAAAAAAGGAGAAGGTATACAATTCGGTTGTTAGATTGCTTTTTTTTATGGCTGTTCGCACCTTTCGCATTGTAAACTTACTCCGATTTAGACGATTTTTGTTTCATTTGAAAGAGGAGAGCTGAGAAATGGTCCCTTATTGAGGAAAATCAAATCCAAAATCTCCTTCCCTCCAAAAACCGCCTCCAAAGGGGTGGAGGGGGCAATTTTTTTCGAAAATCGAAAATCCGAGACGACAGAATTAACGAAAATTCCATATCGGGAAATGTTTAAATTCGACATTTTGAAAATAATCATACGTTTCCGCGCTACAGTCTGAAATATGTGTTTCAGCTATTTGGAAGGGGCAAATTTTTTTGAAAATCGAAAATTCGAAATTTGAAAATTAGAAAGGGGACCATATCCGGAAAAATTAGATTAAACATTTTTTCAAAAGAGTTACGGTTTCCGAGTTTCGCAATGGTAAAGTCTGAAATATGTGAAATGCGTATTTTCGCTAGTACAAGCTAAACCTACCTATAACTTTTTGGGTATTAGTGAACGTTCAACAATTTTCATGACTAATTTTACACAAAATAATGTCAAATAAATATTTCTTACAAAAAATTGGACCGACTTTATCAGTTGTTGCACCGAAAAATACAAAATAATATTAATTCTATTGGTGCTGGTTCTTTTGAAGTGGGTGCCTACAACAACAAACTACAACGGCACGGCCAGATTTCAAGAAAATGGCAAGGATGCCCAATGAACCTGTGTCGTGTGAATTGGTACTAAACAATCTAAAAAAAGGTCTTGGAAATAATTAGTTGAAAGATTACAGACATAGAGAAAACTGGTTGAATAATACCTATAACAAAAGAGAAAAGAGATACCAAAATGCCAACAGGAAAGCTAATATATAACACATAAATTTAAATTGCTTTTATCTATGAAATTCCCAGATTTATATTTATGTGGAGCAAATGATTGACATATCTCATCAGATGAAATTAAAAATATGACTCAACTTTGTACTTTACACTTTTATCATCTAGTACTCGATAAACATTGCTAAATAATGCATGGATAAAGATAACTAATAAAAAGGTGCAAATAATATTCAAAGTCATTTCTCATAATCTATTGTAATAACTTGAAAATAATTATACAGGGTCTCTGAAAAAGTCCCAACCATCACCCGAACCTCGATCTTCAGCAGGTCTTTAACCGTGAGTCGTGGGTTCGAATCCAATTAGTAAGGACAACGCAATTTTTTCAAAATAGGAAGGTCCCCTTGTCAGTGGCTAAGTGGCAACACTGTCAATGCAGAGAAGAGGAGCCCAATGTTCAGCAGAGAACTCAAATACATAATATTACGATAATATATTTCTGTTTCATGATTAGATAGTAATTTTGTTTTTTTGACTTTTCAGGACCCTGTAAAATAATCCTTATTTATTGTAATAAGGTTTAAGGAAAAGCTAAATTTTTTATTAAAAATTTTTTGCTAGCTGTCTTAGTTTCGGAGATATTCAACATTCATATGACGGACCCCATATTTTTAATTCACCGTCGAACCCCGAACGGAGGAGTTATACAATTCAATTCGACTGTCTTTTTTTTTGGTTCGTGCGCGCCTTTTATATAGTAAAATTATTTCGATTTAATGACATTTGAAAGAGGAGACTTGAGAAATGGTCACATATTCATAAAAATGCAAAAATAACAAAATAGCAGGAAACTTTTAAATTGAATTCTTTTTTTCAAAAGAGTTACGGTTTTCTAGTTTCTGCGATGTTAAAATTTGAAATATGTATATTTTCGTTATGTGGAACAGGCAATTTCTTTCGGAAATTGAAAATCTGAAAATGGAAAATTAATGACCAGATTATTTGTAGCAACATTCATATTGAACGTTTTTTTCCATAGAGTTTTCGATTTACAGCAGTAGTAAAGTTTATAATACCGCGACGATGTTCTTAGATCTCAAAAAAATAGCAAAGCATGCATGGATAATGGTGAACGTTCAACGATTTTTGTGACAAATGTAACACTCAATAGTGTGAAATAAATATTTTTTACAAAAAATTGGACCGACGTTATCAGTTGGTGCACTGAAAAGTACAAAATAATATTAACTATATTGGTGCTGATACTTGTGAAGTTGGTGGCAAAAGTTTTCAATCTAACTGCAACTGCACAACTTCAAAAATAACAGCACCAATAGAATTAATATTATTTTGTACTTTTCAGTGCACCAACTGATAACGTCGGTCCAATTTTTGTAAAAAATATTTGGTATAAAGTCGTCATTGCTCTCATAATATATATGTTCCTGTTATTATTATGTAATGTAGGGGACATTTACTTCTATAATACTTCTGGGTTTCAAAGTCGTCCAGCATTGTGTCAGGAACCCCAAAATTCACAGAATGCAAATCAGAATGCAAATCAGAATGCAATGGTACGTTGGTTCACTGCAAACACTTCCTTATGAACTCATGGGACATTTTATGGTTCTATTTTTATGTTTTGTGTGAAATATAAAAATTTGACATCTTAAGATCTTAATAAAACACACTTACTCAAATGCGTAAATGAGGTTAATTGTTCTATTTATTATTGGTTCGGATGTCGAAACTGGCAATCGAAATAATATGATCAAGTCAGAAAAAAATAAACCCGACTTCACTAGTAGATGCACTGAAAAATACAAAATAATGTAAATTCTTTTGGTACTGGTAATTTTGAAGTGTAGGTTGTAGGTAAATAGAAGTTTTTTTTGGGTACCAAATTCAAAACTACCAGCACCAATAGAATTAACCTAATTTTAATTATTTGAGTGCACCAACTAAGTCGGATCTATTTTTGTAAAAAAAAAGTTTTTTTCACATTTTTAAGGGTCTCATTAGTCATTAAAATTGGTGAATGTTATCACTTTCCTAGTGATGTAACTCGAAAACCATTGTTTTTAGGGTTCCGTAACAAATTGGTGATAATGCTGTTCGTCCGTCTATCAGCGGGCTCTATATTATGAAGCGTACAAGGTAGAGAACTGAAATTTTTAGAAAATATGTATTTCTGTTGACGTTAATCTGTCCTTAGGCTGTTCTTATGAACCATATTGGGTAGAAAGTTGAAATTTTCAATGAAAGTGTATTTCTATTTTCAGTATAACAACAAATACTAAATCCATCCGTTCTGTCGTATGTGTAGCACATACATGGATCTCATTAACCGTAATAGGTAGGAAGTGTAATTTTTGTTTACAATAGTGCTGAACCCTTCGTGTGTGAGTTTAACTTGCACTTGCATGCACATGGAGATGTAATTTTAAATTTTCGAATAGAAATGTTCTCTCCACATTCTTTGGAAGTATTTTGGGGGGAGAGTTTATATTGGATATTGACAAAAAAATGTGGGACCATCTCTCAATACTTCTCTTTCCAATGAAAAATAATCATCCAAATACGGTGCACTTTTACTATGCATTATGCGAGAACTTATACATTAAAATAAGCAACATTTAAGTGTATGTAGGTAGGTACCTCTTCCATTTCGGTCAAAAATAATATGAATTGTAAAATTTACTTCTGCATAATTCTTGTTCCAAAAAACAATTGAACTCATATGCTAATACAATATTGACATTAAAAATATTAACGCAAATTTCAAAAAAACATTGATCTTAAATATTTTACATCGAAATTCCTTTGTTTCCTATCGTTTTGTACTTTGGTCTTGATGCATTTTTTTAATGCGTTATCATTATCAGCTAGATTAACACGTGTGCGTGGGTAGAAATGAATGATGATCTAATACTCCAGTAATCATCAAAAGGATTGTGAAAAATATATTTTCAAATATGTACATATACACCGATCAAAGGCCATTCTCGGTGACTTTCGATGTACCCCAGCTAATTGGCTTCACCAATAATCATATTTATATGTATAACTAGATACAATTTTCTACTTTGATAATGGCGAATTTTCGATATGTTTGATATACTTATTATGTGATATTTTGAAGTGTATTTTATTTACGATTAGAGATTGAGGTGTTGATAAAGTTGATTGAATGATTCAGAGATTAGAGTAATAGAAAAAGAACCAGAAAAAGTTAGGTAGGTACTATACTGTGTTTCACACTAAAAATAAACACTATAATTTAGAAATTCCTAGTCTTATAATAATTTAATTATCAAACATAGAAATGCTGAGATAAAATTTAAACCCCAAGACAGACAGGACCTAACTATAGCAATTTTGGAAATATCCAAAAAGTAAAAATATCGAAAGCCCTGTAAAGGCGATTTAATTCCAAATTATTTTTTCCTAGAAAACTATCAAGAGAAAATTATTGATTATCTACAATTATTGCAGTCTGAAAACAGTAGAACCCCGTGTGTCTGTTTGTATGTTAGAGATCATCTCTAATGCGGATTTCAAAGATATATTGAACCTGTTCTTGAATAAGAATATAGGCTTTATTTATTCAAATTAGAGATCATGTAAAAAGTCCTTATTGAAAAATATTAAGATGAAACTAAATTCCACGCGAATGAAGTCTCAGGTAATATAATAGTCTAAAAGAATGTTAATAGATGTACTTAAAAATTGATGGGACGCTGTTTCTTGGGAAACGGCCGCTAAGACTGAACCATCCAAATGTATAGGAAATTCGCTAACTTTGTATTAGTAGGTATAGTACCCAGACCACTTGTGCAATTTCCACATTTTTCTATTGCACATTCACCTCCAATGTGGTTTAATTATATTCTTAATATCTCTAATAAATGTTCATGTCTGTGAATGTAATTTGTAATTTATCTATAATATGTAGGTATAGGTATATTATAAAGGGTGTCCAGAAAAATCTTACCGAAAAGGATAGGACCTATGATAGTGGGAGCCAAGATAATGTTAGTATTTCATATAAAAATATATCTATCTTGCTTCGTTATGGAGTTAGGTATATAAGTGAGAATTTGAAAAAATAATTTAATTTATATCTTTTAAACTATTGCTGTAGTTTAAATTTGGGCAGTTAAATTAACGTATAATAATGCTTCTTTTATATGTAAACTTCTCTTCGGTATGTCTGCCTAGTACACAAAATTTCCCCGTTAAATTTATTTATTTTTGAATTTTTGACAAATTTGATTTTATCTTTCACTCTTCTTTTCATTTAATATTTTGCTGAATAACCGATATACCGTTTATTTCGAAAATTGAAAAAAAAACAAATATATGTATTTATCATAACGTTACCTTTCGATTAATATGTGACTCAAAGCACTCGAAGAAAAATCTCTTTTAATTGTCTAATTTGCCCCACAATATTTGTTCTCAGGATCAGAATTTGTTTATTAATGTTATTAATAACAAGTGCCAGATTTGTGCTTTTTGATCGACGAACCCAAACGGAGGAGGTATATAATTCGACTGTATGTCTGCATGTTTTTTTCTTCTTTATATATATATTTGTTCGCGACTTTTATATAGTAAACGTGCTCCGATTTTGATGACATTTGAGAGAGGAAACTTGAGAAATGGTTCCATATTCATAAAAACTTAAATCCGAAAACTCCTTCCCTCCGAAAAACGCCCATGAAGGGGGTGGAGGGGGCAATTTTTCTCAAAAATCGAAAAACCAAGACGGCAGAATTAAAGATAGGAAAATATCCGGAAAAGTTTTAACTGCACATATTTACAAAAGACCTACGGTTTTCGAGTTTCATCGATGTAAAAATTTGAAATCGGTGTATTTTCGATTTGTGGAAGGGGCAATTTCTTTCGAAAATTGAAAATCTGAGAATGAATAAATAAGACAATATTTTTGACAACATTTACTTTAAACATTTTTTCCATAGAGTTACGGTTTCCGAGTTACAGCAGTGGTGCAACGACATTATTAGTTGGTGCACTGAAAAATACAAAATAATATTAATTCGATTGGTGCTGATACTTGTGACGTTAGTGGTAAGAGAGAGAAAATTCCTTAAATCTTGCAGCTAAAGAAGTACAAAAGAAAATAAGAAATCGTTTTTAGATTTTCTCACAATTTTCATGAAAATCAAAAAAAAAGAAAACTGGAAAATGAATTCAAATTATATTTCTGACTGGGTTCTTCGTAACATAAATACTTATTTTGCAAGAAATCAATCATATATCATATTTGGTACACACTATAGGTATGTATACAATAAAAGATTTTAAATAATAAATTTAAGTACATGTTATTGGATCCTGGACATTCATGCAATCATTTTCCAATTCTTAATAACACAAACTAATACATGATTTTTTAATTATATTTTTGTGTCTACTTTGGTATCAGTAACGTGATTTCAAACTATAATAATTCTATGTAGGTACTCCAGACAAGTTACCTCAAAAGATAGGGGTAAACTTACAGTAATTTGCAGAGATGTTACGAATGTTTCTTAAATCATTACCTATAAGTGAAATGTGAAAAGTCCCTATTGAACCGACATCTGCAAAAAAGTTATATTCACGGTCAAAGTTTGTAAAATGGGTTTTTTTGCATTTTTCAGCCTAACGGTTAGTTCCATCATAGAAATAAGTAGATCATTCAATTACATATAATCTGTTCATCAATGATATAGCCTTTTGTTTTAAGTATTGAGAATTTATCTGCTACGCTGATGATTTAAAAATGTATATGGCTTTGACTGATAATAACTGCAATGTAAAAATTGAACACGATCTTAATAGATTCTCAGAATGGTGTAGTAGAAACAAACTTTATCTTAATATAAGCACATGTAAATATATCCAGTTCAATAGGTCCAAGTCATATGTACCAAATATCTACAAGTTTAATGATCAAGAGATTTAGATGTCTTATTTGATAGCAAAATTAACTTCAATCAACATATCATGACTTGCTGCTTAAAAGCTCTCAAAATATTAGGTTTTATCAAAAGAAATACAAAAGATTTTAATAACATTGATTGTTTAAAGAATCCATACACCTCTTACGTACGACCACACCTTGAATATTCATTTGTGATATGGTCACCATTTTATCAATTTCATATAGACAAGCTCGATAGAATCCAGAGAAGATTTATTCGTATATATCGTACAAACTATAGATTTTCCCATCCAAGACATAAACTATAGGGACTTCGAATGTTATTTAAATTTAGATAGCCTTAAAGCTAGAAGGAGAAATACTGATATAATCTTGTTATATAAACTAATTCATTGCTCTATTGACTGTCCCACACTCCGAGGGAAAATGAATTTCTATATTCCTCCAAGACCTCTCCGTCTCAAAAAATCGTTTGAGATTCAGAAACACAAAAACTATGGGAATGCTGTGCCAGTAGATAGAGCAATGAGAGCAGCTAATGTGGTTTCTTTGGATTTGTTTGCAGCAACACAAAGCCAACTGAAACAATATCTTAGATTCAATAATGTTGATTAGATATAGGTTTTTTTTCTATTGAAAATAAGTTTTAGTAATATGTAGAATTATTGTAAGTGGGGTAATCCCGTCAAAAAAATAAATAAATAAAACTTGCTAAGACTCACCATTTCTGAGATATAGCGATTCAAAATGTTGAAAGACTCGTGTTATCCATAATATGCCAGTGTACACCGCCTATATACCTACATTAGTGGACCCGTAACGCAAATAAAAATATTAGTTTGTCTTATACATATAAATTGAATGATTCTGAGAATTTAAACTCAAAAGAAACCCAGTCCCCATCCATTTTGTATGCCCTTATAGCCTTGAGCAACATCTATAATCTAATTGTCGTTTACTTGCTCCTCTTTCAAAGGCATAAGCGAAGTACTAGTCTTGAACATTCCTTCGTAGTGAAAACCTGGAAAGGCTTAACAACCAATGAAAATATATCCAACCAAAAACTTATCTGCTTTTACAGAGTACCAAATCACATACTTTTCTTACATGCATTAAATGACAGCGATACAACTTCAGCAATTTTCAGGAGAGGTAAAACAACAGTTTTAGAATTGTTTGAAAAACTAATAATTTGCCAATTGTGTTAATGTTTTTGAAGATAGTAACTCTACTCTTCAAGTTCCAATTACCAACGGAATTCGTTTCCTTCTTTCTCTCTACGGAGCTCCAAAAAAATTGCCTGGTTTGAAAAGTTTCGATTCTTATATTTTGTAAAAAAATACTCGTAACAATAAACAAGGACAATTAGCTTGTCTTCTCCCAAAAGGAGGAGGAGAAAAAGAAGAAGAGGACATTGCAATAGAAGTTTCATTAGGTAATTATCAAACTTTATGAATCGCTATATCTCAGAAATGGTGATTCTTAGGAAAAAAGTGATTTTTTATAGGTAGGTATCTGATGATCTGTAATTTTTGTCTGAACTGTTTTTATTTTAAAACTTATCGCTTTTGTGAAAAATGCAAAATACCAGTTTTTACGAGCTTTGACCTTGAATACCTACAAATTTTCTATGCGAAACATTGTAACCTTGCATGTCCACTTTGACCGGACTAATACATTTTGAGTTTAGGAAAAAGAACCATACAATTTGTATTACAAGTGTACATACACATTATGCTTTTAAGTTTATATTATATAATTTCCTGTTTGTAGAATTACCTGTTATTAATTTCCTCACAAACGTAGTATTATGAATACAGTGAGATTTTCAAATAGTTTTTATTGGGGATGCGCAAAATTCTTAAAACATCGATGTTTACATCAAATGATACATCGAATGAAATTGAATGAAAACATCGATGGTTATAATACTCGTAATAAAACCAAGTAAAATATGAAATGGTATCCAGCATAACTTTATTGAATATAGGTAACAATGACAAAAGTAATAAATCCTTCCTAGGTGTGCGAACTAAATCCATAAAACAAGATTAGGTAAATAATGATTATCAACACGAAACACATTTTTAAATTTAAACAAGAACAATACACTTAGGAAAGATACATAGAATACATGAAATGTGTTGAAGGTGAAGCAGAACGGACTGAAGTGAGCTAGTTTATTTAAACGACAAAAAAATCTTTGGCAAAATCTTTTTTCAAATATTCGCAGCTGGCCGCTTGGTGATTTGACGCCGCAGTTTTTTTTACTTTGAGGTACCCGCACCGCGCTGAGCGGCATATGCCCAGAAAGAGTGCCAACGCCGACGGCCAAGTGGCCGGCCGACTTGCCGAAAAGCTTTGTTTAAATTTTACCGTTCACCGATAGCAGTCCGGTCCAGCCGCGTGACTGAAAACAGTCACGCGCGCTTTTCTTCCCGTGAAAAAAGATAATAGGGAAAAACATCGATGTTATCGAAAGAAAAAATATCGATGAAAACGCCAAAAGCGAAATATCGATGTTTTGAAAACATCGATGTATCATGCGCAACCCTAGTTTTTATTACTTTCGGTTGTTTGCATAATATAATAATATAAGTCAAAATAATATGTTAAACAACACTAAAATTCTTTGAGTACGCTCTTGTGCGCATTAGATTTAATTGTGTCTCTGTTCTACAACAGTAATAGATAGCAAACTTCAAAATCTTAATGATCGCTTCATTACCTATGTATTGTTATTTTATTATTTTTGTGCATCTTGGAACGAAATATTTTTTTATAATTATTTATTTCACAATTTTGAGTGATCATGGTAAATAGCAGAGATTTTATCAACCGAGAAAACACAAATTAATACTAAGGGCCGATTTCATAATGAATCCCTAATGGGAGATTAGTTAATTCTCCAATTTGTGTAACTAACATTTTTAATAACTTTTACAACGTCAGTCACCTTATCTTTCGTTATTTTAAAGTAACTTTGAATTATATATCCAATCAAAAAAATTATGAATTTTTTAATCTTGGATTAAAATTAATAGGAGATTAAATTTTATTATGAAATCGGCTCTAAGAAAAATTATACACAATCAATAATCTCAATACTCCAAATAAATAATTATTATTTACTCAATAATTCTATATTTTACAAGAAATTTTCTTATTATAATGTTGTTGTCAGGTAGTACAGAACATGAAAAAAATATGTAAGTAAAACAGGCGCTTTGCGATCGAACCTAAATCATTTGGTATACTAGTTGTACTCCTTAAGTTCTGCACCATTGTACCTACTGACCGTATATTTCAAAAGAATGAATTCCTTACTTTCAATATAAAGAAAATATATGTCATATTTTTAAAATTCGATTATCAATGGAAAGGCAATTACTTCAGATTTATAGCTTTTATATTGATAGACAACTTTATTATAAAAATATTTTAAATTATATGCAGCTGTTTAAAAAATGAGTGAAATACATTTTCGACATTCGCAGAGACATAATTATACAACAAACCAGATCTAATAAAGTTTAAATTTTTGAAAAATATTTTCTTTTATAGCATTTGAAGGGATGAGCTTTATGAAACCCTGAAAATTTTAATATGGGACCTTCTCTCAATCGTCCTCATTCAAACAAAAAACCCATAAAAATGGTCCCAATAGATTACCTTCTACTTTTGGGAAGTCGGTAAAAAATAGGAGAAACTATCATTGATCAGAAATACTATTTTCGTTCATGCGGGCTTTGTTTTGTATTATTTCTCAACTCCTTATTCTATAAGCAAACAAAGCCTTGTTTTATCAATGTCCTTTCACTAGGCCACTCACTGCCTTTGTTTTTATGTATACATACATGTATAATGATAACATGCAACTCAATTATCAATCGTTTTTATTAAGGTTAATGTTCTTTAGTTGATATGTATACACATAATTTTTGTTTGAATTTCGTGCATTTATTTGCTATTAAATATTTTATTTATCACCCGGGAAATGTGGGCCAAAATACAGTGTCAAGTTTAATGTCAAGAAAGTGGAAAAGGGTATCAAAAGGATTTTCTGACTATAACAAATTAATTTTTGATCGGAAAACACAAGAGGTTTACAATTCAACGGAATGTTTTCTTTCTTATGCATGGATGAACGCGCATTTCAGATAGTGAACGTGCTACGATTTTATAGATCATTTTAGGGAAATTTCTTATAGAAATGTACCTATTGCGATCGTTCACACTTTTGAATTTCGAAAAAATTTCAACGGCATGTTGTTATATGTCTATAAGTTAGTCCAAAAAAACATTTGGTTCAAAAGTTTATATATATATATATATATATATATATATATATATATATATATATATATATATATAAATAAAAGGATGTTCTTGGGGATGCAGTCATATATTAAATAAAATTCTTTGATTGAAGCCGAGCTTTCGAGAATGTTTATTCTCTTCTTCAGGGCAAAAATCGTGAATTTAGAATAAATTAACCAAAAACAGGAAAGATTTCATAGCCATCAATTACAAATGTCATTATTTATATTTGTAATTGATGGCTATGAAATCTTTCCTGTTTTTGGTTAATTTATTCTAAATTCACGATTTTTGCCCTGAAGAAGAGAATAAACATTCTCGAAAGCTCGGCTTCAATCAAAGAATTTTATTTAATATATGACTGCATCCCCAAGAACATCCTTTTATTTATTATAAAACCAGTCAAGAATACAAAATCAATATATATATATATATATATATATATGGGATATTACGAAATTTGTTAATACGATAGAGGTCTCAGTTTTTGAGGTATCAAGTTCAAATTTTCTACAAAAATCAATCTGTCAAATATCTCGGCCTAGTTCGTTATTGGGCTATATCGGGTAAGTAGTATCAAAATGGCGACCGTTCAAACATTTAAAAAAATTATCAAAAAAGAGCCGTAGTGTAAATATCATCCAAAATAATTTTGGGATATAGATATAATCAGTACCTACAACTTTTGTTCGAAGCAATTTTTCATAAAATGCACAGAAAAAAAAATTAATAAAAAAAATAAGAAATATTGATAATAGTTCATATATTATCTCAATCTAAATTTGATGTAATTGTACATTTTCTGAGGATCTTAATATAGACCCTGATTTAAAAAAATATATAGTAATATTTATTGATAAGAAATAGGCGAAAAAAAAAAATCTGCCTTGAAGGGGAACGCGAACCCTGTCTTCTTTATATTCAACAGCCAAAACAAAAACCTCTAACCGCAAGGCTATGTAATGACATGTAGGTATACCAATGAAAAGGTTGTTCAAATTTCACATCAATGAATTTTGAGAAATTTACCTTTCCGCTGACTACAGGCCATCGGGATTTTTTTCATTGTAAAGAGGAGTATCTAGAAATGGTTCCATTATTCCATTAATAACAAATGAGAAATTCAACATGTATTTCCGAGAACTTTTGAATTAGACATTTTTCAAATACTTCATTACTTCAGTGAATGATGAGAGTTGGATCCCTTGGAAGGGAAAACTCTTGATATAATTGAAAATCATTATAAGACTGTACGAAAGTAAAAATCTCGTGTGTCATTCACACGACTTTTCTAATGCTTTGAAATTTCATCACATATAAAAATCGTCTGATCAAGACGTACAACACCTAATTTTTTCAGTGTGCCAAGACAAACAACAATGGTCATATTAATTTTGATGGAGGACCAACATTTTAGCCAGAAAATTTCATAGTCCATAGTCCATTTGAGCCAACTGTTTCTGAGATAATTCTGGGCATAACAATAAACGGACAATCTAAGAACATTTTGTTTTATCAAGTATAAATTTAGTTCATAATGTTAACCTCGAGGGTTGCATCCATAAGGCCGGTAGGTATTATTATAGATATCAAACTATATTCAAAAATATTCATTGATCGAAATAAAAACAGGTCACAACCTCGGCATTTGGAAATTTCATGATCAGGATAGATTAAAAAGAGAACAAAGGAAGTGTATATCAGTTTTGAAATTTTCTCAGCACGTAATCTTGACATTGTTCCAAATAAACTTGATATTGATAAAACGGAATCAAGGGAATAAAAAGTTACATTATAACAATAACTGATTAATGATTGATACGAATAGAAATAATGTTTAAAGCGATTTAGTTTTATCACTTTACTCGCTTTACAAAAATTGGTTTCTAAATTGCGAGTGAAAGGATAACAAAACATGAAGTTTAAGTTGCTTAGGATGCAGAGTACATTTATTTAGCACAAATATATTAAAATATTTCAATGTTTAATTGATGTTGCATTTTCAGCTGTTTTCTTTATCTATTGGATTGGCAACGTTTTTGGAAACTACTCATTCGAAAAAGAACATTCCCCCAAAAAATTTCATGATATCCAGCTTATAAGATCTCGATGGATACATTTATCACGTAAAATGTTCCAACAAAGTTTCTAATTTCATATTATTTGTTTTTCAGCACTAGAAATCTCCAGAAACTTGTGTAGTATGTTTCCACAAGAAGATGACCGACCTCTTCGCCATTCTAAACAAATTTCCATGTTTACATAGATATCATTATAGACCATCAAAAAAATATAAATAATAAACATTTGAAGATATTTCAACAACCTGGCCTTGCACTAATTCTGTCAGGATCATACCTAATTAAAGTAGTGTCGCTTAAATTCGATTTAGAAACTTTTTCCGGATAAACATCGAAATGAACTAGATCAGATAAGAAAATGACCTTTGGTGCTGATCCACTCATGTATTAAATAAAAAGAATGTGAAGTCTCAAAAGTGTTCCACAATTACGGATACAAAATTATTGAAAACAATTTCTAGGCTATTTGAGAGATAAGTCTTTGATAGAGGTCAATCTAGCAGCAGAATGAATAACAATTATTATAATATATAACACGAGTTTTTATCAAATATTTCATACTGTTATCACTGACAATTCTGTGACTATTAGGAAATATATAAATGTATATAATTTCCTATTATTGCAAAGTTGGCATTTTCAATTCACATGAGAAATTTGATAAGTATTAAATAAGAAGACAAGAACACGTTTTGGCAACATGTTGGATTTTTATTATTAGTTTTAAAAATGTCTTCATATATTTACTATTTACTAGTAGATCCACGGAACTTCCACAATATCTTGAGATTTTTCTTAAAGCCGCGACAAGGCGATTTCAGATTATTTAAATTATTTTCCGGTACAGATTATTCCTCACAAAGGGGGCTATGGCTTGTCATCGACACCGACTGACAACGTCTACGACCTGTGTTTACTGAAAATACGTAGTATTTTCTTCTAAAATAATTAATTTCTTCATATTATTTGTTCTGTCTACTACTACTACCAATTTTAATCCAAATTTTTTCTAGATGACGAATCATATACACTGGTAGGTACGTCCGAAAATCAAATCTAGTTGTATATAGTTTCACAATACTATTTTACAAATCAAATAATAACTAACAAATTTGAATATTCAGAAGCAGAATCGAGGTTGCTAAATACCATAATATATACCTAAATAAATACTGTTTCATGAAAATTATACTTGGCAGGATGTGTAGGTGCAATCCACCCTGCATTATTATAAATAAAAGCAAAGAAAATCAAATTAACCGTTACGGAGATTCGCCGGAACAAACAGACAGACAAATATTATAAGAATTTCTTTTTTTGATATTAGTGACACATATCCTTTTCTACTTCTACTTTTGTAGATATTGCCCTAACAGTTGACGTTATTCAATGGCGGTAGGGGTGTTGGCCCTCGCAGTAGTTGTCGGTACAGTAAGACGTTCAAGCGTAATCTAGTTATTTACCACAAACGGCTGATGATACATAATCATCTTGATTATGTTGCATTTGAATTCATATTCAGAAATATCATTATAATCAGAGGTTTGCAGGTCAAAAGTAATCGTCGGCTATCATCCCTAATATTCAAGGAATTGGGACGTTTTCCAATTTATATGGCTTCTCTTATTATGCGGCTTTGGAAAGATTTTATTTAGTCTATGTAAAAGGTATAACAGAAAAAATCGCACAAATCATAATGAGACCAGACATTAAGACCAGTGGCTGAGGTATTTGATATAATAAAAAAGCTGAAAAATAAAACCAGTTCGGGCCACGATGAAGTATCCAATAGTCTAATCAAAAAGTGTGCGAATGAGCTGGCCTTGCCTTTATGCCATATCATAAACAATTCATTCAAGCACGGCATTTTTCCTAACAGCTTAAAATTAGCAATAGTTAAGCCGATTTATAAAAAAGGGGACGCATCTTTGATGGAAAATGATCGACCTATAAGCTTAATCTCTTCTTTCTCTAAATTGTTTGAAATAGCCATGTCTAACAGACTTTTAAATTTCTTCTGTCAATATAAATTAATAAGTAATTCACAACATGGGTACCTTAAAGGCAAATCAATTGAAACAGCCGTCTATGATTTCATTGAAAATATAATATCAGGTAAGGAGGATAAACAAACATTAATGGGAATCTTCCTAGATCTATCAAAGGCGTTTGACTGCTTAAATTATAATATACTTTTTGAGAAATTGTACAGATATGGAGTGAGGGGTGTGTCTCTCTCGTGGGTCAAATCATATCTCTCGGGGCGGAGACAGACGGTGTTGATAGAAAGTGAAAATAAAAAATACTTCTCACAGGAGGAACTGATCTCGCTCGGCATCCCACAGGGTAGTGTGATGGGGCCTATCTTGTTTGTGTTTTACATCAATGACCTACCCGGAGAGGTCGTCGGGTTGGGACAACACCTCATCAACTATGTTGATGACACCAGCATCTTGATTGCAGAAGCCTCATTTGAGAGTCTTCTGAACTCTGCTGACATGTCGTTGGAAAGAGCGCGAAACTGGTTCACAAAAAACAGACTTACACTTAACGATGACAAAACAAAGTATGTATGTTTTCGTACCAAGCAAATAAACTTAGATTTTTCAGACACTGCGGTGATGGGTTCAAGAGAGGTGACCTTTGTTGTGAGCACCAAATTTTTGGGTCTTCAACTTGATCAGAACTTTAGTTGGAGTGATCACATAACGGAAGTACGCCAAAAGTTGAACTCTGTTTGCTACACAATGAGAGTACTCAAGAACTATTTAAGTATAAAAATTTTAATTACCATATATTATGCAAACTTTTATTCTCGACTTCGGTTTGGGGTCATTTTTTGGGGAGGCGTAACCGAGTCTCGGAGAGCGTTCCTAGTACAGAAGAGGGTCGTACGAGTAAGTCTAGGAATGTCTCTTAAACAGTCGTGTAGAGGTAAATTTCGAGAGCTGGGGATTCTTACTTTTCCTGGCATCTATGTGCTCGAATGTTTGTTATTTTTATTCAAAAACAAAAGTAAATTCGGTAAGCATGAGCAAAATCACCAACACAATACTAGATTCACTGGCTATGCTGTCCCTCAGCATAGACTGGCTACCACAGAGAAGACAACCACATATTGGTGTATAACAAACTTCCAGATCAGCTAAAGTGTGAAAATAATTTTAAATTGTTCAAAAGGAAGGTTTTTAATCTAATTTTGAATGTTGAGCCCTACAGTATTGTTGATTTTTTTGAATAAGTGTCTTATTAAATGTTGAGTCTTTTCTTAAAAAAATATAATATTATTCTTTATTCCTACACTTTGTTTGACGCCAATTCATTTTGTTGTGCATGGTCTATTCATTGTACAATTCTCTGAACAATAAAGTGATTTATTTATTATTTATTTATTTATTTAAATCAAACATAAACCATGGATGCCTACCTGATCTCTTTGATTTAAGCCGAGCTTACAAGAATGTTCATTCTCTTCTTCAGGGCAAATATCATTATTTATATTTGTCCAAATATGATCTTTGTAATTGATGGCTAAATCTTTCCTGTTTTTAGCTAATTTACTCTAAATTCACGACTTTTGCCCTGAAGAAGAGCATGAACATTCTTGAAAACTTGAATGTGTCAGTTATAGTTTCTAAGAAAAGGACAACGATACACAGATCATATTTAGCTTCACTCTATATTGTCACGTCAAAAGAAACACTGTGTTATTTACTGACTGATTACCAATCGGTAAATAATCACTAAACCTTAATGTAACATAACTTATCTTTTGTTTCTGCTATTACCCAATTCTTTCATGGACATCTATGGTTTCGTTTACTACATAATCTTTTCCACTATAAATATATTGAACTGAAAATAATGTATCTTCTTCCATTTACAATTTTTCTAATATCTGTAATATTTGAATTGATCTATTTCAATTCTTTTGATAATCGTTGGTTTGACAAATGAGCTAGGCGATATATCAGTTTTGTTCACAAGAGTATGATTACTGATTACTATGCGATTGGTAATCAGAAAATGCTGTGGACACGACCATTGTGGAACAGTTTTTCATACCGTCAAGGTGACATCAAATACATAAAAACAGTAGGTACATAAAACTGCTAAGCAACGACAACCATAGGTACCACAATTTTTTAAATTTAAATAATTGATTTTTTTATGCTGGAGTATAAAAAAATTTAGTCTATCATAATTGACTAACAGAACAGATTGTTTTCTATGATCCCATGATACACATATGTGTAACTTAATCTATAAAGTAAATTTGATTTAAAAATCGACCTGTCTTTTTTCACAAAAAATAAGTTATTTCAATAGTTATTGGGGTATTGTAAACTTTGCGGCCCCACTAAAACAATCTTAAATAGAATAAAAATAATTATTGTTTCGGAAAGGATGTGGATTGCAGCGGATGAGAGCAATAAGATGTCATTGAACGCTAGTGACTTATATAGGTACCAGAGATGGATGCAGACTCTTCTAAGAATGTTTTACAACAAGATGTAAGTAGGTACAAGTGGTACAAGACATTTGTTTTAATGGTTTCTTTGGCATAGAATTGCGTAACATTATACTGTAACCCATAGTCGTTACATACTAGAATATCCAAAGAAAGAGTTCTATTGTCGGATTCAAGATATTTTTGTGATCCTGTTTCACAATGTTAATTCTAGACATTTCTACTTGAATAATTTACTTTCTACAAAAACTAAGATTAAAAAATGCGAAGTTATAGTGATTCTAATTATATTACAATGTTTGAAGTTGTGCAAGATAGGTACCTGGATGCAAAACTTTAACACCAACATTTTATTGCATATTCTTTTTTTAATGAAGTGGGTTCTATTTTTGACCGATGAACCAAACGGAGCAGGTACAATTTGACTGTCTTCTTGTTTTTTATGTCTGTTTGCTAATAGTAAACGTGCTCCGATTTTCATTATATTTTTTTTTATTTGACAGAGGACAATTGAGAGTTGCACCTCTTGAAAAAAATCGTTATTCAACATGTTCTTCCCATCAAAAACTGCTCCTAAAGGGGTGGATGAGGGAATTTTTTTGAAAATCGAAAATTTGAGACGACAAAATTAAAGAAGAGACATTTTTCAAATTAAAGCAGTGGAAAAGTCTGAAATATGTGTGTCTCCACTATGTGGGGGGGCATTTTGAAAATGTGAGGCGTCCAAATTAAAGAAAAGATTATGTTTAGCAAGATTTAAATTGAACATTTTCCAAAAAAAAAGGTTTCCGAGTTACAGCAGTGGTAAAGTCTGAAATATGTGTATTATCGCGATGTTTGAAAATTTCTGAATAAGTATACTTAAGCAATGTTTTATCTTCATTGGTGAACGTTGAATGATTTTGATGACTAATGTTACATCCAAATGTTTGAAATAAATATTTAAAAAAACTGGACTGACTTTGGTGTACTGAAAAATACAAAATAATATTAGTTCTATTGGTTCTGGTACTTTTGAAGTTAGTACCACAACTTCAAGATTACCAGTACCAATAGATTATTTTGTAATACAAATAACTAATACTAGTATACTAATAAAGTCGGTCAATTTTTTTTTTATTAAAATATAACATGCTTACATCTTTAAGTGCAACAAAATTAAAATTCCAGTAAATAGGTCTCACTTCTAAGGGGCTGTAAATCGGACACTGTAAAAGTTTTAAAAAATGTTCAGTTTGAAGATCCCGGTGATGATCTCTTCATCTGCCACATCAAATTATAAATTTACGAAGAAAAAATCCCCCTCTATCCTATTGAAGCTTAGGTTTGGGGAGAAATATATGTTGGATTTGTTTTTAGGGTTCAGTCATCGGCTGAAAAATCGGAACAATTATCTCTGTCTATCTGTCTGTTCAGCTGTCACAGTTTATTTGCTCAGTACAAAACGGAGAAAGTGGAAATTTGGTATTGATAGAGAGTTAAGTGATCGCAGCACGGACATATAGTTTAAATAAACAAATTCTGAGAAAATTATAAAATGAGTAGAAAAAATCCCGCATTTCAAATGAAAAGGCTCATTATGAATAATTCAAATATATTTTATTTTTATTAGATATCCTAAAATGAACGTCTATACCCCTATCAAGGAAAATATGCGAAAAGATACATACTCGTTATCTCCGAGAATTAAATCGAAAATACGGAACCTTTCCAGGTGAGCTCGACTCGAACTTGGCCAACTTTTTTTATTGAATCATTTGTTTTGCAAAAAAAATGTAGAATCCTTAGTTATAAGTAGACAGCAGGGACTTGGCGCCAATTTCAAATTGCTTATATGTTCTATCATCATTCATCATCTATAATTTATGTATTTTTTTATTCATTATGTTGTACATATTATACTTTCATTTCATTGGTAATAAGAGAACACAGAGCAGAATTCTGTTGAATTCAATAGGCTCATGAAGTTGAGGATATTCTTATTGAAAGCGAACTACATATATGATTTCATAGAGCTTTTCTGGAAACCATTAAATTTTTTCAATGACATATCAATGCACTAATTACATAATGGATATATTATTTAATTAATAATGAATTAGCGGAATCACTTAATTTCATTTGAGTTTACGTTTGAAGTGGAGACAAATTCGAACAAATGTTATAATCAACGTCAATTAGACTTTGTAAAATTCAAAAACAATTATGAAGTAGTCTCCGAGAGTAGAGACAACAATTTCAAATATATCTTCCTTCTCTATCGTAGGTATAATACATTTTACGTTTTTGTGATAAATAATAAATAAGACACATAGAGTCTCATAAATTATGGAAATCTCTTGTAGATTTCTTTTTCACTGAAAAAAAAAACACTTGGAATTCTTCTAACTTTTAACCTCTATAACGTGAAAACTACCAGTGATTGCATTATCACAACATCACCTTGATCAGAATTAGGTAGGTACCCCACGGCGGGGTCAGGTATCTTGACTCTCGAATAAGCTACTTTTATTTCTGCTAGTATATCAATCTGATTCTGATAGAAACCTTGTTTAATCAAGGTTCTTGACTATGAAAGAATATATATTTTATATTACAGATACAGCTTATCAAAATATTGCAAGGTCCATGTAGTACTCAAAATAAGTGTTAGGTACCTTAGATAAAAAAAAATTGATTAAATCATAAGGTAGTGTGACAACATCAGTTAGATCTTTTTTCCTCGATAATCTTCAATTCAATTCAAGGAAAACTAGTAACGAAGGCAGTAAGCCTACATGCGCATATTCACACCGATTAGCATACTCATTGTACCAACAATTTTAAATTTTATCTGACGAAAATGTTATATTTAGTCTTATTTTGATATATTTAGCTAAATTATACCATTTTGACTTAGCCCAAAAAAATAAAGAAATTTGAGATTTTCAACGATTTTCCTTAGAAAATGGTCTAAAAACAATAAGGATCTTCCTTGGGCCGATACCAACCAACAGCCAGCAAAAAACCCTTGGTCGAAATTCGGTTCCGATCTTGAGTTATCGTGCGGATTAACTTTCTTGCTTGTCTACAGGCTCATTTCCTTGCGAATCTCGGGAATGACGTGATTTTTTGGGTTCCACGATGTGAATATAATAATTACGTTCTGATATACCAGCATTTTTTTTTCTTTCTGAATTGATGAACAGTTTATTAAGTTTAAAATTTCTTACTACTTATTCGCGAAAAATTTTCCCTAAACATCGATTGCAAATAAATTGTCCGGATCTATGCAAAAAACCCTGAGAAAATCAAATTATAAATGAATTAGGAAACTTTTTACGGAAAAAGAACTTTTCACAAAAACTAGGGCCGATTTTATTAGATAATACACCGATTAAACAACTTTATTGGTTGAGGCATTGAAAAATTAAAAATAATGTTAATGAGATTGCCTAGTGGTCGAGATTCGACCATATTTTATTAAATACAAGTTTTAACAGAACTGAGGTTCTTCTGGTAAAGAGTATTCCTCTATAATTATTGTTTTTTTACTCTTGTTTATAAAAAAATGCATTGGCCCAAAATCGAAACCGGATCAGCCGCACGAAAGGCAAGTACGTTCCGACTACACCACCAGGGGATGTATTTTCGTGATCCTATACATCCATAAAAATGATAAAAGCTGGTCAACGTAAATTTACTTAATTGAATTTAATGTATTTGTAACACATTATATATATTATAGGTACCTATCTATGTATTAATTTTAGCTTTCAAGGGGGGTTTCAAAGTATTCTCTTCAACTAATAATAAATA
Organism: Crioceris asparagi; assembly: GCA_958507055.1. Classification (NCBI taxonomy): domain Eukaryota; kingdom Metazoa; phylum Arthropoda; class Insecta; order Coleoptera; family Chrysomelidae; genus Crioceris; species Crioceris asparagi. Next base: position 76,720,157 of record OY293826.1, on the reverse strand, counting down.
GATAACAGAATAATATGCGTACATACTATCCAAAAAGTATTTATGTAAAGATTAAAGGTCAAGGAAAGCGGATTTTCTTTTCAACTATTGTTTTTCAGACTTGGCACTCTGAGACAAACTAATACTTTTATCAATATTTCCTAGAAAAATATGTGTACGTAAAGAATATATATATTTTGTAATTATTCATTAGTTGTGTATATACCTGTTGTATCCGAATTGAATGATGGAGGTTTTTGTCACACAAGCAGCTCGTTTTTTATCATTTTTCTATTAACGATAAACGATATTTACATACCTACATCATTAGCACTACTATAATCACTCGTAGCTTTTTATTATGACTAATAATGTTCTACCTGTTGCCATCTTCATTTTAAGAGGACTTAGAAGCTGAAATGTTCTCACTAGGATACCTTAGTTTAGGACAAAAAATTTATTATACGCTTTAACTATGCCAAATATCATATTCCTCTGTGACTGCATTATTCTTAAAATGGCGTCCCCAAAGACTCTAGTCACCTACTTGAGAAGAGTATCAGTCAGTCATCAATAAATATTATTTTGTACATATTTTTGACGATATTCGAAAAACGCAAGAGGTATATAATTCAACTGCATGTTTCTTTTTTTTATATACGCACGCGCATAGTAAAGGTGCACCGATTTTGATTTTTTTCATAGGAGAGATGAGTATTGAGAAATAGTCCCATATTCAATAAAAATTAATTTCAACATCTACGTAGGCATTCTTGAAAACCGCCACCAAAGGGGGCAATATTTTCGAAAGTTGAAACTTTTATCTGACAAAATTATCATGCCCAGAAACGTTTAAATAGGACATTTTTCAAAAGAAATCACAGATATCCGAGTAACGGCACTAGGATACTGCAAGACTGTTAGACTGTTACCGCCATATTATGAAATCTACGTACCTACTAATGAAACACTCAAAAATATTAAATAATTATTTATTACTTCTCACTAAAGATATGACCGACTTGGTGAATTAACTACTTTTGAAAAGTTCAATATGATTCCTTCTCTCAGCACTTCTCTTTCCAAAGATAGAAGAATCATCCAAATCGTTCAACGCTTACCTTCTTAAGTAAAAATTAATTGGAAAGCACGACAGAGGTCGCATTTATAAAGATATCAAGCTCAAATTTGCTGTAAAAGTCGATCGTGCAAATATCGTTTGTTAGCATATAGCATATAAATATCAACAAAAATATTTTTGAGTTATAGATATGATCTGTACCTACAACTTTTTTCCCTCAAACAAATAGAAAAAACAATAAAAATTAAAAACCGTGAAATGTAAGTACCTATTCGCTGGCTACGAGCCGTCGGATTGTTTTATATTTGAACTCCAAACGAGAATTAATAGCATACGGTTATGAATTTGAGGCCACAAGTTTTTTGTGCATTTGAATTTGAGATGGGTTACACTGACTACTATTAACATCATAAAACATGTTATTATTAGCATTCATTTCCTTAATGGAATCGTTTATAGGCGTAATACTAGTTGGACTTTGCTATTTTTCCTCGAAAAAAAAAATTAATGATGCAAATATTCATATAAATATACCTATTGGTTTGATTATAATAACAAATTAATGTTTTCGTGAAGATTCGCAAAATGAACAATAATCATTGTTACAAAAAGCAAACAGATAATCTAAATTCCAAAAGTTATCAACCTTTGAAGGCCGCTCACATCCTGATAACATATCAATTGCAAGATTATCCACTTAAAATAATCTTATCACAAAAATTTTGTTAGTTGCTCATTTTAACGCGGACAGAATATTTTAATCTTTTTTTTCGAAGACACTTCCTTTTTTCATCAATAATGCCTGATTCCAAAATTATATGTTTTATTTAATTAAACGTCGAGCATACTCAAATATCCTCTTGTAACTAACCATATAATTTCAATAGTTTTCGGTGAACAAATATATAGGATATCCGTTTTGCATAAAAAAATAATTAGTATGTATTCATTTGCAAATTAGCATCAATTATGTTGAGTTGACTTTGTTGATTTTATTTTTGATTTCTATTAAATTATGTTAATAAAGAGATAATGTACCTAATATTTTAAAGTTACTCGAACCTTTTCAAACTCAATTATGAAGATTTTATTCAAAAGTTTGTATGCACAGGAAAAATAATCCTTTTTTTAATTTTTCTGTTTAATATGTCCGATTTATTATATTAAATAGACATAAGAAAAATCTTGCAAAAATAATAAAAAAAATCCGCCACTATAAAAACATGAAAGCTTGTTAAAAACAAAAATAAGATTAAAGATCACTGAATTCAAATTTCGAAGCAAATAAAACAAAAGATGGGTAATACATTTTAAATTTAAAGTAACAGTGAAGATCGTATGACGCATCTACTAGTATGAAAATATTATAATAAAATCAATGAGAAAACATTTCTTTTGATAAAATTTGTATTTTATAGGGAAATTCTTTATAATTGAAAAGTACCTCAAATAAGGATTTTTTTCTGTCTGGATTGGAGTGTATCAAGCAATAACCACTGAATATAAAACTTGACATTGAGATATTTGAGATAAAGACTGGAGGGTCTATACTAACAATTGCCATAGAATCCGTTGTAGTCAATACTTTGATATAATAAATCATAGTCGGGCATGGCCTATTTTGTAACACATCCAGCGATGTGTCATAATATATTAACAATGGTTTATTTTATGGTTGGGACACCCTTTAAATTTTGTCTCAAATATCTTGACCTAACCTAAACTAATAGTTGTCATAAACAACAGACTCATTTTTGCCGGAATGTATTCCAATCATTCTTATAATTTATTGGGTTCTCCATAAATACTTCAACGTATTTAAGATTATAATTGAAGAATTCTATTCTATTCCGGTAATCGTATCTAAAGTCTAAAAAAGTTTTAACTGAATATAGATATTGACCCTCTAATTAGCTGTCGAAATGGGTAAATGGTTGTTATTCTTATTTAAATTTACGAAATTACTTAGAGAAGTAGGAGTATATCAGATATACAGAGGTTTACGCACTTGAGGTACCTATTGACTTTGTTTACCAAGTGAAACTTGGTATGTTATGATATTAAATATTTAGTTCCAGAGGTTTGTCACCCTGCAGAGCTGATAGATGCTACTAATCTTAAATAAAACAATATTAAACAATATTTCGAGATGAAAGTAAATCATAACAGTAAAATTGAGATGAATCTTTATTATATTATTAGTTATTGTTTAATGTTTTTTTTCAAAGTTTATGGTCTTATATTATCTACTATTTACAAAACTAAATTCTGTATAAATAGATTCAAATCTTTATTAGGATATGCAAGCAATAAAATCATGTTGTTATTATTTAGGAAATATTTTTGAATTTGGGTTGTAATTTTTTTGATGAAATTATTTTTTCTACGAGTTCTACGATTCCGCACGTCCGAGAAAACTCTCTTAAATGCCGGAACAATCTCGCAATATTTGCTACTTGAATAAGTTTGCAGGGCACTTACTATATTCACAAGGTCTATACTTAAGATGCTGTCATTTTCATAGAATGCTCAATTAATTTAAACTAATGTTCTTTCTCTACTCAAAAACTCTCAGTTAAGCAACAACTTACTTTTCGCCTTGAACAATCCACCCTGCGTCGCTCTATACGTGATATTCTCAAATTGTATATCGACGGGTTCCTTTTGCGGCAGCATGGCAAACTTGACATCTTTAACGAATGTTGGAGCTACCAGTTGTTGTTTCTCTTTATCGCAGCTACTACTACCATTCTTCCCATACACCGCAGCGACGCTATCCCCCGCCGTATTCCCGTTGTTGGAAAAACCACCACCGTTCGCACCACAACTATTTTCGATGCAGCTGAGACTACCGACGACGACGCCACCGGCGCTCACGACTTTGCTATTACCGTTGATACTTCTGCTAGCAGCTGCAGCTCCATTCAAGTTACCTTCATGCATGACCACTTCCATTGTTTTGATTTTGTTACAATGAATTATTAATTTGCACCTATATCGCACGGGAGCTTCGAAAAGTCGGTAGTACCACTACTACTATTTCTTGCCTGTATTTATCACTCCAGCTCAGACAACTGATTATACGCAAATGATGGTCGCTTCTCTTAGTAAGTAGGCTCTAGAAACTATAATATCTTGTCCAAACCGAAACGCACTAGGCTAGTTAGTTTACAAGATGTTTGTATGTCTATGTATGTACAATGTGAGGACTGTAAGGAGAGTCTCACAAAACTGGGTGATTATTGTATCTTGTGCACTCTCAAGTGTTATTTATTTTATCTATATACTCTGAGTATTATTATATATAGAGTGTGTATGTTTACTAATTGGACTGTGATTAAAGTCCACAATTTTATATTCATTGTCATTTTCCAATGAGAGTGAGTCGTTATCAATATTATAGCAATATATATGTGTATTTTTTGGTTTTCGGTAATGTACATATAATACATATTTAATGTGGATGGGTTATCTATTATCATTAGAGGGAACAGCGTGGTCAAAGGGAAAATGTCAAATAATGCGACTTCTAGTGTCCTGAGATTTTTTTTTTCTCTGAGAAAAGTATTGTAGTCGTTCCACAATTCCAATTTTCATCTATTCCGCTGAATGGACATACTGTTCGAACTAGTTGCCAGGCCAAAAAACGTGTTTTGCTCCTGACTGTTGTACGAAAACGGATCTAACGTTTTTTGTGGAATTTGTATTAAAAATTATTTTAGAACACTTCACCGAGTGTGATCGGGTGCATCTCTTAGAAGAACCGGATGTTTAATTAAAAATATTCTATTTAGCTGGAGAATTTCGGGCTCAAAATAAGATGATTCAAGACAAATGAGTTAGGTACAGGATATTCTATGTAGAATAAGAACTAAAGCCTTTTTGTTATTTAATTAGACGTTATTAGAATTATTTGTTAATTGTATCAATAAACGTAATTTTGATGGGTACGGTAAAGGTAGTATATTTACATAAACACTAGATAATTAAAAAAATACAGCAAAATAACAATTCCTCCAATGGCGTAGATTTTTTGGTTCATCATCTTCCTTACCCTCGTCGTGCGGCTCTTGTAGGTAGTAACCAGAAGCAAATTTTTAATACGCATCAAGTTAGCGAAACAACTTTGGAAAATGAAAACGCCATCAGGTCATTTTCTCCTATGTTATAGAAGGATCCAGAAAGTAATTTATTATCATAATGATAGAACATTTCCTCTTTGAATGAACGCGACTACTATTTTACTATGGGGTGAGTTCAGGTAAGTAAAAACTTTTCTATATTCTTGAATTTTTGCTTTTTCTATAAGTATATGAAATGTTCACATATTGTGGAAAGTAAACAGTAGAAAATGAAATTATTAATAAAATCTAAAGGTGATAGTTTATAAAGAATGAGGTAATGTTCTGCGGGTAACAAATAAAACAGACCTATAAATACAAAGAAAATTATTCATCATTTATTATTTTCTAAAATAAACTATTAATTCTGGTCGCACTTTTCTCCCTTCTCTCATTAGAGTGGCCTTTAATTTATAATCGTCATAGATAACCCAATTAGTATTTCTTTTCACAACCGCAGTATAATGACCAACAGATTTTAATCTTGGGTTCATTGTTGTTTCGCCTATATAATTAACGAACCCCAAAACTGCAAATTCTCTTGCGGATACCGGACATTGGAATATTTGTGGAATGGAGTCGATGTCGATTTCCTGTTCTATGTCAACCCCTACGACAACAAAATCCCCTAAAAACCATGGTCAGTATTGGATATTTGCATAAAATTATAAATGTAATACCTATCATATGAACTCCATTTTCCATCTTTCCATTTGCCAAAGAAAAAAAATAGCATTTTCCATCAATTTGATGGATAGAATCCGATGTAAGGTTCGGTTTGAGATATTCAATGTAAATTTCGGTTCTTTTTCTATAAATTTTCGATTGAATTTGAAAGTTAGAAACCTCAGCAACCATTTCAAATAATGAATTGCTCTGTCTGTGTTTGTTGATATATAATCTTGGAAGATTTTATGATCCGTGAAACCAGCCAAAGTTATCTGAAAAATGCTAACCAAAGCACACGTATCAGCAACTGAAAATTTATTCTTTCCTAGTGTGACCAAATTTAAACTACTATTGTTTCCATTTTTGAGAATCCGCAGAGTGCGACATTTAAATGACGTTATAACGTCAAATAAATTTGGATTGGTTTTACTCATGTAATAAGACTTTCTGTTTTTTTCTCCTTAGCGTGTCCTTTATTTCGCCAATTTTCAAATTCACTGAGAGCGATTGTGTCATCTCTGGTAGAACTTTCGTGACAATTTTTACATATTCGTTTTGCTCGGATACCTCCTTCTTCTCCTTCGATGGCTACAGAACATTTGGGAAGTACATGTACATTCAAGCCGCAAACAATGCAATTAATATTTGCAGTGCTGTGAAGGATTTTGAGGCACATCAAACAAGTTGAAGGCTCATCAAAATTTCTCCCCAAATCCAAATCCCCAGGAGGACGTCTTTCTCTATTTCTTGGATAGTTAAGAATTGTTTCTGGAGTTTGTCATCGTCCAGGTTTTCATTGTCATTTTCAAACCCATCATTGGATAGGTTTTCTATGTCAATGACAAGCTCACCATCATTATAATTCAAGATAGTATTAGACAGATTTACAGCAACTTGCTAATCATCACCATCACAGATTTCGGAGTGTTTCCGTATTTTCAAGCATTCAACAAATTTAAGTTTCCCATTGTAGTGTTTAATTAGTTTTAAAACGGCTAAATCGTGACGGGTGGTTTTTGGTAGAATCTCTTGTTTTATTATCTTTCGACAGGAGCACTGCTGGCTGGTATTCGTCCAAATCCAAAAGAACCGCGACAAATGCAAGACCAGACAGGAATCGTCATCATCTGTTTGTGGAGTCGAATTGCGAAACTGGGACAAAATCGTGAAATCAAATCATCTCCTTTCTCTTTTAAAATTATTTCATCAACTTCTTTTCTGATGCCTTGGATCCACATAAATAAATTACCATCTCCTTTTGCATCAATGTCCTCCTCTGAATGTGGTTGCTCCGGTTCGGTTCTGTCGTCCAGAGATTTTTGTATGGTTAATTCCATTTGTTAGTTTTCCAAAGTTTCCCTGGAAATTATTTTTTTAAGAAACTCTAAAAATTCTTGAAGCGTTGTTGATCCGTTTCCAGCAGTTTCACTCAGTGAAACAGCGAAGAAAGATTTGATAAGATTTGAAAGTTTCCATTTGGCTGCGGCATAAAATTAGCTGACAATAGAAAACAAAAAGAATTTTTTAACTGTTTTTTTTTCGTTGCAAAGACATACTGCCCAATTGTTTAAATAATGTGCATTATCAATTCTGATGTAGGTTTTGGGAACAGAATTCGAGAAGCAAGCTGCTGCGTAGGCCTCGATGTTGGTGTACCCAGTGAAAACCCAAGTACATGCATTCAGCAAAGCCTTCGATGAATCACAAACCTGTAATCAAATAGAGTGAGTAGATATTTCAATACCATTGTTCGAAAAATTTTCTGAAGCTTAGCCTGAAAGTCAAGAGAATGATCTTGAAGGAAAACGCATCAGTTCTCGAATTCTCGCAAATTTATCAGTTGTCTTATTCATCATAATAAGTCGATAAACAAAGTCTCAAAGGAGCGGTTTTCGATGAATAATTTTAATTATGGGCCAGCGGACTAGCGCGTCATGCCTTATTTTCATGTCTTTTACGGTATAATTGAGCTAAGTAGGAAAATTTCTTATTAGAAATTTACTTATTGCGATTGTTAAACACGTTAGCGGTCGCAATTTTGAATCTATCAAATTGGTTAGAAAAATCAGTTGTCTAACAAATATCTCGGTCGATTCAACTATCATGATTGAGCTAGTAGATTCAAAATGGCGGCCGTACAAAATGTCTCACAGAATAGCTGTTATCATAAATAACATTGACTTTAAACATGATACGTAGCTACAACATTTTTTGAAATATTTTTCGATAGAAGTTATAGGAGAAAAATAAGAACTATTGAATAAAAAAAATAAAAAAAAATAGAACCAATCAAAAAACCCTGACTGAATTTCCTGTTATTGTATAGGTATTTTCCAGGTAAGGTAATCTCGACCTCGATAAAAAGGTAATATAATAATAAAATATATTTATAAGAGGTCTCTCACTCGCTTCAACCGCTAGACCAGCACACCTTGGTGAACTGTGCTCATAGGCTCAAAATTTTGTAGATGAAATATATTGATTTCTGAAAAAATTACCTTTCTAATGGCTACATATCGGGTGGATTTTATTATTTTATTTTACAACTATAAACAATGCTTATCAACATCTACTCACAACTTCTTTTGGATACTTTGCTCCTGATTGAATCCAGTGAATTAGACACATAGATATTGTTACCATATCTTGACGTTCAGAAAATGTTCCAGATACATTGATTAGTTGATTCTGTTTGTATAAAACAGCGAGATAAAGATAAATTTGCTGTGATAATTCTTTATTGGCATGCATGATATGCTTTGCGATTCCTCCAGTTGCATCAATGCAGAGTCGACTTTCTCCCGTCTTCATCAACTGATTGTAGATCTGGATTTGATGTGGAGACCAAAAATTAACAAAAACTGGATCAATTCCGATGTCTCTGATGATCCCTTTACCTTCAGGACTCCTTTTTAACTTTGTCAAGGCTATTATTGGGTGTGGATCGCGATACTGGTATTTTGCATTCCTCAAGACATTTGCGGAGTATAAAAATGGAGGTTCCGAAAAGTCTCCTTCTTTCATCATTTCCGCTGCCTTTGTTGTTCCTAATAATTCTGCTGAAGGTGACTCAATTGGGAAACAACTTTTTTTCTTTTTCGCCTCGGCATTTCCGTTTTCAGCAAGTGCCGATACCTTTTGATGCCAAAAATTCTATTTTAACCACTTCTTGGTATTCTATTTGTGGTAAAATACTGCACTTCAAACGACTGCCACATTTGCAATGACCTAGAATATATAAAATATTAAGAAAGCAAAATTGATTATTTAATTCTGCGTTTTGATTATACATAAACATAAATTATTCATTACTAATTAAACATTCATTTTATTATTTTCTTGATGAACAGTTTTACCTGTAAAAGCACCTGTTCGTCTGTCTTGATTGATGTAGTTGCTTTCGAAATGGTAACCGTGTTGAAGGCGAAAGTCTTCGTAGATTTTTTTAGTTACAGTTTCGTTCCATTTTTCAGGTTGCAGGACATTCAAAACACGCATCCGACGATTTCTTTTTTTATCCCAATATTTTCGAGTACTTTGAACAATCATTCCATCAAATTCTGATTTGCCGAACAAAAGGGTGAAAACACAATCTGATCCTTCCTATTCCTCATCATCAGAACTAGGTAGTGTTGAATCGAAACAGATCGAAGCTTTTGGGCTTGAGTGCTTTGTAACTCCCAATAGCGTTTTCCTCAAGTCAAAGCGATCAGTTGATACATAGGAATATAGAGTTGCTGATTTTATCTTATCACCAAGTTCTTCGGCAATTAGTTTCCAAATTTCATTTCTTTCAGATAAAATGGAATTACCTGTCGCACTAACCAATTTATCTCGATATTTATTAATGTTACGATTAGTAGCTGCTTGTCCACAGTCTGTGGGCGACCACGAGACATTTTTTAAAAAGCTCAAGAGAGTTACTAGACCACGTATTCAAACGTAGAAAATTCTCAACTCACAACGTATTTTCAGTCGAGGCTAGACAAGAACAGCCGTGAGTTGTTGCTATTACTGAAGCTTCTATCTACATACAAGTACACCAGTAGGCCAGTAGGTACTACGCGTTAACCTATCAGGTTCGATATCTGCATAATACCACAGTATAAAGAAATATAACTAATTGTTTCATGAGGCTGTAGGGGACTGGATTGAGAAGGAGTTCTAAATGTATTAGTGTTTGCTTAGAGATAGACGTAGAGTTAGGGCGGATTTTTTCTCACCTTTCATTATTGGCAAATTCTATAATTTTCGGTTATTGGCGGTCTCCAATGTTAACGTGTTTCCTTACCAATATAGCAAAAAGTTAGCGAGAATGCCTCAAACATTTTTAAAAAGTTATAAAGGCCAACTTTAGGGTTCTGTACCCGAAAAGTGTGAAAACGGGACATTATTACTTAGACTCAGCTGTCCGTCCGTCAGCGGGAGAGCTGGACAGAGGATAGGTAAATAATTGATATTTTCTTAAAATAAGTACTGATTTCTATTTTTCCACGAATGATTAACGGCAAAAAAGCGTCAAATCCCCCACCTATCGGTTTTTTGATATTTCTGTTATTACCCTAGTTGACTCGACGTCAAGTTAGCGAGACACCCATTTTCTAGTAGAAGGAGAAGAGCGGCAAAATAGTTTTTTCTACAACTAATTAACTGCAGAAAAGCGGCAAATTCTCCATCTATTGGTTTTTTGATATTTCCGCTATTAACTTAGGTGACTGGACGTCAAGTTAGCGAGACACCCATTTTCTAGTAGAAGGAAAAGAGTGGCAAAATTATTTTTCTCACAATTAATTAACGGTAAAAAAGCGGCCAATTCTTGACCTAATGGCATTCCTATTTTCCAAAGTTGTTTCGCTAACTTGACGTCAACTTAGCCAGACATCCATTATTCAGTAGAAGGAAAAGAGCGTCAAAATTATTTTTTCCACAACTAATTAACGGCAAAAAAGCGGAAAATTCTCCACATATTGGTTTTTTGATATTTCCGATATTAACTTAGTTGACTCGACGTCAAGTTAGCGAAACAACCATTTTCTAGTAGAAGGAAAAGAGCGGCAAAATTATTTTTTTCACAACTAATTAACGGCAAAAAAGCGACAAATTCATGAACTAATGGTATTCCTATTTTCCAAAGTTGTTTCGCTAACTTGACGTCAACTTAGCGAGACACCCATTTTGTAGTAGATGGAAAAGAGCGGCAAAATTATTTTTTCCTCAAATAATTAACGGCAGAAAAGCGGCAAATTCCTGATCTAATGACGTTCTCATTTTCCAAAGTTGTTTTGCACTTGATGCACATAAATTTTTAACATAATTAAATACTATGTACAGCACGACCATTCTCTGCCAATTAGAATAGGGATTCGACTGATCATTTTACTGGGCACAAATCACTTTCTAATTTTTAAATAAAACACAACCATTGAGGCATCTTCTCTGCTTATAATTTGGGATGAATCTTCAGATTTTGATACGAACTTTCTCCTGTTAAAATATACTAATTATTAACGAAGCACCCTGTATAAGCATTTTCTATCTCTTAGGTAAATTTCTTAATGAAATGTACCTATTGCGATCGTTCACACTTCTGAATTTCGAAAAAAATTCAACGGCATGTTGTTATACGTCTATAAATACTTCCAAAAAAACTTTTGGTTCAAAAGTTTATATATTAACACGATAGAGGTCGCAGTTTTGGAGGTATCAAGTTCAAATTTTCTACAAAAATCAATCTCTTAAATATCTCGGCCGAGTTCCTTTTTAGGCATTATCGGGTAAGTAGTTTCAAAATGGCGACCATTCAAACATTATAAAAAAACAAAAAAAGGGCTGTAGTGTAAATATCATCAAAAATAATTTTGGGTTGTAGATATAATCATTACCTACAACTTTTGTTTGAAGCAATCTCATAAAATCCACAGAAAAAGAAATGATAAAAATAAGAAATATTGCTAAAACATGAAAACTCAATATAAATTTTATGTAATTGTACATTTTCTGGAGATCTTAGTATAGACCCTGATTAAAAAAATATATATTTAAATTATTGATAAGAAACAGGCGAAAAAAAACAGCCTTGAAGCGGAACGCGAACCCTATCTGCTTTATATTCAACTGCCAAAACAACAGCCTCTAACCACAAGGCTATGACACATGACACATTATAAATTAGCAATTTGAGTGTAATGACATGTAAGCCAATGGAAAGATTGTTCAAATCTCAATTCAATGAATTTTGAGAAATTTACCTTTCCGCTGGCTACAAGCCGTCGGAAGTTTTTTCTTTTCGGTAAATTTCTTTTAATCATAACCATAGAGTTAAGCTCTTATCATATATATCAATTTTTAATTTACATCTTTATTTTTAGAGTTACATACCCAAAACGGTGAAAACGCTACCCTATTACTAAGACTCCACAGTCCGTCTGTCTGTCTATATATCAGAAGGCTTTATTTCATGAACCGTAATAGGTAGAGAGCTGAAATTTTCACAGAATGTTTATATCAATTGCCGCTACAACATATACTAAGTTCGTTCGTCTGTTCGTTTGTCAGCGGGCTGTATCTACTAAACCGTAGTAGTTAGACAGTCAAAATTTTCACAGAATGTGTATTTCTATTTTCTAATTACCACTTACTTATTGTATGATAAGTTTTGACGTTTAAGTTCAATTCATGTGAAGCTAGCACTAGACTTTCTGATTTTTGTTGGTTTATTAGTACCTAATTTCGGTGTTCGAGTCCTCAGAAGAACTTAAATAGCCCCTTCTGACATATCGGGATCGAGGTGACCCTTCGTACGCACATAGGTGATGTTGGAGGAGATGCTTCCGCCTTATTTTTTTAAGGTACGTACGCCCAATGCGTGCAATAAGTCACTTTTTGGAATCCATGCTATTGCCAAAGATTAGAAACACCTAACCTTTGCTACTGCACAGAACAAATTGTTCTTGATTTGAAAGGAATACGGAATCACTGCAACGATTGGTTATTTTGGTGCTGCGTTAAACATTATTTATTTTTTAAAGGAAAGTTTATTCAAGCTTACAATATACCATTCGAGGTAGTGTTTTTTTTTAATAAGATACGGCTGCCGAAAAAATCACGTTTTTTTAAGGAGGTTCTGACTTTTTATTGTCTAGTAAATCTAGTCTTCATGTCTACCAATATAATACCAATTTGCTACTGCAACCAAAGGAATGTAATGTTACCTTTGCATATAAATTGTTTTTATTAATGTTCAAATTAGTTAGCTCGGCGAGGGATCTTCATCCTTATCGTTAATGGCATAAAATAATAATAGGTATACAGCTTGTCCAAGATAAGAATGAACAGCAAGGGTATAACATAAATTGTAATAAGACTTTCTTTACATATTCTCGGATGTATCGAATTTATTAATTGGTGCACTGAAAAATACAAAATAATATTAATTTCACTGGTGGTGATACTTCTAAAGTTGTGCAGTTATAGGTAGGTAGAATACATTTGGTCCTAGTTTTTGTGAAAAAAATTAGAACGATTAGAATCAAGCGATATATACCATATCTAATAAACAAACATAATTACTTATATATACCTACTTTGACCTATCTAATAAATGTTCATGTCTGTAAATGTAATTTGTCTATAAAATGTAGGCATATAATATACAGTGTGTCTGGAAAGTTCGTACCGAAAATGATAGGACCTACAATGGGAGCCAAAATAATGTTGGTACTTACTTCATATAAGGAAATGTTTTAATCGTATAGGGCTTATAGCGGCCCTGGGAATATTTTTTTTATAAAATCCATAAATATGTACGTCCTCAAAGATTTTTCATGGAGTTCGCTTTCGTCATTTAAAAAAAATTGGTGCCCCAAAGAGGAGGCACAGCCCTAAACAACTTTGTTTTTTCAAATTAGAAGACACCACTTTTGTGGCACCTCTTTGGAAAGCTTATAACTTTATTAAACCAGAAAGCATCATTACAAAAGTAATAAAATAATCCTATAGAGGTAAACAAGTTACCTGTAGGTATATAGGTCTGGCATAAATCGTAGAAAAAATAAAAATAAATTAAATATAATACAAAAAAATAAAGAACAAAATACTAATTTCTAAATAATCTAAGTAAAAGTAATAGAAAGGAGAATAGAAATTTAACAAATGTAGTGTAATGTACTTGAACTAATATTTTTCTTGCACGCAAGTTACTTACTTTATTATAATTTAGTCCAATCCACTCAGACAATTTCTTTTTAGAATTTTTGGAACCATCAAGATATTTCATGTCTATTGGTAACAAATTAAAAATTTTCAAGGACGTTATAAACTGCTTTTGAAATTTACTGTTCTATAAATCATAGGAATTAGCAAGATCTTATTCCTTGTTACACTGGTAGATACATTAAACTGCACCTTATGATACTTATGAAATTTGTTAATAGACTCAAATGCAAATCTGCTCTTGAGATTCAGGGGCTTAACAGCAGTGCTGACACTATTCATGTACACTATTTATAAAATCCTTTTTTTTAATTGATATTTAGTAATTAATGATATAAATATATATATATATATATATATATATATATATATATATATATATATATATATATATGTCATAAGCTTCACTCCATTCGATTATACCATACGACGCAATGCCGTCAAATAGACCACAAACATCTGGGCGACCGAGCTTTGCTATAGTTAAAATGTATTGCGATCGGTAAATATTACTTTTATCATTCACATGGCTCAGAATTTAAAGATTTCAAAATGAATATGAATGTGAATTATACCACAACTCATCTGTATCACCAATCGACTTCTCAACCCCCAAACACTATACATACTGAAACTTTTATCTGCGGAGCCATTTGAAATAGCTAGTGTGGACCTCGAGGGTCACACCGATTGAATATGAAAGTCTCGTCAATCGATTTCTCGTTTCTTAAAACCCCTTTTTGCAAATTTTTACCAAAATCTGCTAACCCTTCCTTGAAATAGCTAATGTGTACCTTAAGGGTCGCAATATATTAGATATGTACAAATTTTCAGTGAAAATTTCCGATTAAATTATTAGAAACTCATATTAAGATCGTTCCATTTAAAAAATGGGCTTCATTAAAAAAAATCAAAGGTGAGCAGAATTCTCATCGAGGAACTCTGGATTAATACCCGGAAGCTTAACCATAGGGCAATTTTTCCCTATGATATTATCGGGTTCATATTGGTATCTGACATATAACCTATAAAACTCGTAAAATGAGAATATTAATTGCTGAAAACGATTTTTCTTGTGAATGTGAATACAACCAATCGATTCAATATATATATATATAAAAAAAAGCATTCCTCGTTTAATATAAGTTTCCCCATTGGCGATAATTGAGGTGTCGTAGATTTATCTGGCAACAGAGACAACAGATCATTCATGTATATTACAAAGAGTAAAGGGCCTAATATATTTCCTTGTGGAACACCAGTCAGAATTAATTTTTCCTTGCTATATATGTTATTTAAAAGAACTACTTGCTTACGGTTTGACAAACAGTCTTTAATTAGATTTAATACAGACCCTCTTATTTCATATATCTACACAATTTCGATAACAATATTCTATGATTGACGGTGTCAAATGCCTTCGTAAGGTCGAGAAATGTGGTAATGGTTCGTGAGCGGTCATTCAGATTTTTGTTGATATCTTTAGTTAAATCAGTTAATACATTATTGGTTCCTTTGTTTCTCATGAATCCATATTGCCTGGGTGATCTTTATAATACATTTAATGAGGAAATTAAACATTCTTTTGTGAACATTTTCTTCAAGGATTTTTGCAAAATTGTATATTAGAGAAATAGGACGATAATTTGACACATCCCAGTATTTCTCTCCCTTGCGTATGGGCACCACTACATCATTTCTTAAAACTTCAGGCCAGGTTTCATTAAAGCACATATTAAAAATGTACTCCAGAGGCTGTACAATAGAATTTGCAACGGTTTTGATTGCTTTTACGTTTATTCCGTCCGAACCACCAGCTTTAAGTTTAAGTTTTTTTTATTATTTCAATTATCTCTTGACTAGTATTTGGTAGAAGATAGAATGTTTTATCATTCATGGGAATAGAAAAGGTATTAAAACTATGAACTATTATTGAAAAAGGAATTTGTCGATAACATCTGAAATCTGTCAAACCATGGGTCAAAGATTTACAAAATACTGATTTTAACTATTTAATGAACAATTAAATTATCAATTAAGGTTATTACTGGAATGTCACCTTTTCAGCGTAACAGTTGTTGAAAATGTGCCCCATTAACTTGTGGGCACAGACCCAACCAATGGTAGATCTCTTCCCTTACTCTTCCCAAAACTTCTGGCGTGATTAAACGTATCCCTGCCCAAATCCTTAAAAAATCTAAGTGTGTAATATCAGGGGATCTGGGAGGCCATTATATAAATACTCGCCGTCCAATCCACCTATTCTGAAATGCAGCTTTTAAGAATTCCCTTACATTTCTTGCAAAATGGAGAGCAGCTCCATCCTGGTATGAAAATATACTTAGGTCTAAATTTCCATCATTAGGAAATATTCTTTGGAGTTCTGGTATTTTGAAGAAAATTTAAATTTAGATCGCCATTTAAATTGTCTTCAAAAAAGAATGGACCAATTAGTCTGTAGCCTATTATTCCAGCCCAAACATTCACTTTCCCGTTGAGAGTGGCATTCGAGAATCCAATGAGGATTTTCGTCGCTATAAAATCGACAATTTTGACTATTAACCTAAATTAAAAACTAAATGTTGCTTCATCAGAAAAAATATCCAATCTAAATCAACTTGTCGGTTGTCCAATATGGCCATCATAACTTCGCTAAATTGTACACTTCTTCTAATTCTTGTACTGGATGCATTTTGAATGGTTTTATGTCAGTAGATTTTGTGATCTTTAACATCGTCTGATGATCAATATTGGGTTTTCTTGATAAGTCAGTAGGATACCCAATTAAGTTTCATCTGATACTCTTGGGGGTCTTCTTCGAGGAACATATCTTATTTAGAGAATTGGATCATCCAATTCTCTAAATTGCTTTACAATTTTGCTGACTGCACTTCGCGACAGAGGTGGCAAATTGGGATAACTTTCTTGAAACAACGCAGCAACTTCTTCTTGACTTCTCTCTCCAAACCCTATTATCATTAGTATTTTAATTCGTAACGTTTCAGTTAAATACATTATAAGAATTTTTAAATCAATGTGTTGAGAATTTCAAACCACTCGGCAAACATAATACAACTGGCAAAGAAAATTACATCCAGTTGAGTCTGAGCCAACTGGATCTAAAAATAACGGTCGATGTAAATTTCTGGTCAAAAAAATATTATCAACAAATTCCTTGTTCAAGCTTTCCAAAGAGGTGCCACAAGTGATGTCTTCTAATTTGAAAAAACAAAGTTGTTAGGGCTGCGCCCCTTCTTTAGGTCCCATTTTTTACATGACGAAAGTGAACTCTATAAAAAATCTTTGAGGACGTATTTTATAAAAATCTTATTCCCAGGGCCGCCATAGGCAGCGTTCCATTTAAAATCCCCGCCCCGTATAAGTGACAATTTCAAAAAATAATTTAATTTATAAAGCCCACGCCCCTTTTGGATGCAGTTTTTTTGGGGAAAGGAGATGCTGAATAAAAAAATTGTTTAATATGGGCCCATTTCTCTACTGAATCAATATATTAAATATCAAGAACGGTAAGACTATTAATGATTAAATACAATGTTTGAAGACAGATCACAGCGAAGTCTCTAATATTTTCTGAAACCAGTAAACCATTATCGTTTTCATGGTGTTTAACTGACAAAAATAACCAACTGTTTATACCCTTCAAAGTGAAAGAATTCACGCTTCTCTGTATGGTAAGTTATATACCTACTTACAGATGAGTTTGGTTAGCAGCCAGCATAGCAACCGATAGCCCAACTTACTTTCGTCACAGACAATCTATTCCAACACAATTGTCTGTGTTTTCGTCGTAGAAACAAATGTGGTAAATAATTGTAGTTCAGTAGGTATTGATTTTTGTTTCTGAAATATGTTATTCGTAATTCTTGTTCTTATTTGAAAATATATTAGAAAATTAAAGTATTTTTTTCATTGCTGCTTTCATTGTTCTACAAAATAGCGTACCTATACAAATTTTTCATCCAACGTTCTTTCTCTCAGAAATCTAAAACAGGGTTTAGGTAGCCATTTTTATTACAAATTCAACAATGTATCAGTGGCATAATAATGAATTGTTATTTCTTTTATTAGCAAGCTTTCTAAAATAAATTTGAGATCTAATTATTGTTGAAATGTATTATATTTATTCTATTTCCTTATAGCTTAGTGCGGCCTACTGAACTCCGCTTCCCCATTTAGGGCTCCGCCGAACATGCGAGACAGAAAAAGCCTGCGATAAGAAGGAAAAATAGAAGCCCTCATTCTACAAGTTACTACGTCACGTCTATGGTTGAATGTGACAGAAGATTATCATAATCTATTAAACAAGTAATCAGCAGATTCTAATCAGTTTCGATTCTACAATAATTTAACAACGTTGGAAATTTCAGATATACCAATTCAACTGTGACGTAATACAACTGGTTTACTTAAATGTACTTTATTTGGATAACTCAACCAATTAAAAGGGACTGGCTTCGATCGTCAAATTAAAGCAGCGCGGAGTGTGCCGAGAGGTTGGACGAGTCACAGAGTATGGGACGAGTGACCACCAGAGTGAACAATTTGTATGTTCTCTCTGGTTCCCTATCTTGCAAGCCAAGGAAAAACTAGCGAGGCCCCAATACAGCTTCTCTGGAAAGATATGTCTTAAGCTATCTTGAGACATATCCGTATTTCAGAATCTATGATAAATGATAGGTCCTCTTGTCTGTGACGGTGACAACACTTTCAAAGCAGAGAAGTCGCCTAAGAGGGCTCAAAGAAACCTGTTAAATTCATTTTTAGACGGTCAATAACGAATTTAAAAGACTTAAGTTCATTTCGAAGACCTGTTTTATGCCAAAATTAATCATTTTCTACACAAACTACGTCCCACATTATTTTGTATTTCCAGTGCCTTATCGAAATTGGTCCTAGTTTTGGTAATACTTTATTTATTGTTTAGGTGTATAATGGGTGTCCCAAAAATGCGTATTTGCTCGAAATATCGATAATGTTGTTATAGGTATATGAA
The DNA here is from genome assembly GCA_958507055.1 of Crioceris asparagi. Classification (NCBI taxonomy): domain Eukaryota; kingdom Metazoa; phylum Arthropoda; class Insecta; order Coleoptera; family Chrysomelidae; genus Crioceris; species Crioceris asparagi. The sequence goes on along the minus strand of OY293826.1, from coordinate 76,701,082 downwards.
AAAAGTATTTTATAAAAGTTATACGGCTCCAGAAAGGTCCCGTTCGGAAAATAGTTCCAGATGCGTAATAGCAAAAACTATTTTTTTAATTAGAATAACTAGTTCTTTTTTGTCATTGTGACGGTCCCTTTATTCCCCAATCAGCACTAATTTTGATGCGAAGTTATTATTTTTTCGAAAAAATTGGGAGTGATGATTGAATTAAGCAAATGTAAATAGGCTATTTCTTTAAAGATCTGAATTTTGTCTGGTGCAGTGACGTAGAGGACACTGAAGCGTTTATTGCTCTGATCAGGTCGGGCGACATCGGCGGCCACGGAATAGGTCCTTGTCGTTCTACCCACTTATCAGAAAACATTACATCCAACTCATCTGGTACTTCTCCCAAAAAGTGTGCTGATGTTCCTTCTAGCTGAAACCACATTTCATTTTTGATGTGATTAGCTAGGTGTCTGATCAACCTAGAAGAAGAAAGTCTTGTCCATTCAATTTTCTTTCGAAAAAATAGGGACCGAACATAGTTATCCACAACACCACCCCATACATTAATGCTCCATTTGTATTGATAATTATTAACATAAAGAATACAGGGATATTCGGTACTATAATAATGATAGTTGTGCCTATTAACGAATCCGTTCCTGTGGAAGGTGAAATTTGTTAGATTTTTAAGTCCTGCCAGCTGAAGATTTCAATATCTCTATGTCTCTGCTTATTTCCCTAACACTCAACTAAGGACTACAACTACCACTGCAAGACTAATAGTTAATTGGTTCTCATGAGTTAACATTGTTTTAGCACGACTCTTTCGAATCGTTTCGATCAGAAAATATATGAAACAGGGTACAAGACATTTAAAAGCGATTATTTTCTTTCCTTTTATTTCCAGCTTGGACAATTAAACAAATATTTCTTTAATTTTATAGAAACAATTTGAAAAACACGAATAATCTAAGAACAGTTAGGAATAACTTATAACATGTTAGTATCCTCAGATTGGTAATTTATAGCAGAATGCGAAAACAAATTAATATAGAGGATGTTCCATTTAAAAAAGCGAATAAACTTAAATCGGAGTGAACGAAAATGAATCTAACGTTTGAAGCACCCTGTATAGTAAGAAAATTAGTGCTGATTGGGGAATAGAGGGACCGTCACAATGACATAAAATTGAACTAGTTATTCTATTTAAAAAAATATTTTTTTTGCTATTACGCATCTGAGACTATTTTCAGAACGTGGACTTTCTGGTGCCGTATAACTTTTATAATATACTTTTTTCATATATAATAACATCATCGATAAATCCAGCAAATACGCACTGTTAGGACACCCAGGATATACCTATACAATAAATAAAATATTACCAAAACTAGGACCGACTTCAGTAGATGAGGCACTGGAAATACAATAAATATTTTTTACAAAAAAATGGACTGACTTTATTAGTTGTTGCATTGAAAAATACAAAATAATATTAATTCTATTGGTGCTGGTTTTTTTGGAGTTGGTGCCTACAATAAAAAAACTACAACGGCTCAACTTCAAAATTACCAGCAATAATAAAATTAATATTATTTTGTATTTTTCAGTGCAAAAAGTGATAAAGTCGGTAAATTTTTTAGTAAAAAATATTTATTTCACATTTTTGAGTGTAACATTAGTCATAAAAATTGTTGAACGTTCACTAATACCAAAAAAAATATAGGCTTAGCTTGTACTTGTTATTTATTATTCAGAAATCTCAAAACATCCCGGCGCAAACATATAAAATTTCGGCGCAAATATACAATTTCAGACTTTACTGCTGTAACTAAAGAACCGTAACACAATTTATATGTTGTTACATATAATCTTTTCTTTAATTTGGCCGTCTCATATTTTCACTTTTCGAAAAAAAATTGCTCTTCCGCATATCGGAATGACGCATATCACATACTTCAGATTTTACCATTGCGAAACTCGGAAACAGTAACTCTTTTGAGAAAATATTCAATTTAAACGTTGTCGAATATGGTCACCTTTCTAATTTTCAAATCTCGAATTTTCGTTTCTCGGAAAAATTGGTTCCTTTCACATAGCTGAAACACATATTTCAGACAGTAACGCGGAAACCTATGATTATTTTTAAAAATTCTCAATTCAAACGTTTCCGAATATGGAATTTTCTTAAACTCTGCCGTCTCGGATTTTAAATTTTCGAGAAAAATTGCCCCTCCAAACCCTTTGGGGGAAGGAGATTTCAGACTTGAGTTTTTCTAAATATGGGACCATTCATCAACTCTCCTTTTTCAAATGAAACAAAAATCGTCTAAATCGAAGAACATTTACTATGCAAAACGCGCGAACAGCCATAAAAAAAAGCAAACATACAACCGAATTGTATACCTTCTCCTGTTTTTGAAGTCGGTCAAAAAAATAGCTTAATCACAGTTGTTTTATTCAGAGCCTACATCACTCCCAGTAGGGAATGAAGAGACCATAACAAAAACAAAAATAGAACTAGTTGTTCTATTAAAAAAATATTTTTTTGTTTTCACGGAAAAATGCAACACCCTGTGCACCTAGAACTATTTACAGAACGTGGATTTTTTGGTGCGGTATAACTTGTATTAAAGACTTGTTTCATGGTATGAAATAAATAAAATAAAATGTTATATTATATCATCATTATTGATATATCGAGCAAATACGCACTGTTGGGCCACCCAGTATATACAGATAGCCTCTAATGTTTCATTATGTTTAATAAATGATTATAAGAGTTTTTTAGACATCCTCAAATGCGCTGCGTTAAAGAGACTATATAAATAAAAATTAAAATAATAAATTTAGTAAAAAATGATTTATTAACAATATAAAGAAATAGAGACTTAAAGTAGCGCACCAGTAACTCACCAAGTCAAATAAGCATCTGGGACTCAGTGATCAAATATATATCAAATATATATGATATATTTGAATTTTGTCTATCAATTCCAAATAAAAATGATGAAAATAGATGCGATGACCAAGAATCGAACCTGGATCACCTGTAAGCTTTCTAAGGTAGCTATGGTAACCACTACGCCATTAGAGCATTTGACTTGAAAATTCCATAGGTGTATCAATAACTATAAACAGCTCGACGCAAATTTACTTTATTTCTAACACAAAGTTGTAATGTTACTCAGACTCAGACCAACGCCACTGTGCGATGTGACGTTCTCGGAGTCACCGTTATGGAACATCCTCGAAGCCAAACGAAATATCTTCCAGAAGCATATCGGCGTCTTATTCGATAGATAGAGCGGGGCAAGTCAGTCAGTTTTGAATGTGAATGTGCCAACCAAGTGAAATAAATGTGATATAAATTGTAAATAGTTAGTTAGTTATTAGTGAACATTAGGGAATATAAATTTCAATACGTGTGTGTGAACTGTGAATTTTCATTATTTTAAATAAATAGACTTTAAATTAGTTTGTTTGTGAATTCCTATCCAACAAATACTCCCGGTATCCAACAAATATCCTATACGCCGGTACGAAAATATTCGATATCAGGCAATTATATTACCGCTGTTCCTGTGTACGCCATCACACAAATAAGAAAATTTGCCAAATACCGGAATACGAATACAATACTCGAAAAAAACAACATTATATCATTCCATTCATGTCGAAAACGGCTACTCAAAGATCTTACTCTTACCTCTCTCCGAAATTATTTATAAATTATATAAACTGTAAATTATTTATCATTTATCAATATAAATCAATTCAAACGGCAACTGAAGAATAACCTATTTGAATCTGGTAGATATGTGCATCACTATTTCGAAAACTGAAATTTTTTAAAATTTTCAATTCGAACGGTCGGAGTTAAAAAAAATTGAACAGAATATAAAACAAGAGAGCGTAAAGCAAGTGTAAGTAAATTTGGCGCTCAGAGATAAGAACAGAAATTAGAACTACAAGCTAGTACAAGCAAGTTTAGAGAAAAAGTTCGAACAACAAGAAGTAAGCTTAAAGCAAGTACAAGTAAGCTTAGAGCAGTAATTAGAACAAGAAGAACATTCTAGAGTTTGGAATAGAAGCTCTAAAAGAACAATTGGAAGCCGAGGTAACTGATCTGAGAAGCCAGTTGGGGACATCACATGTTTATGAGGCCGGTGTATCAAAGGAGACCCCTGAAACAAAATTTGTTCGACAGTTCGCAGCAGCAACCAAGGTAAATGGATGGTCATCTAGTGAAAGAGCCAGAGCATTCATACTTTCTTTACGAGGAGAAGGGACATATATTTTGCAAACATTGTCACCGCGGAACAAGGTAGTTATGAGCAACTTGTCAGACAGTCAGTTCTTTCCCAATTAAAGGGTCGCTGCCAGCTGTCGAACGAATCTTTACAAGATTCCGAAGCAGATATAGCTCGCCTTGCTCGTCTGGCATATCCAACGGTGCCAGAGAATGTTACAGAGAGATTGGCAGTCCAAGCATTCTTGGACGGGCTTTGTGACAGTGAAACGAAGCCTTAATACTTATAGGTCAATATCGCTTGGTAGATGCACTGGCTTGTGCACTAGAATACGACGCCGCGAAGGAATTGAAATAAATATGAAGATTGGTAAAAAGTATATTAGACAACTTTGGTAGTAGACATAGAGGACGAGGTCATAGTTGGAATGGACATCACGGGCTCGAATGAATTCCAACTAGACTTTAAGCGTGGCGTTATCGAAGGCAATGATGTGGAGGTTATTCTTCACCGTAGACAAGAAGAAGCTGTCAGTGCAATACTATCCGAAGAGGCTGTGATAGCAGGAAAAAGTGAGGTGGTTGTAGAATCTCGGATGGAAGATGGCTCTAATCAGGGAAGCATTATGATGTTTGAACCACAGATGGATGACGAGCAAATCGGTTCTGAAATCGTGATCGGAAAATGCTTAGTTCGAACTGATGATGTGATTTCAAGGTTGCTGAACGTGAATGGCTTCCCTGTAAAGCTCAAGAAAGGGACACAACTAGGACAGTTTCTTCAATAGTGAGAAGCTCAAATATTATTGCCGAAACCTCTGCTTGCTTATCTGATAAGCTTTCGGAATTACTGGCTACATCATCAATGGGATTGAAAAGCGAAGAGCGAGCAAGATTGAGAATGCTTATAGCCAAATTCCAGGACATCTTTGATATTGGTGTTGATGGAAAAGGGAGAACAAATATCGTACGTCATGAAATTAACACAGGTGAAGAACGCCCTATTCGACAATCAGTAAGAAAGCTACCATTGGCTAAGCGGGAAGAAGCAGACAAAATTATAAAAGAAATGGAACAAGGAGTGATCGAACCATCGATGAGCCTATGGTCATCACCAGTGGTATTGGTTAAGAAGAAGGGTGGCTCGACACAATTTATTGAGGATTATCAGCAACTCAACAACGTTACCAAAAAGGACAGTTACCAATTGTCAAGGATTGACTACACATTGGACACTTTGACCAGATCCAAGATATTTTCTACGTTTGACTTAAAGAGAGGTTATTGTCAAATCGAGATGGATCCTGAGGACCGAGAGAAAACTGCATATAACTTTGACTCCGGCCTGTGGCAGTTTAAAGTTATGCAACTGCTACTTTCAAGAGGCTAATGGAAACTGTTTTGAAATGGCTGTTGTCTTGGGAAACCTGTTGTGTACCTAGATAACATCATTACGATGAACTCGAAAATTCTGGCACGAGCTTCGCTGATTCTGGCCATGTTTGGCCAGAAGTCCCCCAACATGGTATCTCTTTAAGGACAGGGCAGTGACAGAGTACATGCTCCGCTGTTTCGTCTGAATCTTTACATCCACGACACACGGGGCTGCTTGTTTAACTTGCAATGTCCAGTTAAAATCCCTGCAATCGCCCTTAGATTGGCTATGGACAACTGCAGATAGTATTTTGAATGATTGCTTGAGGGAGCTGTGATTGCTGCCTTCTCTTGCCTACATCCAGTTTCATTTGCCCACCAGCATGAATGCAGCTCTTGGGTATATTGTTTTACCATCGGCTCAGGTCCGCAGGGAGGAAAAATTGAGCCGTTTCTCGCTAATTCACCCGCCGTCTTTGTGCCCTCATTTCCTTGGTGTCCTTTGACCCAACAAAGGGAAAATACATTCCTAGTTGATATATCATTCAGTGGTCTGATGCATTGAAGCACCAGACCAGAGGTGATCCTGTGGCTTCTCAGTGCCATAAGTACGGCCCTGCTGTCTGTTGATATCTAAATGTTTTTTTCACGGATATTTTCATCTTGGACTACCTTTGCACAGTGCAGTATGCCACTGAATTCCGCTTGAAAGACAGACACATACTCGCCCAGTGGTATACTTATGTTTAGGTCCAGTTCAGTCGAGAAAATTCCCGCCCGGAGCCAACTTTGTTTTTAGAACCGTCTGATGATAGACATATGTCATATCCGTTGATTTCCGTTGGGTTCAACAGAGTGTTGTACATCCTATTGAATAGATATTTAGGGAGAATTCAAGATGCAGAAGAGGCACTCTTAAGGAGTATTCCCCTAAGATCCACATGTGACCCACAGTTTCTCGCCTGTAATTCCAGAGTTGCCAGCTATGTAGCCTGAGAGCAGCCATTTCATTCAATTCAATTCAGTTCAAATTTATTGGTGCGACATACATAGTATTTGCACAAGTCAAAAAATCTTATAATCTAAAGAATATTCAATATAAAAAAGATATTTAAAATAAGTAGACAATTAAAATACATGTAAGATAGTATTGTAAAAATCAATAAGATTTACAAGCAGATTCGGAAAGTCTGTCATTGGGCCACTCCCCAGAAATAAAGTCGTCGACTGAGTAAAATGCACTGCTGAGGAGAAAAAGTTTAACTTTATCTTTAAAGGAGGCCATGGGAAGTTCCTTTATAGAGTTTGGAGTTCTATTGAAAAAGTGGATACCCAAGTGAGCCGGGCCATCCTGACAGCGTTTTAGCCTCCAATTTTTATTATAAGGTTCTGCTTGTTCCGTGTGTCATGGCTGTGAACAGAGTTATGTCGCGTATACTGGTTAATGTTAGTCCTAATATGGCATAGTGTTTCAAGAATAAAAACCGATGGCAAGGTTAGTATCTTAAGCTGCCTGAATGCCTCCTTGCAGTCATCCCTATAGCCCAGACCAGCTATGATTCGTACTGCCCTTCTTTGGATACGAAAGATCCTCTCTGCCTCCGCAGCATGCCCCCAGGCAGTTATAGCATAGGACAGGTGCGAATGGCAGAGAGAGAAGTAGGCCTGCCGGAGGACCACGGGAGAAACACACTCATTTAGGTTACGTAACACATATATTTTTACTTAATTTTTTGGAAAGCTGTTCAGTATGCGAATTCCAGTGTAGCCTACAGTCCAGATTAACGCCAAGAAATTTTGTAGGCGTAACCAGTTCACTCGGTATTTCGCGAGTTGAGAATATCATGGACTGAGTTTTCTCTACATTGAGAAGAAGTAGATTAGAGTTAAACCAAGCTACGGCCTTTTCTTGTGCCTTCCGCGACCTTGCCCTGGACTCCTCCAAGCTCCCATGATTGTTGATAATGGTAGTGTTGTCCGCAAATAGAACGTAGCGTGATGTAGGGTCAAATGCAGGTGAGTCATTAATAAAAAGTAAAAATAGGAGTGGTCCAAGGACCGATCCTTGTGGTACACCCACAGTCACGCTACCCTCAGCAGACTCGATTCCATGAACTTTTACTCTCTGAGTACTACCACCCAGATAACTGGCTACTAGTCAGGGCCGACGCATGAAAACCGTACCTCGCTAATTTACCTAATAGCAGATCATGGGAGACACAGTCAAATGCCTTACTTAAGTCGCAGAACAGAGCGGTTGTATATATGTGGAATTGTCAAAGGCATCACGGATATTTGAAACGAGGTCTAAAGTCGCCAATGTAGTGTTAAGGCCCTTCCTAAAGCCAAACTGACTATTAGTAATTAGTTTATAGGCTTCGCAAAAATGTACTATTCTAGCCGCCATACATTTCTCAAATATCTTGGAGAAGATTGGCAAAAGTGATATTGGTCTGTAGTTTGATACATCCTCTGATTCCCCTTTCTTAAAAATTGGTGTAACCACTGACTTTTTTAGAGCATCTGGAAAAATAAAATCCCCTGTGCAAAAGTTGATTAATTTCGTTAATGGGCTCAAGATTAAGTTTTTGATAGATTTCATTAAAGAAACATCAAGACCGTAGGGATCCCTTCTCTTTTTATTTTTTAAGGAGTCTATAACATCACGTACCTCGTTCAACGTCACTCCGGTAAAGCTGAAGGCCGAATGTGTAAACTCGGATATGTTCAGAACTGGGTCAAATTTTGGTGGGTCCAGCCTACTTTGCAAGTCATGTGCAACACCTATAAAGAATTGGTTCATCTGGAGAAATATTAATTTCCCTGTCATTCTTTATATTTCCGCGGTATTCGTTAATTATGTTCCACATACACTGTAAGGGGTTTGAAAAATTTTGTATGAGGTTATCATTGGCAGCTCTTTTTGTCTCGTTTAAGTCTGCTCTATATTGTTTTCTGTAGATATTTCTAAGATTCTTATTATGGTGAGTTGGATACTTGCTATGTAGGTCACTTAAGAAGTAGAGATGGTCACGCATGCGCCTAAGATTTTCATTGAACCAGTTAATGGATCGGTTTTGATCGTTTCGCTTTAAGTAAGTTTTTTCTGGAAAACATTCAAGAAATGCATTTGGTAGCTTTTCAATGAAGACAGAGAATTTTACGTTTGTGTTGATCTGTCGGTCATTAATAAAACCCCAATCAATCTGCTGAACACAGTTAAAGAATTGTAACCTACCTGTCTGAGTTATTGGTCTATAGGTTATTTTAGTATTTTTTAAGTGATTTTTTTGTGTATAAGTTGGTATTTCAATAATTTGCCCTAAATGATCTGAGATAGATGTTTCAATTTGAGACACATTACAATTTAAATGGTTGAAATTTATAAATATTTTATCAAGACAATTATTTTGCCATTTATCATCTGCCTGAATCCATATGAATGTAAAAGGCAACATAACTCAATGCACTCCCTACCGTCAGTGCCAAAATGAACGTTGAAGTCACCAGTTATTACCGTTTTGTTATGACAGCCAATCACACTTAAAGCATCATCAAGCAACCTTAGAAAGTCGTTAAAGCTACCAGATGGGGGTCTATACAAATTTAAAATGTAAGTTTTAGATGTTTTTACAAATACTGCACACATCCCGATAGTTTTCTCCACAGCTAGTGCACTCATCTCATTAAGGGTCGAATATTCCAAACAATGATCCAGAAGGATTACTGAGCCCCCACCTCAAGTACCTTCTCTACAAAAAGTTGCAGCGTTGACATACTTTGCTATGTGTAACAGTTCAACTTCCTCCCAGCCAAGCCAGTGTTCATTAAGACAAACAATGTCAGTCGATTGATCCTCTAATACCCCCTCAAGCAGGTTAGCATTGCCTCGTAACGACTGGATATTGATATGAAGAAGTTAGAAAAAGCTAGAAATTATTGTACCTGGGCCCCACGTTTGTTTTCTGTGAGTGTCGGCGTTCCAGGTTGCGAAAATGGTTAATTAGTACACCGGTCGGCCAAATATCGGTTGACATTATTGCATCCTTCTTGTCAGCAGGTACCCCTAGTTTGAAGGAGCTTTTTACTAGGTCCTTCTTTGTATTCATCTTTTCTCATCTACATCCTTTTGCGAGTTCTAGATTTTCAAGATATTTCAGTATTTCGTCTGAATTAGTTTTCGAGTCTTGACCTGAAATAAAGATCCATACTTGTCTTGCGGTGGCAGCAGCAAGACCTTTAATATTTCCTCCAGTACCCTGTATTGGTTCAGGTCTGATCTTTTTTATCTGAGTGTTTGTTTTGAATTTTCGTTTATTATTATTGACCAAAGTCCAATCTTCATTTTGGAGGTTATCTTGATTTTCTTCTTCTTCGTTTGCCACAGACTTTTGTCCAGCTGTTGGTTTTATCTTTGTCCTATGTTGCTTCTCTGCGTTTTGTGCGTTATGGACTTTCTGAACAAGCACCTGACTACCAGTTCCAGAGTGTTCAGAGTCGCCAACTTCACCGCAGCGGACGATGTTGCCAGTTCTTTAGGGTTCAAAGAATCTAGTGGAGTCGCTGTTGCCAGATCTGTTGTTGGAGCTGCAGTATCCGTATCAGTATCAGAAACCGTGGAGTGTTGGATTTTTTGCGTAGGTTTTTTCTTCGTCACGTTCTCTTGAAGGGTTCCTCCAAAGTATGAACTTTTAATTCTAATACCTTGTATCTTACTTCCATTAGGGCATAATCCTGCTGCATCTGTTTAATTATGACTTTTAGTTCCAAAATCTCAGGTGAACTCTCGGATTCTTTTGTTTGGTTAGATACGGCTTCATGTTTACATACAGCTGATTTGAGCAATGCTGCTTGATTCAAGCACGATAGGTGGAACAGTTCCATGCATTTTTTACATATTATTGGCATAGCTACTTTTTTAGAGCAGTAACTTCACTTTATTTTACGTAATTCGCGATTTTGTCAAGAGCGATGCAAAACGAGATTTTCGGTGGCCGCCATCTTACCACCTTTTTGATCATGAAGATCAAGTTGTGGGAGGCAGAGATGGGTCTCAAGCGCCGTATTGGGAGCTGTTCGCATCACTCCAGTTAGACAAACAGATTATTTTCTGAATCAGGTGTAAGGAGGACGCCGCTGTTAGTTGTTTGGTTTTGGGCCACCATACAAGTGGACGGTAGCAAAGCATAGGTGTGAAAATGGCAGTGTAGAGCCAAAGGGTGATCTTAGAGGAAAGACTCTATGACCGTCCCATTGCCCTCGACTCTGCCATAAAGCCATCCCCGCATTACTTAATTTGTTCTGTAGCTTCTGTACAAGTTTAGCTTCTTGTCAAGTACTATTCCTAGATATTTGACCTAGTCTGCCGTTTTTATGGGAGTCCCCATCAAGCTGGGCGTTACCATACCTGGCAACTTCCTTTTATTGGTGAATAAGACAAGCTCCGTCTTTGCCGGATTAACCGAGAGGGAGTGCTCATTGCACCATTCTTCTAATATTTTGAAAGCATTCCGCAACTGCCAAAGTATTGTTGCGTATGCGGGTTCGCAGATAAGTGAGACTAATTTAGAGTTATCAAATCAACTTTATTTACACTCAAAATAATATAAATTACAAATTAACTTTACGAGATATTCTCTCTAACTTACTCGGACTATTCTGTTTATTCACACTGCCTTTTACATTCTGTCTTCTTGCCGAAAATTCTCCCATATATATACCCGATAAAGGATCCAGAGCATTCGGTATCAAAGACCAGAAGCCGCCACTATACGCTTCTCGAAATTCGTTTGTCGGCAGCTTAACAGAAGATGCCGACTCTTTGTTGACGCCGCTTTTGGTATGTCCAACCACAGCATATATCGCGCGCATACTTCAAACGGATGCCGCTACTTTGTAGCCAATACCGGCAGCTGTTCCCCTTTGCACGTTACACTGCTCCCTCCCTTAAAGCTGCTCGCCCCGAACAGCTTCTTCCGTTTGTCTCCAGACCGGTGGATTATCTCCTCGATACGGACTCAGTCTTTCCACGTGCACTACTTTTGGCTTGGCTCTTGGCGAAAGTTGGATCCTGTACACCAAGTCATTAATCTTTTTGACAATGCGATATGGTCCTTCCCAAGGTCTTTGCAATTTCGGACTTAATCCTCTCCTTCGCTGTGGCTGGTACAACCAAACTGCATCGCCTTCGTTGAAAGAGTTTAATGACTGCCTTTTGTCAAGTCTCATCTTCATTTTGTCGCTCTTCAACTGAAGCTTTTGTCTGGCAAAATCATGGACCACTCTAAGTCGCTCCTGTAGGTCAGCTACATAATGTGGAAGAGACACTTCTTCATGATCGTTGGCTGATGGTCTGCCAAACATCAGATCTACGGGGAGCTTCATTTCTCTTCCAGACAAGAGCATCGATGGTGTATAGCCAGTAGATTCATGCTGGGAACTTCGGTAGGCCAGAAGAAAGAGAGGTACCAGTTTATCCCAGTTACGTTGGTGCTCATCCACAAAGAGTGAGAGGTATTGATTGATGGTCCTATTGTGCCTCTCAACCATTCCATCTGACTGTGGATGAAGTGGGGTTGTTCGTGTTTTCCGTATCCCCAGCAACCTCATTAACTGCGTCCATACTTCGGATTCAAAATTTCTACCTTGATCGGTATGTAGCTCCAAGGGTACTCCGTGTCTGGAAATCACGTTTTCCAGAAGGGCTTCGGCCACTGTAACTGCTTCCTGATTCGGCATCGGCACTACTTCTGGCCACTTCGAGAAATAGTCCATGGCAACCATGATGTACTTATTTCCAGAATCTGTCGTAGGAAATGGTCCTGCAATGTCCACCGCAATTCTTTCCCAAGGTTCACCTGACAGATACTGCTTCATTTTCCCTCGGGATCGTGTCTTCGGACCCTTCTTAGAAGCACAGAGGTCACATCTTCTGCACCATTCTTCCACATCTCTTCGACAGTTGATCCAATAATACCGCTCTTTCACACGTGCCCATGTTCTATTTACTCCAAAATGGCTTCCACTGCGACTGCCATGCAGTTCACGAAGTACTTCAGCTACCAATGTTCGGGGTACAACGGTTTGATACACAATGCTTCTACCATCTGGACTTTCCCATTTACGAGTGATCAAGTCATCTCGTAAGCATAACGAATCCCACAGAGCCCAGTATCCCTTGACTGTCTGATCAAATCTGGATATTTCTTGCCACTCAGGTCGTCGCTTTTGGTCTAGCCATCCCCGTACTATCGTCAAATCTTTGTCGGCGATTTGTTCTCTTCTAAAGTTGTCTCTGGTGATTTCGTCGGTATTTTCCGTTTCCTTATTCCTAATCTGCATTTGTTGGAGATGTACAACATCCTTGGCTATTTCTCTTTGTTCCTGCCTCTGACAGAATTTACAAGAACTGCCACAAGGTCTTCGTGACAAACTGTCAGCGTTGGCGTGACTTCTTCCTTTTCGGTGTTTAATTTGAAAGTCGTAACTCTGCAGTTTCTCCAGCCAACGCGCTATCTGTCCCTCCGGATTTTTGAAATTCAGCAGCCACTGTAGTACAGAGTGGTCTGTTCTTACTAAGAATTTCCGTCCATAGAGAAAACTGTGGTAATGCTCTATGGATCGTACAACCGCTAGCAGCTCCTTCCGGGTCACACAGTAGTTTCGCTCTGCCTTTCCCAACGTTTTGCTGAAATATCCAATGACAGCTTCTTCGCCATCCTGTATTTGGGAAAGAACAGCTCCTATTCCACTTTGTGAAGCGTCAGTGTCTAACACGAACAATCCTTCGTCCAAGGGATATGCAAGAACAGGAGCAGTAGTCAACCGGTTTTTCAGCTCAAGAAACGACTGTTGACATTCTGGTGACCAGTCAAAGTGGGAGTTCTTTTCAGTTAATTGATGTAGTGGCTTCGCAATATTCCCAAAATCCTTAACAAATCGGCGGTAGTAACTGCTGAGTCCCAAAAACCTTCTAACTTCGTGCTTGTTCTTTGGTCTGGGCCAATCTCGCACTGCTTGAACTTTTTCTGGATCGGTCTCAATTCCTTTCGATGATACGACATGTCCGAGAAAGTTGACTTTTTCCTGGAATAGAACGCATTTCTTTGGATTCAGCTGGAGATTAGCACTTCGGATCCTAGCGAATACTTTCTTCAGATTCGATTGATGTTCGTCGAAATCTTTGCCAATCACCATTACATCATCCAAGTACACCAGGCACGTTCCCCAAGTTAGTCCTCGCAGAACTAATTCCATTAACCTTTCAAAAGTGGCAGGCGCATTACATAATCCAAACGGCATGACATTGAATTGATATAGGCCGTTTCCAGCTGTAAAGGCCGTTTTCTCTTTATCTTCTTTGTTTAGCTCTACCTGCCAATATCCACTTTTCAGGTCAAGAGTTGAGAACCACCTGGATCCGGCTAAGGTATTTAAGGTATCGTCAATTCGGTGTAATGGGTAGCTGTCCTTCTTCGTAACATCATTTAACCTCCTGTAATCCAAACAGAACCTCGTCGAACCATCCTTTTTCGTCACCAGCACAACTGGTGATGACCAAGGACTGCTGGATTCTTCTATGACACCATCCTTCAGCATTTCTTGAACCATGGTGTTAACTTGCTGTTGTTTTACGAAAGGAAGTCTTCGTGGAGGTTGGCGAATAGGTACAGCATTTCCCGTGTTGATCCGATGTTCGACTAAATTTGTTCGCCCTGTAATTTTTCCTTGCACGAAAACATCAGCTTCTTGCTTTACAAACTCGATGGCCTTTTTCTTTTCCTGTTCGCTAAGATGTTTCCAGGTCTTCTTGAAACTCTCCATTAGCTCTTGGGACAAATGTACATCTTTTGAGACGGGTTCCTCTTGCTCACATCTTGTTACCCGGGAGACTGGCGAACAGGTACCGATTACTTCCCCTTTCTTAAATGTCATTCTGTTTACTGATAGATTGGCTACCCTCACTGGAATAGTGTCGTTGGAATTAACTAAGCACCTAGCCAAAAGAGCCCCGTTCTCTTTGTTCTCGTTTGGTTCAAAAACCATAGTGTTAACTCCTTCCAGTTGTTTTTCTAGGTGCGCCTTCACGATCTTCTCACTATTTCCAGGTATTCGCGTATCTTCGGTGACGATTATTTTAATAGGACAGTTCTTGTTCGAAGATGCTGAGAAAAATATTTCCTCGTTGCCCACTCTCAACATTCTGTTTTTAAAGTCCACTGTGATAAAATTGAAGGTTTCCAAAACATCTAAGCCTACTATAAATTCATCCACTATGTCAGCCACGATTGCATTAATCTTTAATTGTGCATTGCCAATTTCTAAAGTGGTGGTGGTCTCTCCAAAAACATTTATCAAATCTCCTTTTGCAGTTTCCAGTATTGGCTTGATGTTGTGCTGCACGATAGATTCTTTGGAAACCATGTCGGGGCGTACCACTGACCTTGTTGCCCCCGTGTCGATGGTCAAATCACATTTCTTGCCGTTGATAAAACCTTGGACAACGAGGCTCTCACAGCTCTTCTTGATGGAGCACAAATGTAACTTGGGGGCTTGATAATCAGTGGTCGCCAGCGTTCGCCCCCCTACACTGGCGAGGTGGAGTTTTCCTGAAGTCGGGTATTCTCTCTCTGAACATTTCGTTCTTCAGATCTGGGTCGTCGCCTGCAGTTTCTACTTATATGTCCCTCTCGGTTGCAATTGTAACATTTAATCACTTTTCTATATCCAGACTCCTTGCTTCCTCGAGAGCAAAATTTCTGGAACATCGCCTCCAACTTCTTAAAGAAATCTGCATTGTCTTGTGGTTCGTCTGACACCCTGACTTCTCTTAATTTGCTGCGACGATTCATAGATGCGTTTTTGGCAGCTTCGTATTCCAGTGCCTGGACAACTGTTTCGGCTAAGGTGTTATGCCTACTTAGTCTCAACGCTTGCTGCATATCGATATCTCGAACTCCATCAATGAAGTACTGGACACTAATTTGCTCAATGAATTCATCTGGGGCCTGTGGATAAGCCAGTCGTACCATGCTCTCAATGCTACTGCTGAATTCCTGCAGTGACTCCGTTGAACCTTGAATTCTACTCTTCAACTGGCTCTGATACACTTGGCTAAGATATTTGTTGCCGTATCTTAGTTCCAAGGCGCCCGCAACAGCCAAATAATCAGTTTGTTTAGCTTCAGGAATGTTTTGAAGTATTTCAAGCGCCTTTCCTCGCAAAGCCAATACCAACGCCGTTGCTTTCTGCTGCTGATCCCATCTATTTGCATTAGCTGCAGCCTCAAACTGACGTTTGTACATAGCCCAGGATATTTCGCCGTCAAACGTTGGTGGTTTAAGTTTTTCATTGGCTGTTGTGATCGCCGACGTGTCCAATTTGCTACTTTCTTCTTGGTTGGTACCTCGAATTTTCTTCACTTCTTTCTCTAGTTTTCGGTACTTCTCCTCAAACTCTTCTCGAACTGTCCCAATTTCTTCTCGAACTTCTTGTTTAACGGTATCGATTTCTTGATGGACATTTCGGAACAATCCTGCAATCTGTTCGAAATCTCTCTGTCGCCGTACCTCTTCTTCTTTCTTTTCTTGTTGTCGTCGTACCTCTTGTTCTTTCTTTTCTTGTTGTCGTAGCTCATCTTGTTTTCTCGAAAAATCGGAGAGTACCTTAATTAGTTGTTCTTCCTTTTTCTGTTCTTCTCGCAGCCTTCGCTCCTCTTCTTCTTTCTTTTCTTGTTGTCGTAATTCTTCTTGTCTTCTCGAAAAATCGGAGAATAACTTAGTTAGTTGTTCTTCCATTTTTTCTGTCTGCTTTCGGGTGTTTACCATAGACAAAAGCCTCTTCACTCACTTATCCCTCTTCTAACACCAAATTGTTGCGTATGCGGGTTCGCAGATAAGTGAGACTTATTTAGAGTTATCAAATCAACTTTATTTACACTCAAAATAATATAAATTACAAATTAACTTTACTATATTCTCTCTAACTTACTCGGACTATTCTGTTTATTCACACTGCCTTTTACATTCTGTCTTGTTGCCGAAAATTCTCCCATATATATACCCGATAAAGGATCCAGAGCATTCGGTATCAAAGACCAGAAGCCGCCACTATACGCTTCTCGAAATTCGTTTGTCGGCAGCTTAACAGAAGATGCCGACACTGCCGTCGCTCTCTTTGTTGATGCCGCTTTTGGTATGTCCAACCACAGCATATATCGCGCGCATACTTCAAACGGATGCCGCTACTTTGTAGCCAATACCGGCGGCTGTTCCCCTTTGCACGTTACAGTATGTTCTCAAATTTACCACTAAGCAGGATAGTGATATCATCTGCGCACCCTATGGTGTAAATTCCCTTTTCATTAAGGCGTTGGATAAGGCTGTCAACCACCATATCCCACAAAAATGGTGCAACAGCCTCCCGAAAGTGCTGCAGATTTCTTTGTAGCAGGCTCCATTCCGATAGGGACGCCATTAGGCTTGTTCCGGTGAAGCTTGCTGCTGTGTTTCGGCCTCAATTGCCACTTCCCCGGAAGCTTCTGTCTTCATGGGAGCTATACGGTTGCTGGCTTATCTGTTGGTGCAGAGCACTCAAACTTCTACAACCTTATTATGAGGGAGGTGAACTTGTAGTTCAGCTGCTTCCCTCTTTGTTTGAGAGCGATGCGATATTACACTCCTTCCCCAAAAACCAGGAGTTTGCCCTTCGGCTTCTCTCCGTCGGCATCCTGGAAGATGCCCCACTGTAGTTTAGCCCAGGTGTTCTGAGCAACCAAACGTCTCATGATAGCCTCAGTAGATTCCGGCTTTCTGGGGATCCAGAGGGTTGCCTTGGTGAGCCTGGGTAGGTTATCCACCTGGATCACATCTAATTTAGCTCCCCCCACAGTGAAAGGAAGTTTGCTGTTGTATCTTGCCGTCACTCGCAAGAGAGTGATCCAAAGGATCTCCCCCGAGTGGTTGAGCCTACCAAACGTGGGTGCTGGCTTAGCCTCACTTGTTCCTACCAAGATAAGACTATCCAAGGCATCTGTGAGGCTATTCTCTTGGTTTCCGCCTGGTCACCAGTAATTTTTCTCATTGGGTTTGAGCGGTCTATCAGCGGTACTCGAATAATAAATACTGTCAAATATATAATATATATTTCAGATCGTTACATATTTTCGTATAACATTATATGGGTTTGAGTGCTCAGCAATCTATAATATCAACTCTGGAGTACCGCATGGAAGTGTCCTTGGTCAGCTACTTAATTTGTTAACAGCTGACATTCCAACAAGACCTGACACAGAATTGGGCAAATTTGCAAATGACAGTGTGATTGTGTGACGGCACAAGAATATACGGATAGCAACTAGAGAATTACAAGTACACTTAATTACATTACCTATCTAATTGGTTGAGAAAAATGGAAGATGAAAATAAATGAGAGAAAACCCATTAATGTCACTTTCACATTGAATATCTGTTCCAACAAGACCTGACACAGAATTGGGCAAATTTGCAAATGACAGTGTGATTCTGTGTCGGCACAAGAATATACGGATAGCCACTAGAGAATTACAAGTACACTTAATTACATTACCTATCTAATTGGTTGAGAAAAATGGAAGATGAAAATAAATGAGAGAAAATCCATTAATGTCACCTTCACATTGAATGTCTGTACTTCAAAGATATTTAAGAAAAAGTAATCTGGAGGGTCTTTATTAGAGCCACAGAAGCCAAAACAACATTTTTTTAAATTTTTGTCTTTCTGTCTGTATGTTTGTACGCGCATCACGCAAAAACTACTGCATGTAATTGGATGCAGTTTTCATCGATATATCACTAGAGGTCTAACTTAAAAATAGACTACATTTTATCGCATCTGTCTGTCTTTCTGTATGTTTGTACACGTATCACGCAAAGACTACTACCACAGACAATGTTGGAATAGATTGTCTGTGGTATTAGCAAAGATAACCATTATCTTTGGTATTAGTAAACGTTCAAGGATGTTACACTCAAAAGCGAGAAATAAATATTTTTTACAAAAAATTGAATCGACGTTATTAGTTGGTGCACTGAAATATACAAAATAATATTGAAGATGGTGCAAAAGTTATCAATCTAACTACAACTGCACAACTTCAGCACCAACACCAATAGAATTAATATTATTTTGTATTTTTCAATGCACCAACTAATAACGTCGGTCCATTTTTTTGTAAAAAATATTTATTCTCCAGACTTTAGTGTAAAAAGAACTTTTATGTTTATCAAATTTGACTCAAGTATTGTTCTACAAGCTCTTGATTATTATCCTCTCAGGACACCTCTGAGAAAATGCAGAAAAGAAGGTAATTCTCAAATGAAATTTCATATTGTCTACAAAGTTATTCATATTCGGGCTCAACCGTTCGTCTTTCGAAAAAAAATGTAATATGACCTTTCATTTCATAGTTTGGAGATACTTTGATGCTTTTATTTAGATTCAAAAATAATGTTTACTGCAACATAAATAATGTATAAAAAGAAAATATAGCAATAAAATCGAAATAATCTTGGTAGAGACAGGCCAATGGCTGAAAGTACGTAGTGTCAGTAATCGTGCAGTAATCAGAGTAGAGCGCTGAATCTGAATAGACAGCGCTCTAATAGAGTCAGAGAAAATAGTTTTTTTTTATAAAGCGCTGTGATTAATGTTAATCAGAGAACACTATCTGCAAATCAGAAGAAAATGCAAAGAAACGAACTCTCCTCACTCTCTTTCCTTGTCTTAGAAATATCTATTGAAATCTGTGAGAGCCAACATTTTACAGGAGAATGTTCTCTCTGGTAGCTACCTATGGTAGCAATAGAAAAGCGATAAGAATAGTTATTTTTGTATTAAGTGCGTAAAATGAGTGTTTTTTAATGGCACATGAGAGTGTGAAAAATTCTCTCGAATGTGCCATGAAAACACGAATTTTATACACGAAATACAAACAACATTTTTTGTACAACTGTCAAAAAAACTTGACATTTCTGCATACATCATCGGAAAATTATTTTGGAAGTAATTGTACAAACTTTACTATCAATTATTATTCCAATAAATGAAATTGTTTTATGATCAATAATCAATTAATAATTGAATTAAAAATAAATCCTTCAAAAAGTAATATTTCATATTTACTTTGTGAATTTTTTTGGCAGTGAAAAAAATACTTTTTTTTCACGTTAAGATTACTTTTATCACGGTGAAAAAAGTTAACATTTACGCATCAATAGAAATGCAGAAATGTCAAGTTTTTTTGACAGTTGTAAAAAAAGATATATTCTATTTTTCAGATCATCATTTTTATCTGATTTATCACCCTAATTATACAATACCTATGATTTGTATGCCGGAGACAACAATGTGTTACGATTATAGGCAACGAAGAATGTCTGTCAGTATTGAGTGTCGTCTATCGTCTTCTACATGTTAGAATCATGATATAAAATCGTGGTTAGAATGGTTGTCTCTGGTTATAATAAGTTAAAACGAAATTGTGTTTTCTGATTAAAAAATTTTCTTAGAATAATCGTTGGCCATGTAAGATGATTCTTTAATTTTTATTAAGAATATTTGCAAATAAATATTTATTTATTCATAAACAATGATATTATTTATCACTTGTTATATGCAACTTCAAATACAAACATCAATATGACATTATGGAGATGGTCCGTCCTCTGTCTTATATGTCAAAGTATTGGACTGATTCTAGATAGAGGTTAAGTGTTATGAAATTGAGTTTTGACAACTTTTTATTGGCTCAAACTATTAGATAACTTCCTCGATATTAACATGTCTATATTAAGGCAAAGTTTGCAACAACTAATTCGTTCCCGTCCTCTCAGCTCCTTGTGTCAAACTGCCACAAGAGCACTATCCACAGAGGTAGCTGAAGCAAAAGAAGATACCAGACCAACAGTGAGGAAGTCAGATGCCGTTGTCAGAAGTCAATTGAAAGATTTCGGTAAATATGTAGCTGACTGCCTCCCGAAATTCATCCAGAAGGTTCAGATAACGGCTGGTGATGAATTGGAATTGCTGATTGTGCCTGATGGAGTTGTACCAGTACTTCAGTTCTTGAAAGGTCATCATAATGCACAATTCACTAATATTGCTGACATTGCTGGTATGGACGTACCCTCTAGAGAGAACAGGTTTGCATGAACATCATTATCTCGTTTAAGAATTAAATTTACTTCCTAATTTTTGCAGATTTGAGATCATATACAACCTTCTGTCGGTACGCTACAATACAAGAATTCGCGTTAAAACCTATACTGATGAACTGACACCAATCGAATCATGTAATGATGTTTTTCAAGGTGCAAATTGGTACGAACGTGAGATTTGGGATATGTACGGTGTGTTCTTCTCCAACCATCCAGATCTTAGAAGAATCTTGACAGATTACGGTTTTGAAGGACATCCTTTCAGGAAAGATTTTCCTCTGAGTGGTTATGTTGAAGTCAGATACGACGATGAAAAGAAGAGAGTTGTCGTTGAACCTATTGAATTGGCTCAAGAATTTAGACAGTTTGAATTGAGTGCCCCTTGGGAGCAATTTCCCAATTTCAGGAATCCAAATCCTGCTTCAGAGGAAGTAACTCCGGAAGATAAGAAGTAGATTCTATGAAATGTATAATGAATTGTATATGTCACGATATTTTATTAATCTTCTAATTGATGCTATAGAAGACTTCTAATAAGTTTTCCTCCATCTTTAATTTAAATTAATAAACAATTGAAAGAGCCTTTGACTCAGTTTAACATAATTTGTTATGGTCGAAGCTTTAGTCACTGGGAGAGCTGCAACTTTTGGCGAATCTTACAAAGTATCTACACCAAAGCCTGCAAGATAAAATCGGAAAACAGTCCCAAATCCACGAGGGCCTTCTACAGGTGAAGTTCTCAGCACAACGCTTAGAACTAATATCGGTATCAGTGCCCAACTAACCGACGCAGATGACTTGGGAGTTTCCAAGTACCTATGATCTTGCGAGGAAGCTAAAAATATTAGAAAATTACGTATCCTCAAACGGCTTAACGATCAAAATCAATACAAGTAAAATCAAAATCGTCTGCTTTTCTAAAGGCGGTAACAGAATTCTAGGCCAAGAGTTTTGCTATCTATTAAGTAGTAAAATTTTCCTGCTGAGCTCTGTTCAGAGAAGTTATCCCGGTGCTTTCACATTATCGATCCAGTTTAGCATTCTTTATTCCTGACAAAAAAACATTTAAAATGGGAAAAGTATTAGGAAAATTGAAAAAAATATAGGTAGTAATGGATATCCATAATTGACCGTTTGATTAGAAGAATATCACCGAGTGGAACAGAATCCTGAAATTCGAATCATTATTTTTCTCATTTAGGGCACGCGAAACCAAATTGACAGACAGAGGATACAATTTATTAACATCAATCAAGATGACCCATCCAGTATAAATATAAAAAATGTATAAACATATCTGAGTAGTTCAGACAAACTAAAAAATGAAATGTGAAGATTTCAAAGTGCTATAAAATGCATTTTCAATTAAAAACATTTTATTTTAGAGAGAGAGAGAGAAATGCTTTATTGTCAAAAAAATATAAATTTTGTAGACAAAGCAAAATAAAAATATCAAAATTAAACAAAACTAAAAATTAAATTAAAATTAAATAAATTTATATAACAAAAATATAAAGATGTAAAAATATAAGATCATAAGAATGTAACCTACAGTTGTATATTCGGTTAGAAAGTAAGTTAATATACAGCTGTATCTTCAGTCAGAAGGTAAACACTAACTAAATCACAAAAAAAACGACGGCCTGTAGTCAGCGGAAAGGTAAATTTTTCAAAATTCATTGAATTGAAATTTTAACAACCTTTTCATTGGTATACCTACATGTTATTAAATAAAATTGTCATAGCCTTGCGGTTAGAGGTTTTTGTTTTGGCTGTTGAATATAAAGCAGACAGGGTTCGAGTCCACTTCAAGGCAGATTTTTTTTCTTCTATTTCTTTTCAATAAATATACTGTATTTTTTTAATCAGGGTCTATATGAAGATCTCCAGAAAATGTACAATTACATCAAATTTATATTGAGTGTTCATGTTTTATCAATATTTGTTATTTTTCTTTATTAATTTTTATTTTTTTACCTGTGTATTTTATGAAAAATTGCTTTGAACAAAAGTTGTAGGTACTGATTATATCTATAACCTAAAATTATTTTTAATAATATTTACACTACTGCTCTTTTTTGATAATTTCTTAAAATGTTTGAATGGTCGCCATTTTGAAACTACTTACCCGATATTGCCCAATAACGAACTCGACCGAGATATTTGAGAGATTGATTTTTGCAGCAAATTTGAACTTGATACCTTCAAAACTGCGACCTCTATCGTGTTAACAAATTTCGTAATATCCCATATGTATATATATATATATATATATCAAAAATGAGAATGCTATTCACCTTTATGCGTAATACTGACTATAGTTATCTTTACATTTATTATATATATATATATATATATATATATATATATATATATATATATATATATATATATATAAACTTTTGAACCAAATGTTTTTTTGGACTAACTTATAGACATATAACAACATGCCGTTGAATTTTTTTCGAAATTCAAAAGTGTGAACGATCGCAATAGGTATATTTCTATAAGAAATTTACCTAACAAATTTTGTACAAACAATAAACCAGTGCGTGAGCTGAGCAGAAACGTGCTCAGAGAATATATACCTACAACGTGCCTTAGTGAAAAAAGTCGTTAACTGCATAAAAGGCATTATCTAGGTAGTAGGTATTTAATTGAGTTTGGCAAAATCTGGGAAAAGTCGTTATAGATTGATTTTCGTGTGACAGATGATTTTACATTACAAGAGACCCTTAGGATATCAAACATCAAATAATATTCACTAAACCAGTGGGTGTAAGAAGCTTAATATTAATTATTAACAATTTTTAACAAAAAAAGTCGCTTACTGCATACATCAGGCTCTCTCCAGTAAGTATGATTTCAAAACCTTTCGAAATTCAGGAAAAGATCTTATGGACTTGATTTTAAATGGTAGATGATTGTGCATTTAACCAACTCTGAGCGAGGGGTTGGCAGATAAAGATCATGCTCCGTATTTCTAAGCGGATAGTTGTGAGATGGCCTCTCTGGAATAGAAGATACGTGCTTGCGGATTAAGCATACAGATTCAAATATGAATAGGGACGGAAGAGTTAATATTTTAATTTTATTTTTTAATTAGTAATCCAGGCAGTGAGTCCTACTGCTAAGTCTCAGTGAATACCAAAAAGCTCTCTTCTGCAGTTTAAAAATACGTTCAAATTGAGTCGCACAATACGTACTCCAAAATGGAAGGGCGTATCGGAGGTGCGACTCAAAAATGGCATAATAGACTGTTCTAGAAGTAGACAAGTTGAGCTCCTTGGAAACTGATCTCAGCGCAAAGCAGGCAGAACTTAACCTTTTTGATAAAGCATCGATGTGCAAGTCCCATTTTAAACGGATGTCTACAATAAGTCCCAAGAATTTCACAGATTCAACGGCCGCAATAGTGGTGTTATTAAGCACAAAAGATTGCAATGTACTTTTATATGACAAAACTTTTGTTTTAGAGGCATAGGAGATTTGAATCGCACCAAGACTTAATCTTGACTAAGTCTCTAGATACAGTCCTATGAAGTGTCGTAATATCCGGGTTGTTCCAGGTGAAACTAGTATTATCCGCAAAGAGGCAGATTTCACCGCTAATGTCCAGACTAGCAATGGGGATGATAAAAAGCAGAAACAAAATAGGGCCCAGTACTGAACCTTGAGGCACTCTATATTCAATTGGTCACGATCTGACTCCTGTTGTTGAGATACGACTTAAACCATTCGAGAGACACTTTTCTGAAACCGTAGTACTGCAATTTATTAGTTAATATATAATGATCTACACAATCAAAAGCCGAGAAATCACAGAAAATTGTTGCTATAGAGTGATGGTTGATCAGGTTTGAATATACATTATTAAAGAGGGAAAACATGGCATCATTTGTGCATTTGTTACTTAAAAATCCAAATTGATGGTTAGAAAGTATATTATATTTAAAGAGAAAAGATAGAAGCCTTTTTTTAACCAATCTTTCGATGATCTTTGATAATGTGGGAAGGAGTGCAATTGGGCGATAGTTCGAAGCTTGATCTTTATCTCCTTTATGCAAAGGAACAATTATTGCCGTCTTAAGACAGTTTGGAAAAACTCCATTTTGGAATGATTTGTTAATTAAAGTAATAAGATGGTTCAATGTGCATTCCGGCAGGTTCGAGAACATTTTCAGAGTAAGCCCATCAGCCCCAGATGAAGATTTGTTTTTAATGTCATTAATTGTACTGTTAAGCTCTGCTAATACTACGGGCGTGAAGAAGAAACTATGTAAATTCAAATAAGCATTAGGGAGAAATGAGAGGGGGTCATCGGAAGGAGTTATGGTGTTCTTTAATTCTTTTGCTACATTTACAAAGCAATTATTTAGGTTCTCGGGTGAAATAGAGATTGTGTTAGATGAAGAGGTCTTATTTCTTAAGTCATTCACAATAGACCTCGTTTCTTTAGCAACATTACCTGAATTGGCCAGCCTCTTATTATAATAAATGTCCTTGGCAGCTTTTATAGTCTTATTATTATTTTTCTGTAACATTTTACGTAATCATGGTAGAAGACGCGGTCCGATGATTTTTTTAGGTAAGATAATGAGCGCATGTTCTTTGCAGATGTACGTAAGCCTTTAGTAGACCAGTGTTTATGTTGTTTGATTTTTAGACGCCTAAGAGGAAAGGATTTGAATGCCAAGTTAGATAAAGTTTTTATAAATCTAGGAAATTTGGTATTGACAACGTCAGAGAGGACAAACCAGTCTGTTGTGAGACATAGGTGCTTGAAATTACGAAAATTTTTATCAGAAAAAATACGGCATAATTTGCGCGAAGCATTTTTGCAATTAGATTTAGCCGAAAATTTTGTTAGTATTGCTTCATGATCCGAGAAACCTGTCCTGTACTGTCCTTAGTACAGTCAACGAATTTTGGATCGAAAGATGATACGATATAGTCTATAGTACTCGAACTAGTTTTAGTTATTCTGGTACTAACTACTGCTAACCTAGAGTAAGGTTGGTGTAAATTTGATTCTGAAATTGTATTATACGAGTGTATATCTTTGTTCTTCATGAACTTATATTCATTATTTTTTATGTATAGTATCATTTGAAAAAGATAAAGTCTTGTCAGGCTTAATATTTTAGATTCTTTGAATAGTTGTCGGTAAGACGATGATGGAGCAATGTTATACATTGCTCTTTTTGCTGTATAAATGACATATCTAGGTGTGGTGAAGCACCCCAAAGTAGGATTCCGTATTGAAGTAGGTACTGATTGTCCTAGTCCAAAATAAATTAGTCTCTGGACATCAAAAGTGCCTGTTTCCCGATGTTTTTTATAACTTAACAAGTTGTGCCTACTTAGTTTTAATAATAATAATTGACTTTATTGACAACTAAATATTGGTACATATTGCTTAAGAAATATAAAAAAAAGGAAACATGAATTGCCAACGGGCGAAGTTCGGATAAGTGGTTGTTAAACCACTCCCTGCTTTACAGCTTAACACTAATTATATAAAAAAAGATCATTCACTAGGGAATATTATGTATTACTGAAATTATATTGAATTTCATGGTGCAGCAAATTACATAGATTTGGGAGAAAATATTTACAAATGGAAGATCTTGAAAATTGAAGGGTGATACCACTAAACTTGTGCTAATCAGTAAAAATACCTACTAAAGAAAGAACATGTTTACTTTTATGGCCTTTTTGAAATTATTAACTGACAAATTATGAATTTGAACAGGTATATGTTATTGTAATTTTTGTAAACTTGGTACGTGAACGAACGTTCAAATAAGGACGTACGATGTATAGGGGGAGATATTCTTCCTTTGAATCCAGTATTAACATTGTGAACGTCCGTACGAAATTTTATTTTATTGTATAAATATGGTGGCGATTTATGTAGTATTATTTTGTGAAATAAACGAATCGATAGAAATGCGACCCTGTCTGACATCTTAAGCTATTTATGCCCGTTTCCACCAACTTTTTTAAAGGGAAAGAATGGGTAGGGCTTCCTTAATTTAGAAATCCCCTAAAGTTGTGTAATGTATTCCACCAGTCAAAATTATGGGATAATTTTGGGGTGGTGAAAAGAACCGACAACACCGCAGAACTTTAGTGACTTTTTGTTTGGAAGGATCCGCGGCTGCGCATTATAAGTATTTTTCTGTTTTGTTATGTCGTTTTCTCTAACCTGCAACTTTTTGAAAAAATAAATAATAAATTATAAGGAACTGATGTTACAGTGTCTAGTGCTTATTTGTATTGTTTTGTATGGCAACTTAGTACAAAAATAATTTAATAATGGAGCAATAAGAAAATTCTTGTCACGATACAAATATATTCAAAAAGAGAAAACCAAACTATACAAAACAATGAGAAGGTGTACTTGCTAACATAATTGGAAAGTATAAAAACATAATTGAGAATAAAAGAACCGATGGCGTGTCAGAAAAACGGGAAAAGTTTGTCAAGAATTTAATAGTGCCTCACCAAATTCACATTACAGTCAATGGAATCACTCAAAAAATTCTAACAAAAAATGAGCGAAGATATGAGAAAGAAGACTGCTGAAATGAAAGAAGAATTATATAAAACAGGACATTATCCAGAGCTATATCCGACATGATGAAATTGTTGACCAGCTACTGCTTTGGACACATTCTCCACAGTGCGTGAAGCACTACTTACAGAAATACTCATGAAATCTGCGCGCGAACTCAAATACCCACCTATGGCAAAACACCATAAACATTTTAATAGTTGATTAACAGGTGATACAGCATTTTTCCTAAAAGTATAGAATCAATAGTGACGATCGTTAACTTGCGCCAAGTCTCCTTTTTGGTTTAGACCGCCCTGTATATGATGATCTGCACGAGACTTGATAAACGATAGTATCAGTATTTATACAGAAATTATTGGGTGAGGCGTGAGGGGAAAGAAGTAAAAATGCTCTAATTAGAGAAAACTGCAGCATATACAATAACAAATGCTTCGGATCATCCCTGAAGTTGTACAAAAGATTTCATTTGAAGTACAAATTATTTTTTTTTCTTATAACAATAAAGTTATTAGCAACAGTAGTTTTACTAACCGAACTTTTTTAAAAAAATATTTCTTTTGAGGACGTGCCCAATCAGAGAGCACTACCTTCGTTTTTCTGATTAGAGTATACTAAACACTACCTCCAAAGAGTAAAACCACGGTCATATAGCAAGTTCTTGAAACGAACGTAAAAAGTGGTTAGCTTTACAACAACAATTAATCTTTATGACTAGAGACAAAAATGAAACAATTCAAGATTATATTCTCAAATTGAAAGCTCTAGTTACTCAAATTAATAACAAATTTTGTATTGAAATAGCAAATCTTGAAGCTAGAAATATTTTGATCACACAAACTTAGTTGACAGCAACTCAGAATTTACTTTCAAATATTTCCAATGAGTTGAGAACACTCCTAATAGTTCAAAATCCTCAAAATTTAGATTCAGCAATGGATGTAATTTTAAATTATGAGATTCTTACTTCACAAAATACTTTCAAAAATAATTTTATCCAGAATATACCTGTAAAACAGAAGGAACATAACCATACATTTTTGAATTTTCCTAAACCTATTAGTCTACCTCAACCCCCTCGTCAACCAATTAACATCAATCAAAAGCCTGTTCAACATCAATTTACTCCCATGAAACAAGTTTTTGGAAATAAACCAATAACTTATCCTTATTCACCGGCAAACCACAATGTTTTTAAATCACAGTTTCATTCTGAACCTTCTATAAACCAAAATTTATTTAAGTCACAAAAGACATATCCACAACCTATGTCAGGAGTCAGTGTACAACCAAAACGTCCACCTCTCCAAATAAGACCTCAATATTATAATCAAACATTCGGAAATCAACATAGACCTCCTAAATATACTTTTGAAGAATTAACCCATTTGGAAAATGAAGATCCTAATTTTCAAAATTTATCATAATCCGAAAATGATTATTATCTAGAAGATCAGATAGAACCTTCTATTGATTATCAAGATGATTTAGAAGAAATTAATGAAGAACCTTTCGATCAGTCTGAGGAACCTGAAAATTTTCGGATAGCAGCCTCGAAAACAAACCCTGTCTCCAAATGAATAGCTTTCAAATTAATCAGTTACCTTTCATAGTAATCCCTAATTTAAATATTCGTTTATTAATAGATACTGGTTCACATGCCTCTCTACTTCGACCTTCTATAGCAGAAACATACTACCCTGAATTGATTAAGCCACATATAACAAAATTGCAAACATGCGCTGGCTCTAAGAAAGCAACAAGTAAAGCCAAGATTCCCTTATTTTTATGTTTTAGTATTTCAAAACCCACTGAATTCATTTTATATCCCTTTCACGATTACTTCGATGGAATAATTGGAATAAAAGATTTAATTTGAATATTGATTTGGAAAATAATTTATTAAAAAATGTTTTTTTGCAAATTCCGTTTTATTTTAGGAAAGATTTTGATGAATACATTTTCGAAATCCCACCTTACACATTACAAAATATCAAAATTCATACTAAACTTCCAAATAATACTTCTTGGTTAATTCCGCATATGAAGACGAACAACATAGAGATACAACCAACAATCATTACAGTAAGGAATGGCTCTTATACTATAGGTATTGCAAATCGTACAGATAAGAATTTCTCATTTACTTATAATAGTAAAGAAAAAGTATTACCGATGCAATTGTTTAGTGAAGATCAATTTGAATTATTTCATGTAGAATTACCTAGTAAAGTAACTGAAAAATTATGGTGAAAAACTCGATCTTAAATCACTAATAAGGCATAAACATTTAAACTCTGAAGAGAAAGTCCAATTATTTAAAGTACTTCAAAAATGTAACAAAGTTTTCCATAAGCCAGGTGATGCTTTAACCTTCTCAAATCAAGTTAAGCACATAATTAAGACCACAGATGAAATTCCAGTACATACTAAAAGCTATCGCTACCCACACATTCATAAAGAAGAAATAAATAATCAAATAGATAAAATGTTGAGTGATAATATAATCCAACCTTCGAATTCACCTTGGAATTCTCCTGTTTGGATAGTTCCTAAAAAATTAGATGCATCCGGAGAAAGGAAATGGCGACTTGTAATCGATTACCGAAAATTAAATGAAAAAACTATTGATGATAGGTATCCACTCCCTAATATTACAGATATATTAGATAAACTAGGTCGTTCACAGTATTTTACAACCCTAGACTTAGCTAGTGGTTTTCATCAAATAGAAATGGATCCGGAATCAATTCAAAAAACTGCCTTTAGCGTAGAACACGGACATTATGAATACAAAAGAATGCCATTTGGATTAAAAAATGCCCCGTCAACTTTTCAAAGAACTATGGACAACGTACTTCGCGGATTACAAGGAAACATCTGTTTAGTTTACATGGATGACATTATTATTTACTCGACATCATTACAAGAACATTTGGACTCTTTACAAAAAGTATTAAAAAGATTAATTTCCTTTAACATGAAAATTCAATTAGATAAATCGGAATTTTTAAAAAGAACTGTTGAATTTTTAGGTCATGTCATCACCCCGGAAGGTAGTAAGCCCAATCCGAATAAAATTTTAGCTATTAAAAATTTCAGAATACCAAATACCCAAAAAGAAATTAAGTCATTTCTAGGACTTGTTGGCTATTACAGAAAATTTATAAAGAACTTTGCGAAGATAACAAAGCCTCTCACATCTTGTTTAAAGAAGGATGCCAAGGTAATTCATGACAAAGCTTTCATTGATGCTTTTAGTACTTGCAAAAATATTCTAATCAATGACCCCATTCTGCAACATCCAGATTTTACAAAGCCATTCATATTAACAACTGACGCATCAAACTATGCAACTGGCGCCGTATTATCGCAGGGAAATATAGGCAATGACCTTCCAGTAGCTTACGCTAGCAGAACACTTAATGCAGCGGAATGTAATTACTCTACAATCGAGAAAGAATTGCTCGCGATAGTCTGGGCAACTAAATACTTTAGACCTTATTTATTTGGACGAAAATTCACTATTGTTACTGATCACAAACCTCTTCAATGTTTTTTTTCTATAAAAGAACCCAATTCAAAATTGGTAAGATGGCGTCTCAAATTAGAATAATTCGATTATTCCTATAAAACTATATATAGACGTTTGAGATAAACAGGAAAACTAACAGGTAATTTTGTTGATTGTGGGGCGCTAAGAACTGCTCAAACAGTGCAAAATGTGTAAAATGTTTTAATAGCGATTGCACAAAATTCAGAAAGAAGTACAAGACGTCTAGCTAACGAATTGGGGAATACCAACCACGTTAATGTAGGGCGCATACTTCACGAGCAGCAGCTCTATCCTTACCATTTACAGAGAGCACAAGCGCTTGCTGAAACAGACTTTCAAGCCAGACTGCAATATTGCTAGTGGCTTAGACAAAGAATTGTAGAAGATCGGCAATTTATTTCGTTCATTTTGGTTACGGCCGAAGCTTCATTTACCAGAAATGGAATGCTTAATTTCCAAAATGAACATTACTGGGCAGATGGAAATCCGCATATTATTTATCAATCGCGACATCAGCAGCAGTTTTCAATCAATGTGTGTGCAGGAATAGTTCATAATTATTTGATTGGACATTTTATTTTACCCAGAAGATTAAACGGACAAACATACCTGCATTTTTTACAAGAGAATTTGCCCAATCTACTAGAAGATGTCCCTCTTAATATTAGGCAAAATTTATGGTTTATGCATGACGGAGCGCCTGCTCATTTTAGTCTCAGTGTAGTGTAAGATATCATTTAAACCACACATTCCAAGGAAATTGGATTGGTCGGAGTGGGTCTATTTCCTGGTCAGCCCGAACACCTGACTTGAATCCTTGCGATTTCTATCTCTGAGGGCATCCAAAGCAACTGGTGTATTCCACTCCAATAGCGGATGAAGCCACAATATTTATGTAAAGGCATACTACATCAGCAGCCTGTTCCTAAATACAAACCATTAGCCTGGCTAGGCTTAAATTAATTGGCTGATTGGCTGTGTAAATTTGACAGATATGCGGACTCAATATACAAATATGACATTGACTGGTGACATTTATTATATACCTCTATGATATTAAATTTAAATTGACAAATTTGAAATAGAACAATCTCGAAATCAAACTGAAATTCATAGAATTAAAATAGGTATAAGTATATTTTGTTGGTTTTGATTAAATAAGGTTTTAAAAAATAACATGCATGTAAAGAATGAAATAATGAAGTATGGAAATAATTATTTTTATTGTTATTATTATTTAATAAAAGTATTGGTTGATGATGTACTGTCCTCGACCACTATGATGAATGCTACTACCGCTGCCTTGAAATTAAAAAATGCAACTTCAGATAGGTAGGACTAAAGAAACTGGAAAATGACACTTTTACAACTATTTTGATTGTTTATACATAAAACAAATTCAATAACCGAAAAATACCGAATTTCTAATACATTATTAATTACATGTTGGGATTGGCCTGGCTAGAAGGTTTAGAGGAGGCCACAATATTGATACAAAACTTTGAAATATTCTAATCAAAATTACTCACAAATAGGTAATGTTTCATCTTTAATTAATGAATCGTTGTGTTTTGGTTTAATGTTAATAACAGTAATGGCAATAATACTATATCGAAAGACAACCCTTATAATATATGTACATAACAAATAGAATAACTTTTCTATAAAAAATATAATGTATTTAAAATTGAAACCACAAAAACAATAGAAATACCACCAAAACCGACATTTCTGGATGTCGGTGAAACTTTGCTTTTCGCCTAGTACATATTTTGAGTTACTCTGGAATTAAAGACAAACATTTTTGAAACCAAATGAAATGCCAAGATATTCATAAATTATGAGTAACCATTACCATTCTGTGATAATTTAAGAAAAAATCTATAACCAATTTCAATTTATCTAAAATAACTATTTTCATAAAATAAAAATGAAAAAATTATTCCTTTTGAACCAATTTGCAAGAAATTTAAAAAATACTTATTAAGAAAAAAATGATCAGACTTGGCCCAATTATTACTCTCCTACCGCCTACCATAGTAACTTATGTAAGGAAAGTAGTATTCGCATAAAATTTTCGTTGTCGAGATTTCAACAAATGTTGATATTTTACTGAATGAGAATCCTGATCGCACTTATTGCTGCACAATAGCCGAAAACCTTGTTTTGCTCAAACGGCTAAAATGATTTTGATTAAACACCCTGTCAAAATGCCATCTCTCAGAATAAAACAGAAAAATGCTATGCTCAATTAAAATTTCATATTTTCTACCTGTTTATTGATATTCTGGCTTAACGGTTCCCCCTGGGTTATCTTTTCACCAATAACAACAACCGCAAATGCAATTCTGATAAAGGACAGAGCACCACTCTCCAATTTTTCACATAGCATTCTTATCATTTTGTATTATTTCTATTACTCAAGCAAGCTTGAAACGGATTATTGTTTTAAGTCAGTAACTAAAATTGGGCCAAGTCAACTTTTTTTTGAGTAAGTATTTTTTTAAATTTATTGAAAATTATTTATTTCATTTTTATTTTATGAAAATAGTAATTTTAGATAAATTGAAATTGGTTATAGAATTTTTCTTAAATTATCACACAGAATGGTTACTCATAATTTATGAATATCTTGGCATTTCATTTGATTTCAAAAAAAATTGTCTTCAATTCCAGAGTAACTCAAAATATGTACTTGGCCCAAAGTTTCACCACAGTATAAAGAACTATACAGTAGTCCAACTCTCGGCGGAACCTTTGACTTTTTTGATTCAAGGTCAAGAGCTGGTGGCCATGTTTTAATCTTAAAAAGTCAGGTCTGTACTGGAAATTAACATGAACTGTGCCAGGACCGTACTTAAAACTTATCGATACAAAACTAATTCATTGAACTCATATAATAGATATTTGTAGATATTGGTTCATAAAATAATGGCGTCACTATTTGTTTTTGATTTGAAATTTTTGGTTATAGTTTTCCGAGTATAATACAATGAAACACAGAAAATTAGTTTCAGTTAACAGAAAAAAAAACACGAGGATCTATAAAATCGTGAGTTGTTTTTGTTTTGATTGCTTTATTTATCATTCACAAAATATAATAATAATAAATTCTTGTCGATGTTTAAAATTACAAGTTGTAGTCAGAGTCGTAGTAAAAAATTACAAGGGTATTACCAGGTCTGTAATTAAAACTTCTTTAATACAAAAAGAATTTATTGAAGAAATATGAAAACCTATTACAAATTGTTCCATACAATCATTTTTCCTCTATTTTTTAACATACACAAGTGGTACATTCTAAAAGAATTTTTACAATATTTGATTTTATTACGATATCTTGAAAAGATGTTCTGAAAAAATGATCGAGTTTACTAATCACTGTCATAAACTTATCATCAGGCATCATTAAACCCCCAAAGCAACTGGGGTTTTGATGATAACTTTTCAAATAACAAAATATTCGGTTATCATCAAGCTCATTACCTGACATTGCATATTCTCGCACTTTAGAAGCTTGACTTTCACTACTTGAGTTCTTGAGTTGATAACTTTCAATGACTTGAATATTTTTAAGCAGTCCAATAAAAAAATAATTTGGTATGCTTCTCCTTTGAAAGGACGAATAAACTTTTTCGTTTCCATAACGAAAGACGAATTCAGTAAATCAAAGAATTTGTTCATTTTTTCTATGAATTCGGTCGTACTTAACTTCATTTTCTCAAAACCATTTGGATTGATATGTGAATCTGTTAGATTTTGAGCCCATAGTACCAACAAATAAATAAATGTAAATTTAAATTGTTACGTGTTCTTATCTTTTGGAAAACTAAAAAAACTGAAGTCACAATTGTAGCTTTTGTTGTTACAATTCTTCGCAACACACACATTTCCACCTTTCGAAATTTTGTAAAAACAAATTGTACTTACCTATTATAATATACAATCGAGATGATAATATGGTCAATCAGCATACAAAAGATAAGTCACGAACGTCACTGTACTAGCGGTCGCGTACCAGCAGAAATTCTACTCGTACGCATCTGAATTCTCAAGCTTTTAAGATTAAAACATGGCCGCCACATGCGCGCTTCGGTATGCGCGGTTTTACCCCTTCCATGAGAGTTGGAATACTGTATAGTTCTTTATATTGTGGTTTCACCGACATCCAGAAATGTCGGTTTTGGTGGTATTAATAATTATGCTCGTAATATCCGATTTATGATTCTCGCAAGATAAAATTATTTCATTGACATCATGTCAGTGTCATGTTCATGATAAGATAATGTCGGACACTGGAACTACGCACGAGCATGGAACATCTAACCTCTATCTATTGTATTGCCACAAATTTGAGAGGTCGATTTTTACAAAAAAATTGGACCGACTCAAAGAATAAAAAACATCAGGAAGGACGAAGGAGCATTGCTATTATTTTAGAGAGACAAACAAGACCAACCAAATTATGTACTAATTTTCTTCTGATCGTTTGAACTTTTGTGAGAAATAATAGACCGATTGCATTAAGCAAACATTGTTCTCCGCATGCGCGGCGGGAAGTTTCAACGGCCACTTTTATTTGAAATGTTGCTCTTTTGAACAGAATGTACTATACCTGTGCCCAAATAATTCCAAGGTAATGGCTGTCTGCCAGCGTTTTTATCAATTTCTTTATGTTCTACGACATTTATGATTTTTCATCAAAGAAAAGCTTGAAAGAGGTATTCTATGGCCGATAATTCGCGCATGCAGAGAATTGAATTCATTAATGCAATTGGTCTATTGCATAGTGATATAAATCAAGAAGATATTACAGAATATTTATGTATAATTTGTTAATGTCGATATACATCATGTATACAATAAATAGAAGTACTGCAAATTATTCAATTGAATAAATTTACTTGGATTATATAATATTTTGAATCATCGGTTATAACTAGTATAACATTTATAAAAAGCTTTAAAAAAATAATAAATATTGGTGTTTTCGAGATGGAAACACACGACGCGTTTTGATGACCGAATGTCAAAGTTCTGACAACTGATTGGTGCGTTTGAATGTTCGGCAGGTTTAGATTGGTTTCGATAAACACAACGCTAGTTGCGTTTTGTATCTCTAAATCACCATAAAATGTATGTCAGCTGGCTAAAGGCCCCAAGATTTTCGGAAGTAAGGCCGAGAGAGAGAAAAAAAAAATATAATAAGTCAGTCCTAAGACGACAGAATTTTTTTTCAAAACTTATCCTTGAACTACATAAATGTGCATTGTTTATAACAGATCATCATATTAGAGAATGGTAGAAAAGACGCATTTTTATTTACACTTTGTTTCACATAATGATATTAAATAAAAATAAAATAGCCCAGAGGAAAATGGAAATGATAAATTTGTACTATAATATTAGCAGAAATAAGAAATAAAAAAAATGTTTTTAAACTTATCATTAATATCCCATACATTTTGATTGTTTCTACAATTTGTTATATTTCATTTTGCGAGAACGGTTGATTTGCTTTCGGTAATTTCTTTCATATTGAACTGAATTGCAGTTCGGGATCCTTTCGGCTTTGTCAAAATAACAAGAAAACACAACTTTCCGGTTTCAGAATTTTATTTTCCCAAAATAACCCAATAAAACCGAGCTCGCGTTTTCTCCAATGTCTTGTTAGCACCAAAATGTTCTCCAGCTAGCTCATCGTGCGTCTCTCGAAGTACACGAACCACCCTGACTCTGGGAATTACTATTAGCGAGGTGGTTGTTTCCCCATCTGGATGCTCCCATTGGTATCGCAGCACACCATCTTCCAGTTTCAGGCTGTCCCAAAGACTCCAATATGCCTTGGTGATGAAACCAAATTCAGCTACTTCATGCCAGTCTGGGCGTTGGTTTGACTGCGTTTTCCATCTCATTATTGGCGCCAAGTCTGGATCAGCATGTTGATCACGACTGATAGCCTCGTTTGACCATTCATCATCCACCGGTACTAGCGCCACCGATCTCGTAGGAACGTCTTCCAGTATTTCTACCCCCTTGCATTGCTTTCACGCAGTCGTGCAGGGCCAGGGTCTCCTTGATAGTGCGTCAGCATTCCCGTGCGTCTTACCACTGCGATGCTCTATCGAGAAATCGTATTCTTGCAACTGCTCCAGCCACTGGGCTACCTGTCCTTCCGGTTCTCGAAATCTCATCAACCAGCGCAGTGATGCGTGATCTGTACGAATAGTGAATTCCTGGCCATACAGGTATTTGTGGAAATGTCTAAGGCTTTTGACAACAGCAAGCAATTCGCGTCTGATGGTGCAGTAATTGCGCTCTGCCTTACTCAACACACGACTGAAGTAGGCCACGACCTTCTGCTGACCGTCTTCTTCCTGCGACAGAATACCTCCAATACCGACATTGCTGGCATCTGTATCCACATAAAATCGGCGAC
This sequence comes from Crioceris asparagi, assembly GCA_958507055.1. NCBI lineage: Eukaryota > Metazoa > Arthropoda > Insecta > Coleoptera > Chrysomelidae > Crioceris > Crioceris asparagi. The sequence goes on along the minus strand of OY293826.1, from coordinate 76,663,705 downwards.
CTGGTTATGGGTAGGTCAGTATGGGTGCCATACACAAGGATTCCTTCAACTTCTGAAGAGCCTCTTCGCAATCTGGCTTCCACTTGAATGGTTGGTCTTTTTCTGTCAGCCGATGTAATGGCTTAGCCAGATTGCCGAAGTCCTTGACGAATCGGTGGTAATAGGTACATAACCCAAGAAAGCTGCGAAGCTCTGAGACATTCCCTGGACGAAGCCATTCTTGAACCGCTGCTAGCTTGGCTGGGTCTGGTCGGACTCCTTGTGGAGATACTACGTGACCCAGGTATCGTACTTCCTTCCGGAAGAGTTCGCATTTATCCGGGTTTAACTTCAACTTGGCTCCTCTCAAACGTTGAAGTACTCCTTCCAGATTACGCATGTGTTGGCCAAATGTCTTACCCATGACTATCACATCATCCAAATAAACCAGACAGGTATGCTACGATAATCCTTTTAGAACTGTATCCATCAATCGCTCAAAGGTGGCAGGAGCGTTACACAACCCAAACGGCATAACATTGAATTGCCAGAGTCCGTAAGGCGTGATGAAGGCAGTCTTCTCTTTATCTTGTTCTTGGATACCAATTTGCCAGTAACTACTGCGATTTTCTGGGATTCTGATACTAATATCAGAATCCGAATATATCTACAGTGTTAGAGTATTTATAATAAAATATATACTGATGAAGGAGTTCTTCGGGAATCGCCCTGTCATCTATTACTAGTGGTAGGTTGGATCCTAACTTGTACAATAATAAGCCATCCTCTCTCCAAGTCTAAACTTGTAGTAGCTGACACAGTGTAAAACATTTACTCCTAATAAATAGTTTTTAAAAACAAACGTTCGGAACATCGAAACTTAAGTGGCGCAGACAGTAGGATAGTGAAAGAGTTCTTAGTGATAATCTTCGTTTTCAAACGTTTATTCACTATCTAAAATCTACGAGTTTTGTGAAAAACCAGAACGAGCCTTCCTTGAAGATATCTATCATCTTCTAAACTTCAAGAGAAATAATACAACTGGAAGCCAAGCAGAATTCTGGAATGCATCTTACTATCATCACCATTCTGTGAGTACTTTCTTGTTTAATTGTCAGACCCCTCTGTTCAAAATCCATTTGTGATCCTAGTGCTGAGTAAAAGTAGATATTTTTAACTTTTTTTTCGTATGAAATAGTTTTTAAAGATTGACTTGCAGGCGCGAAAGAATGAGACAAAAATTTCGTAAAATCAATTGAATTTCTATTAGAAAGTAATTCTAGGGAAAACTTGATTTAAATGAAATTTAAATTTAAATGATTCTATATATCATCTGTTTCTTTGATTATTATTTGAGAACTCCTATTAGATAAAATTTCTAGAGAAACCTCAATATTTATTAATTATAAGCATATTTTATAGATTTTTTTACACCCAACAATTTTAGAAGTAGGTAAAAACTTGTATTGTATATAAATTATTATTTTAACTATCATATAATATCACAATGACAACCCCACAATTGGATATAAAGATTTTGAGTATTGTTCCTTCATTTGACGGAAATCCAAATGAATTACATGCTTTTTGAACATATCGGCAGAACTTTTGAATCATTATTTTGACACAAATCCAGAAAATGTTGGATGTTTCCAAAATAAATTATTACTATATGGAATAGTTGAATACCTTACGGGTAGAGCAAAATAAGTTGCATCAGTTTACGGTTGTAGCGGTTGGAATGAAATCAAAAACGTAGATATTAATTCAACCTTTTGGCGATCAAAGAGATATAAATGCCTTAACCAGAGACCTTCTAAATTTGAGACAATTACAATTTGAAACAACAATTCAGTTTTACGAAAAATGTTTTAAAATTTTGAGTACAATTTTAAATTTTATTGAAATTCATAATGACAATGAAGTCATTAGAAATAGCAAAAAAAAGTTTTTTAGACAACAAGCATTACCGACATTATTAGCAGGATTAAGAGAATCGTTAGGGTCTACTTATTCGTGCAATGAGACCAGATTCGCTAGCTAAAGCTATCGAATATATTCAAGAAGAAAATAATATTAGATATTTACAGAAAAATCAGATTCGCCAAATAAAAGACAACAATTACAGATTCCACCTGTTCCAAAGACCTGTTAGTCAGCCACTATTTCAAAATCAATAATTTTTACACAATCCTTTTAATCAACCACCGCAATGGTATCAAATACAAAAACGATTTCCACAACAACAACACGCATTCGAAAACCAAATATGAATGTTTGGGCACCACGAAATAATCCCGGAACATCCAACCTGCCGAAAACAAACTCCTATGAGTATTTCTACAAGAAATACACATAAACCAGATAGGATTTTCAATCGACCATAAATTCCTCAGAGACAGCAATAGAAATACACTGTGAAGAGCTTTTTCATATGGAAAATCAACAAAATATTCCGTATCATAACAATGAAGATCAAGATTACGATTGTTATGGGTACCTATATACTAATCAAGATACTGTAACGTTTAACCCTGTACTAAACGTTGTGGGGTGAGTTCACTCAAAAGATCGCCGATTGCTTCCAATGGTTTATTTTCAAACACTCTGTACACGATCTTCTGTTGTAGTACAACTGACACAACTTGTCACTTTGACTATAGCGTTTCAACTACTTTCGATTTATGTCTCCAATTGACTACTATAATAAACTGACTGTCCCGTGATCGTCACGGTTTTATATTTACATCTGAATCATGATATGACATTCATCGAGAATGTTCTATGATTATCTAGATGCACATAATAATGTTCTGGAGGCGTGTCAAACTGACAATACTATGACAAATTGTAAGGATCGAGAATAAATCTACCAACTCTAGAACTAATTAATGAACTATACATGAAACAACTATAACAAATAAGGAATTAGAACAAATACAAACTAAAAGAAATAATAACAGTAAGTACATGATAAACTATCCACGTTACACTGCCCCCTTCTTAGCTTTGATCGTCCCGATCAAATGTCAGCTCAGTCCCTTTGTATGGTGAAAGTCTGTCGATATGAACCACTTTCATTTTACAGCGTGGGGATTTCTGAATTCTATATAACACGTCGTTTATCCTATTCATAACGGTATATGGTCCCTCCCATTGTTTGTCAAACTTTGAAGAACGACCCTTTCGTCTTTGTGGATTGTACAACCACACTTTATCACCAGTTTTAAATAGTCCCGTTTCTGCACGAATATTATATCTGGCCTTCATTCGATCACTAGAAATCTTCAACTGTCTTGTAACAAGTTGATGTACTTCCTCGAGCTTCGCCTCAATCTCTGAATATAGGCATCTACAGATGTGGGGAGTTCGCTTGGTGAACCAAACAAGATGTCAGACGGAAGTTTTAGATTTCTACCAAGCACAATGCCAGCTTGGGATTCTTTGGTCGATTCATGAGTGGAAGATCTATAGGCCAGTAGGAAGAGCGGTATACACTTATCCCAGATTGTTTGGTGTTCGTTGATTGCAGACCTCAAATAATTTTTTAGTGTTCTGTTAAATCTCTCTACCATTCCATCGGATTGTGGATGCAGTGGAGTTGTACGAGTTTTCTTATTCCCCCATAGACTACACTCTGAAAGATTTTCGACTCAAAATTTCGACCCTGGTCCGAATGAATCTCTAACGGCACACCAAACCGACTAATCCAATGTTCAATTAGGGCATCGGCCACTGTTTTTGCCTCCTGATTTGGAATTGCACTACTTCTGGCCATTTACTGAAATAATCCATCATGACCAAGATATATTAATTTCCAGAGCTGCTTATTGGAAATGACCCCGAAATATCGATGGCTATTCGCTCAAATGGGACACCCACATTGTACTGCTGCACCCTATGGCGGGTTCTGGTATTAGGGCCTTTACTGGTAAAGCAGGTATGGCATCGCCGACAACAATCCTCTCCGTCAGCACGACTTCCTAACCAGTAGAACCTCTCTCTGATCTTCGATAAAGTTTTATTGATTCCTAAATGGCCACCACTTACTCCACAATGAATCTCTTGAAAATGAACTGAGTTACCATCATTACTTTCCCATTTTCTTTTCAAAACGTCATCATCAATTATTAAAGATTCCCAAAGTGACCAGTATCCTTTTATCACAGGAGACAAATCTGATATCTCCTGCCAAGTAGGTCTTGCTCCATTCATTTTCCACCTCATAACTGGTCCAATATCATTATCATCCAGTTGGTCTTGCTTGAGTACTTTCGAACTCCAGTTTGGGTCGCCATTTATCAAAGTTCGTTTGACTTTAAGAATTTCTGGCAAATTATTTTCAAGTCTTGTACAGTTTTTACAGTCCTCTGCACAAGGCCTTCTTGACAGTGCATCAGCATTTCTGTGGTTAATACCAGGAATACGTTCAATTTTGAAGTCATATTCTTGAAGTTGTTGGAGCCAGCGCGCTATCTGACCTTCTGGGCTCTTGAACTGGCACATCCATTTAAGTGATGCGTGATCGGTCGGTAGAACAAATGTCTGACCGTATAAATATTTGTGGAAATGTCTTATTGCCTTGACTACAGCTAGTAACTCCTGCCGCGTCACACAGTAATTTTGTTCAGCCTTTGATAAACTCTTACTGTAATATGCTAGTACATACTCCTCTCCTTCTATTCTTTGGGACAAAATTTCCCCAATTTCTGTTTCAGGCATCAGTATCTAGGATAATGTCTCCTTCTCTCTGGGGATAAGCCAGAACAATAGAAGAGCACAAAGCACCTTTCAGATATTCCAAAGCATTCTGACATTCTGGAGTCCAATAGTAAGGTTTTTCGTTCTCAGTTAGTTAGATGCAATGGACGGGCAATACTATCAAAATTCTTTACAAACCGACTGTAATATGAACACAGGTTTAAAAAACTTCGCAGCTCTGTTTTGTTCCTTGGTACAGGCCAATTATGAACCACTTCTGTCTTTTCCGGATCTGTTCTTACACCTTTTGCGGATATTATGTGTCCCAAATACTTCACCTCAGTTCTTAGGAAAGCAAATTTCTCGGGATTAAGTTTAAGATTTGCTTATAAGAATCGTTGAAATACCTCTTCTAGATTTTTCCTCAAATGTTTTGCAAAAAACGATTACATCAACAAGGTATACTAAACATTTCTTTCCAATGATTCCACGTAGTATTATTTCCATCAATCTCTCAAAAGTCGCTGGAGCGTTGCACAATCCGAATGGCATAACAGTGAATTGCCATAGAACAGTGTTGGCTGAAAATGCTGTCTTTTCTTTATCCTCAGGATGCATTTCGACTTGCCAATATCCACTTTTCAAGTCCAATGTAGAAAACCATTTCGCTCCTGACAACTAGTCAATTGTATCGTCTATTCTGGGAAGACGATAACTCTCTTTTTTTTTGTTATTTCATTTAATTTTCTATAATCAACACAAAACAGTCGAGCCATTTTTTTTGTGACTAAGACAACCAGTGACAACCAAGGACTGTTCGAAGGTTCAATTACCTTTTGTTTCCTCATGTTATCTATAAGTATTTCCATTTCATTTTGTTTCGCTAATGGTACTCTTCTTGGAATTTGTTTTATTGGTTGTTGGTTTCCTGTGTTAGTGCGATGTTGTACCATATTAGTTCGTCCTAGATCTGCTTCCGAAAAAGAAAATAGTTCTTTATATTTCTCCCATAAATCACCAAATTTCGCCTTCTGTTGGTTAGAAAGTTGAGAAATTATTCTCATTTTCAGCTCTCTACCTTTCTGGCACATGATTTTCCTTTGACTGGTTGATATTTTGACAGATACTATAGGTTCCGCACAGGCAATTACTTCATTTTCGTTAAAACTTTAGGTTTTTCAGACAGATTTAAAACTCTAAACTTAATTGGATGCTCACTTGATGGATTTATTAATGCGTTTTCCAAAATCATTTCCTTTGGCAGACATTCCGGGTTACTGTCCAGTGCCAGTGCCTCCTTGCTTTTAGAACCTTTTATTTTAACATGGATGAGATTATCAGACCATCCAGGTATTGTAATGGTTCTGTTTACCTTAATTTTTCTGATTCTAGATTCAGATGTTGACATGAATAACTCTTCTTCATTGATTTTGAGTATTCGATCTTGGAGGTTCAGGTTGAAGCCAAATTTATTCATGATGTCTAGCCCAAATAAAACTTCGTCCAAGATCTCGGCAACAAATACTTTATGTCTGAATTTTGCTTGTCCAAGCTGAATATCTGCCACGTGAGTACCAATGACGGGTATTGTCACTCCATTTGCAGTTTCAAGTATATAAGTTCTATTGGGATGGTCAGTTTTGTAAGCAGGAATAACATCAGCTCGCACAATGGTAGAACATGAACCAGTATCAATAACAATGTTACAATCCCGACCACATATTCTTCCTTTCACAACCAAGCTAGATCCTTCATGACTCAGTCGGGAAATTTTAATTTTTAATGTTGTTGGGGCTTGGTTGGAGTAAGCCAGTCTTCGCCCAGCAAAAATGGCTAACTGGAGTTTTCCTGCACATTGCTAGTTTGAAGCTGTGGACAATTCTTCTTTATATGTCCTTCTTGTCCACAATTCCAACACAAAGTCTGAGTTCTCTGTTCACTTGTTTGCCCATTCAGTTTTTGTAACATTTTAATAATTTGCTTAATGGGGTTACCATTGCCATACGACTTCTCTTGGGTTGAATTGACCCATCGTGTCTGTTGTAGTCTGAGATGACTTCTGGACGCCTGTTTAGCAGCTTCGTAGTCAAGTGCACGTGCAAGGGCATCTTCAATTCTTGTAGGACTACTTAACCGAAGGGCTTGTTGCATTTCAATATCTCTTATACCATCAATGAATGTTTGTACTGTTAACCTATCAAGAACATATTTTGGTGCTGTAGGATATGCCAGTCGAACGAGCCGTGCAACGTCAATTTCATATTGTTGCAGTAAGCTCCAGACCTCTGCTGCTTATTCTTTAACTGTACTTTATAAACTTGTTGTAGACGTTGGCCACCGTAACGCTTTTCAAGTTGATCCACTAAAACCTCATACGAAGGTTCGCTGCCAGTTAAGGTATTTAAGACTTCCAAGGCATCACCACGGAGAGCCAAGATCAATGCGGTGGTCTTCTCTTCATCTGACCAACCACTAGCCAAAGCAGCAGCATCAAATTGCTTTTTATATGAAGACCAAGACTGAGAAGAATTTTTACTGGATTAACTACACCATTTTGAATTTCGTTGGACGATCTCCTCAGGTTTCATTTGCAACATCTTTTCTTCTATTAACTGAAAATTTTGATCAATACTTTTTAGAACTTTTTCTAATTTCTGTTCAACTTCTTCTTGAACTTTCTCTAATTTCTGCTCAACTTCCTGTTTATCTTGTCGCACTCTTGCTTGTTCTTCTAAGATTTGTCTTATTCTTGTTTCTTGTTCTTCTTTTTCCTGCTTTCTAATTCCTTCTTCCGGTCCGGATGTTGTCAATCAGCATCTGGGAGGAGTGAAGTGCCAACCCGGCGCGTCTCCAGGTGGCGGATAGGAGGGGGCCTCTGACGATGACTTTTATATGAGAAGGGGGCCTGCGGGGAAATAAGGCTCACTGAGACTAAAAACTCAATTGGTAGCCACGAATACCCTGCCGCGGACCAACTTCACCTGTCCCAGCTGTTGTGTCGTGGCTAAGGGAATTGCACTCAGGTACAACGATGCCAGGTGTGCGTTCGAGCTAACCTCGAAACCACCCTGTCAAACCAACGCATCCTGGTCGTCTGTGGTCCTGTCTCGCGGGCAAGTGATGCGGGGGGGGTCTTGGCTTAACCGCCCGGGCCAAGAGGAAATAACCTCATCAAAAATTCTAAATCCAAGGCGGGAAACCAGGCCGATGGATGCATGGCCAGATAGAGGACTGGTCTCTACTGGTTTCGACCTTGGAGCACAAGGGGGAACTCCATTGTATTAACCCTTTACTCCTGCATGCGGGGCTCTGCAGGAGTGGACCGATTTGTCCCCAGCTACTCGTGGGAACTATATGGAAAAGACCCATCAACCCAAACTCACCGGAGGAGAGATGGAGAAAGCCTCCACCTCCTCATCCGGGCTCCCTGTAAAAAGGGAAATGCCAAACGGCAAAGAAATCGTCTGCCGTTCGACCTGCCGAAACTCGGACAGCCGGGCGGCAGAGACGATCTACTGAGAAAGGGTCTCAGTGGAGCAGGAGTGCGGAAGTACCTGCGACTCCTCCATAAGGGACTTGCACCTAAGGAGGCCAGAAAACAGGCTCTTCAACACTCCATACCACCTACTGTCCCGACCCCGAAGATAACACCGACGGGAAAAGGGACGGGAAAGAGAGGCGCGGAGCATATCACTCCTCCGGAACGGACTCAGCCTAAAAAGCCGAAAACAGCTGCAGCAAAAACCGGGCATGCCACTGGATACGCTGCAGCTGCCAAGGCCGTAAAGGCTATTCGTGTGGGTATCATACCCAAGGATTACCTTAGAGTAATCCTTGAACCACAGCGGCTCTCAACACTGGAGGATACTCTAGTGGAAGAGATGTGCAGTGGAGAGGTGAAGGGAATGCACTTCACCGCTATACATTTCCGCTGTGGAATGATGCTGGTGGACTGCGGTTCTCAGGATTCGGCGGACTGGCTCATTGGAGTAGTGCCGGCCTTGAGGTCTTGGGAAGGACCCGAGTTAGTGGCGGTGGAGGAGAAAAACTTCCCCAAACCCGTTACTGAAACGGTGTACTTCCCAAGAAGCTTCGAAATGGAAACGGAGAAGATCCTTCGACTCGTCGAAGTACAGAACACTTGGCTCAGTACCGGAGCCTGGAAAGTTCTCAACTCCAAAAAGGACGGAACCGGTACTGTCCTCACGATTGGGATCGATCACCAATCAGGAGAGGCCCTGAAGGCAGAAAGATGCGTCTTAAACTTTAGGTTTGGACGTGTGTCTGTCTCGGGGCTAGGACAGAAAAATAATCCTGCGGGAGGTCTGAAAGATGCGGAGATATCCTCCACATCTACGGACTCCGGTGTGCAGGATAAAACTGCTAGCTCAGGTCTGGTCGAGGCCTCTGCTGGCTCTGCCAAAGAAGCCGGGGCGGCAGAGAAATTCTCTGCAGTACTGGGGGAAGGGCGAACCCATGCGGGGATCGAGGCCATAACCCGAGACCCAGATACCCGCTCGAGCTCCAAGGAGACTACCCTCCCGATGGATCTTGATGAGGGGCAGGAGGAAAGAGAGGAGGGGGGGAATTAGTGGCTGGACTACCCAGCCCCTATACCCCAGACTAAAGCACCTTCATCGCCTTCTCCAAGGTGGCGCAAGTGAACTTGCATCTCGCGAAGGGAGCTTCAGCAGTGATTGCAAGGCTATTTGCGAAATCCCAACTGGATTTTGTACTGATCCAGGAACCCTGGATAGGCAAAGCAGGCCAAATTAAAGGTTTGGCATCCAAAGACTCAAAATTGATCTATAACCAGAGGCAGGAGTCCCCTCGTGCCTGTGTGATCATAAGAAACAACATTAATTACACATGTGTTTCAGAATTCATGACTCGGGACCTAGTTCCAATTCTAGTACACCTCAACACTGGGGGCATCAACGGAGACATAGTTATTGCATCTGCTTATTTCGCTGGAGACAATCCTGCAATACCTCCAGTCGAAGCTCAAGACCTAGTGCAGTACTGCAATAGCAGACAACTGCCAGTCATCATAGGCTGTGATGCCAATGCGCACAATGTTATTTGCGAGAGCACGAACAACAACCCTAGAGGTGAGTGCTTACTTGAATATCTCTTAGCTAATAATCTAGAAACCCTTAATGTGGGAACAACCCCCACTTTTGTCACGAGAGCAAGAGAAGAGGTCCTGGACGTAACAATTGCCAGCCTTACTGCCAGGAATAACGTATTTGATTGGAGAGTGACGGAGGAACCTTCTCTCTCCGATCATAGGATTATAGAGTTTAGGATTGCGGGGGACGTAACCTCACTGTCTCCAACTCGTAACCCTAGAAATACAGATTGGTCTAAATATAAAACCCTTCTGAAGCAAAACTTGGAACAGATCGAAAGTAATGAGGTCAAACACCCACACTGCGATCTGGATCAAGAGGTCGAACTGGTCAGTGTGGCGATAACGGAGGCATTCCAATCAAGTTGCCCACTCTCAAAAGCTCGACCAAGCAAGGAAGCACCTTGGTGGAAAAAACCTGTCAAACCTCAGATTAGAGGTCCGTCGGCTCTTCAACAGGGCCAAAAGAGACGATAATTGGCAGGGCTACACCGAGAAACTCACACAATACAATAAGGAGATCAGGAAGGCCAAGAGGCTTCACTTTCAAGCTTTTTGTGAAAAGATCACTTCGACTCCTACTGCAGCCAGATTGCAAAAAGTCATGGCAAAAGGGGCAATCAGCCCCTTAATGTCGCTCAAGAAGCCATACGGGACAAACACTGAGGGAGAAGAGGAGCGATCTGCTCTACTTCTCAAAACACACTTCCCAGGAAGTGAACCCCTCAGTAGTATTGACGTAGCAATCCAAACCAAGAATCCTCGCAAGGAAGATTGGAGTATTGCTAAGAAGATATTCACAAGACAAAGGTTGGAATGGGCAGTCAACACCTTTCAACCTTATAAATCGCCGGGAGTAGATGGCATATTCCCAATACTCCTACAGAAAGGAATGGAGGAGATCCTTCCCCATCTCCTGAAGATTGCAAGAAGCTGCCTAGCACGGGGCTTTATACCTAGCACATGGCAAAGAACCAAAGTAATCTTCATACCGAAAATAGGGAAGAAAAATGGGACTGATCACCGATCTTTCCGACCTATATGTTTAACATCGTTTTTACTGAAAACAATGGAGAAAGTAGTGGATAACTACATAAGAACAGAGATTCTGAAGGACAAACCACTTTATAAATGTCAGCATGCATACAGGGCGGGGCGTTCAACAGAAACCGCGCTGTATCAGCTAACTGAGGTCATTCAGAGTTCTCTGAACAATAAAGAAATCGCAATGTGTGCCTTCCTGGACATATCTGGGGCTTTTGACAACACTACACATGTGTCAATCAGGGAGGCACTCACACGGCGAGGAGTGAACAAGACCATTATCAAATGGATGTATGAGATGTTGAAGACGAGAATAGCTGAGGCCCAAGTAGGTGATCATACCACCTCTGTTAAAGCTACTCGTGGAACACCTCAAGGAGGAGTAATATCTCCCCTCCTATGGAGCTTAGTAGTAGACGAGTTACTCCACAAACTCACGGAGCTTGGCTTCACATGTATAGGCTATGCCGACGACATAGTCCTAATTGTCCGAGGAAAATTCGCGAACACCCTATGCGAATTATGCAGGAGGGCCTCAGAACTATTGAGCAATGGTGCTTGTCAGTGGGGCTTAGCATAAACCCATCCAAGACCACAATTATTCCATTTACTAGGAAAAGGAAACTTCCAGCTATGAATCCTCTCACTTTAAGTGGAGACATAATAAGCTGGAAGGCTGAAGTCAAATATCTGGGATTAACAATAGATAGCAAGCTTCTGTGGAACAAACATATTGAGGCTACTGCTAGCAAAGCAATAAAGGCCTTAATGGCGTGCAGAAATCTGACTGGTAAGACTTGGGGATGTAACCCAAAAATACTGCGATGGATGTACGTCATGATTGTAAGACCGATAATATCACATGGGTCAATAGCCTGGCATGGCAAGGCAAGTCAGAGCAATACGAGGAAAACCCTCGATAGAATACAAAGACTAGCCTGTGTCTGTATCACTGGAGCCATGAGAACTTGCCCGACCAGGGCACTAGAGATCATCACAGATCTCACACCTCTCCATCTAGTGATAGATAGATTGGCCCATGAGGCCATTCTAAGACTATCTAGGGAAGGTTCAGACATTGTGGGAATTCGGAATCAGAGAGCTTGATCCTCTCTGTCCAAACACATCCCATCAGCAAACCTTCCCAGTGATGTAATGACAAAGAAAATTAGCATCGAGAGAACTTTCACCACGGTGCTAAGTAGCAGAGAAGATTGGGACAGGGGGCTCATAACCCAAGCTCTCAAAAAGAATACCATTAAATGGTACACTGATGGTTCTAAGACCACGACGGGGACAGGCGCTGGACTGTTTGGGAATCGCACCAAATGCTCACTTGCGCTAGGCCGCTGCCCAAGCGCCTTTCAAGCAGAATTGCTTGCAATTGCGTGGAGGTGAACCTTGAAAGAAACTATCAGAAATGTGACATTGCAATACATTCTGATAGTCGAGCTGCAATTAAAGCACTGAACTCTCATACCATTGACTCTAAAATGGTATGGGAGTGCCGAAGGAAGCTCAATGAGCTAGGCAAGAACAACAGGGTCTACTTAGTCTGGGTTCCCGGCCATTCGGGAATCAAAGGCAACGAGGAGGCCAACACACTTGCCAGGAAAGGAGCACAAACTCCATTTACTGGCCCAGAACCCTTCTGTGACACAGATAAAAGCACCTACAAGAAGGAGTTTTTGGAGAAGGAAAAAACCGTAAGAGAAACACTCTTGCAGGATACCCCTGGATTGGATCATTCCAAAAAGTTTCTAAAAAACTTTGATACTGCAAGATCCAAAAGGTATTTGGATCTCAGCAAGAACAAGCTACACCTACTCACTGGATTTCTTACAGGACACTGTCGCCTCAAGAAGCATCTAATGAGATTAGGTCTAGCAGAGGATGACGAGTGCAGATTCTGCGGGGAAGAGGAGGAAACTCCGGATCACCTGGTGACGGAATGCCTCGCCATTGCTAGCCAACGCAAACAGTGCCTTGGACTAGCAACCTGCAGTAGTGAGGAAGTATCCTCCTTGAAGCAAACCCAGATACTGGAGTTCATTAGAACTCTGGAACTGGAAGGCGAGTTGTAGACCGCGTATAGGCGAGTGCAACTCAGGTGGGGGGCACAATTGACCTTATGGTCGCAGTGCAATGTAACCCCCTCTTAAATCTAATCTAATCTAATCTAATTCTTTCTTGTTCTTCTTTATCTTGTTGTCTAATTCTTTCTTGTTCTTGTCTGCTTCTTTCTTGATTTTCTAGAATTTGACTTATTTTTGTTTGGTCATTTTTTCTAATTCTTTCTTGTTCTTCTTTTTCTCGTTGTCTAATTCTTAATTGTTCATTTTTATCTTCTTGTCTAATTCTTTCTTGATTTTCCAGAAATTGTTTCATTTTTGTTTGGTCTTCCTGTCTCATTATTTCTTGTTCTTCTTTATTCTTTTTCAGGAACTCCATTATTTCTACAAAATTTGCCATTTCGTCGTAATCTTTGGATCTGGTATTCACCATATATTCTCAGCAAAATGCGAAGATCCCTTTTTCTGACACCAATTGTAACGTTTAACCCTGTGCTAAACGTTGTGGGGTGAGTTCACTCAAAAGTTCGCAGATTGCTTCCAATGGTTTATTTTCAAACACTCTGTACACGATCTTCTGTTGTAGTACAACTGTCACAACTTGTCACTTTGACTATCGTGTTTCAACTACTTTCGACTTATGTCTCCAATTGACTGCTATAATAAACTAACTCTGTCCCGTGATCGTCACGGCTTTATATATCTGAATCATGATATGATATTGATCGAGAATGTTCTATGATTATCTAGACGCACATAATAGTGTTCTAGAGGCGTGTCAAACTGACAATACTATGACAAATTGTACCTCACATATAGTTTCTGTAACTCGGATCGAGAATAAATCTACGAACTCTAGAACTAATTAATGAACTATACATGAAACAACTATAACAAATAAGGAATTAGAACAAATACAAACTAAAAGAAATAATAACAGTAAGTACATGATATACTATCCACGTTACAATACAAACCAAAAAATCTGGTGTTTCCACTCACACGACTTTCCTACCGCTCGCAGGCAAATTCCAGTGAATGAAAAATTTTACACTATTACAATACTCCCTACATAACGACGATAATAGCGATATTGAAGTAAAAATTCTCTGGTCAAATCAAATTAAATCCATGCTCGATCAAGGGATAATTCGACCAAGTGAATCTCGATGGTCCTCACCTATTTGGATAGTACTAAAGAAACATCTGGAAAAGTTAAATGGAAAATTGTAGTTGATTACCGAAAGGTCAGTGAAAAAACTATCGTTGATAAATACCCGATACCAAACATCAACGATGTTTTGGACAAGTTAGGACGATGTCAGAATTTTTCTACATTAGATTTGGCAAGTGGATTTCACCAAATCGAAATGGCTTAAGAAGACGTCCAGAAAATAGGTTTCTCCGTAGAACACGGGCACTATGAATATTGACAAATGCCGTTTGGACTTAAAAACGCACTAGCGACATTTCAAAGTGTCATATACAATGTATTAAGAGACTTACAAGGAAATATCTGTCTTACGTACATAGATGATATAATAGTGTACTCAACCTCTCTTCAAGAACATCTGATAAATTTGAGAAACACTCTTCAATAGATTAAGAGAGACAAATTTAAGAGTACAATTGGATAAGTCGGAATTTTTACGGAAAGAAGTAGCATACTTAGAACATGTCATTACTCCACATGGTATAAAACCAAATCCAGATAAAATTAAAACAATCATGAGATATCCCTTACCACGAACAACAAAGGAAATTAAAGCATTTTTAGGACTTTTAGGATGTTACCAAAAATTTTTAAAGGACTTTTCGAATACTACAATACCTTTCACAACTTGTTTAAATAAGACGCAAAAACAAAAATAACACCTAACACCACAGTACATAGAATGTTTTGAAACATGCAAACATTTATTAAGTAATAAACCAATTTTGGAGTACTCGGACTTTACTATACCACTGAACCACTGAAGCTAGTGATTTTGCTATAGGAGCGATTTTGTCTCAAGGCCCCGTTAGAAAAGATAAGCCAATCTCATATGCTTCAAGTACTTTGAACGACAGTGAAAAGAACTATTCAACAATTGAAAGAGAAATGTTAGCAATTCTTTGAGCAACGAAGTATTTTAGACCGTACCGTTTTCGGAAGAAAATTTAAAATTTTGTCAGACAACCGTCCGTTACAGTGGCTTTTCTCATTGAAAGATCCTAATTCAACGTTTATTAGATGGATATTAAAGCTAGAAGAATTCGATTATGATGATGTTTTTAAATCAGGCGTATCTAATAAAAATGCTGATGCTTCATCTCGCATTCAATTGCATACAAAAGTAACATTTAATTGGAATAATTATATGGATAACTTGCATCAATGTACAACAATGCCAGCTCTGATCACGAACACCAACATGAATCTAGTTCAATGCCAGGAAGATAGCAATAATACGGTATATACAGCACAAGAAGAACCTGTCATAAGTATACCTATTTCGGAAAAACCACGGAATTATTATAATAATCAGATAAGATTAGTTTTTGGATATTATAATGCAGCTACTCCAAAAATAGAACATATTTTCCAAAATAAAAAACGTATACATGCGCAAATAAGCATGAACACCAAAAACGAAACACGCGATTAAATTTAAGCCGAATCAAAATATGAACCCACATCTGAGATAATTCAACAAATGTTCACAAATACATCTTATGATCTTGTTAAATGCAACAATATTCTAGAAGACGTAAACTGCGAAGAAAGACAAAATTAAATAATCCGTAACTATCATGAGGGTAAAACTAATCATCGTGGAATTATCGAAACTGAACAACAAATAAGGATAAAATATTATTGGCCAGCATTAAATAAAGATATTGAAGATTACATTAATGGTTGCGATATTTGCCAAATGAATAAATATGATAGAAAACACGCCAAACCAAAATTCATAATAAAGCCGACTCCAACAAAATCTCTTGAAATTATCCATATCGATACATTTCAAGCAAGCGGACAAAAGTATTTAGAGATAATTGATTCATTTTCAAAATGTAGTCAGGCACATCCACTAGAAGTAGCGAATGGAATTAATTTGGTCCGAGCATTTCTCATTCTCAAATTTTTTACACATCACGGTTTACCGGAAATTATCGACAACGGACCCGAATTCAAAAATACACTTTTACAAAAAAATTGAAACACACATAAGGTACCAATACATTACATAACACCTGAAAATTCTCAGTCAAATTCGACACTAATTGAACATTTGCGAATTTTAAGAAGAAATAAGACCCATTTTAATGTAAAAGAAGAAATGCTATACGCTATATTAGGCTAGAACAACAGCATACATTCAGTAATAAAACAAAAGCCTATAGACGAGCTGAACGGTCATTTTAACAGTAAAGACCCATTTGATATAGATATCGAGATAAATTTTCTAAATAACTATATCCAGCAACATAGAGTAAAAAAAATCATCAATGCACTTGGCAGCATTATTAAAGCCATATCTGGTAATTTAGATCACGATGACGCTGAAAGATAATAAAGTAATCGAATAATTACAAAAAAGTCGATTAAATATCATCCAAAGGTTGAATCAAAATCAACATATGCCATTAACTACAGCATTAATTGAAAATTATAACAAAACAATTTCTCTACTCACTCATAACCAAGAAATTATATACAAAGAAATCGATATTATGAAAATGGAAATTGACAGGACAATTTATAATTTTGAGATTTTTTTCAAATTAAGGAACATTTTAGATCAATTGAGTTTATCCTTACAAATTTTATCAGAGCTTCTTACCGATTTAGACAATGCAATGACTTTTGCCAAATCTAATATTTCACAACCTGAAAAGTTAAAATTATTGGTCAACTCCTTAATACGTTATCATACGAAAGAATACATTTTGTATAATGATGAGAAACATTTACATAAATACTATGAGGTTATCACTGTAGATGCCTATTATTTAGATACACCAATAGTTTTTATTCTGCACTTTTCTCTCCTTTATCCTAAAAAATTTTCACATTATCATTTATATTTAATTCTGACAAGTAATCTTATTACCCTTATTCCACCCAAACCCTATCTGACATTAAGCAAAGAAATTCATCAGTACTGTGAAGAACCATGCAGAAAAATCAACCCTGGATTTATGTGTGAAAAATCCAATAGAAGAAATGACATCGCAGTAGATACATGCATTATACCAATTTTACGATTAACGGCAATCCCGTTCCCGTTTCATTGAACACTACCTACTACTACTATATTTTTATATTTCTGTTTTATATTATATAAATTTATTTAATTTTAATTTTAATTTAATTTTTAGTTTTGACTTTGTTTTGTTTTTGTATTGTTTGATTTTGATATTTTTATTTTGCTTTGTCTACAAAATTTATATTTTTTCGACAATAAAGCATTTCTCTCTCTCTACCCTTATAGAGGAAATTACAAAAGCTCACTATATTGCTATATTTCCAGTTCCAACAAAAATTTCCACACACTGTAGTACAACAAGTATATCCGTACTACAAGGAACCTTCTTAATTCAATTACCACCAGAATTCGGGACAACTTATGAACGTAACATTAATTCAAGAGATGTAACATACGAGCAACCCTTACCACTCCCAAAGGTTCGAATTGCATCGAACTCGACAATGATGAAAACTCATCCAATTCGTCTTGACAAAATTTCTTTAGACATAACTCCTTTACACAAAATTTAACAACGACCAATTAATGGCAATTGAAGAAAGTTCAACCGATATCACCCATTTTTGGACAACACCAACCTTCATCTTGATTGCAGAAGCAATTGCATTTTTGGGGTATAAAATTCGCAAATGTCTTCAAAACCAACCAATAAGATCAGCATCAACAACCACACCTAAACCAGAGGCTTCAATTTTATTGGTCCCTCATAAAACTTCCTGAGGGGATAGAGAAGTAAGTTGCCAAAACTCGCATCCATATGTTAGAATAGGCTCCACTATGACTTTGTAAATTGTCAGTTTGGTGTTTAATTTTATCTGACCAGCAATGAATTCAGAATTCGTGTAGCTTTTTTCCTTGTTAAACTCTATTTTTGACAGACGAACCCCGAACGGAGAAGGTATACAATTCGACTGTCCGCTTTTTTTTATTTGTTTGTTCGCGCGTTTGATATAGTAAACGTACTCCAATTTTGTTGATTTTTGATTCATTTGAAAGAGGAAACTTGAAAAATGGTCCCTTGTTCGTAAAAACTCAAATCCAAAATCTCCTTCCGTCTGAAAACCGCCCTCGAAAGGGGTGGAGGGGCAAATTCTCTCGAAAATCGAAAATTCGAGATGCCAGAATTAAAAATAGGACAATATCCGGAAACGTTATAATTGAACATTTTTTCAAAAGAGTTACGGTTTTCGAGTTAAATTCAAGTTAAAATCTCACATATATGCGTTTTCGCTATGTAGAGGGGGCGATTTCTTTCGTAAGCTGAAAATCACTGGGTACCACATGAAAGACAATAATATTTGCAGCAACATTTATAATATAATATAATCGGCTGCCGATTCGCCGCTAGTGCCAGTGAGAAATAAAAACAACAATAATAAAAAAATAAAATATTTCTGGATTGAGTTTTCAGGACTTTAGGTAATTCCCAATCATTAGGAAACATTAATGATATTATAATAGTGTAACGTGGATAGGTATTCATGTACTTACGGTTGATATTCGTTTATTAGTTATTTAAGCTACTACGTTTCTTACAGTAGTTATTGCATGTATATTTCCTTATGTAGTTCTAGATTTATAGCATATTTATTCTGGATCCTTCCAGAAACTATATGTGAGGTACAATTTGTCATACTATTGTCAGTTTGACAAGGATCTAGAACATTAATTATGTTCGTCTAGATAATCATAGAACATTCTCGATGAATGTCATGTTATGATTCAGGTATATAAAGCCGTGTCGATCACGGGACAAAGTCAGTCTTGTGAAGTCATTGAGTCAAGTCAGTTGATAACAGCCAGTCTGTGGAAACAGAGGTTAATAGTAGTTCTGTCGGTGAAGACAGTGACAGTGTAGATTGTCAAGGTGACAAGTGGTGACAGTTGTACCATAATAGAAGCTCGTGTACTGAGTGTTTGAAAATAAACCATTGGAAGCAATCTGCGAACTTTGAGTCTTACGCAAGTGAACTCACCCCACAACGTTTAGCACAGGGTTAAACGTTACAATTGGTGTCAGAAAAAGGGATCTTCGCATTTTGCTGAGAAAATATGGTAAAGACCAGATCGAAAGATTACAAAGAAATGGTAACTGCTTCAGATGTGTTGAAGTTCCTCGTAGAACTGGAAAGAAAAAGACAACAAGAAAAAGAAGAAGATGCAAGTAAAAGACAACAAGAGAAAAAAGAATGGGCAAGAAAAAGAAAACAAGAAAATGAAGAATATGCAAGAAAAAGATAACAAGAAAAAGAAGAATGGGCAAGAATAAGACTAGAAAGTAAGGAAAAACATGCAAGAATTATGCTACAATATAAAGCAGAACGGATCAAAATTAGACAAGATGAAGAAGAACAGGATAGAATTAGACAAGAATATGCAGAAGAACAGGAAAGAATTAGACAAGAATATAAAGAAGAACAGACAAGAATTACACAAGAATATAAAGACGAACACGCAAGAATTAGACAAAAATATAAAGAAGACCTGGCAAGAATTAAACGAGAATATAAAGAAGATCAGGCTAGAATTAGACAACAATATGAGATAGTAAACAGCGACCAACAGAAACATCATTATTGCTCCAACAAAGACAGCTTAAATAGCGAGCCTGATGTTAAGAGGGAAGATGCCGTCCCGAAGTCGAAGGAGAGAAATATCTATGGAGAGAGGAAAGTCCTTTTAAAAGGTGCAGTACATCCAGAACTCGAAGACGTATCAGGCAATGTGTAGGCAGCAGCGGTCGTATGAAATACATTTTACCTTGCGGTACTCCACTCAGAGGTCCAGGAAGTAGAAGGTGCTACGGCCGCAATAGAAGAAGCCGCATGAGCCTACGCAAGGACCGAGGCACGAGGCGCAGCAGTTTGCGAGAAAGGAGCAAGTGTAATCGCCGCAGACGAATCTGCAGGCACAGTCTCTGCCGTCGACGCAATACTGGATGTGATGAAATATTCCGTCGTAAATTGAGTGGTGAAGGTTGTATGGCCACCAAGGATCGTATTAGCTTGTGTAGTTGCAGACCACCTGATCGAAGATTCTCACTTACAGGAGGAAGTAGTCATACTCCGGTGAGTCATTTTGATGACCGAAAAAGAGGATCAAAAGTACCACCGAGTAACCTGTCTTCCTCTGGTGGCGAGGGCCAGCATTGGGACCAGAGGATGCAAGGAGCTCCCCCAGATGAGATTGAAGAATGTATTGGGATGATGTTTGATCGGGACGATCAAATCTAAGAAGGGGGCAGTGTAACGTGGATAGGTATTCATGTACTTACGGTTTATATTCGTTTATTAGTTATTTAAGCTACTACGTTTCTTACAGTAGTTATTGCATGTATATTTCCTTATGTAGTTCTAGATTTATAGCAGATTTATTCTGGATCCTTCCAGAAACTATATGTGAGGTACAATTTGTCATACTATTGTCAGTTTGACAAGGATCTAGAACATTAATTATGTTCGTCTAGATAATCATAGAACATTCTCGATGAATGTCATGTTATGATTCAGGTATATAAAGCCGTGTCGATCACGGGACAAAGTCAGTCTTGTGAAGTCATTGAGTCGAAAATAGCATTGAGATGATTCTGCCAATGATGGGGCACAATGAAATAATCTTTTCAAAAACTTAAATTCACTATTGCACAAAATGGTTTATAATAAGGGTCTTGATGATACTATGACTTTGTTCCTAGTATCGAAGAGCATCTTTCAACTTATATTTCAAACCGATATCCCTAGATTCAATAACAAGGAAAATAAAAAACAAATTTGGGTTTCATTGTGCCCCGTGTTACCATAAGTTTTCGATGGAATCAGCAAAAGGGACGAAGGAATCAAGTTTTGGAGGTGCGAGCGGATAGACTTATGCAAAGCAAGAATTCACACCAGAAATGGTGAAGTTATCAATAGAGTGAATGCGCATACCCACGATTCCTACACTGCCCCTGTGGAGGTTTCCAAAGCTGTTACCAATATCAGAAACCGTGCTGCAGAAACGAGGGACCAAACTGTGCAGGTAACTTTTCTGCTTACTACAATGTCTTCAAATTTTACTCACAATTATCATCATTTAAGGTTATTAACGAATGTCTGTCTGGTTTGAGTCAAGCTGTGAAGGCTAAATTATCCAACAACAGCGCTTTGAGCAAGATAGTATGGCGGAAACGCAATGAAATGAACGCGTCACCTACCAATCCTGGCAGTGTAAAGGAACTTGTTTTTCCGGAATCCTATAGGATTTATCGGGCTCAACTTGGTATTGAAGAGATTTTTTTATTTGCTGACAATGAAAATAGTGCAAACCGAATCCTCATTTTTGGCAGGCAAAGTTGAGTAGGATATGGAAACAAAAGTCTACACGGTCATGGCAGTAAAGAATAATGGTGTACATCCCATTTTCTACGCTCTTCTTCCAAACAAACAACTACCTACCTACAGCGATATGTAAGATGTATAAGATGCTCCAAGGACTAATTCCAAAAGCGGTGCCAGCGCAAATCCATTGCGATTTTGAACAAGCGGTCATACTGGCTATAAAGGAATGTTTGACTTATACTAGAATTAATGTCTGCTTTTTCCACCTGGCGCAAAACATGAGGAAGCACTTGCGCACAATGGGTCTACAACGCGACTACAACAACAACCCTCAATTTGCACTACATGCCAGAATGGTGACCCCACTGGCATTTGTGCCAAGTCAACATCTGAAGAGGCAATTGACGAACTTGCTGAGAGCTTACCTGTGGAGCTTCGACCGTTTCTCAACTGATTTGAAGACAATTACGCTGCCCGCCTTAACAGGTAAACTGATATTATTTGACATATGAGATAAATATTTTATACATTTTTATTGACAGGAGATGCAATGGTAGACGACCACCACTTTTCCCCACGACTTTGCCATCTCTTTTAGTTTTATTTCCCTGCCTGGAAAAAACGGCTAATTGTCCTGACTGTCAATCGGCGACGGCGAATCGGCCACGGCGATTTGTCCGGTCCCCACGTTTTTGTTATCATCTTGAATCTCCTTATACTGCAATTCAAATTGCAGTCTTTTTCCGTGAGTAGTTCTTTATAGTACTTCTCCCATTCAATTATGTTTATTATATTGAACTTATTTTGTTGTTTTTCTTCCTTTCTCATATTTCTTATTTTTTTTGCACGCCATTGCCACCTTTGTTTCTCCCATATATCTATCAATCTCTTCATATTTCTTTTCCAATGTTTTATTTTCACTTTTTATGACTTATTTTTTCACTTCCCCATTCCAGTAAATATATTCCTTTCCGTCTTCTGCTTTTGTGGTTTTAATACTATACGCCTTTTTTTATTTACCAGCTCGTTCATTTCATTTGTAGACCATTCCGAATTTTTACTATTATCTGTCTCTTGGTATACTAGAGCTTCATTGGCCGCTTGCTATATATATTCTTTTATTTGTCAGTATAACTGTTCTGTGTTTACATTTTCCGTCTCCAGTCTCCATGTTTTGTAGTTTATTTGCCAGCCTTAGTTTATAAAGGAATTGGGTTGATTCTTGTTTAAGACTATCGAGATTGTTTATATTTCTTTGTTTGTATTTCTTTCCTTTCTTATTTTTCTATACTCCACTATTACCTTTGACATCACTACATAGTGGTCATTCTAATCCTCTTTACACTCTTAAATCTATTATGTTTATTAATGAGTGTTGTTGCTGTATTACATAATCTATGATTGAAATCAACTTTTTAGTTGCCTGCATCCATGTAAACGTATGAATATTCTTGTAAGAAAAAAAACTCTTCATTCCTTTCATTGATTTAGTTTCGCACATTTCCCTTAGCCGCATACCATTGTCGTTTATGACGGGTTCACTGTATTTTCCTATTTTGCTGCTGTTTTCAGTACGTGCCCTTGAATTCAAGTCTCATAAAATTACTATCTCTGTCTCTTTTGATGTTTGATACCAACTGTATAAGTTTGTCATAGAATAATTCATTACAGACACCGCATCATCGCTTGGAGTGTAAACTTCAGTTATTACTGTAACGTGGATGGGTATTCATGTACTTAGGGTTAATATTTGTTTATTAGCTGTTTATTTCTATTACCTTGTTTGCTATAGTTGTTTGTATGTTTCCTTATGTAGTTCTAGAATTATGGTGGATTTATTCTGGATCCTTCCAGAAACTATATGTGAGGTACAATTTGTCATACTATTGTCAGTTTGACAAGGATCTAGAATATTAATTATGTGTATCTAGATAATCATTGAACATTCTCGATGAATGCCATGTCATGATTCAGGTATATAAGGCCGTGTCGATCACGGGACAGAGTGAGTCAGTCTTATGAAGGCAGTGAGTCTTATAAAGTCAGTTGATAACAGTCAGTCTGTGGAATCAGAGGTTAATAGTAGTTCTGTCCGTAAAGACAGTGACAGTATAGATTGTCATGGTGACAAGTCGTGACAGTTGTACCATAATAGAAGCTCGTGTACTGAGTATTTGGAAATAAACCATTGGAAGCAATCTGCGAACTTTGAGTATTACGCAAGTGAACTCACCCCACAACGTTTAGCACGAACGTTACAATTGGTGTCAGAAGTGGGATCTTCGCATTTTGCTGAGAATATATGGTGAATACCAGATCGAAAGATTACGACGAAATGGCAAATTTTGCAGAAATAATGAAGTTCCTAGAAAATCAAGATAGAAGTAGACAAGAACAAGAAGCAAAAATAACACAAATTCTAGAAAATCAAGAAAGAAATAGACAACAAGATAAAGAAGAACAAGAAAAAATTAGACAAGAACAAGAAATAATTAGACAAGAAGACCAAACAAAAATAAGTCAAATTCTAGAAAATCAAGGAAGAAATAGACAACAAGATAAAGAAGAACACGAAATAATTAGACAAGAGGACCAAACAAAAATAAGTCAAATTCTAGAAAATCAAGAAAGAAGTAGACAAGAACAAGAAGAATTAGGCAACAAGATAAAGAACAAGAAAGAATTAGAAAGCAGGAAAAAGAAGAACAAGAAACAAGAATAAGACAAATCTTAGAAGAACAAGATAGAATTAGACAGAGAGATAAAGAAGAAGTTGATCAGAAGTTAGTGAAACAACAAGATGTTACAAAAACAAGAAGTTGACCAAAAATTAGAGAAAGTTCAAGAAAGTTTTGATCAAAAATTTCAATTGATAGAAGAAAAGATGTTGCAAACGAAATCTGAAGTGCCTCTGAGGAGATCGTTCAATGAAATTCAAAATGGTGTAGTTAATCCAGTAAAAATTGAAGCCCCAAAATTCGATGGTAAACAGTCTTGGTCTACATATAAAAAGCAATTTGATGCTGCTGCTTTGGCTAGTGGTTGGTCAGATGAAGAGAAGGCCACCGCATTGATCTTGGTTCTACGTGGTGATGCATTGGAAATCCTAAACACCCTAACTGATGGCGAACATTCGTATGAGATTTTAGTAGATCAACTTGAAAGGCAATACGGTGACCAATATCTACAACAAGTTTATCAAGCTCAGTTAAAGTACAGGCAACAAAGGCATGACGAAACATTGCAGCAGTATGAAACTGATGTTGTCCGGCTCGTTCGACTGGCATACCCTACAGCGCCGAGAGACTTTATTGACAGGCTAACAGTGCAGACATTCATTGATGGTCTAAGAGATTTTGAGATTCAGCAGGCTTTACGGTTGAGTGGCCTTACAAGAATTGAAGATGCCCTTGCACGTGCATTTGAGTATGAAGCTGCTAAACAGGCATCCAGATCTCATCTCCATCGGGGACAGATTCGACGCGTTAGCCTCATCCAAGAAGAGAAATACAGAAAAAGTAAAATCATTAAGCAAATTATTGAAATATTACGAAAACTGGATGGTCAATCAACTGGACATAGTACTCAGAGGGTGTGTTGGAACTGTGGACAAGGAGGACAAATCAGAAGGAATTGTTCACACTTTCAATCTAGCAATGAGTCAGAAAATTTCAGTACTCAGAGGTTGTGTTGGAATTGCGGACAAGAAGGGCACATGAAGAAGAACTGTCCACTCCAACCTGGTCATGTACAAGAAAATTTCGAAATCCGGAAGAAAGAAAATTGCGCCCAACAGAAATATCATTGTTGCTCTAACAAAGACAGCTCAGATATGGAGCCTGGTGTTAAGAGGGAAGATGTCATACCTAGTTCGAAGGAGAGCAGTATCTCTAGAGAGAGATCAAGCAGTAGAAGAAAGAGTCTTGTTAAAAGGCGCAGTATATCCAGATGTCGAAGAAGTACCAGACAATGTGTAGGCACTAGTGTTCGTGGGAAAAGCAATTCACGTTTCAGTAGTCCACAAAGAGGCGCAGGAGGTAGAAGGTGCTTCGACCGCAATAGAAGGAGGCGCATGAGGCGACGCAATGACCGATATAGTAGGCGCAATCGCAGTAGTTCAAACAATATTAAAGATAGTGAGATGTACTGTAGTGAATTGACGTCTCCTTGCCATATACCTAGATTGCGTGATCGTGGTTCAAGATCACGTAGTGGTGAAGGTTGTGTGGCCGCCAAGGATCGTGTTGGCTTGTATAGAAGCAGATCACCTGTTCGAGTATGTTCACCTGGAGGTTATCATAGTCCGGTGAAACATTTCTATGTTCACCGAGGAGGATCAGGAACACCGAGTTATATGTCTTCCTCGGAAAGTGAGAATGAGAACTGGGACAAGAGTATCCAAGGAGCTCCCCCAGATGAGATTGTAGAATGTATTGGAATGATGTTTGATCGGGACGATCAAATCTAAGAAGGGGGCAGTGTAACGTGGATGGGTATTCATGTACTTATGGTTAATATTTGTTTATTTGCTGTTTATTTCAACAACCTTGTTTGCTATAGTTGTTGCTTGTATGTTTCCTTATGTAGTTCTAGAATTATGGTGGATTTATTCTGGATCCTTCCAGAAACTATATGTAAGGTACAATTTGTCATACTATTGTCAGTTTGACAAGGATCTAGAACATTAATTATGTGCATCTAGATAATCATAGAACATTCTCGATGAATGTCATGTCATGATTCAGGTATATAAAGCCGTGTCGATCACGGGATAGAGTGAGTCAGTCTTATGAAGGCAGTGAGTCTTATAAAGTCAGTTGATAACAGTCAGTCTGTGGAATCAGAGGTTAATAGTAGTTCTGTCGGTAAAGACAGTGACAGTATAGATTGTCAAGGTGACAAGTGGTGACAGTTGTACCATAATAGAACATCGTGTACTGAGTGTTTGGAAATAAATCATTGGAAGCAATCTGCGAACTTTGAGTCTTACGCAAGTGAACTCACCCCACATTACAATATGTCAGCTATTTTTAAAAACCTCTAGGGTTATCATTTGTTCGTCTATTTCTTCCCAGCTTTTGCGGATTTTTTTCATGTCTTTATGAACGGCTATTCCTACTCTTCTCTTTGCTCATGTGTCCTTTCTTACCCTGCTATAAAGTGTGTCCACATTACGATGCTCACCATTGGCATATCGGTTATTATAAGAGATAGAGCAACGGTTAAATTGGCAATGTTTTTCAGAATTAAATGCTCGCAACGAATATCATTTCATATCCACTCTTAACGGTTGTCGTTTTTGAGATATTTTAAAAAAACTAATTTTTGCCGATTTCAGTTTTCCTTAATAACTCGTTAAGGTATAATGTTACAGTTTTTAAACTTAATCTTTGTTAAGACACTTTTTTTCGTTAATTCTTATGCTGTAAACATAACCAAAAAATCTTCATTTGTTTTTAAGTTACTAGCGCCATCTTTTGTTTTTCTTATGGCAGCCATATTTGGTTTTTGGTCTGTTAGATTAGTTATAAAAATAACTTTTTAAAAATTGTACAACCTGTCTTATTAAAGTTCATTTTTAAAGGAGATAAGAACGAAAAATGCCGATTTAAATAATAGCGGCCATATTCATAAACAATGTTAGTGGCTACTAATTCCCGACTAGCCTATCTAACACGAGCTCTGGTAGAGTCTTAGTAGACAATAATTTGTTTATGAATACGGCTGTAATTTTGTAACAATTATGTACCTACACGAAATTTACAAGATTTTATTCGCTTGTCTGTGGTTTTGGTTTTCATTTTTTTTGTGGTGTGCTTGAAAACAAAATGAGTAGGATATGGAAACAAAAGAAATTTTTCACATTTCGACATTCTAAATGCCTATCACTTTCGACAATTATAAGTAGAATTGTTCCCAGAGTTTCAACTACTTTTAGTAAGATTTGAAGTGGTGATAATGGCCAACAAATTTTCAAATGAAGAAAAGGTTGATATGTTGGAAATGTACTTCAAAACCAACAGAAACTCCGAAAATGCTTGCGGTTGGGATCTTTTCAGAGGATCTTTTCAGAGGAATTATCATAAATCTCTTGAATTTTGGAAGCTTTGAAGAAAACGTGAGCATTATCAAGCAAACAATGTCATTCGTGAGAATAACATTTTACAAAATGATTTGAATAACCCAAGTTTGTCGGTTCGTCGAGTTGCCCGAGAAACAAAAACTGCGAAATCCACAGTTCATAAAATTTTGTAAGAAGCTACCCTTACAAGAAGCCAATATTTCATTTTAGAAGGTGGTATCTCCAGAAATGTGAAAATGAGGGTGATTTTCCAAGAAAAATACTTTGGACGGATGAACCATGGTTTACCAATTGTGGGGCATTTCATAGGCACAACTACCACCATTGGTCGAACGAAAATCCACATTTGGTCATCCAATTCTCGAGGTTCAGAACTTCAACCTCAGTACTGGGGCTTGGAAGGTTCTATACTCCAAAAAGGAGGAAAAAGGAATAGTCCTCATGATTGGAATTATTCACCAATCGGGGGAAGCTCTAAAGGCAGGAGGGTGCGCAATAAACTTTCGGTTCGGATGCATCCCTGTCTTGGGGCTAGGAAAGAGAGGGAACCCTTCAGAGGTTTCTAGAGATGTGGAGATACCCCCTACATCCCAGGAATCTAAGGCTTCCGCCAGCGAGAGTTCTTCTGCGTCCCTGGGGGCTGGGCAGAGCCTTGTAGCAGTTGAGAGTCTGACCCGAGACTATGAGACCTGCTCGAATTCTAGAGAGGAATGGAATTCGAGGAGGAGAAGGGAGGAGGATATGTAGAGACTGGACAACCCAGCTCTTCCACCCCATACAAATAGCCTCCACTTTCACAAAGGTAGCGCAGGTGAACCTGCATCACGCGAAGGGAGCTTCAGCAGTGATTGCAAGGTGATTTGCAAAGTTACAATGGGATATTGTACTGATCCTGGAACCCTGGATTGACAAAGTTGGCCAAATCAAAGGTTTGGCATCTATGAACTCAAAATTGATTAATGACCAGAGGCAGGTATCCCCACGTACCTATGTGCTCATAAGAAACAATATTAAGTATATTTGTGTTTCAGAGTACATGTCTCGGGATTTGGTCCCAACTATGGTACACCTCAAAGTTGGGGGGTATCGACCGAGACATTGTCATTGCATCCGCTTATTTCGCTGGAGACAACAACACCGTCAGCGAAAGTGCAGGAGCTAGTACCATACTGCAACAGCAGACAAATGCCAATCATAATAGGCTGTGACGCAAATGTGCATAACGTTATTTGGGGAAGCACGAATAACAACTTCAGAGGTAAGTGCTTACTTGAAAACCTCTTAGCTAATAATCTTGAAACCCTTAACGTGGGGATAACACCCACTTTTGTCACGAGAGCAAGAGAGGAGGTACTGGACGTAACAATTGCCAACGTTGCTACCAGAAAAGATGTAATAGCATGGAAAGTGATTGACGAACCGTCACTTTCTGACTATAGGAATATCGAATTCGGCATATTGGGGGAGGTCACCTCGTCGTCCTCAAATCGAAATCCTAGAAATATGGATGGGTCTGTCTTTAAGTTCTATCTGAATCGAAATTCGGAACAGATTGAAAAAATGGGGCAAAATGTCCGCAATATGATCTGGAGCAAAACGTAGAACAGGTTAGTGTGGCAATAACAGAGGCCTTTCACTCAAGTTGCCCACTCTCGAAAGTTCGAACCAGCAAGAAAGCACCTTGGTGGAACGAGATTCTGTTAAACCTTAGATTGGAAGTCCGTCGGCTCTTCAATAGGGCCAAAAGAGATGGTAATCGGCAAGGGTACACTGAAAAGCTTACTCAGTATAATAAAGTGGTCAGGAAGGCCAAAAGGCTTCATTCTCAATCCTTTTGTAAAAAAATTACCTCCACTCCAACAGCAACCAGGCTGCAAAAGGTTGTGGCAAAAGGGGGAATTAACCCCACAATGTCGTTCAAGAAGCCAGACGGGTCAAATACTGAGGGAGAAGAGGAACTATTGATTCTTCTTCTCGAAACACACTTCGCAGATAGTGTACCCATAATTAGTATTGACACAGCAATTCAAACCATGAATCCTCGCAAGGAAGACTGGGATATTGCTAAGAAAATATTTACAAGGATACGGTTGGAATGGGCAAAAACACCTTTCAACCGCATAAATCACCAGAAGCACATGGAATTTTCTCAGTACTTCTGGAGAAAGGAATTGAGGAGATTCCGTCTATTCGATCGATCGATCGATTCTTCTTCTCGAAACACACTTCGCAGGTAGTGAACCCATAATTAGTATTGACACAACAATTCAAATCATGCATCCTCGCAAGGAAGACTGGGATATTGCTAAGAAAATATTTACAACGATACGGTTGGAATGGGCAATAAACACCTTTCAACCGTATAAATCACCAGAAGTAGATGGAATTCTCCCAGTACTTCTGCAGAAAGAAATTGAGGAGATTCTCCCCCATCTTCTGAAGATCACAAGAAGTTGTTTAGAACCGGGTCATATTCCTTAAATATGGAGAAGGGCAAAAGTAACCTTCATTCCAAAAATAGGGAAGAAAGATGGGGTTGATCCTCGATCTTTCAGAACTATCTGCTTAACATCGTTTCTACTGAAGACAATGGAGAAAGTAGTGGATAACCACTTAAGAACGGAGAATCTGAAGAATAAACCACTTCATAAATCTCAGAATGCTTACAGGGTGGGCCGATCAACAGAGGCTGCTCTGTATCAGCTGACCGAAGTAATCCAGAGTACTCTGAACAACAAAGAACCATGTGTGCCTTCCTAGACATATCTTGGCTTTTGACATGTGTCGGTCAGAGGCCCTCGTAAGGCGAGATGTTGAAGACGAGAATAGCTGAGATACAGGTACGTTATCAAAACCCCTCTGTTAAAGTCACTCGCGGAAAACCTCAAGGAGGAGTAATATCTCCCCTTCTATGGAGCCTAGTAGTAGATGATCTACTCCATGGGCTTACGGAGCTTGGCTTGGAATACATAGGCTACGCTGACGACATAGTCCTAATAGATGGTCAAAAATAATTTTTGTATGCATGTCAATAAGCATGAAGATTATTCTTTTTTCCTCGAATTTATTTAATAAGTCATTTAATAACGCTGGTAACCAATACAACATTCTTTTTTTATTAGAAAAAGAATAAAGTTGGACAACCGAGCTTTGCGAATACATTCTTGTATAGGCGGTTGTCCAAAAGTTTAAGAAATATTGCGCTTAATGCATGATTAAGACGAAAAATACTCAGTTATAATAATAAAAAAAATCATTAATTCAAACAATACAATGAACATAAAATTCTAATAACACATAAGAAACAACGAACAGAAAATTTAGCCAGAATCTCTAAAATTGTAGCTGATTATCGCACTCTTATGGTAGCTTTAATTAAAATTAAAATCTTTAATTATGTTGAATTTGATTGCAATTGGGCAAATTGACAAAGAAGTCTGGTATCCACCGCAGTAGTTCTATCAAGTTATTATATTCCAAAACACTTATAGGTCTGGGATTTCTACATATGACAAAAAGGTTATCTGGCAGATACAGCTTTTTTGTATACCTCATCAGACAATCTAATATAATTGTATATTTAATATCGAGCATTTTTAGACATATGTTTATTAGGATTTGGGCATCATTTTATTACACTGCGTGCATATTAATTTATTATGCACAATTTTTCAAAATGCTGATTGTAAAATGAAGTGGTTAAGTATAGTAGCAACAAGCTCATATAAAATATTTTTATTGCCAATCCATTTTTTTGTACAACTGGCGCTTGGCAGTTTACGTTGTCATACCCTATTCATAGCCTTCTGTGATTGGGATTGGAAACAACCCAAGCAGCACACTCACGTCCTGTAGACGTCATAATTTGGCAAAGTTTCGTCAAGTACGTCATTGGGACTGGTAAAAACGTCATAATGTCGTCATTTTGTTCACCTTGTAATGACGTGTTATAAAGAACGTCTTAATGACGTCTTTATATCGTGTGAAATTTCTTCAACTATAGAAATTTTAAAATATATATGACCAGTGCATCAGCAATGCAAGTAAATTTATTAGTATATACTAGGTATTTATGTGTCTTTGCAATTATGGTATTTCCTTAAAACTGCACATAGACAGGAATATAATATATAAAAACAAAGGTGTCATAACTATAACCACTTTTTCAACCCGTAAATATTTATGCAAAACACCGCAACAAAATCAGCCAAACAAAGGTAGCAAATGTATATCTATCTCTATTGGTCGTAAGAAATGTCTACGCCATGCGACCGTTTCGCACTTCGCACTATTCTCTGCTTCGCACTTGCGCAGTCGTCAATTGCGCCACGTGCATCGAGCACCGGTCACCGGATAGTCTCCTCCTATAACCTATAACCTATGTAGGTGTATAATCTGTGAACCTATGCTTCAAACCGCCAATTTTTTATGTGTGTTCTTGTTTGATGATTGAGTCACCGTGTTTTAGCATTTGCAATCTACAACCAAGTATATATATAACAAGTAGGTAAGTAGTCTTCTTCAGTTATTTACATATTCTCCAAGGAATATGTACTATTTGTAGGTCTCATCATCATGTTTGTAGGAGTACAATTTGCACCTGAGTGTGAGGAGGACGCTGCAGAAGGTACAATTGCAGTAGTGCCTCAGGTTTGGGTGACACCGTTAAAGAGGGAAGTGTTTTGGCCTAATTTTAAAACTCAAAATGCCCATAACAGAGCGGTAGCAAAGTGCGAGAATCCGGAAGAAGATAAATGGAAACTTTTCAAAATTAATAGGATATTCTTTGAATGTAGTGAGTATACAAGTGTTCGTGTTTTTTTTATCCCTGGATTTATTTTCTACGCCCTGTTTTCAGATAATTATGAAAAAGCACGTATAAAACTTAAAAAGTTGGAAGAAACATCTGATGTGCAAACAACTGATAGTGAGTCTTCAAAACAGAGAAAACGATTACCTGTAAAAAGGATTCTTTATAGCGAGTCAAGTGACTCTGATGATGTGGATTTGTCAGCACCTCCTAAAATAAATAGAAGCCTCGATAGAAGCACAAATTCGAATGGTAAGGCAGTGTTTAATACTTTTGGAATTATTTTTGTATAACTATGGTATTTTTAGACATACGTTTAACCCCATCATACTCACAAACTAAACAACCTCAAGCAACCCTTGAAAGAGAAACACCACCTGCTATATATACAAGTACACCAAGTTCAAGTGATAGGATTGGACAAGGAGCACAGCAACAGTTTAATCAAGATAACAAAGGTATAAAAGTTAGAGGTTTTGTTTAATAATATTTAAGGGAAATTTTCGGTTCTTTTAGATTTAGAAAAATTAATTCGAATTGTCACTCAAGTACATGAGCAAAACAAGCAAATTTTGGCCCATTTCAAGGAGCGTTGGCAAAGTGGCATTGTTCCATCACACAACTTGCCACCTGATTTTCCTGTAGAGCTGCCTATAGTAGATGATTCTGATATAGAAACACTTGAAGAATACTTGGCAAACAATGAAAATTCATCAAAATTGGTAAATTTTCATATAGTTGCTGGTTATTATTTTCGAAATTATTTTTTTTGCAACAGGTATCCTTTCTGTCTTCTTTGGGTGGGAAGGACGTTACAAGTGTGACCAACATAATTTTGAAGAAACTGCTTTCCAATAGGATAGCTTGCAATTATAACTTTTTTGGAAAGCGAAGCTATAAAAAAGCCTTTGTAGAATTACGTTTGAAGCGGTCTGTTATTGGTAAGTGCAAATATATTATATCTATACTTTTTTTCAGAAGTGATGCAAATACATACTTGCAACTAGAAAAAATTGCTATTACAAAGCTATATTTTTTGTTATTGATTTCAGATGCCGTTCGAATTAGTTTGCCCGAATCCAAAGAAAGAGATATAGAAGACATCATTAAGGTCTGGTTGAAACATTCTCCGCAAAGGTTATATTTGGAGCAGAACAAGAAATCCAAACAATGAATAAACACAAAAAGGTCAAGATTGTTGGCAGGAGGCAATATTATAGAAAAGTGGCGACTGCTTTAAGTGAGTTCAATTTTAGCAATACGAATGTTCCTAGTTATTTAAGTAAAGAAGAAAATTCAAGTTTTGTCCAGTTTACAAATTTCAATGATATTCCTTTTATGCCAAATAGTGATACAGCATATTCAAATAACCAATGTAATCTGCCAAATGTTACCGAAGTGCCTGATTTGACGTCAAATGTTAATGAAGTTCCTGATATTACACTGCCAAATGTCAACGATGTGCCTGATCTTAATTTGCTAAATAATCAATCTTCGGTATCATTTACAGATAAAGTGTGTAGTAACAATGACAATTCAGAAATTGATAATACTAAAGATAAGTTAACATCGCAGTTGGTTCATTGGGCTCAAATTCATAACATACCACGAACATCTATCAGTGATTTGTTACACATTTTGCAGCAATACCATCCGACTCTCCCAGTAGATTATAGGACTCTATTAAAAACTCCACGATCTCTCTCTATAAAACATTTAGACACAGGTGATTACTGTCATCTGGGTTTAAGAGATTATTTATACAATTTTCTTCGGACGACAAGGTATGTTAACGTACATACATTCAGTATTAGCTTCAACATAGATGGATTGCCAGTGTTCAAAAGTTCCACTAAAACTTTTTGGCCAATTTTAGGTCTTTTGAAAAACATAGAGGGTTCTACACCATTTGTTGTCGGTATATTTTGTGGAAAGGCAAAACCTATGCCTTTAGAGACATTTTTATCAGATTTTATTATCGAGTTAAATAGTTTGGTGAGGGAAGGTTTGAAATTTCATAACAAAGTTTATCGCATAGAAATTCATAGTTTTATCTGTGATGCACCGGCCAGAGCCTATATGAAATGCATCAAAGGACACATGGGTTTCTCAGCTTGTGAGAAGTGTACCAATTCAGGATATCGCTGTGCAGGACGAACTGTATTTAAGGGAAATGCGCCTAGAAGGACTGATGCTTCTTTTTTAGCTCAGACTGATCCAGACCACCATACTGGCCTGTCACCTTTAGTTGAATTGCCAGTGGGACTTGTCACAAATTTTCCAATTGACTATATGCATTTGATATGTCTGGGTATAATGCGTAAATTACTGAATATCTGGGTTGAAGGTAATGCGCCATTAAAATTTTCAAAATCCCAAATGAAAGACATTAATCAAAATTTAATGAACCTCAAAAAGTTTATACCTTTGGAATTTAATCGCAAACCTCGTAGCTTAATAGAGATTGCCAGGTGGAAAGCCACTGAATTTAGATCATTCCTCCTCTACACAGGTCCCGTTATAATGTCTAATATTGTTTCAAAACCAATTTATAAAAATTTTTTACTTCTACATTTTGGTGTGTCTATTCTTATGTCGCCCAGACATATAACAAATGTAAATTTAGAACTTGCAGAAACACTTTTAAATAATTTTGTAAAACACTCAGAGGAAATCTATGGTGAAACATTTTTAATATATAATGTACATATGCTTACACATTTAACTGAAGATGTTAAACATTATGGCCCATTGGACAACTTCTCTGCATTTCCATATGAGAACTTTTTAGGGCAATTAAAAAGACTAGTACAATCACCAACTCTTCCCTTGCAACAAGTATGTCGCCGTTTAAAAGAAAAAAATAATTCTAAAATTTACCAGAATCAAAATGTAAGTTATCCTGGTTGTTATGTTATTCACCACAATAATATTAATAATGAAAAATATGTGAACATGATTCAATATAAGAAAGTAATTATGAAAAATTTTGTGCTTTGCATTGATTCTGTTTCAAAGGCTGATTGTTATTGTATGCTAGACAATAATGAAGTTGTTCAAATCAATAATATTTTAGAACACGAAATTGATAATTCCATCATTATAGTGGGGAAATTGTTTCTTACCTACAATTATTTCTATAAATACCCATTACTATCCAGTGATTTGAATATTTTTGTTGTGGATGATTTGTCGGATGAATTGAGGGACTGGCCAGTTTCATGTGTTGCTGCAAAATGTATGTTGTTACCTCAAAACAACAGTAATGCATTTGTGTCATTGCCACTAATACACAGTAGAGGGTAGACAATACATTAGTTTTTTTTGTTTTATTTTATTTGTACACATAACTACTTAAGTACCTACCTTATAGGAAATTTTTATTTTTGTTAGAATTGTAATTATTTTTTGTATATTATAGTCTATAATAAAAAGGAAATTGAACCTTATTTCGTTTAAATACCGCATTTAACCATTTACCTAAAAACTACCTACCGCTTTCGTCATTTATAAGTAATAATTTCAAAAAATAAAGACGTTATATTAACGTTCTCTATAGACGTTACATACACGTTATTTCCTGACGTGACTGGTATGTCAAATAATAACGACAAATTAACGTCAATTTATGACGTCTCTAGGCTGTGACATTTTGACGTGAATTTCACATACTACTTACGTCATTTCGAAGGTGAATAATGACGTAACAAGGGCCGGAATAATCACGTCATATTGACGAGGTTGTGTCTCTTGGGAACTTCATAATGGTGAGTGTGGTTTCCTCTCTAGCCTCTAAGAGGGCATGCATATGTCAAATAGCTCTGTTGGAGCGGGGATTAGTTTCGGTCAGCTCGGAATTCGGTGTCCTCGGAATCCGATGTGCAAGGATTTCGACCTCCTTGAAATTCGACCAGCAGCTACGTAATCGTTTATAGACCATGCTCAGTAGCTGTCAGAGTTGAACTGTGGTAAATACTGAGAAATGCCCACAGTCTAATAGACATTTCAGCAAATTATATCTGCACTTCCTTTTAGTAGACCCTGGTAATGCATAGCGTACATTATGTGTACGACTATGCAGCCAATGCAGAAGGGTGAGAGGCAAACCTCCAGCGCTTTCTCAATATCGGGATCCTCTGACTAAGGTATGGTAAACCTAACAAAAGAGTTCCCGCGTTCCCTAGGTGGCGGACAGGGGAGCCCAGAACAGTTGGAAGGCTTGAGCAGATGATAATGCAATATGGCAGGTAAGCTAACCCTGGGTGCGTGAACTGTAAGGACAGGGTTCCAGGCAATAGCAATGGATAATTGCATTCGTCGGTTCGATAGTCAGAGAGCCACCACGATACCGAACAAGTCCACGAATAAGGGTAAATCCCACGGGGCTGTTCGTCATACCAGTATCCTTATTGACAGTGGTCATGTCTCGCGGACAAGGCATACTTGTGGTCTTGGCTCAATTGCCTAGACCAAGAGGAGACAACCTTAATAAAAAACATGAAATTCACGGTGGGAGACTGGACCAAAGAGATGCGTGGTTGAACAGAAGATTGGTTATTACTGGTCCCTCCTTTTGGCACCGGGCGAAACCCCATTGTATACAGCCTTAACTCTTCAAGTGGGGCACTGAAGAGGAGGACAGAACTTCCCTAGCTTCCCGTGGGATCTGTATGGACCAAGAAAAAAATCGAAAAGCGCCCAGGAGACAACTAACATCAGCAAGGTTGAAGAAGCCGCTGAAGCTAGTACGTCTGCTGAGGCGAAAGGAAAGGCGGACACCCAAAAGGAAGATTTAAAGCGAACTATCTTGAAAAGGAGTACCGTATGTCAAAAGAAGACTTCCATACCATCAGACTATCGGGGACATTAGAAGAAGAGTGCAGGTTCTACTGAAGGAAGCTAGGCCTTGATAACACCAAAGCCAGAAAGGCTGTTATCAAGGAAAACTTCATAAGAAGTTACCTATCAAAGGACGCTAAGTCTACTAAGGCCAAAGAAGAGGCGAAAAAACACCCAGCATAGGCCCCTGAGAAGGCGGTTAAGCGCCCCAGACAGCAAGGGACAACGCCTCTCATGTAAAACCTGTGACAAAAAGGCCCAGAACGGAGGGTACATTATCCTTCAGTATACGGTATCATCCGAAAGGATAGCAATAGAGGAGGAAGGTTATCTTAAAAACCTATGTACCCTCGATAGGGGCTGTAGGACCTTGTCGTTGGTTCGGGGGCCTGGTTTCTTGTGGGCCTGCGTATCTTCATGCCAAGCTAGGATTGAACTGCTACATCAGGGCTGCATGGCCGGGGGCGAGCCCGGTCGTTAGTAGCGGATTCTGGATACCTGGCGACCTCCAGTTTGAATTAGCTCCTCACAGCATG
The DNA here is from genome assembly GCA_958507055.1 of Crioceris asparagi. Classification (NCBI taxonomy): domain Eukaryota; kingdom Metazoa; phylum Arthropoda; class Insecta; order Coleoptera; family Chrysomelidae; genus Crioceris; species Crioceris asparagi. Next base: position 76,625,942 of record OY293826.1, on the reverse strand, counting down.
TGGGGCTCTGATGTGGGGGACCTTCAGTTCCCTAGCTACTAGTGGGATTTAAATGAGTGACCCGAATAGAAAAAAACAAAAGGATGGTGATCTTCAATCTCCAAAAACGATAGAGGAGTCTAGTGCACCTCAAACTATCCCTGTGGAATCTACCCTCAAGACAAGGGAGCTCGCAGAGCCCCAACAGGCCATGGAAGTGGAACCCTCACAGGGATCAAGTAGAATGAGTGGAGCTGCGAAGAAGAGGCTTAAATTCCTCCTTCGTAGCGGCATGAGCATTGAAGAGGCTCTTAAAAAGGCCCTGATGCCCATGGAAAAAAAGCATTTAACTTCGGAGAAAACTTCCAAAAGGATGAGGTCTGAAGAGTCCTCGCCTATGGAAGCCTCCAAAAAAAGAAAGGCAAGAAGGACGCAGGAAGCCGACAAAGGCCAAACGCCCAATCGGCTCCTTCGACTAGCCAAGCAGCCGCTGCTTCTGGGAAGGCAGACGAGGGTCGGAAGAATCCACTCAAGGCTGGATCCTACAGGAACGCGGCTTTAGGTATTAGGGTTGGCATCATGCATATCCAATATCCCGACGAACTCCTGACTACGGACCAATTGAAGGCCGTTCAGAGGCACGTTCTGGAAAGGCTAAAGCAGCAAAGGAGAGTTGAGGGCGTCAAACCCTGCTTTCTCGATGCCAACTTTAAACCAGGTTGGATCCTTATTTCCTGTAAAAATAAGGAAACTGCAGAGTGGCTTAAGAGCCTAGAGCTCAAACCCTGGGAAGGAGCAAGTGTTGTTGCCGTGGGAGAGGAAAATCTTCCTTGACCAACGGTGATAACTGATTACTTCAGGGATAGCCACTCTGATACTACCGACGATATCATGGGATTCATTGAGTCCCAAAATGATGGGCTGGGCACCAGCAACTGGAGGGTTCTGCGAAGGACTGAGGAAAGAACAGCAGCACTACCCACCTTCACTGTCCATCCATCATCAGAGGCCAAACTCAAGAGCGATGGCCTTATTATCAACAAGTCCTGTAGGAGGAAAGGACAGAGATCTGGAAGGGGAAACCCAGAAAGATCCTGACCAAAATTCTACTTGATGGTCGCTGCGGGAGCGGACAGCTCAAAGGCTATAGGGCCTAAAGGCCAACAAGAAGAGGGTCCCTTAACGATAACTCAAAGGTAAGGGGAGTTAAATTTGCCCAAATAAATCTCCACCGATCCAAAGCGGCCATGAGTATCCTAGAGTCGGTGGTGGATAGAGAGTCAATTGACATTGGTCTGTTACAGGAGCCAAGCTACAGCAGGGCCAAATAAGAGGGATCCCAAAAAGTACGGGCAAACTGATATACTGCGCCAAAGAAGAAAGGCCGCGTGCGGCCATAATCCTAAGTGGCAGAATGACGTTTACACCCGTAACTCAGTTTGTCGGGAGAGACCTAGTTGCAGTGCTGGTTGACCTGATGATTGGGGCACAGAAGATACAACTGATCTGCGCCTTAGCTTACTTTCCAGGAGAGGAACGAGAAGCCTCCCCGAAGAAGGTAACTCAATTAATTAACATTTGCATGTTAAAAAAACTTGAACTTTATTGTCGGGTGTGACGCAAATGCCCATCACCTGGCTTGGCATCGCATGGCATGTGTGCATTAGATGAAGCCCTAAGAATTCATAGAACAAGCAAATCAAGCTATGCGAGAGTGACAGGACTCTGCAGCATTCTAAACAAAATCCCACATCTAAAAGACATTCCAGTCGATGATATGGGAACACAACTCTGCTTCAGCAGAAACTACGAAATAAAAATACCAAAAGTGGATGAATGGATGAGGACTCCTCTGCCTGTGGAAACGGAAAGAGGGGCCTTGACCTGGTACACAGATGGTTCACTGAGGAGTGGCAGAGCCGGTCTGGGGGTCTGTGGACCTTCCACGGAAATTCACAGATCCTTGGGCGGGTTCTGCACAATTTTTCAGGCAGAAATAATGGCTATTATAGAATGCACCCATGCAATTCGTAAAAGGAGGCACAGGGGCCGAAAATCTATATAGCAAGTGATAGCCAGGCCGCAATCAAAGCTGTGGCAAATGTTGCTATAACCTCAAAACTGGTATAAGAATGCCATGAAGGTCTTGTGCAACTGGCAAGAGGCAACAAAGTTTGCCTTTTATGGATACCAGGGCACAAGAACCTTCCAGGCATCGAAAAAGCTGATCTCTGGCCAAAAAAGGCTCGGAAAAACTTCCAACAGGCCCTGAGCCATTCTGTGGATATGCAAAGCAGCATGTTAAAACAGAAATGAAAAAGTGGGAATCAAGGCTGAAAACCAAGTACTGGCACGACCTAGAGCAAGCCAGTCAGGCCAAACGCCTAATAGACTGGCAATACTCAAAGGACAATAACCTACTTCTCCTTAAAATAATTGATCTGAGAAACTTACTTGGAATCACTACTGGTCATTATCCCATCAAAAATCATCTAAAAAAGATGGGTTTTATTAAAGATGATTCTGGCAGATTTTGCACAAAAGCAATAGAATTTGTAAATCACCTCTTAACCGAATGCGAAACCTAAGCGCATAAAAGACTAAGGGTCCTAGGAAGGGCATTTCCCACCTATGAGGACCTAAAAGCCTGTGGTGCAAGAGCACTAATCAATTATTTCAAGGAGCTGGATCTAAACCCAGAAATAACAGTACAATAGTACATCACGGGATGGTACAAAAGACCTTAAGGTCGAGGTGCCCAGAAAGGGTAATGTCCCTAATACCCGGCTCTTTCATAATAAAATAATAAAAACCTATGCCTATGAGGTAGTGCCAGAGGACGGACCACACATAAGTTCCTTCAAATGTACGCATAAGCCCGGCTATCTTCTAGTGACTCAGATGTAGCAAGCGCAGACTGACTAGGAGGCAATGGTTACCTCGCTGGTTCCCTGGGATAATGCAAGTCTCAGGGTCCTGTGGGCAAATGACCTGCAAACACCCAGATGAGGATGGCGAGAGACTAGATGGTAGCAGAATTCTGCAAAGGCTGAAAACATATCTCTGGACTCTAGACAATTTGGGGGAATACACCAATGGATAAGGGCCAGATTTGGACCCTCTTCATGGATGAAGAATCTATGGAGATCAAAAATCAAAAAACTGGACATGAGTCCCTACTACGGAATGGACCGGATTGATTTCAAGCCCAAGGAGCAGGGACCCAAGTCCAAGGTAACAGAGGAGGGAAAAGCTAGCAAGCCAACAACCTCCAAAGGCAACACTGCACCCACTTCAACGGCAGAGAAATAGCAGTGTAAATGCGGAAGATGGAAGGGTCTAAAGGCTAGGTCCAGGGAAGCTCACCAGCGAAGTGGTGCAATCCCTCCCTTAAGACTATCTCCGGTCAAAGATGAGAAGCCATGGAGCCAATCAAGGCAGAAGAGCCAAAGAAGATTCAACCATCTTCAACTTAGCCCAACATAAGTCAGGTTCATGCAGGCCAACTTGCAACACGCCAAGGCAGCTAGTGCCGTATTGTGTCGGAGGTAGGACAAAACAGGCATTAGGAGCCTTAGGTACATAGAAGGACCATAGCAGACCTCAAACACCAAACAGGTACGTTGCTATATCATAGGTCATCTTTGAAGCCATGAGCTGTGTTCTAATCTCCGGGCTATGCACCGGTGACATTGTAACAGGAATCTTTTTGTACCATATAGAGAGAGGAACAAAAAGACTAGTAGTCTCCACCGACTTTCCAGACGAGGAGCTGACCTGCCCCCCAAAGGCGGTGAAGGCCGTCATAGACTACTGCAGAGGGAAGGACCTGCAACTTATCTTGGGTTACGATTCAAACGCCCATCATACCATCTGGGCAAGGTCGGATATCAACAAAAGAGGTGGGTCGCTCTATGAATTTATATTATTTATTGCCAATATAGGTAGAGAGCCCACCTTCGTCACTGCTAATAGGAAAGAGGTTTTAGATCTGACCTTGAGTACCGGTAGAATAGGTGATAACTATGTTATGGCTATTTTCACTTTGTATATATTTATTTTCACTTCTGCAATAACATTGTAGCCAGGCGGGTAAAAGTTCAGAAATCCAAGAGGAACAAACTAGGAAAGGTACTTGATATCCCTGAGATAGTGCTAAATGACGGGACGGTCACTGTAACGGGTGAAGAATGCCTAGAAGTGGCGATGGACCAGATTAATGAGGCAATAACAAATGCCTTTCAGGAAATCTGCCCAGAACGAATTTGGCAACACAAAGGGAACACAGATTGGTGGAACAATCACCTCGAAGCTCTTTGAACCGATGTGAGAAGGCTATTCAATAGAGCCAGAAACAACGGAAACTGGGACCTGTATAGGAGTAAACTAACTCATTATAATAAGGATCTCCGGAAGGCTAAGAGAGGCTCATAGAGAATGCTCTGCGAAGAGATCCATGAAACCTCAGCAGGTGCCCGACTCTACAAGGCTCTAGCCCAGGACAGCTCTAAGGACAAGGTTAGTTTCCTGAACAAAGCTGACAGGAACTACTCAGAAACGGTCGAGGACAGTTTGGAGATGCTTACAAAAGCACACTTTCCGGGAGCCAAAATATATTAAGGCCGATCGGTGGCAACTAGCAAACGTGAGGAGGCAAGAAGACCCAAGCGGGAGGACTGGCATACTGCCACCGCTATCGCGAGGCCATAGAGAAATTCCAACCCTTCAATTCACCAGGAGAGGATGGAAACTAATCAGCGCTACTACAGAAGGGTCCACACCTAAACGAAATCTTCAAGGCTAGCCTAGCTTGGAGACACACCCCGGCTGTACGGAGGAAGGTGAAGGTAATTTACCTACCAAAGATGGACAAAATTTTAGACAATCCACCCAAATCATACAGACCGATCAGCCTTATATCCTTCCTACTTAAGACTCTGGTTTAGTAGACAGGTTCATAAGAGACAATGCCCTGGCAAGAAGAGGAGTAGAAAACCCGTAATCTGCGGATGGATCGAAGCAAATCTCAAGTTTAGGATACTTACATCCGCCCTGGGAGAGGCAAACATCACTGCAGAGAATTTCCTCAAGGAGGAGTACTATCGCCCCTTATGTGGGCAGCACTTGTAGACAATCTTCTAGTAAGATTGTCTGACGAAGGCACTTATTGCCGGGGGTATGCAGATAATCTAGCCATAGTCATCAGAGAAGGAATTTCAAATACACCTCAGAACGTACCCAATATGATCATTCATCAGCGATGCTTTTTATAAAGCACAGATGATACTAAGATAAGGCTAAAAGTAGCGCGAAGTGTGGTTCTGCGTTATGGCCTTACTGAGAACTTGGCGCCTTCGGTTCCGTGTAGACTTCTAGCAAAGACTGGTGTATTTAATCTTTGCTTCTAGTGTGTAGGGAAGTAATATAGAGGTTGTTATTTTTGACCGAAAGTTTTTGTTAAACTAGAAATGATTTTCTCAGAAGTAATCAAAAATTTTTCTACGCATAAGCAAATATTCGCAAAACATGTCATAATTACGCAATTGATTTATAGAGCCTTAAACTCCCCATGAATTGATCTTGATTTGTCTATATCGTGAGCAAAAAGACGGTGGATAAGGTTGTGGCAGTAAATTAGTATATCTTAATGATGTATTCTTTATGAGGATCAGTTTTAAGTAACAGCATCGACCGAATCCCAATCCCAAGCTCCAATTATAATTTACCAAACCATCTCTGCCAGGAATCTAAGACCGCCGCCTCGAAGCCTCGATACCACGTTGTACTTCCAACCCCAAAGATTAATGGGCATCCACTTAGAAATTCGACACCTTAATGCGGTCAATGTACTGTCTCACGGCTTCCCTATCCACCTTAGGGAACCCAGCTTCTACTGATTGAGGCTTTTAGATGCTATTTACGTATTGTTTAATTATCAAAACTAAAAATAGGTTCCAGTAAACTGTCAAAGATTTTTAGATAGTATCCAATATCCAATAGGGTTATGCTAGGTATAAAATGAGAAATATCAAATCATTGCATCTTATGTTACTTAATTAATGGCTTTGTTTTATAATGATGCCAATTTCATACAAATTCTAAACATATTGTAACGTAACGTTGTGGGGTGACTTCACTTGCGTAAGACTCAAAAGTTCGCAGATTGCTTCCAATGGTTTATTTTCAAATACTCTGTACACGAGCTTCTGTTATGGTACACCTGTCACAACTTGTCACTTTGACTATCGTGTTTCAACTACTTTCGACTTATGTCTCCAATTGACTGCTATATATAATAAACTGACTTTATAAGACTGACTCACCATGTCCCGTGATCGACACGGCTTTATATACCTGAATCATGACATGACATTCATCGAGAATGTTCTATGATTATCTAGACTCTAGACGCACATAATAATGTTCTAGAGACTTGTCAAACAGAACAAAACTGACAATAGTATGACAAATTGTACCTCACATATAGTTTCTGGAAGGATCGAGAATAAATCTAGTATAATTCTAGAACTACATAATGAAATATACAAGCAACAACTATTGTAAACAAGGTAGTAGAATAAATAGCTAATAAACGAATAATAACCGTAATTTCATGACTACCTATCCACGTTACAATATTTTCTACACATAATATCTAATTACTATTCAATTCACCTTAATTTAATCGTATAACATCTTATGATTCAGATTTTTATTTCTTCATATGAATATTGGATACATAATTATTCCTTTATGATGTTGTGCTAGCTTCACGAGTCTATAGTGTATCTCATACTGAGAATACAGTGGGCAAAGATTAGGTGTTTCTAATCTTTGCAGAGGGCGTCTTATGCAGCCCATCTTTGCTAGCGCGTTATTAAAACAGGCTCGACGCTCGACCAATTACGTCCTTTCTCAGGCAAATTTTCCCTTTTGGGTTTAAATTTTATCTCAACATTCATATGTTCAATAAATTATAATAATAAAAAATGAATTTAAAAATTACAAAAGAAATTATTAAAAAAATAAATTTTAAAATACATATACACATAGAAATATAAATTTGGTAGGTACTTATCTCAGCACCCAAATAAGAACAATTAAAATACTGCTGTCTGGTCTTTCGGTAGCTGTACTACTTCAAATTTCCAAGTGACCTAAAATCATCAAATTTTTAGTTACAAAGCTGATGGCTATATATTAGAATCAATTAGTATATAATTAACATCATCGCAAGACGTTTGATTAGCACCGAATTATACAGTGTGTCCAAAATAAGGATAGCATTAGGATTTAGAAAACTGAGTTAGATACGAAGATATTGTGTTCCCTAATGTTCAATTATCATGATTATGAAGAAAAACTGATTTTAAAAATTTAAAGTTTTATTTTGGTTTTGAAATTTGTTGAAAAGCAAGCAAAAAATGCAAAGCACTTCTTCACAATATTTCTAGTTCTACAAAATGGTGTTTACAAATTTACAATATTATTATGCGATGTTATGTTTTCTAGAAAACAGCATACATTTTGTTTTCTGAAATCAACCCATACAAACACACACCTTGTATTAGATATCACTTTTAAAAACAAAATCAAACATGTATCACACGCTTTTCTTTCTAATAAATATTTTTTTCAAAAAAAATTGACCAACTTTATTAGTTGGTAGTAAATACAAAATAGTATTAATTCAATTGGTAACCAACTAATAATATTAGTAAATTTTTTGTAAGAAATATTTATTTCACACTTTTGAGTGTAACCTTGTTTATACAAATCATTCAACGTTCACCAAAGTTGATAATACGTTGCTTATATGTACATATTTAGATATTTCAGAACATCATGGAAATACACATACTTATTTCATACTTTACCACTGCTGTAACTCGGAAAATGTTCATTTTTTCAATAGTGTCCAAATCTAGTTCTATTTACACAATTACTGACATGTTTGTTCTAAAAACATCATGAACAATTCCTAGAAAATAGAGGAGGATGATTTAATTTTAAGAAATTTGAATTTTGTCAAATGTCTTAAGTGTTAATTGTTTTCCGTCCATATGGGCGAAGGAAATCCTAACTTTGTTTTTGCTCGTTTTATTTTGTAACCTCGTTTGCAAAACCCTGAAGATGAAAATATATTTTTCGAAAGCTTGGTTAGCAAGAGGAGTATTCTTTTTTTAAGCCCCATAAAAATTCTTCGGCAGATTACCCAATCATAGAGTTTAGTGTGTTCTAAAAAAGACTGCCGTATTTCCAAATATATATATATATATATATATATATATATATATATATATATATAAGCACTGCTCGTTTAATATAATTAGATAATGCTGAACAATTAATCATACCAACTGACCTTATTTTCATAACATTCTAAATAGTACAGTTGATATCTAAATATTCTTTATAGTCCGAAGTACTACCTAATATCTCCTAGGTGACCTTTTGAACATCTTTGAACATAGATAGAATGTCCTAGCGCTGCCCCTGAAAAATGTAAGATGTAGTTGCCCCATGGAAAAAATACGGCAGTGGCTTTCGATAGTTTTAGTCTAAGAGCTCAGTGCAAAAAACCTGGCCAAACGACTAACAAGGATGAAATGCTCTGTCAGTTTCACATCCATTATATAAGGAAAAGCATCAAGTGCCTGGACAGAAATTGTCCGCATTTTTCTAAGACTTCGTTACAGAACATTTTTTGTTCAGGAACCAATAAAGTGACAGCCTGAAATTAATTGTATTTAGTGGCCCATTAAATCTTTATTTCACAAACCAAAGTTAATCGATATTTCCTAGTCTAAGTGATACCATTATATACCAACTGCTTGTCTGATATCATCCAGCCATCTCTTCTGGAGTCTGCCCACACTTCTTCTGTTTTCCCAGGGTCTCATTCTCAAAATTCTGTGATCTACTTTGGTCTTGTCTGGCCACATGTCCCACCCATTGCCACTTTAGATGTGCTATTCTCTCTACGATATCGGAAACTTTGGTTATTATTCGTATTTCCTCGTTTCGCACTCTGTCTCGCAGGGTCAAACGGTCAAACGTAACATTCTTCGTTCCATTGCTCTTTGTGTACACTGCAATATACTTTCCTGGCAAAATTGCAGTTTAGTCCGCCTAAATATCACCCATGCTATAAATTGATCCTTCTTATGAAAATAAAAGTTGAATTTGTCTATCTGAGGGCAAGGTAATGTTTGGAAACACACTCAAATATATTTCCCTTGCCCTCAGATAGCTAAATCTACTTTTATTTTCATAAGAAGGGTCAATTTATAGCATAGTCCTCCTAAATATTACCTACTTGTGAAGTTACTACAACTGCACAACTTCAAAAGTACCAGCACCAATAGAATTAATATTATTTCGTACTTTTCAGTGCACCAACTAATAATGTCGGTCCAATTTTTTGTAAAAAATATTTATTACCGAGTTTAATTCTGTGTCCTAAGTAAATTTATTCGTCCTCTGCATTCATAATTTTGTTTTGGATTCGAATATTTTCTTTCACAGAACTTGAAATTCAAGTTTTTCCCATATTCATCTCCAAGCCAACTCTTTGTGATGCTTGCCGTAGCTCCTTAATCATTGTTTCCAGTTCGATGATTATGTCGCTTATCAGAACTATATCATCTGCAAATCGCAGGTGGTTTAGATATATTCCATTAATTTTTATGCCTTTGTCTTAGTCTGCATAAATCCACACTTAAATACATCATCTAGTGTTAGTGTTAATAATTTTGGTAAAATAGAATCTCCTTGACGGCACCAACCTCAAAAGTACCAACCAGAACGTTGAACGTTTAATAATACCAAAGTTTACAGAATACTATAAGTTGGGTCACTCTCACCAAAACGCACATCTAAGAAGTACGTCGTATGCGTATATACAGTCCGTAGTCTGTCTGTCTGTGAACTGTGGACGAGTTCAGAACATATAGTGCGTCCTCATGCGTTATGAGTATCAATAGCTTTCGATAAATATTGTGAAATGGCTGCGTATTGTTCACTGGATGGTTGTTCTAGTAACATAGTAAAAACGGGACCAAGTCTTTGCTCCGTCTGCTTCTCTAAAATTTACTCCTTTAAAAGTTTTCACAAGCGATAACAACAGCACGAAAAATGTAAGTCTATGCATGACCCAAACGACGCAATAAATTGTCTCACATAAAATCAAATAAAATAACAAAAATATTTCAAACCGCAAGAAAAAACCTAGAAAAGATTGGATCTAAAGGCATTATAATTTCACGTGAAAATAAGGAACGGCTATACAAAAAAATAAAAGAATAGCCAACAAATACAGAGCTAGAAAATAAATATAAAAAATATTTTAAAATGCTGAATGAAATCATAAAAAAGGCTAAAATTGCATATATCTATATATAAAATAAAAATTATGGAAAATTATAGGTAAATACAAAAGTTGGAAAAAATACAAAAACGAATACTAATAAAGAATATATTAAAGATAAAGCAAATAATAAAATATACGACAAAACAGTAATTGCTAGTCAACTAAACGACCACTATTGCAACGTAGGTGAAAAATCTTATCAAAAATTAAGCAATAAGGTAAGAACTACTAATACATAATTAACTTTCAGTGATAAAAAAATATTTTTTTCTGTGGCGGGAAAAAAGTTTGACATTTTATCTCTGTTGACAGGTGACAAAGTATTACTTTTTCCCCACGGGAAAAAAATGAGTACTTTTTTCCGGGTAAATATCAATCAAAATACAGAATTAAACTGACAGATATTTGATTACTTTAAAGGTTTCCTAAGCAACACATGTCTAATTGTCGCCTACCACTTTAAAACTTCAAATTTTACTTCGATCATCTTCTGACTTTAATATATTGTAATATTTTTTCAATATTAAATCATCGTTTTTCCTGTCACAGAAAAAAAATTGTATTATATACGGGAAAAATATTAGATATTAGCTCTCGGTTTCTTGTTTCCCTCCGCTTCGCGTCGGTCGACAACACAAGCTGGAGCTAAAATCTAGTTCTTTTTTCACTTGTATAATAAATAACTATTTTTCTGTGATGGGAAAAAACTTTGACATTTTATCTCTGTTGACAGGTGACAAAGTATTACTTTTTCCCCATGGGAAAAATTTGAGTACTTTTTCCCCAGCTAGATATATATATATATATACACATATCAATCAAAACACAGAATTAAACTGACAGATATTTGATTACTCTAAAGGTTTCCTTAGCAACGCATGTCTAATTGTTGCCTACCACTTTAAAACTTAAAATTTTACTTCGATAAACTTCTAACTTTGATATATTGTAATATTTTTTCAATATTAAATCATCGTTTTTCCCACCACAGAGAAATAGTGTATTATACACGGGAAAAATATTAGATTTTAGCTCTCGGTTTTTTGTCTACCCCCGCTTCGCGTCGGCCGACAGCACAAACTCGAGCTAAAATCTAGTACTTTCTTCTCCTTTGTATAATAAACAACTATTTTTTCTTTGAAGGGAAAACAGTTTGACATTTTATCTCCGTTGACAGGAGACAAAGTATCATTTTTTGCCGGCTATATATATATATATATATATATATATATATATATATATATATATATATATACACATAAATATAAATCAAATCCAAGAAGACTGGAAACAAAACAAGGAGAGTAAACTTGCTAGCCTTCTCTACGTAGCCACATGAGACGACGAACATTGACGAACAACCTTCAATATTTGTTCTCTTTATTGACCGACGAACCCCGAACGGAGGAGGTATACAATTCGACTGTCTGCTTTATTTTTTTTTTCATTTCTCTTCGTCATCATGATCTGCTGTCTTTTTTGAGAGAGCCGTTTGTTGCGCACGGCATGATGCGCAAAGACGCATTTACAAAAGATAGGCGTATGAAATTTTACACGATTTTTTGGGCGAGTTTATTCTTCTTGTTTCCAGGCTTCTTGATCAAATCACAGAATTAAATTGACAGACATTTGATTACTTTAAAGGTTTCCTTAGCAACGCAGGTCTAATTATTGTCGCTATAAGCACAGCAAACTACCAGTTTTAAACTTAAATTTCACTTCGATAATTTTCTGACTTAAATAATGTAATAATTTTTCATTATTAAATCATCGTTTTTCCCGTAACAGAGAAAAATGTGTATTATACACAGGAAAAATATTATACCTTTTTCCCTTTTTTAATAAATAACTTTATCATTCCCCACTAAAATTCAACAAATAATTCATGACATGCCAAATAAAAACGGTGGAATAGACAAAATTAATTATATAGTTCTAAAACACCGTGCTCTTTATATCTCTAGCAGCTTGACTTACATTTTTAATTTACCTATTGAAAAGGTTATTTGGTCATATTCGTTGAAAGCGGCTGAAATAGTCCACATATACAAATCTGGTCCAAAATATGAAGCAAGCAATTATAGATATCAAACTTTGCCAAACTGTTGGAAAAAATACATCAAAGATTATTTAATTGTATTAAAAAGAACAACTTATTATCAGAGAAACAATATGGTTTCATAAAGACACAAACGACTTTTTGAGTCTTATAACAAATAAGATATACTGCTGTTGCGTTTCTGGACCTAGCCAAAGCATTTTATTGTGTCAAACATAAGAATTTATTAGACAAATTTTACATTTATAGCATCAGAAGCAAAGCAAACGATCTCATAAGAAACTGCTTAACTAATAGGAAACAAAAGGTCAGAATAGGAAAGAGTGAGAGTGAGTTTGAAACTGTAAATACAGGAAGGAAGGAAGAAACAATTCTTGGGCCGCTTTTCTTTATTTTATATATGATTGATTTGCTAATCAACATGTCAAATGACTCTTTCATTTCCTATGCTGATGATACTGCAATTTTAGTACCAGATAATACTTGGAAAGATGTATAGAAAATAAAACGAATGCTTTACTTTCAATAGTTAATGAATGGCTGATACGGAATAAATTAAGTTTCTAAAACTGTTCTTATGACTTTTGGCTTACACTGTGATACAATCCCAAGAAAATAGTAAATTAGAAGATAAAAAGATAATTAGGGTGGAAACATTGTAGGTACCTAAATACTCAAGTATTATCATAGATCCTAATTTTAAATAGGATAAGCACAATGAGCTTTTAATAAATAAAACCAAATGCATACTTAGTTTTAATATTCTACAAATAAGCAAAAGTCATGCAAACAGAAACACGAATGATCTACTACGCTTTCTTCTATATGGCATTATTAAGTATGGAATAAAAGCTTAGGGTGGAGCTTATCAGAACAATCTAGTACCTATAAGTTTTTGGGCAGAAGGACATGGCTTTTTTTAACGGGACCAACTCTCAATAGTCCTCTTTCAGATGAAAAAGGAATCATTAAAATCTGAAAATCGGAGCACATTGACTATTTAAAAGGCGTGAACAGTCATAAAAAAGCAGACAAACATTCGAATTGTACACCTACTCCGTTTGGGAAGTCGGGCAAGAATCCGCAAATCTATCTGATAGTTTGTAAACTGTAAACTGTCAGAAAGCTGAGTTAGAATAGAAAACTAGTAACTTGCTAATCCTTGTATGACGCTTGGGTTGGAACGCCCTTAGGCCACTGCGCAGAATCCTGACTGTAAGCAACTCTTTCTTATAGGACTTGCCTCTTGCCTTTTTAGTGATACGTGCATTTTGGAGGTATATTTTCTCTGTACGTATATACGTCGTAGTTAAGTTCAAATTTTTCGTGGGAGTAACTGAATTTACATTTCAAATTTCAAGATCATTTTCTGATCTTTCAAATGTTTTAAGTGCTATCTCACAATTATTATCTGTATGAGGGGTGCTAGATAGATAGTAGATAGATAGATATATATTACTTATTCTGTTACAGTATTAATAAAAGTATATGTAATACATATACCTTTTGAGGGTGTAGAACTTGTCAATTTTTATAACAACTTATTGTCAAATATCTAAATAATAACACATAAGAGTACATAATCAAATTACCTTATACCATAATTTATAGAAATTTTACAGGTATATAAGATTTCAGCCTAATAATTTAACTGGTATCCTTTTTTCCCACAAAGAAGTTTGAAAATTTAAAATCTAAAATCTTAGAACTTGCTGCTTTAAAGAGACAGGAACTTGTTTTTGTTGCAGATTCAGAAAAATCCTTGCAAGCTGTGGTATGACCGTATCTCCAGAAATTATTTAAACATTTTTTCTATTTTCCTTTTGTCTCTATTTCTCAAATTTAAAGGTAGGCAGTTCCAAAATTTTGCGATGTTGTATGTTACATTTTTTTTAAGATATAAAAAGTGGGGAATTTCTGTTTTAAGATTACCTTTATATTTAATGTTATGTTCATGGGATCTCTCTAGCTGCGGGTATAAATCAGAATTATAGAAATTCTAGAACATAAAGGTTAAATACTGTATTTATTTTGTATCTTTTAAACTGTTCTTTGCAACTTTCTTTTTTATTTATTTTAAAGATTATTCTAAGATTTTTTTGCAATTTTAATATTCTTACTCCGCCTATTGAGTTTCCCCAGAAAATCACCCCATACCTTACACGCGACTGGACGTAGGCGTGCAACGACATCAGTGCAGCCTCGAGGCCGATGTTTTCTCTCACTAATATTAATGCATAACAATATTTACTCATTTGAGATGCCATTCTCTCCACATGACTCTCCCAGCTCAATTTTTTATCAGTGATGACACCAAGGAACAAAACTTCTTCCTCTGCTTCGACATGCTCTCCGTCATACTCTATAAATATTTTGTCTGTTTGTTTTTTTAAATTTCATGATTTCTGTTTTGTTTACATTTAACATTGGATTTTTTGCTTTAAGCCAATTTTCTAATGTATAACAGCGGGGCAAGCACCGAACCTTGCGGCACGCCCTTATTTATTATTTTAAAATTTGACCTCATTTTTCTACCATCGCTAGTCACTTCTTCTACGCATTGTTGTCTACCGCTTAAGTATGACTGAAAAGTTTATTTTCTATATTTTGTATGCCGCATAGATCTAGTTTTTCAAGCAAAGTTTGATGGTCAACACTGGCGAAAGCTTTTGAAAGGTCTTTACTCAATGTCGCTGGTATCTTTTTGTTGTAATTTTTTTTTTCAAGAATTTGGTACACTGCCCTATTTGTGGATTTACCCCATTTGAAGCCATTTTGATTATATGTTATGATATTTTGACAATCAAGGAAATCTACAACTTGTTTGTAAATAGCTTTCTCTAGTATTTTGCTTAAATTATTAAGTAGAGAGACTGGACGGTAATTATTTAGTTCATCTTTGTTTCCTTTGCTTTAATATAGTGGTTTTACAATTGTAAATTTTATTGCTGAAGAAAATTTACCAGTTTTAAATGAACGACTTATTATATGCGTTAATGATTTAGCGATTGAAGACGCAAGTGCTTTTAGTAGTTTGATTGGGATCTCATAAATTCCAACCGAATTTTTATTTTTAGGGTACCTATTATTTTTTCTATCTCATCTGGAGTAATTTTGGGCACATTTTTTACGCTTTTTATTATGTCAATGTTGCAGTTTTTGTTAACATCAGGGCAAATATTTAAAAAAAGTCATTGACCTCATTAAGAAACTCATCAGATTCATTTTTATTAAAGCTTTTGAAAGTGTTTGTATTTTTGCTTGTGCTATTGTGTATTTGCCTATTATACTCCATGTAGCTTTTGTTTTATTTTCTGCGTTTGTTATTGCTTTTTTATGTGTTAGTTGTTTTGCGCTATTTAAAGTTTTTTTTTAAAGATATTGCTATATTTCTTGTAATATTTTTTACTTACTAACCCAAAGGGATGCGATTCAAAGAGTATTCTTTTGTTTTTTATTGAGGTCCTGATACCCAGTGTCATCCAGCAGTTGTTGGCTTTATTTTGGTTATGTTTGTTTCTTACTGGAAATGTCAG
Source organism: Crioceris asparagi (assembly GCA_958507055.1). Taxonomy (NCBI): domain Eukaryota; kingdom Metazoa; phylum Arthropoda; class Insecta; order Coleoptera; family Chrysomelidae; genus Crioceris; species Crioceris asparagi. Next base: position 76,609,996 of record OY293826.1, on the reverse strand, counting down.
CCGAAGATAGTGTGAGAAATATCTCTGGTAAGAAGATACCTGCTTCTGATACACACCATCCCGTGAGCAGTCACGGATTTCTTCTTAGAACTGAGCTATCTTGTTTTTTGAGAACATTCTACCTGAAAATTTAAGTGGAAGCAAATTTTGGCAATTTCTGTCAGTTTTATGCTTATGTCTTGTGCATCATGATCACTTATGCAATTTATTACTAGGTAATTCATTTTTGGAGAAACGCTTCGTATTTGCAAAAAAGTTATCAATACATAATTGCTTGTATTTATTTGGTCTTGTAATATTGAAGATTGTTTGTTTCATCCCTGTTTCTAATCTCCTCTGTCTGTTTGATTGAGTAAGTTGATATTAAAATCCCCCCTAGTATGATTTAATATGACCTAAATTTTTCATACATTTTTTCAGAACAATTTCAAAAATTTGTTTGAAATGCTTATACAACCATAAAGAAGACCTATATATACCTACAAGTTATTATTATTTTCCTATCTTTGCTAATTACTGCTGACATCTCAAAGACACCTTCGATGTTGTAATCCTCAAAACAATCTAATTCTTCAAAATCATTGATCTGCTTCCTTACAAAAATGCAGGTTTCGCCTCTGTTATTGTACTCTCTTGCGTAGCATGATATTGAGTGATATCCTTCAATTTTAGCCAAGGAAATCTCTTGTGGTTTCAACCAGTGTTCACTTATGCAGATAATAGATAATGTCTTGTCAACTTTGTAAAAGATGTCCTTCAAGTTCAGATACTGATGATTTCAAGCCTTGAATATTTTGGTGAAAAATATGGAGATTGTATGAGCAGTCCTGTTTCGATACTTCGATACTTTAGCTTTTGCCTTTTAGGACATTTTCGTTTCTTGGGGTTGAACAGCATGTCGTGTGCCATCCTGTATCAAACTTGTTTGTGGGGAAAAAATGGGACATGCTATTTTCGCGATATGACCCTGCATTTTATAATAGACTCTACTCGAATTTGGAAATTGCAGGCACTGAATTCCATGAAATCTGATAGAGCTTTAATTAAGGACGCTATGATGCTTGATATTCTATTAATTGCTATTCCATTATTCGCTACTTTAATAATTAATATGCAGCTAAATAGTTAGAGCAGGAGCCTAAAGAAGATTGAAATGTCATCATTTCGGAGAATTTATTGTCTACATTCTCCAAACTCGATTATAGCTTGAAAACCCAATCAAATTCTTCAATTATCCAATAATTTAAAATGAGATACAACGATGGGTGATTATAAAGCGCATTATTAAAAAAGTTGTTAATATTTCACTGCTACAAGATCAACTTGTAATCTGCCTTTCACTTTAAAAACTACAAACAAATAAATTTCACTATAGTCTGTTTGAGAATGGTGTAGAGTAATAAATTATGATTATAAAGGGATCTCTATTGTATTATGGCGCTTATATGGCAGAATACAATAGAGATCCCTTTATTTTTATAATTTGTTACTCTACACCATTCTGAAATTGACTATACAATAATCTACGTCGTTTGTAGTTTCTGGAACAAACAAAATTTTATCAAATGTAATATACCTAAATTAGTTTAATGGCTTGATGATATTCTTATTATTAAAAGAACTACAAAAAACTACTAAATATTTCTGAGAAAATGCCATAGAAATATAAAAAAATATAAGAGTAAATAATTTTTTTGATTTTTAGGATTTTTTGAAAAACTACAAATACATTTAACTGAAATCATCTAGGTACGTCGTTTGTAGTTTACGAAAATATTTTTCAATTATTATTATTTTCAAGTCGGGTTCCAGCGTGACGGAGCTAATATTTGCTTCATATTGCTTAATTATATACTCCCTCGTAATTCCTACGCTAGTGGCCGTCTCTCATATTTGGATAAGTCATTAAGTACCTACCTACCTACTTTCATCTCAACTAGGTACTCCCACTAGAATCCCTTGTATAAGTTATCACCGTTCTATCAATAATGACTTTACATTATCTGTATTATCGATAAGTTTTCTATCAACAGATTTATCAGTGTTCAAGTAGTTTCAAATACATTTCAAAAAAACAAAGTGGAATAACTTGTCCAAACACACAAATAAAATAAATTTCCATTGTAATCAGAGTTATTTATAAAGTGCGCTTCCGCTGGAGGGGAACTAAATCAATTAAACGAGTCCCAGGCAATTAAATTGAACAAGATCAGTGCTTAATTGCTACAGCATAAGCCAATATTCAATAATGAATTTCGTAATCAGCTGTAGCACACATTTGTATTATTGAATCTATTTTATAAGAGACTTGGGCCATAATAAATCTAGCTGTAATTATTTAAAATGACTCGACAGAAATGGCTTGAAGGCAAAGGTTCGTTCCTTTGTTTTCTCGGTAAGTATACCTAGGCAATTTATCGCACAAAGCGACAGCCTTCAACTCAGCATTTTTAATAATTCAGCTTATTCAGCTATTTCTCAGCCGCACCCAATTCCAAAGAAAGAGACACACAATATATGCGCTGAAAAGAGATAGCATTAGCAAGTTTCGAATGGTTCGTCCGAGATCCGAGTCTATACTCAACAGCAGTTCTAGGCTGCTGAAAGGGAGAAAGGGGAGGCAAGAGCGAAGAGAGCTGCAGACATTGGCGCAACACAAACACAAGCAAGCATCATCGATCCACAAACGAACGCGTAGTCGTAATACGTCGTGCCAAGAGTGGTTCTTGGCATAGCACACGCTACGTTATTATGCTATGCTATAACTTATCCAGGCGAGGGGAAAGCGTACGTATGCAGTAAAGTGGTTACAGTCAGCGCCCCTTGCCCCTCTACCATCGCGTTAATGTTATCGGAACGTTCCATTAAGTTCTCTTTGCCCCTGGGGGGCCCAGTTTCTCGTTAAAAAGGCTGCTTTTGCCTGACTCACGCTCTTGGGGCTATTTTTAAATCGACTCAGAGAGAGCTATACATGTATAACTATAATAAAACAAGCTGCGGCAGAAAGTATAGAGCTCACGACCTCGGAAAGAAGGTTCGATGATTTGTTGTCGATGTTTTTCTTGTGTTTTTGTGAGATATACAGTATCTCAGCAATTTATGCATTTGTAATTTGAAAATAAACTAAGATTTCATTAGATACCTATCATTAACTACAGAAGGATTTCAAAAGATCAAATGCCAATATAAATAAAAAACTCTGTTTATTTCGTCAGAAAATAACTGGAATTGCTTTAATATCATTCATTATTATACGACTGGTTTCGTTGGAGTTGATAATTGCAATATTCTGTGATAAAATTAGCGAAAATGATAAAACTGTCTAAACTATACATAATGCTACAGAAAAGGGCTTTTATTCACCCACTTCCCCACTTTTGCAAGAAAAATCCGATTAGCAACAAACAAGAAAGAACAACATTTTTAGAGCTTCACAATGTCCATATTATAATTACCTACAATTATACTTAATATTCTTTAGTATTTTTTTAGTGCACCGACAATTAAAGTCGATCCTATTTTTTGTAAAAAATATTTATTATAGTTTTTATTATTATATATTTATTATTCCGGCTACGATACCAAAATTAAGAAGATTTCTTTGTCAGTCTGTTAATATATTTTTTTAGGTAGTCTAGTGTGAGAATATATTATTGGGCGTATATAATTTTTTACAATCGTAGCTAGTTCCAGTTTATCTGACCAAAACAATGAATTCAGAATCTTAGCTTTTTTCCTTGTTGAACTCTATTTTTGACCGACGAACCCCGAACGGAGGATGTATATAATTCGACTGTCTGCTTTTTTGTTTGTTCGCGCGTTGTATATAGTAAACGTACCTATTTTAATGATTTTAATGATTTTTGATTCATTTGAAAGATAAGGCTTGAGAATTGGTCCCATATTCGTAAAAACTCAAATCCGAATTCTCCTTCCCTCCGAAAACCACTTCCGAAGGGGTGGAGGTGGCAAATTTTCACTAAATTTGAAAATCTGAGGTTGTATAATTAAAGATAGGACAAGATCCGGAAACGTTTGAATTGAATATTTTTTCAAAGGAGTTACGGTTTTCGTGTAAGAGGCATATTAAATTCTCAAATACGTGTATTTTTGCTATGTGGAGAGGGCGATTTCTTTCGAAAATTGAAAATCTGTGGGTACTATATGAAAGACCTAATTATTTGTAGCTTCATCTTCTATAATATAAAAATGAATCGCTGAATTTGTTGCTAAGCGCAAATCTCGAGAGCAGCTGAACCGATTTCGCTAATTCTTTTTTTGTTGTGTTCATTATTATCAGAAGAAGGTTCTTATGAACGAAAAAATTAAGAAAGTTGAGCGGAACGGAATTTAAGAACATTTATGAAAGAGAAAGAAAAGAACATTAATTTTACATACAGTACATACAGTTGTTTGACAACTATCAGTTGTTTGAAATAACTGTCAGCAATTGACAGAACGCGCGCTGCAAATATCGTTTAACATAGATGGATCGGTTGATAAATAATAGTTTCATTTCAATGTATTATACAGTGAGTTTTTAAGAAGTGTTTATTCATCTCGGTAAGTTAAAATCAATCACACCTAATATTGAAAGAATGAAGCCCCTGGATTGTGTTTCGGGAGCGGTAAAGTCAAATTGACGCCATTGGTATTGCCACCAGAGCCTCTGCATTCATTGGTTTACGGAAATGGGACAGATTCTATACATTTTTAACTCATATACAGGAATACAATAATTATTTTCAAATGAAGTCATTTGGCGCAACAAAAGTTATTCAAGACAATTTTATTCTAACTTTCAAGATAACTATATTGTAAAACAATAAACTTTTACCACCACGTGCCTGAATACGTTGGTAATTTTCAATTGAAATCATATATCAATTAAAGTAGCGTACAGTAGATTTGTAGCTAGGTGAATAACCAAAAGCAACCAGTCAAAAGTTGATGGGGGAATGGCAGTGCTGACAAAGTATCTTGAAAGTCACATGGTGGTACAATTTTTGCAAATTTATTTCATGGGCGATTCAGCAAAACAAGTCGATCAGCGTTATGCACACAATAAATCGGAGAGCAGACCAAGTGTGGAGCAACTTCAAATGTTTTTCCATCAGACAACGAATTGGTAGTATTATTCAAGATTGCATCAAACTGCATGCCATCTGATTACCACAAAATTGTCAGCAAAGCCGATAAGACGCCTGCAGGACAACAAGCAAGACGCTATAATAGGGCAACAATTGATGAAGTTGCTATTGTTGTCATGGGTGAAAATTTAGAAAACCAAGATATTGTTTTTGCTTTTGTTAAGACAGGACAACGTCTGTCGGGTCAGCTAGTTTATAATAAACATTTTGTCCTTGGAGTTACGGTTTTCGAACAGCGGTGGTAAAATGGTAACATCTAAAATAACGCGTATTTCTGCAGCGATGTTTTGAGATTTCAATAATAATAACAACTACAAGCAAAGAGTATACGTGGATCATAGGATAAGTACTATCTTCATTGATATTAGTGAACGTTCAACGATTTTTGTGACTAATGTTGGACTCAAAAGTGTGAAATAAATATTTTTTATAAAAAAATGGATCGACATTATTAGTTGGTGCACTAAATAATATAAAATAATACTAATTCTATTGGTGCTGGTACTTGCGAAGTTGATGCCAAAAGTTATTAATCTAACTGCAACTGCACAACTTCAGGACCCTATTACTGAGACTCCGCAGTGTGTCCTTCCGTTCACTCTGCGGGCTTTATCTCATAAAGCGTAATAGGTAGAGAGTAGAGAGCGAAAATTTTCAGAAAAAGTGTATTTATTTTCCCGCTACAACAACAAATACTAAATCCGTCCGTTTGTCTGACAACGAGCTGTATCTTATGAACCGTAATAGGAAGACAGTTGAAATTTATACAAACTGTGTATTTCTATTTTCGCTATAACAACAAATAATTAAGCCGTCTGTCCGTTCGTCTGTGAGCGGGCTGTATCTCATGAACCGTAATAAGTATAGAGTTTTTTCAATTTTCAAAGAATGTTTGTTTCTATAACCGCTATAGCAGCAAATACTAAGTCCATCCCTCTCATGAACAGTATGAAATTCAAATAGATATTTCAGACTTTACCACTGCTCTAACTCGGAAACCGTAATTATTTTTGAAAAATGTTGCTAATAATAATCTCTAATTTGGCTGTCTCATATTTTCGATTTTACAAAAAATCGCCTCCTTCACATAGCGAAAACACACATTTTTCAGATTTTGTCACTGCTGTAACTCGCAAATCTATGATTTTTTTTTGAAAATTGTCCTATTTAAACGTTGCCGAATATGGTCTGTTTTTTTAATTTTGTCGTCTCCGTTTTTCGATTTTCAAAGAAAAAAATAAATAATAACCACATCTTGTTTGATGAAATGATGGCTACTCCAGCAAGAGTATATTTTTGAAAGCATATAAAGTGATAAGTTCAAATATATATATTTTTTTCATTATCCCAACAATTGAATTTGACCTTATTTCCGGAACTACTGAACTTAGAATTTTGGAGAAAATACGGAATGTAGGCCTCCTTAAAGTTGATCGGAAAACCTATATGAAACAAGTACGGAACACTTTCAATGCGGGCCCAACTCCTACTTGACTATTTTTTTGTACTCTAGTTGTGAAAATTTTTACTTTCTAAAATAAACGAATGAAAATATATTGATCAACTCCTTATTGAATTTCACTAAAGTATTTCGAAACATTCTATTTATGATATTCCATTTTCATACAAAATTCACGAATTATTATTCAATTTGCGATGGAAAACTGATCTAGTGGTGAATCCAATTTTGAATGAAGAAGAAAACTCAGCTGTCAGTGGGGATTGTACCCGCATGTAGTCCTTCTGGCTTACCGAAATGGTCTGCCTAGCACACAGCCGTTGAGAGTTTTCCGTCTCCCTATCATGGAAAATACTGATGCCCGGTTCGACATCACCAGAAAGAGCTCGAAAAATTTTCACCCAGTTGCCATGGCAACGAAATTTCCTTCGTTCACGAAATGCTTGCTAGACACTACTATTTTCAGTTTTCTTCTTGCGTTCTACAAGTCGAAGATATTTTGAAAGTAAATAAAGCGCAGTCACACGTAGCGACTGATCTTGAACCAACTAAATATTGTAAATTCTAGAACTTTCTCTAAAAAAAATATCCGATGACAAGAACTATTTACATGCTGATCGTGTAGGATTAAAATTGAATAAGGAGATATTTTTTTGCCTGAAAAAGGTATACTTCTTAAAATCGTATGAATCAATTTTGGATATTTCGAAGGCCAACATAAAGTCAATGACATTGATTATCCAAATGTGTCTCAGTCAGTCAACGATTAATTTTTATACCAATTTTAGTTATTTTAAATTCTGACCTTTTTGACCGACTTCCAGACGGGGAAGGTATACAATTCGACTGCTGTTTACTTTCCTACGCTACTATAGTAGCTGTTTAAGGAAAGTATTGTAATCGTGTGAAATTTTCGGTATCGAGATTCTTACAAATGTTGACGTTTCAGAGTTTTCTAAGTCTATTAAACATATTTTCAGCCATTGGTCTGTCTGTCTGTCTGTGACAGCATTATCTCGGGAACGGATCGGTGTATTTTGTTGCTTTCTTTTTTATTTTGTTTGATACCAATATCACTCGCCGGTGGCACTGAATGAGAATCCAGTATACACTGGGTGTTTAGCTATAGCCAAAAAACGTGATTTGCTTAAGACTATAGCGCGAAAACAGCTCTAAGGATTTTGATTAATCTTCTTGCTTAAAGTATTCTTCTGAGAGCCCTTTACCACCCACATAGAGCGCCATCTCTGAGAAAAAGCACAAAAAGAAGTTATGCTTGAATACAATTCCGTATTTTCCACATGTTTCTTCAGATTCTGGCTAAAAAATGTTACATGGCCATTATTGTTTGTCTTGACATGCTGAAAAAATGAGTGGTAGCTACGTAAGGTAAGTATTGTAATAGTGTAAAAATTTGTATTCAATGGAATTTGCCTGCGAGCGGTAGGAAAGTCGTGTGAGTGGACACACCAGATTTTTTTTATTTTCGTATGCGCTCTTCATATTGTAAACGTACTCCGATTTTCATTTTTTTCCGACGGAGGAAGTAGGTATACAATTCGATTGCATGTTTTTTATGGCTGTTCCCACCTTTTAAATAGTAAACGTGCTCAGATTTCCATGATTCATTTTTCATTTGATGGAGGACTATTGAAAGTTGGTCCCATTGAAAAAATCCCGATGGCCTGTAGCCAGCGGAAAGGTAAATTTCTCAATTTCATTGGTATACCTATATGTCATTACATATATATTGTCGTATGTATCATAGCTTTGTGGTTAGAGGTTTTTGTTTTGGCTGTTGAATATAAAGCAGACCGGGTTCGCGTTCCACTTCAAGGCTGATTTTTTTTTACCTATTTCTTATCAAAAAATATACTTTATATTTTTTTAATCAGGGTCTATAATAAGATCTCCAGAAAATGTACAATTACATCAAATTTATATTGAGTGTTCATATTTTATGAATATTTTTTTTTCTGTGCATTTTATGGAAAATTGCTTCGAACAAAAGTTGTAAGTACTAATTATATCTATAACACAAAATTATTCTTGATGATATTTACACTAAGGCTCTTTTTTGATAATTTTTTTAAATGTTTGCACGGTCGCCTTTTTGAAACTACTTACCCTATATTGCCCAATAACGAACTCGTCCGAGATATTTAAGATATTGATTTTTGTAGCAAATTTGAACTTGATACCTCCAAAACTGCGACCTCTATCGTGTTAACAAATTTCGTAATATCCCATATATATATATATATATATATATATATATATATATATATATATATATATATATATATATATATATATATATATATATATATATATATAAAATCTTTTGAACCAAATGTTTTTTGAACTAACTTATAGACATATAACAACATGCCGTTGAAATTTTGTCGAAATTCAAAAGTGTGAACGATCGCAGTAGGTACATTTCTATAAGAAATTTACCTAAAAATCGAACCTTCTCCCAAAGTGGGTGGAGGGGGCAATTTTTTCGAAATCGACAATTTTAGACGATAAAATTAAAGAAGAGGCCATATCCAGCACCTTTTAAATTGGAGATTTTTCAAAAAATAGGTTTCCGAGTTACAGCTATGATAAAGTCTGAAATATGTGTACCTCCGCGATGTTTTGAACTCTATGAATAAGTAGATACAAATAAGCAACGTACTTATTTCGAAAATTGAAAATATATGATAGCCAAATTAAGAGATTATATTCAGCAACAGTTCAATTGGATATTTTTCCCAAAAAATGCGCTTTCCGAGTTAGAGCAGTGAGAGAGAGTTTGAAAAATCTGTATTTTCGCGATGTTTTGAGATCTCTGAAAAAGTATCAGTAACGTATTATTTTTTTATGGTGAACGTTGAATGATTTTGATGACTAATGCTACACTCAAAAGTGTGAAATAAATATTTTTTTTACAAAGAATAGGTACTGGTACTTTTGAAGTTGTCGCCCAAAAGCCTTCTATCTAACTAAAACTGCACCACTTCAAAATTATCAGTACCTACCTACCAATGGAATTAATATAATTTTGTATTTTTCAGTGAACCAACTAGTAAAGCCGGACCTGGTTTTCGTAAAAAAAGTATTTTTTCATATTTTCAAAGAACTGCTACCAGTTATTACAATACACAGAAAACTTTTGACACCTACCTCAAAAGTACCAGTACCAATAGAATAAATATAATTTTGTATTCTATATCTAATATAGTATGCCTCAGATTTTATAAAAAGTACTTATTTTCTATTGTTTGTCATGTGTTAGATACTAGAACCCGACTTATTAAGATTATCCACTGAAAAGTATAAAATATATCATAATGATTTTGACGTTGGTGTCAAGAGTTTTCTATCTACCTATAGATACATCATATGTTGCAAAACGTTTTAATCTTTATGATTCCTATATTGTGTTATGATGAGTTTTCTTAGGGAGTTATACGTTAACATAAAGAATGGTAACAAATGTTTAGCAATATTTATGGATTTGGTTGATTACGAATTGCTTATTTAATGGTACCAATACGGATTCAAAGAAAGAATTGGTACCTAGCTGGATCACCTCTTATTTTGCTGAAAGGAAACAGCTTATAGTAGTAAACGGTGTGAGTTCTCAAAATACTGGAATAAATAAGGGAATACTGCAGGACTCAATTTTGGGCCCCTTATTTTTCATCATATTTGTCAGTGATTTTCAGTTTGTAGCATTGATAAAGGAGCTGTAGTGCAGTTTGTAGACGATACATCGTATTTAATATATATGACTTATATGATTTGGATTTAAATTCATTAAGGGATAATGCTCAAGTCAACTTACCTAAATGTCCTCTGCAAGTGGTTTAGAAATAACAAGTTAGCGGTAAACAAGAACAAAACTGTTTTCATGCACTTTACTCCGCGTATCAATGTTATAATAGAATTCATTTTATCCAAAATTGATATTAATCATTAAAACCAGACACCAAATTTCTGGGTCTAACTTTTAAACAACTTACTCAGTTGGGACCTACACATTAATATTCTTTGTAGATCTCATGCGTCATGTTTTTCTATCTAAAATCATTGTATGATCTTGACAATAAATATTATTATTATTACCTATCTGTTTTTATGTTATAGGTACTTTTCTGTGCATAATCTAATGAAGTCAGTAGTAGTTCTTTATAATAATTATTTAATTGCTAAGCAATAAATAAGTCCTTATCCACAACTTAAAAAATGATAAACAATGAAAGAAGAGCAATTTATACAAATAAATATGTTGATGTAGCGAAAGTTAAAAAACAAAGAAAAACTTCTAATTATTACTGACTTATTTATTCTATCATCTCATTAACATATAACTGATAAGATAATCAGGGTAAACATAATAATAATAATAATAAAAGGTAAAAACGAGTAATAGTAAAATAAATGTTGGAGAACTGAAATCTCTAGAGCCACTAAAAAATACCTTCAAAACACCCTATAAAATCATTTCTATCCTTTTGGAGCAACAAACTTACCTAAACAATTAGAAAATTCCACTCAATTTTCATTGTTTTCTTCTCCTATAAAAAGAACGTGTGCAGAACTCTAAGGAAACTCTCATTTGTTATCACCCTCATCATTTTTAAAGAAACTAAACCAATCAGTAGAAGTCTTACATACACGTCCCCCTATTACTACCCCAAATAATAAGGCTACGTTTATGGGGTCCCTAAGATTTTCTCAATCACGTATTTACAGTTAGTTGCTTCATTTGAATGAAGTATTTATTAATAATTGTATATTAAAAGTTGTGGAGTCGGGGGACCCCCATTAGGAGTTACGCCTTTTTTCCAATTCCGAATTTTTGATATACAGAATATTATATTGGCTGTTACTTGATAGAAATCCGTAGTAAATTAAAAATAAAACACTATAATAACTTTTCACTAATTCGATGCGCAACATATTTAACTCACCCCCAAAAACTTTTATGTTATGTATTTTCAACATGTTCTTATCCATTTTATTGTTTTTTTAATTGTAGTTTTATAATTTAATAAAATGAACAACAAATACATAAAATTAAAATTGCAGCAAATTTTTGTTTGTGCGTTAAATATATTGCACAGTGTATATTTTTTAAACATGAAAATTGTTTCGGCACAATGTACCTTTCTCAAATGTGAGTACCTATGTAGTTACTAAATTCTAAGTCGATAAGTGCCCACGTAAATAATGAGGATGGTCAACATATATCTTATCGACTAATATTACAAACTAATTAGGTAACCATTATATAAATAGAGTAATACGGATAAACTTTCGAGAAATCACCGCAAGTGAGTTCATAAATACCTGACTTGATGAAGAAGAGAATCTCCATCTTTAGAGATACAGAGCCGAATACATATATGGAAAACGAAACGCCCATAAGAAGTTTGGTTGGCTGTGAATTATAAAGAGTTTCGTATGCAATATGCAATTATTTCGTGGAACAGTGGCTTGATTTCAATATTTTGGGGCTACAACCTAAGACACCAACTACCCATTCCATGGTAGGATGGCACAACACAACCGACTTAATTCACAAATTGGAAGGGTGAATCCAAACATACCTTCATTCCAAATAAAAATTTTAGCTGAAAAAGGTCGAGTCACAAAACGGGAAGTTACAAAATATAATATGTAGAATAAAACCATTTGCCTTCGGGTGTTAAACACAGTTTTAATCTATTTTACTACTCCTACCACTATGACTACAACTCCCAAGTAGAGGATGCAAGTCTTTTCAAATCGCAATCTGTATAATATGTATATACCTACTAATAAATAAAATCGAAGTGTCTGTTTGTAATATCAAAATACCATGTTTTAACTAATTGCATATGAAAGTATATCTGTCACTAATAACAAAACAACAATTTTTATATTTTTTGTTTTTTGTCTGTTTGTTCCTGCTAATCTCTGTAACGGCTGAACCGATTCCGACGGGATTTTCACTGGCAGGTAGCTAATGTTATAAAGAATAACTTAGGCTATTTTTATTTTGGGAAAATCTATACAAATAAATAAAATCCTAGTGTATGTTTGTGAATTGAAAATAACAGGTTTTAACAAATTACATATGAAAGTATATGTGTTACTAATATTAAAAAAGTATTTTTTCTAATTTTTATCTGTCTGTTCCGGCGAATCTCCCTAACGGTTAAACCAATTCCGACAGGATCTTCACTGGCAGGTAGTGCGGACGAAGCCGCGATTAATAGCCAGTAAATAATAGAATCACCTTTTTGAAATTGATGATGATCAAAACGCATGACTTTTATCAACCACAAATTAAAAAATAGCGATACAAATATATCTAACTATTATAGCTATTTCCCATAAACTATATACTACCTACCTACTAAGTATTACCGAACAGACGGAGTGAGCATCCCTTGATGTTCTTGCAAGATTTTATGAGCAAATTACGGCTATATATCCAGTATTAACTGCATTACTTTTATTACATTTAAATATTATATTTATGGGATCTAGGACACTTCGCCCAAAATGATATACCTATCGACCACTTCGCCCAAAAATTTCGTACTGAGTAGTTGCCAGAGCCACTTCACCCAATGTAATTAAAAGTCCACAAAGCCCAAAATGAACACATCGCCCAAAACTCGTTGGTGGACACTTCGCCCAAAATATAATATATTGTTTAAGGAAATACACTTTTCTCTTTGAAACTCCTTTTTCACTCTTAATAAGAATAGTCGAATTACTTATAGCGAAAACACTTAAAATGCTCAGCACTCAAACACGTAAATCAAACACCCTACTAAATTCAGGTTGGAGTAATAATAATTATTAATCTGAGTCCATGGTTCCAAAACTGGTTCCGTTAATCCAACATTAATAACTCAGGGCCCGAAAATTATGTCCAAACAAAAATACAACCAAATTGTATTTAAATCTCCTTCTTGCTTCCGTCGGCCAGCTCTAAAATTTATTATTTTATTACTCCCAAATTACCAGGACCAACAAAAAAAAATTTGGTGTGTCCACTCACACGACTTTTCTACCGCTCGCAGGCAAATTCCAGTGAATGAAAAATTTTACTCTATTACAATCCTTTCCTTACATAACGACGATAATAGCGGTAGGAAAGTAAAAATCCTCAGGTCAAATCATGCTGTCACTAATTTTTTTCAGCATGTCAAGACAAACAACAATGGTCATGTAACATTTTTTCGCAAGATGAAACGTTTAGCGAGAATCTGAAGAAACATGTAGAAAATATGGAATTTTATTCAAGCATAACTTTTTTGTGCTTTTTCTCAGAGATGGCGCTGTGTGTGGGTGGTAAAGTGCTCTCAGAAGAATATTTTAGGCAAAATCCTTAGAGCCGTTTACGCGCTACAGTCTTGTGCAAATCAAGTTTTTTGGCTATAGCTCAACACCCAGTGTATACAGGATTCTCATTCAGTGCCACCGGCGAGTGATATTGGTACCAAACAGATTAAAAAAGAAAGCAACAAAATACACCGATCCGTTCCCGAGATAATGCTGTCACAGACAGACAGACAGACCAATGGCTGAAAATATGTTTATTAGACTTAGAATACTCTGAAACGTCAACATTTGTAAAAATCTCGATACCGAAAATTTCACACGATTACAATACTTTCCTTATATAGCTACTATAGTAGCGTAGGAAAGTAATATCTTGTACTTTTTAGATAATAAAATTGAATAAACAAAAGAAAACTAAAACCAAATTTTAAATAACTTCACATCATAAATATTCAATTCGCTGCTGAAACTCGTAATGTGATAAAAACCGCTATGGAATTTGAAATGTGTATAATTAAATCTCCAACCAGCAAGATTATCACACAAAACTCACAAAGCAGAGCGCATTAAACTTGCCGTCTGTCCCCGTCATAACTTTCTCTCTTTCTAAACGCTTCACTCTGTCCCTCTCTGGCATATTGGGCGGAACTAACTCTGACTCTCTGTTGGATGGTCGATAGACTCGTTCTAATTTGACCTTCAAAAATGTTAAAAATTCCTAAACCTATTCGATATAATATTATAGGTTTGATTGATGTATTATTTAAGCAATGACAATGAACCAGCTTTGTCATCTAATGACAACTGGATTATTAACCTAATCACAAATCATTCATCAAACTGAGCACAATAACAAATCATTGCCAATATAAAATGTGAGAAACTTTACCAATTCAAAACAATATCAACATTATTATCTCTGTTGTTATTTTAAAAAGTAGGTACCCTTACCTACCAGCCTGATAAGCCATTAATAGGTTGCCCCTACTTTTATATACAACATGCTGTTTTGTAAGCTGAGCAATATCTCATTTCCATTTCAATTGTTTGTTCCGCAGTATAAGCCAGCCGACTACCTCCCCTCTGACTTCTCCACCTCCGCGACCGAGCTGCTGTTGCTAGGCGAGAGAGGTAGGTAGACATAGCAGCGCGAGCGAAACAGAGTTTCACATACCGAGTTGAACAGGGAGTTTCGCATAGTAGTGCTTCAATCTCCAAATCCCCCCACCAGTCATGGTTTTAAATGGTTGGGCTGCGCTTAAGCCTACAACCACAGGCTGAACTCCTCGCCCCGCACTCCCCGTCGCTCTGCGTACTGACGTCCCCCGCAAGCCCCTTACCCCTCTGTGTCGCCGTAGCTTGCACGGGTTTGTGTGTGTTCATGTTCACTACATTTTGGTTTCTGTCTGAAAACGTATTCGAACGAACAGTCTATATTGGTGTTGCCTGCTGAAAGTTTTTTCTGACATATCAAATTCCTTCGACCCAAACGTACAATTATTTCGCTGGTCATTTTATTTAAGTAGTAGAATATTCATATTGTGTTAGTGTTGTGGTATTTTAAGTGACATTCATATATTAGTCAAGCGCCGTGTGCCAGAATACCAAAGCTATCGTTTTGTATAACCCAATACTAGCTGTTAACAATGCTTGTGAGTATTTACACGATATACGAGTTTAAATCTTTTTTCTTTTTAAATCTTGTATCTTGCGCAATGCGAACTGTGTTTATGTTATGATTTGATATAATTTGGCAGGTACTCGTATTTATTTTATTTTAGTTTTAAGCATGCCCATAAATTATCTGTTGCGGTTGCGTCGTACTGACATTTTATGATTTGATATTTTTGTTTAGTTATTGTTGATAAGCAAACATTCTAGAAGCTGGTTTATTTCATAAGCTACTGCGACACTAAAATGATGTGGCAATTTAAATGATACTTGAAACCTGACAGTTCTAAGTTTCTAACCTTATTATAGGCTAAGCGCTGGACAACCATTATTGTAACTACCTACTTAATTGAATGGAAGCCACATGAAATAAGTTTCTGTTTCTAATTCCGTTCACCCCTCAGTTAATCAACAGAGAGGTTAAATTTGTCTTTGCCCCTGATTACTTTTCCAAATCAATTAGTCGCTTAGTAGGTAATCAGTCAATCAGTAATCAGAAAGTTGACGTCTTTAATATGACGTACCGTGCCAGTAAACAAATGAGCTAAGTATTTGATTAGTGATTACCTACTGTTACTGATTACTAAGCGATTGGTAATCAGTTACTGCTGTGGACACGACCACTAATGATGGTACTGTCATTCGAGTTTTTTGATTTTTTCATATTATGATAGTTCTCTTCAAAATAATTGTGTCTATTTTAGAAATTTGTATTTGAACTTACTATACAAGTGTAGCAATATGTTTTGCGCTTGCTGCAATCTAATTGACATCGTAGTTCAATTTCATCTTTTTATTCGAAATTAGATGATTCTAATAATTCGTTTCAAATGCTACTTATCATATTCGAGTGTATTCATAATCAACAGGCAATAGGGTACTAAATTCAATTTCCATAATCAAAATACAAATACATTATCTAAACTAAAAGTGAAACTGATATACCTACCTTCGTTCTTACCTCTAACTATTTGATTTACATTTTTTAAGATTAGAAATATAGGTACTGGGTTTCCACTACTATAGTCTATATAAGTAAGAAGTAGCATTACGTCACTTGTGGAATGGTATGTTGGGTTCTCGGTTGGGTTATATCCGAGGTTATATCCGGAGACCCACAAACGTTGCTAAGTTGAATAATTGATACGTACTGACTAGAATCAAATGATTACCTGTCAAAATATCTGACATAATAAAAGTAAAATAACCAACTTGTATTCTGATTGATTTGGTTCCAACAAAATGGCATGGTGAAGCTGCCCCCCCCAAATGCGAAATTCTGATATGTTTGACCATCCCTTAGAATTCTTAATTTTTTGAAGAAAAATATAATTTATTAACAGACAGTTTGCTGCCCCCCAAATGCAAAAATCGAGTTCAACTTTTGGTATGTGGTTCCCCATCGTTTGCCCATAGATTAGTTTTGATATACCACTATACCACCCATTGTTATGGAGATGTCATGGGGCACAAAAATCGTTTTTTTAGCAAATGACAATATGTCCTCATTTGACAATGTTTGTCCATAAATAAGTTTTGATTTACCAACCATAGTCATGGAGATGTCATAGGTTCCATGAGTGTTATAGGGCACAAAAATCGTTTTTTCAGGAAATATGTCGTCGTTTTCCTAACGTTGGACTATGTTTGCCCATAGATTAGTTTTTATTTATCACCCATAATTATGGGGATATCATAGGTACCATGAGTGTCATGGGGCACGAAACTCGTTTTTTATCGAAATGACAATATGTCGTCGTTTGCCCATCGTTTTATCATGTTTGCCCATAGATCAGTTTTGATTTACCACCCGTAGTTATGGAGATGTCTGAAAAACTATTTTTCAGAAAATACATTCTCGTGACTATGTTTGCGACCCTTCTATATTAATAATTGAATTTAATAATAAATAATTTGAATATGATATTAATTAAATTTCCTTATAAATGACTTCATATAAAACTAGGGCCGAGTCTTGTTAGCTGGTTATACATCATCTCCTTATGTGTTGTTATTTCATATTTTATTACAACATCCAGTGAGGTCGGTCATTGTGGTTAATAAGATTAATTCTCTCATCAATAAACTCTCTACTCAAATACCTACAAAAAAATGTGTGATAAGATGCACAGAAGAAAATTTTATTTTTATGTAAAAAGAACGAAACTATGGGCAAACGAGTATATATTGTCATTTTCTGAAAAAACTATACTCATGGTACCTATGATATCCGCATAACGATGGGTGGTAAATCAAAACTAATCTATTGGCGAACATGGTCAAACGATGGGCAAAGGATGGCATATCTGCATTTTATGAACCTATGATATCCCGATAACTATGGATCATGAACAAATATAGGGACGACAAGTAACACGAGTAGTGGGAGTAGCACAAAAAACATTGGGTTATCGTATGTCATTTCGGTGTGTTGCGCAAAATCACGCAGCGCATCCTTATGTAGTATAGACGAAGGAAGCTTAAATACAACAATAGACACTCAGTGAATTACTGTGCAACATACCAAATTGACTACTTATCACGGGACGTTATTTCTGCCACTTCTGCTTATAGAACAGGATACAGAGTTAGTCATCGTCCCTTTATATATTCTTGCTATGGATAGTAAATTAAAATTAATCTATGGTCAAATGATGGGCAAACGAGAACATTTTGTCATTTTCTGAAAAAAAGATTTATGTGCCCCATGACATGGTACCTATGACATCTCCATAACTAAAGCTGCCTTTTGTGCGAAGCAGAATTGGTTATTTGGCTATTTGGGGATTTGGAGATTTGGAGTGGAAATGTCAATGTTCACGGTATTTACAGCTTCGGTTATTTGGGTATTGGAAATTTTGACTTAACTTTTGCGATCATCCAACATCTTACAGAAATGACACCTGCCACTATATTCTAATTACTTTTTCCCTGGAAAAATTATCTTTAGTATTAAATTTTCTATTTACGGAAAAAAGCAATTGATGAAGACGGTCCAGCAGACAATGTTTGTGGTTTGATCAACTGCTCTTCTATATTTGAAGTTGTTTTTCTAAACCACAGTCCTCAGTTAACATTTATAAATTTGATGAGATGACAGCAAGCCGACGCCAACAGACCAATTGAAAATTGCGCGTGCGCGTAATTGTGGAGGTTGTCAGAAAGTTGAACTTGAACGAACTTCTTGGGTATTTGGAGATTTGGCGATTTTGACATTCCGCGCTATGGTCACGTGACCATTTCAGCCAATGACGTGAGTCTCCAAATACCCGAATCCCCAAATCTCTAACGCACAAAAGGTAGCTTTAGGGTGGTAAATCAAAACTAATCTATGGGCAAACATTGTCTAACTAGGGGCAAACGATGACATATTGTCATTTTATAAAAAAACGATTTTTGTGCCCCATGACATACATGGTAACTATGATATCTCTATAACTATGGGTGGTACATCAAAACTAATCTATCGGCAAACAAGGGCAAACAATAGGCAATCATATCCTAAAAGTTGAGCTCGAATTTTGCATTTGGGAGACAACAAACTGTCTATAAATAAATTATATTTTTCTTCAAAAAATTAAAAATTCTAAGGCATAGGCAAACATGGGCAAACGAGGGAATATTTGCATTTTCTGAAAAAACGAATTTTGTGGCCAATGACATTCTTGGTAGCTAAGTTATTCCCATAAATCTTTGGGCAAACGAGGAAATATTGTCATTATCTGAAAAAACGATTTTTGTGACCCATGACTCTCATGGTAACTATGATATCTCCATAACTAAGGGTGGTACATTAAAACTAATCTATGGTCAAACATGCTCTTATGGGCGGACGAGAACATTTTGTCATTTTCTGAAAAAAACATTTTTATACCCCATGACATTCATGGTACCTATGATATCTCATAACTATGGGTAGCACATCAAAACTGGCAAACATGTAATTTTATGAAAAAACAATTTCTGTGCCCCATGACACTCTTGATACCTATGACATCTCCATATGGGTGGTAAATGAAAACTAATCTATGGGCAAAGACGGGCAAACGATGGGTAATCACATCCCAAAAGTTGAGCTTGAATTCTGCATTTGGGGGCAGCAAACTGTCTGTTAATAAATTATATTTTTTTTCCATAAAATAAAACATTCTAGGGTATGGGTAAACATGGTCAAACGAGGGCATGTGACCCATGAAATTCATGGTGTCTAAGTTATTTGCATAACTAGAGGTGGGCAAAAAAACTAGTAGTTGGAAGCCGCATTTCAATTATGGTTATCTAACGTTTAGAATGCGCATGCTTCTGGCAGTTTAGGATCACTTTGATTCACTGCTTGATATATCCACAATTTTTATTCACTTATATTTACCTACATCTATTGAAAATTTATATTCAAAGCGTGCAGTATTACAATCCAATCATGACTGTCTTATAGTAACGATTAAATACAATTTATATTCACCACTACTTGAATGACACTAGAAAGCTTTTTTCGCTCGTCTAACGTTTGTACCTTTTCAATAGATTTCAAAACAAACCAATTTTTAAATAAATTTTAAATTTATTCCAAGATAACAAAAATTTTAAGATAACGCGACACAGATGGAAGGCCCCCATACATACACCAACGCATTATGTGAGTTGCCTATACTAGCAGTTAATAAGTAGTTTTCGATTTAGAACTAGATTAGCGAACACCGCACCGCAGGTATCCTGAATTGAGAGCATTGCTTCCTCGACTGGCTACGGCGATATCATTTAGCTTAGCCCATGAGGTCGGCTCCATTCGACGCCCTTAACCATAAAGTATTAAACATTGCGTACTATTCTTAGTACCTTACTAATTTGTGATTATGAATAGGGCTGATTATCTTTATTTTCGAAACTAAACAGCAGAACATTTTACAATAAACAACAAGTCAAAGTATGTTTGAAACAAATGCACTACAAGTTTATGCAAAAGTAAGGAACGAAGGACATAAGGAGTGATGGTATTATACAACAAACAATTTATTATAAAATGGCGAATATTCGACTTTATACACAAACTTATCCTCTGTTTAAAACCTTCAGTAATATTCAACGACGGCTTAAGGTTCGGAAAGCTTCACGGGTGTGTTGGTTCACATTAATCCGGTGTTGAAGTTGTTATAAACGATTGCTTTCAAATATCCCCATAAAAGGAAATCGATTAAATTGAAATCGGGTGATCTTGGGAGCAATTTGAGGGCTTTTTTTCCACTACATCGATTTTGATTATGGGCATCGAAAAATTAACAAACCCCACGATAAAACTGTTTACGATATATTTCTTGCAAATTTCGTATAACATAAAAGTCGAGATTTTAGTACTTGTCTGCATAGGTATATAAATAAACATTTAGAATCATTATGCAATTATTATTGTAATCGGCTTTTTAAAATCAAAGTATTGTAATCAATAATAAATAAGTAATTCGGTTTTCTGCTATTGTTGTGCCCGATTCATTTTATCAATGGTAGGTAGTAAGTACATATTATTCGTATAATGGAGAATCGCTTATTGAAGAAAAAAATACATTGTCTTCATTTTAAACACTGATGCTGTATCATAAGGATTTATATGTGCGTAGAATCTCTTTCGTCGGTATATAAATAATATATAATTATGTGCCTTTTAGCCAGAATTACCTTCTTGGTCTCATTATAATAGCCAGGGGGTGCTGCTAGACAACTCTCTGTCATTACCCTACAGCTGGGGCTTCTTATTACCATCTGATCCATTTTGCATGCCATTCCTATTGAAAAAATGATGAGTGGTATATATAGTATATGAAATTGAGAGTGGAAAAAAAAGATGTACATACAGAACGCACATACCCTTCCTCATATTTCTTTCTCTTGTGACTCAAATGAAATATGATTTAGTTTAACGCTAACCGCGATGGAGAGTATTCATAATAATAATGAGTGTATTTGTTGCTATTCGTACAGTTTTGTTTGAGTTTAAAAAGTGTCCACCTATAGGATTTACTAATAGACGTACCTACATAGTTTCGATTTACGAGGATAGCGGCAGGCGTATAGGTATATTATACCTACGTATAATGCCACAAAATGCCTTCACTAACATATTTCATGTAGGTATCAATTATTATTATTATTACGTTTTTGCTTTAATTGTTTCTACTATCGGTATATCGATTTTCTGGTAGTTCAATAATTTCAATGTTTCAAGGATATGCTAATAGTACATTGTCTATTGAATGTTGGCAAGATATTTCTAATTTTTCATTAAATTTTAAGGTTCTTACAAGGTATATTTTTATACAATCTAGTGATTGCCCTGTGGTTGAAATTCGACCGTAATTCTTCAATTTTTGGATTCAAACGTTATTGAGTTTTTTCTATCAAAGATATAATAATTTCATATAATTTTTGGGAATTTTATTCTTTTACCTCAACCTCAAGTTGCAAGCTTATACAAAACGACATTAGTGTATGTTGTTTGCTTAATTCCTTACAATACCTATGAAATTTATTCAAAATATTTAAATTTGCATTTGATCAGGGATATCACTCACGAATAAACCAATCTGACAGCCCTGACTCCACATTGCAAATGGGTTTGTTATACAACACACAGTACACTTCTACCACGTAAACCATATTTTTTTATTTAATTTAATTTAAAATATTGACGCATAATACATCAAAATTTTAACTGTGTGCACTACTTCACCATATATATATATATATAAATACTAATGAACCTTTGTCAACTATTTCTGAGTAGGTAAGGACCTACTTGTATTTTTTTGAGCTATAGGCTATAGGTACAATTAGAGTCGTATTTTTTTTCTGGTTATTGAGATACTTACATGATATTCGCAATTCTCAAATATATTATCAATAAGTGTATGTAACATTGTGTTACGACTCGTAGCAATTTAATAGTCACGCCGTCAAAAACCCAAATGAGCGATAGCTTTATAAGCGTTTGCGGCCACCTGCGGCAAGTTAAATTTCAGAAATGTTCAGGATTTTCTCGAAATTGTAAAAAAATTACACAAAAATAAAATATGCACCCAATACCAGTGGTCAAATTTTATACCAATAGCAAAGATAATGGAACTCATGAATGAATGAATGACTTCCATTATCTTGGCCAATAGGTATACAAGATAGGTATTGTAGACAAAAATTGAAGGGTCTACTTAACCCTCAATCCGTTATATTTAAGAATTTCATTTTATGTCTGTTCGCGTCTTTTGCATAATAAACGTGCTTCGATTTTAATGATTCTTTTTGCAGTTACAGCAGTGCTAACGTTTCTGCTATTTGGAGAGTGCATTTTTAATTTTCGAAAATAGAAAATATGATACCGTCAAATTAAAGAACAGACCAAATGTAGCATAACGGAAATTGGGCATTAAAAAAACGGTGCGAAATATTTTTTTACAAACAATAGGACAGCCTTTATTAGTTGTATTGGTGCTGGTAAGTTGTTGCCAAAAGTCTTCCCTATACCTATAACAGCACAACTTCAAAATGACCAGTACCAATAGAATTAATATAATTTGGTTATTTTTCAGTGCCCAAGTAATAAAGTCAGTCCTGTTTTTTGTTATATTTTTTATGCAAAATATTTGTCAATGTTTCAGTTGTATGGAACCATCATCAGCTTTGGATTTGAACGGAAATAAAAAGGAGATTTTATTATTTTTTTAATGGTGTATGGTGCATAACAATCACTATTACTATTTCTAGCCGAAAATTAGACGCAAGATACTTGGCACTTTTTCGGCTAAAACGCGCTAGATTGTTCCTTTCCGAATGCCTATTTAGAGTCGGCAAAAGCTATTTCCGCCAAAAGCCCCTAATGTTTGTTTCCTGAACCCATATATGTTGCCATATTTATACCAATTACTTTCTTATTCTTTTCATCCATAACTATGTTTTGAATAATTCACTGTTGGAAAACTCGATTTTTGACTCTGTTTATATTTATAGTTATTTATTATACAAGGGAAAAAAGTACTAGCTAAAACCTAACATTTTTCCCGTGTATAATACACTATTTTTTTCTGTGATGGGAAAAAAGTAGTGAAAAAATATTACAATAGTGTAACGTGGATACGTATTCATGTACTTACGGTTAATATTCGTTTATTAGCTATTTATTCTACTACCTTGTTTACAGCTAGTTGTTGCTTGTGTATTTCATTATGTAGTTCTAGAATTATAGTAGATTTATTCTCGATCCTTCCAGAAACTTTATGTGAGGTACAATTTGTCATACTATTGTCAGTTTGACAAGGATCTAGAACATTAATTATGTTCGTCTAGATAATCATAGAACATTCTCGATGAATGTCATATCATGATTCAGATATATAAAGCCGTGACGATCACGGGACACTGTCAGTTTATTGTATCAGTCAATTGGAGACATAACTCGAAAGTAGTTGGAACGCGATAGTCAAAGTGACAAGTAGTGACAGTTGTACTACAACAGAGGGTCGTGTACAGAGTGTTTGGAAATAAACCATTGGAAGCAATCTGCGAATTTTGAGTATTGCGCAAGTGAACTCACCCCACAACGTTTAGCACAGGGTTAAACGTTACAATATATTAAAGTAAGAAAATTATCGAAGTAGAATTTGAAGTTTTATATCTGTCAGTTTAATTCTTTGTTTTGATTGATATTTATTTATGTGTATATATTCTACCCGGGAAAAAAGTACTCACTTTTTTTCCATGGAGAAATAGGTGATATTTTGTCACCTGTCACCAGAGATAAAAGGTCATACTTTTTCCCCTCACGGAAAAAAGGTTTTTTTGTGTATATAGTAAATTGAGGTTCATTCATAAATAAAGCATTCAAAATTCATACATTCAATCATATAGGTCCATATGTAGCACTAAAACATTTACGTTCGTGACGAGAAGTATAACACCGGAAATTTCTCTATGTCGATATTATGCTTTTGAATGCAGCTAAATATCAGCCCATAATAAAATATTGAAAGTTGCCCTATTATCTTTATTTTTCAAAGACTGACAAATATATGTTTGTTTTTGTTTTCAGACCAAATATGTTAACATCCCCCAATGTAGATGCTTCGCCAGCTTCCAGTGGTAAGATAATTTCCTCTATTTTTTATTTAATTTGTTCTATCGTTATTCTCATCAACAGAATTATTGTTTCTTTCTGAAACGAAGCAGGTACACAATTCGTTTATTTCTTATATTTGTACACGCGCTTCTTATAATAATTGTACTCCGATTTTGATGTTCATTTTTATTTGAAAGAGGAGAAGAGAAATGGTCCCATATACAACATTTCATTCCTTCAACAGGGGTGGAGGGGTTCTTTTTTTCAAAAATCGAAAATTTCAGACGGTCAAATCAAAGAAGATACCTTATCCAGCAAGATTTTAATTGAACATTAAAAAAAGATGACTAATACTAATACACTAACAAATGTGACTAAAACATAGATTATAATATTAATTCCACTGGTGCTGGTAATTTTAGAGTTGTGCAGTTATATAGAAGACTCTACCAGCAAAAAACGAAACCAGCTAATTAACCTAAAATTCGATTAATTACCAATTAGTTAATAGAGGAACTTATGCCCGTTTATAGAGGTAGAGTCTTGGCAAATTAGATTTTGTAGTATACTACTTTGCTATGCATACAGTCAACCTAACCAGGTTTAATCAATCAGGTCGATTTCATATTTCCATTCTACAGCAGATAAGATAGCTTATCGCTTTGATTTATTGTCCGATTAGATAACTCTATGCTCTATAACTCCGTAATATTTTATCTTGTGTCAAGATTTAGTAAAACTTATCATTATATTTAGCTAATATTTAACTGTATTCAGCTGATATCCGAAACACAGGCAATTTCAAATTTAAATATTGATTTTTATTATGTAACTCCTTAAAAATAACGGATGAGTAGTCGAATAGCGATTGCTTTTTTTTAGAAAGCTTAACTCCTCAACAAAATCAATACCTACCTGTAGTTGAAAATTATTGGCAAGCAAAAGAATTGCCCCACATTTTTGGTATGCAATTTACCTTGTGTGCATGCATACATCGAAACCAAGCAAAAGTTGAGAGCTTGAGACTTCTCTAAGTACAAGTACATAAAAAGGCCCCTCAAAATTATCAACAAAGGCACCCAGAGACATGGGACGTAGCAGAGGGGGCAGTTTACTTATGTAGAAATTAATTTTATTCTCATTTTAAGACACTATTTATAATGCAAAACTATACAGAGTTATGGTCCAAACAACAAAAAATATTTTAGAAAACCCAAGGACATACTTTATATTTTTTTAGAAGTAAGTAGAAGAAGTTCTGGTATTTTATTTGCAGTATGTAAAAATTTCAAGGTTTTTGAAAAAAAACTAAAAACTTATTTTTTTTTTAAATTTCTGTTCTTTAAATTTTGTTCTGATTAAAACACGATCTAGACTACTATATATATATATATAAAAGTAACAGATCGGGAGTAATCAGTTCATTCGTTCTTTTGTCTTCCAGAAAAACATAGTTGCATTGATTCTGGCAGTACCTACTGTTATCCTCACAAAAATGTGCCGTACACACCACGGGAATATGCAGACATGCATTTTATTTATGGCTTATAAAATGAGAATAACCGTGAAGCAGCAAGGGTATATTAAGATTGGTACCCGAATAGTGAATAGAGACAATCATCCTGACCGTCGACTGTTTAATCGCGTACTCATTGCGTCCCACGAAAGCTGTATCCCTGGACAACTTCACCGAGAAGGAAGATCCCAATTTTATGATGAAAACCAAGTTGTTTTCCAAATTGAAGAAGATCCCACACGCAATGTACGTTGGATGTCATTTAATACGGGCATATCCAGGGCCAAAGTTACACGGCTTTTACGCAGACATTATTCCACCCTTACCAAATCCAGCGTGTATAATCTCTTCCACTACAAGCCCATCTACAGAGAGAAATATTTTGTAAAGAAATGCTTCGAAAACTCACAGCTGATCTTTTTTTTAATTCGATTTTGTGGACGAATGGATCAAACTTCAGGCGCATAGGAATATTTAACATACACAATTCACACTATTGAGCAGTAGAAAACTCACACGTATTAAGAAACGATTGCTTTCAACACCAATTTGGAAGTACTTTATGGGCCCATATGAGCTACCTGGAAAATTGAACAGGCACCAGTTTGTACAATTTCTGCAAAATAATCTGCCTTGCTAGAAGAAGTACCTTCATACTTCTTGCGCCAATTATTATTAATTTATAGATGAAACGGTCAATGTGTAGAACAGGTTCCCACCGATAAAAAAAGTTACTCGATATTATTAATTTATTTGATTGCGGAGATAAGGCAAAAGCTGGAGGAAAAACATTTCCGACATAGGCCAACAACTAAACGATTGAACAAGATCCAATTCGGGAAAATATCTCGGAGATTTGTTGTAAGCCATATGCAGAGCTGAGGTTCCAGGATATAGGCTTCTTCGAAAGAGAGGCTAAACTGGAGAGATTAAGACGCGGTCGAAGAAGGCAAAAAGATAGGAAAGCAAAGGACGCGAGGAATGAGGTATGTTAATTTTGTCACATTAGTAGGTACCTTTCACATTTGACTATATCGACTGATTGATTTTTAGAAGGAGGAGGAAATGTTTCTCTTCAATTTTACCTCGATGTCCCCGAATGTTCTTCTTCGGGGCTTTTTTGTTGCTCCAGAGCAATTTCAGGCGGCTGCTGCACTGGAGGGCCGTCTCTGCTGGCAATTCTTTACCAGTGGATCTTGTTGGCCTCTATCGTAAATATATTGCCTTATCTATGCAATCAAATATGTAATTGAAAAAACTCTATCGTTATTTTGTGGAAAATGAGAGTGACATGATTGTACTTTCAAAAACCAGTTCAGCTCATTCTTGTACAGTATAGATAGTTTCGGAACATCATTTTTTGTGATCGTTTGTATGTCAAAGGCTATCGCGGTTCCGTCAAGGGACACCGCGATTTCGTGCCTCCCGTTTTAAGTACGGCGGCAAAGGCGTGTCACATCAAGGAATGGCTTGAGTTGGACTACTGTGTTTATCAATACCACAGTATAGTATTGATTTGAAACAAAAGGAAACACTCAATACAAATGTGTTAAAACAATAAATCAAGAAGTAAGCAAACATATGGCTCAATTCTCAAGTCACTTTGGATCAAAATAATCGTATACTTAATCAATCAATGATTCTAAAATTTTGTTCTAAATCGTACAATTGCTGCATTGCAAGATAATCTTCCTGACGTTTAACAAACTCTTGTAAGTCCTTAACTATATATATATATATATATAATATCAATTGCTTGTGAATAATTTGCAATTGTTCATTCACTTCCAGTGATTGCTTCAGCTCCTTCATCCGACTTATCATTTGAGTCCGATTCAAAACATTTGGTTGATCTTCAGAATCTTCAACCGTTAACTCCTTTCGATATTAGCGCAGTCTTCAATATTGTCAGAGAGAACACTTCTTTGTTGAGTACCTTCCCATGGTTAACTAAAGGTAAAATAAGTAATGTTTTTATTAACTTGAAGGTTGCCAGTGTGAAGCTACATTACTGTAACAATATACTCATATAATTATTATAACGAATTATTATCCAGACCATTATCTAAATAACTGATTTTGTTAAACACTTATAACACCACCAGGGACCCGGACGGTGGATACTTCATATGCCCTTGCACTGTTCATTTCTGCTTCTGCCCTTTTCCATTGCTCCTCATTTACACATATAAATAAAAAAAATATTTTAAGATCTGCACCGTATATTACAAGTAAACTAAAATAATTATTAGCAAAATTCAGCTATACTCACATTTATGTACTCTTTATGCTCTGTACATCACCAGGACCCTTACGCTGGATACTTCATATGCCCTTGCACTGTTCATTTCTGCTTTAGCCCTCTTCCGTTGCTCCTCAATTAGACATATAAATAAAAAAAACAAATTCAGACATCTGCACCGTATATTACAAGTAAACTAAAATAATTATAAGCCAAATTCAGCTATACTCATTATACTCTCTCCACACCACCAGGACCCGGAAACTAGATTGTTCAAATGCCGTTGAGTTGTTTTACTTTTGCCACATCCTTTTTCTTCCCTGGTTCATCGGCAAACATTCGATTTTGCCTTGTGCACCACCATTTCACTGCAATAAAAATACTTCATTACAAATCTGCGCTGATATGAGAGAAGCATGCTCGATTAAGAGTTCACAAGACAAACAATCAAATTTAAACGTTCTCTGAAGTGTAACTGTAATAGCCCAATCGCCGTCTATTTTATTAGGGATCTATTGAGTATTCTCTAATATCTTTATATAATGAGCTAGACGAAAATCTTAAACAGCAATACATTATAAACTATCAATCATGCCTTACAGCATGTATTAAGTGGCATTTTCTATATAAGATACTAAAATAGTAAATAGTAATAGAGAATAAAATTTACATTCAACAACAGAGAATTGCAGAGAAAACGTGCATATTTTCTCATTTCTCAGATTCGTACAAAAACAAAACATCCAAAAGCTACAAAACCAGAGAAAACATACCACAAATACAAACAACTAACAACGCTTCAGAAAAATGAGGTTAGAGGTGTTAGACAGATAACATATTATAATAGAACATTTACGTATTTAAATGTTACCGCCACTAATTGTCGGAATCGATACTAGCGATCAATCGGTGTACACTTTGGCAACTTACGGTCAAAATTTTTCCATAAGGGTTACCACGAGCTGCTAAGACTCTATGCTGCTAAGGTCGCAGCGAGGTATGTTTTCTCAGGTCGCAGGGCACCGGCTTGACTCTGCATGTCGGTGCTTGTTTGATTTTTGATTATGGTCGCGCGTCCGTTCAAGAGAGACTTTTTATGTGTCCGCGTCCGTCCAACAGAGTCGGTTTAAGAGAGATCCTTTAACATGTAAAGTCTATGAAAGTAATTCCGGACTGAAGAAAACTGTCCGCCTAAAGAGATGTCCGCTGTGGGAGATTTCACATTATATAATATTGTTACGTATGTGGGTTCGCAGATAAGTGAGACTAATTTGCAATTAATAAATAAACTTTATTTACACTCAAAATAATAAAAATTACAACTTAACTTTATTATATGCTCAGTAGCTTACTCGGACTATTCTATTATTCACACTGTCTTTTACATTCTGTCTCCCATGCCGACAATTCTCCCATATATATATATATATATATATATATATATATATATATATATATATATATCCGACAAAGGCTCCAGATCATTCGAGCGGCTTCTGGTCTTTGACTCGCCAGCCGCCACTGGACTTTTCTCGAGATCCGTTTGTCGGCATTCTAGGAGTAGATTCCGACATGCTGCCGTCGCTCTTTTTGTCAACGCCGCTTTCGATATTTCCAACCACATTATAGATCTCGCGCTTGATTCAAAGGGATGCCGCCACTTTGTAGCCAATACCGGCGGCTATTCCCCTTGCATATTATAATATAGTATATTGTTCTTTCGCATTGTCCTTACCATTACATTAATCCTATTAGTGCTAAATATTTTTTTATTTTTTTTTAAGTAAAATCATACGTTACCAGTCATTTAGTTATTATTATTATATCATATTAATTTAATTATGTTATACCTATAAATCTGTTTATTTTATTGTCAGATTTCTTAAACTTGGAACAAGTGTTCAGTCACTTATCAAGAGACCCTTATCCACATTTTTTCCATGATATTTCTTACACCTACTTATATTGTATTGTATCTTATTATGAATAAACTGACTATTATATGGGGAAGAACATTAAAAATCTTGGGATCCATGTACATCTCGGTTTGGTTAGTTTTCGGCGTAACGACCGATCTGTTATGTAGGAATAGTGTATTTAAATTATATCTTACAAAATTCTTTTATATTTTATTGTTCAAAAGATATCCTAACCATAGTTTTTATATAGAGCTGTTTCAAAAGTTTAAAAGATCTCGAATTGAAAAACTGTCTACTTTCTGAGCTACTTCTAGTTCATGGATCATACCTACTCGGATATACAGCATCCGAAATTATAATACTATTGCTAATTATCGGTTCTATTTATAATTTATACATACCTTCCCAATATATTCAGTTCATAATGCCAGTTTTACATTATTTTATTTTACTTGTATTTGGATAGAGATATAATTATAATACTTTATTCTTTCCAGCGGATACTGATGACGAGGATTTGAGTCCATTGAGATGCTGGGAGTGTAATGTAAATTTCACTGAAAAGCGATATCTGTATGCCCACCTTTTCCATCACGTAAGACAGCCATACATCGTTGTTGAACGTTGTACCCTTCCACCGCTCAAAATAACTCTTTTGAAGAGTGATACCGGATTCGAAATCGTTTCCAACGGTGAGTACTTTCTGTTTTGTCTTTTTCTTGTTGTCAGTCTTAAGCTGTTAGCTTTTTTAAATTTGTCACCATATGTGTTTCTTTCAGGTAAAACTGTTGATACCGTGCCCGAATCAGCTACCAATCTGGCAAAGATACAGGAAAAATCCTTGAGGGAGTCAATAGATAGTGGCACAGGTGACGAGGACAAGGAGGAGGAACCCTGTCCTGATCTAGAATATACTGAGTTACCAGCAGAAGGTGAAGAGGACGAAAGGGGAGCCATTGGTCGATTTTCTCCAGATTTTTCTAATCACGATTCTGCAGACGGAGGTTCTAACGCAAGTGAGTTTATAATTCATGAAAAAATGTCAAATACTGGGTTAACGTAACACTTAATTTAAAAAATAAAATTAAAAACATTGGCCAGTTCGAGTCCGGCTCGCATGAAAAGATTCCGTACTAATGATTTTCGTACTTTCCATAATATCTTGTATCAATAGTAAATGCACTTTATGCAAAATATCTAATATATTTTACGAAGTGATTCACGGATGGAAAAACATGTTGGTGGTTTTTTTCAGGAATACATCCGTTATTCGTTCCTTTTTGGAATGATTGCTTGACGTTTCGCCTAAATCTCATTGGGCATCTTCATAAGCATGTTTTCTTGATGTTGGTTCTGCTCGAAACTGTTTCGAGAATACGACTATAGGTATACTGCTATAGTATTCTGTAAACTTTGTATTTTTATTATGTACAGTTTATTAGGCTGATTCAGGTTCTGCTTAGAAATTTACAAAATTCCTAGCAGTTCTGATATTTAAAAAAACTACGGTTGCGAAAAAGTCCATTATTTCCATTATCGTGGAATTTATAGAATAAAAATTAATACAAAGAGATAAATTCATAATAATTTTAAAAAATCACTTATACTACAGCAGGCGCACAAACAAAAAATTAGAGAAGACAGTCTAACTGTATACCTCCTCCGTTTGGGTTTGTCGGTGAAAAATGGCTCAAATAATTGAATTTTTTATTTAGTTTTGAGGGTAAAATTAGAGAGCCAAAAAAAAAATTAAGTGCATCATGTGACCTTATCATATGAAAGGACTCATTAAGATTAATTCGGATATATTTTGTTCAAAATGGATGGTTTGGAAGATATTGAGGAAAATATACGAAAATTGACCGTCCCTATTTATCTACTCAAACTAGAGTGTATTCAAATGAGCATTGTGATTATGTCATAAGTTTAGGGACCTTGTATTGACCTTCCAACCTGGGTGATGGCAAATTCAGTCCCTCTAGGTAGTAGTTTAAATACAATTTTCTATACACTTTTAATGATAGGAAAATTCCCTCCCAACTACGTCTCTCAGAGTTTTAAAATATTTGGTTATTTAATATTTCTTTTATATATATATATATATATATATATATATATATATATATATATATATATATATATATATATATAAATATCTGAAATTGATTGAATTAAAATCATTTATTGTGAATATTTTGGCAGTTCAGTTTTGTTATTAGTTGAGAGGAATATTTTCTGTAACTATGGATCTTAATATATTTTGAGTGAGAAAGGAAAACATTAGTTATAAATACTTTCGAAAATTATTAAAAGGTGGTGAAAAGCGGTAGACTCGCATAAATAAAAAGTGTAGATCTTATTATATAGGTAAAGTGAATGTAACTGTTACAAAACATGAAAAGGAGCATTGTCATAGTGCAAGTATAAAACAGTTAAACTAGGAGATGACCGACTGATGCAGCACCCTCCAAAACTCTACCGAATCCAGCACTTATAACTGATAATAAAATTTGAGTTTTTGCCAAAATATCTAATTTCGATTAATATTGATACTCCTTATGGGTTCTTAAGGCATTGTTTCATAGCTCCCTTCATCATTTTTCTTGATTCATTACGTAAAAAAGCAAGTATTATATCTTTTTTAGTATACGAAAAGCATAAATTTAAAAAAAACAATTGACCAATGTTGGTAAAAAATGGTGCTGTAGGCAAAAAACTGCAACGTTAGTTTTTTCACCGATATTGAAATGAAGATATTGATCAGGTCCATCATTATCCACCAAATGAACATTTGGCAAGGCAATTTATTGCTAATTCTGTTAAACGAAAAGCAGTTGACACTACTGATAAGAAAATAAATTTTGAATGCGTCAGTGGACATCTATTTTTACTTTCCTACGCTACTACAGTAGCTGTATAAGGAAAGTATTGTAATCGTGTGAAATTTTCGGTATCGAGATTTTTACAAATGACGTTTTAGAGTTTTCTAAGTCTGATAAACATATTTTCAGCCATTGGTCTGTCTTTTTGTCTCTCTGTCTGGCTGTGACAGCATTATCTCGGGAACGTATCGGTGTATTTTGTTGCTTTCTTTTTTATTTTGTTTGGTATCAATAACACTCGCCGGTGGCACTGAATGGGAATCTTGTATACACTGCGTGCTGAGCTATAACCAAAAAACGTGATTTGCTCAAGACAGTAGGGCGAAAACGGCTCTAAGGATTTTGGTTAAACTTGCCTCAGGGGTTATGTTGTTAATCTCTTCCGTTATCCTAACTTTTAAATCTGCAATAATGTCTGTTCTATTGAAATATACTTTTGATTTTGAATAACCTGAAGTAATGGAGAGGAGTCAAATCGGGAGATCTAGGGAGCCATTCAATCATTCCACGTCTTCCAATCCACCTTTTGGTAAAAACTGTGTTCAAATAATCTCTGACAATACGTGTGTAATGCGGTGATACCAAATTGATCTATCTATTGCATTTGGATCATTAACGTCAGGAAAAAGTCTTTTAATGTATACAGTAAAGAGTTCATCAACAAACCTAGATAAACCTCACCATTAATAATTGTGCCTTCAAAAAAATATGGACCAATAATTTTGTTATTAATGATACCAGCCCAAACGTTCACTTTTTTCTCTGCTCCAATATCTACAGTTTTGTCTATTAACCGTTCCATTTAAACGAAAAGTAGCTTCATCAGAACACACAATTTTGAACCAACTGAACTATAAGGATGGTATTTTTCTTTATGCACCTATCAATATCGATGATTTACTTACATCATTGTCGGGGCAAGATGTCTACTTGTCATATGCGGATTTTCTTCAATAGCTAACTCTACACCTAACTTTTTTCCCTCAAAATAGTTTTTACATGTCCAGTTTCACGAAATTTTGTTTCTATTTTGCTGACTGTAGACTGTGAGACGTGTTGAACAGGGATTTATTATTGAATATTTTACAAACTTCATTTTGAATTCTTGTTTTATTACAGCATCTAATCATAATAAAAATGTATTTTCTTTGAGTTTCGGATAAATGAGCCATAGTCAAATCAAATTACACACAAATCTAATTATATTAAACGAGCAATGCTTATATATATATATATATATATATATATATAGGGTGATTCAGATTTTATCTGGATAACTTCGGGAGTTGATAGAACTTGTAAAAATAATGTTAGTTCTCAATATAATTTTATAGCTAAAACCTCTTAGTTTCGGAAATACAGGGCATTGAAGTTGCGTATTTTTTAAACATTTCTATTCATAAATTTTGATTTAGTTTTCCGATTTATTTCAAATTTAACACAGAAACACTTCTTATAGTTTTGCATACGCCTTAGAAGTAACAAACTGTCCACTCTTTATTAAGTGGGTTTTTAGGGGCTACCCCCACCCAACTTTTACAAATAATAATTTTCAATTGTAATAATTATTTCGGTCTATACCTTGATTTATTTTAAAACTATTATCATTCTTGTATTTTTTTAATATTTTGCTTTATTCTTGAGATATTTTATAAAATTTGAGGCATAGCACTACCCAGTTGCAAGCATTAATTTTCTTTTCGTAGTATGCCATGAAAAATCAAAATGACAGGTCTTGACTGAACTGACGTTAATTGTCATAAGTGTTGTTAAAGAGTTATTAAAAAGTTTTATAAGTTTAAAAGTGTTTATAAATATGCCTAGAATTTTTACAAATGCAGAATATGCAGATATTCATTATGTTTATGGATTTTGTGATGGTTATTCAGCAGTTGAAGAGTACCGAAGGTGCTTTCCTAATAGAAGAGTTCCCAATCTACAAGTCTTTGTAGATGTAATTTATCCAGCTGTTTGATGTAAACAGAGATTTAAGTACTCGTTGAGCGGCCCGGCAACTCGGTGTATCACAATCACGAGTTTTGAGAACACTTAAACGAAATCATCGAAAGGCTTTTCATTTTCAACTTGTTCAAGGTTTGCTTCCTGAAGATGCCGAAAAACGCATACATTTTTGTAGGTGGGTTTTGAACACAATAGAAATCAGTCCACGTTTTTTACACAAGATCTTATGGACAGACGAATCAAATTTTACAAGAGCATTAATAATCGTGAAGAATTGATTGAAAGAATAAGATATGCTTGCGACCAACAAAGAAATAATCCAGTTCAAATAGCAGCGGCGGTTAATACTCTAATTCGTCGATGCAGGAAGTGCATTGAGGTTGTAGGAACGCACTTTGAGCATTTATTGTAATTAATAAATTTTAATTTATTAAAATTGAACCTTATTGAACATTTTTGAATTATTTGTTAATGAAAACTTCAAAAAAATCATGTTATTTTCATTTGAATAATAATAACAACACTGGTGACAATAGTTATGACAATTAATGTCAGTTCACATAAGACCTGTCATTTTGATTTTTCATGGCATACTACGAAATGATAATTAATGCTTGCAATTGGGTAGCGCTATGCCTCGAATTTTATAAAATATCTCAAGAACAAAGCAAAATATCAAAAAAATACAAGAATGAAAATAGTTTTAGAATAAATCAAGGTATAGACCTAAATAGTTATTACAATTAAAAATTATTATGTATAAAAGTTTTGAAAACAATTAGGTGGGGGCAGCCCCTAAAAACCCACTTAATAAAGAGTGGGCAATTTGTTACTTCTAAGGCTTATGCAAAACCATAAGACGTGTTTCTGTGTTAAATTTCAAATAAATCGGAAAACTAAATCAAAAGTTATGAATAAAACTGTTTAAGAAATACGCAACTTCAATGCCCTGTATTTCCGAAACTAAAAGGTTTTAGCTAAAAAATTATGTTGAGAACTAACATTATTTTTAAAAGTTCTATCAATTCCCGAAGTTATCCAGATAAAATCTGGTCTACCGATTTCGATGAAAATTCATATGTATGGGTTCTAGAGTATATTGAATCGATTGGTTGTAGTCACATTCACAAGAAAAATCGTTTTCAGCAATTAATATTCTCATTTCAAGAGTTCTATAGATTATATCTCAGATAGCGATATAAATCCATTAATGTCATAAGTAGAAATAGTCCTATGGTAAAGCTTCCGGGTAATAATCTAAAGTTCCTGGGATTCTTTTATATTTAATCGGTGTAACCCTCGAGGTCCACACTAGCTATTTCAAGAATGGCTCCGCAGATAAAAGTTTCGGTACCTATGTATAGTGTTTGGGGGTTGATACAGCTGAGTTTTGGTATATTTATCATTCATATTACACATTCATATTTATTTCTAAATCTATAACTTACAAATATGTGAACAATAAAAGCAGTATTTACCGATCGCTATACATTTTAACCAGAGATATGCACATTTTTTAATATGTTTAAATATCCTTAGTAACTCTTATAGCCCTACTCTAAATTCTGTGTTAACCAACACCCGAGCAAAGCTCGGTTGCCCAGGTATTATTTTTTAATACACCGACGATTGACAAAATGTAGGAAAATTCCAAGGTCGCCTTGCTTATTGTCAAGAAGTGAATGGTGGTCACATTTTGAAAATTTCATTTAACTGTAAAATAAATTGAAAAATTCTTCCTAAACATTATGTGACATTATTTCCTTCATTCTACCTATTAAAGTATCAAAATTTTACATTTTTAAAATAAATTTTCTCGAACAAGGTGCCACGCGACCCCCCTTCTCAATTCAAATATTTGAGGGGGTGCAAAAAGGGAGTAATATTTTCATACATTCAATTGTCAAATTGAGAATAGAAATCGACCTATTTCAAGTTTTTTCAAACAAATATATAATAACGCTAAAAATGAATTCATTCCATACCTATGTATGTATAGTCTTAAGTTTTGTGAACTGGCCGACTGGCCCTCTATAAAAATGGTTTGCTCGGTCCACGACGGGAACGAATTTGCCTGTATAGTTTCAAGTAAATACAGATTTCGTAACTGCATTTGCCGATTATTTTTTGTCTTTGGGGAGGAATTTGCCTGCTCCCTTTGACATTGATAATGAATAGAAAAATTGTTTTGAAATTTATCAGTTTGAATAATCCCTTCAGTTTTACAGAGCTGTCAAATTGATTAATTCATACAAATTTGATAAGTGGAATATTGGAATTTCCACGTTTGTAGGTTATGATTTGTTTTTCATTATGACGTTTCTTGTCAGTACCAAACAAATCTATACAAGTTCGTTTATTTATATCAAATATTTTGAACGTTGATTTCAAACTGATAATCATCTGAATTTAGTCAATTTTACATTTTCTGTTTAACAACGTTTGAAATTTCAGGCGTATCAACTGATATTTGTACTTGTCTGATTTCATTTATAATTGTTATTTATTGTCAGGTTCCTCTCTAACGGAAAATACGGATCCAATAAATCTTCCAGCGGTGCCTGTAGCCGAGAAAACGGCCCATCTAGAGGAACAACCTCCAAATGGAGGTGTCGCCCAACATGGGACCTCCGATAATACGGAGTATGGTGGTAGTATACCGGGTGCGGAGCCGACGCCGCCACCAGAACCGTCTCCTGATTATCCCAAGATTCGTATCAAAACCACTGGTCTATTGAAGGAGCCTCTTACCATCACTGAGATAACTGATGACAATCCGGATGGTGATCCAAATTACAGTAAGTTGGTTCTTGTATTTCTGGTAGCTATATTCATGCCAGATCATTTGAAATTATGATTTATTTAGTATAGTCTGTTTAAATGAGCTATATGATTGGGATTGAGGATGCATAGATATGTAGGTATACAAAGTTTCTTTTGAAATTTATCAATTTGAGTAGTACAGTTTTACAAAATTGTCAAATCCATTCATTATTGACCTCTATGTCCCTTGTCATGCTTATAGGTTATTTTTCTTATCTAATTTTGATAATTCTTGTCAATACCAAACCAATCACAATACAGGAAATGATATTACCGTAATCTATTAAGGCTGTGTTCGGGGAGTCGCTATCTGCACTATCTCGCACTGTCAGCTGTTCACGGAGCTCAATAATAGTATTACAAACGCTATCGTGACGTCATTAATTTTTGTGTGTCACGGCATAAATGAATGATATCAACGCTATTTCTTCCGAGGTAGTGTATGGATAGTGTTTGCGTTTGCATAGACATCATAATGACACTCACTGACATAACAAACCGATAATCGTTTATAATTCGGACAGTTTTCTAAAGCGGAGAAGGATAAGTGTCTACTCAATGGGATAAGTTAAATAAATAATTAAACTGAAAAATTTTCACGTGATGGGGAAACTCAGGTTCAATTAATATGCAGCGGTCACCAAATTCTTCTGCAAGAGTATACTCGTATACCAGTATGTACCAAAAAATATGGTATGGCAAATAGATATGCTAGTCAATACTTAAGTTACTGCTAGGTAGTTTCAATTTGTACATATTCCAGCTTTAGTGAGAATACGAATAAAATATAAGAACCATCTTCGCTATTATGTACTTCAACCCAAATTTATCCCATGTATTGACACCGGTTCTATTCCGGATTGAAAACAATTTTTAATTTGTAATATTGCTCGGACATGTCTCTTTATAGATAAAAAATAAGTCAATTTTCTTATTCATATTTTTGTGCCTCGACTCCTTAACCTCAATGTGACAGCAAATGACAGAATGTGAACGCAAACGCAAAATAGTGTTTGTAGTAGGTAAACCAGGCTTTACATAAACGTACCTTAACAGGTTGTCAATAGTCACTTGTTAATGAATGTCATGTCAGAGATAGAAACGTATGAATAAAAATACGACGCATCGAGTAAGATTTTATTTAAACAAACTAACGAATAATTACAACAAAAGTATAGAAAACACAACAGATTTTGGCGACGAGATAAGATAAATTCAGAATGGTGGATAAACTGACAGAAACATTAAGCTTATTCATGCAACAAATGCAACAGTTGCAACAAATTCCAACACCACCTGCTCAACAACAACGCCATGTTCCAACGCCTAAAGATATTTTGAAGAATCAAAACCTACAGTTCGAACAATATGATGAAACTCAAGAGCCTTTTTCTAATTACGTCCAACGATTAAACAACTATTTCAAAATGAAAGGGCTAATAGGAGAGTACTTGCTAACACCGGATGAACCAAATAACAAAACGTACAACGAATTAGTAGAAATTCTAAAGAACGCATTAGTAATCAAGATCAATCCTTTGACGGAACAGTACATTTTTTTCTCCAGAGTACAAAGATCTGAAGAAAGCCTTTCGCCGTATATTACAGCATTAAAAGAATTATCAAAACGAGCGCAATTTAAAACAACTTGGAATAATACAACATACTCTATAAACGTTTTACATATGATATTACGTGCACAATTCATTTGAGGTCTCACTAGTACTGATATTAGAGAGAAGATTCTTGAGCGAGGTGAAATACCTTTTGAAGAGACTATCAACCTGGCTTTGACAAATGAAGCATCAAAATCTGAAAATAAAGAACATTATACAACATCACAGTCGACCAGGGGCGTTTACAAATTGCATTTACAGTCAACATTCCGGAACAAAGTGAAATCACCTCAACAGAAACAATTCAAGAGTAAGGACATCAGAACAAATTCAGTTATATTGACACAGTTAGGACTAAGAGATCTATGTCTACATTGTGGGAACAACAACCACAAAATCCACGGATGCTGTATAAAACACAAATTGAGATGTCAAAAATGGAAACGAAATGGACACATTGAAAAAGTTTGTATCCAAACCTTGAAACAGGGAAAACAAGAGCCATCACGAAGAATCCAACACATAGACGACGACGAAGAAGGGTTTTACATTAACACAATCATCGATATTCATTTAAATAGAACACATATACATTCTGACGACCGAATGTTCGCAGATATCAACATCAACGGGAAAATCATTAAATTTGAATGCGACTCAGGATCTCGAGTAAGTCTTATGGGATTTGACGATTATAAAAATCTATATATTGTAACGTGGATAGGTGGACATGTACTTACGGTTGTTATTCTTTTATTAGCTATTCATTCTACAACCTTGCTTGCAATATTAGTTGCTTGTATATTTTATTATGTAGTTCTAGAATTATGGTAGAGTTATTCTCGATCCTTCCAGAAACTATATGTGAGGTACAATTTGTCATACTATTGTCAGTTTGACAAGGATCTAGAACATTAATTATGTGCCTCTAGATAA
The DNA here is from genome assembly GCA_958507055.1 of Crioceris asparagi. Lineage (NCBI taxonomy): Eukaryota > Metazoa > Arthropoda > Insecta > Coleoptera > Chrysomelidae > Crioceris > Crioceris asparagi. Next base: position 76,569,391 of record OY293826.1, on the reverse strand, counting down.
TCATAGAACATTCTCGATGAATGTCAAGTCATGATTCAGGTATATAAAGCCGTGTCGATCACGGGACAGAGTCAGTCTTATGAAGTCAATTGGAGACATAAGTCGAAAGTAGTTGGAACGCGATAGTCAAAGTGACAAATAGTGACAGTTGTACTAAAATAGAAAGCCGTGTACAGTGTGTTCTAAATAAATCATTGGAAGCAATCTGCGAATTTTGAGTATTACGCAAGTGAACTCACCCCACAACGTTTAGCACAGGGTTAAACGTTACAATATTGAAGAACCAATAGAACAGACAACATTAATTTTCCGGACATATACGGGTGAAATTTTCAAGCCAATCGGAGTAATAAAATTAGAAGTCTCTCACGATGGTATAATATCACAAGAGAAACTATATATTGTCAAACAAAAGCGTGATCCTTTTCTTGGAAGGGACTGGATTCGACATCTTAGCATCAACTTAAGCAATATTAATACAATCACAAATACAACAAATCAACATTTACCCGAAAATATGTCAATCGACGAAATACTACAAAAATCCAAGGATGTTTTTCAGGAGAAAATTGGTAAAGCACCGTATACTTGCACTCTACGCTTATATATATATATATATATATATATCAAACCACGCCAAATTCCATATGCACTCAAGGAAGAAGTAGAAAAAGAACTGAACAGACTTGAAGCTGAGAATATCATTAAGAAAGTTGATTACTCAGAATGGGGTACTCCTATCGTAGTTGTACCTAAAAATAATGGCTCAGATAGGTTAGGTTAGGTTAGGATATGTGCCGACTTCAAAGTCACAGTAAATCCTCGTCTATACGAAAACCGCTACCCAATTCCCACCATTGAGGACATTTTTAACAAAATCGGAAGGGGGAAATATTTTTGCACACTAGACCTTCATAAAGCATACCTAAATCTGCCAGTTGACGAAAAAAGTGATGCAATTCAAGCGATATCAACACATCGAGGAACCTACATAGCATCAAGACTCTTTTCCGGTATCAAATCTGCACCAAACGAATTCCAAAAATGTATCGATCGACTAGTACAAAATTTAGATGGAACAGCTGAATATTTTGATGACATCATTATTCAAGGAGAAACAAAAATCCAATGCAAACAACGGTTAATCAGAGTTTTAGAAAAATTACGAGATAATGACCTACACGTCAATAAGCAGAAATGCAAGTTTCTTTCTACATCTGTAGAATATCTGGGACATACCATTACAGGAAATGGATTAGAAAAGACAAGTTCAAAAGTAGAAGCTGTCCTAGCAGCACCGCGTCCATGTCGAGGAAGTCAGACAGTTTCTCGGACTGATTCTATATTATGGAAAATTTATACGCAATGCATCAACAATTCTACACTCATTGAATCAGTTGCTCCGGAAAGAACACAAATTTACATGGACGCCCGCATTTGAAGAAGCCTTTACGACCGCAAATAATGCTATAGCAAGCCACAATGTTCTACAACCAACCATACGACCCAACAAAACAGATTTATTTAGCTACAGACGCTAGTCCAGGTGGACTAGGGGCAGTTTTATCTTACAAATTAGACAACGGCGACGAACGACCAATTGCTTTTGCTTCAAGGACACTAACCAATGCAGAAAAACACTACAGTCAATTGGATAAAGAAGCAACTGCTGTATACTGGGCTTGTAAGAAATTCTTTGATTAATTTATGGAAGAAAGATTACGCTTGTTGTAGATAACAAACCGATGATGCCAATTCTACAACCAAACAAGAAGTTACCGATTTTGACAGCAACACGATTATTGAGATACGCACAATTCTTAACAGGATTCGACTACAACATCATTCACAAGAAATCTGAAGATCACATTAACGCTGATTATTTGTCGAGACAACCAATAGATGACGAAAGAAATATTAATATAATAGATACTGATTATTCTTAAAATGAAAATATAATAAACAATTTGACAACAGAAACAATACGGATGAAATCATACGAAAGGAAACCGATCAAGATTACGATTTATCTAGATTGAAAGAAGCGATTTTTAATGGAAAAACTTACGATCCACAAATATCATTACATTCAGGAATTATTTTTCGTGGATCACGTGTGTACAGGGTTATTCATTATATTTTGACAACCACCTACAGCTCTTATTATGAGTTATAGAAAAAACTTTAGATACAAAAGTTTTATGTTCGTTCATGTAGTATCTTTTGGTAATAGAGAAAATAAAAAATGACTTTACATCATTGTAAAAATTAATTGAGTCATAGTTTTTTCAATGGAACACCCTGATTATTATAAGCTCAAATGAAAGATCTCTTTGTTCTGATTTTAAATATATATAATTTGTTGACATTTGGTTCAGCAGCCACTTTTGAATTATTTGAGTTTATAACTTATTTTTCCACAATTGGAGATCATCACCCAATATTACAGTTTGTTGCTTCAATATTATCAAGTAGCCTCGAAAATGTCGACGTTTGTAGCTTAAAGTATTTTTTTGAAACTCAAATATTTCAAAAGTGGCTGAACCAAATGCTAACAAATTATATATATTTAAAATCAGAACAAAGAGATCTTTCATTTGAGCTAATAATATACAGGGTGTTCCATTGAAAAAACTATGACTCAATTAATTTTTACAATGTTGTAAAGTCAATTTTTTATTTTTTCTTTTACCAAAAGATACTATATGAAAGAACCTAAAACTTTTGTCTCTAAAGTTTCTTTCTATAACTCGTAATAAGAGCTGTAGGTGGGTGTCAAAATATAATGAATAACCCTGTACATCCCAGGAAAGTTGCGACTACAAATTTTGAAAGAGCTACATTCCGCACATGTCGGAATGGAAAAGATGAAACTCTTGGCTAGAAGACATTGTTTTTGGAATGGAATCGACAAAGATATTGAAACAACTGTAAAGAATGCTGTCAGATCAAAAATAATCAAAAAAAAGCACCCGTTCATAACTGGGACACACCAACAGAGAACTGGCAACGAGTTTACATGGACTATGCAGGTCCATTCCTTCAGCATTACTTTTTCATTTTGCTGGACTCTAAATCGAAATGGCCTGAAGTATTAATTCAGAGAACCGCACCAACTACTGAATCAACCATTGAACGTCTCAGAAACATCTTCAGCAGATACGGTCTACCAGAAGTTATGGTCAGCGACAACGCGACAATTTTCAAATCCACAGAGTTTTTAGAGTTTTGTAAACGGAACGGCATTCAGCAGAAATTTTGTGCACCAGGACACCCAGCTACAAACGGTCAAGCTGAGCGTTATGTACAAACGATCAAGAACAAGCTGAAATGTGTCACAACTAAAAGAACACTATCAGAAAAATTAGATGAAATACTTTTCCGCTATAGGGCAACACCATTGGCCTCAGGGAAAACACCAGCAGAAAACTTATTTGGGAAGAATTTGAGAACCAAATTGGATTTAATCAGACCACGCAATGAGACGATAAGTAAAGCTTCCCAACCAAATTTCTCCCAATTTTTTAAACTAGGAGAGAGAGTTCAGTCCAGAAATTATACAAGTTCGATCCGATAGAAATTCGGTACAGTTGTGGAACGTTTAGGCAGAGTTTACTACTTGATTGAATTGGAGGGGGCTACATAATTAAACGTCACTATGATCAATTAAGACCATGTAACATTGAAATGCAACAGCTCTCTCCCGGTCAAAGAAGAAGAGATGTCACTCATGAAGCTTTACCAGTCATTCAGCCCGAAACAAAACCAAGAGGAAGTTTACAGGGTGAAGACCTAACACCACACGAACCATTGACAAACCACCAACAGGAAAGACAATCTACTTCAGAAGGAACACCGCATCAGACCCCTCAAAAAGACGCAAGATCTCAACAAACAGGACGAGACGTGCAAGAGCAACCCGTACGACGATCAGAACGAACACAGCGACCTGTCGACAGACTAAATTCATTATATGTAAATCTAATTACCAGGGGAAGACTGTAGTAGGTAAACCAGGCTTTACATAAATGTACCTTAACAGGTTGTCAGTTGTCAATAGTCACTTGTCAATGAATGTCATGTCAGAGATAGAAACGTATGAATAAAGATACGACGCGTCAAGTAATATTTTATTTAAACAAACTAACGAATAATTACAACAAAAGTATAGAAAACACAACAGTGTTCATGGAGCTTGTTATCACTAACACACAATTAGCTCCATGAACAGAATCGGTAGTGTTTGCATTGATAGTGCAGATAGCGACTCCACGAACACAGCCTATACAGGTAATCATTTGATTCTATACTTTGAATACCCCTCGAATGGGGTTTCGTCATACCTTGTCTATCTCTTTTCTTCGTTTGTAAACTAGGTGAAATAAAATTTTAACGTCATAAACATATGTCTTCGATCAGATCGGCTGATTGTTATTTTGCCGGTTGTTCTTGTTCCTTTTGACGTTTAATGTCTAACATTTATTTTTGAAAGTGATTTAGGCTTTGTTCGGGAAGTCGCTATCTGCACTATCAATGCAAACACTACCAATGCTGTTCATGGAGCTTATTGCGTGTTAGTGATAACTAGCTCCATAAACACTATTTTGCGTTTGCGTTCACATTCTGTCATTTGCTGTCACATTGAGGTTAAGGAGTCGAGGCACGAAAATATGAATGAGAAAATTGACTAATGGTGTTTTCGAGATTGAAACACACGACGCGTTTTGATTTGCGAATGTCAAAGTTCTGATACCTGATTGGTGCATTTGAAAGTTCGCCAGGTTTCGATTGTTTTCGCTAAACACAACGCTAGTCGCGTTTTGTATCTCGAAATCACCATTATTTTTTGTCTATAAAGAGATGCGTCAGAGAAATATTACAAATTGAAAATGCTTTTTAAACCGGAATAGAACCGATATCATTACATGGGATAAATTTGGGTTGAAGTACATAATAGCGAAGATGGTTCTTATATTTTATTTGTAATCTCACTAAAGCTGAAATATGTACAAATTGAAACGACTTAGCAGTAACTTGCATATCTATTTGCCATACCATGACTTTCAATTTCAAACCCGCGCAAACATCTCTGCCTGAAGATCTGGTTTATCTTTATAATTTTCTGCACGTTTGTGCAGCCCTCAATATTGGTGAGCATCTTTTTAGTTTTTCCACAGAATGGTCACTCTAATATCGTTTTAAATAAAAATTACCACTTCTAATCTAAACTTTTAATAAATTTTGGGTTAAATAAATAATATTTACCATTTCATTATTTTTTGGTACATACGAGTATACGCAAAAGAATTTGGTGACCGCTGCTTCTTAATTGAACTTGAGTTTCCTCATCGTGTGAAAATATTTCAGTTCAATTATTTATTTAACTTTTCCCATTAAGCACAGACTTATCCCTCTCCGATTTAGAAAACTGTCCGGATCATAAACGATTATCGGTTTGTTATGTCAGTGTCACTATGAAGTCTATGTCAGATGTACAGTACGGAAGAAATAGTGTTGATAGCATTCATTTATTACGTGACACTCAAAAATTAATGACATCACGATGGCGTTCGTAGTACTATGAGCTCCGTGAACAGCTGATAGTGCGAGATAGTGCAGATAGCGACTCCCCGAACACAGTCCTAGCCTCTTTACAAATATGTCAGTGTCAGTGTTTTGGGGATAGGAATTAAAATTTAATTTAAATTATTTACGACATGCGTAAAATGCCAGATGACGTAAGGAATCGTGACGAAACCCCAGTCGATGGGTATTCAAACTATAGTCAGTTTCGATTTTACGATTTAACAACGTTCCGGCGTACTAACTCACCTGTGACGTAATTCAAATGGTTATTATTGTTATTTGAATCGTGTTGTGTTCATTGTGTATCCCAGAGAACACCTACCTCCAAGAGAATGGTAACTTCCATGTTAATTTCGTTGACTATGTTTTGACCTTGAAGTACAACTAGCGATGAAGATGTTTACTCGCAAACTAACTTGCTTATGGCGGCTGATTCAAAGTTTAGTAAAAGTATTATCCTAGCTTATAAATAGAGAAAGGAATAAATATCTTCAGAAATTGTTGAAGGAAATTTTTAGAAAATAACTTTTGAGATTATTCATTTTACTTTTCATGATAGTCATCAGAAATATAACATGAATGCTGAAAGTTTTTTTCAAAAAATCACTCCAAAAATAGTTCTGATCTATGAGGGGTAAATAAGAATATAGAAACTGTAAATATTTTAAATTATAACATAGAAAGAATAAATAAGCAAATCAAAAATCCACTGAATAACTTCTTAAATATGGTTTCTTGTAAGTAAACAAATTATTATATTAATTTATGGAAGTAACTAGTGCATTGTCTAAATAACTCTTTGAAACAAACAATAATTAGGGCAAATTTTGATTAGCTAAAATCTGATTTCTCATCACAAAAAATATAATGACGAAAATATCGACATACTTTTAGAAGATACTTAATATCAAAATAGGTTTTGAGTAGAACAAGTAAACTATTTTATGAGTAGACAATGCATTAGTATCCTACATATGTTAATGTATAATCCAAAATATATAAAATACACCGGTTCACTAACACTAATTACACACACAATCCACAAACGAATAACACGTGTTTCATTGTCGCTTCAGCTTTCTCCTTCGGTTGTTCCTTATTTAGATATGAAAATAAAAAGAAAAAAGATCAGTTAAAAAAATAAAATTCAAGCCAGCAATCTCAAATGAAAACATACAATAAATATTCGAATGTACTCACAGAAGCATATATTGACACAGTCGACGTACTCTCTCATTACACCACCAGGAACGGGATACTTACATGCCTTCGAGGTACTTCATTTTCTGTTCGTCCTCTTCCTCAGTTATTCCTCATTTGGACATGAAATTAAAAATAAACAAAAATCAGTAATGTATAATACAAGCAAGTAAACTCAAATTAGAACATCTTATAAATATTCAACTATACTCACAGAAGATATATACTGACACATTCGATGTCTTATATCATCCGTTGTTCCTAAGCAAACAGCCAATTCCTTCTAGTGTACCACCACTTCACTGCAATGTAAAAACATCATTACAAATCTGAGATTTGATAGAAGCATGCTAAAATTACATTGAGAACGAAATGTTAGACTAATAATCAAATTCTAGATGCTAACTGAAGCAATCCTTATAGACATTTTGGTGATGGCTGTCTTGTATGTCTAGTTTCCCGGAAGCATTAACAAGGACTTAAGTATATATTTCGTGATAGCATAATATCTTTACTTACAGTTTGCTTAGTTATACGCCGGACAGAAGAATAGCTGGAAGTTCTAAGTATATTATTTATGATACGTGTAGCTTTACTTGATACTCCACTATCAGGATGAACTTGCTTCAAAACATTGTATAAAAGGGTTGCTCAGCACAGCTTGTAAGCTGTATAATGGGTAAGGGGGTAAGTAAACATGGCCAATTTCAGCTGATTTTTGATTGAGTGCTCATCAAGAGGTTATATTTTAAGTCACAATAATAAATAATAATATCGCGAGATCGTAGATATTGAAAGGAAATGTAATTTTTTGATTATTGCTGTCAAATATATTTTTTTGTATGACTTGATCACTCAGATTCTATCGGTTTGTCTTAGAATTTACCAAAATGGCGGTAATAACATAATTTTAGTTATGACAGCTTTATTGAGAGAAAGTTATAGCAGGTTTATGAGCATTGTAAGTAATGAGCATTTGAAACCTATTTTAAGGGATTTTTATGAATAAGACTGTAATAGTTTTAATTTAAGCAGGTCATTTAGCCTGCTAGACGTTTTAAAATATATGGATCCACTTTTGAATATAAAAAATTTTCACTGAACTAGAAACCGTAAAAAATTCATATATTGACAACAAGCAGAAAAATGTCAGTATTTACTACGAATAAAACGAACTTTCATCAAAAGAAAGCGTTTCAGCAATACTCGACAATCATCGTTTTTAGTAGCTGAACACAGTCAATTTAAACATGCTACATGTCATTCAATTGCCAAGTTGACATGATCTATGATTACAGGCAAGTAGCATGGTGATTGTGATTTAGTGACGGTGATTTCATTTCCATGTTAAATTTCAATATTCCAAACGATGGTTTATTTTACACATTGATATCATGATTGTTAGGTAAGCTGTGTCATGATTCTTCATCTTGTTTATCTGGCGGCTTTGTTAAATTGCGCACCAAATCATCAGGTAAAAATAATAACCAAATTGTGCTCTAAAAGTAAGGGTCAACCTTCATAAAATTTCCATAAATGATTACCTACCTGGTTTGTAATTATCCGTACGTATTAAGTATGAGTGAAAAGTTATACCCTCATACCTTTAAATTCCAAAGGGAAACATCATAATATATTGCGCCATGTTAGCAACATAAAATTCTGATAGCTTGGAACCAATATTCATTCAGAGTAAAAAGGACAAACCTTTGCTAGTTTTAAACGGCTTTAAATACGAAAAGAAAAAGGGTGAATAGGTGTTTTGGTCTTGTGTGAAAAAGGACTGTACTGCTAAAGTTTTTACCTGGAAGAGGACAATATAAAATCACGACGAAATGAATAACATAACCGAGAGTGCTAGTGTTAGACGTAAAGCTGTCGAAAATATATCTCAGAAGCCCGCTCAGCTAATTCAACCTGCTATATGCGAAAATAAGGATAATCTTAAGACTCTTTCTGCAAGTGACATTTCTAACATCAGCCTATAATGTTAGAAGAAACATTTTTCCTCCACTTCCTAATTCTCGTACAGAAGTTTTTGATGTATTGGAACGTATGCAATTAATAACGCTCATTGAATTTTTTTTATGTGAAAAATCCAATGACTGATTTTTTGAACAGACCGTAATTTAGGCACGTGTACGAGTGAAAAAATTAGATAGATGGAACTTTTCATTTTTGTACAAAATTCTTCCTCCAGTTATTTATCATCCATGTTATAAGTACTGGAGATTACATTGTTGCCTGGAAAACAAGAAACAATTTGTAAAAATAAGGTTGTTCATTTTAACTTTGAACTTATTATTATGATCAGACAGAACTATTGTTAAATAAGTAACTTTTCCCGCCTGGCGGTAATGTAAATAATTCATACATACATACATACAAATACTGTCATTTACATTCATAGGAAAATAAAAAGAGTAATTTGCCATTTTCATGTTTTGTATCCAAGCATGTATGAATTATTTACATTACCGACAGAGGGAAAAATATAATACTTAAGTAATACGGAATGTATCGACTGTTAACATCCTCGGCAAGTGACAAGCCTCGGCTCGTACTCACTTGCCTTGAACGTTAATATGTCTTTTCATTTCTTGTTATTTAAATAACTATTATAACAATGTAGAAAATTATAGATAATTTGAAGTTTGTTCCTACCAATTCGTCGCCTCCATAACGAAAAGGCGTATCAGTAGTTTTGAGTAAATTCAAAATTTTCCTGTAGAAGTGGTCTTGAGATACGCCAATCTTAAACATTTTATTACGAAATTTCAAACAATAATTATTACAGGCAATAACAACTTGAAATTGTACAAAACTCACTGATGTAACAGAGCAATAAAATTTCAGGTGTTCCGGGAGTTTAATGCAGGCTCTGTAACCAGACCACATTGTTCTTAAATCATTGTATTTCTCTTCCGGGATCGGCACTGAGTTGTTGTTGAGTGGATCAACTTCTGATTTCAGCAAATCTAAGGCGTTTCTTTTCAATGTCAATGAACTATAAGTCCGCTCTAAATGACTGGTTTTAAACATCATTTTCCCTGGATGAGCTTTCTGTACTTTGAATTCCATTATTTCTGTCCATTTAAATGGTAGAGCGAGTTCGTACCACTTGAGCTAGCTTTTTAAAATCCTGAAAGTCTGTATATTGAAGATATTTTACATGGTAGGAGCGATTTCTTCTGACAAGATGAAATACAGGCAAGATTTCGGTGGGAATGAATAGTTCGCCTTTTACTTTTAATGCAAACGAAATAGTTGAGTGTGCTTCCCCTTCATTTTGTCCTTGAAATGAAAATCGTAACAAAACGTCTTCTAACTGGGACGCATTAACTACAATATACAGTAGAGCAGTAGCGACTATAGAATTCTTATTTTGACCAGAGCATCCATCCAAAAAAGAAATGCTGTTTTAATACTCCGATTTGCATCCTAATCTCTCAAAATATGGTGTAATGTAGTTGATATGTCCGATGATCCCCACGCCCTCATGCGAAGTGTAACAAAAGCAGTCCCGAGAACCAATACAACCCCAATCATGAGCATCGTTGCAAATTGGCAGATAAATGTCTTGTTGCAAGTCAAATGACGCATATACTACGGTTGGGTCATTTTTCGCATCCTCTTTACATTCGGATTTAATTTCTCGTACATTTGGTTTATCATTGTTACGCTTGAAGTATTTTTCTTTCCTTTTTTTTTCGGTCCCAATGCGAAAAGTTCTGCATAAACTGCGCTAATCTTTCTTCGGGCGGTGGAATCAAAGGTTCATGTTTTTAAAGACTTTTCGATACGTGCGGAGATGGGGTTTATCAGTTTATCAGAATTTGCTGTAAGTTCTCTCAAAAACATAGAATACATTTTGGGTATAATTGTTAGGTCTGAGTGCAAATATTCTATGCAGTAATGCTACTCAACTTTTGGATATCTCTGAATTGTCGCGTGACGCTTTGTTGAATCCGTTTCTGTCTACCTCCTCTTTTATCGATTTCAATAACACCCGTTACCTGTTTTTTAAGCAATGATGTACGCATTGTTTTCTCACTTATACATAGTGTATTTAAAAACAAACATGTGCATACTTTCTCCATAGTCCCGTTTAAAGGGAGATTGAATGTGTCTGTTTTTTGCTGACGAGATTCAAACTTTGTAGTGTGCTATTTTGTAGTGTGTGACGAACTATAAATTCTCTCTGTCATCTTTTACTTCCCGTTGAGTAATAATCGTCCAAAAGCCTTCGCATGATACTGTCATCGAAAATATGACATTTCCTACCTCTTTTTTACAGAAGTTTTGATTGCACAGGGGTCTCAAACTTTTTTGTAAAACTTTCTTATTGGAATATGGAGAAATGCATACACTGCCTAAATTCCTTAGCTTCTTAGCAACCTTTTGTTTATTTATTTTAATTCGAGTATTTTCTCTGTGCAGTTCTCTGGCTTCACCTTCCACAATATAATCTTCCGGTTGATTTGCATCAGTCTTTTGCCTTGTTTTCTCTTCGTCCTCGTTATGTATACCTTTGTTATGTTCACCTACCAGAATATAATCGTCTGGTTGATTTTAGTGTCTGTTCCTTACGTATATGTTAAGTCGGACTGTATGTAGGTTTACGTATATTGTGTGTGATTACACATAAACTGATATCTTCTTGAAAGATGTCCCTGCACAACAATATCAGACAGCAATAACACGATGGAAACTCTTCTTTACTAGATTTTGGCACTTTACATTGCACGTGCTCGTAGCAGACCTCTAGCTCATCCGATTCATCATGGCGAAGACGGGAATTTATTCCTTCTTGGCTATTTCGTTGTTGGTTTGCACTTTTTGATAGCTCCTCAAGTTTTTTTTGTCACATCAGATTAAGGAATTCCGTCATCAGAGATAGATTCGTAACTTAAATTCGGTTTTGTCTGGTTTGATTCGTTGCTTAAAATAGATGCAGAGTTTGCTACTAATTCGGACTCGAACTCTATAGCAATTATGGTACCAAAATATCACATATTTCCAAACAGCATTTTCACCCTGTGGCTAACAGCAAATTTCCTTCCCCTTATGTCTTTTGTGGACACTACGTTGACGGTTGTATCCTCCCGTTTGACCAAAACATCCAATTTCTGAAATGAAATATTGTTACCTATTAAAAAATTTTTAGTATAATTTCGTTCGCACATGAAAAATCATATAACTTTCGGTTAAAATTGTATTGCAGACTGTAGCTATCAAGAAACAGCAACTTTGAGTGAATACACCGCACTAAGCAAAACCACGAAACTGTCATGGCATTCTCTACACTTGACAGTAGGTACCCATTACCGGCAATGTCTGAGCACCTACAATATTCAATTGTTTACACGGCCTTATATTATTCAGAGATCGTTCATTCGATATAAAGACATTCATAACGCCTAATTGTAATTGTATTCCAAAACCTTTTTTGCGTTTTATGAGATACGCCCTCTTGTTACCGATAAATGCGATTAATTGAGATACACCCGATACTTTAAGTCAGTATTTGATAAAATTGTGACATTTACAGAGAAAACTGTTTGATAATGTTGCAATACATACTTTCTGCTCTAGCTATTTGGGTTTATCTCATTTTCAGTACATCATATTTATCAAATCGGTAGGTACTATTTTTTTTAAAAGTTGCCCATGTAATATCTTACTGAACAATTTTAGTTTTAATATTGACGTGAATTTAGGACATACTGAATGGATAATATAAATAAAAAATAAATGAGTTGTTAATATTAAGTTTTTTGTTTGTCTCTTTCAGGTAACAATGGTTCGTCAAACATGTGGACCACACCGTCTCTAGAGGACCCGCTGAAACTACCAGACAATCACAATGGTGATGATAGCATATTGGCCCTCTTCAATGGGGGCGATAACAATCGCGCCAAAGATCTCGGATTTCACTCCACCGACAGCGAATTCATATCTCTCGATCGACTGGAGGAGCGGAATAGGGGTTCAATGGTAAGAATTTTCTATTTAGTCGTTCTCACTCTACATTTTTTCCAGTTCTGTCTATTACCTAGGTATCTTGGTGTATTTTTTGGTCAGGCATTCTCATTATGTGTCCGGGGTAGTGGAGTTGGGCTTCCTCGATTAAAGGCTGTCTAAGGGTATTCCCTTATATTGCCTCTTATAGTCCGAGAGCTAGGTGAAAATTTGGTTAATTATTTCTTCTCGATAGATAATTGGCCATACGCATCAGACAACAGTATCATAAAGCCCTAAGACCGTCAGCTGCGGCACAGTGGGGGGGATGAGTAGTTGTAGCCTCCCACGCTTGAAGAAAAAAAAAATACATTCACTCATTTCCTCTCGGCTAAAAATTTATCAAGTTATAGTTAACCCAATACCTCAACAAAAAAAAAATCAGCTGGCTATAACATAGTGCATTGTACGTCAGCTGATGGCTAGATCATGGGAAAAAAAATCTCCACTTTCAGTGATATCCTCTCGCCTAAAAATTTACCAGATGGTAGCTTATATGTAACTATTGATAAATATATACGTCAGCTAGCTGTATCTCGGTGGAAAAATTGTCAGCTGATACTTTGAAGGTCGTTATGTAGAAGTTAGCTAGAAGCATTTACTGACTATTTAAAGGCATCAGCTGACCAGGTTTCCCTCGACTTATTGTTAGCTGATTTTTTTTATTTATCGCGGTATTATATCTACAATCAGCTCACAAATTTTCGTGTGGGAGGAAATGACGTCTCTTTAATTATTCGGCATAGAACTCCTACATGAGTGTTAAGGAGAAACAAATATTCCATATCAATATTTTTTAAACTTATACTTATATAATCATATAATTTTAGATATATTCAAATATTTCTATAATCAATTTGCTTAGAATAAATTAACTAGTTACTTGATAAAAATTATTTATTATAAAAATATTATGACAAATTACAATACGAATGACAATGTTATTTAATCATTTTCGGCTTCGCTTTGGCTTGAATAACAATCATCTCCCTCTGATTCATTGTCCGAGTCACTGTCAGAGCTGTCTGCTGCTATATTTTCATCGTCATCATCTGTAAAAAAAAATAGAATGCGTATTTTAGCATAATATCATTAATATGATAATAAAATTTTACCTTTTTCGGGCTGGATAGTAATTTCATCGATCGATTTTGGTAACTGACTTCCAAAGAACCAGGTAAAATCATATCTATTGTCAACTTCTTCCCAACCATAGTCTTCTGGATCATCAGAAGTTGGAACCTTCAAATGTGCATTTGACCAAATTTGAGCAATATAGCATGCTCTTAAAAATTGCTGATATAGCTCTGACTCGCAAGGTGGTAGAGAAGAGCCATCAATACCTTTCTTTGGTAACTTGAATGTTTCCGTATCCAAGAATTTATACGTTTTTTCAAACAACGCTACTCTTGCCTCATCGACCTTTTTCAGACGACTAAATCCATACATATTGCAAACAAACTCTTGAATTTTCGCAAAAATATTGTCTCTATCCTCTAATGACTTTGACATTTGGATGAAACACTCGATGAAATCCTTCGATTTAGCCATTATTGAAAACGGTCGTTTTTTTCCTTTTCGAAAAAAGGCCGGGTTAAAATCACACCCTGTGAATGCGTGAAATGCCGGAAGTGCTGCGCTCAAATCAGATCCCAAAGATTCATATAACTGAGTAACATTAATAAATCTTTGGGCTTTTCCAACTCCAACTTCCATGCAAATGTTGACATCTTTTGATATATTAGCCATGTTAGCTAACATAATTATTAACACGTCAGTGTCGGAACAACGAATCGTCACGTTTGCATTACTATCAATGTTGCAGACATGGAAAATCATTTTTGTGTCTGCTTCTTCGTGAGCCGGGCACGAAAATTCTTCAACACGAGTTTTAATAACTTTGGAGTCGTTAACTTCGAATCTAAAACAAGTATCTGTACTCACATAAACTGTTTTATCCTTTATATACGGCCACATATAATCTTCTTCCCAATTTTCAATAAGAAACTGTACCAGTGCTTCCTTAAAATTAACGTTCTTCAGCTCAAGGGAAAAATCTTTTTTTCGCACTTGGTCAGGGCCTTCGATATGGAAGTTTGCTTGCTCCATGCCTCGTAGTTTGTGTTCTGTGTCTTTTATTGATGGAAAAATGTATCTGTCAAAGGCAATGTATATGATCTTAGCTGTGGTTGCACATATCATTTGCAGTACTTTTTTTGAAATATTTCCAAAGCTAAGAGGTACTTCTTTCATCTGATGTAACATAAAATACCCGTCATACACTATAACATCTGTATTTTCTGGTGGCTCAGAATGTTCATACTTTTCTAACAGAGCCATTAATGTGGATTTTTGTGTTTTACACATAGTGCCATCAAGGTGGAAGAGAGACAGTGGTATCGGTGTTAAAGGATACGCGAGAACTTTATCTAAATCAAGTTCCTTTTTTAAAGAGATTTGAAGTAATTGTCCAAATAAATCACGTTGCATTCGCAGCTCCACGATTCCTTGAGCAACTGTCACTTTTTTTTTCTTCATCATATCTACGAAAGTATGGCATTTTACTCTGGAAATAGCCTTCTCAAATTGGTTTGGGTCACTTACACAACTGAGAATATAATCTTCTCGTTTTGAATTACCTTCTTTTTCGACATTGAGCAAGAAATTTTCGATATGCTGAGGTGCTCCTTCTCCAGTAGAAATGTTATATAAATTCTGTTTATCTAAATTTTCATCAAACGGATTAATGTTACGCTTAATTCCATCAATGAATGCATGAAGATGTTCTGTATTTTTTTTTATTCCACTATTTTTCAGATCGGCGGTCACGTCTTGTGCTTTACTAAGTCCAGATTCATTCATTGTATGACTGATGATAGTTGAACGAATAGTATGACTGCGACACCATCGTTGCCTAGCTGAAATTGAATTGGTTATATGCGAAATTCCCGTCAGCTTATTCGCAGCATCAGCGTTAATTGTTTGCTCAAGAGTAAGATCAATTGGTTGCTTTGAGTAAGGCTTATTTGTCCGTTTTATACCGAATGAGCCTTTTTCAAAGTTTTCACGTAATCCTGGATGAGTCTCATCAACTTTTATTAAGTTATCAAGATACTTAACTAAATAACGGGCATAATTTTGCTGATTGAAAACGAAAAACAAATTGACTATTTTCAATAAGGCCAGTTTATAGATTTCGTAATTACTGGAACGGATGCTTGTATTAAGTAATAAATAATAATCGATGAATCTAACATACATCATATAATACTGCGCTGTCTTGCCATGCGTGCCTTCCAAAGTGTGTATTTTAAATTGCTCATATCTGTCAAGTAGTTCCGTTAATCCGGTTAATTGTATTTTCGGTTCAACCGTTCTTGTTTTTAAAAACTGGACCACATAGTTCTTGAATTCATCAGGTAGATTTATTCGCTCATGTTGAAGGAAGCTTTCAAAATGCAACATTTTCAATGCTAATGCAATCATTGGATGTAAGCGTTTACATGTATTGAAATGTTTTCCACTAATAAAACCATTGACTGATCCATTGGCAAGTAACTCTTCATTTACCATAATATTTGTGAGACCACAGTTATCAATAAATTTACCGACTGCTTTGAAATACGCCATCATAACATGAAATGCTCCAAGATGGACAAATAAATCTTTAAAAGTTTCAGCCTCCATACTTTTGATTTGCAGGGCAACTTTTGCAATCGCAAGGTCGTACGTTACTTCGATGTATTTCTGCCCACATTCTGCAGCCACTTTTTTTGATTGAATCATGGTTTCATATACAGTTTCTTTATTGGTTGGTGAATCATTAATTGTTGTTAAATAACAAACAATTAGGAGAAGGATCCTCATGTAATAAACTATTATATCCAACCCACATCGGTATGCCAGTCAAATTTAAATAGTGTGAAAGAACCCATGCAAAATCGATGTGCGTTACTGATTGAAGATCGACACTATTTAGTTCCAATAATGCATCAGGTGGTAGCATACACTCAAGAAGTCTTGGTTTCTTGATAAATTTCGTAGATTCATGAGTAATAATATCAAAACTACGCCTATGTTTACGCCTTCCCACTGTTCCAACATTTGCCGCATAAGTATCTGACTGCAAACTATCGTTCTCAGCTGCTTCTTCTGTGTTGAAAGAATTCTCAAAATTTGGCTGTACATTTTCGTTACTTGCTGCTTCATTGATAGTCAAAGTGTCAATTTGAGAATTTAGCTGTTTATTTTCGATTCCAGATATTTGTTGAAGAATTATATTTTTTTCTACCTGGAAAATTATACCTACGGTATCGTGAAGCGTGTCCTTACCGGATCTCGTTTCAACGAAACGATCGTAATTGTCAAATGCAACACCAGTTTGTAAGCCAGATGTTCGCTCAATACCTTCTGGACAAACTTCGGAAAGTTCACAAGAAGTGAATGTTGCCTCAGTTTCAAGTCCTTCTAATGTACTGTAGCTACAACAATGACCGTAGCGATTTACAATATCGATAATTTTTCTACTGTTTGTTAAACTCTTTAACGTTAAGCCGAAGCAAATATGTTTTGATAACTTGTTCCGGCCATTAAAAACGGCATAAATTATATCTTCGGAAAATGATTTAGCTAGCTTTTTAGTTCTCTCATTTTGTCTTCGCCGGTAATTATCACCAGAAATTAATTTCGTATAAAAATTCATTAAAGTCTCAGGTACTTCGCATTCGCCGGCTATTAAATCTTTTGTTTTTATTTGATCTGGTAATTTCTGTGGCTGAATTTTGCGTATTTCTTCGTTTAAAATACATGCAGCCGTATCTAAAATATGCTGTTTTTCGATTTCATTTTGAATCATGATACCTTTAAAAGGTTTAACTAAACTTTGACCCTTAAAAGAAATTACGTTAATTTTTTTTTGAATTTTTTTTAATAATCTTTCTTTTAAATGATATGGTTTATACGTGTAATTGGACACGTCTTCCTTATTTTTTTTTAAGTGTTCAACGAACATATCATTTAAAAATTTAAAAAAAAAAGATTGTTCTTGATTAATAATATTTTCAGTGACAAACTTTTCGACGACATCGTAAGCTTCTGCACGGATGTTTCTTGTAGAATGCCATTCGGATTTTTCTTTTCCTTGTTGTATTGTTGATTCTCGTGAAGTAATATAATTATTTTTACAATATTTATGAAAAAATAACTCTTGATTTGGCGGTAAATTTTGAAACTTGTCGACCATATCCATATCGTTGCTTTCAATTGCCAAATTTTGAATAGAATCGAGCCCATTCCCAAATACCGATAATTTTTCTTCACGGCCTTTAATTTTTTTCCGGGATTTTCCGCAAAAAAAACATGTGCAAGGACTTTTATCTACAGAGTTATCTGGACTTACATTTTCATGGTTGTTTTCAGGAGCTATTTCAGGTTCAGCAGCGAAACCTACGTCATCAGTAACAGGTAGATCCAAGTTAACCTCACTTGGGTCGACGTTCTCACCAGGTAAAGCATTGCAGGTATCGGTGATTCCACTTGTCCCCGCCACTGGATCCACATTTTCTTCTTGTCTAAAAAATAATAATAATAATAATTATTATTATTATTATTAAAATAATCATCATTAATAAATACAATATCTATAATAATAATATTTCCAAATTTTAAAGTATAGTAATGTTATACACTAGGCACGTAATATTCTACTGAATAATGTACAGCATTGTATGATGCTTATAAAAATCGTAACCTAAGAAATAAAAGGAAAAAAAATTAATATAGATACATACTGTAATCTTGCAGTCGGTGCATCTTCTGGTATTATTTTGCGATACTTTGGGGGCAAAGCCGTAAAGCGTCTATAACAATCACTGTGGTACAGCTGAAAATTGTTTTTTTCTGTAGGAAGTACAGCCTCGTGTCCACTGAGTTTATTAGTTCTTCGAACACTCAATATAGCACTACACTTAATAAGATTTTCATCACTGAACGATTTTAAATTAGAAGCAGACTTTGTTTTTTTGCAAAAAACGCAAAAAGGCGTTATATTAGACATTTTGATCGATTTTTCACAGATGCAACAATGTTTCCAGAATATTCTTTTCGTCAGACTACGTTTGCTCGTCTATTCTAAACGTATAATAGTCCCCTTCTTTTCTACTTCTAAAAACGTGGCTGATGCCCTCAACAAAAGGGTCTTCATACCTCGACCATGCGCACAACTAACCCCCTCCAAGCGTACCTAAATACTGTCTTTGCTATGCTAGTGTGTGCTGTTTGAATCTTCAAAAATAACAAGAATAATTAAAGAGACGTCATTTCCTCCCACACGAAAATTTGTGAGCTGATTGTAGATATAATACCGCGATAAATAAAAAAAATCAGCTAACAATAAGTCGAGGGAAACCTGGTCAGCTGATGCCTTTAAATAGTCAGTAAATGCTTCTAGCTAACTTCTACATAACGACCTTCAAAGTATCAGCTGACAATTTTTCCACCGAGATACAGCTAGCTGACGTATATATTTATCAATAGTTACATATAAGCTACCATCTGGTAAATTTTTAGGCGAGAGGATATCACTGAAAGTGGAGATTTTTTTTCCCATGATCTAGCCATCAGCTGACGTACAATGCACTATGTTATAGCCAGCTGATTTTTTTTTTTTGTTGAGGTATTGGGTTAACTATAACTTGATAAATTTTTAGCCGAGAGGAAATGAGTGAATGTATTTTTTTTTTCTTCAAGCGTGGGAGGTTACAACTACTCATCCCCCCCACCGAGCCTCAGCTGACATTCACGAGGCTTCATAGTTCGATTTTCTGCTGCGTTTTACTAATTATTACCTGAGAGGAACTTGGTCATATATATCTGTTACTGGCTCTCGGACTATTATATTGTCCAAGGTATTATATTTCTGCTTCTTTCAGCGTCGACTTTACTCCAGGACTCTACAATATATGTTGAAGTGAGTTTGTAAAGAGTTCTATCCCAACTTCTTTTGTTTTCTGTGAAAGAGAGAGAGAGATAGAGAAATGCTTTATTGTCGAAAAAATATAAATTTTGTAGACAAAGCAAAATAAAAATATCAAAATCAAACAATACAAAAACAAAACAAAGTCAAAACTAAAAATTAAATTAAAATTAAATAAATTTATATAATATAAAACAAAAATATAAAAATATAAAGATGTAAAAATATAAGATAATAAGTATAAGAATGTAACCTACAGCTGTATATTCGGTTAGAAAGTAAGTTAATGAATAAGCGCCGTAATGAATTGAGACAGTGTCATACTTATTATGTGAAAATTAACAACCAGTTGCTATCATATTGTTGTAATAGAGTTGCCGCAGTATTAATATTTTTGAAAGGGAAGCACGACGCTTAAATTTTTAGTTCCTTAAAAAAATCGAAAAGTGAAAATAGTGATGATGAATACCTATAATTAAAATGGCATTTATTATTCATGAATTCATGCAATCAACTTCGCTTTGATACTTTTTATTGGAAAATGCTACGTTTTCCTGAGTAGCAGTTTAAGATTATGATTGACTCTTCAGAAACACTGCCTCAAATCTTTTTAACAGTAAATATTATAAAATAATCGTAGTCGCGTTACAGTTATTACATGATAAGCAGGCGGGTCGCAGCGGCCACTAGCAGTAATTGAAGATATATCACTATCCTCTTTGACTTTCTATCATTGAAGAATTCATTGCAGATATCAAAGTTATGTTGTAAATTGTGTGCATTTTTGGTCGTTTAAGATGATGTCTTTAATTTTAATTTCCAGATTTCTAGAATATACTCTGGGGGTTACCTATTTAAAAAGGAATACATATACCCCCTATGCTTTGAGCGTTCTTGATTAACCCCTTTGTATTCGCTCTTATGGTTTCAATTTTTATTGCTTCTTTCTTTCACGAGAAGTATTTATTTGCCCCAAAGTTCATGAGCATGTTCATATTTTTTAATATTTTTCTGTTGATTCTATGAATTATCTTTATAAAATTAACTATCGATATTTTTGATACAGACATTGTACAACTCATCGCAATCAAATCAAAACCCACTAGATCAACTGACTGGGCTACCATCGATGCAAGCATTGGCACAGCAAGTGTCGCGATTGCAACCGTCCAACAATGGTGGTCAGATGCATCAACAGAATGTCCTAATTAATATACAACAGTTTCCATCTGGACCACCGCCTCCACAACCACCCTATCAGCATCCACCAATGTACGGGCATCATTATCCACCACAGCCAATGCACCAGCCCTATCAGTACCAGTAAGTATTCCGGGCAGTTTTTCTTTAGACTGGTAGAAGTCGTCCGTCCTAATGGCCGAACATTGACCAATAAAAAAATAACATGAATTTTTTGTCTATTATTTAGTTATCATGCAACTTAGGGAAAATATTGTATGATCAACGTGCATAATATAAGAAAGTGCTAAAAATAAAAATTCCTAAAAATATAAATAATAGATTTCAAAATAATAACCAAATTAATGGTTTCAAATGAAACATTTTTGAATAGGAACATTTACCTCAAATCGTCATCTCTAGAATCAGCTGGTTTCGTTTGCATTCGAAAATTAATTATTTTATTATAACCATAGGCCTCCAAACCCTATGTACTATCCACCAGCCCCACCAGGATACAATCCTCAACCGCACATGCCACCGCCACAAATGGGACCACCGATGGGGCAGCCTCAGCTGGGGCCACCACCGCCTCAGCAGCAAATGGGCGGTGCCCCACAACAACAACATCAACCACCACCAAACATGTCCAATCAGGGCCCCCAGCAGCAGCAGCAAATAATGCCTCCGACATCACAGCAGCAACAACCAAACCATCAGCAACAAGGTCCACCTGGACCAGGTGGTCCGCCTGGCCAGACGTACCGACCGCCGATGGGACCACGACCACCTGGAGCTGGTGCTCCGAGACCAGGAGGAGCAGGTGCAGCTTCGGGTACTAGAATGTCGATGGGTGGTCCCAGGCAGCCAATGGGTGAGTTGGAATATCTTCAGCACAATAATACAGTTTTTTGAATCTCTATCATTGCTAAAATTGGTTTTAAAATATAATATGTTAATATTACTTATTCACTTATTATACTAGTTTTTGGTTTCCGCCACAGGTCAGCGACAGCCATTACAAAGGAATCGCGCTCCCTTGGTACGACCTAGAGGAGGAGGTAGTGGAGCTCCAACAGTTACAAGAACCGGTGGTATGCGACCCCGAATGCCCGGCCCACCAAATGGTATACGTCAGCAACAGCAATCGCCGGTGAAACGTACAC
Organism: Crioceris asparagi; assembly: GCA_958507055.1. Taxonomy (NCBI): domain Eukaryota; kingdom Metazoa; phylum Arthropoda; class Insecta; order Coleoptera; family Chrysomelidae; genus Crioceris; species Crioceris asparagi. The sequence goes on along the minus strand of OY293826.1, from coordinate 76,547,266 downwards.
CACCTGATCATAATCAACAATTGCAGGCGAAGAAAAAGAAATTCGATCTCTTAACACCCGATAAAGACGATGATGATTGTCAAGTCATCTGTATGCAACCAAAAAATACGGATGGTGGTCTGCCACAAATCGAAAGTGTACAGGTAAAGCACGAAAGGTCAATAAAAGTTAGTGTGAACCTTCAAATACAAAAAGATTTTCTTTAAATAGCGCTGAAATTCCATCAAACTTCGTAGAAACTTTTATATTTGCGACTATAGAACTTTCTAGTAATAATTTTTGCCCTGAAGAAAATAATAGTCAGTTGCAAAAACTTGTCCTTAGTGAATAAATGAAAATTCTCATTAATGAAATAGTTTTACACTGTACTACATAAACTATGGTATGAACTCAACAGTTTTGAAGGTATAAACATTTCGAAGTTAGCATTTTTGTATATATTCAATAATGTGAAAACAATAAAATAATACATTAATAAAATTAAATCACCACAAAATTTATTTTTTTTGTGTGTGTTTTGTGTTTATATTAGTAAGTATTTACATAACTTTAAGTTTTAGACTAATTATCTTGAAAGATTCAGGGAACAATTTTAAAATAATATTAATTGCCGAAAATAAGTATGATATGTTTTTGGAATTACTTTTAAATTTAAAATGCAATAAAAACAGTAATTCATTTTAAAAATAAAGAGCGATTCACCGCTGATTTAGTATGGGCACTTCTCTAAAATGCCCATACCACAACAATTTCAATGTCATCTTTAATGGTTCATTGCATGTTGACACTTTCTTCGTTATCAAACCTAGACACCATAACAGTGTAGTGTTGTAATTGTTTTGAAAATACTCTTGTATATATTAGTTTTCCCTTTTGTGCTGATTTCGTATAACTACCAAATTATAATTCAGGCTCTGAAAGCTTGTTTACCCTGTATAATTCTACGTATCTTTACCAACCAATTGAAGATGCATTTTATTTTTTTTCAGGGCGGTACCTCCGAACCATCCGAAAGTAGCATAATGCACCTATCCGACTCCATAACCTTGAGCGTTCGAAATCCCCCACCGAAACCGGCAGCAGTTGAACCGAAAAAATCCGATGCCAAAGCGGTGGCAAATATTTTGGCAACGCGAGGGATTACCGTCACAGCTACTGCCAAGCCAAAGGAGAAGGAGTCTTCAACAACAAATAATGGCAACAAAGGCATCAATAGTCTACCAGCTTCATTAAACTTGAACGGTGCTGTCAGTATTATACCCTCGAAGGGGGCCAATGGGTCCACAACTGCCAAGGTAAGATAATAATAATATATTTTGGATATACTTAATTGCCACTGGCAAATGAAACTTGATAAATAACTTTTTGGACATTAAATATAACAACCATTTGAAACATCTACAACTTTGGACTGTGTGAATCGAATACCGACAACTTACATAGCTTCGGAATAAAATTTTAGCAAAATAGAAAGAGATGGTATTCTGTCCAGTCGACCAGAAAATTACAATAAACAGATTCCCCGTGGATGTCAAGAGTACTCAACTACTCAACTGAAACAACTGCAGAATTATTCCCCATCTTTCAAGCAGTGAAGTCAACAGGCGCCACAAACTTTTGCACGTCCAAAAATGAAATATCAGCGACTGCGTGTACTTGCAACTTATCAAGAAAAATAATCTGTTTAGGTTGCTTCATTACATGCGAGAAATTATTTGCTGTACTAAATTTTACAAATAATATCTCTTCTGAAAATAAGTGCTCTGTTTGCACTAACTAGAAAATAAATTCTATAAATTAAAAGACATAACGTTAAGTTCAAAGAAATAAAATAAGAAAATTAAACTCCAAAATCTATAAACATTACAAATATAATATAATAAAGGTTCAAATAAACCACTTTATGTCACACAATAGCTGAACCAGTGATTCGGAGATATTCTTATGTATCTGAGCAGATTTATAGAATTTTGGCATAAAATTGGATAATTTTCTCTTTGTGTAATAAAATGTCCTCAAAAATAAGGGTTTCTGAAGATATTCTCTCTCAGAACATTAATTTCTCACATATGATGAAATGACGTAAACAGAATCTCTTTTCCGATAAGTTCGAAGCACTGACTGAGCCTTGGCGTGAGAATTTGTGTGGCGCCTAGTAAATCTGTCTCACGAAAGAAAAGATAGACGTTTCGGTCCCGATTACAGCTCTTTCTAGCTCACTGTAAAAACCATTTTGAGAAAATTTATTTCCGAATATGTATGTAAAAATCACACAAACTGATTTTGGTTGTTGGCATCTGTTATTTGAGATTTTCAAACTCAAATAAAATCGTTCTTTTTTTTCTCTGCGGACAAATTGTTTTTTTCTCATTCCCAAACAGTTTTATTGAAATCTGGACATGACAGCGTCTGTTGGGACAGCTAGTATTAAATCGGAGTAATCCACTTTCAGGCTGATGATTCGTCTTTACCAACAGTCGATCTCACAGATGAACCCTCATCATCATCGAGTCAGCAACAACAAAAAGTGCGGCAAGGTCTTCCGTATCGATGTGATTTGTGTACGGCCACCTATCCAAATGCCTTGGGTCTGAATCGCCATCGACAAACCTACCACAAGACGACAGGTGGCATGAATGAGCTCGGTATACCGCTGATCAATTTAAAAACACCCGGAGCACTGCAACGATTAGCCAGTCTGGGTATTCATAATTACATACCACTGCCTGCAGCCGGATCTGATGGTGAGCATTTATTATTTCTTAAAAAAAAGACCTTTCTACTCATCCTATTACTCAGTCGTGTCGGCGAATACGATTTCGAATTGTTCGTAAAAACATATTGAATGAAAAGAGCTAGCCTGGTAAATCATTAATACCCCGTTCTGTAGAGCAAAAAAAATAGAAATGAAGTTTATAGCAATATCGTGGATGGAAAACATCCGAGAAAAAATCGAGTTAGTTCAAAGGTGAGGTCAACTTTACGGAAACACATTTTTTTTTCAACTTTCAGCGATAATATTAAATTCAATTGATTGATTGAAAAAACTAATTTATAAATAGATATTTAAACTTCTCAAATAATTTGTAAACATTACAGTATATAGGAACTACAACACAAGAGTTATCCATTTATAATTTCATCTTTAAATATTAAATTTACAATATGAAGTACTAGTAAATTAATCTCTGTATAATTTTTGTAATATAATATGTTATATAATAGTTGGAAACCTAAATTTAAATCTGTTAATATTTATTGCAGGTACTTTTGCTATGCCAATAATCAATGCTCGCAACCCTGGCAATGTGACGGCCATTGGAGCTACAACAATGTTATCACTTGGCCCAATCAGAACCATACAAAAGCCTCAGAATAGCCCTGCCAGCCCTCTGAAATCAGCTAATGCCTCGAAATCGTAGATTGGTTGTAATAAAAAAATAAAAGTTATATTATCAAGATCCTCCTCAAAGCAATATTAGAGGAGAGTAGTGAGGTATACGGAACAAAAATGCATGGTGGGCATAATCAAAATTGTTTACGCCCTGTATATATATATATATATATATATATATATATATATTACATTCTGTGAATGTGAAAGCTGTAAATAGTTGAATATAGAAGCAATTGGACATTTCTCAAATTAGAGCTGAACGTTCGGGATTAAACTTATTGTCAGAATAACTGTTAATCAACATATATATATATATATATATATATATATATATATATATATTATCAAATGAAACAAAGGTTGTTGGTTAACAAAAAACAAATTACGTCATATATGTATGGAACAAAGCCACTTTATGATGGGGGAATATTGATCTAATCACCAGAAAATGCCAATACTTACAGCTTAATTATTTGAGTTAATATTTCTGATCTATTTGTATATATAATTATTTATTGAAAGTATGTTCATTTCTTTACTTTGATATTACTTCGACGGCATTATTATTCTGCATTGATAAGGAGGATGACTTGTTTTTTCATTATATGTATGTCTATTACAAAGTATTTCAAATATTATTTTGAGACCCGAATATAGAGAATATTTATTTTACTGAATGAATGTATAGACTGATTTAGTTGTTAGTTTTTTTTAATGTGCAATCCCAAACAAATTATTTTTTAGTTTCGTGTTATTTTTATAATGTATATTAAAATTTAATATCTGATGAGGCATAGTATTTTAGTTGTATCTTTGTGATAAATAAATATTATTTTGATAGTACATTACATATTCTACTGATTTTTTCCATTTGCTACCAACCGACATCTTAGAAATCTACATAAAAAAGTGTATTTGCAAATTAATATCCGTATGCGCAGCCTATCGGTGAGGAGGAGGAGTTTCTGGAGAAGGAAAAAACCGTAAGAGAAACACTCTTGCGGGATACCCCTGGATTGGATCATTCCAAAAAGTTTCTAAAAAACTTTGATACTGCAAGATCCAAAAGGTATTTGGATCTCAGCAAGAACAAGCTACACCTACTCACTGGATTTCTTACAGGACACTGTTGCCTCAAGAAGCATCTAATGAGATTAGGTCTAGCAGAGGATGACGAGTGCAGATTCTGCGGGGAAGAGGAGGAAACTCCGGATCACCTGGTGACGGAATGCCTCGCCATTGCTAGCCAACGCAAACAGTGCCTTGGACTATCAACCTGCAGTAGTGAGGAAGTATCCTCCTTGAAGCCAACCCAGATACTGGAGTTCATTAGAACTCTGGAACTGGAAGGCGAGTTGTAGACCGCGTATAGGCGAGTGCAACTCAGGTGGGGGGCACAATAGACCTTATGGTCGCAGTGCAATGTAACCCCCTCTTAAATCTAAATCTAAAAAATCGGTGAGTTGCCGAACTCGTAAACGTCATAAGCCCTTAGAGCTAGTTCTGATACGAGGGTTTCCGGGCGGGTCTATTTTAATGGAGTCAAATATATCTGTTCCTACATAACCGCTCGGAAACCGTCGATCAACCGCCAAATGAATTCGCTCGAATAATCTTTACTTGTATTATTAAGTTTTCTCGTCATGATAATTACTCAAAATTTGCAAATGAAAAGTATTATATTGACTTTTTTACACATGTTTGACTTTTATTGTCATTTGTTATTATTTTCTAATGCTACTGAAAAATATGTACTAAATTGACTTCGGTCTTTACAGTAGATAGGTGGCTATAATCACATATAGCATATAGTCATAAACTACCAACGATGAAAACAACAAACCATATGTTCAGCTGATAAGATCCTATAAGGTCGAAATCACAGTGATCCTGTTCTGGGCTCAATAGTGATGTGTTCTATAGGTAATGAAACAGAAAGGTGTTATAAATTACAGCAATTGGTGTAGAGTGAGATCTCGATCCTTTGCACCTGCCAGCGATGATATATTTCAATGCGAGATGGGGCCTTTGTCCACCGAGTAGTTGTTTTCATCGTGGGTAGTTTATGGCTATATATAGCCAGAAGTTATTTAGTATATATATATTCTTCGATTCTGTTATCTACACGACTGACAGCGCACAGGAGTGACTCCAGATTGCAACCCGATAGATGTATATTAGCCCAGCATGTCTTTTCAACGAAACATCAAATGAACTGACGTGGTTAATTGCATCAAGAATCGAATGATGATAAACATTTTCTGGAAATGGCTCAAATATTCAAAGCCGAAAATTGCATTAATGCAAGAAAGGACATTCATAAAATTTCTGTTTTGTATAAATATCTTTTAAAGCCTGATTGAGTGATTGATTTTTATTATCAATAATAATTGTGTGGAGTGCGGAGGTTTTACGTGGCGAACGAACACAAACACAAAGGATTATTAACTATAATTTATTTACTATAACGCAACATACGTTGGGTATAAAATAATACTGAACACTGAGACTGTACCATGACCATGGCACAATAAGACCAGGTATGTTCTTCGCGCAGATATGAGTCTGGTGGGGGTATTCCTAGGCTTCCGAGAGTCATCCCAAATCCGCCATATTTATTGTCATATTGTGTCTTGTGCAGAGAACACTACCTCCAAGATAATAGTAATACCCAACATCTCTCCCTCTCTCTCTAAAAATATCTCAAAAAGTAAACAATAGAATCGAAGACTCATGAAAAAAGTTTATAAACAATTTCCCACTTTATAATTTCTAAAAAATATCAATAAGGTTTTCGTCAAGTTTTCATATCAATAACCAGAGAACAGAGTCTCTGTTCTCTGCTATAACATCATAGTTAACGAATGTGATATACCTACACTGTTATTGAATATACTGTCAATTTTAATTAAAAATATAAATTTAATCATTTCTGCTTCCAATACGTAATATGAGAGAGTAAATGAAAAGCATGAATATAAAAAGATTAGTTGATGATATACACAAAAATCGTAGCAAAATGATATTCTAATTTAAATTGGAAAGCGGGATAAAACAAATATGGCGGATTTCGGATGTCGTGTCGTCTCTCAAAAATACATGGGTGCAAGTTGACTAATTCTGCGGCAGATGTTTGGAGGCAATCCTTAAAAGCACTCCGCACTCCTATAAGAATGGCGGGGAGAGCTTGAAACCAAGTTGATCCATGGTGACACATTATAGCGGCCTTCAGGTAGTTATCGCGAGATAGTGACAAAAGTATGAGGTTCTATGCGTCAACATTTTTGGAAAATATGTCAATATTTATATTTTTATTTTATAAGAGCATTTTCAATAGAGAGTACGACAATATTTTTAATGTTTTATTGCGAACGTTACACTTATGAGTTACGGTACACCGTAAGATCTTACGGCCGAACGTAAGGCGGACATAAAGTTGGACAATGTTCAACTTTATGTGCGGCTTATGGGAAATTTAGGAAAATTTTTAGGAGGTTTGGATTTTTTGGGTTGAATTATTCGTCGGTTGGTAAGTATCGGTTCGCATTCTTGTATATTTAAAGAATCATTCTTCATCATGAATTTTTAGTTCTAGTATTAAACGTCGGTATTCACCTTTCTTTGCTTAATCCCTGTTTACTGGTCGCACACTCCATCGCCTAGGTTTTTTACACATCTTCCTTGTACTCTACGCAATGCTAATAACAAAACCACTAACTGCATTTCCAATTCCATGGCGTTAAAGTTAGTATATCTGATACCTGCACCACAGAAAACCCCCAGATGAACTATAGCCGTCAAATTATTTCAAGCATGCATGGCAACTAAGTTTTTACGTTCATTATAAATAGAAAAGTGTTACGTCTATCTCATGCGTTATGTAGCCCTACGTCTTACGTCCATTATAAATGGGCACGGTTGATATATTTTTCATTAGAGACGGAATGTGGCTACGTAGAATTGTCAAGTTTCTGGCATAAGTAGGTAAGGTTAGTAGGTTAGTTACTGAGCTGTCATTAGAGCGTTTAAATTTGAATAATATGATGTCTAGTCAATTGCTGTGAAAAGGTAGATTTATTAAAAAGGGAATGCTAGAGAAGCTACAAAATTTTAATATTTATTTATTTATTATCAATACACTGTTCTACAGGTTCACACCCAAATACGCAACATATGATGTGCAAATATTAGAAGAAATATCATCAAAATTTCTTCCGAAAGAAAGATTGTTTAAGGAATGAAGTGAAGAACAACACAAACATTATTGATTGAATGGTTTTAAAAGAAGCTTATAAAAATGATAATCCTGGCAAATTATTATCGGGGCAAACGTCACCTAACAATACTAAAATGACGAAGAACGGAATATGCATAAGTAATATTCAGCTTTTCTTTGAAGAATATATTTCAGAAAAATCGTAAATATTCGCAATATTTAATTTTCCAATTTTATTCTGTTGTTATCTGTATAAGACTTTTATTTTCAAGCCTTCGTAGATGTACAATAAATGTGAATAAAATCGTTTACGAAGTCACAGGTCTGTGCTACTATGAATAATTTTATTGCTTATGATTTTATATTGATAAATTGTTTGTTCTTGTAAATTTCTCATAATACAAAATTTACTTGAATCAATGTGCTATTTTTTCCGGTTCATTCACCCTGTGTTACTATCTAGTCAAGATTAGCGCTGTTGCCAAGTATCACCAAAATCATAATTGTATATAACACGAAATTTTCGAAGATACTACACTTCAAAAACTTATATTAAAAAAACGGAACCATGAATCGCGTTGAATTTTTATACACATTTTTATCAAGATTTATTTTATAATATAATAGTTTTTCATTGACATCTTTCGGGAAGTTTATGAGAAAAAAAATAAAATGTGAAATAATACATTCGCTCTATCTCACCTATGTAAAAAAATGGAAAATAAATATATAATTTTTTTGATTACAAAACGGTGAATCATATTGAAACTTTGCTATAGGAAAGAAGGCATTCTAAACCGTATAAAACTGAAATTTGAAAAAAAACTGTCACAAACGAATTTACGCGATAACTACCTTCAGCTGTCGATGGGGGCGTTCAGCCATACCATTCGCAGCTGGATGATAACTTGTAGTGCGAGTGCGCTCGAATCCAACGCATGCACCAAGAGCCTTAAAAAGTTGGGATTCAAACTGACGTCCTTAGTCGCTAGTGATAATTGACGGAGTGCCAAAGCATGAGATCCAGCCATTGAAGAGGGCCGTGGTGAGCTCTTCCGCAGTGATCCGTTCCATGGGCCAGGCTTCAGGCCAACGCGTGAACCGGTCGATTGCTGTAAGGCAGTATCGATATGGTCCAGCAGGAGGGAGTGGGCCGATAATATCAATGTGGATATGCCGGAAACGAAATGACGGCAGGGTGAAACTTCCAAGTGGCGAGTAATCTTCGCTCGCTAGCAGTGTATACAACTGCGAGCCCAGATACGGCAGTCACGTTTTATGTATTGCCACACGAATTACGAATCGTTCAGAAATCAGACGTACGGATGCCAGGGTCACTAAGGCAGTGAATAAAATCGAAAACTTGCTTACGGAGAGATGCTGGCACAATTGACATCACAAAACAAGTATGTTGTGGAATCAGGCATAGGTACCTGAAACAAACGGAGCGCTGTAGAGTCATCCAGGAACTTAAAGAGCCCATTGTCAGCTTCCTGAGCTGCTGCTAGGGTAAAAAAATCCACAGGAGCAGAAGTGCCGGTCGCGATGCGAGAAAATGCATCTACCAGGAAATTAGCTGAACCTTCAATATGCTGGATGTCAGTAGTAAACTGAGCAATAAAAGAAAGCTTATTAAGTTGCAGTGTGGCTGGGACGCGAAAAGGAGTTGATAAACGCTTCACATGCTGGGCAGAAAGCTTATGTGAAAAGAAAGCGAGGGGCTGCCAAATATTATCAACGAACTGCATTAAGCTGGCTCCAACAGACGTGGTTGAAGCATCGGTGAACAGTCCGAGAGGGGCTTCCGTGACGATGAAAAAAGATCGTAGCATTGGAAAGAGCTGTGTTACAGGCTTCAAAAGCCTTTTCCAAAGTCGGTGTCCATGGACTGGCTGCGAACCACAAAGTTAGGAAGGATACTACTTCTTGAAGTGGGGCTTGATATTAGTAGCAGAAGGTATGAAACGACGATAAAAGTTTACCATACCTATGAAACGGTGAAGATATTTTGTAGTATTGGGGAAGGGGTAGTTCTGCAGAGCAGAAATGCGATCTAGGAGAGCACACGTGCCAGCAGCGGAGACTTCATATCCTAAGAAACTGAATTGAGGTTTGCCAATGGTGCTCCTGGAGATGTTGACTAGAAGGCCATAGTCCACTAGGCGCTGGAACGGTGCTCTTCAGCGCCGACGGAGAGAACCAAGATGTCGTCAACATAAGAGAAGCAGAACTCAAGATCATGAAGGACTTCGTCAATAAATCACTGGAAAGTTTGTCCTGCGTTGCGGAGTCCAAAAGTCATATAGGGGAATTCGAATAGTCCAAATGGAGTAATGATCGCAGTCTTCTCAATGTCAACTGAGTTGACAGGTATCTGTGTGTAAGCCTTAACCAAGTCGATAACTGAAAACACTGTGCAACCATGGATACGGTGAGTAAAATCGTGTATATGACGAACAGGGTATCTATCTCGAACTGTTTGAGCATTAAGGCTGCGGTAATTACCGCTCATAATTCTTCTTCGGAACAAGATGAAGGGGAGATGCCCATCAGCTTTCAGAGCGTTGAGCGATACCATCTCGGAGCATGGTTGCGCACTCGGCCTCAGCAATGCGTAAACGATCTGGAGCAAGCCGACGGGCGCGGCAAGAAATTGCTGGTCCTAGAGTTGTATTAAAAAAATGTTGTGTCCTATTTTGAACCTCGTGGGGTGAACCAGTAGGACGTATCAACTGGGGAAATTCAACCACTATATCATGAAAAGGAGAAGACTGCTCGTCAGTAAGGACTTTGACACTGACTTGTTTGTTGATGATAGATCGTCCAGGGGAGGATAAACCAGTCGCCCCATCAATGAGACGGTTGTTACGGCAGTCAGGTAGTAAGTTGAAATAGGATAGAGAATCAGATTCTATGATGGGTAGTGCAACGTCGGCAACCAGAAAATTCCATATAAGTCCCTCCTGAGACCAAAGTTAAGTGGGAGAGTTATTAGACCATATGTATTAAGGGTTTTCTGGTTTGCAGCTTCTAACTTGTATTCTGTAACTGAACGATGTTGCTTTAGGAAGGTGCGAGGATAACAACAGACATCTGATCGTGTATCCACGAGAAACAGACGTTTCGTGGTGTGATCGGTAACAAGAAGGCGACGTCCTTAAGGCAGCCGGTCGACGCCACTACTGACTGCCGGTGACGTTTCTCTCTGCAAACATGCAAGGAGGGGTACCGCGATGGGCCTTGTTACCAAAACGGCGATGGTACCAGCACTGGTTACCATTGCTACGACTCGGGCCATCTTGGTCCAAACGTCCACCACGAGAGTGTGAGCGCTGACGCAAGGATGAATTATGCTCATGACGACTTACTTGCATAGAGGCAACCATTTGAGTAAATTCATCGATCGGGCTGCTAATTTGACAACGTCCATATTCGTTGTAGCTCTCGCATTGACAGGTGGAGCAACTACAGCGTGCACAGCGACGACAGGTGTTTGTGGAGACACATCCATGATGCTATCGGCAATGTCTGCCAATTGGTCCAGCGTAAACGTTTTCTGTGCCTAGAGGATACTTTAAACCAAGGAAGGAAGTCGCTGGATCCAGAGCTGGCGGAGAAGGGAGCTTTGCAAATTACTGTTTCCAGCAAGAGATCGTAAATGCCTCAAAAATTGTGAAGGTTTACGATCGCTAAGCTCCTCAGCCATAAGTAATTGTCGGACTTTCTGTTCTTCAGACAAGGAGAGGCGTGTAATGAGTTCTGTCTTAAGTTTAGTGTATCGATCAGTGCTTGGCGGATTAATAATGATGTCATGTACCTCAGTGGCATAGCGAGTATCTAGTTGTGCAACAACATAATTATATAATCTCTAAATATTTAGAGCTGTCCTGTGTAATGTTGCCAATAACAAATTGGGCCTCAACCTGTGCGAAACAGACTTCGGGTTTGTCGGCCCAAATGGGAGAGAGACAAAATACAGAATGAAAATCTCTATCAAAGACAACAAGTTCTCTGACAGTCTGTCACCAAAAGCTCATCATTCGGATTCTCAACTAGACAATATCCCCGAAAAAGTAAAAAAAAAGTAATACTGAAGAAACTGACCTAGAGAGCTCACTCACACCGGCAACAGAGGCCGGTAATGCCCTGTTAGTGGCAAATCAAGAATTGAAACAAACAATAGCAGTACACACAATTCAACTACTAGTAGATCTACAAGAACTAAAAAGAAACCGCTTTGAGAACTCGAAGAACTAGAAAACGAAAAGGAAAACATGATTGTCAAATATAATATACTAGCAGACAAAGAAAATTATCTGATCAAAGAACAAATTAGGAAAAATATAGAAAAAATATATGAGGAACATGACATAAACAGAGAAGAAACTATCTTCAAAGACAAAAGAGAAATAAATAATCTTCGCAATGAAATTGAAAAACTGAAGAAAATTAATAATAGCCTAATAATCGAACCAGACTCTAAGTCTTAAAAAAACACAGGGACTCAAACAAACCATGAAGACCATAACTCGCCTATCGAAAGTAACAACACTATGCTGTCAGAACTAGCACAAATGAAAAAAGACAGGAGCAAACATACGACTCGATTGCAAACTTATACAATCAGATGAAACACCTAGTAAACCCTGAACATGACACAATACCAAGCAGCAAGCCAAAGTCGGAGCACGGACAAAAATACAGCATATTACTACAGATGGCAAAATCAAAGCAAAGACAAACAAAGCTGAAACAAAACCGGAGGGAGGCAGACAAACTCTAAGTAAAAAAACTGAGTTTTGAAAACAACACAGAGGGCGACAACCAAACCATGACTACAAAACAGTGCAGTGAAACAAAACCTGAGGGAGACAGTCAAACCCCGACTAAAGAACTGAATACTGAAACCAACACAGAGGGAGACAGCCAAATCTTGACCAAACAACTGAGTTTTGAAACGAAACCTGAGAGAGGCAGATAAAACCCGACAAAGAAACTGAGGTATGAAACAAAACCTGAGGGAAAAAGCCAAACCCTGACTAAAAAACTGAGCAGCAACCAGTATTCTGAGCAGCTGCCAACTGAGCCCTATTTTTTAGCACCAACTCAACATGCCAAAAAGAGACACAAGCGAAGAAGAGAGTACAAAACCCTAACAATTTGGAACTCCGCTTTCATATAACTCAAACACCTAGGAGCCAAAAAACCTCGAAAATAGTAAACCAGAAAAGAGAACTTACCATAGTACACCAAAAAATAGCGGTCTTAAAAAAAAAACTGACAGGTTAACTCATTTTCTACACAGCTCAAAACCAGATATTGCTATGGTTACTGAACATGGCCTAAGCCTTGAGAAACTTAATAACAACAGAATACTTGGGTAGATTCGCTGGAGCAGAACGCAGGAAAGGAGGAGTCGCCATATATGTAAAATCAAACCTAGAGAATAAGTTTACAGTAACTTCGGTGTCGAGCACCGCTACAGATTGCATTTGTGAATCTGTTCTACTGAAAATGAAACTTAAACAAAGCTACTTAAGTCGGTCCGGGTAGAAATTCGTTTGTTAAAAATTATAAAAACTTTATTCTAACCTTAAACGACTGACTAATACACATAATACTTGAGGTGCTAACTACTTGATTACATGTAAAAGCGAGAGGCGAGGTTCCTCTCCTGTATTTATAACATTGAGATAAGTTGTGTCAGCATATTAGGCTGAACCCAGACGCTTACGAGTTACATTTTCTGATTAGTTCAGTAAAATTAGCTACATAACTAGCTGTCTCCATCTAATGGGTGTCTACCGGCCGTCAGGCAGTAATCTGGAAACAGCCATAGACATTATTTCTTCGGAACTTGTCAAAATAACTACTCTAAACAACGTAGTAACCATGATGGAAGACAAAAATATAAACAATCTAGAAGAAAGCGTAGAAACGAGAAACCTAAATGAAATGCTCCAGAGCCACCACGTCCGCAGGCTTACCCTCCCACCGACAAGAAACACAATCCACAACAAAACCTCCACAGGTCTTTGAGACCACACTGCCTAGCTTTGCAAAATCAATCAATCACCAGCTCAGCAATCAAATACAAGAATTTTTAGTGTGAAATCCATGGATGAACTTGCATGTATTCTCCAATCTCAAGACTGGACCCATGTCATCATGGAAAATGACATAGAAAATACATACAACATGTTCAGTGGTATCCTTCAGTCTGCAATTAATATTGCATGTCCAATAAAAACAATAAAGCAGAAGAACAAACAAAATAAAAATATAAGGGATGCCAAAAGCCAAACTCTAAGAAAATCTTACTTATAGAGGCACTGAATAGAGAGAATATTACAGGCCACCCCGAGGACAAACAAGAAACAGCTCTTAGAAAAAAAGCATATGACCTAAAACTTAAGACACTAAGAAAACAAGCCACCACATACTTCATAGAAAATGTTGACAATAAACAAAAAGCTTTGTGGAAGGTCATAAATAATGAAAGAAAAGAAAAAACAACTCAAATTCAATTAGAACATCTAAAAATGCTAGACACTCCATCAGACATCGCAAACCACTTAAATCACTTTTTTGCAACAATAGCTGACAGAACACTTCACAAAAACACAGATCATGTCAGTACTAGCACCAACATATCCACAACAAGCCCCCAAACTCTCATTCTCTGCAACAAGTGAAACAGAAATTGGGAAAATCATTGATTCAATGAAATCCAAGAGATCTGCTGGGAACGATGAAATCAGCTCCAAACTAATCAAACACTGCAAAAACGCAATTGTCACCCCCTAACAAATATTATTAACAAATCATTCGTCCAAGGAACAGTTCTCAGCCAACTAAAATTAGCTAAGATCTACCCCAAGTACAAAAGTGGAGTACACAATGAGGCCTGCAGCTATCGCCCAATCTCCCTACTATCAACATTTTCAAAAATCCTCGAACGTGTCATACTAACCAGACTCCTAAGTCACCTTACCCAACACAATTTACTCAAACATGGCTTTCTTAGAGGAAAATCTACAACGACAATAGTTCAACTGATAGAAACCACCATACACAAACTTGAAGAAGGATGTATTGCAACTAGCATACTCCTAGAGTTTAGCAAAGCATTTGATTGCTTAGACCATGGGCTTATAATCAGAAAACTGCAAACACTGGGAGTTCTCGATATGGAACTAAACTGGTTTAAAAGCTACCTAAGCAACCATAAGCAACTAGTAGAACTCACCCACTCGGTAAACAACACAACAAAGTGAAATCATACCTACTTACAGCGAGTAGAGGAGTACTACAAGTCTCGGTGCTCGGACCTGTCCTCTATATCCTATTAACGAATTACTTCCCTAGCTACCTTCACAACTACTGTGAAATGGAAATGTTCGCTGATGACACAGCTCTGATTGTAGCAGATAAAAACAAAGAGCAACTAGACAGCAATTCATATATTGCCTTCAACATGGCTAAACAATATTGCCAAATAAATGATCTTGCACTAAACGAACAAAAAATGCAACAACTAATCATGACCGAAACTCAAAACCACCACCAAGGCTTTGCAGAAATTACGACAGTAGAGTCAGCAAAATATCTTGGACTAGTTATAGATCAAAACTTAATCTGGAACGATCACATAAACCAACTCTGCAAAAAACTACAGCCTATACGTAGTAAGAGGAATTAAACACGTCGCCAGCTCCAAAACAGCAATGACAGGCTATTACTCTCTTTTTGAGAGCCATCTAAGATATGGCATAATAGCATGGGGAGGAACAACAGCTAAAAAAATTCAAAGAGTGTTGATTGTTCAAAAACGAGCCATCCGAGTACTAAAAGGACTAGAACCACTGGCGTCATGTGAAGCCTTCAGAGAGCTGGGAATTATGATAGTCGTGGGACTCTACATTCAAGAGAGCAAGAGACAATCTTATTTGCCATAAAATCACAGCAAAAGAACTGGTGACAGGCACCAATACAACATCAGACATGGAACCAACTTCCTGCTGGACCAACACCGACTGACCCTGGCAGAAAAGAAACCTTCATATAAAGGAGCGTTGTTCTTCAACATCCTACCCGAATCACTAAAAAACGTCACAGACAGAAACTTCAAAGAAGCCCTTCAAACATGGCTACTAGAGCGCACAATCTACTTCATCCAAGAGTTCCTACAGTGGCGGACAAATACACAACACACACATAAGTAAACACATTATTGTAACAGTAACACACTTTTTTTAGTGACATTAACTCTGTTCTCTATGAATGTGTGCAATAAAGAATGAATCTGAATCTGCTGTGGTTGCTGAGCAAGAAGTTGCTGTCGAAGCTGCTCATTCTGTTGATGGAGAGCAGTTAATTCGACTTGTAGTTCCGCGGCGGTGGAAGACATTATGAATAAAGTATCAAAAACTCGTAGCAGCACACACAGCACTTTAATCACTTAGTGTATTCACATTTCACCGGAGTATCCACTTAATCACTGTCCAAACTCGATCACGTCGGGGTCACCAATGTGGAGTTTTTCCGATGTGGCGAACGATCACAAACAGAAATGATTATTAACTATACTTTATTTACTTTAACACTACATATCAGTTTATTCAAGGCAAATCTAAGGCAGTTGTATTAGGAAAATTGACTAGGAGGAGATGGGCCTAAATATAGACGGTGAAATTTTAAATAACTTAAGATATGCAGATGATATAGTCCTTATTGCAGACTGTATAGGTCAAGCCTCCAAGATGATGGAAAAATTATACAAGGCTTCAAAAAAATTTGGGCTAAAAATTAACTTTGCAAACACACAAGTCATAACGAACCTAGTTGCGAATGAAAACATCACTATTGAAGGCAAATAACCAAACATGTGAACTTCCCAGGAGAATAGGATTAGGGTGGGCAGCTTTTGGAAAGTTGAAGCATATTTTCAACTCAGATATTCCCATTAGCCTAAAAAGAAAAGTTTACAATCAGTGTGTACTACCAGTGATGGCATATGGAGCAGAAACGTTGACGCTGACGAAAAAGTCAGCAAATAAATTGCGTGTCTCTCAACGGGCGATGGAGAGGGCTATTCTGGGTGTTTCCCTCAGAGATCGAATACCGAATGATCTGATCCGACAAAGGACAGGGGTTATAGATGTGATCGAAAAAATTACAACTCTAAAGTGGAACTGGGCCGGTCACGTAGCTAGAAGGACCGACGGAAGATGGTCAAAAAAACTACTGGTATGAAGCATATCGTAGCAGAGGACGTCCACCTACAAGATGGTCCGACGACATCAAGAGAATCCGTGGAAATTGGTTACAAATGGCTCAGGATAGAGAAGAGTGGCATACTAATCCAGAGGCTTATGTTCAGCAGTGGACTTCTATAAGGGTGTTCGAGCAGCGGTTCAAACCAGTCCCAAACCGTCAGACGCCTGCGCACTTCAATTTGCGATGCAATAATTAATTCCCAACTACTAGTAAGATGTTCGAGCAGTAGTTTGACGATTTCCAAACTCAGTTTGAGACAGGCGCAGTTGAAGCGTCTTCTTCTTCTTAGAGTATAGTGTTCTCTGTTGTTGGAGAAATCCCTTTCAGAGAACACCACCAAAATCCTAAACTAAACCGTTTTTGTGTTTTGTCCATCAGTCTTTCATTGATGTTCTCTCTTATCTTTGGTCATAAAACATATCTATCGGCATAGTCATTTGTTCTATGACAACTAAATTGTAAGAAAGTGGAAGGGGTAGTTTGCAAACTGCAGTTTGGTGTTCGAGCAACAGAATCCCAAACCACTTGGAAACTGTTTCAAACCGCATATGCGCACTTTAAACAGTTATCAAACCGTCCTAAACTACTGCTCGAACAGTCTTTATAGCTGAGTGATGAAGGCAGTTGACAGATCCGAAGGAGCCCGAATACACGAGCAGAACTCGAACATGTTCAACCTTTTCTTGTCCACGTAGTGGTGACGTTAGTGGTTAAAAGTACGCGAACGTTACCAAATTGAGCTCAAAACTTAGCATACCGTTGTATGTGGCCTGAGTGCTATGGGTGGCGCAGCAGGTGTAAATGTCCGACATTAATGCTGCGCTCACCATGACCAGCAGGAGGACCAATTGAGGCGTCGTCTTTGATAAGAACGGCTGGTTTGAGTCGGTCAATAGGACATTTATAATCATTTACCAGAGGATTTTTATATGTATGCTTTTGTAGTATCCCTGAAGATGGTAATAATAATAAATGACCGAAAGCTTGGAACAAACTCACTGAAAAGTATAAAATAATATTAATTCTATTGGTGCTGTTACTTTTGAAGTTGTGCAGTTGCAGGTAGATTGATAACTTTTCGCACCAACTTCACAAGTACCACCACCAATAGAATTAATATTATTTTATACTTTTCAGTGCACCAACTAATAACGTCGGTCCAATTTTTTGTAAAAAATTTTTATTTCACACTTTTAAGTGTAACATTAGTCCCGAAAATCGTTAACGTTCACTATACCATATCAATGAAGATAGTACTTATCCTATTACCCACGAATATTCCTTGCATGTAGTTGTTATTATAGAGATCTCAGAACATCGCTGCGGAAATACGCTTGAATATTTTAGTTGTTACCATTTTAACACCGATTTAACTTGAAAACCGTAACTCTAAGGAAAAAATCTTCATTATAAATGTTGCTACAAATAATTATATCTTTCATGTAGTATCGAAAAATGTTCAATTTTCGAAAGAAATTGTCCTCTCCACATAGCAAAAATACATATTTAACATGCGTCAATCTCGAAAACCGTAACACTTTTGAAAAAATGTTCAATTTAAACGTTTCCGGATATTGTCCTATCTTCAATTATACCAACTCAGATTTTCGAGAAAATTCGCCCCCACCACCCCTTCGGGGGCGGTTTTCGGAGGGAAGCAGATTTCGGATTTGCGTTTTTATGATTATAGGAACATTTCTTATTCCCTTCTTTCAAATGAATCCAAAATTATCAAAATCGGAGATCGTTTACTATATAAAAGGCGCGCACGAACCAAAAACAAAAAAAGCAGACAGTCGAATTGTATACCTCCTTTGTTCGGGGTTCGTCGGTCAAAAATACTCCGATTTGGATGATTTTTCTTTCATTTGAAAGAGGAGCGTTGAGAAATGGTCCCATTTTGAGAAAAATCAAATCAAAAACCGCCCTCAAAAAGGGTGGAGGGGGCAATTTTTCTCGAAAATTGAAAATGTATAAAAAAGGTTCAGTTTTCAATATTTTCGACTTATCCCAGAATTTTCGAAAATTATCAAAACTTCGAAATATCTTAAAACTGAAAAATTGACAATAGTCTCATTGATAATATTTCGACCTCGATTTCAAAACATAAACAATAGAAAAATATTATCTAGCAATCAAATACAAAATTATAATGAATTTTCACTCGAAAGTAGAAATAATGAAATAAAACCAAGTTAAAAAAAAATAAAGCAGTTGTTTTGGATTCTTTAATATTAGATAATATTAAAAAATAAGAAGCAATATACAAAATATAAAATATATATATATATAAATATGTAAAATATATATTATATACACAATATTAAACGCTATAAAAAAATATAAAACTAAATTAAAAACAGTGTGGAATTAATGCTAATGAAAGTTATTTATGCCGCAAAATTTTTTGGGTGTTCTTTATAACCCTTACTTTTGTTTAATATTGTCCATTTAATATTTAAACAAATTTGTCCTTATCAAGGTTTGTAACAGAAAGGTTTTGTGTCCAACACAGTCGCTATTCTGTTCAAACCAGTCTTTTCACCCTTTCGCTGCGGAAAGTGCACATGTGCGTCCTAGGTCGGTTGAGATTTAACGTGGCGGTACGATTCACGGTGGGATGTTGTATTTTTATACGCATATGAAGAGGTTTAGGCTTACGAAAAATTATTTTCGTTCTAGTTTTTTTCATTATTTTCTTTTCTTATGACTTTATTTTATAATGAGATATATGTTCCGCAAATGGCTAACTTCTTTTTTGGTCCGCAGCGAAAGGGTTAAATTACAATTTATTTTCCTTAGAATAATTTCGTTAACGTTTTTGATCCATTGGGTTACAAGCTCTTTATTTTTGATGGGGAATCGACATATAACTAACTGTGGATACTTCCTTTTGAATTTACCGCAGTATAAATAGGCACATTTGTTACCAGACATGGTTTCGAGACATAAATACAAATCAAATTAGGTATAACAGAAGACAGTAATAACACTTGTTGCTACACACTGAGTCTTTTTCAAATATTGGTGCAAACTAACCGCTAAGGTACTGTAAGGTACACTGTAAAATATTAAAAACATATTAAGGTTCTAATGCTAATAAAGGGCTGGAAAACCCATCTAACTAATCGTTGAGATTAGATTAGATTTCCATAGGATAATTTCTAATGCTTCTAATAGGTTTAATTTTAATCCTTTATTCTCAACATTTCTCGGAATTTTAAAATTATCATTAAATGTATGACCATGTTCTATATGATGTAATGCATAATTAGAATGTTTTCTGATTAACAAATGATCTCTTCTGTTCATTAATTCTGGTTTCAAAATCAGGATTATTCATAATCTCTTCATAAAACATCCAATAATAATGTTATCATATAAAACAATGTATTGTGGAAAACCATTCCGATTTCCGATCTCTAACTTTCGTGAAAATTTGAAAGCGTATGGTCCATTTTATTACGAAAATATCTAATAAAGGGTGCTGATTGATGTGAAACAGTCCAAAAAATTGAATATCATAATTTTGAGAGTTTTTATTGTCAACAATATACAATTATTCATCGTCAATCACATAAATTTATTTTTTGTAGGAATATCAGGACCCTGAATACCATCTTAACGTGCCACTACTGCTCGTCCCAGACGCTGGAACCCAAGAGTGATTAATTTTGACAGCGCCATCTGGTTTTGTATAGCTATACTACTAGTCGAATTTAATTGCTTGCATCCACTTCGGCCGATGCTAGCATCCAAAATCAGCGCAACACATTAAAGTATAGGAACGAGCCGTCTGTGTTGAAATAGATTGTCTGTGGTTTTACACATTTATACGCTTCTACACAGGTACACTGTTACCAAAATTTCCTATAGGAAAATTTTGTCTCTCTCTTACACATGGAAAATACCAAAACAATTCTCTAACAATAACAGATCGACTTTAGATACATGTTATGAATGAAATGCTTGGTCTAGGTGTTCAGATGTCTATGGTTGTAGCGCTTTCTTAGCTAGATGTGTGTTGGACACAGGCAAGGATGTTATAAAAGCCGATTTACATTATGCAATTCTTAAGCAAGTTTCATGCAATGCAAGCCTTAAAGTAACCAATGCGCATGCGTCGACGCAATTCCACTGCAAGACATAAAAAAAGAAACATTTCTATTTTTGGTGCAGTTTTCCTTGCAACATCGGCACAGAACAAAAAATAATTTTATATTCCGTGGTTAAGAAGTGACAAGGACAAGTGACACCAATAAATTTCAACCAAAAACTAAATAATAACATAACCTATTGTTTATTGGAATAATGTCATTATCTGTTTATTAATTTTTTTCTCTGGGCTTCTCGAATCTTTTTTATTCTGACAAGATGGTGAAACCGAATGTTGTTAGCAGGTAATATTTCTTTATTGAGTTAAATTGTTTTATACTAATTATTCAATACTTTTAATAGGATCAACTGGACGACTGAGTACTGAGATGACAACTTCTCTGATTTTGCTCTACGAGAGTTACTCAGTGTTGTATGATGTTCGATCGAAACATTACCACAATCGGCAAATGAGGAACAGTGCATTAGCTGAGATTCATCAAAATTTATTAAGCTCGTATCCTCTGGCTGGGTTTACTGAAGCCATGATAAAACCAAAACTCCATGTTGTTAGGACGCAGTACATGGCAGAATTAAACAAGATAAAGAAGTCAGAAGTAAGTGGTGCCTCTCATGACGATTTATACCAACCCAAACTGTGGTGCTTCGATATGCTTAACTTTTTGTCTGAATCAAGTTGTGTTGTTACGCCAGGGATATCAAACATTCAAGGCAATACTCAGATGTCAAACATTCAAGAGAATACCCAGGCTTCTTCTGAAGTGACGGAGTATGAATTGATACCGGACAATTCAATAGAACACACATTTCAAACTCCAACTTCTCCACAACCAGGTACGTCTGCTCAGCTCATGCCCTCGGAGGACGAAAGAACTCCAACAACTTCAAAAGGACGCAAAAAAAGCGGAGGATGCTGATTTGGGTAATCTGTTGTCAGTTGCTACAGAAGTAATGAGTAAATTGAATAATGAGGAGCCAACAAAAACCGAGACCCACATAGATTCTTTCTGCAAATACATATGCAACGAGATGCACAGGATTGAAGACAAGGATATCTTAGATCAGCTATTAGAAGATATTTTCGCTTTAGTGTCGCAGTCCAAGAAAGCTGATAAAAATATAAAAAAAATAGTTTGTATATTAATTATTTAATAAACTTTATAAACTTAGCGATCATTCAATTTATTTACACTTTTTGCACGTTACAAGAAGAAAATATAACAGAAAATAATTTTGTATACTTTTATTTAATCAGAAAATGGGATTGTTCTAAGTATCAGATCATATTATCTTGCCAAGGAACACTTCCAACGCCATTGAAATATGCTGTAAACTCCTCTCTTATATTCAAAGCTGCATTTTTTGGGCGATTACCACTTTGTGCAGTTAAACCATAGCCAAAAGTATTTGCTCTGTCAATGTTTTTTTCAGGTTCAGAACCAATATATTTTACATGCATCTCCTTGCTAAGAAAATTATGCAAAGCACAACAAGCTTGTGTAATTTTTATAACTTTTTCTGGAATTAATGGGTTTACATTCAATAATATCCTAAAACGATTTGCTAATATACCAAATGCATTTTCTACAACATCTCGTGCACGGCTTAATCTGTAGTTAAAAATACGCTGTTCTTTAGTCATCTTAGTCAGGGGATATGGTTTAAGGATATTTGCAGATAAGGGAACTGCAGCATCTGCTGCAATTATAAAAGGAACCGGGTTAGTACGTGACGGGAGAGGTGTATCTTTGGGAAAATTTAACACATTTTCTTGAATTGCTTTGCATAAATCGCTGTCTCTATACACCCCTCCATCTGAGGTTCGACCGTTTACTCCAATATTAATATATGTGAAATTATAATTTGCATCAACCATTGCCAATAGAATAATACTGTGTTGTTTTTTGCAATTAAAATATGCTGATCCGGAATCACTTTGGCATCGAATTAAAATATGTTTGCCATCCAACGCACCCAGACAATTTGGTAAATTCCATTTGTCTTCGAATTCGTTTGCTATTTTCAACCAGTGAGCTGTAGTATTTGGAACCTTAAACAATAATATTCAATGCAAAGAGTGATGAAGTGTAATAGGACACTCTTCAAGCACATGTATGCCTTGATATAGATATTTTATCTCTTATAGTTACTATAGTGTTGCCCAGTAGTCGAAAGTATATCAAAATCATCATTGACATTTTGAGGAAAATATATATCAATAGTGCGGCTTCGATCTGTATCAAATGTGAGAAAAAAAAGTTATACCTAAAACTCTTCAATAGACTATAGATACTAAACGAAACAAAATGAACATCGGTTGACAAACACAGGAGAAAACGGTAATGAACTGTTCTGTCTTTACCTATTTATATATAGATAATAAAATATTTGTTAACTTACGTTTAAATATTCATTTTTGAGTTCTTCGTAGATTGCATTACATACAATGGGAATAAATTTTGATATAGCACAATCTGATATGCGATAATTGTACTTTAAGGAAACAAAACTGTCGCCTGTTGCTAGATACCTTAAAGTAATAATAAGTTTTGCTCTGGGTGATATAGCCATTCGTAACTGGGTATCCATTTTTGCAATTCTATGGGTTATCTTTGCTAACAGTTTATCAAAAATTTGTTCATCCATTCGCAGGTAGTTCTTGAAACTTTTTACATCATCACATTCTTTGAATTCTTCAATAATGGACAAATTTCCTAAGGTCTGATCGACCCAAGGTTTTATCCACCACCTTCTCACTTGCCTTTGTTTCTCTTTCTGCTGCCTTTGTTTCTCTTTCTGCTGCCTTTTTTTCAATAAGACTGCCAAGACCGCTATTGTTGTAGCTTTAAGTACTTGCTTCTTGCGCGTTAGTACCATCTCCGACTTATGTTTAAATGTATGTTAAATGTTTAAACGAACTATATATATTTTATTTTTGGATATTCGCGCTTTTTCAAATATCTCTGCGACAATTGACAGATACTTTTCTAGGCATAGAAACAAGAGATTATTGTTCGTTATCTGTTCTTGTCATTTGCCAAACAGAATTGCAACAAACTTGCTTGAAAGTACGAGACTGCGACCGTGCAAGTTGCAGGCAATTCTTTTTCATCTATTGCATGAAACTTGCAAATGTAAATCAGCTTTAAGAAGGATAATCAACTACTGTTTGAGAAAGCATGCCGTATATTGTCGAGTCAGTGGGCGGGTCTACTAATGAGTCGAGCCAATCGCTGTTAGTTGGTGTTGGTGACTAGTAAAATGTCATTCATATCATAGCATGTTCATATTATTATGTTTGCGCTGTGACGGAACTTAAACCCAAACCTATTTAATCTCGACATCGTACATCGTATCTTCAACATTATTAATGTTTATGATACTAGTTATAGATAGTGTAGCAAGGTTTACACTCAATGCAACGATGCAAGAGTTATTTCTTTCAGAATAATTTACAAGTTACATAATTTGAGTCTGAGCAAGCAATAATTCGTGATGTCCTTCGTAGTTGTTCAAAAGCGAACGAAACGGAATTTTACAGAGATAATGAAATCCGTTAAAACTGTAGTGGTATGTGGTCAAAATAATCTTTCAGTTGCTGTATTATTGATCTCATCAAAGATTTTACTCTCTCCAGTGAATTAATTATTGCGAATCCACATAAATGTTAATCCTTCGGGTGTTCTAAATAATTTCCATCGCGTAAGTTCAAACTTATTTTGTGATTTCTTTACTTCCAGACAGTCATTTACTAATGAAAGTGGCCCGTAAACCACAACTTCATAAAAATACATTATTTTTATAGTAGATTAAAATTAAAGTGTCAAATAGGAATAAAATCATAGGGATATTTAAATGGCGGCTGTCATAACTTACGACGTCTGAGGTCTCATAAAATGTAATATTTCAGAATCACAGATAATGAAGTTCAGGTTCACAGACAAATAAAGAGTATGGAGTCATAGAGTAATAGGTTAGGTATATATATACTCTATGTTCCTGCTGCTGTAAAGAAAATAGTACCCTGATAAAGCAAAAATTTAAAAGGTAGCAGATGTATATTTTCCTT
This sequence comes from Crioceris asparagi, assembly GCA_958507055.1. Taxonomy (NCBI): domain Eukaryota; kingdom Metazoa; phylum Arthropoda; class Insecta; order Coleoptera; family Chrysomelidae; genus Crioceris; species Crioceris asparagi. The sequence goes on along the minus strand of OY293826.1, from coordinate 76,522,189 downwards.
AATGTTCTTTTGAAAGTCCTCCTACAAAATGTTCACGAACGAACGAAAATATAAAAAGACAATAAAATGACGCAATAACTTATAAACTGATTTCCGAGGAAGAAGGTTAATCATTCATGGTGGGTTTGGTATATCAAAGAGAGTAGGAACCACGTTAGGTTTTAATTTAATCAGCTCGATCATGTTCGAATTCTGAATTTTCCAAATGTCTCTTGAAACAATGTCAACGAAAACGAAATGAAATTTTTTGAATTTGAAAAAATATATAAAATCTTTTTTATATACCTCACAAGTACGTGAACTAGAAGTTGGAATCCAGTGCACACGTCTCATATTGTGGACCCAAATGTTTTTTTGATGAGGGTCTTTAGGAAACCGATACATTTTAAATCCAATTTCGGTTCTATTCCTACAATTCACTGCAGAACATCAAACCAATTTGTTGTAAATTATAATAATAATATAATATAATATAATCCAACTAGCATAATGGAAACAATCAAAAATCAAATTATTTTCCAAAAGATACAGAATACCTATCTCGCTGAAAGACTTCTTGAATTGACGAAAGCCTCTTCGTATACTCAACACACAAATGCCGCTTTCGTGCGGCGAGTATAAACCATATAAAATGAATGTTCTGATATATATTGAACACTACTCGACAGTCCGAAACGCTTTTTTGTAATAAATATAACAATGAACCAACTAAATATGATAAACACTTTCTTCACGTTCATAACCTATACCCAGATAACACCTGACACCTACCTCCAACCTATACCACTGACGTGACAGCCAGGACACAAGATGGCTGGGCGATAATACTCATGTATTCAGTGCTAGTGCTCTACTATTATTTTTGAGAGACAAACAACACCAACCGGTGGTGTACAAATATGGCCGCCGGCTATTTCCATTTTCCAGTGCCGTAACATTCCGAATAATGAAAAAGTACGATGAGAATAATATTTTTAACTAATTTTTATCTGATCGTTTGAAATTTTGTAAGAAATTTCAATTACATAGTCAAGCCAAGCGCTCGCCCTCTAATGGGAAAAGTGCCAATTGAGAACAGATAGGTAATCGTTTGTTTACATTCGTATCTGTTAACACGTGAATTTCACTCATCATGCCGAAGAAAACTGTTTTTAATACAAATTGTGGTGTAATATATTTGTCACAGCAGAAAAATAAGTAAAAGACAATCCATTTTCATCGTTTTTCCAATAAAGGATCAAGATTTGAATAATTTTGGAGTGTTCGAGAATGAGGATTGCAGGTTAGCGTTGCTGTGTGTTATGGCTCTAAAGTTATTAGTAACTTACTTGCTCTGTTCAGAAAATTTGCGAGATATCTCATAATATGGAGTCACTGTACTGCTTAGTTGAACATTTTTTGTACTAGAAGTGTGCTTTCCCAGATAAAAACACTTGCTCTTTTAAGGAAATATGATAACGTCTTATATTGTATATCTTTAGATGTTGATGTACTTTTTATGTTTATCGATTCTCTCAGTTTTAAAATATCTCTTATCTCATGATTTTCTGGTGAAAGGCTCTAGCTAATCGTTATTGTTCCAAATTATCAACTGAAACGATTTCCAGTATAACTATGACAGAATCCATAGAACTTGTATATTTTTGATTTAAAACGAAGAATAAAAAAACACTTGTGTTCAAAATGGTCGTTTACTATCATTTACACAGAAATATATAAACAAAACTGCTGGCAAAGTCATTTCAATTTCATTTATATTGATGATCACTACCTATTATAAATTGTCAGTTAATATACTGATTTCTGAAAATTGTATTCTATCAGATGGTGGAAACTCATATTCACGTAAATGTACATAAACATAAAAACAATTCTTGTATCTCCGCTTCCATGTTACCAGCAACTATATCTACAAGATGAGTAAAATTTACGTGTACATAATTATTTCGCTTTGTAATTTTAATGAATGATGGTACTTACTTAACATTAATAGATGCTTATATTATAATAACAAACGACTATTTTTATTCTCAAGCACAATAATTGCCCTCAAACACAGATCAAAACACTCACAATAACGTAACCTCATAAAGATTACATAGAATCAACTATTATTTCCAACAAACATTACCTATCTACAGTGGGGCCCTCCCACGTGGTGTGGTAATTGGATTCGCCAATATCAGGAAATATTTATTTAGCTTTCAATTTCTGCCGCGTGGTTCGCTGTCGAAGGGGGATGTTGCTTAAAATATAAAAATTGCAATTCGATGCAAAGTTGTAAGAAGATTTACACTTTCTCCATTAACAGATTCCCATCTCGAATGGTCTTGATATTATTAATCATAGTATTCTGCGCTCATAAACTTATAACTTTTTAGCAAGATTAAGGTATTTTATGTTCAAAGTAACATCCCCTGTTCTCAATTTCACAGTGCCCTAGGTGACTTTGACATTTGAGAAATACGCTAATCGACATACTTGCTACCTATTTAATTTGACCTTAGACTCAAAACCTTTTTGTACGACCATGATAATAATAAATAGAAGTACTGTAAATTATTCAATTGAATAAATTTACTTGGATTATGAAATATTTAGAATCATAGGTTATGACTCGTATAACTTTTATATACAAATTTAAAAATATAACAACTGAAATGTATCTTTCCAAGGGCTAAAGGCTACAATATTTTCTAAAATTTGTTATGGGCTTGGATTTGAAGGATTTCGGAAATAATACACTTTCATTTAATTTATTTCAAGATATTTATTTATAAATTAATTATAATATTTCATTGGCCATTAAATATAATTAATTTAAATTACTTATTCCTAATATTACTATCCTTAGTAGGTGATGCTCTTTCTCACATAACGATTTAAATTTATTTTACACAATAATTTTTATGCTACGCCTATGTATTATATGTTATTTGCTTACATTACGAGAACAAGACAACCAAACGAATGAATCCTGCACGGTGTTCATGTGCTGTACCAAGATGGGGACTTCCGTCTCCGTCTCAGAATAATATTAAGTGTTTAGTGCGATGCTCCTTCCTGATTTTTGATAGAAATAATACTCCATTCTGTCAACTTCTTTTATTCGTTCTATGCCTGCTGTCCGCTGTCATCTGTCATGGTTACAAGCTACAAATCTACAAACATAAAACAGTTAAATTACTACAAATTTGTTATGTCAATACTGTACAATAATAGAATATTTTGCAAACTAGTGTGGAAAAGTTAAATAGATACATTGGACTGAAAAAGAACGTGCTGGTTTCATAGGAGGTGTTGTAGAGCATACGTTGTTATATTCAAACTAACAAGAACGTAATACTCAAGAATGCAATGTTAAACCAACAATTATATACTTATAATCGTTGATTAAACTGAATAAGTGGAATTAAGGAAGTAAACTACAACTTATTTATATAAAATGGATGAATTAATGCAACAAGTGCCACCTTCGGATCAGCTCAACCCATCTAAAAGAGGTTCATTAAACTTACTGCCTAATCAATCAAAAGAAAAATACATGTCAATCTATCAGAAATTCATTAGTTGGAGACGGAAAAAGAAAAGTTCATCATTCTCTGAAGATGAATTAATGACATATTTCAATGAATTAGCATTAACATTGAAACCATCGTCGCTATGGGCTCATTACTCTATGCTCAAAAGTACATTGAGTATATATCATAACATTAATATAAAAACATATGCTGTACTCTTGTCATTCTTGAAAAAACAAAATACTGGCTTTAAAAGTAAAAAATCCAAAGTTTTAACAGCAGAGGAAGTGGAAAGGTTTCTCGACGAAGCACCCGACCAGCAATACTTAGCAACTAAGGTGAAAATTGATAACCTTCTTTGTATAATTGAAAAGTCGCAGATAGGTATATTTAATATTTATATGTAATTTATTACAGGTTGGTTTGATTTTTGGTATCAACGGAGCTTGCAGAAGAGATGAGTTATGTAGTATTCGAGTATATGATGTCAAAGAATACGATAACTCTATGATTTTAGTAAAATTGCCTAGAACTAAAGTACACATCGAGAGATCCTTCACAGTCACTGGTAAATTCTATACAGTAGTAAAACGTTATATGGCATTACGTCCAAAAAATTCGAAAAATGATAGATTCTTTCTAAATTATCAAAGTGGAAAATGTACGCAACAGCCTATTGGTATCAATAAATTTGGCAATATGCCGAAGATTATTGCTACATTTCTTGGTTTACCGGAAGCCGATCATTATACTGGCCACAGTTTTCGTCGGACATCGGCTACATTATTGGCTGATGCAGGATCTGACATTGCAACACTGAAGCGGCATAGAAGATGGAAGACAAATCAAGTTCTCGAGGATTCTCTAGGTATATACATTTATAGTCCACAAAGCTGAATATTTACATGTGTTTTCACTAGAATGGTCATTAGAATTTCAACTGCGTTTACTTAGAAAATATTATATTTATTTTGTTAAATTTACATTTTTACTTTCTTACAGCTACCCCGAGTGGCTATGTAAGGAAATTATTCTAATCATGAAAAATTTTCTGTGTCCGGTTATTATCAGATGTTTACGTTTTAAAGTCCAAAAATCATATTTGCCTCGGTCTAGTTGCTGTGCGATAGCCGAAAACCGCGAAAACGGTTGTAACGATTTTAATGGATCTGGAACCTATCCACCACTCTCCCAAGGCGCATCTCTGAGAAAAAAACAGGAAAAAATGTATGCTCAAATGAATGATCAAACTACCTGATTTTTAGATTCGATCGAATTCGATTGGACGAACCAGATTTTTATTTTTTTTTTATTATATGTACTAGTAAATTCAAAATATAACGGCCACAATATTGAACATTCCAACCCTTGATATTTTCAATTTTCGGCCAAAATATTCCTACTTTTTGTGAGTGAAGTGATAAGTTAATATATAAAAGAATCTTTTCTGTATTGGAAGTCCGACAAAAACAAATTTGATATTTAGCTCTATAGACATACCTAATAGGCAATAATTTAATTTTTGATTTGATATTCATCTCCCAAATTGTAATGACACGACGAAGTTTGCTAAATACTATAAGCTCTGTGCAAATTTCAAATGATCAGAGAACCTTTTGGCTTCTTGTCGATAACTTTCCCATTCCAAAATGGTTGTTGAATAATTGCAGGGTTATACGGATCAAAAAGAAGAAGATCAATGTTCAATGCTGAACACGAGGACGATGGTGAAGGATCGTGTATCCAGCATGATAACACAGACTATGGCCTTCAGCAGGTGAGACAACGTTGAACTTGGCACTATTTCTGTTAACAATGCATTTATTCATTATTCTCAGGATAGTACTACAGAATCATCGGAACTAAAGGTCAATGATACGGATTTGGGTGTTGTTCAAATAAAGAGTGAAAAGGTATGAACGCTAACTTAATTTTTTCTCTACTAATAATACCAAAACAAAAAAGTATGTGTTGTAGCTCGGACATTCACATATTACAGAAATAATGAGCAGTATGAGTTCATTCGGTTGTGTCATTTTGATATTTTTTTGTTATGGTTTTTGTTATTGAACAGCTCATTTGATAGTAGCGGCTTTCACTAGTCACTCACTGTGCTCAAGCTCACAGCAGCTATGAGGGTCGATATAAAAGAGATATCATAGAGTTGATACAATCAAGTAGGAATGCTATGAGCAAAGTCTCATCGAAAAACATGGTTCTTTCTGGATTACTCAGATATGCAGTTTACAATTTTTTTATAATTTTAAAAATATTGCGAACAAAATATGATTGAAATAATAACTGGATAGATTGTCGAATATTCGTCGTATTATTAGATGTCATGGTGAAATTATTGAAGTCTTGTTTTCAGTGGAATATCGCAACTTACCTATTCCAGACACAACTCAATATTAATTATAAAATTTATACACCCTCAAGCTGGTTCCGTCGCGTTTTGACAAATAATATGCTTTATAAGAATTTGTTTATATTTTTAGCCTGATCAGTTTGCTACTATAATTGTAAAAGATGAAGAATCACGTACTGAAGGTGAAAATGCTAACGGTCGTCAGCCCCAAGAGGAAACTGAACCGGTAAGAAAAGCCTTAAAAGTCTCATTATTATGCCGAAGAAATGTTGCGATCGCAGATCAGTAAAATAATTATTTAAATAAATAAGGAATTCAATTCACCAAGTCTTTAAAATGACCTAAAAAGTATAAATGTGTTGAACGGAAAATAGATATCGTTAGCGCCACGATTTTTTTTCGGGGAGAATGCATTAGCTATCTTAAACGCGAGCCAGTTTCTTTTCTGGCGCTATCTGTCGCCGACGGTAACTATTTTCCGCTAAACGCAGCCATTTCCGAAAAATTTGGGGAGCTTGTCACAGATAATTGATGCATGACGGGCATGAGCCTGACTTTTTGACCGACTTCAAAAAAGCAATTCGGTTGTATGTTTGATTTTTTATCTCATGTTAAAATTGTTTTAAAAAATTTAGGTAATCCGTATTATCATGTATTACATCTTTTTTTTTGTTTTTGACCCACTTCAAAAAAAGGAAGGTATTTTATGGCTGTTCGCGCGTTTTGCATAGTAAACGTACTCCGACTTAGACGATTTTTGTTTCATTTGAAAGAGGAGAGTTGAGAAATGGTCCCATATTTAGAAAAACTCAAATTCGAAATTTCCTTCCCCCCAAGAAACCGCTCTCGAAGGGGGGTGGAATGGGCAATTTTTCTCGAAAATCTAAAATCTGAGAATGCAGAATTAAAGCTGGAACCATATCCGGAAACGTTTAAATTGATAATTTTTTCAAAAGAGTTACGGTTTTCGAGTTAAGCAATGTTGAAGTCTGAAATATGTGATATGCGTATTTCCGCTATGTGGAAGGGCAGTTTTTTCCTAAAATTGAAAATATGAGATTGCCAAATTGAAGAAGAGATTATATGTAGCAACGTTTAAATTGAATATTTTTTCAAAAGAGTTACGGTTTTTGAGTTACAGCAGTAAGTCTGAAATATGTATATCTGCGCCGCGATTTTTTTGAGATCTCTGTATAATAAATAAAAAGTACAAGCTAAACCTATACATGGGTAATAGGATAAGTACTATCTTCTTTGGTAATAGTAAACGTTCAAGAATTTTCATCCTAATGTAACAGTCAAAAATGTAAAATAAATGTTTTGTACAACAAATTTGTTGTTACACTGAAAAATACAAAATAATATTAATTTTATTGGTGCTGGCAATTTTGAAGTTGTGCCGTTGTAGTTTGTTGTTGTAGGCACCTCCAAAAATACCAGCACCAATAGAATTAATATTATTTTGTAGTTTTCAGTGCAACAACTAATTAAGTCGGTTCGATTTTTTGTAAAAAATATTTATTATAACCTGTTAATGTTGCATTATCATCTAGTTCAGAGCTATGTTTAAAATCTCAGTTCTTAAACTCATCGAAAATTTGCTTTAAAATCGATTGAAAAATTAGTGCTTAACAAAAAGAAAGAAAATAAATATAAACACTGTCTTTGACATACACACTACATGTTCGTATATAGGTTCACGACAGAAACGATGAAAAATAAACATGATATAAGTTATAAAAATGTTAATTTTCAGACTGACGAACCGGAATTTATTTATATTAAAACGGAACCGTGTTCTCCCCCGCGACATCCTGAAAAAGCAGCTCTACCAGTAGTCCCTTCTTCTTCATCAACATCGTCTTCCAGTCGTTGTGATTCTTGCTCGGCCACTTGTTCAGCTCAGACTAACGATGGCATTCAAAAAACAACGACACCACCTACAAGTGGTATATGTAAGGTTGGTATACCGCTGATAAACTTGGAAACTCCTGGTATAATGCAGCAATGGGCCAATTTGGGTATCCGCAATTATATACCAGTGCCTGTATCTGGAGCAGGTGGTGAGTCAATCTATATTTACTTTTGAAACAATATCGTCAAATAGTCTTATGCCATTCTGGTTGGTCAAAAAAAACTCTAACCGTTATGAGTGTCATAGATATAGAGGATGGACTGCGCAATCGACTCACAGATTTGACTCAATTGACTGTTCTATAAAAACGACAAAGTGAATTCGAGACCAATATCTGTCTCTTTTCGGTGGTCTGGTCTATGAAACAACATAAAACATAACCTATCCGTTGAAAGTTGACACATTTGATTTGAGCCAATCGGAGTTAGGCAATCCAAACCAAGTGATTTAATATGGCATTCGATTGTGGACGTTTTTGAGTTTATTTGAAGTTTTTTCGTGTTAAGCCCGCTACAGACGGAGTATGTTTTGCTGCATGATTGCTTGCTTGTTTTGCTGCACGGTCCGATAAATGTTGCCGCGCATGGTGTGTTGATGGCTCCCTCGCTTGTGTTGGCTTCACACGATGCAGGCCATCATGTATTTAAAAGACAGTACAGAGAAATATGACTGTGACAAATGATACAAAATATTGAACATTGTAATCAAGCTCTATTTCTAATCATTGTTACAACAGAGAAAATGTCCCAACCATCAAAAATAACAGTTATCATGTGCAAAATAACTTTTGGGTACTACTCGACTAGTTCCGAGTGCTCCGACAAGGCACGATGCAAGAAATCAATCACCGAAAATAGCACCGGTTCTATCATCAAATCATGCACGAGTTCAAGCTACCAACCGTGCCCGCGATGTCATTTTCTTACACGGAAGCATGCACAGCACCAAGCCTAGCTCCCATCAAGGAAACATGCAGCAAAATATACTCCGTCTGCAGCGGGCTTTAATTACAGTTTATTTTGTTGTAAAATACTTTTTTATGGTGCATACACTAGCGAAATTTGGTCGTCATATTGGTTTCAGATTGCCCCTAAATATTAGACCAATAAAATTGATGATATTACTTTTTGCACAGTAATACATTGTAATGTTCACGTAGCTTTAGGCATTGTTCAAAAAAGAAAATATTCCGGATACAATATTATTACTTGAAATTCTAGTTGGTCAGTTAATATAATTCCATTTTGTATTACAAAAATACTGTCAAAAATCTTTACTTCATTTAACATTACAGGTAACTTTGTTATGCCAGTAATAAGTACTTGTAATGCGGGCATTGTGAATGCTATTCCAGCCACAACAATGATATCACTCGAATCCATCAGGACCTTACCAGAGCCTCAGTAGTAGTATGTAACTACCAATGGATGGAAACCAAATAATACTTGGAGCTCGTCGAATGGTTGAATTTTTCATTCAAAAAAGAAGACAAAAACGATACTGAGCAAAGTACAATTTCTCCTGATTATATCTTGTTATGCATTCTGTGAATGTGGAAGGTGTAATTATTTTCTACAGCGGAAAGGAATGAAAAATGTGATACAGGAAATTTAGATATAAAAAAATTTCGAGTGACAATCCTACCTTTTTATCTATCTACCTAAACACTTCGCATCAAATTTAACGCACCACTAAAATTTAATATAAATTCAAAATTAGTTTTCTCGGAATTTGCTTAATCGATTAGATTTTTTTTAAATTAAACCTTGAACCATTAGAAACGCCCTAACAATCGAATGTTTCAATTTAAGTTTTAGTTATGTACCTGTACAGGGTGTTTGAAAAGAAACCTGTTTGGTGCTTCATGTTTGTTCCATCCTGTGGAATTTACCAGATGCACCAGTAGGTGTCTATCTAACCAAAAGTATAGCCCCATGCTCTCTAAGCATTTTGTTTTTTGCTTCACAGTTTTACATCTATTATTAAATGAAATAGAGAATTTAATATCTAAGGCATCTGTTCGCCAGTCTACAAAAGGAATGGCTGTATTGCCCGTCGCGTAAAATTAGGTAGGCTATAGAAATCAAAATACGTGACACTGCTTGTCATTTAATGAATTTTCATTTTAGTTTATTTTGTAATTGATCGGTATGTATTAAGATTGTAAAAATGGAGCGACAAACAAGAAACGTAGCCCGGGATGAATGTGTGATGGCGGGGATATTAATTCAGGAAGGATTGAGCTGTAGGCAGGAGGTTGGGTGTTTCTCATTCGACAATATTACGCATGTTTCGACGTTTTTAAGAAACCAACGACCACTACACGGGTCTTGGACAAGGACGAAATGCTCTAAGGCATCTGCAGGTATAACTAAACACTGCTCAAAATATCCACGTCAGTACGTCGTCTGTAAGAAGACGACTGGCAGAAAGGAATTTAAGATTCAGAATTCCAGCAAGAGGACCACGGTGAAATGCAGACCATATCCGAGCAAGACTTCAATTTGCCAGGAAGCAGGTAAACTGGGCTGCTGAAGATTGGGAGCGAGTTTTATTCACTGATGACACGAGGTTTTGTCTCTACTGCAACTACCGACGCGCAGTGCTTTTTCAGACGGTGCGACTGCGATGCGCTTTTCGACATATGGTATCGCATTCGCAGAAAGCTTTCACAAAATATCGTGCGCAGTGTTGTCATTGCTCAATTGCTTTTCGCAGTTAGTGGAGTGTATTTGCAGTATGTATAATAGAAGACGAATTGCATGCCGACTTAAAACCCAGGGTGAACACTCATAGGTGTGGATCGGCCTATAAGTGGTTACAAAGACACTGTATATCTTACCTATTAATTTTTGTTGGCCTCTTCCACAGAATCTTTTGTTTTTTTCAAAAACCTGCACTCTTCTTTCCATGCCTATCCCTTTAAACGCTTATTTTTATAGTCTTAACATGTTTTGTCCTATATAGACGGATAACTTTCAATTAAATCAATTATTTTGTATTTGAATTTTAATTTCGGGGCCATTGTGATTCACCAGCTGAAGACAAACTGACAAAATTGAAACACTGAAAAACACGTCTGGAAATGTGCATTTATTTTAGTGATTGGTTTAATATTGCAAGGAAAAATATCGGCCGGTATCTGACCAACAAACGCACTATCATGCGACGAAAAAAAATGCCGCACTAAGAGCTAAAACAGACGAGGCGTTTTGTGCCGACTCGGCTGCCGAAGCGGTGTCTCCTAACTGAAAATTTTGTGTATCAAACCAGACGGAGCGTCAGCGGTCTGGTTGCCGAGTCGGCAGTCGAGCGTACCCTGCCAAGAATCATGTGCCGAAAGAGTTTTTACAACACATGATCCTTGGCAGGGTACACTCGGCAACCAAACCGCTGATGCTCCGTCTGGTTTGATACACAGAAGTTTCATTTAGGAGACCCCGCTTTTGGGCAGCCGAGTACTCGACACAAAACGCTTCGTCCGTTTTTTTGTCGCTTCCGCATAATGTGAAAATTATACATATGATTGCGTCATGCCTCAAACGGAAAATTGCATCGCAGTCACACTGTCTAAAAAAGCCCTAAGAGTAATTCTACGACCAAATGAACGTTACTCGCAATACAACATTCGCCAAATCGAGTTCTTTAACAGCTCTTGCAGGGATTGTTTCTTTGCGTGGTGCACCTTTAAATAATGAAGGGTACTTCACTGATATTTTTTCTGAGCATGTTGTCCCTTTCTCTGATTATTTAGGGGATAACTTCATAGTGATGCATGACAATGGTAAACCGCACGTTGCGAGAATAGTGCAAAATTATTTAAATGAGGTGAATATTAGGACTTTGAACTGGTCACCCCGGGTCCAGATCAAAACCCTATTGATCATTTATGGGACCACGTGGGTAGGCAACATAGAGATCATCAATCACTACCTGCCTACTTGGATGATATAAAGAACATTGTTAGGACTATATGGGACAATATCGATCAAGATCTAATTAGACGTCTGGTTTCCAGTATGAATCGTCGGTGTCAAGCGGTTATAAGAAATAGGGGAGGAAATGCCGGTATTGATACTCAGTTCATGCGAATTGAACCCTCTCTCTAAAATACAGTGTGTCCAAAATGAGGATGGGATAGAATCGCTAACGAAAATAGATACGAAGTCGGTTAAATGGGGAAAATGTTATTCAATTTGATGGTCTGAGCTAGCAGAGAATTGTTATATCCTAGATTTATTGTTGATTGATTGATTGGTTATCAAAAAATGCCATCTGATAGTATTTACTTTTATTTCGGTCCATATGAAAAAACAAAGATGATTATGGTTTCTAGAAACCGAAGCATCGTGTATATATAGTATGCCATATTGTAGAACTCCTGCTGTGAAGAAGTTTTTTCTGTTTCTTCCGGGCTCCCCAGGAAAAAAAATTGAAAAATACTCAACTTTTTCCCGATGAAATAGTAAGGCTATGTCATCCTCAGCTTGGACACATTGTATAGGCTGGCGGAGATATTCCCGGAACGTCCATACCTATGATACTAGGAGAACATAGTATTATGTTCCATACTTCTCGAGGTCAGTTCCATCAACTCAGCTCCAGGCTCCTTTCGGCTCTTCCACTTGAATCCAGCCTCTGGGAGTGAATCAAAAACAATTCATAGCTTGCGATGCAGTTTTCTAGTCGCTGTCATGTCGCACCACGGTAATAAATAAGAGAGATATATGCATGGACGAATATGAATTGTATGCTGCTGCATGCTTTCTACTTACACACTTTTAAAATCCCCCTCCTTCGGAAATTGCACTATTTCTCTTTTGGTTGCTTTAAAAGTGATAATGAGTATGTAAACAGGATTTGAAAACTGATTCGATTTTGAACTGCGATAAAGACCATGAAGATGTGCTTTCCAGACATAGCAGAAACAATAGAATGCATTATTTACTGTTTAACGGGATTTATATGCAAAGAAATATTTAAATGGTCGAAATGCCCCACATGTAGGGAGCATCTTTATCATAGGACACTGGCACTTTATCTACATTAACAGAGCGTATTTAATCTTTGTTAACAGTTTTGAAATCTAGGGGACGATTAAATCATCCAAATGCACTAATTACCTTTTTTCTCATAGAAAATATCTTGGGAAAATATATTCATAGAGTTGATGTTTTTGAAAATGTGATAAGAATTGTTTTCTAGTTCATTTTCCATTTCTTCCCCATGTAAAGAACATGTGGCGGAAGAAATATCTAAATCTGTTTACTTTTATATTTTCATGAGAATCAAACAGTACTACTGTAGAGAATTGTAGTAGGTCAACTTAACCTATCACTCCATGGTAGTATGCACACTTGGTAGGCACTTTGATCTGCTGCTAGCGTCGTCTATGAAGATCAAGACTGCCGAACAAATCATCATAATTATTATAACTAGATTCTGTTCTGTACACATATTTGCGAGTTATTATATAGTTGATTGTTAATAAACGCTACAACTACAAACAAGATGATAAAGATAATAATAAGTTGAGTGCAAAGAAGATGAAAGAATCTATCTTGGAATATTTCTGTTATTTGCCTAGTTTGGTTTTATAACTGTCTGCTAGGATCCATAATAGATATACAACCTTGTTTCCAGTATTTTGTATTTGGAAATAAGAATTTTTGTGGGATGTATTAATAAACGTCGTAAGGAGAAGAGAATTTAACTCACTCCACAGTCCACGCATTTTATTTTATTTATTTCTTGAAACTAAAAAAAAGCGCTGCAACATTTTTGACAGATTTTGGTGGAAAACTCTTGCGCTTTTTAAGCTGCAGCATCAGAAATACCCCAACAGTTATTTTTAAAAGCTTTTTTATAAACCAGCTCAAGAGCGCAAGACGTCTAACAGCAAAACCTGTCAAAAATGTAGCGCTTTCTTAGCTAGATGTGTGTTGGACACAGGGAATTATACCATAAAACTATGAAGAAAAAGGTACCGGTAGAAATAATTTCCCATTGATAAACAAACAACCATGGCATTGCTGTTCACTAATATTCTGAATTTGTTGAATGAATATTCAGAATTAGAACAGCGCGCCGTAAAGATTGTATAAAAAAGTACCACTTATGGTACCACTGTACTCGACGACAGTGACCTAGTGACAGTGGCGACACAGGCATCTCCTATTCCTGATTGGCAGCTGATGTCACATGGGTTCGTCCGCCATTAAAAGACTAATTCTGCGCTTGTTTACATTGGTTGACGTAAGATTTTCGTGGCGTTTTGTTTGTTTGGTTAAAATTGTGCATTATTTATTATTTCAAAATTGTTAAGACCAGTTAGCCTGTACAGTAAGTGGTTGAGCTTAGGCAATAAACGTGTAAGTAAGTGTAATTCTAATAATATTTCGTATTATTATATAGGCTTAAGAGGTACCTAAAGTTGTTTTTATTTTAGGTTTAGCTCGCAATGCCTGGTTGTGCTGCAGTAATTCTGACAAAAAAGGCTTCATTATGAGAAAGTTTCCCAAAGATCCTGCCCGAAGGAAGCAGTTGTTAACAAAAATGAAAAGGCTTAAATGGAGTCCTAGGGATTATTTCTGTTTATGTGAGGTTAGTCTACAATTTTGTGATATCAAGTGATCAATGTCTGATTTCCTAGTAATATGTGATCCATCATGTACTTCTCTCTAGAGAGAGATAGCAGTGAGAATAGACGATGTCTATCACATTATGGTAAATAGAACTTTCTAGGAAACCAGACTTTTCTTATTGTTTTATGTTTCTCATGAATAATAACTGATATTTAATGAAATGAAAGGTCCATTTTGCTCCTGACATGTAGGAAAAGACTCGTGAGGATTGGCGCAAAAATTGAAAATTAATGTTGTTCCTACAATCTTCGATTTTGCGCCACCAAAAAAAGCAGACAACCGCCAAAAGTACGTCAAACCTCCTCGTTAAATAAGGGTAAGTCTTATGAGCTGTCGATAACAATAATTTCAACATTCTTTAATAACGTTGAAGGTGAATCCCAAGATCCAGTCGACGTCCAGCTACATACAGTTACAGGTGAAGGTGAAGCTGGATTGGAATCACAACCATCTACTTTACGTGATGGAATGTTGGCTAGTACAGCAGTTTCATGTAAGAACGATATTCATTCAAAACGAATAATTGATTAATCACAAACAGTATTTTATTGTCACCTTATTTATTTTAGACAAAATTAATTAATAACACCACCGTTTTTATTTTATCTGCGAAATTGTTTACTAATACATGTTTTTTATTATAGGTGCCTGAAGAACAGGATACGAGCCCGACAGAAAGTTACTCACCCGTCAATGTAAATATTGCTTTGCATGAGAAACTGATAGAGTATGAGCGCATGTATTTGAAGTAAAGAGCTAAAAATTCTAAATTACGTTGGCTGGTTATGCTTTATGAAAGGTCTAATTACTAATCTGTAGGATTTTTTAATAATAAAAATTCAACACGATTACCTATCCGTATTTCATTTCGTTAAATCAATTCTGGATCATTTCTTTCAACAAAATCACCATGTTTCTACCTACTGCATTTCATCTGATTTCAAACAAATTCCTACATTTGGGAATTAAACTGAGAGATATATTGAAGCAAAATGGGGTCTTCTACAGTGACTATACAAGTATAAAGTCACTGTAGGGTCTTCTGGCTACTGTAAAATAAATGTATTTGTTGAATCTGAGTTTCAACATATGCGGATTATTATTTGAAATTGCCTCTTCATGGCGGATGGGACGGAGCTTTATTAAGCACGTTTGTCGTCACTGTCATTTTAGAGTCACTGTATATTCAAGTCCCTCTATGCTCTACCTCTGTCTAATGCGACCGGCTATGAAGTGGGTCCGCACTACAACACTTCGTGCGTATGTGCGTATACCTCTCTTATTTACTTACTATAGTGTTTCGCACTGACAGTTCCTCTCGAGACACGTTACATTAGTATTAAAGGTATGCTGGTTTCGATTCTTTTAAACGGTGATAGAGACTATTTATTCATTGAATCATGTTTGAATAAAATATTGTAACGTTTAACCCTGTGCTAAACGTTGTGGGGTGAGTTCACTTGCGTAAGACTCAAAGTTCGCAGATTGCTTCCAATGATTTATTTCGAACACACTGTACACGGCTTTCTGTTGTAGTACAACTGTCACTATTTGTCACTTTGACTATCGCGTTCCAACTACTTTCGACTTATGTCTCCAATTGACTGATACAATAAACTGACTGTGTCCCATGATCGTCACGGCTTTATATATCTAAATCATGATATGACATTCATCGAGAATGTTCTATGATTATCTAGACGAACATAATTAATGTTCTAGATCCTTGTCAAGGTGACAATAGCACGACAAATTGTACCTCACATACAGTTTCTGGAAGGATCGAGAACAAATCTACTACAATTCCAGAACTACACAATGAAATACACAAGCAACACTACTGCAAACAAGGTAGAATGAATACAAACTAAAAGAAATAATAACAGTAAGTACATGATAAACTACCCACGTAACAATATATTACATTGAAACGACTAGCAATTATTTATGGTCAGTGCATCTGGTAGTATCGGATTTCATTTTAAACAGTGCATTGATTATTGATTATTTATTTTATATGAAATCAGCGACAATTTCTTATGTTTCATGTTATTTATTTAATTTTTTGTTCATGTATATTTGTTATAATATGATAAATATATTTTTTCTAGTATCTGTACAGTGAAATTTTTCATCATGATTCACCTTTTTTATAGTTTTATCAATAACTAGTATTGACAAGAATCAAACTCGGATCGCAATATCATCAGAGCATTGTGAAAAATAATTCGATATATCGATAATGATAAACGACTGGTCGACGTAAATTTATTTTATTTACGACTAATATATAATGTAAGCATTACACTTGTGGTTTTAGAAGTATAATACTATATATTATTCCCTCAAGGTATAATGAAGAGAGATTAATATTCATTATTCCCTCTTGCACGTCAATCACAATTTCTCAAATTAAATAATACCATGGAAACAATACACACAAAATCAAAAGTGTCAGCGGCAAACAGTCAAATGCATATCTACCTAGATTTTGTGTTTATTTATTGAGGATGGATAAAAATGAAAAATCTTTTAGTGTTGCACCTACAGAAATTATAGGTATATTAGTTGTAAATAAAGTATAGTATACACCTCGCTATAATGGCTATTATTACTTCAGATGATTACAACACTCGCTCGTTTTATCTTCGGTAATTATAGCGTCGTTGTATACAATGTGTCCAGTATAGAATGATGTACATGGCACATGGGGATATTGGAAACTGTAGGAGAAACAACGTCGCTTACATGGAAGAAAACTTGCGTATTTGTATGCCCAAAAATAATCTAGCTTTATTCTATTTTAAATCGATACCGAAATGTCAGTTTCTTAAAAACCATAAAAATTTTCCTTATTATAGGAGATGAAGTTTTCAAACTTTTAGGAAATGGGTATACGCCGTTGCCAAAAATGGCATCAAAAAATTTTTTGGTTTATGTTTCGTACGGCCGAAATCAACTTTTAAGTTTTCTTATGGGCGCCATATTGAATTTGTACATTTTCGAAATCGTCGTGGTAGAGCTATGTTTAGGCGTCTGAAAGTGAACCTTGTCACCTACGGGAGTATTGTTAAGTTAAAAAGGAACATACCTCCAGACGAAAATAAAGAGTGTGGTTGAAAGACCTCGTACATCTTTGCGTCAGATTGAAGAGATAATAGGCGTTGCTCGGTCTACAGCGCATAGTATTTTAAAGCGCCGTGAACGACCTTGCCAGCGACATGATGGCGATACTGTTAGAAACATGGCATTTGGCCAGTTTTTTAATCAGAAAAATAACGAGATACCTTTTCCTTAAAAAATCCTTTGGTCAGTTGAGTGCCGATTTACTAATTGTGGTCTCTTTAATCATAAGAACGTATTTTGGTCAGATGTAAATCCACGACTACTTCGTGAAGTTAGGCATCAAGTATGGTGGGGATTTAACGTTTGGTTTGGTATTTTGGGTACCCATAAAATTGGACCGTATTTTTAGATGATAAATTCTGAAATATATTTAAACCTTGTACAAACAAATTTAAAAGAAGATCTTATGGACATTCTACTAGCGGTTCTGCAACAGATGTTTTTCCAACAAGACGGCGCACCGCCACATAATGTACAGATTATCATGAACTTTTTAAATGCGAGATCCCCAGACATAACACCCCTTGGTTTCTTTGTATAGGTTCACCTTATAAATCAAGTGTACACTAGGTTCAATAAAAACATTGGAGAATTAAGAGAAGATATTACAGAAGCTATTCACAAAAGATAAGGCAATAAGGTAGTCCTGTGAAGCTGTGTTGAGACGATGTATGTTGTGCGTGCAACAAAATGGAGGATTATTTGAAAACTTATTGTAATCGTGAAATACAGTGTATTTTCTTTGTTTTTGTTTTTTAAAACTTAAATAGCAATATCAAAGCTTACTACTCTAAAATCTTATTTTTTATATTTTTCCGGATTTAAATTGACCAGACATTAATGTATTTGTTATACATAGTTAAAATGACGATTTCAAAAATGTAGAAATAAGGAAAACAAAAGTCGACATTTTTTTGATGCCATTTTTGGTAACGCTGTATCCTCTTACCCATATCCTGAAAATTTGTAAATTTCACGTTGTCTCTCCTACAGTTTCCAACATCCCCATGTACAGGGTCTTTGATAATATACTTAATATTTACCTAGCTATTTGGAGCCTTTATTTTTAAAGATAGAAAAAAATATTTTATAATTTTTTTGTCGTCATAATTGGTGAAGATTTTAAAAGAGTAGTGGGTGTTTTTCTCCCCAATTTCTACGCCAATGGAAAAATTACGCCCATTTGAACCGCCAATTTTCTACACAAAAAAGTTACTGTTGGTCGTGTGCTCTAAAGTCGACCGTTTTCGACAAAAATCAACTTGTTGAAAAAACACGGTCAATTTTTTGAAATACAATTTTTTACTTACTAATTAAACAAAATTTGTATAAACGATAGACCAGTAAGAAAAGCCAGAAGGGACCGTGTTTTTTTCAACATAAAAGTTGATTTTTCTCGAAAACGGTCGACTTTAGAGCTCACGACCAACAGTAGGTACTTTTTGTGTAGAAAACATTGGCGGTTCAAATGGGCGCCTCAAAACCGTACTTTTTCCATAGGCGTATAAATTGGTGAGAAAAACACCCACTACTCCTTCAAAATCTTCACCAATTACGACTTAACAAAAATTGTTTTCTGACTAAAAACTTAGCTTAGTATGAGTGGAAAATCTTTTAAAAGGCTATTTTCTGTACGTTAAACGTTTCCGGAGATATTCACAGAATACTTTATTTCGAAAATTCCAAAAGATAATATGAAAAACCAACTACAATTTTTATATGAAGATAGAAGAAATTGTTTTCTTCTATCTTCTATCCAGATAAACACGTAAATATAATCAAAGACCCCGTACATCATTTTATACTGGACACACTGTATATTGGTTTTAGCTCTCCTCAATCCTTCTCCTTATAAACTTTCACTATACTAAATCACAAATTCCCCCGTGAACGCAATATCCTTAAAAAGTGGATCAATGATCCCTTCACATATTAATATATTTTCTATTTTTGTTTCGTTCTAGAGAAACCTTACAAACCCAACTAATAAAAGTATTTCCTATATTTTGTAAAAAGGAGTCATTTTCCATTAGTTATAAAATTGGTTGAACATTTAAGTATACCACAGCAATCTTGCACATTTATAGAGCTGTAAGTCGGAAACCGTTGAGGTTTTAGAAAAATGTTCAATTTAAACGTTGTTGCATATGGTCTGTTCTTTTGTTATGCAGTCTCAAATTTTCTATTTTTGGTATCAGATAGGGATTATTTAGTAACTTATTGATTTTCAAACACCATTTGACTTTGGCAGATACGACCGACCCGCTCCAAGGCTCTACGACTTGACAATAGCTTGTAACCTCAAATGAAAGATAAATTTTGATCTCAAGTAATGAAAATATAATATAACAAGTTAGATACTTTCAAACTGTTGGATATTTGTTTATTAATGGGTTTCATCAAAAATAGATATATCTCACCTCAAAATTTGTATCTTTTAAAGTAACAATATCATCGCTTATTTATATGTAATTGGCGTTGAATAAGTAATTGATTACCAATCGATACCAAACCAACGGGAACTGTGTTGTATATAGTAGTAAATTAACTCATTATAATAAGGAGCTCTGGAAGGCTAAAAAATACTCGTGGAGAAGGTTCTGCGAAGAGATTCACGAGACCTCCGCAAGTGCCCGAATCCACAAGGTCCTAACCAAGGATGGCTCTAATGACAAGGTTAGTTTCCTGAAGAATGCTGACGGGAACTACGCAGAAACGGTCAAGGAAAGTTAAGAGATGCTTACAAAAGCACACTTCCCGGGAGCCAAAATTTATCAAGGTCGATCGGTGGCAATTGCCAAGAGCGAGGAAGTAAGAAGACCCAAGCGAGAGGACTGTCAAATTGTCTCCGCCATCGCAAGGCCAGATAAAATAAAATGGGCCATAGAGGATTTCCAACCCTTCAAATCACCAGTAGAGGATGGAATCTACCCAGCGCTATTACAGGAGGGTAAACAGGGACTAGTGCCATGCCTAAACAAAATCTTCAAAGCTTGCCTAGCTTTATGGTGAAGGTCAAATTTTAGACCATACACTCAAATCACACAGACCGATCAGCCTTACGTCCTTTCTACTTAAGACTCTGGAAAGACTAGTAGACAGATTCATAAGAGACAACGCTCTGAAAGCTTGTCCCCTAAGTAAGAGTCAGTTTTCAGATTCTGGCTAAACGCTTCATCTTGCGAAAAAATGTTACATGACCATTGTTGTTTGTCTTGACATGCTGAAAAAAATGAGTGGTAGCACGATTTGACCAGAGAATTTTTACTTTTCTACCGCTATTATTATTCACTGGAATTTGCCGGCGAGCGGTAGGAAAGTCCTGTGAGTGGACACGCCAGATTTTTTTTCTAGTATAGGTACGCCCAAGATCGGTACCAACCCCAAAATTTATATGAGATATAAAATGCTTTGAATAGAAAGATGCGTTCTAAAATAACTGCGCATGTTGAGTGAGAGAGAGCCTTCTCTGATCTATATACCATGTTATATAACAACTAACGTTTATTCCAGAGCAAAAATTATTAAAATTGAAGAATAGACGTCTCAACCGATCAAAGAAGAAGATTTGACCTACTCGAATACTGTTCTCAGATCAAATGATGTCCGAAATTTAACACAAGATTTAGAATCGATCCACTCGAGTACTGGTCTTATATCAAATGATGTCGAAATTTTAACAAATGACTTGCAAGCTGCAAAAAATAAATTGATCGTCTGCAACAAGACATTGTTTATTTCCAACAAATAAAACTCAAATTAACTAAGCAAATCAAAAAACGAAATACTCAAATTTGGAAAAAACTACATCAAGTAAAAGAAGTTTATAGTCAAATTAAGCTAATGACTAGACAAAAAAAGGAAGAAGGTATGAAAATCAAGATAAAGAATTTGCATTAGAATTGTATTATTGGTCATCAAAATCATATACATTTCTTCAGAATTAGTTTTGTTTACAGAGTGTGGCTCATTACATTTAGGGCGCAATGATTTTCATGGATGTGAGATAAATTTAACGGTTTTGGAATTACTGAAAAAACTAAATCAAAAAAATGAAAACTAAGAAAAAGTATTATCTCTAATATTCGATGAAATGTCGCTACAGGAACATCTAAATTACGACACCAAACGAGACATTTTTGAAGGATTCGAAAACTTCGGTGATGACCAACCTAATTCGATGAAGTTGTGCAACCATGCTATGGTCCTTATGACTAAGATTTATACTTAGATTTTAAACAGGTTATTGGGTACTTTTTAAGCAAGGAATCACATTCAGGTGACATTCTTGAAGATATATTTCTTAATATTTTGGCAGAAGTATTTACGACAGGTTTTACAGTTAAGTTGATAGTTTGCTATTTAGGAACTAATAATGTAAAATTTTATTATATTCAAAAACACTAAAGTTTACTTTTTCTGTGAAATGATAAAGCAATCCTTCGAATTTGGAAAATAAAATTTCTCACAATCAAAAGTAGAGTTTAATTCAAAGTTTGACGATCATTTTGATCAAAGTTTCAATCTAGCCGAAAGAAATGCTCAAGTTTATGTTTTGGGTTGGATCTTTAGCAGATTATCGCATGGATTATTAGATTTAAAAAATAACTACGATTTTGAAAAAAATACACAGATTGAGCTAAAGAAATAATGTGAATCTTCAAAATTATTTTTTCCCAATTCAAAACTGAAAAAAAATCTGAGAATTTAAATGGTTATTCCAGACAAAAATTGTAAGGTTTTCTCTAAATAAGTGTGAATGGTGATAGATTTAATTTGATTGAGATGTGTAACTCTGATGTAGTTTTGACTGAAAATTTAAAATTTTTTTGTAATATATATATATATATATATATATATATATATATATATATATATATATATATATATACATATATACATATATATATATATATATAATAATGATAGATGCTCTACACCTTTGTGCTTTTATTTAGTTGGACACAACCACCAAAAAAAATAAAAGCACAAAGGTGTAGAGCATCTATCATTATTATATATATTATACTCTTTCATTTATGAAATATAGATATCTTCATTTATATATATATATATATATATATATATATAAATATCCAATTTAAATGTTGCTGCATGTAATCTCTGATTTTGTTTAATATGGGACCATTTCTCAACCCTTCAGTACTAACATGAGTACTTGAGTTCTAATATCGGTCTATGAGACCTCTAAGCAACTTGAGATTCAGTTCCTGCTTCTGATAAGTAAGTAAAAACTAAATTTTTCTAAATAAGTTCAGAATAATTACACTCAAATATGTATTTTCAGGATTTCCTGACAAAAATGATAATTTTTCTATTACATAAATAAGTAGTATCACAATTGCTAACATCGGTCTAAAAGTCCGAATTACCCTTATATTTAAAAAAAACGAAATGGCACTTTTGGAAATAAATACTAGCAATTATATATCAAAACTAATACAAAATATTATGCTACATTGCAAAAAATTAATAAAAAGGGTCAATTACCTGCAAAACTTAAAAAGTGCCAAAACTAACATCGGTCAGTAGGACCGAGGAAAAAATCGCAATAAGTTTAAATACGCACTTCTTACTAAGAGGGCTGGTCGGTAAATAAATAAAATTAAGCTAGCGAGCTGCGCGTAGGTTATGACGCACGGAGGGCAGAGATTTAATAACAATCGTGGGCGTCGGTCTGTCAAACCGGATGTTAGTACTGGAGGGTTAAGAATCTAAAGTCAACCTATAAAAATAACTGGCTTCTTCGAAAAAAAATGCTTATAAAAAGTTTATCCTTGAATCTAACAATCCGACCAAATCCGCCTGGAAACTTGAAAAAAATCTGTTAAAACTATCCCAAAAAATTTTGGTTTGTCTGCTGATGACTTTATTAACTTTTTCATCACCGTTGTATCCTAAATATTACAATCTTTACCAACCAGCTAACAAAAAATAACCGAGAGCGGTTTTCTTAGTCGGATTGAACTAAACATGAATAGTTTCTACTTGAGCACTATTAGCCATTTAGAGGTGGCTAATACAATTATGTCACTAAAGAACTCCAGCTGTTGTGACATTTATGAAATTAGACCCTCCTTACTTAAATCCAATGTTGATGTTATAATCCGTCCCATTGCTGAGCTATATAACAAGTGTGTTATTCTGGAACATTTTCCTGACTGCTTTAAGATATCTAAAGTTATCCCTGTATTTAAAAAAGGAGACATTAACACACCCAGTGACTATCGTCCAATTTCTGTTGTAGCTCATTTCGGTAAGGTTTTTGAGGTCATTCTTAAAACTCATCTAGAAAGCTTTTTTGAAAAATCAAAGCTACTCAACTCCAGCCAATTTGGCTTTTGTAAGAGATGAAAGACTGTCCAGGCGATTTCTAGGATCGTTTCGAGTATAGTCGATGACCTTGAGTTTGGTCGCGACTGACGAGAGCTTTCGACTGCGTGAATCACAATCTTCTGCTCGACATACTCTACAAATATGGTATACGTGGCCCAACTCTGAAACGTATAAGATCCTACCTGTCTCATAGTAGACAGTGCGTATATTTCGACGAAAATATCTCGGATTCCGGTTCTGTTATGCATGGGGTACCACAGGGGTCTATCCTAGGCCCTCTGCTTTTTATAATATACATCAATGACATGGCATTTCACATGAAATCCCAGTCTTGTGTTTTTTTTTGCTGATGACACAACCCTTCGTACATCATGTTCTAAGGAGTTCAATGTCATAAAACTGGCTGTTGAAGAGACTCGAATCAGCTAATTTGAAGATTTGTATCTTTTGACCATGAAAAAATAAAGTAATATTATTCAGACGAAATCAAGTCATAATATTGAAGATTATATTGCGAAATTTCATTTAAATTATACGGGCTTTTTCAAAAAATAAATATGTAATAATTTCATATAAACATCAATAAGTCAATTTTTTCAAATGGGATTGTATGTTTTTTACTATGCCAATGGAAAGACCGTTAAAAAGGTAAGTTTATACAGTAAATAAAATAACATAAGAAACAAATTAAGATAAAATAAGAAAGTTGAACATGCTCATTTACATGAGAGCGTTTATACATGAAATAAGGTAAATTAAGAAATAAGAACTAGAGATGGCCAACTTTCATCTTTATCTTTTATTTTATTTTGTTTGGAAACGATAATGCGCATGATCAAACACCAGAGAACACTTAACTTGCACACAACAGAAAAGTTTTTTTTGTCACAAAAGCTGTGATTTGATTGGTTCATTCTTATTTTATTTTCGTCATCTGTATAACCAATCTTTTTTGAGGTTATTCTTATTTTAATTTACATTTGTTTCTTAAGTTGGCCAACTTCTACTTCTTATTCGTTAACTGATAATTGTTACTTGGCTGCATGAACACTCCCATTGAAAAATAAGAAGTTCAACTTTTACTTGCTATTTGTAATTGTTACTTATTACTCGTTAATTTGGGCTGCATGAATTCACACTAAATCAAAAAAGCGGTTTGTTCTCGAGAGGTACTGAAAGGTGCGCGCGCATCAATAAAAAATCACGGTAAATACAAGCGTTAGAAGCTACGTGGATTACGACTGTCGAATGTAATCCATGTGAGTAACGAAGGGTTAATCATTCGACAACTGATGGAAATAGGCTTAAATTCACATAATGAACATAATATTATTTTTTTATGTAGAAACTGATAAAAAATTAAAATTGTACAAGTTCCATAAGAAAAAACAAAGTTGTAGATTGCGACTATTTATAGACCTTTTAAAATCAGATAGGGTTACTTAAAGGATATTTTAGATAACATTAACTGTATCCGCGTAAAGCTCCGCAAACGCTTCGGTGAAACACCTGTTGGAATAGATTGTCTGTGACCGTGTATACTGCCGATATCAATAAAAGAACTTCGAGCCTCAAAGTTCAAGATAAATTTGAAGAGATATTTAATCTATAAATGTTTATACAGTGACGGAGAATTCCTTGCTGTCAAAAAACACGCTATCACTTGACTTCCCATTGCTGTAACTTTATTTGTATTTTTTTATATATTTTATTTTGTTATACATTTGCTTTTGTAATATTCTTATGTGTCTATTGACCTGCTATGATTGTATGTTGCTAAAAAATGTTTATATTTTGTTTTTGTATACATATGCTTTTATTATGTTCCTATATGTTTAATGACTTGCTACGATTGTATGTTGTTACAAAATATAATGAAATAAATAATATCTATGTATCTATCTATCTATCTATCTAAAAAAGCAGACAGTCGACTTGTATACCTACCTCCTCCGTCTGGAAGTTGGTCATAAATACATAGTTCATATTTCCTTGTGCCTACTTTCCGAAATGCTTTAGTCAAAACTGAAAAATATCGTCGCGGATAATATAAAACTGTTTTGTAAAAACTAGGACTGACTTTTTTTATTTGGTGCAAAAAATACAAAATAATATAAGAAATTGAATGTTTGTACCCTATGGAACTCGGGGAAAATGTTTCATCGAGATTGCCGAATTATCTTGAAATAACTGGGTTTGAGTCAATTTATTTCATATGCTAGACTTCCCTTGATATTTCAGTAGAAAGATTGGTGTTTTGCTTTTTCCAGTTTACACATTTTTTCAGGGTTTTCGAACGTTCTTTTATGAATTTTGGTGAGGTAAATTGAACGTAAATATCCATCCAATTTAGTAGCATTTACTACTTTTGTAATTTTTTCATGAACTTCCATAGACGCAAGTCGCAGTTATCAGCAAAACATTTCTTTATTCGATTAAATAGAATGGAATTCTAGATAGTCATTTGAAAGATATCATCATGATATGATATCTTTCAAAAACATATCCAAAATCACATTCCATTTGTATACGGTTTATTCATAAGGATATGAAGAAACCCTATACAAAGGAGACGCACTTTTTACTCGAACATAGAATGTATCGAGGAGATGTTCCTAAGGACTCTACTCAGTGCGAAATACACCCCAACTGAGACAGCTGGGGAGTATATAAAGTAGCAACGGCACAATTTCTGGTGCTTAATTATTCGATAGAACAGTAAAACACTGATCATAACCGAATATATCAATGATATGATATTTATATCGCTCATGTAACTAACTGACAACCAGACTGATAAAGTTAAGATATTGATATTACGGTTTGATTTGAGCACCAAAGCCACCTAAACCAGCGACCATATGATGATGATGAATTAAATACGTCATCTTGGTTTGATTACCAGTACTAATGCTGATAAGTTATCGCAATTATTTTTCAATAAAGCATTCTAGCTTTATTTTAAAATCATTAGGTACCTACTGAGAAAACAATTTGAAGATGGAGTTAGTATGCAGTCGAGAAGATAATATAGTTAATATAAAAGCACATTAGCACAGCTTATCTTAGTGTGTACAAAACAAATGTGGTATATCAGTGTAAAGTGGAAAAAATCCTCGGCTGGCTCGTAGCCAGTGGATAGGTAAATTTCGCAGTTTTTAATATTCATTATTTCTTCTATAACTCTTGGGCAAAAATGTTTCAAACAAAAGTTGTAGGGATAGATCATATCTATAACTTCGAAATATTTTGATAGAATTCGATCTATTTTTTGAGAGTTTCTTAAAAGGTTTTGAAACCATTAGTCCAATCTTTTTAGCAAATTTGATATCTTTAAAAATGCTACCTCTATCGTGTTAACAAATTTCATAATATCCCATATTATGCATAATATCTGGGTGACCGAGCTATGCTCCACAGGATTTAGGGTGGGTCTGAGTTACAGGTGTATCACTAATCGACTTCTCGACCCCCAAACCCCATACTGAAATTTTATCGCAATCTTCGGAGCCATTCCCGAAATAGCTAGTGTGAACCTCGAGGGTCACACCCATAAAATATGAAAGTATTCTCAACTGATTTCTCTACTCCCAAAACCACTTTTCGGGAGATCCTACTGTTCCTAGAAATTCTTTATGATTTGCTATAACACACGTATCTCAGAGAAAAAAGCAGGACAAAAGTTATGTTCAACGAACTGTAAATTTTTCCATTCCCTCATATTCTTGCTAATCGGTTCGTCTTATTTCAAAATTGAATATGACCATTGTTGTTTGTCTTGGTACGCTTAAAAAAAATTAAGGAACTAATTTGAGAGCGGTAGAAAAGTCGTGTGAGAGAACACACAAGTTTTTTTAATGTAGGTATTTACTTCCACAAAGCTTAAATCTGGATTCTGGATTTTAGTCAATAAACTTATTGATTCCTTTACCAGCTTATAAATTAACATCAGTTCCCTTAGAGCGCTGTATATAAAACGCCTTAATTCAGTCTTACACTTGAATAGTTTTAATAAATAAATCTCATGTTTATACTATATACATAACATATATTATCAATATATACAATAAAAAAATGTTTATTTAAAAAAATATATTTACAACATAAAAATACTCAAACTAATAATATCTGAGCTGAGCCCTTAGCATGGGGGTAGGAAAGCCGGACTTATCCAAGTCGTGGCCAATTCCAAAAACTGAACCTGAACTAAGAGGATTCAACCTCATCAAAAACCTGAATCTGATTTCTATTTGGGAAACCAGGCAAAATTCCATTTTGTATTATTCTCTTGCATATGCTGCGGACATGAAATCTTATGGCAGTTCTGATATTGAATGAGAAAGAGATGATTGAGGTAAGAGATGCAGTTCTGGTAGGGCTGGAACGCTCTGAACTTCTAGGGCATTGCTGTTAGGTGTTGGAGCGGCGCCAACACTAGGCGACAAAAAGTAACCCGTGATGTCCGAGGCGCATACATTTGAGTACTCGGATCTGAATATATATATTATTTTAAGTAATATTTTATTTTCATCTCTGTAGGTTTCCAGGGTACCCTGTTTTAGGCTTCGTAATGTTCTTGAGTATATCCAAAACATTTACAATTTGAATACTTATAGATATTAACCGATTAACGTATATTATAAAATATTTGTGTTAATCATGATATTCATTTTACTATATTCTCTTCTAAATGGTCTAAACAGGCAATGTCTCTTGAGCAAAGTGATACAAAAAATACAAGAACATAATGTTTATTTACTTCTTTTTTCCAAACTTCCGACAAGTGCGGTATCCTGTTTTTTATGAGGTATATTGCTGGAAAACAGTTTCATTAAAATTTGCCATGATCTTAAATATTATTTTTTAAGGTAGGTAATTTCCCGTAGTCAGTAAATTGTACATAACAATAAGTTGCATACAATATGAAGACCTTGGAATTGAAATTCTGACGATAAAATTATCCATATCTCTACAAGATAATATATTGTCCAATATGACTCATACTTTTAAATCATTTTTATGATTTAAAATTAGTGGATCTAGTAAAATAACTCTGAATAGGTATATTTCTTCTCATAAAAATGAGAAATAAATGCATATTTTCACTATGAAATGACAGACGTGTCAAGTAATACAATGCATAATACATAGTGAATACATATATGAACTTGGTCAATACTTGTTTTCCTATATCATGATGTAATCACAACATAAGAAAACTATGCAAGTCTGTTCAGGCAAGGATGACGTCAGTTAATTATTGACTACGGTGGGGTTCCCTTTCTTGAATAGGTACATTAGTTTGTCTTTGTACGAAGGAATTAGTTAAACTATTTCTTAATCACCCAAAAAGCAATGCAAGACAAATAATGGATTAAATCTAATAAGGTTCCAAAGTTTATCTTTTTCCAGAAAAAATCGTTGTAGGAAAGTAAAGGTTTTATGGAAACGAGAAAAAGCGTTTTCAAGAATATTAATTCCCAGAAAAGTTATACTTTTTATCCTGGTGAGCATGAAATCAGTATATAATAACATTACCAACCTGCTAGATTTGTTTACCTGTCACAACTTTTAGAGACAACCTGACTGTAGTTTTTAAAAATTCTTATCAATACCAGATATATGTAACTGTCGGCATGTAGAAGAAATAACAGCTGCCTTCTTTTAATTTTTCGATAGAATAGCAACCCACTGAACACTATCAAATAAAGCATTAATAATTTCATCACTAGATTCCTCATAACTATCCAACATTAATGACAGCTGTCCTCGGTGATAAACAGATGAATGAAAAATGAAACATATTGTAGCATTGTAGCCAAGCCCAATTTATACCCATAGACGGCTTACGTCACTATTTATGGTGACGTCAGAACTGCAGTTTTATTAGCACTTGAGCAGTTTTTTTGTGAAACCCAGAGAGTGTATATATAAGATAAGGCATCTGGCTTCTAAAGTCCATGCACTACTAAGACCGAATAGTAAACTAAACCTTAAAAATAGATTGAAAACTTAAAAAACAATAATAAGACCGACCACATCTCAAAAATACAAACAACGCATAACAAAATACTAAGAAGATTAAGTAATTCACCATGGTTTATGACAAACAAACAGATACATGCAGACCTAAAAATTGAATCCCAGAACTAATACAAAATCTAGTAAGCAAAGTACATGACAGAATAAAAATACACTCTCACGATCAACTAAAACAATCTCTAAACAATCAAGACATTAATAAGAAAAAAAGACCCACGGATATAACCAAAAAATAAAAAAAAACAACACGTACAAACAATAAACCTATACCCAAGCTCGCAATAAAAGAATAGCTTATCCCCTCCTGCTCATATAAAAAAGACCCATATCCCAAGGTTAAAACAACAATCCTAAGACAATAGCTCGCTCAAAAAAAGAGCTATCCAAATCCTATCCCTTGCTTGCCCAAAAAAAAAGAGCAACCCCCCCCACCAAAGCAAGCATCGAATGATTTCAACACCCACCAAATTCAAGATGAACTGTTAGGATGGAAAATAAAAAACCATCAGCAGCAATAA
This sequence comes from Crioceris asparagi, assembly GCA_958507055.1. Classification (NCBI taxonomy): domain Eukaryota; kingdom Metazoa; phylum Arthropoda; class Insecta; order Coleoptera; family Chrysomelidae; genus Crioceris; species Crioceris asparagi. Next base: position 76,491,698 of record OY293826.1, on the reverse strand, counting down.
CAAAGAAGAACAAGAAGAAGAAAATCTAAAGTCCTTGCACATATATAGGGAGAGACATTACTTGCCCAGACGCAAGTGCCAGAACGCCGATGGAATGATTTTTTTTGTAGCAGTCTTACCCATAAAAAGAGCAAACGAGGAAAAATAGAGCATATGCTTAAAGCGATTAAAAGTATTTCGCTAAAAATGGAAAAAACGAATAGAGCTGTATCATTTTTATTAGACACATGCTAAATTTCATAGTAATATATCTTATTGCAGAGAGTTCAACTTGGTTAATTAGTAAATATTTTTTTCAAAAAATTTGACCGATTTTCTTTGTCGATGCACTGAAAAATATAAAATAATATTAATTCTATTGGTACTGGTAATTTTGAAGTTGTGCAATTGTAGTTAAATAGAAAACTCTTGGCACCATTAGAATTATTATTACTTTGAATTTTTCAGTGCACTAACGAATAAAGTCGGTTTAATTTTTTGTAAAAAATATTTCTTGCCCCCTTAGATTCGGGCTCAAAAATTAATTTTTGCGAAATTTACACGAAAATGCCGCATTTTTTGTGTAGTTAAATGTTCATCGCTTTCTGAGCAAGATAAGGAATCTGTTTTTCGATTTCCTGCAGTTTCGAAGAACAGAGGAGAGCATTTGAATGCACTGTCCGAAGTAAGAAGAAATGCTGGATTAGATTAGAGCTTTGAAACGGAAAGGAAAGTGTGGTAAAACATGGTCGTATTTGTTCAGAACACTTCATAACCTGTAAGAGTTTCAGTACAGAAATAAGCATATAGGTAGGTATATTAGTTTTAAGTATGTAGTTATTTATCAAAACTTAACTAGTCATGCTAAATACCTAATAAATTTGTTTTATTTTAGAAAAACCAGCTGCCTTAGAGGATAATAATAAGCCAGACTGGATACCCAGCTAGAATTTGGGATACATTTCCGGCAACCTGCCAATTACATCTTGTTCTTTTAGATATGAAAGGTCCTTAAAAACAGTAAAGATTGAAACTGAGGTTAGTTGTGTTATTTATTACATTTTTATAAAGAAAACATAGATACTAATTCGATCACTATATTATTGCTTTAGTAGTTTATTACCTCCTTTAATTTTTAGGTAGGTACAAACTATGCAGGCAGTTGAGGAAAATGCAGAAGTTCCTCGAGTAAATCCTTCACAAATAGACGAAACCCATCAAGAGATTACAGCATAGATAAGTGATTGTCGCATGTTGGATAACAGCAACAGAAATTCATTTTCTATTTCTAATACCTTCATAAATTATTTTTGATCAATGTAGACTATTCGAACATTAATATAATTTGCTCTTTTCCAATCCGCAAATTCATGGAAGATATTCAAAATGCAGCAGCCGCTAGCTGCTACACAAATAATAGATGGCTGTGTGCGCACGCACTCGGCAGCAGAGAAAACATACCTCCAAGAGAATGGTAACTCCCATGCTCCCATGTTAATCTTTTTGACCATGTTTTGACCTTGAGTACTCTAGCGTTCAATCGGTACACTCACGAAGTTAGGTGTGGCGGCAGATTTAAATCGGACATTAAAATTAACGGTGGAATATAACAGTAGCGCAAAGTAGAGAAAGGAATAAAACATTCAGAAATTGTTGAAGAAAGTTAAAAAAACGTTTGATGCGTATGATTGCAGCATATATTTTTTTATTAAGTGTTCTCCAACAATTTCTGAAAGTTTCACTCCTTTCACTATGGCTAAGGGGAATTAAAGTTATAATAAATACACGAAAAGTTTGAAGTAATTTTTTTATTAATTTGAAGGTCGCCAATGTGAACACCAACATACATTACTATTACAATATACTTATATAATATACTTATTATTATAATAAATTATTACCCAGAGCACTGTCTAAATAACTGCTTTTGTAAAACGCCTATTATACCACCAAGACCCGGACGCTGGATACTTCATATGCCCTTGCATTGCTCCATTTCTTCTTCAGTCCTCTCCCGCTGCTCCTCAATTAGACATATAAATAAAAAAAATAGACATCTGTGCCGTATATTACAAGTAAACTGAAATAATTAGAAGCAAAATTCAGCCATACTCACATTTATGCACTCAATATACTCTCTCTATACCACCTGGACCCAGAAACTAGATTCTTCAAATGCCTTTGAGGTGTTTTACTTTTGCCACATCCTTCTTCCGTTGTTCATCTGCAAACATTCGATTTTGCCTTGTGCACCACCATTTCACTGCAATAAAAAATTACATCATTACAAATCTGGGCTGATATGAGAGAAGCATGCTCGGTAAAGAGTTCACAAGACAATCAAATTTAAACGTTCTCTGAAGTGTAACTGTAATAGCCGTCGATTTTATTAGGGATCCAGTGAGTATTCTCTGATCTCTTTGTATAATGAGCTAGCAATACATTATAAACTATTAATCATGCCTTACAGCATGTTTTTAGTGGCATTTTCTTGCCACTGAGCCATACCAACACTGAAATAAATGAGATACGAATGATAAGAATAAGATACTAAAATAGAAATAGAGAATAAAATTCACATTCAACAATTTTTCTATATTTTTAGCTTCACCGGAGTACTAGTTGGTTCTTTCACCTACAACAAGGTACGCTAATTTACCTGGTAGAAGTAGATTAACAGTTATTTTCTACACGTTATTTTCGATCTCTTTTATTTACTCTGATCTCTATACAATAAGCTTGACGGAAAGCTTAAACGACAATACTTTCGAAAATGTCAATCAGCTTTTTCATTGACATCATTCATTCATGATACACATACCTTTACTTAATTTTCCAGTTTTAGGATGAACTTGCTTGAAAACTTTGTATATAGAAATTGCGTTGCTCTCCATTTTCCTTGAAAAAATCGTACAAAATAAAATTTATTACTCCAGCTTCGAACTAAACAAACAGAGAATAAAATTTTTGAATTCCGGAGTTCCTTATACAAGGTCTAAGCACAGCTTACCATGACAAACAGCTAGAGCACTCGAATGGCGTGAACGGTTTGCGCCGATCTGTACGCGCATTGTCCAAGCTCCGCCTTTCCGGGTAGAAGCTATCAGTGCAGTGGCTCGCTTGTCGATTTAGTCTGTTTCTATGGAGCCACGCCATAGGCGTTGTTACGAGTTACGACTATATTTGCTGTGTGTTAGTGTTTGATTTTATTGAGTTTTTTGTGTTTGAAGTTAATAACTATTAAAGTCACTATATCTTACAGTAACTTTAATAACTATGAGTGAAAGAAAAGCAGGACAAGTATGTGCTGTTAAAAGCTGCCACAATAAAAAAATATTCTTGCAACAAGAGATTTTTCTAGCTTTCCTAGTACATACTTATTTCTAGACCATTAATTATAAATTATTTGTATAAGGTATAATTAATTAAGTTTTGAACAAATAAAAGAATTAAAAAAAAACACCGGTGGATGTTGCTGTTATACAAAATATTCTATTATTAAAAATTTTGAGCCCATACTCGAATTTAGAAATGGTAAAATATTTAGCTGTAATTTAAAAAAAATAACATATATATATACTTATATATTTTTGTAAAGGGCAACGAATTGGGCAATGAAAGCCAGCACAGAGGATCTAACTGATAATCTTGAAAACTTGCATAAAAATTAAGACTGTGTGAAGACCATTTTGAGCAAAGAATGTTCACAATTTATCATCGCGAACCTTTGAATGCGAATGCATTGCCAACATTTTTTGTCATCACTTGAAGGAAGTTCAAGAGATATTGCCGGTGATCACTCGTATTCTAGGCCATTACTTCTTCCAGCGAAAATACGGGTTCTTGAGAAAAAAGTATTAGTTCCAGCAACAAAAAAAAGTCCACACATAGCTTCAGGTAAATACTATGTATAATTAGGATTGGATTAGATTATTCATTGGGGAAGGATATTTTATTAGGTATTATATTATTGGATCTTTTGTTTTGCATAGGAAGTTCTGGGTAAAAAACTTTACTGATTCAATCTTTGTCAATAATTATTATTATGATATAATAAAAATACTCACTTAATTTTTTTTTTATTTTTACATACCTACCTTATTTATACATGTCAAGTAAAAATCTATTAGATATTTATTATTATTTACCTTACCTATAGGTACAAATAACCTAGCAAATTTCGAAATTGTTTATCAGTTGAGGTAAAATAATAAAACACAATTCTGTAATTCAAACATACACTAATTAAAATATCTACTTAGAAATAACTAATATATTGTTCTTAAATATACCTAATACAATACTGTTTAACATAAAGAAATCTCTTGAGTCCGTCCCTGACTTCTACCCACAGTGGGAGAGAGATAGCTACAGTCAAGCAAGTACTGCCAGATCAAAGGTGCCGCCGCGGAGATCCCTAGCTGTTTGTTATAGTAAGCTGTGATCTAAGCATAGATGTAGTGTTCTCTGCCTTAGATCTTATAAACCAGGTCTAAGGCTAACCGCGCACTGAGGTGGTAAGCAAGTGGCGTGGTGACCAAGTGGCGTGTGGAATTGATAGACGCTAGAGCCTATGTAAAGAAATGAAGATGCGCGCATCAAAATGTAGTAGTAGTGCCGTGGTATTTGGCAAGTGGCGTAATACCACTCTGGTGCTACTTATCTCGAACATGTTTAATTTTCGAATGGCAACCGGGTGGTGTCGAAGTGGATTTTGTATTGCAGCTACGTACTTTTGTTTGCATAACTGAATTATTGCGTAATTTTGTTAAAAACTGGACTGATATAAAATTTGTAGCTACTTATGACCTTAGTAAGTCTCAAATATCATCTCTTTTGAGGGGGGGTTGGGGTATTACCAGGTGGAACTAAGTATATAAGTACGTCAAATTTCGTTTTTTGTGTTTGATATCAAACATTTGTGGTGTTGGTGTTTTGTTTAACTTGATGTTAATTATAAAATAATATTTCAATAAACATACAGTTCTTGACAAAGAAACTCAATATTTTAATTATAAATATGAAGATACAAAACTTTATGCCAAATAAAACTCAAAGAATCTGCTCGAAACGTTTTGAAGACACCGGGTTCAACAAAACCCCAACGGGAAACGTGCAATAAATTCACCTTTCAATAATTGATACCACACAGGCCAGTGTATGCACAGTTTTGGTAGACATAAGACTTTCAAAATGATAAATTACATATTGAAATACCTAACTTTAACTAAGGAGGCATTATTACCTATCAACTGTTATGTACCTACCTATAACAGAGTTGTCTCTGTCTATAAGCCATATTTTGTACTTTTTCGGTAATATGTCAAAAAAATATTTTGATAACGTTTCTTATCATATACATAAGCGTTATTACATTTCGATTGACACCCCTCGAACAATAGTTATTTTAAACCCTTTTGCAAGAATGTGAAATAACTGTCAATAAAGTGATGACATGTTTAAATAACTCATACTTCATACAAAATAGCAGATGAGCAGATGTCAATTGTTATATTTTTGTAAAGTCGACCAATACTCACATGATTCTATATACCCACCTATAATCAGGGTTGCCAGTGCTTGCCCAGAATAAGTAATAGACAAGCGGTGGAAAAAGTAATAGATTCAATTTTCTGTTATTATCACCAGCTGCTAGAGGAAGATAAATAAAATAGCCTGTAGACAATCATTTTTATTTACATGAAAAATGGAGTACTAATATGAAAAAAAATCGAACCTAATATAAAAAATATAATATAAATATATACATGTACATTAATAAGTAGCAACAATAACAAATCCACTCAAAAATATTACACAATAATAAACATAATAATAGTATCTAAATAAAAATCACTTCACCTAATAGAATCAACAGAAAAAAAAGAGTAAAATGATGTAAAATGTGTCACAAAAACCGATGCAATTTGTAATTTCAAGTGAAATATTGAATATACCGATACTTACCGATACCTTTTTTACTTTCAAACTTCTACTATTAACTACCACTAAGGATTTTAAAACAGTGTAGTGTAATTTAATTATAATAGATGACACTGGGACAATTATTATTGGCCAAAACGATGCAAAGAGTAAAAAAGTGCAATAATTCTTTGGGACTTTGAAAAGGTAATAGATTTTTGGTGACGAGTAATGAAGTAATAGATCGTCTTAGAAGGTAATAGATCTATTACTATAGTAATAGCTCTGGCAACCCTGCCTATAATTTAATCCTTGATTTTTTTTACGGTCAGTATGGGAATTGCGAGTTTAGTAAGCATGCTTGGAGTCACATCATATGGTATCCATGGCAACATCACAGCTTACAAAGCTTGGTAATATAATGACATGTCCCTCCTCTTAGCCAAAAAAGTTCATGACGCATGCGCATATCGCCAGCTATCCCCAGGTCTATAGAAGTTTAAGTATATGCCAATACTACACTAGCCATATTTTGCGTCAAGATTATTTTTTACATAAACTCCATCCTGCTTCTTGGCTCTCAGGATACCACTTATTCTGTACTTTTACTCGAGTTTTGTTACCACTCGAATTGTCATTTTCATTCGAGCGAATGGCTTGATTTTATTAATTTTAGATTATAAAAATTATTCAAAATTCATTGAGTCAACAAATTGACAAATATTCATACGAATACGTTAAGCTAGATTTTCGTTGAGAATAAAAAATGAATAGGCTTTACCCAGCACGTGTTATTTTATACCATTACAACAGGATTCACACTAACCTCTATCTGCCTATATCCAGTATACCTAGCAAATTTCATCAATTTTCTTGAATTACAACCATCAATTAATATTTATACTTATTTTGCGTTGTCTAAGCTTTACGCCACTGGCAATTATACCGTCCATAGGCGGCTTTAGTTCTCACTTGGCTTCACTTGCTTTCCGAATGCGATGTCTCCTTGGTAATTCCATGCTCTAAAGTCAATACCTTAGAGTAGGGAAAGGTCGTGCGTTCCATGCTCTAAGGTCATTACAATCGTGGACACACTTTTCCTCAAATGTGCTGCATGCAAGGAGGATAGAAGGTATGGAGGTAGCATTGGTTTAGAGTGCAAAGCGTGGCCGTGAAGCCACCAGTAGGCGTATTCTGTACATTTGAGTAAGTCTCAGAACTATAAGTTGAAAGCAAGAATATATAAATATATAATATATAAAAAAATATGACTACCTCTGTATCCTGTTCTAAAAGCATAAGTGGCTGAAATAACGTCCCGTGATAAGTTGTCAATTTGGTATGTTCCGCAGTCTTTCACTGAGTGTCTATTGTTGTATTTAAGCTTCCTTCACCCATACTACATAAGTATGCGCTGCGTGATTTTGCGCAACACACCGAAATGACATACGATAACCCAATGTTTTTTGTGCTACTCCCACTACTCGTCCTCCCTATATTTGTTCATGGTTGAAAGCCAGAATAAGGTTTTTCCACCTGACGTCAGCGCCATTTGAACTACTGTCAAAATCAGCTGTTCTGGAGGGCAACAAATCGCAAGTTTGAATTTTAAGATTGTACTTTTTACTTTATTTTAGTTGTTTTTATACAGTTTCAAAACACTCAGGTTAATAATAAGGTATTTTAACACTAATTGAATTGCTTTAGAGTGAATATATGTTTGAGAAAACTAGAGTTTGTAATTAATTATTTAAAAAGCAGGTACTCACCGAAGTTTTAATCCCTTAAATAACATTATTTTTATGTTCAACTGCCACATTTTTGTGCAAACAACAGTACACGCAACCGATGATAAAAATGTATTTGTACAATCGGAAAAAGGCACTAGAGGTAGATTAATTCAACAACGTGCAGCTCGTCGGCAATCCCGGATACAGGCCTTATATAGAGACGATTTAACAGAAAGCAAAATCAAATGGCAAAGAATTTGTAGTGACTATTTTATTTCAGGTAAATTTATCTTATTATTTTTCTAATGAATGCATTTTTTATTACATACATAATGTGTTTTATGTATTTCAATCAATTTAAATAAACGTAGTTATTACAATTACTTATATAAATAGCCGTGTAATTTGTTTTCATCAAATATATCTCAAGAAAAGCCAGCAAATTCTTAAAACAAGAAGATCTCGGATTACATCCCAACAGTACATATGGGTTTCACCCAATCCAAATTAAAAACAACCCCTAAAGTAGCGAGAGAGAGGTATACTAGGGCAAAAGAACGTTTAAAAAAGAAGGAACATAGTTCTAAGATTCCATTCATATTATATTTATTTTTCATTATACAAAATATATAAGAATTCATCGAAACAATATAATTTTATTTTTATTTGTATATAATCAATTGGTGGTGGGGTAGTTAGCTTTACAGCTTAATTAGCTTTTAAACATGCTATGTAATGGTAATTTAGTACCTCCATATTTTCATTTGAAAAAAAATCTGGTGGCAGTCAATTTGTGAGAAAAATTGCTGCTCGAAAATATCCACTAATTCGTTAACATATTATAATGTTCATATGTTTACATATAATCGATCAGCATCATGTTCGTTGTTGCATCGAAGTCTGTATTCTTCCTTCAGTCCTTCAAAATATCTACTTACATTGGACATCTGAAATAGAAACATTTTTTGAAGTATTTTCATCTTACTATATATACTTTTGTTGTATTTTATCAATAGAACAAAAAATAATATGTGTTTTATTATAAATATAATTCATATTGCCATTTTAAATGATTATTATGTCTATAGAGGTCTTTCAAAATAAAAATATATCAAATTATATTTCCTGAAATAATATACGTAATCTTAATTATTTCTACTTAAATTTTAAATGCTTACCTTCAGGATTACTTGAATTAAGAATTTTATGGTTTTGTTGTAAATATATAGCAGTAAAATCTTCAAAATTTTCGTGAAAACTAACGAAACTTACAATGGTGTCTTATGGCAAAGTGGCTTTTTTGACCTCCAGGACAGCTGTTTGCGGCCATATTTGTGACGTCGGTGGAAAAGCTCTATACAGCTAAACATGCAACCTACGAAGTAAGAACATCATACGCGCGAATGCATGCTGCACTTTCGCTCGTAGCAGTGAAAAATTGAGGTGGTTTGCTTTCCTTCCGCTGATTTAGATAAAATCTGCTTTATAAGTGATAAGATAAGTTCATACGTTAGTAGGCATATTCTGTACGTTTTCGTAAGTCTCAGAACTAATAGTTGAAAGTCAAAATACACCTAAGCTTGTTGAGTTTTGATGTTTTTTGACCTTGAACTTTTAATTCTGAGACAGAATGTACAGAATACGCGTAATGTAGGCGTTGTATTCTGACTTTCAACTTCTAGTTCTGAAACTTACGCAAATGTACAGAATACGCCTACTGTGTCATCTTCCATAAAATGGAAGTATATACCATTTAATAATTTTGCTACGATTCTTGAAGGGCATATTCCAGGAATTCTAATGCTTCCTCCAGACTTGATTGCACATCTTTCGCATTTGCTAACGTAACCTAAACACATTTCTAATAAACTATTTAAATTTTTCACATATATACGCAATTTGACCTAATAAATCACTACGATTGCAACTATAGGTAATATATATGCTCTTCTCCATTGTTTCGTTTATTTCTCCTGTTACATGCATATCTGACCTCTTGATTTTCCATTTCCATCCACGTTTGAAACTGTTGAAGATGCTGAAATATAAAATAGATTTTTTTACCTCTACATTATGAATATCTGATACTTGTTTATCCAAATCTTCATAGCATAGCATATCAACGGAACACTGCGTTTCCTCTGGGCACAAAGGGCATCGAATGCGTTGAATTTTTATTTTCTCCACATTTTCTTCATGATGTATCAATTTTGTGTCTGTGTCTGTTTTTTGTAAACAGTCTTACAAATTGTTTATGGCAAATCTCCCACGATAAATCACTCTTCCTAAAAGGTATTATATTAAACATAAATATTCCAATCATTCTATTAACCTAGAACGTACGTTTGTGGTTCCATAATTCAGGATGGCAGGTTCAAACTAAGCAATGAACATTGCTCTTTAATACTAAATTTAGTTCTTTTGCACAAAAAGAAGAGATATAATTAAAATGTTCTAATTCAATACTGCAAATAACAATCTAACCATCTAAAAGGTGGAACGGCTAATAGATTTGAATCAAATCATTCGACTGTAGCAGAGACAACGGAGGCAACTTGAATCTAGATTGGATTTGAAATTCATAAAGCACAGAAACTGCCAGCACATTGAATTTGAATTTAGCGGCATAAAGACCACGCCTACTGTGCTTTCATTGGTTGGTGCTGTGTGATAATTAATATATGCTAGTAGGGATAGGTGGCGAGTAATTCTATGTTCTTTCTGGTTCCATGTCAAAAAAAACGGGACTTATTTTGAAGGTAGTGTTCTCCGCACTCATTTGACAGCATAGATAAGGTAAGATCATGAACAAATATAGGCAGGACGAGTAACACGAGTAGTGGGAGTAGCACAAAAAACATTGGGTTATCGTATGTCATTTCGGTGTGTTGCGCAAAATCACGCAGCGCATACTTATGTAGTATGGGTGAAGGAAGCTTAAATACAACAATAGACACTCAGTGAAAGACTGCGGAACATACCAAATTGACAACTTATCACGGGACGTTATTTCAGCCACTTCTGCTTATAGAACTGGATACAGAGTTCGTCATCCTCCCTTTATATATTCTTGGGTAAGATATTTATATACGGAGTTTGACAGCGCTGTTGACAGTACATCGTCAAAAATGCAAAACATGTATTAAGCTACGTCATTGATAAAGAAACAATTCTTCGCAATACTCCAGCAATTATTTTAACCAGAATACTTCTGTAGTAACTACACAATATATTTCAATTAACGATTGAACTATGAAGTGGTATACAGGAGGCATAGCAGAAGCGGTAACTACGTCAAAATCTAAGGGAGCAATTTTTGTCGTTTATATTGAAGGTAATAATTAATGAATGTTCAAAGTTTCTACTTTTTCAATTATTTTTTATTTATCAGGTTCCGATGATGAATCAAAAAGAATCACAGAATCCATTGATAATGGAGTGTTGGGTCAAGAACTTGAGAGTGAAAACTTTGTAGCTATAAAAATTGAAGCCGGATCAGTTTCGCATCAACAATTTAGTGAAATATGTATCCTTTGACACTTTCCATGTAATAGTATAAAGAAACAATTTTTGTTCAGATATGAATTTTAAAATTAAGTAATCATCAGAGTTTGAATACAGATATTGCCCTTAAAGTAAACTTAGTCAAAGAACCAAGTGTACCTTCTATTTACTTTATTGGGAAATCTGGTTCTCCTTTGGACATTATTACTGGTAGTGATAATCTAGATAACGCGAATGAGAGAATAAATGCTATTCTAATAAAGGAGGGTGTTACAGCCAAAAAAACAGGTGAAATATTGTCTTATATTACTTGGATACTGTGGCTGTTTGAGATATTCTGTATACACATCGATCAACAAGGAAAATCTTGTTTAAAATTTACAGATGCAGATATTTCAGAAAATCTTATCCAGAATGAAAGAAATACAATAGCGAACTCTAATAATGTGGTTTGTGAGAATGGAGTATGTACTATTGGACGAGATCCAAGTACTTCTGATACACATTTAACTACTATCGAACATGGAAACGAAGCAGCAACATCTCAAGAGTCCGCAAATAAGGAATTAACACACGATGAGAAGCTGCAAAAAGCCAAAGAACTGTTGGAGAAGAAACGTTTGGAGAAAGAGAAGGAGGAGAAGGAAGTGAGAAATAATTTCATTTCTTCAATTATATTATAAGGGGCATATAAAAATAACTGGGATTAATTTATCTTCAAGTTTATTTACACACTAAAATATCACAGATTATTAATATACACTGTTCTTATAAACTTAACTACATTATTAGGTACATTAAACTAGCACAACAAAAGGGGCACACATCAATAAAATTAGTGTACTAAATTCAAGTATATTTAGTGCTAATTTAGTACGCAAAAAATATAACTCTTCAATTTTTGAAATTACGGGCAATACTGTTAGCTTAATATTAAGTAAGCACACTTAAACTGAATATGATCGAATTTGCGAAAATCTGCTTTAAATAATTTTGTGCTAATTTAATACACTTGAAAATTTTTCATAACTCTTCATTTTTGACATTTAAATGAAATATGGACAAAATCCGAAACTATTCGTTAGAAATAATTTAGTGCTAATCTAGTAGACGAGAATAACAATTATAACTCTTATTTTAAAGAAATAATGAGTGAGTTTATATGCCATTCAGCTACTCTGTTATGTCTTGACAAACACTATATATCGCCTGTGACCTGGGAATTCCATAGCCATGGAATGAATATGTAGGTAGTGAGAGATAGATGGTGGAGGTATCTCTTCTCATTAGATTACGTAAACAACATTTTAATTTTCATACTTACTGACATTATATAGGAAAAATATCTTTTAAAATAAATGTATAATTGCATCATAGAGATAATTCAAGAAGGACACTTATAATATATAAAATTTAGTCTTATCAATCGTAAGTAGGTACGATTTACTTAAATTTTCCTTAATGTCAGGTCTGAAACCTTCTAATGAAAGTAAGTGTGGAAGGTATAGTCAAATTTACTGATACTGCGAAACTTCTAATAGGATGTCCTAGGTTAATCGAAATTTACAAACAGCGGTTGACAGCTCAGAAATTTTAATTTCTCTTTGGCAGGATTTTTATTTATTTATTATTATTTGAGGCAGGGGTGCCAAAGCGGGTGCTTAGGCCATTCGGCCCATTGTGCCTCTCCCCCTTGCTCATCAAACCTACGGTTCCCCGAGTATCCCGACAACCTGGTCCAGATGTCTCAGGCGGGGTGCGTCTGATCCGGCCACTTCAGTCGTTGGATGGCCTTACGAGCGTCGGATAGAGCGGAGCATTCTGTGAAGAGATGCTCCACTGTTTATTCCTCCTCCATGCATGCCCGACATGTCGGGTCATCGATGACACCCATTGTATGTAGGTGTTTTCTTAGCGCAGCATGCCTAGTCCATATGCTTACAAGTGAGCGTAGATTGGCCCGGGGCAAAGCTAGGCAGTCTTCGGCCCGTTTCCGGCATGGCTCCGCGATTAAGTTCGTGCTCTGTCGACAGCCCAGAATTGAGTTCCAGCTCTGGCTGTGTCAGAGGTGTGTGTCCTCTTTAATGAATTTGGCCATGAGGTGCGGTGTGATGGGTACCGCCGGTTCGGGCCCACACATTGTTCCTGTCAAAGCAGCACCCGCCAGCTTATCCGCCTTGTCATGTCATGTCATATGTCGTGTGCTGGCACCCAAGCTAAGTCCACTACATTTTCGTTCGCTAGTTCCGACATTTCGCGGTGGCAGTTCAGCGTGCTTCTCACGTCGTATCTGGCCCTTTCAAGCGCCTTTAAGGCGTCTTTGCTGTCTGTGAAGAAGCGTGTTACTCGTCCTCGCACCTTGCTCATGCAGACCTCATTAGCCGCTCGAGCTAGTGCCATTAATTTCGTTTGTAATACGGTGGCATACTTCCCAAGCGGTTGTTGTAGAGATAGTCGCAGGTCTTAGCTGAAGATTCCCATGCCTGTACTGTCCCTCTTTTTAGACCCATCAGTGAATATGTCTATTGTCGGCACAGTGCATGGGTCTGTTTCTTCCCAATAAACGTGGTATTTGCACATTTGCTGAATATGGGTGCAATGCGGTCTGAGCTGGCCTCGAGGAGTGGTATTCTGGCGAGGCCCTCCTCTCTCGCGCTCTTGTGCACCCTTAATGTTCCACCATCTTTCAAACAAAAGGCGGTCAGTAGTGCTGCCCCCTCCAGATATAGATCTAGGGGTGGCAGGCACAACAACGCCTCTAGCGCAGCAGATAGTGTCGTTCTCATGGCACCAGTGAATGCGATGCAGACAGATCTCTGTAGTCTCGCAAGTCTGACCTTCTCAATTTTTAATTTGGTGCGAGGCCACCAAACTATTGAACCGTAGCATATCATGGGCCTTATCACCGCTTTGTACAACCATAGGGTGACTTTGGCTTTTACCTACACTTTTCGATATTGCCACAGGATAACCACCAGTTCGTCCAGTACAGTTCCCAGTACCCACTGAAGGAGACCCGGAAAAATCTCGTCCGTGCCTGATGACTTATATGTGGAGAATGCCTTGATGGCCCGTATCGTTCCAGTACGAATTACGACTTCCTCCGCCAGTTGCCAGTCCTCCGCAGAGGGACGTCTCGAACTGTGAGGAAGTTTCGTAACGTTCCCTAGTAATATCGACCCTGGAAAATGAGTTGGTAGAAGTGTTTTTGCTGTGTCTATAGCAGTGTCAGTATAGGTACCATCCTACTTTCTGACACATCCCACCTGTCTAGGATCTTTGGAGATCACCTTAAGCAGTCGGGATGCTGCAGGTGTACTTTCTGTCTCTTTACAGAAGCTTCTCCATGATTCCCGTTGTTTTAAGCGAATTTCCTTCTTATACGACCTTTGGTATAGTTTGTAGACCTCCTAGTCCGACGTATTTCGGATGACTTGGCTCTGTTGAAGAGTCGCCGCAAATGGGTCCTTTCGATCTTAAGACCCGAGCTTCACCATGTGGCGGAGCCAGGTCTGAGCTGTCCTCTTCTCAGGGGCGAGGCGTGCTTATAGGCATACATGATCCGCTCAGTAAGTGCGTTGACTCACTTGTCTAGGTCCTTTACAGACGTTATCTGAGTGGCCGTCCCATTATTGCCCATGGAAGACACCAGGTGCGTTAGGTACGCTTCCCTGTCCGTCTTCCTGGGATTCCGGTACGGCTCTTTTGTTGTATTGACCGCTAAGAGTCTCATTATTATCCATTTGTGGTCAGAGAGGGTGGCTTCGGAACTGACCCTCCATTCCACGATTGATTTTCAGATCTCTTGTGTCGCGACTGAGATGTCAATCACCTTCTGACACCGCGAGGTTACCAACGTGGGTTCTTTCCCTCGGTTGAGGATTCTAAATGTGTCCCTAACAGGTATTCTAGTAATGCCCTACCTCTGCTTTTGCAGTCTTCGCTGCCCCAATCGTAATGGTGGGCATTTGCGTCACACCCTATTATAGGTGTTTTCTCCCCTACTCGCAGAAGTCGACCAGCTTCGCCAGCTCCTTGTCGGGAGGTGTCTCTGTGGCTTCTATTGGCAGGTGGTATCACGCTGCAATCACCTCTTCTTTGCCCTTTCCGAAGTCCAGGTGCAATTAGACAGCCGTGAGGTTGCGTCCTGAGAGCCCTGTCAGTAGGATGGCTTCTATATGACCTGAAAGGGAAACACATGTCCTTGGTCTTTTATTAATTGCTCCAACAAAAGGTTTTCCTTTGGAAGGAGCTGTCGCTCCATCCACATACCCGGTTGCCGGTGCTCCAGGGTTCTTGGATAAGAGCTATTGCTAAATACTCAACCTCCAGGTGACGATGTAGGAGAACAGTCGCCCACCAAGAGCGGTGCAGGTTTGCCTGAACTATGGCCAAACCGGTGGTTTTGGCCATCACACTTGTGCTGGTGGATCGACGATCTCAACTGACTCCGGTGCATCCATTTGCATGGGCGCTCCCTGAGCCGATGCAATCACATCTCCCTCTTTCACCTTGGTCACCTTACAGGTGACATCACCAAGCATGTAAAATAATTTGCCTGCTTTTTCGGATAAGGCGTCTCTCTCTTTTCTCAAGAGTCCGAAAACAAGGAGTTTGCTCTGATGCTCTTCCTTGACGGCCTCGTGGAAGAGAATCCACCTTGGTATGCCTGCCCATGGGTTTTGGGCAGCCAGGCGCCCCCTCAGAACCCCAGTCTCGACAAGAGGGCCGGGGATCCAGAGAGTCGCCTTGGTTAGCTCAGGCAGCTCATCTTCTGGGAGTACGGTCATCCTTGCTCCCTCCCACAGGGGTTTCATTACTTCGACCGCCTTTACCAGCCGCGTGCAACTTCGTCGGTGCGGGTGATCCTCAGCGCTCCCGCTGCGAAGCCACAGCGCTTGAAAGTGGGAGCTCCCTGCGCCGTGTCCAGCGCGTTAGCCACAATGTGGCTGAGCTCCTCCTTGATAAGGGTTGCCTTTTCCTCGATGAGGGAGCAGCTTTGGTCTGACCGGTCGACAATGGCCAGTCTGTCCTGAAGGACCGCGCCGACGAGGCAACCTTTCTCGATGCCTGCCTGGCGCGCGTTTAATCCCCGGCCTTCGCCCTCTTTCCAGGTGAGAGCGTGTTACCGGGCGAGCGTTGGCGCGTGCTGGTCGTCGCACCGCTTTGAGCCGGCAGGGTTTTACCCCCGCTTGTGCCCTCAGTGGCCGCGCCCGCCTTATGCTGTGTTTTGGTGGGAGAGCTTCTCTGTCCCTCCTCCTTCTGCTGCAGCGCCTTCCGCTTCTGCAGCTGCCTCCTTGTCTTCTTCGGAGGGTCTTTCTTTACCACTAGTCTGGCCAGATCGCCCGCTGCCCCACCTTGCTGCTCCAAAGTTTTTTCATTGTCCACAGATCTTCATTGTATTCATCCCTCGGGCTCCCACCCGCCACGGAGCTTGCACTATATATAGCCCCCGGTACCAAAAAGACAGCAAATCAATTGAGAGTGATGCAAAGAGCGATGGAAAGAACGATGCTCGGCATAAGCCTCAGAGATAGGAAAAGAAACGAAGATATCCGCCAAAAAACTAAAATCGCAGATATAATCGAACGTATTGCAGAACTCAAGTGACAATGTTTAGGACATGTGGCCCGTCAAGATCAATCAAGGTGGATAAGTAGACTAACACACTGGCGACTGAGACAAACAAAGCGCAGTACAGGAAGACCCCAGAGAAGATGGCTTGACGACATCAAAAGAAATGCAGGCAACAGATGGTTCCAGAAAGCACAAGACAGGACAGCATGGAGGAGCATGAAAGAGGCTTATTTTCAGGAATGGACAAGAAATGGCTGAGGAAGAAGAAGAAGAACCAGTCCGGCACGGACAGTAGGAGCGGTCGCAAGCGGTACCAGCGACCCACCCCCCCACCGCGCGATCCATGCTCCCTAGGGACTCACCCAGCAAGTCATCTGACAGGACAGTACAGCCGATTGATCAAGGTGTGTTAGTCTTGACCGTCCGTCTAGTGGAACTCAGGGCCAAAGAGGAGTTTGGCCGGACTTGCCAGCTCCCGAAGCGAGTTTTGGAGCCGGCTCAGCCACCAGGATCCCGTCATGTCACGACACGGATCGCCCTGCACGGCACAAACACAGGGATGCCACTATCCGGTAACCTTGCCACAGCACAGACAAGGACGGGGGTTATTCTTGGTCGCTCCTGGTAACTACTTGTCTGCTGATCCTCCCCGGCGAACGCATTTGCCGAAAAGTTCCAACGCGTCTTCCTTTCAGGAACCGTATTGGCCCAGACCGACTACGTGTAGTCAGACTAGGTATCCCCTCGCCTCAGGAAAGCCCTTTTTACTGAGATCCGGTTTGTCGAGGATACCCCTTACTAGGCAGTCTATGGCCTTCTATTCCCAGGGGCATAGACGTCTCCACCAGCGTCGAGGTTGGCTTTCAAATTTTCTAATTTTATTTATATGATTTAAGTTTTTAATTGCTAAATTAATAATATAGGGGGTCAATGCAAGTCATAATAAGAATACTTGTGTAAAAAAGTTGACAAAACCATAAGACTCTACACTTTTACATTAAATAAGCATGTGTGTGGTACATATGAAAATATTGTGCTAAATCTAGATTTGAAGGCCATATAGTGACAATCATATTTTTTTGCGAGAAGAGTGGAGAATGGCAGTCATATATCTACCTATTTAGATATAACAAGAGGTGGGGAACGAGCATTGAATTTGATTTTCAAAGAAGTTTATTCTGTTTGATATTATCATATTCAATAAACTGGATAAAATTATTAATTATTTAAATACAATATTAATACCAACTTAAAATAAGTATAACAACTCTTATATAATTATCAACTTTAAAGTACATAGATCATCTTACTAAAAAAAGCTAGAAGCTCAGGGCCTCTCTAAGAATCTCTATAAATTTTACTTTGAAGACTTTTATTATAGTAATAACCGCAAAAAATTTCATATTTTCATTTTGATTTTTCTTAGAAATTCCCTTGCTTTTAGTAACACAAAAGAGAAGTTCTATGTTCTATCATAAATAAAATGTTGTTTAAGCAACCTAATGAGAAAGATACCTTCTTGGCTATGGATT
This sequence comes from Crioceris asparagi, assembly GCA_958507055.1. Taxonomy (NCBI): domain Eukaryota; kingdom Metazoa; phylum Arthropoda; class Insecta; order Coleoptera; family Chrysomelidae; genus Crioceris; species Crioceris asparagi. Next base: position 76,473,454 of record OY293826.1, on the reverse strand, counting down.
TCCCACTTCCCACATACTGAAATGGTCACAGGCGATGTATAGTGTCTGTCAATATATAACGGAATAGCCGAATGACAAAAAAACTTGCTCATTATTCCTTTAAAATAAGAGTTATAATTGTTATTCTTGTCTACTAAATTAGCACTAAATTATTTCTAACGAATAGTTTTGGATTTTCTCCATATTCAGTTTAAGTGTGCTCACTTAATATTAAGCTAGCAGTATTGCCAATAATGTCAAAAATTAAAGAGTTATAAATTTTATTTTTGCGTACTAAATTAGCACTAAATATACTTGAATTTAGTACACTAATTTTATTGATGTGTGCCTCTTTTGTTGTGCTAGCTTAATGGACCTTACATTATCGACTACTGTGTACAGTTTATTCTCATTATTTGTCATTATTTACACTATAGTCGTCTTCCACTTAACCAGGCCGAATATGAATTTATTTACGACCAACTAATCTGTGCTATGTTACTCGGATCCCGGAAAAAATAACGCTATAAAGACAGCCGAATTTTAAAAACGATAGGATATCCGTCTTTTATGAATAAGAGAGAGACAAACATAAAAATTCTAGGGGCTACAAAAATGTGCTGGTTGCCAAAAAAATGAGTTTTTTTAATATCTCACTGTCATCTTGAGATAATTTCATACATATTTTGACAGATCTGTTAGTTAATGTTAAAAATATGGTTATTCGTTGCCAATCTGTCATTAGGTGCTTATCAGTTTGAAGTAGGATCTTGAACCTATTTTATTAAACCTTACAGAAAATCAAATATTTCCAATGCGCCATACTGGTTATTATATTACATAATTGTTTGGAACCTCTGATGCTAGTGATTTGATTCGGAAATTATCAACCGCCTCGTTAAGTGGAAGGCGACTATATTTATAATCTTATTTGAACAGAGTGTTATTTACCTCTGTTGTGGATGGTCCTCTACTCCTTCTAGGGACCTAACTACACCAGAGTGCCTGACTGCAGCGTACTTCAAAGTACTCAGGTCTCCAGCATACTGCAATTCTCCACCGCACACCCGGTCTCCATTATACAGGGTCTTTGATTATATTTACGTGGCTATCTGGAACCTTTATTTCTGAAGATAGAAAAACATATTCTATGTAGAAATTGTAGTTTGTTTTTCATATTATCACTAAAAAATATCGCATTTCAAAAATGGAAAAATATAGACAACTTTATTTTTTTTAAATGGAACACCCTGTATATTATGCGCTACAAGATCTTTTTTATTTCAAATATATATATTGATGATATTTAGGTGAACCATTTTCGAGATATTTTAGGTTAAACTAAATAAAATAAAAATTGCAAAAAAATATGTTTTGTATCAAGAAAACCATGGAAACAATAAAATTGTTGTTTTATAAATCTATTTATTTTATTATTTATATTTTATTTTTATTGTTTCCATGGCTTTCTTGGCTCACCCAAATATCATCAATATATATATATATATATATATATATAAAAGGTCTTTCGTTGTAGCGCATAATGTACAGGGTGTTCCATTCAAAACATTGAAGTTGCCTATATTTTTCCATTTTTTAATTGCCATATCTTTTACTGATAATTTCAAAAGATAATATGAAAAACAAACTACAATTTTTATATAAAACATTTTTTCTATCTTCAAAAATAAAGGCTCCAGATAGCCACGTGAATGTAATCAAAGACCCTGTACACCAGGTCTTCACCGTACAACACCATACTGCCGGTTTTCACCGTACTCCGGTCTTCACCGTATTCACCGTACTGATTGACTCCGATGCAAATCGTCTCCATATAGGCAAGCCCTCTCGATCTAGAAGTTTCCACCGACATCTTCCAACGCCCCAAACATTCCTCCAGTAACGTGGACACACTAGATGTTTCGGGATATAATCTTGACCTTGGCGTGTATTAGTGGCCAATAGCAGAATGTCTTACACTCACGCCATCCGGGCCCTACTAACGTCCGTACTCGTCAAGATGCTCCGCCCTCTGACAAATCGCACACGCCTCCTCGGAATGGCGTTACAATATATTGATATTCTTCTGATTAACTTTCCAATAGTTCGGTATTATTATGTTCTTCATAGTATCGTGAAAAAGATCTGGTGTGTCTACTCACACGATTTTTCTACCGCCCATAAGCAAACTTTATGGAATATGAGACTCGTCCGATCAAATCTTGCGACCATTAATTTTTGTTCGTGTACCAAGACAAACAACAATGGTCATATTGAAGAACCGTTAAAAGCCAGAATATGAATAAGAGTTAAAAATGACAGTTCATTTGAGCACAACTTAAATGTAAAGATGTAAAACCACTGTCTATATATTGGGTAGTAGTAGGAAAATAAAAATTGAACAACAAATTTCTTATTTTTGTCAGTTTTTAATGGGAAGTTACTGTTCAATTGATACATTTTCACCAGTTCGCAATATTTTTTAAGTTAATACATTCATGAATTTACTGGCAACTAGTTTGACTGTCTAAAAAATGTTTTTTTTTATTTGACAGATGGAACGCCAGAAAGAACTGGAGCGTCGAAAAGTTGGTCAAGGTGTGCAGCAATTGAAGCAATGGCAGGAAGACCAAGAAATGAAACAGCTGAAGGAAGAACGGGAGAAGGAGAAACGAGAAAAACAACTTGCCAGAGAAAGGGTACTATTGCAGATAGCTCAAGATAAAGCTGAGAGGTAGTATTTCAACTTATAGAGTTTTTATTAATGCCAAAAAAAGTACAAGATAAAAACTTTTTACAAAAAATGGGACCGACTTTATTATTTAGTGGTACAGTTGTGAATAAATAGAAGACTTGAAAAGCAGCTGCCCTAATAGAATTAAACGTGTTTTTGAATTTTTCAGCTCACCAACTAATAAATAAAGTCATCTATTTTTTGTGGTAAATATTTATTTCACATGTTTCACTTGAAAATTCAAAAAATCTAAACGTTGCTGGAAATGATGTTTTCTTTAATTAGGCCTCTAAAAATGTCCAACTTTAGAACAATTTTGCACCCTCCACCCCATAAGCACTGAATGGATAAAACAGCGCTTACCAATTATTGAAACTGTATAATTATGAACTACAATCACAAATATTATATTGCTCCAATGAGATTAGGTGAAAAAATACGGGATATTTCATTACTCAAAATTTGTAAATGATACATCAACTTTTTTGGCGCTTGTTTCACTTTTATTGACATTTTTTATTATTTTCTAATGCAATTATGGCCCACTTCTAACGTAACTTTGAAGATGTATAGCATTTTTACATATAAAAATAAAAAAATATTTAAAAAACTACTTACGTCGAGACAACCGTATACCAAGTTCCCCTTATATTTCCTGCTTAATACAACAAAATGACTTCGATGACGTTTCTTGGATCTAGTTTTCAGGCTTCTTTTTGATAAAATTATCATAAATATACTGATGAAGTAGATCTTCTTCTACTGAAAAATCAACCCAAATGAAATATTAAATGCTTAGGAAGAAGATTGATAATAATTGTGTTTTGGATTGCAAAATTAATTTTTGACATAAAATTTGAAATACCTATATCAAAAACGGTTACATAATATACATAAAATGTTTTCAGAATTTTACAACATATGAACATATTTTAGACGTATGTCCCCCAGTGACTTTAGTTGTCACCAAATTTTCAGATTGTAGTTATCGTTTGCTCTCAATCGATGGATGTATTTTAAAGAGAACTACCGTGTATATATTTTCTTCATTTCTCTGAGTCTCTGTTTTGTCTTCAAGAGCATATTCATAAATATCCAACCCCAAATAGGGAGTAAGTCTCCTTCATTTGAGCTCTTGAAGCCGAAAATAATGATATGTATCTTATTTTTCGAACAACCTGTATACTAAAATAATTTTAGATTGTGTATACGGAGATTCTTTTATCCAGCCACTTGAAAACCATTACATTATATAACATAGTTTTCTATACTTAGACCGTGCCGAAGTTCACACTTCCCACGAAAGATACATGGTATAATGATAGCGATGAGATCGAAAGAATTAACTTCGTTCAAAAGCGACATGCGTTGATGAAGTCACGGGCATCTTCCATTAAAATATAAATATATTTCCAGGCAGTCAAAATCACAGGCTCATCAATCTCAGCCAATACCGAAGCCTGCAACACCTCAAACATCAACAAAAGCCAATTCATCGATATCGAAGCTACAATTTAAACTACCCGATGGATCAACAACTATGCAAGAATTTGCTATCACTGATTCACTTCAATCTGCAGTCAGTTTTGTAAAATCCAATTTGACAATGACGGATTTCAGATTGTCCACCGTTTTTCCAAGAAGGGAATTCACACAAAATGATTATTCGCAAACTTTGTTAGGTGAGTTTTGGTAATATAAATACTTTAAACAAGTTTCTACTATTTTACTTGAGTCCATTTAAGTTGTTTTACGTCAAGGGCGGGTTGGTATAGCGTTATCAAATCATAAAATCGGATTTTATTAGAATTCGCTGATTACCTGTTTTATAGGTTATAATAGTCTTCTTTGACATGATATAAAATAGCATATTGTAACGTTTAGCCCTTTGCTTAACGGTATGGGGGAGTTCGAGTTCACTTGAGTAATTCACTCCAAAGTTCGCAGATTGTTCCCAAACGTTTATATCCAACACTTTCCGTACTTAGTACTTTTTTTCACGACTTGTCACTTTGACAATCAGCTGCCACCGAACTACTATTGATTCCGACTGACCGATTCCATAGACTGATTCTGACCCATGAAACCCAGGTGTAGATTTTATGAATTTTTCAGTTTAACGTCCCCGAGGTGAAGTATGACGTTTGATCTGCATGATATAATACCCAACAACCCTTAGTAAGTGTATTACAGGTAGTGTTAATGAACTGTAGCGGGAACAGAGATAGTTAGCTAAAAATGTAATACCATTATAACACTTTTGGTTTTGGAAAAAAATATTTTTAGAACAAATATGCCTGGAATTTACTGTAGAATTGTGGTTCATATTTTTCATTATCAATAAAAATTTTATTTTCAATAAAAGAAATTAAAATTAAAATAAAATCTTAGGATTCCTATTTTTCTTACGTGATTTGCAATTCAACGGAACTACGATATCACTGGGTAGCGAGCCGTCTTAAGGCGACTGAATTTGATATTTCATCGTTCGAGTTTATTCTAGACACTTTTCAAACTGACAATACTGTTAGAAAAGGTACTTCACATATCGTTTCTGGAAGGTTCGAGAATAAATCTATTAATTACCGAATTAATTATTGAACTATACATGAAACAACTATAGCCAAATAAGGTAGAACGAATAATAACCGTACGTAAGTACGTGATAATTCTTTCATGTAGCAATAATTATTTTGAGAAGTTACTTATGTTTAACAAAGGTGTCCTTTCTAGTTGGTCTGTTTCTTGAAATTTCTATTTCATAGTATACAATTTTCAATTTATACCATTAACGAGATATTTTTTCTACAGATTTGCAATTATTTCCCAATGCAGTCATCTTGGTATTACCAATAAATAAGGGCACTGTTGCGACAAATCCAGGTGGAACCATAACTTCGCTGTTCTGGAATCTGTTTGCGCCACTTTTCAATATCTTTGACTATTTGAAGAATTTTGTTTTTGGCACAAATTCAACGGCTGGGGCGAATAAGAGGCCTTCTGAAAGAACCCCAGATGAACGGTAAGAATCATAGATGTATTACGATCAATCGGTTGTTGATTAGGGTTACAAATTGTATGATTATTTTTATATTGTCTGTATGTCTAGGCAGGAACAAACGAAAAGAGTGATGAGAGATTCAACAGTAGTTAGGAGGCAAGGAAACATACACAGACTGGGTGATCGACGAGATAGTGATGAAGATGGTAATACATGGAACGGCAATTCTACACAACAAATGTGATTTTTAACACAATCTTATCTAATTAATCCTATTTTAAAAATGATAGTTGTATTATCTTGATTATTATTATCTTAATAAATTGCAGGAATTATATATTTGTTTCTGTAATCAGAAAAAAAATCACCTTAGAAAATTGATGGCAGACTGTTTCCTGAAAAAAAACTCGTTAGGGTCAATCAGAGAATTTGTATCCAAAATAAATAATGGCATTGAATATAATGTGCTATTTTCTCCGATGAAGCAACTTTTTACTTTGGCAAATAAACTTGAATATATTGAGCAAATAAAAACTCTAACTGGCTGATGGAGACCCATATAGGTAAAGTAGGTACCTCAAATAAAAGAAAAACAAAATTAAAATAAGAGATAATCTTAATAAATTACCTCATAAGAATAATAATCTAGTTAATAGAAGGATGTTCCTATACTAAATACACAAAAAGTAAATGTTTGGGCAGGAATTATTAGAAATATAGTTGGACCATATTTTTTGAGGGTAATATCATTATTTCCAGCAACATATGGAAGTATTCATGAGTTTGTTGGCGAGAGATTTCATCAATGTGGTTTTTCCCAATCGCTGGAGGAAGACGGGATCTATTGAATGGCCGCCTAGATCTCCAGTCCTGACCCCTTGACTTTTTTCTTTGGGTTTACTTAAAGAGTAAAATTCACATTATCAGATCCACAAATATAAAAATAAAATACATATATTTTCCTTCTGGACAGTTTTTACAACAGTATGGGAGTCGTCAATGTGAATTAGAACTAAAATTATAAAAACGTTAAACGTAAAACTTAAACTAGGTAGGTATCTGAGTTAAAATTCATTTATGTTGTAAAGGCATCTATCTAATAAATACTGCTTTAAATGCTTCTTAAAAATAGTGACAGTTCTTATATCTTTAATATTTTTGGCAGTTTGTTAAATAAAGCCAAACCAGTACATTTTGGTGAATCGTTTGCAATTTTTATCCTTGAAAAGGGAACGCGAAAATCTGTAACCTGTCGCGTATTAATGTGATGATATTCACTATTATAAACTTATTTTTATTATTAAACACATATAAACACATGTCGAATACATACAAAGACAGTCAAAATTTTAAAATCAGTAAACAGTGTCCTACAGGAAGTTCTTTTAGAGATACTAAAAATAAAGCGCACTATCCGTTTTTGGGCAAGAAACACGTCTTTGACTGATGAAGAATTTCCCCATAAACATATCCCGTATCGCAGCCTTGAGTCTACCTACGCATAATAAAGACCTAATAACTGGTCTTGTGTAAGTATGGTTTTCATATTTTGAAATAGATAGGTTAATGATCGTAGTCTAGAAAGAAGCAAGGAGCAGTGTGCTTTCCAATACAAGTTTTGATCTAACTGAATTCCTAGGAACCTTACATTGCTAAGTTGCTGAACTCTTTCGTTATTATTTGTGACCTCAATTGCGTCACAAGCTTCTTGCCTGTTATGAAATCTCATTATATCAGTTTTTGAAGAGTTAAAATACAGAAGATTTTGTGAAAACCACTTATGTAAATCTATGACCATATTATTGCATTTTTCCTGCAACATATAGGTAGACTTATCTGATATTACGACAGATGTATCGTCTGCATATAACGAGAAATGAGCACCAGGGGTCAACAAATCAAGCTCGTTAATATAAAGGCAAAAAAGCACTGGGCCCAAAACTGAGCCTTGGGGAACCCCCGTTGTGACTTTATTTGACTCTGAGCTAACCGAACGGGTGCCATCAGGACAAGAGTAAGTTATGGCCACATACTGTTCCCGGTTTGACAAAAATGACCTAATCCATTCCATGAATTTCCCCTAACGCCATACATATATAATCTATTTATTAGTATCTCATGGTTTACGCAATCGAATGCCCTACTAAGATCAAAAAAAGTGCAGCAGGGCACTCGCCTACCTCAAGAAAAGCCACCAAGGCATCGTAAAAATAAGTCAGAGCAGTGCCAGTAGAAAATCCCCTAAAGCCTAAAGCTATGCTGATTTCCACTTAAGATACTATTCACATTTACAAATCCATCTAGGCGTTCCAAAAAACAGTATTCACAAATTTTTGAAAAACTGATTGGTATTGTAACCGGTCGATAGTTTGCTGGACATTCCGGATCGTCCTTCTTCAAGAAGGGTACTACTTTCCCAACTTTGGGACAGTCTGGAAAGCAACCTATTCGAAAAGATAAAATTACCAAATACGTAATAGGTCGTATAATACAAAATAAAATCATCTTTAAAATAAATGGAGGGATGTCATCACTACCTGAAGATTTCTTATTTTTAAGTTTTTCTTTTATTAATGTAAATAATTCTCGTTCAGTAAATGGAAACAAGAACATAATGTTTACAACATTTTTAACAGGTAAATGAAGCGGTTCATTTTTCGTTAAAATATCAATAATTTTCCCTGGCGCATCTACGAAAAATTTATAAAACAAGGATGCCACATTTTGTAGATCAGCATGAATTACACCATCTTTTTTATTGTTATATTGTTAGATTTTTTGGTTTTATTTTTATTTGACATTTCTGATATCACATTCCAGGCTGTGAGGGTCGGATTTCTTGATGTGGTTATTTTATTTTGGTAGTATTGCCTTTTTGATTTTAGAATTAACTTATAATGCACCTTCTTTGCAACTTTATAGGTACTGTTGTGAAAGCCGCGGAAAACAAGTTTAAGTCTAAAGAACTCCTTAAGGTGATAGCTTGTATCCTTGACCTCCTGGTTTACCCACCCTTTATTTTTTCTGTACGTGTCGTTAAAAAATTTTTTTGTAGGAAAATGTAAGTTAAAATAAAAAAAATATGATAAAAGTGGTTGAAAGCTACGTTTAAGTCTTGTGGAACATAGATTTGATACTAGGATTCATCAAAAAGGGAATTTTCAAAATGATTAACAGAAACGTCACTAAAGGGATTTTTTCGCGAGTTCCCGGTGATCTGCTATCGGTAATAGAGCGGTTATACCCCCACCTTAAAATAAATTTGAAGGTTATTCTCGGTTATGTTTGTCGCGAAAATGACCCGGTTATCAATGACATATTTGACGGTTAGTTTTTTGAATTTTGAATATTTTGTTTTGCAGTTTGGTTTGCGTTTGGTTTTAATCACAGACATATAATAATAAATGTTTATCTGTCTGTGGTTTTAATTGATGTTTTAAGTTGAAATAATAGTATTATTTATCCATTATTGTATCCAAGTATTTGCGTACAATAATTATTTGTTTATTTAATTTTAAAAGTATTGGTCAGAATGATTTTTATATTACCAGCCATTTACTCATTTTTGGATGATTTTCTTAATTCGCCCATAACGGAAATAGTTTGGCATTTGAGATTGATTTCCTGGATGTGCGCACGATGCCCAGGTGAGTAAAATTTATACATACATACCTGTTTTTAAATCTGAAGCCTTCCATGCATAAAAACTGTTCATAAAATACTGTGTCCTAGATCTAGTCTAGGTATAACAATCAATACAATAATGGCATGTAGGTACGATTTTATACCTAGGTGCCAATGGTTAATTTTGTTCGTGATAAATTTATTGTAATAACAAAAAAAAGGAAAAATAGCTACTGCTGATTTTGAATATTATTTTTTTTTAACTCTTACATACTGTTTTGTAGGTGTTTTCACAATCTCTGCTATATAAGGAGATTCACGAAAAAGGAAAAGGAAAGTATTTTCCAACAGAAAAATGCCACATCCTTGGTGATGGAGCTTAACCCTTAAGAACATGGCTAATGGTCCCTTACAAAGGTTTTTCGTTATCTCAGCAACAAAAATATTATAATTACCGTTTGTCGGCAGCCAGAGTAAAGATAGAAATTGCTTTTTCATTTTTAAAAGGGAGATGGGCTCGTTGCAAGTTTATTAACACATATTCAATTAGTAAGTCTATCGAAATAGTATTAGCAGCCTATTTCATTATAAACCATGATGAATGGAAGCTAGATGAAAAATTTCCCGACTTTTATAACAATGATGATTTTATGGATGATGATAGGCTACAAAATTTAATGGGAGATGCCAAAAGAAATAACTTGATGCGAGACTTATGGAATAATAGGAATAATGCTATATAATAATAGTTTTTTTTGCTATATCTCTTTATTTGCTCAGATCTATTCTAAGATATATATCAGATTTATATAATAATATTAACATTCCTGGAAGATAAACAGAAAATAAAACCATAATTATAACTCAGTGTTTGGCATTTCATTTATTAAAAACTTGGTAGCATCTTACAAATAACAATTATATCGTTTATTTTTTACATTAAAGTAAGTATTTACCCAAATATAGAACCAAAGTTCACCAAATGATTTCACAGAAATATAGTATGAAATCATTTTGGTGGGCATTAGGTAACTAAAACCAAAAAAATCACATTATGACTTTGCCAAAAATCTAAATAATTAGTAATGAAAACCGAGGTATAATCTATGAACCGTGGTTAATATGAAATAATGACAAATTAAAAAATGTTTTGGCAAAGCTTAGAGTAGATTATTACTCAACTTTAAAAACTTTCTAGTACTCAAGACTAAACTTAAAAAAAATTGTGATTACCTCACCATTGATATAGTTTTCCTTAATCAAAATAACTTAAATTTTAAAAATCTCAATAGCGGGGCCTTTTTTGGAGGGAGGAAGTCCAAAAACAGAATTGCTCCAAGGTTATTATGACATTTTATATAGGTATTTTTATTATACATCATGAAAAAATGAGCTTTAAGGAAGTAAATTTCACTATTGCACAATGAAGTTATATTTGACAAAAACTATGTGAAATTTTCCACCTCACGGCTCATTTTTTCAGGATCTTAATCAAAATATGTTAAATTTTGATTCGCGAAAATTGCTGGGATAATTCTGTTGTCGGACCCCCTTTAGTTTAAAACGGTTCCCAAAAGGAAACATCCCGCTTCTGAGTTTTTTTACATAAAAAGTTGTTTTATTTTACATAAAAACACATATACAGGGTGTCTCAAAACTCCTTCCCTCTTGCCAACACTGTACTCTGACCAAAAATAAATCAAAATCATCTATACAAAATTTTCGATAAACGTCTTGTTAAGGAGTTACCAACTATTTAAAAGAAATCTCCTTCCCTCCGAAAACCGCCTCCGAAGGGGTGGTGGGGGCGAATTTTCTCGAAAATCGAAAATCTGAATTGGTATAATTAAAGATAGGACAATATCCGGAAACGTTTAAATTGAACATTTTTTCAAAAGTGTTACGGTTTTCGAGATAGACGCATGTAAAATATGTATTTTTGCTATGTGGAGAGGGCAAATTCTTTCGAAAATTGAAAATTTTTCGATACTACATGAAAGATATAATTATTTGTAGCAACATTTATAATGAACATTTTTTACGGTTACGGTTTTCGAGTTAAATCGGTGTTAAAATGGTGACATACAAAATACTCAAGTGTATTTCCGCAGCGATGCGTTGAGATCTCAATAATAACAACTACAACTACTTTCTTCGGATTCAGCCTTTGCAAGACTTAATAATTGAAAATTTATACTTGTTTTTGGTTTTAAAATAGACGATTGTGGTTGATATTGACTTCTGTTGGTTTTTCCGAATCTATTTTTTATGCTATTTTGAGTCTCTTGTTGTTCATGACTTGAATCCTCCGGTGGACAATCATCCGAGATTTCTGGCGAACCATCCACGATACCATCAAGGGAATCTTAAAGATTTGTGGGATTTGATTTATCTTTTTTTCCAAGGATGTCATGTAATAAATCAAAAAAGGAGGAGATCTTATTGACTTTCTCCGGTAGAATTGACATGTTTCAAGTATTGTAGAAACTGCTTTTGTAAATTGCTAAATTTCAGTCTTAATTTTTCGACTGCATCTTTTCCTTCCCCATTTCTGTCATTTCTGATGCAATTTTATTCCATATTTGTGATTTTACAGTTTTTTTTATCATCAAATTTTTGGGAATATTTTTGTCTTAGTTTTAAAAAAATCTCTGTTGCCTCTGTATCTGCAGGAGTTGGCCTTTTTTGGGTCCAAATTTTTTCGCTGCTAGAACTACTACCTTGCGCAGAATTTAATATATTATTATGAATGCATTCAGATTCTGGGACCCTAACATGACAACTGGAAGTTGATGGTTCCGGTTCTGTCAATTGAGTATTGTTTTCTTGTTCAAATATAAATTGGTCAGCTTTTCCGGGTCTAAAAGCAACATAATATGGTTTTAGAAATCTATGTTTGAAATATATACTTTTTTGTTGTATGTATAAATGTAAATATTCAACTTACCGTTCAGCAATTCATTTGCGGTAGTATAATCTACAAAAACTGTGTATATTTCACCTTTGTTATTTAATTCAATTTCAATTAATTCTTCTTCCATTATGATCAACGAAAATGATACGAAGAAATAAATTAAATATAAATAATTTTATCCCAAAACTCAAATCAAAAACAAACTGACAGGCCGCCAAATCTTATTTTTGACAGTTTTGACACTTTTGACATTTATAATCGCCAGTTACCATGCTCAAGAGGTCGGGAACCAAATCAGTTCCCGTTTTATAAGATTAGTGACGTCAGAAAATATTCCCCTATTACCGTTTATGTCGCGAAAACGCACCGGGAAGTACAATTCGGGGTAATAGTCTAGTTTAACGGCTTTTGCTATAAAAGCCCTAAAAAATCAAATTTTAGTAAAAATACATATATGGTAACATAACTTTTAATAAAATTGAGGCGGAAGACGCTTTTTCTAATGATTTATTACTAAAAAAAGCAAAAAATGGTGTTTTTGGTATTTACGATTTTTAGCAGAAATTTTCGATTTGGAAGTTTCTTTCCAATCCCAAATAGTATATAACTATCCTTGTATTCTATTGAACATTAACATTCTTCAAAATAAGCAAAAATATGCATGAAACTTTTGAATATAAGTTCTCAAAAAAGTCAGGTCAAACTAATTCACGGATGATTTATGTAGTACATCCTGAACTACCAAGTGCAATTAATATCAATGTTGCCAACTCTGTCAGTATAACTTTCGTTCTATGAAATTATTTTACAAATCTGTATTTTATGAATGGAATTTCATTTCCAAGGATACTTGCTTTAGAAAAAATTAAGAACAATAACAACAGAATTTAGTATATTATACGAATTTGTCTTGTACAGTTTAATGTTTGAATCAATCAATTTATATTTTCAAAAGCCTGAAGACAAAACTTGTCACCTTCAGCATCTAAAGTTGCCATAATATGTATCGTAGTATCGTATTTTTGCTCTAAAGCAAGTATTTATGAAACAATATTTTTTATTAAATTTTAAACATAGAACTAAACCTTTAGACATTTAAAATCTTACTACTTAGTTTATGCTTTCGTTATCGACTATTTTTAAAGATGTTCAATCATAAACATTAGTTTTGGCAATGTTGGAATTGTCGTATGTCAATGCTGTCAACGTCAAGTCGTGTCGTCAAACATACTACATAAATCAACCGTCAATCCGTTTTTTGTGAACTTATATTTACTATTTTCACGCATATTTTTGCTTATTTGGAAATTTTTAGAATTCAATAGAATACAAGAATGGTTATATTAGTATATAATAGTAAATAGTTTTGGGATTGAAAAGAAATTCCCCAATCGAAAATTTCTGTTAAAAGTCGTAAGTAGCAAAAACACCATTTTTTGCTTTTTTTAGTAACAAATCATTAAAAATAGCGTCTTCCGCCTCAATTTTAATAAAATTTATGTTACCATATATGTATTTTTACTAACATTTGATTTTTTAGGGCTTTTATAGCAAAAGCCGCTAAACTAGACTATTACCCAATTCGGTTCCCGCTAGTTCACCGGGAACTCGCGAAAAAATCCTTTAAATGACCTCTTGAAGTAACTAGTATTTTTATGTTTCTTTCCATAGACATTAGAATGTCTATGTTTCTTTCCTTGCGAGATATCCATCTCTAAAAGAATTGTCCTGTGATCTGAAATGTTGTTGCAGAGAACACCTACCTCCAAGAGAATGGTAACTTCCATGTTAATTTCGTTGACTATGTTTTGACCTTCAAGTACAACTAGCGCTGAAGATGTTTACTCGCAAACTAACTTGCTTATGGCGGCTGATTCAAAGTTTAGTAAAAGTATTATCCTAGCTTATAAATAGAGAAAGGAATAAAAATCTTCAGAAATTGTTGAAGGAAATTTTTAGAAAATAACTTTCGAGATTATTCATTTTACTTTTCATGATAGTCATCAGAAATATAATATGAATGCTGAAAGTTTTTTTCAAAAAATCAATCCAAAAATTTCTGAAGATTTTTATTGCTTCCTCAATAGTTCTGATCTATGAGGGGTAAATAAGAATATAAAAACTGTAAATACTTTTAGTTCATTTTTTATTATTGCAAAATTATAACATAGAAAGAATAAATAAGCAAATCAAAAATCCACTGAATAACTTCTTAAATATAATTTTTTGTAAGTGAACAAATTATTATATTAATTTATGGAAGTAACTAGTGCATTGTCTAAATAACTCTTTGAAATAAACAATAATTAGGGCAAATTTTGATTAGCTAAAATCTGATTTCTTATCACAAAAAATATAATGACGAAAATATCGACATACTTTTAGAAGATAATTAATATCAAAATACGTTTTGAGTAGAACAAGTAAACTATTTTATGAGTAGACAGTGTGCATTAGTATCCTACATATGTTAATGTATAATCCAAAATATATCAAATACACCGGTTCACTAACACTAATTACAGACACAATCCACAAACGAATAACACGTGTTTCATTGTCGCTTCAGCCTTGTTCAGTTGTTCCTTATTTAGGTATGAAAATAAAAATAAATAAAGATCAGTAAAAAAATAAAATTCAAGCCAGCAATCTCAAATGAAAACATACAATAAATATTCGAATGTACTCACAGAAGCATATATTGACAAAGTCGACGTACTCTCTCATTACACCACCAGGAACAGGATACTTCAATGCTTTCGAGGTACTTCATTTTCTGTTCGTCCTCTTCCTCAGTTATTCCTCATTTGGACATGAAATTAAAAATAAACAAAAATCAGTAATGTATAATACAAGCAAGTAAACTCAAATTAGAACATCTTATAAATATTCAATTTTAATGATACTTGTAGCTTTACTTGATACTCCACTATCAGGATGAACTTGCTTTAAAACATTGTATAAAAGGGTAGCTCTTCTCCTTCTTCCTTCGTTTTTACTTCTTGAAATATCCTTCTTCGCCTTACAGACATTCCTGATGGCCTTTCCATATGTACTCGTTGGCATTCTTCTATAATGATAGGAACAAGATACTAATACGTATCAATAACGAATGATAATCTTTCAATCTTAATAACAGACAAACAGTAAGTTTCCGGTGAATACGAAAAAATTGATTCAAATCTAATATAGATAAACTTTATTCAACAAAGCTACGTATATTAACTAAAAATAATATAAAATAAAACAAACACATCGTTAGAAAAGAGAATTGACGTCAGACGATGGGATTGCCGGCGCCGGATGCAGCCATTTTAAATATGACATTTTCATTCAAATTCTGCGGTTCCCGCCACATTTTGGTGAGCGATACTAGCGCCGAGAATGGGAACTTTGGCAACAAACGGTTAAAAATTTTCCTTAAGAGTTGCCACCGCCTGTGTTGTTGTCAGTCACGCAACAAGTACGACTATTCCTAAAATTTACAAATACATTATCAATAGTGCTTATTGCATTTTCAGTAACCCTTCTAGGCCATTTTACCAGATAATCTAAATCAAAACACTTTAATAAGTTTAAAAAAGTCTCAAATTCTTTACTTAACCTATAACAATCCATAAAGTCACCAGTTAATACAAATCTGCAATTTGGATTTACTAATTTATCTAGAATATTATATATTACATTCATAAAATCATTAAGATTTCCATACAATATAGCATAAATTGCTACTCCTCCCCTTTTTGACCGAAGAACCCCGAACGGAGGAGGTATACAATTCGACTGCATTATTTTTTTTTGGT
This sequence comes from Crioceris asparagi, assembly GCA_958507055.1. Lineage (NCBI taxonomy): Eukaryota > Metazoa > Arthropoda > Insecta > Coleoptera > Chrysomelidae > Crioceris > Crioceris asparagi. Next base: position 76,457,399 of record OY293826.1, on the reverse strand, counting down.
TCGTGCGCGCCTTTTATATAGTAAACGAGCTCCGATTTTGATGATTTTTGATTCATTTGAAAGAGGAGGCTTGAGAAATGGTCCCATATTCATAAAAACGCAAATCCGAAATCTCCTTCCCTCCGAAAACCGCCCCCGAAGGGGTGGAAGGGGCGAATTTTCTCGAAAATCGAAAATCTGAGTTGGTATAATTAAAGATAGGACAATATCCGAAAACGTTTAAATTGAACATTTTTGTAAAAGACATACAGTTTTCGAGATGGAGGATGTTAAATTCTCAAATGTATCTATTTTTGCTATGTGGAGAGGGTGATTTCTTTCGAAAATTGAAAATCTTTCGATACTACATGGAAGACATAATTTTTTGTAGCAACATTTATAATGAACATTTTTTCCTTAGAGTTACGTTTTTCGAGTTAAATCGGTGTTAATATGGTAACATATAAAATAATTGAGCGTATTTCTGCAGCGATGCTTTGAGATCTCAGTAATAACAACTACAAGCAAAGAATATATTTAGGTAATAGGATAAGTACTGTCTTCATTGGTATTAGTGAATGTTCAACGATTTTCATGACTAATATTAGGTAAACTCAAAAGTGTGAAATAAATATTTTTTACAAAAAATTGGACCGACGTTATTAGTTGATGCACTGAAAAGTATAAAATAATATTAATTCTATTGGTGATGGTACTTGTGAAGTTGGTGCCAAAAGTTATCAATCTAACTGCAACTGCACAACTTCAAAAGTAACAGCACTAATAGAATTAATATTATTTTATACTTTTCAGTGCATCAACTAATAACGACGGTCCAATTTTTTGTGAAAAATAATTATACAAACTAATCTGCTATAAGACGTACACAGTGTGAAACCATTTATGTACAAAAATTTAAAGAATTAAGCATTTGCCAAGTTTCCACAAAACAAAGAAAGTTCGAATTTTCATAATCATAATAACTCTAAGTCATTAATTTTGTCCGTCCCTAAACCTTGTATATTTAGAAAGAGGATATTCGGATTAAACATCATTTGTTGTTGGGAATCTTCGATCTAATTTACATACATTTACATGGGAAATTCATTGGTGTCTGAATTTCTTGTTTGAGATTTTGAATTTTATTTAGATCTAGTGTCTGTAGTGTTATTGGTTGGTCAACACTAGACACAGACAAGTTCCCAATGTCAATCTTTGGTAATCGTAGTGGTTTGATTTTGGATAATTCTTGTTTGTTACAAAACTCCAAGTTATTGATTTTAATGCCGCAATTAAAAGGAATTTGGAATAAGCTTGGTTTGTCTATGAGGTTGAATTCCTTGAAATTACACTCGTTTCAGAGGACTGCTTGCTGGAATGGTTATTAAATACTCGTCAGTTATTGATTCCAGAATGGGTTCTTGTACATGGGCAGTAACAGTTTGGCAGTTTCGAGCTTCTGCTTCTTTGATCAGGTTGGCTATGCAGCTTTCAGTTAATGGCTCGAGATGATTAGGACATATTTGGATATTGTTGATCGTAGGACAGGATTCCTCTGAGTACTGTTCTTCAGTTTTACCAAGTGTAAGGTAGGGTAGTTTAGGTATGATTATTGACTGTTTTATCGGGATTGGAAAAAGATGGAAGCTTTCAAAGGTTTCTGGTGAGAAAATTGGTATATGTATAGCGAAAATTATTTTAATTCCAGAGAACGAAATTTGAAGGCTAGCTAGGTAGTAATAATCCATAGTATTCTTAAAAATAAGGAATCTGGATTGTCCATATATTTTTACTAAATGATCTATTACGTTATTTAATTCTTGTGCTGAAATTACGGAGCTATGAAATGTGTTAATTTTGGCAAATGATATTGCGTTTTCTAAGTTATCGAGAAAATTTATGAGACTTTGACAATCAAGAATAATCTGGCCTAGAATGTTTTGAGTTTTTAAATAAATTACAATATCGTCAATAGTTTTATCAACATAGCCTTGAAGATATTCTAAGCGCATCTTGATCAGTTTTTGGTTTTCGCTCAAAATAGTTATTGTTGAATTATAATTATCAATAAGTTTTCTTGAGAGAGATATTTGTAACGAGAGTTCTTTTGCCATTGTGTTTTCATTTGTTTGGGGATCTACGATTGCTTTGTCATATTTTAATCCATCGTCTGAGTCGAGAGTGCCGGTTAGCCATTTGGAGGTTTTTCCAACTAGATCGACTAGACCTCGCTTAGATCTCATATGCGGTGTTAAATTATTCAATTTGGTATTTGCTTCAGTTATTAGATATTTTGCATGGTTTAAGATACTAGTATAAAGGCCTAAGAATAAACCAGGAGTGTCATTGTCCACTTCATTGCCCTGCGAATAAGAATGAAAAGCTTTAGGCTTTTGAATCTGTGATTTGTGTATGAATTTGTCTTTACTGGTTTGGATTTTATTGCCAATATCTCTAAAAACAGTTGTAATAATATGACGTGGTTTGGTCTTGCTTCTAAGGGCACTCTTGTTTTTAATAAATACCTTAGTATTGGGTAGAAATTCCGGATGGTCTTCTCTTTTGATATTTTGTTTTTCAATTAGTTTAGATTTGGTTTGTAATGATGTGTTGTATATTTTTTCGTAAATAAATTTTAGTCGTTGTCGCCGGTCGGCCATAAATTGGTTTAAAATGATCTCATCAGTCATATCGAATGGATCGAGTGAATTAATTCTGCCGTTTATTACGTCAAACGGTTTTTGTTTCGTTACGTTATGAACACATGAATTATAACCGATGACAGCGAAATGCATCAATTGTTTTATAGATGCGTTTGGATCTTTCAATTTGAGAATTCTGAAGAGTTCGATGAAGGTTGAGTGTGCTCTCTCAATTGGGCTATTGTTTTGGAATTTCCTGGAGTAGTAAAATGTAACTGTATACGATGTAATTTACGGAAATCTAGTAGAATTGATGTTTTGAATTCTGTTCCGTTGTCACAGGTTATGAGTTTTGGAATACCGAAATGTGATACAAAGTTTAATAAATTTTCAAAGACTACGAGGGTATTGCAGGTAGACTCTAGGATATAAGCTTGAGCATATCTAGAAAATACATCGATTATGGTTAAAAATTTCGTGTTAGCGATTTGGAAAGTGCCCATATGGATCGAATCGAGTGGTTGAGTTGGAGTTGCAGTGAGTTCGAACTTGATTTTCGGGGGATGTCTATCGTACTTGGCTTGTTGACAAATATCGCAGTTATTAATAAATTCGGTTATGTTCTTTTTTTGATTTGGCCAATAATAGCTGAGGCGGATTCGTTTATTCCTCTATAGTATGTTGTTTCATGGTGGTGTGAAATAATTCCCCTTTGTTTATTTTTTCGGTAACATCCTTGAGAAATTGGTTGGATATTTCCAAGTTATAGGCATGGTTTTGGAAGGTTTTTTGCAACGTTATGGTTAATGCTGGAATGAAATCGATTTCTGATTTGCAAACATAAATACAGTACAACTTCTTTGGGTCAACATTTTCCTTGAATAATTTGAAAATCTCATAATTTTCTGAGTGGTGAACTGTCTGCCTGGTTTTGGTCTCAAAAAGTTTGCTTCTGATGATATGGTATAATGTATTAGCACTCTTATTAAAAATAATTTATTGGAATTGTAGGTAAAAGTCGATTGTCTCAAAGTGGAGTGAAGTAAATTGTAGAAAAATGAAACTCGCAGTCTTCTCCACAATATATTGATTACATAATTACCATCAGAGACATGTTTCGAAACTATATAGTTTCATTATCAATCTTAAAGGTTCTGTAATAAATTTGTGCAAATTAATGATATTATGATACAGTTGAAATGTATCTTAGAAAATATGGCTAATATGGTACTCACGTGGAGATGAAAAATAACTCTATCTCAAACCAAAATTCGTCAAAAAATAAAATAAAAATAAAATTCAGAAGAAAAACTTATCACATTATACCCCAAAAATTAAATAAAATAAAATTGAATTCTAAAACAAAAAATTAAAATTAAAATTGATTCTAACTGTCCTGGACTACATGATTGATGTGAGGATCGATGAGAAAGAGAAAAAATTTTTGGTTGGAGACGATAATTTATAGATCATCAACCCATGCGTGGTGCCATCTATAAATGACTGGACATAATTGATAAAGTTACTATCATATAAAGATTGAAAGTTGAAGAAAACTCTATAATATATAATATAATGACAAGTAAATAAATGAGGTTAAGGAGAAGCATAAATATAAATGTCCCTAAACAAATTCAAAAATTAAGAGTGTTAAAGAATTGTATGCAATCAAAGTTAGTCTGTTCATTAAGAGATATGATTAATGGGTTCTCGTTATTAGAATTGATTTCAAAGATTTCTAAGATATTCAACAAACGGCCCTTTGGTGACAGGTGTAATATTCTGACATCTTTAGTGATATCGAAGGTATGTTTATGATTAATAATATGATTAGCGAAGGAACTGTTGGAATTGATCTCATGGAAAGGAGCTGTGAGAAACAATGATCGATATTTGTCTATCACTTTGGTGTGTTCATCTATTCTGATACTTATTTTTCTACCAGTTTGACCTACATATTTGGCTGAGCAGTTTGGTGTAGAGCAAGAAATCTCGTAGACACCTGATCTATCCAAGGGACTAACCTTATCTTTGCTGTTGACCAACTTATTATATAGTGTGTTCCGAGTGAAGAAGCATACCTTCAATTCTTGGTTATGACGTTGGAGTATGTTTTTGACTTCTTGGGAAACTTTTCCAATGAAGGGCAGTGAACAATATCTAGATGGTAAGGCAGGTATAATTAAATTTCTATTTATATGTTTTTGTAAATGTCTATGGTATATTCTATCTATGAATTGAGTCGGGTAATCATTGTTAATACCGATTTGTTTAATGATGTTTAGTTCATTGTTAAAGTCTCTAGCACTCATAGGGATGGAGAATAATCTATGAAAGAATGAATTGACGGAGCTCAGTTTGTGCGATATCGGGTGACATGATGAGAAAGGGATGATGTTGTCTGTATGTGTAGGTTTTCGGTAGATTGAGAATCCCAACTTATTGTTTGTTTTTGTAATGAGGATATCTAAAAAGGGTAGATAATTGTTAGTTTCGATTTCCATGGTGAAAGAGATCGCTGGATGTAAAGTATTCAAGAAAGTCAGAAACAGATGAAGTTGATTTAAGTTACCATTGAAAAGAACCAAACAATCATCCACGTATCTGTAGTAGAAAGTGATTTTATCATAATGAGTGAAATTATGGAATTGCATCTCAAAATTATTCAGAAAAATTTCAGCTAGTAATGGGGAAAGGTTACTGCCCATGGCTAATCCTGTTAATTGAGCGAAAAATTCATTATTAAATTTGAAAAAAAAATGTTTTAGGACTGTGTCTAATAGTTTACAGATGTTAAGGCAGTGATGGAAATTAGTGCCTGTTTCGAAGAGGAGTTTTCTTACTAATTCTACTAATTCTACTAATAAAGAATTTCAACAACTTGCCATAGAATGTGAAAAAGTCATTGAAACCTCCAATTTTAACAATAAAGACTTAATTAGGAGTGACATTGCACGTCTATTAAACAGGAATTTCTCTTTTAACCCGAACATATCATACAACAATAAACATAACAAACTAGAGTTTAATTTGAATCGTATTAATAACAAAGTGAAACATAATAATTTAATAATCACAAAAGCAGATAAAGGGAATTGTCTCGTGATCTTAGATCGCTCTGAGTACGAGAGCAAAGTCCTCAACTTCTTGACATCGGGCGGATTCCTAAGGTTAGATTGTGACCCTGTAACCAAATACGGAAGAAGAGTGAAAAAAGATTTGGAACAACACTTTAGATACCATCTTATTCTATCAATCTAATAAAGACAAATTAATCCCTATGAACTCGTCTACCCCATTACTATATGGTTTGCCGAAAATTCATAAAGCAAACATACCCATTAGACCAGTTGTCTCTTATTGTAATTCTCCTACATCCAAATTAGCATCATGGCTCAATAAACTTATTAGGGAATTAACCGAATGCAACAATCCCTACTCAATAAAAAACACCAAAGACCTTATCAACAAAATATCTAATTTGGTAATACCCGATAACTCCATATTGGTATCCTTTGATGTAGTTAACCTCTTCCCAAGTATTCCTCCAGATGATTGCATCCAATTAGTAAGAAAACTCCTCTTCGAAACAGGCACTAATTTCCATTACTGCCTTAACATCTGTCAACTATTAGACACAGTCCTAAAACAAAATTTTTTCAAATTTAATAATGATTTTTTCGCTCAATTAACAGGATTAGCCATGGGCAGTAACCTTTCCCCATTACTAGCTGAAATTTTTCTGAATAATTTAGAGATGCAATTCCATAATTTCACTCATTATGATAAAATCACTTTCTACTACAGATACGTGGATGATTGTTTGGTTCTTTTCAATGGTAACTTAAATCAACTTCATCTGTTTCTGACTTTCTTGAATACTTTACATCCAGCGATCTCTTTCACCATGGAAATCGAAACTAACAATTGTCTACCCTTTTTAGATATCCTCATTACAAAAACAAACAATAAGTTGGGATTCTCAATCTACCGAAAACCTACACATACAGACAACATCATCCCTTTCTCATCATGTCACCCGATATCGCACAAACTGAGCTCCTTCAATTCATTCTTTCATAGATTATTCTCCATCCCTATGAGTGATAGAGACTTTAACAATGAACTAAACATCATTAAACAAATCGGTATTAACAATGATTACCCGACTCAATTCATAGATAGAATATACCATAGACATTTACAAAAACATATAAATAGAAATTTAATGATACCTGCCTTACCATCTAGATATTGTTCACTGCCCTTCATTGGAAAAGTTTCCCAAGAAGTCAAAAACATACTCCAACGTCATAACCAAGAATTGAAGGTATGCTTCTTCACTCGGAACACACTATATAATAAGTTGGTCAACAGCAAAGATAAGGTTAGTCCCTTGGATAGATCAGGTGTCTACGAGATTTCTTGCTCTACACCAAACTGCTCAGCCAAATATGTAGGTCAAACTGGTAGAAAAATAAGTATCAGAATAGATGAACACACCAAAGTGATTGACAAATATCGATCATTGTTTCTCACAGCTCCTTTCCATGAGATCAATTCCAACAGTTCCTTCGCTAATCATATTATTAATCATAAACATACCTTCGATATCACTAAAGATGTCAGAATATTACACCTGTCACCAAAGGGCCGTTTGTTGAATATCTTAGAAATCTTTGAAATCAATTCTAATAACAAGAACCCATTAATCATATCTCTTAATGAACAGACTAACTTTGATTGCATACAATTCTTTAACACTCTTAATTTTTGAATTTGTTTAGGGACATTTATATTTATGCTTCTCCTTAACCTCATTTATTTACTTGTCATTATATTATATATTATAGAGTTTTCTTCAACTTTCAATCTTTATATGATAGTAACTTTATCAATTATGTCCAGTCATTTATAGATGGCACCACGCATGGGTTGATGATCTATAAATTATCGTCTCCAACCAAAATTTTTCTCTTTCTCATCGATCCTCACATCAATCATGTAGTCCAGGACAGTTAGAATCAATTTTAATTTTAATTTTTTGTTTTAGAATTCAATTTTATTTTATTTAATTTTTGGGGTATAATGTGATAAGTTTTTCTTCTGAATTTTATTTTTATTTTATTTTTTGACGAATTTTGGTTTGAGATAGAGTTATTTTTCATCTCCACGTGAGTACCATATTAGCCATATTTTCTAAGATATATTTCAACTGTATCATAATATCATTAATTTGCACAAATTTATTACAGAACCTTTAAGATTGATAATGAAACTATATAGTTTCGAAACATGTCTCTGATGGTAATTATGTAATCAATATATTGTGGAGAAGACTGCGAGTTTCATTTTTCTACAAAAATAATTTAGTTAGAGTAGTGGTTCACACAATTTTCGGTGAAAGGTATTTCTAATAATAATAATGAATGTGTCGTTTCGCTATCGGAGTCTGGAGGCCGCACTTGTATATTTGAGTGTATAATTATCTTAGTTCTAGTGGTGGTGGGTGAGCATTTTGAATGACGATATTATCAATTTTTTCGAGATCGTCTATGGTCACATTAGCATTTATTGGAACTTGAATATCCTCGAAATCGTTAAGATTATCGTCATTATGCGGTGGTTGTGGAGAAAGGAATTCGTTTATATCTATTGATATATCGCCAGGATTACCTATGAGAGATTCATTTTCAATGGCATGAATTTCTATCCTTGAAAGCGCGTCTGCGTTGGTGTTCTGGATTCCTTTTTTTTATAGTATTTGATAGTCATATTCCTCCATCTTGCCATGCCATCTTACTAGTCGAGAATTTGGCTCTTTTAAACTGAATAGCCACTGAAGAGGTTTATGATCCGTAACTATTGTGAACTTTCTACCGAATAAATATGAGCGAAAATGCTGAGTGGTCCATACAATCGCAAGGAGCTCTTTCTCGATCGTGCTGTAATTAATCTCAGCTGGGTTCAAGGTACGTGAAGCATATGCAATAGGCAAATCTTGACCTAGCTTACCTTGACTCAAGACTGCACCGATTGCAAAATTCGAGGCGTCTATTGTAAGGTTGAATGGACGGCTGAAATCTGGGTATTGCAGGATCGGATCATTACATAAAATATTCTTGCATAATTCAAAAGTTTGTATAAACTCGGGAGTATGTTCAATTCTCTCCCCCTTCTTTAAACAGTGGTTAAAGGGTTTTGTAAGTTTTGCAAAATTTCGTATGAATTTTCTATAGTATCCTAATAAACCGAGAAATGATTTTATTCCTTTTGAAGTTTTTGGTAACGGGAATTTCTTTATGGCTTCGATCTTCTTTGGGTTTGGACATATGCCTTCCGATGTGACCACATGTCCCAAGAACTCAACTTCTTTACGAAGAAATTCTGACTTGTCAAGTTGAATTTTAAGTTTACAGTTTCTCAACCTTTTGGAAATAAGCTTCAGGTTTTTCATGTGTTCTTCGAGGTTGGATGAAAAAATTATTATGATGTCCATGTACACGAGGCAGATTTTTCCTTGAAGACCTTGAAGAATTTCATCCATAACCCGTTGGAATGTGGCTGGAGCATTTTTCAGTCGAAAGGGCATCCTGACGTATTCGAAATGTCCTTTTTCGACATTAAAGGCGGTTTTAGGGATCGATTTCGGGTCCATTTCTATCTGATAGAAACTGGATGCCAAATCCAATGTCGAGATATACTGACATCTCCCTAATTTGTCAAGGATGTCGTTGATGTTAGGAATTGGATATCGATCATCAATTGTTTTCTCGTTGACTTTCCTATAGTCGACCACCAGTCTCCACTTTTGTTTGCCACTTTTATCCAATTTCTTTGGTACTATCCATATAGGGCCGCTCCAAGGGCTTTGACTTGGTCTTATTAAGCCGTCCTCAAGCATTTTATTATTTTGCCGTTGGACTTCTTCCTTATGGATAAATGGATATCGATACGATTTTCTGTGTATTGGAATTTCATCACTAGTTTTGATTTCGTGTTTAACCTGGTTTGTGAATGATAATTTGTCATTATCATAGTGGAAAATGTCGGAAAATTCACGGCATAGGTCTACGAGTAATTTCTTTTCTTCGCAATTCAGGTGGTCATGTCTTATTAAATTTTTTATGTCTAACCTTTTTTTTTCTTTCTGATTTGGAAGAAAATGTTCAATGTGAAAGAAATCGAAGTTCTTTTTGTCGGAATCGGGGAAGGGCAACACATTTATAGGGTTATCGAAAGTATGTTGTATAATTTCATCGCTATTGTTAAAAATTTCTATTTTTGCGAATCCGTTTTTTGCAATTGTTAATGTTTCGGGAATATGTAAGTTCTTAATTTTACATTCGGGAACTATAATATCACCATCACATTCGGATATAGGCACATAGAGGGAAGCAATTTCAAAAGAGTTCAGGGTAATCTTATATTTTTCTGTTTCAGGGTTCCTAAAAATAATTGGGATATTTGTTTTATTATTGGAAAGCTGTTTATTTACCAAGTCAATCGAAAATTTAAGGTTTTGAAGCTCTTTTAATCCAATAATACCATCGAAGAAATTATGAAAATCGAAGAGATTAAAAGTTATTTGTTTATCGCTTTTCAATTCGGGCATTGCTGGAATATCAGCTCTAAAACGGACCTCTTTTTCTCCTACGCCTGTCCTTATTTGTGTTGGACAATGTTAGATACAATCATTAAAATATTTTTGTGCAATAGAAGGTTTTATGATAGAATTATAACAGCCGGTGTCTATCAATAATTTCATTGGATGGTTTTGAATTTTTATGTAAGGTAAGCTGTTATTAATTTCAGTGTACATTTCGGATGTTATTGTTAATGGGGAGGTGTTTCCTGGGCATCTATTAGAGTGTTCGACATAATTTGGTTTTGACTTTCTGTAACGGGATTATCGTACCCTTCGAGATAGTTTCCTAAAATCTCTGGTTGATCGTATGTTATTTCAGGATTCTCGACAGTTTTCCCGTCAATTTGATAAAGCTCTTCTGAAATAAAATTACGTGGACCAGAGCATTTGAAATAATTTCTAGAATTTGTAGGTTTCTTCATACTAGGAAGTGTATAGCTGGTTCTGGTAGACATTGGTTCTGGTTTATTGGTTAGAGTTTTTCCGGTTGGTTTGAATACGTCTTTAGGAGGTCCGAAAACTTCTTTATTAGTGAAAAATTTTTGTTGAATTGGTTGGGATTGAAAATGTGGTTCAGGAAATTGAGATGTTCCTGGTCTTTGTAAATTTTGGGTTTGAATGAAATTTTGTGATGGTCGGAAGAGATGTTGGGGTGAATAGCTTGATTGAATTATTTGCTTAGGGGATTGATAATATTGTGGTGGTTGAGGAGCGGTAAGTTTATGATTATTCATAGGCATTCTAAATAGATTCTGGGTATATTGAAAATTTTGTTCTTCGATAATAATTGTAATGGCCTCTTCTAGAGTTAGGATCTTTCATTCTAACAAACAATTGCAAATGAGCAGGCAGACCACGAATGTAAGTTCTAAGGGATAATTGGTCGTATTGTCTCAGGTGTATCTCTTTAGTAGCAGCATTCATGGATTTATTAGCAATTTTCTGTGCAAGGTTGCTTCTTAAAACTTGCAAGCGTTTGCCGAAGTCAAGAGAACATTCTAACATTCTAAACGCATGCGAAAAGGTTCTTCGGACGGTCTCACGGAGTCAGCACTTCTAGTGTGAGAACGGACGATGATTTTCATACCGTCAGCGTGTGTGGCTCCCATAACTAAAATTACCTTCTCTAAGCGTGACCTTAAAAGAAGAATATTTTTCAGGGTATCTTGATTACATCACGGTGCACACAACTTCCGGATATTGAGTTTTTAAATGATCCGTCAGATCATTTTCTGTCGTCTTTGGATCTAATCTGTGGACGTGAAGGGATACATTTCTAGGAACTTTTCTGTACTGTTGCCAATGCAAGTAAGACGTCGACGTCTTTTGTTATGTTGAAATATAGACGACCGTGAGGTATGAATTCGAGCGGATATGCAACAAATTACAACAGAAATGTTGCCAAATGTAATTCGGGAATTCGCTGCTAGCATCAGCTACATTCAATTTACTCAAGGGGCACAATTTTGATATAACTTTGAATTTTAGTGTTTATTAATTGTTTCTATTATGGTGGGTACAGGTTTCTATATTTTTGTAGATAGGTTTTTAATATTTAAAGAAGTTTTCAGTGTTGAATGAATAAATTAATTTGAATGAAAATATTAATTTTCTTGCATCCTGTATTTAATATTTCTTAACGTTAATACCCATGAACTTGGTGTTTTCCCCTTTATGATAGAAAATTAAGGCCTTTCCACTAAAAAATAACGATGATTTCATAACTTGGAAGGTGCACTGGGAAAAATTATGCTGTTTACATAAAAAACAGAATATCAAAAGACAAAATCGACCTATTAGAGCGTTTTCTCCATATGTTTTAGAAGATTTTGAAGCGTTTTCATATTTTATAAACGCAATTTATATATACTACGCGTCCCAAGGGATCGTACACTGTAGGCCGGTCAAATTAGACCAATAGGAGTGCGGTTACAAAAATTCGCACCCAGCTGAAAAATGGTAGGGTTGCTTAAAACACCTTCATAAATGAAATCTAGAAAGTCCCCATCGATCCGATACTTGGAAAAAAAGTTACTCGGGGTCAAAGGTCACAAAAACGCGATTTTCAGCAAAACGGTAAGTTTTATCATAAAATCACCCGAGACAAACATTGTAGATTTTAATAATTATAATTATCTACAAAAAATGTCTATGTACTTTTTTTTCTAAGAGCCACCGTTTTTGACATATAACGATTCAAAAAGTTGAAAGAGTTGTTGTAATCATCATAATATGTATAAGTACACCACGTATATACATCGCTGAAGTTGTAATATAAGTAAAAATATTATTTTACCGGTCAGTGTAACTTACACATATGAAATATTATAGTTATGAGAATGTCGGGTAGCGTAAATCCATTGCCTTGTACGGTAGAACCATAGGATCGCGTTGTATCAGTTAAGAGAATGGTGCAGATAATTGCGCGTAACATAAGGACAAATTGCTGTGCAAGTACAACGCCCACGATTCGAGTTTTCACACATTCAGTGATCACGAGAGAGTTTTACTCTTGGCGTTAGAGCTAAAGTGTGGCAGTTGTTTATTAAATTGGAAGTGTACGGAAGGTTTCTGAAATAATTGTAATTCACTGAGTTTTGCAATCTGACCATTTATTGTAATATTCTATATATACTTAATGTATATAATAATAAATAAATTTTAACAAATGATATCTTGCAAGTGTTTTCTGTTAGTCATTTCTATGAAGATATGTTACAAACTGGCTGAAAAATCCGTAACTGATATTCTGGAGAATTTATGTATAGGCTTGCATATTAAAACGATTAAAGTGGAAAGTAATGAACATTTTACAGTCGATTTGCAATTTAAACTAGTGAACGGAGAACATTCTGAGGAACAGTCTAACAACTGGGTGTCAAAATTTTCTGATCTGACTTATACCAACTGGATATGTAAGAGACGCTTTGCAAATCCTTCACCTTACATATTTCGGAAGATATTAACAAGGTAGTTAAGCGACGAAGGGAAGATAACAGAAACAAGAAATGTGGCGCGACCATTGATTTTAAATTGAAAAAAATCTATCGTGACACAATCAGAAACGATTGCTTGTTAAAGGAGGGAAGAAATGCAGTTATACTTACTTATCAATAATTTTTGCCATTCTCATAAAGTCCACGTTGCTTATGCGTATAGCTATTTACGAATGAACAATAACACCATAGAGACCTTTTTAATATTTTAAATTAGGAATGACTCCTTCAGCATCTAAAGCATATGATGAGATAAAAATACTTGAAAGCGAGGAACACAATATTCTATCTCTGCTAGCCAATGCGCAAATCAATCCGACGTAAAGTAAAATATATCACAAATGGCGGAAATTAGAATATGGAAATCCCGAAGAAACTAGTATTCTACAAATATTGAGTTCAATAAATATTTTTTACAAAAAATTGGACCGACGTTATTAGTTGGTGCACTGAAAAGTATAAAATAATATTAATTCTGTTGGTGGTGGTACTTTTGAAGTTGTGCAGTTGCAGGTAGATTGATAACTTTTGGCACCAACTTCACAAGTACCACCACCAACAGAATTAATATTATTTTATACTTTTCAGTGCACCAACTAATAACGTCGGTCCAATTTTTTGTAAAAAATATTTATTTCACACTTTTGAGTGTAACATTAGTCCCGAAAATCGTTGAATGTTCACTATACCATATCAATGAAGATAGTACTTATCCTATTACCCACGTATATTCCTTGCTTGTAGTTGTTATTATAGAGATCTCAGAACATCGCTGCGGAAATACGCTTGAATATTTTAGTTGTTACCATTTTAACACCGATTTAACTCGAAAACCGTAACTCTAAGGAAAAAATGTTCATTATAAATGTTGCTACAAATAATTATATCTTTCATGTAGTATCGAAAAATTTTCAATTTTCGAAAGAAATTGTCCTCTCCACATAGCAAAAATACATATTTAACATGCGTCTATCTTGAAAACCGTAGCACTTTTGAAAAAATGTTCAATTTAAACGTTTCCGGATATTATCCTATCTTTAATTATGCCAACTCAGATTTTCGATTTTCGAGAAAATTCGCCCCCACCACCCCTTCGGGGGCGGTTTTCGGAGGGAAGGAGATTTCGGATTTGCGTTTTTATGAATATGGGACCATTTCTCAATCCCCTTCTTTCAAATGAACCCAAAATCATCAAAATCGGAGCACGTTTACTATATAAAAGGCGCGCACGAACCAAAAAAAAAAAAAAAAAAAAAAAAAATAAAGCAGACAGTCGAATTGTATACCTCCTCCGTTCGGGGTTCGTCGGTCAAAAACGGGAGAGTTCGAGAAAGCTGGCGTTGAAGTAGTTTTACGAGAAAATCCTCTTTTAATAGTTATTGTTACCCCAATTATGCAAGAACAATAGATGAAGAATTTTCTAACGAAATTGTATGTATTGTATTCTAATACACCGGAAGAAGCTGACGAAAATTTCTATCTTTTGATGGCAAGTGAGGAAATAGTTAAAAATAATTTGGAAAAAGAACATTTTACAAAACTATGGGAAAGATGATTAGAGTGGTCTATTACCTACCTATAGAAGCAATTTACCTACAAGAGGGTATAATACGAACAATTTTACTGAAGCATCTATTCGTATCTTCAAAGATGTTATTTTACAACGCTGCAAGGCTTTTAATAGTTGTGCACTAGTTGATTTCATTGTAACTACATTTGAACACTACTATAATAGGAGATTACCAGAATTTGCACGACGAACTAAACATCAAATAGATTACAAAATTTTATTTTTTTGTAGGAGAGCAAAAGACATCGACAATTGGCGATCATATATATCATGTAGTATCGGCAACAGAAAAGCCTTTGCTTTATACTGTTAATATAAATATCGCATTTTATGGTTGCCCTCAAGGTAAAATTGGAGCATTTTGTAAGCACCTAGCGCTTTAGAGCAGCAGTGTGGATTCCTTTTTAAAAATTCTCCATCTTTATTTTACAAAGACAATGTGAAATTAGCTAAAATAGCCATGGGGGCAGATACCCTCGGAGAAAATATTGAACGACTTAGAGGGAGTCCCTGAAGAAATTGCCACATACCATAAGAAAGATGAGATTCCTGTTTAAAATTTGGTAGATGATAATCATGCCAACCACAAAAAAGTTTCGTGATCAACAGGCTTAGTAATATTTTGGACGAAAATAGTTCACAGAGGCCGTTACTATTTTAAACAAATTAAATTAATTGTTAAAATATGTTTACTCTTCAACTCAGGCGTTGAATTTTGCAGCGAATGCATTTTTTCTACTACTGACATCCATAGCTAGACGAAATGATAATATTCAAGCAGGTTGACCAACGATTATGGAACAGAAATCTATGCACGTGCGACCAACAAAGAGAATGCATAATTTATTCATGAATATTTTGGAAAATAAACGAAATGTAAAGAATCATTAGAAAGTAAGCAGTTTAAATATACAGTAGGTATATCCGAAAATTCGGGAGTAATGCATTCTTTGTTGAAAAATAGGTTATTGCCACGACTACGCCGTTATGTTTTTTTATTGCGACTCCTTTGGAAAATAATTTTTTTAGTGCCACTTATTAAAAACTATTCAGATATATAAGAGACTGATAGTTCGAGCAATCAAAAAACAAAATCAACGTGTACGGGCATTTTTTTGCAAAAATTGATTCCATTAAAATAAAAATGTCTATTTTTATGTACTTTATTTTCAAGAACAGTTTTTTCATTAAAAACCTACTTTAGAATTGTATATTTTAATTTGTATTATTAAATTTGCATTTATTACATTTCCTTTTATTTTTATTTCACTATCTAATACGTTAACTTCAAATATAGTGTAAAAGAAAAATTCTTATTAGGGGTTCAATGCAAACTGGCGTGTTGAAATGCACTGGGATATGTCTTAAATAATGCGAGGATTTTGTTAGCCAATGTCGATACTGGTACAACCGCGCTATAACGCAGATATGGTTGTACTGTGCAGGCATATGGATTTACGCTGTCGGGTAACAAGAAACTCAGTCCCTCATTTTATTCGCCAGTGTAACCTTGAGCAACATCTGTTTCCTATTCAATTGTCTGGGTGGCTAGGGTATACCTGCTTTATCTTAGAATTCCCAATCCCCAATGCCAATACCAAGCTCCGTTCTGGACTGAAAACACGTATATATTCTAACCTATATTTTTTTATCTATATCGTGCTGTTTTGAGTTTTATAACAAAAATGTCAGAATATTGTTTTATTTGTACTGAACTTTTAACTGAAGGTGAAATTGTTACTGTTGACCGTGGTATGAAGGCATTAATCAACGCAAGTACTGAAAGAGCTGATGAATTTTTAGAATATCTCAAAAAACAGAAATCTGTGACTATACATGTGGAGTGTCGTGAAAATTATACTTGAATTCTGCAGCTATTAAAGACAGCATAACGAACAAGAAGCTAGTACATCTACTGAAAGTCAACGTTATCTTAGATAAATACGTTCAGTATGTACGACATTTTGGTCCCAGAGCTACTGTCGTATTTGATGAATATAATGATTTTACGAGAAATATTAAAGCCGCAGAACAGTGTCGTAGAACTTTAGCAACATCTTCATTTTCTGATATTTTCGAATCATGTAGGTACCTACTATTTTTACACGCAATAAGTGGCTGCGATACAACATCTGCATTTTTCAGGAGGGATAAAGCAACTGTTTTTAAAATGTTTGATTTAGTTCAATGTGCTGAAGTCTTTACAGAGTAATTCAACTGCACAAGAAGTTATCACCAACGGAATTCGCTTTCTTCTCTCTATGTATGGAGCTCTTAGAAAAACTACGTGCTTGGATAAGTTTCGATATGCATGTTTCGTTAAAAATACCCGAAATTAAAAACAAGTGCAGTTAGCTTGTCTTCCTCCAACCTCAGCGGCTGCTCATCAACATCTTTTTCGGGTATATTACCAAGTTCAAGTGTGGCTTGGTTATTAGCTAGACCCAAAAGACGAGTTGGAAGTTGGTCGACAATAAATTAGAACCAGTTCAAACTTTACTCCCACCTGCGCCGGAAAAACTTTTAAACACAATTTTTCGCAACTGTAAAAAGCGATGTAGTGCTAAATGTGGTTGCAAAAAAGCTGGACTGTTTTGTTCTGGAGCATGTACAAATTATCAAGACCGGTCGTGCTCCAATGTTGAATCACCAACAATTGAGGATTCTTTTGATATTAACGAGGAGACATGCGATTTGTCATTATTGTTGCAATTTACTTGCAGCCAGGATGAAGAAGAAGAACAAGCAGAAGTATTAGAGAATTATGAGTCAGATGGATAAATTTCCCTATTGTTTTTTTAACTTACACCGCTTTTATCACTCTTATCATTTCTAACCCTTGCCAATATCTTTAATTATTCAATAGTTTCAAATTAAACATAATCACATCAGATCCCTAATATAGGCCTATCGGGGAAACCACATTTAAAAAAACGCGCTAAGTACCTCAAAGGTGGCGTGGAAACGTGTGTATATTATGACGATTACAACTCTTTTAACTTTTTGAATCGTTATAAGTATGTCAAAACGGTGGCTCTTAGGAACATAAGTATTAAGACATTATTGGTAGATAATTATATGATCTACAATTTTCGTCTTGGCTAATATTATGATAAAACTTACTGTTTTGCTGAAAATCGCGAAAAACCCGTTTTTGTGACCTTTGACCCCGAGTAACTTTTTTTTCAGGTATCGGATCAATGGGGACTCTCTAGATTTCATTTATTTTGTAACCTCGGATGTCTAATTCTACCGGACTAACAGGCAATATGTCGCTATGTGACAAGATAATGAGAAAATGATTTGATTATCAAACTATCTTCATAATGACTTAAAAGAAAATATTACATTTGACAGCCGCTACTTCTCACTTTTTATTTTCAAATGGAGCCCCCTATATATTGTCAAAAATATGATTACTGGAGATAGAATACGAACTTGCATACTCAGTCCTCTATTAAATTCTAAAAGAAAACTGAACCTCCGAAACAAATTAAAGACATCCCTAACAATTTTTAGACCCAGTCTAACTTATTGAGACAGTCATTACACAAATAAAAATTGGCATATTCCAAAATTATACCTTATTAGCAATTCTCCTTAGTATATGACGAACAGACAAATACACTCTGACCTCAAGGTAGAAACAATAACCAAACATAAAAAACTGAGGAATACCTAACGTACACATACGAATACAAAACTTACAAGACGACGAACTTAAACGCATCTTAACAGACAAATATTAACCGCAAAATAGAAGGACCGACGGATATAGTTAAATAAAGACAATTAAAAAAATCGGCTTGTAGCCAGAGGAAAGGTAAATTTCTCAAAATTCATTGAATTGAAATTTGAACATCCATAGATTTTTTCTTTTATATATTGTTTCTTTATTTTTTTTTCTTTTGCATTTTATGAAAAATTGCTTTGAACAAAAGTTGTAGGTAGGTACTGATTATATCTATAACCCAAAATTATTTTTGATAATATTTACATTTTTGAAACGACTTACCCGATAATGCGATAATGCCAATAACAAACGCGGCCGAGTTATTTGAGAGATTGATTTTTGTAGCAAATTTGAACTTGATACTTCCAAAACTGCGACCTTTATCGTGTTAACAAATTGTGTATTATGGGTGGGCCAATCAAAACAAAACAAGGCCAATATTTCAATACCGTTCGTTAAAAAGGGTTTTTATTTTCCGGTGGAAAGATTCTGCCTTGTCACTTTCACCCTTTGTGAGGGTGAGCTCCAACCCTCAAATCTTAAATGGGAATAGAGGTTGAGTGATATCTTATTTTAAAGGTAATCGAATTCTCTTTTCAAAGGATTTTAGTTATTTGAATTTGATCAAGCCATTTTTGAAAACATAATGGATGAAAAAAAAGGTTTCTTTGCTCGACGGAAAAAAGCTGAAATCCGTTGATTTCTATCTCAAAAAGAAAACTCTTATGCATAACTTTGAACTTTGTCTATTTAACCCCCGACAGGGGAAACTTCAGCTTTTAATTTAAAATGGGATCAGTCTAATTATCATAAAATTCTCTTTTCAACAGATCCAATGTAAAATTAAGGAACTGTTTTCTATTACATTTATCACTCAAAATAATTAATTTAAATTCTTATTTTATCGTGTGAAGAAAAATGTGGTACGCATATTCTGTTTGCAATTATTCAAATATCAATAACTAGTTTTCCTGCTGTGGAATTTAATGTTTGAGTAAAGAATTTGTGAATAGTGCAGTTTTTAAAAAGTCAATTTATTATTTTGTTAAATTCCTTATTCCCACTTGTGATACTGTATTTACACTTAATTTACTTCAATTTAGTATTTAGCAGGGATTGGTGAGTAATAATTTATAACTTTATTTTGATCTAAAATGGTTTATTCTACTGCACAAAGGGTATCGCTGATTGAACAATATTATGAAAATGGTAGATGTGCTAATATTACAGCGCAGGT
The DNA here is from genome assembly GCA_958507055.1 of Crioceris asparagi. NCBI lineage: Eukaryota > Metazoa > Arthropoda > Insecta > Coleoptera > Chrysomelidae > Crioceris > Crioceris asparagi. Next base: position 76,437,594 of record OY293826.1, on the reverse strand, counting down.
ATTTAATGAAATGTATCCAGATAAACATGTTCACTGAAAGTACCTACGTAATTGAACTAGTAGCAAAGTTTAGGGAGACAGGATCGTTGGCAAACCGAAAACCAGTCGTTCCAAATCGACGTATAGTGGGAAACGAAGAAATGGAAGTTGCTGTTTGGAGCCAAATCAATATGGACCCAGCATTAAGCACCCGGCATCTACCTTTAGTGTGTGGCGTACCCCGTACATTCGAAGAGTTTTAAAGACACATAAGTTTCACCCCTTCAAAATTCAATTGTGCAACAATTAAACGAAGATGATTTCGATAGAAGTTTGGAATTTTGCGAGATTATGACTGAACGAATAATAAATAATCCGAATTCACTGTTCAATACTTGTTTTTCTAATGAGTGTTCATTCTTTGTAACTGGGATTGTTAATCGTCACAATTGTAGGTATTGGTCTGACGAAAATGCACATCTATTCCATGAAGCTCACACTCAACATCCTTAGAAATTAAACACCTGGGTTGGAATTTATGGCGATTGTTTAATTGGTCCTCTCTTTCTCCCAGGAAATCTAAATGGAGAGATGTATTTGCAAATATTAGAAGACGCTGTCTATCCTGCATTGATAGAAACACTTGAAAATAATAATGATTACAGTGCCGAAGATTTGACATTTCAACAAGATGGTGCACCTCCTCATTATACTCTGTTGTTAAATATTTAAATCGGATTTATCCTGGTAGATGGATTGGTCGAAGAGTGCCAATAGAGTTGCCTGCCAAAATCAACTGACTTGACCCCCTTAGATTTCTTTCTATGGGATCACTTGAAAAGTAAAATTTATAAAACTCAGCCACAGTCATTAAATGATTTACGTCAACGGATCATCGATGAATGTCGCGCCATTACACCAGAAATGCTTCATAATGTCCGGGAGAGTTTTGAACAGAATTTATGTTATTGTATGGATGCAGAAGGACAACACTTTAAGCACTTACTATCATGAGCAATAAATAAACGATATTTACATTTAATGTCTTATCTTTCTATGTAAACCTTAAGTATACCGTAAAGCTAAGCTCAAAGTTAATTATTTCTTCCAGAAACACAATGTCGTCAGAGATTTTCATAACGTTTGAATTGTGGTGTCATTTGATATTCAATACCATGTATTTAATGTGTTGCAGCTTACGCTTGCAGGAAGTTGGCAAGACAGAGTTGAAAATAAACAAAAAAGACTTATTTCCTATAGAAATCAACAGATGTCAACATTTTTTCGAAGGGAGATAATTATTTTTATTTTATTATTCTTCCTTTATTTTTCCAAAAACGCCTGCAACAAATTTGCAAAACTAAGATGCAATTTAAGATTTTAGGGTTTGAGCACATCCTCACGAAGGGGTGAGAGTGTCAAGGTTGGTGACATAGGCAAAATCTTTCCCCCGGAAAATAAAAATCGACGGGTCCGACCGATTCCCTTTTTAACGAAAGGTATATGAATTTTTGGCCTTGTTTCGTTTTGATTGGCCCACCTTGTATATAAAACCCAGAGAACACTACCTCCAACAAACCTGAGCCGTATAATATATGGCTCAAGATTGTTTTTGCCTTTTTCGAAACGTTCGCTCCTGTCAACTGATAATATAACCGACAAATTCTTACGCGCAAAATTTGGCTGGCACAGGTTTGTATGAAATATCTAACTTTTAGTTGAGCGAAAAGCCTACCGTGGCTCTGTGGTAGCCAGTCACATATACAAATGTATAGGTATATGTAAATCTATGTTTGAACCATCAAAGGCATCAAATATCTAGAATATCTAAATAAAAATGGTACCATGGTATCAAATACAAATTTCCTGAAAAGGTCAATTTGGGGTGATTACTAAAAATTTGTTGAATTTATGGCACTGATCATAATATATGAATGCCTGTTTCATGCATTTATATAAAAATCTCAAAAATAAATAAAAGATACATTATATTCAAGATATACGCACTAAAAATTTTTTAAACGCAATTGAAATTCAACTAACAGACAATTTGATAATAATAATAAAAAATATATTTCCTTGAATCGATTGATTGAATCGAAATACATATTATACATATAATACATATAATTTTTTTATGGAAATTAAATAATACTAGAAAGTTTTATTTTCCATTAATTTACTTTCTAACTCAAATGCTATGAATTGTCAAATTTTCTAATATTTTCTCATATTCTTGATAAAAAAACTGCTAGTCCCACAAAACCTTTGGTAATTATCGAAAAAGCCAATTTTGAGTTTCAGGTTCAAACGTTTCCGCACGAGTTTTACGCTTGAACAACGTTGGGAAATATTTAACTACGCTGTGTCTAGGTACACGCTAACTTGTATGTGAATCAAATAATTACATACACGCGAAACGTCATCAAAGCGACGACGTCATTTTTTAGCGTGCACTATCATTGTATACTCAGTAATAACTTTTACGGTGAGTTTAGGTATGTATGTTTGTTTTACTTCCCTGTTCACTCTTTACAGTGTATACTAATAGGTTTTTATTTTTTTGTTTTTTTTATTGGTTGTATTTAATATGCAGTGGCCCATTATTTAATTGTTTCAATGAGTTTAATAATATTATAAAACAATATGAAAAGTATAACAGACGAAGATTTGTTATTAGGGTAGCGGAAATATTGAGATGTCTCAAATGAATTTAATGAGTAAATTAAATAAAGATCTTAAATATTACGAAGTTCAATATTGTAACGTGAAGACTTACCCGAATAATAAACTACACTCACAAATAAACTATACACACACAATGCAAATTCCGGAAAACACGGAAGACATCAGAAGGCAACGAGAATAAGTCCTGGTCTATTCTCGAAGCCATATATTGAGAAATAACCTCCAGAAACAACGAAAACAAACACTGCAACCATCTAGATGGATGAAGGAAGAAATTTCTAGAAATAACAATGACAAATTCGATGAAGTAACTAGAACATTTGGTGTACAATTCGATAAAGTCTAGAAAAAGTTTGAAGACATTTCTATAAATAATAATGAAAAATTCGAAGAAATTTCTAGAAATAATATTGAAAAATTCGATGAAGTCTCGATAAAGTTTGAAGAAATTTCTAGAAATAATAATGAAAAATTCGACTAAGTAACCAGGACATTTGGGATGAAATTCGATGAAGATTCGAAAAATTTTGAAGAAGTTTCTAGAACTATTCAAGATGAAATAAAAGATGTTACCAGTAAAAGTGATGCGAGGTTTGAAGAAATTTCAAGAACAGTTGACGAAAAAATTGTCACTACAGAAAAGAACATGGAGCTACTGCAACAGAAAATCAAGACATTGGAAATGACAGTTAAGAATGGTAACTGCAGTGGGAGCCAGACACTCAAAGGCGAAGATGACTTAGCCGCAGCTAGTATGAGGGTTAAGCTGCTAAACTTTGATGGAAAGTGCTCCTGGTCAACCTATCGAAAACAATTTGAAGCAGTGGCAATGGCTAACCAGTGGACCGAAGAACAGAAAGCTGTTTCCTTAACCGCTGCTTTACGAGGTGATGCAGCAGACATCCTAAGGTCTATTCCAGCTGGCCAAGCAAACTACCATGTCTTGCTTTCTAAATTGGAGAATCGGTATCGAGACAGTCATCTTCAGCAAGTATACAAAGCACAATTACGATCTCGGGTGCAACATGCAAATGAGAGTCTGCAAGAATTTGAGGGGGAGGTAGCTCGTATTGTGCGGCTAGCATATCCTACAGCTGCCGATAGCTTCCTTGATGAAACTGCAGTGGACACATTTGTAAATGGATTGAGGGAGAGCGAGCTGCAGAAGGCGTTGAAGCTGGCCAGACCAAAATTGCTAGAGGAAGCACTAGCTATTGATTTAGAGCATGAAGCCGCTAACCAAACTTCCCGAGGGCACCGTGTCAGAGCAATCGAGGAAGAAGACCAGTCCGATAGAGAGCCCCTGTTAGAAATGATAAGGAAGCTAGTTACGGGGGCGCAATCAAAGAAGAGGGAGCCAAGGTGTTGGAACTGTGGCGAGCTAGGACACGTACGCCGCATTTGTAAGAACAAGGTTGCACAGTCGGAAAAAGAATGGGTCGAGATGAGGGGGCAATCGTCGACCTGCAGAAATAGTGCCCCAGTAATTACAGTCAATGTGTCATCTTCTGGCGCTGCCTTGAGTTTATACATCGATGGTCGAATCAATGGAGAAGACAGAACACTGCTAATAGACACCGGTGCAACAAGAACAATAGCCAGGCCAGAGCTCATCACGGATCATTCCCGGATACTACCAACAAAGGTCCAACTCAGAACAGCGACTGGAGAGAAAATAAGAACACATGGTGAAGCGAGCATGACCATCAGCATTGGCAAGATCACCACCAAGCACAGAGTTTTAATCGCTGACATATCTGACCAGTTTATTTTGGGAATGGACCTTTCGAAGAAGCTTGGAGCTGTGTTGGATGTCAAAAATGGTGTCTTGAAGGTCGACAATGAAGAACTGCCCTTTCACGAGGATAACGAAGATGTTGTCCGATTGATAACGACTAGTGACATAATAATAGCCGGCTATAGTGAAAAAATATTGATGACCAACCCGGACGGAAACTGCAAACCTGGAAGTCTGAGACTGGTAGAAGAAATGAATAATAAGTAATTTCTGACAGCTAAAGCTCTTGTTCGAGTAGGAGATGTCGTTCCTGTCAGAGTAATGAATCTAAAGCAGAGCCCCATCAAGTTGAGCAAGGGAAGTATGGTTGGAAATTGTGTTCCTGTATCAGCGATATGCTCTGTAAGAACGGTTAGTAAACCATCCAGGACCAGATATTCGAAACAGCTGATTGATGTGGTCATCAAGACTGTCCAGGACTTAGACGAGAAACAATTACGAAAAGTGAGAGATATGCTTGTGGAATTCCAGGACGTATTTGCGATGGAAGAAGAATACAAAGGTAAAACAATTATAGTGACTCACAAGATTAACACGGGGAACGCTCAGCCAATAAGACAGCAGCCAAGAAGACTTCCATTGGCCAAAAGAGACGAAGCCGAGAAAATGATTCAAGAAATGAACAAACAAGGAGTCATAGATCCATCAAATAGTCCATGGACCTCGCCAGTAGTGCTCGTGAAGAAAAAGGATGGTTCTACAAGATTCTGTGTAGATTACCGACTACTGAATTCAGTCACTAAGAAGGATAGTTATCCGTTACCCAGAATAGATGACACCCTAGATACTCTCTCTGGGTCACGGTGGTTTTCCACACTAGATCTGAAAAGTGGATACTGGCAAGTTGGAATGGATTCCGCAGATCGAGAGAAGACTGCTTTCTCGATAGGATCAGGGTTCTGGCAATTCACTGTGATGCCGTTTGGACTATGCAATGCTCCCGCTACATTTGAGAGGCTCATGGAAGCAGTTTTGAGAGGACTGACATGGCAAACCTGCCTAGTGTATTTGGATGACGTAATCGTGGTAGGAAAATCATTTGAGGAACACTAGAAGAATTTAAGAGAAGTTTTCCAACGATTACGTGAGGCCAACCTGAAGCTGAGTCCGAAGAAATGTTATCTGTTCCGACGTGAAGTAAGATATCTGGGTCACATCGTATCTGGGGACGGCGTCACGGCAGATCCAGAAAAGATAACAGCCATTAAAGAATGGCCTATTCCCAAGAACAAGCATGAGATAAGAAGTTTTCTGGGCTTGTGTACCTACTACCGACGGTTTGTGAAAGGTTTTGCCAACATCGCTAAGCCTCTAACTAAACTAACAGAAGAAGGCAAAGAATATTCCTGGAATGATGAGTGTCAGAGAGCTTTCGAACAACTGCAAGAAGCTCTTATCAGCGCACCAATTTTGGGCTATCCGAGGCATGACGAAAAATTCGTGTTGGACACAGATGCCAGTAATATAGCCATTGGTGCTGTCCTCTCGCAGATTCAAGACGGGCAGGAGAAAGTGATTGCCTACTTCAGCAAGGTTTTGTCAAAATGGGAGAGGAATTATTGCGTTACCAGAAGGGAACTGTTGGGAGTAGTGAAAGCCTGCGAACACTTTCATAAGTATTTGTATGGTCGCCGGTTTCTAGTTAGAACTGACCATGCAGCGTTGAAGTGGCTCCTGCAATTCCGTAATCCTGAAGGACAAGTGGCAAGATGGTTAGAACGTCTTCAGGAATATGACTATGACATCGAGCACAGGGCAAGAAAAGTTCATGGAAACGCAGATGCCTTATCCAGAAGACCGTGCAACTATAACTGCACCCACTGCTCGAAGATGGAAGAGAAGCTTTGCTCTATACGACGAACAACCGTAGAGAATGAGGGGTGGCAGCACAAACAAATGAAACTGGCCCAAGAGAATGACCCATGTTCGAGAGTGGTCTTGGAGTGGATGCGCCGTAAGGAGAGGCCGTCTTGGCAGGACATAAGCTTACGAAGCCCTGAAGTGAAAGCATATTGGAGCCAATGGGACTCTCTTGTGTTAGGAGATGATCTGCTGTATAGAACCTTTGAGTCTGAAGATGGCACTGAAGCCAGATTTCAACTAGTTGTGCCGAGAAGCAAAGTGCCGGAGGTACTACGTCAGCTACATGATGGAGCCTCGGGTGGACATTTTGGTATCACTAAGACTCTGCAGAAGGTTCGAGAGCGATTCTATTGGGTGAATTGCAAAGAAGATGTGAGACAGTGGTGCCGTAAGTGTGAAGTATGTGCAGCCAGCAATGGACCACTCGGTAGAAAGCGGGCACCTATGAGGCAGTATAACGTTGGGAGTCCCATGGAGCGAGTTGCTGTGGATATTGCGGGGCCATTTCCTGAAACGGACAATGGGAATAAGTATATCCTGGTAGCTATGGATTATTTCACAAAGTGGACAGAGGCGTACGCAATTCCTAACCAGGAAGCATCGACCGTCGCCGAGGTGTTGGTGAAGGAATTCTTTTCACGTTTTGGCGTTCCTCTTGAAATCCATTCAGACCAAGGAAGAAACTTCGAGTCAGCCCTATTCCAAGATGTGTGCAGACTAATAGGTGCGATTAAGACCAGAACGACCCCTCTGCATCCTCAATCGGACGGAATGGTAGAGAGGATGAACCGAACTATGGGCAAGCACCTCTCTAAGGTTGTCTCAGAACATCAGCGAGATTGGGCCCAGTACATCCATTTGTTCCTGATGGCCTATCGGGCGGCTGTGAATGAAACGACTGGTCAGACTCCTGCTAGTTTAATGTTGGGGCGTGAGTTACGCCTACCCTGTGACCTGGAATTTGGCCGTAGACCTACGGTGGACCGTGTCGCAGGAGAAGGATATGTTGACCAATTGAGAGCCAGAATGGATAAAGTCCATGAGTTAGCCAGACAGAACATCCAGCTTGCCAGTGATCAAATGAAGCACCACTACAATATTCGATCAGCTGATGGAGTCTTCAACGTGGGGGACCTTGTTTGGCTGTATAATCCCCAACGACGTCGAGGCCTTTGTCCCAAACTCCAAAAGCAATGGGAAGGGCCATATGAAATTATGAAGAGGATAAATGACGTCATCTATCGTATCCTAAAGTTACCAAGGGGAAAACCTAGAGTGGAGCACATAAACCGACTCGCCCCATACGCTGGATCGAACAACCAGGAGGAAGCACGAGGGGCTCTTCAAGAAAAGAACGTTGAAGAGCGAAATGTCAGTTTCAACGACTTCATGTCCAACTACGCAGATCGGAAGAAGGTCAGACTCGGTGTGACAGTTGAGGTTCAACAAGACCTTTTCAAACTACCAGCTGACGTTTCTATTGCCCATTGTGTAGCGGAGGATCTACGTATGGGCCGAGGTATTGCTCTGGTGTTTAGAAGGAAGTTTGGAAGATTGGATGAATTGTCAGCCCAACGACCAAGAGTAGGAACAGTTCTGCGACTAGCAGAGGGTAATCGGAACCTCTTCTATTTGGTTACGAAAAAGATGTCTAGAGGAAAACCCTCTTACAAGGACATCTGGCATGCACTGAAGAGCCTAAGGAATGAAGTCAGGAATTATGACATCAAGAAGTTGGGTCTTCCGAAAATAGGCTGCGGGTTGGACGGGCTAGATTGGAAGATTGTAAGGAGCATGATCGAATACATCTTCCAGGACGCTGGTGTGCAAATTACCGTGTGTTGCTTCAGTCCAAAAGGAGTGTACTCGGGAAAGACGATAGACTGTTACTTCTTCAACAAGGGTGTTTGCCTGGCAGGAACCAAGTGCAGATTCCGCCATGGAACGAAAATCCAGCAAGGTACTACCAAGGATGATTCTGACCGGGACGATCAGATGCTAAGGAGGGGGCAGTGTAACGTGAAGACTTACCCGAATAATAAACTACACTCACAAATTAACTATACACACACAATGCAAATTCCGGAAAACACGGGAGACATCAGAAGGCAACGAGAATAAGTCCTGGTCTATTCTCGAAGCCATATATTGAGAAATAACCTCCAGAAACAACGAAAACAAACACTGGAACCATCTAGAGCTTTTTAGGTTAGATATATAAGGCGGATGGTATAGACTGGATAGTGCAGTAGTAATAGATAGTTTCTCATAGAGCACGGCCAGTGAGTTAGTGATAGAACACATAGACACAGACAGTCGTTATAGTCCAGGAAATTTAGTGTGAATATAAATGTGTATATAGACGAGTAGTTATTGGTGTAGATAAATAAGTGAAAATAAATCGAACCCAGTTTTAATATAAATCCCCGTTACAATATATTTGTGTTCAAGGTGGTGCGGTAAGAAGTCGTGGAAAATGCATTCGTGTAACATGGTATACAATTAAATTATAATTATTGTTAATTTATTACTAGGTATCTGGATTTAACAAATATAATTATTTGGAAGTCTTTGGCATACCCTTGTTGAATATGTACTTCTGGCTTCTAAGACAGGTGATTTTCTCCAAATTAAACAATTAGTGGAGAAACATAAAATCATGATATGTCGGAAGTAACTGTAATATGTACCTACAGGTTTATTCATTATATTTTGAATGCACCTACAGCTGTCATTATACTTGCAATAGAAAAAAAACTTTGAGTACAAAAGTTTCAGATTTTATCAATTAATATCTTTTAGAAATATTGGAAATTGACTTTGCAAAAGTGAGAAGAATAATTAGCCCGTTTTTTTAAAAAACGGAACCCCTATATGTAATTACGGATATTGATAGTGCTCTTGAAGAAGAATTAAATGATATAAAGTTTCCTGGGCCTAACAATAATGGTTTGGGTAATATTTAATCAAATATAATTTTTTGTGGGTGATAAGGATTTACTACAAAAAAATGTGATAAAAGAAATTTTTCCTCAAGCTCATGTTTATATTTGCTTATTTCACACTTTAAAGACTATGAAAAGGGAAATATCCAGAGAAAAACTGAATGTAACAAATGAGGAATTAAAATTCTGGAACTATTGGAGAATCTTGTCCACAGCCAAAGTGGAGAAGAATAGGTATGACAGAAATTATCCTTTTTGCAAGAAAATTCATTAATTAAGTAGGTATTACAACAAGTCATCTCATAAAACTTGAAAATTCAGAAGTAAAATTCTCATAGATACGTATTATTTGTAATAACCATAAATATGATTCTTTTTTGTTATAATTGACATAGTATTACCATCCAAAATTAAGGTAAAAGGTAGAGCTAATGTTGGCGATCAAACAGTTATTGGATTAAAGCCAAGACAAATAAAAAAATAATTTTCCGGGGTTCGACAATAATTATATTATAAAAAAAATATTTTTCAATAATTAATCCTTGGTATTACCTGTGCCTTCTGGACGCTAAAACGATGTTGATCTGATATTTGAGGACATTTTAGTTTAAGCAATTATTGGATCTGCGCTTTAGCGTGTACGAAGAATACATTCAATAAGTGCACGCTAAAAAATAACATCATCGCTGTGATGACGTTTCGCGTGTATGTAATTATTTGAACCACATCCAAGTTAGCGTGTACCTAGACGTAGCGAATATCGCTAACTTATTCCTAAAGTGAATGCTGTGTTTCAGAAACTGTGAGAAAATTGAGAACGACTTTTGGTCGAAATGAAGCTTAGTCAGCGCCTGGTGTAAGACAGTTCATAAGAAAGTTCGTGAAACTGGCTTGCTTGTGGATAACAAAATTCATCCACGTGCTCATCCGGTGCGCACAGCTCAATTAATTGCTGCTGTTGCTCGCTGCCCAAAGTGTGCGTGGAAGCCCAAGAGCAAGAACTTCAACTCCTCACAGGGCACAACAACTTAATGTTAGTCGAACTTCTCTGAGGAGAATATTGCATAAAGATCTGGGATTATTTGATTACAATTTGCAACTTAGGAGTTAAAGGAAGTTGTAATTTACTATTTAAATTCTATTTAGTTTGTGTTTAAAGACCCATGCATGTTCTATTTTTATATGATTGACATATATCTTTTTATTTATTTTCATTTATATAAATAAATATGTTGCTAACATACATGATATAAACATTCGTCATTTTACATTCTAACATTCCCTCTTAAAATACAATGTTTGTTAAAATTAATTAAAAAAAGAGGTACAAAACTACCTAGTATAAAACATCTTATCTTCTAACACATTTAGAAACACTTAAAGAAATTGTTATTTTTCAAAATAACAGCAACATATTATGGTTTATAGCATCTTGAACATGATAGCAGTCTTGAATTTCTCAAACTTTTGTTATGATAAGGGTTTTGTGAAAATATCTGCCAAGTTTTTACCAGATGGCTGATATTTCACATTAAAAAGACCTTTTCTGTATTGTTCACTCCTAGGTTCACTCCCATAGTGGAACTTGATGTCAATATGTTTGCCCCTCCACACTAGCTGTCCTGACTTTACCATTTGAATGGTGCTAGTGTTGTCTACGTAGAGAGTAGTCTTCACTTTTCTTCCTGTCATTTCTTCTAGAAGTGTTTTTATATACTTGATTTCTTTGGCGCATTCTGCAGCCGCAATATACTCTGCCTCTGTAGACGAGGTAGCCAGCATAGACTGCTTTCTTGAACGTCAGTTGATTGGTCCTCCCTTGTAAAGTATGATATAGCCACTCGTGCTCTTGCAGTCATCATCAAAGTACACTTCGAGTTTGATATGGTCTTCATCTTCGCTCTCTTCTTTCTTTCTATGATAAAGCAACCCGCAGTTCTTAGTATCATGCAGATATCTCAAAGTTCTTTTTACATTTTGAACATCTTTCACTTTAGGATTTTCCATGAAACGACTTTCATAATTAACGGCAAAACCTATGTCAGGTCGAGTCTTGCAACTTAGGTAGAGTAAACTACCTACGGTTTCACGGTATGGAAAGTTATTTTCTTCTTTGGCGTCTTCTTCAGGTATAGTTACCTCTGGAGCTAGTGGTGTCTTCATAGGCTTACAATCATTCATGTGGTACTTTTCTAGGACTTTGGTTACATAATTTTCTTTGTTCTGTTGAATCTGCATTCCTAAGTACACGTTTGGATTTTCTAAAATAGACATTTCAAATTTATTTTCTGATAAGTTATATATTTATATATATTCCAGAATAGGTTTTCTGTTCTGATTCCCTTAGTAGAGCGATGTTGAATTAGTTGATCAAAATACTTTTTGTTGACGTAACTATTTTATTATCATTAACATGATAACACCATGGTAACACAACGTGGTAGCAATCTATATCTAGTTATCGAAAGGAAATATTAACTCAGATAGTTAAATTGCTCTATCTTACACCCACCTTCAATTTAACAATTACAATTACAACAATCCTTGCCAATCACAATTCCATCGTCTACGTGAAAAGCTATGTACCTTCATCTCTCCATTCTTATCTCTGAAGATGACTGACTTCAGTTGAATTAGAACTTCTTTCTTCAGGAAGTAATAGTTTTATTCCATCTACATGGAGCTTGTTTCAATTCATAGAGTGCCTTTTTTAACAGGCATATTTGTCCAGTTTCTTTGTGACCTTCAGGTATCTTCATGTAAATTCTGTCTTCCAATGTTTCATAGAGAAATGCACACGTCAAAATCTCTCAAGTGATAATTTTGCTCTGCAGCAATAGCAAAGAACAGTCTTAAAGAGCTAACATCCACAACAGGACTAAAAAGACCTTTGAAATCAATTTCTGTTTCTTGTTCACATCCCCTGACAATCAGTCTTGCTCGATATCTACCGTCATCCTTGATTTCAAAAATCCACTTTCCAGTCAGAATTTCTTTTTCTATAGCTTCTTTAGGATTTAGGATCCACTAGTTCCCAAGTATTATTTTTCATCATATTTTGCTTTATTCCATGCTTCTTTCTTATATTTGTCTTTGCCTTGAATTTATTTGATTGTCAGCGTGACATATAAGTCTTTTCAGATTATTTTTATCTCTCAGGATTCTTCTGTTTTTAGAAATTTGTCGTTCACTCTCAATTTCTTTTTAAATTCTTCTTCTTTAAATTAAATTCTTCAATGTGATCTTTTTGCTCTTCTAGTTTAGAATATTCTTGGTTATCTTGATGTAGATTTTCTTCATTATCATATTGTGCATTTTCTTAATCTTCCTCTCCCTCGATAGAAAGCTGAACAAAATCATTTTCATTTTGCTGAGGGAACTGATTTGTGAATTTAATATATCTTGAAAAGTAGATTCTCTTCACGATAGGATCCATGATTCTATAGCCATTTGTAGCATATCCCACTAAAATTCCTTTCTTGGCTCTGTCATCCAATTTCTTCAGTTTTCCTAAATTTTTGGTAAAAACAACAGTACCAAATACTTCCAGTCTTGATAAATCTGGTTTAAGACCATACCAGATTTCTGCTGGTGTCACTTTTACAGCATGTGTAGGACTTCTGTTTAAGAGATAAGCGGCAGTTTCAATAGAATATCTCCACATATTTCTATTCATTTTAGATTTATAGAGCATAGCTCTGGCTTTATTGAAAAGAGTAAGATTCACTCGTTCACTTTTACCATTGCACTGAGGTATATCTTCAATGGTGTAATCCAAAACTATACCTTTAATTCTGCACCATTCTCTGAAATTTTTACTTCTGTATTCTCCTCCTCTATTACATCTTATCTTTGACACTTTGAGATTGAAATGGGCTTCTGCTTCAGCTATATAGTCTTTTATGTAATCCTCCGTCTCATCTTTGATTTTGAGATGATAAACCTTTAGGAAATGGGAATAGTCGTCCATGATAGTCATCATATAACTATCTCCCTCGTCGGTCTCAAGTGTTATTTTACCGCATGAGTCTGTGTGAATAATTTGTAGTGGTCTATTTGCTCTTTTTCTTACAGAATCAAAAGGGTTCCTCACTAATTTGGCAATTGAGCAAGGTTCACAGATTTGTGACAAATTTGCTTTCTTTAAAATATCTGGTACACCATCACACAAATCACTAATTTTCTTCATGTCGGAAAAATTGAGATGTCCCAGCTTTCTATGCCATTTCTTTATTCCTTTTTCTTGATTTTCGGTGAGCATAACTTCCTTTTCAGTACAATTGTCTGTAGTTTGCTTTAGATCAATGAGATAGAGTCCAGACTCAGTCTTTTCACCTTGTATAACATCACAGTCTTTTAATATTTTCACTCCTTTGTTGTCAAAAATCACAACACTACCTTCGTTGTTGCTTCTCCAACTGAGAACAAATTTCTTGTTAATTTTGGAGCATATATAACATTAGAATTATTTAGAATTATATTATCTCCTTCCACAGTACCTTCTATATTTGCTTGAATATTTTGACCCCTTTTTGCAACATTGATGTTTATTTCATATATTTCTCTTAAATTCTTCAAAATTTTCTTTTCATGAGCCATGTGTGATAAGATGCACTGTCTAAAGCAAACTTTGTGTCAACTTCTTTTTCGTTTATTTTAGAGTAGTAATTTTCTGAAAAGTATGCAATTTTCGGTTTTTTATTTTTCTCTTGGCCTTTCATGAAACAATTTTCAGTTACATGATTATTTTTCTTGCAATAAATACAAACAGGCTTTCCTGGAATAGGTTTGTAAAAACAGTGACTCTGTTCATGATTTTTACGTTGACAATACCCACAAATTTTCTTCATATTTTTATGCTGATTTTGTCTATTTTGCTTCTACTTGTTTTTGTATTGGTTATCTTTCATGAATGTAGTCTTAAAAGCTGCTTTTTCTTCGTTCTTGCTGTCTTTTTCTAATCTTTCTTCTTCTTTGGATAACCTTGCAATTGAATTATCTATAGTCTTTTCTGTTTCAGCTGATGGGTCCTATGCAGCCTCAAAATACTTATATTTCTCAGGAAGAATCGTCATGATTTTGCTTATCACCATCACATCACTAATTTTACTTGTTGTGTTTATTTGCAATTTATTGAGCTGGTAGGTACAGGTACACGATGTTTCGAATAGCAATTATATACTTTCCTTTATCAAATTTGAAATTGTAGAAATCCTGCAGCAGAGATTGTAGCCGTTGTACAGTATTCTTCATGGAAATTGTGTCTAGTTTGGAATACATTTCACGAGATGTGTCACAGTTCATAATATGCACTTTAATTTTCTTGTCGATGGTTCTCATGATACAATATTTGGTCTTACAATCCATCGAATTCCATTTCTTGAGGTCTTCTGTTTTGTCGGCTGTAGGTTTCTTCTCTCTTCCTTCTACGACATCCAGTATATCTCTTGCTCTGAATAGAATTTTTAATTCACAATTCCACAGCTGAAATGTTGAGCTGTCTTTAAGGACAAAATCATCATCTTCTTTATACGCCATTATCTTGAGTGTCTCGGACCCACGCTTCCTCAATAACACAATGACTTTTTTCTGCTTTTCTATTTACAGAATTTCTGGGTCCATAACATGTTATAATTTATTATTTAAATTCTGTTTAGTTTGTGTTTAAAGACCCATGCATGTTCTATTTTTATATGATTGACATATATCCTTTTAAATATATTCATTTATATAAATAAATATGTTGCTAACGTACATGATTTAAACATTTGTCATTTTACATTCAAACAAAGGAAAATGAGCATCCACTTCTTTATCGCGTGTGGCGTGTGGGTTTTAAATGAGTTTGAAAATGACGCCGATTTCAATCGGAAAATCATTTTTTCGGACGAAATTAATTTTCATCTTGGTGGATATGTTGATAAACAGAACTGTAGGATTTGGAGTTCCGGAAATCCACAAATAGTCATAGGTGAAACTGATGCATCCTGTAAGAGTGACTCTTTCCTGTGAGTTTTTGAGTGGGGGCATCATTGGTCCATACTTCTTTCAAAATGAAAATGGTTTCAGCAGGATGGAGCAACGTGTCACACAACCCGTGAAACAATTGATCTTTTGCACCTTAAATTCGACAACCGGGTTATCAGCCGTTTAGGAGAAATTAATTGACCATCGCGCAATTAACAATAGACGCACTGAAGGAAAACATTAATAGAGTTATTCGTGCTAATAGAGCCACAAATAATCCAAAATGTACTGGAAAAGGACGGAGAAAAGAATAAACTAAAGCTAAGCTAGGCACGGCGGCCATTTAACCGAAATCATTTTTCATAAATAATGAGAAGGCATACTTTCTTGAATAAAACAACAATAAAAAAAAAACAAAACATAAATATTCAATGATGTAGTTTTAACAGCAATTTTAAAAATAAACCATGTGATGGCCCACCCCATATATTCTAGTGTCTTATTTATAGCTTACTGTAATATTTATCTGCTGATATTTTCACTCAATATCCAATGCAATAAGAAAGAAATATATTCGCTGTTACGCAAGAATTACAACGATAATATGCAAGATATATAAAGTTTATTTATATAATTACTTATATTATTCAATTATAACAAGTACTACGTTACCACGTAACACATTAGCCATGTTGATAGTATTTGATACTCTCACACCTATGCCCTTATTGACCTAACAACTTTATTGTTGTATGTATAGTCTATTTCATAATAAATGGTTGAATACGTTTTTTACCTGGGTCGTTTTCGGCCTTAAACTTGCAATAAACTGTCGGTGTGAGTCAGATCAAAATATAGCAGTATAATAATATTTAAAATCATTATTTCTACGAAATAATTAACATGTACTTAATCGGTTTATTTAACAAATACCTAATCTTTGCTTTGCTTTTTTAGTATATTTCATGTCATTAAATTTATTATATCAACATACAATTTGTGCAAGATTACATGTTTCCTAAATACCTCCATAATTTTAATTTTAATTAAATTACTTACCTATATTATATACCGACTTAAATATATTAGGTAATTCCGATCCCGTAGTACATTTGCTCAGGGATTTTGTACATAATGGGAATAGACCTGGCAGTTTTATTGCAGTAAATAAGTCAGTGTGAAATAATGAGTGATAGGAGGTTACTAGTGTTTGGGTGCTCAGAACTTTCTTTATCCTACGAAGTAGATAGAGTTGAGTGGACAGATTTCTACACAACATATCAATGTGATCTTCCCATATGAGTGAATCGTCGACATTTATGCCAAGCAGTTTAACATGATTGTTTTTTGTTAGGCAGTTGTTTGATGATATAATAATATTTTGGGTTTTATCCCTATTTAGTTTCAATTTGTTTCGTGAGAACCAATTTTCTGCTTTTCCTTCCAGTTCTTGGTTGGATTTTAATATTGCATCAACATCGGAACTTTCATTTAGCATCGTCGTATCGTCTGCCAAGCAAATTATTGTTTTGGGGAGCAGATAATCGAAAATGTCATTTATATAAATAACAAATAGGGTGGGCCCAAAACAGAACCCTGAGGGATATCATGAGACATAATTTTTGTATCTGATAGTGTACCATCTAAAAAACCACTTGTTTCCTTGAAGAGAGGATAAGATACAAAAAAAAATTAAGGATTTTCCTCGGATTTCATAGTATTCAAGTTTTTTGATAAGGAGATTGTGATTGACACAATCAAAATCTTTGGTCAGGTCCCACAACGTTAATAAGGTGTGTTCACCACGTTCCACATTATTAATTGCATTTTGTATAATTTTCATTACTGCATCAGTTGTAGATCTGTTTTTCCTGAAGCCATATTGATGTTTGTGGAGTATACTATATTTATTCATAAAGTTCATCAGACGTTCATTACCGATAATCTCTATTATTTTTCCTAAGATGGGTATGATAGAAATAGGTATGTAATTGTCAGGTGAATTTGAATCTCCTTTTTTAAAGATAGGTATAACTTTGCTACATTTAAAGACATCAGGAAAGACCCCTTCAAGAAAACAGCGGTTGATAAGAATAGTTAGGGGTTTAATGGAATGATTGAGAGTTTCTTTGATGATATGGCTATTTAAATAATAGATGTCATTGCAGGTGGAGTTTTTAGTTTTGTAATGGAGAGTACTACAACTTCATGGGTCACAGGTAACAAAAAAAGGAGTCCCGAGGTGAAGGGAGGTTTGAGTAGCAATCTGGCATTTTTATATTAAAGGATGGTAACAATATCTTCGGCTATATTGAAAAAAAAAAATAGTTAAATTCATACTATTCGAAGTGACAATTGAGCCGGAAGCGGAATTTTGTTCATAATTTACTAACGTCCAGATATCTTTTGATCTGTTTTTGGAATTTTCTACGAAATTATCATACGATTTTCTTTAAGCAAGGATAATTGCTTCTTCATAGTTGCGTTTGAATGTTTAATAGACTACTCTATCAGCAGGGTTTTTTGATGAGATACTCATTGTCTGTAGTAATTGTAAGGTGTTTTCTTATCTGTCTTAATTCACTACTGAAGAAAGTAGTTGGTCTTTTTTTACTGTTTTCAATTTTTTCAATGGAAAATGTTCACATACCAGAGAACTATATGTTTTATTCAAGAAGTCAGCCATCATGTTCACTGGGACATGGTTATCATTAAACATCCACCAACCAGCTTGATCAAGAGATCGTTTCATGGCATTGACACACTGGATGTTGAGGTGGTAAATCTTCAGTCTGTCCTAAAGATTTGATTTTTGGTTTGTTTGTAATCAGTTGAGTTTGTCTACTTTCCCTCGTATATAGTGTTATTTATTACTCCTCTAGATGCTTCATCACGAGAGAAGAGTTGAATTTTCTAATATTGCTTATTTAGTATAGTAGTAATATAGTACTAGGTAATCATAAGATTATTGCTATATATGTATGTGCCTATTACTAGTAATTGCCGGCTACTTCGCCAGCGGAAGACCCGATGGATAAATATTGGTAGAAACTGACACCAAACTACATACTCGTTTGATTATTTTAATGATTACAGATTCACTGGACTGCCACCTTATATATTTTGCAGAATAGCTATTTAGATTCAAGGTTCAACGGGCCTGAAAAATTAACGTTTTGCCCCATTAGGGACATATCGAAATCCACCTTAAATTGTAGGTTCTCCTCATATCGAAAACATTTTCCTCTCTACTTCATTCTTTATCCGTTTTCTGGGTTTCATAGCTTCTATTTTATTTATTGTTCTATTTTAGATGTTTCGCGGATACTTACAGATATTTCTTCTTTTCTGGTTTTTGGGTTTCTTCCCTAAGTTCGTTCCTTTCCTGCTACCTTTTTATACAGATGCAATATTTGTCTCGTCTTTCGCTTCATTCGCATAGGTTCTTAAAAAAATTATTTTTTTTCTTTGCATTAAATTATAGTGATAGACTATATCCTTAACTACAGTAGCTGCGGGCTAATACTGACCGACTTCAATGTTAAGCAGCACAATACCACAGCTTATGCACTATAGCCACAGTTCTTTATACTAAAGCTTTGACAATACCACAGTATAAAGAAATACGTTGGAAATGGTTTGGACTCGGAAGTGACTGTTGATACGGGCATGCGTTCGAATCTCTGTCGTATTGCATTCTCCTTCTCTCGCAAGGCAACGGGAAACCAGCAGAGAATATATTTCCCTAGTACAGCTCTCTGGAAGAGTGTGCCTTGTGATTTATTTTGAGACATATTGGTGATTCTGAGTCCACGTTTAACTGTAGGTCCCAAGTTGTGTTATTTTTCGCTCCCGCTTAGTCTGTGTGTTTCTGCATTTTTCTGCCTTCGGGCGTTTTTTTCCAGGCTTTCCTTGCAAGCGAATTATGCAAGCCTCCTTTGTGAGTGTTATCTTTGCTCTCTGAGGTCGTCTTGCATCTTTTTCGGTGATATTCTGTGGCAGCAACTGCTGCTGTTTTGAGGTTAACCAGTCGCATCCATCTTTTCTATAAAGGCCAGTATCGCCCGGATCGCGGTTGCTCTCCGACCAATCAGCTCTCGGCAGCCAAACTGCCATGTGTGTGCGAAATGCCTGGCGGGGGCCCCCGTCCTCGCAAGCGCTTGAAGCCGGGAGTTGGAGAACATACGAGACAAGATGGACAATGAGAGTGAGAAAGACGAAGAGACTCCGTCAGCCGGTGGGGATATTTTCCTATCCATGTCGCTGTCTGCTGCCGATCTTAGTCAGTTGTCTGCTTGTTTATTTACAGATCTCGACGTCATACTCAGGTGGCTCTCAAGTGAGAAAGAGACTACTCGTAAGAAAAAGTTGCGTGAAACTATAATTCGTTTAACCAAAACATTTATTTGCATTTCGACGACTCGGCCAATAAAACCGTCGTTATCGATGCCGTTTCTATGGATGTTGAATTGCCTTTCGCAATGTTGACCTTAAAGTTAAGCCATCTCTAAAGTTTAGTCCTCGAATGATTGTAAGAGGTGTCTTCAGTACTTACACAGACGAGTATATTAAAGAGTGCTCCCAATGATGTTAAAATCGTTTATCTTTATCCGCCGGGAGGTATTCCTGTTCGTTCTGTTGTTGTTGAGGTTAGTGCAGTGCATCGCAGGCAACTCTTAGCCTCCGGTCGCGCCTTCTTTGGATTGTTTTCATGCCCTATATCGGATCATGTCAAGGTTACGCAGTGCTACTGTCTTAAATTTGGACATGTTGACAAACACTATTTGTGGCCACTGCTCTGGAGCACACAAGTCGGATGTGGGTAAAAACAAAGCGATCCCCTGTTGCGCTAATTGCAAAGTTATTTCGAATAGACTTGTTTGCGGAACCGCTCATGCTGCATTCGACAAGGGGCTAAATGCCCAATTCTAAGAAATAAACTACAGCAGAAAGTCTGCTCTATCGACTATGGCTCCTAAACGCTCTAATCTTAGAGTTGCCCATATAAATGCACAGACATAAAGAATTTCGTACATCGTAAAGTCGAAATGTTCAAATCGTTTCTCACTTCATACGATCGGCACGCACCATTTATTACAATCTCGCCGAAACCCCGGAAACCACCCTGGCTAACTCCTGAACTCGTTGGACTAGTGGCATCATGGGATCGGGCTTTTCGCAATTTCGTTAGGCATAACCGTAGCCCTGAGCTACGTAACACCTATAAAAAGATGCGTAATCGTATTAAAGTCGCTGTACGCTAAATTCTCTTACTTTCAAAGTAATCTTCAGTCCTCCGCCGAGCCTCGGTCTGTGTGGAATATTGTCAGCGATCTCGGTGCCAAGAGCAAAGCTGCTTTTATTTCTCGCATGTCCAAGTTGACTCGTTATTGAGAGCGATTTCTAAGGCCAAGTCTAATGCTCTTGGTCCTGACGGCATACCTCTTAGCCACATAAAAGAGTGCCATCCAGTGATATTTCCAATCCTCTTGCATATATTCGATGCCTCATTGCAATCTGGTGTTTATCCCAAACTATGGAAACACGCCATCGTAAAACCTATCCTGAAGTGCAAACAAGTATCGCGACCTCAGGACCTTCGGTCTATCAGCAGTCTATGCGCATGTTCTAAACTTGGTGGTGACTCTTGAGCAGCTTCAAGCTTTCATCGATAAGCACAACCTGCTCGATGAATTTTCGGCTTTTGAAAGAATTTCAGTTCGCAGACTTCTCTCATATCTCTGGTCAACGACTTTCACGAAGGTGTTGAAAACTCTGAACCTTGATGGAATGTTGAGAACGTAATACAAAATAATATTCATCCTCGTATTGTTATTGTATTTGGGATATCTTCTCTAATCGTAGTGTTTACATTTTCCAATTACCTTCCCCTTATCTGGCGGCACATAGAACATAATAGCCTGTATATATGTTGGAATGCTAAGAACGTAATCTTATACTCAATCTTGTATTATTATTGTATTGAAAGATAATTTGGATATATTCGATAAACAAACAACTGCTAATAAGAACACATGCGGACAACCAGATTCTAATTTCGCGAATGCTAAATACAGCATTCTAGGTGTGGGTGCGTCTCAATTGCGGTGGATATTGTCGTGAAATTCTTAGGACTACATCACCAAGAGGAAAACTTGCTACAGATCTATATTCAATGTTTTCTATTGAGGTTTGCCCAATATGTGTGATTATCGTTTCTAGTGATGAAAACGGAATCCAATGTGATGGGCCGTGCGACAGATGGTTTCATGCCTCATGTATCAGCTTGACGCAAGCTGAATATACTAAGTTTTCTAAGGATAACAAACGCAAATGGTCCTGTGGGCGTGATGACTGTGTTAACAGCACTAAGCAGCCTATAAATTTGCTGATAAACAAGTTGTCTCAATTGACAAATGTAATAGGGGAATTAGTGGCAAAGGTTGATCAGCTTTCACCTCTGCCTGCAAAAGTGGACCAAATTCTGGAGCAAGTAGACAGCCTAAACAAAAATCTAGTGTCTTTAGAGCAACGTGTCCATGAAAATGAGACCAAAATAGCCAGTCTTGAGAAATCTGTAAGTGACCTTAAGCAGAGTGACATAAATATGGAGAGCGTTGTCTCTGAAGTCAACGAAAGAAATCGCCATACTTCTAACATATATGGGCTCCCTGAATCGACTAGCCATGACTCTCAGACCAGAATTGATGAATATCTCGATAAAACTGCAAAACTGTTCATCTCTGTCCAACCCGACTTCAGCATCGCTGGTGTGAAGGCCTACCGAGTTGGGAAAAAATCTGCTGACAAAACTAGACCACTAAAAGAATTGCTTAATTTTCATCTGATGCGGCCAAAAATGTTGATCCTGGTTTCTCGTCTGTCAAACTTGGAAGAAACCGTACCCCCAATGAACAAAAAAACCTTCGAATCGATTGTGTCAGAACTAAAGGAGAGAAAATCACAAGGAGAGCTCAACCTCTCAATAAAATATAGGAATAATATTCCATCAATCGTGAAGAGCACAAAAAGGCTTCCCAACTGCTACTTCTCCTTTAAATTGTTATTTCCAGAATGTAAATGGATTGAGAAGTAAAATCAACCTATTATATAAATCAGCACCTACCTCTCACTACGACGTGATCTTGTTAGTTGAAACTAATCTTTCTTATGATGTTAGTGACAGTGAACTCGGTCTTACAGATTTTAGGTGTGATAGGTCAGAGCTTTCCAGTGACAAAAGTAGCGGAGGAGGTGTACTCATCGCAATAAGAAGTGGTATATTATTCACTCAGATTTTTCCTATTAATAAGGCTGTTAAGTGCCTCTTTATCCTATGTAAAATTGAATCATCTCTAACTCTCATAAGCAATTCGTATATACCTCCAGGCCAACCGTCCTTAACATATTCTGCCTTCTCGGATATTGTTGATGAAATCATACACCTTACACAGAATCTCACCAATATATTTCTAATGGGAGACTTTAACCAACCAAATACTAACTGGATTAACCCAGAATGCTCTAACACAATATCTCCCTCTTCCCACTTTCTTCTTGAGGCTACATCATCTTATGATCTGAAGCAAGTCAACAGAATTTAAAATTTTCGAAATGTATTACTGAATTTGATTTTCTGATCGGTGCAAGAGCTCCTTGTTGAAGATGGCGATGATAATCTTTTGGAGGAAGATAAACATCACCCTACTTTGTCCTTTACTTATGATATCCCTTTGTCTACTTCCTCTGACGGAACAAATGAATTTATTGATTATCGCAGATGCAATGTTGACTTAGTGCTGAAAGACCAGTATGATCTTAAATAACCTGTTCCTAATGAGCTTCATGATGCTGAAACGACCTTCAACTGGTTCTCGGATTCATTGGGGATGTCAATCAGATCTCATTCCTCCCTTAAGAAAACAGCAAAATGTAACTTTCCTTGTTGGTTTATCTGAAGAGTCTAGTTATTTTAAAGAGACGTCTTCATAGGGAATACAAATCATCTCTATCACTCTCAGATTATTAAATGTGCCAGAAGAAACTGCAAGGTTTTAACAAATAATTGCTACTCCAATTACATCTGCAGAATAGAAGAGAGCATGCTCCACAATATTAAGTTCTTTTCGTCACATGTGAAGAACCTGAAGAGCTCCTCTACTTTTCCTTCGACAACGGCTGCGTTTTTTCTGCAATTGATGTCCAAGAGAAACAAGGGAGCTGGACCTGATGGAATTCCATCTGCTGTTCTTAAACATTGTGCCCAAGTTCTTGTCCCACACCAAACAATTTACTTTTAAAAAAAACTATTTGATGACGGAATTATTCCCACAGCTTTAAAACATAGTTATGTTGTGCCTATCTTTAAGTATAGTAGCAGAAATGATGTGAGAAACTACAGACCTATTGTCATTCAACCATGCTTAACTACAATATATGAAAGTCTTGTACTCGATAATTTGCTCTTCCAACTCAACAGATTCATACTCCCTGAACAACATGTCTTTGTAGGCGGCCGCTCATCCTCCACAAACCTTCTAGTTTTTCAAAACTACATTATGTCAGCATTAAATGAGTCTTCCCAAGTAGACTTGACTAGCAAAGCCTTTGATAAGGTTAATCATCGCCTACTTTTAGCAAAGTTGCAAGGCTACGGTATCTGTGGAACATTAGTGCTGGGACTGAGAAGTTATTTGAGTGATTGAGAACTCATCGTCAAATGTAACGGAGGCTTTTCTTACCTATTTCAAGTTCCGTCTGGGGTACCCCAGGGGTCTCACCTGGGTCCTTTGCTATTCAACATTTTGATCAATGACATAAGCAAAGTAATGACAACTCAATATGTTCTTTTTGCTGATGATATCAAGGTATTTGCAGAGGTAACCTGTTCAGTCTCCCAGAATCGACTCCAGTCTGTTTTGGATGCAATCAGTAAATGGTGCGTTGAAAATGCTATGGTGCTGAATGTTGCTAAGTGGCTCGTCATGTTTTTTAGTCGCAGTGCGATAGTACACTCTTACAATTATAGTATAAACGGAGCCAGTCTGAGTGGTTGATAAGGTCAAGGATTTGGGTGTTATAACTGCCACCACCCTTAGTCCCTCTGAACATCTTGTTCATATATCTACAAGGGCTTCATATTTCATACCTTTCCTCACATATTGACATGCTTGATAGAATACAAAGAAGATTTATTAGACTGTTTGGTCTCAGACTGGGGTATCACTTTAAGGATGTCCCTATTGCCACCTTAAAAAAAATACTATTTGCACCCACTCAGTGTGAGAAGGAGATGTTGCGATCTGCAGTTCCTGTTCAAACTTGTAAATGGCCTCATCGACTGCACGTCTCTGCTAAACAATATCCCCCGTCCCCAGAGGAACCAGACCTAAAGCTTTATTCGCCAGAGGGTTCCAAGCAAAAAACTACTCCCACCATCATGGGATGTCCAGGCTGCTGAGGGCTGGTGTAGAGGTGTCGACTCACATTGACTTCTTTGGTCCCTCTTCTTCCTCCTTCAAGATAGATGCTTTCAGATTCTTACGTGAGGGAGCATCCTAGAAGTTTTTTCCTGCCTTCGTGTGTGAACAAGAGCCACACACGAATGTTACTAGTTTAGCACGGGGCATTGTGTTAACATTTAGTAACATTCAGTGTCTTGCCCACAAATCTATCGTTTGTAGTATATTATGTTGGTATTTATTGTACAAAATTCTTAAGTACTAATTAGTTTTAGTTATTCTTTATTAATAGGACTATTACTTATGTTATTATTATATTAAGAATTATGTTACTACTGCTAATAACTATTCAATTTTTGCTTTAGTCAATTTGTTCTATATGCAATTATTTAGCATCAGCCATTTAGTAAATCTTGACCAATGTAAAACTGTATCTATAATGGAGAAACCATTGGAATACATAAATAAATAAGCAAGCAGTATCCGATCCCCACGGTGGCTTCTCGGCATCACACACTCGTTCCACCGGCATGCCGCAGGGCTCTCTCCTATAGGTCCGATTCTCTTTATCCTATTTATCAATGATCTGCCTTCTTGCTTAAGACACTGTCGTTACCGTCTCTATGCAGATGATTTAATCGTCTATATTCGCTATTGGGTTCATGAATCTTGATCTTCGGCACCTTTCCCTCAGCTCAAGATGCCACGGACTTGGTGTCAATCCCGCCAAAACGAAAGCAATGTGGGTAGGTTCTAGAAACTTCATATGTAGGCTAAATCGTCTTGTGCTGCCTTCGATTGTCCTTGATAACGAGATGGTTGTAGTGTGTTTCTCACTCGTATTGTTGGGTTTCACCATAGATAGATAGTACGCTGACTTTTAAAGAACAGTGTCTCACTATCGCTATCTGCTCTCAACAGGCTAAAGGGGTGTCGCAATGCACTACCTCTAAGCACGGGCGAGATAATCACGAGGATGTGTCGAGCAATGAATGCCTCTCTTAGATTCATTTCGGGCAAGAGGAAATTTGAACACATCTCTGCTGAATATCTAAAGCATAAAATCATGCCGTTTGAGAATCGCGTTCAATACCTCATTATCACTCAATTGACGAAATTATTATGTACGGGCGAGCCACATTATCTAGCAAAAACACATGAGTTTAAAGCTCCTGGACCCTATGCTCTTACGAATTTTTACAAATTCGACTTGCAGATCAACTTTTGCCATACTATTACTTACTTACATGCGTTCTTCATTTATGCGCCGCGAGTTAAGTTATTAGGAACCAAAATTACGTTTTTAAAAAGATTTATTTGATTCTTTATAACTGACTTATATAATGTAACTTGTCACAATGGTTATGATGCCTGTACAAAATTATAAGTGAAGCTCCTCACAAATGGGAGCGCCTTTATAGTATTTAGTTGCAAGCTCAGCGTCTAGACATTTACAATGTTATGATATCTAGATGATCGTTGCACTGAGTATAAGGAATGCATTGAGTATCGGAATTTAGGCATATAACTCCTCCATCCTTAAGAGGAAACTTTGGGGTTTTTCCAAAGTCCAAAGTTGACGTTAAATACGTTTGTATATTATGAATTGGTTTTAGGGGGTTCTATAAATGCCTTCATTCTGCTAGAATTATCTTTCTTAAGTCTAAAATACAATTTCTCTCTAAAATGGTACAATATGATAAGTGTTATTCCTAAAATAATAATTATATAAATGGGTAAGTTAGAATGCGTCCAAATATATTAAAAGAAATGTATTCTTCACTTTCTTGGTCTATAGTTAGCTTAGATAACTGGTCTAATTCAAAAGATTTTAAATTCAACTGAAATGGTTTTGCACTGAACACTGCACTGGGTATATGTGGTAAATATACTGGCTCTTCTTGAATTGCTCCTTCAAGGTTGGCAAACTCGAACTGCTTGGTGGTAAATTTGCAAGAGTAAGGGACCGTCAATAAAAAGGTGCCCTTTAGTTTGTGGATTTCTTCGTTGCCACATTTTTCGTGCACTAATGTTTCGTTGGGTGTGGTGAGTATATATTTCTCATCGCTATAGTCTCGACCAGGATATCGGAGATTTGTACCGGAACATGGGTACAACGGGGATCTTCGTTAATCTGCAGGAGGTTTCTGATGCATGTTTCCTGTTGGTAGTTCCTTTCGATATCTGACAATTTGCAGAAGTATTGTTGTTATATCTTCAGACATTTGGTTTTGAGGTAGCGGATGGAATCATCTTCAATGGCCACATAAGAGGTAGGGGGAATAATTGTGGTTGATTCACTGGTAGGAATAGAGAATAGGTGGTAAAGGTTGTATGTTTTAGGATCTAAAAGGGGTATATGTAATAAGAATACCACATGCTCTTCGTTAATGTAATATTCGACATTGATAGTCCGTAAGAATAGGATATTATCATTCGAATAGTAATGATCAGGGCTGTGATAACCTGATAACTCATCTTTCATTGATTTTACTGCTACATCATTAATAATAGATAAATGTAAAACTTTCAAGCTTGCAAAGCTTATAGCTGTTATTAGATTGTCTACAACTCGAGATAGATCTAGAATGCTAATTTTAAATATTGTGAGTGTGTTAGTAACGTTTGATCTTCTCCTCGAACCATACTTAGAACTTGTTCGATTCTTTTGAAATTTGTTGTCATATTTTTTATAGTTTCTTCGTAATGCTTCACAAACTGCTTATTTATAGAAAATTGTCTATTATAATGAGTAAGTACATTCTTTTGATTGGATTTGAGGTTTTCCAACGCCTTGTCGTATCTTTCCCCATCCGATGCGTCAAGCGATCCGGAAATTAATCTAAAAACTGATCCTAGAGCGTTTATCATTCCGCGTTTTACTCTACTTCGTTTACGCATGATGTCAGGGTGAATCATTATTACTTGTTCCTTTAGTTGTTTAGCTTTATTTAGGACATATTCTAATTCTATTTGATCGGCCATGTATAGTTTGTTATGGGTTGTTACACGAAAGCTTGTTATAAGATTGTCTAGTTCTAAAAGTTTATTGCCAATGATTTTAATAGGGTGATTGTGTAGGAAGGTATGGTGGGAAAATTGTAGTCTAGTTGGTCCTAACTTCAGTGGTAAAATCCCAGGGTTGTTCTCGAGTGATTTCATCTCGATTTTAGGTACTAGTGCTTGGTTGTAGTGTTTCAGTATTAGTATAGTCAGAGTTGTCGAGGGGATCCATCTGAAACAAACGGAACGTATTGCTTCTGAAATTTCCTCAACGGTTTCACTTCTTGTTTATGATACACTTGACCTTTGGTTGTCTTAATTTTAGTACCTAAGTCTTTTCTTACCTGTACCGGTTTGTACAGGGGTGTTATCTTATTCCTCGGTCTTGTGGAAATGTAAGCGTCGAAGGTGTTTATTTTGGGAGGATCAATGCGCTTTTCGTTTTGTTTTTCAATGTATTTGTCCTTTGTTTCCTTTGTTTTCTGGTAAACGTGTTCGTACATGTTTGTGATTCTTTTTCTTAAGTCGTCCATGTAATTGTCATACTGTCTTTTTGAGTCTATCTCTAGAATATCTCTATTGTCGAGATGTCCAAATAACAGTTCTGTTGGTCGGAAGTTGGTTGTACTATGTATAGTCCTGTTATAAATGATAGCCGCGTTCTCAAAAACGTTATGCAATAATGCCTTTTGATTTTGGAGAGTTAGCGTTCTCATAAATTCTACAAGTGTTCCATGTACTCGCTCTATGGGACTATTTGCATTGGGATGTAATGGAGTCGTTACGTGGTGTTTGATGTTATAGGATTCCAAAAGATTCTTAAATAAATTTGAATTAAATTGACCGTTTGTTACTAAATTTTTAGGTAATTTATACCTTGAAAAGATTCTTAAGAATTTATTTAATATTTCTACCATATTTGTTGAACTAAGTTCTTCATACATAAAGAATTTCGAAAAATTATCTATACATGTTAGATACTTATTTTTGTTGCATGAGAAAATATCTAAATATATTATTTCAAAAGGACCTCTTGTTGTAAACGTAGTTTCTAGTTTATGTTTTGTTGGGTATCGTTCATATTTTGCCTGTTGACAAATAGGACAGTTGTTCACGTGGAACTGGCAATCTTGTGATATGTTGGGCCAATAGTAATTTCTTTCTATTTCCCATTGCAATTCACGTATACCTCTGTGTGTAACGTTATGCAATTTATTGAGTATGTCTGTCTGTTTTGTCATATCTGTTACGTCTCTTAGTATTAGTCTAGTAAATACAAATCTTAAATTATTGTTGAAATATTTATTTATTATAGTAGCAATTTCTTCATACATGCCGTTGTCTGGAGAATAAATTGCATTAACTATATCAGGGTTCGCGTATTCCTGTAAAATGTTCTGTATTTCATTTACATAATTATCCCTTGAAATTTGTACTTCGAATCTATCTTTGTTAAATATATTAATATTTTTGATCTTGGGTTCGTTGCCTAGTTTAAAGATAATCTGTCGTTTGAATTGATTCAACGGTTTGTCAGTAATCTTTAATTCTGCAGAGATGTCATCGTCTTGTGTATGAATGGTGTTATTGTCCGGAACTATTCTATCGGTGGATGTAAGTGATAGGTTCTCGCTTATATTATTCGGTATGGGATCATTATTGTTATCGTTGGGAGGTTTGATTTGAATGTCCGAAATAATTTTAATTTTGTGTTGTGTTTGTTTGTCTTTCTTGTCGTCATCATTACAGATTTCGTCTAAGTCAATCAATTTTGGTAAAGGTCTTTCGCCGATATTGCCGATATGGATTTGCGAATATGGATAGTAGATCATCCGGTGATTCGTTTATTTGCAGAGGATGCGCTTCTAGACGCGATAGAAAGTCTGCATTTGTGTTTAACTTGCCCTTTTTGTATACGATATGATAATCGTACTCCATTAGTTTCAGACGCCATCTCACTAATTTAGAGTTTGGTTCTTTGATATTAAATAACCATTGGAGGGGTTTATGGTCTGATACTATGGTGAATTTATTACCGTATAAATATGGACGGAGCAAACAATGCTCAAACATTCCTTCTCGATTGTACTGTAGTTCGTCTCATGTTCGTTTAATATTCTAGAAATATATGCGATCGGTTTATCGTTACCTATTGTTCCTTGTGAGAGAACAGCTCCCAGGCCTACATTGTTTGCATCTGTTGTTAATATGAAGCTTTTCTTAAAGTCTGGATATGCTAAAACAGGCTCGTTGCACAAAATTTCTTTGATGGTTTCGAAGCTTCGATGAATTTTGATGTATGTTCAACTTTTGAGTTTTTCTTTAAACAAGATGTTAATGGCTTTGCTATAGTCGCATAATTCTTCACGAACTTTCTGTAATAACCTGACAGTCCTAAGAAGCTCTTAATCTGTTTGGGGGTAGATGGTGCTCTTAAGTTCTTTATTTTCTCAATTAATTTAGGATTAGGTTTAATACCGTGTATGGTAATAATGTGACCTAAGTATTCAATTTCCTCTAGAAAGAATTCCGATTTGTCTAATTGAATTTTGAACCGGTGTTGTCTAAGTCGTTCCAATATTGTTGTTAAATTTCTCAAATGTTCTTCGGTAGATTTCCCTAAAATTATTATGTCGTCAAGGTAAACGAGGCAAATCTTATTTAATAAACCCTTAAGAACCTGATTCATCACCCGTGCGAATGCCGCTGGAGCGTTTCGCAGTCCAAACGGAACGCGAAGGAACTCATAGTGTCCGTTTTCCGTTGAAAAGGCTGTCTTATGACGATTTTTTTCTTCGATTTCGATCTGGTGATAACCCGATTTTAAGTCGATTTTGGAGAAAATTTTTGACTCTCCTAGGATATCGAGGATATTATTTATATTGGGCAATGGATACTTGTCTTCGATGGTGTTTTCATTCAGTTTGCGAAAGTCGACAACCATTCGCCATTGCTTCTTTCCATCTTTTCCCTCCTTTTTAGGTACAAGGAAAACTAGGGCGGAATACGGGGAAGTACTCTCCGTGATGATGTTATGTTCTAGCAACTCGTTGACTTGTTTGTCAACTTCGATTTTCTGCGAGTGCAGAAATCGATAGGGCTTGGTGAAAATAGGGTCGTTAGAATTCAAAGGAATGGTATTATAACGTGCAAAGGGGAACAGCCGCCGGTATTGGCTACAAAGTAGCGGCATCCGTTTGAAGTAAGCGCGCGATATATGCGGTGGTTGGAAATACCAAAAGCGGCGTTAACAAAGAGAGCGACAGCAGCAGTCGGCGTCTTCTGTTAAAATGCCGACAAAACGAATTTCGAGAAGCGTACAGTGGCGGCTTTCGTGTCAAAGACCAGAAGCCGCCCGAATGCTCTGGATCCTTTATCGGGTATATATATGGGAGAATTTTCGGCAAGAAGACAGAATGAAAAAGGCAGTGTGAATAAATAGAATAGTCCGAGTAAGTTAGAGAGAATATAGTAAAGTTAAGTTGTAATTTATATTATTTTGAGTGTAAATAAAGTTAATTTAATAACTCTAAATTAGTCTCACTTATCTGCGAACCCGCATACGCAACAATTTGGTGTTAGAAGAGGGATAAGTGAGTGAAGAGGCTTTTGTCTATGGTGAACACCCGTAAGCAGACAGAAAAAATGGAAGAACAACTAACTAAGTTATTTTCCGATTTTTCGAGAAAACAAGAAGAACTGCGACAACAAGAAAAGAAAGAAGAGGAAGAGCGAAGGCTGCGAGAAGAAGAGAAAAAAGAGGAACAACTAACTAAGTTATTCTCCGATTTTTCGAGTAAACAAGAAGAACTACGACATCGAGATTTCGAGCAGGTTGCAGGATTGTTCCGAAATGTCCATCAAGAAATCGAGACTGTAAAACAAGAAGTTCGAGAAGAAATTGGAACAGTTCGAGAAGAAATTTGGACAGTTCGAGAAGAGTTTGAGGAGAAGTATCGAAGACTAGAGAAAGAGATGAAGAAGAAACGAGATACCAACCAAGACAAAAGCAGCAAAATGGACACGTCGGCGATCACAACAGCCAATGAAAAACCACCAACATTTGACGGCGAAATATCCTGGGCTATGTACAAACGTCAGTTTGAGGCAGCAGCTAATATAAATAGATGGGAGGAAAGGCGCTTGAAATACTTCAAAACATTCCTGAAGCCAAACAAACTGATTATTCGGCTGTTGCGGGCGCCTTGGAACTAAGATACGGCAACAAATATCTTAGCCAAGTGTATCAGAGCCAGCTGAAGAGCAGAACTCAAGGTTCAACGGAGTCACTGCAGGAATTCAGCAGTAGCATTGAGAGCATGGTACGACTGGCTTTTCCACAGGCCCCGGACGAATTCATCGAGCAAATTAGTGTCCAATACTTCATTGATGGAGTTCGAGATAACGATATGCAGCAAGCGTTGAGACTAAGTAGGCATAACACCTTAGCCGAAACAGTTGTCCAGGCACTGGAATACGAAGCTGCCAAAAACGCTTCTATGAATCGTCGCAGCAAATTAAGAGAAGTCAGGGTGTCAGACGAACCACAAGACAATGCAGATTTCTTTAAGAAGTTGGAGGCGATGTTCCATAAATTCTGCTCTCGAGGAAGCAAGGAGTCTGGATATAGAAAAGTGATTAAGTGTTACAATTGCAACCGAGAGGGACATATAAGTAGAAACTGCAGCCGACGACCCAGATCTGAAGAACGAAATGTTCAGAGAGAGAATACCCGACTTCAGGAAAACTCAACCTCGCCAGTGTAAGGGGGCGAACGCTGGCGACCACTGATTATCAAGCCCCCAAGTTACATTTGTACTCCATCAAGAAGAGCTGTGAGAGCCTCGTTGTCCAAGGTTTTATCAACGGCAAGAAATGTGATTTGACTATCGACACGGGGGCAACAAGGTCAGTGGTACGCCCCGACATAGTTTCCAAAGAATCTATCGTGCAGCACAACATCAAGCCAATACTGGAAACTGCAAAAGGAGATTTGATAAATGTTTTTGGAGAGACCACCACCACTTTGGAAATTGGCAATGCACAAGTAAAGATAAATGCAATCGTGGCTGACATAGTGGATGAATTTATAGTAGGCTTAGACGTTTTGGAAACCTTCAATTTTATCACAGTGGACTTTAAAAACAGAATGTTAAGAGTGGGCAACGAGGAAATATTTTTCTCAGCATCTTCGAACAAGAACTGTCCTGTTAAAATAATCGTCACCGAAGATATATGAATACCTGGAAATAGTGAGAAGATCGTGAAGGCGCACCTAGAAGAACAACTGGAAGGAGTTAACACTATGGTTTTTGAACCAAACGAGAACAAAGAGAACGGGGCTCTTTTGGCTAGGTGCTAAGTTAATTACAACGATATTATTCCAGTGAGGGTAGCCAATTTAACTGTAAACAGAATGACTTTGAAGAAAGGGGAAGTAATCGGTACCTGTTCGCCAGTCTCCCGTGTAACAAGATGTGAGCAAGAGGAATCCGTTTCAAAAGATGTACATTTGTCCCAAGAGCTAATGGAGAGTTTTAAGAAGATCTGGAAACATCTTAGCGAACAGGAAAAGAAAAAGGCCATCGAGTTTGTAAAGCAAGAAGCTGGTGTTTTCGTGCAAGGAAAAATTAC
The DNA here is from genome assembly GCA_958507055.1 of Crioceris asparagi. Classification (NCBI taxonomy): domain Eukaryota; kingdom Metazoa; phylum Arthropoda; class Insecta; order Coleoptera; family Chrysomelidae; genus Crioceris; species Crioceris asparagi. The sequence goes on along the minus strand of OY293826.1, from coordinate 76,404,256 downwards.
AGGGCGAACGAATTTAGTCGAACATCGGATCAACACGGGAAATGCTGTACCTATTCGCCAACCTCCACGAAGACTTCCTTTTGTAAAACAACAGCAAATTAACACCATGGTTCAAGAAATGCTGAAGGACGGCGTCATAGAAGAATCCAGCAGTCCTTGGTCATCACCGGTTGTGCTGGTGACAAAGAAGGATGGTTCGACGAGGTTCTGTGTGGATTACAGGAGGTTAAATGATGTAACGAAGAAGGACAGCTACCCATTACCCCGAATTGACGATACCTTAAATACCTTAGCTGGATCCAGGTGGTTCTCAACTCTTGACCTGAAAAGTGGATATTGGCAGGTAGAGCTAAACAAGGAAGATAAAGAGAAAACGGCCTTTACAGCTGGAAACGGCCTATATCAATTCAATGTCATGCCGTTTGGATTATGTAATGCGCCTGCCACTTTTGAAAGGTTAATGGAATTAGTTCTGCGAGGACTAACTTGGGAAACCTGCCTGGTGTACTTGGATGATGTAATGGTGATTGGCAAAGATTTCGACGAACATCAATCGAATCTGAAGAAAGTATTCGCCAGGATCCGAAGTGCTAATCTCCAGCTGAATCCAAAGAAATGCGTTCTATTCCAGGAAAACGTCAACTTTCTCAGACACGTCGTATCATCGAAAGGAATTGAGACCGATCCAGAAAAAGTCCAAGCAGTGCGAGATTGGCCCAGACCAAAGAACAAGCACGAAGTCAGAATCTTTTTGGGACTCAGCAGTTACTACCGCCGATTTGTTAAGGATTTTGGGAAAATTGCGAAGCCACTACATCAATTAACCGAAAAGAACTCCCACTTTGACTGGTCACCAGAATGTCAACAGTCGTTTCTTGAGCGTAAAAACCGTTTGACCAGTGCTCCTGTTCTTGCATATCCCTTGGACGAAGGATTGTTCGTGTTAGACACTGACGCTTCACAAAGTGGAATAGGAGCTGTTCTTTCCCAAATACAGGATGGCGAAGAAGCTGTAATTGGATATTTCAGCAAAACGTTGGGAAAAGCAGAGCGAAACTACTGTGTGACCCGGAAGGAGCTGCTAGCGGTTGTACGATCCATAGAACATTACCACAGTTTTCTCTATGGACGGAAATTTTTAGTAAGAACAGACCACTCTGCACTACAGTGGCTGCTGAATTTCAAAAATCCGAAGGGACAGATAGCGCGTTGGCTGAAGAAACTGCAGAGTTACGACTTTCAAATTAAACACCGAAAAGGAAGAAGTCACGCCAACGCCGACAGCTTGTCACGAAGACCTTGTGGCAGTTCCTGTAAATTCTGTCAAAGACAGGAACAAAAAGAAATAGCCACAGATGTTGTACATATCCAAAAAATGCAGATTAGGAATGAGGAAACGGAAAATACCGACGAAATCACCAGAGACAATTTTAAAAGAGAACAAATCGCTGACAAAGATTTGACGGTAGTACGGGGCTGGCTAGACCAAAAGCGACGACCTGAGTGGCAAGATATCTCCAGATTTGATCAGACGGTCAAGGGGTACTGGGCTCTGTGGGATTCGTTGTGCTTACGTGATGACTTGATCACTCGTAAATGGGAAAGTCCAGATGGTAGAAGCATTGTGTATTAAACCGTTGTACCCCGAACGATGGTAGCTGAAGTACTTCGTGAACTGCATGGCAGTCGCAGTGGAGGCCATTTTGGAGTAAATAGAACATTGGCACGTGTGAAAAAGCGGTATTATTGGATCAACTGTCGAAGAGGTGTGGAAAAATGGTGCAGAAGATGTGACTTGTGTGCTTCTAAGAAGGGTCCGAAGACACGATCCCGAGGGAAAATGAAGCAGTATCTGTCAGGTGAACCTTGGGAAAGAATTGCGGTGGACATTTCGGGGCCATTCCCTACGACAGATTCTGGAAATAAGTATATAATGGTTGCCATGGACTATTTCTCGAAGTGGCCAGAAGTAGTGCCGATGCTGAATCAGGAAGCAGTTACAGTGGCCGAAGCCCTTCTGGAAAACGTGATTTCCAGACACGGAGTACCCTTCGAGCTGCATACCGATCAAGGTAGAAAATTTGAATCCGAAGTATGGACGCAGTTAATGAGGTTGCTGGGGATACGAAAAACACGAACAACCCCACTTCATCCACAGTCAGATGGAATGGTTGAGAAGCACAATAGGACCATCAATCAATACCTCTCAATATTTATGAATGAGCACCAACGTAACTGGGATAAACTGGTACCCATCGATGCTGTTGTCTGGAAGAGAAATGAAGCTCCCCGTAGATCTGATGTTTGGCAGACCATCAGCCGACGATCATGAAGAAGTGTCTCTTCCACATTATGTAGCTGACCTACAGGAGCGACTTAGAGTGGTCCACGATTTCGCCAGAGAAAAGCTTCAGTTGAAGAGCGACAAAATGAAGATGAGACTTGACAAAAGGTAGCCATTAAACACTTTCAACGAAGTCGATACAGTTTGGTTGTACCAGCCACAGCGAAGGAGAGGATTAAGTCCGAAGTTGCAAAGACCTTGGGAAGGACCATATCGCATTGTCAAAAAGATTAATGACTTGGTGTACAGGATGCAACTTTCGCCAAGAGCCAAGCCAAAAGTGGTGCACGTGGAAAGACTGAGTCCGTATCGAGGAGATAATCCACCGGTCTGGAGGCAAACGGAAGAAGCTGTTCGGGGCGAACAGCTTTAAGGGAGGGAGCAGTGTAACGTGCAAATGGGAACAGCCGCCGGTATTGGCTACAAAGCTGCGGCATCCGTTTGAAGTAAGCGCGCGATATAAGCTGTGGTTGGAAATACCAAAAGCGGCGTTAACAAAGAGAGCGACAGCAGCAGTCGGCGTCTTCTGTTAAAATGCCGACAAAACGAATTTCGAGAAGCGTACAGTGGCGGCTTTCGTGTCAAAGACCAGAAGCCGCCCGAATGCTCTGGATCCTTTATCGGGTATATATATGGGAGAATTTTCGGCAAGAAGACAGAATGAAAAAGGCAGTGTGAATAAATAGAATAGTCCGAGTAAGTTAGAGAGAATATAGTAAAGTTAAGTTGTAATTTATATAATTTTGAGTGTAATTTAATAACTCTAAATTAGTCTCACTTATCTGCGAACCCGCATACGCAACAGTATGTTTAACAATTGAGGAAAATGTCAGTTTGTCTTTGTCTTCGTAAAATTTGTCTCGGTATTCTTTTAACTTACTAAAAATTAAAAATCATTCTTCTTCATCTGGAATATGGTCAAGTTTCTGATTCAATGTTATATTGGTCTTATCAACATTCCCATATCTTACAACGTGTGCATGGCAAACGTCGTATTCTTTTAAATTAATATGATTGGCTGAAATGGGTTTATCTAGACTGAGAATATGAGTTTCATTATCATTTAATTTTCTTTCAATAGGTACACAGACAAATTTCTGACAGTATTAATGTTTGCGGGTATTTCTTAATGTCCTATTGTTTGTTTGGGAATAAGAACTGTACCCTTTTGAATATTGGTTGGTACGCTTATGGTTTCTTGTTTAGGTTCAATCTGTGATTGAAAATAGGTAATTGATGGAGGTTCATATCTAAACAAATTATACTCTACATTATTTAATAATATTGTACCGCTGTTATAATCCAATATCATATTGAGTTTTTCTAAAGTCTATGTTCCTAAAAGTATGTCGAAATGTTGGTGAAAATTAAGAATATAGAATTTAAGAAATTGTTGTGGTTGGAGTAGATCGGTCACAAGAACTTCATTGTGTTCCGATTGGTTCAAAATGGTTTTAATTCGGAACACTTCTTTTGTAATTTCCTTAGAAAAATACTTGTGGGCTATGCGAGGGTTACAAAATGCGTTAGTCGCACCTGTATCTATTAATATCTTAAGGCCGTTTATGTCTATGTAAGGTAAGCTAGAAGATATCATATTATGATAGGTTTCTACTTGTTTGATTCCGAGGCATTTTGCTGAAAATTTTCGGTATCCTCGTAGAAATCGTTTTCATGAGTATATTGTATTTCATCGGGATTGTTACTGTTATAATCATCGTTATCGTTATCATATTCATGGTTATCATAACTAGGATCAACAAAATCTACTTCGTTTAAATTTATTTGTGGATTTCTCCACTGCTTAAACTGTGGTTTATTAAAATTAGTTGTTCTATTAGTCCAATTACTACTAGATGGATTTGTGGACCGATTGATTGCACTAAAACTATTCTGTCGCGGTTGCGTCGGTCGTTGATTATTCATAGTATTAAACTGCGGACGAGGTTGTGTTACCGCCGCTGATGTAGTACCGTGGGTAGTACTTATGTTTGGATTTTGTTGACTAGCCGAATTCGTTTGTTGATAATAATTTCTTGTGGGTGTTGATACTGTAGTTGGCTTATTATTAACGTTAGGTCTAAACTGATTATATGATGGAATACTAGGAATCTTATTATATATGATACTTTTACTAGATATATCTGTAGGATGTTTAGAAATATATTTTAAAATTGCAGGAACTGCTTCCGTAAGCGTGGTGAACTGCCTTACTTCTAATATTGTCTGGAGCATCGTAGGTGCGTTGTTATAAAATACCTCTAACGCGGTTTGTTCATTAATCTCAAAATGAACCTTTTTCTGTTCTGCTGAGAGATTAGGATCAGCGTTGATCTTTAAATTAAGTTTCGTCTCCAAATCTTTAATACGCTCGATAAAGTCAGAAAGATTCTCCTTATAATTAAGTTTAAAAAATCTGAACTTATGGGCAATCGTCTGTCTGTCGGTATGGTCTCCAAATTTCATTCTTAAACAGGTCTTTAGTTCATTCCAACTAGAGATGTCCGATCTCGTACTTACGAATTTTTCTGCGGTGTCTCTCAATTTATTCATAACTAAACAAAGTGCATATTCGTTCAAAGTATCGTCTGTAGTTTCTCCGTATTTATTAATGAATACATCTACTCGATTAATAAAGACATCAAGAGAGTCAGTACTTCCATCAAATTTGGGAAGTACTTCGCCATAATTTCTGGCAACTGCGATTAGGGTTTCTGTGGTTTGTGGAGGAGACATTGATGAATTATTAATTAGATCTATATCGTTGTAAAAATTATCTAATTCAAGTAGGCTCTGCTCCGAATGTAAGTCACTTAAATTCAGTGATTGCAATGAAAATCTTGAGTTTCTGGTTTCACTGTCAGAAGATTCTATCGTATGGATAATATCTGACATAAATTAAAATAAAATCGAAAGAACAAGTTGTTTGTTTTCGCATGTAATATCTTATTATATATATATGGAAAAGCACAAGAATGGGATAAAAGGATGTGGCACTTACTACTTGTTGCTATTGGATGTTCTCTCTGGGCACTGTAGGTTGCTGATGTATTTCACTATTTCACTTGTTTTTTTGGAAAAGCTAATATACTCGGTTTTGGAACTTGTTTTCCGGTAACTTCTATCGGAAATACTATCCTCTAGACTGCGCCAGTTAAGTTATTAGGAACCAAAATTACTTTTTTAAAAAGATTTATTTGATTCTTTATAACTGACTTATATAATGTAACTTGTCACAATGGTTATGATGCCTGTACAAAATTATAAGTGAAGCTCCTCACAAATGGGAGCGGCCTTATAGTATTTAGTTGCAAGCTCAGCGTCTAGACATTTACAATGTTATGATATCTAGATGATCGGTGCACTGAGTATAAGGAATGCATTGAGTATCGGAATTTAGGCATATAACTCGCGCATTTGGAATATGAGTCCGAGCGACTCCCGATCGCTGTATTATAAACCTGCGTTCAAAGCTAAAATGTATACTTTATTTTCAGGAACTTTAATAAATTTCGCTCAGCCTCAGCCGTAGCCGTCGCAACTTTTTCTTAACCTGTCTTTTAAGTCACGTTTCATAATGTATTATGCGCTTTTAAATGTTAATTATTTATATCTGTTATCTTGTTTTGTTTTTATTCATTTATTTCATTGTATCACCACTTGAGTTTTTAACTAGGCACCTGTGCCATTACGGCGTTCACATGCATTGTAATTTATTATGCATTGGCCCAGGCCAAATAGGACCCTGAGTCCTTGGATTGTTCAATAAATCATACTCATACTATGGGTAACACTTTCAAGACAGAGAAGCCGCCAACGCTTGAATATGAGCACGGCACTCACAGAAAAAGTTTGGGTTCACACCATGTACCTATTATTAAAGTTTACAGAATACCTACTAGTTCCGTAAACTTCGGTATTAGCTAAATTCACACTTCACTTGGATAACTAAGTCGATGAATTTAACAAAATACATTCGAACACAACTGACAAGCGCCAAAAACAGTAAAAGTTGACGAAGTAACGGGCCTGATTTCAAATTATGTTTTTAATATTACCTTACAGTTCTACGCCACTGTTCAAGTAAGAAGTAAGTCAATATTAAAGAGAAATTGAAGTAATGATGCATATCAATAATTGTTGTTTCTTTTTTCAATTCATTCCGGATAAAAATGATTGTTTTTTTTTTCCAAGTTATTTCACGGTATGGAGGAAAGTGTAAAAAAACTTTAAACAATCAAGTTTTCTGATTTTGTATAAAAGCTACACCAAACGGTTTCACTTATTCATTCTCAATCAAGAATCACGTCAACTGAATTTACAATCTGAAAATGTTATCGAAGGTAATGATATTATATTTGGTTATATTTAATTCATAGATTTGGCCTTACTTATAGGTGATATTGTTGATGACTGTATTAATTAGCAGCATCCTTCTGACATGTGCTTATCCAGTACATGAAGATCTGGAAACTGCAGCAACCGGAGGTATGTGTATATTTTATCATTTGTTTCACTCTTATATCCTAAAGTATCGAAACGTAAGTAATTGAGATTCTGCTAGAATAGCGCCCTTTTCAATTCAACCAATAATATACTGTGCGGAATAGAAAATGCCACCCCCAATTTTGCCAAATATTGTGTTGTACTGAAAGTAAATACGTTCTGATAAAAAAAAATTCTAATTGTTTGTAGGAATTCCATTTTTGTGAGATTTTCTACAGACAGCAGAGGCGGCTAATGCTAATAGGAATTTTTATTATTGGGATATTTAATGGGTGGGATGATTGAATCCACGTTTAGATTACGATCATTAATTTGTAGCTCGATGATGTACCTGAATAATGTTGGATTTATTTCCAGATCATCATGGTAGGGTACAAATTAAAGTTTACAGAGGCCCCACAGAACACAGTGGACATGACTACTTTGCTCCCTGGGGATACTGGGTAAAACAACCTGGGGATGATCATCACTAAAATTTATTGTTTCGTTTTTCTATTTATATATTTTAGAAGTAAGTGTTTGCTGAACAAATAAATAATAAAAAAATCTGGTTCTATTTTTAATCACGTGAAAAAGTTTTTGTTAACTGGTTAACGTCTGATAGCTGGTTACGAATCGTGGTGTGATAAAATAATGCAAAATTTCTATCGTTTATATCAACAAAACTAATTAATTTAATCAAAAAGTGTATATGTCGTGGTAAGTGTTTGGCAATTAAGTTTGTAAAATTTGGCAATTTTGCATTAAGTTATTGATTATTTGGAGTACTCAGTGTCATGTTCCTAGAATGAGTCTATATATCTGTCGTTTTTCGACGACCCTTTTAACCCTGGCTAGGCTAATGGCTTATATTATGCAGGTATATTTTATATTTCGGACCAAGCAGCAAGTGACCGACCATATCATGTCAAAGTGACATTTCATAATTCTTGAAACCCATACCGATCATCCACAAAACACAAAATTTGAATGGTTGCGAATTGTAGAAGGAAAAGTAGAAGTAAAAAGTATTTAGATTAAAGAATAAAAAACATCACGATGGAGCATCGCTATTATTTTAGAGAGACTAGCAACACCAACCGAATGATATACTTATATGGCCGACGGCTATTTCCTCTTTCCAGTGGCGTTACATTCCAAATAATGGAAAATTTTGATGAGAACATATTTAACTAATTTCTTCTGATCGTTTGAACTTTTGTAAGAAATTTCAATTGCATTGTCATATATATCAAGAAGATATTACAGAATATTTATGTATAATTTGTCAGTATATAAAAACTAACAACAATGGTCATGTAACATTTTTTCGCAAGATGAAACGTTTAGGCGCTATGGGCTTGAGCAAATCACCTTTTTTGGCTATAGCTCAACACCCAGTGTATACAGGATTCTCATTCAGTGCCACCGGCGAATGATATTGGTACCAAACAAAATAAAAAAGAAATCAACAAAATACACCAATCCGTTCCCGAGATAATGCTGTCACAGATAGACAGACAGACAGACCAATGGCTGTAAATATGTTCATTAGACTTAGAAAACTTTGAATCGTCAACATTTGTAAAAATCTCGATACCGAAAATTTCACACGATTACAATACTTTCTTTATACAGCTACAATAGAAGCGTAGGAAAGTAAAAATAACAACAGAAATGTATCCGAACGCTAGTTAAAGGCCGCAACATTTAAAAAAATATTATGGGCTTGGATTCGAAGGATATCGGAAATAATACACTTTCATTTATTTTATTTCTAAGTATTTATTATTAAATTGTTTATAATATTTTACTGGCCTTTAAATATAATTAATTTAAAATACATGTTCCTAATATTGTTATCCTTCGTAGATAATGCTATTTCTCACATCACAATTTAAATTTCTTTTACATAATAACTTTCATGCTACGTCTATGTATTATATGATATTTGTTTTCATTACGATAACAAGACGGGTCCGTTAAGTTGGCCCCCCATATTAATATTTTGCTTTATAAACTACTGTGCAAGCTTGCACACACCTAGCACACTCTAGCACAACAAAAAATAGAGCTAGCACAACTTTCGTTTGGAATATAATAAGAAAAGAAGGCCGAGGGGCCATCTTAACAGTTGCCCCCCCCATATCAAATTTTAAGATTTTTTATGCTGTCAAAATATGCATCATAGCTTGCACAACCTAGCACAAGCTAATTTGAAGCTAGCACACCTCATATAACTTAAGGAAAAAATTTCAAAGAAAAAAAATGCCACCCACATTAATATTTTGGTTTCAAATAAATTGTGCAAGCTTCTACACACCTAGCACAACCTTGCACAACCAAAATCAAAACTTGCACAGCACCCAATTACTTAAGAAAAAATAGTAAAGAAAAAATAGTAGCCCCCCCGTATTAATATTCTGGTTTCAAATAAATTGTGGAAGCTTCTACATACGTAGCACAACCTTGCACAACCAAAATGAAAACTTGCACAGCACCCAATAACTTAAGAAAAAATAGTAAAGAACAAATAGCAGCCCCCCTTATTAATATTTTGGTTTCAAATAAATTGTGCAAGCTTCTGCATACGTAGCACAACCTTCCACAACCAAAATGAAAACTTGCACAGCACCCAATAACTTAAGAAAAAATAGTAAAGAACAAACAGCAGCCCCCCATATTAATATTTTGGTTTCAAATAAATTGTACAAGTAGTACCTATTGGAGTATTAAAAAATGGAAAGTAAGATGTTCTGAAACCTATAAAAATCAAAAATATACCTGTGACTCTTTCGAATACATGGCGGTTATTGTGACAGCTATTCTTTTCAAATGCTTATAGATTTAAACTTTGAGAATTCGTTAATATTGTAACGGGAATTTATATTAAAACTGGGTTCGATTTATTTTCACTTATTCATTTACACCAATAACTAGTTGTCTATATACACATTGATATTCACACTATATTTCTTGGACTATAACAACTTTCTATGTGATCGAGAAAGCAGTCTTCTCTCGATCTGCGGAATCCATTCCAACTTGCCAGTATCCACTTTTCAGATCTAGTGTAGAAAACCACCGTGACCCAGAAAGAGTATCTAGGGTGTCATCTATTCTGGGTAACGGATAACTATCCTTCTTAGTGACTGAATTCAGAAGTCGGTAATCTACACAGAATCTTGTAGAACTATCCTTTTTCTTCACGAGCCCTACTGGCGAGGTCCATGGACTATTTGATGGCTCAATGACTCCTTGTTTGCTCATTTCTTGAATTATTTTCTCGGCTTCGTCTCTTTTGGCCAATGGAAGTCTTCTTGGCTGCTGTCTTATTGGCTGAGCGTTCCCCGTGTTTATCTTGTGAGTCACTATACTTGTTTTACCTTTGTATTCTTCTTCCATCGCAAATACGTCCTGGAATTCCACAAGCATATCTCTCACTTTCCGTAATTGTTTCTCGTCTAAGTCCTGGACAGTCTTGAGGACCACATCAATCAGCTCTTTCGAATATCTGGTCCTGGATGATTTACTAATCGTTCTTACAGAGCATATCGCTGATACAGGAACACAATTTCCAACCATACCTCCCTTGCTCAACTTGATGGGGCTCTGCTTTAGATTCATTACTCTGACAGGAACAACATCTCCTACTCGAACAAGAGCTTTAGCTGTCAGAAATTCCTTATTATTCATTTCTTCTACCAGTCTCAGACTTCCAGGTTTGCAGTTTCCGTCCGGGCTGGTCATCAATATTTTTTCACTATAGCCGGGTATTATTACTTCACTAGTCCTTATCAATCGGACAACATCTTCGTTATCCTCGTGAAAGGGCAGTTCTTCATTGTCGACCTTCAAGACACCATTTTTGACATCCAACACAGCTCCAAGCTTCTTCAAAAGGTCCATTCCCAAAATAAACTGGTTAGATATGTCAGCGATTAAAACTCTGTGCTTGGTGGTGATCTTGCCAATGCGGATGGTCATGCTCGCTTCACCATGTGTTCTTTTTTTCTCTCCAGTCCAGTCTCCTGGGGCACTATTTCTGCAGGTCGACGATTGCCCCCTCATCTCGACCCATTTTAGTTTTCCGACTGTGCAACCTTCTTCTTACAACTGCGGCGTACGTATCCTAGCTCGCCACAGTTCCAACACCTTGGCTCTCTCTTCTTTGATTGCGCCCCCGTAACTAGCTTCCTTATCATTTCTAACAGGGGCTCTCTATCGGACTGGTCTTCTTCCTCGATTGCTCTAACACGGTGCCCTCGGGAAATTTGGCTGGCGGCTTCATGCTCTAAAGCAATAGCTAATGCTTCCTCTAGCAATTTTGGTCTAGCCAGCTTCAACGCCTTCTGCAGCTCGCTCTCCCTCAATCCATTTACAAATGTGTCCACTGCAATTTCATCAAGGAAGCTATCGGTAGCTGTAGGATATGCTAGCCGCACAATACGAGCTACCTCCCCCTCAAATTCTTGCAGACTCTCATTTGCATGTTGCACCCGAGATCGTAATTGTGCTTTGTATACTTGCTGAAGATGACTGTATCGATACCGATTCTCCAATTTAGAAAGCAAGACATGGTCGTTTGCTTGGCCAGCTGGAATAGACCTTAGGATGTCTGCTGCAGCACCTCGTAAGGCGGCAGTTAACGAAACAGCTTTCTGCTCTTCGGTCCACTGGTTAGCCATTGCCACAGCTTCAAATTGCTTTCGATGGGTTGACCAGGAGCACTTTCCATCAAAGTTTGGCAGCTTAACCCTCATACTACCTACGGCTAAGTCATCTTCGCCTTTGAGTGTCTGGCTCCCACTGCTGTTACCATTCTTAACTGACATTTCTAGTGTCTTGATTTTTTGTTGCAGTAGCTCCATGTTCTTCTCTGTCGTGACTTCAACAGTTCTTGAAATTTCTTCGAATTTCTTGTCACTATATCTACCAGCTTCTTTAACCTTTTCCTCGATAGTTCTGGTCACCTCCTCAAATCTCGCATCACTTTTTCTAGAAACATCTTTAATTTCATCTTGAAGAGTTCTAGAAACTTCTTCAAACTTTTTCGAGACTTCATCAAATTTCTCATTATTATTTCTAGAAATGTCTTCAAACTATTTCGAGACTTCATCGAATTGTACACCAAATGTTCTGGTTACTTCATCGAATTTTTCATTATTATTTCTAGAAATTTCTTCGAATTTTTCATTATTATTTCTAGAAATTTCTTCCTTCATCTCTTTCAGTAACAGCTCTTCCGGAGAGTGGAACTCGAAAATATCAGGATCGTCTCCATTTTCAATCAGAAAGTCCCTTAACCGTTTCTGGAGGGTCGCTTTATTACCAGAATCATCACAATCCCGCTCCACCAACTGTTCTTTTAGTTGTTTCATGGTTAACTGCACTAATTTCATTTTTAATTGTCTTTATTAACTCAATTAGTCAATACAGTTTTAAAGTCTTCGACACGAAAACGAACAAAATTCTTCACACAAACACGAGAAAAAGTCTTCACATTCACACGAAAACAAACGAAAAGTCTTCACACGAAAACGAACTAAAGAGTCTTCACACTAACACAAAAACGAACAAAAAGTCTTTACACCAACACGAAAATGAACAAAAGAGTCTTAAACTTAAACTTAAATCTAACAAAAAGTCACGTAAACACTAAAATCTGCACGAAACTGCACTCTCTTAAAGTCTATCCAATTTTAGAATCATTCACTGATTCCAGACTGACCAACGGGAATTTATATTAAAACTGGGTTCGATTTATTTTCACTTATTTATTTACACCAATAACTACTTGTCTATATACACATTTATATTCACACATATTTCTTGGCCTATAACAACTTTCTATGTGATCTATGTGAACTGTCAATGACCGTGCTTTATGACTAAGTAACTTTCCAGCAGAGAGAACATACATTGTATGTTCTCTCTGCTTTCCAGTCTATGCCATCAGCCTTATATATCTAACCTAAAAAGCTCTAGATGGTTCCAGTGCTTTCGTTGTTTCTGGAGGTTATTTCTCAATATATGACTTCGAGAATAGACCAGGACTTATTCTCGTTGCCTTCTGATGTCTTCCGTGTTTTCCGGAATGTGTATTGTGTGTGTATAGTTCATTTGTGAGTGTAGTTTATTATTCAGGTAAGTCTTCACGTTACAATATTAAAACTTTTTGTAAATGTTGTAAAATGTGGAGTGTCTAAAAGAAGTTATCGCTTACGTGCTGAGTATCATTTTAATAATTACGAAATGAAAGAACATTTTCAGAATATTGTCAACATGAAGCGTATCAAGAGTAATAAACTGGACTTACCATGTTTCCTTCAAACTATAACTTGTGATGTTTTTAAATACGAATATTGTTCATTAAAAAAATATGTTGACAGACAAATTAATAACTTTCATACATCAAATTTTAACATGCTCTTAAATAGTAGCTTAGAAAAAAAAGAACACAAAAATAAATGTTCTAGCCAATCTTGTCCAGGTACGCTATACAAGCTTGTTGAACCTTCTGCAACGCATTTGATAATTGTACCAATTAACACTACTAGTGAGACATCGGAAGTTGAAAAAACTTTAAGAAGTATTCCCAATATATGGTATATAAACAGCATGCCATATATATTACGAGGGGTAATAGGCTATATAGGACCTGCAATGGCTTTAGGTCATTTCATAGGTTATGCTTACAGGCATAATGGTCTCTGGGAGGAATACGATGATAGAGATGCTAAATCTAGGCCATGCTCATCTAATACCACTGTTAGAGTGCAAACATTGTTTTACAGTGCTTAATTGCTCTTTTATATAATAAAAAGAAAATATGTTTTACGTTACCGACAAACATGAATACATTTTAATTGAAACAGTTTTCGATATACGCGTATTTTACAATACCAAAAATAAAACAATAAGAATTCATATATTTTATATACGTACTTCATTAAACTATTTTTGTATTTGTTGTATTTGTACATTATGTTTTACGTTTTAATATTTTAAATATATAAATTAAATATCTTTATATTTTGTTTGTGTTTTAATTTTATTCAAAACGGAATTTGTGCTAGTTCTATTTTTTGTTGTGCAAAGTGTTTGAAACTTGCACAGTAATTTATAAAACAAAATATTCATATGGAGGGAGGGCAACATTATGGACCCGGGAGGTGACGTGCATTTAATTTTATTTAGAGTTATGGGGGGCAGCTCAGGCTTTAATTATGTTTGTGCAAGGTTGTGCTAGGTGTGTAGAAGCTCGCACAATTTATTTGAAATCAGAATATAAATAAGGGGGCCGCTATTTTTCTTTAATTTTTTTCTTAAGTTATTGGGCGTAGTGAGAACTTTAATTTTGGTTGTGCAAACTTGTACTAGGTGTGTGCAAGCAGGCACAATTTGCTGGAAACTTAAATATTATTGTGGAGAGGGATACATGTCTTCTTTAACTTTTTTTCAGTTGTGGTGTTTACAGTTGTGGGGGCCTGTACAAGTTTTAATTTTGGTTGTGCAAGGTAGTGTGCGTAAAAGCTTGTACAATTTATTTTAAACCAAAATATTAATATGGGGGCTGCCATTTTTTCTTTACTATTTTTTCTTAAGTTATAGAGTGCTGTGCAAGTTTTGATTTTGGTTGTGCAAGGTTGTGCTAGGCGTGTAGAAGCTTGCACAATTTATTTGAAACCAAAATATTAATATGGGGCTGATATTTTTTCTTCACTATTTTTTCATGTCATTGGGTGCTGTGCAAGTTTTGATTTTGGTTGTGCAAGGTTGTGCTAGGTGTGTAGAAGCTTGTACAATTTATTTGAAACCAAAATAATAATATGGGGGGCTGATATTTTTTATCTACAATTTTTTCATAAGTCATTGGGTGCTGTGCAACTTTTGATATTAGTTGTGCAAGGTTGTGCTAGGTGTGTAGAAGCTTGCACAATTTATTTGAAACCAAAATATTAATATGGGGGGCTGCTATTATTTCTTTACTATTTTTTCTTAAGTAATTGGGTGCTGTGCAAGTTTTGATTTTGGTTGTGCAAAGTAGTACTAGGTATGTAGAAGCTTGCACAATTTATTTGAAACCAAAATATTAATATGGGGGGGCTGCTATTTTTTCTTAACTATTTTTTCTTAAGTAATTGAGTGCTGTGCAAGTTTTGATTTTGGTTGTGCAAGGCTGTGCTAGGTGTGTAGAAGCTTGCACAATTTATTTGAAACCAAAATATTAATGTGGGGGTAATTTTTCTTCTTTGAAATTTTTTCCTTAAGTTATATGAAGTCTGCTAGCTTCAAATTTGCTTGTGCTAGGTTGTGCAAGCTATGATGCATATTTTGACAGCATAAAAAATCTTAAAATTTGATATGGGGGGGCAACTGTTAAGATGGCCCCCCGGCCTTCTTTTCTTATTATATTCTAAACGAAAGTTGTGCTAGCTCTATTTTTTGTTGTGCTAGAGTGTGCTAGGTGTGTGCAAGCTTGCACAGTAGTTTATAAAGCAAAATATTAATATGGGGGGGCCAACTTAACGGACCCTAACAAGACAACCAAACGAATGAGTCCTGCATGGTGTTTAGTGGTGTTCTAAGATGGCGACCTTCGTCGCAGATTGTTATTGTATTTAGATAACGATGCTCCTTCCTGGTGTTTTTACTTTCTACGCTACTATACTTAGTAGCCGTATAAGGAAAGTATTGTAATCGTGTGAAATTTTCGGTATATTCGGTTTTTACAAATGTTGACGTTTCAGAGTTTTCTAAGTATAATAATCATATTTTCAGCCATTGGTCTGCCTGTCTGTCCGTCTGTCTGTTTGTGACAGCATTATCTCGGGAACGGATAGGTGTATTTTGTTGATTTCTTTTTATTTTGTTTGGTAGCAATATCACTTGCTGGTGGCACTGAATGAGAATCCTGTATACACTGCCAAAAAACGTGATTTGCTCAAGACTGTAGCGCGAAAACGGCTCTAAGGATTTTGATTAAACTTGCCTAAAGTATTCTTCTGAGTGTCCTTTACCACCCACACACAGCGCCATCTCTGAGAAAAAGCACAAAAAAGTTATGCTTGAATAAAATTTCATATTTTCCACACGTTTTTTCAGATTTTGGTTAAACGTTTCATCTTAGTAAAAAATGTGTTGACCATTGTTGTTTGTTTTGACATGCTGAAAAAAATGAGAGGTAGCATGATTTGACCAGAGGATTTTTACTTTACTACCGTTATTATCGTCGCTATGTAAGAAAAGTATTGTAATAGTATAAAATTTTTCATTCACTGGAATTTGCCTGCGAGTGGTAGGAAAGTCGTGTGAGTGAACACACCAGATTTTTTATTATTTGATTTAGATGTACTGAATAAGCCTATTATTCCTGAATTGTAGGACGAGTAAGGGAATTTTTGGTTTGTTGTTCTCTGGTCCTTAATCCTTTAGATTTTTTTCTTTAGGGTTACCTCAAATCACGTGTATAAGTTAGAAGGTCGACTTTATTTTGAGAGTTGAGACAAAGACTAGCAAATGAATGTGAACTAATCCTTGAATAAGTCTTGGAATGGATACCACAGGAATTTATTAATGGGCTTGCATATTGTCAGAAGATGGACAATATGCAATAGAAAGTTGAGGTTATTTTCACTTAAATCGGAAGTACCTTAAAATGATGACAAAAAATGCATTAGATACATTGGGCGTTATTGAACTCAATGTTTCATAGATATCATTCGTTCCGTTTTAAAGAGATTTAGGTACTTGGCAATATATAGAGATTTTTGACCATTAATCTATAGTTGATTATTGACCGACGAACTCTGAACGGAGGAGGTATACAATTCGACTGTCTGCTTTTTTTTTTGGTTCGTGCGCGCCTTTTAAACGAGCTCCGATTTTGATGATTTTAGATTCAAAGATGGGGAAAATCGAAAATCTGAGTTTGTATAATTAAAGATAGGACAATATCCGGAAACGTTTAAATTGAACATTTTTTCAAAAGTTAATAACATTCGAGATAGACGCATGTTAATTATGTATTTTTGCTATGTGGAGAGGGCAAATTCTTTCGAAAATTGAATTTTTTTCGATTCTACATGAAAGATATAATTATTTGTAGCAACATTTATAATAAACATTTTTTCCTTAGAGTTACGGTTTTCGAGTTAAATCGGTGTTAAAATGGTAACAACTAAAATATTCAAGCGTATTTCCGCAACGATGTTCTGAGATCTCAATAATAACAACTACAAGCAAGGAATATACGTGGGTAATAGGATAAGTACCTACTATCTTCATTGATATGGTATAGTGAACGTTCAACGATTTTCGGGACTAATGTTACACTCAAAAGTGTGAAATAAATATTTTTTACAAAAAATTGGACCGACGTTATAAGTTGATGCACTGAAAAGTATAAAATAATATTACTTCTATTGGTGATGGTACTTGTGAAGTTGGTGCCAAAAGTTATCAATCTAACTGCAACTGCACAACTTCAAAAGTAACAGCACCAATAGAAGTAATATTATTTTATACTTTTCAGTGCATCAACTAATAACGTCGGTCCAATTTTTTGTAAAAAATATTTTCTGATAGCCAATTAGTTATTTACATATTCAAGACAATTTATTGCTCTCTCTCCCTCTCATCCATGTATTCTCACAGCACACTATTACTGTATCATCAGCGTAAGAGAATATTTTAAAAAAAATGGACAGACGTTATTAGTTGATGCACCGCAAAATACGAAATAA
Source organism: Crioceris asparagi (assembly GCA_958507055.1). Taxonomy (NCBI): domain Eukaryota; kingdom Metazoa; phylum Arthropoda; class Insecta; order Coleoptera; family Chrysomelidae; genus Crioceris; species Crioceris asparagi. The sequence goes on along the minus strand of OY293826.1, from coordinate 76,386,679 downwards.
TATTAATTCTATTGATGTTGGTACTTTTGATGTTGTGCAGTTGCAGTTAGATTGAAAACTTGTGGCACCAACTTTACTAGTACCAGCACCCAGCACCAATAAAATTAATATTATTTTGTATTTTTCAGGGCTCCAACTAATAACATGGGTCCATGGGGTAAATCGTTCAACGTTCACTATACCATTACCCATGTATATTCTTTGCTTGTACTTGTTATTAATCAGAAACCTAAAAACATCGTCGCGGAAATACGCTTATTTTAGATTTTACCACCGCTGTAACTTGAAAACCATAACTCTATGGAAAAAATGTTCAGTATTAATGCTGCCACAAATAATCTTATATTTAATTTTGCCTCAGACTTTAAATTTTCGCAAAAATGCCCCCTTCACATAGCGAAAGTTCATATATTTGAGATTTTAACATCGCTGTAACTCGAAAACCGTAACTCTTTTGAAAAAATTTTCAATTTAAACGGTTCCAGATATTAGCCTATCTTTAATTCTGCCGTCTCAGATTTTTGATTTTCGAGAAAAATTGTCTAAGTTTATCATTATATCTGACAATGCACTACAGTAGTGTTTCTGTAACGTGTAACGTTCTTGGTTGATGGTATATCGGATTAATGGTTGCTTCATATGAAGGAGTTCCTTGTTAAACCATTTTCATTTTATTATAATAATGATGATGTTCAAAAATTTTATAATAATTAATATCATGTTCAATGTAAATATCCTTCCATTATTCATGTTCTCACTGTTTCAAAAATTTCAAACTATTCTGTTTGGATAATTTGGGCGTGTTCTTAAATTCTTGAGTACCATGTTTGAACTTATATTTAATATTGAATGATAGGTTCTGAGTGAAATGGTCCGATAGATTTAGGTTCGTCACTTCTGGCAAAGATTAGAAACACCTTGCTTCTGGAGTTAATTATATTAGAGAATGAGAATATTGTCTACACAAGTACTGGAAACTGCAGTCACTCTAGTCGGAGATCAGATTGTTACTGCTAAATCAGAACACCTCAGCAAATCTTCAAAAAGTATCCTGTTATTTTTATTTTTCAGGACAATAATATTGTAATCACCCCTAATAATAATAGCTCTTCCAACATATTTGTAAAACATTCTGAAAATAGAATGAAATCAGTACCAGGAAGTCTATGAACTACAATCACAATTATATATTTCTCATGTGCACAAGCCTCAAATAACTACTTCTTCTACGGAGAGGTCATTCAAATCAATACAATCTGTAGTTTGCAGAGGTGAGAGTGGTACCTTGCGGAACCTCGCACTTCCTCCAACAGAAGCATTATTTACAGAAAAATGTTGGATATTCAAGGTCGGGTAATGGTTTTTGCTGATTAATCTTATAATAAGGCTTGATTAATAATATTAAGGGGATGTTACAATTATCAACAGACATTTTTTATTATTATATATATTTATTGGTTATGCCTAAATATAATTTAGAAATACTTTACAATATAAATTTGAAACGCTCTTACTTCACTAATCTATTTTTTTAATTAAGGTGATGTTAACTACTAGTAAAGAGAAAATGTGAATTTTATTTAAATCCATAGATACTAATTACAATAGTGACAGCTAACCGATATCCAATAAAAATCCATAAACCCAAAAAAAAATTTCAATGTAAAACTTTTGGAGGTGAGACATATATTCTGCAAAACTTAACAAACAAATCTCAAATCTTTCGCATACGCTCAGTATGTTGTTTTGTATAAGAATTTTGCTTTAATGGTACATTTTCATCAAATTATTCTGTCGCTTCTCTTCGCCCTCAAAATTCCTTCCACGAAATTACAACTTGACGTATTATATTCCTAACCCACATTAATTTAAAGTAAATCTTGAGTCAAGCATTTCCAGCCGCTCATCAGCTTGCATTTATGATTCGCAATATTAACTAATTTAGATCATCGTCATTAGTAAAACATTTCACCAGATCAGAAGTACCACCCCTTCCTCCTGTTTCTCCTGTTTAATAGTACAAATATAAACATAAAAAGCAATTGTATAACGTTGACACATAATTTCTTTAATTTTTTTTCAACTCATAATAAGTTTTATAGATACTCCACTCCTTTCTAACTCTCCTTGGGGCGGTTGCGGTGTTAGCAATTATTTTTATTAGGTTTAGGTTTAGGTATATATTAAAAAACAGATCATATCGTACTTTTGTATGTTTGGCGTGTGCAAAAATATCGTAGATCAGTAACAAAGTTTATTTTTTCTCCCATTAAAACCTTTAGAACATATAGTTTAATATACGCATGTACTACAGGAAACACAAATACAGTTCGTAGAAACGAATAAATGTTTAAATATTATATTATTTCTGTTTCATCTTTTTTTTCTAAGACTGAATAGCGTGCATTCATTTCAAGCATTTATGCTAGATAGTGACCATGTTATCATTAAAAACGGGGGCGGTGAGAATCATTTGATGAAAATGTATATACGAATTGTACGACCAACGAAAGATTGCATGAGACGAAAGGGGGAAGTTTGCCATTTGCGCTGTTGCGCGATCGACCTAATCGTCAATGTACTTAAGTTATTTCTTAAACTTAGAGGTTTATATCAGATGATTATATTTTAATAGATAGCAATGCCTCAAAAAATCGTCACGTTCCATAAACGTGAAAAAAGCGGAACAGATAGGCCGTTGATAAATATGTGTTTGAAGATTGGTAATAGATATGACAACACCGTACCTACTCCCCTGCATTCTTTGAGGATGCATTCTCTTAAAGGCCGTACTATACCATTGAAGCAAAATTCTTATAAGTACAAAATAACATACCAAAAAAGTTATCGGTTTGGTTCAGCTCTTACTGAGCGTATGCGAAAGATCTAACTGATATGAAGACAGTTGAGAATTATTATTTTTATAGATTGCCACTCAACCATGTCCCATAATGTTTCTAGAATAGGCATTGACCAGTGTACAATTTTCAAGTACCCAGAACCTCTTTTATTTTTAATTAATTTTGCCAATGTTCAGAGACAAGAAGAATGTTACATTTAATTAAACTTAACTTAAGCAAAAAATCTATTCTTAGTGAGCTTAAGCTTTTCCATATAACTATGGCCTTTTCTTGAATTCATATAAAAAAGTTTTTTTATCCAGCGAATATTTTCCTTAATAATAATAATAATAATAAATCAGCTACGGAACATTGAAACACGTTTTCAAAAGCGATCTTCGTAACTGCCCGAAAGGGATATTCTACGACCAATGTATTCTGCCGATAAGATGTAAGTAAAAACTTTGACCTTGACGATATCATCTGCGAGAAGACTCAAAGTTACTCAACGTAAGAAGTTTATTGAAGTGGAAATAGAACAGGAAGACGCTGAACCGAAGACCTAAGAAAAGTTGCAGACAACTGCTAGCTGAAGATAGACAATTATGGAAGAGGAAGACCTATGTCCAGCAATAACGATGATGATGATGTATTCGTTCTGTCTTCTATGTTTTGGAACAAATTTCTTCTTCGTCGGGATAAAATGAAAACACAATCTTAATTCTTTGTTAAAAATGGCTATTCTAATTTTAACTGATGAAGCAGGTGAAACATAAAACATTTAGAGAGATTCCCTATATAAAATGATTTTTGTAAGTATAGTCATTGAAACTTATTAAACTGTCAAAGAACCATATAATTATTCCTTCTTTACTGAGTATAGATGACAAACTACATAGATACTTTTGAATACATATGTGATTTATACCTATCGTTTAAATAATTATTACATATTATATTCATACTTTTACATCAGTGATTAAATTAAAAACTGCATATTAAAACTGAAATTAAATGTTAGAATTAACAGCTGCGATAAGTTTGTCACGCAACTCATCCTATTATAAAATAGGTGAAATGAATTTTGAAAAATGTAGTTTCTTGTGTGTGAACGGGTTATTTACAAGTTTTTTTATCCATTAATATCGAATAAGGTGGAATACTCAATTAGTCGATTCAATCAAAGCATCGTGATTTCTTTTTTCATTGTTTCTTTCTTTTCTATAAAAGAAGTAAGTACTTATAATTGTCTGTGTCACAATGTACAAATTTTAGTGATTTATTGTTCACAAGTATGATATGATGGTTTATTGTTTGCTATATTAGTATAGAATACGTTATATGAATGAATTTCGTATTCATAATGGAGAAAATTGATTTTCTGACTAATATTTACAGCTTACTTTGTGGGTCAAATTAAAGTAGGTAACAAACTTTTTAATTACTAGAATAATTCTCTATCTGTCGCAAATATGTACAAAGTTTTTTTGTAAAACGTGTTTACTGCCATTACTTTATACCCTCTATACAGTTATGTGGGTTGCCATTTAAAAAACGATCCATGACCTCATAAAATTTTCTTGGCTCAACCTGTATATTTAATTTTTATGTATAAAAACTCTAAAATAAAAAAAACGACGTGTCTGAGCGTTTTTCGTTGACACTCTTATTTTCGCTATTGCAGAATTTATCCTCTACTTTACGAACGCAGTGTATACCTTAAACATTTTTGGAATCAAAGAAGGCAATAAAGTTTAAAAATTAGTTTGTTATAAATAAGGAAGTTAAGACATTAGCATCAATAAGAAAAAAACAAGTAAAACTGGAAATAAATAATAGAAGAAATCCTCTGTGAATATGAATGAGCGCCGCGAGTTTTAACGACTGTCTGAAGCTGCAACAGGTGGAAAATAAAAAGTAGGAAACTAAATTTGGTCACAGACTTTTTGTAATATTATTCATTTGTTTTGTGTGATTTTCATTCCTTGTTGGTGCTAGTTACTCACTTTCTTTATTTTTAACATAAAATATGAATTATTGTTTTCTTCAATTTCGTAAATACCATATACCTAAAACCATATTTCATGAATGACAAAATGTTTATCAGTTACCTTGTTATTTCAATGTTAAATAAAACTGAGTTCTTTTGCAACGATTTTAAATGCATCATTTAAAAAAAATCCGGCCATGCCAAAAAATTTACCAACCAAAATTAGTCCTAGAATAATCATTGATGTAGGTACAACTAGTAGAAAATTATTAGTGATTGTGAAGTGTGGGACTTTAATTTGTTCCACTGATAATAAGTATCTAGTAAATTTTCATTGTCTATTTCTCTAGAAATTTTCAAATTATTTGAATACTTATCTACTACAAGCTGTGATTGATCATCATGTTAGTACCTGCATGGCTATCCAAACAATTATTTGAAACTGCACTGAGAAATTTCTATAAAAATGATGCCATCCAAATTTTATCATTTACAACCAAAGATGCAGTTCCTGATGGAGAAAATTATACTTGTGATTTATTTCGAACCAAGATAACGTATCGAATTAGTGACGGGTAAGTATTACAGCTTGTCTTTGTTCACTTTCTTGAGCACTGAGTTTCACGAGGATAACAGTGTCAAATGTTAAAAACTATTTATTATGTTTTATGAGCTTCATCTTGTTTCGTTTACCTAATTATTTATAAGAAGAATGACATTCAGCCTACAGCGTACCTATTCTGTTCTTAAAGAATTTGTGACTTACCTATGCTCGTAACTTTGCCATCTTATCTAATGCATCTCCATTACATGGAACTCTCCATGTACTTATCATAAAGTGTTAACAACGTGACTTAAAATATAAATTCTTGATGTGTCGTCAATCAAATTATGAATAAGACTGATTGAATTTACTTAACCTAAGATCAGATTATTTTATTTTATTGTGGTGATCTTCTTCAAAATACTAGGATAAAGTTATTAAATTATTGTATTGTCATTAGTCCTTGATAAGAGTTGAAAGTTTCAAGTCAAAATCGGACATTCACAAGTTGTGAAAATTACGTTGAAAAATTCCGTTAGATGAAGCTAAGAAAAGCATGTTAAAAAGCTAGCCATTGTTCTAAGTCGATCAAAAAAATACAAAGCTATGTACCTAATTCAAAAAATTTCAAGAAACTTAATTTTGATTACAAAATGCGTAGAAGTTTAATGACTAGCTACTGTAATTGTTTAGATTGAAAGAAGATGAAATCTCAGTAATAATTAAAGTTGGAAATGAGGATGGGGGTGCAAAGCAAGACATTGCAAAAAAGCTACATTTATTTGAGAAGGAAGCAGAAATGTTCAATACAACATTCCCCGCTATATATGAAATTTTAGGTAAGTATAATTTATGAAACAATTTTTTGGGCAGTGTGTAGTTATCCTTGAAAATTTGAGGCTTACTTCCGGAACGCAATGCAATTCTCCAAGTATTTAACTAAAATCTTGATTCATTAGGGCACGCTATTTTGCTATTTAATTTCATATGACTAATCAACAATATCAAAAAAATATTCACGATGAAATTCGTGAATAAATTTATTAAAGCATAATTGAACAGTAAACAATTATTAATTATAATCATCTGACCCTTCAATTATTTTATAATATTTTAGTTACTATTAATTCCATTCTATTTATATAATGGTAAGAGATTAAAACCTCTAATCCTACTTTATACTTTTGAACTAAAATTGTTTACTTAATTTTATATCTTAAATTTTTATTCTTGAATTTGAATTGTTGTAGGTACATAATTTCAAATCAGAATTTCTATCCTAACAAAATTTGACTTGTAGGAATATCTAGGAACTGGGAAGATTCTGGATCTCGAAGGTTGCATGTACAGGATCTTTGATTATATTTATGTGGCTATCTGGAGCCTTTATTTTTGAAGACAGAAAAAAATATCTTATATAAAAATTGTAGTTTGTTTTTCATATTATCTTTTGAAATTATCAGTAAGAAAATATTGCATTAAAAATGTAATTTTTTTTCTGATTTCAAATATACTTTCTTCATAGAATATATGATTTTTTGCAATTTATTTATGGTTTAAGCTAAAATATCCCGAAAATGGTTCACCTAAATATCAATATATATATTTGATATATATTTGAAATCAAAAAAAAATATTTCGTTGTAGCGCATAATATCAAGTTACCTATATTTTTAAATTTTGAAATGCGATATTTTTTACTGATAATTTCATAAGATAAGATGAAAAACAAACTACAATTTTTATATAAAACATTTTTTCTATCTTTAAGAATAAAGGCTCCATGTAAATATAATCAAGGACCCCGTACGAGTCCACGAGCAGCTAAGATATAGACACATATACTTTGTTTCACGAATGTTGGCGTCTGCCTTGAAAACACGAAAAATGGATCAAGGGAGTAAATAAGTGGCGTAACAATTTCGAGCTAAGATATGGCATTTAAGGAAGTTCTTATAATTAGAAGAAAGAATATCGATTGATTAAATAAGCAAACATAATATGGAAGATTTATTACCAACAATAATGCAGAAACAGAAAATACATTTTATATACAATTATTGCTTGAGTTATGAAATATAAATTTATGCACCTGAATTATCTGAAATGTCACAATGACTTTGTGACGCCTATGAAATAGATATTGCGTTGCCTTCTGACATACGTGCAGCGCCCTATCATTGTATGCAAGGAGATAAGCTTAACATACTGATGTCGTAGCTTAGATCGACAAACGTAGTAGAGAATTTCATGATAATGAGATGCGATGAGACGTATAGCGATATGTACGTAGCTCATGAATGATTATGATTACACACAATAGCCATGATTGGTGAAACAAACTTTACCTACATGGTGTTTCACCGAAGCGTCTGCGGAGCTTTACGCGGATACGGTTAATGTTATCTAAAAAATCCTTCAAGTAACCCTATCTGATTTAAAAAGGCTATAACAAGAAAATATTTTGGTGTATACAGGGTCTGTCCAAATAGTCGCAATCTACAACAACTTTGTTTTTTCTTACGGAACATGTACAATTTTTATTTTTTATCAGATTCTACATAAAAAAATAATATTATGTTCATCATGTGAACTTAAGCCTATTTCCATCAGTTGTCGAGTTATTAATTTTTTTCGAAAAGTTTTGACAGATAACTACCCTAATTTGAAGATTTTTATCTTTTGACTTTGAAAAGATGAAGTAATAATATTCAGACAAAATCAAGTCATAATATTGAAGATTGTATTGCACTTGCAAAATTTCATTTAGGTTATATGGGGCCTTTTCAAAAAATAAATATGTAATAGTTTCATATAAACATCAATAAATACCTTAAACTATTATCATCATTGAAACAATGGAAAAATATTAAGTAATCTGGCAAATTTTACAAAATTAATAATTAATCCAGCCCTAGTCCAGTTACAAAATACTATCCGTCTTTCCAAATCAACGTCTCTTAACTGCTGCAGTTTTTTAAATAATAGTTATGATATCTGCAAAAGGGATTGAATATTAAATGTTTATTCAATTTAAATATTAAAATATTACTATTATTATTACTATATTATTAAAAAGTCATGATCGGATTAGCCTTGACATGCTATTACATATTATACATTAAACTATTATCATCATTGAAACAATGGAAAAATATTAAGTAATCTGGCAAATTTTACAAAATTAATAATTAGTCCAGCCCTAGCCCAGTTACAAAATACTACCCGTCTTTCCAAATCAACCTCTCTATTAAATGTTTATTCAATTTGAAAATTGAAATATTACTTGTTCTTTTTGAGCACTCTTCTTACAGCTTGCAGACGAGTAGATTATATCGTGCTTTCTTCCATACCATCGCAGACCCTCATGACGGTGCTCCTGGATGAATGTCTACCTGCTTCTCTTCATTTATTTGAGGATTTTGCTGATTTCTCTTACCGTAAGATACTGAACCTGAATCACTAAATCTATCAATCGGCGAAAAGACTGGTTCTGGCGTCTATCTGGAAAGCGTGTCGCGTATGCTCGAGATGACAGTAAAACATTTTGATAATTTGCATATCTGTGAGTCCTTCATCACTGAAATTCGTTTTTAATCAGAGAAAATTTTTGACAACATAATATTTTACCAGCACTTACATTTGAATATGATGATAAGACAGCTAATAATTCGGCAGACAAAAATTTTACTTAAACTGATATTCCACCGCAAACGCGATCATGACCTTTAGATTAAAATTAAAGAAATCTTTAATATCTAATAATTTTGTTGTCACGCTGTAATTTTGTTTGGTCATTCCTATGTAAATTTTAACGGTCTTTCCATTGGAGTAGTAAGAAACATACAATCCCATTTGGAAAAATGACTTATTAATGTTTATATGAAACTTATTACATATCTATTTTTTGAAATAATTTAAATGAAATTTCGCAAGTGCAATATAATCTTCAATATTATGACTTGATTTCTTCTAAATATTATTACTTTATCTTTTCATGGTCAAAAGATATAAATTTTCAAATTAGGGTAGTTATATGTCAAAAGTTTTCGAAAAAAATTAATAAGTCGACAACTGATGGAAATAGGCTTAAATTCACATAATGAACATAATATTATTTTTTTATGTAGAATCTGATAAAAAATAAAAATTGTACATGTTTTTATAAGAAAAAACAAAATTGTACTGGATTGCGACTATTTGAACAGACCCTGAATATACGAAAATATTTTCTTATTACAGACCTTTTACAATCGGATAGGGTTACTTAAAGGATTTTTTAGATAACTTTAACCGTATCCGCGTAAAGCTCCGCGGACGCTTCGGTGAAACACCCTGTATACATCAATATAAGATGTGTAGAACTTTAGTCTTCCAATTATTCTTAATTTAAATGCGATACGCTTTTGGAAGTTTGTTTTTTTATCATAATATGTTTACTGTCATCAGAATCAGAACTTTTCTTAACGATGATTAAATATTGTGAGCTTTCAAGTAATTCATCAGTTAAAACTTTATTTTTTTATATTTAGGCATGTGTTGCCAAGAGATGAAACGTTTTAAGTTCGAAGATGCTATCAATTAAATTATTAGAAATTGTTCATTTCAGTTTCTCCTATAACGCATAAACCTAATTTTGGTTGTTTATTTATATTATTATTTATTAACTTTAATTATTGTAGGAGAATATTATACCTTATCCTCAAAATGCTTCTACACAACACTCGATCCTCATTCAATTATACTATTGGAAGATCTAACAACTCTTGGTTTCGATGTGTTACCAAGACATGCAGGTTTTGATCTGGAACATTCTTTAAAAGTGATTGAAAAATTGGCATTGATGCATGCTGGCTCTGTAATAATGTATGAGAAGGTGAGAAAGAAATACCTATTTGTTAGGTGGCAACGAAACATTTTTGGGTTTCTTTTTCTAGTTTTAGTAGCTTTAGATTAACTATCAGTTATTTCTTGATAAACATTTTTTGCAAGAATGGCACCGACCTTATTATAATCCGGTCATGTTAGACATGCAAGGTTACCAAAATTCCATAGAGATGAAAAGCAAGTCTGGATTGGTTCCAATGTATTGTCGATTCATTTCCAACCCCAGTCTTTTGGGTCTAGTTGATTACCAAGCCATGCTAGAACTTGAAAATATACCCGAAATAGATATTGGTGAGCCGACGCAGAGGTTGGAGGAACAGAAGCTAATTGCACTCGTTTTTTGTTACCAGTATTTTTTACAAAACATACAGAATGAACTAGATCTTATTTCATTTTAAAAACTGTTGTTTCACCCTTCCTGTAAATTCGGACGGTCTCACGGAGTCAGCACTTCTATTGTGAGAACGGACGATGATTTTCATACCGTCAGCGTTGTGGCTCCCATAACTCCTCCCATCTGAAGAGGAAACGAAAATGGTGAACTTTGGTTTCCCGTTTCGTTGGTTGTTGCTGCTGGTTTTCTGTACCATTTTCTTAGGAAAAATGCTACCAATCCGGCCATTGCAAATAACGTAAGAGTTGTTGCTAAACTCCAGGTAGCTGGATGAAAAGTTTCTTGTGGGAAATTCATTGGTGTCTGAATTTCTTGTTTGAGATTTTGAATTTTATCTAGATCTAGTGTCTGTAGTGTTATTGGTTGGTCAACGCTAGACACAGACAAGTTCCCAATGTCAATCTTTGGTAATCGTAGTGGTTTCATTTTGGATAATTCTTGTTTGTTCCAATACTCCAAGTTATTGATTTTAATGCCGCAATTGAAAGGGATTTGGATTAAGCTTGGTTTGTCTATGAGGTTGAATTCCTTGAAATTACACTCGTTCTGGAGTTTCAGAGGACTGCTTGCTGGAATGGCTATTAAATAGTCGTCAGTTATTGATTCCAGAATGGGTTCTTGTACATGGGCAGTAACAGTTTGGCAGTTTCGAGCTTCTGCTTCTTTGATCAGGTTGGCTATGCAGCTTTCAGTTAATGGCTCGAGATGATTAGGACATATTTGGATATTGTTGATCGTAGGACAGGATTCTTCTGAGTATTGTTCTTCAGTTTTACCAAGTGTAAGGTAGGGTAGTTTAGGTATGATTTTTGAAAATTGGTAAATGTATAGCGAAAATTATTTTACATTCAGAGAACGAAATTTGAAGGCTAGCTAGGTAGTAATAATCCATAGTATTCTTAAAAATAAGGAATCTGGATTCGTTTATTCCTCTATGGTATGTTGTTTCATGGTGGTGTGAAATAATTTCCCTTTGTTTATTTTTTTCGGTAACATCCTTGAGAAATTGGTTGGATATTACCAAGTTATAGGCATGGTTTTGGAAGGTTTTTTGCAACGTTATTGTTAATGCTGGAATGAAATCGATTTCTGATTTGCAAACATAAATACAGTACAACTTTTTTGGGTCAACATTTTCCTTGAAGAATTTGAAAATCTCATAATCATAATTTTCTGAGAGGTGAACTCTCTGCCTGGTTTTGGTCTCAAAAAGTTTGCTTCTGATGATATGGTATGATGTATTAGCACTCTGATTAAAAATAATTTGGTTAGAGTAGTGGTTCAAACAATTTTCGGTGAAAGGTATTTCTAATATGGGGTCTTCGACAGCTGAATGTGTCGTTTCGCTATCGGAGTCTGGAGGGCGCACTTGTATATTTGAGTGTATAATTATCTGCGGTTCTAGTGGTGGCGGGTGAGCATTTTGAATGAAGATATTATCAATTCTTTCGAGATCGTCTATGGTCACATTAGCATTTATTGGAACGGGAATATCCTCGAAATCGTTAAGATTATCGTTATTACGCGGTGGTTGTGGAGAAAGGAATTCGTTTATATCTATTGATATATCGCCAGGATTACCTATGAGAGATTCATTTTCAATGGCATGAATTTCTATCCTTGAAAGCGCGTCTGCGTTGGTGTTCTGGATTCCTTTTTTATATAGTATTTGATAGTCATATTCCTCCATCTTGCCATGCCATCTTACTAGTCGAGAATTTGGCTCTTTTAAACTGAATAGCCACTGAAGAGGTTTATGATCCGTAACTATTGTGAACTTTCTACCGAATAAATATGGGCCAAAATGCTGAGTGGCCCATACAATCGCAAGGAGCTCTTTCTCGATCGTGCTGTAATTAATCTCAGCTGGGTTCAAGGTACGTGAAGCATATGCAATAGGCAAATCTTGACCTACCTTACCTTGACTCAAGACTGCACCGATTGCAAAATTCGAGGCGTCTATTGTAAGGTTGAATGGACGGCTGAAATCTGGGTATTGCAGGATCGGATCATTACATAAAATATTCTTGCATAATTCAAAAGTTTGTATAAACTCGGGAATTTGTTCAATTCTCTCCCTCTTCTTGAAACAGTGGGTAATCTTATATTTTTCTGTTTCAGGGTTGCTAAAAATAATTGGGATATTTGTTTTATTATTGGAAAGTTGTTTATTTACCAAGTCAATCGAAAATTTAAGGTTTTGAAGCTCTTTTAATCCAATAATACCATCGAAGAAATTAAGAAAATCGAAGAGAATAAAAGTTATTTGTTTATCGCTTTTCAATTCGGGCATTGCTGGAATATTAGCTCTAAAACGGACTTATTTTTCTCCTACGCCTGTCCTTATTTGTGTTGGACAATGATAGATACAATCACTAAAATATTTTTGTGCAATAGAAGGTTTTATGATAGAATTATAACAGCCGGTATCTATCAATAATTTCATTGGAGGGTTTTGAATTTTTATGTAAGGTAAGCTGTTATTAATTTCAGTGTACATTTCGGATGTTATTGTTAATGGGGAGGTGTTTCCTGGGCATCTATTAGAAAATTTTCAGAGTGTTCGACAGAATTTGGTTTTGACTTTCTGTAACGGGATTATCGTACCCTTCGAGATAGTTTCCTAAAATCTCTGGTTGATCGTATGTTATTTCAGGATTCTCGACAGTTTCCCCGTCAATTTGATAAAGCTCTTCTGAAATAAAATTACGTGGACCAGAGGATTTGAAATAATTTTTAGAATTTGTATGTTTCTTCATACAAGGAAGTGTATAGCTGGTTCTGGTAGACATTGGTTCTGGTTTATTGGTTGGAGTTTTTCCGGTTGGTTTGAATACGTCTTTAGGGGGTCCGAAAACTTCTCTATTAGTGAAAAATGTTTGTTCTATTGGTTGGGATTGAAAATGTGGTTCAGGAAATTGAGATGGTCCTGGACTTTGTAAATTTTGGGTTTGAATGAAATTTTGTGGTGGGTGGAAGCGATGTTGGGGTGAATAGCTTGATTGAATTCTTTGCATAGGTGATTGATAAAATTGTGGTGGTTGAGGAGCGGTAAGTTTATGATTATTCATAGGCATTCTAAATAGATTAGAATAGAATAGAGGTATATTGAAAATTTTGTTCTTCGATAATAATTGTACTGGCCTCTTCTAGAGATTTAGGATCTTTCATTCTAACAAACAATTGCAAATGAGCAGGCAAACCACGAATGTAAGTTCTAAGAGATAATTGGTCGTATTGTCTCAGATGTATCTCTTTAGTAGCAGCATTTATGGATTGATTAGCAATTTTCTGTGCAAGGTTGCTTCCTAAAACTTGCAAGCGTTTGCCGAAGTCAAGAGAACTCTCGTTTCTATTAGGCCTAGCCATGAACAGATCTTGCTCGAAACATTCTAAATTTCTATTGTCACCAAAACATTGCTTAAGAGCCGCTTTTATCAACGGCCAACCAGTTAGTTCTGGGCGTGATCCAACTAGAATTTGTGCCCTACCTACTAGTGTAGTTTGAATAACTCTAATTAAATAATTTTTTACCCTTATATCTGTTGTATTTGATGAAGATCCGCGTTAGTGTCCAAAAATACGATTTCTACAGTAGTTTAGCCAAAAACTGCACAAAAACGACTGACTGCGCCAATAATGGTTTTCGGTTAACGATAATAGTTTTTTTTTAAGTTTTATTACAAGCAAGAAAGCAAAGAACAGAATGAATCTTAGATCTAATTTACATATATTTATAATAGGATAAAATGACGTATTATGGGTAAACGCATGCGAAAAGGTTCTTCGGACAGTTTCACGGAGTCAGCACTTCTAGTGTGAGAACGGACGATGATTTTCATACCGTCAGCATTGTGGCTCCCATAACTAAGTTCACAAATATGTTTTTTTGCGTTTTCCAGCAAAACGGTGAGTTTTAATGATAAAATTAGATTAGACTGAAATTGTATTTATTTTTTAAAACCTGGGAAAGCTCAACATCAGTTAGGAATACATTCATCAAGAAGTTTATCTGCTTTTGCAAAGTGTCAAAATTAATTTATTTTTTACACATAATAGCTGAAAGGAGGGCTAAAGCAACAGTTTGTAAAATGTTTGAGGAACAAGATATAGTTCATTCTTCTGAAGTATTTTAAAAGAGTAACTGTCGGCATTGCTTTCTTCTTTCAATTTATGGACCTCAAAAAATAAAATATCTGCTTATATAAGTTTCGATATGTATTTTTTGTAAAAAATACTGGAAATAAAAAACGAGTGTAATTAGCTTCTGTTCCTCCAACCTCTGCGTCGTCTCATCAATATCTTTTTCGGGTATATTATCAAGTTCAAGTATGGCTTGGTAATCAACTAGAATCAAAAGACTGGGGTTGGAAATGAACCGACAATACATTGGAACCAATCCAGACTTGCCACCTGCACCGGAAAAACTCCTCAACACAATTTTTTGCAATTGCGAAAAGCGATGTAAATGCTAAATGCGGCTGCATGTACCGGTTGTCAAGTCCACTAGAAGATTGTTTATAGGATATCAGCGAGGAGACATCCGATTCAATGCTAGAAACATTTACTTGCACCCAGCAGGGAGAAGAAGAAAAAGAACGAGAAGAACAAGAAGAAGCGGAAAAAGAGGAAGCCGAAGAATTAGATGATTCCGAATAATTTTCCTCAATTCCTTAAAATACACACTTTTAGCGTGATGCGGTTTCTCGACCAACACACCATCCCAACGAGCCCATAGAAGTATAACTTCAAAAACATGCAGACAAATAGTCGGATTGTATACCTCCTCCGTTTGGTTCCTTTGTCAAACGTAGCTATTAACTAGAATAACCGTGTGAATATTTCGCACAAAAACATGGTCATTGGATGTGGAAATTTATTGGTATTATTTCTTACCCCTCCCTTTATGGCGGGCAAACATAATGGGAATTTTTAGTCCTTGATAATGATAATACCTCCGTCCATTACGGGAAGTGAGATAGGACCCGATAATTTTTGTTCTTGAATGCATGAATTGTTTGGATCGATAGTACTGCAAGATACGTGTACTAGGATTTCCTGAATAACTTCAAAATTTGAGGGTTTTTTCCTCCTGTTTTTGAACAAATTAAGGAGTCTACTCCGAATGGACGTACTTTATCTTTATCTGATAAAATAAATAGAATGTGAGCATGAGGGACACTTCTCTTTTGAAATTCAACAAAAAAATATTTTTTTACAAAAAAATTGGACCGACGTTATTATTTGGTGCACTGAAAAATATAAAATAATATTAATTCTAGTGGTACTGTTACTTTTGAAGTTGTGCAGTTGCAGTTAGATTGATAACTTTTGGCACCAACTTCACAAGTACCAGCACCAACAGAATTAATATTATTTTAAATTTTTCAGTGCACCAACTAATAACGTCGGTCCAATTTTTTGTAAAAAATATTTATTTCACACTTTTGAGTGTAACATTACTCACGAAAATCGTTGAACGTTCACTAATACCAATGAAGATAGTACTTATCCTATTACCCACGTATATTCTTTGCTTTTAGTTGTAGTTATTATTGAAATCTCCAAACATCGCTGCGAAAATACGCTTAATTATTTTAGATGTTACCATTTTAACACCGATTTAATTCGAAAACCGTAACTCAAAGGAAAAAAGTTTATTTTAGATTTTGTCTTTCATGTAGAACCCACAGACATTGAATTATCGAAAGAAATCGCCTTCTCCACATAGCAAAAATACATATATTTGAGAATTTGGATATTGTCCTATCTTTAATTATACCACCTCATTTAATCGGGTAAATTTTTTGGAATCCAGGCGATGCCCAGTTTGGTCATTGAGGAGATTACCCGAATGTTTAAGTTTATTAATATCTAATTATTATTAATTGAATTATTTTTGTTGTTTATGAATATGTTCTTTTGCTCATTGATACAGGTTTGATCTACGTATACAATTCTTGATATATTTACCTAATGTTCATATTAAGTAAATCTCATTTTTAATGATTATTTGAAAATGTTACATACCAAAAAGAAAGGATCAACTAACTCAAAGGAAAAAAGTTTATTTTAGATTTTGTCTTTCATGTAGAACCCACAGACATTGAATTATCGAAAGAAATCGCCTTCTCCACATAGCAAAAATACATATATTTGAGAATTTGGATATTGTCCTATCTTTAATTATACCACCTCAGATTTTCAATCTTCGAGAAGGAGGGAAGCAGATCTCGGATTTGAGTTTTGACGAATATGGGACCATTTCTCAAGTCTCCTCTTTCAACTGATTCAAAAATCATCAAAATCGGAGTACGTTTACTATATAAAACGCGCGCACAAACCAAAAAAAAGACCAATGACGACACCTAGTAAGTGCTCTTTAAAAGATCAACTAATAAATATTTTTTACAAAAAATTGGACCGACTTTATTAGTTGGTGCACTGAAAAGTATAAAATAATATTAATTCTATTGGTGCTGTTACTTTTGAAGTTGTGCAGTTGCAGGTAGATTGGTAACTTTTGGCACCAACTTCACAAGTACCAGCCCCAATAGAATTAATATTATTTTATACTTTTCAGTGCACCAACTAATAAAGTCGGTCCAATTTTTTGTAAAAAATATTTATTTCACACTTTTGAGTGTAACATTAGTCACGAAAATCGTTGAACGTTCACTATACCATATCAATGAAGATAGTACTTATCCTATTACCCACGTATATTCCTTGCTTGTAGTTGTTATTATTGAGATCTCAGAACATCGCTGCGGAAATACGCTTGAATATTTTAGTTGTTACCATTTTAACACCGATTTTACTCGAAAACCGTAACTCTAAGGGAAAAATGTTCAGTATAAATGTTGCTACAAATAATTATGTCTTTCATGTACTGCAAACAGATTTTCAATTTTCGACAGAAATCGCCCTCTCCACATAGCGAAAATAGGTATATTTGAGAATTTAAAATGTCTCTATGTCGAAAACCGTTACTCTTTTGAAAAAATGTTCCATTTAAACGTTTCCGGATATTGTCCTATCTATAATTATATCAACGCAGATTTTCAATTTTCGACAAAATTTGCCCCCTCCACCCCCTTCGGGGGCGGTTTTCGGAGGGAACGAGATGTCGGATTCCCGTTTTTATGAATATGGGACCATTTCTCAAGCCTCCTCTTTCAAATGAATCAAAAATCATCAAAATCGGAGTACGTTTACTATATGAAAGGCGCGCACAAACCAAAAAAAAAAAAAAAATGCACACAATCGAATTGTATACCTCCTCCTTTTGGGAAGTCGGTCAAAAAAGCTTGTAATTTCAGAAATCCTAGAAATGTCTGTGGTCAACACTTTCACAGGGTGTCAGTTGAGAGAGTGTTCTCTGGTTGAGAGTTAGTTTCAGTCCACTTGGGATTGCATGTCATTGTGACGAACGAACAACAATGCCTATCGCAACTTGAATGTGAATGTGAATGCACCCTAAGCATTAGTGACTACTAGTGCCAATGTCAGAAGCAACATCTGAGATCTGCTATGCCTGAATCACCCTATTCGGTATATTTGCGAGATATTCTATGGAAGGTTTATACTTGCGTTAAAATGTATGCATGTATCAATATATCAACTCCAACAAACAGTCTTGAGTCTTGTTAGTAATACAGACTGACAATAGAGGATGCCTTCTACGTTCCTTATGTAAATATGGTTGATATGAAAACTTCTTAGAACCCGTGATAAATTATACTTTCGCAAAGAATATAATTAACCAAACTAAAGCTGACAAAAATACTTCCAACTCCAGTTGAATTCTAACATCAGGGGCCCTCTGACGTCTTGAATTGTCTTCAAGGATGAAACAACTAAACAAATTTCCCATAAATAAATTGGCATTCTGATTTGTGAACGTTCTGAAATATCTTATTTCTTCTCTCTAAAATTTAATGTCTCGCTTACATTTTGCTTGCAAAAAATATCACGCTTAGGGAGCGCCATAAGTGAGCTTGAGTTGTTAAAAAAGATGCCAAACGAGCTAATAAAATATAAGCAGAATTCTACCTATTATAAATTTCCTAAAATGAATTAGATTGATATATATTTTTAATAGATGGCGATAATGTTTTAGTTGTCTGAAAAGTGTTTTTCAATGTGAAATTTTCATTATTGTTCGGAAACGTAAACTTTAAAAAGACGTCTCGATTAATAATTTTGATAAATGTTGCACCGACAAAAAGACCTTTTGTTTTTACTTTTTTACAGCTATCATAAGTAATAGAAGTAAAAGTTGTAATCGGGTAAATTTTTTGGAATCCGGGCGATGACCAGTTTGGTCATTGAGGAGATTACCCGAATGTTTAAGTTTATTAATATCTAATTATTATTAATTGAATTATTTTTGTGGTTTATGAATATGTTCTTTTGCTCATTGATACAGGTTTGATCTACGTAAACAATTCTTGATATATTTACCTAATGTTCATGTTAAGTAAATCTCATTTTTAATGATTATTTGAAAATGTTACATACCAAAAAGAAAGGATCAAAATTGATTTTAGTTGAGTCATTAGAAGTTAACGTAAACATTAATCTAATTCGTTTATACGACTTATGTTAAATTATACTTATTATTTACGTAGGCACTCTCTTAGAATTAGTTAATAATGACATTTGAGAAAGAAGAAACAATTGCCATGTTGAAACGATATATTAATGGACATTTATTATAGTATTTTAATTTTAACGCGCGCACACACACACTTGTATATAATATAAAGAGAGAGAGAGAGCCGAATAGAAAAACTTGCATCGAGACGTGACGATTTTATGCTATTTAACACCTACTGCAAGCCGCATTAAGGAACTTGTTTTCAAAAAGAAATCATTTTGGTCAATCCGTTGCCCACATAATATTGGCACAGACGGACAGACCATTTACTGAAAACATATTTTTTTTACTCAGGGGACCCTAAAACGTACACATTTGTTGAAATCCAAATACTTACCGAAAATTTTATACAATAACAATACCTACGTTCCTTACATAGCCACAGGGGGCGTTAGGAAAATAAAAAGTGAAGTTGACGATTTTAAAACAGTTTTCTTTTCAATCAATTTATAGGATCCATCACTGGTGCAAAAATACAATGCCGGCCTCTACCCTGATGATCCCATTGTCAGAGCTTGGGTTAGCGCTGGATATGGAGCACTGATTGACGCCTCTTCCAGGTGGCCTGGTTGCGAAAAGTACAGTTATAAATTGAAAGCACTTGGCAATCAGGCGCTAGAGAGGGGCTTCGCTGCCCAGAGACGAAGCTTTGGCGGTTTCAATGTCCTCAATCATGGTGATCTCTGGACAAACAACATGATGTTTTCCTATGATAAGAGGGGAAGATTGCAGGATATGAGATTTGTAGGTTTGCTATTAACTTTAGATATGAGGATATGCCTTCAATACGCATCCAGATGCAAATCTCAAATATTTTATTTTGGAAACCAATCGTGTCTTCAGATCTTCTATAGAGTACAAAATGGTCTCTCATCGAAATCGCTTCGGAATAAAATTTTCGGGAAATAGGTCTTACACAGAGCTAGAAAGAGAACTAGGCCAGTGGCCAGGGACTTTACAACTGATGTGCATTTCGATAATAATTGACTGCTTGTGACTGTGCTTTAAGAACACAGTATGTGCTTTCGTTTGAGTCCATTGACATGATAAATGTCAATGGTTGAGTCGCAATAGTAAGAAGGATATATTACAGTTGCCTAGTTGAATACTTGATATAACATTGCGTAATATTTGCTATATTTGGTACTGGTCGACTGACTTTCTTCGTTATTTTTCTAGCTTCATCAAGTTACCTAAAAATTCAACCACTTTTCGTATCAAATATTTTTGCCCGTTCGTTAGCACCTAATTATTGAAATTAGCACTTACATAATAAGCACTTAAGTACATCATTGCTAGTTTCATAGAGCGTCAATGCAAATCAACATGTTTTTCTCAATTGTTATGGATAACCGGCATTCTATTAAGAGACTGTAGGTAATATCAGTGTGTTTTCAATTTTCAACAGATAGATTTCCAAATGAACATATTCACTAGCCCAGCAATTGACCTGCATTACTTCATAGCAACTAGTACTGCACTAGATGTGAAACTGCATCACACAGAACTACTTGTGGATAATTACTATGCGCAGCTGTTGGCTAACCTTGCTAAATTGCACTATTCCTTGGATAGAGTACCATCGAGGGAGGCATTCCAAAAGGATTACAGAAGAAGAGCTTTCTTTGGTACGCAATATATAGTGAATTTAAATGAGAAATGTGATGACATCATGTGCCACTGAATTGTTAGTAACTTTTTTTATTGAACTTCTAACATCATTTAACAATGACAATGCTTGGATAGTGTAGGTATACAAAGTTTGCTTTGAAATGTATCAGTTTGGGAAGAACATTTTAACAAAATTGTCTAATTGATTTATCATAGACGTCTACGCCACTTGTCTTGTTTTGATGTTATGTTACGTCTCTATCTATGGTTAATGGCCCTTGCTTCCTTTTGAGTACATTTGGCCAGCTCTCCTTCTAATACGTGACGTAATCGAAGCTTTGTACCTGTGACTGAGGATTGTCTGTTTCTGTCATACTTCCAGTCACTATAATTTCTCATCACTTACTTAATACTACAATACAAGTATATTTTTATTCAATGCACGTGTCAAGGTAGGTTCAGTAATGTGCTGCGATCCGAGTATAACCTTCTTTGTCAGACTACGCTATCTCATGCTTTTAACCTCAAAAGCTCAATAGGATACTCTTCTCAAATGCACACCTAGAACCACGCTCTATTAACACGGCAGTGAATTCCCTATTCCCACCTCGCGGGCCCAGCATTCAAGTCTTCTACCAGCGTGTACTTCCCGTCCAGAAATTTGTGATATCCTTCAGACATGAAATAAACTCTACCGAGGTTGAAACAGAAGTTTTATGTTACGTATTTAATTCGTACATTTAATGTCAGTACCAAACCAATTAAAAATAATTTCGTTTATTCCTCAGACAGACTGCGTGCCAAATAAATACAGCGTTGGATATACTTACTCAGTTGGCGAACGCGTATAGGGGAGAATCGAAGATAAATATCGAGATACTCTGGCAAATTAAATTTATATTATACTAGATCTTGGTTCATTATTCCCTCATCATGTATGCCATTATATTGCTGAATCCGCAAATATCATAAACTAATTATGTATTAGGTAAAGAAAACCCGAAATTGTCACTGACGTTTTTTCACGGCCTGACGTAATTGGAGATGCGCGTGGTCATGTCTTCTTTTCGTAGTATCATGCTGTAATGTCATTTTTTGTCTCTATCTAATGAACACTTTTTATTTTTTGGATCTTTATCTATCTCATGATCAGGTAGTCACTACTGGCTGGAATGATGGACTATATTATTGTTTGGGGACCCGCAGTATATCATTTACATGTCTATAGTTTATTCATATCAAATATTTTGAACATTGGATGTGACAGAAGATTATAGTAACTTATCAAACAGGTAATCACCTGATTCTAATCAGTTTCAGTTTTACCTATTACTAAATGGTTACTTGAATGGACTACAGTATTTAAGATTATCTATTCCCATGGGATTTAACCAATTTAATAATTTGAATTTATACGTTTGTTAGTCATCGTGTAACATATGACGGAATCCGCCTGTTTAAGTCATGTTCACATAATGTATCAATTCGGTTAATTGGTTATAGCCTTATAGTGATTCGGTAGGTTGTTCTTTAATTGAGTTATTATCCAAAAAAAAAAAGATTATTTATAAATTATTAGGGTTTATATTTACAATATATGTTTATTCAGAATCAAAAAATATGATTAAGAACCTGAAATGCTTTCGAGTTCATTATAATTTTTATTTTAACACATAGCATTTGGGATAGAACCACGTCTGCTGGGCCATTAGTGATTCCCTAAAGATTGAAAATCTAAATGTAATTCACCTTATAATTTACTTCTTTTTTTTGTTCAGGTCTGATGGGAGCTGCAACTGTCCTAGGCTTTGTGAAAGCATCCCCAAGAAGTGATGCATCATTCGAAAACATCATCAGAGATGATTCCAAAGAAGGCTTCAGATATCATGCCTACAATAACGACAGATATAGAAAGCATATGGAACTCCTATTGCCCTACTATGATAGTTTGGGAATTTTAGATTGACAATAAAAATTCAAAAAAAAAAACAAATAGGCAATTCAAATAATTATTTTTATTATACATATATATTATACATACAAGGATTATTAATTTATATTTAACTATCTAGATATTTTTAAGCGTGATTTAGAAATAAAATGCTAAATTTAACAGTTTTTTTGTGTTTTGAAATAAAAGCTATAAATCTGATGAATCATATCGTCAGTTGATAATGTTTTTTGGGCAATTCCACAAATTTAACAAAAGTGATTATTGGGGGTGCTAATAAATGCATCCCTGATTTTTGAGAAAAGTGTCAATTATTTTTTTATAAAATGCAGGTTGAAATGTTCCTCTGTCTTCATAAAAAAGACGTAAACTTTTCATTCGAGCCAGAAGTGCTGCGAAATAGTTCCATATTAAAACTTTGAAAATCCGATTAGCCAATCTTTTCCCAAAAATTGAAATATTTTCCTAGGTAAAGCAAAGACAGCAAAACTAAAATATCTTCAAGCAATTTCAAGGTTACTGAGTTAGACTTCTTGGAAAGTTCAAGATATTGTCATCATATTTTGCAATTGCTAAGTATAATTTAATGTTCCAATATGATCACTAATGAGAAAAGAAAAGAAATAACTCTTTACGAAGACTAGGTTGACATTAGATAATGTAATGAAAATTTTAAAATATGATATAGTACTCCGCTCTTTGCTCTTCAAAATATTTATAAACGAAGTTGTAACCAAAGCAAGTGAAAAATCAAAAAAACTAGATGTGTGATATATTATATACCTGAAAGTTAGAACAAAATTATACTACATAAATACATGGTTTAAATTTCATGAGAATAAATGCTCACTTCAATCACCAAAGTAAGGCAGCTGCTGGTGTGACGAGATGTTGGACGAGTGACCAGTGATGAACCGAAGCACGTTTGCATTCCCGGCTGTCATTCTGTATACTCCCTCTCTCGTAGGGCAACGAGAAACCGCTGAGAGTATATTTCCTTAATAAAGCTTCTTTGGATGGATATGTTTCAAGATTGAACTTGAGACATCGTTGGTTCGAAATTCACCTTACACAGTCCCCTTTTCTGTGGCAAAACTTTCAAGGCAAATAATTCGATAATGCTCGAGTACGACTACTTGAAGAAGAAGACGAAGATGAAACCAAGAAATAAGTACAAATAGAATAATGGAAGGAACAAAAATAGACAATAGAACAAATTGAAAGTATTAAATACTAATGAGCTATAATTGACAAGTTAAGGACGATAAGGTTACGATATTAAATAACAGAATAACATTAATAGTAGGTATGTACCGTCTCTTGTGAAAATGATTTATTACTAAGAAAGAAGTAAACACTAAAATTAAACTCACTAACCGAAAGAAGAAGCTGCAAGTGATGAAAAAGATAAAGCACTTAAGATGGGTAGCGAATATAACAATTATTCAATTATAATTGAATTCATATTCAGAGATATCATAATATATGATTGGTACAGGATCATCATCATCATCAATCAGCCCTTAAAGTCCACTGCTGGACGTAGGCCTCCCTTGTTTGCTTCTATAACTGCCTATCTTAAGCGGTTTGCTTCCAGTTGGTGTGGATACATATCAGGTCATCATAACATCTGGTTGGAGGACGGCCTCTGCTCCTAAATGCGTCCTTTCTTGGTCTCCACTCTACGATTTTCTAAGTCCATTGATCATCACTTAACGTGCTAGGCCGAATTCCACTTCATAGTAGTTAATTTTTCTACGGCATCGGTGATTTTTGTTCTCCTTCATATTTCGGCATTCGGTACTTTGAACCTCAAAGATAACCCCAGCATTGATCTTTTCATCGCTCTCTGTGCGAATCTAATTTTATTTACGGTTCTTTTTGTTGGTGTTAGGGTCTCAGCAGCATAAGTCAAAACGGGCAGTACAAATTCGTTGAAAACCTTTCTTTTCAAACATGTCGGGAGTGCAGATTTAAAGATGTAATTGAGTCGGCCGTAGGCAGCCCATGTCAGTCCTATTCGTCTATTCAGTTCGTTAGTTTTGTTGTTACGGTTAATGAGGTATAATTAATCTTAAGGTTTTCGAACGAGCCAAACCCATCGCGAGTTCTGTCCATTAATTTGGACAAATTTAATTGTGGTTGTTGTCTCTCGGTATACATCTTAAGATACAAATCCAATGTATTTATTCACACTGTTCAATCATTATTGTAATAAAGTTTTATGATATCTAGTTTTTCTTCATTGGAGAACTCCATTTTCAACGACTCAGCAATTGACAATAATACAGAGTGTCATTTACGTGTCACCGATCGGAAAAATCAAAACTACTTTATAAAATTAATTTATTCAATTTCTCGGATTTTTAGGTCAATGAGGCCAACTTATGTGGAAGGACAATATGGCTCCCATAAGAAAAAAAAAGTTCATGATAGTTACACATAGGGGAAATGTCAGTTCACAAAACTATTAACACCATTGGAAAGAATGAAAAACGTGGCAATGTAAATGTGTTATTTATTTAGAAATTCATTAAGAAATAAAGCTACGAAAAAAATTAAATGATTTCCCGACAATTCGTTTTTTTTTTCGGATATCTCCGGAACTACTCGCAATTTTCAAACTTTCTAATCGGCGTATTGATGAGCACATAAATGCGCAACTTTGCCCCAATTTAACCATCTTCGTATTCCCTATAGTTTCCGAGATCCCAATGGTGAGAGTCGAATTTGAAACAGCCTGTATGTAATAACAAGATACCGTAGTATTTTTTTTATTTAAATGTGTAAAAAACCGAAATAATATCAATCAAATCAAATTATTTTTATTATTTATTTTACCTTTACCTGAAAATAACAATAACAATATCAAATATTCTCTGTAAAATTCCACCACTTGAGTGTTGTTGCTTTATAGAAGATTTTGAAAAAAGATTAGCTGCAAGCAGCCTTTCAACTCGAATCTGTGTCGTTGTTGAGTATTTAGACGCGCATCTCTCTAATCATTTTTTATTAGCACACCGATATTAATCTTTTCCATCATCGACGGCGCGATATAATATATTAGATAGGTACTCGGGCCGTCACTGTGGGCATTTTCGTTTTCCGATCATCACAGTAGTTCTCCATTTTTCGTATTAAACATAAAGTGCGGGCGTCGCGTAATATCGTTTGATACGATCAAATAATTAATATTTTCATTATATTGGCGAAAAAGTGCGTCTACTAATAGGTAAGTCATTTGGAATGTAAGCATATTCTCGTTTTAATTTGTCATGTATGTCTAATAAGAAGGCTATATGGGAAAAGCCTGTTCAAAAGGGTGCAACATATTAAAATTCATGTTCAGTTATTTTGTGGGTCAAATATTCTCTTTAATATTTGATTTTGTCTTATCGTCAATACACTAAAAAACTGGAACGGGTTCCGTACTTACGATTTTCGAATAAGTTTTCTCGTAAACTTTGAGTGAAGGCCAATATTCTGTATTTTTATTTCGGAGTTCTACGCTCAGTATTTTCGAAGATAAGGGAGTGGAAACTTTCGTATAATTTTCAAATTATAACTTTCTCCGTTCAGTAGATTCGAAGGCAACAGGCTGCAACAGAGAGACAGATTGACCAGAGTTTTCTTAGAAGGGATTATTTTTTTATCGAATGTACAGAAATCGGAAAATTCAGGGTATAAACATACCACAGCAAATTTTAGTCATTTTAATTAGAAAAATCCACGTAGGAACTAAATTCTGATATACCAAGAGGTAGATTTTATGATGTAAAATAAGGTAAGTTTTAGTCATTTTAATTAGCAAAATCCACGTAGGAACTAAATTCTGATATACCAAGAGGTAGATTTTATGACTTAAAATAAGGTGATCCATTTAAACAAAAAACAAGAAAATTTTATGTATTTTGACTCACTCTGTATGCGATTTACTGAATATTATCAATATGTTTTATAAATTTTGACAATCACTTAAAAACTGTTGCTACATTAGACATCATTCCTCTTGTACTCCATTGCAATTATACGGGGCGTTGAACTTGTAACGATTTTTATCGAAAATTGGTTGTAACTTCTTGAATACCCTGTACAAGACATTAAAACTATATATAACCCATAGAAGTGAGGCGGATTTTAAAATGTAAAATAAAATATAGGGTGTTTCATTTAAAATAAATGTAAGTTTAATCTGGCACTGCGTTATAGAATACCCTGCAAACGTAATTATTTCATAATGTGTTCTTCACATTTCAAAATTATATATTTTTATAATAACAAATCTACAATCTACAGAGCTTTATCAAACTAATCAATCACCCTGTGTGTGGATTGGTATAGAAAATGAAATGATATTAACGAGATTATTTGAGATTTTTTTGAGGGTTGTCAAATCTACAATTATTAGATAAATCTATAGAAAAACAGTCAAGGATGGGTTATTCATAAGATAGAAAGATATTTTTAGAAAAAAAATTAAGGTTTATTTGCTAGATTTCTCGTAATATTCAATTGGAAATAACTGAAAATTTAAAATAAGCTACTTTTACCGACTGTTTGTCTGCATTATTTTTTACGGCTGTTCACGTTTTTGAAGTAGTTAACGTGCTCCGATTTTTATGCATCTTTTTTTTCATTTGAAAGAGGATAATTCAGAGTTGGGGTACCATTTAAAAAGTCCCCAAAATTTTGACTGGGGATTTATTTTTTTAAGATGATAAATTGAGATGTCAAAATTAAAGAATAGACCATACCCGGCAACATTTAAATTGGACATTTAAACTATTAACGAAGCCTTCATGGGCATATTCACACCGATTATCATACTTCTTGTACCAACAGTTTGAGATTTTCGACGATTTTCCTTAGAAAATGGAGTTATCGTACGGATTAACTTTCTTGCTTGCCTACAGACTCATGTTTTTTGCGAATATCTCGAACGGGAATGACGTGATTTTTTTTACAAACGATAGATAATTTCAGGCTCAACGATGGGAATATTCACCACTTTTTGATTGGAGTGGTTTTTGTGGGTCAAAATTCCAAAAAACTGATTTTTCAAAAAAACCAAAAGTTAGTAATATATTCACATCGTTTCACGATGAAAAAATCATAGGCTTCCGAGTTACACCCGTGGTAAAGTCTGAAATATGTGTGTTTCCGCTATGTGGTGAGGGCAATTTTTTTCGAAAATTTAAATTATTAAATGACTAAATTAAAGGAGAGATTATGTGTAGCAACATTTAAATTGGACATTTAAAAAAAAGGTTTTCCAAGTTACAGCAGTGATAAAGTCTGAAATAGGTGTATTTCCGCGATGTTTTGAAATCTCTGATTAAGTATAAGCAACGTAGTATCTCCTTTGGTGAACATTGAATGATCTTGATGACTAATTTTACACTCAATAGTGTGAAATAAATATTTTGATACTAAAAGAATGAATATTATTTTAAATTTTACAAGAAACCAATGAATAAAGTAGGTCCATTTTTTTATATTTACTAAATGGCTTAAACTTCACTCGATGCATTGATAAATACAAAATTATATTTATTCTAATTGGACTAGATTAGGAATAACAAACTTAGGTTTATCGTGTAAATCAAACAAAATATCTTTACATTAATTATTATATTGGTGTTGAGCCTAAGACTATCCGATTATCCCTTGGCCAACTTGCAAACTCTTTATGATTTGCACAATTGGCGATTTTTTGTAAACAGATTCCGTTTGATTTAGGCGATACTTATAATTCTGGTAACAATACAATAAAAATATGTTCTTACATTATCATTAATTATTAATATTGGGGGCGTTTGGCGGAAAATAGCTTTTGTCGGGGCTAGATAGCTGCTAGCCCTGGCAAAAGCAATTTTCCGACAGACGCCCTCATTGTAACTTTATCTATGAAATATAGACTTTGTATGGAATTCCCAATGTTTTTATATCGAAGATACAGGTGAGTTGATTAGCTAGTTTAGTAGATATATATCTACTTTTTGTACTCAAAAATATTGACCACAATCTTCTCATATGAGATACAGTTTTTTTAGTTATTTCTGCTCACATTTGAAACTTCAATTTCTTATATCAGTTTTAATTAAATACTTTCTATAAGTATTTCCTATTTTCTTAGAAATTATAAATATTTATAGTAAATAAATATTTTTTACAAAAAAATTGGACCTACTTTATTAATGCACTGAAAAATACAAAATAATATTAACTCTAGGTATTGGTACTGGTAATTTCGAAGTTGTGCAGTTGTAGTTAGATTGAAAACTTTTGGCACCAACTTTAAAAGTTCCGAAACCAATTGAATTAATATTATTTTGTATTTTTCAGTGTGCCAATTTTTTCTAAGAAAATATTTATTTCACCCTTTTGTGTGTAACATTATTCATCAAAATCATTGAACGTTCACCAAAGACGATAATACCTTGCTTAACAGACTTTACCACTGCTGTACACGAAAACCGTAATGTTTTTACACCACCTTGGGAGAGTTTTTGAGGGAAATGCATTCTTTTTAAAGGGACCAACTCTCAATAGTCCTCTATCCAATGAAAAGAAATCATCAAAATCGGATAAACAGTGGAATTGTATACCTCCTCCGTTTGGTTCGTCGGTCAAAAAATAAACAATAAACCACTCCTAGTGGTACAACAGCGGTAACAAGCTCATCCGTGCAAAGATAACAACCAGCAAGCACGTTATACCTGTAGTGATAGGTAAGTGGTGTATTTTATAAATATTTTTTACAAAAAATTGGACCGACTTTATTAGTTGGTGCACTGAAAAGTATAAAATAATATTAATTCTATTGGGGCTGTTACTTTTGAAGTTGTGCAGTTGCAGGTAGATTAGTAACTTTTGGCACCAACTTCACAAGTACCAGCCCCAATAGAATTAATATTATTTTATACTTTTCAGTGCACCAACTAATAAAGTCGGTCCAATTTTTTGTAAAAAATATTTATTTCACACTTTTGAGTGTAACATTAGTCACGAAAATCGTTGAACGTTCACTAATACCAATGAAGATAGTACTTATTCTATTACCCACGTATATTCCTTGCTTGTAGTTGTTATTATTGAGATTTTCAATTTTCGACAAAATTTGCCCCCTCCACCCCCTTCGGGGGCGGTTTTCGGAGGGAACGAGATGTCGGATTCCCGTTTTTATGAATATGGGACCATTTCTCAAGCCTCCTCTTTCAAATGAATCAAAAATCATCAAAATCGGAGTACGTTTACTATATGAAAGGCGCGCACAAACCAAAAAAAAAAAAAAAAAAAAAAAGCACACAATCGAATTGTATACCTCCTCCTTTTGGGAAGTCGATCAAAAATAGATAATGTTGTAACGTTTAGCCCTTTGTTTTACGACCCGAAATTTCGAAGTTATTGCCTTCAAATTTTATTTTCAATACCTACTTATGTTTGATAATTTCAGTACATTTGCTTGGTTATATCCTGATTTTAGGTTTACTTTACTTTCGAAATCACTTGGATAGAATCAAAGGACTGGAAATGTTTTTATCTCAATAAACCTTTTCAAGCACGTGGATAAAAATGTTATCGTAAAAGTAATATAGAATCTAATCTATAAAATCATCAATTATCAGAAACCCACATTTAGGATTTGTAAAATCACAACTTATGCATACATATTTGTTCGTTTTTTGGTGGATATATTTTTCCGTATTGGGTGCTTGAACATTTTCTGTTTAGCCAAATTTATAACTTTTATACCAAAAGAAAGTTTTTCATGGAGACTGACAACTTGATCCTATATAAAGAACTTTGGAAAATGAAAATTAGGTACCTACGTGAAGAATTATTTAAATTTAAGAACAAGTTGTTCTTCACAGTCAGTGTTCCGTATCAACTATTATAGAAATCTCATAGATTTCCTCCAATTTTGAATTTATTTTCTCTATTTCTCTAAGAAAGAGAGATATGTTCAATAAGAGTTAAATAACTAATCACCATATAACTACCGCATCACGGTTGTAGGTAGAGCGTAAATAAACCTCTGTTAGGTATTTGTGGTGGATTTTTAGAAAAAAAATTGACAAAGAAATATCCTTTATATGAAACATCAATTGAAAGGCCAATTATAAGTCATATTTTTTTTTATAATTGCAAAAAGTGCTGGATAGGAACTATCCCCCTTATCTACGGAACTAATAAGCCTGAAATTTAGAATCATAGAGAATATAAGGTTCCACTCACAGTTTAAGTACCAAAACCCGCTTTTGTCCAATTCGGAAATGATATTTTTTTCATCTTTAATAAAATTATTTTAAAAAAATGGAATAAAACAATAAAATATAAAAAATCCCGAAGGCCTATAGCCACCGAAAAGGTAAATCTCTCGAAATTCATTGAATTGAAATCTGAACAACCCTTTCATATGTATACCTACATGACATTACATGCCAATTGCCCATTTTTACCCGCGTGTTAGAGTGTTAGAGGTTGTTGTTTTGGCTGTTGAATATAAAGCTGATGTTCCGCTTCAAGGCTGAATTTTTTTTCGCCTATTTTTTATCAATAAATATACTATATATTTTTTTAAAATCAGGGTATATATTAACATCTCCAGAATATGTACAATTACATCAAATTTATTTATTATATTATTTTTTCTTTATTATTTTTTTTTCTGTGCATTTTATAAAAATTGCTTCCAACAAAAGTTGTAGGTACTGATTATATCTACAACTGAAAATCATTTTCGATGAAATTTACACTACGGCCCTTTTTTGATAATTTTGTTATATATATAAACTTCTGAACCAAAAGTTCAGTTCAGAAATTTACCTAAAAATGAAATTTATGGAAAACGTTGAGACATATTAATAAACAACTCTAAGTTCGATACTAGTTTAGTTTGTTTGTTAGTTACGTAATATCATACTTGACAGTTTTAGTATCATACTAAGCTAGTGGCAAACTAGTTTTGTTTATGAATACGGCTGTATTTGTTTGATGGAAAGTTTCAATATTTGCTACTATTTTACGAATCCCTCAAAGAATGAGTTTCACTCGTATTTACCGTGGGTTTTGACCGGCTTCCCACAGGAAGTATACAATTCAACTGTAGGCTTTTTGATATTTTTTGGACGTTCTTTTGCGAAGTTTGTATAGTAAATGTGCTCAAGTTTTGATTTTTTTCGCACTTAGTAGATGTGTGTTAAGGAATGATCCCATGTAAAAAACAACATTTCCTTCCCCCGAAAACTGTCACCAAAGGTGTTCATTTTTTCGAAAATCGAAGATTTTATCCGGCAAAATTAAAGAAGGGAATATTTCCGGCATTATTTAAATTTGACATTTAAAAAAAATAACCGTACCAGAGTTACATCAATAGTTACAACAAGTGTGAAATTTTGTGTTACCATATTATGTTTTGATATCTGAATATAAGTGAACATTCAACAATTTTTACAAAAAATAAGACCGGATGTATTAGTTGATGAATTGTAAGTATTGGTGCTGGTAATTTTGAAGTTGGTGCCAAAAGTCTTCTATTTACCTACAACACCACTTCAGAACTACCAGCATAAGTATAATTTATTTAAATATAGTATTTTTCAGAGTACCAGCTAATAAAGTTAGTCCTAGTTTTTGTAATAAATTTATTTTTCCCCAAGGGGCGCCAGTGGATCTTTTCCGGGTTAACTACTTCTTGAATAAGCTTTCGCATCGTGGCCTTAACATTTTTTTTTAAATTATTATACAAAATTTCACAATAATGTATACAAATACCTATATTATATAAATATGAGTTAATATTTAACGTTTTAAGTAATTTATAACGTTTATACATTTTTTAACGTTGTAAAGCCGGTTATACGTTACGCGCCAATCACAAATCAAAGTAGGTGCTCATCTACGGTAGACGTGTAAACAATACGCAATATTCGTCCAGTATTGATGTATGTCTATCTCGTCTAATGGAGGGCTATTGGGGTTCTTTGACGTAGGTATGATTGTTTACAGAAAATTTATCGTAAGTAGCGCTTAATGTGTGGCCAGCTTAAACTTTAAGACATATGACAATTGACAAGAGACAGTTCATCTTATTGGAAACGTTGGATCAAGAAGACTGGAACTGTGGAAGAAGTGAGGCTGTGAACGACGGCAAAGTGCTCACTTGATTTTTCTTTCGTATCTGCTCATCTCATGTCTCTGTGATAGTGAAAACCAAAGAAGGTTAGAGCATTGGGATGAGTCGACGTCAAAATCAACATAAACTTTAAGAAAATTATATTCCTCATTGTATTCAGATGATCACTTGTAAAGCATCGAAATCATGCTATATTTGAAACTGTTATAGAATCTCTTTTTGAAACAAAATACAACTTGCAACGAAAAAATACTAAAGAAAATTCAATCGGTTGAATAAGGAGCAGCAGAGGAGAATACGCTTCAATCATATGATGAAATTTTACCGCTTGATAGTTGTCTATGATTAATTTTCTGAGAGTTTTATTTAAATTTTTAGATGTTTTGAGGCAATATGTTGTGAAGCTTATTGTATTTGGTTTGCTCATATCTATATTAGGTTTCGCAAGATTTGATCGGCCTTAAGAAACCGATCTGTTTCAACAAATGCATTTAGTTAGGGTTCGTACCAGCCCAATCCGGTCTTGCACTTTTATTTAACACTTTCAAAATGTTACAAACACATGTCAAACTATAGCCTAGATTTGAAGCTTTCCCTTATAAATTGTTCGCGTTAATCTCCGAAAAAACTGATTTTAATGCGGAGTAGATAGAACTTTGCTTGGAGCTATATTTCATTTAAATCGGATGTCAGGGAATTAAGCTAATCCTCATTTGAAAAATATTAAGATAAAACTAAATTTCGCGTGGACGAAGTCGTGGTCAGAGCTTTTAATAAATATTTGAGTCAAAAGTAACATCTTCTTATACGATTCTAGCTACTTAACTTCGCACCGTTAGCACTAATTATCTATAGCCGGATTTACATATTTGAATCATTAATATGTCGCATAATTTGCATATTAAAATATTATTGTGAGTCAACCTTAAAAGCTAGACATAACTTTTTGGAGTAAGAGGAACTAAAGCCTGGAGTATGTTTTGCTACATGTTTCCTTGGTGGGAGCTAGGCTTAGTGCTGTGTATGCTTCCGTGTAAGAAAATGACATCGCGTGCACGGTTGGTTGCTTGAACTCGTGCATTTTCTCTGTTGTGACAATGATTAGAAATAGAGCTTGATTATGTTCAAGATTTTGCATCATTTGTCAGAGTCATATTTCTCTGTACTGTCCTTTTACATACGTGATGGCCTGCATCGTGTGAAGCCAACAAAGCACGTGAGCCATCAACACACCATGCGCGGCAACATTTATCGGACCGTGCAGCAAAACAAGCGAGCAATCATGCAGCAAAACATACTCCATCTGCAGCGGGCTTAAATCACCATAAATTATTTTTGGTTATCTTTAATATTAACGAAACTCTCCCCACGAAAGCTCTAAAAACGGGTGATTTATTCCAGGATAAATCACAAATGTAATGGTCGCTTATTTTCGCAAAATGTTCATGAACTATAACCTATGACCTTCCTAGATAATCTCTCTTTAGGTGAAAACCCTATAAAAATCCGTACAATATTTTCTGCAATTAGCCAGAACCATCACAAACTCAGAGAGGTGGGGACTTGATAAAAAAAATGGACCGACTTTATTTGTTGGTACACAAAAATACAAAATAAAATTAATTCTCTTGGTACTGGCAATTTTGAAGTTGTGTAGTTATAGTGATAGAAGTCTTTTGGTACCAACTTCAAAAGTGTACCAAAAAAAAATATTTAACACTTTCGAATGACATTAGTCGTCAATATCATTGAACTTTCACCAAAGAAGATAATACATTGCTCATACTTATTCGGAGATTTCAAAACATCTCCGAAGTACACATATTTCAGAGTTTACCACTCGTTCCGGAAATTTTTTGAAAAATATCCAGTTTAAATGTTGCGACATATAATCTGTTCTTTAATTTTGCAGTCTCATATTTTCAATTTTCGCAAAAAATTACTCCACCACATAGCGGAACTATACACATATTTCACATTTTACCATTGCTGTTATTCGAAAAACTGATTTAAAAAAAAATAAGCAAATTTTTGATCAAACAAAATCATTGTTTTTTTCAATGGTACCAACTCCTCTTTCAAATGAAAAAAAAAATCATGAATATCGCAGCCCGTTTACTATTAAAAAGGCGTAAACAGCCATAAAAATCATGCAGACAAATAGTCGAACTCTAACCCTCTCCGGTTGGGTCTTCGGTCAAAAATTGTGGTGAATCGCTTTTGGACACTATTTATTTTAGTCGGCTGACAGTTACCTACACATGATTTTACGGAAACCCTATTAATAACTTTTTGTATACTTTGAAACAGAATCCAAAATATTGCAAAGAATTCTTAATAAAACAAAAAAAATCGAGAATCATTTTCTACAGGGTACAACAAAAAGTCCAAGATCATTTAATTGGAATATAGTAATCTTTAAGCTTCGGAAGAAAAGTTAAGCTTTTTATAACAAAACCATAATAAAACAGCTTATTTCGCCAATGGTCATCTTTGGACTACCTTTGAAACTCATGTTCTATAAATCCGAAGATTTCCAACAAAATATTCAGCGGGACCATTCTATTTCTACACTAAAGAAACAAATTATACGATATACCTAACAACATCTGCACACAAAGGCTAACGGGCATTATTTTTCATCATAGTACAAAAGGATATTAATAAAAATGTTTACATAAAAGAACGGAATTTAGTCAATTGTTAGGCATACAAGAAGTGTGTTTTGATGACCATAACCATAAGTAACTAGATAATAATATCTTAGCACTTACATTGTTTGTGATAGCAGCATGTCGAGTCAGTATCACGTTACAGTAATATGTATTGAAAGGGTAAACTGGAAAGAGCTTTTATACACATTTAGGGCCATATAAATATTATCTTTATTTGAGTAAACAAGCTCTTGATTTGTACTTACGCAGACATACATTCATGATGTCGATATTTCTCAGTAAATTCAAGCAAATTGTTATTGAATCACTTCCCAAAACGGAGCAGGTATCTGTTACTGATGGGCAATTAACGTGAATCACGTCGTGTCACGATGGGTCGACGCGTGACCCATCGAACTTTTATTGTATTGGATGTAAACATTGTGTATAAAAAACGATTTGTGAATGATGTTAATAGTAATAATTTGATCGATTTGTAATACATAAATTAAATAAAAAGCCAGAATTCATTATATTTTGCATTCTTACATCATATCAAATTGCATTTTTGAAATCTGCAGCAACTGCAAGGTGTTCTCAATGTCAATATCAATTTTGCCATGATACCTACTACGAAAAGAATATATGACCACGCGCATCTCCAATGACGCCAGTCCGTGACAAACAACAGTAACAACTAACCTATTTACTCTATGGTAACAACCATCGAACACATGTTTCAAACGATAGTCTCATATTTTGTGTTCGCTTGGAATCTGGATGTGTCTGTACCTAATTGAGACAATTAAATTAGCGGGCGACATATGCGGTCATTTTAAAAACTGTTGCAACAACCGACAAAATCGATTTTTTTCCTATTAATCACACTAACATTTGACGCTAGTTACATCATTAAAGAATGATGAAGCAAGATCTCGTCAAATACAAATTTAATTTGTCCGTTTTGTCAAGGACTGAGATTGCATGCGCACAGCGGTCTAAAACGCGTTCACCAACTCAGCTGACCAACAGCAATCTTGTTTGTTCTAGTAATATTATAGGTACCTACTTCCTTTACGTCAGTGTATTGCCTTTCAGTACAATTTACTATCAGCAAGATTAGCAATATAGGTAAGAGATAAGGTAGTCAAGTAGCAAGTACCCAGATGACTTCACGCTCACGCTCCAAAATGGCGGACGAGAATACCTATGTTTTATAGAGCTCCAATAATATTGTACGGGTATATAAAAATGACTGATATTAATTTATTTTTTATTTATTTATTTCCACACTAAAATATCACAGATTATTTATATATCTCACACTACATTATCGACTACTATGTAGAAATTATGTTCATTATTTACACTATTTACCGTATTTGGAGCGAGCGTTATTTATTTATATTTATATTATATTTATACTGCCGGTCTCCACCGTACCGCCGATCTTCACCGCACTACTGGTCTCCACCAAAGTGACTCAGCAGCAAATCCTCTCCAATTAGGCAAGCCCGTCCATCTCGAATCTTTCACCGAAATCTTCCATCGCCACGAACATTCCACCAACAGCGCGAACTCACTAGATGTACTCGGATATAATCTAGCAGTATGCCTTCCACTCATACCACCAACGTCCGTACTCAAGATGCTTCACCCTCTGACGAATCGCACACGCCGCCATTCCAGCACCGACGCTACTACGCTACATCCCAAGTTCGTTACAATCTTTTTAGAATACCAGCATATTTAGAAAAAAAGGAAATAGATATTTAATGATTTTTTTTACAAAAAATGGAAAAAATTCCATTCTTCATAAAATAGATATTTTAAATCAAAACAGACACATAAATAATTTTATTCTTCCACAGTTCAAAATTGTTACAAAATGTACGCTAAAGTGAGATACGATCAACCAGTCCAGGTTCTTACGAGGGATTAAGTATCCCAACTATTTTCTAAACGAATGTTGTATACAAAGATGACAAAACTTCGATATTATCAAGATTTGAGTTTATCTTAAGCTTAAGATATCAAAACTAAATAAGCCGAGTTTGTCAATATCCTCACTCAAAATCAAACTGGGTTGGATATTTAAATTGGAAAACTCTTGCAGAATGATCGGGAGATAGGAGGACTACATTTGTAGAAACACAGTAGAGTAAATGTGTAGATCAGGTTCCAAAGGATTTTTGGTATTTTTTGCTTAGTTATATAGGCCTGTATTGTATTGACCATTCAATAGCAACTTCATACAAAGCATAATATTCAGAGTGGGATTTTCATCAGAAACATTGTTCTTCTTATCTTTTGGTACAGTCTGTTTATTACTAAGCCAACTAATAGCACCATCTGCTAATTTGATGACATAACCACCAACAAATACACTATCGTCATTATTAGCCTAATCAGCATCAACGTAGACTTCTATTTGACAACCAGTTATTAGTTATTAGAATAACTGCCTTCCAGTCATCTTCAACAGGATGCTCAAAATGTTAACTTTGCCTTGATTCTGCATATGCAAGGTCAGGTCTTGTGTCACCTGACACAAACAACATGCTACTAACTGCCTTGCGATACATTGTGCTATCAACTTCTTCTCCATTCTCATTTCGGCTTTCTGCACCTGATAGCAATGGCGTGGGGTGTCCAAAGCTGTTGATCATATCAAAGTCCTTCAACAGCTGATTAACGTATTGACTTTGATCAATCTTGACGTGGCCTTGCTGTTTCCTGCTCAACCTCACGGATAAAATTAATGACGCATGACCAAGTTATTTTATCTTCATCTTGCTTGATAAATCTACCTTAAATTGGGCTATACTTGTAGCCTCCCCTGCAACCAGCATATCATCTACATGAATATTCACAATCTGATTTCCATCAGACATTCATGCAAAAATTTTCCCAGTTACGGCCAGTGTCAATAAGACTATGCAATTCGGCGGCTACTACATCTACTTGATGAATTTCCCACTGATTTTCTATTGCCACAGCAATAATACGAATGAATGAAATGAAATTAATGAAAATCCACACCAGCAGTCTGGCTAAATCCCTGAGCCACTAATCTTGTCTTATACTTGATTATTCTTCCTTTGTAATTCTTCTTCAAAGTAAAAATCCACTTGCAGCCAACGACATTCATATCTTCAGTTCTTTTCACAATTTTCCAGGTATCCCTCTCTCTCATGGTGTCTATTTCTTCATCCATTGCATTTAGCCAATCTTCTGACTGCGGACTGGTCAAGACTTCCTTTATACATTCCTTGGCACATGTATTACGGTTTTTGCTAAATTAACTTTTTGATTGCAACAAGGAAGTGTGCAAGGGTGTTTTATCTTTGGATCTCTGGCTGATCTTCTTATATCAGGAATTATTGACTGTGTAGAGATTTCTTGAGGATGCTGCTCGCCCTCGTTTTCATCCACTGGCCGTAAATCATCGTGATTTTCTTCTTCAGATTCTGGGGAAGTACCAGAGTTTGATTCATCAGACAGAGTCATAGGCTTTCTCTAAGTCGATAAATGCCAGATGTATTTCTTGGCCAACCATTATCCTTTTTTCCATCACTTGCAGCAAAATGAAGAGATTGTCTATGCAAGATTTTTAGGGTGTGAAGCCACTTTGATCTTCAGATATTTTATGACCAATATTATTCCTCAGCTTGTTCTGTAGGATTTTTCCAAACAGATAAGAAATTGAACTGTTTATACTTGGGCCTCTGTAACATCCTGGATCATTAAGGTTTCCTCTTTTGAATATAGAAACTATGTGAGCTACTTTCCACTCGTCAGGAATTTTGTTTTGCTTGCAGCATTGATCGAATAAATGTGTTATTCTGCTTATTAAGTTTTGGGTGCCGTACTTCAACAGTTCAGCCGGAATATTGCCAGGAACTGGAGAGCGTCCGTTCTTCTTTTTTTGAGTTCCTGTTGGACCTCTCTTTCTCAACAGTTAGCGTGTAGGCATTGTTGTTATCCTCTTCTGCTCTTATAAATTCTGGCCTGTTCTCTAATAATAATTCTTCGTAGTCGCCATTTTCCAATATCAATTTTATTGTAGATCTTGTCAGTTTGGTTGGTTTTTAATTGTCTTATAGTTCTCCAGACCTCCGTACTTTGTGCTCCACCTACCAGACTTTCTACTTGTTGACATTTCCTCTACCACATTTCAATTTTTTCTCTCTTGATTGTTGACCTAACTTCCCTGTTCTTCTGTTTATATTGGTTCCAATTTGTAAGTGTTTGTTCTGACAGCCATTGTTGGTAGTACTTTTGTTTTTCGCTTATTAACTGCTTTATAACATCAGTCAGCCAAAGTGGACTATCCCTTCTGTTGTTTAGTCTGATTTCCTCTCCTAAAACCTCAAATGCCACTTTTTAAACTATGGATTTAATGTTTCCATACTCCACGTCTACATCGTTAGACATATTCATTTCAGCAAGTTCCAGGTCCAGTCTCCTTTGGTGCAGCCACTTGATACTGTCATCCTGTAACAGGCTGAGATTGTATTTGATGCGATCCTCCCTCAATGATTTCCAATTCCCTGGTTTGTGTTGTCAGTGGCTTCTCTGGCGTTTTTACCATAAAAGGGAACTACTAGTTCTGCAATTACTAGTCGATGCTCGGAACCACAATTTTCCCCTCTCTTCACTCTACAATCTCTAATTTTAGGTAAATTTCTTATAGAAATGTACCTATTGCGATCGTTCACAATTTTGAATTTCGAAAAAATTTCAACGGCATGTTGGTATATGTCTATAAGTTAGTCCAAAAAACATTTGGTTCAAAAGTTTATATATATATATATATATATATATATATATATATATATATATATTTAATTCAAGATTATCCTGTACCAGTCATATTATGATATTTCTGAATATGAATTCAATTGATACATAATCAAGATGATTATATAACATAAGCCGTTACTGGTAAATAACTAGATTACGCTAGGACGTCTAACTGTGCCGACAACTACTGCGAGGGCAAACACCCCTTCCGTCATTGAATAACGTCAACAACTGTTAGGGCAATACCTACAATTTCACATTGTCACAATATTTGTCTGGGTGGCGGTGCTTTGTTTGGTAATCAATCTGATTGAACATTTATAGTGGTATTATGCAATATTGTGACAATGTGAAATTGTAGGTATTGCCCTAACAGTTGTTGACGTTATCCAATGGCGGAAGGGGTGTTTGCCCTCGCAGTAGTTGTTGTCGGCACAGTTAGTCCTAGCGTAATCTAGTTATTTACCAGTAACGGCTTATGTTATATAATCTTCTTGATTATGTATCAATTGAATTCATATTCAGAAATATCATATATATATATATATATATATATATATATATAAATATATATATATATATATATATATATATATATATGGCATATTACGAAATTTGTTAACACGATAGAGGTCGCAGTTTTGGAGGTATCAAGTTCAAATTTGCTCAATCTCTAAATATCTCGGCCGAGTTTGTTATTGGGCAATATCGGGTAAGTAGTATCAAAATGGAGACCGTTCAAACATTTAAAAAAAATATCAAAAAAGAGCCGTAGTGTAAATATCATCAAAAATAATTTTAATTTATAGATATAATCAGTACCTACAACTTTTGTTCAAAGCAATTTTTCATAAAATGCACAGATAAAAAAATTAAAATTAATAAAGAAAAATAAGAAATATGAACACTCAATATAAATTTGATGTAATTGTACATTTTCTGGAGATCTTAATACAGACCCTGATTAAAAAAATATATAGTATATTTATTGAAAAGAAATAGACGAAAAAAATAATTCTGCCTTGAAGTGGAACGCGAACCCTGTCTGCTTTATATTTTACAGCCAAAACAAAAACCTCTAACCGCAAGGCTATGACACATACGACAGTTTTATGTAATAACATGTAGGTATACCAATGAAAAGGAGTCCAAATCTTTCAGCCAAATTCGTCCGTCATAATATTAATCCATCTAGTTAGTTGTTCTAATAAAAATATTATTGACAATGTTCATTGATATAAGTCACTTTATAAATTAAAATTAATCTTTACAAATGAAAGTGATGTTTAGTTAAAGTGTTTCTTATATATAATTTATATAATTAATTCCTTCCAATCACGCATAAACCTTAACAAATTTCAATTCAATGAATTTTGAAAAATTTACCTTTCCGCTGACTATAGGCCATCGGGATTTGTTATTTTTGGTTACTGATT
The DNA here is from genome assembly GCA_958507055.1 of Crioceris asparagi. NCBI lineage: Eukaryota > Metazoa > Arthropoda > Insecta > Coleoptera > Chrysomelidae > Crioceris > Crioceris asparagi. The sequence continues at coordinate 76,344,766 of OY293826.1, read as the reverse complement.
TTTAATGATGTAATCAATTATTGATTTTTCTCGTAGAGAGGGTCTTTCTCTTGTATATCGATGAATAGGCGCTTACATACCTACTTAAAAAAGCAAACATACAATTAAATTGTATACCTCTGCCTACAACGCAAAATGAATGAAATAAATGAAAATCCAACATTCCAATAAATTTCTACAGAAATATATAAGCAGCAGGCGGCATCAATGAAACTCGGAATAAATAAATATTTTCCACCTGAATATGGAATATTTTTGTTTTTCTCATATTTATGTGACAAATGCGACATTTGTTGACAAATATTTTCACATACATAATATGTATCTGTAAGCTGTAGGTACACATGCCTACATATAGATACAGGATGGTTCTCCGGGATAGACAGCGATCGATTGTGGGCAACGATAACTACAAACAAAATTTTCGACATGTTAGTCGCATACCGGAAGTAGTAGTATTTAATTTGGGTAAATTTTCTTGTAGAAGAAGATCTACTTTATCAGTATTTTTATGATATTTCGATAATAATTTGTAGAGAGTGATAAAAAAAAGAATGTGGAAAACTAGATAACGTCTACAGTATTTTTTTTAATGGAAACCCCTTCTTCTATTTTATTGTATAAAGTAGCAAAAATAAGGGGAACTTTGCATAAGGTTGTCTATATCCTAGCAACGTCTGACTAGTTAATATCAAATGAGGCTTGAGAAAGTCTACTAAAGTTCAGTCGTCGAAAAAATACTTTAACTATGACATATACACTGCCTATTTAATAGATTTTCATAACGTCCGAACTAGTCGCAAAATCTCGATGAAATAAATATTAATGATAAGCTCTTTTTTCATAGCTAGCTGAAGCTATATTGTAAATTCAAATTTTGATACCAAATATTTAGCAAGCATAATTGTACCTATGTCTTTTCCGGTAAACTGAAATTTTTCGCAACTTCTACTTTTCTCCGAATGCAAATCGAATCTTGACAGCTCAATGAACACAAAAGTCACTCTAGCCACCCTAGCTTCTATTTTTCAAAATGACGATTCAAATTATTGATAAAAACAAGTTTTCTGCCACGAAAAATGTTTGATTCTTCAATCCGCATCGAATGATATAAAAATATACAAGGGGTTCCAATAAATTTTGAACACCCTGTGAATTATATTGACAAACTAGCTTAATTAGCGACTCTGTTAGACATTTTTGCAATAAATAATATTATATGATTTTATCAATGAGGTAGGTATTATTTATATTTTCATATTTTTTAAACCAGTGGTGCAAAACTGATAGTTTCTTTTATTTTTTTTGTGATTATCAATTAACCAATTTCAATGAAATTTTAGGACCATTTAGATAACTATAAGAGGTACCAAAATAAATAACAAAATGTATGGCATGTCATTTTACAAAATTGCGTCTGCACAATTTTTGAGATACTCTGTGTACGTTACAGATGAAGCTTGCGGAACTCATAACAAGAAAGAAGATTTCAAAACCACCTAGCAAGCAGTAAAATGTAATTAACCGGTTGTATTTCGTCATAGATAAGTTGGATCGCCTGGAATTTCCAACATTGTAAAATCTAGAATTGACAATGTTTAAAATCAGCTGATTACCTATTTCCTATTACCTATTTATGATAATTAATTATCACAGATGACCAACTAATAAAGTCGGTGCAATTTCTTGTAAAAATATTTATATTTCTCATTTGAGTATACCATTAGTAATCAAATGTTCACCAAATAAGATAATACGTTACCTTATACTTATTCAGAGTATTTCAGAGATTTCAAAACATCGCGGAGAAACACATATTTCTGACTTCTGTAACCTATGCCAACTTAGACTTTGCAAAATATGGTTGGTCTCTTCTTTAAATTCATCGTTGCCCTCACACACTTTGGGAGGGGTTTTGGGGAAAAAGGCATGTTGAATGCCTATGTTTTTTCAATGGGACCAACTCTCAACCATCCTCTATCAAATGAAATGAAAATTATGAGAATCGGAGCACGTTTACTATTTAAAAGGCTATGTTTATACTATTTCAAACTATGGCTTAATAATATGGATTGGTGGGTAAAAAGTGAACGCCGACCTTTAGAGCGTCATCAAACTAGATTTCTAAAGCTGCTAAGGTCAGACCATTTGTTGAATATAACTCACCTGTACAACACTAAATGTATAATATACCACTATGAACTATTTATCTTTCAAATTTTCTATATGTAGATATGTATGATAAAAGAAGGAACAAAAGCACTAAATTACCTAAATTTAAAAATCAAATATTTCTATATACTGTCAAATGATTTAAGGAAATTAAAAACCTATAACCTATGTGAAGCAAATAATACGCTAATTTGTCAAATTTATTTGGAAATAATCCAAGGCATACATCAAATATTATGGAAAATTCAATTTTTGTCCACTTTCTCACATAATCTCATTGTTTATTTCAAGACTCAATACCTGTTTATCATGGAAATCATTCTACAAGGCTTATTGAAAAATCGGGATTTACCTAAGTAGGTACTTCTTTTTTTAGTTTTTGAAATATTATTGCTTATCGTATACTTGAAGAGAATACCCATCGTCTAGACCATGGAGAATAATACTTTGGTCTCCTTGTTAAGCTGATTACGTTCACGGACAAATATGTGATTTGGAATAGTTAAAGTTATGATGGTTCAGGAGTACATAAAGCTAAAATTAATTTATAACCTGAGTTACAAATGCATTAAATAAAAAAAATTCCGATGGCCAGTAGTCAGCGGAAAGGTAAATTTTTCAAAATTCATTGAATTGAAATTTAAACAACCTTTTCATTGGTATACGTACATGTTATTACATAAAATTGTCGTATGTGTCATAGCCTGGCGATTAGAGGTTTTTGTTTTGGCTGTTGAATATAAAGCAGAGAGGGTTCGAGTTCCACTTTAAGGCAGATTTTTTTTTCGCCTATAAATATACTATATATTTTTTTAGTCAGGGTCTATATTAAGATCTCCAGAAAATGTACAATTACATCAAATTTATATTGAGTGTTCATGTTTTATCAATATTTGTTATTTTTCTTTATTAATTTTTTTTTACCTGTGTATTTTATGAAAAATTGCTTTAAACAAAATTTGTAGGTACTGATTATATCTATAACCTAAAATTATTTTTGATGATACTTACACTACCGCTCTTTTTTGATAATTTTTTTAAATGTTTGAATGGTCGCCATTTTGAAACTGCTTACCCGATATTGCCAACTCGACCGAGATATTTGAGAAATTGATTTTTGTAACAAATTTGAACTTGATACCTTCAAAACTGCGACCTCTATCGAGTTAACAAATTTCGTAATATCCCATATATATATATATATATATATATATATATATATATATATATATAAACTTTTGAACCAAATGTTTTTTTGGACTAACTTATAGACATATAACAACATGCCGTTGAAATTTTCGAAATTCAAAAGTGTGAACGATCGCAATAGGTACATTTCTATAAGAAATTTACCTAAAAAGTAAAATTACGTCAACCAACCATTTACAGTTATCGATATAGCCATCAAGTCAAATACTCTGGTTGTGTAGTGGTTACCGTAGTTGCCCATCTTAAAAAGCTTATCATTGACCCAGATTAGATACATGGCCATCGATTTTTTTCATAATTCTTATTCGAAACATAAGCAAGCTAAAAAAAATCAAATTACATATATCCAATAATTATGTCTAATCTTTGACAGAAGAACCTGAATAATGTTCAAACTTAAATTTAATAAATTACGCTTGATTTTCGAGCACTGGGACCTCATTTATATTATGGTATACATATAAATAATTCAACTCAATGTGAGTTTATTATGAAGAACTGGTAAGTACATCAACATTAATGTTATTGATGTTTAACAATCAGTATAGAAAATTGGTAAATATTTTTACATCGTCACTTTTTCCTGATACCTAGATGGTTTATTTATATACAAAATTATATACTATTTTACTTACTACTAAGTACATATAATATGTATACAAATACAGTTCACGGCTACTTAACGCCCGCGCTTATAACGGTCCTTATCTCTTTGACAATACATACACACAATCGCTTCAATGTGAAGTACTTATAAAATAGATTAATTAAAGTCAATATTATGTTGTATTTAATAAACTGCAGTAAATCATTTATACTATCATTTATAGGATCAAATGAGATCACAAGAATACACTATGAATCACAGTGGTTAATGAATTTTGTAGGCTTATTGACTGGATAAACGGTAGTGATGAAGTTTAATCTTTGCAAACTGAATGTGGAGATAACAAATATTGTTTCACAATAATACAAAATAATATGAATTATATTAATACAGATAATTTTGAATTGGTGCAGCTACTATAAATTCAGCATTGATAAGAATGCGCTAAACACAAACGCGAGATTCTACTTTTAGGGAAAACCCATGTTGCGAGGTCATTTTCTTGAATATCCAAATAAAATTGATGTCGATTGTGTGAGGATTCATCATTAATTACTCTGGTGCTGCTAATTTTGGAATTGTGCTGTTACAGGTAGACAGAAGACTTTAGGTGTCAACATCAAAAGTGGAATTAATATTATTTTGTTTGTTTCAGTGCACCAACTAGTTTTTGTAAAACAGTTTTATTTCACATTTTTGAGTGTGATCATTAGTCATCAAAATCGTCGAACGTTCATTTATATAAAAAATATAGTATATCTAAGTATTACCTATGTAGGTATATTCTTAGATAATAGTACTTTCTTAACACTCCTCTTTTGCAAGAACAATGAAACCAGAATCAACAAAATCGGAGCACGTTTACTACGAAAAAAGCACCAACAGCCATAAAAAAGCAAACATATAACAGAATTGTATACCTCCTTCTTTTTTTGAAGTCGGTCAAAAATCATCAAAATCAGATTACGTTAACTATACGAAGGGCGCATATAAACATAAAAAAGCACACAGTCAAATTGTATACATCCTTCAATTGGAAGTCGGTCAATAAAAGCAGATTCATCAAAATCAGAGGACTATAAGATACAATTTAGGTATATATGTATACAATTATTGAAAGTAAATAAACTGCAATTCCTATAACAATTGGTGTCAGGATTGGGATTAAAAAGTGCTATTATCACCGTGACGTTTACCTAAAGCTAACCAAGCCAGCCAATAAGACTAAAAATGAACCACTATTACGTAAAATTCCAAAATGAAATATTTATCGATCTAGGGAGAGGGAACAGAGAACTTGGACGGAATTCACAAAAATTAAATAATCCTATGTGGTAGAGATAAGTTTAAGAACGTAAATCCAAAGTTTAGAACATGTTTTGTCTAAGATTGTTTGAAATATATATTAATCAACGAAATAAGTATCTTCTATTGCTATAAATTCGCAATATAGAACAATAACTTTAAATTATGTCAGAATCCATATATTTATAAACTATTATAACCGATAACAAAATTTTCGTGGATCGGAATTATTTCTGGCCAGAGTAAAAATTAACAATTATAATATTCACCTGCTCCATTACCATAGTCGCTGAATAAATATTATATCGCACTCGATTTCTCTAAACTTTGTCCTCAGAAAGTATGTAAATAGATACGACTTTTTACTACTTGTCTATGACAATGTAATAACAAATGAGTCGCATTGTTATTAAATTAAGCTAGGCCTCTGGCAGCGAACGTCTTTGATAATAGAAAAAAACAATATACCTACGGTAAAAAATCAATCATCATGAATATTACTGATGTTATTTGGACGCGTTCAAAATTCAATAAACTTTGTTTAGTGTTATGATTATTAATATTGCTGAGGATTGGATAAAAAAGGTATGTTCACAATTATTTCCAATTACAAAACAATGCTTAAAAGATAGATATAAACAACTGATTTAAAATTTAAAAAAATGTCATTAGTTGAACTAATTTTGAAGTAGTGTTATCGAGGATTCGTTTGGTTTTTTCAAATTCCTAATACAATGCATCCCTTGATCTGTAGAATTTTTTTTGTGAACCGTTGTCGAGTCTCGCCGCTTCGACTAATAATTAGCGTACCGCCCGAGTTATTTTCGACCTTATGCGATTCAGCGCGCTTAAAGTCGACATTCGTTTATTGACTGTTTATGTTTTTTTGAGATTTACTTTTCAATGGACTTTCTTAGTTACTGCACCCTTTAAGAACTTTCAAGCAATTAATTGCTAAAAACAGTCAAAGTGTGTTAAAAAACAACGTTTTGATTTGTACGAGACATTTGTTTGGTAAGATTTCCACTTTTACGTAGTTTAGTACCAATTTTGCTGTAGGTACCTATTTTTTGCAGATCTGTTTAAAATGAATATTGAAAGTAGCCAAGTTCTGACAGTGAAATTAAATCAAAAATTAAGTTAACATCAGTAAGTAAAGCGAGAACTGGAGAAGGAAAATATGTTTTTAATTATCAGGCTTGCGTGTTTTGCCAGAAGGCAAAAAATTTAATATCTTCGAAAGAATTTTCAAAAAAGACATTTATTCAGTGTACGAAAAGGCGATCAGATATTTCAAGCGGCAAAGATTCTAAGTGGAATCAATTATACCATAATTTTAACGAGCTCAAAAACAGAGATATTTTATGGCACAAAAGTTGTTATAAATCTTATACAAGCGCAATAAATATTGCATCATATAAATCAAAATTTCAAAAAGTAAGTGCTCACTTTTCTGAAGAGCAGTTAGTTCAGACTTTTCAAAGTCAGAGGCCTACTATACGTGGTACACCTTTTGACATAAATAAAGTTGTATTTTGTCAAAAACGACAGCTCATACAAAAATTGTGCCAGCTTATGACCGAAATCATGCAAAACAAAATTAATGAAATTGCACGATATAATCCGCTGGTTCAGGCAAGATTAAGTGGAACCGATGTAATCGCTGCAGAAATAAAATATCATGCAGCATGTGTGTCCACTGAACTTCGCAATATACAGAAGCAACCTAGGGCTAGTGTATGTACCAAAAGAAATTTGGATGTTGAGAATGAGGCTTTAGAACAATTGTTAAGGGAAATGGAGAAAGGCTTAGATCGAGGAAAAGGCTACACGACCGTGTCAACATGTAACAGATATAAAGAACTTAATGGAAAGAGATGTGAGTGATCGAGTTTTGATATCAAAAATATCTGAACATTTTGGCGATAATGTTGAATTAATACAGCCCCTTCGGGTGAACGAACCAAGAATATTTTTGAAAAAAAGATCCAAAGAACATTACGTTGACATGATAATCCAGAAAACAGAGGTAGATTATATCCCTATATTCTCAGGAGTTTCAGAACTGCAAACTCTTCATAAAATTTGCCAGTGTATCAAAACTGACATGGATCAAATACTGGCATTCAATGAATTCCAAAATCTAAAAATTGATGATTATCAAAAGCACATTCCATCAAATTTATATTTTCTCATTAGTCTTCTTGTTTGCAAGGATGCTGACGACAACAAGAAGGAAATTCAAATACTTAATATTTGCCAAGATATAGTTTTAGCTTTTTCAAATGGAAAAAAAATCACTCCCAAGCATGTAGGTCTGGGCATTTTAATACATCAAGAAACTAGATCAAAAAAACTGGCAGAAGCAAGACATGCATGTGGACACTCGATTTCATACATTGACACACTAAGGATATGTCACAGTATAGCTCAGGAAGAAATTTAGTTATATTTAGAAAACGATCAAGTGACTATTCCAAGACAATTGGTACCTAACAGATTCGTTCAGTTTGCCGCAGACAATATTGATATTTTAGAGGAAACGTTAGATAAGGCACCTACATATCATGGAACGCAAATGGCCGCTTTCCAAAGAGGCCCGGTAAATGAAGTAACACCTGGGAAATTCGAATTTTTCTCATATAAAATTAAATTGTCAATCCCAGATGACTTTCATTTGTTGGAGAACATACAATAAAACAAATCGAAAAAACGGGTCCTACCAGAAACTAAAAAGAATATCATAATAGAAAAAGGGGAAAATCTAAGTTATGCAACAAAATTTCAAAATATCGCATGGATATTGTGCAGGTTGGCTGACTCAAAAATGCTTTAATTCCGCAATGGTCTGGTTTTCACAAAATAGTTTTTGAAAACAACGCATTTACCATTTTATATGGATATTTACCATTGCTACCACATGTGTCTTCCGATTATGATACAGTTTGGACTGTAATAAAAAGATGTATTGCAATTGCCAAGAAATTGAATAATAAATATACAGTTATTACTTTTGACCAAGCTATTTACTACAAAGCAAAAGAGCTTCAATGGAATCAGCCTGAAGTTACAAGTAATTCGATTATACGTCTAGGTGGCTTTCACATAACAATGAATTTTTTGAAGGTAATTGGACAGTACATTACGAATTCTGGACTTTCTGATGTTTGGTTAGAAAGTGGTCTTTATGGTCAATCTACCATAGAAGGAATCTTAGGAGGAAAGAAATACAATAAAGCTATCAGAGCTCACAAACTTACTTATGAAAGTTTAATGAGAGTAATAATTTACCTATTTAGTCATTGGTTAGTTGAGTGTAAATGTCCCTCGGTACATTGCCTAAATCTATTTCAACTCTTTTATTTAGAAATTCGAAATAGTTTGGAACGCGAGGAAAGTGTTTTGAGTAAATTTATGACAGCGATCAATACTGTGAAAGAATTATTGCAAGACTTTCCAGAATTTATTGAATCACAAACAGCAAAATTCAAATACTTGTATTCTTACATAGAATTGGTTGAAATTTTGTTGGAATTTCAATTCGCCGAAAGAAGTGGTAATTGGGAAGTTCATTTAAATAGTATTCGTAAAATGTTACCATGGTTTTTCGCATTCAATCTTACGAACTACTTAAGATGGGGCACAACGTATTTGCAAGATATGTACAAACTTCCCGATGCAGCACCTGTCATTTATGAAGAGTTTCTGAATGGAAATTTTGTTATCAAACGCTTACAAGGGAATTTTAACCAATTTTCTGTGGACCAAGCATTGGAGCATATTAACCAAAATTCGAAAGACGCTGGAGGAATATTTTAACTGACCAAAAATAGTACTAAATTAGACGAGTGGTTTTTGAGCTAAAATATAGTTGGTATGCTCCTGGATGAATTTAGATCATCATTAAACATTACCAGCAATTCCAACAGTCGAAATATTGAATATGGCACGAAACGAATGAAAACTGACGAAGATTCTGTTCAGAAATTATAAGGCGAATTCGCAAGATTCAATGTGTTTTCTAGAAATGACGATAGACTTGTAGTCATTTCCACCAGTGAAGTCGCTTCGCCTGCTACTCAACATTTTTTGCTTAATGCCAAAGATATAGGCGAAAATGCAGTGAAAAGCTTTTTATGTGTAGTTGGTACACCTAATTTCTACAAACCTTTAAAAACATTTCAGCATACAACAGTGAAACATTCTGCTGTAGAATGTCGAAAAACTTTCAGAGAGGGCAGGAATTCTTGCAGAAAATATTGGCAGCAAAGGAAATGGGAAGAAATATAAACTATGAGGATATTTTTAAGTTTGAACTAACACCGTACCCAATGGTCCGACTTAGGAGGTATAGTAGAGTCTTTCACTTCTAGTGAGAAAAGTATTCCGGTAAAAGACCATAAAACATGTCATATAATTGATGGCATGGCCTTAGTACAAAGTCTGGGAAAACATACTGGGGTGAAATCATTTGGGGATTATGCAAATAAAATAAAATCAATTGTATTTCGAAATCCTTACAGTGCCTAGAGAATTGATTTCGTATTTGATCATTACAAAGAGGATACAATAAAAATGTTTACTAGGAAGAAAAGGTGCTTGAAAGAGACCATACAACGCAACATTGACAGTATTGATACACTACTGCCTCAGCAATGGCACTTATTTATCCACTCGATATTTAATAAAGCACAGCTTACGGACTTTTTAAGCAAACAGTTGGACGAAAACTCATTAAATTTAAAGATTAATTTTGTCACTAGTGGAGGTTTCCGGAATATATTGGAATACAAGGCAAATTACGACTTAAGTGATGATTTATTGGTATCTACGCAAGAGGAGGCACATACAAGAATTATTTTACATATACTTTCTGCAAAAAGAGAGGGATACAGTAGGTGTATTGTGGACTGCACGGATACAGACGTTTTAGTCTTACTTGCTCATTTCAGGCACATTTTAACCTCAGAAATCTGGATGAGAGTTGGAGTAGAACAAAACCAACGTTTCATTCCAATTCATGACTTGAATATGGACAGGATGCGACACAACCAGTCAGTTTGCAGGCTTAGGGAAAAAGTCATGCTGGAAAACGTTTGTATCCCATTATAGCTTGCTGGCTGGGCTTGGTATTGAGCAAGAACTATCGGAAGAAACTTTTAGTCAAATTGAAAAATTCGTAATACATTTATATTCATCAAATGGCAACGTAAGCTCTATTAATTCGCTTAGAGGGATTTTGGCCGCCTGTAGATCTATCAAAAAATTACCCCCCACGTTAGACTTAGACAACATTGTCTCTGAGCACATTACCAGACTAAAATATGGTTAAATAGTCCAATCTCCAACCAAATAAATTTGCCGGGCTATGAGCGATCAGGATGGAAACTTGAAGAAGGAAAATTAGCAGATGTGATGTCAACACAATCAAATTTTCCTGTAGTGACTTCTGTCCTGAGCACTTGTAACTGTAAAAAAGGTAAGTGAAACATGTTTATCTGAAACGTTCTTATACCTAAAGAAAAATAATTTTAGGTTATACTGGATCTCTTTTTTCCTGTAAAAGAAAAGAAATCTGCTGTATTAGTTCTTGTAAATGTATGGCTCAGCCAACTTGTGCAAACAAAATTCAATCACCGGAAAGACCAATTTCTCCTGTTTCCTCTGAATCCAATTCAGACTAGATAGATTTTATTTGTATTCTATAGTTATTAGAAAGCTTTAGGCCTTTGTTAAGATATTTTTATTTGCTATATCTAATATATGTGTTTATGTTTCCAAATAAATATAGGTACAGAAAATTTTGTTGTCTTGTTTTTTCCATAAAATTTAATTATTATAAGGTGGAACGCTTGAATAATATACTACGACATTATTATAAATATTATTCAACTACTGAAACTGCAAGCAAATATTCTCAATTGGCAATGAAACGGACGAAAATCGACTATGTGGGGGGTTGAATCACATAAGGTCGAATATAACCCAAGTAGTACGGTAATTATGAACCTTCATCGCATGTCCGTGGTCGGGCCGCCGAGACTCGACAAGGTTTCACAAAAAAAATTCCACAGATCAATGGGAGCATCCTATAATAAATTTGAGAAAACCTACTGAATCCTCGATAATAAACCTTTACTACTGGCGTTTTTTTCGATAATTTAATGCTTTTTGAGTTATGATGACTTTGGTGAGTTAATACGTTTCAGGGCAAGCGTGATTATGTTAAGGGGCTCCATAAGAAAGCGTAGGGCGGACAATATTGAATAATTAAAAAAATATATTTTCGAATAAGGTACGTACCTAATATTATGCGACCACAAAGCAGACGTTTTGTAAATTTTAAATATGGAAAAAAAAATGTTTTTTTAGGAAATTTGACCCCTGTACAGGGGGATTTTTTCACGACCAAGTTAAATCGTCTTCTCTTTTCATGGGGCATCGTTTAAAATAGGTCGTAGCATTTAGCAACACATTGCAAACGAAAATCGTTTCTAGGCTACTTTTCAGGCCTTGCTCTCTCTACTAACTGACTGACTCTGACTCATCAAAAGTATTGATTACTTCCAGGTAACTTAGTTAAAAATTTGTGTGGAGGTAGGTTTATAGTAGTATAAGTGTATAGGGAAAATCAGCATCATCACATTGACTACTTTCGAACATTATGTATAAGTTGCTCCTGATATGCATTTTTTCAATTGCTTCAAAATACTATTTTACATGTTGTTTGCTACTCAATGGTGCGACTTGGCAAGTTCTTACACAACAAAATTGATCTTTAAAGTTTGGAAACAACTAAGTCAAGTATTTTATTGTCAAAGATCTAGTCAAGAAGTATTTGAGTACAGTCAACGGCACATCAAGAGCTTAAATATTTAAAACATTTAATTTTTGATCTTGAACTTTGTTTATTAGGTGTTTATTTTAGAATCAACTAGAGAACTCTGACTCTTTCCCAGACGCACTTCTTTTATTAGCCGAGCTGCTATGCAAGTACCAGGTACTACTTCAGGTTTTTTGTTACAAACTTGGCATTCCTTCACATTTATGGTTTTGCTGAGATTCATTTAATCGAAAATATCCACTTTCATTTATCAAAGGCAATGTGATTTCTGTCAATATAGATAACTAAACCTAGAACAAAATCGCTACATGTAGGCAAGTAGGTATTTATCATACCACAAAAACATATACAAAAAGTAGCGAATGGAAGCCTTGGTATTGCGTTTTTTCATTCAAATCCACATTCAATTAGAATGAGAAATAATAATAATTAAATTCGTCCCGATTAACATGTTCGTCTTAAGATAAAAGGTAAATAAAAGCAATTCAACAAATAATATTATCACAGCTCACTAAGAGCTGTGATATTATTCTGGATGATGATGCTTCCGTTTGTTGTTTGCATATTTGTTAAAACCGTATCGTATATCAATTTGTTGGCTAAATGACGGCGGATATCAAATTTCTCTTTAACAAAGCGTTTGAAAATATAATCACGTGCAAATATCGCAATTTCATTCCATTCAGCGAATATTGAGAACTTTTTAATTATTCAAAGCAGACGGAATGTAATTCGAGAAAATAAATATTGGTAAAAGTCATAGACATTTTGAAAATTGTTATTATTATTATTCAGCATTTGTGGTTGAATTGTAACAATAATCCCTTTTAATTCTTGCAGCTATGTTGGTCGTTTATTAAGCCACCGCTGTTCGCCCGTCTGTCAGCGGACTGTATCTCATGAAGCGTAATACAAACTGAAAATTTTGAATGTGTATTTCTATTACCGCTATACCAAAAATAGACTAAAATTAAAATTAAAGGGGTCTCCCATACGATGCATACTCTTTCTTGGTTTGATGTCAATAATAGCTGTATCTTTTGACCGTAATAGATAGACATTTCTTATACGATAGTACGGGACCCTTCTTACGCAAGTCTAACAGGCATTTCCGTTTTTTAAAATAAACTCAGTTGTATTCCGCTCGATTAAGATCAAGAGATCTTGGTGGTCATGAATTCACAAAATGCCTGCATGTAAGACGATCTTGAAAACCTGTAGTTAACAATTAGGTATTTAAGTAGTCGATAATGCTCCATCCTGCATAAATATAATGTTTTCTCTGTGACGGGAAAAACTGTTGATAGGTGACAAAGTATCACTTTCTTCCCCACGGGAAAAAAGAGAGTACTTTTTTCCGGTTAGATATATATGCACATAAATATCAACCAAAACATAGAATTAAACTGACAGATATTTGATTACCTTGAAGGTTTCCTGAGCAACGAATATCCAATTGTCGCCTACCACTTAAAAACTTCAAATTTTAATTCGATAATCTTCTGACTTTAGTATATTGTAATATTTTTTAATATTAAATCATCTTTTTTCCTGTCACAGAAAAAAATTGTTTACACAACCTTTTTTCCCTTGTATATTAATTAACTATTTTGATACTTTCTTGTTCTTTTTGTATCCGTGGGAAGATAGTCTTACTTGCAATATTTGCAGGTATCGTTCACGAGTAGGTACCTAATACAGTTACAGATACAGCGTCTCCATACTTGCATATCTTCAAATCTCTTAAATATTTTTTTACAGAAAAATGGACCGACGTTATTAGTTGGTGCACTGAAAAGTATGAAATAATATTAATTATATTGGTGCTGTTACTTTTGAAGTTGTGCAGTTACATTTGGGTTGATAACTTTTGGCACCAACTTCACAAGTACCAGCACCAATAGAATTAATATTATTTCATACTTTTCAGTGCACCAACTAATAACGTCGGTCCATTTTTTTGTAAAAAATATTTATTTCACACTTTTGAGTGTAACATTAGTCACGAAAATTGTTGAACGTTCGCTAATACCACGAATATCCTATAACCCAGGTATATTCTTTGCTTGTCCTTGTTACTATTATTATGTAGCGATCTCAAAACATCGCTGCGCAAATATGTAACAGAATTTTAGATTTAAACATTTTACCATCGTTCTATCTCGAAAACCGTAACTATAAGCAAAGAAGATAGATACTACATAAAAGTGTACGTCGTACAGTAAATTTGTGGCGAAAACAGAGTGAGCTTCGTTAACCAAGTGACGAGGGCGCTATCGTCGAAAATGAGTATTCAATCATCAGCCCGCTGCCCGCTAGAACACATAAGTACCTATAGCCGTTTCTGGTCACCTGATAGCCGAATGTTGAATATTCTACAAAATACTCATTTTCGACGGTAGCGCCCTTGTCACTTGGTTAACGAAGCTCACTCGGCTTTCGCCTCAAATTTACTCTCCGATGTACACTTCTATGTAGTATATATTCTTTGCTCTAAGGAAAAAATGTTCATTATTAATGTTGTTACAAATACTATTGTCTTTCATGTAGTGCCCACAAATTTTCAATTTTTGAAAGAAATCGCCCTCTCCACATAGCAAAAAAGCACATACATATTTGAGAATTTAATATGCCTCTTACTCGAAATTACCGTAAGTCATTTGAAAAAATGTTCAATTTAAACGTTTCCGAGTATCTTTAATTATACCAACTCAAATTTTCGATTTTCGAGAAAATTTGTCCCAAACACCCCTTTCGGGGTTGGTTTTCGGAGGGGAGGGGATTTTGGATTTGCGTTTTTATGAATATTGGACCATTTCTCAAGCCTCCTCTTTTAAATTAATCAAAAATTATCAAAATCATTACGATTACTATATAAAACGCGCGAAAAAACAAAAAAAAGCAGACACTCGAATTGTATACCTCTTCTGTTCGGGGTTCGTCTGTCAAAAATCCAATGGTTTGACCGTAGGTATATGCCAGTTTTGATTATTGATTGTTTGCCAGCACGTTTTTTATGTTCACGCCTTTTAAATAGTACCTAAACGTGCTCCGATTTTCATGATTGTTTTTCCTTTTGATAGAGGATAATAATCAAGAGATTATAAATCCAATATTCAAATTTTCAGGGTCTCATAAAGCTCCTCCTTTAGAAAAAGCCCTTCGACTAAACTATTTTTAAGAAAATTAAACTTTCTTTCTTATATCTTAAAATATTTGTGCTTGAAAATTTCTCGATTACTGTGACGGTTTCGTATATGAAAATGTCAATGTCTCATTTCAGAAACAGCTGCTTATAATTCAAAATATATTTTTTAATAACGTTTTTCATTAATAGATACGTAGTTTAGAAATCTGAAGTAATAGCCTGAGATATGATTCATTTTACAATCTTTTAGATTGAAATATATAATTAATTTGATCAAAATGTGTAATTTTCTTCCTTATTCCTTGGTAGTAAAGTGTTCGATTCGTGTACAGATGGGCACAGGTTCAATAATTATTGAAACTGTTCTGTTTTACATCACAACATTATCCACACAAAAAATATTTTTTCTGGTGGGAAAATTAATTATTAATCAAATAATAATTTGTTATTTGAATTATTGAGGGGTAAAAGATGAACAACTTAATATGAATAACTATTATTAACTGTTAAATTTCGAATACTCGTTAGTCTTTCCAGTTGCAAGATATCGTAATATAATTGATAGGCGTTGAATAGGTGTTATAGCATACCTCATATTTGTAATTTTTCCCAGGTAAATCCAATCTTACAAAATTCTTTTACCTTAATTTTCTTCAAATCTCTTAGAATATATTCGTGAGTATATTTTTGACTCTTTTTAACCAATTACGTTTTGGCTGTTTGGGTTTGAGTGGTGATACCTACAATATTATTACACAATAAAAGTATTTTGCAAATACTATCGCCTGTCTAGGGGCCGCCTAAATGTAAAGGAACGTATACTTATTCAAGCAGATATTATAATTACTTTGTCATTAATTGTGAATTTTCGAGATTATTGCTGTAAGTCTGTGTTTAAAAAAAATCTGTGGCTTTATTCACAGGCTATAACTAGAACAAAAATGTAGTCTTTATAACTGAAATAATTCAAAAACTGTAACATTAGGTATTGGGACCGTTTTTAAAAGGGTATTTTGTCAATGATTTTTGAAAATGTATTTCATTTCGTCATATCTTAAAAGATCCCTGTAGAATCTAGAAAAAAACTATATTAAATTCAAGATAATATAGGTATATGGCATTTCCTAAGAAACATAACTTTGATACATATGATGTTACCTTATAAAACATTTGTTTATTACAAGTTAATTTTAAAATGTGAAATTGACTCTACCTTTTACATCTACTCAAATCCTTTTTAGTACCTATATCAAATTCCGGAATAAATTGATCACCGTGTATTTCAAGCTCATCATCGTATGTTAATAACAATATTCCGCAACATTTATTTCTAATGTTGTAATGTGGCTTGATTTTATTGATTATAACAGAAAGTTGTTTATTTTTTATATATTACAGAATATGCGTTTAAAGTTTATGTGGACAATCATAGCAACTGTGATGCGAATTATAGCAGCAGAGGCAACCGAAGGTACAAATTTGCCCTATAATTGTAGAGCAGAAGGTAGTGCGGACGTTCACTGTAGTGGCACTGGCATGACTGAGATACCAAATGACTTGTCAAGATCGCTTAGAAAACTGAGCATCACCGATGCAGATATCAGCTACATTAGGAAGAATTCACTGGATTTGTACAGAGAACATTTGAGAGACATGTAAGTATTAAATAATCAATAAAATTGTACTTATATTTCATATTGTATATATACGAATAAAATAAATTTTTTAGGCTTTCATAAATCTGATCTGAAAAATGGAACCTCAATAAGATCAGCCGTACCTACGTGTGTGACAGCCTGTTTTGTTCGAAATTATCAACGAAAATGGTTGAAATTTTGTGACTCAATTAATATTAGATTATAGCATAAATAAAGTCTGATCCAGAATGAGGTAAATAAATAAGAAAAATGTATATCTAAATCCTTTTCAACTGACAAATCAAATGAAAGTTCACTTTATGAGTAATACAAATCTACAATTTTATAAATATTTTTTAGAAAAAATTAGACCGACTTTAAAACAAAAACAAAATAATATTAATTCTATTGGTACTGGTAATTTTGAAGTTGTGCAGCTGTAGTTAATGAAAACTTTTGGCACCAACAAAAGTATCAGAACCAATAGAAATAATATTATTTTGTATTTTTCAGTTCACCAACTACTAAAGTCGGTCCAATTTTTTGTAAGAAATATTAATAAAATTGTATATTTGTATTATTTACTCATGTGAACTTTCATTTGAATTGTCACTTGAAAAGGATTTAGATTTAAATTTTCCTATAAGATTATCTTCATTCAGAATCAGGATTTACTTATGCTATAATCTAATATGGATTGAGTCACAAAATTTATTTTCTACTATTTTTGTTGATAATTGAGGACTAAACAGGCTGTCACAGACGTAAGCACGGCTGATCTTATTCATAAATTTGTAACAAATATTAATTTCACACTTTGAGTGCAACATTAGTCATCCAAATCATTCAGCGTTCAACAGATAAGTACGTTGCTTATATGTACAGGGTGTCCCACATAAGATCCTCTATCCCCTTATCTCGGAAGATATTCTATTTAGGAAAAAAGTTAAATACAAATTATTATTGTTTTTAAGGAAAGTCTTATAGTATATACTTTTCACGTATACAGGGTGCTCAGTTGTCCATGGCCTGGACTCAACTCTTGAAAATGAAATGGTACACCCTGTATATTACTTTGGATTCCTCATAAAAAATAAGAATAACTTTCAAAAAGATATTATATTTTGTGGTTTAGGATTTAATAGCAGTTTTATTTATTTTTTTGCTAAAAACGTATTTATTTAAGGTAGTCGAAAAAATATAAGTATATCATATATGGTGAATATGCCATTTTCATGTTTAAGACAACATCCCAATACATAACTTTAACTGTTTCCTATGACTACAAATTATACAGGGTCATCTCAGAAATTGATCCGATCTTGATATATAAAATCATCTATAAGTCGATAATTTTAAATGGAACACCCTATATATCATGGCCGATTTAGATTGTTCACAAAAAAATAAGATAACTTTGTATAAAATGCCCTATACCTATCTCTAGCCGTTTAGAATATATTCGCTATTAAACATTTTCTATGTAATAAACATACCTTTCTTTTGAATTTAGTGAGGAAATACGTTACAAATATTTCTTAACGGGCTGACTGTAACAGACTTTCAACAATATACAGTAATTTAGAACTCCAACTAATATATCTGTATTTTTTGAGAGAATAGTTCACTAAAAATCACAAAATTAAACAAAATACTGCATGTAATCAAAATCAACGCTGCAAAATCAAAACTGCCATGGAAAATAAATAAAGTGCTTTGGAAACCAACGTAAATAAGAACTGTCAAATAATAATTTTGGATTGTTGTGCGTTTAGTTCATCTAAAGATGAAAGTCATTATAAGCTAAAGCTTATAATGACTTAAAGTGCCGAAGAAAGGTTAAATTTATATCAGTGCCATCTCCAAAATAACAAAAGCATTGCACTGACTATTAGAGCATATCGTCAAAAGTATTTTTAAAGAAGAATACCGGAAACATCCATATTTGGGCGAATTGAACGAGATCTCGAACAGCATGGTGTTTTAAAGTATGGAAAAAGAAATAAACCTAAAAATAGTTTGGATGATGAAACACAATTGAATATATGTATGTATTTCGAATAATTTACAGAAAATTCCATCAGAGATGCAGAAAAAGACTTAAATATTGCTAGAACTGATATCCATAGAACACTGGGAATGAATAATTACAGAGTTTTAAGTTCGGTTAAATTACAACACATAGAACTTAATGATCATATTCTTCGCTTGGAATATTGTAACTTCATGATGGCTTGTCATTTTCGTGACCGTAATTTTTTTAACAATATTTGTTGGACGGACGAAGCGATATTTACTACCTCAGGGATATTAAATAGAAAAAAATAGAAAAAAACTCACTATTGGTCTCAAGTAAACAAAAACAATATTGTAACGTTTAACCCTGTAACGTTTTGGGGTGAGTTCACTTGCGTAACAATCAAAATTCGCAGATTGCTTCCAATGATTTATTTTCAAACACACTGTACACGGCTTTCTGTTGTAGTACAACTGTCACTACTTGTCACTTTGACTATCGCGTTCCAACTACTTTCGAGTTATGTCTCCAATTGACTGATACAATAAACTGATTGTGTCCCGTGATCGTCACGGCTTTATATATCTGAATCATGATATGACATTCATCGAGAATGTTCTATGATTATCTAGACGAACATAATTAATGTTCTAGATCCTTGTCAAACTGACAATAGTATGACAAATTGTACCTCACATAAAGTTTCTGGAAGGATCGAGAATAAATCTACTATAATTCTAGAACTACATAATGGCTACAGCTAGTAACTCCTGCCGCGTCACACAGTAATTTTGTTCAGCCTTTGATAAACTCTTACTGTAATATGCTAGTACATACTCCACTCCTATTCTTTGGAACAAAATTTCCCCAATTCCTGTTTTACTGGCATCAGTATCTAGGATAAATTCTCCTTCTCTCTGGGGATAAGCCAGAACAATAGAAGAGCACAAAGCACCTTTCAGATATTCGAAAGCATTCTGACATTCTGGAGTCCAATTGTAAGGTCTTTCCTTCTCAGTTAGTCGATGCAATGGACGGGCAATACTAGCAAAATTCTTTACGAACCGTCTGTAATATGAACACAGGCCTAAGAAACTTCGCAGTTCTGTTTTGTTCCTTGGTACAGGCCAATTATGAACCACTTCTGTCTTTTCCGGATCTGTTCTTACACCATTTGCGGATATTATGTGTACTAAATACTTCACCTCAGTTCTTAGGAAAGCGTTCCAACTACTTTCGAGTTATGTCTCCAATTGACTGATACAATAAACTGACTGTGTCCCGTGATCGTCACGGCTTTATATATCTGAATCATGATATGACATTCATCGAGAATGTTCTATGAATATCTAGATGCACATAAAATGTTCTAGAGCCTTGTCAAACTGACAATAGTATGACAAATTGTACCTCACATATAGTTTCTCGAAGGATCGAGAATAACTCTACTATAATTCTAGAACTACATAATGAAATATACAAGCAACAACTATTGTAAACAAGGTAGTAGAATAAATAGCTACTAAACGAATAACAACCGTAAGTACATGACTATACCTATCCACTTTACAATATATTTATCTCTGAGTTAAAATTAGATGCTATCATAGACATCTGGTTGTTTTGATGTCTATGAATGCTATTGTCACCTTCCACTTAAAGAGGCGGATAATAACTTCCGAATCAAATCTCTAGGACCAGAGGTTCCAAAAAAAATTGTAATGTAATAACCAGTATGGGGGTAATCCTGCTAATGCAACAGCTGATTTGTTTCTTCTTCTTACTTTATTTCTAGGCATAGCCTGTTCATGCTTCGCAGCTTGCCTTCAGTTCAATCAATCACTGACAAGATTATCGCTCCACCTTTTTCGTGGCCTCCTTATACTTCTACCCAGTGATGATTTGTCTCGTGCTATCCTTACTATTCTCCCGTCCCGTCCATTCGATTTATGTGTTCGTCCCATTCGCGCTTTCTGCTCAATCATTTACATTTTTCTCCTTGCGTTTTCCCAGTAATTTTTCTTAGAACCTTCGTCTCGCTTGTTTCTAGGAGCCTTTTAGTTTTGGTTATGTCCCGCCGGGTCTCTGTTGTATAGGTCATTATGGGTGTGATTACAGTTTTGTACATACTTGACATCGATATCTATATATTTGTTTTTCCATATAGTGTCGTTTAGACATCCCGCTACTTTTAGTGCTTTTTATCTGACCTCTGTGTGAATATCACAATATCCAGATAGTTCTCTACCTTGAATTTCATTTCCTGCTGTATTATTTTGTCGTCAACGACAAGTTTGCATCTTATAAGAATTTTTAATGTTGTCAGGCTTTTTGTTTTGAAGGTAGAAATTATCATATTGAGGGACTTTGCTATACGATTGATATCGGCATAGCTCAGAACTCTAATGATGCGGTCACCCATCTTGTCTTCACTCAAACTCCTTACCTGAATATTTTGTTAATCCATAATTATGTTAGAAAGCAGTGGGCTTAGTGAGTCTCCCTATCGTATTTTATCTACAGGTATTGGTTTAGTGAGTTCCCTATCGATCTTGGGGTTCCTAGATCACGAAAATCATGGTATCTCAAGTCCGTCGGTCTGTCTGTCTGTAGTCTGTTGGCGTTGTAGCTCAATAACGGCTTGATCTAGGACAACGAATTTTAGTATGCATATTGAAGGACTACCGGCGACGCAATGTAAGGGTTTTCGTTAATCATATATACAGGGTGTTCAAAATATTAAGTGTCAATATAAGAACGGTAGAAGCGATGAGGTTGTTTCCATGAGCAAAAAGATGTAAGTTATTCAGGTCGATAAAGATACATTCTCGAAGAGGGGTGGTTTGTCGAGGGAAGTCATAGGTAAAGGCTTTTACCAATTTTTGAACATAAGAATAGTAGTGCTTGTTCGCCATTCGTCTGGTATTCTGTGGTAGATAAAAATATTTTTAATCAGTTTGGTTAGTTGTTGGATGAGTTCTTGTCCGCCCTATTCGTTTGGAATGTTGTCTGGTCCTGGACTTATTCTATTTTGTAAATGTCGGAGCGCCGCTTCAATGTCTGATTTTCTGTAAGTTTTAATAAAATAGGTTAAAGATTACTACAAACAGGATAGGCACCTAATGACAGATTAGCAACGAATAACCCGTTCCAAAAATATTTGTTAGGGGTACTTCATATTTAGTGAAATCTAAAATTCCATACTCCCTATTGTTCTTAGTAAAGGAATATTAGTAAATAATCTAATTATAATAAACGAGCAATGCTTGTATATATGTCGCAGGCTTATTACAATATCAGTCTTATTATAATAAGCCTAGGCTTTATCAATATGACTAGGCATATTGTAAAACTACCAAAATAAATGAAAATCTGAAATGACTAAGACGTGTTATAATACGCCTGACGCTTCTTAGTTTTATTTTTCAAAAGAATCTGTACGAGATTGTTTTTAGAATCTGACTGTATAAAATACGTCGTATTATAATACGACTGGCAGTGTGCTAGGCAAATTATGTAAATCGATTATAGGGAAAAAAATTAATAATCATAGATTTGGATTATTTATTACAACATGGTCCACTCTTATGACATTTGCTTGTAGATTTCTTATGGGATTTAAGACATAAACATTTATTGTTACGACACTGAGACTTGCTTGGTTTGCAAGAACACTTTTTGAATCCCTGTCCTTTTGAAAATAATCATAAGGCTTCTCTTAAGGAAATTACTTTATCCTCTGGATGGTCCATGGATGGTACCAATTTGGAAAACATGATTGGAGACATTTACTATGGTTCCCAGGATATTTTTGGGATCCAGAGGTCCTCTATCTACTTTAGAAACTTCGATTGCTACGGTTTGACCTATCTCAAGTGGTTTCAATTTCTGATTACTTACATTTAGCATTTTTTCTGCAGCTCTTTTTTGGCTCACTACACATTATTTTCTTTAGTTCTTGACTATTTCTTCATTTTTGCATAGATTGCACGTCTGTTCTGGTTCACTTTTGAAATTAGAACGACCTTCATAATGTTGTCCACATCCTCTACATACATCATCAGCAATAAATTGCTGCGATATTTCAGGAACTTTCTTCGCGAATTCCGTTGTAGTATCACCATCATTAATATATAATATTTGTACTCCAGGATTTGATTCCATTTCGTATGCCTCTAGTTCTTCTACTTCATACGTAAGTATAATGCTGCCGTCAGTATTATTTATATCTCGCTCATCCATAGAAACGTACCTCTGTGGGCTATCTATGACATTATCTGGACTTCTTAATAATAATTCATTATTTTCCAGTGAAGGATCTGCAGAGCAAGCATATTCAGATATCGTGTTATTTAACACTGCTTCCAGATCGTCTTCGTTTTTGACCATTTCAGCCGGCAAATTAGTAGATAATAAGCCTACACGGAAATCCACCTCAAATAAAGCTTTATATGGTGAACGTTTGATAATTCTGTGGTAGGAAGAATTGTTTTGCCATTGTACGAAATAGCAACCATGTGACCAATTTGTTGAAATATTATCCCTCAACCAAGCTTTGAGCATATTTTCTACATCTTGGTTTGATCTCTCGACACTCGACCGTACTTTGCGGATGTCGCGGGCGGCCGTTGATAATTTTACAAGATGGCCATTTGGCAACCATTTCATGAATAGTATGGTTGACAAACTCCCTGCCATTATCACTCTGCAAGACGATTGGCGCTCCAAACTCCAAGAAAATTTTCAGTTCTTCGCATACATTCTTTGCACTCTTAGATTTCAAAGGTCTTAGATGAATAAACTTAGTAAAATGATCTTGATAGTTCATCAACCACTTGTATTCTCCATCAGGCGTTGACTGTAAATCTATAAGGTCGACTTGTCCACGATGATTGAAATCTTTGGATAAAATAGGTTTGACTACTAATACTTTTTTTGGTAACTGCTTCTTCTCAGCACATATAGTGCAGCATCTAACAAATATTTCCAATGCTGGTCTGGGAATGGCATACTTCGGTTTCAAAGCCATTAACATTTTA
The DNA here is from genome assembly GCA_958507055.1 of Crioceris asparagi. Lineage (NCBI taxonomy): Eukaryota > Metazoa > Arthropoda > Insecta > Coleoptera > Chrysomelidae > Crioceris > Crioceris asparagi. The sequence continues at coordinate 76,320,788 of OY293826.1, read as the reverse complement.
TCGCGGCCTCCGTGGCCAGTACTTATATGAATGTCGACTAATTTGTTGTAAAACTCTTCGTAAGCAATTATGAACGCTATGTGATCTTTTTTGTTTGTTCTTTTTTTTTGATAACTTTTCTTATTCCTCCGATTTCAATAGTCTCGTAAACTCGTGAAAAATACAGCTGATTATTATTTCTTCTAATTCCTTTATCTTTTGCTTCACGCGAACTAATCAAAATATCAGTAACTTTTTTTATCTTTTCCAGTGTCCAAGGCTTTGCAACTCTTTTCGTGTTCTGAAATAAAATACGTTCATAAAAAATATTTGTTGACAAACCTTTAATAACAATTAGCTGTGCATGCGCACAATAACGAATACATAATATATAATAATAGCTTTGTTCGCGGTAAGAGTTCAGAACCAGTTCCGAACGCTAAGGAAGCAATCACAATAAATAAACAATTTTGTAAGACTATCATTTTTTGGGCAATTTGCCTGTTGTGGTTTGGTGCCTTAGGGTTCTGGACAAGTCCGGAATCGCCTCCGTGAACAAAGCTAATGGTACTTTAAATAAGGGGCTTAGAAAATCTCTAATACTAAAACTCCCTATCATAACATTGAAAAGTTTGAGGTTATGGTAATATTTCTTTATTATAATTTCTCACCTTTGTAAAACTTTTCAAGTTCTTTATAATAGTTGTCGTTGTGAACAAATTCACCTTGCGAGTCATCACTCATTTTCAATAATTTACACGAATATTGCACAGAGAAACTGAACAGGAAATCACAACAACACACAATTAGCCTGACAAGCCGGCAGTCGTATTACTTGTATTACAATACGACCAGTAGAACCTAATAAGCAACAGGCGTATTATAATACGTCTTTGATTGTCAGTCAAATTGCGAGTTCCTTGATTATTTCGGAGATATTTCAATAGGCCTAATCGTATTGAAAAAGCCTAGGCGTATTATAATATGGCTGATTTACAATAAGACTACGACATATATACATACATGCAAATTTTATCTCGGAATACAGATTATACCTAACTAATATGTGGATATGAGCCCATTGATATCAAAGGACATGAGTCGCTCAATGGATAAGCTCACGGCTGATAATTTGGATATCCTCGGTTCGTATCCAGATCAACTTTTTTTAAGTAAAAGGTTTTAATATGAGTTTTTTATAATTTAATCGGAAATTTTCTATGAAAAAATGTTTACATTTCTAATCTAATATATTAACGAGCAATTCTTGTATATAAAAAGATTCTCGGAAACGGCTATAACAAATTAGATAGATATATAGATAAGGTTCTACTTTTAAACATTATATAAATGACTTTCCTGACAAAACGCGAGGGTATCACCTTCGAGGTCCATAAACTTTTTCTTGAATGATTCGCAGATTTGGATAAAAATTTGCAAAAAAGGGTTTTAAAAGCCGAGAATTCGATTGGCGTTACAAGCATTTTTAATGGCTAATGTGACCCTCCAGGTCCACATTAGCTATTTAGGGAAGGGCTCCGCAAATTGCTTTACAAATTTTAGTACGGGGTTTGGGGTTCGATCAGACGATTAGTGATACAGCTGAGTTCTGGTATGTTTCACATTCATATTTATTTGGAAATCTGTAAATTATGAGCTATGTGAACGATAAAATCAATATTTACCGATCTACCGATCGCAATACATTTTAACTAGAAATAGGTATGCACATATGTGAACTAAGATTAAACATCCTTATAGACCAACTCTAAATCTTGTGTTACCCGAGCAAAGCTCGGTCGCCCAGATATTATAATTAAATAAGAGATAAAATCAGATAAATAAAAAACTCAATGGTTTTTATATAAACATTTATTCACTATTCATTTTATAATTATTAATCATAAATATTAATCATATAAAAAATATTCTCAAAGTTTCCAACAACGAATCATTATAAACTCATTATTTTTTTAACTACAATAACTACTCTAAAATGTGAATTGTGTGTGAAGGCGATTGATAAGAAAAATTGTCGACAAGCAAAAAATTGGGTTTAAACCTGATGACTTGATTTTAAAATAAGAAAACCTACACCGATAACATGGAGAGCAGGCAGCTATACAAAAAAGCCGCAGAAGCATTGAATCTCGGTGTGGATCGGTAGGGAATTATTCAGAAAAATCATGAAGAAAAGCAACGGCGAGTAAGGAAAAAGAAGTATGATGGTAATATTCTTCCATAGTTGCTTAAAGAAAAAATAAATTTGGAATATTGACATTATGAAAGCTTATAAAAAACTTAGGTCTTAGACACAAAAAAGCTTCGGTTGAGATATTTTGCGTTTTCCTTGATGCAACTTGGGCATTTGCTAATAGAAGTGGCTAAGGAAAATGAGACGTCTCGACTAAATCAGTGAAGCGAAAAAAGTTTGTGTTATCAAATATCCATGGTTATTTAAAGAAAATCAGAATCCATCACCAGATCTATGAAAAACTTATGGTGAGTATTTCCGAATACGACATTTTCAAAAGAAGTATAGAATGGTTATACAATTATTTTAATCTAGAGGAATATGTCAGCGTTTAATACTAAAATAGCTTTTGAAGAAGCTAGATAAGGGCTTTACTGCAAAATCAGGAAGCAATTCAGACTTACAATAGCTAATAAGCTCGGGGACTCTTTGTGTGTTTCAATGCATCACCGGCCTGAAAATTATTATTTTTTTGAAAATCACACAATTATAAATAAATAAATAAATTAATAAAAATATTACTAGCAGTATTATTCAAATTCAGAATCATCTGATTCTTCTGAACTACTTTCTCCATGTTCTATAATAGAGATGATCAGTGGTGCCACTTGAATATCAAGCATTTTTTCTCTGTTCCAACAGTCTAGATTTATTTTTTCCGTATGCTCCACAGCTTTCTTCCAGTAATCATCAAATATACCTATGTTCTACAGCTTTTTCCAAAACTTCTGCTGCCTTTCTTGCATCAAGTCCATCCCCACAATTGTTTTCATAGTAGGTTTTCTACATGCCCAGTAAACGCAAAATCTCATGACAATTTCATCCACGAGGCATAATTTTGGTTTTGGTATCGACTTGGTTTTACGAAGAGTTCATATTTTAACCTGGTGATGGATTCTGGTTTTCTTGAAATGGCCATTGGAATATTTGATCCTCTTTCCAAGATGAAGTGGGTTGTTTATAAATTGTTCTTGAATGGTAAGAAGCGTTATCCATCATGATTATTGAGGGCTCTTCAGGATTGGGAATTAGTTTTTCCCTCATTCATTTTGTAAAAAGTTTACAATTCATATTTTCGTGGTAATCGCCGCTCTTTGATGTGAACGAAGAAATTAAAGTGGCTCCATTTATAAAACCACTAGATGAGCCAGCTTGTAGTACGATAAACCTCTTGTCTGAACCATAACCTTTTTTAAGCTTCACTGATTTTACTGAATCATCTTGCCATGATTTTGACCCAGCTCCATTTGCAAATTACCATAATTCGTCAAGAAAAACAACTTTCCTGAATTTTGACTCATAGTTTTCTATCTATTTCTTTTAAAACATAACTTTTTCTTTAGCAATTCAAGGTAGCTCACATAAGTGTTTCTTATTGCAGACCAAAACTTATTTTTTAATTAACACTCATAATGATCTAAGACCAATATTACAAAAAAAAATATTCTTCTCCCAATCTTGTAATGGTTTTTTGAGGCATTTAGGTGGTAAAATAACATTCCTCACACTCATCTTTACAGTTTCTCCTCTCATCTAAGTTTTCTTTTTCCTTGTTCGTCGTTGTTTCCTCTTCACGGTAAACCCTTACGATTCTCCTACTGCCAAGTTCTCTATTTTGTTGGTGTTAGTATGCATTTCTTCTTAATTTTTGAAATAATTCAGCAGATTCAAGACCATTTATTTCGCCTGTGGATGCAAAAAACTCGCAAAAAAATTTCGTTTTTCCATATTTTTAAAGTTAACTGACAGATCTGTCAAAATATGTAGGAAATTATTTCAGAATGAATACTAGGCGAAAAAGACAGTGACATATTAGAAAAATAGTTATTTATTATACCTACAAGGGAAAAAAGTATTAGATTTTAGCTCGAGGTTGTGAGTACTTTTTTCCCGTGAAAAAAAAATATTTTTGTCACCTGTCAACAGACATAAAATGGCATTTTTCTCTCGTCAGGGGAAAAACTCGTTTTTAGGACAACCAACTCAAATTTAAAAATATTGTTAAGCACATTTTTGTAGCTTGTGGGGTTTTTATGTTTATCTCTCTCTTATTCATGTAACACGGACGTCCTATCGTTTTCGGTACGGCTGCCTTTATGACGTTATTTTTTCTTGGATCCGAGTAACATAGCATTAGATTAGTTTGTCGTAGATAAATTCCTAATCCGCCTCGTTAAGTGCAAGGCGACTATACAACAAAATAAAAATGATTAAATAAATGTTAATACATACATACATACATGGATGTATTTTATTATTATCTTTTCAGAACATTATCCAATTGGCGGTATTTGAAAGTGATAGAAGATGGCACCTTTGCAAATATTTCAAATCTGAGAACACTGTAAGTACGTATCTATATATTATTTTGTAAGTAATTGCCTAGAATCAAATGTTTCATGTCTTTTGAAATAGCGCTTCCCCTTTTTTTATTTGTTTATTCAGAATGAACTTATATTATCTATGAGACTGTATAGAATAATACTCAGTTTTTTATATCTAATTTTTTGTTCTTGTTATATCCCACAATCTTCTAAATTTATTGATTATTTTATTTGTTAAATAATTTCAAAGTTCTGTAACGTTTAGCCCTCAGCTAAACGTTGTGGGGGAGTTCAATTGATTAATTCACTCCAAAATTCGCAGATTGCTGCCAAAACGTTTATTTCCAACACCTTGTAAACCTTCCATAGTAGAACTTTTGGTTACGACTTGTCATTTTTAATTTTTACAATTACAGTTACCGACTAAACCGCTATCTACTTATGACCACCGATTATGAAGATTTGGTTAGGGTTAGGTTATGCTTATAACTCAAATTGACTGTTTTCACAGACTGATTGTCACCCATGATCGTAGCGGCTTTATATATCTGCATTTGACTTGAAATATTTCGAGATGATTCTATGATTATGAGACGCTTGTCAAACTCATAATACTGTGACAAAATGTACTTCACATATAGTTTCTGGAAGGTTCGGGAATAAATCTACTAACTCTAGAATTAATTAATGAAAGACAAAGCAAAGATAATAACCAAAAATAAGTGATAAACTATCCTCGTAACAATACTAATGAATGCCAGAATAGTACAGAATATAGTTTTTGTACAACTGTCAAAAAAACTTGACATTTCTGCATCTCTAATGACGCGTAAATCTTTACTTTTTTCACAGCCAAAATAATTCACAAAATAAACATAAAATATTACTTTTTGAAGGATTTATTTTTAAAAGACTATGATCATTCATCTTAAAACAGTTTCATTTTTTGGAATAATAATAATTGATAATAAAATTTGAGCAATTACTTCCAACATAAATTCCCGAAGATGTTCCATGTTGCTGGTGATCATATACGTTAGATATTTCTAGAAGAGTTGATTTCACAATTTTATCAGATATTTTAATTTGTTTGGAAGAAGAGGTGTTACGACCTTTTAGAGACACCCTATAGATAAGTAGACATCTCAAATCACGAACTTCGATTAATAAAAGACTCTCAACTCAGAAACCCCTTTACTCTAGTTCAGAAACAAGGAAAAATGCATTATTCAAAATTTGAATGCGGTCCTTTTCCAAAACTGTTTGAAGCATGATTTTCCCTCATTTTTTTTATTATAATAGGTAGATTTGCCAGATCATTTTTAGGTTTAAATTTCAGGTACATATCACATGCTCCACAGCTGAAACGATTAGATGGAGTTCTATTAGGTGTCACCTCGTCCACATTCTATTCATTGTAAGTGAAAATTGCTTTTATTTAAACATTTTGTTAGACATAATTAGAATATCCCCTGTAGTAGTTATTTATACTATATCGAATGGGCGTTGAGTTTTGAAAAAAAAAACAGGAGATGTCAGAATATTTTGTGAGTTAATAAAACAATTTTATGGAGTTTCGCTTTTCTGATAAACACAATATGGTAAGGGAGATCCGTGTTTTGTAAAGAATATTGTCTAGCTGTATTTTGTACTTGAAGTCATGGATGATGATCACAAAAATGATGTGCCCATTTTTAAGGGTGATGAAATGGAAGTTTAGAATAGAGATTCAGATCAAGTTCAAAGGCTGGGGTGCAACACTATATGCATTGAAAGATAACGCTAATGAATCTGAAAAAAACTCAATGGGAATCCTGGAATTTGAAAGCTATCAATGAATTCATCACACACAATAATTTACTTGATAAAATTGCTGAATGTCATACTGTGCAAGAGATGTTCCAGAAATTTGATCGCGACTATGCAGTTAAATCTATTGCTCAGAGGCTCAGATGCCAAAGAAGGATGATGCAAATGAAGATGAGTGGAACAGAGAATCCTACGGATTTTTTCGCTAAATTTGATGCATTTCTTAGACAGCTTACTCTTAGTTCTAATACTACTGTTACTGAGGAAGAGAGGGCAAATTATTTATTGTTTACTCTTCCTGAATGCCATGATTACATTGCAGAAGTCATGGATAGTATGCCCTCAGAAGATATTAAGCTAGAAATTGTTAAGTCTAAGGTTCTAGCACGATATGAAAGGAGAAATGAACTATGGGATCCTATGAGTTCTCATAAACATGATGAAGCATCAGTATCGAAGCCTTGTGGTAGTGGCTCATGTTAATCTTCAGGATGGAAGACCAAATGTTATGGATTTGGACACATGACGAAAGATTGTCATGTAAAGAAGATACAATTCGGTGAGAAGAAGAAATTTAATTATCTTAAATCTGCAAATGTTGTGGAGAATTTGGATAAGGATGATTGCTGTATGTTTCATGTTACTATTTTAAACGCTAAAACTAAGAAGAACGGTTCTATATGTAATATCATCACATCGATTATTGACAGTGGTGCCACTCATCACATTGTGAATTCTCACAGAGGTGTAAAGAATTTCCAGAAACAGGCTTCAGCTGAAGTGAAAGTTGGGAATGGTAAATCTGTTATCTGTGAAGGATTTGGTGACATTGAGCTATGGTTCCAAGCAAGTGAGAATTTCAGAAAAGTTCTTATCAATAAAGTATATGTTGTGCCTAATATGGAGAGAAATTTACTGAGCAGCCAGATGGATAGACATGGCGTGAAAGTTGTGCTGGAAAACTCGGAGGCTGTTATATATGATTCAAAAGATGAACTTGTAGCTAGATCTAACTTGATTGAAAATCTGTAGGGTTGGTTCGAGAAACCAGAATTGAGCGTAAATAAGGTTGGTATAGGAATGTCAAGCAAAGAAAAATGGCATCGCTTATTAGGCCATGTTAATTTTCACGACCTTGATTTACTGGTAAAACATAAGTTGATTGATGGTTTACCGGATAAAATTAGTGATGAGTTTCTGACATGTGAAAATTGCTTGAAGAGTAAATTTACTAATAAGCCATTCAAGTCAGAACGAAAACGCGCAAAGCAAGTCCTTGAGATTGTTCATAGTGAGGTGCTTGGTCCAATGCAAACAGGAAGCTATATTGGTGATTGTTATATGGTCACATTTATTGATGATTATAGCCGCTTTGCCTATCTAAGTACAATTAAATCGAAATATCAAGTAGTCAATTGTTTTGAAGATTATGCAAACGTTTTGTCAAATTTAACGGGAAAGAAGATAAAAGTGATTCGCTGCGACAATGCCAGAGTATATTTTAACAAACGATTTAATAAACTTGCACGGAAATTGGGATTTCGAATTAAATGTGGACCACCTTATACACCACAGTTAAATGGGGGAAGCTGAGCGCTAAAATCGGACGCTTATGAACCGCACCAGGTGCTTGTTGGCCGAAGGAGAGATAGATAAGAATAAGAAGTATTGGCCTGAAACTGTTCGTACAGCATGCGGGATAGTAAATCGGTTGCTTTCTAATACGGATGTGAGAAAGACACCATATGAATTATTTCTTGGTAGAAAGCCTACAGTTGAATATTTAGTGCTCTATGGATCCAAAATATACTTCCGAATTCCAGAAGTTCAAAGAACACATAAAATTGAAGCAAAGGACGAGTTGGTCAAGTTGTTGGATACACAGACACCGGTTATCGTATACTGGTTGACGGAAAAGTTATTACATCACGTCATGTAGAGTTTGGACGTGAAGAGCATCGAGTCATTTGCTCGTGTGATGAAAAAGATAATATGTCTGAACCTGAGGAGGTAATTACCTCCTACCTGGACCAATTGGTCCAGATGAGAGAGCAGCTGAGTCTGATGATATACTTCATCCGCCAGGATTGAATAGATCGACTCGGGAACGATATTTACACCAACTAGGTGAATGCTAATTTGCCAGTAACATATGTTCAGGCAGTTAAATCTACGGATTCTAAACACTGGAAGTTAGCCATGCAGAAGGAGATGCAAGAGTAATGATACGTGGGAACCGATTGATTATCCAAAGGGGAAGAAAATTATCGGAAATCGATGGGTCTATGGGATTGAATCTGAACTTATCGTGCTCGATTGGTTGTTCGACGTTTGATAATTATTTATACGTCTTGAAATTAAATGGAAGCATTTTATATCTAATCTTGTATGTCGATGACTTGTTAATCTGTTCGGTGTCTGAAAGACTGATTGAGGACATTTGTGACAGACTTTTTAGCAAATTTCCTATTAAAGATCTTGGTACTGTACATATATATTTATAGTAGTAGCAGTATATAGTATAGTAAGTATATTGAGTCGTTAGCAGAGAAATTTAGTGTTTAGAACTATCGAAATACTATAACACCAATGGAGTCAGCACTTCGGTTAGAACCGGCAGAAGAAAGCTGCAATGAAGATAAATTGTATCGTAGTCTGATTGGTGCATTATCCCACATCAGTGGTGCTACGAGACCAGATATTTCATACTCGGTTTCTTATCTAAGTCGACACCAGTTGTATGCAGAAGAGACTCATTTTGGTTATGGTCTACGTGTACTGAAATATCTATATAGTACATGTTCGATGAAGTTATTTTTCTCGGTTTTCAGCGATATGCCGATTGAGACCTACTCTGATGCTGATTGGGCAGGAGATCCTGTCGATCGTCGTTCAGTGACTGGGATAGTTATTTATGTTTTTGGTAACCCTGTGTTTTGGTGTTCGAAAAAGCAGAATACTTTGACCTGCGTTATATTGCATCTTATCATTTGCAGTATGTTAACAAGATGTACCTATTAGCATTCCGACAATTATGATGCCATCCTGCAAGCTGTACCTCAAAAGTGCAGAATTGCATATTTATATAATGTTACAATATTAGTTAGTACCTTAGATTAAGTCAGTCTACATGTAACTTTGATTCAATAAACTTCTTGTAAATTAGAACTAAAATATTCTTTTTAAAACTCGGTCCGTTGAATTGAAAATTACAAGTGGCGCAGTCAGATCGGATTTGGTTTTCGTGGGAAATCCATATTTGGACAGTCCTGTGAGTTTCAACTCTTCAACGAAGCAACGAATCTTCCTCCTTGTGTTTTGGACATCCAGTTAGGACAACCAAGAGACAATTCGCAATGGACCGATGCTGTAAGTAGAATTTGTTTTGTTCATGTCAGACTCCTCTGATCCTATTGATTCAATTGACGAAAGCGATAGAGAATTAGAGCCTAGTTTAATAGAATTTTTCAGCAATCTTAGTCTTAAATTTAAAACCAAAAATCATTAATTTCAAATATGCCAAATGAACAACCTCAAATTGTACGCCATGTACCTATATTAGATATTAAAGTTTTATCAATTATCCCAAATTTTGATGGGAACCCCAATAAACTGTATAGATTTATTAATGCCTGCGAATCCATATTAACGCAATATTTTGATTCCTATAATTTACAAAATTTTCAAAATACCTTATTACTTAACGGTATATTAAACAGACTCGAAGGTAGAGCAGAAGATGTCATAGCGATAAATGGAGCGAATAATTGGTTAGAAATTAGAACGGTATTATTACAGAATTTTGGAGACCAACGAGACGAAAACTGTTAAATCAAGACCTTGTAAATATGAGAAAAAAGATAAATGAATCCCCACGTCAATTCCACGAACGGATTACACATATTTTAAACACCATAGCGGATTATCAAATGAAATTTCTTTACAAAGCAAGCCCTCCAATCATTTCTTGCAGGTTTGAAAGAACCACTAGGTGCTATAATTCGAGCTATGCGGCCAACCACCCTAGTTCAAGCGGTAACAGAAGAAGATAATATAAAATATTATCAAAGACAACCAACATATCAGTTAGGTAGGTCCGCAAACTTCACAATCTCCCGTTCATCAAGCCCCATTTCAATCGCAATTTCCTAAAATTATTTCCAAAAACAAATTCAACCACCTCAATGGCAAAACTTCAATCAACATCATCAATTTTCTAGAGTCCCCAGTAATACACAAAGAATGAATCAACCACCAGCGAGATTTCCAACAAATTCGCAAGTATTTCCAAAACCACAAACCTCCAATGTCTGGAAACCAAATCCGAATCAACCACAATCCAAGCCCACCCCTATGAGCATTTCTGCTCGAAATACTACACCTAATTTTAAAAGAAATAATTTATTTTCTAATAATGGCCAAAAACCAAGCCAACCAGGCCAACCAATCGCCGAAGAACTGTTCTGTTCAGAATTCGATGATGGTACTGAAAACGAAACTGTTGAATATTATTACGATCAAAAGTATGAAAATGTAACAGAAACCCAAGACGAAGAACAAAATTTTCAGGAGATCGAGGACAACAACGAAATAACATAGAAATTAACATTTCTACGGACAAAAAAGAGCTACCGTATATCCAAATTTCGAATCAACCTCTGAAATTGCTTTTAGATACAGGATCAACCAAATCTTTTCTCGATCCAAATATAGCATTTAAATATTATAAAGACAGGATACTCAATGAACCTTTTGTAGTTTCAACCATATTCCAGTCATCGCACCAAAAATATTATGCGGAAATACCCATTTTTCCAGAATTTAAACAGAAAGATACTCTCAAATTTCACTTCCGATAAAATACCAACAATCAAATCCAAAATCCATTTTCAAAATAAAGATAAGTCCCAATTCTAAAGAATTTGCACAAATTCCTGTGAATCAAAATGATGGCGAAATAATCATTCCTAGACACATCCAAAACTGTGAAATTCCAATTACGATTTTTAATGCGAACGATGGTATAGCCTTAGTAGAAATTATAAAAAATTCAAGCGAAGATGTATTGTTAGCTCTCTCCGAACCAATCAAAGCAATTCCATTTCACGAAAATAATTATGAAATTCATTACACCGATGTATGCTTCAAAAACAGAGACAAAAAGGTTCCGATTCACAATCTAATAAGAACTTATCATATGAACTCTGAGGAAAAACACTCAATTCTAAAATTATGCAGAAAATATTCAGACATTTTTCACACCGAAGATCAACCACTATCATTCACAAATTAAGTAAAACATTCCATCAAAACTAAAGACGAAATTCCTGTTTTCACCAAGTCTTATCGTTACCCATTTGTTCATATATCAGAAGTAAAACGCCAAATTAATTCCATGTTAAATCAAGGAATTATTCGCCCAAGTAACTCTCCGTATTCATCGCCGATTTGGATCGTTCCCAAAAATGCATCTAGAAAGAAGAAATGGCGCATAGTGGTAGGTTACCGAAAATTGAACGTGAAAACCATCGATGATCGTTACCCTCCCCCTCAAATCAGCGACGTTCTTGACAAATTAGGTAGAGCTACGTATTTTAGCACCCTCGGTCTAGCTAGCGGATTTCATCAAATTGAGATGAACCCGGAAGATATACCAAAAACCGCTTTTACCGTCGAAAACGGTCACTTTGAATATGTCCGGACGCCATTCGGTCTAAAGAATGCGCCTGCGACTTTTCAAAGAGTGATGGAAAACGTTCTACGAGATCTTCATAATTTAATTTGTCTCATATATTTCGACGACATAATTATATTTTCCAGTTCACTACAAGAGCATTTAGTAAATTTGTCAAAAGTTTTTCAACGTCTACGCGAAGCCAATTTCAAAATTCAATTAGATAAGTCGGAGTTTTTAAAAAAGGAAACTACCTATCTTGGTCACATCGTAAGCTGTGAAGGTGTTAAACCCAATCCAGAGAAGATATAAGCAATCAAGAAATACCCACATCCCAGAACTACTAAGGAAATAAAAGGATTCTTAGAACTTCTCGGATACTATCGAAAATTTATAAAAAATTTCGCTAGATTGACTAAACCCCATACAATACGCCTTAAAAAGAATGCTAGGATAGAACATACTCCTGAGTGCATTAAATGCGTGGAACATTGTAAATCTTTATTGACCAATGACCCTATACTACAATACCCGGACTTCTCTAAAGAGTTTATTCTCAGTACAGACGCCGGTAATATCGCCTTGGGAGCCGTGCTTTCACAAGGACCTGTTGGCAATGATAGACCAGTATCGTACGCATCAAGAACTCTTAGCGAATCAGAACAAAACTACAGTACGATAGAAAAAGAATTACTAGCTATCGTTTGGGCTACGAAAGTTTTCCTACCCTACTTATTCGGTAGGAAATTTACAATCTACTGCGATCATCAACCTTTAAAATGGCTAATGTCCTTAAAAGAACCTAATTCAAGACTAGTCAGTTGGCGTTTAAAATTAGACGAATTTCAGTATAAAATAGAATATAAAAAAGGAAAACACAAACAAACGCAGATGCCTTATCTCGGGTAGAGATACATACAAAATAATTATTTCAGTATATGGACCAATTCAATGAAGAACTAACCGCCATTCGGAACAAACGGCAAGAAGAAGATCAAGGAACGAATCCGTAATGGGAAATATCGATGAAACAATTCCAACAACCAATCAAATCGAGTCCGAAGATCCACAAGCAACGAGAAGAGTATCAAATAGTACAGAAGAAACGGAAACAGCAGACGAAAATGAGTCTCCCGAATTGGAAGATGGCAACACCATCCATACTAGCCTGGAAGACCAATAATGAACATACCAATATCGGAGAAACCTTTGAATTATTTCGATCATCAAATCAAAATAGATTTTGTTCCACACTCTCCGGCGTAACCGAGACCGAGAAAATATTCCCAACAAAATCCAGACTATACGTTCAATATTCTAATAATGAATTAGATAGGGATACCATTAATTTATTCAAAAATTACATTGATCCAAAATTATGGTACGCTTTATACTTCGAAACCGACATACACATTCCTCAAATATATTCGATACTGCGGACGACATTCAAAAACTCCGCCTACAAAGTAATAAAATGCTCTACTCTCCTAGAACACATCATAAAACCAGAAGAACAAAAAGAAATTATAGAAAAATATCACTCTGGAAAAACAAACCATCGAGGAATAACGGAAACTGAAGCAAGAATAAAGAAATCCTTTTATTGGCCGAAAATGAAAAATGATATTACGGATTTTATCAATTTATGCGACATCTGCCAAGTCAATAAATATGATCGTAATCCTCTGAAACAAAAATTAATGATGACGCCCACATCATCTAAGCCTTTCGAAATTATTCACGCTGACACTTTTCAAGCACAAGGTCAAAAATATCTAACTATAATTGACACATTTTTCACATATGCTCAAGCATATCCCTCATCCGGACTATCAGGTATTGAAATTGTGAGATATTTTATTATATTTATGACTCATCATGGATCGAGGTACTGAACTAAAAAATACCGTAGTTCAAGAATTTTTCCAAACGCATGATGTAAGCATACATTATATAACTGTAAACCAACCGCAATCAAACGGAGGCATCGAAAGATTTCATTCTACTTTAATTGAACATATCAGATTATATCATATCAATAATTATATTCAAGAACATAGAGAAACCACCAAGGAAATTTATAAGAAATTAAACGAATTGCTTATTTCTCAAAAAGAGAATACTGTAGAACATCACAACAGGAGCATACACGGCCTACTGACATACAAAGATAACGATAACACTGACGTTTACAAAAGAATAACAACACTTAACCGCAATAAATTGAACCCTAAGTATATGAAAGAAAGAGTAGTAAAGAACAACAAAATTAGGATTAGAACTAGCACGAAATCTTTACACAAACAAAGCTTGAAAAGACCAAAGGCTTATAAAACAAAATCTTTACAGGGCTCTACAGATCCCCCTGATTTGGGTCCTTCTTCAAGTACATCCCCAAGAGATATCAATGACTAACCTAAATAAAAACCCAGGTATCTTACCCTATAGATTAGGTACAGCTAGAGTCAAATCGAGAACACATACCTTTATTCATTATATTGATATTGCTCCCTTAGGTAAAGAAATTAGTAATTTTAGACATATTTACAACAATATCTTTCAAGCTATCAAGATCAAACTAGACGATTATGAATATCTTCATGATTTAGACAATCTTGTAGGAATACTGCTATATCAGCTTGTATCTACTGAACAGAAATACAAATCATTAATTCCTTCTTATAGATTTAGAAGAGGGATCATTGACTGTTTAGGGACTATTATCAAAAGTATTACAGGGAACATGGACGCCAACGACGCAGCCCATTATGACCGCGCAATAAACGACTTAACTAATAATCAGAAAAATATAGTCAAAACCTTGAATAGAGATATATCATTATCCAAAGAAATAATAACAAATTTCAATAACACAATAACTCTCATATCAAATAACCATAACAGAATCGCTAAACAAAAAATTTAATGTATTAGACAATTATTTTGAAACTCGAGCACTCTTAGATCAAATTAGTTTAACTTTAAATATGGTCTTACAGTTTCTTGGAGAAATCGAAAACGCTATTGCTTTGCTAGAATTGGTGTTCTTCATATCAGCATATTGAAAAGTAATGAGTTAGATTCATTCATTAAAACTGTCAACAAAAATCTATGACTTTTCCAATGCATTCGAACGAGTCGCATAAATATTATGATTTATTGAATAATGAGGCTTATTACTCAGGCACGAAAATCGTTTTCGTCATTCATTTTCCTTTGGTACATCCCAACAAATTTTCTTATTATCACCTCTACTCCATTCCTACTCAATTCCACTAACATTATTCCCCAAAATACCTATCTGGTCATGAGCGAAAACTTCTACCAATACACATCGAAGCCATGCATTGATCTGAACCCGAATTTTTAATGCCCAGACGAGAATATCATCAATGGTATGGAAAAAGCAGACTGTATATTCCAATTCCTCCAACTAAACTCTGTACCAGCCAACTGTCCAATCACACCAGTTCGAGTAATCAGAAATATCATCGAATCAATTGACGAATCGCACTATATAGCCATTTTTCCGAACCATACAAAAGTTCAAATAATCTGTGGAAGAGCCGATTTAACAATACTGAAGGGTGTCTTCCTGATTTATCTACCCTTCCAGTGTCAGTTTAAGACCAGCGAGTACAATTTCTCCAACGAGAAATCTACATCTGAGAGCCAACTAATGCTATTACCAGAAATCAAGGCAGATCATTTGCCAAATAAGAAAACTTCGTCACAAGAAATCACCATCGAAGATATAAAACTCGATAACATACACGAGCTCCAACGAGAACAAAGAAGAATCGAATCTATCCAATTAAACGATACCAACCAATCATTCAGCAGCTACTGAGCCCTTCCAATCTACCCAATAATGTTAATAATTGGATGTTATTACATATTAACGATCATTCTCCAAAGAAGAAGAAGAGGACCTTAGCTAAGCCTGGACGAACCCCAACAAGAACAACCTCAAACTATCCGTCCAGCATTTTTCACTCCATGAAATATGCCGGAATTTAGCCGCGGAGGTGTTATATTGCATCTTATCATTTACAGCATGTTAACAAGATGTACCTATTAGCATTCCGACAATTATGATGTCATCCTGCAAGCTGTACCTCAAAAGTGCAGAATTGCATATTTATATAATGTTACAATATTAGTTAGTACCTTAGATTTAGTCAGTCTACATGTAACTTTGATTCAATAAACTTCTTGTAAATTAGAATTAAAATATTCTTTTTAAAAATCGGTCCGTCGGATTGAAAATTATAAGTCCCGTTCGAGCTGTTTTGCTGAGTCTTATGCTTTGGCAAATGCTGTTGAAGAGACTATATATGTTCAACAAGTTCTAAAGGAATTGAAACATATTATATTAGGACCAACTCCTATGAAAGTAGATAATACTGCAGCTATTGAACTCGGTATTCGCGGAAATTTCTGTAAACGAAGTAAGCATGTGTTTCGTCAAAGAATGTTGTGATACTAGATTGATACATCTTGTTCATATCAACTCAAATATAAATGTAGCTGATATGTTTGCTAAATCTTTGTCTAGAAATAAGTTTTTACAGTTTAGGAAGGAACTTTGTTTAGTTGATAGTAAAAAAAACTAAGGAGGTGTGTTAGACATAATAGAAGAATATCCTCTGTAGTAGTTTTTTATACTATATCGAATGGGCATTGAGTTTTGTTTAAAAAAAACAGGCGATGTCAGATTATTTTGTGAGTGAGTTAATAAAGCAATTTTATGGAGGTTTGCTTTTCTGATAAACACAATACATTTTAATTCATTTTAAGCCTTTGTCACATCTACAAAAGAAAGTTATGTTTACATTTACTATATTTTATATGAAGTATTTCGAGAGACAGTTATCGAAGCTATAATCCATATCACAATGAAATTGTAATTATTCAAAAAAAAACAATTATTTTTTTAGACGAATTGTTTTCACTGGCCTGGAAAGAGTTCCTGATCTATACCACCTACCTTCAAATAATACAATGTTTTTATTGTAAGTACTTCAAATTAAATAAGTACATAATGATGTAAAAACTTCTCGATGTTCATGTCAAGAAAATGTGTATTTTCAGAGATTTGGATCACAATAAGCTAAAAGAGTTACCAACAAATGCCATCAAAATTACAGCTGAACAAGTGTAAGTATTATCTATATATGGATTCATTTTTATTTTTTTTTAATGAAAATTCTGTTACAATTGAAAATTTATTTCAATTATAAGCCAACAATATCTCGTAATGGAATTTTGAAAAAAGTTTTTATTAGGCATTTAAGGTTTGAAAGAATATACTATCGAATAGCAGATGCAACTGCTATCCCCCTTTTCTTTATTTGAACTATACTTATCTTCGAAAACTTATGAATATCTATTTGCCAGCTATTCGATAACAAATAACTGTTTATCTACCACAACCACAACACAAAATTAAATTTGTAATTACTATGGACCAACTTTATTAGTTGGTGTACAGAAAAATACAAAATAATATCAATTCAATTGGTGCTGGCACTTGTGAAGTTGGTAATTACCACTGCAAAACTTCAAAGTTACCAGTACCAATAGGATTAATATTATTTTGTATTTTCCAATGCACCAACTAATAAAGTCAGTCCAAAGAATAAAAAACATTAGTAAAGTCTGGATAGATCGCGTCGTTCACGGGATTGGTCTACAGCCAAATAATATTTAACTGGCGGCACCAATGAAACAAGCACGGGAAACCACAATTTATTCAAAGGTTAATTTTTGAATACATTCCAATTTCTAACTTCTTTCACATAAATTTGAATTTAAATATTATTGTTTTTGTAAATTTCAATACTTTTACCTATAAACGTCTCAGCAGATGTAAAGAAATGTAGAATGTAATTAAGTAATAACTAAATGAATTTTATTTGAAACTAAGGACATTACATTGTTATCATGTGTAAAAAATGTTATTATTCGGAAGAACTCAATAAACACCTCGTATAAAACTAAATCCTTGAATGATGTAGATTCTATTCCAAATTTTTGTGTCCAAATATTTATTCTAGCTTTATCCATACGGGGATGCCATGTATGTTTTATTTCCATTGTTCGAATTATTTTTGCAACATGGCAATCAACAAACAGGTATTTTTCTAAAAGAATAAGTCAATATAACAAGATATTTCCTACTATTATCAATTCAATATATTAGTAAATTCAATATATTATTAATTTCACTTCACGACAATCACTTTAACATTTGTTTATATCATAGAGTATATATATACGTAGCCTATTACTCTAGGACTCCATACTCTTTATTTGTCTATGAACCTGAACTTCATAATCTGTGATTCAGAAATATCACATTTCATGAGACCTCAGACGTCGTAGGTTATGACAGCCGCCATTTAAATATTATGTAAAGGACAGCGACTTCTCTCTTTTACACACACCCGTTAATGTATCTGTCCAGACTTTCATATATAGGGACTTTAAACATTAGGAAGCAGCATCGCCATCTAAATACTCAATGATAGTCAGCGACGGAAGTCGCTATCTTGATACTCCACGCAGGACTCATTCGTTTGGTTTTATTGTTCTCGTAATGTAAACAAATAACATATAATACATAGGCGTAGAATGAAAATCATTGTGTAAGAGAAATTTAAATCGTGATGTAAGAAATAGCATTACCCATGGAACACTTATTGTACCATGGCATTACCTACTAAGGATAATAATATTAGGAATATGTATTTTAAATTAATTATATGTAAATGATGAGAATCTCACGTTAAATGATATGAGGATCATCACAGCGTACCTGCAAGAGAAAATCATGAAGTAAAAGAATACCTATGCAAGTATAAATAAATATAACAAAAAGTATTAAAATAGTGAATAATGAAGGATTTTCGTCTGGAATAACAAATAAAGAGGTGATGATTGATAATAAAGATGAAATTCAGAAAAAAGCTTACATAATTGATAAACAAAAGGATGAAATTTATTATATCAAAAAAGAGAATCACCTACTAGAAAATCTAAATACTGAAATAAAAGATAAAAACAGGCGTCTTCAGGATAATATTAATTTATTGAGTGAAAAAAATGAAATATCAAATCGCAGAACAATTTCTTAGGTAAAAAAAAAAGTAAATAAAACCGAGAATGGGAGTGAAGTGAAATTGAAAAGTATTATCATCCTAGCTAAGGATGAGAATTATATTGATTCCACATTGGTGAAAGTTAAATAAAGAAAAACTACAAAAGGAGACTAAACTAACAATAGAGAGAATTTTTACCAACAAGAATAAGCAGATTGAAATAAAATGTACCAAGATATCCGACATTGGAAACATCAAGAAATATTGACAGACACTGAAACTGAAACCTATGAAGTAAAACTGGCTGAATTGCTCAATCCAAGAGTAAAATTAGTTGGCATAGACACTATATGGAAAGATAACGGAACTCTGAAAACAGACATCTGCAACAGAAACAGATTAAAAGATAAGGACAAAGTAAAGATGGTTCACTCCTACATAAAAAGTCATGAAAAATATCGATCCTTATGGAGTTGTGTGCTGAAGACTATGGACAATTAATAACGAGAAGAAAAACTTATGTTTGCTTCCAATGCTGCTCTACCTATGACGATGCTTCCAATGTAACGGATACTCACATAATCATAAAAAATGTGCTAGTCAATTAACATGTGGTAAATAAGCTGGTGAACATCTTAAAAATTAATGTACTAGTGATATTAAAAAATGCGTCAACTGTGTTAAAGCAAAATTGAATAAGAATATGAAGAAAAAAAGGAAAATTGATCACACAGATGAAACTTTCTTAAGACTAAAATCTTTTCTCTCGTATTCAGAATGAATCAAGTGAAATTTTGAGGACAGAAAATGCAAGAGAACCAGTCAATAACAATAAAGAAACTCCTAGTCTTGATGAAGAGTCCCTCACGGATAAAGAAGATAGTGTACTTGGTGAGCAAGGTAATATTATACCTAACAATAAACTAGTTTTTTCAAGTGTTGTAGATTTCTTGATACTGAAAAAAGATTTATTCGAACAATAGACTCAACTTATGTGTTGAAATATGTAAATTTTGTTATCCTTTTGCTTAACATCAGAAGTTTGAACCAAAATATATCACTATTGGAGACAAATCTTGAATTAAAGAATAAACCTAATATTATTATTTGCACTGAAACATAAATCAAAAGTTAGGTAGAAATAAATCTAAATCAAAACCAATTGTTGAAATATGTTATGAGAACTCTACTATAACGGATCCTTCAGAAATAGCTTATAAACTCAGTAATTATTTTTCGGATATTGGTACTCAACTAGCAAAGAATATACAAATAAATACTTCAAATAATTCTAAATTAGAAACTCAGACTTCAACAGATAAAAAAAGTTAATAAATAGTATATATTTCAATCCGATAAGAGAATTTGAAGATAATGGAATGAAGGACAAAGGAAGTTCTGAAAACAATTTGAAAATTTATCTCGCAAGCACTTGAATATATGTTTAACCTATGTTATAAGGAGACATTGTGGCCTTTATCTCTCAAAAACGCACTAATAGTACCTGTTCATAAAAAAAGAAAGTGTTACTGACTAGAAGTATTAACGATCCATATCTTTAATCTCTAATATTGCCTTTTTTAAGTTGTTCATCACAGATTATATAATTTTATGGCTATATTCAAACTAACATCGAGTATTCAGTTTGAGTTCATGAGAGACTTTGAAACAAAAGATGCATTGTCACAAATAGTAAATACAATCTATGACGGTCTTAACACTGATAATGCTATAATTGGTACATTTATTGATCTCAAGAAAGCTTTTCATACAGTTGATCACAGTTTATTATCAAGAAAAATGTATCATGTTAGAATTAGGGGACCCACTCTCAAACTATTACAAGATTATATTACTGATAGGAAGCAATGTGTAAAGGTTGGTGACAGTATGAGTAACACCAGAATAATTAATACAGGAGTTCCCCAAGGATCAATATTAGGCCCATTTTTGTTAGTTACTGTTATTACTGATATTGTAGCCGATGACACGCTTGTACTCTGTTTAGAAAGTACTCGGGATTTAACGGTGAAGGTAATGAACAATACTTAAATTAAAAACTATTGCTAAATGGAATCATTCAAATAAACTTATAATTAATAAAGAGAAAACAGTGCGTATGCCTTTTGGATGCAATTCTGAAAGTTATCGTAAATTAATATCAATTAAAATAGATAATGAACCTATACTGCGTGTAGATAATTATAAATGTCAAGGTGTACGATTTGACTGCAATTTTAAATGGAATCTCCATATTCAAGAAACTTTATTTTCTTTAAGCTGAAACATCTGACAAAAGAAATATTGCAATGTATTTATTATGCATTTGTACATAGCATCTGCACTTATCAATTTTAATCTTACATTAAAAATTTCATATCTTTTTTTATTGAACATATAATTCAAAGTTACTTTATAACAACGGAAGATAAGGTGACTGACGTTATAAAAGTTATTGTAAAATGCACACTTTTTTCTCGCATCGACTAAAAAAATGTAACACATAATAATTTTTCCGTTAGAATTTAATTTTAATTTTTGTTTTGTAAGAATTATGATTAATTTATTTTCGGGTTTATGCTATTAGTTGGGGTAATTTATATGTATAATGTGAGAGTTTTTTGAATTATTTTATTTTTATTTATTTTATAATTTGACTGGTTACATTTGGATCCCTAAGATGTTTATTTTACCATAACCTTATACCTAGATTGATAATGGGATTTACCCGAAACATGTCTCATTTAATAAAATTTTAATTTTTAATTATAAATTGTGGAGATGACACATTGTTTTATTTGAATTCATCACTACTCCACTTTAAGAATGGATTTCTTCTTGATTTATCATTTATATTTTTCTCAGGGCTATTTTATTTTTGTTATTTTATATCGTTATGTGAAACATTAAGTGTAAACAGAAATGCGTCTTGTGTATCATTCTCTAAAATGATGCGATCTGTTACAAACACTGCACATTTATGTAGTTTAGGAAAAAAAAATTCTGTCGTTTTAAGACTGATTTATTATGTACTTTATTTTTTTCCCTCTCGGCGTTATTATATATTATATTATTTTGAGACTAATTTTGTTACTTTACATGGTTAATGGAAATTGTAGATAGAGACTCATATTTTCAACATAGACCTTTGCGGGTCCGAGGGGGAAAGGAAATCGACGAGTCATAGGCGTGCAGTTATTATTAAAAATAATTTATGTATAAAATAATGCTTTATGAAATCCCTATCAGCACGCCCAAACATTAGTAACTATATACAATTATGGTTGGTTGGTTCCAGTGTCCGACCATGATACTAGGACAAACAAGATATGCTCAGTTCGTGAACGCGCTTAAGCCTCTGCGCGCATGTCGTCAGCCTGTAACAAAACCGAAGAATCGAACATAGGTTTCGACATATTCTGGCAAGTTATATTTTATTTTACTAGATCTTCGTCTAATATTCCCTTCTTATGTATGGTATTATATTGCAAAAAGCCACAAACATCATAAATTCATTATGTATTAAAACCAGAAAACTCTAAATTACCGCAACCATAATTGCAAGCCAGCACAAAATATGAGGCTCTCTTTTGAAACATGCGTTTTATGGTTGAACCTGACGTTTTGTCACGGACTGACGTCATCGAAGAATCGGAGATGCGCATGAGCTTATCTTTCTTTCATAGTATCATGGTGTCCGACATTATCGTATCATGAACATGACACTGACATGATGTCAATGAAATAATTTGATCTTGCGAGAATCATAAATCAGATAATACGAGTAGATGTAATTAATCTTTATTGGACCACACTTGGATCAGTATTATAGAATTAATATTAAGCTAAGCTTAACAGACGGCGATATGCCTCAGATCTGAGTACGAATTTGAGATTTCAAGTCTCTAGACCGCATGGGTCCTGAGAAACCACTGCGAAACCATCAGATGGAAACCAACAAGTAATAAGAAATATTTAAAATATGAAAATAATGATGCATTATGCTTATACAAATTATCTTTCATTTCATGGTATAATTCAAAAATGGAACAAAAAGTAGCTTGTCCCATTTCATATAAGCGAGGGTTGTCATAACGTCAATATTTTTGATCGATAGAATATTGTGAGAAACCCCCATAAGTATATTTTTAAATTAATAACTTACGAGGTTTTCTAGAAACGGCCAAGTTACAATCTAGACACGTGTTACACACTATATATTACATTCAATTTATAAACTAATAACTTAAACAAATATTGTTTAAATAGTTAATATTGATAAATGCATAATAATATGTTGATAAAATAAATGCGATTTCTATTATTGCTGATTATTATCGAATAGGTATATGCGAGAATATACTATGTTGTTATCAACAGATAAATCGATGTCAAAAGTGAATCAGTTTTGAAATTTTCAAGGTTTGGGGGGTTATCTAGATTTTTGTAACAATTTCTGTATCAAAACGATTGAATGACAGAGGTTTTAATGAATTTTCTGGAATTTTCACAGGACCATCAATTTCAATCCATATTTGGAAAGAGTTGATGAATACGCTTTCAACAACTCTCAGATAGCAATCCTGTAAGTATACAAATTATAGCTTATCGTATGTCTCAATTAAATTTTACAATAATAATCATTTAGATCAATGCACTCAAACCCACGGCTGAGCGAACTAAATGAGAAGGCATTCAAAGGACTAAGCAGCTTACGATTTCTGTATGTACAAAAATGAAAATACAAATATTACTCATTATTATTCTTTTTTAATATATTTCAGTTACTTATCACAAACCTCAATTAAGAATCTCCCAATAGAAGGTCTGCAGGATTTGGAGACTCTCGAAATTGAAGAAACATACACGCTTCAAACGATACCTAGCATTTATGACCTGATAGTAAGTAATTCATTATATTATAGTAATAATGGAATAAATATATAATCCCTCAGGATTAGTAGCTATATCTCTCAGTGAATTCCGTCATTCCTCTTTGCCATATCGAATATCGGATATTTTAAATCTTTCGTAGCAGTGGCGTAGCGTGCCTTGTCGGGGCCCCGTATAAAATTTTTTTTGGAGGCCCTTATATGGAGGTAAAGATTTTTCACAAAAGAAAAAAAATATTGTGAGAAGTAATATTTATTTATCACATAATTTACCCATTTTACAAATAAAAATCGAATTTTAAATATTCACTCTCCTTGCCTTTTTATCGGCAAACTGATTTATTAAATCATTTATGGCTGATGATGATTTTAGTTTTTCTAAAGTTTCTGCCTCTATGGACAATAGTGAGATGACTGACAGCCGTTCTTGTCCCATCGAAGTTCTTAAGTAATTTTTTATTAGTTTTAATTTTGAAAAACTTCTTTCTGCCGTTGCGGTTGTAACTGGAAGGGTCAAGAATAAAAAGCATGCTGTGATTACCTCGGGAAAACTGGATGCAAGACTATTGAATTTTACTAACAATAATTCAATGAGTTCTTTAATGGAATAATTTTTTTTTATTTCAGAATTTAAGCATGTTTTTAGAGCCTTTAATTGGTCACAAAGATTAAGTGAGATGTCTTTACTGTATTTAGCAGACAGTTTTCCGGAAGCGTTTAATATCTCTTCGCTTGAAGAAGATAGGAGTTTCTCCGGTTGTAATATTTCGAATATACTACTCAGGTTGCAAAGGCTCTGAAATCTTTCTTTAGTTTGAGAAATTCATATATCTAAACAGCAATAGTATACATTGACTTTGAAATAGGATTCCGGGTCGGAAATTCTCTCATCTTGTGATAACTCATCAAAAAAACGCTTCGTTATCTTTCGCCTACTGTTTTTAAAAACAGTTGTTACCCCCCACTTTTTTGCTAAATCTTTGGATTCATTTAGCAAACTATTAAATGAATTCTGATTTCTTAATTGGCACAGTCTATTTAAAAGATTACTTAATAAAATACTAGATTTCTGTAAGTCATTATTTTCATGCTGTAGAGCTTTAGAAACAGGATTAATAATTTCAAATAGTGAAGAAAAAAATGTAACGAGCACTAAGAAATCAAAACTCTCTAAAATATTAATTATACTTTTACATTCTTCACGTTCATCTTTTTTATTTGAAATTAAATTTAGTTGGTACAAAGTTTTCATGATTAGTAAAAAAATTTTCTTTACTGCTAATAAAGCGTCGTTCCTAGAAGACCATCTGGTAGGACATACCATTTTAAGGGTAATCAAATATTTTTCAGATGAATCGTCACTTAGCATAGCCCAGCGTTTTATACTATTGCCAAAAAAAGTATATATTTTTTCTAAATTATCGAAAAAAGTCGATACTTCACGAACATGTCTCGCAGCATCGTTCAAAACCAAGTTTAAAGCGTGCGCAGCACAATGAACATAATCGGCATTTGGAGCATGCTCTTTTATTAGGGTTTGTAATCCTTCATACACACCCGACATAACATTTGCTCCATCGTATCCCTGTCCTCTACATTTAGTCAAATCAATTCCATATTCTTTAGTCAAATTTAAAATGACAGTTTTCAGACCTGCAGCACTGCAATCGGTTACTGCTATGAATCCTAAAAAGGACTCACAGATTTTTATTTCTTTAGGCACATTATCATCATTTTCTGTAACCGAGATATATCGAAAAACTACAGATAGTTGGTCAATTTTTGACAAGTCTTGTGTTGTATCCAGAATTATTGTCAGAAATGGAGCTTTTTTAATTTCTGAGATAATACTGTTCCTAACGTTAGTACCAAGCAAACTAATAATTTCGTTTTGAATCGTAGGGCTTAAATAATTTATTTCACCTTTCGGTTTTAGAAAAAGTTCTTTTAAAGTTGCATCATAGTTAGATAGCAGACGTGAAATTGCCATAAAATTGCCAGAATCAGAATCATGCCCCCTCAAAGGTAGATTACAAGATACTAAAGTAATTATAACATTAATTATACGATGCAGTACATCTCTCCAGAATGTAATTTTACTATCGATTTCACTTTTCAATAGAGTATCGATGGTATTTCCTTGCAACCAATTATTATAAGAGAGTGAGGCACTAATATGCTGCTGTGACTTTTCATGGTCAAGAATAGTTTGTGTGAAATTGCTTCTAACCGAAACACCGTTAACCCAAGCAGAGGAGTACGATTTGTTTTGACGATCTGCTAATAACCAACAGAAGTGACAGTACGGTTTGTTTAAAACGTTAGAATAACATAACCATGGTCTTATAATTTTTATGCCTGCCTGATTGAAATATGAATAATAATAAGCTGAAAAAGGTCGGTTATTTTCTGAAACTTTTGGAAATGGTCCTTGTGGTTTAAATGGACCCAATTTAAAAATTATTTTTCGTTCGCATTCAGTTAAATTGTCACCAAAATTTCCTCTATCTGATGAAATTATATTACAATCTGCATTATCTGCAGATATATCAGAATCGTTGACTTGGGGTTCCTCGATTTCTGGATGGACATCCGATAAAGTATGTGCTTGGCTTTCTTCTATTTCCGGATGGATATGTGACGAAGAACATGCTTCAGAAGAATCTAAAAATAAACGAGTAATTGTTAAAAAATAAATACGAATGCTTTGCTACTAAACTAAAAAGAGTTATATATAAATAAATAACGTTACTAAGGGTCACAGTTAGAGAGTGTTCAGTTCAGACGCACACAGATTCTACGCGGATTGTGCTCGTACCTATTAGTAGATACAAAATCACCTGCAGCCCGTCCGTGCATTACTATACACCTGCGTGCTATTTAAACGCAGCGCGTAGTGTAGTGGCCATACAAAACGAGAACCCGAAAGCGAGTCTGCACATCTGAAGTTCTCAACACGCAATTAACGATACGATACGGACTGATAAACAAACAACAAAACAAATCGATCCTATAGATAAGTTAGAATTTTGTTTTTTTTAATCAAGGCACGGAACCCTAAAAACAGTATAATTGTGAAAATCGAGGGGGGAGACAACTTTTTGTGACGGACAGATGGACAGACCGAAATTAAAAGATTTCCTTGTTTATCACTACGGGCCCCTAATAAATGGGTTGGGTAGTAGTGTAGTACTTACCTTTCCAATCTAAATCACTCACAGTATCTTGTCTCTGAAAAAATGAAGAAATTTTGGGCACTTTTTTTATAACCTCGTCCCTTTTCTGTTTAATTTTTCTTTTCTCAGCGCCGCTGAGATAATCTCTTTTCCTTTCACTCATTTCTTTTACAAATCGTTACTAATACTGCTAAACCAGAAGAACAATATTGTTTGTACTGAATTACAATGTAATGCACATTTATATAAAGCGCGTAAATAAACAGTGCACTGCACACGTGGTTTAACATCCAATGCAAAGTACAACAACGTACACGTACATCGCGATATCGATGAAGGATTCCCGGGGATTCCCCGCTGAGTTGAAGATGAAGTAAGTAAAACGGGGAAGTCCCGCAGCCCGCCATAACGATGTAGTGTTGCCAACTTTTGAACGCACGCTTAAGGCGGGAAAAAAAGGAATTGCTTTATAGAATTTTGTCATTTGTAAAATAAAATAAATTAGAAAGTTCTTATTCTTTTTCCTTACACACTTTGGGGGCCCCCGTGGCCCGGGGGCCCCGTATAATTGATACGGCAAATACGGCGGTAGCTACGCCCCTGTTTCGTAGGTGAACGATGGGAACACATAAGTATTTATTTAATTTTTCGTTTTTCTTGAATTGCCATTATAGTATTGTTTGCAATAAACTGATTGTTTTCTTAATAGCCGCTACGGGTATTTGAGAAAAGGGGTCATTTTCTGCAAATTGTGATAAAGGCATGAAATTTGGTAGGTTTATTTTTTATACAATTCTAAGCGATTTGACCCGCAGCACACTTTGATAGGACTTCTAGAAGCCAAGATGGCGGCCTTTTCAATATGGCGAACGTAAAATTTATGTTTTTTACTTCCCTCAATAAGGGAAGTATTGTATTCACGTAAAAAATCGACCTCGAGATTTTTGCTTATATTTACGGTTTGGAGTTCCTAGATCACGAAAATCATGGTATCTCAAGTCCGTCGGTCTGTCTGTAGTCTGTTGGCGTTGTAGCTCAATAACTGCTTGACCTAGGACAACGAATTTTGGTATGCATATTGAAGCACTACCGGTGACGCAATGTAAGGGTTTTCGTTAATCATATATACAGGTTGTCCAAAATATTAAGTGTCCATATAAGAACAGTAGAAGCGACGAGGTTGTTTCCATCTCGAAGCGGGGTGGTTTGTCGAGGGAAGTCATAGGTAAAGGCTTTTACCAATTTTTATTTTAAATTTGATGTTATCTTGTTATTATTGTTAAATTAGATAAACTAAAGAGTAGAAAAGTTATATTTTATTATACAATACCGTTACCAAATACGTGGTTAGGTTGAAAGACATTTTATGAAGCTTTAGAATTCCCAAAATATCAATTTAATCAACATTTTTAGCCGGCGAAATTATTTTATGGGGAAAATTACTCAGTATATTTTTAATTGTTTACTTTTGAAAATAATTTATTACTAACCACAAAGAAACTTTGTGTTCCGTCAGTTTGCTACGGCTCTGTTTTTATATACGAATTGTGCACGAAAAAGCAATTCGCTGGTGGCGCCAGTGCCTTGGTGGCCGCACCCCACAGTCAGTATCAAACAAAATTGGTGCACTTACTATTTACACATCCGGTTTAATTTGTAAAGAACATTTTATTCATTATACTTTTTAAATATTTTAGGAAACAAATTGTAAATCTGAGTGTCTTGCTATCTCCGTGCCTCAGGAAAATATAATATAATATATGACTTTGTTGGCTTATTGGCTTACTAGAAGCTTTTACCTCAAAACTGTATTGTGCCAAAAGTGAGCAAAATAAAGCGTACAAAAGCATTTATTTTGCACAAAAAAATGGCCAAGTCATATAATATCTCCAACTTCAGCTTCTCTTAAACAGCATATCTTGAGGGCCGCTCATCAAGCTGGAAAATATGCGAGTTTTTGCCACCTGATGACTGGGGATGCATTAAAAATGAAAACTGGCAGCCAATATGGTCTACGCTGCTCAATATGTGGAACGCATGTAGGGAACTGAAAAAATGTGGCTGTATGTCAGGATGTGACTCTAGGCGGTGTTCCTGTAACAAATCTACACTGTGTTTAGGTTAAGTGAGCCACACCCTGCACTTTCGAAATTGCAGAAACCAAATATGGTAGAATTATGTGCTTTTTATGTGCTATTTACGTCCCAACATGATTAATTTTGGGCTCAATAATTTACACATTTTTAAAAAATTCAAAATGTGGGGTGCAGCTCGATATCGTGCAACCACGGCTCACTCCCCGGATCTAGTATAAGTCATTTCAAGCTAATAACGGGCAATCTGCATATTCCTAAATTATGTGCTTCTTATGTGCTATTTACATCCCGACATAATAACTTTGTGCTCCAAAATTTATCCATTTTTCCTTAAAATTCAAAATGCGGGGTGCAGCTCGAATTTGATCTACACCCCACATTGTTGTTCAACAATTTCTTACTTTCCCGGCCGGAATTTTTTCTCCTCGTCGGGATTTCCCGACTCAAAGTTACATCCTGGCTTGTATTTTTCGGTCAAGCATAGTGTAATATTACAACTCCAATCTTCCATCTCGTTGACCAAATTTCAATTTACTTTGTTTTATTAACCCAGGGGTGTATTATTGCACCCCTACTGGCTGTAGAAGCTCAACTGGAGAATCCCGGACAAGGAAAACATTTTCCGCCCAAGAAAGCGGGTGTAATATTCCACCCTTCCGGGCTAGAGAATTTTGGTCGGAAAATCATCACATTATTTTCCTCTCAACCAAAAAATCCCGGGAAAAATATATAGGCTGGGAAAGCAAGAGGAAAAATCATGGTTGTATTATTGCACCCTGTCTGGCCAAAAATTCCAGGCCTGGAAATACATTTAGCTACAAAATCTCGACAGGGAAAAAAATCCGGCCGGGAAAGTAGGAAATTGTTGAACAACAATGTGGGGTGCAGATCAAATTCTAGTTGCACCCCGCATTTTGAATTTTCTTAAGAATGGGTAAATTTCCGAGCACAAAATTTATCATGTTGAGACGTAAATAGCTCATAAAAAGCACATCACATCACATCATCATATATAGATTGCCCGTTATTAGCTTGGAATGACTTATACCGGATCCGGGTAGTGAGCCGTGATCGCGCGTCACTCCGCGGTGCGAATAATTTAAAAAAACGGAGTATGAAACTCCTGCATTCTCCTATCTTCGAGCACATAAAGAGCACTTAATTCCTGATTCATAGAAAACCAATTTTTGCTAAAGGAAATTGTTAACTAACAATACGGGGTGCAGATCGATATCGAGCTGCACACCGCATTTTGTTTTTTTTTAAATGTGTAAATTTTCGAGCACAAAATATTGGGTCGTAAATAGTACATAATTTTACCATATTTGGTTTCTGCAATTTCGAATGTGCGTGGTTTGGCTCGCTTCACCTACTGTGTTACACGTTGCAATGTAAAAGTATCAGCAATTATTAAATATCTATAACCTAAATCTAATGTCGTTTTCTATCAAAAAACCTATTATTTTAATGAAAAATAGCAAAAAATAAAACTTGTCCTACCAGAGTGTGCTGCGGGTGAAATCGCATGAAATTGTATCCAAAAGGCACCTACCAAATTTCTTGCTTTTATCACAATATGCAAATAAGTTTCAAATACCCGTAGCAGCTATAAATCATATATTTATAGAAACCAAATACTCCATTTTTGAATTTTCCACATGGAATGCAAATAAATCAAGTTGGATTTAACCTGTCTTCATCAAATTCTGATGGTCTTCTTGATTGTGGGGAGAAACTAAATTTAATGTTAAAGCAGTTTTTGATACAAAAGAGGCAGCCCTATAGAGATAGCAAATGGGTATTTGATTTTTGAACATAAAGAAAATATAAGTATACTTACTATTCAGGGCTCTGTGATTGTATTAAATATGAATCATTAGGTGTCATATAGTGTCCAAGAGTTGGTTTATAATAGACTGTTATTAACTGTCCCGGAATCATCAGTAGGAAATATTAGTTGGTGTCAATATAATCAAAAGATTTAATAAGCGCCTTGGATTTTTGTACTTAAGTAGTACTGGGAGATGTCAGCATTTGGATGAGTCACCGGTCATAAATCCCTATCTGCAGCTTCGTAGATTCTTTTCTCTCATAACCAGCGATATTTCCCTTGCTCTGCAGATTTAATAGATATATCGCTGGTTCGGAATCCACGTTAAACTCTATGTATTTTTTCAAGACAGAGAAGTCGCCAACGCTCGAGTACGTGTAGTTTCCAGTTGTATGTTTAAAATTTACTACTCACTATAAATACCAGATTTATCTATTTTCGGTCGACCAGCTACACCTACAATTCAGCTGAATGCTTCTTTATTTTTGTTCGCGAGTTAAGTTTTAATGACCTAAAAATAACTTTTTAAAAACGTTTATTCTAACATACAAGATTATATCAATAGGACAAGATTATATCTGAGATTATTATATGCATTACATGGTTTTATATCAATATAAATGAAAGATCAGCATTAAGTTGTAATATGATCCAGTGAGACGTTGTGGAGCCGTGGTCTGGCTACGTGACTCTTCCCTTCTAGGTTTGAAGCACGCCCTCGTGGTTCGACTTCAGGATTGATCGAGGCAGATTTCGTTCTTCTAACGGAATTTCGATGATAGTAGCTGGCTTTAGTCGTCTTGATTTCAGGATTTTTATTTTTCTTCTTATTAGGAAGATGATGGCACCAATGGTGATTAATTTGATAAAGCTAAGGGTGATTCCAAAATGTCCTCGGTGGAACTCAATAGGAAGTATGTTGGGCTCTTGGTATTGTGGTATCATCTTAGTCGGGTCGTCTAGATGTAGTAGTTTGACATTTAGCTTATGTTTGACTTTTGATGGTTCTTGGTGATTAGGCCATTCTTGTGAAAAAGTTCTATTTGAACCTGTCCATGTATGTTTCTGCAATGAATATGTGCAGTCGCTATTTCCCAAGACAGCATTACATTTTGTGATTTTGACATATTTAAAAGATTTCGAACAATCCTCATTGAGACCAAAAAAAAAAAAAAACACGAAGTCCTCATCAAATCCTCATTGATGTCTTCGGGTTGTTTTGTGCAGATGATTGTATTTCCGTTAGTTAGTTGAGTGAATAAAGAGAAATTGTTGTTGACAGTGGCGAAGTTGCATTTTGATAAATCGTCTAGGCTACACAGGTCTTCATGTGGTATTTTTTGGCAGTACCAGAGTGAAAATGTCTTTATGCAGTCCTGGCTGGTCCATTTGGTTGAGCCTTTCGAGTTGAGGGCAAACGTATGGGGTGGTAGGAGGATATTGTTACGAGTACTAGGAATAGGAATTATTTTGGACAAATGATAAAATTCATTGGCTAATATAGGTATTTTCAAACTACAAGTGAGTGTTTTTGAAGTGAACATAAGATAAACTTTAGTGATTTCTAATAAAGTTGGGATATCTGGAGCGATTTCAGTGTGAGAGTGAGTTGAGTGTAAATAATTGAAAATTTCTTTTAGTTCCTGTTGGTTTATCAATTCGACATTTAGTATGCCTTGATTGCTGAATGAAATAGTTCTCAAAAGTTCTGAATGTAATTTCTCAAATTTCTGATCTGTTCTAGCTCTATGTGAATAATTATTTCACTATTCAACCTATCCTCTAAGTCTGATAAGTCTTTATAAACATTTTCTGCATGTGTTTGTATTTTCTGCAAATCATTTTGCCATCTTTCTGTTATTTGACCTGCTAATGTATGTAGCTTGGAAATTTCAGTCATTAATTTCTCTTCGTTAGAGTTAATCTTCATAAAATTATTTTGAATGTCAATTAGATCGTTCTGTTCTAGATTTCCTGATATGTATCTTATAGCTGAGCCTAAACCATCGAATAGACCACTTTTTTGATTTTTGTCGGGGCGAGAATATATTCTCAGTTTGTTAATATCTTCTGATAGAAGACCAATGTCTCTTTTGTAAGTATTTGCTAAGTTAAGTTTATCAGGGTTGATTTGGTTGATTATAGGTATTTGATTTATTGATAATTTAGCATAGCATAGCATTAGCACTTATTGTAAAATAAACCTTATGATAGTTAACCTTAAATATAAGGTTAGCTAAGCCTAAGTTGTCTAATATGTATCCAGCGGGGTCAATTGGTGTCAGCTGAAGTGCCTGGTTGATGGTTGTCAGTGTCATTGTCAATCTGAAAAGAGTTAGTATTTTTGATCATGTGTTTACTGATTCTCTTTCCTTTTTGTGATACAAGATTTTGTTCCTTTGATTTCTTTGTATCTAGTGAAATTTTCTTGTATCTAGGTTTTATTTTATTTCTAGGTTCTGTATTTAAATAAACCATATCAGTCTTTGAGATTTTTCCTGTACGCTTTGAATTTACTTTCTCTAAATTGTTTGATTGCTTATTGAATTGTTTTTGATAAAGGTCGTTATAGAAAGGGATGATTTCTTGTTTCCTATGCTCATTATAGTCTGGAAATATTTGTTTTTCTGGGTTTATTTCATGTAGATTAAGATTTTCGTAGGGACCATAAAGTAATGAAAACGGTGTAAAATTAGTTACGGAGTGAACGGATTGGTTGTAAATTAAAATTGCTGTGGTGATTAATTCCGTTGTACTTTCTGTCTGAGAATACGTAGTTTCTCTATTAAAGTGGAATGTGCTCTTTCGATTGGTGAATTCCCAGTATGAGCTTGAGGAGTAGTATAGTGAATACGAATTTGGACATGAATTCTTTGAAGGTTGCGCTGGAGAATTCTTTGGCATTGTCGCAAGTTATCTGTGAAGGATAATTATGATGAGAAAAGTAATGGCGTAATTTGTTCAAAATTGTTATGGAATTTGCGTCGTGAAGTTCATATGCTTGAAGGTATCTGGTAAATAAATCTATGATTGTTAAGTATCGCTGGTTTTCTACAAAAAATATGTCTATGTGGAGTATTTCAAAAGGTCTTTTGGCTATGAGTGGTCCTGAAAATGGGAATTTCCGAGGATTCCGGTCGTATTTAGAAGTTAAACATAATTCACATTTATTAATATGATTTGTGACAAGATCTTGAATTTTTGGAGAATAGTATTGAGACTGAAGGTGTTTTGTAGTTTCTGTTATTCCATTGTGAGTATGTGAGTGATAGTCTGAAATTATTCGTATCTGTTCATCTTTATTAAGAATATCTTTGAGAAACGTATTAACTTTAACAATTTTTACGTTTGGTTCAAATATTTCGGAACATTTCCTGTAGGCCGATTGAATGAGATCGTCTTCTTGGCAGTATATATAGTACGTTTTCGTAGGGTCTATAATTTCGTGAAACATATTACCTAGTATAGTTTCGTCAATTCTCTTCTGAGTGTTAAAGTGTATCTATTCTTTCCAAAAGGTTTTGTAAACTCAATATCGTTTTTGTCATCGTATTTCAATAAAATTTGATAATGAGCGGAATTTAAAGATTTTTCAGATATTGGAAAATTAAACGCTGGATTTTCGTGTGCTGTATGTCTAGTTTCACCTGAATTGTTACTCTTTTCGTCATCGCCTGACTGCGCACTTGATTGATTTGAGAAAGGGTTAGCGTTCAAAATATTGTCTGCTTCACTATTTGTTATCGATAATTTGGATTCTGAGCCGAACGTTGGTAATACCGACAGAAGGTCGATATCTTTATTTTGATCACCTTTAATTAAGTCTAAATTTTTCTTTGCGGTATTCATAGGGGGCACAACTATAATGTCACTTTAGGTTCCTTTCTAGCGGATTTCATAAGAGCTCATTTTTTTCTATTGCGTCTGTTGGTGATGATTTCATCTATAGCATTTATCTCGATTCTTGAGAGAGCATCAGCTACGTAGTTCTCTTTACCTTTCTTATATTTAATTTCAAAATTAAATTCTTCAAGTTTTAGTTTCCATCAAATAAGCCGTTGATTTGGTTCTTTCAATGAATGTAACCAAACTAAGGGTTTATGGTCAGTTTCTATAAGGAATTTTCTACCAAATAGATAGGGACGGAAATGTTTACAGCTGTCGACAATTGCAAGCATTTCTTTTTCAATAGTACCATAATTCTTTTCTGCTGAATTCAATGTTCTTGAGTAGAATGCGATTGGGTGAGAGTTTTGAGAGATAACGCTTCCTATGGCAACATTACTAGCATCTGTAGTTAGAGTGAATATTTTTGAAAAATCGGGGTATGCAAGAACAGGGGCATTACAAATAATTTGTTTACATTTTTCGAAAGAATCAATATATTCTTGATCTTTAAGGTTTATCTTAGTACCTTTCTTGAGATATTTATTGATCGGATGGGAAATTTTGGCAAAATCTTTAATAAACTTTCGGTAATATGAAATCATACCAAGAAATGATCTTATTTGTTTCTCAGATTACGGAAGGGGAAACGATTGAATTGCTTCAATTTTATTTGGGTTAGGTTTAATTCCATTTGGAGTGATGATATGTCCTAGAAATGCTACCTCCTTTCTCAGGAATTCGGATTTATCTAACTGAATTTTTAAATTATTATTTTGAAGCTGTTGGAAAATTTGTTTTACATGTAATATATGTTCTTGAAGTGATCTAGAGAATATAACGATATCGTCCATATATACGAAACAGAACTTATAAAGTAATGGTCGTAGAATTGTATCCATAACCCTCTGGAATGTTGATGGGGCGTTCTTTAGGCCAAATGGCATACGAGTATATTCGTAGTGACCATTGTCGACAGTGAAGGCAGTCTTCTCAGCCGAATCTGGATGAATTTCTATTTGGTGGAATCCTTGGACAAGATCTAGTGTCGAAAAGTAAACACATCTGCCAAGATTGTCAAGAATTTCGTCGATTCTGTGTAAAGGATATTTATCTTCGATAGTTTTTTCGTTTAATTTTCGATAGTCTATGACCATACGGAATTTCCTTTTTCCACTGGAGTCTAATTTTTTGGGGACAATCCAAACAGGGGAACTATAAGGAGAGATACTGGGTTTTATAATTTTATTATCTAGAAGTTTTTGGAGCTGATTTTGTATCTCTTCTTTAAGATGGTATGGATATCTATATGACTTTTGATAAATAGGCTCTTCATCAGCAGTTCTAATGTTATGTTTGACAGCATGAGTGAAAGAAAGATCAGAGTTTTCGTTATAGAAGTTGTTTTTGTATGCTTTGCAAGTTGAAATGATGAGGTTTTTCTCCTCGGGGTTCAGATGTTCTGTTCGAATAAGTTTAGTAATGTCTATATCATTATTAATGTCATAATTTGGACTAGATTGTTTGAATGTTGATAGGGGTTGGACTGGAATTGGTTCATGGAAATTTATGGCAATTTATGAGAATTGTAGATCTTGTTCAATTGGAATTTGTACGTATCCGTCTGAAGCTGAAGTGATGCACTCAGGGATAGAAATATTGTTTAAAGAAATTTCTGGTAAAACTACAAGGCCGTTGTCAAGTGTTACAGGAATTTTCAATATAGGCTTATCAAGTTGTTCTGTGTATGGTTCAAATAAACCAGGATTTATCTCAAAATGAAATGGTATTTTAATATTTGCAATTTTTAATATATGATTCTTATAATCTATAAGAGCTTTAAGAATATCAAAATCTTGGCTACCAATAAGAGCATCGAATCTTTCGTGCCATGGGACTATAAACATGTCGAAAATATGTTCTATTCCAAAATCGTTTAATAGAGGATATTGACAACTCAATGAGCCATTATAAGTGGTTTTAATTGATTTCACAGAAAATTTTGACTTGTAAATGTAATTGGAGAAAGTCTAAAGGCTGGTTCTGGATTGATTATCGAATTGGTTGCTCCTGGGTCAATTAATATCTTATGATCTAATCCGGGAAGGTAAATGAAAGGTAGTTTTGGTGATGAGTTTATATTGTTGATATCTGTTCCGAGGCTATTAATTAAAAATTTTCAGTTTCCTCATTTTCTTCGATATTTAAGTTTTTGAACTGATCGTCTGTATTATCTATGTATGTCTGTTCGTTATATGTGTATTCGTCTTGATAAGTAACGTAATCTTGATTTTCATCTTCGTTATAGTCTTGTTCGACGTTGAATAGTTCTTCTACCATTACTCTAGGGGGGCCGGTTTGTTTAAAATAGTTCTGTGGTCTGTTTTGGGGCCTAAAAGTATGAGCTGTTGATATGCTCATCGGCGTGGGTTTGTAATTGTCATATGGTTTCTGTTGTCTTTTGAAAACTTATGAGTTAGAAGGGAATTGTTTGGGTGGGATGGGTTGATTTTCATTTGGAAATTTCGGAAGTATTTGTGGTCTAAATGGCTTATATTGAAAGGACTGATTTGGCAATTGAGGTTGGAATTGTTGGGGTTGAAATGGTTGACTAGGCCTGAATTGTTGATATTGAACGGGAAAATGTAAATTTTGAGATCTGAATTGTTGGAAGTGGAGGGGTTGTTTATTCTGATAATTTGACGATTGAGATTTCTGGGGTGGGCGTATTTTTGTTGACTTCTGAGCTCTAAGGAAGTTTGCAAATTCTATTTGGGACCTTTCGTTATCTAGCTTCTTACACTCAAACAGGGCATGTTCAAGGCTTGGAATTGAAATGTGAAGAAGATGATTTCGGTAATAGACCTTCTTTAATTATTGCAAGGGCTTGTTCAGTGTACATATTTTCTTTGGACTTACGAACACTTTCATCATTTGTATTGATTGCTAAATGTTCCTTAAGAATTTGTAATTTGGAAATAACTTCTTCATAGAATTCTGAAAAGGTTTGTGGATAGATTTGAATTGTGATATTAAGATCGTGAGCTAGTAGCTCTTCGCACCTAGGATCTCCGAATCGATCAGTAAGAGCTTTCTTCAGGCTAAGCCAAGTTTCGAAGGATTGGTTAATAATGACATCTCTAGCTGGACCAGAAAGTTTGGCTTTAATTTGTTCTAAGACTAGAGTGTTGAACAGATGATTGTCTTTTGTTTCTAGAAGCATTATATATTTCTCGGACTGCCTAAAAAAATATGCGAGGTCTTTCGAACTACCGGAATATTTGGGCAGGAGGTTGTTTGCCATTGTTATTTCAAGTTGGGTAATAGGGATAGGATAAGCCATGTTGTTTATTGGTTCGTCCGATTGAGAGATATCTAAATGTTCGAGTAATTTAAGTAAACTGTCTGTACGAATAGGTGATCTAGATCGGCTACGATTATTGCTCATACATATATTCAACTAACAGAAAAAATATATATAAAAAATACGAGAAATTAATCGCTTCAATTTCTAAAATATGATTTATGAAATAATTAAATTGCCGAGAATGTGTTGAACATGCAAAAAAGAATTCGAATACTGGTATTTATATTAAGTTAATCAATAAAGTCAATCTTATTTTATAAAGAATATATTCACTGAAGGAACTATATTCTTTACTAAATTCCACAGATGAGAATTAGCCAATAAATTAAATTAAAGGAAAATGACTTACAGGATAACGCACAAAAGGATTATTTGTAAGGCTCTTCCTTGTCTCTAGATTCACTGAAGGAACTGGAGCCTGTTTGACGACCTGGATTCCACTGAAGGGATCTGATGTGGGCCGGAGATATTTCTTCTTTGATGCACCTCGTAGTTGAACACAGTCACTAATGTCTTATCAAAAATTGTTCGAGATATCGTCTTAATTTCTTGATAGAAAACAGTAAAACGTCTACCGCACTGAAGGGGTAATTAATCGATTCACCGACGATATCCTGTTCGCAGCGCCAGTTAAGTTTTAATGACCGAAAAATAACTTTTTAAAAACGTTTATTCTAACATACAAGATTACATCCATAGGAAAAGATTATATCTGAGATTATTATATGCATTACATGGTTTTATATTAAAATAAATGAAAGATCAGCATTAAGTTGTAATACGATCTAGTGAGACGTTGTGGAGCCGTGGTCTGGCTACGTGACTCGCGCGATTTGCATAGTAAATCGAAAAATGCATCCAGCAAACTCCTGAAATTATAATTATCATAATAATAATTTTATTCACCAGAAAATGTACAGGTACGTACAGGGTGGCCCGTTTAAGAGGGACCTATACCTTATCTCGGAAAGAACGGGGTTACAAAAAAAAAAATGCAAAAGTTGTTTCTACTAAAATGATCTTTATTTTTTTCTAGTTTTTCTAATCGTCATTTTGTTATATACAGGGTGGTGAAACAAAGTTACATTTTTTAATGAAACACCCTATATTTTATTACATTTTTAGATATTCCTTCAAATACGATTCAAAATACGGTAAATTTTTTGAAATACAATCTTTTATTTACTAATTAAACAAAATTTATATAAACGTTAAAACAAGTAACAAAAGCTAAAATTGACCGTTTTTTTTAAATAAAAGTTTGTTTTTCTCGAAAACGGTCGACTTTAGAGCTCACGACCAACAGTGCCTTTTATGTGTAAAAAACATTGGCGGTTCAAATGGGCGCCTCAAAACCGTAATTTTTCCATTGGCGTAGAAATTGGGGAGAAAAATACCCACTACTCTTTCAAAATCTTCACTAATTATGACTTAACAAAAAAAATTTCTGACTCAAAACTTAGCTTATTATGAGTGGAAAATGAAAAGCTGTTTTCTGTACGATAAACGGTCCCGGAGATATTCACAAAAAACTTTTTTTTTAATTTCAACACCCTGCAGTTCGAAAATAGTGTATTTTAGAGGGTGAGTTAATATAAACTTTTTTCATATTTTTGGACGAGCTATCACATCCTCAAGTCCTGCGTATATATTATGAAACACCCTGTATATATTTATATAATCGATTTGCGATACTTTCATATTTAACGGGTGCGACCCTCAAGGTTCACACTAGCTAATTCGAGAATGGCTGCGCAGACTCCGATATAAATTTCAGTATGGAGTTTGAAGGCTCAGCAGTCAAGTTCTGATATATCTCACATTCACATTGCACTTTCAAATTAATTTCGGGCTCTTTAAGTTAGGAGCTATGTGAACGACAAAGGCGATAAGGCGATATTTATCGATCTACTGATCGCACCACATTTTAACTAAAATTATGCACATTTTTGAACTAAGTTACTCTGATAGACCCACCCAAAATCCTGTGTTACCCGAGCAAAGCTCGGTCGCCCTGATATTTGTTACTAATAAGATCCAATATTTTCCAGAATCTCCGTAGAGCCCGATTGACGCATTCATTCCACTGTTGTGCATTCCGTTATCCAGCCCAGCATAGCCCGGAAAAGCATGCTAAATTTGAAGAGACAAAAATGAACATTTGCAAAGTTCTACAACAATCCATAGTCCAGGGTAACGTAAAGAAAAAACGCCATGCAGCCAATGAACAAATTAAATAGTAAGTGGATACCTATCTATCTCTTGTACTGTTTTATTGGATATAAAAATCCTTACAAAATGCTACCATATATTCCTGAAGCAAGATATCTTAATTCAAGCAAACTCACTTTAATACAAAGTTCAGTATTTTACGCAATATACGGTACTGAAGTTATGATTTAATAAATCAGGCGAGGAACTTTTATTACTTAACTAGATTACCCGTGCGAATATTTCGTATAATAACAT
Organism: Crioceris asparagi; assembly: GCA_958507055.1. NCBI lineage: Eukaryota > Metazoa > Arthropoda > Insecta > Coleoptera > Chrysomelidae > Crioceris > Crioceris asparagi. Next base: position 76,279,929 of record OY293826.1, on the reverse strand, counting down.
GAATGGAAATATAATAATGTGGAAATTAGTAAATGCAAGTATTCGTCCATGAAAGGTTTTTTATTTTGAAAAGAAGTTGCGGCGTCCTCCATTGGCATCGCTTTACCAACAGCCACAGCGCACCTGCTCCACTCACCGATAGAGCGCGCTAAGAATATCTTCCTGGATGAGCAACAGTAAATCTAGACATGTAGTTAATTTATAACATTAAAAGATGTATTAAACCAGTTACCAGTATTTGTAATGTTTATGTTTGTATATATTACGTTATTAATTAATTATAGTTAGAGGAGAGAACTCTTTGTGTCTTTAGCTTTGTAGTTAGTTACTTCCTTCTCAAAGTAGCCTATGTCCTATTACAAAAAATTCTTTGTCACATTATAGGTACAGTGTACAGTTGTCAAACGTTTTAGAAACTAAATATTTAAATATTGATGCCGGATAAATGGGCTTTGTGAAGCTGGCCCCCTCAAATGCGAAATTCGCACTCAAACTTTGGGATATGTTTGACGATGTTTGCCCATAGATTAGTTTTTTTTGCCCACCTCTAGTTATGGAAATAACTTAGGTACCGTAAATGTCGTGGGTCACAAAACTCGTTTTTTCAGAAAATGCAAATATGCCCTCGTTTGCTCATGTTTGCTTATCATTTAAAATTTTAATATTTTTTAAAAAAATATATGATTTATTATTAGACAGTTTGCTGCCCCCCAAATACAAAATTCACGCTCAACTTTTGGGATGTGATTGCCTATCGTTTGACCATGTTTGCCCATAGTTTAAATTTGATGTACCACCCATAGTTATGGAGATACCATAGATACCATGGTTGTCATGGGTCAAAAAAATATTTTTTTCAGAAAATGCAAATATGCCCTCGTTTGCCCATCGTTTACCATGTTTGCCCACAGATTAGTTTTGATTTACCACCCTTAGTTATGGAGATGTCATTGGCATCATGATTGTCATGGGTCACAATTTTTTTTTTCAGAAAATGTAAATATGCCCTCGTTTGCCCATCGTTTGACATATTTGCCCAAAGATTAGTTTTGATTTACCACCCTTAGTTATGGAGATATCAAAGGTACCATAAATGTCATGGGGCACAAAAAGCGTTTTTTTCAGAAAATTCAAATATGCCCATTGTTTGACCATGTTTGCCCATAGATTAGCTTTGATTTACCACCCTTAGTTATGGACTTGTCAAGGATACCATGGATGTCATGGGTCACAATTTTTTTTCTTCAGAAAATGCAAATATGCTCTCGTTTGCCCATCGTTTGACCATATTTGCCCATAGATTAGTTCTGATTTACCATCCTTAGTTATGGAGATGTCATAGGTACCATCAATGTCATGGGTCACAAAATTATTTTTTTCAGAAGATACAAATAAACCCTCGTTTGTCCATCGTTTGACCATATTTACCCATAAATTAGTTTTTATATACCACCCTTATTTATGGAGATGTCATAGGTACCATGAATGTCATGCAGAGCAAATTCAACGTCAAAGATTAGATGAATTCCGGGTTTGATTTTCACAATTTGGTTCCCATCGCATTTTCTACAAGTAGTTGCTTTGGGATCAAAATATCTTTGTACAAATTGTTGAAAACCGTTGGTGAATCCAAGTTCAATAATACTTTCTGAATCAACTTCAATCGTTGGAAATGTTTTGATGCTACTGCCGCAATAAGTACACGTCACGTGTTTTCCAGCACTCGGGATGTCAGCAAGTAACTTAATCATAATATTGTTGATATTAAACTACTTAGTTATGGGAGCCACAACGCTGACGGTATGAAAATCATCGTCCGTTCTCACACTAGAAGTGCTGACTCCGTGAGACCATCCGAAGAACCTTTTCGCATGCGTTTACCCGTAATACGTCATTTTATCCTATTATAAATATATGTAAATTAGATCTAAGATTCATTCTGTTCTTTGCTTTCTTGCTTGTAATAAAACTTTTTAAAAACTATTTTCGTTAACCGAAAACCTTTATTGGCGCAGTCAGTCGTTTTTGTGCAGTTTTTGGCTAAACTACGGTAGAATACGTATTTTTGGACACTAACGCGGATCTTCATCCCTTGGCACTACAGAACCTCCCCAGTTCCACAGGTGTTTGGTACACCTGAGGACAACGCAAGGACCCAAAGCAGAATCGCTCAACAGAGAAACAACGACAAAGTAAGTCCAAGTTCCTGTTATTTCCTTATTTTCTCCGTATAAGAAAATTTGATACTTCTAGATTTATTAGAATAATATACATAACCAACCTTAAAGGAGTAATAATTTATGAGTAATATTGACGACTTAATAGATAATTTCTCAACAACACTTAAAGTTAGTAACAAAATGCCATATAGTAATAACGAACAAACCATTAGCGGCTTAAATATGCTTAAAATGTTTGTTGATACTATACCTAATTACGATGGCGATATTAATTTACTTAATAATTTTATACATGCTTGTAACTTCCTTTTTGATAATTTTGGAAATACAACAGATATAAGGGTAAAGAATTATTTAATTAGAGTTATTCAAACTAAACTAGTAGGTAGGGCACAAATTCTAGTTGGATCACGCCCAGAACTAACTAGTTGGCCGTTGATAAAAGCGGCTCTTGAGCAATGTTTTGGTGACAATAGAAATTTAGAATGTTTAGAGCAAGATCTGTTCATGGCTAGGCCTAATAGAAACGAGAGTTCTCTTGACTTCGGCAAACGCTTGCAAGTTTTAAGAAGCAACCTTGTACAAAAAATTGCTAATCAATCCATGAATGCTGCTACTAAAGAGATACATCTGAGACAATACGACCAATTATCCCTTAGAACTTACATTCGTGGTTTGCCAGCTCATTTGCAATTGTTTGTTAGAATGAAAGATGCTAAATCTCTAGAAGAGGCCATTACAATTATTATCGAAGAACAAAATTTTCAATATACCCAGAATCTATTTAGAATGCCTATGAATAATCATAAACTTACCGCTCCTCAACCACCACAATATTATCAATCCCCTATGCAAAGAATTCAATCAAGCTATTCACGCCAACATCGCTTCCACCCACCACAAAATTTCATTCAAACCCAAAATTTACAAAGTCCAGGACCATCTCAATTTCCTGAACCACATTTCCAATCCCGATAAAACAGTCAATAATCATACTTAAACTACCCTACCTTACACTTGGTAAAACTGAAGAACAATATTCAGAGGAATCCTGTCCTACGATTAACAATATCCAAATATGTCCTAATCATCTCGAGCCATTAACTGAAAGCTGCATAGCCAACCTGATCAAAGAAGCAGAAGCTCGAAACTGCCAAACTGTTACTGCCCATGTACAAGAACCCATTCTGGAATCAATAACTGAGGAGTATTTAATAGCCATTCCAGCAAGCAGTCTCTCCACTCCAGAACGAGTGTAATTTCAAGGAATTCAACCTCATAGACAAACCAAGCTTAATCCAAATCCCTTTTAATTGCGGCATTAAAATCAATAACTTGGAGTTTTGGAACAAACAAGAATTATCCAAAATGAAACCTCTACGATTACCAAAGATTGACATTGGGAACTTGTCTGTGTCTTGTGTTGACCAACCAATAACACTACTAGATCTGATAAAATTCAAAATCTCAAACAAGAAATTCAGACACCAATGAATTTCCCACAAGAGACTTTTCATCCAGCTACCTGGAGTTGAGCAACAACTCTTACGTTATTTGCAATGGCCGGATTGGTAGCATTTTTCCTAAGAAAATGGTACAGAAAACCAGCAGCAATAACCAACGAAACGGGAAATCAAAGCTCACCGTTTTCGTTTCCTCTTCAGATGGGAGGAGTTATGGGAGCCACAACGCTGACGGTATGAAAATCATCGTCCGTTCTCACACTAGAAGTGCTGACTCCGTGAGACCGACCGAAGAACCTTTTCGCATGCGTTTACCCATATTACTTCATTTTATCCTATTATAAATATATGTAAATTAGATCTAAGATTTATTCTGTTCTTTGCTTTCTTGCTTGTAATAAAACTTTTTAAAAACTATTTTCTTTAACCGAAAACCATTATTATTTAAGACATTATTTTTTTCTCAGAAAATAAGAATAACTGCTCTTTCCTAGAATAAACCTTGTTGTTAGGCGATCCAATACATAACGTTTAATAAAAGATATGGTCAAATTTTCTCCTTCAAGTTCGTCCAATCTTACCTTATACAAATTATTTTCCGAGTAAGAAACATAAAATTTCCACAAAAGAGTAAAACGGGCATGTATTCTTCAGCTGAACTGTTCTCTGTCCAATCATAAAAACACTCATTAGAGATCCATTTCTTTAACATGTACTTTTTGCTTTTCTGATTGGGCGGTTGTGAACAAGTTCCAATTCAGGAAAAGTAAGGTCTGGTAAATCAAATCTAATCTATGGGCAAACGATGGGCAAACGAGGGCATATTTACATTTTCTGAAAAAAACTAATTTTGTGACCCATGACATTCATTGTACCAATGACATCTTCATAACTAAGGGTGATAAATCAAAACTGATCTGTGAGCAAACATGGTCAAACGAGGGCAAATTTGCATTTTCTGAAAAAAAAAATTGACCCATGACATCCATGGTACCTTTGGTATCTCCATAACTAAGGGTGGTAAATCAAAACTAATCTATGGGCAAACAATGGGCAAACGAGGGTATATTTGCATTTCCTCAAAAAATGAATTTTGTGACCCATAACATTCAAGGTACCTATGGTATCTCCATTACTATGGGTGGTACATCAAATTTAAACTATGAGCAAACATGGTCAAACGATGGGCAATCACATCCCAAAAGTTGAGCGTGAACTTTGCATTTGGGGGGCAGCAAACTGTCTAATAATAAAGTATATATTATTTCAAAAATATAAAAATTCTAAAGGATGGGCAAACATGGTCAAACGATGGGCAAACGAGGGCATATTTGCATTTTCTGAAAAAACGAATTTTGTGACCTACGACATTCATGGTACCTAAGTTATTTCCATAACTAGAGTTGGGCAAAAAAACTAATCTATGGGCAAACATGGTCAAAAGATGGTAAAACATATCCCAAAGTTTGAGCGCGAATTTCGCATTTGGGGGGGGGGCAGCTTTACAAAGCTGGATAAATGCGGGTTGCTTTGGCCAGAGAAAACCAGTTGGCGTAAAATTTTAAATGACGTCCCGAAAAATTCAATTTATAAAGCTTTCTTAATTCTTAATCAAAACAAACGTTAATTTTAAAGTATTAAATGTGATTTAATATACGTATACTGAACAGAACTGAAAAGTCAAGGCACATTTCTCTCCTGATGTCCTTTTTTTCTTGCGAAAGGTTTTTTGTAACCATTTTTGGTTTTTTTTTTTCATCCCCAAAATCTGATGAACGGTGGTGTGAGCCAAAAACTCAACCTTTGCCCGATCATTCTGACTGTGAACCGCCGATCTGAACGCACAAGCTCCCGGATTCTTTCGACATTTTCATCGGTTCTTGAAGATGAAGGCCTTCCGCTTCGTGGTTCATCTTCAATCGACTCTCTTCCTTCTGAAAACGCCTCAACCACCGAAAAACTTGGTCTCTTGACAAAATACTGTCTCCGTAGGCCTGCTGAAGTTTAGTAAAAGTCTCCGTTGCACAGTCCCCTAGTCTAAAGCAAAATTTGATGCCTCCATTGTTGCCAGATTGAAATCTACGTTGCCAGTCTCATTACTTGATTTACTGACGTTCATATGTTCCATCCTAAGAAAACAATTCCTGTGTCCATCACACATCTAGCTAAAAAAGCGCTGCTACATTTTTGACAGATTTTGATAGAAAACGCTTGCGCTTTTTAAGCTGCAGCATCAGAAAAACAGTTATTTTTAAAAGCTTCTTTATAAACCAGCTTAAGAGCGCAAGACGTCTAACAGCAAATCCTGTCAAAAATGTTGCAGCCCTTTCTTAGCTAGATGTGTGTTGGACACAGAGATTCACTTAATAATTTACTGCCATATGCCAATTAAATATATTCACCTGTTTTTTTAAATGAGCTATCAGTTTGTTTCTTAAGGGACATTTTGTTGGGGCAGAATATGAGCCATGCATCACGCCCCGATGAATACCAACTGTAACCTTTACGACGGTGCACCCCAATGACTAGACACGGCCTTAAAATTATGTACATAATGAAAATTCGGCAAAAATATAAACATTATAGGAGTAAGGAGTTTCCCGTATTTTTATTCTTGATTTAAAAGTACTTAAATATTTTTTGTAATAACTCTCATATAAGAATTAGATTTTAGATTTAGATTTAAGAAGGGGTTACATTGCACTGCGACCATAAGGTCTATTGTGCCCCCTACCTGAGTTGCACTCGCCTATACGCGGTCTACAACTCGCCTTCCAGTTCCAGAGTTCTAATGAACTCCAGTATCTGGGTTGGCTTCAAGGAGGATACTTCCTCACTACTGCAGGTTGCTAGTCCAAGGCACTGTTTGCGTTGGCTAGCAATGGCGAGGCATTCCGTCACCAGGTGATCCGGAGTTTCCTCCTCTTCCCCGCAGAATCTGCACTCGTCATCCTCTGCTAGACCTAATCTCAGTAGATTCTTCTTGAGGCGACAGTGTCCTGTAAGAAATCCAGTGAGTAGGTGTAGCTTGTTCTTGCTGAGATCCAAATACCTTTTGGATCTGGCAGTATCAAAGTTTTTCAGAAACTTTTTGGAATGATCCAATCCAGGGGTATCCCGCAAGAGTGTTTCTCTTACGGTTTTTTCCTTCTCCAGAAACTCCTTCTTGTAGGTGCTTTTATCTGTGCCACAAAAGGGTTCTGGGCCAGTAAATGGAGTTTGTGCTCCTTTCCTAGCAAGTGTGTTGGCCTCCTCGTTGCCTTTGATTCCCGAGTGGCCGGGAACCCAGACTAAGTAGACCCTGTTGTTCTTGCCTAGCTCATTGAGCTTCCTTCGGCACTCCCATACCATTTTAGATTCAATGGTATGAGAGTTCAGTGCTTTAATTGCAGCTTGACTATCAGAATGTATTGCAATGTCACATTTCTGATAGTTTCTTTCAAGGTTTCAAGCAATTCTGCTGGAAAGACGCTTGGGCAGCGGCCTAGCGCAAGTGAGCATTTGGTGCTATTCCCAAACACACCAGCGCCTGTCCCCGTCGTGGTCTTAGAACCATCTGTGTACCATTTAATGGTATTCTTTTTGAGAGCTTGGGTTGTGAGCCCCCTGTCCCAATCTTCTCTGCTACTTAGCACCGTGGTGAAAGTTCTCTCGATGCTAATTTTCTTTGTCATTACATCACTGGGAAGGTTTGCTGATGGGATGTGTTTGGACAGAGAGGACCAAGCTCTCTGCTACCGAATTCCCACAATGTCTGAACCTTCCCTAGATAGTCTTAGAATGGCCTCATGGGCCAATCTATCTATCACTAGATGGAGAGGTGTGAGATCTGTGATGATCTCTAGTGCCCTGGTCGGGCAAGTTCTCATGGCTCCAGTGATACAAACACAGGCTAGTCTTTGTATTCTATCGAGGGTTTTCCTCGTATTGCTCTGACTTGCCTTGCCATGCCAGGCTATTGACCCATATTATATTATCAGTCTTACAATCATGACGAACATCAATCGCAGTATTTTTGGGTTACATCCCCAAGTCTTACCAGTCAGATTTCTGCACGCCATTAAGGCCTTTATTGCTTTGCTAGCAGTAGCCTCAATATGCTTGTTCCACAGAAGCTTGCTATCTAGTGTTAATCCCAGATATTTGACTTCAGCCTTCCAGCTTATTACGTCTCCACTCAAAGTGAGAGGTTTCATAGCTGGAAGTTTCCTTTTCCTAGTAAATGGAATAATTGTGGTATTGGATGGGTTTATACTAAGCCCCACTGACAAGCACCATTGCTCAATAGTTCTGAGGCCCTCCTGCAATAATTCGCATAGGGTGTTCGCGAATTATCCTCGGACTATTAGGACTATGTCGTCGGCATAGCCTATACATGTGAAGCCAAGCTCCGTGAGTTTGTGGAGTAACTCGTCTACTACTAAGCTCCATAGGAGGGGAGATATTACTCCTCCTTGAGGTGTTCCACGAGTAGCTTTAACAGAGGTGGTATGATCACCTACTTGGGCCTCAGCTATTCTCGTCTTCAACATCTCATACATCCATTTGATAACGGACTTGTTCACTCCTCGCCGTGTGAGTGCCTCCCTGATTGACACATGTATGGTGGTGTCAAAAGCCCCAGATATGTCCAGGAAGGCACACATTGCGATTTCTTTATTGCTCAGAGAACTCTGAATGACCTCAGTTAGCTGGTACAGCGCGGTTTCTGTTGAACGCCCCGCCCTGTATGCATGCTGACATTTATGAAGTGGTTTGTCCTTCAGAATCTCTGTTCTTATGTAGTTATCCACTACTTTCTCCATCGTTTTCAGTAGAAACGATGTTAAACAGATAGGTCGGAAAGATCGGGGATCAGTCCCATTTTTCTTCCCTATTTTCGGTATGAAGATTACTTTGGCTCTTTGCCATATGCTAGGTATAAAGCCCCGTGCTAGGCAGCTTCTTGTAATCTTCAAGAGATGGAGAAGGATCTCCTCCATTCCTTTCTGTAGGAGTATTAGGAATATGCCATCTGCTCCCGGCGATTTATAAGGTTAAAAGGTGTTGACTGCCCATTCCAACCTTTGTCTTGTGAATATCTTCTTAGCAATACTCCAATCTTCCTTGCGAGGATTCTTGGTTTGGATTGCTACGTCAATACTACTGAAGGGTTCACTTCCTGGGAAGTGTGTTTTGAGAAGTAGAGCAGATCGCTCCTCTTCTCCCTCAGTGTATGACCTGTCTGGCTTCTTGAGCGACATTAAGGGGCTGATTGCCCCTTTTGCCATGACTTTTTGCAATCTGGCTGCAGTAGGAGTCGAAGTGATCTTCTCACAAAAAGCTTGAAAGTGAAGCCTCTTGGCCTTCCTGATCTCCTTATTGTATTGTGTGAGCTTCTCGGTGTAGCCCTGCCAATTATCGTCTCTTTTGGCCCTGTTGAAGAGCCGACGGACCTCTAATCTGAGGTTTGACAGGTTTTTGTTCCACCAAGGTGCTTCCTTGCTTGGTCGAGCTTTTGAGAGTGGGCAACTTTATTGGAATGCCTCCGTTATCGCCACACTGACCAGTTCGACCTCTTGATCCAGATCGCAGTGTGGGTGTTTGACCTCATTACTTTCGATCTGTTCCAAGTTTTGCTTCAGAAGGGTCTTATATTTAGACCAATCTGTATTTCTAGGGTTACGAGTTGGAGACAGTGAGGTTACTTCCCCCGCAATCCTAAACTCATCCTATGAGAGAAGGTTCCTCCATCACTCTCCAATCAAATACGTTATTCCTGGCAGTAAGGCTGGCAATTGTTACGTCCAGGACCTCTTCTCTTGCTCTCGTGACAAAAGTGGGGGTTGTTTCCACATTAAGAGTTTCTAGATTATTAGCTAAGAGATATTCAAGTAAGCACTCACCTCTAGGGTTGTTGTTCGTGCTTCCCCAAATAACATTGTACGCATTGGCATCACAGCCTATGATGACTGGCAGTTGTCTGCTATTGCAGTATTGCACTAGCTCTTGAGCTTCGACTGGAGGTATTGCAGGATTGTCTCCAGCGAAATAAGTAGATACAATAACTATGTCTCGGTTGATGCCCCCAGTGTTGAGGTGTACTAGAATTGGAACTAGGTCCCGAGTCATGAATTCTGAAACAAATGTGTAATTAATGTTGTTTCTTATGATCACACAGGCACGAGGGGACTCCTGCCTCTGGTCATAGATCAATTCTGAGTCTTTAGATGCCAAACCTTTAATTTGGCCTGCTTTGCCTGTCCAGGGTTCCTGGATCAGTACAAAATCCAGTTGGGATTTCGCAAATAGCCTTACAATCACTGCTGAAGCTCCCTTCGCGTGATGCAAGTTCACTTGCGCCATCTTGGAGAAAGGTATGAAGGTGCTGTAGTCTGGGGTGTAGGGGCTGGGTAGCCCAGTCTCTAGTTTCCCCCTCCTCTCTTTCCTCCTGTCCCTCATCAAGATCCATCGGGAGGGTAGTCTCCTTGGAGCTCGAGCGGGTATCTGGGTCTCGGGTTATGGCCTCGGCCCCCGCATGGGTTCGCCCTTTCCCCAGGACTTCAGAGAATTTCTCTGCCACCCCGGCTTCTTTGGCAGAGCCAGCAGAGGCCTCGACCAGACCTGAGCTAGCAGTTTTATCCTGCACACCGGAGTCCGTAGATGTGGAGGGCATCTCCGCATCTTTTGGACCTCCCGCCGGATTATTTTTCTGTCCTAGCCCCGAGACAGACACACGTCCAAACCTAAAGTTTAATACGCATCCTTCTGCCTTCAGGGCCTCTCCTGATTGGTGATCGATCCCAATCGTGAGGACAGTACCGGTTCCCTCCTCTTTGGAGTTAAGAACTTTCCAGGCTCCGGTACTGAGCCAGGTGTTCTGTACTTCGACGAGTGGAAGGATCTTCTCCGTCTCCATTTCGAAGCTTCTTGGGAAGTACACCGTTACAGTGATGGGTTTGGGGATGTTTTTCTCCTCCACCGCCACTAACTCGGGTCCTTCCCAAGACCTCAAGGCCGGCACTACTCCGATGAGCCAATCCGCCGAATCCTGAGAACCGCAGTCCACCAGCATCATTCCACAGCGGAAATGTTTACCGGTGAAGTGCATCCCCGCACTTCTCCACTGCACATCTCTTCCACTAGAGTATCCTCCAATGTTAAGAGCCGCTGTGGTTCAAGGATTACTCTGGGGTAATCCTTGGGTATGATACCCACACGAATAGCCTTTACGGCCTTGGCAGCTGCAGCGTATCCAGTGGCATGCCCGGTTTTTGCTGCAGTTGTTTTCGGCTTTTTAAGCTCAGGCCATTCCGGAGGAGTGATATGCTCCGCGCCTCGCTTTCCTGTCCCTTTTCCCGTCGGTGTTACCTTCGGGGTCGGGACAGTAGGTGGTATGGAGTGTTGAAGAGCCTGTTTTCTGGCCTCCTCAGGTGCAAGTCCCTGATGGAGGAGTCGCAGGTACTTCCGCACTCCTGCTCCACTGAGACCCTTTCTCAGTGGATCGTCTCTGCCGCCCGGCTGTCCGAGTTTCGGCAGGTCGAACGGCAGACGATTCCTTTGCCGTTTGACATTTCCCTTTTTCACAGGGAGCCCGGATGAAAAGGTGGAGGTTTTCTCCATCTCTCCTCCGGTGAGTTTGGGTTTTTGTGATTTTTCCATAAATGGGAACTTTAGTAGTAGAGTAGCTGGGGACAAATCGGTCCACTCCTGCAGAGCCCCGCATGCAGGAGTAAGGGGTTCCCAATGGAGTTCCCCCTTGTGCTCCAAGGTCGAAACCAGTAGAGACCAGTCCTCTATCTGGCCATGCATCCCTCGGCCTGGTTTCCAGCCTTGGATTTAGAATTTTTGATGAGGTTATTTCCTCTTGGTCCGGGCGGTTAAGCCAAGACCCCCCCCGCATCACTGGCCCGCGAGACAGGACCACAGACGACCAGGATGCGTTGGTTTGACAGGGTGGTTTCGAGGTTAGCTCGAACGCACACCTGGCATCGTTGTACCTGAGTACAATTCCCTTAGCCACGACACTACAGCTGGGACAGGTGAAGTTGGTCCGCGGCAGGGTATTCGTGGCTACCAATTGAGTTTTTAGTCTCAATGAGCCTTATTTCCCCGCAGGCCCCCTTCTCATACAAAAATCATCGTTAAAGGCCCCCTCCTATCCGCCACCTGGAGACGCGCCGGGTTGGCACTTCACTCCTCCCAGATGCTGATTGACAACATCCGGACCGGATATAAGAATTAAAATGATGTACATAATTTTAATTCAAAATTAAAATTATTATGGAATGGAATGAATAATATATAGAATTTCAAATAATTGAAGGGTCAAATAATTCTGATGTGAGAAGATAATAATATATTTTCTTAATTAAAATTCTTTTACCTAGCAAAATATTCTTTTTATCCACAGTTTTTCCATGAATGACGGTAAATTATTAAATTAGGCTTTAATATAATTGTATTATATTTTTGTGGATACATATCTCATTTTGAATAGTTTCATTTCTTTATTATTTTTGATAATAAATACGTGAGAAATTTTTAAGTAAAATATATTTGTAGTATTAGATCGAGTACAAAAGATCCAAACACAACATATGTATCCGCAAATACATTAAATGCTGCAATGGAAGATGTTAACTCATTATTGCATATTACTGGTAGCAATGTGAAGTATGGAACAGATAACAAGACTGCAGATGATGATGATTCTATTGATAATGATGAAGAGTTCTTCCATTCAGTACCAATCAATGTCACCGAGAATAATGCATCAACAGACACATATTGTGGAAAAACTATTTTCCGGTAAATATTTTTTTCCTTAAAAACATTGGATTCGTTTGACGAAAAAAAAGAAGCTATCGTCGGCGCTAGAAAAAAAATTGTCTGGCGCGTTCTGGCGGAAATTTTCACGGACGATAGCTATTTTCCGCCGAACGCACCCATTGAAATTTGTTACTTATTTGTCGTTGCATGAGAATTTCATGGATTGATTTCTTATTTACAAATTTAGTTTTAATAGTGGCATGGGTTCTTCTTTCCACAATTTTCTCTAATAATATTAATGAATTTATGTACTGTTTATTACAGATTAATCCAGATATTCTACATTTAGTGTTCAATGGTTTCATAACCTAACGTTTAGGCAACTATGAAATAACCAAAAGTGAATGTTTGTTGATTCTTATGATATTATTTTTGATCGCCTACTAATCAAAATGTTTTGTTGTAGGTGAAGAGGAAGATTGTAAGAAGCACCTTTACGTCGCACCAATTTTATAGCCTTGCAGAAAACGTAAGATTAATTCTAGAAATTATTTGATAGAAAAATCGTTAATGTGGAAATTGTGGGAGAGAAGTCCTAATAGTCTTGCTAACAAAGCTTATAATAGGGTTTTTCCAGTATATTTTGATTACACTCTCCCATAAGTGTCAAAAATGAAGTAGGTATAAATACGTTCTTCATGGACCTTAAGAATTTTTCGACAAAATGTCAAAACTTTTAGTGAATGTCAAATGTTGACAGGTTAATGTTTTTCAAATGGAATTTTTTTATAGATCTTATAGTTCTGAATTCACAAATATGTTTATAAAATTGCATCCATTAGTTTTCAGAAGATAGAATCATATATAGCAAAATACGTTGGAAATAAAGTTAAATACTTATTCACATCTTCCTCACTGTGTTATCATTTGTTGATATGTTGCATTTCAAGAATTTTAAACCCACATGAGGAGGATTTTAATATTTTATCATACCTACAAATTTCCAAGATATGTTTATACGTGTTTTAAAGGACTTAATTACCATTTTTGAGAAACTAATGGATTAATGTAAACTTCAGTGTTACTATCATAGATATATATCCATACTAACGTAAGTTCAGCTCGGATTAAGTTAAAATAGTTTTCTTTTACCTTACAAGATGTATTTCCCAATTAATTTACCAAATATATATATATATATATATATATATATATATATATATATATATATATATATATATATATATATATAAATTCAATTACTACATAATCAACTACTACTGCTAGGGTAAACACACCTTCCGCCATTGAATAACGTCAACTGTTAGGGCAATAGCTAAAATTTCACAATGTCACAATATTGCATAATACCACTAGAAATGTTCAATCGGATTGATTACCAAACAACGCACCGCCACTCAGACAAATATCATAACTTCAAGGTTGTTGCCTATCTCCAGTTTACCGCAGAGCGTCGAGCCGTTCAATGTGACGTTTAGCAGTTGTTGACGAAAAACTAAAAGATACGGGGTCTTCCATTTGATAACAACATCAACCTGTCAAAATTTGACATTTACTAAAAGTTTTTGAAATTTTCGCCCGAAAATTCTTAAGGTCCATAAAGTACCTAAAAGTTTCGTATTTATACTTTTATCATTTTAAGTTGACCCTGTAAGTAGAGTGCATAAATATACGGGAAAACCTTGTACGTTAAAATTTTTAATATTCACTAAATTTGAAATAAGAAATTACCCACATGAATTTAAATTTATCTTAAACAACATCTTTCAAATTTGCAATCAAGGTTACTACTCATAACAAAAACGAATTTTGGATATTCCTTTCAGGATTCCCGAAGTGAAATGCTTCCCCGAGCCAAACGCCCTTAATCCTTGTGAAGACATTATGGGTCTGTCATGGCTACGCATCTCAGTGTGGTGTGTACTGATATTAGCCATTGTGGGTAATTCTGCTGTTATAGCTGCAATGGCGTTTAGTAAAAGTGAAATCAATGTTGCCAGATTTTTAATCAATAATCTGGCATTTGCGGATCTATGCATGGGACTGTACTTGCTACTTATCGCTTCGATGGATTACTATTCTGTTGGGGCCTACTTCAATTTAGCCTATCAGTGGCAGTATGGTAAATAATACTCAAAATTAAAACTATATCGTTTTGAAATGTAAAATTAAGTTAAACGATTTTTATTGTAATTTTAGCAACTAACATTGAGAAAATTAAATATGTGTGTATGTCCACCCGTACATCTAGAAAAATACTTTTTTCGGCTACTATGAACAGGATAACCATATTGACAGACAGACAGATAGACCAACAGACCAATGGCTGAGAATTTTTTTTGACGCAGCGTGTCACATTTAAGTATTCTGATACACAACCTCCTTTTCCCCGTTACAAAAAAAACGCAAACTTTTAATACTATTATGTCAAACAAACATAATCAGGAATAAACAATCTTTAACCAAATTGTTCTTTTGTGCTCAATTTTTTTTCGTCACTAGCCTACTAATAGAATTACATACTATGTTATTAATTTATCTTTTCCCCTTACAGGTGTGGGATGTCAAATTGCTGGATTTCTTACAGTATTCTCCAGCCATTTGTCAATATTTACTCTGACAATTGTAACACTAGAAAGATGGTATGCCATCACATATGCCATCCACCTGACAAAGAGAATAACGATAAAGTCTGCCAGGTACATCATTTTAGGCGGATGGATCCATTGTATATTGATAGCAACTCTACCAATTGTTGGTGTCAGCAACTATAGCAGCACCAGGTTAGAAACGGACAGATACAAATATTTCAGTTGGCATACAAAATATTACATAAAGATACAATTGATTTTTATTCATTCACTACTATTTAGATATATTTTTTATATTCATCTATTTCCAATTAATATTCAAACCTCACTATATCACATTATGATATTGGTTGTCCTACACTTGGGACAGCTCTGTATCCAGAAGCATCCATTCTTCTCGAGATCACTTACATTAACACTCGAGGCTCACTCAGGACTCTTTCACATGAATTCAGCCTCTTGGCGTATTTGGGAACCAATCTATAACCAAAGTATATCTAAGGAGATTGACTTTGCTTTAACTAGCTCTTGAGATCAAAAGTCAAAATTCTTCTTCTCCTCTTCTTTCACCTTCTGACGGGTCTCACATGCTTTCTTTTTAATGGCTGGCCGCATTCATGTCGCACTATCATCTCTACCCGAGATACACCATACTATTTAATTTGAAGAGTTTCTTTCAATAATTTTCTTGGTGAATTTGTTATTTTTCATCCTTTGCATCAAATTTTATTACTATTCATTCTAATTAATCAATCTCAATATCTTTAAAATACTGTTCAATTATTTTTGCTCAGGGATTTACATGCATTAACACAAATTTTTCCAATCCAATGGAGCCAGCATAAATTAAAACATGATCTTCATGAATGTTGCAAATGTACAGGGTTATTCATTATATTTTGAGGTTTCAAAATATAATGAATAACCCTGTACCATTCAGTATTCATTCTGAAACTAACTAGAACGAGCTTCGTGCTAATAATGCTTGAAATATTGCATTCTGGAGAACGCTCTTCAGATTATTATTATTATTATTTGACGCAGGGGTGCCGAAACGGGTACTTAGGCCATTTGGCCCATTGTGCATCCCCCCTTGCTCCCCAGACCAACGGTTCCCCGAGTATCCCGACAACCTGGTCCAGATATCTCATGATTGCCGCAGGCGGGGTTCGTCTGATGTTGGTCAGATCCGGCCACTTCAGTCCTAGGATGGCCTTACGAACGTCGGATAGAGCGGGGCATTCTGTGAAGAGATGCTCCACTGTTTCTTCCTCCTCCATGCATGCCCGACATGCCGGGTCATCGATGACACCCATTGTATGTAGGTGTTTTCTTAGCACAGCATGCCTGGTCCAGATGCTTACCAGTGAGCGTACTTTGGCCCGGGGCAAAGCTAGGCAGTCTTCGGCTCGTCTCCAGCATGGCTCCACGATGAAGTTCTTGCTCTGTCGACAGCCCAGAATTGCGTACCACCTCTGACAGTGTCTGAGGTGTGTGTCCTCTTTAATGAGGATGGCCATGATGTGCGGTGTGATGGGTACCGCCGGTTTGGGCCCACACATTGTTCCCGACGAAGCAGCACCCGCCAGCTTAGCCACCTTGTCATTGCCCTCTTTCCCATCATGTGCTGGCACCCAAGCTAGTTCCACCACATTTTCGTTCGCTAGTTCCGACAGTTCGCGGTGGCAGTTCAGCGTGGTTCTCGCGTCATACCTGCCCCATTCAAGCGCCTTTAAGCCGTCTTTGCTATCTGTGAAGAAGTGTATTACTCGTCCTCGCACCTTGGTCATGCGGACCTCATTAGCCCCTCGAGCTATTTCCATTAATTCCGTTTGTAATACGGTGGCATACTTCCCGAGCAGTTGTAGAGATAGTTGCAGATCTTGGCTGAAGATTCTCATACCTGTACTGTCCCTCTTCTTAAACCCATCAGTGTATACGTCTATTGTCGGCACAGTGCGTGGTTCTGTTTCTTCCCAATAAACGTGGTATTTGCATTTACTAAATAGAGGTGCAATGCGGTCTGAGCTGGTCTCGAGGAGTGGTATTCTGGCGAGGCCCTCCTCCAAAATGGCTATATGACTCTTCGCGCTGTTGTGCGCCCTTAATATTCCACCATCTTTCAAACGAAGGGCGGTCAGTAGTGCTGCCCCATTTAGATACAGATCTAGGGGTGGCAGGCACAACAACGCCTCTAGCGCAGCAGTTGGTGTGGTCCTCATGGCACCAGTGACTGCGATGCAGACAGATCTCTGTAGTCTCGCAAGTCTGTCCTCAATTTTTAATTTATTGCGTGGCGACAAAACTATTGAACCGCTCAATATGAAAGTTTTATATTTTTTAAGCTGACACACTACAATATGCACAATGCGAAAATGTAACTGCGACTCTGTACCATAGCGACAGAAAAATCCCCGTTTGTGTCTCAACACGTATAGACTTGCATGTAATGAAACAAATGAGTCGATCAATTTACCGACCAACAGCCATGTGTTCGCCGGACAAATTTTAATTTTGCCGGCAACCGGCCGACGAAAACACCAGTGCCGGCACGTGTGTCCAGTGAGAATTAATTTCTTCAAGCTGATCTCCCGACCAGGGATTTATCCGATCGGCAGATTTACCGGTCGTGTGAAAAAGCCTAAATATGTTGTAATATTTTTTCAATATTAGATTTTTCCCGTCACAGACAAAAATGTGTATTATACCCGGGAAGAATATTAGATTTTGTCTCCCTCTGCTTCGCTTTAGTCGACAACACAACCTCGAGCAAAAATCTAGTACTTTTTTCACTTGTATAATAAATAACTATTTGTATATTTCAGTGCACCAACAAATAAAGTCGTTCCAAATTATTATAAAAAATGTTTATTATTGTGCTCTGAAATATGCAATTGTGTAAAAATTGAGTTATCAAAATTTTATCATTCCGAGGGATAGTACTCCTATTTTGTTTTTCCTCTCTAACTCTCCAATTTTCAGCATATAATCAGCTGCATTACATTTGCGGAAAAATACCTCAAGTGCTAAAGAAAATAATGGAAATAGAAAATTAAGATTTGAAACTGTCTATAATTAATTTCATGTTTCCTCTTACAGTATATGTCTGCCAATGGAGGCAAACAAAGTTATCGATCAAGTTTACTTGTACTGGTTGATCTTCATCAATACAGTGGCATTTCTTTTGATCGTCTTCTGCTATGTGCAGATCTACCTCAGCTTAGGTTATGAAACCAGAAGGGCAAGCACAAAAGGAGAATTGACAATAGCCAAAAAGATGGCATTATTGATATTCATTGATTTTGCTACAGTGAGTAACAAGTTAGAAAAAAAATAATTATGTGTATTTAAATGAGCAATGTGATTACGTCATCAGCTAGGGACTTTCAAGTGCGTTTTTTATTGATCTTATAATATCATTTGACATTGAAAATGCATGGATAATATACACAAATATTGTTTTTAAAATTTTGTTTCAATAGTATAGTGTTACAGAGTTGTCAAATCAATTTATTATTGACGTCTACAAACATGTCAAGGGGTATTCTCATGTTTGTAGGTTATAATTCGTATTTAATTATGACGTTACTTTTCAATCACAATACAAGCTCGTTTATTTATATTAAATATTTTAAACGTCAAATGTCACAAATGAGTATCATAGGGTGCGGTCGAGAACACGCTGTAAGCAATTGCAGCAATAAAAGTGAAGTAAACGCAGCAAGCGGTTTTTTATTGAATTTCGTCGTTGGCAGCATTTGATGCAAATTTGTTTCCGACCGACAAGCTGTCAATCGCAATCCGTGAATGAAGGAACGACGGCTGAAATTATTTATGATATAGATAACAATGAAAATGTTAGTTACAGGGAAATTGAACTGTTGATTTATATTAAGATACTACCTTTGGCATTGAATTTTCAACGCCATAAACAACCGTCAAAAATCAATAGGTATAATTTTAACATTATTAGCTCCATCAAATTCTTCTTTTGTCACTTTGATTTTATAATTTGTCCCGGTACTTTCATCCAACAAGATTAATTCCATTATATCTATTATTTTGAATGAAAGAATATTTTTATTAGATCATCTATACATAAACCTACTTTGGAGGTATTGTTCTCTGCTTCTACTCTCAATGCACTTGTTTACACCACCTCCATGGGAAAAGCAAATTTAGCATTTGCAGTAAAGTTAACGCATGCGCAGTATCGCATCTAATAGCAAACAAAACTTGCGTTGGTGAATTTTAGACCACCAATTTTTTGCTCTCAGTGAACGAAGTGTGTTCTCGACCGCACCCATAATGTTGATTTTAAGATACAAAACACAACAAGCGTTGTTTTTAGCGAAACCAATCGAAATTAGCAGAACTTTCAAACACACCAATCATGGATCAGAAATTTGACATTTGTTCAACACCAGAATCAACACAACGATTACTGTGTTTGCATTTTGAAACTATCATTATGAGTTATGAGTGTAAATTTTAGGATTTTACAATGTTGGAATGAAGGGTTTAAAACAGTTATGAAATTTTGCTATGTGAAGCTAGCACCATCACATGTGGAATTCAAATTTCAAGGATGCCAAATATAGGAGCAATTTAGGCATCAAATTTAAAATGTAGGTGCTATAATGTGACAAAAGTATTTGATATAGAAACGTGTTGTGCTAGCTAGTTTCAAGTGATGCTAGCACAACATAATTAAGGAAGGATACAGCATGCAATCTTGTCATTATACTTAAGTTTTATACAATGTGATTTGAAACCCGCTTATCGACACAAATTTATCAAACAAAACATTTGAATTATAAGATCTTGTGAAAACTTGTCCCTAATTACAAAGACCTATAAGCCTCTCTAAATATCCTGGCACGCAGAAAGTTTAAAATACATACACACACTTATAATAAAGTTTTCGAAGGATATCAAAAAAATGTTAATTTAAACAACGTTATCAGAAAGCTAACATACAAAATAAGTTACATGGGCTTGTTACCATAATTACCTACAATTTTTTGCTCAGCTACCTTAATTACTGCATTTGACAGCTAATTAGTAACAAAAGAGAACTTTAACTTTAACCAAGAAGACCTTACAGTTTTCTTGGGTTTAACGTTTACATCAATGTCAAGGCTTTACTATACAAATTTTTAATAGTAAGATGTGATGCTTCACAATTACTGGATGATGGAGTACTAGCTTCATATGAAAATAGCACACTAGTTTTTAATATCTATTACCATTTTCATCTCAATTTCTCTCATTCAGATCTAATTAGCAGGAAAATAGCCCCTAGTTCGGTGGTGGTAATTTGAGTTAGAACAATAGGTATACCTACTCTTTACAGGTAGCGCCAGTGATCTTCTTCGGTCTGACAGCTCTTATTGGCTACCCACTTATTAGTGTGACAAGATCAAAGATACTTTTGGTTTTCTTCTATCCTCTCAATGCATGTGCAAATCCATATTTGTATGCTCTAATGACAGCGCAATATAGAAACGATTTGCTTATGCTCGTATCAAAGTAAGTAATAATTGTTCACAATATTTTCAAAGAAGATGATGTTGTCCGAGCCTTTACAATGTTTTATATAAGTTTTATTTATTTCAATTCAGGTGCGGTTTTTGCAAGAGAAAAACTGAACTTCACAAACTCTCCGATGTAATACCAGTAACCAATCAGACTCTTCTAAGGATATCGCATTCATGTTCCAATGAAGATCGCTGTATCGCAAGAAGCGACAATTTGTGAAATTTGCTTCAACAAATCTCTGACTATAATTTTATTGAGTAATTTAATCGTATAACATATTGTAATAGCACTGAATATACTTATATAAATCGAATAAATTCCATTTTAATATGGTGTAACATACATATACCTAAATGAAATGTAACGTGTCCAGCTTAGCAAATGCCATTATTTAAGTATGATAGCATAAGTTTAAGGAATTTAAGAAGAAATTGATTATATTAGTTGTATCCATTCAAATTTATGTCATAGTATTTTGATTTAAGACTGATTAAAGATATAATTTTGATTTTTGTTTTATAACGTAAGTATAAACTTAAAGGAATGGCAACACAGCAACAAGATGAAATTTTAGAGGACTAATATTTTGATTACCTTTACTTTAAAGACGAACAGATAGACCAATTGCTACAAACATACGTATTTTGACCTCGGGAGATGTTGAAACATCAGGATATCTTAAGTACGACATACACAGCTACTTTGGGTATTGGTAGGAAAGTAAAAAGTATTTCGTACTAAGGATTTTTTAGCATTCCTGTAAACTATCTATTTTGTTCTAATACATGCTAAACTGTTTCGCAATTAACGGGGGAAACGGTGACAATGAAATAATTTTAAAGAAATATACTTCTAATATTCTTAATGGTACATTTCATTTGATACTTATATAATTTATTTACGTTATACGACCATAATGCAGTCACAGTCTCAAAAACTGAGAAACTAGCTTTACTTGCAGGTAAATACATTGTGATCGTTGAACGTATTGAGGCAGTGAAGGATAAAAGTCAATTATTTTCTTATTGAACGTGTATAGGGTAGGCCCTTGGAATTCGTCACCGAGGTCTCCAGATCTCACTCCTTTAGATTTTTATCTCAGGTGTAAAATAAAAGAAATTGTTTACAAGACTACAGTTACAACTACTCAGGGGTTCGCACTGCGAATACGGGCTTGGCGAGCCCGAGGTACCCTAGCAAGGCTCACATGTCACTCCCAAGATGTGTGTCCCTAAACCATTAATCTCCTTATTTCTCATCCTCCCCGACGCTATTAGGTTTGCGAGGGCTAGGGGCCTCCTTGTTCTATCCCTTCCTCAAACAGCGATCGAGTATGGGCGGGATAACCCTATACCCACAGACACCTAGAACAGTCTGTGTACAGAAAGTGGAAAGTTACTTTCTAGGTTGCCAAAGCCTGACGTCGAGCCCATTGTCGCAAACCCTTTGTGCCATGGATAACCCGTCAGTCAGGTTGCAACCAAAGCTAAGAGAGCAGCGTACTACTCTTGGCTATACACACACGCAGCTTTTTTATGAAGGCACCGAGATGGATTGTTTTAGTGGAACAAAGATATCCAGAGGTAAAATACCCTCCCAATCGGATCTCCGGGGGAGGGGGTCTACTCGAACAAATCATCGAAAGATAAAACGCATGATAAACCCTATAAAGACTGGTACTCACTTCACATTCGCATCATGGAACGTCCGTACACTACAGGACTCTGATCCGTCTGATCACCCTAAGAGAAGATCCGCCCTTATTGCAACCGAGCTTGATCGACTTGGCATAGACATAGCTGCACTCAGCGAAACCCGGCTCTCAGACGAGGGTGGTTTTACAGACGGAAAATACTCTTTTTTTGGAAGGGACTGCCGAGCGGCACTAGAAGAATTCACGGAGTTGGCTTTGCCATTAAGAACACTCTTATGCCAGAACTCTGTGAATCGCCCCAAGGAATTTTAGAGCGCTTGATGCTACTTAGATACAAGCTTGCCGACAGCTCTCTAGTGAACGTTACTAGCACCTACGCCCCTACTTTGGACTCCGATCAGGAGCTTAAAAATGTTTTTACGATCAGTTTGAAGCATACTTAGTCGCATACCAAATAATCAACAAGTTGTTCTCCTTGGTGACTTCAACGCCAGAGTGGGAAGAAACGCGGAGCTCTGGCCTAATATTCTTGGCATGCATGGAATCGGTAATATAAATGCCAACGGAGAACTGTTATTGACAAAATGTGCTGAACATGACCTGACCATAACTAACACTCGGTTTCGGCAAAGGAATAAGTATAAAGGTACCTGGCGTCACCCTCGATCCGGACACTGGCACATGATAGATTACATCATCGTCAGAAGAAAACAGCTCAAGGAGGTCCATATTACCAAAGCAGTGCCAAACATTGAATGCTGGACTGATCATCGTCTGGTTATATCTAGGATGATAATAAAATTAAGACCTTTCAACAGCAATAAAGATAGAAGAGGCACCAGACCGCGCCTACAAGTAACTAATCTTCAAAACCCAAACCGAACAACTTCGAGAAACTATTGATGCCAGACTTAACTTAGTGGAACCCGACGTACAAAACAACCCCGAAGAGTATTGGGAATAAGAAATACACTATCCAAAACCAGCAAAAACATCCTAGTTACAACCTGCAATAAAAAAACAACCCGACTGGTTTACTGACAATAGAGAGCTGCTGCAAGGTATTCTAGATGAAAAGCACAAAGCATTTCAGGCCTTACAAAATAACGCAAATGATGTGACAGCCCAGAGAAAGTTTAGAATCGTTAAACAAGCCGTTAGAAGGGAAATCCGCTCCATAAAAATGCACGGTGGTCAACTAAAGCACAAGAAATTCAAGGCTTTGCAGACCAACACGACCGACGGAATTTCTTTAACGCCATCAAGGAAATATACGGTGTAAAGTATAGAAAGGCTTTGCCGCTGAGAGACGTACAGGGAGCTCTACTTACAGAGGACGTTCCTATAAGAAACCGATGGAGGGAACATTACTCAACCATATTAAATCTTGAAAACGCAGTTTCTCTTGAGGTCATCAATCTTGTTCCTAAGAACGAACCCAATCAGGCGCTAAACCAGAGCATCAGCACGGATGAGGTCCGGACGGCAATAAAAGGAGGTGAAGGTCTACCGGCAGAATTATTTAAAGCACTATCAAATGAGGCCCTCAGCCACTTGAATACTTTCTTCAATCTTCTATGGACCAAAGGTGAAGTTCCACAAGACTTCAAAGATGCTTTAATAATTAATTTATTTAAAAACAAGGATAGCGCTTCGGACTGTGGTAACTATCGCGGCATTTCTCTGTTGTCTGTAGGAGGTAAGATACTAGCTAAAATTATGGCCATTAATTAAGTATGCTGAGCATATAATACCGGTGTCGCAGAGCGTTTTTAGACCAAATAGGGGCACTATTGACCTTATATTCACCATGCGCCAACTCCAGGAAAAAGTCAAAGAACAACAATCAAATCTGTATGTAGCCTTTATCGACCTCACAAAGGCGTTCGATTCCGAGAATAGGGACGCCCTGTGGAAAATAACGCCTTGGAGTACCCGAAACTTTCCTAAACGTATATAAGAGCCTTCACCTCGGCAATATGTCTAGAGTGCTATATAACTCCGAAACTACTGACCCATTTTCAACAAAAACCGGTGTCAGACAGGGCTGCGTATTGGCGGTCTGTTTAATCTAAAACGGCTAAGAGCTAGGACACGAATAAAGCATATAACTGACTTACAATATGCTGACGACTGCGCGCTGGTCTCCGAGTCAGCCGAAGGTTTACAGCTGATGCTTGAAACCTTCTCCTGGGCTTCTGGTGCACTAGGCCTAAAAATAAATATCTTCAAGACAAAAGTTATGACAACACCTCACATGACTCAAACAAATGATGTACTTGTCCAAAATGAGCCTCTTGAATATGTGAACCAATTTAATTATCTGGGTAGCATAGTTAACAGTAAGGCCAATATAGACGATGAAATTCATAATTGGCTAAACGCTGCATCTAGAGACTTCTGGAAATTTAGAGAAAAAGTTTTTGACAACCACTATTAAAACGAAAACTGCCGTATATTGAGCAATTATCGTGCCATTGCTGACATATGGCTGCGAAACTTGGACCCCATACCGCCGTCATATACGCACCCTAGAACGTCTACAACAAAGCCACTTGCGCAGAATGATGCATGTCAAATGGTTTCATAAAGTCTCTAATAAAGAAATCCTCCTAAGAGCCAACTGTAAAAGCATTGAGACCTTGATCACACAATCACGTCTTAAATGGGCCGGGCATGTCAGTCGCATGCAAGAAAATCGACTGCCAAAATGTGTTTTATACGGCAAACTGGTATGGGGAAGGAGAAAGTCGGGCGGGCAGCTGAAGCGGTACAAGGATGTATTACATGGCTCTTTGAAGCACACTAATATTCAAAACAACAGGAAAATTTTGGCAGCAGATCGTACAGTGTGGAGAGGGATCGTTGCTGCGTATAACCCAGACCTGAATCAGCACCCTCAACGTCGGAGAAACCCGCCACCTGAGGAGGAGTTTGTTTGTCCAGAGTGCGGCAGAATAATACGTTCAAGAATTGGTCTTTTTAGCCACAGAAGAACTCATAGACGTTGACAAGAATGTGTATTTTACTTGTCTTTATGTTCTTTATTCTAATGTTCTTTTGGAACGTTCCTTCTATTGTCTTCTTAACTCTTCTTTTTATACTCGAACCTACGGGTAAAGCAATATATATATATATATATATATATATATATATATATATATATATATATATATATATATATATATATATATATATATATATATATATATATACAACTAAAGCTGATTTGGAAACTCGAGTAAGACAGGCATTTCAAAGGCTAGATTCAGCAGCAATACAAAGGTCAACAACTCAGCATGTCATGTGGTCAATTAATGAATGTCTTCTGGTAAATGGTAACCATTTTAAACAAATACATCACTAGAAGAATAGAATGGAATACATTTTATTCATACTTTTAACTAGTTTTCTTATGATATGTTTGTATTAGGTGTAAATTTGTTTTGCTTCGGAAATTAAATATTAATACCTACATAAGTAATAAAATATTATTTAAAATTTAGTACGATCATAATAGGTACTTACATTTCTTATAAGAAATTTACCTAATAGTGAACAAATCGTGAGATATAGGTATATGACTATCATACATCAAAAGATCGGGAATATTCAACTCTATTCATTTCTCGAATAATATACAGTATGTTGTATTTAAGCAAATTGACTTTTGGCTACTTTTCATAACAACTCTCGAAGATATATTTTTTGGACACCCTGTATAAAAATTAATGCAGTCCATACATAATTCTATTTACCTCAACTTTTTTTTCATAAGATCTCAGCAAATTTGATTCCAAGACCATTGCAAACAGATTAACAAATAATTTTTTAGATTTATATGTTTTCGAGGAAAAAAACACTAAACAATTATTAATATCTTATGAATGGTTTGATATAGGTATAGGACATTATTAACAAATGTACGTTTAAATTGGATATTCTATCAAAAATTAAAATAAAATATAGGCCATGTCATTTGAAATAATGAAGTTGATATCAGATACGGGTTGATGTGACAACACTGCAATGCTGAAAATATTTTCAATCCCTAACAAAATTGGCGCAGTCAGTAGGATAGCAAATCCAGAAGAAAACAAGAAGAATATTACAAAGGAAAAGAAGAATAATATTACGAAGACAAAAAGAAGAAGAAGTATTGCTCTCAAGATCTTCTGGAGAAGACAACGGAGAACTTAGCGCGAAATAAGAAGATCCGGTGGTTTCCAAGCCTTTGTGTCAAATCCGAGCTCCAACGCAAATGGGGAGAAGATTCCAATTGTGAGTACATTTACATTTTGTTGTCTTTAAACGAAGTAACGTATATTCATTGTATATGTTTATATATTATTATTGTTACGTGGGTAGTTTATCATGTACTTACTGTTATTATTTCTTTTAGTTTGTATTCATTCTGCTACCTTGTTTGCAGTAGTGTTGCTTGTGTATTTCATTGTGTAGTTCTGGAATTGTAGTAGATTTGTTCTCGATCCTTCCAGAAACTGTATGTGAGGTACAATTTGTCGTGCTATTGTCACCTTGACAAGGATCTAGAACATTAATTTTGTTCGTCTAGATAATCAGAGAACATTCTCGATGAATGTCATATCATGATTCAGATATAAAAAGCCGTGACGATCATGGGACATAGTTAGTTTATTATATCAGTCAATTGGAGACATAACTGGAAAGTAGTTGGAACGCTATAGTCAAAGTGACAAGTAGTGACAGTTGTACTACAACAGAAAGCCGTGTACAGTGTGTTTGAAAATAAATCATTGGAAGCAATCTGCGAACTTTGAATCTTACGCAAGTGAACTCACCCCACAACGTTTAGCACAGGGTTAAACGTTACATTATTGAAAGAACATACTGAAGTTATATATTGGAAGGAATAGAAAAAGAATATAAAGATATAATAAAGTTAATAAGTTTCTAATAATACTGTTGAAGTTACTGAGATTATTAAAAGAAATACATATTGTCATAGTAACACATAACGAATTATAATATTGAACAGAATGGAACCACAGATTGCTGACCAACCAATAATTGAACCAGAATATAGACTAAGTGAAATATCTCAAGTTATACCTGAATATGATGGTGATTCTATATTATTAAACGCATTCATAAATTCTTGCAACGCAGCATTTGAAATAGCGACGGAGAGTCAGAAATTTCTATTGACTATAGTAATAAAAATAAACTGAAAGGAAGAGCATCTCAATTAATTAATTCGAGAGACTTGAATAATTGGATCAATATAAAGAATATTTTAAAAACACATTTTGGAGATTCTAGAGACGTTACAAGTTTAATTTACGATTTACAACAATTTAAACAAGGAAATAATGAGAATCCACAGAATTATGTTCATAGAATTAACGTGCATCATTCTAAATTATATACGGCTATAAATCAACAAATTATTTTAACACAAGACCAAAAAGTAGCTCAACAAGCTCTTGTAGACAAGGTGGCGCTACAAACATTATTAGTAGGACTAGAATCTAACCTTGGTAAAATCGTACGTGCATCTCAACCTCGAAGTATTGCTGAAGCTACACAGATAATAAAAACAGAATATCAGCTGAGTTATTTATAACGAACGAAACCTTATACAAGCGAGAATGATCCACATAAAATAAAAACCAGGAATATAAAACGATGTAACTATTGTAAGAGAGAAGGTAATTTCACATCTGAATGTTACCGTAAGCAACAAATAAATAATAACAATTATAATAATAATTGATTTATTTATCTATTTATTTAATGGTACATCTTACAAACATCAATTAAATTGATAACAACAAGTAAGAGACTGAAACTACTAAGACTAAAACTAAAACTGCAACCACAGTATATACCGAAGTTACACTAAATACTACTACTACTAACTCTAATGACTGAACATTGTATTAGTATAGAGAAAAATAATATGTCAATATTATACTTCATAATTAATATATTGCATTGTTGTTGCATTAAGGTTATCGAAGAATTTTTTGACACATCACAATGAAACAGACCTGAATTTCGTATTCTGAAACCAACCTTAGGAACATGAAAGTGTATGTATGCTATTAACAAAATTGCATGACTTATATTTAATGTTGTTGACTATAAAATACATAAACAACACTGAGTGCATCATCCGGCGTATTTCCAAACTTAGAATGTTAAACTCAGTTAGCATATTTTTGTAAGATATGAGGTATGGGTAAAAATTATTCTTTCTAAAGAAAAGGTACCTCAAAAACCGCTTTTGAACCTTCTCGAGGAGATCAATATTATTAACTGTATCCGGCGACCAGGCCACGGACGCGTATTCAAGGTGGGATCTGACCAATGAGTTGTATAATCTTACTATTTTGTCAGTATTTTTAAAATGTTTTGTGTTTCTTGTAATAAAACCCAATGCTCGATAGCCCTTATTTACGACACAATGATAATGGTCATTAAATTTCATGTTTGTTTGAAAGTTAACTCCAAGATCTTTGCATTTGTTTCTTCTTTGTAGTGGTTGATTGTTAATTGTATAGGTATTATTTATGTAATTGATTTTACGAGTATATGTGATAGTTAGACACTTCAATATTAAGATGCATCTTATGGTCCAGAAACCAACTAAAGATTGAATCTAGGTCCTCCTGCAATCTTTTGCAATATTCAGCTACAGTGATCGACTTAAAAACCTTGAAGTCGTCAGCGAATAATAAACTTTCTGAGTACCGAATGCAATCAGGTATATCATTATTAAAAATAGCGAAAAGCAAGGGACCAAGATTGCTACCTTGTGGCACCCCTGACGTTACTAAATAAGGATTTGAGTAACAATTACCGATTTTAACACTTTGTTTCCATTTATTCAAATAAGAGTGAATAAATAATAATAGGTCGTCGAATAATTCTCAATTTCCACAAAGATATCCTAATACTACTAATACTCAACGTAATTATCAAAATAATGGTTATCGGGAATCGAATTATCATAAACCAAATGGGAATTTTAACAGAAACAATTATTTTCAAACCAGAAATAATTCGCAAACACACCATTTAAACGAAAAGCATACAGATTTGCAGGCTGAAACTTCTGTACACGAAACCCAGTCCAGTCAAACAAACCAGAAAAGCATACAGAAACAGAATACGAAAACGAATATGTAAGTGCAACAAACAGAAGTAATCTTTTTTATGTTTTATGTAGGAACGGAAAAACAAAATTTTAAGTTGATACAGGTGCTGGAATAACTATTTTAAAGCCAAGTAAAGTTAATATTGTTAATAAAATTAATTTAAGAGGCGTTACACCAGGAAATATCCCACTGAATAAGGTTACTGAATATCCATTTTTCTTTGACCACACTGAAGACACGTTACTAGTATACTTATACGAATTAGATGTTGAATTTGATGGAATTTTAGGAATGGATTTTCTTCAGAAATATAATTGTATTATTGACATTAATAATCGTCAATTATTAACTAAATATAGGAATATTAATTTATATAAACATAATGATATTTTAAATCAAGTAAAAATTGATGAAAGAACAGAACAAATTTGTAAATTTAAATGTAACATACCAAATAAGGAATTTATATTGAATGCTCGATCAAAAGAAAACGTTTGTTTACCAAACTCAATCGTCAAAACTAATGAAAAATGTGAATTTTATGTGTCAGTTCTTAATAAAAATGAAAATTGCAAAAATATAATATTTGATCAGCTTGAATTAGAACCGTTTGAAGAAATTGAAGAGGAAATTTCAGTATTGAATATGACTAAACATAATTTGAATAGTAGACAGAAAGAAATTATAATGTCTTTAAGACTAGACCATCTCAACGAAGAAGAAAGAGATTTAATTAAAATTACGTGTTCTCAATTTTCTGATATTTTTTATTTAGATGGAGACACGCACACTTTCACTAATAAAATAAAACATAAAATCGACATAGGCCAAACTAAACCAATTTATACTAAAGCATATCGTTATCCACATGTTCATAAGGAAGAAGTTAAAAATAAAATTAATGAAATGTTACAACAAGATATAATTCAACCTTCGTCTTCACCTTGGTCATCACCAGTATGGGTTGTACCTAAAAAACTTGATGCTAGTGGAAAACAAAAATGGAGAGTTGTAATAAATTACAGAAAATTGAATGAAGCAACCGTGGACGATAAATATCCTTTACCGAATATCAATGAATTATTAGATCAATTAGGGAGATGTAATTATTTCACAACATTAGATTTAGCATCAGGATTTCACCAAATTGAGTCAGATACGGCAGATATTGAAAAAACAGCATTTAATGTAGAAAACGGTCACTTTGAAATTAAGCGAATGCCATTTGGGTTAAAGAATGCCCCTGCAACTTTTCAACGAATTATGGATAATATATTAGCAGGAATGCAAAATGAAAGAGCATTAGTTTATATGGATGATATTATTGTTTACTCTGCTACACTTGAAGAACATATTGAAAGACTAACGGAAATATTTCAAAGACTTAAGAACGCGAATTTAAAATTGCAGCCGGGTAAGTGTGAATTTTTAAAAAAAGAAGTAACATATTTAGGACACGTCATAACAAATGAAGGTGTTAAACCAAATCCAGAAAAAAATTAAGGCAGTAGAAAAGTTCCCAATACCAAAAACACCAAAAGATGTTAAAAGTTTCTTAGGATTAGCAGGATACTATAGAAGGTTTATAAAGGATTTTGCGATAATAGTAAAACCATTAACAGAATTGTTGAAAAAGAATGTTAAATTTGAGTTTGACGAAAATTGTATGAAATCTTTTAACATGCTTAAAGAAAAATTAATTAATTATCCAATATCACAATACCCAGATTTCAATAAAGAATTTATTTTAACTACGGATGCGAGCACTTTTGCAATCGGTGCAGTATTATCACAAGGCATTGTAGGAAAAGATCTACCAATTGCATATGCTTCTAGAGCGTTAAATAATCACGAAGTAAAATATTCAACTATACAAAAAGAACTCTTAGCTATTGTATGGGCAACAAAAACGTTTAGACCTTATATTTATGGAACAAAGTTTAAGCTAGTAACGGATCATAGACCAATATCATGGTTATTTAGTATTAAAGATCCTGGATCAATTTTAGCACGATGGAGATTAAAATTGGAAGAATATAATTATGAGATCATATATAAGCCCGGTAAATTAAATGCAAATGCAGATACCTTATCAAGAATAAATATAAATTATATATCAGAATTAAAAAGAATATATTATGGAAATAATGATAATATACAAGAACCTGAAGAAAATGAAATTGAAAATGAAAATGAGCAACAACCAATTGAACAAAATACAGATGAGCAAAGCAATGAAACTGAAATAGCGTATGAAACAATTTTACATGAATGGGATAATTTTCAACAATTGCGTAAAATAAAATCTCTAATAGATTATTCGAAATGCAAATTTTCTAATAATAATTTTCTAGACAAGTCACAGAAAAATATATTATCATTCTTCAATTTAGATAATTTAACTGAAAATCAATATAAAATAATTGATGATATTTTAAATGATGAGGAAAACTATGAAGAACATGAAGTAAAATAGTGAGTTCAAGAACTGTTAAGAATAGGAAATATTTCATTGTAATAATACCTGAACATAATGCAGATCAAGCAGTATTTGAAATTTTATACTATAACAAAGACAAATTATCTCAAAATAATAGATATTTCTTAGAGGAAATAAAAGATTTACCAGTATTAGAAATGCTATGATATATTTTCTCAGATGATGAAATCGAATTCATAACATGTGATTACAACTCCAAATGAAGATGAGCGACAAATCATAATAGAACAGAATCATGCAGGGATTAATAATTTACATCGCGGAATTCATGAAACAATACATAGACTTCGAGAGAGATACCAATGGCCAAATTTAAATAAAGATGTTGAGACATTTATCAGAAGATGCGAAATATGAAACAAAGTCAAAGTTTGTAGGAAAAATCTAAATAATCCATTAATAGTAACAGAAACACCAAAAACAACTTTTGAAAGGATAAACCTTGATATTTTAGAGGTACCAACAAAAAATTACGTGTTTGTCATAAGAGAAGAATTAAGTAAATTTACTCAAGCTTATCCAGTTGAAAATAAAAGTGCCAAGAACATAGTCAATACCCTATTACTTTATTTTATGCACTATGGTACTCCTTCAAGAATACATTGTGACTTTGGTCCCGAATTTAATAATAACCTAATGAAAGATTTATGAGTAAACTTATGGAAATGATTAGAGCAACTGTCACAGAAAGACCTAATGATCACCCATTAACACGTTTACCTTACGCAGTTATAAGTTACAATAATTCAATAAATAATACCCATGGTTTTACCCCATATCAATTAATATTTGGACATACAAATTCTAGACCTCCTGAAAATCTATATAATCAAGAACAATTAATTAGTATGTACGAGATTTAAATAACCCATAGACATCTGAATGAAGACATTTGAATCATTGTGTAGATTATAAATTTTAAATAAGGGGGAGGATTGTTATGTATCTAAAGACAATGAGTCCATTATTAGCAATATTGTATATTGTTTATCTGAGATGCAACTCTTATCATGATGTCTATACTCTGTAACCTGATACCATTATTAACCATATGAAGGAAACTATTGTTTGCAACATTGTAGTTGTTTACCGTATTATATTTCATAGCAGCAACATCCAATGTTCCCAGAGATCATGAATAACTTTGAGAGGACATTTACAAGGATTTTGCTGTTCCCCTCTTCTTTTATGAAAACTATAAATAATGAGTTCATATGAAAATATTAAGCTTTTGATTTGATCTGTTAACATCCTTTTGATCTTAAGTTTGTTAGTTGCAGCCGCTCTAACTACTTAATCAATAAGTTTCATTAAGCATCTGTCGGTTCAAATTTTACAACAGTAACTTTAAATGTTAGGAAAGTAGTTGTGTAGAAAATAATAGGAAATAAAGTGTAAACTATATTTTTTAAAAAGTGATTTTCAACGACCAACCCCTAACATATATATATATATATATATATATATATATATATATATATATATATATATATATAATTTTATATTTTTTCTTGGCATCAAAATAATACTTTAATGTGACTTTGATAATATTCTATGTCTATTGTTAATGGTTCTTGAGAAATAATTTTTTTCCCGAAAATTCTGACAGATAAATAGTACATTTTAAAAATTTATATCTCGAAATTGGTAGAAGTTCAGAAAATGAAAATATCATGCAGTTTTTGAAAGATTTGTTGAATATTATTTGTACTATACGGGATGTTTGCATGAAATTTTTTTTTTAAACTTTCGGAAAAGCATTAAAAATTCGATTTTTTCAAATGGAATAGTATATTTTTTCTTGCACTAGCTAAAAGAGCTCAAAATTTTGAATGGAAATGGATAATAATAAACTAATGTTACATAGAGAAGTTTTTGAGCAAAATCCTGTTTTCTTCAATATTGAGTAAAAATGAGGAATCGTGAAAATATCATTAGCCTTGGATGATTATTACTTGTCAATCTGAAAATAGGTTATTGGTATAATTTTGGTAAGTATATGTTATTGC
The DNA here is from genome assembly GCA_958507055.1 of Crioceris asparagi. Taxonomy (NCBI): domain Eukaryota; kingdom Metazoa; phylum Arthropoda; class Insecta; order Coleoptera; family Chrysomelidae; genus Crioceris; species Crioceris asparagi. The sequence continues at coordinate 76,246,074 of OY293826.1, read as the reverse complement.
TAACAATGGTCGATTGTTGTTTTCGTTTTAGATTTGTCAATCAATTTAAATTTATTGTTATTGTTACATTCTCTTCCACCCTGCAGAGGTTTATAAAAATAATTCATCTTCAGGAGATCGGTTAACAAAATATTAAAGTTACATAAATGAAGAGAGTTTTATAACTTTTTTCATATTAAAAATCACAAAAATATAATAAGATTTATGATTACTTTTGAATTATCATTTATACAAAATTTATTTTTTATTTTGTTGCACCTCTAATAAATATCTGTAACAAATAAAAAATGTATATTTTTAAGAAAACATTAAAAATAAAAGCAAACATTATGCGATTGAATTTTTATCAAACTTTGTTACAAATCAAAATAATTAATCTGGAAATAATGAGCAGATTACAACAAATGCTCAATGATCTGGCCATTAACATTGGAACAAAGAGCAATTCTTTGATGAAAAGATCTATCAATGTTATCCAAAACTTCGGGAGTAACAGTCGAGAATGCATTTTGGAGTCGCAGTCGCATGTCTTCTGGTGTAATAGGAGAAATACTAAACACAATGTCTTTCACGTAACCCCCAAAAAAAAAGTCTAATTTATTTAAATCAGGGCTCCTTGCAGGCCACGGATTTTGACTCCCAATACCTATTCACTGTTCTCCAAAATTTTCATTCAAAAAATTTTGAATTAATCTTGCGCTATAAGCTGGAGCACCATCATGTTGAAACCACATATTTTCAATAATAACTTCTTCATTGGCTTCATCAATAAGTACAGGTAAATTGTTTTGCAAAAAATTGTGGTAAACATTTGCGTTTAATCTTCCTTCAAAAAAATGTGGCCCAATTACATTTCTTCCAATTATTCCCCATACATTTACAGACCACTAATGTTATCAATGGCTTGTAGAAATTTGGGTTTTTCTTGAGCATAACAGTGGACATTTCTTCTATTTATTTTATTGAAACTTTGAAATGTTGATTCGTCTGTAAACAAAATATTTTTGGAAAAGTCTTCATTTTCTATCAGTTTTTCCTAAGCCCTTTCAAAAAATAATGTTCTGTTGACATAATCTTGTTCATTTAAAAAGTGGTATGCTCGGGGTTTATAATCATGGTTTTCTTTTAAAACTCCGGAACGTTCGTTTAGAAAAACAGTATTTAGGAGGTTCTGGGTTCCATCTCACTTACATGCCATCTTCAGCATTTAACTTTCGACAAATAATCGTAATCTCCCACCTAAAAAATCCCAGACAACAAATTTTAATGAAATCGGAGTATGAATCAAAAATCTTCCGCTATCTTGGATAATCATTCTTCAGTTTTGGAATTTGGAAAAAAAATTATGATCTTCGACAACAAAAATCTCTGTGTACCAATTTGAATACAATCGGACAGTAGATGATGAAATGCATCTACCAACTTTTTTCTTCATGAAATTATCATAATGCGTTCAAGTTCAAATCATATGTGGAGTTGAATAAAAGCCTGTGGGATATGCCTTTGCTAATTCTAATCACAATTGTCACTTTGAAGTGGCAAACATAATCGAAAAGGTTTTATTCAACACCACGTTTTTGTTTGTTTCTATATCTAAGTTTGAGAAATTCATTTTAGAAATCAAAGAATAATGGAATGTTGCCCTAAGATTGCAGAAAATTCACGAATTAACGATCGTAATAAAAATTGTGGGAGATTTCAATTAAGTATTTGTCAATAGTCAAAAGATCAAGAGCGCAGATGAGTGAGATGAACCACAAAACTAATAATGTCTCCGATTGTTTCAAAGATTCTTCAGGAGGTCTTTTAGTGGACTTTTGAGAGTCCCCCAGAGGCAAGGATTTTCTATACATTCGGAACACAAATCACAAAAATAGTTCGCCCATTTAAATGCTTAATTCTGGATTTCAGATTATACTTGGTACCAATAACGAAAAAGGTCAGACCGCAATGATGGTCCACCTTATTGAATCTTTCGATTTTAATTAGAAGAAACAACCTATACAAAACTAAGACGAAAAAGAAACACAAAGTCTTCTCCACAGTTTATTCTTAAATGTTAATTATTGATGAGACATGTTTCGAGATTGTACAATCTCACTTTCAATCAAAAGGTTCAAAGTTATGGAGATGAAAATATGACAATTTATAAGAAAAGGAAAAACTAGAAAAACATGAAAATGGGATCGGAACCAATGCAAAAATTAAAAATTAAAATATATACTTGAAAAAGAAATAAATTATCCCATTATAAAAATAAAGATAAAATAAAGTCACATTCTAAAACAAAAAACGAAATTCCACGTCACGTCACATTGTTCTAATTAATTTAAAAAGAATGGAGCTTAGGAGTGCCTACTATTTTCGTTTCTAGTTTTTTTGATTATTCCAATAAGGTAGATAGTTATCGAACGTGGACACACTCAACACTCACCCTGTACCTATATTGTTATTTCATACCATCAGAATTTAGAGTGGCAATAAAATCAAAAAGGTAGACGCACCTACGCAAATACTATAATAATTATATTATCTAGAATAACAAATGTTTTATAAAAATGTTAAGTAGTAACTCTAAAACAATTGAGAGGTTGAAACTTGTCTTTTGTTCAAAAAAAGGAGAGCCCTTGGCCCTTAGTACAAAACCGTTAGATGTATTAAAAATTTTCCAAGTACAAATATCTCAAGAGTATATATGTATTTCACAAGATAGGACTAAGAAAATTTCACTTTTTCAAAATTAAGAAGGATTTTACGCTTGATCCATTCTACCACTTCTTATAATGGTATCATTTCTAATCACTCCTTTTTCAAACAAAAAAATCAAGTTTTGCCTACATTTACCATTTGTTGACATCGGGAACTTAATTTGGCGGGAAGAAGAAAATTCCCTCGTTTTCCTAGTATTTACGAATATACAGGGTGTCCCGATAGTGCGATCTCGGTTGATATCTTGATAACGGATACTGATAGAAAAAAAATCAAATATAAAAGTTGTGCAGCACCATTAGCTGGATAAACTAAAATTATTTTCATTTATACAGGGTGTCTCAAAAATATTTTTGCATATTTGGATTCTGCTAGTAATTCTAGGCAAAGTTTATGTATAATATCCTATACCTAAATCTAATATTTTTTTCTGTTATCCGCCATTTTGAAGAAAATATATGATTTTTTTCAAATGTCATGTCCCATTTGCTTTTTACTATAGGATTGGTTTATGGTAGGAATATCACCGAAACTATGGCTTAACTTTTAGCGCGAATAAAAGTTATCTGCGTTGTACAGGGTGTCCCAGGTAAGTGCCAGAAATAAAATAAATTCAAAACATCATGTCTTCATTTTTTTAAATGGAATGTCTATTTTTTATTTATTTTATACTATTTGTGAGTCAAAATTCTTCGTTTTGGTATAAATATGTCCTATACCTATCTGTCACAGTTTTCGAGATTTTTACATTTTTGTTTTTATTATTTGGTTTTGAATGTAATGTGCCTTGGATTGTGTTTTATTATTGACTTTTAGAATTAATACATAGTAGAAAATGGAAACTAAAAATAAAATAAAAATTCAGTCCATCATAAGTACGTTATTTTATTATTGAAAAACTTTAAAAAAATTAAAATTCACTTTTTTCTGTAGAATAAACAGCTTAATAAATACTTGACATAAAGAGCAATACTTCTAACAGAAAACATATTAAGGAACCAGTAAAATTACATTACATTAAATTAAATGTTCAATATAGCCACCATTTCAATACATGCAGCCGATTCTCAAAGGAACTGTTGACGGTATCGAGCATTGCGGCATTAATACTTGCACAAGCATCTCTTATTCTGACTTTCATGTTCTCTATATTAGTAAGTGGCGTCTGGTAAACTTGCTCTTTTAAAAATACTCCACAAGAAAAAAATCTAATTTTGTGAGATCTGGAGATCTTGCTTGCCATGATATAAAACCTCTTCTACCGATCCATTTATTTTCATAATTAGCGTCTAAGGGCAGATTTCATAATAATAATAATAATAATAATAACATCATTTTAATAGTGCAACAATATAGTAGTACAAAATTTAAATGATGGCTACTCGATAAGCGTGGTCATGCTTGTTTCGAGAATTAAATAATGTAGTTATAAGTAGAAATTTATAAAATTTAGTCTTAAATATATGTATAAGTAAAATGATAAAATTAAAATACTAAAATAAAGGATCTATCAACATAATATAGTAATGATAAATACAAACAATATAATGGATTATAATAGATCTTTACAAATTTAAAGATAAATAAAATAATTAAATAAAGGATACATTAACGTAATACAGAAACTATAAATAAGTACAAACAAATATAAAAGATATATATAGATACATATTAAAAATTTCAATTTAAAAATTACTCTCATAATATTGGATTTAGTATAGTTACATTTACTACAAATATAAAGTGGTGCATGTATATTAAGAAAATATGACTTAGAGGATACAATTACATACGAGACAGAAATGTTTCGAATGAAGTTTTTCAATTTACTTTTGAATATTGTAAGGGAAGCGGTTGTTTTTATTGTTTCTGGTAGGGAATTGTATTTTGGCGCCATATAATTAAATGAGCGTTGACATTTCGTCATAAGCGGAATGACATGATCATTTCTTTGTCGAGTTCTATAGTTATGGGAAGGGAGGCTGGCTTCATGACGGATGGAATGGAATTTTAAATTGATATTTAAGTAATATAATTGTCTCACATCGAGTATTCCGCTTTCCGAATATATGTCGTTTGTCGAATATCTCCAGTTTCTATTGAGGATAAGCTTCAGAAATCTTCGTTGTAATACTTCAAGTGGTTTAATGTGCGTTCTGAGTGCTCCACCCCAAATTAAGATACCATATCGTAGATGACTCTCAACTAATGAATAGTAGAGCGTTTTTAGGCGATTATATGACAAGAGCTTTTTTAAACATTTAATTTTGTAGATCATACTTTGTAATTTTTTTATCGTATAGTTTATGTGCAGGTCCCATTTTAAGTTGCAGTCTATGATTATACCTAAATATTTTATTTTTGTTGTAGCTGATATGGTAGATATCTGATCCTGCATTTTGATTTGCAGTTGATCATAGGACGGTGAGTTGGACCTGTTACACGTAAATTTCATGAAATGAGTTTTGTCAAGATTGAGAGTAAGCAGCTTATAGTCTAGCCATTTCTTTATCGTGCAGAAATCTGCCTCCGCCATCTCTTTGAGCGTTTGCCAGTCGCTTGCTCGATAAAAAATGGCAGTATCATCTGCAAAACCAATAATTTTGCCTTTGCTTTTTACCGCGAATAATCCGTTCATATATATGTTGAAAAGAATGGGGCCTAGAACGGTTCCTTGGGGAAATCCGTACTCAACGGTCTCCTCTTTGTTGAGTATGCCACTCTTACAACCTATTTTCTATTAGATTAATAACTTTCAAATAATTTTAGAGAGTTATTCTCTATTCCGATTTCTTCTAGTGATTGCAAAAGTAGGCGATGGCTAACAGTATCGAATGCCTTAGTCAAATCCAAGAATATACATAAGCATGGGTTGCTATCATTGAGGGACCTGTAGATTTCACTTGTCAGAGCTAAAATCGCGTCTTCAGTTGAGGTTTTTTCTCTGAATCCATACTGATTGTCCGATAGTAGATTGTGAGCTTTTATATATGAATTTAATCTACTTTTTAATATTTTTTTGAATATTTTCGACAAGTGTGTTATCAATGATATTGGTCTAAAGTTATTAACGTCCATCTTGTCTCCTTTTTTATGTACTGGTATCACAAAAGTTTTCTTGAATATTGTTGGCCATTTACCTGTCTCCAAACATATATTTATAACGAACGTTAGGGGTGCGTTTATGTAGGTGCACACTATCTTTATGGTCTCAGCTCGTATTTCATCCATCCCTACTGATTTGTTCATTTTCAAATTATTAATAATATCAATTATCTTATTTGGGTTGGTAGGTAACAAGACAAACCTGTTCGCAGGTCGAAAGTGTGCACTCTCAAATTCCTGAACCGTCTTAATTCTTTCCGCGAGTGAGCTACCCAATTTTGCAAATTTGTGGTTAATCTCATTTGATATCTCGTTTTTGTCTGTTAAAATTTCTCCGTTACTATTTCTAATCGAATCTATTGTTTGTTTCTTTTTTTTGTTTCCTGTTATATTTTGAATAACTTCCCATAATTTTTTTGTATTATTTGTACTTGAATCAATCAAGCTGTTATAATATCTGTAATTGGCTTTTCTTATAAGTGATGTTAATTTATTTTTGTATTTTTTATAATGTGTTCTAAGCCTTGCATCATTTGGATTTTGTAATAGGTTTCTGAATATAGAGTTTTTTGTTGTTGCAGATTTCAGTAGAGCATTCGTCATCCATGGTGCAATTTTTGAGTTTCTTCTCCGGATTTTTCGTGATGAAGTGCATGCTGCTACTCAGTATCTGAATTAATTTATCCGCTGCTGCATTAGCATCAGGAGCTGAGTATACACTTTACTACGTTGTTTCTCTCAATGTTTCGTGAAGTTTTTTATGGTTTATGTATTTGTGGTGTTTATCTTCCTGTTTCTTCTTTTGTGGAGTTTCAAGTACTATTTGGAGCACGTTGGTGAAATGATCTGTTATGCTTGTCTGTATAACCAGAGGAAGTATATTGTCAATAATTTCTTTTTTGGATTTCAAGAAAATGTGGTCTAAGCAAGACTGATGATTACCCTGTACTCTAGTTGGATCATTAATTGTTGAAATATAGCCAAACTCATTAAGTATGTTTTTATATTCTAGAGTGCACTCATTATCATCGAGCAAATCTATATTAATATCACCGACAAAAATTTGTAGTTCTTCTGTATCTGTATCGGTATCCTCAATATAGCTTTGTAAATGTTGATTAAAGTCTTTGATATTGAGCGATGGCGATTTGTAAAGAGCGGTTATGTTAATGTTATTGTTTTGGTTTAGTACAATTTTGATCTTCAGAAAATTTATTTCAGCAATTCTTACAATATCAAATGTATAGGGTAGGTCTGACCTTATATAAGCTACAACTCCATCGTTCTTATTGTATTCGCCCATATTATATAACATATTGTAGCCTTCAATTCGGTATAAACTCGGATCTGGGATTTTCCATGTTTCTGTTAGGATAATACAATCTATGTCAGATGCCATGTTGTTCAAGAGGATTTCAAATTCTTCATGATTTTTATTGATACTCCTTATATTCTGGTTTAAGATTTTGAAATTACTAATTTTGCTGTTTATTTCAAGAAGCTCATTGCATTCTTGAGTACTATCTATAGTAAATGTTTCAACGACTCTTACATCAAAATCTCGTATGTATTGATCCATTATGATAATACAATTATATGATTAGTTAGTTAAGGGTACCTACAAGAATTATCTATGAGAGCAAGAAATATTTTATAACTAGTAAAATATAAAAAGAACAGTAATAGTGATATATAAAGGTATAAAATTAAAAGGTATTGGAGAATTCAATTATAAAAATAAGAATAAAATTAAAATAAGATTAGGGAATATAGAGTGTATAAATATATAAGTAGAATATGAACTGAATAGAAATTTATGTTGTTTAAGGATTACTCTCGGTTACACTTGGTTTTCTCTGCAGTAGACGGTTCTTGCTTGTTCGTGTAATGATTTTTTGTCTGCTGATTGGCGATGATTTATTCCCTGCAGTTGTGCCGGTGATTTTATTCCTTATTTCTTCTTCTATATTTATACCCAGGGCTTTGTTTGTTTGTATATCTTGATTCAGATTTATTTCAGTGTCCGTTTTCTCTTTAGTTCTCTGTATTATCTCTTCTTTCTTTGCTGCTGCTAAATTTGTTTGTATTTCTGTAGGTAATTCATCCTCCCAAATAGTGACCGGTGTACCGGGCTCACTGATTGCTTGCCTGGGCGGTGGTGGGGAGTGAGGTGTTTTGTCTGTAGCCAGGGTATATTTCTGTTTTATAACTTCGTCAAATGTTAACAATTTTCCATCAACGACTAAATTCCTGCCCTTCAGTTTCGTGCTCCTGCCTGCTTTTCTAAATTCTTTGGAAATATCAAGAAGTATTTTCCTTTCCCTTCGGTCTTCTGGAATGAGGTTTTCGCTAACTGCTAGTTGAAATCCTTTCAGTTTTATTGAATTTCTCACAACTGCATTTTGTTGGTATCCTCGTAGAAATTCCACTAGGATGGGCCTGGTTTTCTTAATGTTCTTTTTGCCAAGACGATACGAGTTGTCTATGTCTTGTTCGTTGAAGCTCTTTATCCCTAGTTTCCCTCTTATTATTTCTACGATCTTCTTACGAATCTGAGGGAACGATTCGTTATTCTCCTCTTCTTCCACTCCAAAGAATAATAAATTTTTGGATTTACTTTTTCTCTCTGTATCCCTTAATCTCTCCTCAAGTATTTTATTTTCTGCTTCAATATAGTTTATTCTATCTTTAAATTTCTCGAGTTTATTTTCTGTCTTTTCGGACAGCGTATGAATGTTATTCTCGACGCTATCAATTTTCTCTCGCAGCTCTGTATTGTTTCATTGCACTCATAACATCTTCCAAGATGTACTGGTTCCCATTTGCCATGATAGATTCGCATCGATTAGCTGGTGATTTTAACGATTAAGCTTCTATTAATATGTTACTCTTACAGTTTTATTCTACTGGTTAGTCGATAAGAAATGATTCTTGATAATGATGTGTCACTCGATATGTATTTGGACTGATAAACGTAAAACGTGTGGTCCAGCTTCTCTATAATAGGTGGCGCGCATAGAGATATTGCATTGTTTTGTTTATTCTGTTTATTTTATTCATTTCATTTTACATAATTTTTGCAAATTAGAGAAAAATCTTAGTTCCGACTGACCTTGTTCCTGAGTTTTAGAACACTTCACTAGATGTGCACTGACTTGTATCTCTCTGGACACTTTTCCGTCCAAATGTACCTTGTTTTTTGCTTAACACTTAGATGCTGCCTTTAACAATCATATCAATCACAATATACACAATATAATGAATCCCTAATAGGAGATTAGTTAATTCTTCAAATTGTTCAACTCATATCTTGATCACAGATTAAAAATAGTGCATTTTTAATAACTTTTAGAACGTCAGTCACCTTATCTTTCGTTCTTTTAAAGTAACTTTGAATTTTATGTCCTATCAAAAAGTTATGAAATTAATAGCAGATTAAATTTGGTTATGAAATCGGCCATAAAAATTCCCCCACTTGCCTGCTAAAATGTGCCGGAGCGCCGTCTAGCTGTAACAACATCCGCCTTACGGCATTTAAAGGTAATTCGTTAATCAACTATTGAAAACGGTACGTTAAGTGACCACCTATGCTCGTGATCTAAAGGGATAAAGGCTTTTCAGGGCTATAATAATGTCGGTTAACGTACCCATTTTTGTGGAAAGTTGCTTCATCAGTGAATAAAACATAGTTAAAAAAGTCATCGTTATCTCCATATTCCTCTAATGCCCACATACAAAATTCAAGTCTTCTTTCAAAATAATTTTATTCCAGTTCTTGAACGATTTAAATATGGTACGGGTGAAATTTATATTTCTTGGTCATTTTATTTGCAATGTATTTAGAGACACCTATCTCTTTTTGTATCTGTCTAGCTGAAATACTGGGATTTTCAATTACAGCTTGAAGGACAAGATATTCATTTTCTCCATTCATGGTCCTTCTTTGCCATTCCAATTTTTTTCGTAATCGACGCATCCAGTTCTTTCAGTCGAGCAAACGCTAACTCATTAAGATGAGCATTCGGGAACATAAATCATTTTAATCATTTATTGTCTCGAAAAATTAATTTTTCTAATTTTAACACCGTTACTACACAATTATTTTCGTAATGAAAGCATTCTTTTTTCATTTTTTGCTTTTACTTTCGGATTGTCTAGGCCAACCAATACATCCTTTAGGTCGCGATTTTCAGTACAATACGATGGACTGAATTTTTATTTTATTTTTATTTTCCATCTTCTACTGTGTATTAATTCTAAAAGTCAATAATAAAACACAATCTAAGGCAAATTCCATTCAAAACCAAATAAAAACAAAAATGTAAAAATCTCGAGAAGTATGACAGATAGGTATAGGACATATTTATACCGAAAGGAATCATTTTGAGTCACCAATTATATAAAATAAAGAAAAAAATGACATTGCATTTAAAAAAATAAAGATATGACGTTTTGAATTTTGTTTATTTCTGGCACTTATCTGGGACACCCTGTACAACGCAGACAACTTTTATTGAAGCTAAAAGTTAAGCCATAGTTTCACTGATATTCCTGCAAAAAATCATAATCCTGTATCAAAAAGCAAATGGGACATGACATTTGAAAAATTCATATTTTTCTCAAAATGGCGGATAACAGAAAAACTATCAGGTTTAGGTATAGGACATTGTACATAAACTATAGCTATAATTACCAGCAGAATCCAAATATGCAAAAATATACAGGTAGTTCCATAAGAGAAAACTTTGATTCCTTACAAATTTTTGAGATACCCTGTATAGATGAAAATAATTTTAATTTATGCAGCTAATGATGCTGCAAAACTTTTGTATTTTTTCTATCAGTAGCCGTTATCAAGATATCGACCGAGATCGCACTATCGGGACACCCTGTATATAAATTTATATTTATATTTGGCATTTGTAGGATTTGGAGACAATACTCGAAAAGTATGAAAATTCTGATATTTGAAAGGATACCGACGTATTCGATTATTTAGTTAATTGACTAGTTTTGCTAAGAGAACCATGTATGTCTTGGTTGAGTTTGGAAGGCATTCCACTAATATTTATCCGCACAAAAATGTTTTTATAAAAGAGAAAATGCCAATATTTCGAAAAATATCAACATTAATTATGCAGTATGGATGACTTAAGAGAATTTATTGAATTTGTGCACTCGAACTAAAAAATTGTGTTCTCGATTGTTTGATTTAAGTTATTTTTGTGAGAAACAAAATCAAGAAGCTTGCCATCAAACGATTAAAAAAATTAGTTTTCCCATTGCACTGCACTTGTTAACAAAATATAATATCTCTTCTTGACACACCGCAATAATTAATACAAAGAAGTCTTCTATGCAAATGCTTCACAAAGATGTAATAAATGTCATTATTTTAAGAACGGTTCATAATAATCAAATCATTTAAATTGAAGGATATCTATTTCTTAGTTACAATTTTCACAGAAAAAAAGTGAGAAAATATACAGGGAGAAGTTATTGTAACCATAAAAATATTTATAACTAATAAATGCGCAATCAGATCAGTCTGCTATACCTAATCACAAACTAAATATGTACAACAACCATTTATATAGTATGCACGATAATATATTGGAAATATCCACAATTTCACATTGTTGTCGCAACAAAATCTTCTGGTCGTGTCTTTATTAATCAGGCACTTCTTTCAGTGTAGGTATGGTGTTACTAGACGGTCTTCTGAGTTAAGAATATATTAATTTTTAATGAAAATGAGAGATAACATTAATTTACTTACACATGTGTATAACATTTTCAAGTCGAGATATTCTTTCCTTAAGAAGTTATTTCTGTAAAATCTAAGACGTCATACCCTGCATCTGCCTTAGGAAGAAAGATAGGTGGTATGTTTAAAAAAAATTACTGGGTTCCATTGAGCCCAGGGATCATTGCTGTTCTCGAAAGTCCAAGGTGGCTATCAAAATTAGGGCTGGATCTTGATAGTTGTTGCCAGTTGCCATCTTCGGCCTACAGTCGGGCAACCGTAACTAGTCGAATTTTTGCATGCGTGTTATCTGGCATAACAACAACTGGACAGCTACAAACATTTTTGCATTTTTCTGATGCCATTATTTTAACGATAATCTTGTTTGTTTTTTGACTGATGACTTCATTTCGCAAATCTTTATTATCCAAGTATAATCCCTAGTCAAACAAAATATATTCCAGTCAAACAAATTTGTGGTTTCAATTTCAATTCAATAAACCTATTATTTCAAAGAACACGATAGTTTATTTGAATTACAAGATTTCTATTTATTTGATACAAAAAACCTTTGAAGCAGTCAAGTATTATATATTATGTTTCTTCTGGTTCATTTCATGTAAGAATAATTTATCTCATCTGAGAATTTGCACCTAATGCAGCCAAATAAATATTTGTTTCGGTTGATTACTAAATATTCTTAAATATACATTTTTTTATTTGTTCACTATTATTGTGCAGTACATTAATGACTGCTGAATCCAAGTATATGTTTCAAATAAATAATTGAAATACTTCATTCAAACATTCCTTTCCTTTCTGTGTACTTGGATCTCTTGCGGATCATGCCACAAAATTATCGACAAGTTGGTAATACCAAAGCAATTTGACCAAATTTACAGTAGCAACCTGTAAACTGTAATTACTGTTCAAGCCTTAACCTGGCGAGGCAGGAACCTCAACGCAGCGATTCCGTTGTGTTGTAGTTTCGAGCTAATATGGTTATGTATGTAATGAATTATCAATAAATGATGTCTAATGGAAATAATTAGAAGTTTTCAGGAGTTATCTAATATAAATACAAAAGAATTCAAGATCATTGTATTTCTTTGTAAAGTTATTATAAAAGACTAGTATATCTACTATTTTATCATAGGATTGAATTCAGTAAAAATAAAAGCTTCTGACGGAATTGAGAAAAAAATCATTATAATACGTTAGCTTGTCAACTTGTCTTTGACAGATAATATATAATAGATCTATAAGTTGGTCTAGGAGATCTGATATGTTCGGGAGGGGGTATTTGTCACCTACTGTCACGTCGTTCAGTTTCCTATAGTCCACTACGACTCTCCATTTCTGTTTCCCGGAGGCGTCCATTTTTTTGGGCACAACCCATACGGGGGAAGACCAGGGTGAATTGGATGGTCTTATGATTCCTTGCTCTAACATCTTGGAAATTTGGGATTTAACTTCCTGCTTATGTATATGTGGATAGCGGTAGGACTTGGTGTAAATGGGCTTAGAATTATTTGTCTCTATGTCATGTTTAACTTCGTTAGTAAATGTCAAATTGTCGTTTTCTAAATAGAATATTTCTTCAAAATCAAGACAAAGTTGAGTGATGTTTTCTTTCTTTTCGTCGTTGAGATGGTCTAATCTAAGCTGATTTATAATTTCGTATCGTCTGTCAGTATGTTCGTAGTCTGTATTGGTGTTGATGTTACATATACAGAAATTATTTTCGTCTTCGTATAAATCGAATTCTAGTTCAGAAAATACGATAGTCTTATCAATGGCATTGGCGTTCAAGATTGGCAAAAGAAATTCTCCATTCTTATCTATCTTAACTATAGAGTTTGGAATGAAAACTCTTTCGATTTCTTGCCTTAATAACACTGCCTGTGTGTTAGCTAGCTTATTTGTTTTAAGTATGAAGACTGGTTCTGTTCGGGGTGGAATTGTTATTTTATTCGTGGGAATTGTGTTCTGCGTTTCACTAAAATTATCATTATTAACTTGGTAAAGAGGTATGGTTTTAAAGTTTGTAATGAGTTGCTTATTTTTTATGTCCAATACACAATCATATTTTTGAAGAAAATCAGAGCCAAGTAAACCGTCAAAGTCGATAATCTAAGTTGCATATATAGACTTTATGAGGGTCATTTGTGCCAAAAGGTATAAATACTGATTCGGTTATAGGAACCTTTTCAGTTGTTATTCCTTGAATTACGATATTTTCTGTTTGTCGTCTTCTATAATTTTTACTAGTGTTTGGCTTAAAGATTGAAATTCCAGCCTCACTATCTATCAAAATTTTGAATGTATCTGTTGCATCTTTCATATAAAACAAGTTTCTCGAATTTACAGTTAACAATTGTTTTACGCAAAGTGGTGTTCTAGTGGTGTCTCGTCCGTCAGAGTCAGTTTTCTGGTTTTCGTTGAAATCTCTGATATCGGATCTTGGATAAGATTGTGTCCTGGGGGTGGGTCTTGTGTTTCTGGTGTTTGAAAATCCTGAGGTTGTACAGATTGAGGGATTTCTTCGTAAGTGTATGATGGTTCGTAAGTGCTAGAATAGTCGGAATTGTAGTCATTGTCGTAATTATTATAATCACTGTGGTAATTATGGTCGTACGATTGATACGCTGGGTCGTAATAATCGTTTTGATAATATTCTGGTTGCGTATACTCTTGTGGGTTCAAGTGATGTGCTCTATTTTGGGAATTATTAAAATTGGGATTTGGTTGAATTGCTGAAGGTCTATGAAAGTTAGGGTTTGGCCTAAGTATCGATGGTCGGTTCTGGGGAATTTGGTTTTGTTGTGGTCGTACTTGAAATTGTGGTCGATTTTGAAACTGGGGTCGATTTTGGAATTGGGGTCTAAAAGGTTGTGTATTAGAATTAATTTGGTTGAAATTGCGGTCTTGGTATGCTTGGAAAATTCTGGCTATTATGTTGACTTTGCCTACTAATACACTCATTATAAGTATGACCTTCCGTTTGCAATATGAACATTGTTTAATTTGTGGATGTAAGTTTGGTTTCTTAATATTGACTGACAATTGGTTTCTATTTTGATATTTTTGTTGTTCAAAATAAGATAATTGCAGCTCTCGACGGATCCGATTCATTGCTGAAAGCATATCGGTTGGGTCACTAGCTCGGATTATTTGTCCAAGTTTCGGATCTAGGCCGGTTAGTAGGGTGTTAAGTACCATTGAATCAGCAACTTGAATTTGATGTTTTTTTTTTCGATGTTAGTTAAATTCTGCTTTCTGATGGAAGCATGAATTTTTGCCTCGTGCGTTTGTAATCTCGTAACGAAAGTTATGAGCGATCCACCAGGTAACTGTCTAATTCTTTGAAGATCTTGAATCAAAGCGGTAAGATCCCTTGAGTCGCCAAAGTGAGCATCTAAGAGTGACTTGATGTCGTCCCATGAATCTGGGTTGCGTGAATTGATTAATTCCGCGGCTCTACCTCTAAGTTTGTTCTTTATATGTAGAACGAGCAGATTTTTCTGATCGCCTACAGCCATTTAAAAAGCGGTATTGCAAGCGTTTATGAATGTTGTGAGCATGACTTGATTTCCATCGAAATCGGGAATGATAGAGCAAATCTCCGATAATTTGTATGGTTCAGTTATTACATGTTGGATGGGGTTTTGATTTTGGTTATTGTCTGAATCACCGGCTTGGCTTCTTGTTTCAACCATGGTGCGTGATATAATTTGGGATTATGACAATAGAAATGGTATACAATATAAAATAACAATTTGGGAAAACCGAAATAATCGATTATCAATTGCAACAATAATAATAAACGTGATGATTCTCTGTACTTACAGCAAATTCTTCATTCGTCAGGGGGAGATGAAATCTTTCCTCTGTGAACTGTGTTACACCAGGTGAGCGTCTGCGTGTTCCTTGATGCCGGAGAGACCGTCTTCTCGCTCTGAAGAATTACACTGGTAGTGGTTTCTTAATTTTTCTTGAGGTTCACTTCTCTTGAAGGTTTGGAAATCACCACAAATAGTTAGAACTCTCGTGTTCTATTCGTGTAGAGAGTATTCTACTGACTGCGCCATTTTTATATCTTTTTATTTGAAATTTACTTTTTAAAAACAATTTTCCACTTTATTTATTGAAAGTTATAAGTTACAGGAAAATATAATATTAACTAAGTTACTTATGTACTAAGATGATTACTGGTGTGATAATAATTATATTATATCTCGAGCGCGAAAGTTGCTCGTACTTTATATTATAAAAATGTAGAGTTTGCAATTTGTGTGAAGCTGTTGAAATGTCTTATTACAACCGTACGTGTCTGGAAAGACAGTATGGGTGGTTGCAACTTTGTTGTCGGTGCTGTATCTTGCAGAGTTGAATATCAAGATTACCAAGTACCAGAGGCATTGTCATCAAATTCCGTTTATACAATATAGGTCATGCAACAATGTCTGTTATAGAAGTTATGTCATCATATAATCTAATATAACATATATATATATATATATATATATATATATATATATATATATATATATATATATATATATGCCGCATCTGTCCTTTCAGAGCTTGCCAAGAAATGAAATGCAATGTTACAGATCTTGAAGCATATTTGCACAACATTGATAAAGGTACAATAACTACATACTGACTCTCTCATCCTTTGGATTAATAATAATTAATATCTCATAAAATATTAGCTACAAACATAAAGTCATATTAATACACTGACATTGTTTTTCCATTTTGATCTGAAAAATATATTAAAATTATAAACATTCCCTAAAAAAACAAAGTTGTGTAGAGTTACAACTATTTAGAAACACCCGGTATAATTGAAAATATTTTTATATTGTAGAATGTTTAAAATACGATTGGGTTAGTTATAAACATTTTCTCCTAATCTTTACAATAACCCCGTAATCGTCCGAATACCTACGCACTCCTAATCTCCCACCTTGTATTTCATAATTTGAAATGTACCTAGATATTTATCAACAGCGGGCCGCGTCTAATTGTAAGAAAGCTATATTGTGTGATCTGGACCAAAAGCAAAAAAAAAGTATGCACGAGTAGGCAATGAAGAAGAAATATCGAAAACGTCTAATTCCTGATCGCTCTGCCATCTCTTAGTAAATATATGTATTAACACGTACTGCCATAACGATTGCAGTTCTATATACGTCTCTTTTCTCTGCTACTGCTACATCTACCTCATTGTTGCCATTTAGTTTGAGTATACGTTTGACAAATATTATTAATGCGTTAAAATGTACCACTTTCGAATAAGAGCCAAGTAGTTTGCATGCTTTTTAAATAATAAATGATTTTACAATCATGATCATAATTAATTTGTTAGTTTCACTTAGGTATTTATCCGATATCTATATCAGTTAGGTATTTAAAAACAGGTAAAATTTTACCACCGGCAACACCTTAGAGTCTTGAAAATAATAAATTGTGAAATCCGTCTATTTGGTTCTACATATATTGATAATATAATTATTACAGCCTTTTACGAGTTGAAAACATTTTCAAATGATTACTTATCATTGTAGGATTGTATTAAATACAATATCTCGTTAATTTCAAGCCATGTTTTCAAATTAATCGGGAAAAAACATTACGTGACCTTGAAAATCCAACATTTTTCTGTAAATAATGCTTCTGTAGGCAGAAGTGAGAGATACTCACCTCTGCAAACTACAGTTTGCATTGATTTGGAGCAAAAGAATTGTGGTCATGAGTGGACCCTGTCAACCAAGATACCATTAATGTTAAGATTTATTATATTTATGTGGTTAAGAAGGATGTGAAAGCCAAGAGCAAGATTTTAGTCCTTGTTGACCCTAGCAACTTTCATCATATAGAATATATAGAATGTATAGGTCAAATTTCACTCTGAATTTGAAGACTCCGGATAAAACAGGAACGTAGCCTTATTACTTAGTCTCATTAATATAAACTTGGATAATTGTGTCGTTATTGAGAAATAACAACTACGGTTTAAAGAGAAGCCAACCTTCAATCGTTCACACCCTTCACCAATACCATAGTATCTTACGACAACTAAAACTACAGCCACAGAATAATATTCTATGCTATGGCCACCTTCCGTTGTTGCCCTCCTCCGGCTCCTTGTCAACTGTCAGAAGTGCTGGAATCTATATAGAGAGGGGCAGACAGGCTTGCAACATAGTCTCTATCTTAAACTTAAACATAACAGAACAATAATTGTACTGATATTCAGAAATATCTAAATAAAAATGGCACAAATTCTCATAAATTAAGAAATATTGGTTTCAAAGTGGATGATGAATGGCTGGGAACCCTAATCTCAGCAGGTTTGCCAGACCAGTACAAACCTATGATAATGGGTTTAGAAATATCTGCTGTGGAATAAATGCAGATTCTATCGACACCAAATTAGTACAAGAGATAAAAAGGCATCTTACTCTACATTGTTCACAAAGCATAAGTCCTCCAAAAAGAAATATTATAAACCCTAGAATAATCAAAATAAAGAACGAGGTCCCCGTTGCTACAAGTGCCAAAAACATGGGCACCAAACAACAAAATGTTGTGGCAACATATTGAGGGATGTTGGCAACATATTTGTTCGGCACACCAATTTGAATCCAAATACACGAGGCCAAACCAAAATCGATCAGTCCAAATTAAACGAATGCTTATAATTGGCATTTCAGAATGGATGTGTCTACTGCTGCCGGTATTACTGCTGCTTTTATTATAATATAGCCTCCCAATCCCTGAAACGAAAAAAAAAAGAAGACAGTTATTACAAAATGGGACAAAGACCCGAAAACTTAACTGTTTCGTTTTTAAACGGTCACCCTGTATATAATATAATATGCGCATATTTTTTTCATGGGCCATGTAAAAAGAAAAAAAATGAAATGTGAATTAAAATTTATCAATTTGTACTTTTATTTTTTCTGGTTTGAAGATGGAAGAAAAAAGTTTACATTTATTTATTCTTTGAATCATTTTTAAACAAATATACCTAATAAATTTTATCAAAAAAGATAGTGAAATTAACTGCGTGCCCTATGAAGAAAATAATAATATATAATAATAATAATAATAATAATAAAATTAATACTATTTAACATACCTACTAGCTGTAGGAAATAAAACAGCATGGAAAGTCAACCTCACTATGCTATGACTAAGCTGTTTTGACTTTTCTTGTGGACAACATCGTCTAGAAGAGCGATGTTTTCCATTTTAGATTGAAAACATGGACACAAAGAACCCGCACCCTAACAACGAAACAGACGCCGAAGTCGACCAAACGATAGATATTTCTAACGAACGCATTTGCGAAGAATTTAAGACATTTGTAGAATTGTTTAAGACGACTTCACTGATAGACTACTCTAAGATAGAATATACTAATAACCAACTTCTGAACAAAACAAATAAAAACATCATCACCTTTTTTCAACAGAATAAGCTTAAAGACACCCATTATAAAATCATAGATGACATATTCGAAGAGAATGCAGAGTTTACGGATAATGAAGTAAATATACTTACTAGTAAAACCATCCAAAATAGAAAATATTTCATTATACCAATCCCTTACGATCCAAACTTTGTCAATGAACATCTTTTTACAGCCTTGTATAAAAGTCAACAAGAGCTCACCCCATCCGCAACATATTTCGTTGAGAATAACCCCGACATCCCAGCTATAGAAATGCTTTCATTTATATTTTCCGAGAAAGAAATAAATATTGAAATTTGTAAAGACCTTGTAAAAATCCCCGATGAAGACGAAAAGCCAATTATTCTTGACCAATATCATAAAGGTAAAACCCATCTCCACCGAGGTATTAACGAAACCATTCGTAGAATAAGAGAGAAATATAATTGGCCTGGAATCACAAAAGACGTCGAAAAATTCATCAAAACCTGCGACACCTGTCAAAAGATGAAAACTTGTAGAAAAAAATTAGATAGTCCCCTCGTCATAACAGAATCCCCAAGATCCCCATTCGAAAGAATTAATATCGACATTTTAGAAATTCCATCAAGGACCTACATATAACGATACGTGACGAATTGACAAAATTTTTGCAAGCTTACGGACTACCAGACAAATCTGCAAAAAGCGTAACCAATACACTGCTACTATATTTCCAACACTTTGGTACCCCTATAAGAATTCACTGTGATTACGGAAGAGAATTCCACAACAGTTTATTTGACATTAAGCTCACACAATCCAGCGTTGGACACCCACAATCCAACGGCTCCATTGAAAGGTTCCATGCAACTCTTCTCGAGATGATAAGAGCCCATGTAACAGATCACCCTAACGAACACCCCCTGAATGTACTGCCTTATGCAATTATATGCTATAACCGATCAGTTAACAAAACGGACGGTTTCTCACCGTATGAGCTTGTTTTCGGACACACAGCCAGCAGACCACCTGAGAATACATACAATCATAAAGAACTAATAACTAAATACGTCCGAGATCTTAATAATAGGATTTCATATTACTACAGTCTAGCTCGCAAACGCACCGAAGTACAAAAGGAGAAAGCTAAAGAACGTTTCGATAGACACGTTCGAGACAATACTAACAAATATAACATCGGAGATAAAGTTTACATTAGGGAATCCCAAATTAAAGACATGTTACAAACAAATTCAACGGACCTTTCACAATACAAGAGATTCACAACAATTCAGCTACTCTCATTAACCCCAACACTAACCAAAAGACAAAAGTTAGCTTCGACAGAATGAAACCCTACTTAGAGCCTTAATTAATTTTCAGGGTTATCCTGCTGTTCGGATCAGCATTTTGCCAATACAACATCGAACCGATCAAAAAAAAAATTATTATCACGACCAGACAAAACATACCATAACGAACAACCACTGGACCTTATTAGTGCACAAAAACATCACACTCCTACTTCAGGCATTTAAACACAACACAAACATTCTTCAGATACTCCAACAAACAGTATCACCTAACTATACAGCAATGAATTCCTTTCGTTCTATAGTTAAAACACATCTTAATCTTCTAAATCAAATATCCACATCGATAGAAGAGAAATTCAAAGACATATTCATGGACACTCAACCAGAAAGAGTTAAAAGAGGTTTAATAGATGGAATAGGAACACTGTTCAAGACTTTGACTGGAAATTTAGACGCCTCAGACGGACAGTACTATACCAAATGCATAGACAGTCTCAAAACAGATCAGAACCAGAACTACTGAAAAATCAAATTTCAGTTACAAGTTCCGTTATCGATACTTTTAACTCCACCATGAGAAAGTTACAGTTGAACGAATCAATTCTCAATAAAGATCTCAGCAAGATCGTTGACACTGATAAATGCCCAACTGAAATTCTTTGAAATCTGCGAAAAACTAATGGAAAGTTACATTTATCTAGAAGATAACCTTAATGATATCTTGAATGCCAGAACATTTGCGAGATTGAATATAATACATTCTTCTATAATATCACCCGATAGTTTGATTGGTTCTCTTAAACAAATATCACAAAATTTAATAAAAAACAACTTACCGCTTCCAGTTAAATACTCAAGCATTGCTGAATATTTAAGAATCATAGATCTAGAAGCATTTCAAACGAAATCTGATTTGGTATTTGTTCTGAAGATCCCTCTAACTGAACAAAAAGGCTACCCTTATTCCATTTATATCCAATCCCAATTTATGATAATAGAACTGGTTTTCACCATTTGTTATCATTTTCAAATAACTACATTGCGCGTGACGATGATTCTCTCACTTATATAAGCATTAAAGACATTAGTGCGTGTAAACAGTTAGCCCCACAACAGAAACTGTGTTCAAACATTTACGCTTATCCTTTAGACAGTAACTCAGTATGTGATGTGCAATTACTTAAAAACTATAATACTGTTCCAGAAAATTGTCAAACTTCTATCATTTATAGTCAGGGATATAATGTCCAAAAACTAGAAGAAAATGTATGACTGATAGTTTTATCAGAACCTATACATGCAACTATAAACTGTCCTAACATCAACGAAAATATTATAATTAATCAAAATTCGATATTGAAACTAGACCAAAATTTGTATGCATTCATCGGCATGACAAAAATCCAAGCAAGAACGAAGAAAATCCTGGATATTTTACGAAATCCTCATCCTGTCTTGATAGACTACAAATGTTGTGAAAACATTCCAAATAACGTCAAATTAGAAGATCTAACACCTCTAAAATTGAACTATTTGAACCTCGATGATTTAGCAGTATCTAAACACAAACTGGAAAAGTACTCCGAAGACCTAGACGACCTCATCAATAAGCCTTTTGCAGAAGGAAATATTTCTTGGTTTTCATATCTAACCATAACTTTAATAATATGTCTCATAATCTTCTATATTTGCCTCAAATGCAAAAAAAATAATCCCATTTCCTAGAAGAAAACCTTCAGCCCACGAGGAGCAAAAATCCAACAAAGGACTTCCACGAATCCCAAACTTTATCCTACGAAGAAGACCACCCCTGCTCACCGAAAAAGGAAAAGAAGAAGAAAATTGGTGTATATAAAAACAATTTGATAATATCTGTAACAAATTAGCAGAAAACTGCTTTGAGGGGAAAACTTTTCCTAATTTTTAATACTTTATATGTTTACATATCTTTGTTCAGCCCGATGATATTTCCAGTACGCTATTTAGCCCCTCGATTACATAATCCATAAAGACATTCTCGTTACACTGTTTAGCCCACATCCGTTGTGCGGTCCAGATTATTTTCCATCTAGTCTGCATTTTTATTATTTAATATAAACAAGACTCTGTTTCTAAGAATGATTAAGTTTATTATTTCTTTCGTTTCGTTTGTAATTGACATAAGAAATATAAAATCATATTTAGTTTATTTTGATTCGGTTGGGATAAACAGCGTTCTACCAGTGATTCATTGAAATAGAAGTGTATGTTATACTGAGTTTGATATTCTCAATTCCCGGTAAGTACCTATTCATCTATTCATGCGAAGTAACACGTTGACAGTTATGCAGAAACCTACCAACCCTCAAAAGTTATGTTGTAGGAAAATGGATATTGATCTTATCTAGTTTTAATAATTGTAAATTATATTCCTTCACTTTACTTTATATTGTTTATTCGGTAAAGCGAAAACTTTGGAACTTAGAAAATGGTATTTAGTAAAACATTTTCCAAAATATAGCATTTCTTAGAAAGGCATTGCTTTCTGCGTTATAGAGTATTTTTCAAAATGAGCTACTTTGAAAACTTCTATACAAATAGATATTTTTTCACAAAAAATAGAACAAATTTTGTTAGATGGTGCACTCAAAAATTACAAAAATACAACCAGTCTCAAATTTTCCTAAGCTACATTTGGTATTCTAAAGATTTGGAATGAAAATAAAATTAAAGCAATGTATTAATTGGATAATTAGAGGAAGATAAATAGTAATATATATCTCTGCTCTTGAATATTATTCGGATTAATTTTTATAAATAGATTGTCGAAATTTAACAAAAAAACAAAAATGTAATAACTTTGAGAGATTTGGTGTAGCCTATGTAAATTCTGTAGACAGTGATTTATGTAGACCGTGCATTGAAAGTTTCCAACTTGCAGTCGAATTAGAAACTTGAAATTTCGTGTGCTGTTATAGTCGATCATATTCCTTCTACCAAAAATACGTTGAGTTTTTGATAATTTTTAAATGCAGTATTCTAAAATTGCCTGTACACATATGGTACTACAAAATGGGACCATCAACGGAACATCAAAAATATTTTTTTAAAATGGCTGGAGTAGGCAATCCTTAATAAATATTGCAATAAAATTTATATTCTTTTATATTTTTTCAGTTACATAGTTGGATTAATATCGGTCAAGTAAGTAGGCACAGTCCTGTATGTATATGTTGCTCGTAGCAGCACAACCATTTATGAGGTTGCGACCTATAAAATGAAATAAATTTAATTTAAATTATTTAAAAAAAATCAGATATTTACTTACAAAAATTAAAATTCAAGTAAAAGTTTCTTTTCTCTCTCTTACTCCTCTACAAGTAAACCCTTCTGTTACAAAGTTGAGTGAATTACATCCCACTGGCCTCTGATATGTTCGTCGACGACGCCTTTGTATTTTTGTACTGTGGCAATTTACTAGAAATTCCACTTAAATAAAACGTATATTCGTTGAATCAGCAAGTAAGCATGTAATTTTAATTTGAAAAGTTAGAAAAAAAAAACATTTCTGACATTTTTGTGCAAACATAAAGCCTAACAATTAACTGTCCCATTAACTTTCCTGTTTAGCCCCCCAAGCCCAGTCAGTTTTTTTTCTCGAACCGTTTTCGAGAAAAAAATAATTTTTGTCTGCATGTATACCTAATATCTTAGGTTTTCAAATGTGATGTAGATAAAAACGAATTGAAATATTATCTTTATTTAATTTACAAACCTCAGATATTAGGTGCACATGCAAACAGAATTTTTTTTGTTCTCAAGAACGTTTCGCTTTACCGAAAAGACTAGAGAGGCCATTTTTGTTTAGAATTGATCAATATATCTAAATCTATTAACAAAATTGCGATAAACCATTGGCGTACATTTTTGTTATTATTTAAAATAATTAAAACGGTCTCACGAACGCCACTGGTAAAATAAAAACAAGTGTTTATCATGCTATAAATTTGTTGTTAAGTGGCAATAATACCTACTAAGTTTGAAAGTAAAATCTAAAAGAGTTTCTTTAAAAATAAGATTTTTTTCGCAATATTTCAACACCCCGTATTACCAAAACGAAGCGTTTTTGGAGATACGTTTATATGAACTTTTTAATTTTTTTTATCTGCAGAATACGCTGTTAAAGTTTCTCCATTATAATTCGGACCACACTGTATTTGGTACAGCTACATTTTTGACCGACGTCTCAACCCATTAAAAAAATCAATATTGGACATGCCTTTACCCTCAAAAACTCCACCCAAAGGTGTGGAATGACAATATTTCCCGAATATTAAAAATCTGGGGCGACAGAATTGAAGAAGACTCCATATCCTGAAACGTTTAAATTGGACCTTTTGAAAAAAATCATAGATTTCCGAGTTACAGTAGTGACAAAGTCTGAATTGTATGTTTCCGCTACGTGGTGGTGCATTTTTTTCGAAAATTGAAAATATGACACGTCCAAATCAAAAAAGAGAAAATGTGCTATGTTGTCACACATTAATAAATTGGACATTTTTATAATACGGTTATGGTTTTCGAGTTACAACAGTAGTAAAATTTGAAAAAACATATGTATTTTCTTCGCGATCTTTTCAGATCTCTTGGATAATATCACAATCGAAAAAAAAAATATATATATATATATATATATATATATATATACGATGTTTTTAAATCTCTTATTAATAAATTTAAGTAACATATTGTCTTCTTCGGTGAACGTTGAATGATTTTGACGACTAATGCTACTCGACAAGTACGAAAACCTTTTTTTACAAAAAAGAGAGCCGACTGTGTTAGTAAGTCCACTGAAAAATACAAAATAAAATTAATTCTACTGGTGCTGGTAATTTTGGAGTTGGTGTCTAGTCGGTTAGGTTAGGTAAGGATATTTTGAAAACAAAATAAAGTTCAGCCCGTACAGCTGTGAAAAATGAAAGATCAAACATATTAGCAAAAATATGAAAATGAATACAGATTTACTTCCCGAAACGTCAAAGATTTTGAGGCTAAATAAAAAAATGGAGCTAGCCAATTTGGTTGATTTCAAAGACCATCCAAAGCAGTTCCGTTTTCCTTATTTGTAGACTTTCAGAATAGTGGAAAGGCCAAACATCGATTTATCCTACCTGATTCACTCATTTGATTAGTTTTAAAGTTGTTTACATTTTCATTCAACATGCTACTTATTCCGAGCCAAAGTCTTTGGAGAGTTTAAATTATGAATAATATATTATTTTTTCACAAGTTACTTACCTGTTTGAGTTATTGGATTATATTCTGTGAGTCTATAACCTGGTGGAGTGGATTCTTGTAAAATGTTATGCGCCCTTACCATAATTGCAGCATCTACTCCCTCACTACAAGGCAAATGATCTATACAGTAATGTGTATAGATCATTTGAAATAACGAGAGTACTAACAGTAATACATTTTGTTTAGACATTTTTCAATTCAAATCATAAACACACGTCTTATTTCAAAACCTGAGCTTACTAATCCAAGTTTGTAGTGAAACAGAAATATATACGCTCTTGAACAATGTCTATCTCCCCAAGGCATTAGTATGGCTCAGGGCTCATCTACATACGATAACTCTATACAAATTATACATATGTATATACAAACAGCGCCACCTTCAATGAAAAACAGAATAGTTGAACTATAATGTATGTTAGTATGGATAAATGTATCGTGTTCGGGCCCAGCTGAAAATTTTGTGGGAGGGTATATTTTATTCAAGGTATCCGGTAATGATGATAAACACGCTAAACACTAGGTTTGTTCCATCCACCATGAAAACCGTTCAAGAACGATCACACCCATGCGCAGTAGAAAAAAAGTGTTCCAACCAAAATGTGATCGTTCACGAACGATTTCATTAGCGTTCCAACCAATTTTGTGTTAGTTTATGGATAGTTCTGAAACGGTCACTTCGGTACATGGCCAAGAGTAGAAACTAAATGGAATGACATGCGCATTAGAAGTAAAATTTTAAAATTCTATGAACGGATCGGTGATAGATTCATATAACATGTAATTATTTCATAATTGTTTAGTTGTGCTTTATATTATAAAAGTGATTATTGTGTTTTTCCGTTATATTTACATCAGAGACAACCTTTACGTTAATTATGAGTATACAAGGAGATAGCGATTTTGAATCGGATTTCTCAGAAAGTGAAGACGATTTGGAATTTGAATTGACTGAGATAAGGAAAAAAAATGAAAATTTTCTAGAGGAGATAGTACCAGAGTTTTCAGAATGTGTGTTTTTCGAGCATTTCAGAATATCCACAGATCTTTGTAATAAAATTGCTTCTATGTTCGAAAGAAGCCCATATTACAAAAAACAAGTAGGACAATATGGCAATACACCTGCCTTGCATCAAGTAAGTAGCATTTAGAATACTTAGAAGTACTCTCCATCAATTGAGACAATTCTCGGGTGTAACGAGGAAATAAATCCTCAATTCCTCTGCAATTTTTTGCCAAAGCATTTTATTGTTTTTTATCAGGAATGTTCCCCGCTTCTTGTGGTTCTTTTCATATGAATCAATTAACATTTTCGTCTGATTAATATTCCAACGAAATTCTATTTTCTGAGTCTGAGGTGGTCCCTTTATGCAGATGAACTCTTGCAGTTCTTAAAAATGATAAATGATTAATTACATATTTATTTCTTTATAGATTTTCAAAATTGATATTACTCACCGTTCAAAGAATTTTGGGTGCTCACAACAAAACAAAAAATACAAACCGATACAAAGTTATCAGAGAACACTACTTCGAAACATTGTCAAATGTCAAAATTCAACTTTAACAGTTGACAGCAAAATAGATATCTAATCGTCACAGATTCGTTCCAACCAAGAGTTTTCATGGAATCATTCAAGAACGGTGTGAAGGCAGCACATGCGCATAAAATGATCCAAGCGTTTCTATTTTGGTTCTATCACCGTTTCGTGACGATCCTGAAACCGGCAGATGGAACAAACCTACTGTTGAGCCCGGTGATGGGCTAAACACCGTCTTTTCGGGCTCAACAAGGTATCATCCATATGTAAAGTGGACTCTTTAACGTACTATTGATAAGTCTATATATATTTTATATCTTTTTATTTGAAATTTACTTTTTAAAAACAATTTTACACTTTATTTATTGAGTTATAAGTTACAGGAAAATATTATATTAACTAAGTTACTTATGTACTAAGATGATTACTGGTGTGATAATAATTATATTATATCTCGAGCGCGAAAGTTGCTCGTACTTTATATTATAAAAATGTAGAGTTTGCAATTTGTGTGAAGTTGTTGAAATGTCTTATTACAACCGTACGTGTCTGGAAAGACAGTATGGGTGGTTGCAACTTTGTTGTCGGTGCTGTATCTTGCAGAGTTGAATATCAAGATTACCAAGTACCAGAGGCATTGTCATCAAATTCCGTTTATACAATATAGGTCATGCAACAAAGTCTGTTATAGAAGTTATGTCATCATATAATCTAATATAACAACTATCCCCATATATAAAAAATTGGTGTTATACAGCAATTTTTGATCAAGTATTGCTTAACATAAATTACAAAAAGCTTAAATCTAAAGTTAGACTTCTTCTTCTTTTCCTTCTTCGGTTTGCAGGGGTGGTCTTCTTCGTAGGATAAAGTTTGGGATTCGTGGAAGTCCTTTGTTGGATTTTTGCTCCTCGTGGGCTGAAGTTTTTCTTCTAGCAAATGGGATCCATTTTTTTTGCATTTGAGGCAAATATAGAAGATTATGAGACATATTATTAAAGTTATGGTTAGATATGAAAACCAAGAAATATTTCTTTCTGCAAAAGGCTTATTGATGAGGTCGTCTAGGTCTTCGGAGTACCTTTCCAGTTTGTGTTTAGATACTGCTAAATCATCGAGGTTCAAATCGTTCAATTTTAGAGGTGTTAGATCTTCTAATTTGACGTTATTTGGAATGTTTTCACAACATTTGTAGGATTGAGGATTTCGTGAAATAACCAGGATTCTCTTCGTTCTTGCTTTGGTTTTTGTCATGCCAATGAATGCATAACAATTTTGGTTTAGTGTCAGTATCGAATTTTGTTTAATTAGAATATTTTCGTTGATGTCAGGACAGTTTATAGTTGCATGTATAAGTTCTGATAAAACTATCAGCCATACATTTTCTTATAGTTTTTGGACATTATATCCCTGACTATAAATGATAGAAGTTTGACAATTATCTGGAACATTATTATAGTTTTTGAGTAATTGCACTTCACATACTGAGTTACTGTCTATAGGATAAGCGTAAATGTTTGAACGCAGTTTCTGTTGTGGGGCTAATTGTTTACACACACTAATGTCTTTAATGCTTATGTAAGTGAGAGAATCATCGTCACGCGCAATGTATTTATTTGAAAATGATAATAAATGGTAAAAACCAGTTCTATTATCATAAATTGGGATTGGATATAAATGGAATAAGGTGTAGCTTTTTTGTTCAGTTAGAGGGATCTTCAGAACAAATACCAAATCAGATTTCGTTTGAAATGCTTCTAGATCTATGATTCTTAATTATTCAGCAATGCTTGAGTATTTAACTGGAAGCAGTAAGTTGTTTTTTATTAAAATTTGTGATATTTGTTTAAGAGAACCAATCAAACTATCGGGTGATATTATAGAAGAATGTATTATATTCAATCTCGCAAATGTTATGGCATTCAAGATACCATTAAGGTTATCTTCTAGATAGATGTAACTTTCCATTAGTTTTTCGCAGATTTCAAAGAATTTCAGTTGGGCATTAATCAGTGCTAACTTATCAGACAACTAGGTGGATTGCTCTTTCGATCTTGCTGAGATCTTTATTGAGAATTGATTCGCTCTTGTGTTGTGTTTAAATGCCTGAGGTAGGAGTGTGATGTTTTTGTGCACTAATAAGGTCCAGTGGTTGTTCGTTATGGTAAGTTTTGTCTCGTCGTGATAATAGATACCTAATGTGTTTTTGATCGGTTCGATGTTGTATTGGCAAAATGCTGATCCGAACAGCAGGATAACCCTGAAAATTAATTAAGGCTCTAAATAGGGTTTCATTCTGTCGAAGTTAACTTTTGTCTTTTGGTTAGTGATGGCGTTAATGAGAGTAGCTAAATTGTTGTGAATCTCTTGTATTGTGAAAGGTCCATTGAATTTGTTTTGTAACTTGTCTTTAATATTATTAAGATCTCGGACGTATTTAGTTATTAGTTCTTTATGATTGTATGTATTCTCAGGTGGTCTGCAGGCTGTGTGACCGAAAACAAGCTCATACGGTGAGAAACCGTGGGTTTTGTTAACAGATCGGTTATAGCATATAATTGCATAAGGTAGTACATTCAGGGGGTGTTCGTTAGGGTGATCTGTTACATGGGCTCTTATCATCTCGAGAAGAGTTGCATGGAACCTTTCAATGGAGCCGTTAGATTGTGGGTGTCCAACGCTGGAGTGTGTGAGCTTAATGTCAAATAAACTGCATAAGTCCCTAAATAAACTGTTGTGGAATTCTCTTCCGTAATCACAGTGAAATCTTATAGGGGTACCAAAGTGTTGGAAATACAGTAGCAGTGTATTGGTTACGCTTTTTGCAAATTTTTCTGGTAGTCCGTAAGCTTGCGAAAATTTTGTCAATTCGTCACGTATCGTTAGTATGTAGGTCCTTGATGGAATTTCTAAAATGTCGATATTAAATCTTTCGAATGGGGATCATGGGGTTTCCGTTATGACGAGGGGACTATCTAAATTTTTTCTACAAGTTTTGATCTTTTGACAGGTGTCGCAGGTTTTGATGAATTTTTCGACGTCTTTTGTGTTTCCAGGCCAATTATATTTCTCTCTTATTCTACGAATGGTTTCGTTAATACCTCGGTGGAGATAGGTTTTACCATTATGATATTGGTCAAGAATAATTGCCTTTTCGTCTTCATCGGGGATTTTTACAAGGTCTTGACAAATTTTAAAATTTATCCCTTTCTCGGAAAATATAAATGAAAGCATTTCTATTGCAGGGATGTTGGGGTTATTCTCAACGAAATATGTTGTGGATGGGGTGAGCTCTTGTTGACTTTTATACAAGGCTGTAAAAAGATGGTCATTGACAAAATTTGGATCGTAAGGGATTGGTATAATGAAATAATTTCTATTTTGGATGGTTTTACTAGTAAGTATATTTACTTCATTATCCGTAAACTCTGCATTCTCTTCGAATATGTCATCTATTATTTTATAATGGGTGTCTTTAAGCTTATTCTGTTGAAAAAAGGTGATGATGTTTTTATTTGTTTTGTTCAGAAGTTGGTTATTATTATTATTCTATCTTAGAGTAGTCTATCAGTGAAGTCGTCTTATACAATTCTACAAATGTCTCAAATTCTTCGCAAATGCGTTCGTTAGAAATGTCTATCGTTTGGTCGACTTCGTCGTCTGTTTCGTTGGTAGGAAGTATAGAATATTGGGATAGTCTTTCTTGAAATTTGAGGCACTCTTTTATGTGATTGACTTTAATCCTAGATAATGCATCTGCGTTTTTGTTAATACGACCAGGCGTAGCGAATTTCGTAGTCGTATTCCTCTAATTTAAGTCGCCAACGAGCTAATCGGCTCCCTGGGTCTTTTATAGAGAAAAGCCACGTAAGGGGTCTGTGGTCGGTGATAAGAATGAACTTTCTTCCATAAAGGTATGGTCTAAAGTGTTTTACCGACCAAACTATCGCTAGAAGCTCTCGTTCGATACTTGAAAAGTTTGTTTCAGACTTGCAAAGAGTTCTTGACGCATAGGCAATTGGGAGAACTTTAGAAGGGGGACCTTGTGAAAGGACTGAACCAATCGCGAAGGCACTAGCGTCGGTCGTTAATATAAAAGGTTCTTCGAATTTTGGGTACGATAAGATGGGGCTTGAAGTAAGGGCTTGTTTTAATTCGTTAAAGGATTCTAAACATTCAACATGAGTTGAAATTGAAGGTGAAGTCTTTTTTTAATAATTCAGTTAGAGGTTTTGAGATCTTAGAGAAGTTCGGAATGAATCTGCGATAATATCCAGCTAAGCCAAGAAATGATTTAATCTCTTTTTGATTTCGGGGTTGAGGGAAGTTCTGAATGCATTCGATTTTCTGGGGATTTGGCTTAACGCCTTCTTTCGTAATTAAGTGACCTAAGTACGAAACTTCTTTTCTTAAGAATTCGCACTTGTCTGGCTGGATTTTAAGGTTAGCTTTCTTAAGGCGGGTGAATACTTCTTTTAGACGTGCAATGTGCTCATAGATAGTTGGTGAATATATTATTATGTCGTCCATGTAGACGAGGCATCTTTCGTTTTGGATTCCTAAAAGAATATTATCCATGACGCGCTGAAATGTAGAGGGGGCATTCCGACCGAATGGCATTCGAACAAATTCGAAGTGTCCATTCTCGACAATAAAGGCTGTTTTTGGAATATCCTTAGGGTTAATCTCTATTTGGTGGAAACCCGATGCTAGATTGAGCCTAGTGAAATCTTGGCACTTGCCAAGTTGGTCTAGGAGATCTGATATGTTCGGAAGGGGGTATTTGTCACCTACTGTCACGTCATTCAGTTTCCTATAGTCCACTACGACTCACCATTTCTGTTTCCCGGAGGCGTCTATTTTTTTGGGCACAACCCATACGAGGGAAGACCAGGGTGAATTGGATGGTCTTATGATTCCTTGCTCTAGCATCTTGGAAATTTGGGATTTAACTTCCTGCTTATGAATATGTGGATAGCGGTAGGACTTGGTGTAAATGGGTTTAGAATTATTTGTCTCTATGTCATGTTTAACTTCGTTAGTAAATGTCAAATTGTCGTTTTCTAAAAAGAATATTTCTTCAAAATCAATACAAAGTTGAGTGATGTTTTCTTTCTCTTCGTCGTTGAGATGTTCTAATCTAAGCTGATTCATAATTTCGTATCATCTGTCGCTATGTTTGTAGTCTATATTGGTGTTGATGTTACATATACTGAAATTATTTTCGTCATCGTATAAATCGAATTCTAGTTCAGAAAATACGATAGTCTTATCAATGGCATTGGCGTTCAAGATTGGCACAAGAAATTCTCCATTCTTATCTATCTTAACTATAGAGTTTGAAATGAAACCTCTTTCGATTTCTTGCCTTAATAACACTGCCTGTGTGTTAGCTAGCTTATTTGTTTTAAGTATGAAGACTTGTTCTGTTCAGGGTGGAATTGTTATTTTATTCGTGGGAATTGTGTTGTGCGTTTCACTAGAATTATCATTATTAACTTGGTAAAGAGGTATGGTTTTAAAGGTGTTGAACATTGTTTAATTTGTGGATGTAAGTTTGGTTTCTTAATATTGACTGGCAATTGGTTTCTATTTTGATATTTTTGTTGTTCAAAATAAGATAATTGCAGCTCTCGACGGATCCGATTCATTGCTGAAAGCATATCGGTTGGGTCACTAGCTCGGATTATTTGTCCAAGTTTCGGATCTAGGCCGGTTAGTAGGGTGTTAAGTACCATTGAATCAGCAACTTGAATTTGATATTTTTTTTCGATGTTAGTTAAATTCTGCTTTCTGATGGAAGCATGAATTTTTGCCTCGTGCGTTTGTAATCTCGCGACGAAAGTTAAGGGCGATTCACCAGGTAACTGTCTAATTCTTTGAAGATCTTGAATCAAAGCGGTAAGATCCCTTGAGTCGCCAAAGTGAGCATCTAAGAGTGACTTGATTTCGTCCCATGAATCTGAGTTGCGTGAATTAATTAATTCAGCGGCTCTACCTCTAAGTTTGTTCTTTATATGTAGAACGAGCAGATTTTTCTGATCGCCTACAGCCATTTGAAAAGCGGTATTGCAAGCGTTTAAAAATGTTGTGAGCATGATTTGATTTCCATCGAAATCGGGAATGATTGAGAAAATCTCCGATAATTTGTATGGTTCAGTTATTTCATGTTGGATGGGGTTTTGATTTTGGTTATTGTCTGAATCACCGGCTTGGCTTCTTGTTTCAACCATGGTGCGTGATATAATTTGGGATTATGACAATAGAAATGGTATACAATATAAAATAACAATTTGGGAAAACCGAAATAATCGATTATCAATTGCAACAATAATAATAAACGTGATGATTCTCTGTACTTACAGCAAATTCTTCATTGGTCAGGGGGGGATGAAATCTTTCCTCTGTGAACTGTGTTACACCAGGTGAGCGTCTGCGTGTTCCTTGATGCCGGACCGTCTTCTCGCTCTGAAGAATTACACTGGTAGTGGTTTCTTAATTTTTCTTGAGGTTCACTTCTCTTGAAGATTTGGAAATCACCACAAATAGTTAGAATTCTCGTGTTCTATTCGTGTAGAGAGTATCCTACTGACTGCGCCATTTTTATATCTTTTTATTTGAAATTTACTTTTTAAAAACAATTTTACACGTTATCTATTGAAAGTTATAAGTTACAGGAAAATATTATATTAAGTAAGTTACTTATGTACTAAGATGATTACTGGTGTGATAATAATTATATTATATCTCGAGCGCGAAAGTTGCTCGTACTTTATATTATAAAAATGTAGAGTTCGCAATTTGTGTGAAGCTGTTGAAATGTCTTATTACAACCGTACGTGTCTGGAAAGACAGTATGGGTGGTTGCAACTTTGTTGTCGGTGCTGTATCTTGCAGAGTTGAATATCAAGATTACCAAGTACCAGAGGCATTGTCATCAAATTCCGTTTATACAATATAGGTCATGCAACAATGTCTGTTATAGAAGTTATGTCATCATACAATCTAATATAACATATATATATATATATATATATGTCGCATCTGTCCTTTCAGAGCTTGCCAAGAAATGAAATGCAATGTTACAGATCTTGAAGCATATTTGCACAACATTGATAAAGGTACCAACATTACCATTAATGTTGGATACATGAATATAGATATACTAAAAAAATTGTGAAATCTCGAATAACTACATACTGACTCTCTCATCCTTTGGATTAATAATAATTAATATCTCATAAAATATTAGCTACAAACATAAAGTCATATTAATACACTGACATTGTTTTTCCATTTTGATCTGAAAAATATATTAAAATTATAAACATTCCCTAAAAAAACAAAGTTGTGTAGAGTTACAACTATTTAGAAACACCCGGTATAATTGAAAATATTTTTATATTGTAGAATGTTTAAAATACGATTGGGTTAGTTATAAACATTTTCTCCTAATCTTTACAATAACCCCGTAATCGTCCGAATACCTACGTACTCCTAATCTCCCACCTTGTATTTCATAATTTGAAATGTACCTAGATATTTATCAACAGCGGGCCGCGTCTAATTGTAAGAAAGCTATATTGTGTGATCTGGACCAAAAGCAAAAAAAAAGTATGCACGAGTAGGCAATGAAGAAGAAATATCGAAAACGTCTAATTCCTGATCGCTCTGCCATCTCTTAGTAAATATATGTATTAACACGTACTGCCATAACGATTGCAGTTCTATATACGTCTCTTTTCTCTGCTACTGCTACATCTACCTTATTGTTGCCATTTAGTTGGAGTATACGTTTGACAAATATTATTAATGCGTTAAAATGTACCACTTTCGAATAAGAGCCAAGTAGTTTGCATGCTTTTTAAATAATAAATGATTTTACAATCATGATCATAATTAATTTGTTAGTTTCACTTAGGTATTTATCCGATATCTATATCAGTTAGGTATTTAAAAACAGGTAAAATTTTACCACCGGCAACACCTTAGAGTCTTGAAAATAATAAATTGTGAAATCCGTCTATTTGGTTCTACATATATTGATAATATAATTATTACAGCCTTTTACGAGTTGAAAACATTTTCAAATGATTACTTATCATTGTAGGATTGTATTAAATACAATATCTCGTTAATTTCAAGCCATATTTTTAAATTAATCGGGAAAAAACATTACGTGACCTTGAAAATCCAACATTTTTCTGTAAATAATGCTTCTGTAGGCAGAAGTGAGAGATACTCACCTCTGCAAACTACAGTTTGCATTGATTTGGAGCAAAAGAATTGTGGTCATGAGTGGACCCTGTCAACCAAGATACCATTAATGTTAAGATTTATTATATTTATGTGGTTAAGAAGGATGTGAAAGCCAAGAGCAAGATTTTAGTCCTTGTTGACCCTAGCAACTTTCATCATATAGAATATATAGAATGTATAGGTCAAATTTCACTCTGAATTTGAAGACTCCGGATAAAACAGGAACGTAGCCTTATTACTTAGTCTCATTAATATAAACTTGGATAATTGTGTCGTTATTGAGAAATAACAACTACGGTTTAAAGAGAAGCCAACCTTCAATCGTTCACACCCTTCACCAATACCATAGTATCTTACGACAACTAA
The DNA here is from genome assembly GCA_958507055.1 of Crioceris asparagi. Lineage (NCBI taxonomy): Eukaryota > Metazoa > Arthropoda > Insecta > Coleoptera > Chrysomelidae > Crioceris > Crioceris asparagi. The sequence goes on along the minus strand of OY293826.1, from coordinate 76,210,302 downwards.
AACTACAGCCACAGAATAATATTCTATGCTATGGCCACCTTCCGTTGTTGCCCTCCTCCGGCTCCTTGTCAACTGTCAGAAGTGCTGGAATCTATATAGAGAGGGGCAGACAGGCTTGCAACATAGTCTCTATCTTAAACTTAAACATAACAGAACAATAATTGTACTGATATTCAGAAATATCTAAATAAAAATGGCACAAATTCTCATAAATTAAGAAATATTGGTTTCAAAGTGGTAGATGAATGGCTGGGAACCCTAATGTCAGCAGGTTTGCCAGACCAGTACAAACCTATGATAATGGGTTTAGAAATATCTGCTGTGGAATAAATGCAGATTCTATCGACACCAAATTAGTACAAGAGATAAAAAGGCATCTTACTCTACATTGTTCACAAAGCATAAGTCCTCCAAAAAGAAATATTATAAACCCTAGAATAATCAAAATAAAGAACGAGGTCCCCGTTGCTACAAGTGCCAAAAACATGGGCACCAAACAACAAAATGTTGTGGCAACATATTGACGGATGTTGGCAACATATTTGTTCGCACACCAATTTGAATCCAAATACACGAGGCCAAACCAAAATCGATCAGTCCAAATTAAACGAATGCTTATAATTGGCATTTCAGAATGGATGTGTCTACTGCTGCCGGTATTACTGCTGCTTTTATTATAATATAGCCTCCCAATCCCTGAAACGAAAAAAAAAAGAAGACAGTTATTACAAAATGGGACAAAGACCCGAAAACTTAACTGTTTCGTTTTTAAACGGTCACCCTGTATATAATATAATATGCGCATATTTTTTTCATGGGCCATGTAAAAAGAAAAAAAAATGAAATGTGAATTAAAATTTATCAATTTGTACTTTTATTTTTTCTGGTTTGAAGATGGAAGAAAAAAGTTTACATTTATTTATTCTTTGAATCATTTTTAAACAAATATACCTAATAAATTTTATCAAAAAAGATAGTGAAATTAACTGCGTGCCCTATGAAGAAAATAATAATATATAATAATAATAATAATAATAATAAAATTAATACTATTTAACATACCTACTAGCTGTAGGAAATAAAACAGCATGGAAAGTCAACCTCACTATGCTATGACTAAGCTGTTTTGACTTTTCTTGTGGACAACATAGAAGAGCGATGTTTTCCATTTTAGATTGAAAACATGGACACAAACAACCCGCAAACAAAATTCTTCTAAAAGTAGCCAATAATTCTTTAGTTATCTTTCAGAAAATGGAAAATTTGTATTTCAGTATATGCAGTAATTATAGAGTAATTCCAGTCCAGATGAAAAATGTTTTATTTATACCAGAACTGAGCGCCAACTTGTCGTCAGTCAATTAGTGAAAAATGGATGTCAAATATATTTTTGTTAGTTCTGGCTCTAATATACACAATAGAGAGAAACAATTAGAAGCAACGGCCAAATTGATAAACAACATGTATACACTGAACACTGTTGAGGGGGATCATATGTTACTTGCACCTGCCACCTATAGCACCGGAAGTTTAGATGTTTGACACCTTAATTACGTTGATGTGAAAAAGTTAGAAAATTGTACTGAAGGGGTGAAGATTATAAAATGTGATAATAAAACTTGTATAGAAAGCAAACAAACTAGATTACCAAAAATGAAGGCTCAAGGGCAAATTCACTGCTTGAGGTCATTCACTCTGATCACTGTGGTCCGATAGAAACTACCTCGTTAGGAGGAGCGAAATATTTTATAACATTCATAGATGACTATTCCAGAAAATTACATATGTATTTACTTCATAAAGGATAAATTAGATATAAACTCGGTATTTCATAATTTCAAGAGCGAAGTAGAGAATGAATTGGGATAAAATATAAGAATTTTACGTACAGACAACGGAACCGAATATTGTTATAAAGTTATGTTAAAATACCTTTCAGACTCCGGCATCAAGCATCAGACCACAACGGCTACACTCCAGAGCAGAATGGCTTAAGTGAAAGCATGAACCAAACACTTGTCCTTGGGTAATCTTTCCAATAATAATTGTCTAGATAAGGTAGGTGCGAATGGTCACCTTCCTAGGTATTCATGCTCACCATCGGAACTCTGTAGGCTTGGTATATCCTGATCATCGTCGTTCTGTAGATTTTCGTTTTCGGGATCAGCGGGCGGGTCAGGCGAAATTTCTGCCAGCTGCTGGCCTGATATGAGTAGCTATAACGCTTCAAAATTACCGTTACCCATAGTATTAATATTATTTCACTATTTCGTAATTTTCAATGCACCAACTAAGTTCGGTCCTAGTTCTTTCAAACTTCCGGCTCTGCTCTACACTTTCCATATGAATTTTGCCAACAACATGCTGTTAGACAAAATAGAAATAAGAGAGCTTCTGCTGACTACAAATATATTAGGATTCATTAGTCTGGGACAACCTACTGTATACTAATATGCCATTAGGAGGTTCTTAAGAATCTCCATAATGCCATATATAATCCAACAGAAACTGTTGGAGAGTATAAGTAATAACACCGGCAAAGTCGCCGGCGTTTAATTATTCGATAAAACAGCAATACACTGATTATTACTGAATAATTAATCACTACGATATCTATATCAATCATGATAACGAAATATCGAGTAGGTTATCCAAAGGTTGTTTGTTTGTATTACCGTTATAAGGCCTCCAATCTCCAATTCAAATAAACTGACGTGGATATTGTGGTACTGAATTCCATGTGTCATCTATCTGAAAATCATTGAATAAAACTGCCGATAAATTATCAAAATTATTGTTCAATAAAGCGTACTAGTTTTATTTTCACCATATCTCTGTGAATGATATAATAAAAATATATAGATGGGGTTAGTATATTATGCAGTCGGGATAATGCTATATCGAATAATAGAATATCTGGTATGTCCAATGCCAACTCACAAGATTTTTCTAACACTATCAAGTTATTTATTTTCTCTTAATTATGTAAAAATTATCCGACTGACTCGAGCGACTAGTAAAGCACAACAATATTCATTTTTCTCGTAGGTAGAACGCTAAACAGAATATGGATAAATAGGAAGAAAATATGAAATTCAGTTTGCGTATATTTTTCACTTTTCCTTTTCCACTTCCACTTTTCCAAGAGACGTGCTTTAAACATGTTGAGCAAAATACATTTTACATCTATTACGGTCCATCTTGTTCCGAGATAATTATATGCCACTAAAACGAAAAGATATTTTTTTTAAAATAGTACAATGTATAATTTTATCATAAAGGGTAATCGATCAAGTAATTTAAAATCATCAACAGTTGCATCGAATGGCAATAGATGGAAGAGATTTCGCAGATGAGCAGAGTTTATTGGATCTCAAGAATAAGCGGTGTCAAGAGCTATTCAATAACCCAGATAGAGAACTTGGACGTCATGTTAAAAAGCCTTACCCCTACACCCTACAGTAAGGTGAATTTCATTCTGTAGTTATACTTAGTTATACTTCGTTTTGTGGACCTCTGAAATCGTATTCTTTCCTCTGGAGCCCTCTATATATTTGGAATGGCAGAAAAGAAATTTCGCCACCGACATGGTACTCACTTGTTTCTGCCTGCTTCTGATTTGTTTGTTTTTTTGTGGGTGGTTATGAGAACTTCAAGAGACGAGTTGATGTTATTGATGTTGAACGTGTTGGCTGGCATTATTTGAGAACAAATTTTATTTTTGATTTAGTTGCAACCATATGTGAAGATTTGACCAGTTTCACGAAGGTGTGGCTACAACGAGGTCTACTATTCCAATTCCAACCACATTATAGCTTTTGAGATTATTTTCGGTGCTCATTTGACCAGAGGTCCGACTTTGATCTCAAAAATATAGACATGGCTTGGACATGAATGAAGGTATACATTTTGTTGTATTTGATATTTTTCTAGGCATAATATTCCTGCATTTTCTCACTTGCCTAACATTTGAAGCTAGTATGAAATATTTATTCGATTTCTATCTTGAATATGAAAGCATCCATAATCAAACCTGGCTACATGTGGCCGGTACAGATAATCTGCATCCAAAAAATATGATCTATCACAAGGTTTGTTTGGTAGTGACATGTTAATTTTTTGGTGAAAGTGTCAGAGAGCTGGTACGAACCAGCTAATTCAATGGAGAAGTTATGAGTCTAGTATCACACATCATGGAAATATGAAATAGTCAAAAGGAAGAACGTTTTCGTGGAAGATAGTGGTGTTTTTGTAGTAATAAGAATAGCAAGTAGTCTATGTTTTAAATTATATTACTAACTAGCTTTTGCGACGACGACGATGATCAGGATATACCAAGCCTACAGAGTTCGGATGGTGAGCATGAATACCTAGGAAGGTGACCATCCGCATCTACCGTATCTAGATAATTATTATTGGAAAGACTACCCAATCCGTCCAGCAGAGATAGCCCGAGTGACTCTTCTTCTTCTTCCCGTAGGAACGAGGGGATTAGAAAACTGCGTCATATCGCATATATATATATATATATATATATATATATATATATATATATATATATATATATATGCAAATTTTATCTCGGAATCTGGTCTACCGATTTCGATGAAAATTCATATGTATGGGTTCTAAAGTGTATTGAATCGATTGGTTGTATTCACATTCACATGAAAAATCGTTTTCAGAAATTAATATTCTTATTTTACTATCCATACAGATTATAAATGACATCAACATCAAAAAGACTTTTTGCGCCTTGGCGGAACATGCAACTCGAACCGAACATCCGACAGATCTTGATAATCCTAGTGTCCTCCACATAGAAAGGAGCTGGCAAAAAAGCATCTTTCTTGAGATGGTGCAGATAGATAAAGAGTGCAAAAGTATGAACAAGAGAACAGACATTCAAGGTCTGAGCCAAATATACTCTTATATACTCTCTTTTGATAAACAACCACCACCTCAGAGAACAGCAATCACACTACAACAAAATGAAGATCCATAAGCACTTTCAAGTATTATATATATAGGTATTGAATTGATATACCCAGAGTGATGTTAAATGCCGGGAGTATAGATTTGGTTACATACACTGTGTTTATATTTACAAAGACTGAACTAAATAACCTATATCTTTATACTATACATTGTTTATCTTTTCTGCTCATTGATTGATAGTTGTTAAGTCAATGGTTGTCACACATACAACATTAGCAATAAAAGAACACCTAATTCAAAGAACATAAAAGTCAAATGATTCTGATTTCCGTGAATTTGTAAAAAATAACAAATAAATATTACTTTCCTTCTTTTCATCCTTACTGGAGGAAAGATTATGATTATACTATTGATGACTAGCTCTTTTCTCATGTAGTTCGGAAATTATTATTAATTAATTAAATATCAAGATTAAATAATTAAGTAGAATTTAGTTTAGGTTCTTACATCCAATGAAATAAATACATTCCTACAATGTTCCCACTTGATTAATACTCAAATCAAAGTAAGTCAGATTTATCTTATAAATGTTTTAATTCTTCTTTCTTAATGTTTATTCCTATTACTAAGTACAATTTTGTAATTTTATTTTCTAAATATAGCCTTGAAAAGATCGCTATCGAAACGTTGGTAATTGATAAAGAGTTTTCATTATCCTAAGCCCGAAATATCCGCAACCCTATGATTGTTAACTTATATATATATATATATATATATATATATATATATATATATATATATATATATATATATATATATACAGAAATCTATTAGTTCATTAATGAATGAGATATAAAATATAAAAATAAGATGAAGCTATACACCTTTATGCTTTTATTTACTCGGAATACAACCACCCACTAGAAGCGGATTACGTGATTTCAAGCTTGTTAGCTTTCATCAGCGCCACATAAGTGGAAGCTGTATCCAACTAAACAAAAGCAACTGGAAGTAGTCAAAAACTTTGAGACATTATCTACCAGTGGGACACAATTCGCGCCACCTAGGTATTGAGAGCACAATTACGTTTAACGTAAGTATATATAATAATTAAAGAAATCTATTAGTTCATTAATGAATGAGATATAAAATATAAAAATAAGATGAAGCTCTACACCTTTATGCTTTTATTTAGTCGGAATACCTAGGTGGCGCGAATTGTGTCCCACTGGTAGATAATGTCTCAAAGTTTTTGACTACTTCCAATTGCTTTTGTTTAGTTGGATACAGCTTCCACTTATGTGGCGCTGATGAAAGCTAACAAGCTTGAAATCACGTGATCCGCTTCTAGTGGGTGGTTGTATTCCGACTAAATAAAAGCATAAAGGGGTAGAGCTTCATCTTATTTTTATATTTTATATCTCATTCATTAATGATCTAATAGATTTCTTTAATTATTATATATACTTACGTTAAACGTAATTGTGCTCTCAATACCTAGGTGGCGCGAATTGTGTCCCACTGGTAGATAATGTCTCAATATGTGGCGCTGATGAAAGCTAACAAGCTTGAAATCACGTGATCCGCTTCTAGTGGGTGGTTGTATTCCGACTAATATATATTCAACTAGCTGACCCGACAGACGTTGTCCTGTCTTGACAAAAGTAAAAACAATATCTTGGTTTTCCAAATTTTCATCCATGACAACAATTGCAACTTCATCAATTGTTGCCGTATTATAGCGTCTTGGGTGTTGTCCTGCAGGCGTCCTATGGGCTTTGCTAACAATTTTGTGGTAATCAGATGGCATGCGGTTTAATGCAGTCTTGAATAATACAACCAATTCTTTGTCAGATGGAAAAACATTTAAAGTTGCTCCACACTTGGTCTGTTCATCGATTTATTGTGTGCATAACACTGATCGACTTGTTTTGCTGAATCGCCCATGAAATAAATTTGCAAAAATTGTACCACTATGTGATTTTCAAGATACTTTGTCAGCGCTGCCATTCCCCCATCAACTTTTGACTGGCTGCTTTTGGTTATTCACCTAGCTACAAACCTACTGTACGCTACTTTAATTGATATGTGATTTCAATTGAAAATTATCAACGTATTCAGGCACGTGGGGGTAAAAGTTTATTGTTTTACAATATATTTACTTTGAAAGTTAGCATAAAATTATCTTGAATAACTTTTGTTGCGCCAAATGACTTCATTTGAAAACAATTATTGTGCTCCTGTACAAAAACTCACTCTATAATAAATTGAAATGAAACTATCATTCATAAACAGATCCATCTATGTTAAACGATATTTTCAGCGCGCGTTCTTTCAATAGAGCTTTTCCACCGACGTCACAAATATGGCCGCAAACAGATGTTCTGGAGGTCAACAAAGCCACTTTGCCATAAAACGCCATTGTAAGTTTTGTTAGTTTTCAAGAAAATTTTGAAGATTTTACTGCTGTATATTTACAACAAAGCCTTAAAATTGTTAATTCAAGTAATCCTGAAGGTAAGCATTTAAAATTTGAGTAGAAATAATAAGATTAAGCATGTTATTTTGCGAATTATAATTTGTTGCATTTACAAAATTTGGTTACATTTTTATCTTGAAAGACCTCTAAAGACAGAATAATCATTTAAAATGGCAATATAAATTCTGTTTATAATTAGAAAATATTATTTTCTGTTTTATTGAAAAAATACAATAAAATTATATATAGTAAGATGAGAATACTTTTAAAAAATGTTTCTAATTCAGATGTCTAATGGAAGTAGATACTTTGAAAGACTGGATTTTGAAGACAAAAGAAGATATGAATATAATAATAATATATTAACCCAACGTTAGTGCAAAATTTGTTCGAGCAGCAATTTTCCTCACAAATACGACTGCCACCAGATTTATTTTCTTTTTAGATGAAAATATGGAGATTGCAAAGCTAATAAAGCTCTAAAGCTATCTACCCCACCACCTTGATTATATACAAATAAAAATACAATTGCATTCGGTTTCGATGAAAAAGGGAATTCTTATATATTTTGTGTATAATGAAAAATAAATATATTATAAATTGAATCTTATGTTCCTTCTTTTTTTACACTTTCTTTTGCGCTAGTATTCCTCTCTCTCGCTACTTTTGGGGTTATCTTTAATTTGGATCCTGTGAAACCCATATGTACTGTTGGGATGTAATCCGGACTATCCTTGTTTTCTAAATTTGCTGATTTTCTTGAGATATTATTGAAAAAAAAATTACATGCCTATTTATATAAGTAATGGTAACAACTAACTATATTTATTTAAATTGATTGAAATACATAAAACACATTATATATGCAATGCAAAAATGCATATTAAGACAAATTTACCTGAAATAAAATGGTCACTACAAATTCCTTGTTGCCATTTGATTTTAATTTCACCTCTATGTAAATCCAAGATTACCGACGAGCTGCACGTTCTTGAATTCTACCTGTAGTGTATTTTTCCGATGGTAATAGAAATAATTTCTTAACATCGTTTGCGTTTACTGTTTGCACAACCCACAACTCCACAAAAATGTGGCAAATGAACATAAAAATAATGTTATTTAAGGGATTAAAACTTCGGTGAGTACCTACATTTAAAGTAATTACTTACAAACTCTAGTTTTCTCAAACATACAATCACTCTAAAACAATTCTAATAGTGTTAAAATACATTATTATTAACCTGACTGTTTTGAAACTGTATAAAGATAACTAAAATAAAGTAAAAAGTACGATTTTAGAATTTAGTCCAGAACAGCTGATTTTGACAGTAGTTCAAATAGTGCTGACGTCACGTGGAAAAGCCTTATTGCTGACCGTTATTTCAAACAACTGACAGTTGTCAAATAACTATATGTACTGTATGTAACATTAATTTTGTCTTTAAGTTTTTATAAATGTTCCTAAATTTTCTATTGTTCCGATCAACTTTCTTAATTTTTTCGTTCATAAGAACCTTCTTCTGATAATAATGAACACAACAAAAAAGAATTAGCGAAATCGGCTCAGCTGCTCTCGAGATTTGTGCTTAGCAACACATTCAGCGATTCATTTTTATATTATAGATACAGCATATTATACAAACAAAAACACAAAACAAAAATTACAAACCTCACAATCCCATACGTAGAAAACCTATCTAATAAATTACAAGCGTATTTCAAATACTACAATATCTCTACTAGTCATAAAGCGCACAATCTATTAAAATCAACATTAAGCAAACTAAAGGCTAAAAATATTAAAAATAACCAACCCATGCAGTATACGAAATACCATGCAACGAATGCAACTGCACATATATAGGGCAAACAAGTCAATACATCGAAAATAGAATAAAAGGACTCAAATACGATAAGAAAAACAAAACTGCGTTAACAAATCATGAAACCCTACAAAAACATAAATTTAATTTCAATGATTTTAAAATTTTAACTGAAAAAACACTTTCAAACGTGTAATATATGAAATGATCTATATAAAAAGACAACCAAATGCAATAAACGCAAAAACAGATCTAAAAAAAGGTAAGCATCATTTATAACAAAATTTTATAACACAATAAAAAAATATTCAACTACACGAACAAGCTCTAGACACCTGTTCCATGCACACAAAACATAACAACAAATAACTTCCTGCACACAACATACGGCCATTACTTAGAAAACATACACAAATACATTTCCAAAATATAATACCAGAGTTTTCCTCCAAACGCATCATTCATAAAATGAAAAGAAAAAAGATGAAAATGTAGATTACACATTACGAATGCAATAATAATAATAAAATTAAGTTTATTTTTTACTAATTAACAAAACCAGGGCTTAAGAAAAATTTCTTTTATTTTAATTTTCAATTTTTCCTCCATTTATGTCTTTATAATCTTTTCAAACCTTTATATTTAATAATTGACATTTAATTTTGTAGATTGTATTTCCCATATTTTTGAACTTACACTCTTATTTTGAAAAAGATGAGAAAGATCATCGAAACTTAAATAAATGACCTTTTGGAACAATATAAACTATTTTCAAACAACCTATTAACCGTACCGTACCGATATGTATATATATATATATATATATATATATTCTATTCTCTGTGGAATTCTTGAACCGTGCGATTGCACTATCCGACCCAGAATTCCGACTTTTAGCTATTAAAAAAGCCAAGAAAACATTAACTAATAATAACTATCCATCAGCCATCATAAATAAAATTTTTAAAAGCAGGATTCATAAGTTTTACAATACACCAAAAAAAACAAACACAAATCATCCTGAATCTCTTCATATAGGACTACCATACATTAAAGGACTATCGGAAAAACTCTCAAATATTACGCGGCCATACAATATTCAGATTGGACACAAGGGATATAATACCCTAAACAAAATAACTTTCTCCAAATTAAAAACTGATAATCCAACCAACAAAAAAACACATGTAGTTTACCAAATCTCGTGTAATGGAGAGAATTGTAACAAGGTTTACATTGGACAAACCTCCCAACACCTCGAAGGTAGAATAAACGGACACAAATATACAAAAAATTCTGCAACAGCTCTTAATAAACATAAAAAAAAAAGCAAACACGAATTTAACTACAATAATATAAAAATTTTAGCAACCGAAAGAGACACAAAGAAAAGAGAATTTCTTGAAATGATTCATATTAAGCTCAACCCCAATACAGTGAATGATAAAACTGACATTAAGAATCTCTGCAAATTATACCACAAAATTATTTAATAAAAAGAAACTCCATCTCCTCTCTTTTTTACAAAGTGTTTGTATTAATACTGTTGTTAAATAATATTCCTCTTCCATTCCACAATTTCAAATAAACCACAACCACCATAGCAAAAGAGTTCCTGATAAACCTACAACAGATGGTAGCATAGACACAACAATACACACCAAACATAATACACCAGTCTTTATATTTGACTTTCAAAACATATATAGCGTAAAAACAGACCCGTCATAAAAATCAACACATGCCATAAGAACAAACATGATAAAAAAGAAAAATGATTAATTACAATAAAGAATAAACTTGTTCCTATAGGTGTTTAAGGTACGAAAGGTAATTTTATATGTTTTCATTTTTGTCATTTATTTTATTAATATTTTTAGCAGTGATATGTTTTTTTATAACTGATGAAGCTTGGAGCCCCAAGCGAAACGTCTTAAATTAAAATATACAATGAATATCTGACCCCTTTAGTGCAACCGAACCTAAATCCCAAGATAAATCCAAAATAAAATTATATATATATATATATATATATATGATAAAATAGATTTTTGTTGGGGATGCAGTCATTTAATAAATAAAATTCTTTGGATTATGCCAAGCTTTCGAGAATGTTGAATTTAGATAAAATTAACCACAAACAGGAAAGATTTCATAGCCATCAATCAGAAATGTCATTAATTATTTATAAATGTCATGGTAACGGCATATCTAGAGTTGAAAGTGTCTAGATTCAAGTTTTCTTATTAAAGATCTTATAGGAGTTATCTTTGTGTTTGTAGCTCTTTTTTAACAAGTCACACATTAAACTTAAAAATATTGAGGCAGATATAAGTTTAGTAAAAAGAAAAAGTTATTATTCAATTATATATAAAAAAAATATATTCATAACAGACTTAGAAACACATAATATAAATAAATATATACCCGTACACAGACTAGACTATCTGAATTCGTAGGTATTGCAGTATAAATTCAAGTTTATTATGTCAATAATTATTTACTATTTTGATAGGCATTCAGATTATTTGTTAATTATATATAATCATATTCTCTCACAATACGACATACATAACTTTACAATGAAATAATGGAAGGCGTCAATTACTAAAAAAAACAAGTCAATTTCTCTCACAAATTAACCTGAGAAATTTATTAAAATAGCAGATGTATCTAATAGAGAAATATTAAAATATATCATCTTCATCGTATTCTCTCACAATACGATAGATACACAATATGAAATATCCTGAAAAGCATCAATTCATTCAAATGAAGCTAAAGTTAAATTAACTTTCCTCCAAAGTCTTTAAAAAAAACTTTATTTACTGAGAAAAGCGTTTAACAAATTTAGATGTGCTACATACAAAGGTTAACTAAAGATAAAACACTATCAATCAATTCAAAATTTATTGGAATGAACCTATGTAGTATAAAGTTAATGCATGAATGTATTTTATTTTTATTATATAAAACACTAAGCTACGTTGCCTATTTATATATAATTCTAAGATGCTTATTCAGCATTCATATAGTATGTCTTAATTACTAATGATTAAAGATAAATGGCCATATAACTCCTCCCTCCTTAAGACTGAGAAAAGGGATTTAACTTTTCGAGGGTTCTAAGTTGTATGCTCATTTTATTCTTGTTTTTACAATAATAATATATAATAATTATAAGTACAAAAATAATCAATACAGTTAATATAATGCTAGACACCGAAACTCCAGTATCTACAGTAAAATGTTTGATTGGATGTACATTAAGAGTTTCAAGGTGTTTCAAATCATTATGGATAGAATTTAAATTTATTTCTTCCAGTTGTAACGGTTCAATATCCTGAATTAGATCTTTATTCATAATTATCGGAGGTAATTTTAATCTTAAATTCATGGTATTGATTTTCTGTGACTCAAAGTATATATTTTCTATTTTCACCATACATTGTTGTGGAAATATTAGAGATGGTTCATTTATGAATTCTATAGCCTGTTGATTTGGGCATTTAAATATTACTTTCTCTCTTGTTGCTGGCAAAATTATAAGGGAATTATCGGAAAGCTGGGTAATAGATGTTTTCTTATGAGATATTAGGGTTAATGGACAATGACTCGTTAAATTGATTGTGTTTGCTATACAAGGTTCGTTTTTACTTAACTGAGTTTTAGTACACAAGTTTATCTCTTCGATTTTATGACACTTTTCGTTTACATTAAAGTATTCATCAGGGGATATTAAAATGAAAGAATTTTTAAGGATCATTATTTTGTTTTCTTGTGGAATTGTATATAACTGATGCATTATGTAGGGTTTATTAATTATTAAGGGTATTGAAATTGAAAATATGATTACATTATTTTTTATAAAAGCACTAACTTGTGCGGCTTCATAGAATTTAATTATATTATCGAATGGTATATTTTCTTCTGGTTTGATTTTAGATATAATTTCTTCTAATTCCTCGTATTTAAGAATACTATAATGCATTATGTGTATTTCAGCAAAATTAATAGCTGTTTGGAGATTATTACGCATTTCTTGTAACATTTGAATATTGTTTTCGATATTATCAATCAATATCAATAAGGTAAACTCTATATCTGATTGAGTAAATATAGTTAATTCGTTAAGTCTTTTTTGTATCTTCTTTTGATTTTGGTTAATAGTTTTTAATTGAATATCAATATTCCTTGTTACTTGTTTGAGAATGGTCTGTGTAGATGAAATATCTTGTTGTAAAGTATCTTGATTTTCTTGTAGGATTTTAATGTAGTTATCATACCTTTCTCCATCAGCATCAAGGGTGCCATAAAGATATTTGTGTATGTCTCCGACAATATTAAGTATCCCACGTTTATATCGTTTTAATGAATAATGACTTACAAATTCTTCAACAGTTCTAATATGTTTAAATAGATTTTTAGATTTGATTAATAATAAGTCATATAAAGGTGTTGTTCTATTTGTTACTCTGGAAGTAATATTAAATAACGTTGTTTTAGTTATCTTAATACTATTTTGTATATTAGTCAAATTTACATGGTAATAGATATGATAATACTTATCAACTATATAACTGGTTCCTAGTTTTACTGGTAATAACGGGTTAGTAATCTTCTCGATCTCGTATAAATGGCTGGCAAAAGGGTACAGGAGTACCACTATTAGAACAATTTTCATTATTCTGAAAGGAATAATTATCGTCTCTTAATATTTTTCGGATGTCGTTGACTTGTAAACAATTTTTATAAAATTTTGGTTTTAATTTATCTTTGTTTAATAGTTGGGGAGTTGTCAGGAACTGATCTGTACCTTCAGGGATTTCAGGGTCATTTTCACGACTACAATTTAATTTTGCTAGAACGTTAGCCTTTTTAGCATTCAATTTTAAGTTGATATTCTCATTGAGTTCTTTCAAGGTCTGAGCTAGTTTTTGAATATAATCTGTTTTCAAGATTCAATTGATAGTTTAAATTTCCTTTAATAATTTGGAACGGTGTATAATCGTGAGATGAATGGATACTATTGTTATTCTTTAATATGGCAATATCTATAAGTTCTGAATTTGTTTTTGTTTTATAATCTTGCTTTAGTGCAACTAAACTTTCTTTCAACGTTGAATGAAATCTTTCAATTGGTGAATTTGAATTTGGATTATAAGGGGTTGTAAAATGTATTTGAATTTGATATAACTTACAAAGATCTTGCACTAAATTGCTTTTAAAATTCTGTGCACTATCAGTGGTAATAATATCAGGTGTACCGTGATGAGAAAAGAATTTTATTAAATTTTGACAAATTTCAACAGCATTTTCATTTAAAGGATATGAAAAGTTATCAATTATTGTTAGATATTTCTGAGATGTAAGAGAATAAATATCTACATATAAGTGTTCAAAAGGCTTTTGTCCTGTCGGTGTAGGTTTAAAAATTACTTTGTAAGGATATCTATCATATTTCGATTTTCGACAGATTTCACAAACATTTATAAAGTTTATAATATCTTTTTCCAGACTGGGCCAATAGTAGAATTGCTCAACATTTTTAATATTTTCGGTTATTCCTCTATGTGAAATCTTAATATTATGGTATCTCTGAATTATTTCTTTCTGTTCGTCTAAGTTAGTTACATCTTTAAGCAGAGTATTTGAAATTACTAATTTATAGGAATTATGTCTGATGGTATTCTGAAAAATTCTAAGTATTAATGGTTCTAACTCCTTATAAGGAAAATACAGACAATAAGTATCAGGTGGTAAATAATTTCTCTTACTACATATGGTTGATCTTTACCAGTCCATTTGAAAATAATCTGATTCTTATAAGTATTAATAGATTTGTTGACATATGCTGCTCCTAAAATTGGGTTTTCATGGGCAGAATGGATAGTTTCAGTTTCAGAACTGTCATGATTATTATCATTGACATTACTTTCTGGTTGGGTAATTTCAGAAGTTTCTTGAATAGGACTTTGTGATGTATTAGTTGTTTCAAATGGTGGTCTAATTTGAATATCAGATATTATATTAATTTTGGGTTCCCTTAATAAATGGCATACCAGAATTTCAATGTTCTGATCTTTGAATATATAATCGATCATTGATTTTACCTTGATCCAGTCTAATCCATCAAGACCGCATACTAATCTAGGAATCGCGATTTTTCTGACATCATTTTTAATTGCATGCATTTTCATTCGATATAAAGTTTTCCAGAGCATAAAATTTGTTGGGTTTTGGTGTGATTCCTGTTTCGTTACCAAATAATAGATAAAACGATCATTTTTCTCATCATATAACGTAGCAATTTCTCCTGGTCTGGCTCCTTGTACATTTTTAAATTTGTGTTTAAATACTACAGCTATACCTTTTTTCATCTGTAAATCAGCTGCGACATAATGGCCTAAAGAATATTCAGTAGACTGTTCAAATAAATTACTATTGATTTCTCTAATTACATCAGATCTCTCAGTTTATAATTTTGGTTGAATTTATTAAATTCTGTTTGTAAATTTATCGGTGATTCAAAAATAGGAAGATTATCTTGACTTTCAGAGTATTGTTTTATCCTATCATGCCAAAAGTATTGACCGTCATTTTTATCTTTACTTCTTTCACACATTGCTGGCATATGTGTCGGCAGATCATCTTTTTCGATTGCATTGATATCGATCGGGGGTCTGGACAGAGCATCAGCATTTAAATTTTGTTTACCTTTCTTATATGCAATAGAATAATCGAATTCCTCTAATTTGAGACGCCATCTCACCAATTTTGAATTGGGTTCTTTTATAGAAAAAAGCCATTGGAGGGGTTTGTATCAGTAACAATAGTGAATTTTCGACCAAATAAATAAGGTCTAAAGTATTTAGTTGCCCAGACTATCGCGAGCAATTCTTTCTCGATTGTAGAGTAATTACATTCCGCTGCATCAAGTGTTCTGCTAGCGTAAGCTACTGGAAGGTCTTTACCTAAATTTCCCTGCGATAATACGGCGCCAGTTGCATAGTTTGATGCGTCAGTTGTTAATATGAAAAATCTGGATGGGGTCATTGATTAGAATATTTTTGCAAGTACTAAAAGCATCAATGAGAGCTTTGTCATGAATTACCTTGGCATCCTTCTTTAAACAAGATGTGAGAGGTTTTGTTATCTTCGCAAAGTTCTTTATAAATTTTCTGTAATAGCCAACAAGTCCTAGGAATGACTTAATTTCTTTTTGGGTATTTGGTATTCTGAAATTTTTAATAGCTAAAATTTTATTTGGATTGGGCTTAATACCTTCCGGGGTGATGACATGACCTAAAAATTCAACAGTTCTTTTTAAAAATTCCGATTTATCTAATTGAATATTCATGTTAAAGGAAATAAATCTTTCTAATACTTTTTGTAAAGAGTCCAAATGTTCTTGTAATGATGTCGAGTAAATAATAATGTCATCCATGTAAACTAAACAGATGTTTCCATGTAATCCGCGAAGTACGTTGTCCATAGTTCTTTGAAAAGTTGACGGGGCATTTTTTTATCCAAAAGGCATTCTTTTGTATTCGTAATGTCCGTGTTCTACGCTGAAGGCAGTTTTTTGAATTGATTCCGGATCCATTTCTATTTGATGAAAACCACTAGCTAAGTCTAGGGTTGTAAAATACTGTGAACGACCTAGTTTATCCAATATATCTGTAATATTAGGGAGTGGATACCTATCATCAATAGATTTTTCATTTAATTTTCGGTAATCTATCACAAGTCGCCATTTCTTTTCTCCGGATGCATCTATTTTTTTAGGAACTATCTAAACAGGAGAATTCCAAGGAGAATTGGAAGGTTGGATTATATTATCACTCAACATTCATCTATTTGATTATTTATTTCTTCTTTATGAATGTGTGTGTAGCGATAGCTTTTAGTATGTACTGGAATTTCATTTGTGGTCTTAATTATGTGTTTAACTTGATTTGAGAAGGTTAAAGCATCACCTGGCTTATGGAAAACTTTGTTACATTTTTGGAGTACTTTAAATAATTGGACTTTCTCTTCAGAGTTTAAATGTTCATGCCTTATTAGTGATTTAAGATCGAGTTTTTCACCATGATTTTTCAAAGTTACTAGGTAATTCTACATGAAATAATTCAAACTGATCTTCACTAAACAATTGCATCGGTAATACTTTTTTTTTACTATTATAAGTAAATGAGAAATTCTTATCTGTACAATAAGCAATGCCTATAGTATAAGAGCCATTCTTTACTATAATGATTGTTGCTCTATGTTGTCCGTCTTTATATGCGGAATTAACCAAGAAGTATTATTTGGAAGTTTAGTATGAATTTTGATATTTTGTAATGTGTAAGGTGGAATTTCGAAAGTGTATTCGTCAAAATCTTTCCTAAAATAAAACGGAATTTGTAAAAAATCATTAAATTATTTTCCAAATCAATATTCAAATTAAATTTTCTAATATCTTTTATTCCAATTATTCCATCGAAATAATCGTGAAAGGGATATAAAATGAATTCAATAGGTTTTGAAATACTAAAACATAAAAATAAGGGAATCTTGGCTTTACTTGTTGCTTTCTTAGAGCCAGCGCATGTTTGCAATTTTGTTATATGTGGCTTAATCAATTCAGGGTAGTATGTTTCTGCTATAGAAGGTCGAAGTAGCATGTGAATCAGTATCTATTAATAAACGAATATTTAAATTAGGGATTACTATGAAAGGTAACTGATTAATTTGGAAGCTATTCATTTGGAGACAGGGTTTGTTTTCGAGGCTGCTATCCGAAAATTTTCAGGTTCCTGAG
Organism: Crioceris asparagi; assembly: GCA_958507055.1. NCBI lineage: Eukaryota > Metazoa > Arthropoda > Insecta > Coleoptera > Chrysomelidae > Crioceris > Crioceris asparagi. The sequence continues at coordinate 76,192,256 of OY293826.1, read as the reverse complement.
ACTGGTCGAAAGGTTCTTCATTAATTTCTTCTAAATCATCTTGATAATCAATAGAAGGTTCTATCTGATCTAGATAATAAGCATTTTCGGAATATGATAAATTTTGAAAATTAGGATCTTCAATTTCCAAATGTGTTAATTATTCAAAAGTATCTTTAGGAGGTCTATGTTGATTTCCGAATGTTTGATTATAATATTCAGGTCTTATTTGGAGTGGTGGACGTTTTGGTTGTACACTGACTCCTGACATAGGTTGTGGATATGTCTTTTGTGACTTAAAGAAATTTTGGTTTATAGGAGGTTTAGAATGAAATTGTGATTTAAAAACATTGTGGTTTGCCGGTGAATAAGGATACGTTAATGGTTTACTTATTTCCAAAAACTTGTTTCATGGGAGAAAATTGATGTTGAACAGGCTTTTGATTGATATTAATTGGTTAACGAGGGGGTTGAGGTAGACTAATAGGTTTATGAAAATTCAAAAATTTACGGTTATGTTCCTTCTGTTTCACAGGTATATTCTGGATAAAATTATTTTTGAAAGTATTTTGTGAAGTAAGAATCTCATAATTTAAAATTACATCCATTGCTGAATCTAAATTTTGAGGATTTTGAACTATTAGAAGTGTTCTCAACTTATTAGAAATATTTGAAAGTAAATTCTGAGTTGCTGTCAACTCAGTTTGTGTGATCAAAATATTTCTAGCTTCAAGATTTGCTATTTCAATACAAAATTTGTTATTAATTTGAGTAACTAGAGCTTTCAATTTAAGAATATAATCTTGAATTGTTTCATTTTTGTCTCTAGTCATAAAGATTAATTGTTGTTGCAAATTTCCTCGAGTAATTGGGTCACTAAATTTTTTAAGAAGTGCTACTTTAATTTGAGTCCAATTTTCTAAATCAGGTCGTGTTAATACAAATTCTTCAGCTGTGCTTATTAATTTGGATTTGATTGCCAAATTTACATATTCTTGCTGAGATGGATCGTTATTAAAATAGCGAGCATGAAATACATCTATCTGTCTAATAAAGTATTCTAATCTAGCTGGAGTTCCATCAAACGATTTAAGTAGACTGACAGTGGATCTTAGAGTTTCAGCCATGATAAAATTATTTGATTCTAATTCAATTATTGTTTCTAACCTAGTATGATTATCAATATCTAATGATTGGTCAAAAATCTTCTTAACTCTAGGGTAGGCTATGTCTAATACCTTATTTTTATTTTTTTTTATATAATAAACAAATAAATAAATATACTTTTTTTTCAAAATAATAAATACGAATATTTCGCAATAAATAAAATTAAATAAATAATATTCAATCTTCAATAATTTTCAATCTTCAATAAATAATGTTCTAACTAAACAGAATTACAGCTGTAGGGGAGAATTTAACTGTTAGAATAATAGCTTTGTCGATCTATGGAATTTGTCGACCTATGGAATATGTCGAATCTAACGTAGTTCGAATGCGACAAGCTCTACCTTGACTGGAGGGGATGCTAGGTTCTGCACGGACATACTACGACGCTTTTTCTAGAGATCGATTGTATTGATTGATGTGAATTGAATATAGAGTTCAGAGTTCAGAGCTTTACGTTAATGTATAGTTGGTTTATATAAAAAATAGATAATAAACAATTAATCATCTGTGTTGTGTTTTTGTGTAGACAATTAGTGTTCACCAGTTATAAAAAATAGAAAAGGATAATTCCCGCAGAGCGTGGTTCCAATCCACGGAATAGATGACACTAAACACAAAAGTAAGTTTTTGGATGTTTTCATAAACAAATGATGATTTATGCGTGCTGTACAATCGAGCCACAGTAGTGATATATTCAGAGATAGTTAATTACTAGTTAACATTGATGTAATGAGTTTCAGAGCTGAGTACTCGATCGTACAGTAGAACTATAAACAGAAAAGTCAGCAAAAGAGTTTTACTGGTATATATAGCATCAAAGTAGCCTAAATAAGGGTGAGCGTCATATGAAAAATGGCCGTCAAAAAGCATCTTTCTACAGTAGAAGGCGCCTCCATTTTTCTACGTGGCCTCCGTCGATGTCGTTTCATGCCCATGCGCACTGGCTCCCTGAGTCTTGTGCGGGGTGGAATCGATATTATCGATGTGCACGCGGTGGCGCTTATTTTCAAGAATTTCTCTACCGTAGAAAGATACCCATACTACTTGACAGTGATGCACAATGCAGGCCATTCAGATGAATGCAGTATTATTATATTATCACAGTATTATAGTGATTATAGTTGTGGTTAAATTGCTTTTCAGAGTGGAGATAAATTAATTCTCAGATAATTTGGGTGCAGATTTCATTTTAATAGTCAAATCATGAACTTAATTCAGTGTGATATAGCTCTATGATCTGTTTTTCACGGAGACAATTATATCCATCTCTTGAGTTTGGTGTCTCGCTCCTTCTTTCTTTTGCAGTGGGACCCAGATTGCTGGCTCTTGTGGTGATCACTGCTTATGGTGATAAACTTTGTAAAACTTCTGAGCATATTCACTACGTTCTGGGGTCAATGGATGGATGTAACTTGTGTTCAGTGTAGTCTATCCATTGACTAGGAAAATTGGTATGATCTTACATGTGACCCGCATATGTGCTTGGCCAACCCAAAACCAGATGGCTTTTGGGTAACTCCCAGAGTCAAATACTGGTGAGCGGTGTGCATATGAGGACTTCACTCTGAGGAAATCCAAATTTCTCGTTTCGAATTGAGGTAATTCGATGTTCGATTGTCTTAGTTCAGAAGCACGAAACATTACTCCTTTAGTAAAAATATATAATGAGCAATTACCTGGTACAGATTACTATATATTTTCAGAGTATGTTCAGAGGAAAGAGTTTTTTTATGTTATACATTTGTATAAAATTTTTATGGCTACAATTAAAATTCAAATTTATATAAGAATAAATACTAATTGAGAATGTTTCTTAATCCTGGAACAGATGACTAGTAATAATTCAGAGGCACAGAATATGAGCTCCGAGGACATGAACCTCGATTACGAGGAATACATGCGAGGCAGAAATGAAATTGAAGGTAAGAGTTGAAATATTTACTAGCCATCTTGATTTGACTGATAATTCAGAGTGTTGTGATTATTTTTGGGGGCTATGTGTGCTTTTAAAAACTCACAATAATCTTATATGAGAGAACAGAGGTCAGATCTGACAAATTTTGAGTTAAGAGAAATCCAGGTAATGACGAGTATTTTATTTTAACAGATATAACCACAACAGTTTCAGAGAGGGCTAACAAAAAACTACAAAGCTAACTGCTGAGGACCTAAAAAACGTTATATTGAATGTGCAATCTCTAGTAAAGAATATACCAGTAAACATATCTGCTGATCGTGTCACGGGCACTTTAGTCAAAGATGCAGTGGATAAACTTTTGTTAGCATATGAGAATATTTTAAAAAATGAAAAGTTTAAACTAATGACCAGGCAAACTTCAGAACCAAGAGTTGCCAATAAATCAACAATAATAACACCTGTAAGAGCAGCATCAGTAAATCCAAGAGGAGTACCACTAAATTCCACTTCTACAACCGAAAATGTTAACCGACAACACCCGCTACAGGATCCTCGAATGATGTTTGTGTAGTTTCAAGCACGTCAACTGGAATAATGCAAAACTTTCTTGAAATGCCTAGAAGATTCCAAAGACATTATAATTTGACTTCCAAAGCAAATTATAAAGTATGGTTAGATGCCCTAAAAACGGAATTAACTAGTTGGCAACTCCTAGACCTAGTTGACCCAAAGGTTCCTAGTCCAACAGGTATATCACAGCAACAAGTTGAGATTCGGAAAAATGCAGCTAAGGAAATAATCATTAATCATATTGATGAAGACAATCACCCTACATCTATAAGAACGAGGCTTTACAACTTGCGTATGCAGAGAGGTGAGAGGGTCCATGAATTCTGTGAGCGTTTCGACCAAATAATCCGAGAGCACGAGCTAAGTGGAGACTCACAAAAGCTCACGGAGCAAGAGAAGCGGTCTACATTTTATCAGGCCATCATTAGTATGATGCCTGAAATACGCCGAACAGACTCAGCCGTGATAACTACGACTGAAAGTGAGATGGACATGGATGCTTTGCGAAAAGCTATGCGTCGAATACAGGAGGACAATGACGCAGATCCTAGAAACACAGAAGTTGTATCTAGAGCCAAATCTTTTAGGGCAAATGTCTCTAAGTGTTTTAGGTGCAATAACACGGGACATTGGCAGAGAGATTGTCCTTTGAAACGTGTCAATCGTTGGTTTTGCTACACATTTAATGCCGAAACCAACCACAGTGGAAACGACTGGCCAGTGAAGGTGCACCCATTGAAGAGGACCCATGATAATTCCAAGTTACAAGGGCCTCCATTCCAGAGGATTAAAACATTCCAAGGTCAAAGGAACAATCCATATGGACCAAGTAATTTCAGAGGTAGAGGAAAAAGAGGAAATTTCAGAGGCCGGGGAAAGACTGGTCGTTCGAATGATGGCAGTAACAACCATGGAATAAGGGATCAACCAAAGGCTCGAAAAGCAGTGTTCAGGGATGATCCTGATAAGGTTATTTGTAATAATATACCTAATAATGATAATTATATAGAATTCACAGCAGATTCTGGTGCAACAGAACATATAATAAATAAGAGTTTCATTTTAACTGATTTTAAAGTATCAAAAAATGGAGTTATTAAGAGTGCAAATAGGAATAAATTTGCTGATATCGCTATTGATGGAAGAGGTAATCTATTACTCAATAATGATCCATTGAAATATAGCGATATTAAACTAACTAATGTTATTGCTGCAAAAGATATCTCAGAAAATTTTTATCTCTGCGTAAACTAGTAGATGCTGGCTTTTGTATTCATTTGGACGATAAAACATTCAGAGTCTATAATAAAGATAATAACAAAACCATATTTCAAGGTACTTATAAAAAACCTAATTGGATTGTCAAATTTGAATTGAAGAATGATATAGAAGACACCACTACGATCCATGAATATGAGGAATATAGTTGTTTTGCATGCTTAGGTATAGACAATGAGCTCTCACTGCAATCGCAGGCTGATTATAGAGATAACATTTTATTAGATCAGGAAGGAGAAAATTCAAATGAAAATAATTGAAATGATTTACCACAGTCTGCGATTGGGAGGGAGAACTCAGAGCTCATTGAAACAAATCTTAATTTGGATTCAGATGAAATTAATTCAGAGTTGAGGAATAGTTTAATTGAAAATGTGATTAAAACAGATGATTTAGATAATATAGAGTCACTTAAAAACTTATTGGTTGAAAGTCCACTTGAAAAATTAGATTCAGAGGCAAAACTAAGTGAAGCGATGTTATGGCATATCAGGCTAGGGCATGCACCATTGAGCTATTTAAGGGTATTACAGAAGCAGGAAAAACTATTGCAAAAAGTTAACTTTGATGAATCAATCAAAGAATGTGAGGTATGCATTTTATCAAAAATGGAAAAACTACCATTTAAACAAAATAGAAGCCGAGCACAGAGACCACTTCAGATTGTACATTCTGACGTGATGGGACCAATCAAACCCATGTCATGGCCGGGACTGAAGAGATATATTATTACATTTATTGATAACTACTCACGATTTGCAAAAATATATTGTTTAAAGTCAAAAGACGAAGCAGGCCAAGCATTTGAAAGTTATCTAGCCTCTGCTCGAAACCTTTTAGATGAAAACATAAAAGTCTGTTATGTGAGATCAGACAGAGGAACTGAGTATACAGGTGGAAAATTCGCAGAAATTTTGGTCAGAGAAAAACAGAACCCGATTACGGACCACCTTATACTCCCGAACTCAATGGTGGGGCTGAAAGATTCAATAAGACTATTCAGAGAACTATCAGAGCAAATATGTGTGATTCTGGCTTACCAGCTAGCATGTGGGAATTTGCTGCCGAAACAGCTGTTCACACATACAATAATACACCTCATAAAGCCATTCACTATGAGGTTCCGCTTTTAAAATTTGCAACACAGGCCAGGAGACATTTGGAACAAATTCGGAGGTTTGGTTGTATTGCTTATATTAAGCTTCCTAAAACTGAAACCAAATTTGGTAATGTGGCGATAAAAAGTGTCTTGGTTGGACTTATGCCAGCTGGGTATGTATTATGGCATCCTAGTTCAAGAAAATTCCTAGAATCAAGACATGTTAGATTCATAGAGAGGCTAGTATACAAAAATGTATACAAAAAGGCTATAAGGAACGATACAGTCGAAAACAATAAAAGTGATAATGAGCCGATCAATTTCACTGCAACTGGAACAAACGATATTGAAAGACCAGATCCAGAGACTTCATTAACACCAAAATCCAGAAAAAGGAGCAGACCAAAGAAAGCTGATAATGAGAAAGCAAAACAACCAGAACAGAACAGAAAGCAGTTAACAGTTTGTGAAAACATTCAAAATTCCGGTCCAATCACAAGAAGTAAAGGTAAAAACATACATGATATCAGCTTTGCTAGACATACTAGAAGTTTTGAGTGCAATGAGCCACGAGAAGATGAACTGGGACACATACTTCTAGCTATGATACAGAACGATCCATCAACATATGAAGACGCTTTGAGTTCAGAGGACAAAGACTTTTGGAAAGAAGCTATAAAAGAGGAATTGGAATCTATGATTGAGAATGATGTTTGGGAACTAGTTGATAGACCTAAAATTAAGCCGAATGGCCAAAAGCCCAATATAATTGACTCGAAATGGGTTTTTAAGAAAAAAATTGAAAGTGATAACACTAATCAATACGATTTAAAAGAAACGTATGCTCCAGTTTCAAGACTGTCTCTGATTAGAGCAACCCTTGCTACAGTAAATAGAGAGAATCTATACATGTGTCAAATGGACGTGAAAACAGCGTTTCTGAACGGAGAACTTGATGATATAGTATTCAAGGAAATTGCAAAAGGGTTAGATGTTTCAGATGAAGTTAGAAGAACCAAAGTGTGCAAATTAAAGAAATCCTTGTATGGCTTGAAAATAAGTCCAAAGATATGGAATATTCTTATAGAATTTCTATTCTCGGATGAGGTTTCTAAATTAGGGTTACAAAATGATTTGCATGATCCATGCCTCTTTACTTGGAGGAACAATGGACAAGTTGCAATAGTAATAATTTATGTAGATGATATGCTGATTGTAAGTAGTGATGTAGAGAAACTTCAACAAATCAGAGCTCATCTGAGCAAGGTTTTTAAAATGAAAGATTTAGGTGAACCAAAGCACTTCTTAGGTATGGCAATTCAGAGAAACAGGGATCAAAGAACTATCATAATACATCAAGCCGATTAAACTGATAAAGTATTAGAGCATTTCAACATGGTAGAATGTAATCCTCAAAGTACACCAATGGTGACGCGCCAAATTGACAATAGAAATAAACGACAGAGGTTAATTTCAGATAAGGAAACAGAAATGAAGAAAGTACCTTACAGAGAAGCTATAGGTAGTTTGATGTATTTAGCTAATGCTACACGACCAGATATAGCTTATGCCGAAAATTACCTTGCCAGGAAACAACTAGAGCCAACTGAAGATGGTTGGAATGCGGTGAAAAGAATCTTCAGATACTTATCTACTTGCCAAGCAGAATATTTGGCTATGAGTGATGCATGTCAAGAGTTGATATCGTTAGATAAATCGATCAGATATATGCTTGGGCGCACACTATTTCCAGTAATCATATGGTGTGATAACGAGTCAGCCAGAAAATGTACTGAGATGGATGGAAGCTATAAACTCAAAACTTTTGACCAAAGTCTAAATATTATTAATTCAGAACTAGAATTCAGGGAAAAAAACTAGAAATAGAAAACATATGGCCGACACACATGGTGATTTTATTAAACAATGTGTTGATGAAAAGAAAGTTAAAGTTCTTTGGATATCTACCGAAGAAAATTTAGCCGATATCATGACAAAGCCTCTACCTCATTCAACACATATTTATTTGAGGGACAAAATAACAAATATGAAAGTTAATTTGTAACCTTTTATTAACTAGAATTTCAGTATTTGAGGTGAAATATGTTCATCCATCATATGTATGTATATGTATAGAATATAATGCGTTTCTATATGATTTCAGAACAGTCATAACATCAGCACAACTGCGCCATACCTGAAATAGTTTATATTACACATTTATGCTTAGTGTAGTTATTAAAATCTATAGGTTAGTTACAATTATATGTTAGTTTAGATTATATATTGTATATGAAAATAATAGTCATTCAATATCTGTAGTTATTTTTCTTGTGATCGACAAAGGGAGGGAGTGTTAGAATAATAGCTTTGTCGGTCTATGGAATTTGTCGGTCTATGGAATATGTCGAATCTAACGTAGTTCTAATGCGACAAGCTCTACCTTGACTGGAGGGGATGCTAGGTTCTACACGGACATACTACGACGCTTTTTCTAGAGATCAATTGTATTGAGTGATGTGAATTGAACCTAGAGTTCAGAGCTTTACGTTAATTTATAGTTTGTTTATATAAAAAATAGATTATAAACAATTAATCATCTGTGTTGTGTTTTTGTGTAGACAATTAGTGTTCACCAGTTATAAAAAATAGAAAAGGATAATTCCCGTTAAAATTAATCCTACATTAACTCACTCAGGCATAATTTTCTCGGTCCCAGCTTTGCTTCTTGTTATCGGGTAGTGGCTCGTTTCCAGAAGATGTACATCCAGGGTGGGTGCTACTCGTAGTGGACACTAGCTATACCAATATGTCCGGTGGGCTTGCAGATACTAGATATACTTCCAATATATCTGAAGTCCGAAGAGTTGAACTTGAATTGTTATAGAGTTGCTCCAAAAGCAAGTCAAGGATCCCAGTTGAAACCTCTTTATTGCACAAGGTTCTTCTCGATACACCTCAACTGTTAACACAGACGGTATTCACTAATCTCGATGATCAAATTAACTACCGGGTGTATCCTACTGACTGCGCCAGTTAAATTAACTTTCCTCGAAAGTCTTTAAAAAAAACTTTATTTACTGAGAAAAGCTACGTTGCCTATTTATATATAATTCTAAGATGCTTATTCAGCATTCATATAGTATGTCTTAATTACTAATGATTAAGGATAAATGGCCATATAACTCTAATAATAATAATAAAATATGATGAGCAGATTTCTCTTACAAATCAACATGAAAGAATATTGTAAACATTGTCCATGTTATTTAATATATTATAAATAGTGATATCAAAACGAAACACAAGCAAGGAAAAAAAAATCATCGTATTATATCTCACTATAGGTTAAACATGAAATGAAAATGCTTTTGAATCAAATAAATTTCTCTCACCAATCAGTTGATCTAGAGATCTCAAAACTCTTAATATTAGTTGTTATAATTTTTTTTTGATTATCCTTCTTTAGTATAATCTGTATACGCATATATACCCATCTATTATAATATACTAAAACAGAAAAAAATGGACAAATATAACTAAATGATATGAAAATATAATAGCCTATACCTACATATAGAGCTAGGTACATATTATATTCACACATATATTTCAATTTTGAGAAATATTTTGAGAAGAATTATTAAATTTATTATTATAGAGATTTAATATATAAGAATAAATAGAACTAAGTCCATTAATATCTGAACGTTTATTCATAGTATTATTATATTTTTTAATATTTATCATTTCTAAGAAACCACGTTTAAAATAATTTTTCTCAGAACATAGAGCAATAGTATTATCAAAATCAATACCATGTTTTTTATTGATGGCATGTTCAGCCAAGGCACAAGATTTCTTATTACATCTTATATCACTTTTATGGGATGTTATTCTTCCTAAAATACTTCTAGAAGTTTGACCAATATATGATAATTCACAATCAAGGCAATTTATTTTATATACTACCCCAGACATTTCTGTCATTTCTAAAGGTGTCTTTATTTTGGAAAATAAATTAAATACGGTTTTAATATTTTTTCTTGCAATAATAACATTATACCCTCTAAAAACATTAACTAACTTATTAGTGAGCTTATCTATATAAGGTAAAGATCTATAAATACGGAGGATATTTGTAGTAGAGGCATTATTGTTATTATCATTTAAAGAGTTCTCATGATTTATTTCAGGGTTTTCTACATTGACTTGAGGTTGCATTAAACATTTGTTAATCAATTTTGTAGGAAACGAATTCTCAATTAATATTTTTTCAATTTTGATAAACTTTCATTTCTATATATAGGATGCGAAAGGTTGATCACTCTGTTTTTTAATGCCATAATCAAGTTAATTTTTATTTTCTGTGGATGATATGAATAGAAGTTTATGTATCTATTACTACATATAGGTTTTCTATACCATTTTGTTCGTAATAAACCTGTGTTATCTCTACATACCATCATATCTAAAAAAGGAAGACATTGTTCATTTTCTTTCCCAACCGTAAATTGAAGATTTAGGCATTAAAAATATTCAATGTTTCATCAACTCTATTAGTGGGTAGAGCTAAGATTAAATCATCTACATATCTTTTAATGAATGGTATTGGAAATGAAACTTTAGTTTTTGAAACTTGTATTAATTCATCTAAAACATAATTTACAATAATAGGTGATATTGTTAAACCCATGGGAGTGCCAAATATTTGTTTATAATATTGGTCATTAAAAATCAAAAAATTGGAATCGAAAATGAATTGAAGTATTGATTCAAAAGTTTCGAGATTTAATGAACAAAACTGTTTAATATGATTCCATTTACGGGTTAGACAATCTAAAATAACTGGGAAAGGTAAATTTGTAAAAAGGGAAACTACGTCAAAACTGACAATTACATAGTCATTTGGAATCTGGTATTCATTTATAAAATTACAAAATTGAAAAGAATCCTTTATATAGAAATCATTATTGGTATCATAAGCTTTCGTTAAAATATCTGTGATATAAGATGCCAAATTATTATTAGGTGAATCAATTGAACATACAATAGGTCTCATTGATAGTGTTGGCTTATGTATTTTTGGTAACGTATAAAATATTGGAGCTTTTGCGTGATAGCACTTAAATTTTTTACTTGTGAGTTGATCAATAATACCATCATCTTTAAGTTTAGAAATAATTTGATTGGCTTTAAGTTGTATTGTGTTAGTTGGATTATTTCTTGATCTCTTATAATATTTATTATCATTCAATAATTCCGGACTTTTATTAATATAATCCTCTTTAAACATTACAACTGTAACGTTGCCTTTATCACTTCGTACAACGATAAGTTCCGGATGTTCTTTTAGAAAAGAACGACATTTACTGAATTTTTTTGACAATATGTGAGAGCTTTGATAATTCTTGTAAGTAAAATTTGTCAATTTATTAGTGTATCTAGCTCTCACGCAATCTTTATCTTCTATATCAATACTTTTCAAAATAAATTCAAGATCAGACAAAATATAAGGATTATTAATATCTTTAAAACTTGGTGGTAAAGAAAATTTCGGACCTAATGCGAGGATTTGTTTCACTTCTAATGGAAGATCTACATTTGTCAAATTCTTAATCCATTTATCATGTATTTTAATTTGAGATGTCATCTTGTCTTTAAGATTTTCTAATTTTCTTATATTATTAAGTCTAATTTCTTTGAATTTACGGTTATACTTAACAGAGAGTCTTCGATTGTATTAGTTGACAATTTGTAAAGGCAATGTTAGCTTTATCTGATTGATAATTGACTTTAATCTTCTGTCAAAATTTCTTATAGAAATGTACTTATTGCGATCGTTACACTTTTGAATTTATAAGTTAGACGAAGTTACGAAATTTGTTAACACGATAGAGGTCGCAGTTTTGGAGGTATCAAGTTCAAATTTTCTGCAAAAATCAATCTCTCAAATATCTCGGCCGAGTTCGTTATTGGGCAATATCGGGTAAGTAGTTTCAAAATGGCGACCGTTCAAACATTTAAGAAAATTATCAAAAAAGAGCTAGTGTTTATATCATCAAAAATAATTTTAGGTTATAGATATAATCAGTATCTACAACTTTTGTCCAAAGCAATTTTTTATAAAATGCACAGATAAAAAAATAAAAATTAATAGAGAAAAATAAGAAATATTGATAAAACATGAAAACTCAATATAAATTTGATGTAATTGTACATTTTCTGGAGGTCTTAATATAGACCCTGATTATAAAAATATATAGTATATTTATTGAAAAGAAATAGGCGAAAACAAAAATTCTGCTTTGAAGTGGAACGCGAACCCTGTCTGCTTTATATTTTACAGCCAAAATAAAAACCTCTAACCGCAAGGCTATGACACATACGACAATTTTATGTAATAACATGTAGGTATACCAATTAAAAGGTTGTTCAAATTTTAATTCAATGAATTTTGAAAAATTTACCTTTCTGCTGACTATTGGCCATCGGGATTTTTTTTCAATTTGGAGTTAAAGTGCTGAATTTTCTGACATCTTCTGCCTCTTGTGTGACCGATCATAGAGTCTATAGCATTTAGTCCATTACCAATATGATTCGGAAAGACACCAATGGATCTGCATTTAATGAGAAACACCTTCCTGTTCTGTAAGTTTGCCATTTTGTTGTTGATATTGGCCCATTGCTTGAGAAGAGTAACGACAATAGTTCCATAACGGAGGGGATGCTAGGTTCTACACGGACATACTACGACGCTTTTTCTAGAGATCAATTGTATTGAGTGATGTGAATTGAACCTAGAGTTCAGAGCTTTACGTTAATTTATAGTTTGTTTATATAAAAAATAGATTATAAACAATTAATCATCTGTGTTGTGTTTTTGTGTAGACAATTAGTGTTCACCAGTTATAAAAAATAGAAAAGGATAATTCCCGTTAAAATTAATCCTACATTAACTCACTCAGGCATAATTTTCTCGGTCCCAGCTTTGCTTCTTGTTATCGGGTAGTGGCTCGTTTCCAGAAGATGTACATCCAGGGTGGGTGCTACTCGTAGTGGACACTAGCTATACCAATATGTCCGGTGGGCTTGCAGATACTAGATATACTTCCAATATATCTGAAGTCCGAAGAGTTGAACTTGAATTGTTATAGAGTTGCTCCAAAAGCAAGTCAAGGATCCCAGTTGAAACCTCTTTATTGCACAAGGTTCTTCTCGATACACCTCAACTGTTAACACAGACGGTATTCACTAATCTCGATGATCAAATTAACTACCGGGTGTATCCTACTGACTGCGCCAGTTAAATTAACTTTCCTCGAAAGTCTTTAAAAAAAACTTTATTTACTGAGAAAAGCTACGTTGCCTATTTATATATAATTCTAAGATGCTTATTCAGCATTCATATAGTATGTCTTAATTACTAATGATTAAGGATAAATGGCCATATAACTCTAATAATAATAATAAAATATGATGAGCAGATTTCTCTTACAAATCAACATGAAAGAATATTGTAAACATTGTCCATGTTATTTAATATATTATAAATAGTGATATCAAAACGAAACACAAGCAAGGAAAAAAAAATCATCGTATTATATCTCACTATAGGTTAAACATGAAATGAAAATGCTTTTGAATCAAATAAATTTCTCTCACCAATCAGTTGATCTAGAGATCTCAAAACTCTTAATATTAGTTGTTATAATTTTTTTTTGATTATCCTTCTTTAGTATAATCTGTATACGCATATATACCCATCTATTATAATATACTAAAACAGAAAAAAATGGACAAATATAACTAAATGATATGAAAATATAATAGCCTATACCTACATATAGAGCTAGGTACATATTATATTCACACATATATTTCAATTTTGAGAAATATTTTGAGAAGAATTATTAAATTTATTATTATAGAGATTTAATATATAAGAATAAATAGAACTAAGTCCATTAATATCTGAACGTTTATTCATAGTATTATTATATTTTTTAATATTTATCATTTCTAAGAAACCACGTTTAAAATAATTTTTCTCAGAACATAGAGCAATAGTATTATCAAAATCAATACCATGTTTTTTATTGATGGCATGTTCAGCCAAGGCACAAGATTTCTTATTACATCTTATATCACTTTTATGGGATGTTATTCTTCCTAAAATACTTCTAGAAGTTTGACCAATATATGATAATTCACAATCAAGGCAATTTATTTTATATACTACCCCAGACATTTCTGTCATTTCTAAAGGTGTCTTTATTTTGGAAAATAAATTAAATACGGTTTTAATATTTTTTCTTGCAATAATAACATTATACCCTCTAAAAACATTAACTAACTTATTAGTGAGCTTATCTATATAAGGTAAAGATCTATAAATACGGAGGATATTTGTAGTAGAGGCATTATTGTTATTATCATTTAAAGAGTTCTCATGATTTATTTCAGGGTTTTCTACATTGACTTGAGGTTGCATTAAACATTTGTTAATCAATTTTGTAGGAAACGAATTCTCAATTAATATTTTTTCAATTTTGATAAACTTTCATTTCTATATATAGGATGCGAAAGGTTGATCACTCTGTTTTTTAATGCCATAATCAAGTTAATTTTTATTTTCTGTGGATGATATGAATAGAAGTTTATGTATCTATTACTACATATAGGTTTTCTATACCATTTTGTTCGTAATAAACCTGTGTTATCTCTACATACCATCATATCTAAAAAAGGAAGACATTGTTCATTTTCTTTCCCAACCGTAAATTGAAGATTTAGGCATTAAAAATATTCAATGTTTCATCAACTCTATTAGTGGGTAGAGCTAAGATTAAATCATCTACATATCTTTTAATGAATGGTATTGGAAATGAAACTTTAGTTTTTGAAACTTGTATTAATTCATCTAAAACATAATTTACAATAATAGGTGATATTGTTAAACCCATGGGAGTGCCAAATATTTGTTTATAATATTGGTCATTAAAAATCAAAAAATTGGAATCGAAAATGAATTGAAGTATTGATTCAAAAGTTTCGAGATTTAATGAACAAAACTGTTTAATATGATTCCATTTACGGGTTAGACAATCTAAAATAACTGGGAAAGGTAAATTTGTAAAAAGGGAAACTACGTCAAAACTGACAATTACATAGTCATTTGGAATCTGGTATTCATTTATAAAATTACAAAATTGAAAAGAATCCTTTATATAGAAATCATTATTGGTATCATAAGCTTTCGTTAAAATATCTGTGATATAAGATGCCAAATTATTATTAGGTGAATCAATTGAACATACAATAGGTCTCATTGATAGTGTTGGCTTATGTATTTTTGGTAACGTATAAAATATTGGAGCTTTTGCGTGATAGCACTTAAATTTTTTACTTGTGAGTTGATCAATAATACCATCATCTTTAAGTTTAGAAATAATTTGATTGGCTTTAAGTTGTATTGTGTTAGTTGGATTATTTCTTGATCTCTTATAATATTTATTATCATTCAATAATTCCGGACTTTTATTAATATAATCCTCTTTAAACATTACAACTGTAACGTTGCCTTTATCACTTCGTACAACGATAAGTTCCGGATGTTCTTTTAGAAAAGAACGACATTTACTGAATTTTTTTGACAATATGTGAGAGCTTTGATAATTCTTGTAAGTAAAATTTGTCAATTTATTAGTGTATCTAGCTCTCACGCAATCTTTATCTTCTATATCAATACTTTTCAAAATAAATTCAAGATCAGACAAAATATAAGGATTATTAATATCTTTAAAACTTGGTGGTAAAGAAAATTTCGGACCTAATGCGAGGATTTGTTTCACTTCTAATGGAAGATCTACATTTGTCAAATTCTTAATCCATTTATCATGTATTTTAATTTGAGATGTCATCTTGTCTTTAAGATTTTCTAATTTTCTTATATTATTAAGTCTAATTTCTTTGAATTTACGGTTATACTTAACAGAGAGTCTTCGATTGTATTAGTTGACAATTTGTAAAGGCAATGTTAGCTTTATCTGATTGATAATTGACTTTAATCTTCTGTCAAAATTTCTTATAGAAATGTACTTATTGCGATCGTTACACTTTTGAATTTATAAGTTAGACGAAGTTACGAAATTTGTTAACACGATAGAGGTCGCAGTTTTGGAGGTATCAAGTTCAAATTTTCTGCAAAAATCAATCTCTCAAATATCTCGGCCGAGTTCGTTATTGGGCAATATCGGGTAAGTAGTTTCAAAATGGCGACCGTTCAAACATTTAAGAAAATTATCAAAAAAGAGCTAGTGTTTATATCATCAAAAATAATTTTAGGTTATAGATATAATCAGTATCTACAACTTTTGTCCAAAGCAATTTTTTATAAAATGCACAGATAAAAAAATAAAAATTAATAGAGAAAAATAAGAAATATTGATAAAACATGAACACTCAATATAAATTTGATGTAATTGTACATTTTCTGGAGGTCTTAATATAGACCCTGATTATAAAAATATATAGTATATTTATTGAAAAGAAATAGGCGAAAACAAAAATTCTGCTTTGAAGTGGAACGCGAACCCTGTCTGCTTTATATTTTACAGCCAAAATAAAAACCTCTAACCGCAAGGCTATGACACATACGACAATTTTATGTAATAACATGTAGGTATACCAATTAAAAGGTTGTTCAAATTTTAATTCAATGAATTTTGAAAAATTTACCTTTCTGCTGACTATTGGCCATCGGGATTTTTTTTCAATTTGGAGTTAAAGTGCTGAATTTTCTGACATCTTCTGCCTCTTGTGTGACCGATCATAGAGTCTATAGCATTTAGTCCATTACCAATATGATTCGGAAAGACACCAATGGATCTGCATTTAATGAGAAACACCTTCCTGTTCTGTAAGTTTGCCATTTTGTTGTTGATATTGGCCCATTGCTTGAGAAGAGTAACGACAATAGTTCCATAACGGAGTTGGATGTCATTATAAAACCCCATAATGTAAATTATTTAATTCTGAATTCTTGACTGGTCTGTTATAAATGTTTTTTTATTATTATATTTATTTACTGAATAATAACTTTTTCTTTTTACTAAACTTATATCTGCCTCAATATTTTTAAGTTTAATGTGTGACTTGTTAAAAAAGAGCTACAAACACAAACATAACTCCTATAAGATCTTTTCTAAGAAAATTGAATCTAGGCACTTTCAACTCTAGATATGCCGTTACCATGAAATTTATAAATAATTAATGACATTTCTGATTGATGGCTATGAAATCTTTCCTGTTTGTGGTTAATTTTATCTAAATTCACGAATGTAAGTATGTAAGTACTTTAATTATTAATTTATTATGTGGTTAAGAAAATTTGTAACAATTTTTAGTTTGCCCCGAACAAAAATCTATTTTATCAAATATTAAACCAGTCAAGAATTCGGAGAAAAAATAAAAGTTTTTTTTTAAGCCCTGGTTTTGTTAATTAGTAGAAAATAAACTTAATTTTTTTTATTATTATTGCATTCGTAATGTGTAATCTACATTTTCATCTTTTTTCTTTTCATTTTATGAATGATGCGTTAGGAGGAAAATTCTGGTATTATATTTTGGAAATGTATTTGTGTATGTTTTCTAAGTAATGGCCGGATGTTGTGTGCAGGAAGTTATTTGTTGTTATGTTTTGTGTGCATGGAACAAATCTGTTTTTGCGTTTATTGCATTTGGTTGTCTTTTTATATAGATCATTTCATATACTACACGTTTAAAAGTGTTTTTTCAGTTAAAATTTTAAAATCATTGAAATTAAATTTATGTTTTTGTAGGGTTTCATGATTTGTTAACGCAGTTTTGTTTTTCTTATCGTATTTGTGTCCTTTTATTCTATTTTCGATGTATTGACTTGTTTGCCCTATATATGTGCAGTTGCATTCGTTGCATGGTATTTCGTATACTGCATGGGTTGTTTTATTTTTATGATTTTTAGCTTTTAGTTTGCTGAATGTTGATTTCAATAGATTGTACGCTTTATGACTAGTAGAGATATTGTAGTATTTGAAATACGCTTGTAATTTATCAGATAGGTTTTCTACGTATGGGATTTTGAGGTTTGTAATTTTTGTTTTGTGTTTTTGTTTGTATAATATGCTGTATCTATAATATAAAAATGAATCGCTGAATGTGTTGCTAAGCGCAAATCTTGAGAGCAGCTAAACCGATTTCGCTAATTCTTTTTTTGTTGTTCATTATTATCAGAAGAAGGTTCTTATGAACGACAAAATTAAGGAAGTTGAGCGGAACAATAGAAAATTTAGGAACATTTATGAAAACTTAAAGACAATATTAATTTTACATACAGTAGATACAGTTGTTTGACAACTGTCAGTTGTTTGAAATAACGGTCAGCAATTGACAGAACGCGCACTGCAAATATCGTTTAACATAGATGGATCGGTTGATAAATAATAGTTTCATTTCAATTTATTATAGAGTTGAGTTTTTGAGAAGTGTTTATTCATCTCGGTAAGTTAAAATCAATCACACCTAATATTGAAAGAATGAAGAATGTGTTGCGGGAGCGGTACTGCCACCAGAGCCTCTGCATTCATTAATTTGCGGAAATGGGACAGATTCTATAGATTTTTAACTCATATACAGGAGTACAATAATTGTTTTCAAATGAAGTCACCTGGCGCAACAAAAGTTATTCAAGACAATTTTATGCTAACTTTCAAGGTAGCTATGTTGTAAAACAATAAACTTTTACCACCACGTGCCTGAATACGTTGATAATTTTCAATTGAAATCATATATCAATTAAAGTAGCGTACAGTAGGTTTGTAGCTAGGTGAATAACCAAAAGCAGCCAGTCAAAAGTTGATGGGGGAATGGCAGTGCTGACAAAGTATCTTGAGAATCACATGGTGTTACAATTTTTGCAAATTTATTTCATGGGCGATTCAGCAAAACAAGTCGATTAGCGTTATGCACACAATAAATCGATGAACAGACCAAGTGTGGAGGAAATGTTTTTCCATCAAACGAATTGGTTGTATTATTCAAGACTGCATTGAACCGCATGCCATCTGATTACCATAAAATTGTTAGCAAAGCCGATAGGACGACTGCAGGATAACACGCAAGACGCTATAATACGGCAACAATTGGGTACTTGACATTAATGGAAATTTAATATAAAGTAATGTTCAGACGATATTAGGTAATCCTAACATACCAAAAATCACATTATGCAGTCTAAATTTCTCTTGGAATTTAAAATATAATCAATTTAAATAGTTTTAATTTCAAACCCATTATCACATGACTGCGAACGCCTATCAAAATCGACCAAGATAGTGACGTAGTAATCAACAAGTCGATGAACTAAGGAAGATTGTGACGTTTCAGCCGTTTTTAGAATTCAAGCGGGAAATTTAAAAACAATTTTTGAATATATTTTTTTAAATTTTCAAAGTAGACTAGTAATTTTTTTGTATTTTTTTTGGTTTAATAGAATGTCTAACTACAAAATAAAAATTGTTCAAAAAATAAGTCAAGTACAAGTAGAAAACCAAGATATTGTTTTTACTTTTGTTAAGACAGGACAACGTCTGTCAGGTCAGCTAGTTGAATATATATATAAGTTAACATTTAACATAATATA
Organism: Crioceris asparagi; assembly: GCA_958507055.1. Taxonomy (NCBI): domain Eukaryota; kingdom Metazoa; phylum Arthropoda; class Insecta; order Coleoptera; family Chrysomelidae; genus Crioceris; species Crioceris asparagi. The sequence continues at coordinate 76,172,561 of OY293826.1, read as the reverse complement.
TATATATATATATATATATATATATATATATATGTTATATGAAGTTATATTTGCAATATTATTTAAAGTCATAGTAACAAAGTATTATTTTTAAATATTAAATTTCATAATATTATATTACATCTGCAAGACGCAGTTTTAAGAAGATAACAGAAGTGATAAGGATGTTTACGTGCCAGAGATGCCGACCAGTAGTTAGCAAGTTACCATAAAGACCATTGTTATTAATCCAGTTTAGCCTCCAAAAAGACATTACTAAGTATTTTATTTATAATATTTCTAGAAGTTTCGATTTAATCTTAAGAGAAAAGACATATTGTATTTATTTACGTTCTCTTATATTTTTTGATGATTAAACATTTTGGATGTAAATCAGAGTACGTTTCATTTAATTATCTGCATATTGCTGCGATAGTTTCCACACATTTTCCATGAATAATAAACTATTTTATTAGAACTTCGTTTGAATTGTTATTTCATTCATTTCAAATCACTTACGTTGAGAAATACTCAAAGGTATTATTAATAATGCACTTATTGCCAAATTTTCATTATGTCATGTACTATGATGACATTTAATAGCAACCTAGATGAATATGAGAAATATAATTTGATTTGAAAATTGCTCTTATCTCGGAATTCTGGCTACTTAGGTATAGGAACATGATACATCAAATCGAAGGAAATTTAGGCATCTTTCAGGATATTTTATAATATACAGGGGAGTTCCATTTAAAAAACGTATTTTTAAACATTTTTGTATCTAGCAGTAAAATCACACATTTTGTACGACCCTGTATATATGTATATATATATATATATATATATATATATGAAGAAGGTGGAAATACGGCAGTAATTTATTAGAATACGTGAATCAAATTGAATTGGAAATTTCTGCCGAAGTTTGAGTGGGGCTTAAAAAGAACATCCGAAATTTTTTTATTTTCTTTCTCAAGGCTGAATAATAAAACACATATTAGTTCGGAGTAAAAAACAAACTAACACATTGAACTTACATGGCATGTGAGGATTGAATTATTAATTTGGCATATTACTACGAATGACAGGAATTCCATCATTATAACACTACACACTTATAAACATTTTAAACAAAAAACAATGTACACTTAAAATTTTTAACATTATAAAGAATTATACACATTAAAGAGGAGTTACATACTGTATGTTACTTATAAATCACCATTTTAAAGATTGGGATATCAATACGAAGAAGACAGAAGAAAAGAATTTTTAATAAGAATATCTAGCAATTTATTACCTTATTAGGTAAACTTATCCATTTAAATTATGGGTGGGAGTTGGCGCTAACTCAGAACATATAAAAGGTGTACTAAACCATGTCAAAATTGATGTTCTGCCATCACAGATCTCAAAACCACAAACTGTTATAATTTCACAATGTATGTAAGCTTCAATACACATTTAACCTATGTACGATTGTTTATGTTGTTAGTGCAACGTTCGAAAGCTTGGACAGCATACAGAGTGTTCTTTTTAAGCCCCACTCAAACTTCGGCAGAAATCCCCAATTCAATTTGATTCACGTATTATATATATATATATATATATATATATATATATATATATATATATATATATATATATATATATATGCCGCATCTTTCTTTTCAGCGCTTGCCAAGAAATGCAATGTTACAGATCTTGAAGCATATTTGCATAATATTGATAATGGTACCAAAATTAGCATTAATGTTGGGGAAATGAATATAGATATACTAAAAAAAATGTGAAATCGCCAATAACTACATACTGACTCTCTCATCCTTTGGATTAATAATAATTAATATCTCATAAAATATTAGCTATAAACATAAAGTCATATTAATAAACTGACATTGTTTTTCCATTTTGATCTGAAAAATATATTAAAACTATAAACATTCCCTAAAAAAACAAAGTTGTGTAGAGAGTAGAGTTACAACTATTTAGAAACACCCGGTATAATTGAAAATATTTTTATGTTGTAGAATGTTTAAAATACGATTGGGTTAGTTATAAACATTTTCTCCTAATCTTTACAATAACCCCGTAATCGTCCGAATACCTACGCACTCCTAATCTCCCACCTAGTATTTCATAACTTGAAATGTACCTAGATATTTATCAACAGCGGGCCGCGTCTAATTATAAAAAAGCTATATCGTGTGATCTGAACCAAAAGCAAAAACCAAAAAAACGTATGCACGCGTAGGCAATGTTAGAAGAAATATACCTAGGTATCAAATATTAATAATAATTAATAACCCACTGCGTACGAAAACGTCTAATTCCTGGTCGCTCTGCCATTTCTTAGTAAATAGATGTATTAACACGTACTGCCATAACGATTTCAGTTCTATATACGTCTCTGTTCTCTGCTACTGATACATCTATCTCATTGTTGCCATTTAGTTGGAGTATACGATTGACAAATATTATTAATGCGTTAAAATGTACCACTTTCGAATAAGAGCCAAGTAGTTAGCATGCTTTTTAAATAATAAATGATTTTACAATCATGATCATAATGAATTTGTTAGTTTCACTTAGGTATTTATCCGATATCTATATCAGTTAGGTATTTAAAAACAGGTAAAATTTTAGCACCGGCAACACCTTAGAGTCTTGAAAATAATAAATTGTGAAATCCGTCTATTTGGTTCTACATATATTGATAATATAATTATTACAGCCTTTTACGAGTTGAAAACATTTTCAAATGATACTTAACATTGTAGGATTGTATTAAATACAATATCTCGTTAATTTCAAGCCATATTTTTAAATTATTCGTGAAAAACCATTACGTGACCTTGAAAATCCAACATTTTTCTGTAAATAATGCTTCTGTAGGCAGAAGTGTGAGATACCGCTCTCACCTCTGCAAACTACAGTTTGCATTGATAAGAGTAGATTCTGTTATTATTTTTTTTTTGATTATATATGCCTTGTATAGTTACATATTCAGGAAGTCTTTGAGGAAAACTTTTAACAGTGTTTTCTTTAAAAATAGAAATTCCTGCACCTGTATCAACAAGCAGCTTATATTTTTTGAAGCATCTTCAATATAATAAAGAGTCTTAGAATTAACTGTTAGAAATGGGTTTAAAGGAACATTTGTTCGGGAAAATTTATATTCGGGTTCAGGTCGTCTAAATTCAAAGTTTGAATTTGGGTTGTTATTTCCATAATTGACTTTTCCGTTGTTTTACAGTCTGGGGGATGGTCTTTGATTTGACAAATGGGAAAATCCTGGAAATTTGAGTTTTCAGGAGATTCAAAATCTTATGGATAATTTTCAAAATCCGCACAATAGTCTGATGATTCGGAATAGTTAGTATAATTTTTCTTGGAATCCATTTTCAAAAACATCTTGATTATTTTCGAAATAATAATCTGAATCATTTACACCATTAAACCCGATAATTGAGCTCTTTGTTGAAAATTTGTATTCTTTTGAATTACGGATGGTTCATTTGGGATTTTCTCTGCGAATTAAAAGGTCTTTGTTGAGTAGGAACAATATTATTCGGTCGATTTTGCACAGTATGTTGTGGTTGATTTTGGAAATTCATTTGTCCCTGGAAATTATTATTGAAATTTGGTTTATTACTTGGAGCTGATGCTCTTTGCAACAGCAAACTTCTAATCAATGTCGTTCCCAACAGGGAACGACATTGATTAGAAGTATGACCATTTCTACCACATGAAAAACCTTTTATAATTTGAACTTGGGGCTTTCTGTTGGGTAATACATTTCTGGGATTTGCTTGCATTATTGGAAGCAGTTTTATTATTTTTTTTATTCTCTTCTTATGCGAATTTGTGCTTCCAATAAATTTGCAATTTACAGGCTGCAAGTTGACCAAGACGAGGTTTAAGTCCGGTTAACAGGGTATTATTGCATTATTGGAAGCAGTTTTATTATTTTTTTTATTCTCAAAATAAGACAATTGCAATTCTCTTCTTATGCGAATTTGTGCTTCCAATAAATTTGCAATTTGCAGGCTGCAAGTTGACCAAGACGTGGTTTAAGTCCGGTTAACAGGGTATTAAGAACCATAGTATCAATAAACATTTCCTGAGCAGTTTTTTGTTCCGCTGTCAAATTTAGGGATTTCTGTATATTAGCGTGCATTTTAGCACTTAAAACTTGCAATCGATCGAAAAATGTAAGAGCTGACTCATTTGATAATTGCTTTAATCTTTGTAAATCTTGAATAAGTGAACCAAGATCTCTTGAATCACCGAAATGATGATTTAAAAGCTGTCTTATTTCAGTATGGGTTTGAGGATTTCGAGAGCTCATTAGTTGGGCAGCTCTTCCTTTCAATTTATTTTTAATATTAATCACTAATAGAGCTTTTTGGTCTCTAGTAGACATATTATATGCACAATCACATGCATTTAAAAATGTTCCGAGAAATATTTGATCAGCTTCATTATTTCTATTTTCATTGGCCATTTTGACTTAGCATTCAAAATAATAATAATAATAATAATAGAAAATCGAACAGTATTATACTAGAAAAATATTTCTTTCTAATTATAACGTGATAATTCACTAACAGTAAGTTGTACATCGGATTTGTCTTGTTCTCTGCGATGCCTTCTGCAAAGGAGTGGAGGACGCCTCCCTGGAACTCTTCTGTAAGTTGATTGTAGATTGTAGAATCTGACGTCGACAGTTAGGCCAGTTCCGTGTTCTCCCAACGTACCCGATCCTAATACTTCTTTTGCTTCTTCTTCTTCTTCTTTTGGAGCTGTTGATTCTTCACTTGAAGGTTTGGAAACCACCGTAATAATGAGAGGAATCTTGCTGTTGAAGTAGGCCTTGTTTTATCACGTTGAGTTGATCCTACTGACTGCGCCAATTTGTTGTATCACTCAACTCCAAGATAACTTTTTAAAAAATAATATTTATTAAAATACAATACGAACTTAACTTTACATGACTGTATGAATTTAGACTCACAAGTTGACTGACACATTTGCCAGAAGATTCACAAGTGATGTCGTTAGCTGGAGATCTAGTATTTATACAATCCAAAATGTTTAATCATCAAAAAAATATAAGAGAACGTAAATTAATACAATATGTCTTTTCTCTTAAGATTAAATCGAAACTTCTAGAAATATTATAAATAAAATACTTAGTAATGTCTTTTTGGAGGCTAAACTGGATTAATAACTAACAATGGTCTTTATGGTACCTGCTAACTACTGGTCGGCATCTCTGGCACGTAAACATCCTTATCACTTCTGTTATCTTCTTAAAACTGCGTCTTGCAGTTGTAATATAATATTATGAAATTTAATATTTAAAAATAATAGTACTATGACTTTAAATAATATTGCAAATATAACTTCATATATATATATATATATATATATATATATATATATATATATATATATATATATATATATATATATATCGTCTGAACATTACTGCTTTTTTCTCCCAATAGAACCCTTAGAACTTGACCATATAGTTAAATATACACATGTAGTTCGTAAAAACGAATAAAAGTTCAAATGCAATTTTAATTCTGTTTAATTTTATCTTCTTTTCCAAGACGGAATATAGTGCATTAATTTCAAGTATGTATGCAAGCTAGTGACAATTTTATCATTTAAAGTGAGCAGGTGAGTGACTGGAAATGCTGGTCAATATTTAGTGGAGCTATGGTTTATGAATATAATACGTCAAGTTATAATTTCATGGAAGGAATTTTGGGGGCGGTGAGAAGCGATAGAATCACTTGATGAAAATGTACCATTAAAGCAAAATTCGTATACAAAGAAACATAAAAAGTTGTATGGGTGTGGAGCTCTTACTGAGCGTATGCGAAAGATTTGGGATTTTTTTTTTGTCGAGTTTTGCAGAATATAGCTCTCACCTCCAAAAGTCTTGCATTGTGAATGTTTTTTGGGGATTCCATTTGCTGAAAAAGACTGTCATAAAGTTTATATTTATAATCTCGATATTGATTTTGATGGAGTTTTGGGTTTAGATTTCTTAGAACATTATAATTGTGTAATTGATTTGAATTCGAAACAATTAATAACGAATTTTAAAACTTTGCCTTTGCATAAAGTTACTGAAAATTGCACAACTGAAACAGACTTATCTCAAAATTATCAGGATTTCTTGGAAACGGACTCTGAATTTTTAGCATTTGAACAAAGTACTGAATGTTATAAATTAATAGTTTAAAAAGAAATTAATATTTTTGATATGCCTAAAGACTACTCATTAGCTCATTGCGTAGCAGAAGATATGCAAATGCAAAAAGGTATTGCTGTAGAATTTAGGAAACGTTTTGGAAACATAGAAAATTTACTGATTCGAAATCAAAAACAAGGTGGTCTTGCAATTTTAAAAATTAAAAATGAAGACACAAGCAGATATATTTATTATCTTGTAACAAAAGAAGTTTCAACCGGAAAACCCACTTATCAGACTTTATGGTCATCTTTAAAGAAATTGAGAGATCATGTTGGTAAAAACAATGTTCAATTAGCTATACCAAAAATAGGGTGTGGATTAGACAAGTTAGATTGGACGTATGTTAAGAAAATGATATTTTATCTTTTTAGAAAATTAGGTTTTGAATTTTTCTTATTTGTTCGCCAAAGATACAAAATCGAATTTTTATTGAACCAAGAACTATAAAAAATTTCAAATTGAAATGTGAATTAACTAACACAGATGCAATACTTTTCGGACAAGCAATGGAACATGTTAGAATTCCAAATGCTTTGGTACCTACATGTAAATGAAGAAGGAGAATTCTTTACTTCAATTATTAATTCGAATGCTATTCCAAAAATTGTTGAATTTCCAAATTTGAATTTAGATCGCATTGCAAATTCCGAATGTTTTTCAATTTTAATTGTGTTAATGAAAATAAAACTAAATCTAACCAATCTGTTGATAAAAAAACTATAATTTTGGATCAGTTGCGTACAGATCATCTCAACGAAGAAGAAAAAGAAATTATCACAAATTTATGTATAGAATTTTCTGAATTTTTTTATTAGGAAGGAGACAAACTAACATTTACTAATGAAATTAAATATTCAATTGAAACTAATAATGCGAGATCTATATTTACTAAATCATATAGATACCCCCAAATTCACAAAGAAGAGGTAAAAGCTCAGGTGAATAAAATGTTGGAGCAATGTATTATACGTTATTCTATGTCGCCATGGTCATTCCCAGTTTGGGTTGTGCCAAAGAAGCCTGATGCTTCAGGAAAAGAAAAATGGCGTTGACTATTGTAAATTAAATGAAGTTACGGTAGATGATAAATATCCATTACCCAATATCTCTGACCTCCTTGACCAACTAGGAAGATGTCAATATTTTACCACTCTTGATTTAGCCTCTGTTTCCATCAAATCGAAATTGACCCAAAAGGTAAATCCAAAACAGCTTTCTCGGTTGATAACGGTCATTATGAATTCGTTCGTATGCCGTTTGGACTTAAAAATGCCCCGTCCACTTTCCAACGCGTCATGGACAACATTTCACTTGGCATTCAAAATGAAAGATATCTTGTTTATATGGATGACAATAATTTATTCTTCGACTATTCATGAACATGTCTCTCGTTTGACTGAAGACTTTAACAGACTTCGAAAAGCCAACTTGAAAATTCAACCAGATAAATGTGAATTTCTTCGAAAATAAGTCGCTTATATTGGACATATCCCAAGATGGTGTTAAAAAAAAATCTAGCCAAAATCGAATGTCTTAAAAATTTTCCGGAACCTAAAAATCCAAAAGACATAAAATCTTTCCTTTGTTTAGCAGGATATTATCGCTAGTGCATTTGCCATTGGCGCTGTTCTAACACAAGGTTCCATTGTACCAGTAGGTAAGTTATGCTTCTAGAACATTATGTAGTGCAGAAACAAAGTATTCGACAATAGTATTGTATCGGCAGTAAAATATTTCCGTCCTTATTTATTTGGAATAAAATTTACACTAGTTACTGACTAACATGGCTCTTTTCCATTAATGATCCCAGAAGCAGACTAGCTAGATGGCGACTCAAATTGGAAGAATATGATTACGAAATTGAGCTCAAGTCAGCCAAAATTAATAAAAATGCAGATGCGCTTTCAAGAATTAAAATTCATCATTTTAAAGAATGTGCAACTTTACAATCTAAAATTACAATTTTGGCAACTAATGAAACTAATGAGGTTACACCGTCAACAAGTAAAGACCCTAATGATCCTATAGAACTACAACAAAGTGAAACACTTATAGATGAACAGGATGAATTTAATAGATTAGTCGACCTTTACAAAACATAATCAATAATCGATTATTCAAAAATTTAAACATCAAAGGACCAGTTACTAGGTAACGCTCATAAGAATATTGTTATTTTGGCAAAATAAACTTAATGATTTATATCATAAAATTATTGAAGATATTTTTGAACAAAATTTAGATTTTCAGATGAATTCAGTAAATATTGTTTCTAAAAGGTCTTTCAAATAGGGCGCGTCGATGTTGACAGTTTGTGGCGGCCATGTTGTTTTAGCGGCATCTGTCAAATGCATTGTTATTTCTTCAGTTACTGATGCCAAATCACCATGGCAAGTCACACGATTACGCAGCACGTCCAGATGATAAAACTTTATTATCAAAACGAGTGTTCGTTAGTGCAAACGTAGCGCGCATTACGTCCATTTTACGGGTGGCCCTTCAAAGTCGATCCTCCAAAGTTTGATGACCAAATTCGAGACGACTGGTTCGATAACCAACCAACCAACACCCTTACGTTAAAGGAACGCCAGACCGGCCGAGAACTCGCTGCTATCCGTGAGAGTCTGCAAGAGACTCCGAGGCAGTCGATTTCTCGCCATGCACAAGAACTCGGCCTTTCGCAAACTTCAACTTGGCGAATTTTGCGTCGGGACTTGGGCCTACACCCGTACAAGATCCAACTGACCCAGGAGCTCAAAGTGAATGACCACAGACAACGCCGTTTGTTCACTGACTGGGCTACAGAACGTTTGGAATCATCTTTAGCGACGAGGCGCATTTTTGGATGAATGGTTTTGTTAATTCATTCATTTGGGATTTTCTCTGCGAATTAAAAGGTCTTTGTTGAGTAGGAACAATATTATTCGGTCGATTTTGCACAGTATGTTGTGGTTGATTTTGGAAATTCATTTGTCCCTGGAAATTATTATTGAAATTTGGTTTATTACTTGGAGCTGATGCTCTTTGCAACAGCAAACTTCTAATCAATGTCGTTCCCAACAGGGAACGACATTGATTAGAAGTATGACCATTTCTACCACATGAAAAACCTTTTATAATTTGAACTTGGGGCTTTCTGTTGGGTAATACATTTCTGGGATTTGCTTGCATTATTGGAAGCAGTTTTATTATTTTTTTTATTCTCTTCTTATGCGAATTTGTGCTTCCAATAAATTTGCAATTTACAGGCTGCAAGTTGACCAAGACGAGGTTTAAGTCCGGTTAACAGGGTATTATTGCATTATTGGAAGCAGTTTTATTATTTTTTTTATTCTCAAAATAAGACAATTGCAATTCTCTTCTTATGCGAATTTGTGCTTCCAATAAATTTGCAATTTGCAGGCTGCAAGTTGACCAAGACGTGGTTTAAGTCCGGTTAACAGGGTATTAAGAACCATAGTATCAATAAACATTTCCTGAGCAGTTTTTTGTTCCGCTGTCAAATTTAGGGATTTCTGTATATTAGCGTGCATTTTAGCACTTAAAACTTGCAATCGATCGAAAAATGTAAGAGCTGACTCATTTGATAATTGCTTTAATCTTTGTAAATCTTGAATAAGTGAACCAAGATCTCTTGAATCACCGAAATGATGATTTAAAAGCTGTCTTATTTCAGTATGGGTTTGAGGATTTCGAGAGCTCATTAGTTGGGCAGCTCTTCCTTTCAATTTATTTTTAATATTAATCACTAATAGAGCTTTTTGGTCTCTAGTAGACATATTATATGCACAATCACATGCATTTAAAAATGTTCCGAGAAATATTTGATCAGCTTCATTATTTCTATTTTCATTGGCCATTTTGACTTAGCATTCAAAATAATAATAATAATAATAATAGAAAATCGAACAGTATTATACTAGAAAAATATTTCTTTCTAATTATAACGTGATAATTCACTAACAGTAAGTTGTACATCGGATTTGTCTTGTTCTCTGCGATGCCTTCTGCAAAGGAGTGGAGGACGCCTCCCTGGAACTCTTCTGTAAGTTGATTGTAGATTGTAGAATCTGACGTCGACAGTTAGGCCAGTTCCGTGTTCTCCCAACGTACCCGATCCTAATACTTCTTTTGCTTCTTCTTCTTCTTCTTTTGGAGCTGTTGATTCTTCACTTGAAGGTTTGGAAACCACCGTAATAATGAGAGGAATCTTGCTGTTGAAGTAGGCCTTGTTTTATCACGTTGAGTTGATCCTACTGACTGCGCCAATTTGTTGTATCACTCAACTCCAAGATAACTTTTTAAAAAATAATATTTATTAAAATACAATACGAACTTAACTTTACATGACTGTATGAATTTAGACTCACAAGTTGACTGACACATTTGCCAGAAGATTCACAAGTGATGTCGTTAGCTGGAGATCTAGTATTTATACAATCCAAAATGTTTAATCATCAAAAAAATATAAGAGAACGTAAATTAATACAATATGTCTTTTCTCTTAAGATTAAATCGAAACTTCTAGAAATATTATAAATAAAATACTTAGTAATGTCTTTTTGGAGGCTAAACTGGATTAATAACTAACAATGGTCTTTATGGTACCTGCTAACTACTGGTCGGCATCTCTGGCACGTAAACATCCTTATCACTTCTGTTATCTTCTTAAAACTGCGTCTTGCAGATGTAATATAATATTATGAAATTTAATATTTAAAAATAATAGTACTATGACTTTAAATAATATTGCAAATATAACTTCATATATATATATATATATATATATATATATATATATATATATATATATATATATATATATATATATATATATATATATATATATATATATCGTCTGAACATTACTGCTTTTTTCTCCCAATAGAACCCTTAGAACTTGACCATATAGTTAAATATACACATGTAGTTCGTAAAAACGAATAAAAGTTCAAATGCAATTTTAATTCTGTTTAATTTTATCTTCTTTTCCAAGACGGAATATAGTGCATTAATTTCAAGTATGTATGCAAGCTAGTGACAATTTTATCATTTAAAGTGAGCAGGTGAGTGACTGGAAATGCTGGTCAATATTTAGTGGAGCTATGGTTTATGAATATAATACGTCAAGTTATAATTTCATGGAAGGAATTTTGGGGGCGGTGAGAAGCGATAGAATCACTTGATGAAAATGTACCATTAAAGCAAAATTCGTATACAAAGAAACATAAAAAGTTGTATGGGTGTGGAGCTCTTACTGAGCGTATGCGAAAGATTTGGGATTTTTTTTTTGTCGAGTTTTGCAGAATATAGCTCTCACCTCCAAAAGTCTTGCATTGTGAATGTTTTTTGGGGATTCCATTTGCTGAAAAAGACTGTCATAAAGTTTATATTTATAATCTCGATATTGATTTTGATGGAGTTTTGGGTTTAGATTTCTTAGAACATTATAATTGTGTAATTGATTTGAATTCGAAACAATTAATAACGAATTTTAAAACTTTGCCTTTGCATAAAGTTACTGAAAATTGCACAACTGAAACAGACTTATCTCAAAATTATCAGGATTTCTTGGAAACGGACTCTGAATTTTTAGCATTTGAACAAAGTACTGAATGTTATAAATTAATAGTTTAAAAAGAAATTAATATTTTTGATATGCCTAAAGACTACTCATTAGCTCATTGCGTAGCAGAAGATATGCAAATGCAAAAAGGTATTGCTGTAGAATTTAGGAAACGTTTTGGAAACATAGAAAATTTACTGATTCGAAATCAAAAACAAGGTGGTCTTGCAATTTTAAAAATTAAAAATGAAGACACAAGCAGATATATTTATTATCTTGTAACAAAAGAAGTTTCAACCGGAAAACCCACTTATCAGACTTTATGGTCATCTTTAAAGAAATTGAGAGATCATGTTGGTAAAAACAATGTTCAATTAGCTATACCAAAAATAGGGTGTGGATTAGACAAGTTAGATTGGACGTATGTTAAGAAAATGATATTTTATCTTTTTAGAAAATTAGGTTTTGAATTTTTCTTATTTGTTCGCCAAAGATACAAAATCGAATTTTTATTGAACCAAGAACTATAAAAAATTTCAAATTGAAATGTGAATTAACTAACACAGATGCAATACTTTTCGGACAAGCAATGGAACATGTTAGAATTCCAAATGCTTTGGTACCTACATGTAAATGAAGAAGGAGAATTCTTTACTTCAATTATTAATTCGAATGCTATTCCAAAAATTGTTGAATTTCCAAATTTGAATTTAGATCGCATTGCAAATTCCGAATGTTTTTTAATTTTAATTGTGTTAATGAAAATAAAACTAAATCTAACCAATCTGTTGATAAAAAAACTATAATTTTGGATCAGTTGCGTACAGATCATCTCAACGAAGAAGAAAAAGAAATTATCACAAATTTATGTATAGAATTTTCTGAATTTTTTTATTAGGAAGGAGACAAACTAACATTTACTAATGAAATTAAATATTCAATTGAAACTAATAATGCGAGATCTATATTTACTAAATCATATAGATACCCCCAAATTCACAAAGAAGAGGTAAAAGCTCAGGTGAATAAAATGTTGGAGCAATGTATTATACGTTATTCTATGTCGCCATGGTCATTCCCAGTTTGGGTTGTGCCAAAGAAGCCTGATGCTTCAGGAAAAGAAAAATGGCGTTGACTATTGTAAATTAAATGAAGTTACGGTAGATGATAAATATCCATTACCCAATATCTCTGACCTCCTTGACCAACTAGGAAGATGTCAATATTTTACCACTCTTGATTTAGCCTCTGTTTCCATCAAATCGAAATTGACCCAAAAGGTAAATCCAAAACAGCTTTCTCGGTTGATAACGGTCATTATGAATTCGTTCGTATGCCGTTTGGACTTAAAAATGCCCCGTCCACTTTCCAACGCGTCATGGACAACATTTCACTTGGCATTCAAAATGAAAGATATCTTGTTTATATGGATGACAATAATTTATTCTTCGACTATTCATGAACATGTCTCTCGTTTGACTGAAGACTTTAACAGACTTCGAAAAGCCAACTTGAAAATTCAACCAGATAAATGTGAATTTCTTCGAAAATAAGTCGCTTATATTGGACATATCCCAAGATGGTGTTAAAAAAAAATCTAGCCAAAATCGAATGTCTTAAAAATTTTCCGGAACCTAAAAATCCAAAAGACATAAAATCTTTCCTTTGTTTAGCAGGATATTATCGCTAGTGCATTTGCCATTGGCGCTGTTCTAACACAAGGTTCCATTGTACCAGTAGGTAAGTTATGCTTCTAGAACATTATGTAGTGCAGAAACAAAGTATTCGACAATAGTATTGTATCGGCAGTAAAATATTTCCGTCCTTATTTATTTGGAATAAAATTTACACTAGTTACTGACTAACATGGCTCTTTTCCATTAATGATCCCAGAAGCAGACTAGCTAGATGGCGACTCAAATTGGAAGAATATGATTACGAAATTGAGCTCAAGTCAGCCAAAATTAATAAAAATGCAGATGCGCTTTCAAGAATTAAAATTCATCATTTTAAAGAATGTGCAACTTTACAATCTAAAATTACAATTTTGGCAACTAATGAAACTAATGAGGTTACACCGTCAACAAGTAAAGACCCTAATGATCCTATAGAACTACAACAAAGTGAAACACTTATAGATGAACAGGATGAATTTAATAGATTAGTCGACCTTTACAAAACATAATCAATAATCGATTATTCAAAAATTTAAACATCAAAGGACCAGTTACTAGGTAACGCTCATAAGAATATTGTTATTTTGGCAAAATAAACTTAATGATTTATATCATAAAATTATTGAAGATATTTTTGAACAAAATTTAGATTTTCAGATGAATTCAGTAAATATTGTTTCTAAAAGGTCTTTCAAATAGGGCGCGTCGATGTTGACAGTTTGTGGCGGCCATGTTGTTTTAGCGGCATCTGTCAAATGCATTGTTATTTCTTCAGTTACTGATGCCAAATCACCATGGCAAGTCACACGATTACGCAGCACGTCCAGATGATAAAACTTTATTATCAAAACGAGTGTTCGTTAGTGCAAACGTAGCGCGCATTACGTCCATTTTACGGGTGGCCCTTCAAAGTCGATCCTCCAAAGTTTGATGACCAAATTCGAGACGACTGGTTCGATAACCAACCAACCAACACCCTTACGTTAAAGGAACGCCAGACCGGCCGAGAACTCGCTGCTATCCGTGAGAGTCTGCAAGAGACTCCGAGGCAGTCGATTTCTCGCCATGCACAAGAACTCGGCCTTTCGCAAACTTCAACTTGGCGAATTTTGCGTCGGGACTTGGGCCTACACCCGTACAAGATCCAACTGACCCAGGAGCTCAAAGTGAATGACCACAGACAACGCCGTTTGTTCACTGACTGGGCTACAGAACGTTTGGAATCATCTTTAGCGACGAGGCGCATTTTTGGATGAATGGTTTTGTTAATAAGCAAAATTGCCGTATATGGGACTACCACAACTCACGTGACCAGGTGGTAATGCATCCACAAAAAGTTACTATTTGGTGCGGATTTTAGTCCGCCGGCATCATTGGTCCGTACTTCTTTGAAAACAATGTTGGCGAGGCCATTACTGTCAACGGCGAGCGCTACAGATCAATGATTACCAATTTCTTTTGGCCTGAATTGAACGATATGGACGTGGACAACATGTGGTTACAGCAAGACGGCGCTACGTGCCACACAGCGAGCGACACAATGGGCATTCTGCATGAACAGTTCGAGAGTAGGGTTATCTCTCACAGAAGTGACGTGAATTGGCCACCAAGATCATGCGATTTGACCCCGCTAGACTTTTTCTCGTGGGGGTTTTCTCAAGTCGCAGGTCTATGCCAATAAGCCGCAATCAACCGATGCCCTGCAAGTCTACATAACACAGGCCATCGCTCAGATTCAGCCGGATCTATTCAGTAGAGTACTTGAAAATTGGACCTCTCGGATCCGTGCCACCGTTCGAAGCCGCGGTGGACATTTAAGCGATGTCATATTTCATAAATAATGGCATAAATGGGCCTTTCAAATAAAAAAAATAATTTCTTTAATATCTCATATACAGTTTGTTTTATTTGATTGATCGCCATCACTATCACCATCAAAATCAACATCTTCATCACCACTACCATCAACATCACCATCAACATCAACATTGACCCGTCCTTGTTGAAAGACCCATTAGTAGGACTGTGAAAGATCGCAAGTATTTTATAATACCTCTTACTTACAATCCAGAGTTTGTAGTTCAACAATTATTCTATACATTATTTAAAAAACAAAGTAAATTTGATCCTTCGAAAACTTATTATATAGAAATAATCTTGAGTTACCTATTTTAGAAATATTCTCTTTTATTTTTGCTAATGTTGATTTAAAGTTTTTTGTCTGTCAAAATATCGTTAAAACAACTGACCGTGATGAAATACCTATCATATTGGACCAGCATCATAAAGGCAAAGTAATTTACATCGCGGAATAAATGAAACTATACGACGGATAAAATCTAAGTATAACTGGACAAGACTAACAAAAGATATGGAACAATTTATTAAGAAATGTGAGTCTTGTTAAAAAGTAAAAATCTATCGTAAGAGTTTAAGCACTCCTCTGGTAATAACAGAAACACCAAAAACCCCGTTTGAAAGAATCAATATTGATATTTTTGAGTACCCAACAAGAAATTACTCTTTAACAATTCGAGATGAGAAATTTACTCAAGCTTATCCTATTTCAAATAAAAAAGCTTCAACAGTAGTAAATACATTATTAATCTTCTTTCAACATTTTGGAACACCTTTGAGAATTCATTACGGTTATGGTCGAGAGTTTGATAATTCCTTAATAAAAGATTTGTGCACGCTTTATAACATAAAGCTTACTTTTTGGCCATCCACAATCGAATGGTTCTCTAGAAAGATTTCACGGAACACTTGTGGAGATGATCCGTGCAGATAAGACAGAAAATCCAGACGAACAACCGTTTAATATTTTGCCATATGCGGTTATATGTTATAATAGTACCAAAACAACTGGTTTTACCCCATATGAACTGATTTTTTGTCATACGTCTAGTAGACCACCTGAACCTCTGTATAATGAGAAGGCCCTTATTACCAAATATATACGTGATTTGAACATCATTACAAAATTGCTAAAGCAAAAACAGCGAGTCAGAAAGAAAAAGCAAAAATTAGATTTGATAAAAATATTTCAGGAAAGCTTTCAGAATATAAAATGGGAGATAAAGTTTATCTTAAAGAATCTCAAATTAAAGATAAATGTCAAAATTTGTTTAATGGCCCTTTTGAAATTGTGCAATTATTTGATAATTCTGCAATAGTTTTAAATCCACAAACTAATTAAAAATTAATTTCGATAGACTGAAACCCTACTATGAGTAGTTTCTTTGGTTTCAGATTCTTCGTGCTGATAAATATGATATCAGCTCAGTACACACTTACTCCTGTTAATAACACCGTTGGAATCTTTTTCCATCAAAATTACGAATGAAAAATGGACACTTTTAGTTTACAAAGATCTGGGCCCAATTAAGAAAGCAATGGCAAACAATGATAAAATACTGATAGAAATTTTGGATACTTTAGAAGATCCATCTCCAAGGTTTCTAGCTTTTAAGTCAGAGGTTCAAACACACATAGTAAGTTTATTATCACAAATTTCTAATTCAATAGGTGAAAAGTGTAAAGAAATTATAGAAGAAACTAAACCATGTAACTCTAGGGCAAAGCGAGGTATATTTGGAATCGGAACTGTTTGGAAAACTATTACTGGTAATTTAGATGCATCAGATAGAGAATATTATAATGATTGTATTAACAAATTATCTCATGATGAATTTGAGTTGGAAAATCTTCTTAAAAAACAAATTTCTGTTACAACTTCTGTTATTAAAAATTTTAATAATACTATTCAAAAATTAAAATTGATGAGAAGACTTTTAATGATGATATAAAAGAAATTCAAAATATGTACTTTGATAAATATTGTTGATGATGTCGCATTTTATGAAGCACAAATAAGGATATTGAATATATGTGAATCACTAAAGGAAAGCTATATTTTCTTAGAAGATTCTCCTAATACAGTTTTAAATTCTATCACTTTTGCTCGAATAAGATTATTACATAGCTCAATAATAGCACCTTCAGATTTAATCAATTCATTACAAGATATAGCAAAATCTCTTGTAAGAAATAATTTACCTTTACAACCGTATACATCAAATATAGCTGATTATCTCAATATTATTGAATTAGAAGCATATCAATCAGAAAGTAAAATAATATTTGTTCTCAAAATTCCTCTCATTGATCCGGAAGCTTATCATATTTTACCAACTACGCAAAAATATATTGCGTGAGATAATGAATCCTGTATTTGTCATTGCAAAACCTGGATAATTGCAAGACTCTTGAAAGAAGCATAAAAATCTGTTCTGGTCTCCTCCCATATCAAATTGACACCGATGCAATTTGTGAAGCACAACTATTAAGAAGATTAACTCAGATGCCCAAGACATGTCAAACATCTCTTCTTTTTGTGAAAGATTATAATATCTACCAAATTGATTTAAATCTATGGTTAATTACTGTTTCGGACCCTCTGCCAGTCACAGTTAAATGTGAAAATAGGGAAATTAAATCAGAAATTATTAAAACTAACAGTTTGCTGAAATTACAACCCGAGTGTAGTGCCTTTATTGGAAGTACAAGAGTTCATGCCCAATACCCAATTGACACATATAAGGAAATTAAGTATCGAAGTCATCCAGTCACAATTCCATTTGACTGTTGCAAGGATATTCCTGAAAAAATACAAATTCCAGAACTAGAACCTCTTAAGTTAAACAAAATTGATTCCGAAGATTTGAACATCTGGTAGAACGACTGTCTAGTTAAGATACAAGATTTAAATTTTCAAGTATTGCAGTCTGTTGGCACAAAGAAAACTCTTTATCTTTCATTCAAGCTTTCGATATATTTATTGTTTCTTCGTCAGGAAATCTACGATATTTATAATATAATACAATTTGTAACAACTGATAATAAAAGATTACTTACAAGATTTGAGGTTGCATAAACTATTGTTGTACAGATTCATATAATAATCTAACTTAAAACTTTAATGTATAAAATGTATGTCTTATTAAATTAAGAAATTCAATTTGTCAAATTGAATGTCGTTACTGGTAAATAACTAGATTTATTTACATTATTCAACATATCTGGTTTTATAGACAACAAAGCGTTCGAAATTCTTAATTTCATATCGACTGGAGTAGAAGGGGGTGTAGCATATACAATATTTTTACTATAACCCCATTTGAAGAAATCCATCTTGGTCATTTCTGGTGATCTAGCTGGCCAATTATAAGGACCGCTTCTACCTATCCATTTATTTCTAAATTTTCTATTTATGTAGTTCCTAACAAAACGTGAAAAGTGAGCGGGAGCTCCGTCCAACTGTAGCCACATTTTCTTTCGGATGGTAACTGGTAGATTTTCGAGAAGGATACAGAAGTATTTTTTCAAAAAATTCAAAAATGTGTAACGCCCTTTTTTTTTTATTCTTATAAAACCTACCAATGCTGGATGTGGAATCCCTGATTCCAGTGAGCTGGTTGGGCCGCCAAACGGTTTCGCTCTAAGTGGAGACGGCGTGGGTTGCAAGATGGAAGAGGTAAACTACCTAAATCGGGCGCCACAAGGTTTAGACTCAACCAGCCCCGATGTACTCTCAAACCTTGAAACGTTAAGGGTACTTCCCCAAACAGTAGCAAGCAAAAGAAATATATCTATATATATATCTTCGAGGCAAAGGTTTTATTTATTACAATAAAATATAAGGATAGCAATAACCAAAATAAATAAAAGAAAAAAAAAATATTGAACAAGCGAACAACCAATGGGAAGAACAGTGATGCTGCACAAAATTAAGTTGAGATTTAAGGTATCCTATACTCTTGGTTAAAGACGTTCCGTGGGTTTGTCAGATCAGGCGTCAACTGACAACTTCACCAGTCAATGCTTCTCTGATTTGACGCGAATGACAGCAATAATAATAAACACAAAACTACGGTTGTGAATTACGTTCAATTTTTATTAAATAGTGTATTCATCCCATCAGGTAAGCAAAGATTCTACTACTAAAATCTACTCAATAACTAAAACTAACAATATTTTGTAGCACTAAGAGTCAAGAAAGGGTGACCGCTGTGCTCCACGGAAGAAATAAAACTTCCAAAAGGCCGATTAATGATTCTAATCGAGGCGTTCGTTAAGCAGATCTGCGTAACAACGATTATCTCATTTATCTTATGGAATCATCGAATAACAGGGTCTGCCTTTGTACAGAGGTAAGTTAGTATACAAAAATATACGTGAGCTCGAAATATCAATGCCAGATAGATATCGATGTAAGTATAACTTGTACTAACTGATCACTAATATCTCAACGAGATAATTAACAGCTGTAACAATATTAAACAATACTGACTAAATAGATAATAGTTTTGAATTATGCTGACTGGACAAATAGTTCAAATTACTATGATTGAATAAATTATTGAAATTCTTATTCTCTAATGTCTAAGTTGTGCAATTATAAAATAAAATAAATTGGACTTATCGGTGGTAGGTTAGTCTCTGGACATTCGTGGAATTTGAGAGCAGACCGCTGGACTGGCTGGGCTCTAGAGCTCGGGACTTCTCTGGAATGATTGGTGACTACGCTGGACTGCTCGCAGTATGTAGTTGTTGGAGGCCGTTCCAACTCACCCCAGCCACAATGAATTTTGGGTAAAGCTTGAAGCCTGGGATATTCTTGGACTTCTGAGGTGCAACCAGTTTAGAAGATGGTTCACAAGATCCGACTTCCGTCGAGCACGTGTTGTGTGCAGAATCCTTAGGGCTCGGATCCGTAAAACGAAAAGGAGTGAAAGTAAATCTCTCAAAACTGGTGAGTACAAATACAAATTCGACGATTCAACTCCTTAAAATTGCCTCAAAAGATTCAGAACTTCTTCTTACTAGGTTGCGAACTGACTACCACGAGGGATCTGGACAATCTCCCCCGAAAAGAAGCCTTCCGCCAGCCACGCTTTCCTCCCTCCCGGAAATTCCATTCTCCCGCCATTTTGGATTTCCTTCGTGACAGATTCCACCACTCTCCATTCCATTTCAAATTTCGTGGGAAATAACTACATCATTGGAAGCACCAGCATGAGTACTCCACCCCCGAAAACAGTTGAAGAATATAATGGTAAGTACTAGACACTTAAAATTTTGTGAACGTAACATTCCCCTCACACCCAATAGGAAATTTCTGGAGAAATTTCACACCAAAACTATAGTCAAGCTCAAGATTCTTTAGGATGAAAAGTAAAAGAGAGTACTCGAAAGAAACTCACAAATCTGGGGGTCTATCATGATAAGGCTTCAAATCCTGAATATGCCACTTCCGACGACCACGATTCTCATCTCCCTCGAGAATGTACGTCCCGTAACCAATTTTCTTAGCTACTTTAAACGGACCGAGATAGCGAGGTGCTAATGACGTGGAGAATTTTCGACTAGCGTCCGAAAGTGAATAGTTTTTTCGCCAAACTAGGTCTCCGGGAGCGAATTCTACGTGTCGTCGACGCATGTTGTAACGCCGGGCACTATCCTCATAGGCCTTCTCTAACCGTTCCCGGACAAGTTGGTAACAAGCATCTAGAGCTTGATTGCCCACTTGCCTTACACCGAATTCGACGTTGTCAGTCGATTTTAGTTGGCCATACTCCCGACCAGACCGAACAAATTCACGACTGAAATTTAACATGAACGGGGAATATCCTTTGACTTGATGTTTTGACGTGCGTAAGGCACAAGCAAATTTCTTCAAATGCAAGTCCCATTCGCGTTGGTCGGTCTTGACGAACGCAGCCAACATTGACTTCAAGGTTTTATTCACCCTTTCGGTCGGGTTTGACTGTGGATGGTAAACTGGGTTGAAACGTAAACGAATACCGTATCTGGCAGTTAGAGCCGACAGTTCCTTGCCGGTATATTGCACGCCGTTATCCACGAGCAATAACTGTGGAGCATCGAATAGCAAAATAATCTCGTCCTCGAGGATGCGAGCTATATTCTTGGCAGTCGCCTTCCTTAGAGGAAATAGCCGAGAAAACTTTGAGAAGCAATCGTGTACGACGAGAATGTAGACGTTCCCTTGTTTCGACCGCGGAAATGGACCGACGATATCGCTCGAAATTACCTTCCAAGGTACATCCGCGACAGGATTGCGCGCCAAGAGCCCTTTTGGTGCCAGCTGCTCAGGTTTTGTCGCCTGACAAATAGCACAACCACGAACATATCGAGCCACATCACTACGCATCTGTGGCCAATAATACGACAATTTAAGACGATTATACGTTTTGAAAACACCCAAATGCCCACTCGTAGGATGGTCATGACAACTTTGAAGGACCTTTCGGCGCAATTCTTTCGGAATCACGCGCCTCCAATCGTTCACGTCGGCATCCGAATCACTTTTAGACGGGTATTTATAAAGTTGGAATTCATGTACACGCCATTTGTCGAACTTGAGTGGATTATCGCGAACGCTATTTAACATGCGGTTGTACCACTGGTCTTTAGTGGGTTGTTGTACCATAATAAAGGAGTCCTCTCCCGTTTGATTTTCAACGTGGACTTGATCGAGTGCAACGCTTCCCGTCAACACTGGAACACTGCGACTTAATGCATCTGGGACGACGTTGTGCCTTCCCTTCCGATGGGAAATTTCAAAGTCAAATGCTTGCAACCGCAACGCCCATCGACAGAGCTTACCGGTGGGATTTTTAAGTTGCTGCAGCCAAATCAAAGAGTGATGATCGGTAATAACTTTAAAGTGATATCCCTCCAGGTATCCACGGAATTTTTCGATTGCCCAAATCACCGCGAGACATTCTCGTTGAGTAGTGCTATAGTTCCTTTCCGGTGGCGTTAAAGACCTGCTAATATAACTAACGACATGTTCACCATCCGGATATTGTTGTGTCAACACAGCTCCGATGCCAAAAGCACTAGCGTCCGTTTGTACGGTGAATTCTCGTTCGAAATCGGGGCAACGAAGTACAGGAGCTGATATTAGCAGTTCCTTGACCTTTCGGAATGAAGCCTCACAAGACGTACTCCACGAAAACTGTTTATTTTTGCGAAGAAGTGATGTTAGGGGCACGACTAAATCGGCAAAATTTGGTATGAAGCGCCTATACCACGAGGCCATTCCTAAGAATTGTCGGACTTCCTTCTGGGACCTTCTCAGGGTCGACATGCAAGCCCCTTTTATCAACTACGTAACCGAGGTATCTGAGGCGAGGTAAACAAAACTTGCACTTGTCGCGATTCAAGGTTAACTGAGCACGAGTCAATCTATCGAATATTTTCTGCAAGATGTTCAAGTGTTGTTCGAAATCTGGAGTTGCGATCACCAGGTCATCGAGATAAACAAAAACGAAGGGTTCAAGGTCATGTCCAATGACAGTGTCTATCACCCTTTGAAACACGGCTGGAGAATTGGTAAGGCCAAATGGCAAACGGCAAAACTGGTATAGTCCTCTTCCGCTGACCGAGAATGATGTAAATGGTCGACTTTCAGGCGCGACTGGTATTTGCCAGTAAGCAGACCTAATGTCCAGAGCCGATAAAAATTTTGCGTTACGAAGCTTATCTAAAATACTCGAAATCCTAGGTAACGGGTAAGCGTCCTTAACAGTCACCCTATTCAGACGGCGATAATCAACACAAAAACGATAGGACATATCTTTCTTTCGAACCATCAAGACCGGACTAGACCATGCGCTATTTGACGGTTCTACAACACCGAGCGCTAACATTCTGTCGAGTTCTTTATTTATTTCGTCCTGGATTTTCGGAGACACAGGATAATTTCGTTGTTTTATCGGTGTAGGATCATCTACAACGATTTTATGCTCGATTCCCTGAATACAACCAAGTTCAGACTTAAGCTGTCTAAAATAGTTATCCACGAGCTGCTGTAGTTCTAACGCTTGATCGGAGCTTACTTCGAATCGATTATCATCCTCGATACAACTGAGCAAGCATGAAGAAAAATGCCAAGAGTTACTTCGTAAATCAGGGACTACACCCATTGCTACCCAGAAATCTACCCCCAAGATAAGAGTATGCGGTACGTCTGGAACAAGAACTATATCTACCATTTTGATTTTACCTTCCAATTCTAACGGTAGCGAACACGTTCCGATGATTTCATGGGAGGATCCGTCTGCGACGATACAACTCTGGTCGATTGTGTTAACATTTAATTTAAATTGTTCTACTAAACTTATGCCGGGTTTCCCGAGAATAGTACGACTAGCACCCGAATCCAATAATCCTAAGATAGCTATACCATAGCAAGAAACTTTCACATGAGGCCTATTATCTCCCGAGGTACTATGAAGGATATAATCTAGAATGACTTTATTTGAAGCAAAACGTTGTTCATCGGCCGAGTTATTCTCTGAAGAGAGCCAGTTCCGGCCGATCACTGACTCCTTCGAGCGTTTCCCGAAGCTGAGTTGCGATTGATAGAACATGTCGGACAATTTCTAAGAGTAACATTGGGCTTTCTGCATTTGTAGCACATAATTTGGCTGGTATTTCGACAGTCTACCGCGCGGTGACCACTCTGATCACATTTCCAACAACGTAATTCCTTACTAGTACACGGCGACGACTCGTTCGGAATGCCAGTAGACGCAGATGCAGTAACATGCTGACTTGCTTTTGTCTTATGATAGCCGAGACTCGGTTCGAGCAGGTGTTTGTTTGGAGGAGGTCGATATTGATCAGCTCTAGCTCGAGCTTCTTCGACCAACCGAGCACTTCTTAGTAGTTGTTCAATCGACGTCAACGGTTGCAGTGCTATCGCGGTTTGCAGCTCTGGTAGCAGGTTCCTGCGGATTAGACCTAACTGTATCGATTCTGACGGTCGTACCGGTAATCTATTAAATAAATTTAACATTGCCGACACGAATACTACGACTTTCTCGTCTGGACCTTGAGTTCTTCTCCGAATTTCGTCCCAAAGTGCACTTTCATAATCATAGGGAAGGAAAGAGTCCCTTAGCCCTCTTACAATGTCATCCCAAGTAGTAAGGGTGGATTTCCGAGACCGGAACCACATCAACGTATCACCCGAAAGCAATTCAACTGCGGATTTCGCTAACTGTTCGACTGTTACTCCTCTCGATATTCTACGTTCTTCCACTCGTTCCAAAAAATCTAACACACCACCAGTGCCATCAAACATGATTCCCCACTTGGACAAGTTAGGATCCCGAGAACAAGAAATTGGGTTAACCGAGATACTGCGTTGGGGTTCTCTACTTGAAAATATGGAAAGATTTGCCATTCTATTTGACAATTCGTCCGGATTTATTAGCGTGGATCGACGAACTGGACGATCTCCAAAAATATCCTCTTCTGCAGGCGCCGAAATTAATGGCGGAGTCGAGTCACAATTTGGTTCATCGAGAACATTGATGAGTCCCGTTTCCCTATGACTTTTCATGAGATCATCTAGCGTTTGGGATACGTGATCGCACAGTTCGATTAAATTCTTACATTCGGTATTCTCTTCGTCAGTTTTTGGGGTAATCAGAGACACACGACCACGCAAGTGACGTAATTTCGACTTTATTCGTTTAGACTCGTTATCTGCATTGGGATAATTAAATTCCTGCAGGTCACCTACCAAACTATCTAATTTGGAAGCACAAATTAATATTTCAGCCCTAGAATCGAAACTTGAAGGATCAAAGACGATAGAACAGGTTTTTTCTGTGTTCAATAGCTCACGTAGTCGAGCTCTTTTGGATTGAACGTTCGCACCACCAGGAGGATAGCCCCTAATAGTCAACTCGTAAGTTAACTCGTCTGTCGATAACCTATTCACGTCCATATCGAATCTTGGAAACTTTATTACAAGCAAAATAAAATGAAATGAAAGTGAAATCAAATTAAATTAGCAAAGTGCACAAAGCAATGCAGGCCAGGCCTGTCGGGCCCCACGTTGGGCGCCAAATTTGTAACGCCCTTTTTTTTTTTTTTTATTCTTATAAAACCTACCAATGCTGGATGTGGAATCCCTGATTCCAGTGAGCTGGTTGGGCCGCCAAACGGTTTCGCTCTAAGTGGAGACGGCGTGGGTTGCAAGATGGAAGAGGTAAACTACCTAAATCGGGCGCCACAAGGTTTAGACTCAACCAGCCCCGATGTACTCTCAAACCTTGAAACGTTAAGGGTACTTCCCCAAACAGTAGCAAGCAAAAGAAATATATCTATATATATCTTCGAGGCAAAGGTTTTATTTATTACAATAAAATATAAGGATAGCAATAACCAAAATAAATAAAAGAAAAAAAAATATTGAACAAGCGAACAACCAATGGGAAGAACAGTGATGCTGCACAAAATTAAGTTGAGATTTAAGGTATCCTATACTCTTGGTTAAAGACGTTCCGTGGGTTTGTCAGATCAGGCGTCAACTGACAACTTCACCAGTCAATGCTTCTCTGATTTGACGCGAATGACAGCAATAATAATAAACACAAAACTACGGTTGTGAATTACGTTCAATTTTTATTAAATAGTGTATTCATCCCATCAGGTAAGCAAAGATTCTACTACTAAAATCTACTCAATAACTAAAACTAACAATATTTTGTAGCACTAAGAGTCAAGAAAGGGTGACCGCTGTGCTCCACGGAAGAAATAAAACTTCCAAAAGGCCGATTAATGATTCTAATCGAGGCGTTCGTTAAGCAGATCTGCGTAACAACGATTATCTCATTTATCTTATGGAATCATCGAATAACAGGGTCTGCCTTTGTACAGAGGTAAGTTAGTATACAAAAATATACGTGAGCTCGAAATATCAATGCCAGATAGATATCGATGTAAGTATAACTTGTACTAACTGATCACTAATATCTCAACGAGATAATTAACAGCTGTAACAATATTAAACAATACTGACTAAATAGATAATAGTTTTGAATTATGCTGACTGGACAAATAGTTCAAATTACTATGATTGAATAAATTATTGAAATTCTTATTCTCTAATGTCTAAGTTGTGCAATTATAAAATAAAATAAATTGGACTTATCGGTGGTAGGTTAATCTCTGGACATTCGTGGAATTTGAGAGCAGACCGCTGGACTGGCTGGGCTCTAGAGCTCGGGACTTCTCTGGAATGATTGGTGACTACGCTGGACTGCTCGCAGTATGTAGTTGTTGGAGGCCGTTCCAACTCACCCCAGCCACAATGAATTTTGGGTAAAGCTTGAAGCCTCGGATATTCTTGGACTTCTGAGGTGCAACCAGTTTAGAAGATGGTTCACAAGATCCGACTTCCGTCGAGCACGTGTTGTGTGCAGAATCCTTAGGGCTCGGATCCGTAAAACGAAAAGGAGTGAAAGTAAATCTCTCAAAACTGGTGAGTACAAATACAAATTCGACGATTCAACTCCTTAAAATTGCCTCAAAAGATTCAGAACTTCTTCTTACTAGGTTGCGAACTGACTACCACGAGGGATCTGGACAATCTCCCCCGAAAAGAAGCCTTCCGCCGGCCACGCTTTCCTCCCTCCCGGAAATTCCATTCTCCCGCCATTTTGGATTTCCTTCGTGACAGATTCCACCACTCTGCAGCGCGGATTTCAAATTTCGTGGGAAATAACTACATCATTGGAAGCACCAGCATGAGTACTCCACCCCCGAAAACAGTTGAAGAATATAATGGTAAGTACTAGACACTTAAAATTTTGTGAACGTAACAAATGTTCTTCCATTCAGGTGTCCGTCAAAAAAATACGGGCCGATAACGTATTCGCCCACACTCCCTCCCCAAACGTTTACACTCCATCGGTGTTGGCGATCAACAGTACGGAATAAATATTTGTTTACTGTATCGTAATAATGGAAATTATGTCTATTTACTTACCCATTATTATGGAAAGTAGATTGATCGGTAAACAATACATAATAAAAAAAATCAGGATCTTCTCCAACTTTATCCAAAGTCCATAAACAAAAATTGATGTTTATCCTAGTCCTGTTCTGTCAACTGCTGGTGTTGTTGAATACGATATGGATGGTAGCGATTTTTCTTAAGTGTTCTACACACACTCATTTAACTCATTCCTAATTCACTTGAAATTTTTCTAGTACTGGTATTAAGATCCCGTAACCGACAGCAGTACCTACATCAAATTCGTTTACGTTGTCACCAGTAACTGGTTTAGTTTTATTCACCTTCTCGTATGCAACGTTACCATATCACGGAATCTACTGAGCAGTCTTTCAAAAACTTCCATTTTTTGGGAGGACTCTATCTGGGTACTTTTGAGCATAAACTCTAGATGCTAGAAGACAATTTTCTAAACATTCCCCCATGCAAAGTATCATGTCGAATCTTTCGTTTAATAATTTTTAGTAGCAATAAAATTTGAGACTAACACAGGATTGTTCAGATAATTAACAGAGAAATGTCATAAAATAACATTAAGTTAGTCACCAACTAGATTATGCATGCATTTTTTGTTTTAAAACCGATTTACGATTAAATTTAAGAAAATTGTAAATTGCACGAAAAGTATAATACCTAGGTATAGGACACCCTTATACCATTCGAAAGAGGACATTTTTTCTGAGATAGTGAATTAATAAAGTACGGGGTGTCTCATTTAAAATATGCCCGATAATACACATTGAATGATGTAATAATGAAACTGTAAATTCTTAACACCCTGTAAAGAGATGGTTAGTACTCAATCGTGGAATACATTCAACGAATGTCCAACTATTTAGATGTAAGAGAAAATTTGCTAAAATTCGTTACATTAATTAGTTTTTTTTTTTTTTTCGAGAAGTTCACATTTTAAGAAAAGTCAGAATAACTCGGATCCCTCTGTACTTAGGTATAGGGAACCCTTAAGAAAGAGTATCTTATTTCTTAGGGACAATCGGAAAATGCAATAAAATATAGGGTATTCCATAAGAAAAAACATAACTTTGATACGCCACAAATTTTTGGGATATCCTGTATATTCCTAAATAATTCAATCATAGGGTTGTGACAATTTTGGGTTTAGGATAATGAAAACTCTTTTTCAATTACCAACGTTTCGATAGCGGTGGCTATCTGTTTCAAGGCTATATTTGGACAATAAAATTACAACATTGTACTTCGTAAAAGGAACAAACATTAAGGAAAAAAGAAGAATTAAAAACATTTACTAGATAAATCTGACTTATTTGATTAACTCTTCTCTTTCCTTAACGTTTTTTCTTTTACTAAGTACAATTTGCTTATTTGGTTGTGGTCGTATTTTGTATGTGAACATATCTAGGTTCAACCATTAGAATTAATTTGGAACGACATTTCGTGCTTTCTTGTCGGGATCCGTTTTGTGGTATAGATTAAGACAATAGATAAAACAGGTCATGGATTAATGACTATATTTACTGAACAAGACTTTTACATACGTGCAATCAGGTGCGACATAAGTACTGTAATGTTACCCAGACCCACGCCACTGACTCACTGTTGTGGAACAGAGAACACTAGCTCCATGATACAATAAGACCAGGTATGTTCTTGGCGCAGATATGAGTCTGGTGGGGATATTTCTCGTCTTCCGAGAGTCATCCCAAAGCCGCCATATTTATTGTCATATTGTGTCTTGTGCGGAGAACACGAACACACTTGTGCAGAGAACACTACCTCCAAGATAATGGTAACACCAAACATCTCTCTCTCTAAAAACATCTCAAGAAGTATACAATAGAATCGAAAACTCATGAAAAAAGTTTATAAACAATTTCCCACTTTATATTTTCTAAAAAATATCAATAACGTAATAGTTAACGTAAGTGATTTACACCGTATAATCGAATATACTGTCAGTTCTAATTAAAAACATCATCATTAATCATTTCTGCTTCTGATACGTAATATGAGAGAGTAAATGAAAAGCATGAATATAAAAAGATTAGTTGATGATATACACAAAAATCGTAGCAAAATGATATTCTAATTTGAATTGGAAAGCGGCATAAAACAAATATGGCGGATTTCGGATGAGGTGTGCCAACTGAACGAAAACGCGTCCATCAATGGAACATACAAGGTCTTATTGTACCATGACTAGCTCATTGTGAAAATACCTAGATGACACCCGCGGGGTTATCATGTAAATAGCAACTGCAACGCGACCGCGACGATCGCATAATCGTCAATGTCAAAACATCAATTTGGTACAGTGTTGTCGCTTTGTTAGTCTTGAGACTAAGCTGATACTGGAGTGAAAAGTAACAAAGTGATGTTGGTTGCATGTATTTTTGAATAATAAATTACTTAAAATCATGTTCTCAATGAAATTGTTCTCTTTTGAATCCAATATTTTATAGATAGTGTCTAATAGACTTTGGCAACACTGAGACAAGAACGCGATTGCAACTAGTTGCTAAATTTTACATGATACGGGGGCCGAAATATCTTCAATACGGATCGAGTGCAGTCGAGACGCTTCTCGGCTTCTTATTGGATAGATTTAAATACGGCAACGTGAGCGCGGCAAGTCAGTCGGTTTTGAACGTGCCGACGACCAGTGAAAAAAATAGTGATATAAATTGTAAATAGGTTAGTAGTGCACAGTAGTGTATATAAATTATAGTACAAAGAACATTACAGTACAATACAACAGAATACGGAACAATAATCTATATATATATATATATACATATTTATTCTTGTTATGATTCTTGGGATTTGGGCTTCTTGTATTGATAATTTTTAAGAAAATGTGTTTAAATAATAGTACATTTATTTCATGTCATTAGTAATAATTAAAAAACAAGATAATAAAATTTGACGTTTCGATCCACTTTGTGGTCTTTTTCAATTATAAGTTTAGAAAAAGAAAAGAAGAAAGAAGAAAAAAAGAAGATAAAAATATATAATGATGAACTGAAATAGAAGATTACTGGTATAGTTTCTTGGGTAATGAGAAATATTTAAGGATACATACCTACGACATGCATTGGAAAACCAGTATTTTTTTTTTATTTATTCTATTAGTCAACAATGAAATCAGAAAAATCAAAATAACTCTTCTTTCTCATCCTTTTATGTGTAATATTAATAGATAATTGTAACTAGAAATATATTCATGTAGATTTTCAGTTAATTTATATTATAGATTGGGAGAAACATACCTTAAAAACAACTCAGATATTTCGTATAATAAAATAAAATATAATTCAATTAACACTCCATATTTTCACTTAATTATTCCAGGGGATATTTTCTTTTTTTTTTCTTGGTTGTCATGTTAACTTTTTGTATTGTTTTTCTTGATTATTTGTATGTGATTATTTTAGTTTTTTTGAAAATTTTTATAACTCTCTTTGTGCACGTTTTGATCTGGTAATGGCGTAGCAGGAAATACAGAACATCTCTTATCACTAAAAAAAGCAGTAATAAACAGCCTTGCAGATAGAGCAATAAAACTATCGGATCCACAATATCGCGAAAAACCAATCAAAAAAGCTAAATTAATCCTAGAACAAAACGGATATCCCACAAAGTTAATCAATTCAATTTTCAATTCCAAAATCTCCCGAATTTACAACACAAACCGGCACAGCAATAAAAACAAAGAAAAAAATAACAGCTACCTGACTTTCCCGTTTATAGACAACCTTTCTAATAAATTACAGAATGTATTCAAAAAACATAATATACCTGTTAGTTACAAACCACAAAATCTACTGAAAAAAAAATTACAGTAAACTAAAAGCAACAACAATAAAAAACAAAACAACCCATTCTGTTTACGAAATACCATGTTCGAATTGCAATAAATCATATATTGGGCAAACGACTCAATACATTGAAAACCGATTAAAAGGTCACAAATACGATAAAATAAACGAAACAGCTCTTACAAAACACGTAAAACTTGAGAAACAAAATTTCAATTTCGAAGGAACAAAAATTTTAGCAACAGAAAAACACAAACTTAAACGCGAGATCGAGCGCGAGATTCTAGAAACGATTTATATAAGAAAAAATCCAAATGTAGTCAATGAAAAAACCGAAACAAAAACCTGAGTGTTATCTACAATAATATTATATAAAACCAAATAACAACTGCAAATCAATTTTTCAATTTTCTTTGTAAATATAATGCAAAAATAAAACAAAACGACTGTCTCTGGTAAGACTGCCCATATGTCCTCAAAAATAACCTTGAAGCAATCTATTTCGTATTTCCTGCTACGCCATTACCAGATCAAAACGTGCACAAAGAGAGTTATAAAAATTTTCAAAAAAACTAAAATAATCACATACAAATAATCAAGAAAAACAATACAAAAAGTTAACATGACAACCAAGAAAAAAAAAGAAAATATCCCCTGGAATAATTAAGTGAAAATATGGGGAGTTAATTGAATTATATTTTATTTTATTATACGAAATATCTGAGTTGTTTTTAAGGTATGTTTCTCCCAATCTATAATATAAATTAACTGAAAATCTACATGAATATATTTCTAGTTACAATTATCTATTAATATTACACATAAAAGGATGAGAAAGAAGAGTTATTTTGATTTTTCTGATTTCATTGTTGACTAATAGAATAAATAAAAAAAAAATACTGGTTTTCCAATGCATGTCGTAGGTATGTATCCTTAAATATTTCTCATTACCCAAGAAACTATACCAGTAATCTTCTATTTCAGTTCATCATTATATATTTTTATCTTATTTTCTAAACTTATAATTGAAAAAGACCACAAAGTGGATCGAAACGTCAAATTTTATTATCTTGTTTTTTAATTATTACTAATGACATGAAATAAATGTACTATTATTTAAACACATTTTCTTAAAAATTATCAATACAAGAAGCCCAAATCCCAAGAATCATAACAAGAATAAATTACACCTATGATACCTATAAGGGTGTAGAAGAAACGGGGGTTGAAAAACGTAATTTCTAAAAATGTGTGATTATCATTAATCTAAAATGATTTGGATTGTTGCACATCGCAGATGCATCGGTACCTAGTGTTTGTATGTCGCAATAGATACAAGGTTCCAATCACAGCTCACCACGTGCACTGTGGTAGTTGCAAGTTGATACCTATAAGGGTGTAGAAGATACGCGGTTTGAAACATGTGATTTGTAAAAATGTGTGTTTATGATTAAAGTAGAATGAATTGGATTGTTTGAGAAAATTCTAGAATGATCTAGAGATTTCTAGAATTATTTGGAAAGTTCTCAAATGTAAGCCTATATTCTAAACAAATGCACGAGAATGTTTCAAAGAATTTTAGAATAATCTATAAATTTCTTGAACAATCTAGAACATCCCAGAATAATTTAGAAATCTCTGAAATGTATTATTCCAAGGCTCTGATTGATGGAGCATATTTGAAATGTTCGAAAAAAGTCTAGAATGGCCTAGAAATTTCTAGAAATGATTTAGAAAGCTCTAAATAGATGCCACGGTTCTGAACGATCAGTGATGTTCTAGAAATTTTATGCCAATTTTCTGATCAATATAGAAATACCTCCAATGAAGTAGAAAGCTCCAAAATGTATCTCAGCTTTCTGATCAAAATTAGCCAGCGAAGCGGGTATTCACAGCTAGTAACAGAATAACCATAGTAATGGCAAAGATTGTTTCTAATCTTTGGTAATGGTAACAATCTATATATGGTTACACATAAACGTGGTCAAGACAGTGTTGCCACAGATCCACAACTAAATTGACCAACATAGAATTCAAATAATATATTGTATTTGGACGAAATATCACGTACTTACAATTATTATTTGCTTAGGTAATAAACAAGTTTTTGCTTGTATATTTCAATATTTTTTTTTGTAAATAGTAGATTTATTCTCAAACTTTTCATACGTGATGCACCTTTTCTCGCAGTGTTGTCAGTTTGACAAGCGTCTGGAATAAGATAATAATCTCAAATTATTTCATGTCAAATTCAACTATATTAAAACCGCACCGATCATAGTCTTTCTATGAATAACTAAATCAGTCTCTCTCTCTCTCTCCCTGGTTAATGGCCCTTTCTTGCTTTTCGATACATTTGGCCAGCTCATTGGGGGGATTGCAACTTAGACTGTCTTTCCATCATGTTGCAACCCTTATAATTTTACTAATTTATTAATACTACACAAATATATTTTTCTTCCATGCACGTATCAAGGTAAGTCCAGAAATGTGCTTCGATCCGTATAACCTTTTCTGCCACGCCCACGATGTTAGCCGCGAGGTTACGAACAAAAGTTCGATAGGAATCAATCTCTTGTCAAATGCACACCTAGAACCCCGCTCAATTATCACGGCAGTGACTTCCTTATCCACCTCGGGGGGGCTATCACAAACGTCTTCTACCCACGTGTACTTCCCATACGAAAATTTGAGATTTAATTCAGACACGACGTAAACTCTACCGGGAAAATTATAGGAATCTACTTTCTATTAATCATTCGATAGAGGCCACCCATTTAATGGAATATATTATATTCAAATTAAATTCCAAACCATATCTCTCATCTTATTTGATTGTAATTGCAACAAATATTAAAGGAGAAAAATATAGGTAGTTGTTGAGACTGATTAATGAAATAGAAAATAAAATAATGAATGAAAACCATTACTATAATATTTATTTAAAGATTTTATAATACATATAGAACATAAGCAATAATGCAATATCCAAAAGGTGCAATATTCTCCTCCTGAAAGTGATTAATATTAGAAGAACACCCGATTCGAATGAGAAAATCCGACTTTTAAAGCAGTACTGTCGGATGCATCAAGTATGGACTGTAGGTACCTACCTATACTCTCCATTTATAAATTTTGTTATACGTAAGTGGGGAAAATCCTCCTCAAGAACATGGAAGGATACGATAGATTTAAAATTAGTAATAAAAACTTGCAGTAGCACAAAAATACAGAGTCTGGAAAAGTAGACATACCTGTTAGCTTCTTAGGTATGCAGGTAGGGAATTTATCTATGGTGTGCAGGTGTCGAACACAACCTCAGATGGAGCAAAGTATGCCAAGATATTAATCCATATAACCTATTCTTCTGTTACTAGACCAATGAAATCTTTTCAGATTTCTATTATCTCAATCAGGAACACAACAGTAGCTGACCATATTGTATTTTTTAATAAAATTGGTGAAAACGCTTCACATTTTTCTTTCTAGTGTTCTAATTTAACCCCAAAAAAATACACTCAGACTCACTCAGTATCAGGGGATTTACCTACTTACGAAACTCGATTTGATACTTTATTTGACATAGAACTCGATCCACCAAAATCTTCGCTCTCACAAGTCGATCGAAAATCAAATCGAGATGCATTTTGCCAAATGAATTGTCTTTGCATCTGATTTCTCGAACCTATAATTCCTATTTGACCCAATATCGTGTCGGCACCGATTGTTCATAATTGTTCTATGAAATTTGAAATGAATACCTTGGCACACCCTTCACTACTTCATGCTTATTTCGAGAAGCAGCTATAGTTTGAATACCCATCAAGTGGGGTTTCGTCACGATTCCTGACGTCATCTGCCATTTTACACATGTCGTGATTTAAATTAAATTTTAATTCCTAAGCCCAAAACACTGACACTGACATATTTGTAAAGAGGCTAAATCTTTCAAAAAGAAATGTTCAACATTAAACTTCAAAGAGAACAAGAACAAAAGTCAAAATAACAATCAGCCGATTTGATCGTAGACATATGTTTATCACGTTAAAATTTTATTTCACCTAGTTTACAAACGAAAAAAGAGATAGACAAGGTATGACGAACTCCCATTCGATGGGTATTCAAACTATATATCTGCATCTTCAGAGGCCAAGCAGGTCATAGAATCCGTTAATAAATATTTTATCTATCGTCATAGGTAGTACGCTTTCAATAATATTCATAATAAGCTAAGTTTTGAGTCAGAAAAAAAAATTTGTTAAGTCATAATTGGTGATGATTTTGAAGGTGTAGTAGTTGTTTTTCTCCCCAATGGAAAAAGAACGGGTTTGAGGCGCCCATTTAAACCGTCAATGTTTTCTACACAAAAAGGTCATATAGGTCGTGAGCGCTAAAGTTGATCGTTTTCGAGAAAAATCAACTTTTATGTAGAAAAAAAATACTGTTTTGTTCTAACGGTTAGATACATTTTGTTTAATAAGTGAATAAAAAATTGTATTTCAAAAAATTTACCGTGTTTTTTCAACATAAAAGTTGATTTCTCTCTAAAATGGTCGACTTTAGAGCTCATGACCAATAGTACCTTTTTTGTGTGGAAAACATTGGTTCAAGTGGGCGTCAAAAAACCATGATTTTTCCATTGGCGTAGAAATTGGGATGAAAAACAATCACTACTCCTTCAAAATCTTCACCAATTATGAATTAACAAAAATGTTTTTCTGGCTCAAAGCTTAACTTATTATGAGTGGAAAATGCTTACAAAAGCTGTTCTGTACGATAAACGGTTCCGGAGATATTCACAAAAAACTATTTTATTTTTTCAATTTCAAAAATGGTGCATTTTAGAGAGTAAGTTGATATAAACTTTATTTCAAATTTGAAGTCATGCGCATATATTATGAAACACCATGTATATACCTATGTATGTATGTATATCACAGACATATAAACAAGGGAGACAGAACTTTCCATTCATAAATTTCGATTGTTTACAATCAGACATCTTTTCCAAACTTAAACGAGTTAGAAAGAGATCGCTTTAAAAAACGACAACACTGTAACCCTAGCGTCTACTGTTGAAATCATCTTTGCCAATGGCGTGCAGTTTTTAGGGGTTAATAAAAAATAGAAAAAACATTTAGCATTTTATTCATAAATCTACGTACATTTGTAGAGAAACTAATTCAACATGTTATGTATATTTCTATAAAACAAGGAATCAATAAATATGCATATCTTTAGCCTGTTCTTAAGCAACTTCAAACTATAGATTATCATATTATTAAACAGTTTAGTTGAAACAATAAATCACAATCTACATAAATGTATGGATGTTAGACATATACATGATAGTAGATTTAGGTACCCAAACACATTTTATACAGGCTTCATTCTTAGAACTTGCTGAGGATAGATAGACAGATAATATTTTATTGTTCCAGATATAATCTCCTGAATAAGGTAGAACATGCCAAAAAATATACGTACAACAACATTTGTTTGCATTAAACTAGGATAATTGTAATATCTAGAAAGAAAAACATTTTACTGCCTAACTCTAGGAACTCTTGCGTTCAGTAATATGCTTTGTTTAGAAGAAATTTCTTTAATTTTGCTTTAATTGTTCCAATGGCAGTTTTGATTGCAAGAAAGTTTATTTCAAAATTTTCTTGATGAAAAAATCAGCATTTTTTATGTAGCTAAATTATATAGTATATTAAATATTGTTTTTAACCATGTATACCTGTGCTATTTTCAAACAAATCGGGGTTTTTCTTAACAAAATTAATAGATTCTAGGATATTGAGACCATAAATTATTGTTGGTACTTTATGTTTTGTGAACAGTCACATTAGTCAGAAAATGCTTACAGTTCAATGCTGGCATAATTGTAAATTCTTTGACATTTGATGGACCACCTACAGATTTGAACTTGGTAAAGACATTGGCAGCAGATTTTACCAATCTAGTGGAATTAAGAACAAATTTTAAGTATTCGATCACGAACGATGGTGTATATATCATATATACCTATATAATATATAACTCGTTTGATCAAGTGGAACTTAACAAAGTAAGTGAAAACAAAATATAGAAGTAGGTACTACAGGCTGCAAATAAAATTCGGATAGGCAATTTCAGTAGAAGCTATAAAAATTCAAGGTTCGTTTAGTAACCTAAATACTTACCAAAAATGTTAGCGATACTATAAGCTTCCTTTGGGAAAAATTCGATAATACCTGATTTTAAGGACACGGCAATATCGGTTTGACGCAAAATTCTGTAGATTTTTTGATCAACTGTATTGCTTGTAAGAATAAAATATCTTTATACTTACAAATTTGAGGGTCCAGCAGTATTCTGTTCAACGGGGATTTTAGGCGGATCAGAAAATTTCGGATCGACATCTAAAGACCTGTCAGATATGAAAACGTCTATAAGAACAAAACATACAAGTATAAAATCTAATCAAATTTAATTGCACCTGGTTGTAGTAATGAGCCGTTTCTAAAATTGGACCAGTATGTTAATACTTTATATAGTTTTCCTACAAATGTATTCAATATCTTGCAAAAATAATTGTTTATTTTAAATTCTTGAGTTTACCATATACAACAATGTAAAATTAACTTACCCAAGAGATTTTATATATGATAACTCACTGACGGTTGAGTCGGAACTAAAAAAATAAATACTTTCATTAAAATATAAAACAGGTAAGGAGTGTTTTTTACCTGAAAGACAAGGGCTGAGTAAAAACGGTGGTATTAAATTGGGGCTCAGCAGTTGGTCTTATTTGTCTTCGCCCGGTTCTCTCAGTAGTAATTATATCACTTTGATCAAAGTGATCTGAGCAAATTTGGGCAGACTTTATTACATGCTGGTTACCCAACTCTAAGATCGAAATCCACCTCGCTCTGCGTTCTGCATTTACAGGAATGCTACAATAATTAACAAAAAGTATTATATTATTTTAACTCACCCCTAATTACACAAGGTCGTTTAATAATAATTTGAAGGCCCCCTAAACGTGCAGTAATACAATATTAGTATTACACAACTATATTGAGCTTTTAGGACTGACGTTGATGAAATTACGCAATCATTATATTATTGCAGAAAGTTTCTGCAGGTTTGAATTTATCTGATGCAATGATTGCGAATCTGGGTATTTATAAGTTTTTAAGTACATATTCAGATTCAGCAAGATAATAAAGCTACTATGACTTGCTTGACTAACAATACAAATATTGTGCAAAATTTATTAAACGTCTTGGAGGCCCTTTAACTTCTTTGTAACTACACCACTGTTTATATGTATATGATCTGACTTACGCGGTTGGAATATCCATTTCTCTTGCACACCACGCACTGGAGAACCATAGTGTAGAGCAAATATAGATAAATAAAAGTTTTATTTCTATAAATATACTCAAAATCGAAGAGAATCACAAGATGGCACAAAGACCGCAAGTCAACACTGTAAATCTAACGATGAATGAATTTAAAACAATGACGTCTGTCATAGTAAATTATGAGTAAATACAACCGTCCAGCGTGGCCACAAATATTTACCCAGTATCTTACAATTTAATTTGATTATGAAAATATTCATAATTTTGGGGATACAAGAAACGTATTTTAATAAAGAAACGTAAACATTTATTTAATATAATAGTTTTACTTGAGGATCACTTAAACGCGCTTATTTTAAAACAATAATTTTGCTTTCGTTCCGAACTCAATCGGCAAATCTAGGGCAGACAGCGTAAGTCCGCCAACACTGCTTTTTGTTGAAAAAGATGTGTGATCGCAGCAAAATGTAAACAGTTCTGTCTCCCTTGTTTATATGTCTGTGATGTATATACATTTATTTAATGTTGGTGGTGGCAATAATAACTAAACATAATTATCTTATTTATGAATTCATTTGACATTTTGACAAGAAAATGTAAATGTCAATAAGCGATATTATTATTATTATTATTATTAAAAAATTGTTGTCCGTATTCTAATTCCGTGTATTCAGAACTCGATGCAGTCTGTAAGTCCCCAAAATTTGTTTATCTACACGGTCCTATACGTGATGCAGTAACTTAACTCAAGTCATAAAACGGTTCTTAGCAAGTAGTGAGTAAGAATATTTATAACAAAAATAGGGCCCACTGTATGGTAACTACATTACACTTTCCTAGTGCTGTAACTCGGAAACCTGAATTTTGGAAAATGTCCTATTTCAACATTGCTGGAACTTATCTTTTCTTTGATTCTGAGGCATTGAGGGAGAGAACATTACAATTACATTTTTATTAAATGAAACACGCAAAAAATCCACCATCATTAACAATAATACTTAAATTAATGTTTTCTTTAAGTTAGTATCAGCTTTCAACAATAGATGGTCTCAACTTTGGCTTCTCCAACAATTTACCGCTCCTAACAGCATCTAAAACTCCACTACCTTCCATGAAAACGTTCTTCCTTCTGACCATTTCATATTTCCATGCTGTTTGATCGGCTTTACCTTGAAAATAGGAATACACCTCAGGATTATGTTCTAAAAATTTACTAAAGTTATCCTTGTCGATAGAATAGATTTCTGTTATTTCCACTGCAATGTAAGAGAATTCATGCGTTTTCTTCTGATATTTATACATTGATACTAGACCCATAACTTCTCCATCGACTAGATGAATTAGCTCGTTTCTTTCATGCATAACTGCAACAGTTCCACAACTAACAAAACATATATCACAAATCAGATCACCGGCTTTTATGATAACATCATTTGGGAGAAAAGTTTCCGCCCTCATTTGAGCTATAAGAGTTGCCATTACAGCTCTGGGTAACTTTCTGAATACTGCAATCTTATCAATTAATTTTCTAGCTCCAAACAAAAACAGCTCCATTTTAAGATGATCTGAGAGCATATCAAATATCTCTTTTTCATCAAAATACTCTTTCTGGAACTTATACTCGTAATACCTTGTTAGTTTTTTCTTCATTTTTACCGGAAGATTTTTAGATCGCATAAACTCATCTAATTGCACCATATACTGTTCGTACCTGCTCTCTGACACTTTCACCAGATCAAAAAATCTGAGCAAATCGGCAATGATAAAGAGTGTGTAGAGTCGACCAAAGATACCAAGCAAGAAAAGTACAAACTGTTCTCCCGGCAAGGTTACAGAGTACATTCCATGAGCAGCACCAAAAAAATAACATGTCACTACCAAACAAACCTTGTGATAAATCATAGATCTGGGTGCAGCATGATTATCTATGCCGGCCACATGTAGCCAGGATTGATTATGGAAGCTGTCATATTTTTGATAGTGGTCGAAGAAATATTTCATACTAGCTCCAAAGGTTAGGCAAGTGAGAAAATGCAGGAATATCATGCCCAAAAAGATATGAAATACAACAAAATGTATACCGTCATTCATGCCCAAGGCCATATTTATATTTTTGAGAATTCTAAGCAAAGTTGGAGCTCTGGTCAAATGAGCACCGAAAATAATCGCAAAAGCTATAATGTGGGTGGAATAATAGGCCTCGTTGTAGCCGAATAAATTCTCCGTGAACCTGATCAAATCTTCACCTACGGCTGCAACTAAATCAAAAATAAAATTTGTTCTCAGATAATGCAAGGCAACACGTTTAGCCTCAATAACAACAACTCGTCTCTTGAAGTCCACATAACCAACCACAAAAAACAAACAAATCACAAGCAGGCAGAAGCCATTGAGTACCATGTCGGTAGTGAAATTTCTTTTGTGCCATTCCAAATATATAGAATGCTCCAGAGGAAAGAATACGATCTCAGAGGTCCACAAAACGAAAAAGAATAACTCCAGAATGAAATTCACCTTACTGTAGGGATGTATGATGTAGGGGTAAGGGCTTTTAACATGACGTCTGAGTTCACTCTTTCTGGATGACTGATTGTTGAATAGCTCTTGACATCGCTTGTTCTTGAGATCCAATAAACACTGCTTTCTAAGCCATCTGCGAAATCTCTGGCATCTATTGGCATTCGGTGCCAATGGTGATAATGTTAAAAGTACTTGGTCTTTCTTCAAAAAGCACTTGTGTACTTCTCGGACCATCTTTCTTAAGGACTATCTTGTAATAATTGTAGGTAAGAATGTCAATAAAACAAGCGTTGTTTACTGTTTTATCGTACCTACCTACCTTCAGTTTTATTGGTTTCCCAGAATATTCAGAAGATCTGATTGGTTACTATGCCTGCGTGCTTACATAACTTGACTTAAAGACTACATACAAAGTGTATTATTCTCTGTTTCGACGTTCAGTCATTTTTTGGTTATAAACGAACTCGTTTTTTTGACCCATAATACCTATGTGGATTTGAATGCAGCATTATTTTCCTTCTTTGATTATGTTGCAGTTACATCATGAACAAATATAGGGAGGACAAGTAACACGAGTAGTGGGGGTAGCACAAAAAACACAGAATTATCGTCTGTCATTTCGGTAGGTTGCGCAAAATCGCGCTGCGCATCCTTCTGTACCGGGCGAGCAGGATTGGATAAAATATAAAATTGATATTTATTTATCATTCACCTAACCTCCTTCATCTGTGTTATTTACTCTATGTTGATAACCTATCTACATCTACTTGTATACTTTATGTTATGATTATGATATGATTTATTGTACGTAGTACATACAGTAGTACCATAGTAGTACGTTCTCTTTGTGAGCGAGGTTTTGTTTATTTATTTGATGTATGGGGCGAGGTGGCCAGCAGAGAACACCTGCCTCCAAGCCACAGTTATAGTCAAAGATATATGTTATAGTTATTTGTTTATTTTTATGTAGCTAGAAGCTGAAATCAATTGTCGTTCGTTGTGTTTGTTTAAAATTTCTATTATATTGGTTTATAGTTTATACATATTTTAGTATCACAGAGACAGTACAAGAGTTGAGGCTGCTGAGGTACAGGTACAGTGGTGCTTACAAATAATTGAAGAAAATGCCGCCATCATGTTGTGTGATTCAATGCGGCACCAAAGCAGGCAGCCAAGTCCAAGAGAATAATTGTGCAAGTTTATTTGAATTCAATTCCGTGAGAAGTCTTATCCTACATTCAATTTATTATATAGGTAGGTAGGACTTAACACTTTTTTCACACAGGTTCACAATAAAATACCTACTATAATAAATATATTCTACGCTAGAATACCAAATTCTGACTCTGAAAATTATTCCTTGCCCACAACGACACATAGACAAATGTGTTATATTTCCTTTACTAGAAAAAAAATCAAACCCAATTCAACGTCGCGTTCTGGATAAGAATTTATGTCTTTGAGCGTAACATAGGTAGGTACATATGTAATAAGAGAAATCAAAGAACTAAAATTTTTCACCAATAATTAATTTAATTTTTCTATCAACATTTTTCAGTCTTACGTTTAATACATTTTCTACTTATAAAAAAATGAGGTTTCATTTTCCTACCTTTCACAGTTTAATTTTTTGAGCCCAATACCTAAAGTAAAAGAAAAATGTAAGATTAAAAGCACAGATTCCACTAGAATAAATATTGGATTGGAACAATTAATTGAGGAAATTAATGACACGACCAATATTATACAATCTAATTCATAAAAAAGCTACAGATGATAGCGATAAACATTTAACATACAAAAAAATGGAATCTGGAAATTAAACAACATTAAGAACTACTATCACTTATTCCTTATGTTGGAGTATGAGCAAGAACGAGTTTGAGTCTTGAGTAGTTAGGCATTCATTCACTGAAAGTTCTTATCTTGGATCCA
Source organism: Crioceris asparagi (assembly GCA_958507055.1). Classification (NCBI taxonomy): domain Eukaryota; kingdom Metazoa; phylum Arthropoda; class Insecta; order Coleoptera; family Chrysomelidae; genus Crioceris; species Crioceris asparagi. The sequence continues at coordinate 76,129,556 of OY293826.1, read as the reverse complement.
ATTTGTAATATCCCAAGTCATCCAAGTTAATAAATCTTCCTGATGATATACGTCGCCTCACATCTTTCGATCAAAAGAAAGAAGTACAGATGCTTCAATATTTTCTTCAATCCTTAAGAAATACCGCCCAATGCTTGTTTGGTAATTTCACTTTCAGACTTCTTGCAGAGCCCTTTTAATTCATATCCATAGAGTATTTTACAGAAGAGTGGAACACAGGAATAAAATGCTCTCGTTCACAAAAGCACTAACATTCTTAATTGATTTTATATCATTACAAAAATGATTTTATATTGCTCACAATTCAAATTTGATGACAAAAAAATTACCTCAACTGACTATTCTAATGACTTCAGGTAATGTAATAAATAGTAAATAGCATAGATACCATGTTAAATGGTTAGGTTATAGGATTTGTTGTTATAGGTTAGCTTAACTTTTCTTATTTGACATCTTGCACGTACGCAAAGGGAGTGAGGTAGTTACACTCAGTGAGATACTGCGCAACCTACCAAATTGACAACTTATCACCGAAGTAATTTTAGCCACTGTTGCCTATAGCACTGCATACAGAGTTACTCATCCTCTCTTTATACATTCTTGAGTTTCATATTAGTCACAAGTCACTCTTCTAAAAGCTTTCTGTTCATACTAACAACCAGAGACAACCATCTCTGCTAATACTAAAACAAAAAGGTTCTCATAGACAGATGGAAGATGGAAAATTATGTACTTTTACCAAAGTCTATCTGATAGACTTTGCTTTATTTGCATTTACTGAAAATCAAATTCCGTTTTCTTTTATTTTTTATGGAATCTCACCTTAGACCTTATAATCTCAATTGGTATCATTTTTTAAGATTGAAGCGACAGGGTGGACAAAAGTCGAACTATTAAAAGTCTGTAGTCAACATTTGTTGTCTTTGTTTATGTGTTCCTTCATTTTGTCCTATTCATTTGGTTTGCCGTTGTGAAGTTTGTTTAGAGTGCTATTGACATTATTTGTGAAAGTTTATTGTGTGGGCATTTTTAGGTAAATTTCTTATAGAAATATACCTATTGCGATCGTTCACACTTTTGAATTTCGAAAAAATTTCAACGGCGTGTTGTTATATGTCTATAAGTTAGTCCAAAAAAACATTTGGTTCAAAAGTTTATATATATATATATATATATATATATATATATATATATATATATATATATATATATATATATATATATGGGATATTACGAAATTTGTTAACACGATAGAGGTCGCAGTTTTGAAGTTATCAAGTTCAAATTTGCTACAAAAATCAATCTCTCAAATATCTCGGTCGAGTTAGTTATTGGGCAATATCGGGTAAGTAGTTTCAAAATGGCGACCATTCAAACATTTAAAAAAATTATCAAAAAAGAGCAGTATTGTAAATATTATTAAAAATAATTTTAGGTTATAGATATAATCAGTACCAACAACTTTTGTTCAAAGCAATTTTTTATAAAATACACAGGTAAAAAAATAAAAATTAATAAAGAAAATTAACAAATATTGATAAAACATGAACACTCAATATAAATTTGATGTAATTGTACATTTTCTGGAGATCTTAATATAGACCCTGATTAAAAAATATATAGTATATTTATTGAAAAGAAATAGACGAAAAAAAAAACTGCCTTGAAGTGGACTCGAACCCTGTCTGCTTTATATTCAACAGCCAAAACAAAAACCTCTAACCGCAAGGCTATGACAATTTTATTTAATATTTGTAGGTATACCAATGAAAAGGTTGTTAAAATTTCAATTCAATGAATTTTGAAAAATTTACCTTTCCGCTGACTACAGGCCATCGGGATTTTTTTATTTGGACAAGGTAAGCTAGCAGTGGCGGCTCCTCAGAGGAGGCCGGGCCTCCTCTACAATTTAATGCAAATTCATATTTTTGATGTAGTAGCAAATCAAATCTAAAACGTTTTATATGTTATATTTTATACAATATATAAAATGCAAGATCGCTATATTTCTAACGAAAATAGCATATGTCTGCATATTATCTTATCATGGACATCACTAAATGAGCGCCACCGCATTCCAGTGTACACAGCGTAAAAATTATACCTAGACGTCTAACGTGCGTCCAACCGACAACATTTCGAGCAGAGGAGGCTGACAATTATTTGCCTCCGTTGAAAATGTATAAATCTTATTGCAGCGTGACCTTGGATTTGGTGGTTGTCGACTTTAGCGTATGAAATTTTACGGACTCTGGGGAGTCTGGCTTCCACTCGACACGCCCACTTTGCATCGTCAGTAAACTAGTCATAGTATTTCGAATTTCTGGTACCGCGTGTTTATTTAGGATTTAGGATTTCGGCCTTGCTTGAATGGTAAATGTGAGAGTTAACTTAATTTATTGTCGCTAGATAGTATTTATCCATATCTATTCTCATAAATAAAATCGTAGTGCCTGTAATATCAAAATAACAGGTTTTAACTAATTGCATAAACAGATATAAGTAGGTACCTACCTATAAATGTCACTAATAACAAAACAACAATTTTTACAATTGTTGTCTGTCTGTCTGTTTGTTTCGGCTAATCTCCATAATTTTCTCAGAAAAGTCCATCTTTCAATTGCAACACTCAAATGAATGGAAAGAACAAAGGAAGTACAGAGTGACAGGATCACGAATATATGAGTTGTTCACTTATTTAAAGATGGATTGGAAACGTAAATCCCTACAATATTTTTTCCCAAAAACTTTCACTAACAAATATGTTATGCATGGCCTCAAATATGAGAGTAATGCCAGAGATACTTTCATTGAAAACACTGGATTTATAGTAACTGAATATGGAATGGTGATTTCATTCTTTAATGAATGGCTAGGATTTTCGCCCGATGGCATAATTATGGATGAAATGAAGCCTGCTGCTTTACTGGAAATAAAATGTCTTTATGAAGGTAATATATTTCGCATAAGAGAAAAAATATTCTTGAGAATCAAAACAAATACTAATATTCAAGTTATCTCACATAAATTTGAATGTATTCAGTATTGATTGTAGTTCTTAAAACATGAATAATGATAATGAATGTCATATAACAAATCAAACGAGTTTCTTGAGAAAGATCACATTGATGTTGGTTTTTTTCTCATCTCTGACATTCACTAGATCTTACACTCACATACTTGTTTCAGGTGCTACATCTACCATAATGGAAGCAATTTCCAAATCTGCATTCCTTCAAGAGTTTAATGGAGATTTTTTTCTGAAGGAAAAACATAAGTATTATGGACAGATTCAGCTTGGAATGGCATTATTAAATGTAGACAAATGTTATTTAGCTTTATATGCATCATTTGATAATAGTATGTACATTATTGGAGTCAGTTATGATTACCATTTAAAAAAAATGCTAACGAAAGTGATGATTTTTTTCGAAAACTTGATACATAATTTGTGTAAAAGCGAATCCTTATTGAAAATAGGATAGATTTGGGGGCACTCCTGTCATATGGAAAAGGTCTTTGCACAACAACGTAAATGTATTCGTATTATTTGTGGATTGGGCTACAGAGATGATTGTCATCAGTCCTTTATATATCTAAATATTCTCACTTTATCAAGTTTATATGTGATGAACTGTCTGTCCGAGATTTTATACGTTACCAAAAATACATAAGCCAACACTATCAATGAGACCTATTGTATCTTCAATTGATTCACCTAATAATAATTTGGCATCTTATATCACAGATATTTTAACGAAAGCTTATGATACCAATAATGATTTCTATATAAAGGATTCTTTTCAATTTTGTAATTTTATAAATGAATACCAGATTCCAAATGACTATGTAATTGTCAGTTTTGACGTAGTTTCCCTTTTTACAAATTTACCTTTCCCAGTTATTTTAGATTGTCTAACCCGTAAATGGAATCATATTAAACAGTTTTGTTCATTAAATCTCGAAACTTTTGAATCAATACTTCAATTCATTTTCGATTCCAATTTTTTGATTTTTAATGACCAATATTATAAACAAATATTTGGCACTCCCATGGGTTTAACAATATCACCTATTATTGTAAATTATGTTTTAGATGAATTAATACAAGTTTCAAAAACTAAAGTTTCATTTCCAATACCATTCATTAAAAGATATGTAGATGATTTAATCTTAGCTCTACCCACTAATAGAGTTGATGAAACATTGAATATTTTTAATGCCTAAATCTTCAATTTACGGTTGGGAAAGAAAATGAACAATGTCTTCCTTTTTTAGATATGATGGTATGTAGAGATAACACAGGTTTATTACGAACAAAATGGTATAGAAAACCTATATGTAGTAATAGATACATAAACTTCTATTCATATCATCCACAGAAAATAAAAATTAACTTGATTATGGCATTAAAAAACAGAGTGATCAACCTTTCGCATCCTATATATAGAAATGAAAGTTTATCAAAATTGAAAAAATATTAATTGAGAATTCGTTTCCTACAAAATTGATTAACAAATGTTTAATGCAACCTCAAGTCAATGTAGAAAACCCTGAAATAAATCATGAGAACTCTTTAAATGATAATAACAATAATGCCTCTACTACAAATATCCTCCGTATTTATAGATCTTTACCTTATATAGATAAGCTCACTAATAAGTTAGTTAATGTTTTTAGAGGGTATAATGTTATTATTGCAAGAAAAAATATTAAAACCGTATCTAATTTATTTTCCAAAATAAAGACACCTTTAGAAATGACAGAAATGTCTGGGGTAGTATATAAAATAAATTGCCTTGATTGTGAATTATCATATATTGGTCAAACTTCTAGAAGTATTTTAGGAAGAATAACACCCCATAAAAGTGATATAAGATGTAATAAGAAATCTTGTGCCTTGGCTGAACATGCCATCAATAAAAAACATAGTATTGATTTTGATAATACTATTGCTCTTTGTTCTGAGAAAAATTATTTTAAACGTGGTTTCTTAGAAATGATAAATATTAAAAAACATAATAATACTATGAATAAACGTTCAGATATTAATGGACTTAGTTCTATTTATTCTTATATATTAAATCTCTATAATAATAAATTTAATAATTTTTCTCAAAATATTTCTCAAAATTGAAATATATGTGTGAATATAATATGTACCTAGCTCTATATGTAGGTATAGGCTAATTATATTCTTATATCATTTAGTTATATTTGTCAATTTTTTTCTGTTTTAGTATATTATAATAGATGGGTATATATGCGTATACAGATTATACTGAAGAAGGATAAAAGCTTATAACAACAAATATTAAGAGTTTCGAGATCTCTAGATCAACTGATTGGTGAGAGAAATTTAGTTGATTCAAAAGGATTTTCATTTCATGTTTAACCTATAGTGAGATATAATACGATGATTTTTTCCTTCCTTGTGTTTCGCCATTTGCTTTAGTAATAACACTATTTAAAATGTATTAAATAACATGGAAAATGTTTAAAATATTCTTACATGTTGATTTGTGAGAGAAATCAGCTTATCATTATTATTAGCTTCATTGAATGAATGGATGCTTTTCAGGATATTTTATATTGTGTATTTATCGTATTGTGAGAGAATACGATAAAGATGATATATGTTAATATTTCTCTATTAGATATATCTTATTTTAATAAATATCTCAGGTTAATTTGTGAGATAGATTGACTTGTTTTTTTTTTTTTGTTTTTTTATGTAATTGACGCTTTCCATTATTTCATTTTAAAGTTATGTATGTCGTATTGTGAGAGAATATGATTATATATAATTAACAAATAATCTGAATGCCTAACAAAATAGTAAATAATATTATTGACATAATAAACTTGAATTTATACTGCAATACCTACGAATTCAGATAGTCTAGTCTGTGTACGGGTATATATTTATTTATATTATGTGTTTCTAAGTCTGTTATGAATATATTTTTTTTATATATAATTGAATAATAACTTTTTCTTTTTACTAAACTTATATCTGCCTCAATATTTTTAAGTTTAATGTGTGACTTGTTAAAAAAGAGCTACAAACACAAAGATAACTCCTATTTGGATTTTTTCTAAGAAAACTTGAATCTAGACACTTTCAACTCTAGATATGCTGTTACCATGACATTTATAAATAACTAATGACATTTCTGATTGCTGACTATGAAATCTTTCCTGTTTGTGGTTAATTTTATATAAATTCACGAATGTAAGTACTTTAATTAATAATCTATTATGTAGTTAAAAAAAAATTGTCACGATTTTTAGTTTGCCCCGACGAAGAGAATAAACATTCTCGAAAGCTTAAGGCATAATCCAAAGAATTTTATTTATTAAATGACTGCATCCCCAACAAAAATCTATTTTCTTATATATATATATATATATATATATATATATATATATATATATATATATATATATATATATGTGCATTCGTACATATGTGCGTACGTATGTGTATATCTGTTTATATGTATGTACATCTATAGAACTGACCTGTAAAAATGTGTTTTATACATATGCTATTATCAATAAATTACAAATTTATGTTTGAAATATAAATATATAGAGTACATTTTATTTTTTTCCTCTCCTATTATTTTATTCAATTATTATTAAAGCGCACAGATTGCCATAAACAAATCACAATGGTAAATAAAAGATTATTGGAATTATATAAAAAATATATTTTCTAAAAAAATATCTGTATTTTAAAATACCTTATCTACAATACCTACTGTTTATAATTTCATATAAATTTGTCAAAATAGTGGGGAAAATTAGCTTAAAAACTTGTTGTCTGCTAAAATTGGGCTAGACAGATTCATTACAGCACAGGCAATACAGAAAATATGATGGATCATGGGAATCAATGACCATTGTAGTTTTACATTTAAAGTTTTAAATACTTTGATGCGTTGATTTGCTCACTCAACATGTACACGAGCAGCAGCAATTTTCGAATTAAGTAAAGCCTCTTCAGTACTTAGTTGTTTTTTGTCTCTTAAAAAAGGTGGTCTTATCTTATCAACTTTATTTTGAATGTTTCACATGTATCATCAATCATAAATCCTTTGTCTACCATAATTGCATCAACTGATCTTGTCAATTTTGTGATTAAATTACTTTGCTCAAAAATCAACTTATCGGATGCACGACCTCCATTTGGTTTACGTATGAAAGTAATTAATCCCCCAGGTGAAACACCGGTCATAAACTTAACTGTTTCCTGTGACTTATACTGTGAGTAAAATTTTATTCGGCGGCATAAGCATTTTGGTCTCTGAATATGTATTTCTGTACAATCCAATATAATTCGAACATCCTGAAAACATTGGAAATGTCTCGGCATATTTTTTTTGTATTTCTTTTGAATCAGGAAACCGTGTGCATGATTTTAATACCCGACCTAAAACTGGCAACATATCGAATATATAAGTTCTGCAAAGATCATGAGAAATAGAGAAAAGAATCGATAGAGTAATATATGACATATCACACTTGAGTTTGGTGAATACCAAAACAATTCTATCTTTTATGCTGAAACGATGAGATCTTATATCATTATACACCATTTGCACAGCTTCAACTATTGTATCTAATATTTTAAACTACTAATTCCAGTAAAACTATTGAGAGCAGAAACAGTTATCAAAAGATCACATAATGTCAACAATTTCGGCATATTGACTTGAGCTTGAAAATCCCTGAATTGTTTCGGACCAGTATAATTCGGCTGGGAATGAAGTATTTGCAGTAAGCCTTCAGCAGCATCAATATCTTCCTGGCTATGGGTTGGTTCCTCATTTTCGTCACAATCAATTCGAATTTCTCGTTGATTGAAGACTTTCTCCTTCATAGCTATTCGTTTTTTCCAGCCGTTTTGCTGTACTTGAAGATCCAAGTGAAACTATTTGAAATGGTAGCTTCTGGGACGGCACAGCTGTCTTCTTCAACATCCTTTTTTTTTAATTATTTTCAGCTGAAAAAACAAAAGCTTATTTAGTGTGTCAACTTAAATTTGAAGAACCTTCTCACCTTTACTAAAGTAATCACTCTCAGTGAAGTGAAGAGAACACACTCTCATATATTTGGTAATGGGCTTTCCAATTTTTTACTTCGAAATACAGACCTTCTGATGGTCAACTAGAGACGTGGTGCCAATTTGGTTTTCAGTTTTCACCTTTCGTTGCCCGGGCTTAGGAAACAAATGAAATGAGAGTTCGGGATGTTTTTTCTCCCAGGAATTACAAAGAGGCACTCAAGTATTTGAAAATCAGACGCAACACATATGTAATTTACATGTATATTTAGTTGTATACTCTGAATTTTCTTTATAGAAGTTATAGAACTGAACTGCGACTATACAACAAATAAAGGGAGGACGAGTAACACGAGTAGTGGGAGTAGCACAAAAAACATTGGGTTATCGTATGTCATTTCGGTGGGTTGCGCAAAATCACGCTGCAGCATTAGAAATACCCCAACAGTTATTTTTAAAAGCTTCTTTATAAACCAGCTTAAGAGCGCAAGACGTCTAACAGCAAATCTTGTCAAAAATGTAGCAGCGCTTACTTAGCTAGATTTGTGTTGGTCACAGGGAGTCATCCTCCCTATATATATATTCTTGCTTATATCAATGAAATATCTCATCATAGCAGAGAGAACATACAATACTATTGTATGTTCTATCTGCTCATAGTCGGATACTCCGTATATAAACAGTTTATTTATGGTCGGATAGTCGAGACCACAGAAAACATACCGTCGAGACGACACTAAAGACTAAAGTGCACCAGAACCGCTAAATTCAAATTATAAATTCACTGACTTGATATAAAAAGTGACGCTCCTAAAATCTTCAAAAAATATTTAACTTATTATATCCGGCATTACTGCTTGTAATTCTCTTTAACTACTCAAGACCCCCATCGCCTATTCGTAGATCCACTACTATCCTTTAGGTCATTTATATTAAGATCGGTAGTTTAATAAAACGCAAACATTTAATATAAGATTAGAAAATTTATTTGAACAAAAACACCAAGTTCGACTACTACTTGTAAGAATCTTACAAGAGTTGAAAAATTATACAGCTTCTGTTCTCTTGGTGTTATTCTTCTTATATCCTAAAATATTATCATTAATACCTATGCGCAGGATTAATACATTTTATTACCTCAGGTATCACTTCTGTTGCTACGATATTCCAGTTGTTTCGTATCATCGATGTTTTTTGTCCTGGTCAGCATATAATTACTTGCAATCCCCGATTCCATCCAAACCTCATAATGCGTCTTCCAGAAATAAGAAAAATTTTTGGTAACTTACTTGGTGATATTCCTCAATGTATTTGCTCAAATTATTTTATAGGTATGTCCCGAAAAAAAGACTTTCACAGCAAGGGTAGGACATAACACATGATTCTTCTTGGTCTATACACTTTCCTGGTGACCGTTTCTGGAGTTCCTTTTTAATTGTAGCCAAATGTTTTCCACAATAGGTGCTTCTCTTCTCGTCCGAATTAGCCATAGTTTCAGAAGCACTAGTCTGCGATAAATCCATACCTACTAAATGACAGATTAAACCTGGAGATTTATAAAGTATAATATTTTAAATATAAACAGTATTAACAAATAAAACTATCAGAAATTATAATCACTCAATAACTATTTTAACGCAACACAAATCACTAGCAGATACAACAAAATAACATGTGAGCACACAGTATCAGCAAAAAGATAACGCTGTATTTTGTTATATTGATCAATTTTCAAGACCTTTTAGATTGTAATTGCAAAAAGCAGGCAAAAACATCAAAAGTCAAACAACCTATCAGCCAGTTCGCTAAAACAATATTATTATTGAATTTATAATTTGAGTTTCGCGGTAATTCGGACCTAGTGAGTTATTCCTTTTTAGTAATTTTTGCATTATCCCCTAAATAATTCACGTTGGCAATGCGGAGGTTCCGGTGCGTTTTAGTGTCGTCTGAATAGTCGCACCTCCGTGTAACGTGTATAAATATATTATCTATGAGTCGCACGTCGCACTCAGTCGCAGTGTAGTTATATGTTATATTGTCTGGTCGCAGTATTCTAATGTCCGTAATGTTGGTAACCTTACCTCAATCCTAATCTAATCAGCTGTTATTGACAATTGCATATTATTTTGGACAAAGACTTGATAAATAAACAAAAACGTAATAAAAAGGTAGTATTTTTATGACAACTTGCTGATTGCAAGCGATTTGATCATTCAAGAAAAATGTTAACTCTTGAAGTGGTACCCGAAAGATCTCTTGGCTGTGAACAATGGGAATTTGTAGTGGGTGAGTCTGGAATTTTGGAAGTCAATAAGTAGATAATATCTATTATACCTTTCCATTTTCTGCAGACGTACAGATAGAATGTGCTCAAAAACATTATCATTTGTTTTCACCTGCGTAGATATTCCTCAAACATGTTTTGTGTTGATTCACTCAATTCGAATGGAATTTTCATTAATGTACTATTTCAATTCTAAATCTTAAAATATTATGATAATAACATTTTTTGTATTTTTTTAATGCCAGCATAAAGCATAATCGACCTCGAACTTGTTGGAATAATAATTACATAGCTGTAACCACAAAAATGATGTAATTCAAAAAATATATTTACGTTATGGATACGAATTTTCTTAAGTTTCATTGAACACACTCAAATATATTTCCCTTGCCCTCAGATAGGTAAATCTACTTTTATTTTCATAAGAAGGGTCAATTTCTAGCATGGGTAATATTTAGGCGGACTATACTATAAATTGACCCTTCTTATGAAAATAAAAATAGATTTACCTATCTTAAGGCAAGGGAAATATATTTGATTGTGTTTCCGAACATTACCTTGCCCTCAAATATACAAATTCAACTTTTATTTTCATAAGAAGGATCAATTTATAGCATGGGTGATATTTAGGCGGACTAAACTGTAACTTTGCCGAATTTTCTATTGATATGTAAGATGTAAGAAAAATAATAATAGGTGTGATTTAACATTATCTTCTTTCTTGTAATCAATAAATCATTGAATAAGACAAATGTAGACATTATTATATTTATTTTTGTAGGTATGCATTTTTCACAGGCAGTGGCCATAATCCAGTCCCAAGTGGGAGTGATCAAAGGTGTTCAAGTTCTTTATAGCGATACAGTGAGTAGTAATAATTTGTATCATTTTATGCGGTCCATCCGAAAAAAACTATATCTGTTTCTATCAATTTCCCCTCAAATTGCAGAAACCCCTAGAAGTAGACTTAGTTATCAATTTACCTCAGGATGGGATCAGATTGTTCTTTGATCCCGTATCCCAACGACTGAAAATCATTGAGATTTATAGTATGAAATTGGTTAAATTAAAGTACTGGTAAGTACAAAATAATACTACGTAAGATTCTTAATCTAAATCACAATCCAACAACTATATTTTCAGTGGCTTGTCATTCAATTCTCCCGAAGTTTTGCCCTCTATAGAACAAATTGAGCATTCCTTTGGTGCAACTCATCCTGGTGTTTATGATTCCGAAAAACAACTGTTCATGTTGAACTTCAGAGGTTTATCCTTCTACTTTCCTGTCGAATCAAAGTTTCAAACGGGTAAGACAAAATCGAACATTATTTGTGTTGATTGATTCTCAAGTGCTTGGAAGGGAAACTTTTAAGATAAAAGAGAAAATTCCTTTTTCAGGCAGCACACATAATCTCGGCTCATTACAGTTTCCACCTGGAAACTCCCCACTAGTTTCCAGATTAGCTATATATTGTGGACCTAGTGTGGATCAAGCGTATTCGCCAGAAATGCCATTGACCTGTTACTATGGTCAGTTATACTTGAGGAAGGCGGAAGTGCTCAGAGGAAGGAGTTTTACCAAAGGATTGAAGCTCCACCTTCTTGCAGGTGAGCATTCAGTAACACATTCAAAGAACATTCACTGAATATAATGGGTTTTCCATTAAGGATGAATTTAAATTGAAAAAAAAATAGAACCGACTACATTCATTCAAAAAGAATAAAATAACAATAGGTAATGTGAGGATCATTAAAATTCTAAAGTTGGTACCAAGAGATGATGATGTATCAGCTATAGAAAATTATTTGCACCAACATCAAAATCTCAATGATCCTTAAATACATCATCGAATGAAGTCGGTCCTAGTTTTTTTTAATTTGATTTCTTTTACAATTTTGAGTAATCATAATAAATAACTTTAATTTTATCGATCAAGAAAACGCTAATGAATACTAAGAAAAAATATACAAAATAAATAATCTCAATAATTTAAATAACACATTATTATTCACTCAATAATTCTATTTTCTACAAGAAAAAATATTTTTTTTGTAATTTTGTTATTAGTACAAAAAATGAAAAAATAAATGTAAATGAAACAGGCGCGGTGGGATCGAACCTTCATTATTTGTTATACTAACCATACACCTTAAGTTTTATTCCTTTATAAAATCAAAAAAATTAAGTAATAATGAAAAAACAAGTTATTTACTTCTTTTCTGTATCTTTCACTAGCAATTCACTTATGCTCTTTACATCTTCATATATAGTGAAGGCAAATGTTCTTCAGTAGGTATTAGTTAATCATGTTGATTTCGAGCATTGTGTTTATCGAAACTAGACAAACTTTCAAACGCACTAATCATTTATAAGGAATAAATGTCAAATTCCTGTCAGCACAACGCTTGTGTTTCCATCTCGAAATGATGATCAGAAAATCGTCTGGACCCATCGGTTTTATTTTTGATGTGCCTTTTTTTCGAAAACAACAAATAGGTATATATTTGTTGATCCAAAAAGTAGATGTAATATAATTTTTGTATGGAAAATCCTATTGTTGATTCCATATTTGAAATCTTAAAATTTCAATTCAATTTTGAAATAGAATATTGCTAATTTATACACCTACAGCGAAATTTTAATAAAATACATTGGTACGACAAGATAAAGGGTGGAGTTATTCAGAAATGACTGGAAAACTATTTTTTCAATTTAAAATGGATTTTTTCATTTTTTGAGACATATTCTGCGCATCTACTGAACATTTACATTGATATAAATTCCATGTTGATATGTTGGGTTTAAAAGGATTGAAGATGTATGATACGGTTTCGTGTTATTCATACCAGTATAATTTATGTGGTATTTGGAATATTCTATATACCTATATGGAAATAATTTAGAATTTGGTGCAGATTCTAAATCTAAAAAATATTATAAATAACTTTGAAAACTCGTGGAACAAAAAATAAAAATGAATAGGCACAAGCAATTATCTGGTGAATTATTATCTGTTCTATTTATTTGTCTCTCTTTTTATAAAATATCTAGAATAGTAAGTGACATATCATTATTTACAGGGGCACCACTTATGAATTTTCATCTTGGTAATATAATAAACAAAACATACCCTTGAGCCAATTATTTTAAAAATGTGTGAACGTTCAACATTTTAGTCGCTCTAATAATAACTGCATGCTATTGTTTGAAATGTTGATGGCTTTTCGAATTGTTTTACCAGTTTTTTTTATTTTTCTCCAAAAATTTTGTGATTTTTTCTAACGTTTTTTTACTTTTAGGTACAAATAGCCGACTTATAGATTCAGTCAAATTGCAGTTTGAACGTGAAGTGCTTCTCGGTCATTCGGCACAGGATGTAGCTTCAGCGCTTGGTGCCCCATCGAAAGTTTTCTACAAAAGCGAAGATAAGATGAGGATACACAGTCCAAATGCCCATCGCAAAATAACTGCCACACGAAGTGATTATTTTTTCAACTATTTCACATTAGGTTTGGTAAGTATGAAATTCAGTCGACAAATGAGATCTATGTTCATTTAAACGTAACCTCTATGAGCAGTAATAGACTTGGGCATAAAGTATAAATGTAAGTCATTACAAAACTAAAGTAATTGTAAGATAAATCTGCTGGCCCCCGAAAAAACTCAATGCTCCGAAACCAAATCCTGCAAAAGTTCAGCTTCGACGAAAAAAAATCTACACTGCGAATGCAGTATGGCCGGGTATGGGAAAACCGCACATATTGTTGCCGCTCTTCAAAATTATCTATAATAATGTCTTCTTTTATCTTGGAATTCATTGTTCATTAATAATAATTATTGAACATAAAAATATTGAGATACCCAAGAGGCGAAATTTGAGAGGACAGGAACCTGATGGTTGGTCGAGCCCGGCATGTCAACGCGCTGGCTCCGATGGGCTCCATAACACGCCCCATTGCATTCTCAGTGTAAGACACACTATAGTGCCCCCAATGAATTAAAAAAAAACTACTCATTGGTTTACGCTTGAAAAGTTGTTGAAATTCTCGGTTGAAAGGTGAAATTTTTACTAAGTGGAAGTTCGACAATAGAACAGTTAATTAAATTCAGCCGAAACAAGTAATACAAAAAACTTCAAATGCTCTTAAAGAAATTTCATGATTCATAACTAGTTTTGGATTAGTCCTATTTTCCCAGTTGAATATATTGAAAGTTACATCCATTCTTTCATTGGTAATTTCAAAAATAGAACAGTAATGTTTTTGCTTTTGAAACAATTATTTACCCTCTAAACTTCCACATGCTACTAATAACAAAATAACATGTTGACACCTACATGCTGCTAATAAAATATCAAGTTAACACCTAATATCAAAATCAAAACAGAGACAAAATTTCGCCAACTGTATAAATCTTGGTCAGGCCTCAAAATTAATATATAATAATTATAATAATAATAAGCCTTTATTCATCACATTCAGTGGTTTACAATTATAAAGGTTAACAAGTATGATGAATGGGCGGAGTACAGCTATTAGAGCTGCTTTTAAACCCAACCTGGGACTTACACATTTAATCTATAAAGTTTGTGTCAGCAGACACCTACAATATTAAATATATATATATATATATATAAAAAATACAATTATTTATGTATACATAAAAACAAGTAAATATATTGGGTTAGATAAAAGAATACAAGTAGATATAAACTAGTAAATTTTTAATTCTTATATAAGTATAGTGCCAAAATGTTTTAATAATGATAGTTTTAGAACTGAGACTTCATTATACATGTACTGTCTGCAAAATAAATAGCGTACCTACCCTAAAGTTTAACATCCTGGTTAGAACCAGGAGCTAATTATTTCTAATAATATCTAAATATTTTTGTTCATTTCTGTAGGATGTTCTTTTCGACGCCCGATCTCACCTAGCTAAAAAAATGGTATTGCACACCAACTATCCAGGTCACTATAATTTCAATATGTATGCACGTTGTGAGTTTGAGTTGTCACTGGATAATGATGATGTTGATGATAATAATGTATCGTCGGTAGCCAAAGTAACAGCTTACAGTCGTTGGGATGAGGTGCGGGATCAATTGACGCCCAGCGAACGGCCCGTCGTCTTGAACCGTGCTAGTTCCACCAACACAACCAATCCATTTGGAAGTACATTGTGCTATGGTTATCAGGATATTGTATTTGAGGTAAGTTTGAAAGTACATTATGCTATGGTTATCAAGATATTGTATTTGAGGTAAGTTTTCCAATATGCATACTATAAAATAGAATACATGACCATTATATGGAGTCATCATAAAGTCTGAAACTTTTAAAATCATCACCACACTATTCTCCAATTTGAGATTTGAATACATTCAAAGTTACGTTTTACATTCATAAGGTTATGTTGTTATGTCAAAATATGAGAAATATCCACCAATGAGCCCAGAGTATTAATATAAGTGCGATGTTCTTTTACGATCATCGCAAGTGATCTTGCGAATGGGTGTCAAGAATTGACATTTACGTATGATGTCGGTGCTTGTGATTCGAGATACAAACCCGCGGTAATCTTGTCTGGCTATATAATCGTCATAAGGAGGATTATCACCGAAATGGCAGATATCTTGGAAAGGACCCTATGAAGTAATCAAGAAGAAGATCATTGATGTAGTTAGTATACAGTATCAGGAAGCCTAACGAGGGAAACCCAGAGTTGTGCATTTTAACAGACTGGCTCCATTTGCCGGTGACAATGATGAGGCACAAACTTATTCTGCTAAGCGCTGGGGTGGACTTCGAAGCATTCATGGCTGCCTACTCTGACAAAGCTAAAGCTAGGTTTGGCGTGACTCAAGAGAAGCATCTTCTAGGTGCCAGAGGACTACTCGCTGGCACACTTTGTTGCAAGAGATCTGCAAATGTCCCGAGGAATCTCCAAACCTTTCAAAGATTCATTCGGTCATGTAGAAGAGCTTCAAAGGCAGGCTGGTCAGGTCGGACAAGTATTACAGTTGCAAATGGGTCAAAGGCGAATCTTCTACCTGGTATTCAAGAAGTCGTCCTACCAAAAACCATCCTATAGGACTATCTAGAAAACGCTGCTGAGTCTCAGCGAAAGACTGTTGGCTGACGATATTTTGAAATTGGCCATTCCAAAGCTGGCCTTAGGACTGGACGGGTTGGATTGGAGAATCATCAAGAACAAGCTAGTTCTCTTCAGGTTCACAGGGATAAAGATTTTAGTATGCTGCTGGAATTCAGATTGTTTTTTTATCGCACTTCCAGTGCAAGTAGGGTATACGATGCCACTTTATGCATGATCCTTGAGAGAATGTTTCGAGGGCGAAACAATCTTAACGAGGGGCAGTGTAATGTTACCCAGACCCACGTCACTTCGCGATGCGACGCCTTTGGCTCCTGACTACTGGGAAAACCTCGATGCCACAAGAAACATCTTCCACTAGCATCGAGTGCGATCAGCATGCGTCGGGAGGGTTAGAGACGCTTTTTGGCGTCTTAGTCGATAGATTTAAACACCGCAGCGAGTGCGCGTCAAGACAGTCAGTTTTGAACGTGCCAACCGAGTGAAAAGAAAATGTAAATAGTTAGTGAGTAGTGAATATAACTGTAATACTTGCGTTCATTTGTGAATTTTCGTTATATTAAATAAATAGACTTTATTACCAGTGTTTGTATGTGAATTTCTATCCACATAAAAACAAATAACATTACAATATGACAATCTATGTCTGAATGGTTTAATTTCAGGCAATGTAGCAATAAAAATTTATTGCATAACCACAGCTCTTTACCTATGCTGTGGCATAACTCTCCTGTATAATTCATTTTACTTGTCCCCATCTAATTTGAAATCAACTGGGAAGCTGATTGCGTTGATTTTGAAGGTCGCACCTATACTGCTGGTTAAATATCATCAGATACCACTCTCATATTTTATTGGACTTAATTTAATTCATTTGTATTACGAAAACTTTCAACAAGACGGTGCACCATACACAAATTGATTGTAATTGAATACAAGAGACTTCCAACAGAATATGAAACTAGGTTTTATTACATTTTTTAGGTGATGCCAAACAACTATATTGCCTCATTGAGTATGTACGGGGACGGCAGTGAATGCTACGACGAGGCAGCAGGTGGAGAAAATGCGTGACAGAGGCTATCCGCCACCTACCTTATCCTCACGAACAGGTACTGGCAACCAAGGAATAATTTTACGTTGTGCGCATAAGCTTCTTAAAAGTAATCATATAATGAGAATATTATAATAAATATAGTATCACCACCAGTAAGTATATGCCTAAAATTATTTTGTTAAACCTAGTTTAAAAACCCAAAAAAAACATAACGAGTAAAATACACGGCAAAAATATTGAGATAAAAAAATGAACTAGGTGATATATAATTCAAAAAAGTGTAAGTTTAAAAAAATGTGTTAAAGAAAGACTAGTCTTAAGTTTTCACCGAGAGATAAAATTTCTTAGATTGTTCATTTCTTAGTTTTATAAAACAAGGACTGCGTTTGGCGAGAAATAGCTATCGACGGCGCTCAATTAAAATGGCGACCGTCACACAAATTACAACTATTTTCCGTTCCAAGCGAGCGCCCTCGAGGGCTATTTTCCGCCAATCGCACCCAATATTTTTTTGCGTAGCTGATTAGAAATTTTTACTCAAATTGAATGTTAAATGTTGATTTAAAAAATGTATGGATTTTATTAGAGAGGACAATCTGATAATCGATTGATACACGAATGGAGCTTCTTTTTCTGGAAAACAATTTTTAATTCAAACCATTTTTAAATTTTATCAGTTTGTCCTCCATATACAAGTACAACATATTACGAATGAAATTTTGTTTGTCATCTTATTTGTAAGTTTGTTCTATTTAAATCTTAAATAAGTTGTCTTGAAGGCAGATTTAAGTTTTCTTTTTGATATAATAAAAATATGAATATATACATATATACCAAAAAAAAATCGAGCTTATGAGATTCTTAATTTTTGTAGATGGTGCAAGACATATTATATAAAAAAAATAATTATTTGCAGTGTCACTTTTTTTGTAGGTTATTATATTTATGTTTGTATATATTATGATATTTAGATGAAAAGCGATTAAATGTTTCGAGTAAAAATGTAAGCAGTTGAAGGGCAGACAGTACGCATGGCTATGGCTGGATGAAGAACAATTAAAAATCTCTATGGAAAAACTCAATTCAACTCCATTTAAACACTAGCATAGATATTCCTTTAAGACATAAAGGCTTATCCCTTATGAAAAAGCTCCTGTGATATTTACTATCACGGAAAGAGTCATATCAACTTCAAGTTATTAGTTCTTCTTTTTAATCAATTTCTGCTTCTCTATAAAAATCTTCAGTGTCTGAATTTTTCAACAACTTCTTTCATCTTGGAAAGATACGGAATATTGAATTATAAATGCCCAGCTATTAAAAAAAGATACGCACAAACAAAAAAAGTGATAAAAATTGATAGGTTTTTCGATACTAGTAAAAAAAACTTCATAGGTCCTATTTCCGTTACCTTGAATTGTTTAAATCTAATCAGATGATGAAAATTTAAATTTACATTCCAAATTTGCTTATTTCTAATAACACCGTTTGCCCTTCTGCTATTTTCGAATGAAAAAAATTTAAAGACGAAAATAATATATTATTGGTCAAATTAAGTAAATCATATGCTTATGTATGTCTCGAACTATGTATGTATTTAAGAAAAAACGAGACAATATTCAATCAAATATAAAAAAACAATACTGATCTGAAAATTGTATTCAAATTTAAATGAAATTTGCCACAATATATTCCCAAGGAAAAAATCTTCTCAGCTGTTATTAATCGGATAATTTGTTTATAGAACAGATTCGTTTTTATCAGTTCTTTTAAATTATCTTCAAAACATTTTTCTGGTTCAGATGTTTGTTTTAGAAGCACAAGAAGTGGCAATAATTCTTCAATCTTTCATTTTTTATAAGTAACAAACAGTCAATTTATTCTACTGCATTCTACTTTGAATATTGACAGTATAAATATTATCCTATCACAACGAACATTAAAAGTGTCTTACACTCTAAAAAGTGATACAAGTGATAATAACCTGAATTACGGTCTATAATCAAAGTTATCCAAAAATGAAAAATGATTAGCATCCCCGTTATTGAGTATTCTGATCCGATAATCATTTATCAAATTATATTTCTTCTTATAATCTTTATATACGGAAGAAACATGTGTAATACCTCTTGTGTATATTTAAATACATATTCAAAATAAAGTGTTCACTTAATTGTATATTGAAATTATGTTATATATATACACACATAAATGTGAGATGCAAAAATAGTTTGGTTTCTGATATTTTCAAACTTTTTCTGTTCCTATGGATGTAATAAATTTTTTCATTATAAATTTGACTCATGTTTGAATTTACCAACCTGAATACTTTTTCCCGCACATGTTGTATGCTTTACGTAGGTTACATCAAAATTTATAGAGCTGTTTTCGCGCTACATTCTTGAGCAAAAAACGTTTTTCAATTATAGCGCATTAACCATTGCAAGCACGCAACATCGATACCGTGCAGTTAACACTACACAACAACGAGGAAAGTAGCAAATTCAGTTCCAGAGATAATCTTGGCAAACAGACAAATGGCTGAAAATATATTTTTGGACTAAATTTAATCTACTGCACTGACCAATACCAAGAAAGTATAAGATATAACTGTACTGGCCAGTATATCGTATCGAATTTAGGAACACACGCAATAATTATTGCTTTTTTAGTGTTTTAAACATATTTCAGCTAGAATTTTTGACCAATTAGAAAAAAGACGGAAAAAATATTCTAAGGGCAGAAGTTTCACAGATTCTAATTTTAGAAAAAAAAAGCCTGCTCTGTCAACTCTATATGTTTCGTCTCAACTTAGAGAGAAAACACACATTTATGAAAATTTTTATTTATATTTTATCTTATAAAAAAAATAACTATTTCTTACAATCTACAAATATGGTCCCCATCCGATGTACATCTGGCAAAGATTATCCAGTGAAGTGGCTTCATTGATGAGATGATTGGTTTGTCCTTCAACGGACAATGGCATTATCACAGTCTTTTGTCTCGATTTGATTTTACCTTGCAGCCGCAATTCGATATTTTTGATATGATCAACAGCCTGTAAGGAAAGAAGTTGAACGCGTAGTTTTCAAACAAAAATCAGTAACTAAGTATAAATTGTCAACTATAACAATCCAAGATAATGAGGAACAACCACATATTATTCCTAGAAATGAAGGAGAGGTTTTCATATGATTAAACTGTAGAATCATTTCCTGTAAGATTTAAGTTTAACATTAAAATCGGAGTACGTTTTACTATGCAAATGGCACAAACAAACATAGGAAAATTAAATTTAAAAAATAACTTTTCAAATCTATTTCTAATAAAAATTTAAATAAACTACCTTGTGTCGAACAGTAGCCAAATTAATGATTCCCTGATTGCCAAATCAATGATTCCCTGGTTAATATTTTCAAAATGAGCACTGATCCTAGATGTGCGAAAGTGAGTGTCAACTGGTGAATCGGTCGCCCGAAAGAAAAGGAGGGAAATGATTCGTCGGTTGAATAAGTAACATCCGAATCTGTTTACTGTACTGTACTGGTCGTCTGACCGAATACTGATTCCCCTAACTCGATGAAACTTTTTGCGAAAATTACATTCCGAATCTGTATAATTTTGTATTTTTTTTATTTCAATTAAGGTTGACTGCAAGTATCTGCCAGTAACTTACCTCTTCATTGGTCCTTTCTGGATTATTTACGCTCGGTAATGCTGACACATTTCTCGGCCACGATACTAAAGGATCGTAGACAAACGGTGTCACAATCGACATTAAGGTGTTGGTATTCATACGCAGCACACGTAAGGTGCAAGCACATGATTTTCTAAACATTCCTTCAACGCCCAAGGGACCCATAGCGGCAACCATGTTGTGTGTTAGCCGAAAGGGGACTCGTTCAGGCCAATCAAACTTTTCACCTAAACAGAAAATGAACAAGTTGTTTATATTTGTTTGCAACACCTACTTTGAAATTTCAATATGAGAAAATTCATTGTCGTGACGCAATATATATCCATAGCCTTGACGCTCATTTTTACAACACTAGTAAGTAAAATAGCAAATTCTTCCAAACCATGAGTTACTTTACCTTACTAGTGTGGAAAATAAATGGCTTTACGCATGCACTCAATACGGACACTCAAATTATGCTCTCAAAGCAAAGTATGTATTCAAAAATTAACGTGATTGACAACACAACTTTAATTATTGTTCTATTAGATTTTACAAATATCATCTGTCACGATTTTAATACGTCACTGTGACTATGGTAATGCCAAACGTCAATTAAGAGAAAATATCAATTGCAGGGGAACAGATGATACGAATACTCTCAAAAATTGAACTTCCAAAGCAGGCGCTGGAAAAAATAATATATCCTAAACATAAGCAAAAGGGCGACAATTTTGGTACAGTATTCCTGAAGTTGTTTTGGGGTCGTAAACACAAGTGAATTTAACATTCATCTAAGTTTACGATTGTTAGATATTTATTTACACTCTTGTAGAATAAACTACTGTTGTGGAATTAAATTATCTAATCTGATCCACAACCACCATTTTTCATAATTTGAACAAAATGTTTACCCTTGTTAAATAAGCAATTGAAATCAACATGAACAACATCACCACAGGTGGAATCCAATAGAATATTTTCACCGTGTCTATCACCAAGTCCTAAAATGTATCCAGCCATTGACATCACTGCAGTAGTTCTTATATAAGCCGTTCGTGCAGTCAACCATGTCTGTTAATTGGAAAAAATAAACAGAATTCATTTTAAAAGAATCCAAGTCAATATTTTAATATCATTTTTGTTGAATAATTGAAACTGTTTTACATTAAGCAACATCTGAGAAATTGCAAATAAAAATGTAAATTGGTCACTATTGATTCTGGAAGAATGATACAAAAAAATTACAAACTCTGATACCTGAGCATCTGGAAAGTTTTTTCTAAACCATTCTCCCAATATAGGTGGATGCCGAGGTAACAATTTATTTTTAAATATTTCCCTTTTCTTATCTAAACTATCTCTAAGATTGCTGCAAGCTTCCTTCAATTCTTTCGCTTTCATCGCCAATCCTTAAATAATCAAATTTCCATATTAGCTTATTTGAGGAGAATGGAAAGAAATCTTAAAAATGAAGACAATATATGATTTTGAAAAACCATTAATAGTAAAAGTTGCAAATTAGAACAATGGCGAATATCAAATAAGATTTGACGAAGTTCTATTAGGTTCTAAAAAGAAGCCAGTCAAAATCGACAAACATATGTAAAAATTTTAGAACAGAAAGAATACGATGGAAAAAAGAAAAATTCGAGACAAGTGTACAGTGGGCGGATTTTCATCCACCCATGAGTATTATCTACAATTTCTGTACTCTAATAATTTTAAAGGGGTGCAAGGGGTGATGGCTCATAGGGGAAAATCAATGCCAACCTCACCTGCTCGTGTGATGATGCAAATCATCTGGTGCACCCTGCTGGAAACAGAGGCTCTGGCGACCGAGTCACGGCGTTATAACCGTTTTAAACATGAAATTGAGGAAATGCTTTTCATAAATCTTACTCACCAATACGCATGGCACGCGCGGCGTTTTAACTGCCAAACCTTCCAACACTTACTATGCTGAACCTCAAAACAAATGGATAGTCCCCACGTGAGTAGTGCTCAAAGCACACAATCTCACACTGGAAGAGCAAAGATTCAGTAAAGACTATGAACAAGAAACACCTGTTTATTGCCACATACATTGTCCAAACAATGCGAACCGAAGACCATCTGACGGAACTAGAGGAAGAACTAAAAAATATCAAATGGCACATCATCGGCCTGTGCGAAACTCGATTACCTGGAGAGAAGATGACAACCTTAAAATCGGGAAACATTCTTTGCCAAAATAACTCCGAAACAGATCATCACTTGGGAGGCGTAGCCTTTCTAATCAACAAGATATCAAACATCTAATCACAAGCTGCGATATCAAGACGCATCATCTCTATGACCCTCAAAGTCAACAAAAGGTATACCTCCATGCAGATAATTCATACATATGCACCAACTAGCGCCTCAGAAGACAAAGAGGTTGAACAGATGTATGAAGATATTGCAAATGCCAGAAAAAACACAAAAGCTAAATTTGTCGTCGGTACAGGGGACTTCAATGCAAAGATTGGTCAACGCTTGAAAGAGGATCCAGAAAACGTTGGTAAATTTGGATTGGGTAAAATAAATGTCAGAGTCGAAATGCTGCTCAACTTTTTAACACAAGAAAGTTTCTATTGTCTCAACAACATTTTTCAACAAAAAAGCAAAGAGAAAATGGACCTGGCAAAGCCCCGATGGCGTAAAAAAAACGAAATAAACTACATAACCTGTAACCAAAGATCAATTTGCAGAGACGTTTCGGTATTAAATAAAGTAAATACAGGCAGCGATCATAGGCTTATAAGGGCGATCTTGATCCATCTTGACCTCCAAAGAGAGAGAAATAAACTTATGAAAATACCTCGATTTCCTACTATAGAAGTAATAGAAAAGAAAAAGGATAACTACCAACAGGAACTAAACAAGAGGAGTTGAGTATAGACCAATTGGCCCAAAATATAACAGCAAGTGTTCAGACCAGCGTGAAAAAGATATACTCCACATCTGCCAGAGTAACACCACACAACTCCAAATTAACCACGAATCTTATAAAAGAACGAATAAATCTGGAAAGGGGGACAACGAGGCACAGTGAACTAAATAAAACCATTAAAAAGGAAATACTTAGGACAAAACTCTCTCACGGTAGAACACAAATCAGTAGGATGAAAAATGAGAACGGCACTATAGTAACAGAGAAACAGGAGATACTAGAGGCAATAGCAAAATTCTATAAAGCTCTTTACTCACCATCATTGGTAAATGAAGATGTGAGACACCCTGTGACTAACTCGGGCTCAGAAGATCTACCTGACATAACAGAAGAACTACGAAGTGCTCTCAAACAGATGAAAAATGGAAAATACCGGGGAGTAGACCACATAACAACCGAAATGCTCAAGTTGGGAGGTAGTACATTAGAGAAATCCATTATCGCAATTTTTAACAAATGCCTGCATGAAAGTAGGGTGCCAGAAGATAAAACCAACGTCGAAAATTACAGACCTATTAGCCTGTTGTCCCGTCTTTATAAACTCTTTACAAAGATCCTTACTAACAGACTGACAAAAAAAAATCGATTTTTATCAAATGATAGAACAAGCCGGTTTAAGAAAGGGCTTCAGTACAATTGATCATTTACAAACAATGCACACCCTAATAGAAAAAACCAACAGAATACAACATGGTGTTTATCGATTTCCACAAGGCGTTTGATTCCATTGAGACATGGCATATTCTCAGATCTATGGATAACGGACGCATTGACTCCAGGTACTCTCCACTCATAGAAAACATATATACAGTTTGTTTCACGAATCATGGCTATTTTGTGTAATCATTCACGAGCTACGTACATATCGCTATACGTCTCAACGCATCTCAATATCATGAAATTCTCTACTACGTTTGTCGATCTAAGCTACGACATCAGTATGTCAAGCTTATGTCCTTCTATACAATGATAGGGCGCTGCACGTATGTCCGAAGGCAACGCAATCTTTATTTCATAGGCGTCACAAAATCATTGTGACATTTCAGATAATTTAGGTGCATAAATTTATATTTCATAACCCAGGCAATTAATTTGTATTTTGTGTGTCTGCATTATTGTTGATAATAAATCTTTCATATTATGTTTGCTTATTTAATCAATCGATATTTTTTCCTCTAATTATATGAACTTAAATGCCATATCATAGCTCGAAATCGTTACGCCACTGATTTACTCCCGTCAGTTGGATTGATCCATTTTTCGTGTTTCAAGGCAGACGCCAACATTCGTGAAAGAAACTGTAGGAACGCATCCCTACACATAAAAATTGATGAAGAGACAAAAACCAACACCATCAAGGTCCAACGTGGTGTACGACAGGGAGATACTATATCGCCAAAATTATTTACGCTCGTGCTAGAGGACGTATTTAGAAGACTCATGGGAAAACAAAAGTATTAAAGTCGATGGAACATAACTGAGCCATCTTAGATTTACGGATGACATCGTGCTGTTATCAGAAGACATTCACGAAATAGAAGAGATGCTTCAACAATTGAATCAGGAATCAAGAAAGGCGGGTCTAAAAATGAACTACGCCAAAACTAAAATAATGAGCTCGGAAAATACATATATAGAAATAGATGGCACCATATCGAAAATGTGACAGAATACAACTATCTAGGACAATTCATTAGATTTGGGAAAGAGAACAGGTCGAGAGAAACTAGCAGAAGAGTGCAGCTTTCATGGGCATCCTTTAGAAAACTATCCCATATCCTGAGGAACAACTCCATACCCATAAACCTAAAACGCAAAGTTTTTGACACCTGTATCCACCTACGGATTTGAAGCTTGAAGCTAGGAGTAATGCAAAATGCAATGGAGAGAGCCATGCTTGATATAAGCCTGAGAGACAAAGTCCGAAACGAGGAGATTTGCAGGAGAATGGGAATGGGAGTCATGGATGTTACGCAGAGGGTCGCTGAGCTGAAATGGCGGTGGACAGGGCATCTTGCGCTGCAAAAAGATGAACGGTGGACACTAAAGGTTATCCAAGGTTATTCCCGAGAGACCAAGCGAGGCAAAGGTAGACCCCCACTGCGCTGGTTGGATGATATTAGGAATTTCGCCGATAGAGACTGGTGGCGTAAAGCTCAAGACAGGGACGGATGGAAAGGTTTAGGAATGGCCTATGTCCAGGAAAAAAGGCTGAGGAAGAAGAAGAATAATTTTAAATATCAATCATATTCAATGGATAGAAAAAAAATAGAGACAAAAGTGTACAGTGGGCCGATTTTTATCCACACAATAGTATTATCTACAATTTCTGTACCCTAATAATTTTAAATATCATTCATATTCAATTTAAATAGAAGAAAAATCATTTATTCCCAAATACTTACCCCTCTGCTTGTACAATGTCATCAGCACCGGTCTCAATCCAACTAGATTTGGTACCCATTCAATCAAACCACATTCTTCATTCAACGGGGCCACAGAATATAATCGAATATTTAAACGTCTTTGTCGAGATTCAGCTTCACGATTTAATAAATGATTAACAATATCATTGAATTCCATTAGACGGAAATCTTTACGTAGATCATCTTTGGGTTTCAGCATAAAAATGTACCTGGCGAAAATAACACAGTTTGGTATTGACAATATGTAAAAATTGTATTCTAATAATAGTAGGATCACAAAAATACATAAGATAGATTAATCTTTTTTTTCAAAGAATAGCTTGCTTGGGAATCATGGGACTAACGCGGAAGCACGGAAAGAATATTCTTAAATAAATTTCTCAACTCAAGGTAATACCCTTAAATGAAGTGGAAATCAAAATCACCTTTTGTGTAAGCTTTCAGATTAAAATCTCTAAAAGTGACAAATTGCTGGAAGACGCCTTATTCGTAAAGAGAGACAATAGGTATACCAAGAGAATAGCAAATATAATACGAAATTAAAGCAGTTATAACTAAATCGAAGCTTGTTGATGAATATCAAGAGTCTCTGGAGTAACAGAGAAAATGCAACAGAGTGTGCCACATTTAGTTGCTAGGGCATCCGCGTATTCATGACAATCAATTTATTAGTTGATTGATATTGATTTTTTTAAATTTTCGATATGTTACATACCCTTTTCCATCAGATCCTCTCAGGCTTATCTTTCTTGGTCGCTGTAAGCTGGTCAATATATTAATTTCATCATCAATGCCGACAATATGAACATAATGATTCGGAAATGGATTATGTTGTGTACTACTGAAATCTGGATTGGGTAAAATTAATTTACGAAATTTAAATGTGGGCATCATTATTTCACTAAAGTCTTCTTTTGCCAGCAATCTGGAATACAGTCAAACAGATAAATCAATACTTAATATTACCAAGCAGAAGGATAAATAATTGTGTAAGTTGTATATATTTCGAAAAATGAAAGAATCATTAAATTATTTTCTCGTTCTCTACGTATATAAGCCGAAAAAATAAGTTAGGGACATATTCCAGAATAGTTTGTGTCCAATAGTGCGTGTATGCCCTATACTTAATATATATCTATATTGATATTTTCAGTTGCAAAAATATGACTCGGTTTTCTGTATGGTTTCTGGTAGGAAATTGAATGCAGTGGGGCCCTACAGTTTTGATTGTGAGTGGAATAGTATATTTGTTTCTGTTACGTGTAATTTAGTTGTGGCTGGGTTTGTTTTGTTTGTTCTTTTTTCTATATTGATTCAAGTATTTTATAGAATAATTGCATCAAGTCGAATATACCAGATTCTTCATGTAGTTTATTAGTACTATAGAGAGAAGGTTTTGTTTAAAATTAATTTAAAAAATTTTCTTTGAATTACTTCTAATGGGTGCAGGTGAGTTTTTAATACCCCAACCCATCCTATTAGGCAATATAATAGGTGACTTTGTACTAGACTATAATAAATATTTTTTTTCTATTCCAAGTTTAGCCTATATTTTAGCTGTAGGTATTTATAGAGGATGCTTCTCAGTTTTTTTACTATGAAATTTACGTGGCGGTCCCATCTCAAGTGTGAATCTATGATGACTCCTAAATATTTTATGTGTGTTTTTGATAATATTTCAAATTCACTTCCTATTTTAATAGACTGAATGAGGCAGGGAAAGTTTGTAATTGCAGAATGGTATAAAATATGTTTTATTGAAGTTCACGGAAAGTTGTTTGAGATCGAACCAATCTTTCATGAATTCCAGGTCCTTCTCAGTTTTGACATCGAGCGTGTCCCCGGAATAAAGCACTGCAGTGTGGTCCGCAAAACTGATAATTTTTCCAACGGCTCCTGCTGAGAATAACTCGTTCATATATATTATGCAGAAGAGTATTGGCCCAGTACAGTTCCTTGTGGTACTCGTACAATTTGTTGTCAATTTTCTAGGTATGATTCGAATAATTTGAATGAGTTTCCTCTAATTCCAATATTTTGTAAGGTTTTGAATAAAATTGTGAGGTTTACGGTATCAATGGCTTTTGATAAGTCAATGAAGACTCCTATTGATGCTTTGTTATTGTCTAGGTTTTCATAGACGAGTTCTGTTAGTTGCATTACAGCATTCTGAGTTGACTTTCCTGCTTGAAAACCAAATTGGGATTCAGATAAAATTTTATATTTTTCAACTAACCTAACCTAACCTAACCTTAATCATTTTTTTGAGAATTTTGCTTATATTTGTTATAAGGGATACTGGTCTATAATTGACTACTTCATCTCTGCACCTACTCTTAAAGATAGGAGTCACTATTGATTGTTTCAAACAAGATGGAAAGTGTCCTGTTTCAACTGCCTTGTTGTATAAATATGTATGTTGTAGGCTCTGCGATGTATTCAGCTACTAATTTCAATGTTTCTATCTTCGTCATCAATTCCAGGTGCTTTGTGATTTTTAAGCTTTTTTATTATATTCAAGACTTCTACTGTGGAAGCCAGATTAAGAAATATAGAGTTTTCATTAATGTATTGTTTAAAATTATTGTTGGATGTCCTTCGAATTTTGCTTGATAGTTCTGCTCCTACATTAATGTAGGCGTTATTGAAAATTTCAATATAAATATAAATTGGATTGAAAGAAAAAGGAAAATGCCTATGTATAGATTATAAGTTTATATGGGAGTGTTTCTGGTAATGATAATAAAATTTAAATGAAATGTTATTTATTATTACTCTTTTGCTCTACTTGTTAGATCTTAGCCTACCTCTAGCGGTTGGGTATAGCCACTGTGGTTTGCTTATTTAGTTTTTTCTGCTGCTGTTTTTGGAGTGTTTTGGTGTTCTTCATGCGTTTCGGTTTTTTTTTCTTGACCAATTTCTTTTGTTTTATTTGCCTCCTCAGCGGCGAGTTTGGGGATGTATAGGTAGTTCAGTGTCCTGGGATGGATTGGTGAAAGTGCTTGGGGTCGGTGGAGCACTATTGGTTTTTGGATTCGGATCTTCTTCGAGTTGTAGAGCTTTATGTTGTAAATCTTCAATCGTGTATACGATGTTATTTACATATAACCTATTCCCTTTAATGTAGCTCCTATCCTTGGTACGGTCTCTAGCTTGAAGAAGGTGTCTTCTTAAAATTTTATTATCATTCCTTTATTTTTCCGTTTGGTCATGAGAAATTTGTTTTTGTCCCTTTCAACGTGCAATTCTGAAGTATTTCCTTCTTTTTCAGTAGAGATGCCAACTCATGTTTTATTGGACCATTTTCCGCGTTACCCAATGTATCTATATTACTGATGTCGGTCTCGGTCAATTGAACATCGAGTAGTTGCTTTATATGCAAGCAGATTGAGGCAGCAGATACTTCCCTGGTAGGTATTTCTGTTTAGTCCAAAAATTATCAAATTCTTTTTTCTGCTTTCTCTTTCTAATAGCTCAACTTTGTTATTCAATTCAAAGTTTTTTTTCTCTAGTGTGCTTATTCTAAGGCTAAGTGATTCAAATTTCATCAACAGACGGGCTTCGCCTTCAATGGAATTTTTCAGTTCAATTCCAATTTTAACTATTTCGTCATATACCTGCCTAATAATTATTTCTCGTTCATTGTTGGTCATTTTCTCGTGATAGAAACTGAACGTGTGTGTGGTCGCCATTAGATTAGTTTCAATTGTTGTAGAAAATCAATAAAATATCTTTTAATAAATAAACTTGATCTTCACTTTGTTTAGAATAATTTGGACACTGCACCCACTCAACTCATTATCACCGTATTGCAAAGTTTTAATTTATATTGTTTTATTTTTATTGTTTGAGTTTACTTGTTAATATACTCAAGGCAATATATTTTATAGAATAAATGTAAAAAATAATAATAAAAAATAAAAATAATAAAAATACATTGTCTATAACACTTCATTCTGAACGTGGAACGCAGTATAGAAAAAATAATATTTTATTGTATTTTAATACAAAATGATTCTCATGCTTTGAAACGAAAATTCCTCCTTCAAAATAAAAATCAGTTCTTATATTTAAGTAAGGCTTTTTTCCCAAGATGTGATTTTTCTCTGAATATTTACAATATTAAAAGTTAGCCTTCTTACCGTGGCAACGATCTCAGCAAAGAGCTAACAGTTGTCGTGGAAACATCAGAAGGTATCTCTTTATTACACAATTCAATCAACTTTTCAGCCAAACTTGTAAAATCTCTCACCAATTTGGTAAGTGTATTTAATTTGAGACGTGGATCTGACAATATTTCAGCACATCTCTTTGATCTAACTGAATAGCTTGACTTGATGACAGATATTATCATCCAGAGGCTTTGTTGAGGAAAATGCTGCACCAATTTGATTATTATTAGTTTGAGTTCCCCGTAGACCTAAAAAGGAAAATAAAAATATGTATGACTTGAATGGGATATAAAAACCTAGTTTTATATGCTGTAAGCTGGAGTTTTATAAAAAAATATGTTAATTAATATTGGACCTTTCAATGATGACTCTTTTATAACACTAAAATAAAATGGCGGTATGGCGCGATTTTGTTAAGAAATTCAAAACTTTTTTTTCTGGAAAGAAACAAACATGTTATTTTTGTTTCAACCTTTTGTCAATGTTACGGCTGTTACCAAGGAAGATACAGCCTCTTAAATGCAACACTGAGTTTTCGATGATTGCTTCTTAACCTCGTTACTATGGTTTTGAAAAAGATAAACAAGTTCTCAAAAGCGTCTCGAAATCACGTATTTCAGAAAACTGTCATTTCAGTGACCCTTCAGTGTACATCGGAGTATACTTTGAATGTACTTATTGCGATCGTTCACACTTTTGCATATCGAAAAAAAAATCAATGGCATGTTGTTATATGTCTATAGTAGGTCCAAAAAACCTTTGGTTCAAAAGTTAACACATGCAAACAAAAATTATTTTTTTCTCGAAAATTGTTCGTTTTAGCGAAAAGCCTAAAGAGATCATTTTTGTTTAGAATTGATCAGGATAACGGTCTCAAAAACGCCACTGTTAAAACATCATGCTATAATTTTTTTTAAGTGGCAATAATACCTAGAAAATTTTGAAGAGTTTCTTTGAAAATAAGAAAAAACGATTTTTTCGCAATATTTCAACACCCCGTATCTCCAAAACGAAGCGTTTTTGGAGATACGTTTATGAACTTTTTTAATTATTTTTATGTGCTGAAATACGCTGTTAAAGTTTCTCCATTATAATTCGGACCACGGTCGATGGTACCTTAGAAGTTTAAGGAAAACTTTTCGTAGGATCGTTCTGAAAATTGTATTATGTAGATTATACCTAGGGATCTATCGACTGAAAATATTTTCAGCCTTGCGACGTTGCCACTTATATTAAAAAGTATTAACAACTTTGATTTTTTAAAAGAGACACCCTATATATTATTAATTTATTAGATTCTCTATCACCTTCTGGTTATTTTTTCATAAGATACCCATACCTATCTCTAACAGTTTCCAGTGAATTAATTAATTTTCTTTTGTTTTGTTCAAAACAGAGCTCCAATCAATAGCCCATTACTCTGAATTTTAATATTGTGAAACGATGTAATTCCAGTAATAGCTTTAGAAAGACTTCTTTCTTTGTTATTGTTGAAGATTTTCTTTTTATGTTATAAAGGGTCGCTCAAAATTCTTGATCTTTCCATCAGATCTATAAAGACCCAAAAATGCGTTTTTTAAATAGAACACCTATAATTTATTATTTCTTCAGATAGAGACTCAAAATACCTTTGTAATGAAATATCATGTTCCTATACCAAAATGGTCAAGTTTTCAAAATATAAGCAAGTATTACAGTGAATTATTTCTAGCATTTTTATAGTAGGTATTTGCTGGTTACCATGGTGATAAAACACAATTATTATTTAACAAACATTATTCGAGGTATTCCTTACAATAATTTATCTGAAATGCAAAGATTTGAAGAAAAAAGTGTATTTACCGTTGACTTCGGCAAACGCTTGCAAGTTTAAGGAAGCAACCTTGCACAGAAAATTGCTAATCAATCCATGAATGCTGCTACTAAAGAGCTACATCTGAGACAATACGACCAATTATCCCTTAGAACTTACATTCGTGGTTTGCCTGCTCATTTGCAATTGTTTGTTAGAATGAAAGATCCTAAATATCTAGAAGAGGCCATTACAATTATTATCGAAGAACAAAATTTTCAATATACCCAGAACCTATTTAGAATGCCTATGAATAATCATAAACTTACCGCTCCTCAACCACCACAATATTATCAATCCCCTATGCAAAGAATTCAATCAAGCAACATCGCTTCCACCCACCACAAAATTTCACTCAAACCCAAAATTTACAAAGTCCAGGACCATCTCAATTTCCTGAACTACATTTTCAATCCCAACCAATTCAACAAAAATTTTTCACTAATAGAGAAGTTTTCGGACCTCCTAAAGACGTATTCAAACCAACCGGAAAAACTCCAACCAATAAACCAGAACCAATGTCTACCAGAACCAGCTATACACTTCCTAGTATGAAGAAACATACAAATTCTAGAAATTATTTCAAATCCTCTGGTCCACGTAAATGTCGAGAATCCTGAAATAACATACGATCAACCAGAGATTTTAGGAAACTAATCCCGTTACAGAAAATCGAAACCCAAATTATGTCAAACACTCTGAAAATTTTCTAATAGATGCTCAGGAAACACCTCCCCATTAACAATAACATCCGAAATGTACACTGAAATTAATAACAGCTTACCTTACATAAAAATTAAAAACCCTCCAATGAAATTATTGATAGACACCGGCTGTTATAATTCTATCATAAAACCTTCTATTGCACAAAAATATTTTAGTGATTGTATCTATCATTGTCCAACACAAATAAGGACAGGCGTAGGAGAAAAAGAAGTCCGTTTTAGAGCTGATATTCCAGCAATGCCCGAATTGAAAAGCGATAAACAAATAACTTTTATTCTCTTCGATTTTCATAATTTCTTCGATGTTATTATTGGATTAAAAGAGCTTCAAAACCTTAAATTTTCGATTGACTTGGTAAAAAAACAGCTTTCCAATAATAAAACAAATATCCCAATTATTTTTAGGAACCCTGAAACAGAAAAATATAAGATTACCCTGAACTCTTTTGAAATTGCTTCCCTCTATGTGCCTGTATCCGAATGTGATGGTGATATCATAGTTCCCGAAGGTAAAATTAAGAACTTACATATTCCCTAAACATTAACAATTGCAAAAAACGGATTCGCAAAAATAGAAATTTTTAACAATAGCGATGAAATTATACAACATACTTTCGATAACCCTATAAATGTGTTGCCCTTCCCCGATTCCGACAAAAAAAACTTCGATTTCTTTCACATTGAACATTTTCTTCCAAATCAGAAAGAAAAAAAAAGGTTAGACATAAAAAATTTAATAAGACATGACCACCTGAATTGCGAAGAAAAGAAATTACTCGTAGACCTACGCCGTGAATTTTCCGACATTTTCCACTATGATAATGACAAATTATCATTCACAAACCAGGTTAAACACGAAATCAAAACTAGTGATGAAATTCCAATACACAGAAAATCGTATCGATATCCATTTATCCATAAGGAAGAAGTCCAACGGCAAATTAATAAAATGCTTGAGGACGGCATAATAAGACCAAGTCAAAGCCCTTGGAGCAGCCCTATATGGATAGTACCAAAGAAGTTGGATAAAAGTGCCAAACAAAAGTGGAGATTGGTGGTCGACTATAGGAAAGTCAACGAGAAAACAATTGATGATCGATATCCAATTCCTAACATCAACGACAATTTAGGGAGATGTCAGTATTTCTCGACATTGGATTTGGCATCCGGTTTCCATCAGATAGAAATGGACCGAAATCGATCCCTAAAACCGCCTTTAATGTCGAAAATGGGCATTTCGAATACGTCAGGATGCCCTTTGGACTGAAAAATTCTCCAGCCACATTCCAACGGGTTATGGATGAAATTCTTCAAGGTCTTCAAGGAAAAATCTGCCTCGTGTACACGGACGACATAATAATTTTTTCATCCAACCTCGAAGAACACATGAAAAACCTGAAGCTTATTTTCAAAAGGTTGAGAAACTGTAAACTTAAAATTCAACTTGACAAGGCAGAATTTCTTCGTAAAGAAGTTGAGTTCTTGGGACATGTGGTCACATCGGAAGGTATACGTCCAAACCCAAAGAAGATCGAAGCCATAAAGAAATTCCCGTTACCAAAAACTTCAAAAGAAATAAAATCATTTCTCGGTTTATTAGGATACTATAGAAAATTCATACGAAATTTTGCAAAACTTACAAAACCCTTTACCCACTGTTTAAAGAAGGGGGAGAGAATTGAACATACTCCCGAGTTTATACAAACTTTCAGATTTCAGCCGTCCATTCAACCTTACAATAGACGCCTCGAATTTTGCAATCGGTGCAGTCTTGAGTCAAGGTAAGGTAGGTCCAGATTTGCCTATTGCATATGCTTCACGTACCTTGAACCCAGCTGAGATTAATTACAGCACGATCGAGAAAGAGCTCCTTGCGATTGTATGGGCCACTCAGCATTTTCGCCCGTATTTATTCGGTAGAAAGTTCACAATAGTTACGGATCATAAACCTCTTCAGTGGCTATTCAGTTTAAAAGAGCCAAATTCTCGACTAGTAAGATGGCGCCTTAGGATGGAGGAATATGACTATCAAATACTATATAAAAAAGGAATCCAACGCAGACGCGCTTTCAAGGATAGAAATTCATGCCATTGAAAATGAATCTCTCATAGGTAATCGTGGCGATATATCAATAGATATAAACGAATTCCTTTCTCCACAACCACCGCATAATAACGATAATCTTAACGATTTCGAGGATATTCCCGTTCCAATAAATGCTAATGTGACCATAGACGATTCGAAAAAATTGATAATATCTTCATTAAAAATGCTCACCCGCCACCACTAGAACCGAAGATAATTATACACTCAAATATACAAGTGCGCCCTCCAGACTCCGATAGCGAAACGACACATTCAGCTGTCGAAGACCCCATATTAGAAATACCTTTCACCGAAAATTGTTTGAATCACTACTCTAACCAAATTATTTTTAATCAGAGTGCTAATACATCATACCATAATAATCAGAAGCAAACTTTTTGAGACCAAAACCAGGCAGACAGTTCACCTCTCAGAAAATTATGATTATGAGATTTTCAAATTCTTCAAGGAAAATGTTGACCCAAAGAAGTTGTACTGTATTTATGTTTGCAAATCTGAAATCGATTTAATTCCAGCATTAACCATAACGTTGCAAAAAACCTTCCAAAACCATGCCTATAACTTGGTAATATCCAACCAATTTCTCAAGGATGTTACCGAAAAAAATAAACAAAGGGAAATTATTTCACACCACCATGAAACAACATACCATAGAGGAATAAACGAATCCGCCTCAGCTCTGAAGAACATTTATTATTGGCCAAATCAAAAAAAGAACCTAACCGAATTTATTAATAACTGCGATATTTGTCAACAAGCCAAGTACGATAGACATCCCCCGAAAATCAAGTTCGAACTCACTGCAACTCCAACTCAACCACTCGATTCGATCCATATAGACACTTTCCAAATCGCTAACACGAAATTGTTAACCATAATCGATGTATTTTCTAGAAATGCTCAAGCTTATATCCTAGAGCCTACCTGCAATGCCCTCGTAGTCTTTGAAAATTTATTAAACTTTGTATCACATTTCGGTATTCCAAAACTCATAACCTGTGACAACGGAACAGAATTCAAAACATCAATTCTACTAGATTTCTGTAAATTACATCGTATACAGTTACATTTTACTACTCCAGGAAATTCCAACAGCAATAGCCCTATTGAGAGAGCACACTCAACCTTCATCGAACTCTTCAGAGTTCTCAAATTGAAAGATCCAAACGCATCTATAAAACAATTGATGCATTTCGCTGTCATCGGTTATAATTCATCTGTTCATAGCGTAACGAAACAAAAACCGTTTGACGTAATAAACGGCAGATTTAATTCACTCGATCCATTCGATATGACTGATGAGATCATTTTAAACCAATTTATGGCCGACCGGCGACAACGACTAAAATTTATTTACGAAAAAATATACAACACATCATTACAATCCAAATCTAAACTAATTGAAAAACAAAATATCAAAAGAGAAGACCCTCCGTAATTTCTACCCAATACTAAGGTATTTATTAAAAACAAGAGTGCCCTTAGAAGCAAGACCAAACCACATCATATTATTACAACTGTCGTTAGAGATATTGGCAATAAAATCCAAACCAGTAAAGACAAATTCATGCACAAATCACAGATTCAAAAGCCTAAAGCTTTTCATTCTTATTCGCAGGGCAATGAAGTTGACAATGATACTCCTTCTCATAGCTATACATCGAGTACAAGCAGCCATCCCTGACGTCAAAATAAATCCCATAGATAGTCCATTACTTCCCTTCCACATTGGACAAACTCGAGTGATAAGCTCAAAACATACTTTTATTCACTACTTCGAACTTAAACCTTTACAAGATCAATTGATAAACTTAGACAATTTCTTCTCCAATATAGAAAAATCCCTAAACCTTACGCACAATCACCCTGGTTTATTCTTAGGCCTTTATACTAGTATATTAAACCATGCAAAATATCTAATAACTGAAGCAAATACCCCATTGAATAATTTAACACCGCAAATGAGATCTAAGCGAGGTCTAGTCGATCTAGTTGGAAAACCCTCCAAATGGCTATTCGGCACTCTCGACTCAGACGATGGAATAAAATATGACAGCGCAATTGTAGATCTCCAAATAAATGAAAACACAATGGCAAAAGAACTCTCGTTACAAATATCTCTCTCAAGAAAACTTATTGATAATTATAATTCAACAATAACTATTTTGAGCGAAAACCAACAAATGATCAAGATGCGCTTAGAATATCTTCAAGGCTATGTTGATAAAACTATTGACGATAATGTAATTTATTGAAAAACTCAAAACATTCTAGGCCAGATTATTCTTAATTGTCAAAGTCTCATAAATTTTCTCGATAACTTAGAAAACGCTCCGTAATTTCAGCACAAGAATTAAATAACGTAATAGATCATTTAGTAAAAATATATGGACAATCCAGATTCCTTATTTTTAAGAATACTATGGATTATTACTCCCTAGCTAGCCTTCAAATTTCGTTATCTGGAAGTAAAATAATTTTCGCTATACATTTACCAATTTTCTCACCAGAAACCTTTGAAAGCTTCCATATTTTTCCAATGCCGATAAAACAGTCAATAATCATACCTAAACTACCCTACCTTACACTTGGTAAAACTGAAGAACAATACTCAGAGGAATCCTGTCCTACGATCAACAATATCCAAATATGTCCTAATCATCTCGAGCCATTAACCGAAAGCTGCATAGCCAGCCTGATCAAAGAAGCAGAAGCTCGAAACTGCCAAACTGTTACTGCCCATGTACAAGAACCTATTCTGGAATCAATAACTGACGAGTAGTTAATAGCCATTCCAGCAAGCAGTCCTCTGAAACTCCAGAACGAGTTTAATTTCAAGGAATTCAACCTCATTAGACAAACCAAGCTTAATCCAAATCCCTTTTAATTGCGGCATTAAAATCAATAACTTGGAGTTTTGGAACAAACAAGAATTATCCAAAATGAAACCACTACGATTACCAAAGATTGACATTGGGAACTTGTCTGTGTCTAGTGTTGACCAACCAATAACACTACAGACACTAGATCTAAATAAAATTCAAAATCTCAAACAAGAGATTCAGACACCAATGAATTTCCCACAAGAGACTTTTCATCCAGCTACCTGGAGTTTAGCAACAACTCTTACGTTACTTGCAATGGCCGGATTGGTAGCATTTTTCCTAAGAAAATGGTACAGAAAACCAGCAGCAATAACCAACGAAACGGGAAACCAAAGCTCACCGTTTTCGTTTCCTCTTCAGATGGGAGGAGTTATGGGAGCCACAACGCTGACGGTATGAAAATCATCGTCCGTTCTCACACTAAAAGTGAGACCGTCCGAAGAACCTTTTCTTACCCATAATACGTCATTTTATCCTATTCCTAATTCTGTTCTTTGCTTTCTTGCTTGTAATAAAACTTTGTAAAAACAATTTTCGTTAACCGAAAACCATTATTCATGCTATAAATTTGTTTCTAAGTGGCAATAATACCTACTAAGTATGAAAGCAAAATCTAGAAGAGTTTCTTTGAAAATAAGAAAAAACGATTTTTTTCGCAATATTTCAACACCCCGTATCTTCAAAACGAAGCGATTTTGGAGATAAGTTTATATTAACTTTTTTAATTATTTTTATCTGCTGAATACGCTGTTAAAGTTTCGCCATTATAATTCGGACCATCCTGTATATATATATATATATATATATATATATATATATATATATATATATATAGGGTGTTTCATAATATATGCGCATGCACCATTTTCGAGATACAGGGTGTTGAAATTGAAAAAAAAAACGTTTTTGTGATTATCTCCGGAACCGTTTATAGTACAGAAAACAGCTTTTGTAAGCATTTTCCATTCATAATAAGCTTATACTTCTTCAGATCCTGCGCCAGACTTGAACGAGAGTTCTTGATTTTTCTCAGATGTCCTCGATAAGTCGCCATGAGTAAATCCCTTTTCTTTTTTGACTCTGGAACAGGAACACCGGTTTGCTCACTGATGCGAACCCATGCATCTTGTAAATGATTTTTATCTTTATGAAACCTGTGAATGGAATCCTATAATACGGGCTCGGTTTGGTAAATTTCAAGGAAATTGATTTCGCTCTCATTATTCTACAGTTTTCGGAACACAATACAACATAAAAGGCGCGAACGACGAGAGAATGTACAGTGGCACGCTGGCTACATGTTACATGTGCGAAACCTTTGACTCGTATCGAGAAAACCGACAGGCGACGGAGAGCGAGCGAGGAACACAGAGAAATCTCGAGACATACCGAGCCCTACCATCTACACTCTCACGCTCGCAATGTCTCGGGGTGTCTCACCGAGAGTGTACAGCCGCCATTATTAAACACACAGGTACCGATGAGGTACTCAAGCTCAAACTCACAAGTACCAATTCGGTAGGTATTCAAGCTCAATTATTGTTTTTATATGATATTTAGAAAATTCAACCTGACTTGCAAAAAATGAAAAAAAAATCAGATAGGACTCCCAATAATAAATAGACTGAGGAAAGAACAGAAGAACAATTAAATATATATATCAGAGAAAGTAAATCAAAAATTGAAACTCAAAAACAAATACTGCAGCTCGAAAACGTGCCTGTCAGTCTCATTGTCGATGTGCAATTTAAAATGCGATTTAAAGGTAGTTTTGGCTAGTTTTTATTAGGCTACCCGGGTGTTATATATTTTCTTGGTAATAATTATTCATATAAATCAGGTTTCACTTAAAAACAGATACCTGCAGAAGTCAACTGTGGGTTCTTACACTATATTACCAGTTTCAGATCTTAATCATATTATCCCATCCTTATTTTGGACTCACTGGAATACAATTTTAAAGAACACTTACTTCCTTTTGTGGATGACAAATTCTCGATACTAGCTGTGAAAACGCCGTCAAAAATACATAAGCAGGTAAACTTTCCAAAAATGAATCAATCAGTTTGGTCATTTGTAACAAAATACTCTTCCTTTCCTCTCTAACTGAGCTGTGCGTCACTTCCAGCATACGAGTACCATAATTGAACCATATTGACAACAGACACGGCATCGATTGATAGATATAAGTGGTACCGTAATGAAGAGATTTTCCAAAACAGTTTATTATCCACAACTGAGTCTCATTGCCTTTGGTGTCTCGCTCCTGTGGCGGGAGGTTTTGCAAGATTTTGTCATAGTACTGAGCCAATCTTACCTGAAATAAAATTATTTTTTTGTATTAATTAGGAAAAGTGTAAGGAACTACTCAATAACAAAACCATTGAACTCAACCTGAAGAACAGGAACGGGCTCGACTTGAACAGAACGTGCGATTGTAGGATCTCTGTCCCCATTTTCGTATATTTTCGAGTCCGTTCTAGTTCTTTAGAAAGAAGAATTCACTGTACCAAACTCTTCTCCCATTCCTTGAGCACATCATTGGCTTTGCGATAATTCTGCAAGTTCACTTCTGCCTCAACATTTGACATCGCATCATTGTAGGTGGCAATTAGCAGTCTCGCTTCGGCGCATATCTTTCGCTGCTCAATCGTCAGCATGCTATAGTCACGATCATTGGGCAACATTGTTTTCAAACCTCTTTGTAATGTTGTCAATGCCTGCTCATGTTCTTCACGCAACCAATGGAGCTTTGACTTTTCCAGAAACAGAGTCGGTGGTGCGTATTCTTCAGCTTTGACAGTGTATGTGTAAGCTTGCTGATGCATCTGTAAAGCAACATTTTTTTTCTGATTAAACTTAAACACATATAAAAATCTAGGGTACCGAGTTTTATTTGGTAAACAAAGCCAATTATTTAAAAATTAATTGAGAACATTTTTGTCCCATACCTTTCATTTTGTAGATGTGAATAAGAATGATAATACCAATTACCTCTTTTAATAATAAAAAAGTAAGATTAATTGAATTTAACAGCATGGTATCATTGGAATACAATAGAAAATAATTCAAATAATTTTCGTTATTTTCTATTAGTTGTTACCTTAAAAAAACTTGATTGAAGAATTCAGAGTTCCTAATAAATTTTGATAATGTCAAAAATTATTAGCACGTAATTGTTATGAATGAACAATTAACCAATAACTGCAAAATTGTATGTCTGAAAAAAAACTCGAAACAATTTTTCATCATTTTTTTATAATTTGTGCAACTAGTTATATGCAAGGTTGGCCACATTAAAGTTCCAAAGTTTTTAATACCTAATAATTTTCCACCAGCACAACTAAGTCATTCTTATAGGCTTGTTTTCATTAGGATACCTAAGTTTAGACTTTTTAAGACAGGACCCGATTTACAGTTTTTTTTCCTAAAACGTGCATTTAACGTCTTTCAAAAAAAAACAGTGGTTTATTTAAAATAGAATTTATTCGTTTTTTCGATGAATAAAATATCAGAAATTGGTACTGCACTTATAAAATAACTTCCAAATATTAAGTAATTTAGGAAATATTTTACATTTTCGGAATCAAAGAAAGCATTAAGATTAAAAAAATATTTTTTATTAGTTCGCGCACTGTGAAATACAAATTAATATTAACGAGATTGCCCAGTGGTCAAAATTCGACCGTAATTCATTAAATTTAAACTTGAACATAATTGAGGTTTTGTCAAAAAGTATAAAAAATGCGGCGGACAAAACTCAAATCCGGGTCAGCTATACAAAAGGCAAATACGTTTGAATACCACCAGAGCATATATGTTCATGATCCTATACATCGATAAATATAAACGGCGGTAAATTCATTTTATTTAATTTAATGTAATATGCAACACATATTGTTAATTAATTTTAACTTGATGCACTCCTTCGCCATACAACCTTTAGCTATGCCAAATATCATAACACTTTGTGACCGCATTATTCTTAAAATGTGGTCCAAAGCATTCTCTTCTCGTATTAATATTAATAATAATAATAATAATAATAATAATAATAATAATAATAATAATAACGTGCAAGAAATACAGCCGTCGGCACTGGTCCACAAAGAGGCGGCGTCCTTTTGATGATTATGCGCGAGCGTTAGGGATCTACAAAGGATTTCGAGAAAAGTCCAGTGGCGGCTGGTGTGATCAAAGACCAGAAGCGGCTAGAAAGATCTGGAGAGCACTTTTCGGGTATATATTTGGGACAATTATC
The DNA here is from genome assembly GCA_958507055.1 of Crioceris asparagi. Taxonomy (NCBI): domain Eukaryota; kingdom Metazoa; phylum Arthropoda; class Insecta; order Coleoptera; family Chrysomelidae; genus Crioceris; species Crioceris asparagi. The sequence continues at coordinate 76,086,945 of OY293826.1, read as the reverse complement.
GGCATAAGAGACAGTGTAAAAGAAAGTGTGAAAATAGACAGTTTAATAGAAGAGTCAAAGTAAGCTATACCCGAGTTCGTAAATTGTAGGCAGTGACGTCTACAGCGCAAAAAACGAAAACATTGTTGCCGGGTTGTGATGCTAGTTATTTGATCATTTACAATTTTAACAAAAAATATACATAATACAATATATAGTTAAGAGTATAAAGGTTATATTTGCTGGGGGTGTCCTTCTGCTAATAAAATGTATTCGGTAACATCAATATTTATTTAATAAATAATAACAGAATTCCTGATTGTAAGAGTCACATAATAACGATGCATTTCATTGACACATAGAAAAGAGTAATAGATGAAAGTTGTCATAAGGTAGAAAGAGACATAGCACCTGTCAACTCAGCCGAAAATTCAGTAGCGTATCATTCACGTTATAGTAAGCGGGCTACTTTTTAATGAAATGGGTTGAAGTATGGACCGTATACCTGTTGAGTTGTTGAAAATGTTTATATATTATAAGGAATGTTAACATATTTACTGTTTCAGGGCAGTTTCAATATTGTTTTTGATAAAATAATAAAATACTAGTCTTGTGTGGCAACCTAACGAAAATTTCGAAAAACGGTGGCGTTTACTTTGACTAGGTACTCTTCCATATTTCTCACAAACTTACAACACACCTGAAAACTATAGGAATTCATCGCTTCGATATCCGAAAGAAGTAAATAAATTGCTAGATAAATACTTGAAAATTATAAATATATAAAAGATAACGAATTTATTTACATAATATACATATATATGGAAATAAATAGTATATATGCACTTATATACGTCTATAATTTTTTAATAAAAATCAGTTGTCAACAAACTTAAAATATGATATGCATTTTGTTCGGATATAGATATATGAAAAAATGAAAATACAACCACATTTTATTACACTCACGTGCAAATCGTACAGTCTGGCAGGCATTAGCTCAAATATGGGTTCAAACGGATGGAGAAAAATGATGTTTCTGTGTGTTATAAATGTGTTTCTGAATTAATTAATTAACAACTTTTTTCTATTCAATGAACCTGTATCTGCCTCAATATTTTTAATTTTAATGTAGGTATGAACACTTTCAACTCAAGATATGCCGTTACCATGACATTTATAAATAACTAATGATGGTTATGAAATCTCTCATTGATGGTTATGAAATCTTTCCTATTTGTGGTTAAATTAATCTAAATTCACGAATGTAAAATGATTAATTATTTAAGAGGAATCGTACGACGGTGGTCAAATTATAAAGGGTCAGATATACCGCTAATTCCGATAGCAGGTGTTTGTTGTAGACACGGTCAATGCCATTTCAGATAATTCAAGTAAACGACATGCAATCTCACTTTCAAAGGCCCACTCAGCAAGAATAGTGTTTATGATCGCTCGATACATATTTTTTCAATAAACAGTAGCCTTGCTTCATCCTCATATAAAGTTTTCCGTACGCCACTGGAAGTCCTAGATGATCACTGAAACGTCATCACTATTTCCAAAAATTTAGTGCCTACAATTTACGAACTCGGGTATAGTAAGAATATCCAAAAGTAAAGTGAAGTTGTAATTTTTATAATTCTACTTTCGAGTGTAAATAAAGTTTATTTAATAATTGTAAATTAGTCTCAATTATCTGCGAACCAGCATACGCAACAATATAATAATTCTAAGTGCTGGTGAATTTAAAGTAGTGCAGTTATAAGTAGATAGAACACTTTTGGCATCAACTTCAAATGTAACACACCAGTTTAATTAATATTATTTTCTACTACTCAGGGCACCAACTAATAAAGTCGGTCCTAGTTTTTGTAAAAAAATCAATGTTTTTAGTGTATCATTAATAATCAAAGTCTTTGAACGTTCACTTATATTCAGAGATTTGGAAACATGGAGGAAAGACACATATTTTACAATTTTCTAATGCTGTAACACAGAAACCGTTAATTTTTATGAAAAATTTCCAATTTAAATGTTGCTGGATATTATCTCTTCTTTTTCTTTTTGTGTTTCGAAAAAATTGTCGTCTCCATCCCCTTTGTGGTAAGTTCTTGGGGAAGGATTTTTTTAATATGGTACCATTTCTCATCACTCCCCTTTCAAATGCAAAAAAAAACAAAATTGAGGCACGTTTACTATGCAAAAGGTGCAAACGAACATAAAAAAGTACTCGAATTGTATACCTCCACCGTTTGGGAAATCGGAAAGAAATAAGGAATCTAGGGAATGACCAACAAGATATGAAAATAACACTGGAAATAAATAATATTACAAAAAGATTGTATAATAAAGAGTCTTTAGGCTAATTTAAAGTCCCACAAATTTTATTATTGTTTTTACCTGTTGGTACTTCTAGTAATTTTTAGCACTCGTGTCAGTCATACTGACAGAGACTTTTACCTATACTATCTTCTTGTATCATGATTCAATTTCCAGTATTAGTTGTTTTCCATTCTTTATTGGTGCTAGTTCCTTACCTTTCTTATTGTTAACTAAATAATTCTTAAATTTTAATTCCTCTTTGATTCCGAAAATTTTATATAATTTTTTAAATTTTCCTTTCATTGCAGTATTTCCAATAATTAAGCTCCGAAAAAACAAATTAGTTTAATTTTAAATAAAACTGAGTTCTTTTTTCAAATGCAACGATTAAGAAAAAACCTTGTAAATCCGGTCCAGCCTAGATAAAATCGAATATTAGGTATCCTAGTGAAAACATATTATGATAGGCTATGGCCTATAAGTCCTTGAAAAAATAATTAAGTATTGCAACAGATAGAAAATTATTAGTGATTAAGAGTGGAACTTTGATTTAGTAAACAGTGCACAATAATTATTCCTTTAATATAATAATAAATTACACTTACCCCCGCTTTTCGAGCAGTTTTGGCACTTAACAACCAGCATTCGCCAATCAGAGCATCCAGATACGGGACAGCACCTCTCATCTTATCCGTAACAATTTTTTTGGCTAGATTCAATGAAACGCGACGCAAACAAAGCAATGGTTCCACAATACAAACAGACTCTTGAACGACCTAAATATTCAATCAATTAAACGTTTATTATAATTAGAATAAATTAAATAAAATAAAAATGAATATACCTTTATTCTCAATAACCATTCATTGGTAAGTTTTTTCATCAAACTTTCAGCATAGTGTTGATCATTCGGCTTCAATAGGAGATCAGATATGACTTTTTCTACCTGTTGTAGCTCGTTTAGAGCGTGCAACTTGGAAATGTAGCCATAACCGTGCTGATAGGCACCTTCTTCTAAGCTAGCTGCACCAAAAGCCTCCACTTGTTGCTTTGATAACTTATTGAGGGTCTTTTGAAATTCACATCTCTCACCTGCAATAATCAGTGTAGAAAAAAAGTCAATTGCATTCTAAATTTTAACTATGATTCCATAAACTTATGCTATTAATAACCAACGGCTCGTAGCCAGCGAATAGGTAAATTTAACGCTTTTAATTTTTATTATTTCCCGATCACTAATACGGAAAAATTCTTCAAACAAAAGGTGTAGGTAGAGATCATACCTATAACTCAAAAAGAATTTTTACGACCTTTAGTCAATGGCTAATTTCTGAGATTTTTGTAAAGTTTGGTCGGCCGCCATTTTGAAAGTACTTGTCCGATCATGCCAATTAACGAAATAGACCGAGATATTTGTATGATCCATCGATCGATGGAAAAACAAATAATCAAACACGTATTTCTTGATTTTACGAAAACTATCATTTCACCCTTCAACTATTTTAAATTCTAGTTACAGTTTATTCCATTTTATTTACGTTATGCTAAAAAATAATCAAAAATTGAACTCATATTACGTACCTAATTGTAATTTACGAATTTTTATTCTAGAATTAAAATTATATACATAATGGAAATACGACAACACTCGTATACCTACTCCTATAATGTCCATTGCCGAATTTAAATTCTATAATTCAAGTATTGAATTCACAAATAACCATTATGTACCTGATTTTAAATTCAAGAATTAAAATTAAGAAATTAGAATTATGTACAGTGCATCCCATTTTGGTTGAGACAGCCAGGTATCTCGGTTGTTCTGAAAGATAGAACCTTGCGGTTTTCGCGTTCCTGTGTCACTTTTATGAAACTCAAGATGGCCTGAACAGATTTTGCCTTAGTTCTTTTGTTCTTAGGTTACAGGGCGTTTGTGAAAATTCACACTTTTTGGATTCCCCACAGATCTACGAAGTTTCTCAGTGATAATGTCAAATTGAAAACTTATCCCATAGAGAATTTTATGGAGAATCCAGTGGCGCACGCAATTTTTTTTTAGGGGTATAGTAATGGATATACGACTCAAACTTATAATTTTTTTAATGGAACACCCTGTATTTTATTATCTGATTAAATTAATTTTTTTCTTTCAAAATAATATATAGTATATGAACAGAAAGTTTTAAGAAATACTCTAAAATCACTAAAACAGTGAATTTTAATAGTGGGCTATGGTTTCTTCATACAAGAAAGGTTCCAATTCACGGAATATTACTTGTTAATTTTCCATGAAAGAAACAAAAATAATACTAACGCTAATTCACTAACAAAACACAAAACTTATTTATTGAATTGTTTAATTTGATGTCCATTTTCCCTAAAACATAATTGACTCACTTACTCAATACGTCTTAATTTTAAATATCAAGGGCCGTCTTTGTAAATTCTAGAAAGCTTCCTCAGTTGTTGCTCATAATAATATTGATATAAATATAAAGTTTTCAAAATGCTGTAAAATTACATTGAATTTTAATTGTACCATGGATTTCAAAGTCTTACTAAAGGGATTATTATTTGTGATTTTTTTATAGTAGTTCACAGATGATACAAATATTGTTTTTGTCTTACCATTTTTGAAGGATATGAGCGCTTTTCCAATTTGTACTCCCCAACTTCTATCGCCACCCATTTCCGGTGTTTGCAACAAATCATGCAACTCATCGTACTGTCCCAATCGCCATAATGGTTCAGCTTGCATTTCCATCAACATATTACCAAATTCTGGTTGCGTTTTCAAGGCGCCTCGTACAAAATTCAATGCCGTATTTATATTGTCCAAATCCAAGTAACACTGTACCAAACCCTTTTTGTGAAAAATGAAAATACATAGAAGCAAGAAGTATTTTCTGTTATTTTAATATTGAAAAAATAAAATATTGATTAACATGTACGGGCTAGAAATTGTCTATACGTTTTTTGTAATGTATATGTAAAATCAAGATTATGTGAGTTAACAAATCGATTTCTCAGTCGAAATATTAGCTAGAAAATTATTTACCCTTATATGTTGAAGTTTTAACGGTTGCATCATCTGTTCATAGAATGTTGTTGCATCTGCCAATTTTCCAGAAACCTCAAGTGCCAGGATACGTTGTTCCACAGATGGTTCTTTGCTTTGAAGTGCTGTTACACCATCTACTCCATCTGGTTCTTCAAGCTGAGCATATATCTATTTAGAAAAAAAAAACATTAATCAATCCAAAAGTCTCATTGATTCTACATGGTTGAGATGTAACTAACAACAGCAACGCGATTGCGACCTGAAACTATACCAAAAACATAAGCATCGCGCTTGCGTGTCAATGTAATCTTAAGAGTATTAAAAACGGTAAAATTGTAGCACCGTGGCAACAAGGTTCTACAAAATGCTAGCAGGGTGTTTGCTATTTTAACATACTTTAGCCCGTTGTACTTACTTCAGCTAAAAATGACAGATGATTTGGAAACTCGTCCTTTTTCTCTGCAATATAATCTTCTATGTACATAAGAGCTCTCGGATATTCCCCACAATAATAGTTACATTTCGCCAGCTGGAGTTTACAGAGTCGATTTTGGAAATTCTGAAATAGAAGATAAAAACAAAATTTCTAATAGATAGCAATTTGAAGGAAAATTTTACTTACCCTCATCATCAGAAAGTGTTCATTTGTGCTGCCTGGCAATCCTTTTTGCCATTGCCATTCACGTATCCAGCGATCTAAAAAGTCTAAAAGCAGGAATACCACTTTGGTGCATTGCATCTGTTTTACTTCCTCTGGTGTCATAGATTGACGCTCAACTGAAATACCCGGGATAGGGATAGGCCTTAGCTATAATAACCCATGTGATTACATTTTCTCTTTAACTTTGATAAACACTAGATTATGGATATGTCTTAAGGCGCTTTTGTTCAAAACTACCATTCAATCTAGAATATAAACCGTCCTAAATGAGTCAATATACTAACCTAACGTTCTGTTCATCTGTTACAATAATAATCCACTACTGTGCATGTTTTACATTATCCCTCCCTCTACTGTGCATCTGTTGAAAATGTAACTCTAGAAGACTTCTTTCATAGCTCTCTTTAACAAAAATCTTAATACTCAAACATACAAAGTTTAACTTCTCTCACACACTTCGTATACAATATTCTTCAATGCAAAACAAATGACATACTACACATCCATGATACTATATTTGTTATAGTATCATGCTACACATCCGGGAGGTACTGGACCTTTTTTTCCTGAAGTTGTTGATTAGAACTCATCAAGCATAATAATACTAATAAACACTCAAGCGGTGCTAAGCAGCAGCTTTTCATATTCTCGCATCACGGGAGACCCATAATCTATACATAACATAATAAAACCACAGTATAAAGAAATATACAGTAGTCCAACTCTCGGCGGAACCTTTGATTTTATTGACTCAAGGTCAAGAGCTGGCTGCCATGTCTTTTATTTATTTATTGAAGCTAGGTATCAAAATGGATTGACATCCAGCCAAGAATATATAAAGAAAGGAAGACTAACTCTGTATCCTGTTCTATAAGCAGAAGTGGCTGAAATAACGTCCCGTGATAAGTTGTCAATTTGGGATGTTGCGCAGTATTTAACTGTGTTATTTAAGCTTCCTCCGCCCCATACTACATAAGGATGCGCTGCGTGATTTCGCGCTACACATACACACCGAAATGACATACGATAACCCAATGTTTTTTGTGCTACTCCCACTACTCCTGTTACTCGTCCTCCCTATATTTGTTCATGCATCCAGCCATAAGTCATATCCAGATCCAAACAAATATAAACATACCAACTTACATTGAGTATTTTCTGATCTAATGTTCTTTGTTTGATGAATAAACTGGTGATTGTCTGGATTTCAATAAAGGATTTTTCCGTTATGCCATCAGTGCCTTCAAGAAGGGCATGAATGAGAATGTGAGGTAAAAGGTGCATCAGTATTCTTTTATCATGCTTCATACTTGGCAGGCAAACTTTTAATAGAACCTTTCGTTCATTTGGCAGTGATGATATCAAAGAGCAGGCCCAGCTGGAAAAACATTTCTCTGTCAAAAACGAAAATGAATAACAGAACTAATCGTAGCGTTTCTGGCCCAAAAATAAGTACTGATTTTACTCATTTTTATAGTTCCGTGCCCAAAGAGTGCCAACAGGACCCTATTACTTAGCCTTCGCTGTCCGTTCGTCCGTTAGTGTGTCTGTGGACTGTATTTCATTTTCATTTTTTTTTGCTCTACCTTAATAATTTTGAACCGTAACAGGTAGATACATGAAATGTTCAAAAATTAATTAGTACAGTAGCTGCTATAATAACAAATAATGAAAATAAAGTTAAAAATTAAAGGGGTTCCCATACAGTAAACTTTTTTTGCTCGAATTTTATAATGGCGGTATCTTTTGAACCGTAACAGTACACAATTCTTGTTCGGTGGTCCGGAATCCTTCGAGTTCGAATCCGACTCGCACTTGGTCAAGTTTTTTCTCATATAACCTTCCATAGAGCTAAATTACCTTTTGAGATGTTATACTTGATGCTAAATACTCATGATACTGTATCATGTCAACTACCTAGCTCTAATAATAATAAATGTTTATTTTCCAAGAAACATAAACAGGAATTAGAAATGTGATATAATAAACTGAATATGAGTTATTTATTCTATTACATTAACAATAAATATTTTGCCATTTTTTTAAATTTCAGAAATTATTATAGTTTAACAACATTATGAAGAATTAATTATTTTTCAATTTTCGCTTTAATTTTTATTAATATAAGATTATTTGAATGTCTAGTTAAATGATTGTGTTGATTAATATTAACTTAACTCGAAAAACTAAATTTGAATGTTTCAGATTATTTTTGACAAAATGAATGAATATACAAATTTAGAGTTTATATAATGAACAAATATCAAATAAGCTCCCGGATTTATATAAATTAACTATGGGTTTCTAGTAATCCAGTTCGAATATGCACTTCATAACTTTATAATGATGGCTTCAGATATTTGTTGCTAAACTGATATTAAATATATGTTTTCTTTAAAATAAAAATTGATGTTTGCAGCTCGCCGGATATCCGTTATCCGGCCAAACAACTATCGATCATTTTGTTTCTACAAGATACGGCTGAGAGATATAACAGGTTCTCAGTTATACTCACTTGTACAACCATGACTGGAAGGACGCTCCCGAATTCGATCCGTAAATAGGAGTGGGAAGATTGCCAATCAATACCGATTGTGCTATCATATACCTTGAAGAGAGTAAAGGCAACATAACTTCCCAATGTGCTTCTGAGAATTCATTCCACAAGTGCCACCTAGAGCTGCTAGGTTCCGGAGAGATGTCGTATTCTTTGAGGATCTCCTGGATAGCTAAAGCATATCGGTCCATACTCTGCAAAAAGCAATACTAAAGAATCATAAAATCCAAAAAATCAGGGGAAAAGTAGATGTAAGCATACTAACATATAAAAAACAAGATCACTAAGTATGTCACTGTAAAGAGACAGTAGAAGATGATATTGATAACATGGCTAAGATAAATCGCTGAAAATAAAGTTCTTGTCTCTAGTTTAAGGGCGTAATAAAGAAGAAAACTTGAAAGAGTGATGGCAAATTCGGTCCCTTCAGGTAACAGATTAAATAAAATACTTTATATCATTTTAATAATAGGAAAATTCCCTCCCAACTACAAGGTTTATCAAAGTTTTACAATAATGGGGTATTTAATATCTCTTTTCGTAGAAAAAAATTAAACGTAGTGAAACGTACGAAAAATTATTTAATATTTTAATGGAAATCTGCACCCAAAATTATATTAAATTAGACATATCTGAAATTTCTATTGATTTTGAAAAAGAATCAAGGCTGTCGAACGAATTTGGCAATTAACTCAAATAATTAGAAAAATTCAACAAATCAGCTTAGTATCTCTCTACCAACATAATACATATCTTTTCATAGATACTTTGAAGATTTGTTTTACAAGTCATTTTTGTTTTTGTGATAAACCTAAAGAATTTCAAATGGAAACTTAAATAAAATTACAAAGTGTACTCGCAAATAGTAAAATTACCACTAGGAAAGTTAAAAACCGTCAAAAAATTAAAAATGATTGAATCATGTACAAAAAACGAAATATGTCGTTTGCATTTTATGAAATGTGTCTCATTTCACTGTGGCTTATAAAATTATACATGTTTAGTCTTTTAAGTTTTATGCAAACTGTCTAGAATGTGGATGTATTTTTTTATTTTATTTAATAAAACCAAATTATTCAATGTGGCAGTTTTATTTTACTGGCCTTCTATAAAAATCGTTTGCCCGATCCACGACGAGACAAAATTTGCCTGTATAGTTTCAGGTAAATACAAATTTCTTGGCCGATAATTTTTTGCCTTCATTGTCCTTGGTAGGGAATTTGCCTGTTCCCACTTGAAAAATCGTATTTTTCTAGAATAAGACTACATTATAAAAGGTCTTAAATAAGTCAACTAGAATGACGCCTACATTCTGAAAAATTTGGTTGAATAGTGGAGAAGTTTTCAGAGAAGTAAATCAACCAATTATTGCAAATTACTATGAAAATATATTAAAATCTATACCGACGTCGATATCGTTTGTGTAATTGGATAATTAGTATTCGCTCACAATCCTTCTCAATATTATAAATGCAAAAGTAAGTTTGTTTGTTACGCTCTCACGCCTAAATCACTGAACTAATTTTGATGACATTTGGTACAGAGATAGATTAGCCCTTGGGAAAGAACATAGGCTACATTTTATTGCCCGTGGGACTCTATGTGGTGGTTTCCGCACCTGAAAGTTTTATATTTCTGAACTCTAGGGCTGGATTTTGATGGTCTTTTTATCATGTATGTTTGTAAAATTTATTGGAATGATCTGGTAGTGGCTGTAAGTGTAACTGGGCCTGTTAGGTGGAGGTTCTATAACTGTAATACCCAAAGAAATATCTCTAAGCTCTATGGTGGAATATTCGTGGATTTTTTGCTATGTTTGTGTGTAGTATGTCACTGGACTGTTTTGTGAGAGTCTGTCAGTGCAACTAAGACTTAAAGGTGGAGCGTTCCAATCCGCAAATTCACTAAGATATATGTAGGAGACATTCTCATGCTATTCTCTCTTGGTGGATGGATCTGGGTTGGCGTTCGGACTGGTTCTACGTTCGAGTAGGACTCCGAGGTAGAAGGGTTCCATACTCTAGACTTTTTATGATTTTCGTACCACAATCTACTTAAGTGTTTTCCTGGGAAGTGCTGCGTAAAAGAGTTACTATTACTATAGACTCTCTGGTCTCAATTTTTTTTACGCCCCCTACCGATAAATCTAGATACACGAAAGTTATTTCCAGCAATGTCTATTAGATTTTTACTAATTGGTCTTATTGGTCCATTTAGAGAAAGATTTACGAAGCTTCAATATTAACCATCCTGATAATGTATAGGCTCTCACCTGCGTATTTTTTTCTGTTTGCAGTGCCTTGATAAGTTCATTCAATGAACTAACTATAAATGAATCTTCATTAATGTAGAATGAAAAAGATCCTTGATTGTGAGCATATCTAGAAATACAAACATATTTTTTGTCTTATCAAATGTGTATTTTTAATAATTACCTACCTTCTGGGGAAATGACTGGGTTCTACAGCACCCAGTTCTCCTATAACCTGTCCACAAGCCAATTTCAAAGTTTCATCTTTTTCACGACAACCCATCGTTAAAATATCAATTAGTTCTACAATGGTGGGATCGATACCGTTGTAATCCAAGATCATTTTATCTAGTTCCTCTCTGCTTTGCTCCAAAAATACTTTTAAAGACTGTAAACCTTTTATTCGCACCTCTGTGGCCTCATGCGTCAAATATTTCAAGAATCTAAAGGCAAAGAATGTGTATTTAGCAATTTGAGTGACATTCAGAATTTCCATCGTTACAGAAATATTAGAAATGGTATCAAATAGAATAAATGTATGAATATATTTTCATCATTCTATAAAACGAGTATAATCTTTGAGTTGAGAAAAAATATTGAATAATATGGTTCTAATCCAGAGAAATCGATAAAAACAAATGTTAAAATGCAGTTTAATCGATGGGAAATTAGCGCTACAAATTTAAAAGCAATTCTGTCGCCTGAATGCATGATTTTTTAATTCGAAGGAATAAAAACGTGCGAAGTGTACTGAACTAGAAACCCAGCAACATTGCTGATTGTAGATTTATAGAGGGTTTGATTATTATTTGATTAACTCTAATATGAAATCTCCTTCCCTTCGAAAACCGACCCCGAAAGGGGTGATTGGTGCAGTTTTTCTAGAAAATCGAAAACCCAAGAAGGTAGAATTAAAGATAAGAAAATATCCGGGAACGTTTAAACATTTTTTCAAAAGAACTGCGATTTTCGAGTTTTTGATATCTGAGAATGGCAAATTAAAGACCAGGTTATTTGTAGCAATATTTATATTGCACATTTTTTTCACAGAGTTACAGTTTTCCAGTTACAACGGTGGTAAAGTCTATAATCTGCGTTTTCCGCGACGATGTTTCTAGATTTCAGAATAATAACAAGTACAAGCAAAAAATATACAAGGGTAATGGTATAAGTTAACGTTCAACGACTTTTGTGACTAATGTAACACTCAAAAGTGTGAAATATTTTTTACAAAAAATTGAACTGACGTTATTAGTTGGTGCACTTAAAAATAGAAAATAGTATTAATTCTATTGGTGCTGGTACTTGTAAAGTTGGTGCAAAAAGTTTTCAATCTAACTGTACCAGCACCAATGCTAAAGTATAGAAATCAATCTATGTCACTAAATAAAACTCTATCTCACACCAGTACAAAACTATTTTATGACCAATAGCTTTTTAAATATCATTGCATTTTATCGCCCTTTTTACCTATTTATTTTATCTTTCAGAGAACACTGCTCTAACTGCTTCAAATATTTGCGAACAACCAAAAGAATCTCATGATCGATATTATTTCCATTTAAAAAGAACAAATCAGGTATATAATTTTTCGTATGTGCCTCATTCGTAATAATAAGATATCTAAAGATATCGTTAACTTGTCTAGGACAATGTTCAAGTAACGGTAGAATTGAAATAACAACAAGAGCCAGCTGAGGACCTAATGATTCAATTTCGCATGTATGAATGAAGGCATTCCAAACTTCAGCATTCAACTTGGGATAGTTTTCGCAATTTGTTGTTTGCAGCATGGCTATTATTTTAAATCTCAAAGGCATTATGTGTTTGGGTCCCATATATCTGAAAACAAAATGTAATAGATTCCAGTTAAATACAAAAACTGCAAAACACACCTAAATAAATCAGCCAAACTGAGAAGGAATCTATCTTTTCTGGAATTCTTTGATATCAATTTAACATCGAAATACAAAAGAACGCCCAAAAAATGCGGTTGTAGATAATCAGCCAATGAATTTGTCTGTCTCTTTTCTGAATCTTCAGATGTTAACAATTTCAGGGCAAGCAGGACTCGGTCGTTCTTCTCATGAAAACTCAAAAGCAGTTCATTCAATATAATCTAAAACACAACCGGTACCAAATAATATAATATTGAAAAAGATCCTTATCAACCTTACTCTAAAATTTCTCTTTCTCAACGAAGGTCCATTGATACCGGTAGTCTTTTCCAAATAGACCATACCTTTCTTGAAATCATCGTGAGACATTTCCAGAAACATGTGAATGAAAATATATCCATATTTGCATGCCAACATGTCCGATATTTCTGTTTCCATTAATGTTGCTGCCTCGTCAACTAAGCTGGTAACGGCAGGCATTTTAATTATTTTTGCAATTAGATAGGGGAGGAGATAATTGCTTTCCTATAATTTGCATAAATAAATGTCAGTTTTTTTTGTAATATAACACATAATACAAATCAGCCCATTAAATTATAACGTTTTGGCTATAATTAAGCATATTTTAAGAAAAATAATTTTACTTTTTTTAAGGTATGCGCCCGCTAACGGTGATGTCAGAGTATCGAAAGTTATTTCCAGAAAATTTTCTTGACCGTTTTTGGCCAAGGAATTTGGTTTACCAAAGTTCTACAATGAATAATATTTTCTGAGATTTTCTTACCGCAATATATACACTGAATCAATACACTTTCATACTTGACTAATTGAGTCCAAACTTTTGTATAGTTCTAATCTGTCGATAATGTGTTTTCATGAGTTGATTCCAGTTTTCTGTAGTGTTACTTAGTAAAAATGATCGTTTTTTTATAAACTATACATATTGAAAAAACCTTTCAAATTTCATGTTTTTTTATCTATCTTACACTTTTGATGAAAAATATTGTTTTTCATAGGGGGCTCATTTCTAAGTACACAAGTGCATTAAATACCGTAAATTCACCTGTGAGACAAAGTCCTTGGAACTATAAAAGCCCAACATTAATGAAACCTTTTCCAATGATGTGGCCAATTTGTAATTGATTAGAGCTTGATTGACTGTACATAAATGAACAATAACTTCACATAACTCTTTCTTATTCTGTGTGTAAATAGATGTAGGACTGGTATTATTTAGTTTTGCCAATTTGAAACATTTATTAACAGCCACCAGGGAATACTTTGATGTTGGAACCATGACAAAGTAGAGAAGAATTTTCATAATTTCCATTTCGAGGTTTTGACATTTTGATTGTATTACATTTTCGATGGAAGCAAGTAGTGAGTTCTGAAGGTCAAAATCTGAATATTTCAGAGACTTTTTTGTAAGAAGCAGCAAAGTTTGGAAAATGGTGTCGATAATTTGATTTTTGATGTCTGACGATAATAAATCATTATCCTGAAAAAAAAATCAGTGCAATACAGGTACAAATAGAAAGTATTTGATTTATTAAATAAAGCAATAAAAACTAAAATAGAATAATGATATCTTACTTAGTTCTTAGTTCTGTTATGAATATTTTACTAGCATGAAACAACTTCTGTGAAGGTCACAAACAAAAATAAAAGTTCTGCTTAAAAAAATAGAAAAACACGTTAATACGTTTTATTCAATAAAAAATAACTATTAGTCATTGCAATAAACATGGAACTCGTCACGTATGATATTATTGTTACTATAATAACTAACTAACAAACAATACTAAACTCTGATACTATGCCCATATTGAAATATACGTAATTCTGAAATTTGGTGATTCATTTGATTTGCCGTAAAAAGAGCCCCTAATCGTATATGTATTTGTGTTGCAGTAGAAAATAGCAATTTTTATTAGGTAGATCTGACTTGAAATCGTATGAGAGCTACATAGCTTCGTGGAAGATGCCTTCCCAAATGCGAAATTCGCGCTCAAAATTTGGAATATGTTTGACCATGTTTGCCTATAGATTTTTTTTGTCCACGTTTAGTTATGGAAATAGTCAGGAATGTCATGGGTCACAACATTCGTGTTTTCATAAAATGCAAATATGCCCTCGTTTGTTCATCATTTGACAATGTTTGCCCATGCCATAGAATTTTTAATTTTTTGATTAAAAATAGAATTTATTAATAGACAGTTTGTTGCCCCCCAAATGCAAAATTCATGCTCAACTTTTGGAATGTGATTGCCCATGTTTTCCCATAGATTAGTTTTATCACCCTTAGGTATGGAGATATCATAGGTACCTTGGATGAAAGTATATCCCCCAACGGGGATCCGATCTACGGTTCCTCCTTCCTAATGAATTTACAGCTCGAAGGTTACAGAGGCCTCGAAAAGGTTTGTTAATTCGTAAATCAATGCATTAATAAGAAAGCAGTTAATTCAGATTCATAGCAATTATATTAATACACAACTTAATTGTGTCAATATTTGAAATTATAACCATGGGTTTACAAAATAATTATGATATTTTTTTCATTCTCAGAGTCCTAACTACAAAACCAACCGTGAGATTTACCGAGCAATTTTCAAGTACAGATATAAAAAAAATGTGATAAGATGTACAGAAGAAAATTTGTTTTTTTGGAAAAAGGGTTGTAAATCAAAACCAATCTATGAGCAAATATGGTCAAACAATGGGTAATCGAGGACATATTGTCATTTTTTGAAAAAACGATTTTTGTGCCCCATGACATCCATGGTACCTAGTACCTATGAAATTTCCTTAACTAAGGTTGATAAATCAAAATTAATCTATGGGAAAACATGGTCAAACGATGTGGCAAACGAGGACATATTTTCATTTTCTGAGAACACGATTTTTATGCCCCATGATATCCATGGTACCTATGATATCTCCATAGCTATGGAGAGTATAGACATAACTTGATAAATCAAAACTAATCTGAGGCAAAAGTCGTCAAACGATGGGCAAACGAAGGCATATTGTCATTTTCTGAAAAAAACGATTTTTTGCCACATAACATCCATGGTACTTATAATATCTCCATAACTAAGGGTGGTAGATCATGACCAAGGATTTTCGTGGTACCTAAGTTATTTCCAAGACAAGGTTGACAGAAAAAATAATCTATGGGCTAACATGGTCAGACACTCCGTATATAAATATTTTATCTATGGTCAGACATATTCCCAATTTTGAGCGCGAATTTCGCATTTGGGAGGCAGCTTCACAAAGCCGAGATATATTTTAATCGGGCTGCAGCAGAAAAACACATAAATATTAAAAATAAACTTTTGCTGACGAGTAATGGTCGTGTCCACAGTAGTGTTTGATTGCCAATCGCTTAGTAATCAGATCAGAAAGATGACGTTTTTGCTATTTTCCAATTCTATTATGGACTCTTATCATTTCGTTTGCCACATAATCATTTTTATTATAAATATATTGAACAGAAAATACTGTTTCTTCTCAATTTCTCTAATATGTATAAATGTCGAATAAACGTCAGTTTGACAAAAGCGAATGGTAATCATTAATGGCAAATAGTTGGAAATTTGATTGAAAATTACCCTATCTAATCTTTTTTATACAAATGAAGTGATTTTTAGAGTTATTTAGTGTTTTCCACATACTTACCTGACAATTTTGAATTATTTGTCCAACAACAAGAGAGAATTTCCCTCTGACAACCTTACTAGAATCACCTGCCAATTCACTCCATATCTTGGACACATTTACAGAATGAAATTCCATCACATGATTTGAAATCGATGGTAAAGCTTCCAAACTAATTGCTTTCAAACTCGAAGTTCCAGTACTAAGATAAGTCAAAATATATTTTAGCATTGAACTGTTACATGTTGCATCATTTCTAATTTTGGCATAACTAATGGTTGCTATTTTTCCAAAGCCAAAGCGATCGCGTAGGATGTTCGCTCTAATTTTTTTATCATTTTCGTCGTCGTTGCTGAATACGCATTTATGGCAACAAAGGTGTACATCAAACACAAATGATTCCTTATGCACTTGAATGATTTTGGTATAAATTGCAGAACAGGCACATACAATGTGAGGAATAATTGTGGCAACAACTTCGGAAAATTGTTTATTTTGCGTGGAAAGAATTGGAGTCCAAAAATTGTTTATAGTTATATCCACCTCTTTGAATAGAGTCAGAATATCAGGTACTGTTTCCAATATCTGCAATATAATGAAATGTGTACGAACAGCTATTTGAAATAGAGAAAAATAAAATATCTGGCATATACTAAATACACTTTTTTTTAATGCATTCAATCCAAAATATGACTTATACAGTGTATTAACAAGGTTGGGATAGCATTAGGACCTCGAGTCGTCTCAATTAAGAAAAAGCTGAACAATTTGATGTTATTGTATAAATGTGTTGCAATTTTATTGGGTACTTTCCTATTTCCTACCGTTACACCAAGTAGCTATGTGATCGTGTAAGGTTTTCGGTGTTCGAAGTAGAATTTGTTATAGTGACTCTAATGACAGTGGCGACACAGGCATGTCCTATTTCTGATTGGCTGCTGAAGTCACATGGGTTTGTCCGCCATTAAGAGGCTAATTCTGCGTTTGTTTACATTGGTTGACGTAAGATTTTCGTGGTGTTTTGTTTTAGTTTGGTTAAAATTGTGCATTATTTATTAATTCATAATTGTTAAGACCAGTTAGCCTGTACAGTGAGTGGTTGAGCTTAGGCAATAAACGTGTAAGTATTCTATTTCTAATAATATTTCGTATTATTGTATAGACTTAATAGGTAAGTTGTTTTATTTTAGGTTTAGGTCGCAATGCCTGGTTGTGCTGCAGTAATTTTGACAAAAAAGGTTTCATTATGAAAAAGTTTCCCAAAGATCCTGCCCGAAGGAAGCAGTGGTTAATAAAAATGAAAAGGGATAAACGGAGTCCTACGGATTATTCCTGTTTATGTGAGGTTAGTCAAAAATTTTGTGTGATATCAAGTGATCAAAGGTCTGATTTCCTAGTAATCTGTGATGAGGATTCTCAAGACAGATACAGAAGGTGTATAGAATATATCCATCATGTACCTATCTCGAGAAAGATAGCAGTGAGAATAGACGATGTCTGTCACATGGTAAATAGAGCTTTTTCTTATTGTATAATCTTTCTCATGAATAATAACTGATAAGTATTTAATGAAATTGAAGGTGTATTTTGCTCCTGACATGTCGGAAAAAACTCATGAGAATGGACGCGAAAATTAAAAATTAATGCTGTTCCTACAATGTTCGATTTTGCCCCACCAAAAAAAAACAGACAACCTCCAAAAGTAAGTTAAACCAATACATGTTTGTTATTATAGGTGCCGCAGAAGTTTTTGAAACTGAAGAACAGGATACAAGCCCAACAGAAAGTGACTCCCCCGTCAATGTGAATATTACTTTGCATGAGAAACTGATAGAGTATGTGCGGATGTATTAATTTGAAGAAAAGAGCTAAAACCTCTAAATTACGTTGGCTGGTTATGCTTAGTGAAAGGTCTAATTAGTAATCTGTTGATTTTTTTAATAATAACAAAATTTAATACGATTACCTACCTGTTTTTCATTTCGTTAAATCAATTCTGGATCATTTCTTTCACCAATATCACTATGTTTCTACCTATTTCATTTTATCTGATTTCAAACAAATTCCCAAATTTGGGAATTAAACTGAGAGATATATTGATGCAAAATGGCGTCTTCTACAGTTACTATACAAGTATAAAGTCACTGTAGGGTCTTCTAGCCACTGTAAAATAAATGCATTTCATGAATCTGAGATGCAACATATGCGGATTATTATTTGAAATTGCCTCTTCATGGCGGATGGGGCGGAGCTTAAGCACGTTTGTCGCCACTGTCATTAATCACTATAGAATTGGTTGCATTGTAGCTCCATCTTGCTGCAAGTTACAAATATGGATACGTGTAATGGGTTCAACGATAGCTTTATTTAGTTTTCAGAAAGATATTTAACAATTGTGTGTAATTTTGTTTTCTATCAGACAAGAAGAAAATAAAATAATAAATTACACATATACAATTGTTAAATATCTTTCTGAAAACAAATAAATAATTGAATTTGAATAGGTAGGTACCTATGCTTCAGCACATTTTACACCATCTCCTTAAGGCTTCCATGGCGTAAAATTTATTGAGTGTGGGAGAAAGGGGACATCCTTCTTTAAACCGTTTTACTTACTTTCCTGCCGCTACTATAAGTAACATAGTAAGGTTAGTATTTTTCAATTTTCGGTGACTGGTTTTCAAGAGATGTTTACGTTTCAGAGGTACCTAGCTGAATCCAAAAAGCATTTTAATCACTATTCTGTCGGTCTGTGTCAAGATTATTTCGAGAATGGAATGGCCGATTTTATTGCTTTCTTTTCTGTGGTGGGCATCCTGCTCGCACTGGTTGCTAGGCAATAGCTGAAAAACGTGTTTCGCTCAAGACAAAAATAATTTTACCGATTTTGATGAAACTTGTCTAAAATATTCTGCTTCAAGACCTTTACTGCCTGCTAAAACGTGTAACACCTTATTGGGAAACATACTCAAATAACTTTCCTTGCCCTTATATAGGCCAATCTACTATTATGTACTTTCAAAAAATAGCTCAATTTTTAGGAAGCATAAGGCGGAACTGACTTCCAGATTATTCCATTTTGTGTTTGCTTGACTTGATCTCAGAAGTTACAACTATTAGAGAAAATATAGTTATGTTTGAGAAGGCGTTTACACACGATACATAAGATCATCAAATTGCCCAATGTTTTTGACATTTATTTTATCGAAATCATAACGTTATACTAACCTTGAATACGATGACAAACAAAAAAAAACTTACCAAATTAAGTTGAGACACTTCAGCATTTTCCATGACTTTCCTATTAATTTTTGTATAGACCATTTCAATGTCTTGAATGTGATTTGTATTTAGATCCATAAGACCACAGGAGATGATTTTGAAAAATTCCTTAACAGTTTTCAATGATAACAGCACATCTATTTTCATGGAAAACAGATATTTGTAGAATGAATTTATGCACATTTTGATGTCGCTAATTGAACCTTCCCCGACAAAAGTTTCAGGCAATCGATGATCTGGTAGATAAAGTTTCAACAAGGGTTGAGCAATGAAACTGAATATCAAATTCAAATTTTTCGAATTGCTTAGAATACATACGGCTAAAAATATATAGAGCACATCTTCATTCATATCTTCAGCACAGTTTTTATGTCTCAATATAGCCTGGATTACATTTTGAATAAGTTCTTTTTCTTTAAAAAATACTAGAGGCTGGTAGTTTGTTTTATCATTTACATTTTCAATTATAATCTCCAACAACATTTTAGTCAAATTCTTGAAATATTTGAAGAAACCAGACATTTCACACTTATTTGCACTACAATGCAAGTTAAACAAATTTTCCAGGATCTTCTCCGATATTAAACTCCAAACTTTGCTTATATTTGCCTGATATACCAAAACTTCCATTGATTTACCCTCACATAGGTTTATATCATTTAAAACATGTTCTTTGAAATAATATATTATTGCAGTATTTTTAAAATCAGATGCTTTAGTAATAAAGGTAAGTAGCATTTGATTGTTCTTTGTAACTGTATTTAAATTCATTATAGACACCATTTGAACATTTGTAGATGGTACATTGTCATCAGAAAACAAAATTTTATCTAAAATATAACGGTTCAAGTTTGTTATGTTCCCAATTTGGTGTTTATTCATCAATTCCAAATAGTCAACTAGAAGTTTTTCGAACTTGTCCCTATCATTTGATTGAAACGTATTAGACTCATTGTACACCTTGTAAACAAACTGTTCGATGCACGTTGAAAAATAGAGAATTTTCTCTTTTATTCCTGAGCAGTATTTATCAAACATATGATGTGATTTTCTAAGGACTTCCACAAAACAATCAAACGACCTCAATTTAAAATTATAATCCATATGTTCCATAACATAACAAAGATATTCGAGATTCTTGAATGAATATTCATTGAAACTATAGAATGTAAAGTTTTCTACCAAAAAGTATTTTATAAATCTCATGAGTTTCTCCAGAACAGACTCGCATTTTGATTCTGTTGTAATTTCTATAAACACTTGTGACAAGTCAAGTTTCTCATTCAGCTCATTAATTGTTTGAGGAATAAAGCGCTCAAGTATAATGCTTCCATGAGGCTTTCTATGAAATTCGATAAGCTGTTCGAATGCTTGACTGTATTCATCAGCTAATTCTTGATAAACATGAAGCTGTGATATGGATAATTGTTCCAAAAGCGAAAGTTGTGTATCGATAATGACATTGTGAAGTTTTATAAATTTTTCGCATCCAAGCAAATAAAAAAACTGACCCAAGATCCATGTTGTGAAAGCTTTATACTTCTCAGCAACTGCTTGATATTGTTGGAACGTGAGCAGAGGATCTTTGATGCAAACAAAAATGTTGGAAAATTCTCCTATAAGTGATGCCAATTTCTTAACACTAACTTCTGAACAGTCACCGTTTATTAACACTGGAACAGTGTCGTTGAACATTTTCCATGTTGAAAATGCTGGAATATTATCTTCAAGTCTTGACATGTCGATAACCTAAAATCTCTCTAAAACTACACTCACTGGCATGATATACTAGGTAAGGCTGATTTGCAAATGCACAATGGTTATTTATTCAAAAGTTAATACACATGTCATCCTTGATCTATTTCGAAATATTTGTCTGATAAAAATTCTAAAGGATCACGCAAAGAAATTTCTATCGAAACGAACTTTTTCCTGCTATTTGTTTATTTGGAGCGATTTGGAGGTAATGTTCTCTGTTGTTTATCAATATGAATAGCGGAATCATAGTATCATAGACAACCAACAGCGCAATAGCGGTCTAGCGAGAGCGGGAACCAAGAATATATAAAGGGAGGATGACTAACTCTGTATCCTGTTCTATAAGCAGAAGTGGTTGAAATAACGTCCCGTGATAAGTTGTCAATTTGGTATGTTGCGCAGTATTTCACTGAGTGTCTATTGTTGTATTTAAGCTTCCTTCGCCCATACTACATAAGGATGCGCAGCGTGATTTTGCGCAACACACCGAAATGACATACGATAACCCAATGTTTTTTGTGCTACTCCCACTACTCGTGTTACTCGTCCTCCCTATATTTGTTTATGGCGGGAACATTAGACTAGGACAGAAAACATACCTAGGAAAGAAAAAGAGAGGTCCTAGTTAAGAAGCTCTATAGACAGGAGATTCAACTGTCTATACAAAACCATGTGACGCGCTGACTCCCCAAACGACGGCAGGGTCGTGGCCTAAAATCGGGTATGCGCACTACGTTAATGCGCACGTGTCATATATCTTCGATGTATTTTTAAATTCAAAATCAAGTCATGCTAAATGTTATTGTTTGACGTTTCAGTGTTCAAAGTTTTCAACTTTGTATTTATTTATTTATTTATTGTCAGAAATCAAGATATTTATTGTTGTATATTACTTAGAAAATATGGCTCACGTTTGTTGTATTGAACAATGTTCTAGCAAGTCGGAGAAAGAAAGCAGTAGAGCTTTATTCAAATTCCCCAAAATCGTGAGTGAACTAATAGCATTTTGTGTGAAAAATACTTCGCTTTATATCATTATTTTTGTTTATTGTAATAAATAGTTGATAATTATCTGCAGAATTCTGAAAAATACCGTACGTGGCTTGATGCTGTTGGTCATCATTTCAAACATATTAAAAAAGGTAGAGCAGCTCCGAAAAAAATGTTTATATGCGATCTGCATTTCGAGGGCAGTTGCTTCGAACCAAATAATTCTACTATAATATTGAGAGACGGCGTTGAAATAACTGTTCCCCGAAAAAAAAAGAGATTAACAGCAAATAGTATTCCTATAATACTTACAGTGAGTAGTAAATTTTTTATTGATGTCAATGATAATTTGTCAAATTGCTCGCAGGCAAGCGGGGTAAGTATATTGGTAAACACTGGTAATAGTAATAATTTCAAGCATTCCTCTCTTGAAACAAATTCTACTGAATCCAAAGAACATAATGAACCGCATTCAAGTCACATAATGCCTCTGCAAGAAGGATCCACTATGGGTATAAATAGCATTCACGGATCGACGTAAAAGTTTATAAAACAATATTTTTTCAATGCATAGAGATTTCAGAGAATCTACATATAAGTAGTTAAAGACAATAACATACAGTACAGATTCTTTTACCTGAATTCGTCAGAATATTTATTATTTTATGTACGCGCCTTTTGTGTTGTAAACATGTACCGATTTTGATTTCTTTTTCATTTCCCCGTGTAAACTCAAAAAGCGCCCCTAACGAGGTTTACTTCGACTAGATATTGAGTAGTCTAAATAATAAACCAATTCTGAATCTGGGGATTAATTTTTACATATTAGGGAAAAAGGGACATCATGTCATATCAAATGAATATGTTTATTATGAGTAAATTCATTATTATTTTCTTTTGATTTTGAAATAGTCATGATGGTTTATAATGATCATTTTCGTCCATCAACAATCTTCTAAATTTTTATCTGTGACGTAACAAAGAATATACATTTCAATTTTCTATTCATATATTTTTTCGTACTAGTAATCAGATCGTAAAATTCAAAAATCAGGATTTTTTGAAAGAATAAGACACTAAAGAAAACAATATAGCAGAAGATATTGATGAAATTCATGAAGCTTTTATTTATCGCCTTGATCATTATCATTTATAATGGTACCCAATTCAAACTTAAATTTGGATATAATTATATCAGTTGTAATTTTTATTGAATATTCTCATATTTATTTCCTGGATATCTGCTGTATATAGGGATAAATATATATATTTGCATATATTCGGCTCAAACATTTACGTCATCCTTCTTGGATTCCCTTATTTGCACTTGACTATTTGTAGCAACAACAAATCATGGTCATTTTACCTAAGACTTCGCTGATTGGTGACTTTCCATAAGCTGTTACAGGAGAAATTCTTCATTCACTATTCAAGTTCTAGACAACTACTCAGCCAGAATAATTTTTTCAGCTATTAATCAGAGACATGCTTGTCTCTGCTACAGAAGAGGCACTTACTTTTCGTTAACATGTAGATCATACAATCCTGAAATTTTAATATTTTTTTTACGAAAAATTATGTAACTATTCAAGAATGACTTTTGTCAGAGAAAAATGTTGTTCAAAACAAGTTGCTAGGAGTACTGGGCTGCTGCGTAAAAGATGAAGAAACAGTTGATGAAGATATCTCATCACCATGAGAATCGAAACCATCTATTAAAACAAGAGAAACTTTTACTTCATAGGATGATGTTTTCTCTTGAAATATTACATGCTTCCGATTCCTACGAGTACTCATTTTGTAAATAGCCTCCACAGTGTTTATCCACTCAATACCAGGCTCAGGTTTTTTCCACTACTTCGGAAAATTAGTTTTGTGCAATATTTTTATTATTAAATCCCTTAAGATTATATGGTGAAAAATACTAGGACTGTGTTGTGGACCTTTATGCAACTTTTTTAATAGGGTACCATGAAACTCCTTTGGATTCTCCCACGAAAAATATGATTTACTTTCAGCCAACCGCGAAAACCACGAACTTGTCTCAAGAAATGAATAAAACCCCAAAACCATACAAAGTAGAAGAAATGATAAAGGACTGGAATGTCCTTTATGGAGCAGAAAAAGATTCATATCATTGGAGAATGATAGAAAATAATGTTGGGGTGATGTTCACGTATTGCGGCGACACGTTTGGAAATTTATCACGAATCGTTGGTGTCAAGAAAGATATGTCCGTCGAGGTAGTATTTTCATAACCAAGATGCCTAAACCATATTGTTATAAATTTATATGATGATTATTTTCAGATACGAAGTCATGGCCGCCTTTCAACATTCCCAATGATAAAAAAAATAGCATGTTTTCAAGAACTTCAAGCTACGTTAGAAACAGTTGCTTCTCTGAGAATTTGCGAAGGAACTGATGGAAATACTCCATGTGCTGCCGGATTTTTTATAGCAAAGTTAAGATCAAGCAGCAATAAGTGTCAAGCTTGCCAGATCAAAAGCCGTCAGAAAAAAAATAAAGAGTATCACCGCGAGAAACGTGCGCGATTCCGAAAAAATAATAAACCAACATCTATGAAGACTCTTAAACAAAAGTTACGCCGATCTAGGAAAAGGGTATGGGCGGTTTATGTGCAATGATTGCTATATTTTTATATATAATTAAGTAACATCGTTGCTATCTAGTTAATCAGACTTTTTCGTATGATATATAACAGAATCGTCAACAACTACTGCCATGTTAAACACCCCTACGGCGATAGAATGGCGTCAACAAACGTTAACCGCAATGAGAAATAATTTGTGTCGTCAATATATCAACACTATAATTCTTTAGCAGATTACCAAACATATTGATAGTCTCTCAGACATTTATCATATAGTCGTACTCTGCGATATGTTGACGACGAAGAATCGAGCTAACAGCTATTGACAGAAGGGCATTTCACCTGGTAAGTGTTGTGGTCGGAATTCGTAAATATCCTACGAAGCATTTTATTTGACCAATGGGCCACAATATTACGTTATCATATGGTTATTTTAGTATATAAATTTATAAATAATCTCTTCTCCTTTTATAAGCAGATTGTCTTGCAAGCACATGAAATACAAAAATTAATGAAACAATGTGCCGTCGTTGATGAAAAATTGCTGACAGATTTCATGAGTAAGTGTCCTGAAAAAATGCAAGAGGCGATTCGAGCCTGCTACACATACGCTAAAATTAATGATAAAAGAGGGATGCGTTATTCAAAACGATGGATTTTAGAGTGTCTTTTGTTACGTATTAAAAGTCGCAAGGCATATATTCACGTTAGGAATCACAAACTATTGGCAGTTCCAAACATCATGACCCTCAATAGGTATCTGAAGAATCTAAAACCATCTTACGGCTTCGACCTTGCAGTCTTCAAGATGCTGAAGAAGAAAGGCGATATGATGAAAATGGAAGATAAACGAGGTAGGCAAGAGTAGTGGAAATCTATAGGGCTTGAGATGCAAAGATTTAATATAGCACGTAAGAAAGCTGACTTCAAATATATGATACATAGCACTGATTGACAAGTATTACGTAAGGAATAATTCTTGCCTATTCCCTGAACTTTTAATGCACGTATCTAATGAGTTAGCAGTAACACTTAAGCCATCCCACGAGGTAAGCCACGGACCCTTGACTGTTTATTCTCTCCGTCACGATAACAGTCGGGAATGTACAATCAACCACAAACAGAAAAGATTTCATAACCATCGATCATTTATAATGAATCAGCCATTTTCTGTTCAATATCTAGACTGTTGTCTTTCATCAGTTTGCCGTAGAATACTTGATAATCAATTCTTCACCATATGACTGACTTGGCTTACGGTCGATTCCAATAAATGCGATGAAGTTATCCTGAACCAGTTATATTAAGATCATTTGAATATAAATTGTTGTTTTTATATAATAATAATAATGTTTATTTTCAAAATTACAAAAATACAATAAAATATTATCGATCCTGAAAATAAACATGAAAAAATCACTGAAGCTTCAGTAGCTTGTGTGTGATTTATATAATAATATTTATGCCCAAAATAATTATATTGTGTAAGTAGCATTACATATTTGTATTATACAGTATATTAATATTAGGTAGGTACAGTGTTTTTGTGTAAAAGTAGGATATAACCAAGATGATTATGTAACAACATTAATGATTGAGAATTAATAGTAGTATTATGCAATATTATACGTAATACGTCATAAAAGACTACCATTTTCGCTTAACAAGACTCATTCCAAAGGGTACTATAAATAGGGGGGAAATAGAAATAAAAAAACTGCTAAAATTGTATAGGGATATAATCGGTCTTTTTATACTGATTAGTTTTTGACAACAGATAGCTAACACTAACGCAACGGAAAATTTACTGCACCTACCTAATTTGTTCTTTATTTTCACAGGAATTCTCTGCATTGACGAAATGTCTATAAGTGAGGGGGTTTTCTTTGATCAATAAAAATTAAGCGTTCTTGCGTTTACTAATTTAGGTGATTACACACCAGAAAAGCAAAAGAACGACAGAGGAAACCATGCGTTGGTTTTCATGTTTCAGCCATTTAAAGGGCAATGGGTTCAGTCAGTGGCAGCTTTTCTAAGCAAAGGTGCTGCGAATGGAAGTGTTTTAGCCCAATTGATCACTGAGTGCATAATATTGCTCGAAAACCATGGTTTCTTTGTCGATGTAGTCACATCAGATGGAGCTACATGGAATAGAAATATGTGGAAGAAGTTTGGTCTTGGGCAAAACGATGTCAGTTGTATTCACCCCTATTCAATTGTTGATGACAATGAAACAGAATCTCCTACAGCCCGGCGCTTATGGTTCTGTTCAGATTTTTCCCACCTCATAAAAAACATACGCAACTTCGTCATGTCGAATGAAGAAATTATGGTAATTTTTATATAACGAAAAACGAGCTAACAGTATTTAAAACATGCTGGAAGTTATTTCTGTAAGGTCGATTTTTCCATTAAATCACATGATAATTTAAATTCTATAGAAAATGGTGCTGAGCATTCTTTTCAGTATTTTCATATATTCGTAATTATATTTTTAGACTCCCGATGGCGTTATTAGAAAAAAACATTTTCGAGCCATTATTGAATGTGACGGAGGACCGAATCATATGGGACTAAAAATCGCACATAAGTTGTCGCCAGATCATCTCGATCCAAGATTTTACCAAAAAATGAATGTGAATAAAGCATTTGAAGTAAGTTTAGAAAATACTTTTGTACATGCGAAATTATATTCATATAAAAAGTAGTGTCAAACAAAAAGTAACTTTTTTATCTAAAAGAGAAAGGAATCATAAACGATCGAAATACTTTTCTTTTTCAAGAAAAACTAAAAAGAAAGGCATTTTACACATAAAAAATGGAAGATTTTCATCAATTTTTCAAATATATATTTCCCTAATGTTTATTTACAAATTTTGCATTAGGTATTTTCCCCTCAAGTTGTCGCCGCAATGAAGATATACCAAAAATTACATTTAGATTTGACAGACTGCGGCCCCACGATCAATTTTATTAATAGAGTCCATTCGCTAATAGTAGCCATGACGTCACGAAGTTGCAAGAACAGTTTATTTAAGGAAAATGACAGTTTCAAGGTATAATATTATCCATTGTTTTATACCCAAAAAAAACAGTGATAGTGAACACTAAAGCTTCACGCAATCTAAAGCCGGGCCGAACCGCAGCGCATAATTTCAATACCACAGCACGCTAGGTGCGGCCACCGAGTTTTTGTATTGCAATGTGATCCGGCCCGCCTTAATATGTATAAGCCTTAAATTCAATGATTATAATTTTTTTATAGGCAATCATAAACTTTTTGGAGTATATCAAGCAATGGGAAACAGACGCGAGATCTAACAATTACAGATTTATGTCAGAGAACACTGATCTGGGATTCAATGTGACATTGAAAACAACCATTGAAGTGATGACTTTTCTCACAGAAAAATGTGGCTTTGATTTTTTGATGACTGCGAGACTTAATCAAGATTCCCTTGAGGTAAAGAAAACATTCATGAAAATAATAATAATGCGTGTTTTCCTAAATTCGATCCAGTTTGCCGATCGGTGTACTGAATTGTATTTAGTAACACAGGCTATATCTTGAGTGGTCAATAGTCAAAAATGTTTTTTTTGTGCAGGGTATGTTTGGAATGATACGTAGCTGCTGCGGCGCTCACGATAAACCGGATGCCCTTCTATTTATACAAGTTTATAGATTACTGTCTTTTTATTCGCTTGTAAAACCACCGAAGGGCTCAAATGTAGCTGGCGTAGATGTATTCGAAACATTACTATCAGTCAAAGACGTATCCATCAATGACAACGCTGATGATTTGAATTCTTTTTTGGACGAAATCATCAAGAGAGGTGAAAATAATCCTAAGGGTTGTGGCAGCCGTCGAGAGCATGACTATAACGTTGGCTATGTCAATGAATTCGTGCAAACATATTTCTCTGGATTCGTTGCACGAAAAGTTGAGCGCTGGACAAAGTGCAAATTCTGTATCGCCTCAGTGACAAAACCTCTAGCCAACGCAGAACGAGACAGTATGATAAATTTTCTTACCAATGGGTACTTGAAATATCCCTCTGACTCGCTCGCAAATCTCCTCTTAAAACTGGAACATGCTATTATGCAGACTGTAGGGGAGGAACAATTGAATTTTTATACTTTTCAGCATATTCTGAGAAATGTCCTCGACGAAAGTCTAGACTTCATTGGATGTCCTTCTCACAAAAAAGAATTGACGTGCAGTGTTGTAAATTATTATTTAGTAGCACGAACCAAAATTCTTTGTAAAGTGCACAACAAGGTACACAATGAAGCAAGAAAAAAGGAACAAGAATATCGAAAAATGTCAAAACTAGTGAAATCTTCAAAAAAAGCTAATGACGAAATTGAATGTAGGAAACCAATGTCGAAACAAACTCATCACGGTAGAACCAATGACAATCCTGGCAAAAGAGCATTTTCTGACAACGCTGTATTAACTAGAGAAAAATTTAAAAAGTTTGATTTCCAAACTAACCATTTAACTGAATGATACTGTTCAATCAGTTGATCACCTAGTCAGGTGAATTATGTTTAGCGATTTGATGAAAGAGCTAGTCAAATGTGTTCCCCGGTGTCGCTTATTACTTATATCCTGAATTTCACATTCTACACTATACATATTGCATACTTGAAATTCTTCTTTTCTGTTCAACTAATAAGAATTAGAAGAGATCTTATAATCAGAAGCCAGAAATATTTAGTATACGGTATTAGAACTGTTATGGTTGCAACTGTCTTGTACTAATCTGAGATATCAATTAACTCGAATGACTTCTCAAATTCCAAATAGATGTACATTTGCATATTTGACAAAAAGGGAAAGACGTCGGAATATTCTATGTAAATATTTGGTATTCAATAAAATCACCCGCTATTTCTAATAGAACGCGTTAAAATTAAAGTAAAATAGAGATTAATATTGTATTTAAATGATCCGCTAACTTTTCCTTGTTCTAAAATAGGCAAATAAACATTTATTTTGGGTATATACAGGGCTCTGTCTTCATAGCAATACTATAGATTTGATTATAATTCTAAAATAAGCGTAAACATACGTTCTAATAAACCTTCAAATTTTCAAGCCATATTTTCAAAAGGTTGCACAAAAAATATAAAAAAAATATTGTGAAATTCTCCTATCCGCTAGCTACTGGACGTCTATTTTGTCAGAAATGTTTAAAATAAAATAATAATCAAAATATGGTAATGACTGGCACATAATGTTTAATAGAGGGGCCTGGCTTTGGTTACTAACTTAGATAGATAGGTGGGTAAGCAACATAAAGTTCAGTGGATAACAAGAACAGAAACATAAGTCTGCGTATATGTCTATGTGAAGTCCATCCGAAATGAGTAGTACCTACAGGGCTTCCATCACATGGCCTTGTAGATTCTACGAAATGGTTGAACCACTAGGTAAAAATGTCTGTTTAAATTCATCCAGGTGGAGGGGAGGCAAAAATACATCCAGCTAGAGCTCCCATCTTGTATCAATTCGCTTGAATTCTTGGAAATAGGTTACGTAAATACCACTCGTTATCATACATGGAACACAAGTCACCAGAGACCTTCGCCCCCCCCGATCTTGCACTCGACGTTCGTGTCAGCTTCCTAGTCTTCAAATGTCCATATGACTTAATCTAAAACATTCAAGACAATTATTTCCAGTAGTTCTCTGGAGTAATGAGTAAGAATTTCCAATTTTAATGCAAGATTACCAACACCGGGCCAAGATAATTCAAAAATGATTATTTCCATTACCAAGGATTGGGATATTAACTTGAGTTTTTCTTCAACATACCTCAGTTCTTTCTTACAGCCTAGAAAGAGCGACACGAGGTTCTTTGAATTATTTGCATTCCTTCAAATAACCAATTTTTCTGCTTCTAAATGCTAGATCACTCCTTTTTCAGGTCTACCGTATTCCATTTTTACGTTGTGATTTTGTCACTTTCTTTAATTTTTTCAAAGTATTGCTGAAACAAAGTTTTATAATCTATTATTTTTTGGGTAATATTTTCAAATAAGTTTAGGAAAAAACAATAAGTTCTATAGTAGAGGGAATGACATGTGCATTGGAAATCTGCACAAATGGTCACTTCATGGACTCTCAAAATAGACATACACAGTGTGGAATTCATGTAAATTTATTGCGTAAAAAACATTCAATATTTGCATTCTATTTATATAGGTTTCTTTAGTTGCTCACTTTATTTTGTGTGAAAATAAAGCTTCATCAAATAGGTGCAAATCAATTCAGCAGATAATTCAAAATGTATTTTTCCTACCTTGACAAGCATTTAAAATCTCTAAATACGACTTTGACGTTTGTTTATGTTTACTTAAGACTGAATTTAATTTCGGATGATGTCTTTTTCTCTACAGCGTCTCTGCTGCAGCAACGTCGCGACACATATTACATAATATTTCTTTTAAACAAATAATTAATATTAGTACTAGTAATAACAAAGAAAAACTTGAGAAAACACACTTAACCTAAACTGCTTCTCAACATAACAGAAAAGCCAAAGTGTCCTTGAGAAAAACTCTTTATAATGGAAGCGATACCACTTTTGTAAGATGACAGCCTCTACCTGCAATTCTAACCCAATGAAAAAAGAATCCACTCCACGACTCTCCTACCGCACTATAAACACAGTATAAAGAACTATAGTTCTTTATACTGTGCTATAAATTCATTCGAATACGAAAATCTAAAACAACAGATCGGGTCGTGTGACCATTCATTGTTTTCACCGCGTCAAGACAAACAAGAATGGTCATATTCAATTTGAAAGTTTAGCCAGAGATCGAGAAAATTTCTATTTTTCCAAAGGTACACCTTGTAGCAGGTGATACAGGACTTTTAGGAGAAGACTTTAGGCAAGCTTCATAGAAATTGTTAGAGCCGATTTCGCGCTACTGACTTGGATGAAGTACATTTTTCAGCTATTGCCTAGCAATCAGCAGGTGAAGGATGTCCAATTTGCGAACCATATCCATACCCTAAAAAGCAAAAAATAAAACAACGAAATCGGTACATCCGTTCTCGAGATAATCTTGGCACCGGACCGGACCGACAGACCAATGATTGAAATTATGTTTTTTAGACTCAGAGATCTCTAAAACTTTTGTTGAAATCTGGACAAATAACATTTTTTACACTGTTACAATACTTTCCTTACTAGGCTACTTAGGGTAGCGACAGGAAAGTAAAAAAAAAACATTAAGCTATTATTAATGGCAAAAGCACAGTCGATAATCTAAAACTGAGCAGTGTTTTTGTCAAAACTTAGCTTCATCATTCACCTTCAATTTTGATGTTTTAATAAAAAAAATTCTTGCACCAAAATTACTTCATCGGCCACAAAAGATGATGAATGACCCCGACAAGTATTCTTGTTGAAAAATTTGAAATTCTATTAGACTATATTACTGGATTTATTCTGTAATCCCCGGCTTGACCAACTTTAAAAAAACAATCCTATGTTTATGACATAGAAATTGTTTACAATACTATCTGTACCCTCTTGTTTGAGAATTTGGAATTTAATATCCAATTTATTTATATTTTAGACAATAGCACTTATCGAAATACAGTTTTTACGTTTCCTTATCGAGAGTTTCGTTTGTAGTAAAACAATTAAATCTATAACCTCATATCACTGATTGCAAAACTTATTTTGCTCATTCTAATTATCGAATATAATATCTCTTCATATACTTTAGACAGTCAGGATTGTATAGTAACAGAACTGCTTTATAACTTTTATATTTGAGATATTTTCATATAATAGATGAACAAGTCGTCCCAAACACACGAGAAATTGCCGGAATGAACAAATGGTACGTGGTCACTGCTACAGCCACACGGTTAATAACTAAGCAATTTACCGAATACTGTGCAATTTCGGTTCAAATAATAATGTACAAGTAACCTGTTATTTAGAGAATCGTAAACATATTTGTCTATTCATTATTTATATCTACATAAAATATACATAAATGCTTATATCCTATATTATTTGCAACAACTTTTATTAATACGTTGACTACTAATTATAAGGTATAAT
Organism: Crioceris asparagi; assembly: GCA_958507055.1. Lineage (NCBI taxonomy): Eukaryota > Metazoa > Arthropoda > Insecta > Coleoptera > Chrysomelidae > Crioceris > Crioceris asparagi. The sequence goes on along the minus strand of OY293826.1, from coordinate 76,053,812 downwards.
GTAATACTAGGGCCTGTTTCACGGGTTCTGAATAATGTGTCAGACAACAATCTGGCAGTAAACCCACTGTGATCATGATGGGTTAACCGTCAGATTGCTATCCTTGCTGCTAGGCTCTATGTATTCTTAAAATGTTGTATACTCGATATAACTTAATAATTGTCCCACTACAGAGAATAGCTTTCACTATAAGCACTTGTGATTTTTTTGAAATAATCGTTGTTGAAAGAGAATAATAATAACAATAATAATAATAAGGAAACTACTAGGATATAATAATATGCGTTGTTATACTAATAATAATCGACATATTTACTACATTATTACATTCCGTCAATAAATTAGCATCCTTTCTATGTTATTATTATTATAAAGATAATAAGCCTTGGAAGTTATGGTAATCATACAAAGTTCAATGCGTTTATAATCATATCTACTATGTATGGGCCTTACATCGAAGTAAATAAATGATTTGTGTATAGTTTAATTTTGTATATACCTATTCTATTTATGGCCAATATATTTAGATAAGTTGAGAACAACTAACCGTGTTTCATTTTATACGATATAACCATTAAGATCACCAGTCTGATGTTGAACATTTTCATTAATAGAATGGATATCTGAATGAATATAAATACACATACAAAATAAAGGTGTCAATAAGTATACGACTGCACTATAAAAATAAAATCACAGGAAGTTTCTGTTTTTCCAGAATTGTTGATATTGCAATATGTCGTAATGTCTTACGGATTTTGATTGAGGTTACTCTCACTGCAATATTCTTCAATTTGCTGGTGTAGGGTCATTCGTAGGCATATAAAATACTATTATAAATAGATGAAAAATATTTCAAATTGATACTAGACAAGTATCAATATTATTAGTGAAAATTCTGATGAATAATTGTTCCATTATTTCAGAATTCGAGGAAAACAACATATGAAATTGATTTACATGTTAGCACTTTTTCCTGTAAATGTACTGGTACTGCATATCATTATTTTACCTTGAATAATATAGTAGGTATTTAGTGAATAATTTAGTAGGAACTTTAACCAACATAATGAAAAAAAATTACTGTATTTTTTAAATGTTTGCAAGAATCTACCGAAAGACAAGATCAGCAAAATGGTTGCACTGGAAAATTGTTTGTAATACTCTAAATTTTAAATTATATAGCTTTCTTCCTATTAGGAGAGCATAACATGAACCAATTATTCCAAAAAAACTTACTTTCGTCGATATTGAGGTGATAATTCAAATTTTCTGCATGTGATAATCCTGGTGAACTACATTACTTGGTGTATCTGACATGGAAAGCTTCGCTGCATAATTCGAACTGTAGATGATAGTGATCATAACAAGTTTCTGAACAGGTATAAAATGAACAATCAATAACAAGGTAATATATAACACTAGCCTTCATCAGCACCAGCACATTATTCGAATGGTTTGCTGTCCAGTGACTCACTGACGCATCTCAGAAAAAATGGCACAATTCCTTATGCAATCAATGATGAATGTACCATATTGCTTCCAACAATTTCCCACTTATCTTACAATCTTACTGAATGTAGTGTTAGGACTTAGGACTGCATTTCACTGTACAGAGAACACTTGGGACTGCGGCAGAGAATACTACCTCGATCGCAGATTCTATTGAACGAGAACACTAGTTTAGAACCTGTTAAGAAATAGGTACACAATAAAAACATCATTTTTTAAATTGAAGAGAAGAAACACTATACTTAAGTATTCCTAGTAGTAATTCAGTAATAGCCTATCCAACGACCTTACTTTTATAAGAATAGAGATTTTTTGTTATTTGCGTTATGGTATCCAAACGATTTCCAGATATTATACAAGTAGGGCATTTACAATCTGTCCATATTCCGCATACTCGCTGCTCTACCACATTTTAATTCACTCCATAGTCCAGAGACAAAACAATAAACAAGGCGCCAACTTTTTAACTTCAAGTTTCAAATATAATAGCATGCTTTACCAGCAGTAATCAATAGACAATGAGGAATCTGAGGAATGTAATTTTCTAAAAGTTTAATGTTGATCTTGACATTCTTGACGCATTCTAAAATCCCAAAGAAATAAAAACATCTTATTTCTTTGTAAAATCCCAATACTCTAACCTTATTTGAATTTCACTGTCACAGAGACAGAGAACATAGATAAAATTATAAGGGTGTTCGAGCAGGATTTCAAACCAAACTCAAACCGTCAGAGGCATGCGCATTTTAATTTTAAGAAGACGGAAATTAATATGCGCATGCTCCACAATCACGGAACACAGTTGGAAACTGGTCCAAACTACTGCTCGAACACCCTTATTATATGACAAAGAAAAATATGGAGGTGCGCACTGTCGTTATACGCAAACCCGATTTTTAGGCCACGACCCTGCCGTCGTTCACAGCGTCACCCCCTCCACAGGTGTTATTTCTCCTGTCTATAGAGCTTCTTAGTCCTAGTCTAAGGCGGGAACCGACTGCTGTCTGCTACTGTCATTTATCAGAAAGTTTGCGAATGCGCATTATGAAATTGGCACATAGGTTGCATAGAGTACCCACCTCAGAACTATCTCAGAACTCAGAATGAATTAGAATCTGATTAGAATGAATGGTATTCTAACCGTAAATAGATAATAGATAGAGTAACTCAAGGATTCTATAAGGATAAGCGACTGGGGGTATGCGACTGTGTTGGAAAAAATGCTCCATATTGTCAGGGAGGTGGGTATGGCCAAACAGCACAGCCTTGCAGAGCACAGCAACCGCCTAGGCATATTGACGTCTTTTCTAATTCCTATCTCTCTCTAATATCATTAGTAGACCCGCTCACCAACTCGACAATATAGAGCATGCTTTCTCAAACAGTAGTTGATTATAGCTCTGTAAAGCTAGCAGTGACAAGTTAGCAAATTTCTGCTAGAAATTAAGAGAGATAATGGAGGTATTCTGATAGCGATATCCAAAAAAATCAGTCACAAGTTTATTATTGGTATTATTCTTTGTTTGTATTTTGTTGCTGGTAATTCAAGCAATAATAAAGACTTATCTAATGAGCAACAAAATTTCTGCCAGAAATTAAAACCGAAAATGGAGGTATTCTCATAGCGACACCAAAAAAAATCAGTCACAAGTTTATTATTGGTAATATTCTTTTTTGTATTTTGTTGCTGGTAATTCAAGCACTAATAAAGACTTATCCAATGAGCAACAAAATTTCTGCTAGAAATTAAGAGAGAAAATATAGGAATTCTAATAGCTTCAACAACAATACTTGATTTCAGGTTAATCAGTGGATATCCTAACTATTTACTATTTTTTTGAGTTTTGGATTAGCGTAGCATTAGGAAGAAGTACTGTAAAGTACAATTTTTCAATATATTTTTTTAATTTTTTTAATATTTTTTCATATTTTTAATATTTTTTTAATTTTCTTTATACTATCTTCCAGCAACAAATTAGCAACAAATTCAGGTGGTGTTAGAATTGAATAAAAAATCATTTTCAGTGGTTTCACTGCTATCTTACACGTTAAGATAGCAGTAACTCAATTTTTTCAAAACTGGTTCGAGCAACAAAATCGGGATTTTAGCAACTAATTAGCAACAAATTCCCATGCCGGTTTCGATTGTTTCTGCTAACTTGTCACTGCTAGCTTAACAGAGCTGTTGATTATCTTTCTCAAGAAGACTGGAAATACAGTCTTTTTAATCCTTCTTATAACCATATAAGACATTGTACCATGCTAATGAGATGATAACTCTCACGCATAGAGTAATATCCAATGAGATAAAAAAGACTACCATATATTTCATTACTCTATGATCCCATGTAAATCTCTTTGACCATGGTTCAAAGTAACGGAAAAGAATTGATACAGGCCAGAAGTAGAGAAAGGAATTAAATCATGAATTGTTGAAGGAAATTTGTACAAAACAACTTTAGTTCATTCTACTGTTCACGACAGTAATCAATAAAGTAATATGAAGACTGGAAAGATAATTTACAATTATTTTCTGAATGTTTCATTTCTTTTACTATTTCTGGGCTAAGTGGTGTATAAAGTCCATAAGTACAGTAGGAAGTGTGAGTTAATTTCTCATTATTGCAAAAGTCATCAAAAAAATTTTCTTATTAAAAAACATACAAACCAATCAACTGTATAATTTTTGGACATTATATTTCTCATTATAATAATTGATGGAAGTGAGGAGTACCTACACTGTTTAAATAACTTGCACAAAAAATAAATACAACAAGTAGGTAGTCCAAAGCGATTTCTTAATACATCTGGATGTGCATGTAAGTCTAGAGTTAAACGTCTCTGATTAAACTAAGGCGCCACAGCTCACCGAGCCGGTAATAAGCTGTGAAGGCGATACTATAGATCAGTGCTCTAGTTAATACCTAACTATTTATAGCCTAGAACGAATGTGTTATTTGCTATCAGTTTTTATGAATCTACCTAAATAAATATCAATCCATAAAAATCGATTTTTACAAAAAAAAAGAAATAGATAATATAAAAATCTATTGTTGACGCCTATTATTCCCTTTATTTTTTCACTCTGGACTTTTTCTTGAAATATATCAATACAAACAATTGCAATATTTATTCAGAATCGTAACTTTACAGTTTCCATCACGGTATCATTCGTAAGCAGTAAATTCTCAGAAATTATGATGACGTTTCAATGGCTGTAACGATTTTGATCAAATTTGGTACATAGATAATAATAGTTTTAATTTTTTAAAAGGTCGAGGTCCATGGACTTTTTCTATAATGGGTTTGGCAGATTTAAAAAAAATGCAAAAAGGAGTTTTCAGAGTCGAGAAAATCGATTCATACATTCATATTTATTGGGTGCGACCATAAATAAATTCCCTACGGGGTGCGACCCTCGAGGTCCATACTAGCTATTTTGGCTCTGCAGATGGCGAAGTAAATTTCAGACTGGAGTTTGGGGGCCCAGAAGTCAATTTGGCCACAATCAAGTTCTGGTATATTTCACATTGCATTTTCATATTAATTTCGAGCTCTATAAGTTATGAGCTATGTGAATAACAAAGGCCGATCTATTGATCGCAACACATTTTGACCAAAAATATGCACATTTTTAAATAACTGTGTGGCAAATAATAAAATATCTCGCGTAATCATCGTCCTTTTAACGCTTTCAGATTTCTTGGAATCCAAGTGCCTATAATTTCCGAACTCGACTATAGTAATTCATTGGTATTAAGTGATATGTACCACATGAGATGTTGCATGTCTATTTGCTTCGTGATTACTTTTATTTCTTTGGCCCTTTTTTATTAGAGTATCAACATCAAAAAGCTTACAAAAAGAAAAATCCATCATTCTCTCAAATACCCGTCTATCATTTTAAGTTGATATTATCGGTTTTCTTTTCAGGAAATTTCCATTTTGTCTTTCTTTTGAATATTAAGTCCCGTTAGAAACTTAGATGAGAGGAATTGTGAGAACAAATCAAATAGTAACATATTTTGAAATTATTTGTCGAGCAACAAATTGAAGAAATTATCGAGATCGTATGAATAAATTTTTGGTACAGCTTTTATTACATTTTTCATCTCTATCATTGTGTCTTATCACGAACTATCGATTCAGATTAGGAATACTGTTGTAGTAATATTAAGAATATTGAAACATTATTAAATATATTTACACATATTGATTACAATCAAAATAATCTAATTGCTTTTAGTTAAGAAAGGCTTAGAAGTACTTGGTTGCGGACAACGATACTTCAACATCTCAATTTCTGCTTCAAAATAACTGGTTTTGTCGTAACAAAAATATTCTGGATTCTTGTAGCCAGTATTCTTTGCAGCACCTGGACCTACAGGTTGCGATGGAACCTTCAAGCAAGCTTCTGAAAGTCCTGGCACTGCTGGCATCGCTAAGGAGCTTCCTGATCTTGGAGACTTCGTATAAATGATTTTACCAACAGTAAAACTTCTCTTGAAAGATGAGATTGAACGATTGTTGGAAAAATGGAATATTCTGTTTATCATGGCCATTCTTGGAAATAAACACAAAGTCTATCAAATGAATTACAGATTATCTCAGCCCTCAGCAATTACTTATAAAATTATTAAAACCGTACGATTGTGATTATGAATAGCTTACACAAATACAAATTCACCCATCACCAGAAAACTTCTTTCTTCTTGTTCTTTTTAGTTATATAATTTCATTGAGTTCCATAGTTCCATGTCAAACGATTGGTCGCCCACAGCACATAATACTATATACCATAGACATCTGCAGATTTCTATGCTATATACCAAGAATATATAAAGGGAGGATGACTAACTTAGCTAGTCACTCTGTATCCTGATATCCTGTTCTATAAGCAGAAGTAGCTGAAATAACGTCCTTTAATAAGTTGTCAATTTGGTATGTTGCGCAGTATTTCACTGAGTGTCTATTGTTGTATTTAAGCCACATAATTCTATATACATATAATTTGATCCTTGAAAAGCTCATTGCTATTTGGGTATTGCGAGTTTAGTGCGCATGCGCGAAAGGGGAAGTGGCTTGGAGTCACATCTTATGGTATCCATGGTAACATCACAGTCTACCAATGGCACAGCTAAGAAGCTATTTAAACAGGAGATATAGCACCTGAGGAGGGGGTGACGCTGTGAACGACGGCAGGGTCGTGGTCGTGTCTTCTCTGTCTCCGTATCTATATATTTTATCTATGTTCTCTGTCTCCTCTCTCTGTGAAGTGAAATAGTGAAATTCAAATAAGGTTAGATAATTGAGCTTTTAGAATGCGTGAAGATCAACATAAGCTTTTCGAAAATTACATTCCTCATTGTCTATTGATGATTGCTTGTAAAACATGCTATATTTGAAACTTGATGCTTGAGTGTACATGAAACAAGGCGCGCTGAACTGCAATATAAAACGGGCTCCAGAAAAAAAAATATCTTTAAAAAGTGGGCGACTTTTTTGTCTATAGTGTGACTTGAAATGTGGTAGAGCGGCGATTATGCGAAATATGAACAGATAGCAAATGAGCTCCTCGTATTATAATATAGGTATGAAAATCGTTTGTATAGCATAACGCATAAGAATTGTTATAGTAATAAGATCTGCTTTAATTATCTATTCTCATAAAAGTAAAATCGTTGTATAGGGTATTGAATTGGTAGTAATATTCAAGTAGTGTTTCTTGTCTTTATGGGATTCCGAATTAAAAAAACGATCCAAATGTATTAATTGTGCATTTCAGAATAGGTTCTAAACTCGTATTGTCGTTCTCGATCAATTTGCACTTAATATCTTTCTCTTCGACACCGTCTCTCAATATTGTTATAGAATTATTTGGATCAAAGCATCTGTCCTCGATATGCAGATCTCAAATAAATATTTTTTTCATAGCTGCTCTACATTTTTTAACATATTTGAAATGATGACCGCAGCATCAAACCACGTAAGATATTTTTGAGAATTCTGCAGGTAACTATCAACTATTCATTACAATAAACAAAAATACTGATATGAAGAAGATTTTCTTAAACAAAATGCCATTAGTTCTAGTGTTATATTTCTCCGACTTGCAAAAACATTCAATGCAACAAACGTGAGCTATAATATAAAGTTGAAAACTAATAAACACCGAAACGTCAAACAATAAGATTTTCCTTGACATGAATTCGAATTTAAAAATACATCAAAGGCAAATGACACGTGCGCACTAACGTAGCGCGCATACCCGATTTCAATAGGCCACGACCCTGCCGTCGTTTGCGGAGTCAGAGCGTCACATGGTTTTGTATAGACAGTTGAATCTCCTATTTACAGAGCTTCTTAGGCACAGCTTACAAAATAAGCTGCATAGAGTAATAATAAATATAGAGAGGCTACTCTATGATATAAAAATTGTAGCTGTTTCTCGCCATCTGTCCCTAATTTTTTGAACTAACAATGAAATATGGTGGCGGCAAATTTGAAATATATTTCTTTTTTCTTGAAAATTAGGTATTTATGTTATTCCTTAAATCATATTCTCAATAAGTTTCAAAGAATTCTTAAGAAAACTACATTTTATTGATAAGCTTTAATAAGAAATCCAGAAACTAATTGATAACATGATCTAAGAAATATTAAAGTGTATTCTAATGGCAAAATCAAACAACGAATTTTTATTACCTTTTATAGATAATTATACATATAAATAATCATTCTCATAAATACAAACATCTTATTCTTCTAAAGTACAATATAGAAAATATGAAAAAAATATTTTTATAAAGATTGTGAATGGAGAAAAATTGAGAAACTACCATATTCAGACGCTGTAATGATCTTTTTATTCATTTTATAGTTATTATTTATCCTTGTGTTGTCTTTCTACCATGCATGTTCGACAAAATAATAAAGCTGTATAAATAACGAAAACTGTGAACCAATGTGAATTCGTTACTATATAATTTACAAAAGTATCGTTAGTCGTTAATTTGGAATCATCGTGAGGAATAAGTGCAAATCGAATATGAACGGGAAGTTTATAGGATTTTTCAGCACAATGCAGTAGTTACTTTACTTGCATATTTATGACGGGATGTCTTTGTAACATTAGTGACTGTATTTGAACAATCAAACTGAATATATCCTAACCATTATAAGAAATATATCTAACTACAACAAATAGACAATGAAACTATCCATAATAATCCTTTACCTTATTTAACATAAGTACAAATTCACAGCGTATTAACTAAAATCAATGTAAAGCTCACCACAACAATTTTCAGTGACAAACAAATTTTTAGAATACTATAATAGACAAAATCAAATAAACAAACCTGTTCACACTTTCAAACCAAAATATCTATTATTGCAATTAAACATACTGAAATAATCGTTGGTTTATTTTCAAAATGTCTCATATTTTCCCAGGCATAGTGTGTGAAGCTTCGAATATCTTATTATTATCTTATATATTATATAATATCTTATTATTATTTGACCAGATTTGAGAAACGAAATATAAATGATGTACTTGTTTTCATGGAGTTAAAATCCTTGAAAAGTGTTCAGTGAGTTGATATTATATTAATCATAGATCAATTCATAATCTGATATTATTTAATATTATAGTGCCACCGTATATTTTACGGGATTTTAAACTTGCTACCTGTATAGAAGATCAACAATGTATTATGATGCTTGGATGATGGCTTTGCTATTACTAGACGACTTGAGGGTTCTCCAGAAAATTTCTTCCGTTGCCTTCGAGATCTTTTGGTGGAGATGAGTGGCTCCTCCCTTCACCAACTGACTCAATAACTCTTTCTTCTAAAAAGAAAAATTTCTAAAAATTGGTATACTCTTAAGTTATCTAAATTTTGTCTGTGTTATATAGGGGTTCTAATCAATGTTTCAAAAATATATTTTAATCCATTTTTATAATATATTCTGAAAAGAAAGGCAAAAACTGAAAATTTTGGTGATGGATTACTTCGTGAAAGGAAATTTTTACAGTAATTACACTGCACATTCTAATCGTTGTCACGTTTGTGGCCAACCCACCACTACTAAGGAATATTCAATAATTCAATAACTATACTAATAAACAATAAGTTGAGTTATGATCAATATCAAATAATAACTAACCAAATAATTCAACAGGTTCCGTATTGGTTGATGGCACTAGTGAGCCAGCATGGTCTCGTTCAAACATGCTTTTTAATAGATTTTCGGAGGCAGGAGAGGTCTGTTGACTATTATTGGTAGGCTCCCTTCTAAGCTCTCTGGTCTTGAACGAACAGTATAGGTTCTGGAAGGAATTGAATTATATCAAAGAGATTCTCACACGATTAATCATCATCAATGTTCTGAACGAAACTTTCTAGACTCGTTATCTATTCAGATTAAATAGTTGCTCACCTTTAAAAATTTCATGAAATTTAAGAAATCTTCCTGGGATGTCCTCTAGAAATTTGGAGAAACTGTCGCTCTCCAATCATCAGCAATATGTAATTTCAGTGATCCAAAATGAGAAACATATAATATTAGATACCAAAAATCTATATGAAGAACTTACAGAGCAAGTATAATGTTGGCAAGGCCATGTTATTGCAACTTTTCTAGTAAAACATCTTCTTTGGAAATGTTTACGCAAACTTAGGTACTTATATGGAATTTTTGACGTCTAAGTCCGCTGACTCTCCTGATTTTCGTGGAAACCCATTCCATTCGAAGATGTTTACTTTTACAACGAGGCACTCAATACTCACGAGGCATTTCAATGTTAATATCACTTTTTTCGCACATCTAACACAAATAAACACAATTCAAAATAATATGGCGTGATTAACAATCTAAACTACATCCAATATTTGACAAGAGAAGAAGCAAACTAGATAAAATTGATAGATTTCAAAAATATAGCCATCGCTTGTTTACTTTGTAACATACTTATGCAGATTCTTATAATAATTTATGTTGTTTCCAAACCGCAGGGACAGGTGGCGACAAATATTGCTAATTCATCTTTTTCCTATTAGAGTGCACATCCCCTAAGCCAGGCGGTGGCAACTCTTATGAGAAATTTTTGACCGTTTGTTGCCAAAGTTCCCATTCTCGGCGCTAGTATCGCTCACCAAAATGTGGCGGGAACCGCAGAATTTGAATGAAAATGTTATATTTAAAATCAAGGTTACTAAAGAGAATCCTTTCTAGTAACCTTGATTTAAAATGGCGGCATCCGGCGCCGGCAATCCCATCGTCTAACCTCAATTCACTTTTCTAACGATGTGTTTGTTTTATTTTATATTATTTTTAGTTCATATACGTAGCTTTGTTGAATGTTAAAGTTTATCTATATTAGATTTGAATCAACTTTTTCGTATTCACAGGAAACTTACTGTTTGTCTGTTATTAAGATTGAAAGATTATCATTCGTTATTGGTACGTATTAGTATCATGTTCCTATCATTCTGGTGTTATTTTTATCTTAATTATAGAAGAATGCCAACGAGTACATATGGAAAGGCCATCAGGAATGTCTGTAAGGCGAAGAAGGATATTTCAAGAAGTAAAAACGAAGGAAGGAGGAGAAGAAGAACTACCCTTTATACAATGTTTTGAAGCAAGTTCATCCTGATAGTGGAGTATCAAGTAAAGCTACAAAAATCATTAAAAGCTTAATAAATAATATACTTAGAACGTCCAGCTATTCTTCTATCCGGCGTATAACTAAGCAAACTGTAAGTAAAGATATAATGCTATCACGAAATATATACTTAAGTCCTTGTTAATGCTAGACATACAAGACACAGCCATCACCAAAATTCCTATAAGGATTGCTTCAGTTAGCATCTAGAATTTGATTATTAGTCTAACATTTCGTTCTCAATGTAATTTTAGCATGCTTCTATCAAATCTCAGATTTGTAATGATGTTTTTACATTGCAGTGAAGTGGTGGTACACTAGAAGGAATTGGCTGTTTGCTTAGGAACAACGGAAGGACGAAACGAAAGTGAAATGCCTCACTTTCTACATGCCGGATACTATTTGGGTAATGATATAACACATTAAATGTGTCAGTATATATCTTCTGTGAGTATAGTTGAATATTTATAAGATGTTCTAATTTGAGTTTACTTGCTTGTATTATACATTACTGATTTTTGTTACTTTTTAATTTCATGTCCAAATGAGGAATAACTGAGGAAGAGGACGAACAGAAAATGAAGTGGGGGTGTAATGAGAGAGTACGTCGAATGTGTCAATATATGCTTCTGTGAGTACATTCGAATATTAATTGTATGTTTTCATTTGAGATTGCTGGCTTGAATTTATTTTTTTTACTGATCTTTGTTTCTTTTTATTTTCATATCTAAATAAGAAACAACTGAAGAAGAAGGCTGAAGCGACAATGAAACACGTGTTATTCGTTTGTGGATTGTGTGTGTAATTAGTGTTAGTGAACCGGTGTATTTTATATATTTTGGATTATACATTAACATATGTAGGATACTAATGCACTGTTTACTCATAAAATAGTTTACTTGTTCTACTCAAGTAAGTAAGTATCTTCTAAAAGTATGTCGATATTTTCGTCATTATATTTTTTGTGATGAGAAATCAGATTTTAGCTAATCAAAATTTGCCCTAATTATTGTTTGTTTCAAAGAGTTATTTAGACAATGCACTAGTTACTTCCATAAATTAATATAATACTTTAAGAAGTTATTCAGTGGATTTTTGATTTGCTTATTTATTCTTTCTATGTTATAATTTTGCAATAATAAAAAATGAACTAAAAATATTTACAGTTCTTATATTCTTATTTACCCCTCATAGATCAGAACTATTGAGGAAGCAATAAAAATCTTCAGAAATTTTTGGAGTGATTTTTTGAAAAAAACTTTCAGCATTCATATTATATTTCTGATGACTATCATGAAAAGTAAAATGAATAATCTCGAAAGTTATTTTTTTAAAATTTCCTTCAACAATTTCGGAAGATTTTTATTCCTTTCTCTATTTATAAGCTAGGATAATACTTTTACTAAACTTTGAATCTGCCGCTATAAACAAGTTAGTTTGCGAGTAAACATCTTCAGCGCTAGTTGTACTTCAAGGTCAAAACATAGTCAACAAAATTAACATGGAAGTTACCATTCTCTTGGAGGTAGGTGTTCTCTGCCCTAAGCTGTGCCAATAGTAAGTGTAGTAATATAATTACATGTCCCTCCTCTTAGCCAAAAAAATTTCATGATGCATGCGCATATCGCCAGCTATCCTCAGGTCTTTGGCTTCATTTTTGCATATTTTTTTCCACAATGCTAGCGGTATAGAAGTTTAAGTATATGATTTAAGCTTCCTTCGCCCATACTACATAAGGATTTTGTGCAACACACCGAAATGACATACGATAACCCAATGTTTCTTGTGCTACTACCACTACTTGTGTTACTCGTCCTCCCTATATTTGTTCATGACATGAGTACAATGACCTATTAACAGAGATAGACGGAACTTTAAACAAAATATTGTGTTGACATCATCCCTTGTTCGGCCACGCATCATCGCATATCAGCTTCTCCCCCCCCATATTTAAATACTTGGTGTTTTGGTTGTTTTTGAATATTCTATTATATTCTTTGGTTTCAAAACTTGAAACAATGGTTAGACTTTACAAAGTGTGCAATAAAATAGAATCCAAGAACCCAGAAATAACTTTTCGTAGGTAAGTAGCCCGTCTAAGTTAAAATTTGCTAACTTAGATATTTCAATTTTGAAAGAAAATTATTGACATATAAACGTCGGTCATGGGCGTTGTAAAGACATTATTTCCTAATCATTATTATTTCATTAAAGAGATTTTTATATTGTTTGCGTTTTTAAATGATAGACTTAAAAAAATAGTTATTATATTGTAACGTTTAACCCTGTGCTAAACGTTGTGGGGTGAGTTCACTTGCGTAAGACTCAAAGTTCGCAGATTGCTTCCAATGGTTTATTTCCAATCACTCAGTACACGAGCTTCTACCCAGTAAACCAATGTACATCTTAAAGAAGTATTATGTACATATAATTCAAACGTAGCGTCGTCTTATGTGCGTACGGTAATTACGTTTGGATATCTTTAAGACGTACATAGTACGTACTTTGTCCACCCTTTTCAACATCTTATGTACGTACTTTTTCGACGTATTTCTTACATAGATATGACGTATATAGGACGTATTTTTTTGTATTTTAATTGAAAAATACATATATTTCTAAATATTTTATTTTTTCTTTTAAAAAACAATTCTAAAACTCAAAAAAATAATAGATATAATCTTGAAATTACTTGAATAATAATTTACTTAGTCTTCGCTTTTAGGCGGTCACTGGCTCTCCGAAGCCATGTTGGTGTCGCTTCTTCGCTTTCCTTCTTGTTTTTTGGAATTTTCGAGTCCTCTGCAGCTGCTAAAATTTATTTTATTTTTTGGTCTCTTTTATCTGTAAGGATTTGTATAACTTAAATTGAATGAAAAGTCTTGGATGTATAATTATTCATTATTAAGTTAATTCAAAACATACCTAGGTCAAGCTTGGCAAAAAGAGTACCACAAAACTTATTTTTCTGTCTGCGACCCAGCCAGCTATATGTGCTGGCAAGGGAGTCAGTTATTACTGTTCGCTGACATCTGGCCACAAATTCATATGTGGTTCTGCTTCCTAGGTTGGATAATTCAGCAACCTTAAATGAACAATAGTCAGAAAGTAGTCATTATAAAACAATTTCAGTACACATTAAAAAACAAATACGTTAATTTTTATTTTTCACTGTAAAACCTGTATGACACGTTCACAAATCGGTAACAAAATTGTGGCGAATATAGAACAGGTCACATTTTCCATATGAAAAATATCATGTGCACATGCACATTGTTTATTTATGATGCAATTTGTTGCTATATTTGTGAACGTGCTTCGTGCCATAAGGGCTTAAAAAAACTGAAACCAGACAGTGAAGATTTTTTTATACCATGCAAAGCTTATGTCCACTTACCTGTACATTGATTGATATTCCTTTTTTTATACACTAAAAACAAAACCACTCACAACTTTTCAAATAATAACCAATCTTTTCAAAAGTTTCAAATGAATTAAAATTCTTCTTCTTCTTCTTCCTAATTTTATGGCCCTTGCTCCCTCTTGGTGCATTCAGCCAGGTGAAGTCCTGAGGTTACCTTTGTCTGACTTTTCATCATATGGTAACCCTTGTGATTTTTCTCTTCTTTTCCAATTTCTTCGTTTATACTTGTTTAAAAGTGCTGAAAGGTTAGTTTTAACAGAAATACAACAAAGGATAAACTCTTCTCGCTTCGGGACAGCAGCGAAGCATTTCACTCCCTGGAACTGTCTCGGATAATAACACCCAGGATTACAGGAAAGGGTAAAAAACTATAGGGCTAGGATATTTAAGCTAATTTTTGATATTGAACTATGTACATAATTAATTATAACTACACTTATTCCTCAAATCTATTAACTGTTTATCTTTTCTTTTTTTTTTTATA
The DNA here is from genome assembly GCA_958507055.1 of Crioceris asparagi. Lineage (NCBI taxonomy): Eukaryota > Metazoa > Arthropoda > Insecta > Coleoptera > Chrysomelidae > Crioceris > Crioceris asparagi. The sequence goes on along the minus strand of OY293826.1, from coordinate 76,038,719 downwards.
GTTAATTTTTTTTTTTTATATATAGTTTTTTTTTTTTTTTTTTTTAAACTTTTTTTTTTTCCCAATTAATTAATTTTTTTTTTCTTTTTTTTTTTTAATTTAATTTTTTTTTTTTTTTTTAAAACTTAATCTAGTGTTTTAATTATTAATCTTAATATTATAACTTTAACGACTTTCGGTTTTTGTTCATTAATTAAATTGATTAAATTAAGTAGGTTATTCTTTATGTTTCTAATATTCCATTGTAAAATATTTAATTCTTTCATCTTCAATTTACCACTCCTCTGTTGAGTCATAGTCCTTGCTTCTATTAAAACTTATCATTTTTTTTATATTTTCCATTATTTTTATTATCTTTTCCTTTGGTATGTCTTCGACCATGGAACAAAAGTCCCTTACTCTATTTTCTATATCTCCACTATTTTCAATCCACTCTTGTCCTCCAATTATTTGTCTTGATGTTCTGTATCCCTCTAGTTCTTCTGAAGTACTGCTGCCGGTTTCTCGTTCCCTACTGGTTCCTGCTCCTGTGCTAATTGGATACATTTTCCCATTTGGCTGCAGAAGTGCTTGATTGTGCTCTGTTTTGTCATACCCCTGTTCTCTTCTAAGTTTTGGTTTTCCACTTGCTTGTGTTTCCATCACTACATTATTATATGTTCTTTTTTTGAATCTGTTTTTATTGTTTAAATTATATACTTCTTTTCTTTGTTCTATATTTATTGTATCCTGTTTCTCTTTGTTTTTGTTTTTTAACTCTGGAAAGTCTCTTCCTCCAAGTATGATCACCTCCTCTTTAGGATATATTATGTTGGCTTCATAATAGCTTATATTATCAAAGGCCATTTTTTCTCTTATCTTTCTCTGTCTCTCGTATTCTTTACAAATTCGATCGTTGGATTTATGTTCCGAACTTTTACAATGGAAACATTTAATTTTTTTACATGTTTCATATTGTTCTTGATTCTCATGCTGCTCCCCACAGCTATAACATTTTTTTTTTCCACGACACCATTTCTTGATATGTCCATATAGAAGACATTCAAAACATTGGCTTACAGGTGCAACATATGGTGTTAACATATATCTCATGTAGCAAATATCAATTGAACGTGGTATTTTAATTCCTTCAAAGGTTATTAGTATTGTTCCCGTCGGTATAATGACATTGTTTCCATCATTACCTTTTTCCCTTCTATTCAGTCTTTTCACATCTATTACCCTCTGTTCACTTGTAATCATCTTTTTAATATCTTCTTCGGAAAATTCTTTGTTTACATATTTTATTATTCCTTTGCAAGTAACTTGATTGATTGGAATATATATTTTATATCCCTTTTCTGTCAACCTCTCATTATTTATTAGATTATTAGCTATTTCCCTGTCATTAAATAATACCCCTATTTTATTTCTTCCCTTTTTTTTAATGCTTATTATATTATTTAATTTCAAATCAAATACCTCCTTCGCGATTTTTAATTCATTAAATCTTCCGACATTATTTTCTGACTTATCTGTTGGTTCTATAACAACCAAAAAAGGTGCCCTAGCTCCGTTTTTATAATAAAAAATTTCATCTTTTTTTGTTTGTTTATCGTTTTTTATGTTTTCAAGGTTATTATCAAAAATAGTTGTATCTTTATTTCCATGAATGCTATTATTCATATTCATTATATTCTGTATTTCTAAATCCATGCTGTCCATAGAATTTAATTCTATATTATCATCCCTATTTATATTCGGTTTTTTGGGGGGAGTCTCCCCCCCCGAATCACTCATTTTACTAAATTAACAATATTTATTATTTCAAAGTTGTATTTTATAGGAGAAGAAAGGTAAAACTTACAAAGGATACTGTTAGTAATGCACCTGCCTTCTCTTCGGAAGGAATTTCCGAAATCACTTCAATAGCTCACTATCACCACGTGTCCAATCAATTTTTTTTATGAATTAAAATTACTAATCTCCTGTCTACTGTTAGTGCTGTCACTACTGTCAGTCGTCAATCTAGCCAATGCCAATGTTGGCAGATTCAAAGTTAATTAGTTATTTTCGTTACTTTTCGCAAAGTATAGGATAATAAAATTAAAAGTTCGCTACTTATTTAAGTACCGCGTACAGGCAATTATCCCAATATTTATGTTAACAAAATTATCTAAGTAATAATTAAAATGTATCAAAGATTAATATCTATTTTGTTGATTTCGTTTCCGAAGCAGGGGAAAGTCAGCCAACTGACAACACTGCTTAAAGATGGTTCTGCTTTTGCATAGTCTTCTGTCATAAAAATAATAATAACGTAACACATCACACCTTGTTATGTGATAAAAAGGAGGTGCAAGTGTAAGAATGGGGTTGTAAACCATAATTTTACCCATACTATTTGAAAGCTCAACAAAAATAAATGATCTAACCTATAACGTTTGAACGAAAAACGGTTCAATTCATGAAGTCACTTAGTGAAATATGTTTGAAAAATATCTATAGAATATGCTGCACCAAAAAATGACATTAAGAGCATTAAGACTATTAAGAGGGTGTTTGCTTTTCGGTCTTCCCTTCTTTGGCCTTTGGCATCGGAGCTCCGCTCCAATTTGCAAATTAATAAAATCATGAATAAAAGGTATCTGCCAAAAATGGCTAAAAGTATTTCAAAAAGTTCAAATAAAAATATACGTGAATGATTTTATTTGATATAAACTTATAAATGAACACTTTTAAGAGTTGAGTTATCCTTCATGACTATAACAGTTATAACTCGGAAAAGTTTATATCTATAATAGTAAGTACTCTACGTAGTAGTATTTACGTCTTATGTACATATTATGTACGTACCAAATTTAGGACCTATGTACAAAAAAAAATGTACGTACATTCGACGTACGGACGTAAATATGACATGAAATGTACGTCTTATGTATGTACTGTGTTTACAGGGTATTATGGTAAAATCATGAACAAATATAGGGAGGACACGTAACACGAGTAGTGGGGGTAGCACAAAAAACACAGGATTATCGTCTGTCATTTCGGTAGGTTGCGCAAAATCGCGCTGCGCATCCTTCTGTACCGGGCGAGCAGGATTGGATAAAATATAAAATTGATATTTATTTATCATTCACTTAACCTCCTTCATCTGTGTTATTTACTCTATGTTGATAACCTATTGTAACGTTTAACCCTGTGCTAAACGTTGTGGGGTGAGTTCACTTGCGTAAGACTCAAAGTTTGCAGATTGCTTCTAATGGTTTATTTTCAAACACTCAGTACACGAGCTTCTATTATGATACAACTGTCAACACTTCTTCTCACCTCGACAATCTATACTGTCACTGTCTTTACCGACAGAACTACTATTAACCTCTGATTACACAGACTGACTTTATAAGACTCACTGCCTTCATAAGACTGACTCTGTCCCGTGATCGACAAGGCTTTATATACCTGAATCATGACATGACATTAATCGAGAATGTTCTATGATTATCTAGATGCACATAATTAATGTTCTAGATCCTTGTCAAACTGACAATAGTATGACAAATTGTACTTCACATATAGTTTCTGGAGGGATCCAGAATAAATCTTCTATAATTCTAGAACTACATAAGGAAATATACATGCAATAACTACTGTAAGCAATATAGTAGCATGAATAACTAATAAACGAATATCAACCGTAAGTACATGAATATCTATCCACATTACAATGCCCCCTTCTTAGATTTAACATCATTCCAATACATTCTACAATCTCATGGGGGGAGCTCCTTGGATCCTCTTGTCCCAGTTCTCATTCTCGCCTCCCGAGGAAGACAGGTTACTTGGTGGTACCTGTGATCCTCTTCTTCGGTCAACAAAATATTTCACCGGTGTACAACTACCTCCTCCTATAGGTGAACATCTTCGAAGAGGTGGTCTGCAACTACACAAGCTAACACGATCCTTGGTGGCCATACAACCTACACCACTACGTGATCTTGAATTATGATCACTCAATCTATGTATGTGGCAAGGAGACGTCAATTTATGACAGGATATTTTATCGCATCCATGATTGCTTCGATGGCAGCGAATGTGTCTGCACATTCGTCTGCGGCTATTGCACCTGATCTTTCGTCGTAGACTGCTGCGCTTCGTGCCTCGGTCGTTCCGAAAACTCATTTGGCTTCTTTTATTGCGGCCGTAGCACCTTCTACCTGCTGGACCTCTGAGTAGACTACCGCAAGGTAAAATATTTCTCTTACGACCGGTGTTGCCTACACATTGCCTGATACTTCTTCGAAATCTGGATGTACTGCGCCTTTTAAAACGACTTTTTCTTCTACTGTTTGAACTCTCAACAGAGATATTGCGCTGCTTCGATTTATTTCCGAGATCTTCCCTCTTAGCATCAGGCTCTTTATTTGAGCTGTCATTGTTCGAGCAATTTTGAAGTTTCTGTTGGTCGCGGTTTACTATCTCATATTGTTGTCTAATTCTAGCCTGTTCTTCTTTATATTCTTTTTTAATTCTTGCCAGGTCTTCTTTATATTTTTGTCTAATTCTTGCATGTTCGTCTTTATATTCTTGTGTAATTCTTGTCTGTTCTTCTTCATATTCTTGTCTAATTCTTTCTTGTTCTTTTGCATATTCTTGTCTAATTATTTCCTGTTCTTCTTCATCTTGTCTAATTTTGGTCCGTTCTTCTTTATATTGTAGCATAATTTTTGCATGTTTTTCCTTACTTTCTAGTCTTATTCTTGCCCATTCTTCTTTTTCTTGTTGTCTTTTTCTTGCATATTCTTCGTCTTCTTATTTTCTTTTTCTTGTCCATTCATTTTTCTCTTGTTGTCTTTTTCTTGCATATTCTTCTTTTTCTTGTTGTCTACTTCTTTCTTCATTTTCCAGAATTTGTATTATTTTTGCTTCTTGTTCTTGTCTACTTCTTTCTTGATTTTCTAGGAACTTCATTATTTCTGCAAAATTTGCCATTTCGTCGTAATCTTTCGATCTGGTATTCACCATATTTTCTCAGCAAAATGCGAAGATCCCTTTATTCTGACACCAATTGTAACGTTTAACCCTGTGCTAAACGTTGTGGGGTGAGTTCACTTGCGTAACTCTCAAAGTTTGCAGATTGCTTCCAATGTTTTATTTTCAAACACTCAGTACACGAGCTTCTATTATGCTACAACTGTCACCACTTCTTGTCACCTCGACAATCTATACTGTCACTGTCTCTATCGACAGAACTACTATTAACCTCTGATTCCACAGACTGACTTTATAAGACTCACTGCCTTCATAAGACTGACTCTGTCCCGTGATCGACACGGCTTTATATACCTGAATCTTGACATGACATTAATCGAGAATGTTCTATGATTATCTATATGCGCATAATTAATGTTCTAGATCCTTGTCAAACTGACAATAGTATGACAAATTGTACTTCACATATAGATTCTGGAAGGATCCAGAATAAATCTTCTATAATTCTAGAACTACATAAGGAAATATACATGCAATAACTACTGTAAGCAATATAGTAGCATAAATAACTAATAAACGAATATCAACCGTAAGTACATGCATATCTATCCACGTTACACTATCTACATCTACTTGTATTCTTTATGTTATGATTGCGATATGATTAATTGTACGTAATACATACAGTAGTACCATAGTAGTACGCTCTCTCTGTGAGCGAGGTTTTGTTTATTTATTTGATGTATGGGGCGAGGTGGCCAGCAGAGAACACCTGCCTCCAAGCCACAGTTATAGTCAAAGATATATGTTATAGTTATTTGTTTATTTTTATGTAGCTAGAAGCTGAAATCAATTGTCGTTCGTTGTGTTTGTTTAAAATTTCTATTATATTGGTTTATAGTTTATACATATTTTAGTATCCCAGAGACAGTACAAGAGTTGAGGCTGCTGAGGTACAGGTACAGTGGTGCTTACAAATAATTGAAGAAAATGCCGCCATCATGTTGTGTGATTCAATGCGGCACCAAAGCAGGCAGCCAAGTCCAAGAGAATAATTGTGCAAGTTTATTTGTATTCAATTCCGTGAGTAGTCTTATCCTACATTCAATTTATTATATAGGTAGGTAGGACTTAACACTTTTTTTCACACAGGTTCACAATAAAATACCTACTATAATAAATATATGCTACGCTAGAATACCAAATTCTGCCTCTGAAAATTATTCCTTGCCCACAACGACACATAGGCAAATGTGTTATATTTCCTTTACTAGAAAAAAAATCAAACCCAATTCAACGTCGCGTTCTGGATAAGAATTTATGTCTCTGAGCGTAACATAGGTAGGTACATATGTAATAAGAGAAATCAAAGAACTAAAATGTTTCACCAATAATTAATTTAATTTTTCTATCAACATTTTTCAGTCTTACGCTTAATACATTTTGTACTTATAAAAAAATGAGGTTTCATTTTCCTACCTTTCACAGTTTAATTGTTTGAGCCCAATACCTAAAGTAAATGAAAAATGTAAGATTGAAAGCACAGATTCCACTAGGATAAATATTGGATTGGAACAATTAATTGAGGAAATTAATGACATGACCAATATTATACAATCGAATTCATAAAAAAGCTACAGATGATAGCGATAGACATTTAACATACAAAAAAATGGAATCTGAAAATTAAACAACATTAAGAACTACTATCACTTATTCCTTATGTTGGAGTATGAGCAAGAACGAGTTTGAGTCTTGAGTAGTTAGGCATTCATTCACTGAAAGTTCTTCCACATCTTGGATCCAATTTGGAATATCCCAAGTCATCCAAGTAAATAAATCTTCCTGATGATATACGTCGCCTCACATCTTTCGATCAAAAGAAAGAAGTACAGATGCTTCAATATTTTCTTCAATCCTTATGAAATACCGCCCAATGCTTGTTTGGTAATTTCACTTTCAGACTTCTTGCAGAGCCCTTTTAATTCATATTCAAAGAGTATTTTACAGAAGAGTGGAACACAGGAATAAAATGCTCTCGTTCACAAAAGCACTAACATTCTTAATTGATTTTATATCATTACAACAATGATTTTATACTGCTCACAATTCAAATTTGATGACAAAAAAATTACCTCAACTGACTATTCGAATGACTTCAGATAATGTAATAAATAGTAAATAGCATAGATTTCAAGAGAGGTTAAATGGTTAGGTTATAGGATTTGTTGTTATAGGTTGCTTGCTTGCTTGTTTTATGGCACTGCTACGAGGCAATTGCCAGCTCAATTTGTGTGTGATCTCGGTGTTGACCATAGATAAAATATATACACGGGATAGAATGGAAACTCTAATATAAAGTGGCTGTCAGCATTTTGCGCGCCATCTCTTATCGTGGAAGCCTACTATGTAACAAGATGGAAAAATAATTCATAGATTCCTGTATTTTGGCCATCTAAATGGAGGGATTTTTGAATTTAGATTTCATATTCATCTATAGATGAAAAAAAAAAGAAATTCTATTTTTTAAATAATTTTATTGAATAAAAGTCTACAAACCACTATACATGTATATTATGTAAAATTGCATAGGAAAACGTCTAAAATAAGTTAAAATACTATAAAAGCAGTAATAGCTAATTCTATATAAAATGAAATAAAATTTTGTATACATTTCAAGTGTCACATACAGGATATTTTTACTATTTATCACAGGTTAACAATTGGGTTAAGCACTAATAATCACTAAGTACAAGATCTTAAATCGCTTTGATAAGCATTTTATAATATATTTAGATATTAATAAACACCAAAAGGAGACAAGGTTACTGAATTTATATATAAAAAAAAAATAATTGCTACAATATTGATACACAATACAAATCCAGATTAAAAAATAAATATGAACTTCAAGTACATTTTTATGAGAATCATGTCTTGGGTAGAAGTTTTGGTTTAAAAAGTTCAAAAAGAAACAAAAATATTAATTAAAAAATGTATTGAAATACCATCATTTGGACATAACAAACAAGATATAAACAAATTAAGTCTTACCCTGTTCCACACCACCCATGAGGTCGGGTAACAAAGGTGCGTTTTTTTTATTACGTGGTATCCCCAAATAGGCCTATTCCACGATAAAAAGAACATATAAAAATGTCTCGATGAAATATGAATAGAGCCAGAAATAAGAACGAACAAAAACAAGTAGGTCCTTAATTAGGAAAAATATAAATTATTGCTGAAAAAGATATAATGATGTAATATTCATATATTAATTAAATTGAACCGTGGCATTACCAAACGTGCATATTTATAAGATCCACTCAAAAAAGAACCTAACAAAATGTTCCTAGTTTTATTATACGGAAAATCTGATAATTTATACAATTATTATTTATTCTGGAGGACCGAAGGACATAAAACAAAGAAGGCAAGCTTAATAAATAAATTCAAATTCTCTATCAAACATCAATTTCTGTGGATCCTCAGCCTAGAAATGTTTCTAATTTTCTTAGCACTTTGAAAAATTATTGGAGCATTATTAGGAATTGGTCTGACATCTAAACCTCTTATAACTCGATTAATTTGTTTTGTGTAATTAAATATTTGGACTTTGATCAAATAATTGAAAATAGATTTTTGTAAAATATTATTATGCTGACATGCAGTTAATTGTATTCTCTCTATTAATGTTTCAAAAGTAAATGCCACTAAATTCATTTTATATAAATCACGATTAAATATATATCTAATTATACTTCCCGCTTTTTTCATTTTCTCCAAGAATGACGCTGTAACATAATTCAGGGACAGGTTTTTCTTATTATATTGCTTGGCAAATGTGAACATCTCAGTGGGTTCACTACCTTGACATGCCTTCTTCACAAGAAGATCTTTGCAAGAGCAAGGCACGTTTCCCACTTTTTTTATAAGGTATCCCGAGACATATCGCAGTGCCTGGATTTCAATGTTCTGCAAGGATGAAGGCACATCTTCCGGAACAGTACAGAAGCCTTCTGAAGTCGTGTCATTCTCACATTCTGGTAGCCCCTGTTAAAAAGTTCAAAATATTTAAAATGAGAATTTATTATAGGTGTAAGCAGTTAAAATAGTAAAATACAAATAAAAGTTTCATACTATAGAAGTACTGTCTGAATACGGTGATTTATGTGATTTCTTATGTTTGTATAACTATAAAAAGACAAACCTGTGCTACAAGTCTCTGGAGGCTTAGAAAAACTTCTGAATTATCATCCTCACAGTTGGCTCCAACAGATTGGGATGAGGTCAGCTGCCTTACAATTAAACTCTTATAATAATTTCCAAAGTCCATTGCTGTTGGATTTGTATTTCTTTGTCCTCTTTGCCTTATTTGCCCAAAGAAATTTTCCAGAGGATCCTGATTGAACGTCCGCGGCATCATATATTCAAAATTTAAACCTTGCAGGACTCTCCATAATTCTTTAAAATTTTTTATTGTTTGTTTCAAATTTTTTAGTGAAGGTGGTAACACTTTTTCAACTTTTCCATCTTTATTAACTCTTTGAAAATAAACCGTATCCAGTTTCTTAAGTGCCTCATCCCAGAATGTCAAATGAGGTGAATTTCTCGTAACGGCTATTCGTAGATTCTTTCCTGGAACAGTATTGAAGGAGTTTCCATTAAGGCTATCAAAAAGTTTATCCAGAAAGTCCAACAAAATAGCAGTATCCGCAGCCGACTTGTCTAATTTTATTATTTCATCCTCTATGCACACAGTTGTTCCTAGAATGAGAGAAAATATAATAAGAATAAATGACAATTTTAAAAAACTAATAATTAGTTCAATATCTTAAAGTAAGTACCTGAAAATGCAAATACGTTAATTGCAGAAGCAACCGAATGGCTGAACACCTGCGTACATTTGGCGACCTTCATTTTATGTATCTTTTCTGGGTTCACATGTGAATCTGTAATCTTGGGCATCAATCTTAGACTGCCTAAGAAAGGATCTAGCTGGTAGGCCTTGAAAATATGCTCCCATTTTGCAGTTTTATTAGAGCCCTCTTCTTTATAACATAAGTTATAATTTATTAGATTATTTCGAAGGCACTTGAAAATGTGAGGAACATCAAATAATGGGATTACTTTCAAGTCATCTATTTCAAAGTAATAGTCAACAAAATCATGCCCTTGTCGAAGATATTTTGCTTTGGTATCATCCACAAGCTTATTAATCGCTGCTTGATTGTTAGACCCTTGGTCGCAAACAGTGGCCACCACATGCAAGCCAATATCGCGGCATTTTCTAACTATGCATTTTATGATATTCATTATATCATACTTTTTTGTACCACCATTAACTAAATTATAATAAATGGGCAATAAAAGTATTGATAGAGATAATATTATGAAACATTTTCAAATTCCCTTTCAAAGATAAAGAATAATAGATAATAAATCACAGATGAGCAGGTCGTTGAGCATCTTAATTTCATCAAATTACATTACTATTCTATTTAATATGCTTCAGTAATATCAATCACCGGCTCGTCAAATTAATAAACTTTTAATGAGAGGAAAAATTACACACCTTAGAGAAGAAAATGAGTAATAACATGCACATTATAATTCAAACATGATAAAAAATAGATATAAATGTTAAGTTACCTGGCAAGTTAACTGATGGACAGACTCCTTTTTTAAGCACATTATTGGGGCCAAAGTCTTCAGGCTTAAAATGTGCCGCGCAAACTCTACAATTACTGTAAATTTTATCAGGTGCCATTTCCTCCTTCAACCTTCTGTTTCCACATAAAATAATCCACTTTTTTAAAAGTGAATCATCATCTTGCTTGGAAGGATTTGGGAAGCGATGTTTAGAAAAAGATCTTTCATAACAACCATAAACACAGCATCGTAGGGCAGGCATGATGTTGTAAGTACTCAAGCAATACTTATTTATAAAATTATATATATATATATATAAATATATAATAATAATAAGGACACAATTTAAAATTTTAAACCTCAAGCGAACACATTCAAGGTAAAATTGATAATTAAAATCTATCAACAAACAGGGGAGCCATCTGGGTAATTTATGATGACTTAAAATGATTTTAGTTGGCTTCCAGGCCGATGGGGTGGCGCTCAAAATGTTGGAAGCTTTTACGGAATAGAGTGCGCAGGCCCTGGTGTTGACTGGCTCTAAACCATACCGGGACCACTGACTTGTCTATGCAGGATCAAAGTGCCTGCCTATTGCTTGGAATGTTTAGTTTTTCTTGATACTTCGACTTCGAGTAGGTCTAATTAGAGTACAACACAACATATAGGTGTATCAGGCATAAACATCACAGATCGATCACAGGGATTCTAGGAGTATGAAACACAAAACATAGAATATGTAGTTGAGCAGTTGAGCATCACAATATGTAAACAATATGAAGTATGTTTTCTAGTAAGGATTACAGATTACAATTGGATTCTATTTATGTTAAGAAAATTCATTATCAACTTTATTGACTCCTCCTTTGGTTCAGATAAGACTGAGAAAATTGATATAGGAGGGGGGTAATTCAAGGCTATTAATTCATCATAGAGGTTGAGATTTGGAATGAAATTAATTGGGCATTCTAAAAATATGTGATTCAAATTCTCTAATGCACCACATTCACAATATGGGTTGTCTTTAATTTTTATTTTGTATAAATGTTCTTTACTCATACAGTGGCCCGTTCGAAGCCTAATTGTGGTTGAGATGTGTTTACGGTTTTTGAATGGAAAATTTGAAAACCACGTATTATTTGGAAATTTACCTTGGATTTTATAGTATTGATATTTTTTCTACAAACTAACGTTTTCCAGTTATTTTTAAACTCTTTGTACAACTGCATTTTGATTATATTGAATATTTCGATAGAATCTAATGGTACGGCTTTACGGACATTTAAATCTTTACCTATCTTAGCTAGTAGGTCTCCTACCTTGTTACCTGGGATTCCTGAGTGTCCTGGAATCCAAGCCATCCTTATGTCAAAATCATTCATATTTGCATGGGAAATCAGTCGTTTTGTTTTTAGCGTCCAATAATCTGCTGAGGCACTTAGTCCGTATTTATTAATCTTTTCTATGGCACTCTTAGAATCCGATAAAATGACCACTTTTTTTAGCTGTTTTTTAACCGCCAGTTCTACTGCCTCGTGAATAGCCACTGTTTCCGCCTTACATATACTTATGGAATCGGGGAGTCGAGAGGAAAATCTATATTCAATTTCTGGGATGTATATTCCATACCCTGTTCTTTTATTTTTTTTTGAAGCGTCTGTGTAAATAAATGTATGTGAGTTTTTCATATTTTCCGTAGCTGTGTAAAAGAGGTGCTTAATCATGATGTCATTCTTTTTTATTTTAAGATCTACAGTTTTTATGGGGTCATTCAGACAGTTTAACTCTACATTATAACAAGGAAAGTTGGTCCCTTTCTTTATTTTGTTTAAATATGGTAAGAAATTTTGTATAGCCATTATTAAGTATGGGATTTTGCTGGAGTTAATAAACGCAGGTGTTGAAATCATTTTCCTTCTCATACTTAGTAAAATCTCCAATATGGGGTGGTTGACTATTGTGATTATTTTTGCTATGAATTTATTAGCTAAAATTTTTCTCCTCTGATCCAAGTCAATTGTCGCTGCTTCCGCTAATAACGCTGCTCTTGGAGTCGATTTCATACATCCTAGACAGATTCTTATACCCTCGTAGAAGATAATATCCATATTGTTTAGGCATTTTTGATTTACTGGTTTTAAAATAATAGCTCCGAAGTCTAGGTGCGATCTAACCAGTGCGTTACATATAATCAAAAGTAAGCTAGGGTCTGCGCCCCACCATACCCTACAAACGGCCTTTAGGATGTTCAATGCTTTTTTTGCCTTATTAGTTGTGTGTTCGATATGTAAATTCCATTTCAGATGTTCTTGGAAGATGTGTCCTAAATATTTGACATGACGTTTGTAGTTGATGATTGTGTTTCCGACAAATATTGGTGGGGGTTGTATTTTACGTTTACCTCTTGTGAACCAAATGGCCTCACATTTTTCTATGGACAGAGAAAGGTCGTTGTTTAGGAGCATGTTGTTAACTATCTCTAAAGCTCTATTTATTTTCTTAGTCATTACATTTATGTTGTGGCCCTTTATAAAGATTACTAAGTCATCCGCGTACCCAATTATTTTCGCAGAATCTAAATTAGTGCCAAATAGTTCTAGTATATATACATTAAATAGTATTGTACTCAGAGGAGAGCCCTGAGGGAGCCCTTTAGTTGCCATGTATGGTCCCATAAATTTTCCATCACTTCTTCTGCTGAACAGAAGTCTATTGGATATGATGCTATAGATTAGGTTAATTATTTTTATATGAATCCCCAAGCTGTGTAATTTATGATATAGTTTATATAAATTTACATTATCATATGCCGCTTTGATGTCTAAAAATACTGCTAAAACTGACTCTGACTGGCCAAAGGCTTCGGAGACAAAGCTAAAAAGGTATGCTACGTTATCGTATATACCCCTACCTTTTCTGAAGCCTGATTGTTCGTTCGGCATTCTATGCGATTTTTGATCAAAGTTTCAAGTATTTTGCAGCCACATGTTGACAACACTATAGGTCTATAGCTGCCTGGAATCGTAGGATCTTTATTTGGTTTAAGGATATTGATAATATTGAATTTTTTTCATGAATCTGGTATTTTTCCCCCTAGAAGACATTTGTTATAACAATTGAGTAATATTAGTTTTGCTCTGATTGGTAGATTCTTATACATAGGGTATGCTTTGTCATTCATTCCAGGTGCGGATAGTTTTTTCTTTACTAAAGCATTGGTGAGTTCATTAATGCTAAAAAGCTGGATATCATTATCATTGTTTGTTTGTAGGATATTGAAATCCGGATCAATATGTATACTTGACATTTTCTTGAGAATATCTTTTTTGATTTCGTCTGAGATATTGTAATTGGGTAGTTTGCTATTATTGTTTGAGAATTTTTTGATTTTTTTCCAGACGTAGCTAATCTCTGAATCTCTATTCAGAGATTGACAGAAGAGTTTGAATTTTTGTTTTTTCTTTATCTTGAGCTTTTTCTTTGTGGTTGCTATGCATTTTTTAACTTGTATATAGTTTTCTAGTGAAAGGTGATCATTAAATCTCCTGATTACCCTTTTCCTTTCCTTGATCCACTCAGAACATTCTTGGTCCCACCAAGGATTACCCGTTCTTCTGAATACGCCACAGTCCTTTAGTGGGATTGCAGTATCCGCAGCCTCATCCATAATATCCATTAGGTCTTTATAGTCTACGTATTGTTCTCTTGAATTCAATTGTGAAATTATGCAGTCTTGATACAGTTGCCAGTTTGCTTTATTAAAGTTCCTTGTTTTATAGGTTCCAGCGAAAATCTTTTTTGAATTAAGGTTGTTTGGAATAATTAGCTCTAAGCAGGTTGGATAGTGATTACTATTGGCGCAGTCATGAATTACTCTCCAGTAGCTGTTGGCTGCTAAGGAAGAACTTACTATGCAGAGGTCAAGAGCACTCAAATTGGCATTTGGGCACTGTACCAAAGTACTCGAACCATCGTTTACGACCACCAACTCATTGTTCATGATAAAATCTGAAATTATTTTCCCCCCCTTATTAATGGGGGCTTTATCCCACAGCGGATGATGCGAATTAAGATCTCCCATAATTATAATTTTATCTATATTTATATCGTATATAAGTTCTTGTAAGAGATTAATTGTGATACTTTTGTTTGAGTTAACATAGATATTTATTAAGCATATGCTACCTATTTGGATGATAATATATTGTGTAGAATCAGAATTGAAGTTTTTTAGGCTGTTAAATATAATATTCTTTTTAATACATGTTGCTACCCCCCGTAACCATCATTTCGATCTTGTCTGATTATGTTGTATGCAGATAAATTAAAGTTTTGTTTTGCTTTTAGCCAAGTTTCATTTAGTAATAATATATCCGGAGACTCCCTATGTATTAGGGCTACTAAGTTATCTCTATTTGAGTTGATACTGCGAATATTCCATTGTATTATTTTTAGGTTGTAAATTATTGAATGTGTTTTGGGTTATTATGGTTGAGGGAGATCATGAATTGTTATATTGTTGTAGTTGTTTGTAATTGTGGGGTTGTCGTTATTTGTATTAGTCTGAGTCAGTTGGATCCATTTCAAACTGTGGATCTAGTCGTGGTAGAATCGCTTTTTTGATTGTGTTGAAGTCGTCATTTGTTGTACTCATAATAAATTGGATGCATTGCTCTAAAGGCTTGGGAATATCGAAGCTATGATGTGCACTACTAGGCCCTGGGATGGGTGCCATACGAGGTTGTGATTGGACTTCATTTGGTGAAGAAAAGAGTATCTTCATGTTTTTTCCTATCGTATCCCATTTGTATTATTCTTTTTTTATTGTTATTGTTGATTGCAACCTGTGAATATGTCCTTTTAGTTGGATTGTTATTCATGTATTGTGTTCGCCTTTGAGATGGGGTAGTATGTAGTGTCTGTTGATTATTTTGTTTATTAAGAGTTTTCGGGAAATCGCTTGGATTATAGACAAATTCTCCTTTAGTGACATAGTTCTTTTGGCAAGCTTCATTTGCGTCGAAGAAATTAAAGTTTTCGAAAGCCATGAGTTCTTTTATATTTCTTTGTCTCAAATATTCGGGACATTTTTTTGATATTGATTTATGAGATTCTTTACAATAGAAACATTGAGTATTACATGAAAATGTATCCCCGTCTTCCGTATGTTTTCCGTCCATACCACAATTAAAACATTTTTCCTTGCCCTTACAATTGTGTTTAGTGTGTCCATAACGAAGACATCTGTAGCACTGCGTTACCGGCGGGTAGGGATGTTACTTTGGAACAGAATCTGCTTCTTTCGGAACAGGTTTTCATAAGGAGCAGGTTGGAACAGGTATGAATCGGTACGTTTTCCTGTTCCAATGGAACAGTGTTTCAGTGTCTAATGTTTGTGCTGCGAGCTGTGATCGCGAACTCGTATTAGGGTATGACGTATCGTTATCGTTTATTCTTTCCCGTTCCGAGTGTGCTGTTCTGTTGCAACGCAGGGTAACAGTCCCAGTGTTCTGTGGGTCCCAGTGGAATACTAGCGGTGCTGTGACCTGTGACTCACAACATATCATCTGTAATCTGTGAAAGTTATTGGCTTCTGTGTTCTGTGGCTGCTGCCGACGCTGCGAATTTCGGTTAAAAAGGAATTAATGTGGTCGCTCGATGTTGTCGATGTTTATTATTTTTGAGAAAATACGCAAAATAAAAATAAATATTTATTGAAAATGCTTTTTAATATAAATAATAAAATAAAAACTCTTGGGATAAAGGCTATACTCTCAGTATACAATATAAATAATAACGAAAATAGGATATAAAAATGTTCACTGTTGGATGTTTCCTTTCAATATGTCTTTTTAAGATTGTTATTGAAGATTTAAAAGATATTTGTAACTTGCACATATTACACTGCGCGTTTGTATTATCTACGACAGTAAAAAAATTCCAAACTGGACTTGTTTTATTACGCGTTGATGGACTTTTTATTAGACTCATTATAAAATTAATTTTCTTTTAAAAAACAACACATGAACTTACTTAAAACGGCGGACAGGACGATGTACTACGTACGACGTATATAACATAACATAAATAAGGCATAACAATACCGAATAGAAACAGCAGGGAAGTCCCTAAATGCCAATCTTTCAATTCTACTACAGCAGAGAGAACATACAATCAATGTTCTCTCTGTACTACAGTAAACGCTGCTCTGGAGCATCTGGCAACCCTGCCTTGAACAACGAATGATGCATCGCATCGTAACATGAAAAGAATAGCGCGGAGCAACTTTGTAAAATTATATATTTTAGTTTTCGATTAGTTTGGAACTGGAACAGGTTTCTTGGAACAGGTACTTTTAAAAAATGGAACAGGTTGTACCTGTTATTAGAAATACCCTGTTCCAACCATGCCTACCGGCGGGACATAAACCTTTACAGGGCGCTCGAGTCTGTATAAGCTTATAGATTTTGGCAATAACACACCCTTAAATGTGAAAAGAATAGTACCAGTTGGTTCATATTTTGTCTCTTTATCTCTGATAATTTTTCTATTTAATCTCTTAGCGTTAAGAATTTCCACATTTGCCCGGCAACATTTCAGCAATTCCTCCTCTGGAATGTCTGGGTCAATTTGTCTCACAATGCCTTTGCAAGTCACAAAATTGTATGGTATAAAAATTTTGTATCCTTTATCTAGTAAGGCTTTATTTTTGATGAAGCTATTCGCTGCATGGAAATTAAGGAATTCAATTGAAATTCTATTCAATCCTTTATTATTAATTTTTTTAATATCTGTCAAATTTAAATTAAAAATATCTCTTGCAATTTTTATGTTATTGAATTTGCCGATATTGAAACCAACTTGTTCTGTCGATTCTAAGTAGACCACGAACGGGCCAAAGTCGTTATTTGAATAAAAAATTGTTTTGTTATTTTCCTGGGAATGTGGTGATAGTGACCTTGAAATATTTTCTTCAAGAATTACATTATTTGAATCAATATTTTTAGATTTTTCGATAATATCATAGCTGTTATCATTATTTTCCTTGAATAATAATGAGTTTAGGGGGGCTCCGTCCCCCCCCCCCCGTTGTTGATCATTGTTTATAGGGAGTTAAATTTATGGCAAATTTAAATATCTTCCAAATAATATAATAAATATAAGCATAGGCCAGTTGTAATAAAAGCTTTGTGTTAGTGATGCTCAACTTACCTTCAGAAAGGACAAGCACTACCAATGTTAATCAGGAAGACAAGACCTTTTTTCCGCTGGGCAAGCACAAGCACAGTTTGAATTTTCGAGCTCTTTTTTGGTTGTTATAGGTTAGCTTAACTTTTCTTATTTGACATCTTGCACGTACGCAAAGGGAGTGAGGTAGTTACTCTCAGTGAGATACTGCGCAACCTACCAAATTGACAACTTATCACCGAAGTAATTTTAGCCACTGTTGCCTATAGCACTGCATACAGAGTTACTCATCCTCTCTTTATACATTCTTGGGTACAACTGTCACCACTTGTCACCTTGTTAATCTATACTGTCACTGTCTTCACCGACAGAACTACTATTAACCTCTGATTCCACAGACTGACTGTTATCAACTGACTTTATAAGACTCACTAACTTCATAAGACTGACTGACTCTGTCCCTTGATCGACACGGCTTTATATACCTGAATCATGACATGACATTCATCGAGAATGTTCTATGTTTATCTAGACGCACATAAATGTTCTAGAGCCTTGTCAAACTGACAATAGTATGACAAATTGTACCTCACATATAGTTTCTGGAAGGATCGAGAATAAATCTACTATAATTCCAGAACTACATAATGGAATATACAAGCAACAACGTTACATACATACCTATTAATTATTTCGACATATAAATCTCAACTGAAGATAAAAAATAATATTTAATCAAATTTAAAATAATCAATGACAACTAATAAAAAGTAGAAGACGCCACTGCCGTCATTATTCTTACTCCAATAAGATCACTGGAGTGGAGGCAGGGTTTAGTTAAAATCGAACGACTTTTCCCTACTCTAAGGCTGTCTAAGGTGAAATCCCTTTCAGAGAACACTACCACAGCCATATACTTAAACTTCTATACCACTAGCATTGTGGAAAAAAATACGCAAAAATTAAGCTAAAGACCTGGGGATAGCTGGCGATATGCGCATGCGTGATGAAATTTTTTGGCTAAGAGGAGGGACATGTCATTGTGTTACCAAGCTTACCATTGGCACAGCTTATTTGGTAAGCTGTGCCATTGGTCAGCTGTGATGTTGCCATGGATACCATATGATGTGACTCCAAGCCACTTCTCCTTTCGCGCATGCATATTAAACTCGCAATCCCCATACTGAACTTCACAAAAAAATCCAAGGATCAAATTATAGGTATATAGAATTATGTGACCACAGTAGAGCACTGTGCCCTAACAAGAGATAGATAGATCCATGGTACATTATTGTACCAAGGTATATGCATAGAATTAATACTCCTAGAAGTTAGAAGGCTGGTATATAAGAGTATATAAGCAGATCTACTGACGAAGAAAAAGAAATAACAAATCCATGTATTAGACAGAAATGCTAGGGTTTAGAGACTATTGTGCATGTGTCAAAGAATGATTATAGGAGGGCATATCAAACGGTACCTACAGGGGTCAATAAAAAAGTTTTGAAGTTAAAAAGAAATCAGCAACCTGAGCAAAATTAGTTTCAAACTTTTATAGTATATGAAAGTTAAATAAAAAAAAACATTCAAATACAACCACATAATGCCGGAGTTTTATTGAATTATATTTTGATTTTTTGGCGTAAGTACCTACCCCTTCAGCGACTACCAGATAGACAATACGAATTTTAAAAAATTATATTTCTATTGATGGAAATTGTTTGTAAATCGTTTGTGAGTTTTTGCAACACTTTTCTTTTTGTGTGTAAGTCAATAGTTAACTAGTAATGAGATTGTTAAATATTTGATACCAGATAGCCGACACGTTTTAAATATATTATACGCTCAAACGATCAGATATCATTTGTAAGTCTCAAATATAGTAATGAAATAGTCAGTGACTCTCTGCTTTTTCAAAAAAATCTAAATTTCCAAATTTGTAGATTTAGACTAACTAACTTAACCAAGGCAGATAGAGGTAGCATTGGTTTAGAGTGCATAGCGCGGCAGTGAAGCCACCTGGCGTATAGGCAACCCGCGAAGTATGAACACCATACGCGCGAATGCATGCTGCACTTTCCCTCATGGCAGTGAAAAATAGAGATGGTTTAAAATATGCTTCATAAGTGATAAGTTCATACGTCAATCATTGGTAAAAGTGGTGGAAAGACTTAGCAAGACAATATACGGCAGTGCGTTTCTCCAATATAGTTTTGCAATATTTTTCAAATTCTACTATTTTTGAAACGCTTAATGATCATGTTTTCGATAAACCTCCCTTAGTTGATCATTTATTTTCATTATTAAAGATAATTGTGGCAAAATATGTAGATATAAGATCTCATTTTATTGCAATAAGTGTTATAGATATATCTGAAACTAGGAAGCAGTTTTAAAATATGTTAGTTTTGTTTGAAGGAAATTAATGTGTATTTTAAAGGACATTAATGTGTTGTTTATGTTGTACAAACATGTGAGTTTCTTTTTTTGCGTATTTAGGTAGTAATTAATTTTATAAGCATCGTCTATAAAATGTATAATATAAGATTGCAGGTACTCTAAACGATGACACAATAAACGCTGTGACGTTTTATGAGATTATTCTTCTTTATAGCAAACAAAAATGCAGAACATCAGCAAAACTGATGATTTTCTTGCAAATTCCCTTTGTTACCGTCCTCATGGGTGTTCATACTTGACTGGTTGCCTACATTCCGCACGCCTTCACTTATAACTATTGAGGTAGTATTCTACTTCAATGCTTATAACCAAAGAATATACTACACTAAAATGACAAAGTCCATGCAAATTTTTCGGCCTGCCAAATGGGCGCCGCTAATAGATGGCGCAGACAAAATTTTTAGTATTGGGCGCCTACAACTGTAAACAGACCACATAACAACTTGTTGTGTCGTCTGTGGTTGACAGTTCTCTATTATCTATAGTCACAGACATATAAACAAGGGAGACAGAACTGTTTACATTTTGCTGCGATCACACATCTTTTTCAACAAAAAGCAGTGTTGGCGGACTTACGCTGTCTGCCCTAGATTTGCCGATTGAGTTCGGAACTAAAGCAAAACTATTGTTTTAAAATAAGCGCGTTTAAGTGATACTCAAGTAAAACTATTATATTAAATAAATGTTTACGTTTCTTTATTAAAATACGTTTCTTTTATCCCCAAAATTATGTATATTTTCATAATCAAATTAAATTGTAAGATATTGGGTAAATATCTGTGGCCACGCTGGACGGTTGTACTTACTCATAATTTACTATGACAGACGTCATTGTTTTAAATTCATTCATCTTTAGATTTACAGCGTTGACTTGCGGTCTTTGTGCCATCTTGTGATTCTCTTCGATTTTGAGTATATTTATAGAAATAAAACTTTTATTTAACTATATTTGCTCTACACTATGGTTCTCCAGTGCGTGGTGTGCAAGAAAAATGGATATTCCAACCGCGTAAGTCAGATCATATGCATATGAACAGTGGTGTAGTTACAAAGAAGTTAAAGGGTCTCCAAGACGTTTAATAAATTTTGCACAATATTTACATTGTTAGTTAAGCAAGTCATAGTAGCTTTATTATCTTGCTGAATCTGAATATGTACTTAAAAACTTATATATACCCAGATTCGCAATCATTGCATCAAATAAATTCAAACCTGCAGAAACTTTCTGCAATAATATAATTATTGCGTTATTTCATCAACGTCAGTCCTAAAAGCTCAATATAGTTGTGTAATGCTAATATTGTATTACTGCACGTTTAGGGGGCCTTCAAATTATTATTAAACGACCTTGTGTAATTAGGGGTGAGTTAAAATAATATAATACTTTTTGTTAATTATTGTAGCTTTCCTGTAAATGCAGAACGCAGAGCGAGGTGGATTTTGATCTTAGAGTTGGGTAACCAGCATGTAATAAAGTCTGCCCAAATTTGCTCAGATCACTTTGATCAAAGTGATATAATTACTACTGAGATAACCGGGCGAAGACAAATAAGACCAACTGCTAAGCCCCAATTTAATACCACCGTTTTTACTCAGCCCTTGTCTTTCAGGTAAAAAACACTCCTTACCTGTTGTATATTTTAATGAAATTATTTATTTTTTTAGTTCCGACTCAACCGTCAGTGAGTTATCATATATAAAATCTCTTGGTAAGTTAATTTTACATTGTTGTATATGGTAAACTCAAGAGTTTAAAATAAACAATTATTTTTGCAATATATTGGATACATTTGTAGGAAAAGTATATAAGTATTAAAATACTGGTCCAATTCTAGAAACTAGAAACATTACTACAACCAGGTGCAATTAAATTTGATTAGATTTTATACCTACTTGTATGTTTTGTTCTTATAGACGTTTTCATATCTGAAATTTTCTGATCCGCCTAAAATCCCCGTTGATCAGAATACTGCTGGACTCTCAAATTTGTAAGTATAAAGATATTTTATTCTTACAAGCAATACAGTTGATCAAAACATCTACAGAATTTTGCGTCAAACCGATATTGCCGTGTCCTTAAAATCAGGTATTATCGAATTTTTCCCAAAGGAAGCTTATAGCATCGCTAACATTTTTGGTAAGTGTTTAGGTTGCTAAATGAACCTTGAATTTTTATGGCTTCTACTAAAATTGCCTATCCGAATTTTATTTGCAGCGTGTAGTACCTACTTCTATATTTTGTTTTCACTTACTTTGTTAAGTTCCACTTGATCAAACGAGTTATAAATTATATAGGTATATATAATATATACACCATCGTTCGTGATCGAATACTTAATTTTTTTTCTTGATTCCACTAGATTTGTAAAATCTGCTTCCAATGTCTTTACCAAGTTCAAATTTGTACGTGGTCCATCAAATGTCGAAGAAGTTACAATTATGCCAGCATTGAACTGTAAGCATTTTCTGACTAATGTGACACAAAACATAAAGTACCAACAATAATTTATGGTCTCTATATCCTAGAATCTATTATTTTTGTTAAGAAAAACACCGATTTGTTTGAAAATAGCACAGGTATACATGGTTAAAAACAAGATTTAATGACTTATTTAATATAATTTAGCTACATAAAAAAATGCTGATTTTTCCATCAAGAAAATTTTGAAATAAACTTTCTTGCAATTAAAACTGCCATTGGAACAATTAAAAGCAAAATTAAAGACATTTCTTCTAAACAAAGCGTATTACTGAACACAAGAGTTCCTAGAGTTAGGCAGTAAAATGTTTTTCTTTCTAGATATTGCAATTATCCTAGTTTAATGCAAACAAATGTTGTACGTATATTTTTTTTGGCATATTCTAATCTGTTTAATAATATAATAATCTATAGTTTGAAGTTGCTTAAGAACAGGCTAAAGATATGCATATTTATTGATTCCTTGTTTTATAGAAATATACATAACATGTTGAGTTAGTTTCTCTACAAATGTACGTAGATTTATGAATAAAATGCTAAATGTTTTTTCTATTTTTTATTAACCCCTAAAAACTGCACGCCATTGGCAAAGATGATTTCAACTGTAGACGCTAGGGTTACAGTGTTGTCGTTTTTCAAAGCGATCTCTTTCTAACTCGTTTATGTTTGGAAAAGATGTCTGATTGTAAACAAACGAAATTTATGAATGGAAAGTTCTGTCTCCCTTGTTTATATGTCTGTGTCTATAGTTGACAGCCTTAAAATAAAACATACTTAACCTCACGAACCTGTCGCTGCCACACACCATACATCAAACAGCCCG
Organism: Crioceris asparagi; assembly: GCA_958507055.1. NCBI lineage: Eukaryota > Metazoa > Arthropoda > Insecta > Coleoptera > Chrysomelidae > Crioceris > Crioceris asparagi. The sequence goes on along the minus strand of OY293826.1, from coordinate 76,015,143 downwards.
ATTCCAAATGGATAAAGGCAAGTTCTCTGTAAAAAACTTCATCAAAGACGAGAACCTCAAGTCAAGGCAAACAGTAAATGCTCAAACAAGCCCAATCTGCGAAATGGCAACCGGTTTGTACAGACCTGCAGCGTGTTCTCGAAGGGTCATCAAAAAACCTGAACATGGAAACGGTTGAATGTGGGCAAAATGGTGGAGGATGTGGTGGTTTCAGGTGTACTGGCTGGGATGATGGTGAGGGTGATTGTCTGCTCGAGATTTAATGGAAGGCCGAATTGTGAAGTTCGTACGTCTTGTCAGATTTGGATCCGGTGGATAATTCAGTTTTATGAGAACTTGGTGTTTATATATGAGGAATGGATGAGTGATTTGGGAGGTTGCTAAGTTGAGACAAGTTCAGCAGCAGCATTCGTCTACAGTCTACGTCACATAAGGATAGTGTTATTGAGAAAAAAGTTGCTAATTAATAAGATAAAGCTGTAAATTTGAATATCAGATCATTGAATAAATATTTTTAATATATCTCATTATGAAATCTTTTATTTATTTAGCAGGTACAATTAAGGGTATTCTTAAAACTAGTGTAAATACAAAAATTTTAAACACACACTTTCACCCTCAGTGTAACTGTAATTGCAAATTATTTATTCCTTCGATAATTAATCACTAGAGAATATCCATACATTATCATGCAAGGCCCTATTTGACCGACTTCGAAATTGTTGTTGTATGTTTTTTTTATGTTTGTGCGCGTTTTATACAATAAACCTGCTCGGAATTTAATGATTATTTTTTCATTGGAAAGGGGCACATTGAGATTAGGGTTTTTAATGAAAAAATTAAATTTGCCATGCGCTTCTTCCCTAAATATCAAATGGGGAGAGGGGGAAATTTTTGTGAGAAATCAAAAAAAAAATTGTGACGGAATTACAGATGAGACATTTAAATTAGACATTTTTCATCTCGGTTTGTATCTATTGCTACTGCAATATCGAACATGAAAATATCCAGTTAATCAAACGAAATTTAATTTTTGACTACATATATTACAGAAATCATAAAACTTGTTAAGTTGTGTCAAGGATTTTCTATATATACTGATACTTCAACACATGCAGAACATCAAAATCTTCATGATTACTACAATATGTTGTCAAAAATTAAATTTCGTTTGATTAACTCACACTCGCTGCACTGTTAAATCTAACCTTACAGCTAATACTGACAGTCAAAAATCACAAAACAAAAATTTCAATTACAGCGCATTACAGCTTACAGCCGCTCGACGTTCTTAAGGTGGCAGACAGGCTGGTCACGTGATCATGCCAAACATTTGAAATTAATTTGTTGAGCGAATATGAATGCTTGCGCCATCTCTTGCACAAAATAATTACAACTCTTCACTGGAGAAATTGCTCCGTTTACATTGTCATTCTAGTGTAGTATATTCTTTGTTATAACTCAAGTACTCCCTCCTTATCTTCTATCCTCCTTGAACTTAACACTAATGTTAAAGTGTTAATTATTCATTCACTTCTTCATTTTAATAGTGGTGTAAACTTAGTGGTCTGAATCTACAAATTTTGAAATCAATTTTGATTTTTTGGAAAAAGAGTCACAAACAATTTCATTATTATATTTGAGACTAACAAACGATATCTGATCGTTTCAGCGTACAATATATTTGTTACGATCTATTTTTAAAACGTGTTGGCAATCTGGTATCAAATAATTAACAATCTAATTACTAATTAACTATTGACACACAAAGAAAAAGAAAAGTGTTACAAACACTTACAAACGATTGCCATCAATAGAAATTTAAAAATATATTTTTTTTTAAATTCGAGTTGGCTATCTGGTAGTCGCTTAGTCTCTGTTTGGAGGTATGTTTTCTCTGGTCTCTGTCGCTTACCCCTTGCTACCAAATATTAAAGTCCCTATATATGAAAGTCTGGACAGATCGGGGTCGTTCGCGGGATTGGTCTGCAGCCAAATAACATTTAAATGGCGGCACCAATGAAACAAGCGCGGGAAACCACAATTTATTCAAAGGTTAATTTTTGAATACATTCCAATTTCTAACTTCTTTCACATAAATTTGAATTTAAATATTTATTTTTGTAAATTTCAATACTTTTACGTAATAACGTCACAGCAGATGTAAATAAATATAGATATAATTAAGTAATACTAAATGAATTTTATTTGAAACTAAGGACATTACATTGTTATCATGTGTAAAAAATGTTATTATTCGGAAGAAAACAATAAATACCTCGTATAAAACTAAACCCTTGGATGATGCAGATTCTATTTCAAATTTTTGTATCTAAATATTGATTCTAGCTTTATCCATAGGGAGGGATGCCATGTATGTTTTATTTCCATTGTTCGAAGTATTTTTGCAACATGGCAATCAGCAAACGGGCATTTTCCTAGAAGAATAAGTCAGTATAACAAGCTATTTCCTACTATTATAAATTCGGTTAACAATATATTATTAATTTCACTTCACGACAATTACTTTAACATTTGTTTATATCATAGAGTATACAGGGTGATTCATTGGGAAATGGGCATACGCTAATGGTAGATAGAGGTGACGTAGCTGGTTCTAAAAAACCTATATTTAATGGGTCTCTGATTCTTTATAACCAAGAACAGGGTGATTTATCCATTATGTCCGTTTTTTCATTTAGTCATAACTTCCGAACCCCAATGTATATTTTTTTCATATTGACAACAAATACTCTTCATCCTGTATGGTACCGAATACCAGATAAATAAAAATGAAAATCCAGGTACGGACTTGGAAAAAAATTAAAAAATTTAATCACTTCCAAATAACACCCTGTATATCAAAATGTTGAAAATTTGTTAGCAGACTTGGAAAGAGCAGAGAAAATGATGTCGGACCAAATGTGTTTGGTACTACCGCATACAATTCTAGTACTTGTTAATTTGAGTCAAAATTAATAGTTTCGATGAATGTGTGGCACAAAATTGAAAAAACAAAATCATTTTCTGCTATAAAATCTAATCTTTCAAATCTAATCGATTAAATCATCAAGCATTTCATAATCTCCTAATGTTTGGATCCCAACATTTTTGTAACATGAGTCGACAGGTCCGTATTTAGGACAAAATGCTAATTGCAAGGATTAAGTAACAAACACCCTATATGTGTAATACAAATGTGATAATTGTATTTTTCCATTATGCTAAACTTCAAACATACAATAAAATAATAAAAAGACTGTATTCCAAAAAAGTATAACTTTATTTTAAGAAACATTATCTCAGTAATATGTTATTAAGTGAAAAGAAAAGAACTAAAAATAGGATTGAAAACTTTAAAATAAAATATTCCAAGAAAACTAAACTACAACAGATGCTCAAAGTGGCCACCATTTTGCTCACTACATTTATGTGCCGTTTTTGTTAGACTTCTAATTGATCGTCTAATCATATCCGGATTATTTTTCAATTCGTCGCACGCCTGTTCGATTCTCTGCAAAAGGTCTTCTCTTGAATTTATTTCAATTGCATAAACTTTCGATTTTAAAAAACCCCAAACGCTATAGTCGACTGGGTTGAAATCAGGTCCCATTGCAGGACAGTTATTAGGTCCACCTCTGCCTATCCATCTATTTGGAAAATTTTTATTTAAAAAGTTTCTGACTATTGCCCTGAAAAGAGGTGAAGCACCGTCATGTTGGAAGTACATGCCCCCAACGTTAACATCTGCAACGGGTAGCAATATCGGTAAAATATTTTGCAAAAATTCCAAATGAACTTCATCAATTAGTTAATGTGGAAATAAATGTGGACCAATTAAACGGTTGTTAATAACACCACAACATACATTGAAGGAGAATCTTATTTGAAAGTGTGTCTGTTTGATAGCGAACGGATTTTGTTGTGCCCAAACATGTGAATTTCGTAAATTATTAATACCGTCCCTGGTAAACTGAGCTTCATCTGTGAATAAACACTTGTACAATATTCCGTTATTTTGTAATATCCACCTAGTAAAAGCCAATCGAGGAACTTCATCCCCCAAATGAAGCCTCTGATATTATTTTTTCTTAATCTTCGCCAAATCGTAGATTGAGGAACATTAGTCGCATGGCTGATTCTTCTCATGCTGATTTTTGGGTCGTCTCGCAAAATGTCTAGAATATCTTGTTCCAAACCATTATGTTGTTTTTCATGATGTTCATTTTCTGCCACTGTTGGAAATTTACCGTTTTCTCTAAGATAACTAAACACATTATTAAACGTTTTGTCATTTGGTAACCTCCGGTTAGGAAATCGCTGCTCATATTACCTTTGGGCAGCTTTTCCATTACCATTTCACAATCCGTACACATACACCATTTCTGCATATTAACCATTATAAAATTTATGGGGCATTTTCCGTGAGAAATGACAAGGTATCCACAAATAATCACTTATCAAATGTAACAACACAAGTATAAACTCTTAAATCATCAACTGATGTCAAATTTATACCCTGACATCAGCCAACTTGACAATTAAAACAAATTGGGATATTTATTATTCGCCGAAACAAGCAATACGTACCGAATGCAGTAGTTCATTCTTATTCAAAATGCTTCAAAATAGTTAAGAAATGACCAACAAGCTCTAACTGAAGTACTAATTATGTATAATGGGATAAATAATAACCGCTTCTAATTTTTTGGTTCTTAGTTATTTTTTCACATAATACAATTTCAACAAGTTAGTATTTCTTTCCATAAAGGTACATATATGTATCTACTTTTTTTCAGGATAGAGTCTTTTTATAATTTTTATTGTTTGTTTGAGGTATAGCATAATGAAAAAATACAAATATCATATTTGTCTTAGACATACAGGGTGTTTGTTACTTAATCCTTGCAATTAGCATTTTGTCCTAAATACGGACCTGTCGACTCATGTTGCAAAAATGTTGGGATCCAAATCGATTAGATTAGAAGGATTTTTCAATTTTGTACTACACATTCGTCGAAAATATTAATTTTGACTCAAATTAACAAGTACTAGAATTGTAAGCGGAAGTACCAAACACATTTGGTCCGACATAATTTTCTCTGCTCTTGCTAACAAATTTTCAAAATTTTGATATACAGGGTGTTGTTTGGAAGTGATTCAATTTTCTCAGAATCTTTAAAATTATCCATTTTGTCGCCTTTTGCGAAGCAAACTGTGCATGTGAATATGCGAATAAAATAATTAATGATGATTTATTAAAAAATTTAATGTGCCAATATTGCGCTTTTTCAATAGAAGTTGAAAAAAATATGTTATCTTATGATCTCTCAATAATCTAACCCTCTGCCGGATGAAAAATCATGATTGAGGCTTGAGAGCAATCCTTAGTATTCTTTCAACCATTAATGAAATGCTTATAATAGGCAACATGTAATATAATTATTTTTGATGTCTTTAGATTTCAAGTTAAAGAATTCTGTTGTAGAATAGACCACAAACGTATTAAAAAATCATAGTATGTACTATAATTTATTGCAAAAAGGCGGTTCTAAGATGCCTGTTTAAATTCTCGCGCGAAAACAAACCTACAGCTCCGATGACGTCACTCATGTCTATCACATATTTTCTACTTATAACTTCTGATAACAACTGTTTGAGGTTATACTTGTGCGACGGTAAACCTTATTTCGTTATGAAATTAATTGTATTTTATAATAAAATGGAAGCTGGCTTTATAAGAGGAGAGTTCAGGAATTTACAGGCATAACAAGTATATTTGCCGACTTACATCAAAGTTGTCTTCACAGCAATGAATGAACAGTCTCTAGAGAATAATTGTCATCCGTTTTTGCAGCTTGAAACCACTTTTTCTCAGTTTTGGATCAGAAAGTCCAGTTAAAAACAATTTGTTTGGAAACTTTGCTGAAGTAGATGGACAAAATGGGACAAAAACATGAATCATCACGGCAAAAGATAAGAAAGAACATTAGTATCATCATTATGACTACCTGATATTGATGGATGATTGTAAAATGGGTTAATTTTAAATACTTACCACTTTTTATGTACTTATACAAAAAATTGCAATGCAATACTTAAGAAAGCCAGCGACTAAGAAGGTACAGACCTTCTTACCAGCGATGAACAAATATGAGTGACAGTGACAGACATGAGTGAAGTCATCGGAACTGTAGCTCCGTTTTGGCGCGAAACATTTTCTTCAATAAGTTTAAGTATTTAATTTTTTTAATATATTTATGGTCTATTCTACATGGAATTATTTAAAATGAAAGCGAAAATAATAATATTGCATGTTGCCAATTTGGCAAATACAATTCTACTTTGTATAATGGGGTGATAAAGCTAATCTTAAATTAATGTATAATTGAAGGAGAAACGCTTATAACATAACAATTCTTTAATATACCTACCATCATCTATCTGGTATATGTTTTATGTATTTTATAGTTATAATACGTTGTATAAAATGTAACGGCCAAATAAATTAACGCTTAGAAAATGCGAGAAAGAATCACACATCATATAGACACATAAATAATAAGACGAAGAAAGTCTGAACAGTTTTGCAATTTGCGATTCAATATTTTCAATGACTATATTATTTCCTTGATCATGTTTCAAACTTGATGGGTCTATTGCACCATGAGCTCTTATAGAACAAAAAAGAACCGTTTGTAACCACACCTTAGACTAAAATAAGGTATATGGACTACACTTATGGCTTTCCTATCTTTCTCAAATTCCAACAAATATTTAAAAAATCATCTGATCAAGTAGTGCCAACATTCATTTTTGATAGGCTACCAAGACAAACAATCATGATCATATTTAACATCTTATAAGGCTCGTATCCATTTGTTGCATTTGCCGGTTGCGTATCGCCGTCGCATTACTCGTATCGTATCCTCACTGATACGCAACGTTGAAGTGCACATCTATTTGATCCACATCGTCTTCGTATCACTATCAGAACGAATCAGCCATGAGCACTCTAATGCGCATTGGAACCAGAAAAAAGCATCATTACTATCATTAGTAGTGCTAACGGTTACACTCCTATCTAAATTTTTGCGTCGACAAAGAAATGCAACTGGTCTTTACAAGGAACCTTTAATAACGAAGATGGTGTTGTATTTGATGGATCTTGGAGAGCACAAAATAAAACGACCAGCTCAATTCGGCCTCTGAAAAGAGTCGCACGCAGAACAAACGCAGTTCAATTTCTTTGTCGACGCAAGAAGTTATGTAGAAGTGTAACCGTTAACACTACTAATGATGCTTTTTCTGATTGCAATGCCATAGGTTTTCTTAACACACGAAAGACAGTAGAAAGTATTCCGAAAACATATTCAACCACTCTACGTGCTCTACAAACCCTATAGTTAAATACTCTTTGTTTTGACCCTTTGGGATAGTAACCAGGGTAAAATTTTATCCAATTTTCTTCCATTGCAAAAGCTCCATCTCCCAGGAAAAAAAGGTAATTCTCTTTGTCTTCCATTAAGATGTATTGGTTCAGGGAGGTTTAAACTTTTTCTTTTCATTCGTTTGTACAACTGCGTGTTTGAAAACACCCCACCATCCGATATTCTTCCTTGGCTACCTACATCCATAAACAAGAAGTTGTAATTTGAATCAACTACAGAAAACAGACCAATGCTGAAGAAACCTTTGTAATTGTGGTATTCGCTGCCGCTTAACATGTGGTGTTTCAGGTATCTGAAACAAAATTTTATATATATATATATATATAAATCTCGGTATCATTCTGGCGTCTTTTCAAAAAACAGTAATGAAGCGTCCTTGCCGTATATTTTTCACTACGCCATCAATGTAGGCTCCGTACATTCTATAGCCTTTTGAGCTTCCAATGTATATAATAATTTCAAACTTACAAACAATAGAGCGTCCATACGGTGTATATTTATATCATTTACAGTAAATACAGCGCCCGGCGCTATTGCCAAATATTTCTCGTATTTTGCAACTACCAGCGGCTGCCTAGCATTGGTTGTTTCTCCGAATAGTATTTCATCTGACTTTTTGTTCCTTAAACTTTATTATAATCACTCAATTGTCATATATTCTATAATTCAATTTATGCAAAATGGAATTGTAGATGCTAATGATTTTAAAATGTAAACTCATTTTCATCTTTGCCATTATTTCTGTCTCCAACATCAAATAGAAATAGAAATATTTATTTCATGTAAACAATAAGGCATGTATGCATTTGTTCTGGATAGTGATATAGATCACATAAAATAAAATAAATTAAAATACGCTTCAGATGAAGACATAATAAACATACAAGTGACGACAAGGATTATGAACATGTTAAAAAAAATAGTAATAACAATGTAGAAAAAAGTATAAAAACGGATTATCTACATACAAGTACAACATGTTCCAGATGATCATCTATGACGTTAAAATAGTGTTCTGTTAAATATTTATGGATCTCAATTTTGAGTGATGCACAAGACATATTATTATCTTTGAATTGTTTGACAAAGCATTATACAATTTTATGCCCAGAAATCTATAGGAATTATGTGTCTATGTCTGAATAATGGAGGACAGATATAGTTTTTTTCTCTTGTATTATAAGAGTGAACATAATTGTGCTGGATTCTTTGACATGTTTTTTATATGAAGCAGGCACTCCAAAATGCAGCAACATGGTAATTGCAGCATGTTCAATTTTTTAACAATGGCTTACAGTGATCATCATATTTGCTGGATGTTATTATTCGAACGACTTTTTTTCTGCAATGCATATTTTGTGGCTGTGACATGTGTTTCTCCAGATTATCAAGGCATACGTCACTATTATGCTATGGAACATAGCAAAATATGCCAGTCCTAGATAATCTTTATCTACATTCAGCTTCAGTTACCAGAGTGTATTTCCCTTTTTATAGATAGGTGCAACTTTGGAAACCTTGAGAATATCTGGAAAACTACTTGTACTCATACGAAGATTAAATAGATTCGGTAAAGAAATCGCTACATTTTTATTTATTCGCGGCTCTAGAATTTTTCAGTTTATGAACAATGTTCAATATTTCTGAATAACTTGTTGGATGTAGGTAAAAAGTCAAATGGTTTATTGCTATTTTTTGCATCAAAGAATCGAAGAGATTTGCAACAAAGTTCGCAGAATTTTGCATTAAGTTATTTATGCAATCTTCAAAAGAGTTGGCAAAGTCCTCAGCGGATAAATTGCTCGCATTCCTTAGGTTATTAGTTTTACCTAAATTTGTATTTATTATACCCCAGACGGACTTTTGCTTATTTTAGATTCAGATATTACCTCCAGATATTAAACTCCACTTTTTTCGATTTGTTAATGTTAAGTAATAAGGCTTTTCCACCTGACGTCAGCGCCATTTGAACGACTGTCAAAATCAGTTGTTCTGGAGGGCAACAAATCTCAAGTTTAAATTTTAAGATTGTACTTTTTACTTTATTTTAGTTGTTTTTATACAGTTTCAAAACACTCAGGTTAATAATAAGGTATTTTAACAATAATTGAATTGCTTTAGAGTGATTATATTGTTGAGAAAACTAGAGTTTGCAATTAATTATTTAAAAAGCAGGTACTCACCGAAGTTTTAATCCCGTAATAAATAACATTATTTTTATGTTCAATTGCCACATTTTTGTGGAGTTGTGCAAACAACAGTACACGCAACCGATGATAAAAATGTATTTGTACAATCGGAAAAAGGCACTAGAGGTAGATTAATTCAACAACGTGCAGCTCGTCGGCAATCCTGAATACAGGCCTTATATAGAGACGATTTAACAGAAAGCAAAATCAAATGGCAAAGAATTTGTAGTGACCATTTTATTTCAGGTAAATTTATCTTATTATTTTTCTAATGAATGCATTTTTTATTTCATACATAATGTGTTTTATGTATTTCAATCAATTTAAATAAACATAGTTAGTTATTACAATTACTTATATAAATAGCCGTGTAATTTGTTTTCACCAAATATATCTCAAGAAAAGCCAGCAAATTTTGAAAACAAGAAGATCTCGGATTACATCCCAACAGTACATACGGGTTTCACCCGATCTAAATTAAAAACAACCCCTAAAGTAGCGAGAGAGAGGTATACTAGGGCAAAAGAACGTTTAAAAAAGAAGGAACATAGTTCTAAGATTCCATTTATATTATATTTATTTTTCATTATACAAAATATATAAGAATTCATCGAAACGATATAATTTTATTTTTATTTGAATATAATCAATTGGTGGTGAGGTAGTTAGCTTTACAGCTTAATTAGCTTTTAAACATGCTATGTAATGGTAATTTAGTACCTCCATATTCTCATCTGAAAAAAAAATCTGGTGGCAGTCGATTTGTGAGAAAAATTGCTGCTCGAAAATATCCACTAATATATTACAATGTCCATATGTTTATATATAATCGATTGGCATCATGTTCGTTGTTGCATCGAAGTCTGTATTCTTCCTTCAGTCCTTCAAAATATCTACTTATATTGGACATCTGAAATAGAAATTTTTTTTGAAGCATTTTCATCTTACTATATATACTTTTGTTGTATTTTATCAACAAAAAAAATAATCTGTTTTTTATTATAAATAGAATTCATATTGCCATTTTAAGTGATTATTATGTCTGTAGAGGTCTTTCAAAATAAAAATATATCAAATTATATTTCCTGAAATAACATACTTAATCTTAATTATTTCTGCTTACATTTTAAATGCTTACCTTCAGGATTACTTGAATTAAGAATTTTATGGTTTTGTTGTAAATATACAGCAGTAAAATCTTCAAAATTTTCGTGAAAACTAATGAAACTTACAATGGTGTCTTATGGCAAAGTGGCTTTGTTGACCTCCAGAACAGCTGTTTGCGGCCATATTTGTGACGTCGGTGGAAAAGCTCTATTCGAAGCTTTCGAGCGTCCTGGTCACTTCGGTAATAATATGAACCTGGGTTAGTTGTGACTTTAGATTTTTAATATCAGTAGAATTGTCTCGTCATTGAAGCTAGCAGAGCAAAGTGAGCAGAATCAAAATTACAAATTTGGTGCTTGCAGAGCTAATTAAGTGCTAAGCAACTGCTGTATACCGAAATGAATTGATCTTATAGTTTTTTTTATGGCTGCTTTGCTAGCTGTAAATCTAAAGCTAGCAGAGCAACATTTAAAAATATTTTTTGAGAACTTATTTTTTAGTGTTTGTAGGGCTAATTAAGTTCTAATTAAGTGCTTTATTCAGAAATTAATTACTCATATGGTTTTTGGAAAATGGCTGCTTTGCTTTAAAAAATCAACTTTTCCGAGAAAATTTTATTTGGTGCTTGTAGAGCGAATTAAGTGCTAATTAATTGCTGTATACCGAAATTAATTGCTCTTATATTTTTTGAAATGGCTGCTTTGCTAGCTTTAGATCTAAAACTAGCTGACCAACCCTTAAAAATATTTATAGAGAACTTCTTTTTAAGTTCTTGTAGGGCTAATTAAGGTCTAATTAAGTGCTGTATTCCGAAATTAATTGTTCTTATAGTTTTTAGGAAAATGGCTGCTTTGCTTTTAAAAATATTTTTTTTGAAGAGAATCGTAGTTGATGCTTGTAGAGCTAATTAAGTGCTAATTATTTGCTGTATTCGGAAATTAATTGCTCTTATAGTTTTTTTCTAAAAAATCAACTTTTTGAGAACCTCTTTTAGTGTTTATAGGGCTAATTAAGTGCTAATTAAGTGCTGTATTCCAAACTCAATTGTTCTTAAAGTTTTCGGAAAATGACTGCTTTGCTTTAAGAAAAACTTTTTCGAGAAAATCTTTTTTCGTGCTTGTAGAACTAATTAATTGCTAGTTGAATTCTGCATTCCGAATTTATCTGCTCTTATAGTTTTTAGAAAATGGCAGAGATTGTCGCTATCAGAGCAAAAACATATAATCTATACCCCCGATATATAAACAATATTAATAACCATTATTGAGGTAATTTTTATAAAAAATCAATAAAATTTACATATTTCCTATGTTATTTAATCAAATGCTGTATCCCGAAATTAATTTCTATAATTTCTATAATATTTCGGCTAATACAATTATATCGGTGAGAAAAGTACTTACCGACATGGTTAGTAATGAACTTATCCACCGGTAAACCTATCTTACAGTCGTAGGAACATTTACGGTTAGCAATCGAAAACAGTCCGGTCCTACAAAAATAAAATTTTATCCCTTAGCTTTTTAGTATCAGAATTGTACATTTCTTAATTGCGAGAGATAATAAATTCAAAACCATTAAAATCTCAATTTTAAAGTGGAATTAAAAATGGATTACATAAAATTAAGTACTTTCAAGTTGCCCGGTTTACCTTTAAAGCTATAAATATCCCCACAATAGATAAATTGACATTTTTATTTGTCTTAAAAAAACGTTCTCTCAAAAAAATATTAGAGCAATTAATTTCGGAGTACCGCACTTAATTAGCCCTACAATCATTAAAACAAAAGTTCTGAAAAAGTATGATTTTCAAAGGTTGCTGTGCTAGCTTTAGATCTAAAGCTAGCAAAGCAGCATTTTTTTTAATATCAGAGCAATCAATTTCGGAATGTAGCAATTAATTAGCACTACAAAGACCAAGATTTTCCCGAAAGAATTGATTTTTAAAAGCTAAGCATCCATTTTCCGAAAAACTATAAATAAGAGTAAATAATTTCGGAATACAGCACTTAATTAACACTTAATTAGCCCTAAAAGCACTATAAAAGGAGTTCTAAAAAAGTAAGTTTTCAAAGGCTGCTGTGCTAGCTTTAGACTAAAGCAGCCATTTTCCAAAAAAAACTATAAGAGCACTTAATTTCGGAACACAGCACTTAATTAGCTCTACAAGTACAAAATATGTATTTTTGATTCTGCTCACTTTGCTCTGCTTGCTTTAGGGAAGTAGAAATCTCAAAATTTTAAAGTTATTTTCTGGGATACATACCTTTTTTTATGGAAAACGAGATGTGTAAAGACCTGACAGAGATAATTAAATGAGCAGCTTTTGTTTCTGGATCTAAATGGCATATATTTCAGATCATTTCATCTAATGCAGCTGTGAAACCTGAGATAGATTTCTTTGACATTGGTCGACACATGATAAAATTCTTTTATGGTCGGACAAGTGCGGCTCTATAACTTCAAGAATGAAAATGTTATCATCTAAATTTTTGAACAGACTATCTACTCTGGTTTCTCTAGATTTAGTTATCCGCTGGTGTGAACAAAAACTTTTTCTAGCATATCATGTGATAAAAAATATTTTTGCATTCAGTTAATTTATTGTCATTGGTTTTAAGTCTTAAAGTTATAATTGAAAGTCACCAACAGCCAGTACTTTACTATTGGAGTTTTTTTCTGATAATATTCTGTCCAGGTAATTTTGAAAAAAATTACTATTACCATCCGGTGATCTGTAGGCACAACAAAAACTAATTTTCATATTTTTAAGCTGTGTTAATTCTGCATCTATCTTCGCGCAAAGATCTTTTACACAAATGTTATGGAAATCTAAATTGGTCTTAATATAAATACCATGAATACGAATCTGTCGAATATGACTTAGTCTATATACTCGGAATACGATACGATAGAGTTTATGTCCTCCATATTAAAGAAACGTCTGTCAGTAGTAGTACGTCAATATTGTTCGTATTGTTAGTCCACTTTGTTCCTAATACACTGAATAATAATTTAAAAAAAATAAATTTACATACATAGTATAAATAAAAAAACTCAAAGAATGGTTTTTATCTAGAGCGATTTTTTCTTCTATAGATTCGAATGGCAACAGGTTTATCCACATGATCACAAATAATTAACTTATAAGTGCTTCGAATGTATATCAGAAATTCATGTGTTTCGTTGTTGCCAGATTGCCGGACGCCCAATACGCGATTTAATGAAAGTTAACGTATTCAAAATGAATATTTTAGCGCCGCGCTGCGCCATATATATCGAACTAATTATATTCGAATATCAATCTAGAATCTCTTGGGACGTGCATGGAGCGTTCTTTCAATTTTTGTTCCATCGGTTAAGGTGATCATCTTGACCAGAATTACGCTGATGTGTAATAGAGCGTCCGTAAAGGGACGCTTTGCAGCTATCAACTGAAACAACCCGCCAGGAAGTAACAGAACAAGAGCCAATTTTGTCTGAGGAATCGGGTCTGATAGAAACCTTTGAATTAAACAAAGATCCTAATGAAACTATAACAAGAAGTCGGCAGCCACCGAAAAAGAGGGGTTCCAAGAAAAAACAACAGGAGAACCAAGACCAGCAGCGCCTTGATAAGGCATTTTAAATTCTGGAAAATTCTTCTAAGATGTGTGCGATGATTCCCACTGTTTTGGTAATATGGTAGCATCAAAGTTGGGTCTTTATGACGAAAATACTCGCTGTGCTATTCAAACTTATATTATGAATATATTTCTACTTGCAAGCAGTGGCTACTACAACACACCGCAATCTTCCTGTATGACATCTCCTGTGTTTTGCGACATATAATTTAGTAAAAATAGCTATTACATTGGTTCTTCGAGATAAATTTGAAGAAGTGAGAGGTGGAGAGGTGCAACAAAGGAGTCCCACCACTGAATTATGTAGATACAGACAATGCAGAAATTAGTTCAAGTGTAGCTCTTAAGAAAAATGGTTATACAAGTCCTGTAGAAAAAGTCGCGTCTATGAAAAATATGCAAGGGAAGATTCCTAATAGTATTACTGAAGGTAGTGTGCAATCTACAGTTATATATAATAAACATAGTAAGGGTATGTCTACCAAATTGAAAAATTCAAGATATTTAATGAGGGAAGCCGAAATTCAAAGAAAATTAGCAGAAAAAAGTGAAGTAAGCACCATCGCTGAAGAAAATCAAGCGTTTTCTATGCGTTTTCAATGTTTATATGATCAGATCAATTAATTGTAAGAAACTGGGTTAATAATTCAAAAAAGTGGATAGAAATAAAGCAAGCCAATCCAGAAGAAAAGGAAAAGGAATTTTCCGATAAAATGTCTTTGTATTCTCTTGGAGGTGGAAGAAACAATCCTTTACACATGTATATTATTAGGCAGTTTATTGAAAATACAAAAACTTCCAATAAAATTTTGATGCGAAATCTCCCTCAGTTTTCTGGTGATCTTTCAGAATGGCCTATTTTTATAAATGAGTACAAAAGATCTTCAGAAGAACTACACTTATCTGATCAAGACAATTTGATACGTTTGGACAAAGCTCTCAAAGGTAAAGCAAGAGATACTGTCAAGGCACTACTCATATCTCCAAGAAATGTTCCAAAAATTATTAAAATGTTGGAAATTTAATTTTGGAAGGACAGATTGGATAATCCTTTCCTTGATCGAAAAAGTAAGAAAGATGAACATCTTGAAAGAAGACAGATTGGATTCTTGGATTCATTTTTCTAATACTATAAATAATATGGTCACAACAGTCACAACCATGAAAAATGTGAATTCTTCCTCTCATCTTTTCAATCCAGAATTGATAGCAGTTATGTTAGAGAAACTTCCTACATTCAGAAATTTCCTTGGGGAAAGTTCAAGCATAATCGTGATGTTAAGGGACTTCAAACTTCCTTAGAAGATTTCACGGACTGGTTCGAAGAAGAACTGAATTCCATGGCGGCTATCAGTAATCCTTTCCAAAGATGTAGCTCAAACAAATCTTTTCATAGAAAGGAAACCATAATGGTTTCCAAAAATAACAATGGACAGAAAACTGACCATGAATGTATTTTCTGTAAAAGTTCCAGATCTTCCAGTAGCAAATAAAAAGAGATAATGCTCTCAGTTTTAAGCTTTGTTTCCTTTGCCTCAAAGTGGGTCACATGGCTACAATGTGTTTCTTAAAATCCAGATGTGGCAAGGATGGATGTAGAGGAAGACATAACTCCCTTCTTCATATCCAAAGCAATAAACAGAATGAACATTATGTTGGATTTCCTGACAATAGAGAAAGTGATTCCACTAAAAGAAATTTGTCTGCAGATTTTTGTGCTAGTTTAACCAGTAATTACACACAAAAAGAAAATAAAACTGCTTTACTGAGGATAGCTCCAATAATTATACGGGGACCTGCAGGAGAAATCAGAACGTATGCTCTTTTTGATGAAGGGTCCACGTGTACCATAGTTGAAAATGATTTGGCTAGTAGACTGCAACTTCCTGGTCCTGTCGTACCCCTTTGTTTCCAGTGGACAAATGAGATAACCCAATATGAAGATCAGTCACAAATAGTTTCCCTTGACATTGCTGCCGATAAAAATACTCCAGTATTTTTCAAACTAAAACAAGTCAGAACTGTGAAAAATCTTAGACTCCCTAGACAAACATTGGATGTTGAAGATCTTGCAAGGAGGTTTCCCTATCTGGATCAGAATATTATTGTCCATTGAGAATGTTAAACCGGAGCTGTTGATTGGACAAGACAATTGTGGTCTAACTGTACCAAGATATATCATTCAGCACAAATTGAATCAGCCCATAATGTCCTCATCAAAGTTGGACAATTCATGGACCTATTGATGAAAGCAACCATGAACATTTCTTAGCCCACATTAGTCTATGCTGCCGTCATGTTGCAGATGAAGAACTGCATCAGTTAGTTAAAGACAACTTTCGCTTGGAAGCTTTTGGTGTTAAAATGCAGGATCATGTCAAGTCAGTAGAAGACAAGAGAGCTGTGGAGATCATGGAAAAAACTCTGAAAAAAGTTGGGAATCATTATGAGGTTGGACACTTATGGAAGAAGGAAGGATGTTCATTACCACCAAGCAAAGATAATGGCAATGAAAAGATTTCTCAGATGAAATTTCAATTCTGAAGAAACAAAAAACTGTTCCCAAGTCAAGTCGACTCTATAAACTTTCAGTATTTTTGGATGAGAAGGTAATACGGTTGGGGAGGGGAATTCCTGAAAATGAGAAAATTGGTATGCCTTTTAAATCAAGAAACCCTATTGTTTTGGACCCAAATCATAAATTCACGTCTGTTAATTGATCATTACCATAAAGAGTCTAATCACATGGGAAAAGAAACCGTCGGTAATAATATCAGATCGAAATATTGGATCCTCAACATCCGTGCCGCGGTGAGGAAATGTTTTAATAATTGCCAACAATGCAGAAACAGGAAATGCAAACCACAACCATCTCAGATGGGAATGTTGCCACCAGAACCAGAAATTTTTCGGACCCATGACTGTTGCAGTTGGACGAAGAATTGAAAAAAGATATGGTGTGATTTTCACCTGCATTACAGTAAGAGCAGTACACATAGAATTAGCCGCTTCCCTGGATACAAGTTCCACTATATTAGCCATCCGAAGATTTATGTGTAGAAGAAGACATCCAAAGGAATTCAGGACTGATAATGGAACTAATTTTGTTGGGGCAGAAAGAGAATTGAAGGAGTCGTTTCTAAGTTTGAATAACAATTTAATTTCTGAAGAATTGTCTTTGAAAGTTATCATCTGGAAATTCAACCCTCCAGGTTCTCCACATATGGGTGGAATTTGGGAGCAGATGATATGTTCAATAAAAACGGCTCTTAAGATCAGTCTGAAATTGATCAGCCCCAACGAAGAAGTTTTGACTACCTTGTTGTCTGAAATTGAATATATTATCAACTCAAGGCCTTTAACACATATTTCTGTAGACCCAAACAAACCAGAGGCTATAACACCTAATCATTTTTTGTTGCTGAGACCTGGCGATGTTAAATCTTATGGTGATGTTGAACTCTCCAGCAGAAAATAATGGCGAATTGCTCAAGCATTGGCGGATTCCTATTGGAGGCGTTGGGTTAAAGAATACAGACCCACTCTTATGCAGAGGCAAAAGTGGCATGATAAAACTAAACCCATCAAAATCGGGGATATAGTCCTGGTTTTAGATGAGAAAGCTCCCAGGAATCAGTGGATGATAGGACGAGAAGAAGAAACAATCCCTGGTAAAGATGGTATTATAATAGTGGTTCAAATAAAGAGTGGAAAAGGAACCTACATGGGATCAGTAGCAAAATTATGTATTCTTCCTGTAATGAAGTGAAATGGCAGTTAGCTCATCTATGTTTGAGCCAGAAAGAAGATATTAAAGATATTAACTTTTTTAGAATACCCTGTGAAGTATACTTTTGACGGGGTAAAAAAAGAAATGTTAAGTTTTGGTCAGGATATGCGATCTCAGATTACCCAGTCTGTTATTGATAGAACTGGCGCCATCCCCCAACTAGAGAAGCAAATAAATCATTTACAGGAATCTGCATTTGGGTATATCATGATCATTCTCAGTTGTCAGTGTCAGTATTAAATTAATGTTTTTATATATGGTTTTTATTTTTTCTTAGTTTTTATGATTATACAATAGTGACATTAAAACTCATTGCAATGAGTGCTGTGTGTATTTCCTCGTATTTTATATATAATGCCTTCATGTGGAAGTGATCGTCCCCGAAGGTTTACTAAATAAAACGAAATTACATCTTATTATAGTTTTTAAGCATAATTTATTGCCAACTCAATCTTTCAAATGCCAGTTTATGAGTAAGAGTAGAGAGTATTAAAATATACTTACTTATCTCATACTCTACATTCTTAATAGTTATTTCAAAAGAATTATCTATTTAATACGTAGATATATTTATGATATAGGTAATGTAGAAATTATTTTTTCAGTTATCGATTCTCATTTATTGATATTGATAGTCGAAGGAAATGTGTGGTAACGATTTCTTCAAAATTTGAAAACATAGACCTCTGAAACTATGTTTGTCAAATCTATTTACATCTAGACTTATGAGTCCAATAATAGCCTCTCCAAGGGGTTGTAGGACCTTGACGCCTGGTGGTGAGGGAATACTGGGCCCTAGACTTCCTAGTAAGGGGTATCCTCGACAAACTGGACCTCATTAAAATGGGCTCTCCTGGGGCGAGGGGATACCTAGACCGACTACACATAGTCGGTCTGGACCAGTACGGTTCCTGAAAGGAAGACGCGTTGGAACTCTTCGGCGAATGCGTTCGCCGGGAAGGATCAACAGGCAAGCAGTTCTCAGGAGCGACCAAGAACAGACCCCCCGTCCTTGTCTGTGCTGTGGCACCCCGGTGTTTGTGCCGTGCAGGGCGATCCGTGTCGTGGGATGACGGGATCCTGGTGGCTGAGTCGGCTCCGGGACTCGCGAGGCCGGAAGTCCGGCAACACTTCTCTTTAGCCCTGAGTTCCACTAGACGGACGGTCAAGACTAACCCACCTTGATCAATCGGCTGTGCTGTCCCGTCAGAGGGCCGGCTGGGTGAGTCCCTAGGGAGCATGGATAGTGCGGCGGGGGAGTGGGGCGCCGGTACTGCAAGCGACCAATACTACTGTCCGTGCAGGACTGGTACCGGGGGCTATATCTCTCGGGTAGCCCTGGCGCTGATACAGCGTCCCCAGTGCGGGATCCGTGGAGGGTCGGGAGCCCGAGGGATGAATACAAATATGATCCATGGACACGAATAAAACTTTGGAGCAGCAAGGAGGGGCTGCGGGCGATCTGGCCAGACCAGTGGTACCGAGAGACCCTCCGAAGAAGAAGAAGCTGTCAGGGGCAGCAAGGAGGCAGCTGCAGAAGCGGAAGGCGCTGCAGCAGAAGGAGGAAGGACGGAGAAGCCCCCCAATCAAAACAAAGCCTAAGTCGGGCGCGGCCACTGAGGGCATGAACAGGGGTAAAATCCTGTCGGTTCCAAGCGGTGCGGCGACCGGCAAGCGCCAACGCTCGCCCGGTAACACGCCCTTACCTGGGACTCGTCCTGGAAAGAGGGCGAAGGCCGGGGAGCAAACGCGCGCCTGGCAGACAAAGGTTGTCTCGGCGGCACGGTCCTCCAGGGAGGCAGTTGCCAGCCACCTCAGGCTGGCCATTGTGGACCGGTCGGACCAAAGCTGCCCCCTCACCGAGGAAAAGGCAACCTTTATAAAGGAGGAACTCGGCCACACTGTGGCTTTCATGCGTTGTGGCTTCGCAGCGGGAGCATTGAGAATGACCTGCACCGACGAAGTTGCACGCGACTTTCTGGTGAAGGCGGTCGAAACCATGAAACCTCTGTGGGACGGAGCAAGGCTCACCGTGCTGCCAGAAGATGAGCTGCCTGAGCTAACCAAGGCGACTCTCTGGATCCCCGGCCCTCCTGTCGAGACTGGGGTCATGAGGAGTCGCCTGACTGCTCAAAACCCATGGGCAGGCATACCAAGGTGGATACTCTTCCACGAGGCCGTCAAGGAAGAACCTCAGGGAAAACTCCTTGTTTTCGGACTCATGCGAAAGAACAGAGACGCCTTAGCTGAAAAAGCAGGTAAATCAATCGTGGAATGGAGGGTCAGCTCCGAAGCCACCCTCTCTGACCACAAATGGATAATAATGAGACTCTTAGCAGTCAAGACATCAAAAGAGCCGTACCGGAATCCTAGGAAGATAGACAGAGAAGCGTACCTAACGCACCTAGAGTCTTCCATGGGCAATGATGGGGCGGCCACACAGATAACGTCTATAAAGGACCTAGACAAGCGAGTCAACGCACTCACTGGGCGGATTATGAGTGCTTATGAGCACGCCTCGCCCTTGAGATGGAGACAGCCCAGACCTGGCTCCGCCACAAGGTGGAGCATGAGTCTTGAGATCAAAAGAACTCACCTGTGGAGACTCTTTAACAGAGCCAAGTCATCCCGAAATACGTCCGACTGGGAGGTCTACAAACTATACCAAAGGTCGTATAAGAAGGAAATTCGCTCAAAATAACGGGAATCATGGAGACTCTTCTGTAAAGAGACAGAAAGTACTCCTGTAGCATCCCGACTGCTTAAGGTGATCTCCAAAGATCCTAAACAAGTGGACTGTGTCAGAAGTAAAGACGGTACGTATACTGACACTGCTATAGACACAGCAAAACACTTCTGTCAACACACTTCCCAGGGTCGATATCGCTAAGGAACGTTACGGAACTTCCTCACAACTCGAGATGTCCCTCTGAGGAGGAATGGCAATTGGCGAGAGAAGTCGTAAATCGAACCGGAACAATACAGGCGGTCAAGCCATTCTCCCCATATAAGTCATCAGGCACAGATGGGATTTTCCCGGGTCTCCTTCAGTGGGGACTGGGAACTGTACTGGACAAACTGGTGGTTATCCTCAGGGCGTGCCTTGCATTTGCACACGTACCCGAGAAATGGAGAATAGCCAGGGTAGTCTTCCTACCGAAACCAAGCAAGCGTGACTACTCATCTGCCAAATCATACCGTCCAATTTGCCTTACCTCGTTTTTACTGAAAACATTGGAGAGGCGTTGCGACGACTGGATCAGGGAACGTCTTAGCCCAAAGACCGTTACACCCCAACCAATTCGCCTATAAACCAGGGCAATCTACGGAATCCGCTCTCCACGTTCTGGTGGGCAGGATAGAGAGAACCCTGGACAATGGCGAATACTCCCTAAGAGTCTTCATAGACATCGAAGGTGCGTTTGATCGAACTACCTTCGAAGCAGTCAACAAAGCTCTTCGGGATAGAACTGTACTGCCAGGTTTGCGCAGTTTGATAGGGAATTTACTCGAGAGCAGAATAGTTGAAATTAGTGTCGCAGGCGCAACCGTCCCAGGGAATGTTACGAAGGGCTGTCCTCAGGGAGGGGTACTCTCCCCCTGCTATGGAACATAGTAGTGGACGACCCTGAATGACGAGGGCCTGTACACCAAAGTATATGCGGATGATATAATCATACTGCTGACAGGGAAGCACATTGGATGCAAAGGGCACTACTCGTCCTAGAAAAGTGGTGCAGGGCAACGTCTCTTTCTGTGAATCCCCACAAAGTAAAGGCTATGCTCTTTACCAGAAAACGAAAGGTGGTGCCTACACTAAATGAAATCCAGCTCAAGCTATCCAACGAGGTGAAATACCTAGGGGTGGTTATCGACAGAAAACTGACCTGGGGAAAACATCTGGACAGTAAGCTGGACAAAGCCAGTGCAGCTCTATGGCAATTTCGAAGAGTTGTAGGTAAAAGCCGGGGCCTATCGCCAAAGGTCACCCTTTGGTTGTACACAGCAGTGATAAGGCCCATGATATGCTACGGTTCAATAGTTTGGTGGCGACGCACCAAATTAAAAACTGAGGACAGACTTGCGAGACTACAGAGATCTGTCTGCATCGCAGTCACTGGTGCCATGAGGACCACACCATCTGCTGTACTAGAGGCGTCGTTGTGCTTGCCACCCCTAGATCTATATCTGGAGGGGGCAGCACTACTGACCGCCCTTCGTTTGAAAAATGGTGGAACATTAAGGGTGCACAAGAGTGCGAAGAGTCATACAGCCATCTTGGAGGAGAGCCTCGCCAGAATACCACTCCTCGATGCCAGCTCAGATCGCATTGCACCCCTATTCAGCAAATGCAAATACCACGCTTGTTGGGAAGAAACAGACCCACGTACTGTGCCGACAATAGACGTATACACTGATGGGTCTAAAAGAAGGGACAGTACAGGCATAGGAATCTTCAGCCAAGACCTGCAACAGTCTCTACAACAACCACTCGGGAAGTATGCCACCGTATTACAAATGGAAGTAATAGCACTAGCTCGAGGGGCTAATGAGGTCCGCATGAGCAAGGTGCAAGGACGAGTAATACTCTTCTTCACAGCCAGAAAATACGCCTTAAAAGCGCTTGAAAAGGGCAGGTACGACGCGAGAACCACGCTGAACTGCCACCGCGAACTGTCGGAACTAGTGAATGAAAATGTGGTGGAACTAGCTTGGGTGCCAGCACACGATGGGAATGAGGGTAATGACATGTCGGGAACAATGTATTGGCCCGAACCGGCAGTACCCATCACACCGTACATCATGGCTAACCTCATTAAAGAGGACACACACCTCAGACACTGTCAGAGGTGGAACTCAATTCTAGGCTGTCGACAGAGCGAGAACTTCACGGAGCCATGCCGGAAACGGGCCAAAGACTGCCTAGCTTTGCCCCGGGCCAAACTACGCTCACTTGTAAGCATCTGGACCGGGCATGCTAGTTAAGTTATTAGGAACCAAAATTACGTTTTTAAAAAGATTTATTTGATTTTTTATAACTGACTTACATAATGTAACTTGTCACAATGGTTATGATGCCTGTACAACATTATAAGTGAAGCTCCTCACAAATGGGAGCGGCTTTATAGTATTTAGTTGCAAGCTCAGCGTCTAGACATTTACAATGTTATGATATCTAGATGATCGTTGCACTGAGTATAAGGAATGCATTGAGTATCGGAATTTAGGCATATAACTCCTCCATCCTTGAGAGGAAACTTTGCGGTTTTTCCAAAGTCCAAAGTTGACGTTAAATACGTTTGTATATTATGAATTGGTTTTAGGGGTTTCTGGAAATGCCTTCATTCTGCTAGAATTATCTTTCTTAAGTCTAAAATACAATGTCTCTCTAAAATGGAACAATATGGTAAGTGTTATTCCTAAAATAATAATTATATAAATGGGTAAGTTAGAATGCGTCCAAATATTGTCTGTAAAAGAAATGGATTCTTCACATTCTTGGTCTATAGTTAGCTTAGATAACTGGTCTAAGTCAAACGATTTTAAATTCAACTGAAATGGTTTTGCACTGAACACTGCACTGGATATATGTGGTAAATATACTGGCTCTTCTTAAATTGCTCCTTCCAGGTTGGCAAACTCGAACTGCTTGGTGGTAAATTTGCAAGAGTAAGGGACCGTCAATAAAAAGGTGCCCTTTAGTTTGTGGATTTCTTCGTTGCCACATTTTTCGTGCACTAATGTTTCGTTGGGTGTGGTGAGTATATATTTCTCATCGCTGATAGTCTCGACCAGGATATCGGAGATTTGTACCGGAACATGGGTACAACGGGGATCTTTCTTAATCTGCAGGAGGTTTCTGATGCATGTTTCCTGTTGGTAGTTCCTTTCGATATCTGACAATTTGCAGAAGTATTGTTGTTGTATCTTCAGACATTTGGTTTTGAGGTAACGGATGGAATCATCTTCAATGGCCACATAAGAGGTAGGGGGAATAATTGTGGTTGATTCACGGGTAGGAATAGAGAATAGGTGGTAAAGGTTGTATGTTGTAGGATCTAAAAGGGGTATATGTAATAAGAATACCACATGCTCTTCGTTAATGTAATATTCGACATTGATAGTTCGTAAGAATAGGATATTATCATTCGAATAGTAATGATCCGGGCTGTGATAACCTGATAACTCATCTTTCATTGATTTTACTGCTACTTCAATAATAATAGATAAATGTAAAATTTTCAAGCTTGCAAAGCTTATAGCTGTTATTAGATTGTCTACAACTCGAGATAGATCTAGAATGCTAATTTTAAATATTGTGAGTGTGTTAGTAACGTTTTGATCTTCTCCACGAACCATACTTAGGACTTGTTCGATTCTTTTGAAATTTGTTGTCATATTTTTAATAGTTTCTTCGTAATGCTTCACAAGCTGCTTATTTATAGAAAATTGTCTATTATAATGAGTAAGTATATTCTTTTGATTGGATTTGAGGTTTTACAACGCCTTGTCGTATTTTTCCCCATCCGATGCGTCAAGCGATCCGGAAATGAATTTAAAAACTGATCCTAGAGCGTTTATCATTCCGCGGTTTACTCTACTTCGTTTACGCATGATGTCAGGGTGAATCATTATCACTTGTTCCTTTAGTTGTTTAGCTTTATTTAGGACATATTCTAATTCTATTTGATCGGCCATGTATAGTTTGTTATGGGTTGTTACACGAAAGCCTGTTATAAGATTGTCTAGTTCTAAAAGTTTATTGCCAATGATTTTAATAGGGTAATTGTGTAGGAAGGTATGGTGGGAAAATTGTAGTCTAGTTGGTCCTAACTTCAGTGGTAAAATCCCAGGGTTGTTCTCGAGTGATTTTATCTCGATTTTAGGTACTAGTGCTTGGTTGTAGTGTGTCAGTATTAGTATAGTCAGAGTTGTCGAGGGGATCCATCTGAAACAAACGGAACGTATTGCTTCTGAAATTTCCTCAACGGTTTCACTTCTTGTTTATGATACACTTGACCTTTGGTTGTCTTAATTTTAGTACCTAAGTCTTTTCTTACCTGTACCGGTTTGTACAGGGGTGTTATCTTATTCCTCGGTCTTGTGGAAATGTAAGCGTCGAAGGTGTTTATTTTGGGAGGATCAATGCGCTTTTCGTTTTGTTTTTCAATGTATTTGTCCTTTGTTTCCTTTGTTTTCTGGTAAACGTGTTCGTACATCTTTGTGATTCTTTTTCTTAAGTCGTCCATGTAATTGTCATACTGTCTTTTTGAGTCTATCTCTAGAATATCTCTATTGTCGAGATGTCCAAATAACAGTTCTGTTGGTCGGAAGTTGGTTGTACTATGTATAGTCCTGTTATAAATGATAGCCGCGTTCTCAAAAACGTTATGCAATAATGCCTTTTGATTTTGGAGAGTTAGCGTTTTCATTAATTCTACAAGTGTTCCATGTACTCGCTCTATGGGACTATTTGCATTGGGATGTAATGGGGTCGTTACGTGGTGTTTGATGTTAAAGGATTCCACAAGTTTCTTAGATAAATTTGAATTAAATTGACCGTCTGTTACTAAATTTTTAGGTAATTTATACCTTGAAAAGATTCTTAAGAATTTCTTAAATATTTCTACCATATTTGTTGAACTAAGTTCTTCATACATAAAGAATTTCGAAAAATTATCTATACATGTTAGATACTTATTTTTGTTGCATGAGAAAATATCTAAATATATTATTTCAAAAGGACCTCTTGCTGTAAACGTAGTTTCTAGTTTATATTTTGTTGGGTGTCGTTCATATTTTGCCTGTTGACAAATAGGACAGTTGTTCACGTGGAACTGGCAATCTTGCGATATGTTGGGCCAATAGTAATTTCTTTCTATTTCCCATTGCAATTCACGTATACCTCTGTGTGTAACGTTATGCAATTTATTGAGTATGTCTGTCTGTTGTTTCCTATCTGTTACGTCTCTTAGTATTAGTCTAGTAAATACAAATCTTAAATTATTGTTGAAATATTTGTTTATTATAGTAGCAATTTCTTCATACATGCCGTTGTCTGGAGAATAAATTGCATTAACTATATCAGGGTTCGCGTATTCCTGTAAAATGTTCTGTATTTCATTTACATAATTATCCCTTGAAATTTGTACTTCGAACCTATCTTTGTTAAATATATTAATATTTTTGATCTTGGGTTCGTTGCCAAGTTTAAAGATAATCTGTCATTTGAATTGATTCAACGGTTTGTCAGTAATCTTTAATTCTGCAGAGATGTCATCGTCTTGTGTATGAATGGTGTTATTGTCCGGAACTATTCTATCGGGGGATGTAAGTGATAGGTTCTCGCTTATATTATTCGGTATGGGATCATTATTGTTATCGTTGGGAGGTTTGATTTGAATGTCCGAAATAATTTTAATTTTGTGTTGTGTTTGTTTGTCTTTCTTGTCGTCATCATTAAAGATTTCATCTAAGTCAGTCAATTCTGGTAAAGGTCTTTCGCCGATATCGCCCGGATTTGCGAGTATGGATAGTAGATCATCCGGTGATTCGTTTATTTGCGGTGGATGCGCTTCCAGACGCGATAGAAAGTCTGCATTTGTGCTTAACGTGCCCTTTTTGTATACGATATGGTAATCGTACTCCATTAATTTCAGACGCCATCTCACTAATTTAGAGTTTGGTTCTTTGATATTAAATAACCATTGGAGGGGTTTATGGTCTGATACTTTGGTGAATTTATTACCGTATAAATATGGACGGAATTGTTTAGGTGCCCAAACAATGCTCAAATATTCCTTCTCTATTGTACTGTAGTTCGTCTCATGTTCGTTTAATGTTCTAGAAATATATGCGATCGGTTTATCGTTACCTATTGCTCCTTGTGAGAGGACAGCTCCCAGGCCTACATTGCTTGCATCTGTTGTTAATATGAAGCTTTTCTTAAAGTTTGGATATGCTAAAACAGGCTCGTTGCACAAAATTTCTTTGATGGTTTCGAACGCTTCGATGAATTTTGATGTATGTTCAACTTTTGAGTTTTTCTTTAAACAAGATGTTAATGGCTTTGCTATAGTCGCATAATTCTTTTCGAACTTTCTGTAATAACCTGACAGTCCTAAGAAGCTCTTAATCTGTTTGGGGGTAGATGGTGCTTTTAAGTTCTTTATTTTCTCAATTAATTTAGGATTAGGTTTAATACCGTGTATGGTAATAATGTGACCTAAGTATTCAATTTCCTCTAGAAAGAATTCCGATTTGTCTAATTGAATTTTGAACCGGTGTTGTCTAAGTCGTTCCAATATTGTTGTTAAATTTCTCAAATGTTCTTCTGTAGATTTCCCTAAAATTATTATGTCGTCAAGGTAAACGAGGCAAATCTTATTTAATAAACCCTTAAGAACCTGATTCATCACCCGTGCGAATGCCGCTGGAGCGTTTCGCAGTCCAAACGGAACGCGAAGGAACTCATAGTGTCCGTTTTCCGTTGAAAAGGCTGTCTTATGACGATCCTTTTCTTCGATTTCGATCTGGTGATAACCCGATTTTAAGTCGATTTTGGAGAAATTTTTTGACTCTCCTAGGATATCGAGGATATTATTTATATTGAGCAATGGATACTTGTCTTCGATGGTGTTTTCATTCAGTTTGCGAAAGTCGACAACCATTCGCCATTGCTTCTTTCCATCTTTTCCCTCCTTTTTAGGTACAAGGAAAACTGGGGCGGAATACGGAGAAGTACTCTCCGTGATGATGTTATGTTCTAGCAACTCGTTGACTTGTTTGTCAACTTCGATTTTCTGCGAGTGCGGAAATCGATAGGGCTTGGTGAAAATAGGGTCGTTAGAATTCAAAGGAATGGTATGTTTAACAATTGAGGAAAATGTCAGTTTGTCTTTATCTTCGTAAAATGTGTCTCGGTATTCTTTTAACTTACTAAAAATTAAAAATCGTTCTTCTTCATCTGGAATATGGTCAAGTTTCTGATTCAATATTATATTGGTCTTATCAACATTCCCATATCTTACGACGTGTGCATGGCAACCGTCGTATTCTTTTAAATTAATATGATTGGCTGAAATGGGTTTATCTAGATTGAGAACATGAGTTTCATTATCATTTAATTTTCTTTCAATAGGTACACAGACTTTAAAATTTCTGACAGTATTAATGTTTGCAGGTATTTCGTAATGTCCTATTGTTTGTTTCGGAATATGAACTGTACCCTTTTGAATATTGGTTGGTACGCTTATGGTTTCTTGTTTAGGTTCAATCTGTGTTTGAAAATAGGTAATTGATGGAGGTTCATATCTAAACAAATTATACTCTACATTATTAAATAATATTGTACCGCTGTTATAATCCAATATCATATTGAGTTTTTCTAAAGTCTCTGTTCCTAAAAGTATGTCGAAATGTTGGTGAAAATTAAGAATATAGAATTTAAGAAATTGTTGTGGTTGGAGTAGATCGGTCACAAGAACTTCATTGTGTTCCGATTGGTTCAAAATGGTTTTAATTCTGAACACTTCTTTTATAATTTCCTTAGAAAAATACTTGTGGGCTATGCGAGGGTTACATAATGAATTAGTCGCACCTGTATCTATTAATATCTTAAGGCCGTTTATGTCTATGTAAGGTAAGCTAGAAGATATATTATGATAGGTTTCTACTTGTTTGATTCCGAGGCATTTTGCTGAAAATTTTCGGTATCCTCGTAGAAATCGTTTTCATGAATATATTGTATTTCATCGGTATCGTTACTGTTATAATCATCGTTATCGTTATCATATTCATGGTTATCATAACTAGGATCTACAAAATCTACTTCGTTTAAATTTATTTGTGGATTTCTCCACTGCTTAAACTGTGGTTTATTAAAATTAGTTGTTCTATTCGTCCAATTACTACTAGACGGATTTGTGGACCGATTGATTGCACTAAAACTATTCTGTCGCGGTTGCGTCGGTCGTTGATTAATCATAGTATTAAACTGCTGACGAGGTTGTGTTACCGCCGCTGATGTAGTACCGTGGGTAGTACTTATGTTTGGATTTTGTTGACTAGCCGAATTCGTTTGTTGATAATAATTTCTTGTGGGTGTTGATACTGTAGCTGGCTTATTATTAACGTTAGGTCTAAACTGATTATATGATGGAATACTAGGAATCTTATTATATATGATACTTTTACTAGATATATCTGTAGGATGTTTAGAAATATATTTTAAAATTGCAGGAACTGCTTCCGTAAGCGTGGTGAACTGCCTTACTTCTAATATTGTCTGGAGCATCGGAGGTGCGTTGTTATAAAATACTTCTAACGCGGTTTGTTCATTAATCTCAAAACGAACCTTTTTCTGTTCTGCTGAGAGATTAGTATCAGCGTTGATCTTTAAATTAAGTTTCGTCTCCAAATCTTTAATACGCTCGATAACGTCAGAAAGATTCTCCTGAATTATAATTCAGTTTCAAAAATCTGAACTTATGGGCAATCGTCTGTCTGTCGGTATGGTCTCCAAATTTCGTTCTTAAACAGGTCTTTAGTTCATTCCAACTAGAGATGTCCGATCTCGTACTTACGATTTTTTCTGCGGTGTCTCTTAATTTATTCGTCTGTAGTTTCTCCGTATTTACTAATGAATACATCTACTCGATTAATAAAGACATCAAGAGAGTCTGTACTTCCATCAAATTTGGGAAGTACTTCGCCATAATTTCTGGCAGCTGCGATTAGGGTTTCTGTGGTTTGTGGAGGAGACATTGTTGAATTATTAATTAGATCTATATCATTGTAAAAATTACCTATTCCAGTAGGCTCTGCTCCGAATGTAAGTCACTTAAATCAGTGATTGCAATGAAAATCTGGTTTCACTGTCAGAAGATTCTATCGTATGGATAATGTCTGACATAAATTAAAATAAAATTGAAAGAACAATGTAATAAAGTGATTTTATCCCCTATATACTGTTTGTTTTCGCATGTAATATCTTATTATATATATATGGAAAAGCACAAGAATGGGATAAAAGGATGTGGCACTTACTACTTGTTGCTATTGGATGTTCTCTCTGGGCACTGTAGGTTGCTGATGTATTTCACTATTTCACTTGTTTTTTTGGAAAAGCTAATATACTCGGTTTTGAAACTTGTTTTCCGGTAACTTCTATCGGAAAAACTATCCTCTAGACTGCGCCAGTTAAGTTATTAGGAACCAAAATTACGTTTTTAAAAAGATTTATTCTTTATAACTGACTTATATAATGTAACTTGTCACAATGGTTATGATGCCTGTACAAAATTATAAGTGAAGCTCCTCACAAATGGGAGCGGCTTTATAGTATTTAGTTGCAAGCTCAGCGTCTAGACATTTACAATGTTATGATATCTAGATGATCGTTGCACTGAGTATAAGGAATGCATTGAGTATCGGAATTTAGGCATATAACTTGCTGCGCTAAGAAAACACCTACATACAATGGGTGTTATCAACGACCCGACATGTCGGGCATGCATGAAGGAGGAAGAAACAGTGGAGCATCTCTTCATAGAATGCCCCGCTATATCCGACGTTCGTAAGGCCATCATAGGACTGAAGTGGCCGGATCTGACCAACATCAAATGCACCTCGCCTGCGGCAATCCTGAGATATCTGGATCAGGTTGTCGGGATACTTGGGGAACCGTAGGTCTGACGAACAAGGGGGAGAGGCACAATGGGCCGAATTGACCTAAGTGCCCGCTTTCGCACCCCTGCATCAAATAATAATAATAATAATGAGTCCAATAAAATTGAATAAGTTCGCATTTCCGACATTACATTTGCCCTGTAAGTATCCTATCTACCTGCAATATAGATTATTGGTACTATGAATATTTGTCATTGTATATAAGTACATATTATTGCGATTACAGATTATTACCAGCACCCCTACTGATCATCTCCTAGAAACATCTAAGACTTCTAGAGGCTACACAATGCAAGAAAATCTAATTAGTGAGTAAACATATGATACATTCATATGGAGCTCATAAAATTTTATTTCAGATTCAATAACCATTGTCAGAAAGAGGGTTGTTCAAATTGTATAATAGGTACCGAGAATTCTATCGAGATCGAATCCAAATGAGAACTATCTTAAATTGGTATAGTAGAACTCCAGTTAACCATGCCACCCGAAGAATTAAGTGGTAAACCAAACATATATTAACAATCTATTTCTATGAATATCCTAGTAAAACTATTATGGAATAGTAGATACACACGAATACGAGTACGGCACTTGAAAGTTGTATCATATTGTTTATGAATTCTACTTGAAGTCAATGTTATTGGTATTAGTAACTTATATGTAACAAAAATGGCATCAATTTGTTTGTTTCTACCTCACGTAATGATGTTTCTAATGTACTTGATATTCATAATTGAACGATTCTAAAAAAGTTTAATCAAATCTAATCATGTTCTCGACAAATATACCTACATTAGCCTTGTAATTTTATTTCTAAGAAATTGTACTAATATTTGTCAAGATAGAAAATCCACATATTCCTACTTGTCATAACGACAAATCATTGTTGTAAATGATTCTGAAAATACATAATAATTTAATACATTATTTTTATTAGTGATTTCACTTTTTACAAAATAACAAATTAAACTGATACGTTTTATATTAGCGTTCAGATATTATTTATATTATTGGTTATTTCACAAAATAACAAAGTAAAGTGATACCTTTTATATTAGCGTTCAGATATTATTTATATTATTGTTATTTGGTAGTTATATAGATATATTTACATATTCCTCTATTATACAATTTTGAATAAATCAACAATAAAAAATGCTAAGTTGAATTCTTTGGTCCTAAGGTTATATGATCATTATAGCTGAACCATTTATTAAAATAAGGATTATTGTTAACCATAAGCATAGTACTGATTGTGCAATAATATAATTATATATAAACAGGTAGCTGTAGAACCGTGAAGCATCTGTCTCTATTCAGTCATTAAAGTTTTTTCTAAGACTTTACCAGGGAATGATATTCTCTATTTGATTTTTTTTCAATGAAGTCATTATTGCTTAGCAATTATTGTATAAATAATTTGTTTAAAATAAAATTTAATAAATACATATTAATAAAGTCTTTTTTATTTTCCCGGTGTTTATCAATATTGCTAATTCGTATATCATATTATTAATTAATTTCTTAGATTTCTCTATAAAGCTAAACAATAAAATTTTACTTTATAAGAAACCTACGAAATTAATTGACAATATGATTTATGAAATAACGTAAGATGATTTTTAATTTACTAATTATTACATTTCAAATTTGCCGCCGGATAAAAATTCCTCATTTAGTTCTCCGGGCCATGTAGAGATGGCAGTAAAGCTCTTGAATTTTTACATCATATCTATTTATTACTCTATGGTTTTGGTATTTTGTCAAATTTAGATGTGCATTGTCAAGTTGATAACAAAAAAGTAGAAATACAGTTGAAAAAGCTATAATTTAGTAAAAATAGCTATTACATTTCAAATTCATTATAAATCGAGACAAAAATAGAAATTGATCCTGACTATAATCAATAATATCTACAAGATGGTGGAACTTCCGGTTACACCAGAAATTGTACTAAATTTATTTTTTCAAATGGAAACACCTGTTTTTATTATATATTTGAATTTCACGGATTTATTTATGTGTGAAAAGCCCCAGTTGTTATAAGTTATGTGTCATAGTTTTTGACGTCAGTCAATTTTACTGCAAAAAGGTCTCAAGAAGGTGTCTATTTAAAAATTCATATCTCCCTTATTGTCAACCGGAAAAGCAAAAAGTTTTTTTTGAAGGTAGCCCGATGTCCGGATCTCCTTCAGTAGGCCCATTATATTGAGAATTGTCTTGTTAACCACTCCAAAAAAAAGTAAATACGTCAATGACAAAAGTTAAAAAACATTTTTTTTCTTAATAACACATAGGTACCTATTTTTCAATCGTCATTAGGTAGAAAATTGAATTTTAGGGAAATTACACTCTATTATGTTTTTTTTCAAATCATAAATACGAAATTTGAGATTTTTTACAATTTTCTATGCCAATGTCTTTTTTTTGAATTTCTAAAAACATAAAACAATCGCTGTTACTGACACCACGTTAAAGCTGTCAAAATGATAGTTTTAAAAGTTGAAGTACAAAACCTCTGTTACAAAAATTCAAATGAATCAGTATTTGATTCAAGATAGGAGGTGGGGAAATAGAGGACCGCGACTTTCGCCACCACTTTCGCCGGATTTGACACCACTTGATTTCTACTTGTGGGGGAGAGTCAAGGAAGAGCTGTATAAAACAGAACCTAGATCTCTATAGGATTTAATAGAGAAGATGAAATAAGAAGAGCCACAAATTATGCCGTCCAGGAACGTTTTGATGAATGCTGAAACACAGAGCATATCTTCAATAATATTCCTGTCCATGATACACACAACACGTCGTAGACGTCTCGCTGTACCCAAAATTCGGTAAAAAAATCGC
The DNA here is from genome assembly GCA_958507055.1 of Crioceris asparagi. Classification (NCBI taxonomy): domain Eukaryota; kingdom Metazoa; phylum Arthropoda; class Insecta; order Coleoptera; family Chrysomelidae; genus Crioceris; species Crioceris asparagi. Next base: position 75,981,440 of record OY293826.1, on the reverse strand, counting down.
CGAAAATTTATGAAATTATACAGTCAAAACCGCGTAGTGCCAAGGACCATAACTGTGAAAACTGCATCGGAATTGGTGCAACAGTTCAAAAGTTAGTGCACAAATAAATTCCATAACACGGATTAAATTTATATCCAAATAGAGTGCACGTGTGCATTACATCTAAGACTATAAATGCAAAAGTGCGACAAGTGTCCCTCTTCGATTTTGGGCAACAAAACAAGTGAGTTTTTCTTGACCATTTCCTAATTCTACTGGGCATACCTCTCTCAAAAAAGCCGAAAACAGCTCCAGAATGCGAATTGGAATCCAAAAAATCCAATTTAAATTCCTGTAAATAGTCAATTTCCAATAACAACACAACAACATAAGATCATCTGTTTCATTCATTATTGTTAACCAACATCTGCATCAGCTGATTTCTGCTGGAACATTTGGAAGAATATAGCTAGGGAGCTATAGTGCTTTTATGGGAAGATGGCTGCAACTGAGAGTGTCTGTGTTGATAAGCCAAAAAATTTATGCAAATACTGCAAGAAAAATACGATAAGTGGTCTAACGTGTTTAAAATGTGACTCAGTGTACCACAAAGCGTGTGCAATAAGATCCAAAACTTGCTGTGAGGTGACCATCAAAGAGAAATATCTTGCTGACGCGAATATGACAGATGATTTGTTCGTGACTGAAGATTATTCTCTGATGAAACAAATCATAGCCGACAAGTGCACCATTATTGAGGACAAGGTAACTCTAAGAACATTATCAAATGAGAAAATAAGTTTTCTAGAAGAAAAGTTACATAACTACGAAAATAATACCATTCTATTCCAAACAAACAAGGGGCAGGACCAGCAAAAACATTCGAATCCACTGAAAAAGCAGTGTGTTCAAAAAAGAGACTGAACAAAAAACTAAGAATACAACCAAGCCAACAAAAAACAGTGTGGGCAAGTCCTCCCCAAAAAATGAATTCGTCAAACTACCTGCCATGGAATGTCTAAACAGTCACAATATACAAGGTGGTCCGCTTTTAGACCCGAAACAAATGGGAAGTGAAATTCTGACAGTGCAAACAGTGCAGAAATGTAACGAAATCATCAATTTAGAAAGTGATATTAGAAACGGTGCAGGTGCAACTTCCAACCAGCTAGTATCAAGTCTTAATGGAAATGACAATTCAAACTGGCAAACGGTCCAACGGAAAACATCTTTCAAGCGCAAGCTTGGTCAGTCGGAAGATGATGGCAAATTCAAAGGGGCAAAACCCAGAGTTTGAATGTATATTTATAGAGTAGACGCAGATGTTACCGAAGGAGATATCAAATCATTCCTGAAGATAAAAACAGATGACAAGAAAGAACCCTTCCTGGTGAAATATCTCAAAAACGAAAATAATCTGAAATCTTTCATGGTAGCTGCCAATTACAAATTCAAAGAAAATTTCTACACCCCGTCTTTCTGGCCAAAAGGGGTTGGATATAGGAGATTCAATTTCAAAAAAGATGACATCATTAGAAACGACAATCAACCAAATTCTTTTTAGGCCCACACAAACTCCGACAAGTTCCTACATAAAAAAATCCAATCTTATTAATGTGCACCCAAGAGACTTGAGAGGTAATGATTCTTTGAGTATATTTCACATAAATACACAATGCCTATCAAATAAATTACTGAAAATTGATTCATTTCTAATAGATTACGATATCGGAAAATAATCTGACAACTATCAATATTCCTGGCTACATATTAGCTAGTCAATTTTGTAGAAAACAACGTGCGCATGGTGGTGTCGCAATTTATCTAAAACAATCAATAAAAGCTAAATCCTTAGATGTTACTGCGTATTGCGAAGAGCGACATGCTGAATTTTGTGGTATCGAATTAGTAGATTCAAAATTATTTATCATAACCCTATACAGACCCAGTGGCTCAATTGTTGATATTTTCATGAAAAATTTAGAGTTGTTAGACAGATTTGTTGATCTTGACAGCAAAATCATATTACTAGGCGATTTTAATATAGACTTCAAAATTAACTCATCAACACTACAAATGAGTTATTATGTCTTGTAAATTCGTATGGATTAGCTCTTACAATTGAAGAATATACTAGAATTTCCATTCAAAAATCGATCTGTTTAGACAATATTCTCACAAATTTGAGCTCAAGCCTTTACAAATCTGGGGTCTTGGAACCTTGCCTCTCAGATCATGCTGGTCAATATATAATAATTGCTGTAATACCCAATATTTCAGTCAATCACACTTACAGTAGGAATATTAAAAATTCTAGATTCAAATTATTCAATGATGAATTATCTCAGATAAATTGGAGTGATATGAAATTAGATTCTGATGTTGACTTTGCAGCTTCCTTTTTGATTTCATGTTTTCATGGGCTAATAGAGAGAATATTTCCACTAAAAAAGAAAAAAATTAATAAAAACAGACATCTGATGCCTTGGTTCAACAACGATCTGAGATCACAAAGAAACACACTGATGAGTTTAAAAACTGTATGTGATTCCACCAAAAACCCACGAGACATCAACATATTTAAGTGTTACAAAAAACACTATGAAACACAGTTAATTTTGACTAAAAAAACAGCTTATGATAAGTATCTTTCAGATGCTGAAAATAAATCGAAAGCAAGCTGGCGCTTGATAAATTTTGAAAGGAACAATTCTAAGTGTAAATGCGACACTTCAAAGGACAAACTATCGTCCGAGGATTTCGTTAATTTTTTTTTTAGATGTGGCCGAATATATAATCAAATCTTTACCACTTGTACCCACCACAACATTCCAGAATTACAAAAATTTTCCTGCTCCATCTTCCTCATTTTTCATGCGGCCTGTAACAATTTCTGATGTCAGAGAAGCTATCTTATCTCTGAAAAACTCAAGATGCCTAGATATCCATGAACTTAGTAGCAGAATCTTAAAAGGAACTATTGACACAATTGCAGAGCCCCTAACAAACCTAATAAATCAAATTTTCGAAACTGGTAAATTTCCAGACATTTTCAAATACTCCAAAATCATTCCTCTTTTCAAAAAAGGGGATAGGGATAAAACAGACAATTATAGACCCATTTCTATCATCTGTATTTTTTCGAAACTGATTGAAATTATCTTAAAGCAAAGATTATCCAAGTACTTCGAAGAAAGCAAGTTTTTTTGTAATGAACAATTTGGCTTTCGAAAAAATCACTCAACAACTAGTGCAACAATGAGGGTGGTTGAGCAAATAATTGCGGGTCTTGAACAGGGAACTCATGTGGGTATTACTCTCTGCGATTTATCTAAAGCTTTTGATTGTGTTTCCCATGAAATCCTTCTTGAGAAACTCAGCTACTACGGAATCAGAGGTATCACTCTCACACTCATTGAATCGTATTTGACAAATCGTTTCCAAGCTGTATTTTTCAATAACGAATTGTCCAGTTTTAGAGACATTAAATTTGGTGTCCCACAGGGTTCGATCCTGGGCCCACTGTTGTTTGTAATTTATATTAATGATCTTCCTTCCTTCTTGGCCAAACGAAAGTGTTCTATATGCAGATGACACTACTCTAATTTATTCTCATGAGGAATATAAACTAAATTTGAAACTGTCGCGCTCTCTTTTCTGTATTCGACAACTCAGATATTGCACAAATATAAACACCCTGAGATCAGTTTATTTTTCTTTATTCCATTCTCATCTTAATTATGGAATTGTAGTTTGGGGAAACTCATCAGCAGTTTCTAGCGTTTTCCGACAACAAAAAAAAGCTATTAGAATTCTGTGCAATGCAAAATATAGAGAAACCTGCCGACCACTGTTTAAAAATTCAAAAATCATGACTCTTCCTTCCATTTACATTTGGAATACTTTGGTAGAAATTCACAAAAGAATTCCCACATTAATAGCACAATCAGACATTCACCAACACAACACCAGAGGTGCAGATAATATAAGAGGACCTAGACATAGGCTCAGTAAATCACTAAATAATTCACTGAATCTGAACCTCTACAACATTCTTCCAGGGGAAGTTAGAAAATTAGGAACATTTGCTTTCAATAAAACAATAAAATTATTTTTGCTCGATAATTCCTTCTACTCTCTTGAGGAATATGTTATATGTGTAAAGCAAGGTGTAACTATGCTCAAGGAATCACGACTTGTCAATAACTTCTAAATTATTTTAAATAATTCTTGTATGTGATGTCCATTATGTCTGGAATAACATATTAATGTATTACTCTATTCTATTCATTTTATTTTATTTATTTATTTACATATATTCCAACAAAAACTTTTTTAATACTTGTAAACTACAATTTTACTAATTTTACTATTTTTGTAACTGCGACCTGTCATAAATGTATTTTGTGTACATAGCATGATTAATAAAGTATCTATCTATCTATCTATCTTGTAGTTTTGTTTTTGTAATTTGTTTTTCGAGTTCTTACGTTTCATGAATAAATTATTTGTAGGTAAGGTAATAAAATAAAATAAATAATTCTTTTGTTCAACTAGGGTTATTATTTTAATCCTACTGTTCAGTAGATTTTTGTTGCAGAAGAATAAACCTTGGCTTAAGAACCTAACTCAAAATATTTGGCAATAAATTCACGACAGGTTCTTTCCACTAATCTATCACAACTTCCGTACATAGTAAACCAGAACAGATCAAAAATGACACCTTTTGGATACTGATTTATTTGGGTTTTTGTAACAGACGTTTACTTCAACTTTCAAAACTATGAATTTGACAGCTAAAACATGGTATCAGTAGTCTCTGTGTCCAACACACATCTAGCTAAAAAAGCGCTGCAACATTTTTGACAGATTTTGGTAGAAAACGCTTGCGCTTTTTAAGCTGCAGCATCAGAGATACCCCAACAGTTATTTTTAAAAGCTTTTTTATAAACCAGCTCAAGAGCGCAAGACGTCTAACAGCAAACCCTGTCAAAAATGTTGTAGCGCTTTCTAAGCTAGATGTGTGTTGGACACAGGGAATATATCTACTCCTTTACATTGTCAAATTTTATTTGAGTCCGTAATGCTTATGTATCTTTGGGTCTTGTGCAGAGAGTATAATACTCTTTGGTGTTGTGTGTGGTGGTGTGTGGCCATGGTACATAGACATTGAATATAGAATAACAAATTATTTGTACCATGATCTGTGATGGTGTTGCTTTGTAGAGTTGGTATTTTGAATTGTATTTTGTTATTTTTGTGGATTTTACGTAAATAGCTAGTGAAACTTTTTAGTTTCTCAATTTTTAAATCTTGCATATTTATATGTAGGTACACAATGCAAGATCCCTGAGACAGTGACAGTTTATGTATACATTATTTATTTTTTGTTTTTTATTTAAAATATGTGCTTCCAAATAGATATCTGTTCTATTTTAAGTGTTTTCTTTTGAGAATCTGAAAAAAGGATATTTTTAACATCTTGGTTGAAAGGAATTTTAAATTTCCCGCAAAAACGGTCCTGTACGATAATTTTCTGCCAAAAACGATAATTTCTTGACATCTGTACGATATTTCCATCACCAACATATGGCAACACTGTATTGGAGAGTGCTGCGGAGTCAGTTAGTATGCGACAATCACTTATCTAATCTATGAATCGCCCGGTGCAGACGAGTAAGTCTGGGGCAGTGAATATAAATTGTAAATAGTTGAAAATAGTTAAGTGTAAATATAAATAGTGTTAAGTTAGATAAATAGTGAATATAAATTGTATATAGTTATGGATATTTAGTCTGTGATATAAATACTTGTGTACTTGTGTACAAATAAATAACTTGTTGTAAATAAATAAATCCCAGTCATTTTTATATGCCCGTTACAGTATTATACCTACACGGGAAAAACATTAGATTTTTGCTCTCGGTTTTACACAACCTCTAGCAAAAAGCTAGTAATTTTTTCCCTTGTATAATAAATAACTATTTTTTCTTTATTTTAAATTCAGCGCTGTTGTTGAGACACCCGTTATATACTGTTTAGATAAAATTATATTAATGAAGAAGTTAACACTCAATATGATTTGATAAGAAAAAAGTTTTTAGTGTGCTTTTGTCATTCTAGTTGTTATTTAAAACAGTACATTTGCTTGAATATTACTGATAAACTTAAGACTGTTATGGAACTTGATCTTGAAGGAAATGAAGTGAATAGATCAGTTACTATCCCTGATCGCATACAAGTATTTAATCCCTCCAAATGCATGAAATGTGAAGATAACTAGAAATTGTTAGTTCCTTTGTTTATTTAATTATATCTGTTTCAGTTGACCCAGTGTGGGTGCAAGTTCTAATAAATCTAAGAATGAAGCATTCAAAATTATTCACAAGACGACGAAATTCGGCTTCTGAAGGATGGAAGTATGCAATTCCAGACTGAATATTTGGCAAAGATTGATAATAATAATTAATACATTTTCAGGCTGGTATTCCAAGAATTGAAAGAGTCGGGAGCTCCCGAATATGTAACAATTACAAAAATCAAGAAGAAATGGATGAATCTTATGACAAGATACAGGGTAAGTAGAGTTCAAGTGATATATTTATCCATTGATTATGTTTATACTCAATTAAAATTAAGAATTTGAAAAGCAACTTTCATATTCACAGTTTATGAAATTACTATATATTCCAACAGCAAATTAAAAATACTACATTAAATCCTGAGACTATCACTTGGCCGTACTACGAGCAAATGGACAATGCCTTTGGTAGAGAATCAGAAATTGAAGAAGAATCAAAAGTAGATACTAGCCTGAATCAATCTGTTAGCAATGGTAGCTTTTCTCAATAATGCCACTTTTAATTTGTAAATATTTAATAAACAATTTGTTCCAGACGAGAGGCAAAGTTTTATAAAGAAATTGATTGAGTTGAGGTACAATCACAGACATTTGTTCACTGGCAGAAAATACACCGCTAGAGATGGATGGATGTAAGATTCGATGTCGCATCATTGCATCATATCTATATGACGTTTATCAAAATTATTTTGCCATAAAAATAAGATGTTACATATACAAACCTATTTCTAGGATCATCCAATCCTTACTGCAATGTCAAGGTAAGTATTCAATTGATCAGCTGAGCAAATGTTGGCAGAACTTGGTGCAACGTTACAAGCAACTGTCCAAAGGAGATGTCGACAATATAACATGGCCATATTTTGAGAGTATGAACAGATGGTTCAATGAAGACAACAGCAGATTGCCGAATGATTTACAAATTGATTCGAGTCTCGATCCTACAGAAACTTCTGTCATCGAAAGTGAGGATAAATGTGAAGAAAAGAATAAGAAAAGTGTTGATACAAACCGTATCCCGATAAATTTGCCTCAAAGACATAATGTATCAATTGATTGCATCAAGATACAATTACTAACAGAACTGAAGGCAACGCAAGATAAATTCCATGAAGAGCTCATGGAAACATTGAATAGTATCAGAGAAGGATTGAATGATAGAATATTAACTAACAAAGAACTCGAGTTTGACGAACCATCATAACAAGTTTATTGTTTTCCTTCTATATAATTTGAATGTTGTATGAGTAATATATTTATGATAAAGTTTGTTGTAATGTGTGTAAAACATACCTATCAATTTCAATTTGAGACGAATCTAAGAATAATATATTTTCGATTGGTTCAGATAAATAACACTGAAGAAACCGTAGCTCATCCAGTATCACATAAATCTTTCAACGATTTATTGACTTCTTTTTAAGAGTATGTCGTTAAAAAAATTGACAATTGGAAAATCTCGCTTCTTTTCAAGGACATAATAGGGAGATTTTAAGCCACCTATATGAACAGCAATATACTTTATCCGTTATAAATCGCATGCGCAATAGTGCTGAAATAAGAGAAAACGTTATTAACCGACATTGCTTTACGTTATTAAAGTTGAGATAACGTTCCCTTAATAAAGGAAATTGATTTTGCCATGATGCCACCTGTAGAAAATTTATATTCAAGTTTTATCTTAAACTCCAAAGTCCATGATAAATACATGTAAAATTAAGAAGATTTGAGGAAATCTGTATTTTTCGCCATTTCTACCACTGTTTTTATTACTTTCGGTTCTTGTATCAATGGACTCCGCAGCGATTGCTCAGGCCCCATACGGTCTAGAGACTTGAAATTTCGAATTCGTACTTAGATCGCAGACATCTAGCCGCCTGTTAAGGTCCAAGTGTGATTTGATCCATATTGGTAATTATAATTATCTCATTCAAACAAGATCATTATTTTTTCGACAGGGAACGACAATGTCGGACAATGGGATCCGTCACTGGAATTACGCACGAGCATGGAGCGTATATATACGTCTCTGTTCTCTGGTATATAGGTACTTTCTGGAAGATCGTCTATGGTTATGTCGCAATTGTCAGACGTTGTTGTTAATTTAAAGTTTAATTTTGTCTTGTGGGAGACAAACAGTAATTTGTTATGGAATTGCTGTTGCTGGCAAATACATATACATAAGTATAGTTCAAATCCAGAAAAGGATAGCAATAGTAGGTACTCATCGGTACGGTTTAAATTTTAAATTCCTAATAAAAACTATTTTTATTTTTAAATTTCACTTGTTTGAGTATGAAATGAAAACACTTTATAAAATTAAATGCTATGGAAACATCAGATATGGCATACGACTGCCGTCCGTCTTGGAAGTAGTGTTCTCTGCGTCAGTCACATTTAAGTCTCGTACCTAACCTATCTTTTGTAGTATTTGTCTATATTGGGCTCGTGCGGCAATTGACAGTTGATAGCGATTGGAGGAAAAATAACCTCACTACTCACTGTTTACCAAAGGGTATTCTTTGCTGTTTACATTGCGTCAAACAAAATTCTTATATGATGAATGATGAGTTATCTTTTGTAGTTCATGTGTGATTATAATACCTATAACTTTTTTTAAACAATTTTATTTGATATAATTAAACGAACTAACTAAAGTGACTTGTATGAATCTAGATGAGCCACCTCTCTAAGAGGCCGCTGCGAGTTAAAAACTTGAATAAAAGCAAATATAATACCATCATTTTTTAATTCATGTCAAATGAGTGTTACTACATTTTAAATGAATTCATTAAAAGGAGCATAAGAATAGGTGGCCTGAGTGTTCCTTAAACATTTCAAGTGATTTAAATCTCTTGTTTTAGTGCCTTCAAGTACCTGTATTATTGTACTAGTAGGTACCTACATATGTGAACGTATGTCCACCTACCTATATGATTTGGAAAAGTTAACGGTTATTGAAAGATAGTATTTCAAGATTTAGTTATTTATACCATATAACTGTTAATTTATCATTTCTAATTAAAATATACAAAGATAGGCAAGTGGTACAGTAGATGTTTGTTACATTTGACATTTAGATTGTAACAATAATAAACAAGTAACAATGAATTTGATGATTTCAAGGGTGGTAGGTATCAATTACTAGGGAATATGTTATGAATAATCTTTATTTCCAAAGAAGTGCTGAGATTTATATTATTCACTTTTATAATATTACAATGTAATAACTTATTAATATACTATATTTGGAATCGCATATACGTAACATATACATATTTAATGTAACAAATACACATTAAACTTGTTTGGTCGCTACTGCTAATTTAGAGTTAGAAGGACCCATAGATATATGTCTATGGAATAACCTTCTATAAAGGCTTCGGTCTGCCTTTGTCCCAAGGTCCAATATGCTTGATGCCACTCTCGCAGCAACGTTTCTATTGTTCTGCAACATTAAAAATTAATAATTAGCTGGGTCACGTACCTACCAAAAATCATCTAATGGAATAGGAGATGGGACATAAATTGAGGCAAATGCAACACACTCTAACAATCTTATCAATGAAAGCAAATTCTGTATCCTTTTTATGGAGTTGATATATTGGTAGCATTCCATTGAATATTTTCTACATTTTTTTTACTTGGTCTTTCTTGCATCTAAAACCAATCTTACATTATTACTGGGATTTGCTTTTACATTATGATGTCCATCATCCTACAAAAAAATATATTAACTCTGCTATGGAAAGCAGCCCTAAGCACCAAGTAAAACAGCTGTATGCACCAAGCAAAGCAAACAAAACAAAAACACTCTGGAACATACACAATACACCAAGCCTTATCGATACCCACACATATTTATACCACCTGTCTCCGTTTTTGCTGACGGTCATATCGCATTTTTGCGCAAGAGTCTTTTCTTTTACCATAGCCCATATATTTCGTTGGAATCCAGTCTAGATTACTAGTATCCAACAGATTGGCTGGTTTGCCTGTCAGCGAATAAAAAAGGCAATTTTTAAGAATAATGATAATTACATTACATTACCAGAAATAAAATGTTTCGAACACACACGACTTTATTTTGGTTCCAGTAACGTCTTCTCGTTTTATGGCAGCAATCCAATGATCTCTTTTTATTTGCCTAGGTCATTATATTTCTTCCCCCCTTAATATTTACAGCCGGCACTCTAAAATAGGGAAGAATTAGTCAACAATTAATTCAGTCTCAACATAATTTTAGATATACCTACCTAAAAAACTTTACACCTGCATTCCGTGCAGCATTACTTTAACAATTGACAAGGCAAAAATTCGGCATATCTTACTAAATATCTAATTCGCAAATGTTTTTATTACAAATACGTCCACAACACACAATCCAAGCTACAAAAGATTAACTCATCATTTATCATATAACTAAGAATTCCGTTTGACGCGATGTAAACAGTGAGGTTGTTTTGCCCAATTGGGCTCGTGCGGCAATTGACAGTTGATAGCGATTGGAGGAAAAATAACCACACTGTTTACATTGCGTCAAACGAAATTCTTAGTTGTTATATGATGAATGATGAGTTATCTTTTGTAGTTCATGTGTGATTATAATACCTATAACTTTTTTAAACAATTTTATTTGATTAAATTAAACAAACTAACTAAAGTGACTTGTATGAATCCAGATCAGTCACCTCTCTAAGAGGCCGCTACGAATTAAAAACTTGAATAAAAGCAAATATAATACCATCATTTTTGAGTGTTACAACATTTTAAATGAATTCATTAAAAGGAGCATAAGAATAGGTAGCTTGAGTGTTCCTTAAACATTTCAAGTGATTTAAATCTCTTGTTTTAGTGCCCTCAAGTACCTGTATTATTGTACTAGTAGGTACCTATATATGTGAACGTATGTCCACAATGTATATAGTCGTGTACATATGTGAACGTATGTCCACATACCTATATGATTTGTAAAAGCTAACGGTTATTAAAAGAGTATTTCAAGATTCAGTTATTTATACCATATAACTGTTAATTTATCATTTCTAATTAAAATATAGAAGGATAGGCAAGTGGTACAGTAGGTGTTTGTTACATTTGACATTTAGATTTTAACAATAATAAACAAGTAACAATGAATTTGATGATTTCAAGGATGGTAGGTATCAATTACTTGGGAATATGTTATGAATAGTCTTTATTTCCAAAGAAGTGCAATGAGATTTATATTATTCACTTTTATAATATTACAATGTAATAACTTATTAATATACTATATTTGGAATCGCATATACGTAAAATATACATATTTAATGTAACAAATACACATTAAACTTGTTTGGTCGCTACTGCTAATTTAGAGTTATATATGTCTATGGAATAACCTTCTATAAATGCTTCGGACTGCCTTTGTCCGAAGGTCCAATATGCTTGATGCCACTCTCGCAGCAACGTTTCTATTTTACTGCAACATTAAAAATTTATAATAAGCTGGGTCACGTACCTACCAAAAATCATCTAATGGAATAGAAGATGGGACATAAATTGAGGCAAATGCAACACACTCTAACAATCTTATCAATGAAAGCAAATTTTGTATCATTTTGATGGAGTTGATATTTTGGTAGCATTCCATTGAATATTTTCTAAATTTTAACTTGTTCTTTCTTGCATCTAAAAAAAATCTTACATTATTACTGGGATTTGCTTTTACATTATGATGTCCATCATCCTACAAAAAAATATATTAACTCTGGTATGGAAAGCAAAGCAGCCCTAAGCACTAAGTAAAACAGCTCTATGCATCAAGTAAAGCAAACAAAACAAAACTGTGGAACATACACAATACACCAGGCCTTATAGATACCCACACATATTTATACCACCTGTCTGGATTACTAGTATCTAACAGATTGGCTGGTTTGCCTGTCAGAGAATAAAAAAGGCAATTTTTAAGAATGATGACAATTACATTACATTACCAGAAATAAAATGTTTCGAACACACACGACTTTATTTTGGTTCCAGTAAGGTCTTCTCGTTTTAGGGCAGCAATCCAATGATCTCTTTTTTGCCTAGGTCATTATATTTCTTCCCCCCTTAATATTTACAGCCGGCACTCTAAAATAGGGAAGAATTAGTCAACAATTGATTCAGTCTCAACATAATTTTAGATGTTCCTACCTAAAAAACTTTACACCTGCATTCCGTGCAGCATTACTTTAACAATTGACAACAAGGCAAAAATTCGGCATATTTTACTAAAGATCTAATTCGCAAATGTTTTCAATACAAATACGTCCACAACACACAATCCAAGCTACAAAAGATAACTCATCATTTATCATATAACTACGAATTCCGTTTGACGCGATGTAAACAGTGAGGTTATCTTCTTCTTTTTCTTCTATTTGTTTTATGAGCTGGGCAACAAGGCCATTTACCCAGAGTCGATGAAGTTAAAACTTCATCCTATTCGAGATCTTTCAAGAATATGTAAGAGTGAGGCTTAGTCCGGTTCGAAGCCGTATCTCACTCCCGATCTTTGTATTGGATTTTATCCTTGGGGTTGTTGTTTGTTATTTCCTGGCTTTTCTTATTCTCTACCTTTGGAAAGGTTGTTAAACACTACACAATATTAACATCACAACGAAGGTTTTTGAGGATTTGGATATCTGGAAATACTTATATGTTACACAGTGCACAACAAAGTGAGAGTTTGATGATAGGGATTAGAAGGTTTTTTTTTTATTAAAAAAAATCTAGATTTCTATATCATTTTGTACGATGTATTTATCTAATAAAATGAGAGAGTCTTTATTTATATTTCTGAGCAGTGATACTACCGAGATTGTGCTAGGTATGTCGCTTTTAACCAACGATTGATACAGGTCGAATTGGGCTCGATTATTCATAGGGCAGGCGAAAATAATATGATTGAGGTCGCCAACCTCCCCACAATCACAAAGTTTATTGGTTTTAATCTTATTTTTTTCCAAGTGTTCTGGAGACAAGCAGTGTCCCGACCTCAACCTGGACACAGTGGTGACAATTCTACGGTTCAAAAATGGTACAGCTTCAAACCAAGGATATTCTGGAAATCTATCTTGAATTTTTAGGTATTGAGTGCTGCTTACTGTAAGTTTACTATTCCAGAAGTTATTAACTTGGGAATGTATTTGTTTTTTTAAGATTGGCATGTACTCTCTGTTTTCCACTAGAATTCCCAGAGGGGTAATCAAGTTTCGCCCTATAAAAGCCAGTTTATCCGCCGTTTCGTTACCTTTTATGCCTTTGTGTCCAGGAATCCAGCCTAACCTTATGTCGTACTCTATGCTCCCAGCCTCTACTAGCATCCTTCTAGTGAGTCCTACTATATAATTTTTGTCGTTACATTGAGTCCTGGTGATCTTTTGTATTGCACTCTTAGAGTCTGAAAAGATTATGATATTTTTGATTTATTTCTCTAGGCACATATATACCGCCTTGTTGATCGCAATTACTTCGGCCTTACAGATTTGTATGGCGTCGTGTAACCTCGCTGAGAATTTTTAATCGATTTCTGGAATATATACTCCAATCCCTACTTTTTGCGATTTAGGTTCTTTTGAAGCGTCAGTGAAAGCTATGGTAAATTTTTTAAATTTATTGGGAATACTATTTAAGAAATCCTGATTATTTAGGAACATCTCCCAGTTGCCGTCAATGTTAATTGTGTTGATATGCTCTAGTTGCGAGTGGATGTCAAGGTTGAAGCATAGAATAATATTGTTACGTGGGTAGTTTATCATGTACTTACTGTTATTATTTCTTTTAGCTTGTATTCATTTTGTTACCTTGTTTGCAGTAGTGTTGCTTGTGTATTTCATTATGTAGTTCTGGAATTGTAGTAGATTTGTTCTCGATCCTTCCAGAAACTGTATGTGAGGTACAATTTGTCGTGCTATTGTCACCTTGACAAGGATCTAGAACATTAATTATGTTCGTCTAGATAATCATAGAACATTCTCGATGAATGTCATATCATGATTCAGATATATAAAGCCGTGACGATCACGGGACACAGTCAGTTTATTGTATCAGTCAATTGGAGACATAAGTAAAGTTTTTAATGTTACATTGTAGATTATGTCTTAGTCTAGTCTCGTTGAGTAAGATAATATCAGGATCAATGTCGTTTATGAGAATTATTAGATTGTCTCTGTTATTGAGGAAACTTTTGATGTTCCATTGGAGAACTATTAGGTTTTGGGTCATAGTATAAGGAGTTATCCGTGGTGTCTTTGGTGATTAGCTGGGTCATAGTATTGATTATTATTTGTTTGTCTGAAGTTGAGAGATCTTTGAATATTCGGTAGAAAAGGTTGGTCATGTCAGAGTCGGTGTCAGGAGTATCTCGCGAATTGGGGGTATCCCTTATACAGTAAACAGAGTTAGGGGAACGTGCCGAGATATCTGGCTGAGGAAGTCTACCATTGGGAGAAAATATAAGTTTTTGGTGCGCGAAAATGTCGTATCCTGGGGATAGCTTTCTTTTTTTTCTACGGTCTTTTTTACTATGGCTGTATATTTATTCGCTTCGCGATTACTGGTATTATATTCAGTTCTTCTTTGTGCTATGTCTATGGATTGGCTATTATTCCTATTAGGGAGAGCCGGGAAGTCGTCTCGATTTTGGGTGAAGGTTTTTGTTCTGGGCACTATTTCGCAGGCCTCAAAAAACGATTTGTTATCAAGTGCCATTATTTCTTTGATTCTTTTTTGTCTAATGTTTTCTTGGCAGGATCTGCTCGCGCTAGAATGGTCGGGTGAATTGCAAAACATGCAGTATTGTTGGCATGGTCCTTCGTGTCTTTCTTTGCTACAGGTGACACATTTACTCTTTTTGTTTTTGCATAGTTTCTTTGTGTGTTCATATAAAAGGCAATTGAAACATTGGATAACCGGGCTGATGTAGGGGATTATTCAGTATGGTATTCCACAGATCAGAACTTGGTGTGTATTTGTTGTTTCTGTCTCTGGTCGTGATTCTCCTAACATTGACTATTTTTGTGTTGGGGCACAGGTATTTGAAAACTGATGTTAGTTTTGAAAGTTCTAAATCCGTAATTTCCCTGTCTATATTCCTCGCGATACCTTTGCAAAAGACCCTATGGGCTGGAATAAATGCTTCCAGATCTCTACTTTTTAAGAATTCGTCTTTGGTTACAAAGCTGTTAGCATCATTGGGTGATTTAAATTGAACGCTAATTCGGTTCCTTCCTTTTTTGCTTATTTTCGCCACTGAATTGAGTTTGAGGTCTAGAATCTGCTTGGCAATGGAGATTACTCTGTAGTTAGCTATATTTTTATTAGTTGCATTTTGTACATATACCTTATAAGGAGGTAATTAATTTATTGAGTATGTTACTTGTGCGTTTATTTTCATCTATGATAATGTCAGGGGGGTCTTTCCCCCCTTCCGGGTTAATCATTGTAATTAATTTTAATTTATCCCTAATTAATTTAACCTTTATTGATTTCTTAGAGGAGAAACAAAGGGTGTTAGTAATAAGGTGAGTCACTCACTTTTGTTACTTCTGATTGGCCCTTTCTAGGAATAAACTTAATCTTCGTTTTTCCACGTGGTCACTCTTCTAACCAATTTTCAATGTCAATCCAGTGAGGTTATGATTCCTCCAATCGCTTCCAACTGTCAGATGCCTCACGAGCCCAATTGATGTTTTCTCTGGTCTGTATGTTTGTCTCTGGTATATTGTATATTTTTTTTTACTCTATGGTACCTGTTTGTTGCTTCCTGCTTTTTGTGTTCGTTTTTCGTTTGTTAAATGACAAGTTGTTTTTTGTGTAATAGTTACTTATCACGTAAATAGCGGCAGAATGGGATGGCTTAAGAACTCATTTTTAAACTACGTAATTAGCGTAGTGTATTTACTTTAATAGCGGATACAGGGATTTAACGTATCATGCTAAAGTTGTGGTTTGAAATCTCCCTATTGGAAACGCTACAAGGTAAAGGCCTTATTATGGTCGCCCTTAAAATGACAGCTAAGGATGCGCACTAAAAAAATAATAAGGGAACCATAATAAAATACTGCCTTCTTCTATTTACGACTAGTTACCGTAAGTATTTAGGTTCACTTATTTACATTATTCAACGAATCTAACCTCACAAAAAAAAGATTTCATTGCAACCTTCAAATATTTGGTTTGTTGCTGATAAAATTAGGCAAATCACTTTTTAACAACAAAGCGAAGACGCAGATAAAAGTATTAGGATAGCTGTTACTGCTGCTTAATACTGATTATCCAGATAAACTGTCAATTTAAAGAGTGTGTACCAATAAGTCTTTATTTTTTCGAGAAATCAGGTCAAAACCTTTTAAAATAAGGCAAACCCTTAATAGTGCATGACGTAAAAATATAATTCCAATAAGTCCCTACTGCTTTATGTTATTAAAGTTGAGATAACGTTCCCTTAATAAAGGAAATTGATTTTGCCATGATGCCACCTGTAGAAAATTTATATTTAAGTTCTATCGTAAACTCCAAAGTCCATGATAAATACATGTAAAATTAAAAAGATTTGAGTAAATCTGTATTTTTCACCATTTCTACCACTGTTTTTTGAATATGAAATGAAAACATTTTATAAAATTAAATCCTATGGCAACATCAGATATAGCATATGGCTACCGTCCGTCTTATAGTAAATAAAATAAATAACATTCTAATTTCTTACATTTGATAAACAAACTATAACATTAAATCTTAAGTCGTAACATTTAAAAGATCCATATTTGCAACTCCAAGAGCAATACACAGTTTACTGAACTAAATAGAAGTTATCGGTTTAGTTAAAATATCAGCCTTTTGATCCTTGGATGAGATGTAGAGAACTTGTATCTCTCCCTTCTTACAATTATCTCTAATGATATTATATTTGACGTCGATGTGTTTTAGGCGTTTTTCTTCCCATTTTTGAAGACAATGAATAACGGATTGGTTGTCCTCATAGATTGTTACGGGTAATTTCACATCAACGTTCAGATCACGTAGAAGTTTCCTTAACCAAAGAAAATCCATGACTGCGTTGCCTAAGGAAACATACTCAGCTTCGGTAGACGACTGAGCTACCGCCTTTTGTTTTCTGGTTACCCACAGTACGTTGGATCCATGTACTTCGAATAAGTATCCTGATGTAGATTTTCTGTCTCCTTTGCTGCCCGCCCAGTCTGCATCTGCATATCCCACCAAATTGGGTGTTACTCCGGAAGCCTTATGAAAATGAAGCCCTTTGCTGGTTGTTCCCTTCAGATATCTCAGGATGCGCAGTAGTCCGCCCCACTGGGAATGCGTTGCATTGCTTTGAAATCTGCTAAAATAGTTCACTGCTACACTAAGATCTGGGCGTGTAGTAAGCATTAGATACATGAGACATCCTATGAGTTCCCTGTATGGATAAAGATGTAAAATACATTCGCCTTCCAATTCATGTCCAGATTCTACATCCATAGGTGTTGCGACAGAGTGACAGTCTTCCATATTAAAGCGTTTGAGTATATTCTGTATGTACATTGACTGATTAAGGAAAATACCACTTTTACAATGCTCAATTTTAATTCCAAGGAAAAAATCAAGTTTTCCCATGTCAGTCATCTTGAATTCAGATATCAATAAATTCTTACATTTTTGCAGATCTTCCATAAATTCTCCCGCTAGTATAATGTCATCAACATATAACAATAAGTAAATACACTTAGTTCCATGCATGTATAAACATCTGTCAGCATCTGATTGGTTAAATCCATGTGATTTTATAAATTCATCAAAACGTCCATTCCACTCTTTGGGCGCTTGTTTTAACCCGTAAAGAGTTTTATTCAATTTACAAACAAGAGGTATATTAGAATATGGTACAGGCATACCCTCTGGAATTTTCATGAAAATTTCTTCCTTGATAATGCCGTGGAGGAAGGCATTTTTGACGTCTAGCTGCATGGCAAACAAATCTCGTTTGTTGATTATGGATAGTAGTACTCTCACTGTGACCATGTGTGCGACTGGTGCATACGTTTCATTGGAGTCGATTCCTTTCTTCTGCGAGCAGCCTTTCACTACCAATCTTGCTTTATATTTATCTATATTCCCACGGGAATCATATTTGACTCGAAAAATCCATCGATTGTTGATAACTTTCTTTCCAGGTTTCAGAACAGTCAGACTCCAAGTATTGTTCTCTTGAAGAGCTTTCAATTCCTCTTCTACTGCCGCATTCCACAATGTTTCATCAGATCTTCCTTTGATATCTTCAATTGAATCAGGAATATCTAAATCAGCAACAGTATTCATTGCAATTTCACTAAGGTCTGTTTCATAATCTTCAAGGTAAGCTGGTTTTTTCCTCTCTCCCGTTCCTCGTTTTTGTTCTTCAGTAGGTTGTATGTTGCCATCAACTTCTTGGTATTCCAATTCTCCCCTTGAATTTGGGTCTTCTTGATGGGCTCTTTCGTTCACAGATTCTTCTTCTCTGCATCGTAGTCTTCATGCATATCTGCAAATTCCACATATTTGTTGCTTTTACCACTTGTTTCATCAAAAATAACATCATGACCTTCAACAATTTGTTGAGTGATGGGACACCAAAGCCTGTATCCATTATGGCAGTAACCAACTAAATACATTTTTCTGGCACGAGTTTCTAATTTTTCTCCAGTGATTTGTTTGGGGCTGCGCAGATGTGCGGGTGAACCAAATATTCAAACCAAACCAAAGTTTGCTTACATCTGGCTTATAACCATACCACAGTGTCGCAGGTACACTTCCTTGAATTGCACTTGTTGGACTTCGATTGATCAGGTAAACAGCTGCAACGCCGTTTTGTTCCGGGGTATAGCCGATCGTATATTCAGTTTGTATTCCTTGTTGTTGACAAAAAGACTTCAATTTCTTGGAAATATATTCTCCTCCTCGGTCACACCTCAATCTGCTGATTTTGGCGTTGAATTGACAGTTGCCATAGCTTCGTAGATTTTAAAGTATTTAAACACATCACTTTTCTTTTCTAAAAGGTAAATTGCTGTAAAGTGCGTGTAATCATCAATTAGAGTCAGACCATATCTTTTTCCATCATATGACTCTGGACTTATAGGACCAAACAAGTCGCTATGTATCAGTTCTAGTGCACGCTGTGCTCTTTTTCTAGCATGACTATGAGGCAATTTGCTCATCTTGCCTTTTACACAAGTTTCACAAACCTCCTTGGGTTTGGTTTCATGCAATCCCTCAACTAAAGATTTGTGAGCGCAATCCTATTGATATGTCCATACCTTTGATGCCATAATTCCTCGCTGGAACTTGATAAACATGCAACTTCTTTGTCGATCTTGAATGATAGTTTATACATTTTGTTGCTACGATAAGCCACTGCAAGTATTTTATTACCCTTCTTGATAAGAGCTTTCCTATTTTCAAAAATGATTGTACATCCTTTCTCTTCAAGTCTTCTAACAGACAGCAGATTCATCTCCAGACCTGCTACATATAATACATCAGGTATGTTTATCGTATTCCAGTTGTCTTCCACAGAAGAGTGCAGTTTTAAGGTTCCTCTTTGCGTTGCTGTAAGAAATTCTCCTGATTTTGCCACATTAATTTTAATAGGTGGTATATTTCTGATCGTTTGGAAATAATCTCTCTGATTTATCATATGCTCACTTGCTCCTGAATCTAGCCACCAAATCATCTCTCCTGATATTGCTGATTGTGCTACCTCAGTAATTGTAGCTGGGAATACATATTCAACTGGTTCATTCTCTTGAGTAAGTTGTGCATTTCCACTAGACTTTCCTGATCCAAGATATGTTTTTTTTGGGCTAGGACAGTCTTTTCTGATGTGACCCTTCCCTTGACAATTATGGCACCTGTAATTAGTGGGCGGTGTTCCATTATTGTAGTTAGATGCATTAGTTACCTTTGATTTTTGTTGTTGGGTATTCTGTGCTGGTGGAAACTTATTGTACACTTGTCGTTTTTTCTTTTGACCTGGTTGCGTTGAATAAAATGCAGTTGTCGACTCACTCCTCTGAAGTTTGATTTTATCTCGCATGCATCTTTTTGATTCTTCATCCAGAAACCTGTTTTTCACAAACGATAGAGTTAATTGCTCATTATTAGCAGACAAAGTTTCAATTGCGGTTACGACCATATTGTACTCTGTTGGCAAAGTTAATAGCAGATGACAAATTATATCAACTTCATCTGTATTTGCTCCTGCAGATTTAAGTTCCCGTATTTGACGGTCGAATTTTAGAAAATGTTCCTCCATAGTTTCAGAAGTTGGGTTATGCCGCATTGCTGGAGACAAGAGTGCTTTTCTTGCCTTTAGTTGATTGGCTATTCCTTTTCTTTGGAAAGTATCTTGCAGATTTTTCCATACAGCATATGCAGTTTCTTTTCCTCTGCAATATTCGAGATATGTGTCTCCAATAGCACTAACAATGAGACGTAGGCAGTACTTATCTCTTTGTTTAAGTCGAGCATTGGCAGCTTCACGTGCAGTTTGTTGTTGGCAGTTTCATCTTGTGAACCTTCGGCGTAGTTCACTGGCCCTTCAATATGAGCTATGAGTTCCTTCTCGTCAAGTAGTACTTCCAATCGGTATTTCCAATTGTCATAATTTTTCCCATCAAACAATGGAATGTGGTACCTTTCGTCATTGGCTCTTTGTCTTTCCAAAACCGCAGCGTCGGCCATGTTTCCTTTTGTTTCCTTTGTTCTCAACACGAGTTCAGAGTTCTATTAACTTTCCGTCAACTGAATGTTTTAGGTCTTCACAGTATCAAGCGTTGTACTGGGCCCATAACCTGATAAGTATATATTTATATTCTAGAATAGCAGAGCGAGGTTGATTAATTAAAAGAAAAAAACACTATAGTTTTAGTTGACGTATATGTTCATGACACACTGACACTTGACATTCTTATCTACACAGTACCAACCTATATCTAGTTACAAAAAGAATACGTCTTGGGAGTAGTGTTCTCTGCGTCCGTCACATTTAAGTCTTGTACCTAACCTATCTTTTGTAGTATTTGTCTATATTGATGTTTTCTCTGGTCTGTATGTTTGTCTCTGGTATATTGTATAATTTTTTTCCTTTATGGTACCTGTTTGTTGCTTCCTGCTTTTTGGTTATGTGTTCGTTTTTCGTTTGTTAAATGGCAAGTTGTTTTTTTGTGAAATAGTCACTTGTCACGTAAATAGCCGCAGAATGGGATGGCTTAAAAAGTCATTTTTAAACTACGTTATTAGCGTAC
Organism: Crioceris asparagi; assembly: GCA_958507055.1. NCBI lineage: Eukaryota > Metazoa > Arthropoda > Insecta > Coleoptera > Chrysomelidae > Crioceris > Crioceris asparagi. Next base: position 75,959,783 of record OY293826.1, on the reverse strand, counting down.
TGTATTTACTCTAGTAGATGATAATGGGATTTAACGTATGATGCTCAAGTTGTGGCTTAAAATCTCCCTATTCAATCTGGTGAAAAATAATTCATATATTTTGTTGAAAAATATAATGTTAACTTATATCCTAAGTTAGAGTTTAATCTCCTGTTTCCAGTCTTCTTGACCGTGATCATTGGTGTTAGTGCTGGGTTCTGATCCGTGTCCTGTGCATATGCTGAAGTCAAGAATATATAAAGGGAGGATGACTAACTCTGTATCCTGTTCTATAAGCAGAAGTGGCTGAAATAACGTTCCGTGATAAGTTGTCCATTTGGTATGTTGCGCAGTATTTCACTGAGTGTCAATTGTATTTAAGCTTCCTTCGCCCATACTACATCAGGATGCGCAGCGTGATTTTACGCAACACACCGAAATGACATACGATAACCCAATGTTTTTTGTGCTACTCCCACTACTCGTGTTACTCGTCCTCCCTATATTTGTTCATGGTTGAAGTATTCAGTTAATTCGGTATAAGCAGAGAACACTAACTTATTTATAAATTATGAGTCTTGTGACCTGTGTCATTTAAGGTTAAGTGTCGTTATTTAAATTATTTACTGGGTATTTAATTTAGTATTTGTTTTAATTGTTTATGGTATTTAGTCTATGTTATGATTATATACAGCTAAAATTTAACGTCGTCGTATAAATTAGAAAGAATATTCTCATTGAAACCATATTGAAACTCTTTTTCACTTTCAAATAAACAGACTGAAATATAATGGACCCTGTCACTTCAACGCCTTTAAGAAGAAAAAACGCTCTTCGACCAGATTTCGTAAACTCTACACCCGAATTAACTCCCTTAAGGAGAAATCACAATTTAAATTCATCTTATTTAGATAGCCCTAACGATGATGAAGAAAGAGCAAATAGAAGACAAGAAGTGCTTCAAAAACGTCGCTCGACCATTACTCCAGCGAATTTTAGTGATTCCGTAATACAAGAACAATATGTTATGTGCTCTCAATTATACGCCGAAAACGTAAGCCAATCTTTTCACCTTGGCCTATGAATTTTTTGTTTTACATTGTTGAATTGATTTCAGAAAATAACTTTGAAAAATGCTTGGAAATTACAAATCATTAACATGTTGGAGCCGTTGTGCGTTAAATCTGGCAGTGATACTTTGCAAGTTGCTGGTACGACCATAGATATTTGCGCTAAGGTATATGGTCTTAGAGTAGATGATGTCCATGCCAACAGTTTGAAATTAGCAACGAATCTAGCAAGAACAGCTGCTTCGGATCATAAGGATGCAGGTATATTTCATATTTATCGCCTGTTGTAAATATATGTAGAAGTCGGACAAGCCGAAATTGAAATGCTGTTACATTAATTATTTTTGGCAATTATTGCTACTTCTATAATTTCAACAGTTTACTAGCTATTCACACTTGAAATTCAAACTATTTATCTTGGTTTACCGAACAATTTTAGATCAAAATGATAGGAATGATGAGTCAGCCGCCGATGAACAAGTTAGAGATAAGAACAAAAAAAAGAAAACCAAGAATCGTAGAGTCAATATTCATGGACCGAAAAATACTATCGCTTCGAATTCGCAGAGTTTATGTGGACCATTGTCGAAATTGGAACCAACAGATTTTACAACTCGAGTAAAAGAGACAGGAACCATCGAAAATCTTCTAACAAATGTTTTGAAAGGAGATAAAACCAATTGCTCGTTTGTTCTATTGTAAGTTGATATAGTTTTGGCGACGAAATATTTCTGATGCTTGTCATAAAATGGAACACCCTATACTTATTTTTGTTATTTTCGGATTTAAGAGCCCTAATGAAGATGACTCACTGTAATATTACCTATATCTATTTTTTACACGTTTTCGAAATATCTGTAGATTTGTTGAATTTGATTGTAAGAATGAATGTTGGAAAAATACCCTCGTTCTATTTCAAGGACAAAATATTTTATAGGATGTTGAAAAAATGTTTGAAAATTTTCAATTTTGGAAGTTGAAAAACTGTTTGTTCAAATAGTACACACTGTATTTTTTACATATTCCTGTAAAAATATTTATTTTCCTTTATAGGGGTTCCTTATACCTAAACCCAAAAGTTTTCTAGAAATTCAGCTCTCTTAAAAAAATAACATTTTATCAACATAACTTTTTTCGAATACAGTAACCTATGCCAAAAGACGGTTTTATCGTTGGTTCTTTGTTGTGGTTGAATCTGTCATAAAAGAATCTTATACTGCTCATTGAGAAACCGAAAAAAAACGGGTGTCTATCAGTAGGCGGAGCATTTCAAGAATATTGGAAACATAAATTTTGTCCATATCATATTTGGAGAGATTAGGAGGAGATGAAACACTTTCTAGTTTTATTTTCTAATGAATCGGCTTTTTATAACAACGGACCAGATAACAGACGTAATTTTGATTATTGACTAGAATTTTCTATTCGTCTATGATTTGTAGCTCCGCATAATTTATCCAAAATCCAAATAAAAAAATCAACTGGGCGATGAAAATGCGTTACATGGTTCATCGGAATATTATATGGATCGAATTAAATCTGAGTATAGCGTGTATAAAATTGATATTTTTTCAATATTCTTGAAAATAATAACTTGTATAAAGTTGTTCTTTGACCAAACCATTATTATATATCAATGTAATTAATGAGAAAATATGTTCTTACTATAAAATTTAAGTTGGGATAAATATTAGCATTGAAAACCAATGTTTTTTATCGGGTTCAGCCATAAAAATATTGTAATCGTAGGTAGTTTATTCTACAAGTGTGCAAAGGGGCGAATATCTGACAATCATGATTTTGTAGCGTGGGCCTAGGTATGTGTCATATCCGCTGAATTACGAGCGTGGTACACGACACGAGTCCGAGAACACGATGTAAATATCTTATTCATAAGTTATATATATTTTAGATGCAATGATTCTGTAACCGATCATGAAATTTCTTGGCTTAAAATACTATTTTTCTTATTTTTTTGACGTCTTATCTGCTTGATTGACACAGCAGTAAACTCTATTTGCTTCACATATAGTTATTATAATGTAAATGTTAGTGAATTACAACTCTTATTGGAACATATTTCAGTGATAAAGGAGAAAAAGTATTCGATGATCATGATGATCTTGTTGATACGGCATTCAAGGACGAAAGTAATGACCTCGAAAATTTGCCGGCATTAAAATCCTGCAACATACAAATCAACCTGCCATTCAACCATTTCAGGGTTGAGCGAGATTATGATCCGACTCAAGATGATTGCCAGTAAGTAAATTGCATAAAAATCATATTATGTCTGTGTTAAGCTACTTATCATTATTATTTTTTTGTTAATTGATAGACCCGATGAAGGCAAATCTCAGACTTTGGAAAAAGTTGCTGTCGATGAAGAAGGTTTTCCAATTTATGAACTGGATGGATCAATATGTCAAAATTTTGAAAACAACACTCCCGAATGTAAGTTAAGATAATAAAAAATAATAACGATATTGAGACGAAACATTGTAAAGTATATATAGTAACCAGCAAAATTAACGCAGTTGTAAGAGCCAGAGGTGATAATACAAAATATTAAACTAAATTCGTAAAAAGTTTCTTTAGGTTAGTTAACTTACATTTGAATTAGTGTGCATAAAAAACATTTTTTATGTACCTAAGTTGCTATAATCGCTTATTAAATACTGAACAATGGTGGTGTCCACAGCAGAGTCTGATTACCAATCGATTAGTAATCAGTTATCAAAAATATGTATCTTGTGGACACGACTGATTACTGATTAGTTCATTTGTCAAACTGACAGTTGTCAAAAAATTAGAAATAATTTAATTCTACAATTACAAATATTAGATGAATTGAAAACGGAAGAAGAAAAAGTATTATCCATTCAATATGTTTATAATGAAAAAGATTATGTGGTAAACGAAATGATAGATGTCCATAATAGAATTGGGAAATATCTGAAACTAAATGTAGGTTATGTTACACTATGGTTTCCTGATAGCTGTCATGTTAAAGACGTCAACTTTTTGATTACTGATTACTAATCGATTGGTAATCAGACACTGCTGTGGACACGACCAATATATTGTTGATTGTTGCCTATACCTATACTGCAAAACTAATAAGCTAAGCTGTCAAACTAACATTAAAGCAACAACGCGGAAAGCCAGCTCCTCAAAAAACAATAATATTTCTCAAAGTTGGTGAAAAATTCATTAAGCTCTGAAAAATGCACCTTCTCTCTGTTCCACAGGTTGGTTTAAGAAAAGTGATCCATCCAAAAAAACATTCGAAGTGTACCATGTAGATCTGGAATAATTTCAACGCATGTCTTTACTCATATCATCTGATATAGTATATGTAATATTGAACCATCACTTTTTGGAGCAAAAATATTTTTTTATCAATATTGATGGAAATACACAAACCTGAAATAATTGAATGATCATAAGAAATATTCAAAATGTCTATATGCCCATAGCAAGGATGTTACAAAAAGGATAATCAACTATATTTCGAGTTGGTGGGCGGATCTATTAATGAGATTAAAGAGAGATCGAAAATAGAATCAAGCCAATCGCTGTTAGTTGGTGTCAGCGACCAGTGAAAGGTCATTCATATCATATTCATATTTTTGCTCCATTAATCATAAAGCTCAGTCAAAGAATCTCAGTACTTACTACCCAGTATCCAGTCAGTAGTGCTCGCATTATGCTATCTGCCGTGACGGAACCTAAAAACTAATCTAACCTCGCCAGGCTAATTATTTATATTTAGCAACAGAGTGTCTATTTCCAGCCCGTCATATATTAATGAAACTGGTTGGTCAACGACGACTTCATAAAGATACATTATTTTTATGAAAAATCATAGTAGAATTAAATTTCCAAATACGAAATAAGATCACAAATCATATAACCGGCTTATGAGTTCGTATCACGGTAATACAGAAAGGTCTTGAAACGAGCGTAAAAAAGTATTTTTTTCAGCTTCCAGTTTTTGCCGCGTGGTTCGCAGTCGAAGGGGGATGTTGCTTAAAACATATAAATACCAATTCAAAGGATGCTGCAAAGTTGTAAGAAGATTCGTGATATGTTGTATGTAGAAGCGTAGGCGTAGTCGATCAGCCTGTTCCTAAATACAAACCATTAGCCTGGCAAAGCCTAATTGATGTCATCAGTCGATGTTAGAATAGTTTTCTGTAAAGTTTGATTTAACGAACACTCTTATTGAATATAACATACCAACTAATTACTGACTTTAGCAAAGACATGCCAAGGAATCGTTCTCATCTGCAATAGCCTAATTCGAATGTTTTGTTTGGATCGCTCTATATAATTAAATTCGGTACTTGCAAGATACAACTTTGTAGTTATTTCATCTAGTATTTCATTCTATGTATTTACCATTTGAAAATTGAACTAAAAATAAAAAAGTTAAAAAACTTCAAATGTTACTATATGATAACTTTTTTTGCACCTGAATGTAGTTCTAGAATAAAATGATCATTCAAAGGAAAAACTGATTGCACTCTTTCTTAATTCACAAGAAATTTATTTCAATTCGATATCAATGTTAAAGAGCTTATGATTTATAATCAGTAAAAATAGTTCATACGCATTTTTTTTATTTTCAGCGGATGATGAGAACAACATTGAAGAGGTAGTAAATGTAGCACCACAACAAATAGCACAACATATAGAGAGGATAGTAGACTTTGCGCCTAAAACAAACAATCCATTAACATCATCCGAATATTCATACAACACCATTATTAGTACGAGAAATGGCAAATATGTCGATCAAATATGGGCTGGTCCATCACATTGGAAATTGAAGTTTATTCGTGTTCGTCCGGAACCAAGATTTACGGGTGAATACGAACGTAAAATACCCAGCAAAAAGAAGGATCCCGAACAGGATCCTATCAATTTCGATGAGGAAATCGATGTGGATTTTAGTAAAAAAGTGGTAACACGTAAAATTCATCCAGTAGATATTAGCAAGTAAGTTTCCACATCCAGGACATCATTAGATAATACACTGTAAAGAACAATATTGTTTTACCGGAAATTCATCAATGTTTACAAAATATTTTTATTGATTCATAAAATGTCAAGCTTCAGGTTTTAAAAACATTTCTCGGAAAACAGAAAAAAATAAATCTTAAAAACCATTAAATTCAACTGTTCTCTTAGTTACGCCGTATATTTTTGATATCCTGTGAGACATTTTGATGATCCTGCGTGATTAATTTTATTGTAATGCTGCATAAATTACATCGTCTTTTGTGTTCAACATTATTCTCTAGTTATCTTAGTTAAAAAAAATATCCACAAATTCCATACATATCATTGATCATGTCTGTTAACATGTATCGTAGAAATTGTTTTAATTTAAAAATAAATTTTATTTTAGATTTACATTACCACCCATTTCTCTCACTGTTGCTAGAGCTGCTTCTCAGCTGAACAATTTAATGCTCAAGCCTGCTTGCTCGGAAGCTAAGTCTGCAGGAGAAAGTAATAATCAGAACAATGATGACAATCCCAGTCCTACCGATGACTGTAATGATGATAATGTAAGTGAAAAAAATAAGCATCGACATATTATCAGCCTGTTCCGATATACAAACCATTAGCCTGGCCAGGGTTAAAATGGCCGTCGAAAATTGACAGATATATAACCTAACCTAATTTAGGCCTGGCCAGGCTATTTAAGCTGTGCTAATGGTTTGTATTTAGGAACAGGCTGCATATATCACATCAGCCAATACTTTCAACTATTCTATAAGTATGTCACAAACTTAAGTTATGCTTGTCGTTCAGTGGCGTGCGCTGAGGTTTATAAATTGTTACAGGTTTACCTCGCCCCAGCCAGCTCGTAGGTTTTTTCTTGGAAGATTTAGTGTAACCTTTCATTCTAACTTTCATTGATATCTAAGAACTGAGGAGAGCTAGAATGATATAAATCTATTGAAGCCTCAGAAATTACATTATGTTTTTTCTGCCTGGAAGTAATAATCTGCCATAATATTTACTCCCTCTCCTTTTGTTCTAGTCGTTTCATTTCGCGGATGATGATAATGCCAACGATGATCATATGGAGGAAGTATGTTGTGAAAATCAAGATGCAGTTATTAATGATAATCTTATTGAAGCACCGGAAATGGTGAGTAGTTATTATTCTAGAAGAATATGTTCCGTAGATTTGTTTTCTAAATTATTCTGTTTATTTCATAGGTACCTACAACTGTTGTTCCATACGCCACTAGAGCTAAGCAAATGGATATGAAGAAATTGAAATCAGCTATCTGGCAACATTTGACCGGCCCAGTTGGTGGGAGGGTAAGTTCTGTTCACTTATTTTCCCTTTATTTTTATGTATATTGTTAACTACCTATAGCAACCTCATGTTCACGCGTTATTGGAAATTTTGATGGAATAATATTATGAACTTAACATTAAACAGTGTAACCAAGTAACATGATACAAGGCGAATATTCTCAGGTTTTTTTGTTTGTATGGAGGGTGATAAATGAAAGAAAAATAAATATATGATCTCTTATTTATTATAGCAATCTCGTTTTTAGGTAGAAGAATTTTGTGATTCTCAAGTTATCTCGCAAAACCTTAACATTAATATCAATGATGTTAAATAAACTTAAATTATTGAACGTCCTTGATTAATATATGACATTTTCTCCATATTATTTTCTATACTTTTTCTAAGAGATGAAAGAAGACAGATTGATGCTAATTTCTTGCACATATTCATAAAAATTAGATAAGGCGTGCGTTCCTCCATTCGATCCAGTGCACTTACCAGTACCTAGAGTGTATAGAATATGATAAGTTTGCAATTATCTGTTGTCCAATTATTTTCCGGACACTCCGTATAATTTTAATGGATACCTTCATTATTTTTTTGTATTGGCTACATGTTGTTGCAATCAATCAATTTATGTTTTCTTCAGATTTCAGATCAAAGAAAGGTTCGATCAATGAAGTTTTCGGAAATGTATAAGAAGCTGCCTGATCTTTTATCTCAGAAAGATAAACACGAACTTTCTTGCCCATTGGCGTTTGTTGCATTACTGCATCTTTGCAATGAGCAGAACTTGAAGTTGATACAGGAACCTGATTTCAAAAATTTTACAATAGATTCCTATCAGGCTTGATATCTGTAATGTCTTTCCCTTAATACAATAGGGATTTTGACACACTCAACAAATCATATATGAATTTATGGCTTTATATATTTCTCTACTTTATTTCAATTTTTTCAGTTATTGTTTTTGCTTAAAGATGATTAAAACAATAAATTCCTAAAATGAACTTTAATTCTAAATACAGGTAAAATAAAAATATGCTGTTTGGCTGTATTAACATTAATCGGCAGATTAGAGTCATTTTCTACTATTCTACCATGCTTTCATTTTGTGTTACCCATTTTTAATCCGCATATTTATACAAAATTCGAGTGATCAGGTCATGTGACCATTTGTTTTTGTAGGCATGCCAAGATATGGTTGATACTAATCATAACTGGCTTGTATGAAAAAGGAGTAACTACGAAAAAATCGAGGCAAAGGGCTTTATACAGCATATGTTACAAGTCACTACTTCCAGTAAACGAACTCATTCATCATCTTCTCAATAGTTCAGCAATACACCTAAAAAACATACTGTTTTCTTGAGTTGCCAATCAGTTCAACAGAATTACATATCCGGTCACAAAAATGTTTTCTATTTCAGAGTAAGATACTTCAACTTACATACTCCTGAAGATCTGTTGAATTCAGTTATAGATAATTTGAGCAATATCAAAACAAATGACGAAGAGATAATGAAATACGTGTTGCAACGACCCAATATTTTTATAAATTCAATATTTCAAGAGAATATTGAATCATCACATTTCCGACTAATAATCCAAAAAATAGAGATTGTTGATCGATGAGTGGTCAAATTATTTGAAAACTGCAAGACACACTGTGCCTATTTGAAATACTGAAGTATAGAGAAACAGACAGAATGGAAAATTTACTTCATTACAAACAACAGACTTTAATGTAATTGAAACTCAATCTGACAAAGTGACGTCGACAGGTGCAAGGTGCCCACTTTTCGAAATGGTTTTAAATAAAATAATTGATGATTTAGCAGATATATGATTCGCTGAGCTCTTGGAACTCAACCATGTAGTCGCATGAGTGTGAAACTTCGCCTATCTTGGATGAAACTTAATAATACTAAAATGGAATTTTTTAAAGAAAAAATAAGTTATCTACATGGAACAGTTGATGGATAAATTCAGTCCGTATAGTAGAGTGCACGGTCCCCGTTAAATCGTTTAAAAATGAATTGTGTGGGGGCGTCGAGTTTACAAGCTGAAATTTGGCACAATCGTTACTTATTACCTACTTTGCTTAAATCCGAAATCTGGAAATAATCGTACAGTGCAGAAGGGCACAAGAAAAAAATTCGAATTAATCGCACCGTTGCAAAGAAGAAAACGTTATTGATTTTTTGATATAAATACAATACAGATTTTTGTGGAAATTATATATTTTTTCAATTTTTGAAAGTCGCGAAATATACATGCCCTTACTACGCTAGTCAAATAGTTGATTATCTCGGAACAATACCAGGCATTTTCTAATAATTTTCAGAGTTTTTTTTTTTCGTTTAACCCGTGATATCTCGTAAACGAAGGCGTTAATCGAAAAAAAGTATTCTTTGAGAAAGTTTATCGCGTCTTTCATTCTACTACCGGTGTAAGATTAATAATTTTAGGAAGTGAAATAGTGACGTATTTTAATTAAATGCGATGCGGTGTCAAAATGCACGGCTGCGAGTGCGTCTGCCACTTCGCGTCCCCACTCCCGACAACGATATCTCATCTCACTTTAACGCCGTAGCTCTATCCTGTTCTTGCTCCGACTGTATACTCGTATTGTAAAGTTTATTGCCTTTTAATTTTTTTTATACTAAAGGTACTTGAAAAATACTTACATTTTATTATTTATAACGAACATTTTTCTATATCCTAAAATCAATTTTCTGTAGTGATGGAAGGTAAGTGGGTATTTAAGCGGTTTTCATAAGATGACTCGATTAGATATTTTCCTGAACTATTTTTCATTTTGTCAGTAATGGAATCTAGAGCTTTGTCTTTTTCGACATTTGTTTCTATGGGGAATTTACTTGTAATACCCACATGTTTATGTTAATAGTAAACAACCTGTATGGTATTTAATTTCCATGGCAATCATATCGTTTGATTCTATTCAATAAAGAACATCTAAATTGACTGCATCTATGGATTTTATTTTATGTTCGATGTTCATAGACGTAACCTGCGATAAACGCCGTGTTGTTGATCGTTTTGACATAAAACGCACTTATTTATACCGAAAATATCTTTGAGCAGCCTTTTACCAACATGAGGGGGTGGTTTAATGCCCATGTACTTAAATTCTTCTTCTCTTTTTATTTTAATTTCCAAACATTTAATGCTCTTCTTTCCAATGTAAGTTACAAGATTTGCGCCAAATGGCATTTTGCAAATTTCCATTTTTTCCTTCCAACATAATTCTATGGATGTCAATATCAGAGATTTTCGTTAACGCATATCTGAGTGGCCTCAATGAAGGTTTGGAAATTTTTCTTGCATATTATGCACACTGGCCAAGTTTAGACTTTTAATTTTAGTAATGACTCTTATTCACTTTCGGAACTTGTACTGTCCATTTTATTACTCCAACGTAGGTACCTATAATACCTAGGTAATTGTGGTATTTACAATAAACCCTGAAACAACCCTCTGGCTCAATGGAACTGCACTTAGGTATACTGTCTTTTTTGTTACAAAAAAAACACATAGAAAAAGAAGAGTTGTGCACGAATGCAATAAACAACAGCAAGTGGAAGTCGGGCAAAAGGGATGGAGCTACGGTGTTAATGTGAAATGCGACATCATTGTCGAGAGTGGAGACGCGAAGTGGCAGAGGCACTCGCAGTCGTGCATTTTGACATCGCATCGCATTTAATTAAAATACGTCATTATTTTACTTCCTAAAATTATTAATCTACACACAATACACCGGTGGTAGAATGAAAGACGCGAGAAACTTTTTCAAAGAATAGTTTTTTTTGATTAACGCCTTAGTTTACGAGATTAACCCGTGATTAAACGGAAAAAACTCTGAAAATTAATGAGAGAATGCCTGGTATTGTTCCAAGATAATCAACTATTTGACTAGCGTAGCTCCATAAAGGCACGTATATTTCGCGATTTTCAAAAATATATAATTTCCACAAATATCTGTATTGTATTTATATCAAAAAATCAATAACGTTTTCTTCTTAACAATGGTGCGATTATTTCGATTTTTTTACTTGTGCCCTTCTGCACTGTACGATTATTTCCAGATTTCGGATTTAAGCAAAGTAGGTAATAAGTAACGATTGTGCCAAATTTCAGCTTGTAAACTCGACGCCCCCACGTGATGTAAGAAAGACGCCATTTTGACCTCTACTAGTATATGTATTGGCATAGAACAGAGACGTATATAGAACTGCAAGAATGTGTAATAATTTTTTGCTGACCTTGACTACCCCCGACGCCTAGTTAGTAACCCGATACAGAGAGCACTACCTAGTATATCATGGCAAATGGCAAGAACACGCCCACTCGCTCCCCGTCCCTCGAAATTTAAACCGCCACTACCAACTACCAGCCTAACCTAAACAAAAATTATCCCCACTCAAACCGACTGCGCTGACATACGAATACCTTGCGTAGAGAGTAGAAATATCAGAGATAACCATCTATATAAGAAGCTGCTGTTTCACAAAACTACTATTTTAAGGAGGTGGTCAAAAAGATTTTTTGTATGCATCTGCATGACAAAAAGCATGAAGATTCTTCTTTTTTCTTCAAATCTATTTAATAACTCATTCAATAATAGGGGTAACCAATACAACATTCTTTTTGTTTTATTAGAAAAAAATAAAATTGGACAACTGAGCAATACTCAGTTATAATAATAAAAAAATCATAAATTGAAACAAGATAATGAACAAAAATTCTAATAACACATAAGAAATCAACGAACATAAAAATTAGCCAGAGTTTCTAAAATTGTAGCTGATTATCCACACTCTTATGGTAGCTTTAATTAAAATCTTCATCATTTTCATTATGTTGAATTTGATTGCAATGGGGCAAATTGACAAAAAAATTTTGGTGTCCACTGCAGTAGTTCTATCATGTTATTATATTCCAAAACACTTATAGGTCTGGCATTTCTAGATATGACAAAAAGGTTATCTGGCAGATACATCTTTTTTGTATACCTTATCAGACAATCTAATTCAACATGTCTGGGACCATACCATGTTTGTATATTTAATATCAAGCATTTTTAGATATATGTTTATTAGGATTTGGGTATCATTTTATTACACTGCGTGCATATTAATTTACTATGCAGTATTATTGAAAATGTTGATGGTAAAGTGAAGTGGTTAAGCATAGTAACAAGCTAATACAAAATATTTTTATTGCCTATCCATTTTTTTCTATAATTGGCACTTGGCAGTTTACGTTGTCATGCCCTATCCACACACAGCCTTCTGTTATTGTAATTGTAAACAACTTCATATTGGTGGGTGTGGTTTCCTCTCTAGCCTCTAAGTGTACGGCCACACAAAATACTGGTAGCGTAGAAGAGCCACGAGCGTAGCGCAAAGCGGATAATGGCCATATACCAGGCGTATAATATCGCGTATTCTAGGTTCTGGAGTGGAGAAGGAGAAAGAAATCACAGTTTCATTTTGAGAAACTGTGAGAAATGTCTACTTCACGTTTGCTCCTGTAAGTAAATAGGTCAAGGGAAGTTTATGGCGAATTTTACCATTTATACGAGGATCTCAGATAATTCGCAAATTTTTTTTTTGTATACAAGAATGTCGATAAGTACTTTTGATTTGTTACTATCAAAAGTACGAGGCAACTTAAAGAAACATACAGTCGGTTCCTTCGTTTCGACCGTTCACCCACGGATTATATAGGTTAGCATTCACCGCTCAAGTACGCTCGAATATTTCAAATTAATTTGATATCTCCGCTGCCAGTGGCAAGTCCGCGTTTGGTGCGCGTTCCTCACTGCTGGATGTGTGGACAATCGCATATGTAGCTTTAGATTTAAACGCTCCGCTATTAAGGGCGCTCTGCGCTACGCTACGCGCGAAATGTGTGGTCGTGGCCTAAGAGGGTATGCACATATCAAGGGTGTTCGAGCAGTAGTATGGACCAGTTTCCAACTGTGTTCCGTGATTGTGGAGCATGCGCATATGAATTTCCGTTTTCTTAAAATTAAAATGCGCATGCCTCTGACGGTTTGAGTTTGGTTTGAAATCCTGCTCGAACACCCTTATCAAATGGCTCTTTTGGAGCGGGGATAAGTTTCGGTCAGCTCGGAATTCGATGTGCAAGGATTTTGACCTTGGAATTCGACCCGCAGCTACGTACACCTTGGAGGTAGTATTGTACCATGGAGGTATTATTCTCTGCAGAGAACAGAGCGAGGCACGAGCTGAGAGCACTGGCAATGTCATAATAATTATACATACCGCATCTTTCTTTTCAGCGCTTTCCAAGAAATGAAATCCAATGTATTGAAGTTTTCTTTTATTTTCAGATCTTTTTATTTCTATTCTGTCTAATACCATTTGAATTGCTGAGATTCTTGATTCGCCTAAACAAATATAATTGTATTCAAGTTTAGAGTTATAAAAAGAACGTTCATTATTTCAAAAGAAGGGGAACATATTGTTTTGGACATTTGAATTTGAATGTCCTTTGTGATGGATTTTCAGGATCAATATTAAGTGCGTATCAAATATTTGCTGATCAATTTCAAAAGCTGTTTCCCTTTTTAAATGTTAGTAAATGTTTGGAAGAGAAGATTTCCTCGTGTTTGTTTCATAAAATGTATTTTGGAGAGAAAACGTTTGCGACTCGCATAAGAAATTCATTGTAAATTTATTTGTATGGATGTATATACACGGTGGGAAATCAGTGTGTATTCGGACGATTACGGGGTTAATGTAAAGATCAGGAGAAAATGTCTATAATTAACCCCATCTTATTATAAACATTCTACAATATGAAAATATTTTCAATTATACCGGGTGTTTCTAAATAGTTGCTACTGTACACAACTTTGTTGTTTCTTATGGAATGTGTATAATTTTAGTTTATTTTTCAGATCAAAATGGAAAAATAATGTCAGTTTATTGATATGACTTTATGTTTGTAGCTAGTATATTATGAGATTAATTATTTTCTGCAAATGTTGACAGATAAATAGCATAATATAAAAATTCATATCTCTGAGACTAATTAAAATTAAGAACTGAAATTTTGATGAAAACATATTTGTATAAAGTTTTGATAAACTCAGTTTTTCGAATAGGGCGGTATAATTTTGACACTGCCGATGGAAAGATCGGATAATTTTACATGAGAATAACTGAACATTTAACTAAGCCTCATAATGATTTTTCCGAAATATTTACGATTTTGTAATTATTTAATAATTTCATGAATTAATCAGATAGGCCTTGGACTCATGACTAAAATGAAGTTGTCAGTTTGAAAATTAAATCGTATACATAGAATTATTTACTAAATTAAACGACTGAACTCAAGCAATGGTGAATTAATTAAATAAAAACAGATTAATTGAATAAATTTAACAATTTCAAATTAGACTTATAAATGTTCAAAGTAGTTACCATTTACATTAATACATAATTAGACACGTCTAATAAATGATGTGTTCGTATTTTGCAGCATCTCAGGTGTAATTGACCTGAATGCATTGGTAATAGGAATTTTCATATTGTATCAGTCAGTGGGGGTCAGCTGGTATACAATATCTTTGGCATAGCCCCACATGAAAAAATCACAAGATGTAAGATAGGTGATCTAGGAGAAAATGGAACTGGTCCTCCTTAACCAATCTACCGTGACTCTTGTTGGTAGAAGAGCGTTCTGATTGGTCTCACCCAAAACATAAATCATGTCTTTTAATTCATCTGATAAGAAATGTAAAAATTGTTGTTGACAATCAAACTGACATATTAATTTCTATTTTCATTCACTCCAATTATTATGTGATTTATAAAATTCTATTGAATAATTACAAAATCGTAAATATTTCTGAAAAATCATTATGAGGCCTAGGTAAATTTTCAGTTATTCCCATGCAAAATTATCCAGTCTTTCCATCGGCAGTGTCAATATTATGCCCTCCTATTTGCAAAAAAATGGTTATAGCTGATTTTATCAAAACTTTATACAAATACGTTTTGAGCACACCCGGTATAATATCAAGGACATATAAATTAACCGTAACATATTACTCGATAGTGAGTAGTGTCCATAAAAATTTCAGTTCTTAATCTGTTGAAATTTTCAGAAATCTCATAAAATATGAGCTATAAACATAAAGTCATATTAATAAACTGAGATTATTTTTCCATTTAGATCTGAAAAATTACAATTATACACATTCCATAAGAAAAAACAAAGTTGTGTACAGTTCTAACTATTTAGAAACACCCGGTATAGTTATTTTTTTTATATTGTAGAATGTTTAAAATAAGATGGGGTTAGTTATAAACTTTTTCTCCTTATCTTTACAATAACCCCTTAATCGTCCGAATACACAGTTATCTCTCACCTTGTATTTCATAACTTGAAATTTATTAATCAACAGCGGGCCGCGTCTAATAATAAAAAAAGCTGTGTCGTCTGATCTGAACCAAAAGCAAAAAAATCAAGAAAAGTTATGCACGAGTAGACAATGTTAGAAGAAATATACCTAACTATGACAAAGATTAATAATAATTAATAATCTTTGCCTATGGTTTGGCGAGTCTCTCCCTTACTAGGTATTTACATTTCCCATGTTACGATTTGATTGAATATACAATAATGAATATCTAAGATCCGTACTGATACCGATACTGATACACCGAGCTGATAATAGAATAAAACTTATTTTATAATAAAGGAATTATATTAGAAAATATATTAGAAATGGGTTGTCAAAAAAAATCCTGGATAAAATATTTTTAATTGTTTAAAAAAATGATTTTTCATGAAATGTTGCAACATCAAGATAATAAGAAAATTTTATACTGGACTTAAAGTATAAAACATATAGAATGTGTAGACGTAGGGTTGTCTATAATTTACCTGGACAAACTACTAGGCTGCCAGGTATAAACAGGTATGTCGATACCAGTTACTTGATATGAAAATAGAAAAAAAAATGATATCAGCATAAGCGCTGTTTTATTGCGAACACGTTGATATAGGGTTGTCTGCAAAAAAAATGGTCCTAATAGAGGTTTGCGAATTTTAAAGATTTAAATGTCAACGCGTGTGAAAATGAGTGACAGAGAGATCCCAGGTAAGTATACTGTATAATAATAAAGGACCGAACATTGATGTCGTCTCTGATGGGACCTTTAATATAAGAAAATTAAAAATTTTAAGAACAATATATGTGAATTCCATGTGGCTTAATGCAACTGATTCTCTATGTGCGAAGTTAAATCCTGTAAACTACGGTTGGCATTTAGATGTTTTTTAAACCAACCAACCTGTTTTATCGGGGATTAAACTCCTTTGAAAATCCAGGACATTATTGAAATTTCCATTTAATGAGAAAGAACCTAATGAATCCGATCAATTTGAGAGTCACAATTTTACTTCTGATGAATCGGATATTGAGCAGAAAATATTTATTAAAATTTATTTTACTTAATATTGTAACGTTTAACCCTGTGCTAAACGTTGTGTCACTTGCGTAATACTCAAAGTTCGCAGATTGCTTCTAATGGTTTATTTCCAAACACTCTGTACACGAATTTCTATTGTAGTACAACTGTCACCTTGACAAACTATACTGTCACTGTCTTCACCTACAGAACTACTATTAACATCTGATTTCACAGACTGACTGTTATCAACCGACCTTATAAGACTCACTGACTTCATAAGACTCTGTCCCGTGATCGACACGGCTTTATATACCTGAATCATCAAAAAGCAAAAAAATTTCAAAGTAATTTATATTTTCATTAATTACGTTATGATATTTTGAGTAACAATAAATTTTCTATTATAGACATAATAATATACTTGTAAGTTTATATATATATATATATATATATATATATATATATATATATATATATATATATATATATATATATATATATATATATATATATATATATATATATATATTGTTAAATGTATGTCTCTCTGTCACTCATTATCACACGCGTTGAAATTTAAATATTGACTTTTGAGAGTATATGGGACGTAAAATATTCCTATTTTCAAGAATTAAAATGAAGGATGGGACGTAAAATATTCCAATTTTCAAGAATTAAAATGAAGGATAACATTCTTAGTTGTTTTATTTCATAACATTCAACGCCAATCTATTTGGATAAACCTTGATGCATTTAACCGTTCTTATAAAATCTATATTTTAATTCAATATGTTCAAAATCTACACCTTGAGGTAAACTCAATCGAAATTCGGTCATTGATCTTTTCAATAGATTCATATTAAATTCAGACGCTACGTGGGTTACGCCACTGGCGAACCCCGTTTTGGTGACAAATTGCCTCATTTTCGGCTGCTTCGTTACGAGTCCCCTCTCTTTCCTAGTCTAAGATTGCGACAGAAATTTAGGAGAACAAGTTTTATGAAATACCTACCGTTTTGGCAGTCACCGGACCAAGAAGACTGGAAACAGGAGAGTGAACTTCCTATGTTTCTCTATGTAGCCACATGAGATTACCGACAGTGTGTTCCTAAATACAAAACATTAACCACCACTACACCAGCGAATGAACTCTCTTATATTGAAAAACATTTGATATCAATCGATGTATTTTTAATTTCATTTTCCAAAAATATAAATATTTAAAACTGCATATACCACCGTTTTTGAAAAAATAGTGATCAAAGTTGTAAAAGTTCAGGTTACGATATCATTGAACCTGACCACTTTGGATGATCAAAAACTAAATTAAAAATTGCCAAATTTTCCAAACTTAATTGACAAACCCTTAGAATTTCCATTTAATGACTTGAAAATTAGGTTATCCTATTCTTCACGGCATCTGCGATATTTTACGTCCTATGCTATGCTCTCAAAAGTCTCCATCATGAATATATTGTAATGTTTAACCCTGTGCTAAACGTTGTGGGGTGAGTTCACTTGCGTAAGACTCAAAGTTCGCAGATTGCTTCCAATGGTTTATTTCCAAACACTCAGTACACGAGCTTCTATTATGGTACAACTGTCACCTTGACAATCTATACTGTCATTGGTCGTGTCCACAGCAGTGCCTGATTACTAATCGACTAGTAATCAGTAATCAAAAATCGGTATCTTGTGGACACGACTGATTACTGATGCATCATTTGTCAAACTGACACTTGTCAAATGATTTGAAATAATTTAATTCGACAGTTAAGCCCGCTGCAGACGAAGTATGTTTTGCTGCATGATTGCTTGCTTGTTTTGCTGCACGGTCCGATAAATGTTGCCGCGCATGGTGCGTTGATGGCTGCCTTGCTTGTGTTGGCTTCACACGATGCAGGCCATCATTTATGTAAAATGACAGTACAGAGAAATATGACTGTGACAAATGATACAAAATATTGAACATTCTAATCAACCTCTATTTCTAATCATTGTTACAACAGAGAAAATGTCCCAACAATCAAAAATAACATGTTATCATGTGCAAAATAACTTTTGAGTACGACTCGAATAGTTCCGAGTGCTCCGACAAGGCAGGATGCGAGAAAACAATCACCGAAAATAGCACCGGTTCTATCATCAAATCATGCACGATTTCAAGCAATCAACCGTGCACGCGATCAATTTCTTACACGGAAGCATGCACAGCACTATGCCTAGCTCCCGTCAAGGAAAAATGCAGCAAAACATACTCCGTCTGCAGCGGGCTTTACACATATTAGAGTTATTGAAAATGGAGGAAGAAAACGTATTTCCTATTCAATATGTTTATAATGAAAAAGATTATGTGCTAAAAGGAACGATAGAGGTCCATAATAGAATTGGGAAATATCTGAAACAAAATATATTTTATGTACACTATGGTTTTCTGATAGCTGTCACATTAAAGACGTCAACTTTTTGATTACATGATTACTAATCGATTGGTAATCAGGCACTGCTATGGACACGACCACTGTCTTCACCGACAGAACTACTATTAACCTCTGATTCCACAGACTGACTGTTATCAACTGACTTTATAAGACTCAATGACTTCATAAGACTGACTCTGTCCCGTGATCGTCACGGCTTTATATACCCGAATCATGATATGACATTCATCGAGAATGTTCTATGATTATCTAGACGTACATAATCAATGGTCGTGTCCACAGCAGTGTCTGATTACCAATCGATTAGTAATCAGTAATCAAAAAGTTGACGTCTTCAATGTGACAGCTATCATAAAACCATAGTAACATAAGCTATATTTTGTTTCAGATATTTCTCAATTCTATTATGGACCTCTATCGTTCCGTTTACCACATAATCTTTTTCATTATAATAATAATAATAATAATAATAAAGTTTATTTACGTAAATGTAGAGACAGTTACAAAAGTATAAGCATAAATAAATATGGGTAAATAAACAAAATAGCACAGAAGCAAAATATGCTTGTTTGTGATTTAATGATTAATGCAGGTAAAATGTATATGTATATATATATATATATATATATATATATATATATATATGTGTAATCTGTCGAACTGACACCGTAAATTGAATATACATATATTGTCGTTCACGCACCCGGATTTATTGTTCTATCAAATGACTTTGTGGCACCTATATATAATCATATCCATATATACTATCTGACTCCTTATATAATATAACTTTTGAATAGTATTAAATAAAAGAATTTCTCATATGTGCTTACAGGCACCATTACATATAAACGCACATTTTAATATTTTCATTCTGTTTGAAAATTTGAGAAATATTGCTGGTCCCTTGTAATATAATAGGAAGGTTCAGAAAAATAAAAAAATAGAATTCACTTGACAGTAACTTGCATATACCTAAGTATACCAAACGACGCAAATACTCACCTGCGATTATTCAATTCTTTTATTACTTTTAGATATTGGACTCAAAGTAGATTGGGAATAAGTCCATAGTTATATGGGCATGACCCCTCAGCTCGTGTGAAAATAGGATATAGAAATAAAAATCAACATATACTTCAACTACATGTATATTAAATAATAGATTTAATTGAATGGAACACTGAAAATTAAATACAAATTCAAACATTTTCTTAATAATAGAATATTAAACATTTTTTTTCTTCAAATGCTGAATTTTACTTTTAATTTGGCTAGTAGTTCTCAAACATCTATTTGTTTCCAAGAAGCAATTTATACTTTCACTTGATGGATATGTTGAATCCGGTGTTAAATATTTTTTAAAATGTTTTTTGATTAAGTTCAATTCCTCTGTTGACCAAGCTTTCTTTCCTTTTGGTTTCAATGGTTTCTTATCTTTCATTGAGGTAATTGTTATTTCTTCCGATGTCTCAGACTGTTTTGATTTAGCTAAAGATCACATAAATATGTAGATAATGATAAAACTAAAATTTATTAGTATAATAAAACATGGGTTAAATAAACTAAATGGAGTGGACGAAAGTATGCAAACTTAAGAACTAGATAAAAATTATTTGGGGTTTAGTAGAACAGAATATGTAATTTTGGAAAGCCACACAAATATTCCGTTTTTGATAAATTTGGAAAAGTATCCCGACCTTCATTTATTGTGTATTCTGTATTTTTTTATAAACAAAACAAGCTCCAAGACATTTACGCTTTACCCCCTCTTACTGAGAAAACTCAGAGTAATTGCGCGGATAATATTCTTTATATAGTATTTGTGTTACCTATTTAATTATTATAAAATATCGTAGATATATATTTTCTCAAAACCAACTGAAATAATCTATGTGAAACATACCGGAATAAGGAATTGAGAATGTAAAGTTGTTCTTCCCTGGGCATGAATCCTTGTCTGATGAACTTTCAGACATTTCAGATTTCCCCATCTCGACGTCAATTTCGTCCAATCTTTTATTTTTGCAAAGGTTGAGTTCTCCTTTTTCCAGTTTTAATAGAATTTTCGATACCTTCGCTATCATCATAACGTCTTTAGGCAGCCTATAAAACTCTTCATGTGTTTTCTCAGTATGTCCAAGGAATGCGGCTAATTGGCTGATTTCGTTATCTCGCATATCCATAATTTGCATCATAGTTGCAATGTGTTTTCTCAGACGGGAACTTCTGATCAAGTCGGGTTCCCTAGCCCCACACTCCTTAGAATATTTACGTTGGATATAACATCCATTTATCCATTCTCCAGTGGAAGGCTTTGGAAAGAAATATTTATTCTTTTGGCTGATATATTTATATCGGTGAGTTACTAGGCAATCCACCAACTCTTGAACATCTCTTGGTATAAGTACCAATTGTTGCTTGGACCCTTTTCCAATGGTATTTATTTTTTTATAATATTTAGTCAACATCTTTTCTGTGGGACTCAGTGATAGCAATACTTCATCTTTTTGGTCTATATTAATTTGATTGGTTACATCGGAAAGCTCTATAAATTGGATATCACCTACTCGTTTCCTGTTGTGAAGCAAAAGTAACATAAATGTAACCTCAACCAAAATTGAATATTGAAGTGGATTGCAGTCGACAGCCAAAACTGATAGTGCCGTTCTTGCCTTTTCCAAGCAGTATTGTCTTAATTTCATAATGTCTTCAGTCAAAGGAAGTAATGTTTTTGTATGATTTCTGGATTTTTTTATGGTTAAATCTTTCAATGCTAGACTCCCTATCAAACGGACCCAATTCTTCTCTATTATATCCCTCAATAGTTTTAGTTCACTCAAAATAATTTCTGAATTTTCTAGAGATTTTCTGTGTATAATGCTATCTTTTTTACACACTAAGAAAATGGCAATGTCTATTAAATCTTTTAAAGTTTTTCCTTGATGTAAGGCATATGATGGAGCTCCATATGACCTCTCCTCTCTTGAATATTTGCTTGCCGTTTTTACAGCTTCTACAAGGTAGTCAATATATTCAGGTTTAAGAATATCTAAAAATAATTTAATTTATGAAATATTAATGCTATAGAATTAGAAAGATGTGATAACTCTAGCTATGGGTATTTAAAGCGAGTTCTTGAAGCCTCAATGTGTTCCAACTTTAATGTAATTTTCTTTAATCGCATGTTCATAATACCTACCAATAATAGTGAGAGTAGCATCAGATGTATTTGGTATTATATTTCTAGCTTCAAGTAAGAAACGAGCACACTCTCGCATTTTGTTTCTGGCAACTGTTGTTCGTTTAATTGTATTTTTATTAGTTTCTAATAATTGTATGCCGTACTCTAGAATAAGTGGATCGGATACAACCACTTTTCCGATATCATCATACCTAGGATTTAAATATTACCTAATATTCACAACTACAATATATACAAAAATTTCACTTGAAAGTTATTTTTTCTTTAATTCACCATATTCTTGATGAATATATAAAACGTACCTTAATTTTCTTAACAGTTCTCTTCGGAGAGGGTTATCTTTAATATATTTTTGGTACTCCGAATCCAACGAAAGAATAAAAGATTCTATTTTTGGATTAGCCTCATCGTTAGTTTTAGGAATAAAACAAACCTTAGAATGTCTAACTATATAGGTATTTCTAAAGTACCCCTTACATTTCGAACAAATACTATAATTTTGGTCATTCAAATTCTCACTCAAAATTTGCGATCGTTTCTTAGGAATAATTGAACCATTTCGTTTTTTAAGAATTAGGTTTCCTTTATTTCTAATCGCCATGAGAATTTCTTTGCGCTTTTTGGAATCTACAAATTAAAATTTATTAGCACTTTAATTGAATCCATTGAACTTTCATGAATACACAGACTGACTTACTATTTTCCTCAAGTAGTATTCCCACAGTTTTCTTGTCCTTATGTCTTTGTTGTAAATGTCTGGAAAAGTGTTTTGATACCACAAGTGATTCACAGTACGTGCAATAAGTTTTTTTGTAAATTGTCTTATTGGGGTTAACAAGTTTTTTTTTCGTTATAGTTTTCTCTACAGTATTATTACAAATACTTTGGGCTATGTCGGCTCCATCTATATCAGAATCTGTACTTGACGGTTCCCAATCGGAATCATCGTCAGATTGATCTTCTTCATCTCCATCGTAATTCATAGTTTCTACAATAGCACCTATCAATTTATGACTCTAATTGTTAAATATCTATTCGAATTATTACCATTTTTGCCTTCAAATTTATTAATTTTATTTGTTGGATTAAGCATATTATTTTTATCAACCTTCACTGCTTCCAAAATCGTCAATATGGGTTTAGTTATATTTGAATTCGAGGTGCAGACAGAGTGACATCCATCTGCTATATCCTCACTTTCAGTTAATATTTTTACTGGCTTTATAGGTTGCAGACTGCAGAGGTTCATTAATATCTTAAAATATATATCATGATTAGGGATTCAATTTAATTATTTCACAATATTTGTGTTATATTTGGAAAACATGCAATTTTCATTCAATAATCTATTCCGAAAGTTGATAATTAAATACATCTAAAAATTAATTGGAGCAGATATGTTTCAGAAGTTTGTCTTTTCTATCTTTTCTAAGTAAAATTTATTTAAAATGTTTACTAAAATATTTTTTCCAAGATCGAATCATTAAGAGACTAAGTTTCAATAACATTTTATAAAACTTTTCATTTTAGAACAAGGGATATATTACCATAATGCATAAATCCATTATCTTCAGGTTGTTCTGTTTGTTGCAACCAGTTTTTTATATCATTGTTTATATGTTGGTTCTTTATTCTGAAAAATATAATTCTTCTACTACCTTAAATAATATTTCGGAGAGTAATTGGGCTTGACTGTTATTTCTTTTAATATTATAAACCATAAACAGATATAAAAGATTTAACAATCTCACCTCAAATGTAGCACTAGTAGTATCTACATCAGCTTCATATTCCGATTCTGGGCTTGAGAAACAAGTGTCATCTGTATGTAGAATTATACTGATTAGGTACGGTATCAAAAGACAAACAGAATAATACAATTTAATGAATTTTAGTCTATCTACTTCGATTTGAGATGGTTTTTTCAATGAGAATCAGTCATCAGTTGCTATTCTGTAATAACTGCAAGCTGCTTAGCTATCTTTGTTTAAATTCTATACATTAGATTTCCTTCTTACGATATCTCAGTGTGTATCTACGTACAGAAGCAGTCCAGTACTTCACATTATGTTGAAATTAAAATAAGTTTTTATTGCACCAGATTCTTCAAATTCTAAATTTTAGCTTTGTAATTCTGTGAAATCACTTATTCTGATTCCTTGATACAATTGGAACCAGCTCATTTTATTCATGTTAATAAATAATCATATATGATTACATTTTAGAAATATAAATGTAATATATATATATAATAATGTTTTGATGACAATTCCACATTGAAAAAAACATAATATCTACCTTTTTATTTATTTCTTTGAGAAGTTAAAAAGTTGATTCGCTAAGGCGATTTGAGATAACTAATTGGTATATAACTGAGAAGGATATTTCACGTAATTAATTTATATCAATTTCTCATATATTATTGTTGTTATGATCTTTCCTACATATTACTGAATCATCTAAATATTACTTAATTGATTCACTGTAACAAAATACTCAAAATCAACAATTTACTTTGCGTATGGTTGTTATGTAATCAGAGAATCGTTAAAAGATATCTGGGTTATAGAGTATGAAAAAGATATTAAGAATTGATTTTAAAATTTAGAATCAATACAATAATAATCATCTACCAATAATTCTTTTCGTACATAAGTTTTCAATTTTAAGTTATTTTGAAGCAATATGGAGCACAGGATGGAGGAACTAGCAATGGCACGTCAATCAAATGTAAGAAAGACATCCATTAGTACATGATATATTAAACCCTCAAATGCATGACTAATAATAAAAAGACAAAAAAAAACAAACATAACATCAGGATTGTTCAAACTTACTTGGGTACTTAAGTGCTCTATCTAATATTTTAGCAGTCCTCGATGAGACCCTCAGGTTTGTTGTTGTGCCTAGATAGACACTTATTTTATTTTCATTAAAATAAAATAAAAAGAGGAGAAATACTTACGGTGATCCTCAGATTTGTTATTACTCATCATTAAACGTTGAGAAACTATGATTGTAAAACACTTGATGAATAAGCGAGTGTGCCACTACGAAGTTATAACACGAGAATACTCTTTGATATGGCGCGAAATTTTAGCTAACGGTCAACAAATTATAAGGTGCCACTCCGTCACATTTTAAAAACCGCGAACTAAAGACCCCAGCGCGCTCTGGATAAATATGGCTATACTAAAATATACAAATGATTGAAAAATAGTCGAAGAGGCACCTTCCCAGAATGACGTCAATAGTTCAGTATTATTGTAAGGGACTCGAAAACAGAAGAATACGTAGTGGCACCATAAAATGGTGCCTCAACGTAAATATAGGTGTCACAACGTCTATATAAGCCCGGATTTGGTGCCAGTTGGTCGGATTATATATATATATATATATATATATATATATATATATATATATATATATATATATATATATATATATATATATATATATATATAAATATGGAATAAAGTACAAATTTCTAAAAATAAATGTGTAGGTACGGACAAAACGATTAACTATAGACAAGATTTGGAAAACCATAGGTAAAACTTTGCAATAGTTTAGACAAAATTTGGTGGATATCTGACAAAATCAGGTATTTATAGAGAAAATCAGGTACTCACGGACAAAATCAGATTTAAGTATGCTCAGTTTAGGATATTATAGACAAACTGTTCATTTTAAGACATAAATATCTGATATTTTATAATCAACATTTATCATCTTAGATATTTTAAATCTACCAGATCACTGAACATTTTTCTTCCAGTTGCATTAATCCACATTTTAAGTCTGTTCTTGAGTCCATTGTAACTCCGAATGCTCTTTAGTTCGTTTGGCAGTATATTCCAGAGCCTTGGGGCAATGTATTCTACAGAGCGTTGTCCAATTGTTTTATTGCTCGACGTAGTGTTGTACTGTTTTTTTGTTCTTGTTTCATATTTATGTGTGGGAGATGTTAATGTTATTTTATTTTTATGAATATTTATTATTATAATATTTTTGTTTCATGAAAAAGTCTGTTACTTGAATGCGTGATATTTTTTTAAAATATTATTCTAAGTATCCATTTTTGAACAACCCCTAGTTTTTGAAGATGGCAGTCTGCCACGGCTCCCCACCCTAGTATACTAGTATACCGTAAGAAAGTGTGTAAACATATTGAATAGAAAATACGTTTTCTTCTTCCATTTTCAATTCCTCTAATATGTGTAATTGTCGAATTAAATTATTTCAAATCAATTGACAAGTGTCAGTTTGACAAATGATGCATCAGTAATCAGTCGTGTCCACAAGATACCGATTTTTGATTACTAATTACTAATCGATTAGTAATCAGGCACTGCTGTGGACACGACCAATGTTCCAGATCCTTGTCAAACTGACAATAGCATGACGAATTGTACCTCACATATAGTTTCTGGAAGGATCGAGAATAACTCTACCACAATTCTAGAACTACATAATGAAATATACAAGCAACTACTATAGCAAACAAGGTAGTAGAAATAAATAGCTAATAAACGAATAACAACCATGAAGTACATGAATACCTATCCACGTTACACTGCCCCCTTCTTAGCTTTGATCGTCCCGATCAAACATCATTCCAATACATTCTACAATCTCATCTGGGGGAGCTCCTTGGATCCTCTTGTCCCAATCCTCGCTCTCGCCTCCCGAGGAAGACAGGTTACTTGGCGGTACTTGTGATCCTCTTCGGCGATCATCAAAATGTTTCACTCCAGGTGAATATACTCGAACAGGAAATCTGCTTCTACACAAGCTAACATGATCCTAGGTGGCCATACAACCTTCACCACTACGTGATCTTGAATTACGATCACGCAATCTAGGTATGTTGCTAGGAGACGTCAATTTACTACAGTACATTTCACTATTTTCAATATTGCGTGAACTACTGCGATTGCGCCTACTGTCTTGGTCACTGCGTCGCCTCATGCGCACCTTCTACCTCCTGCGCCTCTTTGTGCACTACTGCAATGTGAATTGCTTTTCCCACGAACACCAGTGCCTACACATTGCCTGATACTTATTCGACATCTCGATATACTGCGCCTTCTAACAAGACTCTTTCTTCTACTGCTTGATCTCTCTCTAGAGATACTGCTCTCCTTCGAACTAGGTATGGCATCTTCCCTCTTAACACCAGGCTCGATATCTGAGCTGTCTTTGTTATAGCAATAATGATATTTCTGTTGGGCGCAATTTTCTTTCTTCCGGATTTCGAAATTTTCTTGTACATGAACAGTTTGAAGTGGACAGTTCTTCTTCATGTGCCCTTCTTGTCCACAATTCCAACACACTCACGGAGTACTGAAATTTTCTGACTCATTGCTAGATTGAAAGTGTGAACAATTCCTTTTGATATGTCCTCCTTGTCCACAGTTCCAACACACTCTCTGAGTACTATGTCCAGTTGATTGACCATCCAGTTTTCGTAACATTTCAATAATTTGCTTAATGATGTTACTTTTTCTGTATTTCTCCTCTTGGATGAGGCTAACTCGTCGAATCTGTCCCCGATGGAGATGAGATATGGATGCCTGTTTAGCAGCTTCATACTCAAGTGCACGTGCAAAGGCATCTTCAATTCTTGTAAGACCACTCAACCGTAAGGCCTGCTGAATCTCAAAATCTCTTAGACCATCAATGAATGTCTGCACTGTTAGCCTGTCAATAAAGTCTCTCGGCGTTGTAGGGTATGCCAGTCGAACGAGCCGGACAACATCAGTTTCATACTGCTGCAATGTTTCGTCATACCTTTGTTGCCTGTACTTTAACTGTGCTTGGTAAACTTGTTGTAGATGTTGGTCACCATATCGCCTTTCAATTTGATCTACTAAAATCTCATACGAATGTTCGCCATCAGTTAGGGTGCTTAAGATTTCCAATGCATCACCACGTAGAGCCAAGATCAATGCGGTGGCCTTCTCTTCGTCTGACCAACCACTAGCCAAAGCAGCAGCATCAAATTGCTTTTTATATGTAGACCAAGACTGTTTACCATCGATTTTTGGGGCTTCAATTTTTACTGGATTAACTACACCATTTTGAATTTCATTGGAAGATCTTCTCAGACGCACTTCAGGTTTCTTTTCTTCTATTAACTGAAATTTTTGATCAATACATTCTCGAACTTTTTCTAATTTCTGTTCAACTTCTTCTTGAACTTTCTCTAATTTCTGGTCAACTTCATGTTTATCTTCTTGTCGCACTCTTGCTTGTTCTTCTAGGATTTGTCTTATTCTTGTTTCTTGTTCTTCTTTCTCCTGCTTTCTAATTCTTTCTTGTTCTTCTTTATCTTGTTGTCTAATTCTTTCTTGTTCTTCTTTATCTTGTTGCCTAATTCTTTCTTGTTCTTGTCTACTTCTTTCTTGATTTTCTAGAATTTGACTTATTATTGTTTGGTCTTCCTGTCTAATTCTTTCTTGTTCTTCTTTTTCTTGATGTCTAATTCTTTCTTGTTCTTGTCTACTTCTTTCTTGATTTTCTAGAATTTGACTTATTTTTGTTTGGTCTTCCTTTCTAATTCTTTCTTGATTTTCTAGACTTTGTGTTGTTTTTGTTTCTTGATCTTCTTTATCTTGTTGTCTATTTCTTTTTTGATTTTCTAGGAATTGATTCATTTTTGTTTGGTCTTCCTGTCTTCCTGCTTCTATTATGGTACAACCAAGAATATATAAAGGGAGGATGACTAACTCTGTATCCTGTTCTATAAGCAGAAGTGTCTGAAATAACGTCCCGTAATAAGTTGTCAATTTGGTATGTTGCGCAGTATTTCACTGAGTGTTTATTGTTGTATTCAAGCTTCCTTCGCCCATATTACATAAGGATGCGCTGCGTGAGTTTGCGCAACACACCAAAATGACATACGATAACCCAATGTTTTTTGTGCTATTCCTACTCATGAAAAAATGTAGGGAGGACAAGTAACACGAGTAGTGGGGGTAGCACAAAAATCACAGGATTATCGTCTGTCATTTCGGTAGGTTGTGCAAAATCGCGCTGCGCATCCTACTGTACCGGGCGAGCAGGATTGGATAAAATATAAAATTGATATTTATTTATCATTCACCTAATCTCCTTCATCTGTGTTATTTACTCTATGTTGATAACCTATCTACATGTACTTGTATACTTTATGTTATGATTATGATATGATTTATTGTACGTAGTACATACAGTAGTACCATAGTAGTACGTTCTCTTTGTGAGCGAGGTTTTGTTTATTTATTTGACGTATGGGGCGAGGTGGCCAGCAGAGAACACCTGCCTCCAAGCCACAGTTATAGTCAAAGACATATGTTGTAGTTATTTGTTTATTTTTATGTAGCTAGAAGCTGAAATCAATTGTCGATCGTTGTGTTTGTTTAAAATTTCTATTATATTGGTTTATAGTTTATACATATTTTAGTATCACAGAGACAGTACAAGAGTTGAGGCTGCTGAGGTACAGGTACAGTGGTGCTTACAAATAATTAAAGAAAATGCCGCCATCATGTTGTGTGATTCAATGCGGCACCAAAGCAGGCAGCCAAGTCCAAGAAAATAATTGTGCAAGTTTATTTGAATTCAATTTCGTGAGTAGTCTTATCCTACATTCAATTTATTATATAGGTAGGTAGGACTTAAAACTTTTTTTCACACAGGTTCACAATAAAATACCTACTATAATAAATATATGCTACGCTAGAATACCAAATTCTGCCTCTGAAAATTATTCCTTGCCCACAACGACACATAGGCAAATGTGTTATATTTCCTTTACTAGAAAAAAAATCAAACCCAATTCAACGTCGCGTTCTGGATAAGAATTTATGTCTTTGAGCGTAACATAGGTAGGTACATATGTAAAAATCAAAGAACTAAAATGTTTCACCAATAATTAATTTAATTTTTCTATCAACATTTTTCATTCTTACGCTTAATACATTTTCTACTTATAAAACAATGACCTCGCTCACAAAGAAAACGTACTACTGTATGTACTACGTACAATAAATCATATCATAATCATAACATAAAGTATACAAGTAGATGTAGATAGGTTATCAACATAGAGTAAATAACACAGATGAATTTCATATTTTATCCAATCCTGCTCGCCCGGTCCAGAAGGATGCGCAGCGCGATATTGCGCTACCTACCGAAATGACAGACGATAATCCTGTGTTTTTTGTGCTACCCCCACTACTCGTGTTACTTGTCCTCCCTATATTTGTTCATGCTCTGATTCCACAGACTGACTGTTATCAACTGACTTTATAAGACTCACTGACTTCATAAGACTGACTCTGTCCCTTGATCGTCACGGCTTTATATACCCGAATCATGGTGAGCTGTGACTTTTCCCTAGTCTAAGGACACAAGCATTGTACCGTACCTTCTCTCTGGTGTGAACTCAGCTTTAAATCAAAATGTGTTTTGTGTGCGTTATTTATGTTTGGCAGATCACAGATCAGTTTATTCCATTTCATGAAGAAAAACTTCCGTTTTAGTTTTTTTGCATCAACTGTTGTCCACAGTCCACCATTAAATAAATTCGTAGGCGGCAAACAGCCTTTTCTAATTTATAATTTTCTCCAAAAAAATTCTTTGAATTTGAAATCTACTGTTTTACCCTTGGTTTCCAACGAAGCAGAGAAGGTTTGTGAATTATATTTAATATTATTATTTAATTATTAACCACGAACTTGACTAGAAAACTTTTATTCACTCAAGAATCAGGTCTCGAAATATTTTAACCACAGAAGAATATTATTTTCATAGTATCCTCCGCGGACTTATGATTGTAAAACAAGATAAATCAACACCACCAACCACTACTAGTATTCATTATCCCAAACAATAAAATCATTCACTCTATGTTTTGATGCATAACATTTTCCATGTTACCTTAACCCTTACAATTTATTTTTGTTTTTTTTGTTACGCAGTTGAAAAAATGTCTGGTATCGCTGGACAACGTTTAACAGAAGAAAGGAAAGCCTGGAGAAAGGATCATCCTTTTGGATTCGTTGCTCGCCCATCAAAAAACCCTGATGGCTCTCTGAATCTCATGAACTGGGAATGCTCAATTCCGGGAAAGAAGGGAACTCCTTGGGAAGAAGGACATTATAAACTGAGGATGCTTTTCAAAGAGGATTACCCGTCTAGTCCACCGAAATGTAAATTCGAACCACCATTGTTCCATCCTAATGTCTATCCATCAGGTATGTAGAACAGATAATTGATGATTCAGAAAGTATAATACGACATCGTAAATCCAAGTACCAAGCTAAAATAAACATTTTTAATTACTTTTAATCACACTATTATTCATTTTCTAGTGCAATCTTTCAACAAATACTATTGTAGGATATTTTTGTTCTGTTTGTAGGAACAGTATGTCTCTCACTTCTTGATGAAGAAAAAGACTGGCGACCGGCGATTACCATCAAACAAATCCTGCTGGGAATACAGGATCTTCTCAATGAACCAAATATTAAAGACCCTGCCCAGGCAGAGGCATACACTATATACTGTCAGAATCGGTTGGAATATGAAAAACGAGTTAGAGCGCAAGCAAGAGCAATGACACATCAAGAAGCTTAAATCTCATTCCATTCCAATAGCATCACTAAAATTTTATTTATTCTCCCAAAACCTTCTAAAAAAGACTTTAGTGCCTTATTTACTTGAGGGTGAACTTATGTCGTTTTCGAAAATTTTAATTTAAATAATCACGCAAGTATATATGTTTGTTCAGTTTTTAGTGATATTACTCATTTGTTATAGCTGGATTCCATTTTGTATTTTTCTCTCAAAAATTTGAAGTAAACATTCTCGTGTATAAATACTACATATATTTATTTAAAATTTGGTCTATTCCCCTAAAATGGTAATTTTTATAGTTGAATTGTACCTTTAAATTCTGTATAATTTTGTTAGGATAGAACGCGGAACTGTCAACTACCAATTTGAGAAGCGATAACATACTACATATTGTACATTCTCTCTGGATGGTTGGAGGAATCGAGAATAAAAAAGCTATCTTTAGTCCATGATAATGATCAACCTTATAGAATTAATCACTGATGTTAAATAAATATATCTTTTTAAAATGCACATTATTTTTCGGCATTTTGTTCTACAGAAATATGGATTTTCTTTACCTAATTTACATAAAACATGCATCAGAGACAACCATCATGCAGATTATCAGTAAGAATCTTTATATTTGTCTATGAACATAGAACACTTTCTCTCCATGAATAGTCCGAATTACGGTCGTACACAAGATCATTAGATACATGTATCTAATGATTTTGGGTCATACAGAAATTGGAGGTGTTCTCTGTACAGAAAGGTCTTGATTAAATAGGTTAGCGAGCATAAGTTGTCCCTTTAGTCTATAGGCATATTCTGCTCTGTATTCTGTACATTTGCGTACAAGTCTTGTGTATGATGTATATGAGCGTACTTGTCGAGATATAAATCTACGTTTATTTTTATTATTATATTGTAATTAGTACGTGTATCATGTTTTAAAATAGGTAACATTGAATCAATATCACAAATGTTGGAATATCAAGTATAGTTTGAATACCCATCGAGTGGTGTTTCGTCACGATTCCTGACGTCATCTGCCATGTAAATAATTTAAATTAAATTTCAATTCCTAACCCCAAAACACATATTTTCTCAAAAAAAGTTGGCGCGGATATTTTGTTTTTTTCAATATTACTAATATACATATATTGCTCACTAAATGCTTATTCTGAAACTGAAATTGCTCAAGCTGTAGGCTGTAGAGTGAATAATTAATTAGGTATTCTCAAATTAAATTTTTGTTTGTAATTTTACAAACATGTCGCTTAATAATTAGTATTTTCGGGATTGAGTTGTGCCAAAAAATTGCTCAATCAGAATATATGAATAGTTCTATGTTTTTCGATTGATAATTGAATAAAATTAATGATTAATAGTTTTTCACTGCGGTTGTGAAGCTGGTATATGGTATATCTGAATGGGGTAGTAGCAGAGATAACCAGTAGGGGGATCCAATTGACAAATGCGCTTTAATATTATTTTCAAAGTCATGTATTTTGGTTGTATGTAGGTCAAATAGGAGTTGTATAGACTTATCCTTTATTATTTTCATTATTTGGGTAAACGACTCAATAATAAAGAATATTTCAGACCTGATAAGTGATGACCGTGTTAGATTTAGGAGGTAGTGTTCTCTGGTTAGGTTAATGTCCGTGTGCTTAGAGCATGGAATTACCAAGGAGACTTCGCATTCGGAGAGCAAGTGTAGCTAAATGAGAAATAAATCGACAGCGACTCCAAGAGCCCCGAATTTCACCATTGTGTTAAGATAAAAAAATCGTCGTTTTCATTAAAAAATAGAAGAAAAAATGACAATCAAATAAGTTGTTAATACCAATGCGAGGCGAAACTAATGGCGGCTGACGAAAAATTGGTTTCACTTTCGTTTCACGGCAGCTATACAGAGCAGCATCTCCTCTCGTGTACGCACAACTTTTCCCTATTCTAGTCCGTCTGTGAAGAAGACTGGTAACAAGGAGAGTAAACTTCCTATGCTTCTCTATGTAGCCACATGAGATTACAGAAGTTGCATATCATAGCGTGGCCTCGTTTACGACGAACATCTTGACAATTACCTTAAATGGTTATCTCTGCTTTAAATATTTGTTCTCCCTATGTATCTTCGTCACCACGATCTGCTGCGCAAGGACGCATATAAAAAATATGCGTAGGAAATTTTACACAATTTTTAGGGCGAGTTTAATCTCCTTGTTTCCAGTCTTCTTGTGGTGTGTAAAGTTGACATTTACAAGCTCTTTTGACATAATATGACTGCTTATCATGCCTGTCATATGCCTTTATTCAGTCAAGAGTGAGATGCGGTTTGATTTTTTGGGGAAACTCTAACGATATTGAAAGAATCAATACTTTGCAAAAAAAGTGCATAAGACATATTTATGGAATGAAAACTCGAGATAGCTATAAGCAAGTTTTCATTGCCAAACAAATTTTAACGGTCATAAGTATGTATATATTAGACTCATTTATGTTTGTGCATTCAAATAAAGACCTATTCAATGACTCACAACATGTACATAATCATAAGATAAGGTTCAAAATAGATATCATCCCTGACAAATGTAATTTCACATATTATGTACAATGTAATGTTGCTTATAGCATCGTAAAAATCATCAACTCTTCCAACAAAAGTGAGAAAACTATCAAACAGCCTAGCAAAAAATGTTGTTAAGAAATATCTAATGTATAAAGCATATTATTCCTTGAACGAGCTCTTTGAGGATACAGCTAGGTTGCTCATTGACTTAAACTATATGCAAGAATCATCATTTTTATTTTTATTTTTCTCAAAATGTACTTTTTATTTTATATACTGTTAAATAATAGTGATTGAATCTAATATTTTCTAATGTAATTGGTCTAACAGTTTAACCTATTTTAATAATTTTAAAATAAACTATATCTATCTATCTATCTCAAAGAATAAAAAACATTAGGAAGGAGCAAGGAGCATCGCTATCAGTAGATAGACAAGGCGGGTTCTGGAACGGAAGTGACCTGTCAATCACAGAACACAAACTGAGAACAGCGTAGTGACAGTGACACGGAACAGCATGGGACAGAGATGACCGCGACACGGAACACAGAGATGACAGTCAGCATAGCGCCATGTCAGCATGGGGGCATGAGACATGAAACATGATAGAATGGAGACATGAGACATGGAACATGAGGCATCGCGGAGTGACAGATGACAGAGGCAGAGTAACAATATGAGGCATCGCAGAGTGACAGTTGTATTATGGCGCCATGTCAGCTTGGGGGCATGAGACATTGAACATGATAGCATCCTTCATACGGACAGACTTATTCGTATATTTAACTACTGTATAAAGGAAAAAATAAAAATCAAAATTCAATCAATATGTGTATATTACAAACAAAATTATAAATTTTTAAATTGGGAGTGATTGTTCTTGATGGGATCTCATTACGTTGATGAAAACGTGTAGGATTTTTGAACACTTTCTCATTCCAATCATCGGTGGTGAGAGGATTGATAGCCATATCATTGAACAATGTGAATACCTTCCGTTTTTCCTCAAAAAAGTTTAGAATATTTTTTAATTCTTCCAAACGTCGAATGTGTTGCTCCAACCTTTCTTTCAACATGATCATCATCGTAACTCTATGACTCTCAGACTGAAACTGCTGTCAGACAAAAAAACTTGTTGTTTCTTGCCTGCACCCCTCCCCCTCCAAAAAAATAGAAAAACATTTTTTTTTAATCTCTCTATTGCTCACATAAAGGTTAAATATTACAAAACCATTTATACAATTCATCAACATTTCTAAGACTACAATTATAAAATTGACTGTTGCTATATTTGTGGTGCATACATGATGTAAATTCACTATTTTTGAATGTTGGAACAGTGTGCCATGAGTTATCAAATTCCTCCAAATTCACAACTCTACTAGCATGCTCTTCATAGAAGTAGTGAAGTTTATCATCCAAAAATTGCTTCTACTGATGTCCTCGCACATAGATGAGATCAATTTCGTTGAGATTTTCCTTCAGAATATCATCTAGCTCTTCGTATGGTATAAAGCCGGAAGAATATTTGAGGTTATTTACATTCTTCTCAAGATAACAATTGTTACATCGGTCTGCTTTACTTAGCGATGAGAATGGTGTTGGTGGTATTAACAGATAATTACCATATCGATGTCCAATCCTTAAGGCAATTTCTTTGGGATGGAATTGGTACTCCACATTGAAGCCTTGAATGTCTACAAAAGCTATCCTCATCTTTCCTCGACGATGGTAGAACTTAAACTGAGGATAGAGGTCTTATGTTCTTAGTTCCATCTCTTTATAATTTCACTGAGAGGGTGTTGTTCAATTATGTTATCGTGAATGATGATACAATAGACACAAGTATTTGCGGGAAAACCTTTAGACGATGCTTCTATTTCAAGCTTGACATCAACACTTGAACTTTTCACACTTTTATCTCGGTGAGAACAATCGATGGTAATTAGATTTTTTTTTTCAAATTCAGTGTAACTTAGCAGCGGTGTATGTAGATAAGAGTGTTTGTAGCTTTTTTCAAATTGAGTAGTAGTTGAAGTAAGCTTCAACGAAATTTCCCTTATCGAAGTCCAAATGGATTTTTTCTTTCGGATAGTTTTCACCGTTCAGCGTCAAGGTGATATTCATAATGTTTGCATGAGAAAATTTCGTAGGATCGTTATTCACTTCATTCTTTTTATGATCAGTCTGGAAACACACGATGACATAGCGAGGACTTTCTAAAAATGATGAGGTTTTCACTGACCAAATTTCGTTGGTGGCTCCTGTAGTGAGAGCAGGCAACATAAGAATTTCCCATTTTCTAAATGGTATCAAGATGGGAGTGTTAGCTTTGATTGCCTTTAAAAGTTGCAATTTAATTTTATCGTTTGGATGCAATCTTTGCGCTTTAAGCTCGATATTTTCAATATCCAATTGTACTTCAGTTGCAGCATCGGTGATGGTAAAGCATTGATTATCATTTTGAGCACGCACTAATCGAATGGTATGTTTTCCATATACGACATGTTCATAGTCATTGAAAATATTCAACAAATGTTTTAACGGAATGAGCATACTAAATGACAAAGTATCTGCCTTGATGATACCAGCATTGTTATCTGAACTCCAAGTCGCTATAGTCAAGGGTTTAGACTCTTCTATGCTATAGCATAAATATCCTCAAACAGTACTCACAATTCCAACATCACGAACTGATTCCAACTCTTTAGCATTTTGTACGTAGCTAATGGATTGAAACATGAAAGCGCCAGCATTATTGACAAAAGATACATCTCCAGTACCCGTTGTGCGCTTGATTTTTCCACTAATATGTAACAGACTTGCGTAAAGAAAGCATATGATTGATTAATGTTAATTTCTATAACATCATTGTTGCGGAAAGATTTAACGTATGGATAGTAGGTACGCCATTCATCTTTTTGAACTGATGTGTCCATTTGAGGTTTTTGGAAGATGTTGAACACTTGCGGAGATAACATTGTAGCCTAAGTCCCAACGAGGCTAAACCAAATTCCATATTCATTTTTGATGACATATCTTGTGATAAACAGGTATAGATATTAAGTACATTGGGCAAACGTATAGTAAGGCTCCAAAGCAAATGTTGAGAGACAATTGCAATCTAATTGTGTTGTTCAAGCAAGATGAAATAAATTTAAAGCATGTGTATGATGAACACGTTTCACCTGATGTGTCATTCAACGATTTCAAGCGTATGTGTGCTGATTGTTGGAATGAAAAATTCGGTACAATGGTGATCGTAAAGGAGTGTGATCTGAATGCAGGCCGCTATCGATATGGCTTCGATAAGTTTATAAAACCATGAACCTATCATGATAAAGTATATTCGTCAACATGAAACCAGCCAGCAAAGAGGTTATAGTTCGCAAAACGAAAATCAATGAAATCGCTAGGATCATAAAAAAGAACTTATCTTTGAAATTGGGTAAATCAGAAGAGGATGAGGCATTACAAAAGTTTTTCGAACCCATATCAGTTCCGCTGAAAAAGCAGTTGGCAGTAGCTAAAAAATCACTCAAGAATGAACATACCACTATACCAAAAAGAGAAGTGAAGGCAGAGGATGCTTCGGTCGGCAATGATGCTGAAATTTTACCGCTATTCCAGAAACTTGAACCTATTGTCAGTTATGATGGAGGTGATGATGATAAAGTGTCTGATAATTATGATGATAATGAAAAAAACATTTGATGAAAATACAATTAATCCACGAGCCTTTCAATCATATATCGATCAGTATCCACCAAAGATTCGAGAATACTTAACACAATATTTGAACGATGATAAGAAGATAGACAAAGTATACTGACCTGTATACGATGTTTATGCTTCAAAATAGTGGATTGATTCAAAGGAAATCGATTTTGATAATGACTACATCAAAATTGCTGTACAGCAAGTGATAGGAACACATAGGAAGATGATCTCATTGTGTACAAACACATTTTAGAATTGTCGAATGTACATAAAAAAGCAAATAATGCATTGAAAAATACTAATAGACGCAAATATATGGAAATCATCAGACCAATGTTTATTCGAAAGTCATCGCGCACAACGGAGGAGCATGGTTTAATGTCAAACAATTCTAAACCTATGGAATACATTTATTGGAATGATACGAACGAATTGTGTGAACGTTTACGATTGTTATTAGCATCCAAAAATGCTTGAAACACTTCACTTGACAATGAAATTATATCCATAATCGAAGAATTGAAAGAGGTAACATCATTCAATAGACATCATTTCCAAGATGACTATCGATAAGTTCGGACGTAGTTCTTCTTCAAGAAAACGAATATTGCGTCCGATAATTGAACTTGGTGATGGTTTAACACATAATCCTGTCGGTAACATTGATTTAAAAAAAATTGAAACTGTGTAACGTAAAAATGCCAGCTAATCCTATGGATGCTACCAACAAGCAGTACGTAGACAATCAGATGAAACAATGGGCTGACGTGTCTACGAAAACTATTGAGGATCTCACCGAGATTGTGAAACAATTAAAAAAAAAAATGAAATTGTTACCAAAACATTCGGTGACTTTCGTAATCGAATTAGCGAGCTGTCTGCTTGAAGACGTTGAATACAAACAGACTTTCGACAACATTCTGGCTAAAAAGCTTAATCACTTGCAGAAAGATGTTAAAACACAGTGAACTTGCTCATATCAGATGTGGAGCGTGCTTACACAAACAATTTGAAACAACTCACTCATGCCATCAACAAAAAAATTGAAAATGTGACTGAAGCACACACCTTAACCAAAAATGTGGAAAGAGAGTTGAATCAGTTTCGAACAAATTGTCGTTTACCAAATGTCTGAATTAGGACTGGATATTACAGATTTGAATATAAGCATAAAAAAAATCCCAGCATCCATAACAAATTTAGAGCAGCTCATCAAAAATAAAAATTAAGATTTTTACGCAATCATTCGCAGTAATGACTTCGAAAGAAAAGGTTCAAGTTGTCAACGAGTTGCATAAACCTGCTCGTAAAACATACCCCCGACGACGTACAATCGTCAAAGGTTTGGATGATTTATGGCAAATGGATCTGGTGGAAATGCGCCAGTATGCTGGACAAAATCGAAATTTTAAATTGATTATGATCATAATTGATTACTCCTCCAAGTACATATGGACTCGTCCATTGAAAACGAAAACCGGTGAGGAAATAACTAAAGTATTTACAGACATTTTGATGCACACGAAACGTTGCCCAAAAAATTTACAGACAGACCAGGGTAAGGAATTTTATAATAGTAAATTCCAAGAACTTATGAAAAAACATAACATCAACCACTATAATACGCACAGCGTCAAGAAAGCTGCAATAGCAGAACGTGTAATCAGAAAGAAAAACTTTTCAAATACTTTAGTTTGAATGGGACCTACAAATGGATAGACATACTACCTAGCATTACAAAAGCCTACAATGATACACGTCACAGCAAGACTGGTTACAAACCATCGCAAGTTAATAAATCCAACGAAAAGTTTATTCTCGATAAAGCAT
Organism: Crioceris asparagi; assembly: GCA_958507055.1. Lineage (NCBI taxonomy): Eukaryota > Metazoa > Arthropoda > Insecta > Coleoptera > Chrysomelidae > Crioceris > Crioceris asparagi. The sequence continues at coordinate 75,919,553 of OY293826.1, read as the reverse complement.
ACACGCACTTGAAGATTGTTGGTCCGCGAAAATTAAAAGCCGGCGACATTGTGCGCTTGAGTAAGACTAACCACCTTTACGAAAAAGGATACACTCCCAATTGGACAACAGAACTATTTAAAATTGTTGCTGTCAAGATAACCAATCCCGTTACATATTTGTTGGAAGATATGCATGGAGTAAAAATCAGTGGAGCTTTCTACGAAGAAGAATTACAGAAAACCTCATCAAATCCTGACATTTATCTCGTTGAAAAGGTACTCAGGAAGAAAGGGAATAAATTGTATGTAAAATGGCTCGGATTAGATAAGAAACACAACAGCTGGATCGGAAAAGACGCAATTGTGTGATTCGATCTAAAAGGCTCCTCCTTGTGCGTGTTTTACATAAAAAACAATGTATTTTCACCAATTTCTGCAGATGTGCTCCGTTTTTCCATTTAAATACATTTAAAAATACAAACAGGGTAATGCGGCAGTTTAGGATTCCTAATTTGACGTAGGCCGGCCGCCGATGAAATGTTCAAGCGCGGTTGCCAAGCTTTGTGTTTTACTTCGCCTTATATACTTTTAATTGTCAATGCTGGTAGGTCAAATAGCATATAACAGAAAATCTTATTAAACAGAAGAAGAAATATAAGAGAATGATATTTCTCTTGTGTCATAAGTACTGTGAAATTTAAATCGAAACATAAGGAATAAAAATATGCCCTATGGTCCAAAGATGAACATTGTTATTGAGAAATATTGAATTTAAACTTCAACTCAAACATGTATGAATGAAATACACAGGAGTAGGGCAAGATTAGTAGAGATTTCTACTAATCTTGGGAGTAGGGCTTCTTTTTAATATTTATGATTGACAGTTAAAAATCGTATTTGATTTGATGAGCCGTAAAATACTAATTTAGAAAGAACAATGATGTGATGGTAATTAGAGTAAATTTTCGTGTAAGATAAGCTACATCGAAGTGATCTTCTTAACTTCTTGTTTGGTGGATTGGGTTATTTTAGTCAGTTTTACGGTTTCATGTGTTGAAGAATCAGTTCTTCAATTATCTAAATGTTAAAACATTAGTGGGGGCACTGAAAAATTCAAAGTAATAATTGGTTCTGGTACTTTTGAGTTGGTGCCGAAAGTCCTCTATACAACTACAGTTGCGTTACTTCAATATTACCACCACCATTAATACTATTTTGTATTTTCTGGCCTAAAGATAGTTGAAATTTAGATAATTGAAGAACTGATATATAATATGCCAATACACAAATTACCAACAATCAAACCTGAAGTTAGCAAGATCAATATAATTAGCTTTTCTTTTTATTATTTCACACGACAAATTACTTTTTTTTAAAAAAAAACTATAAATATCTACTGTAAGACTGTGATAAATTCTAATAAATAAATGAACTAATTGATGAAATAATGACAGAACATTTACCATCATATTATAAAAATATTATTGGCAACACTGTGGACAAATCACGGTCATATTTGTATTATTGCGCATGCGCCAAATAACTCCCAAATTAGGAATCCTAAACTGCCGCATTACCACAAACAGTCAACAAAATGATGTCACATGTAATTTTCGAATATAAATAACGTGTGATTTGAAAAATGTTCATTAGTTGATGTGAAAGTATGTCTGACGATGATGAAGAAATCTTCCAAACCGTTGATCATATCTTAAATCAATATGAAGATACCGCCCAACGAGAGTATGAGGTTGATGACAAAGCTTTAATCATGTTCGAAACTAAAGCTCAAACCGAAAAACCATTACTTTTGATGTAATTTCCTCTACCTCAAACATGTAACTACGAGGTGCGATGTGGTCTGAGTCCTACAAGAGACTTTAGTGCATGCGTTATTCTGAAGCGAAGGTCTACACCTTGGGAAATTTCATTCTCCACCTACGAGAGGGCTTCAGCCATCACCTTGCTACAAGAAATACAACAAAATGTCGAAGACAACGAAGATTAAGCTGCTGCTGATCCTATAGAAACAAAATGTGGAGACTTTGTGAAAGTGACTCAATATCAGTATGGTACCTTTACGAACCTTGTGTATATTTCTAAGTTCAATGACGGAATGAATCTGTATGAAGAAGACATTGAAGCCATTTTAAATGTACAGATGCATGTGATTTCAAATCGACTTGCTATGTTGGAATCCCTCAATTTCAGCGAATTTTATCGAAATTTATTTAATATTGTAAGAAATTGGTTAGGTAATGTAAATTTGAGTGTTTTAGACCTTCTTTATGGAATGTGTGAAGCATCCTCAATCGATTGCATGTAATATATATACCTTAAGGGAATATCTCTTTTATTATAGTTCAGATATTGTACAGAATTTTTTAGATGATGAATTGTTAGATGTTGATTCCAACATCTAACATAGACTGTTAATATACTGTGAAATAAACTTTTTTTGTTTTATTTCATATCTCCACCAAAATATAGTCATTATCACCTTGATAATTCAATCATTAACGAGTTGACAATGAAGGTGATCGTTTCCTTGCTATTGCTGGTACATATCGCGTCATCTAACCTAACTCTACCTGATGCCTGATGCACAGAAATATTTGCAAAAGTATGGTTATATTCAAAATAATACATCTCTCGAAGAGAGTCTAGCAAAGTTTCTAGAAGATTATAATTTACCGATAGATGGCAGCCTTACTGCAGAAACGACTGAGTTAATATCAAAACCACGATGTCACTATAGCGATAATGAATTTGTAGTTTCAACTAAATGGAACAAAACGACTCTGCATTGGTATTTGGTCGAAGTCATTACTGCGAATGATTTTGTAAAAATCTTTATTTTTCTCAGTCTTCTTCGAGACAAAGACCATCCAACACCATCGTCGTGGTAGTCATCGTAAACTCAGTGTGACAAGACAGCAGCAACCTTCTCCAGAAGATACTAGCTCTACATTTAACTTATGTGATGTGAAATATCCTGACGTATTGTTTTTAGCATATTCACCAGGATTCCCAACCATAAATTATACGTAATTTCTGAAAATCGCTTGTGGAAAATAGACATAAATGCTAATAAAAAAGACGATAAAATTCATCAATCTGAAAATCTATATCATGATTATTTAATTAACACTGGAATAACCAAAGTGAATCACGATTTTCAAATTTCGAATGGTAATCTTATGGTTGGAAGCAATAAGAAAGTTTATTTTAGTCAATTTCCAAATTTAAACATCGTTGGTAGCATCAGAACGATTGCTTATGATATACCTAGAGGAGTTGAAGTAGAAGCTATGTTTCAGACAAACAGTGGAAAAATCTATATTTTATTGACAAATGGTGACTATCGAGAATATAATGAAAATGGAGCTCGAAAATTTATGGGTAATACTAGATACGAGTTTCCAGATATTCCAAGCAATTTAACTTCAGCGTTTCGTTATATTGATGGACATATATATTTCTTCAAGAAAAATAATTACTTCAAATACAACGAATTTCAACGAAAACTTGTGCAAGTAGGAGAATTTAATTGGAATATGTTTGGAGTACAATGTCCAAGCAGTGGGCTCTTGCAAGAATTGAAAACTTTGCTTTCCAAAGTAACTTCTTTTTATGAATGATCTTTTTTTCCTATATATTAAATAAAACACTATTTTACTAATATGTTATTTTATTTATATAAAATGTAAAAAATATAATGCAGAAAAATCTCATTCATCGTTCTGTATGATTTCGAAGAGTGTTAGCGAATTTGGTTTCCCCACGTTTTTCAGTCCGCGGAACACCAGCGAATATCTCCCCGAACTTAGCTCCTCCAAATGTGGTATGTATACATCAAACACCCTCTTCGGTAGGAACGTGGCTGCTTCTTCCAACATCAGCAAAATTGTATTTCCAAATGGACTTTTTACTTTTTTCGCTTCAACGATCTTGAATGGTGAGTCGATGAGTAGTTCGGTTATTTTCATAATAGGTTTTTCATTGCTAGCCATCGAAGCTTTGTTTAAAGTTTGAAGAAAAGCCATCTGTAACAAAAAAAGTATTGTTGAAAATTGATCAGAGAGAAAGTATATGTAGGTAATGCTTACTATTGAAGATTGTTTGACAAGAGTACTGTTTAACCGATGATGTAGGCTGCTGGTTGTGACAATAGAATGAGTTTCTCGAGCTTTACTATTTATATTTCTTACAGTCGGATATTAATGATAACCAACATGTTTTTCTGCTAACAATGGGAAACCACACATGAATTGTTTTGTTGCAACAAGTTTCATTTACAATCTCGTGTACATGTACATGTTTATTTATATATGAAATACATGGGTTTTGGATATAGTAAGAAAAATCTAAGTGATGGATTGATGTCCCCAAGGTAATGTCTCGTAGGAATCGTTAGGTAATAGGAATCTTTTATCATCATACGGACTTTTTCGCGATTTTCGTCTGTTTTATACTAAACACGTTGTGATTATATGAACGTATACAGCGTTGGGTAACCAATTTTTCATTAGAATTTTTTAAACAATTCACATAATCATCAAAAGTTATTTTATTTTTTACAATGTTAAATTTAACTCCCTTTGATTTCTTAGTAATTTTAACCCCCAGAACTTTAAATGAGTTCATTTTCGATTTCAAGCCAACAAAGTGTGTGATAACTTTACCATTCGCCTCATCTTTCATTCTACCGAGCACCTTCTTTCGGACACGAGGTATTTTATAAGGATTGTCGAGACTATAATCTGACGTATGAAATTTGTAAAGGTCGGATTTTATCACCTCCTGATGCGCATCACTGCACCAGAGTCCGTACATGAAACTATCGGTATCCATGTATAGTAAGTCACAATTTTCCTCACCCATTTTCGGTAGCATGTGACCGTAATGAAAATCATACATACAAATTTTAGATAGATCCAAACATATATTGGTCTTTACTAATTTGATTGCTACAAGATTTTCATCAAAAATTGTTCGATTTCGAAATTGAGGACTTGCAATAAAGTTTTTCGCTCCATATCGTCCTTCCCAGGATCTAACGAGTTTTACAACTCGATGCTTCCGAATATTCCCCATTGTTTTTCCAAACATCGCATTATTCATTAATTTATAGAGGTTTTTCTCAAATTCCGTTGTGGCTACCGTCCTCAACCGAGTGTTTAACTCAATGTAGGGTTGCAACCAAGCAGACTGTTTAGATTTTAAAATTTTATGAATTTTCGTGATTTCTAGCCCATATTCCAAACATTGCTTCAAATTTCGATAGTGTATGATGTAATTTGTTTTGTTGTACAGTGTAGTCATTAACTTTGTTAATTTTGAGCCGGGAGGGATACGGTGTTTAGCAGCGAATGGAAAATCTTTGTGAGTATCATGTAGTTTGCGAGGATATGTTAAATCAACTTGAAGCATATATCCGTGAGTTGCATCGTCTGCGACAGTCATTACATCGAAATTTTCAACATTTTCGACCCATTCAAACTCACCAAAAGGTAAAAATTGAGACATTGCCCATCCATACAAATTATTTACATCGAAATACATGATATATTTCGATGGTTTCGTCGGATCATATCCTTCACTCATGTATTTGTTGTTTGCCTCGAAATATCTTTTACTACACACAGAAATTCCACCACGTATGTCCTGTTCGATGAACAGAAGTTGGTCAATGTCCTTCAAAAGTTCCAGACGACATTTCGTATACTTTAACATTGCATCCCACGTGTAACCAGGTAAAGTGTAATACCAAGCGGGATCCAAGCCATATGTGTTGTGACACTTTTTACGAAAACACGTCAGCCAACAACAAAACATCTATCTTTAAATACAAGTCAGAGTATGCACCCAAATCAGAAATTTCGAATGCTGTCCATACGTCTAGTGCATGTTGATATTGTTCATCGGTAATCTGTTCATCGTTCAGTTTATTGTAAAACTTGTCTTTTGTCGGCAATTGCTTATCATTTAATTTATCCAAACTATCAATATAGTCGTAGGGAAATATCCCTTTCCTTGTGAGAAGGGTGAACTTCGTATAATCATTCGAAACATAGCTAAATTCACGTGAAATAATTTTGAGATCATGTCCTTCCATTATGGAAGCTAATTTGTTCAACGAAGTTCCCAAAAAACGTAGAGAGTCAATAAATCTAAATTTAATGTCGGTATTATCGTCATAGAGAGTGAAGGATATTTATTTTTCCTTATTAACGGGAAGTACGCTTAAACGACCATTCTTACTTAGTTCTCGAATCATAAAATGACTGTCATAGCTTGAGAGGTTGTAAAACACGATACGTATAACATACTGTTTTTGAAATTTAAATTACATGCTTGGTGAGCGAAGCCTCGAAATGTTTTTGAAAAATGATCATGATCACGAACGATAATGTCTGTCGATACAAAAGCTTTTTCACAAATAATGTAGCGTTTGTAGGTATATTACTTTCATCCATTTTTCAGCTTTAATTGCACCATTTCGGCAATAGTTTTCATTTGGTTAGCGAACCACTGCATACTATCCTCCCCTCGGTAGCTCTTGTAAAACGACAAAGTATCATCGTAGTTACATTTCAAATATAAACCTGCACTGTACGGAGAATGTTTTTGGTATTTAACGGTTTTAGATGAAATTGCATTATTGAAATTCTCTAATGCACACTCAAAATCCACATAATGAATAAACGGAGCCATTTGTTTGTATAAATGATTTTTAAATTCAACATGATCGTAATTGGGGAAGGAAATTATACTATGATTAGCTTTAGAACATAGATATTCATGTTCTTCCAAATTTTTTTGAGATGAAAAGTAATTTAGACATCTGTCACAAATAAATTTTTTATTCTTCTTTTTGTTTACCTGCATTCCAATCAATCGAGATAAATAAATCTTTAATTAGACAATAGTGGTAATGGATTTCTATAATTTCATTGTCAATGGGAGGCGCATCATAGTCGTTTAATTTTGGAAAATATTTATTTTGAATTAACAATAAATTTATATGCTTATCTAATTTATTTTTGGTTAATCTTATGGGTACAACTGAATAAAATTGTTTATCTTTAACTATATTCAACTCCAACGCGTAAACATTTATAGAAATATCGTTTGCTTTTTCAAATTTTGAAATATGGTGTTTTCAAAACTGTTTTGTAATGAGGATATGATGAGGTTCTCGATACCATTCCTTTTGTAGGGTGTAGCGCTGCAACAACCGACTAATAAAAACAGGCTGTATCGTCATTTTGAATATTCAAACATGCATGCTTATTGGCGATTTGTTGCGGTAGTCTGATGAAAGATGAAACGTTTCCAACTTCAACTTTATTAATATTTACCTCTAATGAAATAATTTTAGATAAAGCCCAACCGCTTTCTTTCGCTGAAAATTCAGACAGTTTGTTAGCAATCTGATCGCGAATGTACTCACCAAACCACTGCTGTAGGTCTGTCGTTGTCTTTATATCCACAACGGCATTTTTTGTATTAAAATACTTGAGATCTAAAATTTCCCATCTTTACTTTTTCTCACAAATTCTCCACAGAAACATGTATTAATTTTGATGATTGGAAATTCGGTTAATATTTTTGTTTGTTTTTTTATAAGAATAATTAAACAATCAGACAAAAAATGCTCCAAGTCAATATGATATAAATTAAAAATTATACTGGTTTGAATCCTACTTTTAAAACTTGAATTAACACTCCTCCACTGAACCCGATGTTTAAGTTTTAGTCCACCGCCAGTTTTGTTTCGATTCCTAATTACGTATCTAAAAACTTTGAAATGTCCAATATTTGTCTGAAGTTTTTTCCTAATACCTATCGATAGATACCTGTTATTAATAGTATTGTCACATAATTTAATGTATCTATTTAAACGGTTTATCCAAATTCTTTCATCCCTATCTCTAAAATTGTCTAGCGCATATTTTTGTAATTTACTAATGATGGTGAGTAGGTCGTCTGACTTCTTCACTATATCCATTTTTTAACACACAATCAAAATAAATCTCAAAAAATGAAAACACAGATTTCACGTTTTTCAGTCTGCAGATCAGCGACTCCTCAAATTTTAGTCCCCCTCCAGATGTGACTGCAACAAAACACTCTTCTGTGGTAGGAATATAACCTCTTCCAACTTGTCTCTTTTCTATGATCTTGAACCAATCATCGAAGCCTTATTATGATGAAAGCTATCTATAACAAAAAAAGCATAGTTGAAAATTGATAAGAGAGAAAATATGTAGGTAAAACTTACCATTGAAGGTTGGTTGACAAGAAAACGAGGTCCTCGAAGTTTTCCTTTATTATTTTATATTTATTATTTGAAAACTGTTTTGTTACAACAAATCGAAGAACTATTTTTGTTACAATCGAAGGCTGCTGGTTGTGACAATAGAATGAGCTCCTCGAAATTTTCCTTGCTATTTTTGATGATGGAAAACTGTTTTGTACCATACAATGGTGGTTTTGTGGCTTGAGAAAATTGAATAACAAAATATTTATTCCACTTACATTTTTATTTTCGATTTAAAATTTATACATAATAAACATCATTATATATATAGAAAAATTTATAAATGATATCATAGATGAATTAGTTTCTAAAATTGGTGATTTAATTTTGGGATTTTCTTCACTCCTGCTGCTCTCAAAGCATGTTGAGAATTTCTTTTCATCACCATCGTTGGATATATTCCTAATTTCTTCTGATGGTAGATGAAATATTTCAGTATCTCCCCATGTTCTATTTGGGTAGAACACAAGTCGAATTTTAAACTTATTTTCTCGCTCTGGAATTAGAATACATGCATCTGTCCATCGTTCATAGTTATTTTTCTCATTGCTATACATTGTTGATCGTTGAAACACATGCCTGCTTCGATTACATTTGGTGGTGTATCTACGTACAACATGTTTCCAATTATATTATATAAAAGTATAAACGATGCCTTCAATTTTTCTTGTTTCTTCTCGATTACGTGGACAACAAATGAAAGTCATTAAATATTGCATCATCTTATATTTTTCTCTCGATTGCCAATTACACAATTACGTCGTTTGCATGCTCGACCGTCAACTTGGCTTTCTGGTATTCGAAAACATTTCTCAATACAACAATATTGTTCTTCTTCTGAATTTTGCTGTGATGCTGCTGCTGCTGTTGACATTGCAACACAATGTCAATAAGCTTAATTTTACAATTTTACTTGTATATATTCGAAAATATCCCACCAGCAGTCCGAATTTACCAATTGATTTTTATTTTTCCTTCATACAGTAGTTAAATATACGAATAAGTCTCTTCTTCGCTCGATTTAAATGGTTCAAGAAATGAATCATCATCAAATTTCATGTAGAAGACGATTTCGGGAGTCGTTCGCTTAAAACAATAAGGGTTGTCCGAGCGCCACACCCCTCCGTTGCTGCCACTCATCGTACGCTTCCCATCTTATCTGCACACGTCGAGCAGCGAAGTCCAGCCCCCTCTCCAACGTTACCGTCGATCGTGTGTGCTCCGTATCTGTGTGCACGGCAAGGAGCGCCAGCATATCAAACATCATGGTTCTATGTCCATATGACGGATGCTATCATGTTCCATGTCTCATGCGCCCATGCTGACATGGCGCCATGCTACTGCTGTCACTCTGCAATGCCTCATATTGTTACTCTGCCACTGTCATCTGTCACTATGCGATGCCTCATGTCCCCATGCTAAATGCTATAATGTTTCATGTCTCATGCCACCATGCTGACATGGCGCCATGCTGACTGTCATCTCTGTGTTCCGTGTCACTGTGATCTCTGTCCCATGATGTTCCGTGTCACTGTCACCACGCTGTTCTCAGTTTATGTTCTGTGCTTGACAGGTCACTTCCGTTCCAGAACCCGCTTTGTCTATCTACTGCTATCTAAACTATGGACTGTAGAATATATACCCCCCAGCTGTTGTTTGCCAGCACTACGCCAGCCGATGAACTTTCATATATTGAGAAACTTTTACGAATCGATGTATTTTTAATTGCATTTTCCAAAAATATAAATATTTAAAACTGCGTATACCACCGTTTTTTTTAATAATCGCCATCAAAGTTGTGAAAGTTCAGGTTATGATATCTTTGAACCTGACCACTCTGGATATTCAAAAATTAGATTTAAAATTGCCAAATTTTACAAACTTAATTGACAAACCCTTAGAATTTCGATTTATTGACATAGAAATTAATAAACCATATTTATCTTATTTTTCACGTCATCTGCGCTATTTTACGTCCAATGCTATACTCTCAAATAGTCAATTATCTAATTCCATGTTGCCATGAGCTATCTTAAATAAGAAGGGGAATGAAAAATCATGTTTTGAAAACTTTCCACACACCAAAAGGTATATCTTTGATTGCATTTTTATAAATATGAATACTTAAATTTGCTTATGTTACTGTTATCGACATAAGAGAGACCAAAGTTGTGTAAAGGTAAGATTCTGACATCTTTGAAACTGATTCAGATAAAAAACTAATTAAAAAATTGCCAAATTATATACACTTAATTGCCAAATCCGTAAGATTTCCATTTAAAGCATATTTGTGTTATTATTAAGTTCTTCACGCCTTCGCAGCTATTTTACTTTCCATGCATGATATGTTTTTATACTATGGCTCATGTTCTTGGTATTCAAAATTATGTAATGTGTGTTGCGTGCCATGTTGATTACATTTTTCAGAAATATGAAATATTTAATTTGAGTGTTCCTGTTTTTGATATAATAACGATAAACATTGTTAAGGCGACAGCATGGATGGAATTAAAATTTTAAAATAGTTTAGAAATGGCCAAACAGGCAAAATTTAAAATTAATGAGTTAGCAACCATATAATACGTTAGCAATTAGTAAAAAATAATAGTCTTATTTTCCACTATTCCATAGTTATTTTGGCGTATGTTAATTGGTAGAAAGAGTTCACAGTTTGTTGATTGTGCAGTCTTATCCTATATCCACCAACATACCACCTAAGTCGCCCGCACCCAAAACATTTGCATATAATTTCTTTCAAAAATTTTAATCATTTCCATTGACAATGTGTTTTATTTCTTCTAAACAGTACAATTCATTAGATCTCGATAAAAAATTTTGTTTGTTGTATTGTTTCACAGGTCACTTCATATCTAAATTATACATATTTACCTAATATCTCTCATTTAGCACCGACATTTGATTTTCTAATTTCAATATATTTTATGGGGCAATATTTCCTCAATGTTTGCATATTGGACTAGAATTAGTTGTATCCTTCCAAGCTTTTAGTTTATAAAATGGGACACTGCATCAATCGTTGTACTACAACAGAAGGTCGTGTACAGTGTGTTTGAAAATAAACCATTGGAAGCAATCTGCGAATTTTGAGTCTTACGCAAGTGATATCACCCCACAACGTTTAGCACAGGGTTAAACGTTATAATTGGTGTCAGAAGTGGGATCCTCGCATTTTGCTGAAAATATATAGTGAATATCAGATCGAAAGATTTGGTGAAATGGCAACTATTGCAGAGAAGAATGGGCAAGAAGTAGACTAGAACGTAAAGAACAACATTCCAGGATTATGCTAAAGTATAAAGAAGAATTGACCAAAATTAGACAAGATAAAGAAGAACTGGAAAGAATTAGGCAAGAATATGAAGAAGAACAGGCAAGAATTACACAAGTATTTGAAGAAGAACTGGCAAGAATTAGACAAGAATATGAAGAAGAACAAGCTAGAATGTGTTGGCAACTACGGTCGTAAGAAAAATATCTCATGTTGCGGTAGTCCACCCAGAGGCCCAGCAGGTAGAATGTGCTCCGACCGCAATAGAAGAAGCCGCATGAGCCTACGCAACGATCGAGGCACGAGGCACGAGGCGCTGCAGTCTGCGAGGAAGGAGCAAGTGTAATCGCCGCAGACGAATCTGCAGGCTTAGTCGCAGCCGTCGATGCAATACTGGATGTGATAAAATATTCTGTAATAAATTGACGTCTCCTTGCTACATACATAGATTGCGTGATCGTAACTCAAGATCACGTAGTAGTGAAAATTGTATGGCAACCAAGGATCATGTTAGCTTGTGTAGAAGCACATCACTTGTTCGAGTATGTTCACCTGGAGGTAATCATAGACCGGTGAAACATTTTTATGATCACCGAGGAGAATCAAAAGGAACACCGAGTTATATGTCTTTCTCGGGAAGTGAGAATGAGAACTGGGACAAGAGGATCCAAGGATCTTCCCCAGATGAGATTGTAGAATGTATTGGGATGATGTTTGATCGGGACGATCAAATCTAAGAAGGGGGCAGTGTAACGTGGATAGGTAGTCATGTACTTACGGTTAATATTTGTTTAATAGCTATTTCTACTACCTTGTTTGCTATAGTTGTTGTTTGTATATTTCATTATGTAGTTCTAGAATTATAGTAGATTTATTCTCGATCCTTCCAGAAACTATATGTGAGGTATAATTTGTCATACTATTGTCAGTTTGACAAGGTTCTAGAACATTATTATGGGCGTCTAGATAATCATAGAACATTCTCGATGAATGTCATGTCATGATTCAGATATATAAGCCGTGTCGATCACGGGTAAACAATCAGTTGAATCAGTCAGTCAGTCTTATGAAGTAAGTCTTAGAAAGTCAGTTGATAACAGTCAATCTGGGGAATCAGATATTAGCAGTAGTTCTGTCGGTAAAGACAGTGACAGTATAGATTATCAAGGTGACAAGTGGTGACAGTTGTACAACAAAAGGTCGTGTACAGAGTGTTTGAAAATAAACCATTGGAAGCAATCTGCGAATTTTGAGTCTTACGCAAGTGAACTCACCCCACAACGTTTAGCACAGGGATAAACGTTACAATATTATGGCTATGAAAATTAAAATACATCAATTCTTGGAATAGTTAGAAAAAACTATTGCCTAGGTCATTTCGCTTTTTCCTGATCTAAGTACTGCGTTTTTGTAAAATAATTGATAATTGTCTAGTCCATACGTGTATTTGTGAAACAGTGATTTTTTTCAAGTAAAAAGTAATTAGTAAGTGACAAAGCAACTAATTTTGCAGCGGAAATAGTTTAAACAATAGTTAATGCTGCTAAAACTTGAGACCCGTAAATACCATTGAAACGGCGAAAAAAACTCGCGAGATTAGGATAGTGCTATGCCATACATTACGTTGTTGTGCCGCGAAAATCAAAAATAACGCTATAATTAATAAATTAAAACAGTGACATTGATGAAAAGCCCGTATACCAGATATTTACCAAATAATGTATATATTGTAACAGGAATTTATATTAAAACTGGGTTCGATTTATTTTCACTTATTTATTTATACCAATAACTACACGACTATATACACATTTATATTCACACTATATTTCTCGGACTATAACGACTTTCTACTATCTGATCTATGAAAGATTGTGATCTGTGACTGACTATCTATTACTAACTAACTACTTCCGTGGTCCATGTGTTTATATTCACTTAACCTCCTATCTCGAAGCTTCTCGTCTAGAATAGACCAAATCAGTAGATTCTCCATGTTTCTGGATTCCCAGGATGTGATTACCAACATTCTCAGTCGGCAGAGCAATCGAGATGCTTCCAGGGCTCCAGATATTTGTGTGTATGTGTGTGAGTGTCTTTTATTATTTGGGTGAGTTCTCACGTTACAAAATTTACCAGTTGTGAGCTTGAGTGCTTGAGGAAGTGTGATGGTAATAGTGAGACTTTCAGGTTTTTAGTATCCTTAAACTTGATGGAAGAGGGTACTCTGCAATTGGACGCTCATTCAAAATGATTTTTTCAGCTTCTAACACTACCATGGAGCAGAAAGTTCCTATTTCGTCAAATTCCTCTTGCAGACTCTCCAATTTATAATCTAGTGGTAACCAAATCGGAAGTCCAGATGTCAATATTTTGCAGATTAGTTTCTAAGGCACAGCACACTGGATCCTATAAATTGAGCCTTCTTATTAAAATAAAAGTTGATTTGTCTATCTGAGGGCAAGATAATGTTAGGAAACATACTCAAATATCTTTCACTTGAGTAAAGCTGACAACTATACCACAGCATACCTAACTAAGCTTTGACAATACTAATAGTTGACCCATTAGAAACATCTACTTCAATGAGACTATTTTACAGCTACCAGCAGCTCAGAATCTGGGTATATATACTCATTCGCTCAGAAGCTAAAAACTGTTGTTGATTTAATGATTACCTAGGAGGTTTAAAATATTACTTGCACTTGAAGCAGTCCAATGAATACAAAGCGTGAACTTTAGATATTTGTTTTATTTATGAGAGACATACGTACGCTGCAATCACCATAGTCAAATATTTTTCAAACAGTGAACCCACATAAGGCAACAATAAATTTAAAGTTTCGACTTTTCTCTGAAGAATCATCCTTCACTGGCGACAAAATATTCAATAATCTTAATGTTTTAATCATGCCTCTGTGAAGATTCTAAAATTAGGATCATGTACATAATACATAAAGATTAGAACCTTTATTAGCTCTTGTATTATTACCTGACGTAAATGTGAAATTGTCCAATAAAATGTAAAGTAATAAAATGATAGGTATAATAATCATAATTTTTCCAATTTTAGTTGTACAATTTACAACAAATTTACGCTCACAGCTCACATAACAGATAACGTTATTATTATGATTGCATTCTGATATCGATGTCCGGATCTGATATACTGATAGCAGAGCTGATAGGTTGAAAAAAAATATTTCGAAAACGTGTAATGTATGAAATATTAATAGTTCATATTTCTAAAAATGCTATCAAAGATACATCTTTTGGTGAGGAAAGTTTTCAAAACATGATTTTACATTCCCCTTCTTATTTAAGATAGCTCATGGCATTCGATAATTGACTATTTGAGAAATAGCGCAGGTAGGTATATATTCTCTGGCGCAGATGACATGAAGAATAAGATAAATATGGTTTATTATTTTCTAAGGGCCGATTTCATAATCAAATATAATCTCCATTTAAAACTTAATCCTAAATTAAAACTGAAAACGCGTTTCATAAATATTTTTAACAGACCATTAGTGTTAATCTAACTTTAACTTTAATGCGTCTATATCAGATCTATAAATGTTTAATGGAGATTTAAAGTTAACCTGGAAAACACTTGTGATGTTTGTCAAAGTTTTGAGATAGAATCTTTGGTCATAGTTTCAATATAAATAAAGAGCAGCTATGAACTTTTTATTAGATACAAGTAGCTCTTCATCAGAAGATGAATATGTGAGACGTCCGAAACAATAAAAAAGAGAAGAAATTACTTCGAAATATACGATGAAATAGATTTTTTTGAAAGATTTCGTTTAACAAAAAACACTTTCAACTTTCTGTTGCAGCAAATTGAACCTCAATTGAGAACTTGGTCGAGAAGGTAAGTAATAATTTATATTTCTTGCTTGGAAATACAGCATATTTTTCCATCTCTTCAAAATGTTTGCAGAGGTGGAAGTATTCAACCTATTATCCAACTTTTACTGACTCTAAGGTTTTATGCTACTGGAAGCATGCAAAGATCAGTTTCAGACTTTTGTGGAATATCTACGCCATCCGCTTCACGAATAATTTCAAAGGTTTCACAGGCAATTGCATCCTTAGCGCCAACCTATATAAAAATGGATGAAACTCGAGAAGAAATGGAAAGAACTGCTAGAAATTTTTTATAATATAGCAAGATTTCCTATGGTTATAGGAGCAATAGATTGCACACTAATAAAAATTTCATCACCTGGAGGAAACGATGCTGAGATATTCAGGACTCGTAAGAATTTCTTTGGAGTAAATGTTCAAACTGTTTCTGATAGTAGGTTGTACATCAGAAATATTGTTGCAAGGTGGCCAGGCTCAACACATGACCAAACTATATAATTAATAATACCATTTTAAAAAGGCTCTTTGAAACAGGAAATTTTGGACGATATATGCTTGTCGGAGATAATGGTTACCAACTAAAACCTTACCTAATGACTAAGTTTCAAAACGTAGTAACAGAAAGAGATAATTTATATAATGAATCCATCATAAGAACAAGAAATGTGGTGGAGAGGCAATATGGAGTCTGGAAACGTCGCTTTCCAATTTTACAGAAGGGCTTAGCTCTGAAACTCGAAACGACCCTCATAGTTATCGTAGCAATTGCTGTTTTGCATAATATGGCTCTTCAACAGAAAGAAAGATATTCTAGACGAGTGGCTGGATCCAGTAGAACTAGAGAATATTGACCATATTGAAGGAGCGGTAGAGCCATTAGCAAGTATCGCAAGACGTAATATAATTGAAAATCATTTTGCAAGATTATAAGGACTATAAAATATGTAGATGTTCAATTTATTGTGTTTTATTATTAAATATAAAATTTATTTCAACAAGACTTTTCTTTTTATCTGAGTATCTAAATCCATCAGAACTAGCTGCCTCCTATGAACTTCTGTGTCCCTATCTATTCTTTTTCTTATCTCTTCCTGTTCTAATATAGATTTCTTCGTTTCTTCATCTAAGTATTGTAACTTGAGAACTCACCCAAATAATAAAAGACACTCACACACACACACACTATCACACCAATATCTGGAGCCCTGGAGGCGTCTCGATTGCTCTTGAAGGAGAATGTTGGTAATAACATCCTGGGAATCCAGAAACATGGAGAATCTACTGATTTGGTCTATTCTAGACGAGAAGCTTCGAGATAGGAGGTTAAGTGAATATAAACAAACGGACCACGGTGACAGTTAGTTAGTAATAGATAGTTTGTCATAGAGCACGGTCAGTGAGTTAGTGATAGAACACAGACAGTAGAAAGTAGTTATAGTCCAAGAAATATTGTGTGAATATAAATGTGTATATAGACAAGTAGTTATTGGTGTAAATAAATAAGTGAAAATAAATCGAACCCAGTTTTAATATAAATTCCCGTTACATTGGTGTCAATGTGGAATCAGTGAGTGATTATAAAATTGGACAGACTTTAAGAAACTGCGGTTTCGTGTAGATTTTAGTCACTTTTTGTAAGATTTAAGTTTAAGACTCTTTTGTTCGTTTTCGTGTTGGTGTAAAGAATTTTTGTTCGTGTTTGTGTTAGTGTGAAGACTCTTTGGTTCGTTTTCGTGTGAAGACTTTTCGTTCGTTTTCGTGTGAAAGTGAAGACTTTTGCTCGTTCTCGTGTGTGAAGAATTTTATTCGTTTTCGTGTTGAAGACTTGGAAAACTCTATTGACTAATTGACTTTGTTAATAAAGACAATTCAAAATGAAATTAGTGTAGTTAACCGTGAAACAACTCAAAGAACAGTTGGTGGAGCGGGATTGTGATGATTCCGGTAATAAAACGACCCTCCAGAAACGGTTAAGGGACACTTTGATTGAAAATGGAGAAGATCCTGATGTGTTCGAGTTCCACTTTCCGGAAGAACTGTTATCGAAAAAGTTTGAAGAAGTTTCTAGAACTCTTCAAGATGAAATTAAGGATGTTTCTAGAAATAATAATGAAAAGTTCGAAGAAATTTCTAGAAATAATAATGAAAAATTCGATGAAGTCTCGAAAAAGTTTGAAGAAATTTCTAGAAATAATAATGAAAAATTCGAGGAAGTAACCAGGACATTTGGGGTAAAATTTGATTGAAGTCTCGAAAAATTTTGAAGAAGTTTCTAGAACTCTTCAAGATGAAATAAAAGATGTTTCCAGAAAAAGTGATGCGAGGTTTGAAGAAATTTCAAGAACAGTTGACGAAAACTTTGTCACGACAGAGAAGAACATGGAGCAACTGCAACAAAAAATCAAGACACTGGAAATGGCTGTTAAGAATGGTAACTGCGGTAGGTGCCAGACATTCAAAGGCGAAGATGACTTAGCCGCAGGTAGTATGAGGGTTAAGCTGCCAAACTTTGATGGAAAGTGCTCCTGGTCAACCTATCGAAAACAATTTGAAGCAGTAGCAATGGCTAACCAGTGGACCGAAGAAGAGAAAGCTGTTTCTTTAACCGCTGCTTTACGAGGTAATGCAGCAGATATCCTAAGGTCTATTCCAGCTGGCCAAGCAAACTACCATGTCTTGCTTTCTAACTTGGAGAATCGGTATGGAAACAGTCATCTTCAGCAAGTATACAATGCACAATTACGATCTCGGGGGGGAGGTAGCTCGTATTGTGCGGCTAGCATATCCTACAGCAGCCGATAGCGTCCTTGATGAAATTGCAGTGGACACATTTGTAAATGGATTGAGGGAGAGCGAGCTGCAGAAGGCGTTGAAGCTGGCCAGACCAAAATTGCTAGAGGAAGCACTAGCTATTGCTTTAGAGCATGAAGCCGCTAGCCAAACTTCCCGAGGGCACCGTATTAGAGCAATCGAGGAAGAAGACCAGTCCGATAGAGAGCCCCTGTTAGAAATGATAAGGAAGCTAGTTACGGGGGCTCAATCAAAGAAGAGAGAGCCAAGGTGTTGGAACTGTGGCGAGCTAGGACACGTACGCTGCAGTTGTAAGGAGAAGGTTGCACAGTCGGAAAACAAGAATGGGTCGAGATGAGGGGGCAATCGTCGACCTGCAGAAATAGTGCCCCAGTAATTACAGTCAATGTGTCATCTTCTGGAGGTGCCTTGAGTTTATACATCGATGGTCGAATCAATGGAGAAGACAGAACACTGCTAATAGACACCGGTGCAACAAGAACAATAGCCACGCCAGAGCTCAACATGGATCATTCCCGGATACTACCAACAAAGGTCCAACTCAGAACAGCAACTGGAGAGAAAATAAGAACACATGGTGAAGCGAGCATGACCATCAGCATTGGCAAGATCACCACCAAGCACAGAGTTTTAATCGCTGACATATCTAACCAGTTTATTTTGGGAATGGACATTTTGAAGAAACTTGTAGCTGAGTTGGATGTCAAAAATGGTGTCTTGAAGATCGACAATGAAGAACTGCCCTTTCACGAGGATAACGAAGATGTTGTCCGATTGATAACGACTAGTGACGTAATAATACCCGGTTATAGTGAAAAAATATTGATGACAAACCCGGACGGAAACTGCAAATCTGGAAGTCTGAAACTGGTAGAAGAAATGAATAATAAGGAATTTCTGACAGCTAAAGCTCTTGTTCGAGTAGGAGATATCGTTCCTCTCAGAGTAATGAATCTAAAGCAGAGCCCCATCAAGTTGAGCAAAGGAAGTATGGTTGGAAATTGTGTTCCTGTATCAGCGATATGCACTGTAAGAACGATTGATAAACCATCCAGGACCAGATATTCGAGCTGATTGATGTGGTCATCAATACTTTCCAGGACTAAGACGAGAAACAATTTCGAAAAGTGAGAGATATGCTTGTGGAATTCCAGGACGTGTTTGCGATGGAAGAAGAATACAAAGGTAAAACAAGTATAGTGACTCACAAGATAAACACGGGGAACGCTCAGCCAATAAGACAGCAGCCAAGAAGACTTCCATTGGCCAAAAGAGACGAAGCCGAGAAAATGATTCAAGAAATGAGCAAACAAGGAGTCATTGAGCCATCAAATAGTCCATGGACCTCGCCAGTAGTGCTCGTGAAGAAAAAGGATGGTTCTACAAGATTCTGTGTAGATTACCGACTTCTGAATTCAGTCACTAAGAAGGATAGTTATCCGTTACCCAGAATAGATGACACCTTAGATACTCTCTCTGGGTCACGGTGGTTTTCTACACTAGATGGATACTGGCAAGTTGGAATGGATTCCGCAGATCGAGAGAAGACTGCTTTCTCGATAGGATCAGGGCTCTGGCAATTCACTGTGATGCCGTTTGGACTATGCAATGCTCCCGCTACATTTGAGAGGCTCATGGAAGCAGTTTTGAGAGGACTGACATGGCAAACCTGCCTAGTGTATTTGGATGACGTAATCGTGGTAGGAAAATCATTTGAGGAACACTCGAAGAATTTAAGAGAAGTTTTCCAACGATTACGTGAGGCCAACCTGAAGCTGAGTCCTAAGAAATGTTATCTGTTCCGACGTGAAGTAAGATATCTGGGTCACATCGTATCTGGGGACGGCGTCACGGCAGACCCAGAAAAGATAACAGCTATTAAGGAATGGCCTATTCCCAAGAACAAGCATGAGATTAGAAGCTTTCTGGGCTTGTGTACCTACTACCGACGGTTTGTGAAAGGTTTTGCCAACATCGCTAAGACTCCAACTAAACTAACAGAAGAAGGCAAAGAATATTCCTGGAATGATGAGTGTCAGAGAGCTTTCGAACAACTGCGAGAAGCTCTTATCAGTGCACCAATCTTGGGCTATCCGAGGCATGACGGAAAATTCGTGTTGGACACAGATGCCAGAAATACAGCCATTGGTGCTGTCCTCTCTCAGATTCAAGATGGGCAGGAGAAAGTGATTGCCTACTTCAGCAAGGTTTTGTCAAAATCAGAGAGGAATTATTGCGTTACCAGAAGGGAACTGTTGGGAGTAGTGAAAGCCTGCGAACACTTTCATAAGTATTTGTATGGTCGCCGCTTTCTAGTTAGAACTGACCATGCAGCGTTGAAGTGGCTCCTGCAATTCCGTAATCCTGAAGGACAAGTGGCAAGATGGTTAGAACGTCTTCAGGAATATGACTATGACATCGAGCACAGGGCAGGAAAAGTTCATGGAAACGCAGATGCCTTATCCAGAAGACCGTGCAAATATAACTGCACCCACTGCTCGAAGATGGAAGAGAAGCTTTGCCCTAAACGACGAACAACCGTAGAGAATGAAGAGTGGCAGCCCGAACAAATGAAACTGGCCCAAGAGAATGACCCATGTTTGAGAGTGGTCTTGGAGTGGATGCGCCGTAAGGAGAGGCCGTCTTGGCAGGATATAAGCTTACGAAGCCCTGAAGTGAAAGCATATTGGAGCCAATGGGACTCTCTTGTGTTAAGAGATGATCTGCTGTATAGAACCTTTGAGTCTGAAGATGAAACTGAATCCAGACTACAACTAGTTGTGCCAAGGAACAAAGTGCCGGAGGTACTACGCCAGCTACATTATGGAGCCTCGGGTGGGCATTTTGGAATCACCAAGACTCTGTAGAAGGTTCGGGAGCGATTCTATTGGATGAATTGCAAAGAAGATGTGAGACAGTGGTGCCGTAAGTGTGAAGTGTGTGCAGCCAGCAATAGACCACTTGGCAGAAAGCGGACACCTATGAGGCAGTATAATGTTGGGAGTCCCATGGAGCGAGTTGCTGTGGATATTGCGGGGCCATTTCCTGAAACGGACAATGGGAATAAGTATATCCTAGTAGTCATGGATTATTTCACAAAGTGGACAGAGGCATACGCAATCCCTATCCAAGAAGCATCGACCGTTGCCGAAGTGCTGATGAAAGAATTCTTTTCACGTTTTGGCGTTCCTCTTGAAATCCTTTCATGAGTTAGCCAGACAGAACATCCAGCTTGCCAGTGATCGAATGAAGCACCACTACAACATTCGATCAGCTGATGGAGTCTTCAACGTGGGGGTATAATCCCCAACGATGTCGAGGCCTTTGTCCCAAACTCCAAAAGCAATGGGAAGGGCCATATGAAATTATGAAGAGGATAAATGACGTCATCTATCGTATCCGAAAGTTACCAAGGGGAAAACCTAGAGTGGTGCACATAAACCGACTTGCACCATACACTGGATTGAACAACCAGGAGGAAGCACGAGTGGCTCTTCAAGAAAAGAACGTTGAGGAGCGAAATGTCAGTTTCAACGACTTCATGTCCAAATACGCAGATCGGAAGAAGGTCAGACTCGATGTGACAGTTGAGGTTCAACAAGACCTTTTCAAACTACCAGCTGACGTTTCTATTGCCCATTGTGTAGCGGAGGATCTAAGTATGGGCCGAGGAATTGCTCTGGTGTTTAAAAGGAAGTTTGGAAGATTGAATGAATTGTCAGCCCAACGACCAAGAATAGGAAAAGTTCTGCGACTAGCAGATGGTAATCGGAACCTCTTCTATTTGGTTACGAAGAAGATGTCTAGAGGAAAACCCACTTACAAGGACATCTGGCATGCACTGAAGAGCCTAAGGAATGAAGTCAGGAATTATGACATCAAGAAGTTGGGTCTTCCGAAAATAGGCTGCGGGTTGGACGGGCTAGATTGGAAGATTGTAAGGAGCATGATCGAATACATCTTCCAGGACGCTGGCGTGCAAATGACCGTGTGTCCAAAAGGAGTGCACTCAGGAAAGACGATAGACTGTTATTTTTTCAACAAGAGTGTTTGCTTGGCAGGAACCAGGTGCAGATTCCGCCATGGAACGGAAATCCAGCAAGTTACTACCAAGGATGATTCTGATCGGGACGATCAGATGCTAAGGAGGGGGCAGTGTAACGTGAGAACTCATCCAAATAATAAAAGACACTCACACATACACACACTATCACACCAATATCTGGAGCCCTGGAGGCGTCTCGATTGCTCTTGAAGGAGAATGTTGGTAATAACATCCTGAGAATCCAGAAACATGGAGAATCTACTGATTTGGTCTATTTTAGACGAGAAGCTTCTTCTTCTTCTTCTTCTCATTAATATGGCCCTTTCCTAACTGGAAGTTGGCCAGCTCATTCTTCTTATTTTTGTAGGGTCACAGTTATGTGAGTCTGAGTCTAACTCATACCCTAAAATTGTGGTTTCCTAAAAGGTGTAAAAGGGTATTAATAGACAAATAACATAACAAACGAAAAACTTTTCTTGTTCCGGGGTAACGGCGGAGCATTCACACCCAGAAATGTTACCTCGGATTTTTACGACCCAGGGTAATAAAGGTAAGGATATTTAGTCTAGTTAGCATGATCATCAAAGATTGATTTTCTTGTATATGAAAATTTTTATAAGGAGTATTTAAGTTCATTTCTTTCAATATCGTCAAACTGTTCATTGGAGTTGTAATTCCAGTTTTACGGAGTTCTTCGTAGATGTTAAAATTGGGTATCTCATTAATGGGACATTCAAGAATAATATGATCTACATTTTCTATTTCGCCGCATTCGCAGTAAGGAGTTTCTCTAATGCCAATTCTGTGAAGATGGGATACAGTAAGGCAATGTCCTGTTCTCATCCTTATGATTGTTGTTAAGTGTCTCCTGTCTATGAAGGGAAACTTTGAGTACCATGGGACTTGTGGAAATCGGTCCTGAACTTGAGCATAGTATTTTCCTTTTATTTGGGTGGTAGTCTGCCAATATTTTGAAAATTTGTTTTTAAATTGCCTTTTTATGTATGGAATCATCTCATTTGTATATATCTTCAATTCCATAGGAATATTCAAATTTCTTCCTACATTGGCCAGGTTATCTGCAATCTCATTTTCTTGTATCTCGGAATGTCCCTGAACCCAAGCTATGCAAATATTGTTATCCTGTTCGTTCAATTCTACTATTAGTTGTTTAGTCTTAAGAAAGATATAATCACTTTTATTATCAATTTTAGTCTTTGAAAGTTTTTGAAGCGTACTTAATGAATCCGTAAAAATGATACATTGTGTTTTATCATTTTGTATACATGAGCATATTCCCTTATGTATTGCAATAATTTCTGCTGTACATATATTAATGTGATTTGGTAATTTGGAGGAAAATGAAAAATCGATAGAAGGTATATGTACCCCCATACCTGTTTTCTCATTGCTTTTGGAGGCGTCTGAATATACAAATGTACGAGATTGTTCAAATTTTTGTGTAGCCATTGTAAAAATGTGTTTTTTATTGAAGTCGTCTTTTTAATTTTCAAATTCAAACACGGGATATTACTATTTTGAATTTTATAATCAAATTCAAAACAAGGTAATCTATTACTCCTGTAAAACAATCCCAAAAATGGTTCCAAGTAATTATATGCCTCAATCATGTAAGGGATTTCTTTATTTCTCCAATACCCTTGGCTAAATCGACAGTATTCCCGTATCTTTATCAATTTTGAGATAAGAGGATGTTCTCTGTAACCTACTATTTTTAATAAAAATTTTGTAGCTAACCAACTTCGTCTGTACTCAAGGGAGACCTCTGCTGTTTCCGCCAATAAGACATTCGTTGGAGTGCTTTTCATACATCCTGTTATGATTCTTATTGCCTGAAACTGCACTGAGTCTAATTTACTAAGAACTTTTCTACTCGCCGGTTTAATCAGTATTATTCCAAAATCTAAATGAGACTTTACTTACCCGTTGTAAGCCATCTGTAAAGTTTTTGGGTCTGCGCCCCACCATACCCTACAGAAGGATCTTATAATATTTATACCTTTAAGGCTTTTTTGAGGTTTTGGGTCCAAATAACTCCCAAATACGTTATATTGGCTTTATAGGGTATAATTTTATTGTTAAGCATTATTGGTTCTATATTATCTCTTGTTCTATTATTTGCATGGAAGAACATTGTTTCGCACTTATTTAATGATAGCTGAAAATTATGCCTATTCATCCACATGGAAATTTTGTTCAGTGTCGCATTAATTTGTGTTAGCATATGTGAGGAATTGTATCCTTTAATGAGAAGTAGGAAATCATCTGCGATCCTTGAGCTATTCCCATAGTTGACTGTTTTGGTCCATGAATAAGACCATCTTTGTCTCTTATGTATATATTTCTATTTACCATAAGTCTAAATATAAGATTTGCCAATTCTGTCGGAGTATTCATTTTGATTAAATAATTGTATAATAGGTGAATATTTACATGATCATATGCTGATTTAATGTCAAGAAAAACGGCAATTACTGACAGATTTTCGCTGAAGGCTAATTGAATATAGGTAGAAAGATAACTTAGGTTGTCGTAAATGCCTTTACCTTTACGAAAACCTATTTGAAATATTGACAGTGTTTCGTTATGTTCTATTTGCCACTCTAATCTGTTTTTCGTCATATTTTCTAGAGTTTTGCAGACGCAGGACGCTAAAGTTATGACTCTATAATTATCAGCTATGTCTGGTTGTCTGTTTGGTTTTAGGAAGGCCACTGTTATCTGTTCTTTCCACTGCGAGGGTATGTTCCCTTGAAAAAGACACTGATTGTAAATTTCGAGTAATTTAGTTAAAGCTAAATCGGGAAGATTTTGCAACATAGCATAAGAAATATTATCCATTCCCGTAGGCGTGTTTCTTTTTGTTGCAAGACTATTTTTTAATTCGTTGATGTTGAATTGTTTTATATCATTATTTTGTGGTTTCAGGGTGAAATCTGGTTCAATGAGGCATCCGGTGAGTTTATTAAGTATTGTTACACTCATTGATTCATTAGCGCGGTCTCTGTTGTAGATCTTGTGTTGGATATTACTAAATCTTTGCAATGTGGCCCAAATTTTTGAAGAGTCAGTGTTGCGATTCAAATTAGCGCAGAACTTTTGAAATTAGTTTTTTTTTTGTTTTTTGTAAATATCTTCTAACTACCGCTATAATTTTTTTTGCATTTAAATAGTTATCTAGAGTCGATACATTTTTGAATTTATCGATTGCTGCTTTTCGTTCCAATATTTTTTCCGTACATTTTTGATCCCACCATGGGTTACGAACCTGTTTTGAATGGTTAGTATTTTGATTGTTTTTTTAGGGATTGATGTCTCAGCAGCTATATTGATAATTTCAATTAACGATTCGTAGGTGGGACTACTTTCGTTCTGTAGAAAATGAGAAATTTCCTTTTCATATCTATTCCAGTCTGCCCTTGAGTACAGATACCTGTTATAACTGAGAGGTATGTTGTGGTAGGAATTATCCTCAATCATTTTGACGTGGCATACTGTTGGAAAGTGATCACTGTTCGCACAATCTGAAAGGACAAACCATTCAGAATTGGGAACTATTTCGCTAGAGACCAAAGTCAAATCTACCGAGCTTGGATTCTCTGAAGGTGGGGTCATCCTAGTGGGAGAACCGTCGTTCATGATTACCAGATGATAATCATCTGCTACTTCTACTAATATATTACCGTTATAATTATTTATATTACTTCCCCAACTCTGATGATGGGCGTTCAAATCTCCCATGAGGATAATCGGGCCATTGAGATCACCTAATAGCCTATCAAATGTTTTTGGATTAATTTTATTTCTCGGTGTTGAGTATATTGTAATTATGTTTAGTTTCATTATTTTGATGATAATAAATTGAAAATCATTGGTTTGTAACCTATCGTTTCCACTGATTTCCAAAAAATTCAGGTTTTGCTTAATTATTATTGCTACTCCTGCTTTTCCGTCTTGGCGGTCTCTACGAATGACCTTGTGATTTTTAATGTAGAAATTATGATTTGATTTCAACCATGTTTCATTTAGTAGAACGATATCTGGTTGTTCATGTCTAATGAGATTAACAAGATTATATCTATTTGAATTTACACTCCGTATATTCCATTGAATTATTTTCAATTGCTTGTTTTCCATTGATTTTTTTTTTGATATATTTATATATATTTTTTTTAATTTTTTTTTTTATTTTTTTTAATTTTTATTTTTTATTTTAAATAATTAATTTAATTAATTTTGATTGGGATCATCTATATCAGGTGTAATTTTAGAGAGATGATAATGATTATTTATCAAATCTCTAATATGTTGTTTAAATTCATCAGGTATTCGCATAAAATTATTATAATAATCAATCACTATTTGTGAGTCCGAGTATTTCTTTTGAAAGGATGTACTAGGTGTAATATGAGATCTTTGCGAGGCACTTATAGGCATAGATTGTAATAATAGAGAGGGATTGTGTTGTTGCGAAATTGTTTCACGCGAGATTTTTTCTGGTCGTCCATTAGGGGAATATAGACATTCCTCATGACTGGATTTATCGTAGGTTTTTTTGATTTTGCATTTTTTCTTCCTTGTGTCGAGCTAGCGGCTGCTTGGTAGGATCTTTTAGATCGGGTTAATTGACTTTCTGCTATGGTACGCCTTTGATTAATATTTACTTGGTTGTTTGATATATGGTTTCTTCGTGTTGGTAAGTTCGGGAAATCCTGGGGGTGTCTGACAAAACTATTTCTATTATTTTGAACTCCAAATTCCGTATATGCTGTGTTTTTGTACACGATTGGTACCATTCGGTTTGCGTGGAAGTACGAGAGATTTTTCATATCCCATGAATTCTTTGATTGTTTTTTTGTCTTTTATATTCCGGACATTCTTTGTCTGTAGATTTATGATTAAAACTTTTACAATACATGCATTGCATTAAACATGTTTGATGTACCTGATCCTGACCGTCCCCTACATTCTCATGAATTTGACTACAGGTTTGGCATTTAGCCTTACTTTTACATTGACTTTTAACATGCCCGTATATCAAGCAGCGATAACATTGTGTTACAGGAGGAATATATGGCCTTACTGGTGTGCTTAAATGACAAATATTGATTGATTTAGGTAGAATTATGTTAGAATATTGTAACTGGTAATCAGACATCCTTACTCTTAATATACTTTACTTTCTTGTTCTATAAAAATTGTTAATCCATGTCATTCTGTCACTACTGTCACATATAGATAATAATACATATACAGGGTGTAACTGAATAAGTGTAAAACATTTAAGGAGGTGATTCCTCATCGAAAAAAAGATAGGATCTTTCATATAAAGAAACTTCATTGGAGCATCCCTTGTTAAGATACAGCCCCTTAAAGGGGGTACATAAAATTTGTATAACAATTTTTTTCACAAGCACTGAAAAAGTTACAATATTGAAATTAACCTGACGTTTTGTACTACCAAAAAGACACTTAGCCAGTAATTTATTTGGTTTACCCCATGGTTGTAAGGGGTGAAAAACGCAACCCCTAAAATTTATTTCCAATGTAACTTTTTGTCTTATTATTTGTTTACCATTTAAAAATTTATTTCCGATAGCCTGTTTCATTCTAAACAAAAACTGTCTCTTGGGTTTTTTGCCCAAAATAAACCAGTAAGCAGCAAAACATTTATTTTACGAACAACTACAGAGATACATCGTCATAAATGCGAACTGGATTTATTGTTATTTTGTAGTTAGTACCTGCATTAAACGATTAAAGGGTAATAAACAAAACTAAGTTATTAATAACAACACACAACATGTAGAAATCATAGTGAATGTTCAATATGTCTACCTTCAAACATTACGCATGCGTCTAGACGTCGGCGCATTGAGCCACGTATTCGCTCAAATATTCCTGGAGTCTCTCTGATTACCCTGCACGCATCGATGATGCGGTTTCTTAAGTCCTCTACATCGCGAACAGGAGTACGATATACCAAATGCTGTGAATGGCCCCAAATAGAGAAATCGAGAGGATTGAGATCCGGGGATCGAGCGGGCCATTTATGTGGTCCTCCTCGACCTATCCACTGATTTGCATATGTTTCAGTTAAATGCTGACGTGCTACTTGACTAAAATGGGCGGGAGCCCCATCATGCATAAAAAACATATCCCTTCTGACGCCCAAAGGAACTTCCTCCAGCAGTACTGGATGCACTTCTCTTAAAAATTGAACGTATGCCTCACCATTTAATCGAGGAGGTAGAAAATGAGGCCCAATTAAATCATCCCCAATAACTCCGAGCCACACGTTAAGAGAAAACTGTTCTTGATGGCTAGTTTCGACAATAGCGTGAGGGTTTTCATCAGCCCATATGTGGTAATTATGAAAATTAATAATCTTGTCCCGAGAAAAACTACATTCGTCTGTGAATTCTATCGTCTTCAGAAAGTCACAATTTCTTCTAATCATTTCCAGCATCCAATTGCAAAATTCAAGACGGTTCGGAAAGTCTCGCGGTAACAGTGCCTGTACTCGTTGCAGATGGTAAGGGTATAAGAGTTGTTCCTTTAAAATTCGAAATACCGTCATATGATCAACATTTAGCTGGAAAGCAATCTTTCTAGTACTGGTAGTAGGTTGTTCTTCAATCAAATTAAGTACTGCTTCCTCAAGCTGTGGTGTTCGTATTTCTCGATGGCGACCACAATCCTGCGTTCTTTTGTCGAATGAACCATATTCTCGTAATCGTTGATGAAGTCGAGCAAATATTCTATGTGAAGGATGCTGCCGTTAAGGATACATTTCAGCATATCTTCTAGAAGCTTCTAACCCATTCCCCTGCGACAGACCGTAAACGTAATGCATATCAGCCATTTCCTCATTTGTGTATGCCATTTTATTAACAAGTGAATTATTAAAGTAACAAAGTAAGAACAGAACAACAACACACAATTAGTATTAATTCAATTTCGAAAATTCCCAAACTGACAGCATCATACCAATTTAATTGTCACTATCGCTAATAGCGACCTACTAGATAGATTAGTTTCGTATTTTCGCATTTATGACGATGTATCTCTGTAGTTGTTCGTAAAATAAATGTTTTGCTGCTTACTGGTTTATTTTGGGCAAAAAACCCAAGAGACATTTTTTGTTTAGAATGAAACAGGCTATCGGAAATAAATTTTTAAATGGTAAACAAATAATAAGACAAAAAGTTACATTGGAAATAAATTTTAGGGGTTGCGTTTTTCACCCCTTACAACCATGGGGTAAACCAAATAAATTACTGGCTAAGTGTCTTTTTGGTAGTACAAAACGTCAGGTTAATTTCAATATTGTAACTTTTTCAGTGCTTGTGAAAAAAATTGTTATACAAATTTTATGTACCCCCTTTAAGGGGCTGTATCTTAACAAGGGATGCTCCAATGAAGTTTCTTTATATGAAAGATCCTATCTTTTTTTCGATGAGGAATCACCTCCTTAAATGTTTTACACTTATTCAGTTACACCCTGTATATACATTATGTATGAAATGTGTTACACGTACGTGTGTAAATAAAATAAAACATCAAATACTATCGTATATCGTATCAATCGGCTAATTATTTCTAATCCCAACATTGGTTATGGGCCCAGGATAACTCATAGAGCCGATTGGATAAAGTATTTTTGGTGTTTTTGGTGTGATGAAGTGGACTGAAAGATAAAGCACATTTTCATTCCGAAAATTTGATTGTATTATCTTTAGTGCGAATATGAGTACCACTACGGATACGGGTACCACTTCAACCATGACGACTAACACAAATACCTTTGTTCCCATGATGTCAGTTATGTCGGGAGGCTCTTCAAATGTTGAGAAATTGAATGGCAGCTCCAATTTCGGCGCTTAGAGTTTTATGATGCAACTTCAATTGATAAATATGGGTCTATGGGACTGTGTAGAAGCAGCAGCACCAGTTGATCGAAACATGGATAGACGTGCGTATGCAGAAATTTGTCTAAATGCCGAACCTGTGTGTCATGTACATGTTCGGAGTGTATCAACGGCGAAAGATGCCTGGGATAAGTTGAAAAATGCTTATGGAAAGACTGGTGTTAGTAGGCGACTATTTTTGAAGAAGAAATTATTTCATATACAGTATTCAACCTATGTTTCAATGGAACAATATATTACAGAATTTTTGAAAATTGTGCAGCAGCTATCTGAATTGGGCTGCACGATGAATGATTCCGAGTTAGCTGAACTAGTACTTATTGGTCTTCCTGAAGAATTTAGTCCTTTTATAATGGCACTAGAGGGTGTTCATGAGACATTAAGCCTAGAAACAGTGAAATCTAGATTGTTGAAGATAGCTGAAGACAAGAATGAAGCGGAATCATCAGCATTGTTTGCACAGAGTAGGTCCAAGAAAACCTACTTGTTATCATTGCAAACAGAAAGAACACATTAAGCCAAAGTGTCCCAAACTTCAGACGAAGCATTCTAAGATTACATCAGAATCTCCGAAAGGGTCCTCACTGAAGCCAAAGAATATGACTGCTACTCCGGCCATCAATGTTGGTCTCATCCCTAAAGGCGCCTGGATAGCAGATTCTGGATGTTCTGGACACATGTCTGGAGATAAGTATTTCTTTGGAAATGTAAATATATCTTATAATGGGACAGTTTCTTGTGCCAATAATGGCAAATTACCGGTAGAGGGTAAAGGTGATATATCTCTTTTGTTACTCCTAGAGGCCCTATACAACCTGCCAAGGATTTGTTGGAACTTGTTCATATCGATCTTTGTGGACCTATGTCTGAACCAACCTGGAAAGGTGCACGATATTTCATATCATTCACTGATGACAGAAGTCGAAAATCCTTTGTTTATTTTCTTAAATCAAAAGATCAGGCTCTAGATGCATTCAAGAAATTTAAAAATATGGCTGAAAAGCAAACTGGTAAACAAATACTTAGACTTCGGAGCGACAGGGGAGGTGAATATTGCAGTAATGTTTTTAATGAGTTTCTTTCTTCAAATGGCATTGTACATGAGAAAACTCTTCCAGAAACCCCTCATCAGAATGGAGTGGCGGAAAGGTTAAATAGAACGTTAATCGAAAAGACAAGAACAATGCTCATTAAAGCTGGTTTATGAAAACGATACTGGGGAGAGGCGCTAAATACTGCAAATTATTTGAAAAATAGAAGTCCGACAGCAGCATTAGAAGATACTCTTCCAGAGGAAGTATGGACAAACAAAAAGGTTAGTTTAAGCCATTTAAGAGTGTTTGGTTGTAAAGCTTATGCCCTTACTTCGGATCAAAAGAGAAAGAAACTTGATCCTAAGGCAAAACCATACATAATGATGGGATATGTTGAGGGATCAAGAGGCTACAGGTTAGCTGACCCACAAATTGGTGGCAAACTCATAGAGTCTCAACATGTAGCGTTCATTGAAAATGAGTTTTTTATTTCCAAAGTTGAAAAGGGAAAAGCAAGTAACTCTAATGAATTTAAAGAGAATATTGTTGTGACATTCTCAGGTGGTTTTGAAATAATGAATACACAAGGTGAAATTATCAAACCTGATATCTCTAGGACTGAGATAAGCAAAGAAACAGATAACCAGCAGTATATGCAATCAAATGACAATTCAAATAATACTAATGAAGTAAACAATGAACAAAATTTAGATTCATCCACTTCATCTGAATCTAATGAAAATTTGAGAAATGCAAATCTACAAGATGTAGATGGACCAAGATCAAGTCGTGTGAAGAGGCAACCTGAATGGATGAAGGACTACGTAATAGAAACAGAAAGCTCTTTTGTTGCATTGATAAGTTATTTGAATACTCGAAATGATATTGATTGTGACTTATCTGAACAAATTGTTTTTTTGGAAATACCAGGTGAGCCGTCAACCGTTGAGGAAGCATTACAGGGTGAAAACAAATTGGAATGGAAAAGAGCTATGCTGGATGAATATAAATCATTACAGAAACATCATATATGGGAATTAGTGGATAGACCGAAAACGGGGAACGTAATTAAATGTAAATGGGTATTTAAAATTAAAGGGAGCTTTGATAACCCAAAATTTAAAGCTAGATTGGTTGCTCGTGGATTTTGTCAGAAACAAGGTGTTGACTATGAAAATACTTTTGCACCTGTTGTGCGGCACTCAACGCTTTAGATTTCTATTAGCTTTGGGAAATGAGCGAAATATGGACATGGAACATCTAGATGTAAAAACAGCGTTTCTCCATGGCGACTTAGAGGAAGAAATCTATATGGAGCAACCTCAAGAATTCGATGATAATAGTGGTAAAGTTTGTCTTCTACGTAAAAGTCTTTATGGACTCAAGCAAGCCAGTAGAGCATGGAATTTAAGGGTTCATAAAGTTCTTATCGAATTAGGATATACTCAAACAGCTTGTGAAAGATGTGTATATTACAAATATTTGGAAAATAAGATGCTTGTAATCGCTTTATATGTAGATGATTTCTTTATTTTTACTGAATCATTGACATTAAAGAAAGAATTGTATATTTGTCTTAAAACACATATTAATATAAAATTGTTAGGTGAGATCAAAAACTGTATTGGCATGAAGGTTGAGCGTAATCGACAAGCAGGAACTTTAAAAATTTATCAAGATGATTATATTAACAAATTATTGTCTATGTTCAATATGACTGCCTGTAAAGGAGCTCAAACACCAATGTCTTCATCAGTTAAGTTTACAGTTTTTGAACAATCTGAACCAGATTTAGATGTACCTTACCAGAAACTGATTGGTGGGCTCATGTATCTGAATGTTTGTACTAGACCTGATTTATCATCTGCAACTAGTTGTCTTAGTCAATTTAATAAAAATTATGGAAAGATACATTGACATGCTGCTCAAAGGATTTTACAATATTTGTCAGTAACTAAGAATTATGGTTTGTTATACAAGCGAGGAACTGGGAAATTAACTGTATTTGCGGATGCCAACTGGGGAGACAATACAACTGATAGACATTCATTCACAGGTTTTGTAATCAAATTTGGAGACACAGCAGTGTATTGGGAAACAAGGAAACAGAGAAAGGTAGCTTTATCAACTTGTGAGGCAGAATATTATAGCATGTGTAGTGTAGCGAGAGAAATTTGATTTATAAAGAATTTGTTGTCTGAATTCAAACTTGATTTGTATACAATTCCAATTTATAATGATAACTTGAGTGCTATTCAATTGATAAAGAATGAACACCATCACGGTCGAGCAAAACACATAGATATGATTTTTCACTTCATAAGAGAATTATGGATTGATAAGACTATTTCAATCAATTATAGGCAAACATGTGATATGGTTGCGGACGTTCTAACAAAACCATTATGTATAGAAAAACACTATCATTACCTAAATGAACTTGGGATGTCAGATTAAGTGGGGGTGTTAGAATATTGTAACTGGTAATCAGACATCCTTACTCTTAATATACTTTACTTTCTTGTTCTATAAATATTGTTAATCCATGTCATTCTGTCACTACTGTCACATATAGATAATAATAAATATATATACATTATGTATGAAATGTGTTACACGACTGTACTTTTCTATAATCAAAATTAACGTGTGTAAATAAAATAAAACATCAAATACTATCGTATCAATCGGCTAATTATTTCTAATCCCAACAAATTACACCTTCAAAAGTAAATAATACTGTTGTTGCTTCATATTCAACGTTTCCATCTACTTTTTTTTCTATTCATTCTTCTAATATCTATAATGTTGTATGGGCACACTGTCATGCTTCTGATGTCCTCCACTGAGAAGGAAACATCCATATAACGGGCGATACCCTTACATGTTACCTGATTGTACGGGATATACATTTCATACCCTTTATTTTTTAAAGATTCATTTTTTACGAATTTATTAGCAGCTACATGTGTAGAAAACTGAATTCCTAATTTATTTCTACCTTTGTTTTCTATTTTTCGTAAGTCTTTTAGTTTGAGATCAAATATTTCTCTCGCGATTTTTAGGTGATTATATCTCCCGATGTTATTTCCCGATTTTTCAGTAGATTCAATCATAACCACAAATGGTCCTATATCAGTCGCTTTATAAATTAGAGAATGTTGTTTTTTACTTATGGAATTTATTTGTTGTTGGTCGTTTTTCTTTACATTGGAATGTTCATTGGAATGTTTATTGTCTGTATCTATCATCTGCTGATCAATTTCGTTAATGCTGTCCTGCCCCCTGTTGCCACCAACATTGGGGTATCTAATTCAAACTATATATATGCTACTACTTAAAATGATTAAATTAAATCACTCACTAAATAATAAAAGTGGAAGGATAGGTTACAGTAACAGAGGAATGTGTTAGTAATTACAACTATTTCACACTAAGAACTCAATAGATTTCACGAGAGGTTCAAACAACTTCCCTATTCAAACTGTAGCACTAGGTAGACGAGAAGCTTCGAGATAGGAGGTTAAGTGAATATAAACAAACGGACCACGGTGACAGTTAGTTAGTAATAGATAGTTTCTCATAGAGCACGGTCAGTGAGTTAGTGATAGAACACAGACAGTAGAAAGTAGTTATAGTCCAAGAAATATAGTGTGAATATAAATGTGTATATAGACAAGTAGTTATTGGTGAAAATAAATCGAACCCAGTTTTAATATAAATTCCCGTTACATTGGTGTCAGTGTGGAATCAGTGAGTGATTAAAAAATTGGACAGACTTTAAGAAACTGCGGTTTCGTGTAGATTTTAGTGTTTTCGTGACTTTTTGTTAGATTTAAGTTTAAGTTTAAGACTCTTTTGTTCGTTTTCGTGTTGGTGTAAAGAATTTTTGTTCGTGTTTGTGTTAGTGTGAAGACTCTTTAGTTCGTTTTCGTGTGAAGACTTTTCGTTCGTTTTCGTGTGAATGTGAAGACTTTTGCTCGTTCTCGTGTGTGAAGAATTTTGTTCGTTTTCGTGTTGAAGACTTGAGAAACTCTATTGACTAATTGACTTTGTTAATAAAGACAATTCAAAATGAAATTAGTGCAGTTAACCGTGAAACAACTCAAAGAACAGTTGGTGGAGTGGGATTGTGATGATTCCGGTAATAAAACGACCCTCCAGAAACGGTTAAGTGACACTTTGATTGAAAATGGAGAAGATCCTGATGTGTTCGAGTTCCACTTTCCGGAAGAACTGTTATCGAAAAAGTTTGAAGAAGTTTCTAGAACTCTTCAAGATGAAAGTAGTTATTGGTGTAAATAAATAAGTGAAAATAAATCGAACCCAGTTTTAATATAAATTCCCGTTACAGTATTTAATTTTCTTTTTATAATATTCTTCTTTAGAGGCGTTATTTATAGCATTATTATTTTTTGCCCTCAATTTCTTCGATACGGGAGTTTTTAATCGTTTTGGGGTATATTTGTCCCATTTCTATAAGAAAATAAGATATTGAAATAAATAAAATAAGTCAATTTCGATATATACCTTTTCTGAGTCCTCCTCAAAAGAGAACATCTATAGTTTATGATTTTTTTGTATTATGTAGCCACATTGCAATGTATTTTTCGCGAATAAACACTTTTTATTACCTGAGAAGCTTCATGAACGAGTGAATACGCTGACTCCCCTGCTACTACTTGATACTCACAATCAGGGGACATAAAATCCTCATCAAGTTCCATTGAACATGATGCTACTGGATTATTTTCTTTATTCAAAAATGAAACAAAATATAAAATAAGATATATAAATCTTGGATTTAGATATCTGCTAACTTCAATTACGGCATCTAAATCCATTGGATTTTTCAAACCCGACTAGGGTATTTACATTTATGATTCTTAAGACAGCGTCCAGTATTGGATCATACCCCTTAATAGCTGGTGGACCACCTCCAGTCCCTTGCATGTACCTTTTTTCTGCTGATATTTTTTTTGCTTTCGTCTTCAGGTTCTCATATTTATTTTTTTTTATTGTGATCTTGCTATGGTATTTATGCTATTCAAGCTATTCATTATTTTTGTCCAAGCTTCAATCTAAAATGTGTAATCTTAAAAACGTATTGTTTCAATTACCCATATAATCAAACCTTTTCAGCTTTATGTATTTTGTCTGTTAATTTATTTTCAATAACATTTTTGAACTTTTCAACTTCATCCAAAAAAGAAGTTCTTCTTCTCTAGAAAATTTTGTACTTCTACATCTTTTCTTATCCATCTTTTTCAATATTTGAAATCACACTACACCAACACTTCATAATCTAGCTCAAACAATTTAATATCAATTTCGAATTTTAATTTATATTGGACAGTTGACAGAAAGAATGTAAATTTGTAGTTCCAACGTAACATTTGCAGATTAACCAACATACTCACTAAACAATAACGAGTGATTAGTTAATTGCTGTTAGGAAAGCGATTATGAAACGCATTATTTTTAATGCGTCATTAAATCGTCTGTTAAGCAAATTGGAGATTTAGTTAATCCCTCATTACAGATTTGATTATGAAATCGGCCCTAAGTCAATAAATCGAAATTCTAAGGGTTTCAAAGATATCATAACTGAACTTTCACAACTTTGATGGCGATTATTTGAAAAACGGTGGTATACGCAGTTTTAAATATTTATAGTTTTGGAAAATTCAATTAAAAATACATCGTTTGGTATCAAAAGTTTTTCAATATACGAAAGTTCATCGGCTGGCGTAGTGCTGGTCCAATGTTTTGTATTTAGGAACACACTGACGCAGAGAACACTACAGCACTGACTTGACGGTTTTCTCTGAATACGTCAAACGTCAATACCTACAACCAAGAATGTATAAAGAGAGGATGAGTAACTCTGTATGCAGTGCTATAGGCAACAGTGGCTAAAATTACTTCGGTGATAAGTTGTCAATTTGGTAGGTTGCGCAGTATCTCACTGAGTGTAACTACCTCACTCCCTTTGCGTACGTGCAAGATGTCAAATAAGAAAAGTTAAGATAACCTATAACAACAAATCCTATAACCTAACCATTTAACCTCTCTTTAAATCTATGCTATTTACTATTTATTACATTACCTGAAGTCATTAGAATAGTCACTTGAGGTAATTTTTTTGTCATCAAATTTGAATTGTGAGCAATATAAAATCATTGTTGTAATGATATAAAATCAATTAAGAATGTTAGTGCTTTTGTGAACGAGAGCATTTTATTCCTGTGTTCCACTCTTCTGTAAAATACTCTATGGATATGAATTAAAAGGGCTCTGCAAGAAGTCTGAAAGTGAAATTACCAAACAAGCATTGGGCGGTATTTCTTCGGGATTGAAGAAAATATTGAAGCATCTGTACTTTTTTTTTGATCGAAAGATGTGAGGCGGCGTATATCATCAGCATTTTCTTGAATTATTTGTAAGCACCACTGTACCTGTACCTCAGCAGCCTCAACTCTTGTACCAACCAATATAATAGAAATTTTAAACAAAAACAAAGAAAGACAATTGATTTCAGCTTCTAGCTACATAAAAATAAACAA
This sequence comes from Crioceris asparagi, assembly GCA_958507055.1. Taxonomy (NCBI): domain Eukaryota; kingdom Metazoa; phylum Arthropoda; class Insecta; order Coleoptera; family Chrysomelidae; genus Crioceris; species Crioceris asparagi. The sequence goes on along the minus strand of OY293826.1, from coordinate 75,881,676 downwards.
ATAACTATAACATATATCTTTGACTATAACTGTGGCTTGGAGGCAGGTGTTCTCTGCTGGCCACCTCGCCCCATACATCAAATAAATAAACAAAACCTCGCTCACAAAGAGAACGTACTACTGTATGTACTACGTACAATAAATCATATCATAATCATAACATAAAGTATACAAGTAGATGTAGATAGGTTATCAACATAGAGTAAATAACACAGATGAATTTCATATTTTATGCAATCCTGCTCGCCCGGTCCAGAAGGATGCGCAGCGCGATTTTGCGCAACCTACCGGAATGACAGACGATAATCCTGTGTTTTTTGTGCTACCCCCACTACTCGTGTTACTTGTCCTCCCTATATTTGTTCATGCCTACAACTACAACGTACATGCTATTTATTAGTATTCTGTGGTACATGCATAGAGGAGTATTATTTCTATGCGTACATGATACATAATTGCTTGTTGACTTCATGGTACAATACCTTGGTCTTAGTCTTATTGTGAAATATTTTATCTATGTTATTGTGCCATGGTGTTGATCATGTTCTCTGATATTGATTCTCATGGCTTCAAATTTTAGAAACTAACTTGTACAAATGATTTGACTTAAATATGAGGAATAAAACTGTGCTCTAATAACAAGTGAACACACAGTTTCTTGTTCAAAAGGAAGGTAAAAATATTTTTACATGAAAAAACATTGAAATGGCAACCAGAAGTCTAACAGATGTTTTTCTTCTTATGAGGAATAATGCAATCCGAAGTCGGCATATTTACCCAGACCAGGTAGTTGAGATGTTTGAGCAGCTGTTGAAATCCTCACTGATGAATAATATCTAAATTCAAATTTCAGGATAATTCAGAGAGAATGCACTTGGTATCATTGAATGATATGGAAGAAGGAATCAATGAAAGAATTCACCGGATGCCTCCAAGATGGATAGATTATTTGGAGAAAGCGCAGATGATACTACCGAAATTAAAGACCAAAATCACTGATTTAAAAATGTTGCATTCTAGACATCTTCATAGAACAACCTTCGATGAGACATCTGAGGATGAAGTGGCTATAGAAAACTGTACTCATGAAATATCGAGGATGTTTAACGAAGGTCACCGACTTGTACAAATAATAAAGAGTCATTCATCGGAGGGCATTTTCAAAGAGAAGAGGCTCACGATAAATGTATATCATTCTTTAGCTCTCGCTTTGCAAGAACTGTCTAGTACATTCAGATCAACTCAAAATAGCTACTTAAGACAAATTCAATCGAGAGAAGACAGATCCAAGATTTATTTTGATAAACAGAACATCTTAATGGACGATCTATACGATGAAAATGCTGAGGCTATAGATAATTTTTTTGTTAATTCAAAAATGTCACAACAGCAATTGCTAATGTTAGAAGAAGAGAATACACAGTTCGCTCAAGAGCGTGAACAAGAAGTTAATGCGATTGTCAAGTCTATTTTAGACCTCAACGAAATCTTCAAAGACTTGAGCCAAATGGTTGTCGATCAAGGGACTGTCTTAGATATGATCGATTATAACATTGAACAAACGTCTATTCAGGTGCACGAGGGCTTTAAGCAATTGCAAAAAGCGGACACGTATCACCGAAAGAATAGAAAAATGTGTGTCATCATAGTTCTTGCGGCCACTACAATTCTGTTGCTTTTTATATTAATAATTGTGAAGTCCTAATTTTATTCTAAATAAGCCAAATATTTATTTATTTATTTCATTAAACTTATATAAATATTTGTTTTAATTGCTTATTGTTTGTCATTGTCTAAACCAAGCTGTGATATTTAACTCGATAAAAATAGAAGATAGTTCGTTTGAACTCAACAATATATTCCAATAATGACTATAAATTTGTTAAACAATATCTGTGAGACATACTTTGAATAGATTTTATTTATTCGTCACCTTATTCTTGCGTGAGTTATTTTGTCCACCCTCTGTATAGGTACTTAGATACTTTTGTACGTGCTAATTTTATATTTTCTCCTGAAAGATTGATAAAAACTGATAGTGAATTGTTCTGGAAAGCTCGGTTTGTTTCTACAAATGAAACGCAATTTTTAAAAATTTTATTAGCAATATTGATTATCAAAACGAAAAGAATCTGCATGAACAGTCAGAACGTTGGTGATTATTATGGCTTTTTGAATACGTACATTTTTCATCTTTATTTTCTTCGACTTGGATCGTGTGTGCGAAGTATTAATTATATCTACCTACATGATATTTTGTAGTAATCTTTATTTCCCTCATATGTCTAAAATAATGTAGGTCTCTTCTCTTGAGAGAAGACTGCAGATAATCAAAAAATAGAAGCGATCTTCAGAAATAGAATTCGTTTATTTTTGCTGTATTTCCCGTTACAAGTCACCTTACTATAAACAAGTACGATGTGAAAATGAGAATATTTGGGGAAAATTGATTCAACTACGGACAAATAAATTGAGGGATCTGTTGTACGGATCTCTAAGAAACAAAATCGACCAATCCTTGCTTAAAAAAATACTTCTCAAGAGGTAAGGTTGAGGAGGTAATTATCAAAAATTTGTATAAAATACAAAAACTACGACTTAATTCTTCTTCTTTCGGTGCCTCATCAGATCCCCCTGACGTTGGCAATCTCATTGGCCAGTTGTTCACGGTTTTCGGCTAATCTAAATAGTTGTTCGGCACTGCGTATTCCTGTCCAATCGCGAATGTTCTTCAGCCATGACATCTGTTTCCTTCCAATTTCTCGGCTGCCTTCTATTTTTCCCTTCATTATAAGTTGAATCACTCAGTATCGGTCACCTCTGAGTACATGCCCCAGGTATGATATCTTCCTGACTTCATTACAATGGATAATACAATAATTCTATTGATACTAGATCAACCAGCTTGTTTTAAGTATACTGCTAAATAAACATGTTCAAACAGTTGTTCGAAAACATCCTCTCTAACAATATGAAAATATGTATACACAAAAATTTGTGATTATTAAGCATGCTTCTTACTAATATGGTATGGACATATCATGATACAAAACAAAGACTTAGTTCATGGACACATGAGCCTAAGAAGCTCGGTCAACCAGTACACCAAATTTCCAGAATATTTCTAAGTTTGTAAATCTAGTACCAACGGAATCAATATGGTTTAGTATTTTTCAGTTTGTTTGGGTCTTAAATCGAATATTCTTAGCGGAGTAGCCAGAGAATATATACCTACAAGAGTAGCAGAGTATTTTAGTTTGCAAATTAATTGCAGAGCTACAAATAATACGGCTCACGAAAAATCAATTTCATCAGATCTCAGCTATTTCTCCTGCAATCATATATATATATATATATATATATATATATATATATATATATATATATATATATATATATATAATTAATTATTCACCTTTGCCGATTGTTCTTATCCACCATTATACATGCTTAATATATCCCAGAGAATATATACCTACAAATATATCCCTCATACTCCACCGCAGATAACACTACCTCCAAGCTGTGTTGCCAGATCCCAGATATGTGATTACCAGAATATTACTCTGAAATAACCAGAATTTAGGGAAAATTACCAGATTTATTTTTATGTACAATATATACGTACAAAAATGCATAATAAACCTGCAAAGGGCGACTTGTCCGTAATCTGTATTACAGAAAAGATAAAAAGGATCATACCCTTAAAATATTATACTTTTAATTATCATATATTAATCAAAACAAATAAATATATCTTAAAACAAACACAATTAAACCAAACATAAAAATGAAAAAAAGTATAACTTCAATGAAATAATAAAGACATTCAAATGAGTATTATCATAAATATTTCAAATTATTGTTGTCTAATCAACTGGCACTTCAGAATCATCCTCTTTTTATCTTGCACATAGAAAACCTCCTACATAAATCGTCTTTCATGTTTTTATTTCTTGAATATTATCTATAAACAATGAAATTACCGTAGATTTCCCATTACCAGGAGCTTATTACCATTACCAAATAAGAGTCTAAATGACCGTAGATTCTGGTAATTACCAGGCGTCTGGCAACACTGCCTCCAAGAGAATGGTAACTCCCATGTTAATTTCGTTGATTATGTTTTGACCTTGAAGTACAACTAGCGCTTAAGATGTTGACTCGCAAAGTAACTTGTTTATGGCGGCAGATTCAAAGTATAGTAAAAGTATTATCGTAGTTTATAAGTAGAGAGAAGAATAAAAACCTTCAGAAATTGTTGAAGGAAATTTTTAGAAAATAACTTTTTACATCTTACTTTTCATGATAGTCATCAGAAATGTAATATGAATGCTGAAAGATTTTTATTTTTATTCCCTCCTCAATAGTTCTCATCTATGAGGGGTAAATAAGAATATAAGAACTGTAAATATTTTTAGTTTGTTTCTTATTATTGCAAAATTATAACATAAAAAGAATAAGTAAGCAAATCAAAAATATTAATTTATGGAAGTAACTAGTGCATTGTCTAAATAACTCTTCGAATCAAACAATAATTAGAGCAAATTTTGATTTGATTACTCATCACAAAAATATATTGATGAAAATATCGACATATAAAAGATAGATAGAAAATACTATCAAAATAGGTTTTGAGTAGAATAAGTAAACTATTTTATGAGTAGATAGTGCATTAGTCACCTACATATGTTAATGTATAATCCAAAATATATAAAATACACCGGTTCACTAACACTAATTACACACACAATCCACAAACGAATAACACGAGTTTCATTGTCGCTTCAGCCTTCTTCTTCAGTTGTTCCTTATTTAGACATAAAAATAAAAGAAACAAAGATCAGTAAAATATATAAAATACAAGCCAGCAATCTCAAATGAAAACATGCAATAAATATTCGAATGTACTCACAGAAGCATATATTGACACTTTCAAAGTACTCTCTCATTACACTGCAAGGAACGGGATACTTCAATGACTTCGAGGTACTTCATTTTCGGTTCGTCCTCTTCCTCAGTTGTGCCTCATTTGGACATGAAATGAAAAAGAAACAAAAATCAGTAATGTATAATAAAAGCAACTAAACTCAAATTAGAACATCTTATAAATAAATATATATATAACTATACTCACAGAACATATATACTGACACATTCAATGTGTTATATAATTACCCAAATAGAAACCGGCATAAAGAAAGTGACGCACTTCAAAGGCATTTCACTTTCGTTTCGACCTTGTTCCTAAGCAAACCTCCAATTCCTTCTAGTGCTCTACCACTTCACTGCAATGAGTAAAAACATCATTACAAATCTGAGATTTGATAGAAGCATGCTAAATTTACATTGAGAACGAAAGGTTAGACTAATAATGAAATTATTAAGGTTGTTAATTGGTTTTTATTGCAAAAAAAATCCAGATGCTAACTGAAGCAATCCTTATAGGCATTTTGATGATGGCTGTGCCTTGTATAATTGTATATCTAGTTTCCCTGAAGCATTAACAAGGACGTATATATTTCGGGATGATCTTTACTTATAGTTTGCTTGATTATACGCTGGATAGAAGAACAACTGGAAGTTCTAAGTATATTATTGATTAGCCTTTTAATGATACTCGTATCTTTACTGATACTCCACTATCAGGATTATCTTGCTTCAAACCATTGTATAAAAGGGTAGCTCTTCGCCTTTTTCCTTCGTTTTTACTTCTTGAAATATCCTTCTTCGCCTTACAGACATTCCTGATAACCTTTTCATATGTGCTCGGTGGCATTTTCTTATAATTAAGATAAAAATAACACCAGAATGATAGGAACAAGATACTAAATACGTACCAATAACGAATGATAATCTTTCAATCTTAACAACAAACAGTAAGTTTCCAGTGAATAGGAAAAAAACGATTCAAATCTATTATAGATAAACTTTAACACTCAACCAAGCTACGTAAATTAATTAAAAATAATAAAAGTAAAAGAAATACATCGTTAGAAAAGAGAATTGAGTTTAGACGATGGGATTGCCAGCGCCGGATGCAGCCATTTTAAATTTGATATTTTCATTCAAATTCTGCAGTTCCCGCCACATTTTGGTGAGTGATACTAGCGCCGAGAATGGGAACTTTGGCAACAAAGGTCAAAAATTTCCCATAAGAGTTGCCACCGCCTGCTCCACCGACAGTTCTATACTGAAGATTGATACAAGTATGAGTTCCAAATTAGGATTGATTATCAAATATGGCTCTTCGCCCTGCGATATACTGTTGAGTGGCAACAACCTCGAAATCATGATGTATGTCTGGGAGACTGATGCTATGTTTTGTAATCAATCTGATTGAGCAGTACAGTGGAAAAAACGCATACAAAGGCAATATGTAGACGTCAAACCTCGTTCTTATTGCAGCACCCTACAAAATGTAGGTTCAATTTACCAGCTAGGCATGAAATTATTATTTATATATATATATATATATATATATATATATATATATATATATATATATATATATATATATAAATTAGTGTTGGAAGTCGATGCTCACCATATTGGGTTCTCGTAAACCGTAAGAGCTAACGAAGAAGGTTAAATTGGGGGCAAAGTTGCGAAATGTAATAGGGATTAATATGCCACAAAAAAAATTGAAGTATCATTTTTAGTTTTTGAAATAACCAAATTTTCACATTTCTTTAATAACTTGACTGTTATGCAACAAATTGAAAAACCAAAAGCACTTCTCCACAGTAACTTTTTCTGTTGTATCCAGTTGTGCTCATCATCTTTTGGTACAACGTTTCGCCAATTTACAACCATCATCAACTAAAAAAAATAGACCGATTGCATTAAGCGAAGATTGTTCTCTGCATGCGCGGCAGGAAGTTTCAACGACCACTCTAATTTGAAATTTTACTCTTTTGTACAGAATCTATTATGCCTGTGCCCAAATAATTCCATGCTAATGGCTGTCTGTGAGCGTTTCTATCAACTTCTTTATGTTCTATGACATGTATGAGCTTTTACCAAAATACATTGCTTCTAAATAAGCTTGAAAGAGGTATTCTTTATTATTATTATTATTATTTATTTATTAGCTCCTTCGAACTTTTACAAATTTATAAATACATTTGTCCATATTTGTTTCATACATTGTCTTTAATGAATTGTAAAATCAATTTCTTAAATACATTAAATCTATTTTCTGTTTTAATGTTTGTAAGTAGATTGTTGAAAAACTGCAGAGCCTTGTACATCACCGAACGTTGAGTGCTACTTAGATAACACCTCTCTAGTCTAAAGTCCCCTCCATCTCTTAATGTGTAAGGTTGTGCCTCATTGACATATTTCATCCCCTCCTTAAGATAGCTTGGTAGACATCCAATTTTGAAGATAAAAACCATTGTACTATAGGTTAGCCTTTGGTTTACATTTAACCAATTTAGGGTGTTCAACATGTACTTCACTGGTGTGTATATATTGCATTTCAATATAATCCTCATTGCTCTATTTTGCAGTACTTGTAATCTGTTTTTTATTTCATTTGAACATGTGTATAATAGAGTCGAGCAATAGGAGAAATTTGGTAATATTATCGCATTGAAGATTACTATTGCATTTTCCATTGACACATATCTTCTAATTCTCTTCAGGAAGCCTATTTTTTTAGATACCTTTTTGCAAACATAATTAGCATTCTCAGTAAATTTAAGTTTTTTATCAATTATCATTCCAAGATATTTGAAACTATCGACACACTCCACTTCAACCCCATCTAGACTAACTCATATCTTCATTCAGATTCATTTTTATAAATTTAGTTTTAGTCAGGTTTAACTTTAATTTGTTGCTTCTCAACCACTGACTTACTCTCCCCAGATCTTCATTAAGTTTTGTCATTATTCCTTCTGTTTTCTTTCCACTGATATATATCAAAGTATCATCTGCGAATAATGATAACTTGCAATTTTCTAGCACACTGCCAACATCATTAATATAAATTAAGAAGAGTAAGACACCCAATCGATCCTTGAGGAACTCCCAGATGGATATTTAGTTTCTCAGAAATTTTGTCTCCTACCTTTGTACTCTGACTCCTATCACTCAAATATGACTCAAACCATTTTAACTCAATATCACGAATTCCATAACTGCGTAATTTCTTTATTAATATAGACATTCAATTTGAAAATTTATTATTCTCATATATATTATCAAAATTGAGCTATTTTTTACCCAGAATGTAAATGCAGAACAAACTCGATCCATACCACACGGAATAGATTACAATTATTTCCAATTCATCTTGGGGTAGTTCTTTACCATAGCCAGCATTGTAGAGCAGAAGTGAATTGTGATGGAGAGCATTGAAGTATATTACCCAAAATCTGGTCTCGTTGACGAACATATCGATTGTACTGAGAAAGGGAAACTGTATTTTAGAGATTGACAGCGAAGATATGTAATAATTTCCAGTTAGGACTATATATGTTTGATTTCGCTTCAAAATACAGATTATTAACGGTGGCGCCCCCTACGGACGCTTGACTTTTATGTATGTAGTATCTATATTCTTTTGGTAGTAGTGAATTATACTTACTTGTATGTTTGTCCTTGTTGGATATCAAAAAGTTTGGTACCGCTGACAGTGACAAATTTTCGAATATTAATCTTGATAAATACTATACAACAGCACATTATGTGCCAAAAAAGTAAGGTATAAAGTAACACCATGGTGGTCATGTAATTGTAGTGGTCAATGTTGTAGTACTTAAAAAAGGAAATTATATTAGGTATTTAGAAAATTTATCCTAAGGTAGCTCAGCAGCAAATCCAAAAATCTCCCATATCGATGAAACTTTGGCAGGAGCTTTATGTGTCAAAATTTGAGACCAGTTTATTGACATAAATTTCGCAAACGATGTATCTGAGAGTTGTCTATTTAGTGTAGGCACTTGAAAAACCTTGCCGAAAGTGCGAAAATCTACGGTAGTTTTGAAAAAATAGAAAAAATATGATTTCAAATGATTTAAAAATCCGGATGATCAGTCTGAAGACCAGGCGAATTCTGCTTGCCCCCACTTCAAATGCATCAAAATTATGTTATGTTGCTTAGCAACGTTTCTCATAGAGGCTGCACATGATACAACATGGAAAATGGATTTGTAATTTTTATTACGATTAATAAATTAAATCGACGATTACATTTTGCAAAATAATGTCACAGCAGAAATATGATTTCTAGAACATGTCAACAGCACTTTTCTCATTGTCACTTTACTGAGTTGCCTTAATGAGCAGCACGCAATATTTTTACTTCTGCTCTCAGTTTGAATAGCGCCAAGTATATTCAAATACCATAATTTATTGTAAAAAATCCAGTTTTAAATTGACTGTTTCTAGCGTTTCGAATGCTCGTTTGAGGTCAAGGAAAACTGCTATCACCGAATCACCTATATCTGCTGCCTTCTTCCACTGGGTTATTGTCCAATTTAGAGCCGTTTCACAAGAATGATTATTCCTAAATCCTGATTACTCCTTTGCAAATAAATCATTTGATTCCATGTAATTCCTTAACTGATTCGCTACAAATGTTTCGAGAATCTTTTCCATCAGAGGGAGCATGTTAATTGGCCTGAATTCTTCGCATTTGGTTGCATTTACAACCTTCTCCACTGGTACTACAATTGATTCTTTCCAAATTACCGGGAATTGACCAGTTTTCATTGTCAAATTTATTATTGTCAAAAGCACTGGACCTATTATTTCAATAGAATTAAGTAGATAGTCTTTGTTCAAACCTATTACGTCCCTCTTGTTGTTAAATATTCTGATTATATTGGTTAGTGTTCTCTCATCACAATATTGGAACTTAAAGCTGGTATTTAAGTCTAAGGTAAGTGATACATACTCTACTTGCGGAACGGTTTATTTATCTCCTTAACACTGTCTATAAAGAAATTGTTGAACATATTAGCTATCTGTAGAGGATTAGAAACTTCATTAGTTCCAAACGTCACTTCAGTGATGCTCTTATTAACAGTCGTCAGTATAAATTGTTTTATTTTTCTCCATAACTGCTTCCTATCTTTTGTATTTATACATAGTTGTCGTTGCACATAATCATTTTTTGCCTTCTTTATTTCATATTTGTATTGCCTGTTTACTGCTTTGTACCTGTCCCACAAAACCTCGCCGCCTTCATAAACTGCTCTTGAGTATGCTGTTACTTTTTCTGGTTTTCTTTTTTTTAGTTCACTCGTGTACCACCCACATTTATTGTCTATATATTTTTTTTGTATATAGTCATTTTTTCTATGCCCTCTTCTATTATATTATTTAACTTTGTTGCTATTACATTAGGATCATCTATCATACAAAGATACTTAATTCCGGCATTGTTTATAAAATTATCGAAATTCTCTTTACTGTATTGTATGATTCGCACCATTTTGTTCTTTTCATCTCTTAAACTCTTTGTCACTATTTCTATCTTTAGAGTCTCGTGGTCCGAAATCTTGGAATTTAATTCATGCTTAACAGTCACTGAGTTATCTTCGATCCGTGTTATTACATGGACTTTCCACTAATTGCTTTAAACCTTGATCCATAATTAGATTTAAAAAATTATTCCTATTACTATCATTGACCAAGAGATTTATATTAAAGTCACCTGCTATTATTAAATTATTTTCACCTTCCAAGGCATCTGCAAACCACTCGCTATAATAATTACAGAATACTGCTATCGGTTTACAAGGAGATCTGTACAGACCTATTATGGACCATTTATAATTTGAAAACCATATTTGAATGTGAAGAAACCATATTGCATCTTCTTTCATGACTGCTTTGCAAATTACAAACTTAATTCCCTCCCTGACACCTACCTACATACCTCCAGTATGACGTGAATGTGATAAGCAATTAATTACGGTATAGTTGTTGATTTTTAATTCTGATTCACTTATATCTTCAGTTGCATGGGTTCCTGCTACAATTACTATGTGAGGTTTTTTTCTAATATCAGCATCTCTAATTCTTCTTTATTGTTTAATAAACCTTGTATATTCAAATAATAAATTATTACTTTGTCGGAATTGTCCTTGCTTTGCTATAACCACCTCCTTTTTATGACTTCTATTTTTCGCTTATACACACTGCACTCTGAACTGAAAGCATGATGATTTGTATTCAATTTATGACTCAAGTCTTTATTTGCTCTGCTTCAGTTCGCACATTGCAACATCTTCGAATCACATTCCTCGTTCTTATGTTCACCACTACACTTAGAACATAATTCATACTTGGAAGTGCATTCTTTACTTGTATGGTTAAAGCCCAAGCATTTAAAGCATCTCTTCAAATATACACCATCTCTAGCTGCACATATGTCCCAGCCAACGGATACTTTCCCCTCTTCCATCTTCCATCACTTGGTTGTAACTATCCAGGTCTAATTCAATTACAGCTGTATAGGCCTCGAACCTTTTTTTCCTGTTTTTCCATTTTATATTAAAATTTAACTCAGCGTCTTGTAATATTTCATTTTGCTTTTGGAGACATCTTAGAATTTCCTCACCTTCCATGTCCTCCGTTATATTGTCAATGCAGATTCTAGGTTTTTGTTTCTTCAATAACTCAATATCATAGCCATCACTCATTTTTTCCTGAACTTAACTCTTCATTTTATCCAAAGAAACCTCATCCTCTCACTCAACAACAACCGCTCCATCTTCCACTTTTCTTACTCTGGATATTTTAATGTTATCATCTGCTGGTTTAATATGACCTTTAATTATATCCTTTGTTATGCTGGCCTCTTGCTTTTCCTTTGGTTTTACCACTATTTTTGATAAACTTCCGGCCACTCTGGCATATGATTGAGTATTAGTGATGCCCTTTTTTTCTCCATCCAATATTTCATGTTTTTGTTTTGAAATCAATTCAAGTTGCTTCGATACCCTTTGTATTTCCATCTCCTGCTTCTGTACTATTTCCTTATTTTCCTTGATTTCCCCGATTATCAGCTCAAATCGATGCTTTATATCCTCTCTAAAATCAATGCATCCATCACAAAATATCATTATATTTTTCTTCTGTATTACTTGATCAGTATCATAAGTTGCAGACATTTTATGCAATATTCTTCCTTACACCACCCATCGAATTTAGCTATTTTTCCACTCGCCAAAACTTGTTTACATTTTCCACATTGTTCCGGCATTTTTTTTCGTAGAAGATTCTCTCATACTTTTTCGGATAAAAAAAATGTTTCTCATTAAGTATATAAGAAAATAATTTTTGTCAGCACTTAATTACTATTCCAAATAATTCACTTTTAAAGAGCCAAATATCACATCAATAAACATAAACATAACCTTTAAATTCTATGGCCGATAATTCGCGCATGCGGAGAATTGAATTCATTATTGCAATTGGTCTATTAAGGGTGCGGTCGAGAACACATTTCGTTCACTGACAACAAAAAATTGGTGGTCTAAAATTCACTGACGCAAGTTTTGTTTGCTATTAGATACGATACTGCGCATGCGTTAATTTGCTTTTCCCCGTGGATGTGGTGTGATGTGCATTAAGAGTAGAAGACGCCATATTGTTGTTTATGTTCAGAGAACACTACCTCCAATTTATGGTAACTTATTTACTCTGTGGTTTATGTATAAATAATCCAATAAAAATTTTTTTTTTTTTCAAAATAATAGGTATAATGGAATTAATCTTGTTAAATATTGTTAAAAGTGACAAGAGAGGAATTTGATAGAGCTCATAATGGTAAAATTATACCTACTGATTTTTTACGGTTGGTTATGGCGTTGAAAATTCAATGCCAAAGGTAGGACCTTAAGTTTCATTGTTATTTATATCTTAAATAATTTCAGCCGTCGTTCCTTCTTTCACGGATTGCGATTGACAGCAAATTGACAGCTTGTCGGTCGGAAACAAATTTGCATCAAATGCTACCAAAGACTAAATTTAATAAAAAAACACTTGCTGTGTTTACTTCACTTTTATTGCTGCAATTGTTTACAGCGTGTTCTCGACCGCACGCTAAATATACGGACCTAGATTTTAAAATTGCTTTTATGGTTGCTACATATCTAGATAACATTAGAGTGAGGGTATTTCTTGATATTATCACTTATTTCCACTCAAAATTGATAATAGAGACATAAAGCAGTATTTTAAATCGTCACGTATCCGTATCCTTATCGAAATGCGCATGTGCACACCTGATAGTCTGCTTCGATACGTTACGTGAAATTTATCGATGCGGCACACGCAAGAATATATAAAGGGAGGATGACTAACTCTGTATCCTGTTCTATAAGCAGAAGTAGTTGAAATAACGTCCCGTGATAAGTTGTCCATTTGGTATGTTGCGCAGTATTTCACTGAGTGTCTATTGTTGTATTCAAGCTTCCTCCGCCCATACTACATAGGGATGCGCAGCGTGATTTTACGCAACACACCGAAATGTCATACGATAATCCAATATTTTTTGTGCTAATCCCACTACTCGTGTTACTCGTCCTCCCTATATTTGTTCATGGGCACTCGTATCAGATCGCGATCCGTGACGTATCCAAACCACAGAACAAATTGATCGAAACCAAGCGGACTAATTCTCTGTGCCTAGGCTCTAGTTTTGTTTTCCAGGGAAATTCAAGGGCAAAATCCATATGAAGTTTGTTGTTGTGTGTTTGGTCGGTTGTTAGCGATCTCTGGTTGTTACGACGTATACATTATTTATTAGTATTCTGTGGTATACATTTTATACTGCTTTATACCTTTATTTGATAGGTCACTTATCTTCTTCCGTAAGGTATACGGATGCGGATAAGTGTTGTAATTTATGATGTTGCTTTATGTGTCTAGTAAGTAAAAAAACTTTACGGGACGGAACATGGTTTGGACATTTGGACATTGGAATTTATTTTTCGACATTAAACAATTATTGAGAAAAATAAAAAAACAGCATTCACAATGAAAACCGAAGAAACATGCAATTTAGAATAATTACTGACCAACCATTTGATAATTTATGTAGGCCTTAATAATAAATGTTATTTTTGTCAAGAATATCAGATGCCTAGGGCTGTGTTCGGGGAGTCGCTATCTGCACTATCTCGCACTATCAGCTGTTCACGAAACTCAATGATAGTACCACAAACGCTATCGTGACGTCATTAATTTTTATGTGTCACGTCATAAATGAATGCTATCAACGCTATTTCTTCCGAGGTAGTGTATGGATAGTGTTTGCGTTTGCAAGCCACAAAGACAGAAATACTGTACATCTGACATAGACGTCATAATGACACTAACATAACAAACCGATAATCGTTTATGATTCGGACAGTTTTCTAAAGCGGAGAAGGATTAAATGCCTACTCAATGGGATAAGATAAATAAATAATTTAACTGAAATATTTTCTCGTGATGGGGAAACTCAGGTTCAATTGTTCAATTAATATGCAGCGGTCACCAAATTCTTCTGCAAGAGTATACTCGTATACCAGTATGTACCAAAAAATAATGAAATGAATGATAATACTATTTATTTAACCCAAAATTTATTAAAAGTTTACATTCGAAGTGGTAATTTTTATTTATAACAATGATATTAGAGTGACCATTCTGTGCAAAAACTAACAAGATGCTCACCAATATTGAAGGCTGCTTAAACATGCAGAAAATTATAAGGATAAACCAGATCTTCAGGCAGAGATCTTTGAGCAGGTTTGAAATTGAAAGTCATGGTATGGCAAATAGATATGCTAGTCAATTCTTAAGTTACTGCTAAGTAGTTTCAATTTGTACATATTCTCAGTCGAGTCTCTTCACTGACAAAAAATAAGTCAATTTTCTTATTCATATTTTTGTGCCTTAACTCCTTAACCTCAATGTGACGATGTGACAGCAAATGACAGAATGTGGACGCAAACGCAAAATAGTGTTCATGGAGCTTGCTATCACTAACACACAATAAGCTCCACGAACAGCATCGGTAGTGTTTGCATTGATAGTGTAGATAGCGACTCCCAGAACACAGCCTTGGAAATAAAGAAACAAATGCCTTTGTTATGCCAGTTATATGAGTTTGTTGAACTGTCAGTTTACACTGAAATATGAGTTACTCAAATGAAGACAATTGTGACATGTTGAGACTGTATTTCATGCACCACTGAAATTCTGTAGTACGTGCAAGTGAAGCTTATCTTCACGAATTCCCGGAAAGGCGGCAGCCGCATTTCCCCCGTTTTTGCTGATTGGAACGAAATTATATTGAATATGGTTGTTTTGAAAACCACGATGCAAATATGGAAACAGGATTAACGAAGAGGATGCTGATCGAGTGTTACAACTGTTCATTTTCAAAATAGTATGTTTTTCTGCGTTCAAAGCCTATTTAAAAAAAATACAGGTTACTCCTCATCCGACAAAATCGACAAATGAAATAGCATTTGAATTGCATTTACCCCAGAGTAAGGTTTGGAAAATATTAAATCAAAATAATTACAAGCCCTGGAAAATTCACGTGTCTCAGAGGCTGGTACCTGGAGATTTTCGACGGCGATTGGCTTGGTGTATCTGTCTCAGACAACAAATCAATTTAAGTGGTGATTTTTTGAATTCCATAATGTGGACCGTCCACCGACCATCTGTGGAATGTTCAACAGAAATAATGAACAATTCTGGGCTGTAGAGAACCCACACCAGAAAAGACAAATTAGAAACCAAGTTCGTTTTGGTTTCAATGTTTGAGCCGGGATCTTAAACAGTGAAGGAATAGGTCCGTTTATTTACGAGAATAATTTAAATGGGCTGCTTATTTGAATTTTTTGGAAACTTACTTGGCCAATTATTTAGAAAATTTGCCAATCGGACAAATTCGTACTCTCTGGTTCCAACAAGATGGAGCACCTCCCCATAACCTAAGAGCAGTGGGAGACTTCCTGCATAGAGAATTTCCTGGACAGTGGATTGGAAACCAAGGAGTAGTTGAATGGCCTGCGACGCAGAGAATATATACCTACAACTGCGACATCACCTGACCTATCGCCTCTCGATTTCTACTTATGGGGAACTTTAAAACCCATACACAACGTAGAGGAATTACGTGCAAGAGTTTTAAATGCATTTGCGACATTAAGACGACGTGACATCAGTCGTGCTATTAATAAGATCGATCGACGCATTAACTTGTGCATTGAACAAAAGGAGGTATTTTCTAAAATTTGTTGTAAATTATTTCATTGTGATTGTTGTTTTTCTCATTAATTGTTTTAATTTATGTCGAAAAATAAATTCTTCAGTTCTCATGTCCAAAACATGCCCGTCCCGTAACGTTTTTTACTTATTATGGCTTTTGATGGGAAATAAGTGATAACATCAAGAAATACCCTCACTCTAATGTTATTGAGATACGTAGCAATCAGAAAAGCAATTTTAAAATCCAGGTCGGTATTTTTTTTAGTTGATGATGGTTATAAATTCACGAAACGTTGTACCAAAAAATGGTGAACACAACTGGATAAAGCAGAAAAAGTTAATAAAGAGTGCTTTTGATTTTTCAATTCGTTGCATAACAATCAAGTTATTGAAGAAATAAGAAAATGTGAAAATTTGTTTTTTTCAAAAAAATCTCAAAAACGGAAAATAATACTTCAAATTTACTTGTGGCATATTAATCCCTATTACATTTCGCAACTTTGCCCCAAGTTAACCTTGTTCGTAGCTTTCACAGTTTATGAGATATATAGGGTTAGAGCATCAGTTTTGGTCACTTAAAGAGGTTTTCCTAATTTGCACGGATGCTACCTCGTTCTATGCAGGAATAACACTATGTTTTATAGCTAGTCTAGGGCCTAGGATAGAATATTATATTTTCTGTGTAAAATTAAAATCACCATTTTTGGTCAGTTATGTCGCCGGTTTCGGGCAGGTAAGGTTCAATTTTGGTCAGACAAAAATTTCAGTTTTGGCCACCTATGTTGGAAGAGCAGTAAAGTAGTCTACACGTTTCTTTAAAAGTTTATTTAGGAAATAAAGCCAGTTCCTCATAGAAAAGTGTCAAAAACAGAAAATAATTGAAACGTAACAATTGTTTCTTATAATCTAAAGATAAGTAAAAATTTAAATATTTGTTTTCTTGGCAAAAAGGTAACTCAGACGTAGGTATATACTCTAAATGAGTAGGTAGCTTATTATATTATACATATTACAAAAATTTACAAATTTCTGGTACAGCCTATGCTTCTCTAGTGTTTTTCTGAATCGGGGCACTGATAATTTCCTTTACATCATTAAATGCATGAAGTTCATCTATTTTTTTCGGGTCACTTCCAGTAAGAACCACTTTTCGCCATTGCTGATACCATGTACCCATCCTCTTTTATTCTAGTTACTTTTCCTGGAAAAAAGCTTACTTCATATTCGACAATTAAAAGAAAATTGTTGATGTCTGAAAGATCATTTTCGTCATTAATGTTATCCTTATTTTCCTGAGTATTACTTTCGGTTTTCGACTTATCCACTTCGTGTTGCTGTTCATTTTCTTCCATAGCTTTCTTAATTTTGCTGGTTTTAGTAGAACCATTCCATGACTAGCAGTTTTCATCTTTTTCACTGCTTCCTTTCTCTTCAGATTGCCCGGTGTCTTATTCTTAAATGGTGTTTCCTTCTTAGCATCTTCAACTATTCTTTTTACCGAGTTACTTAAACCATCTCTTGTGATTGGAAATCCCATTCTAGAACTATTTATTAACCATTCACAAAGTTCCTTTTCGATTTCTTTCCCTAGTATACTTTTAGGGCCTGTTTTACCCATTGTTGCAGGCGAATAGCCTTTAATTTTATTTCTCAATGTTGTTCTTGGAACACCATATTTTTTACTTGCAGTGGCCACGGGCATACCATTCCTAATTGCACATAAAGCATTTCGAGGTCTTCATCGTATAAAAAGAACACACGCTGATTTTTTTGTTTCTTTTTACTTCTCTTTTTTCCCATTTTCTCCCTATAAAAATACTTTATTGGTATCTTCAACGTAAACTGAACACAAATTATCGGTTATGTAACATATTCTACTTGTGATGAATGTTTTGTGTTGTTTCGTGATCTATGGTTATGACATAAGGACGTTTAGTTTTTGGTAAATGTCAATAATAAGAATGTAACGGCGTCAGAGAGTGAACGCCACGTGAGACTTAATAAAACATTTTTATAAAAGTAGTCTTTTATTCAGGACATAAGTCTGAATACATAACAGGTTATACAATTGTAAAAAGAAAAATATTCCTTATTGTACATAATTATATATAATACTATATATTGAATATATACACTGACCCGAAAAAAGTGGCAGACCAAGTGCGTTCCTGAGAATTTGCCCTTTAACAGAAAAAAAAATCATATCATCAAATTTGCCAAAAATTTGTTCTATAACAGTGGCCACAATTGAAAAAGGCGTAGTCGTTTTTGGACACCTGCCTGGCCAAAACTTGTAAAATATTGTTTTTAAGATTTAGTTTTGGCCACCAAGTTTTTGATGAAAAAGTAATGATTTGTCATTAAAAAAACTGCACGATTAAGTTATTTTAACAATATTCTAATTAATATACTAATAAACAGTTTTCGACAGTTACAGAAATATAAATATTTTATTACTTTTACTTACCCTTGATTCTTAAAAAAATGGTTTAGATTATCAAGTTGCCTGGAACAGAGCACTTTTAACAGGCTGCCATTTTATTTTAGAATGTTCTATCCTCTGAAGTTAGTTACAGTATGAACAGTACCAACTTAAATTTTTAACAAAAACTATAGAATAGAACTCTTAAAAATTAAATGTATCTAGACATAAATATTTTTTACAAAAAATGGACCGACGTTATTAGTTGCACTGAAAAATACAAAATAATATTAATTCTATTGGTGCTGTTACTTTTTAAGTTGTGCAGTTGCAGTTAGATTGAGAACTTTTGGCACCAACTTCACAAGTACCAGCACCAATAGAACTAATATTATTTTGTATTTTTCAGTGCAACTAATAACGTCGGTCCAATTTTTTATAAAAAATATTTATTTCAAACTTTTGAGTGTAACATTAGTCACGAAAATTGTTGAACGTTCACTAATACCAATGAAGATAGTACTTATCATATTACCCACGTATATTCTTTGCCTCTAGTTGTTATTATTGAAATCTCAAAACTTCGCTACGGAAATACACTTAAGTATTAGATGTTACCATTTTAACACCGATTTATTTAGAAAACCATAACTCTGAGGAAAAAATGTTTAATATAAATGTTGCTACAAATAATTATGTCTTTCATATAGTATACACAGATTTTCAGTTTTTGAAAGAAATCGCCGCTTCCACATAGCAAAAATACCCATATGTGAGATTTTAAAAGAAATGTAGCTCAAAAACCGTAACTCTTTTGAAAAAAATTGCCCCCACCACCCTCTTCGGGGGCGGTTTTCGGTGAGAAGGAGGCTTCGGATTTGCATTTTTATGAATATGGAACATTTCTCAAGTCTCCTCTTTCAAATGAATCAAAAGTCATTAAAATCGGAGCTCGTTTACTATATAAAAGGCGCGCACAAACAAAAAAAAGCAGACAGTTGAATTGTATACCTCCTCCGTTCGGGGTTCGTCGGTCAAAAATGGCCAAAACGGGATAAGAGTCCAAAACTGGTGCTCTTACCCTATGTCGTAGTCTTATAGTAAAATCCGTCTTTTCGTGAAAAGCCTAGGCCTAGGGTTATATTGTGAATTAATAATCTTTACACGATCTGCCTTATTTTAGAAGTCGGGGTTTTGTGAAGAATCCGCGCGTTCTTTTCAAACTGCATTTATTAACCACTTCGTTTTATTTTGCCCATAAGAAATTAAAGAAATTTACTCATTTTTTTATTAATAATAAAAAAATATATTAGATAAACAAAAAACAAGCAGTCAAGGTTAAAAAAGAATTAAAACAGAAAACATTTACTACCCATTTGTAACAGCTTATTCTTGAGTATAATAACGATACAATATCTACTTATCAACAGAAGGGCCACTCTTATGACATCTAGAATTGCACTGAAGCTTTGCCTTATAATATTGCCATCTATTCTTTTACACTGCATCTTAGAAGGTTGACATATGCATTGAAAGTAACCCCGACCTTTATATAAGGATTGAAGAGAAACAGCTTCCCGTAATGAAATAAATTTGCTTTACATATTTGCCCCAGTGTAACAAAGACCGATGTAGCTTTTTTTAGATCTGGTCTGCTGAACCAAGATTTATCATTCCATTAATTGTTCCCACCTGGTATAACATTGTTCTTAATATCAGTTATAACACAAATAATGTTTGGTGGGTCTGCTAGACCACAAACTTCGGCAGATAGCGTAATAATATTTCTCGACACTATATGCCGGACTTTCATAAAATGCCTAGGCTTTTCACGAAAAGACGGATTTTACTATAAGACTACGACATATATAAACAATCCAAATTATATTTATGCGCGAACTACTTCTATTCGACTCAATCGATTTGAATGAAATTTTTAGGAGATCTTCGGACATGTTTAGAGAGTGTATATAAGAAATCTTTTTGCTGTACAATGTCTAGAACCGGAGTTATGTCACTCACATGGTCGTCTTTATATGCCCATCATGCAAAAACTACTAAATGGAATTGAATGCAGTTCTCACCGATGTATTTCTGGAGGTCTAATTTGAGATATATGCCTCAATTTATTGCGTTTGTCTGCAGTTCTTCACGCGCACGATGTCGCGGGCAAAAGCTAGTTATTTACATTTCATATATCAACAAAATCTACTGAATATTATAATTCTGCATTTAAACTAAATGCCTTTTCGTATATCTTAAGTAAGAGATTTATAGACAATATATTAGAGAAATAATTTTATTATAAAAAAATGATTTAAATTGGGAAAAAATACGTGAATACCATACAAATCTTCAAAATCTGTGTATCCAAATACTCAGTAAAAATAGATCATCATAAAACTATCATAATAATAATTCAGTTCAAAATTAGTCTAACAGAGTAACTGCTATCTACGTTTTATCTAGTTTACCTGAGCATTTGAATTCAAATTAGCAGTCTATTGTTAACATCCTAACTAATAATTTACAATTAATTTAAAAATACTATTTCAAAGTTCCTAAGCTTCTCTATATGTTTCTTTAACATGTTTTTTATATTCTTCTTGTTTAAGCCATTTCTCAGCAGCTACAGCATTCAGTGGACTATCAATATTAGGCTCCCCTAACAGCGCCTGTATAGACAACAATATTGTTCTAACATCGTACAATGCCGACCACTTGTCTTTCAGTATATCGAGGCATATATTACCACTAGTGTCCACATTAGGATGAAAGCATGGTGTAACGAATTTTACGATTGGAGCTGTATAAGGATAAGAATTTGGAAATTGAAAACTCAGCTTGAATTTCAAGGTTTCGTAAGCTGTATCCTTGGGACCCATAATTGTGCCTATCCATTTGAACAGATTTTCACCATCAGGAAAAGCAGAAATACTCTTGTCTTGAGACATCATGAGCATCATCAACTCTTTATGTAGCCTAAAAACACCACAAATAAATCGTAAAATACAAAGAGAGGTTAGTGTAATTTATTGTTACCTTTTTGTTACAGCATGACTATCGTTTGTGGATTTCTTGGAGTCGTCATTTTGTTTTGTTGTTCCAGATTGCTGCTCATAGAAAGGATTCACATTTTGGGCCATTTTTTGATACAAATTAAAACTAATTCCAATCTGATTGATTTGCTGTTAATCCGTCAAAAGTTCGTTATAAAATGAAAATCAAGGATCAAGGAATAAGGAATAAAGAATAATTGTAACTTGTAACATTGGCCAACCTGATCCAATGATTGATTTTAAACGAGCCAATAGCATCAAGTCAGAGATATACGATACGTCTCTCGCAAAGAATAAAAATTTGTATTATTTGGTCTCTGTTCTCTGATCAAGTCTTTTTTTCTCGCGATTGTGAACGAAGTCTACGTCATCTATTTTATAGTAGATGTAACAGATGACCGTTTGGTTAAAGTATCAAATGAAACAACATTAATTAATGTGAATTAATTTCTAATAGGAGCCATAATAACTGGATACAATGAAGACTGCCGTACACTCTCTCTGTCTGCTGCCCCTGGCCGTTATTACATTTCATACATGAAACAACAACTATTTCATAGATCAACATCTTACGCAACATATGCAACCCAATATACTGACAGTAGAGATAAAGATAATGGTGGGTTCCATTCGTAGAGAGTACTTAAATCAGTGTCGGCTCCTCAGAGGCTATAGGGCCTCCTCTACAATAGACCGATTGCATTAAGCGAAAATTGTTCTCCGCATGCGCGGCGGGAAGTTTACAACGGCCACTTTTATTTGAAATGTTACTATTTTGATTAGAGTGTACTATGCCTGTGCCCAAATTTTTGCATAGTTGGATGATAATGGCGACTGTGACCTTCTCTATCAATTTCTTTATGTTCTATGACATCTATGCGCTTTTTTTACATGAGAAAACTGCTTCTACATAAAGTTGAATATTGGTATTCTATGGCCAATGGGTCGCGCATGCGGAAAATTGAAATCATTAATGCAATTGGTCTAATTAACGTTGGTGCTATCAAATCTAAAATAATAATTATGAACGACCCACCCCAAACATTGTAAGGTGCCGTAGCACAACCTCCAGGGATCGTGTTGAAAGTGCAAGTTGCAGTATCTTAGTAATTTTGTAGAGTGTAGAGTTGGTCCCTCTGCAATAAATGTCACTAGCCGCCACTGATTCAAACAGCGGTGAACAACAAAACATCAACCAAACTTTTTACTTAATGAAAACCTGTACAGGTTAACCCCTGAAGATGCCAACCTTGTTGGCGAAACAATTGTCGGGTTTGACAAAA
This sequence comes from Crioceris asparagi, assembly GCA_958507055.1. NCBI lineage: Eukaryota > Metazoa > Arthropoda > Insecta > Coleoptera > Chrysomelidae > Crioceris > Crioceris asparagi. Next base: position 75,858,682 of record OY293826.1, on the reverse strand, counting down.
TAAAGGGTTGGTATTGATTGTGATAATTCTGTGTTTGTTAATTTTTGATTCTATCTACGCCAACGGTTCCAGATTCCAAATAGTATTGACACTTTACTTTCGCCAATAACAGGTTATCATCTCGAAAGTAAAACCATAGAGTAAATAGGTTAGGTCATCGGTCGTATAGTATAAGGTCTTGCAAAACCACGGAATTTGAGTAGGCCAAATTGTCATGGATATTGAAGATATTTTTAGTTTGCATTATAGCCATTTTGGGTGTGGCGCTAGTCACTAGTGTCAATTTGTCAGTGGCTGGTATCAGTTCAAAATTAATCTCGGAGACAATCATTCGTTTAATCGCTTTTATTATATAATAAATAATTCGAATAAAGTTTCTGAAATTAATTTGAATTCAGTAGAATTACGAAAAACGCCTTCAATAGGTGTGACACTTTTTTAAGTGGAGATACAAGACCTTTTATTATAGACCGTGGGTAGGTTAGGTAGGTAGGAGTAAAACGCCAATAGATGGCGTTTAATAGAGGTACACAACAAATAAACAGTGTGTTCCTAAATACAAACCATTAGCAGAGAACAGAGACGTATATAGAACTGCAATCCTTATGGCAGCACGTGTTCCGATAAAATTGATCACATTTATGCATCTATTTACTAAGAGATGGCAGATCAGGAATTAGACGTTTTTGTACGCTGTGGGTGGAGCCAGACTCAATCTGCTGGAGTTAAGAAGGAGTGGGGAGGGACACAGGCAAAGATTCTCTGTATATATTATATTTTATTTATGATTAGAATAAATCTTTGCTATAGGAATAAAGTTAAAATAGGTAGGTAGCACTCGAAGTATAATATATACCTACCTAGATAAAGTTGTAAGGTCTTACTTGAGCGCATTGTGTTGGACTTGGCAAAATTTATTACTTTAAGAATGTAGATTAGAACATGTTGACGTTCTTCTTGTTTTGATTAATATGATTGAGACGACTATCTCCTATTCACCTTATAACATGGATTGCATTGAATAGAAATCAAAATAAATTATCTATTTAAAATTCAAAAAAATCCCGATGGCCTGTAGTCAGCGGAAAGGTAAATTTTTCAAAATTCATTGAATTGAAATTTTAACAACCTTTTCATTGGTATACCTACATGATATTAAATAAAATTGTCATAGCCTTGCGGTTAGAGGTTTTTGTTTTGGCTGTTGAATATAAAGCAGACAGGGTTCGAGTCCAGTTCAAGGCAGATTTTTTTTCGCCTATTTCTTTTCAATAAATATGCTATATATTTTTTTAATCAGGGTCTATATTAAGATCTCCAGAAAATGTACAATTACATCAAATTTATATTGAGTGTTCATGTTTTATCAATATTTGTTATTTTTCTTTATTAATTTTTTTTTTCTGTGTATTTTATGAAAGATTTCTTTGAACAAAAGTTGTAGGTACTGATTATATCTATAACCTAAAATTATTTTTAATAATATTTACACTACGGCTCTTTTTTGATAATTTTTTTAAATGTTTGAAAGGTCGCCATTTTGAAACTACTTACCCGATATTGCCCAATAACGAACTCGACCGAGATATTTGAGAGATTGATTTTTGTAGCAAATTTGAACTTGATACCTTCAAAACTGCGACCTCTATCGTGTTAACAAATTTCGTAATATCCCATATATATATATATATATATATATGTATATATATATATATATATATATATATATATATATATATATATATATATATATATATAAACTTTTGAATCAAATGTTTTTTTGGACTAACTTATAGACAAATAACAACATGCCGTTGAAATTTTTTCGAAATTCAAAAGTGTGAACGATCGCAATAGGTACATTTCTATAAGAAATTTACCTAAAAAGAAATCACATTCTTATTGTGCGTTAATATAATAAAAATAATAATTATTATGTCTTATCATAAAATGTATTCCGAGTCCATATAGGAAAAACCTCGAATTATTAAATAATATATATATATATATATATATATATATATATATATATATATATATATATATATATATATATATATATATATATATATATATATATAGACCCTACATTTATCTTTAATATTCTAGGATTATAATTATGCTCCAATGGAATAAAACTTATTTTTTTATTGAAATTGCCCAATTAATTTCAAGCCTGTTTAACATTTGAAAATTTTTATGTATTATTATGGTGCTATATTCATATTAATATTGTATATTCAATCAAATCGTTGAAATATCTGCAATAATTGTAACATGGGACATGTAAATAGTAAGGGAAAGAGACTCGCCAACCCATAGGTAGACAAAGATTATTAATTATTATTAATCTTTGCCATAGGTGTATTTCTTCTAACATAGCCTACTCGTGCATAACTTTTCTTGATTTTTGCTTTTGGTTCAGATCAGACGATGATATAGCTTTTTTATTATTATACGCGGCCCGCTGTTGATTAATACATTTTAAGTTATGAAATACAAGGTGGGAGATTAGTGCGTATTCGATTATCTACGGGGTTACTGTAAAGATTATGAGAAAATGTTTATATCTAACTATTTTAATGTGAACATTCTACAATACAAAAATATTTTCAAGTATACCGGGTGTTTCTAAATAGTTGGAACTGTGCACAACTTTGTTTTTTCTTATGGAATGTGTATAATTTTAATTTATTATTCAGGTCAAAATGGAACAATAATGTCAGTTTATTAACTGACTTTATGTTTATAGCTAATACCTTTTTAATAAGATATTAATTATTTTCTGAACATTTTGACCGATAAATAACATAATTTAAAAATTCATATATCTGAGACTAATTAAGATTAAGAACTGAAATTTTTATGGACACAACTCAATATTGAGTAATATGTTACGGTTAATTTATATGTCCTTGATATTATACCGGGTGTGCTCAGAACATATTTTTATAAAGCTTTGATAGAGTAAGCTATAACATTTTTTTTCTAATTGAATGGTATAATTTTGACACTGCCGATGGAAAGACCGGATAATTTTACATGGGAGTAACTGAAACACCTAAACCTCATTATGAATTTTCAGAAATATTTACGATTTTGAAATTATTCAATAGAATTTTATAAATCACATATGTCCTGGAGTGAATAACAATAGAAATTAATTTGTCAGTTTGATTGTCAATAAAAATTTTTACATTTCTTATTAGCAAATACTACAACAGCATAAGAAATTGTAAAAATATGAATTTTACTCAAGAAGAATTGACAGACATGATTTATGTTTTGGGCGAGACTAATCAGAACGCTCTTCTACCGACGAGAGTATACAGAGCACGGTGGATTGGATTAGGAGGACCAGCTAATGTTTTAGGTAAATTTCTTATAGAAATGTACCTATTGCGATCGTTCACACTTTTGAATTTCGAAAAATTTCAACGGCATGTTGTTATATGTCTATAAGTTAGTCCAAAAAAACATTTGGTTCAAAAGTTTATATATATATATATATATATATATATATATATATATATATATATATATATATATATATATATATATATATATATATATATATATATATATATATATAGGATATTACGAAATTTGTTAACACGATAGAGGTCGCAGTTTTGAAGGTATCAAGTTAAAATTTGCTACAAAAATCAATCTCTCAAATATCTCGGTCGAGTTCGTTATTGGGCAATATTGGGTAAGTAGTTTCAAATGGCGACCATTGAAACATTTAAAAAAATTATCAAAAAAGAGCCGTAGTGTAAATATCATCAAAAATAATTTTAGGTTATAGATATAATCAGTACCTACAACTTTTGTTAGAAGCAATTTTTCATAAAATACACAGGTAAGAAATTAAAATTAATAAAGAAAAATAACAAATATTGATAAAACATGAACACTCAATATAAATTTGATATAATTGTACATTTTCTGGAGATCTTAATAAAGACCCTGATTACAAAATTATATACTATATTTATTGAAAAGAAATAGGCGAAAACAAAAACCTCTAACCGCAAGGCTATGACACATACGACAATTTTATGTAATAACATGTAGGTATACCAATGAAAAGGTTGTTCAAATTTCAATTCAATGAATTTTGAAAAATTTACCTTTCCGCTGACTACAGGCCATCGGGATTTTTGAATTTTGGAACAGCCAGAAAGTGGCGATGAGGTAACGCTCCAACAGCTATAAATTTGAAATCTTTTGGGCGCTGTATGCAAGTTTTGTCTCTAATATAAGAATCTTGTGAGAATACAACCACTACTGGAAAGGTGAACTCAAAGGATCTCTCTTTATATATGAAATAAATCTGTCTAAGAAAATAACAGAAATAAAATACTTACTGAGAGAAATACTAGTAGAAAATGATGAAACATATATGCGTAAAAATATTATTTAAAAGAGATTTGTTGTGCTTCTTTGTCACTTGGGATACCAAAAGGAAGAGAGGTGTTATTAAATATGTAATGTAATTAGATTAATGGGAAAATATAGATTGTTTGGCTAGTAACTGGTAGAGTGAACACGTGCTACTGAAGAAAACTAAAGATTGAACAGATTTGAAGAGTGAGTGGTTCTGATCTTACTAATATCCTTTATTTCACTGTTATTGTTTTAATATTAACCAGGGACTAGTTTCAAATCATGAAAAATGCAGTCGAAAGGAAGGAGGAAAGATCCCCCCCGAACCCCCTGACATTCCGGGGGGTTATCACGTAATTAGCAAATGCAATGCGATCGCAAGAAGAATGTATAAAGAGAGGATGAGTAACTCTGTATGCAGTGCTTAGGCAACAGTGGCTAAAATTACTTCGGTGATAAGTTGTCAATTTGGTAGGTTGCGCAGTATCTCACTGAGTGTAACTACCTCACTCCCTTTGCGTACGTGCAAGATGTCGGCTAACCTATAACAACAAATCCTATTACCTAACCATTTAACCTCTCTTTAAATCTATGCTATTTACTATTTATTACATTACCTGAAATCATTCGAATAGTCAGTTGAGGTAATTTTTTTGTCATCAAATTTGAATTGTGAGCAATATAAAATCATTGTTTTAATGATATAAAATCAATTAAGAATGTTAGTACTTTTGTGAACGAGAGCATTTTATTCCTGTGTTCCACTCTTCTGTAAAATACTCTATGGATATGAATTAAAAGGGCTCTGCAAGAAGTCTGAAAGTGAAATTACCAAACAAGCATTGGGCGGTATTTCTTAAGCATTGAAGAAAATATTGAAGCATCTGTACTTCTTTCTTTTGATCGAAAGATGTGAGGCGACGTATATCATCAGGAAGATTTATTAACTTGGATGACTTGGGATATTCCAAATTGGATCCAAGATGTGGAAGAACTTTCAGTGAATGAATGCCTAACTACTCAAGACTCAAACTCGTTCTTGTTCATACTCCAACATAAGGAATAAGTGATAGTAGTTCTTAATGTTGTTTAATTTTCAGATTCCATTTTTTGTATGTTAAATGTTTATCGCTATCATCTGTAGCTTTTTTATGAATTCGATTGTATAATATTGGTCGTGTCATTAATTTGATCAATTAATTGTTCCAATCCAATATTTATCCCAGTGGAATCTGTGCTTTTAATATTGCATTTTTCTTTTACTTTAGGTATTGGGCTCAAAAAAATAAACTGTGAAAGGTAGGAAAATGAAACCTCATTTTTTTATAAGTAGAAAATGTATTAAGCGTAAGACTGAAAAATGTTGACAAAAAAATTAAATTAACTATTGGTGAAACATTTTAGTTCTTTGATTTCTCTTATTACATACGTACCTACCTATGTTACGCTCAAAGACATAAATTCTTATCCAGAACGCGACGTTGAATTGGGTTTGATTTTTTTTCTAGTAAAGGAAATATAACACATTTGCCTATGTGTCGTTGTGGGCAAGGAATAATTTTCAGAGGCAAAATTTGGTATTCTAGCGTAGCATATATTTATTATAGTAGGTATTTTATTGTGAACCTGTGTGAAAAAAGTGTCAAGTCCTACCTACCTAAATAATAAATTGAATGTAGGATAAGACTACTCAATCAGTGGCGGCTCGTGACATTTATAGCAGAGGAGGTCAACTCTACAAATTTACTAAAAGAATACAACTTGCACTTTTCCCCACCCCTGGACGTATTGCTACGGCGCCTTACATTTTTTGTGGTGGTTTGGAGGCATTCAATAAAAATTAATCTACTAGGTATAGGTCATCAATAGCAAGCAAAATCAATGAAATTCTCATCTAAAATACTCATTTTCGATCGCCTGTTAAATATTCTAATAAAATAATCAAATGATATACCTATACACTTAACTTGTTACTCGCGGCTTCGTCCGTGCTACCTACCAGTGAAAATCCTGTTGGAATCGGCTTAGCCGTTACGGAGATTTGTCGGAAGTTAAAACCTGTTATTTGAAATTACAAAATATACGCTTCGTTTTATTTATTTGTATAGATTTTTTCTAAAATAAAAACAGTTATTACAAAGTTATTCCTTTTAACATTAGCTACCTGTCAGTGAAAATCTCGGAATCGCTTCAGCCGTTACGGAGATTAGTCGAAACAACCAGACAGACAGAAAAAAATTATAAAAATTGTTGGTTTGTTGTTAGTGACATTCATAGGTACCTACTTATATATGTAAAATATGCAATTAGTTAGAAGCTAATATTTTGATATTACAAACAGACACTTCAATTCTATTTATTAGTATAGATATAGATAAATACTTTCTAGTGATAATAAATAAAGATACTCTCACTCACTCTCAATGCACGGTCCTAATCTTAAATAAAACACGCGGTACCCGAAATTTGAAATACTATGACTAGTTACTGTTAACCGTGTGATATGCGAATCAGCCCGACAATGATCGACGGACAATGCAAAGTGGGCGTGTCGGGTGGAGGCCAGACTCCACTGAGTCCGTAAAATTTCAAACGCTAATATCGACAATCATCGACAACCACCAAATTCAAGGTCACACTGCAATAAGATTTGTACATGTTGAACGGAGGCAAATAATTTTCAGCCTCCTCTGCTTGAAATGTTGTCGGTTGGACGTGTATAATTTTTTCGCTGTGTACTGAGAAATGCGATGGCGCTCATTTAGTGATGTCCATGATAAGTTAATATGCAGACATCAGACTTGGGTCGAATACTGGAATCCGGTATTCGAATACGAATCCTGAATACTTTATTCTAAATTGTATTCGAATAAGCCAGATTCGAATGCAAAGATAATAAAAGTATTTGAATACCGCTGTATTTGAATACGTGGATTCGTTGACATATGAATATTTCAGGAATATTCTAACTAAAAAAACATATCTATGCGCACATAAAGCTTGTTTTTTTCTATGTTCTGTTTAGAAAAATATATAACAAAAATAAGAAATCTATAATAAAACTTAAAATATATTTTTTTGATACACAGTGTCACCAGAGATGTTAAATAAAATGCATTAATTATTATTTCTTAAAGTCTCAATAAAAAAGATTTGAAAAACAATATTAAAGTTATGAATAAAACATAAAATGCTTTGGTACACGCTTCAGTTGCGTTAAGCGTAACGACTACTAGGATTCGAATAGTGGGTATTCGAATACAGGGTTTCAAAAACGGTATTCAGAATCCAGAATACCGAGTACTGTGCAAAAAGGTATTCAGTCGAATAATAAATACCAAATACACAAATGTATTCGAAGAGTATTCGAATACCAGCCAAATGTATTCTGAATAGGATTCAGAATACCGGGTATTCGAATACTACCCATGTCTGGCAGACATGCTATTTTCGTTAGAAATATGACGATGCTGATTTTTATATAAAACGTACCTTTTATAAAATGTTTTAGATTTGATACGCTCCTACATCAAAAATACGAATTTGCCTTAAATTGTAGAGGAGGCCCGGCCTCCCCTGCCTCCTCTGAGGACCCGCCACTGGTTTTAATGAATAATGAAATTCTTCAACAGTTCTAATATGTTTAAATAGATTTCTAGATTTGATTAATAATAAGTCATATAAAGGTGTTGTTCTATTTGTTACTCTGGAAGTAATATTAAATAACGTTGTTTTAGTTATCTCAATACTATTTTGTATATTGGTCAAATTTACATGGTAATAGATATGATAATACTTATCAAGTATATAACTGGTTCCTAGTTTTACTGGTAATAACGGGTTAGTAATCTTCTCGATCTCGTATAAATGGCTGGCAAGAGGGTACAGGAGTACCACTAGTAGAACAATTTTCATTATTCTGAAAGGAATAATTATCGTCTCTTAATATCTTTCGGATGTCGTTGACTTGTAAACAATTTTTATAAAATTTTGGTTTTAATTTATCTTTGTTTAATGGTTGGGGAGTTGTCAGGAACTGGTCTGTACCTTCAGGGATTTCAGGGTCATTTTCACGACTACTATTTAATTTTGCTAGCCTTTTTAGCATTCAATTGTAAGTTGATATTCTCATTGAGTTCTTTCAAGGTCTGAGCTAGTTCTTGAATATAATCTGTTTGAATTTGATTTAAGTTCTTTTCAAAATTCAATTGATAGTTTAAATTTCCTTTAATAATTTGGAACGGTGTATAATCGTGAGATGAATGGATACTATTGTTATAATTTAATATGGCAATATCTATGAGTTCTGAATTTGTTTTTGTTTTATAATCTTGCTTTAGTGCAACTAAACTTTCTTTCAACGTTGAATGAAATCGTTCAATAGGTGAATTTGAATTTGGATTATAAGGGGTTGTAAAATGTATTTGAATTTGATATAACTTACAAAGATCTTGCACTAAATTGCTTTTAAAATTCTGTGCACTATCAGTGGTAATAATATCAGGTGTACCGTGATGGGAAAAGAATTTTATTAAATTTTGACAAATTTCAACAGCATTTTCATTTAAAGGATATGCTGCAGCAAATTTCGAAAAGTTATCAATTATTGTTAGATATTTCTGAGATGTAAATAAATATCTAGATATAAGTGTTCAAAAGGCTTTTGTCTTGTCGGTGTAGGTTTAAAAATTACTTTGTAAGGATGTCTATCATTTTTCAATTTTTGACAGATTTCACAAACATTTATAAAGTTTATAATATCTTTTTCCAGACTGAGCCAATAGTAGAATTGCTTAACATTTTTAATATTTTCGGTTATTCCTCTATGTGAAGTCTTAATAGTATGGTGTCTCTGAATTATTTCTTTCTGTTCGTCTAGGTTAGTTACAACTTTAAGCAGAGTATTTGAAATTACTAATTTATAGGAATTATGTCTAAACGTATTCTGAAAAATTCTAAGTATTAATGGTTCTAACTCCTTATAAGGAAAATACAGACAATAAGTATCAGGTGGTAAATAATTTTTTAATAATTCTTGTATTTCTTGACTAAAAATGAAAAATTTCTTCTTTGTTTCGAATAGAGTTTCTCTTACTACATATATTCGATTTTTACCAGTCCATTTGAAAATAATCTGATTCTTATAAGTATTAATAGATTTTTTGACATATGCTGCTCCTAAAATTGGGTTTTCATGGGCAGAATGAATAGTTTCAGTTTCAGAACTATCATGATTATTATAATTGCCATTACTTTCTGGTTGGGTAATTTCAGAAGTTTCTTGAATAGGACTTTGTGATGTATTAGTTGTTTCAAATGGTGGTCTAATTTGAATATCAGATATTATATTAATTTTGGGTTCCCTTAATAAATGGGATACCAGAATTTCAATGTTCTGATCTTTGAATAAATAATCGATCATTGATTTTACCTTGATCCAATCTAATCCATCAAGACCGCATCCTAATCTAGGAATCGCGATTTTCCTGACATCATTTTTAATTGCATGCATTTTCATTCGATATAAAGCTCCCCAGAGCATAAAATATGTTGGTTTTTGGTGTGATTCCTGTTTCGTTACCAAATAATAGATAAAACGATCATTTTTCTCATCATATAACGTAGCAATTTCTCCTGGTCTGGCTCCTTGATTAATCAAATTTTGTACATTTTTAAATTTGTGTTTAAATACTACATCTATACCTTTTTTCATCTGTAAATCAGCTGCGACACAATGGCCTAAAGAATATTCAGTAGACTGTTCAAATAAATTACTATTGATTTCTTTAATTACATCAGATCTCTCAATTGGTTTATAATTTTGATTGAATTTATTAGATTCTATTTGTAAATTTATCGGTGATTCAAAAATAGGAAGATTATCCTGACTTTCAAAGTAACGTTTTATCCTATCATGCCAAAAGTATTGATCGTCATTTTTATCTTTACTTCTTTCACACATTGCTGACATATGTGTCGGCAGATCATCTTTTTCGATTGCATTGATATCGATCAGGGGTCTGGACAGAGCATCAGCATTTAAATTTTGTTTACCTTTCTTATATGCAATAGAATAATCGAATTCCTCTAATTTGAGACGCCATCTCACCAATTTTGAATTGGGTTCTTTTATAGAAAAAAGCCATTGGAGGGGTTTGTGATCAGTAACAATAGTGAATTTTCGACCAAATAAATAAGGTCTAAAGTATTTAGTTGCCCAAACTATCGCGAGCAATTCTTTCTCGATTGTAGAGTGATTACATTCCTCTGCATTAAGTGTTCTGCTAGCGTAAGCTAATGGAAGGTCATTACTCATTACCTATATTTCCCTGCGATAATACGGCGCCAATTGCATAGTTTGATGCGTCAGTTGTTAATATTGTAACGTGCAAAGGGGAACAGCCGCCGGTATTGGCTACAAAGTAGCGGCATCCGTTTGAAGTAAGCGCGCGATATATGCTGTGGTTGGAAATACCAAAAGCGGCGTTAACAAAGAGAGCGACGGCAGCAGTCGGCGTCTTCTGTTAAAATGCCGACAAAACGAATTTCGAGAAGCGTACAGTGGCGGCTTTCGTGTCAAAGACCAGAAGCCGCCCGAATGCTCTGGATCCTTTATCGGGTATATATATGGGAGAATTTTCGGCAAGAAGACAGAATGAAAAAGGCAGTGTGAATAAATAGAATAGTCCGAGTAAGTTAGAGAGAATATAGTAAAGTTAAGTTGTAATTTATATTATTTTGAGTGTATATAAAGTTAATTTAATAACTCTAAATTAGTCTCACTTATCTGCGAACCCGCATACGCAACAATATGAACGGCTTTGTAGAATCTGGATGTTGCAGAATGGGGTCATTGATTAGAATATTTTTGCAAGTACTAAAAGCATCAATGAAAGCTTTGTCATGAATTACCTTGGCATCCTTCTTTAAACAAGATGTGAGAGGTTTTGTTATCTTCGCAAAGTTCTTTATACATTTTCTGTAATAGCCAACAAGTCCTAGGAATGACTTAATTTCTTTTTGGGTATTTGGTATTCTGAAATTTTTAATAGCTAAAATTTTATTAGGATTGGGCTTAATACCTTCCGGGGTGATGACATGACCTAAAAATTCAACACTTCTTTTTTAAAATTCCGATTTATCTAATTGAATTTTCATGTTAAAGGAAATTAATCTTTCGAATACTTTTTTGTAAAGAGTCCAAAAGTTCTTGTAATGATGTCGAGTAAATAATAATGTCATCCATGTAAACTAAACAGATGTTTCCTTGTAATCCGCGAAGTACGTTGTCCATAGTTCTTTGAAAAGTTGACGGGGCATTTTTTAATCCAAAAGGCATTCTTTTGTATTCGTAATGTCCGTGTTCTACGCTGAAGGCAGTTTTTTGAATTGATTCCGGATCCATTTCTATTTGATGAAAACCACTAGCTAAGTCTAGGGTTGTAAAATACTGTGAACGACCTAGTTTATCCAATATATCTGTAATATTAGGGAGTGGATACCTATCATCAATAGTTTTTTCCTTTAATTTTCGGTAATCGATTACAAGTCGCCATTTCTTTTCTCCGGATGCATCTAATTTTTTAGGAACTATCCAAACAGGTGAATTCCAAGGAGAATTGGAAGGTTGGATTATATTATCACTCAACATTTTATCTATTTGATTATTTATTTCTTCTTTATGAATGTGTGGGTAGCGATAGCTTTTAATATGTACTGGAATTTCATCTGTGGTCTTAATTATGTGTTTAACTTGATTTGAGAAGGTTAAAGCATCACCTGGCTTATGGAAAACTTTGTTACATTTTTAGAGTACTTTAAATAATTGTACTTTCTCTTCAGAGTTTAAATGTTCATGCCTTATTAGTGATTTAATATCGAGTTTTTCACCATGATTTTTCAAAGTTACTTTACTAGGTAATTCTACATGATATAATTCAAATTGATCTTCACTAAACAATTGCATCGGTAATACTTTTTCTTTACAAGTAAATGAGAAATTGTTATCTGTACAATTAGCAATGCCTATATTATAAGAGCCATTCTTTACTATAATGATTGTTGGTTGTATCTCTATGTTGTCCGTCTTTATATGCGGAATTAACCAAGAAGTATTATTTGGAAGTTTAGTATGAATTTTGATATTTTGTAATGTGTAAGGTGGAATTTCGAAAGTGTATTCGTCAAAATCTTTCCTAAAATAAAACGGAGTTTGCAAAAAATCATTTTTTAATAAATTATTTTCCAAATCAATATTCAAATTAAATCTTCTAAGATCTTTTATTCCAATTATTCCATCGAAGTAATCGTGAAAGGGATATAAAATGGATTCAATAGGTTTTGAAATACTAAAACATAAAAATAAGGGAATCTTGGGTTTACTTGTTGCTTTCTTAGAGCCAGCGCATGTTTGAAATTTTGTTATATGTGGCTCAATCAATTCAGGGTAGTATGTTTCTGCTATAGAAGGTCGAAGTAGAGAGGCATGTGAACCAGTATCTATTAATAAACGAATATATAAATTAGGGATTACTATGAAAGGTAACTGATTAATTTGGAAGCTATTCATTTGGAGACAGGGTTAATCAATAGAAGATTCTATCTGATCTTCTAGATAATAATCATTTTAGGAATATGATAAATTTTGAAAATTAGGATCTTCATTTTCCAAATGTTTTAATTCTTCAAAAGTATATTTAGGAGGTCTATGTTGATTTCCGAATGTTTGATTATAATATTGAGGTCTTATTTGGAGTGGTGGACGTTTTGGTTGTACACTGACTCCTGACATATGTTGTGGATAAGGAGGTTTAGAATTAAATTGTGATTTAAAAACATTGTGGTTTGCCGGTGAATAAGGATACGTTAATGGTTTATTTCCAAAAACTTGTTTCATGGGAGAAAATTGATGTTGAACAGGCTTTTGATTGATATTAATTGGTTGACGAGGGGGTTGAGGTAGACTAATAGGTTTAGGAAAATTCAAAAATGTATGGTTATGTTCCTTCTGTTTCACAGGTATATTCTGGATAAAATTATTTTAAAAGTATTTTGTGAAGTAAGAATCTCATAATTTAAAATTACATCCATTGCTGAATCTAAATTTTGAAGATTTTAAACTATTAGGAGTGTTCTCAATTCATTGGAAATATTTGAAAGTAAATTCTGAGTTGCTGTCAACTCAGTTTGTGAGATCAAAATATTTCTAGCTTCAAGATTTGCTATTTCAATAAAAAATTTGTTATTAATTTGAGTAACTAGAGCTTTCAATTTGAGAATATAATCTTGAATTGTTTAATTTTTGTCTCTAGTCATAAAGATTAATTGTTGTTGCAAATTTCCTCGAGTAATTGGGTCACTAAATTTTTGACGAAGTGCTACTTTAATTTGAGGTCCAAGTTTCTAAATCAGGTCGTTTAATAGAAATTCTTCAGCTGTGCTTATTAATTTTGATTTGATTGCCAAATTTACATATTCTTGCTGAGATGGATCGTTATTAAAATAACGAGCATGATATACATTTTAGATTTCGTTTTATCTAATTGGCTTTTTAAAAACAATTATTTTATTTATTTACTTCTGACACCACTTATTATTAATGATTTAATAATAAGAATTAAATTATAATTATTATACAAGTGAAATTAACTGTAAGGTTAGGATGATTATGAAAACTGACATAGATTCGTCTTACTTTAGATTTACATTTCAGAATGATTAAAATTATAAAGTGTTCCTTATTTATAGTGAAAAAATGTACAATATGCAATATAATGTTCTCATGGGAAAATGCCACTAATTGCGTCATATTCACGGATTCCATAGTCAGCATACTCGGGACGGTGTAATCAGAAGAGTTTCTGGATATGTTATCAGTTGAAGTACGATATGTTGAAATATGATATTCCTGGTACTGCATTGTCATCATACTGTTGTGAAGTCGAGTTCATGGGTTTAGCAGAGTCAGCAATATTGGTTGATATAACAGCTCCCATCATTTATAAAAAGTTGGTGCTATGCAGTAACTTTTAAGGTAGATTGGATATTCCAATGGTAGGAATTTCAATTACTTCATTATTTTCAATGTTAGGTCTTCTTCTTGGAAGTAGACTTGTAATTCTTTTGAAGGTGGATGATTTTTCTTCATTTTCTTCCTTTTGTCCTTTGAGTTTTTTCAAAATTTTCATTATGATATAAATAGTAATGATGCATAGAATGGATCCTATAGAAATGTAAGTGAACCAAGATATATTTTTGGTCACGAATGGTTCGTTCATTAGATTTTCTAATTCTTTTGAATATTGCTCTAGTTTGTGGTTTGCAATATCCAATTCTTCCATGTTTATTTCATTTAGCTTTAGTGGTTCTAGTTTAGGAATGTTGATACTTTCAACTAAATGATCACAACATTCGTAAGGTATTATTACTGGATGAGAATTGTCGGCATAGTCGGTAGATTTTCGGCTTTCTGCTTGGATTTTTGTTATTCCTACGAAGGCTTGACATTCGGAGGTAAACTTCACAATTGAGTTCTGCATTATTGTTACAATTTTCGTGTTATGTTCAGGACAGTTCATGGTTATAGATAGATAGATAGATAGATAGATGTTTATTTAACCACGTTTTGTAAATACAATTGTAGCAAGTCTTGATAAAAAAAATAAAAACATATAAATTGACACATAAAACTGATAAAATAGTAGCTAAGAAAATAAAATACAGGTATATGGTTATAAAATGATAGTATGTATTGGAGTGTAATGCTCTCTTAAATAGAAAGATAGTCTAAATACTCTTCAATCGAGTAAAAAGCATTCTCGAGTAAAAACTTTTTAATTTTTGTTTTGAAACTATTTGAAGACAGAGTTTTGAAGCACTCTGGAAGGATGTTGTATAGTTGGAAATGGGGAGAATTCTTCACAGATTTTTCTAGCCTTAATCTGGGCTTTCTAATCAACACAGCTGAACGGGTGTCGTAGTTATGATATGCCGAATTTAATTTTAAATTATATTTATTTTTGTGAATATCTAATAATTGGTAAAATATATATAAAGAAGGTAAAGTCAATATCTTTAACTGAACAAAAAGTGGTTTACAGTGCTCTCGGAAGCTGGCATCAGCAATTATTCTAATGGCTTTTTTCTGGAGTCTAAATATAGGTAACATATATGAAGACTGGCCCCATATTATGATACCATAGGATATTTGAGAATGAAATAACGAGTGGTAAACAATTTTTAGTGAATTTTGGCTTATCAGTCCACGTAATTTTCGAATAACGAATAAAGTAGATGAGAGTTTACCGTGTAAAAACGATGCATGTGTGCGCCAGTTTAACCTATCATCTAATCTCAATCCCAGAAAATTGACACAATGGCCGTGAGCAATACCTGCAGTTGTTGAGAAAATTATGTCTTGTGTCTTGTCGATGTTGAGCTTAAGACAATTTTGCGTAAACCAGTGCTCGGCCCTTTTCTTACTGACTATCATTCTATTTTCTAGTTCCTCCAGTGACTTGGCTCTGCAAATTATTGTATTGTCATCCGCATAACACACATTTTTGTGAGGTAATAAATAGGTAAATAAATCATTTATATAGACTATAAAAAGGAAAACCCTAAAACAGAGCCCTGAGGCACCCCACAATCTACTGGTTGAAAATTTGACATTATACCATTTAGATCTACACACTGAGTTCTTGATGTTAGATAGGATCTTATTAAGCTAAGAGGAAGTCCTCGTACACCATACCGTGACAGTTTTGTTAGTAAAAGTTATTTGAAGTGGTTCTGCTACGATAACTAGCCAAACATTGTCTTTGAGTTTGAACACATTGTAGCCTTGACTGTAGATTACGGAACTTTCACAGGTTTTGGGCACATTTTGACGGTTTTTCAATAACTGCGCTTCACACACTGCATTGTTGTCTATGGGGTAAGCGTACAAGTTGGGACACAACTTCTTATGTGGACCTATTTCTTTACAATTATTAGGCTCCTTTACAAGAATATACATTAGAGAATCATCATTTCGCGCAATGTATTTATGACTAATTGAAAGAATATGATGAAGGCCAGTTCTTTTATCCAAGATTGGAATAGGAAACAGATGATATAGAGTATAAAGTTGTTGTTCAACTAAAGGTATTTTCAAAATGAAGACAATTTGGTTATCTTGTTGATATGCTTCAAGCTCTATTAATTGAAGATATTGTGCAATTTTAGAGATTTTTACTGGTAAAGGGAGATTATTTCTCACAAGGTTTTGTGATATCTCTTGAAGGGCTGATACCAAGTTTTGTGGTGAAATAATTGAAGAGTGAATTATTTTCAATCTTGCAAATGTTACTGCATTTATAATGTCATTTAAATTATCTTCAATAATCAAATAACTCTCCATTAATTTTTCGCATATTTCCAAAAAGTTTAGTTTGGCTTCAACAGTTTTAACTTGGTTGTTAATATCATGAATTGCTCTTTCAATTTTATAAATATCGTCATTAAATGTTTTTCTATCAATTGTTAAATTTTGTATTGTTTCGTTGAAAGTTCTAATTAGAGAGGATGATACTGAAATCTGATTCTTAAGAAGGTTTTCAATGTCATGTTGATCATTGTTTAATTTTTCTATATTTTTTGTATAAAATTCACTATCTGTAGCATCTAAGTTGCCTGTTATGGTTTTAAATACGCTTCCTATAATGTTCACTAAACCTCTTTTAACGCGTTTTGTATCTATGATGATTTCGTTGAATTTCTCTTGTATGGATTTAGATATTTGTGTTAGTAAATCTACGTGTGTCTGTACGTCGGAACGAAAAATATTCATAGCGTGATAATCTGGTTTTAAAGTATTACGTATAGTGTCCAAAATTTTGTTGATGTTTTCATATGCAGCTAAAAGTCCTGTAATGTTCTTGTGTACTAGTAGAGTCCACTTGTCGTTGGAGATGATAATTCTTGTTTCATCGTGATAGAAGACTCCTATCGTGTTGTTTATAGGATCAATTTGAAATTGGCAAAAGGCCATATTGACCAATAGGGGGTACCTGAAAACATTTTAGTTTTCAGAATATGGTTTCATACGGTCGAAATTAACTTTTGTTTGTTGATTAGTGTTAGAATTAAGTAAAATAGCTGAATTATTGAAAATTTCTAAAATATCGTATGGACTATTAAATTTATTCTGTAACTTGTTTTTTAGTTGTGACTCTTTAATAAATACTTTATCTCCTACTTGAAAGTTTGGAGTATTTTCGTGTACATGCTTATCGAAACGATCTTTAGCTTTCTGTTTCTTGCTTTCAGTGCGTTCTCTGGCTATTTTGTAAAAATGTGAAAGTCTATTATTCAGATCTCTAACATATTTTGTTATTAATTCTTTTTCATTGTATAGCTGCTCTGGCGGTCTACTTGAAGTATGTCCGAAGACTAACTCATAAGGAGTGAAACCATGAGTTTTATTTGCTGAATTGTTGTAGCAAATAACTGCGTACGGTAAAACATTAAAGGGATGTTCGTTAGGATATTCGGCGAGATTGACTCTAATCATTTCTAACAGAGTCGAATGAAATCGTTCGAGAGATCCGTTAGACTGCGGATGTCCTACGCTGGAAAATGTCATCTTTATGTTATACAATGTACAGAGGTCTCTAAGTAGAGAATTATCAAACTCTCGGCCATAATCGGAATGTATTCGAAGGGGAGTGCCATAGTGTTGAAAATATAAGAGAAGGGTATTAACTACTGATTTTGCAGATTTGTCTTTGATAGGGTAAGTCTGACTGAATTTTGTGAGTTCATCGCGTATTGTTAAGGCATAATTTCTGTTAGGAACTTCTAATATGTCTATATTAATAGGTTCGAACGGTGTTTTTGGAGTTTCTGTGATTACGAGTGGTCTGTCGAGATTTTTCCTATATGCTTTATTTTTCTGGCATATTTCACAAGTTTTTATAAAGTTCTCAACGTCTTTTGTCAGTCTGTTCCAGTTATATCTTTCTCTTATTCGACGAATAGTCTCGTTTATTCCTCTGTGTAAATTCATCTTTTCATTATGATTTTGGTCAATGATAAGGGGAATTTCGTCTGTATCTGGAGTTTTGGTCTTGTTTTGAAAAATTTTAAATTTGAGTTGTTTTTCTGAAGTAATAAATGATAAAATTTCTAGTATGGGTAAATCAATACTAGTTTCAACACAGTATGTCTGGTTGTCCTGAAAAAGGTCTTGATCTTTGAAAAGGGCTCCAAATAAATATTCAGTGTATCTGGATTATATGGTAATGCTATTATAAAATATTTTCTATTTTTCACAGTTTTGCTAGATAATACATTAATTTTAAGATGTTCGAAGTCGTAGTTCTCTTCAAAAATATCATCAATAATTTTTTCTTGAATTTCGTTCAGTTGGTTTTGTCTAAGAAATGTAAGAATATGTTTATTATTCTTATCTAGTAATTGTCCGTTACTTGATTCTATTTTCGAATAGTCTAAAAGGGATTTAGTCTTGTATAAATTTACAAATGTATCAAATTCTTTATACATGTTTTCTAGAAATTCAGGGTTGTTCTTTTGATCTTCGGGGATATTTTCATCTATGTTCTCATTATAAGCAAAAGTTGAATAAGGTGTTAGATTGTATTCAGATTGGAATTTTGATAAATTTTGGATATGATTAACTTTAATGCGGGAAAGTGCATCTGCATTTTTGTTTATCTTTCCGGGTTTGTACTTAATCTCGTAGTCATATTCTTCGAGCTTTAGTCTCCATCTTGCTAATCGACTACCTGTATCTTTTACTGAAAAAAGCCAAGTTAAGGGACGATGGTCTGTGATTAAAGTGAATTTTCTTCCAAAGATGTAGGGTCTGAAGTGTTTTACTGCCCAAACGATCGCAAGTAATTCTCTTTCAATGGTGGAGTATTTTGTTTCTGCTTTGCAAAGAGTTCTTGATGCATAAGCTATCGGAAGATCTTTACCAATTATTCCTTGAGAGAGTACTGCACCAATCGCAAAAGCGCTTGCGTCTGTTGTGAGAATGAAAGGCTCTTCGAAGTTTGGATATATGAGCACTGGGGTAGAGATAAGGGCTTGCTTTAATTCGTCAAATGATTTTTTACAATCGGCATCAAAATCGAATGGAACGTCTTTTTTGAGAAGTCTGGTTAGTGGTTTTGAAATTCTAGCGAAGTTTTCGATAAATCTTCGGTAGTAACCGGCTAAACCTAGAAAAGATTTTATGTCTTTTTGGTTCTTAGGTGTTGGAAAATTTATGATACATTCAACCTTAGATAGGTTTGGTTTGACACCATCTTTAGTAACAAGATGTCCTAGATAGGCTACTTCCTTGCGGAGGAATTCACACTTATCCGGTTGGATTTTCATATTTGCATGTCTGAGTTTCATAAAAACGTCAGTCAGTCTGTTAATATGTTCATGTATTGATGGGGAATATACATTAATGTCATCCATATAAACTAGACAACGCTCATTTTGTATACCGAGTAATATATTGTCCATTACTCTCTGAAAAGTTGAAGGGGCATTTTTGAGACCGAAAGGCATTCGGACGAACTCGAAATGTCCATTCTCGACTGAAAAGGCGGTCTTCTGAATATCTTGTGGATCAATTTCGATCTGGTGAAATCCAGAAGCTAAGCCTAGAGTAGAGAAATACTGACACTTGCCAAGTTGATCTAAGAGGTCTGAAATATTTGGCAGCGGATATTTATCGTTAATTGTGATTTCGTTGAGCTTACGATAATCTACAACTACTCTCCACTTTTGTTTGCCTGATGCGTCCATTTTCTTAGGGACGACCCAAACTGGAGATGAAAAAGGTGAACATGAAGGTCTAATAATGCCTTGATCAAGCATTTTATTGATCTGGGATTTAACTTCATCTTTGTGTATTTGCGGATACCTATAAGACTTGGTGAATGTTGGTTTGTCGGAATTAGTTTTAATGGAATGTTTAATTTCGTTGGTAAAAGTCAATTTGTCTCCTTCGAGGTAAAATATGTCTGAGAATTCAATACACAGATTTGTTATGAGCTCTGATTCTTCATCGTTTAGATGCTCGAATCGAAGTTGGTTACGTATTTCGGGAATTCTGTCTTGTTGTATGTCGTGTTCGTATTCGCTAAGATTGTTAATAGAAAAATGTTGTATAGGTACTATGTTAATATCTGAAAAATTTATTTCTTTAGGAATTGCGTTTTTTGTTAAGAATTGTTGTTATAAATTCGCCATTTTCATTAACTTTTACTAAAGCATGCGGAAGGCGTACTTTTTCTATTTCTATACCTGTTAATAATGCGTCAGTGTTTGATAAATTGCATTTCAATTTATAAACTTGTTCGATTCTTGGTTCTATTCTAATTATGTTAGTTGTTCTTTCTGTGTCCATTGTTTCGATGTTTTGTATATTATCTGAAGCTTTGTGAAGTTGGACGGTTTTAAAATTTGTTTCTAATTCTCTTGTTTTGATGTTCATTACGCAATCGTAATGTTCGAGGAAGTCTGAGCCTAGAAGTCCATCAAATTCTATATCTAAATTACAAATATAGACTTTGTGTGGATCTGTACGGTTAAAAGGGACGAGTGTAGATTCAGTAATGTGAACTTTTTGATTAGTGATTCCTTGAATTATTACATTCTCTGGAAATCGCTGGGGAAATTTTTGACAAACATGAGGTTTAAAGATAGAAAGTCCAGCTCCGGAATCAATGAGAAATTTGTGAGTATTTGTCGAGTCTGTAATATAAAATAAATTTTGTGATTTCACAGCGAGCAGAATATTTATAAGTAGCTCTGTTCGGGGAAGTTCAGATTGGGGTTGTAATCTTGAAGATTGATTGCTTGAATTTGGGTTTGAAGCTGATCTATATCTGACTTCTTCTCTGGAGGAGGATCTGTTGGAACTATTGGGCTTACGTGAAAATCCTGGTTTTCACTTTGATTAATTTCTTCTTGTTGATAATTGTAGAAGTTTTCTTGTGGATTGTAATTACTATATGAGTAATCTTCAGGTTCGTATTGATATGATTCGTCATAATAGTTATCGAAACTATAGCTATGAAAACTGACATAGATTCGTCTTACTTTAGATTTACATTTCAGAATGATTAAAATTATAAAGTGTTCCTTATTTATAGTGAAAAAATGTACAATATGCAATAGAATGTTCTCATGGGAAAATGCCACTAATTGCGTCATATTCACGGATTCCATAGTCAGCATACTCGGGACGGTGTAATCAGAAGAGTTTCTGGATATGTTATCAGTTGAAGTACGATATGTTGAAATATGATATTCCTGGTACTGCATTGTCATCATACTGTTGTGAAGTCGAGTTCATGGGTTTAGCAGAGTCAGCAATATTGGTTGATATAACATACATCTATCTGTCTAATAAAGGATTCTAATCTAGCTGGAGTTCCATCAAACGATTTAAGTAGACTGACAGTGGATCTTAGAGCTTCAGCCATGATAAAATCATTTGATTCTAATTCCATTATTGTTTCTAATCTAGTATGATTATCAATATCTAGTGATTGGTCAAAAATCTTCTTAACTCTAGGGTAGGTTATGTCTAATACCTTATTTTTATTTCTTTTCATATAATAAACAAATAAATAAATATACTTTTTTTCAAAATAATAAATATGAATATTTCCCAATAAATAAAATTCAATAAATAATATTCAATCTTCAATAATTTTCAATCTTCAATAAATAATGTTCAATCTTAACTAAACAGAATTACAGCTGTAGGGGAGAATTAAACTCACTTAGGAATAATTTTCTCGGCCCCAGCTTTGCTTCTTGTTATCGGGTAGTGGCTCGTTCCCTGAAGATGTACATCCAGGGTGGCTGCTACTCGTAGTGGACACTAGCTATGCCAATATGTCCGGTGGGCTTGCAGATACTAGATATACTTCCAATATATCTGAAGTCCGAAGAGTTGAACTTGACTTGTTATAGAGTTGCTCCAAAAGCAAGTCAAGGATCCCAGTTGAAACCTCTTTATGGCACAAGGTTCTTCTCGATACACCTCAACTGTTAACACAGACGGTATTCACTTAATCTCGATGATCGAAATAACTACCGGGTGTATCCTTCTGACTGCGCCAGTTAAATTAACTTTCCTCGAAAGTCTTTAAAAAAAACTTTATTTACTGAGAAAAGCGTTTAACAAATTTAGATGTGCTACATACAAAGGTTAACTAAAGATAAAACACTGAGCTACGTTGCCTATTTATATATAATTCTAAGATGCTTATTCAGCATTCATATAGTATGTCTTAATTATAAATGGCCATATAACTATAGGATAGCGGAAATAATAACATAGGTGCTTTTGTTGAAAATAGTTATAATTTCGTAAGTCATATATAATAATTTTTCATAAATATTATAAACCTAAATGAAAATATTTTGAAAACTGCTTCAGAGAAATTGAATACAGATTTATCGTTACCGCTCACTACAAGATGATTACTGCATATTCGTGGGTCTCTTATGGATCGCGAGAGGTTTCCCGAAATTACAATTTCAACAAACCTCCAGTGCGCCATACCCACCTTTAGGTAAACATTTAAAATAAAAACAAGAAACGCTCAAGCTTAACAACCCAAAATGTTCAGCCAATTTAGCTCTTTATATAATTTCATTGACAAATATGCATAGTAGCTGGATACATCCTCAAATATGATACCTTAAAAAGGTGATTCGAAGTTTGCAAAATACAAGATTTTCTGAGACCTTTCATTTAAGTACCTACTTTCCAGTTACTCTTAATCCATAGCATGCTGTGTTTAATTTCTTGATCATTATATTTATATGCACTAACCAGTATAGGAACTCGTTAGAATTGAGACCCAGAAATTTAGTATTTTCTACTACATTAAAGATTTTCATTCATGATGTTCAGGCTAGATGGTATTGGAACTAGATAGTTTTGCCCTAAAAACAACTATATTTGTCTTTTCTCTGTTTACTATTAGTTTGTTCTCAGTGAATCAACTAATAAATTCTCACCATTAGCTGTTAGTTTCTGAATGGTTTTAGCCCCCGTTATTAAGTTTGTATCGTCGGCATAACATTATGTAACGTGGATAGGTAGTCGTGTACTTACGGTTGTTATTCGTTTATTAGCTTTTTATTCTACTACCTTGTTTACAATAGTTGTTGCTTGTATATTCCATTATGTAGCTCTAGAATTATAGTAGATTTATTCTCGATCCATCCAGAAACTATATGTGAGGTACAATTTGTCATACCATTGTCAGTTTGACAAGGCTCTAAAACATTATTATGTGCGTCTAGATAATCATAGAACATTCTCATGATTCAGGTATATAATGTTGAATTATGTCAATTTTAAACTCAGTTGGATGATTTGTGTTTTTGATATTTTGTGTTGGTATCACTTATGTTGGTGACATTTTGTAGTGTCTTTCTTCTTTAATAAAAAAAAAACACACCTGGGAGAGAACAAAGAAACTGACGGCGTTGGTTCATTTATCCTTGTGTCAAATTGAAAAATATCAAGTGAAATATTAAGAAAATATCAAAAAAATCAAAGAAAACGAACAGGTTATGGGCCCAGTGAGGCTAACAAAGAAAAAGACAGTGTAAAGACAGTGAAAGTGATTGAAAGACAGTGAAAACAGTGCGGCGAGTGCGGCTCAGGATTCCATCATGTCGCACAAAGAAGAGATTGACTCCGTGACCAAACTCACCGACGCCCAGACATTTGCCTTGTGGGAATTCGAAATTGGAATTCTATTTGAAGCAAAAAACCTTAAAGGAATTGTGAGTGGTGAAATCAAAATGCCTGGAGAAGAAAAAGCAATAGCACAGTGGAAAACTCAAGATGCACTAGCAAAACATATCATGTTAAGAACCATCGACTCAAGTGTAAAAGCCCATGTTTTGACTTCAAAGACAGCTTGTGAGATGTTTGCATCAATCACAAAGGTGTATAAAAGGGATACTGAACAAGCAAGGAACCAACTGTTGGCTGAATTTTTGGGTTTGCATTATGACAAGACTAAAGATGTGCTTGGAAATATTGCTCGACTGGAAACACTTAGTTTCAAACTTACTCAGGCAGGACATCCCATAGAAGAAGAAATGCTGATGACAAAAATTTTAGTGACCCTGCCAGAACAATATAAACATTTTGGTGTAGCATGGGATTCGACACCAAAAGAAGAGAGAACAATAGACAATCTTCGGTCAAGACTCCTTAAAGAAGAGGAGAAAATGAAAGGAAATAATAATGAAGCAAAGGTTGCCTTCAAAGCATATAAATTCAGAGGTACATGCAACCACTGTGGAAAAATGGGCCATAAAATGTATGAATGCAGATCAAACCCAAACAATCACAACAAGCAAGGTGAGCAGAAACCAAAGACACAACAAGAGCAGAAGAATCAATCAACAGGTGGCCAGTTCAGGCATTGCAACAAATGTAACAAAAGTGGACATACTGAAGATTTTTGTTGGAATGGCAAGACTTTTTCAACGTGCAAATACTGCAAAAAAAACAACCACCCCGAAGAGAAGTGCAAATACATGAAAATAACAGAAGACAAAATAACAATGTCAGTTATCTCGTAGAAACATACAAGACTGAAAGAGAAGATGAGATGGATACTACGTTTGTTGTTGACAGCGGCTCAACAAGCCATCTCACACATGTTGAAGATTTGTTGTCTAACCTGAAGAAAGAAGAAGTGAGCGTGAGATGTGCAAAGAAAGGATCAAGTTTTGTGACCAAATCTGTTGGAAATATTCAAAATGACACGGTTACTTTAACAAATGTGTCATATGCTCCAGATTTGTCAAGAAATCTTCTGTCTGTGAATGTGGTTACAGAAAAAGGTGGCATAGCAATATTTGATGACAAAAGTGTGAAATTTGTTCATGGAAAAGTAATGTATAATGAAGACGATGTTGTGCTAGTTGGTGAAAAGCAAAGAAATGGTTTGTACACTGTTGATCTTGGTACTGATGAAGAGGCCATGATAACTCAAAAACAAAAAGCAATTGAATGGCACAATAAACTTGGACATCTAAATTTCCAAGACTTGAAGAAAATTCCAAAACAGTGTGATGGTGTGGGTGATGAAATTGAAAAATGTAATGAAGAAATGTGTGAACCTTGTATCAGAGGAAAATTGATAAGAAAGCCATTCAACACTGAAAGAGCAAGAGCAACAAGACCTCTGGAGATAGTACACACAGACATTTGTGGAAAAATATCTCCTGCAACACCAGATGGTGAAGAATATGTTATGACATGTCTTGATGACTATACACATTTTCTGAAGGTGTATTTACTGCGTACAAAGAATGAAGCTGAAGAATACATCAAAGACTATGTTAATGAAGCTGAGGCATATTTCAATCTGAAAACTTCAAAACTGAGACTGGACAACGGAGGAGAGTACTCAAGCAATGATTTCAAATTATGGTGCAGATCAAGAGGAATACAACTGGATTATACAATACCACACTCACCAGAGCTGAATGGAAAAGCAGAAAGAGTAAACTTAACTCTCTTCAACAGAGTACGTGCAATGTTGTTGCATGCCAAGTTGGAAAGCAAAATGTGGGAATTTGCTGTGTTAACTGCAACTTACCTTTTTAATAGGAGCCCAACCACTACAGTGGATACTACACCAGCTGAAAAATGGTATGGAAAGAAACCAAACCTGTCCAACCTGAGAGAATTTGGTCAAGTGGTTTACACAAAGAATTTGGGATACCTGAAGAAACTTGAAGACAGGAGTGCAAAAGGAATATTTGTTGGATATGCCCCAAATGGATATAGGGTTTGGAACCCTGAGACAAGGAAAGTGTATGTATCAAGAGACATAAAATTTACAAACAAATTTGAAGAAAATGATGATTATCAAGGAGTGTCGATTGAAATTGAAAGTCTGCAACAATTTGAAGAAGAATATCAAGATGACAACAGAAATGAAGACAACAATGAAGAAAACAACCAAGAAAATCATGAAGATGAACGTGAAGAACCAATACTCAATGAAGAAAATAATGAAAGAGAAGACAATGAAGAAAATAACGGAAGAGAAGAAATACCAAACCAAAGACCAAGAAGACAAAGACAAATGCCAAAGAAGTATGAAGATTATGTACTGGAAGATGAGTTTGAAGATCATGCATTACTCACTGAAAATCCTATTTTGACTTATGAAGAGTGTATGGAAAGTCCAAATAAACAACAATGGAATAAAGCAATTCAAGAAGAGAAAGACAGCATGGCTAAAAATGGAGCATGGGATCTAGTTGATGTGAGTGAAAGCTCAAACAAAGAAATTATCACTAGTCGCTGGATTTTTCGAGTGAAGGATGATGGCAGGTACAGAGCCAGATTAGTTGCCCGAGGTTGTCAACAGAAAGAAGGAACGCTAGATTTTGGAGACATTTTCAGTTCTGTTGTACAGTCAACTTCACTGAGAATATTGCTTGCTATAGCTGCCAGTGAAAGCTTGGAAATCATGACTTTTGATGTTAAGTCTGCATTTCTCTATGGACACCTGAATGAAGAAATTTATTTGCGCTTGCCTCAAGGATATAATCATCCTGGAAAAATATGTAAACTGAAGAAAGCCTTGTATGGTCTTAAACAGGCTCCACAGCAGTGGAATAAGAAGTTAACTGATTTTCTAAACAGATGTGGTTTGAAACAACTGAAGACTGATCAGTGTGTGTTCATGGATCCAAAGAAGAAACTTTATGTTGCTATTCATGTGGACGACGGAATAATTCTTGCCAAAGACAAGAAACAAATGATCAAGATTATTGAAGAACTGAAGAAGGAATTTGAGATTACTGTTGATGAAACACCAAAGACATATTTAGGAATGGAGATCAAGAAAATTGAGGAAGGCATACTAATAAATCAGTCAAGTTATGTCAAGAAAATAATCAGCATGTATGAAATGGAAGGTTGTCAACCAAAGTGTACTCCCATTTCACATCAAGAAAATCCTGACAAGATCAAGAAAATACAGCAGGAAGATTTTCCTTATCAGAATGCAGTGGGAAGTTTGCTATATTTATCACGCAAAACAAGACCAGATATAAGCTATGCTGTGAATTATGAAAGTCGTTCTGTGATGCAACCGACTCAGCAAGACTTGGTCAACATCAAGAGAACTTTCCGTTACCTGAATGGAACACAAGAAACTGGGATACTGTTCTCCAATAGTCCAAATTCTCCTGATACACTGGAAGTATTTTGCGACTCTGACTATGCTGGAGACAGAATTGATAGGAAAAGCACAACTGGCTACGTCATTAAATTTGCAAATGGGCCAGTGGCATGGTGCTCTAGAAAGCAGAAGATGGTAGCTCAATCAGTAACAGAAGCCGAGTACATAGCAGCAGCTCAATGTTGCCGAGAAATGAAACATGTCAAAAATGTCATAGAAGAGCTACTGGAAAGAAAAATAAATGTCAAGCTTAACATTGACAATCAGAGCTGCATCAAGATGATAAAATCCGGACAGCTGACACGCAAGAGCATCTACATCGATGTCAAATATCACTTTATCCGAGATGAAATGAAGAATGGATGGTTCATTGCCCAGTATTGTCCGACTCAAGAAAATCAAGCTGATATTCTGACAAAACCAATGCAACCTCAACAATTTGAAAAGTTGAAACTAAAGCTGATGTTTGATTTAAAATAATGTGCCATCTGTAAACAATCTCAGTGATATCATGACCAAGAGATATTGTATTAAGTACTTTTGAGATCATACCTGATTTGCCTATTGTAAGGTAATTTTGTATTGTGCTATTATTGTTCCTATTTCCTTAATTGTAGGATAAAATAATCTTCTATGTGTTCTAACAATTGTTTTTACTTTTCTACTTTTATATGTCATTGTATTAATATGTTTGTTTTTCTAATAATAATTAAAATCATCCGTCCTTCGTTTAGGGGGGAGTGTTGAATTATGTCAATTTTAAACTCAGTTGGATGATTTGTGTTTTTGATATTTTGTGTTGGTAACACTTATGTTGGTGACATTTTGTATTGTCTTTCTTCTTTAATAAAAAAAAAAACACACCTGGGAGAGAACAAAGAAACTGACGGCGTTGGTTCATTTATCCTTGTGTCAAATTGAAAAATATCAAGTGAAATATTAAGAAAATATCAAAAAAATCAAAGAAAACGAACATATAAAGCCGTGTCGATCACTGGACAGAGTCAGTCTTATGAAGTCAGTGAGTCTTATAAATACAATTGATAACAGTCAGTCTGTGGAATCAGAGGTTAATAGTAGTTCTGTCGGTGAAGACAGTGACAGTATAGTTTGTCAAGGTGACAAGTGGTGACAGTTGTACTACAACAGAAGCTCGTGTACAGAGTGTTTGAAAATAAACCATTGGAAGCAATCTGCGAACTTTTGAGTGTTACGCAAGTGAACTCACCCCACAACGTTTAGCACAGGGTTAAACGTTACAATTACATATTTTCTACAGCCGGGTCTAATATATATAGTCATTTACAAATATCACAAACAAGAATGGTCCCACAATACTAACCTGGATAATTCCTGACTCATTTTTTTATATCTGATGTATAAGTTTTATCCTCATTAACAATTCTAACCATTTGCCTGTTGCCTTCTTTTTGATAGGTAGGAAACAACTTCAACGCGTTCCCTCTTACACCATATAAATTTAGCTTCTTGATGAGCAACTCTGTCTTTGTCAATACTAGATATCATCATGCTTTTGGTATGGAGTAGTGAGATGAGAAAAGGCTATAATTATTAAAAATCTACACATATCTGTAATATATTTTACTTTAATTGGAGCAGAATATATATCAAAGAATCCAAGCACCATTTGATAAATTAGGGAGGAGTTAAGGCAGGTACTTTCAGACATATTTGATTAGTCGTTTCATGTTCTTGAGCGTGAAGAACTAGTAAAGTCTCCCAAGTTTGATGATCTTTAAACAAAGAACACATTTAACAATTAATTGTGTTGTTTCGAAATCAATAAACAAGGTATAAAAGATTGACGTAAGAACAAAACATTATAGTTTTATTAACAGGAAACTGCATCTTAGAATGTCAATGAAAATCTAACCAGCACGTTGATATAGGTATATATGGGAGACCGGGGCAGAATGGAATACTTGAAAAAATCATATATAGAAAATTATACTGTAAATTAAAATAAAATTAACTCAGAAAGCAATATTTGTAAGTAAACGAGTCGAAACACTCAAAAGTGTTAAATAAATATTTTTTACAAAATATTGAAACAACGTTATCAGTTGATGCACTCAAAAGTACAAAATAATATTAATTCTATTATTGGTGCTGGTCTTTGTGAAGTTAGTGCCAAAAGTTTTTAATCTAACTGCAACTGCACAACTTTAAAAGTACCAGCATCAAAAGAATTAATATTATTTTGTACTTTTCATGCACCAACTGATAACGTCGGTCCAATTTTCTTGTAAAAAATATTTATATCGTCCCTTCCAATTTTTTTTAAAGATGCATTAAATGTACCGACACACTACCAGTTTCTCCTTTTTACTAAATGTATTGATTCGACCAGCCATACCTATATTATCCCGCAAAATCTTATAATCATGTATGCCTCCCATTTTGATTATGTATCATTTTAGTTTTGTTCTTAGGGATTATTTCTCCAATAATCATAGCCTATTCTGCTTATAATATATTATTATATGCAATATGCCGCAGAGAAACACAACCTATAACCATTTATTTATTCATAAGGCTTTTAACAACTATAAATAACGGGAACAAAGGAGAAACATTAGAAATTAGCCGTAAAGTTTGTGTAAACTAGGAATATATCCTGTATTCATTGCAATCATGTTTAAAAAGTATTTTGTAATATTTTTAATTTTCAGATGGCAGTAAGAGTGTAGAAATCTTTCTACATGTATTGAGTTTTTTGGGAAACTATTAAGGATTTATGGTTCTCAAAAATATATCTCCATATTTGCCTTTCAAAAAGTAAAGAACATATAATCTCTGAGATAATGGCTCAACTAAGAAACTATAAGTTGGAAATTAGTCCAAACTACAACTCGAACGTTATATATATATATATATATATATATATATATATATATATATATATATAATGATGAATTTACAATTCATTTTATATATATATATATATATATATATATATATATATATATATATATATATATATATATATATATATATATCGGAACGAAGTTCTTTTTACGCGGCTTGCAGAAATTATGCCTTCTGCCCTACCAGAAAGAATTTACAATCTCTCTACTTATACTTAATTATATCACAGTATAAAGAGATAGTTCTTTATACTGTGCTTATATTTATATCATAGAATTAATACTCCATTATAAGCTCCCTCGATGGGAGAGTGTGTGTGCTCGTGTGAAATTCGAATAGATATCCATCCATCCATACAAGCATCCGTCCGTAGCTGGTTGTATAACCATCATACTAGATCTCTAAATTAGAACACTATTAAAAATATCCAGCAGAGAGAACATTTTGTAATTTTGTCTTTATTATTATCATTACTTGAGCATTTTGTATTGTTCTCTATGATGTCCACCAATATATTTTGGAGGTAGTGTTCTCTGAATAAATTGTTTCGGGTTTCGGTACACGGTGCCGTTCTAAAATATGAGTATTGAATAAATGCTAAGAGGATAAGTGCCTACTTAATTAATAAGAATGTTTAACATAAATGTTAATGACTAAAATTATAAAATAATTAGGTAAATAAAATTATACACCTATACATTACCATTACCGGGCTGGATATACCTATATTGTTTTATAACTAGATCTCTACCTACATAAAATGAAATTCGGAATTGGAGAAAAGGCGTTAGTAGGTCCGCGGTTTTTGGTTAGTAAACGTGCTCACATTTAGACGATCTTCCTTTTATCGTAAAAGGAAAATGTTATATATTTATCTAACATGAATTGTTCCCCAAAAAACTCCAAAGAGAGAAGAGGGAAATATTTTTATGAAATCGGCAATTAGATCATTTTCAGAAAAATTTAAACAATGCTTTTTACAAAAACTTTAACCGTTTTCGAGAAAAAGCCCTTATAGATATTTATTAAAAGATTTATGTAGAACTTATCATTTCTCCAACGACTTTAAAATTAGCATCGCTAATAGAACAAATATTTTATTGCATTATTTATATGTCTACTGTGTGTTGTATATTTTATTTACATAGTGTGCTGAATAGATTTAATATTATTTATGGAAAGATTTTCTTATTTTAGGTGAAAATTTTAATATGTGGCAAATGCTGAGGAATGAGTACACTTATGTGAAATTTATGAACTTTTCAAACATCAAAATTTTAAAAAATCTAAAGAATAAGCAAGTAACATACCTATTAGATGTTGGATGCAAAGATTCATCGATCATATTGCCGTAGGTAAAATAAATTATGTTGTACCAAAGCAAAGATAATGGATTATAGACATATAACAACATGCCGTTGAAATTTTTTCGAAATTCAAAAGTGTGAACGATCGCAATAGGTACATTTCTATAAAAAATTTACCTAAAAATATATAGTATATTTATTGATAAGAAATAGGCAAACAAAATTCTGCCTTGAAGGGGAACGCGAACTCTGTCTGCTTTATATTCAACAGCCAAAACAAAAACCTCTAACGCAAGGCTATGATACATACAGCAATTTATTTGTAATGACATGTAGGTATACCAATAAAAAGGTTGTTCAAATTTCACTTCAATCAATTTTGAGAAATTTACCTTTCCACTGACTACAGGCCATCGGGATTTTTTTTTCTGTGCGTCAACACCAACTAATAACATCGGTCCATTTTTTTGTAAATAATATTTATTTCACACTTTTGAGTGTAACACAAAAATCGTACCTATATTCTTTTTTGTAATTGTTATTATTCAGTAATTTAAAAATATCGTCGCAGAAATACGCATATTTTAGACTTTACCAATGCGTAACTCGAAAACCGTAACTTTATGAAAAAAAAATTCAATATAAATGTTGCTACAAATAATTTGGTCTTTAATTTGGTTACCGTCCCCTCCACATAGTGAAAATACATATATTTGAGATTTTAACATCGCTGTAAATCGCAAATCTAACTATTTTGAAAAAATTTTCAATTTAAAAGTTTCTAGATATTGTCCTATCTTTAATTCAGCCGTCTCAGATTTTCGATTTTCGAGAAAAAATGCCCAATCCACACTTATCGGGGGCGTTTCTTGGAGGGAAGGAGATTTCGGATTTAAGTTTTGACGAATATGGTAACATTACTCAAGTTTCCTGTTTCAAATGAATCAAAAATCATCAAAATCGGAGTACTTTCGCTATACAGGGTGTAACATAAGTACGTTAAAATATTCAAGTGAAGTATTCCTGAGACAATTTTAAGAAGAAAAGTCTATATAAAATTGTGTCCGGAAATGCTTCGTTTCGGAGATACAGGATGTTGAAATTGAATTTTTTATGATTTATGACGATGACCTACAATCTGTATCTCGAAAACAAATCATTTTCCGATAAAACTTTCATAGGAAAAAAATAGTTTTTTCTGTGACGGGGAAAAAGTTTGACATTTTATCTCTGTTGACAGGTGACAAAGTATCACTTTTTTCTCGGGTAGATATATATACACATACATATAAATTAAATCACAGAATTAAATTGACAGATATTTGATTACTTTAAAGGTTTCCTTAGCAACGCATGCCTAATTGTCGCGTACCAGTTTAATATTAAAATTTCACTTCGATAATTTTCTGATTTGAATATACTGTAATTTTTTTTTTCAATAATCAATCATCGTTTTTCCCGTCACAGGAAAAAAAGTGTATTATACACGGGAAAAATATTAGATTTTAGCTCAGTTTTTTGTCTTCCTCCGCTTTGCGTCCGTCGACAACACAACCTCGAGCAAAAATCTAGTACTTTTTTCCCTTGTATAATAAATAACTATTATTTTGACGAGACCTACCACATACTTAGTTTTTGTAATGTTCTCAGCAAATTAACTTAGCGCCCTAGGAGCTATGTAACATGCATCGATATAGAAAATTGTAAATATCTCAAAAACGATCACCTTCAGCGTTGTTGAGGAAGCGTAAGCGTACCTTTTTTACTTGGAAAAGGTGTGAGTATAAGGTTTTTTCATGAAAAGTACCAAAAGTTTACTGTTAAAAATTTTAGGACAATTTGAAATAAATAATGACAGCGTACGCAGCGCCCTCTAGATGTTACATGCAAATTAATACGAAATTATGATTTTCCACATAAAAAAAGTTATTCCTAAAAAGCGAACAAAAAAATTCAATTTCAACACCCTGTATCTCCGAAAGAGAGCTTATCTGGACACATGTTTATATACACTTTTTTTCTTAAAATTGTATCAGGAATACGTCACTTCAATATTTTAACATACTTATGTTACCCCCTGTATACAGTCGAATTGTATACATCCTCCATTTGGGTTCGCCGGTCAAAAATAATATTATGCCTCTGGTGCTGATACTTTTGGAGTTGTACACTTAAAGGTAGGTAGAAGACTTATTTTGCTTTGACTTAAAATTGAAAATTGCATTCGATTCCATGAAGTAGTTTTTGTTTGATGCGCGTACAAACGTACAGACAAAATTCGAAAAAAAAAGTTGTTTCGGCTTCTGTTGCTCTAATAAAGACCCACCATATTATTCCTTAAAAATCTTTAATGGACATCGGCCTGTTACAGTTTTTTATATGTATAGAATATAGATTTTGCAAGTAAAAAATAATGCTGGCCATTTGTTTTTCTTTTTCCTTATGAAAATTTCTACCATTGAGTAGCCACATTGTCCTACAAAACGGATGGTCCGTTTTTGAATCCCCCACTAGAAATGTCAATTGCAGGTACAAATATTTATCAGGAAATAGCAAAAAAAACAGAGGGCTAGTTATAATTTTTACTTACCTCGATATTCGGACATTTTGGGAACGGAGGACTCTTCAGTCAGCCCATCCATTTATTAGGGCAAACGGTTTTTTCTATTTATTATTGTATTGTCTCATAATTTAGTCAAAAAACTAAAAAGTAATATTTCTATTCCATCGCACAATTGACATGTTCCAAGCTTGCATGGGCCTACATGTTGTCCAGTTGTCCATTTTGAGAGTTATTGAAATAATTCAATATGTCACATTCACAGGAACATCTCTCGGCTTCACATTGAAACGAATGGAAACCATAACGTACATTTCACCGGCCCCCTTCATGAAACTGAGATTTGTTTTCAAAGCACCACCACTGTCATATGTAAAACATATTTTTAAATTACCTTTCGATACCTATGTTTGGTATGCAAGTTTGGCCATTATAATGTGTATTTTTGTTATTTTGTATGTAATTGTAATTTGGGAATGGATAAATCCGTATTTTTATCAGAAATAAGGATGACTCAAGCCTTGCGGCCAAGATTCTGGGATGTTGTCCATATGGAGCTTGGAGCCATTATCCAACAAGGTAATCAGATATTGTCCATAATAGACAAAAACATAACAGTTTTGTGACGATAATATAATATGGTTGATTCAGTTTGAGGTATCAGCATTCAGAAATATATTTTTAGTTTCCTACCGTTACTGGCTAGTTGGTTACATTCCTTATAGGTTCGTTCCAACACGCTATTTTTGTATGGTCCCAGAACTGTCACGAAACTGTGTGGATCGATTTTGTGCGCAGACGTTAACATTGCACGGTTTTGTAATCGTGCCAAGGTGGACACGCGTTGGAACGGTTTCGTGAACTCATCCGAAAGATCTGGACACGACATCTTGAAGCTAACCTTATTTTTTCATTATTTGCTTTTGTTATTGTTTTTGTTGCTTTTCACCAAGCTTATATACAAAAACATGTACATACAAAAACGTTTGTAATTTGTCAATGAACTTAAAATAATAAAATTCATTATTGCCCTTCTTCTTACAAAATTGCAAGAATATATTTTAGTTGGACACAACAATTTACAGACAGAACCATTAGTCTGTTAATCTGAAGAGCGAAACAAATTTGAAAATGGACTATAAGTGGAGTCAAAATTCCACTTGCTTGTTATAGATTTATATGCAAAGTTTCATGAAAAAATAGGTACTTTTGAAGTCAGGAGTGTAAAAATGATGGTAAAAATTCCAGAAGAGCTACCTGCTATTTTCCTCGAGACTCAGTGTCCAAACATTACTGTGCCGGAGTACTGGGCACTATATCCTCTTAAATTAAACAAATATAAACCTTTCATTTCTACTTAGAACAATTTAACACATGCCTAAATAGTTTTCATTTTTTAGTCTGGGTTCGTTTATAAGAATTTCCAAATCAGATGATTCACTGATGAAAAATCACTGTCACCATTGGCATTCATGGTTTATTTAATTTTGAATAATTATATAATATTATTTTATTTGTGAAATGTCAAAACTAGTCAACACTTCAACACAAACAAGCAAGTAATGATAGTATGGAGGGTATACGGTCCATAAATAATAAAATTGCAGACGAAAATCTCACAAACGGCAAAATGCGCAAGTCAGACCACAGCGTACGAAGATTCAACCAAGTATCGAAATGACCGTACGAGAACCGATTCGCCAACGGTCCCTTACTCTGCTGGAACGCCAACAACGGTCGTCCAGTAAACCGTCAAGAATTCGATGGAACGCTTTTCTCTTTCTGCGCATGAACCGGACGGTACAATGTATGGTTTCCATGGCTGTTGGAACGAACCTTATAACTATTAAGTATATGTAGTAGGAACACGTGATACGTTTTGTACATATATTTTAGGGTCAGAGGCTGAACCGAAAAGTATTTCTGGACGTATGGTGACATTGTTCACATTCATTTTGCTAATGTTTCTTTACAATGCATACTGTGCAAATATAGTTGCTTTGCTGCAATCTACTTCGGAAACTATCAAAGATGTCAAGGATCTATAGAATTCAGATATAGCTTTGGGAGCTGACAGTGTTGTATATTCAAAATTCCATTTCAAGGTAACAAACCCTAGGAAAATACGTAATTGTAATAAGTAACTAGGGCGTACTTCATTGGAAATGTATAAAATAATATCAAGCGATCAAAAAAAGCCATTCACTGTTATGTCCAGTCATATTCACACAGAATAAATGAATCTGTATGTTCTTGTGTTGAAAGATTGTTTCATTTCTTATAAATTGTGTATAATATTGTAACGGGCATATAAGAATGACTGGGATTAATTTTTCTTCCTTGGCGTGTATCAGTGGCCAATAGCAGAAAGACTTACACTCACGCCACCTGGGCCCCACTGACGTATGTACTCGTCAAGATGCTCCGCCCTCTGACGAATCGCACACGTCTCCTCCACGTCGACAATATATCCCAAACTCGTTGAAATATTGATAATAATTATAATTTTTCATAATCTTGCTAATATCCGTTCTGTGATCTCCATGTCATTGCTGCAAAATATACTTTCCGTTGTGTGATATTCTCCATAACTCCGTCCATAAGAGTAAGAGCGTGAATATTTCGGATTCGGAAGATTAAGATTAAATTCCAGGTTAAATCTGTTCATTTTTAAAACGATGTTTGTAAACATTTCATAGAACATCCAACTGAAAGGCCAAATAATTACCTGCTTTGAATGCAACTATAGGACACCAACTAATACTCTTTGCAATCAACTGAAAAGGATTCGAATTAAATTCACATAAGTTACAGAACATTTAGGAGCTTTGAAAATAAGATTTACCAAATAATGCAAACGAACTAAAACTGATAATTAATGATCAGTGCGGAAATTTTCAATTAACTTATGTTATTTCCCAAATGAAGTTCAAAAATATTTCTATCTTGACAAATGGAGATTTTTTTATATATATTATACAATTTCAGATGATTTCTGTAAAGACAAGCATTGATATTTTCCCATATCTATATGACACACTTCGAAATAATTTTTAAATAAAAAAAAGACTAAAATAATCCATAATTTTTTTTCGTAGGACCATTTCTTTGAGAAATATTTGTGTATACAATATTTGTGTGGCCATTCATGATCTCCCGTATCTGAAAATGTCATTAAAATTCCCCCTATTGGCCGACCACCCTGATTAAGCGAGTAACTTTTGACTCCACGTGGGTGGTCGCTATTGAGAGACTTCATTATTTTACACTGGTACCAGAATTATAAAGACAGACATACCTATTATCACGTGAATCCAACAAAATGTATTGAGAGTCAGTACATACTGTGGAAGTCATAATACATCATCCATTGAAGACAACCCTAGTTTTTTAAGTTAATTATTTACTCTTGTTTGCTGAAACTACATAATATACATTTTTTCACCTTTGAAGAATGGTCAATTTATAAGCGACTGCACATGATCTCTTTTTTAGTTTTACCATTTTAAATTTACTATTTTTTTAATTACTCCCTCTTGCTGGCGGAAGTTTTTTCAAAAAGATTCATACGGGACCATCTCTCAGCTATATATTGCGTTTCTTTATACTTTTCCATTAATTTACAGATGGAAACAGATCCACTAAAAAGAAAATTAATTGATCAGAAAGTGAAGTTTTATTCACCCGAAATTGCTATTCGAATGATGAAGAATAATTTCTTTGCTTTTCATGGTGAAACTGGTGCCATTTACAAATTGATAGCACAAACTTTTCAAGAGAAAGAAAAATGTGCCTTACGAGAAATTATGTTCCTATCAATAATAAACCCATGGTTTGCAGCAACGAAGAATTCAACTATCACAGAAGTACTTAAAATTGCGTAAGTATTAATTAAATAACTGTTTTATCGGAATACCAACAAAAGGAGCAATGTAGACACAAACCCTATATATACAAGATTTTTAATTGTAAATATCCATCAATAAAAAATTCAGATTCAGACTTTTTTATTGTCTAATAAAATTTAAACAAAATCTTGTCAACAAATCAGGAAAGAATCGATCAAAAGTACCGGCACTACTAGAATTACGTAATATTATTTCGTATTTTTCAGTGCACCAACTAGTGAAGTCGGTCTTAGCTTTTGTAAAAAGTTATTTATTTTCAATATAAACGGTACGGTAGTGTCTGCCAGGTATGTGGTATCGTAGCTCCCAAACGGATAAACCGTTTTTTTGTTTGAAAGCTGATCAGATTTTTTAATCTATTTGTTAGAACACACTAAACTGTTTGATTGGCTAATCTGTCAAAGAATTTATTTGGGGCTTAAGAAAAGTTTACTCTTCTTGCTAACCAAGCTTTCGAAAAAAATATTTTCATCTTCAGGGCTAAAAAATATATAATAAGGGTGGAATTTGATTTTCACAAACAATAAGAAACAAAAAAACATACAAAATATTACAAACTTACTTTTGCAAACGAGGTTACAAAATAAAAACGAGCAAGAACAAAGTTAGGACTTCCTTCGCCCATAAGGTTGGACAACAATTAACATTTAAGACATTTGACAAAATTAAAAATCCTTAAAATTAAATGATCCTGAGCACGCCATATAGATTTTTTTTCTTCGTCTATATTATTGCTCTATTTACAAAATTCACTGAAATGGTTGTTCTAAAAACATTATGAAAAATACATCTACATAAAACAAGTGATTGTTCTATCATACACGTTAAGAAAGTAAGACCGAAAATGACTAGAATAAAGAGCGAACATAGGCATTTCACAATACTCTATGAATGATTGTTTGTTGCTGATGGTTGCTACAATATTTAGAGATCAAATAGAAATAAATAGAGCTCAAGCCACGAACATTGGAACATTTATTCATGGATTTGGGTTCCTTACTAATTTCGATCATCTCATGAATCAATCTTTTGGTATGATTCGATTCATTCACTAAAATAGAAGCTCCCTGTAAATTAGGGGTATGCTTTGTATCATGTGTGTGTTGGGCCAAAGCACAATTCAGTTTATCAGCTTGCAATCGCTCCTGTGTGAGATAATTCTGTTATGCAGTTGTCTCTTTGTTTCACCAACATAAACTAGGTCACAGTTGTTACAAGGAATTTTGTAGACAACATTACAGGTTTTCTCCGTAGGTATTTTGTCTTTAATATTAGAGAACTGACGGCCTAATAATCACATTCCTCTTAGCAACTTTACTGTTAGCCAGGACATCCCCTATGATTCCGATCAACTTGGGAGTGAGCTCTCTTATCCAAGGGATTGAGAAATATCGTAATGGAGCGACCTGTTGAGATGGCCTTCTTTGGATTGAAATTTGGCTTTGGTCAGAAGATGGACTGCTGTACCAAACTTCTCCGCAAACTTTTAAATTCTTTTTTCATTTGAAAGAGGAATATTGAGAATTGGTCCCACTGAAAATCAATATTAGGCAGAGAAAATCCGAGGCGGTAGAATTAAAGAAAATTTCATATCAGGAAACGTTTAAATTGGACATTATTAAAAATAATCATGCGTTTCCGAGTTACAGCGGTAGTGAAGGCAAATTTGTTCGAAAATTCGAGATTGTAATATTAGAAAGGAGA
This sequence comes from Crioceris asparagi, assembly GCA_958507055.1. Taxonomy (NCBI): domain Eukaryota; kingdom Metazoa; phylum Arthropoda; class Insecta; order Coleoptera; family Chrysomelidae; genus Crioceris; species Crioceris asparagi. Next base: position 75,818,673 of record OY293826.1, on the reverse strand, counting down.
CCATATCCGGCAACGTCATAGGTTTTCCAGTTAGAGCAATAGTAAAATATATGTGTTTACGCTAAGCAGAGGGGGCAATTTTTTTTCGAAAATCAAAAATTCGAGTTGACCAAATTAAATAAGGTTTCCAAGTTACATCAGTGGTAAATTCCGACATATGTTTATTTCGGCAAAAAAATATTAGTCGGTACCCTAATAAATATTTTTTACAAAAAAATGGACCGACTTATTTATTAGTTTGTTCACGAAAACAAAATAATATTAATTCTATTGGTGCTAGTGCTTTTGACGTAGTGCTGTTATATTTTGTTGTTGAAGGCACCAACTTCAAACCAGCACCAATAGAAATAATATTATTTTGTATTTTTCCGAGCACCAAATAATAAAGTCGGTCCATTTTTTTGTAGACAATATTTATTGTCTATGTAGCAATCTGTCAGTCTAACTAAATTATCTTCATACAAACTAGCTGTCCCAGCAGACGTCGTCGTGCCCCGAAAAGCTTTACGCGATATGCTGACCGGGTTCAATTGTGTTTTTAAATCATCAAGGGACCCTTTGCAATGTAAATAGAAAATTCCATCCCAATCGGTCCAGCCGTTTACATACCGACAACGACACCATCTATCAGTTCCAGTTGTGACTCTTAACCATTCTCGAATCCCCTTGAATATTCACAAAAAATTCATTGGTTCAGCCGTTTAGGAGGAGTTTAGTCACATACACACGAACAGAAGATATATATAAAGATAAATAATATTATTATTGATGGCTAGTTAAAGCAATAAATAAATATTGTTTTTTATTTGAGATGTTTATGCTTATAAAATCAGGGATAAAAAGTATCGATTGAACATATTTTTGATTTCAAATTATACGTAAGTACCTACATGTTATAGAAAATTGAGAATTTTCCATTTTGTAATTTAATGTTGCTCTGTTGGCGTCTCAGTGCGATTCAAACTACACACTAATAAAAAAATCGTAAACCAAACACAAAATGCAATGATTATTAATGGTTGCATGTGTTATAGTAATACGTAAAGGAATATGTTCATTTACAAAATGACAAAATTACATGAAACCGGCATTGTTAGATGTCAAGAAACAAGGGTATTCACCAAGAAACCACCTTGTGTAAATAAAGCAGGCAGCGGCTTTAGCAGTGCTGGATTAATCGATTGTTATGCAGCTTATTTGGTCTTTGTTAGTGGAGTTACACTTAGTGTTGTCATTTTTGTTATTGAAGTCTTCTTGAAATATCCGTAGAAATCAAATGAATATAATTTGTTTCTTGTGTACAATAATATTGAAGTATAGTTGAATAATTAGATGCATTACTCATGAGGGTTTCATTTAGCCATTTCACTCCATTAATAATCAAAGTCCGTTATGTAAGGCCTATATTTAAAATTGCTCAGAAACCAGAATTTATTTATTTATTTAAGGTACTCAGCAGTAACTCCAACAATCTACCACAGCGATAAATTACACAGATTACCATAAAAATCGGCACAAATATGCAATCCTTCAAGGAGAATGTTTCTATGCTTTCTACTAAGTATATCATAACTCGCTTCTAGAGGGCGCTGTAGTTGATACCGTCTAGCGCCATGAAAAAGCAATAAACTTCTATACCATACCATAGCTTACCTAACAAGAAATACACATAGGTGTTTGAGTATTGGATTTTTTTAAAACTATCCACTTTGTTGTAATTCGCAGCTAGATTGCGCTACAGGGCTTCATCTTTTACACTGTTAAGTATTGAAATATGGGTACCCTTAGGGTAGAGATTACACCCTTACTGATATATTGCGAATTTTGTAATGTAAGCATAAACGCAAAATCTCTTATCTATAGTATTATAGTGGATTCTATAAAATCTAAATACCAAACTTCGGCTTGCAATAACTCGAGTTTCATTTCCCTGATTTTAATATTTAAAAGGTCATACTAAAGAAAATAATTCTGAAGGTTATTATGGAGAAGCAATTCAAACAACAATTTGCTCACTACATTAGTAGTAGGCCGTAGATGTACCTATATATATATATATATATATATATATATATATATATATATATATATATATATATATATATATATATATATATATATATATATTATATTGTAATCAGCTTGTTACAGTAACTTCATCTAAATAATAGAAAAACATTTAATTCTAAGTACAAAAATGAGGATTCACTCTACACATATATCATAGAAAAGTTTGATTCGTGATTCTTTATGTATGTCGATATATAAATACTAAAATTTTGAAAGCTACCATAATAATATAAATGTTAGATGTTACCTTAACCATCTCCTTTGAAAGAAAAATAAAACGTGAAATCATACATCATAAGAAATTATTGAGCAAGTAAGGTGCTACTGGAAACTTGAGAGAATGTATCACTTCAAGCAATGATAGAAATAAGCGAATATTAAAAACCTCTACTAAATAATATACATCGGCCCCCGTATCATGTGTAATTTAGCAACTGGTTGCAATCGTGTTGTTTTCTCAGTGTTGCCAAAGTCTATTAGACGCTGTTTATAAAATATTGAATAAAAAAGAGAAAACAGCAATTTTATTGAGAACATAATTCAAAGTAATTTATTATTCTAAAGTACATGCAACCAACCTCACTTTGTTACTTTTCACTCGAGTATCAGCTTAGGCTCAAGACTGACAGAGCGACAACACTATACCAAATTGACGTTTTGACAGCGACGATTGTGCAATAGTCGCGGTCGCATTGCAGTTGCTAGTTACATGATAACCCCCCGGGGCTGTAAGTCTGGAATACCGTCAATAACTTTTTTGTACAAGACCAGTCTATTTTTGAAATTATATTTACGATTATTTTAAATGACAATCTGTCATTCTGTAAGCAAATCATAAAAGCAACTTTTTTTTAATAGACCTGTCTTGGTTTTGTTTTTTCAAAAAAGGTATTATTTCAAGAGTTATTGCAGGTGTTCGAGACATTACGGACTCTCTTTATGTAGTTACTGTCAATGGTCAATGTGTAGGACAGGTTCACAGCGATTTTTGGCAAATTTTTTAGCTAGTTGTGTAGATATATATTATAGAAACACATTCCATTTAAAATTTTAGCCCGTTCACTTGACATTGCCGAGAAAAAAAAATCGAGTTTAATTTTCACATCAAATTTCTTCTAACTCATATGACAGGCCTGTGCGCCACTACGCTGCTGAACTGTTTACTTTTATGGCGTATTATTAATATTTCATTGGTTATTTATTTATTTATTACTTTATTCCTACAAATACGACGTATCGGATGCCTGTACAAACGTGTGATTTTGGCAACATCGCATGATTGCTGTATCTACAACAGAAATAGCGGCAGGCTGATTCTTCCTTCTTTTTATATTTTTTAATGGATCTGTTTTCGCTAATTGCAGCACTCTTTCTTATTTATCGGGTTAATTTAGAATTATATTAGCCAAAATACTACTAAAAGTATATCACTAAACACTTATTTTCACCACAGTGGCACCCTTATTCACTTCACCCTATCGCCTGCTTGTTGGGGGTTAGCGGCCTAAATTTTTTATTGGAATGTGTTCTTATAATATATACCTATGCAACTACAGCCAGAAAATTTGACTAAAATCGGTGGGAACCTGTTCTACCCATTTACCCTGTCAATTCTGTCTTAATACAAAAGATGCTCCAGGTTATATTTGAGCCTAAACTCTTTTTATATTACTCTCAGAGCAAATTTTGGAATGTAATTTTCAAGGAAAGGCTTTAATATAGAATTGATATCAATTAATAAGTGTATATTGGGCCCACCTCAACTACAGTGTGCAAACAACCACCTCGATCTGATATATCATATCATGATAAATAAGTTGTGTGTGATTTCACGTAAAGCACTTAGCAAACAACAACAACCGTCCCTTAAAAATAAACTCCTCTATTCACCTTTCGTAATAGTTAATGATAAATAATAATCAACAGATGAAAAGATTTTAAAACAAAGTAAAGAAAAAAATCATCAATTTGGCAATGATACTAATTTCACTATTGTTGTTCTGCAGGCATTTGAACTACTGGGGATAGTTTGCAAGTGAAATTGACAATAGCCAACAGGGCTTGTTTTGCAATACCAGGTACAGTTGGTTTTGCAGCTGTATTCTCCAACAAGAGTCTCAATTCACGAAACATGTTTTTTGTGTATGGATTTCTTCTCGATGTGTATCTTTGTACCAAAAAGTGATAGTAGATGAATGGTGTCAACAAATTAGCTCTACCCCTATAAAAGAGAAAGAAAATGTTTAGTTCAATATCAAGGTGTTGTCAAAGTATCCTGTGATACTCACATTAAAATCAGTAGGACAGTGTAAGGCATCAAGACGATTTCCGTAAAGGCAACCGCCCGCAGAATATTAAGTGATTGGAATTCAACCAATGATATCAGCAATCTAGCTCCCCACCAAGAATTTTGTCCGAGAGTCTACAAAATCACAAAAAGCAAAATTGTATTTAGACTTTCGAGATGAAAATATGTGGATATTAAAGGCTGTAAGAATGGTTAACTGAAAAATTGTATTACAGATCTTTTTTTCATCAAGAGATAGTACAGTAGTATCAGTCTCGAAGATGAAGGTGCCTATCAAATTAAGTGTTAAGATTGTTATAAATTTATAGCATTGATATATATGTCCAATCATGAAACGGCAATCCTACCTGAGCAAATACTACCGGAAGGGGGTTCGTTTTCGCCCCCACCAGATGGCACAACAGGTGAGTGAGGTCCTGTTACAGCCGTTGTTTTAGTTTAGGTTATTTATATTACTAGAAGTCTCCATCGTAGATATCATAGGAAATCATCACATTACTCAAACAAAAATTCAAATCCAAGGAGACAAATATTCCGAAACCATCATGGAAAAAAAGTGACAACCTCTATAGCGACACTCTCCAAGACGCAAAGACAAAAGTTATGTCGACCACGGTACTGCAAAAACCAGTGGTAGTAATAATGTCACAAACCAAACAGTAGTAATGGAAGAGGCGAAAACGGCAGAGCGCCAACAGTAACCAAAACAGTCCGCAACGCAGATTCAGTGGAAGTGCGCGCAAACCGATCTATGATCTATGGCACTGGTAAGCAAATGGACGATTTGAAAACAGTTTCGAAGCTAGGTTATCTTCATGTATATAGACTTGATCCTGCGACTACGGTCGAAAACTTCAGAATGGGTTTAAAGAAATCATCCCCGACATTCCCTATGAGTGCAGTTTCTTAAATAAAACACCTCCTCAATGATTGTGTCGTTCCTACTAAGCTATGTGTAAAATGTGTACAATCCTAATGTATGGCCTGAGGGCTGTGTCATAAACAGATTCAGATTTAAACCCGAGGGTCCCTCAAGAAATTTCAAGAACCTGGCCTCGCAACAAGAAAAATGACGCCGGTGCCACCTAATGAATATAATCATCGGCTACTCCACATAAACACCCAAAGCCTAGCGAATAAAATAAATGTGGTTGAACTAAAATGTGACAAACATGATCCAACCGTAATGTCTATCTGAAAATTGTATGAGCGAAAATAAATTAATGATGACTCAGGTTTCATATTATGAAGTGGTTTCAAGCTTCTGCAGCAGAAATTCTGAGCATGGAGGTAGCGCTATACTTGTAAATGAACAAATTTCAGGTAAATGTAAAAATATAAAGTACCTAACTGAAATATCGGAAGAGCTAACCTATTGTAACGTGCAAGGGGTACAGCCGCTGGCATTGGGTCACAAAGGATGCCGACACAGGATTTCGAGAAAAGTCCAGGTGCCGCTGGAGTGATCTAAAGAGGCGGAGAAAGACTTGTAGGCGTATTCTGTACATTTGCGTAAGCCTCAGAATACGCCTTCTGGAGGGTCTTTTTTCGGGTATATATTTGGGAGAATTGACGGCATGAGGGACAGTGTAAAAAGACAGTGTGCAATAATAGAAGAGTCAGAGTAAGCTAGTAAGAATATTCAATACTAAAGTGAAGTTGTAATTTTTATTATTCCACTTTCGAGTGTAAATAAAGTTTATTTAATAATTGTAAATTAGACTCACTTATCTGCGAACCCGCATACGCAACAATTTGGTGCTAGAAGAGGGATAAGTGCGTGAAGAGGCTTTTATCTATGGTGAACACCCGAAAGCAGACAGAAAAAATGGAGGAACAAATAAATAAATTGTCCTCCGATTTTTCGAAAAAACAAGAAGAATTACGATAAGAAAAGAGAGAAGAGGAGGAGCGAAGGCTGCGAGAAAAACCAGAGGAAGAGGTACGACGACAACAAGAAAAGAAAGAGGAAGAGGTACGACGACAACAAGAAAATTGAATTGAATATTTGGACTCTACGCAAAGTTTTAGACACATTTTATAAATAACACCATATTCCTAAATTCATCCATTTCATAGTTATCAAGTTTTGAAAATAAACCCTATAAGCTTTAATCTTTTTGAAAGTATTACATTATTTGATGTATTACTTTAGAAGATGTTCAAACTGCACACCATTCACTGCTCGACAATGTCCTAACCTTGTATAGAAGGCATATATCACGTTATTCCATTGAGCTTCATTAATAAGTCGAATGTCGTCAATAATCCGCTGCCACCGTTCATTAACATCACGTGGTATCGTTTTATACACCCTGCTTTTTAGATCATCCCATAGGAAGTAATCAAGGGGAGTCAAATCGGGGGACCTTGTTGCCCACTCAATAGTTCCTCGTCTTCCGATCCACCTTAGGGAAAAAACTTGATCCAGATGTGCTCGTACTTCACGACCATAATGAGGAGGCGCCCCATCTTGTTGAAACCGTGTCGATTCAAAACTTTCGCCTACAGCATCATGAATCGCAGCAACAATACGATTCTGTAATAATTGTAAATATTGTGCCGCATTTAAATTTCCATCTATGAAGAATGGACATATCACCAACTACTCCGACCCACAACATCGTCTTTTCTGGAGTTTCAGTGTAAGAATCAATCATCCAGTTGGGATTGGAATCACTCCAGTAGCGACAATTATGGCGATTTAAGGTGCCGTTTACATAAAATGTTGCTTCGTCACTAAAAACATTTAGGAAAATCCATATTTTCATCACATTTTTGCATCACTATATCGCAAAATTCTACTCGTCTGTCAGAGTCATCATCACTTAATTCTTGAACTAAATTAACTTTGTATGGGTGAAATTTACATTGTTCAAGAATTTTATGTATTGAAAACTTAGAGATTGCGTGTTCCCAGGCAGCTTTTGGAATGGAAATGTGTGGGTCCTCAATGAAAGATTGCATTACTTCTACGCTTTTCTCCTCGTTCGTCATACTTTTCGGGCGTCCTTTTCGCTGAGTGTCTTTTACTAAACCAAACTCTTCAAAACGAATGACAGTTCTTTGAACTGGAGACTTGACTATTGGTAGTCGATCTGGAAACGTGTCGTTGAACAAATTTGTCACTTTACTGTAGCGTCGAACCCTGTCACCAAATCCTCTCATCATAAGGAGGTGATACGTTCCCTTTCGCTTAAATACATTGCAGTGGGAAATTGACGAAGCAAACCAAATCCAACCAGGAGAAACTGTCGCTGTAGGTAACTCGAAACATGTTAACTGTCAAATTGTCATATGACAACCAGGTATTTTAATTGTCATTAAGTACTCTAGGTAATTAATTTTGTTAGATCATTTTTAATGGTGATACAGAATGCAGTAACTTTGTTGGTTTATTTTCAAAAGTCGATAACTTTAAAATGGTTGAATTTAGGGATAGGATGTTATACACGAAATGTGTGTTATATTTAGCGTAGAATCCAAATACCTAATAATATATAGGGTATTACATTTAAAAATATGAACCTTTGGTTCTCCACGACTAACCCTGTATAACTGAAAATTTTTCAGCTTAATGGAGATTTAAGAACCCTAGAACTATCCTATGAAAATTTTTTGATTCCTTGTATAGTTTACCCAATAATCGACAGTTTCGGGACTTTTCAGAAGCCATGTATATAGGTTATTACGAAATTTGTTAACACGATAGAGGTCGCAGTTTTCGAAATATCAAATTTTCAAATTTGCTTCAAAAATTAATCTTTTAAATATCTCGGCCGAGTTCGTTATTGGGCATTATCGGTTAAGTAGTTTAAAAATGGCGACCGTTCAAACATTTGAAAAAAAGATCAAAACAGAGCCGTGGTGTAAATATGGGGTTATACATATAATAATTAGTACCTACAACTTTTATTCGAAGCAATTTTCATAAAAATTAATAAAGAAAAAAATAATAATAAAGAAAAAATCTATAGATGTTCAAATTTCAATTCTATGTTGAGACATTTACCTTTCCGCTGGCGAAAGGCGGTCGGTATTTTTTAAATTATTATTATTATAGACATTTTTGTTATACACTTTTCCAAGCGGTTGATTATATACATCAGTTTCTCCATCAAAAGTAGTGTTTTAAGGGGAATAGCTGAAAATAAAAAGTGTTGGGGTGCATTAGAAGTTTCAGTAGCCGGCCGAGGAGAGTTGTTCATCAGTGCCTTGAAGAGTTGCAGTACTTTTTGTGAAAATTCCATGCATTCTGAATTTATTGACATTCTCTTGATGTTAGTTTCGTCAAATTGAACAAAAAGACTTCTAGTGTTCAAGACAAGGAACATATAATCAGTGAGTAACAAACATAAAACTTCTATTGAAAGAAAATTAGCAGCTCCAACAAAACTGTGATTTATTGTTATCAAATATAGAAAAATTGACACAAAAATTGAACAATTAGAATCGTACCCGAAACAGTTAGTTTAGAAGTGAAAAAGTTAACTAAACCAAGAATAAAAATACCAAATTTGAAATTAGACAGTTATATTACAAAAGAAGAAATAAAACAAATGATAACCGATCAAAATTCCTTTGATGATTTGCTTAATATTGAATATTTAAGAACCTGCTTTCAACAAGATTGCCTGACTGCATTTGTGGAAGTCAATGGAAGATTATTTCATAAAATTATGACAATTGGTAAAGGAAATTTTTTATTGGCTGACAGACTTTTCTAAACCAAATTGATAAGAAGCTCTATAGTATAAATGAAACTAAATTGGACTGTTTTATATTTGGTGATATGAACATAAATATTCTGAAGAATAGCGATCAAACAAATTTTTATAGTGATATCTGTCATTCAAACAATTTCAAAATTTACTATGATCAAATAGCTACCAGAGACTTTAAAAATAAATCATCTTTAGTTGATCATGTATTGACAAACTCAACTAAAAAATGTAATGTTTCTATCATAAACAGTGCACTGAGTGACCACAACCTCATAGTTACAGACATTTGTATAAAAAACACGAAAACAAAAAAACAGTTTTCATATAAGAGATTTAATGTTTTCGATCAAGTTAAACTGAAAGAAGAACTGAACATTTTCCATGAAAACTTTCACAAATGTGATGAAATAAACGAGATGTATGATATGATATTGAAAATATTTGAGGATTGTTCCTGTGAAAAGAAAAAAAGGATTCTAAACCATGGTTCAATGAAAAGATTTCAAGACTGATAAAACAGCGAGATAAATATCATTATAAAAAAAGTGTTATCCCAATGTACAATCAATAAGTGATTCTTACATTTTTTCAATAAACTTGTAAAACAAACTGTTCGAAAATCTAAAGAAAAATATTACGGCGAAAAATTCAAAGATGTTAGTCCTAAACTAGCGTAGAATGTGATAAATGAATCCTGTATAACAAGGGGTCACGATGGCTGAGTGGGCTAAGGCGCTGGAAGAGCGTTCGTAGCTTGGCACAGCTCATCGTGAGCGCGGGTTCGAATCCCGCCTGAGCCATGGTTGTTTTTAAACTGGACCCGTGCACAGGTATCCTGTATACCTCTTCGGGACTGTATTCCAGATATTAAAAAAAAGTAGGGATAATGCTGAAAACATAAAATTTATTTCCGTTGATGATGAAATATAATACAAGATCAACATGAAATTTGTGAGAAATTCAATAATTATTTCATCAATGTTGGTCCCAGCTTAGCGGCCAAAATTCCCAACCAAAATGAATATCCGATGTCCGATGTAGTCTAAAATCTACCTCCATGTACCTGAAACCTACCACCCCAGAAGAGATTGAAGAAATAATCAGTTTACTGAATGCAAAAAAGCTCCGGTGTTAGACAAAATAAGTACCAAAATTGTTAAAGTAGTGAAATCAGAAGTGGCACGTTTGATAAGCAGATTAATATTTTTTTGACGGGCATAGTTCCTGATAAAACAAAAATGGCGAAGGTAAAACCAATTTTCAAAACAGGGAATAAATATGAAATGACAAATTATAGGCCAATCTCAATTTTATCAGTATTTTCTAAAATTAATTAATTAAATTATTGGAATACCTTGATAAATCAAAATTATTATATAACGCTCAATACGGATTTCGAAAATATAGTGACATAGAATCAGCTGTTTTGGATGTGATAACTCAGATTCAACTCGATCTGGACTCCAAATAAAAAATGGTGGACTTTTATCACTGGATCTGAGTAAAGCATTTAATACAGTGGATGATAAAATTCTGTTGAATATTATGTAACATATGGGTATTAGGGGATTGGTTCGCAAATGGTTTCAAAATTATTTATTGAATAGAAAACAGTTGAGAGAAGTATCTGGTTCTGAAAAAAAACCGTATTACGTGGTGTTCCACGAGGGTCTATCCTGAGACCAGTTCATTTTCTTATGTATATAAATTCATTAGTAAGTTTGAAATTTAATATAAAAATAAATTTGTTTGCTGATTATACTTCTATAGTATATAGTGGAAGTAATTTATAAGAAATCAAAATTAGTAAGATGCATGATATCAGCAAAATCTCCAATTGGTTAAAATATCACAAGCTAACACTAAATTATAAAAAAATCATCTTCCACTTTTATAGTCAGGGAAAATATATCTACTGATTTAAAAAATCAAATTAAATTCAAGAATGATGATATAAATACTCTTTCACTGTAAAGTTTCTTGGATTATTCATAGATGAAAATCTAACATGGTTCAAACACATTGAAAAATTGAGAAAACGGATAGCTTCAATAATTGGAATTCTATTTAAAATTAGAAATTATTTACCTTTAAAATACCTGAAATTAATATACTTTTCTCATTAGTATATTCAAAGCTTCAATATTTAATTAATATACTTTTCTCATTAGTATATTCAAAGCTTCAATATTTAATTTCAGTTTGGAGCTCAGAAACAAAATCTTTACTGAAACCTTTGAAAATACTTCAGAATAAAATTATAAAGTGCATATTCAAATTGAATTACAAGAGAACCCACAGTTAATTTATATAAACCCAGGAAATTATTTGATATTTGTTCATTATATAAAATTAAAATTTGTATATTCATTCATCTGGTCGTAAATAATTTAAAACATTCAAATTTAGTTTTTCGATTTAATTGTGATCAACACAATTATTTAACTAGATAATCTTGTTTCAATAAAAATTAAAACAACTGACAATCAATTCTTTATAACGGCATAAATGTATATAATGATTTATCGGATTTTTTAAATAAATTTGGCAAAACAAGATTCAAAAATAGTTTTAAAAAATATTTATTATTAATGTAATATAATGAATAATTTTATATAGCTTTTTTTAATTACATTTCAGATTTCATTGTTTATTTATTTATTATGTTTTTACTTTCCCTGTTATAAACATTTATGTTTCTTGGAAAATAAATCGTATTTTTATTATATTCGTATATCGCGCTTGTGTCGATGGCTGTGGGTATTTATTGCTTACACTTAATCTATTTCTTTATTAGTATATTATGATCTTTCTTGTGGTGATTTTATATATCATTATTATCTATAAAATGAAGCCGAAAATCATTTTGGTAACAACAAGCGAGTACAGCGCCCTTTACGACCAGACTCAGTAAAACTTCTACTGCCGGAGTTGCAAGACCTTGAGTCTAGCGAACCTTGCGGTGAATTAAAGCGCGATAGCCCTCAATACAGTTAAGTGTAATATTTATTAATTTATTGGTATATTTGTTATAGAAAAGGCATTGTAAACTGTTTAGTATTGTTCAGTGTAGATTAAAACATGTGTTTTGCTTGGATTCTTCATGCGCAAACGTAATATATTTATAAGTTGAAAGAGGGAGGTAAGACTGCCTCGGCTCAGGGAGCGTCCATGCAAATGGATGCACCGGAGTCAGGTGGGATTGTCGACCCACCAGTACAAGCCTGATGGCCAAAACCACCGGTTTGGCCATAGTTCAGGCAAACCTGCACTGCTCTCGGGGGGCGACTGTTCTCCTACGTCGTCACCTGGAGGCTGAGCGGACAGCAATAACTCTTATCCAAGAATCCTGGAGCACAGGCAACCGGGTATGTGGATGGAGCGACAACTGTTCCCAAAGGAACATCTTTGTTGGAGCAATTAATGAAAGACCATGGACATGTGTTTCCCTTTCTGGTCATATAGAAGCCATCCTACTGACCGGACTCTGTGGACGTGACCTAACGGCTGTCCAAGTGCACCTGGAATTCGGAAAGGGCAAAGAAGAGGTTATTGTAGCCTCATCCTATCTGCCAATAGATGCCACAGAGCCACCCCCAGCAAGGAGCTGGCGAAGCTGGTCGACTTCTGCGAGCAGGGAAGAAAACACCTAATAGTAGGGTGTGACGCAAATGCCCACCACTACGCTTGGGGCAGCGAAGACTACAAAAGCAGAGGTACGGCATTAGTAGAATACCTGTTAGGGACAAATTTGGAAATCCTCAACCGAGGGAACGAACCCACGTTCGTAACTTCGCGGTGTCAGACGGTGATTGACATCTCAGTCGCAACACAAGAGATCTCCAAATCAATCGTGGAATGGAGGGTCAGCTCCGAAGCCACCCTCTCTAACCATAAATGGATAATAATGATACTGTTAGCAGTCAAGACATCAAAAGAGCCATACCTGAATCCTAGGAAGACAGACGGGAAGCGTACCTAACGCACCTGGAGTCTTCCATGGGCAATGATGGGGCGGCCACTCAGATAACGTCTGTAAAGGACCTAGACAAGCGAGTCAACGCACTCACTGGACTGGATTATGAGTGCTTTCAGACCTGGCTCCGCTACATGGTGCAGCATGAGTCTTGAGATCAGAAGGACCCACCTGCGGAGACTCTTCAACAGAGCCAAGTCATCCCGAAATACGTCCGACTGGGAGGTCTACAAACTATACCAAAGGTCGTATAAGAAGGAAATTCGGGCCTCGCCAGAATACCTCTCCTCGAGGCCAGCTCAGACCGCATTGCACCCCTATTCAGCAAATGTAAATATCACGTTTGTTGGGAAGAAACAGACCCACGCACTGTACCGACAATAGACGTATACACTGATGGGTCTAGGGACAGTACAGACATAGGAATCGTTAGCCAAGACCTGCAACTATCTCTACAACAACCGCTCGGGAAGTATGCCACCGTATTACAAACGGAACTAATAGCACTAGCTCGAGGGGCTAATGAGGTCCGCAGGAGCAAGGTGCGAGGACGAGTAATACGCTTCTTCACAGACAGTAAAGACGCCTTAAAAGCACTTGAAAAGGGCAGGTAAGACGGGAGAACCACGCTGAACTGCCATCGCGAACTGTCGGAACTAGCGAATGAAAATGTAGTAGCTCGGGTGCCAGCACACGATGGGAATGAGGGCAATGACAAGGCGGATAAGCTGGTGGGTGCAGCTTCGTCGGGAACAATGTGTGGGCCCGAACCGGCGGTACCCATCACACCGCACCTCATGGCCAAATTCATTAAAGAGGACACACACCTCAGACACTGCCAGAGCTGGAACTCAATTCTGGGCTGTCGACAGAGCACGAACTTAATCGCGGAGCCATGCCGGAAACGGGCCGAAGACTGCCTAGCTTTGCCCCGGACCAAACTTCGCTCACTTGTAAGCATCTGGACCGGGCATGCTGCGCTAAGAAAACACCTACATACAATGGGTGTCATCGACGACCCGACATGTCGGGCATGCATGGAGGAGGAAGAAACAGTGGAGCATCTCTTCACAGAATGCCCCGCTCTATCCGACGTTCGTAAGGCCATCCTAGGACTGAAGTGGCCGGATCTGACCAACATCAGACGCACCTCGCCTGCGGCAATCCTGAGATATCTGGACCAGGTTGTCGGGATACTCGGGGAACCGTAGGTCTGAGGAGCAATGGGCCGAATTGGCCTAAGTACCCGCTTTGGCACCCCTGCGTCAAATAATAATACTAAAAAATATATATATTTACAAGCGAACTAGCCGTGACCGCGATTCTAACATCTAGAAAGATGCGTTTATTATGTTTTTTTATCGTTAAATTCATTTTTTGTGTGAAATTCCATAGTAAAGTTTACTTTATATATGCTCCAGAATGAAATTAGGTCAAATCAAATTGATTTATTTTGTTATATGCAGATTTTCGGCATGGTCCAATAATTGCACTCTCAAGTACCAGCGACATTTAAAATGATTTTGTACTGCATGTTTAAGGTGAAGATGAAAAGGAGTAACTGTCAAGAAGTACGATTCAGAAAAATATCGGATAATATCTGCATTGTGAAGTGATATTCAATCAATGAAAGAAGAATCGAAATGATAGCTTAATGAATTTAACTCTTCTGTTGTACTTAAAATATGCTACCTGATCACATCGAAAATATTATATTGCCTAACGTCCTACCTTTTCTACTCACAGTATAAACTTGACATTTCAAACTCATTTGTGAAATTAATCTTTCCTACTCTAAAAACTTGTCAGTATATTTTTTAATAAAATTTCCAAGTTCTATGTTAAATTTTCGGAAGGCATTTGATATTCTTTACTATATTTTATAATTTTAAAATTTCATACGTTCTAAGTAACGTAATTATATCTGAAGTAGATTTTATTGTACTACTAGGTATATATCTTCAATAAAAAGAGATTGTTTTATTTGTCAGTTTATTATTTGTTAACTGTGATAAACATTTCGTCTACGCGTATAAAGTAAATTCAAGTAGCCGTTTGTGAGAATTTGGGCTTTATAAACATTAAAAAATATAATAAATATTCAAAATTCCGTACTCTTTCCACAAATTTGCTTCATCACAGCGTTTGTCGTGTTTCCAGAAATATAGAAAGAACAATTCGCATCGCATTCTGAAAAATTTTAAGAAAAATATTCCATCGGAAACGTTTCAAGCTGAAACTCAAAACTGGATTCTTTGACAATTACCAAAGCTTTTGTAGGACTAGCAGTTGAACGATTGACAACTGATTTTTTTTCCTTGCTTTTCTTGTAATAAATATACCAATAAACCAAATAAATATCATAAACTCTTTCTTGTTTTGCTATCTTTACGTATATAACCTATACCACTGAGGTGACAGGTCAGGACACGCAATGGCGGACGATAATACTCATCTATAAAGCACCTTAGTTAAAGTAGTTATCGCGGGATAGTCATCGATATTCTGTATTTTAAAACTTCACAACAACTTTTGCATGACCATTCAATATAGCGACACAAGTTGATACGAATACTTATCATTGAAAATTGCTTTTGGCAACGTCAATGATTGGTCTATTGCGCCAAGAAGACAAATTGTCCCTTTAAATTTTGATTTCTAATCTATAATTTTGTTTCATTTGTGCGATTTCTATGCTTCAACACTGTTGTCGTATCCGTCTCAGTTTATGATACAAATTTGTGTATCTAAATAACATTTGGATATCAAAAAAATATTGTTTAAATAGTTTAATACCTAAATTGAAGAGAAATCTATCGAGGTCGAATTCACGTGATAACTATCTTTAAAAAATGTATAACCCCACTATTTACAATTACGGATTATTTTGATAAGTTTTGAATGATTGCTCCAAAACAGCTAACTAATTGAGTAAAAAACTTAAGTTATTCAACATTTTTGTTAAAAATGGCTTAGCTAAATAAAATACTGCTTTAGGATCTATTCAGAAACCGGCAGCAGATTTTTTTTTATATTTTTAGATTTTGAAAAAAATAACGCTGTACAAAGTTTATAATTGAATGTGATCTTCCAAGTTGATATAAGGATTGAATAGAAGAAGCAAGAATATTATTTCTGCAAACGAACTTTAGCTAAGATAAAAAAATATCTACTTACGTCTAATAGGGTGAGAGAGTAACTTGCAGCGTGTAAAGTGCAGAAAAGAACAATGGGTAACAGAGCCACTATTATAATAGGTAAAGTTAAGAAAAAAATGATTAAATAACTTTTTCAAATTGAGACACCAAGATAATAAAACAAATTCTTATACTATGTTAGTCTTATGCTGAGTTTTTGAATGATTAGATAGCAGCACATACCATCTTCATTCACAAAATCATAAGCCACCATTTTATAATAGATTATATCTACCGAAAAAAGTCTATAAAATCACAGCTAGGTGATCATTTAGAAAAGGATACATGTAACGGGTGGGATGTACAAAAATATCAAAGAATAAAAAAGATAGTGACAGCTATCTTCAACAAGTAGTTCAGCTAAAAACTGTCTGGTTAACGTAACTCTACCAAGTCTCTGATGCAATCGCAAGGCACTTATTGCAGCATTTGCTATCAAAACTTTATAATAATAATTTGAAGATGATCTGCAAAAAAGAAAAATTCAGAATATACTACAGGTGATTATTTTTTTAACAACAATAGTTGTACTCCATATCAGTAAGATTTTCATTTGATCATTCGCTTTATTTGCAAATGTTGATAACAGTCGAAACGAGGATTAAGACCAAGGCAATTCAGTATTCAATACTTTTGTTCTGTTTATAAAGTACATTACTCAAATGACCTTAATTTGAAACAATATGTCTGTTATACGAATAAAAACGCACGTAACGACTTGTTATTGCTTAGTATTACCTGAAATTGTATTTATTGCCAACAAAACATGATGTGTCAAATTCCAGTTTGTTGAAGAAAACGTAGATAAAAACACATAATTTATACGACAATTAAGAAATCTAATACACTGAACAAAGTTTTCTCTCTGTTAATCACCGAACATCAATATTAAAATGACAGTTAAGATAATTATCCTATTAGGATTTTAATACTTACCCAAAAATTGGTATCAAATAGCCTAAGGCAAGCAGAATGGCGAACACTCTTATTGCCCACAAACCACAATCAATTTTATGGGTACTGATATGCCCTTTCAGAGCGTCATAATTTAAAGCTCTTGGACTTGGTGCACTATTTGAATTTTCTGATTGATCACTCATGTTTCAAAGCTAATGTACTAATGCTGATAATTGACCTGTACAAAACATTATTAATTTTTAGTAATTATTTTATAAGTATCATATCGTATGGTAATTACTTACAAACAGAAAAATATAATTTCCTCGATATAACTTGATAAAGCGATTGTTATAAACCTTTAAAGAGATCCAAAACGTAATTTGAAATTGCATTAACTTATATCTTGCCGAATCAGTGACAAGTGGCTAATTAGTATTTGTTGATTTGACAGCTTGACACCCATGTCCCAGGTAACGTCACCAACCATTCAACCAGTGTTGCCAAATCCCAGATATGTCATTACCAGAATATTACTCCGAAATTACCAGAATTCAGGGAAAATTACCAGATTTATTTTTATATACAATATAAACATACAAAAAATACATAATAAACCTGCAAAGGGCATCTTGCCCGTAATCTATGTTACCGAAAAGATAAAATACTCTAAGAAGAACCATACATTAAAATATTTTACTTTTAATTATCATATATTAATCAAAAAAAAAATAACTTGAAACAAACAAAACTAAATCAAACATAACAACAATGAAAAAAACATAACTTAAATGAAATAATACGGACATTCAGATAAGTATTTTCATAAATATTTCAAATTATTATGGTCTAATCAACTGGCATTAAGAATTTTCCTTTTTTTATCTTGCATCCTTCTACACAAATCGTCTTTCATGTCGTCATTTCTTAAATATCATCTATAAACAATGAAATTACCGTAGATTTCCCATTACCGGGAGCTTATTATCAAATAGCAAATAAGGTTCCAAATTACCGTAGGTTCTGGTAATTACCGGGCGTCTGGCAACACTGCATACAACCATAACCACCAACTTGACATTGACAAGAGCTACAAGATCAAAACCATAGAATCATAGAATACAAAACAAGTTTTATATTCTTTCTATGATCAAAAACGAATACTTTCATTAAAAAATCGATTACTATTTTACTACTTACTCTACTACTCTCAAGCCGGCTACTCACTACGCGCTACTTGCCAAGCAGAGAATATGAATATATACCTTTGCCAAGTTACTTAACTTGGAATAAACTTGACAAGTACTTGCCAGAGTTCAAGTCAACTGTACACATTACGTGTGCCTCGTCAACTCGGCAAATTTTTCGGAAAGTGCAAGTCGGTAGGACTAGTACTTGCTTATTGTGCAATTGGACAAGATGGACGAAACGATAGCTCTGGCAGCTTTTGTAACCTTAAGTTGTAGCTATCTTTTACTAGAAATAAAGGGCCAAAAACGGAAAAACAGATGGTGGTGAATTTCAAGCCGACTTCTGATGAAAATTCGGTGTGTATGCGTTTCCAGGCATCATGCACTTCGTTTCTATTTTTGTATAGTTTGTGTAATGGATCCCAAATGATGGGTTCCTTCTGATAAATATATAAAATTTGAATGTATTTTCGCTAGTCCACTCCATAGCTATAAATTATTAAATATTTTTTGCATAAAATTGGACCGACTTTATCAGTTGTTGCACTGAAAAATATAAAATAATATTAATTCTATTGTTGCTGGTTCTTTTGGAGTTGGTGCCTACAACAACAAACTACAACGGCACAATTTCAAAATTACCAGCACCAATATAATTAATATTATTTTGTATTTTTCAATGCAACAACTGATAAGTCGGTCCAATTTTTTGTAAAAAATATTTATTTCACATTTTCGAGTGTAACATTTGTTATGAAAATTGTTGAACGTTCCCAAAAAGTTATAGGTAGGTTTAGCTTGTACATAGCGGAAATACGCATATCACATATTTCAGACATCACCATTGCGAAACTCGGAAACCGTAACTCTTTTGAAAAAATGTTCAATTTAAACGTTTCCGGATATGGTCCCCTAATTAATTTTCAAATCTCAAATTTTCGATTTTCGGAAAAATTTGTCCCTTCCACATAGATGAAACACGTATTTCAGACTATGGCGCGGAAACGTATGATTATTTTAAAAAATGTCCAATTTAAACATTTCCGGATATGGAATTTTCATTAATCCTGTCGACTCGGATTTTCAATTTTCGAGAAATATTGCCCCCTCCACCCCCTTTGGGACCGGTTTTTGGAGGAAAGGAGATTTTGGATTTGATTTTTCTCAATATGGGACCATTTCTCAACTCTCCTCTTTCAAATGAAACAAAAATCGTCTAAATTGGATTACGTTTTCTATGGAAAATACGCGAACAGCCATAAAAAAAAATAAAAAAAGCAATCTTACAACCGAATTGTATACCTTCTCCTTTTTTTAAAGTCGGTCAAAAATATATACACAACACAAATTATCACAAATAACCTCACATGACTTGACGATTCGCGAGTAGATGCCTGCGTGTCCGCGTAATGTAGCGCTCACGCTTGCGTACTCGTAAAAGTTGCTTGAGGCCTTTGACTTGGACCCAAAAACCGTTAACCGATGGGAAGCAAAATGTACTCGCCGAGTCAGCGAATCTCGAGCCGAGTCTCCATACACAGAACGTGCTACTTGCCAAGTACATTGCAAGTACTTGACAAGTAGCGCGTAGTGAGTAGCCGGCTTCAAATCAATCAAAATGTATTAGTTCCGAATTCACTTATTGGGAAAGGTGCTCCCTAACAATTATTGGAATCATAAATTCAGCAGGTAAGGAAATATCAAAGATTTCTTTCCACAAGATCTGGTGGCAAATTCAAAGTCTATCAACTTTTGGTAGAACCACAGCCCTTAATATATTCTTGACCACGGTATAAAGAACTCTTTATACTATGGTATAACAACCACAGTTTACCATAACAAACAAATGGTAAGCTGTGGTAGAACCTGGTAGAACCCTGATATAAAGAGCCTTGTTCCTAACTACAAACCAAGAAGACTGGAAACAGGAGAGTAATATCGTTTTCCATTGGTAGTTCCACAGTATATAATTCTTTATACTGTGGTAGTACTACACCTTTTCAAACTGTAATTCAGAAAGCATCAATTTAACTTCAGAAGATATCAAATGTAATTCAGAATAATCAATTAGATTTTTAGAAAGCGTCAAATGCATTTCATATTAGTCAATTGTAATTCAGAATTCGTCAAATGTATTTCATATTCATTCATTCATATTCATATTCAAAAACAATGCACAAATATGATTGACAAAAATAATCAACACGATTACTTGTGATTTGATACATATATTACAAATTACCCGTCTAATGCTTTCCGATTTATATTTGATACTCGTATGTTTTGAAATACATTTTATACGTTCTAATTTACATTTGATAAGTTCTGAATTAAATTTGACCAGTTATAAATTTCAATGCACTAATGTGAAAAATATTTGACGAATTCTGAATTACAATTGACTAATATGAAATGCATTTAACGCTTTCTAAAATTCAATTGATGCTTTCTGAATTACAGTTGGAAAAGGTGTAGTACGCACTGAGTGCAATATTTATATTACATTGGTAAAATTAGTGCATGTTTTTATTTTCCATTGGAAAACCAGTGCAACGAATATTGCTCCTAGTGCAGTTTTATCGGCACCAGCTCTAAATAAGCGGTAAAAAATTATGGCAATATTATCATTTTTATCGAGCAGCAGTGAAAGTGAAGACGAAGAAACTTTTATCCATTTTGAAAGAAATTCTGTACCCAAAATTAATTTAAAATATTTTAAATTAATTTTGTAGACCACCTTTCAATTTAGAAAAAAGTAATTATAAATTCAAAGATAATATAGGTACACAATACTACTCATTTAAACCATTTTTTAAAAAAAGAATAACTATTTAATTTTTAACTTTATACTTATGCGAAATATGTGATCACCTCCATCAATTGATATGGACAGTGTTACTGTTTCATTATTTATTACAATATTTACATCGAAAACTTGTTCCATTTTATATAAATTTGGGACCTTTTGCTATAAACAGCAGCAAACCACAAAAATTAAAAAATAATAAAATATTAACAACAAACTAACCTAACCTTCAAAATCAAAACACGATTAAAAAAATCTTATTCCATTGGGAATGCACTAGAGCATATTTTTGACTCTACTGGTTTCATGTCAGTGCAACCTGAGTGCAGCACTGGTTTGTCCAATGGAAAACGCTATAAACGTCTACGTAACCACATGATATTACAGAAGTTGCATATCAGGAGCGAGGGGCGGGGCCTCGTGTACGACGAACATTGACGCATAGAGTAAATAGGTTAGGTTAACATTGACGAACATCTTGAATATTACCTTAAATATTTGTTCTCTTTATCTCTTTTGAAGCCTTTTGTGAAAAAATCACTTCTACTCCAACAGCAGCCAGACTGCAAAAGGTCATGGCAAAAGGGGGAATCAACTCCACAATGTTGCTCAAGAAGCCAGACGGGTTATTTACTGAGGGAGAAGAGGAACGATTGATTCTTCTTCTCGAAACACGCTTTCCAAGTAGTGAACCCACAATTAGTATTGATACAGCAATTCAAACTAAGAATCCTCATAAGGAAGACTGGGATATTGCTAAGAAAATATTTACAAGGCAACGGTTGGAATGGGCAATAAATACCTTTCAACCATGTAAGTCACCAGGAGAAGATAGAATTTTCCTAGTGCTCCTGCAGGAAGGAATTGAGGAGTTTCTCCCCCACCTTCTGAAGATTACAAGAAGCTGTTCAGCACTGGGTCATAAAATATGGAGAAGGGCAAAAGTAACCTTCATACGAAAAATAGGGAAGAAAGATGGGACTGACCCCCACTCATTCAGGCCCATCTACTTAACATCGTTTCCACTGAAGACAATGGAGAAAGTAGTGGATAACCACTTAAGAACGGAGAATTTGGAGAATTAACCACTTCATAAATCTCAACATGCTTACAGGGCCGGCCGATCAACAAAGACTGTTCTGTATCAGCTAACCGAAGTCATCCAGAGTACTCTGAACAATAAAAAATTCGCAATGTGTGCCTTCCTAGACATATCTGGGGCCTTTGACAACATAACATATGTTTCGGTTATGGGGGCAATCAAAATACCTCTGTTAAAGTCACTCGCGGAACACCTCACGGAGGAGTAATATCTCCCCTTCTATGGAGCCTGAAAGTAAATGATCTACTCCATAAGCTTACAGAGCTTGGCTTCGAACGCATAGGCTGACGACATAGTCCTTATAGAGGAGAAGAAAAGAGCACCTTATGAGACTTAATGCAAGAAGGCCTCAGAATTATTGAGCAATGGCGCTTGTCAGAGGGGCCTACATAGCCCAATCAAGACCACAGTAATACCATTCACCCGGATAAGGAAACTTCCAGCTATGAAATCCCTCTCTCTAAATGGAGACATCATAGAGTGGAATTCTGAAGTCAAATATCTGGGAAAAACCTTAGATAGCAAGCTTCTTTGGAACAAGCATATTGAGATTACTGCTAGCAAAGCAACGAATGCTTTAATGGCTTGCAGAAGTCTAGCTGGTAAGACTTGGGGATGTAACCCAAAAATACTGCGATGGAGGTACGTCATGATTGTGAAACCAATAATAACTTATAGGGCAATAGTCTAGCAAGCCAGGACACTACGAGGAAAACCCTTGATAGAATACAAAGGTTGGCCTGTGTTTGTATCACCGGAGCTATGAGAAGGTGCCCTACTAGGGCATTGGAGATCATCACAGATCTCACACCTCTTCATCTTGTGATAGATAGACTAGCCCATGAGGCTATTCTAAGACTAGCCAGGAATGTACCGGCAATGAGGAAATTAGGAATCGGAGAGTCTGATCCTCTCTGACCAAATACATCCCATCAGCTAATCTTCCCAGTGACGAAATGATAAGATAAATTAGCATCTAGAAAGCTTTTATTATGATGCTAAGTAGAAAAGAAGATTGGGAAAGGGAGCCCACAATCCAAGCTCTCAAAAAGAATGGCATCAAATGGTAAACAGATGGTTTTAAAACCACGATGGGTACTGGCACTGGAGTAATCGGGCCTCTGGAGGCGTATTCTCTACATCAAGATCGACAAAGATTCGATTCAAGTCGATAACAGTTGAAGATCGAAAAGTCATCTCTGAAAATATGCATATATGAGTGATGTTTTATTATTATAGAAAGTTGATGTAATGTTATTTAGTTTATGTTGAAATAATAGTGATCTAACCAATCGAAAATAACCGAACTCTTAAACGAACCAATCACATATTAGAAATTTAACATTTAGTTAAACAACGCTTATTGTGTTTCTAACTCAAAATCATCCTGAAATCGAGAGAATTTTTGACGAGATTTGGAAAAATTAATTATAGGTTAGGTTTGATTAGAAAACTAATGGAAAATGAGGTGGCATTTGGGAACAAACCTTATTAAATTTCAATTATCATCTAATAATAATTTCTACAATATTGCTGTAAAAATGACTGTTGTCAATAAACTAATAGTGGAAAAACTGTAATTTTGAAAAACTATGCCTGAATTTATGTACTTGCGAGCCAATATTACAAATACCTATATTGAAGAAGTGTTACAATATTGCTATAGGAATGGGAGTAACCATCAATTCAGAATGAAAATAAAAAATCGACAAGTACCTACCCTTATCAAAAATCCGATCAAAATCATCCTGAAGAAAAAAAGACCACGGCATCTGTTCAAGTCTTGTAATTCATTTTCAAAGAGCACATTATATGAAAGTTTTAAGTGAAAAACATGAAATGTTTGAGTCTTACATTTAAAATGAAATACTACCAATTTTGAATTTATATTGTCTAGGTATATATATATATATACAAATCAATTGCTGTTCGTTAGTCTCGCTAAAACTCAAAAACGGCTTGATCGATTTCTAACAGATGCCAGAATAATAGTTAATGTCAATTTTTTCAATTGACAGACTTTTGATAATGATAATAGTCGTATTTGAATGTCCGAATCGCGTTGTAGAGTTAGTGAAAACGATTGAGAAGTGGATAGATTAGGAAGTCAACGTGTTCGTGAATATCAAACAAAACAACATCGAGCACAACACAATGAACATGGACCTTGCGGATCTTTCAAGAATATCTCACCCTGTATGATCGACGGTAAGTATTCCAAGTGATATGTGATATCCGAAAGACCTAATCTGACTTGATGACACCATCATAGGCAATGACGGATACCCATTATATCGTCGCCAATCAGTTGCGGACAATGGACGATCTATAGTTATGAAGGTCCAAGGAGAAGACGTTATTGTGGATAATCGTTGGATTGTGCCATACTCGCCAATATTGTCCAAAACTTTTGAAGCTCACATCAGTGTGGAACACATTTGTATATTTTGCACCTTTAATTATGATGGTACAATGCTCAGGAATCTATATTAGGCTGGCGATAGATACATCCGTAAAGCCATTTGGCTGTGTTATTCTGATAGTTTTTATCGGTAATATTATTACGAAGGCATCGTTGATGGATTCTATCAAGGTGGTTTGGAGAGTGATGGTTGTAGTAGCACATCCAGAAACTTCTGCATTTCCTCGTAGTATATCGGGTATACAGTCTCTTTGGCTCGCCCATTGTGAAATATGGGATATACAATATTTGTCAACGGGATGACAACTTTCGTCTTGATTTTCTTATGGGATATTCCCTTATCTGTGACTTTTTTATCTAAGTTGTCTAAAAAAGGTTTTGCTTGCTGATAAATTGGTTGCACTTTATTTCGGGTCGTATCTTTTATGTAAACATTTGTATTTTTATCTATATGAATTTCTAAGGGGTCTTGTCTACCTTGATGTATATTAGTTCTATCTCTGGATTTTGCGTTGTTTTCACTTATAATTTGGTTTATCTTATTAGTATTTTCAATATGTTTATTTAAGTATTCTGATACAACTTGTGAATCAGTCATTTCAGCTGGTGTCGCATAATTCAATATTCCTTTTACGACCTGCATTGGTGTAAATTTTGTTGAAGTGTGGATTGTGTTATTATACCTAGCCTATTAAATAATATATCATCAGGTTAGCTATTGAAGTATTCTTTTGGTCCAATCGCAAAATTCGTAAACTCTCGATTAGACTAGAATGTAATCTTTCCATGGGACTATTAGAATTTGGATTTTTTGCTGTGGGGTATTGTAAATTTATCTTGTGTAAACTGCAGAGATTTTCAAAGTGTCTATTCTTGAATTCTGGTCCCTGATCGCAAGTGATTTTTGTTGGTATACCGTAATGAGAAATAAATTTCAACAGTTGTCCGCTATATCGAATGCATTCGTTGTTGTGGGATATGCTTGTGGAAATTTAGAGAAACTATCGATTATTGCGAGGAATTTAATTTTCTCTATTTGGAAGGTATATAAATGTGATCGAAAGGTTTATCTCCAACTGGAGTATTTTTGAATAGTAATTTATACGGTTGTCTCTCATATTTCGTTTTCTGACAAATTGCACAAAGGTTAATATAATCGATTATGTCTTTCTTCTGTGTAGGCCAGTAATATTTTCTTGCAAGAGTTGTGTTGGTTTCGTTTATGCCTATATGAATCGTTTTTGTCTCGTGATGATATTTTATTCTTAATTTTTGTTCATCTTTCGTTTTAACGTCTTCCAAAATTAATTTACATCTTACAAATTTGAATGATTTAGCCAGAAAGTTGGTTTGAATGGATAAGTTGCATTCGGTTTCAAATAGTCTTTCAGAAAATTGACTAGATCGTTGTTGAAATGTCGAACCCTAAGTGTTACATTATGTCGTGTTTTATTTTCAAATCGATGTTTGATCCGAACTATTGATGTTGAAGCATAGTAATTTGATTTTTAAATGTATTCAGGGCGTTTTCAGAAAAATGGGTATTTCTAAAACTGAATTCTCCAGAGCTGTTTGGACAGATTCATTAGTATCTAATGGATCTGCTGGCTTTAAGACTAAATCAGATATTATATTAATTTTAGGAATTGCTTGTATGTCATTTGCTATAGCTTCCTCGATAATTTGATCTATTTCCGAGGTGGATGGCTTAACTTGTGGGTCTGTTTCATTTTTTAGAATGTAAAAATCTTGTAGATTATCTTCCGTTGTGTCATAATTATTTGATGTGGACTCTTTATCAGATTCAATTTTTATTCTGGATAAATCATCTGCTACGTGATTATCTTTACCTTTAACGTATTGTATTTTGTCGTAATTGAACTCTTGCATTTTTAATTTCCATCGTAAAAGTCGGGAATTCGGTTCTTTTATGCTTGTAAGCCACTTAAGCGGTTTGTGATCTGTTCGAATAGTAAATTTATTTCCGAATAAGAAACTTCTCCAATAATTGCAAAAATAAATGAATAATTGATTTCAGATTTGTTGAGGGTTCTACTTCCATAACAGATAGGTCTATCGGATTGGGATAATACCGCACCTATTGCATAATTCGAACTATCTTTAGTGATGGTAAAAGGTTTCTTGAAATCGGGATATATTAATATCGGTTCGTTAATTAAATAGTTTTTTAGGGCCTCAAAACTACTTTTATAATCGGTATTATGAATATTAATTTTTGATCCTTACTTCAGATAGCTGGTCATGGGCTTAGCTATTTAGCATAGTCTTTAATAAACTTTCAATAATATCCGGTCAGATCCAAGAAAGATTTTATTTGTTTAGTTGTTTGAGGGATAGGAAAATATTGTATGGCCGATATTTTCTTTGGATTGGGCCTTACACCCTTATCAGATATTATATGACCTAAATATTCTGCTTCACGCTTAAGAAACTCGGTTTTATCTAACTGTATTTTTAGATTGGATTTTCTTAGAGTGGAAAATATTCGTTTTAAAGCAACAAGGTGTTCTTGCAAGGACACAGAATAAACAATTATGTCGTCTAGATACACCATACATATATTATCGGAAATATGATCACGTAAAATGTAGTCCATGACCCTTTGGAAGGTTGCGGGAGCATTCTTCAACCCCAATGGCGTTCTAAGAAATTCGTAATGACCTCGGTCGCTAGTGAAATCAGTTTTTTCAATAGAGTCTTCGTGCATCGCTATTTGATGATAACCTGAGGCCAAGTCAATAGTCGTAAAATATTGACTTTTGCTTAGTTTCGCTAACGTCGCATCAATATCGGGCAAAGGATACTTATCATCAATGGTTTTAGAATTAAGCGCACTATAATCAATTACAATGCGATACTTTCTTTTCCCAGATGCGTCTAACTTGTCAACTATCCAAATTGGGTGTGCATATGTACTTTGTGAATGTCTTATTATGCCGTCTAGTAGGTATTGATCAATAGTTTGTTTAACTATTTCTTTATGTACATGAGGATACTTATATATATATGTGGATGAGTTGGAATCTTATCGGTTGTCCTACTATAATGTTGGATTTTATCAGTTACTGTTAATTTTTCATCAGATTTACGGAATATTTCTTTAAATTGATAGCAAAGTTTTAATAATTTGTACTTCTTTTCTAAATTTAAATGATCAGTTCTTATTAAGTGTAAGAAAAGATTACTTTGCTTATAAAGTGGAGCCAAGAATGTATAAAGAGAGGATGAGTAACTCTGTATGCAGTGCTATAGGCAACAGTGGCTAAAATTACTTCGGTGATAAGTTGTCAATTTGGTAGGTTGCGCAGTATCTCACTGAGGGTAACTACCTCACTCCCTTTGCGTACGTGCAAGATGTCAAATAAGAAAAGTTAAGCTAACCTATAACAACAAATACTATAACCTAACCATTTAACCTCTCTTTAAATCTATGTTATTTACTACTTACTACATTACCAAGGACATGCTCTGAAGTCATTTGAATAGTCAGTTGAGGTAATTTTTTTGTCATCAAATTTGAATTGTGAGCAATATAAAATCATTGTTGTTATGATATAAAATCAATTAAGAATGTTAGTGCTTTTGTGAACGAGAGCATTTTATTCCTGTGTTCCACTCTTCTGTAAAATACTCTATGGATATGAATTAAAAGGGATCTGCAAGAAGTCTGAAAGTGAAATTACCAAACAAGCATTGGGCGGTATTTCTTAAGGATTGAAGAAAATATTGAAGCATCTGTACTTCTTTCTTTTGATTGAAAGATGTGAGGCGACCTATATCATCAGGAAGATTTATTAACTTGGATGACTTGGGATATTCCAAATTGGATCCAAGATGTGGAAGAACTTTCAGTGAATGAATGCCTAACTAATCAAGACTCAAACTCGTTCTTGCTCATACTCCAACATAAGGAATAAGTGTTAGTAGTTCTTAATGTTGTTTAATTTTCAGATTCCATTTTTTTGTAGGTATGTTAAATGTTTATCGCTATCATCTGTAGCTTTTTTATGAATTCGATTGTATAATATTGGTCGTGTCATTAATTTGATCACTTAATTGTTCCAATCCAATATTTATCCTAGTGGAATCTGTGCTTTTAATATTGCATTTTTCTTTTACTTTAGGTATTGGGCTCAAAAAAATAAACTGTGAAAGGTAGGAAAATGAAACCTCATTTTTTTATAAGTAGAAAATGTATTAAGCGTAAGACTGAAAAATTTTGATAGAAAAATTAAATTAATTATTGGTGAAACATTTTAGTTCTTTGATTTCTCTTATTACATACGTACCTACCTATGTTACGCTCAAAGACATAAATTCTTATCCAGAACGCGACGTTGAATTGGGTTTGATTTTTTTTCTAGTAAAGGAAATATAACACATTTGCCTATGTGTCGTTGTGGGCAAGGAATAATTTTCAGAGGAAGAATTCGGTATTCTAGCCTAGCATATATTTATTATAGTAGGTATTTTATTGTGAACCTGTGTGAAAAAAAGTGTTAAGTCCTACCTACCTATATAATAAATTGAATGTAGGATAAGACTACTCACGGAATTGAATTCAAATAAACTTGCACAATCATTCTCTTGGACTTGGCTGCCTGCTTTGGTGCCGCATTGAATCACATAACATGATGGCGGCATTTTCTTCAATTATTTATAAGCACCACTGTACCTACCTGTACCTCAGCAGCCTCAACTCTTGTACTGTCTCTGTGATACTAAAATATGTATAAACTATAAACCAATATAATAGAAATTTTAAACAAACACAACGAACGACAATTGATTTCAGCTTCTAGCTACATAAAAATAAACAAATAGCTATAACATATATCTTTGACTATAACTGTGGCTTGGAGGCAGGTGTTCTCTGCCGGCCACCTCGCCCCATACATCAAATAAATAAACAAAACCTCGCTCACAAAGAGAACGTACTACTATGGTACTACTGTATGTACTACGTACAATAAATCATATCATAACATAAAGTATACAAGTAGATGTAGATAGGTTATCAACACAGAATAAATAACACAGATGAAGGAGGTTAGGTGAATGATAAATAAATATCAATTTTATATTTTATCCAATCGTGCTCGCCCGGTACAGAAGGATGCGCAGCGCGATTTTGCGCAACCTACCGAAATGACAGACAATAATCCTGTGTTTTTTGTGCTACCCCCACTACTCGTGTTACTTGTCCTCCCAATATTTGTTCATGAGTGGAGCCTTCATAAGGCATATGTCATATGTCTAACATTCTGTTATCAATATACTCTATGCTCTACTCTACTCTATTCCACTGTTGTTTGTGAACGAGTATCTTACCCAAGGATGATATAAGAAGGATAATCAACTACTATTTGAAAAAGCATGCCGTATATTGTCGAGTCGGTGGGCGGGTCTACTAATGAATCGAGCCAATCACTGTTAGTTGCTGTCGGTTACCATTGAAATGTCATTCATTAACCTATTTATTCGACATTGTATCTTCCACATTACATTTTTTAATAATGTATATGATACTTGTTAATAGTGTAGCAGGGTATACACTAAAAGCAACGAAGCTAAATTTATTTCTCTCAATACAATTTACAAGTTGCATAATTTGAGTCCGAACAAGCGAGATTTCGTAATGTTTTTCGTGGTTGATTAAAAGCGAACGAAACGCATTTTTACACAGATAATGAAATCCTTTAAAAGTGTGGTGGTATGTGGTCAAAATAATCTTTCAGTTGCTGTGTTATTGATTACGTCAAAGATTATACTCTCTCCAGTGAATTAATTATTGGGGCCCCACATAAATATTAATCCTTCGGGTGTTCTAGATAATTTCCATCGCGTAAGTTCAAACTTATTTTGTGATTTCTTTACTTCCAGCCAGTCATTTAGTATTGAAACTTTCCCGTAAGGCACAACTTCATAAAAATACATTATTTTTACAGTAGATTAAAATTAAAGTGTCAAATAGGAATGAGATCATGGATAAAAAAATGGCTTCCTATAACTCATAATTTTTTATTTTATTCATCAAACCAACAACCAACACATTAAAATATCTCAATATTTCTAAGCGGGTGCTGTGCAGTATGACAGAGAAAGATTGAGATACGTGCGAGAGAGTGGAAAGTTAAGCCACACCCACCTCGTCGACTCTAGAAAGCATATTTCCTAACACAGTGGGATATACTAAGTCGCTTATCCTCCTTATAACATCCTTGGTCCCGACATAGAAATTGGGGTATTAATTCTATGGGTCCCGAGCACGGTCGTATAATAAAAGGTCTTGCATCTCCACTTAAAAAAGTGTCACACTTATTGAAGGCGTTTTTCGTAATTCTAGGTTTGGCCGCGGAAGTCGCTGTAATCTAATGATGATTTTTGATTTTTATTGTATTGAATTCAAATTAATTTCAGGAACGGTTAGTGAATTATTTATTATATACTAAGAGTGATTAGGCGAATGATTGTGTCAGAGATTGATTTTAAACAGATACCCGCCACTGACACATTGACACTAGCGATTAGCGCCACTCCCAAAATAGCTATAATACAAACCAAAAACATCTTCAATATCCATGACAATTTGGCATACCCAAACTTCGTGGAGTTGCAAGACCTTTTATTATATGGCCGTGGTCCCGACTAGATTTGACAGATCAGCTCTGAATGCGTGAACGAATGAGGACAGAGAATCGCTAAAACGTCCATTCGGTACGTAACGTCCCGAGTTCGTGAGTCAGAGTCCCATTAGATTGTGACTAGATAGTGTTCTCTGGTTCCACTGCAGCTCGGGAGACACCACGGTCATACAGAAAGGTCTTGAAACGAGCGTGAAAAAAGTGGTTCGGTTAGCATCCAGTCTTTACAGCTTCCAATTTCTGCCGCGTAAAACATAAAAAAAGTTGTATGATGATTTAAACTGTATACGATAACATATTTCCATCTCGATAGGTGTTTATATTGTATTCGACGCTCATAAACTCATAAATTTTCAATAAGATTAAGGTATTTTATGTTCTAAGGTGCTATCGTTAACTTTGACATTTGAACAAGACGCTAAGCGACCCACTTGCTACCTATGTAATTGGACCTTCGATTCCAGATCTGTGATTCTACGACCGTGGGAGATACCGAATGCGTAGAGATGAGAAGCCACATCCCCTTTCGCGCATGCGCACTAAACTCGTAATCCCCATACTGAGCTTCACAAAAAAATTCAAGGATCAAATTATATGTTCGTAGAATTATGTGATTTGAAATAACTTATTTTAGCCACTTCTGCTTATAGAACAGGATAGAGAGAGTTAGTCATCCTCCCTTTATATATTGGTATGGAGGTAGCATTGGTTTAGAGTGCATCACGTGGCATTAAAGCCACCTGGCGTATAGGCAACCGAAGCGAAGTAAGAACATCATACGCGGGAATGTATGCTGCACTTTCGGTGATAGCAGTGAAAAATAGAGATGGTTTGCTTTATCCTTCCGCTGATTTAGTTAAACTCCGTATATAAATATTTTATCTGTGGTTAAAATCTACTTTAAAAGTGATAAGTTCATATGTCAGGCCTTGGTAAAAGTGGTGGGAAGATGTAAGCAAGACAATATACGACAGTGCATTTGTCCAATATGGTTTTGCAATATTTTTCAAATTCTACTATGAGAAACCCTCATTGACCACGTTTTCGATCAACATCCTCCAGATAATCATTTATTTTCGTTAATAAAGACAATTGCGGCAAAATATTGTAACGTTTAACCCTGTGCTAAACGTTGTGGAGTGAGTTCACTTGCGTAATACTCAAAATTCGCAGATTGCTTCCAATGATTTATTTAGCACACACTGTACACGGCTTTCTATTTTAGTACAACTGTCACTATTTGTCACTTTGACTATCGCGTTCCAACTACTTTCGACTTATGTCTCCAATTGACTTCATAAGACTGACTGTGTCCCGTGATCGTCACGGCTTTATATATCTGAATCATGATATGACATTCATCGAGAATGTTCTATGATTATCTAGACGAACATAATTAATGTTCTAGATCCTTGTCAAGGTGACAATAGCACGACAAATTGTACCTCACATACAGTTTCTGGAAGGATCGAGAACAAATCTACTACAATTCCAGAACTACATAATGAAATACACAAGCAACACTACTGCAAACAAGGTAACAGAATGAATACAAGTACAAAGAAATAATAACAGTAAGTACATGATAAACTACCCACGTAACACTGCCCCCTTCTTAGCTTTGATCGTCCCGATCAAATGTCACCTCAGTCCCTTTGTACAGTGAAAGTCTGTCGATATGAACCACTTTCATTTTACTGCGTGGGGATTTCTGAATTCTATAAACCACATCGTTTATCCTCTTGATAACGGTATATGGTCCCTCCCATTGTTTGTCAAACTTTGGAGAACGACCTTTTCGTCTTTGTGGATTGTACAACCACACTTTATCACCAATTTTTAATTGTCCGGTTTCTGCACGAATATCATATCGGGCCTTCATTCGATCACTAGAAATCTTCAACTGTTTTCTAACCAGATTGTGTATTTCCTCGAGTCTTCGTCTCAAACTCTGAATGTAGGCATCTACAGATGTGGGAGGTTCGCTTGGTGAACCAAACAAGATGTCAGACGGAAGTTTCAGATTTCTACCAAGAACAATGCCAGCTGGGGATTCTTTGGTCGATTCATGAGTGGAAGATCTATAGGCCAGTAGGAAGAGCGGTATACACTTATCCCAGTTTGTTTGGTGCTCATTGATTGCTGACCTCAAATAATTTTTTAGTGTTCTGTTAAATCTCTCTACCATTCCATCGGATTGTGGATGCAGTGGAGTTGTACGAGTTTTCTTAATCCCCATTAGGTTACACACACTCTGAAAGATTTCCGACTCAAAATTTCGACCTTGGTCCGAGTGAATTTCTAACGGCACACCAAACCGACTTATCCAATGTTCAATTAGGGCATCGGCCACTGTTTTTGCCTCCTGATTTGGAATTGCGACTACCTCTGGCCATTTACTGAAATAATCCATGATGACCAAGAGATATTTGTTTCCAGAGCTGCTTATTGGAAATGGCCCCGTAATATCGATGGCTATTCGCTCAAATGGGGAACCCCCATTGTACTGCTGCATCTTATGGCGGGTTCTGGTATTTGGGCCTTTACTGGTAAAGCAAGTATCGCATCGCCGACACCAGTCCTCTACGTCAGCACGGCTTCCTAACCAGTAGAACCTCTCTCTAATCTTTGATAACGTTTTATTGATACCTAAATGGCCACCACTTGTTCCACAATGAATCTCTTGCAGTACTTGTGCAATTCTTTTCCGTGGAAGAATTATTTGCAAATGAACAGTCTTACCATCATTACTTTCCCATTTTCTTTTTAAAACGTTATCATCAATTACTAAAGATTCCCAAAGTGACCAGTATCCTTTTATGACAGGAGACAAATCTGATATCTCCTGCCAAGTAGGTCTTGCTCCATCCATTTTCCACCTCATCACTGGTCCAATATCGTTATCATCCAGTTGGTCTTGCTTGAGTATTTCCGAACTCCAGTTTGGGTCGCCATTTATCAAAGTTCGTTTGACTTTAAGAATTTCTGGTACATTGTTTTCAAGTCTTGAACAGTTTTTACAGTCCTCTGCACAAGGCCGTCTTGACAATGCATCAGCGTTTCTGTGGTTAATACCAGGACGATGTTCAATTTTAAAGTCATATTCTTGAAGTTGCTGGAGCCAGCGCGCTATCTGACCTTCTGGGCTCTTGAACTGAAACAGCCATTTAAGTGATGCGTGATCGGTCCGTAGAACAAATGTCTGACCGTATAAATATTTGTGGAAATGTCTTATTGCCTTGACTACAGCTAGTAACTCCTGCCGCGTCACACAGTAATTTTGTTCAGCCTTTGATAAACTCTTACTGTAATATGCTAGTACATACTCCACTCCTTCGATTCTTTGGGACAAAATTGCCCCAATTCCTGTTTTACTGGCATCAGTATCTAGGATAAATTCTCCTTCTCTCTGGGGATAAGCCAGAACAATAGAAGAGCACAAAGCACCTTTCAGATATTCGAAAGCATTCTGACATTCTGGAGTCCAATTGTACGGTCTTTCCTTCTCAGTTAGTCGATGTAATGGACGGGCAATACTAGCAAAATTCTTTACGAATCGTCTGTAATATGAACACAGGCCTAAGAAACTTCGCAGTTCTGTTTTGTTCCTTGGTACAGGCCAATTATGAACCACTTCTGTTTTTTCCGGATCTGTTCTTACACCATTTGCGGATATTATGTGTCCTAAATACTTCACCTCAGTTCTTAGGAAAGCACATTTCTCGGGATTAAGTTTAAGATTTGCTTGTGAGAATCGTTGAAATACCTCTTCTAGATTTTTCAAGTGTTCCTCAAATGTTTCACTGAAAACGATTACATCATCAAGGTATACTAAACATTTCTTTCCAATGAGTCCACGTAGTACTCTTTCCATCAATCTCTCAAAAGTCGCTGGAGCGTTGCACAATCCGAATGGCATTACAGTGAATTGCCATAGACCAGTATTGGCTGAAAATGCTGTCTTTTCTTTATCCTCAGGATGCATTTCGACTTGCCAATATCCACTTTTCAAGTCCAATGTAGAAAACCATTTAGCTCCTGACAACCAATCCAGTGTATCGTCTATTCTAGGAAGAGGATAACTGTCTTTTTTTGTGATTTCATTTAATTTTCTATAATCAACACAAAACCTAGTCGAGCCATCTTTCTTTGTGACTAAGACAACCGGTGACAACCAAGGACTGTTCGAAGGTTCAATTACCTTTTGTTTCCTCATTTTATCTATAAGTATTGCCATTTCATTTTGTTTTGCTAATGGTACCCTTCTAGGAATTTGTTTTATTGATTGTTGGTTGCCTGTGTTAATGCGATGTTGTACCATATTAGTTCGTCCTAGATCTGTTTCCGAAAAAGAAAATAGTTCTTTGTATTTCTCCCATAAATCACCAAATTTCGCCTTCTGTTGGTTATGAAGTTGAGAAATGATTCTCTCTTTTAGCTCTCTTCCTTTCTGGCACATGGTTTTCCCTTGACTGCTTGAGATTTTGACAGATACTATAGGTTCCGCACAGGCAATTACTTCATTTTTCATTAAAACTCTAGGTTCTTCGGACAGATTTAAAACTCTCACCTTAATTGGATGCTCACTTGATGGATTTATTAATGCGTTTTCTATAATCATTTCCTTTGGCAGACATTCTGGATTACTTTCCAGTACCAGTGCCTCCTTGCACTTAGAACCTTCTATTTTAACATTGATGAGATTGTCAGACC
The DNA here is from genome assembly GCA_958507055.1 of Crioceris asparagi. NCBI lineage: Eukaryota > Metazoa > Arthropoda > Insecta > Coleoptera > Chrysomelidae > Crioceris > Crioceris asparagi. The sequence continues at coordinate 75,782,603 of OY293826.1, read as the reverse complement.
ATCCAGGTATCGTAATGGTCCTGTTTACCTTAATTTTTCTTATTCTGGATTCAGATGTTGACATAAACAACTCTTCTTCATTAACTTTGAGTATTCGGTCTTGGAGGTTCAGATTGAAGCCAAATTTATTCATGATGTCTAGCCCAAATAAAACTTCGTCCAAAATCTCGGCAACAAATACTTTATGTCTGAATTTGGATTTTCCCAGCTGAATATCTGCCTCGTGAGTACCAATGACAGGTATTGTCACTCCATTTGCAGTTTCAAGTACATAACTTCTATTGGGATGGTCAATTTTGCAAGCAGGAATAACATCAGCTCGCACAATGGTAGAACATGAACCAGTATCAATAACAATATTACAATCCCGACCGCATATTCTTCCTTTCACAACCAAGCTGGATCCTTCATGACTCAGTCGGGAAATTTTGATTTTTAATGATGTTGGGGCTTGGTTGGAGTAAGCCAGTCTTCGCCCCGCAAAACTGGCTAACTGGAGTTTTCCTGCATATTGCTATTTTGAGGCTGTGGACAATTCTTTTTCATATGTCCTTCTTGTCCACAATTCCAACACAAAGTCTGAGTTCTTTGTTCATTTGTTTGCCCATCCAATTTTTGTAACATTTTAATAATGTGCTTTATGGAGTTACCATTGCCATAAGACTTCTCTTGGGTTGAATTGACCCATCGTGTCTGTCGCAATCTGAGATGACTTCTGGACGCCTGTTTAGCAGCTTCGTATTCAAGTGCACGTGCAAGGACATCTTCAATTCTTGTAGGACTACTTAACCGAAGGGCTTGTTGCATTTCAATATCTCTTATACCATCTATGAATGTTTGTACCGTTAGCCTATCAAGAAAGTCTTTTGGTGCTGTAGGATATGCCAGTCGAACGAGCCGGGCAACATCAATTTCATATTGTTGTAGTGTTTCTCCAGACCGTTGCTGCTTATTCTTTAACTGTGCTTGATAAACTTGTTGTAGATGTTGGTCACCGTAACGCATTTCAAGTTGATCCACTAAAATCTCATATGAAGGTTCGCCGCCAGTTACGGTATTTAAGATTTCCAATGCATCACCACGTAGAGCCAAGATCAATGCAGTGGCCTTCTCTTCATCTGACCAACCACTAGCCAAAGCAGCAGCATCAAATTGTTTTTTATATGTAGACCAAGACTGTTTACCATCGAATTTTGGGGCTTCAATTTTTAGTGGATTAACTACGCCATTTTGAATTTCATTGGACGATCTTCTTAGAGGCACTTCAGCTTTCGTTTGCAACATCTTTTCTTCTATTAATTGAATTTTTTGATCAAAACTTTCTTGGACTTTCTCTAATTTCTGTTCAACTTCTTCTTGAACTTTCTCTAATTTTTGGTCAACTTTCTCTAATTTCTGGTCAACTTCCTGTTTATCTTCTTGTCGCACTCTTTCTTGTTCTTCTAAGATTTGTCTTATTTTTGCTTGATCTTCCTGCCTAATTCTTTCTTGTTCTTGTCTACTTCTTTCTTGATTTTCTAGAATTTGACTTATTTTTGTTTGGTCTTCCTTTCTAAGTCTTTCTTGTTCTTGTCTAATTCTTTCTTGATTTTCTAGAATTTGACTTATTTTTGTTTGGTCTTCCTTTCTATTTCTTTCTTGATTTTCTAGAAATTGATTCATTTTTGCTTCTTGTTCTTGTCTACTTCTTTCTTGATTTTCTAGGAACTTCATTATTTCTGCAAAATTTGCCATTTCGTCGTAATCCTTCGATCTGGTATTCACCATATATTCTCAGCAAAATGCGAAGATCCCTTTTTTCTGACACCAATTGTAACGTTTAACCCTGTGCTAAACGTTGTGGGGTGAGTTCACTTGCGTAATACTCAAAATTCGCAGATTGCTTCCAATGATTTATTTAGCACACACTGTACACGGCTTTCTATTTTAGTACAACTGTCACTATTTGTCACTTTGACTATCGCGTTCCAACTACTTTCGACTTATGTCTCCAATTGACTTCATAAGACTGACTGTGTCCCGTGATCGTCACGGCTTTATATATCTGAATCATGATATGACATTCATCGAGAATGTTCTATGATTATCTAGACGAACATAATTAATGTTCTAGATCCTTGTCAAGGTGACAATAGCACGACAAATTGTACCTCACATACAGTTTCTGGAAGGATCGAGAACAAATCTACTACAATTCCAGAACTACATAATGAAATACACAAGCAACACTACTGCAAACAAGGTAACAGAATGAATACAAGTACAAAGAAATAATAACAGTAAGTACATGATAAACTACCCACGTAACACTATGTAGATATAAGATTTAATTTTATTACAGTAAATGTAGTAGATATATCTGAAACTAGGAGGCAGTTTTAAAATAGGTTAATTTTGTTTAAAGGACATTATTGTGTTTTTTAAAGGACATTAATCATTAATGTGTTATTTATGTTGTACAATCATGTGAGTTGATTGCGGATTTAGTTAGTTATTAATTTTATAAGCATCGTATATAAAATGTATATTATACGATTGTAGGTACTCTAAACGATGTATAATAAACGCTGTGACTTTTTTGTCATTTTCTTCCTTATAGCAAGCAAAAAAGCAAAACATCAGCAAAACTGATGATTTTCTTGTAAATTCACGTTACCGTGCTCACCAGTGTTCATACTTAACGGGTTGCCTACATTCCGCGCGGCTACACTTCATTAATTCAAGTATTATCTCCTTATCTTCCTTCCTCTTTCCTCTTTGGTCTGTGTCAACTTCAACTCATTTTGGTTTTCGTCTTTTCGTTTTCAGACGGTCCATTTTAGTTATGTCAGATAAGGATTTTTTGTTTTTTCAGTAAAAGTTTTTCAGGTTATATTCTGTTATAGAATCGAAAGATTCTTTTGAGATGTCCGAAACGGCCCAGAAAAAAATCGACGATTTGCTACATCGCTTACAAAACGAAAAGAACCCTCCCGTAATGAAGATGAATGTTCCTGGTGCTCCTGGAAGTGGAAGCTCACCTCAAAGTCGGACTAATTTGTCCTGTAATACTCCATTCGCGCAATGACTATGAAATTTGTAAAATGTTTGTTTTTTTCAGTGAGTCTCAACAGAAACAGCACAAGCCCCCTGGTATCAAGACCAAAGGACTTCACTTTCGTAACCAGACAGAATGATAACTTAGAAACGGATAAAAAACTGAAAGAAATTATGAAAATCAGTGGAGATTTAACGATAGACGGTGTCTTGTATAAGACTGACATAAAAGATATGGAAGACCTAGAAGAGTTGGGTAATGGCACTTGCGGACATGTCGTTAAAATGAAACACAAACCGAGCGGTAATGTTATTGCCGTCAAAGTAAGTTGATTGCGATAAGTGTGCGAATTATTAACTTCGCTATATTTTATAATTATGATTTTCGCTTGTTCTAGCAAATGCGACGCTCTGGAAACAGTGACGAAAACAAACGAATAATAATGGATATCGAAGTTGTATTAAAATCACACGATTGTAGATTCATAGTTCAATGCTTAGGATGCTTTATAACCGAATCAGAAGTTTGGATTTGTATGGAACTAATGGATACCTGTTTTGATAAATTGTTGAAACGATTCAAGCAACCAGTACCTGAAGAAGTACTCGGAAAAGTAACTGTAGCGGTATGTATAATTTATACTATAATTGTATTGATTTTTTTATTATTATTGTGTTCATTTTAGACTGTCGAAGCTTTGTCTTATTTGAAAGATAAACATGGTGTTATACATAGAGACGTGAAACCATCGAATATTCTACTCGATCTTAGAGGTAATGTCAAACTTTGTGATTTTGGAATAAGTGGTAGACTTGTCGATTCGATGGCCAAGACTCGAAGTGCTGGATGTGCGGCGTATATGGCTGTAAGATGTTTGATGTAAATTCATTGTATATAATAATTAATCACTTGATTTCAACAGCCCGAGCGAATTGAACCAGATCCCGATAATCCCGATTACGATATTCGAGCTGATGTATGGTCATTGGGTATAACTTTGGTTGAGTTAGCTACTGGCGTTTTTCCTTATCAAGACTGCAAGACTGATTTTGAGGTGCTAACAAAAGTCGTTGGTCAGGATCCACCATCTTTACCATTAGATAGAGAATTTAGTCCGGAATTCAGGGAATTTGTATCTTGTTGGTAAGCGAGCATTGATTATAATAATCAATTTTATCTGAAAACGTAATTTGTAGCCTGAAAAAAGACAAGAAACAGAGGCCTAAATACGCATTATTAAAGAATCACCAATTCATTAAACATTACGAGAAATTAAATGTCAACGTGGGAGAGTGGTACGTAACATTAACACGACAGTCTGAAGAATTAAAGAACAGGTCGGCGCCTAGGTATGTTGCATGGTTAGTTTTCAGAATTATCTTTTTCACCTTTTAACCTTTTAATCTACATGCTTTTGATACACAAAAAAACGACACTTGACTGAGTATGGTGTGTGTAGTCTACTACAAAATCTTTTTTGCTTTTGGACCCCTGAAGCATTTTGTGTTTGCTCTGTGTGGAGTAGGTTTGTACAGATTTTTCCTTCTATATAAAATATCACTTTAATGTATGTAGATAGGATGAATTATTTATATTTTATAAGAACTGTTCAGTATCAGAACAAGATGGATTTGATTGTTATGAAGAGAATGAAGCATTTTGAATGTAAACAGAATCTTCATCACTGAGTATGAAACTTATCATTTATCGACTTTGGTTTAAAAGTTCCCTTGCGTATCGAAAACGATATATTATTTAAAGATCCAATCTTCATTAAATTTGCAAATAATGCCTAAAAATTTTGTATAAAGTTTCTTATTCTAGTATTATGTAATTTTTCTTTTCAAAATTAAACAAAACATTTTATACGAAATGATAAATATATATTTTTTAAACCGACTCGGTCAATTCATTCATCTGAAGAAATAGACTTCTTATCTCCAAAAACAAAGTTGCTGGAGCTAACTTGATCAAAAAAGGTATATTTTGGATTGCAGAATGGACCCAAAAGAATATTTTTTCAAATGGCGGTAATGTATTTTCTCATCAGTACCTGGGTGACCCGGCTCGGTCGCTGCACAATCAAGTAGAAAACTATTTTATAAGAAATTTAAAATCTTTTTAACATTGGTAGGCAAACAGGAAATCTGGCAACAACAAAATCAATGTTTCGATATTTTCTTATATCATTTCAAATAAAATAATTGATTTAAAGAGTTGTAACAAGTTCCAACTCCAAGGATCTTTCTGAAAACTACCTTTAGAATTTAGTTACCCCAAAATCAGTTTCTGGTAACTCTTAAATTGGTCACTTTTCCAAAAACTTCAACGATTTCCGATTCACGGTTGGTGGAATCGCTAAATAAGATTGAACGATTGACTATTTAGGTTATTATAAGAATACATATAAATGTGAAATAAATATTTATTTCAAAGAACCGGACCGAATAATATGAATTCTATTTGTGCTGGTACTTTTTAAGTTGGTGCCAAAAGTCTTTCATTTACCAGTCATTGCACAATTTCTCACCAGTACCAATAGAAATAATATTATTTCTCTGTGCATCAACTAATAAAAGTCGTCATATCTTTTTTAAAGAATATTTATAAGTTCAATTAAAATTGAGAAATATTTTCTACGATTTTTTCATCTTATGTGTTGTCCTACCTTGACTTTCTGTTGCTTAAATATCATCTTTATTATACCTATGTGCTATTTCTGTTCTCTTGTCTAATGTTATTTGCGTTTAATTGTATAAGAAAAAATAAATATTCATATTATACTACGATATGATTTCATACTGAAAATTTCATTTTATTTTTTTAAACAATGAAATTCATATATAAGTAATAATAGAATGATTTTTCCTTGAAGAATTTCTAATATTATTTACTAATGTCATGTTGTGCATGGTTTGACTACTTGATATAATTATTGTTACTTTAATGATTGAAATAATTAGAAGTTTGCTTGATTTGTTACAACAATTTGTTTTCAAGCTACAATTTATTTTTAAAATTATGTGACTTCAATGTACATATATCCATAACTTTATGATAACCCTTTATTTTTATTTTTAATTTTTTACACTTTATACAGATTTATATACTACCATTTCCATACCATAACATACGTTATCAATTATTAATGTGGTCAGTCTAGGGCGAGGAGGTAACAAATCGATTAGTGTATCACAGAGTTTCAATGATAACATGTAGTAAACGTCTTTATAGCCAACAGATTTTCCACAAAAGCCGAATCTATGAATGCTACTCTACTTTAACCTTTAATTATTAAAAAAAAAATCAAGAACAAAATAGTTTGTAACAGATAAATGCATGGGTTATTTGCGAGAAGTTTAATGAATAATTCAAAATAATTTACTGATTTATAATTTAATTTGTAATAATAATAATAAGTCTGTACGATTTTCAATGATTATTATACATAACTTTACAATAGTAATAACTCTCAATAGAATACATAATTTTAACAATAAACTCTCATTTATACTAATTATACATACTTTATGCACTTATTCTATACAGTGTTTATCATTAATTATGGGAACTACTTTAACTGGAGGGCTGAAAATATGAAGCTTTAACCAAAATTGTATAGAGAAAATATGGCTTAAATTGATTTGTGTCCTGTATTTCAAAACCATAAATGGTATTATTTTCATTCTTCTTACATACTACAGAAATTTTAGGTACTGGACACCTAAATTATATTAACTAAAAGTTTCTGGCTACTAACAAAGGCGCACGACAGGGGCAAGATAAAGGTTATTCTTACATTTTCATTCAAGTATAAGGCTTTAATTCTCTATTTCTTTCTATGTAAATAACATACCCTTTCTAGGTAACGATATATTCTTTATTTTTCGAGATATTTACACTTAAATATAAGGAGCACACTAATATTTTGATTTTAGTGAGTCTGTAATTTTTTACCGGATATTGAAAATATGTAAGTTTAGATTAGTAAAATTGTTTTGTAATCGTTATAAAAAACAAAAAATACTACATTATAAATGCAATCATCTGAACAAAAAACTAATAATTACATATATCAATATATAATATCAAAATAATGGGAGCCACCGTTTTCGTGCTCACCAGATGGCACAACAGGCGAGTGAGGTCCTATCTCTGTCGTCAAAACTTCTAAATTAAATTAGTTTATAGGTTACTCTCCATTCACATCGACTTTAATGTTGACTTCTGCCAATGTCATGGATCCCATTGTTGTATCTATTTCTAAATCGTTGTTACAATGACATTGATGTAACTGTATCCTTACGTTCAGTGTCATTTAAAATATTACTCTACACTAGTGAATCTAGCAGTGAATATACAAACACGATAGCCCCCATTGTGTGTGAACATAAGGCTCATGTTCGGCTTCAAATATCTCGTAAAATAATGAATGGATCATATAACCTAGTAGAGGATTTAGAATCTATTCTAGCATAGAATGTAAATAGTATCAAAGTCTGCCTTGCACCTTTTATTTAACATTATATATGAAGGCCAAGTATGAAAGGAATACCACGAATAATTTTGAAGTAATGGACATTAATCAATTTAGAATTTTTAAACAAAATAATCTGTATTATTTTCTCTATATGATTTGGGTTGAAACTTCCAATTTTAAGCCCGAGATTCTCCATTTAAAATATTCCCCATTAATAATGGTAAACCCTGTGTAGTGTTCAAGCTAATGCAGTTTTTATTTATTTTTTCATTAGACCCAGTTCAACTACTAACTCGATCCGCCATTTCTTCTCCATGACACCACCACAAAATCAACAAACGACTATTACTACTATTGCTGCTGCTACTGGACCACCTACAACTAATAATTTAACAACTACACAAACTACTCCTGCTGCTACTTTTATTACAAGTAGCAATGATGTGGGTAAAAGAGTACAGCACCTTTCGAGACTATCAACTTTTCGTCATCAACGCCATCTGCTGCAACAACCCGAACCTCCACCACGACAACCACCGCCATATTCAACCTATCAACAACCAAATCCAGTCAGTATAATGCGCAGTTATTCACCCTATCAGGCATTTCAGAATCATGTGGCCTCGCTCAAGGATCAGGTGGATAAAAATTCGGAACAGGTATGTAATTGGGTTCTGCCAAAGGTGTGTACGTCACCTTGTGGCAGATCATGTCCCCAAGATACGAGATACGGGCGAAATTAATACAATTGAAATAATGTTTAGTTTTACAGAATCACGAAAAATACAAAATAACATTGTAATTATTGCGTTGACATTTTATGTCAACAATATTTTCTTTGGCAGCAGTTATCTCTTTTATTTTATATTTTTTTCCTCTTATCGTTTTTCCATAATATATCAATTCTCGTGTCTAAGTAAAAGTTCGAAAAAATTCAATAACCTTTGCAATTATTACAGGAGAAACCAACGATTAATTCACCTTTGCCGCCTCGTCGGCATCCAGATGGCACCACCTCTGCTTCTTCAACAATCGAAACCACATACACAACACCCCACCGAAGAGTAGCAAGTGAAAGTCGTTGGCGCTCACCCAGCTCATCACCATTGCCTTTACGTAGCCAAATTCAAACGGAAGAACAATACAATAGTGGCAACACCAGTCCCATCATACTCCAAAGATTCTATCATCAACAGAAACAGCAACAGCTGGCCAAAGAAGCTGAAGAATCTGGTAAAAACTTGCTCAAAATCAAAACATTAATTATTTTTAGGAACACCTACATTGAAAGTTCATTTTTCGAACACTGTTGTATCGTAACGAAAGTCTTCAATTCTACCACACTAGTATGTAAAGTAGCTAATTATTTCAAATCACAAGTTACTTTACCACACTAGTGCTGAAAGTAAATGGCTATGCACGCACTGTGACAATGCCAAATGTCAATGTGTTTGACCATGTTTGCCCATCGTTTGATCATGTTTGCCCATAGATTATTTTTTGCCCACCTTTAGTTATGGGAATAACTTAGGTATCTAATATATTTAATACGAGCAATTCTTGTATATGTATATATAAATATACATATAAATTTTATCTTGGAAACGGCTCTAACGATTTTGATCAAATTTGGTATATAGAAAGGTTCTAATTTTCAAGATTATCTATATAAGTGGCTTTCCTGACAAAACGCGAGAGTGTCACCTTCGAGGTCCATAAACTTTTTCTTAAATAGTAGCTATTTCGGGAATGGCTCCGCAGATTGCGATAAAAATTTCAATATGGGGTTTGGGGGTCGAGATGTCGCCTGATAATACAGCTATTCTGGTATGAGAGATCGATCGGCGAATCTTTCATTTTTATATGGGTGTGACCCTCGAGGTCCACACTAGATTTCAGCAATCACTTCGCAGATTGCGATTAAAATTTCAGTATGAGGTTTGAGAGTCGAGAAGGCGATTGGTGATGAAGCTGAGCTCTGGTATATTTTAAATTCATATTTATTTCAAAAACTGTAAATTATGAGCTATGTGAACGATAAAAGCAATATTCATCAATCTACCGATCGCAATACTTTGTAACCAGACTTATGAACATTTTTGAACTTAGATTAAACATCCTTAGTAACTCTTACAGACACACTCGAAATCCTGTGTTACCCGAGCGACCGACAGATATTCTTATATATTAATACGAGTAATCCTTATATATATATTCTCGAAAACCGCTCTAACGATTTTGATCAAATTTGGTATATAGATAAGGTTCTACTTTTTAAGATTATCTACATAAGTGGCTTTCCTGACAAAATGCGAGGGTGTCACCCTCGAGGTCCATAAACTTTTTCTTGAATGGTTCGTCAGATTTGGATAAAAAATTGCAAAAGGGGTTTTTGGGGCCGAGAAATCGTTTGGTGATACTCACATATTTAACGGGTGTGGCCCTCGAGTTCCACACTAGCTTTTTCGGGAATGGCTCCGCAGATTGCGATAAAATTTCAGTATGGGGTCGAGAAGTCGATTGGTGATGCAGCTGATTTCTGGTATCTATAACTTATGAGCTATGTGAACGATAAAAACAATATCTACGGAGTTACCGAGCGCAATACATTTTAAATAGAAATATGCAGCATTTTTTAACTGAGATTAAACCTCGGATTAAAAATTATTATTAACTCAGACTCACTAAATCATGTGTTACCTGTATATATACCATGAATGTCACAAAATTAGTTTTTTTTCACAAAATGCAAATATGCCCTCGATTGCCCATCGTTTGACCATAAATTAGTTTTGATTTACCACCCTTAGGTATGGATATGTCATAGGTACCATGAGTGTCATGGGACACAAAAATCGTTTTTCAGAAAATGACAATATGTCCTCGTTAGCCCATCGATTATGTTTGATTTATCACTTTTTTTTATATATATCTGGAATAAAGTCCCGAAGAGGTATACAGGATACCTGTGCACGGGCCCAGTTTACAAACATGGCTCAGACGGGATTCGAACCCGCGCTCACGATGAGCTGTGGCAAGCTACGAACGCTCTTCCAGTGCCTTAGCCCACTCAGCCATCGTGACCCTTAGTTATGGAGATATCATAGGTACCATGAGTGTCATGGGGCACAAAAATCATTTTTTTCCGAAAATGACAATATGTCCTCGTTTGACCATTTTTATCCATAGATTAGTTTTGATTTACCACCCATAGTTATGGAGATATCATAGGTATGATGGATGTCATGGGGCACAAAAATTGTTTTTTCAGGAAATGACAGTATGTCATCGTTTGACCTTGTTTGCCACCTTTTAATATTTTCTATTAATAATTGAATTTAATAATAACTAATTTGAATATCATGGAATATTAATTAAATTTTCTTATAAATAACTAGGATTGAGTCTTACATAGCTCATACATCATCCCCTGACTCCAATTTCAAATGTAGGTGCTTCCTACATTATGTGTTATTATTTGTACAACATCGAATGAAGTCGGTGATCGTGCTTAAAAGAAGTTGTTTCAAGCCATTAATTAATAAACTCACTCCTCAAATACCTAATTATTTTTCGTTAATTAATGCATTAATACAAAAGCAGTTACTTCAGATTCATAACAGTTATATTGATACAAAACACAGCCCTTAACTACAAAAACCAATCGTGATATTTACCGAGCAATTTTCAAGCATAAATATTTGAAAAATTATGTGATAAGAAGTACAGAAGAATTTTTTTTTCTATAAAAATGGTGGTAAATCCAACCTAATCTATGGGCAAACAAAGATATATTGTCGTTTTCTGAAAAAAACTATTTTTGTTCCCCATGACATTCATGGTACCTACCTTTGATATCTCCATACCAAAGGGTAGTATATCAAAACTAATCTATGGGCAAACATGGCAAATCACATTCCAGAAGTTGAGGGTGAGTTTTGCTTTTGGGGGCAGCAAACTGTCTATTAATAAATTATATTTTTTATCAAAAAAATTAAAATTCTAAGGGATGGGCAAACATGGTCAAACGATGGGCAAACCAGGGCATATTTGCATTTTCTGAAAAAAACTAATTTTGTGACATTCATGGTATATACATATATATAGGGTGTCCCACGGTCATGGCCTATTAGAAATTTCTGGAGAATGACAAAAGCTATCGATATGAAAATTTTATGGCTTCTATTATACATTTCAGACTATCTTTGGAAAATATTTTCATAAAAAAATCACTTCCGGTTTTGCCGGAAGTAATAACAACTTTGTTATTTCAAATGAGATACCTCATATTTTGATACATTTTTGAATTCTACACAAAATTTTGAGTAAAATGGATATACCTTTCCCTTTACCTTTGTTAATAGTTTTAGAGTTATTTAATTTTATTCTTTAAAAATCGACAAATGCGAGTTGATCGAAAATATATCATAACTTTTTTGTTATTTGCTTGATAAACATGGAGTTTGAATTTTCGGAATCTCTGCACATTATATTAAAGATTTCATTATGATTTTTCTTAATTTCCTGAGAAATTATTAGAGAAAAATCGATGTAAAGATGACTTAATTTCTAACGTTAATAACTTTCTTATTTCAAATAGAACACCCTGTATTTTGTTGCACTAGCATATTCAAAATTAAAATACCTTTCTATTGATGTAACCACTTCCATATCTAAAGCTGATAGATTAAAAGTTATTGAACAATTTCCGATTTTTCAACAATTATTTTGTATTACCTTAACTTTGGAACGCATCAAAACGGTAACCATAGTAACCACTTATTTATATCAGTGTCAAAGTGTAATATTAGAAATTGTCTCATTCATAGTTTTTTTATTGAAATTAATCACAATCATGAATCAAGAATACACAAATGCCGATCTGCTCAACCTTTTTGCAATTTATGGAGAGTGCAATAGGATTGTCACGAGAACATGCAGGACGTTTAACGCCCGAAATCCGAATTTGCCGCCGATGACTGCTAGGAAATTTTGCCGGATTCAAGATAATTTTGTTCAATATGGCCAATAAAATGCTCCATAAAATCGTATTCTGCCGATTTCCGCTGATGAAGCAACACAAATTACCGTATTGGCTTACTTTTACGGAAACCCTCAAGCGTTGATTCGAAGCGCTGAACACGACTTACGTGTTGCAAGATCGTCAATTCAAAGAATTTTAAGACAGCACAACATGCATGACTTTAAGTTCACACAAGTTCAACATCTACACCCCCAAGATGGTCCTAGAAGAGTAGAATTTTGCGAAATGTTTCTTCTAAAAAACCAAGAAGACGAAAACTATGAAAAAAATAATTTGGACAGATGAAGCCAAATTTTCGCGAGAAGGAATCTTTAATTCAAAAAGTATGAAATCTTTCCTGTTTTTGGTTAATTTATTCTAAATTCACGATTTTTGCCCTGAAGAAGAGAATAAACATTTTCGAAAGCTCGGCTTCAGTCAAAGAATTTTATTGAATATATGACTGCATCCCCAAGAACATCTTTTTATTTATTATAAATCCAGTCAAGAATACAAAATCAATATATATATATATATATATATATATAATATAATATACACTTGAGTTATTTCCATAACTAAAGGTGGGCAAAAAATCAATCTATGGGCAAACATGTCCCAAATTTTGAGCGCGAATTTCGCATTTGGGTGGATGCAGGTTCACAAAGACCTCAGATTGCAAAAAATGTATCCGTGGGCACAAAGGGGTGAAACAAGCAATCGTGGTACATCTTTTTCACTTCTAGGTACATATCACATTCGCTTGGTAGTTGTCATTACTCGCCTTCGCCTCGTAATCACATACACCACACTCGTTATTCTGTATATTTGACATATACCTAGATTCATGTTACATTACCACGATTGACAGTTATTCGCTCCTCTACACACTTGTGGCATAAACTACGATTTTTATTCGTAGGAAAGAAACGATTTGCCTCCTACATAAAGTTGCAGTTGGGTGGTGATAGAAGTGGCAGGTCATCGAGACACCAAAGTCCCGAACCACCGCCCCGTTTGAATAGGCATGCGAGTGGTGATCAGAGCCCGTTGACGTTGCGGAGACATTTTTTGGAATCGCAAACTAATTCACCTAGTCTTTCTAGGAGGTGAGTGGAAGTGAATTCTTACTTAAAGTCATATTAGATCTGCTTTATTGCGACTAAATAAGGGGGTTGCTAAGATCTCTAATTACCAATAAGATGGTGTCTCAAAGCAATGCCCCGCCAAAGTTAACGTTTCAGAAATATAAGTAGTATACAGTTAAAATGTTGTAGTCGAAAAGAATACATGAGACTACGAAAGGTAAACTATAATATGTTAAGCCTGCTGCAGACGGAGTATGTTTTGCTGCATGTTTTCTCGACGGGAGCTAGGCATGGTGCTGTGCATGCTTCCGTGTAAGGAAATGACATCACGTGCACGGTTGGTTGCTTGAACTCGTGCATGATTTGATGATAGAACCGGTACTATTTTCGGTGATTGTTTTCATGCATCCGTACTCAAAAGTTATTTTGCACATGATAACATGTTATTTATGATTGTTGGGACATTTTCTCTGTTGTAACAATGATTGGAAATAGAGGTTGATTAGAATGTTCAATATTTTGTATCATTTGTCACAATCATATTTCTCTGAACTGTCATTTTACATACATGATGGCTTGCATCGTGTGAAGCCAACACAAGCAAGGGAGCCATCAACACACCATGCGTGGCAACATTTATCGGACCGTGCAACAAAACAAGCAAGCAATCATGCAGCAAAACAAGCAAGCAATCATGCAGCAAAACATACTCCGTCTGCAGCGGGTTTTACTTCGTTAGTCCATTGTAAAAGAAAACCAAATTTTGAATTTGACTGCCTTGACGGCCTTGCTTGACCGATACGACGCGCTCCAAACGCTCTTCGAATTGTCTACTTGACATAATCTTAATTCAATTAAAATATAAATTTTGATCGCGTGTGATCAGAATATAACAAGGTAAGTACTTTTAGTATAAAGTACCTATGTCATCGCATATTTATATGTTAATTGGGGATATGAGTAAATGTCAAGTTGAAATCTCAATACGGCCTAGTTTCAGCCAAATCTCTTGTCTTGTTGGGTAATTACTTGGTTATATGTTGTTACCTAACAAATCACAATACCTATAAATTGTGTGTAATATTATTTTAATTTATATCAAATATTTTGAAAGATCAGTATGACAGGGAATATCACAACCAAGTATGAGAATGTAATTATTTCATTAGCATATGCTGTATTTAGAAAAAAGTCATCTAGCAACCTGTGTGGTATGAAGATCAATCCTTTTTGTGTTAAACGTAGCCTTGAACATATTATAGACTGTTTTCTTTAAGTGATATCTAGCTACAAAAGCGTGTTTTTTTAGTTTTATATTTCTTTGGTGCAGGTATGTTTCTCCAAGTCCTCCCGCACCTCCGCCAAGGAGATTATCAGAGAGCACCTCGGTACCTGGTTCACCGCAACACCTTCGAGCGAGGTTCCATTACACTCCCGAACCTCAAAGGCGATTCTATCAGAATCAGAATGATATATCATAACATCAGGTGTGGTGTGTACTTATGGTCTAAACATTATTATTATTATTTATATCAATTAATTATTGTGTAATAATATTGTTGGTGCAAAATCCTAGTTCAATTTAATATACAAATTGGTGGGGCAAATTAAATTTCCATCTTTTTCAATTTCTAATAATAAGCTACTTCTTGCAGTACTTAATTCATTGTTGAAGGGCTAATATGTTCTCACTACTTTGATCAGCTTTTTTAGGCCGAATCTACGGTATATTTTTCTAACACATTTTTTTTCGGTAGCCGAACTATTAGAGTTATTGCTATTAAAATGAAAATATGGGAAGTGAGAAGCTAGCAAAAATAATCTGAGCTAATTCAAAGTTCCATATTTTTAAATCATTTTTTCAGCCAAACTATCAGTGATACAACCTTAAAAGGGGAACTACCCAACTAAAAATAAGGAAGGTAAGGATCTATCATGAACAAGGAATGAAATAATACAGAAAAATAGTATAACAAAAAGTCTATGCGCCGCGAGTGTTAACAAATGACAGGTGACCGAAAAAATAATATTTCAAATGCATCATTTAAAAAAAGACCTGTAAATCCGGTCCTGTTGAATTTTTTTTTACCAAAGGTAAGAACATGTCAGCCTATAATCTCACCAAACATTCTGTAGTTGTAGCCAGTAGAAAATTATTAATGTTTAAAACGTGTGGAGCTTTAATTTGGTCCACAGTGTAAATTTGAAAAAAATATAATACTAAAAATGGCGGTATGCAAATATGAGCTGCTGCTTTGTTTCTGTGAAAAATTTATTTTTACTCTGTTTATGTAATTTTTTGCAGCTTTAAGCATTGTTAATCTTAAAAAAATATATATTATTTTGGATAATTATCATTATACCTATCGGATACAATTCAATAATTCAAGATATAAATATGCAAGTGTTAATTCCACTTTGTTTTTGAATTGTATAGTTGAACAAATTTATTATTTTCCTCTGTAATTAAATATATAATTAATAGTTTTTGAATTCTCAAGAAATTTTGGTGTGAAACCACCATCTAGATTTTGCTGTCAATTTTTGACAAAAGCAAAAGCAGCGTTTAAATAATATTTCAGACACATATACCACACCAAAAGTTAATATTACTTTAATATTTTTTGTCCTTGTTGATTTTGTGAGTCCTTTATTATGAGGAATTAGTCATCTTACATTGCTAGTCTATTTTCGGATTCTTGAAAGAATCTTCTATTGCTTGTCGTGTATTATTATTTTATGTATGTATTTTTTGCGATGCACAAAGAATCTCCTCTTTTGTGAAAAAAACAAAAACAATAGTTTACCATTTTATTTACTTTGAGCATCGTGAAATATCTTTTAGTATAGTTTATTCATATTTTCTGTTTGCTAACGAAGATCGACTGATATTTATTTCTGAAATAATAACTCAAGTTTTGTTCCTCAATGTCATTTTTTTCATTGTAATTCTCCAATTTTTAATGTCGATTATAAATGTGTGAGAAACTATTTTTTTGATATACTTAAAAGTTTTTTTTTCTGCTATGTTAATATAAGATAATTAATATTTATTTAACATTAGTTTGAGAAAACAATAAAAAATAAGAAAAATATTACATAGGTTATTGATTTTTAATTTTAAATGCAAGTCTGTTTAATTTTTTTCTAATTCAAGTCAAAATTTGCATATGTATTTTATTTATTTTAAAACTTTTTTTCTTCATTTATTCAATTTGTAAATAACATTTGCAATGCCATACCTGAGATATTATGTATAGTGATTTGATTTATATTATGTAAATACCTGAATAAATTTTATCCTAAGGCAAGAAATAATTGTTTGTGTATGCCTAATCAGATTCTTTTATAAAAAATGTGATTACGTCATCAGCTAGGGACTTTTGTATTGACCTTCCAACAGCATTTGACATTGATTGATGATAATGTATATAGAGATTGAACTGAAATTTATCAGTTTGAATAGAACAGTTTTACAGAGTTGGCAAATAAATGTATTATTGACGTCTACAAACATTGCAAAGGGCATTCTTATGTTTGTAGGTTAAAATTCAGCGCTGATACAGTGCTCTAGTGAAAGCAAGCTCCATGAACGCTATTTTGGGCTTGAGTTCACATTCTGTCATTTGCTCTCACATTGAGGTTAAGGTCAAAGACCTAATAACAGAGATAGACGGAACTGTAAACAATATATTGTGTTGACATCATCCCTTGTTCGGCCACGCGAGTTATGTTGTGCAAGCCGAAATTACTTTTTTTAAAAAAGGTTTATTCAACTATTTTACAACAGACTTTATAAAATTGAAACTCGTCGACAATTACGGTACACAGTACCTTGCGATTCCCGTACAAAATTACAAGTGGGGCATAGCCCAAGGGAATATGTCTTATATACTAAAATACTGTTTGGTCAGCGTCTTGACACGTGCAACAATTGAAGTCTAGACGCTTACCATGCATTTCTTCAAGAATTTAGGCATGTAACTCCTCCGCCCTTAAGAGGAAACTTTGGGCTCGAACAAAGTTGACTTAAAATATCTAAAAATATGTAATAAAATTTCATTTTATTTAGACGGATCGGGAAATGCCTTAATTCTGTCTGGATTATGTTTCTTAAATCTAGCATACAATTTGACTCGAAAATGGTATATAGTAAAAATTAGAAAAATAATTATTATTAATATATAAATAAACAAATTGGAATGGGTCCACATAAGGTTATTGTCAATTAGAGAAATGGGTTCAACACTCAGTTTATCTAATGTAAGTTTGGATAATTGATCCAAACTGAAAGATTTCAAATTTAACTGTATAGGCTTAACACTTGACACTACACTTGGCACATGTGGTAAGTAGACAGGTTCTTCATGAATAGCTCCTTCTAAGTTGGCAAACTCGAACTGTTTGGTAGTGAATTTACAGGAATAAGGGACTGATATTAGAAAAGTACTCTTAAGCTTATGAATTTCTTCATTTCCACATTTTTCATGCACCAATGTATCGATGGGTGCAATCAAAAGGTATTTTTCGTCGCTGATGATCTCCACAAGGGTTTCGGTGATTTGAACTGGAACGTGTAAGCAACGTGGGTCTTCCTTTACTTGTAGAAGATTTCTAATGCACGTCTCTTGCTGGTAATTTCTTTCGATGTGGGAGATTTTGCAGAAGTATTGTTGTTGAACGTATTGGCATTTTGATTTAAGGTAGTAGATGGTGTCTTCTCCAATGGCCACATATGAGGTAGGGGAGATAATAGTTGTGGATTCATGAGTAGGAATGGAATATAGATGGTATAGGTTGTATACTTTAGGATCTAGGAGAGGAATATGTAACAAAAACACTACATGCTCTGCATTTATATAATATTCTACCTGAATGGTTCGTAAAAATAGGATATTATCTGTAGAATAGTAGTGATCAGAGCTATGATATCCTGATAACTCTTTTTTCATCGTTCTTATTGATTCTTCACTTATTATAGAAATATGTAAAACTTTTAGTGTGGCAAAATTTATAGCTGTTAGTAGTTTATCAACGATCTAATATGCTAATTTTCAATATTGTTAAAGTATTCGTCACGTTTTGGTCTTCTCCTCGGACCATTCTTAGAACTTCTTCAATTCTTTTGAAATTACCTGATGTATTTCTAATAGATTCTTCGTAGGTTTTTATTAGTTTTTGATTTAATGAAAATTGTTTGTTGTAGTGAGTAACAATATTTTCTTGATTAATTTTAAGATTATCTAGGGCTTTGTCGTATCTTTCGCCATCGGAAGCATCAAGTGAACCGGAAATAAATTTGAAAACAGATCCTAATCCATTAATCATTCCTCGTTTTGTTCTATGTCTATTATTAAGAATATCGGGGTGAATCATTAACAATTGTTCTTTCAACCTTCTTACCTTATTCTTTACGTAC
Organism: Crioceris asparagi; assembly: GCA_958507055.1. Classification (NCBI taxonomy): domain Eukaryota; kingdom Metazoa; phylum Arthropoda; class Insecta; order Coleoptera; family Chrysomelidae; genus Crioceris; species Crioceris asparagi. The sequence goes on along the minus strand of OY293826.1, from coordinate 75,763,556 downwards.
TCGAATTCTATCTGATCTCTCATGAATAGTTTCTTATGTGTTTTTATTTGAAAATCGGATATGAAATGGTCAAGCTCTGCAATTTGTGCCAAGGATTTTAATAGGGTAATTATGCATGAAGGTGTGGTGGGAGTATTGTAGTCTAGTTGGTCCTAATTTGAATGGTAGGATACCAGGGTTGTTTTCGAGGGATTTAATCTCAGTTTTAGGTACTACTGCCAGGTTGTATTGTATCAGTATTATTAATGTCAGTGTTGTCGCAAAAACGTCCATCTGAAACACATGGAACAAGAGATTTTTGAAATTTTCTTGTTTGTTTCATTTCTTCCTTGTGATAAGTATGATCTTTGTTGGTTTTGATCTTAGTTCCTAAGTCTTTCTTAACGTGTACTGGTCTATAGAGAGGTGCTATTTTATTTCTGGGTCGTGTTGAAATATAAGCATCTAAAGTATTTATTTTTGGAGGGTCGATTCGGTGTAAATTTTGCTTTTCTATATATTTGTCTTTAGCATCTTTAGTTCTTTGATAGACGTTATCATACATGGTTTTAATTTTGACTCGCATGTTGTCTATGTATTCGTTATATTGTCTTTTTGAATCAATTTCCAAAATGTCTCTATTATCAAGGTGCCCAAATAAGAGTTCTGTGGGTCGAAAGTGCGTTGTAGTATGTATTGTCCGATTGTAAATAATAACAGCATTTTCAAAGACATTATGAGAAAGTGCTTTTTGGTTTTGAAGTGTTAAAGTTCTCATGATTTCAATGAGAGTACCATGTACTCGTTCTATGGGGCTGTTAGAATTAGGATGTAATGGGGTAGTTACGTGGTGATTAATATTATAGGAATCTAGAAGTTTTTTGAAAAGATTCGAATTGAATTGTCCGTCTGTTACTAGGTTATTTGGCAATTTATATCTTGAAAATATCTTAATGAATTTTTGTACAATTTCTACCATGTTTGTTGAGAGTAGTTCTTCGTACATGAAGTACTTAGAAAAATTATCTATACAGGTAAGGTACTTGCTTTTGTTACATGAGAATATATCCAAATAAATAATTTCGAAAGGGACCTTTGGTGTCACGGTGGTTTCTAACTTATGTTTTACAGGGTTTCTTTCATATTTGGTTTGCTGGCAAATTGGGCAATTATTAACATGGAATTGACAATCTTGTGTTATGTTAGGCCAGTAATAAATTCTCTCAATCTCTCTTTGTAGCTCCTGTATGCCTCGGTGTGTAACATTATGTAGTTTGTTCAGTATTTCTATTTGTTGTTTTCTGTCAGTCACGTCTCTTAGAAATAGTCTGGTGAATACGAACTTTACATTGTTGTCGAAGTAATTATTTATAATGGTAGCTATCTCTTCGTACATACCATCATCTGGAGAGTAAATAGCATTTACGATGTTTGGGTTCATATAATCTCTTAAAATATTCTGGATTTCATTTTGGTAGTTATTTCTTGAAATTTGGACTTCTATTCTTTCTTTGTTGAAGACATTAATAGTTATTATTTTTGGATCGATTCCAAGTTTGAAGATAATTTGACGCTTAAACTGATTTAGGGATTTGTCCGTAATGGTTAACTCTGCCGACACATCATTTTCCTGAGTATGTATGGTGTTATTATCCGAAATTGTTCTTTGTCTTATGTTTTCTGTTGTGTTATTCTGTTCAAGAGAAGCATTATTATTGTCGGGGGGTTTGATCTGAATATCGGAGATTATATTTATCTTCTCACGATTTTGCTTTCCGTTGTCAGTATGTAATATTTCTTCCAAGTCCCGTAATTCTGGTAAAGGTCGTTCGTCGATATCTCCGGGGTTTGCAAATAGGGATAAAATGTCGTCTGTAAATTCGTTCACATGTAAAGGGTGTGCTTCTAACCGTGATAAAAAATCGGCGTTTGTATTTAATTTACCTTTTTTGTAAATTATCTCATAGTCGTACTCCATTAGTTTAAGTCTCCATCTTACTAATTTCGAATTTGGCTCTTTGATATTAAATAGCCATTGCAGGGGTCTATGGTCGGAGACAATGGAAAATTGGTTTCCAAAGAGATAAGGTCGAAATTGTTTAACAGACCACATGATTGACAGACATTCCTTTTCGATTGTGCTATAGTTTATCTCGTGATAATTCAATGTTCTGGAAATGTACGCTATAGGTTTATCCGATCCTATTGGTCCCTGAGAAAGAATTGCTCCTAGACCAACGTTACTAGCATCTGTTGTTAAGATAAATTTCTTTTTAAAATCTGGGTACAGTAAAATAGGCTCATTACACAGTATGTCCTTGATGGTTTCGAAGGCTTCAATAAACTTAGGTGTGTGTTAACCTTCATGTTTTTCTTTAAGCAAGATGTCAGTGGTTTAGCTATAGTAGCGTAAATTTTTACGAATTTCCTATAGTAACCGGATAATCCTAAAAAACTTTTAATTTGCTTGGGAGTTGATGGTATTCTTAAATTCTTAATTTTCTCGATCAGTTTTGGATTGGGTTTAATACCGTGAACCGTAATAACGTGACCTAGATATTCAATCTCCTGTAGGAAAAACTCAGATTTGTCTAATTGTATTTTAAATGTATATTGTCTAAGTCGTTGTAGTACCGTTTGTAAGTTCCTTAAATGGTCATCTATTGATTTGCCAAGTATTATTATATCGTCTAGATAAACTAAACAAATATTATTTACTAAACCTTTTAGTACTTCGTTCATTACCCGTGCGAAAGCTGCTGGAGCGTTGCGTAGTCCAAATGGCATGCGTAAGAACTCGTAATGACCGTTTTCTGTCGAGAAAGCTGTTTTATGACGATCTTTTATGTCTATCTCAATTTGATGATACCCTGACTTGAGATCGATTTTGGAGAAAAATTTTGAATCTCCTAGAATATCAAGGATATTATTGATATTGGGTAAAGGGTACTTATCTTCGACAGTTTTTTCGTTCAATTTCCGAAAATCTACAACCATTCGCCATTGCTTTTTCCCATCCTTTCCTTCCTTTTTGGGAACCAAAAAGACAGGGGCTGAATAGGGTGAAGTACTTTCCGTTATTATGTTATGTTCGAGTAATTCAGTAATTTGACTATCTAATTCTATCTTCTGGGAATGTGGAAAACGGTAGGGTTTTGTAAAAATGGGACTGTCCGTTTTCAGTGGGATAGTATGTTTTATAATTGAGGAAAATGTCAATTTATCGTCCTTTCTGTAAAATGTATCGCGGTATTCGTTGAGTTCATTGAAAATTAATGTTCGTTGTTGTTCGTCTGTAATATGACCTAATTTTCCGTCTAATAGTTCGGGGTTCTTGCATTTCTTTGCCTGTACGTGACAGACATCGAATTCCTTTAAGTTGATATGGTTTGCGGGAATGGGTTTATCTAAATACAAACTACGAACTTGATTCGTGTATAGGTATATTGACTTTGAAATTATCTACCGTGTTTATATTATCGGGAATAATGTAATGTCCAATCGATTGTCTAGGAATAAGTACTGTTCCTTTTCGGATATTAGTTGGTACGGTAATAATCTTTTGTCCCGGTTCGATCTGCCTCTGGAAATAATTGATAGCTTGCGGTTCGTATCTCAATAGATCGTATTCAATGTTATTTAGGAGAATTTTACCATTATTATAATTGAGAATCATGTCTAATTGTTCTAACGATTCACTTCCTAGTAATACGTCGAAATATTGATGAAAATTGATGATGTAAAATTTCAAAAACTGTTCGGGGTGTAATAAATCAGTAAATAGAACTTGGTTATGTTTTGACTGATTCATAATCGTTTTAATTGTAAATTGCTCATTTCTAATTCTATCAGGAAAGTATTTCTGGGCTATCTGGGGATTAATTAATGAATTTGTTGCGCCTGAATCTATTAAAATCTTTAGTCCATTAATATATAAATAAGGAAGGCTAGATCTTATTATATTGTGATTTGTCTCTAAAAATTTGGTTCCGAGGCCGGTAATCGAAAATTTTCGGCTTCTTGATACGGATCGTTTTCATAATCATATTCTGGATGAATTTCTTCAGTTTCTTGTGAATAATTATCGTTCTGTTCGTACTCGTTAATGTCATCAGTATTATAGGTAGGTACTTCGTTCATGTGTACCTGTGGATTTCTCCATTGTTGAAATTGCGGTTGACTGAATTTATTTAATCCTTTATTTAAGGGGTTCTGGTTGGATAAAGGTGGAACTTTATTATTTCTATTTATCGCGCTGAAGCTATTTGGCTGAGTTCGCGTCTGGCTAGCTTGAGCGTTATTTGAGTAGGGTCTATATGGTGATGATTGTTGATTGTGTGGGTTGTTGCGATATTCGTTATAATATGGGTTAAAATTACGCTGATAATTGTTTCCAATTGTCGGTAATATTGGTATAGAATTATTTCTTGGGATAGGGTTTGGATTTGGCCTATGATTTTGAAACGAGGAATTAAAATTGCGAATAGGTGTTGGCTGACTTTTACCTAATGTATCATTATGAGTATGTTTAGATACATGCTTTAATACCGTAGGTATTGCTTCCTCTAAAGTTTTATATTGTCTCACTTCTAAAATGGTTTGCAACATTGGGGGTGCATTATTAAAAAATACTTCTAACGCCGTTTGATCATTAATTTCGAAATGTATTTTCTTCTGACTTTCCGTTAAATTACAATCAGCGTTAATTTTTAAATTTAATTTAGTTTGCAAATCTTTTATTCTTTCGATAAAATCGGCTAAGTTTTCTCTGTGGGATATCTTTAAAAATCTAAATTTATGTGCTATTGTTTGACGATCTGTGTGATCGCCGAATTTCGTTCTTAGCGATATTTTTAAATCGTCCCAAGTAGAAATATCTGGCCTAGTACTAATAAATTTTTCTGCCGAATCTTTAAGTTTGCTTAAGATTAGACAGAACGTATACTCGTTCAATGTTTCGTCCGTAGTAGAACCATATTTTACGTGGAATTTATCTACGCGACATATGAACACTTCGAGAGAATCTGGATTCCCGTCGAATCTAGGAATTACATCACCGTAGCTCTTGGCGGCTGAAATTAATGATTCTGTCAGTGGGGCCATTGATGAATTAGCAGTTAAATCTATTTCGTTATCGGAATTAACTGACTCGTTAAGACTCTGTTCCGAATGGATATCACTCAAGTTAAGTGAATGCAATGAAAATGAGTGTGTGGATTCGTAATCTGAACACTCTATAGTACAAATGTTATCCGTCATCAATAGTAAAAAGTGCAATAATATTTTCCTGATCCTATCGTTATTATGTATGTTTACGCAAGTTACATTCATAACTTTAAGCATATAAGCATATTGTTCGTCTAGACGCTGACAATGCAAACGTCTAGACGCTTATCATGCATTATTTTAGTATTTAAGTCAGACAAGACCTGTTACCTATTCACTTGTAACTTTGAACAATTATCATAAGGTACTGCGTACCAAATATTAGATATAGTTTCATATTATAAGTCTGTTGAGTGTTAAAATATAGAATAAAGTTTTTTTTAAACGAATTTCTATTTGCCCAACATAACTGGCGCAGTCATCCGGATCTTTTTCGTAAAAAATACGAAAACGAGTGCTAGTAAAGTCAAGTTTTTCGTGAAATAGTGAAAAAGTTCCACCGCACCTACAGCAGCCCCAGAAGCAACCAGCCAACCAGCAGGAGTCTTCTGAAACCAAGTAAGTGCCACATTCCTATCTTCTCTTTCCTATGTGTTTTTCCCTTGATATATAACAAAAATATTACATACGAAAACGAACATAAGGATCAGATAATAGAAGTTAGAAATACAGAATTTTATTTTATGTCAGAAAACGACATTAGAGTAGAATATACAAATTGCGAGTTAGAGATTTCAAATTTTTCTTTGTCTTCATTGAATTTAAGTGATATTCACTCGGAAAGCAGATTAAACGACTGTTTTAATACAAGTAGTTTTTTGAACGATTCACTTAATAATAAAATGAGTACGGAAACTTTAATCGCAGCCGCAAGAAGCTTCGGCGATGTAATACCAAAATACGATGGTAGCACCGATTCTCTTGAGGTTTTTATAAATAGAGTTGACAAATTTATTTCGAAATACGGTACAACTACTGATGAAACACTGAATGAATACTCATTTTATCTAGTCCTAAGTAAATTGAAGGATTCCGCAGAAAGTTTAGTGAGTACCAGACCGGACATTGCAAATTGGAATGATCTTAAAACTTGCCTTAGAGTCAAATTTGGCGATCACACTGATCGACAAACAATCGCCCACAAATTCAGATTCTTAAGGATTAATCACAAAGAAACACTTCCAGATTTTATAGAACGTATCAAAGATTTGCAAACTAAACTTAATTTGAAAATTAATGCTGACAATAATTTATCTAAGGAACAAAAAGATGTCCATTATGAGATAAATGAACAAACTGCCTTAGAAGTTTTTTATAATAGTGCTCCTCCAATGCTTCAAACTATTCTTGAAGTACGACAGTTTACAAACTTAATCGAAGCGACCCCAACAGTTATAAAATATGTCTCCAAACATAAGAACGATAGTTTCAATAGAACGCCTCCTAATATATTTAGACCCACAACGCAGGCAAACGCTTCAGCGGCGACGATACCTCATAAGTATAATAATAACTCTTATCAACAAGCTAATCAATATCGAAATAATACTACGCACCAGGAACCGTTTTATCGCTCACAATATAACAATACGCCAGCCGTACAGTCGCGAACCCAACCATCTAGCTTCAGCAGTATTACCTAATCGAAACCGAATAGCTAATTCACCTACAACAAATGTTAAACCTCCGAACATCTACAATAAACCACAATTCAAACAATGGAGAAATCCGCAAATTCATCTAAACGAAATAGACGAACATAACACTCCAACAAGTGAAGAACAAAATTATTATGAATACCCTCCAGAAGAAACAGAAGAAGCACCCAATAGTCAACCTGGCGACTATGATGAAGAACTCGGAAATTTTTAGATACCTGCCTCGGAACAAGAAGCTTAGAAGTCGAAACTAATCACAATATTATAACTTCAAGCTTACCATATTTAGAAATTAATGGACTCAAAATTTTGATCGATTCAGGAGCAACTAACTCTTTAATCAATCCTCGTATAGCTTATCAATATTTCCCGATTAATATAACGAATGAAAAATTTATTATCAAAACTATTTTAAATAAGTCAGAACATCAACAAACATTAGTGACTGATCTATTTTTAGCAGGACAATTTCTTAAATTCTATCTCGTAAACTTCCATCAGCATTTTCATATTTTATTAGGAACCGAATCTTTAGAAGAGTTAGGAATGATTTTAAATTATGAAAATGGTACAATCTCGTTAAACGGTATAGAATATGAGTTAGGAAGGTATAAACCCCCAATAGGCAATTACTTCCAAGCTGAAATTGAACCAGGCCAAACAATGATCACCTTGCCGACCAAAATTCGAAAAGGTACGGTTGTTATTCCAAAACAGTCACTCGGACATTATGAAATACCAGAAAATATAAATACTGTCGAAAATTTTAAAGTCAAGGTACCCATTCAAGAAATACGAGCTAACACATCACATACTATTTGTTTAGAAGACCCAATTTTAGCTAACCATATCAATCTGAAAGAATTCGATGTTTGTCACATTCATGCGAAACCTGAGCCTCTAGACCTAGACATAACATTATCCGCGAAATTACAACACATCAGTAATCACGAAGAACGTATGCACATTTTTAATAGGTTGAAGGAATATCAAGATACATTTTACAAAAGCAACGATAAGCTCACGTTTTCATCTATAGTTAAACATTCCATTCCATTAAGTTCTGAGAACCCTATATTTTCAAAGCCGTATCGTTTTCCACACTCTCAAAAACAAGAAATTAACAACCAAATTTCAGAACTACTTAATCACAATATCATAACACCTAGTACTTCGCCGTATTCAGCACCTATTTTCCTAGTACCTAAGAAGGAAGGAAAAGATGGCAAAAAACAGTGGCGTATGGTCATCGATTTTCGCAAATTAAATGAGAAGACAATAGAGGATAAATATCCTTTGCCCAATATTACTAACATACTTGATATATTAGGTGATTCAAAATTCTTTTCAAAGATCGATCTCAAGTCAGGTTATCATCAGATACAAATTAATGAAAAAGACCGCCATAAAACGGCTTTCTCAACCGAAGATGGCCACTATGAATTTTTAAGGATGCCCTTTGGACTTCGTAACGCGCCAGCGGCATTCGCTCGGGTTATGAACGAAGTTCTCCCAGGATTATTGAATAAAATTTGTTTAGTCTACTTGGACGACATAATAATCTTGGGCAAATCATCGGAAGAACACCTACAAAATATAATAATCGTACTGGAAAGATTAAGACATCATAGATTTAAGATACAATTGGACAAGTCAGATTTTTTTTAGAAGAAATCGAATATCTAGGACATATTATTACCACTCACGGTATTAAACCGAACCCTAAGTTGATCGAGAAGATTAAGAATTTAAAACTCCCTTCAACACCTAAGCAAATTAAAAGCTTTTTAGGTCTATCAGGATACTATAGAAAATTTGTAAAAAATTATGCCACAATTTCAAAACCTCTAACAGCTTGCCTCAAAAAAAATTCTAAAGTAGAACATACTTCGAAATTTGTAGAAGCTTTTGATACAATTAAACAAATTCTTTGCAACGAACCTGTACTGGCTTACCCCGATTTTAGTAAAAAAATTATATTAACCACAGACGCATCAAATGTTGGACTTGGTGCTGTGCTTTCACAAGGTACAATTGGTTCCGATAGACCAATTGCATTCATTTCTAGAACTTTGAATGAACACGAGATTAATTACTCAACGATTGAGAAGGAATGTCTTGCAATCGTCTGGGCAACCAAGCATTTTAGGCCATATCTCTATGGAAATAAATTTTTAATTGTATCGGATCACAAACCTTTACAGTGGCTATTTAACATCAGAGAGCCGAATTCTAAATTAGTTAGATGGCGTTTAAAATTGATGGAGTACGAATATGAAATAGTGTACAAAAAAGGTAAATTAAATTCAAACGCCGATTTTCTTTCAAGACTGGAAACTTATCCGTTACAAATCAGCGACTCACCGTACGATCTATTGTCATTATTTGCTAACGCCGGAGACATAGGCGAACGACCTGAATTTGAAATAGAAGAACTTGACAAATTATTAGAAGAGGATAAGGATGACAAAACTATCAACAAAATTAATATTATCTCGGATATAGTAATCAAGCCAGCTGATAATAAAAATTACCCACTCCAACCAAAACATGAAGATCTTCCCGTAATCCCAGAACCATCATCAGACCTCGATACTCTCCATACCCAGGATAATGATGTATCTGCAGAACTGGCTATAACAGAAAAGCCCCTCAACCAGTATAAGAGACAAATTATTTTCACATTCGGAAACGAACCAAAACTGAAGTCAAATAATACTTTTTGTAAAGAAAGACTGGAAGTACAACTTTCTAAAAACAATTATGAAACAGAGATTATAAATATTCTTAAAGATTACGTGAACCCAAACGCTACCAATGCCATCTACTCACCCGAAAATAATATTTATGAAGATCTAGCGACCATCATCAACCATAATTTTGACAATAACTTAAAATTTGTTTTCACCCGGAAAATTTTAAAAGACGTTACTGATAGAAAACAACAGTTAGAAATATTAAATAGGCTACACAACATCACGCACAGAGGTATAAATGAATTACGCGAGGAAGTTGAAAGATTATATTATTGGCCGAACGTAATGAAAGATTGTCAAACTCATGTTAACAATTGTCCGATATGCCAACAAACAAAGTACGAAAGGAGACCGGTAAGACATAAATTAACCATCACGTCTACACCAAAAGCCCCATTCGAAATAGTTTACTTAGATATATTCTCATGTAATAAGAAGAAATACCTTACTTGTATAGATAATTTTTCAAAATATTTTATGTACAATGAGTTAGACTCAAGTAATATGATAGAAATAATACAAAAATTTATAAAAATTTTCTCACGTTATAAACTCCCTAAAACCCTAGTAACAGACGGACAGTTCAACTCCAATCTATTTAGTAAACTAATAGAGTCGTATAATATAGAACATCATATTACCACACCATTGCATCCCAACTCCAACAGTCCAATAGAAAGAGTACATGGTACGCTCATCGAAATAATGAGAACCCTGACTCTTCAGAAACAGAAAACATTATCCCATAATTTGTTAGAGAATGCTGCTATCATATACAATAGGACAATACATAGTACCACTAACTTTAGACCAACAGAACTGCTCTTCGGACATATAGACAACAGGGACATTTTAGAAATCGATTCAAAGAATTATTATAACGAATATTTGGAAGATTTAAGAGCTAGAATCAAATATATGTACGAACAAGTTTATCAAAAATCGCAGGAAGCCAAAGAAAAGTATATAGAGAAACAAAATGTAAATCGTGTCGATCCACCGTTGGTAAACACTTTAGATGCCTATATTTCCACACGACCACGAAATAAAGTTGCTGCACCATATAAACAAGTGCAAATTAAGAAAGATTTAGGGTCTAAGATACAAACGATTAAGGGACACACATATCACAAACAAGAAATGAAACCGACAAGACAATTTCAACGAACACTCGTTCCATTTTTTTCAGATGGAGCTACTAATAACAATACTGACAATACTGGTACTAATACAACTCTACCTTGCGGCAGTGCCCAAAATAGAGATTAAATCCTTAATTAATAACCCAGGCATCCTACCACTTAAATTAGGACCTACTAGAATTCAGTACTCGCACCACACCTTCCTACATAATTACCCCCTCAACATCCTTGGTAATAAAGTTTTAGAATTAGAACACTATATATCCGAATTTCATAAGGAAACTGAAAATAAATTAGTTATGGCTGAAATGATCAAGTATGAGTACGTCAAGAATAAAGTAAAGCAATTGAGAGAACAACTAAGTATAATTCATCCAGATATTTTCAATAACAGGAATAGAACTAAGCGTGGGATGATTAATTGTTTAGGATCAGTATTCAAATTCATATCTGGTACTCTCGACGCTTCAGATGGCGAACGCTATGATAAAGCCATTCAAAATCTAAAAGTGAATCAAGAAAATTTAATCAGTCATTATAATAAGAAGTTTTCATTGAATCAAGAACTGATAAGAAATTATTATGAAACAATTAAAAACATGTCGACTAATATCAATAGAATTGGCGAAGTTCTTAGAATGGTAGGAGGTAAAGATCAACACGTTACCAACACCCTAACCATGTTTAAAATTAGTATACTAGAGCTTTCTCAGATCGTAGAAAAACTACTTACAGCTATAAGTTTTGCCTCCTTAAAAATATTACATCTATCAATAATTAGTGAAAATTCCATAAAGGCAATGAAATACGAATTATCTAAACATCGCACTAGTGATCAATTCTATTCTAATGATAATATCCAGTTTGTAAGAACCATTAACGTCGAGTATTATATTAGCGAGGAACATGTAGTATTTTTGTTACACATTCCCCTATTAGAACCCAACACCTTCAACCTGTATCACCTATTTTCTATCCCTACACGTGAGTCCACCACAATCATATCCCCAACCTCATATGTGGCCATGAGTGAAGATATTACATACTACTTAAAATCCAAATGCCAAGAAGTTCAACAAGAGTACTTTTGCCAAAGTTCACATATCCAAAGGAACTTCCAAGAAGAAACTTGCATCAAGAATCTCTTACAAGTAAAAGAAGACCCGCAGTGTATCCACATCCCAGTAGAGATCAATGAAACTCTCGTGGAAACCATCAGCGACGAAAGATATTTACTCATCGCACCCACAGACACCTTAGTACACGAAAAATGTGGAAGCGAAGAAGTCCACAAGCTCAAGGGGACGTTCCTCATAACAGTCCCATATTCGTGTAGATTTTCCACCAAACTATTTGACTATGCCAACCTAGAAGGAAGTATACCCGCAGAACCAGTCTACCTTCCTCATATAGTGAGTGCAGTGTCAAATGTGAAACCTATTCAATTGAACCTAAAATCGTTCAATCTCGACCAATTGTCTAAACTTACTTTGGACCAAGATAGTGATAAACCAATTTCTTTTATTGATAATAATGTATGGATTCATTCCAGTATACCTGTATATGTAATATTAATTATTGTAATTATTATTTTTGTATTATATCATTATAGAGATCAATGGTTTATCAAAGATAACAAACCAAATTCAGAAAACACAATTGCATTTCCCGAACCCAAAAAATGTAATGTTTAACGTCAACTTTAAAAGAAAAATAAAATTATTTTTCCTAAAGTTTCCTCTTAAGGGTGGAGGAGTTACATTCATAACTTTAAGCATATAAGCATATTGTTCGTCTAGACGCTGACAATGCAAACGTCTAGACGCTTATCATGCATTATTTTAGTATTTAAGTCAGACAAAACCTGTTACCTATTCACTTGTAACTTTGAACAATTATCATAAGGTACTGCGTACCAAATATTAGATATAGTTTCATATTATAAGTCTTATGAGTGTTAAAATATAGAATAAAGTTTTTTTTAAACGAATTTCTATTTGCTCAACATAACTCGCATGTAATATTTTTGTTCAATTCACAAGGTAAAGCACATGAAAGGATAAATGGAATATGGCACTTACTACTTGTTGCTTTTGGTTTCTGCCTAGAAGACTTCTGCTGGTTGCTGGTCGCTTCAAGGGTTGCTGGACACTGTAGGTTTCTTTTTGGAACTTTCACTTTTCAGGAAAAACTGAATCTAATTTTTGTTTTCTTGAAAAAAAGATCCGGATGACAGCGCCAGTTATGTTGTGCAAGCCGAAATTACTTTTTTTAAAAAAGGTTTATTCAACTATTTTACAACAGACTTTATAAAATTGAAACTCGTCGACAATTACGGTACACAGTACCTTGCGATTCCCGTACAAAATTACAAGTGGGGCATAGCCCAAGGGAATATGTCTTATATACTAAAATACTGTTTGGTCAGCGTCTTGACACGTGCAACAATTGAAGTCTAGACGCTTACCATGCATTTCTTCAAGAATAGAGCTTTTCCACCGACGTCACAAATATGGCCGCAAACAGCTGTTCTGGAGGTCAACAAAGCCACTTTGCCATAAGACAACATTGTAAGTTTTGTTAGTTTTCACGAAAATTTTGAAGATTTTACTGCTATATATTTACAATAAAACCATAAAATTCTTAATTCAAGCAATCCTGAAGGTAAGCATTTAAAATTTGAGTAGAAATAATTAAGATTAAGTATGTTACTTCAGGAAATATAATTTGATATACTTTTACTTTGAAAGACCTGTACAGACATAATAATCATCTAAAATTTCTTTTTTTTCAGATGAAAATATGGAGGTACTAAATTACCATTACATACCATGTTTAAAAGCTAATTAAGCTTAAAAGCTAACTACCCCACCACCAATTGATTATATACAAATAAAAATAAAATTATATTGTTTCGATGAATTCTTATATATTTTGTATATAATAAATATAATATAAATGGAATCTTAGAACTATGTTCCTTCTTTTTTAACCCTAGTGTACCTATCTCTCTCGCTACTTTAGGGGTTGTTTTTAATTTGGATCGGGTGAAACCCGTATGTAGTGTTGGGATGTAATCCGGGATCTCCTTGTTTTCAAAATTTTCTGGTATTTCTTGAGATATATTTGGTGAGAACAAATTACACGGCTATTTATATAAGTAATTGTAATAACTAACTATATTTATTTAAATTGATTGAAATACATAAAACACATTATGTATGTAATAAAAAAATGCATGCATTAGAAAAATACTAAGATAAATTTATCTGAAACAAATTATTTGCCATTTGATTTTGCTTTCTGTTAAATCGTCTCTATGTAAGGCCTGGATCCAGGATTGCCGACGAGCTGCACGTTCTTGAATTAATCTACCTCTAGTGCCTTTTTCCGATTGTAATATAGGTAAATACATTTTTATCATCTGTTGCGTTTACTATTGTTTGCACAACTCCACAAAAATGTGGCAATTGAACATAAAAATAATGTTATGTAAGTGATTAAAACTTCGGTGAGTACCTACTTTTTTAATAATTAATTACAAACTCTAGTTTTCTCAAACATATAATCACTCTAAAGCAATTCTATTAGTGTTAAAATACCTTATTATTGACCTGAGTGTTTTGAAACTGTATATATATATACTAAATAAAGTAAAAAGTACAATCTTAAAATTCAAACTTGCGATTTGTTGACCTCCAGAACAGCTGATTTTGACAGTAATTCAAATGGCGCTGACGTCACGTGGAAAAGCCTTATTTAGGCATGTAACTCGCGTCATCGCCTATCAACTTCTCCCCCCTATAATTTAAATACTTGGTGTTTTGGTTGTTTTTGAATATTCTATTATATTCTTTGGTTTCAAAACTTGAAAAAATGAGTAGACGTTGCAAAGTGTGCAATTAAATAGAATACACGAACCCAGAAGTAACTTTTCATCGGTAAGTAGCCCGTCTAAATTAAAATTTGGTAACTTATATATTTAAATTTTGAAAGACAATTATTGACATATAAACGTCGGTCATGGGCGCAGTAAAGAAATCATTACCTAATCATTGTTATTTCATTAAAGAGATTTTTATATTGTTTGCACTTTTCAAATCCTAGACTTTAAAAGAGAATTATACAGACCCATTTAATAATATTGCTGAAACATGCAACTTTCGGACATTGACTTCACCAAGCTCCAGATTTATTTTGTGGTATTAATTATTTTGACGTATAACAAATGAAACCTAAAAGAACGAGACGCCACTGGTGTCATATTTTCTATGTGAAAGTGCAGTGAGGCGGGGTTTAGTTAAAATTGTTGTAGCCCCCCTTCTGACCGCTTCCACAGCTCACCACCCCTGGCCCACAAAGATGTCAACGAAAAAAACGTATTTTATCAATGAAATGTTCTGTCTATCTCTGTTAATATGTTAAGGCAGTATTAATATTAATGCTTTAAGAAAATTGACTTAATTTTTGTCGTCTTAAGAAATATTACTAATTGAAAATGCTTTTCAATCTAGAATGAAACTGGCATCAATACATGGAATACATTTGGGATGACGTACATAATAGCGAAGATGGCTCTTATATTTTATTCGCATTCTCACCCAAGCTGGAATAAGTACATATTGAAACAGCATTTCCGCTGCAACTTAAGTATTGAATAGCATATCTATTTGCCATACCATAGATTGATAAAAGACTTTCAATTTTAAACTTAAGCAAAGATCTTGAACTGAATATCTGGTTTATCTGAGTAAAACCATCACTTTTGTACAGCTCTCAGTGGTGAGCATCTTGTTAGTTTTTGCACAGAATGTACTTTTATCAAATTTTGGTTTAAAAAAATTACATTTGTCATTAATTTTTTATTACCTTTATAAACTCGTAAAATTCACGAAACATTAGTTTTTAAGTACCTATCTTAAAAACTAGATTGCAAATAATTACAATAATATTGAGGTATACCGGTATACGAGTATACTCTTGCAGCGGAATTTGGTAACCGCTGTATGTTGAATTCCACCTGAGTTTCCTCATCGCGCAAAAATATTTCTTTCAAATTGTTTATTCAACTTATCCTTGTACGGTTTAAAAAATCCCGATAGCCTGTAGCCTTTCAATTCATTGAATTGAAATTTGAACAACCTTTTCATTGGTATCTTACATGTCCTTAAATGCAAATTGCCCATTTTTAACTGCATGTGTCAGCCTTGTGGTTAGAGGTTTTTGCTGTTGAATATAAAGTACACAGTACCACAATTGTAGATAGTGACTCATGTGGGTGTGAATTATGTACTTCGCACGTAGAACTGTCTTTTAAAAAAATATTTTACTCAATACAGAACGAAGTGAACCGTTAAAATATAATGTCAAGACTAAAAAGTAAAATAATTATAATGAACAATATATAAGATATATATATGTATAGGTACAGTATATGATGATATCATAACTCCTCCACCCATGGTTTGAGGCATGTTTTTTAGGGGTTGAAAAACATCCGAGGAACGGCTTGGGGACCATTTTATTCTGGAGAGTTTCCGGTTGGATCTATGATCCGGTTTCTTATACGAGTGGTTATAAAGTAGATCAGGCCTATTATCAAAATTCCATAGATTGGGAAGCTCCAAATGTTATTGGTAACGATGTGGGTGTCACTCATTTCTTCGATTGGGGCTAATCGCAGTTGTTCCTTCACGATTTGGTGAATCTTGTCTCGTTGGACATCTTGTAGTTTCAATACCGACTGAGCTCGTGGTATTGATTTTGTGAATTTTTTTATTTCTGGTAGCAGCAGTGGTTGTCCTGTGGTGGTGGTTTTTTCATTGATAAAATGATAACTTTTCATCTTAGAACTGCATCCATTTGGGACGTTGATCAGGTCATTTCCTTGTAGGGTTATGAAATCGGTTGTGTTACATAGTGTCTGGATATTTTTCTTGTTCTGAAAAATTCAAATGTAGTGGGATTCGTCGATCTCTTGAACCAGATCGTCTTTTATTTGAACGGATATGTGTTGGCAGTTTGCCGGTTTGGAGACCAACTGGAGTAATTGCATTGGAATAGGCAATCTTCTTTTTCCATTCCTTCATGGAGAGTATTTTCGGTGCAATAGTAACCAGGATGTAGGTTGATAAGGTTGATCCTATTGGTAGAATTTCTCATTCATGATCAGATAGGCATTTCGGGGAATTATGGTTGTAGAGTTATTTGTGGGTATGGAGAATATGTGGTAATATGCGAAAGTTTCTGGGGTTGTTATTGGAAAATGAATTACGAAAACTATTCTAGCATTAGAATAATAAGCGTCTAAATTTAGGCTGTCGTAGTATTTCTGAATATCCAATTTTGATGGTAAAATCAATTGTTCTGACGAATAAAGTGTTTCTAAAGTTACAATAATATGTCTCATTTCATCGATTTTGAGTATACTTCTATGCAGTTTTCCAAGTCGAGAGAAAGTTAAAGCGTTTTCAATATCGTTTAACAGCTATAAAATAATGTTCAACATTAAATTAATTTGATCTAAAATATCCCTCATTTCTGTGTAGACTACAAAATCGACTTCATATTCTTCTGTAAGTTTCATTAATCGTTTATTTATAAGGATCTGATCAAGATTTATTAACGTTATGGTTCTATTAAAATTACCAATTATATTTTTAGTCAATGATATCTCTTTTTTTTACTTTTCTAATTACTAGTTTCTGATTACTCTGTAGATCGCTTATTGCTTCATCGTAACGAATCCCGTCTTCGTTGTCTAAGTTTCCTGTGATTCCACGAATCAGGGAAACTAATCCGTTGATAATACCGCGTTTTCTCCTCGGGGTCGAGGCGGCATGAGAGTGTTGAACTTGGACTCAGCTGTATGTAACTGATATTTCAACGCATTATAATATATCTGTAGGTCAGATACGTAAATGTTTTTTGAATGCTTCTTTGAAATAGTATCAATTCTGGTATAAAGAGATTTAATTTGTTCAATTTCGTTTTGTACAGGAATTAGGTCTAAATAGTGTATTAAAGAATGGGTTTGAAGTAAATTTTGGCGGTTCCTAATTTATAAGTATCCCTGGATTTTGTCCAGATTTGTTATCGTGATGTCTGTTCGAGCTCGAAGGGCGAGGATCATCACAATTAACCTGTAACAATTTCTTTTGTTTAATTTTGGGTCGCTTTAATTTTTGCTTATGCAATATTTTATCTGCTGCTTTGACTTTTACTTTAATGTTTCTACTTTCAATTACTTTGTCCTTAAATTTTGGACACAGTTTGTTACGATTGTTAGAAACGATCTTACGATAAACGTCGTCATTCGTTTCGTAGGTTAAAGGGTCTTCGCGATCTCTATTGCGGTATTCGATTTCTCACTGTTTTCTGGAAGTTAATGTTTCATTAAGATGTTTATATATCCCTTTCGTAAGCTTACGATGTTCTCTAATTGTTCATAATTTTATGGTTAATATCAACATCTTCGTTCGTTTGTTCTTCTTGTTTTACCACATCTTCTAGGAAACATTTGCATTTAATTATCTTGTAAACAGAATGTTTGAAGGTTTTTCTGAGCATCTCAGATATTGAAGTAGTATAGTCATCATTCTCCAAGTAGATAGCG
The DNA here is from genome assembly GCA_958507055.1 of Crioceris asparagi. Taxonomy (NCBI): domain Eukaryota; kingdom Metazoa; phylum Arthropoda; class Insecta; order Coleoptera; family Chrysomelidae; genus Crioceris; species Crioceris asparagi. The sequence continues at coordinate 75,745,240 of OY293826.1, read as the reverse complement.
TATGTAAATTTGGGAATCAAATAGTTCCTAAAGAGATTAATTGTATCACTCTCTAGGTTATTAGTTGTAATTTGGACATTTAAACGTTTTTTGTTTGGGAATGTATTTACGCTTTTGTGTCTCGTTGGTGAATGAAGTACGAATAATATTTGGCTTGATGATCGAATGTGTTCAAGGGTAGGTCTGTATACGGCATTTCTTGTATAGGATTTTCGTGACTAGTATGAACTGTATTTCTGTCAGATTCTTCTACTGATGTGGTTTCATCTGAGGATTGGTTATCGATCTGGACGCTCTGTCCGTCGTTTGTAGGTGGGTCTTTCATGTCATCGTAGATTGGTTGTTCATAAATACTACCCATCGTTGAAATATTATCATTTTCTTTTCAATTTTCGAGAGATTTATTGAATATGGCTTTTCCACCTGACGTCAGCGCCATTTGAACTACTGTCAAAATCAGCTGTTCTGGAGGGCAGCAAATCGCAAGTTTGAATTTTAAGATTGTACTTTTTACTTTATTTTAGTTGTTTTTATACAGTTTCAAAACACTCAGGTTAATAATATGGTATTTTAACACTAATTGAATTGCTTTAGAGTGATTATATGTTTGAGAAAACTAGAGTTTGTAATTAATTATTTGAAAAGCAGGTACTCACCGAAGTTTTAATCCCTTAAATAACATTATTAGGTAAATTTCTTATAGAAATATACCTATTGCGATCGTTCACACTTTTGAATTTCGAAAAAATTTCAACGGCATGTTGTTATATGTCTATAAGTTAGTCCAAAAAAACATTTGGTTCAAAAGTTTATATATATATATATATATATATATATATATATATATATGTATATATATATATATATATATATATATATATATATATATATATATATATATATAATGAATTTTTAATGATTGGGGTTGCAGTCAAAATGCCAATAAAATTAAAACTCTTTAATCAATGTCGAGCTTTCGGTAACGCTTGTTACCTTCATCGGGACAAAAATCGTGAGATTAATGAAATTTACCAGCTACAAACATTTGTTATTATGCATTTAACTTTATGATAACAAATGTTTGTAGCTGGTAAATTTCATTAATCTCACGATTTTTGTCCCGATGAAGGTAACAAGCGTTACCGAAAGCTCGACATTGATTAAAGAGTTTTAATTTTATTGGCATTTTGACTGCAACCCCAATCATTAAAAATTCTTCATTAATTAGACAGTCAAGAATTTACAATTCATTTTATATATATATATATATATATATATATATATATATATATATATATATATGGGATATTACGAAATTTGTTAACACGACAGAGGTCGCAGTTTTGAAGGTATCAAGTTCAAATTTGCTACAAAAATCAATCTCTCAAATATCTTGGTCGAGTTCGTTATTGGGCAATATCGGGTAAGTAGTTTCAAAATGGCGACCATTCAAACATTTTAAAAAATTATCAAAAAAGAGCAGTAGTGTAAATATTATTAAAAATAATTTTAGGTTATAGATATAATCAGTACCTACAACTTTTGTTCAAAGCAATTTTTCATAAAATACACAGGTAAAAAAATAAAAATTAATAAAGAAAAATAACAAATATTGATAAAACATGAACACTCAATATAAATTTGATGTAATTGTACATTTTCTGGAGATCTTAATATAGACCCTGATTAAAAAAATATATAGTACATTTATTGAAAAGAAATAGACGAAAAAAAAATCTGCCTTGAAGTGGACTCGAACCCTGTCTGCTTTATATTCAACAGCCAAAACAAAAACCTCTAACCGCAAGGCTATGACAATTTTATTTAATAACGTGCAGGTATACCAATGAAAAGGGTGTTAAAATTTCAATTCAATGAATTTTGAAAAATTTACCTTTCCGCTGACTACAGGCCATCGGGATTTTTTTTATATTCAGTTGCCACATTTTTGTGGAGTTGTGGGTTGTGCAAACAACAGTACACGCAACCGATGATAAAAATTTATTTGTACAATCGGAAAAAGGCTCTAGAGGTAGATTAATTCAACAACGTGCAGCTCGTTGGCAATCCTGAATACAGACCTTATATAGAGATGATTTAACAGAAAGCAAAATCAAATGGCAAAGAATTTGTAGGGACCATTTTATTTAAGGTAAATTTATCTTATTATTTTTCTAATGAATGCATTTTTTATTACATACATAATGTGTTTTATGTATTTCAATCAATTTAAATAAACATAGTTATTACAATTACTTATATAAATAGCCGTGTAATTTGTTTTCACCAAATATATCTCATGAAAAGCCAGCAAATTTTGAAAACAAGAAGATCTCGGATTACATCCCAACTGTACATACGGGTTTCACACGATTCAAATTAAAAACAACCCCTAAAGTAGCGAGAGAGGTATACTAGGGCAAAAGAACGTTTAAAAAAGAAGGAACATAGTTCTAAGATTCCATTTATATTATATTTATTTTTCTCTATACAAAATATATAAGAATTCATCGAAACAATATAATTTTATTTTTATTTGAAAATAATCAATTGGTGGTGGGGTAGTTAGCTTCACAGCTTAATTAGCTTTTAAACATGCTATGTAATGGTAATTTAGTACCTCCATATTTTCATCTGAAAAAAAAAAAATCTTGTGGCAGTCGATTTGTGAGAAAAATTGCTGCTCGAAAATATCCACTAATTCGTTAATATATTATAATGTTCATATGTTTATATATAATCGATTGGTATCATTTTCGTTGTTGCATCGAAGTCTGTATTCTTTCTTCAGTCCTTCAAAATATCTACTTACATTGGACATCTGAAATAGAAAAATTTTTTGAGGCATTTTCATCTTACTATATATACTTTTGTTGTATTTTATCAATAAAACAAAAAAATAATCTGTTTTTTATTATAAATAGAATTCATATTGCCATTTTAAATGGTTATTGTCTGTAGAGGTCTTTCAAAATAAAAATATATCAAATTATATTTCCTGAAATAACATACTTAATCTTAATTATTTCTACTTAAATTTTAAATGCTTACCTATCAGGATTACTTGAATTAAGGATTTTATGGTTTTGTTGTAAATATATAGCAGTAAAATCTTCAAAATTTTCGTGAAAACTAACGAAACTTACAATGGTGTCTTATGGCAAAGTGGCTTTGTTGACCTCCAGAGCAGCTGTTTGCGGCCATATTTGTGACGTCGGTGGAAAAGCTCTATTCTTCCATGTAATCGAAAAATTATTTTGTATGTAACTCTATCCTTGATAATGCATCTGCGTTCGTGTTTTTCTTTCCCTTTTTATATTCCATCTCGTAATCATACTCTTCTAACTTCAACCTCCATCTTACTAGTCGCGGAATTAGGTTCTTTTAGAGACATTAGCCATAGTAATGGTCTATGATCTGTAATGATTTTGAACTTGCGTCCGAATAAATAGGGTCTGAAGTATTTTGTGGCGAAGAAGATGGCTAAAATCTCTTTTTCTATGGTGTTATAATTTTGTTCCAAAGAGCTTAAGGTTCTTGAGGCGTAAGCTTTTGGTTTATCACTACCGATCGGTCCTTGTGACAAAATACCGGCGACGCTGACGTTACTGGCGTCTTTAGTTAGAATAAATGGTTTGTTAAAATCAGGGTATTGCAATATGGGTTCATTCATTAAAAGGCTCTTACAATGTTCGAAACATTTTATGTATTCTGGTGATATAGCTATTTTGCGTCCTTCTTTAAGCAGGATGTTAGTGGCTTTGTTATGCAAGCGAAATCATTTATAAATTTGCGGTAGTACCCTAACAGTCCTAAGAATCCCTTAATTTCTCGGGCTGTTTGTGGTAGGGGGTAGTCCTTTATTGCTTTTATTTTATCAGGATTGGGTCGTACTCCCTCTGGTGTTACAAAATGACCAAGGTACGCAACTTTTTTTTTTAAAAACTCGCACTTGTTGAGCTGTATTTTGGAGTTAGTCTCCCTTAATCGCTGAAATACCTTCTTCAGATTTACAAGATGTTCTTTAAAGGAGGTGGAGAAAATAATGATATTATCAAGATATACGAGACAAATTATATTCTGCAAACCTCTTAGAATATTGTCCATTACCCACCGGGGCGTTTTTTAGGCCAAAAGGCATTCTCACAAACTCGTAGTGCCCGTTTTCTACGTTAAAATCTGTTTTCGGAGTATCTTCTGGATTCAATTCGATTTGGTGAAAGCCGTTTGCCAAAGCTAATGTTGTAAAATAGTTGCATCTGCCAAGTTTATCCAGAACGTCACTGATGTTTGGTAAGGGGTATCGGTCATCTACAGTTTGCTCATTGAGTTTTCTTCTTCTTAGGAACAATCCATATCGGCGAACTGTAGGGGGAATTACTTGGTCTTATAATTACTTGTTCCAGCATTGAATTTATTTGTGTTTGAACTTCTTTTTTAAATACATAAGGATAGCGATATGATCTTGCAGGGATAGGTAGTTCATTTTTTGTTTTTATTATATGTTTGATTTGATTAGTAAATGTTAGAGGTTTGTCTGGTGAATGGAATATATCGGAGTATGACCTACATAACTTTAAAATTTTATCTCGTTCTTCTTCATTCATATGCGAAGATCTGATCAAATTTTCAACATCAGATTTTTCCAAATTACTGCTATCCGATGAGATTTCAGCAGAAAAAATGGAATGATCGCTCAAATCAATCTCAGTTGTGGCTATCTTATCTGCTAATGTAATTTGTAAAGTATCATCAGTTTCGTTTGATAGTTCCGTCCAAGCTAAGTTAGCATTGGCTATTGCAAGAGAGTTCTTCAAAGTAGCGCCTTGAAATTTTTTTGTGTGGATTATCACGGAGCCGTTTCTTGAATTCGCTGGTAGTTATACTTTGAGGTTTCAAATGAATATGATAAAAATGGGATTTATTTATTTCATAATACTCGATTGGTATCTGGGCATTTTTTGTAATAAGTTGATTCTTTCTCAGATCTATATATCTATAGTAGTGAACAGAGTTGGTAAAAAATCTTCAAAATTACAAAGTGTTTAGATAAATACATGCACAGATATTTAACATTTATAATTTGAGACAGGAAGTCGTTATTTATGCAAGTATAGTAATTGAGATTTTAGTATACTTACCATCTTTTAACAGCTTCTTTGGTTGTAAATTTAGCAATATATGGTCCATTCATTTAGAGAAAAGGCCACCGCGTCATCAGCGCAACAACAAAAGTTTTTTCGTAATCTGTCCGTTTTTAAGTTTTTCTGAAAATGAAAGATTTCATATGAATTTCCCGCGTCTTAAGATATGGTCACTTCTCACACGAAGGTGCTTGGACGGCCACAAGTTTTAAATGATGAGTGGTGCATGTTATGTATGGTCACTTTCCTGTTTGTTTACGTTTCGTTGTGCGCGTACGAACTGAATTCGTCCTCCACATTCCTGTTCTTTAGAAAGTGTTGGTTTGATGATGCGATTTTTGTCTAAGGCGATTTATTATATTTTTTGGAAGGTGAGTTTCCACACTTTATATTAGTTAATGTTCCACATATTGTTTCAAAAGATGCCACCGAAGAAGCTCGTTGGTGTGAAAGGGTTGGTAGTTCAGAGCCAAGTCCGTGAAATCGTGTGTTTTTTACCTTACCCTGACATTTCATCCCACACGCGAGATGTTTGTTTACCTGTTGGTAATGTACATTGTACGACACTGACGTGACGTCAGCACTTCGCGCATCTTTGTGACCTTTTCTCTGACCCTAGCCTGCATTTCATCCTCATAATCATCAGGCTTGAAATGGTTACTGCAAAGCCTTTTTTCAAACGGATTCCATTTATCCTTTCTTGCACATTTCCGAATCCATTCTTCTTGAATTTTAGAGTACTTCGGAAATCCAAGTAACATAAGATCTTCCTCTTTTTCTTTAGATTTTTTTAGAACTGCAGGTAGCCACACTGCATGCACACAGTTCCTCCTGGCATATTAACACCTATAACCAATTAATTATCATTATAAAGTATCATATTTCATACTCGTCTAACTGTTAAAGTCATAATTTTTGCTATGCCTATCCTGTCTTTCTTTTGAACAAAACAGTGACAGAGATTTGAGTTGTATTATGTCTGGATATTAAGAGGAGCAAAAACGATTGTTTATAAGCCTAAAATATCTATTACTATAAAACTTACCTTATTACAACGTACAAAATATCACACAAGCTCACAAAGGTATAGGACAAAATAAATGTATTTTGGAAAGTTCATGCAAATAATCACAGCGAATCGAATCACAACAAATGTTAACAGTTTTTAAAAGAAAATAGTCAAACTTGAAAATGAAATCAGGAGAGCTCAAAAGAACTCCAAACCACCATCATGTAAACAAATAAGAATGACGGCGCGCGGCACGGTCCGTAGAGAGACAATCAGGGGTACTTGGCGAGGGAAGCGTTCGGTGCGGGAAGCAACCTATGACGTAGCCGGTAGACCCATGGTAGAACCGGCTCAGCGATCACTTATCTAGGCTCGGCTTCGGCGTTCGACTGGCACTTGTCCGATTATTCAAGTTTCAAGTACGTTTATTTTCCTATTAATTACAATGCTAATTGGGTTTGTTATTTAATCAAGGTGCCTGTTGTAGGGGACAAAGCCTCCTCTGCAGGCTATTTCCGATTATTGTTTTTTGGCAAACATTTATACTTCTGATCTGCATATAATAAAAATCACAATAGGTGCATCTTATACCTGCTAAAATGTTAACAAATCTGGGGTGTTGCTGTAGATAAGGTAGGTATACTCAACGAAAATTCTTGTACTTACTAAGTGTAAAATAAAATTTAGAACGCTGCCTTATTTATCGTGACAATTCCAAATTTCAATTCATTTGCCATTGTGTTTATTTAATTATGTACTCAGTTTGGACGTACTTTTTAGGTGACGAAAAAGTGAATTATCTTGCGGTCGGAATTTCTGAAATTCCTGGAAAAAGTGAAACGTCCCAAACAAACGAATTCTAAGTATTATTGCGTAAGTATAATATATGAGACCGAATTGTTATTTTTGTGTTTTCAGCATAATCCTACTGATAATTTAATTCTAAAACCAAAAATGCCTGGTACTCGATGTACAGTTGCCCTTTTTGTAAAAACTTCAGGCAAGCCGCAATTGCGTCAGGAAAAGAGATAACATTTCACCGTTTCCCGAAAGACAATGCACTTTGCAAGGTTTGGGTGCAAAAATGTAAACGGGAAGGAAAGTGGAATCCCCTTAGCTGTCACGTTTGTTCAGATCACTTTAAAAGCGATGATTATGAGCGCGACTTGAAAGGTGAGCTACTCGGTCAAAAGTCAAAAAAGAGATTAAAGTCTACAGCGGTGCCATCCTTAAATCTGCTGCAATCTGCTGAATCACAGTGCGAACAAGAAAATCGTCGGGAACGTTTAGAAAAAAAGCGGTGCCGTAAATTGACACAGGAGTTAATTTCAAGTCCATCAACATCGGAGAAGGCTTCAGCAGGAGATCCCATACAACAAGTGTCAGATTTGTCGTTGCAATGTACACAAATGGTGAAGAAGATAGATTACGAAGTCCTATCAAAACAATTAGATGACATGAAGAAGCAGATGGAGGAACAAAAAGAGGTGTTAAAAGAATATAAATCTAAGGTACAACATTTAGAAAAATCCTTAAATAAAGCTCGCACTGAATACGCAGAAGAGAATAAATACAGGATTAAATTAGAAGAATCTTTGCAGAAGTCTTTTTCCAACGCCCAACGAGATATTTTATTGGGCTTGAAAAAAAGGTAGTTTGGAGTACAGATGACATAAGAAATGCCTTTGCCATTCGATATTTTAGTAAACGTTGCTATGTTTACCTAAGGGAAAAGAAAAAAAATCCTTTGTCAGCAATTTCGACACTGCAGAGGTGAGCTTCAAAAATAAATTTGAGGGTATACTTACGGACGTCATAAGATTGATGGCGATAGCACAAGATGATTTTACAGACATGGAGAGAGTGGTTGTTTTAGAATTTGACGAAGTTAAGGTACAATCTGTTTTGGAATATGACAAATCAGTAGAGGAAGTGATTGGTCCGCACTCACAAATGCAGTTGGGAATGGTGAGAGGACTGTTTGCTAAGCATAAACAGCCAATTTTTATTGGATTTGATACAAAAATGACGAAAGACATTTTATTCACCTTAATAACAAAACTCCATGAGATAAAATATAATGTTGTAGCCGTTGTAGCTTGTGTATCTGATTGTGGAGGAAGCAACGTAGGACTTTGGAAGGAGTTGGGTATTACATTGGGAGAAACTAATTTTTGACAAAAGAAAAAATCTATTACTTTCCAGATGCTCCGCATCTACTTAAACTTGTTAGAAACTGGTTGATCGACGGTGGTTTTGAACTAGAAGATGGTGCGACAGACACAGAGCTCAGTAATTGCAACAGAATAAATAAATTACACCTCACTTGCACGGGTTCCCAAAGACAAAATGTTACTTTGGCTGCCCAATTACTATCTCACACAACCGCTACTGCCCTTTTACATTATTTGCCGGGACCAAATAAGCATTTAGCTAGGGTTACCAGCGAATTTATCGAAATGATTGATAAATGGTTTAATGTCATGAATTCGTATACAACACAGGCGACTATTAGAAGTAAATTACCATATGGTTTGGACTTAGATGAACAAAACAGCATACTAAATGACACTTATAATTTGATATCAACTATGAGATGTACCAATAGAAAAAACCTGCAAACGTTCCAAAAAGGAATATTAATATCTATAACCTCTTTAAGAAATTTGTTTCAAGATTTAAAGTCCCAATTTGACATCTCATTTCTTTTGACACATAGTTTGAACCAAGACGCCTTGGAGAACTTTTTTTCTCAAATTCGAGGAAGAGGTGGATTAAATGATCATCCCGCGCCGTTAGATGCGGTTTACCGACTTAGAATGATAATTCTAGGGAAAAACCCTGGAATTATTCAAAAAAATGTAAACACTACCGCACCTGAAGACGACCAGTATGTTATTACAAGAATTTTCAATGAAACTATTTCCACGTCTAAGCTTCCTTTTTCAATACCTGATCAAGGAGAATCATCTGATACGTTAAGCTTATCTTCTACTGAGCAACAACATTCTAATTATCGACCTGAACCTTCAACGTCAACACCTACAGAACAAATGAAACCTTTGACTGAAAATGACGGTTTAGAATATTTGGCAGGATGGGTGGCTAAAAAGTTTGAAACTAAGTACCCGGATTTGGGAACCCACACGTATAAACTTAAAGAAGACCACCCATATTCAATACCGAAATGGATTTCGCATTTATCTTTTGGAGAGCTTATACAGCCTTCTGATGAATGGGCGGCAGGAGCGAGCTTTTAGACTAAGAATATTGTAAAGAAAATGACTAAAATTGGAAAAAGTAAACTATCACATTTTCCGGAAGAAGTCATACAATTATATCTGCTACAGATAACTTACATAAGAATCAAATATTTGAATACAAAACAAATGGTTGCTGCAGGAATGAAACGCAAATTAGGACATGAGTATTCAGAGAGTAACAAAAAAATTAAAAAATCGTAACTTGATTTCACTATTTTTATGAGAAGCTCTTTTTAGTTTTCTAGTTATTACTTATTTATCTGGTGGAAGTTATTTTCTTATACCTACCAACTGCAGGACAAAAAAACGGACACCTGACTTTTATCGGTTTTAACTAACACCTTCGCACAATTTAACTTATTTGGTCATTCAAGTTGTCATATTAAGAGTTATATGAATCAAAATTTCAATGAAGTATTCTTGTTTAAAGGAAAACTTGTCGACCTGTGGTTTTTCTATTTGTCCCCACTCCGATCTTTCAAATTGCAACAATGCTTTCCGAAATTGTAGGGCAAGTTTTTCTTAGCGGTATATTGCATGCAAATTTCAAGGTGTCCGGTTTATTTGTTCGCCAGTGTACTGCTACTTTTCTTATGTTTATATGTACCTACATTAATAAAATACTGGTTTGGTTGATTTTGTTACTGTTATTATATGTAAAAACAAGGATATATGTAGTAAACATACAGGCAATACATAGTGAGAGTGGCAAACGATTTAAATTCAGGTCTACGGTCTACGTCACAAGCGCGCTCGCTCCCGATTGGTGAACTGCTGATCGAGACAACCGTATCTCTCTACGGACCGTGGGCACACGGCACACCCGATGACGCGTCATCCCCTCTCACAAAAAAGTTACCACCTAACCTGTTATGTGACCTAACCTATGTAACTAATGATCTTGTATTGAGTCCATATATCTGTCAATTTTGGACTGCCATTTTAACCCTGGCCAGGCTAATGTTTTAAATTTTGGAACAGCTACGTATCCATAGAATTAGTACTCCTAGAAGGCTGGTAGAGTGAGAAGTCCCTCATGAAGAAAGAGAGACAGTAATAGGGTTTCGGATGATATACGCTTGCGCGGAGACATTTAGCATTCGCGTAAGCGACTAGAAATTTATTCTTTGTGGCATGCTTTCAAACACAAGACACAAAATGCCAAATTAACAGTTCATTATTTATTAATGGACTCTTTATTATTTAAAAGTCAATAGCCTCGAGACTCTCTCTCTCTCGTGGATAAATATCATATTTTTACATAACATAACCTTACGAACGTAACTTTGAATTTATTCAAATTTCAAATAATGAGGTTTATGTAAATGATTTCTATGGCTTGGTTAATGTTTCTTTCTGGCGAGTATGAAATACCTATCTATCAATAAATATTGAAAATTCTGCAAAAATGCAAAATACGTATCTCTATTCTTGTAAGAAAACACAAACAGTGTTTCCATAAAATTTCTTACAACTGCATCATTAATACTTTACCTACTCTGTGTAAACTCGTATACATCATTATGCTATATGTAATTATATGCAATTATTAGGTACGGTTATTCAATAATTATCATTTGAGTTAAAGATATTTATTGGTTACAATTGATATGTGAATCAATGAAATAATGCATCAGTAAAGAATTTTAACTTTGTAATTTTGGGATGTGTCATTGTCCATTAGCTAGCAGTAGTGTCATATTCCGTGCAAATTCTGAAAAATAACATTTTGGGTTATATAATTAATGTTGCTTGGTGCTGTCTGTGTTGGTCAGTATACTTTGATATGCTAGTTGAATTCACATCCATAAAATCTCAAAAACTTATTTGCTAATTTGTAGATACCTTCTTTAAACACATTCATATGTAGGTAGGTACATTGGATAGGGAAAGTAGTCATCCACAATCTGCAAAATACAATTTTAAAGACGAGGAAAATAAGCTTAGAAATTAGGGTATTACCTACCTTGACGAAATACAAAGCCTACAATCCTAACCACAAATAATAATACATCATCGTTCATTTGCACGACTATTTCTCCGCCCGTATTTAAACGTCTGAAAATTTGCGAATACCTTTAGAAACGATGGCTCAAGAATTTAAAAGTTCGTTTCATTCGTAAAGTTGCGCTTGATCTTAACTATACGAGTGGTCAAGAATAAGCCCCCTGGAAGATAAAAAAGTGATTTCGATAAAGAAAAATATCTTCCAACAGGGATTCCACCCGCGGATTCTGCTTTCTAGCTAACTTACAGCAAGATTTCTATCTCAACCGGCCACGGCGCTGTTTTAAAATTTCGCCAAACATTTTTTCATTGACATATAAGACAAAGCCGTTGATGTTTGATTCGAAAGTGCGAACGATCGCAGTAGGTACATTTCTGTAGGAAATAAAGTGATTTCGATGGAAAAAAGTATATTATCTAAGAAACAAAGATCTAGATCTCAGCCACGGTGTCTATAAAATTTCAAGAACCACTTTTGTATTTATATTTACATACGGATCGTTAATTCATAAATCATTGCATTAATGCGGAGACAATTACTTTAGATTCATAGCCTTTGAATTGATACAGAACCTTGTTGTGCTGATATTTAAAATTATAACCACGTGTTTACGAAATAAGTTTTTTCATCAGAGCCCTAACTTCCAAACTGAGAGATTTATCGATAAATTCTGATGTACAATCTATATACGATGACGATAAGAAAATTTTAATTTTTGTAAAAAAATCCCGGCTTTCGATGGGCTTTTTCAAAGTTATGAGGTTTATGAAACTAAGAAAATATTAAAAATATACAGTCGAATTGGTAATCCTACTTCTTTTGGGAAATCGGTCAAAAATGAATGTTGCTATATTTGGGCGTGCTCTCTCACACCGTTAAACCGTAGGGAATTTATCTATGGTTAAACTTATGGAACTCTCCATAGTTAAACCACAGTATAAAATAGTTCTTTATTCTGTGGTTAAACCATGAAAATCGGCACAGATTCGTAAAGTATCTTGGAGACGGTTTATAAACTATCTACTTTATCACAGAGATGGCGCCAAAGAGCAGCAACTTCTACACCGTTTAACCGAAGTGTTTAAGCATTGAAAATATTTTACCCAGAGAAATGAGATATCTCTGTTCTCTGATTTTACCGCTATTTAGTTCTTGGCATTCATCGCTAGCTGGAGCTACAGTGTGTTTCATCTTGAAACTCGCTATACTTATGTGACTGAGCATTCTGATTTTTTAACACTACTCACTTTAATGTTATTCGCAGCTAGACGGCGCTACAGAGCTTCATTTTCTACACAGTTGAAGGCAGGCCAACGTGTGCCGGGTTCCACTAGAATAGTATAAGTGAAATATAAAAAAGTTAAACCCCTTCGGGGTTTTTCTTTTAAAAGTAGACTCACCTTTTACCAAAACATAATTTTTACAGGCGAACGTTTCCGGGTTTCACTAGTATGGTATAAGTGAAATATTTAAAAAAATGAAAATAGGATCAATTCAATTTCAAACTGATTATTTCAAAAGTATTGCCAAATTAAATGTAAATGAATTTGGTCACATATAAGTAAAATATTCGATATAAATTCGATAAAGGTTTTCCCAATCTAAGAGTAGGTTTCAAACACTTTCTCAGCTTGTTAGCAATAGGAAAATCATGAAGTTAAACCCTTTCGGGGTTTTCTCTTAAACCACAACATAATTTTTACTATAAAATTCCACTCCAGCAGAACGCTTATAACTTCATAAGTGATAAAAGAATATTATTATATTACTTTTAGATAGCAGAACACACTAGTATAGTTCTTCTACTCGATCTTGAAAAGTTCAGTAGAGGGAAGTAATAAAATCTAAATTAAAATTTGGAGAACGTGGCATATGTATTGGCTTACGTTTTTCCTAAAATTAAGTATAACGATTATAAATTTCATTTTTAGTAATGGTACCTAATGATGCCTCAACTTACTATATGAAAACTCTCAATCAAATTTGAAGTAACGATAACATCTCATGTGGTTAAATTACCTGATAATATAAAACCAGGTAAATGCCAGTTAACGCTACAAACTACGCTATCATGGTGTATAAACTGGGTGGTTGGCCCATCCATACCTCCGTAACTGACCTACTGCACAGCTACGTCGAACCTGGGCTCCAGCGATCCCCACTATTGCCGATTGCTTTCTTTGGCTTTCTCGATATCTCATAAGAATAACTAGAACGGTGGCGTCGGCTATGTCTGCGTATTTTCTCCAATTAATCAATAAAACAATAAGTTGTGTCCTCTAGTATTAAAATATTAATGAGTTTCTTCGTTTCTGTGTGAAGCTTCTTTTGCATGTTTTGTTTTCGTCAAGTTGTTTATTTTGGATTGCTCATTTAGATATTTGATCGAAATAAACAATCTTTAACTCAAAAACATGCTCGCCGCTTCAAATTTCATTTTCGTAGTTTCTTTTCCTTTTTACTTCCCCCAAGTATTATATTCACGTAAAAAATCGACCTCGAGATTTTTGCTGATATTTACGTTTTGGGGTTCTTAGATCACGAAAATCATGGTATCTCAAGTCCGTCGGTCTGTCTGTCTGTAGTCTGTTGGCGTTGTAGCTCAATAACGGCCTGACCTAGGACAACGAATTTTGGTATGCATATTGAAGGACTACCGGCGACGCAATGTAAGGGTTTTCGTTAATCATATATACAGGGTATCCAAAATATTAAGTGTCAATATAAGAACGGTAGAAGCGACGAGGTTGTTTCCATCTCGAAGCGGGGTGGTTTGTCGAGGGAAGTCATAGGTAAAGGCTTTTACCATTTTTTTAAGTGCCCTGGAAATGGAATCTTTCAAACAAACTGTTGCCGCCCATCCTGTTAAGTATTCAATTCCATCATTTTCTTTTGCATTTCACAAATCTCTATTAGAGTTATCAGAAGAAGAAGTAGGTAGGTACTCTGAATACTATCTGTGTCCGAGATACAAGGATCACATCTATCCATAATATTTTCGGTAGAAACGGAATCCTCAATTATTTTTGTGATAAGAAATTTATCTTTGTCACACGCTATTGTGTTCGTATTATTTTGTACAACACCAGGGTTTTTATCTAAAATGATCATCAAGTTGTACGTTCTACATATATACATTTTTGTTTAAGATAAAGATGCAAAAATATCTTGTGATTCTAGTCTTGCTGAAAAAGTTGTAGGATGGAAATAACGCGAGGTCGGAAGGTATCTAATCAAATAACCATAAAAAAGGGGACAGTATGTTACAGACATGAGTAAATATGTTGTTCCTTAGAAAAAAATGAGGAAAAAAGAATAAATTCAATGATATAATAATTAATTACTCTATTTTCGACATACATTCCCTTGATACAATGCAATAATATTGTCTGATATACAATTTAAAAATTCCTAGTAGTAATCACAGGATCATAATATGTATTATATTTAAAACTATACACCACCATTCTTGACTGTTAGAACTTGATCCATCCTATTATTTATATAACTATGTTGATATTCACATTCTCATATTGATTATGTACACATAATTATATCGTCATTTCTTGCACGAAAATTTCCACAAAAATCTCTGGCATTCAAGTTACATTAATACCTTTACATTTTTCTTTCAATCAATCTCAATCAGGAATTAAGTTACTGTACCTGAAAGTGAAAATAATGTCAAAGAAATATTTAAAAATTATCCGAAACAAAAAATACAGCCCACAACATTATTAAAGGCATCAATAATGTTCAAAAAGTCAGATCTATAATCGAACACACACTATGGGGGCGGTTTCAATTAAATTAATAATAATAATAATTAATACTCAGGGACACATTCAAGTGTCTAAAACTTGCAATGGGGAATTTGTTTGAGAGCGGTAAGAAAGTCGTGTGAGTGGATACACCAGATTTTTTTATTTATCAGCTACCCCATTGGCTTCTAGCTTGAGCAAATGATGAGCAAGATAGTATCTAATAAATACATATTTAAATTGACAAAAAATATAAAGTGTGTAGATAACATAGGTAAATTACAAGTGTAAATGCTACATACCCTAATAATAAAATGAAGAGCACACAAGCGTTGAAATGAAATGCAATGAATTTTATCGATGCAGTGCTATCGGTTTTTGCATATAGTATTGAACTTCCCGAGATAAAGAACTAGTAGAGCTCCACCTTGACAGCTAACCACATAACCACAACAAAAGATATTAAGCCAAACACCAATAAAAAAAAATGATATTAAAAAATAAAGCTGTGTATATGCATCAGCTCCAAAGTGTCATGCATTCGAAAGTTTATAAAATATTTCAAGTTCCTTTCAATTGATTGAAATATTTCATATTGGAAATACAAATACATCCACCTGTCATTTAAACAGTGCTTTGCGAACATAATAGTTCTATTTAAGTGATATTTTTTCATACAGATCTTCACTCAACAAAAAAGCCTGGTGTTTTGTTGAGCTTTTTGATTGAAATAATACGGTGTACAGGTTAGCGATTTATGTCAAAAAATTTGGAAATTAAGTTTTACTCAAAAGAAAATAAGTAATCAATCATAATATAGGTGAAAGTATTTAAGGTATTTCTCAAAAAACAACATATAGAAAGTAGAAGATGCACATTTGGACCATATATGTTGCTATATAGTTAAACCTTATCGACAATTCTGAAGATTTATTCAATCGAGAAATTAGGATATTATCCAAGATTCAATTCCAAAAATCATGTTACATGGCTAAGCAACATTACCGGAAAGTTGGTGCTTCATACAACATAAGACAAATTGATTTATTATCACAATTACAATTTATTGATAAGTAATAAATTTTAATTTACTTTGTTAATTTACTGGTAACTACCTTGAACAATTCATATTGATCAGCTGATTAGGGGTATTTGTATTACCAATATTTTTGATAAAAGTTCGTTCAATTTAATTTTAAACAAGTTATTTCATATTGTTTTACAATTAAGGTAGGTGAATCAAAAAAGTATCTCTCTCTCTCTCTGAGAGGTTTTTGAAAATTTTGCTTGCTTATGGCTGTAAGTAATCTTCATATTACGACAAAAAAATAAAAGAGCTTAGCCACACCGTTTTGGAGATAATTGCTTCCAAAGTCAATACTCACAATACACGAAGTATAGAAAGTGCTCTAAAATCAGATAGCCATTTGAAAAAGCTGTAGGATCTGGATGAATATTTCAAGAACAGTCAGTTCAGATAAAGTTTGAAGCTACTCAGACGAAAGAATATGAAATGAATTTTGAACAAAATTCCAAGTCAATTATAGTAGCTTCATTTTTTTTACAAAAAATAGGACCAACTTTATTAGTTGGTGCACTGAATATTCGAAATAATATTAATTCTATTGGTAATGGTAATTTTGAAGTTGCGCAGTTGTAGTTAGATAGAAGACTTTTGACACTTGCGAATACAACATTGGCACGATTACTCCACTACAACTACCTTAGAGAGTAAAACAAAATTGTTCAAATCATCCATGCACCGAAAAATCATTCTCCACAACAAAATCAATTCTTACTCATTATATTATATGAATATTCAAAATAATATTAATTCTATTGGTAATGATAATTTTGAAGTTGCGCAGTTGTAGTTAGATAGAAGACTTTTGGCACTTGCGAGTACAACATTGGCACGATTACTCCACTACAACTGCCTTAGAGAGTAAAACAAAATTGTAAATATCATCCATGCACCGAAAAATCATTCTCCACCACAAAATCAATTCTTACTCATTATAATTATAACATCTTTTGTAAGCTCCTTTCTTATATTATTCGTTAGTTTTCCTCTTCTGAACCATTGAACAAAAAAATCAGTCAACAAACATAATAATATAAT
Source organism: Crioceris asparagi (assembly GCA_958507055.1). Classification (NCBI taxonomy): domain Eukaryota; kingdom Metazoa; phylum Arthropoda; class Insecta; order Coleoptera; family Chrysomelidae; genus Crioceris; species Crioceris asparagi. Next base: position 75,727,933 of record OY293826.1, on the reverse strand, counting down.
GTACAAATTAATGCAAAAAGACAAATAATAGACTACATAATATAGATAAGAAGACCAGTAACTTCAAGCGGATTCTTCAATAAAAATCGTCCAAAAGTTGATGGTACCAACCAGAACCTGCCATCGGCAAAGTTGGTCGAGTGACGGGTCTTGATATTATATTCTGTTGTCTTTGATAATAGAAAAAAGATATGAATGTTTATTATCAATAAACACTAATTACCTGTTGTTCACCCATATGTGGTACACCACCTGGTGTTAAAAAGTCCACAGGAGCATTTGGATCAGAGACTGGTTGCGGAATGAAAAAGTTCATTTGAGGTGGCTGTGATTGAGGTGCACCCATTGTAGGAGCTGGTGCTGATGTAGGATGTGGTAAGGGTGGTTTTTTAGCACCGGCTCCACCACCACCACCCCCACCTGGATTGAACACATCAATGTAGGAGTTTTTCAAATCTGGAATGAGAATAATACGGTTGATCGTAGAATTTCGACACCTGAACATGATCTCTCTCAAGACTAAAGAGGAAGATCATATCGCAAATTAAACAGATTAAAAAGCTCAGACCTATTTACTTCTTGCGATCTCGCATGCTCTGTGGCGAATTGGACAAAAAATGGCTCTCCACCCTTTAATTGCTAAGTAGATGGCTGATGCTTTACTTGATCTTTTTCGACTGTTTCTATCTGTATAGTATGTACAGAGAGTCCCGACGATTTAATGGGGTCATAATCGCTATCTCTTAATCGACAAGAGATATACATATGAATAAATTAAAAAAAATTCAATATTCCGATTTGCAAAACGGAAGAATTTCAACCATTTCTGAAATATTTTGAAAAAACTGACAATTGGCGATTTTGTTTTTATTTAATTTCTAATTTAGTATTCGGATAGGAATGTTGAAATTTGGCATACGAAACTAATGCACCAAGACGAAGATGATGGGATCGGAGGAAATATTTTATCTTTTTTATTTTCAAGAATATGCCACACAACCTTTGTTTTCCTTATGAGCGCTATGTTTGTTTTTTATAACATGAAAATAAGCTAAAAATTGTTTTCACAAATATCTCTAACATTTAAAGACCGAAAAAAAAACATAGAAAAACGGTAAAAATATTTTCAAAAATTTTATACCTGTTGTAAAGATTAGAAACACCAAGATAGGACACCCCCGGTGGAATCCTTTTGATCTTTTAGCTCGGGTCCTGGTGACCTTGATTGCCGTTTATAGAACATATTGTTCTACCAGGTTAAATCAAAATTGACGATTTTTCTGTTCCCTTTCAAATATAAAATATTGTAATAAACATCTGAATTTGTCCTCTTATAAATATACCAGAAAGTGATGCTAGACCCAACAATGATGTAAGATGTGCTGAGGATTATTTTGACAGACATTTTGATCGTTGTCAGCTATCATTGCCAACTTTTAAAAGGCTATATTATAATTTTGGAACTTTCCTTGGGAACTCGAAAAACACCTACTTTTTTCTCATCAAAACACAAATAAGACTTACAGTTTTTGTAAATACAATACACCTCCCTTCTTCCGATTTTCATTTTCCATATTTCAAAAACCCAAAGAATAAAATAATTGAATATCACGTTGCAAAGTACATTCAGTGACACCCATAGAGTAATATCAACGATTATACAGTATCTAATTGTTGGTAATAGACTAACGGCACCCTTGAAAAAATGATGCGCCTATGCTATTGAAATCGCCTACCTGGCTCTTTAAATTGGTGAGCTGGTGAGCAAATTCTATCTCTTTCACATTTTATCTGCCTTGTCTGACTGTCTTATTTTGGTATATTTAATCTTTGCTTGTTATTTCAAGCCAATTAAATGCGTTGCTTTTGACAGGTTGCTATGACGACAACCTGAATTTCCCGAATTTTTTTCAGTCACGTGAATTAATAAGTGATAATTTCCCTGACTTGACAGCTGTCTCATGCAGATGCCAGAATAACAAGCGTAGATTATTTTTTACAAATATTTATTTATAAACTGTCAAAAATTGTATTTACATTTAAATAGATATAATTTTTGGTATAAAATTTTCGTACCGAATTTCACGCGAGCTTTAATTATTCTCCGTAATTTTTTTCTCAGTGGAACTCCACAAAGAATTGCTTCGTTGGATGATACCTAAACACCAAATTGAAAAAAATCTTGAATTACTTAAAAACTTACCATGAAGAAACGAGAAGAGGTCGTGAAAGATACTATGAAGAAAAGAAAGAAATAAGTCACAAAGACATAGCGAAAAACTAGAATTAATAGAGAGATCTTCAAAATTGAATAGTTGTGAGAATAATAGTCACAAATATTACTTTCTATAATGTTGAGGTAATGAAGAAAACGGTTCTTCATAAATGTTGACAGAATTACGTTTTTCATATTTTTATTTATAATAAATGTAGAAAATTATCAATACAGGTAGTTTGTCTTTTCCTCTCTCATACGTCTTTGGGTTGAGTCGAAAATGTCGTTTGAACTAGTTGTTATTCAACAAATGGTTTACTTTTTCTAATAATTCAGGATATGTAATTCTTCCAAATCGCTATTTCATTGGCTACTACTGCTCGATGATAAATCCAAAATCCATAATTTATGTTTATGTTTCAAAGTGATGTCAGACTTTTTATAATAATTATCACCCCGAAATGATTCATGCACGCTACACTACCGATTTCGACGGTGTAGAAAATGCGAACCGCGAGCGTATGAAAAAAAGCAGTCGAATGTGTAACTTGCCCTGTCCTCATGGTCTATAACTCAGTTTATAGACAATGCCCTGTCCCGACATGGTGCTTGACAGTGGAACGCGCATTTTTTTTGTAACCGCCCATTGTGCAAAGCACTTGAAACCTGCGCTACACTGACAAAATGTGCTCTTAGTGCAGAAAAATGCAGTGATTCGAATGCCTTATAAGAAAGTTTTAGAAAAAATGCACCTCGAAAAAATTTTCGGAAATTATTCAAGCTCTAGGGAGATTATAAGTGAAAATATTTTTAATCATCAACACTACAGTATGAATAACTACTTCTTTAACATTAATATCTTAATTCACTGGGAAATTTGGATTTTCAAATTGCTATTAATATTGATTTAAAATTTGTTTAAAATGATGCGTTATGGATGATACTGAAAAAAAAATACGTATGACGTTTTTTCATTAAATACGATAGAAATGTTGATAAAGCAGTGCAAGAATATGGATTTTATCCAACTGTACAGAAAAATTCCATCGATCAATAGTATATTGTGGGTAAGCTGTAAACAGACAAATTTAGTGATATACTATCACTGGGGTATATACGCCTAAAGTAAAAAGTAGATGCCCAAAATATGTAGTACCTATATTTAAATGAGCAATGTGATTACTTCATCAGCTAAGGACTTTTTTATTAACCTTCCAACACGATTTGATATTGAGAATGCATAGATAATGTATATAGAGATTGTTTTAAAATTTATCAGTTTGAATAGTACAGTGTTACAGAGTTGTCACATAAATTTATTATTGGTGTTTACAAATACGTCCTTAGCAATACCAAACGAATCAGTTTGTAGTTCATGTTATAGATAAAAAGTATTTACAACTCACTTCTGCTCTTCTGGAGCTTAAACATATTAGGCGGAGCAGGCTTCAAAGCATTCCCATTGTTATCTGCTGTTATATTATCACCAACATTACTATTGGACACATTTACATTGGCCGGTAGCGAAGCTGGCTGATTACCACCAGCACCAATGGTAGCATAAGGTTGGGCAAAACTAACAACATTTTCACCATTATTAGCTGTTGGCAGGCTTGCCATGTTGGGCATCATCATCATGTCAGACATTTTCGGTGGCGGTTTGAATTCATTCGCTGGGTCATTGGTATCTTCATCGACATTCACCCAACGTTTCTTTTCTTGGTCCCACACAATCTATATAAACAGAATATTTCTAGTCCAGTCAAAGTGTACTTTTGACAAAAGCAAAATTTCCTTTGTTGCTTGCTTGTTGGGGGGGCATCGGTAGACTAATTTCAAAATGGTGACCAAACTCTGTTTTTGCTTATATCCACGAATCAAATTTTATGAAAAAATATTTATTCAAGAAGCGTTCGAAATGGCGGACATAAGCAAAAGTTTGATTTTTTAAACAAAACTACCAGTATCCCCATCAACATTTAAAACAGGAAATAATGACAACGGAAATTTCGTTATTTCCGGAAGATTATTTGGAAATAGTGACAGTTATTACTGCCTGAAAAAGCAAAAGATCTAAATACTTCACTCTAACCTTGGGGTTTTTATCGTCTGGCAACTTCATCTGGTTCTTGGGTTTCAAAGCCAACTTGCTAAATATGCCACCAAACCAACCTGTGCTCTGTGTCTTTTCCTGATTGTTTGTTTGCGGTTTTGTTTTAGATAGACTAGCTTGTTGTTTCATTGCAGCTAAAGCATTTTCATGGATTTGAGATGGCTCATCATTATACATGGTTGGTTTCTGTGACTGATTTGGCATTGTAATTTGTGGTGGAGGTGATTCTTGTACCTGCGAAACAGTATAGATCGACAATTTACTATACTATGTGGACGTGCAAAATGCTAATCGGAGGCAAAAAGATAGAGAATGTGAAACAGAGAGACTGAAGCGACTGGAAAATAATTAATGCGAGTAATGACAGTAAATCATGACATATAATATGAAATGGTATGAGAAGAGATGTGTTGCTCGAATGAAATAGATAACTGAAGTGATGTTAGATTTTCCAAGCAGAAAGTTAGCAATATACAGGGTTCTTGGGATTTACACTTATTATTAGGGATAAAAAGAATTTATACAAGCTCTTCTGATATCAGATTATAAATATTTCGGTTCTTCATATATTTCTTCAATCAGCTATTTTTTAGCCTACATCCTACAGGGTTATATAAAAACAAATAACCATATGTGTGGCATTGGTTTATTAAATAAAAAATTACACGAAGCTGTAAAACACGTTCAAAAATAAATTTTATCACACGATGTGTATGTATCTTGCAATATTTTTTTGTTTTCATTTTTTTGCCTCAACAATTAATACTAAATTCTATGTCTCTACACAACATTTCAAAACTAGACCATCTAGTAATTATATGGTTATCATCTTTATTTCTACATGGGGTGAGATTCAACAGTTCCATTAAATATTTTAACAACATTTAACGATATTGTAGTAACATTAACAACAAAGCTTTACAAAAATGTTTCATATCGAGAAGCAATCCATAATATGTATGTACCTAATACATGTCATACAATGCGTCCGTATACTCTGAATCACCCTCAATGACTCTTAAAATAACTTTTTTATTGTAAAAAAGACTTACATAAAAGTTATTTACTAAAATACTGAGGATGTTCCACACTTTACGGCCACACTGTATAATGACTACGATGGCTATCTAATAGTAATTTCAAGCTGATTTCAAGCATTCGTAATGTGAGTGATTTTAACAACCATAGAGCAGTTAAAAATGTTTTCCATTGGCCATGTCCATAGAAGTGACATATTACCTACATAAATCACTAATCATACTCTTTTGGATACGACTGATGCATCGCTAACTCATTTGTCAAAATAATTAAAATATTTCAAAAAGAAAATTACATATATATACATTTTGTACCACACATTCATCGAAAATTTTAATTTTGACACAAATTAACAAGTACTAGAATTGTATGCGGAAGTACCAAACACATTTGGTCCGACATAATTTTCTCTGCTCTTTCCAAATCTGCTAACAAATCTTCAAAATTTTGATATAAAGGGTGTTGTTTGGAAGTAATTCATTTTTTTTAATTTTTCCAAGTCCGTACCTGGTATTCGGTACCATACAGGATGAAGAGTATTTGTTGCGAATATGAAAAAAATATACAGTGGGGTTCGGAAGTTATGACTAAATGAAAAAACGGACATAATGGATAAATCACCCTGTATCTTGATTATAAAGAATCAGAGACCCATTAAATATAGGTTTTTTAGAACCAGCTACATCATCCCTATTTACCATTAGCGTATGCCCATTTCCCAATGAATCACCCTGTATATGTCCATTATTGTCCATAACAGAATTGGGTAATATTTGAAATAAATGATAAACAGTCACTTCTATGGACACGGCCATTGATTCCAAACAACAATAATAGCCCGAATGGAAAAAACTGACATGACTAAGAAAACCCGATTTGTATTCCCACTAGCCAGAATAAATCGCTAGGATATTGAAAATATATTATACCGCATTGTAATACTTATGAGCAATAAGATTTATCAACAAATATAGGTACACATTTCTACATGAGGTGGCAGTTGATTTGTCAATCAGTGGTCATATCTACAGATGTGACTGATTACTAATCAGTAATCACTAATCATACTCTTGTGAACACTGGACACCACTGATGCATCGCTTAGCATATTTGTCAAAAGAATTGAATTCATTCAAATTCGAAAATTATATATATATATATATATATATATATATATATATATATATATATATTATGCAGTAAACAAACCAATAAACGTCGCACAGGGACGGCTCGTCGGGTAGTGCCAAGGAGCCATGGCACTACTTATTCTTCTTCAAAAATATATTTTTTATTTTTAAAACATCTATTTCAACTATTTTTATTTTATTTTATAAATTTCCTTTTATTTCATAAATTATATGAAGCTTGGCAACCGTGCATAGAAGATCGTTGCCTGCTTCGCCGCCGTCTGTTGCATACTTGTGCCCATGCTTGTGCCATATGTCTTCCGGCACAACTGAAGAAGAGAGGTTCTACCAGAATCCTACATGAGCGACAGAGATGGGGCTATTTTGATCTATTTATATAGGAAACATTTGGAAATAAATACAAGAGATTGGTCGTGTCCACAGCAGTGCCTGATTACTAATCGATTAGTAATCAGTAATCAAAAATCGGTATCTTGTGGACACCACTGATTACTGATGCATCATTTGTCAAACTGACACTTGTCAAATGATTTGAAATAATTTAATTCGAGAATTATACATATTAGAGGAATTGAAAATGGAAGAAGAAAACGTATTTTCTATTCAATATGTTTATAATGAAAAAGATCATGTGGTAAACGGAACGATAGAGGTCTATAATAGAATTGAGAAATATCTGAAACAAAATATAGCTTATGTTACTATGGTTTTCTGATAGCTGTCACATTGAAGACGTCAACTTTTTGATTACTGATTACTAATCGATTGGTAATCAGACACTGCTGTGGACACGACCATTGTGCCGAGTATATCGAGACATCGGCTCAACATGGTTTCAGTTTTGTTCGAGGTTTTGATTGTTCCACTGACTGACGCGCTGGGCTAACGGCTTACGTACTAATTTTTAATCCAAGTATAGTGTTACTGAAAATGAATAAAAATGGCATTATAAAAAACTCTCCTAGTAGTTTTTCACTAGAAGAAAATCTACAAATTAAAGAATCAGGCCGGCAAATGTCAGAATTATTTTTTTTGGTTATAGCAAACTGCAAGTACTTTACGCATTAATTAATTACTAAGTCATACTACTATTATAATTTTAATTAACTTAACAGAATATTTAGAAATTGTTGTACCAAGCAAAACTAAAAATATATCCTGAACACTGTATTTAGCTTCATAATGATGTGTTAAGAAATTCTTAATTTTGCATTCAAAGTACTTTTAACTTGAAAATTTGCGTTCGCGCTATGCGCTCGCCTGGCCTCTGGCACTACATTTAAATTCGGCACGAGCCGCCACTGCAATGGCACACAATATAATTTGGTTAATATAGGAAAAAAAACGTAGGTTATGTTACACTATTGTTTACTGATTAGCTGTCAAATTTCCGTTTACTAATCAGTCACTTCTATGGACACGGCCATTATTATAAAATTGATGATTTCTTGCTGAAAATGTGGCGCTTCTAATATTTAAATACAATATATAAATTGTGTCTGAGTGTTTTCTAGTTTTTTGCAATATTCACAACTAGATAAGTAAAACGAACATAAAAGTTATCTGTGAATCTATTGTATAACAGTTAATTGTGGTGCAATTTATAATTATACTCAAAACTCATTAATGCACCCAGCTTGCTTTTACTTCATAGTAAGCCATATAGGTCATGTATAGTCAATATTGATCTCACTGTTCATATTATTATAAATCTCTACATTCTAAATGGGTTGATCAATATCGAATGTTCTCGGTGGACCGTATTCTCTCAATTGTGGCGAATAACTTAATGTGCTACCATGTCTTAGCAATGGCTTTTTTTTGTGTTCAATTTCAGGTGATCTTTTCATTGATCGTGTTGTCTCGAATGTGGGACAATCTATGGGATAAGTACCACCAAAAACGAGTGGTTTGTAGATAACTTCCTTGGTTCTTTCGCCACTATTATGTCCAGATTTATTAAACAGTGAATGTTTCAAATTGGCGAACACATTTTTGCCATTCTTTTTTGCCCAAGCATCCACTGTATCAGTGACAATGTCGTGCTTGTGTTTCTTTTGGTCGAATCTTGTTAGTCTGTAGTCAGATGAGTTGAAGTCTTCCGCAGATATGGATACTTTGCTATTTGGTTCGAGATATTTCACAACTGTTCTAGTGTCTGGTATATCGAGGGATTTGTATTTTACTAGTTTTCCCTTTTTATTATCACATTTGATATCAAAGGTGTTGTATTTGGTGTGTTTTGAATCATTCTTGATTGTCATGACTTTTGTATTGTCTTTGTAGCAGATTAGACGAGATTTCTCTTCGTTTTTGTACGAGATATTTCTTTGTCTACGTCTACCAATGTAAGTTTCAATTTCAACATCTGAGCTATCTCTCGATGAGCTTCGTTTTTCCATACTTTCTTGTCGTGAATATGAGAATTCTTCAATACTGGAATTTTTCGATGGGTAAACTTTGTCATTCTTATTGAGACACCCACCAACATCGCTACTATTACTGCTACGTAGAGTCGAATTCAATTTTTGCATTTCAATGTTGTCTACACTAGTGGGACTAGGTGCT